>CM060929.1:893911871-903911871 GCA_030765085.1 Allium cepa | reverse complement strand
GTCGGTTCGGTTCGGTTATGAAATTGTATCGGTTTGAATTCGATTTGTAAAATAATTTTACTTTGGTTATCGGTTTAACCGAATTAACCGAACTTTTATTATATTATCCAAATTCGTAGCATTGTAATACTATTAATAATTTGTTTAGTAATAAAAACCAAAATTTATCTATTGAAAATATGTTAATTCTTCTTATAAACTTAAAAAAGTACTCGAAATAGTTTCTCTAAACATAAATTTGTGTTTTCCTTTAAGTAAAACGATCATTTGAATAATAATCTATAGTAATTTATTTTACTTACCTTTCTAGTTCGGTTAAATCGGTAACCAACCAAATTAACCGAAATTAATTTGGTTCGGTTCGGTTCGGTTCCGATTTTTTTCAGTTTTAGTTCGGTTTGACATTTTTTTACCTTAAAACCAACCGAACCAACCGAACGCTCACCCCTAGTTATGAGTTTATTTTGTGAAATTTGAAATAATGGTAAGTTTTGTAAAATAATATTTTGGAATAAAAAGTTGAATGAAATTTACTTATTGTATGGAAACTTATTAAGGAAAAAAAATATTTTTCATTTATCAAGTGTAATTATGAAAGTAATCTATTTTGTAATTAATTATGTTTAAATAAATGGAAATTGATTTAAATATTTTTGGAAATATATGGAAGCGTTCGAAAGAGATAAATTTTGGATTTGGAAAATTATGGTGTTGATTTTATGTAACGACCCGGCTTCCAAATACCAGGAAGTCGCATCGTTAAGAAGAAAGAAAGGGATAGAAAAGAGAAAGAAAGAAGAGAAAGAAGAAACAACACAAGAATCTCAACAGCGGAACGAATAAATTATATTAATAACATAAGTATTACATAGTATACATCAAATATCAGAGTTACACAGACATATACAACCCATACTAGACGGTTATAAACACCTGTCTAGTTATTACATCTCAATCACAATACAGAGACACTCAGAGATACCAACACAGCGGAACTATATAACTATACGCGGAAGCCTCCTGCTCCATTTGCTCCTCCATAATACGTTAAAGAAAAACCTGAATCCTAACCTGAATTCCCTTGGCTACTCGTAAAAATTCGAGTACTCAAGAGTTAAAGAAAACAGAAATAACTCCGGGTCAGACATGGGTCTGGTGTGAGTAACGGGTTAAAGTTGCATAACTTTGAAAAACCTTTGAAAAGAAAAGGGTATCACCTAAGACTTCCCACACATAAACATGGAAAAGTTTTTACCTTACGCTAACCAAAACATTTGATAGGAAATCCGATGATATTATAACAGTGTCTAGGGTTTTCAAATAAATAAGAAATAGCCGAAATTGTTACATTTATTAAATTCCATCTACTAGCCACAAAAGTGGGTAATACAATCAAAACCGTTGGCACTTATTGGATTTTGGATTCCATACAATGGCAGGGCTACCGGGGTACCGCCCGTCACAGTACGTGGCCTAGATCACCGTATCGAGGATTGCTTCCAATCCCCTGCAACACAAAGCCTGACCCGTTCCTTACTGAACAGTTCCAAATAATACAACCCCGACGATTGTCACGATCAACCGTCCACACAGCCGAAATATAAAGGGACCTCTAGACAGGGGTAAATCTTACTCTCCAGTGGGTGCGACCCACGAAGCTTTGCCGCACCTCCCCTGTTTTAGCCATTCCCGGTTGATGAGGCTTGAGGCTACGATTACCTTTATAGGACATATCACTTAGAATGCTCATCGTCCACCTGACGATGTTTTGAAAGCATTCAATCCATACAAGTTCGTTTCGGGTTCGAACGAAACCGAAGGCATTACCTCGTTACACTCATTTTGGGATCACCCTCAGAGTTAACGACAATAACCCTTGCACTCTGAATCACCATCTCGAATCTATAAGTACTATTCCGTCAAACTCATTACGGAATCACCCACAGAGTTATACTGACGTATAGCCCTCACACCTCGAGTCTTCACTCGCTCCACTTGGATTAACGACCTAACGTTTAATTGGAATCGATGTGGTTTTCGGATGTCCAATTATGGAAACCCGATCCCGGTCTCATCGAAATCCAAAGCGTGTCTTTTAGGTCCAAGTTGTTTTAAGTTTAAAACAATTCAATTCATTATCTAAATATACACAGATAGATAATTCACAACACAACAGATAATCAATATTATCATTATCAACAGATAATTCATATCATAATCAGATAATCCATATTATCATCCAAAAGCAACCAATGCATCCATATCACATACACTACTCATCTCATAACTGAGATTACAAACCATACCACACAACCAATACCATTCATCAAACATAAGAAAATGATCAAATGATCACACTTCTATAATTAATTTAAAATGAATTAAATTAATTACTCAATCTCTAATTAATTTAAAATAAATTAAATTAATTACTTTATCATTAAAATTCTCCTTAACTTATCCGTCTATTGATTTCAAATCAATTTATAAATCACCATTTCAATATTTCAATTAATATTGATTAACTATCTCTAATTACAATAAGTAATTAGCTTATAAGTTAATCACTCAAGTTAATTACTTAAACCCTTGCAAATAATTAACTTGTAATTACTTAATTAATTAATCAATTATTCATTATTAATTATACCTTGATTAATCAATTCCAAATTACATCATTAACTAATTAATGATTACATTTAATCAATTTCTAAAATAAATTAATTACATAAATAATTAATCTTCAATTTAAACCATATATATTAATCACCCATGATTAATAACTATTTAGTAATTAACTACTTTAATTACTCATCCCATAATTTAATTACCCTTAATTAATTTCAAAGTAATTTTAAATTTTAAATTACTTCTATAATAAATATCTTAATTACATTCAGTAATTATTATTTAATTACTTCATTAAGTAATTATAAATTCATAAATTACATAAAGTAATTATCAAACCATTAACAAATGTTTAAATTAGTTTAACTTAGTTAATCTAAACTAATCACATTCATTAAATTAATTACACCAAGTAATTAATTCATTAATTACTTTCATAAGTAATTAAACTATTGATTATTATTAATTAATTAATCTAATTAATTATCAAAATTAATCACATTAATTAATTGTTAAAATAATCTTAAGTTAATGACTTCATTACATTCCTTAACTACTTAATTAAGAATTTACTTAAATTAATCAATCATTAGTTATTAAGTAATTAATATTTAATTACTATTTAATTAATCTTTAATTATTAATTAACTAAGTGTTAATTAAAACCTTAATTATCATTAATCACTTGATTAATGAATCTTAATCATAAATTAAAGTTTAATTAATCACCCTTAATTATAGATTAAATAAACTTAATTAATTAATCTCAAATTAAATTAATTAACTTAAAAATTATTAATTACTTAATTAATCATCCACATTATTAATTTATTAAATAATTAATATTCATCTTAATTACCTTAATTATTAAATGATTCCAATCATTAAACTTTTATTTATCTTTTAAATAAACATTTCTATTTAATCAAGCATTTAAAAACAAAATGTTTTTAAATTTACTTTAAATTCTAATTATCTTCATTTTAAACTTAAGACTCAATTTATTTTAAACAATTCAAAACTTAATCTTATATGTTAAAACATCTACCTCATCAATAAGTTAAACAATTTAAATTTCAATTCAATTTAAAAATTTCTTTAAATTTTCAAAATTTAAATACAACTTCCAAACTCATTCTAGTTTTAACTTTTTAAAACTCTTCCTACAATCTACAACTTAATTCAAATGCAAATCAGTTTAATCATTTAAAAACAATTTATTTAAATTTAAACCTTTATTTGAAACTGAAGTTTAAATTTATTTCCAGATTTAAAAACTCAGATTTGAGTTCACCCTAAATTTCTAATTTAAATATTTAACCTTCTAATTCAAATGCAAATCACATATGCATTTACACTTATGAGTTTGAAAACCAAATTTAAATTTAAAAACATGAATAATTTCAAATCTCAGAAAATCAAATTTGAATTCACATTCAAATTTCAGATAAAAACTAAGTTTAAATCTCCACCTGCAAATTTAAACTTAACTTTTACATTTAAAAACAGAAAACTGTTCTCTATTTCATTTAAAAAAACAAACTTTCAAATTTTCTGAATTTAAATTATTTCAAAAGACCAGAATTGAAACTTATTTAAATTCATAGTTAAATTCAGTTTTAAAATCCTAAGTTAACATTGTAGTTTGCAATTTATTTCAAATTTTATAAAACTTAAAACAGGTTTCCTGTTCTTCTTCTTTTATATTTTTTTTTTCAAACAAACTTGAATTTCTGCATTTAAATTATTCCAACATAAGAATTCAAACTGTTTGAATTCATCTTTAGATTCAAGTTTAATCCTAAGTTCAATTTCCAGATTTAAATTTAAACTTTACTTTTCAAATTTCTGAAAACAGAACAGGTTCTGTTTTGTATTAAAGACCTGAAACAAAAATACCTGAGCAAACCCATATTTACTTCGAGTCAGTAACCCACTTACTTCGAGTCACTCACTAATTTCCCCGAGAAAATACCGAGCAACTAAACCCTGCACCTAAAAACAAAACAACACAACCTGCAAAACTCCCTTGTGCACCACTTAACCCATCTCAGGCCACCTCTGACCATCTTCTCTGGCCATCCCCCTACGACCAGTGACTACACTTCAACTTAAGATCCCCCAGATTCCCCACAATTTCAACTTGAATTTGAATTCAAGTTAAAGTCAAAACCTGAAACACTTGGACCACAACCAAAACAAACCTGAAACAGCATTTCCATCCACTGCCTAACCTGTCAACATCCAATACTCCTCTTCACGACCATCATCAACATCCATACTCCGACGATAGCTTCATCACTACACCATCTACCATTACCCACAATATCTTTGAACTCGAACCACTGTAGAGTCCACAATCGACCCAAAATAGTAACCCAATAAACTAGGGTTCATAACAGAAATGCCAAATTTCAATCCCAAACTTGAATTGTAAATCAATTCAGTAATTTTCCTATGATCTATGATAGATAAACTATCACCAGAAATAAATTCAACTAGTTCAATTTCAAGGATCAACTGATCTTGACCAAAGTGTAAAATACAGTTGATTTGGAACTGCATTTTATTTTTAACACTGTAAATTTTAATTTTAGTTTTAAAATTCCTGAATTCACTTAATAATTCTATTAGTAAACCTGAAACATTAATTCATGATACCAAATTTTTTTCTCTCTCAATTTTACAGAATTTAGTTGTGTTTTGTGTTTCAGACAACACAGAAACTAATTAACTCATAAAAGCCTTTAAAAATTTATTTTATCATGTAATAAACAAATTCCATTCAAATGTTAATCCATAATAGCAAACAGATCAAGAAAGAAAAACTATTTATCAAATTTGAACTTAAACTATAACAATCAGAACCTTGAAATCAAACATGCAATGCATTTTATATATACACAGGCAGTTTTTTTTTTAAAAAACCATATACAAAAACTTAACTCATCAGATAAACAAGCATGCAATCCTACTTAATTTATTTTAAATTAAGTGTTACTCACCTTAAATAAAAATGCAGATCCCAGATTGAACATGCAGGACACCCTCTATAAAATGCTTTTTCAACTTGAATGTTGCTTTTTAAAACATGCAGGCTTGTATTTGTAGTTTCAGATCCAGATTGTCTTGAAAACATGAATGCAAACCTTCATGCTTAAAATTGAAATGTAGGCTTTTTCTTTCTTCCATGGTTGCAGATTTGTATATGTTTACAGGTTGATGGGAAAACAGTTTGCAGAGAAGTGATAATTGCATTTAGATATGAGAAGTTTCTTTACTGATTTTGGTTTCAGATTTTTTTGTTTTAGAGAAGAATAGTTTCGGCTGAAAGATTTCTTGATTTAGAATTGAAAACGTGAAAATGAATCAAGAAAATGAAAGGAGAAAGAGTATGGGTTTATATAGATTTGAATTAGGATTTATTAAAAATAAAAAGGAATTATGACACTTGTAAATTTACACACATAAATATTTAACACTTGTTTAACTATGCTTTGATAAACTTACACATGTCTCTTTTAAATGATTTGTTATCTTAATTAAATGTTAAAGAAAAATTAAGCTTAATGAATGTTTAAACTAAGTAAATTATTTTTAAAGAACAAGACATAGTATTATGAAAACAATATACAAATTAACTATTTGAAAAAGAAATTTTTTAAACAATTAAAATAAATTTACAAAAGAGTTTGTAACTTATTGAATACATGTTCACATTTTAAATTGTATTTTAAATTTCAAATTAAATTTACAAATCAAAATTATCAATTAATAATTTAAAAAGAATTTCACAAATATTTTGTAACTTATTTTAATATACAAACTTAAATTAAAATGAATTTTAAACTAATTAAAGCATCTATCTCATTTTTAAAATCATATAGTATTTTATTAAATATTTTTGAAAAGCTTAAATAAAAAAAAATCAAAATTTCCATTTTTAAAACATTAAAATTATGCTATACTAATTTAATTAAGAACAACTTATCTATTTAAAATATATAAATACATATACATTATTAAATAAAAAACAATTTATTAAATTATTAAAAATAATTTCATAAATTAAAAATATCAATATCAAATTTATTAACAAAAATTATCAATTCAATTCAAATTTAAACACAGATTATCAAATTTATATTGTCCAAAATTCTGGGTTATTACAATCCTTCCCCCTTAAAAGAATTTCGTCCCCGAAATTTAAAACAAAGGTAATTTAATAATCTATTTACAGATTTTATTTTAAAACACAGCATATGCTAACAACCAAAGCAACCAATTCACATAATCAGAACAAATCTAATTATCCAAAAGAATTTTGGATAAAACTTTACGAGTTCCCCCGGTGTATATATATATATATATATATATATATATATATATATATATATATATATATATCGGGATACTCGCTCTATAAAATCCAATCAATCAATACTACTAAACTATAGAGCTCCTAACAACAATTCTATACAGAATATCAGACTACAAACGAGTCTGACTTAACAACCAAACCTCCTAAACTGCTGGTTCTACAACCAGAAATATCAAACATGTACTCCCTCAGAGATACGTCAAACACCCTGAATCCCAGTTATCCAAACTGGCAATTCAACTCTAGGAAACCAAACACTGATCTTACCAAACACAGAAGAAACCAAAACACTACGGAGCTAGCTTCAGGCCCTCCAGATCTTATAGCTCCCTGGATCAGAGAATAACTTATCTCAAATCAAATCTCCGATTCCAGAATCCAAATTTCTCTGTCTCTTATCCATAAAAACTCATCGGACGATCCTGGGCTACCAACATCACTCCTAATCAGCTCAACTCTTGCTGATTCCAAAAGAAACAGACTGAATTAAAAACAATCCAATGATCTCCTCGAGATCACTCAAAAACCAAGAACACAAACCCTGCTTCTCAACAAAAGACAGAACAAATTTCTTCTTATCCAGAAAAGACAAAACAGAAACATCCCCAAACTGCTTCCGCTGCACAACTCTGATCCGAAACAGAAGAAAATGCTGACGAAGAACACAAGCACAGACTAGACAACCCAGCACAGAAATATGGTTCCATATATCCATAAGAAAACTCAAATGTTCCTCCTAAACCTGAGTTGCTTCTCCAATTTCTATCTCAAGGAACCATCCATCTACTAACTGAACCACCAGTTCCAATCCTGGAAAGAAAACTCATCTCCATATGCGGACAAACTCTGACTTCCAGAAGACATCCAGACAATCTCCAACAAACACAAGAGAACATATTATCGCAAGTCACTTTTGCGATCAACTCAGCCTAAATCCATAGAAAACTGCTCTCTCTTTACCAAACAGAACAGCTTATGCTGGCTTAGCCAACTTTCCAGAGAAACGGATCTACTCTACTGCTTCTGAACTTCACTTCAGAAAAACTACTCATCCAGAAGACTCCCTACCAATTCAGAATACTCAGCTAAACTCAGCCACCTTATCGCCAAATTCACTTCTTACTCTTGTTCCAAAGAAACATCTTCGGAAATATCTATAGTCACTGCATCTCATCACGCAGCTACTAATTCTTGAGATATCAAGATATCTTCACTTGCTTGCTTCTGTCCTTAATGACAGATCCGAACTCAATTCTGCACTTCAAAGATGAACTCCGAACCTTAATAGGTTACCTTCAGAGATCGATGAAGTCTTTAAACCAAGAAAAACTTACTCGAGACGGTATTAGGTCTATAGTCTCGACAAATACACTTCCAACCTCATCCATCGAGCTCCAACCAATGGTAGTCGTGTTACACACACTTCCACCTTATCTACTTTTATAACTTATATTGGAAAAACCCGAACAGGTAACCCAACAAATAGGTAGAACCAATTATATATATATAATAAAAATACAAATACGCTCTCTCAAGATAGACACCACTACAGAGCCTAGGTATTCACTTAACCTAATGCTCTGATACCACAATGTAACGACCCGGCTTCCAAATACCAGGAAGTCGCATCGTTAAGAAGAAAGAAAGGGATAGAAAAGAGAAAGAAAGAAGAGAAAGAAGAAACAACACAAGAATCTCAACAGCGGAACGAATAAATTATATTAATAACATAAGTATTACATAGTATACATCAAATATCAGAGTTACACAGACATATACAACCCATACTAGACAGTTATAAACACCTGTCTAGTTATTACATCTCAGTCACAATACAGAGACACTCAGAGATACCAACACAGCGGAACTATATAACTATACGCGGAAGCCTCCTGCTCCATTTGCTCCTCCACAATACGTCAAAGAAAAACCTGAATCCTAACCTGAATTCCCTTGGCTACTCGTAAAAATTCGAGTACCCAAGAGTTAAAGAAAACAGAAATAACTCCGGGTCAGACATGGGTCTGGTGTGAGTAACAGGTTAAAGTTGCTTAACTTTAAAAAACCTTTGAAAAGAAAAGGTTATCACGTAAGACTTCCCACACATAAACATGGAAAAGTTTTTACCTTACGCTAACCAAAACATTTGATAGGAAATCCGATGATATTATAACAGTGTCTAGGGTTTTCAAATAAATAAGAAATAGCCGAAATTGTTACATTTATTAAATTACAGCTACTAGCCACAAAAGTGGGTAATACAATCAAAACCGTTCGCACTTATTGGATTTTGGATTCCATACAATGACAGGGCTACCGGGGTACCGCCCGTCACAGTACGTGGCCTAGATCACCGTACCGAGGATTACTCCCAATCCTCTGCAACACAAAGCCGGACCCGTTCCTTACTGAACAGTTCCAAATAAGGCAACCCCGACGATTGTCATGATCAACCGTCCACACAGCCGAAATATAAAGGGACCTCTAGACAGGGGTAAATCTTACTCTCCAGTGGGTGCGACCCACGAAGCTTTGCTGCACCTTCCCTGTTTTAGCCATTCCCTGTTGATGAGGCTTGAGGCTACGATTACCTTTATAGGACATATCACTTAGAATGCTCATCGTCCACCTGACGATGTTCTGAAAGCATTCAATCCATACAAGTTCGTTCCGGGTTCGAACGAAACTGAAGGCATTATCTCGTTACACTCATTTTGGAATCACCCTCAGAGTTAACAACAATAACCCTTGCATTCTGAATCGCCATCTCGAATCTATAAGTACTATTCCGTCAAACTCATTACGGAATCACCCACAGAGTTATACTGACGTATAGCCCTCACACATCGAGTCTTCACTCGCTCCACTTGGATTAACGACCTAACGTTTAATTGGAATCGATGTGGTTTTCGGATGTCCAATTATGGAAACCCGATCCCGGTCTCATCGAAATCCAAAGCGTGTCTTTTAGGTCCAAGTTGTTTTAAGTTTAAAACAATTCAATTCATTATCTAAATATACACAGATAGATAATTCACAACACAACAGATAATCAATATTATCATTATCAACAGATAATTCATATCATAATCAGATAATCCATATTATCATCCAAAAGCAACCAATGCATCCATATCACATACACTACTCATCTCATAACTGAGATTACAAACCATACCAAACAACCAATACCATTCATCAAACATAAGCAAATGATCAAATGATCACACTTCTATAATTAATTTAAAATGAATTAAATTAATTACTCAATCTCTAATTAATTTAAAATAAATTAAATTAATTACTTTATCATTAAAATTCTCCTTAACTTATCCGTCCATTGATTTCAAATCAATTTATAAATCACCATCTCAATATTTCAATTAATATTGATTAACTATCTCTAATTACAATAAGTAATTAGCTTATAAGTTAATCACTCAAGTTAATTACTTAAACCCTTGCAAATAATTAACTTGTAATTACTTAATTAATTAATCAATTATTCATTATTAATTATACCTTGATTAATCAATTCCAAATTACATCATTAACTAATTAATGATTACATTTAATCAATTTCTAAAATAAATTAATTACATAAGTAATTAATCTTCAATTTAAACCATATATATTAATCACCCATGATTAATAACCATTCAGTAATTAACTACTTTAATTACTCATCCCATAATTTAATTACCCTTAATTAATTTCAAAGTAATTTTAAATTTTAAATTACTTCTATAATAAATATCTTAATTACATTCAGTAATTATTATTTAATTACTTCATTAAGTAATTATAAATTCATAAATTACATAAAGTAATTATCAAACCATCAACAAATGTTTAAATTAATTTAACTTAATTAATCTAAACTAAGCACATTCATTAAATTAATTACACTAAGTAATTAATTCATTAATTACTTTCATAAGTAATTAAACTATTGATTATTATTAATTAATTAATCTACTGAATTATCAAAATTAATCACATTAATTAATTGTTAAAATAATCTTAAGTTAATGACTTCATTACATTCCTTAATTACTTAATTAAGAATTTACTTAAATTAATCAATCATTAGTTATTAAGTAATTAATATTTAATTACTATTTAATTAATCTTTAATTATTAATTAACTAAGTGTTAATTAAAACCTTAATTATCATTAATCACTTGATTAATGAATGTTAATCATAAATTAAAGTTTAATTAATCACCCTTAATTATAGATTAATTAAACTTAATTAATTAATCTCAAATTAAATTAATTAACTTAAAAATTATTAATTACTTAATTAATCATCCACATTATTAATTAATTAAATAATTAATATTCATCTTAATTACCTTAATTATTAAATGATTCCAATCATTAAACTTTTATTTATCTTTTAAATAAACATTTCTATTTAATCAAGCATTTAAAAACAAAATGTTTTTAAATTTACTTTAAATTCTAATTATCTTCATTTTAAACTTAAGACTCAATTTATTTTAAACAATTCAAAACTTAATCTTATATGTTAAAACATCTACCTTATCAATAAGTTAAAGAATTTAAATTTCAATTCAATTTAAATTCAAATCAATTTAAAAATTTCTTTAAATTTTCAAAATTGAAATACAACTTCCAAACTCATTCTAGTTTTAACTCTTTAAAACTCTTCCTAAAATCTACAACTTAATTCAAATGCAAATCAGTTTAATCATTTAAAAACAATTTAAATTTAAACCTTTATTTAAAACTGAAGTTCAAATTTATTTCCAGATTTAAAAACTCAGATTTGAGTTCACCCTGATTTTCTAATTTAAATATTTAACCTTCCAATTCAAATGCAAATCACATATGCATTTACACTTGTGAGTTTGAAAACCAAATTTAAATTTAAAAACATGAATGATTTCAAATCTCAGAAAATCAAATTTGAATTCACATTCAAATTTCAGATAAAAACTAAGTTTAAATCTCCCCCTGCAAATTTAAACTTTACCTTTACATTTAAAAACAGAAAACTGTTCTCTGTTTCATTTAAAAAAACAAACTTTGAAATTTTCTGAATTTAAATTATTTCAAAAGACCAGAATTGAAACTTATTTAAATTCATAGTTAAATTCAGTTTTAAAATCCTAAGTTAACATTGTAGTTTGCAATTTATTTCAAATTTTATAAAACTTGAAATAGGTTTCCCGTTCTTCTTCTTTTATATTTTTTTTTTCAAACAAACTTGAATTTCTGCATTTAAATTATTCCAAAATAAGAATTCAAACTGTTTGAATTCATCTTTAGATTCAAGTTTAATCCTAAGTTCAATTTCCAGATTTAAATTTAAACTTTACTTTTCAAATTTCTAAAAACAGAACAGGTTCTGTTTTGTATTAAAGACCTGAAACAAAAATACCCGAGCAAACCCATATTTACTTCGAGTCAGTAACCCACTTACTTCGAGTCACTCACTAATTTCCCCGAGAAAATACCGAGCAACTAAACCCTGCACCTAAAAACAAAACAACACAACCTGCACAACTCCCCTGTGCACCACTTAACCCATCTCAGGCCACCTCTGACCATCTTCTCTGGCCATCCCCCTACGACCAGTGACTACACTTCAACTTAAGATCCCCCAGATTCCCCACAATTTTAACTTGAATTTGAATTCAAGTTAAAGTCAAAACCTAAAACACTTGGACCACAACCAAAACAAACCTGAAACAGCATTTCCATCCACTGCCTAACCTGTCAACATCCAATACTCCTCTTCACGACCATCATCAACATCCATACTCCGGCGATAGCTTCATCACTACAACATCTACCATTACCCACAATATCTTTGAACTCGAATCACTGTGGAGTCCACAATCGACCCAAAAACAGTAACCCAATAAACTAGGGTTCATAACAGAAATGCCAAATTTCAATCCCAAACTTGAATTGTAAATCAATTCAGTAATTTTCCTATGATCTATGATAGATAAACTATCACCAGAAACAAATTCAACTAGTTCAATTTCAAGGATCAACTGATCTTGACCAAAGTGTAAAATACAGTTGATTTGGAACTGTATTTTATTTTTAACACTGTAAATTTTAATTTTAGTTTTAAAATTCCTGAATTCACTTAATCATTCTATTAGTAAACCTGAAACATTAATTCATGATACCAAATTTTTTCTCTCTCAATTTTACAGAATTTAGTTGTGTTTCAGACAACACAGAAACTAATCAACTCATAAAAGCCTTTAAAAATTTATTTTATCATGTAATAAACAAATTCCATTCAAATGTTAATCCATAATAGCAACCATATCAAGAAAGAAAAACTATTTATCAAATTTGAACTTAAACTATAACAATCAGAACCTTGAAATCAAACATGCAATGCATTTTATATATACACAGGCAGTATTTTTTTAAAAAAAACATATACAAAAACTTAACTCATCAGATAAACAAGCATGCAATCCTACTTAATTTATTTTAAATTAAGTGTTACTCACCTTAAATAAAAATGCAGAGCCCAGATTGAACATGCAGGACACCCTCTATAAAATGCTTTTTCAACTTGAATGTTGCTTTTTAAAACATGCAGGCTTGTATTTGTAGTTTCAGATCCAGATTGTCTTGAAAACATGAATGCAAACCTTCATGCTTAAAATTGAAATGTAGGCTTTTTCTTGCTTCCATGGTTGCAGATTTGTATATGTTTACAGGTTGATGGGAAAACAGTTTGCAGAGGAGTGATAATTGCATTTAGATATGAGAAGTTTGTTTACTGATTTTGGTTTCAGATTTTTTTGTTTTAGAGAAGAATAGTTTTCAGCTGAAAAATTTCTTGATTTAGAATTGAAAAAGTGAAAATGAATCAAGAAAATGAAAGGAGAAAAGAGTATGGGTTTATATAGATTTGAATTAGGATTTATTAAAATTAAAAAGGAATAATGATACTTGTAAATTTACACACATAAATATTTAACACTAGTTTAACTATGCTTTGATAAACTTACACATGTCTCTTTTAAATGATTTGTTATCTTAATTAAATGTTAAAGATAAATTAAGGTTAACGAATGTTTAAACTTAGTAAATTATTTTTAAAGAACAAGATAAAGTATTATGAAAACAATATACAAATTAACTATTTGAAAAAGAATTTTTTTAAACAATTAAAATAAATTTACACAAGAGTTTGTAACTTATTGAATACATGTTCACATTTTAAATTGTATTTTAAATTTCAAATTAAATTTACAAATCAAAATTATCAATTAATAATTTAAAAAGAATTTCACAAATATTTTGTAACTTATTTTAATATACAAACTTAAATTAAAATGAATTTTAAACTAATTAAAGCATCTATCTCATTTTTAAAATCATATAGTATTTTATTAATATTTTTGAAAAGCTTAAATAAAAAAACTAATCAAAATTTCCATTTTTAAAACATTAAAATTATGCTATACTAATTTAATTAAGAACAACTTATCTATTTAAAATATATAAATACATATACATTATTAAATAGAAAACAATTTATTAACTTATTAAAAATAATTTCACAAATTAAATATATCAATATCAAATTTATTAACAAAAATTATCAATTCAATTCAAATTTAAACACAGATTATCAAATTTATATTGTCCAAAATTCCGGGATATTACATTTTATAAATGGATTACGAATAGATATTGTACTTAACTGTGATTATGAATATATTTGAAGATCTTATGGAATGGTTTTAAATTTCTATTCCAAAGTGATGTGTTGTTTTTATGGAAAAATATTAAGTATAAAGCTTTGCAAAATAATAAGAATAGGAATAATAACACGTTGCAACTATGATTTTATTATTTTAGTAAAAAAATTACTAATGAAATTATTATTTTTAAAATTTGGATATAGTAAGGAATTTCCTATTGATAAGATCCTTTTATTACTATTTTAAAACATGATAAGAAAATTCCAGTTTGTTAAGTTAGTTTCAAAAGTGGTTTAAGAGGATTGAAAGTAAATAAAGATTTACAATATTGATTTTGGTAATACATATTAGATCTTTAGAAATGTTCAGGGTTGAAAATAATTTCGAGATAAAGATATATAATTTTAATTTTGTATTTATAGATATTTCTTTCAGTATAAAATTCCTTTCTTCATATTTTTTAGTAATCAAGAGGGATCTCTGATACCGTGAACTATTTTAGAAGGAGTTGGGTGGTTTGAATTCCAAAGGATGTTAAAAAATTTGAGTTATTTGAAAATTAAATAAGTGGTTTAAATAATGGGCTTTTGCAATTAACTAATTTTTTTGGAAAGAATGAAAATTTTCAAATTAAACCTCTTTAAATTTAGTAGTGATATTTGAAAACCTCTTTAAATTTAGAATTGATATATGAACTTGTGTTGAGTATTTTAAAAATGAGCACTATACAATAAAACTCCTTCTGGTTCAAAAATGGTTGGATCTTATGGGATTTGTGAACTTTTGTATGATGAGAATTTTGAATGGACAAAGTTAAGATATCGGCAGTGTGGAACATTTGGTAATATTTTTTGGTTATTCCATTGACTCGTGGTATGATATTGAGTGTGTTGAATGTTGAATCATGTTAATAACCACTGACACTGGCTTAAACAATATTTAGGAGGGCTTACTATCGTAACAAGAGCATGGAAAATATAATGAATTAATCAAACGAGATTACGTACCAGATAGGCTAGATCCTCCCTAGTTAGGACTGAGTGATATTCTGGGCCACTTGCCACCAGTCCAACGACCTAGTGTATGGGAAAACCAAGGATGATAGACTGTAGTATATTTGATGGTATTAATGATGCCCATGCAGTAGTGAACTGTACAACAAATAGGTCAAGTGGCGACATCCATAATTTTGGTCAAGGGAAACATAGATGAAAAAGGCCGATGTATCTTTGGGTCGATCAACATATGTTAGAGTTATAATTCTAATCGAAGGATACACAGATAAAAAAGGTCATGTATCGTAGTGTCGATCTGCGTTTGATAGTGTCACAATTTGTAATGACCTGGAAATTTTAACGATTTAAATAACGTAATTAACTAAAATTTTCACGAAAATTTAACAATAAAATTTTTTGAAATGAAAATTTGGTATTGTCTATTTAAACGTAACAAGTATCAAATTTTCATCTGAAAATATGTAAGTTTGTTTAGTCGTGAAATTTCAAAATTTAAATTTAAAATCAGTTAAATTGATGAAAATAAAATATTTTTGAAACCTAAATATTTTTATATAGGAAAATGTAAATTATTTTCTGAGTGAGACGTCATATTTCATTTCACCAAATTTGGACTGCTCTAGCCCCGTTTATCTTATTTTCGACGATTTAGCAGCATTTTGGCAGCAAAAACCGAGTTTTGATAGGAGGGTCGTGTGTCCCATATCGGTGTACCATTCTGTTCATCTCGTCGTGCTAATCTTCGCAGCATATTCATTTGTGCATTTCGGTGTCCGGTGGCGATATCTCAGAAACGATTAGCCGTAATGGTTCCGCAGTTGGGCCTTTTGGGTTATGTGTCCTTTCGTTTGTTCCCGAGACAACCAATAGCCATTGCTTTTATTATTCCTACAATTTAATATTGGCTTTCTCTACCCACTGGTTGCAATATATTATTTTCTGGTTCGTTCAATTTTCTCCCCTTCTTTCATTCTTCCATTCTGTTCTTGCTTGTGAAAATATTATATAATTCAAAGCTTGTTCATATTCTACTATTTGTTTTGTTCTTCTTCAATAAAATATATATAAATAATGCTCTTTATAATTCATGTTGCTTTCATCTTTTGGAGAACCTGCTCATCACCTCATCTTCGTCCTCTTTTTCTTGCCGAACCAATCACCCTACATCCGCCGTGCCATTTTGTCCATCACCACTCAGCCCTGACTGCCGAAATGTTGAATACTCATGTTATCACCTGATTTAATTATTTATAATTGTTAAAAATTAATTAAATTAGTTATATTTATGAAATATTAATTATAAAAATTTATTTAGTTTATGTTGAGCAATAGTAAATAACATGTGTATAGTAGTTATAAACATACATACCGATATATGATATCGATGTGCATTTGAATCAGATTAAAATGTAGTAATTATTGATTGGGTTTGAAACAGAGTTGAGGTATAAATGGAATCATGAGGGGGCTGGCCATGTCAAGTTTGAAGAGGGTGGAATGTTAACTTCAAAAGGAGGAGATTCGGTAAGAGGAAAAAAGGATCTAGATACTCTTTTCATTCCATGCCCTTTACTATTTATTGGCCTCCACCCTCATTCTTTAATAGGCCTTTTTGCTCCATTTTAGACTAGAAAAGGTGATCCTTATTCCCTTCTCTTCCTCAAAATTTCAAGATTCAAACACTAAATTATATAATTTTCTGTCTAATATGTAAGTGTATTATAAAAATATAACCATAATGGGTATATTAACCCTTCCATCACAATGGCAAGTGTATGTTTGTACATGTAAGTGTATATATAGCAAGGGCAAGGAGTGAAAAGAGGATTTAGATCCTTCTTTTCCTTTACCAAATACCCTCATTTTGAATTTAAAATTCCCTCCTTTTGTGTCTAATATGTAAGTGTATATTTGTGTCTGATATGTAAGTGTGACGACCCGGAATTTTCAAGCATTTAAAATCAGAATATTTAATTGATTTTAAATATTCAATAGAGTAATTTTAACTTGAATAACGAATATTACAATTTATTTGATAATTAAATTATTGAATCAAATAATTTGAAATTTGATAAGATATGAAATATGGAATTTTAAGCTTGTTGAAAATAATTTGAAGGCTTATAAAATTTGTATTGATAATAGTGAAGACAATAGAAGCGTTAAAATTGAAATTAACAGTGATCTGTTCAGTTTTGAAATTTTATCGTGTAAATTGAATTTAAAAATAGCCTTCCGAGGCACAGTCTCGAAATCCGACGAAACTAGTTCCTTTGGGTCTGTAATATTGAATTATTATCGGATTTCAATTTTCGTAATGATTGGAGTTAGTGTGTGAGTGTGCGAGATATAAACGCGCTGAAAATATAATCGAAAATTCAATTTTATAACTGGTTCAAGAAGCTATCTTTTCCATACTACCGAGGTTTCGAATTTGCGTAATTATGACAGTTTCAAATTTAAATTTGAATTTAAAAAAGAATATGTAGATGTATTTAATATAGTACTATTTTCAAAAGATAAATTACATATGTTATTGGTTTCAACACTAGGCAGAGACTAGTACACGTGTTCTTCCTTCTTTTGGAAGCCAAGCCGAGCCTTTTAATCAAAGCCTCGCATTTCTTCTTTTCCCTTCTATTCGAGCGTATAATAGAGATATAAAAATAAAATTCGATAAATGGCCGCTTCCTCTGTTGAAATCGAAACCGTGATCTACTACTAAAAAAATTCAAATTCGATCGAGAGGGTCTGCGATGTGAAGTCGCGATCGATACGGGGAAGGAGCGCGACTGCAAGAACACTTCGAGGCGATTCGCGTGGAGGTTAGGGTTTGGGCATCGCGAGGGGACACGCGATTCGAGTCGCGTTCGAATCTGGTGGTGATGAGTCGCGATTTCGATTGGGTTGGAGGGGATCGCACGAGGGGCAACGAGGCTGATCGAGCGGCGATGCCAGTTGGCGTGTCAATGCGCGGTGGTTTTGGGTTTGCGACCGACTTTGAAGCTCGCGATTTAGGGTGAAGGGGATGTGAAGGCAGTTGATGTCAGTAATGGTAGTTGACAGGAGATGGCTCGAACTCTAACTGTAAGGTATAATTTAAATTCTTGTTTTAATCAAAATTAATTTATATATATATATATATATATATATATCTATGTATGTATGTATATACCCAGTACAGAAGAAAAAAATATCATGTTTTGCTCATTAAAAAAAAGGGGTTTAAAGATTTATGTAATTATGATATAATACTGCTGTTGTTATTGTAATAGGAAAAATAAGGTAAGAAAATAAAGGTATACATATGTACATTTTAAAAACCTTCTAGCTTATTTCAAAAATGAAAATAAATATAACAATATGTATTATAGTGATTAACCCATTTATTTTATTTAAATTAAACAAGCATTCATAGATTGGAAAAAAGATTTACAATAAAATTAATTTTTGATTTGTAATAATAATTATCATTTTTGTTTTACCGGAAAGAAATTAATTAGGCAACTAGATCTATAAAAGTTTTGTTTTTAAATTTAAATTTGGATTATTAATTATTTATGCAAAAGTTAAATATATGTACAAGGCATTTATATAAAGTATTAGAAGGGAATTATATAAGGGATTTGTGATAAAATTTTATGATTTACCTATTTAATTTATTTTGTTACTAAAAGATGTAATAAAGGAAAGTTAGTTCAAAATTAAATTGAATGGAAATTAAGAGTTCAATTTATATTTCGAGTATTAATAAATCGTAAATTGGTTTGTACAAGGTTAAAAATCATGGAAAAACAAGTTGAGATATGATGGATTGTGACAAAAGAATTAAAGGTAAGTTAATCTCAATCAGTTTAATTTAAATTTAAATAATTAAATTTAAATAATTGTTTGAATGTTTGAATTGATTGATGTGCAATAGTATGGTATAATTTGAAATTGGCATATTATATTGTGCTTACGTCTGTGGATGTGGATCCCTCAACATTTATTTAAATTATTTAATACCCTCTGTTGTGATTTATTTGATATTCTATGATAATCTTTATTGGAATATTGAATGCTATGGTTTGATTGGATATATTTGGGTATAATGAATTACCAAAATATATAAATCGGATTTTGAAAAGAAAATAAAGAAGTAAATTTGTAAGCGAAATAATTTTAGAGAATTTGAATAAATTTAAGAATGAATTGGATAGAAATGGAAGTTATATTAAAACACTAATAAATAACTCCGAGTATGAAAAGGAAAGGGATTTGGAATAACAATAATTAATGAATTGCAAAATTAAGTGATATTATTTAAATGGAATAACGAATTATCTTAAGATTAAGGTTTAAATTTATTTAAAAGAATTAAGAAGTAATTTGAGAAATCTAAAGTTTGTATTCTCAGTTAAAAATCATAATCAAGGATTTAAATATTATATTAATAGATTTTGAAATAAAAGGAAGTAAAATTGAAAATCAATTTGGAAATTGATTTAAGTATTTGAATTGGAGACTTAAAGAAGAATGTGAAGATAAGTATATTTCTCTGGATAACCAAATACGTTTAAATAAATGTTAAAAGTTTTAAGGTTGTTTTAAAAAGCAAGTTTTGGAAAATTTATTATTCTCATATTTAAATTCTAAAGTAAATATTTCCTTTAATCTATTATGATAGTAATTATTTAAAGAGTGACTTAGTATTTTGTTTTAAAGGTGAAAATATAGTTTTTATATTTTATAAAGTAACCTTATTTTCAAATATTCATATAGTATATATTTTTAACCAATTAATGAAGTAGTTTTAACATAAATGTTTTAAAGTAAATTCCAAAACCAGCAATTTGTTTAATATATTTTCGTAATAATTATTTAGAGAATGATTTGATATTTTGATTAAAGAAGAAATGTAATGTATTGTTATAAGGTAACCTTATTTTAATTATTTCTAGAATATTATTTTAAATTAAGTATTAAAGGTTTTCTAAACTAAATGATAAATATATTTTTCAGTAAAGTGTTTTTAAAATTGTTTAAAAATCCAGTTTTGTACTTGGTGATTTCAGTGGAGATAGAAAATATTTGGGAAAGTTTATTCTGGAAAGAAAGAATGGTTTGAAACTGTTTTCAAAAGGTTGGAAATAGAAATATATCTTGTGAAGATATTTTTGAAATAAAATAAATAATTTGGGAAATTATTTATTGGTTGATGGTTGTTTGTGAATATTAATTGATAGTTAAATCACCGACTATCAATATTGGACAAATGCGTTGATCGTTTCGAAGAAACCGGGATCGAGATTTATTTCTCGAAAACCACTTCCATCCGGTTTGTACGTTTCGCGGAAAATGATTTTGGATTCGAAGATGGAGAAGTGAAGTGCAAGGACTAGTCGCTACTAATCCCGAGGATATTTCCAAAATGGATGTAGTAGGAATAGTGCCTTCGGTTCCTTTCGAAACCGGGACAGACTTGTATGGATGAATGCTTGCGAAACATCGTCAGGTGGACGATGGGCATTCTAAGGGATATGTTCTAAAAGGTAACGCTTAGCCTCAAGCCTCATCAAATGGGAATGATTGAAAATCAGGGGTTTTGCAGCAAGGCTAGGTGGGTAGCACCCAAGCAGGGTGAGGTCATCCCTGTCTAGATGTCCCTTTTTATTTCGGCTTAGTGGGCGGTTGCTGATCCCAACCGCAGGGTGATCTCAATCGGGATTATCCAGTAAGGGGTAGTTCCGGTCTTGTGTTGCAGGGGAGCGGGCGTACTCCTCGGTACGGTGATCTAGGCCCGTACTATGGCAGGTGGTACCCCAGTGCCTAATCATTAGTTGGAAATCCATTCTCCCTATGAGCCTTGTACGAGTTTTGTTTGTATTACCCACTCTGTGGCTAGTACCTGGAATTTAATAGATGTAACAATTTCGGCTATTTTATAAGTATTTGTATATAGACCTTATTATAATATCAGAGGATTTCTATAAAAAATTGTTTTAGCTACCGTAAGGTAAAAACCTGACATGTTTATTTGTGGCGTGGTCTTAGGAGATGCTTTTGCTTTCAAAGGATTTATGAAACTTTAATGATCAATTGGGTGTGATTTTCTCACGCTAGTATTCCAGACTGACTCGGGTGTTATTTAACTGTAATGCTCGGGTCAGACCGAGTATTATAGAATACAGGATGTGATGCTGTGGAGCTTAGGAGACGAGCTGGATGACGATACGTACGACCGTACTTGTTTATATATTTGCTGCTGTATTGAGTTGCTGTGTATCCATTTGTATGTTGTTGTTGAACTGTGATTGATGTACTCTAATAATGATGTAATATATAAACAGAGATATTTGATTTGAGTAAAGATCATTTATTATCTATTATATTTTATTCCGCTGCGATGGTTAGATTCTGCGGTTGTTTTCTATTTTCTTCTTCTACATCTTCTTCTTTAACCCAAATGGTTCGTATTTCTGTACAGCTTGAGTTGATTTTTGTAGAATAGTGTTAACTCAAGGGGTACGGATTTGTGGGCTGTTACATTTGGTATCAGAGCTTAGGTTGGTGGTAACCTTGGCTCTGGTGGGAATTACTCATTTAAGATAGAGTCCGTAGTACTCTACAACGAGTTTGAGCGTATTAATAGGTATGAACGCGTATGTGTTAGTGAATATAAATTGTTTTAATATTGTGTTGATTGATTTATTGAGTGGCATATGAACCTTCGTCGACACAGTCTGCGCAACTGTATTGAAGGGGTTTCTAAACAATTGAATAGAACAATCGACATGGTGTTGTTTTAAATGTGGGTAAATGAAATAATTTTACCCAAAAACATATTTTGATATAAAGAATAGTTTTTGAAAACTATTTAGCTAATATATGGTTGCTTGGATGTTAGAAATGATAATATTAAAGTATTATCATTGTTAAGCGGAAATTTAACCAGAACTTGAAATATAACTAAAATTTAAGGGAATAAATTCATTATAAAATGAAATTTATAAATATGAATTATAAATATAATTTATGAATTGAAATACAATCAAATGAGAATTTGTATGAAAATAAGCATAAACTGTACAAATGAATTATAGTTAAAATTGATTTAAGCAGGATTTGGAAATTTGGAAGTGTTTATCGAAGTATTTGAAGATAAATAATAGTATTATTGTTTTGGAGGTATTTATGAAAGGAAATTTGTTTTAAATGAATTTTGGAAGTGATATAGCATTGAAATCACTTGGATTATTGGAAAATAATTCTGATGATGACGGCCGCATCATCAGTATTCATTTTCGAATTCCTAAGTGACGGATTGCTGCCAAACTGATTTGTTCAGGAAAGCTAGTTGTTTTTGAAAATTTCTAAGGAAATTTGCTGGGAATAAAACCAGGATTGGTTTGACTTTTGAGAAATGTGAATTTGAGATGTTGAAGATTTTAAAATGATTTGAAACCAAAGTCGGGTGTTAAAAAAATCCTGATGAGATAAGTTGTAAGCTTATAAATCGAGATGATTTTTAAATCAGGAAGGAAATATAAGCTTTGAATGTCGGAAATTTAAATTTAAAGTGAAAAGTTAAAAATGAAGTTAACTTGGATTGGAGAATAAAATTTAACTGGATTGAAATTAATTAAATAGGCTGAAAAATAATATCCAGTTGTTTTCGAATTAAGTTGAAATCGAATTGAGATTAAATAAATCTGAGTTTAAAATAAAATTGAATTGGAATAAAAATTCAATTGAGTTGTTGAATGGAATTGGACTCTTACTTGAATAAATGGAAAATAAATTGGTTAAGGATTGGATTGAAGTAAATAAATTAGAATAACTTATAAAAGAATCAGGATTAAAATCCATAGAATAAAATATGCTTGGATTATAAATAAGTGTAAAACTCGAATAAAAATAAATAAAAGATGAATACATTCAAGCCTAGAATGAATGTGATTGTATAAAATAATAAGTTGTGACTTAGAAAATTGAAAATGGAATACAAAGCCCAAAATTAATGGAATACAAAGCCCAAAATAAACGGAATACAAAGCCTAAAATTAATGGAATACAAAGCCCAAAATTAATATTTCCTGAATTGGAAAATGAAAAGAAAATGCAAACTTGAATTATTAAATAAATTGAACTAAGGAGATTAAATGAAGTGATATTTGGAATTAAAAATCAAGTGTTGAATTTTAATTGGGGAAAGAACTAATTAGATAACCAATTAGTTAATGAAGTTGAATTGTGAGTAATGAAATTGGATGGTAAATTGAAAATGGATAGTGGATTTAGAACTTGAGCTATAAATGAAAATTTAACTTGAAGTGTTAACAAATTAAATATAATTGGAAATGTGTTAAATAAAGGAAAATGAAAAGATTAAAATAATAATGGTGTGAATTGCAAGTAAAATCCAAATAAGTGGAAATAAATTAGAAATGGCCTTGTAATCAATTGAAATGAGCTTAAGTATAAAATTGAAGTAAATTAACTTAAGAAATAGATGGAGAAGAGTTGAATTGAAATCAGCTTAAACTAAGTTTAATAATATTGGATTGGATTTAAGTCAAGTAAAAATAAATTTGAATCGAAATAGAATTGAAATGATTATTGAATGGATTAGCCAGGATCGGATTCAAGCTAAATAAAATAGTTCGGAATAAACAAATATGGAATAAATCGAGTAAAGTAACTAAAACTTGGGTTGAATTAATTTGGGAATGGTTAATAATATGCAAGCTTGGAATGTGTCGAGCTAAATAAATGGTCGTGAATGAATTAAAATAAAAAGAAAATTTAATTGGTAATGAAGATGAACCTAAGTTGTTAATGGTTTTAAATGAACTAGTTTGGTTAATAAAATGAAATGTAAGTGAATGGATTCAAATTAAAAATGCAATGAAAATGAAAATATATGGATTGTGAATAAATTTAAAAATGGAATAGAATTAAGTATAAATTGAGTTGAAATCCATTTAAATTGGTTATAAAACATAAATATTTGTTTATTCACATAGATCTCGTCAAATTGCATAGAATAAATTGTCATTGGATGTAAATATGAGTAATTAAAATTCTATGAATTGATAGAAGTAAAATGAATTGATTTTGAGAGCAATTGAATTAAATATGAGTTCAGTTTGCTTAAAATAAATTAAATGTAAGCGGTTGAGTTTTAAACCATTCAAATTGAATGAAAATGGTTTGTAAATTAATTGAAACAGTTGAATTAGTATGAAAACTATATAAGTTGCTTACGGAAAGTGTTTGGTGTGCATTTCTTTTAAAATTCATAGGTTTAACTATTGCAGATTAGTGAAATGCTGTTAAACTGCATATATTTGGCACTTGCATGTTTAAATTGAGTAAGTATAGGTACCGGGAAGCCGCGTGGCTGGATTGTGGGCACGCTACCTGCTAAATAAATAAGCTGTTTGCTTAAAAATGCTAAATAAGGTACGCCTACGCAATAAAAATAGGAAATATGAACTGTTTTTGGTTTTTCCGACCGTGTGGGTCGATGTATATATATTTATATCTTTTGTCAAATTACAAAAGCTCCTCCGTACAAAGGAGACACTGCCAAAAATTTTAAGAAATTTTGGGATTTAGAAATTTTTTGAAAATTTTGGAAAATTTTGTTAACAACAAAACGATTTCAGACTGGAAAATTGAAATAAGTTAGTAAATGGAACTAATTAAAATAAGGACATGAATCAGTATAAATGAAAAATAAAATTTTAAATTTAGAGTTGATGATAAATTGAATTCATATGGAAATGGAAGAATCAATTTGAATAGGAATGGATATAAACTAAAGTGGTAAGATGAAAATAAATATAAGAAACACATAAATGATTATACTAGCTTAAGTAAGGAATGAGGCATTCTCAATTGGAAATTGATATTTCAAATATAATCTAAGTTAGTATTTGAATTAATAGATATTGACATTTGTAAGAAAGTCGATAAAATGTTTTTGAATATTGTGATTGGACATATTGCTGTGTAAGATGTGCATGTAATATAAAGGTAAAGAGAATTGATTTTGATTTTAGAAGATAAATTTGAAATGCTCGACAAAAAGGTATGTATTTAAATTTGGTGTGAAATTTGATTGGGATTTTGATCGAGCCACTTGGCTTTCGTTTTCTTTTTGGATTTGGGAGGCCGTAGAGCCATTTTGTAGTTGTACCGAGCTAGCCGCGCAAAGGAGACGCTGGCAAAAATTTTCGGAAATTTAGAGAGTTAGAAATTTTTTGAGAAATTTCAAAAATTTTAAACTTGGTTTTGAGTTATAATTTGAATAATTGAATAAAGTTGGTTGGTAACTAAGGAAAGGTTTGGGAAGTTAGTAAGAAAGATAACGGGTCTTTTATAAGAAGGTCGTTAGTAAGATATGGATTTGTCTGATTTTGGGGTAAGTAAACGGGTATTGGACCATTCTTCCTAATTAGTAATTTCGGGGACGAAATTCTTTTAAGAAGAGAGGAATGTGACGACGCGGAATTTTCAAGCATTTAAAATCGAAATATTTAATTGATTTTAAATATTCAATAGAGTAATTTTAACTTGAATAATGAATATTACAATTTATTTGATAATTAAATTATTGAATCAAATAATTTGAAATTTGATAAGATATGAAATCTGGAATTTTAAGCTTGTTGAAAATAATTTAAAGGCTTATAAAATTTATATTGATAATACTGAAGACAATAAAAGCGTTAAAATTGAAATTAACAGTGATCTGTTCAGTTTTGAAATTTTATCGTTTAAATTGAATTTAAAAATAGCCTTTCGAGGCACAGTCTTGGAATCCGACGAAACTGGTTCCGTTAGGTCCATAATTTCGAATTATTATCGAATTTCAATTTTCGTAATGATTGGAGTTAGTATGTGAGTGTGCGACATACAAAAGCGCTGAAAATATAATCGAAAATTCAATTTTATAACTGGTTCAAGAAGCTATCTTTTCCATACTATCGAGGTTTCGAATTTGCGTAATTATGACAGTTTAAAATTTAAATTTGAATTTTAAAAAAAAATATGTAGATGTATTTAATATAGTACTATTTTCAAAAGATAAATTACATATGTTATTGGTTTCAACACTAGGCAGAGACTAGTACGTGTGTTCTTCCTTCTTTTGGAAGCCAAGCCGAGCCTTTTAATCAAAGCCTCGCATTTATGCTTTTCCCTTCTATTCGAGCGTATAACAGAGATATAAAAAAAATTCATTAAATGGCCGCTTCCTTTGTTGAAATCGAAACCGTGATCTACTACTAAAAAAAACAAATTTGATCGAGAGGGTCTGCGATGTGAAGTCGCGATCGATACTGGGAAGGAGCGCGGCTGCAAGAACACTTCGAGGCGATTCGATGGAGGTTAGGGTTTTGGGCATCGCGAGGGGACACGCGATTCGAGTCGCGTTCGAATCTGGTGGTGATGAGTCGCGATTTCGATTAGGTTGGAGGGAATCGCACGAGGGGCGATGAGGCTGATCGAGCGGCGAGGCCAGTTGGCGTGTCAAGACGTGGTGGTTTTGGGTTCGCGACCAACTTTGAAGCTCGCGATTTAGGGTGAAGGGGATGTGAAGGCAGTTGATGTCAGTAGTGGTAGTTGACAGGAGATGGCTCGAACTCTAACTGTAAGGTATAATTTAAATTCTTGTTTTAATCAAAATTAATTAACTTATATATATATATATATATGTATATATGTATATACCCAGTACAGAAGAAAAAAAATCATGTTTTGCTTATTAAAAAAAAGGGGTTTAAAGATTTATGTAATTACAATATAATACTGCTGTTGTTATTGTAATAGGAAAAATGAGGTAAGAAAATAAAAGTATACATATGTACATTTTAAAAACCTTCTAGCTCATTTCAAAAATAAAAATAAATATAACAATATGTATTATAGTGATTAACCCATTTATTTTATTTAAATTAAACAAGCATTCATAGATTGGAAAAAAGATTTACAGTAAAATTAATTTTTGATTTGTAATAATAATTATCATTTTTGTTTTACCGGAAAGAAATTAATTACGCAACTAGATCTAGAATAGTTTTGTTTTTAAATTTAAATTTGGATTATTAATTATTTATGCAAAAGTTAAATATATGTACAAGGCATTTATATAAAGTATTGGAAGGGAATTATATAAGGGATTTGTGATAAAATTTTACGATTTACTTATTTAATTTATTTTGTTAATAAAAGATGTAATGAAGGAAAGTTAGTTCAAAATTAAATTGAATGGAAATTAAGAGTTCAATTTATATTTCGAGTATTAATATATCGTAAGTTGGTTTGTACAAGGTTAAAAATCGTAGAAAAACAAGTTGAGATAGGATGGATTGCGACAAAAGAATTAAAGGTGAGTTAATCTCACTCAGTTTAATTTAAACTTAAATGATTAAATTTAAATAATTGTTTGAATGTTTGAATTGATTGATGTGCGATAGTATGGTATAATTTGAAATTGGCATATTATATTGTGCTAACGTCTGTGGATGCAGGAAAAACAGGTTGAAGGGATCCAACTGGATCCCTCAACATTTATTTAAATTATTTAATACCCTCTGTTGTGATTTATTTGATATTCTATGATAATCTTTATTGGAATATTGAATGCTATGGTTTGATTGGATATATTTGGGTATAGTGAATTACCAAAATATATAAATCGGATTTTGAAAAGAAAATAAAGAAGTAAATTTGTAAGCGAAATAATTTTAGAGAATTTGAATAAATTTAAGAATGAATTGGATAGAAATGGAAGTTATATTAAAACACTAATAAATAACTCCGAGTATGAAAAGGAAAGGGATTTGGAATAACAATAATTAATGAATTGTAAAATTAAGTGATATTATTTAAATGGAATAAAGAATTATCTTAAGATTAAGGTTTAAATTTATTTAAAAGAATTAAGAAGTAATCTGAGAAATCTAAAGTTTGTATTCTCAGTTAAAAATCATAATCAAGGATTTAAATATGAAATTAATAGATTTTGAAATAAAAGGGAGTAAAATTGAAAATCAATTTGGAAATTGATTTAAGTATTTGAATTGGAGACTTAAAGAAGAATGTGAAGTATATTTCTCTGGATAACCAAGTACGTTTAAATATAAGTTAAAAGTTTTAAGGTTGTTTTAAAAAGCAAGTTTTGGAAAATTTATTATTCTCATATTTAAATTCTAAAGTAAGTATTTCCTTTAATCTATTATGATAGTAATTATTTAAAGAGTGACTTAGTATTTTGTTTTAAAGGTGAAAATATAGTTTTTATATTTTATAAAGTAACCTTATTTTCAAATATTCATATAGTATATATTTTTAACTAATTAATGAAGTAGTTTTAACTTAAATGTTTTAAAGTAAATTCCAAAACCAGCAATTTGTTTAATCTATTTTCGTAATAATTATTTAAAGAATGATTTGATATTTTGATTAAAGAAGAAATCTAATGTATTGTTATAAGGTAACCTTATTTTAATTATTTCTAGAATATTATTTTAAATTAAGTATTAAAGGAATTATTCTAAACTAAATGATAAATATGTTTTTCAATAAAGTGTTTTTAAAATTGTTTTAAAAATCCAGTTTTGTACTTGGTGATTTCAGTGGAGATAGAAAATATTTGGGAAAGTTTATTCTGGAAAGAAAGAATGGTTTGAAACTGTTTTCAAAAGGTTGAAAATAGAAATATATCTTGTGAAGATATTTTTGAAATAAAATAAATAATTCGGGAAATTATTTATTGGTTGATGGTTGTTTGTGAATATTAATTGATATTTAAATCACCGACTATCAATATTGGACAAATACGTTGATCGTTTCGAAGAGACCGGGATCGAGATTTATTTCTCGAAAACCACTTCGATCCGGTTTGTACGTTTCGCGGAAAACGATTTTGGATTCGAAGATGGAGCAGTGAAGTGCAAGGACTAGTCGCTACTAATCCTGAGGATATTTCCAAAGTGGATGTAGTAGGAATAGTGCCTTCGGTTCCGTTCGAAACCGGGACGGACTTGTATGAATGAATGCTTGCGAAACATCGTCAGGTGGGCGATGGGCATTCTAAGGGATATGTTCTAAAAGGTAACGCTTAGCCTCAAGCCTCATCAAATGGGAATGACTGAAAATCAGGGGTTATGCAGCAAGGCTAGGTGGGTAGCACCCAAGCAGGGTAAGGTCATCCCTGTCTAGATGTCCCTTTTTATTTCGGCTTAGTGGGCGGTTGCTGATCCCAACCGCGGGGTGATCTCACTCGGGATTATCCAGTAAGGGGCAGTCCCGGTCTTGTGTTGCAGGGGAGCGGGCGTACTCCTCGGTACGGTGATCTAGGCCCCGTACTGTGGCAGGTGGTACCCCAGTGCCTAGTCATTAGTTGGAAATCCATTCTCCCTACGAGCCTTGTACGAGTTTTGTTTGTATTAACCACTCTGTGGCTAGTAGCTGGAATTTAATAGATGTAACAATTTCGGCTATTTTATAAGTATTTGTATATAGACCCTATTATAATATCAGAGGATTTCTATAAAAAATTGTTTTAGCTATCGTAAGGTAAAAACCCAACATGTTTATTTGTGTCATGGTCTTACGAGATGCTTTTGCTTTCAAAGGATTTATGAAACTTTAATGATCAATTGGGTGTGATTTTCTCACGCTGGTATTCCAAACTGAATCAGGTGTTATTTAACTGTAATGCTCGGGTCAGACCGAGTATTATAGAATACAGGATGTGATGTTGTGGAGCTTAGGAGACGAGCTGGATGACGATACGTACTACCGTACTTGTTTATATATTTGCTGCTGTATTGAGTTGCTGTGTATCCATTTGTATGTTATTATTGAAGTGTGATTGATGTACTCTAATGATGATGTAATATATAAACAGAGATATTTGATTTGAGTAAAGATCATTTATTATCTATTATATTTTATTCCGCTGCGATGGTTAGATTCTGCTGTTGTTTTCTATTTTCTTCTTCTACCTCTTCTTCTTTAACCCAAATAGTTCGTATTTCTGTACAACTTGAGTTGATTGTTGTAGAATAGTGCTAACTCAAGGGGTACGGATTTGCGGGCTGTTACAGTAAGTGTATTATAAATAGCAAGGGCAAGGAGTGAAAAGAGGATCTAGATCCTTCTTTTCCTTTACCAAATACCCTCATTTTGAATTCAAAATTCCACCATCTTCTTACCTGATATAGCTGCCCCCGGGTCCCATTTGGGCATCAAATTTCCTTCAAACTCCATTAATAAACACTGCATTTAAATATGATTCAAACGCACGTCGATATTTTGTATTGGTATGTGTGTTTATAACTATAACACACACACTATTTAATAATGATTAACATAAATAAAATAGATTTCATAACGAATATTTCATAAATGTTAATCAATTTGATTAATTTATAACAATTATAAATAATTAAATCAAGTGGTAATATAAGTATTTAATAATTCGGTTGTGTGACTTTTAGATGTATATTCGATCAGCGATTAGTATCGAACAATTCGAATATTAACGTCACACATCACTTAGCACGTGGTGTGACATTACAGCAAAATTTATCGCTTACTTAGCATTGGTAAAACCTATTTTTACTAATTTAAGCATTATCCGATAGCGATAATTATTCACACCAATTCTCCTCGTCAAAACTATATCACTTAAGACCTATGAAATTTGGTAATGATTAAAATTCCAATATCATCCATATTCAACTTTATATTCCAAACACAAAGTCTTTCATTCAATAATAACAATTATTATTAACCGAACTGTTCTAGCCAAAAACTTTGACTTTAAGTTGACTTTAGCTGACCATAAAACTAACCTTATATTACTAAGGAGACGAATCCTCACTTGAATAGTATTTCACTTCCAATGCTTCCACTCGACCTAATATAGTCATTTGATGGACGTCATACAACGATTTAACTATAATCAAAGCAGAGTTTCTACATTGAAGGTCAACATTATTTCCAAGCCAAGAGAACCATTTAGTATTGTAATGTCGACATTTTTCTGTCTGGCCTTAGTTATATTAACCAATAGAAAACTATCAATGGAGTCGCTCCATGCTTAACTAATAACTATCAGTACATAATCCTTTAGTGCCCTTAATAGCCGTGAGTAATACACTGTCCAACATTTGAAGAGCGTTATAGACTCTAATCTCAGAGGATGTATTGATATCCAATCTCGCTACACTTGACTAGGGATATTTATAATAGTATGTTTACTTTATTGTGATAATTCATTCGTGATTATAACACATTGTAACTACTGTCACAAAACATACCATTTATCGATTTTCCATTAAATATACTTCAATTAAATTAATTAATTAATATAACACATTATCTAAAAAGGAAACACCTTTTTTTGGAACAAGATCGGTTATCGAATTAGATATATATATATAAAATTACATAATTGCCCCTATGGCATACCTCTAACTCTATCGGTAATTAGTATACTTTCCCATATTTTGTACAGTCAAGCATATGGTATGGTATGCTGTTTTATGCGTTACGTTGAGAATTTACTTTTGGGAAATTACGGGGGAAGAATGCAACGACCCACAAATTTGACACATAAATTATTAAGTAATTATAAAATAATAGTTTAAAATCAATTAATGATAAAAAATTTGTGACTAGAATTGTCTTTTAGGGAATTTTGATAATTCAGTTGCGTTCTAAATGTTTGAGAGATGTATATATAATATGTTGTGGTTTGGACACATTAACTTAAATGGGCATTTTTGGGCCTTGAATCGCTTTGGACCTAAAATACTGTAATTTATGCTATAGATACAAGCCATCCCAAACCATAGCCTACACCAAACCACTCTCTTCTTTAATCTTGAAATTTTTTCTTAATCACTTTTTAATGGTGGACAATTTTCTAATTACTAATCGTTATAAAAATTCAAATTGTCCAAATACCATCGAATTATATATCAAGTTGATCATCTCAACAAGACAAAGAGACATCGAGCATTCCTTTTTATATATAGTCTCGAGTTGATGAGAATTCTCGATCAAAATTGGATTCGGCGTAACACTAAGGCTAGATTAGAGGTTTTTTGATTCGGTCGATTGTTGGCAAAATTGAAGGTCTGGGATTATAGAACTCAGTGAGGGGAGTTGATTGGTGGTTCCTGCACATCATACTATGTCGGAGGCTTCATATATTGACCGATTAGGGTTCTTATTCATGGAGATATGGGCGGTAACAGCGAATTGAGCTGAGATAACATTAAGGGGTCTATTGATGAGGTCAGCGGCCCCTAAAGTGGATGGAGGGGCAGAAATAGGCGGTCAAAGTTGGTGGCTTTAGGTTCGTGCTTTTTTGAGTAAGGAAGAGGAAGAGAGGAAAATTACATGTAAGCCCTTATTTTAATTATAATTAAAGATTAAACACTACGACTAATCGAGATATCTTTTGCATATGACCTTTATTCTCATGTAGTTTGTTTCATTAGATTCATGGCAAAATTCCTAAAAATTTAACATGTGATTTGCTAACTTTTAGAGATGTTTGTGAAAGCACAATGGTAGGATTCAATGGACTTAAGTATTCTTATATTAAAATATTAAATAAGTATTCATCAATCAAATATACAGCTATTGATATATGTATGCCTTTTGATGATTGTTTAATTATTGCAATGTTTTGATATGATATGTGTTCTGGTATGCCTATTTAACTATTAGTTGTTGCATCATTAAATGATGGATGTTTTATAATAATTAATTGTAGATTTGAGGAAAATAAATTATTAATGAAAAATAAATAAAAATGTATAATTATGGAATAAATAGGATTATCTATAAATTTTGGATGATATTTGTAGATAATTGTTAACTTGCCTTTTGACAAGCAGTACATGGGTGGATTTAACCCAACGGATTTCATGATCATCAAGGCAGAAAGCCCGAAGAGATGGTTACCAGAATTGAAGATCGATTATATTTGAAATTATGGACTATAGTTGAATGGATTCGGCTGAATAACACTCAAAGAATGGATAAGTATAAAACTAGCGCTCCCCTAAGAGAGGGATTAGATCAGAATATTTACTTTACAAAAAGGGATCAGAATAGAGGGATCAGAGTAGAGGGATCGGATTAAACAAGATGCACAGAACACAACTTAATGATGATCTCTCCATAACTCAACAACCACAAGGCGGATTGAAGTGAAACTATGAAAACAAGAAGAAGGGACCCTAAGGAGTCTACCCTAGAGATCACACTTCAAATAGAGCAAGTTGGAGGGATCGACCATCTTCCCTCCATAGGGATCGGCTATAATCTACTTTCACAACATATTGCAATAAAGATTGATCAATAACTCAACATCTACAGATGCAGTTGACCTGAAACTTTGGGACAAGTATATTATGGCATAGGGGCCCACTATAAGGACCGCATCGTATAAATTAACAAAAATAGGAATCGGCCCTGATCCCTAGGTTGAAAAGCAAGCAGTCCAAGTTTTTTTGGGCCGAGTCGTCTCGACTTGGAGGTTGTTCTGGTGAAATTTCAGTCCGATCCATACACGTCTTCCTCTATAAATACACCAAACATGGCATCAGAAAAGGGATTTTTTTTGTACTTCATTCTATCTTCTACCTAGGCTATACTGTGCTATTTTATTATGGGATTTCATGGATTTGTAACCGTAACAGCAACATAAACGAATAAAAGGAAAATCTTTAGAGTGGACGTAGGCCGGAGTCTGCCAAACCACTATAAATCTATGTCTCTCTTTACTTGCTTTCGGTTTTAATTTTATTGTTCTTCAATTTATATTCTCTACATTATATTATCTAAGATCTATGACCTGATATTGCCGCTTTCACATAACTGGGTGTTGGTGCCCATTTTTGGCACCAACAATAATCATAAGTAATAGTTTGTACTGAAATAAATGTGAAAATCTTAATAAAGCTAGTATTTATGAATTTCTGGAGAAAGTCATAATTAATAATAAAATTTCTATCTTAAAGAGGAATTGGAAAATTTATTATTATGGATAAAGTAGGGTATAGTTTAATAAATAATAATAATTTTTTTGGGAAGGTTGTATTATTTTCGGTAAAAGAATAATACGACTATTTTTATGGAGTTTGTGGGAAAATATTATTATTATTATTATTTGAATGGTAAAAATAAGAGTTATTTTGAGGACAGCAGCAATAATAATAATAAAGTTGTGTTTTTAAAAGTATTTTGAGTTAAGTTATTACAATTTCTGAGATGAATAGAAATAAAAGGATTTTTGAAATTTAAAACAAAATATTATTACTTTTGGGTTAAATAGTAATAAATTAGTTTGTAAACGATTTCAAATGGATTTCGGAATATATTCTAATTTTGATGTAAATTAATAATTTTATTGTTTTTGAAAGTAATCTGAGGTAAATTACCATTTTTGATTAAAAACCATGATTTGAGATATTTGAAGTAATACATGTAAAATAAAGGATTTTTGAAGTGTATTATTGTTTTGAGAAATTGTTGTTATTTTAAGATAAAATAAATAAATGTGTTTTTATGACAAACAACAATAAGATGATTTTACACTTATGTGGAAATAAGAGATGTAACTACATTACTTTGAATTGTTGTCACATATATGATTAATCGTTGTTTAAAATTATCATACATGTTTGTTGTGAGGAAATGAAATTGGATTAGGACGAGTTATGCGATATTTTACCATTATTACAACGTGGATGTTGTGTAGTTAATTATGGTTTTATTGTGTTGATGACACTGATGTATATGCTACTAGTATAGAATAGTTAGTAACAATTGACAAGCTTGGTATTAGCATTACTAATACGTAGCGGTTGTAACGATCTTTGTTTCTTAATACTAAAGACGACACTTAATATGACCCCAGTATTCGTGTGTCGATCATTTATTCTCCCGAAAGACGGGTCATTAAGGGTGAAAGAAGTAGAAAGATAGAATACAATCTCATAAAACGTGATGAATAATATATAATATACAGTCAAGTTTTTACAAAAAGAAGAACTTTAATTTACGTACATGCATCAGAGTACAACACTAATTTATCAATAGCCCTAGATAGTTATAACAACCCGTCCTTATAATTGTGAAAGAATACAACAATAATACATCAGAAATGAAAAGAATACACGAGAGATACATCTTGGCATCCAGCTCGACTCTTGAGTTCCAAAGCATCCAAAGTTAATTACAATCAATTACTGAAATAAAAATACTAAGGTTTCCACTCAAAGTTGGTATTTAGCTTTGCTTCTCTTTAGATTTGCAATGCCCATTACAATCTCCTTTAGATCTCTTCTTTTTGATATATACAAAAAAGGATTTGTGTGTGCGTGTATTAGATTCAGAAAGGTTTAAGGAGAAGAGGTTTGAAAATTAAATAATGAACAAAGATAGATTAGGGTTTATTACCTGAAACCCTAATGGGTTTTCTGAAAATAAGAAGAGATAAATTAATGGAGCTGCACATATGTTTCCAAAATAATGTAATAGATATGTGGAGTTAGTTTCTTTTGTCCCTATTTGTGTGCTTGTACTCATTTTTTCTCTCTTAGTACTACTTATGTGTTTTTATGGGGTTATAAGCTTGTTTATTACCTCTTTTAGTTTGTATGTTATATTACTGGAAGGGCCAGTTTAAACTCTTGCTAGTTTTGCTTTAGAAAAAATTGTTTCCAAAATATTTGTGAATAAAAGTGAGAGGTCTAGGGTCTTATTTATAGTGATTGAAACTTACCTGAACCGTAGGATGTAACTAGGTTGAAAACGAATAAATATGGTGTGTACAAAGCACCCAAACCTACCACCACCTAGGAAGCGGTTGGCACTTCCTTCCAAGTGGTTGACCTTCAAGGGTCGACCTCTTCCCCCTATTTTGGGAAGAATATTTTATTTTTAAGCCGTTATTTATTCAATCCCTAATTATCTTAACTTTAATTGTTAACTTTAACATTTACTTATCCCCTAAGTCTAATCACGGTTAATTTTAAATTTTCAAATCAAGGAAATAATTATTTTATTTGAATTTGAATTCGAACTAAATTAATTTAAATTTGAAAACTTCAAACGCCCATAACTTTTTCATTTGATTTTCATTTTCAGTGTATTATCTATGGAAATTAATCAGAATTTTGCCACAAACACGACGACATAACTTTTATTGTTAAATTCCAAATTTTACAAATTTTTTTATTTTTATCCCTACTATAATTAATCGAATTTCTCTTAACTTAATTATCTAATTAGGGTTGATTTTCCGGGGTGTTACACATAATTTAAATTTTGTTGAGTCAAAAGTTTCTTATAAAAAGGTTTTTTTTGGGTAAAAATGATTTTCCATTTTTGAAATTCTAGTTCAAAATTTGTCGAGTTAAATAGTTTTTGATTTTTAGAGAAAGGGATTCTTCATTTTTAAATTAAATGTAAGATAGAGCATAGGATGGACTTGATGATTTTTCTTCTATTTAATAAATTTGGAAGTTTCATTTTTTTATAAAAAAATATCTGTCTAAAAGGGGTGAATAAATGAAAATGGAACTTAATTAAATTAAGGAATAGAAAATAGAAGGATAAGAATAACTTAGATAGGAGGAACATTTCCGTATACAGAATATACAGAGATAACAGTTGAAGTAAGAGCCAACTAGTTAGGAGAAATATAAATAAAGGAAATATTCAGAGATTTGGATAGAAATAGCATTAGGAATTTATATAAAACATGATCAGTAATCTAGTTCGAAATTAAAGGGATAGAAGTTATCCTTGTATACTCCATTTTTCATTGTTTAAGGTTACAAAAAAAAATTTTGAATTTTTTTACAGTTAGATGGAACTAAATGATGATAACTAACAAATGAGTTGGGATAATTTTATGAATTTTATAAGGAAAAGCATTTATGTGAGGATGAGAATTTTAATTATTTATTTTTCTATTTAGAATCTGTTTGACTAACAATAGAATAATATTGAGTTTAAAATGGTAATGAAAGAGAAATAAATTACGATGATAAAGATTGTAGGAATTTAAATACGACTTAAACAAAGTTATAAAAATTATTTACTTCAATGACGGTACATTTTGAGTAAAAAAGCAGTAGACGATGATATATATCTTTTGGATAATATAACACTTTGAAATTAGAAATTTGGCATACATGTGGTCTACTAAAATAACTGTCTCTTAACTATAAATATCTTTTATATAATGAATGTCCACAGGAAAATATGTTATTTTGAAGTACTATTGAAGTTTTGATCTTTGTAATAGATTTAAAAGGAGTTAAATTTAGAAAATAATAATGTTATATCCTTAAAATGGTAGTTAATGAAGTTTCCATAAGGACGGGCCATAATTTCATGGAGTAATATTTGAATTTAATGTAATAAGTTTTTTTGTATGAAAATAATTTATTGAAAATTATTCTATATGTTGTAGAAAATTTTTGAGAAGAGAAATTGCTTTGCTCCTTTATGGAATTAAGCAATTTTAAAATTTTCAATTTAATAATAGTTTGGTTTGATAATTGACTTTTAAATGTTCGGCTTTTAAAGAAATAAATCTCCGTTGTAGAAAAACCTTAAAAGGAAGAGTTGGTTAGAAAAAGGAAAAAATTTCATGACCTCTTTTGGGAACTAAGCAATTTTAAAATCGAGAAAAAGGGTTTCCAAGTCTATATCTTTAAAGATAAAGGTTTTGGATAAGGTACTTTATAATTGTGAAATTATAGTTTTAAAAATGGTGAGGACTAAACCAAATTTTTTATGGAGTAGATAGGGACCACTACCTAAGTAAGAAAGTGTAAAGATTTTAAGATATGAATAAAATAGGAATAATATGTAATAATCTGATCTGAAAATTTGAAGTCGGTCCTAAGTATCTAATGGTAGAGTGCTGGTAAAGTTTCAAAGATATTCCAGATTTAAATTAGGGTGTAAGTTAGGTTGTCCTAGTTGACTTGGAATGTGAATTTCTATGTTTTGATTTAATTAGAGCAAGTTCCGTGTAAATTCCATAAGTTATCAACTCCAAACTACGTATGAAAGCATTTCATTTGAATTAACAAGGGATATACAGAAAAAGTAATAATTCTTTATAATTTCAAACGAAGCAAAATCACACTTTGGTTAATTTATGGAAAATTGTAACGATAATTCGTTTTAGAATGATAGCTTTGATAGATTAAAATATGGAAAGGAATGTTCTAGTTTATAAATTAATGATTAAAAATAAGAAATATATTCAAATGTATATCCGCGCTTAACATATAAAAATAGAAATACATAAATAAAGCGATTTACAACGATATTCGTGTTAGCTATTATAGGACTAGGATATATGGACATTAATTACAAATCATGGGCACTAAATTTGTAATTAATAAAGAATTAAAAAGAAATTAAATGAGGACTGTAAGGAATTTCATATGGCGTTGATGGAGGAATTGAATCGGCATAATAGATGAATTTTAAAACTGGTAAAAAGATTAAAGGGATTTAAATGAGGATAGATTAGAGAGGGTCCAACTTTAACATTAATGATCAATTATTATGGATACATTAACCGAAGTAATGAATGTACCTCATTTATTATAAATTAAGAAGGAAAGTTAAGGAAGATAGGTTATAGTGGAATGACATACTATGAATATTCATCTTAATTTAGTAAGGAGTATTATGGCCCCAACATCATTAACATCAGTTAATGATAATTGGTAACTTCCAGCAAAATTTTCTTTAAGAGTCGTTATCATTAGTCGTCTCCCTTAGGTTATTGGAAAAACATATGATATGGTATAAGATATTTTCATGTTTTATCATGGGACTGGTTTTCTAGATGGGATAAGGCCATCAGATAAATATGTATAAAGAGGAACAACGTAAATAAAAAAATTCCAAAAGGACACTTAACTAGTGGTAAATTGTGGGTAAGACTGAAAGTTAAAGAGGGAAACAGGGATAAAGAGTGCTTCAATCCCAAAAAAATTAGGATTTTAGGAAAAATATATTTTAGCTTACGGAGAGACACTATCTAAGGATGACTATTCATCCTAGAGGAGGCAAGATGAATAGGGTATGAAGAGAATTTTTATTGGACAGGGATGAAGTAGAAGGTGGAAAAATTTGCCACTAGGTGTTTGATGTGCAAAGAAAAAATAGACTTGATTAGGAGGTGAATGATGGACATAAAAGATCACCAAAAATCCTAAGTGGACAAGCAAAGAAAAAAGTTAGGGTTTGAAGTAGGGGACATGGTGTTTGTTGAACCCACTTAGGAAGGTCGTGAGATTGGGAAAGTCGAGAAAGTTGGCACCAAAGATTTGTTGGACCTTTCCCAATCTTAAAAATAATAGGAAGGCTTTCTTCTCATGGGGAGATATTAGATAAACTAATAAGAGTCTATGACGTTATTACATTTTGCACTTGATGAAATGCCTTAGTAGCACAACCACTGTGGCAGAGCCTGATCAATTAAGGGATATTGAAATGGAGCCAATAGCATCACGTGACACCACATGCAGTATGGAGCATGGAATTAGGAAGCTCCGCAATAAAGAAATAAGACTGGTTCAAGTACAATGAGGGGAAAACCTAGTGAAAAGCATGAGGACTTCTTGTCCTGAATTTTTCACTGATAAACTTTTCCCTCCAAAATTAGATTTTGATTGTATCGTGGTTGCTAGATTGGATGGTAGGATAAGGTCGCTACACTTTTACTGTCACTTTTTCACTGATATGGTACACTTTTTGCATGTTTAGGGTGTTTGCATACATACTTATCTGTTATGATCATATGCTCACATTAGGATTGAGCTCACTGATAGTATGTTCGTAATATGTAATCGCATTGCGCTTTTGGTTTAGTAGATAGTTGTGTAGAAAACTTGGTTATATAACATGGATGGTTATTGTGAGTTATGCTGTTTGCCCCTTGGAAAGATTTTGGGGACGAAATCCTTTTAAGGAGAAGAATATAACACCCCGTAAAATCAACCACAATAAATAAATTAGATAAATTAATTTAAATAAGATAGGGATAAAAAAGGATATTTTGTAAAATTCAGAATTTGACCACAAAAGTTATGTCGTAGCGTTCGTGGCAATTTTTTGATCAATTTCCATATATAATATATTGAATACGGAGCTCAAATGGAAAAGTTATGGACGTTTGAAGTTTCCTAATTTAAAATAATTTAAATGGAATTCAAATATTTTTTAAATTTGGGATTTGAAAGTTAATAGTAATTAGAATTGGAGGTTATGTAATCACTGAAATTAATGTTAACATTAATTGTAAATTAAGAAAAACAATACAATGATAATTAATAAATGATCCGAAAATAAGAGAACCGGTCGACGGCTAGCGGTCGAATGGTGAAAGTGAATGGCGGCTATGGTTTTGTGCATTTTGAACACACTAGATTATATTTTTAAACCTCCTTGAATCCGATGGTTTTTGTAACAACTCAAAATTCTGGTCTTTTGATTTTAAATATTTAAATAATTTTAAATATTTAAATAATTGGATTTCGGAATTTTATAATTTAAATATAGGGCATGTTTAAAATATTTGAATCATGAATTAAATGTTAATCAGATGGATAATAAATTCATTTAACTCCTTTTAAATAATAAACAATATTGGTGAATTTAATTTGTAAATTTACTTATAAATATAAATAGATTGGATAAATATCGATAATTAAATATTTAAATCTATGAAATTGTCATTCCGGAGCTAAGTCATGGATTTCGACGAAACTAATTTCATTGGATCCGTTATAATGAACTATGTTAGCCATCGAATTTCACGGCGATCAGACGTATCATTTGGTCGCGCGAGGTTGAAAGGCGTAGAATTTAATATCAAAAATTTAATTTAATAATTGGGTTCAAAAAGCTACCTTCTACGTATGATCGAACTGAGACTCGAGACTAGGACCACTGCATTCGGAATAGGGGTATAACATATAGAATGCCAGACAACACGTCTCATTTAGAGTTTGAGATTTTCGGGTATGTTTTATTGAATATTTTATCAAATAAAATAATATAGATATATTCATATTCCGCCATATGCTTGCCATACCCATGACGTACTCCTCATGTTTGCCCATACCCTCCATTACATGCCTGCCATACTTCCCTCTCCTTATCAGTTGTTGTTTGTAGCAAAAAATAGGTTTTTCCTTTTGAATTCAAAGTTTAAAAATCAATAACGATATATATACTCAATAATAAATCATGAAAAAAAAATTCGAATTCATATGAGCCAGAGCTTCCATCCTGTACCTGATTTGTAACTCGTGATTATGATTTGGGTGATCAACGTTTTGGGCGGCCATCTAGGGCTTGCGTTTTCGATGGTTTTAGGCAACGATAGGGATTGTTGTTGGTTGCTTTGGCTTCGCGGTGGGTAGGCGCACATATGGCCGCGGTTTGGTGGCGTTCGCGATGGATTGGAGATTGCGACCTGAGGGCAGCGGCGTGATGTTTTAGATCAATTGCGTTTTACAAGGTGAGGTTGGAGTTGTAATCGAGGGTTCCGACGAGTCAAGATTGTCGAGGGGAGTCCATTAGCAAAGACTGTTCGCGAAACGGATCACCGTAGCTCCGTATCACTGATCTTTTGTGCACACGAGTTTAGGTAGAGACATCCTATGCATGTTCGTTTAGGGATGGAAAAGAAGAAAGGCAGTGGAGGGCAATTTTGTAATTACTTAAAGTTGTAATTAATATAAGTTGTTTGATTTTAATTTAAAAATTATCGATAACTTATAAAATATTTATCTCATTCATACGAGGTCAGATTCGAACGCGTATTTTGCATTGGACTCGTGTCGCCGAGGTCTTCGCAACGGAGTTAATTTTGTTGGATTTGGAGCTTGTTGGAATTTAGGCTAAATTCGGACGACCATTCGGTTTTTGTCCAAATCGGAACGTTTTCTACGAAAACGAAAAATCAATGTGAGTTTAACTCACATTAAATTTTATTATAACATATCTAAGATGTTAAGAATGTTTATTGATTGCTTGGATGTTAATTAAATTGTTTGATTGATTGTTTGGTTGAATTTCCGTTTAGAAAATGCAAGACATATTAATTTGATCGTTATAAACCCATACGATTACCTATATATTATCCATAACCATTGTTTTGCAGGAAAAATCTATAGAGAGAACTTGAGGGGTTTCTCCTCAATAATTAGTTATTAACATCCTTATGCTGTTATATTAATGGTTAATTGAAAATAAGTCCAGATATTCCATTTAATTGGTTAAGTGTCGTTATAGCAATTTAGCTATATCGTCATTTATTCAATTTCATCCCCAATACCCTATCGTTTGTTTTTGAACTTGAGCTTGTGATTTCACAAAACAAAATGTTAAAATTCATTATTCATTTTGATTAACGATAATTTAAAATAATCAACCATTTTAACTAATGATTTTGGAATTAATTAACCAATTTAATTAATGGTGTTTAAATTTGGTTTATCTTTGATTCAAATGAAACTGGATTTAATTAATCATTTTAACTAATGATTACTTAAGTTTAATTAATTGTTTTTATTAATGATAATTGTTAACCTAAAATATGGATCAACACCCTGGTTTGAGTGTGAAAGCACCGGCCCTGTTCTCATGGGGCAATAATATGGGTAATAGATATAAAAATAAAGCAGAAATAGAAAGGAGACAAGAAGATTTTTATAGTGGTTCGACTGTTAATGAAGCCTACGTCCACTTTATAGTTTTTATTATAGACTGATTACCGTTACAAGATGTATTTTATTACAAAGCTCTTGACTATCCTTAGCTAGATTGAATCTCCAAGGTTGGAATCCACTGGAGAATCATAGTGAACCCCTTTGAAGACTGTTGTGAGGGAGATGAACAGTGAAGAAAGCTTCCAACGGAGTTTCAGCCACCAGTCCAGAGGATCTTGTTTATGTTGCAGATAGGAGAATATTTATAGAGATTGGAGAGCTCTTGGACCAAGCCTGTTTGCCAACTACTCTTAGATGATCATAGGAAGGAGCTACTGAAACTTGCCTCACGACCCGAGCCGAAACCTGGATCGCTAGGGACCCATGGTCTATGGATCGCTAGCGATCCATAGTTTATGCTCGAGTGCGAGCCGATTACATAGCTTTTCCCTCTGCTTTGTTTCCTATGAAGCAGCAATCCTGTGATGATGTATGGGTCGCCAACGATCCATAGTGTATGAGTTGCTAGCGATCCATACACTTAATCTATTTTTGGACCTTGGTGAATGGAGTGCCTTCATCGTCTTATGTTGATGTTGTTCATGTAGTCTTGTTACACGTCGTCTTGTTTTGATGACGGTTTTCTTGCTAGTTGTGTTTAGCTAGCCGCTAATTGGACTAGACGGATGCTTGTCTCTTAGCTTAACTAATTCGGAATCTCATCAAACTCAGTTATTGATTCTAGAATATGTGTTTGGATCATGACGCAAGAGAATTGGTTGGATCCTAAGCTAACCCCTAGCGATCCATGTCTTAGTGGATTTTCTTGTTCTTTTTTCCTGGCTTCCTTTGGCTTGTTACTCTAGTTCTTTTGGTTGACTTCTAGGCTATTCTGACTCAACCAAGTTGTTCCAACTTCTCTTAGATCCTGCTGGGTTAAAAACTCGGATAACATTTTCCCCATAGAGTATCTCTTCATTGAAAACAAGGCGGGCTCTGGAAGTAATCGCTTTTTAGTCTCTGCTTGTTGAATTTCAAGTAGTCATGTTAGAGTTACATGAATTTGAATTAGAATAGACCGTCGCTTGCTAAGTTTTGTCCTGGACTGCCATTGCTTGTCATAGAAGACCAAACTTTACTCTGTAACTTCCCAAAATGTCTCGAAGTAGCATATGGTGCCGCTAGGCAAATTCGAAATAAAAAACATGCAACTTTATGGATCGCTAGCAATCCATAGTAGATGGATCGCTAGCGACCTGACTACTTAGCATTTTTGGCATATTTTCTTTTCTTATTTAAATTCCTAAGCCGATCCATTCCACATTTATCATACGACCCAAGTCTTCTACTTCCTTCTACGATCCAAGCTTCCTTCAACGATTTGATCCACCGTCTCTAGCAATCCAGCCTTGTCCAAACTTTCACTTGATTCCTTCAATATTGCCGACCTTGCTTTGCCGCCGACTCCAGAGCTTCGCCGCTGCGTTCGCAAGTCGCCTCGACCGGAACCTAGTTTGCCTACTGCCTTAGATCGTCGTCGGCCTATTTTTAGCTTGTTGATTTAAGGCTTCGACCAACTTGTGCTTAGATTGTTAATCCAAGATGGGTTTGCTGATTATGACGTTGGTTTATCGATTTGGCGACGAAGTTGTATTCACGATGTTCGTCGTGGAAAGTCTGAGTCGACTGTGGCTTGTTGGAGGAAGATAGTAAATCGAATCTTGAGTTCTTCACGGAACGACATTCGGGCCTTGCCCTAGTGCTTGACATGTTTTACTGTCTTCATGCATTGAGCCAGAATTGACTTGTCCCAGGTCCCATTGCCGACACCTCACGACACATTGTAAATTAGTTTCGTCCGTCTAGAGGATTCAGACCAGTTTTGCTTTCTTTTGCACGCATGGTGTACCTATACTGGAAGGGACTTTCCCCGTCATTTCGGACAATAGATCCTTTATCAATCATTGATCGATAATAAATAAGTGTAGGAGAAGTAATTTCAAAAAGAAAGTGATACGGGAAGTCCTTTTTCCCTCTCAGCTGTGAGCGTCCTATCTACATGGGATAGAGCATTTGTAGTGTTCAGGACACTGAGCCCACCATCGATAGATAATACACTGCACTTGCCCTGGTATATACTTGAAGTCTGACACATGAATTGATATTTCTTCAGAGTTTAAGTGTAGTACAGTAAATTCTTGTTTTACGTAGAATTACTTGACCATTCTATACATAAATTATGTTGTTTACAATGAAGTACCCGTCTTCTCGCCGTATGCCTAGCGGAGGAAATCCTGCTCTTTCGGAGGCCGAGTCATCATCTGTCTCCCCTCCTTCTTCTACTTCACAGGCTGAATATGGCCAGCTAGTTTAGTCGGTCGACCGGACTCCTCCTAACATCAGAGTTTTCTAAATCCGTCGAAGAGAGGTTCCTCCGTGATTTCTGCTAATGTCTTGCATAACATCTCCCTGCAGCATGACATTCCGTAGGAAGACATGCGTCTCCCTAAGAAAGTTGAATTTTCTCATATGCCGCCTCTGGGTTTTGTCATCGGTATGTGCCTAAACGGAGCAGTGCCTAAACGGAGCAGTGCCCCCATTTAACGACTTTTTGAGAGAAACTCCCTCGAACCTAGGAATCGCTCTGTTTCAAATTCTTCCAAACAGATATGCTATTCTTACCAGCCTGCACGTTCTTTACATGTGGACTCCCAATCGCGCCCCGAGCTTTGACGAGTTAAGATATTTTCTCTCATTCAAAAGAAGAGACGAGTCTCCATCCTTAGTTGTGATTGAGGCCCAGAGGAACCGTAAAATTGTGTTGAGACTGTAGAGCAATTTATCTCAATGCAAGACTCAATACTTTTTTTTAGGTGTCCTAAGGGATTCAATGATCTCTGGACAATAGGGGGTAAGTTCTTCTTCGTACTTGTAGAGCTTCGATACATTGCCACAGAATTTTTGATGAGTCAAATGCCGAGGCCAAACAAGCACTTATCTCTCGAAGAAACATTCTGAACTCTAAAGGTTGCCGATGCCGAGGAATTATCAGTTGAATTCTTGTTGACAAACGAGAACCTGCTCCGGTACGGGCTGTTACATCCAGGTAGGTCTGCAGTCCAAGTTGAGGCCCTATCCCTGTCTTGATCTAGGATACGTGCACGAACTACTTCTTCGTCTCATGGTTCCGAAAAGCGTGTTTTTCAAGAGAGAGAAAGCTTGTCCGGTAAGTCAGCGGCAGAGATTCACGAGAGAAAAGACACTGCGACCGAAGCCAGTTACCCGGCTAGAATGCCTTCAATTCTGAAAGAGGAGGGAGAGGGGTATAATCAAAGAGAAGGCAAAGCCACGATAGACATAGAAAAGGAGGAGGGTGAGATTGAGAGCACTAGCAATGAGTCCTCCTCTAGTGACGACGAAAATTTCTATGCAGAATCCGATGATAAAGATTCTGAATCATGCGACGAAACTCTGAGAATGAGTCATGTTGTCCCGAGCACGCCTCCCCAGGACATGAGTGATAAAGATGAAGAAGTCATACGATGTTGGGATTCTCCGATTAAAGACACTGATGTAGACTTCGGTGATTTAAGGAATGTTTATGTCGATTTTGAAGCACTCATGTTGGGCGAATTCTCACCAATGGAATCACAAGACCAAGAGGCATCAGCTTCGCCATTTCCATCCAGTATCCGTGCTCCATCCACCATCACCGGTCCAACCTACCACCAGTCCAAAACCCACCATCACCGAACCAACTCAACTAAGCACCACCGAATCAAACAACCTACCCAAAACCCCCGCCGAACCAACACAACACCAAGGCGCCACCGGTCCAAAAGCCCCTCCATCCAAACACCGATCCGGTCTCACTACCGGCCCAACCACCTCAACTCCATGCCGGACCAACCACTGCCGAACCACCTATATGCCGAGCAAAACCTCACCCTCCACCGAACCACCGCATCTCCACGTCATAGCCGAACCAACCATACTGGACCAAGGTCTCATCTCCCACCAACAACCACCGGACCAAAGCCCTACCGATCCAACCATCTCCAACCACCGGACCAAAGCTCCACCGGTCCAACCATCTCCAACCACCGAACCAAGCTTCGCCGAACCAGATATGCCAGACCAGATTGCTTCAGCCCAGGCCCACCAGCAGCTATATACATCCAAGACCCCTGCCCCCAGCCTCACTCTATAAATAGAGGAGCAGGGGTACAACAATGGCAGACAAGTTTGAGAGTTCAAGCACAGAAGGAACTTTCAAACAACTTTCACATACTTGTATACAAAGCTTTGTACTTGTAATCTGAAAGAAAAGAGAGAATAACATATAAAGTGGACGTAGGCACGTTCTGGCCGAACCACTATAAATCTGCGTGTCTTTTTACAATTTAGCCCCTGTTTTTTACTTATTTGCATAACTCACCTAAATTACTAAGAACAACATAAAATCAATTAAATCATACGACTTTGAGATGTTTGTCCATTTTTTGTGCAAATATTTTTGGTGCTTTCACTAAGAACTTGGAACTCGAAGCTTCAGCTTCCCTCATTCAACCTTCTTTCCCAAATAGCACCCTTCATTGCCTAGGAAACATGACTTCTAGGCCGAGAAAAGACGCCAACAAGGGAAAGAACATCGCAACTAGCAGCATTTCGGATCCAGTAATCACAGATCAAGAGAATCATCCCATTCCAACAGCAGTACCGAACGAGGATCAGACAAACCCGACAGCCCCTGCCACAGAACAACCGGCAGCAATTACTAGGACAGATCTAGACAGAGTTGTGGCTGAAGTAACTAACCGCTTCATCTCCCAACAAGAAGCTTTGGTGGACCAACTCATGTCATGCTTAAGGGATGCCGAAGAATCCAACCGCAACACTGAATCATGGGGTGAGTCTCAATCTAGAGGATCTCGGAGACAACAAAGGTCTTCCCTCTTCGAGAAGCTATCAACAGGAACAACAATGATAGGGGCCGCGCCCGGACTCAGCCCCAACTCCGACTCGAGGAAGCGCTTGGAACCGAACCCAATGGGGGAGGCACCAGGCGAGAGTCGGATGTAGCTGAGCCAGTCATGCCGCCTAATCATAGAAACTCCGCTGAACGGAGCCGAGCTAGAACCCAGCCCGAAGTTGACCCCATGGAAATGCTCGAAACAGAACCCCCCAGGGGAAGATCAAGGCAGGGGCCAACTGTAGCTGGTCCTAGAATGCATCTGAGCAGCCAAAGACAGCCGCTGGGAAACGCTAGGAGTGATGGACTATACCACCCCTACAGGCCATCCAGACAGAATCGATCCCACAGGGAAGAACCAAGCTCTTTCTTATCTGCCCCATATTCTGATGAGAGGATGGCACGATTGTTCAGAGAATGCATCCAACGGGACCAAAGAGATCGTGGGATAGGTGCTAGGGTAACCAGCCCTTTCACCCGCGATATTGAAATTGCCATCACCCCCCGAGAGTGGAAAATGCCGACAATGGAACCATACAAGGGAAACTCTGACCCCGTTGTACACCTGCAAAGATACACACAACATATTCTCATGAGCGGGGCAACGGAAGGAGTATTATGCAAATGCTTTCCACTATTTTTAGCAGATCTAGCTTCCTCCTGGTTCTGCCATCTACCCCAAGGATCCATCAGTTCATGGGAAATGTTGAAGGAGAAGTTTATTAACCAGTTCCGCATTCATATGGAACAACCCAAGGATGCTTACTCCCTATCTACTGTCAAACAGAAACCCGGAGAGACATTGCAGCAATATCTAACCCGGTTCAACGCCGCAGCGGCCGCAGTCCAAGATGCTGATGAGAAACTCACCCTAATGGCCCTCTGTAGTGGTGTGCACCCAGATACCAAGTTTGCTAGAAGACTAACTAAAGAACAACCAGCTACCTTGCCCGATTTCTTCCATGAAGCTGGGAAGTACATGAGACTCGAAGAGGCTGCCACTGAAAGGCAGACAGGACCACAGGCTAAGACGACTCATGGAAACGCCCCGCCGCAGCGAAGGACATTCGGAGAAACGACTCCAGAGACAATGCAGGGGGCAAGAAGGGAGAAAAGCGCTTGTACCAACCAGGACCGAGATTTGACGCTTACACTCCCTTGAATGAAACAGTCGAGAACATCTTCCTGGCCAACCAGGACGAACTTACATACAAGCGCCCCCGTACAAGAAAGAGTCAGATCGCGCAATCCAGTCCGGAAAGTTCTGCCGTTTCCACGAGTCTCATGGGCACGATACCAACGAATGCCGCCATCTCCGAGACCTAATTGAAGAACACATCAGAAGAAGGAGGCTGGAACGCTATGTAAAGGGCCAGGATAGGACTCCAGCTCCCGCCAAGGAAAACCCAGGGCAGCTCCACCCAGAGACAGGCGGAGGAAATCGCAACACCAGCGGTTCCAGCCAAGAGAAGATAGTGGTCCGTACAATATCTGGAGGGACACACATCGCCGACAAGAGCTGGGCAGAAATGGAAAGATATGGAAACTCACTCAAAAGCGAGGGAGACTGCGTCAATTCTGTTATGGAAGAACGCCACCCTAAGCGGAAGGAAAATAATGACATCACATTCAGTGGGCGCGACCTAGAAGGAAGGCAATACCCTCATATGGATCCTATGGTCATCTCTGCCTGGTTCGGCCCAGCTGAAGTTTTTCGAATCCTAGTAGACACTGGAAGCTCAGTGAATATTCTGTTCAAGCATGCTTTCGACAAAATGAAGCTGTCAATGAAGGACATGTCTCCTTGCAACAAACCGCTACATGGTTTCACTGGGGAAGCAAAGATGCCCCTCATCCAATTGGATCTCTTTGTTGAATTGGGAAGTCATCCCCGCTCCGCCGTTCGGAAACAAACATTCGTGCTAATAGACAACCACTCGGCCTACAATGCCTTTTTGGGAAGACCAGCCTTGTCCGACTTCCAAATCGTCCTCGCCCCATGGTGCCTGAAGATGAAGTTCCCAACGGATAGTGGAGTGGGAGAAGTAGAAGGGGATCAAGACGCCGCTCGGGACTGCTATGTAACCGAACTTCGCAATAATCGCAGGAGAGATAAAGGGAAAAATGCAGAGACTATTCTCTGCATGAAAAGCTTGGAAGCATAGCAACTAAAGAAAGCCCCTCCTCTTCGGTATACCAGTGATCCTTTCAATGAATTAGACCCCAGGGACAAAGAGGAGGAGGCCACCGCCGAGCCTGCAGAGGCTATGGAATTCGTATCTGTAGACAAACGCGATCCAAGTAAACTGCTGAGAGTTGGATCTCAGTTAAAAAGAGAATTAAAGAATCAACTCATTGATTTTCTTCGCCACAACATGGATGTATTTGCATGGACGCACGCCGATATGACTGGAATCTCCCCGGGCATAGCATGCCACGCACTAAACATCGATCCTACCAAGGTACCGGTAAAGCGGAAGAAGAGAAGTATGGGGGCAGAACGATCAGCAGCCCTCGAGGAAGAAGTAAAGAACTTACTTGCCAATGACTTCATACGTGAAGCCATCTACCCGGAATGGATCGCCAACCCGGTACTGGTAAAGAAAGCTAATGGGAAGTGGCGAACATGCATCGATTTCTCCAACTTAAATGACGCTTGCCCGAAAGACTGCTTCCCACTCCCCCGAATCGACCAACTCGTGGACAGCACTGCCGGACACGAACTTTTATCCTTTATGGACGCATACTCAGGATATAACCAGATCCCTATGCACGCCCCCGATCAAGACCACACTAGCTTCATCACTGATCGAGGATTGTACTGCTACAAGGTAATGCCATTTGGACTTAAAAACGCCGGAGCTACTTATCAGCGCCTCGTCAACAAGATGTTTGCAGAACTGATAGGACGAACTATGGAAGTTTATGTGGATGATATGCTGGTAAAATCGAGGAAAGCCAACGACCATATAAACCACCTGGACGAGATGTTTCAAGTACTTCGCCAATATGGAATAAAGCTGAACCCTCTAAAGTGCTCCTTCGGAGTATCATCGAGAAAGTTCTTGGGATTCATCGTTCATGCCAGGGGGATTGAAGCAAACCCCAAACAAGTCCGGGCCTTGCAAGATATCAAGATACCATCCACTCGAAAAGAGATGCAGAGCCTAAACGGAAAGGTGGCCGCCCTAAGCTGGTTCGTCTCTAAAGCAACTGACAAATGCATTCCTTTCTTCGAAGCCCTGAAGAAAGACAAAGGAAAATTTGAATGGACCGATGAGTGTTCAACAGCTTTCCTTAACCTAATCGAACACCTCCAGTGGCCACCAGTACTCTCAACTCCTAATGAAGGCGAAGAACTATACCTATACCTTGCTGTGTCACCACATGCCCTAAGCGCCGCGTTGGTGAGAGAAGATAACCGCATGCAACGGCCCTTATACTTCGTAAGTAAGAGGTTTATGGGGGCAGAAGTCAGATACCCTAAACTTGAAAAGCTAGCATACTGTTTGCTTATCACGTCGCGGAAACTGTGACACTATTTCCAGTCTCATTCCATCAGAGTTTTAACCAATCAACCGCTAAGGCAAGTGCTCCATCGCCCCGACACTTCTGGGCGATTACTTAAGTGGTGCATCGAACTAAGTCAATATGATATCACTTACCATCCTCGCACCGCTATCAAGGGGCAAGCCATAGCTGATTTCATTACCGAATTCACTACTAGCGAAGGTAATGACCAATCTGAAGTAGCAGAAGATATCAAGTGGAATCTCTTCGTAGATGGAGCATCGAACGAACGAGGCTCGGGGGCAGGTGTTGTGATAATCACCCCCAGGGGAAAGAAGCTGCACTATGCCCTAAGATTGGAATTTGCTGCCACCAACAATGACGCAGAATACGAAGCAGTGATAGCCGGATTAGAACTTGCACTGGAAATTAGAGTCAGTTCTTTATGTCTCCATAGTGATTCTCAACTTATTGTAAATCAAATACTGGGAGAATTCCAGACTCGAGGAGAACGACTCACAGCATATCTAAAGAAGACCAGGCTACTGCTTAATCAATTAGATCACTATTTAATCAAACACATTCCCTGAGAAGAGAATCAAGAGGCCGACGAACTAGCAAAGCAAGCTAGCATGAAGAACATCACTATTTTCGGAGCATTAACCATCTCAAAACAGCTGGCACCAAGTTTCGAGCAAGTAAATCTGATAGCTGCAACCGAAGAAGAAACATGGATGACCCCTATCCGAGAATACTTACAAAACAGCACCCTACCCGACGGACGAAATGGAATTAAGAAAAATTCTAAGGAAAGCTTCCCGCTACACAATGCAAGAAGGCATCCTCTATCGGCGCGGCTTCTCTAACCCCATATTGAGGTGCGTTGCTGGAAGAGAAGCCAAGGAAATTCTATCCAATATCCATCAGGGAAGTTGTGGAGACCACACCGGAGGGCAAACCCTAGCAAAAAAAAGATACTCCGATATGGGTATTTCTGGCCCACTTTAAACAAGGATGCCTTAGACTTCGTGAGAAGATGCGACAGATGTCAGAGATTTGCTAAGATTCCTCGACTACCAACCAATGAAATTACTCAGATGACCAGCCCTTGGCCCTTCGCAATATGGGGAATTGACTTAATTGGCGAACTGCCGTTGGGCCGAGGCGGGGCCAGACATGCTATAGTGGCAGTTGACTATTTCACCAAATGGGTGGAAGCGGAGCCTCTGAATAAAATATCTTCAACTAAAGTTATCAACTTTTTAATCAAAAACGTTCTGTGCAGGTACGGAGTTCCACTCAGAATCATACCAGACAACGGGCTTCAATTTGACAGCGAGGAATTTGCCGACTGGTGCCAAGAGCACGGAATTCATAAGGGCTTCTCATCCGTAGCTTATCCCCAGGAAAATGGACAAGTCGAAGCTGTCAACAAGATTCTCAAGACTCTAATCAAGAAGAAGCTTGAAAAGTCAAAAGGCGTTTGGGTGGACGAACTTCCTACAGCACTTTGGGCCTACCGCACATCTTTCAGAACATCAACAGGGCATACTCCTTTCTCTTTGGCATACGGATCGGAGGCAATGCTCCCAGTTGAGACTATTGTGCCTTCCCACCGTAGGATCCACTACAACCCAGAAGAAAACGAAGAACTCCTCCACATGTCTTTGGATCTTGTTGAGGAGAGAAGGAATGATGCAGCACTCAAAGCAGCAGCTCACAGACAAAAAGTGGCAGCACTATACAACTCCAAAGTCAAACATCGCAGCTTACAAGAAGGAGATCTTGTCCTCAAGCGAGTCTTTCCGCACCCAGGAGCGCTGGATCCAATCTGGGACGGACCATATGTAATTCATAAAGATCTCCACAACGGAGCTTATATTTTGTCAACAGTGGACGGAGAGGTGTTCCAGAGGGCATGGAACATCCGACACCTCCGTCGATACTTTTCTTAACTTGTACTGCCCATATGAAGTGAATTAACAAAGAGAATCAGTGGACGTAGGCATTTTCGTGCCGAACCACTTTAAAAAAACTTGGCTCTGGTTAACTTGTTCCTTTATATCTTGGCCACTTGTTAAGCTTTATCCTTTGCTGTTGAACAAAATCCTTTGCAGATGACATTTCAATTCAGAACTTCACAACACAACTCCACCTGGACAAAATCTAACAGGTATGCTACAGTCCTATGCCCTCGCCAATGAGACACTTTGCTCCGGTATCCCTCTACCGCGAGTTAACTCATTGTTTGCCTTGGCCCTTAAAGCCGACTGTAATAAGCCAAGTATAAGCCACAGAGAAGGCCGACTATGCCATGGCAGCTCATTACAGCGATTCGGCTCGCCGGCAACTGTGAACCGATCATAAGCCCCAACATAAGGTGTGGCCAGCCAGGGGCAGTTCACAGTTGACGATCGGCCCCCACGCTAGCCGACCACAGTAAATCGAATAATACCCGCGATTACGGGCCATAATGGCCCGGGTAGTTATTGTGCGCGATCGGCTCCGATGTGTCTTAAGTGCAGCTGTGGTAAAAAAGAAAACTCCCCGCAGAGGCGTAAGATGGGTGACAAATGTCTCCAAGACCCACAGCTAGGGAAAGTGACTACAAAACCCGTTTGCCACGAACTTAAGTACATCGACGGCCTTCCGTGACTGGAAGTTTTACTTTTCCTATATTTCCATTTCATTTAAAACTTTTCTCCTATTCTCCGTAACGGTGCTTGAAAGTACAGGACATGAAATAGAGAACGCTCGCTAATGGGAACAGAAACTTACAATCGGATGACGAGACACTCAACAGCATTCCGTGCTTAGTCTTACAGGGAGCGCAAAGTTGCCATCCACAGCCGAAACATGAAGGGCGGTACCTTCTACTTTTATACATTAATGCATAGCTGCAGTGCATATTCACACATCACATTTACGTTGCAAAATGAGAAAATTATACTTTGAGCAAAAAACTTAGCATCAAACACGACTAAATCACAGACATATGCATAGTTATACTTCTCATGCAGCACATCAAAATAATAACAACATTCAAAATATAACAAAATCGGCTTGTGTTATAAACTTACATAAAGTCGTTCAATGACATGATTACAACTCAAAAGTACATTAATGTTTTGAACTAGCATATACAGGAATGTCAAGCAGACCAAACAAAATAACTAGCTGCATTAGCGCTAACCACTACACCTAAGAACCAGCTCTCCGAATCTACTTAGCTGCAGGATCGGAGCTCCCAGCATGATGACCAGAGGCCCCACCTGTCCAATTCAGGAAAAGAGTCCATTAAACCGACAACGAACGATCAAGTTATGAAAAGCTAAAAAGGGAAAACTCACCAACACCCGCTTCTTGGTCCTCATCCCCCAACGGCACACCGGCTTCCTCTGCAGCAAGTAGCCGCATCCCCTCCTTTACCGCTACCTTCTCCTCCTTTGAGAACTGGGCGGTAACCATGTCCATCCTGAATACCGCTCCACCTTCCTTATCCACATCGGCCCTGGCCTCCTCCAAAGCCCGAAAATAGATCCTAGCCATGATCCGGGGATAATCATCCATCCAGGATAGATTACCCTGCTTCCAGGTACGGAAGTACATATCCTGCAACATATCATCCATCATCCCCTCATTTTCCTCAAACTCCCTCACCCGGGCCTCGGAAGACAGCAACTTAGCAACGGAAACATCCCTCTCCGATCGATATCTCAAGAGGTCAGCCTGGAAAGTCCTCCTCATTTCCTCCATCTCTTCATTTAGCCTGGCCTGAGCAAGCTCTACGGCCTCAAGCCTCCCAGATAGCTCCTCTACCTGCTCGAGATCCGCCCTCCGAACCTCGTCCACCGTAGCAATAGCTATGTCAATCCGCTCCTTGCAGGCGGCCTCCATCTTTCGCAACTCAGCCTTGCTAGCCTCCTCCATGGTTTTCTTTAGTCGTCGGGAGGCCGCCTCGTGCTGGGATATCTGGATAGCCTGATCGGCAAGCTGTTTGGCCTGGTCAGAAACCTGTAGCCGCAACCGGATGTTAGCACTTCCGATTTCCTCCCCAGCCCTGGCCAGTCGAGCGTGATGCTCCATTAGCCTCTTGGTTTCCTCAGCCACCCGATCGATGATTGCCTTGGCCTCATTGCCCATGGTCACAATCCGAGTAGTAGGCAAATCGAGGTCTAACGACTTAGCCTCATCAAGCACCCGTACCATGGGATTGCGGGGGAGAAGATGTTCACCAGTAAGCTCGTCAAAGGAAATATCTTGAGCACTGGAACCCAGATCCGGATGACCCGCAAATGGATTACGAGCCAAGCTGGGACGATCGATACGAGTAATGGAAGGATTTTCAGAAGGATGCGGGAGGGAATATACTCAGTGTCCTCCTCCGTGTCATCATGAATAGGTTGAGGTGGAAGCTGCGGACCAGGTGAAGATTCAAATAAGGAGCGACTCCTCTTCTTTTTCTGAATACTCTCTTCAATGACCCCAAGAAGAGGACGGTAGCTAACTACGTCTCCTGGATGACTAATGGGAGGCTTAGGCCTGGCAGAGGCTCTGAGTAACTTGTATTGTTCAAGGCGGTGTCGAACGTCTGAAGTTTTGGCCACCTCGCCTGCCCCTGTAATAAAGAACAAGTGTTACGAACATACAATGGTCCATAATTCAAGAAATATGTTAACTTAAAAAGAATGAGAAGGCACGTCTGTTATACAAACCTTGCGGAGGAGTAGAATACTGCAATAAGTCCTGAATCTCAGTCCAGGACGGAAGCGAACCATAAAATATTCCTAAGTCCCTATCATAAATGGAGTCTGCAGCAGTAAAAAGTTCACCTTGAATCGCTGGAGTCACCTTAGCTGAAGAACTCTTAGAGAATGGATCGGCACCAGCCCCAGCCTTGTCAACCTCCTTTGCCTTCTCCACCGAGGCTGATCCTTCCTCCAACCCCTCAAAAGCTTGGCGGAAGGCATCATCCGTCCACTCCTGGATCTCCCCTGCCTGCTCAGAAGACAAAGCCCCGACACCACTACCACCCTGTCCTTCACCTTCTCCATCTCCTCCGCTCTCCTCCTCGCCTCTTTCCTCCTCTCCACCTTCCTCCTCCGGAATGTCTGGACATGTGCTAGGAGAGGGTCTATCAGACTTCTTAAGCTTCTTTCCCCTAACGACTGGAGGTATCGAGAAAGGTCTCCACTTGCTACTCTTCGCAGTAGCCCCATCCTTAGCTTTAGCAGCCCTCTCCTCGGCTGTATCTGTCTGTTTAACCACAGATTGACGTGGCAGAATCAGGTTATACTCCAGGAGAGTGGCATTCCTGATCAGGTAGGAAGCCGACCTATCCCTTCCCGAAATGACCTTTATTTCAGCAGCCATCCACGCCAAGGAATCATTCTCCACGACCGCAAAGCCACCTGTTGCTAGCAAGAAATAAAAGCATATAAGATGAAGCATTGCGATCGGGACGAGGAAAATATAAATGAAGTTCAACTTACAGCCGGAAGTGAAAAGGCGGAAAGAAACAGAGTCATCCTTAATGAAAAACCATTCTTTCTTGAACATACTGAACTTCGAGTATAAATCCAGAACAGGCTTGAAGGGCACGGCCGCTTCCAAGCTGATATATGGAGACCCCTTCTTATAGCCTCTCAAGTTGTACAGATACCGGATCACCCGGTTGGAAGGGGGACGCCCATATTTCCTCTGAAAGATGACGAAAAGACTCACCAGAATAGCGTAGGAGTTAGGATGAAGATGGAATGGAGCCACCTTCAGATATGTGATAAAGCTAACTATCCAAGCGTTGAGAGGCGGGATAGCACCACACATGCAATGATATCTGCTGTACGCAAAGTATCCTTCAGGAGGGTCATATGGCATAACCCCCTCTCCCGGCAACAGCATAAGAGCCCTGCCAATCCCGAAGGAACGAGAAATGACATCAAGCTGCTCCTCTTTGAGGGAGCTCGGAAAGCAATCGGGAGGAGAGTTCAGAAGCTCTTGTGGACCATACCCATCCACTAACGACCTCGGGGCAGGTCCATGTTGCGCCGGTCCTGGTTGGGCTGGGGGCACGGAAGAAGACTCTTCTCTATCCTTGGACTTCTTTCTATCTGATCGAGTTTCCGCTTTGCGAGACATTTATCTGCGACACAAGAAAAACATGGTATTAGAACAAGGAGTATGGGAATATAAATGAATAGTTATCAAGTTCCATTCGGTGGTCAAGTTTTCGAGTTTCATTCGGCATTAAAGGTTAAAGCTTCATTCGGCATTCCCAATAATCGAACTCATTCGGCAATTGTCCATTCGGCATCACTGGATAATGTACACTCGGTAGAAAAATTTTCAAGCCCATTCGGCGAAAAGAGAAACATACCTATTCGACACGAGTTTGATTCGGCACGAGTTTGATTCGGCACGAGGATGATTCGGTACAAGGTTGATTCGGCACTCAAGTTGGTTCGGCTCTCTCTGATTCGGTAAGGAATAACGAAGGTGTGTAGCCCCTATTTATAGACGTACACAGGTCAACCGAACCAAATGGTTCGGCACTCAAAACCGAATGTAGCTACACCAACTGGAAGAAAAACAAAGCGCGACACCTGCAAGCACGTGCCCCACTTTGGGGGGCAAATGTTGGGCGAATTCTCACCCATGGAATCACAAGACCAAGAGGCATCAGCTTCGCCATTTCCATCCAGTATCCGTGCTCCATCCACCATCACCGGTCCAACCTACCACCGGTCCAAAACCCACCATCGCCGAACCAATCTCAACTAGGCACCACCGAACCAAACAACCTACCCAAAACCCCCGCCGAACCAACACAACACCAAGGCACCACCGGTCCAAAAGCCCATCCATCCAAACACCGATCCGGTCTCACTACCGGCCCAACCACCTCAACTCCATGCCGGACCAACCATTGCCGAACCACCTATATGCCGAGCCAAACCTCACCCTCCACCGAACCACCGATCTCCACGTCATAGCCGAACCAACCATACCGGACCAAGGTCTCATCTCCCACCAACAACCACCGGACCAAAGCCCTACCGATCCAACCATCTCCAACCACCGGACCAAAGCTCCACCGGTCCAACCATCTCCAACCACCGAACCAAGCTTCGCCGAACCAGATATGCCAGACCAGATTGCTTCAGCCCAGGCCCACCAGCACCTATATACATCCAAGACCCCTGCCCCCAGCCTCACTCTATAAATAGAGGGGCAGGGGTACAACAATGGCAGACAAGTTTGGGAGCTCAAGCACGGAAGGAACTTTCAAACAACTTTCACATACTTGTATACAAAGCTTTGTACTTGTAATCTGAAATAAAAGAGAGAATAACATATAAAGTGGATGTAGGCACGTTATGGCCGAACCACTATAAATCTGCGTGTCTTTTTACAATTTAGCCCTTGTTTTTTACTTATTTGCATAACTCACCTAAATTACTAAGAACAACATAAAATCAACTAAATCATACGACTTTGAGGTGTTTGTCCATTTTTGTGCAAAAAACTCATGAGGGAAGACTTCAAGTTTGAGGAGGTGTCTCCTCATTCAAGCCATGCTATGCCCGAAGTTAGTCTAATTCCTTCGACAATGCCTGCCCGATCCGGTTTGTGACATCTTTTTAGGCTCTCCACCCAAACACATTACACTTTTCACTAGGGTTACACTCACTTATACACATATTTTTCATGTTTATCTTCTGTTTCTAAGGCTCTTTAATTATTCTTCATGTCAGGTACCATGAGAGTACGCGACCTTTATGATGACCTTAAGGATTTTACCGACTCTAAATGCTGGTCGAAATGATCTTCCAACCGTCATCAGCCTCCCGAGACAGAGAAGGAATATCGAAGAAGAAAAGATTTGGAGGCTGAAGTTCATCGTTGAGACGAGAGGGAATGGGGCCAAGTATACAAAGGAGAATAAGGAAAAGAAAGACTTTCGATGAGCGAGAGGAGCCGCCTAAAAAGTCAAAATTTGATTGCGGTTCTCATACTACGGCACAACAGGCCTTTGCTCCGGCCCCCGCTATGATCGGTCCTGAAATCTCGATTTCTTTTGTGCACATTCCATCTTCAACTCAAGTTCCATCATCTCACGTGGTTCTTGACCCCGATTCTTCATGCCCCTACCGAAGATCTTCCTATGTTCTTCCATCTAGTCCTCCCAGGCTTAAGGCAGCGCTCCCATGTGGTTTTTAAGGGGGGGTTAAATTTGATCGTGATCTTCATCCAGTTCATAGAGATACATACACGCCCCATCTTCAGGCTATCTAGAGTGATTTAAAGCAAGTTGAAGGGTGGGAGAAATTATGCAAACAGCTGGCGGGCATGAACCGCAACAACTATCAAGAAATCCTCTCCTTTGAATTATAGAAGAATGATTTCGAAAGAGCGTTGGCAGAACGCGATGCCATAATCAAATAACTAGAAGAAGAAAAGGATGTGGTGCTTTGAGAAAGCAAGAACAACGCCGGCTTGCTGAAGGAGCTAAAAGAGGCGCATGCAAAGATCGAGATCGTCCTGAGAGATGTAATCAAAAAAGCGCATGCCGAAGAAGTTAAATTGCAAGTAGAACTTGAAGCCCATGATACGATCATTGAAGCCCAAAGGAAGACTATTTCCGACAATGACAAGATCGTAGAAAATCACAATAAGACGATCATTGAATATGAAGAAGTCATGAAGTCGCACGATAAAACAATCTCCAACCAGGCTGAGATGATTGCCACGCTTCAGGACCGAGTCGCGCAGCTTAGCGCCGATAAAACTCGTGTCGAAGTTGAGAAAGCCACCTTTATGGCAGATTATTTGGAGCTTTAGAATACTTTTGAGAGAAAGATGGAGAAGATGGATGATACCATCTTGAACTTCTATGTCAAATCCCTGCTGCACCAGGGAAGTCTCAGCTACTTAGACCCTAAATTCCCGCGCACTCTCGCTGTGGTTTGGGAGGAAATCTTGACCCGATTTCATGATAGCAGGGATGTTTATACTGAGTGAGAGTTAGAGAATGGCTAACTCAATGAAGAATCAAAGAAAGCGTTGCTAGAGGGCTGAGATATTTTGCGGATTGAGAGAGAAAAGGAAGCCACCAATGCTACCACGACAGAAACTATCGAAGCGATTCCGGACCCTTTTATTTTTGGTGCCGGCGAACCATCCGGGCAGCCCTGCGATCCGTCAACAAGTTCTGGGCTTGAAGCTTCACCTTGGGTTGTGAAGCCATCGAAGGAGGGTGAAGGCGGTGAATACGAAGCTGGCATTCTCAGTCATTATTCCGGTGCAGGTAATCTACTTGTTTCTTCCGAGTTTGGGAACTTTCAACTCACACCGCAAGAGCAGTATGAACTTAACACTTCCATTTCTGATTTATAGGTCCGTCGTCCTTATCTGCCGATCCGCTGGTTTCGGACCTGTTGCTATCTTTACTGCTTCCGTGCTTTTTTGTACCTGCTTCGGTCGCTGTGCTTGTGTGTGGTTCGCAGCCGGGGTCGGAATATGAGAAGATCAGCGCACTGCATGGCTTGGATGACCTTACCGTATCTTTGGAAGGAGACTTCATGGCGACCAAAGTTCTGGAGCAGGAAACTCAGATTGAGCAGCCATGCAAATCTCAACAAGAACGAGTCGCCATTAAGAAAGAGAGTTGAAGCAATCAAGGCCTCTAAGGCCTCCCACAGATCTAAAACGAAAGGCGAGTCTTTTGAGAAGGTTACAGAGCAGAAGGAAGACGTCAGCACCAAGGAAATAGTTGACATTATTGGCAGCAACACCACTCCTGAGGTGAAGCAAAATCTTCAGACAAAAGGCGGGAAGGGGAGTGGTAGCTGATTTGGTTTTGATTCATTTTGCATTGTTTTGTTCAAGTGAAGAGTCTACACTTACTGTTTTTTTTGTGCTACCTGTACTTTTTATTTTATTGGTCGGTATTGTGTGGGTACGGCCGCCACGCTTTGACCTTGTACAGAAGAAAATTTAAGTAATACACTGTTGATAATTTGACTGTACCTTTACTTATTTGCTCATATGTATTCTGTGCACTTATGTTTATTTTGTTTACTTCCGTTTCACTTTTAATCCAATGATTAGTGTCAAAATTCTTTGTTTGGAGTAAAAAAACTTGTAAATTTTTTATTTTTAAGCACTTATTTAAGTACCGGTGTATGCCCCCCAGTTCACAGGGCTGTTTACTTTGAACACTTGACAAACGACCGGTGACTAATGGTTTGAATAGTTTGCATACCAAAACTTGGAATTTGACTAAGTCACAATTCGATTGTGCAAGTTTTATGACTGTAATATATAGTTTATGTTTTTATGCGATTCTAGTATGTATGCCACATATGCATATTTAAAATGTACATGTAAATGTAAACTAAGTGTAGAACATATAGTAATGAGATTAACTGTTAAAAAATTCAGAAGCATGTAGTTAAAGAATTTTTGGAATTCTAACCATACGGGTATAAGGTTAACGTATAGTTATATGATTAACTGAATGTGCATGAAAAGCGTGCTTAAATAGTTAGGAGTATTATTTCTTAGGATTTTTGCAATCTTCAAACATGCACATTGTATGAGTTAACTGTAGGTAGTTACACGTTATTCACATTAAATGTTTTAGTTAATCATTGAGTGTCGGCAATGGGAGTTTTTTACTGGTTTGTAGCATTCCGATTTTGTTGGAGTTGTGCCCATTACTTCTAATAATGGGACTGGGTTGATCCTTGTTATTTCTATGGAAAATGATTTTCTCGGTATTGCCGGGGCTATTCCGTTACTTAAAAGTGTGCGTGGCTTATGGGATGCATAACTTTTAGGATCGAAATGAGCCGTCGATCCGGAATGGTTTTGATACTTCTCGATGTTGCCTATCTTCAGGAAATGTGAGGATTTTATGTTTTGGGAGCGTGATTACACGACTCAGAGAGCTAATGCTTAGCTTATGGGATGCATGGATTTTAGAACCGATAAGACCCGTCGATCTGGAATGATTTTAGTACTCCTCGACTTCGCCTATCTTCGGGAAGCGTGAGGTGTTTATGTTTTAAGAGCGTGCTTTCACAGCTTGAACAGTTGGTGCGTGGCTTTTGATGCTTCTCAGTGTTGCCTTTCTTCGGGCAACTCGAGGAGTTTGTGTTTTAAGAGTTAATGCGTGGCTTATGGGAGGCGCGGATTTTTTATTTGAGCCTTCCCAATGTTGCCAGGGCAACACCAATTCTTAGAAGGCGGGGATCGGGTTCCGCCGATTCAACGGTTTGAGTCAATTTTCTTCCATCGATCCCGTGGGTAAGTGGAACGTACTTGAGCGTGATTCCACTTTCTCAAGTAGCGATTGAATGATTTTGGGCCGATTTGACCGCGTCGACTTAGCAGGTCACTATTATGAACACAATTTTGCCGGTTCAAAAAGCGAATTCATTTTATTAAGAAAAGTTGGGCAAGTTTTTGCCTATTTACAATGCCTCGGCATCCAGGGATGGATTATTTGCTGAAAAAAAGATAGAGAGTACATAAGGTACTTTTCAGATGAAGTAACGACGCAGCGATTTGCCGTATCATGCTCTGGGAATTTGGATTCCGCCGATCTTTGTTAGCTTGAAAGTTCCATCCCTTACCTTTTGATTAATGACAAATGGCTCTTCCTAGTTTGGTCCGAAGGCCCGGAACGGGGAAGTCTGGTTTGAGGATGAGGTCCCCCACTTTCAAGATTTGGTTGTGAACTTTGGATTTGAAGTATCGCGCGACCCTATTTTGGTGGGCAGTAGTTCTTAACTCGGCTTCTTCCCTCCTCTCGTCAGCCATATCTAGTAATTCGAGTAGGAGCTGCTCATTTTGTTTCTGATTAAAATTTTGCCTTCGGTGTGAGGGGACTTCTAATTTGATGGGAATCATTGCTTCTAAGCCATATGCCAGAGCGAACGGTGTGTGACCCACTGCCGCTTTGTGGGTAGTTCTATAAGCCCATAGTGTGAGTGGAAGTTCATCAACCCACATTCCTTTTGATTTAGTTAATCTCTTTTTGACAGTGGACTTGATGATATTGTTATTGCTTCCACCTGCACGTTTGCCTATGGATAATCGACTGTGGAAAAGCTCTTCTCATTTCAAAAGCATTTGCAGAATCCTTTGAATTCAGCGCTTTCAAATTGGGTTCCATTGCCAGTGATGATTTTCTGTGGCACACCAAACCTGCAAATAATGTTTTTAGTAACAAAATTAATGACATAGAGATATTATGATAGTGTCTAAAAATGCTATAGATATATTATGTCAATCTTTTATTACGCATTGAAACGCTATAGAAAATTCATTATTATCTATTTGATAGCATTTTTTTTTCTCTAAAAGCTGTTTAATCCTTGCTGTATATTTTGTATGCACTAGCATAATGCTATAGTATATGAAAGCTGTAACAAATTTTCTTTTCATAGCCTAGTTAAAACGCTATAAAAATTTCCATTGCATTTTTTTATTGCCATATAAATTCATGCTTACAATTTTCAATTCTACTAAACTTATTTCAACTAAGATATTACAACAATTCAAAAAACCTCACTTATCACATTGTAATATACGTAACCAAATGGAGTCATAAGCCAAACCATAAAATATATATATCCATAATATTTCATACATGGAGGATTAAGCATGTAAATATTTGTGAAAAAAAGTAACAATATATATAATTGTAGATAACCAAAACGATACATACTAAAAAAAGACGTATGAACGTCGATAGACAATACAATAATGCAAGCGTGACCGATTTAAAGAAGAAAGAGTGCAACATCATGTAGCAACCTCAAAAGTATCATACAAAACCTGTCAAAAAGAAGCACATACATGCATATGTTAGTCATAAACATAGATGTAAAGTACTAAACAACATGGTTTAAAACCGAAACTTTATGAATTGCAGCACTGATATAACATTGGGATTGCAACTGTTAATGTTTCATTATAGTATATACAAAGGTCAAAGAAATCCACTTCTGTACTTTTGAAACAATGCACGTGGTTATTAGAGGAAAGTGACTACATGCCAGTTGAGCATGCTCAGTTGGTTCGCTCACATACTGGCCAGTGCACGTTGCTCCTCGAAGAAATCATAGCATTTTGGTTCGCTCTAGTTCTCTCACCTATAGGCCAGTGCACGTTTCTCCTCGAAGAAATCTTAGTATACTATGTTGAACATGACTTATCTCAGGTGTGCTTCAATTTCATATACCTAGGGCACAACCATGTTCAGTTGCTAGAGATACAGCTCTCAGTTCTACTGTCAGTGTGCTCTTTAGATGTTATGGTCACTAGTCTCAGCATTCATAGTTACTGTCAGTGAGCATTTTGTATATAATCTCCCATATTTCATTCATTGGTACACTATCCAGTGCCAACAATTTAGTCACATAGGAATTTACTTTAGCTTTAGTTTATGCACTCTTTTCAGGCTATCACCAAAAGAGTACCTACAGCAATTCAGTTACATCAATACACGGTCCAATTTAATTCAGTTTGGCCCTACACTGCACCATGTCTCCATGGTTATTTCCATTGCTAAATTCATTTGTGCTAGTTATAAATTATGGTGTTGTGAAAGCATGGATGTTTTGGACTTGACAGCAAGTTATCGTAGTACAAGAGTGCATAAACAACAAGCTTGCTTTGGGATATTATGGTATTATATTTTCAAAATGGTTGGAGCGCGGTTAAAATTCAATTCTTGATGAATTACCTTCTCCCTCTTCCTTTTTATTTTTTGTTTTTAATTTTTAATTTTTGGTTCCTTTTATTTTGGTAATGTACTTAACTCTGAAAGAATTAGTATTAGACAATATTAGGATACCAATATCTTAGTGCATCTACAACCTAGATCTATTTGCATTGTAAGTGAATGCCAGTTAGAGAATCGATAAGGTGTTTAATTCTCTGTTCCTGAATGGTGATGTTGATGAGATTTAAATTAGGACGTGGGAATTTATTTATTGAATAATGTGAATGTTGTTTTTTATAATGTGAAATGATAACTATCTAATATATTGTATACAAAAGCAAAATTTAGCTTTTGCATACGTTAGCCAAGGAGTAAAGCCATCTCAATTCATTAGATAATGTGATATCTATTTTATCTAAACATGCAGCGAAAGCTTATTTTACATTATTGTAATAATTTTCTTTCTCCATTACTAACATTTTTGAAAGTTATATTTCACTTGTGAAATAATATATTACTGTTAGTTATCTAGTACTGGACACTTGAGTATCATATCTCATACTCCATCATTATCACCGTTGAAGGGTATAAATTCAAACTCCTTGTCAATTATCCAGAAAACATCCATTTTTCATTAGAAGCACCTTAAGGTTTTAGATTTAAAAAAGAGGTTAACTTTCTGTACACATTACTAAAGGGTTAAAGATGCGCTTTATGTTCTAATTTTGATCATAATCCATATAAGAAGGTGCAACGTGATTCTATAGCAAAGATAGAAAATTATGATTATGATTTTAATGTTGTTGCTTCTATTAAAAGGAGAGTTGAATCAAGATTGGTGATTTTTTGTGTTTCATCCTAATAATAAAAGGCTGGATGTTATTTATCCTTCTCTAAGAAACTAAAGTGTATTTATTAAGGAAAAAAATATGTTTTATCTTTTCATGAAAATATTAAAAGCAGAGATTTTTCAATATTTTTCTTTGTTATATACATTATCAACTATAATACGATAGAGTGACTGTATAAAATGGCCAATACAATGCAATATCCAATCCAACTATCCATGAGTGGAAGTCCATTCAGGTAAGTACTGCAGCTTATCTAACTCACCAATACACTACATAAATTATGGCATTGCACCATGTCCAGTGCCAGCAAGCTTGCAACAACAATCTTGCTCTCCGACTAAAAAATTCTAAGATGGATCATTACTAAAAATTGATCCCTACTCTTACAAATCTTTGACGTTATGAAACACCCCACACCCCTTAATATACCCAAAAGGACACATTAAAAGGAGTGATGCATTGTAGGTATAACTGAAACTAACAGAGACTAAGATTCACAAGACAAATATAGGTAAAAATAGCGGAAACTAAAATAATTACATAATTAAAACAAAGCTTCATAATTACTTCATAAATATGTCAAATACCAAATACAACAGCCATATCTCAAAACCCATCATGTCTTATGAAATAAAAATTCGTAGTCTCAAAATCAGAGTACATAATATCCCTCATAATAAGCCATTACACAAAAAGAACTAAAGCTGAAATAAAAGAAATACATAGTAGAGAACTCCTCCAAGAAACCGCCAAGCAACAATAATGTACTGACTTCTCCCTTGATTACCTATGGGGGGAAGGGGAAAATAGAGGAGTGGGTCAGACTAAAAGTCTGATGGATGATAGTAATTACTAGAGTCTTTAAGCAAGATAAAGTAATAGACTCTACAACAGTTCTAGCATAAATAAGGATAATAAAGGAAATAGAAAAGAGATAAACTGAAAATAGGTACGATTAAATATTGCTCAATTTATAAGATAGGTTAACTTTGATTTCTTGCACTTATCCTTGAGTTCTGCTTTGATTAGGTTGAATTCCTAATCCTGTAATCAGGATGTAACTCTAATTCTACCCTTTTTGATCGGCCTGCTACCCTATAGTACTTTTCTACGGACCAGCTGCTATATAACCCATTACACAGTATGTTACTGTGGACCAAACGACATATATAGCTCCCCACACAGAAGGCATTTATTTACCGTGGACCGGATACTATATATAACTCCCTATACATAATGTTACTATGGACTAGACGACTTATATAGCTCCCTACACAGAAGGCAATGGTGTCTACGAAAGACACCCATACTAAGCGCTTGGAACTCATAGCTATTTCTGAGCACCCGAATGGAAGTCGCATGCGTAACTGCCACCAGGCCCATGCTACCTTTTGCTCCACCTATTGGGTCTTCTTATTACCTCCAACTCCAGCAGAAGTGTGCCCGTTATCCCACTTCAGGCTAACGTGAGATCACCGTGTGTCCATACAACCAATAGGGGAAATGCTTTTAGTACTATCCCTTCATCCAAACAATATCTATTGCACCCCTTATCCAAATCCCCCGTGATTTGGATTTCTATTTGACCAATTACTACCATTCTTAGCATAAGCATGCCCTAGGCTCACCGTTTTGTCTACTAGGGAATGCTATTTGGTACAGGTCATACTTTCATCTTTGCTTATTAACTTAGGTAAATTATTTAAATAAGCCTTTACATTTTTCTCTGCTATTTGTGCTTATTAATTTCTCCTAAGTCTTAAAATAAGCTTATTATGTTCTTTTTCTTATTATAACCTATGTTATAATCATGCTTATTAATTAACCCAAGGTCTAAGTGTGAAAATAAGCTTCTTTCATCTTTTACTCTTTTTAGTTATAATTCTAAGTTATAATTAGTCCAATCTTTTTAATCCAGTCCAACTAACATCATAATTAGGTGTAATTTTAGTCCAATTCCATTTATATTACAGTCTTTGAAATTTACAACTTATATTCGTTACTTAAGTTTTCTTACAATTTATTCCGTATTCGCGTTAATCCTATTCTAATCCATACACGAAGAAGAAGGAGGAATAAAAGAAAACTGAAGAAAATCTAAAGCGTAGAAAAAAAAGATGTATAAATAACAGTAAATAAACTAAAATACTGTAAATAAACAGAAAAGCTATAATTAACAGAAATGAATTAAAATTACTGAAAAGAATAGCATAAAGGAAATAGACTGAAAATAATTTTAAAAACTGTAAATAAAAAAGGCTATTCCAAAAATTGTAGTAAAACTACAACTATTGGAAACCCTATCATTTTAAGTTACTTAAAGAAATCTTAAAGTAATTACAATCACTCACCTCCTGTCCTAACTCTTCCTTTGTTCTTCCCAGATCCACTTGGAGTTGTAAAATAATTTAATTTATAACGATTTTCTTCTTTGGAAAAATTATTCCGTTTAGGGTCCTTCCTAGAAAGGTGAATCCAAGTGGAGAAAACCTAGAATGAGAAAAAGTATTAGGTCTAGGGGTCTATTTATAGGTATAGAAGTGGATTTCGGACCATTGGATTTGGAGATTGAATAGGATGCAACCATGTCATAGGCTGAATAGGAGCCATCGGATACAAAAACAGATGGACCAGATTAGTCATAAGAATGCGAAACACGTCACCATAGGCTCTGGAACGTTCGTTCGCTTTCCAAAAGGCAAGGCGGGTCGACTGCCCCCTTTCCTAGGTCGACCGGCGGGTCGACCTGTGTTATATATATATATATTTCGCTTCTTTGATTATTTCGTTCTTTGTTCATATTAACTCGGATCCTGACGTTCTCTACACGGAAATTGACAAGAAAATTACCACAGACACAATAATGCAATTCCCGTGGCTCAACTTTGATAATTTCACAAAGTTATGTTATTATTTAATTAGTTAACGAATTAATTATTATGGGTTAAATTTTGGGTTGTTACATTCTTCCCTCCTTAAGGGATTTCGTCCCCGAAATCTCTAAGGATAAAAGAATGTACTAAATGTTTTCATCCAATTCTACAACCAACTACTCGATCATCAACCATTCATCCATTGTACTTAATTGTTTCTAATGCAATTTATGATACTTATGCAATTAGTGTAGTGTAAATGTCCCCAACTAATGCAAAAGATTAGGCGGTCCACTGATTTAGTTGACCTCCTTTTATGCAACCATGTTCGTGCCATGTATCCAAATGAATGCAAGAATTTCCTAATAATACTGATAATTCTATATGCGTGCTACAAACATCATCCAAATGAAACAATCATATGATAAACATCCATTTATAGCAACCATGGAAATGAAATAAAATAAAAATGCACACATATCCATATGCTCTAGTGTCCTAGTTAGGCCGGACCATAAAGAATAATAGTGCCTAGTGTACCTATATGCACCTATTAGCATCCACTAGCAAACACTTGCAACAACTAGCATACATCATTCATAACATGTTCTATTAACATGTTTACATCAAATCCTACCATCCATAGGTTAAATCCTAAGTTCTACCCTCTCGAAGGATAATAAAGGAAAGAGCCTATTCAAAGCTAAAGATGGAAAAAGAAAATTCTAAAACCTATTATCAAAGAGACATGGATATGAGATACGAATTTTCCCCTAATCAAATTAGTCTTCTTCGAAATCTCCTACCATGTCGGAATCAAGAAGCAACCTTTCTGTGGACTCCAAAAAACATGAAGACGTCTTACACGGCCTTTCAAAAAGAACTTCAAAAGGTGTCATTCCAATGCTAGCTTGGAAATTACTACCATATGGATTCCACTAAAGGAAGATGCTTTTCCCAAGTTCTTCCAAAATCAAGAAACTCATTCTCAACCACACTTGTCTTACTATACTACTAATTTCATTTTACTATTCTTCATGAATCAAAATTCCTAGGTTTTTACCGGTGTCCTATCCTCTTCACGGAAACTTCGGTTATTGCTTCTAAATGTAATTATTGCTATCTCCTTACACCTTTTCCGTTATTCCTAGGAAACGATTCTTACCTACTCCACATTTAAGAGTTTGATTTGGTATTTATTACCTTGGTTTAAAAAATAAGGATTCTAAATTTTTTAAAACATCAAATCCCAAAACGTTTGTCTTTAAAAGTGTTATCTTTCAGTTTCTATTAATTTCAAAAATACTTGGTCACTTAATATTATTTTCCAAACCTAGAGGGAAAAACTTCCAAATTTTTAAGTCTAAAACTTATATCTCCCTTTCTTTTAAAAACTTTTACAATTTTCTAAAACAAATTCGAATTTCAAATTTTAATTTTATTAAGTTTTTCATTTCAAAAACTTATTTACTTTTCACCAGACCATTTTATTTTAAAATATCTTTAAAATATCCTTTATGCGTTTTCAAAACAGCTTCTTATTGCACCTAACAAGGCCATGACACCAAGTAATTGACTGGGAACCAAAGACAGTTCTGTTTGCACCAAAATTGGGAAACACCCTTCAGAAGTTTTTGAAGAGATAATAAATGAAGAAATTAAATTGAAAATGAAGATTATCAAACAAAACTCCAAGACACAGAAAAGTAAATTGCACAGAAGACAACGATTTAGATTGGTTCGGTGATTTTCCTACGTCCACTATGAAGTTATATCACTTTATTGCTTGATGCTTGAAGATTACAAGTTTTTTATAGCGAAGTACAGCAGATACTAAGCTTAAATTCGAGATCAACGGTAGTAATGGCGTTCTAGAGTGAACGTGGCAGAGTCCGGGCGTTCTTTTACTCTGAAAATTGTCCGACGCCTTTTCTGAATGACCAGGGGCTCTATTTATAAGTGCTGGAGGCTGATACTTTGCCTAAAATTCAGGGAGACCGCTTCTGGCACGTGAGGGGGCCCACACGCCTGGATTCTGGAAATCCGGGCCCACTTTGGGATCGATTCAAACTCGGGTTCGAATCGATCAAGATTTGATCAGATTGAGTTGAAATTTTGCGTGAACATTCCTTATGTTGGCAGTAAGCTACTGTGAAAATTTCATAGCATTTGGACTTGTAGATCCCGAGTTATGATGGATGCAAGTTGGAGTTTTTCGGTCTGGGATCGATTCAAACTCAACTTCGAATCGATCAAGAATTCATCCGATTGAGCTGAAATTTGGCACGAGCATTCCTTAGGTTGTCAGTTGGCTCCTGTCCAAATTTGGTGGCATTTGGACTTGTAGATCTCGAGTTATGATGGATTCAAAATTGCGCTTCTGGTCAACAAGCTTTGTTCGAATCGATTCCTTAGGGTCGAATCGATAGGGTCGAATCCATAGGGTCGAATCCATAGGGTCGAATCGACAGGGTCGAATCCATAGGGTCGAATCGACAGGGTCGAATCCATAGGGTTGAATCCATAGGGTTAAATCGATAGGGTTGAATCGATTGGGTCGAATCCATAGGGTCGAATCGATAGGGTCGAATCCATAGGGTCGAATCCATAGGGTGGAATCGATAGGGTTGAATCGATAGGGTCGAATCCATCATAACTTGAGCATACGAACTCGGATTGACTTGAAATTTGAAACGTTGGCTCTCGTGGCTTTGCTAATCATGTCCCATCAATTGCAGCTCAATCTGGACTCGGACAAAATTCAGTGATATTCACAGTGAAGCTAAGTATGATCAATCTCTGAGACGAACTGTCCTTTGTTTTCGATCGATCTTTTGGTATCACGGCTTTGCCAAAAAGCGGGATAACATTTGCCCCCAAAGTATGTCTTGTGTAAACATGACGTGCTTTGAAAAGCTGCAGTCTCGTGTTGGTCAACTATGACATGCTTTGCTGAAAGTTGTATTCCATATTGCTGTAACCTTGCATTGATATGATTGATTGCTGTAGAATATTGCTTTAGTGGTTGGCTGTTGTAATCGTAACAAGCTGAGTATTCGATTCCTGTGAATGCTGAAAATCAAATACTAGTCCGACGTACATGCATATATGTTAACTTGACTTAGTTAACGTTGAGTGTTCATGAGTCGTTGTCGGTTTAGTTCGTTGTCGAATTTCGTATTGATTCTCTCCTGAATCGGTTTGAAATTTGAGTTGAAACAACGCTTGATGGTTGTTTTGGACTATCCTCTTGTATCAATCCTCTCCTGAATTGATGTAAGATTTGAGTTGTAGCAACGTTTGCCAGTTGTTTCAGGAAGTTCCTTCGTATCGATCCTCTCCTGAACCAATATAGAAGGTTGAAGGATTGACTCTGCATTGGAAAATGGAGAATTTGGTGGATTCAAAATGCTCATTCGCATCGATGAGCTTTGTATAAGTGACGATGATTATAGCCAGACTTTGAAGCTTTGTCATTTGCGTGTTTTCTTTCAATCCGGAGTACTTGTGGTGTTTTTACCGTTAAGTAGAATTTGTTTAATTTGTCAAGCCCGAAGATCTCGATTATACGTCGTAACCGATGAATGATTTGAACTCTAGACTTTGTATCGCTTTGGTTAGTGATTAACACTTAAGCTTTCTGCCCTCCAGTTCTGGGGAACAACATTTGTATTTCGGTGGTCGATCGCACCTTTTGCAAACCTTGTGCACATGTCCACACTCCGGGGACTTAGGATAATCTGTGATCGATAATCTTGTTCGAACTCTGGGAATTTGAGAGTCATCGACGTTCATAGCACAGTTCGCATTCTGGGAACTTTTACTTGGCATTTGTACTCTAGTTCACACTTTGGGAATTTGGAGTTGGTATTTACACTTAGGTCCGCGCTCCGGGAACCTGGACTGGATGTTTATACTCCGTTTCACGTTCTGGGAATATGGAGTTAGGAGGTATATTTTGGTTTGCGCTCCGGGAACATGGAATTGATGTTCGCACTCCAATTCGCGCTCTGGGAAGTTAAAGTCCGTTCGCGCTCTGGGAACGAGTTGTTGGATGTTTATACTCCAATTCGCGCTCTAGGAAGCTGGAGTCCGTTCGTGCTGTGGGAACGAGTTGTTGGATGTTTATACTCCAATTCGCGCTCTGGGAAGTTGGAGTCCGTTCGCGCTCTGGGAACGAGTTGTTGGATGTTTATACTCCAATTCGCGCTCTGGGAAGTTGGAGTCCGTTCGCGCTGTGGGAACGAGTTGTTGGATGTTTATACTCCGATTCACGCTCTGGGAAGTTGGAGTCCGTTCGCGCTGTGGGAACGAGTTGTTCGATGTTTATACTCCGTTTCGCGCTCTGGGAAGTTGGAGTCCGTTCGCGCTCTGGGAACGAGTTGTTGGATGTTTATACTCCAATTCGCGCTCTGGGAAGTTGGAGTCTGTTCGCGCTCTGGGAACGAGTTGTTGGATGTTTATACTCCAATTCACGCTCTGGGAAGTTGGAGTTAGTTGTAGGACCGTCGTGTGTTGGTCCAGTTCAGCCTTTGATGTGATGGCTTGCCCCCGAGCTGGGGTTTCACTTAGTGAGTGGCCGGTCGTATCACAGTCACTCGCTATTTGAATAAATTTCAATGTTTGATGGAACTTAACTCTTCGTGTGTCGCGATTGTTGAATGTCGCATTCGGTGAATCACAGTTCTAGCTTGAAGAGATAGTAATTTATTGCTGAAATAAGAAAATATGGCAAAGTCAGTGCCTTATTACAAGTTCGAACTTCATAATGTAAAGGAAATTGTAAAGTATTCATAGATTGAATAGAGCCTGTCATGCGTAGAAATGGCGAAGGTTCTCGCTTCTCCAGGTTCTTGGTAAAATAGGACCGCCCAATGTCGACAGCAAGAACAGGTCATTCCCGAGTTTTTGTTCAATCACACATGGCCCTTCCTACGTTGGTTTCTCGTGCAATGGTGTTGAGTGTACTCTTCCGTAGACGAAATCACCAATTTTGAAGGTTTGGGGCTGAACATTGACATCATGCGACCGAGAAACTCACTTTCGGAGTATGAATGTTCTCAAGTCGGCCTGGTCTCCCATAACAACACCAATTCCTTTGTCAGTGGGGAATTTTAAGGTTAGGCACCTTGGGGGCGATAACAGCCATGAATTTAGCAAGGGCTGGTCGGCCTAAGAAAGCATTGTACGGGGAATCTATGTCCATCACTACGAATATCAACGTCCGGACTCTACAACACTGTCCAGTTCCCAACTCCATCGGTATTTCTAGCTCTCCAACGGGTATGGCCGCACTCCCGTCGAAGCCGTGAATACTGGATCGGTATGGTTTCAAGTCTCTGGCATTTAGATTCATTTGGTCGTAGGCTCGCTTAAATATTATATTCACGGATCTTCCGCTATCGACCAGAATCCTTTTCATCCACATGTGGCCTACCTGTGCTGATATGACTAGTGGGTCGGTAGTCGGGACTATGATTCTGTCATCATTATTACACTGAAATACAATGTCGTCAGTCATTGCTTTCTGTCGTTTGATCGGAACTCTATCTTTCAAATTTCTACAGCATGCAAAATTCGCATGCCTAGTGGGGCTGGCATATGACTTCATCTCATCCCAGCTTCGCTTTGTTGGATGAGGGATACCTTCAACAGCATTTACTACTAACCTCCAGCCGGTGGGGCGGAGTTTTCCTGCATCAATTGATTGCATTCATTACTTTGATTTGATGGGCCCGCTTCTCCCGGCTGCGGCGTCCAAACAAACTGTTCCAGCTTCTTTTCTCTGATCAATTTCTCAACGAGATCTTGTAAGCGATGACACTCGTTCGTATTATGCCCGTAGCTTTCATGGAACCTGCAAAATTTTCCCGTCTGGATTTTCTTCTCTGACGACGGTCTTGGAGCAGGTTTTTTATATTGAATTGTATTACAGGTTTGTAAATACAAGTCCTCCAGTGAAGTATTCAAAGGAGTATAACTGTCGAACATAGGATTCCTTCGTGGTGGGCTACGGTTCTGATCTCGCTTTCTAGTTTGGTTCACGTTCAACTGAACTTTTCCGGAGCTCTCACTGGACTGTTTGATTGCAATATTGCTCTGGATCCCTTCGGTGTTTGGTCCTGCATCAGTTTGCTTCCTAGATTATTTCGCGTCTTCCCTTCTTAGGAATTGAGCCGCCTTGGCGTGGAAACGGTCCAACGATGCAGGGGGTTTTCTAGCCAACCAGTTGCCAAATTCAGAATCGAGGTCAACCCCCTTAGTCAGTGCCATAAGGATGGAGTTATCGTTCGGATTGCTGATCTCCGCACATGCGGTATGGAATCTCTCTAAGTAGTGTCTGAGCGTCTCTCCAGGAGCTTGAGGGACGCTAGATAGAGTGTTGACATCTTTTGGCCTTGCAACGTGCATGCGGAATTGTTCAACAAATTTTGTGGCCAACTGGTCGAAGGAAGAGATGGATCGAGGTGGCAGTCGAGTGAACCACATGGTAGCGATGCCCCCCAAGGATATGGGGAAACTACAACACTTTACTGCATCGTTGGCTCTGGTAGCGGTCATCGACCATTCATATTTCAGAATATGTTGGTTGGGGTCGGAGTTTCCCTCGTACATGGGTAGAGTTGGCATTCTGAATCGCCGTGGGGGTTCAGCAGTAAGAATGTCCTTCGTGAATGGATTGTGACTTCTGGAGATTCCCCAGTCTTCGTTCGTGAGATCCTGGCTTTCACGGATCATTTGTCGTATCATAGTCGGAATATCCGGCGTTTGCACGTTTTGTGTGGCTTGTGCCGGAGTGTGATTGCGTTCCATACTCTGGAGTTGGACTGGATGCTGTCGATGGTCCAAACCTCGCGTTCTTGGTTCATAGTCCTTGGGGACGTATGGTTCAGGAGTATGTCCATGATGATGGTCCAGGTTCGACTGGTCTTGAGCATCGACTCCTGGTTCAACGGTCATTGCTGGTTAATTTCCAACAGCTGGCATGTGACTCCCATCTAGCCGGGGTCGTGGAGATCAATTATGGTAATCGAAAGAGGAAGAGCTTTCGCTGGATGAGTGAGAAGCATGGTCTCTCTTGGATCTCTTTCGCTTCTAACGATCCAGTTGGTTGATCAGCTCGGCGTTAGCGCGTAGCTGTTCTGTAAGCTGTTGCCGACTCTGGGTTAGCTCTTGGAGTAGCGACTGCAACTCCTATCGGGTGACCGGACCTAACGGTTCCGAGTGTCCAGTAGCATCTTGATTAGATGGAGGTAGTGGAGCAGGATTTTGTCTATCCTGTTCTTCTTGATTGACAGCATTTGAGGTGGTCCTTGTGCTAACTATCTTGAAAGTTGAATTCCTTTCCTAGACTTTGTGCAAATCTGAATAGAAGGGAAAGAAGTTGGATTTGACAATCTGGATCTCTCTCTTAGATTTATTCAATCCGGTATCGATGATAGATCCAAAGAGCAGGAGAAAAGCTGGGTTCTCTTAGTGAAAGCACCAAAGTGCTTGCACCAAAATTGGGCAATACCCTTTGAAAGTTTTTGAAGAGATAATAAATGAAGAAATTAAATTGAAAATGAAGATTATCTAACAAAAACTCCAAGACACAGAAAAGTAAATTGCATAGAAGACAATGATTTAGAGTGGTTCGGCGATTTGCCTACGTCCACTATGAAGTTATATCACTTTATTGCTTGATGCTTGAAGATTACAAGTTTTTTATTACTAAGTACAGCAGATAATAAGCTTAAATTCGAGATCAATGGCAGTAATGGCGTTCTGGAGTGAACGTGGCAGAGTCCGGGCGTTCTTTTACTCTGAAAATTGTTCGACCCCTTTTCTGAATGACCAGGGGCTCTATTTATAAGTGCTGGAGGCTGATATTTCACCTAAAATTCGGGGAGACCGCTTCTGGCACGTGAGGGGGCCCACACGCCTGGATTCTGGAAATCCGGGCCCACTTTGGGATCGAGTCGAACTCGGGTTCGAATCGATCAAGATTTGATCAGATTGAGCTGAAATTTTGCATGAACATTCCTCATGTTGGCAGTAAGCTACTGTGAAAATTTCATAGCATTTGGACTTGTAGATCCCGAGTTATGATGGATGCAAGTTGGAGTTTTTCGGTCCGGGATCGATTCGAACTCAACTTCGAATCGATCAAAACATCATCCGATTGAGCTGAAATTTGGCATGAGCATTCCTTACGTTGTCACTTGGCTCCTGTCCAAATTTGGTGGCATTTGGACTTGTATATCTCGAGTTATGATGGATTCAAGATTGCGCTTCCGGTCAAGAAGCTTTGTTCGAATCGATTCCTTAGGGTCGAATCGATAGGGTCGAATCGATGGGGTCGAATCCATAGGGTCGAATCGACAGGGTCGAATCCATAGGGTTGAATCCATAGGGTTGAATCGATAGGGTTGAATCGATAGGGTCGAATCCATAGGGTCGAATCTATAGGGTCGAATCCATAGGGTTGAATCCGTAGGGTGGAATCGATAGGGTTGAATCGATAGGGTCGAATCCATCATTACTTGAGCATACGAACTCAGATTGACTTGAAATTTGAAACGTTGGCTCTCGTGGCTTTGCTAGTCATGTCCCATCAATTGCAGCTCAATATGGACTCGTACAAAATTCAGTGATATTCACAGTGAAGCTAAGTATGATCAATCTCTGAGACGAACTGTCCTTTGTTTTCGATCGATCTTTTGGTATCACAGCTTTGCCAAAAAGCGGGATAACAAGTTCATCCCGAAAACCAGTTATACGCAGGTCCACTATGGATGCTAGTAAATTTTTCTCGAGTCCGGATCGGGCTACAATTAACATGACACAACAATCAAAGCTAAGAAAGCCAACGTTTCAAATTTCGGGTCAATCAGAGTTCGTATGCTCAAGTTACACATGAGACACGCTTAATTCGCATCCCTCATATTCGTATCCATCAGCCACCACATCTCTTCGTATCGATCAGTAGCCCACATCGATCAGGCTTTCATAATTCTAGCTTTAAAGCTATTCATATCAATCATCTCATCCAAACAGTTCATACCGATCGGTCGGCGATCGATACGAAACGTATGAGAAAATTTCGATACGAAAGGAATGAGTACATGTCGATACAGATTGAAGTAAAGGCCATCGATACGAAATGGAAACACATCATCGATACAATGTAGAGTACCGAGCATTCATACGAGAAGAACATCCCAGAACGATATGAACGAGGCTAAGCTCGGTCGATACGAACGAGACGCATCCATGAGAAAGACTCGATCACTCGGCATGAAAAGTAAATCGATCTTAGAAGATAACGCCATGTCATTGGTTAGCATGTGCCTGGAAGCGATGCGAATAGAAGCTATGCGAACTCGGCAGCGTTCAACAAACTCAAATTTGCATAGATCGTAACTCAAAATCTACAAGTCCAAATGCCACCAAATTTTAACAGAAGCTTGCACACAATCTCAAGAATGTACTTGACAAATTTCAGCCTCAAAGGACTATTTTTGGATCGATACGAACTCAATTCATATTGCTCCTAGATCGAGCCGAAATCACCTGAACTCGCTCCCTTGGGCCCACCCACGTAAGAGAAGAAGTCTTCCGAGATCTAAGTTAGATTTTTCTAGCCTACGCCTACAAATAGCAGCCCAATGCCTCCAGAAAAGGGACTTTTTGGCTCTTCTACGTCCAGTCTCTGCCAAAATTACTATTGTACTTAGATTCTACTATTGTAACCCATTGTAACCAACAAGCAAAAATCAATAAAAGTCAGCCATTTCATAGTGGACATAGGCCATACGCCGGCCTACTCTAAATATGTGTGTTTCTGTGCATTTTTCCTGTTAATCGATTGTGTATTTGTTAGATCTTCCTCATTTTACATTTATCTTCTTAATTTTATCTCTTCAAACACATATGAAGTGTGTTGTGCCCAATTTTGGTACAAATACTTTGGTGCTTTCTCTGAGAGAACCCAGTTTCCCTCCTGCTCATTGGATCTACTACCGATATCGGATTCAAGAATCTAAGAAGAAGATCCAGATTTCAAGTTCAGAATTTCTTCCATCCTATTTATATTTGTACCAAGTCTAGGTGATAGGGGTGGGTACGGTCGGCTAACCGAATAAATCGGTTAATATTTTTGGTTAACCGAAATTATTACGCGGTTCGGTTAACCGATGGTCGGTTAAGGCAGTCATCAAATTACCGACCGAACCGGTTAATTTAAACCGCAATTAACCAGTTAAATTAACCGATTAATTTAAATGACTAACCATTGGTCGGTTAACCGTTTAAAATGATCGGCTAACCAGTTAATTTAACCGGTTAACCAATTGAACTGCTATAAGCTTGCAACAGTTTTATAGCAAGTTTGCAACTATAATTGATAGCATTGTACGCAAGTAGAATCCATATACTCATTAATGGCATTTGTATAAATTAGTAAACTAGATATTGAAATATATTGATAGAACTGACTTGTAAAAATATGTTACATACATCATTATAGTAACAACAATACATTCTGCAATACAATACAGTACATCACATTGATCACAATTCAAAATTTTAAATCCCAAAGTCCAATACAATGCATCATAATTCAAAGTTTTAAATCCCAAAACCTAAGCATAAATAGAAACACATTCGCATAATTACAACAACAAAGGATAAAAATCAAATAACATAAAATTACTAGAACAGACTACCAAAGATATTGCTACTTCGATCTCCAATCTTGAATCTCTGTCTAAAGGTTAACAAATATATATAAGTTCGTCGAAATGAAATCAAGCATATTTGGTGTGTTACTGCATCAAAAACATTGGCATAAAAATTGAACCGACTTGTTTAGTGTTTATAACAAATGACTAAATTCATAAAAATGAAAGCATATGGTTCATGATAATTGATATTACCGCAACTGCAAGCATATATGAAAACCAATTTATGAACAAGATAAAAATTGAACTAAGCTTACCTCATGACTGCATGATACATGATATTTCATTTTGTTAGTAAATTTATATATAAGCTTGCATGAAAATGAACTAAGCATAGTATTTTACTCTTAAGTTTCTAGTCCATCATTTATATTATGTTCGTACATTCAAAACTAGAAAAAAAATCAAAACAAGAAAATAGACTGTGTACATGTCTTTTTTTGTAATAATGATGTTTGATCTGTATTCTCATTTTCATAAAGTGTAGACGTGAAAGGAATTTGTAGATGAGATAGAGACATAGAAATGTGTATATGAATAAAAAATGTTCCTTGTATCTAATCTCAAAGTATACATTACTTCCATGGGTTATGTGTAGAAACTCTTTTGCTTCATTTGTATGTATGTTTACATTTTACTAGCTTACAGTAATATATGCATAATATATAGTTGACAGTACTATAATGTAAATATAGATAATTATACATTAGTTTATTGTAAATTCATATAGTTATATGAGTTTACAATATATATAACTTTTATTATATACATACACTATAACATGTGTGTACATATAACTATATATTAGTTTACTGTATATGTATCAGCCAAGGATTAACTATATATTAGTTTACACTATAACATGTGTGTATATGTAACGACCCGTAAAATTTTGTTAATTTTTAATGGTTTTATTTAACGTATTTAATTTGATTTTTGAGAAATTTTAAATAATAATATTTTGAAATAAAATTTTACATTTTGATTACGTATAGTTAAATGTGGCAAATGATAAATTTTCATCAAAAATTAAGGAAGTATATTTTAGGGTGTGATTCTGTTCAATTTAAGTCAGTAATAATTGATGTTCATAAAATAATTTATTTTGGGAAATTCAAGTCACGGCTATTTTATTTGCCATCATTACTTTTATTTATTTTCAAACGGTTCATTTTGCCTTTATAAAGTGTCCTTCCATATTTATTCTTGTTGTCCAATCAAGCTATTAATTGCTTTGATTGTTTCTAAAACAGTGTGTAGCTGTTACTTTTTCTACCGTTAAAATTTCAATTGCTTAATAATTTTTCCAATTCACAGATAGACTTCCCCATTCCTAGCCATTGATAAACTTTGAAATCGTCGTCCTTGCCTTTCGTTATTCCCCGTTTTATAATAATTATTGAAATTTATAGCCGTTTCAGTATATAAATTTTACACGTTTTATACTCATTTAATTTCAGCAGTCCATTGCCTTTAATTTTTAAATTGTTCCATTTTCTTCCCAGGCAACATCTCACATTCCATTTCGCTTATAAATCAGTTTCCACTTTTACTCACCTGCTCACCTTTTCTTCCATCTATCCGTTTAATAGTTATATATAAGTTAGAATACGTTTCCCTGATTCATCTCCTTTCCTTTTTCATTGACATATTAATTCTGGGAAGTGATTAATTTAAAAACCCATCTTCCCCTCATTTCTTTAAACTTTCAGCTAAATTTTAGCTTGTGACCGTTGCTGTGCATTTCATTAAAGAGGTACGTTACCTTATTAATCTCCGGAATTTAAGGGTGAAAATTTTATTTTTCTAACCTTTCCTTTCCTACGCTCCCTGTTTCCACTTATTTCATTATGACCGTTCATTATATATATACACTACAGCTGGAAAGTTATAAACGTATAAACTTAGATACGTTTTGTATTTATTAAGAATTAAAAGCTCACCTAAAATTTGTGCAAAGCATTTTTCCTCTGCCTTTATATCTTTGGGTTTATACCTGCTGTTGCTTCCTCTTCCTCCTTGAAGCCTATTTTCTTTCTTTCCCAAGTTGTTACAGCGCCTCTTCAAGGCCATAACAGCCGATACCCCTATCGCCATTACCCATCAGACACTCGTCACGACTAGCTTGCATACGTTCGCATATATAAGGTATAGTACTTCTATCTGTTAGCATATATATATATATATATATATATATATATATATATATATATATATATATATCAGTGAATTTGTTACATGGTTTATATTATCTTGGGTTTCCCTGTTTCCAGTTTAATAATATATTATATAAATTTTGCAGCGTCTATTATATGGTTTATATATATATATATATGTCAAAGTTATTCTTTTATATATAAAAATGTATTTGTGTATATATGTATATATGCTGTTATATTAGTTTATAAAATAAAATTTTCCTTTTTCGGCTGTTGTATGTAAAGATGCTTTTTGTTCTAATTTTTTTAAGCTTAGTATTTTGTTTTTTTTAATATTTTAAACGTGAATTTGATTTAAGTGAAGCTTTTCGTATCATGTTATTAAATGAAATAATATAAGGTGATTTAAAAATATATATACCTTTTTTTGAATCTTTTTGGGGTTTTGCTGGTTTTTTTTATATATTACTCTTTCTTAATGTAATGTACTGGAAACAACAAAATAGGTTCTAGTGGCTATTGCGTAAGTGAATTCGTGTTTGTGTACGTGTTATTATAACTTATATTAATACATTGTTTATTTGTTTCTATATAATTACGTAAAGGATAGTAGTGTCTGCATTATATATATATCTATATATATTGTTAATATATGGTCTGTTTTATATTTGGAGTAGGCAGGTGTATATCTGTTTTAGTGCAGACCGGTTGCTTTTACAAAAAAATATATATATTTTAAAGTTTATATTAGTTGCTATTTATATATATTGTATAAAGTTTACATTCTAACTTATACTTTCGGTTTGCACAGGTTACATTATTATATATATATTTATAAAATAAGTTATAATATAAGTTATATAAGTAATTCGTGCATTCGTATTCTAAATTTTTATATAAGTCCGTGTATAGGCTTTACTGTTTATGTATGGGTAGTTATATATTAGTTTATATATATAGATAAAGTGTTTAAAATTTATAATTGTATTGTGAAGTGGATTTTGTACCATATGTATATAGTAGTTTATAAATGAGATTTGAACAGTGCAATTTGTTGACGTTTTTTATATTAATCTTATTTTAAAATATAAATCTTAATGATATTATATACATAAGTCGTATGGGGTGGTTTGGGTCTTAGATTTGTAAACAGAAATTTTGATCTATGTATAAAAATTAAAATGGTTCGGAAAAATTATAAGGATTTTTATTTAACACATATGTTTTATTTCAAATGTTAAAACTATTGGTTTATGTATGAAAAAAGGTAAATTATATATATATATATATATATATATATATATATATATATATATATATATCTGTGTGTGTGTGTGTTGTTCAACTTTAATTTTTTCTTAGGGATGCAATTTTGATTTTTATTAAAATAGCAAATTTTTTTGTATATATCAGACTGATTTCAATTCAATTCATAAATTCTTGATTATCAGCCTCGTTCGTCCAATTCGTGCCAATCCTACTTTGCTTTGAAATTCGTGCTTGGATTTATAATTAAAATTTCAGTGTCCGTATCAGTGTGCGTATCCATGTCATCTTCTGTATTCTCTAGCCTTGAAAGGTGAGCAATCACTCACGATTAACATTATTTTATTTGTTAAATTTGATTAATTGAAATGACAATTGAAATATGATGCTGTAGTTATTTAAATTGTTATATATGCTATTATCTATAACTGTTCACTTATGGGATATGACACCATATCCTATTGTTTATATTTATTTTTGATGATATATGCTTGTTGTTATTATTATTTTCATATTTGTTGTCACTCTGCAAGTTCCCTGTTAGTATAGAAATCACTATGGGTTGAAATGATACATATCCGAACGGACTTTAGAATAGGAGAATTTCGTTATGGGTTGAAATGATAAACCCAAGCGATTTTCATTTGAATTGAATTTGAGATTACGGGTTGAAATGATATCCACCCGTATATATTTAACTTACGGATTGAAATGATAAATCTATATCCCTTGTCCATAGAATAGAAAATTTTACATCGACGCTGTGGTCTGTATGAATGTTTTGAAAATAATTTCTATGGTCTTGAAAAGAAATATATGGTTTTCATGAATATTGATTTAAATTATTATATATAAAGGTTATTTTATATATAGATTTAATATTAAGATAATTTAATTAAGATATATTTTATTAATATGAAATATGTTTGAGGATTTATTAAATTTATATTTCGAAAATAGATTTGTGGAATAAATTTTATAAGCTAAGGTTTGAAGATATATTTGGGACTTATTTGAATTTTTCATTAATTAAGGATTTTATCTAGTTAAATCAATTGAAACTATTAAATTCGAAACTTTAACATATGATCCTATGACTTGAATTTTTATTTAAGAAATTTAATGGATGTTTCATGTCTAAAGAAATCGAAGGTAATATATAGAAAATGTAAATTTAAGGTCATATAAATAATATTGAATTTATTAAGTGAATATTTCAAAACTAAGTAATAGTAAGTCAAGTTGGGAGATAAACGCAACTATCAAAGTTTAGTCTTTAAAATGTTGAATATTTAAAGCTTCGAAATATATTAACTTCGAATTATATTGAAATTTAACTAGTTTATTTTGTGGTTCAAATCCATATTTAAAATAGATAAAATTTGAATTAGTTTTGTCGGAAACTAAATTGAATGGAAATTGATAAATTTTGATTTGATTAACTTTGAACGGGAAGGTCGAGTTGATTTTGAAGCGATTTGTGACGTTTGAGGAATTAAAAATACTTTACTTCATAAATTATTGGACATATATACTAATTTGGAAAATAGAGATATTTGAAATGAAAATGATATTTTAGTTTTGAAATATAAATAAAATTGAAATGACCACGATGTTATAGTGTATATTTCTACCCTGTAGATAGTTCCTTGGATCCTTAGAGGATGGTTATCCCAAACATCCTCTAAGTTAATTATATTTCAGTTGATATTTCACTTGAGTTGGATTTATAGATATAAGAATGTTAATCCTGACTCGAGTGTTTTGTGTTTTGCTTTACGCTTGGGTTAGACTGAGTGATACAGCATTTAAGACTCGCCTTCAAAGTTGGAGCTTGCTTGAATATCCAGCTATCTATCCTTTCAGTCATCCAGTTGATTGGACCAGAGAAGTCGTCTGCTCGTACTGGAGACTTCACTGCATCTGAGATGTTCTATTGTACTTTATCTCTAACTCTAATGTTTATATAGTAGCTTCATGAACTACTATTCATTTACTCCGCTGCGTATTATTGTACTACCCTGCATCTATGATTCTGTGATTGATTTAATTTACTGTATATGTTTTGTCAAATTTAAATTAACAATTCGGTATTTTGAATTATTCAAGTCGGACATGTATAGTATTATTATCGATTTGAATGGTCCAAAATAGCGACGCGTTACAGTTGGTATCAGAGCGAGGCTCTAGGCAAAACTTAGCATATATGGTAAATTTATTTACAGAATCACTTTCGTTCGAGTTGAATCTCTTCCTTTTTGACTCGATTTCCTTTGAATTTTGGAACGTCCCTCGGTTCCAAAATTCATTCTTGTCTCTTCTATTTATATTTGTTTGATTCTGGAGTATTCCATAACTCCCCTGAATGTTTTGTAATGGGGGTGAAAACTCTTTTACAATCGGCATTGATTCACCGAAGATTTATATATCCTCGGTTTAGATGCAGCTATCTCTTGTTATGCCGATTCTATATTTGGCGATCGTATGTCGATTGGCCTTGGAATTCCGCATCGATTATATTCCAGAAGTCACGGTTGACCCGGTTTGGTCGCCCGCGATTTATATCCATCTTCTATTTTAAAATTTAATTATCTCATCTTCATTTGAGCCTAGCTTCGAATCTGAATTCTATTTGATTAGAGTTCCTCTAATTTTAATCTCTATCTTTGTTTTGAAATCCATCCTTGAATCACCCTTCGAAAAATCGGGTATGTTTGTATTTTGAAATTGTTTTTATATATCAAAATTATTATTTTGATAAGTATGATTTTATTCAATATATAAAAAGTGAAATGTTTTCGATAAGGATTATATACCTTTTAAAAATGAAAATTTGAAGCTTTGAAATTTTGAAAATTTTATAGGAAAATTTATTTATATAAAAATGATTTATAACTGAAAGGTTTTGAATTTGAAATTCGAGAGATTGTACTCCGGTATTTTTGAAATTTGGTTTCGAGATTTCTAAAATATATAATAATAATACGATTTAAAAGTATTTTTCGGATAAGAAATATTTCAAAAGAGTTCAAAAGAATTACAACGATTTAGAAAAAAAATTCAAAGAAGTTTTCAAGAAAATAGAAGTCCAGAACTCACTTCTGTTGCTGGAAGATAATTTCGGTGATGAGTGCACGCATCATCGACATTGATTTTCGAGTTTCAGAGTGGGGAGAGGCCACTTTAATAGCTTTGCTATGCGAGTGACTTTGTGAAACCAATTTTGATTTCAAATTCCGAAGTATGATTTGATATTCGAAAGATATAGGTATATATATTTGAAATAATTTAAAGTAAGCCGGTGTTCAGTCCTCGAGTTTTCGATTTGATTTAGTATAACTCTATTTATATAAAAAAAAATTGATTTACTGATTTGTTGCTGATTTCCAACTCTTGGATTTGAAATTTGATTTCACCGACTATTTTGAAGGTTCAACCACTTCCAAATCAAGGTTTAAAATTTTAAAACCAAGAAATTTCAAAGAGTATAAAATATTTGATAAAGAATATAAGTTGAGTTTTGTATGTTAAAATATGGATAGTATGACTTAAGTAAATTTGAAACTTTTGTTAAATAAATAATTTGAAAAAGGAAAATTGGATTTTTCATATAGAAATAAATAGTTTAAAGGTTTTAAAGGGATAATTATAAATTTAGAAACCATTTTGAGTATAATTGATTTTGAGAAGAATATTTGGTTTTGAAATTAGATTGGAATTAAAACCAGTACTTATATGGTGATTTTGGAAATGAATTTGTTTGACCTAAATTTTATTGATTTGGAAATTTAGATTATTTTCTAAGCCTATTGTTTAAGAAACTTTGAAACTGAATATATTTAATTTGGAAGAAAATTTGGTGAAATCATATATGATCTTGAAACTGAAATGTTATTGAAACGAGAAAAATTTAAGAACCTTGATTTACTAAATACTTGATTTGGGAGTTATCGAACTTATATAAAACTGATTTGTATAGTACGAAATTGATTTGAAAGGTACTCAATTTGGAAAGTGAAATATTATATTATCGAAATCTATATATGTGTGATTTGATATACTATGGATTTGGGAAAGTATTCGATTTGAAGATGAAATCTTATATATAATGGACTTTATATAAGTATGATATTTGAAAATGATTTGAAAAGGTATTATATGATATATATTTTCGAAGTAATGATATGGAAAGTGCCTTCTGCTTGATATCCGCTTTGTGGCCACATTGTGGACGATGTTATTCGCTCTGATTTTTGGTTTTCCGGATGTGATACTCGAGTGTTTCCACCGTGGCGTAACCCATGGTTTTTTTCTCTCGCAACTGCATAGCGCAACTGCCTGGCTGAGTCTGGCCTAGGGGTACGGAATGTTTCCTGAGGGATCCACGCGTAACCATTGTGTATCCTGCAATCTGTGTAGGTCGCATTAGTAGCGAAACTGTCTGGTTAAGATGGCTTAGGGGTACGGATTGTTTCCTGGGGGACCCAGGCATAACCATTGTGTATCCTGCACCCTACTAGTCATCATGGCGTAACTCGCAGGGCTGAGAAAGCTTACGGATACGGATTGTTTCCTAGGGGATCTAGGCGTAACCGTTGTGTATCTGCGAACCATGGTTGGACAAAGGTTTTGGTTTGATTGTTTTTTTTGGATTGTACTTTCCATATATGGATTTTCAAGGTTTTTTCAAGAATTTTCACTGGGTGTTGAAACAGGTCTACTAAGTACTTGAAGAATTCTAGGTTTACGCCTGATCAAAGCATGGCCAGAGTCTGCAAGGACGAGGATAAACTTGTTGAAACATCGAGTTATAAAAGTATTTTTGAAAGAAAAAATTCATTTCGATATAAAAGTATTTTATTATAAAGGTATTTCCAACAAATAAATTTTGTATTAATATTTGAGATTAAAAATTTATGGTTTGATTTAATTATTCGAGCCCGATACTATCCCTTCGAACCTACCTTATCTGCTCAGCCTTATATATTCACCTATATTCCGTTTTTCCGAATCTACCCTCCTTTCCTTTTTGAATATAATCATTAAAATATTGTTTATTTATATACTACATGGTTTAATAGTAAATCATTAGTGTCATTAATATTTCAGAAGCTATTAATTTAATATAACATATTTAAGAAATGAGTATTAATTCATCTATAATGTTGAAAGTGTCTTAAGATAAATTAGCAAATTTATAAACTATGGATTTAATGATTGTCAAATAACTTCCTTGAAAATATAACCAAGGATGTGAATAACTGTTCCAAATAGTTTCATATATATTTATAAAGGTGTTATTTAAACATATAAATGTTTATAAGGGAAGTAGGAAATTTTACAAATGGGTTTTGAAACGTTAAAATATTAAAGATAATTGAACTGCAAATGAAGTTTTCAAATGAATATTTCTAGAAAAATTTATATGGTCTTAAATTAATTGTTTATCCTTTTCTTTCAATCTATTTATCTTTTGGGTTGTTTCTATTCTCCTACCTTCTTCCTTTTCGGGGATGAAAAGTTTTGAGTGAGGGAGAGTGTAACGACCCGTAAATTTTGTTAATTTTTAATGGTTTTATTTAGCATATTTAATTTTATTTTTGATAAATTTTAAATAATAATATTTTGAAATAAAATTTTACAATTGGATTACGTATAGTTAAATGTGGCAAATGATAAATTTTCATCAAAAATTAAGGAAGTATATTTTAGGGTGTGATTCTGTTCAATTTAAATCAGTAATAATTGATGTTCATAAAATAATTTATTTTGGAAAATTCAAGTCATAGGTGTTTTATTTGCCATCATTTCTTTTATTTATTTTCAAACGGTTCATTTTGTCTTTATAACGTGTCCTTCCATATTTATTCTTGCTGTCCAATCAAGCTATTAATTGCTTTGAATGTTTTTAAAATAGTGTGTAGCTGTTACTTTTTCTACCGTTAAAATTTCAATTCCTTAGTAATTTTTCCAATTCACAGATAGACTTCCCCATTCCTAGCCATTAATAAACTTTGAAACCATCGTCCTTGCCTTTCGTTATTCCCCGTTTTATAAAATTGAAATTTATAGCCGTTTCAGTATATAACTTTCACATGTTGTATACTCATTTAATTTCAGAAGTCCATTGCCTTTAATTTTTAAACTGTTCCATTTTCTTCCCAGGCAACAACTCACATTCCATTTCGCTTATAAGTCAGTTTCCACTTTTACTCACCTGCTCACCTTTTCTTCCATCTATCCGTTTAATAGTTATATATAAGTTATAATACGTTTCCCTGATTCATCTCCTTTCCTTTTTCATTGACATATTAATTCTGGGAAGTGATTAATTTAAAAACCCATCTTCCCCTCATTTCTATAAACTTTCAGCTAAATTTTAGCTTGTGACCGTTGCTGTGCATTTTATTAAAGAGGTACGTTACCTTATTAATCTCTGGAATTTAAGGGTGAAAATTTTATTTTTCTAACCTTTCCTTTCCTACGCTCCCTGTTTCCACTTCTTTCATTATTGACCATTCATTATATATATACACTACAGCTGGAAAGTTATAAATGTGCAAGCATAGATACGTTTTGTATTTTTTAAAAATTTAAAGCTCACCTTAAATTGTGCAATGAGTTTTTCCTCTGCCTTTATAACTTTGGGTTTATGCCTATTGTTGCTTCCTCTTCCTCCCTGAAGCCTATTTTCTTTCTTTCCCAAGTTGTTACAGCGCCTCTTCAAGGCCATAACAGTCGATACCCCTATCGCCATCACCCATCAGACACTCGTCACGACTAGCTTGCATACGTTCGTATATATAAGGTATAGTACTTCTGTCTGTTAGCATATATATATATATATATCAGTGAATTTGTTACATGGGTTATATTGTCTTGGGTTTCCCTGTTTCAAGTTTAATAATATATTATACAAATTTTGCAACTTCTAATATATGGTTTATATATATATATATATATATATATATATATATATGTCAAAGTTATTCTTTTATATATATAAATGTATTTGTGTATATATGTATATATGTTGTTATATTAGTTTATAGAATAAAATTTTCCTTTTTCGGCTGATGTATGTAAAGATGTTTTTTGTCTAATTTGTTTAAGCTTAGTATTTTGTTTTTTTGTAATATTTTAAATATGAATTTGATTTAAGTGAAGCTTTTCGTATTAAATGAAATAATATAAGGTGATTTAAAAATATATATACTTTTTTTGAATCGTTTTGGGGTTTTGTTTGTTTTGTTATATATTACTCTTTCTTAATGCAATGTACTAGAAATAACAAAATAGGTTCTAGTGGCTATTGCATAAGTGAATTCGTGTTTGTGTACGTGTTATTATAACTTATATTTATACATTGTTTATTTGTTTCTATATAATTACGTAAAGGATAGTAGTGTCTGCATTATACATATATATATACATACATATATATATATATATATATATATATATATATATATATATATTTAATATATATGGTCTGTTTTATATTTGGAGTAGGCAGGTGTATATGTGTTTTAGTGTAGACCAGTTGCTTTCGCAAAAAATATGTATATATTTTAAAGTTTATATTAGTTGCTATTTATATATATTGTATAAAGTTTACATTCTAACTTATACTTTTGGTCTGCACAGGTTACAGTATTATATATATTTATAAAATGAGTTATAATATAAGTTATATAAGTAATTCGTACATCCGTTGTCTAAAATTTTATATAAGTCTGTGTATAGGCTTTAGTGTTTATATATGGGTAGTTATATATTAGTTTATATATATAGGTAAAGTGTTTAAAATTTATAATTGTATTGTGAAGTGGATTTTGTACCATATGTATATAGTAGTTTATAAATGAGATTTGAACAGTGTAATTTGTTGAAGTTTTATATATTAATCTTATTTTAAAATATAAATCTTAATGATATTATATACATAGGTCGTAGGGGTGGTTTGGGTCTTGGATTTTTAAATAGAAATTTTGATATATGTGTAAAAATTAAAATGGTTCGGAAAAATTATAAGGATTTTTATTTAACACATATGTTTTATTTCAAATGTTAAAACTATTGGTTTATGTATGAAAAAAGGTAAATTATATATATATATATATATATATATATATATATATATATATATGATTCGACTTTAAATTTTTCTTAGGGATGCAATTTTGATTTTTATTAAAATAGCAAAAATTTCTGTATATATCAGACTGATTCTGATTCAATTCATAAATTCTTGATTATCAGCCTCGTTCGTCCAATTCATGCCAGTCCTACTTTGCTTTGAAATTTGTGCTCAGATTTATAATTCAAATTTCAATGTCCATATCAGTGTGCGTATCCATGTCATCATCTGTATTCTCTAGCCTCGAAAGGTGAGTAATTACTCGTAATTAACATTCTTTTATTTGTTAAATTTGATTAAATTGAAATGCAATTGAAATATGATGCTGTAGTTATTTAAATTGTTATATATGCTATTATCTGTAACAGTTCACTTATAGGATATGACACCATATCCTATTGTTTATATTTATTTTTTGATATATGTCTGCTGTTATTATTATTTTCATATCTGTTATCACTCTGCAAGTTCCCTGTTAGTATAGAAATCACTATGGGTTGAAATGATACATACCCGAATAGACTTTAGAATAGAAGAATTGCGTTATGGGTTGAAATGATAAACCCAAGCGATTTTCAATTGAATTGAATTTGGGATTACGAGTTGAAATGATATCCACCCGTATATATTTAACTTACGGATTGAAATGATAAATATCTGCATCCCTTGTCCATAGAATAGAAAATTTTACATCGACGTCGTGGTCTATATGAATGTTTTGAAAATAATATCTATGGTCTTGAAAAGATATATATGGTTTTAATGTATATTGATTTAAAGTATTATTTATAAAGGTTATTTTGTATATAGATTTAATATTAAGATAATTTAATTAAGATTGATTTTATTAATATGAAATATGTTTAAGGATTTATTAAATTTGTATTTCTGAAATAGATTTATGGAATAAATTTTATAAGCTAAGGTTTGAAGATATATCTGGGACTTATTTGGATTTGTCGTTAATTAAGGATTTTATTTAGTTAAATCAATTTGAAACTATTAAATTCGAAACTTTAACATATGATCCTATAACTTGAATTTTTGTTTAAGAAATTTAATGGATGTTTCATGTCTAAAGAAATCGAAGGTAATATATAGAAAATGTAAATTTAAGGTCATATAAATAATATTGAATTTATTAGGTGAATATTTCAAAACTAAATAATAGTGAAGTCAAGTTGGGAGATAAACGCAACTATCAAAGTTTAGTCTTTGAAATGTTGAATATTTAAAGCTTCGAAATATATTAACTTCGAATTATATTGAAATTTAAATGGTTTATTTTGTGGTTCAAATCCGTATTTAAAATAGATAAAATTTGAATTAGTTTAGTCAGAAACTAAATTGAATGGAAATTGATAAATTTTGATTTAATTAAATTTGAATGGGAAGGTCGATTTGATTTTGAAGCGATTTGTGAAGTTTGAGGAAATAAAAATACTTTACTTCATAAATTACTGGATATATATACTAATTTGGAAAATAGAGATATTTGAAATGAAAATGATATTTTAGTTTGAAATATAAATAAAATTGAAATGACCACGGTGTTATAGTGTATATTTCTACCCTGTAAATAGTTCCTTGGATCCTTAGAGGATGGTTATCCCAAACATCCTCTAAGTTAATTATATTTCAGTTGATATTTCACTTGAGTTGGATTTATAGATATAAAAATGTTATTCCTGACTTGAGTGTTTTTTGTTTTGCTTTACGCTCGGGTCAGACTGAAAATACAGTATTTGAGACTCACCTTCGAAGTTGGAGCTTACTTGAAGATCCAGCTATCTATCCTTTCAGTAATCCAGTTGATTAGACCAGAGAAGTCATCTGCTCGTACTGGAGACTTCACTGCATCTGAGATGTTCTGTTGTACTTTATCTCTAACTCTGATGTTTATATAGTAGCTTCATGAACTACTATTCATTTATTCCGCTGCTTATTATTAACTACTCTGTATCTGTGATTCGATTGATTTAATTTACTGTATATGTTTTTTCCAAATTTAAATTAACAATTCGGTATTTTGAATTATTCAAGTCGGACATGTACAATATTATTGTCGATTTGGATGGTCCAAAATAACGGGCCGTTATAGTATATATAACTGTAACATGAGTGTGCGTATAAATTGGAAGCAAAATGAGAACTGAATATATTGCAAACGAGGTATGTTGTGAGTTATATATTGATATATCATATGTAATGGTCATGGGGTTTTGTATAAGACTATCAACCATGTTAATTTAATATTGCAGTTGATATTATATGAGTTAATTTACATTATACTAGTTTAGTCGATACTATACATAGACAGTTTAAAACATAGATTACTATGAACATGTCACATAGAAAATTTAATTTAAATTGTAAGCTAAAACTAATACAAATTCCTTTTAAACAGAATGCATGGATATGAAAGCATTAGATATGCTGAATTCCTTTATAAAGCAAAGGAAAATGAAAATTTCTATTTTTATAACAGCGTTAACAAACAATTTTTGGACATTAAGGCAAAAGTAACATACTATGCTTTTCAAAGTCCATTTGAATTATTTGCATAAATCCTAAACAATGAACCTAGAACAAACAAAAATTGAATATTGCATATCCTTGAACAAACAATTTTCAACCAGAATGCACTGTCCTCAGATGACTCTACCCAACTCCGGTTAACATACACTTTCTAGCAAACAATGAATCAAATATCTACTGCAAAATTTTCGAATAATTATGCACTAAACACATGAAATTATTTATAGCCGAAACACAGTTTTATTGTAGTTACAAAATATACACCGATAAATATCATGAGATTTATTAATCTGAAAAAATGCTATGGCTTCAACCAAACTAAAATTATAACACAACAAAAATTTAAATACATAAAACTGCTAAAATTGAAACTCATACTCCTCTTCCTACTAGCATTCAACATAGTTCTAATCAAAGGATGTCAGGTAGCAATGAAGTAAGATGAAGGCAGTGCCGCAGCGGCATACTGCGGATCGATTTGAATTTTAAAGGAAAGTTTTGGATTTTGAAAAAAGGCAGATCTAGAGTTTTATTTTTCTAGTAGAATGAGATAGAAATGAGCTAAAAGCGGCGGTGCGAGTAGGAAGGGAAAGGGTTATTAGGTGGGTCGGATTGCAAAGTTTTGGTACGAACAAAATTTTATTCGGTTAACGGTTAACCGAAATGAATGATATTATTAACCGTAAATCGACCCGACTTCGGTCGGTTTACCGAATGTTCGGTTAACCAAATATGCCGGTTAAAATGGTTTGGTTAAGATCGGTTAAATCGGTTAAGTTCGGTTAAATGCCCACCCTTACTAGTAGAGAGCTTTGCTATCCACCACGGTCAACACTAGGACTACATCAACAGCTGCACATCTAGAAGGACGGGACAGACAGAACCTCGTGCAACTTCCTCCTACCGACCAGAATGTTGTCGGACCTTCAGATCCGCAAGGCCCTGTCACCAAGGAAGAGTTTCAACTACTAATGCAGGAGCTGACACAAAGCCGCCAGTAGCTTACTCAGCAACTCCCTGCTAACGCGGAATTGACCAATCAACTGAACCATGAGAGACGAAGGAGATCCAGAAGAGATCAGGCTTCCTATTCATCCACTGAGAGTTCGACCTCTTCTGACTACAATCATCGGTCCACGCGTCCACAGCTGGATGGAAGCTATACGCTGGCTACTGGACATCAGCGCACCTTGAATCTTGGGCAACCTAGAGTTGGCCCGTCAACTAGCCATTAGACCAGAACCTCCTCTAGAGGAGGTACTATTCCTTATCATACTACTGAAAACTGTGCTGCTACCGCTGCTATTGAGTTGGAAGTTGATGCTCGGAACCGAACAGATCCGACCCACCGTCAATGAAATTATACTCCTGAGCCTTATGTTCCTGAAAACCTAGAGCCAATGAGGCGAGATATGGATCGTCGACCGCGACCGACCCATCCAAGCATTGTAGAACCCGACCACACCTTGGCTCAGCATGCCCAGAACGGCCAGATGTCAGATATCCCGACAATGATCCGTCAGACGATCCACAAAAGTCAGGGCCTCACCAAAGATGACTAGAGAATCTTCCGAAGTCATACATCTTTCGCTGATAATATATTCTACACTGAACCTCCCCGGAGATCCAGAATGCCAACTCTACCCGTTTATGAAGGGAGCTCTGATCCTAACCAGCACATCTTAAAGTACGAATGGTTAATGAATGTTGCGTTAGCCGATGATGCGGTCAAATGTCGAAGTTTCCCGATCTCCCTAGGGGCATAGTGACTATGTGGTTTACTCGTCTACCACCTCGATCTATCTCGTGTTTTGACTAGTTGGCAATGAAGTTTGTTGAACAGTTTCGCATGCACGTCATAAGGCTAAAAGATGTTAACACCTTGTCTAGTGTCACCCAAGCTCCCAGAGAGACACTCAGACGTTATCTGGAGAGGTTTCACACTACATGCGCTGAGATTAGTAATCCCTACTAGATTCTGATGGCACTCACTAAGGGGATCGATTCTGATTCTGAATTTGGCAATTGGTTGGTCGAAAAACCCCCTGCATCATTGGACTGTTTCTATTCCAAGGTAGCCCAGTTCTTGAGAAGGGAGGATGCGAAACAGTCTAGGAAAAAGGATGATGCAGGGCCCAATGTGGAAGGAATCCAAAGCAATGTCAATGTTAAACAAACCGGGGAGAGTTTCGGAAAGGTGCAATCGAACATACGGAATAAACAGAATCAATAGAAAAACAATGGAAATCAAAACAGGAAACATGATCAGAATCGTGGGCCATGACGTAGGGCACCTATGTTTGACAATTATACTCCTTTAATTATGTTGCTGGAAAATGTGTACTTGTAGACCTATAATACTATTCAATGTAAGAAACTTGCTCCGAAGCAATCGTCAGAAAAACAGATTCAAACGAGAAAGTTTTGTAGATTTCACGATAGTTATGGCCATATCACGAACGAGTGCCGTCATTTACAGGATATTATTGAGAAGTTGATACGAGAGAGAAAGTTAGAGCAGTTTGTTTGAGCACCACAGTCTGGAGGTATGGGCCCATTAAATCAAAATCAAATGCCAAATCAGGAGAGACCGGAGGAACCCGCTCGTACCGACGGAAGGCTAGTTATTAGAACTGTTAATGGTGGTGCTCATCCAGTCGATTTAAGCTGGAAGGAAATGGAGTCGTATGCCAGCTCTATTAGGCATGAGAGCTTCTAATGTTGTAGTAATTTGGCAGATGGGGCTCCAGCCAAGCAACAGAAAACGATGACAGATGACATCGTATTTCGAGACAGGGATGCCTACAGAGTCGAATCCCTAACCATTGATCCACTTGTCATTTCATCTTAGATAAATCCTGCTTGGATGAAGAGGATCTTAGTGGACAGTGGAAGTTCAGTGAACATATTGTTTAAGCGAGCTTACGATCAGATGAAGATGGAAGCAAAGGGTTTGAAGCCTTGTCAATCTGGCATTCAAGGCTTCAATGTAAGTGCGACTATACCCACTGGGATGGTGGAACTACCAGTGGAATTGGAATTTGGAGAACGCCAGAGAGTCCGAATATTACAGTTTGTTGTATTGGACACAGATCCGCCGTACAATGCTTTCTTGGGCCGACCAGCCCTAACTGAGTTCAGGGCAGCCACTACCCCTTGGTGTCTGACTTTAAAGTTCCCTGCCGACAACGAAGTTGGAGTAGTTTAGGGAGACCCGGCTGCTGGATGAGCCTGTTATGTTGCCGAGCTATGGGAGGCACAACGAAAAGAAAAAGGAAAGGGCATAGAGGAATCTCTCTGCGTCCGTTTTATAGAGAATTGACAGCTAACGCCTGGGCCTAGGCCCGGGCATCCCAACCATTTCCCAAGGGATCTTGACCCAAGAGATACCGAAAGTGAAGACGAAAGTAAAGACAGTCATGCTTCCCCGACCGAGCTGACGATTGATGTTCCGATCGATGATAATGACGACTCTAAAATGATAAAGATTGGATCTCAGCTAAGCTAACAGATGCAGGAGGAATTGGTTGAATTTCTCCGAGCAAACCTCGACATGTTTGCTTGGACGGATTCCAAAATGTGTGGAATCTCCCCAGACATCACGAGCCACACATTGAATATTGACCTGCGGCATGCCTTGGTCAAGCAAAAAAGGCATGGTATGGATCCGAAGAGATCTGTCGTCCTTAAGGAAGAGGTAGATAAGCTTGAGTTGAATGGGTTTATCCGAGATGCATTATATCCAGAATGGGTATCCAATCCTGTACTTGTCAGAAAGCCTAACGGGAAATTGAGAACATGCGTTGATTACTCAGACTTGAATAAAACTTGCCCTAAAGACAGTTTTCCACTTCCCCGAATCGATCAACTCGTAGACTCAACGGTTGGACATGAACTCTTATCCTTCATGGATGCGTATTCTGGGTACAAACAGATACCCATGCACTTGCCCGATCAGGAGCATACTAGTTTCGTCACCGATCCAGGGCTTTACTACTACAAAGTTATGCCCTTTGGACTCAAGAACGCCGGGGCAACCTACCAACGGCTAGTTAATCGAATATTCACTAACCAGATCGAAAAAACCATGGAGTTATATGTGGACGACATGCTTGTGAAGTCGCAGTTCTCCACTGATCATATCAAAGACCTGGAATCGATGTTCAACATCCTCCGAGAATATAGAACGAAACTCAACCTGTTGAAGTGCCACTTTGGGCTCGCATCTGGAAAATTCCTTAGATTTATCGTTAATGCTCGAGGAATTGAAGCCAATCCCAAGAAGATCTGGGCAATCAGGAATCTTGAGACTCCAAGAACTATAAAGCAAGTCCCGAGCCTCAAAGGAAAGTAGCAGCACTGAGCAGGTTCATTTCGAAATCCATCGACAAATGCATTCTCTTCTTCGATCTGATTAGGAAAGGGAATCAAAATTTTGAATGGACTATAGAACGCGAGGGTGCATTCCGAGCACTGGTTCAACACATGTCCACACCACCCATTCTGTCAAAGCCTATTGATCACGAGAGATTGTATATCTACTTGGCGGTGTTAGAAAACACAATCAGTGCTGCCCTAATTGGGAGGAAGACCGGAAACAACGGCCAGTATATTACATTAGCAAGCGACTAACCGGAGCAGAGAGAAATTATTCGAAGCTGGAAAAGCTGGCTTATTGTCTTGTCATTGCCTTAAGGAAGCTCCGCCCGTATTTCCAGGCTCATCCTATCACCGTCTACACCGACCAGCCGTTACGACAGGACTTTACGCGGCCTGAGACGTCTCGTAGGTTACTCAAGTGGAATATCGAGCCGAGTCAGTTCGACATCACTTACACACAAAGGCGAGCCATTCAAGGACAATTCCTTGCAGATTTCATTGCTGAATTCACTATCATAGAGGACTTTCCCAAAACCAGTGAATCTCCTAAATATGTCTGGAAGCTACATACTGATGGTGCATCAAATGACCGTTTCTCAAGTGCCGGAGTTGTACTTGAAACTCTCGATGGCCAGTCTATGTGCTATGCCTTAAATTTTGATTTTCGTGCAACTAATAACGAGGCCGAATATGAAGCCCTGCTCGCCGGATTGAGACTTGCCAGAGATTTAAGAATCATTGCTGTGGAAATCAACTGTGATTCACAATTGGTTGTCTGTCAAGTTCGGGGGGAGTACCAGGCCAAAGACTGAAGGATGGCTGCTTATCTTGCTCGGGTTCATGAAATGTTAGATCAGTTCGATTATTATGCCATCTATTGCATACCTCGAGAACGCAATCAAAAGGCTGATTCCTTAGCAAAGTTAGCCAGTACATGTGAGGCATAACAAATGGGAATCATTCCCGTGGAGGCATTATCTTCCCCGAGGATCAATCAGATGGAAACAGACTTGGTATTTGAAGTCATTCCCGATAAGGAGTCACGAATGACTTCGTTCAGAAACTATCTCGAGCATGGGACCCTGCCGGAGCGCAGGAGTGAAAAAAACAAGTTCTTCGAAAGGTTTTGCGGTTCACTATTCAGAATGGAGTATGTATAGAAGAGGGTACTCTGTTCCTTTACTCCGGTGTATCGCCCATGATGAAATCAAATGAGTATTGCATGATGTACATGAAGGAAAATGTGGCGATCGCACCGAGGGGCAAGATCTTGCGAAGAAAGTGCTCCGATATGGATATTACTGGCCGACTGTAAATCACGATGCATCGGATTACACCAGAAAATGTGACAGATGTCAAAAACACGCTCGGATTCCAAGAGCCCCGCCTACTGAAATAACTCAAATGGTCAGTCCATAGCCGTTTGCAGTATGAAGCATTGACACTATTGGTTCTCTACCTCTAGTCAAAGGTGGTGCGAGGTACGCCATCGTCACAGTTGATTACATCACCAAATGGGTGGAAGCTGAGTCTCTTGCTACTATCAAAATGAAGAAAGTAATCAACTTTGTGGGATGCAACATTATCTGTCGATTTGGCCTCCCACATACCATCATTGCTGAAAATGGATCATAATTCGACAGTGTTGAATTTAAGAATTTCTGTCAGCTATTTCACATCCAGATGAAGTTCTTTCCAGTTGCACACCTCCAAGAGAATGGACAGGTTGAAGCTATTAATAAAGTTATAAAGTCCATTTTGAAGAAACAACTGGAAAAGGCCGGGGGTAAATGGGTTGATGAACTCCCTATGACCCTTTGGGCTTATCGGACAACCCACAAATCCACGACCGGCCACACTCCATCCTCTCTTTCCTACGGTTTAGAAGCTGTTATTCCAGTCGAGATGGAAGAACCTTATCATTGTGTGACCTACTATGATCTGAAGACAAATGCTATATTACTTGCCGAATCTCTGGATTTATTTGATGAGAAGCGAGAAGAGGCTGATTTGAGGGCAGCCGCATAACAAAATCGAGTCGCCTGATTGTACAATGCCAAGGTCCATCCCCGAACCTTTGAACTCAATGATCTCATCCCCAAGGGAATTTACCCGGTTCATTTACATATGAAACCGACATGGGAAGGGCCATATGTCATTGAACGAAGACTTGGAGATGGCATATTTAAACTATCGACCGTTGATGGTCTCACTTTGCCGAAAGCCTGGAGCAGCGGAAGCCTTCGTTGCTATTACACATAACAGGCTTAATTTATTTATTCGATCTACTTTTCATTTACAAATTGTCTATGCATTTCAAAATATGAATTTGTAATTAGGAAACTGACTTTGCCGTATTTTCTTATTTCTGCAATAAAATGCAATCTCTTCGAGCCAGAGCAGTGGTTTTTAAAATGCATCGTACGATCATCACAATGCACGGAGAGCTAAGTTCCACCCTATGGTAGGATTTATTCAAATATGGGGTATGTGATACTATCGATCACTTGCTATGTGAAAATCGAGCTCGAGGGTAAGTCATCACACTGAGGCCGAGAAAGGATTGATAAACGACAATCCTCTAACTAACTCAGATTCCCAGAATGCGAACTGGAGTATAAACTTATACGTACGATTTCAAGGAGGGTGGATCCATCCACCTAATGACTTAGCTCGTACTCAAACCAAGTTCGAGGAGGATGGACCCGTCCATCTACCGACCTCACTTGTTAACTTAGGGCGGATGTGAATCGACCATCCACGACCCTGGTAAATCCATAATTCCCAGAGTGCGAACGAAATTCTAAAACCCAAAACAGATGTGATTGATCGTCTGTTAACCAACTCCAGATTCCCACAGTGCGAATTGGAGTATAAACATCAAAGTGGGTATAACCAACTACCCATCGACTAACTCTAAGTCCTAGAGTGCGGATAGGAGTATATAAACAAGCCGGGTGTGAAATGACCAACCGTAGGACAACTCCGAGCCCCCGGATTGCGGGCCGGAGTGTAAACGCAAAGTGGGTGTAACTGACCACCTACGAATCAATCTAAGTCCCTAGAGTGTGGACGAAGTTCTAAATATCAAACGGGTGTGGCTGACCGCCCATAAAATAATCTAAGTCCCCGGAGCGCGGACATATCTCAAAACCTTAAGCGGGCATGACCGACCGCCGATGTACAAGTGTGATTCCCGAAGTGTGGATGCAATCATCGATAGATGATCAGGTGTGATTCGACCGAACTCGTCTTGTTTCAGCCTTGGTTCAACAGGGTTGAGCTTGATATATTAAAGGCGAAAAATGATGGCCTACCGATCTTTTCGATTTGTCCCTGAAACTGGGGGCAGAACTTAAGTATAAGCCACTGATTGAGACGGTGCAGTATTGGAATTTGACTTAGCAATTCGATCGTGACTCCAGAACTTAGCAACTAAACCCGGGTCCGATTCGAAGGCTAAGACTCCACAAGTACATTGAATGGAAGTTCGAATGCTGAAATACTTAAGTGAAATAACGCAAACTGTGCTGAAGACAAAATGGAATTTTGTTTCAACTATCCTTTGGAAAAGAAGGATTAGTACAAAATTATTCCAAAAAATCCTACTAGCAGGGGCCGAACCCGCATCTATACACGGCCTACAAAAACAAAAGGAAATTCCTATCTACCTACCAAAAATGAGCCGAGAAGACATGTCTATTCTCTCTTCTTCTTCTTCTTCGGTGTTGACCCATTGGAATTGCCGCTTGGATGCCTCTTTGAGCCCTTGCCTTTTAGCGGTTTATCTCTAGTCGGGGGCATTATGGTAACCTCCTCCTCCGAGCTCACATGGATTGGAATACTTTCTAAAGGCGGAGTCAGAGGGACAAGATCGATGTTAGAAGGCGGGAGACGCACACTAGTGTCGATGACCGTGCCTCCAGGAGAAATCATTCTAAAGGAGCTAGACCAGGGGTCGCCATCCGACCTCCAGTACCATTGGCCCGCGCAGCTGCGTCCATCTCGGCATTGATCTCGGCTATTATCTGCTCTTCGTGGATTGTTTGGGCATTATCGGGAATTCTAGAAGTCAGGTCTGAGGAGCTGATCATAGTGCGCCTCCACCCATGATAAAAGGCAGATCGACAAAATGGTCGCTTTAGTGGCCAAGAAGCTCCTCCATCATCTTCTCATCAAAAGTAAACGTGCTTCCCTATGCTCTGTCCATCGGTGCAGTGGCCATTGTCGTGGTCACTTCTGTTATGATGGCCTCCTGCTCATGATGCGGCTCTTGAATTGAAGGAGGCACGACAGATGTAGCTCCTATCACTGAATGGAGACAAATAAAATCAGTTAGTGATTTCTTCAATTAACGTTTCCGGCTTTGAATGAGCACAAGAAATGTTTAGAATACCTTCCTCAGATTGGCTCGCGGTTGGCGAAGCATCTCTAGAAACATGCTCACGAGCTGGAGACAACTGCGGTTGATTGGGATTATATGCAGGAACAGACCGAGGATCAGCCACGGATGTAGGTTCAGACAGGGTTGGCACAAGAGTTTCGGAACCCGCATCATAGTGCTCAACACCAGAACCTTCTCCAGCTTCCGCATGCTGAGTAGCGAGTCTCTCCTTTTCATATATAACAGTGATGTCGTGGAGAACCCTTCTTTCATCTTCACTCAGCACCAGATTCTCCAATTCAAATTCATCTACAGATTCGGCTTGATGCTCAGCTTTTTCATCTTCCACTAAGCAGCACCAAGCGTTATATAAGTGTGAAGGATAGTTTTCGAGCCAGGTTAGGTTTCGATGCTTCAAGACATTGGCGTTGTATGTAATAAGAAGATCTTCGATGTCAGCCTCCAACCTGGTCTCCACATCTTTCACCTCATTCTCAACCTTGATTTTAGTTTCCTAAACTTTGAGCGCTGTCGCATTCCTCTCATTCCTAAACACTATAGCCTGCTCACATGCCTCCTGGGCAGCTTTGTTTGCATCGCCTTTCTCCTTGACGATTTCAGCAAATTTGGCTTTAAGCTCTTTAAGCGCCCCGTCTCTTTCGGCCATGACTGTGGTGGTCCGATGACCCATCTCCTCAACCAGGGCTAAGTGTGTCCGCCTGATCTTCGTGGACTCGCTCTCATCATGAAGCATCTGAATTATGCAATCCTTTTGAGCGAGATCAGTTTCTAACTTCTCAATTGTTTTCGCCCGCTCAAAGGCCACCGCCGATGCTTTGTCCACTGTCTTTATCCATTCGTGGTAATGGCTATAAACATCGTGGATGTAGTCATGCATTGTTTATTCTTCCTCGATTGGAATTCTCTTTAAATGCGGATGGAAGATGAAGCCATCAAAACAGATGTTTGGGAAATCCTTTTTCAGCTAGGCGATTCTGATCGCTCCCTCCCGAGTGGGCTCTGTGACAGCTTGCTCAAAGATAGTTAGAGTTTCGGTTTCGGTCCTGCTGTCCCGTGAATCAGACCTTGGTACTTGAGAAGGCGGTCTTTGGCATGAAGGTTCCAAGGGTTGTTTACCATAACCGGAAGGTTAGGTTGGGGCTCGAGGTGGCAGAGAGCGTGATTGGGAGCGAAGCCTATATTCTCTCTCTCTTTCTCTATCCCTCTCCCTTTTATAACCCTCCTGGCTAGAATAACCATGATCGTGGTCTCTATCAGCCTTCCTTCTGCGGGACTCATAATATGAACTAGATGACCGGCGTGTCGAGTGGAGGCTACCGAGCATGGATTCCCGACTTTTCGTCGTATCTGTAAAATAGGAAGAGAAGCAGAATCAGTAATCTCCAGAAATGAATAGCTTATGATTGGAAATCGTGCAGTGCCATGAAAGTGTATGTATGCATGTTCAAAACCCCTCGACCAACCGGTTGTGTTGGACATGCTCGTAGGAAGTGACTCGCCTAAATCTAAAGCACTTTTATACCCTTCCAATCCGGTATTGTTCCAAAATTCTAACATCGGCGGCTAGCAGGGGCACGACCATGGATTTCCATCTTAAAGACTTATGAAACTTATGAGCAACCGCCTTGCCTCTCCTCTTTCCTTTTGAATGTCGTAGACTATCAGGGGCCCGACTAGGGGTTCATCTTTAGTGGGCGTATCCTCTTCATCACCCCACTCAACTATTACAATCCCGGGCGCCCTACGTTTAGCCCGTCTTGTCGGGGCAGCCTAAGAGCTCCTTCAGGTCTTATGCTCTGGTCTCGGTCGATCTCTTGAATTTTCATCCGTGTGCATCGAGTCGATCTCCCTAATCTCACTAGGAACCTCTTAAAGAATTCACACTATTTCTTTGAATCAGGCACCTTTGGGTCATGGAATTGCGGCTATAAAGGAAAGAAAATGTTAGACTCAACATCAAGTACAAACACATTATTAGTCACTAGAGAAATTACAGCACTTATGTCTAGCTAACCACCATCTAGCAAACCCTAGTGGGCACCAAACATAGAACCATTCAGTCTTGAAGTAGCTAAGCCTGGTTCAGGCTCCGGTCACAACTTGACAATTCCTGACCGCCTCTAGGAATGTGAATGAGGGATTATCTCCTCGATTCTTGACATTGAACAAGAATCTGACTTCCTCCGGAGTCGGGGGTCGTAAGAGATGCTCCATAAAAACAATGAACAAACTGTTCAACAATGCATATCCATTTGGATGCAACTGTGACAGGGCGATTCCAAAGTAAGATAACACCTCCTAGATGTACTGGTTGAATGGAGGGAGTGTTCCAGCTGTTCACGAATGTCTGTTAAAGGCAGTGAATCTTTCTAGGGCAGTATGCGGCCTGTCGTTCGGTCCTGGTAGTAGAACATCATCTAGAGATAGACCATTCTTAAGCAGATCCACTCCAACATATCTTCGATGACATTAGATGGTACATAATCTTGAGGATTCCCAATATATTGCTTAAATAAATATGTTGTCGGACTTTGAAAATATGGGTTTTAACAAAATATTGATTTTTAAAATATAATATGAAGTTTCACTATAAATATGGGATTTAAATTGAATATTGATTTTTAAGAAGAATATATATATATATATATATATATATATATATATATAACATATAATTTGTTTCATCGATCTCTAGTCTATCTTGACATAATTTCTCAATATCGAATTGTCACAGCAATTCCTAGCTTGGCGCTGTCCCGCTAGTTCATGTCTGTATCCATGTGCGCGTCCGTCACTATCTTCGCCATTGTTGTTCTCTATCCTCGAAAGATGAGCAATCACTCACAATTAACATTTTTATATTTAGTACATTTAGTTCACATGAAATGACGATTGAAATATACTGTTAAAATTGAATTGTTAATTTATTTAATTGTTAAATACGATATGCCATTATCTGCAATTGTTTACCCATGACACATGACACCATAGCATGTTGTATATATCTAAATTTGTTACTGATGATGCATGTCTATTGTTGATATGTTATATTATTACCATATTCGTTCTCACTTTGCAAGTTCCCTGGTAGTTTAGAAATTCCATATGGGTTGCAATGATACATGCCCGAACGATCTTATAGATTAGGGAAAAATCGTTATGGGTTGAGATGATAAACCCAAGTGATTTTCATTGATTTTGGAATTTTTGGATTGTGGGTTGAAATGATATATACCCGTAAAATATTAAATTTAAATTGCGGATTGAAATGATAAATATCCGTATCACTTGACCATAGGTTAGAAAGCTGTAACGTACCGACTTTCCGCACGCTATAAATCGACACACGTGCCCATTCAAACCATATGGAAGGGTGGATTATTATAGGGTAAATAAGAAAAAATAGGGAAAGAAAAAAAATAGAATGTCACAGCGGAAGGATAAAATAGCAAACATTTGATTCTTCTTTATACAATAAATATCAGAGTTCACATACCAGTCATAATAAATGCTGCGGAATTAAATAGTGTAGTGGAATATAATTAATAATAATAGTAGAAATCTCCGTCTATGTCCTCCAGATCTAAAGTCTTTGATCCTGAAACGCTCGGACTGACCCGAACGAATTTGAAAGGACAAAAACACTCGAGTCAGAACTAAAAGATCTTATGTGAGTTAAATTAACAGAAATAAATATGAGTGCAGTAACTCAAGAGATGCTCGGGATTTACATCTCCTAAGGATCCGTTAAACTATTTACTATGTAGTATATTGCGCAACTATAATAATGTCTATTTATAAAATAAACTTACTTTTAAATAGCGTTAAGGGGTTACCCATATAGCCCTTAACACAAAATATATTCCCATAGTCTATACAGTACCGTAATCTCCCCCGTACTGGGCGTCGTCAGTGGGCACTCCATAGGTATGGTACAAAGCCAAAATCGTATAAGGCGCGCTAGGGTAGGTGACACAGCACAACTAGGCAATGCCAGGGTAGATATACCAATTACGCTTTCAGGTCGGTGGTAACGCATAGCTGCAGCTACCGCCCACCTCGAGCCACACCCCCAAATCAAGGAAATCAAAAGTGGCCACCGAATCAATCCAAAAGTCAAAGTATAATATCGAAGGGATGTGTCCGATCAAAGGTGCTACCTTATTAACCCGTCAATCGCTCCTGTTTTAGCCACCTTATGCCAACTCATGGGAGTTGGGTCCACGTATTTACCTTACAGGAAACGTCGCAAACAACCTACTTCATTCTGCAATCTCCACCGCGTACACGGTTGTTAAAGTGGTTTTCGGAGTTGGCAGAGAGTATGACAACTTCCGATCCCGGTCTCTTTAACAACCAAATGTTATTATAACACCGCGGTCTTTTTAAAATAATTTTACTTTCAAAACCAGAATATAATATCTATTTCAAACCGTATAAATACGATATCCTTTTCTTTTCAAAACAAACTCATTTGATATTTTTTTTAAAAACCCAAATTAATAATATCACTTTTATTCCAAATATATTTCTTTTCCAAAACATATTTCTTTAAATTTTAAAATATGTGGAAACCAACATTTGGATTTAACTTTCAAAACATAATACTTCGAAATTTAAAGCTTTAAAACCATAACTTCTAAAACTTGCATGGTTTGGATATTCAACAGTATACAGAATAAAATAGTTGATTTTATATTAATTTATAAAATAATTTCTGCAACTTCACAATTTTATCTATTTAAAATTTTAGGTCTAAATCCCATAAATTTAGATTCACCATTAGTTTCAATAAAACACTTCGATTTCAATATATTCAAACTTTGAGTATTTAAGAATTTCAAACTAAGGTTGGAAATTTTATTCAACAATTTATTGTCCTATTATTTAGTTTTGGAATATTCACAAAATGAATCCATAAAATAAAAACCCAAATTTCTAACAATTAAATATTTCCTTTAATTTATTTATACTAGAAATATTCATTTGATTTATTTTGAATAAAAATCCAGTTTTAAATATCATACCTTTAAAATTTCCAAGTTTAATAAGTTACATCAACTTATGGAGTTAAATTTTTAAATAAGTTCCATTCAAATAAATTTCAAATTTTACCATCCAATCTTAATTGATTTAAATCATTAAAACTCCATTATTCAACTTATTTATTTTATTTAACAAATTTATACATAGCTTAATTCAACAATTTAACTATATATGTATAATTTTTTTATAAAATATCAAAATTTAATATTTATTAAACCATATCCTATCCAAATCATAGAATTTATTTCAAAAATAATTTTATATATATACCGCGGTGCCTGTATATAATTTTCTATCCTATGGTCAAGTGATACGGATATTTATCATTTCAATCCGCAATTTAAAAAAAATGTGGTTGTATATCATTTCAAACCGCAATCCCGAATGAATGAAATACATGATGACTTGCAGATTTTAAAATATAGTACACATCATCCATTCACCAATCATCAATCATCAATCATTAATTATAATCATCATCCAATTTAAACAAACATCAATATATAACAGGTGATAAATAACTGATATCAATTTCAGTTTATACTCAAATAAATTTAATAACTGTTAATAGGCAGTGTATATGCAAAATAAATATAATTTAACTGGCAGTTAATATGCAACAATGAATTAAATAACGCGTAAATTAAATGAATGCAATTTAACTGAGAAATTGATGAAATATATACCAAACAGCTATAAATAAAGTTTTAAACACATCAAAAATCAATTTAACAAACATAAGAAATTTTAGAAATCGTGAGTGGGTTAAAACACTCACCTTTAGAATTTAAATCGAATTTAATCCGATTTAAACCCAAAAATTCGACGGTCTCCAAATCTGTCCGAACCAGCGTCAAAAGATCTGGAATTTAATTACGATCCTAACAAAAAAAGTTGCGCGTCAAACTTAGTTCGTATGTAAGAAATATTCGAATTAAAAGTTTTGAAATCAAAATTTAATTAAACACAAAATAAACAAACAAATTCCCACCTTCCATATAGTGGCCGCCACATCACCTCTTCCTTCTCTCTCCCACTTGTTCTTCATCTACAGGAACACGCGACCGAAACAAAACACGCACACAAATCACTACATGCCGCCACCCTCCTTGGCCATCGCGGCCGCCCAGACCGCCTCCCCTCGCTCCTCTGGCCGCGCTACGCCCTCCGACCATCATACGTGACCGCCATCCTATCGACGAGTCCATAAACACCCAGCCGCCACCCCTATAAGTAAACCCTAATCCTATTTTAGCTTCGAATCCAACCGTCGAAATCACAAACGAACCATACCAATCGACTTCCCTTGGTGCTCTCTACGATACCCAGAAGGGGTTTCTCGATCAGACTACTTTTGATTCCGGCACGATGAACGGCCGAAAACAATTTGAAGTTTTCTGGACGAAAAATACCTCCAATCGAAAAATGAACAATACCAGCAGATTATGCTCTTCGAGAACTATGACATATAATTTTTGTGAATTTTTCTGGAGACTTAGAATTTTGACTTTTAATTTTGAATTGAAACCGGATCTAGGGTTTGCAGCCATGGAAAGGAGGAGTTGAGGGAAATGAACACCCAAAGAAATGAAGATAGATGGAGTTTAGGGTTTATAATTGATTTTATATAGGTAGGTAAGAGATTTGAATAGATGGATCGGATAAACAAACGTGCTAACGCTAACGTGGCCCAAAAAGCCCGTTCTGACCCTGGAACGAAATTGGGTAAACCCATATATCAAAATAGGTGTTTTAAAATATTCTGAACGCGATGGAAAAAGTTTCACGTCCAAATTCCATCGTATGAAGAAGTTATGATGAAACCAATATTTCCAAATTGATTTCAAATTGATTTTTAATTAAATCGATTTTAAGGCGTTTCGCGTTCGTACGATCAAACGACAAGTTCGATCGTTACGAAACTTGAAACCCTACAATAATTCACTGTTACGGATCCGATGAAACTAGTTTCATCGAAATCTGAGTCCGTGACCAAAATGGCTATTTTTATATTAATTAAATAAATTTAGAATTATTAAATAAACCCAAATTTTATTTCAGTTTCAGAATTGGAAAATTTTCTCACTATGATTCCTCAATCATTTACAATGATTTTTAACAAATTTAAAAAATGTAAATTTAGATGATTCATTTATAAATTTCAATATTAATTCTCAATTTCATTAAATTCAAAATTATAACTTAACTTTCTAGTAATTCTATTAAATTAAATGAATCAATGATTATTCCATTCATTTTTCAAATAGGAGGGTTTGCCATAAGATTTAAAAATTTTCCATAAATATTTCCCAATATTCAACTTAATTTTTAATTTAACATAATAATTAAAATTTGATTTCATTTATTTCAATAACGAATTATTTGACTATACTCAATCTCATTTAATTGTAATTAAATTCAATTATTAGACTTTAAGTTTCCATATAAATAAATAAATCCTGATACCCATTCTTAAATTCTCTATTTATCATATTACCATCCTGGGTACCATTTATTTTAATATATATATATATATATATATATATATATATATATCCAGACACTTTAACATTTTTCAATTGTTTATCTCAATTGCATAACATTAAATTTATATCTATTGCAATGGTTTCTGATTTAATTGAACGAACTAAGTATACAACTCATAATAGTTGTGGTAAAACTCTCAATCCCACATTTATAAGTATATCCTTATCCGTTATATCTATTAATTAAATAAATTCCATTTTTAAGTCCGTTTAAGTTTATTACTAAGTACCCATTTACTTTTTCCAATAAATTTGAATTCCATTCATTTACCATACAATCACCTTCCCATTCACACCTTATTATCAGCCCACAATTATTGCAATTCATTATCTTATATTGATTTTATACAATTAACATTAACTTTACATTCAATTACTATTCAATGCATATTTATCCATCAATTAATTCGATATTTACTTTTATTTCCTTCTATTTGATAAATAACCTAGTATACATCTACATACATTCATTTCATTCTATTCATTTATGGGTATTGCATTGAAATTTAATTTATTAGCTAATACAAAAATTATTACCATTTATTACAATTGGATTCCCAATTTATTCAATACCCTGAATAAATAACATATATATATTAATCAAATCCTTACATTTTTTTTTCTCATATTCCATTTAAAATCAAATCATAACATTTAAATGATTTTAATGAATTGGAATTTCATTCAAGTCATAATTATTAACTTGCAATAACATGATTCCTTAATTTATTCCAATTACCGTTTACACTCTTTTATTGCATTAAATCAATTATATATTCATTAATTTATCATATCAAATTTTATATCCAGGTAAGAATCCTTTTTCTACTTAATTCATTTGGATTTTATTCAAATTTCTATGAATAGGTTTTAAGTCACTGTTTACATAATTTATTTTAGCCCTCATTTTAATATTTATTCATCACCTTTATTATTTCTACAAAATAAATTACAAAAATCCTATTAAATAAACAAATTAAATTGTCGAAATTTACGGATCGTTACACTCTCCCCCACTCAAAGCTTTTCGTCCCCGAAAAGGAAAGGAAGGAAAAGAAGCATTATGAATCAATATATCTTACTTGAAACATTAACTTTATAAACAGCTAAATCTACAAAATTAATTATTTTAAATAAATATACAAATATAACCATTAAACCCTTTATTATCAAGTTAATAAAGTTGGAAACACTTTTCAAAAAAATTTCTAAGTCCGAAATTTACGAATTTTTTTGGCAGAGTCTCCTTTGTACAGAGAAGCTCGGGAGAAAATATAATATTAAATATAACAATATGCAACATATATTTTTCAAATTAATATATCCCTATACGGGAAAATATATAAAATAAGGCGATAAACCATAATCCAAAACGTACCTATTTGTCGGGCAATTTACGCTAAATTTATGGAACCAAAAGCAATAGAAATTGCTTCCATAACCTGCATTTCACTTTAAAAAAAATCTAAAAGGGTTACAATTTATATAAAGTGAAATATTTAAGTGGTTTCAGTCACTAACAGCAAATCAATACAACAACCTTCAATTTTAACAAACAGCATCCACAACAAATACAAAACAACCATTTAATCAAACAACAAATAGTTGTCAGGGTTTCAAAACTTTTAAATTATACGGAATGAAGAATAAACTACTAGCGTATCATATACTCAACAGTCTTAGATAAATCTAAATAGTTTATTAACACATCCATACAAATCTAAAGTATCCTTCCCCAACAACCATAACCAAACAACACAATTCAAATCAACTTTACTTATTATTAATTTTATTTCATACCTTAGTTGTTTAATTTCCTTTCTTACATTCATTTATAATTGCATGACCTCATTTATTTACACTTTAATATTTTAAGCTTATAATCATCTATTTGTCATACTTACCTTTAATTATATTTACTTGGTAAAATTTCGATTATAGCTTAAGTTTATACATTAAATTCTCATTTAATAGAAAATTCATTGAATACTTCATTACCTACTTTTACTTGTACAATTTTCATTACATTTCTTATTAAACATTTCAACTTTTCATATTTGGTAAGTTATATATGTTAAAGAAAATGCAGAGGAATTTATACAAGTTTAATCTCAATTCTTTTAATTCATTCATTGTTCAATAAATTTTTACCTTTTCTGTAACAGCCCGCTATTTTGGACCATTCAAATCGACAATAAAACCATACATGTCCGACTTGAATAATTCAAAATACCGAATTGTTAATAAAATTTGGCAAAACTTAAAATATACAGTAAATAAATCAATCATAGATCACTTACACAGAGTAATACAATGCAGCGGAATAGATAAAGAATAGTAGTTCATGAAGCTACTATATACCTCAGAGTTAGAAATAAAATACAACCGAATTGTTCAAATGCCATAAAGTCTCCAACGCAACAGATGGCTTCTCTGAACCAATCAACTGGATGACTGAAGGGATAGATAGCTGGATCTTCAAGCAAAGCTCTAACTTCGAAGGTGAGTCTCAAATGCTGTATCTCTCAGTCTGACCCGAGCGTAAAGCAAAACACAAAACACTCGAGTCAGGATTAACATTCTTATATCTATAAATCTAACTCAAGTGAAATATCAACTGAAATATAATTAACTTAGAGGATGTTTGGGATAACCATCCTCTAAGGGTCCATGGAACTATCTAAAAGATAGAAATATACACTATAACACCGTAGTCTTTTCATCTTAATTTGTACTTCAAAACCAAATATCATTTTCACTTCAAATATCTCTATACTTCCCAAATAGTATTTTTATATATTAAATAATTTGTACAGTAAAGTAATTTCAATTCCCTCAACTTAACAAATCGTTTAACATCAACCCGACCATCCCATTTAAATCTATTTCAATTTCAATTTATTAAGTTAAATTCAACTCAATTTCTAAAATAACCACTTCAATTTTATCGATCTCAAATTCGGATTTGAAATAACAAAATACCCTTTATATTCAATATATTTCAAAACTTTAAGTATTCAACGTTTCAAACTAACTTTTTAATCAATTTAGTTTCTAAATAATAAATTCAACTATACTGATTTCAAATACATATCCGAATCTCAAAATAAACCATTTAAATCCCAATATAGTTCAAAGCTTTAATATTTAATTAAATGTTCAATTTAATAGTTCCATATAGATCTCGATTTAACATCATTATTATCTAGTCTTAAAATAATCCCTCATTAGATACAATATCATTTAAGTAACCTTAAATTACATTTTACTCAATATTTTCTTTAATTTGTTTAAACGTGAAATATTCATTAAATCACTTAAAGAAAAATCCAGTTACAAAATCATACCCTTAAATTTCCTATTCAATAATTTCAAATTGATTTAATTGAATAAATCCTTATTTAAATACCATTTAGATAAACCCACATTTATCTCCCAATCTTAGTAAATTGCAGAATACTTTTTGGAATAAAATTTACATAAATATTTAACATAATTTATGTATTAAATCAAATTTTGACTAAATTAAATATTATTAAATCTATATATCATTACCCTTTATATATAAAAAAAATTTAAGGATTAACATTTAATAAGACCATATATTTCTTTCCAAAACAATGAATTAAATTTCAAAATATTTATATATATGGACCAACGATGTCTGTATATATTTCTTATCATATGGTCAAGTGTTGCAGACATTTATCATTTCAATCCGTACACTAATTGTATACGGGTGGATAGCATTTCAACCCGTAATCCCAATTCAATTAAATGAAAATTGCTTGGGTTTATCATTTCAACCCATAACGATTTTCTCCTATTCTAAAGTCTGTTCGGGTATGTATCATTTCAACCCATAGTGATTTCTATACTAACAGGGAACTTGCAGAGTGATAACAAATATGTAAATAATAATAACAACAGGCATATATCATCAAAATAAATATACAAACAATAGGATATGGTGTCAGATCCCATAAGTGAATAGTTACAGATAATAGCATATATAACAATTTAAATAACTACAGCCTCATATTTCAACTGTCGTCTCAATTGAAATCAAATTTAGTAAATAAAAGAATGTTAATCGTGAGTGATTTCTCACCTTTCGAGGCCAGAGAAAAAGAAGTGAGTTATGAAATCCAGATCCGAATTCCAAAACAAAGCTAGATGGACACGGTTCAATGATCAAAGCTGATAATAGGAATAGACGAATTCAAATCAGAATTGGATCAAGGAAGATAAATAGGATAAGTGAGCTTAGATACAACTAGCCAACATATGCAGACACAGTTTATAAAATATGCAACAAAATATGCATACCTCGGTTAATATATATACATAGGTGTGCAGACCGACTATATTAATATAACCATATATATACTATTTAACATTTCCTCTACCAATTTGTATATGACTATACATATCACTATACTTGAAATCGAAATACACATCCCTTAAAAAAAATAAAAAAATAAAAAATCCAACGTATATCAGTCAGTGCAAACAACCTTAAGGCTGACATGAAATAAACTTTTGAAAGCATATACTGTTGAAATTATAAAATATTGATATAACTTATACTGTAAAACTACCATAGAAAATTTAATATATATACCTACATTTTAAATATAACTTATGTAAATTGTTGAAAATAAAATAAAATATAGTATGGTAGACTCTAAAATACTAAAACAATCATAAAAATATATATATTATAAATTGACCTATCAAACTTGTACCCACCAATTTTATATAATATATATACCAAAACAGTAACGAAAATTGAAATACTATATTTTATATATCTAACATATGAAAGCTAATAAAATAACATATTTTATTATAGTTGAAACTGTTATAACCAAATATATAAAACATATAAAAATACGTATATTAATAGAAGGCTGCCAAACTTATACCATATATACCGTAAGCTATCAATAGTAAAATAAAACACGTATATATATATATATATATATATATATATATATATATAACTTATCAACTAGTTAGTAAAACATACGTATCTAAAAGTCGTACGATAACTATATGCTAACAAAAGTCAAAAACTATATACCGTAAAATCTTAAAATAAAATACATAATACAGTATAAATATATACTAACCTTTATATATGAACAGAAGTTAAATATTTATATACACGTTTATAAATATAACAATTATCATATATATACTATTATGAAATATATTATTATTTTTAAAGTTCAACTGTTAGGGAATTCAAAATCCACATAGTTGCAGTAAACATATAAAACAAAACTTATGCACAATCTATACTGTTCTTAATATATAAAATAGACTTATATCAAATAAAATGCGTACTTACTTTTAAAAACCAGAGAGGAAATGTTTTGCCAACTAATGCATGCGGCCATGGGGAGGAGGCAGGCCAAGGAAAAAAGAGAGCTCATGCTCAGGTTTGGAAGAAATAAGAAAAGATGGAGGGGAGATGAGAACAGGCGATTTTTAAAGGAAGAATGCATGCGTGATTCAAGCAACATGACATGGCGATGGGCATTCTTCAGGCAATAGAGAAAATGCTAGTTTCTTAAATATAAAGGTAGGTCTGCATCTGATATGTGAACGTGCTATACGACTTTATATAATATTTACAAAGTCTCTCCTCTTTTAATATTAATTTGAGGGCAACGAGTAGCCTACAGAGAGAAAGGAAGATGCAATCTATGCTATACTATATATATATATATATATATATATTCCTAGAAACACGGAAACGAAGAGGTAAAAGAGGGAAGAGAAAGAGGCGTATAAATGAATGGTAAATAAATTTAGATTTCAAATGAAATAAATGGAACAGCAGAGATTAAAGTATGGATGTAAATCCTGGAATAATAAAAAGAAACGTTTATACGTTGATTAAGAAATATAATTAAAACAATTAATGGCTTAAATGGGGCAGCATGTTTCAAATTTTTGAAATGCAAAAGAAACATACACTATAAATATAAAGTTTTCAAAAGCAAAAGAAACGTAAAGCTGTCCATTAATTCATCAAAACGTTATTTAAGTAATAAATTGAAATGAATATAAAATTAAAAGTAATTGTAACGGTCAATAGTTGATTTAGCTATACACTTAAGGCAATAAATTTTTGTTTGTTTGTACAACACATAATGAGTTTTGAAAGTCAATGATATAAAAATGGATAAAAGGAAAGAAATCAGGAAATTTTGTGAGCAATAGCTTTCCAAGGAAAGGTAGGCTTACATTATATATACATGCTGAGATGATTAGGCACGTTCAAAAATTTTGAAGCAAATGAAGGAATTGGAAATAAATATAAAATGAAAGAAATTTGAAAAGTCCGCAGCTATGATTTAGCCAAAATTTATTAAAGCCATTTACTAGGAAGGTTGGAACCGAAATAATAGGGAGAGGAAGGCACATTAAACTGATGACAAAGTTGTGTTCGGATCTATAAGCAAGTGGTTTATATATTACAGGCCTTATGAAAGCAAGGGAAGGAACGGATGCTACTAGCTTGATGATTTGAGATTCTTTCAAGCGTTAAAAACAAAAATAAAGAGAGACTAGAATAAACGCACCACCATAAATATAAATATACGCTTCAACTGCAAAAGAAACGTATAGAGAAAATTATGGGTAGTGGGAAAGGTAAAGTCAGTGCACGAAACTACAAGGAATAATAAAAACAAGGTCGATGATCTCAAATTTATTAATGGTTACGAATGGAAAAGTCTACCTGAATTGGAGAAGTATTAAGCAATAGAAATCTTTAACGGTAGTAAAAAGAAACCGTTACGCACTGATTCAGAAATCAATTAAAGCAATTAATAGCTTGAATTGGACAGCACGTTTTCTCAATTAAATAAACTTCCATAAAATTATTTGAAAATTTACAATCTGCTATATTTAAATATACGTATTCTAAATATATAAATATTTTATTTAAAAATTCAATTATTATAAGATTTCACAAATATTCAATTAAATACGTTATAGAATCAATTAAAATTGTTAAAATTTTCCGTGTCGTTACACTCTCCCCCACTCAAAACTTTTCGTCCCCGAAAAGGAAGGAGGTAGGAGAATAAAACAACAAAAAAAAAATAGGTTGAAAGCCAAGATAAACAATAAATTTTAAAACTATATAAATTTTATTTAAAATATTTATTTGAATATTTCATTTGAAATTAAATTTTCTTTAATATTTAATACTTCTCAAACTCCTTTGCAAACAATTATTTTCATTATTACTTCTATTTACAAAGACTATTGAAGATATTAAATCCAAAATTATTTAATTTATCTCAACATACCTTTCAAATATTATCAATAAATTAATAATCATTTTCTTTAAAGATGTTTTATTTAATTTATAACTTCAAAAATATTTATAACACTAAAATTTTATATAAAACAATGTAGTATACAAATAAGCAATATTTAAAAGATTTATTCAAAAAGGAAAGGAAGGTAGATTTCGAAAACGGAATATAGGTGAAAAATAAAGCTGAGCAGATGAGGTAGATTCAAAAGAATAGAATCAGGCACGAATAATTTATTTCAAACCATAAGAGTTTAAATTTCAAATAGTAATACAAAATTTCTTTGTTGAAAATACTTTTATAATAAAATACCTTTATAAATAAAATACTTTTATATCGAAACCAATTTTTCTTTCGAAAATACTTTTATAACTCAATGTTTTAACAAGTTTATCCTCGTTCTTGTAGACTCTGGCCATGCGTTGATCAGGCGCAAAGCTAGATTTCTTCAAGTACTTAGTAGACCTGTTTCAACAACCAGTGAAAATACTTAAAAACCCTTGAAAACAGATATGGAAAGTACAATCCAAACAAAACAACCAAACCAAAACCTTTGTCCGATCATGGTTCGCAGATACACAATGGTTACGCCTGGGTCCCCCAGGAAACAATCCATATCCGTAAGCTTTCTCAGCCCTGCGAGTTACGCCATGATGACTAGTAGGGTGCAGGATACACAATAGTTACGCCTGGATCCCCCAGGAAACAATCCGCACCCCTAGGCAAGACTCTGCCAGGCAGTTGCGCTATGCAGTCACGAGAGAAAAAAAAACCATGGGTTACGCCACGGTGGGAAACACTCGAGTATTACATCCGGAAAACCAAAAATCAGAGAGAATAATATCGATAGAATGAATCCACGATGTGGCCACAAAGCGGATATCAAGCAGAAGGCACTTTCCATATCTTTACTTCGAAAATATATATCATATAGTACCTTTTCAAATACTTTCAAATATCATACTTATATAAAATCCATATATATATATATATATATAAGATTCCATTTCAAATCGAATACTTTCCAAATCAATAGTATATCTAATCATACTTATATAGACTTCGATTTATAAAAAAAAAATCTCTTTCCAAATCGATTTATAAAGGAAGATGCAATCTATGCTATACTATATATATATATATATATATATATATATATATATATATATATTCCTAGAAACACGGAAACGAAGAGGTAAAAGAGGAAAGAGAAAGAGGCGTATAAATGAATGGTAAATAAATTTAGATTTCAAATGAAATAAATGGAACAACAGAGATTAAAGTATGGATGTAAATCCTGGAATAATAAAAAGAAACGTTTATATGTTGATTAAGAAAAATAATTAAAACAATTAATGGCTTAAATGGGGCAGCATGTTTCAAATTTTTGAAATGCAAAAGAAACGTACACTATAAATATAAAGTTTTCAAAAGCAAAAGAAACGTAAAGCTGTCCATTAATTCATCAAAACGTTATTTAAGTAATAAATTGAAATGAGTATAAAAATAAAAGTAATTGTAACGGTCAATAGTTGATTTAGCTATACACTTAAGGCAATAAATTTTTGTTTGTTTGTACAACACATAATGAGTTTTGAAAGTCAAGGATATAAAAATGGATAAAAGGAAAGAAATCAGGAAATTTTGTGAGCAATAGCTTTCCAAGGAAAGGTAGGCTTACATTATATATACATGCTGAGATGATTAGGCACGTTCAAAAATTTTGAAGCAAATGAAGGAATTGGAAATAAATATAAAATGAAAGAAATTTGAAAAGTCCGTAGCTATGATTTAGCCAAAATTTATTAAAGCCATTTACTAGGAAGGTTGGAACCGAAATAATAGGGAGAGGAAGGCACATTAAACTGATGACAAAGTTATGTTCGGATCTATAAGCAAGTGGTTTATATATTATAGGCCTTATGAAAGCGAGGGAAGGAGCGGATGCTACTAGCTTGATGATTTGAGATTCTTTCAAGCGTTAAAAACAAAAATAAAGAGAGACTAGAATAAACGCACCACCATAAATATAAATATACGCTTCAATTGCAAAAGAAACGTATAGAGAAAATTATGGGTAGTGGGAAAGGTAAAGTCAGTGCACGAAACTACAAGGAATAATAAAAGCAAGGTCGATGATCTCAAATTTATTAATGGTTACGAATGGAAAAGTCTACATGAATTGGAAAAGTATTAAGCAATAGAAATCTTTAACGGTAGTAAAATGAAACCGTTACGCACTGATTCAGAAATCAATTAAAGCAATTACTAGCTTGAATTGGACAGCACGTTTTCTCAATTAAATAAACTTCCATAAAATTATTTGAAAATTTACAATCTGCTATATTTAAATATACATATTCTAAATATATAAGCATTTTATTTAAAAATTCAATTATTATAAGATTTCACAAATATTCAATTTAATACGTTATAGAATCAATTAAAATTGTTAAAATTTTCCGGGTCGTTACATTTTCCATATAAGTTACAATTTCAACTTCACTTTTATTTCCTTTATAACTTAGCCTTAAATCTCTTACCTAAATTAGAGGCTTCAATTATTTATTACTTCCTTTCATTTCACTACAATAATTGAAACAATTAATTAACAGAAATTTTAAGAAATTTAATAGCGGGTTAAATTTTCCATTTATTTTAAAACAATAGATAAATATATTCTTACAACTTATATATCTCTAATTATATTTAAAACAATTCAAAATTTATATTTTTCAAAATTGAATCTGTAGTAGAACTACTACAGTGGCCTTTCCCCTTCGAAACTCGAAAGTGAAAGTCGATGATGCGGCCGCCATCACCGAAATTATTTTCCAGCGACAGAGAGGAAAGTACAAAACTTATTTTCTCCAAAATCCTCTTCAAACAATTCTTCCGAATTATATTAAAATATTTATATCAGAAAATACTTATAAAAAAAATTATTATATTCCAAAATTTATTCAAAAAAATTTCAAAACCCCGGATCATAAGTTCTAAATTTCCAAATTTATTTATTTCATTTTTCAATCTTATTTCTATTATTATTTATATACTTTATTACCTAACAACCAATCTATTGCAGCAAAATATAGATATCATTAAAAAAAAATTATTTTTTATATAGAAAATATAATAGGCAAAACTATTTCATTCACCTATATAAAACAAATATTATGTTGGTATGTCCTATTAAGTGTTTAGAAATCCCTATTGATGTCACAACGTCCCATGCATCAACTAGAATTTATAAATACAAAACGGAACAGATTAACACAATATTAAAATCTTTTTATAACACTAACAAATACGCTCTCTCATATATATACACTTAGCGACTCCCACAGGGTATTACTACCCTATTAATAAAGAGTCAAACACCACAAAGCTAAGGTTTATCGCTAAACTAAAGCTCTGATACCAGATGTAACATCCCGACTTTCCGCACGCTTTAAATCGACACACGTGCCCATTCAAACCATACGGAAGGGCGGATTGTTATGGGGTAAATAAGAAAAAATAGGGATAGAAAAAACAAAATAGAATCTCACAGCGGAAGGATAAAATATAATAATAAATGTACAGTTCATAAACTGTTTACAAACATTTGATTCTTCTTTATACAATAAATATCAGAGTTCACATACCAATCATAATCAATGCAGCGGAAATAAATAGTGTAGTGGAATATAATTAATAATAATAGTAGAAATCTCCATCTTCATCCTCCAGATCTAAAGTCTTCGATCCTGAAACGCTCGGACTGACCCGAGCGAATTTGAAAGGACAAAAACACTCGAGTCAGAACTAAAAGATCTTATGTGAGTTAAATTAACAGAAATAAATATGAGTGCAGTAACTCAAGAGATGCTCGGGATTTACATCTCCTAAGGATCCGTTAAACTATTTACTATGTAGTATATTGCGCTATTATAATAGTGTCTATTTATAATATAAACTTACTTTTAAATAGCGTTAAGAGGTTACCCATATAGCCCTTAACACAAAATATATTCGCATATTCTGTACAGTACCGTAATCTCTCCCGTACTGGGCGTCATCAGAGGGCACTCCATAGGTATGGTACAAAGCCAAAATCGTATAAGGCGCGCTAGGGTAGTGACACGGCACAACTAGGCAATACCAGGGTAGATATACCAATTACGCTTCCGGGTCGGTGGTAACGCATAGCCGCAGCTACCGCCCACCTCGAGCCACACCCCCAAATCAAGAAATCAAAAGTGGCCACCGAGTCAATCCAAAAGTCAAAGTATAATATCGAAGGGATGTGTCCAATCAAAGGTGCTACCTTATTAACCCGTCAATCGCTCCTGTTTTAGCCACCTTATGCCAACTCACAGGAGTTGGGTCCACGTATTTACCTTACAGGAAACGTCGCCACCAACCTACTTCATTCTGGAATCTCCACCGCGTACAGGGTTGTTAAAGTGATTTTCGGAGTTGGCAAAGAGTATGACAACTTCCGATCCCGGTCTCTTTAACAACCAGACGTAATTATAACACTGCGGTCTTTTTAAAATAATTTTACTTTCAAAACCAGAATATAATATCTATTTCAAACCGTATAAATACGATATCCTTTTCTTTTCAAAACAAACTCATTTGATATTTTTTTAAAAACCCAAATTAATAATATCACTTTTATTCCAAATATATTTCTTTTCCAAAACATATTTCTTTAAATTTTAAAATATGTGGAAACCAACATTTGGATTTAACTTTCAAAACATAATACTTCGAAATTTAAAGCTTTAAAACCATAACTTCTAAAACTTGCATGGTTTGGATATTCAACAGTATACAGAATAAAATAGTTGATTTTATATTAATTTATAAAATAATTTCTGCAACTTCACAATTTTATCTATTTAAAATTTTAGATCTAAACCCCATAAATTTAGATTCACCTTTAGTTTCAATAAAACACTTCGATTTCAATATATTCAAACTTTGAGTATTTAAGAATTTCAAACTAAGGTTGGAAATTTTATTCAACAATTTGTTGTCCTATTATTTAGTTTTGGAATATTCACAAAATGAATCCATAAAATAAAAACCCAAATTTCTAACAATTAAATATTTCCTTTAATTTATTTGTACTAGAAATATTCATTTAATTTATTTTGAATAAAAATCCAGTTTCAACTATCATACCTTTAAAATTTCCAAGTTTAATAAGTTACATCAACTTATGGAGTTAAATTTTTAAATAAGTTCCATTCAAATAAATTTCAAATTTACCATCCAATCTCAGTTGATTTAAATCATTAAAACTCCATTATTCAACTTATTTATTTTATTTAACAAATTTATACATAGCTTAAATTCAACAATTTAACTATATATGTATAATTTTTTTTATAAAATATCAAAATTTAATATTTATTAAACCATATCCTATCCAAACCATAGAATTTATTTCAAAAATAATTTTATATATATACCGCGGTGCCTGTATATAATTTTCTATCCTATGGTCAAGTGATACGGATATTTATCATTTCAATCCGTAATTTAGAAATAAAAAAATGCGGTTGTATATCATTTCAAACCGCAATCCCGAATGAAAGAAATACATGATAACTTGCAGATTTTAAAATATAGTACACATCATCCATTCACCTAACATCAATCATCAATCATTAATTATAATCATCATCCAATTTAAACAAACATCAATATGTAACAGGTGATAAATAACTGGTATCAATTTCAGTTTATACTCATATAAATTTAATAACTGTTAATAGACAGTTTATATGAAAAATAAATATAATTTAACTGGCAGTTAATATGCAATAATGAATTAAATAACACGTAAATTAAATGAATGCAATTTAACTGAGAAATTCATGAATATATACCAAACAGCTATAAATAAAATTTTAAACACATCAAAAATCAATTTAACAAACAAAAGAAATTTTAGAAATCGTGAGTGGGTTAAAACACTCACCTTTTGAATTTAAATAAAATTTAAATCCGATTTAGACCAAAAAATTCGATGGTCTCCAAATCTGTCCAAACCACCGTCAAAAGATCTGGAATTTAATTACGATCCTAACAAAAAAAGTTGCATGTGAAACAGAGTTGGTATGTGGGAAATATTCGAATTAAAAGTTTTGAAATCAAAATTTAATTAAACACAAAATAAACAAACAAATTCCCACCTTCCATACAGAGGCCGCCACATCACCTCTTCCTTCTCTCTCCCACTCGTTCTTCATCTACAGGAACACGCGACCGAAACAAAACACGCACGCAAATCACTACATGCCGCCACCCTCCTTGGCCATCGTGGCCGCCCAGACCGCCTCCCCTCACTCCTCTGGCCGCGCTACGCCCTCCGACCATCACTACGTGACCGCCATCCCATCGACGAGTCCATAAACACCCAGCCGCCGCCCCTATAAATAAACCCTAATCCGATTTTAGCTTGGAATCCAACCATCGAAATCACAAACGAACTATACCGATTGACTTCCCTTGGTTCTCTTTACGATACCCAGAAGGGGTTTCTCGACCAGACTCCGTTTGGTTCCAGCACGATGAATGGCCGAAAACAATTTGAAATTTTCTGGACGAAAAATAGCTCTAATCGAAAAACGAAAAGTACCAGCAGATTATGCTCTTCGAGAACTATGACATATAATTTTTGTGAATTTTTCTGGAGACTTTGAATTTTGACTTTTGATTTTGAATTGAAACTGGATCTACGGTTTGCAGCCATGGAAAGGAGGAGTTGAGGGAAATGAACGCCCAAAGAAATGAAGGTAGATGGGGGCTAGGGTTTATAATTGAGTTTATATAGGTAGGTTAGAGATTTGAATAGATGGATCGGATAAACAAACGTGCTAACGCTAACGTGGCCCAAAAAGCCCGTTCTGACCCCGGAACGAAATTGGGTAAACCCATATATCAAAATAGGTGTTTTAAAATATTCTGAACGCGATGGAAAAAGTTTCACGTCCAAATTCCATCGTATGAAGAAGTTATGCAGAAACCAATATTTCCAAATTGATTTTTAATTAAATCGATTTTAAGGCGTTTCGCGTTCGTACGATCAAACGACAAGTCTGATCGTTACGAAACTTGAAACCCTACAATAATTCACTGTTACGGTTCTGATGAAACTAGTTTCATCGAAATCCGAGTCCGTGACCAAAATGGCTATTTTTATATTAATTAAATAAATTAAGAATTATTAAATAAACCCAAATTTTATTTCAGTTTCAGAATTGGAAAATTTTATCACTTATGATTCCTCAATCATTTACAATGATTTTTAACAAATTTAAAAAATGTAAATTTAGATGATTCATTTATAAATTTCAATATTAATTCTCAATTTCATTAAATTCAAAATTATAACTTAACTTTCTAATAATTCTATTAAATTAAATGAATCAATGATTATTCCATTCATTTTTCAAATAGGAGGGTTTGCCATAGGATTTAAAATTATTCCATAAATATTTCCCAATATTCAACTTAATTTTTAATTTAACATAATAATTAAAATTTGATTTCATTTATTTCAATAAAGAATTATTTAACTATATTCAATCTCATTTAATTGTAATTAAATTCAATTATTAGATTTTAAGTTTCCATATAAATAAATAAATCCTGATACCCAGTCTTAAATTCTCTATTTATCATATTACCATCCTGGGTACCATTTATTTTAATATATATATATATATATATATATATATATATATATATATATATATATATATATATATCCAGACACTTTAACATTTTTCAATTGTTTATCTCAATTGCATAACATTAAATTTATATTTATTGTAATGGTTTCTGATTTAATTGAACGAACTAAGTATACAACTCATAATAGTTGTGGTAAACTCTCAATCCCATTTATAAGTATATCCTTATCCGTTATATCTATTAATTAAATAAATTCCATTTTTAAGTCCGTTTTAAGTTTATTACTAAGTACCCATTTACTTTTTCCAGTAAATTTGAATTCCATTCATTTACCATACAATCACCTTCCCATTCACACCTTATTATCAACCCACAATTATTACAATTCATTATCTTATATTGATTTTATACAATTACCATTAACTTTACATTCAATTACTATTCAATGCATATTTATCCATCAATCAATTCGATATTTACTTTTATTTCCTTCTATTTGATAAATAACCTAGTATACATCTACATACATTCATTTCATTCCATTCATTTATGGGTATTGCATTGAAATTTAATTTATCAGCTAATACCAAAATTATTACCATTTGTTACAATTGGATTCCCAATTTATTCAATACCCTGAATAAATAACATATATATATATATATATATATATAAATCAAATCCTTACATTTGTTTTTCTCATATTCCATTTAAAATCAAATCATAACATTTAAATGATTTTAATGAATTGGAATTTCATTCAAGTCATAAATTATTAACTTGCAATAACATGATTCCTTAATTTATTCCAATTACCGTTTACACTCTTTTATTGCATTAAATCAATTATATATTCATTAATTTATCATATTAAATTTTATATCCAGGTAAGAATCCTTTCCTACTTAATTCATTCGATTTTATTCAAATTTCTATAAATAGGTTTTAAGTCACCGTTTACATAATTTATTTTAGCCCTCATTTTAATATTTAATTATCACCTTTATTACTTCTACAAAATAAATTACAAAAATCCTATTAAATAAACAAATTAAATTGTCGAAATTTACGGGTCGTTATAAAAGCTATATACGGACACCGTTGGTCTATTTTGAAAAATGATTTCCAGGATTTTTGAAAGGAAAATATATGGGTAGGATAAATATTGATTTTTAAATTTATAAAATAAATATTTATTTAATTTGTGAAAACTTTAGATTTTAAAATTTATATGTTTTGGAAATTTTGAAAATCATAAGTTAAGTTTTAAAATGTAAATTATAAACTTTTACTTGCAAGTTGATTATTTTAATATATATATATTATAAGATTTAAAATAGATTTAATAATAACAAGATTTAATATAATAAAATTAATATAATGAAATTTAATAAAATCTAATTTAACTAATATATATATATTTAAAATAATTATCTAAAATTTATATTATTATTTTAAATTAGATTTTGTAATAACTTTAATAAAATTTGGGAATAAGGATGAAGAGAAATTGATTTGTAATTTAAATTTGCTAAGAATCGAATGTAAATAAGAATTGGTTTATAATTAAATTTGTCTAGAATTGATTTTAAATAAGGTTTGATTTGAACTTATTGATCTTGAGATTTTGAAAAGTATGATTTTATAACTTGATTTGATAAAAGTGATTAAATGAGTATTTTCAACTTTAAATAAAATTTAAATTTGAATATTTAATATTAAATTAAATGGTAATACGAGATTTTATTTAATTGGGTATTAAATTGATTAAGTGAATATTTCAAAATTAAAATAAAATTTAAGTTGAATTTGAAATATAAATGAAATTTATCAAATTGAGTTATTGTAAATGTTTGAATATTTAAAACTTTGATACCTGTTGAAATTAAAATGGTTTAAATATTGAAACATATTGAATTAGAAGTGGTTAGATTTGTAGTTCAAAACATGGATTTGAATCGATAAAAATTAAAAATGGTTTAATGAGGATTTGAATTTATTTGTGAAATTGGAATTAATACTTCTTATTATAAACTATTTTTAATATATATATATATATATTGTTTTAATAAATAAACTATTTTAAATCTATAACCTATTTTAAATATAAGCTATTTTAATTTATAACTATTTTAATATCTATATACTATTTTCAATATTTAAACTATTTAAGTTGGAAAGTGATATGAATTCAAATGTGAATATGACTTCGAAAGAGATACGACTTTGAAATGTATATGATATTTAGATATGTAGTATGAATGTCTAAAATAATTATAGAAATGATTTTTTTTGAACGACCACGGTGTGAAATTAGCGTTTGATTGTTAAAGAGTCCGGGATCGAAAATTGTCATACTCTCTGCCAATAACGAAAACCACTTTAACAACTGTGTACGTGGTGGAGATTTCAGAACGAAGTAGGATGGTCTGGCGACGATGCTATATGAGGTATTAACGCAACCCTGACTCCCACGAGTCAGCTTGATGAGTCAAAAACAAGAGCTATATCGGGCCAAGTGGGGTCGCTCCCTCTATCGGACAAATTTCTTCGATGTCATTCTAATGCTTTTGTGATTCGATTGGGTGTTCCTTTGATTTGAGAGTGTGTCTCGAGGTCAGCGGTAGTAGCTGCTATGCGTTACCACCAGTCCGGGAGTGCAAATGGTAGAATCCTACCCTAGCATTGCCTGGCATGCCTTGTCACTTGCCTTATCGCGCCTTCTACGAGTTTGGTTTGTACCGTACCTATGGAGTGCCCTCTGAATAAACCACCAGTTTGGTGGAGCTTATGGTAGTGTATAGACTACGGGAATATATAAAATGTGTTAAGGGGGATATGAGTAATGCCTTAATGCTATTTTAGTATTTTACTTTACTGTAGACATTATCTATATAGCGTATTGTACTATGTATGTAGATAGTTTAACGGATCCTTAGAGGATGGGTATCCCAAACATCCTTTAAGTTACGTTGTATCTTAGTTAGCATTTCACTTGAGTTGAATTTACTGATATAAGAATGTTAATCCTGACTCAAGTGTTTTGTATTTTTCTTTATGCTTGGGTCAGACCGAGTGTCACGGCATTTGAGACTCACCTTTAGAGTTTGGAGCTTTGCTTGAAGATCTGTCCTATATCTATTCGGCTTTCAGTTGTTCCAGTTGTTCCAATTGTTTATGATTCAGACTTGTCAGTTGTTGTTGTATTTGAGTCTACTTTGTATTTGAGATTTCTGTTGTTTCTAGTTTTAAATTCTGATGTTCCATAGTAGCTTAATGGACTACTATTTATTTATTCCGTTGCTTATTGTTTTATTACTCTATGTCTATAATTATGTGATTGATTTATTTACTGCATATGCTAAGTTTTGCCAAATATAAATTAACAATCTGTTGTTTTGAGCAATTCAAGTCTAACATGAGTTGATGATTGTCGATTTGAATGGTTGGAAATAACAGGTTGTTACACTTTCCACTTTGGTTAGACCTCTGCCTTTGCGCTTCACAACTGGATTTTCAATGGCAGCTCGAGTAGTTCTCTCATTCACATCAACTTCAAAGTTTTCTAAAACTTGCATTATATCTTCGTTAACTACTTCAGCACTGTCTTGAATTCTAGTATCGTTATTCTTAGCGTTTACTTCCATTTGGTTGACTTGGTTCCCAATTTCTTGCAAGTGTCTTCAATATGAATGTTGCTATCCACCATGTTATCCTTGTCTTTTGCATTATCATTGGATGTGGTGGATTCTTCAATTGCTTTTAGCCATTTTTTAGCAGCCCTCTTCATTTTACTCATTTTCTACGGATAAAAAAGATTAGAACTATATGAAACCGCAAAACAATGTATACCAGGTAGGAAATAATATTAAAAGCAAAACAATGTAATAGTATATGATGATATCAGGTAACAATGCATAACAATGTATATCAGGTAGCCATGTTCGAATAATTTTTACATTTTAAACTTTTATGTAATAGTATATGATGATATAATGTAATTTGGTATATGATTTTTTAATCTAATTACTTAATTATAAATTTTATATTGATCATACTATCAATCACAAAATAAACTCATTTTTTAAAACCTAGCAAAAGTTGTCAAAACGATAAAATAAACATTATTTGTGCATGCTATTATTTTCACCAGTGCAAAATACATAAAATATCTTAACAAACACCTCTTGTTTCATCTGTAATAAACCAGTGTTGCTGATACAATAAGTTTCCAAAGAGAATCGAGCTCATAACCAATGTTGTTTTATTTTTTCTAATAATTTAAAAAGAACATACAACAGCAAATTGATGTTTACAAATCAAACAATGAAAATAAAATGAGAAAAATCTTGATATCACTCTTTAATATCACGAATAGTCAATGAAACTTGGTTTCACTCTGTAATAGCAGAGCGAAAAGAACGAGAAGAAATTCTTTCCAATGTTTTCCTTCTCAGTGACCATTGTTAGTAAAATTATTCGTACAAATCATTCAGTTTCTAAAATCTAATCATAACTTCAAAATTTAATCTTCATCTCATTACCACCACTTTATTTTATTCATTGTCTTTTATACAGCAAACAAGTACTTAAAGTAGTACTATATTTAAATCCACGTTTTGCAGACAAGCAGGGAGATATAAGTCAGGAAATGATGGGAGATGGGAATTTACTTGGACCCAAGTGATATATGAATTGGTTAGTTTTAATATTATTTGTATTGTTTATGCCTAGTTACATGGTTTAATGCCTTAAGAGATTTTATCTTTATCAACATAGATTATGTTTATTTGTATGATATTAAATTAGTAAGGATAATATATAAATATAGACAATAAATATACACAAACAAGAATCGTGATATAATGACATTTTTACATGGGTGCCTTCCAATGATTTTTTTTGTATATGTGATGTACAATATTCACCGACCTGGTTGTATCATTGATGACCTACATATAAGTAGGTAGTGAATAATGTTATGAAAAATCAGTGATAATAACTGCAGTTTTTCTTCAGAACAAATGTAATGTAAAATTCATTATTACTAATGCTTTGTGTTCTTCTTGAAAAAATATTTTGAAACTGAGTAGTGGTATTATTAAATAAGAGTCCCCCCGGAACTATAGATGATTCAGTTTTAACTCAATAGCTAATGTCAATGTCAATGAAGTAGTTTCAAAACTTGCAAAAACATGTACAAGCATGTTTTGTTACGACATATCTTTTTTTAGCATTTAACAACATAATTGAGCAAGGCATTGCCTTTCTATTAGGGTCTGCTTTTTCTTTTAGCTAATATATAAGAACTACGAAGTACTTTGTAAGTGCTTTTAACTAAAACTTAGATGTTAGGGTCCTCCTTTTCTTCTCATATGTTTCTAAGCGTAATCAATGATGGTTTTTAAAACTTTTCTCAAGTACGCCTTCACAATCCTCCCTAACATAGGTAGCATCGTCCAAAAAATCAACATCCATCTCATTTTCTTCACAATCTTGAACAACACCGGTTATGCTTTCAATAGAATTGATTATCTCTAATTCATGAAAACCTCTTAGTGATGCCTTCATTACAACATACTAATTAGAATAGTCATTCTCCCTTGAATAAAAAATTTGTTTCTCTTGAGATGCTAAGATATACGGATACCTCGAAAATGAAGCTTGATTTTGATGTAAATTAAAAATAATAAATCCATCTTCAACCTTCACCTCATTTCCAATGTTTTCCTAATGACATTTAAAAATTGAAATATAAAATTTATAATGATTATGTCAGTCAAAATCTCATAATTGGTGACCACATCTACTACTTGAGAGACATCTTTCGCACTTGCTTTACACATGGTAGCAGCATCATAAGTCACTCCTGAATCCTGAGTTTCTCTCTCAACATCTTTTATGTGAAAACGTAACCCATTAATTATATATACTTTGCTGGATAAAGCAGTGCTACTTTGACCATAGGCAATCCATTTTAATAATTCCTTATGCTCACTTGAGTTAATAGATATTTGGAAAAAACTCAATCCATTCAATATAGTCAAAAATAATATTTTCAAACCTATAAATGAAATTTAAAAGATTTAATTAACCTTCTTTTTAATCCAATCGACAAAGTTTTTTGCATGAATTTTCCATAGCAATGTAGCATTTCTTTCCATGTGCATGTCCAAACTTTGTAACTCTTCCAAGTGCATACTAGCATAATATAAAAAATGCTAAGTTACATTTATAATTACATATATGTTAAGACAATAAAAAAATGTGCTTACTCTAAATATGGCTCCGTTATAGCCATATTTATTAGCATAACCAAATGAGCAACTTCCTTCTCATTACCGTCAATGTAATTATCTTGCATGTTGATATTGGGCATCCTTCGAGTATTGCATCGTCGTTCTCATAATCTTCGTTTCTACCTTCTTTCTCCCCTAATTCTGATGATTTCTGTATAAAATCACCAAAGAATCTCATGGATTCCTCTGCGAGATAGTTTTCTGCAATGCATCCTTCAGGTCGTGCATAGTTCCTTACATAGTCTTTAAGTATTTTCATATACCTTTCGAAGGGTTACATTAAGCGAAAATGAACTGGTCCACATAATCAAGCTTCTTTACCAAGATGACTTATTAGATGTATCATTAGGTTGAAAAATGAAGGTGTAAAATATATTTCAAGATCACATAAAAATATAACAATCTCATCATCCATTTGTTGCAACTTCTCTCTATCAATAACACGCTGACATATTTTATTAAAAAACGTACACAAACGAGTTATTGCTTTCCTTGACTTTTACGGGAGCACTCCTCTCATTGCAACCGATAGCATTTGTTGCATTAAAACATGATAATCAAGCGGCTTCAATCCACTAACTTTGCAATCCTCCAACGACACACATCTTTTGAAATTTGAACTGTAACCATCAGGTTCCTTAAAGTCATACAAACTTTTGCAAAAATTTTTCTTCAGAACTAGATAACGTATATGAAGCCGGAGGAAGGTATGTTTTCTTCCCACCAGGTTCTGCATATAGAGCATGTTGAGATCCCCAATCCGCTAAATCCTTTCTGGAATTAATACCATCTTTTGATTTGCTATCATGCAACACTGTGTGGAGTAAACTTTCACCAACCTTTTTCTCAACATGCACCACATCTAAATTATAGCGGAGCGAAAGTTCCTATAAACATCTAATACGATAGTTTAACATTATATAATTTCATAGTTAGATTATTATGAATAAAATAAATTTTGAACATTAACCTCCCAGTATGTAATTCAAAGAAAATCGATTTTTTTTCCACCTTGATAGCTCTATTTTTGTAGGATTGTTTTTATCTTCTTTGTAGGAAGTACACTTTCTTTTCTTTGTCTTCTTGTCCTTTTCTATTTCTTCATTTTCAATTTTTCCAAAATCATTTGGAAAATCTTTCAAAATAACATAAATAACTCTACATGTAAGAATTCTTGGTTTGTTACTTTTCTCTACAGTGTTATCAAACCAAGCCTTTTGTTTTCTTAATGGATCTGATAGAGGTAAGAATCTTTTGTGTCCCATATAGACATTTTTCCAACTATGATTTAGCCATCGACGATGAGTATTAACACCGCATAATGGACAACCTTTTTTGCCTTTTACACAACATCTATTCAGATTTCTGTAGGCTGGAAAGTCATTTATAGTCCATAACAAAATTGATTTTAAGTTAAAAAGTTTCTTGCTAAATGCATCATAAATCTCCACCCCATTACTCCATAAGTGCCGCAAATCTTATACCAAAGGAGCTAAATATATATCAGTATCATTCCCAGGTTGATTTGGACCAGGGATCAATAATGTTAACATAATATTCTCCATTTTCATACACAATATAGGCGAGAGATTATATGTCACAAGCATCACTAGCCAGCAACTATACTTGGAACTCTTAATGTCAAATAGGTTGAAACCATCGATAGCAAGACCAAGTCGAATGTTATGCGAATCACTTGAAAATGATTTCCATTTATCATCCACTATGCTCCATGTCAAAGAATTCACAGGATGACACATTTAATCATCATTGCTTTTATTACTAAATTGCCACCTTAGATATTCTGCCATCCTTTGGGATCTAAACATTCTTCTGAATCTTGGAATAATTGGATAATATCTCAAAACTTTGGCCGGAATACCTTGCGTTATCTCTTTCATCCGCTCATTAATCTTTCATCTCGAAGAACCACATTTCAGACATCTATTCAATTCTTTGTACTCTTTCCTTAAAAGACAACAATCGTTCTTGTAGGCGTGAATCTTCTCAAACCCCTTGTCAAATACTTTGAGAAACTTCTTCAGTTCATATAAAGTCTTCGGAAGCACATTATTTTTAGGTAATTACATTTATTACACACTTAGAAGCTTATCAAAACCATTATCAGATAATCCAGTTTCACATTTAAGATTATACAATGTAGTGATAGCAGATAATTTTGTTTGATCTACGCAGTCAGGGTACAGTGGAGTTTCTGCATCTTTCAAATTTTTACGGAAATCATCCATTCGCTTTTGTGCATCATCATTATTTTTATCATGGAAGAAAAGAGTATGGTTAACTAACTCTTCATCTTCAAAGTGAATGGCTTGAAGTAATTCATATGTGTCATCCAACTTCACGTTTTTAGCTACATTTACTTGCACACCATGACTATACTACTTACTGCACTTATATAAAGGATCCATTCCTCTTATAATCAGATGCTCAACAATAATGTCATCAAGATTTCGACAATCTAAGCAAGGACAGATTTTTTTTTTCCATATTGCTTAAATTTCTCTTTGCTGCATGCATAAAATTCCTTGGTCCTTGCTCATACTCCCTACTGGTTCTACGGTAAAAAAATTAACGATAAAGAAATCATTATTTTAATTTCCAAGTTAAATTTTAAGCAAAAATTGTACTCTTACCTGTATAAATGCAACCAATCTTTTTCCATCGCCATATATACAATATTGCAACAAGCAAATTTCTAAAAAGAACATGATAATTTAATACTCATCGATATACTTAGAAACCACATAAAAGAATGAAAGATTAAAATTTAAAATCATCAAGCATACTTATCCTGAATTTTAAAGTCATCCAGTATCTAATTAAAATTTAAAGTCATCACCACCAAATTTTCGTTTAGGTTAAAGATTGCATGAAAATACTCTAATCCAAATAGACTAAAAATCAAACTATTAAAAAAAAAAAATTTATCAAAAAGATTCTCAGGTGCATGCCAAACGACCTAGACTTTATGTCAACTGTATGGAATTCATGTTGAACAAAGTAGTGATTTTAGGATTATATCTTGCATCATGAAATTATAATTGCATTATATATATGTTGCAGTATATCTTGACATACATGATAATTGCATACTAGCAGTATCTTGACAAGCAAAGGTTTTCCACATTAAATAAAGCAAGGATACAGATGTTTCTCTACATTTATATTATTTAGAACTTAACTACCAGTATACAGATCTTTGCATCATGAAAATTTGAATCATTCATACAATTTGAACCAACGCATATAACAATGGAAATAAAATCACAAAATAAGATGAAATAGATGGACTATATATATATATATATATATATATACACACACACACACAGACAAATCAAATCTACTTCAATGACGAATTATTCATATAATTTGAATCAGTGCATATAACAATGGAAATAAAATCACAAAATAAGATGAAATAGATTGACCAAATGTATAAATATGTATAGGCAAATCAATATTCAATAATCAACTTCAACATATAATCTAATATAACAAAATCAATGTGTAATGATGAATAATAAATAGATGTTATAGAATAAATTTGATAATTGTCTAGGCATAATTATATTATTCTCTTTACAGTAAATAATTAATTTTGCCATATATTATAAAATTAAACAATTTATTATTCTTTAATAGCATTAGAAAATTTATATCTTTCTTTTTATATACAAAGAGGGTTATTAACGGAAATTAATTTCTTGATTAATAACACATCTAAGTTTGCTTTATTAATTTAATAATAAACTTTAGTCTATACTTGCATTTATATATAAAATAAAAGTCTATATATATATATTAGAATTTAAGTGTACTTAATTACTTTATTGCAAACATATTTACATGAGGCAAAGGCCAATCCACTTCAAAAAATAAAAAATGAATAAAGGTTTTATGTTGCATCTAAGCAGATGGATAGTGTCAGCACACTTTACATATTTAACTCAAATGCCTCAATCCCAGAAAGTAACACCAGCTCATCGATATACTCTCACATGCTACTAACAAGTATAAACATATTTATATTTATATATTTAACTTTAAATCACCGTCATGTAAGATTACATATACACACAACAAGTAAAACACATTGACAATGTTGAATAAGTTAGATTGCAATAGCAATTTCATTACAACAAAATAGACTGACCTATTAGTCCAAAATATGGGAAATAGAAGAAGAACAATACCAAGATAAGACCAAAACATACAACAATTAGCAAAGAGGCATATGATTAAGCCGATACTCTCACACTCTAATTCACATCCATTATTTAAAGATTTTGTGCTTGTTCTTTGTATCTAGCTTAACATACTCTATATTTATACTATTGCATTTAGCTGTAAATTGAATATATGTTGCATTATATCTTGACATACATTATAATTGCATACTATCAGTATCTTGACAACCAAAAGTTTTCTACATTACATAAAGCATGGGTACAGATGTTTCTCTACATTTATGCTATTTAGAATTTAGCTACTAGCATACAGATCTTTGCATCATGAAAATTTGAATCATTTATATAATTTGAATCTATGCATATAACAATGGAAATATAATCACAAAACAAGATGAAATAGATTGACTATATACACATATATATATACAGACAAATTAAATCTACTTTAATGGTGAAACATTCATATAATTTGAATCAATGCATATAACAATGGAAATAAAATCACAAAATAAGATGAAATAGGTTAACCATATATATATGTATATATGTATATGTAGACAAATCAATATTCAATATTCAACTTCAACATATAATCAAATATAACAAAATCAATGTGTAATGATGAATAATAAACAGACGTCATACAATAAATTTGATAACTGTCTAAGCATAATTATATTATTCTCTTTACAGTGAATAATTAATTTCACCGTCTATTATAAAATTAAACAATTTATTATTCTTTAATACCATTAGAAAATTTATATCTTTCTTTTGATATACAAAGAGGGTTATTAACAAAAATTAATTTCTTGATTAAATAATACATTTAAGTTTGATTTATTAATTTAATAATAAATTTTAGGCTATAATTGCATTTATATATAAAATAAAAGTCTATATATACATTAGAATTTAAATATACTTAATTAGGTTATTGCAAACATATTTATGTTTATATATTTAACTTTAAATCACTGTCATGTATGATTACACATACACACACCAAGTAAAACACATTGACAATGTTGAATAAGTTAGATTGCAATAGAAATTTCATTACAACAAAATAGACTAACCTATTAAATATATGCTATTTAGAATTTAACTACTAGCATACAGATCTTTGCATCATGAAAATTAAAAAACACAAGCATATCAAATAACTGTTAACTCTAAGTTTCCATCAAATAATATATTGAACACAACATTCATATCGTGCTTGAAAGTCACAAAGAGAAAACAATGTTAAAATAATGACAAGAATAATCTACAGGAGTTTAATAGATTTTAACAGAGTATTACTTAAAAATCGTGTTAAAATCTAAAGTCATCAAACATACTTAATCAGAAACCAGTTCATAGAGGTTAACACGCTTAGTAGTTATCCTGAGTATGATAGAAAGCAATAATAAGACATTGTATATGATATACCAAACAACACATAATTAACTTAACATACCATTGCCTTACGAATTAGGATGAGAAGGGATATGTTTGCACAAAAATTAGGCAAACATTCAAATCGTTGTTGTAGAGCTGTAAATATTGTTTGTAGTATATAGTTATTGTTTGATGAAAATTAGCTGCGGATGTTTAAGGTAGAAAATTAGTAATTTGAAATAAAGAATATGTAAATGACTTAGATGTAAAAAGACACAGAATTTATAGTGGTTCAGCCTGAATGTACCTATGTCCACTCTTCCTCTTTTATTATCCCTTTCATTTCTGATTACAAGTACAAGCTTTGAATATAAGTAAACATGCTACTAGAAATAAGATTTTTCCCTCTCGAAGTATTCTGCCATTGTTGCTGAAAGCTTCACTTTTCAGCATCCTCCCTTTTTATAATGTTGTGTGCTTGGTATTTATAAAATAAAGATATGAGGAGAGGCAGCTGAGTATATAGTATTTGTAATTTGGTTCAACCTTCCTTCCTCCAAGATTTGGTTCAACCTTCCTTACATGATTGTCAAGCTATTCCGCTTATGACGACCGCCATACACCTCCAAGAACCCCAGAATGCATCACGAAGAAATCCCTGAAGTATCGTCGTGCCATAATGAAAAATCTCCAACTTTTTTTTAGACTAGTTATACCCTAATTGAGCCCCAAGCAAACCTTCTTCCGACTCCAAGCAGCATTACTACCAGCCGACTCCAAGTGAACTCCAGATTTTCAAGGCTGGAATCGAAGCAAGCGCTAAACCAAAGTTTTGGTTCGGTCATTGGGCTGACTCCAAGCAGACTCAAGATTTTCGAGGCCCGACTCCAATCAATCGCCGAACCAAAGTTTTGGTTCGATAATCCAACCGACTGCAAGAAGACACATGATTTTCATGCCTCGACTCCAAGCAAGCGTCGAACCGAAGTTTTGGTTTGGTAATCCAAACGACTCCATGCAGACTCCAGATTTTCAAGGCCCAACTCCATGCAAGCACCGAACCAAAGTTTTGGTTCGGTCACCGGGCTGACTCCAAGCAAACTCGAGATTTTAAAGTCCCGACTCCAATTAAGCGCCAAACCAAAGTTTTTGTTCAGTAATCCAACCGACTCTTAGTAGACACAAGATTTTTTAGGCCCAACTACAAGCAAGCGCCGAATCAAAGTTTTGGTTCGATTATCGGGCCGACTCCAAGAAGATTCGAGATTTTCAAGCCCTGACTCTAAGCAAGTGGCGAACCAAAGTTTAGGTTCGTTCGCCCGACTGACTCCTAGCATACTCCAGATTTTCAAGGCCCGACTCCAAGCAAGCGCCGAACCAAAGTTTTGGTTCAGTAATTCAACCAACTCCAAGCAGAGTTTAGATTTTCAAGGCCTGACTCCAAGCAAGAACCGAACCAAAGTTTTAGTTCGGTCATCGAGTTGAATCCAAGAAGACTCAAGATTTTCAAGCCCCGACTCCAAGCAAGCGCCAAACAAAATTTTTGGTTCGGTCATCAGACCGGGGATCCTGGCTTGCTGTTGGACCGTCGACCTTGAATGGCGGTAGAGCGTCTCGGTATCGGCCCCATGAGACGGTGGTGGACAAATCATAAGATGATCATATCTCTCAATCCGTAGCTCGGATTGAGATGCAATTTCGAACTATGTCCATATCTTGATCTCAAGAATACCTCCAAACTAGTTTGAGTATTCCAGAAAAATGACGATTTTGCCCTTGACTCCTCATATTCATCATGTAGTGGGCGAAAATGCCCACAACATTTGCCCCACAAAGCATACTTTCGTGAATACAAAATAAGCTTTGTTTAATCCAAGAATGTCTTCCTAGTCCTGCAATGGTTATAATCATTTTGAGGAGGACTTGCTAAATTTTTAAAGCCGTCTTTGATTAGTCTTCATCCGATAGGATGCCGTTTTTCTTGGACTTTCGGTTTCCTATGTCGAGGCTTCGTACAGTATGCGGACCAACTGATGTATACTTTGCATTATCGACTTTGGATCAATGATGTGGTACTCTAGTTATGTTCATCGTGTGGTTGAGTAAAGCTATCCTGACTATCTCACGTGATCGCCGAATTTGTGTATTTATCTACTAATCCTTTGTCCACTCTTATGCACGATTTGACAAGATTAATCATTGATGAATTTGATAGAGTAAGAATCACTGTTGAAGGGTCTTTGTATGTAGGAAAATGATGTGGAGTGTTATCGAGTGAATGTTGGTTATGACTTCCCTAGCCCATGCTTTGTATCTTCTACCTGGACGTTTGTACAAAGATATGTATATCTTATATAAATTTTTGTTGGAATCCTCATAACTGACAAGGTGTAATTGGTTTGTGCGGCATATAGTCTGGTAAAGTGATGATCATTTTTACCAACTTCTTCAATAGCTTGGTTTGATAATCCTCAGTGTACTTGTACACACTAAATTGCTAGTAAGTTTAAACGGATAAGTTTTGGATTATTGAGAAGCTTTGTGAAGGAGCAAGGATAGTCGGACCATGAAATTGGGTTAGTGGAGTTTATTGGACCGAAACAATTTGGTTCGAGAGTGGAAGATGATAACCAAACCACTTGGTCTGGTACATGAAAAGAGGCCGGACCGTGGTGCAAAATGGGGTCGGACGAAAGTGTTGATAGGTTGCATGGTCCAAGGTAGAAACAATGATCTGGTGCACTACCTGTGCCAATCATAAGCTTGTGTTTGGTGTCTAGCGATTGTGACTAATTCGAAATTCTGGTTTGGTACTAATACAAGACTATAACTAAACAATTCTTTGAGAGAGTGACATTGTCCATACTAGGAGTACTTCTGCGAGGAATTATCCATACTAGGAGTACTTCATTATTCTCGTGCGAAGTCATGGTCACGGAAAAATGTTAGTTATGGATGGCTCAATTGGAAAGCATACTCTGATTGTGGGTAAGAGTGATTCATTATTGTTGGTTCGAGTTATGCCAAGTGTTGATGTTGGATGCCTCTAGTATGTGGTGTTTAGCTGGAATAATCTTTGGACATTGGAAACCTTGATTAGAATCGGTTTATTATTTCCTGTTGATTAGGTAAAATCAATCTTTTAATTCAGACGTCCAGTTCATATTCGAAGTAGTGAACTATTATGTTCCCTTGGACCCACCTGCAAACGAGTGGTCTCTTTTGACCTTGTGGGGTCAAGGACTTTCATCCTTGCCTTAGGATTAGTCAAAAGTTATCGTTTCGTTTTTACTCGTGGTTTTATTTTATCATAGGAATGTATTAGATTCATCTCGCATGCCTCCGGGATTGATTTATTAGGTAAATATATCAAGTTATTTGAATTAAAATAGGTTTTTGAAATAAATTGACTAACATTTAGAGATTGAAACACTCCTGTTTAGAGGGGATCATATCATTCAGAGTAATTTCTTATTGCTATGGTTTAGAGAGTAGTATGAGGGACGTGGCAGTCCACAGATACTTATCACATCCTACAGAGCACTCTCTACCGACGTTGTCAAAAGTCGGCTAGGAGCGCTCATTATTTGTCTGGGTTTACCCCCAATATAGTGCACTTGGTTGCTTCTCACAACATGCTGCCTTGTATCATGAATAGGTTTTAAACTTGCGAACTTAAGGTCATGATTCCAATGTGTTATTACCAAGATGAGTGGAGGTGTATGTGTATAATCAAGGGGTGAGGTAGTGTTATGCCCACTAGTATTTTTTTATCGAATTTAGCTTATCTTACAAAAGTTAGTCATATCTTTGCACTAAGTTTTTCTTAGTTTCCCTAAGTGTGCTCCGCTTCGGGAGAATCCTTACCATTTCTTGAGCAAAGTTGGTTGGAAGGGATATTCTAATTCTTGTGGTAATATTGGATTGATGTTCCACTATCTCTGATGGAGTTGAGTCAATGCTCTGTTTCCTCTAGTGGAGTGGAAGCGAATGAATATCCTGCTATGGTTGGCAGAGTGGAATTCTGCAACGACATGAAAATTTCGATCCCAAAATTTCTAGATAGTTCGTGAAAAGAAGAAGAGAAAGAAGAAGAAACAGAAAACTCAAACTCAGAATCTCACATTCGCAACGGATAAAATATAATATCACACAAATAATAGTTCTATAAAGGAAATTGTATTTGTCAAATTACACTTTTTATATCAGAGTTACAACAGCTTTACAGAACAGATAATCTATCTGTTTCAGATACTATAATATATTAACATCAGAAGCTCTCCATACGTTCCTGCTCTCCAGCTCGCCTCCTGAGCTCCAGAACGTCCTTACTTGAAAATCTGTAATATTCGGTCTGACCCGAGCATTACATCAAAGTAACACCCAGGTCAGGCTGAAAACCAGCGTGAGTAAACTCATCTAACATGGAATACAAAAGCATACAACTTATATAAACCCGAGGTAACTTATATCAATTTACAACTCCACAAATTATAGACATTACCTATTTCACATATCAATTTCTAAGCTTCAAAACTTATAATAAATGGACCCATCCACTTAAAACATTCCATTTCATTTCAGCCCATTAATTCCACACATCAAATTATAAAGAATCGAAGTGGTTTCGAGTATTCACTATACCTGACTCTGGACTCTTCGAATCCAATGTCATCTAAGACCAAGTTATCCAATTAAATACAATTCAACTTAAATATCAGATAACATTTTTATACTTCAATTCATAGTTGATAGAAAATCACATTATCACCATCTATCCCATATATCATATCACAAAGCAATTCATATCAGAGATATCAACCAGTCTAAAGCACTTATCATCATTCAATCCTTAATAAGCAAGATTTATCACTTCCTTACTTACATTAATTCATGATCCTCAAATTATTTTCACTAGTTAATTATCTTTAAGTTTCATATAATAATTAACTTTTAACTTAATTACATTTATTAATCAATCTTGATTAATCACAATCAGAAATTAACTTTCCTTAATTACTTCGTCAATTAAACCAACTCCTTGATTAATTATTAATTAATCCTAAAATAACACTGAGTAATCATTACTTAATTCCTCCCATCAAGTAAATATCCGTTAATTACTAACCATCAAGTAATTTCCTTAAATTAATTACATCTGGTAATTATCCGCTAATTACTTCACTAAGTAATTATACCTCATTAATTACCTTAGGTAATTATACTTAACTCAACATTAAATGATTAACTTTAATTAATTAAACTGAATTAACTAACCAAAATTAACCACATCCAATTAATTTATCATACCGAGTAATCAGTTCCTTTAATTACTCATTAAGTGATTTACATTAAGTAATTAACCTCTTAATTATTATTACTCAATTATTTCTTAATTGATTAATCTTGATTAATTCATCTTTAATTACTTAATTTAATTAATTCTTAATTACACTAGATTGCTTAATTTATTAATCTCTAATCATTAATTAAAAATCTTCATTATCTAATACATGAACTTAATTACAAATTAAATTACCCTTAAATAAATTAAATTTTTATCCTTAATCATTTATACATCAAGTAAATTAATTTCCCTTAATTAATTTCTTAATTTATCCTTTATAATTAATTATACTTGATTTCCATAAATTAATCTAATTACATTACCAAGTTTATTTAAATAAACTCTTCTAAAAATTATAAATATTGAAATTCCTAAACCCAAAATACTTCTGTTCTCAAATCTTAAATACATTTTCAACTTGAATTAACCCTTAATCATTTTAAATTGAAAAAGTAGATAAATTGTTACTACTGGAACAAAACTTGATCTTAACTTGTTACTTTTCAATACCCTGCTATACCAAACCTGAGCCATCACTCAAAATTCCCGAGTTAAATTCCGAGTTTTCCCTCAAAACCCATTTCTCTTATTTCAGATTATAATGTCATCCCAGTAATATATACGCAAGCAACCCGTACTCATTCTCGAGCTACCACAACGTTACCTCTAAAACCACTTCGAGACGCAGTCCCTTCTTTCTCAACCAGTCCTGACACATCCACTTCCATTGTGCACGTGCACGGCGAACTAGCGCGTCACCAATCGTCCCTCCGGCCTTCCCGAAGTTGTCAACGTCTCCCACCATCACAACGAACACTCAGATCAAAAATTTAGTCAACAAATCAAAATTTGACCCAATGGTCAAAACTGGAACCATCACAGTTCGAAACCCCCCCCCATTACTGACGAACTACGCCTCGAGATTCCATGCCAATCCCTCCCAAACTTCGCCAAAATCTCCAGCTCCGACTTCCCATTACGTGACCACTTCCGATCCTATATAGACATCTCCACTGTCTTGAATAAAAGCCCCACTCGAGCCATCAGTAAAACCCTATGTCGCCGTCGCCTGACCACCATAGCCGAAGATAAATGGCTTTGCTAATTTTCCCACGAACATCAACAACCCTGCCACCTTCCGTCCAAATTCTAACCTCCAAGTCAACGCCGATCAACGGCAAATGATCAAAAACTCCAAGACATTCCACTCGATCATCCCAATGATTTAGCAAACTAAAAATCATACTATTACCTTTAAAATTCATCTTTCACTATCACAAATCTGATAGACCAATTTAAACAGGGAATTAAAATGATTTATTTTTGATCCAAATTGAACTTTACTGATTTTTCTCAAATTTTGGATTAATTACTAAACATAAAATCCTGAATCCATTTTTAAAAACAAATTTAGGTAGTTTTAACCATTTTCCATTCAATGATTCAGATTTAACAATGACTCTATGGAATAATATGAATTTTGGTATGAAAACTGGAGACTGTGGATATCACAGAGCAAGGGCATATTTATATACAGGCATCTAGCAGGCAAATCAGAGGGTTACATACACATTCATATGCATGTGCTTATGCAAACCTCAATAATCCAATCATTCATCACATGCAATCTATTTTATATCAAAGTTTTTAAGGATCTTGTTTACTCACCTGTAAAAGGCAACAGAGAAACCAAGGCCTTGAGAAACTTGAAAATACTCTGATCTTTAAACAACTACATGAATTTGAAAGCTCAGGTTTGATAGAACTGAATTGAACTGCATATCCTTGGACTTTGCAACTGGTTTTAATTTTACTGCTTCAGGTTGAGCATTTGTGGCTGCTGATTAATTCATTTTTTTTCTTTTTTTTCCAGTTTTGATAACTTTTAAACCTTTGAATTTTGATCTGATATTGCTGCTAGTAAATATAATATTCACGGCGGATGCCTGCTGCATTGATGATGACAATCTCAACCTTGACTCCCATAAATATATCCCTTTCAGTTGCTGAAGCAAATACATCTTTCACCATGTCAACTGCCTTTGTTTCAGATAAGGGTGTTACAGCATCTTTAGCCGGAAGCAAGAGAGGGCTTGGAGATTTCAATTGGTTGTCCAAAACAGGCATGATCAGTGTCGAGCCAAAACCCTGAGCACTATAACCAACTCTCTCATAAGAGCCAACAACATCGCATTAGTACACACAGCTCTAAAACCTGAGAAGATTAAAGTTGCTAATTTCCTGACTAAAATTCTGGTTTGAGGATGTTTAACAGGTTATGATTTATTATTATTATTGTTTTTTTTTTGTTTTTTTTTTATTATGAAGCATATTTTTTTTGTTTCCTCTATATTCATCAAAATGAAAGAAAAGTAAATTATAATTTAAACATGACACTTGTTCAGATTGATCACATTTGTCACTTGGTTTATTTAATGGTTTACACATGTTATTTAGATGTCTTAAGAGACTTACACATGTATTTAGAGTATTTTAAATTTTAATTTTAATTTTTTTTAAAAGCTTTAACTTATTTTATTCCTTTCTTATGTGTATATATAAATAAATTTCTTCCTTTTCTTTTATAAAAAAATAAAACAAAACAAATTATAAATAAAAGCCTATTCAAATATTTTAAGTATTTATTCTTTTAAATTTCAAAATATTGAACCCAAATTTAAATTAAATTAAAATTCCAATTTAAAAATCAAGTTATATATATGTATATATAACTCTTATTAAAATTTAAAAATGACAAAACCTATTTCTATAAAATCCATTTATGTTCATAAGAACTAAGTATTATAATTATTATTTGAAAATAACAAATTTAACAAATTTAAATTGATTCATAAGAGAGATCATAAATTACTTTGTTACTCAATCAATTAAGATCATTTGTAAGTTGTATTTTAAATTCTTATATAATTTCAAGTAATGTTTTAAAAAGGTAATAAAACAAAGCTTTTATGTTAAACTAATTTAAATCCATATTTAAGCCAATTAAATGTAATTTAAACAAATAAGATTTACCTTAAGTATAAACCATGCAGATATTTATTAAATTGCTTTATTTACTAAATTTCAAACCAAAGCCTATATATATTTATAATATATACAATTACATATATTATAAATAGAAACAATTTATTAGCTTTAAAAAGATAAAATCTACCAATTTAAATATTAATTAAAGTAGATTATTAAATCAATTCAAAATTTTATTATCAAAAATTATCAAATCAATTTAATTTATAACACGGATTATTAAATTTATTTATATATTCAGATATCTATATATATTAGAATTTCATTTGTTCAACTACAAATAAGTATTTTAACAATTTTAACCCTGTTAATTTCTAATTAACAGATGCCCAGAAATTCGGGTTATCACATTCCTCTCCCCTTTGAATCTTTTCGTCATCGAAAAGAAACGAAGCTAGATTTATTAAAATGCTCAAAATCAGATAAATTGTCCCTTGATCATTTTTAAAACACCTTTAAAATCTATGTATAGTATTATCAAAGTAGTTTTATAAAAATATCATTCTATGACTCGATGTTTTGACAAGTCCATCTTCGTTCTCACAGAAATTCGGTCATACGTTGATCAGGACTGAAAATCTATAAGTACTTAGCAGACCCATTTTCAACACCCAGTGAAAATACTTGAAAAATAATTTTAATGAAAATATAGAAAACAGTTTTTGAAAATAGAGGATATATCTTTGGTGAGAATGCTCTGGAAATCATCACCCCCATCCATGGTCGCAGTTAACCCGATGGTTACGTTGCCATCCCGACAAAATCCATAGATAACAGTAGGCCTCCGCGCCCCTCGATTACACCATGGAACCCGCTACAGATCGCAGCTACAACTGGGGTTACGTAGCTATCACAGCAAAAACCCATATAATTGTAGGCATCAGCGCCCTCGAATTTCGCTGCCAAAAATGAAACTTCTCCACTCCACTTGACCATAGATCGCAATTTATCGATGTTGCGTCACCTTCCCGGCAAAATCAAGTGTAGACCGTTGACACTCATTCTCCACACGATTTTTGCTATAGTCCCCACAGTAGATCGCAATGACATCGAGTTACACTGTCGTCATAGCATAACCCAAATGCCCCTGTAGGCATCAGCGCCCTCGACTTTCGCTACCCAATAATCCTCAGGAACTAGTTTTGTCCGGACTCCTCACAGGATCGACTTTAGAACCCCCTCTTGGGGCTCAAGGGAGCACCACCCGGTGGTACTCTTGAGAAGTCCATTTTAAGGGAGCGCCTTTTTCCCCAGAGCCATCATCAAAACATTTTATACTATATATATAGTATCTTTAAATCATACACCTAGTATGATCTCATTCAAAGCTCCTTTATACAAAATCGATTATCCCAAAATCGATAATTCTCAAACTAGGCTTTCCAAAAATAATATTGATTTTATCCAAAAATCAAAAGCCTTTCCAAATCCATAGGTTCCCAAAACCTTTTTCCAAAATCCTCATATGATCCTTTACATACATATATATATATATATATATACATAGATATATATAATTTTTAAAACTTTGGATCATTTCAAACTTGTATAAAACTCCTTTATACTTCAAACACCTCCAAAAACCATTTTCTTCCGGCAAAAGATTCATCAAGCGGAGTTATATCTTATATAACAAAGATATATAACTTTGTTTATTCAAAATCAAATATCCAAATTTGATTACTTCTTTCAATATCAATTTCATTCAAATTCGTATGATGTACACATATCATCCGTATGCTATACCAATCTGATCGCCCACTCGATCACACAATTTCAGTTCCGAACTAGTATCGTCCACCCAACTTTCTAGTGCGGACACAGATCTGGTTTCTTGATCAGAAACCGTCATTCTCCTTGCATAGCCTAACTATGATAGAGAACATCCAGAACCAATCAACAATCCATATCCAGGTCCGCCGTCAAAAATCGAGTGAAAAAATCCCACTCGGATCGATAAAACTATCTCGAAATTCTGTGCTCGAATCTGGATCACATTACTGTGCGAATAGAATAACATACGTACACCCTATTTATCTTTATTGGTTATTAGCCAAATTAATTCCATTTCTATTCACATTCACTTTGATTTTCATTCACTTACTCATAATTGCTTCAATCTATTTGGATTATCACCTCTATTCTTATCTCGATTGGGTATTTAACCAATAATAGTTTGAACTCCGACCAGTTTATTAAGAAAATAGCTTGAAAAATTTAAAAATGGATAAGTAGTTGGAAAATAATTACTATTTGTAAAATAGGTGTAAAATAGTTAGAAAATAGTTAAATAATTATAGAAATTTTTAGATAATTGCAAAATAATAGTAAGATAATAATTAGTTTATAAAACAGTTGGAAAATTGTTAAACAGTTTCAAAAATAATTGTAAAACAAATATAAGATAGTTTGGCTTTTAAAAGAAAGGTTGTTCCTATAATGAATAGCTTGAAAAATAAGTTTATATTAAAACAATTTACATTAAAAATAGTCCAGAGTCAAAACTGTTCAATTCCCAACAATTCAATTTAAATTCCACTTTCATTTAAATTGACTTAACTCCAATTTAAATAACTTCAATTTCTATTGAAATTGATTCAATCCCAATTCAAGTTGAATTAATCTAAGTTTCTTTTCAAATTTAACTTTATTCAACCTTGATCTCAAATTCTACTAATTCAAATAAATTTCAATTGAATTAGTTCCAGTTTTAATTCATTTCAACTCCAGTTTGAACTAATCTCAATTTCAAACTCCATTTCCAAATCAAGTTGAATTATTCTTGATTTCTTCTCAAATTCAATTCAAATTCCATTTGAATTTAAAACTTATTCAACTTTAATTATAATTCCAAATTATTCAAATCCATTCAGACTAATTTCAAATTGAACCCACTTTAATTCCAAATTATTCAAATCCATTCAGACTAATTTCAAATTGAACCCACTTTAATTCCAAATTGTTTCAAATTAATCCAATTCAAATTTCCATTTGAATCTTATACTCATACATATTCAATCACAATTTCAATCAATTCAAATCAAATTCAATTTGAACTAATTTCAAATTTCAAATTTAAATCATCTCGAATTATATAAATTCGAGTTAATACTTCAAATGTTGATTTAATTCCTTTAAATCAATTTACCTTTTTATCCCAACAATGGATTACCATACTCCATTTCTCATTCATTTAAACAAATCTAATTCACAACTTAAAGATTTTTAACAACAATAGGATGATATCATCTAATTCATCTTAAAACATCCATCAATTTACAATTTCCAGATCTCAAACCCATTTTGAGATCACACAAACTCCTAATTCATATTAACCATTTAGCTTCCCAAATTAAATCTCAATTTCATCTTGAAATTTCCAAATCAGATTGTTCATTCAAACTTATTTAACTTCCTTCGAGTTAAATTCAATAAATCCCGTTTAACCTTACTCAAACTTGAATTCTCCATTTCAAATTTCAAAATTATAAACTTCACATTAATAAATTTTTTTTCCACTTATAAGTTCAAAACTTATCACTTGGGTATCACATCTTGTTCCAAATTCAAAACTCAATATTTAGAGTTTATTTCAAACCAACTTTGATATTATGTATATCCACATATATACATATTAATTTCTTTTACATACCAAATTATACTTTAAAATTTTAAACCACCTGTGGTTTTTAATTCAAAACAAATTTCTTTTCAAACAACTCTTGTTTGAAATAGGACCATTTCATACAAATGTATTAAATAATATTATTTCCTTTAACACTTTGAAACAATTTCAAATGTTCAGATTTAAAATTCAAAAATTCACAGTTGGAAACCCGCTTTAATTTACATCCTTACAAATTTACAAGTTTCTCTCTTTAAATGGTTACTTGAAAAACAATCATCTTATTTTGAAATTTTCCCTAACTTCAAAATTTAATTTCAGTTTGAATCCATTTCAAACTTGTCTTTAATTTAATTCCAATTTGGTTGTAATTCTATTACCACTTAATTCTTACTATTACTTTTAGTTTAATTAATACTACCACCAATTTTCTTAATATAATAGATAATCTACTTCTTATATAAGATTCATTTACTTTTGAAATCATTTTAAAAACCTTTATATAAGAAAATAACAAGTACGCTCTCTCATATTTATACACTCAACTCATTATAGGGTACCACTTACCCTATCTTTAATGAGTAATCCCACCAGAGCCAAGGTTCTCGCTTAACCTTCAGCTCTGATACCAAATGTAACGATCCGAAAATTTCGATCCCAAAATTTGTAGATAGTTCGTGAACAGAAGAAGAGAAAGAAGAAAAAACAGAAAATTCAAACTCAGAATCTCACATTCGCAGTGGATAAAATATAATATCACACAAATAATAGTTATATAAAGGAAATTGTATTTGTCAAATTACACTTTATTATATCAGAGTTACAACAGCTTTACAGAATAGATAAATCTATCTATTTCAGATACTATAATATATTAACATCAGAAGCTCTCCATACGTTCCTGCTCTCCAGCTCGCCTCCTGAGCTCCAGAACGTCCTTACCTGAAAATATGTAATACTCGGTCTGACCCGAGCATTCCATCAAAGTAACACCCGGGTCAGGCTGGAAACCAGCGTGAGTAAACTCATCTAACATGGAATACATAAGCATACAACTTATATAAACCCGGGGTAACTTATATCAATATACAACTCCATAAATTATATGCATTACCTATTTCACATATCAATTTCTAAGCTTCAAAACTTATTATAAATGGTCCTATCCACTTAAAACATTCCATTTCATTTCAGCCCATTAATTCCACACATCAAGTTATAAAGAATCGAAGTGGTTTCGAGTATTCACTATACCCGACTCTAGACTCTTCGAATCCAATGTAATCTAAGACCAAGTTATCCAATTAAATACAATTCAACTTAAATATCAGATAACATTTTTATACTTCAATTCATAGTTGATAGAAAATCACATTATCACCATCTATCCCATATATCATATCATAAAGCAATTCATATCAGAGATATCAACCAGTCTAAAGCACTTATCATCATTCAATCCTTAATAAGCAAGATTTATCACTTCCTTACTTACATTAATTCATGATCCTCAAATTATTTTCACTAGTTAATTATCTTTAAATTTCATATAATAATTAACTTTTAACTTAATTACATTTATTGATTAATCACAATCAGAAATTAACTTTCCTTAATTACTTCGTCAATTAAACCAACTCCTTGATTAATTATAAATTAATCCTACAATTACACCGAGTAATCATTACTTAACTCCTCCCATCAAGTAAATATCCGTTAATTACTAACCATCAAGTAATTTCCTTAAATTAATTACATCTGGTAATTATCCGCTAATTACTTCACTAAGTAATTATACCTCATTAATTACCTTAGTTAATTATACTTAACTCAACATCAAATGATTAACTTTAATTAATTAAACTGAATTAACTAACCAAAATTAACCACATCCAATTAATTTATCATACCGAGTAATCAGTTCCTTTAATTACTCATTAAGTGATTTACATTAAGTAATTAACCTCTTAATTACTTATTACTCAATTATTTCTTAATTGATTAATCTTGAATAATTCATCTTTAATTACTTAATTTAATTAATTCTTAATTACACTAGATTGCTTAATTTATTAATCTCTAATCATTAATTAAAAATCTTCATTATCTAATACATGAACTTAATTACAAATTAAATAACCCTTAAATTAATTAAATTTTTATCCTTAATCATTTATACATCAAGTAAATTAATTGCCCTTAATTAATTTCTTAATTTATCCTTTATAATTAATTATACTTGATTTCCATAAATTAATCTAATTACATTACCAAGTTTATTTAAATAAACTCTTCTAAAAATTATAAATATTGAAATTCCTAAACCAAAAATACTTCCGTTCTCAAATATTAAATACATTTTCAACTTGAATTAACCCTTAATCATTTTAAATTGAAAAAGTAGATAAATTGTTACTACTGGAACAAAACTTGATCTTAACATGTTACTTTTCAATACCCTGCTATACCAAACCCGAGCCATCACTCAAAATTCCCGAGTTAAATTTCGAGTTTTTCCCTCGAAACCCATTTCTCTTATTTCAGATGATAATGTCATCCCAGTAATATACACGCAAGAAACCCATACTCATTCTCGAGCTACCACAACGTTACCTCTAAAACCACTTCGAGATGCAGTCCCTCCTTTCTCAACCAGTCCTGACACATCCACTTCCATCGTGCACGTGCACGGCGAACTAGCACGTCACCAATCGTCCCTCCGGCCTTCCCCAAGTTGTCGACGTCTCCCACTATCACAACGAACACTCAGATCAAAAATTTAGTCAACAAATCAAAATTTGACCCAATGGTCAAAACTGGAACCATCACAGTTCGAAAAACCCCCCATTACTGACGAACTACGCCTCGAGATTCCATGCCGATCCCTCCCAAACTTTGCCAAAATTGTGACGACCCATCTTTCATTCCATAAAAAACGTATCATCAATAAGAAAAGAAAGAGATAGAAATAGAAAGGTAGAAAGAAAAGAACAACACAAATCAGCATCTCACAGCGGAAACGAACAAAATATAATATTACACATATCCCTTACATAAGTTTACATATCAGAGTACTCAAAATAATATTACTCCATTACATCTGACATTCATAATAGTTCTTTACAACCCATACAACTCAAAACATAACACCCAAAATGCCACTACAACGAATATAGATAGATAGTACGTTTGGACTCCAGCTCCACCTTCCAAAATATGCTAATCCAAACCTAATCACTTGGCTACTCATAAAAATTTGAGTACCCAAGAGTTTATGAAAAACAAAATAAACTTCGGGTCAGACATGGGTCTGGTGTGAGTAAATCAGTTAAGGTTGTTTAACTTTAAAAATCATTTGGAAACAAAAGGTATCATGTAAGACTTCCCACAAATAAACACGGGTAAGTTTTTACCTTACGCTAACCAAAACATTTGATAGGAAATTCAGTGATATTATAATAGGGTCTAGGGTTTTAAAATAAAATACAGAAATAGCTGGAATGCTTACATCTCACATTCCAACATAGTTGGGCACAATCAAATCGTACGGCACTTATTGGAGATTGGATTCCGTACAATGGCAGGGCTACTGGGGTACCGCCCGTCACAGTACGGGGCCTAGATCACCGTACCGAGGATCACTCCCGATCCCCTGCAACACAAGGCCGGACCCATCCCTTACTGGATAATTCCGAACAAGACAACACCGCAGTTGTGGCCAACAACTGCCCACACAGCCGAATATATAAGGACTTCTAGATAGGGGTAAATCTCACTCTCAAGTGGGGGCTACCCACGAAATCTTGCTGCACATCCCCTATTTTAGCCATTCCCGGTTGATGAGGCTTTGAGGCTACGATTACCTTTATAAAGAACACATCTCTTAGAGTGCTCATCGTCCACCTGACGATGTTCTGAAAGCATTCAATCCATACAAGTTCATTCCGGCTTCGAACGAAACCGAAGGCATTATTTCGTTACACTCATTTTGGAATCACCCTCAGAGTTAACGACAATAACCCTTGCATTTAAAACTCCATCTCGATCCTCTCTCGAGATGTCACGACCTAACGTTTAACTTGGATCGATGTGGTTTTCGGAAATCAATCTTGATTCCCGATCCCGGTCTCATCGAAATCCAAACGTGTCTTAAAGGCCAAGTTGTTTAAAAGATTTAAACAATTCAATTCAGATTTGAACATAGCATCACACAATATTATCTACAGATAATAACCAATATTCATCACAGATATACAATATCTCATCACAGAATATATCAACTATCATTCAACATATATCAACCATATTCAGATATCAGTTCAACCAATCATTTACAACCAAGCACTACTTAATTTCATATTATAATTAATTTAATTAATTTAAATTAAATTAATTACTTAAGAATTTATCACTTAATCTTGCTTAACCAAACATTAAGTAATTAATCACAATCATTAAATTAATTAATCACCTCCTAATTATCCATTATTAATTAATGTTAAATTAATTAATTATCTTTGTTTAATTATTAATTAATTACTATAATTATTTATTAATTAAACTTTGATTAAAATTAATCATTCCTTAATTGGTTACTAATTAACCCTTAATTATAATTAATTAACCTTAATTCATTCTTAATTACCTTAATTAATTCTTAATTAATCACAAATTAATTTATCTTAATTACTTAATTAATTATTCCTTAATTAACCTTAATTATTTAATTAAATAAAACTAATCATTAATTAATTTACTACTAATTATAAATTAATTAATGTTTAATTACTTAATTAACTCTTAATCAATTAATTAACTAACTTCTTAATCACTAATTTATTAATCATTAATCAATTAATTAATCAATTATTAATTACTTATGAATTAACCTTAAATTAATTAATAAATTAATTAATAACCTATTAATTGTTATTTAATTTAATCCCGAATTATCCATTAATTAATTCATAAGTAATTAATTATATCTTAATAATTAATTAACCAAAATTAATTAATTAATTCCATCACTAATTACTAATTAATTTAAGTAAACTTAAATTTTCAAAATCTAATTAACTTCAAAACAAATCAATGTTCATTCATCTTTAAAAACTCTTACATATTTCAGTATTCAATTTATTAAAAACTAATTACTTTAGAAAATGTTAGATTTAAAAACGTAAAACCATTACAAACTTCAAATAATAAGATGTGAATTTGTAACGACCCGCAAATCCGTACCCCTTGAGTCAACACTATTCTACAACAATCAACTCAAGTTGTACAGAAATACGAACCATTTGGGTTTAAGAAGAAGAGGTAGAAGAAGAGAAAACAAAATCAACATCAGAATCTAACCATCGCAGCGGAATAAAATATAATAGAGAATTAACAATCTTTACTCAAAATCAAATATATCAGTTTACATATATTACATTATCAGAGTACATCAGTCACGGCTCACAACAATAACATACAATGGGTACACAACAACTCAACACAGCGGAAATATATATATATACAAGTACGAGAATACGTATCGTCATCCAGCTCGTCTCCTGAGCTCCACAACATCATATCCTGTAATCTATAATACTCGGTCTGACCCGAGCATTACAGTTAAATAATACCCGAGTCAGTCTGGAATACCAGCGTGAGAAAATCACACCCAATTGATTATTAAAGTTTCAAAAATCCTTTGAAAACAAAAGCATCTCGTAAGACCACGCCACAAATAAACATGTCGGGTTTTTCCCTTACGATAGCTAAAACAATTTTATAGAAATCCTCTGATATTATAATAGGGTCTATATACAAATACTTATAAAATAGCCGAAATTGTTACATTCATTAAATTCCAGCTACTAGCCACAAAAGTGGGTAATACAAACAAAACTCGTACAAGGCTCGTAGGGAGAATGGATTTCCAACTAATGACTAGGCATTGGGGTACCACCTGTCACAGTACGGGGCCTAGATCACCGTACCGAGGATTACTCCCTTCATCCCCTGCAACACAAGGCCAAAACCATTCCTTACTGAACAGTTCCGAATAAGATAAACCCCGTGGTTGGCGCGACCAACCACCCACTAAGCCAAAATAATAAAAAGGGACATCTAGACAGGGGAAATATCTTGTCCTGTTTGGGCATGACCCACCTAACCTTGCTGCATATCCCCTGATTTTCAGTCATTCCCGGTTGCTGAAGCTTGAGGCTAAGCGTTACCTTTTAGAACGTTTCACTTAGAATGCCCATCGTCCACCTGACGATGTTTCGCAAGCATTCGTCCACACAAGTCCGTCCCGGGTTCGAACGGAACTGAAGGCACTACTCCTACTACATCCATTTTGGAAATATCCTCAGGATTAGTAGCGACTAGCCCTTGCACTTCACTGCTCCATCTTCGACTCGGAACACGTTTTTCGCACGAAACGTTCAAACCGGATCGAAGTGGTTTTTCGAGAAATTAATCTCGATCCCGGTCTCTTCGAAACGATCAACGCATTTGTCCAATATTGATAGTCGGTGATTTAACTATCAATTAATATTCACAAACAACCATCCAACAAGAAATAATTTCCCAAATTATATATTTATCTCAAAGATATCTTCATAAGATATATTTCTATTTTTCAATCCTTTGAAAACAGTTTCAAAACCATCTTTCTTTTCAGAATAAACTTTCCCATTATTTTATATTTCTCCTGAAATCACCAAGCACAAAACTAGATTTTTAAAATAATTTAAAACACTTTACTTTGAAATATACTTTTAAACATTTAAGTTAAACTACTTCAATATTTTGTAAAAATACATACTATATGAGTATTTGAAAATAAAGTTACTTAATAAATATAAAACTAGATTTATACTTTTTAAAAACATAGTATTAAGTCATTCTTTAAATAATTACTACTATAATAGATTAAGAGAAAATATTTACTTTAGAATTTAAATATTAGAAATAAGAAATTTTCCAAAACTTGCTTTTTAAAACAACTTTTAATCTTCTAACTTATATTTAAAAATTTACTTTGAAAACGTACTTGGTTATCCAGGGAGAATTCCAACTTCAATCACTTAAATCAATTTCCCAAATTGATTTCCAATTTATTCCCTTTTAATTCAGAATCTATTAATTTCAGATCTCATTTCTTGATTATGATTTTAAAAACACTTTAACTAAAAATTTCAATTTTTAGATTTCTCAATTACTTCTTTGTTCTTTTAAATAAATTTAAACTTTGAATTTTAAAATAATTCTTTATTTCTTTAATTGATATAACTTTAGTTTACAATTCATCAATTTCATTTTATTCAAAATTCCATTTCTCTTCATACTCGAAGTTATTTATAATTACTTTCATATTACTTCTATTTCTTTCAGTTCATTCTTAATTTATTCAAACTTTCTATAATTATTTCGCTTACAAATTTACTTCCTTTTAATTTCTTTTCAACAATCCAATTCATATAATTTGGTAATTCATTATACCCAAATATCCAATCAAACCATAACATTCAATATTCCAATATAACTTATCATAGGATATCATATAATCACGACAGAGAATATTCAAAAATTTAAAGAAATGTGAGGGGTCCAGTTGGATCCCTCCTACCTGTTTTCCCTGCATCCACAAACGTTAGCACAATATAATATGCCAATTCCAAAATATCATACTATATCATATCAATCAATTCAGCCATTCAAACAATTATTTAAATTTAATCATTTTAAATTTAAATCTAAACTGAGTGAGATTAACTCACCTTTGCTCTTTAATATGCAAATCTGATCCACTCTCGACTTGTCCCCTTTCGGATTTTTGACCTTGAATAAATATTAGATTCATTTTGTTAACATTCGAATAAATCGAACAAAAAATTTTCATTTGCTAATTTTAATTTAATTAACAAATAATTTTATTTAACTAATTTTCGTTTAATAAATTAGTTTTAGAAACTAAAATGAATTAAATATGCCAATGGAACAAATTAATCCCCTTCACAATTTATATTTTTTCCTACTTCTCGTAAATATCAATCGCTGAGTTGTGTATATATACGCACACAAATATATATATATATATATATATATATATATATATATATTTCAGTAATAAATGTTTTCTTCACTGTATATATATATATATATCATTACTGTTTTACTGTTTCTATCTCATTGATATATATATTTATTGATTACTTAATTAATAAAATAAAACACCATATTAAACTTAAATTATAAAGAAAAGGAAAAAAAAAACTAGTTACCCAACAGATCAAAACCGTTGAACCCCCACTTCCCATCCAAGCTGCGCACTGCAATCACCATCGAACGACATCATTTGCAAACAATATCACCTTCGAACCTTCTGGGTAGATCACGACTTCGCATCTCAGCCGCTTGTGCTTCTTGATGTCGCCAATTCCAACGAAGACCCATACGACAATCTCCGCCTAGAACTCCTCGAATACCCAAACTCGACGAGCAGGCAACCCACCGCGACCATTTCTAGCTTGTCCCTCCCTCAATCGAACGCACTCTTCGCGGTGCCCTTCCTAAGCATTCAATCGCGAAATCGCCATCACCTAAAAACCAACCACTTCCACAATCTCCTCGCCCAGATATCATCGCGACCCAAATCACCCAATCGCTACAAACGAACAAGTCCTTACCGAACCCTAGATATTGAGCACGAGGAAACTTGAGAGGGAGAGAGAGAGTGCGCGACCATGAGCAAAGAAAACAAATTCGATTGTTGACAGTAAGAAAGAGCTCGCGATCCGCGTTCGCCATTTTTTCTATATTTTTTTTAGAACTGAATTCGGTCTCAATTTTAGAAGTGGGAAGAAGAATAAAACTGTCGCCCCCACCCTCTTTTTTTTTTAACAAAAATTGTGTCATCTAAAGTAAGATAAGGGTAACGTGTTGAGTAAAACTTGTACAGTGATTTGGATGTGATGGAAAAACAACTGATATGAAATTAATTTGACTAATCAACAAAGAATATATTACATTGAATTCAATATAAATTTAGGCGCGTTTGCACGTCGTACGCTCACACAACAACTCCAAACACTACGAGATTTGAAACCTGATAATAATAAAATATTTCGGATCCAATGGAACTGGGTTCGTCGAATTCCGAGACTTTGCCTCGGAAGGCTATTTTCAAATTCAATTTAAACGATATAAATTTCAACATTGAACAGATCTCTGTTAATTTTAATTTGAATGCTTCTATTGTCTTCAGTGTTATCAATATAAATTTAATAAGCCTTCAAATTATTTTTAACGGGCTTAAAACTCCAGGTTTAACAATTTACTCAACTTCAAATTATTTAATGCAAGAGATTTAATTATCAATAATTAGTGATATTCGTAATTCAAATTAAAATTACTCTATTGAATACTTAAAATCAATTAAATATTCCGATTTTAGATGTTTGAAAATTCCGGGTCGTCACATTCCTTTCCCCTTAAAAGAATTTCGTCCCCGAAATTACTAGTTAGGAAGAATGGTCCAATACCCGTTTACTTACCTCCAAAACCAAACAATTCAACAACTTACTAACTATTTTTTTATAAAAGACCCATTATTATTCTTATTAACTTTCCAAACCTTTCCCTAGTTTGCAAACAATCCTATTTGCCCAACCATTCAAGTTTTAATCATAAAACCAAATTTGAATTATCAAAATTTTCTCAAAATTTTTTCTAACTCCCTAAATTCCCGAAATTTTTTGCCAGCGTCTCCTTTGCGCGACTAGCTCGGTACTACTACAAAAGGCCTCTACGGGCTCCCAAATCCAAAAAGAAAACAAAAGGCCAAGTGGCTCAATCCAAATCCAAATCCAAATCCCAATCAAATTCCATACCAAATTTTAAATACATACCTTTTTGTCGGGCAATTCAAATTTATCTTCTGAATCAAAAACCAATTCTCTTTTCCCCTTTTATAATACCTGCATATCCTGCTTAGCACTAATATCCAATCACAATATCCCAAAACATTTTATTGACTTTCTTACAAAATGCCAATATCTATTCATTTCAATATTATCTTAGATTATATTTGTAATATCAATTTCCAATCTAGAATTTGACCACTCCTTTCTTAAGTTAGTATAAGCATTTTATATGTTTCTTATCTTTATTTCTCTTTACCTCTTTTAGTTTATACTTATTTCTATTCAAATCGATTTCCACAATACATATGTATTTCATTTATTTTCAACTTTGAATTTTTAAATTTTATCCTTCATTTATAACTAATTTAAGTCATTACTTTAATTAGTTTCATTTACTAACTTATTTTAGTTTCCAATTCTAAATAGTTTTGTCGTTAACAAAATTTTCCAAAATTTTTCAAAAATTTTCTAACTCCCAAAATTTCTGAAATTTTTTGACAGAGTCCCCTTTGTACGGAGGAGCTTTTGCAATTTGACAAAAGAGATAAATATATATACATCGACCCACACGGTCGGAAAAACCAAAAATAGTTCATATTTCCTATTTTTATTCGAACGCGTACCTTATTTAGCATTTTAAGCAAGCGGCTTATTATTTTTAGCAAATAGCACAACCCAATCCAGCCTCACGGCTTCCAGGTACCTGTACTTACTCAGTTTAAACTTGTAAGTGCCAAATATAAGAAGTTTAACACATTTCACTTACTTGCAATGGTTAAAACATATGAATTCTAAAAGAAATTCACACCAAACATATTTCTATAATCAACTTCTACAATTTCCATGTTAATTCAACTGTTCTAATTTATTTATAAACCATTTTTATGCAATTTAAATGGTTTTCAATCCATTCGTATGCAACCTCATCAATTTAAAATGGTTTTAATCTCAATCATTTACATTTAATTTATTTTTAAGCAAACTGAGCTCATATTTAATTCAATTGCTTTCAAAATCAATTTATTTTACTACTCTCACTCATAGAATGTTTAATTACCCCATTTACAACAAACAACAATTTATCCCATGCAGTTTGACGAGATTTAGGTGAATAAATAGGTATTTATGTTTTATAACCAATTTAAATTGATTTAACTCAATTTTATTCTTAATTCTATTCCATTTCCAAATTTATTCACAATCCAATTATCCTCGCTTCCATTTCAGATTTGAATACATTCACTTATTTTTCATTTATTAACCCAACTAGTTCCATCATTCAAACAAGTTCCATTCAAACCATTAACAATTTAGGTTCTTCTTATTTACCAATTAAACTTACCTTTTATTTTATTCCATTCACAATCATTTATTTAGCTCGACACATACCATTTAAGTTTCATTTACAATTCATTTATTTACATTTCATTCCATATTTGTTTATTTCAACTATTTTATTTAGTTCAGAAACAATCCAAGCTATTTCATTCAATAACCATTTCTCAACTTATTTAAACCATACTTCCTTTGGTTCTTATTTATCCCATCCATTCACTTATTCAATATAATTAACTTATCCACTCAATTCATTACGAATTTTCCATTTTCTTAAATATTATTACCACCCACCAAGTTTTATTTCAATCCATATTTATTTTTACTTGACTCAAATTTAATCCAACATCATTAAACTTGGTATAAGTTGAATTAAATTCAACTCTCTTCGATTTATACAGCTTAAGTCAATTTACTTCAATTTATTTAATTAGTTATTATACACTTTAACTTCCCAGATTCAACTCATCCAATTTATTACATGGCCATTTCCAAGTTATCTTCACTTATGGATTTTATTTGCACATTCAATCATTGCTATTCTAATCCATTGACATTTTTATCCGATTCACTTCAATTATATTTAATTTGTTTACACTTCAAGCTAAAATTTCAATTTATAACTCAAGTTCTGGATCCATTATTCATTTTCAAATTACCATTCACTTTTAAATTACCATCCAATTTTATTAACTTACATTGCAATTTCATTCACAAATCAATTAATTAATTTTCAAGGCCACTTTTAATTATATTTTCTTCATCAACAATGTAAGTCAAATTTAATTATAACTTGAGTTTTATTTTCAAATCTCATCATAAACTCACAATTCAATTTCATTCACTAATTTATTAACAAATTAGTTCTCTCCTATTTATAGTACAATACTTGATTTTATTTCCAAATATCACTTCATTTAATTTCCTTAAAGTTTAATCTATTTTATAATTCAAGTTTTATTTTCCAATCCATCAAAAATATTTACCTTGGGTTTTCTATCACACCTTTCAAATTTTAGAAGTCACCACTAATTATCTTCACAACTCCATTCATTATAGGCTCGAATATATTCTTCTTTATTTTTAACTCAAGCCTTACGCTTACTTATAACTCAAGCATATTTTATTCCATGCATTTTTAATTCTATCACAAGTTAGTCTGATTTACTTAACCCAATCCAATTCCTTATCCAATTTATTTTCCCTCTACTCAGGTAAGAATCAAATTCCATTCAATAACTCAACTGGATTTTTATTCCAATTCAATTCTACTTTTAACTCGGATTTATTTAATCTCAATTTGATTTCAACTAAAGTTGAATATAACTGGATATTATATTCAACCTAATTCACTTACTTTCAATCCACGTAAATTTTTATTCCCCAATCCAAGTTAATTTCAATTTTACAACTTCCCATTTTAAATTTTAATTCCAACATTCAAAGCCTACATTTCCTTCCTGATTTAAAACTCATCTCAATTTTATAAGCTTACAATTTATGTCATTAGGATTTTTTTTTTAAACTCCCGGCTTTTGGCTTCAAATCATTTTGAAATCTCCAATATCCCAAATCAGACTTCTCAAATTTTTAAACCAATCCTGGTTTTTATTTTCAACAAATTTCTTTTGAAATTTTAAGAACAAACAGATTTTCCTAAACAAATCAATTTTGGCAGCAATCTGTCACTTAGAAACTCGAAAATAAACCTCGATGATGCTGCAGTCATCACCGAAGTTATTTTCCAGCGGCTGAAGTGAATTTAATGCTATTTCCCTTTCCAAAATTTATTTGAAACAATTTTCTTCCAGAAATACTTTTAAAACAATAAAGCTCGAAAAATATTTCCAAAATCTCCGGGGTTTTAAATTTCCAATTTCTTTTTAATTCAAATTTTAACTATAATGCATTTGTATAGTTTATGCTTATACAAATTCTCATTTAATTATATTCAAGTTTATAATCTTCATTTATAATTCATGTTTATAAATTTCATTTTATAATGATTTGTTCCCTTAAACTTTGGTTGAATTTTCAATTTCAAGTTAAATTTTCACTCAACAATGATAATAATTCAATATTATTCTTCTTAACATCCAAACAACCATATATTAGATAAATAGTTTAAGAAAACTTTTCCTTATATCAAAATATATTTTTGGGTAAAATTATTTCATTCACCCACATTTTAAAACAATATCGTGTCGATTTTTCTATTCAAGTGTTTAGAAACCCCTTCGATACAGTTGTCCAGACTATGCCGACGAAGGTTCATATGCCACTCAATAAACCAATCAACACAATATTAAAACAATTTATATTCACTAACAAATACGCGCTCATATCTATTAATACGCTCAAACTCATTTTAGAGTACTATAGACTCTATTTTATGAGTAATTCCCACCAGTGCCAAGGTCATCACCAACCTAAGCTCTGATACCAAGTGTAACGACCCGCAAATCCGTACCCCTTGAGTCAACACTATTCTACAACAATCAACTCAAGTTGTACAGAAATACGAACCATTTGGGTTTAAGAAGAAGAGGTAGAAGAAGGGAAAACAAAATCAACATCAGAATCTAACCATCGCAGCGGAATAAAATATAATAGAGAATTAACAATCTTTACTCAAAATCAAATATATCAGTTTACATATATTACATTATCAGAGTACATCAGTCACGGCTCACAACAATAACATACAATGGGTACACAACAACTCAACACAGCGGAAATATATATATACAAGTACGAGAATACGTATCGTCATCCAGCTCGTCTCCTGAGCTCCACAGCATCATATCCTGTAATCTATAATACTCGGTCTGACCCGAGCATTACAGTTAAATAATACCCGAGTCAGTCTGGAATACCAGCGTGAGAAAATCACACCCAATTGATTATTAAAGTTTCAAAAATCCTTTGAAAACAAAAACATCTCGTAAGACCCCGCCACAAATAAACATGTCGGGTTTTTCCCTTACGATAGCTAAAACAATTTTATAGAAATCCTCTGATATTATAATAGGGTCTATATACAAATACTTATAAAATAGCCGAAATTGTTACATTCATTAAATTCCAGCTACTAGCCACAAAAGTGGGTAATACAAACAAAACTCGTACAAGGCTCGTAGGGAGAATGGATTTCCAACTAATGACTAGGCACTGGGGTACCACCTGTCACAGTACGGGGCCTAGATCACCGTACCGAGGATTACTCCCTTCATCCCCTGCAACACAAGGCCGGAACCATTTCTTAATGAATAGTTCCGAACAAGATAAACCCTATGGTTGGCGCGACCAACCACCCACTAAGCCGAAATAATAAAAAGGGACATCTAGACAGAGGAAATATCTTGTACTGCTTGGGCTTGACCCACCTAACCTTGCTGCATATCCCCTGATTTTTAGTCATTCCCGGTTGATGAAGCTTGAGGCTAAGCGTTACCTTTTAGAACGTTTCACTTAGAATGCCCATCGTCCACCTGACGATGTTTCGCAAGCATTCGTCCATACAAGTCCGTCCCGGGTTCGAACGGAACCGAAGGCACTACTCTTACTACATCCATTTTGGAAATATCCTCAGGATTAGTAGCGACTAGCCCTTGCACTTCACTGCTCCATCTTCGACTCTGAACACGTTTTTCGCACGAAACGTTCAAACCGGATCGAAGTGGTTTTTCGAGAAATTAATCTCGATCCCGGTCTCTTCGAAACGATCAACGCATTTGTCCAATATTGATAGTCGGTGATTTAACTATCAATTAATATTCACAAACAACCATCCAACAATAAATAATTTCCCAAATTATTTATTTATCTCAAAGATATCTTCATAAGATATATTTCTATTTTTCAGTCCTTTGAAAATAGTTTCAAAACCATCTTTCTTTTCGGAATAAACTTTCCCAATATTTTCTATTTCTCCTGAAATCACCAAGCACAAAACTAGATTTTTAAAATAATTTAAAACACTTTACTTTGAAATATACTTTTAAACATTTAAGTTAAACTACTTCAATATTTTGTAAAAATACATATTATATGAGTATTTGAAAATAAAGTTACTTAATAAATATAAAACTAGATTTATACTTTTTAAAAACATAGCATTAAGTCATTCTTTAAATAATTACTACTATAATAGATTAAGAGAAAATATTTACTTTAGAATTTAAATATTAGAAATAAGAATTTTTCCAAAACTTGCTTTTTAAAACAACTTTTAATCTTCTAACTTATATTTAAAAATTTACTTTGAAAACGTACTTGGTTATCCAGGGAGAATTCCAACTTCAATCACTTAAATCAATTTCCCAAATTGATTTCCAATTTATTCCCTTTTAATTCAGAATCTATTAATTTCAGATCTCATTTCTTGATTATGATTTTAAAAGCACTTTAACTAAAAATTTCAATTTTAAGATTTCTCAATTACTTCTTTATTCTTTTAAATAAATTTAAACTTTGAATTTTAAAATAATTCTTTATTTCTTTAATTGATATAACTTTAGTTTACAATTCATCAATTTCATTTTATTCAAAATTCCATTTCTCTTCATACTCGAAGTTATTTACAATTACTTTCATATTAATTCTATTTCTTTCAATTCATTCTTAATTTATTCAAACTTTCTATAATTATTTCGCTTACAAATTTACTTCCTTTTAATTTCTTTTCAACAATCCAATTCATATAATTTGGTAATTCATTATACCCAAATATCCAATCAAACCATAACATTCAATATTCCAATATAACTTGTCATAGGATATCAAATAATCACGACAGAGAATATTCAAAAATTTAAAGAAATGTGAGGGGTCCAGTTGGATCCCTCCAACCTGTTTTCCCTGCATCCACAAATGTTAGCACAATATAATATGCCAATTCTAAAATATCATACTATATCATATCAATCAATTCAGCCATTCAAACAATTATTTAAATTTAATCATTTTAAATTTAAATCTAAACTGAGTGAGATTAACTCACCTTTGCTCTTTAATATGCAAATCTGATCCACTCTCGACTTGTCCCCTTTTGGATTTTCGACCTTGAATAAATATTAGATTCATTTTGTTAACATTCGAATAAATCGAACAAAAAAATTTTCATTTGCTAATTTTAATTTAATTAAAAAATAATTTTATTTAACTAATTTTCATTTAATAAATTAGTTTTAGAAACTAAAATGAATTAAATATGCTAATGGAACAAATTAATCCCCTTCACAATTTATATTTTTTCCTACTTCCCGTAAATATCAATTGCTGAGTTGTGTATATATACATACATATATATATATATTTCAGTAATAAATGTTTTCTTCAATGTATATATATATATATCATTACTGTTTTATTGTTTCTATCTCATTGATATATATATTTATTGATTACTTAATTAATAAAATAAAACACCATATTAAACTTAAATTATAAAAGAAAAAAAAACTAGTTACCCAACAGATCAAAACCGATGAACCCCCACTTCCCATCCAAGCTGCGCACTGCAATCGCCATCGAACGGCATCATTTGCAAACAATATCACCTTCGAACCTTCTGGTTAGATCACGACTTCGCATCTCAGCCGCTTGTGCTTCTTGATGTCGCCAATTCCAACGAAGACCCATACGACAATCTCTGCCTAGAACTCCTCGAATACCCAAACTCGACGAGCAGGCAACCCACCGCGACCATTTCTAGCTTGTCCCTCCCTCAATCGAACGCACTCTTCATGGTGCCCTTCCCAAGCATTCAATCGCGAAATCGCCATCACCTAAAAATCCAACCACTTCCACAATCTCCTCGCCCAGATATCATCGCGACCCAAATCACCCAATCGCTACAAACGAACAAGTCCTTGCTGAACCCTAGATATTGAGCACGAGGAAACTTGAGAGGGAGAGAGAGAGCGCGCGGCCATGAGCAAAGAAAACAAATTCGATTGTTGACAGTAAGAAAGAGCTCGCGATCCGCGTTCGCCATTTTTTCTATATTTTTTTTTAGAACTGAATTCGGTCTCAATTTTAGAAGTGGGAAGAAGAATAAAACTGTCGCCCCCACCCTCTTTTTTTTTAACAAAAATTGTGTCGTCTAAAGTAAGATAAGGGTAACGTGTTGAGTAAAACTTGTACAGTGATTTGGATGTGATGGAAAAACAACTGATATGAAATTAATTTGACTAATCAACAATGAATATATTACATTGAATTCAATATAAATTTAGGCGCGTTTGCACGTCGTACGCTCACACAACAACTCCAAACACTACGAGATTTGAAACCCGATAATAATAAAATATTTCGGATCCAACGGAACTGGCTTCGTCGAATTCCGAGACTGTGCCTCAGAAGGCTATTTTCAAATTCAGTTTAAACGATATAAATTTCAACATTGAACAGATCACTGTTAATTTTAATTTGAATGCTTCTATTGTCTTTAGTGTTATCAATATAAATTTAATAAGCCTTCAAATTATTTTTAACAGGCTTAAAACTCCAGGTTTAACAATTTACTCAACTTCAAATTATTTAATGCAATAGATTTAATTATCAATAATTAGTGATATTCGTAATTCAAATTAAAATTACTCTATTGAATACTTAAAATCAATTAAATATTCCGATTTTAGATGTTTGAAAATTCCGCGTCGTCATAGAATTACTTTTGAAATAAATATTTGATACTTAACAAAATAGAGAAAATATAAAGTGCTAAACTTTAAACTTAAAACAAAATTGAAGTTTCAAAATAAACTTAAACTTAATTTCAATAATTTGCTTAAAGCCCGGCCCAAACCCAAGCTAACACAAACCTAAAACTCATCTCCTCCTACCTCTCTTCAACCTGAACCCAACTCTCACCCACGAGCACAGCACACGCACACACACACTCGAGCACAAAACGCGATCAACACGACCTGAACACGAGAGCGACTTCGAGCCTTTCCCCCTCGCGCACGAAACTCTCTCCTGACACACACACTGTCTCGTGCACATGCACAAGACCTCGGTGCCTCCATCGCCACCGCCGACCACATGCGCAAACCCCACTACGCTCCTCGTTCCAGAATCTCAACCCAGAATTCATCAACACGAACACGAACGAAATTCGAATGCTCGAACAAAAACCCAAACTGCAGACGCTAAAAGAAAACCCATAATCCACGACCATCCTACCTCATTCCGGCACCTAACTCCGGTCACGCGTGCGCAACACCCACACGCCACTCCTCCCCAAAACCTATGAAGCTCGATCAACCACAAACTTCAAGCGATCGAATTCCTGAAGCTCGAAAAAACAGAACCCCAAACCCTACAAACCCAAATTCCCAATTCCATGTTGCAAAATAAATTCAATCACTATTTTTCTAGTGTTATACAACATCTAACATAGCTTCTGTTTAAATTTCAAAACTTAAAATCAACCCAATCTTATGAATTTGACAAAAGTCCCAAATTCAGTAAATTTAAAAATTCAAATTCATTTGTATGTTAAAAATTCTAATTTCAATTTTAAAATTCATAACATGCATTATAGATTCAGCATATATACTTGATTCATCAAAATTTAACAAGATTTATATGCTATGATTTTTGTTTTACTGCCTATACTCACTTCTGCAGTTTTAACAGTATCATCAGTATATATTTTAATACTTAAAACATATGGAGTCTAACTACTATATTTGAAGATATATATTCAACATCACCATACTATATTTTAATTTGAAGTTTTGCTAAGAAAATTTGCTTTGATCTTGAAGCAACAAAGGGTTACAGTTTCTTTAACATGCATAGTCAAATATTTAAAACTGTAAACAACATTCCACAAAACAACTAACATGCAAACATATCAGAGCTAGCATTCAACATGCAACATTTTATACTTAAAGTTTGATTTAAGAATTTACTCACCGTATTAGTTGTGAAGATTCAAGCTGCTGGAAAAAAATGTAAGAACTGCAGACTTCTTTTTATTTCTACTTTCTTGAAATAGCTTGCTTATCTTGATATGCTTTAAATCTTGAATCAATTAGTGATAAAACTTTGAGATTGTTTTCAGAAATTGGTTGAAGATGCAAAGATTTAAGAAGTTCAGATTTTTGAAGAGAAAGAATGTAAAATTTGTTTTAATAAAATGAGAAAGTATGCATGAATGTCTTTTAGAATTTGGTTTATAAAATTTAAAGAAAAGAAAATCTAAACTATGACACTTGTCAAAATAATACTTAAATTTCTAACACATGTTTTATTAATAGGTTTAAATGTTAACAAGTATTTTCTCATGCAAAAAGAAATTAAAATGTTTACTTAATTGATTTTTCTTATATAAGTTTATATTTTAAATTCCTAAAAAAAAAAATCAATTTCCTTTAAATAATGAAAATAAAACCAATGTTATAACATAATTAAAATCATGAGAATATTTCTTAAAATTCAAAGTAAAATTTAGAATAAAATTAACATTATTTAAATCTTTTAATATATCAATTCAAACACAAATTAAATTTTAAAAATCCAATTCAAAATCAAATTTGATATGAATAAAATTTTGAACACATTCATTTTCTTATATATGTATTGGTTTTTAAATTAGAATAAATTTATATTTACAATTCATTTATTGCTGTTGAATAAAATAACAAATTTAACAATTTAAATTAATTTATTATATAGATTATCATATTTAAATTGGGTGTGAAATTCCGGGATATCACAATCCTCCCCCCTTAAAAGAATTTCGTCCCTGAAATTTAAACAAAAGATAATCCAAAAATTTCATTTATTCAATACTTCAAACATACATTCAAACAAACATTCATTCAAACAAACATTCATTCAATACAACCATTCATTCAATACAACCATTAGCTATCCGGACACATATCCGGATAAGCCTTCCTAAAGCTATCCAGAGTCTCCCAGGTACAATCTTTGGGATCCTCACTCCACTGGACTTTAACAAGCTTCATTATCTTGCTTCTGAGTTGCCTCTCATCTTGATCAACAATTCGAACAGGATGTCGGACAACCGATAAGTCCGGCTCAACCTCTAATTCCTCCTGCACAGCTGGCTCCGCAATAAGAGATGGATCGTGCACATATTTCCGTAGATGTGATACGTGGAAAACATTGTGAATTCCAGCCATCCGAACTGGTAATTCAATCCTGTATGCTACAGCACCAATCCTCTCGAGAACTCGGAACGAACCAATGAATCTTGGAGCGAGTTTCCCTGTCTTCCCGAATCTTACAGCTCCTTTAATAGGGGAAACTTTGACAAAGACTAAATCACCAATCTCGAACTCCAATTGTCTTCGTCTTTTATCAGCATATTTCTTTTGTCGATCCTGAGCAGCTCTCATTCTTTTCTTGATCAGCTCAGCTTAGTAGATGCTTCACGGATCAGATCTGGTCCAAGCACAAAACGGTCCTTCGACTCTATCCAACAAGCTGGAGATCTACACGGTCTTCCATACAATGCTTCATAAGGAGCCATCTTGATACTTGCTTGGTAACTGTTATTATACGAGAACTCCACTAGATGTAGATGATCCTCCCATGATCCTCCAAAATCTAATACACAGGCTCTCAGCATATCTTCTAGAATTCGATTAAGCCTTTCTGTTTGTCCATCAGTTTGTGGATGATATGCTGTACTCAATCTCAAATTAGTTCCCAAAGCTGATTGCAATGCTTCCCAGAATTTGCTGGTGAAGATCGGATCTCGATCACTTACAATGCTGATTGGAACACCATGCAATCTCATAATCTCTTTCAAGAAAACTTCAGCCAAATAAACTGCAGTACGGGTTGCTTTAACTGGTATAAAATGGCGCTCTTGGTAAGACGATCCACAATTACCCATATTCCTTCATTACCCTTCTTAGTTTTAGGCAGACCGTCGATGAAGTCCATCGAAATCATCTCCCATTTCCATGTCGGAACCTCCAAAGGTTGCAACAGACCGACTTGCTTCTGCTGATCTCCCTTCACTTGCTGGTAGATTGCACAACTATTAACGAATCTGGCTACGTCCTTCTTCATGCCCTGCCACCAGAAAACTCTCTTCATATCCTTGTACATCTTCGAGAGTCCTGGATGGATATTCAATCTGGAACGATGACTTTCAGATAATACTTCTTGTCTCAATCCATCTATATCCGGTACACACAATCGACCATTAATTCTTAATGCTCCTTGATTGTCTATCTTGAAATCCGAATATCGACCATCCTTGGTTCCAAGAATCAATTCTTCAAAAGACCTATCCTCCATTTGCTTGCTTATTATTCTTTCCTGGAGTGATGGAACAACTTCCAAAAGAGAAAGAACCGCATTTCTGCTAAGAGCGTCAACCACAACGTTTCCCTTTCCTGGAGTATACAGAATATCCAAATCGTATGATGCCAAGAATTCAACCCATCGCTGCTGTCTAAGATTAAGATCTTTCTGAGAGAAAAGATATTTCAACGGTTTATGGTCCGTGAATAACTCAAACTTTTCTCCTAAAAGATAATGCCTCCATATCTTTAGAGAAAAAACAATCGCTAACAGCTCTAGATCATGCGTAGCGTAGTTCCTCTCATTCAATTGTCGACTCGCATACGCAATAAACCTACCATTCTGCATAAGCACAGCTCCCAATCCAACAATACAGGCATCAATATTGTAACAACCCGATATTTTCAGCCATTCGCATCCGCACATGTCGGACTTGAATTGCTCACAATACCGCGTTGTAAATAAATTTGGGGCAAATGAAATACAATCACAGAATCACAGACACAGAAATATCAGAATAACTCGCAGCGGAAATAAAATACATAATAGTTCATGAAGCTACTACGACAGAGTCTCAAACCAAATACATAATACAGTCTGAAAACAACATAGTAGAAATCCCAATTACATAGAAACTCACTAATACATGAGATAAACTAGAACAGCTGAAACAGAGAGTAGATATAAATGTAGATAAGCAGAAACTCCAGCATAGACCAGCTCCAGAAAGAGAATCCAAAGCTGTGAATACTCAGGCTGACCCGAGCGTAAAGTAAAACACAAAACACTCGAGTCAGGACAATATATATTTATATAATGTAAACTAACTCAAGTGAACTGTAGTAGAAGTACAGAATAACTTAAAGGATGCTTGGGATCGCCCATCCTTTAAGAATTAGTTAAACTATAAATTAATTACCTCCCGTGGTTAAAATTTCAAAATGGTATTTTATACTTCAAAATCAAATGTAATTTCAAAATTCAATATCATTCAAAATATCATATCTTCCAAATCACATCCATTTTTATTTAATTTAAATACCATTACAAAACACATTTCAAAATAGTTTATATTTCGAAACAAATTACTTCATTTTAAATCATAAAATGAAGTTATTATATTTAATAATTAAATTATTAAATTTCCAAAATTTTGGTCTTTAAAAGTTCATTTATTAACTTAATTTATTAAAACAGATGAAAATTCAACTTTCGCAGCATTTAGAAATTGCTACGGAAAGTTACATTCAAAACAGTTCAATTTAACAAAAGATAGCATTTAAAAATGCTGTAATAGGGTTACATTAGTTTCAAATAAAACTTAGTTAAATTCAACAATTATAGCATTTACAAAAATGCTATAATAAACTTTAATTAAACTTAGCAATTTGGTTCATTATTAACAACTACAGCATTTACAAATGCTGTATTATCATTTACATTAGAATTAATAGCATTTCAGAAATGCAGTTAATTAACTTCAAGTATTCAGTATAATTTCACAAACAATTATATTTTTATTTAAATCATTTTTAGCTTATAAAATCATATAATTTCACTTTTAAAATAGTCATTCAAATACCCTTATATTCATGATTTTATAAAGTTAAATCTCCATTCAAAAATCAAAATTTAATAATAATTCACTTATTAAATTCCAACATTAAATTTTAAATTCATTAAATTAAATTTAACTTAACATTTAAGTTTAAAATTTTCAAATATAACTTAATTTCATTTTTATTTACTTAACTTAAAATTCACTTTTAAGCCAAATTCACAAATTTCCAATTTTAGTTATATTTCCAAATTTCAACCTAAATATTCATTCATTTCACATTTTAACTTTATTCAAAAATCATTAATATATTATAAAATCATTTTAAATTCATTTAATTCAAAATATCATAAATTTATCATATTTTCATATTTAATTTAAATTCCATTTATCACCAAATTCTAATTTCCAAAATAACTTACATTTCAAATTTTCTAACTTTACCATTTATTTATTTCACTTATAAATTTTCAGAAAATCAATAATGCTTTAAAAAATCATTTTTCATCAAATTTAAATCAAAATATTATAATATTTACATTTCTAAAATAATTTAATTTTTTTTAGAAAAACATATTTTAACAACGGGTTTGTATTTCATTTTCTAGCCTAGGTAAAGTGATACGGGTAATATATCATTTCAACCCGTAATTTACAAAGAAAACCCGGGTTTGATCATTTCAAACCCGCAATCCCGAGTAAAAGAAAATAATTGAAAATCATTCAGGCCTATCATTTCAGCCCATAATGATTTTTCCTATTCTAAAGTCCGTTCGGGTATGTATCATTTCAACCCATAGTGATTCTTATCTAAAGGAAACTTGCAGTGTGATAAACTGATGAAAATAACAGAATAGCATGAAATAACAGTAACATATGGTATAACAAGTGTAAATATAGGTGTAAACTTCATATGAATATAATATAGCAGTTATAACAGGATGATATGCATTTACAGATTCAGGTGATGTCAGTTTATCACTATATAAGTACATATTAGTCTGGTGAGATTTACTCACTGTTTTGAGCTGGAGACACAACGACGAATGCACGAATGAGATCCAATCAAGCACAATAACACGACACGAAGATGAGTGGAAGAGCCAAAGATTAATTCTCCTTGGATGCATGAGACAAAACAAATAAATATAACATAAGTTTTCAACCCAAATTCAATTAAACAAAGCTAGAAATGAATACACAAAATATCACCGAAGTGTTTGCACTTGCTTTCTACCACCTATGCTTCAACACCAGATCTGAAATGGCACGGCTAAAGGCATGGTTTGGATCTGGTTTGGGTTCTTAAAGGTCGGCCTAGCATGGAAAAATGATGGAGCAAAGATATATGAGCATGAACTAACACTACAAGGCAAATATCATGGATTCCTATGCAGTAGAGGGATCGGCCAAGGCCAAGGAGGGCACGACCAGGTCTGTAGTGGGCTGGAGGATGATGTGTCAGTGGGCTCAGATCAGGAATTTGGCTGGTGGTGTGATGGAAGTGGCGGCCAAGGTGGGGTTTTGTGGAGGTGGATCAAGAGGTGAGCTCGGTTAGGCTACAAGGTAAAGTATTTGCAAATTTTGTTGGATCTACACATCAAGGGAGCATGGCTATGGCTTGGGGTTGTGCTGGAGGTGGTGGTGACTGGTTGTGCTAGTGGTGGAGGCGGCCACAATGCTGGAATGGAGAGGAGCCGATCCTAGAAGTGATGTAAGCAAGTGCAATTCACATGGAAACAAGAGAAAATTATAGAAAAGAAGAATTTTTTTATACCAAACTCTTGAGATCAGAAATGGCCGAATAATTTTGAGGAAATGAGAGAAAAAATGAAGTACGTGAATGAGAAATGAGGGTGGCAGCTGAAAGAATGAAGAGATATGGCCATTTGAGTGAAAAGAAACGTTAAAATGTGAAAAGGTGGGAAAATCAAAAGCCATAGGAAACAAAAGGTCACAAACCCTTTCAATTTACCTTTTATTATTTATATAAATTTATGTAGCTGAAATAATAATAATATCAGATAAGATTTCGAAATTTTTAACCAATATACAAATATATATAATATTTATCAATTATGTAAAGTGAAATTAAGGAAAATAGTTATAACAGTGAACTAGACTAGCAAAATTTGAAGTTAAATGAAATAATTTATAGAAAATTCATATAATCTTGTAAAGTATTTTTAAACATAAATAATAACATAAAATACAAATATATTCACAAAATAAATATTTAAAATTTAATTTAAATATAAAATTTTAATGTAGAAAATAACAGAAAATGGGAAAACATCCCTTAAAAATAGGAAATCAACACAGTAATTTTTGGAAAAATTCTATTATTATTTTAAAAATATTTAGAGATGAATTTTTAAAAATAAAACAAATTTAAAATAAAATGAAGAAATTTAAAAATGAAGAAAACGGCAGAAAATTAGAAAACAGCCTTTAAAAATAGGAAATAAATATAGTAAATTTTGGAAAAATTATATTATCATTTTAAAAATGTTTAGAAATGATATCACACAAATAAAACAAATTTAAAATAATTTTAAAATGAAATAAAGTCAAATTTAAATATATAGTCCAAATCTAGGGTTGTTACACTCTCCCCCACTCAAATCTTTTCGTCCTCGAAAAGGAAGGAAGCGGAGAAACAACAAGAAAGAGCAATAGGTTGGAAGACATCCTCGAAAGAAGCTAGGGAAAAGGTAGCTAGGAAGGGAAGCATGTCGGAAGACAAGGGTGAACCATTATTTAAACCATTATACATTTCAATTAAAATTCATAACATTTTATAATATGATGAATAGTCATTTGATTCAAATCTGATGGTTCAAGGTAAACAATATGTAAAACATTTTAAATTTTTAGAAGGGAAAATAAGTGATCAAAATATTCTTTATACAGTACTTTATCATGATTCTTTTATCAAAATACTTTTATAACTCGATGTCTTAACAAGTTTACTTTCGTTCCTGCAGACTCTGGCTATGCGTTGATCAGGCGCAAAGCTAGAATTCTCCAGGTACTTGGTAGACTTGTTTCAACACCTAGTGAAAATAATGAAAACACTTTTAAAAACAGATATGGAAAGTACAATCCAAACAAATCAACCAAATCGAAACAGTTGTCTAACCATGGATCGCAGAGACACAATGGTTACGCCTGGATCCCCAAGGAAACAATCCGTATCCGTAAGCTTTCTCAGCCCTGCGAGTTACGCCATGATGACGAGTAGAATGCAGGATACACAATGGTTACGCCTGGATCCCCTAGGAAACAATCCGTACCCCCATGCCAGACTCAACCAGGCACTTGCGCTACTATTCGCGACCTACACAGATTGCAGGATACACAATGGTTACGCCTGGATCCCCCAGGAAACAATCCGTACCCCTAGGCAAGACTCAGCCAGGCAGTTGCGCTATGTAGTCGCAATCATAAGACCATGGAGATCGCCATGGAATTCGATGGACACTCGAGTATCATATCCGGAAAACCCAAATCAAAGAGAGAGAATAATATCGATAGAATGAATCCACGGTGTGGCCACAAAGCGGATATCAAGCAGAAGGCACTTTCCATAACTTTACTTCGAAAATATGTATCATATAGTACCTTTCAAAATCACTTTCAAATATCATACTTATATAAAGTCCATATATATAAGATTTCATTTCAAATCAAATACTTTCCAAAATAATAGTATATCAAATCACACTTATATAAATTTCAATTATATAAGATTTCATTTTTCAAAATCGAGTACCTTTCAAATCAGCAGTTCTCAAATCAATAGTTTACTTATACAAATCATTTTTATATAAGTTCGATAGCTCCCAAATCAAGTATTTAATAATAAAAAGTTCTAAATTTCATACCATTTCGATATCAATTCAATTTTAAAATCATATATGATGTCACCAAATCATTTCTTTCAAGTTATATATATTCAGTTTCAAAATTTCTTAAAACAATAGGTTTAGAAAATACTCTTGGTTTCCAAATCAATAATATTTTTGGTCAAACACATTCATTTCCTTTTTAAACCTATATTCACTTCAAAATCATAATACTTTCAAAGTTATAAATCTTTCGAAACCAAAATACTTGAAATCATTTCACTTTGAAAATCATAACATTTTGAAATCATACATTTGAAATCATAAAACATGCCCTTAATTCTTTACATTTCAATTTTTTTTCAATTAAACCAAAATCTAAAATTTTCAATTTTAATTCAATTCAAACCATCAGTTTCAATTTAGTTTTCCAACAAAACCATTTCAAATATTATCGATTTCAAATATAGATTTGATTTACAAAATAAACCATTAAATCTTAAATTTGTTTCAAGGCTTAAATATACTATATTTCAAAACTAAATTTCATAATTTCATATATCTCAAATTTTACTTCATTATTACTTAGTGTCGAAATATTTATTTCATAAATCCATTATTTTTAAATAAACTCAAATTACAGGTAAACCAATTATCCTTTCATACTAATACAACTTCAATTGTTGATTTATCAAAATCAATGGTTTTCAAAATCATTTATACTTACGTAAAGTTTATCTTATATAAGGATCAAAATTTTGAAAAATAAATAAATTTCGCTGCATGAAAAGCCATATGGGATTGAACATTCTTGCTTACTAAAAGATTTTAATTAAGAATAGTTTTGTATATAAAATTGTTTTTGTGAAAAATAGAATAAAACAGTTAGTTTAAGAAAAAAGAAAAATGGTTTTGAAAAATGGTTTTAAATTTGATAGTGGTTTTTCATAAAAGAAAGAATTCCAATTAAATTACAAAGATATCCAACCTAACAACTTTCAATTTCAGCGTCAAGTATACCAATGATATTAGGATATAAGATGTACATATGTCATCATTTCACAACATTACATTCGATCGCTCGCTCGATCACACAAGTTCGCTTTCGAACTAGTATTGTCCATTCGACTTCCCTAATGCGGACTTCGATATGGTTTCTTGACTAGAAGCCATCAGTCTCCTTGCATAGCCATATACTATGATAGAGAATTCTAGAATCAAGCCTAAAATCCATATCAAATGTTCGCCATCAAGAATCAAATGAAAAATCTAACACGAAATGGTGTAATTCACCTTGAACTTGTGTACTCAAACTTGGATCAAATTAATTATGCGAATAAAACAACGTATGTACAACTTATGTATCTATTCCAACTTGTTAAATAAATAGTTTTATAAAGATGTTACTAAGTTAAAACATTTAAAACCAAAATTTTCTCAAACATTTGAAGACTAATTTTTATCCAAAACATTTCAAAACTAAATTTCATATTAGTATAATTCAAAATAGTCTTATTTATTTACTTAACAAAACAGTTTCAACTTATAAAAAACCATATTATTTCATACTTGAAACATACAAACTAAACTTATATTCTTTATCAAATACCTTATACCTTTCAAAAAATTTAGCTTTGAAAAATTAACCTTGATTTGGAAGTGCTCGAATCTTAAAATAGTCGAAGAAGTCATATTTTCAATCCAAGAGTTGAAAATCAACACTAAATCAGTAAATCAATTTCAAAAGTTAGGTTTCAAAATCTGAAACTTGAGAACTGAACACCAGCTTACTTTAAATCTTTTCAAATATATATATATATATACGGATCTATCTTTCGAATATCAAACCATACTTCGAAATCTGAAATCAAAATTGGTTTCACAAAATCATTCGCAGAGCAAAGCTACTAGAGTGGCCTCTCTCTCACTCAGAAACTCGAAAATCAATGTCGATGATGCATGCATTCGTCACCGAAATTATTTTCCAGCGACATAAGTGAGTTCTGGACTTCAATTAACTTTGAAAAACTTCTTTGAAATTCCTTCGAAATCATTGAAATTCATTCGAATACATTTGAAACATTTCTTATTTGAAATATATATATATATATATCTTTAAATCATATTACTATATATATTTTCCAAAATCTTAAAACCGATTTCAAAATACCGGAATTCGATTCCTCGAAATTCAAATTCAAAACCCTTCAGTTATAAATCATTTTTGTATAAATCAAGTTCTTATAAAATTTTCAAAATTTCAAATTCTTTCGAAATTTCAAAATTTCATTTTTGAAAGGTATATAATCCTTATCGAAAACATTTCACTTTTATATATAAAAATATGGCCATCCTTAATAATTTTGATGTATGCACAATTTCAAAATACAACCAAATACAAATTTCCAAAGGATGATTCAGGGAAGGATTTCAAACAAACAAAGATTCAAAATTAAAGGGACTCTAATCAAATAGAATTCTAGTTCGAAGATAAACTCAAACGAAGATGAGATAATTTAATTACCAAATAGAGGATAGATGAGCCTATATAAATCGCGAGAGAACTTAACCGGTCAACCGAGACTTTAGGAATATAATCAATACGGAAATCTAAGGCAAATCGACCTTCGATCGCCAGAGATAGAATCCGGATAAAGCAGGAGATAGATAGCATCGACATCCGAGGATACAAAAATCTTCAGTGAACCAATGCCAATTGTAAAGGAGTTTCACCCCTTTACAAATCATTCAAAGATTTACGGAATCATCGCTCTTTAGAGGGGTTATTCCAAAGTATAGTTACGAATGCTCCAAAATTAAAAGGAAAAGTGGGGAAAACAAGACTAGATTCCAGAACAAGTTAGAGCGTTCCAAATTTCAAGAAATCCTAATCGATAAGAATCTTAACCAAGAGATTTCTAACAAGGTGGATACCGAAGAGATGAAGTTTAGAAAATCTTGATTTCGAAATAAGAACATTTTTATACCAAAATAATCTTTGAAAATCTTTTAAAATCATTTGGAAATCATTTTATACTTCGAAAATACGTTCTCTCACAAAGAAAGGATTCCGAGATTGATCTCACTCATTCTAGGGTATTTCTACCCTATCTCTAATGAGTTTTTGCTCCACAGGCTAAGGTTTGCCTAAAACCAAAGCTCTGATACCAACTGTAACAACCCGATATTTTCAGCCATTCGCATCCGCACATGTCGGACTTGAATTGCTCAAAATACCGCGTTGTAAATAAATTTGGAGCAAATGAAATACAATCACAGAATCACAGACACAGAAATATCAGAATAACTCGCAGCGGAAATAAAATACATAGTAGTTCATGAAGCTACTACGGCAGAGTCTCAAACCAAATACATAATACAGTCTGAAAACAACATGGTAGAAATCCCAATTACATAGAAGCTCACAAATACATGAGATAAACTAGAACAGCTGAAACAGAGAGTAGATATAAATGTAGATAAGCAGAAACTCTAGCATAGACCAGCTCGAGAAAGAGAATCCAAAGCTGTGAATACTCAGGCTGACCCGAGCGTAAAGTAAAACACAAAACACTCGAGTCAGGATAATATATACTTATATAATGTAAACTAATTCAAGTGAACTGTAGTAGAAGTACACAATAACTTAAAGGATGCTTGGGATCGCCCATCCTTTAAGAATTAGTTAAACTATAAATTAATTACCTCCCGTGGTTAAAATTGCAAAATGGTATTTTATACTTCAAAATCAAATGTAATTTCAAAATTCAATATCATTCAAAATATCATATCTTTCAAATCACATCCATTTTTATTTAATTTAAATACCATTACAAAACACATTTCAAAATAGTTTATATTTCGAAACAAATTACTTCATTTTAAATCATAAAATGAAGTTATTATATTTAATAATTAAATTATTAAATTTCCAAAATTTTAGTCTTTCAAAGTTCATTTATTAACTTAATTTATTAAAACAGATGAAAATTCAACTTTCGCAGCATTTAGAAATTGCTACGGAAAGTTACATTCAAAACAGTTCAATTTAACAAAAGATAGCATTTAAAAATGCTGTAATAGGGTTACATTAGTTTCAAATAAAACTTAGTTAAATTCAACAATTATAGCATTTACAAAAATGCTATAATAAACTTTAATTAAACTTAGCCATTTGGTTCATTATTATCAACTACAACATTTACAAATGCTGTATTATCATTTACATTAGAATTAATAGCATTTCAGAAATGCAGTTAATTAACTTCAAGTATTCAATATAATTTCACAAACAATTATATTTTTATTTAAATCATTTTTAGCTTATAAAATCATATAATTTCACTTTTAAAACAGTCATTCAAATACCCTTATATTCATGATTTTATAAAGTTAAATCTCCATTCAAAAATCAAAATTTAATAATAATTCACTTATTAAATTCCAACATTAAATTTTAAATTCATTAAATTAAATTTAACTTAACATTTAAGTTTAAAATTTTCAAATATAACTTAATTTCATTTTTATTTACTTAACTTAAAATTCACTTTTAAGCCAAATTCACAAATTTCCAATTTTAGTTATATTTCCAAATTTCAACCTAAATATTCATTCATTTCACATTCTAACTTTATTCAAAAATCATTAATATATTATAAAATAATTTTAAATTCATTTAATTCAAAATATCATAAATTTATCATATTTTCATATTTAATTTAAATTCCATTTATCACCAAATTCTAATTTCCAAAATAACTTACATTTCAAATTTTCTAACTTTACCATTTATTTATTTCACTTATAAATTTTCAGAAAATCAATAATGCTTTACAAAAATCATTTTTAATCAAATTTAATCAAAATATTATAATATTCACATTTCTAAAATAATTTAAATTTTTTTAGAAAAACATATTTTAACAACGGGTTTGTATTTCATTTTCTAGCCTAGGTAAAGTGATACGGGTAATATATCATTTCAACCCGTAATTTACAAAGAAAAACCGGGTTTGATCATTTCAAACCCGCAATCCCGAGTAAAAGAAAATAATTGAAAATCATTCAGGCCTATCATTTCAGCCCATAATGATTTTTCCTATTCTAAAGTCCGTTCGGGTATGTATCATTTCAACCCATAGTGATTCTTATCTAAAGGGAACTTGCAGTGTGATAAACTGATGAAAATAACAAAATAGCATGAAATAACAGTAACATATGGTATAAAAAGTGTAAATATAGGTGTGAACTTCATATGAATATAATATAGCAGTTATAACAGGATGATATGCATTTACAGATTCAGGTGATGTCAGTTTATCACTATATAAGTACATATTAGTCTGGTGAGATTTACTCACTGTTTTGAGTTGGAGACACAAGGACGAATGTACGAATTAGATCCAAACAAGCACGATAAAACGACACGAAGATGAGTGGAAGAGCCAAAGATTAATTCTCCTTGGATACATGAGACAAAACAAATAAATATAACATAAGTTTTCAACCCAAATTCAAGTAAACAAAGCTAGAAATGAATACACAAAACATCACCGAAGTGTTTGCACCTGCTTTCTACCACCTATGCTTCAACTCCAGATCTGAAATGGCATGGCTAAAGGCATGGTTTGGATTTGGTTTGGGTTCTTAAAGGTCGGCCTAGCATGGCAAAATGATGGAGCAAAAATATATGAGCATGAACTAACACTACAAGGCAAATTTCATGGATTCCTATGCAGTAGAGGGCTCGGCCAAGGCCAAGGAGGGCACGACCAGGTCTGTAATGGGCTGTAGGATGATGTGTCAGTGGGCTCAGATCAGGAATTTGGCTGGTGGTGTGATGGAAGTGGCGGCCAAGGTGGGGTTTTGTGGAGGTGGATCAAGAGGTGAGCTCGGCTAGGCTACAAGGTGAAGTATTTGCAAATTTTGTTGGATCTACACATCAAGGGAGCATGGCTATGGCTTGGGGTTGTGCTGGAGGTGGTGGTGACTGGTTGTGGTGGTGGTGGAGGCGGCCACAATGCTGGAATGGATAGGAGCCGATCCAAGAAGTGATGAAAGCAAGTGCAATTCACATGGAAACAAGAGAAAATTATAGAAAAGAAGAATTTTTTTTTACCAAACTCTTGAGATCAGAAATGGCCGAATACTTTTGAGAAAATGAGAGAAAAAATGAAGTACGTGAATGATAAATGAGGGTGGCAGCTGAAAGAATGAAGAGATATGGCCATTTGAGTGAAAAGAAACGTTAAAATGTGAAAAGGTGGGAAAATCAAAAGCCATAGGAAACAAAAGGTCACAAACCCTTTCAATTTACCTTTTATTATTTATATAAATTTATGTAGCTGAAATAATAATAATATCAGATAAGATTTCGAAATTTTTAACCAATATACAAATATATATAATATTTATCAATTATGTAAAGTAAAATTAAGGAAAATAGTTAAAACAGTGAACTAGACTAGCAAAATTTGAAGTTAAATGAAATATTTTTTAGAAAATTCATATAAGCTTGTAAAGTATTTTTAAACATAAATAATAACATAAAATACAAATATATTCACAAAATAAATATTTGAAATTTAATTTAAATATAAAATTTTAATGTAGAAAATAGCAGAAATTGGGAAAACAGCCCTTAAAAATAGGAAATCAACGCAGTAATTTTTGGAAAAATTCTATTATTATTTTAAAAATATTTAGAGATGAATTTTTAAAAATAAAAAAAATTTAAAATAAAATAAAGAAATTTAAAAATGAAGAAAATGGCAGAAAATTAGAAAATAGCCTTTAAAAATAGGAAATAAATACAGTAAATTTTGGAAAAACTATATTATCATTTTAAAAATGTTTAGAAATGATATCACACAAATAAAACAAATTTAAAATAATTTTAAAATGAAATAAAGTCAAATTTAAATATATAGTCAAAATCTAGGGTTGTTACAAGTATACACTTCAAACTTGCTCTTACCATCAGGAATAGCCAATACAGGAGCACTTGTCAATTTTGCCTTCAGTTTCTGGAAAGCTTCCTCACACTCCGGTGTCCACTTGAACTTAGCTCCCTTCCTTGTCATCTTTGTTAGGTGAGAAGAGATCTTAGAATAATCCTTAATAAACTTCCTGTAGTAATCGGCCAATCCAAGAAAACTGCGAACTTCTGTAGGAGTTCGAGGCTGCTTCCATTCCAGAATAGTCTCAACTTTAGCTGGATCTACAGAGATTCCCTCACCAGAAACAATGTGGCCCAAAAATTTTACTTCAGATTTCCAAAAATGACACTTAGAGAACTTCGCCTTCAGCACATGCCTTCTCAGAGTTTCCAAAACTATTCTCAAGTGTTGCTTGTGCTCTTCTTCCGATTTAGAATAAACCAAAATATCATCGATGAATACCAAAACAAACTTATTCAGAACATCTCTAAAGACTCGGTTTATCAGATCTACAAAGTAAGCAGGAGCGTTGGTTAACCCGAAAGGCATAACCAACCACTCATAGAAACAATTAGGTCCCCTAAATGCGGTTAAGGGAATACTGTCTTCAGCTATCCTTAACTGATGGAAACCTGATGCTAGATCTAACTGAGAAAAGACAGATGCACCATGAAGCTGGTCGAAGAGATCATCAATGCGAGGAAGAGGATACTTATTCCGAATGGTCACCTTGTTCAATTCACGGTAGTCTACACAGAACCTTAGCGACCCATCTGACTTTGTGACAAAAACTGCAGCCGAACCCCAGCAGGAAAAACTTGGTCTAATCAAACCCTTTTCCAACAAATCTTGAGTTTGCTTCACTAATTCCTCCCTCTCTCTTGGAGCCATCCTCCTACTAGGTTGAATTACACGTACTGCTCCAGGAACCAAATCTATATGAAACTCTATCTCCCGGTGTGGTGGCAAACACTTAACTTCCTCAAATAAGTCTGAGAAATCCCGGACTACTTCAATATCTACAACCTCCTCTTGAGAAGTCTCTACTCCATGTAAAAGACTACTCAAGTGGATTTCAGAGTTATCACACATTACTCTGGCAATCCTACCCAGATCAGTTTCCAACGAAACTGTTCTTTCATCACAATTTAAGATAGCCTTATATTTGTCAAGCCAATCCATTCCCAATATAAGGTCGAAACCTTGAAAATCCAATACATAAGGATCGAAGGAAAAACTATGGGATGGATAGGAGATTCTCAAATCTTTACAAATCCTATCCAATTTGGTTACCCCTCCTATAGGATTTGATACACAAATGGGATTGTCTACAATACTAGGAGTAAGTAAGAAATTCTCTACAGTTCCCAGGGAAATAAAACTTAAAGAAGCACCAGAATCAAATAAGACTTTAATATACTTTCCATTTAAAAGTAAAGTACCTTCTAAAACTCCCATGCCCTTCGATGAGTTTGAAGGTGCGCCTTCTAGAGAAAATACTTTGTTCTGTTGAACCTTATGAAGGAGAGGACAGTCTTTAATCATGTGCCCTGGTTGGTGACAGTTAAAGCAAAGAGACTTCTGAACTAAGGCTGACCCTGGTCCAATATACTGCTGTCGCTGCTGCTGAGATCCTTTGCTGGGACAGTTGTTTGCCAGATGACCTTCTTGATGACAAATATAACACTTTCGGGGTTCATTATTGTTCCTAGACTTCTTCTTGTTTTCCTTCTTCCAGTTAGGATTGAATTTCCTCTTATTCTGGTTAGAAGAATTCCCTCCTGATGCAGCAACTTGTGTCACTGACCTCTTCTTTATCAAGTCTTCATACCTTAACGCCATATCAGTAAGCTCCACAAAAGACCCTTTCAAATGTGCAGTCATTCTCATGACACTCAGGCCTCAACCCTTGGACAAACATCTCGTTCTTCTTAAGAAGTGTGTCTATAAGTCCTGGACCAAAGCAAGATAACTCGTTGAACTTTGTCTCGTATTCAGCTATAGACATATTTCCTTGTTTCAGATTTAGAAAATCCTGATAAAGCCAAGTTCTCCCTACAGCAGGCATAAACTTTTCCTCAAACATCTCTTTAAATTCTTCCCAAGACATACCATCCTCCGAGATATTTGCAATCACTGAATTCCACCATACCGCAGCACCACCTTGTAATTGCCATGCAGCCATTATCCTCTTCTGCTCATCTGATAACTTCATGCTCTTAAAAATCTTCTCACACGAGCGAATCCATGCTTGAACTTCTATTATAGTTTCTGATCCCTGAAATGGTTTTCCTCCAAGATGAACAAAGTCCTTGCATAATGCGGCAAAACTGGCTGGAGACGTAACTGGATTAACAGTCTCATTATCAGTCTGCTCTCTTCTATTACCAGTTGATCCGCTTCCAACAACTCTTCCCCTTCGGCCTCTTGAACTCATATTGGCTACCTGAACAGGTAATCCAACCAATTTAGATAGGGATATAGTTATATAAGGAAATTACAAATACGCACTCTCAAGATAGATTCTACTCCAGAGCCTAGGTGTTTCTCAACCTTGCTCTGATACCAACTGTGACGACCCGTCTTTCATTCCACAGAAAAACGTATCGTCAATAAGAAAAGAAAGAGATAGAAATAGAAAGATAGAAAGAAAAGAACAACACAAATCAGAATCTCACAGCGGAAACGAACAAAATATAATATTACACATATCCCTTACATAAGTTTACATATCAGAGTACTCAAAATAATATTACTCCATTACATATGACATTCATAGTAGTTCTTTACAACCCATACAACTCAAAACATAACACCCAAAATGCCACTACAGCGAATACAGATAGACAGTACGTTTGGACTCTAGCTCCAGCTTCCAAAATATGCTAATCCAAACCTAATCACTTGGCTACTCATAAAAATTTGAATACCCAAGAGTTTATGAAAAACAAAATAAACTTTGGGTCAGACATGGGTCTGGTGTGAGTAAATCAGTTAAGGTTGTTTAACTTTAAAAATCATTTGGAAACAAAAGGTATCACGTAAGACTTCCCACAAATAAACACGGGTAAGTTTTTACCTTACGCTAACCAAAACATTTGATAGGAAATTCAGTGATATTATAATAGGGTCTAGGGTTTTAAAATAAAATATAGAAATAGCTGGAATGCTTACATCTCACATTCCAACATAGTTGGGCACAATCAAATCGTACGACACTTATTGGAGATTGGATTCCATACAATGGCAGGACTACTGGGGTACCGCCCGTCACAGTACGGGGCCTAGATTACCGTACCGAGGATCACTCCCGATCCCCTGCAACACAAGGCCGGACCCATCCCTTACTGGATAGTTCCGAACAAGATAACCCCGCAGTTATGGCCAACAACTGCCCACACAGCCGAATATATAAGGGACTTCTAGACAGGGGTAAATCTCACTCTCAAGTGGGGGCTACCCACGAAACCTTGCTGCACCTCCCCTGCGTTAGCCATTCCCGGTTGATGAGGCTTTGAGGCTACGATTACCTTTATAAAGAACACATCTCTTAGAGTGTTCATCGTCCACCTGATGATGTTCTGAAAGCATTCAATCCATACAAGTTCGTTCCGGGTTCGAACGAAACCGAAGGCATTATTTCGTTACACTCATTTTGGAGTCACCCTCAGAGTTAACGATAATAACCCTTGCATTTTAAAACTCCATCTCGATGCTCTCTTGAGATGTCACGACCTAATGTTTAACTTGGATCGATGTGGTTTCTGGAAAATCAAACTTGATTCCCGATCCCGGTCTCATCGAAATCCAAACGTGTCTTAAAGGCCAAGTTGTTTAAAAGATTTAAACAATTCAATTCAGATTTGAACATAGCATCACACAATATTATCTACAGATAATAACCAATATTCATCACAGATATACAATATCTCATCACAGAATATATCAACTATCATTCAACAGATATCAACCATATTCAGATATCAATTCAAACAATCATTTACAAGCAAGCACTACTTAATTTCATATTATAGTTAATTTAATTAATTTAAATTAAATTAATTACTTAAGAATTTATCACTTAATCTTGCTTAACCAAACATTAAGTAATTAATCACAATCATTAAATTAATTAATCACCTCCTAATTATCCATTATTAATTAATGTTAAATTAATTAATTATCTTTGTTTAATTATTAATTAATTACTATAATTATTTATTAATTAAACTTTAATTAAAATTAATCATTCCTTAATTGGTTACTAATTAACCCTTAATTATAATTAATTAACCTTAATTCATTCTTAATTACCTTAATTAATCATAAATTAATTTATCTTAATTACTTAATTAACCTTAATTATTTAATTAAATAAAATTAATCATTAATTAATTTACTACTAATTATAAATTAATTAATGTTTAATTACTTAATTAATTAACTCTTAATCAATTAATTAACTAACTTCTTAATCACTAATTTATTAATCATTAATCAATTAATTAATCAATTATTAATTACTTATGAATTAACCTTAAATTAATTAATAAATTAATTAATAACCTATTAATTGTTATTTAATTTAATCCTTAATTATCCATTAAATAATTCATAAGTAATTAATTATATCTTAATAATTAATTAACAAAAATTAATTAATTAATTCCATCACTAATTACTAATTAATTTAAGTAAACTTAAATTTTAAAAATCTAATTAACTTCAAAACAAATCAATGTTCATTCATCTTTAAAAACTCTTACATATTTAAGTATTCAATTTATTAAAAACTAATTACTTTAGAAAATGTTAGATTTAAAAATGTAAAACCATTTCAAACTTCAAATAATAAGATGTGAACTACTTTTGAAATAAATATTTGATACTTAACAAAATAGAGAAAATATAAAGTGTTAACCTTTAAACTTAAAACAAAATTGAAGTTTCAAAATAAACTTAAACTTAATTTCAATAATTTGCTTAAAGCTCGGCCCAAACCCAAGCTAACACAAACCTAAAACTCATCTCCTTCTACCTCTCTTCAACCTGAACCCAAAGCTCACCCACGAGCACAGCACACGCACACACACACTCGAGCACAAAACGCGATCAACACGACCTCAACACGAGAGCGACTTCGAGCCTTTCCCCCTCGCGCACGAAACTCTCCCCTGACACACACACTATCTCGTGCATATGCACAAGACCTCGGCGCCTCCATCGCCACCGCCGACCACATGCGCAAACCCCACTACGCTCCTCGTTCCAGAATCTCAACCCAGAATTCATCAACACGAATACGAACGAAATTCGAATGCTCGAGCAAAAACCCAAACTGCAGACGCTAGAAGAAAACCCATAATCCACGACCATCCTACCTCATTCCGGCACCTAACTCCGGTCACGCGTGCGCAACACCCACACGCCACTCCTCCCCAAACCCTATGAAGCTCGATCAACCACAAACTTCATGCGATCGAATTCCTTAAGCTCGAAAAAAACAGAACCCCAAACCCTACAAACCCATATTCCCAATTCCATGTTGCAAAATAAATTCAATCACTATTTTTCTAGTGTTATACAACATCTAACATAGCTTCTGTTTGAATTTCAAAACTTAAAATCAACCCAATCTTATGAATTTGAAAAAAGTCCCAAATTCAGTAAATTTAAAAATTCAAATTCATTTATATGTTAAAAATTCTAATTTCAATTTTAAAATTCATAACATGCATTATAGATTCAGCATATATACTTGATTCATCAAAATTTAACAAGATTTATATGCTATGATTTTTGTTTTACTGCCTATACTTACTTCTGCAGTTTTAACAGTATCATCAGTATATATTTTAATACTTAAAACATATGGAGTCTAACCACTATATTTGAAGATATATATTCAACATCACCACACTATATTTTAATTTGAAGTTTTGCTAAGAAAATTTGCTTTGATCTTGAAGCAACAAAGGGTTACAGTTTCTTTAACATGCACAGTCAAATATTTTAAACTGTAAACAACATTCCACAAAACAACTAACATGCAAACATATCAGAGCTAGCATTCAACATGCAACATTTTATACTTAAAGTTTGATTTAAGATTTTACTCACCGTATTAGTTGTGAAGATTCAAGCTGCTGGAAAAAAATGTAAGAACTGCATACTTCTTTTTTTTCTACTTTCTTGAAATAGCTTGCTTATCTTGATATGCTTTAAATCTTGAATCAATTAGTGATAAAACTTTGAGATTGTTTTCAGAAATTGGTTGAAGATGCAAAGATTTAAGAAGTTCAGATTTTTGAAGAGAAAGAATGTAAAATTTGTTTTAATAAAATGAGAAAGTATGCATGAATGTCTTTTAGAATTTGGTTTATAAAATTTAAAGAAAAGAAAATCTAAATTATGACACTTGTCAAAATAATACTTAAATTTCTAACACATGTTTTATTAATAGGTTTAAATGTTAACAAGTGTTTTCTCATGCAAAAAGAAATTAAAATGTTTACTTAATTGATTTTTCTTATATAAGTTTATATTTTAAATTCCTAAAAAAATCAATTTCCTTTAAATAATGAATATAAAACCAATGTTATAACATAATTAAAATCATGAGAATATTTCTTAAAATTCAAATTAAAATTTAGAATAAAATTAACATTATTTAAATCTTTTAATATATCAATTCAAACACAAATTAAATTTTAAAAATCCAATTCAAAATCAAATTTGATATGAATAAAATTTTGAACACATTCATTTTCTTATATATGTATTGGTTTTTAAATTAGAATAAATTTATATTTACAATTCATTTATTGCTGTTGAATAAAATAACAAATTTAACAATTTAAATTAATTTATTATATAGATTATCATATTTAAATTGGGTGTGAAATTCCAGGATATCACAAAAATCTCCAGCTCCGACTTCCCATTACGCGACCACTTCCGATCCTATACAGACATCTCCACTGTCTTGAATAAAAGCCCCACTCGAGCCATCAGTAAAACCCTATCACCGTCGCCTGACCACCATAGTCGAAGATAAATGGCTTTGCTAATTTTCCCAAGAACATCAACAACCCCGCCACCTTCCGTCCAAATTCCAACCTCCAAGTCAACGCCGATCAACGGCAAACGACCAAAAACCCCAAAACATTCCACTCGATCATCCCAATGATTTAGCCGACTAAAAATCATACTATTACCTTTAAAATTCATCTTTCACTATCACAAATCTGATAGACCAATTTAAACATGGAATTAAAATGATTTATTTTTGACCCAAATTGAACTTTACTGATTTTTCTCAAATTTTGGATTAATTACTAAACATAAAATCCTGAATCCATTTTTAAAAACAAATTTAGGTAGTTTTAACCATTTTCCATTCAGTGATTCAGATTTAACAATGACTCTATGGAATGATATGAATTTTGGTATGAAAACTAGAGACTGTGGATATCACAGAGCAAGGGCATATTTATATACAGGCATCTAGCAGGCAAATTAGAGGGTTATATACACATTCATATGCATATGCTTATGCAAACCTCAATAATCCAATCATTCATCGCATGCAATCCTGTTTATATCAAAGTTTTTAAGGATCTTGTTTACTCACCTGTAAAAGGCAACAGAGAAACCAAGGCCTTGAGAAACTTGAAAATACTTTGATCTTTAAACAACTACATGAATTTGAAAGCTCAGGTTTGATAGAACTGAATTGAACTGCATATCCTTGGACTTTGCAACTGGTTTTAATTTTACTACTTCAGGTTGAGCATTTGCGGCTGTTGATTGATTCATTTTTTTTCCAGTTTTGATAACTTTTAAACCTTTGAATTTTGATCTGATATTGCTGCTAGTAAATATAATATTCACGGCGGATTCCTGCTGCATTGATGATGACAATCTCAACCTTGACTCCCATAAATATATCCCTTTCAGTTGCTGAAGCAAATACATCTTTCACCATGTCAACTGCCTTTGTTTCAGATAGGGGTGTTACAGCATCTTTAGCCGGAAGCAAGAGAGGGCTTGGAGATTTCAATTCATTGTCCAAAACAGGCATGATCAGTGTCGAGCCAAAACCCTGAGCACTATAACCAACTCTCTCATAAGAGCCAACAGCATCGCATTAGTACACACAGCTCTAAAAACCGAGAAGATTGAAGTTGCTAATTTCCTGACTAAAATTCTGGTTTGAGGATGTTTAACAGGTTATGATTTTTTGTTTTTTTTTTGTTTTTTTATTATTATGAAGCAATTTTTTTGGTTTCCTCTATATTCATCAAAATGAAAGAAAAGTAAATTATAATTTAAACATGACACTTGTTCAGATTGATCATATTTGTCACTTGGTTTATTTAATGGTTTACACATGCTATTTAGATGTCTTAAGAGACATACACATGTATTTAGAGTATTTTAAATTTTAATTTAAATTTTTATAAAAGCTTTAACTTATTTTATTCCTTTCTTATGTGTATATATAAATAAATTTCTTCCTTTTCTTTTATAGAAAAAACAAAACAAAACAAATTAATAAAAGCCTATTCAAATATTTTAAGTATTTATTCTTTTAAATTTCAAAACACTGAACCCAAATTTAAATTAAATTAAAATTCCATTTCGAAAATCAAGTTATATATGTGTATATATAACTCTTATTAAAATTTAAAAATGACAAAACCTATTCTATAAAATCCATTTATGTTCATAAGAACTAAGTATTATAATTATTATTTGAAAATAACAAATTTAACAAATTTAAATGATTCATAAAAGAGATCATAAATTACTTCTGTTACTCAATCAATTAAGATCATTTGTAAGTTGTATTTTAAATTCTTATATAATTTCAAGTAATGTTTTAAAAAGGTAATAAAATAAATCTTTTATGTTAAACTAATTTAAATTCATATTTAAGACAATTAAATATAATTTAAACAAATAAGATTTACCTTAAGTATAAACCATGCAGATATTTATTAAATTGCTTTATTTACTAAATTTCAAACCAATGCTTATATATATTTATAATATATACAATTACATATATTATAAATAGAAATAATTTATTAGCTTTAAAACGATAAAATCTACTAATTTAAATATTAATTAAAGTAGATTATTAAATCAATTCAAAATTTTATTATCAAAAATTATCAAATCAATTTAATTTATAACACGAATTATTAAATTTATTTATATATTCAGATATCTATATATATTAGTATTTCATTTGTTCAACTACAAATAAGTATTTTAACAATTTTAATCCTATTAATTTCTAATTAATAGATGCCCAGAAATTCGGGTTATCACAAATTCATATTTCTACTATCTGTATGTAATGCCACACGACTAAAAGAAATTTGTTAGAAGCTTCTAGTTTAAGTACAATGAATTATATTCTCCATCAAGAGAGTCCTTCTAAACTTAAGATTTGTGGCATATAAGTTACTTGCCCTGATTGTGGATTTTAGTGACATATGGTTTTTCAGCCCAACCTATGTTCCAAGGGACTATAACTTTTGCGACTTCCGTACTTAAGATTTAGAACCGAGATTCGTACACAGTAACTACCCGGCCATTATGGCCTGTACCGTGAGAATTATTCAATTTACCGTGGCCCGGCTAGCGTGGGTGCCGACCGTCAACTACGAACTATCTCTTGCTGCAGCTTTGCCTTAATCGTGGGATTTACTATCGGTTCGCAGTTGCCAGCGAGCCAAACGCCAATGATAAACTTCCTAGGCTTTAATCGTGCCTAATGTGTGGCTTATAGTCGGTTTCTCATTGCTGGCTGGGGGGCCGATCGTAAGTTGTGAACTACCCAGGCTATTTTCATGCCTTTAGTCATGGTTATCTTGCTTTCACTACTGCCGGCGAGAGCTCGTGATTGATCGCAATTGGAAAAATGTTAAACAAACAATCGAGCAAAACATCAATTTTTACAATGGTTAGGCTAATACGTCCACTATCTTTCTTTTATTGTTTCAGGTGATACATGCTTTTTCCAAGCTGATAGAAGTAATGGCGGAGATGATGGAGATTCCTTCATTTCCCAAACATCTTTTCCATCAACTTTTGACAAAATGTAAACACTGTTTGGAGATCCTTATGAACAACAAATGGTCCTTCCCAAACTGGATCTAGTGTGCCTGGATGGGGAAAGACTTGCTTGAGAACAATATCTTCCTTTTGTAACTCTTGGGATTCACCTTAGATTTGTATTTTTTGCCACTTTCCGTCTGTTTGCGGTGGTCTTGAAAGCGGTGTTATTCCTTCTTTCTTCAATCGGGTCTAAGGAAATACTGAGAAACTCCTCGTTTTCTTCCGGATTATACTGTGTCCTACGATGTGAAGGGACAACTGTTTCGACCGGAAGCATGGCCTTAGCCCTATATGCTTAGAGCAAATAGAATATGTCATGTTGCTATTTTGTAAGAGGCTTGGTAGGACCACAGTGCCGTGGGTAGTTTGTCAACCCACGCTCCTTGGATTTATCTAGTTTTTCCATAATTAGTGTTTGCAAGACTTTGTTGACAGCTTCAACCTACCTATTGGCCTGGGGCAACTCCTGTTATGAGTCAATCCACGCTAGGCTTCGAATGCATTTATTCTTTGAGTTACTCAATCTAGATTTGTGCCTGGATGCCCGGCTGGTATGTCATTGCTAGGGAAATATGCGGTCGTCAGCAGTGAACTGCCCAGGATAGTGCCCTTAGTCATGGCTATCTTATTTCACTACTTCCAACACATGCTTGTGATCTAGATTGCTAATCACAAAAGAAGTAGTGGTTATAACAACATAGGTGTTAAGTGAATATAACTGCATATGTGTTAAGTGAATATAACTTCATATGTGTTAAGTGAATGCATTAGTCCCTTGTCTCGGTTAAAGGGAAAGAGTAGTTTAGACCAAACCTGCTGCTTCGAAAGAAGTGCAAAGTACGATGTTGTGTAGTATGCCTGATTTAAGATGTTCTCTTGGATAGGAATTATCGCTTGGTATTTTTGTAAGACTCTGTAGAACCAAGGAGCCGATGGCATTGTCCTAAAATGACAACAATCGAGTTAGATAAAAACAAAAGAAGAGGTTTGTTATGGTTCCTCCTTTGCAGGATCATCCGTTGCCATGCGTATGACATGTTTATGCGAGCATATTGTGTGATTGGAGAGCTCCTCATAAGGATTTTCTGCAAGTACTCTATTTGATAATGGTGATTTTACTAGGCCAAAATTCTTGTTTGGCGTTTTAGTGCTGCCTCCTAGCGGTCATTGGTCTAGTTATTTTGTCAAGTTGACTCCAACTAGTTTGGTGGACTTATAGTGGATGTCTCCAATGTGCATCCTGCTATCCTTAGTTCCTAATCAATTTGATTTTTTTTTTATTGGATCATGATGGAGTGGTGAAGCTAGTATCTTGATTGGCGACTGCAATGTCCTAGCGGTTTACTATATATATTGTTGATTCGTGTTGAATCGTAATATGAGGAGTAGTGGTGGTGGTTCTGGATATCTCTCGCCTTTCTGTCGTAGGCCAAATATGTTGGAATTTGTAGAGCTCGATCCTTCAAAGCCTTTCCTTTGATGTAACACCATACTTAAATGGATGGCTTCTCTTTGATCATTGATCATTCAAGCTCCGGAGACAGAGAGTTGTATCTCTTCCATTTCGCTATAGCATTTGTATTGCAAGCTATGCTAGCTTCCCTGGGTGACCATCTATCTGAAATCCTGACATTGATGTTTCCTCATCTTTATGTGCCTTGCCGACCCAATGGAGAGGTCATGCATAATTGTAGTGGCTAGTTTGATTTTTTGTCTTTACTTCGTGTAGCGTGTAAGAACCCTTTGGTCGATCAGCACATGCCACGGATTTATGAATCCTTCCTTCACATTTTTACTAGGATAGAGATCCAAGAGTAGATATTAGAGCCATGCAATAGCTTAAGATTTATTAGAATGAATGAAAAGTAATTATATAGTACCTCCTTTATGCCTCCCGTTTATCAGCAAGTGTGGAGATCTTGACAAGTGTCTAGGAGGGCGGGTTAGCCCCTTACAAAGGTTTATAGTAGGCACTCAAAAGTTTTTGTTTTCCAGGAGGGTGGACTAGTAATTCTTGGTCTTATCTCCTTCCATTTTCATGTTTGTTGAACATATCCCTAGGTAAGGAGAGCTATTGACATGATTTGAATCATGTCTGGTACACGTTGGATTGGTGATGCCTTCGTGCATGATAGGAGTGACAAAGTGTTGTGCTTGTCATATCTAGACTTTGAGTATTCAATCATCATGACTTCAATCTTCAAGTTGTGATGTTTCGATCCATCAGCGAGATCCCAATTGTAGTACTTTGATTTGATGCTGGATGGAAAAAGGGCTGTGCTTAGAGTTCATTTGGTTATGTGGAATGCCCCATGTGTTCTCTAGACCATAAGACTTTCTTATATTATGACATTGAGGTCCAATACTTCTGTTCGCCCTAAGCATGTCAAGAGTTTATCCACCAATGCTCTATATTAAGTAGTGAAGTGTTTACCGATTTCAATCACAACCATGTCGAATTTACGTCCGATAATTTTTAGCATCGGGAGGTGTTTAGACTAGTCGTCCTGCTTTTTCACATCTGGATAGCTATTGCATTCTTTGCAGTGGAGTTCTTTTACTTTAGGCGGCATATTGGAAAGTTGTTCTCCTTTCCTTAGTAGAGACTTTGTACTTTTCAAGAGAGATAATTTAATATTCGGAAAAGATTGGGAGGTTTTGTAGGTTCAAAGGGTTGATGGTCCAATTCGTATAATAAAGAGAGAATCTTGAGATAGAAGGAATAGCTTCTCAATCCAAGAAATGGTGATTACAAACTTGAAAAAGAAAAGGAGAAAAAATCTCATTTCAAAGAGACAATGACTTTAGATCAGGAGAAAGGATTTCAAGTTTGGAGGGAGAAAATGATTTTCTTAGAATCATAATTTTATAGTTTACTAGGGAAATAGATTCCTCTTATACAAAAGAGGAAGATAGTTTTCTTACGTTAAAGAAGCAATACTTCCGGATGGAAAGAGAATAAAATTTGATTTTAGATCTGAAAAATGACTAAGTGTTTCTTTTGGTCAAAACGGTGTTTTTGATCTGAAATGAGAAAAAGAAGATAGAACGATTTCAAACCTAAGAAATAAATACATGTTTCTTTTTGGTTGAGAAACAGTGTTTGCAGATCTAAAAGGAGATAGAGTGATTTCAGATCAAAGAAGTGAATACATGTTTCTTGTTGGTTAAGGAGCCATGTTTGTCAAACTAAAAAAGTAAGAAAAAGAGAACCTCTCATTTAAAGGAGACAATGACTTTAGATCTGAAAACAAAAAGGTATAAATTTTATTAAACAATGCAATTTCAGATCTCAAGACTAGAAACAGATTTTCTTTTGTGAAAGAAAATAATGATCTAGATCTAAACAGAGGGGAAAGGGGGTTTCTTATGCTAAGAAACTATGTTTTTGGATTCCAAATGAGAAAAGAGAGGTGGCTTGATTTCGGATCAAAAGAATGAGTACATGTTTCTTTTTGGTCAAGGGACATATGTTTGTGGATCTGGAAGAGTAAAAGGAATATCTAAGGATTTCAGATCTAAAAGATGACTTTTTTGCTAATAAACAGTGTCCATGGGTAGTAAAAGTAAGATCTACAAAGAGGACAAGAGAATTTCTCTATGTAGTAGAATGGATGTTCGGATCTGAAGGGAAAAGGAGGATTTTTTTGTTTTATGTAAAACAGTCAGGGTAGATCTAAAAGGAAACATAGATTTCAGATCTTAGAAAAAGGGAGAGAGTTTCTTAAGAGGAGAAACGAAAATATCAAGCAGGAGATTAGAAATAGTAGGTTTCAAAATAAAAAGAAAAGTAAGAGAGAGAAAATTTCCTTTTAAAAAAGGAAAGTTCAGTACTCAGTGAAAGCACCAAAATGTGTGCACGAAAACTAGGGAAACATTCAAATCGTTATTGTAGATCTGTAAATATTGTTTGTAGTATATAGCTGTTGTTTGTTGAAAACTAGTTGCAGATGTTTAAGGTAGAAAATCAGTAATTTACAATAAAGAATATGTAAAGTACTTAAATGTAAAAATACATAGAATTTACAGTGGTTCGGTCTTAATATGCCTACGTCCACTGTTCCTCTTTTATTATCCCTTTCATTTTTGATAACAAGTACAAGCTTTGAATATGAGTAAACATGCTACTAAAACTATGATTTTTCCCTCTCGAAGTTGTTTGCCATTGTTGCTGAAAGCTTCGTTTTTCAACATCCTTCCTTTTTACGATGCCGTGTGCTTGGTATTTATAGAATGAAGATACGAGGAGAGGCAGCTGAGTATATAATATTTGGAATTTGGTTCAACCTTCCTTCCTCCAAGATTTGGTTCAATCTTCCTTACATGATTGTCAAGCTATTCCACTTATGACGGCCGCCATACACCTCCAAGAACCTGGGAACGCGTCATGAAGAAATCCCCGAAGTATCGTCGTGCCATGACGAAAATCTCCAACTTTTTTTAGATCAATTATACCTGGGTTGAGCTCCAAGCAAACCTTCACCCGAATCCAAGCAGCATTACTACCAACCAACTCCAAGTAAACTCCATATTTTCAAGGCCATACTCCAAGCAAGCCCCAAACCAATGTTTTGGTTCGGCCATCGGGCTGACTCTAAGCAAACTCGAGATTTTCAAGCCCCAACTCCAAGCAAGCGTCGAACCAAAGTTTAGGTTTGGTAATCCAAACGACTCCAAAGAGACGCGAGATTTTCATGCCTCGAGTCCAAGCAAGCGGCGAACCAAATTTTTGTTTCGGTAATCCAACCGACTCCAAATAGACTCCAGATTTTCAAGGCCCGACTCCAAGTAAGCGTCGAACCAAATTTTGGTTCGGTCATTGGGCTGACTCCAAGGAGACTGGAGACTTTTAAGCGCCGACTCCAAGCAAGTTTCAAACTAAAGTTTTGGTTCGGTAGTCAAACCGACTCCAAGCAGACACAAGATTTTCAAGGTCCGACTCCAAGCAAGCACCGAACCATAGTTTTGGTTTGGTTATCGGATCGACTCCTAGCAGACTCGAGATTTTCAAGCCCAGACTCCAAGCAAGTGCTGAACCAAATTTTTGGTTCGATCACCCGACCGACTCCTAGCTGACTCCTGATTTTCTTGGCCCGACTCCAAGCAAGCGTCGAATCAAAGTTTTGGTTCGGTAATCCAATCGACTCCAAGCAGACTCCATATTTTCAAGGCCCGACTCCAAGCAAGCGCCGAACCAAAGTTTTGATTCGGTCATCGGGCTGACTCCAAGAAGACTCGAGATTTTCAAGCCTCGACTCTAAGCAAGTGTCGAACCAAAGTTTTGGTTCAGTCATCACACCGAGGATCCTGGCTTGCTGTTGAACTGTCAACCTTGAATGGCGGTAGAGCGTCTCGGTATCAACTCCATAAGACGATGGTGGACAAATATTAAGATGATCACATCTCTCAATCCGTAGCTTGGATTGAGACGCGATTTCAACCCATGTCTATATCTTGATCTCGAGAATATCTCCAAACCTGTTTTAGTCTATTCCAGAACAACGACGATTTTGCCCCTGACTCCTTATAGTCATTATGTAGTGGGAGAAAATGCCCACAATAGGATAAGTACATAAATAATTTTGAGTAATTATGCATCGAACTGGAGCAATTAATCACACATCGAATCGCAGCCAAACCACCCCATTCACTAGACTCAAAAATTGCATTTTTGGAGAAATTTTAGTGAGGAAATAATTTACTAAAGCTTCTACAGATCGGACTAAAAGGAGTGTAGAGGAAAATCTAGGGTTTTATTTGGAGTATCGGGATTTGAGGAAGAAGAAACAGATTTTAGGAAAGAAAAGGGAAAGTTCTTTTTGCCTGCTGTGTACGGGATAGAGTAATGGGGGAGGAAAATGAAATTAGGAAATGAAGAAATAGAGAGCATGAAAAATAAGAACGCCAAAGACCTTTGACTATAGTCAAAATGCAAACGCTGTAGTACGCGACTAGTAGTACACGGTTGAATAAAACGAAAGCAACTAGTAGTACACAGTTGTCTTTTGCTGCTTTTAATAATAGATTTTGTTGTGGTGTAAGTAAATGAATAGGTCCTATCCATCCACTAGCTTTGATAGGATTGGCGGAGCTTCTATGTGTCGCAGTAATTCTTCGAATGCTTTTTGACAAGCTTCACTCCATTCGAAGTTTTTTCCTTTCTTCAATGCATCAAAGAATGGTATACACTTGTCAGAAGCTTTCGAGATAAATCGGCTCAATGCTGCGACCTTCCCATTCAGGCTTTGCAATTCCTTCTTATTCTTTGGGGCTTGGACTTCTTGTAGTGCCGTTATTTGTTCTGTATTTGCTTCAATGCCCCTGACACTCACTATGAATCATAAGAATTTTCCGAAGGCTACTCCAAAGTGACATTTGAGTGGGTTGAGTTTCGTTCCATACTTTCATAGTATTTCGAACATTTCAACAAGATTATCTAAGTGATTGGCAGCTACTCGCGATTTGACAACATGTCATCCGTGTAAACCTCCATAGTTTTCCCGATCTAGCGCTTGAACATGGTATTCACCAATCTTTGGTATGTGGCCCTGACATTCTTTAAACCGAATGGCATTACCCTGTAGCATATAGTCCCAGATCGGTGATGAAGCTAGTGTTCTCTTGATCAGGTTCGTTCATAAGGATCTGATTATAGCCCGAGTATGCTTCGATGAATGATAGTTGTTCATGCCCCGCTGTCCCTTCCACAAGATGATTGATTTTGGGTAGAGGGAAGTTATCTTTCGAGCAGGCTTTGTTTAAGTCAGAATAGTTAATACAGATTCTCCATTTCACATTGGACTTTTTGACTAAGATCTGGTAGATACCTATTTAGGGTAAGTTGCATCATGGATAAATCTGTTGGCCATTTACTCATCTACCTCTTTTCTTAACACCTTGGACTGTTCACGGCCCAGGCTGCGCCTTTTTTGCTTTACTGGTATGAACTTGGGGTCGGTATTGAGCGTGTGGCATGTGATTTCTAGTGATACCCCACACATATCGGAACGCATCCAAGCGAACACATCCAAGTTGGCACGAAGAAATTTAGTAAGATCCAGTCATATCTTGTTTCCAAGGTGTGATCCAATTTTCAAGACCCTCATTGGGTTATCCATGTCGACTGGGACAGACACCATCAATTCTGCCGGTGCTGCTCGTTCCTCCCTCGTACTCTTCTTTCTAGGGTCCAAAGCCTTGTCGAATCGACTATGGTCCGCGAGTTAGGGGCGGCTCTATAGTTGTTATTCAGTAGGTTCGTGAATGTAGAGAGTTCTCCCCACATCCTTTCCCTTTCCCCTTCTTTTCGATTCACGTAATTCTGCAATGTAGCATTCCCTAGCGACGCACTGATCTCCTTTCACCACCCCGATTCTATTTTCCATTGGGAACTTCATGGAAAGGCACCATTGGGATAGAGCAATTATGGAATCTGCTAACGCGAGTCATCCCAAGAAGGCGTTATATGCAGAGATTTTGTCCACAATTATGAAAGTCTGAATGAGGGCGACTCTTAGATTACCCTCTCCAAGTTCCACTGGCAGGTCAATCATCCCCACAGGTTGATTTGGTTCACCGGTAAACCCTTGGATCTTTGTTTGGCATGAAGACGTGCTTTTCATGTCGATCTTCATTTGATCAAAGGTATGCTTGAAAAGTATATTAATAGAACTGCCACTATCAACCAACACTCCCCAGACCACAACGGGACCGATTCCCACTGTCACCACCATTGGATTGAGAGTTCGAGCTTCGATCCCTTTGATATCCCAATTCTGGAACACTATATCGCCACTCAAAACTTTCTGCAGCTTGGCTGGAGTTTCATCTTCTTTTGCAAGATATGATTTCTTTATAGCATGCTTCAATGAAATTGCATACGGCTCCATCTCTTCCCAACTTCTTTACGAGGGGTGTGATCCCCCAAATATCATCCCTATAATAAGTCTTTGGTCAGTTCGTTTTGATCCCTCTTCACTAGTTTCGGACGGGTTTCTTTGATCCTTGGGAGCTTGAGCAGTCGCGGGTTGATCAGGATTCTGTGAATTTCTCAGGTGCTGCTGAAGTTTGCTCTCCCGAATAAATTCTTCGATGACATTCTTTAGATGGTGGCATTCCTTTATACTGTGACCATGTGTCTTGTGGAAGCGGCAGAATTTTCCTGAACGTTTTTGTTGTTCAGTTGTTCCTTCTTAGTGTGTTTTTATATTCCTCGGTCCCTTGAGTTGCGAGATAGATTTTTTCCAAAGTATCGTTGAGAGGGGTGTAATCTTCGAGCCTAAACCCTTTAAGCCGTTTATTTTTACCATTGCTATTTCTTTTATTAGAATTTTGGTTTTTCCTTTTTTGAATTTTGTCTTTCCCTATGATTCCTTCAGCAGTTCCAGAAGCCCGTGTGTTTTGATTCACTGCCACATCGCCTGCTCGACGTTTATCGGTTGCACCCTAGTAGGCTTCCTTTCTAGCTCATGTACTTCCTCCAACCTTAAATATTGACTTGCTTTATGATTGAAGTCCTTCCTTGTAGTAGGTTGCTTCATTTTAATCCACTTTTTGGATTCAGTTTCGGGATGAATGGCACGAACCAATGCGATAAAAACCATGTCCTTGTTGGGATTGCTTACTTCCATCACTACGATATTGAACCGGTTCATGAAAGATTTCAGTGATTCGATTCATCCCTCGAACAATCCGGATAATGACATGACATATTTAGGTCGCGTGGTATGGAACTCGAACCGATCGAGGAATTTTGTTGCTAGTTGGTCAAAAGTAGAGACATTTCGCGGCGGAAACCTAGTGAACCACATGGAAGCAATTCCTTCCAGAAAGATGGAAAAACATCTACATGGAACAACTTCCGAAGCGTTTGCTCCATCCATGTACCAACTATGCTTGTACAAATGGGGTTTTGGGACCTTTGTCCCGTCATAGGATGGAATAGTGGGCATTGTGGATTTCTTTGGCTATCGCTCATTCAAGATTTCATCTGTAAAGGGAGTCCAACTTGGGGCGGCAGTCAGTCACTACACCAATCATTTGACTTTGCAAATATTCTCGACAAGTGGAATAAAGCCTAAGCTCTCCTGTCTTTGGGAGAGCCACTCCCACGTGATCCTCTTAGCTAACGGTTGGCCTGACGAGGGCAGTTTGGGCATTCTTTGCATCATCGAATGCATTAACATTCTCTTCCAATTTATCATCATTAATTTGTTCTCCATCTTCGGAGTCGGAGAGGTCCATAGCTATATCTTCTTGCGGGGTCTTCGCCCCATGATTCATGTTCAAAGTTGGTTGCCTTGCGGCAAGTGGAGTACTTGTATTTCCTTTCGTGTTGAGTCCCATGGTTCCTGTTGTCACCCTTCTTTGCGGCTGTTTTCCGTTTCTTCTATGTAGACCAGAAACAGAATAATTTTCTTGTTCTATAACAGCCACGGGTTCAGCCATAGTTCTTAGACCAGGATTTAAATGTAAGGTTAGGAGAGAATTAAGCTTATCCATCGAGCCTTTTGACTGTTTTCAATTTTTTGGTTGATCTCATCAACCATTTTGTTCAAGTCATCCCTTGTAACGACTTCGCATTAACTGGAGGATGTTGGCGCTTGATCTCCCAAGTTAGCACCATTTACTTCAGTTTGCTGATGATTCGTATATTCTCCAGCTATCACTGCCCCTATGGACCTTTCAAAGGTAGTTATCTTCCTTCCCGAAACCATTGATTCTAAGCGGTAGATTCTTCAAGCAAAGATGAGGATCTAACTACTAGACTTATTGGATTAAAGTAGATAGCAGGATCTGAACCCTGAGTTGGGTTCTCAGTGAAAGCACCAAAATGTTAACCCAAAAAATGGATCAACGCCCTAGTTTGAGTGCGAAAGCAACAACCATGTTCTCACGAGGCAATAATATGGATAACAGATATAAAAAGAAAGCAGAAATAAAAATGAGACAGGAAGATTTTTATAGTGGTTTGGCTGTTAACGAATCCTACATCCACTTTATAGCTTTTATTATAGACTGATTTTTGTTAAAAGATGTATTTGATTATAAAGCTCTTAAATATCCTTAGTCAGATTGAAGCTTCAAGGTTGGAATCCACTGGAGAATCACTTTGAACCCCTTTGAGGACTGTCGTGAGGGAGATGAAGAGTGAAGAAAGCTTCCAGTAGAGTTTCAGCCACCAATCCGGAGGATCTCGTTTATGTTGTAGACAGGAGAGTATTTATAGAGATTGGAGAGCTTTTGGGCCAAGCCTGTTTGATAACTACTTGTAGATGATCACAAGAAGGAGCTACTGAAACTTGCCTCATGACCCGAGCCAAAACCATGGATTGCTAGCGATACATGGTCTATGAATCGCTAGTGATCCATAGTTTATGCCCGAATGCGAGCTGATTACTTAGCTTTTCCCTCTGCTTTGTTTCCCATAAAGCATAGTGATCCTGTGTTGATGTATGGATTGCCAACGATCCATACACTTAGTCTGTTATTGGACCTTGGTAAATGGAGTGCCTTTGTCGTTTTATGTTGATGTTGTTCATGTAGTCTTGTTACACGTCATCTTACTTTGGTGACAGTTTTCTTGCTAGTTATGTTTAGCCACTAACTAGGCTGGACAGATGCTTGTCTCTTAATTTAACTAACTTGGAATCTCGTCAAACTCAGTTATTACTTCTAGAATATGTGTTTGGATCATGATGCTAGAGAATCGGTTGGACCCTGAGCTAACCCCATGGATCGTTAGCGATCCATAGGCCTGTCCTTAGTGGATTTTCTCGTTCTTTTTTCCCAGCTTTCTTTAGCTTAGTACTCTAGTTCTTTTGGTTGACTTCTGGGCTATTCTGACTCGACCAAGTTGTTCTAACTTCTCTTGGATCCTGCTGGGTTAAAAACCCGGATAACAATAATTGAAATTAATAATCATTTTAATCAAGGATATTTAAAAATAATTAATCATTTTAAATAATGATATTTGAATTTAATTAATGATTCAATTAATGATTGTTTTAAATTTAACTAATTCTTTTTACTAATGATATTTGGAATTTTGTTAAATCATTTTAATTAATGATGTTTTATAGTTCAATAAACCATTTTAACAAATGATGTTTTAATTAGTCATTTTAAATGAGGTTTGAACTTAATTAATCCAATTAGTTATGATTATTTAAACTTAATTAATTGTTTTAATTAATGGTGTTTAAAATTTACCTATCATTTTAATTAATGATGTTTAAGATGAATTATTCTTTTTAACTAATGATTATTTGAATTGAATAAATCTTTTTAATTATTGATATTTAAAGTTAAGTAATTTAATAAAAGTGATTAAAGTAAATTAACTCATGTAATAAGGGTGTTTTAAGTTAATTAATTGATTTAAAGTAATAAAATGATTTAATAAAGATTTTTAAATCAATTTACTGATAATATAAAAGTGTTTGGAAATAATTAACTATTTTATCAAAGATAATGGATTTGTTCACTTAAAAGAGATTTTAAAATGTGATTAGTTATCTTTGGGATAACTAATATTGTTTTCAGTTTAGAAAAGGTATTCAAATTGTTTTATTATCTTTTGAGGTAATAACTATTATTTTAAGTTTATAAATAATGGTTTATAAATGAGAAAATCCTCTAAAAGGGATTATTTATAAATAAAGCTAAGTGTGAATTTTTTTTGGGTTTATAGTTAATAATGTTTTAACAACATTTGTTTTTGACCCTTGTTTTAATACACTTAGTATTATAAATTTTGTCTTATAAAAGAATGTTTTGAAAGAGTATTTCTAAAAATGTTTTACCAATACTGTAATATGGAAATCAAGCACAAGTTCAGTTTCTTTTAAAAGTTAAAGTTCGATTTCGGTTATGAAAAAATAGTTCCGTTATTGATATCGCTTATATGGAAAGGATTTAGTCATACTTTTAATGCTAAACGTTAAGACTTGGACTCGTTTCTATCGAAGGTTAAAAATGTCATCAAGGCGATGCCAAGTGGTAAAACTATCTCAACTTGTCTGGCTTCATTTTCAACCGAGAGATAACACTTGTTTGGAATCAATGAGTAGTGGTAAATATATGATGTTTAATTTCCATATACGATCATTTTAATTATCCCCGATAGTTGATTTATTAATTATCGGATTCAGGTTTCTTCATGGTGTATCATCACCTTAAAAACGATATGCTGCTCTTTGAGCTTTGTTATCCTTTGTCGAAAATGACTAAACCCAAATCGCGAGAGGAAGCCAAGCTATGTGAGGTTTCTCCCATCAAAAGGGTATTTTCATATCTCATCTAGTTTGGATTCGGTTGTGCACTTAGATGTGGAAATATTTGGATACTCGGTAAGGTTTGGCGGGGTTCGGCTTGGTATTGTTCGAGAAGTGTCATGGAGTATATGAGCTTCTCAAAAGCATATTACTAGAGGTATACTTCAAACGGTTGCATCTTCCTAGTCATTTGTTGGAAAATTTCCTTCGCTTATTTGATTATAAAACCCTGAATCTGTTTATCTTTAAATTGCCACTAGTAGAGCCAACTCCTCTTTAGGCATTTAAGTATTGATTTAGTACATTCTATCAAGTTGGACTGTTACCTTATTCTATCCATTCTACCAAGTAGGATATTACCTTATTCTGTCCAATTTCTCAAGTTTGGACTGTCATCTTATTTTGTCCATCCAATCAAATTGGGACTGTTTCCTTGTTTTATCCATTCTGTCTGGTTTGTATTTTTCTCAGGTTATTTCCATTCTTTCAAGTTTGGTTCTAATATTAATTCTTCCCATTCATATTTGAATTGTTTCCTAATATTTATTTCTGCTCTTACTTGTATGGATGTTATTCTTGTGAGGTAAAAACCTATTCCGCGTTAGCGGCGTGGTCTCACAGAACTTTTGTTAACCCGCCTTTTGGCAAGGCCGTATACAAGCGAATTTATTCCAATGGACTGCATGGTTATCAAGGCTGGAATATTATGGATTTGGTTCGGACGGATGGATTGACAATCAATTACGAATGATAAGTATAAATATGAAGCCAGGATTGAGCATGGTCGATGGATAAACGACGCAGGGTACTTGGAATATGGATTTTGGAAAGAGATGAGTTTCTTAGAGTTTGCTTCGAGTCATCATAGGGTTTGTTTCAGGTCAGGAAAGGTTACTTCAGGTCTCCATCTGATTTTCTTCGGGTCGACAAGGGACAACTTGTGATTGGTTGTTGCTTAGGGTCGCCATATGGAGGTGCTTCGGGTCGACGTAGCTCCAACTTCGGGTCGACATTGCTTTGGTAAAGGGGTCGGCATTTGGTTGAAGGTGGTATTACTTCGAGAGATCGACATTGCTCTTGCTTCGAGTCAGGTCGGCATCAACTTCGAGTTGGCATACTAGGTGCTTCGGGTCGGCAATGATAAGGCTTTGGATCGGCACTAGGAGATATGGGGTTGGCATATTGCATCACTTCAAGGGGTCAGCTACAAGATGAACTTCAGATTGGTATTCATAGAACATCGGGTTGGCATCAGGGATGACTTCGGGTCGGCATTGGGAATGGCTTGGGGTGGCATTGAGAATGGGTAGGGGTAGGCATGTTTCACTTCAGTTCAGTTCAGTATTTAGGAAACTTTGGGTCGGTGTTTATCATACTTCAGGTCAGCGGCGTTTATACTTGGGGTCGGCATTCGGTAGGAGCTTGGGGTCGGCATTCGGTAGGAGCTTGGGGTCGGCATATGGAAATGCTTTGGGTCAGCTACAAATCTATTTTGGGTCATCATCAGGTTTGCTTCGGGTTTGAACCGAGTTTTCTCTGGGTCGAAATGTTGTCTACTTCAGGTCGGCGTATTTGGACGAGTTCGGCTTGACGGTCGCTATGGTGGGCCTATGTAGATGAGGAGACTCTTTAGCCGGGATTTCACCTATAAACACAGCAGGCATGGCTTCAGAAAAGGGGGATTCTCATTCTGTTTCTCTTCATCTTCCACCTAAAGGCCACTCTGCCATTTTTTTCAGAAATTTTGGATCGTAACTGTAATCAAATTTTAGTATAATTAAAAGGAACTTTCTGGAGTGGACGTAGGTCGGAGTTAGCCGAAACACTATAAATCTTGTCTTTTTTACTGCTTTCATTTTAATTTTGGTTATTCTTCATATTATATCCTCTACATATACTCTATCTGTGATCTGTGACTGGATATTGGTGCTTTCGCTTGCAATTGGGTATTGGTGGTCAATTTTGCCAGCACCAACTTTATATGTTCCCCATTATTTGATTTATCTAATGCTGGTATTTCTAGACTGATTCGGGTTTTATTCCTTTATAATGCTAGGGTCAGATCAAGTATTTTCCTAGGTTGTCTTTGGAGTTATTGAGAATCTAGAGGGAAGCTGGAGATTCATCTATCGTAGTATTTTATTTTCTGTTGTATTATATAGTATCCCTATCAGAATTTATAAGGTCAGGATTTTATAATTGTCCAGCTGATAAGGTTAGATTTTAACTCTGATATACTCTTTTCTTTTAATTTACCCTAATAATCTGCCCTTTTGTCGATTGGATGCACGACATTGGAACATAGTAGTAGTGTTCGGTACCGACTTTTGATGGTCAAAAAGGCGAATCGTTACAAAGTGGTATCAGAGCGCTAGGTTAAGCGAGAACCTTGGCTTTGGTAGAGTTTGGCTCATTAGAGATATGGTAAGCGACATCCTAGAATGAGTTTGAGAGTATTATATATAAGAGAGCGTATTTGTTAATGTTATAAAAATGTATTATGTTAATTGGTCTATTGAGTTTTTATGAATTCTGGTTAAGATATGGGACGCCACGGTATCGATAGGCGTTTCTAAACACTCGACCAAGGCTAACGGACATGGTATTGAATTTTTGAAAATTTTGGCAAATTAAGTATTTTGTTGAGGATTAAATTTTATATATATAAAGGAATAATTTACAAAACTTTGTATAGTTATAAAATGTGTTGGTTTACATGTGATCATATTTATTTATTATCATTATTGTTTGTTCAATAATGCTTAAATTAAATAAGAAACATTGACTGTTGTTTGTTAACTGTTAAATTGTACTCAGTTTATTTAGGAGCATATTTATTGCTTTGATTTAAATGAACCCTTTGGGAATTAATTTTCACAATTTGAATATATAGACGTTTGGAGAATATGTTAAGTTAAGAATTCACCTTTAATGGTGGGTTAAGGATTAAACTTTAATACAAAGTTGTTAATATAATCTAAAAGTGGGGTGAAATATTTAGAGAATAAGGATTCGAGATAATTATATTATAATAAAGAGGAATTGTTATAATATGAAATGATTTTTATATAAAGGAAATTTTATATACATTTAGTTTATAAAACATGTTTTAAAAAGGATTTTTGAATCTAACTCTCTGAGTTTTTGAAAATAATTTCAAAAGGTTTTTGAGAAAAAAATAGTAATATTTTTGGAAGTAATTTTAAATGGAAGCATTTTCTTTGGAATAATTAGGAGGAAATCGTTTCGATTAGTTTTGTGGTGATTTGAATAATCTTCTAAGTGACGATCAAAGGTTCGCTTAGGTGAACACTGTGGGATACTAGTAAATTATTCTCTCTACCATTGTGCAATCAAAATGAGTTAAAATCTGAACAAACTCAAAGTGAGTTTTAATAAATAAATTATTTGAAGTTATTTCATATAAAAATATATGCCGTATGCTTTCAAAGATGAGTTTTGGAAATTTAAAAGTGGTATTTAATTTTAAGTTCCTGTAAAAAGGGAATTGTATTTCACAATAAGAAGTATTTCTACTAAGAGATTGTTTTGATAAATGAAATTTTCCCCTTATATAAGATAGGGGATAAGTCAACACTGGTTTAAAATAGATTAATTGGATAACCAAGTTTTGATAAACATTGTTCTTATTAAAACATAATCGTTTTAAAAGCATCTAAGTTGTGTAAACTATTTGTTGATTGGGTCAATCCATAAATATTATTCATTTTAACACTCTAAGTAAAAAAGGTTAATAAGTTGACTCGGCTTTAAGAAACCATGATTTGATTTGATATCCACCTAGATCTTTGAAAAGGTAAAATAAAATTTGTATGTACTCTTAGGATATAAAAAATATTATACAAGTAAATAAAGTGGAAATAATTTGTTACTTTATGTTTTTATAAAGAAACGACTTTATAAAATATTTTTAAACCTTAGGTGATAATTTATGAAATAATTCATAAATAATTTAAGTATTGAGTAAAATATTAAGTGAAAATATAAGTGATTTAGAAAAAAAAATTAATATAATTAAGAAACTAATAAAATATAGAGTATAACTTTCTATTTTGTGCGAGTGAGTTTGGATAATCTTTTAAGCAATAACCAAAGGCTAATGAGCAAAACGACACACTTAGATAATTATCTATATTTTTGGACAATCAAGAAAGTTTTGAACCTAAGTTAATATTTGTTTTTTAGTTATTTGACATTTGAAACAATGTTAAGAGATAAGTTTTCCTTTATGGAATTTGATTGACTATTAGTATTAGTTTATTCTTTCATGGAATTTGATTGATTTGATTTGATTGGATTGAATTGATTGGTTGTGTGATTTTGGATACCACTGTCTATGAAGTTTAAATTTATAGACTGAAAATTTTAAATTGTTGTTATTAGGACCTAAATCCCGGTGATTTTGGAAAAAAAGTAAATATTTTGAAGATTTGGGAAAGGACTGATATACGTTCACTCTAGTGGATATTTTTGGAGGAACCGGAATGTCACCAGACGCTCCATGTTGTTTTGATTCTAGAGTTTCACTGTACTTTATTAGGAGGAATCCCCTTCTTGTTGTTTTGATTTGATCTTCGATTTTTTTCTCGTCTGAGAAATTTGAAAATAAATTTTTGGATTGAAAAACCCAGTATTTAGATCTAAATTTGTCATTTGAAAATTTTGAAGGTATGGCATCTATTATAGAATATCCTCTTGTTTTGTCGCATATGATTAAGATATGGATGGTTGATTGCATGTGGATTTATATCATGCTAACTTTTATATGTAGAGTTACATCATATTGCTTTTGTCAACCTGATTTTCTTTTAGATTATGTAAGTACATGGAAGCAAGGGATTTCCACTCGACTTCTTGTGCATCTGCATTTACATAGAGATAACAAATTACCTTCCAAAATATAATTCAAACACAAAAAGCTACGTAATAAATTTAGAAAATTTTGTTTGGAGGCCGTTTGGCTTTTGTTTTCTTTGATTGGACTAGAGCCCATAGAGGTCATTTGTAGTTGTTTCGATCGAGCCCTGTAAAGGAAACGCTGGCGAAACTTTTCAAAATTTAAGAGTTGGAAAGTTTTTAAGAATTTGAAAAAAAATTGACAACTAAAAGTTTGGTTTTGAGTTATACGTTGGAATGAATGAATGTGAGAAATTAGTTGGTATAGATGAACAAATTTAAAAGACTTGGAAATTTTGGAATATATTCCAGCTGATTGGTTTTGAAAAGTTAATAAGTTTAATAACTCATTTTAATTAATAGTTTTAAACTTAAGGGTTCGGAAACATTTTCTTCCTTTGGGATTTCAGGGACGAAATTCATTTAAGGGGAGGAGAATGTAACTACCCAAAATTCTGGTCATTTGATTTTAAATGTTTAATTAATTTTAAATATTTAAATAATTGGATTTTGGAATTTTATAACTTATTGTTTAAATATAATGCATGTTTAAAATATTTGAATTGTGAATTAAATATTAATTAATTAGATTTAATAATTTCATTTAATTCATTTTAATTAATAAATAATATTAGTGAATTCAGTTTGTAAATTTATTTACAAATATAAATAGATTGGATAAATATCGATAATTAAATATTTAAATCTGTGAAATTGTCATTTCGAGGCATAGTCTCGGATTTTGACGAAACCAATTTCATTGGATCCGTAATAATGAATTATGTTATGCTGTCGAATTTCACGACGGTCAAACGTATCATTTTGTCGCATGAGATCAAAACGCATAGAATTTAATATCGAAAATTTAATATAATAATTGAGTTCAAAAGCTATCTCCTATATATGATTGAATTGGGTCTCAAGACTACTTCCATTAAGTTCGGAATAGGGGTATAACATATCAAACACCAGGCGACACGTCTCGTTTAAAGTTTGATATTTTCGGGTATGTTTTGCTGAATATTATATCAAATAAAATAATATAGTTATATTTATATTTAGCCATATGCTTGCCATACCCATGCCATGCTCCTCATGTTTTCCCATACCCTCCTTTACATGCCTGCCATACCTCCCTCTCCTTATAATTTGTTGTCTGTAACAAAAAATGGGTTTTTCCTTTTGAATTCCAAGTTTAAAAATCAATAACTAAATATAAACTCAACAATAAATCATGAAAAAAAAATATTCAAACTCGTATGGGCTAAAGCTTCCATCCTATAGATTTGTAACTCGCGGCTATGATTTGGGTGATCGACTTTTTGGGCGGCCATCTAGGGCTTAGGTTTTCGATGGTTTTAGGCAACGATACGGATTGTTGTTGGTTGCTTTGGCTTCGCGGTAGGTAGGCGCACGTATGGCCGCGGTTTGGTGGCATTTGAGGATGGATTGGAGATCGCAACCTGGTGGTAGTGGCATGATGTTTTGGCTCGGTTGCATTTTACAGGGTGAGGCTGGAGTTGTAATCGAGGGTTCGGGCGAGTCAAGATTGTTTAGGGGAGTCCATCGGAGAATACGGTTTGTAACACTAAGCACCATAGCTATGTATCACTGATCTTTCGTGCACGGAGATTAGGTATAGATATCATGTGCATGTTCATTTAGGGATGGAGAAGAAGAAAGGTAGTAGAGGGGTAATCTTGTAATTACTTAAAGTAGTCATTAATATAAGTTGTTTGATTTTAATTTAAAAATTATCAACTTATAAAATGTTTATCTCACTCATACGAGGTCAGATTCGTACGTTGTTTTTTGCGTTGGACTCGTGTCACCTAGATCTTTGTAGTGGAGTTGTTTTGGTTGGATTTAGAGCTTGTTGGAATTTAGGCTAAAATCGGACGACCATTTGGTTTTAGTCCAAATCGAAACGTTTCGACGAAAATGAAAAATCAATGTGAGTTTAACTCACATTTAATTTTATCATATCATATCTGTGATGTCATAAATGTTTATTGATTGCTTTGATGTTAATTGAATTGTTTGATTGATTGTTTATTTGAATTTCTATTTGGAAAATGGATGACATATTAATTTGATCATTATAAACTCATATGATTATCTATATATTACCCATAACCATTGTTTTGCAGGGAAAATTTATAGAGAGACCCTGAGGGGTTTCTCGCCAATAATTAGTTATTTACATTCTCATGCTGTTATATTTATGGTTAATTGAAAATAAATCATGATATTCCATTTAATTTGTTAAGTGTCATTATAGCAATTTTTCTATATCGTCATTTATTCAATTTCATCCCCAATACCCTATCGTTTATTTTTTAACTTGAGCTTGTGATTTCACTAAACAGAATGTTAAAATTCTTTAATCATTTTGGTTAATGATAATTTAAAAATAATTAATAATTTTAACTAATGATTTTGGAATTAATTGACCAACTTAATTAATGGTGTTTAAATTTGGTTTATCTTTGATTTAAATGTAACTTGATTTAATTAACCATTTTAACAAATGATTACTTGAGTTTAACTAATTGTTTTAATTAATGATAATTGAAATTAATAATAATTTTAATCAATGATATTTAAAAGTAATTAATCATTTTAAATAATGATATTTGAATTTTATTAATTATTTAATTAATGATTTTTTTAAATTTAACTAATTATTTTAACTATGATATTTGGAATTTAGTTAAATCATTTTAATTAATGATGTTTTATAGTCAAATAAATCATTTTAACAAATGATGTTTTAAATGAGGTTTGAATTTACGTAATCCAATTAATTTATGATTATTTGAATTTAATTAATTTTTTTAATTAATGGTATTTAAAATTTACTTATCATAATGATGTTTGAGATGAATTATTCATTTTAACAAATGATTGTTTGAATTGAATAAATATTTTTAACTAAAGATATTTATAGTTAAGTAATTTAGTAAAACTACTTAAAGTGAATTAACTAATATAATATAGGGGTTTAAGTTAATTAACTGATTTAAAGTTAATAAACTGATTTAATAAAGATTTTGAAAGTTAATTTACTGATAATGTAAAAGTGTTTGGAAATAGGTAACTATTTTATCAAAGGTAATGGATTTGTTTGCTTATAAGAGATTTTGAATTGTGATTAGTTATCTTTCGGGATAATTAATATTTTTTCTAAATTTATAAAAGGTATTCAAATTGTTTTATTATCTTTTGAGATAATAAATATTTTTTAAATTTATAAATAATGGTTTATAAATGAGAAAATCCTCTAAAAGGGTATATTTATAAATAAAGCTAGGTGTGAACTGTTTTTCGGTTTATAGTAAACAATGTTTTAACAACATTTTTTTTACCCTTGTTTTAATACACTTAGTATTATAAATTTTGTCTTATAAAAGAACATTTTGATATAGTATTTCTAAAATTGTTTTGCCAATACTATAATATGGAAATCAAGCACAAGTCCAGTTTCTTTTAAAAGTTAAAGTTCGATTTCGGTTATGGAAAAATAGCACCGTAATCGATATTGCTTATATGTTAAGGATTTAGTCATACTTTTAACGCTAAACGTTGAGGCTTGGACTCGTTTCTATCTCAAAGGTTAAAAATGTCATCAAGGCGATGCTCGGAGGTAACACTATCTCAACTTTCCTGGCTTTATTTTCAACTGAGAGATAGCACTTGCTCAGAATCAATAAGTAATACAATCATTTTAAGTATCCCTGATAGTTGATATATTAATTATCGGATTCGGCTTTATTTATGGTGTATCATCACCTTAAACACGATTTACTGCTTTTTGAGCTTTGTTATCCTTTGTCGGAAATGACTAAACTCAAAGCGCGAGAGGAAGCCAAGCTATGTGGGGTTGTTCCCATAAAAAGGGTATTTTCACATCTCATTTAGTTTGGATTCGGTTGTGCACTTAGATGTGGAAATATTCAGATACTCGGTTAGGTCTGGCTGGGTCCGGCTTGGTATTGTTCGAGAAGTGTCACGGAGTATATAAGCTTCTCAAAAGTATATTACTAGAGGTATACTTCATAGGGAGTGCACCTTCCTTGTCATTTATTGGAAAATATCCTTTCCTCATTTGATTTGAAAACCCTGAATCTGTTTATCTTTAAATTGCCATGAGTAGAGCCAACTCCTCCTTACGACATTTAAGTATTGATTTAGTCCATTCTATCAAGTAGGATTAGCACCTTATTCTGTCCATTATATCAAGTTGGAAGGTTACCTTATTCTATCCATTCTATCAAGTTTGGACTATCATCTTATTTTGTCCATTCAATCAAATTTGGGCAATTTCCTTGTTTTATCCATTCTGTCCAGTTTGGATTTTACTTGGGTTATTTCCATTCTTTCAGGTTTGGTTTCAGTATTAATTATGCCTACTCATATTTGGATTTTTTTCCTGATATTTATTTCTTTTCTTTCCTGTATGGATGTTATTCTTATGGGGTAAAAACCCGTTCCGCGTTGGCGTGGTCTCACAGAACTTTATATGTTCCCCATTACTTGAATTATCTCACGCTGGTATTTCCAGACTGATCCGGGTGTTATTTTATTATAATGCTTGGGTCAGATTGAGTATTTACCTAGGTTGTCTTTGGAGTTATGGAGAGTCTGGAGGGGAGCTGGAGATTCACATATCGTAGTATTTTATTTTCCGTTGTATTATGTAGTATCCCTATCAGCATTCGTAAGTCAAGATTTTATAACCGTCTAGCTGACAAGGTTTGATTTCAACTCTGATATACTCCATATTTTTTATTTACCTTAACAATTTGCCATTTTTTCGATTGGATGAGCGACACTGGAACATGTTGGTAGTGTTCTATGTCGACTTTCGATGGTCAAAAAGGAGGATCGTTACAGTTTTGGTGCATTTCAACCACTATAAATAGAAGACTTTCCCCCTAAATTTTATTCACAAATTATTTTGGGAGTCTAGCGAAGCTTTATCAGTCTCTCTCATCAGATTCAGAAAAAGATTCTTTAGGGTTTCACGGAACAAATTCTAGAAGTATGTCACTATAATTTCTACTTCTATTCTCCTCCAATCCTTCAATTTCTAAATCTAATCTATCTGTACAAATCTTATTGTATATATTTAAAATGGTAGATCTAAAAAAGATTATTGAAGGCATAGTAAATCCAAAACGAAAAAGAGCTAAGGACCCGCAGTGGGTGGAAATCTTAGCTTTTATATTTAGTAGTTGATTAGTATAGTTTGGATTTGAACATGCCTTATGTAGTTTTGATTTTCAAAAAAATCATATTATAAACCCCCAAAACTCCTCCAATGCGAAATGCCAATTCTAGATTAAAATCTCAATTACTTATGTCAAAATAATAAGAATTGTGTAGATTTGCAGTTTTGAAATTTTTATCTTCTATTCCACCTCTTATTCTTTTTCTTTGAATTTGTTTAAAGGTTTTGTTTGGGAATAATGTGTAAGATACGAATTTTGTTTGAAGTTTGCATCGGTCATTTCCGTGTATTAAATAGAAATTCCCTTGTTTATGTTTACATGAAAACGGAGTTGAATAGGGCGTAAAATTGAAATTGTAAGCTTTTGTTATCAATATATTCATTTTTTGATGCTATAAGTTGAGTTTAAAATTTAACATTATACAAGTCTACTGATTGGAATTTTTGGATATAAACATTGGAATTTGGCATTGTTGATAATGTGGAACGAGACTTGTATAATTATTAAAAGAGTTGACATTTAAATGCTAGTTTAGGACGTAAATTCCACACGCTTAGAAATTGCTAGGCCCGAATATATATATATATATATATGTGTGTGTGTGTGTGTGTGTGTGTGTGTGTATGCACAAACACATATTAGCGTAATTAACGTATAATTTTAATGTATAATGACGTAGTAAAATAGGTTATTAATTTTATTATATCCTCCTTAGAAAAGTAATTAATGTTAAAGGAGAAATACGAAAGATTTCTTATAAGGCCTTAATTATGGAAACAGTAAGAAGCGTATAATATATGTAGAGTGTGATTTAGATTATGACTAAGTTATCGGGATGCGAGGTCAGTCAAAATCACACAGAAGGCTGTCCAGCTAATATGGCTACCAGCAATGTAAATTTATGCTGATGTGAGACATCGCCTACAATAAGTAACTATGATGACACAAGGTAAGTCTCATATTCTATAGGATAAACCTGCCCAGCTAATCTAGCTACCGTACCTACGAATAGTCAGACTAATGTGAGACATCTTCGTGGGATATGGGTCATAATACAAAGGACGTACTTTAGAGATTGAAGGTATTAAGTGGTTATGTGAGGGCCTGCCTCTTCTCTATGTAGGAAGTAGTAAATAGTCGGGATAACGGGTTAAGCATGCTAGAGCATATCTCAGGAAAGGGCCCACTTCAATAGGAAGTATTATGTGGCTGAAGAGATTCCATGCAATGTCAGCTAGATAGTTACAAGTGAGAACTTTGCCTTGGGATAGGTAGTAAATGATGTGGACCTACCTTAAATAAGGTATTAAATGATCGAAGTCTGCCTAATTCCTAGTAAAAGGAATAAATTGACTTGAGTACTATCTTTTATATTGATAGGACATTATGGACGATAGATATTGGTCATTGGGTTGATAACAAGTTAGCTATGGGCTTATATTTGGAAAGCCTTTTTATTTATTTTTGAGAAAAGCCTTTGGGCTTATATTTGAAAAGACTTATGATGTAGGTGGTATACTTAAGACATATTTCTATTTAAATTATACTTCCTAAGTACTAATATTGTAAGGCTCGAGATTTTTATTCACCAGACATATATTGTTCTGACACCCTCCTCATTACAACATAGGTTAGGAAGGATGATGATCCTGAAGGCGAAGGCGTGGAGTAAGCTTGTGGCAGTCTATCTATTTATCCATTCACGACATTTTCAGATGTACCCGTTGGAAACTGTTGGGTCTTAAAATGATGTACCACGGATATGTAACGGTCATTATTGGACTTTGTGTTATGGTTATTATGACATTTTGAATTTATACTAAAATGGGTATTATTATTATTATTACTATTGTATTTTATCCTTCCATTGTGAGATCTAACATATTGATAAATAACTCCGTATTGTACTTTATACCAACCAACGACCAACTTTAGAATGGGTATAAGTTTCGATGGGCCTTTTCTGGGTTGGAATTTATGTCCGTTTTAGGGCAGGTTGTTATCGTGCGTTCCTATCAGCTTAAGGCTTCTGCTTATCCTACTCAGTTTTTATCCGTCTATGGATAAAGTCTACCTCCTCCGACGTCTCTCTCACTATATATAGTCCAAGAATAATCATATATGTAGTGTCCTATCAACAAGGTAATGACCTAGAAGGCTTCCCATATAATGCCTCAAACGGTGCCATCTGAGCACTTGGCTGATTACAATTGTTATAGGTAAACTCCACTAATGGAAAGTGATCCTCCCAAGATCCTTCAAAATCCAAGATACACATTTGAAGTAAGTCCTCCAACACTCGGTTCACCCTCTCCATTTGTCCTCCAACCTGAAAACTCCTCCAAAGCTCGCTAGTGCGAAGCGAATCTTGGTCACTAATGATGCTAGAAGGAGCCTCATGTAACCCAACTATCTCCCTCATGTTTAGTGTCACTAAAGGTGCAGCAGTCCTCGTACTCCTAACAAGTACAAAATCAACGCATTTGGTTAGTCGATCGACTATGACCCATATATTCACATTGTCCCTCCTACTTCTATGTATTCCATCGATGAAATTCATAGAAACACTCTCCCACTTCCATTGCGAAACATTTAATGGCTGCAGCAATCCTCCCGGCTTCTTATGCTCTGCCTTTTTTCTCTAGCAAGTCATACATTGAGCCATATACTCTACCATATTCCTCTTCATACCAAGCAAATGAAAGACTCTCTTCATGTAAAGGCACATTTTGTCTCCACCAGGATGAATGAACACCTTGTATGATGAGACTCGGCTAGTATTATGTCAATCAAATCCATAATGAGAGGAACACATAATCTACCATATCTCTATAACTATCCCTTCGAGTCAATGGTATAATGCCTCAAATGACTACCCCTTCAAGTCAATGGTACAGTGCCTCAAATGACTTAATTACTCTCCTCTACCAAGCTTCTCTAAATTATCCAATAGCTCCTTATTATGATTCTAACTTAACAAAATACAACCCATAAGTGTAGCCTGCACCCTGACAATCCTGGAGCGATATAACAAAAACAGCCTCACTTAGCCTGAAGGAATAAGCGATGCAATAGTTTGATGACTTTCACAATCTTGTGTTTGATCAACATAGATTACTTGTAGACAAGGCTTCCTATATTCTCCTTTGATGACTCAAGATGTGTGCATCATGATTAAGGAAGTATTAAAAGCAATTTTTGAGTGAATAATATATAACTTGAAATCAAATAGATTCAAGATAGAAAAACTTTAAGATAGACTGTTGTTGTAATTCACTTCTGGAGTTAGGTTATATTTATAGAAATCATGAAGTTGCTTTAGAAAAGTTACAATCATTCAGAAAAGCCATTACTCTTCGAACATGAGCTCTTAAACGATTGCATCTCTTTGAAGTTTTGTTTCATAAAATAGCCGTTATACGTTTTTTATTCGACTGGGAATAATAGTCAGCCTACTGAATATGAACATCAAAATTTCCCAAGCCAAAACGAAAATGCAGTTGACTAAAAAATTATATTTAGTATTTCAGTTGACTACCCTTAGTCGACTGAAAATCAACTCGGTTGACTGAGCTTTTATAAAACAATTTTTATGTAGGCAATCTTGTAAATACTTGTTTTGTATAAACGTTGGCTCTTGTATTTGATATCCTTGTGTGCTAATAATATGTGTGTGCATATATGAATCATCGAAGAAGATTTTACAAATAAATCTTAAGACAATTACATACTCTTAACTGTGATTTGTAGATGATCACTTTGCTTTTCTCATTGATTCTTCGATTCATCATATTCCTGCATAAAATAGTATACTAGATATGTATGTAGATTTAGTTGTCATTATTAAAACACTCATACAAACAGGGTTCTAACATCCTCTCCTTTTTTGATGACGACAAATATGTATATATATACATGAATTGATATGAATGCCCATATTATACTCTCCCCTTTAATACGTGATCCCCTGTCATCATACTTTCTTCCTTTTTGTCATCAACAAAAAGAAATAAAAGTATTACTAAGGTGGGGCATAATCAGCTAAAATAAACTAGTGGTTTCATAAGCACTTGTACATTTGCAACAATAAGCACAAAATAATAGCATCACTTGAAACTCAAATATGAACAAAAACATGAACACAAACTTGACAACTTTACTTGAAAACCAAACATACAGGCTCGGCACTTAAAAGAACACAATTAAACAAAATAATTAAAGTAATAGTTCATACATCATACTCCAATATTAACTTAGCACTACTTATTGTTTACAACACCAAACTTCAAAATGCATACTAAATAGTTCATACAAGAACAACACAAGTACGCAAGCATGGTCTTCAAATCTCCCTATGGTCGGAAGAGGCATATGACTGGGATGGAAAAGGAGAGCACGGGTAAGAAGAAATTATATTCCATGTCATCTCAAGAAAAATCCTCGTATTCATCTCAAACTTCTTCTGCCTCTTGTAAAGTTTTTGTTGTTGTTTGATGGTTGAAAAGGTGAAATACTTTGTTGCTATCCATTTGAAAGTGGCTATTATGTTATAGGATCGAAATGGCCAATAGTTGTAAACAATGTAAATGTAGTGGAAATGCGATATAAACTAAGTTATCTACTGATGCAGAATATGAGTATAAAAATAGCTTGTGCGGAAAGTAATAGCAGTAAAGTAAACGACACCAGAGATTTTTATACTGGATCGAACTCCCATTCTACGTCCAGTCCTAGACTCCTTCTGGAATTAAACTAGCAACCCTCACTTAACCCGGAGGAATAGGTTTATAGCGCCTGAGCAAACGAGCAGGACTTCTACTGCCTAAGCAACCAAATAGGACTTCAACTGCCTGAGCAACCGAACATGACTTCTTTACAAATAACAAGAGTATCTGACTGTAGTGTGCTCTTTGAATAGCACTGATAAGTCAATTAAGTACAATCTTCCTATAATCTTCTCCTTTATGATATATAGTGTAATGTGCTTGAGAATTATGGAAGATAGAGTGATCAATGATCAGAGAATGTAAGCAATTTGAGTGCAATTCGAAAACTAGAGAATAAATAAGAATTCAAGAATATTAAAATAGTTTTCATTAAATCGTTTGTTGAATTCTAGAATCTATTTATAGAGTGTAAAAGGTTGCAACCATAGATGAAAAAATATATTGAAAAGAACAGGTGCAACCGTTGATTTTGAAGATGTTACTCTTCGATGAAGAGAAGTGTCTATTCATGAAAATAGCTGTTGGGAATATTTATCCATATGAATAAAACAATTCAGACTTTTGAATTATATTAAAACGTAAACAACAAAGTTTTAGGCTATTTCTGGCCATATTCAGACTTCTGAATATATTCATTAAGACGACTGAATATTGTGAAACAATATTTTTGTTTCAGCATTCAGACGTCTGAATGAACGTATTCAGCCGTCTGAATTTACCCTGTAACAATAGTTACCATAGCTCAAATGGTTAGTGCACTTGCCTTTTGAACTAGTGACCCGGGTTCGAGCCCCGCTCCATGTAATTTTTGAAAACTTGATTTTTCATTTAAAATATGAATGTATATGAGTGTGTATCATTTTGATAAGATTTTAACATTTGTAAACTCTAAACACGACACTCTATGATTAGTAATACTTTGTTTGTCACCTTCATCTTGTCTCTATCGTGTATATCTCTTCCTGTATCTCCATATACATACTTTCATCCTTTTTTGTACCGTGAATCTTCATTTTGAATTTATTTGTTTGTATCTTTTTTATGGTTATGTACCTGCAAATTAGATTAGAATTCTTTGGCATAACTGTATAGTTGTTGTCATTAAAATCCAACAATAGAGGTTCTAACATTCTCCCCCCTTTTTGATGATGAACTATACAATTTTTCTTTAAAAAATATATTCATTCTACATATAAAATAATATTAATACGTTTAAAGTTCCCCCTAAGTATAACATCTCCCTCTAAGTATAATATCTCCCTCTATCAATATGCATATGAATCTCCCCTTTGTCATTATCTAAAAGAAAGAGGGAATATAATAAATTTTATAAAATATCTTGTAAATAGTGGGATAAACACAATATTAATTATGGAAAAAAATAAAATAGATTTTACCATATTTGCTGAAGTCCATATTTCATTGTAAGCACATAATTCTATTAAACGTATGAAACATCCTTTAAATTCCAAAATCTTTCCTTTTGTTTCTCCGAGTACCTGTAATAAATAATAATCATTTTTGGTACCCACTTACTATGTTAGGGTCCAGGGGGTTGAGTCTTGGGAAACCACACCCATTTGGGTATGGTTGAACCTTTATAAATATAATTTTCATTATTAACTACCATATCAAAATAATCATTAGTGTATTTTTCTTTTTTTTTTCAATTAACAGGAACCCAAACACTTAGATAATTTTTATTCATATTTCCCGTCAATGATTTTGTACTTCTAGAGAAATTAAAAACATTATTGGTCATAGCAGTATTTGAATTTCTATAAATATTGGATTTAGGCTCTACTCGAAATTAAGTACTAGCACTAACATTTTTACTATACATGAAAGCATATCTAGTGCTATTTATACGATCAGTTTTATTATATCCTAAACCACTTTTATCATTGTGAGCTTTTGAATTTGTAACTAAGGAAGATAAGATATTTTTACCTTTGTTAAAGTTTACGATTTTTGTATTTAAATTTTCAAAATTTGCTTTAGAATCACAAACTTCTCTCCGAAAAATATTATTATTAACTATTAAAATCTCACATTCTTCAGATAATTCTAAATTCTTTATAATTAAAACTTCGTTCTCTTTTTCAAGAGACAAAATTAAAGAATGAGAATTATTTAAAGAATTTTTCAAAAATGCATTTTTATTTGCAAACATTGATTTCCTCCAAAAGATCATTTTTTATCTTCTAACTGCTTATTTTCTTTTTGTAGGAAATCTTTTGTGAAACAAGTTCTTCTACGGTATTTTCAAAACATGTAGTTTATTTTACCAAAAATTTATTTTCCTCTTTTAAATTGGAAATTTCTTGCTCACAATCTTTTAACTTAGCTAAAGCAATGCTATTAACTTTATTCAAACTTTTACAGTCTTTTAATAATCCATCATGTGCTAACAGAAGATCTTTATATAAAGAATCTAAGCATACCGATTGTGATCTAAGTTTAGCCATGAAGCTTTTGTTTGCTTGATCCTTCGATTCTTCTTTATTGCTCTTCCTCTTCCCATTGCCTCGATTAGATCTCTTTATGACCATTTATTCTAGGATGTTGTTACGATCTCTAGAATCCCAGGCTCTGATACCAATTGAAAGTGACTGCTATGCTATAGGATCGAAATGGCCAATAGTTGTAAAAGATGTAAATGTAGTAGCAATGTGATATAAACTAAGTTATTTACTGATGCAAAATATGAGTATAAAAATAGCTAGTGCGAAAAGTAATAGAAGTAAAGTAAATGACACCAGAGATTTTTATACTGGTTCGAACTCCCGTTCTACGTCCAGTCCCAGACTCCTTTTGGAATTAAACTAGCAACCCTAACTTAACCCGGAGGAATAGATTTACACCGCCTGAGCAACCGAACAGGACTTCTACCGCCTAAGCAACCGAATAGGACTTCAACCGCATGAGCAAACGAAAAAGACTTCTTTACAAATAACAAGAGTATCTGACTGCAGTATGCTCTTTGAATAGCACTGATAAGTCAATTAACTACAATCTTCCTATAATCTTCTCCTTTATGATATATAGTTTAATGTGCTTGAGAATTATGAAATATAGAGTGATCAATGATCAGAGAATGTAACCAATTTGAATGCGATTTGAAAACTAGAGAATAGATAAGAATTCAAGAATATTAAAATAATTTTCAGTAAATCGTTTATTAAATTCTGGAATCTACTTATAGAGTGTAAAAGGTTGCAACCATAGATGAAAAAATATATTGAAAAGAACAGGTGCAACCATTGATTTTGAAGACGTTACTCTTCGATGAAGAGAAACGTCTATTCATGAAAATAGCTGTTGGGAATATTCAGCCGTCTGAATAAAATAATTCAGACTTCTGAATTAGATTAAAACGTAAACAACAAAGTTTTAGGCTATTTTTAGCCATATTCAGACGTCTGAATATATTCATTCAGATAGCTGAATATTGTGAAATAATATTTTTGTTTCATTCAGAATTTTGAATGAATGTATTCAGCCATCTGAATTTAGCCTATAACAAAAGTTACCATGGCTCAAATGGTTAGTGCATTTGTCTTCTAAACTAGTGACCCGGGTTTGAGCCCCACTCCATGCAATTTTTGAAAACTCGATTTTTCATTTAAAATATGAATGTATATGTGTGTGTATCATTTCGAGAAGATTTTAACATTTGTAAACTCTAGACACGACACTCTATGATTAGTAATACTTTGTTTGTCACCTTCATCTTGTCTCTATCGTGTATATCTCTTCTTGTATGTCTATATACATACTTTCATCCTTTTTTGTACTGTGAATTTTCATTTTGAATGTATTTGTTTATCTCTTTTTGATGGTTATGTAACTGCAAATTAGCTTAGATATTCTTTGGCATAATCGTATAGTTGTTGTCATTAAAATCCAACAATAGAGGTTCTAACACCATTAACTAAGAAACTTCCTCTTCAATTCCCAAATGTGGAGATGGTTGAGATGAGGGTTGTGGCTGTGATAAAGGTTGGCCAATACTCTTTCGAACCAATCAGGAAAGATAAACATTGTATGGAATAATCTGTTCCATTCTTGGGGAAGTTTCATTAGAGATATGGATTTTTGATCCATAATTTTTAGCAAGATGGAGTCGGTTAAGAACCAACATTTATCCCAAAGTTACAAAAATCTTTGCCAAAAAAGAACTACAGAACATAATGTGCCGTAAACGAGCATTGAAACTCTTGATTTCAGCATGAATTATCTTAGCCTAATTTAACTTCTTGTTTGAATAAATTGCATGCAACACATTATAGTTATTATCGTACATTTTTTCATAACCTCCCATCCTTGGTAGCATTGTGTGAAGTATCTTTTTGTTGATAATTCTCATTTACGGATGAAGATTGATAGAGATACTGCTCGTTTGTTCAGTATGAAACAAATAACTAGTCGAGTTGTAGCAAAGTCATCATGATCTATATTCTCTAGTTCATATCCCAATGATGAAAAATCCAAAATAATTCCTAAATCTTTAACATAAAGTTTTATTTCAACTCCCAAAACCAAATGCAAAGAAGACCTTCATCATTCTTTCGTTTGTAGAAACCTCCATAGAGATTAGTGTAGAACATTTGTACAAGAAATGGGTAGACTTTAACCTTATTTTTAGCGCAATCAGTTAGTGATAAAAATTCACGTTCTCTATCAAGTTCTTCAATCCCAAAATTTGAGAAGTCGGACGTTTGGGAGAACCTTTCTTGAAAGATTTTCTTATTGCTGAATTCATTGATGCGCTTCATGGCAATTTTTCCGTTTCCTATCTAAAGAGAAAATTTTCTCATTCGAGGCAAATTCGGGCTATGAAGGAGGTGAAGAAGTAGGAGCCTTCCCTTTTTGAGCTGGTACCTTCTTTCTTATTGTAACAAGGTTTTGTCTAGGATTCCTTTTATAATTTTCTAAGGATTTTAGGATCTAGGTTTTTGAATTTGAAAGAGTGAAAATCAAGCAAGAGTGAAAAGGCATGACTATTTTTATTTTTAAAAGCCAAAAACTATAAATTCAGTCGACTAAACACAAAGAAATTACATTCCAGAAGCAAGGTTCAATTTAGTCGACTTAAGTTGAAAATTTAGTCAACTATTTTGCCGAATTTCAATTAACTGGTAAAAGGGAATTAGTTGGCCGAATATATACAAAAAAATTACGGAGAGTAGAATATATTTTAGTAGACGAAAAAGGAAAAAAGCAATCGATTGTTTTCAAAATTTTACAGATTCAGTCGAGCGGGAGGCGTTTCCAGTTGATTGAAGTGAACAACTTTGCATTCTCGAACCTAGCTTCCTACTTAGTTGACTAGAATTTGCTTGGTTAGTTGACTAAATTTATTTGCAATTGTTTGTTTTATAAAGTGCAACAAGGTTCAGTCGAATGACTTATTGATTTAGTCGACTGAATGCTTGCAAGTTGCACACTTTTATATTTTTATATATTTTTAAATAAGTGTTTATGTTTATATTCAAATTATCCCTCCTGTAATTTTTGGTAGATAATTTTAAGCAATACGAAGGTAAAAAATATTATATATATATATGTGTGTGTGTGTAAGAAACAAATTTACAATTTATGTAACCAAAGAACAACTTATATGAGAAATATAATATTAAAACGTTATTTTATTTTTTCGACGGCTCGATTTTTTTCCAGATAGTTCCTTGTTTTGGTTCATATATTTTTATAGGAGTTAATGGTTCTTTAAAGACTTCCAGTGAAACGAATGCATTTTTTAGTAGGTGATTTCCCGCAAAAGGTCATTAGAGTCTTTTCAATAAAATTCTTGCGCTCCTTGTCGTCGCTATTCTCAATATATTTCTTTTTGCATTCTCATTGCTTCTCCTTGATAGTGAGCTACGTGTGACGACCCGCCCTTCTCAACCCAGAAAGACGTTTCATCAATAAGAAAGAAAGGGATAGAAATAGAAAAGAATAGAAAGAAAGAACAACAACATCAGAATCTCAACAGCAGAATGGAACAAAATATAATACATCACAAACTATTACGTAGTTATACATACATCAGAGTAATACAATATCACATAACAGGACTGACATATACATATTTGCCCATACATACATCCAAAATACAGCATACATTAACTACACAGCGGACTACATATATAGATACATACGTCTAGTCTTCTTTCCCAAAAGAGCTCCTCCAGAAAATCAACACTCCCAAATACCTGTCACTTGGCTACTCATAAAAATTTGAGTACCCAAGAGTTTATGAAAAACAAAATATAAACTCCGGGTCAGACATGGGTCTGGTATGAGTAAACAGGTTAAATTGTTTAACTTTGAAAATCATTTGAAATAAAGGTATCACGTAAGACTCCCCATAAATAAATACGGGTAAGTTTTTACCTTACGCTAACCAAAACATTTTATAGGAAATTCGATGATATTTTAATAGTGTCTAGGGTTTTCAAGTAAATAGAAAATAGCAGAAATTATTACATGATTAAATTCCAGCTACTAGCCACGAAAGTGGGTAATACAAATCAAAACCATAGGGTCTCGTAGGGAAAATGGGTTTCCAACAATGGCACGGCTACTGGGGTACCGCCCGTCATAGTACGGGGACTAGATCACCGTACCGAGGATCACTCCCGACCCCCTACAACACAAGGCCGGAACCATTCCTTACTGAACAGTCCCGAACAAGATAACCCTGCAGTTGTGGCCAATAACTGCTCACACAGCCGAAATAAAAAGGGACATCTAGATAGGGGAATATCTTGTCCTGCTTGGGCATAACCCACCTAACCTTGCTGCATCTCCCATGTTTTAGCCATTCCCGATTGATGAGGCTTGAGGCTACAATTACCTTTATTGAACATATCTTAGAATGCTCATCGTCCGCCTAACGATGTGCTGAAAGCATTCAATCCATACAAGTTCGTTCCGGGTTCGAACGAAACCGAAGGCATTATCTCGTTACACCCATTTTGGAATCACCCTCGGAGTTAACGACGATAACCCTTGCATTCTGAAACACCATCTCGATCACCATTTGATAAGTCACGACCTATCGTTTAATTTGGTCGATGTGGTTTTCGGAAAATCAAATTTTGATTCTTCTGATCTCGGTCTCATCGGAATCCAAACGCCATTTTAAAGGGCCAAGTTGTCTATTTCACTTAACAGTTCAGTTTAATATTAGAATTCACATAATAGATATAACAAATAGATCATACACAGTTATCACAGATATACATAATATATTATAACATATCACAGAAGTATCATCAAACAGATGTCAAAGTCAATCAAACAGAATTGTCTATGCATACCAAACAACTTGGTTTTACTTTACTTAATTTATTGCTCAAGAATAAACTATTTTATTCTTTTTAATTAATTACTGATTAGTTAACTTATTAATGATCAATTAATTAATTAGTTATCATTAATAATTAATTTATTAATCATCTAATCTTTAATTACTTATTTAATTAATTAACTTCTATTCATTAACTGTTACTTAATTACTCAGTTAATTAATTTATTTTTTTATTGTTAATTAATAACTCACTAATTAAAATTTTATTACTTATTTAATTACCACAAATTACTTTAATAAATCAATTATTATCAATTTAATTAAAGTATAATTCCTAATTAATCATTTAAGTCAATTTCCATTAATTAACTTCAAGTAATTAGCTAACGTTATTAAGGTTTAAATTGATTTAACATATGATTTATTTTTAATTACAAAATTAATTTAAAGTTATCAATTAAATTTCAAATATAAATTAATTAACATTTTAATTACTTGTTTAATCACCTATCTTTACAGACTTCTTTAATAACCTTTTGACTTAAACTAACTAACTATTGTTTAATTTAACTTAAATATAACAAACACTAAACAAAATTATATGCACGTCCATTTAGAAAGGTACCCGAGACAAACCCCTCCCCTACTCGAGACAGTCTCGAGTTATCCTTGAGTCTTCCCTGCGTCCCTCTCTCTCACTCTCTATCTTCTTCTCCCTTTCCCTGATTCTTTTCCTCTTCTCACTTTTTTTTAAGTTAAAGTTATAAAACACTGCTGAAGCCACACACGAGAACGACCCGAAGTCACGTCCCCTTCCCACTCGAGTATCACTCGATACGTAGTCACCCACGACTTCACTGACACGCTCACGCCACCGTGCACGTGCACGGTGGTGCGCTTGGCCTCCGGCGACTCGCGGCAACCCACATAAATCACAAAACGTCCACTCATACGAAATCGAAACCCAGATTTGAAATTACAAGCTGAAAACAAAAAATGACCTGCAGCTCGAACATGCGACAACAAACACCCACTGATAAATCCTTCGTGAGGCCACCATCCATCACCGGAGGTGATGGAACTCCAACAGAACCTCGCTCACATCCCCCCTAACTCCACCTAAAATCGCGATCAACTCGGTTCCCCTATGATGCCGAAAACAAAATTTTACAGAGCATTAAAAAAATAGGCACTAAAACCCTACTTTTATCTCCACCGAAAAATCTATGCATTCGAAATTTTTTTAAGCATTTTTCCTTTGTTAATACTTCTTCAAGCTTGCTTCATGAAAATATTCAAATCAATTGAATCAGCCACAATTGACAAAAATGTAATTTCATTTCATATTCAAATTGCACCATAAATAATGAACTAAAAATCATCGTTTTCAATTTAAAAATCCTAACTTTGTATATAGATTCTTGCTAGTTATTTGAATCAGTAATTTATTATACTTGAATTTAACACAAATTAAATGGTTTCCCTGTAAATCATTTTACAGTGAGTATACTCCATTGACAAGTTTGCAAAAGTTTTAAAATCTTGATTTTATTTTTATTCAGACAACATGGTTTGTTTTAAAAAACATGAGCCTATAAATAATCAAATGAGAATATCTTGTATTTTGAATGGTACTTGACTCTGTAACTACACTAAATCTACAGATTCAAGTTTAACAGGAAACTTATACTTGAACACAGAATTGCAAACCCGATACATAGGTCATCATAACATTATAAATACATCAACCACGCAAATGAACTTAAGACTATAAATTTTGTTTACTCACCAAAACAAACTTTGAATAGAAGTGATGTGTTGAAGAAATTGCAGATGAGACTTTCCTGAAACCTTCTTTTGTTTCCTGCTTTGAGTTAATATAGGTTCGCAAAGAAAAACAATGTTTTTCTCAGGTTTTCTTTTAGGTTCAGTTAAGTTTTATAAACGAATATAAAGATATGTTAGATATCCATATAGAAGCTACTGAATAACAGGTTGTATCTAGGCAGTTAATATTTGTATGTCATTTTTTTCTTTAATTGGTCAAGTAAAATATCCTGCAGAATGAAGTGATAAGGAGATTTCGGCTGCCTGTACTTGCTAAACAAGAAGTTGTGCTAATCTTAAATGCATGTTTTCATATTTTCTTACATCTAGTTAATGCTTATGCTTCATTTATGCTAACAAGTAGTAAATGTTTTCAGATTTTTGTCTGTTTTATACAAGACACAGATTTTTTCCATTATTAATTTGAAGTGAAATCTTTTGTTCCTTATGCATAAATATATTTAAACTTTTATTATCCAATACTTCATTTATTTGTTCATTTATACTTAGCACCATTTCTTTGTTTTGTGAGCATATATATGTGTATACCTTGTCTTGTCTTCTTTGCATTATTCATTTGTATATACAGGTTATACTTTTCAACTTCAGATATGTTTGTTTAAAAGTTATTGTTAGCATATTGGTTGTATTCTATTTGTTAATTAAATTTTCAAACATTTGATTTATAACATATAATTGCATTTTTATACTTCAAGTTATAATTTATATTTGTAGATTTATATTCTTAGTTACATTTTATAATCTATGATTATGTTTTATACTAGTTTTGTATGTTTATGTTCATAACTATTTATATTGTTTTATACTCATGTGTTTATGTTTAATATTACTATGTTTGTTAATTTTAAAACTTATCATTTTAAAAACTACAATTGTATCCATATATATTATCAAATAATAAAAATATAATGTCTTTGATTTGATTTTATTAAATAAGACCGATTTTGTTTAAAATGGTTTTGAAGTATTCTATTTTAAATTTTCAAATCAAAACTTTCTTTTACAAACATATATAACTGTTAAATATCCAAGATCTCATCAATTTGAACATTGACAAGCTTATATTTAATTTAAATTAATTAAATATTCATTAAAATATGCTGTCAAAAATTTCGGGTTGTTACATACGCCATCGATACGATCACCTTGAGCGGTAGTAATGTGACCTTCGAAATTAATCGATTGTTTAACATTCTTTCCTCTAGGAGAAAAGCTAGGTTTTTCTGAAGGAGAAGAGTTGATTTTAACATACGAGGTGGGGCAGTCTTCTGAGTTGACATGTTTTAGTAAAGATTCTGAATGAGAGAAATGATTTTCTGAAGGAAGTGTTTTATCATCAGACTATAAATAGTAATAATTTTAATAAAAATAAAAATAAATATATGAAAGAAATTTATTGTTAATTACCAACCAACTAAATAAATTATTATCTTAAGGTAGAGAGGAATTTGACCAAAAATAAAATTAGTCATAAACAATTCTTAAGTATGAATATATTTTAAATAGATATTAATTATATGTGTAAATATTATCCCATTAATTCATTTAGAGAGCAAATGCCTAGTTCCCTAAGTAATTTGAAAAATGTTGTTCCACAAAGAGGTTTACTAATAATATCTGTTATTCGGTTCTCCATAGTAACAAATGCAAGGGAAATGACTACTGTTTCTATGTTATCTCTTAAAAAATGATGACGTATATCAATGTTTTGTTCTATAATGAGTTATAGGATTTTATGAGATTAATAGCACTCCTATTAACACAATATATATATATATATATGAGATTTTGTAATATTTTTCCCAAAATCTCAAAGTGTTTGTTGCATATGTATATAACATAAGCACAAGCCAAAGTAGCTAAGATATACTAGGCTTTATAAGTCGATAACGAGGAACAATTTTTTTCTTACCGAACCACAAGACCAAAGACTGTCCAATAAAATGATAAGTACCACTCTTTCGATCCATCTTGCAACCTCCAAAATCGGCATCACTATATGAAACTAATTCAAAAGAAATTCCTTTTGGATAAAAGAGTCTGTAATCCTTGTTGTTGGTTAAATATCACAAATTTCATTTCAAGGCTCGATGATGTGATTCCTTGGGTTGTGATTTAAATAATGCACACAAACAAACAATCATCATAATTTTTGGTTGACTAGCAGTTAGATAATGTAAGGAGCCTATCATACTTCTATATAGTTTTTGATCAAACTCCTACCATTCTCATCTTTATCTAAATGCAAGGTAATACTCATTGGAGTCAGTTTACTCGAAGTGATATCCATTCCAAAATATTTTAATAATTATTTACAATATTTTTTTTGATAAATAAAAATTATGTTTTCTATTTGTTAAACTTGTAGACCTAAAGAGAAATTTTGTTCTCCCATATAAGAGATTTAAAATTCATTTTTTCTTAATATTTGCAAGATCTTTACACATATTCTCATTCGTAGATCCAAATATTATATCGTCAACATAAATTTAAATGATTAAGATATCATCATTTTCGTTTTTGATAAATAGCGTAGTGTCAATTTTACCAATTTTAAAACTAGAACTTAACAAATAGCTTTTGAGTCTATCGCAGCAAGCAAGGACTACTTATTTAAGACCATAAAGAGCATTTTTAAGTTTGAAAATATGGTGTGACGACCCGGATTTTTGACGTGTGCTGATCGGACGATTAATTGAATTTAATTATTGGGGTATTAACTTTTATTAAACAAATAAATAAATTTTCTGATATTTAATACCCGAATCTATGAATTGGTTGAAATGCTATATTAAATATTAAATTATAAAAATCGCTGGATATGATGAATCTCACAGGAAATGTATATAAATCCCCCATTTAAAATTTGATACAAGATATCATTAAATATATACAAAACAAATGTATATTTTATTAATAGTGAAATGTAAATATATATATATATATATATATATATATATGCATATACAACTTTATATAAAGAAATGACAATATGTAAATGCGAGTAAAATGGAATAAAAAAATTCATATGCATAAGTTTATGTATAAGTTTATATTTATATAATAGTATACATGAAGAGTATAAGTACATGTGTGAATAAGTATGTACATTATAAAAAAAAATGAGAAAGACATACATCAGGAAATGGAAAGGCAAGAATACGTATAAGGATATACATACATATCAATTCATATAAAGATACATGTAAGCATACAAGGGGGACATAGCATTTAATGAATATCCTCTCAAGCTCACAATATATCAAATCTAAGCATACAAACCGTAGGAAAAAAAAATTCAGTTTTCAGGTTTCACAAATCATATCAAGGGATGGCTGTACAAAAGAAAAAAAATCTTTGGTCAAGACTAAAACTTTGACCAATAGAAAACAAGCTTGCACTAGAAGCACCTACCCCTGTAAACCCTTTTATATATGTATATACTTCTTGTTCTAGTGATTCTCAGAACACAGCAAACTAGAAAAGAAAAGATAGCATCATCATTTCCCAATCTTAAACCACAAAACAGCTGAACTAACAGGAAGATTAAAGGAAGGATAAACTTGCAGTTTCAAAATAGTGATTGCTCTCTGTTCTTTCATAAGCAGGTGAGTAAACACTTGACTGAAATTCTTAGGATAATGGATGTTAATTCATGTGAAATTCTTGATGATGATGGATGTGACGACCCGAACTCGATGTCCGAAAACAACATCAAATTCGTATCGCGGGAGCTTGCAACACCCATTAGATGATAAATAACACAGCGGAAAAAAAAAATGATATCACTGATGCAACATGAATACAATATCTGATACATCAATATGATACAATGATAATCATCAACATCAGAGAATATACAACACAGAATACAGCGGAACATGATACAATATGAAATAAGTCTTCACAGAATCCTAATACTGCAGCACCAAACCAAACTCCAAAGTTAAAGCTCCAAAACTCCTAGCTCGATCCATTATCCAGATTGCTCCAAGATAAACAAGTGTAGTCCATATCCAAAAGACTGAACTAGCTCCATATAATCTACTGAACCTAACTATCTGAAAAACCAAACTCTAGACTGCCCATGTGGAAAATTGTGGGCACCCAGAGTTTAGAAAAAGAACAATAAACTCCGGGTCAGTCATGGGACTGGTATGAGCAAACGAAAACAGTTTGGTCTTTTTAAAACAATCAAAGATTTAAATTTCAAAAATCGCAATGTTTTTGGAAAATGAAACTACCATAAGGCCTCCCGCCACACACACAATGCAAACGCAGAATCGGAGGAGATTTCTCCTTATGATAGTCAAACATGCTTGATACGCAGAAAAAATTTCTTTGATATTATTATTATAAGTGCAAAGTGCAGAAAAGCATTTCGAAAGTAGAATATAAATCTTAGCCAGCATAGACATTTCGAACTATGCCTACTATAGCTACCATCCAAACAGTGGGGCGCCACCATAAGTGAATGGCAGGTAATACAACTAAAACCGTACAAGGCACGTATTGGATGAATGGATTTTCCAACAAATGGTCAGGCTAAGGAACTTCCTATTGCCACATGGGAACGCCTCTGGCGGGACGCCCCGAGAACCTAACCGGATCTCTGCCAAACAAGGCCGGCTACCCCCCTTCCCGGGGAATATACAGAACCTCAGATATGCCACCCCCGGTCCTTTGGGACCTTTATACGAGAGCTCTCTAACCAACAACATCACACAGTAATAAATAGAGTGTGTCCACATGAGTAAGTATCTGGGCTCCATACCATGATACTACCCTTTTCCAGAAGGAATGGTCATACCCTAGGGGAGCTACCCCTGAAACCTTGCCGCACAATTCCTGTTTCGACCATTACCGGGTTGTGAGGCTCGACGAAGTCTCGTCCACAAAGCTACGCTTTTCACAAAGCCATGCTTTGATCAACAAATGATCAGCAGCACTCAGCATGCCACATTACCATGTTAGGAATATATCGCTGATAACCTTCAACTACATAACCTCTGAGCTCGTACGTCTCAGAGAAGGGTGTTAAGCTAAGAGAATAAATTCTCCGCCACCACAGATATGTATTTGAAAGAAATCTGCTTTATATCTCAAAATGTAATGTCAGACATACAATCCATACAAGTCTGTTCCGGGTTCGAACAGAACCGAAGGAACTTCCAAAGAAGTCCTTGCAAATCCGGGTATTCACAATACCGATCGGACTTCCCATCACTTAGGAAATCTCTATACCGGCGCGACTCAGTGCAGAGACAATCGATAGGTCATCCTATCGTTCTCGCAAATACCCGGTCTTCACCACCAGTCTTCAAATGCTATCCATAACGACGTATCACATATTCGGAATGGGTTATACGACACAAAGGTCCTCTCCCGGCTAAACCGAATAGTGAGCGCAATATTTAAAAACATATGGATATGGGATTTCAATTAAGTCACAACTTAATAATTCAAAACTTTCTTTCAAATGGCTTAAACCAATTACCATTTCAAATCTTTTAAACAAAAAGATTTATTTCATACAGTTCAATCAGTTTCACAAAGATCCATTTACGGATTTCAAAGAAATTTCCGTTTCAATTAGATTAACTCAATTAAATCTTAAAATCAGGATTTATCTCATAGCTTTCAAAATTCGTTTCCAAAGCTTCGTCCATAACTTGGAAAATCATTTCAATTCAAACTTGAAATCGATTTAATATATATTGGAAATTCATTACTCATATGAAAGCTTTTTTTTTATCACTTAGAAGCAAAAGTTTTATTTCGGATAAACCCCGATTCCATTTATACAACTTACAATCTTTGGTTTAATTCACATTTCCAAATCAACGCTTAGAAACAGTTTAAACCCGTATAACTTGTAAAGTCCTTTTTTTAAATCATAAGTATTGAATATGGAATTTAATTTCAAATTTTTGAATTTCAATTATTCAGTTTCAAACCTTTATTAGTTATTCAAAAATAACTTTTATTCTTATAAACAGCTTTTTCAAAAGCTTTTCATATTAGACTTGATTTATTACCAAAACTATTTGAATTTAAAAATTCAAATTCAAACTTATTTAAAAATCTGTGACTTAACCGATTTCCACGTGAAATCCATATTTGTGTGTGTATAGTGTGGTCCAGGGTTTTTACACACAATAGTGCACAACATCAATCACCACAGATATATCAATATCGATAAGCGACATAATCAATAACGCTTATCTTCATTCACAGATTCATAGATAAATAAATTTATCAATCACAAAGGTTCATAATTACGATTCGTTGTGGGTTTAGGATAACTAACTGGAATCCGAATCCCTGTCGCATCGAAATTTAAATGCCGTTTTACGGCAAAGGGGTTTTCATATTCATATAACAGTATATTCATCACAGATATAACAGTTCAGCACAAAACAATTCATATTACAAGGCATCACAATCAGATAACAGAGTTATCAATCCAATTCTACTCATTCATAATAAGCTCAATTAATTATCTGATTTATTTAAATCAGATGGGTCATCAATCATAGTTAATTAACATTAATCGATTCCAAATCATTTGATTAAAGGTCCTTTAATCATTTATTAATCAAATTAAATCAACTTAAAAAAATTGAAAAATTAACCTTTAATCATTCAATTATTCTTTTAATTAATTTCCCTTAACTTATTTAAATCTTTAATTAACTATCTTCGTAATTATTATCATTAACAATTATTAATTACAAATAATTTAAACACTTAATTATTTATTTACCAATTTATTAATTGCAAATTGATAAACCCCTAATGAATTACAATTATAAATTCAATTAATCAAGTTTTACTTACCATTATAAATAAATCATTCTTAATAACTTTTAAAACAATTAATTTATAATAAAATTTATCTTAATTAACATTCTAAAAACTTTCCTCTAATAAATTTTAGATCAAATCTTGACTCAACATTAGCTAACAATATTTATCAAATTGATATTAAATTTTGTACAACAAAATACTTATAGTGCTTTAGACAAATTCATCAGGAACTGGACTTTAGGCAAGCTGCTCGTTTACCCGAGAAAACCCGCGTTTCTTCCCAGTTCCCCCCCGAGTTTCTTCTCCCACTGCTCCTTTTCTTTCGCGCTTCTCCTTCTTCTACTTTTTTTTTCTTCAGTTAATTTAAATTTAAGTTTTCAACTAAACAAAAACATCAGGAGCCAGCGTACTCGAGCACGACCTCGAGGCCAACATCATTTTTACTCGAGAGTCAACTCGAGTTATTCACACCTGAACGCCTCCTGACACATCGCAAGGCTGTGCACGTGCACCGATGCGCCACCCTCCTCCGGCCATTCTTCTGGTCTCCGACAAGTCGAAAACGACCTCGACATCATCCACGACTATCCAATTAACAAGATTCCATCTCTAATCAAATTTTTAGTTCCCAGGTCGAAACTGCAAACAACCACATCCACCTGAAACTGCCACGTCTTCGAAGCTCCGACCACCTGAACCTCATCACTCCCGGCCAAGGCTTCGCTACTCACCATACTTCCTTCACCCAAAATGACGTGCAGCTCGGTTGACCCACGTTGACGAAATCAAGAAACTTATAGGCTACAGAAAAATTTGAACCCAAACCCTACATTCGATTCAACTCAATAAATCTCGCAATAGAAAATTTTTCTGGTATTTTTCCTGTCATCAACGAGTACCAAGCAAGCTCCAATACGAATTACAAGATCTAATATTTGTTGGATTATCAGATATTTACAAAAAGGCATTTTCGGTTCCTTTTCAAACTGCCCCTTGATTTCTTATTTAAAAATCATCATTTTTGTTTGGAAAATCCTAATTTTCAGTGAAGAATCGAGTTATGGACTTGAATTAACATTTTTCAACAATTGAATTTAACAAATTGTTATGTGTTTACCTGTAAATCAAGAAGCCAGTGATATATCTTACTAACATGTTCGAAAATAGGTAAAAGAATTCTTGATTTAAGACTGAACTTCCTATCTGATTGAAACTTTAAGCTTTACCATGATTTTAATGAAAATAAACTTGAATTTGAATAAAAATTTAACCCTGTGATAAATAAACAGGGAAGTAAAGTATGAAGAACATCCTATATCTCTAAACACAGGATTATATTCAAAGATAAATCACATACCACACCATATTATCAATGAATCGCCTATATTGTTTTGATTAAAACTTAAATTTGAAAGCTTATGTTTACTCACTTGAATTATATTTCTTGAAACAGAGAGCACCTTTATTTGGTCTTTGAAATCTGCAGTTTGATTTCTTTTCTGTTTTGATTAGTTGAATGGTTTGCTTAAGTTTGTAACACAAGGTGATGTTTTACTTCTCTTTTTTTCTTTTCTTTTAAATAGCATCTAGTTGATATAAACAACTCCTTTTAAGAATCAAGGCCTAGTGTTGTTTATGTGGGGAGATAAGATTTTTTTGTCTATCCTGTTCTTGAACCTGTAGATCTAGAGTAGAAGCAAGATATTTATATTAACAGATATGCATCCATCATCTGCATATATACATGCAGGTCTATTTAACACTACTTCACAGAAACAAGCATGACACATGCTATCAATTCAGAGATCAGGTCAAAGAAGATTGCTCACAGTTTTGAGAAGATGAAGAACAGAGAACTTGTTGCTTTGAAAACTGCAGAGTTGATCTTTCTTAAGTCCTGTTTGTTTTCCTTTGAGTTGAATGTTGTTTTGAGTTTGAAATAGATAAAGATGTTTACATTTTTCTCTCTGGTTTTGCTTCTAAGTTTTTTCTATGTTTTGCTTAAATATTTCTTACTGAACAACAGGGACTAGATGTATACATATAAAGGGAAGTAGTGTTTCACAGGGGAAGGTACTTTCTAGTGTAAGTTTATCTTTGGTCAGATTTTTCTTTTGTTACATTGACTAAGATATTTTTTTCAATTTGTTATTTCGGCTGAAGTGATATATTTTGTGTTGAGGAGATAGGATATTAAATGTAATTGTCTTTAAATATGTTTACATACTCATGATCTTACTGACATTTATTAGTTTGTACAAAGATATTTTGTTTGTTTGTTTTACTAGTGTCTTCTTTAACAAGCTTTCTTTTCTTTTTATACTTGCTTGCCTAATTCAAGCAAGTTTGTATGTATTTACTTTTCTTTCTTCTACCTGCAAGTGTGCATATTTAGACTTTCTTTGCCTTTATGCTTCATACAACTATTTGTTGTTATTTTATAGTTTGATTTTATTTTTATATTTTACATGTACTTAACTTTCCATTTGTATGTTTCTATTTTGACTACGACCTGTGCTATTGTAAATATGTATGTAGTTAGTTTGTATTGTACACAAATGTTTTGTTGTTTCTTGTCTTGCATACATTTTGGTTTTGTTTATTTAAGAATTTTTTATATTTATTGTTATTATTTTATCACATAGATTTTTATTTTGTAGTTTGATTTAGTTTAATGTTGCATTTATAACCATATAAAAATTTCCTTCGTAATTCCTTTGTTATTATCCTATAGTTTTATTATTAACAGAGATGCTTAAATTTGATTTCTATTTATGGTTTAACTATCAGGTATTAAATTTATACATATATTTTATTTTACACTTTCACTTATATTCAATATTGATAAGTAATGTTTTTATTCTTATAAACATGTTATTTATAATTCAATTCAACTGAAAACATTTATTTTCAGCTTCAAACCCAAATTTTTAAAATACATTAGTATATACATCTTATTAAATTTGAAAATTTCAAATAAATCCATAATTTAATCCAAAAATTCGATTAAATTATAAATTTAAATTTGTCATTAAACTGGGATCGTTACAATGGATGTTGCATGCTTGTATATTTATGTAACTCTGTATATAAGTGTATGATTGATCTGTGTATATAGGATATGCTTGTTTCTCCTCTCTATCTTGCAACAGAATTTGGAAACTAACAAAAAAATTCAATATATCTTCATCAAGGTACTGATAGGGTTAGAATCTGAAACAAACAAGTGAGTTTATCCACATCTTTTAATGCTAGAACTGATGCATAAGTGTAATATGGTGTGAATAAGGCTTGTTTGGATAAATTCTTGTGTTGATAACGATATGTGCATATTTGTTCATACAAATATACAGATAAGCCACTGTTAACTGCAGATTTAAGCTTAAAACCTTTGAAAATCATATTCTCTCCGTGTACATAGTTTCAAGTTATGATCTTTAAAGGAATGATGTTTGTAATAACTTAAGAATATTTTAAAATTATTTTTGTGCGTTAATAACAAACAGTTATCAGGAAATTGGAAATTACAGTAGGATTTTTCATACATATCAAAATCTTGACCCTAACAAATTGTTGTTTCAGGAATATAATTTGATTTGTCATCAAATACTAGGAATTTTAAAAGTGAAATCATGATTTTTGGACTTGTAAATCAAAGGGAATTGTAGGTTGACCGTGAACTGGGATTTCTCCATTCTCTGATGATCGGGGGAATTAGGGGTCGCGAGATCTTAGGTGAAGCAAGTATAGAGTCTTGTGAACTCGGCAAAATTGTTCGTGATTTTTCAGACGATCGAAATTTCTTGGCAAAGCCAAAATAGGGTTTGGGCCTGTTGTTGGGATGGGGTTATTTCGTTGAATTTTTCGACGCTGTGATGGCTCAAGGGGGTTGCGGTACCGGGAGATCAGGAAGAAGAGGTTTAGTCGGAGCTCTAAGCAGAGCGGTGGGAGATCTAGGGGTCGTGAATGGTGGTACGAGGTGAAATAGGAAAGAAGTTTCCTTGGCTGGTAATGGTGTTCAACTCGATTTTTATATCGAATGTCATCGTGGAATCAAGATGGACTGGGGGTTTGAGGACGCCGAGAGTGACTGGAAGGTGGGGTCGCCGATGGTCAGTGCGACTCCGATGGTGTGTGCACATGCACGGCTTGTTCGTGCATATGGTTGTAGTAGCAGTAGGTAATGGGATAAAGGAAGAAGCAAGAAAGGGAGAAGGAAAGTAAAGTTGAGAGTTTGGGTCGAAGAACGAAGGATGGGCCGTGATATTTTTTTTCGTTTGGGCCTTGGAAATTTATGGTTTAATTGGGAAAGTGGTTTCCGTTGAACTTTCTGACGTTGGGCCTGAGATTCCCATAGTAACATTGTTTTTATGAAAGATTCAAATCATATTTTCAAGGCCTAGATTATATGACTTTTTAGATAAGGTATCTAATTAGTTTAATTAAGTTTAGGACTTGATTATATGTTTTATTTCTATTAAGACCTAAAAATTTATTTAGGTTAAATTTAAATAGTGTTAGGTATTTAATTTTAATAGGAATAGTATTTTAATTATTAATCAAACTTAAGTTTCAAGTTAAACTCTAGACAAATAAACAACATAATTCTGAGATTTATTAAATAAATTTCTAAATGATAAAAGCAATTAAAGGCAAATTACTTAAGTAAAGTAATTAAGAATTAACAAGTGTGATAAATTAAAAGATAACTAATTAATGTGAGTGGTTATGGTATAATTACATTGTGTAATTAATTAAGTGAAATTGATTTTAAATTGAGAATTAATTAGTCAAGGGTAATTAGCCAAGGAATAATTAAGTAATAAGAAATTAAGAGGTTAATTACTTGATGTTAGAGGATTGTTAAGGGAATTACTTAATGAAGTAATTAAAGAAAATAATTATTCAGTGTAACTAATTAAGTAATGCGGTTAATTTTAGTTAATTAATTTAGTATAATTAATTTAAAGAGAATTACTTGATGACAGGATAAGTATAATTACTTAATGTAAATAATGAAGTATAATTACATAGTGTAGTAATTAATAGATAATTACTAGATGTAATCAATTAATGGGAAATTACTTGATGGAAGGTAATCGAAGGATAATTACTTAGTGGAAGTAATTAAATATTAATCAATCAGTGTAATTAATTAAAGGATTACTTAATGTGATCAAAGAATGATTAATCAAGGATGATTGATCAAGATGAATAATTAAAGGATGATTGATCAAGATGAATAATTAAAGGATGATTGATCAAGATGAATAATTAAGGGATGATTGATTAATTAATGGGCAAGGTTTATAAGTAATAAGTAATTAACTTAATTCATCGGTAGATAAATTAGATTAATTAGAAATGGTATGGCTAATTTATCTTGCTTATGGATGTTTAAATGATATATGAATACCTTGTAATATTTGTTATCCATGGTATGTAATCATGTTTCTATGTAATACCATATGTTTCTGTATGGTGGGATTGAACAGTAATAAAGTGGTTATCTGTGATGAAATGTTGAGTAAGGTGACATCCAGTGTTTAAAAGTAAAATTGTATTCACTTGAATAATTCGGTTAAAATGACATTGATTCGAGGAGACCCGAGTCGGGTATTAGGAAATACCCGAAACCACTTCGAATTTTCATAAATTGATTTGTGAAACCAATAGACTGAAATGAAATGATTTAAGTGAACTGGATTATTTTATCTAAGTTTGGTACTTAGAAATTGATGTGTGAAATAAGTGTTGCCTATAGCAAATCGTGAATTTGTTAAATTGATACAAGTTACCCCGGGTTTATATGTGTTGTATACTTTTGTATTCCATGTTAGATGGGTTTACTCACGCTGGTTTCCAGCCTGACCCGGGTGTTACTTTGATGTAATGCTCGGGTCAGACCGAGTATTACAGATTTTCAGGTAGGTTCGTTCTGGAGCTCAGAAGGCGAGTTGGATAGCATTGGCGATAGAATATTTCCGCTGTATATAAAATTGTTAATCTAAGACATGATAATTGTACATATTCCGTGACTGTTTATATGAAACTCTGATGAATCATAAATGTAATCGATAGATGTAGAATTCTTTTGTAAACTGTTATTTATTATTATATTTTATCCGCTGCGTATGTGAGTTGTTGACGCTTCTGTTCTTCTTCTTCTTCTATCTCTTTCTTCTTTTTCATAACTATCTGGAATTTTCGGGTTCGAAAATTTTGGGTCGTTACATATGGTCTGGAAAATTTTCAAGGACAAATAAGGTGGTTATTCAACAAAAACATTTTCTTTTATAAAACCGTTTAAGAATGCACTCTGAACATCCATTTGATATAATTTAAAATTGCGATGACAAGCAAAGGTAAACAGTATTTAAGTTTCTTCTAGACGTGCTATAGGAGCAAAGTTTCTTTGTAGTCTATTCCTTCCTCTTGATTATACCCCTCAGCAAATAATCTTGCTTTTTTTGAAATATATCACACTTTTTAATGGCTTTATTTTTAAATACCTATTTTGTTCCAATAACGGATTGATCATTCGGTCTTGGAACTAGTTCCCAAATGTTTTTTCGTTCCAATTGATTATGTTCTTCTTACATTGCTAATATCCAAAAATCTTCTTTGGCGGCTTCCTTATAGTTTTATGTTTCTATATTTAAGATAAAAGCTATATGTCTCATTTGATTTAACTGACTTGTGACGCCCCACCTCTATACCCACGCTAGCCAAGAACACTACTGTGAATGCTGTCAACTAGCACGGAGAATAAGGCTGTTGAGGAGCGACCATCTGTATAATTGCTTTGTGCGAGTACCGATATACCGGATAAAAATATAACTTTTCAGGAAATCCGACATACCGACACAAACTCAAAGCTACTACACAGTGGCTATAAAGGTCTTCGGAAACAAATATAGAAATAAACATAACACAAATCAGTCACAGACAATTCATATCACAAAGGCGGAAATAGATATGAATATTACACGACTTCTAGTTATGACTCTAGTGTTTACATCTTCGATTATATTATCTATAGAACGGTCTTTCAAAATTTTAAGGGGGGATCTTAAGATATTATTGGTATTATAGGTATTTATATTTTCATTTTCGTTTCCATTATTGGATGTATTTTCTAGAATATGAGTTTGGTTTGTTTCTAAAATTTCGTTGTCTACATTTTCTTTTCTTTTTTGAGAAAAATGTGTGGTCCTTTACAGGAAAGGAGAGCACACATGCACATATATATAACTACAAAGTAAAGGAGCTGCCAACAAGCCTGGCAGATAGCAAAAGACCCCCCCCCTTCCCCACATACAAAAAGAAAAATAAAACACTCCAAAACTCCTAAAAGACTAAAAAAACAACCTTAGAGAGACAATATCTTCCAGATACCAAGGCCTGAAGTGACACCAAAAGAGCAGTGACCAACTGAAAAACATCTGCATCTGCCAACTGCAACCTCAACAACCAATCTGAAACATCACAAAATACAACAATAGTACAAACCACTAATGAGCTCCAAAATAATGAAAATCACAATAAATCTCCCAAAAAATCAACAACCCTCACTCGAAAGACTAAAAAGCTTTACGATTTAGACGAGGACTTCTCCTAATACTATCGGTCGAATATCTCTTACTATTTCTATTCCTTCGTTTGGCTGCACGAATCATTTTCTAGCCCGAGCAGGAGAACGAGGAAATTTACCTATAGCCACAAGACAATAGTACATAACAAATCTGAAACCCCCTGTCTAATAATAAACAGCTTGATCAAATTGCTGTAATTTGGAACTCTCTGAATCTTCACTCACATTGTTAACACTAACAATGCTCTCCGAATCACTTGCCTCTTGAACTACAGAAAAACACCCTCTAGCCATTTCTTTTTACTAAAGACAACAGACTTGTTCAAAATCACAAGAATATTTTCCAATGTGGGTTCCAATCCACTGACACACAGTGGAGTACCAAGCTTAATGGCAATGACATCCAAAGGAATATCAATATGAGGCAGCATAAAACTAGACAAATCAAAAATAAAATTCCCAATATCCTCTATAATCACAAGACCATTCATGAATAAAATAGAACCTCTTATCTTCTTCTCAGATAAGAAAAAACCATCAAGAGAACTAATAGCAATCCCTCTATTAACTGAACCACTCGAAACATCTTGAGTGCTTGCATTCAACATTTCATCTCTGAGTGGCAGCACCTTTTTTGATGAATGTGCACAAAGATCTACAGCTAACCTGAGTGAATGATTAGAGATGCCCGTGTCTTTGTTTGCAACTGAGCTAACTAACATCAGAAATTCATAATCACCAAGTGACTCTCCATGAGTATCTCTATCTATGTTCTCATCAAAATCCCTATTAGTTGAATTGTCATCATCTACTTTAATCCCAGAAAAATCAATCATCACAGATGAACCTGAGACTTCTAACCTAGAAACAACACAAAGGAAGTCTAAACCGAAACTATTGCTCATATAATCTTCATTAACGCAATCAGATAAAAGAAAATCTCCATCAGCTTCAAAATTATATTGATTAAAGCGAACATCTTCATCGATTATCCTATCATCAGAACACTTAAGATGATCCACACTAGCCTCAATGCTGGAACACATTATTGGAACACATTTTCATTTTTGTTTTTAAATTCTTTATCAAAAGAAATGTGTAGATTTCTTCAATTGTAGTAGTTCATTTATTAAATATTCTATAAGCTTTGCTTCGTTTTGAATAACCAATAAAAATTCCTTCATCGGCTATTAGATCAAATTTGGCTAAATGATCTTTAGTATTTAATATGAATCATTCTGAACCAAAAATTTGAGAATATGAGACTTTTGATTTCTTTCCATAAAACATTTTATAAGAAGTGTGTAACACCCTGTAAAATTAGTAAGAATTAAATAAGTAAATTAAATTAAGTAGGCATAAAAATGAAAATTTTGTAAAAGTTGAAATTTGGCCATGAAAGTTGTACCGTTGCTTTCGTGGCAAAATTTTGATCTATCATATATAATATGGTGAAAATGGAGCTAAATGAAGAAGTTATGGACATTTGAAGTTTTTAGGTTTAAGATAATTTAATTCGAATTCAAATAAATAATTAAATTTGAAATTTGAAAATAAATAGAGAAAAGAATTATGGTTTAAGGAATCGTTAATGTTAACAGTCAACGTTACCAAAATAGGTGGAAGGGTCGACCGTCGACCCCAACCGGCCGACCGCTACTGTTGGTGGCGGCTAGGGTTTCCTCAACGAACGACCTAGATTTATCCGTTTTTAACCTATTTTTATCCTACCGTTCTTGTATGTTTCAACATCTATAAATAAGACACTACCCTCTCCACTTTTATTTCACAAAATATTTGGGAATTTAGTGAAACTCTATCATTTCCTCTCTTCAATTAGATTCAGAAATTCAATTAGGAATTCAGATGAGGATTCTATTTCATATCTAATTATTCTTTTAATCTATTTTCTATGCTTCCAACCTCTCTGAATCTAACAAAATTATATATACCAATCTCTTACTATGTATATATCAAAAGAAGAGATTGGGAAAAGAGTGCTTTGGCATTACTAATCCATGCAAGAAAGGCTAAGAATAATCAGTGAGTGGAAACCTTAGTATTTTTATTCAAGTAATTATATAGTATATTATGGATTTGAATATGCCTTAGGAGTTTTGGGTTTATGAAAATAAAACAAAATGAAACCGCCCAAAGCTCCTTCAGTTCGAAATGTAATTCTTGTTTGAATTCTCGATTGTTTACATCAAATCGTTGGGATATGTAGTTTTTGTAGTTTGTAGTGATTTTAATTCCTATTCCATTCCTTTCTAAACTCTAAATTGATTGTGAATTTACAATTAAGGGATAGGGTGTAAAAGATGAATTTATTCGTAGTTTATACTATTTATTCCATATGAAAATAAAAGAGAAATCTCATTGTTCAATTTCTTCATAAATAGGGGTTAAATAGAGATTGGAAACTAGATTTGCAATTTCTATTTTTGAGATTATTCCTTGATTTGATGTGATAGATTGAGTTGAGATTTTTACTATATGCAAGTCGATTTATTACAGTTTTCGGATATTATTGTTGAACCCTTTGTTAAGAATATTGAAATCCCTTATTATTGATATTGGAAATTTTGCGCACTTGATAATATGGAAAGGGACTTGTATTATTGTTATTAAAAGGATTGACATCTAAGCTTTAGTTATGACAAAATCTCTGCATGTATAGAAAGTAGTAGGTGCGTATTTATTTATATATTAATTACAGTAAATAGCGTACAATTATAATGTATAATTACATAGTTAATTAGGTAATAATTGCTGTTAAATCCTCCTTAGTAAAGTAATTGATTTGTTAAGGCAAAATAAGAGGGAATTATTATATAGCCTAATTAATGGACATGGTGAGGTGTGCAATAACATATTAAGAGTATTGTAAAATATTACAAAGTCATAAGTGGCGCAAGGTCAGTCAAAAGACACATGGAAGTTTGCTCAGCTAATCTGGCTACTAGTAGTGTGACTTTGGGGCTGATGTGTGACATCACCTATGATAAGTAACTATGATGACGCAAGGTTAGTCTCAATTCTAAAGGGTAATCTGCCTAGTTAATCTGGCTACCAGTACCTATGAATAATTGGGCTAATGTGAGACGTCACCGTGGGTACGGTTCATAAGGCGAAGGACCTACTTCAAGGTTTTGGAAGGTATTAAGTAGTCATTTGAGGGCCCTCCTTTCTCCCCAAATGAAGTATTAAATGGTCGGAATTGGATTTCGGCATGGTTAATGATATCTTAGAAACGTCAGCTTCAATAGGAAGTATTAAGTGTCCAAAGAGATTTTCGTGCAATGTCAGCTAGACAGAAGCCTAGGTGGAGTCTGCCTAGGGAATAGGTACTAAATGATGGGGGCCTACCTCTTAAGGTCTTAAATAGCAAGAGTCTAACTATTTTTCATTAAAAGGTATTAAGTGGCTTGGGCTCTATCTCACACTTTGTTAAACATTTATGACTTTAGTTATGGGTTATAGGATTGGGAAACCAGCTTCGAAATAGAAGGTATTAAGTTGTTGTTTGAGGGTCCGCCTCCTTTCCTTATATAAAGTATTAAATTGTTTAAGAACATGTAGACATATTCCTATTTTGACATATATTGCCCAAGTACTGAAATAATAAGGCTCGAGGTTTTTATTTACTTGACACTTGCTGTTTAGACTCCCTCCTCATTACATCACAGGTTAAGGAAGGAGTGATGATGACGGTGATGCTTGAAGATGGTGTGGGCAAAGCATTTGGCATTTATTTTTATTTATTTATAATTCTTTTTATTGTACCCATGAAAGTATACTTTTGAACAAATGATGCAATAGTTATTGTGGAGACTATGTTTTGTTCTGTATTATGACATTTGAATTTATTTTGAAATAAATGGTACAATTTGCTATTATACTTTGTTCTTTCCGTTGTGAGTTCTGAAAGAATAGTTATAGCTCTGTATTTTAATTACTTTTACCAAACAACAACTAGCTTTGGAATGGGTTTAAGTTTTAATGGGCCTTTTATGGATTAAAATTTAGGCCTATTTTGGGGCAAGTTATTACATTTGGTATCAGAGCCTAGGCTGCCCGATCAACGGTGATGCAACGACCCAATATTTTCAACCATTCGCATCCGCACATGTCGGACTTGAATTGCTCAAAATACCGAATTGTAAAATAAATTTTGCAAAACACAGCATAAACAGTAAACAAATAAATCACAGATCACAGACACAGAGTAATAAATGCAGCGGAGTAAAGAAATAGTGGTTCATGAAGCTACTATATAAATACATCAGAGTCAAACAAGATACAACAGAGATAACAAGATAAAATGGAGGTCTTAACATGATAACCAGGTATGAATCATAATACATCACTGGAACCAACCGGAAAACTAGAATCAACTGTATAACGGAAAGTGAAATAGATAGCTGGATCTTCAAGAAAAGCTCCAACTTCGAAGGTGAGTCTCTAATGCTGTATCACTCTGTCTGACCCGAGCGTAAAATGAAAATATAAACACTCGAGTCAGGACATACATACTTATACAGTGTAAGCTAACTCAAGTGAACTGCAATATAAGGTACAGATAACTTAAAGGATGCTTGGGACCGTCCATCCTCTAAGGATCCGTTAAACTATTTACTATGTAGTAATATTTCGCTATTATAATAATGTCTATAGTAAAATAAACTTACTTTTAAATAGCATTAAGGTGTGATCCAATATTCCCCTTAACACGTAATAGTCCCAGTAGTCCATCCAATATCATAGCCCCTCCTGATCGGGAGGCAACCAGAGGATACCACACGGGCTACGGGAGAAAACCAAACTCGTACAAGGCGCGATAGGGTAGGTGACACGACACAACTAGGCAATGCCAGCGTAGATATACCAATTACACTTCCGGGTCGGTGGTAACGCGTAGCGCACAGCTACCGCCCACCTCGAGCCACACCCCCAAATAAAAATCAAAAGTGGCAACCGAATCAATCCAAAAGTCAAAGTATAATATCGAAGGGATGTGTCTGATCAAAGGTGCTACCTTATTAACCCATCGATCGCTCCTATTTTAGCCACCTTATGCCAACTCACGGGAGTCGGGTCCACGTATTTACCCTAAAGGAAACGCCACCACCATCCTACTTCATTCTCGAATCTCCACCGCGTACACGGTTGTTAAAGTGGTTTTCGAAGTTGGCAGAGAGTATACAACTTCCGATCCCGGTCTCTTTAACAACCAAACGTTATTATAACCCATTGATATTTATTTCAAAACCATTTATACTTTCAAAACCAAACTAGCATATCCATTTCAAAATCATATAATTTCTTTCAAAATAGTATATACTTTCAAAACCAAAATATCATACTCATTTCAAAACCATATCACAATGGTATCATTTCCACTTCAAAAATAATTCAATAATATATCATTTAAATAGAACCCAAATTTCCAAATCATTGAATATTTCTTTCAATTTATTAAACTTGAAATATTCCTTTAAATTATCATAGCATTTTGGAAATGTTACCTTAAGGAATCATAGCATTTTTGGAATGTAATACTTTCCACCTTAACATTTTATATAATCAAAGTATTTATATGCTTACAAATTTAACATGGTCAATTTATCATAGCCTTATAGTTAAATAAACTTTGTTACCGTAATATCTAATTTAAAGCTAAAATTTTATGTTAAGTTAAAAGTACCTTATTAACTTACATTATTATTACAGTAAAGAAACTTTATTATTTTAATCATTTAAGATATGTCATTTACATTAATTAAAACTTACATATCAAATGTACATTATCAAGTTACATTTTATTATTACAGTAAGGAACATTTATCATTTTAATCAGTTTAAAATACACCATTAGATTAATTAAAACTTATATGTCAAATGTACGTTTTAACTTACCTTTATTACAATAAAGAGCATTTATCATTTTAATCAATATTACACTAACTAAAACTTACATTATCAAATGTACATTTTAATTTATATTTCTATTACAGTAAAGAGCATTTATCATTTAATCAATATTAGACTAATTAAAACTTACATTATCAAATGTATATTTTAATTTATATTTCTATTACAGTAAAGAGCATTTATCATTTTAACCAATATTACATTAATTAAAACTTTACATGTCACACGGATGTTTTTAACTTACATTTTTATTTCAATAAAGAGCATTTATCATTTTAATCAATATTACATTAATTAAAACTTTACACGTTTCTTTCAATAATTTAAACTTTACATGTTTCTTGCATTAATTAAAAACTTTACATGTTCTCTCATTAATTATGACTTTACACATTTCTTTCATTAATTAAAAACTTACACTTTTCTTTCATTAATTAAAACTTTACATGTTTCTTGCATTAATTAAAACTTCACATATTCTCGCATCAATTATGACTTTACACGTTTCTTCAATTTAAAATACCTTATTTCTTAACTTAAAATCTCCATTTGGAAACCAATTTCCAATCATCAAATTAAGTCATATATATAAATTACATTTTATACATTAACTTATACAACTTAACTTAGAAAATCACTGTAAACCTATTTGTACAAACATATCTGCTTCATGGAATAAAATTCATTCCAACTACTAGGCTAGATTTAGAATTCCACATTAAATCAAATTTCATTATTAAGTTGTTTATTATACTCCAAATCTTTAAATTACAAATTTATAACCAAATAAAGATTTTTTTTCATTACAATTAAAAACCAAAATCAACTTATAAAATCTTAACTTATAGAAAACCAATATCTCTTTATATTCTAAATCTTTAAATCGATTTTTTTTTAAATTTCCATATATTTATAAATTCAAAATACTTAATAATTTTAGGAAACTATTATAAATTTTTTATCCATGGGCCTGTATAAAATTTTCTAACCTAGGTCAAGTGATACGGATATGTGTCATTTCAACCCGTAATTTAAAAAGAAAAATCCAGGTTCTATCATTTCAAACCCGCAATCCTAACTAAATAAATGCAATAAAAATCATTTGAGCCTATCATTTCAGCCCATGGTGATAGGGAACTTGCAGTGAGAGATACATTATATAAAATGAATAGTATAACATATAAATACATATTAGATGATGCAACAAATATATAAACAACATTTAACATCATATAACATATCACGGGCATGTATGAATGACATATCAATTTATACAGATCCACTCGTTATTATTCCACAATAATATAAGTACATATGTCTAGAGTGATAAAAATTCAACTTTTAGAAGCTAGAATCAAATTCACAATACACAATTGAAACTCCGCAAAGCACGACAAGGCACGACCAAACTTTTAAGTAGATGGAGAGTCAAGATCCATATCTTGTATATAACAAATACACAAATCATAAGAATAAGATTCAAAACAACAAAAGATGGATTAAACTATGCAATTACAAATCAAAGAACATAACTTGCTTTCAACCACCAAGTGGGCTTGGCCATGGTCTAATAGTGAGGAGGAGGTGATGTTGTGGTGGTGGAGGCCGAGCTACGCAAGGAGAAAACAAAAAGAAAAAGAGAAGAAAAAAAAGAAAGTGGAAAAAGAAGAGAGAAGGAAGCCATTGATCTAGACTTTTCCTTCCTCACTCAAATGATACAATGGGAAACCTTTTTATATTTCACGTGAATGATAAGAGGCGACTAGGTTTAAAAAGATTTGAATGGCTAAAGATTAGGAATAGTTAGAAAATAAAAAGGCAAGGAAATTTAAAAAGGCACGATTTAAGTAGGGAAAAGATCTTGTATATATTTATCTTAAACAAATGAAAAGAGGAATTTGATAACTTTGTACGTGATTGAAAAGGAGATAATCACGTCTATGCATTTATGAACAGATATGGTAGAAGATTAAAAGGTGGGAAATATATAAAGGCAAGAAATAAATTAAGAAACGTATGCCTACATTTAAAACATATCTTAAATGATTTGTTACTTATCCAATAAATATAGATGTATATACACAAACGAAAACTTCACTAAATAAATATAGTTTATACACACCATATAAGTAAATAAGAAGATGGAAATAGAAATATAAAAAATGAAACGCATAAATTAATTATAAATTTAAAAAGGCACAATTTAAGTAGAAAAAAATCTTGTATATATTTTTCTTAAACAAATGAAAAGAGGAGTTTGATAACTTTGTACGTGATTGAAAAGGAAAAAATCACGTCTATGCATTTATGAATAGATATGGTAAAAGATTAAAAGGTGGCAAAAATATATAAAGGCAAGAAATAAATTAAGAAACGTATGCCTATATTTAAAACATATCTTAATTGATTTGTTACTTATCCAATAAATATAGATGTATATACCCAAAAGAAACCTTCATTAAATAAATAATTTTTATACACACCATACAAGTAAATAAGAAGATGGATATACAAAAAATGAAACGCAGAAATTAATTTTTTTTGCATGTTGTATGTTACCCAAATTTACAAAGCAAAGATCAGAATTAATTGAAACAAGGCTTAAAAATTTACACACAACCACTAGCTTTGGAAAAATTTATACCACACTTTAAAACAAATAAAAATCAGTGAACAAAATAAAACAAACTGAAATAAAGTGAAAAGGCAAAATAAATAATTATATTTTAGGAAAATAGAAAGATAAATAAAGAAAATAGCGTAACTTATTGAAACTGGCTTAAGAAAATTGCAAACATAATCCACTTAACTTGGGAAATTATAACTCTTCTTAAAAATGGTTTAAAATAAATCTTTGAGAAACAAAATAAAGTGAGAATGAGAATAAAATAAGTTCTTAAGAAAAATATAAAAATAAATAAAGAATTTCTTAATTTAATTAAAGTTGGAAATTAGAAATTTTAAACAAAATACAACGGACACTGGAAAATGTCAGTTACACTTTTAAAAATGTTTTAAAACCAAAATATATACAAAACAAGTTATTTTACCCCTGGAAACATAAATTAGAACATTCCATGACCAAATAAAATATTATTTATATAATTTAAAGTAAACAATTTTGTTAAATACAACAAATTACACATAATAGTTAAAAAGGCATAACTTTCACATTATAAATAAGATTTCAATGAAACGGAAAGCAGTATTCTTAGAATTTTATTTTGTTTCAAAACAAAAGATAAAATTCAAAATTTTAAACTTAAAAGTTTTTAAAAGTCAAAGTTTGACCATATTGACAAAATTCATATTTCCGAAAAATATTCTATTAATTCATGTGTGGAATTCTAATCCACATCAAAATTTTATCAATTTAACAATTTTAATTATTAAAAATTTATGGATCGTTACAGGGAAAATTATAAATATGAGAAAAGTACTTGTTATTTTTGAAAAAAAATTCAAAAAGTTTTTTCCAAATTGTTTTATCATGTGTTTGTATGTGTGTGCATACATATATATGCCCCGGTTTCTTTGAACATACATGCACACACTAGTCAGCTCCTTTTATTGCAGCATATAATACTACCTTAGGAAATGTCTCTAAAGATTCAACATATAGATAGTTGATATGGCTGTTACTCAATCTTCTTCTGGGATTGGGATCCCTGCCCGAGGAAGACCCGCCATTCCTAGGATGCCCGAATGGTTTAAACAGTACTTCAAGCAAGTTGTGTAAGTCCCAATACCTCCAACAGTACCTCAAGCAAGCTGAATAAGTCCCAGTACCCTCTATCGAAGATAGATGACTTATTCGACCAACCTGTGGGAGCCAAAGTATTTTCTTAACTAGACTTGGAAATTAGATTCTATCAGTTAAGGATTGCAGAAAAAAGCAAGTCGAAGACCGCATTTCGCACACCATATGGGTGCTATGAATAGGAAGTAGTGCCTTTTGGGCTGACGGATGCCCTTGCATACTTTGTAGATTTGGCGAGTAGGATGTTTAAGGGGCAAATCAACAAATTCATTGTTGTATTCGTGGACGATATCTTGGTATTCTCAAAAAGTGAAAAGGAGCATGAGGACCACCTAAGAGTGGTAATAGGAACTTTAAAAAGGCACCAGCTTAAGGCCAAATTTTCTAAGTGCCACTTTTGGAAGAAGGAGGTTAGATTCCTTGGACATATCGTTTCTAAGAAAGGACTGGCAGTGGACCCCTCCAAAGTGGAGGTTGTTCAAGGATAGGGAGCTCCTAAGAATGCATCAGAAGTTAGAATTTTTCTAGGGTTGGTAGGATGCTATAGGAAGTTCATAAATTACTTCGCAATAATAGAAGCCCTCTTAACCCACTTGACCAAGAATAAAGTAGTCTTTTCTTAGGATAGTGGAAGCACTGAGGCATTCGAGAAGCTTAAAGAGTTATTTGCAAGTGCACCTGTGCTCACCATTCCCGATGGGACCAAACCATTCGTGGTTTCACAGATGCTTGTGGGACATGATTAGGAGCAGTTCTAATGCAAGAAGGAAAGGTAGTTGCTTATTCTAGTAGGTAATTTAAGGGTCATAAGAAAATGAATCTTGTTCCTTACTTGGAGTTGGCAGCTATTGTCTTTGCCTTGAAGATGTGAAGGCATTATCTTTTGGGAGAAAGGTTTGAGTTGTTCATTGCTCATAAATCAATCAAATACTAATTTCCCCAAAAAGATTTAAATCTTTGGCAGTAAAGATGGATGGAGTATATAGCGTCATTTGATTTTGGTATACAATATACCCTTGGAAAAGGAAACGTAGTCGCCAACGCCTTTAGTCAGAAGCATGTTATCCTAAGCACTATATTTGAATGGAGGCAGTTGGAGTATCTCTCATTTTAAATTCCAATAGCCAACTGAAACCATCCAAGGCATTTTAGCCATAATGGAGGTTATACCAACTTTAATGGACCATATTGGCTTGAGTAGATGAAGGATGAGAAGTTAGTAGAGATTTTGGAGAAGTTGAGGAAAGGAGAATATTTTCCACATGTTAGTAAATATTCTGTTGAACAGAAGGGATGGTTGAGAAGGGATGGACGCCTTTGTGTCCTAATGATTAAAGGCATATTAGAAGTACTTATGGAATGTCACCGCTTTAAGATGACTATTCACCTTGGAGGAGATAAAATGTATAAGGATATGAAAAGAATTTTCTTCTGGCCTTAAATTCTATTTGATGTCCCCACTTTTATTTCACAAAAATATTTGGGAATTCAGCGAAACTCTACTATTTTCCCTCTTTAGTTTGATTTAGAAATTCAATTACGAATTCAGGTAAGGATTATATTTCATTTCTAACTATTCTTTTAATATATTCTCTTCTCTTCCAACCTCTCTGAATCTAACAAAATTATATATACCAATCCCTTGCTGTGTATATATCAAAAGAAGAGATCCGAAGAAGAGTGCTTTGGCGTTACAAATCCGTAAAAGAAAGGCTAAGGATAATCAGTGAGCGGAAACATTAGTATTTTTATTCCAGTAATTGTTTAGTATATTATGGATTTGAATATGCCTTAGTGGTGTTGGGTGTAACGACCCGGAAATTTAACGATTTAAACGACGTAATTAACTAAATTTTTCATGAAAATTAACAAGTAAATATTTTACAATGAAAATTTGATATTTGGTATGCATCTATTGAAGCATGGCAAGTGGCAGATTTTCGTCATAAAATATGTAAGTTTTTTCAGTTGTGAAATTTCAATTTAAATCAGTTGAAATAGATGAAAATAAAATATTCTTGAAATATGAATAATTTTTACATAATAAAAATTTAAATTATTTTCTGAGTGAGACATCATATTTCTTTGGCCAAATTTGGACTATTCTAGCTCCGTTTTATATTATTTTCGATGGTTTAGCGGCAATTTGGCAATGAAAATCGAGTTTTGATAGCTTGGTAGTATCTCTGATATCTGTGTACCATTCTGTTCGTCTCGTCATGCTGAACTCTATAGTATATTCATTTGTGCATTTCGACGTCCGATGCACAGCGAGAGTTGCGAAACAGTTAGCCGTATTAGTACCCATTTTGAGCCTTTTGTGTTCTGTGTCCAGTCATTTCTCTATCGCCTGAAGCTAATGGATGTTAGTCTTTTTAGTATTCCCAGAATTTAATTGTGACTTTCTCTATGCCTAATGTTAAATTATATTTACTATTTCATTTCTGGTTCGTTTACTCTCTCTCAATCTCTTCCCTTCCTCTTCTTTCGTTCTGTCTTTAAAATATATATTAGAGACATATGTTTGTTTGCATAAACTGCTCGTCACCTTCATCCTTCCATGAAAGCAAGCCCTTCACCACTCCACATAGCAGTCCCCACCACCAAAACCTACCCATTTCTCCGACCTTGAACCTACCTGCTCATCTCTATTGCCTGAACCCGATCGTCCCACCACAACATCCAAACCCGCAAGCAGCCGCAACTCCTCCCATGTGCAACTCAGCTGCCATCATCCCCCTTATCCTGTGCCACCAAACTCGCCCACAGCTGAGTCAACCATCCCTTTCTCTACTCCCACTACAGGCCGAACAACCCACCACCTGACAACCCCGAGAAGCCTCTTCTCCGATCCATAGCAGTAGCCACCTATCTCCTCATTCCCTCACCTGCCGATCCGCCACCATTCACCCACCCTCTCTCTCGATAGCCTTGCAACAACCCACGTCCGCCAAAACTGCTCCAGCCTCATTCTTCTACCGACCTCCACAAACCCTTCTACTTCCTCTCTCCTACCACTACCGAACACTGCTCTGACTGCACGCAACCACCAAGCCTCTCCAACCGTCTCCGCCACCCTGAACCACTACAGTAGTGCCTCCATCCTCCATAGTAGACCGTCGACCCTCCATGCTCCAGCACCCACGGCCAACCAACCCACACAGCAACAGCATGTATATGTTATATATTTGAACAAATATGCTTGCATATATATGGTTGTATATATATGCTTGCATATATATGCTCGCCGCATCATCTTCCCATTTCAGCCTTCTTTCTTGTATAAAAAAAGGAGAGGAGGAGAAAATATTATATATATATATATATATATATTGTTTTCTCTCAAGTTCAAGTAATTGTATGTCGCTTTTTGCATTTCGCAGCATCGTATTTCGTTTGTCCAGTCTATCTCCGCTGTTTGGAATTTACCGCGGCAATTTTTGTTGCTTTTCTATGTGCATGTCTGTGTCATCATCTTCGCCGCCATTGTTTCCATAGCCTCGAAAGGTGAACAATCACTCACGATTAAAAGTCTTATGTTTAAGTAAATAAAAATCACTTGATTCGACCCTTGAAATGTTCGTTATCGCTAGGAATTTTTTTAGTTAATATACATATGATTTTATATGTTACTATGCTCACTTTGACATATATATGATGATATGATCTAACGTTCATTTTGATGTATATGACGATATGTTGCTTTGTATAACACTTATATTGACATGTATGATATGTTAATTTGTGATTCACAATTGCGAGTTTCTTATATGCTATGCTGTTAATTATCTATTTTCAATCACTTTGCAAGTTCCCTATTATTTTAGGAAATCCCTATGGGTTGAAATGATACGTACCCGGACGATATTATAGATTAGGAAAAATCGTAATGGATTGAAATGATAAACCCAAGCGGTTTTATAGATTTTTTTAATTTTAGGATTGCGGGTAGAAATGATATATACCCATAAATATTAAATTATTGTAGATTGAAATGATAAATATCTGTATCACTTGACCATATGCTAGAAAATTATATACAGACACCGTTGGTCTATTTTTAAACGATTTCCAAATTTTTGGAAAAGAAGAAATATATGCATATTGATTTTTAGAATATAATATAAAGATATTATAATTTTAATATATATGAAATTTTAGATTTTTAAAATTATATGTTTTGGAAATTTAAAAATTATAAGTAAGTTTTAAAATGTAAATTATAAAATTTTACTTATGACTTTATTATTTTTAAAATATATAAAAAAGATTTAAATTTCATTTAATAATAATAAGATTTAATTTAATAATAATTAATATAATAGAATTTAATAAGAATTTAATTTAACTAATATGTTTAAATATTTATTACAATTTAAATTAATATTTTAAAATATTTTTTTAATAAGTTATATATATAATATGTTTAAATGTTTATTTGAGTTTATGTTATTATTTTTTAAAATAGATTTTGTATTAACTTTAATAAATAAAAGTGGGAAAGGTAAATTAAAGTTGATTTGTGATTTAATTTATTTAACAATTGAATTAAATTAAATTGATTTGAAAACTTACTGATTTTGAGATTTTGAAAGATATGATTTTTATAACTTGATAACTGGATTTTGATTAAAGGAGATTAATTGAATATTGTCGAATTTATATAAATTGAATATTTAATATTGATTTAAACTTGTAATTTGAGATTTTATTTAAATGTTATTAAAAAAGTAATTAAGTGAATATTATGAAATTGAAATAAAATTAAAGTTGAATTCTGAAATATAAATGAAATTTATCAAATTGAGTTGTTGTAAATATTCGAATACTTAAACTTTAAAGGCAATTGAATTTGAAGTGGTTTAAATTTATAGTTCAAACCTGGATTTGAAAATTATATAAATTAAAAATGGTTTGAATGAGAATTTGAATTGAACCTTTAACCTTTTTAATTGAAATCATTGAACTGAGATTGATTTAAATTGAATTTTGGAACCGAAGTTGATCCGAATTGATGTGTGAAATTGGAGGAAACAAATTTAAACATATATACATATATTTGTTTTAATATATAACTATTTTAATGTATAAAATATTTTAATCTATACCCTATTTAAATATAAATTTTAATGTATAACTATTCCAATATATAAATTACTTTCAATATTCTAACTATTTAAGTTGGAACTGTTATGATTTTGATTTAATGGGTTTAAATGTGAATACTTTGATATGATGGTTTAACCTATTTTTGTGGTTATGATTTTGGAAATGAATATGATTTAAAATGAGTAATGTTTCAAAAGTGATATGATTTTGAAATGAATATGATATTTTGATATGAATTATGAACTCTTTGAAATGAAATCGACCACGGTGTGAAATAAGCATTTGGTTGTTAAAGAGACCGGATTCAGATATTGTCATACTTTCTGCCAATACTGAAAACCACTTTAACAACTATGCACGTGGTGGAGAATCCAGAATGAAGTAGGATGGTTGGCGATGACTATATGAGGTATGAACGCAGCCCTGACTCCCACAAGTCAGCTTGATGTGACTAAAACTGGAGCCACGTCAGGCCAAGTGAGGTCGCACCTCTGATCGATCATGCTTCTTCGACACCATTCTATTACTTTGTGATTTGATTGGGTGCACCTTTGATTATGGGAGTGTGTCTGAGGTGGACGGTAGTAGCTGTTATGCATTACCACCAGTCCGGATTCGCAAAACGACACTATCCTACACTGGGCATTGCCTAGCGTGCCTTGTCACATTCCTTATCGCGCCCTCTACGAGTTTGGTTTGTGTTATACATTATGGAGTGCCCTCTAGTTTAAGGAGGAATTATGGTACTGTATAGACTATGACATTTATATAAAAATGCGTTAAGTGGGATATAGGTAACGCCTTAATGCTATTTTAATATTTTACTTTACTGTAGACATTATATATGTAGCGTACTGTACTATGTATGTAGATAGTTTAACAGATCCTTAAAGGATGAAATCCCAACATCTTTTAAGTTATTTGCATTTCACTTGGACATTTCACTTGAGTTGATTTACTTTCATAAGAATGTTAATCCTGACTCGAGTGTTTTGTGTTTTGCTTTATGCTCGGGTCAGACCGAGTGTCACAACATTTGAGACTCATCTTTGGAGCTTGGAGCTTTGCTTGAAGATCTATTCTTTATCCATTTAGCTTCAGTTATTTCCAGTTGTTTATGTTTAAACTAGTCGGTTTCTTTTGTATTAGTGCCTTCTATGTACTTTGGATTTTCTATTTTATCTGTTTTAGACTCTAATGTTCTGTGGTAGCTTCATGAACTACTATTTATCTATTCCGCTGCTTATTGTTATATTACTCTGTGTCTGTGATTCTATGATTGATTTATTTACTGTATATGTTAAATTTTGCCAAATATAAATTAACAATCTGTTGTTTTGAGCAATTCAAGTCTTACATGTGTGGATTACTGTCGATTTGAATAGTTCGAAATGGCAGATCGTTACAGTTGGTATCAGAGCCAGGTTTAGAAAAAACTTAGCTTATGGCGGAAATAAAACAAAGTAAAAACCATCAAGCCTTCTGTAATTCAAATTGTCAATTCTTGTTGGAATTCTCAGTTATTTACATCAAATTGTTGGGATATGTAGTTTTTGGAGTTTTTGGTGATTTTAATTTCTATTCAACTCCTTTTTAAATTCTAATTTGATTATGAAGTTTTAATTAAGGGATAAGGTGTAAAAGTATGAATTTATTCATAGTTTACACCGTTTATTCCATTTGAAAATAAAAGAGAAATCATATTGTTCAAATTCTTTGTAAAGGTGGGTTGAATAGAGATTGGAAACTAGAATTGTAATTTCTAGTTTCCGGATTATTCTCTGATTTGATGTGATAGATTGAGTCAATATTTTTACTATGTACAAAGTCTATTTATTATAGTTTTTGGACAAGAATGCCTAACCCTTTGTTAAGGATACTAAAATCCCTTTTTGTGGATATTGGAAATTTGGCACCCTTGATAGTATGGAAAAGAACTTGTATTATTATTATTAAAAAGGAATTGACATTTAAGCATTAGTTAGGGTGAAATCTCCGCAGGCATAGAAAATAGTAGGTACATATTTATTTATATATTAACTACCGTAAATAGTGCACAATTATAATGTATAATTGCATAGTTAATTAGGTAATAATTATCATTAAATCCCACTTAGTAAGGTAATTGATTTGTTAAGGCAAAACAAGAAGGAATTCTTATATAGTCTAATTAATGGACATGGTGAGGTGTGCGATAATATTTTAAGAATGTTGTAAAATATGACTAAGTCATAAGTGGTGAGAGGTTAGTGAAAAGACACATGGAAGTCTGTCCAGCTAATCTAGCTACCAATAGTGTGACTTTAGGGCTGATGTGACACATCACCTATGATAAGTAACTGCGATGACGTGAGGTCAACCCCAATTCTTTAGGGTAAATCTACCCACTTAATCTGACTACTAGTATCTACAAATAGTCAGGCTAATGTGAAACGTCACTATGGGTACTAGTCATAAGGCAAAAGACCTGCTTTGGGTTTTTGAAAGGTATTAAGTGGTAGTTTGAGGGCCCACCTTTCTCCCTAAATGAATTATTAAATGGTCGGGATTGGGTTTAGGCACGGTTAAGGATTTCACAGAAAGGTCTGCTTCAATAGGACGCAATAAGTATCAGAAGTGGCCTGGGCTCTATCTCTCCATTGTTAGACATTTATGACGTTGGTTAGGGTTTATGGGACTAGGAAACTTGCTTCAGGAATAGAAGGTATTAAATGGTTGTTTGATGGCCCGCCTCCTTTCCATATGTAAAGTATTAAATGGTTTTAGGACCCGTAGACATATTCCTATTTGCACATATACTGCCCAAGTACTGAAATAACAAGGCTCGAGGTTTGTATTCATCAGACACTCCCTCCGCATTACAACATGGGTTAAGGAAGGAGTGATGATGATGATGATGCTTGAAGACGGTGTGAGAAAAGCTCGTGGCTGTTATTGTTATATATTTATGATGCTTCCTATTGTACCCACGTAAATGTACTTTTAAACAAATGATGCAACATTGATCGTGGAGACTATTTTTGTTCTATATTATGACATTTCAATTTATTTAAATGGGTACAATTTGCTATTGTACTTTGTTTTTGCCACTAGGAGTTTTGAAAGAATAGTTATCTCTATGTTGTTATTACTTTTCCAACCAAAAGTTAGCTTTGGAATGAGTCTAAGTTTAGATGGGCCTTTTCTGTTTCGGAAATTAGGCCTATTTGGGATGGGTTGTTACAAGTGTTTTTAGTCAATGGACTTGAAGATACAAATTTAAATACATAGAAAGAAGCTTCGGCCGAAAAATTCTTTGGTAAATTACTACTACTAAGTAATATTTGTGCATATTCTTGCAAAGTACGATTCTTCCTTTCAACTACACCATTTTTTGTGTTTTTTGGAAAAGAAAAATAGTGGTTAATTATAATATCCTCTATTTTGAGATCCAAAACTAACCACACAGATGCCGCTGTCATCTATAGCATTAATTTTCGTTGACAAAATGCGGTAATGTTGATGGTATCCATAACATTAGAAGCATAAGAATAAGAAATATTTAAAACATTATTTTGAAAACACTTTTCTCAATACATTTCAAATCTACATTTCATATTCCATGTATAATCCCATAACGTTGTCTAGGTTCAGATAAATATGATTATTACAAAGTACACCAAGAGCTACATATGAAGATGACCCTTTGGATGATCAGAGTTACCAAATAGACAGTTATAACATCTACCATTACATACAATATTCAATCACAGCGGAATAGATAAATAGATAATCTCCTACATAGCAAGATCTGCCTCCTGCATGTCTTTAGATGCTTTATTCTCCAAAACGTACTAAACCTTAACTCTCAAACTACTAAAATTAAATTTTGAGCACTCGAGAGTTTAAAGAGAAAACTTAAAGTTCGAGTCAGACATAAAGCCTAGTGTGAATAATAATATGACATATCGATTTATCGATATTAAGTGAGACCATGCCGCCTAGCGGAACGAGTTTCCCTTCACTAAAATCCTTTAAAAGAATATCTTTTGCAATCAAAATCTTGCAACCAAACCAGTTATAATAAACAATATACAATAACATGTATACATAAAAAATAGGTAATCAGTGGACTATACACTCTTTTGGTCTTACCCATGGCACTGCCCTGCACATTGGAATTTGGACTTATATTAGCAAGGGGCTACTACATAAAGTATAGGGCGCGATCCTATACCAGTCCCATTTGGTTTTTTAATCTCTGAGTCATTCTTTTTGTAAAATTCTAGGTTAACCACCCTAACCATATTTCCTTGAAAACAAAATCTTTGTAAATGATTTAACCCTTGAAATCATACTTAAAACAAGGAAAACATTGGTCCTTTACTTTACTCAAAATACTTATGCCATGATCTATGGTTAATAAAACATTGTTGATGAAAAATCGAACTCTTTATGGTATTTGACCTATTCAAAACTTAGGCTAAATAGCCAAAACTATGTAATATCTTTACAATTATAAAACTCGGCGACATCATCGCCATTAAAATCTTTGCCCACTCAAAAGCATGTCGAAGTCTTTTATTTGAAAATACATGGAGATGATATCGAAGTTACTACTTCATAAATCATAGTGTTAAACTATAAAAATAAACTTCAGTGACATACAAGAACCACGACATTAAAGCCTCAATGAAAATATAAATAAATTAGGATAAGTGTGGTGTCGATATTAATGACATTGACTTAGTTAAATGCACTATAGGTTGAGCTTGATGGCTATAAAAAGCATGGGTTAGGCTCGAAGACTAGTTAAAAGTGGCATTAACTAGGCTCTATAACAATATAAAAGAGGCATAGGGTAAACTCGATAACAAGCTAAAAGCAGCAATGGTTAGGCTCGATGAAAAGTTAAATATGGCATGGGTTAGGCTCGATGACCATCTAGGTCGGCGAGGCAGAAATGTTAAGAAGTGTATGCGACATGCATGTGCCTCAACATGCCCATATCGAAGACCAGTCTCTATCTTTGTCGTTGTAACCTCGACGAAGTTCGAAACTAACCCATTTCATGCCAAACTTATTGACATAATATGCATTGCATTGTTCTGCATCGATGACAGTGGGATGCGCTGAGATGGGCTCGACATAGCCAATATCGACATGGCGGGATGGTAATTAACTTGAAAACTGCAATTTTACTATAAAAAGTGTTTTCTTTTTACCGAATCCCTATAATTTGTCTAACCTTATTGGCTATCAAAAATTTATCATATTCTTTATTGAAAAACAGCCACATGCAATAATTTTCAATACCATTTAACCAATTTTATAAACCTTTTAATTAAACAAATAAGCCCTTTAGATTTAAGCAATTTATTTATCATTCCTAAACTCTTAGGAAAAATCCCCAAAAATCGTAGTAAATCAATTTAATCATACTCTTTGATATGTAAAAACTTCAGGGCTACAAACTTATAATTATTTTTAATAACTAAAACCCAAAATTAATCAATTTCTCTACTTAGAAAATTCAAATGAAACCCATACATCCTTGAAAAATTATGAAATTAAAAACCCACTTCTAAAATTATATTTATAACATCATATCAAAACCACAAGTCATTTGGGTATTATACAATAGGTTTTCTAACTCAAACATATAACTAAATTTCATATTTAAACTCTAGAAAATCACCAATAAGTATATAATCATTCAAACTACTAAAACATGGCATAATACTTGCAAAAGAAATGGGTTTACACTATATGAGAAAGATGATATTTGGTGTAGACTTGATTTCTTTTAGCTTTGATTCCTTAATCTTTTAGTTTCCTTCTTGTTTTCCATTTTCTATGACCGGCCTCTCTCTAGATATAGTTTGTATGTATGAAAAATGAATGAAGGAAATGATGATAAAAGAGTTTAAGGGGGTAGGAATGAAGGATATTCTCATTTTGCGCTTATCATTTCCTCCTTCTTATCCTAACCTTTTGCTTCTCTAATTGGTTTATTAAATAAGGCACAACCTAAACTTAGCTACCAAATCTCAATTTCCTTATCCCTTTACATTATTTTATTTAGTTTATCTAACTAAATGTTCTAAGTAATGTTAGTCAAAATTTGGTCGTTACAGACTCCCCTCTTTAAAGAATTCGTCCTCGAAATTACGGTAAGTTACATACGTTAATCAAATATAAAGGTAAAACATACCATCAAACAAGTCGGGACAAGTTTCTCTAATACTACTCTATGTTTCCTAAGTACAATCTCTCTCGTCCTCACTCCACTGGACTTTTACTAATCTTACTGTCTTGTTCCGTAGCTTCTTCTCATCCTTAGCCACTATACAAACTGGCCGTCTAATTATAGTCATGTCCGGTTCCACTCTTTAGTCTTCTAATACTATTAGAGTAATATTAGTTTTTGGATCTCGAACACACTTTTTTATATGAGAAATATGGAAAACATTGTGGACTCCTGCCAAACTATTCAGTAACTCTATCCTATAAGCGAGTTTCCTGATACTTTCTATAAGAAATGGTCTAACGAACCTCGATGCCAATTTCCCCGCTCTCCCGAACCTTACTACACCTTTCATCTATGATATCTTGATGAAAACGTGATCTCTGATTGAGAACTTTAAGTCTTGTCATCTCTTATATACGTAACTTTTTCGCCTTGACTGAGCTTCCTTCATTCTAGCCCTAATTATCTCAATCTTTTCTATAGCTTCCCATATTAAATTTGGACCAAGAACTAATCTATCTTCGGTCTAACCAACACACTGGAGATTTACATGGCCTTCCATACAAAGCTTTAAACAGTGCCATCCCTATACTAGTCCGATAACTGTTGTTATACGAAAACGCGATTAAGTGTAGATGGTCTTCCATGATCCTCCAAAATCTAGCAACCAACCTCTTAACAAATCCTCCAGGACATTGTTAACACTTTCCATTTGCCAATTGGTTACTGGACGATAAGCGGTACTTATCTTAAGCTTGGTACCTAAGGTCTCATGTATACTCTTCCAGAACTCACTAGTGAATAAGGAATCTCTATCACTTACTATACTACTAGGAATCCCATTAGTCAAACAACATTGCTCATGAATAACTTAGCTAAGGCTGTTGCATTCTAGTAGACCTAGCGGGTATAGAGTGTGCATTCTTCGTCAATTTGTCCACGATAACCCAGATACTTCCATTTCCTCTATTCAACCTTGGAAACCCGTCTATAAAATCCATAGATATAGAATCCCACTTCCAAATTGGAATATCTCAAAGCTGAAGCAATCAACTTGGCATTTGATGTTCGACTTTTACCAATTGACGGTTCAAACGCTGCTTTATCCATAAGACTACATACTTCTTCATACCTTCCTAGAAGAAACTTTATTTCATATGCCGATACATCTTAGTTCCTCCCAGATGAATGGTGAACTTGGATCGGTGACATTCCTTAAGAACTTCCTTCCTTATATCTTCGATGTTCGAAACACGTAACCTTCCTTTCTTCCTCACCCATCCATTTTGGTCAAGACTGTAATCCTTTAAATCGTCGATCCCGGTTCCACTCTTTGATCTTTTGATCTGTTTAGATAGTAATTGATCATCTTCTTGCTTAGAAGCAATCCTTCTGATCATTACAAACATAACAACATAGCAACTAGAACTAGCTATAGAAATTAACTATACTCCGCATGTAGTCAATGCCTCTAAATCTTTTCACTCAGCTATCATAGCTAACACTGCATTCTGATAACTTCTACCGAGTGCATCAACTACTTTGTTCCCTTTACCCGGTGTGTACTCAATTCCAAAGTCATAGGCAGCTATAAACTCTAACCATCTTCGTTGTCTCATATTCAACTCCTTCTAAGAGAATAATTATCTTAATGACTTGTATTCCATAAACAACTCGAACCTCTCTTACAAAAGGTAATGTCTCCACAACTTCAATGCAAAAACTATTGCAGCCAACTCTAAGTCATGCACCAGATATCTAACCTCATTCGGTTTGAGTTGTCGAGAAGCATAGGGAATTACTTCACCCCTACACATTAACATAGCTCCTAATCCAGTTCTACAGGCATTTATATACACTACTAAATCTTTATTTCCATTCGGAGCCACTAACACCGGTGCATTAGTTAATAAATGTTTCTGCTTCTAGAATGCCTTCTCACATTTATCAGTCTAAACATACTTCACGTCTTTCCATGTTAGCTTAGTTATCGGTGCTGCTATCCATGATAAATCCTTAATAAATCTTTAGTAATAGCTAGCTAGTTACAAAAACTCTTTATCTCGGTCACAATCTTGAGTGTCTTTCAATTATTAACTGCTTCTACCTTAGCTGGATCTACTGACAACCTTTTTTATGAGACTACATGACCAAGAAACTTCACCTCCTTCCAAAAATGACTCTTTGAAAACTTTGCTTTTAATTAATGCCGTCTCAATGTCTGAAGCACTATCCTAAGATGAACTTCGTGATCCCTTTTATCCATTGAATGTATCAAAATGTCATCTATGAACACCAACACGAATCTATCCAAATGCCTTCGAAAGATCTGACTCATTAAGTCCATAAAGAAGGCTAGCGCATTTGTCAGTCTGAATGGCATTACCAACCACTCATACGATCCATACCTTGTTCTAAAAGCTGTCAAGGGAATACTATCCTCTACTACTCCTAGCTGATGGAACCCTATTGCCAAGTCCAACTGAGGGAATACTTTGTCTCAAGTCAACTGATCAAACAAATCGTCAATTCTCGACAAAGGATACCTATTCTTAATTGTCCTCTCATTCAACTTATAGTAGTCGATACATACCCTTAATGATCCATTTGGTTTCTTCATGAACACCACGGCCGCTCCTCAAGGCGAACTATTTAGTCTAATAAAACATTTCCCTTCTAAATCCACCAGTTGCACTTTAACTCCTTCATCTCGGTGGGTCTCATCCTATTTGGCGGTCTACTAACAGGTTCCGCTCTTAGTACAAGATCTATCAGAAATTCGGTAGCTCATTTCGGTGATAGTCCTATCATCGGTTCAAAAATGTCTATGAATTCTCTAACAACAAAAACTTGATTCAACTCAGCTTCCTCCTCCATTACACCTAACAAATCACAAACGTCAAAACTTAGGTTTTCTACAGAATATATAATTCGATCACTACTACTAGAATGTCTTAGTGGTATTTTCCTACCATGGAAAAATATCCTAGTATCGTACTCAGTTAACCAGTCCATGCCCAAATAAATTTAAAGCCTACGAAATCAAATATGCAAACTGCAAGCAAATATATGACCAAAAGTTCAAACTCCAACTGGTCACATCTCATCCCAAGAGTTGCATATCCTTCTATTGGATTCACAACCCTTAAGGATGTAATTAGGTATGAGGGTTCTAGGAAGCTTATCTATCAAACAATGAGATATGAAAGAATGTGATGCACCGGTATCAAATAAACCTCTAATGGGTATACCATGAATCAAAAGCATACCTCCCATCACTGCCTTTCCGTTCTCCTCAGTTGTTAGTCCTGAGGTAGCTGGTTGCAATGCAAACACCTAACCCTTCTCAGCTTTAGTTGGTTCCATGCACTGGTTCTTATAATGACCGATCTGATCATAGTTGAAGCACTTAATGTTCTTCTTTCCTATCACCTTATTTCCATCTTCGGAATGACATTCATTTGCGAAATGCCCTTTCTTATCACACTTATAGCAGACAATCTCATATTTTCCTTTCTTGGCAGCCCCACCCTTCGAAGATCCTTTCTTGTGAAAAAACTTCTGATTCTGATTCTTCCCACCTTGAGCCTCAACTACATTATTACTTCCAAAGGAAGCAAGCATATCCTCATTCCTTAAAGCCATCTCTACAACTACATCACATAGTTCCCTGAGATGTGGCAAAGTGAGGTCTTAATCGACAAATGAACTTCACATTCTTCTTAATTACTGTATCCATAGTAGCATACCCATACAGGGACAACTCCTCAAATCTTGTAGCATACTCCAATACTATCATATCTCCCTGCACCAACTCATCAAACTTTCTCAATAGAGTAGACTTAGCGGATTCTGACATAAACCTCTCTTTAAACCATCTCCTAAATTCTACACAAGTCAGGGTTTCCTCCGCTACTCCAACTGTAACACTGTTCCAACAGTATAACGCAGCTCCTTGCAGTTACCTGGACGCCATTCTTCTCTTTTTCTCATCATTCGGTCCTAGAACAACGAAAATCCTTTATGTTTCAGCTTCTAGAATGCCTTCTCACAATTATCAGTCTAAACATACTTCACGTCTTTTCATATTAGCTTAGTCATCGGTGCTGCTATCCATGATAAATCCTTAATAAATCTTTAGTAATAGCTAGCTAGTTACAAAAACTCTTTATCTCGGTCACAATCTTGGGTGTCTTTCAATTACTAACTGCTTCTATCTTAGCTGGATCTACTGACAACCTTTTTTATGAGACTACATGACCAAGAAACTTCACCTCCTTCCAAAAATGACACTTTGAAAACTTTGCTTTTAAAGTGCACCGGTATCAAATACACCTCTAATAGGTATACCATGAATCAAAAGCGTACCTTCCATCACATCCTTTCCTTTCTCCTCGGTTGTTAGTCTTGAGGTAGCTGGTTGCAATGCAAACACCTAACCCTTCTCAGCTTTAGTTGGTTCCATGCACTGGTTCCTATAATGACCGATCTGATCATAGTTGAAGCACTTAATGTTCTTCTTTCCTATCACCTTATTTCCATCTTTGGAATGACATTCATTTGCGAAATGTGATGCACCCTAAGTTCCAATGAATGGCTTTCCTCCCAGCCTTGCGTAATCCCTACTCAGCACATCATAGTTGTTGACACCTGAAGCTTCCTGATTCACTCCTCTAGCATTTTCACCTATAAGTCCAGCAACAGCTCCCGCTTGCATCATGTTGATGAAGGACTACTACATAGCTCCTATATCAGCATGTGGTGTTCCAGCGCCTACATTAGTAGCTTGTGCCCGACCCGAATTCCTTTTAGTATTGGGTCAAGCATTTCCATTAATTGTGGCGATTCTTCCACCATGATTCACTCTTCCGTTTCCTACCTCCATATCTTACTTTTCTTTTAAATCTTCATTTGAATCTTAGTAAGATACGAAAGAACGGTCTAAGAGAGATAGGAGAATAGTGATAAAGCATATACTAATATATAGTAAATGCAAGTACATTACTATAGCGTTATCCCATACCCTAATCTTTTTATCTGATTCATTTGGATTATGTTTTAAAACATCTTTTTAAGTTTAAAATTATTTCAATTTTTACATAAACCTTACTTTGATACCAAATTATAACATCCCTCATTTTGAAGCCTGAAACTAACCACTACAGATGTATAGTCATCTATAGTATTAATTTCCGGTGACAAAATGCGGGAATGTTAATGATATCCATAATATCAGAAGCATAGGCGAGTGAAATATTTCAAACACAGTTTTGAAATAAATTTTCTCATTACATTTCAAATCAGCATTTCAGATTCAGTACATAATCCCATAACGTTGCCCAGGTTCAGATAAATATAATTAATAAAACATACGCCAAGAGCGACATATAAAGACGCCCGTTGGATGATCAAAGTTACTAAATAGAGAGTAATAATATTTGCTATTACATAAAACATTCAATCACAATGGAATAGATAAATAGATAATCTCCTATATAGCTAGATCTGCCTCCTACACATCTTCGAATGCTTTATTCACCAAAACATACTAAACCTAGAAACCTTAACTCTTAATCCACTCTAATAAAAATTTTGACCACCCAAGAGTTCAAGGAGAAAACATAAACTTTGAGTCAGACATAAAGCCTAGTGTGAATAATAATATAACATCTCTATTTAATGATATTAAGTGATTCTACGCCGCCTAAAGGAATGGATTTCTCCTCACTAATATCCTTTAAAAGCATATCTTTTGCAATCAAAATCCTACAACCAAACTGGTTATAATAAATAATATAAAATAACATGTATACATAAAAAATAGGTAATCAGTGGACTATCTGTTCCAACATCATAGTTTTGTCTGGCTGAATGTAAACCTGTGGCTGACTCAGGCCTAGAAGACATAATAAATGTTCTAACTTGATGTTAGAGAAAAACTGGACCGTCTATCCATAACTTACTACTTCTAGGGTCAACTAGTCCTAATAGTTTTATGGGCTTCCAATAACCTATCTCTACTCTATGTATTCCTCTCTGTAACCTTCTTTTAGTGTTACCCATGACATTGCCCTACACATTGGAATTTTGGACTAATATTAGCTAGGGGATACTAGATAAAGTATAAGGCGCGACCCTATACTTGTCCTGTCTAGTTTTCTAATATCTGAGTCATTCTTTAAGTAAAATCCTGGGTTAACTACCCTAACCATATTTCCTTGAAAATAAAATCTTTGTAATTGATTTAACCCTTGAAATCATACTTAAAACAAGGAAAACATTGGTCTTTTACTTTACTCAAAATACTTATGCCATGATATATGCTTTACAAAACATTGTTGATGAAAATTCGAAATCTTTGGGTCTTCGACCCTCTCAAAACTTTGGCTACGTGGCCAAAACTACGTAATATCTTTACAATTATAAAACTCCACGACATCATCTCCATTAAATCCTTTGCCCACTCAAAGGCATGTCAAAGTATTTTATTTGAAAATATATGGGGATAATATCAAAGTTACTACTTTGTAAGTTATCGTGTTAAATTATGAAAATAAACTTCGGTGACATACAAGATCCTCGGCATCAAAGCCTCATCGAGAATAAAAATAAATTGGGATAAGTGCGACGTCAATATTAAAGACATCGACTTAGTTAAGAGCAGTATAGGTTGAGCTCGATGATTATAAAAAGCATGGGTTGGGCTCAAAGACTAGTTAAAAGCGTCATTGACTAGGCTCGATAATAATATTAAAAGCGGCATAGGGAAAACTCGATAACATGCTAAAAGCGGCAAAAGTTAGGCTCGATGACAAGTTAAATGTGGTGTGGATTAGGCTCGATGACCATCTGGGTCGGCGAGGCGAAAACGTTAAGAAGTGTATGCGGCATTATGATTCATAGTAAAAATGTGGTATGCATGAGCCTCAACATGCCCATATCGAAGACCATCTCTCTATCTTTGTTACTATAGCCCAAAGACGTTCAAAATTAATCCATTTTATTCCATACTCGTTGACATCATATATATTGCTTTATTCCGCATCGATGACAATGGGATGCGGTGAGATGGGCTTGACATAGCCAATATCGACATGGCAGGATGGTAATCAACTTGAAAACTGCAATTTACTATAAAAAGTGTTTCCTTTTCACCAAATCTCTATCAAATCCTTATTGGCTATCAAAACTTCATCAAATTCTTTATTGAAAAACTACTGTATGTTATAATTATCAATACTAAACATTTTTATAGTTTAGCCCATTTTATAAACCTTATAATTAAACAAATAAGCCCTTTAGACTTGAGCAATTTATTTATCATTCCAGAACTCTTAGGAAAAATCCTCAAAATCATAATAAATCAATATATTCATACTCTTCGACATATAAAAACTTCAGGGCTAAAAACTAATTTGAATTATTTTTATTAATTAAACCCGAAAATAAACAATTTCTCCACTTAGAAAATTCATCTAAAATCCATACTTACTTGGAAAATTATGAAATTAAAAACCCACTTATAAAATGATATTTCTAACATCATATGAAAATATCAAGTCATTTGGGTATCATAGATAGGTTTTCTAACTCAAACATAGCACTAAATTTCATATTTAAATTCTAGAAAACTGCCAACATGCATATAATCATTCAAACTACTATAACATGGCATAATACTTGCAAAAGAAATGGGTTTACACTTAAGACCAAAAAAATAAAAAGTGTGAGATGTATATTCATTTTTCACCTTGATTTTGATGAGAAAGATGAGATTCGGCGTAGATTTGATTTCTTTTAGCTTTGATTCCTTAATCTTTTAGTTTCCTTCTTTTTTCCCATTGCTATGGCCGATCTCTCTCTATGTTTAGTTTGTATCTATGAAAATGAATGAAGGAAATGATAATAGAAGGGTTTAATGGGTAGGAATGAAGGTTATTCCCATTTTCTCCTTTTCATTTTCCTCATCCCTATGCTAACCTTTTTCTTCTCTAATTGGTTTATTAACTATGGAACGAATTAGATAAAGCTTCCTACCCATACATTGCTTGGATTTATTCTTGTATCTCTATGGAAAAATTCTCCATCTTACTTAATGGAAATTCTTTTGGTTTTTTTTGGCTCTAGTCATGGTGTGAGACAAGGTGATCCTATATCCTCTTACCTCTTCATCATTGTGATGGAATACTTTAATCAGCTACTTCTACAAAGAGTACATGACTGTTCCATCAAACTTTATCTAAAATGTAAAATTCCCATAATTATTTCTCTCATGTTTGTTGATGAATTGATCATCTTCTCCAAACCTGACCAGATCTCCATTGCATCTATTAAGACCAGCTTACACATCCTCAAATGTGCCACTGGCCTTGCTGTGAATCAAGATAAATCCCATATTTTTATTGGTGGCCTTTCTAAACAAGATTCCCTTATCATAACACATCTATCTGAACTGCAATATATGCCTATAAACACTATTTACTTGGGCATACCACTCTCCTCAGCTAAACTTTCAACCAACCAATGCTTGCCGCCTTTTGATTCTATCACATATAAACAAAATAAATGGCACACTCAACTTCTCTCTCAAGTTGGTCGAGTAACTATATAAACTCCATTGCTGTTGCCATGGTGTCATACTATTCTAGAACCTTCACACTCCCCAAGAATCACATGTCCATGTTAAACAAGACTTTCAATCACTTCTTGAGGCACGATGATTCTTTTTCAAAAAACCTATTCCCTATGGGTATCACAAAATAAACAAGCTGAAATCTACTGGTGGATTGGGAATTCTTAACCTTTGACTATGGAATAAAGTTGCTGCCTCCAAGCACTTCAATAACCTTTTAATCCCTGACCACTCCCTGTGAGGAACTTAGACGATGAATTATCAAATCAAAAATAATTTTGTTTGCACTATGGACTGCAATTGCTCAACTAGTTGGTTGTTTAGAACTCTACTGAAACTCCGAAATGATTTTCTTCCTATGATAAAATACAAAGTCACTCCTCTAAGCAACCATAAATTCTGGCGTACTCCTTGGGCAAAAAGTGGTGCCATCCTTAATAATTTAATTACTTGCAGTCAGAAAGCAAGCATTGGCATCCCCGATAATGCTCTTGCTATAAATTATGTTCACAATGGAATTATCAATCTACCTTATTGTAACATTCAGGAAATCAGGAGCTTATGGTCTATCTTGTTTAATGAGCAGCAGAGTACTTCTGATGCTGATGTTGCTTGGGGGACCTCTCTTAAGCCACAAACCATAGGAAAGGTGTATAAATTCATCGTCTCTAAAATTACATCCTAACTTAGACCATTAGCACAAGCACATATGGAATCGAATTGGGAGTCATAAGGACAACCTGCTCATGCGAAAGGTGATTCATGATGCTTGCCTAACTAAAAAAAATTGATTGCTTGTGGCCTCTGCATTGATGCTAACTACAACTTCCGAAATGCAAGTCTTGGGACCAGAGAACATCTATTCTTTGAATGTTCCTTTGTTCAGAAACTTTGGCAAAGAATCCTTGCCATTTACGGCTATGTTGCAAGTATCAGCTCCTTTGCTACTTAGTGGCACTGGTTTTTCATGAACACTAGATGAAAAACTAAAAAGGATTGTATGATTGTTCTCATTTACGCAAATTCAAATACAATGTCTAGCATAAGAGAAATCAAAGGTCGTTCGTACGTAAATTTTCTAGTGATGAAAAACTATTCCACGCTGTTGTTAACGGCATTCGAGCCTCTGTCTCCTTCCTGAGATTTAATAATGCATTCAATCCTGGTTAACCTTCTTGTTTATTGTGATCAATGTTTCATCTGCTTGTTTTTTCTATTTATGTTTTTTTACCTTCTCTATTATGTTGTTTTTTAATTTCCTTCCTTCATGTTTTGTAATGGTTCTTTTTCTTAATGTTGTTCAATAAAGTGGTAGGGGACCATTTAACCCTGCTTAAGTTATAAAAAAACTATGGAATGGCCTAAAATTAGTTACTAAATCTCAGTTTCCTTATCCCTCTACATTATTCTATTTAATGTATCTAATTAAATGTTCTAAATAATGTCAATCAAAATTAAGGTCATTACACTAATACCCTTCTTGTTACTAAAATCTTTAAATAATTCGTTTTCGAATTCTCCTCTGTGATCACTTCTTGTACTTTTAATTTTTAAATCTCTTAAACTTTAAATTCTTTTAGAAAATATTCTAAACATTTCAAAGGTATCGCTTTTGTGTTTCAAAAATAAAGTCCAAGTAAATCTAGAATAATCATCAACATTTACAAATACGCATTTATTACGATTTATTGATCTTACTTGAATAGCACCAAATAAATGAAAATGTAGTAGTTCTAGTAGTTGTTTGGATGATTTTTCCTTTTTGGATTTAAATGAATTTTTCTTTAATTTTCTATATTAACATGCATCACACAAATTATTAACTTTAAAACTAATTTTCGGTAAACCTCTTACTAATTCATTTTTAGCATGTTTATCGAGATATTTAAAATTAATATGACAAAATCGTTTGTGAAAGAGCCACGGATCATTATGATTCGCAAGTAGAAACCAGATCGTTAACATGCTTAATATTCAAATTCAAAACATTTGTATTTCATTTTCTTATACCTTCAAAATTAAAATTTTATTTTGGTTAAAAATATTGCATTTATCCTTTTAAAAATCGAGTTTAAAACCTTTATCACGTAACTAAATTATATTTAAAAGGTTATGTTTTAAATTTTCTACTAACAGCACATTTTTAATCAAAGGAGAGTTAGATATACCGACATTGATGACATCTTCAATTTCAACAATAGATCATTTTGAGTGGTCTTTGAATGTCAAGGTTCCTTCATCAATTTATGTTATGTTAGATAAAATATTTGCATTACCTTTCATATGCTTGGAGCATCAACTATCGAATATCCATTTCTCCTTTTTTATTGGGTACCTGCAATAGAATAAGAAATTTAATCGGTACCCACTATTATGACCCGTAAATTAATTGCTTTGTACTTGAATATTTAAATCATTTTTAAATATTTAAATGATGGATTTTAATAGCCAAATAAACATATTTAAATATTAATTAATAATATTAAAATTATTTTCAAATTTTATTTAGCAATAATTAGTTCAAATAAAAATTGAAAATGCGACAGAAAAATGTTTTCCAAAATTTCGACCTTTTGGGATTAGGAAGTCGTCGAAAACATTGTGCACATTTTTTATCACTCATATACACATGCACACATATGTACACATATCATGTGATAAGTTAACCCATGTGCTAAGGTTAATAACCAAGCTTAGTTTAAAGATAAAACATGATTTGACATAAAATGCATAAAAATATATAATATAACCGTAGAAAATTAATAAAGGACCACATCATCACCTAAATCGCCCTAGGTAAGGAGATAAAATCATGTTAAGGAGGACCTAAGGGGTAACGTGTGTGGGGAAGGTATCAGAGAGGATGGAGCTTCCATAGTTCATGAACACTTTATATTATTTAATTCCTAAATCAATTTACTAAAATACCCTCCTCATTTGCCTATAAATACCTCCATCCTAACACATTTCTTCACTTTAAATTCTATTTCTCATTTCATAAAACTCTTTTACATATTCTTAAACATCTATGGCTTCTTAGTTTCTAAAAATCCAAATTTTCCACTTTTTCCTTAAGTTTGATTGCTAAAAACTAGTTATTTCCTCCTCTACAGCAATTTGCATTCAAACAAGACCCATGTTCCCTCATTTTGGACCATGGCCATGCCCTATGGCTCACTAGGCCGAGCCCAAATAGCCTATTTAGAGTCGAAGGCACCAAGATTCAAGTGAAGAGAGGTGTTGTTGAAGTTGGAGCTAGTAGTTGTAGTGAGTCGACTTGATTTGGTAACTTTTTGGTGAGTAAAGCTTCCACCTTTGAACCAAATGTTTTCAAACGATATTAGTGTTCATGTTATAATTATTGAGTTCTTGTTGTGTTGGTGATATGATAGGTTAGTTTTTGGATTGGTTTGTTGCTTGAAAATTAATCGCTTTGAAAAGTTAGTAAGTGAATCATAAGACATATGAAATTTTAGTAGTTAAATTTATGCATTTGTAATAAATGAAAGATATATGTTATATTATTGTAAATCATCATGTATATGTGCTCATGCCCTTTCTATGCCATGTGTGGTTTAATTGCAAATAACATAAACTTGAATTTCGAACTGCCCGAATAGCGATAGTAGCTATATCGGCACTTTCGGAAAATCACATTTTATCGAAATCGTTTGGTTTCATTTTCGTGATTGGAATTATTTTATAGGTTAAGCAAGTTTTTGAATAATAATGTTTTCAACAATAATTAATTGTTTTAATAAATATTATTTAATTCAATTAATTATTTAGTTAATAAGGATTAATTTTAACTAATTAACTTATTAACGATGTGTTTAAAAATTTACTAAGCACTTGGTTAATGATGTTTTGAAATTAATTAATCATTTTATATAATGGTGTTTAAGGTTAATTAATATTTTAATAATGAAGGATTAAAGTTAAATAATCAATTTAATAATGATTTGTTTAAAATTAATTAATCTTTTAATTTAATAACTTTTAAAAGTTAATAAATCTGTTTAACCTTAGATAAATCTTTTCTTAAATAAAGTTTAAATTAATTAATCACTTTTAAAATAATGATATTTAATTACCTATTAATTAATTAAATTACTTATATTTAAATATTGTTAATTAATTTAATTAGTGATATTCAAAAAGGTGATTTACCCCTTTTTAATTAACAGTTATTGTAGTAAATTAATTAACTTAGTTAACAAAGTTTTAGAGTTAATTAATCAATATAGTAAGGATGTTTAAGTTGTTAAATCCTTTTTATAATGATGTTTCAAAGTTAGTAAACTCTTTTAACAAAGTGTTTTAAAGCTAATACTTGTATTGTGAAGCCAAGTACGAATTTGGGTTTTTAAAAGAAAAAGTTTGAATTGTTTATGGAAATGAATTAATTTCGTAAAGCGATTTACTTATATGGAAATGATTTATTTGTATAATTAGCACTAAACATCGAAGAAGTAGACTTGTCACTACTTTGAAAGTTAAGAATAATCGTGAGACGTGGCTTTGAAGTAACACTACCTTGATTTGTTTGGTATTATTTTTAACTAAGAAATAGTACAAATTTGAATTCGATGAGTAGTGGTAAGTACATAAGACTTAGTTTCCATATATGATCGTTTTATATCCTCGATAGTTGGTTTCTCGGCTATCAGCTACATCGGCTTCTTTATTATCATCGTTCTAAGAAAATTTGTTGCTATGTTGGGCATTGATATCCTTTGTTGGAAATGACTAAAACCAAAGCGCGAGAGGAGGCCAAGCTATATGGGGTTGCTTCCATTAGGATAGTTTCACATCTCATCTGCTTTGGCACAGATGGTGCAACATGATAGGGAGTTCTCGCTTCTTGTTAGGTAGCAAACAGATAACTCTTACCCCTATATGTCCTCCGTGTAGGTTGGCCAAATGGGCTTACAGTCGAGAGGCTGGCTGTAAAAGCAAATGAGAGGTACCAGTGTAAGCTACGGTGAGGGTGTACCCACTGTCATTGGTTGAAAACGCTAGATCTTCACGGTTGGTATCAGAGCACCGGTTGAGTGAATACCTTAACCTAATTAGGGTACAACTCATTAGAGATAGGGTGAGTAGAGCCCTAAAATGAGTTAATCTTGAGAGAGCGTTTCCTTTTCTCCCCTAAAATTGTGGTTTAAATCCTTTATTGCAATTTCACTTTCATCATCTTTGACCCTATATTTGTATTCTAATGATACGTGTCATTTATCCAAGTGATTAAAAATGAGTACAAGAGGAAGAAGCAAGAGGTGACTAGGAACCAGCACGGCTACAAATGGAAGAGCTTCTAGAAATGGGCCAGTTGTAGTGCCGATAGATGAAGCGGTGATGCAAGTTCAGCCATCTGCGACCTTGTGCAAGAATTACACTTCATTAAGTGGTAAGCCTTCCTATGGTACTGAAGATATTTTATGAGTTCATACATGGCTCCACTCTTGTGAAATGATATTTGGGGATCTTCAATTAGGAGATACTAGAAAGAGATTGCTGGAATCACGTCAGCTTCAAAAAGCAGCAATGGATTGGTGAGATTCAGTCACAATGAATAAACCAGAAGAAGATTTCTGTTGGGTGTAGTTTAAAGAGGTTTTTGAAGCTCAGTTTATCCCAAAGGCGGGAAGGACTTAGTTGTTCAGAAGTTTTATGGATTTGAAACAAGATGAGATGATAGTGGTGCAATATGAGCATAGGTTCAATGCATTGTCCCGCTTTGGACCAGGATTGATTGATACGCCAGTCAAAAAGGATGAATTGTTCATGAAAGGAATGCTACTAGAATTCCACCAGGAAATGACTAATCGTCTCAATGTTACCTTTACCAATATGATCAGTATGGCTTTGAGGTTTGAAGCTCTTGATATTGAGCAAGGAATTCAGAAAGGAGTTGTGCCAGCAGTTATTGGCCAACCTTTATCAGTGATACCACTTGCTAGTAAGCCGTTATTCAAGCGCAAAAGGAAGAAGAAGTGGTCAGGAAAGAAGCCTAGAGGTGGAGCTCCAGCTCAGAATAAGCAATTAGATTTAACCAAGATCCTATGTTTAAGTGCAACAAAATGGGCAACTTTGCAAATAGTTGCCCAGAGACTAATCTTCCATTATGCTACAATTGCAATAAGCATGGAAATATAAAGAACCAGTGCCCTTTCCCAAAGAAGGGATCATAGGGACAAATTTTTACTATTAAGGAAATATTGTCTACTTCTACGGACCCAGAAGGGAAACAGGTATTGCTAGGTACACTATCCATTTCTGATATCCCTGTTAGAATATTATTCGATACCGATGCATCCCATAGTTTTATCTCATATGACCTAATGAACGATCAAATCTTAAATATGTTATCCTCCATAATTCTCTTTATGTGTCGAACCCAATTGGGGGTCCGACCAATCTTGAAACCATATGTTTGAATGTGCCTATTTCTTATCGAGATTGGCCTTTCTTTTCTAACTTATTTATTCTTGGGTTTTGTGGTAGTATTGGGTATGGATTGGTTGTCTAAATTTAGAGCAGTCATAAGCTGTAATCAAAGGATTGTCAGAATTAGTGATGCTGGAATTGTTGGTATGGATATTTATTGTAGGGAGCCTAATAAGTTGATGACCAGTTTCTTTATTCCCTCGAAGTACCCAAAGAGGAGATAAGGAATATACCCATTTTTTAGGACTTCAAGGATAATTTTGAGGAAGTGCAAGGTTTACCTCCCAAATGGAGAGTAGAGTTCCGCATTGATTTGATTCCAGGAACCAGACCGATTGTACAACCTCCTCGAAGGTTGGCTCTAAAGAAAAGAAGAGCATTAGAAAAGCAGACGTTTGATTTATTACAGAAAGGTTTGACCAGACACGACACATCGAGTTGGGGATCGCCGGTAGTGTTTGTTAACAAAGTTGATGGTTCTCTTAGATTATGTGTGGATTACCGAGAGTTGAATAAGAGAACTATCAAGAATAAGTATCCTTTACCAAGGATTGATAACGTGTTTGACCAGCTCTACGGAGCTCGGATATTTTCTTAGTTTGACCTTGCCACTGGTTTTCACAAATTATGGGTACTAGAGGAGAGTGTACCCTTAATAGCTTCTCGAGACCCTGAGAGATTTTACAAGTGGTTAGTCATGCTGTTTGGATTAAGTAATGCACTTGTAACATTCTCCTACTTGGAGGCACAAAACTAATGGATACGGATGTTGTAGTCATCCATAGTTATTAATCCCCGACGACCAAATACGATGATGTTGGAATCATTGATACGCAGAAACACATGAATATGGAAAAAAATTAAACTTCAAACTAAATCACATTCCATTTCAGAATATTTCCAATTCATTACATGATCCCACAATCGCAAATCACATTCAGAGAAAATATAATTATTACAACATACGCCGAGAGCGACATATGAAGATGCCTCCTTGGATGATCAGAGTATATACAGGCAATATAACAACTTTGCCATTACAAACAACACATCAGAATCAAATAAAAGAGAACTCTAAATAGCTATCATGCCAACACGTCTTCGGAAGCCTCGTCTAATGAGGTACCTAAAAAACTCAACTCGCAAACTACTTAAAATCAATTGAGTACCCGAGAGTTAAGGGGAAAACATAAACTTCGAGTCGGACATAAAGCCTGATATGAATAACAATCTACCATCTCAAATCATTTAGATATCTAGTGAGACCACGGCGCTTAGAGGAACAGGTTTTGCCCTTGCTAGTATCCTAAAACCTTTATAAAACCATAGGTTGTGCTCCTGCATCCATAATGGTTAAAAACATAGTCATTTCAAAATATTATGATGATATGCAAACATTTTAAAACATGCTGGATTTGCCATCCTCTGCTTAAATTGACTACCTGTCATATTTTATAGTTTCTAGGGTCACTATTAACCTATTAGTTCTCATAGTTTTACTAATAACCTTTATATAGTGTATGGACTCCCTGTCCTATTTCATAGTGTTTATAGGTGCACTATGAACCTATTGGTAGCTCCAATATCTTATCTCTTATCCTACTTTTCATGGGCAACTAGGAACCTATTGACTAACTGTCAAATTCTTAATCCAGATATAGTTTCATGGGCTAACTACAAACCTACCAGCCCTTGTTAGTATCAAGTCATAGTTTTCATGGGCTGACTATGAACCTATTGGCTTCTTCCAATATCTTTTGTTATACATAGTTTTCATGGGCTTACTGTGAACCTATTGGCCCATGCCAATATCTTTAATTAAGATTTTAATATTTCTTAATTTATATTCACTACCAGGTCACCCTAACTGGTTATTCTGCCTCTTCTTCAAAGTACCGTTATGGGTTAATTACAATGTGAATAAGTATATGAAGAAGTAATACTCTAAAATCTTTACTTATGTCATGGTATTTCCTTCTTAAAAGTGAGAGTGGGTGATTTGTTTTGAAACTTTAAAATATCACCATCGAAACCTCTAGATGACCTCCTCCGAAAGCATAAGCTTCTTTTCAAAACATAATAAGCATACCTTTCGAAGTCCTTATTAAATATTCACTTTCGAAACCAATGGTACCTTTCGAGGGTCTCAATATATTCTTTAAAACATAGCTTCGAAACAAATAAAGGTACCCTTTTGAAAGCATTGGTTTACTCCTTACAAACATTCTTTGGGTCAAAATGATTATATACGAAAGTACCTCTTTTGAAACCAATTATAAAATTGTTTTGGGAAAAAGTTGATGGTGTCGAAACCATCTTGTCGAAAGCAACCACCTTTTAAATTAAAATTTCAAAGGATAGAGTCGAAACCCCCTAGCGATTCCATTGCCTTCGAAACCCCCAACCCTACGAAAGCATTCAGGAAAAAGATTTAGTTTAAGTTAAAACAAAGAGCACCCTTCAACAACATAGATGGCTTCAATACAGTCGAAAGGATAAAATTTGCAACTGGGTTTCGACGTGGTCGAAACCAATCCTTTTGAAAGCACTTATTTAAGGAGAAAGCTACCCCTTCAAAAGCTAATACTTCAACATAATAAAGCAACCTTCCCAAAAGCTATTTGTATAAACCTCTTCGAAAGCATATGTTTCGACTATTTCGAAAACTTTAAGTAAAACAAAGCAAGAACTTAGCTTTTGAAACAGAATATGCTTTCGAGCCTAACAAAAGCATTCCATTCGACACCTTACCTTCCGCTACCCACCAATTCACTTCGTACCAATGCCATTGATACCATGTGCATTGGTTCCAACCATGTGGGTTTTGACTAAGATGGTTTCATCTGAGATGGTGCAGAGGTAAAGTAGTCGAAAGGTACTACTATTTGAGGCGAAACCTACTTTTCTGGATTAAAGGCAGAAATGTAGCAACTTTTAGTAATTACTTTATAACCGCTTCCTTATTTGTAAACCTTTGATTGGTTGCGTATAACTTTTCAAATACTTTACAATTATAACCACCGATCAAAGAAATTATAACGTTAAGCCTTTCCATTAACATAACCAGTATTTGCAAATAAGTCCCCCTCTTGAAATGATTATTTTTCCTAGTAAATCAATTGGGAAAAATCCCCAAAAATCACAAAATTTCTATTTTATCATGTAATCAAACATTAAAATTTCAGACTTGATTTCTTCCCGAAATACTCGAAATGAATTTTAAACCCAATATTATCATATTTTCCTTTAGAAAGTCATAATAAATTCTCTATAGCTCAAAAAATTCTGAAAATTAAAACCCATCTCAAAAATCATGTTTTACTTAACATAATTTTTTCCATAGCATTCTAAAATTAGAAGCTCTTGGTTTTACCCTAAAACCGTGCTAATTCATATATAAATGAATTAAAATAAATCAACCATAATGTATCTCAAGCATATCATCATCCATAGCATTATAAAAAAGAATTTAATCATAATCCGAAAACATATAATCATAGAATAAAATAGAGATGGTATAAAAATTATTATTCACCTTGATCAAGATAAGGAGATTGGATTAAGATTGATTTCCTTGAAGCTTGAATCTCTTGCTTTTGAATGAATTCTTCTTTCTTAATGGTCGGCCCTTCTTTAATCTTTTGATTTTCGTTTTTCGAAATGATGTTAATGGGTAGTAAAATGGTAGAAACAAAAATATATAAGGGTAAGGGTTATGGGCGGCAAATTCCTAATATACCTTTATATAATTTGATTAATGTGAAAACCATTCTTAGACTATTAATTATTTTATTAGGCACGACCATATTTGGATTTATTCAAATCTCAACCCCCTTATCACTTAACATTTACATTATTCTATATAATTTATCTAATTAAATCTCCTGAATAATGTTATCAAAAATTAGGAGTGTTACAGGCTACTCTCGTTAAAGAATTTCGTCCTCGAAATTCAGTAAGGGCTAAATACTAAACATATCAATCATCTGTAATGACTCCTAACAACCATACTTGTCTACCTGACTAGGAATTATCTATATCAATTTAATACAGACATACCCTCAAAGCAGATCGGGATAAGTATAACATATCATGTCATTTGTCTCCCTAATACAGTCCTCGTTGTCGCTCCACTGAACTTTCACTAACTTGACTATCTTGTTCCTCAATCTTTTCTCATCTCTTCCTACAACCCGAACTGGTTGTCCTACAAAAGTCAAATTAGGCTCTACCACTAGATCTTCCAACTGTGTCAGATGAACAGTGGCCTCTGGATAATGCATATACTTGCGAAGATGAGACACATGAAATACATTATGGAAAACTGCCTACCGCTCGGCAACTCTACTCTATATGCGAGCTTTCCAATCCTCTCTATAATCTGGAATGGACCAACATATCTCGGTGTCAGTTTCCCTGATTTCCTAAATCATACCATACCCTTCGTCGATGATGCTTAATAAAAACTCCGCCTTCAACTGAGAACTCTAGGTCTTTATGCCTCTTACCTTCGTAACACTTCCGTCTGGATTAAGCTTCCTTCTTCCTTTCTTGGATCAACTCAATCTTCTCTGATGCCTCCCTAACCAAATCTGGACCTAAGACCAATTTGTCTCCAGTCTCCAACAAACATACTGGTGATTTGCATGGCCTTCCATACAAAGCTTCAAACGGCGCCATTTCTATACCAGTCTAATAAATATTATTATAAGAAAACTCAACCAAATGTAGGTGATCCTTCCATGATCCACCAAAGTCCAACACGCAAGCTCTCATCAAATCCTTGAGTACCTTATTGACTCTCTCTGTCTGTCCATCCGTCTGAGGGTGATATACAATACTATTCTTAAGCTTGGTGCCTAACACATCCTACAGACTCTTCCAGAATTCACTAGAGAATAAAGCATCTTTGTCGCTGACTATGCTACTTGGAACTATATCAAGTCTAATTATGTTCTTCATGAACAACTTTGCCAAAATAGATGTCGTTCTGGTCAACTTTACTGGAATGAAATGGGCACTCTTTGTCAACCTGTCCACAATAACCCGTATACTTTCATTTCCTCTACTTGACCTTGGCAACCCATCTATAAAATCCATGTATATCGAATCCCATTTCCAAACCGTAATCTCTAAAGGCTGAAGTAACCCACTTGGCTTTTGATGTTCAACCTTCACTTGTTGACAATTTACACGTTGCCTAACCCACAAGCCAAAATCCCTCTTTATGCCTTCCCAATAGAAGCTTCTCTTCATATCTTGATACATCTTGGTCCCTCCAGGATGAACGTAAACTTGGATCGATGACAATCCCCAAGAACTCCTTAAGTTCTCAACATCTGGAACACATAACCGTACCTTCTTTCTCAACCATCCTTTCTGGTCAAGACAAAAACCTTTCAAATCATCGATCTTGGTAACAACCTCAAGCCTTCTAATCCTCTCGGCTAATAATTGATCTTCCTTTTGCTTAGAAGCAATTCTCTCGATCAACACTGGCCGCACTTCTAAATAGGACAGCATGGCAGTACTCTGACTAGAACTAGCAGTCGATCTTAACTGCACTCCACAACCGGCCAAAGCATCTAGATCCTTCCATTCTACCAACATAGCCAACACCACCTTCTGATGTCTTCTGCTAAGAGCATCAGCTACTTTATTACCTTTCCCTGGGGTATATTCTATAGCAAAATCATAAGCAGCGCTCTAGCCACCTCTGTTGTCTCATATTCAACTCCTTCTGAGAGAATAAATATCTTAAAGACTTATGATCGGTATACAACTCAAATCTCTCCCCTAAAAGATAATGCCTCCAAATCTTCAAGACAAAAATCACCGCAGCCAACTCCAAGTCATGCGTAGGATATCTCACTTCACGCAGTCTAAACTGTCGTGAAGCGTAGGCAATCACCTTACCCTTCTGCATCAACACAACTCCCAATCCAGTTCCATATGCATCTGTGTATACTACCAACCCTTGGTTTCCATCTGGAACTACTAGCACTGGAGCAATGGTCAACAAATGCTTTAACTTAACAAATTCTTCCTCACATTTATCGGACCAAACAAACTTCGATTCCTTCTTGTTAAGCTTAGTCAAAGGTGATGCTATCCATGAGAAATCCATGATAAATCTTCAGTAGTCGCCAACAAGTCCAAGAAAACTTCTGATCACGGTCACTGTCTCCGGTCTCTTCCAATTATCAATAGATTCGATCTTATCTGGATCGACTGACAACCCTTTCTCCGAAACCACATAACCAAGAAACTTAACCTCTTTCTTCCAAAAATGAAACTTGAAAAACTTCGTCTTTAGCCGATTCTGCCTCAGCGTCTCTAGCACCACTCTAAGATAATCTTCATGCTATCTTTCATCCTTAAAGTATACCAAAATGTCATCTACAAACACTAACAAGAATCTATCCTAATACTCTTGGAAGACTCGATTCATCAAATCCATAAAGAAAGCAGGTGCATTCGTCAACCCAAATGGCATTACTAATCAGTCATACGAACCATATCTAGTTAAAAATGCTATCAACGGAATACTGTCCTCTGCCACTCTCAACTATGGAACCCCTTCGCCAAATCCCATTAGGAAAACATTCTGGCTCTACTTAACTGATCAAACAAATCATCAATTCTCAGCAAAGGATACTTATTCTTTATCGTCCTTCCGTAAAACTTACGATAGTCGATACACATCCTTAATGACCCATCTGGTTTCTTCACGAATACCATGGTCGCTCCTTAAGGAAAACTGCTTGGTCTAATAAAATTTCTTCCTTCTAGATCCACTAGCTGCACCTTCAATTCCTTCATCTCAGTTGGTGTCGTCCTGCTAGGTAGTCTACTCACAGGTTCAGCTCCTGACACAAGATCTGTCTGAAACTCAACAGCTCGTTTCGGTGGTAGTCCTATGACTTGCTCAAACACATTTGCAAACTTTCTTGCTATTCGAACCTGACTTAGCTCTTCTCCCACTTCCATTTCACTTAACAATGCACAACTACTCCGGTCGGAATTCTTCACTGAGATTATAATTCGGTTGTAACTATTAGGGAGTCTCAAAGATATCTGCCCATCCTGGAAAAATATCATAACCCCATACTTCCTCAACCAGTCCATACACAAAATTATTCCGAAATCTACGAAATCAAAAACCTATAGACCGCATACATACATATGACCTAACAAATCAAGTTATAACTAGTCACATCTCATCCCAGAGTTGCGTACCCTCTTACTAGATTCGCAACCCCTAAGGAAGTAATAAGGTACGTGGGTTCTAAGCATAATCTATCAACTAAATACAGTGATATAAATGAATGTGATGCACTGGTACCAAATAGTATCCTAACTGGTATACTCTGAATAAAAAATGTACATTCTATCACAGTCTTTCTCTTATCAGCTGCAGTAGGCTTAATTGATGATCCACCAGCAAAAACATTCCCTTTGTCCGCCATGACTGGTTCTGGACACTGGTTCTTATAATGCCCAACTTGATTACAATTGAAGCACTTCACATTCTTTTTGTCTGCAGCCTTCTTCCCCTTGCCTGTCCGGCACTCATGAGTATAATGACCCTTCTTGCCACACTTGAAGCACACTAAATTAGCCTTTTTCCTTCTTGGCAGCATCCCCTTTCTGGGCTCCTTTCTTCTTAAAGAACTTCCTCTTCTTTCCCTGAGGACCCTAGGATTCAACTGACTTCTCACTAGCACAACTGGACAACATCTCTTCATGGCGAATGGCCATCTCCACCACTACATTACAAGGATCACGGATATGAGTCATGGTCGTTCTAGCAAGCTCTGGTCTCAGTCCTCGAATGAACCTCTCATTCCTTCTTATGTCAGTGTCCGTAGTGGCATATCCATATCAAGATAGCTCATCAAACTTGGCAGCATACTCGATTACTGACATATTACCTTGGGCTAGATCCATAAACTTCCTCATCAATGCCGACTTAGCAGCCTCAGATAATTTTTTTTCTCAAACCTTATTCTGAAATTAGCCCATTTTAGCTCTTCCTCCGGAACTCTGACAGTCACGCTATTCCACCAGTGAAGCGCTGCCTCTTACAAATACCTAGAGGCCAGCCTCCTCTCTTTCCCATCATTCAATCCTAGAACGGTAAAAATCCCCTTACAGTGCAATAGCCAATTCTCAATTTCAACCGCATCCTCTGTTCCAGAAAACTACTTTCCACCCAAACTGGTGTAATCTCTGCTCAACTTAGCATAGTTATTCTCAACTGGCGCCACAGGATTAGCTCCTCCAGCATTACCGGTAACTCCAGCTTGCAAAAGATTGGCAAACAACTGATACACCATCCCCGCATCTATTAGCAGATTTCCAGCATCAATATTGGCTTCATCATTTGGGTTAGCATTTTCCGGTCGATCTTGGTTCCTTATGGTATTAGGTCGATCATTTCCGTTGGTTGTGGTGCTTCCTCTACCTAAATTTCCTCTTTCATTTCCTGCTTCCATATCTTATTTCTCGTAAATCTGCATACGAGCCTTAGTAAGATACAGAAGAACGGTCTAAGAGAGAGGGGAGCACGTACTTATATATATATATATATATATATATCATATACAAGCACTTTACTATAGAATTAACCCAAACCCCGATCATATTTCTGATTCATTGGAATTATCTTTCAAAAACTTTTAGGTTTAACTTTCTTTTGAAGTTTCATAAACCTCGCTCTAATACCAACTTGCAACATCCCCCTACGTGGAGGCCCAAAACTAATGGCTACGGATGATACAGTCATCCATAGTTATTAATCCTCAACAACCAAATACGGTTGTGTTAGATTAATTGATACATAAAAACACAAGAATATGAAAAAACTTAAACTTTAAACTAAATCACATTCCATTTCAAAATATATCCAATTCATTACAAAATCCCACAATCGCAAATCACATTCAGAGAAAATATATTTATTACAACATACGCCGAGAGCGCATATGAAGATGCCTCCTTGGATGATCAGAGTATATATAGGCAATACAACAACTTTGCCATTGCAAACAACATAGCGGAATAAAATAAAAGAGAACTCGAAATAGCTATCATGCCTTCCGCATGTCTTTGGAAGCTTTATTCATCTAATGAGGTACCTGAAAACCTCAGCTCTTAAATTACTCAAAATCAATTGAATACCCGAGAGTTTAAGGGGAAAACATAAACTTTGAGTTGGACATAAAGCCTGGTATGAATAATATTCTACCATCTCAAATCATTTAGATATTTAGTGAGATCATGCCGCTTAGCGGACGGGTTTTCCCCTCATTAGTATCCTAAAACATTTATAAAACCATATATTGTGCTTCTACATCCATAATGGTTAAAAACATAATCATTTGAAAATATTAAGATGATACGCAAATATTTTAAAACATACTAGATTTCCCATCCTCTTTTTAAATTGACTACATATCATATTTTATAGTTTCTAAGGTCACCAATAACCTATTAGTTTTCATCGGCTTACAATAAAATTTATATAATGTTTGGACTCCCTGTTCTATTTCATAATTTTCATGGGTACACAATGAACTTATTGGTAGCTCTAATATCTTATCTCTTATCCTATTTTTCATGGGATGATTAGGAACCTATTGACTAACTGTCAATAACTTAATCCGGATATAGTTTTTATGGGTTAACTACAAACCTACTGGCCCCTATCAGTATCAAGTCATAGTTTTATGGGCTGACTATGAACCTATTGGCCTCTGCCAATATCTTTTGTAATACACAGTATTCATGGACTTACTGCGAACCTATTGGCCCCTACCAATATCTTTAATTAAGATTTTAACATTTCTTAAGTTATATTCACTACTGGGTCACCCTAACTGGTTATTCTGCCCCTCCCCAAAGTACTGTTAGGGGTTAATTACAATGTGAATAGGTATATGAAGAAGTAATACTTCTAAAATCTTTAGTTATGCCATGGTATTTCCTTTTAAAAGCGATAGTAGGATATTTGTTTTGAAACTTTAAAAAATCACCTTCAAAACCTCTGGATGACCTCCTCCGAAAGCATAAGCTTCTTTTCAAAACATAATAAACATACCTTTCGAATTCCTTGTTAATTATTCACTTTCGAAACCAATGGTACCTTTCGATGGTATCAAAATATTCTTTAAAACATAGCTTCGAAACAAATAAAGGTACCCTTTTGAAAGCATTGGGTTTACTCTTTAAAAACATTCTTTGGGTCAAAATGATTATATACGAAAGTACCTCTTTTGAAACCAATTACAAAATTATTTTGGGGAAAAAGTTGATCGTTTCGGAACCATATAGTCAAAAGCAAACACCTTTTAAAAAAAAAAATCAATGGATAGATTCGAAAACCCCTTTTGACTCCATTCCCTTCGAAACCCCCAACCCCACGAAAGCATTCAGGAAAAAGACTTAGTTTAAGTTAAAATAAAGAGAACCCTTCGACAACATAGATGGCTTCAATACAGTTGAAAGGAGAAAATTTGTTACTGGGTTTCGACTTGATCGAAACCAATCCTTTCGAAAGCTCTTATTTAAGGAGATAGGTACCCCTTTGAAAGCTAATACTTCAACATAATAAAGCAACCTTCCCCAAAAGCTATTTGTATAAACCTTTTCGAAAGCATGCGTTTCGTCTTTGTCGAAAATTTAAGTAAAACAAAGCAAGAACTTAGCTTTTGAAAAAGAATATGGTTTCGACCCTAATGAAAGCATTGCTTTCGACACACTGCCTTCCGTTACCCACCAATTCACTTCGTACCAATACCATTGATACATGTGAATTGGTTCTGACTATATGGGCTTCGACTGAGATAGTTTTAAGGTAAAAAAGTCGAAAGGCACTACTATTTGAGGCAAAACCTACTTTTCTAGATTAAAGGCTGAAATGTAACAACTTTTGGTAATTACTTTATAACCGCTTGCTTATTTGTAAACCTTTGATTGGTTGCTGTATAATTTTTCAAATACTTTACAATTATAACGCCGCATTTAACCAGATCTAAATAAAAGAAATTATAACATTTAAACCTTTCCATTAACAAAACCAGTATTTGCAAATAAGTTCCTCTCTTGAAATAATTTATTTTCCCTAGTAAATCAATTGGGAAAAATCCCTAAAAATAACAGAAATTCAATTTTATCATGTAATCAACATATTAAAATATCAAACCCAATCTCTTCCTGAAATATTTGAAATGAATTTTAAACTCAATATTATCATATTTTCCTTTATAAATTCATAATATATTATTTATAGCTCGGAAAATTCTGAAAATTAAAACCCATCTCAAAAGTCATTGTTATCCCACTTTTTGGTCAAAGCTGGAATATCAGCAAATTGGCAAGGAATGATGGATATTGGGATTGGAGATCGATTGTAATCAAGGCTGCAATCGATGGCGTCAAAATTTGGTTGAGCTCCGATCAGGACAAAATTGGTTGGAGATGATGAAAAGGACTAGGAGAGGCCATGTTTCAAATTTCAGGTTAATCGGAGTTCGTATGCAGGAGATATGATCGATATAAGGTAGAAAGGATATACTGCTCGAATCCATCAAGGGGTCGAGGTGATGCTCATTTCGAATCCACCAGATTCGTATCCATCGGTTTGCAGGATTGGTTCGAATCGATACACTTCGTATCGATAAGAAAGTGAGGACTTCGTATCGTACCGTTCATATCGATCGGTATGGGTTCGGCTCGATAATGTTCATGTCGATCAAAGGCAGGGCAGGGTAAAGGACTTCGAATCGATACTGTTCGTATCGATCAGCATGGACACGGATCAATGGTTTCGTATCGGTCAAGATGGGAAAAGGCGGCATGTCTCGAATCGATACTTTCGTATCGATGGCAGAAGAGTTTGGCACTTTCGAATCCATTAGGTAAAGGTTAGTTCGTGTCCATCAGGTAAAATCACGTTTGTATCCATCAGGTAAGGCTTTGTTCGTGTCCATCGTTGAGCTTTGTTTCGTACCCATCTGTTGGCCTTGCTTTCGTATCGACAAAGTTCACCATTTCGTATCGATCGATTTATAGATCGATACGAAACATTCTCCTGCAATCGATACGAGAGAGCAATCGATGCAAATGGTTGGGTGTCAACGTTCTAGAGAAGCGGTGGACACGTACAAGCATGGAGAGTGGATACGAGCGCATCTCTAGGAAAGAAGCGGTCAAAGCGGCAAACATTATGGATCGAACACAGGGATTTTGTGACACGTCATCGATGCGCACGTGCCTCCATCGAATCGAAGGTGATGGATTCGAAGTGATGGATTCGAAGAGAACAGCCAACAGAAAACCCAAATTCCTATCGATCATATCTCCTAAACCACTGATCCAAATGCAATGAAATTTTCACAGCAGCTTCCATGCAAGGTAAAGAATGTTCCTGCCAAGTTTCAGCTCAATTGGATCATTTTTTGATGGATACGAAATCACTTCGTATCGATCACAGATCGAGTCGAGACTTGGTGGGGTCGGTCGCGTGGGCCCACTCACGTGCCAGAAGAAGTCTCCCGAAGTTTGAGCGCGATCTCAGCCTCCTACGCCTATAAATAGCAACATGAAGCCTGTAGAAAAGGGATCTTTTTTTGGCTATTGGACGTCCAGACTCTGCCGGATTCATTTCTACACTTTAATACAACTATTGTACTCGAAATTCTTTGTTATTGCTGCTGTAATCATCTGTAACCAACAAGGATAATCAATAAAAGGATAAAACTTTGAAGTGGACGTAGGCCGGAGATAGCTGAACCACTATAAAAATTGTGTCTTTGTTCATTATTTCTGAATTGTTGTTTGATATTTGCTAAGATCTGATATTTGTGCTTGAATATCATCAATTTGTGCTCACACACTGGTGCTTTCACAGTATTTGGGGTTTATGACCAATTGTGGCGCAAACACTTTAGTGCTTTCATTGAGAGGGACTAGCACCCGCTACATCGGATTTGAAGTCCAGATTTGAAGAGTTTGAGGAGTTTTGAATTGAAAACAATGACTAGGCAAAATAGTAGAAGGCAAAGGGCTGAGAGAAGCCAACGAGGAGGAAGATAAGAAGCATCCTTCGGAGCTGGAGAAGGGCAAGCTTCCATCTACATCACCAGAGAAGAAATGGAAGCTATAACAAATTCACTACAAGAGAGGTTGTTGAAGAGTCAACAGGAGATGATGCAGACTTTCTTTGAGCAAATGAGAGCTACAGGGATGCCGAACTTAGGAACATCTACAGTGGCTATGGATGCAGGACAAGGGACTAGGGTTGTGGAACCCAATGGAAGACAGGATACAGATCCAGAAGGAAATCAACAAGGGCTTGGGGGCAGGCCCACAGGATCCAACGTAGGAGGACCTTTGGAAGGAGTTCAACAGACCAGAGCTAACATTGCTGCTAATGAGCCACGTGAAGAATATGTGTCGGAATTCCCTCGGGGGCATAGGGGCAAACCCTGACAGACAATACTGAATTAGTGGAGATCATCAGGAAAACCATGCATGGAGGCTTGACCAATAGAGACTTGGAAGGAGTGAACATGAGTCCGTTCGCTCGGGAAATAAGGATGGCTCAGAATCCACCTAAGTTTAAGTTACCTAGCGTGGAGGTATACGATGGCAAAGCAGACCCAACTGATCACTTGATGAGGTACTCCAGACATATGGAGGTGTTGGGGGCATCGGAGGAAGTGATGGCCCGATGTTTCCCTTTGTACTTGACGGACTTAGCTGCAATGCGGTTTAGGCAGCTGGGAGAAGGATCTATCAAGACTTGGGGGGAATTGGTGGATAGGTTCTTGGGGCAGTTTAAGGTTCATATCAAGAGGCCGAAGAACGTGATGACATTGACATCGGTAAAGCAGAGGATGGATGAATCGCTTAGAGATTTTCTAACTCGATTCAATGTGGCGGTTGCTTCGGTGGATCGGCCTGATCCATCGATGGTTTTAATGGCGGCAGTGTTAGGATTCAAGGAGGATTCGGATTTCAAGTTATCTTTGATACGAGACCCACCACTGGATCTCGGGGAATTCTTTCACGAAGCTGAGAGGTTCCTTCGACAAGAGGATGCGTGTGCAGATTTAAAGTTGAAGGACGTGAATGCAACTGAGGGTGGAGGACCATCCAGCAAAGATTCGGATAAAGACAGGAAAAAGGAGTTGGACGATGATTTTGGAAAAAATAGGAAGCGATGGAAGGATCCAAAATTTTCTACATACACAGGATTGACCGAGACGCTGGAGCGGATATACCTGGATACTCGAAATCGCCTTCCCTGCCGAAGGCCGGCTAGGAGAGAACCATCAGAATGGGAGAGGACATCAGGAAGGCACTGTCTCTTCCATGATTTGGATGGACATGATACCAACAGTTGCATGCACTTAAAGGATATAATCGAGGAGCATGTAAGGAATGGACAGTTGCGACAATATGTCGGAACTCGGAATGCAGTGGTGGAACATGAGCAACCACCATCTACCTCACACTGCGATGATGTGGGGCCTAGGAATGACAGTCGATTGATTATCCATTGACCAGGATAATATGAAATAAGTAACAAGCTATTGGCAAATGGCCAAGTCATTTACACATGTATGGGGACGGAGATAGCCCCTAGGCATGCTCTGAATGATGACAAACCGTGATGCTATGGTTTGTGAAATTTGTCTTTTGCTTTTGGATTGGACACTGATTCTTTTTCTGGTTTGGTTTTGGAGTTTGGATTGAACTCCTGGTTTTGTTCGCTTTCTAATTTGGATTTCCCTTTGGATGATTGTTTTCTGTTTTGGATGCTGGTTTGGATTTCTGATTTTCTAGTTTTGATTTGGATTTTGGATTGGATTTTGGATTGGGTTTTGATTGGATTTTTATCTGGTTTTTGATAAAAGGTCGTCGGGCATGGATTATGCCTGGCAAGGGGTGAGTCGCTTTGCCCGAACGTGGTAAATTGACTCATTCAGGTCGTTGAGTATGGACTATGCTCAACAAGGGTCCGGAGAGACCGGGATTCGGCCTAGGACTTAGGCCCTGTATTATCAATTGTTATTGTTTCAGGTCGCTGAGTATGGACTATGCTCAACAAGGGTCCGGAGAGACCAGGATTCGGCCTAGGACTTAGGCCCCATGTTATCAATTATTGTTTCAGGTCGTTGGGTATGGACTATGCTCGACGAGGGTTCGGAGAGACCAAGATTCGGCTTAGGACTTAAGCCATGGCATTGTATAACGTCCAGGGACGCTGGACCACGGTCGTCAACTGTGGATTGCGCTTGGCAAGAACCTGGAGAGGTTAGCTCAATGTCCAGGGACACTAGACCATGGTCGTCAAGTGTGGATTGTGCTTGGCAAGAACCCGGAGAGGTTAGCTCAACGTCCAGGGACATTGGACCACGGTCGTCAGGTGTGGATTGCACTTGGCAAGAGCCCGGAGAGGTTATGGATTTGGACATCGACCCGGAGAGGTCCTGGATTCGGTTATTGGCTATCGGATAAGGATGGATTAGGACTCGATTGTCGAGTTCAGATGGACATGGAATTGGCTATGGACTTCGGATATCGGATTTGGAACTATTCAAAACACGCCTTCTTATCACAAGGCATGTTTTGGGGGCAAAATGTTATCCCACTTTTTGGTTAAAGCTGGATTATCAACAAATTGGCAAGGAATGATGGATATTGGGAATGGAGATCGATTTAATCAAGGCTGCAATCGATGGCGTCAAAATTTGGTTGAGCTCCGATCGGGATAAATTGGTTGGATATGTTGAAAAGGACTAGGAGAGGCTATGTTTCATATTTCAGGTTAATCGGAGTTCGTATGAAGGAGATATGATAGATACAAAGTAGAAAGGATATACTATTCGAATCCATCAAGGGGTTGAGGTGATGCTCATTTCGAATCCACCAGATTCGTATCCATCGGTTTGCAGGATTGGTTCGAATCGATACAGTTCATATCGATTAGAAAGTGAGGACTTCGTATCGATATCGTTCATATCAATCGGTATGTGTTCGGCTCGATAATGTTCGTGTCGATCATAAGCAGGGCAGGGTAAAGGACTTCGAATCGATACTGTTCGTATCGATCAGCATGGCGGCTCAATGGTTTCGTATCGGTCAAGATGGGAAAAGGCGGCATGTCTCGAATCGATACTTTCGTATCGATGGAAGAAGAGTTTGACACTTTCGAATCCATCAAGTAAAGGTTAGTTCGTGTCCATCAGGTAAAATCACGTTCGTATCCATCAGGTAAGGCTTTGTTCGTGTCCATCGTTGAGCTTTGTTTCATACCCATATGTTGGCCTTGCTTTTGTATCGACAAAGTTCACCATTTCGTATCGATCGATTTATAGATCGATACGAAACATTCTCCTGCAATCGATACGAGAGAGCAATCGATGCAAACTGTTGGGTGTCAACGTACTAAAGAAGCGGTGGACACGTACAAGCGTGGAGAGTGGATACGAGCGCATCTCTAGGAAAGAAGCGGTCAAAGCGGCAAAGATTATGGATCGAACATAGGGATTTCGCGACACGTCATCGATGCGTACGTGCCTCCATCGAATCGAAGGTGATGGATTCGAAGTGATGGATTCGAAGAGAATAGCCAACAGAAAACCAAAATTCGTATCGATCATATCTCCCAAACCACTGATCCAAATGCAACGAAATTTTCACAGCAGCTTCCATGCAAGGTAAATAATGTTCCTGCCAAGTTTCAGCTCGATTGGATCATTTTTTGATGGATATGAAATCACTTCGTATCGATCACAGATCGAGTCGAAACTTGGTGGTGTCGGTCGCGTGGGCCCACTCACGTGTCAGAAGAAGTCTCTTAAAGTTTGAGCGCGATCTCAGCCTCCTATGCCTATAAATAGCACCCTTAAGCCTGTAGAAAAGGGATCTTTTTTTGGCTATTGGACGTCTGGACTCTGCCGGATTCCTTTCTACACTTCAATACAACTATTGTACTCGAAATTCTTCGTTATTACTGCTGTAATCATCTGTATCCAGCAAGGATAATCAACAAAAGGATAAAACTTTGAAGTGGACGTAGGCCGGAGATGGCCGAACCACTATAAAAATTGTGTCTTTGTTCATTATTTCTTAATTGGTATTTGATATTTGCTAAGATCTGATATTTATGCTTGAATATCATCGATTTGTGCTCACACACTGGTGCTTTCACGGTATTTTGGGTTTGTGACCAATTTTGGTGCAAACAGTCGTGTTTTATTTAACATAAAATTTTTCCATGGCATTCTAAAATTATTAACTCTCGGTTTTACGTTAAAACTATGCTAATTCATATATAAATGAATTAAAATAAATTGACCATAACATAACTCTAGCATATTATCATCCATATCATCATAAAAAGGAATTTAATCATAATCTGAAAAAAAATATAATCATAGTATAAAATAAAGATGGTATAAAAATTATTATTCACCTTGATTAAGATAAGGAGATTAGATTGAGATTGATTTTCCCTAACCTTGAATCTCTAGCTTTTGATTGAATTCTTCTTTCTTAATGGTCGGTCCTCCTTTAGTATTTTGATTTGCCCTTTTTAAAATGACGTGAATCGGTAGTAAAATCGTAGGAACAAAATATATAAGGATAAGGGTTATGGGCCAAAAATTTCTAATATACTCTTATGTAATTTGATTAACCCAAAAAACCATTCTTAATCCCATTAATTATTTTATTAGGCACAACCTTATTTGGTTTTATTAAAATCTCAACCCCCTTATCACTTAATATTTATATTATTCTATTTAATTTATCTAATTAAATCTCCTGAATAATGTTATCAAAAATTAGGGGTGTTACAGCACCAGCTTATTTCGTGGATTTAATAAATAGAGTGTTTCAGGATTTGCTTAACAAGTTTGTTCTCATCTTCATTGATGACTTCCTTATTCATTCTAAAATGGAGGAAAAGCACCAGTACCATGTTCATGTTGTTCTAAGTACTTTAAGAAAACACATTTTAAAGTCAAAATTTCTAGGTTCCAATTCTGGAAATCCAAAGTTAGATTTCTGGGACATGTAGTTTTGGGAGAAGGTATATCAGTGGACCCAGCTAAAGTAGTTACAGATCAAGATTGGAAGAAACTTGAAAATGCGACTGAGGTGAGAATTTTCTTGGGATTGGCTGGTTTCTATAGAATGTTCGCTAAAAATTCCTCGAAGACTGCTTCTCATCTGACAAGCTAAATTTGTTTGGACAACCAAGTTGGATCAAGCATTCAATGAGTTAAAGGAAAAATTGACCAGTGCTCCCGTTTTAACTTTTCCAAATGAGAGTAAAGGATTAACAGTTTACATGGATGCTTGTAGGACCCAACTATGAGCGGTTTTGATGTAGAATGGTAAAGTAATAGCATATGCGAGCCGACAGTTGAAACCTCATGAGAAGAATTACGATATGCACGATTTGGAGCTATTGGCAGTTGTCTTCGCATTGAAGGTGTGGAGGCACTATCTATTGGGTGCAAAGTATTTTTCTTATATACGAATCACAAGTTATTAAAGTATCTTTTTACCCAAAAGGACTTGAACTTGAGGCAGCAAAGATGGCTGGAGTTCCTTGCGTCTTATGACCTAGAGATTCTTAATACCCTAGGGAAAGCAAACACTGTTGCAGATGCATTGAGTAGGAATGTTGCGATGATTGCAAATTTGGAAGTTAAGTCAGCACTAATGGAAATAATTGCATATTTCCAAAAAGAAGATCGTAATCTAGTTCAGCTTAAGAAGGATGTTGAAAATGGAATTATTTCTATTTTCATATTAACTCTCCAGCATTTCAAGAATAAATAGATGGATTTGCATGCCAGATGTTAATGGAATTAGACAAGATGTACTGAGAGCGTGCCACCGGTCTAGGTTATCTATCCACCTAGGAGTAACTAAAATGTTTTGGAATATGAACAAGATCTTTTGGTGGAAAGAGATGAAGAAAGACATTTCAATATTTCTAAGCCAGTGTGCAAATTGTCAACAGGTCAAGACTAACCAGCAGAAGACTGCTGGGTTACTCCAACCATTAGAGATACCAAATTAAAAGTGGGAGCAAGTATCCACGGACTTTATCGATGGGTTTCCCAGAACAAGAAGAGGTAATGAAGGCAATTAGGTAATTATATATTGATTAACAAAGAGCGCCCACTTTATTCCAAAAAGGTCAACAAGATCTATAACTTCTTTGGTAGGGTTTTATTTGACGGTGATCGTTAGACAGCATGGAATTCCAATAAGTATAGTAAGTGATCGAGATCCTATCTTCACCGGTCGATTTTGGGGAGCATTGAAAGCCGCTTTTGGGATAAAATTGAATTTAAGCACATCCTATCACCCACAGATAGACGGACAAACCGAAAGGGTGTAGTGGATTTTGGAGGATCTCTTGAGAGCATGTATTTTAGATTTCAGAGGTTCTTAGGAAGATCATCTATATTTGGTAGAGTTCTCTTATAACAACAGTTATCAGGCTAGCATTGACATGGCATGCTATGAAGTTTTGTATGGACGGCCATGTAAATCACCTTCATATTGGGTAGAGAGTAGAGACCATTTAGTTCTTGGACCAAAGATACTGCGAGAAGCATCAGAGAAAGTGGTTGTGATCAATGAAAGGATGAAAAGAAGCCCAGTATCGACAGAAAAGCTATGCTGTTCAAAGGAGAAGGGACTTAAAGTTTGAGGTCGGGGATTTGGTATTTGTGAAAGTTTCCCCGATTAAAGGAGTTGTAAGATTCAAGAAAATTGGAAAGCTAGCATCCAAATTCGTCGGACCATTTAGAATCCTTGAGAGGATTGGACCGTTGGCCTATAAAGTAGAATTGCCTCAAAGATCGTCAGAAGTTCATAATGTCTTTCATATATCTCATCCGAGAAAGCATGTTTATGATCCATCATTGATTATTGAGACGTTTGTTCAGGAAGACACGGAAATAGAACCAAATTTGATGGTAGTCCGACATCTAGTTCATATTGTAGATTGGGATGAAAGGAGATTGAGGAACAAGGTTGTGAAGCTTGTGAAGGTTCAGTAGAGTGATGGCCCCTACGATTGTACTTGGGAGATTGAGGATCATATTAGAGAAACTTACCTTGATGTAATGTCAGATTAGTTGTTTGATGTTTGAATGCATTATGTATGTTCTTTCATGGCATAGTTGCTTTGCATTGTTATATGGATTTCTTGGTATAATATATATACCTTTTGGATTGTCTTTTTGTGTATTCGGAAATGAAATTCTCATAAGGAGGGAAGTATAATGACTCGTAAATTAATCGCTTTATATTTGAATATTTAAGTCATTTTTAAACATTTAAATAATAGATTTCAATAGCCAAATAAACATATTTTAAATATTAATTAATGATATTAAAATTATTTTCAAATTTTGTTTACCAAAATAATTAGTTCAAATAAAAATAGAAAATGTGACCAAAAAATGTTTTTCAAAATTTTGACTTTTCGGTGTTGGAAAGACATCGAAAACATTATGCACATTTTGTATCACTCATATTCACATGCACACATATATACACATATCATGTGATAAGTTAATCCAAGTGCTAAGGTTAATAATCAAGCTTAGTTTAAAGATAAAACATGATTTTACATAAAACCTTAGAGAATTAATAAAGGACCACACCATCACCTAAATCACCCTAGGTAAGTACACAAAATCATGCTAAGGAGGATCTTTGTGGGGGGGGGGTAAGGGTAACATGTGTGAGGAAAGTAAGGGAGAGGATGGAGCTTCCATAATTCATGAACACTTTATATTATTTAATTCCTGAGTCAATTTACTAAAATGCCTTCTTCATTTGCTTATAAATACCTCCATCCTAACACATTTCTTCACTTTACATTTTATTTCTCATTTCCTAAAATCTCCGTTCTATATTTTAAACATTTTTGGCTCCTTAGTTTCTAAAAATCTAATTTTTCCAATATTTCCTTAAGTTAGATTGCTAAAAACTAGTTATTTCCTCCTCTACATCAATTTGCATTCAAGCAAGACCATATTTCCTCATTTAGACCGTGGTCGTGCTCTATAGCCCACTAGGTTGATCCCAAATTGCCCAGTAAGGGTCCAAGACACCAAGATTCAAGTGAAGAGAGGTGTTGTTGAAGTTAGTGCTAGTAGTTGCAGTGATTCGACTTTATTTGGTGACATTTTAGTGAGTAAAGCTTCCACCTTCCAACCAAATGTTTTCAAACTATATTTATGTTCATGTTGTAGCTATTGAATGATTGTTGCATTAGTGAAATAATAGTTTGGTTGTTGGATTGGTTTGTTGCTTGAAATTTAGTTGCTTTGAAAGGTTAGTAAGCGAATCATAAGACATATGAAATTTTAGTAGTTAAATTTATGCCTTTGTTAATAAATGCTTGATATATATTGTATTATTTTAAATCACAATGTATATATGCTCATACCCTTGCTATATGATGTGTGGTCATATTGCAAATGACATAAACCTGAATTCCGAATTTCCTACATAGCGATAATCGTTGTATCGGCACTTTCGGAAAATCAATTTTATCGAAACCATTTGGTTTCATTTTCGTGCTTGGAATTATTTTACAAGTTAAGCAAGTTTTTGATTAATGATATTTTAAAAATAATTAATTATTTTAATAATGATTATTTTATTCAATTATTTATTTAATTAATAATGATTAAAGTTAACTAATTAACGTAATAATGATGTGTTTAAAAATTAACTAATCACTTGGTTAATGATGTTTTGAAATTAATTAATCATTTTATCTAAATATGTTTAAGGTTAATTAATCTTTTAATAATGAAGGATTAAATTTAAATAATCAATTTACTAATGATGCTTTTAAAGTTAATTAACCTTTTTAATTAATGACTTTTAAAAGCTAATAAATCTGTTTAACCTTAAATAAATCTTTTCTTAAATAAATTTTAAAATAATTAATCACTTTTAAAATAATGATATTTAATTATTTGTTAATTAATTAAATTAATTATATTTAAATATTATTAATTAATTTAATTAATGATGTTTTAAAACGGTAATTTACCCCTTTATACTTAACAATTATTTAAGTAAATTAATTAACTTAGTTAACAATGTTTTAAAGTTAATTAATCAATGTAGTAAGGATGTTTAAGTTGTTAAATCCTTTTTATAATGATGTTTCAAAGTTAGTAAACTCTTTTAACAAAGCGTTTTAAAGCTAATACTTATATTGCGAAGCCAAGTACGAATTCAGGTTTTAAAAGAAATTTTTTGAATTGTTTATGGAAATGGAATAATTTTCGTAAAGCGATTCACTTATATGGAAACAATTTATTTGTATAATTAGCACTAAACACCGAAGAAGGAGACTTGTCAATATTTTGAAAGTTAAGAATAATCGTGAGATAAGGCTTTTGTAACGACCCGTAAATTTCGACAATTCAATTTGTTAATTTAATAGGATTTTGTAATTAAATTTTAGTAGAAATAATAAAAGGGGGTAAATTAATATCAAAATGGAGGCTAAAATAAAATATATAAATGGTAATTAAAGCCTACTTATTTGTAATATGAATAAAATTTCAATAAATAAAATGGTGTAAGTATTGTACCTGGATATAATGTGAATATGGAAAATATAGGATAGGCATTAAATTAGAAGTGTAAGGACACATTGTTACAGTAATTGATTTTAAGTAGGGATACGTTATTTCAAGTTAATAATTTATAAACTTGAATGAACATTTCAATTTAATGAATTAATTCAAATGTTATGACTTAGTAAATGGAATATGGTGATATGAAAAAATTGCAAATTTTGTATTTAGGGGCGAAATAAATTTTGATAGGTAGTAGTTGTTGTGAGGAGTAAATATACAAGTATATTAAAAGTTATATAGGGGGTTACTAGTAAATTCACTCATTTACCAATAAAGATAATTAGACGTGCCTTGATGATAATTAATAACATAACGGAAAGAGTAAATGTATTCATTAGAATATTAATTGCAATTGGATAGGGATTTTTAGTAACAATGTTAATGCAAGGTAATTAATGCTAAATTAAAGTCAATAATAATGAATAGTGATAAATTCAATTCTTGTAACATATACTATAAATTACTTGCTTATTTGTTAATGGATTTAGAAATTGTAATAAGTGATAATAAAATGAATAAATGTTACACTAATGGAAAATGAAATAACGTTCGTTTAAATGTTGAGTAATTATAGGCCGTATTTATTATAAGCGTTACTTTAATAATTATGATTAATTGTGAAATTTATACGAGAAGTATGTAAAGTTATAACTAAGAAAGTAATACGTTATAAATTGATTATAACCTAAACATAAGTGTAAGTTAGAGGTTGGAATTAAATCTAATCCGTTTAATTGGAAACTTATTAAAATAAATTGGATTCAAAGTGTAATAAAGAGGTTATTTTAAGAAATTGAAATAAATACTATAATTGGTAAATTAAGTTACTTTAAATTGAAACGGGAATTGGTTTAAAGAATTATAAATTTATAAGTAAATCAAGATGATAAAATTTATGAATTATAGAATTTGAATTTTAATAGTGAGTCAATTTATTTAATTTTTAATAGTTGGATTTATTGCAAATGAATGAAATTAAATATAAAATTTTATGTTAATTGAAAATTAAGTTGAAATTGGAAAATATTTATGTAATAGCTTTGAACCAATGTTAATTTCATCCATTTGAATGTAATGGATTGAATAAAAAAGAATGAATAGTGAATTCAATGGAATTTTTGAAAAATTAATTTATAATTGATAAATATAACGAAATTTGAATTTACGCTGAAATTATGATTGAATCAATAATTAATTGACATCTAAATTGGTTTAAATCACCGAGATTGCTTAAGAAAACAAAACTGATAAGATTTGTAGAATTTGGAAGTGAAAGTGAAAAAGTGATTTATTAATTAATTTTTAATTTATTAAATTAATATAAAATAGCCATTTTGGCCACTGACTCGGATTTCGATGAAACCAGTTTCATCGGATCCGTAACGGTGAATTATAATAGTTTTTCAAGTTTCGTAGCGATCGGACTTGTCGTTTGATCGTACGGACTCGAAACGCCTTGAAATTTATGCAATTGAAATCAATTTGAAAATATTGTTTTTAACATAACTTCTTCATACGATGGAATTTGGGCTTGAGACTTGTTCCATCGCGTTTAAAATATTCAAAAACATCTATTTTGATATATGGGATGATTCATTTTCGTTCCGGAGCCGAAACGGACTTTTTAGGGGCATTTTTGTCATTCAAACAAATTGACTTGAATAGCAACCTACGAAAATAATGGAACTGGGCTTCGAAACCAGTACCATTGCGTTCAGAAGGCCTTTTTATGTTAGGATCGCTTGTCAGCACGCTTAAATTGGACTCTGGCCCGTTTTTAACGTTAAACTCTATAAATACGCACGCAAACCGAGACAGATTTATTATTATTTTATTTCAGAAACCCTAGTTCTATACCATGGCTGCCACTTATTCAATGGCCAGAAATTTCTTATCTTCTTTCCTCGATATCTTTCAATCCGTTCAACGAAATCGAAAAATTCCAAAAGCAAAGTTGTAGATCTCGGCGAGCTTTCCAAATCCATAGGGTTGATCTATGCTATTGGACCACGGATTCGCCAGAATCTGGCTTGGAAGCATGGACATATTTTCTTGGATTACGTGCAAATGGTAGCGAGGGGTGATGTGAAACTTGGTCCGTAGGTGGCTCTCAAGGTGGCGCATACACTGGTAGTCGCTGACCGAACTCTATATGTCTCGAGTTGCGTGCGCACGGAAGAAAGTGGCGCGTGCGTGATGGGTTAGTAGGTTCGTGGATAAGGAAGAAGATGATGGTACGTTATTTTTTTATGTATTAATTAATTATGTTATATTAAAATTTAAATCTTTTAACTCGAATAACTTTTGCATATGAGCTTGGATTGACGCGTGGTTTTCTCCATTGCGTTCGTATCGAAATTCCGGACACTTTGACGCTGGTTTGGACGGATTTGGAGACTGTCAAATATTTGGGTTTAAATCGGATTTAAATTCGATTTAAATTCAAAAGGTGAGTGTTTTAACCCACTCACAATTTCTAAAATTTCTTATATTGGTTAAATTGATTTATGATGTGTTTAAAGTTTATTTATAGTTGTTTGGCGTATATTTCATCATTTTCTCAGTTGAATTACATTCATTAATTTATGCGTTATTTAATTCATTATTGCATTTAAAAGTGACAGTTAATTGTTAATTTATTTATTCATTGCATTAAAACTGTCAGTTAAAATTTTAGTCAAATTTATTTATTGCATATAACCTGCTAGTTAAATTTATTTATTATTGCATATAAAATACAGTTAAACAGTTATTTAATTCATTATTGAAAATTTAACTATCAGTAATTAATTATTATTTATTGTTGTGATTGTTTGAATTGGATGATAAATTTATGAGTGTTTGATGATTGATATGATGGATGAATGGATGTTGTATTTATATTGTATAAACTGCAAGTTATTATGCATTTTCATTTCATTCGGGACTGCGGTTTGAAATGATATACAACCGCATTTTTATTTTTAAATTGCGGATTGAAATGATAAATATCCGTATCACTTGACCATAAGATAGAAAATTATATACAAGCACCGCGGTGTGTATATATATATAATTATTTTTGAAATGATTTCTATGGTTTGGATAAGATACGGTTTACTAAATATTAATTTTGGATCTTATGTAAAAATCTTATTTTATATATACACATATATAGTTAAATTATTAAATTTAAGCTATGTATGAATTTGTTAAATGAAAATAAATAAGTTGAATAATGGAGTTTGATAATTTATATTATATGTTTAAGTATAGGTTTAAGAAATTATGTATATATAGAGTTAAATGATTTAAAATCAAATAAGATTGGGAGTTAATTTGGAAATTTGTTTGGAATAGAGCTTACTTAAGAATTTAACTTCATAGGTTGATGTAAAATTTATTAACTTGAAATTTTAAAAAGGTATGATATCTATAACTGAATTTTTATTCAAGATGAATTAAACGAATATTTCTAGCATAAATAAATTGAAGGAAATGATTAAGTTGTTAGTAATTGGAGTTTTATTTTAAATGATTTTTGATTTATTATGTAAACATTTCAAAAACTAAATAATAGGACAATGAATTGTTGAATATAAATTTCCAACCTTAAGTTTTGAAATTGTTAAATACTACAAGTTAGAAATATATTAAATTGAAGTTGTTTATTCAACTGAAAGTGAATTTAAAGTTTATGGTTTAGACTAAATTTTTAAATGAATAAATTGTAAAGTCGCAGAAATTATTTAATAAAGAAATTTTAAATTCAAATTGTTTTATTTTAAATACTGTTGAATATCCAAACCATTTAAGTTTTGAAAGTTATGGTTTTAAAACTATGGATTTCGAAGTATTATGTTGAAAGTTAAATTTCAAATAATTGGTTTCGAGGTATTATAAATCTTAAAAGTGGCATGATTTTGGAAAAGAAATATATTTGAAATAAGATATCATATTTATTTGGGTTTTAAAAGGAAATGATATTGTATTTATGAGTTTTGAAATGGATAATTTTATTCTGGTTTTGAAAGTATAATTATTTTTAAATGGCCATGGTGTTATAATAACGTTTGGTTGTTGAAGAGACCGGGATCAGAAGTTGTCATACTCTCTGCCAACTCTGAAAACCACTTTACCAACCGTGTACACGGTGGAGATTCCAGAATGAAGTAGGTTGGCGGCGGCGTTTCCTTTAAGGTAAATACGTGGACCCGACTCCCGTGAGTTGGCATAAGGTGGCTAAAACAGGAGCGATTCTCGGGCCAAGGTGGTTAGCGCCCTTTATCGGACACTCCCCTTCGATACTATACTCTAACTTTGGATTGATTCGGTGGCCACCTTTACTTTTGATTTTAGAGGGAGTTTGTTCGAGGTGGGCAATAGCTGCGGCTATGCGTTACCACCATCCCGGATGCGTAATTGGTATATCTACCCTGGCATTGCCTAGTTGTGCCGTGTCACCTACCCTATCGCGCCTTATACGATTTTGGTTTGTACCATACCTATGGAGTGCCCTCTGACGACGCCCAGTATGGGGGAGATTACGGTACTGTATAGACTATGGGAATATATTATGTGTTAAGGTGGAAAATGTAAAGCCTTAACGCTATTTAAAAGTAAGTTTATTTTGTAATTAGACACTATTATAATAGCGAAATATACTACATAGTAAATAGTTTAACGGATTCTTAGGAGATGTAAATCCCGAGCATCTCTTGAGTTACTGCACTCATATTCATTGCTGTTAATTTAACTTACATAAGATCTTTTAGTTCTGATCGAGTGTTTTGTCTTTTCAATTCGCTCGGGTCAGTCCGAGGGTTTCAGGATTTGAAGATTTTCTAGGGGAAGAAGACGAAGATTTCATTTCTATTATTATTATATATTATATCCCACTACACTATTTAATTCCGCTGCATTGATAATTATTGGTATGTGAACTCTGATATTTATTGTATAAAGAAGAAGCAAATGTGTGTAAACAGTTTTATGAACTATATATTGATTATTATATTTTATCCTTCCGCTGTGAGATTCTGTTTTATTTTATTTCTTCTCCGTTTTTCTTATTTACCCCATAACAATCCGCCCTTCCGTATGGTTTGAATTGACACGTGTGTCGATTTAAAGTGTGCGAAAAAGGAAGGACGTTACAGCTTTATGGTAACACTACCTTGATTTGTCCGGTATTATTGTTAACCAGGAAATAATACAAATTTGAATTCGATGAGTGGTGGTAAGTATATGAGACTAAATTTCCATATATGATCGTTTTATATCCTCGATAGTTGGTTTCTCGGCTATTAGCTACTTCAGCTTCTTTTTTATCATCATTCTAAGATGATTTATTGCTCCGTTGATCATTGATATCCTTTTTTCAAAATGAATAAAACCAAAGCGTGAAAGGAGGCCAAGCTATGTGGGGTTGCTCCCATTAGGATACTTTCACATCTTATCTACTTTGGCGCAGATGGTGCAGCATGATATGGGGTTCTCGCTTCTTGTTAAGTAGCGAACATATGACTCTTACCTCTATATTTCCTCCGGGTAGGTTGGCCAAATTGGCTTACGGTCGATACGCTGGCCGTAAAGCAAATGAGAGGTACGAGTGTAAGCTACGGTGGGGGTGTACCCACTGTCAATAGTTGAAAATGCTAGAACTTCACAGTTGGTATCAGAGCACCGGTTGAGTGAATACCTTAACCTAATCAGGGTACAACTCATTAGAGATAGGGCGAGTAGAGCCTCTCTATGGTACTAAAGATATTTTATGAGTTCATACATGGCTCTGCACTTATGAAAGGATATTCGAGGTCCTTCAGTTAGGAAATGCTAGAAAGTGATTGTTGGGCATCACGTCAGCTTTAGAAAGCAGCAACAGATTTGTGGGTTTCAGTCACAATGAATACACCAGAAGAAGATTTCTCTTAGGCGTAGTTTAAAGATTATTTTGAGGCTCAGTTTATCCCAGAGACAAGGAGTATCTATGTAAAATAGGTTTTATATAAGTAGTCTTGTGAATCTTTGTTTTGTAAAAACTTTGGCTCTTGTATTTGAAACCGTTGTGTGCTAATGATATGTGCATGCGCATATGAATAATCTAAGGAGATTTTACAAATAAATCTAAGGATAATTAAATACTCTTGACTTTGATTTGTAGATGATCACTTTTCTTTTCTCCTTATTTCTTCGATTCACCATCTTTAGATTCTTGCATAAAATAGTATGCTAAATATGTATATAGATATAATTCTCATCATTAAAATATTCATACAAATAGGGTTCTAACACCTCACATTTCGAGTCCCACGAGAAAACCAATTTCTTCTTGGTAAGTCAAGTTAGAGGGGTAGAAACTTTAGCGAAGTCCTTAATGAACTTCTTATAGTTAGCCACCAAACTAAGGAAACTCCTCACTTTTGTAGCTTTCTTCGACACATGCCAATCATATACTGTAGAAACTTTACTAGGATCGACCACTAGCACACTCTCGGAGACAGCATGCCCCAAAAAGCATACCTCTTTGCACCAAAGGTGACATTTGAAAATCTTTGCCTTCAACTCATGCCCATGAAGTGTATATAGCACTTCTTCTAGATGCAACCTGTGATCCTTCTTGCGTTTCAAATAGTATAACATATCATCGACAAATACCATCATAAACTTATTAAGCAATCCTCTAAAAACTTGACTCATCATGTCAACAAAATAGGTGGTTGCATCACCTAAGCCTCAACCGGCAGGATCGCTCATCCTCTCTATTTTAAATTTAGGAATTATAAGCAACTTTTCCATAGATTGTTTTGGCAAGAATAAGTGATGGAATTTTTTTTGTATTATATTTATATGTAAATCCTTTGAATTTTTTTTTTTTATACATAAATATACTTTTAGAATCCTATTTTGAAAAACATTTCAAAAACTTTTAGAAATTTTCTTTTTCAAAACATTTCAAGTACGCTCTCTCAATATGCCTTAACTCCTAAGAAATTTTAAATCCAGGATCTGATACCAAGTGTGATAGCCCGCACCTCTTGACATACCACTCCAAAGCTTAGGTTGAGTTTTGGACTTGCGTCGGTGCCTAGAAGTATGAGCTATCGGGTTTTTAAACATTATAGAGACTAAAAATATGAGGACAAAATCTAAGATGTTCTACACTTTCATATCTCACAACCGAAGGTAGAAAAATATAAATACAGAAAATAATCATCTCAAAAAATATCCCAGAAAACATAGTCTCAGAACATATGTAGTCATAATCCAGAGTTTATAAAAATACAGCAAATAGTCTGATAGATAATAAGTATGATAAACAGTTACACAAAGAGTAATGGAAAGTAATAAGAAATGCCAATACCAAGCTCATATCTCCATAAACCAGTCCGAATCTTAGTGTCCCACCAACAAGACATTGATCTATAAGGTCTCCCATATAACGCCTCAAATGGTACCATCTAAATACTAGCCTGATTGCTAAGTCCACCAATACTCGGTTCACCTATTCCATATGTCCATCAGTCTGTGGATTAAGCGATATTCAAATTCAACTCAATGCCTAATGCCTCCTGATGACTCCTCCAAACTCGCTGGTGAAAACTAGATATCCATCGCTAACGATGCCAGAAGGGACCCAATGTAACCTAACAATCTCCCTCATGTATAATATCGCCAAGGACATAGCAGTCCTCATATTCCTAACTGAAACAAAATGAGTGCATTTAGTCAGCCTGTTAACTATGACCCAAATACTTTCATTCCCTCTTCACTCCTTGGTAGTCCATTATTGAAATCCAAGGAAACACTCTTCCATTTCCACTACGGAACATCCAATTGTGGCAATAATCCTCCTGGATTCTTCTGCTCTGCCTTTACCCTCTAGCAAATCATACATCAGGCCATATACTCTACCACATGTTTATTCATACCAAACCAATAAAAGACTCTCTTCATGTCATGGTATATTTTATCTCTACTAGGATGAACAGTCATTCCAGAATGATGGGACTCGGCTAGTACTGTGTCAATCAAATCCACAATGAAAGGTGCACACAATCTATCATCTCTCTATAACCACCCCTTCGAGTCAGTGGTATAATGCCTCAAATAAATCGATTGCTCTCCTCTACCAAGCTTCTCTAAAGTATCCAATTACTTCTATTATCCTTCTGACTTGACCCAATATGGTCCATAAGTGCAGGCTCACGTATGAAGCAACTAATAATCCTGAAATGATGTTTGACGATGGTCGGAAATTGAACATAGAGATAAACTCCAAGTACTTCCACTCTAAGAACATAGGATTCAAAACTGCATGCTTCCTACTCAAGGCATCAGCTACAACACTGCCATTGTCTAGAGTTAGAAGATATCAAAATCATACGATGCCAAAAAATCCATCCACCTTTGTTGCCTTAAATACACATCCTTCTGGGAGAATAAATACTTCGAAGACTTATGATCCATATACAGGTCGAACTACTCTCCTAATAGATAATGTCTTCATGACTTGAGTGCAAATACAATAGCCGCCAACTCAATAACATGGGTAGGATGGTTCTCTCGTGGACTTTCAACCATCGAGTAGCATAGCTCACCACTCTCCCTTCTTGCATCAAGACCGTGCCCAACCCCATACCTCAAGTATTGGTATACATTTCGAATGCGGTCATACCATTGGGTAATACTAAAACAGGTGCATTAGTCAATGCCTCCTTTCACTTGATAAAAGCATCCTCACACTTTGAGTCTCATGTGAAAACCAAATTCATCCTGGTAAGGTAGGTTAGAGGGGCATCAATTTTAGCAAAGTCCTTAATGAACTTCCTATTGTAGCCCGCCAAAGCAAGGAAATTCCTCACTTCTGTGGCATTCTTCGGCATGCCAATCCTATACTGCAACAACTTTACTAGGATCGACTTCTTTTCAACTCTCAAAGAAATATGTTCAAAAAGTTCACCTCCTTGCGCCAAAAGTGGCATTTGGAAAACTTGCCTTCAACTTATGCCCATGGTGTGTATTGAGCACTTCCTCTAGATGCAACTTGTGCTCCTTTTTTTCAAATAAAATAATATGTCATCAACAAATTCCACTAAGAACTTATCAAGCAACCCGCCAGAAACTTGACTCATCGGTTCAACGAAATAGGCGAGTGCATTGGTTAGTCTAAAGGGCATTACTAACCAACCATAAAGTCTGTCGAGTGTACGAAATGTATTCTAAATACTATCCTCGACCACATGTAGCTAATGGAATCTGATAGCCAATTCAAGATGAGAGAACACCTTCACTCTAACCAACTGATCAAAGAGATCATTTATGTGGGGGCAATCAGTAACGATTCTTCTTTGTAGGCTTATTCAGCTCACAATAATCGACACGAAGCCTCAGAGAACCATCAGCCTTGTTGGCAAAGCAAACTGGTGCACCCCACTCTGAAATACTCCTCCTAACAAAGCCCTTTTCCAACAACTCATTTACTTGCTTATTTAACTTGCATCTTTCCTTAGAAGCCATATGCCTGAAGAGGTAAGGCAATGGGTCTACCATTCTCCGCAAGATAAATCCAAAACTCGATCTCTCTTTAGGGTAGTAGATCAGTAACCATAGAAAAGACATCTGGATAGTCTTTAACTACTGGCACTGAATCTAACTCATCATGTAATCGGTCAAAATAATATAGGTAACTCAATATAATTGAGCCTTTGGGATTGTAATAAACCTTAGACTGCATCTACTACAAGTACCTAGACGAACAACCTTCCTATCACAATATAAGATCACCCTATACATGGTCATTGGGTCCATGCCCAAAATCAATCCAAACCTAAGAAATTCTATGACAAAAGCATTGCAATAGAACTCAGTCCCTAAAATAAACTATTTCAAACCACTACATATCATAAATTAATAAGTTGGCCATCTAATAGGGTTTGATACAACTACCGAGTCTTTTACTATGCTAGTGTCTAAGTTCAACTCATTTACAAGTCTACTCGAGATAAAAGAGTGTGATGCCCCAGTGTCAAAAAAGGTATGAATAGGTAAATCAGATAAAGTTAAATACCTTCTATTATGGTTTCGTCTCGAGGCATAGTTAAGATGGAAACAACATCCATCACGTAAGCTGAAACCACATAGGTAGAGATCTTCGGCAATACCGGACACTCCATCCTCATGTGCCCGAATTGATTGCAGTTGTAACATTTGATCTTTGAGATGCCCGTCTTGTCTTGTACTCCTTCGCAAAATGCCCCCTCTTACCACACCTCCTAAACTACAACTCCTACTTCTTGATCTTCCCTTTGGTACCCATTCCACCCTTGCGTTGATTCTGCTGTGTTGTCTTTACTTCTGACTTCTTAGGCTCACTCCTCACTTCCTCCATGGAAACAATGTTCAGTAAGTCCATCTTCACCAAACCCTCAAAAGTTGCGCCCATGGAAATATGACTAAGGACAAAATCTTAAAGAGGTTGATTCAGCTCATTTGCAAACTTGAGTGCTTTCTTATGAGGGGTATTTATCAGCTCTATATCAAACCTAGCCAACCCATTGAACTTATTTACATATTCCTTCGCTGACATCTCTCCTTGCTACAAATGTATGAACCTCTCCAACCGTACACCCTTCTCTTCCATGGAAAGAAACTTCATCTCAAAATGCCTACTAAACTTTCCCCATGTAATCTCTGCCTCGTCGGTCTCCACCACTACCTTGTCCACCAATTCAGAGCCTCTCCTTATAAGTGCCAGGCGGAAAGCTGTCTCCTAATGTCGTCTTCAAGACCAATCAATCAAAAAATCCTCTCACAAGTTCGGATCCATGCCTTTATGTCCACATAGGACTCGGTCCCATACATGGCTTCCCTCATAGACTCGCAAAGTCATCACATAGCTTGGCGAAATCGATGGCAGGCGGATAGGCATGAATTACACTTAACACCTTCTCTTTAGATCCCCTATTATGTTTAAGCCTGGCTTGTTCTTTCACTTGCAAGTACTGGTAGAACCATATCAGAACATTCATACTTAGAATCTTAACTACATAACCTGAGCTACAACAGGAAAATGGCTCATCCTCTCTATCTATGATCTAGGAATTATTAGCAACTCTTCTACATATAGTATTGGCAAGAATAAGTGATAGAATTTTTTTGTATTATATTTGTATACAAATCCTTTGAATTTTTTTTTCTATTTTTTCTGTACATATATACACTATTTTAGAAACCATATTGAAAAACTTTTCAAAAACTTTTGGTAAACCTTTTTGAAAAACTTTTCAATTCTATTCTCTCAATAGGCCCTAACTCCTAAGGAATTTCAAACCTAGGCTCTAATACCAAGTGTGACTACACGTACCTCCCGACACACTGATGCAAAGCCTAAGGTGACTTTCGGACTCGCATCGGCACCAAGAAGTACCAGCTTTATGGTTTTAAACATTATAAAGACTAAGAATATAAGGGAAAAATCTAAGACATTCTACACTTTCGATAGCGAAAGGAAAAAAATACAGAAAATAGACATCTTAGAAAATATTCTAGAACACATAGACTCAAAATGTACATAGTCATAATCTAGAGTTACAGAAATACAACAAATGGTCCGTAAATAGTAATACGATAAATAGTTACATGGGAAGTGATGGAAAGTAATAAGAATGCCAATGCCTAGCTCACATCTCAAGTATTAGATCTAGGCCAATCACCTGATGCCATGTCCTTTTATGGTGGTGGGAAAAGAAAGGAAAGGTGTAGGTCGAGCAAAGGTCCGATGAAAGAGCTACATCGTATGGTGATCGCATGCAATTGACTTCATTAATACTCTGTGTGATCTAGGGTGCTCTACCTGTGTTTGTGAACTACTTACTAAGGTAGGTTTTGTTAACCTAAGGGGCATGGTTCTAAATACACCAGCATCTTGTGAAGGTTAATACTTAAGATCTAACAACTAATCGAACCTCAAAATAACCATGGATAAGCTAATAGCTACTGGACTATTCCAACATAGGATCACCTACAATATCAACCATGGAACTACATTCCCAAATTAGGAATACATATATCATAATTATGCATTGAGAAGGAGCCCAAAATGCTGACTCGCACCAAAGACGTCCTAGGGTCCACTGCATCCGTGTCCACTCTCAATGGTAAGGTAACGCCATTTATTTGTACGTTGCCGGGCATCCATCGACAACACAGTATAATGTCTGCTGCATATCATAGGTGTCGGACTACAAATTTCTTTAGGTTTCATCATCAGTGTTGTAGGTACACTGTAGAACCTCCTATGAGTGTAATTTGCCATAAAATTGCCCTAGTTGAATATCGACCACTCGAATAATTAGCGTATAGGCATTGTTGCCGAAATACTCATCTATAAAGTCCTATAACATCCAAAAGTAACACTAGGGAACTAATTTCCCTAACTATACTAAAATTCATATATAATAATATATATAAATAAACTTATAACCTTGGGCCTTGGCCTGAGGTTCAAACTGTACCTATACAGCGATAATCGGTCAACCGCTGGTCGTTGGAGCGATTGACCACTTGTTGTCGATGGGCTCTAGTGAATCTGTCGATCAACCAGGGCTGTTTTTATTTTTTTAATTTTTTTCCACTTAGTTATCTTTTGTTCTTTATTAGTTACAAATTGTCCATATAGTAAAACTTAATCTGTAAATCTACAATTTATAATCGTTCACATTTTCATTTTTAATTTCATATACAACTTCATATTCAATTCTAATAAACCAAACTAACTTAGATTTAGAATCAATAGGGTTATATCTATCTATATTTAACTTAACAAAAATGGTGTATTCAACCGAAATCAATTTTTATCCAACAGATTCAATTTAATAGGGATCATATTCGTATGGGTTATAATTGCTGTCAAATTCCTAATCTGTTAAAATTATTAAATAATCAGTCTTTCTAATTAAAGTAAATTGATTCTAGGACAAATAGGGTGTAACAAACTTAATTACATGTAAATCATCATATTAATTATGACCCGACTCACCTCTAGAAAGTTATCCCTTTCTTAATTCACTTGGAATCACCTCCGCTTGATGTAGAACTCTGCTCAATTTAATCTGATTTCTCCTTCTTCAATCTTTTGATTTTTATTTTAGTTTTGTTTTGAATAATTTTTTATTTGAAGAGAAAGAGGTTCGGGTTTGAGAGAGATGGGGTTTTGTTACACTCAAATTTATTTAGGGTTCTGACTATTATCTTAGGGCTCTATTTATATGGGTAGAAACTAACGACAACTGTCCGATCAAGTATTATAAAATTCGGACTGTTCAGTCAATCGAAACCCTAACCTCAAAATCTCAACCGATCAACCGGTTGATTTGGAGTGGTCGACGGTCCAACCAATGGTGTTGACTAGTGGAGCTTTCCTTATTCAAAATATTTCATTCCTCGTTTTATTATTTAATTATTTTCAATTTTGAATTTTCAAACATTAGTAACATTTTCATACTAGTTCTGATTACAAAATATTATATATGAAAATTTTCCAGAAAACCGCTATGAACGCAACGGTGCACGTTTCATAGCCAAATTCTAAAGTGTGTGAAAATTCCAATTTTACCCTTGTTATTTAAATATAATTCTTTTATTAAATTTCTGGTTAATTTTTGCGGGTGTTAGACTACCAAGGAACACTTGAATTCACACCAATTAGTGGTACTTTCTTATTTTACTAAGTATCCATCTAATATAGTTTTCTTCAATTTCACAAACCAGGATTTTTTTCTCAATAGCTCGAAATCCATTATCGAAATCCCTCATCTAAATTATTTATCTATACCAATCAAAATATTTATCATATAATCCATGTCATCAATCCAAATTAGAATATCTCTTATAAACAGAGGTCATAACTCCTTTATTCTTCAAATCGTATCTATCTATAAAACTCTAAATACTTCATCATTTTCATAGATAACACCAACTCGTATGATCTTTATACTCATCCATATTTGAGTATTACTACATACTTATCCAACATATCAAAATACTTATCTTCATATAGTCTTACACCAAATCTAATCTGGAATATCCTTTAAACTTAAGAATTCATGCGCAATACCCTTCATGACCAAAATCCAAGCCTAATTCATTTTCTAATAATAACAACAGTAAATGGTATCTTTCCTCATATATTATTTCTGCTACTTACTATTCTTCCACACTATAGAAGAGACAACGCAATAGAGAAGGTTCCTCGCCATATAAATCAAATTGACATAATAATAAGAAATCATGGTAACCATATACCCGAAACATATCTCGGGAATCGAAAAAAAGAATGATACCCAAGCATAGTGAACATGCCATCAAATTCATGTCACATTCTATCCAAAACTTTTACTTGTAGTCACATCTATTACACAAGTATCAACAATCTATAATTATCACCCCAAAACGCATTTAAAGAAAGAAGAAAATCACTAGCTTGGAGAACAACATCCATCCAAGTCATATAACACAAATGGTGCAATGTTACCCTTAACATCAAGTCAATAACAAATGGTGCAATGTTACCCTTAACATCAAGTCAATGACACTCATCCTCAAATCAACTCAAATGACCTACCTTTATGATTTTATCAAACAACAAAATATTTTAAATATCATTCACTTTGATATTCGATCATTACAACAATGACATAGAATAAAAGAATGTGAATTTCCATTATTTCAATTTATGCACAAACACCGAGTGAGGCCACAAAGTGGCATCATTTGGTCACCATGACCCAACACTAAAACTCTAGGCCCTTAGAAAAAAATCTTCATCCACATCTCCAATATATTTTCAGTCAATTGGTTAACATGATCTAATAAGTTGAAGCTCCAAATAACTTATGTCCCTTTTACTACCATTTTTCCAAGTTAACTCTACTTTAAATATATCTTAAAAAATTTCAATATCAAACTAGTATAACTTAGGCCCAAATCACCTTCATAATAACCTTTACAAATTTATTTTGCTATTATGTAAGCATCTTTTATCTATTTTTCTTCAATACAATAATTTCACAATCTTTCTTTCACTAACCTGGAAATTCCTTTATCCAAATTCTAACTCACTTTTACGGCCTTGTGCCTAGTGGCATATTCATAGATCTTATTAATTTTATTTACTTGGGAAGGAAGTTCAAAATCTTCTTCAAAGGCATATGGGATTTCTTTCTCTGTCCAATTTCGTGTTATTATTGGGGTTATGACATATGAAAAAATCATGCCTAGTCCTATATTCTTATCCAAGGCATATTCCTTTCTGCATCCAACATCGCCCTATGATGAGTTATTCAATCTACTCCAAAATCAATTCATTCCAAATCAAGCCAAATCTTAGTTAGATGGATCACTCCTTTGGACAGGTTCAGCGCCACCATAAATTAATGCACTGTGCGATGTTACTCTTAAACTATTTACCATCACATTACTTACTTAAAATTATAACTCGCTTGTAACTCACAATCTGCTTTCCCTTCTTTATAGAAGATGATGGCATTTTACACTTAGGCCTGCTTCCAATGCATAACCCTTCTCTTCCTTTTTTGCTCCAAACTCATTAAATCATTCTTAATATTACCATTTTGAAATTCATATTTTATACTTTAAGATAATAGTAAAAGATTTGTCGACAGAAACTCATCACAATATCAAAGTTTAAAACTTTTATTTCATTTTTAAAATACATCATTATTTTTCAAAATATAAATTTAAAAAACGTTCCATTAACTTAATGGCCATAAATTATAATCTTTTCATCAAACATCTCATTTGTCTTTATATTTTAACTTCAACATCAATTGTTTTCTTTTAACTTCGATAACTTAATATTATTAACTTCAAATAAATTTAAATAAAAATAAATTAAATTATGGTTATTTCAAAAGTACTCCAACGTCATTCCAAAATATCATTTCATGCAATTTGAAGCCATTTTATCGTATAATATAAATATATATCATTTTATTTTGTACATAGAAATTTTTTAATGCTTTAAAATTACGCATCCTATACATACTTATATGAAAATACCTTTAAATTTCAGTTAGGATACTAATCATATTCATATCAATTTAAAAAACCATGATTGCAACGTTAATTCATATATTACTATATATATATATATCAAGTGATCAGAATTCTACATACTTCGAAATAAGACTTTGAAATTCTTTTTCAAAAATCTTTTAAACACATATAATTTTATATAAATGGAATATCAATTCATAAATCTTCTTATAAAAAAATTCTAATTTTAGTTTTCAAATTAAATTCCCTTTTAAATAATTTTTTGAAAATTTTCCACTCTTAAGAATACGTTGTCCATAAAATTCAAATCTCGTACACCCTCATTAACTCCTTATCTGATGCATCTATCAATTCAAATCCAAATGCCGACATATATTCTCACAAGGCATTAACCATATTCCCATTACTAATTATGGTTAATTCCCAACATAATACTAAGAACTAATCCTCAGACACTAGGTGCAGGCACTATGGGGTTTACACTGGTATGACTCATTGCTTACAGATATCGATGGAACCATATCACTACTATCGACACTAGTACCTATCTAGTTTTGGTCTTACCCTGCCAATATCTATCTCTATTCCAATTTCCATTCTCACTAACTTGCTAATCATATGCTATCCCTAAATGGATTCAATAACAATCCCAATAATTAGACAGCTCAACTACAACACCTACAAACATATTAGAATCATACAACATATATATAAACACTTACAAAAGTGAAAATACACTCTCTTAATATGTTCAAGTTCTTAATTTCAGGAAAATTTCACTCTGATACTAAATGTAACAACCCACCGTTTTTGACATAACTCGCGGTATGTAAACCCTAAAAGCCAAGAATGACGTATCGTTAGGTTAAGATAACAAAAGATAATAAGAACTATCTATTTCTTATTGAACTCATAGATAAAGGAAATAGCATATAATATATCAAATCAAATATCACTTCACTTCATAGCAACAGATTTAATGCATATACATAATCAAATACAACCAAATCTAATTTAGGCCTGAAACACACAATATTAATGTCAAGTAATTACTTATATATGGATCTATATACAATAATAACACCTTCGTCATCTACACCATCTAGCATCACTCGGCACAACACTCTAGTTTCTATCAACCTAATGATGAAATAAAAAGGGCCAAACATAAGGAGAGGGTCGAATTATAGTCTGGTGAGTGATGTACGTCTACTCTACAACATACTCTGGACATTCCCAAATAATACGAAGAAAATTATGGTAGCCATCATACCTTTATCCAGATTCACTTACATACAACAAGTCGTTCAAATAATACATAGTTACATGGCCAACTTCATGAAAAAAGGTCTCAATCTAATACATTTAGAATGGTCGATGGAACGGTTTAACCCATACTCAAATCTAGTATATTACAGTGATCGATGGTACGGTATAACCCGCACTCAAAAAGTCCACCCTATTGCATTAAAACATGACTTAATCACCGAATAGACGCAGTTCCATACATGGCTAATGGACCCATCTCCGTACTACAACAAGCACCTTAGATTTTCTATGCATACTAAGCGATCAAGTTACTGTAACGACCCTGGATTTTGGCCCTATTTATTTTAATAAATATTTAAATCAATTTAAATAAAATGTATACTTATTCATTTGAAATGGATATGATTTTTAAATAATTGCCATTGTTTATATAAATGGTATTTTTAAAAGGAAATTGATTTGAAAGTTTAATAAATTTTCTCAATAATATTCATAATAAAATTTGTCTTTTATGATTGACTTAAAATATCTTACTTTGTTTATATTTGGTAAGTATACATATGAATGATAATGTTTGAAATGAAATTTAATTTTATCAACATAAAAATAAGTCTATCATATGAATATAACTTAATTATTGATAAAATACAAATAGGAATGAATATAAATAAACTGTATTGAATATAACTTGAATATTATTAGTTAGAAATAAAAAAATAAAAAGGAATCAAGGATTAAATAATTTTGGGAAAAACATACAACATAATCTAAAGTTAATTAAAACACGATTGTATAAAACTAAAATAAAAACAAAGTATAAAATAAAATAACATGGATAAACAAGCATACAACATAAGCTGTTAATTTGAGAGCGTAAAATAAAATAAACATAACGTATAAAATAATAAACAAATTAACTTCATATACACATGAATATATACCTGCAAATGTTATGCACAAACAAAAATAACAAAACAACTTATCTTCACTTACAAGGCACAAGATATATAAGTAAAGCTGCTAACCATGTATATTGTAGTTCAAACTGGAAACTAGTAACAGGACAAATATTTATAAATATAATAGATTAAGTGTTGTCTGTAAGTACAAATTAGAAGCTGTTAAAACAAATATTTTTAAACAAATGTCTTTATAAGCCAAATCTATTTGCAAATGTGAAACAGAGAAGCACAGGTCATATAACCTACTTGCAAGTACATACTATTTTAAAGACTAATCAATTCCATATAAAATATTTAATATTAGAGAAGATATAACATAGCTTCAATGCCAAGTTGTCTTTATTAAGATAGTATATAAAATTGTTTAAATAACTAATCAATTCCATATAATAGCTTCATGTACAAGCTTTGTTGGCCTGCAAAATGAAAAGGAACAAATCAATATCTTTATGCATAGTACAATATTTGTACAAATATATATGAGCATCCAAACATAATAAGTATGTAAACCTATTAGGTAAACAAGGCATTAAATTACCAATCTTCTCAGCCAACCTTTGTCAATTCAAGATATTAATAAAATCTGATCAATCAAAGAAGCTTCTGACCAGTTAAAGCCTCCCCATTCTGTTCTATATTTATATGTATATATCATGCTACTTCAAGTTCGTTAAACAAAAAAAAAAGAGAAACCAGAGGAAACTAAAACAAGAAAAAGAGAAACATATTCAAATCTAAAAGAAAAGCAGATTCATGAACAAAGCAACAGGCAGTTTTTATCTGCAGTTTTCAAGTCATAAAGAGGGCTTGTTGTTCAACAATTATTTGAGGTGAGTAAACTTAAATTTTCAAGCTTAAGTTAATTAAACCGGTAAGATAATTTCATGACATTTATATATGTATTGTATGTGCTTTCTTTTGATATGTGTCTGAGATTTTATACAAGTTATACTTGGAATATTGAAGATGTTGTTCTCTGTTTTGTGTTACAGGATTGAAAACAATTAAAATTTGAATTGTTTTCATTTGATTATAGTAAGTTTAAATTTTTTTTTCATCAAAACTTGTTGCTTGAACTTCATTCATAATTTTTAAAAACCTGTTTCAACATTAGTAACTTAGACTTTTTCTGTTTACAGTCAATTAAGGAAACATTGGTAAATCCGATCATATGAAAAGCTAATTCAAATTTTTATCTTGAATTATGACTAAAAGTTATGATTTTTAAAATTTGAATGGGGATTTTTGGCTCAGTATTTCAAGAGCAACTCGGTATTGAACAAAAATTGAAATTTTATCAAATTCTCGAATTTGATCCAATATAAAATACTGAAATTTAAACTGAAGCAAGTGCAAAGGTTAATGATCTTAGGAAAAATATCCACTGATTTTTCCATTGCATAGAATTTGGATACGAGATCGACATAGGGTTTTACTGCATGTTTATGTACATGGCCGTGAAATGAGGGATTTGACTCGTACACGTGATCGAGTGATTCGAGACTTAGTGGGAAGATTTCTGGGGACGTTGACGAGGTGTGGTCGAGTTTCCATCGCCTCTGGTGGACCGTGTTTGGTGGCACGACGTTTTGTTGCAGAGAGGTCGTTCGTCTTTCTTTTGTTCAAACTGCATTTTTTTCGAATTCGAATCTTGAGTGGTAAATCGACTTTTGTTTTCTTGTGTTGGTGTAGATTGGGATTTGCTCGAAGTCTTGGAAGATCGCCGGAGCCATGTGCGACGCCGTACACGTGTACGGCACGGTGGCGTATCAGTCTTTGAAAGGGGGCGCTGTCTCGAGTCATTCTCGAGAATATTGGGTGGTTGCTTCGGTTTTCTTTTGAGTTTGGTGCGAGTAATCTTCTGATGTTTATCTTTTAATTAAGTTTAATTGAAACTTTCTGTAAAACTAAAAAAAAAAAAAAAAGAGGAGAAGGTGGAGTTCGCGTACCTGGGTTGGTGACTCGGGTGAAGGGGGCGAACAACTCGAAGCAGCGATTGAGTGTTACAGGGGAGATCTCGGGTTCTTTGTATTTGAGCGTAAGATTTTATAAAATTTGTTAATGAATAAAGGTTTCAGCAAAGTTTCGCAGTAAAGTGAATACTGTTCAAGATTTAAGTAAAAATTTAATTCAAGTTTGATTATCATAGTTAAGGTTTATTAACCGGTTAACTCGTGATTAACTATTTTAAATTTACTGATTACTTTTGTTAAAGCTTATTCATGTTTTAAAATTTTGTTAATATTAAGTAACAAATTAAGTAAATTAACAAATAATGTTTCAGTTAGTAATATAATTGATAACAAATTTTAAAAAGACTTGAATGTTAATTAAGTGAATAATCAATATTAATTGATGGGATTCAGAAGTAATTAAGAGTAATTACTTTGTAATTTTAATTAGTAGTGTATTATAGGTAATAAGTGAAATTGTAATTAACCACTTAATTAATTAATGAACGATTAATAGTTAATTAATAATGTAATTTAATTAAGAATTAAGGAAATAATTAGCAGTAAATAAACAGGTAATCCGTTTTATTTAGATTGTTAATTAATGATTAAGAAATAATTACGTAAGTAATCAAAGTTAGATAACTTGATTAAGAAAGTAATTAATTAAATAATAATTAAGCAATTAAGACATAAACATTAATTAAGAAATGATTTGTTGATTAAATAATTTGTAGGGAAATAAGTGATTAAACAGGGTTAAGAGATTAACTCTCAAGTAATTAAATTCATCACAATAAGAACTTAAGATGATTGCTTATGGATGTTGTATGTGTAGAATATTTGTTTCTGATGTTTATTGATGATATTCTGTGATGCTCTCTGATATGCTTTAATATGTCCATGGCAATTGTATATGATTTATCTGTGGTAAATGTTATATGAATCCAATCATTGAATTAAACTGTTTAAGTTAATTAGACAACTTGGCCTTTAAAATGGCGTTTGGATTTCGTTGAGACCAGGATCGGGTGTCAATTTGATACTCCGAAAACCACATCGATCCAAAATTAAATGATAGGTCGTGAATTCTCAAGTGAAGATCGAGATGGTGTTTTCAGAATGCAAGGGTTATCGTCGTTGACTCTGAGGGTGATTCCAAAATGAGTGTGACGAGATAATGCCTTCGGTTTCGTTCGAACCCAGAACGAACTTGTATGGATTGAATGTTTTCAACACATTGTCTGGCTGACGATGAGCATTCTAAGAAATATATCCTGAAAGGTAATCGCAGCCTTAAGCCTCATCAACCGGGAATGGCTAAAACAGGGGAGGTGCAGCAAGGTTAGGTGGGTCATGCCCAAGCAGGACGAGATATACCCATGTATAGATGTCCTTTTATTTCGGCTGTGTGGGCGGTTGGATATGCGCACCAACTGCCGGTTATCTTGTTCGGGACTGTTCAGTAAGGAATGGTTCCGGCCTTGTGTTGCAGGGGAGTTAGGGTGGCTCCTCGGTACAGTGATCTAGACCACGTACTGTGACGGGCGTTACCCCAATAGCCCTGCCATTGTATGGGATCCAATTTTCAATAAGCGCCGTACGTTTTGATTGTGCCCAACTACGTTGGAATGCGAGATGTAAGCATTTCAGCTATTTCTGTATTTTACTTGAAAACCCTAGACACTATTATAATATCACTGGATTTCCTATAAAATGTTTTGGTTAGCGTAAGGTAAAAACTTACCCGTATTTATTTGTGGGGTGTCTTACGTGATACCTTTGATTTAAAAGGTTTTCAAAATTAAACAATTTAAACCGTTTACTCATACCAGACCCATGTATGACCCGGAGTTTATATTTTGTTTTTCATAAACTCTTGGGTACTCAATTTTTACGAGTAGCCAAGTGATAGGTTTGGATTTTGATTATGGAGAACCTTGGAGCAGGAGTTTCCAGACGTATGTAGATATCTATCTAGTTCCGCTGTGTTAGTTGATGTGTACTGTATCTCTGATGTATATAGTGACAGATGTATGTATGATTGTCATGTGTATTGATATTGTATAATTCTGATATATGTAAAAACATGTAATAGTTATATGATATATTATATTTCGTTCCATTCCGCTGTGAGATTCTGATGTTGTTGTTGTTTCTTTTCTATTCTTTTTTATTTCTATCCCTTTCTTTCTTATTGATGATACGTCTTTCTGGTAGTGAGAAGGGCGGGTCATCACACTTGGTATCAGAGCGCTAGGTTGAGTGAATACCTAGACTCTTGAGTGATTTCTTTCTTGAGAGAGCGCATTTGTAATTTTGATATATATATATATATATATATATATATATATATATATATATATATATATATATATATATTTCTACCTATTTATTGGGTTACCTGTTCGGGTATTCCAATATAAGTTATAAAGGTAGATAGGGTAGTGGTGTGTGAAACACGACTACCGATGGTTGGAGTTTTGAATATTTGTAGTTGGAGTGTATCTGTCGAGCCTGTAGACCTATTACCGTCTCGAGTGAGCTTTGGGTGATGTGAGATTTCATTGTTGGAATGTATTTTTGGATGAGTTTGAGTTTGGATCTATCGGATGGACAGGAGCAAGTCATGATATCTTGATATCTCAAGGTGTTGTAGCTGTGTGATGAGACACAGTGATTTTGGATGTCTCCGAAGATGTTTCTTTGGAACAAGTTAAGGAAGTATGTCCGTTTCGGAATTGTGACTAAGTTCAGTAGGGTATTTTTGTTTGGTTGAGGCCCGAGTTTCTCGAAGAGCTTTGAATAGAAGTCTTTGGACATTGAGGTTAGCCCTATAGCTTGAAGTGTTCTGTGTGCTGTCGAGAAGGTTTGTTGATTAGCAGTTTTCTTGAGGTGATTTCAGTAGTAGTAGAGTGGATTCATTACCAAACAGTATATGGCTGTTCTGAATTGTGAAGGGAGAACAAACTTATTTGGGTAGAATGGCCAGAGTGTTGTGTGACAATTCTGGAATTCATTTGTGTAATCTTTTACATGGAGTTGATACTTTTCAAGAGAAGTTTTAAGTTTTGATGTGAACCAAGTTTTTCCTGATGTAATCAAGAAGTTAATTTTTTGTCTTCCCGTCGAGAGATAGAGTTTCGTGTTGATTTGATTCCAGGGTAGTGCTGGTGATTCAGCCTAGTTGGAGGATGGTTCCGAGAGAGAAAGAAGAGTTAGTTGAGCAGATTTAGGATCTTCTGGGAAGGAGTTGATCACATCTAGTTTTTTCTTGTTAGTGTTCTGTGACGATGTTGTCGCTAAATCGGATGGATTGATAAGGATCTGAATAAGTTTGTTTTGGCATATTCTAAGTTTGAAGAAGAGCTCAAGCAGTATTCAAGAATAGTGTTGGAGACACTGAGGAGGCATGTTTTGAAGGCGAGTCCTATAAGTGCCATTTTTGAAAAATCGAAAGTGAGATTTGTAGGGAACATTATTTTGGTAAAGATATCTCTGTAGACCCAGCGAAGGGAGAATCTATTCTAGAATGGAAGCAGCTGAAGCAACCGATGGAAATTCATAATTTTCTGGTTTAACTGGCTACTATAGGAAATTTATCAGAGACTATTCCAAGATTTCTTCACATCTGACTAAGTTGACAAGGAAAAGAACCAAGTTCAAATGGACACCCGGTGTGAAGAAGCTTTCTAAGAATGGAAGACGAGGCTAACCAGTACTCCAGTGATTGTTATCCCGGAAGTGGGCAGATTTGGAATTTATACGGATGCTTGTATAATTGATTTGGGAAGCAGTGTTGATGCAAGATAGAAGAGTAACTGTGTATGCGTGTCAGCAATTAAAGCAACATGAAGGGAACTACGCTACGCAAGACCTTGAGTCGTTAGCCATTGTGTTCATTTTGAAAATTTGGAGGCACTATCTGTTGGGAGAGAATTTGAGGTATTCGCGGATCACAAACCATTGGAATATTTTTTCTCTCTAAAGGGAATGTTAATCTGAGGCAGCCGTGGTGAGTCGAATTTCTGGTCTCGTATGATACGGATATTCTGTATACCCAGAATAAGCGAATGTTGTAGTTGATGCTCTTAGCAGGAATGCAGTTTTGTTTCTTTTGGGAAGTTGTTCCTTCTCTCCAGGGCAGAATCATAAGTAAGAAAAGGGAGAATAGATCTTTTGAGGAATTGATTCTTAAACTAAGGATGGTCGGTGTTCAGATTTTAAGGTAGATGATCAAGGTGCTTAAAGGATTAATGGTCGTTTGTGTGCTTGACATAGATGAATTGAGGCAATAAGTTTTAGCTGAATGTCATCACGCCAGACTGGATATTCAACCGGAATCTTTAAGATGTATAAAGATATGAGAAGAATTTCTGGAGACCGAGCATGAAGAGGGTTGTAACTTCTTTCGTTTATAGTTGTACTTTCTTTCAACAAGCTAAGGTGATCTATAGAAGTTGTCCAAGATTATTGCAATCTTTAGAAAATCCCAGAGGGAAGTGGGAGATGATTTCGATGGATTTCATCGACGGTTTGCCAAGAACCAAGAAAAGGAACGTTGGAATATGGATTATTGTGGAACGATTAACTAAGAGTGCTCATTCTATACTAGTTAGATAACTCGGACTACAGTTTCTGGCCAAAATTTTCTTGAGGGAAATAGTAGGAATTGCTTGGTGTTTCTGTTAGAATAATAAGTGATCGTGACCCTATTTTTCACCGGTAAAATTCTGGAAGGCACCGGAATTGACTTTGGAAGCGAGTTTGAAATTTAGTACAGCCTATCATTCTCAAACGAACGAACAGAGAGATTGGTAATTTGTTTTTGGCCAAAGTTTCCCGATTAAAAAGGAACTATTGGATTCGGAAGGCGGGAAAACTTGACCCGAGATATATTGGACTATTTCGGATATTGACAAGAATTGGAGCTGTAGCTTGCAGAGTTGGGTTGCCAAAACGGATGTCTAGAATTGTTGGTTAAGGTGAGAGGCAACTCAGGAGTATAGTAGTGTAGCTGGTCATAGTATAGTGGAGCGAGGATTCTAGAGATTTCACCGGGAAACTCTGGATAGTTTAAGAAAGCTTATCTGGATTTGTGTCCGGATAGCTAGCGATGTTTGTTAGGATAGATTGTTGGTTGTTTGTTAATATATGAATGATATGTATGTTTGAATGGTTGATATGACAACTTTTAAATTATCTTTGTTTTAAATTTTGGGGACGAAATTCTTTGAAGGGGGAGGAATGTAACGACCCTGGATTTTGGCCCTATTTATTTTAATAAATATTTAAATCACTTTAAATAAAATGTATACTTATTCATTTGAAATGGATATGATTTTGAAATAACTGCCATTGTTTATATAAATGGTATTTTTAAAAGGAAATTGATTTGAAAGTGTAATAAATTTTCTCAATAATATTCATAATAAAATTTGTCTTTTATGATTGAATTAAAATATCTTACTTTGTTTATATTTGGTAAGTATACATATGAATGATAATGTTTGAAATGAAATTTAATTATATCAACATAAAAATAAGTCTATCATATGAATATAACTTAATTATTGATAAAATACAAATAGGAATGAATATAAATAAACTGTATTGAATATAACTTGAATATTATTAGTTAGAAATAAAAAATAAAACGGAATCAAGGATTAAATAATTTTGGGAAAAACATAAAACATAATCTGAAGTTAATTAAAACACAATTGTATAAAACTAAAATAAAAACAAAGTATAAAATAAAATAACATGGATAAACAAGCATACAACATAAGCTGTTAATTTGAGAGCGTAAAATAAAATAAACATAACGTATAAAATAATAAAACAAATTAACTTCATATACACATGAATATATACCTGCAAATGTTATGCACAAACAAAAATAACAAAACAACTTATCTTCACTTACAAGGCACAAGATATATAAGTAAAGCTGCTAACCATGTATATTGTAGTTCAAACTGGAAACTAGTAACAGGACAAATATTTATAAATATAATAGATTAAGTGTTGTCTGTAAGTACAAATTAGAAGCTGTTAAAACAAATATTTTTAAACAAATGTCTTTATAAGCCAAATCTATTAGCAAATGTGAAACAGAGAAGCACAGGTCATATAACCTACTTGCAAGTATATACTATTTTAAAGACTAATCAATTCCAAATAAAATATTTAATATCAGAGAAGATATAACATAGCTTCAATGCCAAGTTGTCTTTATTAAGATAGTATATAAAATTGTTTAAATAACTAATCAGTTCCATATAATAGCTTCATGTACAAGCTTTGTTGGCCTGCAAAATGAAAAGGAACAAATCAATATCTTTATGCATAGTACAAAAATTATATACAAATATCTATGAGCAGCCAAACATAATAAGTATGTAAACCTATTAGGTAAACAAGGCATTAAATTACCAATCTTCTCAGCCAACCTTTGTCAATTCAAGATATTAATAAAATCTGATCAATCAAAGAAGCTTCTGACCAGTTAAAGCCTCCCCATTATGTTCTATATTTATATGTATATATCATGCTACTTCAAGTTCGTTAAACAGAAAAAAGAAAGAAAAAGAGAAACCAGAGGAAACTAAAACAAGAAAAAGAGAAACATATTCAAATCAAAAAGAACAGCAGATTCATGAACAAAGCAACAAGCAGTTTTTATCTGCAGTTCTCAAGTCATAAAGAGGGCTTGTTGTTCAACAATTATTTGAGGTGAGTAAACTTAAATTTTCAAGCTTAAGTTAATTAAACCGGTAAGATAATTTCATGAGATTTATATATGTATTGTATGTGCTTTTTTTGATATGTGTCTGAGATTTTATACAAGTTGTACTTGGAATATTGGAGATGCTTTTCTCTGCTTTGTGTTACAGGATTGAAAACAATTAAAATTTGAATTGTTTTCATTTGATTATAGTAAGTTTAAATTTGTTTTTCATCAAAACTTGTTGCTTGAACTTCAATCATAATTTTTAAAAACCTGTTTCAACATATTAGTAACTTATACTTTTTCTGTTTACAGTCAATTAAGGAAACATTGGTAAATCCGATCATATGAAAAGCTAATTCAAATTTGTATCTTGAATTATGACTAAAAGTTATGATTTTTAAAATTTGAATGGGGATTTTTGGCTCGGTATTTCACGAGCAACTCGGTATTGAACAAAAATTGAAATTTTATCAAATTCTCGAATTTGATCCAATATAAAATGCTGAAATTTAAACTGAAGCAAGTGCAAAGGTTAGTGATCTTAGGAAAAATATCCAGTGATTTTTCCATTGCATAGAATTTGGATAGGTGATCGACATAGGGTTTTACTGCGTGTTTATGTACATGGCAGTGAAATGAGGGATTTGACTCGTACACATGATCGAGTGATTCGAGACTTAGTGGGAAGATTTCTGGGGATTGACGAGGTGTGGTCGAGTTTCTATCGCCTCCGGTGGACCGTGTTTGGTGGCGCGACGTTTTGTTGCAGAGAGGTCGTTCGTCTTTCTTTCGTTCAAACTTCATTTTTTTCGAATTCGAATCTTGAGTGGTAAATCGAATTTTGTTTTCTTGTGTTGGTGTAAATTGGGATTTGCTCGAAGTCTTGGAAGATCACCGGAGCCACGTGCGACGCCGTACACGTGTACGACACGGTGGCGTATCAGTGTTTGAAGGGGGGCACTGTCTGTAGTCATTCTCGAGAATATTGGGTGGTTGCTTCAGTTTTCTTTTGAGTTTGGGTGCGAGTAATCTTTTGATGTTTATCTTTTAATTAAGTTTAATTGAAACTTGCTGTAAAACTAAAAAAAAGAGAAGAAGGTGGAGTTCGCGTACCTGGGTTGGTGACTCGGGTGAAGGGGGCGAACAAGTCGAAGCAGCGATTGAGTGTTACAGGGGAGATCTCGGGTTCTTTGTATTTGAGCGTAAGATTTTATAAAATTTGTTAATGAATAAAGGTTTCAGCCAAGTTTCACAGTAAAGTGAATACTGTTCAAGATTTAAGTAAAAATTTAATTCAAGTTTGATTATCATAGTTAAGGTTTATTAACCGGTTAACTCGTGATTAACTATTTTAAATTTACTGATTACTTTTGTTAAAGCTTATTCATGTTTTAAAATTTTGTTAATATTAAGTAACAAATTAAGTAAATTAACAAATAATGTTTCAGTTAGTAATATAATTGATAACAAATTTTAAGAAGACTTGAATGTTAATTAAGTGAATAATCAATATTAATTGATGGGATTCAGAAGTAATTAAGAGTAATTATTTTGTAATTTTAATTAGAAGTGTATTATAGGTAATAAGTGAAATTGTAATTAACCACTTAATTAATTAATGAACGATTAATAGTTAATTAATCAAGTAATTTAATTAAGAATTAAGGAAATAATTAGCAGTAAATAAACAGGTAATCCGTTTTATTTAGATTGTTAATTAATGATTAAGAAATAATTACTTAAGTAATCAAAGTTAGATAACTTGATTAAGAAAGTAATTAATTAAATAATAATTAAGCAATTAAGCAATTAAGACATAAACATTAATTAAGAAATGATTTGTTGATTAAATAATTTGAAGGGAAATAAGTGATTAAACAGGGTTAAGAGATTAACTCTCAAGTAATTAAATTCATCACAATAAGAACTTAAGATGATTGCTTATGGATGTTGTATGTGTAGAATATTTGTCTGTGATATTTATTGATGATATTCTGTGATGCTCTCTGATATGCTTTAATATGTCCATGGAAATTGTGTATGATTTATCTTTGGTAAATGTTATATGAATCCAATCATTGAATTAAACTGTTTAAGTTAATTAGACGACTTGGCCTTTAAAATGGCGTTTGGATTTCGATGAGACCGGGATCGGGTGTCAATTTGATACTCCGTAAACCACATCGATCCAAAATTAAACGATAGGTCGTGAATTCTCAAGTGAAGATCGAGATGATGTTTTCAGAATGTAAGGGTTATCGTTGTTGACTCTGAGGGTGATTCCAAAATGAGTGTGACGAGATAATGCCTTCAGTTTCGTTCGAACCCGGAACGAACTTGTATGGATTGAATGCTTTCAACACATCGTCAGGCGGACGATGAGCATTCTAAGAAATATGTCCTGAAAGGTAATCGCAGCCTCAAGCCTCATCAACCGGGAATGGCTAAAACAGGGGAGGTGCAGCAAGATTAGGTGGGTCATGCCCAAGCAGGACGAGATATACCCCTGTCTAGATGTCCTTTTATTTCGGTTGTGTGGGCGGTTGGATATGCGCACCTACTGCGGGGTTATCTTGTTCGGGACTGTTCAGTAAGGAATGGTTCCGGCCTTGTGTTGCAGGGGAGTTAGGGTGGCTCCTCGGTACAATGATCTAGACCACGTACTGTGACGGGCGGTATCCCAGTAACCCTGCCATTGTATGGGATCCAATTTCCAATAAGCACCGTACGTTTTGATTGTGCCCAACTACGTTGGAATGTGAGATGTAAGCATTTCAGCTATTTCTGTATTTTACTTGAAAACCCTAGACACTATTATAATATCACTGGATTTCCTATAAAATGTTTTGGTTAGCGTAAGGTAAAAACTTACCCGTATTTATTTGTGGGGAGTCTTACGTGATACCTTTGATTTAAAAGGTTTTCAAAATTAAACAATTTAAACCATTTACTCATACTAGACCCATGTCTGACCCGGAGTTTATATTTTGTTTTTCATAAACTCTTGGGTAATCAAATTTTTACGATTAGCCAAGTGATAGGTTTGGATTTTGATTATGGAGAACCTTGGAGCAGGAGTTTACAGACGTATGTAGATATCTATCTAGTTCCGCTGTGTTAGTTGATATGTACTGTATCTCTGATGTATATAGTGACAGATGTATGTATGATTGTCATGTGTATTGATATTGTATAGTTCTGATATATGTAAAAACATGTAATAGTTATGTGATATATTATATTTCGTTTCATTCCGCTGTGAGATTCTGATGTTGTTGTTCTTTCTTTTCTATTCTTTTCTATTTATATCCCTTTCTTTCTTATTGATGATACGTCTTTCTGGTAGTGAGAAGGGCGGGTCATCACAGTTACCATGATAACCAATGAAGGTCTTGTAATCAAAAGTCAAAAAAATTCGTCAATAACGATTAATTATTCATATGTATATATTTGTATATGTCTCACACACACACACATTCGTCCATATATACATCCAAAGCATTCCAATAAAATAAGGTCCAAAAGTCACTTCAAAACATCACTAATAGATGTCTAAATCCCAAATGAAAAGCCCCGAATCGATTTAAGTTATAAACTTGGTCTTATTAGCCTAGATTTATTATGCAATTTTTCTTCACATTGATGCACTAGTTTACTACACACTAGTGGACCAGTGTACATGAAATTTCAAAATCCAAATAATTTTCGAAAAATCCAGTTTTTGTATCGATCATATGTTCTTTTTTTCACTCGATTTCAGAACCATTTTCTTCTATATTCAGACTAAATTCTCTATTATCAATCTACTTTAAATCATTAGAAGCTCAAATTGAACTCATTTTAGAAATCATTCCAAAAGTCAATGAATACAAAACTAGTTTTCAAGTTTTATAAATATACTTTCTTTTATATATACACTAAAATATACTTTAAAATCAATGGAAATTAGTATTAAAATCATATTATCACCTGGAATAACACTTTGCAATTCATTAACATTTATATAATTTTTATACATTCTTTACACATATATTTTCAATATATTCCATTTCTAGTGCAAAAAGTGAAATTCTTGCATATATCTTAAAATATTCAATAATAAATCATAAAAAACATTTCTTAATTTATATACTTTATGAAACTTATAAACATCTTTATGAAATTGATTTGTAAAGTTTTATAATGATTTAAAGAAGAAATTTGAATAAACTATATACTTATATATGTCAAAAGTTTTATTTTAAACAATCTTTTTCGTAATATCCGTACATATATACAATATAATTTATAGATAAATCATGGTTTAGAATTTAATTCTATGGTTTATGAAGTTATTTATCATAAGCCCACGTTCCATTATCTCCTTTATTTTATAATGACTATTGATCATATAATTATCGTATCCAGTTCCAATTTTCATTGTTGTGCATCGTTTGGCCAAGCACTATTATTATATTGAATTTATTACTAAGTTTAATTTTATTTTAAGACTATATTACACAAATCTCTGTCTTATTTTAGTAATTACTTTCATCATCTAATTTTCCTAGTCCTAAACCATAATTATTTAGAACTATTCAAGGTTGAAGAGAGTATATTGCAAATTAAGCATAAACCACTCACAATAATCCAAAAGCCTACAAATTGCTCGTTGTAAGGAATTGGGTTCACCTATAAATAAAAGAATTTGCAACTCTAGTTGGTGTTAGAGAATAGGCCTCGACTCGCTCTTCGATCCGGTGCTTAAATTGTTGATCTTAATAATGAATTTGGGGATAGTTTGATGTTGTAACTGAAAGAACGTTTTCCTTTTTGCAAGAAGAGGAGAGGAAGAGAGATACATACCAGAGAAAGTAAGTTAGAAAGTTTTGAATGGGATAACCGATCGTGTGTATATAGATAATATTGGGTGTCTGTTGATATTTGTTGGGTCAACATATTTTAAATTTCCAAATTCGTAAAAACATGAAAATCAAGATATCTCTAACATTCGGACTTTCATTTGGGAAAATGAATGTATAGTACACATTAGAAAAACAAGACGGCCACCAGTTCCATTTTCAAATTCATGGGTTTTAAAAAATGATGATTTTTTTATTGATCATAATTATTAAATTTATTTCCCAAGGTCATAATTATTTATTTTTTTAAATTATCATAAAATATGGGTTATTATAGTAGGTATCACTGAGTAATCAAAGCGACGGGTGGGAGGTTCTATAACAACCCTACTTTTAACGATGTTGTAAAAAATAAATTTAATTGTTTGAATTGGTTTTTGGTAAATTTTAATTTTGAAAATATAATTTATTAAGTTAAATATTATTTGACACGAAATTTTATTTTAATAAATTGAACTAATTAATAATTCCTTTTTTGAAGATTTATCGAGTGTAAAGAATTTTTAACAACTCGAGTTTGTCGACCCTCAAAAATTGACATAAATACATCCAATGTATTATGTGCCGAGCAATCGAATACTGAAAAACCCAATTGTTAGGGGAAAGAAGGAAGAAGAATAGAAGAGAAGAAAAGGAGAAAGAAACTAAAATAACACAGAATCTCACATTAGCAGCAGAACAATAATATAATATCAATGATCTTTACAGAAGAAAACTGTTATATACATAGACCAAAAATGTTTGCACAAAAAATGGACAAACACCTCAAAGTCGTATGATTTAGTTGATTTTATGTTGTCCTTAGTAATTTGGGTGAGTTATGCAAATAAGTAAAAAACAGGGGCTAAATTGTAAAAAGACACGCAGATTTATAGTGGTTCGGCCAGAACGTGCCTACGTCCACTTTATATGTTATTCTCTCTTTTCTTTCAGATTACAAGTACAAAGATTTGTATACAAGTATGTGAAAGTTGTTTGAAAGTTCCTTCCGTGCTTGAGCTCTCAAACTTGTCTTCCATTGTTGTACCCCTGCCCCTCTATTTATAGAGTGAGGCTGGGGGCAGGGGTCTTGGATGTATATAGCTGCTGGTGGGCCTGGGCTGAAGCAATCTGGCCTAGCGCATCTGGTTCGGCGGAGCTTGGTTCGGCCGTGCTTGGTGTGGTTGGTCCGGAGGTTCATTCGGTAGTAGGTGGAAAGATTGTGGTTCGGCATCAGTAGGGAGAGGAGCTGGTCCGGTGGTGAGATGGAAGAGGCTTGGTCCGGTAGTAGTTGGGAGACATGTTGGTTCGGCGAAGCTTGGTCCGGTCATAGCTAGGAGGAGGTTTGGTCCGGTGATGGCCTTGGTCCGGTTAGGACGTGGAGATGCGGTGATTCGGTGGTATATGGGAGGTGAGTTGGTTCGGCTTGGCTTGGGAGGTTGTTTGGTTCGGTGGTGCCTAGTTGAGGTTGGTTCGGTGATGGTGGGTTTTGGACCGGTGGTAGGTTGGACCGGTGATGGAGCACGGATACTGGATGGAAATGGCGAAGCTAATGCCTCTTGGTCTTGTGATTCCATAGGTGAGAATTCGCCCAACATTTTCCCCCCAAAGTGGGGCATGTGCTTGCAGGTGTCGCGCTTTGTTTTTCTTCCAGTTGGTGTAGCTACATTCGGTTTTGAGTGTCGAACCATTTGGTTCGGTTGTCCTGTGTACGTCTATAAATAGGGGCTACACAGCTTCGTACAACAACAAATCACAATCGTCAGCCTGCACAGTTATAACAACTTGTCCTTACAATTGTTGATAATTTCAACAACAAAGCGGCGAAATATAAGCATATATGTGAATATAACTTGAAGACCTCCAACTCGTCTCCTGAGCTCCTATGCATCCAAAGTAATATGTAAATATGCTCGGTCAAACCCGAGCATTATAATAAAATGACATCCGAGTTAGTCTAGAAAACCAGTATGAGAAAACAAACCCAATTGGATTTTAAAGTTATAAAAAAATCTTTGAAATCAAAAGTATCTCATAAGATCACACCGCACATAAACACGGACAGGATTTTATCTTACGATAACCAAAACATTTTCATTGAAAATCCGATGATATTATAATAATATCTAGAATACAAATACTTATTAATCATAGCCAAAATTGTTACATCTAATTAATTCCAGTATAATAGGTATACAACTAAAACCATAAAGGCTCGTATTGGAGAATGGATTCCATACTATGACAAGGTAAGGAACTACCTTTCGAAGGTACATCTCTAGATAAAATGCACTGGGGTCTAACAAGAACATCTTGTACCCTTGCCACACAGGACTGGTCTACTACTTGAGAGTAGTACCGAATATGATCACCCCTTTCATTAGTGGGCCCCGAAGCATACATGAGTAGATAGTAATCGATGTAGATTTGGAATGACCATAAGGGAGCGACCCACTTGGCCCTGTTGCATGCCCGATTTTTGTCATTTCCAGTTGATGAGGCTCAAGGCAACGTTTTAACTTTATATAGCACTTCCCACTTGGAATGCTAACACTTCCCTCCAGGAAACAATGCAATACTATCACTCATCCATACAAGTTCGTTATAGGACTGAACAAAATGCTTGAGAGCTGCATTTTCAATTCCATCATCTTCAATATCTCTTCATTTCGAAGCACTTGAGTTGGATCAAAGTGGTTTTCAGAAAACATACCCGATCCCTATCTCTTCGAAATAACTTTCGATAATTTCTGGTAAACTCAACCCTAGTTCTTTAGGAAATAAACAATCAAAGATAAGAGCAGAGATTGCCTCCTATCTATTAGTGGACGGATTTCCTTGTCATTGTACCAGGAGAAAGAAATGAAATTTATACACATAGTACAGCATCATCGGAGATAACGGTTCCATACAACCCATGTGTTTCTCCTAGTTATTTCCAAAGTTACGTTTGGGTCCAAATTCGAAAGTCTGTCATTTAACTATCAAAGAACAAACATTCAATCAGGGATTTAATTCCATAGGGAAAAACAACATTGGTTAAGCACATTAGCAATCGCTAGCCTCTTTTAGTAATCTTTCATTGTTTGGAATCACTTTGTAAATTATTTGTATAAAAATACCTTTACAATATATATATATATATATATATATATATATATATGTATGTATGTATGTATGTATATATCCACAAATCCCTATTTCTCAATACTTGGAAAAAATATCAATATACTTATCACAACGGTGTAAGTATATTCAACAAACATTAGGAAGATTTCCATTTTATACAATTCTAAAATCATTTATAAACTCCATTATACCTCCACATAACCATTTATAAAACTCCTTTGAACCCATTTAAGAAATTCCTTTATAAATATCTAAAACCGTTTATAAAACTCTTTTATCGTATAGATAATCTTCCTTTAAGTTTTCCGAAATGTGTTATAAGATTCCTCTTATAAAACCCATATATGTTTATGAAATCCTACTTATGAACCCCGAAAACATTTATAAATAAAATTCTAATCATAAATAAAATGGTAATAGTTTCCTTTTATTTTAAAAAAGACCATCTATAAATCTATCCTTTATAAATAAAATACGAATTTACAAATCTTCACCTTATTTGTAAAATGTCACTTTATACATTATCACCTTTATAATTTTCCATGTTTATAAATAAATCTTAATAGTTGTTTATATCATATACATATCACTTCATATAACACGACTAATAAATATTTGTACCAAATATTTCCATCTACTTTTTAAAGCCATATTCCTTTATTATAAAACACAGACTTATTTTTAAGATTTTAAAAATCTTTATTCACGGTTCAAAATCTCTTTTCAAAATATTTTATAAAACTATAAATTTATAATCTCTAAAAAAACCATACCGTTTATTTTAAAATAAATTTTCTTTTATTTTAAATAATTTCATGAATAATTATTAAAAACATACATAATTTTCAAAATTACTTGAAATCCCTTTTAAATCAAATCAATATTTTATAGTATTTTGAAATACCACAAATAAGTCTCATTGCAACTAAGCACTAATTAAGCAAAATCATACCCATCTCATCAAATATGGCATCCAACACATCATATATCAAATTATATGAAAAATTAAATCAACAATGTGAGGAATCCTATTGGATCACTACAACATGTCCCCTTGCATTACGTACAATATATAACCAAATAATATAAATCAACCTGTAACGACCCACTATTTTAGACCATTCAAATCGACAATAAAACCACATATGTCGGACTTGAATAATTCAAAACAATAGATTGTAATATAATTTGGAGCAAATAAAACCAATCACAGAATCACAGACACAGAAATATCAGAATAACTCGCAGTGGAAATAAAATAACCATAGTAGTTCATGAAGCTACTACAAACACAGTCTCAAAACCAGTACAAAATACTAGAGTCAGAAAGTAAATACAACAGAAATCCCAATACATAAATGTCCACTAATACATAAGCTGAATAGAAATACTAAATAGAAATAGATAACAACTAGATAGATAGATAAACTCCAGCAAATCCTCTAGCTCCAGAAGGTGAAATCCAAAGCTGATACTCAGGATGACCCGAGCGTAAAGCAAAACACAAAACACTCGAGTCAGGACATACATACTTATACAATGTAAACCAACTCAAGTGAACAGTAAATAAATGTACAAGTAACTTAAAGGATGCTTGGGACCGCCCATCCTTTAAGGATCCGTTAAACTATCTGCCATGTAGTAATATACACTATTATAATAATGTCTAGAAGTAAAGTATAACATATTTTAAAAATAACGTTAAGGCGTTACCCATATCCCCCATAACACATATACAGTACCGTAATCTCCCCTGTACTGGGCGTCGTCAGAGGGCACTCCATAGGCATAGTACAAAACAAAATCGTATAAGACGCGCTAGGGTAGGTGACACGGCACATGTAACAACCCGATATTTTCAGCCATTCGCATCCAACATGCCGGACTTGAATTGCTCAAAATACCGCATTGTAATAAAATTTGGAGCAAATGAAATGCAATCACAGAATCACAGACATAGAAATATCAGAATAACTCGCAGCGGAAATTAAAATATCATAGTAGTTCATGAAGCTACTATAACAAACTCTTAAAACATAATACATAACATCAGTCTGAAAAAACATATACAATAGAAATCCAAATACATAGAATTTTATAAACACCAGAGCTGAAATAGAACAACTGAACTGAAACAGAGAGATAACTAGATAAGCAAAAATCTCGAGCGATTCCTAGCTCTAGAAAAGAAATCCAAAGCTAAGCTGTAAATACTCAGGCTGACCCGAGCGTAAAGTAAAACACAAAACACTCGAGTCAGGACATACATATATTTATATAATGTAAACCAACTCAAGTGAACTGTACAATAACTTAAAGGATGCTTGGGATCGCACATCCTCTAAGGATCAGTTAAACCATAAATTAAATACATCCCATGGTTAAAAGTTCCAAAATGGTATTTTATACTTCAAAATCAAATATCATTTCCCAATTCAATATCATTTCAAATCCATTCAAAATATCACAATATCATTTCATTCCAAACCTCATTCATTTCTATTTAAATTTAAATACCATTTCAAATCACATTTCAAATGGTTTTATACTTCAAATCAAAATACTCCATTTAAACCATTTAAAAATAAGTTATTGTATTAAATAATTAAATATTTAATTCCCAAAATTTTAGTCTTTTCAGAATTCAATTTATTCACTTAAATTTATTCAAACAGTGAGATTTCAACTTTCGTAGCACTTAGAAAATGCTACAGAAAATTTCATTTGAAAATAATTTAATTTAACAAAGACAGCATTTATAGATATGCTGTAATAGTTCAAGTTCCAAATAAAAGCTTTAGTTAAATTCTACAACTACAGCACTTACAAAGTGCTGTAATAGCCCATAGTTCAATTTTAGCCATTTAGTTTATTTGTATCAACCACAACACTTAGAAATGCTGTAATATCCTTTACTTCAGATGATAGCATTTCTGAAATGCTGTTAAATTAAATTTTAAATTTCAATACAATTCCATAAACCATTAAACTTTAATTTGAACCAATTTTTAACTTATAAAATCATATTTTCTCACTTAAAAAAATGATCATTTAAATACCCATTTAATTTATGATTTTATAAAGTGAAATTTCATACAAAAATCAAATTTCTTTAATAATTCACTTATAAAATTTAATGTACAAATTTATAACATTTCATTTACTTAACATTTAAATTTAATGTATCATTTCATAAATTAAATTTAAATTCCATTTATTTTCCTTAACTTAACTTTTCGTTTTAAACACATTTCACATTTTCTAAGTTAAGTTATATTTCAAATTTCAATTTTAAACATTTATTTATTTAACTATTTTTATTTATAGAAAATAAATAACACTTTATAAAATCATTTTAAATTCAAATTAAAATCAAATTATCATATTTTCTTACTTAATTTAAACTACATTTATAAACAAAATCATAAATTCCAAAATTAACTTATATTTTAAATTCCACACTACCATTTATTTATTTCACTTATTTAACTTGTAGAAAATCACTAATATTTATAAAATTCATTTTTAAATAAAATTTAAATCAAAATATCCTAATATTTACATTTTTATAATATTTTATAATTTAAGAAAATATATATTAACCATGGGTCTGTATATAAAATTTTCTAACATAAGTCAAATTATACAGATAATATATCATTTCAATCCGTGACTTACAATGAAAAATCCGGGTTCTATCATTTCAAACCCGTAACCCCAAGTAAAATGAAATAAAATAAAAATTGTTCAGGCCTATCATTTCAGCCCATAATGATTTTTCCCTATTCTAGAGTCTGTTCGGGTATGTATCATTTCACCCCATAGTGATTCTATTATATAGGGAACTTGCAGTGTGATAAACTGATATAAGTAAACAAAATAACATTATATAACAGTAACAGATGATATAACAGGTATATAAATAGGGGTGAACATCATATAAATAATATCACAGGTAGTTATAACATAATAATATGAACTACAGATTCACAGGATGTCAATTTACTACTTATATAAGTACGGAATGTCTGGTGAGAAATATTCACCTCTTAATGCAGGAGTTATCGATTCAAATGACACAACAAATTCCAGAAGGCATGTTGACATGACAATAGATTCAAGTGGAAGAGAACCAAGCTAATGATCTTGTCACAACCAATAAACAAAACCAAATATAAATTCAATACACATTGAATTTGAAACAACTTTAAAATTAAAGCAATATAAACACAATAGCTTTTGGCAGGCTTTCTACCATCACATGCTCGGCCTAGTGGGTCAAGAAGCTCGGGTTTGGTATGGCTTTGGTCAGGTTTGGGTCCTATAAGGCACAACTACAAGGTGATGAAGTGGGTAGGAGTTACATAGGAGGAACAAGGGGTCAAGGCAAAAATGGAGGAGTTTGTGTTCACTATTTGGCTCAGCTACATGGATCTATGGCTCGGCTAGGGCTGCTACAGGTCAGGTCAGATCTGGAAAGCAGCTAAAGCTGATGGTCGGGTCATAACATGGTGGTGGTGGAGCAATAGGAGGTGACCAATGCAACCTAAGGTGATGTTATTGACGTATTGGTGGCTAGGCATGTTTTCTAAGGAGTTTTCCATGTTTGTTTGGAATTTTTGTCAAAGGGAAGTGCACGGCCAGGCCAAGTCAGGGGATGAGAAGGGGATAGGTAGTGGATGGTGAAGAGGAGGAGGAGTGGAGGGTATGGCCAAGGCAAACAAGGTGAAGAGCATGCAAATATGTGAAGAAATCATGGCCAAAACATGAAAAAGGAAGAAGAAAACGTAGAAAAATATAGAGAAGCCATTACCATTTGCTTTTGCCATGAGAAATAAAGCGAGGGGGAAATGTTTTCATGTGAAAAACTGAAATGAAACTCATGGCTACAAAAGAAAATGGTACGGCCAAAGCAAGCAAGTGAAAAGTCATGGAAAATGAAGAGTTTGGTTAATGAAAAGTCACACAATTTAAAGCTTAAGTCCTTTCAAATTTCCACTTCTTTTAATTAAATAAAAACTAATGAAATTTCAGTAAATGCATTAGAAAAAGAGAGCAAAACAAGATATACTAAAGTAAATAAATAATTTTTAAGGAAAATAGAAAAAGAAATAAATAAATAGTTTAATAATTGGAAACAAGACTTAAAAATTTACAAACAAAATATCATTAACTTTGGAAAATTACAGGAAAATAGACACACGGAAAAAGTTGCAAAAAAATTTAGCCTCAAGGACAACAAGTTTGCTTTTTAGTCTCAAGGACACTTGTTAGTTTAAAAAGAAAATGATAGTTACAACTATCATTCTGTGATTTACACTAAAAAGCATCCTTCGGGCTAAAAAGCAAACTTGTTGTCATTGAGGCAAATTTTTTTTGCAACTTCTTCCCTAAGCCTAAAAACCCCGAAAAATTATTACTATACTTCTAAACCAATAAAAGTCAAATAAAATAAAATAAATGCTGAACAAATAAAGAAAAATGAAAATAAATAATTATTTTTAGGAAAAATGGAAAAATAAATAAAGAATTGCTTTAATTAATTGAAACTAGAAATTAGAAATTGTAAACCAAATACAATTGGCATTGGGAAATTTCAATTACACTTTTAAAATGTTTTAAAAACTAAAATATATACATAATATGTTGTGTTACACATATAAACATGAACTAAACATGACAACAAAATATTATTTATATAAAATTAAAATAAACAAATTTTGTTAAATACAACAAATTACATCCAATAGTGTAAAAGGCATAACTTTCACAATATTAATCAAATTTCAACGAAACAAAAAATGGTATTCTTAAAATTTCATTTACTTTCATAATAAAAGATAATATTCAAAATTTTCAAAATTTCAAAATTTTAAATTTAAAAGTCAAAGTTTGACCAGAATGACCAAAATTCACTTTTTTGGAAAATATTCTATTTATTCGGGTTTGAAATTATAATTCACACAAAAATCAAAATTTATAAATAAAATAAAAAAATTTATCCATATAATAAAGTTTTTAAATCGTACATTTCAATTAAAATATTTAAAATAAACAATTAAAATAAATCACAAAATACAGGGTTGTTACACTCTCCCCCACTCAAATCTTTTCGTCCCCGAAAAGGGATGAGCAAGGAAAATAAGGAAAAGCTAGATAGGAAAAGAAAATAGTACCTAAAAAAACAATTCCGGATTCGAAGCACGAATGCTCTCCTCCGTCTCCCAGGTACAATCTCGATCATCAATACTCCACAGTACTTAACCAGACTAACAGATTTCCTTCTTAGCTGCTTCGTACCTCTACTGACAATACGAAGTGGCTTACTCTCGACAGTCAGATTAGGCTCAATATCCAAGCCTTAAAGAGGAGAAGGCCGAACAAAAAGAGATGAGTGAAGAAGATACTAGAGGAGATGTAAGACGTGGAATATGTCATGCACTCCAGAAAGCTTCTCGGCAAATCCAAACGATAAGACAAAGAACCAACTCTTTCCACAATGCAGAAAGGACCCTTGAAGAGGAAGAAGGTAGGAGGATAAGAAAAGCTAGAAGGGAAAATAGGTTGAAAGACAAGGATGAACCATTATTTTAAAACTATGTAAATTTCAATTTAAATTTTTTATAATATGATGAATAGCCATTTGATTCAAATTTGTTAGTTCGAAGTAAACAATATATAAAAAAATTTAAATTATTTAGACAAGTAAAATAAATGATCAAAATATCCTTTATATAATACTTTATCAAAATACTTTTATAACTCGATGTCTTAACAAGTTTACTTTCGTTCCTATAGATTCTGGCCATGCATTGATCAGGCGCAAAGCTAGAATTCTCTAGATACTTAGTAGACTTGTTTCAACACCTAGTGAACATATTGGAAAAACTTTTAAAAACAGATATGGAAAGTACAATCCAAACAAAACAACCAAACCAAAACATGTCGATCATGGATCGCGGATACACAATGGTTACGTCTGGATCCCTCAGGAAACATCCTACCCGTAGGTTGACTACCGCAGCCCTGTGATTACGCCATAAAGACTGGTAGTATCGCAGATACACAATGGTTACGCCTGGATCCCCCAGGAAACATCCGTACCAGTAGGCTCTCGCAGCCCCTATGAATTACGCTATGCAGTCGTGCTCGTAAGACCATGGAGATCGCCAAGGAATTCGATGGACACTCGAGTATCATATCCAAAAAACCCAAATCAGAGAGAATAATATCGATAGAATGAATCTATAGTGTGGCCATAAAGCGGATATCAAGCAGAAGGCACTTTCCATATCTTTACTTTGAAAATATGTATCATATAGTACCTTTCAAAATCACTTTCAAATATCATACTTATATAAAGTCCATTATATATAAGGTTTCATTTCAAATCGAATACTTTCCAAAATCAGTAGAATGTCAAATTACACTTATATAGACTTCGATTATATAAGATTTCTCTTTCCAAATTGAGCACCTTTTCAAATCAATAGTTTCAAATCAACTTCATACTTATACAAATCCATTTTATATAAGTTCGATAACTCCCAAATAATGTATTTTAACAAGATTCTCAATTTCAATTCCTTTCAATAACGTTTTAGTTTCAAAATCATATATGATTTTGCCAAATCATTTCTTCCAAATTACATATATTCAATTTCAAAGTTTCTTAAAACAATAGATTTAAAAATTAATCCTAATTTCCAAATCAACAAAAATTTAGGTCAAACAAATTCATTTCCACTCCAAACATATATTCACTTTCAAAATCATAATACTTCAAAGTTATAAATCTTTCGAAACCAAAATACTTGAAATCATTACACTTTGAAAATCATAACATTTCGAAATCATTCATTTGAAATCATAAAACATTCCTTTAATTCTTTACATTTCACAAATTTATTCAATTAAACCCAAATCTAAAATTTTCAATTTTAATTCAATTCAAACCATTAGTTTCAATTCAATTTAGTTTTCCAACAAAAACATTTCAAATATTATCAAATTTCAAATAAAGACTGATCGACAAAATAAACTATTCAATCTTTAGTATATTTCAAAGCTTAAATATTCTAAAACTAAATTTTATAATTTCATATATCTCAAATTTTACTTCATTATTACTTAGTTTTGAAATATTCATTTCATAAATCCATTATTTTTAAATAAACTCAGATTACAAGTAAACCAAATATCCTTTCATACAAATATACACTTCAAATATTCATTTATCAAAATCAATTATCATTTCAAATTCACATTCTTTATCAAAATAAAGATTAAATCATTTCCAAACCATTTCAATCATCAAAATATCTAAAATGGTTACTAAGTTTAAACCATCCCTTTTTAAAACCTTCAAACTATTTATTTCTATATGAAAAATCCAGTTTACCATTGGAACGATTATTATTCTATATATATACACACTTTATTCAAAACATTTCAAATCTATATATCATACTAGTATAATTCAAAATAGTCTTATTTATTTTACTCAACAAACAGTTTCAAACTTATATAAATCATATTACTTTATACTTTAGTCATACCAAACTAAACTTATATTCTTTATCAAATACCTTATACCATTCAAAAAAATTTAGCTTTAAAAAGTTAACCTTGATTTGGAAGTGCTCGAATCTTCAAAATAGTCGAAGAAATCATATTTTCAATCCAAGAGTTGGAAATCATCAACAAATCGGTAAATCAATTCCAATAGATAAGGTTATACCAAAACAAATCTGAATCTCGAGGACTGAACACCGGCTTACTTTAAATCATTTCAAATATATATATATATATACACATATATCTTTCCAATATCAAACCATACTTCGGAATTTGAAATCAAAATTTGGTTTCACAAAATCACTCGCATAACAAAGCTACTAGAGTGGCCTTTCCCCCACTCAGAAACTCGAAAATCAATGTCGATGATGCATGCACTCATCACCGAAATTATTTTCCAGCGACATAAGTGGGATCTGGACTTTTATTTTCTTGAAACTTCTTTGCAATCTCTTCGAAATCATTGGAATTCATTCGGATACATTTGAAATATTTCTTATTCGGAAAATATCTTTAAATCTTATTATAATTATATATTTTCAAAATCTTAAAAATGATTTCAAAACACCGGAGTTCGATTCCTCGAAATTCAAATTCAAAACCCTTCAGTTATAAATCATTTTATATAAATCAAATTCTTATAAATTTTCAAAATTTCAAGTCCTTTCAAATTTTCATAGAAAGAAAAATATATAATCCTTTCAAAGCTTCAAATTTTCATTTTCAAAAGATATTACATCCTTATTGAAAACATTTCACTTTTATATACAAAATAGGGTCATCCTTATCAAAATAATAATTTCATTGTATGCACAAATTCAAAATACAATCAAACATAAATTTTCAAGGGATTTCCAAGGATGGATTTCAGAACATACAGAGATTCGAATTTAGAGGAACTCTGATAAAATAGAATTCTGGTTCAAAGATAAGCTCGAATGAAGATAAGATAATTTTATTACAAATGGAAGATGGATAAGCATATATAAATCGCGAGCGACCTTAACCGGTCAACCGTGACTTCAGAAATATAACCAATGCGGAAATCTAAGGCAAATCGACATTCGATCGCCAGAGATAGAATCTAGGTAAAGCAGGAGATAGATAGCATCGTAAACCGAGGATACAAGAATCTCTGGTGAATCAATGCCAATTGTAAAGCAGTTTCACCCCTTTACAAATCATTCAAAGATTTGCGGAATCACCGATCTTTATAGAGGTCATTCAAAGTGGAGTTATGGAATGCCCCAAAATCAAAAGGATAAAAATAGGGAAGACAAGACTGGATTTCAGAACCAGTGGGAGCGTTCCAAAATTCAAGGAATCCTAATCGATAAGAACCATAACCAAGAGATTTCTAACAAGGTGGATACCGAAGGGATGAAGTTTAGAAAATCTTGATTAAAAGTTTTTATACTAATACAATCTTTGAAAATACTTTAAAAATCATTTGGAAATCATTTTATACTTCGAAAATACGTTCTCTCACAAAGAAATGATTCTGAGATTGATTTCACTCATTCTAGGGTATTTCTACCCTATCTCTAATGAGTTTTTGCTCCGCAGGCTATGGTTTGCCACAAACCAAAGCTCTGATACCAACTGTAACAACCCGATATTTTCAGCCATTCGCATCCACACATGCCGGACTTGAATTGCTCAAAATACCGCATTGTGATAAAATTTGGAGCAAATGAAATGCAATCACAGAATCACAGACACAGAAATATCGGAAAAACTCGCATCAGAAATTAAAATACCGTAGTAGTTCATGAAGCTACTATAACAAACTCTCAAAACATAATACATAATATCTGTCTGAAAAAACATATACAATAGAAATCCAAATACATAGAATTTTATAAATACCAGAGCTGAAATAGAACAACTGAACTGAAACGGAGAGATAACTAGATAACCAAAAATCTCTAGCGATTCATAGCTCCAGAAAAGAAATCCAAAGCTAAGCTGTAAATACTCAGGCTGACCCGAGCGTAAAGCAAAACACAAAACACTCGAGTCAGGACATACATACTTATTTAATGTAAACCAACTAAAGTGAACAGCACAATAACTTAAAGGATGCTTGGGATCGCCCATTCCCTAAGGATCAGTTAAACCATAAATTAAATACATCCCGTGGTTAAAAATTCATAAATGGTATTTTATACTTCGAAATCAAATATCATTTCCCAATTCAATATCATTTCAAATCCATTCAAAATATCACAATATCATTTCATTCCAAACCTCATTCATTTCTATTTAAATTTAAATACCATTCCAAATCACATTTCAAATTGTTTTATACTTCAAACCGAAATACTCCATTTAAACCATTTGAAAATGAAGTTATTATATTAAATAATCAAATATTTAATTCCCAAAATTTTAGTCTTTTCAGAATTCAATTTATTCACTTAAATTTATTCAAACAATGAGATTTCAACTTTCCGTGGTACTTAGAAAATGCTACGGAAAATTTCATTTGAAAATAATTTAATTTAACAAAGACAGCATTTACAGATATGCTGTAATAGTTCAAGTTCCGAATAAAAGCTTTAGATAAATTCTACAACTACAACACTTACAAAGTGCTGTAATAGCCCTTAGTTCAATTTTAGCCATTTAGTTTATTTGTATCAACCACAACACTTAGAAATGCTGTAATATCCTTTACTTCAGATGATAGCATTTCTGAAATGCTGTTAAATTAAATTTTAAATTTCAATACAATTCCATAAACCATTAAACTTTAATTTGAACCATTTTTTAACTTATAAAATCATATTTTCTCACCTAAAAAAATGATCATTTAAATACCCTTTAATTTATGATTTTATAAAGTGAAATTTCATACAAAAATCAAATTTCTTTAATAATTCACTTATAAAATTTAATGTACAAATTTATAACATTTCATTTACTTAACATTTAAATTTAATGTACCATTTCATAAATTAAATTTAAATTCCATTTATTTTCCTTAACTTAACTTTTCGTTTTAAACACATTTCACATTTTCTAAGTTAAGTTATATTTCAAATTTCAATTTTAAACATTTATTTATTTAACTATTTTTATTTATAGAAAATAAATAATACTTTATAAAATCATTTTAAATTCAAATGAAAATCAAATTATCATATTTTCTTACTTAATTTAAACTACATTTATAAACAAAATAACAAATTCCAAAATTAACTTATATTTCAAATTTCACACTACCATTTATTTATTTCACTTATTTAACTTGTAGAAAATCACTAATATTTATAAAAATCAATTTTAAATAAAATTTAAATCAAAATATTCTAATATTTACATTTTTATAATATTTTATAATTTCAAGAAAATATATATTAACCACGGGTCTGTATATAAAATTTTCTAACATAAGTCAAATTATACAGATAATATATCATTTCAATCCGTGACTTACAATGAAAAATCCAGGTTCTATCATTTCAAACCCGCAATCCCAAGTTAAATGAAATAAAATAAAAATCATTCAGGTCTATCATTTCAGCCCATAACGATTTTTCCCTATTCTAAAATTCGTTCGGGTATGTATCATTTCACCCCATAGTGATTCTATTATATAGAGAACTTGCGGTGTGATAAACTGATATAAATAAACAGAATAATATTATATAACAGTAACAGATGATATAACAAGTGTATAAACAGGGGTGAATATCATATAAATAATATAACAGGTAGTTATAACATAATAATATGAACTACAGATTCACATGATGTCAATTTACTACTTCTATAAGTACGGAATGTCTGGTGAGAAATACTCACCTCTTAATGCCGGAGTTATCAATTCAAATGACACAACAAATTCCAGAAGGCATGATGACATGACAATAGATTCAAGTGGAAGAGAACCAAGCTAATGATCTTGTCACAACCTATAAACAAAACCAAATATATAAATATAAATTCAATACACATTGAATTTGAAACAACTTTGAAATTAAAGCAATATGAACACAATAGCTTTTGCCATGCTTTCTACCATCACATTCTTAGCCTAGAGGGTCAAGAGGCTCGGATTTGGTATGGCTTTGGCTCGGGTTTGGTATGTCTTTGGCTTGGGTTTGGGTCCTATAAGGCAAGGCTACAAGATGATGAAGTGGGTAGGAGTTACATAGGAGGAATACAAGAGGTCAAGGCAAAAATGGAGGAGTTTGTGTTCACTATTTGGCTCGGCTACATGGATCTATGGCTCGGCTAGGGCTGCTATAGGTCAGGTCAGATCTGGGCAGTGGCTAAAGCTAATGGTCAGGGTCATAACATGGTGGTGGTGGAGCAATAGGAGGCGGCCAATGCAACCTAAGGTGATGTTGTTGACATATTGGTGGGTAGGCATGTTTTCTAAGGAGTTTTTCATGTTTGTTTGGAGTTTTTGTCAATGGGAAGTGCACGGCTAGGCCAAGTCAGAGGATGAGAAGGGGATAGGTGGTGGATGGTGAAGAGGAGGAGGAGGTGGAGGATATGGCCAAGGCAAACAAGGTGAAGAGCATGCAAATATGTGAAGAGATCATGGCCAAAACATGAAAAAGGAAGAAGAAAAAGTAGAAAAATATAGAGAAGCTATTACCATTTGCATTTGCCGTGAGAAACAAAGTGAGGAGGAAATTTTTTCACGTGAAAAACTGAAATGAAACTCACGGCTACAAAAGAAAAAGGTACGGCCAAAGCAAGCAAGTGAAAATTCATGGAAAATGAAGAGTTTGGTTAATGAAAATTCACACAATTTAAAGCTTAAGTTCTTTCAAATTTCCACTTCTTTTAATTAAATAAAAACAAATGAAATTTCAGTAAATGCATTAGAAAACGAGAAAAAAATAAAATAAACTGAAGTAAATAAATAAGTTTTAAGGAAAATAAAAAAAGAAATAAATAAATAGTTTAATAATTGGAAACAAGACTAAAAAATTTACAAACAAAATATCATTAACTTTGGAAAATTATTACTATACTTCTAAACCAATAAAAATTCAAGTAAAATAAAATAAATGCTGAACAAATAAAGAACAATGAAAACAAATAATTATTTTTAGGAAAAATAGAAAAATAAATAAAGAATTGCTTTAATTAATTGAAACTAGAAATTAGAAATTGTAAACAAAATACAATTGATATTGGAAAATTTCAGTTACACTTTTAAAATGTTTTAAAAACTAAAATATATACATAACATGTTGTGTTACACATATAAACATAAACTAAACTTGATAAAAAAAATATTATTTATATAAAATTAAAATAAACAAATTTTGTTAAATATAACAAATTACATCCAATAGTGTAAAAGGCATAACTTTCACAGTATTAATCAGATTTCAACGAAGCGAAAAGCAGTATTTTTAAAATTTTATTTACTTTCATAATAAAAGATAAATTTAAAAATTTTCAAATTTTTGAAATTTTAAATTTAAAAGTTAAAGTTAGACCAGATTGACCAAAATTCACTTTTCTGGAAAATATTCTATTTATTCAGGTTTGAAATTATAATTCACACAAAAATCAAAATTTATAAATGAAATAAAAAAATTTATCCATATAATAAATTTTTTAAATCAGACATTTCAATTAAAATATTTAAAATAAACAATTAAAATAAATCACAAAATACAGGATTGTTACAGCACAACTAGGCAATGCTAGGGTAGATATACCAATTACACTTCCAGGCCGGTGGTAACGCATAGCAGCCATCACCGCCCACCTCGAGCCACACTCCCAAAAATCGAAGGTGTGCACCAATCAATCACAAAGTAATAGAATGGAATACGAAGAAGTGTGTCCGATAAGAGGAGCTACCTCATTAGCCCGTCAATTGGTCCTGTTTTAGCCACCTAATGCCAACTCACGGGAGTCGGGTCCACGTATATGCCTTAATAGAACGTCGCCACCATCCTACTTCATTCTGTAATCTCCACCGCGTACACGGTTGTTAAAGTGGCTTTTGAAGTTGGCAAAGAGTATGACAACTTCCGATCCCGGTCTCTTTAACAACCAAACGTTATTATAACCCATGGATATTTATTTCAAACATTTCTATTCCAAAACCATTTGAAATCAAATGCTATTACTTTCCAAAATCATATCCATTTTCCAAAAATTGGTAATATTTCCAAATCTATATACTTAGTTATAGCTATTTAAAATGTAATAGTTTAGAAATCATAACACTTTCAAAACCATACACTTATTATAGCACTTTAAAAATGTTATCCTTTAGAAATCATAATACTTGAGAAATGTGATCCATATATATGATAGCATTTCAAAAATGTTATCTTTTTATAAGTACAACATTTTTAAAACATTACCTAAAGTAGTATAACATTTTAACAATATAACTTAAATAACATAGCATTTTGGAAAACCTTACAATTTAGAAATAGCAGCATTTTCAATACATAACCTAAAGTAACATAGCATTTTTAAAACATAACTAATATAACATAGCATTTTGGAAATGCTACCAATTCTACTATAACCTTTTTTTTAAAATATCATATCTTCAATTTAAATCATACTTATTTATTATACGAACATATCCATTTTTATAAAATAAATTCTATCACTATTACCAGGTTAGATTTTAAAACTCTATATTAAATTAAATTAAATTATTAAGTCATTTATCATAGATAAAATCTTTAATTTGGTTTAAACCAAATATTTGCTTATAAAATTTTAACTTAATAGAAAACCAATATATCACTATATTTAAAATCATTAAATCAAATTAAATCATTAAGTTTATATATATCATAGATAAAATCTTTAAATTACCGTTTAAAACCAGTTATCAACTTATAAAATTTTAACTTATTAGAAAACCAATATATATATATATATATTTAAAATCATTAAATCAAAATTTAAGTTAAAATTTCATATATTTAAAGATTCAAAATATTTAATAAATTTTAGAAAACTATTATTAAAAATTAACTATGGGTCTGTATAATATTTTCTAACCTAGGTCAAGTGATACAGATATGTATCATTTCAATTCGTAATTTAAAAATAAAAATTCGGGTTCTATCATTTCAAACCCGCAATCCCAAGTCAAATAAAATAAAATAAAAATCGCCTGAGCCTATCATTTTAGCTCATAATGATTTTTTCCTATTCTGATGTCCGTTCGGGTATGTATCATTTCAACACGTGGTAATTTTATACTAACAGGGAACTTACAGTGTGAGAGCAGAAAATAAGTAAACAACATAGCATAGCATATCATATCAGCTGATGTAACAAGTATATAAATCGGGTTATAACATCATGAACTATCATATCATAGGCATGTATGAATTAATATCAATAACTACAATTCATATGTCATTGTTTCACAATTATATAAGTACGAATGTCGAGAGTGATAAATTCGCCTTCTAAAGTTGGAGATAACAATTCAAGACACACGAACAAACTTCAAAAAGCATGACAAAGCATGAATTAGATTCGAGTAGATGGAGAGCCAAGATTCAAATTTTGTACATAAACAAATACAACATATATAAGCAACTATTTATACAAAAGATTATAGATCAAAACAATACACAAACATAAATAAAAAACGAAGCAAAATGGCTTAACTCATTCAAGTGGGCTCGGCCACCATCAAAATGGGCTAGACCATCATCAACATGGCTCAGTCATGGTTAGATCTGAAGCAAATCGGTTCGGCCATGGCTTGAAATGAGGCAAGGCTATGGTGTATGTGAAGTGATGGCAAGGAAAAATTAATAGGAAGGCAAAAGGCATGGTATGTTGATCTTTGGGTTCGGCCTATGCTAACATGGCTCGGCCATGGTGCTAAGGCATGGATCAGGTCAGATCATCATCTGAAATGGCACGGCTATTGTGTGATTTTGGTCATGGCAAGGGGATGGAAGGTGTGGAATAGGTGGTGGCCGAGGCTAGTGAAAAGGAAGGCGATGATGTAGAGGCTTGGCTAGGGTTTGAATCATGTAACGTCCCGCCTTTTTGTACGTTTTAAATCGACGATAAACCGCACACGTCAGACTTAAACCATACAAAAGGGCGAATTGTTATTGGGGTGAATAAGAAAAAGGAAGAAAGAAATAAAACAAAATAGAATCATGCAGCGGAACGACAAAATATAATAATAAAATAAACAGTTCATGAAGCTGTTTTACATAATACTTGATTTTACTTATACAATACATATCAGAGTTAAACATACCAGAGAATATTAATAATGCAGCAGAATACAATAGTGTAGTGGAATATATAACAAATAGTAATAATAATTCTTCGTCTTCGTCCTCCAGAATTAAGGCCTTCAAATCATACAATGCTCAGGCTGACCCGAGCGAATTGAAAAGACAAAACACTCGAGTCATAACTAAAATATCTTATGTGAGTTAAATCAACAGAAATAAATGTGAGTGCAGTAACTTAAGAGATGCTCGAGATTCACATCTCCTAAGGATCCGTTAAACTATTGACTATGTAGTAATATTTCGATATTATAATAATGTCTATAGTAAAATAAACTTACTTTAAAATAGCGTTAAGGCTCATTCTCCACCTTAACATGTAATAGTGCCAATAGTCCATACAATACCGTAATACCTCCTGATCGGGAAGCAACCAGAGGATACTCTATAGGTACGACACAAATCAAACTCGTACAAGGCGCGCAAGGGTAGGTGACACGGCACAACTAGGCAATGCCAAGGTAGATATACTAATTACGCTTCCGGACCGGTGGTAGCGCGTACAGCTACTACCGCCCACCTCGAGCCACACCCCAAAATCAAAAATCAAAGGTGGCCACTGAATCAATCCAAAGTCAGAGTATAATATCGAAGAGATGTGTCCGATAAAAGGTGCTACCTTCTTAGCCTGTCAATCGCTCCTATTTTAGCCACCTTATGCGAACTCATGGGAGTATTTACCTCAAAGGAAACGCCGCCACCATCCTACTTCATTCTAGAATCTCCACCGCGTACACAGTTGTTAAAGTGGTTTTCGGAGTTGGCAGAGAGTATGACAACTTCCGATCCTGGTCTCTTTAACAACCAAACGTTATTATAACACCGCGATCCTTTCAAAATAGTTTATACTTTTAAAACCAGAATATAGTATTCATATCAAAACCATATAAATACGATATCATTTCACTTTTTAAAACTCAAATCAATATGATATCATTTAAAATCATTGTATTTCGAAGTTATAAAATTTCAAAACCAAAGACTTCAAACCATAACACTTCGAAAACGTAATACCTTGAAATTAATAACTTTGAAACATAACTTCCACCCTTACATGGTTTAAATATTAAAATATTTTATAAAATAAACTAGCTTCTTAAATTTCACAAATCAATTCCAAAACAACCCGAATTTCTAAATTTTAAATTTAACCAAATCCCCAAATCATAAATTTCAATTCAATTCGGTTTTCAAATAGACCATTCCAAATTATATCGATTTCAAAACAGATTTGATCCACAAAATAAACCATTTCAAGTTCAATATAATTCAAAGCTTAAATATTTAATACTTCAAAACTAAATTTTGATGATTCATATATATATACCAAATTCACTTTACTATTATTCAGTTTTGACATATTTACTTCATAAATCCAGTATCCTTTAAATAAAACTTCAAATTCCAATAATTGAATGTTCCTCAATTTATTTAGACTTGATATATTCACTTAAATCACCTTAACACTGAATTTAGTTATAAAACAATATTCTTTTAAAATCTAAGTTTCCATAAGTTCCAAATGGATTCTTATTAAATATAATTATAAATTAAATAAAATCTCAAATCAATTTCAAAACTATCTTCTCATCCTTGATTTATAAAAATCAATATAAACTCTATATTAAAATATAATTTAAGTAAATACTTATCCATATTATATTTTAATAAAATCAAACTTTATTATTAAACTTATTTTATACTTTAAACAAATTTTGTTCATAGCTTAAACCAAGAACTTAACTATATATAAAAGAACATTTATAAAATATTCAAATCAATATCTCATAAAATCATATATTTCTTTACAAAACCATAGAAATCATTTCAAAATAATTTCATGTATAGACCGCGGTGTCTGTATATAATTTTCAATCCTATGGTAAAGAGATATAGATATTTATCATTTCAATCCGTAATTTAAAATAAAATACGGTTATATATCAGTTTAAACCGCAATCCCGAATGAAATAGAAGGCATAACAACTTGCAGTTTATAACAATATAAAATACAACATCCAGTCATCCAATATCAATCATCAACCATTTTTCACAATCATCATCCAATTCAAACAATAACATCAATATAGAACAGAAATAAATAACAGGTATTTATTGGCAGTTTATATTCAATAATAAATTAAATAACAATTTAACTGGCAGTTTATATGCAATAAATGATTAAATAACAATTTAACTGGCAGTTTATATGCAATAAATGACTAAATAACAATTTAACTTGCAGTTTATATGCATTGATAAATTAAATAACAATTTAATTCAATAAATTTAATTTAACTGGGATGATGATTAAAAATATGCCAAAACAGTCATAAATAAATTTCTAAACACGTCATAAATCAATTTAACAAACATAAGAAATTTTAGAAGTTGTGAGTGGGTTAAAACACTCACCTTTTGAAATAATTGAATTTAAATCCAATTTAAACCCAAAATTTAAACAGTCTCAGAATTCGCCCAAACCAGCGCCATAATGTCAGAAATTCTGATACAATCCCAGCAAAACAAACCGCGCGTGAATCCAAGCTCGTATGAAAAAGTTATGAAAATTAGAAGATTGGAAAAATATGGTCCTGGGTCGACTTCGGGTTCAACTTCGGTCCACCGCCTCAAATCCCCGGTGCTTGCTTGGAGTTTTTGTGAAAATGACCCGGAGCAACCCGAGTCATATTCTTTCTGACCCGAAGTAGATGCAGCGTTTTTGCCTCTGAAACTCGAAGCGCGACCCGAAGTTGCTGCAGATCCGCAATTTTTTTTTTAAATTGAAATTGGATTGGGAAGATTAGGGTTTGCAGCCATTGGAATGAGGAAGAGCAAATGAAATTGTACGTACAGAAATGAAGAATAAGCAATGACTTAGGGTTTATAACGACATATATATAAAATAGAATAGAAAGAATGGGCTAGATTGGATTTGGGTTTTGAACGATAATTGACCCGAAAAGCCCGTTTCGATTCCGAAACGAAATTGGGTCAACCCATATATCAAAATAGATGTTTTTAAATATTTTAAACGCGATGGATCATGTTTCAAGTCCAAATTCCATCGCATGAAGAAGTTATGCTAAAATTAATATATTTCAAATTGATTTCAATTGTTTTCAAGGCGTTTCGAGTCCGTACGATCAGACGACAAGTCCGATCGCTACAAAACTTGAAATCCTATAATAATTCATCGTTACGGATCCGATGAAACTAGTTTCGTCGAAATCCGAGTCAGTGGCCAAAATGGCTATTTTCTAGTTAATTAAATAAATTAATAATAAGTTAATTAAATTAATTTTTCAATTCAACTTTAATTATTTACAAATTTTATCAGTTTGGATTACTTGGTAAATTTAGAATCCTTTAAACAAATTTCTACATCAATTTATCATTGAATAATTCCTAATTTACAGTATTTAATTTCAAATTCAATTAATCCAGTAATTAAAACTTAAATTCCCAAGAAATCCATTTATTTGGTTTTTAAATCCGGTTACTCACTAAATTGTCATCTCATAGTTACAATCAACATTGGTTTGTATTTATTACATTCACCCCTGTAGTTATTGCATAAATTCTCATTAATATACATTAAGGTTAATTTAATTCTAATTGATTCCCATTTTAATTATTAAACCAAATAAACAGGTAACTTATAACAAGTGTTACCATGACTTTAATTACACTTATGAATTCCCTATTATCAAGCAAATGTTACAATTCTTAAATACTTTTGCTTTTATTTAAATACCATTAACTATATTATTATTATTCCATTAGCTAATTAAGTATTTACATTCGTTTCTTACATTTCAATCTCATAACTAATTATAACAAATTTCAATATTTCACCTGACCTTTCCTTTCTATTTATCCATATATTAAGTTTTACATTAATAAATCTTTATTTCCGTTCCTTTAATTCAACAACTTGTTCTATTATGAATACCGTCAACATTATTTCCAAATATACCTTAATTAACATTAACATAATATTTTATTTAGATTTATTGCAATTGATTCCAAATTCAATTTCTATTTCTCAATATACTCTAATTTAACAACTTCCAAACATTGTATTACTTCTCACATTAATGTAACTTTTGTTTATATTTGTTAAAATTTGATTTCTCATTTCAATTAATAGACTAAATAAATGGGCAACACATAATTATTGTCACCGTTTACTTTTAACTACATTTACAAGTTTATTACTAACCATTAACACTGTATTATTTCATTAATTAATTCAATACTAACATTTGTTTTTCTTATATTCCACTTACAAATCTAATCTACAATAACCGAAATAATTAAGTGAATTGATTGCAACTGATTCCCAATTAATTTTTAATATATTAAATAATGTGTAACTTATAATAATGTTAGTCACCATTTACCTTAAATCACATTTATAACACTTTTAAGTTTATTATCGTAAACAAATGTTACAACTTACCTCTATAACACAAATTTTATTATATTACCACTAATTATGTACTAGTTCAAAAGTTTATACACACTTACATTTATTTACTTACATTCAATTTATAACCAAGTTATAACATTTAAATTATTTTATTTAATTGGAATTCCATTCAAGTTCATTAATTATTAACTTTAATTAACCTTGTTACGTTTCCTCTTAGTTAATTTTCATTACATTATCACAACTTTTATTAATAATTCACTAATCTTTATTTTCCTCAATATTAAATTTCAAAAATCTTATTAAATTAACAATTTGAATTATGAAAATTTTTGGGTCCTTGCACTCTCCCCCACTCAAAACTTTTCGTCCCCGAAAAGAAAACGAAGGGAAAAAGAAAGAATTAAGTAATAATACATTTTATTCAAAATATTAACTTTATTAACAAAAAAACTTACAAAATTAATTATTTTAAATAAAATATACCAGTTTTTATAATTATTAATTCTTTTTATACACAAATTTATAAAGTGTGGAAAACACCTTTCAAACAATTTCTAAGTCCAAAATTTGCGAAAAATTTCGGCGAAGTCTCCTTTGTACGGGGAGTCTCGGGAGAAAATATAATATCAAATATAACAAAATATAACATATATTTTCCAAAATACTATATCCCAACATGGGAAATTGTAACGATTGTGATTTTTCGTTGTCAAAAAACCGAAATGTTAGGGTTAAAGAAAAAGAAAAAGGTAGAAGAAGAGAGAAAAAGATAGAAAATAAAGAGAAAAGAACGGAACAGAAAGAAATAACAGAACAATATCAGAATCTCACAATCGCTGCGGAACAACATATAATAGATAAATGAATAATCTTTAAATAAAGAACTATATCAGTTATTACATTACATCATATTACATTACATTACATCATCAGAGTGTACAACAACAACATGCAGCGGAAAAGAAATATAATATACTAGTAATACGCCATGCCATCCAGCTTGCCTCCTACAACTCCTGAATTCCAGAATATCCTGATAAACCTAACTCTTGACTGCCCGTGTGGAAATTGGTGGGCACCCAGAGTTTAGGAAGGAAAACAATAAACTCCGAGTCAGTCATGATACTGGTGTGAGAACTCAAAACAGTTTATTTATCTTTAAAATCAAAATAGAGGAATATTTTTAAAGTCAATTCGCAATGCTTTTAAAAAATAGACTACCATAAGGCCTCCCGCACACACACATAATGCAAACGCAGAATCGGAGGAGATTTCTCCTTATGATAGTCAAAGAAGCTTGATACGCACTAAAAAGAAACATTTGACATTATTACTAGCGCATAGTGTAGGAAAAATCATTTCGAAAATAAAGATATAAATCTTAGCCAGCATAGACATTCCGCACTTATGCCTACTATAGCTACCATGTTCAATAACAGGTTACCGCCACATTCCATGGCAGGTTATACAACTAAAACCGTACAAGATCGTATTGTTTCTTTGGATTTCCAACAAATGGTCAGGCCAAGGAACTTCCCATTGCCACATGAAAACGCCTCTGGAAGGACGTTCCCGAGAACCAAACCGGATCTCTGCCAACACAAGGCCGGGTTACCCCTAACTGGGTAACTACTGACGCGAATATGTCATCCCCCGATCGTAACCGATCTTTTCGAGGATCCTCGATTTCCAACAACCACAAAATATGCAGCAACAACATAGGTTAAATATCTGGGCTCCATACCATGATACCACCTCTATCCAGAAGGAATGACATACACTAAAGGGGCGCTACCCCCTAATAACCTTGTCGCATCCTTCCTGTTTTGACCATTTCCGGGGTGTGAGGTCCGACGAAGTCTCGTCCACAAAGCCACACTTTATACAAAAGCCGTGCTTTGGGTCAACAAATGATCATAGAAATGATCACAAAGATAAATGATCAAATAAATGATCCTATCACAAATGATCAACACAATGATCATTTCACAGCAACACTCAACATGCCACACTACCAAATTGGGAGTATATCACTAATAACCTTCAACTATATAACCTCTGAGCTCGTACGTCTCAGAGAAGGGTGTTAAGCTAAGAGAATAAATTCTCCGTCACCAACAGAAATATATTTGAAAGAAATCAGCTTTATATCTCAATTTGTTAATGTCAGACATACAATCCATACAAGTCTGTTCCGGGATCGAACAGAACCGAAGGCACTTACAAAGAAGTCCTTGCAATTCGGATATTCACTAATCACGACCGGACTTCCCGTCACTAAGGGTGATAAAACCTCTATATCGGAGATCAGCCGATGTAGAGTAACTCGACGGTAATCCTTCCGTTTTCACAAATATCCGGTCTTCAACACGGGTCATCAAATGCAATCCATTACGACGTATCACATACTCAGAATGGGTTATACGACCCTAAGGTTCTTTCCCGGCTAACCCGAATAGTGAGCGCTTATTCAAAAATAAGTGTGGCATTCAAATTCAAACAAATCACAACAAATACTTATTTAAAGGTAAATATTGATAGTCGGATTATTTAACTATCAATAGGCGTGCTCAACATCACCAAGTTCCAAATAATTTCTCAAATTATTTACTTTCCAAAATATCTTTACTAGATATAAAATTTTCCACACTTCAACATTTGAAAACCAATTTTCAAATCACTTTCCAATACTTTATCAACTTTTGAAAAAAAAATTCAATCATTTTCCTTACTCGAAAATACTTTCATTTCAATATGGTTCATTTAAACCAATTTAATAAATCCTTACCGATTAACTTTATATTTACGTTCCAAATCCGTAAATCAATTCCCACACTTCAAAAATAAATCAACGTTTATTTTTAAACAATTACCCCTTTCTTTTATAAATTCCTTAGTGAATTTATAATCCCAAAATATTTATGATATACGATTTTCAATCGATTTCAAATATTCACTTTCAATTTATCTTTACAAGGATAAATTCTGAAACGTTCATTTCTCATTGGAAAAATATTTCCATACTTATTTAATAATAAGTACATCACAAATCCATTTATTTTCAATACTTAGAAAATATTCAATATACTTAAATCGAAAATTAAGTATATAATTCATTCTTTAAGGAAAACGTTCACTTAAACACATTTGTTTGGGCCAAAACGAATGTTACGTAAAACATCGTTACGACAACCCAAAATCACCAGTATAGGGATTCAAAGTTTAAATAGATATATAAATCCCAATACTATACAAAACATTTCCTTTCGGAAACCATTTACTATAACAACAGTGTTATAGTCCACCATTTCCTTCTATTTCTCGAAAACGTCTATTTCAACAATAAATGTTGAAATCTATGTATTCGATACTTAATGCATTTTAAACGTCTTTAAAATCATTAACTTCATTTCCTAATGTCCCTTCCCCAAAAACATATCCATTTCATTTAATAATATATTCACTGTCCAAAATTGTGAATATAATTCCTTTCATATATTCCTATATCCAACCTATCAAATTCAATTTATTTCGGATTTATAAACAACGTTTATAAACTCCATTTATATTTTTATAAACTTTTATTCATAAAAATCCTTTTTATATCTCATTTTAAATGCCAAAATCCGATTTATAAGTTGATTACTTATAAATCTTATATTTTACAAAATCTATCCATTTTATATATTCATATTTCATAAATTTATAAATCTCAATTCACTTATGAAATCCATTTTTTTATTTCACTTTATTACTTATAAAAACTCGTTTTATAATTCCAGTATTTTTAATTTATAAATATCAATTTTATAAATCTTTTATATAAACCGTTTATAATAATTCAAAATTCCCAATTAAACCATTTTATAAATTAATCACTATTTATTTCAAAAATCTTAATTTGGTTATATTTTACAAAAATTATAACTTTTATAACATTAAACTTATAACGTTAATTTATTTAAAATAAATCAAGTCAAAATTTTAACAAAACGTATACTTTCAAAAATCACTTTAAAAATTCCTTTAAAAACCAAAAATCATTATTTTAAAACTTCAAAAATGGATCTGATGATGCAACAGCACCAAATAGTCAATCACGACATCCAAATATCATATATCGATATGATAATCAACAAATATCAAGATATCTGTAAATAAATCAATACAGTTGAGGAATCCAGTTGGATCCCTCCAATCTATTTCCCTGCATCCACAAACATTAGCACAATACCAATTCCGCTCCAGTACGGAATTATCGCGGTATATGGGATTTATAATATTATCCGCTTAATAGACCTCGCATAGTGTCTATTTTAACAATCAATGGATAACAATCATCATTCAACATGCATTCAAATATTTTAAATATAACTATTCAAAATAAAATCGAAACCGATTCGATTGAGTGAGAAGTTCTTACCTTGATTTCAATTTCGTTTTAGCGATTTATTTCGAATAAAATTAAACGGACATTTAATTTTACCCAAAATTATCACTAACTCCAAACGACTCCAATCCAATTCCATAGCGTAGTGCTCGTCCATATGATTCCAACGCAACTGGTTTCGCGCGTTTTCGACCTCGTATGAAAAGGTTATGATTTTTAGAAGTTACACGATTTTTATAACTAATTTACAACATAAATTTAATTTTTTTCTAAACCTAAACCATTCAGAGCCGTGAGATCCTACACCCTGAAATCTTGGCCGTTCCTCCTTCTCCTTCTCCCTACGTTCATTCTACAGGCTCTTCACGCACAAAAGAACCCACTCGCAATAAACTAGGGTTTGATTTTCGAGCCTCCACGACGAACACGAACACGATCAAACACCTCCAGGTTGTAGCCCATCTCCTCCTCTTCACTCGGCCACCATGGGGTTGAGCTCGGCCCTGTCCTTGCACTGATTTGCGTGCATGACCTGCAGGCCGTCGGCCCCCTGTACCTCCTCCTATGATGCTCCAAACACGATCAACTCTGTATAGATTCGAAGCTCTCTTCATGCTCTTCAACTTTCGTGTTGAACACTTCGCGTAATTCCTTGTAGATTGAGAGTGATTGAGAGGAGAAGATTGATAATTTCCGGCCATTGATGTTAGGGGGGTGGCGGCTGCAGTTTTTTTAACCTAGGGTTTTAATTATTTTGCAAAAATGAAGAGAGGGGTTTTATAGAAAAGTTTCCAATTTACTATTCATCGAAAATTTCCGAACTCCAAACGAAGCGTGCCGGTTGGCGTTCCTAACATTTACCCCGCGTTCTGGACACAATGGAACGTGTTTCGGAAGCTAATTCGGTCATCTGTGCGAGAAATGGCAATAAACGTTCGATTTAAAATTAAACCGATTAAACGATTTTCTAGGCGTTTTAGCTTGCACCGGACAAACGATAAATCCGATTGACTTGAAATTTGAAACCTTACAATAATATCACATTACGGATCCGATGAAACTGGTTTTGTTGAAATCCGAGACTGTTTGAAAAATGGCTATTTTAACTCGCCAAATTAATATTAAAACAAATTTCGATGCGTTTCGAGATGCCACGGTCAAACGACAACTCCGATTGCTACGAAAATTGAAATCCGATAATAAATAATAATTACCGATCCAATGGAACTGGTCTCGTCCAGTTCTGAGACTGTTCGAAAATTGGCTATTTTTCAGTCGATAATTAAATATTAAAATATTCAATTTTCACAAATTAACTTTTAATTCGATTTTAAAAGTTCTAAAATATCGTTCTAACTTCAATATGATAAAATAAAATTTTACAAATCATTTTCAATCATATTTAACCAAATTTTAATTATTTCTGTAATTTCAATTATTAAATTATCGATTTAATTATTCAATTAAATCCAATATTCGAAAAATAAATTATTCGACTTAAAAATTTCACTTATTAACATTTACATTCAATTAAATATTCAAATTTAAATTATTAAAAATCCTGGGTCGTTACAGACTTCCCCCCTTAAAAGAATTTCGTCCTCGAAATTACCAAGTAAGAAAAGTTACAGAATTCATTAACTTTCCAAAACAAATTTAAACTTCTTACCATACTTTACTAAGTTTTCTAATCATACTTAGTTATCCTTTTCAAAACCAATTACATCGTTTAACTTTCAATTCCAAATCAAAGTTTAAGTTTTCAAAATTTTCCCAATTTTCTTCAATTTTTCTAACGCCTTAAATTTTTGGAAAAATTCGCCATAGTCTCCTTTGCGCAGCTCGATCCGAAAAAATAAATGACAGTATATATATCACAAATATACATCTCATCAAGTAATGAGGCATCCCGTAGGGAAAAAAGTGTAAAAGTACGATATTTAATCCGAGATATGTACCTTATATTTTATTAGCGAGCATATACGGCTAATATAGCGCGAAAGCGAGCTCCAAATGCAAAGCAACGCCATCCGCACCTACTAAACACTCAACAAAAACATGAGAATCATGCATATATGAAAATAGTATCAATATACAACATATAGCAACATTTATATACGCCAATATAGCAAATGCAACAAAACAACAAATGCAAACATCAACCAACTATCATCCATAACCAAATCAATATTCATTCATATTCTCATTAATATTCAATGAATTGGTTTTCAATTTAAATCACATTTGATTCATTAACATTGGATTTACTAACATTCATTCATATTCAATTTTAATTAGTTTGCATTCACTAATTAAATCCAATTCACATTCGATTCTATTCAGATTTATTTACTTCCAATTTGAATTCAATTTCATAACTTTCAATTTTGCCAATTCAATTTCATTAACACTTAATGAATTATATACAATCAATCAACAATCAAATAACAACCAATGTTTATTCAATACAACCAAATTTATTCACTTTACATTCAATTTGGTTCAACACATTTAATTCCAATTGGATCATATTTAAATTGACTTCCATTCAATTTATTCAATTTCTCAACTTCATTAGCTTTTAATGAATTTACACTTACATTCATTATTTCATATCAATTATTTACATTTAATTGATTAACATTCAATCCATTTATCAATTCAATTGCTAATTCCTTCAACAATTTAAAGTTGAATTTCATTGCCCAAACAACCATAAACCAAACAAACAATAATTCCAAGCATGAATTAAGTTCATTCTTATTAATTTCATTTCATAACATTTATTGTTTCATTTCCTTTTTCATTCATATAATGATTTATCTTTTAATTTACATTTATTTCTTGCAAATTCTCATTTTTTTATTTATTCATATCAAATAATTTTATTTTTATTGCATTACATTTATTCATTCTACTTATTTTATTTATAAATAGCTTCAACCATATACTTAAGTTTATCATTGTTTGTTTATAATACTTACATTTATACTACATTAAATTAGTAATATTTCAATCATAACTTAAATTTGTAGCCATTATAACATCAAATTCTTATTTATAAAAGCAATTCATTGAACCTTTCTATTACATAAGCCTTACTTGTAAATTTTCCATTACATTTTCTTATCAGACATTTCAACTTTTAAATCTTTTGCTAAGTTATATATATGCTTTTTAAGAATGCAATTGAAAACTATACAAGTCTATCTTATTTCTTTCAATAATTTAAACGTTCAATAATCATATCTTTCATTTTATAGGTTATTACTTTCAACTTTCTTGTAATTCTATTTATAACCTAGCATTTAATCTCTTATTTTAATTAGAGGTTCCGATTTATTAATTAGTTACGCTCCATTTTACTTACAATAATTGAAACATATTAATTAAAAGAACATAAGAACTAAATAACGGGTTTAATTTCAAATTATTTTAAAATAATAGATAAATATATACTTACACTTATATATCCAATTATATTTAAAACAATTTAAAATTTATATTTGTTTATCAAAACAAATCTGCAGTAAAACTACTACAGTGGCCTTCCCACTTCAAAACTCGAAAATGAATGTCGATGATGCGTGCACTCATCACCGAAATTATTTTCCAGTGACAGAGAGGGCAGTACAGAACTTATTTTTTTCCAAAATTCTCTTTAAAATAATTCTTTCAAATCTTATTGGAATATTTATATCAAAAAATACTTCTAAATAATAATATTGTTATATTTCAAAATCATTCAAAAGAAATTTTCAAAACCCGGAACTTAGATTCTAAATTTCCAATTTCATTTATTTTATTTTCTTTTCAAATCTTATTTCCAACCTATGCTTATAGATTCCACTACCTAACAACCAATATATTACAACCAAATATATATATATATATATATCGTTTATAAAATTTTGTTTTATACATAGAAAATATAATAGGCAAAATTATTTCATTCACCTATATTCAAAACAATATTGTGTCGGTTTGTCCTATTAAGTGATTATTAGAAAACCCTATTGATGTCATAGCGTCCCACGCACCAACCATAATTTATAAATACAAAACGGAACAAATTAACACAATATTAAAACCTTTTTATAACACTAACAAATACGCTCTCTCACATATATACGCTCAACGACTCATCATAGGGTATAACTACCCTATTAACAAAGAGCCAGACCCCACAAAGCTAAGGTTTATCGCTAAACCAAAGCTCTGATACCAAATGTAACGTCCCGCCTTTTTGTACGTTTTAAATCGACGATAAACCACATACGTCAGACTTAAACCATACAAAAGTGCGAATTGTTATTGGGGTGAATAATAAAAAGGAAGAAAGAAATAAAACAAAATAGAATCTTGCAGCGGAATGATAAAATATAATAATCAAATAAACAGTTCATGAAGCTGTTTTACATAATATTTGATTTTACTTATACAATACATATCAGAGTTACACATACCTGAGAATATTAATAATGCAGCGGAATACAATGGTGTAGTGGAATATATAACAAATAGTAATAATAATTCTTTGTCTTCGTCCTCCAGAATTAAGGCCTTCAAATCCTGCAATGCTCAGGCTGACCCGAGCGAATTGAAAAGACAAAACACTCGAGTCAGAACTAAAATATCTTATGTGAGTTAAATCAACAGAAATAAATATGGGTGCAGTAACTTAAGAGAGGCTCGGGATTCACATCTCCTAAGGATCCGTTAAACTATTTACTATGTAGTAATATTTCGCTATTATAATAATGTCTATAGTAAAATAAACTTACTTTAAAATAGCGTTAAGGCTTTACATTTTCCACCTTAACACGTAATAGTGCCAATAGTCTATACAGTACCGTAATACCTCCTGATCGGGAAGCTACAAGAGGATACTCCATTGGTACGACACAAATCAAACTCGTACAAGGCGCGCAAGGGTAGGTGACATGGCACAACTAGGCAATGCCAGGGTAGATATACCAATTACGATTCCGGACCGGTGGTAGCGCGTAGCAACTACTACCGCCCACCTCGAGCCACACCCCCAAATCAAAAATCAAGGGTGACCACCGAATCAATCCAAATTCAGAGTATAATATCGAAGGGATGTGTCCGATAAAAGGTGCTACCTTCTTAGCCCGTCAATCGCTCCTATTTTAGCCACTTTATGCCAACTCACAGGAGTATTTACCTCAAAGGAAATGCTGCCACCATCCCACTTCATTCTGAAATCTCCACCGCGTACACGATTGTTAAAGTGGTTTTCGGAGTTGGCAGAGAGTATGACAACTTCCGATCCCGGTCTCGTTAACAACCAAACGTAATTATAACACCGCGGTCCTTTCAAAATAGTTTATACTTTTAAAACCAGAATATAATATTCATACCAAAACCATATAATTACGATATCATTTCCCTTTTTAAAACCCAAATCAATATGATATCATTTAAAATCATAGTATTTCAAAGTTATAAAATTTCGAAACCAAAGACTTAAAACCATAACACTTCCAAAACGTAATACTTGAAATTAATAACTTTGAAACATAACTTCCACCCTTACATGGTTTAAATATTAAAATATTTCATAAAATAAACTAGCTTTTTAAATTTCATAAATCAATTCCAAAACAATCCGAATTTCTAAATTTTAAATTTAACCAAATCCCCAAATCATAAATTTCAATTTAATTCGGTTTTCAAATAAACCATTCCAAATTATATCGATTTCAAAACAGATTTGACCCACAAAATAAACCATTTCAAGTTTAATATATTTCAAAGCTTAAATATTCAATACTTCAAAACTAAATTTTATAATTCATATATATATATACACACACACACCCCAAATTCACTTTACTATTATTTAGTTTTGAAATATTTACTTCATAAATCCAGTATCCTTTAAATAAAACTTCAAATTTCAATAATTGAATATTCCTTAATTTATTTAGACTTGATATATCCACTTAAATCACCTTAACCCTGAATTTAGTTATAAAACCATATTCTTTTAAAATCTAAATTTCAATAAGTTCTAAATTGATTATTATTAAATATAATTATAAATTAAATAAAGTCTCAAATCAATTTCAAAACTATCTTCTCAGCCTTGATTTATAAAAATCAATATAAACTCTATATTAAAATATAATTTAAGTAAATACTTATCCATATTATATTTTAGTAAAATCAAACTTTATTATTAAACTATTTTATACTTTAAACAAAAAATTTCATAGCTTAAACGAAGAATTTAACTATATATAAAAGAATATTTATAAAATATCCAAATCAGTATCTCATAAAATCATATATTTCTTTACAAAACCATAGAAATCATTTCAAAATATTTTTATATATAGACCGCGGTGTTTGTATATAATTTTCTATCCTATGGTCAAGTGATACAGATATTTATCATTTCAATCCGTAAATTAAAATAAAATACGGTTATATGTCATTTCAAACCGCAATCCCGAATGAAATAGAATGCATAACAACTTGCAGTTTATAATAATATAAAATACAACATCCATTCATCCAATATCAATCATCAACCATTTATCACAATCATCATCCAATTCAAACAATAACATCAATATAAAACAAAAAATAAATAACAGATATTTATTAACAGTTTATATTCAATAATAAATTAAATAACAATTTAACTGGCAGTTTATATGCAATAAATGATTATATAACAATTTAACTGGCAGTTTATATGCAATAAATGATTAAATAACAATTTAACTGGCAGTTTATATGCAATGATAAATTAAATAGCAATTTAATTCAATAAATTTAATTTAACTGGGATAATGATTAAAAATATGCCAAAACAGTCATAAATAAATTTCTAAACACGTCATAAATCAATTTAACAAGCATAAGAAATTTTAAAAGTTGTGAGTGGGTTAAAACACTCGCCTTTTGATTTAAATTGAATTTAAATCCAATTTAAACCCAAAATTTGAACAGTCTCAGAATTTGTCCAAACTCATGCCAAAATGAGAGAAATTCCAATACGATCCCAGTAAAACAAACCGCACGTGTATCCGAGCTCGTATGAAAAAGTTATGAAAATTAGAAGATTGGAAAAATATGGTCCTGGGTCGACTTCGGGTTCAACTTCGGCCCACCTCCTCAAATCCCCGGTGCTTGCTTGGAGTTTTTGCAAAAACGACCCGGAGCGACCCGAGTCATATTCTTCCTGACCCAAAATAAATGCAGCGTTTTTGCCTCTGAAACTTGAAGCGCGACCCGAAGTTGCTGCAGTTTCGCAATTTTTTTTTAAAATTGAAATTGGATTGGGAAGATTAGGGTTTCCAGCCATTGGAATGAGGAAGAGCAAATGAAATAGTACGTACAGAAATGAGGAATAAGCAATGACCTAGGGTTTATAACGACATATATATAGGCAAAATAGAATAGAAAGAATGAGCTAGATTGAATTTGGGTTTTGAACGATAATTGACCCGAAAAGCCCGTTTCGATTCCGGAACGAAATTGGGTCAACCCATATATCAAAATAGATGTTTTTAAATATTTTAAATACGATGGAATGTGTTTCAAGTCCAAATTCCATCGTATGAAGAAGTTATGCTAAAATTAATATATTTCAAATTGATTTTAATTGATTTCAATTTCATTGATTTCAAGGCGTTTCGAGTCCGTACGATCAGACGACAAGTCCAATCGCTACGAAACTTGAAATACTACAATAATTCATCGTTACGGATCCGATGAAAGCGGTTTCGTCGAAATTCGAGTTAGTGGCCAAAATGGCTATTTTCTAGTTAATTAAATAAATTAACAATAAGTTAATTAAATCAAATTTTCATTTCAGCTTTAATTATTTACAAATTTTATCGGTTTGGATTACTTGGTAAATTTAGAATCCTTTAAACAAATTTCTACATCAATTTATCATTTAATAATTCTCAATTTACAGTATTTAATTTCAATTTCAATTTATCAAGTAATTAAAACTTAAATTCCCAAGAAATTCATTTATTTGGTTTTTAAATCCTGTTATTCACTAAATTGTCATCTCATAGTTACAATTAACATTGGTTTGTATTTATTACATTCACCCTTTTAGTTATTGCATAAATTCTCATTAATATACATTAAGGCTCATTTAATTCTAATTGATTCCCATTTTAATTATTAAACGAAATAAAAAGGTAACTTATAACAAGTGTTACCATGACTTTAATTACACTTATGAATTCCCTATTATCAAGCAAATGTTACAATTCTTAAATACTTATGCTTTTATTTAAATACCATTAACTATATTATTATTATTCCATTAACTAATTAAGTATTTAATTCGTTTCTTACATTTCAATCTCATAATCAATTATAACAAATTTCAATATTTCATCTGACCTTTCCTTTGAATTTATCCATATATTAGGTTTTACATTAATAAATCTTTATTTCCATTCCTTTAATTCAACAACTTGTTCTATTATGAATACCGTTAACAATATTTCCACATATACCTTAATTAACATTAACGTAATATTTTATTTAGATTTATTACAATTGATTCTAAATTCAATTTCTATTTCTTAATATACTCTAATTTAACAACTTCCAAACATTGTATTACTTCTCACATTATTGTAACTTTTGTTTATATTTGTTAAATTTTGATTTCTCATTTCAATTAACAGACTAAATAAACGGGCAACACATAATTATTGTCACTGTTTACTTTTAACTCCATGTACAAGTTTATTACTTACCATTAACACTGTATTATTTCATTAATTAATTCAATACTAACATTTGTTTTTCTTATATTCCACTTACAAATCTAATCTACAATAACCCCAATAATTAAGTGAATTGATTGCGATTGATTCCCAATTAATTTTTAATATATTAAGTAATGTGTAACCTATAATAATGTTAGCCACCATTTACCTTAAATCACATTTATAACACCTTTAAGTTTATTATCGTAAACAAATGTTACAACTTACCTCTATAACACAAATTTTATTATATTACCACTAATTATGTACTAGTTCAAAAGTTTATACACACTTACATTTATTTACTTACATTCAATTTATAACCAAGTTATAACATTTAAATTATTTTATTTGATTGGAATTCCATTCAAGTTCATTAATTATTAACTTTAACTAACCTTGTTACGTTTTCTCTTAGTTAATTTTCATTACATTATCACAAATTTTATTAATAATTCACTAATCTTTATTTTCCTCAATATTAAATTTCAAAAATCTCATTAAATTAACAATTTTAATTATCAAAAATTTCGGGTCGTTACAAATCATGATTTGGTGATGGATTTTTGGATCATGGTCACAACAACAAGGGAAAATGGAGGAGGAGATGGTTGGTCAATCATAGTTGATGGTGTAAAGGAGATAATGTGACGACCCACATTTCGGAAAGTTTAAATTGACAATAATCCACACATGTCCGACTTAAACAATCTGGAACGTAGATAATCAATGAGGTTAAGTAATAAAAATAAGAAGAGAAGAAGAAAACAAAACACAGAATCTCACAGCGGAAACGATAAAATATAATAATCAAATAAACAATTCAAAAGCTGTGTACTATACATCCGATTATAATCAATACACATTTATCAGAGTTATATCTACACATCAGGAATAAATAATAAATACAACAGAATAGCGTGATCGGGGGTAATAATAATAGTAATGTACCAAAACTCCATCTTCGTCCTCTAGAGAATAGCCTTCAATACACTGAAAATAACTCAAGACTGGCCCGAGCGTAATGAAAAAACAAAACACTCAAGTCGGGACTAAAATACTCTTATGTAAGTCAAATCAATATCACAAATATGAGTGTAATAAATTAAGAGATGTTACGGGATTTTCCATCTCCTAAGGTTCTGTTAAGCTATTTATATATAATAGTATACGCTATAATAGATAATGTCTATCAGTAAAATAAATATCATAATAGCATTAAGGCTTTACATTCATCCACCTTAACACATTTTTACAGTGTTAAACCAAAGTCATAATGGGCTCGTATATGGATAAATATGACAAGGAACGTGAGGCAATGCCCAAGGTAGGATTCTACCAATTTACCCTTTCTGCCTGGTCGTAACCCATCCGTGGCCGACTGCGACAATCAATTCAAACGACAAATAAGGTGCACCCATCGAATCCGAAACCATAATAGTAATACGAGGGATCAACGTCGCTAGAGGTAGCTATACTCAATGGCCAGACATATGCTTCTGTTTTAGTCATTTTAATTATGACACGAATGTCAAGGCTATCCACAATCGTTCTCTTACTTCATTCCAGTAAATGTCGCTGATTCAACCACTACATTCTGGATATCATCCACCGCGTACACAGTTGTCAAAGTGGTTCCAATATTGAAAGAGAGTATTTCAGTAGGAGGCCCGGTCTCTTAACAACCAATCGTCATTTTACACACCGGTTAGTTCTTTTACATTTCGAAAACAATTTCCCTTTGATATAAAAATATCATATTCGTTTCAAAATTAAGTCCATTTCGAAATTATCATATATTCGCTTCAAGAATCAAATTCATTTTAAAATTATCATATATTCAAAATCATCAATTTTGTCCGATAAATCGATTTCACTTCCAAAATTTGATTTGAATTCAATTTAGGTTATAATCTTCATTTTAACCTAGTTCGTATTTAAATCCAAGATTTAAATATAAACAATTTACCCTTTTAACCATTTTGAATTTTAGAAAATATTTTAAATAGTTAAAAATAGTTTAATGGAAAATATTTAAATAGTTTAATCGAAATAATTTGAATATAAAAATGGTTTACATAGTAAAATAGTTTTGAAAATCAAAATAATTTGAATGTTTAAAGAATATAGATTTTAAATCATTTATACTAAAATATTCATCTTAAAAATAATTCCAAAGTCAAACCGGTTTACTTCCCAATTTCCTACCCAAATCAATTCCAAATTCCATTTCAATTTAATCGATTCAATTCCGATTTCAATTCGAATAAATTTCGATTCCATATAAATTTCGATTTCAATTCACAAATTCCTTTCACTTTCAATTTCTATTTCCAAATCAATTTAAATCCCAATTTCACATTAATTTCCAATTCCAAATTAATGTAAATTTCCAATTTCAATTTAATTTCCACTTCTAATTTCAACTAATTTACATTTCAATTTCAAATAAATTTCCCATTTCAGTTTCAATTCCAAATTCGATTTCAAAATATCGATTTAAACACTTAAATCAAATTTACTTCCAATACCAAATTTTAAATCCAAGTTTTCAATTTTAAACTCAAATTTAAATATCATCTCATATCCACTTTTCTTAGAAATATTCAAAGTTCGAATAAAGGACCAAATCTTATAAAACAAATCAACTTCCGAAAATTTACGCCGTATTTCAATTTTTAAACTTAAAAAATCTAAACTTCAATTAATTAAACAATTTCGTTTACCAAGTTTAAATCCCAACATTTCGAGCCTTAATACAAAATAATTAAATTTCCATAAATTTGATTTTATTCTTAAAAACAATACATTTAAATAATTTCAAACAACTTTTAAAATCATTTAATTTAACCAACCCGGTGTCCGTATATAATTTTCTAACCTATGGCCAAGTGGATAATTATTACAATTCAATTTCAAGGATGTATATATATCAATTCAATCAAATAGATGTCATAGGTATATCATTTCAATTTGTTCCCTAATTTATTCGAAATAATTTAGTTTACAGTTTAATATACTGCAAATAATATACAGGGTGATACAATGATATATCATAATAAATAAACATCCAAATTAACAACCAATAGCATCCATCACAATCAATCATCCATACAGTCAATAAGCGCAACAATCAATCAATTGTTGAAAATCAGGGATTTTTCTAGCAGTTTAATTCTAATTCAACTTTAATTATCAATTCAAATCCTATTAATTAATCCAGCGGTCAATTGGATGTCAACTAAAATTATCAACAACTATCAATAAATGAAAAACACTTCACAATATAATTTAACTAACATCAAAATAAATTAGTCTAACGTGAGCGTAGAAAACACTCACCTTTTTGTTTTGAAACTGAACTTAATTCAGCTTCAAATAAATCCCAAACTAATCCCATGCCAAAACCTTCGTCGCTATGATTACAACATAATTTGATTCATTCAAAACGATCCTCGTATGCAAAAGATATACTGTAATTAATATAACGGTATAATTTAACTAAATTTAACAAAATAAAGTAATAAACAAAATACTCTACCTTCAATCCAAGCAATACTGAAACGCGACGCAGAACCCAGTATAGCGATCGACTTCACCATCACCGTCGCCTATCTCGCCACTGCCTCACTCCTCAGCGCCGCCGCCTTCGATTCGCCGCAATCGCCTCATCGCTGAGGTAAGAAACACACATGTGAGCGATAAAATTTCGATCGATACAAGCCTAGACCCACCAATCGCCGCCGTCTTCCCTTCATTCGAACCACCTCGGTCACGACTCCCTAGGCCATGCCTCCAAGCCACGACATCGGCTCCGCTTGCGTCGCCCTCGTGCTTCCCATCGCGTGTCGCTAGCCTTTGGTTCGTGGCCATTCTTTCGATCGGCCGACTTCTTTTTCTTTTTCTAACGAGTTCTCGTTTCCTTTTTTATGGTGTGAGATTCGAATAAAAAGGAATAGAATGAGGAATATACGGGAAAAGAAGGAACGTGGTTTTGAGCGAGTTTTTTTTAGATCGAGGGTCGTCTTTATTTTTCTACTACCTTCATTTTATTTTGATTTTTTCAATCGATTATATTTCGGCTAGCTTAGTGAATGGGAGACAAGGAAGGGGTACGTGGTGATAGGAGAAACTTGGCTTGGACGAGGAGAATTATATTATTAAATAAATTTGGAAAAAACATCTGACATTAAACGTTTTGAAATTTCTCGAACTCCAAATGAAGTGTGCCGTCTGCCATTTATAATGTTTTACCCATATTCCAAACACAACGAAACTAGTCCCGAGGTCTAATTCGATCGTATGCGGAAGATAGCTTTTCAAAGTCGATTATTTTAATTAAATTCGTAAGTGAATTCCTACGCGTTTCAAGCTCGCACGGCTAAATGACAAGTCTAATCGCTACGAAACTTGAAACCATACAATAATTCACTATTATGGATCTGATGAAATTGGTTTCGTCGAAATCCGAGATAGTGGCCAAAATGACTATTTTAACTCATTAATTTATAAAATAAAAATTCAAATCTTAAATTATTCGCATCTGAATCCAATTTTAAATATTAACAATCTTCATTCATTATATAAAATTTGAATCAATTTCTAGTACCATTTTTACTCACATTAAATTCAGAATTAAATTATTCAAATAATTTCCCAAATTAAACTTGAAACAATTTAATTATACAATAAACCAATATAAGTAAATCATTAAATTTTATTTCTACCCATATCTATCCAATAAATGCACTAAATTTAATAATTTAAAATAGCCTAACATACGGGTCGTTACATACTCCTCCACTCAAAACCTCGAAAAGGCGTTAAGTGAAGAATTTAATACTTACTATATATTTTCTCAAAATAATTATCTTATAAAACATACCATCTTATTTGTAAACTATTTCTACGCTTCAACTACGCCACTCCGATATCAGTTTTACGGAAAATATAACTTATATATATAAACAAATTATATACAAAAAAAATTAAAACTTCATAATTTTTTCTAACACCCGAATTCATGGAAAATTTCGGTAGAGTCTTCTTTGCGCGGCTTGATCGGAAATTTTTTACAATTCAATATATAACACAAATATAACCAATATATATCGAATATACATCTCATCTCAATGATGAGGCGTCCCGAAGGGCAAAAATATAAAATCGCGGTATTTAATCCGAGATACGTACCTTATTATTTATAGAACGAGCGAGTTCGCTCGTATTAAGCAAGCAAAAGCGTGTAAAACTCCGCATATATGCCCAAACAGTCTTCAAATGTACCTATCTCAACTCAATTCGGAATGTTAGTCACTTATAATGATACAGAAACAGTATAAGTCTAACATAAGCATTTAACATGAGGTTTGAATCCAAACAACAAAACAATCATTAATGCATAACATACAACAATCATATATACTCAAAATAATGAAACAAAGATTTATAAGAAAACAATTCATCCGACACATCGATATTCATTCAATTTAATTCATACTACCATAATTTACATTTTCAATGTCAATATTTAACTATACGCTCTCATTCTTATTAACATTAAATTTTTTTAACATTTAGTTTGTTCAATTCAATTTATTTGCATTCGACGACATTTATTCAATTAGATTCACATTCAATTGATTTTTCATTCACTTTATTTATTCCCAATTGATTTGCATGCAATTATCAATATTAATAAAAAAAAAATATTAATTTACACTCGTTTATAGTTACATTCAATTTTTTTTCATTTCAATAATTCATATAATTAATCACACTTGAGTAATTTAATTACATACCACATTCCATATTTAAAATTAATTCGCATTCACTTAATTATTTATTTCATTAATCATTCAATGGATTTATAATCAATTCATTTGCTTTTAATTAATTTATATTCAGCTAAATTGGTTTCATTCCATTTTTATTCAATCAACCATATTCATTCATTCACATTTGATTTTTTTTAATTCAATATACTTACATTCAATTGATTTGGTCCAATTATTTACATTTCATTGATTTCTTTAAATTTATTAACATTCGTTGCAAGTTCATTATTCAATTTTATTCAATTCAATTTGTGAAATTCCAATTGTTTCACCATTTTTTTTTAAAAAAATTCGCTTAACCAGGCTTAAGTTAAATCTAATTTATTTCCACTTAGTATTTACTTTTTTTTATATACACTAACATCATTATAAATTAGTTCAATGTATTATAATTATTTTATACAACACAACTCACTTTTATTATTATTACTTCATATCTTAAATTATTATTAATTCATTGTTTCACTTCATTTATTCAAACCCATGTTATTAATTTACTAAAGTAAATTTTATTTTTATATCTCAATTCGTATTAATAAGTTCCTTTTCTTTTTCTTTCTTTCAATGTCCTTAAGTTACTTCATCCTTTAATGTGTTTCATTAACTTACTCCATATTATAACAGTTAACATTTAATTTTTTTTTATTCAAACTACTCCTCTTGCAATTTAATTTATTTTTTTATCCAATTTAAATCAAATCCAATTATTCATGTAAATTTACTTACATTCATTTATTTTAATTTAATTTCTTACACATTTAAATTACATTTCATTTTAAAAAAATTCAAGTCCGTATTCATTTTCAATTCATTTTAAAGCTCAATGAAATTAATCCACTTTACTAATTTATCTAGTTTCATTTAATATCCAACTCAATTTATTAAGTTAACCTTCATTTCATTTTAATTTATTGCTCATTTTATTTAATCTTATTGAAGTCATCTTTTTTCTTATCATTCAAATTCAACAAATTTAAAAATTTATCTTAGGTTAATATTCTCAATCTATAAATTATACTATTTATTTATTCATCAACTTTATTTCAAATGCAATCTAATTTTTATTTAAGCTTTCATGAGGTAAACTATATTTTATTTATTTCATTTCACTAACTTAATCAATTTAATATTTCTAAAGTTAATCAATTTATTTCATTTTTCGGATTCAAATTTCTTTTATTTGCTAAATCAAAATATTTAACCAATTTAAATTTGGTTTTATTTTCTTATTCCAATTTATAATTTACAAACTTATTTCTCATTCATATTATTAAATTTTAAGTTCAAAACTATTTCCATATATTTATTAAATCTCACCTAGAATATATTTCCTCAATCAAAGCTTGTTTAATCGATTTGGTCGAAATCTTCACTCAGAAACTCGAAAATGAACACTGGTGATGCTGCAGTCATCCCCAGAATTATTTTCCAGCGAACAAGCGAGTTTAATGCTTTTATTTCCTTCAAAAATATTTTCAAAATATTTTTCTAGTCTAAACTCTTTCAAATAATACTATTTATTAATTTTTAAGGCTTTGGAAAACAATTTTTGAAAAACAAATGATTTTAAATTCAAAATTAATTTTTAAATCATTTCTATATATAAGCTATATTATAATATACTTATACAAATTTCCTTAAATTTTTATCAAAATATTCCATTAATTTCAACTTGGTCATTTTAATCGATTCTTATTTTAATTTTATTTCAATTCAATTTAACTATCAATGCTTCATAAAATAAAATTCATTAAGTATTCATTTTATTTTAATTTAACGAATAATCAATGATAATTAAATATTATCATTTACAAACAACAATTCATTATCATTTTATATATATAATATAATATAAGTAAGATTATTTCATTTACCCGATTTTTAAAACAATATTATGTCGACTTGCCTCGTTTAAGTGTATAGAAACCCCTATCGATGACACGGCATCCCGCACACCGATCAGAATTCATAAACAACTCAACGGATAAGTAAACACAATATAAAACATTTTACAACACTAACAAGTACGCTCTCTCATATATACACTCTCAAACATACTCATTCTAGGGTATTACTATCCTATCTCTAGTGAGTCAAACCCTACAAAGCCAAGGTTATCGCTAAACCTTGGCTCTGATACCAACTGTGACGACCCACATTTCGGAAGGTTTAAATCGACAATAATCCACACATGTCCTACTTAAACAACCCGGAACGTAGATAATCAATGGGGTTAAGTGAGAAAAATAAGAAGAGAAGAAGAATACAAAACACAGAATCCCACAGCCGAAACGATAAAAAATAATAACCAAATAAACAATTAAAAAGCTGTTTACTGTACATCTGATTATAATCTATACACATTTATCAGAGTTATATCTACACATCAGGAATAAATAATAAATACAACAGAATAGCGTGATCGGGGGTAATAATAATAGTAATATACCAAAACTCCATCTTCGTCCTCTAGAGAATAGTCTTCAATACACTGAAAAAAAACTCAGGACTGACCCGAGCGTAATGAAAAAACAAAACACTCGAGTCAGGACTAAAATACTCTTATGTAAGTCAAATCAATATCACAAATATGAGTGAAATAACTTAAGAGATTTTACGGGATTTTCCATCTCCTAAGGATCGGTTAAACTATTTATATATAATAGTATACACTATAATAGATAATGTCTATCAGTAAAATAAATATCAAAATAGTATTACGGCTTTACATTGATCCACCTTAACACATTTTTACAGTTTCAAACCAAAGTCGTAATGGGCTCGTATAGGGATAAATATGACAAGGCATGTGAGGCAATGCCCAAGGTAGGATTCTACCAGTTTACCCTTTCTGGCTGGTCGTAACCCATCCGTGGCCGACCGCGAAAATCAATCCAAATGACAAATAAGGTGCACCCTTCGAACCCGAAACTATAATAGTAATACGAGGGATCAACGTCGCTAGAGGTAGCTAACCTCAATGGCCAGACATAGGCTCCTGTTTTAGTCATTTTAATTATGACACAAATGTCAAGGCTATCCATCATCGTTCTCTTACTTCATTCCAGCAAACGTCGCCAATTCAACCACTACATTCTGGATATCATCCACCGCGTACACGGTTATCAAAGTGGTTCCAATATTGAAAGAGAGTATTTCAATAAGAGACCCCGGTCTCTTAACAACCAATCGTCATTTTACACACCGGTTGGTTCTTTTACATTTCGAAAACAATTTCCCTTTGATATCAAAATATCATATTCGTTTCAAAATCAAGTCCATTTCAAAATTATCATATATTCGCTTTAAGAATCAAATTCATTATGAAATATCATATATTCAAAATCATCAATTTTGTCCGATAAATCGATTTCACTTCCAAAATTTGATTCGAATTCAATTTAGGTTATAATCTTCATTTTAACCTAGTTCGTATTTAAATCCAAGATTTAAATATAAACAATTTACCCTTTTAACTCGTTTGAATTTTAGAAAATATTGTAAATAGTTTAAAATAGTTAAATAGTTAAAAATAGTTTAATGGAAAATATTTAACTAGTTTAATCGAAATAATCTGAATATAAAAATGGTTTACATAGTAAAATAGTTTTGAAAATCAAAATAATTTGAATATTTAAAGAATATAGATTTTAAATCATTTATACTAAAATATTCATTTTAAAAATAATTCCAAAGTCAAACCGGTTAACTTCCCAATTTCCTACCTAAATCAATTCCAAATTCTTGATTTAATCGATTCAATTCCGATTTCAATTCGAATAAATTTCGATTCCATATAAATTTCGGTTCCATATAATTTTCGATTTCAATTCACGAATTCCTTTCACTTTCAATTTCTATTTCCAAATCAATTTAAATCCCAATTTCACATTAATTTCCAATTCCAAATTAATGTAAATTTCCAATTTCAAATTAATTTCCACTTCTAATTTCAATTAATTTACATTTCAATTTCAAATAAATTTCCCATTTCGGTTTCAGTTCCAAATTTGATTTTAAAATATCAATTTAAACACTTAAATCAAATTTACTTCCAATACCAAATTTTAAATCCAAGTTTTCAATTTTAAACTCAAATTTAAATATCATCTCATATCCACTTTTCTTTGAAATATTCAAAGTTCGAATAAAAGACCACATCTTGCAAAACAAATTGAATTTCGAAAATTTACGCCGTATTTCAATTTTTAAACTTAAAAATCTAAACTTCAATTAATTAAACAATTTATGTGATGCCCCACCTCTATACCCACGCTCGCCAAGGATACTACGGGGTAATGTCGTCAACTAGCGTGGAAAATAAGGCTATTGAGGAGCGACCATCCGCGTAATTGCTTTGTGCGAGCACCGATATGCCAGATAAAATATTACATGCATTTCATCTCAAAAGGAAATCCGACATACCGATACAAACTCAAAGCTACTACACAGTGGCTATATATAATCTTCGGAAACAAATATAGAAATAAACATAACTTAAATCAGACAGATAATTCGTACCACAAAGGCGGAAACAGATATGAATCTAACACATGAAAGTGTAAATCAGAGTAGTGGTCAAAAAAGATCCACAATATCACAAAAGAATAGCTACAAGAGCTAGACAAAAGAATATGTATACATCATTGAGTCTATATCTCAAACGTATACAACAAAAAACTACTAATATAAGTAGTTAGCCAAAAGTCAGGATGATAATCCCAGATGTGAAGTCAAGCAGAAACACCTGTAACATCTCGGTCTAACCCAAGTATTATTTAATAAGAAAATAATAAACGGATCAGTCTAGCTATAAATATCTGATGAAATGATATATAATAAGAGATGCGACAAAAACATATGATAACCATAAAGCCATACTGTGATAAGTATGCGATTGAAAATCAACTAGGGATTAATCAATATACAAGAATCTTCTCAAAGATCAAAAGGAATGTCATATTCTATATTTTTATTCACAAAAAGTTAATGACACACAAATTCACCAATGCACAAATATTGATAAAATATATCAATGTAAATCACGAAAATTGGTGAAACACAAATTCTAGAAATTATCAATAGATATCCAGAAATCACAAAAAGGGAGAGGCCTATCACAAAACGGGAGCATGAAAATTCACCAACACATCTATCACAAAATGGAACGCTATTCCATGGTTGCTAACCATTAATTTTGAGCCGAAGCTCCACAAAACGGCCCGAAGACCATGGGTCGCTACCCCACCAAATTGAGCCGAAGCTCCACAGAAACGGGGTTTAGTCTCCCTCGTAGACAAAGAGACATCGCACATTTGCTAGTCTAAATCACAAAAATGATCATCAACGATCATCAAGAAGTGTCAGTTACAAATAGCTAGTAAATATATAAGCTTAGCTTCATGTCCCATAACCACTAGCTTAACTTAAATATTTACGAACAAATTGTAGATCTTCACCCGAAAATTGTCACAAGAGATTCAATCGAACAAGTCCAAGAATTAACCGGTGAAGTAAATGCAAGCGTTTCACACCATTTGTTTTACTAAGCCGTTTAATTTGATTTCTCGTACGAGTGAGATAAAGTGACAAATCACAAAAAGATTGTAGAAACAATAAATCATAAAAATTCACATTCGAAGACGTGAATAAAATCCAAAGAATTTGATTCCATAAATTCATCAAAGTGGAAATACCCTTGCGACTTAACAGCCACGACTTACGACTTAACATAGGTCAATAAAAGAAATCAGCGGCTCAAAAAAAAAGCACACGACCTAACTACGCGACTTACATGGCGCGACCTATGACATGGCGCGACCTAGCACGGCGCGACCAAATCAATACCGAGCGACTTAAGGTAGAACGCGACCCTAGCGGGTAAGGATAGGCCGAGCGACTTAGGATGGTGCGACCTAACATGGCGCAACCCAACATGGCGCGACCTAAAAGCAAATGTTACTTAAAACAGGCTGAGCGACCTAAGTGGTTGCGACCTATGACATGGAACGGCCTAAGACAAGGCGAACGACTTAAGTGGGGAACGACTTAACATGTCGCGACCTAAGTTGAGAAGAAGGACGAGCGACCTAGCGACTTACGAGCCGAGCGACCTAAGGAATAAACAAGGCCGTGCGACCTAAGGGGGTTGCGACCTAACGACCTAAGGCGTATGAGAAGACCGAACGACCTAAGTTGCGAGGTTGGCCGAGCGACCTAACGACCTAATGAATACAAGGCCGAGCAACGACCTAGCACAGCACGACCTATAGGGGAGCGACCTAATGTGCAGGCCGACCTAACTGCAGGCCGAGAATGATTCTTGTGCAGGCCGAGCAACCTAAGGGTTTGAGGTGCAAAAACTCTCCCAATTTGCAACCGATCGAGCACGGACGCTAAGGGATTGTGCCCATAGGCTACCCGGTCGTACTGACTCCTCGATGCATCACCAAAAACGCGTTCAAACAACAAAGATTGGATTTTTAAAGATTTGAACCCAAAACACTAAAAATTGCGATTTCCACCAATTCAATCCAAACCAAAAGCAAATGCACATGAATAAGTGTTAGGAATTCATACCTAACAATCAAAGATAGTTATAGACAAAGATGTGAGATAAAAATCTCACCTTTACACAAGATCAATGAAGAAGAAGCTTGAAATCAATGGAAGAATCATTGGCTTCTCTTTGAATTTGGAGTTGGATGTTAGATTTGCAAATGAACTTGAGCTTGGAGTTTTAATTTCCCATTCCTTCCTCCATTTTTGATGATGCTTGAGTGTTAGGAAATGAAAGTGAAGTTATGAAGGGAAGGGGGTTGAGTTAGAATTAATAGTTTAGGCTAATGGGCTAAACCAAAACCAAAGTCCAAAGTGAAAAAGTGGCAATATTCCACTAACTCCAAACATATCAAAGTTTATACTAAAAAAGATCGCAAACGGCGTTTTGAACTCAATGGAAGTGGTTCTGAGTCCTAATTCGACCGCATGCAAAAAGTAACTTTTCGGACTATAATCCGACTAACGATAAAATATTTAAATACTCAATCGTAAAATATGCGGGTTGTTACAGGCTCCCCTCCTTAAAGGAATTGCGTCCTCGCAATATTTAAGAAGAAAATATATAGTAACAACCATGAAAGCATATTCAACACAAAAGAAATTTGAAATAAGAAGTTTACCTCAAAGAGCACGGGAAAATAAGTCCGGATGTGTTGCTCGATGAATTCTCTAGATTCCCAAGAGCAATCCTTAGGATTTGAGGTCCATTGAACTTTAACAAGCGGAACATCTTTATTTCGAACGCGTTTGACCTCCGAAGCAATAATACGAATAGGATGTTGCTCATAACTTAAATTAGGCGAAACTTCAATTTCTTCCACAACACCGGGCTCAAGAATAGAATCGGAATCTCGAAGGCATTTCCGTAATTGAGAAACGTGAAACACGTTATGAATAGCAGAAAACTGAGCCGGTAATAAAAGGCGATAAGCCACGGAACCAATACGTTCGGTGGTGGGAAAAGGACCAATATATCGAGGTGCTAACTTTCTCGATCGACTGAAACGTACAACACCCATCATAGGTGAAACACGAATAAACACAAGATCTCCCACAGAAAATTCTAATTTCCTTCTCCGGTTATCGGCATAGGATTTTTGTCTACTCTGGGCTTCTTTCATCCTATGACGAATAAGGTCAATCTTCTCTATGGAATCACGAATAAAATCTGGACCTAAAACCAGCTTCTCACCGACATCAAGCCAATAAGAAGGAGATCGGCATGGCCTTCAATAGAGTGCCTCGAAAGGTGCCATACCAATACTAGATTGGAAGCTATTATTATCGAAAAACTCAACAAGAGAAATATGACCTTCCAACTTCCACCAAAATCAAGAACACGTGCACGAAGAAGATCTTCAAGAGTCTAATTCACACGCTCGGTTTGTCCATCGGACTGAGGATGATAAGCGGTGCTAAAATTAAGCTTCGTTCCCAAAGCTTTTTGAAGACTCTTCCAAAATCCACTAGTAAACAATGGATCACGATCACAAACAATAGAAGTAGGAACTCCATGTAATTTAACAATCTCTTTAATAAAAAGTTTGGCCAAAAGAGGTATGGCCCGGTTAGACCGAACTGGAATAAAAAGGGCAGATTTACTAAGTCTATCAACTATCACTCATAAGCTATCATGACCCGAACGAGAACGGGGAAGGCCGTCAATAAAATCCATGGAAATTTGATCCCACTTCCAAATTGGAATTTCCAAAGGTTCCAATAACCCACCGGGCCTTTGATGCTCGGCCTTGACAAGTTGGCAAGTCATGCAACACTTAACAAAGTTAGCAATATCAAATTTCATTCCATCCCAATAATAAAGTCGCTTCATATCCGCGTACATTTTACTACTACCGGGATGAATGGTAAATTTAGAATGATGAGAATCTTCTAAAATGTCTTTACGAAGACCACTGATATTTGGCATGGTAAGTCTACCAAATTTTCGAATACCGCCACGAGAATCAATATCATAGTCTTTCAAACCTTCAATATCAATTTTATCCCTAAAATTTTGGCCAAGAAGAGCCAATTTGGGAACTAGCTTTTGAGCTTCAAGAATGCCGTCTAAAAAAGAAGGATGAGCCTCAAGGCTACATAAAACAAGAGATAAACATAAATCGGAAACACGATCTCGAATCTCACAAGTGGATAAAACCCCAAGATCATTCCATTCAGATATCATCATAGAAACAACCGCTTGTTGATTGCGACTAAGTGCATCGGCAACACGATTTCCCTTTCCAGGAGTATAAAGAATATCGAGATCATAAGCTGCAAGAAATTCGAGCCAACGTTGTTGACGCAAATTAAGTTCCTTTTGAGAAAATAGATACTTCAAATATTTATGATCGGTGTAAAGAATATATTTTTCTCCCAAAATATAATGACGCCAAATACGAAGGGCGAAAACAATAGTCGCGATCTCTAAATCATGAGTGGCATATCTAGTTTCAGCAGGCTTTAATTGCCTAGAAGCATAAGCAATAACACGTTCTCCTTGCATAAGAACGGCACCTAACCCAACGCGACTAGCATCGATATAGACAACAAAATCTTGATTTCCCTTGGGAATCACAAGAATAGGAGCATCGGAAAGGAGTTCTTTTAATTTATGAAAAGAAGCTTCACATTTGTCCAACCAGATGTATTTAACTCCCTTCTTTGTCAAGCTAGTAAGAGGCACGGAAATTTTGGAAAAGTCCTTTGTGAAACGCCGGTAATAACCTACCAATCCAAGAAAACTACGAATTTCCGTCACACTCTCCGGTCTCTTCCAATTTTGAATCGCTTCAATCTTTGAAGGATCCACGGAAATTCCGGATTCGGAAATAATATGACCGAGAAACTTCACACGAGATTGCCAAAAGTGGCATTTAGAAAATTTTGCTTTCAATTGATTGCTCCTAAGAGTTTCCAACACAATCTAAAGATGCTTTTCATGCTCCTCCTTGGTTTTTGAATACACAAGAATATCATCAATAAAGATAAGGACAAACCGATCGAGGAAGTCTTTGAAAACTCTATTCATAAGGTCAACGAAATAAGCCGGAGCATTCGTTAAACCAAATGGCATAACAAGCCATTCATAAGATCCATAACGAGTATGGAATGATGTCAAAGGAATACTATCCTCTGCAATACGAAGCTGATGAAAACCTGTTGCTAAGTCCAACTGTGAAAAGACTTTAGCACCACAAAGTTGATCGAATAGATCATCAATCCGAGGTAAAGGATATTTATTTTTGATAGTAAGATCATTAAGCTTGCGGTAGTCAACGCAAAGCCTAAGTGTACCATCGGATTTCTTCACGAAAATAGCCGAAGCTCCCCAAGGCAGGGAACTAGAGCGAATAAATTGCTTCACCTCCAATTCGGATAACTGTTTGCGCATCTCCTCATTTTCCTTACTGGACATGCGATAAGGAGGACGAGTGATAAGTTGATCTCCAGGGATAAGATTAATTTTGAACTCAATTGCTCGCTTAGGTGGTAATCCTAAAACGGGCTCAAATATGTCGGAAAATTCACGAACAACGTGAATAAGAGAAATAATATCTTCATCATCATCATTATCGTCATTATGAGGATTTAAAGAATATAAAGATGCAACCAAGCTGGAATCCGACTCTTTAAGATCAATAGAAATCTGCTTAACAGATTGAGGATGTCGAAGATGAATAGTCCGCTCAGGACATAGGATATGAGCTTCATAACGGTTAAGCCAATCCGTTCCCAAAATCATTCCAAAGCCAAGGTAACGCATAACATGCAAATCGGCACGGAAAGAGTAATCACAGAAAATAATTTTGACATCTTTACACAATAAACTGATTGTTGCGGATCCACCGACCGGATTCACAATTCTCAAAGAAGCCATCAAAGCAACAACACTTAAAGAAAAGGTATCAACAAGTTCTTTTGATATAAAAGAATGGGATGCACCCGTATCAAAAAGAATTCGAATAGGTTGATCACGAAATAAAATAATGCCATCAAGGATAGAATGAGAAATACCTTGACCACGAGAAGTGTTACTAGGAGTTTGCACCACAGTAAGCTTCCCTCCTTCCTGCCTTGAAGTTTGGGACATGAAGATATATAATGGTCCGGGCTTTTGCAATAGTGACAAGCATGGGGGTTTGAACACTTATTCGCATAATGGTCCTTAGAACCACAGTTTTAGCATTGCCTACCACTTGAGGTAGAAGTCTTAGTTGCCGGAGAGGCTTGCTTCCCCTTCTTATTGTTGGGATAAGGACCTTTAAACTTATTAGGCCTTTTCTTGTTTGTGAAGTTCGGTTTAGCACTCCCAACTTAAACATCACTTATTCTATCAACCTCTTCAAGTCGAAGAGTTATATCAATGAGTTGATCAAAAGAAACTTCTAATTTTAGAAGTAATGGCTTCTTGAGATTTTTATTCAAGCCATAGACAAATCTTTGGTTCTTCTTCAATGGGGTGTTTATGTACTCGACCCCGTATTTAGAAAGTGACTCGAAGTATGCGACATAATCTGCCATAGAGGATTCACCTTGAACAAGGTCAATAAAACGACGAGCCAAAGTCACCTTCTCAGCTTCTGGCACAAACTTTAATTCGAATCGTTCCCGGAATTTCTCCCAAGTAAGATCCGCTTCATTTATTTCAGAAATCAGAAGCTCATACCAATCTAATGCTCTTTCTTGGAGCATACTAGAAGCCACTCGAACACGGTGAAGATCAATAAGATTCATGCGTGAAAAGATTCGATCACATGATCTTAGCCAAGCCTAGACTTCAATAATGGTTTCAGAACTTTTGAATGGCTTCCCATCCAAATTGGTATAATCATTGCACAAACGTGCAAATCCAGACTTAGGGTGAGTAGATTCCGGATTTGAACCGGTTGCCTGAGCATTCCTTACGAGATCAAGAAGCTGCTGGGCAGACATAAATACTCCATCTTGGAGAGTAGCACGAGACTGACCAGCGCTGGGACGGCCAGGTCTAACCATTTCTCTTCCTTTTGAAAGAAAGAAAGAAGAAGGATAAGGTTATTCACCAAACGAATATCAAGCATTCTTGATAGATATACAAGTAATCATAAAGAAAATAGGATGAATCGGTACGAAGACTCGAATTAAATCCTAAAGCACGATTACTAAGATGGACTTAGGACGATGATCCTTGCCAGATTATTCTACGTTGTTCCAAAGTTTTGGCTCTGATACCAAGCTGTGATGCCCCACCTCTATACCCACGCTCGCCAAGGACACTACGGGGTAATGCCGTCAACTAGCGCGGAGAATAAGGCTGTTGAGGAGCGACCATCCGTGTAATTGCTTTGTACGAGCACCGATATGCCAGATAAAATATAACATGCATTTCATCTCAAAAGGAAATCCGACATACCAACACAAACTCAAAGCTACTACACAGTGGCTATATATAATCTTCGGAAACAAATATAGAAATAAACATAACTTAAATCAGTCACAGATAATTCATATCACAAAGGCGGAAACAGATATGAATCTAACACATGAAAGTGTAAATCAGAGTAGTGGTCAAAAAAGATCCACAATATCACAAAAGAATAGCTACAAGAGCTAGACAAAAGAATATGAATACATCAATGAGTCTATGTCTCAAATGTATACAACAAAAAACTACTAATATAAGTAGTTAGCCAAAAGTCAGGATGATAATCCTAGATGTGAAGTCAAGTAGAAGCACCTGTAACATCTCGGTCTGATCCGAGTATTATTTAATAAGAAAATAATAAACGGATCAGTCTAGCTATAAATATCTGATGAAATGATATAGAATAAGAGATGTGACAAAAACATATGATAACCATAAAGCCATACTGTGATAAGTATGCAATTGAAAATCAACTAGGGAATAATCAATATCACAAGAATCTTCCCAAAGATCAAAAGGAATGTCATATTCTATATTTTTATTCATAAAAAGTTAATGACACACAAATTCACCAACGCACAATTATTGATAAAACATATTAATGTAAATCACGAAAATTAGTGAAACACAAATTCTAGAAATCATCAACGGAAATCAAGAAATCACAAAAAGGGGGAGGCCTATCACAAAACGGGAGTATGAAAACTAACCAACACGTCTATCACAAAATGGAACGCTATTCCATGGTTGCTAACCATTAATTTTGAGCCGAAGCTCCACAAAACGGCCCGAAGACCATGGGTCGCTACCCCACCAAATTGAGCCGAAGCTCCACAGAACGGGGTTTAGTCTCCCTCGTAGACAAAGAGACATCGCACATTTGCTAGTCTAAATCACAAAAATGATCATCAACGATCATCAAGAAGTGTCAGTTACAAATAGCTAGTAAATATATAAGCTTAGCTTCATGTCCCATAACCACTAGCTTAACTTAAATATTTACGAACAAATTGTAGATCTTCACCCGAAAATTGTCACAAGAGATTCAATCGAACAAGTCCAAGAATTAACCGGTGAAGTAAATGCAAGCGTTTCACACCATTTGTTTTACTAAGCCGTTTAATTTGATTTCTCGTACGAGTGAGATAAAGTGACAAATCACAAAAAGATTGTAGAAACAATAAATCATAAAAATTCACATTCGAAGACGTGAATAAAATCCAAAGAATTTGATTCCAAATTCATCAAAGTGGAAATACCCTTGCGACTTAACAGCCACGACTTACGACTTAACATAGGTCAATAAAAGAAATTAGCGGCTCAAAAAAAATAGCACACGACCTAACTGCGAGACTTACATGGCGCGACGTATGACATGGCGCGAACTAGCACGGCGCGACCAAATCAATGCCGAGCGACTTAAGGTAGAGCACGACCCTAGGGTGGTAAGGATAGGCCGGGCGACTTAGGATGGCGCGACCTAACATGGCGCAAACCAACATGGCGCGACCTAAAAGCAAATGTTACTTAAAACAAGCCGAGTGACCTAAGTGGTTGCGACCTATGACATGGAACGGACTAAGACAAGGCGAACGAATTAAGTGGGGAACGACCTTACATGTCGCGACCTAAGTTGAGAAGAAGGCCGAGCGACCTAGCGACTTACGAGTCGAGCGACCTAACGACCTAAGGAATAAACAAAGCCGCGCGACCTAAGGGGGCTGCGACCTAACGACCTAAGGCGTATGAGAAGACCGAACGACCTAATTTCCGAGGTTGGCCGAGCGACCTAACGACCTAGCATAGCGCGACCTATAGGCGAGTGACCTAATGTGCAGGCCGACCTAACTGCAGGCCGAGAATGATTCTTGTGTAGGCCGAGCGACCTAAGGGTTTGAGGTGCAAAAACTCTCCCAATTTGCAACCGATCGAGCACTGACGCTAGGGGGTTATGCCCATAGGCTACCCGGTCGTATTGGCTCCTCGATGCATCACCAAAAACGTGTTCAAACAAAAAAGATTGGATTTTTAAAGATTTGACCAAAAACATTAAAAATTGGGATTTCCACAAATTCGATCCAAACCAAAAGCAAATGCACATGAATAAGTGTTAGGAATACATACCTAACAATCAAAGATAGTTATAGACAAAATGTGATATAAAAATCTGACCTTTACACAAGATCAATAAAGAAGAAGCTTGAAATCAATGAAAGAATCAATGTCTTCTCTTTGAATTTGGAGTTGGATGTTGGATTTACAAATGAACTTGAGCTTGGAGTTTTAATTTCTCATTCCTTCCTCCATTTTTGATGAAGCTCGAGTGTTAGGAAATGAAAGTGAAGTTATGAAGGGAAAGGAGTTGAGTTAGAATTAATAGTTTAGCCTAATGGGATAAACCAAACCCAAAGTCCAAAGTGAAAAAGTGGCAATATTCCACTAACTCCAAACATATCAAAGTTTATACTCAAAAAGATCACAAACGACTTTTTGAACTCAATGTAAGTGGTTCCGAGTCCTAATTCGACCGTATGAAAAAAGTAACTTTTCAGACTATAATCCGACTAATGATAAAATATTTAAATACTCAATCATAAAATATGCTCAATCGTAAAATATGCGGGTTGTTACAATTTCGTTTACCAAGTTTAAATCCCAACATTTCGAGCTTCAATTCAAAATAATTCAATTTCCATAAATTTGATTTTATTCTTAAAAATCAATTCATTTAAATAATTTCAAACAACTTTTAAAATCATTTAATTTAACCAACCCGGTGTCCGTATATAATTTTCTAACCTATGGCCAAGTGGATAATTATTACAATTCATTTTCAAGGATGTATATATATCAATTCAATCAAATAGATGTCATAGGTATATCATTTCAATTTGTTCCCTAATGTATTCGAAATAATTTAGTTTACAGTATAATATACTATAAATAATATACAGGGTGATAAAATGATATATCATAATAAATAAACATCCAAATTAACAACCAATAGCATCCATCGCAACCAATCATCCATACAGTCAATAAGCACAACAATCAATCAATTATCGAAAATCGAGGATTTTTCTAGCAGTTTAATTCTAATTCAACTTTAATTATCAATTCAAATCCTATTAATTAATCCAGTGGTCAATTGGATATCAACTAAATTTATCAACAACTATCAATAAATGAAAATCACTTCACAATATTATTTGACTAACAGTAAAATATATTAGTCGAAGGTGAGCGTAGAAAACACTCACCTTTTTATTTTGAAACTGAAATTAATTCAGCTTCAAATAAATCCCAAACTAATCCCATGCCAAAACCTTCGTCGATATGACTCCAACATAATTTGATTCGTTCAAAATGATCCTCGTGCGCAAAAGATACACTATAATTAATATAACGATATAATTTAACTAAATTTAGCAAAATAATGTAATAAACAAAATACGCTACCTTCAATCCATGCAATACCGAAACGCGACGCAGAACCTAGTATAGAGATCGACTTCACCATCACCGTCGCCTATCTCGCCGCCGCCTCACTCCTCAGCGTCGCCGCCATCGATTCGCCGCAATCGCCTCGTCGCTGAGGTCAGAAACACACACGCGAGCGATAAAATTTCGATCGATACAAGCCTAGACCCACCAATCGCCACCGTCTTCCCTCCATTCGAACCACCTCAGTCATGACTCCCTAAGTCGTGCCTCCAAGCCGCGACATCGCCTCCGCTTGCGTCGCCATCGTGCTTCCCATCGCGTTTCGCGAGCATTTGGTTCGTGATCATTCTTTCGATCGGCCGACTTCTTTTTTTTCTTACGAGATCTTATTTCCTCTTTTTCTTTTATGGTGTGCGATTCGAATAAAAAGGAAGAGAATGAGGAATATAAGGGAAAAGAAGGAACGTGGTTTCGAACGAGTTTCTTTTTAGATCGAGGGTCATCTTTATTTTTCTACTATCTTCATTTTATTTTGATTTCTTCAATTGATTTTATTTCGGCTAGCTTAGTGAACGGGAGACAAGGAAGGGGGTACGTGGTGATAGGAGAAACGTGGCTTGGACGAGGATAATTATATTATTAAATAAATTTGGAAAAAACATCTGACACTAAACGTTTTGAAATTTCTCGAACTCCAAATGAAGTGTGCCATCTGGCATTTATAATGTTTTACCCATATTCCGAACACAATGAAACTAGTCCTGAGGTCTAATATGATCGTATGCGGAAGATAGCTTTTCAAAGTTGATTATTTTAATTAAATTCGTAAGTGAGTTCCAACGCGTTTCAAGCTCGCATGGCAAAATGACAAGTCCAATCGCTACGAAACTTGAAACCGTACAATAATTCACATTACGGATCCGATGAAACTAGTTTCGTCGAAATCCAAGATAGTAGCCAAAATGACTATTTTAACTCGTTAATTTATAAAATAAAAATTCAAATCTTAAATTATTCGCATCTGAATCCAATTTTAAATTTAACAATCTTCATTCATTATATAAAATTTGAATCAATTTCTAATACTATTTTTAATCACATTAAATCCAGAATTAAATTATTCAAATAATTTTCGAAATTAAATTTTAAACAATTTAATTATATAATAAACCAATATAAATAAATCATTAAATTTTATTTCTACCCATATCTATCCAATAAATGCACTAAATTTAATAATTTAAAATAGCCGAAAATACGGGTCATTACAGATAAGGTCAGTTAGAAAAGGCAAGGTGATGGCCAAACTTGTTTGCAAACCAAAGAGAAAGAAAATGGAAAAGAGGAAGAAGGACGAAAGTGATTTACCGTAAAAGTTTGTTCAGGAAATGAAAATGAGAAAAGAGATGAATTGAGAAGTTTTGTACGTGAGTTTACGAGATGAGGAGTCTTGTTATGTACGGCTAGGCAAGGTTTTGAATGGCTAGGGTATTGGAAAGTCACCCTTATATTAAAGAAAAAGAAACTTGAGTCCTTCGAATTTCCAAGCCCATTTTATCAAAATAAACAAGCCAAAATCAAATAAAATATCAAAGTCCAAACCAAAATAAAAATAGAAAAATGGACATAGGAAATAGACAATAGAAAATAACAAATAAAATACTGGAAATAATCGCGTGTAAAACGCTGAATTTTATCAGATTTGCGAAGTATAAAACGGAATTTGATAATACAAAAAATAGAACGAATATTAGAATCAAACTCAATTTCAAAGAAAAAGATTGAAAATTTAAAATTCAAATGTAAAAATTTCAACTAAAAGTCAAAGTTTGACCACAGTTGACCAAAATATAAAAAAATTAGAAAAAACATAATTTTATTATATTTGGAAAATAAATTATAAACAAATTCCATAATTACATTGGAAAATTCCAAAATTTCAATTTTTAAATGATTTAAAAATAAAAGTTTCAATTAAATTCTTTTTAAAAATATTTGTTAAAAATATGGGTTGTTACACTCTCCCCCACTCAAAACTTTTCATCCTCGAAAAGGAACGAGACACGAACACAAGGAAAGATAAGATAGAGAAGCAAATGGTACCTGTAACAAACAATTCCGGATTCAAAGCACGAATGCTCTCCTCCGTCTCCCAGTTACAATCCCGATCATCAGTACTCCACTGCACTTTTGACCAGGTTGACAGATTTCCTTCTCAGCTGCTTTGTACCTCTATCAAAAATACGGAGTGGCTTCCTCTTGACAGTAAGGTTTGGCTCGATATCCAAACTCTCGAGAGCAGAAGGCTGGATAACCAAAGGTGGATCATGAAAATATAGATGAAGATGCGAAACATGGAATACATTATGCACTCCAGAAAACTTCTCAGGCAAATCCAGACGATAAGCTAAAGAACCAATCCTTTTCAAGATACAGAAAGGACCGACAAACCTAGGAGCAAGCTTCCCTCATCTTCTACTTTATCAAATTATTATTAAATTTATTCCACTTAATATATCTTATCACATATATTAAGTATATTTACTCTTATCATAGCTACTCAAGTTTATTTATAAATTCCTTTAACACTATTTATATTGTATATTATCCAATTACATGCCTAACTTCTGAATAATTAGGTAAGTTATATTGGAATGCAATTTAGTATTGTATAAATAAAATTTTCAATTCAATTATTTATCCAAAAATTCAAATTATTTATCCAAAATTTTGACTTCAGTTTATAATTGAAATCATCCCTGAATCATAAATTTAAGAAATTAAATCTCTGGTTTATCTCAAACAATTAAGAGATAATTATATATATGTATACACTATATGTCAGATCAAATCAAATCTAAAATCATATATTATATATATATATATATATATATATATATTAAATCAAGCCATACTTAAGAAATTTAAATCAGTTTAATATTTTTTTTCAAAACAAATGTGTAGCAAAGCTGCGAATTGGTCTCTCCTCTTCGAAACTCGAAAATGAATGTCGATGATGCGGCTGCCATCACCGAAATTATTTTCCAGCGACATAAGAGAAGAGCATAGATTTAAACATTTCAAATTTATATTCAAACATACCTTTAAATAATATACATTTTAAAACATTAAAACCAAAGTTTGAAACCATCAGAAATTATTTCTCAAATCCATAATTTAAGTTCCAAATCAGTTTATAAACCATGCTTTATAATTTTTTTTATGTATCATGTGTCAATAGTCATTGGTTTTCAAAACAGTAAATGAAATCAAATATTATTTCAATAACCAGTTCAATTAACTAATAAATTTCAACTCAATTCAGTTCTCAATAAACCATTTCAATTTATATTAATTTCAAATACAGTTTTGGACCTCAAATAAACCATTTCAATTTCCATATATTTCAAAGTTTTAAATATTCCATAATTTCAAAACTAAATTTTTGATAATTCCATATATATATCAAATTTAATTTACTATTATTTAGTTTTAAAATATTTACTTAATAAACTAATATCGTTTAAATAAAACTTTTAAACTTCAAATAACTGAATATTCCTTCAATTTATCTAAACTTGATATATTCATTTAAAACACCTTAAACCAAATCAAGTTATGAAAATCATATCCTTTAAAATCTCAAATTCAATAAATTCAAACCAAACTTATTCACATCTTATGAAAATAAATTTTCAACGGATAATATAAATCTATAAAAGTATTGTATATATAAATCATAAAAATTATTTCATTTACCAAATTTGAAAACAAAATCATGTCAGTTTGTTTTGCTCAAGTGTTTTGGAAATCCTATCGATATCGTTGATCAGACAAATCGATCGAAATCCCAAATTAACATCAACAACCCAAACAATACAACATATAAAACATTCAATATTAATACAAATACACTCCCTCACTCAATGATTCCAGAATGGGTTTCAAAATAAGGATAGAAATTCAAATTTAGGAGATTCTAATCAAAAGAATTCAAAGATAAAATAAGATAGATAAAGGATTAAGATAATGTTAAAATAGAAGATTGAAATTACACCTAATAACAGTTGTTATAGGTGTATTCAACGAGATGGAGATGATCTTCCCAAGATCCTCCATAATCAGGGTCACAGGCACGAAGAAGATCCTCCAGAATCTGATTCACTCTTTCTGTTTGACCGTCGGTCTGCGGATGTGCGACGCCCCACTCCGAGACCCACATTAGCAAAAAGTATTATTAGATAAATCCGTCTGCTAATGCGGAGAATAGAGATGGATAGGAGCGACCATCTGTAGCCTTGCTTTAACTATCTATTGAATACATCGACAATTGCCATACCAAGCAGATCGGCATATCCAATGAATACTTAAAACAAAACCATAGATGGCTGGAGGATCTATCAAAACAGAATATAACAACTCAAATGTAATATACATCACAGAACAGTAGATCGTCACATACACATATACAGTTACACAACAAAGTATCCAAAATGATACATGGTCAGTGATATAGCAAACTACAATATACAGGCAAATCCAAAAGAATACATATCAGAGTTACATCAAAAAGGGACTACACAAAAAGCTATAGCAAAAAGGAGCAAGCGGAATAATCCATGCGAAAGCAAAACAGGCTAAGTCCACTTGTACCTAACCTGAAACATCTCGGTCTGACCCGAGTATAAAATACACGGCTCAGTCTACTTAAACAAATCTGTTAGATAAACTGAACAATAATGAACCTACAAGGTCATAAAGAACAATAAATATCTCAAAAGATATCTCAATCATCTAACAAAAGATGAATCATAACAAGCCTCATATCATCGGCGCTCAAATAAACAATGGATACGAATATCCCAATCAAGCCAAAAGGCAATAACAAGTACCAATGAAGGTAACACAAGTTCCACAAGGTAACCACTATATATCGTTTGGTTCAAAGGACCTACACCGAAAGGCGATACGCTTGGGAATATAAATATCAATGAAACAGAAGAAAACAATGCACGTGCTCAATACTGTATAAACAAGGATCCATAAGCCCGAATGCTCCAAACCCGAAGGCAACAAACCCGAAGGTACAAACCCGAAGGCAACATACCCGAAGGAAATAACCCTGAAGGTACAAGCCAGAAGGCAACATACCCGAAGGCAACAAACCTGAAGGTACAAGCCCGAAGGCAACATACCCGAAGGCAACAAACCGTAGTGGTGAAGGTCCGAAGGCCCAGTACTAGACACCACTAACTGGCATATGTGTCACAAACTCCTCGGAAGGAACCCGAAAAATGTTAACGTGAGTCCCATACCACACGCTCACACTAAACGGTTTACTATCCGTTAGTCAATTCCACACTCAAAGTAGTACAAAGTTTACCCCCATTTCATCGATAAACCAGACCCAAAGGTCAAAACGATCAATCGAATAGGTTGGGGGTTAATTGGAAAGATAAGTGCACGGATTCATGGTTCGTGTTTTGCCTAACCATTTAATCACCTTTCCACTTCATTAGGAGTGCAAAATTGTGTGTGTGCATTTTAAATAGAAATTATAAATTGGAGAAACGAGCTTTTAATACAATTTGAAAAGATCATTTTATAAAACCTCATGCATGAAATCAAAAAGGAATCATCAAAGTCCAAAATTGCAAAACAACTAATTGGAATCCACAGAATCGATAAAAGTTAGAATCACAAGCAAATAGGCATAATAGGCAAATAGAAGTAGGTCAGTCGACTTGCTCACTGAGAACAGTCGACTGATCCAGAAGCATGAAAATCCCATTTCCTACAGTCAGTCGACTGGTGGAAATGGCCAGTCGACTGATTACAGGAAACGGAGACTTCCAGCCTCTGTAACCTATCTCTGTATCGCCCATTTGCTACCGCCAGTCGACTGGACTCAAAGGGTCAGTCGACTGACTGGCACTAGGGTAGTTTTTCTACCTATAAAACGAAGAGCAAAACTCTTCCAAATTGCAATCGAATGAGCAATGGCGCTAGGGGTTTATGCCGATTGACAACCCAGCCCTATTGACTCATTCATACATCTCCAAAACATGATCAAACATCAAAGATATGATTTCTAGAGTTTTTGACTTCAAAACACCAAAAATTGAAATGTTCACAAAACCAATTCAAACCAATAGCAATTGAACATAAATGAGTGTTAGGAGTTCATACCTAACATCAATGATATCAAGAGAAGTAGATGTGAGTTCAAAACTCACCTTTTTAACTCAAAAACAAGGATGAGAAGCTCAAATGCAAAGAAAAGGCCAACCACTCTTCACTTCTACTCTACAAACTTCAATCTAAGTTCAAAACAAGCATTTACTAAATTTAGTATTAGGAAATTTCTAAAATTGAAGAGGAGATGAGATGGAGAAGAAGAAGAGGAGGCTTACCAATAGCTTCTCTTTGATTTTGGAGCAAGAATTCAAGTTTGCAAGAGGAAACTAGGGCTTGGAATTTCTATTTCCCATTCTCTTCCCCCATTTTCAGTTAAGCTTGAGTTTAAGAAATGAAAATGAGTGAATGGAGAGGAGAGGGGACTGGGTTAGGATATTAAGTTAAACTAGTGGGCTGAACCCAAACCCAAAACCCAAATAGAAAACGTAGAAAAATTCTACTATCTCCAAACATATCAAAGTTTATACTCAAAAAGATCCAAAATGCCATATTGAACTCAATGGAGGTGATTTCGAGTCCCAATTCGACAGTTTGAAAAAAGTGACATTTCGGACCTAAAAATCCGATTAACGACGCTATATTTAAATAAAACATTTAAATATATAATCGTAAAATATGCGGGTTGTTACAGATCTCCCCTCCTAACAAAATTGCGTCCACGCAATTCCTAGAGATGATATTTGTAACAACACCATACATACATCATCCAAAAAGAAAAGGAAATAAGCTTGAGGTACAGAAATATTCTCACCATTACTAAGCAAAGATAGAAATCCCGGATAAGATCGCTCGATAAACTCTCTGGTTTCCCAAGTACAGTCATTGGGATTAGCGGACCATTGACCTTTAATGAGTGGCACGTCCTTGTTTCGAAGGTGTCGCACCTCCGTAGCAAGTACGCGAATAGGCTGCTGTACAATAAATAAGTCTGGTGAGATCTCAAGCTCTTGCAAATCAGGAGAAGCGATAACAAAATCCGATTCTCGAAGACACTTCCGAAGTTGAGAGACGTGAAACACGTCGTGAATGCAAGATAAATGAGCTGGAAGTGAAACTCTATAAGCCACAGGGACAATACGTTCAGTGATAGAAAATGGTCCTATAAAGTGAGGAGCCAATTTCCCAGTCGTACCAAAACGCATCACCCCTTTCAAAGGAGAAACACGAATAAAGACGAGATCACTAAATGAGAACTCGAGAGGCTTCCTACGGTTGTCCGCATAGGATTTCTGGCGGCTCTGTGCCTCTTTCATTCTCATGCGAATAAGATCAATCTTCTCAGAAGAATCATGAACAAAATCTGGGCCAGAATAAGCTTCTCCCTAGATTCCAACCAACAAGAAGGTGATTGACATGGCCTTCCGTATAAGGCTTCGAAAGGAGCCATACCGATACTGGACTGAAAACTATTGTTGTAGGAGAACTCTACAAGAGGTAGGTGATCTTCCCAACTACCATCGAAATCAAGAATACAAATACGGAGGAGATCTTTTAAGATACGATTCACCCGTTCAGTCTGTCCATCAGACTGCGGATGGTAAGCCGTACTAAAATTAAGCTTTGTTCCCAAAGCTTGCTGAAGACACCGCCAAAAATGACTCGTGAATAAAGGATCACGGTCACTCACAATAGAACTAGGAACACCGTGAAGTCTCACGATTTCCTTGACATATAACTTAGCCAAATGAGAAGTAGTCCTATTAGACTTAATAGGAACAAAATGAGCAGACTTGGTAAGGTGATCAACAATAACCCAGATGCTAGAATGGTCCGATCTCGAACGAGGTAGGCCGTCAATGAAATCCATAGAAATCTGATCCCATTTCCACAATGGAATCTCTAAAGGCTGAAGAAGACCCGAAGGACGCTGATGTTCGGCCTTAATACGTTGACAAGTTATGCAATTACTAAAATAACTCGCTACATCGCGTTTCATGCCTTCCCAATGATAAAGGCGATGCATATCGGTATACATCTTACTACTACCAGGATGAATGGTATACTTAGAACGATGACAGTCATCAAGAATGTCACTCCTAAGTGCAGAATCAAAAGGCATAATAAGACGATTCTTCTTGCGAAGACACACATGAGAATCAATCCTGAAATCTTGCAACGCCTCATCACAAGATTCAGTCTCACAAAGCTGAATAAGATGCAACAACTCTAGATCATGCCGCTGAGAATCGGCAATACAATCCAATAAAATGGGTCGAGCTCCCATACTAAATAATAGAATAGGAGAATCAGAAGATGAGGTTTGATCACGAATTTCACAAAAATGTAGAGTCTCAAGAACATCCTATTCGGCAAGCATCATAGAAACAACAGCCGAATGTTTGCGACTAAGCGCATCAGCAACACGATTACCCTTACCAGGGGTATACTGGATATCAAAGTCATAGGAGGTAAGAAACTCGAGCCAACGCTGTTGTCTCATATTGAGTTCCTTCTGAGTGAACAAATACTTCAAGGATTTATGATCGGTATAGAGAATGAGCTTTCGCCTAATAAATAGTCGCCAAATCTTCAAGGCAAAGACAATGGCGGCTAACTCAAGATCATGAGTGGCATAGCGAACTTCATTCGGACGTAGTTGCCTAGAAGCATAAGCAACTACCCGATCCTTCTGCATAAGAACAGCACCGAGACCACTACCACAAGCATCGGTGTAGACAACAAGATCATGATTCCCCTTGGAAACCACAAGAATAGGAGCATTAGTGAGAAGTTCCTTTAATGTTTGAAAGGAAGCTTCACACTAATCGGACCAAATATAACGAATTCCTTTCCGAGTAAGGCTGGTGAGAGGAAGCACAACACGGGAAAAATCCTTGATGAACCGACGGTAATAACCCACCAATCCAAGGAAACTACGAATTTCATGAACATTCTCAAGCCTCTTCAAATTCCGGATGGCTTCGATCTTTGAGGGATCGACTGAAATGCCCTTGGAGGATACAACGTGGCATAAGAACTTAACCCTATTCTCCCAAAAATGGCACTTGGAGAATTCGGCTCTAAGCTGATGGTGATGGAGAATACTTAAGACAATTCTCAAGTGTTAGCATGCTCAGCTTCAGACTTAGAATAAATAAGGATGTCCTCAATGAACACAAGGATGAACTTATCGAGATATTCCCAGAATACTTGATTCATTAGATCAACAAAGAAAGCAGGAGCGTTCGTCAAACCGAATGGCATAACGAGCCACTCAAAAGAACTATATCGTGTGCGGGAAGATGTAAGAGGTATGCTTATCCTCCACGACTCGTAACTGATGAAAACCTGTGGCAAGGTCGAGCTGAGAAAAGACCTTAGCACCACTCAATAGATCGAACATATCATCGATCCTAGGCAATGGATACCTGTTCTTGATGGTTAACTTGTTAAGCTTACGATAGTCAATGCAAAGCCTAAGAGTTCCATCGGACTTTTTCACGAAGACAACCGCGGCTCCCCACGGTGAAAAACTGGACTAAATAAACTGCTTGGACTCAAGATCTACAAGCTTCTTCTTAAGTTCCTCATTTTCCTTTATAGATATCCTCATGGGAGGACGACTAACTGGCTGCGTACCTGGAATGAGATCAATGTGGAACTCAATTGCCCGCTTGGGTGACAAACCCGAAACATGCTCAAAAACATCATTAAAGTCATAAGCAATCGGAATACGAGATATGTCATCATCATCTCGAGAGTCAAGAGAATATAAAGCCATTTCGGAATTATCCACATTCCGAAGAACCGGTGATAGCTGAGTAAATGAATCTGGATGTCAAAGATATAAAATCATCTCAGAACAAATAATCCTGGCATCGTATCTCACTAGCCAGTCCATACCCAAAATCATATCAAATCCCAGATAAGAAATAACGTGCAGATTTACACGAAAAGAAAAGCCACATAAAACAATCTCAACATCATCACAAAACAAGCTAAGGGTCACGGATCCCCCAATAGGATTCGCAATCCTTAAAGAAGTAAGCGTACAAGAAACATCCAAAGACAAATCATCGACGAGCTTCTTCGATACGAAAGAATGTGAAGAACCCATATCGAAAAGAACTCGAATACTATAATCATGAAACAAAATAGAACCTTCCAAAATAGATGGAGATATACCTTTGGGCTGAGAAGAACCTTCAGAAGCCTTAGCAGCATAAAGCCTGCTAGACTTGGCACCCGTAGGAATAGTAGGGCAGGTGGAAACATGATGACCTTCCTTCTTGCAATAGCGGCAAAAGAGAGGCTTAGGGCAAGCTCGAATCATATGATAAGAAGAACCACAATTGCAACACTTTCGAATGGAAGGTGTTCCAACAGACTGAGCCTGAGAATTTGAATCACCAATCTTCTTCTTCTTGGAAGGAAAAGACCTAGACTTCTGAAATGGAAACTGCTTCTTGTTGGGGTTCTTGGGAACCTCAACATCCTCACCACTATCACACTCCTTCTCGATAGCTTCACGATGAAGTGCCGAATCAACCAACTCCTCAAAAGAAAGCTTAAGCTGGAGCATTAAAGACTTCTTAAGATATTTCTTAAGACCAGAGACACTTCAGATTCTTCTTATAAGAGGTGTTAATAAATTCAAGACCATACTTAGATAAAGCCTCGAATGATGCAACATACTCAGAAACAGAAGACTTCCCTTGCTTCAACTCAAGCAAGCGACGGGTCAATAAAACTTTCTCAGATTCAGAAACGAACTTGAGTTCGAATCGTCCCGAAACTGAGTCCATGAAAGAGCAGATTCATCAATTTCGGCTATAAGAAGCTCGTACCAATCAAGGGCACGCTCTTGCGATAAGCTAGAAGTTACAAGAACTCTACCATGATCAGAAAGATCCATGCGAGACAGATACGCTCGCACGTGCCAACCCAAGCTTGGACTTCAAGAACAGACTCGGAGCCTTTAAACGGCTTTTCCCCAAAGTGAGAAAAATCACTGCACAGGCGTGCAAAGGCAGACTTACGAGGTGGAGATACTCGAGTAGGAGTTGGAGGCTGAGTGCTCCTAAACAATTCCAAAAACTGATCGGAAGGCATATAAACGCCATCCGGATGTGAGCCATTGGATTGCCCAGCATCCTAACGTCGTCCCCTGCCTCTTCCAGCCATACGATGAAAGTTAAGATAAGATAAGAACAAGATTATTCACAAGGCAGATATCATTAATTCAAAGGTGGAATACTATGGAATAAAATGCATTCCTAGACGTATTCCCAAATTCTATCTACCCTCCAAAGGCACAAAAGGAACAGAGGCACGATGATTCAATGATTTGTAGCACTTTTGATGTACCCGAATATGTTTTCTATTCTGTGTTTATCATACTTTGTTCTGAACTTAGCTCTGATACCAAGCCTTGATGCCCCACTCCGAGACCCACATTAGCAAAGAGTATTAGTAGATAATACCGTCTGCTAATGCGGAGAATAGAGCTGGATGGGAGCGACCATCTATAGCCTTGCTTTAACTATCTATTGAATACATCGACAATTTCCATACCAAGCAGATTGACATATCCAATGAATACTTAAAACAAAACCATAGGTGGCTGGAGGATCTATCAGAACAGAATATAACAACTCAAATGTAATATACATCACAGAACAGTAGATCGTCACATACACATATACAGTTACACAACAAAGTATCCAAAATGATACATGGTCAGTGGTATAGCAAACCACAATATCATCTCAAATTTTGTGAACTATCCATCAAACATGTTCCATTTAACATAAAATGATGTGGACTATCCATCATACATCCCATAGTTGTCCTAGGATGACTTTAAACCCTACATTATTCTCATAGAAACTATCCATCTCCAACATGATATAGATTATCCATCTCACATTCCATAGTTTTCCAAGGATGACTATGAACCCAACATTTAACAATTTAATTCATGTTACCTGCATGCTGCAATTTAATTCATGTTACCGACATGTATCCCCTTATGGTTATAGCATTTCAAAGTGACATACATTTGCATCCTAAATTGATCTATGCCAAAGAATGGTATCCCTAAGGTTTAAAGTTAAAGTCAATAATGTATTTAGTTTGTCAAAACCAACCTACTTTGGTATTCCTAATGAGGGTATCGACATCTGTATTAAAAATAGCATTGGTATCCCTAGTATACAAAATCGAAGTCATAAAAAATAGGCTCGCCTCCCTTATTAAGTTAATAAAGATCAATGTCGAAGTTCATCTATATTGGTGCCCCCAATGATAGTGCCGAAGTTTACAAATTTAAAATGGCATTGGTATTTCCAATGACTATGTTGAAGTAGAAGCAAAAGGCTATTCGCTTTTAATAAAATAAAACATAACTCATGCATTATTAAATCAACGTTGAAATTCATAATTTAAAACAGCATTGGTATCCCCAATGACGTCGCCGAAATAGAAAGAATAAGGCTCTTCGCCATTAATAAAGTATACACACATAGGTTTAAAAAAACATCGACGCTTATAAAAGCTTTAGGCACGACAACAATATAGATGCGGGGAGATCCTAGGCGGCATGGCATCAATGTAACTAACCCAAAAACTGATTTCTTACCAAATAAAGTAAATACTTTTTACCAAATCCAATTTCTTGTCCAATTCCTATTGGACAAACAATCTTTTTAAAAATCCTATTTAGAAATTTGATGCCACCCTATATTTTCAAGTTCCAAAGCATAATTAATTAATACCCTTAATTAATCAATCTTTTATATGCTTACATAGCAAAAACAATTCATAATAAATCGAAATCACTAGGGAAAATTCCAAAAAATTAACAAAAATCATAAAATATCATTCTCTTTACCATATAAAAATTTAAAGGCTAAAAATTGAATTTAATTATTTTAAATAATTAAAACTCGAAACTAAGCTATTTTTTCCTTAAGAAATTCATAAAATATTTATTAATATTTGGAAAATTATGAAATTGACAACCCATCTCTAAATTATCATTTTACACCTTATATTAAAATTTTGAATCATTTGGAGAATATAAACTTAGGTTTTCAATCTAAAACCTATTAAAACAATTTCATAGAATACTAATTAACCATTATTCTATCCAAACAATCATTATTAAGCCATAACTTGGCAAATCAACAAATAGGATTTGAGTATTACCTATAACCGAATCTAACAAAGATTATAAGAGATGATTAGTTGTATTATTCACCTTAAACTTACAGATTGGAGTTGAGATTTGATTCTTGCTTTAGTTTTCCTACTTTGCACTTGAATCCCCCTTATATTTCATGACCTTCCTAGGTTGGTTAATGGCCGGCCTCTACTCTTCCTCTTTGATTGGTTTTGTTTTGTTAGTGGAAAATGAGAATAGAATGAGGGGAAGAGGGTTTAAGGCAAAGGATAATTCTCTTTCCTATATTGCCCTTTCTCATATATTATTTTATATGTTCAACTTTTAAAACAATCTTATTTAGTTCTTTATAATGGCTCGACCTTATTAAGTTATAAAATATCATTCTCCTAAGCTATTTACATGTCCTATTTAATCTATCCAATTAAATGTACTGAATAATGTTTAAAAAAATTAGTGGTGTCACAGGCTCCATCGGCTTAAAGAATTTCATCCTCGAAATTCAGTAGGTACTACATAACAAGCATATCAGACTTGCAAATAGTGCTAGCATATCCTACTAGCTATAAAGTCTATACGTAATAAATATAGAACATGCCCTCGCAACAGCTCAAGATAAGTATCCCTAATCCTATCCTTTGTCTCCCAAGTACAGTCTTTCTTGTTGTCGCTCCCTTGAAATTTCACTAATCTAACTGTCTTGTTCCTTAAATTCTTCAAATCTCTTGCTACAATCCAAACTAGTCGTCTTACAAAAGTCGGATCCGGAACTACTACTAAATTTTCTAATGCAGTTGGAGTAATAGTAATTTCTAGATCATGCATGTACTTTCGAAGATGAGAAACGTGAAATACATTATGGACACCTACCAAACTGCTCGGTAACCCTAATCGATATGCAAGCTTTCCGATCCTATCTATAATTGGGAACAGTCCAACATATCACAATGCTAACTTTCCTATCCTTTTGAATCTTACCACACCCTTCATCGATGATACTTTGATAAAAACTTGGTCTCAACTAAGAACTCTAGATCTTTATGCTTCTTATGTGCATAACTTTTCTATCTTGATTGAGCTTATCCCATCCTGCCCCAGATTAACATAATCTTCTTTGTGGCTTCTCTTGTAACATATGGACATAGAATCAATTTATCTCTGGCCTCTAACCAGCATGTTGATGATTTGCACGACCATCTATACAAAGCTTCAAAAGGCACCATTCCTATACTGGTCTGATATATATTATTATAAGAAAACTCAACCAAGTGCATATGGTCTTCCCACGACCAATCAAAATCCAGTGCACAAGCTCTCAACAAATCCTCGAGTACCTTATTGACTCATTTTGTTTGTCCGTCCGTCTGAGGATGATAAACGGTACTCGTCATAAGCTTAGTACCTAATACCTCCTGTAGACTCTTCCAGAATTCACTAGTGAACAAGAATCTCTGTCACTGACTATATTACTACGAATCTCATACAGTCTAACTATGTCCTTTATAAACAACTTAGTCAATATAGGTGACGTCCTGGTTGACTTAACAAGAATGAAATGGGCATTCTTGGCCAATCTATCTACCTTAACCCATATACTTTCATTTTACCTATTTGACTTTGGCGACCCGTTAATAAAATCATGGATATCAAGTTACATCTTCAAACTGGTATATCCAAAGGCTGAAGCAATCCACTTGGAATCTAACGTTCGGCTTTCACTTACTAACAATTTGCATATTGCTTCATCCATAAGCCAATATCCCTCTTCGTGCCTTCCTTGAAGAAACTTCTCTTCATATTTTGATACAACTTGGTTCCCCCAGGATGAATAGCAAACATCGATCTATAACATTCCCTAAGAACTTCCCTCCTTACGTTTTCCTCATCTGCAACACATAACCGCTCTTTCTTCCTCAATATCCCTTCTGGTCAAGACTAAAATCCTTTAGATCATCGATCTTGGTTCCATCCTCTAATCTTATAATCTTTTAGGTTAACAATGGATCATCTCTTTACTTAGAAGCAATCCTTTCGATCAGCATTGGTCGAACTTCAAAGCAAGATAACAAAGCTGTACTTTAACTAGAACTAGTAGTCGATCTTAACTGCACACTATAAGTAGTCAATGTTTCCAGATCCTTCCATCCTGCCAGCATAGTTAACACCACATTCTGATGTTTCATGCTAAGTGCATCTGTAATTTTATTTCCTTTCTCTGGTGTATACTTAATACCAAAATCATAAGCTACTAAAAACTCCAGTCACCTCTGTTGTCTCATATTCAACCCTTTCTTAGAGAATAAATACATTAAAGACTTATGATCTGTATGCAACTTGAATCATTCTCTTAAGAGGTAGTGTCTCCACACTTTCAATGTGAAAATCACTACTGCTAGCTCCAAATCATGAGTCGGATATCTAACTTCATGTGGTCTGAGCTGCCGCAAAGCATAGAAAATAACTTTTCCCTTCTACATTAACACAGCTATTAATCCAGTTCCACACGCATCTATATACACCACCAAATCTTGATTGCCATTTGGAACTACAAACACGGAGGCATTGGTCAGCAAATGCTTTAACTCAAGGAATGCTCCCTTACATTTGTTGAACCAAACGCACATCCTCTCTGGTTAGCTTAGTCAAAGGCGCTGCTATCTGCGAGATATCATTGATAAATCTCCAGTAATAGCCAACCTGTTTAGGAAAACTTCTTATCTCTATCATCATCTGGGGTCTTTTTCAATTGTTAACAGCTTTGATCTTAGCTGGATCTACTAATAACACTTTCTTTGAAACTACATAACTTAGAAACTTCAATATTTTCTTTCAAAAATGACATTTTTAAAACTTTGCTTTCATTTGATGCCGCCTCAACTTATCAAGCACTATCCTAAGATGAATCTCATGATCTCTTTCATTCTTAGAATATATCAAAATGTCGTCAATGAACACCAGCACGAACCTATCCAAGTGCTCTCAGAAAATTTAGCTCATCAAATTCACAAAGAAAGCAGACGCATTAGTCAATCTAAATGGCATTACTAACTTGTACGAACCATACCTCATTCAAAACGACATCAACCAAATATTGTACTCCGCCACTCTTAGTTGATGGAACCCTGCCACTAAATCCAACTGAGAAAATACTATGGCTCCACTGAACTGATCAAATAAATCATCAATTATTGAAAATGGATATCGATTTTTTATCATATTTTCATTCAACTTACGATAATCGATGCACAATCTCAACTGCCTATCTGGTTTCTTCATGAACACCGCGGCCGCTGCCCAAGGCGAATTGCTTGCTCTAAAGTTGTGTACCCTCCTGTTCGATTAGCCATGCTTAAGGAAGTAATAATTCATAACGGTTCTAAGCATAACTTATCGCCAAACATTGAGATATAAATTATGCAATGCACCAGTATCAAACAGTACCCTAACTGGTATACTATGAATCAAAAGCATACCTTCCATCATAGACTTTCCCTGCTCGGGTATTATTGGTCTTGAGGATGATGGTTCCATGCACCTTTCCTTTTTTAGCCTTGGCTGCTTCTGGACACTTGTTCTTGTAATTTCCCACCTGGTCGCAGTTATAGCACTTCATGTTTTGCTTCCCCATACCTACCTTGCCATCAGCTGATCGACACTCATTAACGTGGTATCCCTTCTTGTCACATTAATAGAAAATAATATCTTCTTTCCCTTTCTTGGCAGCTCCACCCTTCTGAGCACCTTTCTTGGTACCCCAATGAAGGTGTTGACATCTATAATCAAAATAGCATCGGTATCCCTAAAGTTTAGAATCGATGTCTTAAAACAATAGGCTCGCAGCCCTTATTAAGTTAATAAAGATCAATGTCGAAGTTTATCTATATTGATACCCCCAATGATAGTGTCGAAGTTTACAAATTTAAAATGGAATTGGTATCCTCAATGACTATGTCGAAGTAGAAGCATAAGGCTCTTCGCCTTTAACAAAGTAAAACATAACTCACGCATTATTAAATCAACATCGAAATTCATAATTTGAAATGGAATTGGTATACCCAATGACATCGCCAAAATAGAAAGCATAAGGCTCTCCGCCTTTAACAAAAATACACACACACACGGGTTTAAGCAACGTCAACGCTTATAAAAAGCTTTAGGCATGGTGACAATATAGATGCGAGGAGTGCCTAGGTGGCATGGCATCAATGTAATTAACCCAAAAACTGATTTCCTACCAAACAAAGTAAATACATTTTACCAAATCCAATTTTTTGTCCAATTTATATTGGATAAACAATAGTTCTACAAATCCTTTTTATAAATTTGATGCCGCCATATATTTTCAAGTTCCAAAACATAAATAAAATAATTAATTAATACCCTTAATTAATTAACCTTTTATACGCTTATCTAGAAAAATAAATTCATGATAAATCGAAATCATTTGGGAAAATTACCAAAAATTCAAAGAAATTAGATAATATCCTTCTCTTTACCATATAAAAATTTCAAGAAAAAAAATCATATTTAATTATTTGAAATAATTAAAACCTGAAATATAGCTATTTCCTCCTTAGGAAATTCATAAGATTGTTATTAATATTTGGAAAATTATGAAATTAAATACACATCTACAAATTATCATTTTACACCTCATATAGAAATTTTGAATTGTTTGGAGATTAAAAACTTAGGTGTTTACTCTAAAACCTATTAAAAAAATTCATAAAATACCCGTTAACCATTATTCTATCCAAACAATGATTATGAAACCATAACTTGGCAAATCAACATATAGGATACAAGTATTACCCATAACCGAATCTAACAAAGATTAGAAGAGATGATTAGTTGTATTATTCACCTTAAACTTAGAGATTGGAGTTAAGATTTGATTCTTGCTTTGGTTTTCCTACTTTACTCTTGAATCCCATTAGATTTTGTGATCTCCCTAGGTTGGTTAATGGCCAGCCTCTACTCTTCCACTTTGATTGTTTTTTATTAGTGTAAAATAAGAATAGAACGAGGGGAAGAGGGTTTAAAGCAAAGAATAAGTCTCTTTTATGTATTGCCCCTCTCATATATTCTTTTATATTTTCAACCTTTAAAACAATCTTATTTAGTTCATTTATAATTGCTTGACCTTATTAAGTTATCAAATCTCATTCTCTTAAGCTATTTACATTATTCTATTTAATCTATCCAATTAAATGTCCTGAATAGTGCTAAATAAAAATTAGGGGTGTTATACGTATTCTATTCGTTTTGAAAGACTTCCATAAAGCATAATATGGCCTTGTCCCTAAAAACAAACTAGCAAACAATCGTAGCACTGCATGGCCTAAATATGATATACACTAGCAGGAGGTATAACTGTTTATGCGTAACCCTTGTCTTTCCGCTGACCACTCAGGACCGATGACATTCTCAACCTATATGCAGCTCCTACTCCCTAACATGATACGCAATGGCACATCATTGAGCCTTGCTCATCATCTTATTTAGACTACTTAATGCTATCAAATTAATACCCACTTGTTACTTAATACCCCATAAAAGGTTGAAGCAGACTTTCCTACTTGGGTATTCCTCACTTATACGCGAACGTACATAATTCCAAGGGTCCTACAGTTGGATTTGTCTTACATCGGTTCAATGTATACACAATTGTCGGTAGCCTATTGTGGTGGACAAACTTCAACTGTATAAAATTACCAACCATGCATTCCAACCCATTTTAATAACTATGTCATTCTTATCTATCTGAATTATTAGCTAACTTTAATAATTCAAACCCGTCATAAACGCATACTTAAGGCTGTGTGTGTGTATGTGTATGTGTGTATATATATGTGCGTGCGTGTGTGTGTGTGTGTCCATTCATACTAGTTTGATTATTACGCTTTTATTATTCAACTACTAATTATACTATTTTATTTCTTTTCATACGTTTACTTCTTCTTCAATTAATATCTATTTAACATCATTTACCGCTTTTATTAGAAGATATAAATATCTTTTCCTACTCACTTTTTCATGCCTTGTTGAATTTCTATTTCTATTTCCATTTAACCTTTACTACCCTCCCATGTTAAGTGGACTTTCCATACTCTTTTTATATACATTAATTACTTGCCTACTTTTTTATTGTTTATTATTTGATTTCTATCTTGCTTGTATTACATATGTGTTAATTCTTCACTCAAGTCGTTATTATTACTACATTTACAATTCTTTAATTAATCCTTAGAATTTCGACATTTTAATGCATTGGAATTACATCTCTCTTAAAAGGAAGGATTAGCAATGTAAACTTTTATGTCTCATCCAAAAGAAGAGTTTAAGATACATTTGGAGTTACAAGAAATTATCCTTTTTCATAGTTATTGAAATTGATAGTAAAAATACAATGAATACCCATATATTATGCATCTCTTTCTTTTAGGTATATTCATTATTATTTCAAGCGTTATATTTTTATTTATGAATCTGAACTTGATAATCTATAGATATTTACATTGCAGCACTCTACATTCCAATGAATTAAAAAACTAGTTAAATCCCTATAATTTATTGTGATAATTCTAATTTACATTTTACTTGCATAAGTTATTTAGACCTACAAATCTATAATTATCACACAATTTATCAATTTCAAGGACTACTTCTTACAAATATTTTCTAGATTCACATACATGCAACTTAAGTTATCAACCACAGAATATGTAGGCTGGGTTTATAAATTCATTACATGTATACAATTTTAGTCTACAACTCCAAGTTTACATTTAGGCTTATAGGAATAGATTTTCAACGATATAAATCCAATATTATATAAAAATATATAATTTATCACTCGCATTTCGAACCTCCAGATCTAATTCTTACTATTCCAGTTTGATTCCCTTTTCTCCCTATTTGAATACAAATATCGTAGGCATACATATATTTATCATAAATTAAGATGAGAGAAGAGTTTTAGACTTAATTTATATTTTAGATTCGAATTTATAATTTACCTCAGTTTTGACGATTTGATTAGACCATACCCTTCTTCGTAATTATTCTCAATCATTCTCCATTTGTATATATGTATTATCTATAACTATTATTCAGAATTAAGAAATTTTATGGAGAAGAAAAACGACAAAGCTCCGTCGACGCTCTAGAAAATATAAGAAGAAAGCGAAGGGTTAGGCCAGTATTTATAGGTGTTCAAATCAATGCCAGTCATTCAATTATATTATTTCAAATCTAAGGCGTTTGGACACATCAAAATTCTTCTTTTAATGTCACGATGGGTTGACCGATGCACCCCTATTGGTCGATCGCTAACAGCCGACCAACCCAAGTTAGGGGTCAAACAGTCGTAGTTAATTATGTAACTAATTCTGCGTGTTTTATTTTGTTAACTTGTTTACTTCTGCACCTGACCAAGCTAATTTATTTCCATGTTAAATTTTCTTTAACCCTAAGCAACTGCTAACGTTAATTGTGACGCCCCACCTCTATACCCACGCTAGCCCAGAACACTACTGTGAATGCTGTCAACTAGCACGGAGAATAAGGCTGTTGAGGAGCGACCATCCGTGTAATTGCTTTGCGCAAGCAGCGATATGTCAGATAGTATAACATGCATTTCTTTATCAAGAGGGAAATCCAACATACCGACACAAACTCAAAGCTACTACACAGTGGCTATAATATCTTCAGAAACAAATATAGAAATAAGCATAACATAAATCAGTCACAGACAATTCATATCACAAAGGCGGAAATAGATATGAATATTACACTTGGAAGTGTATATCAGAGTAGCGGTCTAAAAAGATCCACAATATCACAAAAGAATAGTTACAAGAACTACACAAAAGAATAAGTATACATCATGGAGTCTATGTCTCAAATGTATACAACCAAAAACTACTAATCTAAGTAGTTAACCAAAAGTCAAGGAGGTAATCCCGGATGTAAAGTCAAGCAGAAGCACCTGTAACATCTCGGTCTGACCCGAGTATTATTTAATAAGAAAATAATAAACGGATCAGTCTAACTATAAATATCAGATGAAACGATATAGAATAAGATATATGACTAAACACATAATAATCACAATGCCAAGCCGTGAAATATATAAGTAATTGAAAATCAACAAGAGATTAATCAATATCACATAATCTACACAAGAATCAAAGAAATGTCATACTCCTTATTTCGTTCACCAAACCATAAATATTGACGATTATATCAATGTCAATCACAAAAGTCAATGACACACAAATTCACCAATGCACAAATATTGATAAAACTTATCAACGGAAATCACGAAAATTGGTGAAACACAAATTCTAGAAATCATCTCAAGAAATCCAGAAATCACAAAAAGGGGGAAGGCCTATCATAAACAGGAGCATAAAGCTCACCAACACGTGTATCACAAACGGAACGCTAATTCCATGGTTGCTAACCATCACAAATTGAGCCGAAGCTTCACAAACGGCCCGAAAACCATGGGTTGCTACCCTACCAATTTGAGTAGAAACTTCACAAAACGGGGTTTAATCTCCCTCGCAGACATAGAGACATCGCACATTGCTAGTCTAAATCACAAAGATGATCGTCATGATCAACGAGAAGTGTCAATTACACTAAGCTAGTAAATATATGAGTTTAGCTTCATGTCCCATAACCACTTGCTTATCTTAAATATTTACGAACAAACTGTAGATCTCCACTATAAAATTGTCACAAGAGGTTCAATCGAACGAGTCCAAGAATTAACCGACGAAGTAAACGCAAGCATTTCATACCACTCGTTTTACTAAGTCGTTTAATTAGATTTCTCATACGAGTGAGGTAAAGGTTTGTACATACTAATAGATTGGAAAACGGTTTAAGAAACGAGCTTTGTACTAAAATAGTGTTGAAATCATTTGAAGAAAGAAGTTTTGATATTTACTACTAGTATAGAAACCTTTATATTTTTAAAGTGACAAATCACGAAGAAGATTGTTGGAACAATCAATCACTAAAATTCACATACGAAGATGTGAATAAAAATCCAACGAAACCGATAAAGAATCCATTGAAATGGATATTCAAAAATTCCTAAGAAGGAGTCATCAAAGTCATAATAATTGATAATAACAAATAGGAAACAACACGAATCGATTAAAGTTGGAAATTCAAGCAACTAGGCGAAAAAGGCAAAACTGCATCAGGTCGGTCGGTCGGCTACAGAGCTCGGTCGACCGGACCCTGTTTCAGAAATTTTCTCGGGAAGCAGGTCGGCCGACCGAGCCCTGTATTTGGCCGACCGAACCTGAGACAGAGGAGTGCTTATGCACTCTGGAAGCAGGTTAGTCGACCGGCCACAGGGCTCGGTCGGCCGAACCTGTTCCCAGTCCCTTCCTAGCCCATCGAATACAATGGTCAATCACGACCAATTTGCAACCACTTGAGCATCGGCACTAAGGATTTATGCCAATCGACTACCCGGCCCTATGAGCTCCTCGTTGCATCACCAAAAACACATTTGAACATCAAAGCCATGATTTTTAAAGAATTGAACCCAAAACACCAAAAATTAGAATATTCACCAAATCAATCCAAACCAAAAGCTAATGCACACGAATAAGTGTTAGGAATTCATACCTAACATTCGAAGATAATTATAAGCATAGATGTGAGACAAAAATCTCACCTTTGAACCCAAACGATTGAAGAAGAAGCTTGAAAGCAAAGGAGAATCTACCACTCTTCAAATTCAACTCAAGAAGCTTTATTCTAGACTTTAAAAGAAGAACATTCCCAAAGTTAGGTTTAGGAATTTCTAAAATTGATAAGAGAATGAGTTGGAGAAGAAGAAGAGAAGCTTACCAATGGGTTCTTCTATTAGTTTGGAGCTAGAGCTTGATTTGCAAAAGAAAACTAGGATTTTGGAGTTTTAATTTCCCATCTCTCCCACCATTGATTCTTTAGAACTGAAAAGAGGAGAAAGTGAGGGTGAATAGGGAGGAGTGGCTCAGATTTGAGTATAAGTTAAACATAGGGCTGAACCCGAACCCAAACCTAAAGTGAAAAAGTAGCAAAAATCAACTTACTCCAAACATATCGAAGCTTATACTCAAAAAGGTCGCAAACGACATTTTAAACTCAATGGGAGTGGTCCGAGTCCTAATTTGACCGTATGCAAAAAGTAACTTTTCAGACTAAATTCCGAGTATCGATAAAATATTTAAATAAAATATTTAAATATAAAAAAATCGATAAATATGCGGGTTGTTACAGACTCCCCTCCTTAAAGAAATTGCGTACTCGCAATATTTAAGAAGAAAATATAAAGTAACAACCATAAAAGCATGTCTCACACAAAAAAAATTTGAAATAAAAGGTTCACCTCAAAGAGCACGAGAAACTAAGTCCGGATGTGTTCGCTCGATGAACTCTCTTGTAACGAGACGGATTTTGCCCGTTCAAAAATCGACATCCATACTTCATATCGTATTCGAATGCCATAGATTCGACCGTTCAAATCCGATTCGCCGGAGCTTATAACAACATTAAGTAAATAACACAGCGGAATAAAAGAATAATACATTGATATACAGCTTTGATACAATATCTAATACAACAGATGATCCAATAGATATCAATATACATCAGAGATATGATACAATAAATAGCAGCGGAAAAGAAAAATAGATAACGTCTAGCAGCGGAACAAATAACTCTAAAATAGTCTTCAAGGAAGAACTCCGAGAACTGCAACTCCCTTTCCAAGAATCAATCCAGCAATAGCTCGAACTCCCAATCACAATGCACAAAGATAGGCAAGACTGGTGCGATCCAAAGACTGAACTAACTCCAGATAATCTACAAATCTGACTATCTGAAAAACCCAACTCTAGACTGCTCGTGTAGAAAATAATGAGCACCCAGAGTTTAGGAAAGAAACAATAAACTCCGGATCAGCCGTGGGACTGGTGTGAGCAACAAAAACAGTTTATCTTTTAAAACATTCAAAGAAATATTTTAAAGTTAATTCGCAATGCTTTTTGAAATGAGACTACCATAAGACCTCCCGCCACACACACAATGCAAACGCAGACTTGGAGGAGATTTCTTCTTATGTTAGTCAAAGATGCTTGATACGCATTTAAAAGAACATTTCATATTATTACTAGTGCATAGTGTAGGGGGAAAATTCATTTTGAAAGTAGAATATAAATCTTAGCCAACATACGACCATTATCGTATGCCTACTATAGCTACCATCCAAACAGTGTTGCGACACCATAAGTGAATGATAGGTTCTACAACTAATACCATACAAGATCGTATTGTTTCTTTGGATTTCCAACAAATGATCAGGCCAAGGAACTTCCCATTGCCACATGAGAATGCCTCTGGAAGGAAATTCCCGAGAACCAAACCGGAACTCTGCCAAAACAAGGCCGGGTTACCCCTAACTGGGTAACTGCTGACACGAGCACGCCATTCCCCGATCGTAAACGACCTTTCTCACGGGATCCCGAAAACCAACAACCACAAAGTAATAAATTCGTAGTAACCACATAGGTTAAATATCTGGGCTCCATACCATGATACCACCTCTATCCAGAAGGAAATGTACATACCCTAAAGGGTGCTACCCCTCATAACCTTGCTGCATCTTTCCTGTTTTGACCATTTCCGGGGTGTGAGGCTCGACGAAGTCTCGTCCACAAAAACATACTTTATACAAAAGTCATGCTTTGGGTCAACAAATGATCATAGAAATGATCACTAAGATAGACAATCAAATAAATGATCCTATTACAAATAATCAACACAATGATCATTTCACAGCAACACTCAGCATGTCACATTACCAAATTGGGAACATATCGCTGATAACCTTCAACTATATAACCTTTGAGCTCGTACGTCTCAGAGAAGGGTGTTAAGCTAAAAGAATAAATTCTTCGCCACCAACAGAAATATATTTGAAAGAAATCGGCTTTATATCTCAATTTGTAATGTCAGACATACAATCCATACAAGTCTGTTCTGGGTTCGAACAGAACCGAAGGCACTTACAAAGAAGTCCTTGCAACCCGGACATTCACAATCCCGATCGGATTTTCCCATCACTTAGGGAGTTTCTATACCGGCGCGACTCGGTGCAGAAACAATCGATAGGTCATCCTATCGCTTTCGCAAATACCCGGTCTTCATCACCGGTCTTCAAATGCTATCCATATACGACGTATCACATATTCGGAATGGGTTATACGACCAAAGGTCCTTTCCCGGCTAAACCGAATAGTGAGCGAAATAGTTCAAAAACATATGGATATTGGGATTTCAATTAAGTCACAACTTATTACCCAAAACTTTTCTTCAAATGGCTTAACAAATTACCATTCTCAATCTTTAACAAAAAGATTCATTTTCACAACCTTTAACGGTTTAAACAATTTTCACATTTTAATCTTTTAAACAAAAGATTCATTCACAGATTTTCCAAATCAATTTTCATTTCAATTTGATTAACTCGTTAAACCTTTAAATCAAAGATTTAACTTATAGCCTTCAAAACAATTTCATTTCAATTTGATTTAAACAAATCATCAATTTAAATCTGTTAAGAATAAACAGATTTAATTCATAGCTTTCAAAAAAAAATTCATTTATAATTTAGGAAAATCATTTCTCAATTCAATCTTGAAATTCCCTTAATTAACTGGAATCTCAGTTCTTATCTAAAAGTGTTTATCATTTGAAAACAACAGTTTTCATTTTGGAAATCTGATTCATCTATACGAGTTGAAATTCTTGGGTTAAATTCAAATTCCCAAAAATAATACTTTAAAAATGATTTAACTCATAATGACTAGTATAATATCATTAATCCCTAGTTTCAAATTTCAGAATTCAATTTGAATATTGAATTCAAATTTAAATTAAAGTATTTAAATTCCAACACTTAATCAAGTTATTCAAAATAAATTTTCATCTTTGAAATTCCATTTCAAAAGCTTTTCACTTCTATTCCAATTCCAATTCCAAAACATTTGAATTTAAAATTTCAAATTTTAAACTATTTCAAAAATCTGTGACTTAACCGATTTCCTCGTGAAATCCATATTGGTGTGTGTATAAGTGTGGTCAAGGGTTTAACACAATAGTGCAACATCATTCAATCATCACAGATCAAATACAACAATATATTCGATAAGCGATATAAGCTGTAACGCTTATCGGTTATATACAGATCACAGATAAATATGTCACAGATAGTAAATTACAGATCACCACATAAATCAGGATGTATCACAAAGCATCATATATTAGGGATATCAAACAATCAAGTCATCCAATATAATCCAAATATTCGTAAGTAAAATCAGTTAATTATCTGATTAATTTAAATCAAATTAATTTCTTATGAATTATAAGTCCTGGTTAATTAACATTGATAATTTACAAATCATTTTGATTAATTATTCTTTAATCTTTTACTAATTATCCATTAAAAATAAATTAATTAACCTTTTATTATCAACCTCAATTAATCTTTAATTATCTAATTCACCATTTAATTAATTATCTTTAATTAATTACTCTAATTAATTTTTCCTTGATTAATTATCATTCCTTAATCAACTTCATTAAATTAAATTTAACCTTTAATTAATTAATCTCAAATTAATTATCATTTTGAGTCAATCACATTATGCTTTGTATTAAATATTGATTAATCACTTGATTAAATCAATCTTTATCATTTATTAATATTTAATTAAATAATTATCCTTTAATTATTCATCATTAATAAATTAGCTCTTAACAAATTAATTAAATTTTTTTTCAGTACTTAATTAACCTTTAATTAATTAATCTTTTAATTTATCACATTAATTTATTCAATTACATAAATTAAATCTTTAATAAATTAACCCTTTTTAATTAAATCTTTAATTAAAACTTAATTTAAATTGAAATAATTTACTTTTAAACCTTAAACCAATCCCATACTTAAATAAAACAATTATTTAAAAGAATGAGTTAAAAATGTTTAAAACTTGAATTTTGTTTTAAAGTTTCAAAAACTGTTTTTTTATACCTACCCGAGTCAAACCCGAGAAAATCCACGTTCTACCCAAGCCCTGCTTCGAGTCTTTCCCCAAACCAACCCGAGACTTTATAAATTTCAAATTTTTGTTTAAGTGTTAAAAATTTACCCGGTACTTTATCATTTTGCTTCGAGTCACTTACTCGATTTACTCGAGTACCACTTCGGGTAAAAACCCACTGGAACGCTGCTTCTACCCAATCCATTTTCAGGTACAAGAAGATGCACCGTGCACTTGCACGGTCACCGTGCGACGTTCTGACCATCACCACGATCATCTACACGACCACGATCGTCCATTCATACACTCCAACCCATCAAATCTCCCTCCTTCATACGAAAATCGAAATCAAGCTAAATGCTAAAACCTGGAACAAGCACAGGACTCCCACTCGAAGCCTGTCAACGTCTCGTGTTCGGCGCCTCAACCACTGGAGTTCGTGCAACTCCGGCCACCGCCTCATCTACACCCCAGCCTCCATCACCCCCAGTCTTGTGCAACTCGATGCACCATGGACGACGAACGAATCAAATTTCAAAGCCTTAGCAAAACTAGGTTTACAAACACAAATCGTTCGCCGCTGTCGCCACTGCCCTCGTTGGCATCCCTGGCTATTTTTCCTGGCAACTCCATAGGCTCCTCCATCTCCACAAAAAACCCCGATCTCCACGAACTAGCCGATCGTCGGCAATTGCCGAGTCAATGAATTTCAAACAAATGCGAACTGCTCTTGACTCCTAACATTAAAAATTATGATTTAAGCTTTAAAAATCATGTTTTTGTATGCGAATTCCACTCCCATATCTGAATTTGTGAATTAAGTGGTTTGAATTTTGACAAAGTTGAGGATGTGCTCAGTTCTTTTGTTTTCCAGAGTCAAAATAAATGTTATCCTGACTTAAATGCAAATTAGAACTAAAGCTCATAGTTAAGTAAACAAGTTTCATCTAAAACTTAAATTTAAACAGGGACAAGATCACGAGATTCAAATTTTTAAAACAAAACCTGCATACTGGGAAGTAAAACAGAGAATACTCTGATGAAAGCCACACACACTCAACACATGCATATAATCACAGCATATACCATAAGATACATATTCATTTCAAAGCAACACACAAGTTTAAACTTTGAAATACAGATGTGTACTCACCTTCCAAATCATTGCTTAAATCCAGGAGTTTACAGGTTAGAGTTTGGTTGATCTGAAGCTTTTCTTTGCTTCAAACTGTCAGGCTTTGATTTATTTGAAAAATGTTTTATGTTGAATGATTGTTTGAGTTAAAGAATGGCCTTTATACTTCAGTTTATAATGGTGAACAAAACTGAGATGAGAAGGTGATGTACATAAAAATGAAGTTATAGGTGATGTTGTAGTGTATAGGGTGATGTTTATATTGTACAACAGTCATGGCTGAAGACAAATTTTAACCCCTATTCATATGTACTTTGGTTAGTCTTCATCATTTTGCAAGTGTGCATGCATATATACTTTCCTGTCATATTCATATCAAAGGTTACTTTATAAAGAAAGGCTGCAGTGATATTATACTGATATATTATTGTACTGTATTTTTACTTTTATTACTTTTTTTTTAGTTATGTTTTGGTTGTACTTATCTATGCATATGTATATTTTAATTTGTTTGTTCACACTTTGTTTTGTTTTCCATTTGCTCGGCTGAGAATCTTCTTTTGTATGTTATTTCTTTTGTTTGAATACATGAATGTATCTTGTATTTTCTTTTCTTTTACTTTGCTTTTAATAACTTAAATAAATTTCTATTTTATATAACATAACTTGCTTGATTTAATTTACAAGCTCTTGTATTTGCTTATGCTTATGTTTGTATTTGTTTGTATTATTTTGTATTGCATACTTTTGTTTATGTAAGGTTGTGATGAATATTGTTTTTGACATATATATTGTTTTCTTGTTTTATAAAAGTTTCATATAAGTTTATATGCATGTCTAGGTCATTTTTTTATAACCATATATTTATTTGAAACATTTATTGCTAATACTTATTTTACTTTGTTTATATATCTTACTTTGTTTTGTTTCTCATTTATGCATTTGTTTATTTATGTAAAAATATATACTTTTATTTTGCTTACTTAAATGTATTTGCTTTATTCTTGCATTTTAAATTTACTTCTATTTTTATTTTACTCTTATTACTTTTGTCTTGTATTTATTATATATATATTTTATATAACTCAAATTATCATTATTTATAAAAAAATTTAAATCAATTTATTTATTTATTTCTATACTTGTGTCTAAAGTATATTATTTATTTTTCAAAATCATTTATTTAAGAATTTATTTAAAATCCAATATATACATATATATTCTCATATATACAAATTTTCAAATCCATATGACTTTTACATATTTTCTATTTGATTCGGGGAAACTCGCATCAATCCATCTATACATTTCACAATTTTAATTCAAAAATTCATTTAAATTATCAATTTAAATTAAATTAAAATCTAGGGTCGTTACAAACTTCCCCCCCTTAAAAGAATTTCGTCCTCGAAATTCGCAGGCACGAAAACAACACAGATAGACAGATTCGATCTCCTATAATTCTTCAAACTTAAGATATGGATTCCAAATTTAAGTCGGAATATCTCAGAATACATACCAATCTGTCCCTCTTCGGACCTTGGTATTCACAAGAAACTACAATAGAATTTCAAAATTTGGTTTTAAACGAAATCGTTTTATTGATTTAATTCAAATTATCTTCATATTCTATTAACCAATTAAACTCAATTTATAATTTCTAATTTATTCAAATTTCAAATCAATTTCTAATTTATTTAAAATTCTCAATTTCAATTTGCAAATTCATATTCATTAAGGTTTAAATCAAAAAGCTGATAAGAAATCGATAAAGATAAGGATCTTCTATAACGATTCGTAGAGCATCACCACACCAAAACTTCGTCTTGTAGCTGGTACGAAGAAATCAAAAGAATTTGGAAACGAATCAAAGAAAATTGATAAGAAAGTTGTTTCCACTATTGTTACAGAGTATCGACCATTTATAGTCGTATTTCCCTGTCCTCTATCTCGTTCTCTTCTTGCACTCATACTTGCTATCAGTAGATAGTAAGAGAATTTACTGAGGCATTCAAACAGATATCTTAAGGATTACTCATTCTAGGATTTACTTCACCCTATCTCTAATGAGTTACTTAATGTGTTACACTCCTAAGCTAAAGTTCAACCCTTAGCTCTGATACCAAATGTAACGAGACGGATTTTGCCCGTTCAAAAATCGACATCCATACTTCATATCGTATTCGAATGCCATAGATTCGACCGTTCAAATCCGATTCGTCGGAGCTTATAACAACATTAAGTAAATAACACAGCGGAATAAAAGAATAATACATTGATATACGGCTTTGATACAATATCTGATACAACAAATGATCCAATAGATATCAATATACATCAGAGATATGATACAATAAATAGCAGCGGAAAAGAAAAATAGATAACGTCTAGCAGCGGAACAAATAACTCTAAAATAGTCTTCAAGGAAGAACTCCGAGAACTGCAACTCCCTTTCCAAGAATCAATCCAGCAATAGCTCGAACTCCCAATCACGATGCACAAAGATAGGCAAGACTGGTGCGATCCAAAGACTGAACTAACTCCAGATAATCTACAAATCTGACTATCTGAAAAACCCAACTCTAGACTGCTCGTGTAGAAAATAATGAGCACCCAGAGTTTAGGAAAGAAACAATAAACTCCGAATCAGTCGTGGGACTGGTGTGAGCAACAAAAACAGTTTATCTTTTAAAACATTCAAAGAAATATTTTAAAGTTAATTCGTAATGCTTTTTGAAATGAGACTACCATAAGACCTTCCGCCACACACACAATGCAAACGCAGACTTGGAGGAGATTTCTTCTTATGTTAGTCAAAGATGCTTGATACGCATTTAAAAGAACATTTCATATTATTACTAGTGCATAGTGTAGGGGGAAAATTCATTTTGAAAGTAGAATATAAATCTTAGCCAACATACGACCATTATCGTATGCCTACTATAGCTACCATCCAAACAGTGTTGCGACACCATAAGTGAATGATAGGTTCTACAACTAATACCATACAAGATCGTATTGTTTCTTTGGATTTCCAACAAATGATCAGGCCAAGGAACTTCCCATTGCCACATGAGAATGCCTCTGGAAGGACATTCCCGAGAACCAAACCGGAACTCTGCCAACACAAGGCCGGGTTACCCCTAACTGGGTAACTACTGACACGAGCACGCCATTCCCCGATCGTAAACGACCTTTCTCACGGGATCCCGAAAACCAACAACCACAAAGTAATAAATTCGTAGTAACCACATAGGTTAAATATCTGGGCTCCATACCATGATACCACCTCTATCCAGAAGGAAATGTACATACCTTAAAGGGTGCTACCCCTCATAACCTTGCTGCATCTTTCCTGTTTTGACCATTTCCGGGGTGTGAGGCTCGACGAAGTCTCGTCCACAAAAACATACTTTATACAAAAGTCATGCTTTGGGTCAACAAATGATCATAGAAATGATCACTAAGATAGACGATCAAATAAATGATCCTATTACAAATAATCAACACAATGATCATTTCACAGCAACACTCAGCATGTCACATTACCAAATTGGGAACATATCGCTGATAACCTTCAACTATATAACCTCTGAGCTCGTACGTCTCAGAGAAGGGTGTTAAGCTAAAAGAATAAATTCTTCGCCACCAACAGAAATATATTTGAAAGAAATCGGCTTTATATCTCAATTTGTAATGTCAGACATACAATCCATACAAGTCTATTCTGGGTTCGAACAGAACCGAAGACACTTACAAAGAAGTCCTTGCAACCCGGATATTCACAATCCCGATCGGATTTTCCCATCACTTAGGGAGTTTCTATACCGGCGCGACTCGGTGCAGAAACAATCGATAGGTCATCCTATCGCTTTCGCAAATACCCGGTCTTCATCACCGGTCTTCAAATGCTATCCATATACGACGTATCACATATTCGGAATGGGTTATACGACCAAAGGTCCTTTCCCGGCTAAACCGAATAGTGAGCGAAATAGTTCAAAAACATATGGATATTGGGATTTCAATTAAGTCACAACTTATTACCCAAAACTTTTCTTCAAATGGCTTAACAAATTACCATTCTCAATCTTTAACAAAAAGATTCATTTTCACAACCTTTAACGGTTTAAACAATTTTCACATTTTAATCTTTTAAACAAAAGATTCATTCACAGATTTTCCAAATCAATTTTCATTTCAATTTGATTAACTCGTTAAACCTTTAAATCAAAGATTTAACTTATAGCCTTCAAAACAATTTCATTTCAATTTGATTTAAACAAATCATCAATTTAAATCTGTTAAGAATAAACAGATTTAATTCATAGCTTTCAAAAAAAAATTCATTTATAATTTAGGAAAATCATTTCTCAATTCAATCTTGAAATTCCCTTAATTAACTGGAATCTCAGTTCTTATCTAAAAGTGTTTATCATTTGAAAACAACAGTTTTCATTTTGGAAATCTGATTCATCTATACGAGTTGAAATTCTTGGGTTAAATTCAAATTCCCAAAAATAATACTTTAAAAATGATTTAACTCATAATGACTAGTATAATATCATTAATCCCTAGTTTCAAATTTCAGAATTCAATTTGAATATTGAATTCAAATTTAAATTAAAGTATTTAAATTCCAACACTTAATCAAGTTATTCAAAATAAATTTTCATCTTTGAAATTCCATTTCAAAAGCTTTTCACTTCTATTCCAATTCCAATTCCAAAACATTTGAATTTAAAAATTCAAATTTTAAACTATTTCAAAAATCTGTGACTTAACCGATTTCCTCGTGAAATCCATATTGGTGTGTGTATAAGTGTGGTCAAGGGTTTAACACAATAGTGCAACATCATTCAATCATCACAGATCAAATACAACAATATATTCGATAAGCGATATAAGCTGTAACGCTTATCGGTTATATACAGATCACAGATAAATATGTCACAGATAGTAAATTACAGATCACCACATAAATCAGGATGTATCACAAAGCATCATATATTAGGGATATCAAACAATCAAGTCATCCAATATAATCCAAATATTCGTAAGTAAAATCAGTTAATTATCTGATTAATTTAAATCAAATTAATTTCTTATGAATTATAAGTCCTGGTTAATTAACATTGATAATTTACAAATCATTTTGATTAATTATTCTTTAATCTTTTACTAATTATCCATTAAAAATAAATTAATTAACCTTTTATTATCAACCTCAATTAATCTTTAATTATCTAATTCACCATTTAATTAATTATCTTTAATTAATTACTCTAATTAATTTTTCCTTGATTAATTATCATTCCTTAATCAACTTCATTAAATTAAATTTAACCTTTAATTAATTAATCTCAAATTAATTATCATTTTGAGTCAATCACATTATGCTTTGTATTAAATATTGATTAATCACTTGATTAAATCAATCTTTATCATTTATTAATATTTAATTAAATAATTATCCTTTAATTATTCATCATTAATAAATTAGCTCTTAAAAAATTAATTAAATTTTTTTTCAGTACTTAATTAACCTTTAATTAATTAATCTTTTAATTTATCACATTAATTTATTCAATTACATAAATTAAATCTTTAATAAATTAACCCTTTTTAATTAAATCTTTAATTAAAACTTAATTTAAATTGAAATAATTTACTTTTAAACCTTAAACCAATCCCATACTTAAATAAAACAATTATTTAAAAGAATGAGTTAAAAATGTTTAAAACTTGAATTTTGTTTTAAAGTTTCAAAAACTGTTTTTTTATACCTACCCGAGTCAAACCCGAGAAAATCCACGTTCTACCCAAGCCCTGCTTCGAGTCTTTCCCCAAACCAACCCGAGACTTTATAAATTTCAAATTTTTGTTTAAGTGTTAAAAATTTACCCGGTACTTTATCATTTTGCTTCGAGTCACTTACTCGATTTACTCGAGTACCACTTCGGGTAAAAACCCACTGGAACGCTGCTTCTACCCAATCCATTTTCAGGTACAAGAAGATGCACCGTGCACTTGCACGGTCACCGTGCGACGTTCTGACCATCACCACGATCATCTACACGACCACGATCGTCCATTCATACACTCCAACCCATCAAATCTCCCTCCTTCATACGAAAATCGAAATCAAGCTAAATGCTAAAACCTGGAACAAGCACAGGACTCCCACTCGAAGCCTGTCAACGTCTCGTGTTCGGCGCCTCAACCACTGGAGTTCGTGCAACTCCGGCCACCGCCTCATCTACACCCCAGCCTCCATCACCCCCAGTCTTGTGCAACTCGATGCACCGTGGACGACGAACGAATCAAATTTCAAAGCCTTAGCAAAACTAGGTTTACAAACACAAATCGTTCGCCGCTGTCGCCACTGCCCTCGTTGGCATCCCTGGCTATTTTTCCTGGCAACTCCATAGGCTCCTCCATCTCCACAAAAAACCCCGATCTCCACGAACTAACCGATCGTCGGCAATTGCCGAGTCAATGAATTTCAAACAAATGCGAACTGCTCTTGACTCCTAACATTAAAAATTATGATTTAAGCTTTAAAAATCATGTTTTTGTATGCGAATTCCACTCCCATATCTGAATTTGTGAATTAAGTGGTTTGAATTTTGACAAAGTTGAGGATGTGCTCAGTTCTTTTGTTTTCCAGAGTCAAAATAAATGTTATCCTGACTTAAATGCAAATTAGAACTAAAGCTCATAGTTAAGTAAACAAGTTTCATCTAAAACTTAAATTTAAACAGGGACAAGATCACGAGATTCAAATTTTTAAAACAAAACCTGCATACTGGGAAGTAAAACAGAGAATACTCTGATGAAAGCCACACACACTCAACACATGCATATAATCACAGCATATACCATAAGATACATATTCATTTCAAAGCAACACACAAGTTTAAACTTTGAAATACAGATGTGTACTCACCTTCCAAATCATTGCTTAAATCCAGGAGTTTACAGGTTAGAGTTTGGTTGATCTGAAGCTTTTCTTTGCTTCAAACTGTCAGGCTTTGATTTATTTGAAAAATGTTTTATGTTGAATGATTGTTTGAGTTAAAGAATGGCCTTTATACTTCAGTTTATAATGGTGAACAAAACTGAGATGAGAAGGTGATGTACATAAAAATGAAGTTATAGGTGATGTTGTAGTGTATAGGGTGATGTTTATATTGTACAACAGTCATGGCTGAAGACAAATTTTAACCCCTATTCATATGTACTTTGGTTAGTCTTCATCATTTTGCAAGTGTGCATGCATATATACTTTCCTGTCATATTCATATCAAAGGTTACTTTATAAAGAAAGGCTGCAGTGATATTATACTGATATATTATTGTACTGTATTTTTACTTTTATTACTTTTTTTTTAGTTATGTTTTGGTTGTACTTATCTATGCATATGTATATTTTAATTTGTTTGTTCACACTTTGTTTTGTTTTCCATTTGCTCGGCTGAGAATCTTCTTTTGTATGTTATTTCTTTTGTTTGAATACATGAATGTATCTTGTATTTTCTTTTCTTTTACTTTGCTTTTAATAACTTAAATAAATTTCTATTTTATATAACATAACTTGCTTGATTTAATTTACAAGCTCTTGTATTTGCTTATGCTTATGTTTGTATTTGTTTGTATTATTTTGTATTGCATACTTTTGTTTATGTAAGGTTGTGATGAATATTGTTTTTGACATATATATTGTTTTCTTGTTTTATAAAAGTTTCATATAAGTTTATATGCATGTCTAGGTCATTTTTTTATAACCATATATTTATTTGAAACATTTATTGCTAATACTTATTTTACTTTGTTTATATATCTTACTTTGTTTTGTTTCTCATTTATGCATTTGTTTATTTATGTAAAAATATATACTTTTATTTTGCTTACTTAAATGTATTTGCTTTATTCTTGCATTTTAAATTTACTTCTATTTTTATTTTACTCTTATTACTTTTGTCTTGTATTTATTATATATATATATTTTATATAACTCAAATTATCATTATTTATAAAAAAATTTAAATCAATTTATTTATTTATTTCTATACTTGTGTCTAAAGTATATTATTTATTTTTCAAAATCATTTATTTAAGAATTTATTTAAAATCCAATATATACATATATATTCTCATATATACAAATTTTCAAATCCATATGACTTTACATATTTTCTATTTGATTCGGGGAAACTCGCATCAATCCATCTATACATTTCACAATTTTAATTCAAAAATTCATTTAAATTATCAATTTAAATTAAATTAAAATCTAGGGTCGTTACATCTCTAGACTCCCAAGAACAATCCTTAGGATTTGAAGACCATTGAACTTTTACAAGGGGAACATCTTTATTTCGAAGGCGCTTGACCTCCGAAGCAATAATACGAATAGGATGTTGCTCATAAGTTAAATTAGGTGAAACTTCAATTTCTTCCACAACACCGGGCTCAAGAATAGAATCGGAATCTCGAAGGCACTTCCGTAATTGTGAAACGTGAAACACATCATGCATGGAAGAAAACTGAGCCGGTAATGATAGGCGATAAGCCATGGAACCAATACATTCATTGATAGGAAATGGCCCAATATATCGAGGCGCTAACTTTCCCGATCGACTGAAACGTACAACACCCTTCATGGTGACACACGAATGAACACAAGATCTCCCACAGAAAACTCTAACTTCCTTCTCCGGTTATCGGCATAGGATTTTTGTCTACTCTGGGCTTCTTTCATCCTATGTCAAATAAGTTCAATCTTTTCTGTGGAATCACGAATAAAATATGGACCTAAAACCAGCTTCTCACCGGCCTCATGCCAACAAGAAGGAGATCGGCATGGCCTTCCATAGAGTGCCTCGAAAGGTGCCATACCAATACTAGATTGGAAGCTATTATTATAGGAAAATTCAACAAAAGAAATATGATCTTCCCAACTTCCACCAAAATCAAGAACACATGCACGAAGAAGATCTTCAAGAGTTTGATTCACACACTCAGTTTGTCCATCGGACTGGGGGTGATAAGCGGTGCTAAAATTGAGCTTCGTTCCTAAAGCTTTTTGAAGACTCTTCCAAAATCCACTAGTAAACAATGGATCACGATCACTAACTATAGAAGTAGGAAGTCCATGTAATTTAACAATCTCTTTAATAAAAAGTTTGGCTAAAGGAGGTACGGTTCGGTTAGACCGAACGGGAATAAAATGGGCAGATTTAGTAAGTCTATCAACGATCACCCATAAGCTATCATGACCCGAACGAGAACGGGGAAGGCCAGCGATAAAATCCATGGAAATTTGATCCCACTTCCAAATTGGAATTTCTAAAGGTTGCAATAACCCACCAGGCCTTTGATGTTCGGCCTTAATGAGTTGGCAAGTCATGCAACACTTAACAAAGTTAGCAATATCAGATTTCATTCCCTCCCAATAATAAAGCTGCTTCATATCCGCGTACATTTTACTACTTTCGGGATGAATGGTAAATTTAGAACGATGTGAATCTTCTAAAATATCTTTACGAAGATCACTAATATTTGGTACGATAAGTCTACCAATTTTCGAATGCCGCCACGAGAATCGATATCAAAGTCTTTTAAACCTTCAATATCAATTTTATCCTTTATATTTTGGCCAAGAAGAGCCAATTCAGGATCTAGCCCTTGAGCTTCAAGAATGCGGTCCAAAAGAGAAGGATGAGCCTCAAGACTACATAAAACAAGAGATGAACATAAATCGGAAACACGGTCTCGAATTTCATAAGTGGATAAAATCTCGAGATCGTTCCATTCAGATATCATCATAGAAACAACAGCTTGTTTACGGCTAAGAGCATCGGTGACACGATTACCCTTACCGGGAGTATAAAGAATATCGAGATCATATGGTGCAAGAAATTCGAGCCAACGCTGTTGACGCAAATTAAGATCCTTTTGAGAGAATAAATACTTCAAGGATTTATGATCGGTATAAAGAAAATTTTCTCTCCTAAAAGATAATGACGCCAAATACGAAGGGCGAAAACAATAGCCGCGAGCTCTAAATCATGAGTGGCATATTTAGTCTCAGCAGGCTTTAATTGCCTAGAAGCATAAGCAATAACACGTTCTTTTTGCATAAGAACGACACCCAAACCAACACGACTAGCATCGGTATAAACAACGAAATCTTGATTCCCCTCGGGGATAACAAGAATAGGAGCATCAGAAAGAAGTTCCTTCAATTTCTGAAAAGAAGCTTCACATTTGTCCGACCAAATGTATTTAACATTCGTTAAGCTAGTGAGAGGCACGGCAATCTTAGAAAAGTCTTTGATAAAATGGCGGTAATAACCTGCCAATCCAAGGATACTACGAATCTCTGTCACACTCTCCGGTCTCTTCCAATCTTGAATCGCTTCAATCTTTGATGGATCAACAGAAATTCCGGATTCGGAAATAATATGACCGAAAAACTTCACACGAGATTGCCAAAAGTGGCATTTAGAAAACTTTGCCTTTAAATGATTACTCCTAAGAGTTTCCAACACAATCCGAAGATGCTTCTCATGTTCCTCCTTGGTTTTTGAATACACAAGAATATCATCAATAAAGATGAGAACAAACTGGTCGAGGAAGTCTTTAAAAACTCGATTTATAAGGTCAACGAAATAAGCCGGAGCATTCGTTAAACCAAATGGCATAACAAGCCATTCATAAGATCCATAACGAGTACGGAACGATGTCAAAAGAATACTATCCTCTGCAATATGAAGCTGGTGAAAACCAGTAGCTAAGTCTAATTGTGAAAAGACTCTAGCACCACTAAGCTGATCGAATAGATCATCAATCCGAGGTAAAGGATATTTATTTTTGATAGTAAGATCATTAAGCTTGCGGTAGTCAACGCAAAGCCTAAGTGTTCCATCTGATTTCTTCACAAAAATAGCTGAAGCTCCCCAAGGCGAGGAACTAGAGCGAATAAATTGCTTTGTCTCCAATTCGGATAATTGTTTACGCATCTCCTCGTTTTCTTTATTGGACATACGATAAGGAGGGCAAGTGATAGGTTGAGCTCCAGGAATGAGATTAATTTTGAACTCAATTTCTCGCTTATGGGGTAATCCCAAAAGCGGCTCGAATATGTCGGAAAATTCACGAACGACGTGAATAAGAGAAACAATATCACCCTCATCATCATCATCGTCATCACGAGGGTTTAAAGAATATAAAGATGCAACCAAAGCAGAATCCGAATCTTTAAGAATAACAGAAACCTGATTAACGGATTGAGGATGTCAAAGATGAATAGTCCGCTCAGGACATAGGATATGAGCTTCATAACGGTTAAGCCAATCCATTCCCAAAATCATTCCAAAGCCTAAATAACGCATGACATGCAAATCGGCTAGGAAAGAAAAATCACACAAAATAATCTCCACATCTTTACACAATAAACTGATTGTTGCGGATCCACCAACCGGATTCGCAATTCTCAAAGAAGTCATTAAACACTAAACATCCAAAGAAAAAGCATCAACAAGTTCTTTTGATATAAAAGAATGGGACGCACCCGTATCAAAAAGAACTCGAATAGGATGATCACGAAACACAATAATGCCATCAAGGATAGAATGAAGCATACCTTGACCACGAGATGTGTTGCTAGGTGCTTGGGCAACATTTAACTTTCCCTCCTTCTTGCCCTGAAGCTTGGGGCATGAAGATATAACATGACCGGGACCTTTGCAGTAGCGACAAGAGAGAGACTTTGGGCACTTGTTCGCGTAATGGTACTTCGAACCACAATTATAGCATTCCCCACGACCAAAGGAAGAAGTCTTTGCCACAGGGGTTGCTTGCTTCCCTTTCTTATTGGGATAAGGACCTTTGAATTTATTAGGCCTTTTCTTGTTGTTGTTGAAGCTTGGTTTGGAACCCACCACTTCAACATCATTCTCCCTATCCGCCTCTTCAAGACGAAGAGCGATGTCAATGAGTTGGTCGAAAGAAACTTCTAATTTTAGATGTAATGGCTTCTTGAGAATTTTGTTTAAGCCATAGACGAACCTCAGGTTCTTCTTCAAAGGGGTGTTGATGTATTCAACCCCATATTTGGAAAGCGACTCGAAGGAGGCGACATAATCAGTCACGGAGGACTCACCTTGAACAAGGTCTATAAATCGTCGAGCCAATGTCACTTTCTCTGCTTCTGGTACAAATTTCAACTCGAAGCGTTCCCGGAATTGCTCCCAGGTGAGATCCGCTTCATTAATCTCAAAAATAAGAAGTTCGTACCAGTCCAATGCTCTTTCTTGGAGCATACTAGAGGCCACCTGAACTCGGTGAAGGTCAATAAAATTCATGCGAGGAAAGATTCGATCGCATGACCTTTGCCAAGCCTGTACTTCAATAACAGTTTCGAAACCTTTGAATGGCTTCCCACCCAAATTAGTGTAATCGCTGCACAAGCGTGCAAATCCCGACTTTGGGTGAGTAGGTTCCGGATTAGAACCAGCTGCTTGAGCATTCGTGACAAGGTCAAGAAGTTGCTGGGTAGTCATAAAAACTCCATCTTGGGGTGTAGCACTAGATGGTCCAGCTCTGGGACGACCAGGTCTAACCATTTCTCTTCTTTAAGAAAGAAATAAAGAAGAAGAAAAATTTATTCTCAAGATAAATATCAAGCAATTCTTGATAGATAAAACAAGGAATCATAAAGAAGATAGGATAAATCGGTACGAAGACTTGAATTAAATCCTAAAGCACGACTCCTAAGAAAGACTTAGGACGATGATCCTTGTTATAATATTCCAAATTGTTCCGAAGTTTGCTCCGATACCAAGCTGTGACGCCCCACCTCTATACCCACGCTAGCCAAGAACATTATTGTGAATGCTGTCAACTAGCACGGAGAATAAGGCTATTGAGGAGCGACCGTCCGTGTAATTGCTTTGCGCAAGCAGTGATATGTCAGATTGTATAACATGCATTTCTTTATCAAGAGGGAAATCCGACATACCGACACAAACTCAAAGCTACTACACAGTGGCTATAATATCTTCAGAAACAAATATAGAAATAAGCATAACATAAATCAGTCATAGACAATTCATATCACAAAGGCGGAAATAGATATGAATATTACACTTGGAAGTGTATATCAGAGTAGCGGTCTAAAAAGATCCACAATATCACAAAAGAATAGTTACAAGAACTACACAAAAGAATAAGTATACATCATGGAGTCTATGTCTCAAATGTATACAACCAAAAACTACTAATCTAAGTAGTTAACCAAAAGTCAAGGAGGTAATCCCGGATGTAAAGTCAAGCAGAAGCACCTGTAACATCTCGGTCTGACCCGAGTATTATTTAATAAGAAAATAATAAACGGATCAGTCTAACTATAAATATCATATGAAACGATATAGAATAAGATATATGACTAAACACATAATAATCACAATGCCAAGCCGTGAAATATATAAGTAATTGAAAATAACAAGAGATTAATCAATATCACAGAATCTACACAAGAATCAAAGAAATGTCATACTCCTTATTTCATTCAACAAACCATAAATATTGACGATTATATCAATGTCAATCACAAAGGCAATGACACACAAATTCACCAATGCACAAATATTGATAAAACTTATCAATGGAAATCACGAAAATTGGTGAAACACAAATTTTAGAAATCATCTCAAGAAATCCAGAAATCACAAAATGGGGGAAGGCCTATCACAAACAGGAGCATAAAGCTCACCAACACGTGTATCACAAACGGAACGCTAATTCCATGGTTGCTAACCATCAAAAATTGAGTCGAAGCTCCACAAACGGCCCGAAGACCATGGGTTGCTACCCCACCAATTTGAGTCGAAACTCCACAAAACGGGGTTTAGTCTCCCTCGCAGACAAAGAGACATCGCACATTTGCTAATCTAAATCACAAAGATGATCGTCATGATCAACGAGAAGTGTCAATTACACTAAGCTAGTAAATATATGAGTTTAGCTTCATGTCCCATAACCACTTGCTTAACTTAAATATTTACGAACAAACTGTAGATCTCCACTATAAAATTATCACAAGAGGTTCAATCGAACGAGTCCAAGAATCAACCGATGAAGTAAACGCAAGCGTTTCATACCACTCGTTTTACTAAGTCGTTTAATTAGATTTCTCATACGAGTGAGGTAAAGGTTTGTATATACTAATAGATTGGAAAACGGTTTAAGAAACGAGCTTTGTACTAAAATAGTGTTGAAATCATTTGAAGAAAGAGTTTTGATATTTATTACTAGTATAGAAACCTTTATATTTTTAAAGTGACAAATCACGAAGAAGATTGTAGGAACAATCAATCACTAAAATTCACATACGAAGATGTGAATAAAAATCCAACGAAACCAATAAAGAATCCATCGAAATGGATTTCAAAAATCCCTAAGAAGGAGTCATCAAAGTCATAATAATTGATAACAACAAATAGGAAACAACACGAATCGATTAAAGTTGGAAATTCAAGCAACTAGGCGAAATAGGCAAAATTGCATCAGGTCGGTCGGCCGGCTACAGAGCTCGGTCGACCGGACCCTGTTTCAGAAATTTTCTCGGTAAGCAGGTCGGTCGACCGAGCCCTGTATTTGGCCGACCGAACCTGAGACAGAGGAGTGCTTATGCACTCTGGAAGCAGGTCAGTCGACCGGCCACAGGGCTCGGTCGGCCGAACCTGTTCCCAGTCCCTTCCTAGCCCATCGAATTAAATGGCCAATCACGACCAATTTGCAACCACTCGAGCATCGGCACTAAGGATTTATGCCAATCGACTACCCGGCCCTATGAGCTCCTCGTTGCATCACCAAAAACACATTTGAACATCAAAGCCATGATTTTTAAAGAATTGAACCCAAAACACCAAAAATTAGAATATTCACCAAATCAATCCAAACCAAAAGCTAATGCACACGAATAAGTGTTAGGAATTCATACCTAACATTCGAAGATAATTATAAGCATAGATGTGAGATAAAAATCTCACCTTTGAACCCAAACGATTGAAGAAGAAGCTTGAAAGCAAAGGAGAATCAACCACTCTTCAAATTCAACTCAAGAAGCTTGATTCTAGACTTTAAAAGAATAACATTCCCAAAGTTAGGTTTAGGAATTTATGAAATTGATAAGAGAATGAGTTGGAGAAGAAGAAGAGAAGCTTACCAATGGTTTCTTCTATTAGTTTGGAGCTAGAGCTTGATTTGCAAAAGAAAACTAGGGTTTTGGAGTTTTAATTTCCCATCTCTCCCGCCATTGATGCTTTAGAACTGAAAAGAGGAGAAAGTGAGGGTGAATGGGGAGGAGTGGCTTAGATTTGAGTATAAGTTAAACATAGGGCTGAACCCAAACCCAAACCCAAAGTGAAAAAGTAGCAAAAATCAACTTACTCCAAACATATCGAAGCTTATACTCAAAAAGGTCGCAAACGGCATTTTAAACTCAATGGGAGTGGTCCCGAGTCCTAATTCGACCGTATGCAAAAAGTAACTTTTCGGACTAAATTCCGAGTATCGATAAAATATTTAAATAAAATATTTAAATAAAAAAAATCGATAAATATGCGGGTTGTTACATTAATCAATTTCCATCAGTTACTTTCTATTTCCTTAATTATATATATAATTATTTCTAACTCGAATTATTCAAATGTTTATAACTTTTTCGTTTGAACTCCGATTGAAAAACTTTATATATGAAAATTGATTAGAATATTGCTAATCCAACGGTGCAGGTTCATAGCCAAATTATGACATTTGTGAAAATTTTATTTTCCGACGTTACTGTTTATTAATTAGTTCTTTTTAATTAATTATCGTTAAAAATTATGGGGTGTTACACGTTCGATGTTAATGGGGATTAGGGCTTTGAAGTAGGGCTTGCATGGTCAAGGGGAGAGTTCGAGGCTTGCATGGCCGAGGGGGAGGCTGAAAGGGAGTCTAGTGGTTGGATTCAGGCTTGCAGGGCCGATGTAGGGGGCAAAAGGCTGGGGCTTGCATGGCTCGAAGGGTTGGAGGTTGGAGGCAGGTGTGTGTGGCGAAGGGGAATGGCAAGAGGAGGAAGAAGCGATTGCATGAGCGAGGTGGGTTTTTTTTTGGTGAACTGAATTGTTGGTGAAACGGGAAAGAAAACGATATTTTTGGGGTTATGAAGGGGGAAACACCACACCAATGCCCTATCGATACAATAAAAAGGATGACAACATGGCATAGGGAATTTTGCATAATGTTTTACCTAAGCCTTACCCGCGTCCCCACCCATGCCAAGTCCATTGGCTTTGGTAATGTCGGGGAGGTAATAAATAGTTTTATGGTAGTGCATTAAACATACCATTACTTATGATTTGAGCAGATACACTAATAACCCAAGTAATGAGCATTGGAATTTTTATACACACGTATAACAGAAAGAGAATGCACATCTGTTTCAAACCTAAAAAACCAAGATATTGGTGAAAGATGCCATTTCATTAAAATGACCAAGGAGGAACCTGTCGATTGTCTGTCAAGGAAGTTAAGCATCAAATCTTCTTTTAGGATGGGCTTCAACCCTAGAGTAGTGGAAAGTATGTCGAGTAATAATTGAGATCAAGTGAATCCATATGATTACTCTTTGCATTTCATATTCCTCTCAAATGTCTATTCAGTTGAGTTACATGCTCTTATACTCTTACAAATCCTAAATATTATCCATAATGGTGGCTACATTATGCACTTGATGAGTTATTTATGGTATCCCTAACTGTGGAATTTCATGCTTAAGGTTGGTTTTGATAATTTCTTAATGATGCATTTGATAAATTTTTTTGCATTAGATTGAGTTTTCTTTCCCTTTATTAAATCCATAACCTATTTTGGTGTTGCTTTTATGATGCATTTCTGGATTATACTATTTTATTCGAGTTTGAAAATATTTGCTCATATATAATCTATAACCAATTTTTGGTGGTGCTTCTAAGTGGCACCGAATGGATTTTGTTGATTTAGCTTTGTTTGAGAATTTTTGCTCCTTTTCAAATTCATAGCTAGCATTGATGGTGCTTTTTAGACGCATTTAATGAATTTCACTAATTTATATAAGGTTATGCCTTATTGCTTTTAGATAATACATATACAATATTAGTGGTGCTATTGAGACACACTCTACAGATTATGTTTTTTTCATGGTTGAGTCTTTTTCTCTTAATGAGTACGAAACCATACGTGGTTGCGCTAGAGTGTATCATTAGGTGGACTCACCTACTCGGATGTGTATGTAGGCTGCCTTCTATGGGAGATCTTTTTGATCTTCTGGAGCACTCATGGGTTCTCAAAGTGAGTGCGTTACTTTTAGAAGCACATATTTATCATAGAGTTTGCATATAATAAAAGTGTATTATGTGTTGTGCGATTTTAACTAAAATATATGTTGTTCAAGAGAAATTCACTACATATACTAAGTTTATCAACCCAAATCTATGTACTTCAAGAGAAACTCACTACTTGGATTAAGTTGTAAACTCGTTTCTTTATGTATCAATTCAATTGAAAGATATGGAAAATTTAGATTCCTTCCTTCTTGTAGATAAGCAACAACTGTTGGATCCCCAACTTCACGTCATTTTTTCCATCGTCAACTCTTACACCATAATTTTAACCAAGTATAAATTACAGATATTTGAAAAGAAGGTTGCTTGGCTTGTAATTCCAGGACCTATTGTTTAGCTTCCAACGTTAGCATAAGTACGGAACTCAATACCCGAGAGCATGTGATCCGAGTACATGAATCAAAGAGTTAACCAAGTTCAAGATTATTGTTCAGCTCAAACAAGAAGCTTAACCGTGGGCAACGGGTACTAAAGCCAAAAGCCATTCAATAAATCTTAACAATCAATGGCTCAGATAGCCTCAGACCGAGAACAATAGTCAAGATAAACGAAAAGAATCAAAGAAGCTATATATAAAAGCATCACATCAGCAACCCATGTCAAAATACAATCAACCAGATGATAACAAGCACTCAAATCTAAGCCGCATATAGCAAGCTAAGTCATCAATCCAAAGAAAAGGTTCTCCACCAATGGTGTTATGGTATATTGGCTATAAATAGGCAGTAATCTCAAGGCACAAGGGATCTTCTATCATGAAAAAGAACTGACATAAAATTGTAATGTACTTTTCTACATTTGAGCTTTCTTCACAAACTCATTAATGTCAGAAATTCCTAGGTTCAATTTAATAAGCCTCTCAGCTATATAAAAGTGAATACGGAAATGATATTGGATGTAGGGGCTTTCGTCCTAAACCACGATAAAATTCTCAATGTTATTTACCTTTCATACTTTACCTCCTCCACATGTGATATTATTATCCTACGGTTCAACGTCCCGTTCTCAAAAGCATTATTACATCATGTCTTGGTGACCTCTTAGCCGGGTCTAATATTCTAATCAGCTTCTGGAGATATACCTTCGGTTCTCGAAGTGTTGGTGTAGATGAAAATTTACGCTAACATTTTTGGCGCTAGAAGGAGGGCCGAACCACTGTCATTCATTCCCTCTTGGAAAATCCAATAACCTCATCCCTCCAACCATGCCTACCTTTGAGAATGAAAAACCAATACTAGAGTTGCCCCTCGAACTTCGCATTCAGCTCATTGAAGAAGAAAACAACAAGAGATTGATTAACCTCAGTTCGGAGAAAGAGAATAGTAAAGAATATGATCATGTTTATGAACTTCAAGCTTCTCAGATCGGCCAACTTTCAGAATATCTCCATGAATTACTCCATGAAACAGCCCAGCTCCGAATGATTGTTAAGGACCTGAATAGTGAAGTCGGGAACTTTTCCACCGAATTGCTGAAATATGAAGATTTAGCTTCTTTCGATAAGAGAGCCCTCTTAAATACTCAAGATAGTGGATCTCAGAAGAAGTTGAAGCGTGATTAGGTCCTTACCCCACTCAACTAGAGCTTATCTTGGATATTCTTAGACACTAGCGAAGACTTCTCCCACATAGGCTAACCTCCATCAAAGAATTGTGTCTATCATTTAATGAATAGGAATGAGACATACAAATGTCGAAAGCTTTCTTATGAGATAGAGAGTTTAACAAAAAGAGAATTTAACCAAATTTATTAAACATTAGTTTGAATATTTAGTTTCAAAATTATTTAGTTTGTTGCTTTTTTATGACACTAGGAGAATTACGTGTAACTCTTTCCTAATGAATGCATATTGTGCTTTTCAACAAAGATGGGGTTGCAAGAGGAATCCTTTTCAAACTCCCAAGATTAAATGGAAGGTACCAGTTTTGTTAACATACTGCTCTCAATTACAGCCTCTTTTGCCAAAGTTTCGACTCTAAGGAGCACCCCATGGTTTCGTATTTCTTGAAGCTTAATCAACAGGTCTTGGTATTTACGGTATCTCATTTGGTATGTCATCTCCCTTTAAGAACTTTTGCTTATCATACTTCCATTTAGGATTTAAGGAGTGAAACTCTCCATTGATCTGACGAGATCAATTGAGAGTTTCATTTTCATAATACATACATATATACATATATATAATATTGATTCCATCAATAATCTTCTTTCCCAAACTCGGATCAAACCTTCTGTTGAAATATGAGATTTTTTCAAAAGCCTTTAAAATGGTCTGAAAGCATTCTTTTTAAAGGATTTATATTTCCCTTTCTCTAAGTTACAACTAGCTTTCCATATGGCCATTAACTTAAAATAGATTTTGATAGCCGACACCCGCCAAAAGTGGTTGTAGATGGCTGATACCGACAAAAGGTTGATGTAGATGGTTGATACCCACCAAAAGTGGTTGTAGATAGCTGATACCTACCAAAAGTGGTTATAGATGGTCGTTGCCTGCCAAAAGTGGCTATAAATTTGGACCCAACGATAAGTTGGTAAACCTCGCCATAAGAGCACCCCCACTGTGATGTGCTACAAAGTGTAAGGCCATATCACCTAGGTTTAAAAAGATGTCAAAAAGTAGAATGCATGCTAATAGTGAGTCATAGTCAAATGGAATCATGCACTGGATAGATCCCCAATTAGATTAGAATGTGGGTAGATTCCTAATAATAGTGAGTCATGGTCAAGTAGTACCATGCGCTAGGTAGATTCTTAGTTATATTAGAATGTTGTGTAGATTCCCAATAATAGTAAGCTATGGTCAAGTAGTATCATGCGCTGCGTAGATTCCTGGTTAGATTAAAATATTGGGTAGATTCCCATAATAGTGAGCCATAGTCAAGTAATACCATGCATTGGGTATATTTTTAGTTAGGTTAGAATTTGAGTAGATTCCTAATAATAGTGAGCTATGGTCAAGTAATATCATGCAGTAGTTAGATTCCTAGTTAGACTAGAATGTTGGGTAGATTCCCAATGGTAGTGAGTCATGGTCGAGAAGTTCCATGTATTGGGTAGATTCCTGGTTAGATTAATAATATGTGCCATGGACGAGAAGTGCCATATGTTAAGTAGATTCCTAATTAGATTAAAATGTTAGGTAGATTTCCAAAAGGGGGTAAAGGTAAACATAAAGTCATAACAAGACGAAACTCTTGATTGTGCCACTAGGTTTGCTCCAGACAAAAATCCGATGACAAAATTCGATTGGGTCCAAAACCTATTTTTGATGAAAGCATACCAAGGGCACAAGATATCCCACAAAAGGAAGATTCTAAGAGCACACTCAAGAAAAGTAACATTATAAGAAATGAAGTCGAAGAGAATAAAGTTTCTTTATGTATATTTTGTCTAAGAAAGTAAAAACAAAAAGAGGATATCCTCCCTAAATGAGCAAGCCGAGCATGACGAGATAAGGCTCTCCAAAACAACCTCAGTTTTATTATCACAGAAGGATTTCATTAGCAACATCATCCTTAGCCTCTTTTCCAATCTTCATTTAAAAAGGATGGCAATGTCATCTCCCAAGATTAGATACTGGTTTATGGACTATTCCTCTTTGAAGTAAGGCAGTTGCTGATTTTTAGACCTAGCTTTGACTCAAGGAAATTGCTCTTAATCTCAAAGGCCTTAAGGGTTACTTTTAACTTTTGAAGTTTGGCTACCTTGTTCTCATAATAATGGTAAAGAGAAGCATGGTCTAGTTATGTTTTTGAGTAGTGTAGGAAAGGTACTCCTTAAGGAACATCGAGTTAAGATTAGCAAAGGGAAATAAAGAAAAACTACTCATTGGATACTCTAGTTTGGGATATCATATGAAAGTCATCTAGTATAAGGTTGGATGGAAATTTAAGCATTAAAAAGTCATCAAGAAAGTTTCGGTCAAATTTTTTATACAAGCCAAAAGTTATATTATAAGCACAAGCTATTAAATGTTTTATTCATTAAGCGTATCGATAGAATGATCCTCTCGTATCTCCTTGTCAGAAGAAGCCGCTTCCACCTCCTCCTCTACTAGAGTCTCGGCTTCATGCACCACCTTGGCCTCGGTTTCTTTTTCCTTCTCATGTTCCTCATACCTCTTAGAAAATTTAGCCTCTACCGTGGTACCGTTGTTCCTAAGATAGGCTAAAGAGAAAGTCATGTTTTGATTATGATGGTTAGCATAAGCATCAAATAATATTTAAAAAGCCCGTCAGCTGGCATCCCTATCATGCTCATCTCTAGCAATATAATGTTCTTTATCAACCACCTTGGCCTCGACTTTCTTCAACCTCTCATCCATTTCCTTCAAGGCTTTCTCGAGGGTCTCAATCTTACGTTCCCTCTTTTCAACAGTTCTACCTGATTCCTCTACTTGAGCATTCACCTCTCGAATTTTAGCTTTCAGTTCCGCAAACTCCTTTTTCATCGCTATGGCAACGGCCACCATCTCCTCCATTTTCAACAACCTAAGCAAAAGGACAAATATTTTCACCACGGTCTAAAAAGAAGTAAATAGAGTAAGGACACATATTGAAACCATAAGCTAACATAAGAATTTTTACCTTGATGCTCTCCTGGAGGTTGTACTCAATTGCTTTTGAGTTTCTAGGACTAAGGTTAGAGGTCTAATATGAGCTTTAGTGATGGCATAAAGAAGGTAACCTTCAAAAGCAGCTCTTGTAATCTCAAGTGCTTGCTTGTTTTTGTCGTTAAGAGGATCAGAACCCTTCTCCTTCGAGCTTTTGATCTGGGAAGACCATGAAACATTTTTCTTCTTCAAACCAAGAGTATTTTTGTCAGGAAGCAACAACCTAGATGCTTTCTTGGTCCCCTTTCCCTTATCTAGGAAGCCGGCCTTCTAAGAAGAGAAAGTCATTGCAATGAGAAGAAAAGGACAAGGTTAAAATCAAAATTAAGACTAAGTTGTACTAAGAACCTAATAAGAACTACTATAATGGTTAAAGTGTAAAACCCTCGGTCTCGCTTTCCCTAGAATTGGATTCAGTTTCCTTTCCGCCATCAATGACTATGGTAGTAGCTGTCTCATACATCTTAGAAGATTTTAGTCCATCAAATGCAACAGAAGGAAGGTGCAGTACTCGAGCTTTCAGTTTTCCTTGGGAAAGAATCAAGTGATGGTACCAATGTAAGGAAGCAATCTTCATAACTTCCTTATACATGTCCTTGTATTGATTTGTGATAGCTGGGATACCACTCTTCTCGGATCTCACTGTTTGAGATTTAATAAAATAAGGAAACACAACATAGGATACGAGTAAAACTAAAAGAAATTGAAAAATCCAAGATTGTACTAGCATTATCGAAAGAAGTAGCTATTCGGTTGGAAGAAGCCTTAACAAAGAACCATTGGTGTGGTATTAGCTGAGTGGATCCTGTAAGATAGATGGCCTAAAATTTTTGAGGAAAACATGGGGAAGTCCTTAAGGGATGCAGCCTCTAGTAGGTTGAACATGTAATTGACAATGAAAATGGATATATCTCGATTTCTTTTATCGAAGTAAGAATCATCATGGCCGATAAAGTTGAATAGGAAGTAGCCAAAAGTTGAAAGGATTGATGCGAAAGAATTCCAAAACATCGAAAAATAAAGGGGCAAGAGGCAAGAAGATCTCGTGTTCCAAATGCTCTATAGACCATATAAAATACCCATTGAAGGATTGCTAAAATGCATCACGGGGTCAGGAGCAATTGTATCGACTCCTTTAATCCCGTAAGATGACAAAACTTCATCAAGGTCTTGCTGAACTTTTATTGGAGTGTCCATTTCTGACATAAGGAAGGGAGGAATAAGGTGTCTAATTATTAAAAGAAAATTGGCATTACCCTCAAAAAAAAATTAGATTAAAATCTAAGTCTAATTGTTGATTAAGCAACAAAAGGAGGAGTATCGATGATGATATGGGCAATCTTAAAATGAATACAAATTATATTTGAGAAGGGATTACTGATTCAAAAGAAGATTTCAACAAATGAATCAGAGAGAGCTTGAATATATCAATGGCGATTTTACAATTCGAACAGGTGAAACGAGTAGAGAAAAAGGGAAAGAGTGTTTATATTAAAAGGGGACAGCAAAGATTAAGAAGAGAAAAGCTTTCCACCGTGGAGTTAGTTTAAAAAGTGTACGTAAGAAGAATATTAAGGAGTCACCACATCAGATGCCAAGTCATTCATGTATAGAAAAAGAGAAACGCTTTTGGGGATAACTAATCAACTGCAAATATCTGGACTCGTATTTAATGCAAAATCAGAACCCGTCTCTTCGAAGGTCTAGTCTCGGATGATCACTTACGAATTCTTACTACAAATATAGTTCTGACCTCATGGTCTCGAAGTAGATTTTTCCTTTCGGTACCGTAATAATTTCGCTTATCACTTAGCCTAGATAGCTTCAAGTGACAAGCACGATTTCAAAATGTTTTGATCTCTCGATCTCGAAGTAGATTTTGCCTTTCCATATGGTGATAATTTCACTGGACACTTAGCCTAGATGGCTTTAAGTGATAAGCGCGATTTCAAAATGTTTTGATCCTACAGTCTTAAAGCAGATTTTTCCTTTCGGTTCCGTAATAATTTCGCTTACCACTTAGCCTAGATAGCTTCAAGTGACAAGCACGATTTCAAAATGTTTTGATCTCACGATCTCGAAGTAGATTTTGCCTTTCCATATGGTGATAATTTCACTGGACACTTAGCCTAGATGGCTTTAAGTGATAAGCGCGATTTCAAAATGTTTTGATCCTACAGTCTTAAAGCAGATTTTTCCTTTCGGCATCATAATAATTTCGCTTGCCACTTTGCCTAGATGGCTTCAAACGATAGGCACGATTTCAAAACGTTTTGATCTCACGGTCTCAAAGTAGATTTTTCCTTCCGATGCTATAATAATTTCACTTACCACTTAGCCTAGATGACTTTAAGTTACAAGCAAGATTTCAAAAAGTTTTGACCTTCCGGTCTCGAAGTAGATTTTTCCTTTCGACATCATAATGATTTCGCCTATAACTTAGCTTAGATGACTTCAAGTGACAAACACAAATTCATAAAGTATTGACCTCCCGGTCTCAAAGTAGATTTTGTCTTTTGGCATCGTAATAATTTTACTTACCACTTAGCCTAGATGGCTTCAGGTGACAAGCACGATTTCAAAAAAATTTGACCTCACGGTCTCCAAGTAGATTTTGCCTTTTGGCACTGTAATAATTCCGCTTTCCACTAACTTAGATGGCTTCAAGTGATAGGCATAATTTCAAAAAGTTTTAATCTCACGGTCTCGAAGTAGATTTATCTTTCGAGACCGTAATAATTTCGCTTGCCACTTAACTTAGATGGAATTAAGTGACAAGCCTACTTTCAGAAGTTTAGACCTCACGGTCCGATGAAACCATGCTTTCCAGTCCAACAGTTAATTTCAAGCAAAATAGCCCAGTTTTCTTGTAATAACAAGAAAATGTAGGCATTATATCACCGCTAATAGTTTTCAAACCCTATTCCCATGTAAGACTGGATTTGGATGACCGCAGGACGATATTGAGATATTTTCGTCTCTAACCACTAGTTTTAATTTCTAAAAAAGCTTCTACGCAAAGGTAAATTCCAAATTACTTTCCGAACCCTCTAAAAATGGTTAGATCTTTATAGGTTGTCTAGAAAAAGCAGTATTTTGAAAGTTCTCAGGATATTTGTAATGACCCAGAATTTCTATCATTTGAAATTCGTATATTTAATTGATTTTAAATATGCACAATTAAAATTTCTAAGTTGAATAACCTACATTTTAAATATAGTGATTTAACTGGATAATTAAATCGTTAATTTAATATTTGAAATTGAAGAGATAATTGGAATTTGAATTTAATGTGAATGAAAATGATATATAAAGATGAATTAAATTCTATTTGAATTAGAATGATGTTATAGAACTTTTTAAAATTGAATGTAAAAGTTAAATTTGAGAAATTGAATATTTTAATATTTAATTAACGAGTAAAAATAGTCATTTTTCAAACAGTCTCAGATTTTGAAGAAACAAGTTTCATTGGATCTATAATGTTAAATTATTGTAAGGTTTCAAATTTCGTGTCAATCGGATTTACGGTTTGTCCGAGGCAAGCTAAAACGCGTAGAAATATGTTTAAGTGGATTTTAAATTTAAATAGTCGATTCGAAAACCAATCTTCCAAATACGATCGAATTAGCTTCCAATATATATTCCATTGCGTTCGGAATAGGGGTAAAACCTTATAAACGCCAGGCGGCACGCTTCATTTGGAGTTCGGAAAAAAATCGGATGAATAGTGCGTGTAAATTTTCTATAAAAGGACAACATTATTTACTTTTTTCACAAAAGCTAGGTTTAGAAACCCTAGCCGCCACCATCGTCTTAATGGCCAGAAATTGCCAAACTTCTTGCCTTAATCTCTTCCGGTCCATTAATCAATTTAAGAAACTTCCAACACGAGATTGGTAGAGCGTATCGAGATCTTGAAATCCATACAGAGATGATCGAATAAAGTCGAGCGAATCGACATCAATAGGCGTTAAAAGGTCGGCATGCCATGCACGTTATTCGAGATAAATGGTGAATCGAGCATGGCCGGTCGCTGGCCTATGGGAGAGTGGAGCACATGCTTTCATTTGACGCTAGCAGATCGTCGTATAGCTCGATGATGGTGAAACATATTTCAATTTACAAATGGTGGCTTTGGGTTTCTTGTTTCGTGACTAACCTGGGATGTTACGTAAAGGGGAAGATGAAAGAAGGGGTAGCCCAGATCTGTTGAAGGTGGAATAAACGGCCACGATTAACCAGGGTTTGAAAATTAAAAAGAAATTGTAAATTTATATATTATACAATTCGTATAATCTTTAAAAAGTTATAACTTTTTCATAAGAGGTTTCGCACGAAACGAATTACGTTGGGTTCGTATTGACGAGCACTACATTATGGAGCTAGATTGGGATTTACGTAAGCTAGTGAAAATATTGGTTGAAATTAAATGCCAGTTTAATTTTAATCGGAATAAATCGCTATCGCGACGACTACAAGCAATGTGAGTACAATTCACTCTTTCTGCCTCACTAATATTTTTATATAAGTGAGAATAAATGTTATTTATGATGATTGATGATTGTTTGGATGATATATGATATATTGATTGGTATTTGGATATATACCTGCCTAGTGGAGCAAATGACCCTATACGTTCCCGTGTATGAACGGATGACCCTTTGTACGCGCGTCTGCGTTGAAGCGGATATTGTACACATATTCTAATATGTATATTTGTTGTAGGTGACAGGTTGGAGGGATCCAGCTGGATTCCTCACCTGTATTGGTTTATTTACAGATATTGATATATATGCTGTTATCATAATTATATATGATGTTTGGATGTCGTGATTGATGTATTTGGTGCTGTAGCAGCATTGGGCCATATTTTGGAAATTTAAAAATGCTAAAGTGATGATTTCCAAATTTAAAAGAATTTTAAAGTGATTTTTGAAAATATACGTTTTATTGAGTTTTGGAATTGATTCATTTTAAATAAATAAACGTTATAATTTTTATATTATAAAAATTATGGGTTTTGAGAAATAAAACCAGAATATGATTTTTTGAATGTGAAGTTAACTATTTTGTAAAATGGTTTAAATTGAGATTTTTGATTTATTATAAATGGTTTTTATAGAAGATTTATAAAATTGGTATTTTATAAATTAAAATACTGGAATAATAAAATGAGTTTTGTAAATGTTAAAATGAGTTATAAATGAATCTTATATGTGAATATGATTTATAATTGTGAAGTTATAAAATAAATGAATCTATAAATTAAATGATTTATTAGTAATTAACTTATAAATTGGATTTTGGCATTTAAATGAGATATAAATAGAAGTTGTTAATAAAGGGATTTTATAAGTTGAAGTCCTTATAAAATAATAAATGGAATTTGATTTTAAAAATGGAAGTTTTTATAATATAAATGGAATTTATAAACATTGTTTTGTAATTCCGAAATCAATTGAAATTGATAAGTTAAATTTAGAAGGTATTAAAGGAGATATATCCACGATTTTGGACAGTGGATAATCCTTTAATTAAATATGTAGAAGTGTTGATTTGGTTAGAGAATGTTATCCATGATTTTTGACAGTGGATAATTCTTTAATAAATATGTAGAAATGTTGGATTTGGAAAACGAAGTATATTCACGATTTTGAACAGTGAATAATCTTTGAATTAAATAAATGTTTTGGAAAGTTATATCTTTAAATGAATTTAAATGGTTTGAAGTTGTTTAAAAATGTGTTGAGTATCGAAACCTTATATTTCAACATTCATTGTTGAAATAGACATTTTCGAGAAGTAAGGAAATGATGGACTATAACACTATTGTTATAGTAAATGTTTTTCGAAAGAAAATGATTTTGTATAGTATATGGGATTTATATATCTATCTTATTTTCGAATCCCTATACTAGTGATTTTGGGTTGTCGTAGCGATGTTTTACGCAACATTCGTTTTGACCCAAATAAATGTGTTTAAAAAGAATCTTTTCCTTAAAGAAATAAATATATACTTAATCGTGATTTAAGTATATGTAATATTTTCTAAGTGTTGAAAATAAATTGAATTGTGAGTTACTTATTATTAAATAAGTATATGGAAACGTTTTCCAATGTGGAAAAGATTTTGAAGATATATCTTCTTAACGATAATTTGAGGTGAATATTTGGCAATTGACTTAATTAATAAAAGATTAATTAAAAGGGCCTAGTGATTGTTATGGTGCTAAATATTTGTTTGTTTGCTTTGATAATTAAATAACCGACTATCAAACTTGGCCCAATTTTAGTTCCTCTACTTGATATGGGAACTATTTAGTCGTACACTTAGTACGTAGCCTTCTGTATGTAGGCTTGCTTATCGTTTGTGTTGAGGATGTCGATTCGTATAGTGCGGAGTATTACTCCAATCTATCGAGCTTCCTTCTTGGCCCGAAGGATAGCAAGTTGAAAGTTGGAGACGTGATAAGTCCATGAGACTTAGTTTCTGTGTGAGGTCGAGAAACACTTTTGCGTTGTTGGTGCGAAGAGACCGGGATCAGATTTATCTGAAAACCACTTCGGACCAACGTATATGCGACGATTGTGCAGGTTGCTTTGTAATGATATTGATATTCCGGATTTTCATAGTGGGGGACTGGCTGTTGATCGTTTGGGGTTAAAATCCCAATATACATCCAGTAGCAGTGGTCTCTTCATTATGAAATATCCAATGCAAGGACTATTCGCTACTAATCCTAGGGATTTCCCGACAGGATGTGGTTGGAAAGTACCTTCGGTTTGTCCTGTTCTTGGACAACTTGTATGGATGTTTGTCTTACATTGCATTTCTAAAGATTACGTACATTGGTTTTTACAAACGTACATCAGTGGTGGCTGAGAAGGCAACTTCTCTTAGCTTAACACTCTCCTTGAGACGTATGAGCTTAAGGGTTGTACTTTTGTGGAAGGCAATTAGTAGTCAACGGAAATGGCCGTGTGGCATTCAAAGTGATGTGATACGTAATTATGAAAGGTAATCGTTTCCTCAGGCCTCATCAACCAAAAATGACCAAAACAGGGTTAGATGCGGCAAGGCTAAGTGGGTCTCTCCCATCAGGGTATGATCATCCTCTTCTAGATATATCTTTACACGCTATGACGTCGTGTATCTGATTATTGTGGTTTGTGTGCTAGAGGGCCCTCGGTAAAGGTCGGTAACGACCGAAGGATAATATATTCGGTACCATCTAGTTATAGAGATGGGTCAGTCTTGTGTTGGTAGAGGATCCTTTGTGATGGTCCTCGGTACATTCTTCTAGAGATATACTGCCGGAAGGTAGTCCCTTCACCTGGTCATTTGTATGGAAATCCAAACTCCACTACGTACCGGCTATTTTGATTGTATTACCCAATTAGACTATATGCTGGAATTTAATCAATGTAACAATTTCGGCTATGATTAATATTATTTGTATATAGTAGACACTACATATTATAAGAGGATTTGATTTGATATGTTTTAGTTATCGTAAGGTAAAAACATGTCCGTTTTATGTGTGGACTTGTCTTACGAGATACTTTTGTTTTGATAAAGGAAAGGTTTGGTAATTTAATAAATTCAGTTGAGTGTGTTTCTCACGCTAGTTTACCAGACTGATCCGGACATTCTTCCCTTTCAATGCTCGGGTCAGACCGAGTATATTTACAGGTTTAAATTTGGTGCTTTTGGAGCTTCAGCAGGCGAGCTGGAGATCTTCATTTCGTATATGCGTATCTGTTTTGATTTTTGATTATCCGCTGTGCTTAGTGGTTTATTATTATCGGCATTTGTAAGGACATGTTATTATAACTGTTCCGGCTGATAACTATTGATTGATTGTTGAACTCTGAATGGTGTGTATATATAAACAGTTTTTGTTTTGTAAAGATCATTAATATGATATTATACATTTTCCGCTGCGATGTGAGATTCTGTATTGTTATGTTTGGTTCTATCTTCTCTCTTTCTTCTCTTCTCTTCTTCTCTCTTCTTTTCTTTCTCTTGACTTTCTGTCAGTCTATGCTTTTTGGGTCCGATATGTGTGGTTTATTGTCGATTCAGAGGGAACAGATTTGCGGGTCGTCACAGCTGGTATCAGAGCTTAGATTTTGTATATTCCTAAGCTTTGATGTGTACTTAGTATAGATAGGGACAGTAGCACCCTAGATTGAGTTTGAGTGTGTTATATATATGAGCGCGTATTTGTTATTGAATATAAAATGTTTTATACCGTGTTTGCTTATCCGTTGAGCTGTTTGTGGATTCTGGTCGGTATGTCGGACGCCACGTTATCGATAAGGATTTCTAAACACTTAAACGAGGCAAGTCGACATAGTATTATTTTAAATTGGGTAAATGAAATAATTTTACCTCGATTATATTTTATATATAAAGGAAATAATTTTTCAGAAATTATTAAAATGTATATAAATTGATTATTTGGTTGTTTGAAAATGTAAATATATATAAGTTAATAAAAGATGTTTGAATAATCTAAATAAAAACAACAATTGTAAAAGAATAAATTATATAAGCAAATGAATTATAAGTATGGAATTATAATTAATATGATTTACAATTGTGATCCTTATATATAAGAAATGAAATTACATGAATATATTTATAAATATGAGTTATAAATAAAAATAGATTTAGAATAATAATTTGAAATTTTGAATTCTGTTGATTTTGAAAGTTTTTTCCAAAGTTAAATAGATTATATCAATATAAATAGAAAATAAGTGAAATTATATAAGTAAAAGATTTGTAAATGTGATTTATAAATAGAAAGAATTTTTAAAAGAATAGAAAGCACTGAATTCACTATCGTTGCTGGGAAATAATAAGGGTGATGACTGCAGCATCATCAGTATCATTTTCGAGTTTTTGTGTGATGGATTTGCTACCAATATCAAATTGAAATTGAAGTTTTGTTGTGATAAACAAATTTGATTTAAAATCCAAGTGTAATTGATAAATATAAGTAGAATGAGTTTTGGACTTATAATATGAAATGATAAAAGTTTAACTTTGGTAAAGTTGAAATGAATTTGAGTTACTAAGTGAATTATATAAATTGGAATTTAACTAAAGGAAAGTTAAAATAAATTAAATTGGATTTTAACTAGATTAGATAAGTTATTGAAGCATGAATATAAGTTTAAGTGGTTGGTGATTATATAATATGAACTTGGAAGTTTGAATAATAAGTTGTATAACTTAGGAAATGAGAAAATGTAAGTAAAACCAAATGTTAAAATGGTTAAACTATTTTGTTAAGTAAAACAAGATATGAATTTGAATAGTGAGATGAAATTTGACTTTAGTAAAAGGTTAGTGAAATAATTTATAGAATGAACTTAAGTTGTATAGTGAAAGTAAATGTAAATGAAGATGAAGTGAAATATAATTTAGGTAATGTTGAATGAAGTTGATTTTGGGTACCATAGTAAATTAATAAAGTGAATTAATGAGATAAAAGTAGTTAGATGAATATGAATATGGATTTGAGTTAATAAACGAAACTCAACTTTAAGTTGTAAAATGAATTAGCATTAGAAATGTTAAGAATTGAATAAAACTTAAGTTAAGAAGTTGTGAATTGAATAATTAAATGAAAGTCAATTAGATATTAAACCAATTTGGAATTAAAAGTGTGGAACCAAATTGAATGTAAGTAAATTAAATTAATTTGGTTGTAACGATCCCGATTTTTTATCGAATTTAAATTGATAATTAAAATAATTTTTTGAATAAAACAGTAAATTAAATTAATTTTTCCAAGATTTAATAGGATATATGTTTATTTGGGTATTGATTTTAAAATTTAATTAGGGCTTTGAAATTCTATATTTAATATCTTATAAATAAAAAAATAATAACATCCTAAAATTTGTCAATTTAAATTAGTAATATATTTAAACTTTTGAAAATTTAATTTGAAAATAAATTGAAAAATCTCAAACAAATAAAATGACTGATAAATTATATACGAATAAAATTCCAATTTCTTTTGAGTTTAAAATTTTGAAATAATGAATGTTTTAGAAAAAATTCATTTGAGTTTAAAATTTTATATGTATATATATAATGCACATATGAGTAGTTTTGAATGTAAACATTGAATTTGAATTTCAAATTGTACAAATGTATGTATGAATATATATATAAATGGACATAAATGGTTATAATTCAAGATGAATTGGAATTTGAATCTAAATTTAAATAAATGTTTTAGAAAAAAAATAATTATCTTTGTGAAATGTGATATATTGATGTATTTGAATATGTACTGATTGATGATGTTGCACTTTTATTGTGTAAAACCCCTGGACCACACTTATACACACACAAATATGGATTGCACGTGGAAATTGGTTAAGTCACAAATTTTTGAAATAGTTTTAAAATTGAATTTAATTCAAGGGCTTTAACTCGTGCAAATATAATTGGATTTTTCCGAAACGAAAACTATTTGTTTTCAAATAATAAAAGCTTTCATATAAGAATTGAATTTCCAATTTGTGTTGAAGTGATTTCAAGTTTGAAATGAAAATGGTTTTCCAAGTTATGAATAAATTTGTGGAAACGGGTTCGAAAGCTATAAGTTAAATCTTTGATTTAAAGATTGGATGAGTTAATCCTAATTGAAATGGAAATTGTTTTGAAATCTTTGAATGGTATCTTTTTGAAACTAGGTGAACTTTGTGAAATGAATCTTTTTGTTCAAAGATTTAAAATGGTAATTTGTTTAAACCATTTGAAGAAAGATTTTGGGTTTTTAAAAGTTGTGACTTAACTGAAATCCTATATCCGTAGGTTATTTAATATTGCGCTCACTATTCGGTTTAGCCGGTATAGGACCTTGCGTCATATAACCCATTCCGAATAGTGATACGACCTTATGGTTTGCATTTGAAGATCGGTGTTGAAGACCGGGTGTCTTCGAGAATGATAGGATAACATGTCGATTGACTCTGCTCTGAGTTTCTCCGGTATAGAGTCCTCCATATGTGATGGGGAGTCCGATCGGAATTGTGGATGCCCGGATTGCAAGGGCTTCTTCGGAGGTGCCTTCGATTCTGTTCGAACCCCTAACAGACTTGTATGGTTGTATGTCTGACACTACACTTTGAGATATAAACTGATTCCTATCAAATACATTTCTGCTTGGTGGTGGAGAATTTACTCTCTTAGCTTAACACCCTTCTCTGAGACGTACGAGCTCAGAGGTTATGTAGTTGATAGTTATCAATGATATACTCCCAATTTGGTAGTGTGGCATGCTGAGTGCTGCCGTGTATCATTTGTTGATCAAAGCATGGCTTTGGTATAAAGCATAGCTTTGTGGATGAGACTGCATCAGGACCTCACACCCCGGAAATGGTTGAAACAGGAAAGATGCTGCAAGGTTATGAGGGTCGCTCCCTTTAGGGTGTGTCATTCCTTCTGGAAAAGGGTGGTATCATGGTATGGATCCCAGGTACCTAACCCATGTGGTTACTGCAAATCTATTACTTTGTGATTTCTTTGTGGTTGAGAGACGCCTCGGATAAAGGTCCCAAAGGACCGGGGGATGGCATGCTCGTGTAGTAGTTACCTAGTTAAAGAGGTAACCCGACCTTGTGTTGGCAGAGAGCTGGTTAAGATCTCAAGACGTCCCTCCAGAGACGTATCCATGTGGCAGTAGGAAGTTCCTTAGCCTGACCATTTGTTGGAAATCCAATCTTCAATATGCGCCTTGTACGATTTTAGTTGTAGAACCTGCCATTTACTTATGGCGACCACCACTGTTTAGATGGTAGCTATAGTAGGCATAGTTCGAAATATCTATGCTGGCTAAGATTAATATTATACTTTCGAAATGGTTTTTATACACTATGCACTAGTAATAATATCAAAGAAATTTTCTCGTATCAAGCATATTTGACTATCATAAGGAGAAATCTCCTCCAATTCTGCGTTTGCATTGTGTGTTGGTGGGAGGCCTTATGGTAGTTTCATTTTCCAAAAGCATTGCGGATTTGTTTTAAATTCTTTTGTTGTTTGTTTTAAAGATAAACCATTTTGTTTGCCCATACTAGTTCCACGACTGACCTGGAGTTTATTGTTCCCTTCCTAAACTCTGGGTGCCACAATTTTCCCACACGGGCAGTCTAGAGTTGGATTTTCAGATAATCAATAATAGGTGTAGATTCGATACCTTTAGTAGTCCTTGGTTTGATAGCTTTCAATCTTTGGAGTCTTCTTCAGTCATTGGACGACTGACCTTGCTTAGCTTAGTGCATCGTTATTGGGAGTTCGAGATAGCTTTGGATTGGAGTTCTCTCTTGAAGACCATATTGGAGATATTGTTCCGCTGCTGGTGTTATCTTTTCTTTCCGTTGCTATTGTCTTGTATCATATCTCTGATGTATATTGATATTCATTGTATCATCATTGTATATTGTATCAAATGTTATATATCAAATGTATTATTCATTTCTTCTGCTGTGTTGTACTTAATGTGTTATAAGCTCCGGCGAACCAGATTCGACGTTTGGATCTGCGGCATTTAAATACGAGTGTCGTATTCGGTGCCGATTTTCGAAGGTCGAGTCAGAGTCATTACATTGGTAATGTTGTTATACATTGGTTATTAGTTTGTTGTTAGTTGATTGTATAGAGATTCATTAAATGTTAATGAAAATGAATTAATGAAAGTGGAAGCTAAATAATTGAATTCAAATTGGAAGTTAAGTGAATCTAAATAGAATTGAATTTTTATTTGACTTGATTTGGAAGTGAACAAACTTGAATATAAATTAGTGAATGTAAACTAATTGGATATGATTGAATGAATGTTAGTGAAGTCCAATGTTAATGAATCAAACATGATTTAATTGAAAATCAATCAAATGAATATTAATAAGAAGTGTAGGTATATTTATTTGATTATGTATTGATTGGATAGATATGGTTTGTTGGATGATAGTTGTTTGATGGTTGGATTTGTTGTTTTGGTTGCATTTGCTATATTGGCATATAGTAGTTGTTGGTATATGTTGTATATTGATATTACTTTCATATATACATGTTTCTCATTATTGTTGAGTGTATAGTAGGTGCGGATGGCGTTTGCTTCGCATTTGGAGCTCGCTTTCGCCCTATATTAGCCGTATATGCTCGCTAATAATATATAAGTTACATATCACGGATTAAATATCGTACTTTTACACTTTTTTCCCTTTGGGATGCCTCATCCTCGAAGATGAGATGTATATTGTGATATATATATATATATATATATATATATATATATATATATATGTTGTGATCCTACTATGGTCGAATCGCGCAAAGGAGACGTTGGCAAAAAATTTTGAAAATTTAAGGTGTTGGAAATTTTTTGAGAAATTGAAAGAATTTTTAATAACTAAAATTTTGATTTTTAGTTATGATTTGAAATGATATCAGTAGTCATGAAAAGATAACTAAGTATGGATTTGAAAAATTAGAAAATTTTTGGTAAGAAGTTTAACGAATGGATTTTGGGAAAGGTTAAAATGTTTAAATAGATTTGATATCCAATTTAAACGAATTGTTTTGAAAAGTTAATGGATTTTGTAGCTTTTTCTTACTTGGTAATTTCGAGGATGAAATTCTTTTAAGTAGGGGAGAATGTAACGACCCAGAATTTCTGTCATTTGAAATTTGTATATTTAATCGATTTTAAATATGCACAAGTAAATTTTCTAAGCTGAATAACCTATATTTTAAATATAGTGATTTAACTGGATAATTAAATCGTTAATTTAATATTTGAAATTGAAGAGATAATTGGAATTTGAATTTAATGTGAATGAAAATGATATATAAAGATGAATTAAATTCTATTTGAATTAGAATGATCTTATAGAACTTTTAAAATTGAATTTAAAAGTCAAATTGCAGAAATTGAATATTTAATTAACAAGTAAAAATAGCCATTTTCAAACAGTCTCGGATTTTGATGAAACTAGTTTCATTGGATCCATAATGTTAAATTATTGTAAGGTTTCAAATTTCATGTCAATCGGATTTACGGTTTGTCCGGGGCAAGCTAAAACGCGTAGAAATCTGTTTAAGTGATTTTAAATTTAAATAGTCGATTTGAAAACCTATCTTCCAAATACGATCGAATTGGCTCCCGATATATATTCCATTGCGTTCGGATTAGGGGTAAAACCTTATAAACGCCAGGTGTCACGCTTCGTTTGGAGTTTTGAAAAAAATAGAATGAATAGTGCGCACGAATTTTCTATAAAAGGACAACATTATTTTCTTTTTTCACAAAAACTAGGTTTAGAAACCCTAGCCGCCACCATCGTTTTAATGGCCAGATATTGCCAAACTTCTCGCCTTAATCTCTTCCAATCCATTAATCAATTCAAGAAACTTCCAACACGAGGTTGGTAGAGCGTATCGAGATCTTGAAATCCATACGGAGATGATCGAATAAAGTCGAGCGAATCAAAGGCAATAGGCGTTAAAAGGCTGGCATGTCATGCACGTTTTTCGAGATAAACGGCGAATCGAGCTTGGTCGGTCGCTGGCCTATGGGAGAGTGGAGCACGTGCTTTCATTTGACGCTAGCTGATCATCGTATAACTCGATGATGGTGGAACATAATTCAATTTACAAATGGCGGCTTTGGGTTTCTTGTTTCGTGACTAACCTGGGATGTTACGTGGGGGGAAGATGAAAGAAGGGGCGGCCTAGATCTGTTGAAGGTGAAATAAACGACCACGATTAACCAGGGTTTGAAAATTAAAAAGAATTTGTAAATTTATATATTATATAATTCGTATAATCTTTAAAAAGCTATAGCTTTTTCATACGAGGTCCATTTTGCACGAAATGAATTGTGTTGGATTCGTATTGATGAGCGTTACATTATGGAGCTGGATAGGATTTATTTGAGCTAGTGAAAATTTTGGTTGAAATTAAACGCTCGTTTAATTTTAATCGGAATAAATCGTTATCGCGACGACTACAAGCAATATGTGTACAACTCACTCTTTCTGCCTCAATGGTATTTTTATATAACTGAGAATAAATGTTATTTATGATGATTGATGATTGTTTGGATGATATATGATATACTGATAGGTATTTGGATATATACCTGCCTAGTGGAGCAGATGACCCTATACGTTCCTGTGTATGAGCGGATGACCCTTTGTACGTGCGTCTGCCTTGAAGCGGACATTGTACACATATTTTAATATGTATATTTGTTGCTGGTGACAAGTTGGAGGGATCCAGCTGGATTCCTCACCCGTATTGGTTTATTTACAGATATTGATATATATGCTGTTATCATATTGATATATGATGTTTACATGTCGTGGTTGATGTATTTGGTGTTGAAGCAGCATTGGGCCATATTTTGGAAATTTAAAAATGTTAAATTGATGATTTTCAAATTTAAAAGAATTTTAAAGTGATTTTTGAAAGTATACGTTTTATTGAATTTTGGAATTGATTCATTATAAATAAATAAACGTTATAATTTTTATGTTATAAAAATTATGGTTTTTGAGAAATAAAACCAGAATATGATTTTTTGAATGTGAAGTTAACTATTTTGTAAAATGGTTTAAATTGAGATTTTCGATTTATTATAAATGGTTTGTATAGAAGATTTATAAAATTGGTATTTTATAAATTAAACTACTGGAATTATAAAATGAGTTTTGTAAATGTTAAAATGAGTTATAAATGGATCTTATATGTGAATAAGATTTATAATTGTGAAGTTATAAAATAAATGAATCTGTAAAATAAATTATTTATTAGTAATTAACTTATAAATTGGATTTTGGCATTTAAATGAGATATAAATAGAAGTTGTCAATAAAGGGATTTTATAAGTTGAAGTTCGTATAAAATAATAAATGGAATTTGATTTTAAAAATGGAAGTTTTTATAATATAAATGGAATTTATAAACATTGTTTTATAATTCCGAAATCAATTGAAATTGATAAGTTAAATTTAGAAGGTATTAAAGGAGATATATCCACGATTTTGGACAGTGGATAATCCTTTAATTAAATATGTAGAAGTGTTGATTTGGTTAGAGAATGTTATCCATGATTTTGGACAGTGGATAATTCTTTAATAAATATGTAGAAATGTTGGATTTGGTAAAACGAAGTATATTCACGATTTTGGATAGTGAATAATCTTTGAATTAAATAAATGTTTTGGAAAGTTATATCTTTAAATGAATTTAAATGGTTTGAAGTTGTTTAAAAATGTGTTGAGTATCGAAACCATAGATTTCAACATTCATTGTTGAAATAGACGTTTTCGAGAAGTAAGAAAATGATGGACTATAACACTTTTGTTATAGTAAATGATTTTCGAAAGAAAATGATTTTGTATAGTATATGGGATTTATATATCTATCTTATTTTCGAATCCCTATACTAGTGATTTTGGGTTGTCGTAGCGATGTTTTACGCAACATTCGTTTTGACCCAAATAAATGTGTTTAAAAAGAACTTTTCCTTAAAGAAATAAATATATACTTAATCGTGATTTAAGTATAAGTAATATTTTCTAAGTGTTGAAAATAAATTGAATTGTGAGTTACTTATTATTAAATAAGTATATGGAAATGTTTTCCGATGTGCAAATGATTTTGAAGATATATCTTTTTAAAGATAATTTGAGGTGTATATTTGGCAAATGATTTAATTAATAAAAGATTAATTAAAAGGGCCTAGTGATTGTTATGGTGCTAAATATTTGTTGGTTTGCTTTGATAGTTAAATAATCGACTATCAAACTTGGCCAAATTTTTGTTCCTCGACTTGATGTGGGAACTATTTTTTCGTACACTTAGTACGTAGCCTTCTGCGTAGGCTTGATTATCGTTTGTGTTGAGGATGTCGATTTGTATAGTGTAGAGTATTACTCCAATCTATCGAGCTTCCTTCATGGCCCGAAGGATAACAAGTTGAAATTTGGAGACGTGATAATTATATGAGACTTAGTTTCTTTGTGAGTTTGAGAAACACTTTTGCGTTGTTGGTGCGAAGAGACCAAGATCAGATTTATCTGAAAACCACTTCGGACCAACGTATATGCGACGATTGTGCAGGTTGCTTTGTGATGATATTGATATTCCAGATTTTCATAGTGGGGGACTGGTTGTTGATCGTTTGGGGTTAAAACCCCAATATACATCCAGTAGCAGTGATCTCTTTATTATGAAATATCCAGTGCAAGGACTATTCGCTACTAATCCTAGGGATTTCCCGACAGGATGTGGTTGGAAAGTACCTTCGGTTTGTCCTGTTCTTGGAAAACTTGTATGGATGTTTGTCTGGCATTGCATTTCTAATGATTACGTACATTGGTTTTTACAAACGTACATCAGTGGTGGCGGAGAAGGCAACTTCTCTTAGCTTAACACCCTCCTTGAGACGTACGAGCTTAAGGGTTGTACTTTTGTCGAAGGAAATTAGTATTCAATGGAAATGGCCATGTGGCATTCAAAGTGATGTGATATGTGATTGTGAAAGGTAATCGTTACCTCAGGCCTCATCAACCGAAAATGACCAAAACAGGGTTAGATGCGGCTAGGCTAAGTGGGTCGCTCCCATCAGGGTATGATCATCCTCTTCTACATATATCTTTACACGCTGTGACGTCGAGTATCTGATTATTGTAGTTTGTATGCTAGACGGCCCTTAGTAAAGGTCGGTAATGACCGGAGGATGATATATTCGGTACCATCTAGTTATAGAGGTGGGCCGGTCTTGTGTTGGTAGAGGATCCTTTGTGATGGTCCTCGGTACATTCTTCTAGAGATGTACTGCCGAAAGTAGTCCCTTCACCTGGTCATTTGTATGGAAATCCAAACTCCACTACGTACCTGCCATTTTGACTAAATTACCCAATTATGCTATATGCTGGAATTTAATCAACGTAACAATTTCGCTATGATTAATATTATTTGTATATAGCAGACACTACTATAATATAAGAGGATTTGGTATGATATGTTTTAGTTATCGTAAGGTAAAAACATGTTCGTGTTTATGTGTGGACTTGTCTTACAAGATACTTTTGTTTTGATAAAAGAAAAGTTTGGTAATTTAATAAATTCAGTTGAATGTGTTTCTCACGCTGGTTTACCAGACTGATCTGGGCGTTCTTCCCTTTCAATGCTCGGGTCAGACCGAGTATATTTACAGGTTTAGATTTGGTGCTTTTGGAGCTTCAGAAGGCGAGCTGGAGATCTTCATTTCGTATACGCGTATCTATTTTGATTTTTGATTATCCGCTGTGCTTAGTTGTTTATTATTATCGGCATTTGTAAGGACAGGTTATTATAACTGTTCAGGCTGGTAACTATTAATTGATTGTTGAACTCTAATTGATGTGTGTATATATACAGTTTCTGTTTTGTAAAGATCATTGATATGATTTTATACATTTTCCGCTATAATGTGAGATTCTGTATTGTTCTGTTTGGTTCTATCTTCTGTATTTCTTCTCTTCACTTCTTCTCTCTTCTTTTCTTTCTCTTGACTTTCTGTCAATCTGTGCTTTTTGGATTCGACATGTGTGGTTTATTGTCGATTCAGAGGGTACGGATTTGCGGGTCGTCACAATATTACTTTACTCGAAAACTTGTGGTCAACTTTCATGATGAGAATGGAACAAACAAGCCAAGTAACAAACTAGAAATAACATTTTTCTTTTCAAAGTCCTCCTCTTATCAACCATATAAGGTGAAGTTTGAGGGGGCATGTATTACACAACAATTTCTACCAGGCATAAATCATGAATATTTGAAAAAAAAAGGTTCCTTGGCTTGTAATTCCAAGACCCGTTGTATAGTTTCCAACAAGAGCATAAGTACGAAACTTAGTACCCGAGAGCATGTGATTTGAGAGCATAAAATCAAAGCGTCAACCAAGGTCAAGATCATGGTTCAGTTGAAACAAGAAGCTTAACCAAGGGTAGCAGTTGCCGAAGCCAAAAGCCTTTCAACAAGCCTCAACAATCAACTGCTCGGATAGCCTCAAACTGAGATGAATGATCAGGATAAACGAAAAGAATCAAAGAAGCTATATATAAATGTGTAATATCAACAATCCACATCAAAATGCAAACAACCAGATGATAACAAGCGTTCAAATCTAAGCCGCATTTAGCAAGCCAAGTCATCAATCCAAAGAAAAAGCTCTCCACCAATAGCGTTACAATATATTGGCAATAAATAGGTGGCAATCCCAAGGATAAGGGATCTTCTAGCATGAAAAAGAACTAACATAAAATCATAATGTACTTTCCTACATTAGAGTTCTATTCACAAACTCATTAATGGTGGAAAAGTCAAGGTTCAATGTAATAAGCCTCTCCACTACATAAGAGTGACTAAATAAGGAAAGGATAGTGGACGTAGGGACTTTTGGCCCGAACCGCTATAAAAGTCTCAGTGTTATTTACATTTTGTAATTTACCTTCTTTTCATGTGCTATTACTATCTATGGTTCAACATCTCATGCTCAAAGCTTGATTAAATCATGTCTCGATAACCTCTTAGCTGGGTCCAATATTACAATCAGCTTTCAGAGATACACTTTTGGATCTCGAAGTGTTGGTGTAGATGAAAATTTACACCAACATCAATGGTTTGTGGACTATGCAAAAACTCTATCACTATCTCTATTTCCACTTTTGACGCAGTAAGGGGAAATTTCTCTGCGTTCGAATCATTCCTTTTTAGTCAGATTCCCCGACCCCAGCTACTCATTGTAATGGTGAAAATAGTGTTTTTCCACAAGGAAAATGCTACAATATTCGCTCGCTATTGGTCTCTCGACCGAAAGTGCTACCGCCGCCAATTTTTCAAAATGTCCTGGATCTGTTTGTTTGGAATTCCTTTGTTCCTTACTGATGATACAGAATTCAAATCTTTCTTTTTTCCAATCAGGGAAGTCCTGGCTTTTGACTACTACGATTGGACCTTCGCTGACCATAAGCACACTTTTGTGAAGATCAAATTGGACATGTGTGCTAACATACCTGGGACTTTGTTTGTCATTGCTTTTGGACACAATTTCAAGATTGGGTATGACCACCAGTCTCAGCATCATCCCCCTATTATGCTAGAGGACATCATTCTACGGGAAGCAAAAATGTGCGGGTACTAGGCAGAGAATCCAGCAATCCTTTTTAGTGACAAAGGTCTTAAATCCTAGTCAAACATGCTTACTCCTAATCTTAGCTTCACGGACGATGTCATGTTTGAAGAGGCACTCATACAATAAAGGAGGGATGAAGTAGCTGAAGGTAAAATAGACGGTTACAATTCTTTCTATTGTGATGGTTCAACCTCCAATTGTTCCCGGTCCTTCCTCTTGGTGGCCACCTCTTTAGTCTGACAATCATATGGACTATTGATCAAGAGTGGTACTTGCATGAAAATATGTATCTTGACTTTGTGATGAACCTAGGAATGGCTCCCACTCAGTCAGCCTAATGGTAGCTTCCCCTTATGCTACTCGTTCCGCTGCACATACTATTACTTGTTTAAAGGCTAATTCTATCCGTAGAAGTGGATATCATCTCTCTAGGTTGGCTGGCCACCCAATGCAAGGTAGTCCTTTTGTATCTAATATTCTTCCAACTCATAACTCTATCTCTTTGATTTCTGTTGCTTCTACTTTTGGTATTATGCTTGCCTTACCTGATACTTTGATTATTATAAACCTTGAAAATGAGTGGGATTTAAGTCCCCATGAAGTTTTTATCATGGAATGTTAGTGGGTTATGGTGTAGGAACAAGTGTAGTTTGATTGGAAATTTTATTTGTCCCTTACATGTAAAAAAGTTATTAATTTAAGATTCTAAAGTTTGCAGACCTCCATTATCTCTCTTAAAGGATATCGAGGGTAATACCATTTCCAATTGGGCAGTGCTAGATTCTGTCGGTTCTAGAGGTGGCATCATCACTTGTTAGGACGAATCGATTTGGACCCATTCTCAAATGCTGTCTGCTTGCAATGTTTTGCATGTGATTCTTAAACACAACTCTTCTGGTTTCCTTGACTTTATATCTAACATTTACGGACCCCATTTCATGGAGGAGAGACGTACTCTTTGGGTCGAATATCTTGATTTTAGTTCCCAAATTAGTGGTCCTTGGATAGTGGGTGGTGACTTCAATGTTACTCGTTTTAGCTCGGAATGTAGTTCCGGGCTTGGGTTCACCTATATAGACTCTTTCAATAACTTTATTGATTCCTCGGAACTTATTGAACACCCTTTAAATAATCGTGCCTTCACTTAGTCTAACAAGCGATCTATTCCATCTCTCGCTAAGCTGGATAGATTCTTCATTAACACTTCATGGGAAGACATGCATCCTTTAACTTCTCAGTACAGTTTCCTTCCATCAGTTCAAATCATTGTCCTATCCTTCTAGATTCTGGTGATGGCTCGCCTCATTGCCCTCCCTTCCAATTTGACTTTTTTGAACCTTAGAGCCTGGTTTTGATGAGATGGCGGAGTTTCTTTGGTCTTCTTTTCATGTGTCTGGATCTATTATTAAGGTATTGGTTACTAAACTCGGGCTTCTTAGAAATGCACTCAAAAAACTATGGGTATTTGGGGGTCTATTAAGTTTAGAAAGGAGCTTCTCCAAAATCAGATCCTAGATCTAAACATTAAGGAGGAGTCTTCCCCTCTGTCTGCCGTCGAAAGGGCTATACTACAAGAGCTTGAATCGGATCTGGAAAAAATCATGCGTCAAGAGGAAATTGCCTGAAAGCAAAGATCCAAGGCTAGGTGGCTTAAGGAGGGTGATCTCAACACTGCTTACTTTCACAGAATCGCTAGTGGCAGACATAGATCAAACTCCATCTTTAGTATCGTTGAAGGGAACCGAGAAGTGGTAGACGAAGCAGAGATTGTGCAGATTTTCACCAACCGCTATAAAAGCATGATGCAGGACAAAGGATATAGGAAAGATACAATAGACTGGGAGACTATCTTCCCTAATCCACAGCCTATCAGCGAAGGCATGGCTGCTAAGTTTGACATTTGTAAAATTTGGGGGGGGGGGGGGCTCTTTCTGATATGACAAAACATAAAGTTCCTGGACCCGATGGTTTCCCACCCTCTTTCTTTAAGAGATACCAGGACTTCCTCAAATTTAGCATTATGTGAGTTTTTAATGAGTTTTTTAGGTGGCCGGATCTAATTGATAGACTTAATTATGCTAACGTCATCCTTATCTCTAAATTTGATAGTGCCCGTCGAACTTCAGATTTTCGCCCTATCCGCCTTGAGAAAACAATATTCAAGCTCGTGACTAACGTTTTGGCTAACAGTACTAAGGCCTTTATGGATTCCATCATTAATCCTAAGCAATCCGCTTCCACTTCGGGTAGATCCCTCTTTGATAATGCTATGGCATTAAAGAAGCTATTTGGTATTGCCACTACTCCAAGTCTGACTGTGTAGCTATCAAACTTGACTTCTCCAAGGCTTTCGATATAGTTAGCTAGGATTTCATTCTTGTTGCTCTTTAACATAGACGCTTTCCACCCAGGTTCATTAACTGGATCGAATTCATCCTATCTACTTCCACTTCATCTGTTTTTATTAATGGAACTAAAGGCAACCTTTTTTGTACGTCTCATGGCCTTAGGCAAGGTGACCCTATCTCTCCGATCCTTTTTAACCTTCTGGTAGATACCTTTGCCAGTATGGTTGATCTTGCATGCTCTTCGGGCCTTCTGGTTTTCCCAGGTAACAATGTGATGCACCTGGGTATCAATTTATTTTGATATGCTGATAACACTATCCTCCTGTCATCTCCTGTTCCTACCATAATTCCCACTATCAAGCTCCTCCTTTACTCATTTGAACTCAGGACTTCGTATTAACTTTCTCTAGGAGTACAATTCTTATGGTCGGTCCTAATCTATCCATAAGGACCCCTATTGCTTGAACCCTTAACTGCTCCCTGAGTAGCTTTCCCTGCACATATCTTGGACTTATTTTAAGGCCCTTGAAGCTTTATATAGAGGATTGGTCAGTCTTGTTTAAAAGTCCAAGGTAGACTCGCTAGTTGGAAGGGTTCCTCTCTACCGAGGGTTGGACGTCTTGTTCTGGTTAACTTCGTTCTATCCTCCCTCCCCACCTTTTGGTTATCATTCTTTAAGGCACTCGTTTGGGTCATTAGTAAAATTGATAGTATTAGAAGGGCTTTCCTCTAGAACGGTTCCCAAAACATCACTTCATCCAACTATTTAGTTGCTTGGACCGAGAATGAGGGTGGGTCGGGAGTGGTCAATCTTTCATAATGCAATAAGGCTTTATAGGGAAAATAGGGTTGGCAACTTTTATCTAGATACGCTAAACCATGGACAACATGGATTTGTCATTGCTATTATCGGGGCCTCTTCTTTCTCTCGGATCTCAACTCCTGTCCTCCTTATGCAGCCTACTTCTTCTGAAAAAGAGTTCTAGGTTGCTGTAAAGAAATTAGAATTTGCTCCAATATCAATATTGGCAACAGCTTGCATACTGCTTTTTTGAATGATCCCTGGTTATCTCCTATGCTTTTTCCTTCGCTATATCCTAATCTTTTCAGCCTTGCTTCCAACCAATCCATTTCGATGAATCAGGTTTTCCTGATGGGATATTGTTGTCTGCATTTTAACAGCGTGATTTCTTAGGAGAACCTCGAAGACCCATGTAGAATCATTTTTGAATCCTCTTCCTTTTCAATAAGGCAGGTAAATGACAGCTACACTTGGGGTCTCAATGCAAGTAATCGCTTCTCGATAAGATCACTCTATAATTTCTATAACTTCTCTAGTGTGTAGTTTAACCTCTCAAACATTTGGAAGTCTAAATCCCCTCCTAAATTTAAAATACATATGTGGTTGATTTTACTGAGCAAGCTTAATACTACTGCAAATTTAGCATCTAAGCACTTAGGATGAGCTCATCCTTACTTCCTTTGCAGCAGTTTCAAATGTGCAAGTCTCCACATTTTTTCCACTATGGCTTTGCTTTCCAGGTCTGGAGTATATGTGCAGCTAACCTTCACATTTCTACTTGCTTTCCTGATTTGGACCCTCTCCAGTTCTGGAAATCTCATCCTGCCAGCATGGAAGCTAGTTTGGCATTGGCTTTCTGTTGGGCGGTTTGGATTGAAAGAAATAACATATGTTTCAATTTAGTTTTAAGAAATTATTTGTTGGTTGCTAATTCTATCATGTCTATAATATAATGTTCTTGGACGGGTATTGGAGCTTGGCCTTTGCGATTCCTACTTATGTGTTCGAACCGGGTGGAATAGGAGGGGAAGCACTAATATGCCTTGAATGCTCGTTTGACTAAACTTGGGCTTTGTTTGCTATTGACATGATATATGGTTATGTATGTAAATTTTATACTGATACGATAATGGACATTATGTTATGTTGTGTTATGTATATTGTGTTGGTAATTTCATGTAGACTGAGTGTTTTTTTACACTCTTGTACTACGATTTTGGCCACCAGCTACACCTATTAGGTGGACTATATTTATATGTATATATCTAGTACAGTTGTGCAACCTAGTGTTGCATACCTTCTTGTCAAAAAAAGTAATTAATGTTTTTTCTATAGTGAATTAATTGAAGCCTTTTTGGATCCTCTTCTACAAATGATCTTTGCTTCAAATGTTATAGTCGCCTCTGACTCAAACAAATGCAAAATATATAAGGCTCCGCTTGGGTTTTTTATTTCTACCAGTATTGACTGGTTTTGAAGGGTTCTGTATTCTAGGTTTTGTCATAACCATTGTTTGTAAGAATTTCTTTTAACATCGGTTATTGTTGGTTATAAAACCGGTGAAAACCGTCGTAATGTAATCTTAAAGGTAATTGTCAACCCATCAAATTGGGGTGTTTTGAGGGGTTACAATTTTTTTTCCAATTATACCCCTACTATTCCTATTGTAATATAAGGATATATATGTAAGGTTACTACAAAAATTCTTAAAACTAGTGTATGTTAGAATCTCAAGCAAATATTGATCGGCTATAACAATACTTTATATAAACTAACCAAAACTGTTACAATTATTAACAGTCAAAACCGATACTCCCAAAACCTCTCATAACTAGTACTGTAAAACTTTCAAGTTGAGCCTAAAGCTTTATCTGTTTGGTTTTATAAGACGTAATATTTGTATTTTATATGAATATCTAATTACTGTGTTTATGTAAGGGAGTTGCTATATTAATTTTAAATTGAATCTGAGCAACATTAATAAAATATTTAGTTACGGTTATTTTTCGAAACTATGGCCAATGACATAAAACAAAGAATAAATAGGAAATATTTGTTTTCTTAGTATAAATTAGACAGAATATATATGAAATGATTAAAATATAATTTACAGGAAACGCTATTATAAAAAGTATATATCTATATATATGATCATAATAATAGTTGTAAATTATTCGAGAAAATGAAAAATAAAACATTTAGGAGTGGGCATAAATGAATTTTTTATAATTTTTTGGTTTGCATTTATTTATCATGCATTTTACAAGTTGGCTAACATTGCATAAAAAAATTCAACAATTATATGAATTTTATACAAGGTTTTTAATCTTGTTTATAAGTTTATAATAAACTTTGCATGTTTGTTGTTTCATCTTTTACACCAACCACATATCATTGTTAAAATGCAATCACATGTCATTGTTAAAATTCTTTGATAATGTTTAAGCAATATTGTGAGATTAATAATTGTAGCAGAGAAATTGGTTGGAGGATATAGTTTAGTGTTGTAAAATATTAAAGAAGAAGTGATAGTTGGTTTATTGATTGTATTTGATATGTTGAATAATGCAATGTTACAGACGCGTACACTGTATTTATATAACAATACAATATATGTTGGGCCAGATACTAAGCCCATGGCCCATGACTCATAATTGAAAACAAGATTATCGGTGATGTCTGATCTGTCTTGGCTTCATATGTAAATGCTTGTGTCTCGATCTGATTCATATTACACCCCTCTCAAACCTAGCTCTTGCGGCTAGGGTTTGCAATCTTCTTCAGGAAAATGAGAAAGAGATGCGCTGCCACTGAAAAATCTCTTATAATAATTCTGATCAGACGCACAGTCGAGATCTTTTCATCTCTGCTTGAGCATCTATGTGAGTATTGTTGGCTTGAGTATATTTTGTGTGATGTTCTTGCAAAATATTCTTATAGCCTTTTGAATAAGATAAATTCGAGACTCAAGATGTTGTATTTGTGAGATCTGAGTGAAATACTCTTCCAGTCTTCAAATTGAAGAGACGATCTGTTAGCACCAAAATTGGTCACTAACACCCTTAGAAAGATTGTGTAGAGAGACTAATGAAGAAAGTAAATTAAAACAGGGAATAGAATGTAAATTCAAATGCAGAAAGTAAGAACACCAAATTTATAGTGGTTCAGCGTAACTGCCTACGTCCACTTTGAAGTTTATCTTTATTACTCTCCGCGATGGTTGATTACAGATACAATCCGTTTTCAATCACTTAAATACAATTATTAAGAAAAAAGATTAAGTCTTGAATCAGTGCTGAATGCGGCAGAGTCTCCTAGTGTTCTCAGAATTCTGATCCCTTTTTCTGTGCCTCTACCCCTCTATTTATAGACGAAGGTAGGTTGGACTTCCCTGGTGGGCCTGGTAGCTGAATAACTCGGCCCAAATGGAGTGGTCACTGTGTGCCGAACCGAACAGGCCGAACGGTCAAATGCCGAACCATCCTCTTCATGCCGAACGATGTGTTTGTTGCGTGAGAAGAGTAGGCCGAGCAACAATCAAAGCCGATCTTGCTGGGGAGAATGCCGAGCCATCTTTGATTGCCGAACATTCTCGGGAGGCCGAATGAAACTTATGTTGACGTCTATCGGATGCCGAACCTTCATGGATGCCGAACGTTCCTTGATGCCGAACGTTCCTTGTATGCCTATCGGTATGATGCCGAACATCCTGAAGGCCGAACGAGGCGCTTGGTGCCGAGCGCTATTCAACACCGAGCGTTCTTTAGATGCCGGTCGCAACGTGATGCCGAACGATGTGGTGCCGAACAACCTAAATGCCGAATATTCTTGGTATGCCGAAGGTTCACCGAGGCCGAACGTCCTTGGCATGCCGAACGGTATTCAATACCGAACGTTTCTCAATGCCGAACGCTTTCTAGATGCCGAACGCTCCTTTTTTCCGAGCGCTCCTAAGTGCCGAGTATTTCCTGGATGCCGAACGTGACGATATGCCGAACAATCTAGTTGAGCTGAGTACCAAGTTGCCAGGTCAAATCTCTAGGAAACACTTGCACCCCAAAGTGTATCGCATGAACGAACGTGATACGATTTGAGTCGAGAGTCCTTAGTGCTTCACTTCGGACCCTAGCCCCATCGCTCTTGGGGGTTGCTTTCTTGCGAATACTAGTCGTGGTGGTGTGTGTCGAACGTAATGCAAATGATGAACGATGCAGCCGAAACCGAACACTCCTCGTGTGTCGAGCGGCTTTGTATGCCGAAACCGAATAATGCGGCTTTGACTGGTTCCACCGGCCATAGCCTCTTCGTCTTCTTCGTCTTCCCTATAAAGATCGGTTCCTTCCTCCTTCTTCTCTTTTCACATTTTTACCACCGCTGCCTTGTACTTGCTGACCTCTCCAATTAACAACCTCCAACGATTCATCAATCCTTTCCAAGTTTCAATCTACTCACTAGGTATTGATCCTTCTATCTAAGTACTTTTCATAACTTTTATGCCCAAGTTCACAGGTTGGAACCGTAACCAACAAGATAGGGTCGAGCCTTGATTAAGATATTCTAAGGGTTTCTAGGGTTAAATGATGAGAAGAAAGGGAGGAATGACTGGAGACGAGCGTACAAGGGAGAGATGTATTGTGGTTCGGAACGGTTTCCTTGTGCCGAACGAGATTGGGGAAAAAAGAATAGAGGAGGAGTAGAAGATGGTTAGGATGCCGAACGGTATGGTCTGGTATGACTTGCCGAATGACCAGCCCTCGTTGTTCGGCGTGGATGGAGGAAGAGAGGGAAAAATGAGACCGTAGTTAATGATGGAGTGCCGAGCGTTGGGTCTCGCCGTAGCTTTGGTTCGGCGTGGCTCGCCATATGCCGAGCAGTGGAATGGTGGGTTAAGGAGGAAGTATGAATTGGGCAGGATGCTGAGTGTTATTTCGGCCGAACAGAATCTTGGCCGAACGATGCTTTGTCGTGCGCTAACTAGTTCGAACGATAGTTATGCCGAACGAGAGTTTGGCCGAACAAGTTTCAAGCCGAACGGTAGCTTGGCCGAACAAACACAAATGTCGAACCATACTTAGGCCGAACAATCATAAATGCCAAACCATATCAAGGCCGAACAAACATAGATGCCGAACCATATCAAGGCCGAACAATCAAAAATGCCGAGCCATATCAAAGCCGAACAATCATAAATGCCGAACCATATCAAAGCCGAACAAACATAGATGCCGAACCATATCAAGGCCGAACAAACATAGATGTCGAACCATATCAAGGCCGAACAATCATAAATACCGAACCATACTTAGGCCGAACAAACATAAGTGTCGAACCATACTTAGGCCGAACAAACATAAATGCCGAACCATATCAAGGCCGGACGATCAATTGTCTTGCCTAATCATATAACAAAACAAGGACAAGGACTCTAGCATATTAGCATATCGAACTGATCCGGACTATAAACTTCCTAGTTTCGGTAGTCATAAGTCTGAAATTAAATCAACATAAACGGATAATTTCTTCCAACATTTAGCGCCAACTTTTGAGTCCGAAATTGTAAACACCATAAGGCAGGCTTTTGGAGACGGTCAGTGATGACGGTCTTTGAAGGTGGCGATTTGAAGCTCAATTTTATGTTATTAACTTTGTGACTTTCAATTTTTTAACGCTTACACACGATTGATCGCATAGTTCACACACCACATGGGGGGAATGTTCGTGTTGTTAATTCTGACGTCGATTGGTTTTCAAGTGTAGTTCAATCAGGTGCTCTTGTCAAACTCAATATTTATCGGAGATGTCTAAGAGATCCAGCTCTGCCACGCTTTCTAATTGACCCGAGCCGTCTTCTAAACAAAGGGTTGCGGATACTTCAAACCCGTCGACTTCCCCCGCTCATAACTTAGCACCCAATGTCCAGGAGGCATCGATTCTCTTGAACAACCCGATCGATTCACAAGCTTCGAAGGTCGACGAAGTTGCGCTCCGGCGAATATGCTCTACCCATGGAATCCCTTTCGCCAACGTGTTGGTTCCGTCGGGGCACGATCGTCCATACCTACCCCAGTTGGATATACCTCCTGTAATAAATTTATGTGCCAGGTGGGCAGCGTGCCTCCATTCAATTTATTTCTTCGGGACGTGCTGCAATACATCGACGTCGCAGCTGCACCCAAATGGGCACGCCTTCATCTATGGCACGTACATCCTCTTCATGACCATCTTTTCTAGGCCTCCAACTCCTAGCCACATTAGATATATTTATATGATCAAGAAGCGGAGAGATAGCCCCTCCTTTGTGTTCCTCGAGCCGCACCACAAATGCCAAATTTTAACCGGAGCGTGGAGCAAGTTTTCCCTGTACAAACAAGAATGGTTCTACGTGCGTTGCCCCCTGGTTTCGCGAGGAGATGGGTTGAAGGAAGTAAGTCTTCTTCTTGGAATGATGCTCATGTTTTGATTGAGGCTATGCCTTTTCTAACTCTTGTTTCATCTTCTTAGGTATCAATCCACGTCCTGACGGCCGCGGCTATTCTGAAGCCGTTAAAGCTATTAGAGCTCTTCCCGCCAAAGAACGGGACATCCAAACTCTTATTTCAAATGAGTCACTATCGAGGTTCGGACTGTTAGCAGAAGGTCGTCGGGTGAGCCTTCCTGAGGGCATCTCCATACCCAAGCCCGTATCTGGTAAGGGGAAAAAATTAGCTCAATCGTCATCACGCCACACCCCTGATGTACAGGAAGAGGGGGAAATCAAAGAGCACGAAACACCCGAAGCATAAGGTGAGAATTTGGGTCCCGCTCAAGATCCTATAGTTGAAGTACGTGATATCGAAACTTCATCTTCTCCTTCAAAGAGGAAAAAGGGGTTGACGTACAAGATTAGAAAGGAGAAGGTTGGTGGAACTTCGAAGGTTACGCTTATTCCAACGGAGAGAGAGGCCTCTTCACAGCATGCAGAGAGTTCTTTAAAGCGTCTATCGAACTTCTCCATTCCGGATGATCTGCTCAATTACGACTTTGACGACCCGGAGGCATTCAAGCTTCATTCGCCCATTAGAGGCGATGCGGGCGTTCTAACCCAAAGTCAGGGAGAGAAAACTCCTATTAGAAAAGCGACTGGTCCGTTGGGGGGAAACACTAGGACACACACGAACACTTGTACTTCATATTGCACTTAAATTTTTGTCATCGCACTACTCTTTGCTAATTCGCTGTTATTTGAATTCTGTGCAGGTAACATGGGGCGCTCACATGGATTCGATCGTTTATCAGTCCGGACGGGACTCGGGTCCCGAGAGACGTCGAGATAGAGATGGTGACAGTGATAAAGACTATCATTCCCAGGACTCGTCATCTCGGAGGAAAACTTAATATCAGCCAAAATACCACCAGGATACCTCTTCTCACCTGGAGCAAAGTAAAGGCAGGCGCGGCCATAAGAAGTCGCAATCTGATGCTCCCCGGGACCAACACTCTGATTCCTCTTCCACTCGATAGTCCCAAGATTCTCATAGGAGAGTTGAACTTTCAAAGCCGTCTCCCCCCGTTCTTGCAACGGACCCATCAGTATCGGAGATGCTGGCCGAGCTTAAAGATAAATTTCCAAAAATCTGCTTTGACGGCCTGAAATTCCTCCCTGCGATTCATCCTATCCCCGGACATGTTAAGCAGAGTGCCATTGCCTGTAACAACGACTTCTATGTTCAACATGACGTGTTTATTCATTTAGCTAAAAAAAATTCTGAAGTTTCCATGGAGCGCCAACACAAAATCGATCGCCTGAAGCTCGAGGCTATCCACGACAAGGATGTCATTAAAGCTCAAGATGAAGAAATTGCCACTTATAAGTTTGAACTTGAGGTCGCCCATCAGTGCGCCAAGGACACCGCTGAGGCTGTCACTCGTCTGGAATTGACTCATAAGAAAGAACTCAACGAGGCGGTTCAATGATGTGGGGCTTTGGCTTTAGAGAAGGACTCCGTTCAAAAGGAGAGTGATATGTTCAGCCTTCGGGTTAAGGAACTCGAGGAGCAGCTTCATAAGGAGAGGGAAGAGAAAACGGCCGCCCAAGAAAAGGCACAACATTATTGTGATGAGATTGTCGCCACTCGGCTCCTGAAGGAGAAACTTGAAGATGATCTCTCCAAAGTCGAGGCGTTAAAGAGTGAAGCCCGTGAGGAGGGAAAGAGGATAGCATCCGTGGATATCGACTCCCATCTTGAGGCGGCTAGAGAAGAAAGCAGGGAAGAGGTCAAAAGCATGTTTGACCCGATAATCGCTGAATTCAACGCCCACGTTCTCATGCATCGAGACTTGACTTTTTTGGGCGAGCGCTATCTTGAATCTTTAGCCGAGGCATGGGAGGCCTTGATAGAAATCAGGAAGGCCGAGCACGGCACCGAAGAGATTGATGAGGGGGGCTTGATAAAAGAATTCCTTAAGGAAAATGAGCCCTCGGACCTGTCAGCGGCTAAGGCTATTTATTGCAAAGGCTCCACTTCAACAAAAGGGAAAGAAGTTATCGACGGTCCGTCTGGGATTGAGTCTCCTGCTCGCGTGCCTACCCAGCCGGCTAGTCGGCCGATACTCGATCCTTTTGAACAGCACATTGGCTATGACCCGGAAGCCCCCGGCCTGGGCGTTCATGTTTTGTCCCCTGTCCTGGAGGGTGAAACCCCCTTGACGGCTGAGAATCAGCCGGAACCTGGTGGGCAACTCTCTTTCTTTAACATCCCAAGTGTTTCCTAGAAGCTGTCGTATTCTAATACTTGCTTTTCGTGATTTTGTGCAGGTCGTTCTGATCCCGAGCCGACTCCAAGGAGCGATGTGGCCAAGGAGGCGGAGAAAGAAAAAAGTGAGGCTCCCGGCCCTGATGCTCAGGTGATCGAGGCGCTTGACGAAGGCAAGTCCGATTCTTCCTCTGGCGGTTATGAAGTAGAAGTCACAGGTGCCTATGAGCGCACACCGAATTAAGCATGAAGGAGCAGCTCGAGAAAGAGAAGGAGAAGAAAGCCAATATCAAGGTCGAGCCCCGTGTTGTGGACCCAGACGATCCCTTGAACAAACTGTTGAAGGCCATCCTTCCTGGCAGGTCCAAGCCAGTGGATGTTCCTCCCATTTCTTTAGTTGTTACGCCTCCCTCAAGGAATAGTACCAAGGGTAAACGCTCTGGAGAGGAGCCGTCGGGGAAGAAGTTGAAGAAGCACGAGAAGTGATTACTATCCTCGTTCAACGAGAGTTAGTTCAAGTCGTGTAATAATTTTTATGTAATCTTTGTAGATAGATTGTCGACTCCGAACTTTGGAGTGTTTGTAGTAGAAAACTTTTCTTAAATAAAGTTTATTTCCTTTTTCTGTCTATACAAAAGATTCTTATTATTCAGTTTTCTTTGTGATTGTGATTTGAATCCACGCTGTTGTGCGTAACATAGACTTCTTGGTTTGTCTTCATATAGCCCGGAAATTCTTTGGGAGCTGTTCAATATCCATTTTGTGCTTCGAGTACTTAGAATATTTTCTAGCCCGCATCCTGGGGATTTGGCAGACTCAAGTCATTTGTGTCACAGCTTCGTATCTGGGGAACTTGGAGACCTGACTTGCTTATATTTGAGTCCGCGTTCTGGGGACTCTGTAACGACCCGTATTTTTACGGATCGAAATACCGTTATCCTTAGATAGTTGTGTTGTTAAACCATCCAGAATCTAAGTCGTTCAGAACTTAGGTTGTCCAGATTTGAGTCGTGACCGACTTGTAGGAGATTAAGCGGCTTAAGGTGTTGAACGGCTTATAGGTGTGGCCGAGTCAGGGAAGTAGCCGACTTAGTGGTGTTGAGCGACTCATGGGAGTGGCCGACTCATTGTGTGACCGACCTAAGGGATAGTGATATAGGAGTTAGTTCGCGTGAGCGACTTAGTGAGCTAGTTAGGTTGGGTAGTGTTTGGGTCGGAAGGGCGACATAAGGAGTTACCGACCTTGGGGATGGAGCGACTATGTGATAGGTCGCATGGTGTTTAAGTCGTGGCCGTGTAGTTAGGTCGTGGGATGACCTAGTTAGGTCGGCAGGGTAGTTAAGTCGGTAGGAGTTAAGTTGCTATGCCGCGTCCCAGTTAAGTCGTGTGCGTGTTAGGTCGGCGCTTGAGTTAGGTCGTGAGTCGTAGAGACCTTGTGTCTGTGATAGGTCGGGGTCTGTTTTAGGTTGTTAGGTGGTTGGGTCGGCTAGGTTGTTGAGTCGCATGAAGCATGAGTCGTTAGGCCGTGTTAGTTAGGTCGTTGGGTCGTGTGGGGTTGCTAAGTCGTGAGTCGACTGTAGTTAGGTCGGCGACGACCTAAGGGGACGACCGACTCAGGGGGATTTCCAGCCTATAAATAGAAGGGGTTTGCCTCACTTTTGACACCGGATTTTGAAGCGACGAAGTGCTGCCATTTTGAGAGCTCATCTACAACACTTCTTCACTTCTTTTCTCCACTCTAATCTTGTGATTCCTTCCATCTAAATTGAAGATCAAATCGAAGATCCAAGAGCCAAAGTTGAAGATCTCCATCCACTGAAGAGAGATTTCATCGTCTGAAGCGGAGCTTTGGAGGATCAAGCTTGATTCTTTGCTGTCCAGATCTGGAGTTGGTTGTTTTTGAGGTGTTTAGGTGATTCGGTGAGTGGTAGTTATCTCTCACACGGACCCAAAGGAGTATATTGGATCGGTGGTTTGTTTGTGTGTTAAAGATAGTGATTTCTTGCATTTTCCTAAAGTCTGCATGTAGATCTATCATCTATGAAGTTTTGACACCTATTTTACTACATGTTAACTTATACAAGTTTATTCACCAAGTTGTAGAGACATTGCTTATAATTCACGTTTATTAGATTTGGACACTTTAATTACCAAATTTCCATTCTTGTACAATTGCTTATTAGATCTTGTTTGAATGATTGATTACTTGGATTAATGATTGATTTGATTGATAGATTGTTGCAAATTAGCTAGTAGTTGATTTGGGACAAGTTGGTCGAAGATAATTCAAAAACTAAATGGAAAGGCTCTTGAATGGTGAAAGATGCTTATGGCATATGAAGTGAGTGATGAAGCTCATATGGATAGATTCGACGATGATGGACTTTGCCATGATGCGATGAGGCAAACCATGATGTTAAGATGGAACTTTGCCATGATGCGATGAGGCAAACCATGACGTTGAGATGGGACTTTGCTATGATGCGATGGAGCGAAGCATGATGTGTGAAATCCTTGGTTTAATCCAGACGGGATCATCCCAAGCATGTTGGTAACTCGATGATGCGGTTCGAGTTGTTGATAATGGTGGGCTCGAGAGGCGGTTGAGCCAGTGTGAGAATAGTCATCGAGGAGGATGACTAGGAGGCTTGGATCTTATCGTTATTGAAGGTTCTAGCATGCTCAAAGCAAGAGTACGTTGGGACGGGTCACGATGACGTCTCAGACACGGGTCACGATGACGTGTTAGTACTCTGGGCAGATGCGATAGTCCTAGGCACAGGTCATGATGACGTGCGGAGTTATGTCTAGAACCGGGGTTGCCATTAGCCCTTGACGGACGGCTGAAAGGAGGTGCCGGTCATTCAATTAACGGTGATATCGAGGCAATGATAACAGTGATAGCCAGAGTAATGGATGTTTGATTGTACCATCATTCGACCTCAAGAGCGGTGTTTTCTGGGTGCTTATCTGATCTTGGTTTAGGCCTTAGGGGTTTGTATTTGGAAAACATCGACCTTGACTCGAGTGATAATTACTTTGCCTTAAATGTCTGCTTTGTTATGCTTGTTTCTGCTTAGTGTGTCTGGGGGCTATCACTGTAGAATGAGGTGGACTGGGATGGTTGAGTTCCTATTCCTTTTATCCTTTATGTTATTTTGGTATGTTTTATAGTTAATTTACTGCTCACTAAGATTGTTGTCTGACTCAAGCTTTTATGTTCAACTCTTATTACCTTGGCCTGATCATCCATGTTGGGATGAGCAGACTAGGTAGCAGGTGACAGGTGCTGTTCTTGGCTACTAACGCTGTTGATGACGAAGACGAGCTGGAGGCTTTTGCATATTGTTTTCTTACTATATGTACTGGATGTTCCGCTGTTTGTCTGATACTCTGAGTGTTATGTAGTGAGGCTTGATGTATTGACTATTCAGATGATTGTATAAAACTATTATGAGTTTATATGATGAGACTTCTGCTCTATAAAGCTTCACTATGTATACTTTCTATTGTATTTTATCCATGCGCTGTGAGTAATATGATAGACTATTCTGTGTTTTATCTTACCCTGACTATCGTCCTTGGCTGCCTGGCACACTTTTCAGCGCACCATTCTCTTGTTTTCGTGCGAGAGTCGTGGGCGGTCGTCACATTTGGTATCAGAGCTTTGGTTAATCGATTTTAGCCAATGCTCGCTGATGTAACTACGTATGAGAGACGTAATTGTATTTTGATGGATGATTACTATATATAATATAGTAGCTTAGAAGGATTTGAACTCCTTATGTAGTTGTTTCTCAAGGTGTTCTAAATCATTCCTTTTGTAGATAATAAGGATGAGTCGAAGTGAGAGACAAACTGCTAGAGTAAGCCGTGCTGCTGGGGGAGCTACTGACTATGCCGCAATGTTCGAAGCTATGATGACTTCGATCATGAGGAGGATACCAGATCCAGGGCCATCGGTAGATGTTGGAGTTCAAGTTCAAGCTCCAAAACCAGTGGATTTTGCTAAGTTGTGTAAGGACTATACTGCTCTTGGAGGAAAGGTTTTCTTGGGGACAGAATCAACCATTGAAGTGCAGAGATGGATTGATGCTTGTAAAAGGATTTTTGGTGATTTAGGAATTGAGGATACAACTAAGAGAAAGCTTGCATCAAGGCAGCTTCAGGGGAGAGCTTCTGATTGGTGGAATTCTATCACCATTGATACTCCAGAGGAAGAGATCACTTGGGAGCAATTCCAAGTTAGATTTGAAGCTAAGTTCATTTCTACGGCTCAGAAATCTGTTTTGTTTAAGAAATTTGTGGAACTCAATCAAGGTGGAAGATCAGTTCTTGAGTATGTTTCTGAGTTTGAAGCTTTGTCCAAGTATGCCAGATCGTATAATGAATCTCCGTACCAGAAGAACGAGAAGTTTGTGACAGGCTTGGATAGTTATCTTGGGAGGCAGTTGGTGGATCATCTGGACGATCCATTTGAGAAGCTTGTGGAGAAAGCTCTCAGGCACGAGAGTTTGTTTCCTAAGGAAGGGTCTGTTGTTGCTGTGACCAAGGAAGAGTCCAAACCACAGCAGGGTGGAAACAAGAAAAGGAAGCAGCAACAGCAGAAGAGTAAGGATGGCCAGAAGAAGCCAAAGGGTGAAGTGACCTGCTACAATTGTCGACAGAAGGGCCATTTCTCTAGGGATTGCAAGAATCCAAAGGTGCAGTTGAAGTGCCACAACTGTGATAAGCTGGGGCATATCAGGAAGGACTGTCCAGAACCGAGGAAAGATAAGCAGATTGTGCAAGCTTATGCTTTGGAGGCTGCTCCATCATCTTCGAAAGACCCTACCGGGGAAGAAAAGGGGAAGAGTGTGGTGGTTCAAGGTACTCTTTCCATATGTGGTGTTCCAGTTAGAGTATTATTTGATACTGGGGCGTCACATTCGTTTGTTTGTGATGATCTGGTAGGCCGGTTGGGTTTGGAACCGGAAATTGTTGATAGACCATTGGTTGTGACTAATCCAGTTGGGGGTTCATCTTGTTTGTGTATGGTATGTCGTGGTCTAGTTGTATCGAGTCATGATTGCTCTTTTGTTTGTGATTGCTTTGTTCTGAACTTTGCGGGGTTCGGAATTATTTTGGGTATGGACTGGCTTAGGAAGTATGCGGCAAAGGTTGATTGTGAGAAACTGGAGGTGACAGTCGGGAATGTGGAAGGGCGAAAGGTTGTGATACGATGTAAGCATGAAGAAGGCGTCTTCATGGGTTTCATGTATTCGCTGGTTGTTCCACGGGATGGACTGTCATCGATGCCGGTTGTGAATGGATTTGAGGACGTCTTTGATGAGGTCAAAGGGTTACCGCCGCATAGAGAGATCGAGTTTCGTATCGATCTAGTTGAGGGAGCCAGACCTGTTGTGATGCCTCTTAGACGGATGGCGCCTAGAGAACAACAAGAGCTGAAGGTGCAAGTTGATGACCTTTTACGGAAAGGATTCATTCGGCGTAGCATGTCCGAATGGGGTGCACCAGTTGTGTTCGCAACCAAAGCGGATGGATCGTTGAGGTTGTGTGTGGATTATCGTGAACTGAATAAAGTGACTAAGGAGAACAAGTATCCATTGCCGAGAATAGATGACTTGTTTGATCAGCTTCACGAAGCTAAGGTGTTTTCTCAGGTGGATTTGGCAACGGGATTTCACCAGTTGAGAGTGGCTAAGGATAGTGTGCCGAAGACTGCTTTTAGGACACCATCCGGTTTTTATGAGTGGCTGGTAATGCCGTTTGGATTGACCAATGTACCAGCATATTTTGTGGATCTTATGAATAGAGTATTCAGAGATTAGTTGAACAAGTTCGTACTTGTGTTCGTGGATGATATTCTGATTTATTCCAGAACTGAGGAAGAGAACAAGACACATTTGCGTATTGTTTTGGAAATCTTGCGGAAACATTAGCTAAAGGCTAAGTTTTCAAAGTGTCACTTCTAGAAGAGTGAAGTGAGGTTCTTAGGCCATGTTATTTCTGGAAATGGAATAGCGGTTGATCCCGCTAAGGTGGCAGCAATCCAGGATTGGGTTAGACCTAAGAATGCATCTGATGTGAGAAGTTTTCTTGGATTAGCAGGATATTATCGTCGGTTTATCAAAGACTTTTCCAAGATAGCTGCACCGTTAACAGGATTGACGAAAAAGAATCAGGTATTCATATGGGATGATAAGTGTGAGCAAGCTTTTGTAATCCTGAAAGAGCGACTGACAAGTGCTCCTATTTTGACTATTCCAAGTGGAAATGATGAGATGGTGGTTTACACCGATGCATGTGGTACTGGACTTGGAGCAGTGCTAATGCAAAAGGATAAAGTTGTTGCGTATGCAAGTCGGCAACTGAAGCCGCAGGAAAGGAATTATCCGACTCATGATTTGGAGTTAGCGGCGATTGTTTTTGCTCTAAAGATGTGGAGACACTATCTAATGGGAGTTCGATTCGAGTTGTTTACAGATCATAAGTCGTTGAAGTATCTTTTCTCCCAGAAGGATTTGAATCTTCGGCAGCAACGATGGCTAGAGTTTTTAGCATCTTATGATTTTGGTATAGCCTATACTCCGGGAAAGGGTAATGCAGTGGCAGATGCGTTAAGTCGAAGACATGCAGGATTGGGATCCATGTTTTCGGAATGGAAGAACCTTGAGTATTTGGCTGGATTTGACTTCAGGCCTAGATGTGAATTGGAACCTGAGATGTTGGCAAACTTATCAATAAGACCTACTCTTGTGGAAAGAATTGGCGAGAGCCAAAAGCGAGACGATAAGCTTGTCAAGATTATCCGTGATTTGGAATCTGGATTGGACCCAGAAAAGGATAAAGGATTCGAAGTCGATCGAGAGGGTTGGCTTCGGAAGCAAGGACGATTAGTTGTTCCTGATATAGATGGATTGAGAGATGAAGTACTGAGGGAAGGTCATCACTCGAAGTTGACAATTCATCCAGGTGGAAATAAGATGTATCGGGATATGAAGAGAACCTATTACTGGGAAGGTATGAAGAAGGATGTTGGAAATTTTATTTCCAAGTGTATGAACTGCCAGTTGGTAAAAGCCGAGCAGAAGAAGCCCAGTGGATTGCTTCAGCCATTAGAGGTTCCTACATGGAAGTGGGAGCAGATATCGATGGATTTTATCGATGGTTTACCTAGAACCAGGGCAGGAAATGAAGGGATTTGGGTCATCGTAGATCGTTTGACTAAGAGTGCAAGGTTCATTCCTGTTCGATCAACTAGGACTGCACCGAAGTTGGCTGAGTTGTATTTTAAGTGGATAGTTCGATTCCATGGTATTCCGAAGAGTATAGTGAGCGATCGAGACCCATTGTTCACAAGTGGATTTTGGAAGAGCTTCCAGGAAGTTTTGGGAACCGGGTTGTGTTTGAGTACAGCTTATCATCCCCAAAAAGATGGTCAGACCGAGAGAGTCAACCGAGTTTTGGAAGATCTCCTGAGAGCATGTGTTTTGGATTACGGAGGATCATGGGAAGATCACCTTCATTTGGTGGAATTTGCGTATAATAACAGTTACCAGTCAAGTATTGGTATGGCACCGTATGAAGCATTGTATGGAAGACCGTGTAACTCTCCGGCATGTTGGTTGGAAACTGAAGAAAAGTTGATACTTGGGCCAGAAATGATTCGACAGACTACGGATTGTATAGAGATCATTCGGCTACGAATGAAGGCAGCCCAAGATCGTCAGAAAAGTTATGCCGATAAGCGTCGTAAGGATTTGGAATTCGACGTAGGTGATATGGTTTTTGTGAAAATTTCTCCACTGAAGAATGTTATTCGGTTCGGGAAGAAAGGAAAATTGACTCCGAGATTTGTTGGACCATTCCCGATCATCGAGCGAATTGGAAAGCTCGCTTATAGATTGGAGTTACCGGAAAAGATGTCGGGTATGCACAATGTTTTTCATGTATCTTATCTGCGGAAGTATGTGCACGACTCGAATACGGTGGTTTCTGCTGATAGTTATGAAGATTTAGAGGTTGATCCAGTTGTTACGACACCTCGTAAGCCACTTTGTGTTGTTGAAACCGACACGAAACAGCTTAGGAGGAAGACGATTACGTTGCTCAAGGTACGTGGGAGGAGGAAGAGAGGATGAAGGCAGCTCATCCTGAACTCTTCGAGGTATGCCCCTAAGGTGTCGTGACATCTCACGAATTTGTAACTTGTTCTAGTCTTAGAATTCTGCATGCTAGGCTAGTAATTGGATGCATGGTTTGTTGATTGCTATGAAAGTAGGCATGCAGAATAACTTTGATTGCTCTTGTTTGATTTGAATTTCGGGGGCGAAATTCCTAAGGGGGAGAGAATGTAACGACCCGTATTTTTACGGATCGAAATACTGTTATCCTTAGATAGTTGTGTTGTTAAACCATCCAGAATCTAAGTCGTTCAGAACTTAGGTTGTCCAGAGTTGAGTCGTGACCGACTTATAGGAGATTAAGCGGCTTAAGGTGTTGAACGGCTTATAGGTGTGGCCGAGTAAGGGAAGTAGCCGACTTAGTGGTGTTGAGCGACTCATGGGAGTGGCCGACTCATTGTGTGACCGACCTAAGGGATAGTGATATAGGAGTTAGTTCGCGTGAGCGACTTAGTGAGGTAGTTAGGTTGGGTAGTGTTTGGGTCGGAAGGGCGACATAAGGAGTTACCGACCTTGGGGATGGAGCGGCTATGTGATAGGTCGCATGGTGTTTAAGTCGTGGTCGTGTAGTTAGGTCGTGGGATGACCTAATTAGGTCGGCAGGGTAGTTAAGTCGGTAGGAGTTAAGTCGCTATGCCGCGTCCCAGTGAAGCCGTGTGCGTGTTAGGTCGGCGCTTGAGTTAGGTCGTGAGTCGTAGAGACCTTATGTCTGTGATAGGCCGGGATCTGTTTTAGTTCGTTAGGTGGTTGGGTCGGCTAGGTTGTTGAGTCGCATAAAGCATGAGTCGTTAGGCCGTGTTAGTTAGGTCGTTGGGTCGTGTGGGGTTGCTAAGTCGTGAGTCGACTGCAGTTAGGTCGGCGACGACCTAAGGGGACGACCGACTCAGGGGGATTTCCAGCCTATAAATAGAAGGGGTTTGCCTCACTTTTGACACCGGATTTTGAAGCGACGAAGTGCTGCCATTTTGAGAGCTCATCTACAACACTTCTTCACTTCTTTTCTCCACTCTAATCTAGTGATTCCTTCCATCTAAATTGAAGATCAAATCGAAGATCCAAGAGCCAAAGTTGAAGATCTCCATCCACTGAAGAGAGATTTCATCGTTTGAAGCGGAGCTTTGGAGGATCAAGCTTGATTCTTTGCTGTCCAGATCTGGAGTTGGTTGTTTTTGAGGTGTTTAGGTGATTCGGTGAGTGGTAGTTATCCCTCACACGGACCCAAAGGAGTATATTGGATCGGTGATTTGTTTGTGTGTTAAAGATAGTGATTTCTTGCATTTTCCTAAAGTCTGCATGTAGATCTATCATCTATGAAGTTTTGACACCTATTTTACTACATGTTAACTTATACAAGTTTATTCACCAAGTTGTAGAGACATTGCTTATAATTCACGTTTATTAGATTTGGACACTTTAATTACCAAATTTCCATTCTTGTATAATTGCTTATTAGATCTTGTTTGAATGATTGATTTCTTGGATTAATGATTGATTTGATTGATAGATTGTTGCAAATTAGCTAGTAGTTGATTTGGGACAAGTTGGTCGAAGATGATTCAAAAGCTAAGTGGAAAGGCTCTTGAATGGTGAAAGCTGCTTATGGCATATGAAATGAGTGATGAAGCTCATATGGATAGATTCGATGATGATGGACTTTGCCATGATGCGATGAGGCAAACCATGATGTTAAGATGGGACTTTGCCATGATGCGATGAGGCAAACCATGATGTTGAGATGCGACTTTGCTATGATGCGATGGAGCGAAGCATGATGTGTGAAAGCCTTGGTTTAATCCAGACGGGATCATCCCAAGCATGTTGGTAACTCGATGATGCGGTTCGAGTTGGTTGATAATGGTGGGCTCGAGAGGCGCTTGAGCCAGTGTGAGAATAGTCGTCGAGGAGGATGACTAGGAGGCTTGGATCTTATCGTTATTGAAGGTTCTAGCATGCTCAAAGCAAGAGTACGTTGGGACGGGTCACGATGACGTCTCAGACACGGGTCACAATGACGTGTTAGTACTCTGGGCAGATGCGATAGTCCTAGGCACGGGTCATGATGACGTGCGGAGTTATGTCTAGAACCGGGGTTGTCATTAGCCCTTGACGGACGGCTGAAAGAAGGTGTCGGTCATTCAGTTAACGGTGATATTGAGGCAATGATAACAGTGATAGCCAGAGTAATGGATGTTTGATTGCACCATCATTCGGCCTCAAGAGCGGTGTTTTCTGGGTGCTTATCTAATCTTGGTTTAGGCCTTGGGGGTTTGTATTTGGAAAACATCGACCTTGACTCGAGTGATAATTACTTTGCTTTAAATGTCTGCTTTGTTATGCTTGTTTCTGCTTAGTGTGTCTGGGGGCTATCACTGTAGAATGAGGTGGACTGGGATGGTTGAGTTCCTATTCCTTTTATCCTTTATGTTCTTTTGGTATGTTTGATAGTTAATTTACTGCTCACTAAGATTGTTGTCTGACTCAAGGTTTTATGTTCAACTCTTATTACCTTGGGTTGTTCATCCATGTTGGGATGAGCAGAATAGGTAGCAGGTGACAGGTGCTGTTCTTGGCTACTAACGCTGTTGATGACGAAGACGAGCTGGAGGCTTTGGCATATTGTTTTCTTACTATATGTACTGGATGTTCCGCTGTTTGTCTGATACTCTGAGTGTTATGTAGTGAGGCTTGATGTATTGACTATTCAGATGATTGTATAAAACTATTATGAGTTTATATGATGAGACTTCTGCTCTATAAAGCTTCACTATGTAACTTTCTATTGTATTTTATCCATGCGCTGTGAGTAATATGATAGACTATTCTGTGTTTTATCTTATCCTGACTATCGTCCATGGCTGCCTGGCACACTTTTCAGTGCACCATTCTCTTGTTTTCGTGCGGGAGTCGTGGGCGGTCGTCACAGACTCGAAGATTCGGGTCATTTATTCTCAAGTCCGCACTCTGGGGACTCGGGGGTTATGATTCGTTTATGCTCGCGTCTGCACTCTGGGGACTTAGAGCACTCCATCCCGCACTCCGGGGACTTGGAGGTTTAATTCGTTTATACTCGAGTCGACGCTCTGGAGACTTAGAGTACTCCAATCCGCACTCCGAGGATTCGGAGGTTTGATTCGTTTATACTCGAGTCCGTGCTCTGGGGACTTAGAGTACTCCAGTCTGCACTACGGGGACTCGGAGGTTTAATTCGTTTATACTCGAGTCCACGCTCTGGGGACTTAGAGTACTCCAGTCCGCACTCTGGGGACTAGGAGGTTTAATTCGTTTATACTCGAGTCCGCGCTCTGGGGACTTAGAGTACTCCAGTCCACACTCTGTGGACTTGGAGGTTTAATTCGTTTATACTCGAGTCCGTGCTCTGGGGACTTAGAGTACTCCAGTCCGCAATCTGTGGACTTGGAGGTTTAATTCCTTTATACTCGAGTCCGCACTATGGGGACTTAGAGTACTCCAGTCCGCACTCTGGGGGCTTGGAGGTTACTTCGTTTATACTCGAGTTCGTGCTTTGGAGACTTAGAGTACTCCAGTCCGCACTTTGGGGACTTGAAGGTTTAATTCGTTTATACTCGAGTCCGCACTCTATGGACTTAGAGTACTACAATCCGCACTCTGGGGACTTGGAGTTTTAATTCGTTTATACTCGAGTCCGCGCTTTGGGGACTTAGAGTACTCCAGTCCGCACTTTGGGGACTTGGAGGTTTAATTCCTTTATACTCGAGTTCGCGCTCTGGGGACCTAGAGTACTCCAGTACGCACTCTAGGGAGTTGGAGGTTTACTTCATTTATACTCGAGTCCGCGTTCTGGGGACATTGAATACTCCAGTCCGCATTCTGTGGACTTGGAGGTTTAATTCGTTCATACTCGAGTCCGCGCTCTGGGGACTTAGAGTACTCCAGTCCGCACTCTGGGGACTTGGAGATTTAATTCCTTTATACTCAAGTCTGCGCTCTGGGGACTTAGAGTCCTCCAGTACGCACTCTGGGTGTTGATACACGAAGATTTTGATCAATGACAATGAGCTTCAACAAATAGGAAGAGAATGCAAAAGCTAGAAGAAGATTGATGAAGACCAAAGTATAAACATTAGTATGATTTTCTATGTGTCTTAGTCTAGATTATTTGTTAAAATCTATCCTCAAGAGATTTGCATGAACATTAGAACACATTCATAAAAACTTCATTCACATGTTCACTGTGCATACTTTTATACTTCAGTCGACTGAACGGACATGGCCAATCGACTGAAACTGTACACATATACAAAATTGCACAGTTTCAGTCGACTGAATTACCTATGCAGTCGACTAAAATTGTTCCTGAAAATTTTTCTTTATATTTTCAGTCAACTGAATCTCCTGCTCAGTCGACTGAATTTAAACCTGCGAATTTTCTCTGAAAAGACACCTTCTTCTTCCCAAGAGTTGCAACCATTCATCAATGGAAATGGAAGCATCTCTTGTTTGCAACCCTTGACAACTTGTGCACCTCTTCTACAAGTATATATACATGATTCTAACATCATTTAATTAACCGAATTCTCTTGCTTTAATCTTACTATTCTCTTGTTCATATTCTCTAGATATTCTCAAAGCAATCACCAATCTATTGCTTGAATCACTGTTTTTGTTTATGACATTCTTTTGATTCATAGCAATTCACATTTCCTAAATCTTCACAAACACATTGCATATTCTCGAGGATAAGATTATAGGAATATTGTACTACATTAGACTCATTAGTGTTGAAAAGAACACAACAAGTCGAATACTGTATTTTAGTAATTGTGTTGAAGTCCTCTTCGGTAGTTGAGACAAGAAATCCCGTTCGGTTGTTTGGGTAAGTTGTAAACCTATTCCTCCGGGTGAAGTGGGGGTGTTAGTTAGTGAAATTCCTAAGTGAAGCTTAGGGACTGGACGTAGGACGAGAGGTCCGAACCAGTATAAAGTCCTGGTGTCTCCTTGCATTTACCTACTTTTCTACCTAGACTATTTCATTATTCCATATTATACGATCCTACCGCATAGCCTCTTTCAATTGGTATCAGAGCAAGGCCGTCCTATAACCATAACACCTTTATTAGACATATTGATAATATGGAAAATAACGCAAGCACAAGCACAACATCTGCCTATAGTTCTACATTTGCGGAAGGACAATCCACCTAAAGACCTCCTCTATTTAATGGACTAAACTATAACTATTGGGCTACAAGGATGAGAATTTATATGCAAGCAATAAGTTTCGAAGCATGGAATGCTACTCAAGCAGAGTTCATTGTACCCACAACCGATTATCCTACATGGACACAAACTCAAAAGAACGAAGCTAGTGCAAATGCCAAAGCTATGAATATGCTATTTTGTGCCCTGGATAGAAATGAATTCAACCGTGTTAGCATATGTACTACTTCATATCAAATATAGGAAACACTAAAAGTCATACATGAAGGCACAAACAAGGTTAAACAAACAAAGATATCCATGCTGAAGAATCAATTCCAAAACTTTAGAATGCGACAAAATGAATCCATCGATGACATGTACTCAAGATTTCAAGACATTCATCATGCTCTAATCGGACTAGGAGAAAGATACACGGATTTTGACATTGTGTCTAAAGTTCTAAATTCACTCACCGATGAATGGAAAAGAAAAGTACTAGCAATCGAGGAAGCAAATGATCTATCTACAATGAAACCATAAGAATTGATTGGAAATCTTATGTCATATGAAGTAAATATGCAAGCTAAAAAGGATCAAGCTCAAGAAAGAAAGAATGTTGCTTTTCATGCGGAAAAGGAAGAATCAGAGTCTGAAGATGAGGATCTAGCATTTATAGCCAAAAATTTCAAGAAATTCTTAAAGTATAGAAAAGGAGAAAAAACGGATTCAAAAAGAATTTCTTGAACAAACCTTCATCCTCAAATATAGAATGCTTCAATTGTCACAAGAAAGGACACATTTAAAAAGATTGTCAAGAACAAATGAAGGAAAACCAGAAAAACTTCAACAAACAAAAACAAAAAGGATAAAGTCAAAAAGAAGGCATTTTCTGTAACATGGGACGATTCAGATTCATCTTCATCCGAAAATGATAGTGATAGCGATAATGAACAGGAAAATGTATGCTTCATGGCTCAAGAATCTGAGGTAAATAATTTAACTTTCGACGATTTAATTGAAGTAAACACTGAACTTTTAAGCACAATAAAAACTCTTAAAAAGAAACTCGTGAAAATCAAAACAAAGCTGAATTTGAAAGAGATATGTTAAATGATGAAAAGAAAATTCTTGAAGAAGAACTTGAAAAAGTTCAAGAATCTTATTCAAATTCAGAAACGCGATTATCACTTTTAAGTCAAGAAATTGAAACTCAAAAGATAAAGAATGATATGATGGTTTCTGAAAATCATGAGTTAAAAACTAAGATTAGACAAGTTGAGTTAGAAAATAATAGTCTTCAAGCTATATTAGATAACATCACAAAAAATGTTTCTAACTTCAACAAAGGAAGAGAAAATTTATCTAAGATTTTAGAAAATTCTCGATCCTCTTCAATTAAACACGGATTAGGATATAAAAAGGAGTCAAAAATTCCTAAAAAGAAAAATACACATTTTAAGTGGAATATGGATTCAAAACAACAAAAATTAATAAAGAAACCTATTAAAACGAAAGTAGAAAACAAGGTAGTTACAATTTGGGTACCAAAAACTAACAGTGTGTTAATAAGAAATAAATATATTAAAACATTTATGGATAATGTTCATCGTAATAAAAACTATATTTATAAAAAGGACACTAAACCAAATTGGATTTGGTTTCCTAAAACTCTAACTTCTTAGGACCCTATTAAAAAGTGGGTACCAATAATTTCATATCTATTTTCAGGTCCCACTTAAAAAGAAGAGATGGATATTAGACAGTGGTTGTTCAAAACACATGACCGAAGAAAAGATATGCTTACAAACATCACATACTTTGATGGTGGCTCGGTTACCTTCGGAGACAACTCAAAAGGCTATATCATTGGCAAAGGAGATGTGAACAATTACGGTACATCAAATTTACCTTTTATAACAAATGTTTCATTAGTTGAAAATTTAAAACATAATCTACATAGCATAAGTCAACTGTGTGACAAAGGTTTTAAAATAACTTTCTCGAATAATAAATGTAGTATTTTTGATCAAAACCAAAATCTTATTTTTGAAGGAAATAGAGATAGAAATATTTATGTTTTAAGTATGAATATTAATCATAATTCAAGTATGTGTTTACTTGCCAAAGATAATGATCCTTGGCTATGGCACAAAAGATTTTGTCATATAAATTTTAAAACTATTAGAAAACTTTCCAAAAATGAATTAGTAAGAGGATTACCCAAAATAAGTTTTAAAATAAATAATTTTTGTGATGATTGTCAAAAAGGAAAATTAACGAAATCATATTTTAAATCTAAGAAAAATATTTCAACTTTACAACCATTAGAATTACTACATATGGATTTATTCGGACCAACACAAGTTCAATCCATTAATCATAGTCGTACGTATTTGTAATTGTTGATGATTTTTCAAGATATACATGGACTATTTTTATGAAAAATAAAAGTGACACTTTTGAGCATTTTAAAACATTTGTCAAAAGAAATCAAAACATAAAGATTTGAAAATTAAAAATATTCGAAGTGATCATGGAGGCGAATTCGAAAATGAAGTTTTTGAAACGTTTTGTAAAAAGAAAGGAATTAATCATAATTTTTCTTTTCCTACAACTCCTCAACAAAATGGAGTTGTAGAAAGAAAGAATAGAACATTACAAGAATGCGCAAGAACATTGTTAAATGGGTGTTCTCTACCAAAACATTTTTGGGCAGAAGCCGTTGCTACTGCATGTTATGTATTAAATAGAATTTCAATTAGACATTTAACTAAAAATACTTCTTACGAACTATTCAATAATAAAAAAACCAAATTTATCTTACTTTAAAATATTTGGATCAAAACGTTTTATTTTAAATACAAAAGATCAACTAGGAAAATTCGATTCAAAAGCTGATGAAGGAATTTTTGTAGGATATTCTGAACGAAGTAAAGCATATCGAGTATTTAATAAACGAACAAACTTAATTGAAGAAACTTTGCATATATCTTTTGATGAAAATTTTCATAAAAATGTAAATATAAAAGATGATGAAAATTGATAAATATAGAAGAAATAAACCTTGAAAATAATAATGAACTAAGATCTCCGCCTAGAATATTACGAGATCATCCAACTCAAAATATAATAGGAGAAATAAATTCTCAAGTTAGAACAAGAAATCAACTAAATAAAATGGGTCATGTAGCTTTGAACGTAACAACAGAAGATTATTGGATTATCGCAATGCAAGAAGAATTAAATCAATTTGAACGTAACAATGTTTGGGAATTAGTTCCCCGTCCTAATAGTCAATCAATAATTGGAACAAAAATGGATCTACAAAAATAACGTAGATGAACAAGGTAATATAACTAGGAATAAAGCAAGACTAGTAGCATAAGGGTATAATCAAGAAGAAGGTATTGATTTTGAAGAAACATTTGCTCCCGTTGCAAGATTGGAAGCAATACGTATATTATTAGCCTTTGCTTGTTTTCACAATTTTAAACATTATCAAATGGATGTTAAAAGTGCATTTTTAAATGGTTTTATTAAAAAAAATGTATATGTAGAACAACCTCCGTTATTTATACATGAAAAATATCTGGATCATGTATTTAAATTAAATAAAGCACTATATAGTCTTAAACAAGCTCTTCGTGCTTGGTATGAAAGACTTAAAAGTTATTTATTAAACTCAGGATTTAAAATTGGAAAAGTATATCAAACACTTTTTATTAAAAATACTGCCAAAGATATTTTAATAATTCAAATATATGTAGATGATATTATTTTTGGTTCAACAAATGAAAATTTATGTAAAGAATTTTCAAATATAATGACTAATGAGTTTGAAATGTCTCATATGGGAGAACTATCTTATTTTCTCAGACTCCAAATCAAACAATTAACAAATGGAATTTTTATAAACCAAGAAAAATATTGTGATAATTCAATAAAACGATTCGGTATGGAAAACACTTCTGCAAAACCTACTCCTATGAGTACCACTACACATCTCGATCGAGATGAAAATGGCAAAAGTGTAGATCAAAAATTATTTAGAAGTATGATAGGTGCTTTGCTCTATTTAACCGCTAGTAGACCTGACATAATGATGAGTGTTTGTTTATGTGCACGTTTTCAATCTGATCCTAAAGATTCACAGTTAAGAGCAGTAAAACGAATAATGCGATATCTTAACCAAACTAAAGATTTCGGTCTTTTTTATCCAAAGGAATGTTCGTTTGAGTTAGTGTCATTCAGTGATGCTGATTTTGGTGGATCCCGAACGGATAGAAAAAGTACAAGTGGTACTTGCCATTTCATTGGAAAATCACTTGTATCTTGGTTTAGTAAGAAACAAAATTGTGTCCCGCTTTCCACATGCGAAGCAGAGTATATATCAGCTACTTTAGCTTGCACTCAAGTTATATACATGCAACAAACACTTAAAGATTTTAATATAAATTTAACAAATTCTACAATATATTGTGATAATACAAGTACAATAGACTTATCTAAAAATCCGGTTAATCACTCTCGTACAAAACATATAGATATTCGTCACCATTTTTTACGTGACAATATCGAAAAAGGAATAATTAATTTAGAACATATTTCTACCGAAAATTAAATTTAGAATTTATGCATCTTGTCCATTTACTAATCCAAACACTATTATTGTTTAAACTATGAACTATATTCATACATGTGGTGCTGGAGTTTTTGACGTAAATAATCCTTCAATTTCAAGTAGATTTGTTAAAAAATTGGTGATGGGTTATATTTGTTCTAATCCTTCTATGAAGACAAGTGATGTTATCACTCAATGTAACTCTGAATTCTAGATTGGTCTTAGCTACTACGCTTATAAAGGAAAAGCTCTAGCAATTAAAGAGCTAAATAGAACTTCAGATTTATCATGTCATCATTTGGTATAATATATAAATTCAGTAAACATGAAAAATCTTGGAATCTCAACTGTTTTGGATGAACGAGTTTTCATTGGATTAGAAGCTTGTTCTTTTGGTTTCAAATATTGTCGTCCTGTTATCTTTGTAGACGCAGCTTTTATAAAAAGAAAACTTTTGGATGTTTAATGCTAGCATCAACAAAAGATGGCAAGGAAGATAAACAAAATAACATTAATTATATCAAACATTTATATATATTTTCAAATAATTGCTCTATACTTGCATTTTTATGTTTTAAATAATCACCGCATAACACAAATGCAGTTATAAATGTTGTGTTCTTCTTTCACATGTAATTATACTAACATATTCAAAGCTTGGCTTTAGTGAAGAGTGTGTTCTTGGAAAGCAGATAAAGATTTCTTTTGGTATGGAAGAGAATAAACCAAAAGTTGTCTTGGAGTATGCTCACACTGATGTTTGGGGTCCCTCCCCTTGTCCATCCTCGGGTAGAGTCAGGTATTTTGTTTCATTTATAGATGATTTCACTCGTAAAGTATGAGTATAATACCTACGGTCAAAGAGTGAAACCTTTGTCTGATTTTGAAAGTAGAAATATATGGTTAAGCAGCAGTCGGGGAAGAAGTTGAAAGTTCTCCATTCGGATAATGGCGGTGAATTTGTATCAGATTATTTTGATCCAAAGGCATTACACCACACTAAGCGATTCTCAGTTTAATGGAGTTGCTGAAAGGATGAATTAGACATTATTAGAGAGAACTCGTTGCCTCAGATTGACCGCTAAGTTAAAGAAGGGATTTTGGGCTGAAGTATTATCTATAGCGGCTTTCCTCATCAACTATACACCTTCTACTGCCATAGATATGAAAATTCCCAAGGAAGTATAAAAGGAGAGCTTGATAGCTATTCATTTCTCAAAGTGTTTGGTTTTCCAGCTTATGTACATAAGAGCAGAGGAAAGCTATGTTATAGAAAAGAAGTGAAGGTATAAAGGTTATGGTATCCTATTAGCAAGAAGATCTTTAGCGGTCCTGACTCGGCCTTCGAAAATCAGCACCGAATACGTCACCTATATTCAAATGCCGCAGATTCAAACGCCGAATCTGGCTCGCCGGAGCTTATAACACCATTAAGTACAACAACACAGCGGAAGAAATGAATATCAATATATACAACATTGATACAATGACAGATACAATAGATATCAATATACATCAGAGATATGTACAAGACAACTGCACCGGAAAGAATATCTTCAATAGAATGCATCTCCAGTCAAATGCTCGAACCAACATCACGATCCACAAAGCTAAGCAAGTGCAGTCCTGATCCAAAGACTGAACTAACTCCAGTAATCTACTAAACCTGATTAATTGAAAAACCCAACTCTAGACTGTCCGTGTGGAAAATTGTGGGCACCCAGAGTTTAGGAAGGGAACAATAAACTCCGGGTCAGTCATGCGACTAGTATGAGTAACAAAAACATTTGGTTTTGAACAAAAGAAATAAAATGAAATCCGTAATGCTTTTTGAAAAAATGAAACTACCATAAGGCCTCCCGCCACACACACAATGCAAACGCAGAATTGGACGAGATTTCTCCTTATGATAGTCAAATATGCTTGATACGCAAAATCCTTTTTGATATTATTATTAGTGCATAGTGGAAAACATTTCGAAAGTATAATATTAATCTTAGCCAGCATAGGCATTTCGCACTTATGCCTACTATAGCTACCATGTTCAATATCAGTTTACCGCCACATTCCATGACAGGTTATACAACTAAAACTGTACAGGACTCGTATTGTTTTGTTTGGATTTCCAACAAATGGTCTGGCTAAGGAACTTTCTACTGCCACATGGGTACGGCTCCGGCGGGACGTCCCGAGAACCTAACCGGATCTCTGACAACACAAGGCCGGGTTACCTCTGTAACTAGGTAACTACTACTTGAGCATGCCATCCCCCGGTCCTTTGGGACCTTTATCCGAGGCGCCTCACAAAGAAACAGCCACACAATAATGAGATTGCAGCAACCACATAGGTTAAATATCAGGGCTCCATACGTAATACCACCCTTTACTAGAAAGAATGACACACCCTAAAGGATGCGACCCTCATAACATTGCCGCATCTTTCTTGTTTCGACCATTTCCGTGGTGTGAGGTCCTAATGCAGTCTCGTCCATAAAGCTACGCTTTATACAAAAGTCATGCTTTGATCACAAATGATCAACAAATGATCATCAACACACAGCAGCACTTAGCATGCCACACTACCAAATTGGGAGTATGTCACTGATAACCATCAACTACATAACCTCTGAGCTCGTACGTCTCAGAGAAGGGTGTTAGCTAAGGGAATAAATTCTCCGCCACCAACAGATATGTATTTGATAGAGATCAGTTTTATATCTCAAAGTGTAATGTCAAACATACAACCATACAAGTCTGTGCCAGGTTCGAACAGTACCGAAGGCACTTCCAAAGAAGTCCTTGCAAATTCGGGTATTCACAATCCCGATCAGACTCCCCATCACATATGGAGAACTCTATATCGGAGCAACTCGGCGCAGAGTCAATCAATAGGTTATCCTATCGTTCTCACAAATACCCGGTCTTCACCATCGGTCTTCAAATGTTATCCATAACGTTGTATCAGTATTCGTAATGGGTTATATGATACAAGGTCCTCTCCCGGCTAAACCGAATAATGAGTGCAATATTTAAAACATATGGATATTGGGATTTCAATTAAGTCACAACTTATTACCCAAAACTTTTCTTCAAATGGTTAAACAAATTACCATTTAAATCTTTTTAACAAAAACATTTATTTCATAAAGTTCACCCAGTTTCACAAAGATCTATTCATAGATTTCCAAAACAATTCCATTTCAATGGATTAACTCATTAAATCTTTTTAAATTAAAGATTTAACTAATAGCTTTTAAACCCATTTCCAAAGATTTGTTCATAACTTGGAAAACCATTTCCATTTTAGACTTGCAATCTTTTTAGCACAAATTGGAAGTTCATTACTTATGTGAAAGCTTTTATTATTTGAAAACAAATAGTTTTCGTTTCAGAAAAATCCAATTATATTTGCACGAGTTAAAGCCCTTGAATTAAATTTAAATTCCCAAATCAATACATTTAAAGTGGTTTAACCCATATATAACTTGTATAACATATTTAATCCCTAGTTTCCAGACATAGAATTAAATTTCAAATCTTGAATTTAAATCAAACTATTTAAACTTCAAAACTTAATCAAGTTATTCAAAAATAAATTTTATCTTTGAAATTCCTATTCAAAAGCTTTTTATTTTAAACCCAATCCATTTCCAAAACCATTCGGAATTAAAAATTCAAATTTAAAACTATTTTGAATTAAATTCAAATATCTGCGACTTAACTGATTTCCTCGTGAAATCCATATTTGTGTGTGTATGGTGTGGTCCAGGGGTTCAACACAATAGTGCAACATCATTCAATCATCACATATCAAAACACATAAATATAGTTGATAAGCGGTATAAACTATAACGCTTATCATTCATTCATAGATTCATAGATAATAAACAAATGTATTACAATTAATGAATAAATTATACACAGCTCAATCCACAGAACAAGATATCACAGATCAGATAGGACGATCAATTCAAGGCATTTCATACAATACAATCATTCATAAGTAAGGTCAACCATTCAATAACCATTTATAAGCATGATTAGCTAATTGTTTAATCCTAATTAATTCAATTTATTTCCAACTAAATTAATTACTTATGAATTAATTATCCAATTCTGATTTATTAATTACCAACCATTTGATATAAATTAATTTATCAAACACTTTAATGAATTATTCTTAATTAATCATATTAATTAAATTAACCTTTAAACCAATTACACAATTAATTAATCCCTTAAGTAATTATTTTAAGAAATTCAGCCTTTAATTCCTTACCATAAAGTAATTACACTTACACAATTTCATAAATGATTATCATTAATTAATTAATCTAATTAATTGTTAAAACTAATCACATTAATTAATTATTTCAAAAATATTAGTTAATTATCTTCATTAACTAAAAACAATTCTTTAGTTACTTTACTAAAGAAATTACTTACATTAATCATCATTAATTAAAATTGATAAACCATTAATAACTCATTACTTAATCCTAATTAGTTAATTAATTAAGTGTTAATTATAACTTAATTAGTTCTTAATTACAATTTAGTTATTCCTTAATTAAATTAACTTAACTTTCATTAATAAATTTAACTTATAATTACTAATTCAATTAATACAAAACATAAATTATCTATTCTAATTAACTCAATAATTAATGAATAATAAATCCTTAAATTTTCATTAACTTTAAAGTGAAACTCATTCTTATTAATGGTTTAATTTTCACTTACAAATATGTTTAATAATATATATTTTCAAATTTACTTTTAAGTTTCATTTTAAATTCAAGATTTAAAAATCCCATTAATTACTTAAGTACTTTTAGTTATTTAAACAATTTAAATTTTAAAAAACTTTATTTCCAAACTAAGTGTCAAACTAAACTGGAATTTATATTAAAACTTTGATTCAAAACTTATTTTAACTTTGTTTTGTCATTTCAAATTCAGTTTTGAATTTTTAAAACAAAAAGAACAGGTTTTGAACCTATACAACACCTACCAAAGTCACTACCGTCTCCTGCTTCGAGCCCAACACCTAAAACTTCGAGTAAATACTCGAGTAAACTCACGAACAACCCAGCTCCAACTCAAAACAAAAATGCCCAGATACAAGAAGTGCACGGTGCACGTGCACGGTGGCTTCTGGCCGCCTCCGACCATCTCCGATGGTCTCCCACATCGGAAAAACATCCACACATCCAACTCCGATTATCATAACCCGACCATCTCCTCAAATTCGAAATCGAATTCGAACTTCCAGACCTGGAAACACAGACGAAAACTTCCACCAAACCTGGCAACGCATCACTCTTGATGCCTCGACCACCGAAGACGCTCTAATTCCGGTCATCGCTTCGTCGACATCCCCTCTACCATCTCCCAAGTCCATGTAGCACTCGATGCCACGATGACGTCACGGCAATCTTATTTTCTCCCTCGACCAAAATGGACCATTAAACCCTAAAGTGCTCTCATCCCATTGATTCTTGCAATAGAAATTTTTTTCTACATTTTTCCTAAATTCAACGATTGCCATACTTGCTTCAAGCAAGATCTCAGCATTCATGATTTGTTCGATCATCAAAAATTAACCAAAATGCATATTTTGTTCAAAATTGAACTGATCGTGGAATACTAAATTAAAAATCATCGTATTAATTTTAAAAATCATATCTTTAGCTGATTATTCAAGTTACATAATCAAATCCATAATTTAAGACACTCGAAAAATTTCATATGATTTCTTTTTACTGAAAAATTGAGTTTACAGGTTCAAATTCTTTTATTTTCATACTAAAACTTTATGGACCATGGTTTCAAGTTTGAACAAACTATTTTTGTTTAAAAATCCTAAGTTAAAGATGTTTATATGAAAATTTATTTAATTTTTCTTGTTTATGATCATTCTATAACCAGAAGCAAGAAGAACAGAATCATCAAGTACACAATATACCACATATATTTATACAGAACCAAAAATATTCAACCAAGCACAAGATTATTCATGGAATGAATATACAGATTTAATTTTTTTTTAGAGTAGTATGTTTACTCACATTAATTTGAAGAACAGAGAGCAATTGTTGCTAAAGATTGAATCTTCTTGAATCTGTTTTGCTTTTCTTTTGAGTTTGTAGATAATGGTGAGACTTAATTTCTTTTCTGGTTTTGCTTAAATTTTCTTACTGAACGAACAAGTACAGGATGGATACATATATATAGAAAGAGAAGTTGTATAAGGGGAAGGTTTTATCTGGTGTATTAAGTTTCTATTGGTCAGAGGTTTTCCTATCTTCTTTTGTTGACTAATGATTTTTAGAAACTGAAATGATTTTAACATTTTTTCGGCTGAAAAGATTTGTTTTGTGCTGAGGAGATAGGGTATTAAATGCTTATGCCTCCTTGCTTAGTTACAGCCTCATTCTTGTATGCGACGAGAGGGATTTTCGCGCTCGAAAATCGACATCCATACTTTACATCGTACTCGAATGCCATAGATTCGACCGTTCAAATCCGAGTCACCGGAGCTTATAACACAGTTAAGTAAACAATATAGCGGAAGAAAAAGAATAATACATTGATATACAGCATTGATATAATATCTGATACAACAGATGATACAATAGATATCAATTTACATCAGAGATACAATAGAATAGCTGCAGAAAATAAAATAGATAACATTAGCAACGGAACAAATAACTCCACATAGTCTTCAAAAGAGAACTCCAGCAGCAGCTCGAAACGATGATGAAATCATCAAAACGATGATGAAATCATCGAAGCAAAATCAAGCGTTCGAGCTCGATACAGGAACCAGAACGCAATCTGGAAATGGCCTCGTTCCCCCTCACCACAACCACCAGAACACGTGAAACTCCGGCCGCGATCTTGTCGTCCTCCCCTCAACCACTTCCCAAAGCCGTGCGCGACTCGATGCACTGAGGAATGAGAACGAACCCCAAAACTTCGACGTTAGTTTCACAGGCCTTAAACCCTACTCCTCCTTCCAGTCAACGCCACGATGAACTAGGTCACGAGCTACCATTTTTCCCAACCTCGCCATACTCCCTTCCACCTCCACGCGAAGCCCCGGCCTCTCCCATCAACGCGATCACCCACGGCGACCTAAAATGCTCAAAACAGTCGAATACGAACTGCACCTCACTCCCTCCTCTAAAAATCACGAATCTTGTTTTAAAAATCGCATTTTTGTACACGAATTCTATTTATATTGATGAATTTGTGAATTAAGAAACTCGAAATTTAACATATTTGAAGATTGCTCTGTAGTTTTAACCTTTCCAGAGACAACACAAATTTGTTTACTTTAAATAAATTTTTAAACTAAAATTTATAGTGTAGAAGCATATTTTGTTCAAGGCTTAAGTCTTAACATGGATTGGATCAAGATCAAATGTATTTTGAACCAGGATTTGTGCTTGAAAACTAGAACAGGAATTCTCAGATTTAACAGCAGTGCACAGATATATATATCTACATCCAGATATTTCACAGAGAACACATGCAGCTATATTAACTTAAGTTATAAAAAAATGTTACTCACAGTTATTTTTGTGAAGATGAACAGAGTTTCTTTTATGTTGAACAGGTTGTAAGAATGCAAGCTGAAGCCTCTTTTTTTTAAATCCCTGGTTTGAGTTGATTTATTTTGAGCTTGGTTGTTGTCTTAAATTTTGAAACAATGTTTGCTCAGATTTTTCTTTTCTTTTCAGTTATGATGGACGAACTAAAATGAGAGTTTAATGTATATATGAAAAGATAATGTGTGCAGGCTGGTATGGTTAGTACAACAGTGTGATATCTTTGTTTATACAATAAGCATGGCTGAGATGTATTCATTAATTGCTAGAGTTGTAAACATGTAATGCATTAATTGCTTTAGTACTTCAGCCATGACTTATTTCTTTAATTTGTTCTTGCCTTCGTCTTGCTTATATACTTGAGTACATTTATCTCTTTTGCTTTAAAATGGTGGCTGCACTTATTATATTTGTCTTGTTTTATAAACTAATACATATCTTTCTATAAAGGTAGTATATTATATTTTGTTTGTACTTTCCTTACAATGTAAATAATTTTCTATTCAAATTATGCTGTTAAATTTTAGTTAATGTACTTACTCACTATTTTATAGTCTATCTCATTTGTTTACTTACTTTTTTTTACAAAACTATATGTTTATTTGTTTGAATACTTTACTAGATGTATTTAATTTTTTTATTATTTTTGTAATACATTTTGTTCATTACATTACTTATCAATTCCAATTCAATTTAATTCAAATACATCCATCCAGTAATCCAAAATTTAACTAACATCTTATATTAATTACCAATTATTTTTTACATTTTTTATCCAAAAAATTAAATTAAAATATCAATTTAAACTTAACAAATTCGAGATCGTTATACACTTCCCCCTTAAAAGGAATTTCGTCCTCAAAATTCGCCAGAGAGAGATAACGAAGATAGACGAAAGATAGAGAAACATCTTTTCAGATCAAACCGGATATCATTTCTGCATTTGGCTCACTAAATCAGAATATCAACAGTAGATACAAGAACGAATCTATTTTAACACTTCATAAGATACTCGGGTTATCAAATCTACGAAATATGCAGTGGTATTGGTTAGTTCGAAGGGATAACTAACCATTCGTAGATTATATCGAGACCCAAATAATAGATAAATGGATTTGATTTTCCACAATTTTCAAACACTAGATATGGATTCCAAACTCAAGTCGGAATACCCCAAAGTATATATAATTTGTCCCTCTTTGAACTTCGATATACACAGAAATTACAATAGAATCTTAAATTTGGTTTTAAACGAAATCGTTTTATTGATATAATTCAAATTATCCTTCATGTGCTATTAATCAAGTTAACTCAAATTAAAATTCCAATTTATAATTCTCAATTTCCAATTTATTCGAAAATTTCAATTTCAAATTTCTAATTCATATTCATTAAGGTTTTAAAATCAAAAACTGATAAGAAACTGATGAAGATACGAAGTAAGGATTTTCTACAACGATACGTAGGGCCATCACCGCACCAAAACTTCTTCTTGTAGCTGTCACGAAGCAATCAACAGAAACTGGAATCGAATCAAAGGAAATTGATAAGAAAGCCATTTCGACTGTTGCAGGGTATTGATCATTTATAGTCGTATTCCCCTGTCCCCTATCTCATCCTCTTCTTGCACTCATACTTACTATCAGTGAATAGTAAAAAAATTACTGAGACATTCGAACGGATATCTTAGGGATACACTCATTCCAGAGATACTTCACCCTATCTCTAATGAGTTACTTGATGTGTTATACTCCTGAGCTAAAGTCCAACCGTAGCTCTGACACCAAATGTGACGAGAGGGATTTTCGCGCTCGAAAATCGACATCCATACTTTACATCGTTCTCGAATGCCGTAGATTCGACCGTTCAAATCCGAGTCGCCGGAGCTTATAACACAGTTAAGTAAACAACATGGCGGAAGAAAAAGAATAATACATTGATATACAGCATTGATACAATATCTGATACAACAGATGATACAATAGATATCAATATACATCAGAGATGCAATAGAATAGCAGGGGAAAAGAAAATAGATAACATTAGCAACGGAACAAATAACTCCAGATAGTCTTCAAAAGAAAACTCCAGCAGCAGCTCGAACCAACATCACGATTCACCAAGACAAGCAAGTCTCGTCCACATCCAAAGACTGAACTAGCTCCAGATAACCTACTAATATGACTATCTGAACAACCCAACTCTATACTGCCCGTGTAGAAAATTTTGAGCACCCAGAGTTTAGGAAAGAAACAATAAACTCCAGATCAGTCATGAGACTGGTATGAGTAACAAAATCAATTTATCTTTAAAAACAAACAAAGAAATATTTTAAATTAGATTCGCAATGCTTTTAGAAAATGGAACTACCATAAGACCTCCCATCACACACACGATGCAAACGCAGACTTGGAGGAGATTTCTTCTTATGTTAGTCAAAGATGCTTACTATGCAAAATCAAATCATTTGATATTATTACTAGTGCATAGTGCAAAAACCATTTCGAAAGTAGAATATAAATCTTAGCCAGCATAGGTACCATTATATTATGCCTACTATAGCTACCACCAGAGGTGGCAGGTTATACAATTGCAATTGTAAAGGGCTCGTATTGTTTTGTTTGGATTTCCAACAAATGGTCGGGCAAAGGAACTTCCCATACGGAAATGGAATGCCTCTGGAAGGACGTCCCAGAGCATCTCAACTAGATCTCTGCCAACACAAAGCTGGTGTACTCCCTGCCCGGGAGTATCAACCTTAGATATTCCATCCCCGGTCGTAACCAACCTTTATCCGGGATCCCGATAACCAACAACACCACACAGTAATAGATATAGTGTATCCACATGAGTAAGTATCTGGGCTCCATTCCATAATACTACCCCTATCTAGAAGAAATGGACATACCCTAGGGACGCGATCCCTGAAAACCTTGCTGCATCTTTCCTGTTTCGACCATTTTCCGGGTTGTGAGGTTCGACGAAATCTCGTCCACAAAGCTACGCTTTTCACAAAGCCATGCTTTGATCAACAAATGATCTGCAGCACTCAGCATGTCACATTACCAAGTTGGAAATATATTGCTGATAACCTTCAACTACATAACCTCTAAGGGTGTTAAGCTAAGAGAATAAATTCTCCGCCACCAACGGAAATGTATTTGAAAGAAATCTGCTTTATATCTCAAAATGTAATGTCAGACGTACATTCTATACAAGTCTGTTCTGGATTTAGAACAGAACCGAAGGCACTTCCAAAGAAGTCCTTGCAATCCGGGTATTCACAATCCCGATTGGACTTTCCATCACTTAGGAAATCTCTATACTGTAGCTACTCGGTGCAGAGACAATCGATAGGTCATCCTATCGTTCTCGCAAATACCCGATCTTCAACACCGGTCTTCAAATGTTATCCATAATGTCGTATCACATATTCGGAATGGGTTATACGACCCAAAGGTCCTTTCCCGGCTAACCCGAATAATGAGAGCAACATTTAAAACATATGGATATGGGATTTCAATTAAGTCACAACTTAAATAATTCAAAATTTTCTTTTAAATGATTTAAACCAATTACCATTGCCAATCTTTTAAACAAAAAGATTAATTTCACAAAATTCACCCAGTTTCTCAAAGGTTCATTCCTAAGTTTCAAAACAATTCCATTTCAATTGGATTAATTCATTTAAATCTTTAAATCAAATATTTGTTTCATAGTTTTCAAATCATTCCTAAGTATTCACAAAAAAATTCGTTTCCAAATATTCATCTATAACTTGGAAAACTATTTCAGTTTACTTGAAATCACTTTAATACAATTTGAAATTCATTTCTCCTATGAAAGCTTTTTTTTTATCATTTAGAAACAACAATGTTATTTCGGAAAAGCCCTATTTCATTTATACAAGTTACAATCTTTGGGTTAATTCAAATTCCCAAAAAAACAATACTTTAAAAATGGTTTGACTCATATATAACTAGTATAATTCGTTAATCCCTAGTTTCAAATCATAGAATTCAATTTCAAGTATTGAATTCAAATTTAAATCAAAATATTTAAATTCCAAAACTTAATCAAGTTATTCAAAATAAATTTCATCTTTGAAATTCCATTTCAAAAAGCTTTTCACTTTAAACCCAATCTATTTTCCAAACATTTGAATTCAAATATTCAAATTTAAAAATCATTTCAAAATCTGTGACAAAATCGATTTCCTCGTGAAATCCATATTCGTGTGTGTATGGTGTGGTCCAGAGGGTTTAACACAATAGTGCAACAACATTCAGTCATTACAGATTGCAATCACAACAATATCGATAAGCGGTATATTCCAATAACGCTTATCTATATACACAGATTCACATATAGAAAATATGAATACATTATGAATAAATAAATTACATTCATCACATATCACATTGAAACAACTAATAGTACAAAGCATAGCATATGAGAAATACCAAACAGCTCAACAATCGAAGTCTTAAATTTTGAAACAATGTTTGCTCAGATTTTTCTTTTCTTTTCAGTTATGATGGACGAACTAAAATGAGAGTTTAATGTATATATGAAAAGATAATGTGTGCAGGCTGGTATGGTTAGTACAACAATGTGATATCTTTGTTTATACAATAAGCATGGCTGAGATGTATTCATTAATTGCTAGAGGTGTAAACATGTAATGCAGTAATTGCTTTAGTACTTCAGCCATGACTTATTTCTTTAACTTTGTTCTTGCCTTTGTCTTGCTTATATACTTGAGTACATTTATTTCTTTTGCTTTAAAATGGTGGCTGCACTTATTATATTTGTCTTGTTTTATAAACTAATACATATCTTTCTATAAAGGTAGTATATTATATTTTGTTTGTACTTTACTTACAATGTAAATAATTTTCTATTTAAATTATGCTGTTAAATTTTAGTTAATGTACTTACTCACTATTTTATAGTCTATCTCATTTGTTTACTTACTTTTTTTTCAAAACTATATGTTTATTTGTTTGAATACTTTACTAGATGTATTTAATTTTTTTATTATTTTTGTAATACATTTTGTTCTTTACATTACTTATCAATCCCAATTCAATTTAATTCAAAAACATCCTTCCAGTAATCCAAAATTTAACTAACATCTTATATTAATTACCAATTATTTTTTACATTTTTTTATCCAAAAAATTAAATTAAAATATCAATTTAAATAACAAATTCGAGATCGTTACATTGTATGTACTTAGTTTGTAGATATTTTGTTTTCTCTTTGTATTGCATGAGTTAATTTCCAGGCCCTTGTTTACATATTATCCTCTTTGAATTGTATATGTGCAGTTTTTGTTTTATAGATATTTTTTTTCTTTGCTTCTTGTTTACATCTTGATTTTCCAGGTTGATGAATTTTATTATCTTCTTGTATACATTTTTTTTCTTCTTGCGTGCATACATTTTTGTTTGTTTGTTTGTCTTCTTTTGTAAGCCTTCTTTTCTTTTACACTTGCTTTCCTAATTCAAGCAAATTGGTATGTATTTTATTTTTTACACTTTACGCTTATATTCAATATTGATAGGATAAATTTTATTTTATACCTTTTATAATCTTCTAAAGAAAATGAATCAAAATACAATTTATACATATTATCCAATTTAATTGAAAATATTTATTTTAAGTTTCAAACCCAAATTTATAAAACAAATAAGTAGATATCTCTTATTAAATTTGAAAACTTCAAATAAATCCATAATTTAACCCAAAAATTTAATTTACTTACAAATTCAAATTCGTCTTTAAACCGGGATCGTTACAGATTCCCCCTTAAGAAATTTCGTCCCCGAAATTTGCCAAGGAGATAACAAAGATAGATGAAGAATGTTTCATCAAATCAAACTGAATATCTATTCTGCATTTGGCTTACCAAATCAGAATATCAACAATATGAGAACAAACTCACTTAATATTGCACAAGATATTCGGGTCACCCAGATCTACGAATATGCAGAGGCACTGGTTAGTTCGAAGGGATAACTACACATTCGTAGAATATATTGGGACCCAAAGATAGACAGATATATGGATATAAATCCAAAACTTTTAGTTAAAAAACCAAAGTATACCTATCAACCATAGCAACCAATGCAACCAATTCATCCAAACAAACAATTTTTACCCATCTGGAGTTTATGTCCCATGCAAATATATCAAATCTTGTTCCTGGATCTACCAGGAACTATCAAAGAATTAAAAAGAGATGCTGAACAAAAGAGATTGATAGAGAAAAGATTGTCTCCACTGTTGTTACAGGGTATTGACCATTTGTAGTGGCACTTCTCTGTCCCCTATCTCATCCTCTTCTTGCACTCATACCTACTACAGTGGATAGTAAGAGAATTTACTGAGGCGTTCGAATGGATATCTTAGGGATACACTCATTCTAGGGGATACTTCACCCCATCTCTAATGAGTTACTTAATGTGTTATACTTCTGAGCTAAAGTTTCAACCCTCCGCTCTGATACCAAATGTAGCGGTCCTGACTCGGCCTTCGAAAATGGGCACCGAATACGTCACCTATATTCAAATGTCGTAGATTCAAACACCGAATCTGGCTCGTCGGAGCTTATAAAACTAATAAGTACAACAACACAGTGGAAGAAATGAATATCAATATATACAACATTGATACAATGACAGATACAATAGATATCAATATACATCAGAGATATGATACAAGACAACTGCAGCGGAAAGAATATCTTCAATAGAATGCATCTCGAATCAAATGCTCGAACCAACATCATGATCCACAAAGCTAAGCAAGTGCAGTCCTGATCCAAAGACTGAACTAACTCCAGATAATCTACTAAACCTAATTAATTAAAAACCCAACTATAGACTGCCCGTGTGGAAAATTGTGGGCACCCAGAGTTTAGGAAGGAAACAATAAACTCCAGGTCAGTCATGGGACTGGTATGAGTAACAAAAACATTTAGTTTTGTGCAAAAGAAATAAAATGAAATCTGTAATGCTTTTTGAAAAAACGAAACTACCAAAAGGCCTCCCGGCGCACACACAATGCAAACGCAGAATTGGAGGAGATTTCTCCTTATGATAGTCAAATATGCTTGATACGCAAAATCCTTTTTGATATTATTATTAGTGCATAGTGGAAAACATTTCGAAAGTATAATATTAATCTTAGCCAGTATAGGCATTTCATACTTATGCCTACTATAGCTACCATGTTCAATAGCAGGTTACCGTCACAATCCATGGCAGGTTATACAACTATAACCGTACAGGGTTCATATTGTTTTGTTTGGATTTGCAACAAATGGTCAAGCTAACGAACTTCCTACTACCACATGGGTACTCCTCTGGCGGGACGTCCCGAGAACCTAACCGGATCTCTGCCAACACATGGCCGGGTTACCTCTGTAACTAGGTAACTACTACTTGAGCGTGCCATCCCCCGGTCCTTTGGAACCTTTATCCGAGGCGCCTCAAAAAGAAACAGCCACACAGTAATGAGATTGCAGCAACCACATAGGTTAAATATCAAGGCTCCATACCTAATACCACCCTTTACCAGAAGGGAATGACACACCCTAAAGGGCGCGACCCTCATAACCTTGCCGCATCTTTCCTGTTTCGACCATTTCCGGGGTGTGAAGTCCTGATGCAGTCTCGTCCACAAAGCTATGCTTTATACAAAAGCCATGCTTTGATCACGAATGATCAACAAATGATCATCTACACACAGCAGCACTTAGCATGCCACACTACCAAATTGGGAGTATATCACTGATAACCATCAACTACATACCTCTGAGCTCGTATGTCTCAGAGAAGGGTGTTAGCTAAGGGAATAAATTCTCCGCCATAAACAGATATGTATTTGATAGAGATCAGTTTTATATCTCAAAGTGTAATGTCAAACATACAACCATACAAGTCTGTCCCGGGTTCGAACAGAACCGAAGGCACTTCCGAAGAAGCCCTAGTAAATTGGGTATCCACAATCCCGATCGAACTCCCCGTCACAAATGGAGAACTCTATACCAAAGCAACTTAGCGCAGAGTCAATCGATAGGTTATCTTATCGTTCTCACAAATACCCGGTCTTCACCACCGGTCTTCAAATGTTATCCATAACGTCGTATCAATGTTCGAAATGGGTTATATGACACAAGGTCCTCTCCCGGCTAAACCGAATAATGAGCGCAATATTTAAAACATATGGATATTGGGATTTCAATTAATTCGCAACTTATTACCCAAAACTTTTCTTCAAATGGTTAAACAAATTACCATTTAAATCTTTTTAACAAAAAGCTTTATTTTATAAAGTTTACCCAGTTTCACAAAGATCCATTCATAGATTTCCAAAACAATTCCATTTCAATTGGATTAACTCATTAAATCTTTTTAAATTAAAGATTTAACTAATAGTTTTCAAACCTGTTTCCAAAGATTTGCTCATAACGTGGAAAACCATTTCCATTTTGAGACTTGAAATCTTTTTAACACAAATTGGAAGTTCATTACTTATGTGAAAGCTTTTACTATTTGAAAACAAATAGTTTTCGTTTCAGAAATATTCAATTATATTTGGACGAGTTAAAGCCCTTGAATTAAATTCAAATTCCCAAATCAATACATTTAAAGTGGTTTAACCCATATATAACTTGTATAACATCTTTAATCCCTAGTTTCCAGACATAGAATTAAATTTCAAATCTTGAATTTAAATCAAACTATTTAAACTTCAAAACTTAATCAAGTTATTCAAAAATAAATTTTATCTTTGAAATTCCTGTTCAAAAGCTTTTTATTTTAAACCCAATCCATTTCCAAAACCATTCGGATTTAAAAATTCCAATTTAAAATCATTTTGCATTAAACTCAAATATCTGTGACTTAACCGATTTCCTCGTGAAATCCATATTTGTGCATGTATGGTGTGGTCCAGGGGTTCAACACAATAGTGCAACATCATTCAATCATCACAGATCAAAACACATAAATATAGTTGATAAGCGGTATAAACTATAACGCTTATCATTCATTCACAGATTCATAGATAATAAACAAATGTATTACAATTAATGAATAAATTATACACAGCTCATTCCACAGAACAAGATATCACAGATCAGATAGGACGATCAATTCAAGGCATTTCATACAATACAATCATTCATGAGTAAGGTCAACCATTCAATAATCATTTATAAGCAAGATTAATTAATTGTTTAATCCTAATTAATTCAATTTATTTCCAATTAAATTAATTACTTATGAATTAATTATCCAATTCTGATTTATTAATTACCAATCATTTGATATAAATTAATTTATCAAACACTTTAATTAATTATTCTTAATTAATTATATTAATTAAATTAACCTTTAAATCAATGATACAATTAATTAATCCCTTAACTAATTATTTTAAGAAATTCAACCTTTAATTACTTACCATAAAGTAATTACACTTACACAATCTCATAAATGATTATCATTAATTAATTAATCTAATTAATTGTTAAAACTAATCACATTAATTAATTATTTCAAAAATCTTAGTTAATTATCTTCGTTAACAAAAAACAATTCTTTAATTAATTTACTAAAGAAATTACTTACATTAATCATCATTAATTAAAATTGATTAACCATTAATAACTCATTAATTAATCCTAATTAGTTAATTAATTAAGTGTTAACTGTAACTTAATTAGTTCTTAATTACAATTTAATTATTCCTTAATTAAATTAACTTAACTTTCATTAATAAATTTAACTTGTAATTACTAATTCAATTAATACAAAACATAAATTATATATTCTAATTAACTCAATAATTAATGAATTATAAATCCTTAAATTTTCATTAACTTTAAGTTGAAACTCATTCTTATTAATGGTTTAATTTTCATTTACAAATATGTTAATAATATATATTTTCAAATTTACTTTTAAATTTCATTTTAAATTCAAGATTTAAAAATCCCTTTAATTACTTAAGTACTTTTAGTTATTTAGACAAATTAAATTTTTAACAAACTTTATTTCCAAACTAAGTGTCAAACTAAACTGGAATTTATATTAAAACTTTGATTTAAAACTTATTTTAACTTTGTTTTATCATTTCGAATTTAGTTTTGAATTTTCAAAACAAACAGAACAGGTTTTGAACCTGTACAACACCTACCAAAGTCACTACCGTCTACTGCTTCGAGCCCAACACCTAAAACTTCGAGTAAATACTCAGGTAAACTCACGAACAACCCAGCTCCAACTCAAAACAAAAATGCCTAGATCCATGAAGAGCACCGTGCACGTGCACAGTGGCTTCTAGCCTCCTCCGACCATCTCCGATGGTCCCCCACATCGGAAAAACGCCCACACATCCAACTCTGATTTTCATAACCCAGCCATCTCCTCAAAATCGAAATTGAGTTCGAACTTCCAGACCTGGAAACACAAACGTAAACTTCCACCAAACCTGGCAACGCATCACTCTCGACGCTGCGACCACCGGAGACGCTCAAATTCCGGTCATCGCTTCGTCGACATCCCCTCTACCATCTCCCAAGTCCCTGTAGCACTCGATGCCACGATGACGTCGCGAAAGTCTTGTTTTCTCCCTCGACCAAAATGGACCATTAAACCCTAAAGTGCTCTCATCCCATTGATTCTTGCAATAGAATTTTTTTTCTACATTTTTCCTGAATTCAACGATTTCCATACTTGCTTCAAGCAAGATCTCAGCATTCAAGATTTGTTCAATCATCAAAAATTAACCAAAATGCATATTTTGTTCAAAATTGAACTGCTCGTGGAATACTAAATTAAAAATCATCGTATTAATTTAAAAATCCTATCTTTAGCTGATTATTCAAGTTACATGATCAAATCCATAATTTAAAACATTCGAAAAATTTCATATGATTTCTTTTTACTGAAAAATTGAGTTTACAGGTTCAAATTCTTTTATTTTCAAACTAAAAACTTTCTAGACCATGGTTTCGAGTTTGGACAAACTTTTTTTGTTTAAAAATCCTAAGTTAAAGATGTTTATATGAAAATTTATTACATTTTTCTTGTTTATGATCATTCTGTAACCAGAAGCAAGAAGAACAGAATCATCAAGTACACAGTATACCACATATATTTATACAGAACCAAAAATATTCAACCAAGAACAAGATTATTCATGGAACAATTATACAGATTTAATTTTTTTTAGAGTAGTATGTTTACTCACATTAATTTGAAGAACAGAGAGCAATTGTTGCTACAGATTGAATCTTCTTGAATCTGTTTTGCTTTTCTTTTGAGTTTGTAGATAATGGTGAGACTTATTTTCTTTTCTGGTTTTGCTTAAATTTTCTTATTGAACGAACAAGTATAGGATGGATACATATATATAGAAAGAGAAGTTGTATAAAGGGAAGGTTTTATCTGGTGTATTAAGTTTCTTTTGGTCAGAGATTTTCCTCTCTTCTTTTGTTGACTAAAGATTTTTATAAACTGAAATGATTTTAACATTTTTTCGGCTGAAAAGATTTGTTTTGTGCTGAGGAGATGGGGTATTAAATGCTTATGCCTCCTTTCTTAGTTACAGCCTCATTCTTGTATGTACTTAGTTTGTAGATATTTGTTTTCTCTTTGTTTTGCATGAGTTAATTTCCAGGCTCTTGTTTACATATTATCCTCTTTGAATTGTATATGTGCAGTTTTTGTTTTATAGATATATTTTTCTTTGCTTCTTGTTTACATCTTGATTTTCCAGGTTGATGAATTCTATTATCTCCTTGTATACATTTTTTTTCTTCTTGCCTGCATACACTTTTGTTTGTTTGTTTATCTTCTTTTGCAAGCCTTCTTTTCTTTTATGCTTGCTTGCCTAATTCAAGCAAATTGATATGCATTTTATTTTTACACTTTACACTTATATTCAATATTGACAGGATAAATTTTATTTTACACATTTTATAATCTTCTAAAGAAAATGAATCAAAATACAATTTATACATATTATCCAATTCAATTGAAAATATTTATTTTAAGTTTCAAATCCAAATTTATGAAACAAATAAGTAGATATCTCTTATTAAATTTGAAAACTTCAAATAAATCCACAATTTAACCCAAAAATTTAATTTAATTACAAATTCAAATTCATCTTTAAACCGGGATCATTACAAGATCATTATCAATAGACATGCTACTTTTGATGAGAATGCTATGTTAAAGGTGGAGCCTTCCAAATTCAATGATAGTGTGAGGATAGATGCAGAATACTAAACACTATGCAAGTCATAATTAGATTTTTTTTCCAAAGAGGTTCAGATGGTGTACCCGATGGAACCATGGTTGATGAGGATAGTACAGTTAGTATAGAGGAACAGACTCAAGGTGAAGCTCATTCAGAGATCAGGCCTGTCAGACAGAGAAGGAAGCCTAAGTGGCTAGATGAGTTTGTTGGATTAAGCATCGAAGACATTGATTTTCATGATATGGCAATATATGCATTGAATGTTATCCATGATGTGCCCAGTGATTATAGAGAAGATATTGCATCAGGTTAGTTGCTATGGAGGAGGATACTGAATCTTTGTAGAAAAATCATACTTGGAATTCGGTGCCTCTTCCAACCGACAAGAGCACTATTGGATGTAAGTGAATCTATAGAGTGAAAGATGGGGAAATGGTGATTTCAGATACAAAATAAGGTCAGTAGTAAAGAGTTATGTTCAGGGGTAGAGTATCATGATATCTTTGCTCTAGCTGTAAGACATACATCCGTTCGTATTCTTTTGGCATTAGTTGCTCAATATGATATGGAACTTGAGCAACTAGATGTCAAAACTGCATTCTTGCACGGTGTTTCCCAGGGAATTGGCTGGGCAACTTAGTATTCGGCCTTCCCTATCGTTCGGTCCAAGATGGAGCATTCGACATAAGATATCGTTCGGCCAAAGCGATCGTCCGGCCAGAAAACTCGCTCGGCCTTTAAGTGGTTCGGCACCGTAACGCTCGGCATACCCACTGCTCGGCCCAACTCGTCCGTCCGGCCTCTCTTTGGAAACGTCATTCAGAAGTGTTCGGCCTAAGGCCTCACTCGGCCAAGGGCCTTGTTCGGCCAAAAGCATCGTTCGGCCAAAGGCTCGTTCGGTCAAGATTGCGTTCGAACATCAAGCGCCTCGTTCGGCACCCAGGCCGTTCGGCATTATACCGTTCGGTTTCAAGGAGCGATCGGTGTCCATGAAGACTCGACATTCTCATTCGGCCTTCTGAGACGTTCGACAATCAAGAATGGTTCGGCAATCAAGGATGGTTCGGCATTCTCCCCAGCACGCCCGGTCCGAACACTGCTCGGCCTACTCTTCCCCACAACAAACATGTCGTTCGGCATAAAGAAAATGGATCGGTACTCGACCGTTCGGCATATTTGGTTCGACGTATAGGACTTGTCCTATTTGGACCGAGTTATTCAGCTGCCAGGCCCATCAGGGAAGTCCAACCCACCTTTGTCTATAAATAGAGGGGCAGGGGCAGGGGCACGAAAAAGGGGAGAGATTTGAGAGAACACTGGGGAGACTCTGCCATTTTCAAGACTCATTCCAGACTTATTTCTTTTACTTTGCAATTGTATTCTAGTAACAAAAAATGGATTGTATCTGTAATCACCCATCAAGGAAATCAATGGGAATCAACTTCAAAGTGGATGTAGGCGGTTACGCCGAACCACTATAAATTTGGTGTTCTTGTTCTTTGCATTTAAATTTACACTCTATTCTCTGTTTTAATTTGCTTTCTTCATTGATCTCTCTACAAAATCTTTCCAAGGGTGTTAGTGACCGATTTTGGTGCTAACATTTTGGTGCTTTCACTGAGAATTTGAATTCTCAGGCTATTAGGATCTACTTTGCAGCTACTGGATTGCATAAATCCCCCGAAGGAGATCCATAATCATCTATAAGGCATCTGTTGATTCTACTCAGAGTTACAACCAACAACTCTACTATGGGAAGACCATGAACTAGATCAACCTCTCAAAATGCAGATGCCCACGAAACCACTAGTGTGCAACAACTTGGAACTAGCAATCAGCAAGCGATTTGGGGTGCAGAGCCCTTCCACCAAAACCAAGCAGAAGTTGTTTCCCGAGCAGAATTCAATGACCTGATAAGAGAACTTAAGGAAAGTAGAAAGCAACTTGCTGAGCAAATGCAAGCCAATGCTGACCTCATGACTCAGCTTATGCAGCAGCAGCATCAGAATGCTGGAGGAAGCCCTATCCCTTACTCTGAAGATGATATCTCGACTTCTACCGATGAACCTCCTAGGCGTAGACGTCGTAAGGGTGAAGATGCACGTGTAGGTGCTACTGGTTGATCTAGTAGAGACCAAGACCCAAATCGGATGGGATATCAACGTGCGTGGTCCTGTGGAATGGAACCCAACCCCCCATCTTCCATACAAACCCCAGATTTGACGGTTATGGTCAGGCAGTCGATGAAAGAAAACCAATGTCTAACTAACGAAGATTGGGGAGTGTCTAAGAGTTATACTCCCTTCACGGATACCATTCTACAGGCTGAATACCCAAGAAAGTTCAGCATTCCCGCCATTCCCGCCTACGAAGGGAAGACTGACCCCAGGCAGCATGTGATGAGGTACGGATGGATGATAGATTCCACAAGAGCTAATGAAGCAACCAAGTGTAGGTGTTTCCCAATCACCTTGTCCGGAATTGCCACCATGTGGTTCACTCGACTCCCGCCATGATCTATATCCAGCTTCGATGAATTAGCAATGAAATTCGTAGAACAATTCAGGATACACACCACTCGTCCAAAGGACGTGATGTCCTTATCAAGTGTAACTCAAACTCCAGGAGAGTCATTGAAAGCATAACTGCAAAGGTTTCATGTTGTTGCTACCGAGGTGAGCAATCCTAACGACCACGCGATTTTGATGGCAGTAATGCGTGGAGTGGATCCGAATTCTGAATTTGGAGATTGGTTGATGGGGAAGCCCCCAGCTATACTGGAATATTTTTATTCGAAAGCTCATCAGTTCATAAGAAGGGAGGAATCTCGGTGGACAAGGCGAGACAAGGCATCAGGGCCCGTTCAAGAGTCTATGAGAAGTAACGCTGTCGTGAAGCAAACCGGAAGTAACCCTGGAAAAACTCAGGTTGACATCCAGAACAAGCCCGGGCAGTCTAAAGGATCCGGAGCTGGAAACACCGGAAAGAAAAAAGAGATAGGGAAATGGAAATCAAGAATCCCAACATGCAATGAATACACCCCATTGAACGCATCTCTTGAGAACATCTATCTATCAACTTGCAACACTTTCCAATATAGGAAGCCACGTCCAAAGGAATCGACAGAAAAACAGAAGCGGACCGGGAAGTATTGCCGTTTCCACGAGTCTTATGGGCACAACATGAAGGAGTGTAGGCACCTCCATGATGCTATAGAAAAACTAATTAGACAGAAGAAGCTACAGGAATTTGTCAAAGACCCACAGGATGGGAGGTAGGAAACATCAGACCCTGGACGCGGGCTAGCCCCACACCAACAGGAACAACCTACTCGGACTGTGGGTAGATTGGTTATTAACACGATTGCTGGCGGACCTCACCCTGCAGACAAGAATTGGCAGGAGATGGAGCGATATGCAAACTCCTTAAGACATGCGGAGCACGAGTGTTGTTCGAACATGGAAGATGGAACTCCTGCAAAGCAGCAACGCACGATGAATGATGATACCGTATTCAGGAACAAAGATGCGGATAAGGTAGAGGCTCCTACCATCGACCCAATGGTCATATCTACGACCATCGGGCCGACATTCGTAAAGAGAATTCTAATTGATTGCGGAAGTTCCATTAACATCATCTTCCGGAAGGCATACGACCAAATGAAGCTAGAGACCAAGGATTTGAAACCATCCAAGGCCAGAATCCATAGCTTTAATGGCGTAGCAACTGATGCAATGGGATATGTGGAATTACCAGTTGAACTGGGACAAGGTGAACGCAGAAGGGTGCGAATCCTACCATTCATAGTACTGGACGTTGATTCTTCATACAACGTATTTTTGGGTCGTCCAGCCCTGGCGTAATTTAGGGCAGCTTTGGCCCCTTGGCGTTTGACGTTAAAATTTCCAACAGACAAAGGGGTTGGAGTTGTACACGGTGACCAGGCAACCGGTCATGCATGCTATGTAGCTGAGCTCAGAGAGGCACAGCGTAGGTAGAAAGGAAAGGCTGCGGACAGCTCTATCCGCGTCCAAAGTTCTGAATATTGACAACTAGCGCCCGAGCCCTGGCTCAGGAAGCATTCTCGGATCTATAGAGACATAGATCCGAGAGATGATGATGGGGAACCCAGGGAAACAAATGCGGCACCAGCTGAACTAACCATCGACATCTCAGTTAGCTGCAACGACCCATCACGAGTTCTTAAAATAGGATCACAGCTCGACCCCGTGGCAGCCTAGAATCTTACTAACTTCCGCCGAGTGAACCTTGATGTTTTTGCATGGACGCATTCTGATATGTGCGGGATTTCTTCTGCAATCGCGAGTCATATGTTGAACATAGACCCGAGACATGTTCCTGTGAAACAAAAAAGGAGAGGCATGGACCCGGAGAGGTCTGCGACTCTCAAAGAGGAGGTGGACAAACTCAAAACCAACGGGTTCGTCCGCGATGCCCTCTTCCCTTGAATGGGTATCTACCCGGTGTTAGTAAAGAAAGCGAATGGAAAATGGAGGACTTGTGTTGATTACTCCGACTTAAACAAGGCATGCCCGAAGGATAGTTTCCCGCCGCCAAGGATTGACCAACTCGTCGACTCAACTGTCGGACATGAGTTACTATCATTTATGGACGCGTACTCAGGTTACAATCAAATTCTGATGCACATCCCGGACCAAGAACACACCAGCTTTGTCACAAACGTGGGATTGTATTGCTATGTAGTAATGCCATTCGGATTGAAGAACACAGGAGCAACTTATCAACGCCTGGTGAATCGAATGTTCAAAGACTAGATTGGTAAAACAATGGAAGTCTATATGGATAACATGCTAGTGAAGTCATGGCAGTGGAACGACCACATCTGAGACCTAACGGAGATGTTTGACATACTCAGGCGTTATGGAATGAAGATCAATCCGTTGAAGTGTTCATTCGGCGTAGCATCAGGAAAGTTTCTGGGATTCATTGTGAATGCTTGGGGAATCAAGGCTAACCTAGAGAAGATCCAGGCTATCCGAGATATACAAGTACCCAGAACCATAAAGCAGGTGCAAAGCCTGAATGGAAAAGTGGCTGCGCTAAGTCGATTCATATCCAGAGCTACAGACAAGTGTATTCCCTTCTTCGACATTATAAATAAAGGAAAGAGAAACTTCGAATGGACATCCGATTGCGAGGAAGCATTCTGGGCTCCGGTGAGGCACTTGGAAAGTCCCCCCGTACTGTCCAAGCCGATTGACCACGAAACGTTGTATGTGTACTTGGCGGTATCCCAGCACGCTATCAGTACAGCCTTGGTCCGTGAGGAAGACCGGATTCAAAAGCCGGTTTACTATGTCAGTAAGCGCTTGACAAGGGCGGAAAGAAATTATCCAAAGATTGAAAAACTAGCCTATTGCTTGGTGATCGCATCACGCAAGCTTCGCCCCTACTTTCAGGCACACTCAATCGGTGTCTGCACTGACCAACCCTTGCGATAGGTACTCCAACGACCGTAAACTTCCGGAAGGATGCTAAAATGGAATATTGAGTTAAGTCAGTTCGATATTACCTATTTGCCGCGGAGGGCCATACAAGGACAAGCACTAGCCGACTTCATTGCTGAATTCACTGTGCTAGATGAACAGAGTAATCACAGAACCATACCCCCTGTTCGATGGAAGATGTACACCGATGGGGCATCTAACGACCGTTGCTCGGGGGCAGGTATAATCCTCGTAACTCCTGAAGACCGATCAATCTTCTACGCTTTGAAGTTCGAGTTTGCAGCAACAAATAACGAAGCCGAATATGAAGCATTGATTGCTGGCTTGAGACTTGTTATCGAACTGGGAGTGAAGTCACTCGAAATCTTCTGTGACTCGCAGCTGGTAGTATATCAGGTGCGGGGAGACTATCAAGCGAAGGGACAGAGACTTGCTCCTTAACTTGCTTGGGTTCAAGAGCTGCTGGCGCATCTGGAATACTACGACATCTCACACGTCCCACGCAAACGAAATAGAGAAGCCGATTCGTTGGCAAAATTTGCAAGCACTGGCGATGCACGGCAAATGGGATTGTTCCCTGTTGAGACCCTCCATGCTTCAAGTATAGACGTGATGGAGATAGATTTCATGTTAGAAACCGAACTTGAGAAGGAATCATGGTTGACCCCAATCAAGCAGTACCTGCTACTAGGGGATTTGACTAAAAAGAGAAGCGAAAGACACCAAGTCCTCCGTAAAGCTTCACGTTATGTAATACAGGATGGGATAATGTATCGGAGGGGATTCTCGACCCCCTTACTCCGGTGTGTGGCCCATGATGAGATAACACGGGTATTAAAGGAAGTCCATGAAGGAGAGTGTGGCGACCATACTAGAGGGCAGACATTAGCAAAGAAGATCCTCCGCTATGGATACTATTGGCCAACCGTGAATCGGGAGGCTGTAGACTATGTGAGAAAGTGTGACAAATGCCAAATATACGCAAAAATTCTAAGAGCACCACCAACGGAACTCAACAAATGGTTAGTCCCTGGCCATTTGCAATGTGGGGGATTGACCTAATCGGCTCTTTACCCATAGCCAAAGGAGGCGCGAAATACGCAATAGTAGCGGTCGATTACTTCACCAAGTGGGCAGAGGCGGAACCTTTGGCCACGATCACGACCAAGAAAGTCATTAATTTTGTTGTATGAAATATCATATGCCTTTTTGGCCTTCCATGAACCATCATAACTGACAATGGAACTCAATTCGAAAGCAAGGAGTTCAAAGAATTTTGTCAGAAGTATGGCATTGAGAAAAGGTTTGCAGCAGTTACTCACCTGGAGGCGAATGGACAGGTAGAAGCCGTAAACAAAATAATCAACTCCATATTGAAAAAGCGTTTGGAAAAAGCTAGAGGCAAGTAGGTAGATGAGCTCCCGACGGCGCTTTGGGCCTATAGAACCATCCACAAGACCGCGACTGGCCACACTCCATTCGCATTGGCATATGGCACGGAAGCTGTCATACCCATGGAACTTGAAGTTCCATCTCATCGAGTAACTCATTACGACCCTGCGTCGAACCGGGATCTCTTATTGGAATCATTGGACTTTACTGATGAAAAACGCGAAGAAGTTGATTTGAGAGCGGCCTCATACAGATATCGGGTCGCCAGATATTATAATGAAAAAGTCCAACCGAGAATCTTTGACGTGGGAGACCTCATTTTGAAATGAGGTTTTCCAGCCCCATCTCATATGAACCCCGCATGGGAAGGTCCGTACGTCATCAAACAGAGGCTTGGAGAAGGTACTTTCAAGCTAGAAACCGTCGATGGTGCGACACTCCCCCGAGCATGAAATAGCGAGCACTTGCGACGTTATTACACTTAGACTATTTCCTTCATGTCGTAGTTGCATTTATTTCCAGTACATTTTCATTTCTAGTTCTTGGAATGTAATAAGAAAATTTAGCTTGCTCTCATTAATAAAGGCTTGAAGCCGTCTTTTTTATGAATGATTAATGTTTCTGCGTAAGATAGTCATGTGGCAAGCGATTAAAATTATATTATTCTGGCTGGCGTACGAACGCTATAAATGACACAAAATCTCCAAATCCCCAGATTGCAAACTAGAGTACTCTAAGTCCCTGAAGTGCAGACTCGGGTATAAACGATACAAAATCTCTAAGTCCCCGGAGTGAGGACTGGAGTACTCTAAGTCCCCGGAGTGTGGAATCGAGTATAAACGATACAAAATCTCCAAGTCCCTGGAGTGCGGACTGGAGTAATCTAAGTCCCCGGAGCGCGGACTCGAGTATAAACGATACAAAATCTCCAAGTCCCCGGAGTGCAGACTGGAGTACTCTAAGTCCCCGCAACGCGGACTCGAGTATAAACGATACAAAATCTCCAAGTCCCCGGAGTGCGGACTGGTGTACTCTAAGTCCCCGGAGCGCGGACTCGAGTATAAACGATACAAAATCTCCAAGTCTCCGGAGTGCGGACTGGAGTACTCTAAGTCCCCGCAGCGCGGACTCGAGTATAAACGATACAAAATCTCTAAGTCCCCAGAGTGCGGACTGGAGTACTCTATGTCCCCGGAGCACGGAATCGAGTATAAACGATACAAAATCTCCAAGTCCCCGGAGTGCGGACAGGAGTACTCTAAGTCCCCGGAGGGCGGACTCGAGTATAAACGATACAAAATCTCCAAGTCCCCGAAGTGTGGACTAGAGTACTCTAAGTCCCCGGAGCGCGGACTTGAGTATAAATGATATAAAATCTCCAAGTCCCCGGAGTGCGGACTGGAGTACTTTAAGTCCCCAGAGCGTGAACTCGAGTATGAACAGTAAAAATTCTCCAAGTCCCCAGAATACGGACTGGGATATTCTAAGTTCCCGCTGTACAGATAAAAAATGTTCTAAGTGCTCGAATCATGGGAGGAAAACGAATAACTCTCAGAGAATCAACGAGCTATGTGAAGACAAACCAAGAAGTCTGTGTTACGCACAACAGCATGAATTCGAGTCACAATCACAAAGAAAACTGAATAATAAGAATCTTTTGAAAAGACAGAAAAGGAAACTAAACTTTATTCAGGAAAAGTTTTCTGCTACAAGCACTCCAAAATTCGGAGTCAACGGTCTATCTACAAAAATTACAAAATTATTACGTGACTTAGACTAACCCTCGTTGAACAAGGACAGCAATACTTCTTGTGCTTCTTTGACTTCTTCCTAGGCGACTCCTCCCCAGAGCGTTTACCTTTGAAATCCTTCCTTGATGGAGGGGTAACCACTGAAGAAGTGGGGGAACACCCATGGGCTTAGACCTGCCAGGTAGGATGACCTTCAACGGTTGGTTCGAAGGGTCGTCCAGGTCCACCGTTCGGGGCTCAGCTTTGATTTCGATCGCTTTCTCCTTCTCTTTCTCGATTTTTTCCTCCATGCTCAGGTTCGATGTATGCCCAGAGGCACCAGTGACTTCTATTTCATAACTCTCAGAGGAGGGGTCAGACTTCCCTTCGTCAAGCGCCCCAATCACTTGAGCATCGGGCCTAGGAACTTCACCAGCATGAGCGGCCCCACCAGTCTTTTCCACCTCCTTGGCGACATCGCTCCTCGGAGTAGGATCGAGATCAGAACGACCTGCACAAAATCAGAGAAGATGAGCATTAGAATGCAATAGTACTTCACAAAGAGTAACGACTTTCAAAATCTCGAAGTGAAAGGTTATCTACCGGGCCCTGGCAAACTATCTGCCATCAAAGGAGTTTCGCCCTCCGGGATAGGAGACAAAACATGAACGCCCAGGCTGGGGGCTTCAAAATCATAGCCAATGTGATGTTCAAAGGGATCAATTATCGGCCGACCGGCCGGCTGGCAAGGCACGTGAACAGGAGACTCGTCCCTGGATGGACCGACGACAACTTATTTCCCTTTCCTCGAGGGGGAGCCTTTGCAGTAGAGGGCCTTGGCCACTGATAGGTCCGAAGGCTCACGTCCCTTCAGAAACTCCTTTATCAAATCCTCCTCGTCAACCTCCTCGACACCGCGCTCAGCCTTCCTAATCTGAATTAAGGTTTCCCATGCCTCAAACAACGATTCAAGGTAGCCATCGCCCAAAAAAGTTAAGTCACGGTGCATGAGCATGCGGGCGTTGAACTCGGCAATGAGTGGGTCAAACGCGGTTTTAATCTCCTCTCTACCTTCCTCCATGGCTGCCTCAAGACAGGAATCGATGTCCGTCAACGCCGTCTTCTTGCCCTCCTTACGGGCCTCACTCTTTAACATCTCAACCCTGCAAAGCTTGCCCTCGAGTTGTTCTTCTAAAAGTCGAGTGGCGACAATCTCGTCACAGTATCGCTGTGACTCTTCTTGGGAAGTCGTTTTCTCCTCTCTCTCTCTCTACGGAGAAGCTCTTCAAGTTCCTTGACCCGGGTGCTGAAAGCATCCCTCTCCTTTTGAACGGAGTCCTTCTCTAAGGTCAAAGCCCCACATCGTTGAACCGCCTCGTCAAGCTCTTTCTTATGAGTCGATTCCACGCGAGCGACGGCCTCAGTAGTATCCCTGGCACTCCGATGGACGACCTCGAGTTCAGACTTATAAGTGGCGATCTCTTCATCCTAGGCCTTAATGATGTTTTTATCGTGGGCGGCCTCAAGCTTCAAACGGTCTATTTCATGTTGACGCTCTACAGAGACTTCGAAAAGTTTCTCGGCTAGGTAAACGAAAGCGTCATGTTGAATATAGACGTCGTTGGTACAGGCAAAGGCGTTCTGCTTAACATCTCCAGGTATAGGATGTATCTCCGAAAGAAACTTCAACCCATCGAAGCAAATCTTGGGAAATGTAGCCTTGAGCTCGCTCAGTCTCTCTGATACTGTTGGATTCGATGCAGGAGCAGGAGGAGACGGCTTTGAAAGTTCCCCCCTCCTATGAGAATCTCGGGACTGTCGAGTGGAAGAAGAATCAGAGCGTTGATCTCGGGGGATATCAGATTGCGACCCCTTGTAACCAGGCTTATCCTTGCTTTGCCCCGAATGAGAAGAGGGGTGTCGATGATGCTTGGGCTGGTAATACGGTTTCTTCTGAGATGATGAGTCCCGAGAATAATGGTCCCTATCACCATCACCATCTCGATCTCGACGTCTCTCGGGACCCGAGTCCCATCCGGACGGATGAAAAATAGAAGAACCACGGAGACGGTCGAATCCATGTGAGCACCCCATGTCACCCGCACGAAATTCAAATAACAACGAGTTAGCAAGGAGAGATGTGACAATAAAAATTTAAGTGCGAATTGAAGTGCAAATGTCCGTGTGTGTCCTAGTGTTTCCCCCCGACAGACCAGTAGCCTTGCTAACAGAGGTTTTCTCTCCCTGACTTTGGGTTGGAATGCCCACATTGCCTCTAACGGGCGAGTGAAACTTGAATGCCTCTGGATCACCAAAATCATAGTTGAGCAGATCCTCCGGAATGGAGAGGTTCGAAAGGCCCTTTAGTGAACTTTCAACATGCTGTGAAGAAGCCTCCTTCTCTTCCAGGATGAGCGTAACTTTGGAAGTTCTGCCAACCTTCTCCTTTCTAATCTTATATGTCAACGTCTTTTTCCCCTTCGAAGGGGAAGATGACGTTTCAATATCGTGCACTTCGACCAGCGGATCCTGAGTAGGAACCACATTCTCACCTTGTGTTTCGGGCGCTTCACCTTCTCTGATTTCCCCCTCCTCATGTGCACCGGGGGTGTGGCGTGACGAAGATTCAGCCAACTTTTTCCCTTTACCGGATGCGGGCTTGGGGATGGAGACGACCTCAGGAAGGCTCACCCGACGGCCTTCTGCTAACAACCCGAACCTTGACAGTGACTCATTTGAAATGAGGGTTCGGATGTCTCATTCCTCGGTGGTAAGAGCCTTAATAGCCTCAACAGCCTCCGAATAGTCCCGACCCTCAGGACGTGGGTTGATATCTGAAAAAATGAAACAAGAGTTATAAAAAGCATCGCCTCAACCGAAATCTGAGCATAGCTCTAAAAAGAAGACTTACTTCCTTCAACCCATCTCCTCGCGAAACCAGGAGGGCAGCGCACGTAGAACCATTCTTGTTTGTACAGGGAAAACTTGCTCCATGCTCTGGTTAGAATTTGGCACTTGTGGTGCGGCTCGAGGGACACGAAGGAGGGGCTATCTCTCCGCTTCTTGATCATGTAAATATATTGGATGTCGTCGGGAGTTGGAGGCCTGGAGAAGACAGCCATAAAAAGGAGGTAGGTCCCATAAATGAACGCATGACCGTTTGGATGCAGCTGCGACAGGGCGACGTCTATGTATTGCAATACATCCCAAAGAAATAAATTGAACGGGGGCACGCTGCCCACCCAGCACATAAACTTATTGCAGGCGGTATATCCAATTAGGGGCAGGTGTGGACAATCATGGCCCGGCGGAACCAACACGTCAGTGAAACGAACTCCGTGGATCGAGCATATTCGCCGGAGCGCGGCTTCATTAATCTTCGAAGCCTATGAATCAATCGGATTATCCAAGAGAATCGTGGACTCCAGGGTATCAGGAGCAAAATCATGAGTGGGAGAGGTCGACGGATTAGAAGTGTCTGCGTCCCCTTGTTTGGAAGACGGCCCGGGTCTGTCCGAGATTGTGGCGGAACTAGATTTTTTAGACATTTTTGATGGAAATCGAATCCTGCAGAGCACCTGTGTGAACTATACTTTAAAAATGATCGATGTCAAAATTAACAACACGAATAATCCCCCCACGTGGTGTGTGCACTAGTGCAATCAATCATGTATAAGCATTGAAAATTTGGAAGTCATATGATTACTGATATAAAACTAAGCTTAAAATCATCGCCTTCGGAGACCGTCATCGCTGACCGTCTCCAAAAGCCTTCCTTATGGCGATTATAGTTTCAGGTTCAGAAAATGTTCAAGGAAGTTATCCGATTATGTCAAGTAAAGTTCAGATTTATAGCTACTGAAAATAGAAGGTTAATAGTCCGGATCAGTTCGCTATGCTAGCATGTTAGAGTCCTTGTCCTTGTTCGGCCGTGACATTGTTAGGCATTTATGTTTTGTTCGGCCAGGTATTGTTCGGCCATGACATTGTTCAGCATGTTTGGTCTGGCATTTATGCGTTGTTCGGTATAAGAGTGTTCGGCCTTGATATGGTTCGGCATGTGAGAGTGTTCGGCCTTGGGACGGTTCGGTAGAGTATCGTTCGGCCTAACTACAGTTCGTACTAGTTAGTGCTTGGCGGAGTATCGTTCGGCCAAAACAACATTTGGCCGAAACAACACTCAGCCTCCCCACTAACTCATATTTCCTCCCTAACCTTCCATCCCATCATTCGGCCTATGGTGTGCCATGCCGAACGATGGTTACGCCGAGCTTCAACGCTCGGCACGGCCTTTGAGTTTTCCTCTCCTCCATCATTCTTTTTCCTAAACCTCGTTCGACACAAGGGAACCGTGCCGAACCACAGTATCTCACCCAAACAACCCTTACGAATGATCACCCTGACCACTTCTCCCTACCTCACATCGTTTGGCCTTGGAGAAATCCTAATCGGAGTTTGGGTCCTCCACCCACGTAGCCCGTCCGACCACAGTTCTGATCTGTGGACTTGGGCTACTAATCGAGACCTTTTTAATCAGGGAAAGGAGTCGGATAAAGGAATTTTACCTAGTTCGTGGATCGAGCTTTAGGAAGGATTGGGAGGACTTTAGAATATGATGACAGGAGTGGTTCGAAAGTTCAAGGTTGCAGAAGTGAAAGTAGGAAAAATGGAGGAAGAAGAGGATGTCGGGTTTTATAAGGGAGAAGGAGAAGTTGAAGAGACTATGACCGGTTCTACCGGTCAAGGCGATATCGTTCGACTATCTCGGTTCGTTCGGCCTGGGCTAACATGGATCGTTCGGCACTCTGTTCGGCATATGATGTCACACGTTGTAACGTGGATCGTTCGGCCTTCGACACTGCGTTCGGCCAAGAGAATCATGCGACCCCCAAAGAGTGATGACTAAGGATCGAAGCAAAGCGTGGAAGGTGAGTAATACAAAGCGTATCACGTTCTGTCACGCGATACACTTTGGGGGGCAAATGTTTCCCAGGGAATTGGCCGGGCAACTTAGTATTCGGCCTCCCCTATCGTTCGGTCCAAGATGGAGCATTCGGCATAAGATATCGTTCGGCCAAAGCGATCATCCTGCCAGTAAACTCGCTCGGCCTTTAAGTGGTTCGACACCGTAACGCTCGGCATACCCACTGCTCGGCCAGACTGGTCCGTCCGGCCTCTCTTTGCAAATGTCATTCAAAAGTGTTCGGCCAAAGGCCTCGCTCGGCCAAGGGCCTTGTTCGGCCAAAAGCATCGTTCGGCCAAAGGCTCATTCGGTTAAGATTGCGTTCGAACATCAAGCACCTCGTTCGACACCCAGGCCGTTCGGCATTATGCCATTCGGTTTCAAGGAGCGATCGGTGTCCATGAAGACTCGACATTCTCATTCGACCTCCTGAGACGTTTGGCAATCAATAATGGTTTGGCAATCAAGGATGGTTCGACATTCGCCCCAGCACGCCCGGTCCGAACACTGCTCGGCCTACTCTTCCCCACAACAAACGTGTCATTCGGCATAAAGAAAATGGATCAGTACTCGACCGTTCGGCATACTCGGTTCAGCGTATAGGACTTGTCCTATTTGAACCGAGTTATTCAGCTGCCAGGCGCACCAAGGAAGTCCAACCCACCTTTGTCTATAAATAGAGGGGCAGGGGCACAGAAAAAGGGGAGAGATTTGAGAGAACACTGGGGAGACTCTGCCATTTTCAAGACTCATTCCAAACTTATTTCGTTTACTTTGCAATTGTATTCTAGTAACAAAAAACGGATTGTATCTGTAATCACCCATCAAGGAAATCAATGGAAATCAACTTCAAAGTGGATGTAGGCAGTTACGCCGAACCACTATAAATTTGGCGTTCTTGTTCTCTGCATTTAAATTTACACTCTATTCTCTGTTTTAATTAACTTTCTTCATTAATCTCTCTACAAAATCTTTCCAAGGGTGTTAGTGACCAATTTTGGTGCTAACACACGGTGATCTAAATGAGGAGTTTTATTTGAAGCAGTCGGAGGGGTTCATTGATAATAGCAGGCAAGGTTATGATTGTAAACTTAACAAATTTCTATATGCACTCAAGCAGTCTCCTAGACTATGGTATAAGAGATTTGATAAGTTTATGTTTTCACATGAATACTCTACAGGCTTCAAAGATCGGTGTGTTTATTTCAAGAGGTGTGATGGTGATATGATATATCTTTTGTTATATGTTGATGATATGTTGATTGCATCTTGGAGTATGGTCAGAATTAAGGAGTTGAAAGCGGAGCCTGGAAAGGAGTTTGATATGAAGAATTTAGGAAAAGCATAAATTTTTTTGGAATGGATATATACAGAAATAGGAAGCGGAGAGAGTCAAGACTCACTTAAGGGTAGTACATCGAGAAGGTCCTTGCTCGATCTAGTATGGAGAAAGCTAAACCAGTTAGCACTCCATTAGGCTCTCATTTCAAGTTTTTTGAAAGACTTACCTCCTTCATTAGATGAAGACAAAAGGTATATAGCTGATATATCTTATTCTAGTGTTGTTGGTAGTCTTATGTATGTAATGGTATACACAAAAGCAGATTTGGCCTATGTAGTGGGCATTGTGAGTCGATATATGTCTCATCCAGGCAAAGAGCATTATCAAGCAATGAAGTGGATTCTTAGATATCTTCATGGCACTTCTTTTGTTGGCTTTTTTTATGTTGGAGTCGATGGAGACATCTCTCTTAAAGGTTATTGTGATTCAGATAATGTTGGGGATAGAGACGCACAGAAGTCAGTGTCGGGCTATGTTTTTACACTTGGTCTTTAGTAGCTTTGTAGACTACCGAGGTCAAGTTGATATCGATTATGGAAGAAACTAAGGCTGAATTTACTTTAGTCGTTGGATGATCATTCGGTGGCACAACGAATAATAGAGCTATTTTTAGATAGTTAGAGTGTGATTAATCTAGTAGAGAATCAGGTCTATAGTTCTCAAACGAAGCACATTGATGTCAGAGGATTCTTTCTTATGCTCGAGGAAGAATGAAGTAAAATCAAGTTGGTGAAGGTGGTTACTTTGGATAACCCCTCAAATATAATGACAAAGTCAATTCCTAAGGAAAAGTTTGAGCATTGCTCAAACTTGATCCATTTGATTTTAGTTGCTTAAGCGCCATGGGGCACTAGACGCAATAACCCATTTGTTGACTGATGATAAGACCTGCATATTTTCAATCTAGGTAGAATGTTGTTTTTATGCGATTCAAATATGTGTTGATCAGTATTTGGATTGAAAATTTGGTGTACGGCTTGTAATGGAGAAGTCAAGAGTCGATTAGAGGAAGTGGAGATCAATAGAAGTAAAAATGGAAAAGAAGTGTGTTGTCTACAAGAGGTCAGACATCTAACATCACCTATCAAATGTTTGACAAGGTTCATAAAATCTTCCTGAAATATATGGCAGACGTGTGGCTGCTCGGTTTGATTTTTCGGGACTTGTCTCAGACGTCTAATCAGTGTCTCAGACGTCTGACCTCATTGGTCAAACGTCTATATATCATTTTTTTGGGTTTCACTGATATGTTTGTTGAAGGGCAGTTTTGGACTTTTGTGCTTGATTCTTCTTCACTGATGGTACAGATTCTTTTGACGTGATCAAATGACCTAGAGTGATGAATGCATTTACAAATAGCTTCCTAGTCATCTTTCTAATCAAGAGATTAGATTATCAATCATATTTCAAATAATTATAAACAATAGAAACCCTAGCTAAATCAAATTGGGTGTTTTCTATTTTGAGTGCTCTATTTTATAATCTCTTCAATAGAGTGTATGATTAGAGAGAATATTCACATCTTGTAACTCTCTAAGTAGGATGGAACCTACGAAAAATCTAGTGGAACATTGTTTTGTATCCGTTAACTTTTATTCAAATGATTTTACAAAATTATCTTTTTTTCAAAATGATTTCAAAACCTTCCTTTTAAAAGAATCAAAAACATCTATCCTGATTTTATATACTTTTAGCCTCAAAATAATATTTAATTTCAAAATTAAATTATCCTTAGTTTTAAAACTATCTTTAATAATAATATATTCAACATTTAATATTTATACTTAGATTTAAATATAAAATTATAGTAAAAATTTATATATATTATTCTCTATATTTACTTATGTATTTTAACTATGGTCAAGTATATTTATAAAGTTCAAATTAGTTTTAATATAAATAGAGGTTATTTTCAAAGAAAAACAAAACACCAAAAGTTCCTTTGGGATGTCGACATACTTAAGTTACCCATGTCGACATAGTGGCGGTTAATTTCAAAATTTGAATTTCAAAAGAAGTGTCTATTCGTCATAACCTTTTACGAATAGACATGGTTGTTGTTCTTCTATAAATAGGAGGTGTTTTCAATGAATTTATATCCATTTTTTTTGTTTCCACTCCTCTTCTTCTTCCATATTTGTTTATATATATTCTTACCATTACACTGCCGAAATCACCATTGAATCTAACTAGATTATTTCTAGTTTGATTCTCTATCACTATCTCAACAAGATCCTCAGTGCTATTCAAAGTTATAGACTTCTTTGTAATCAATTTAGCGAGAAAAGGTTTGATTGTAGCCTTGGAAATCAATCAAGTGAGAAAAGATGTGACTGTAGCCTTGAAAATCAATTGGGTGAACTTGTTGCCCAGAAAATCAAGTATCTCTACCCAGAGGATTGTGAATCTAGAGGGTGTACCTCGTGGCCTTGAAATCGAGGGTGTAATTGTAAAGATTGCTTTTGAAAGGAAATTCATACTTTTGTGCGAGACTGGATGTAGAGTAACTCTGAACCGATATAAAATCCGGTGTGTTCTTTCCTTTACTGCTTTTACTTTATATTTGCATCTGTGTTTGATTCTGTGATCATATCTATGTCTGAATATTGCATACATCTGTGTTCAAATTAATAAAAACTCAAAAGGATTTAGTAATTCTCTAAAACACTATTCATCCCCCTTCTAGTGTTAATCCTAGTCTTAAGATCTGTATTCCCCATTTCTCACATTTGTTATCGGAGCGAGGTTTTCAAAAGTTTCATAACCTGAATTTTGAAAAGTTTTCAAAATGGCTACCAACACTGGTACTGTTACTAACACTAGTATCCTTGTTACTAGTTCATGTGTAGAAGGTCGGTCTACTTTTAGACCACCACTTTTTAGTGGCAGTAACTATGCATATTGGCATGTAGGATAAAAATATATTTACAATCTATAGGATTAGATACTTGGAATATCACACAAATAGAATATTCTGAACCCACAACTGATTTTGCACAGTGGACCGCTGAGCAAAAGACTGTTGCACAAAATAATTCTAAAGCAATGAATATTCTGTTTTGTTCACTTGATCGGAATGAATTTAATAGAGTGTCAGTTTGTAAGTCTGCATATGAAATTTAGAAAACTTTGCAAGTTACTCACGAAGGAACAAGCAAAGTTAAACAGATCAAAATTTCCATGCTCACAAATCAGTTTCAATTATTTAAAATGAATTCTAATGAGTCTATTTCAGATATGTATAGTAGATTTCAGGATATTGTGCATTCTCTAATATCCTTGGGAAAGGAATTTTCGGAAGAAGATCAAGTCAGAAAATTTTTAAATTATCTTACTCCAGAATGGGATCAAAAGACACTTGCGATCGAAGAGGCAAATGACATCAGTACCTTAAAGATAGAAAAATTAATTGGAAATCTGATGTCGTTTGAAGTCCAAATGATCGGGAGAAGAGAAAGCAAAGCATCTGAAAAGAAATCAATGGCATTCAATGCATTGACCGATGGATCAGACTCAAACAGCGATAATGATGAAGAGATAGCCTTTATGACCAGGAATTTTCGAAAATTCCTGAAATACAGAAAGATGAATAATCTCAAGAGAAACAACTATAAGAACTCTGGAAATTAGAATGTTGTGCCAAACAATGTCAAATGTTTCAACTGTGAAGAACCAGGCCATATCAGAAGAGACTGTCTGTGTCCATATAGGAAAAATTTTCCTATAAAAAATGATTCAGTAAAGAAACGGAAGCATGCATTTACTGCTACTCTAGATGACTCTGACTTGTCCTCAAGCGATAATGATCAAAAGACAGATAATTCAAATTTTTGTTTCACGACAGTTCACGGAAGTTCACGACTCCGACGAATTCAAAGAAACGGACTCAGAAAAAGGTACACATTTACAATACAGTTGGTTGAAATTGCATGATTAGAATTGGATGCTTGATTGATTGATTTTGAATTGGCGTGTTGTTTGAATTTTAAATTTTATTTTTATTATTTTTTATTATTATTTGATTATTATTTTTAATAGTATAATAATATTTTATGGAATATACTATAATTCTAATAATATTCTAGATATATATATATATAGACATTAAAAATAATAAGTATATATATATTAGAATACTTAGGAAAAATAAATCATAGAAATTCACAGGCACATGTCGACATGGTCCCTACCATGATGTAGACATGGGTACAAAATTTGAAATTCAAAAATTAAATTCAAATGGTTGAATTTTCCTCCACCTTTTCACTTCATTCAATTCTCTGAAAAGGCATCTTTTGACCAGAGAATATGTCCTTTGAGAATCTACTTATTCACTATCATTTATCACATCTTTTCACTCTCATTTTCAAATTCAAACTCTCTCTTCAAAACTTCAAGCTCTCTACTCTCTACTCTAATGGCTTCTTCAAGCAACCCCTCCACCATGAGAATTTCCAGAAAGATAAAAGAGCAACTCTATAATGATCCGGAGGCTATAAAAGCACATATCAACTATGCTAACTATGGAAAAGTCCATCCCGGAAAGTTTGCCTTATTTCAAGATTTTTCTACTTATAAAATTGATTCTCTTTTTGCAAACAATCAAGTTCTTAGTCTTATTGATGCTTCTCAAAATGATTTTGTTTGCTATCCAAATCTTGTTAAAATTTTCTATACAAATCTTAACCGTGGATTTTATAATGGAAACGATGATGAAATTTGGAGTAGTGTCAAAGGCACTAGAATTGTTTTAAATTGTGATCTTTTGGGTACCATTCTCAATTGCAAAAGCACGGGAATGGATCTTCCTAGTTTCAATATCGATGAAAATGATCGTGAGACATTTCATCACATTTTTGAAGGAAATGATTATTTTGAATTCAAAAATCAAAACTTTTGACCAAAAGCTAGAATTGTCAATCTTCTTTTACAACATACTTTGACCCCAAGATCGGGGAATTTTAACAATCCTACCTCAAAAGTTTGCAAAGCACTTTTTGCCATTTTTGAAAATTATGATGTTGATTGGGCGCAAGTTATTTTGGATGAACTTCTTCCCAAAAATCTTGAAATGGGTGAGAATACTTTATATCATGGAATCTATCTCACTCGGATTTTTTACTATTTTGGAATAGATTTCAAAGGAGAATAATTTATTTCTAGAAAGGTTTTCAATCACTCAAATATTTATCTTATGAAAATTCCATTTGTTTTTCAACATTATGAGACTCTTTCCGAAAAGGAAGAGCGTTTGGCTCATGAGAAGATGGAAGAGGAGGAAGAGGAGGAAGAAGAAGAAGAAGAAGAAGGGGATGAAATGGAAATAGAAGAAGAAGAATGCGAAACATCTTTGGAAAGCATTGATAATCCTCCTAATCCAACCAACAAAACCCTTCTCAAAAACCAAAAAACCATTGTTGAGAATCAACGGATTCTTAAACGATCCGTTAGTAAGAAGTTGGATAAAATTTCATCCAAGATGAACAAGCTTATTTCCAAAGTCAGCAAGAAGCTTGGATTATCTTCATCTTCATCATCCTCTAACTAGTTTTACCTTTTCATGTCTTGTTGTATTAGCTTAAGTTTGTTTTAGTTTGAATGTTCATGTAATTTTTAATGTTTAATCGTTGTATCATCTTATTATGAAATAGAATTGAATTTCTTTTCTATTATCTAGCTTATCTTATCTCTAGAATAAATGTTAGTATATTATATAAATATATATACACACACACACTTATTCACAAAATCAAAATAAGTCATCAAAATTCACCGGACCATGTCGACATCCCCACTATGACCATGTCGACATGCACTGGTCAGAAATGACATTTCATTTTAAATTTGAAATTTGATTAACTACCTTAGTCTATTCATTTCAAACGAATTTCTACACTTATAAATACCTATTTCTTCCAGAATTCATCACTCAATATTATTTTCTATCTACTTTATCTCTCATTCTTCTCACAAACTCGAATATGGCCAATCCAATTCATAATTTAACCAAGAATCTTGAAGAAACTTTTAATTCTTTCAAGAATATTCTTTTGTTCATTCTTCGTAACCAGCGACACTTAGAGTTGAGTCAAAGGCAGATGATCGAGGAGCAAGAAAGGCATTTCGATGCAATACGATGGATGATTTCCTCCCTGCACAAGGATGATAACGAAGCACATCCTCCAGTCTCTCTAACCAATGACAATGCAAATTGGGATGCCATTAAAGCAGACCCTATATTTGAGAAGAAGGTTGGGTGGACGTTCCTCGTAATGTTTGATTTTATTTGATTGCTTTGTTTGATTTGAATTGTTTGCTTTGGTCGATTTAATTTGTTTTGATTTGATTTGGTTTGGATTGATGTTTGTTGTACAAAACATGTATAAATACATATTGATATGTATATGATCTTTGATTAGTTATCATGTCTATTAGTATAATTATCTCTTAATCTATCTATTATATACTTCATTGTATAGTTTATTAATGCATGTACTTTAGTACGAGAATGAGGGGGAGTTATATAGTTTGGATTTAGTTTTTGTTGATGAAAAAGGGGGAGAAGTATAAAATAGGATAGTTAGGCATAGATTATGGGGGAGTTATTGGTTTTAGGGGGAGTTAATTAGGATAGAGGTAATATTTTATAAACAAAGGTTGTCATCGACAAAAAGGGGGATATTGTTAGTCCCTGAGAAGATGGTTTTAATGACAACAACCTTAGAATAAGATTATAAAATATAAATACTAATATTATAGTTTAGATATATATGTATATGCAGGATTTAACTATGTAGGTACCAAGAATGAAGACTGTACAGTATAGAGATTCAAGATATCAAGATTGAAGACTCATGAGTATCAAGAATATCAAGATTATCAAAAGTTCAAGATTTCAAGAATAAGTAATCTAATTAGGAATTTTGTTAAAACTCCTAGAAAAGCACTGGCATCTTAAAATCCAATTTATTCGTGGAATGGAATCCACTTCGAGCCCGTTAAAGGGATGGAACCCTAAGTAGGATGGAACCTACGAAAAATCTAGTGGAACATTGTTTTGTATCCGCTAACTTTTATTCAAATGATTTTACAAAATTATCTTTTTTTCAAAATGATTTCAAAACCTTCCTTTTAAAAGAATCAAAAACATCTATCCTGATTTTATATACTTTTAGCCTCAAAATAATATTTAATTTCAAAATTAAATTATCCTTAGTTTTAAAACTATCTTTAATAATAATATATTCAACATTTAATATTTATACTTAGATTTAAATATAAAATTATAGTAAAAATTTATATATATTATTCTCTATATTTACTTATGTATTTTAACTAGGGTCAAGTATATTTATAAAGTTCAAATTAGTTTTAATATAAATAGAGGTTATTTTCAAAGAAAAACAAAACACCAAAAGTTCCTTTGGGATGTCGACATACTTAAGTTACCCATGTTGACATAGTGGCGGTTAATTTCAAAATTTGAATTTCAAAAGAAGTGTCTATTCGTCATAACCTTTTACGAATAGACATGGTTGTTGTTCTTCTATAAATAGGAGGTGTTTTCAATGAATTTATATTCATTTTTTTTGTTTCCACTCCTCTTCTTCTTCCATATTTCTTTATATATATTCTTACCACTACACTGCCGAAATCACCATTGAATCTAACTAGATTATTTCTAGTTTGATTCTCTATCACTATCTCAACAAGATCCTCAGCGCTATTCAGAGTTATAGGCTTCTTTGTAATCAATTTAGCGAGAAAAGGTTTGATTGTAGCCTTGGAAATCAATCAAGCGAGAAAAGATGTGATTGTAGCCTTGAAAATCAATTGGGTGAACTTGTTGCCCAGAAAATCAAGTATCTCTACCCAGAGGATTGTGAATCTGGAGGGTCTACCTCGTGGCCTTGAAATCGAGGGTGTAATTGTAAAGATTGCTTTTGAAAGGAAATTCGTACTTGTGTGCGGGACTGGATGTAGAGTAACTTCGAACCGGTATAAAATCCGGTGTGTTCTTTCCTTTACTGCTTTTACTTTATATTTGCATCTGTGTTTGATTCTGTCATCATATCTATGTCTGAATATTGCATACATCTGTGTTTAAATTAGTAAAAACTCAAAAGGGTTTAGTAATTCTCTAAAACACTATTTAGCCCCCTTCTAGTTTTAATCCTAGCCTTAAGATCTGTATTCCCCATTTCTCACATTTGTTATCGGAGCGAGGTTTTCAAAAGTTTCATTACCTGAATTTTGAAAAGTTTTCAAAATGGCTACCAACACTGGTACTGTTACTAACACTAGTATCCTTGTTACTAGTTCATTCGTAGAAGGTCGGTCTACTTTCAGACCACCACTTTTTAGTTGCAGTAACTATGCATATTGGCATGTAGGATGAAAATATATTTACAATCTGTAGGATTAGATACTTGGAATATCACACAAACTGAATATTCTGAACCCACAACTGATTTTGCACAGTGGACCGCTGAGCAAAAGACTGTTGCACAAAATAATTCTAAAGCAATGAATATTCTATTTTGTTCACTTGATCGGAATGAATTTAATAGAGTGTCAGTTTGTAAGTCTGCATATGAAATTTAGAAAACTTTGCAAGTTACTCACGAAGGAACAAGCAAAGTTAAACAGACCAAAATTTCCATGCTCACAAATCAGTTTCAATTATTTAAAATGAATACTAATGAGTCTATTTCAGATATGTATAGTAGATTTTAGGACATTGTGCATTCTATAATATCCTTGGGAAAGGAATTTTCGAAAGAAGATCAACTCAGAAAATTTTAAATTCTCTTACTCCAAAATGGGATCAAAAGACACTTGCGATCGAAGAGGCAAATGACATCAGTACCTTAAAGATAGAAAAATTAATTGGAAATCTAATGTCGTTTGAAGTCCAAATGATCGAGAGAAGAGAAAGCAAAGCATCTGAAAAGAAATCAATGGCATTCAATGCATTGACCGATGGGTCAGACTCAAACAGCGGTAATGATGAAGAGATAGCCTTTATGACCAGGAATTTTCGAAAATTCCTGAAATACAGAAAGATGAATAATCTCAAGAGAAACAACTATAAGAACTCTGGAAATTAGAATGTTGTGCCAAACAATGTCAAATGTTTCAACCGTGAAGAACCAGGCCATATCAGAAGAGACTGTCCGTATCCAGATAGGAAAAATCCTCCTATAAACAATGATTCAGTAAAGAAATGGAAGCATGCATTTACTGCTACTCTAGATGACTCAGACTTGTCCTCAACCGATGATGATCAAAAGACAGATAATTCAAATTTTTGTTTCACGGCAGTTCACGACTCCGACGAATTCAAAGAAACGGACTCAGAAAAAGGTACACATTTACAATACAGTTGGTTTAAATTGCATGCTTAGAATTGGATGCTTGATTGATTGATTTTGAATTGGCGTGTTGTTTGAATTTTAAATTTTATTTTTATTCTTTTTTATTATTATTTGATTATTATTTTTTAATAGTATAATAATATTTTATGGAATATACTATAATTCTAATAATATTCCAGATATATATATATAGACATTAAAAATAATAAGTATATATATATATTAGAATACTTAGGAAAAATAAATCATAGAAATTCACAGGCACATGTCGACATGGCCCCTACCATGATGTAGACATGGGTACAAAATTTGAAATTCAAAAATTAAATTCAAATGGTTGAATTTTCCTTCACCTTTTCACTTCATTCAATTCTCTGAAAAAGCATATTTTGACCAGAGAATATGTCCTTTGAGAATCTACTTATTCACTATCATTTATCACATCTTTTCACTCTCATTTTCAAATTCAAACTCAGTCTTCAAAACTTCAAGCTCTCTACTCTCTACTCTAATGGCTTCTTCAAGCAACCCCTCCACCATGAGAATTTCCTGAAAGATAAAAGAGCAACTCTATAATGATCCGGAGGCTATAAAAGCATATATCAACTATGCTAACTATGGAAAAGTCCATTCCAGAAAGTTTGCTTTATTTCAAGATTTTTCTACCTATAAAATTGATTCTCTTTTTGCAAACAATCATGTTCTTAGTCTTATTGATGCTTCTCAAAATGATTTTGTTTGCTATCCAAATCTTGTTAAAATTTTCTATACAAATCTTAACCGTGGATTTTATAATGGAAACGATGATGAAATTTGAAGTAGTGTCAAAGGCACTAGAATTGTTTTAAATTGTGATCTTTTGGGTACCATTCTCAATTGCAAAAGCACGGGAATGGATCTTTCTAGTTTCAGTATCGATGAAAATGATCGTGAGACATTTCATCACATTTTTGAAGGAAATGATTATTTTGAATTCAAAAATCGAAACTTTCGACCAAAAGCTAGAATTGTCAATCTTCTTTTACAACATACTTTGACCCCAAGATCGGGGAATTTTAACAATCCTACCTCAAAAGTTTGCAAAGCACATTTTGCCATTTTTGGAAATTATGGTGTTAATTGGGCGCAAGTTATTTTGGATGAACTTCGTCCCAAAAATCTTGAAATGGATGAGAATACTTTGTATCATGGAATCTATCTCACTTGGATTTTAACTATTTTGGAATAGATTTCAAAGGAGAATAATTTGTTTCTAGAAAGGTTTTCAATCAGTCAAATATTTCTCTTATGAAAATTCCATTTGTTTTTCAACATTATGAGACTCTTGCCGAAAAGGAAGAGCGTTTGGCTTATGAGGAGATGGAAGAGGAGGAACAGGAAGAAGAAGAAGAAGAAGAAGAAGAAGAAGAAAGGGATGAAATGGAAATAGAAGAAGGCGAAACATCTTTGGAAAGCATTGACAATCCTCCTAATCCAACCAACAAAACCCTTCTCAAAAAACAAAAGACCATTGTTGAGAATCAACGGATTCTTAAACGATCCGTTAGTAAGAAGTTGGATAAAATTTCATCCAAGATGAACAAGTTTATTTCCAAAGTCAGCAAGAAGCTTGGATTATCTTCATCTTCATCATCCTCTAACTAGTTTTACTTTTTCATGTCTTGTTGTATTAACTTTAGTTTGTTTTAGTTGGAATATTCATGTAATTCATAATGTTTAATCGTTGTATCATCTTATTATGAAATTGAATTGAATTTCTTTTCTGTTATCTAGCTTATCTTATCTCTAGAATAAATGTTAGTATATTATATAAATATATATACACACACACACTTATTCACAAAATCAAAATAAGTCATCAAAATTCACCGGACCATGTCGACATCCCCACTATGACCATGTCGACATGCACTGGTCAGAAATGACATTTCATTTTAAATTTGAAATTTGAATAACTACCTTATGTCTATTCATTTCAAATGAATTTCTACACCTATAAATACCTATTTCTTCCAGAATTCATCACTCAATATTATTTTCTATCTACTTTATCTCTCATTCTTCTCACAAACTCGAATATGGCCAATTCAATTCATAATTTAACCAAGAATCTTGAAGAAACTTTTAATTCTTTCAAGAATATTCTTTTGTTCATTCTTCGTAACCAGCGACACTTAGAGTTGAGTCAAAGGCAGATGATCGAGGAGCAAGAAAGGCATTTCGATGCAATACGATGGATGATTTCCTCCCTGCACAAGGATGATAACGAAGCACATCCTTCAGTCTCTCTCACCAATGACAATGCAAATTGGGATGCCATTAAAGCAGACCCTATATTTGGAGAAGAAGGTTGGGTGGACGTTCCTCGTAATGTTTGATTTTATTTGATTGCTTTGTTTGATTTGAATTGTTTGCTTTGGTTGATTTAATTTGTATTGGTTTGATTTGGTTTGGATTGATGTTTGTTGTACAAAACATGTATAAATACATATTGATATGTATATGATCTTTGATTAGTTATCATGCCTATTAGTATAATTATCTCTTAATCTATCTATTATATACTCCATTGTATAGTTTATTAATGCAGGTACTTTAGTACAAGAATGAGGGGGAGTTATATAGTTTGGAGTTAGTTTTTGTTGATGAAAAAGGGGGAGAAGTATAAAATAGGATAGTTAGGCATAGATTAAGGGGGAGTTATTGGTTTTAGGGGGAGTTAATTAGGATAAAGGTAATATTTTATAAACAAAGGTTGTCATCGTCAAAAGGGGGGAGATTGTTAGTCCCTGAGAAGATGGTTTTCATGACAACAACCTTAGAATAAGATTATAAAATATAAATACTAACATTATAGTTTAGATATATATATATGTTTATGCAGGATTTAACTATGCAGGTACCAAGAATGAAGACTGTACAGTATAGAGATTCAAGATATCAAGATTGAAGACTCGTGAGTATCAAGAATATCAAGATTATCAAGAGTTCAAGATTTTAAGAACAAGTAATTTAATTAGGAATTTTGTTAAAACTCCTAGAAAAGCACTGGCATCTTAAAATCCAATTTATTCGTGGAATGGAATCCACTTCGAGCCCGTTAAAGGGATGGAACCCTAAGTAGGATGGAACCTGTGAAAAATCTAGTGAACATTGTTTTGTATCCGCTAACTTTTATTCAAATGATTTTACAAAATTATCTTGTTTTCAAAATGATTTCGAAACCTTTCTTTTAAAAGAATCAAAAACATATATCCTGATTTTAAATACTTTTAGCCTCAAAATAATCTTTAATTTCAAAATCAAATTATCCTTAGTTTTAAAACTATCTTTAATAATAATATATTTAACTTTTAATATTTATACTTAGATTTAAATATAAAATTATAGTAAAATTATATATATATGTATATATATATATATATATATATATATATATTATTCTCTATATTTACTTATGTACTTTAACTATAGTCAAGTATATTTATAAAGTTTAAATTAGTTTTAATATAAGATAGAGGTTATTTTCAAAGAAAAACAAATCATCAAAATTTCCTTTGGGATGTCGACATACTCAAGTTACCCATGTCGACATAGTGGCAGTTAATTTCAAAATTTGAATTTCAAAAGAAACGTCTATTTGTCATAACCTTTTACGAATAGACATGGCAGTTGTTCTTCTATAAATAGGGGGTGTTTTCAACGAATTTATATCCATATTTTTTGGGTTTTCACTCCTCTTCTTCTTCCACATTTCTTTATATATATTCTTACCATTACTCTGTCGAACTCACCATTGAATCTAACTATGTTATTCTGGTTTGATTCTCTATCACTATCTCAATAAGATCCTCAGTGCTATTCAGAGTTATAGACTTCTTTGTAATCAATTTAGCGAGAAAAGGTGTGATTGTAGCCTTGGAAATCAATCAAGCGAGAAATGATGTGATTGTAGCCTTGGAAATCAATTGGGTGAACTTGTTACGCGGGAAATCAAGTATCTCTACCCAGAGGATTGTGAATCTAGAGGGTGTACCTCGTGGCCATGAAATCGAGGGTGTAATTGTAAAGATTGCTTTTGAAAGGAAATCCGTACTTATATGCGGGACTGGATGTAGGGTAACTCCGAACCAGTATAAAATCCGGTGTGTTCTTTCCTTTACTGCTTTTACTTTATATTTGCATCTGTGTTTGATTCTGTGATCATATCTGTGTCTGAGTATTGCATACATCTGTGTTCAAATTAACGAAAACTCAAAAAGATTTAGTAATTCTCTAAAACACTATTCACCCTCCTTCTAGTATTAATCTTAGCCTTAAGATTCGTATTCCGCATTTCACACAGTTACTTCATTAAGTGCTTTGGCATACACTAGTTTTTTCCTGTCTATGGATTTAACGTCAAAAGATATCATCTTACCTACATGGCTAGCCAACAAATCCAGCTCAGTCGTCGACTATAGAACATATAGTACATGCATAAATTATGCCCAAGCTGGAATCGATAGAACCTGGGATTTCGATGTGTCAACCAAAGGGGACCAAGGAGTAATACTGAATGGTTTGCCTTGCATGAAATTTGGATCAGCCACTGGAACAAAATATTTCTTCCAAATTGGAGAATTTGAAGAAGAACATAGTATCATCAAAATGAACCTTGAGTCCACCACTTAGTTGCCGGACACGCCTACAATGTTCCCGAACAACATCACAGAGCGCTTGAGTCCAAGAAAAATCCCACCAAGTAATTAGACCAAAATTCAGTACCCGCTTGAATCAGCTCTTCTGGTGGCATCAACACCCAACCTCTTCCACCAGTTCAAAACTATGCAGGTGTGCATCCACGTTTCTTGGCAACTTAGAAATTAATAAAGATCGTGAGGTAGAGTTCAGATTTTCCTTACATGGTATTACATTTGGGACCTCCATAAAGAGAAGCTAGAGATTCAAGTGTTGGCAACAAAATTCCTGGGACATTTAAACAAATAGGTGGATTGCCATAAGGTCTCTAGTATTTTCTGGGGATAGGGGTATTAAAACATAACCCAACGATAAATCATCAATTGCTACAATAGTATACTAAATAATGCTGACACCACTAACCAAAGATACCCCAATTAGAGCACTTAAAACGATATTCCAAGCACTGGCATTAGCGTTTTGATCGTCCACCAAAACTGTTCCAACATTTTCACTGACATTGACAGTAGTTTAAACTAGTGAAACCACTAGACTCGAAGCAAGGGAAACTAAATCGACATTGAAATTGACATTATCAGTAGGCAATTGAGTACATAGACTAAATAGAGACAACAACAATGTGACGGGAGGAGCAATGTTGAGGAAGAAGCTTGAGGTTCGGCATAAGCACGGCCCGAACGAGTGTGAGAAGAGGTCAGATGATGTTGTAGGGATATAACGAATCCAGCCTTAGCTTTGCCATTTTTTACAATCATATTTTTTCCATTATGTATACATGTGTCTTTGTATGTATGTGTGTGTATCTTTGTATATCGTTGGGTATATTAATTCTCGTAAGATTACTAGACAAAGTTAATATTAATGTGATAAAATACAATACAGTTTGCGCCAAAATTGGTCACAGACCCCAAAAGCAGTGAAAGCACCAGTGTTTACACACAGTCCACAATATTCAAACAAGATATCAGATCCAGATAAAGTAGAGAATAAAAAATAAAAAACAGTAAAATTAAAATTGAAGAAAGCAGGAAAGAACACAAGGTTTTATAGTGGTTCAGCAATCTAGCCTATGTCCACTTTGAATCAATCCTTTTTATTGCCTTTGTACTGTAATTACAATTACAAGCCTTTAGTATCAATCACAAAAATGACAGAGTTTCAGCATCTGAGAAGGAGATGATCCCTTTTTTAGCTGTCATATGACTCATATTTATAGGTGCAGATCCGAAAATATCCACCTCAAAACCTGGGACACCTCTTCTCTTGCGCAAGTGGGCCCACTAGACTGATTCGGATCGATTTTGGATCAATGCGTGTTCAATTTGTATCGATCCAACAGTGGTCCAATCGAGTCGAGATCGATCATGGAGGTTCTTGAATGCATCGGGAAGCTCTTCTGAAAATTTCGTAGCGTTCGGACTTGTAAATTTTGAGTTATGACCGATGCAAGTTTGTGTTTATAAGTTAGCTGTCGCGTTCGTATCGGTCCAAAGCTCCACATTCTCCTCTCTTCGTATCGATGTAGTTCGCATCGATGGCGTGGCTTGGAAACCCAAGTAGATCCACTTTTGGTGCTGCGTTGAATGCTTCTCTTGCCTGACCATGCTCTTCGTATCCATCCTGTATCATTCCCCTTGTATCGATGCCGGCGTGCACTCTTCATATCGATCAACTGGTGTCGGCTTCGTATCGACGGAAAATGATAGTTTTGTATCGATCATCTGGGTGATCGATACGAAATATACATCCACACGATCGATATGAAGTAGATAGCTATGGGCTACTTCGCATCGATGGGAAAGGTTGGGTTTCGTATCGATGATTTGGTTGATCGATACGAAACATATCATATATTAACATGTATATATCGATACGAAGTGAACGACCTTAATCAGTCTGAGAGATGCAGTCGTTCAATCGATACGAAGAGGACGAGTGAAAACCTGATAGACATGATGGAGTTGATGGATACGTAAAAGACTTCCTTTATGGATATGAACAAGGCCAACCCTAATGGAAACGAAGTGAAGTTACCTGGATCGATATGAACGTGATGGATAAGAAGAAGGCCACCTCGGATCGATACGAATGTGATGGATGAGAATGAGAATGTTGTTTAATTTGCATTGATCATATCTTGAGCATACGAATGTCGAATTGACTTGAAATTTGAAACATAGCCTTTCTTAGCCTTATTCATTATTCCCAATCGATCCCGTCTTGATTGGAGCTCGGTCAAATTTTGACAATATCAATCATAGCCTTGTTTTCGATAGATCTCTAATACCGATTTCCATCCTTTTTAGCCTATTTGTTGATATCCCAGCCTTGACAAAAAGGCGGGATAACATTTTCCCTCCAAAATATGCCTTGTGGTAAGAAGGCATATTTTGAATATTTCCGAATCCAAAGTCCATATTCCATTCATAGTCATTCCATCTAATCCATAATCCAATCTATTAATAAGCCATCCTATCCAAGTGCCACAGCTATATCCAAGTTCACAACTGCTCCAAGTCGATGTCTAATTCGAACTCCTGTAACCACATCCTTAGCCAATTCCATTGCTATCTGAATCCGTCAACCGAGCTTTAATCTATCCAATGACCAACAACCAAATCCATAACCTTTCTAGGTTGATATCCAAATTCGAGACCGCTCCGGGCCCTTTGCCCATCCAGGACCTCGCCGGGTCCATTTATCCCAAGCCGAAATCCGAATCCAGGACTACACCGGGTCGCATTATCCTATTCCGACCCCGACTCTCTGGTCGATGGCTTTTATGTTCTCCGGCCTCGGCTCTCCGGACAAGGACTTTTTATATTCTTCGGCCTCGACTCTCCGACCAAGGACTTTTTATATTCTCCGGCCTGGCTCTCCGGCCAAGGACTTTTTATATTCTCCGGCCTCGGCTCTTCGGCTAAGGACTTTTATATTTTTCGGCATCGGCTCTCCAGCCAAGGACTTTTATATTCTCCAGCCTCGGCTCTCCGGTCAAGGACTTTTATACTCTCCAGCCTCGGCTCTCCGACCAAGGACTTTTATATTTTGTTTTTAGTCCATTCCATCGCTCACCAACGAAGGGACTCGTTATTTGCGATTACCGCCCCGTCTCTCCGTTCGGGACCGTAATCACGAGACCTGTATTATTTATTACATTAGTCCAGATCCACCTGTTACAGAATCCAGTTAACAAATTGAAAGTTCTAACAAACAGGGAAAACTAAACAAATGTCCGTGCAACCAAAGAAAGAACCAATGTTTGTAGAAAAATAGAAAGAAAACATGATTTCATAGACTCGAGCAATATGGTTTGTCATCGTCTCAAAGCATGCCTAGGGACCGACCTCGATCCCATACATGTGTAAGTGACTTAGCCATATTACTTCGAGCACTATTACTTATTCAATGCCACAAATTTATTTAGTTGATGACGAGCCGGCGATTCCTAGATCCAGTGCCATCCTCGTTCGTGGTGGGCGGTGGCCGCTCCTGTTCCACCGCCACAGCTCAGTTCCTTACATATTGTTGTAGATAACCATTCCTTATATGCTCCTCAACGATATCCTTTAAATGTCTACAGTCATTCGTGTTGTGCCCCTTCAGTTTGTGGAATATGCAATGCTTTCCCGATGCCCGCTCGTATTCAAAAGGCTCCCTTCTTGCCGGCTTTGGATACTAGAGGCACCGTCGAGTATCCAAGTAAATCCTTTCTAGAGTTTCAGTTAGATCTATGTTAGAAGAAAACTTTGACTCCTTCCGTGGCCTTTTCGAAGTGCTACTGTTGCCATTCATTTTCCTTTTTCCTTTATCATCTTTGACTGGGTCCTCCCCAGGTGGACCTCCACCCTTTACTGCATAAGCTTCAGCCTGCACATCTTCTTGCCTCAGAAACCTTTTCGCCTCATTGTAGAACTCACCGAGATCCCTCGGTGAGTCCTGTTCCAACGATATCTTGAAATCTGAATTATCTATAATTCCCAAAACTGCCGCCATCAAAACCATCGATAGATCAAGTCGATCCACCAAAGCCACTGCCACATTGAATCTAGCTAAGAAATCCCAATGTGACTCTCCTTTCCATTGTTTCATTGATGTCAAAGTCATCACGTTCTTGGGTCGGACTATGTGGACCCGAAACTGCCTCATAAACCTTTCAATTAGCTCTGTCCATGTGCCAATAGAGCCACTTTCCAACTGTTTGAACCATAATGCTGCAATATCTGTCAAATACAAAGGGAAGCATCGTGCCATGACCTCCTCCGATGCCCCCAGCACATCCATATGCCCCATGTTCCCTGTCAAATGAACAATAAGATCTTCCCATTGTGATGACCCGGAAATTTTAACGATTTAAAATGGAATAATAAATTGATTTTAACATTTGAAAGGTTAATTTTAGCTTGAATTCCGAGTATTAATATTTATTAGATAAGTAAAGTATTGAATTATATAATTAAAATTGGGTAAATTGTTGAATTTGAGATTCTAAGCCTGTTTAAAATAATTTGAAGGCTTGTAAAATATATAATGAGGATACTGAAGGTAATAGAATGATTGAAATTTCATTTAAAGGTAATTTGTTCAGTTTTAATAATATGTCGTTTAAATCGATATTTAAAAATAGCCTTCAGAGAGACAGTCTCGGAAGTCGACGAAACCAGTTCCATTAGATCCGTAATAGTTAGTTATTATTGGATTTCAATTTCCGTAGCAATCAGAGTTGTCGTTTGACCCAGGCAGCTCGAAACGCTTAGATTTATTTGGATCGATTTAATTTAATATCGATCGTTTAATTCCGTAACTCGCACGTGCGTTCAGATTAGCTTCTGAAACATGTTCCATTGTGTTCGAAACGCGGGTAAAACCTTATAAATGCCTATCGGCATGTCTGATTAGGAGTTCGAAATTTCACGGAACAAAACGCGAGATATTTTCAATATTAAATTATATAACAATCAAGCGTCCTCGAGAAGTTTTTCTAATTGATATTTTATTCTTCGTTCTCCTCTAATCTTCAAACGGAGAGACCGAACTTGATTTTCTTTCCCAATTTCGTTCAAAACCCTCTTCACTCTGTAAAAAAAAAAAAAAAAAAAAAAAAAACTCAAGCAAAATAGTTAGCCGAAGAATTCTCGGAGTAAAATCAAATCAAAATTCCCCCTCTCCTCAAACGCAATCAGATTCGTTTAGTGATTGGTGAATTCGATTCTTCGGTTACGGCTTCGATCTTCACGAGCTCACGATGTCGCGATGGAGGCTTGGGCAGTGGAGCTAGAGTTCGTCGCGGCGGCTTGTTATCATCGCGTCCATCTGGTCAGTCGCATGGTTCACGTTAGCTTTCGTTCGAGTCGATGCAGTGGAGGTCGAAGTCGCATCTGGGGTGAAGGGCTTGATCGAATCTATCCGTGGCAACAGTTGAAGGCGGAGGACGTGAGTGGAACTCGTGCTCGAGCTCTAGCATCGGGAAGAGTGCACTGCGTGGTGGCGACGAGGTGAATGGCCTGGGTTGTTTTCTAGTAAGGTATAATAATTTTAACTTTAAAATTTGATTAATCTGGATTTAATATATATATATGTGTATATCCGAAGCTTTCAAATTGTTTTCTTAAAAAAAAATTATGCGTGCAGTGAATTATTTTCAACGAAATTTAAGGTAATAAAGAAAATGAAATGTATATATATATATATATATATATACATACCTAACTTTATTTACTAATTTGATTTTAAAATAATAGGGATTTATTTGTTAATTAACTTGTTAAATTTATTCTAAAGAATTTGTTTAAAAATTTAAAATAAATCATTGGTTATTTAAAATATCAAAGGGGAATTTGATTGTTCAATCTGTTCAAATATTAATAAATTGTATAATTATTTATACAAGGTCAAAAGTCGAGGAAACCAAGGCAATTTTGAGAATGGATTGCAGATAAGAGCAAAGATGAGTAAACCTCACTCTGTTGAATATTCATTTAAAATTTAAATGGTTAAATTTAAATAAATTGGATGAATGATTGAAATGTTTGGATGTGTACTGATGATCTCGTGATTCAGTTTTGGTTGTCAACCGTGGTTTGACTCGAGGTATTCGGGTTCTAAATTGTTTAAACCTAAATCATAATAGGAAGTTTAATGATTTGTGGTTCATCAAAATCGTAGGGTAATTGAAATGGATGATATATTACTTAAATTAATTAATAAATCGAGTTGATGATTAGTAAGTAAAGGTTTGAATTCAATTTGGTTAAGTTAATTTAGTCGAATTAATTTAGATTAATCGATGGATGGTTTGATAGATAATCACTTAATGAAATTAATTAAAATAAAATTTCCTTGTGAAATTAATCCAGGAATAAATTAAGATGATTTATTAAGGAGAAATTGATTACTAAATGAAGTAAATAAAAGTATAGTTAATTATCGTTTGGAATTAATCGGAATGATACATATCATGGTTTAATTAAGGTAATTGAATCTGATCAGGATAAATTAAAATATAAATGGAAATCCTCAACTCATATAGAAAAAAAAATGATGTAATTAAAGACTTGATTAATTAAGAGTTATAAAGTAATAAATAAGTGAATCATGACAAATTAATGAGCGTAAGTAATTAAGGGTTAATGAGATTTAAATAGTTAATTAATTCGAGAAGTAATGGAAGATAACTTATTGATTTTGGTAAGAAGAATTAATATCGTGAAGTTAATTAAAAGATAATTACTTGAATGTAATTGAAAGTTAACTAATCTAGGGTGATTAATTAAGATGAATGATTATGGAAGAGTTGATTAATTAATTGATTTGGAATTAATGAATGAAGGAATCTAAGTGATTGAGGTTTGCAATTCAATTAGAATCAATTGAATTGATTTGTGTGTGATTAAGTTTTGCTTATGGGTGATTGAATGGTATTGGGTGTTATGAATGAGTTGATATCTTTGATATGAAATGTTGTGTTTTTCATTTGGTTATCTTGGGTTAGGATTATATGAGTTTCGAAGAGACCGGGGTCGGGTATTAGAAAATACCCGAACCCACTTCGAATTTATATAAATTGATTTGTGGAATCAATAGACTGAAGGAAATGATTTTAAGTAAATTGGACTATTTAAATCTAAGCTTGGGCACTTAGGTAATGAATGTGTGAAATTAGTTATGCCTATAACATATTGAGCACTTGAAAACAATTGGTTTGATTTACCCCGGGTTTTATATACATTGATTAGTTTGGTATTCCATATTAGTTTGGTTTACTCACGCTGGTTTCCAGCCTGACCCGGGTGTTACTTTGGTGTAATGCTCGGGTCAGACCGAGTATTACAGATTTTCAGGTAGGTACGTTCTGAAGCTTAGGAGGCGAGCTGAATGGCTAACGCGTAGAGTATTTCCGCTGTAGTATATTATTGTGTATTTGAGACATGATTTGTATATGTCCAGTATCTGTTTATATGTGAAAACTCTGATGTATATTAAATGTAATCGACAGATATAGTATTCTTTTGTAAATTGTAAATATTTATTATTATATTTTATCCGCTGCTACTGTGAGTTGTTGATGTTTCTGTTCTTCTTCTTCTTCTACCTCTTTCTTCTTTTCATAACTATCTGGAATTTTCGGGTCTGAAAATTTCGAGTCGTTACATTTGGTATCAGAGCTGAAGGTTAAGCGAGAACCTTGGCTCTAGTAGGGATTACTCATTAAATAGAGTCTGTAGAACTCTAGAATGAGTTGCGTGTATGTGTGTGTGTGTATATATATATATATATATGAGAGAGCGTACTTGTTATTTGCTTATAAATATTTTAAATGATTTGGAATAAAAATATATTTTGATATATAAAGCAATATTTTCTTCTAATGAATATTTAAGTGATTGGTCGTTAAATTAATAGAATTAAGTTAAGAAGTAATATAAAATACAACCAAATTAAAATTAAATACAGATAAGTTTGAAATGAAATGTTGTAAGAAAGTGAAAGCATTTGGGTAAGTATGACTTAGACAATGGAATTGAAAATGCCTAAACGGTAAAATTTTGAATCTAGGTCCAGAATTTGAAATTCGTCTCAAAGTGCTGAAAAAAATAATAAATAAGAATTATTTGAATAAAAGACACTTGTTGCGAGCAATGAGTTGTTTGGAAATTTGATTTGAATTCAAAACCAAAGGTGGTTTAAAATTTTAAAATATGGCAGGGAGGGCCAAGAAATAAATATGTATATATGGATGGATATACATAGTATCAAAGATAATTTAAAATAAACTCTAAGGTGTTGAGTTTTGATTTTCCCTGAAGTGTGATATTAAAACCCAAAGTGATATAAGTTTTGAACTTATAAGAGAGAAAGAATTTGAAGTTGAAGTGGAAAATTCAATGTGAGAATGAGGTTGACTGGACTAAGTAAATTGAATTTAACTTGGAAGAAGTTAAATAAGTTTGAATGAACAACTTGGATTGAAGATTTTAAGATGAAATTGTAATTTAACTTGGAAAGATAAATGGTTGATTGGACTTGGGAATGTGTGAGATCTCAAACGGTTTGAGATTTAAAAATTGAAAATGGAGGGACGTTTTCAAATAAATTGGATGTTATCATCCTATTGTTAATAAAAATCTTTAAATTGAGAATGGAATTGTTAATAAAATAAATTTGAATAATTGAATTGTAAAATAAACTTGTTAAGAACTGGCTTCAAACTGGAAAATTAGATTGAATAATAAATTAAAATTTTAAAATAAAATTGTATTGAATCTTGAAATACATAAGTAAAAATAATTTAAAATGAGAATTTTGAGGAAAAAAAAATTAAAATGATTAAACACTTTGATTTAAAGGTTAATTTGGTTTAAAGAGTTAAACCAACCTTTGAGAATTTAACTCGAATTTCTATAATTCGAGATAGTTTAAATTCAAGATTTAATTGAATTAGTTTAAAATTGAATTTGGTTTGAAGTAATTGGATTGGTGATTGAAGATGTCTAAGTTTAAAATTTTAAATGGGAAATTGGATTGGATTAAATTGAAGTGATTTGGATTCTGAAATTAAATTGATAATAATTCAAATTTAAATTGAACAGGATTAAAATCAACTAGAATTTGATTTGAATTGGGAAAGGAATCAAGATTGATTCAACTTGAATTGAGAATTAATCAAGTCCAATGGAATTTGGAGTTATTTGAATTGGAATTGGGTCAATTTAAATGGAGATTTAAATTGAATTGTTGGGGGAGTGAATAGTTGGACTCTTGATTATTTTTAATAAATTGTTTTGATATAAACTTATTTTTCTATGCTATTAAATATATACAACCTTTCTTTCTTAAAGCCAAATTATTTTTTGGTTTGGAGTTATTTATCCATTTTTCAACTGTTTTCTAAACTAATTCCTATTTTTCAACTATTTCACAAACTAATTTCTATTTTACAACCATTTTGCAATTATCTATAATGTTTGGAACTATTTTACCATTCCTCAACTATTTTACAATTAGTTAACTATGTTAATAGCTATTTTGCAAACTAATAATTATTTTTCAACTACTTATCTATTTTTCTAAATTTTCAAGCTATTTTCTAAATATACTGGTCGGAGTTCAAACTATTATTGATTAAATACCCAAATGGGATAAGAATTGAGGTAATAATCCAAATGGGGATAAAGGAAAATGTGAATAAGTGAATGTGAATAGAAAGGAAATTGATATTGGAAAGAGTAATCAAATTTGAATATTTGATTTTGGGTAAACAAAGTTATATCTTTGTATATATATATATTCTTCCCTTGTTAAATCTGTTGTTGGAAGAAAAAGGATTTTGGAAGTGTTTGAAGTATAAAAAGGATTTTATACGAGTTTAAAGTGATCCAAAGTTTTAAAATATATATATATATATATATATATATCTGTATATATATAAATGATCTTATGAGGATTTTGGAAAAAGGGTTTTGAGAACCTTTGAATTTGGAAAGGCTTTTGATTTTTGGGTAAAATCAATATTGAATTTGGAAAGCCTAGTTTGAGAATTATCAATTTTGGGATAATCGATTTTGTGTAAAGGAGCTTTGTATGATATCATACTAGGTGTATGATTTGAAGATACTATATGTATAGTATAAAGTGTTTTGATGATTGCTCTGGGGAAAAAGGCGCTCCCTTGAAATGAACTTCTCAGGAGTGCCACCGGGTGGTGCTGCCTTGAGCCCAGGGGGGTTCTAAAGTTGATCCTGTGAGGAGTCCGGACAAAACTAGTTCCTGAGGATTATTGGGTAGCGTAAGTCGATGGCGTTGATGCCTACAGAGGCATTTGGGTTATGCTGTGACGACAGTGTAACTCGATGTCGCTGCGATCTACTATGGGGACCATAGCGAAAATCGTGTGGAGGATGAGTGTCAACGGTCTACACTTGATTTTGTCGGGAAGGCAACGCAACATCGGTAGACTGCGATCTATGGTCAAGTAGAGTGGAGAAGTTTCATTTTTGGCAGCGAAATTCGATGGCGCTGATGCCTACAGTTATATGGGTTTTTGCTGTGATAGCTACGTAACCCCAGTTGTAGCTGCGATCTGTCGTGGGTTCCATGGTGTAATCGTGGGGCGCAGAGGCCTACAGTTATCTGTGGATTTTGTCGGGACGGCAACGTAATCATCGGGTTAACTGCGACCATGGATGGGGGTGATGATTTCCAGAGCATCCTCACTTAAAAAAAAATATTTCCTCTATTTTCAAAACTGTTTTCGATATTTTCAATAAAATTACTTTCCTAAGTATTTTCGCTGGATGTTGAAAATGGGTCTGCTAAGTACTTATGGATTTTCAGTTTTACGCCTGATCAACGTATGACTGAATTTCTGTGAGAACAAGGATGGACTGGTTGAGACATCAAGTTATAAGATATATTTTTTATAAAGAGCTATTTTATTAAGTATGATGTGAATTTAAAAGCATTTCTAAAATTTTAAATAGAGGTTTTGGAATTTTAGGAAAATAAAAAGGAAATCCAAACTAGAATTTCAATGAAGTGATTTGTAATTAAAATCAAATATTGATTTAGAAATTGGAAATAAGCTAATTGGTTAAATAATTGTGTGATTGAGTATGTTAATAAAATTTAACTTGGGTAAACAAATGGATTGTAAATTAATAATATTGGCAATGAATTCGAATTGTAAATAGAACTCGACTTGGATTTAATAATGAAATAAATTAGAAGAGATGTTGTAAAAATTAAATAGGGTTGGATTGAAAAAAAAATGTGATGGTTTGAATTATAAATAAAATTCAAGGGTAATTTGAATAATATTTAATGAGATTTGCAAGTAGATTGGTTATAGGAGAAGTGATTATAATAGGAATAGTTTGAGTTGCAAAGCAAAATTCAAGTGAATAGAAATAAATAGAGAATGACTTTGTATTAATAAAATAAATTCGATAACGAATTAAGTAAGAAAATTAAACATTAAAAATTGGTTAATCGAGTTAAATAATAAATAGATAAAGCCTGATTGAATAAAAACTAAATCAAAGCTGTGATTGGAATAAGACTATCAGACTGAACTTAAATTTGGTAGTATATTAATTTAAAATATAAATGAGATAAGTATGTGGTTGGACATTATTTTGGAAATTGTGAAGGTGAATATAAAGTCAAAATTTAAAATGGATAAGTTAACTAAAATTAATGGAAGTTGCTTAAATGAGAATCAAATTGAAGCAAACTTAAGTTTAATGTTGGAATAAACTAAAGTAAATTCACTTAAGTTTAAAGGTTATGGAAGTTTGGTTTCGAATAAGAGTGAAAGCCCATTAAATAAAGCTTGGATTGAATTAATTTGGGAATGGCTAGTAGTATACAAGAATGGAATGTGTCGAGCTAAATAAAATGATTATGAATAAATTAAAATGGAATTGAAGTAAATAAAATTGATTTGGAATTAATTTTAATAGGTTATAAAACTTAAGTAATTATTTATTCACATGGATGTTATCAAATTGCGTAGAAATAATTGTTGTTTAACGTAAACTGGATTTAATTAAATTTTATGGATTAGTGGAAGCAAATATAATTGATTTTTGAGTTAATTGAAGTGAATATGAGTTTGTTTTGCTTAAAAATGAATTGAATGTGAACAATTGCACTGTAAACCATTAGAATTGAATGTAATGGCATATAAATTTGGTTGAAAGCAATTGAATAAGCTTTAAAAAGTTAAATAAATCGCTTATGGTAAGCGTTTGGTGTTTATTGTTTTGAAATGCTTGTGTTTAGCCATTGAAAGTAAGTGAAATACTAATAGAATTTCTATATATGGCACTTACATATTTAAATTGAGTAAGTACAGGTACAGGGAAGCCGTTTGGCTGGACTTGGGGTATGCTAATTGCTAAATAAATAAGCTGCTTGCTTAAAATGTTAAATAAGGTACGCCTACGCAATAAAAATAGGAAATATGAACTGTTTTTGCTTTTTCCGACCGTGTGGGTCGATGTATATATATTTATATCTCTTGTCAAATTGCAAAAGCACCTCCGTACAAAGGAGACTTTGTCAAAATTTTCTGAAAATTTTGGGAGTTAGAAAATTTTTGGAAAATTGGTTAACGGCAAAACAATTTCAAATTGGAAATTAAAGTAAACTAGCAAATGAAACTAACATAAATCAGTTTTAATGAAAGATAAAATTCAATTTTAGAAATCGAAATAAAAATTGAATTCATATGAAAACGGGAACAACAAAATTGAATAGCAGTATATGTGAAAACCTATATATGAGAATGTATAAAATGATTTGTAAGGTTGCGATTGGATATTGTTGCTAAGTGAGATATGCAGGTATTAAAGAGAAAAGAAATTGGATTTGGTTCCAAAAGATAAATTTGAATTGCCCGACAAAAAGGTATGTATTTAAATTTCTGTATGAAATTGGATTGGGTTTTTGATGTAGCCACTTGGATTTTGTTTTCGTTTTGGAATTTGGGAGCCCGTAGAGGCCTTTTGTAGTAGTATCGAGCTAGCCGCGCAAAGGAGACGCTGGCAAAAATTTTCGGGAGTTTAGGGAGTTAGAAAAATTTTGAGATAATTTTGATAGTTCAAACAAATTAGGTTTTAAAGTGACATTTAAATGATTGAGAAAAGGGGTAACGTTTGATACTGTGGAAGAGTTTGGGAGGTTAGTAAAAATAATAAGGGGGGTTTTATGAAAGATAATTGGTAAGTTGTAGAACTGTTTGGTTTTGGAAAAAAGTAGACAGGTAGGGGACATTCTTCCTGCTTAGTAATTTCGGGGACGAAATTCTTTTAAGGGGGGAGGAATGTGATGACCCGGAAATTTTAACGATTTAAAATGGAATAATAAATTGATTTTAACATTTGAAAGGTTAATTTTAGCTTGAATTCCGAGTATTAATATTTATTAGATAAGTAAAGTATTGAATTATATAATTAAAATTGGGTAAATTGTTGAATTTGAGATTCTAAGCCTGTTTAAAATAATTTGAAGGCTTGTAAAATATATAATGAGGATACTGAAGGTAATAGAATGATTGAAATTTCATTTAAAGGTAATTTGTTCAGTTTTAATAATATGTCGTTTAAATCGATATTTAAAAATAGCCTTCCGAGAGACAGTCTCGGAAGTCGACGAAACCAGTTCCATTGGATCCGTAATAGTTAGTTATTATTGGATTTCAATTTCCGTAGCAATCAGAGTTGTCGTTTGACCCTGGCAGCTCGAAACGCTTAGATTCATTTGGATCGATTTAATTTAATATCGATCGTTTAATTCCGTAACTCGCATGTGCGTTCAGATTAGCTTCCGAAACATGTTCCATTGTGTTCGGAACGCGGGTAAAACCTTATAAACGCCTATTGGCATGTCTGATTAGGAGTTCGAAATTTCACGGAACAAAACGCGAGATATTTTCAATATTAAATTATATAACAATCAAGCGTCCTCGAGAAGTTTCCCTAATTGATATTTTATTCTTCGTTCTCCTCTAATCTTCAAACGGAGAGACCGAACTTGTTTTTCTTTCCCAATTTCGTTCAAAACCCTCTTCACTCTATAAAAAAAAAACTCAAGCAAAATAGTTAGCCGAAGAATTCTCGGAGTAAAATCAAATCAAAATTTCCCCTCTCCTCAAACGCAATCAGATTCGTTTAGTGATTGGTGAATTCGATTCTTCGGTTACGGCTTCGATCTTCACGAGCTCACGATGTCGCGATGGAGGCTTGGGCAGTGGAGCTAGAGTTCGTCGCGGCGGCTTGTTATCATCGCATCCATCTGGTCAGTCGCATGGTTCACTTTAGCTTTCGTTCGAGTCGATGCAGTGGAGGTCGAAGTCGCATCTGGGGTGCAGGGCTTGATCGAATCTATCCGTGGCAACAGTTGAAGGCGAAGGACGTGAGTGGAACTCGTGCTCGAGCTCTAGCATCGGGAAGAGTGCACTGCGTGGTGGCGACGAGGTGAATGGCCTGGGTTGTTTTCTAGTAAGGTATAATAATTTTAACTTTAAAATTTGATTAATCTGGATTGAATATATATATGTATATCCGAAGCTTTCAAATTGTTTTCTTAAAAAAAAAATTATGCGTGCAGTGAATTATTTTCAACGAAATTTAAGGTAATAAAGAAAATGAAATGTGTATATATATATATATATATACATACCTAACTTTATTTACTAATTTGATTTTAAAATAATAAGGATTTATTTGTTAATTAACTTGTTAAATTTATTCTAAAGAAAAGAATTTGTTTAAAAATTTAAAATAAATCATTGGTTATTTAAAATATCAAATGGGAATTTGATTGTTCAATCTGTTCAAATATTAATAAATTGTATAATTATTTATACAAGGTCAAAAGTCAAGGAAACCAAGGCAATTTTGAGAATGGATTGCAGATAAGAGCAAAGGTGAGTAAACCTCACTCTGTTGAATATTCATTTAAAATTTAAATGGTTAAATTTAAATAAATTGGATGAATGATTGAAATGTTTGGATGTGTACTGATGATCTCGTGATTCGGTTTTGGTTGTCAACTGTGGTTTGACTCGAGGTATTCGGGTTCTAAATTGTTTAAACCTAAATCATAATAGGAAGTTTAATGATTTGTGGTTCATCAAAATCGTAGGGTAATTGAAATGGATGATATATTAATTAAATTAATTAATAAATCGAGTTGATGATTAGTAAGTAAAGGTTTGAATTCAATTTGGTTAAGTTAATTTAGTCGAATTAATTTAGATTAATCGATGGATGGTTTGATAGATAATCACTTAATGAAATTAATTAAAATAAAATTTCCTTGTGAAATTAATCCAGGAATAAATTAAGATGATTTATTAAGGAGCAATTGATTACTAAATGAAGTAAATAAAAGTATAGTTAATTATCGTTTGGAATTAATCGGAATGATACATATCATGGTTTAATTAAGGTAATTGAATCTGATTAGGATAAATTAAAATATAAATGGAAATCCTCAACTCATATAGAAAAAAAATGATGTAATTAAAGACTTGATTAATTAAGAGTTATAAAGTAATAAATAAGTGAATCATGACAAATTAATGAGCGTAAGTAATTAAGGGTTAATGAGATTTAAATAGTTAATTAATTCGAGAAGTAATGGAAGATTACTTATTGATTTTGGTAAGAAGAATTCATATCGTGGAGTTAATTAAAAGATAATTACTTGAATGTAATTGAAAGTTAACTAATCTAGGGTGATTAATTAAGATGAATGATTATGGAAGAGTTGATTAATTAATTGATTTGGAATTAATGAATGAAGGAATCTAAGTGATTGAGGTTTGCAATTCAATTAGAATCAATTGAATTGATTTGTGTGTGATTAAGTTTTGATTATGGGTGATTGAATGGTATTGGGTGTTATGAATGAGTTGATATCTTTGATCTGAAATGTTGTGTTTTTCAATTGGTTATCTTGGGTTAGGATTATATGAGTTTCGAAGAGACCGGGGTCGGGTATTAGAAAATACCCGAACACACTTCGAATTTATATAAATTGATTTGTGGAATCAATAGACTGAAGGAAATGATTTTAAGTAAATTGGACTATTTAAATCTAAGCTTGGGCACTTAGGTAATGAATGTGTGAAATTAGTTATGCCTATAACATATTGAGCACTTGAAAAAAATTGGTTTGAGTTACCTCGGGTTTTATATACATTGATTAGTTTGGTATTCCATATTAGTTTGGTTTACTCACGCTGGTTTCCAGCCTGACCCGGGTGTTACTTTGGTGTAATGTTCGGGTCAGACCGAGTATTACAGATTTTCAGGTAGGTACGTTCTGAAGCTCAGGAGGCGAGCTGAATGGCTAACGCATAGAGTATTTCCGCTGTACTATATTATTGTGTATTTGAGACATGATTTGTATATGTCCAGTATCTGTTTATATGTGAAAACTCTGATGTATATTAAATGTAATCACAGATATAGTATTCTTTTGTAAACTGTAAATATTTATTATTATATTTTATCCGCTGCGACTGTGAGTTGTTGATGTTTCTGTTCTTCTTCTTCTTCTTCTATCTTTCTTCTTTTCATAACTATCTGGAATTTTCGGGTCTGAAAATTTCGGGTCGTTACACCCATCATACATCTCTAGTGTTGGTAATTTGAAATCTGGCAAGTTCCTAGCTTGCCTAATCATGGGAGCAAAAGGACTCCTATTCACATCCTTTAAGTCTCTATTCACCAATCCGCCTCTCATGACTCGTCTAACCATCTCTGCCAATCTATCGTTGTCACCAAGCTGCAGTCCTCGTCCGTTGCCTCCGATCTGCCCCCCTCCCCCCCCCCCCCCCCCCCGAGTTCACGAGGGAATCCTGGAATCTGCTCTCCTGGACGAGCATTCATTCCTCTACTAGTGCCATGTTGCTCGACTCCACGTGGTACTCTGCCCGAGATTGGATCAGCATGCGCTAGGTGAGTGCCCTCTGGTTCTGGTGCAGCGCCGGATGGTCTTGCTCCATTCTGAACTCTGTTCGCTCCATGCTCTCGATCCCTATCTCCAGCATCTCCTGTAGTTGCGTTAACTTGATTCTGCACTCTAACTTATCCAACTTGTCGAAGTATGTTTTGCATCATCTCCTCTTGTCTCTTGAGCATCGTTGCCATCTCGTCTTTGGTGATGAAGATCGACGTCTGATTCGCTCCCGAGAAAGCCTCCTGACTCCCTTCATGCTAACTCCTTTCAGTCCTTTATCTTTTAGCTGATTGCCTAACCATGGCCCCTTTTGGATCTAGTCCTTTAGCTTTCTAAGTCTGAACTTCGAATCCGGGATAGTGGATGCTAGTCTTCTTAGTAAAGCACCAACGTGTTTGCGTCAAAATTGGTCACCAACCCCAAAAGCCATGAAAGCACCAGTGTTTACACACAGATCCGCAATATTCAAACACTAATCTCAGATCCAGATAAAGTAGAAAATAAAAATGAAGAAATAGTAAAATTAAAATGGAAGAAAGTAGGAAAGAACACAAGGTTTTATAGTGGTTCGGCAATCCGGCCTACGTCCACTTTGAATCAATCTTTTTTATTGACTTTGTATTATAATTACAATTACAAGCCTTTGGTATCAATCACAAAAATAACAGAGTTTCAGCGTTTGAGAAGGAGAAGATCCCCTTTTTAGTTGCCATATGACTCCTATTTATAGGTGCAGGTCCAAAAATATCCACATCATAACCTGGAACACCACATTACTTGCGCAAGTGGGCCCACCAGACCGATTCAGAGCGATTTTGGATCGATGCGTGTTCAATTCGTATCGATCCAAAAGTGGTCCAATCGAGCCGAGATCGATCATGGAGGTTCTTGAATGCATCAGGAAGCTCTTCTAAAAATTTCGTAATGTTTGGACTTGTAGATTTTGAGTTATGATCGATGCAAGTTTGTGTTTATAAGTTGGCTATCGCGTTCGTATCGATCCAAAGCTCCGCATTCTCCTCTCTTCGTATCGATGTAGTTTGCATCGATGACGTGGCTCGGAAACCCATGGTAGATCCACTTTTGGTTCCGCATTGAATGCTTCTCTTTCCTGACCATGCTCTTCGTATCCATCCTGTATCATTCCTCTCGTATCGATGCCGGCATGCACTCTTCGTATCGATCAACTGGTGTCGGCTTCGTATCGATGGAAAATGATAGTTTAGTATCGATCATCTGGGCGATCGGTATGAAATATACATCTACGCGATCGATACGAAGTAGATAGCTGTGGGCTACTTCACATTGATGGGAAAGTTTGGGTTTCGTATCGATGATTTGGTCGATCGATATGAAACATATCATATATTAACATGTATATATCTATACGAAGTGAACGACCTTAATCGGTCTGAGAGCCAGTCGTTCAATCGATACGAAGAGGACGAGTCAAAACCTGATAGACATGATGGAGTTAACAGATATGAAAAAGACTTCCTTTATGGATACAAACAAGGCCAACCCTGATGGATACGAAGTGAAGTTACCTGGATCGGTACGAACGTGATGGATACGAAGAAGGCCACCTCGGATCGATACGAACGTGATGGATACGAATGAGAATGTTGTTTAATTTGCATCGATTATATCTTGAGCATACGAACATCGATCATATCTTAAACAATAATAATTTTTTTTAATAATTAATATATAATGTTTAATACCTGTTCCAAGCGAATGAATACCATTGATTGCTTGGAGTTTAAACAAAATGTTACTGTTTTTCATGTTTCAAATGTAGATTTTATTTTAAGAAGTTATGAAATTAATTAAGAAAGCCGAATGAGGAGTGTGAGAAAAAAGTAAAAAATTGAAGGTAACAATTTATAATAGAAAAATGGAGAAGTAAATAATATGTCCAACTTATACTATATACGTCTAATAACGTATTATTCATGGTGCTTATTTTCCACTACAATTTTGATTTTTAAATTACTTTGGATCAGACTGTTGCCTTTGACTATAAGTTTGGCGTTACGTTGGATATACTATTCACTTGCAATTAATCGATAGCGAAAATGTGTACCGATGGGAACATCCATAAAATTGGAATGATATAGAAAAGATTAGCACGGCCCCTGTGTAAGGATAACATACACAAATCTAGAAATGGTCCAAAATCCATAAAAGAATTGTGATCTACGGATGTGTATTGAGAATTTTCAATAGCTCTTCGTTATGAAATAAATTGGTAATTTTTATAATTGTGGAATGAAATCAATATGATTAGAATAGCGATATTTAAAAATAAAACAAAAAAGGGTATATGATTGAACTAAAACATTTTTGGCATTAACTAAAATGGGCGATGACAATGACAACAGCGAATCTCTCCTCAAAATTTCATTACAGCCTTTTAATCATGTGCTGCACTGTTTTGGCCCATCAATCGATCTTTATCCAGCTGATATTCCGTTCACATTCCAAATTCTAAATAAACTCGAAACTCAAGAGCAATCCAGAAATCCGAAAACCTTAACTCGACAAATTCAATCTAAACCGAAAATGAAACGAGCTGATTTGTGTTGAGGATAGTGTGCACGTTTGGGACAATAATATATGTGGTCACTTGACATTGGTAAATAAAATGCAAGCTACCAAGACCTGAAATGCTAACGTGCGGTTATGCGACTTATATGTCGTCTAAAGAATTGAAATAGTTGTCGGCATGTGGTCAGAAGAACGTAATCTGCAAAAAAAAAGCACTTAACGAAATAAGTATTGTTGTGGGGAGTAATTTGGGAAATCCCACTTGCTGATAACAATGTATCAGCTAGTGGCGTTATTATAAGCTAAAAAAACGTTGTCTACTTTTTAAAATAACTTTAAGAATATTGATTCCTGACGAAAGGTGTGATCATTAAACTAATGTAACGGAGATGGAAACATGATTCAACTTTTGGTTTATTCCTTCTGCCTTCGCTTTGGGACATGCCACGCCTTTCCCCACTCTCCCCTTTTTTTATTCAAACGCATCCTGCATTTAACCGACTTTCAAACTTTTTTAGGTTCAATCCTCTTTTAAAATTCACAAATAAAGCCTAAACCAGAAATTACATTTTCACCCACAATGGTAAAATAACCTTCCCTCCCTCCTTATCCATTCAAAGCGTCTTTAGGATTTTTTTTTTTTTTTTTTTTTTTTAATATACAAAACAATATATATTTTTAAGTGCTGAGTTTGTTGTCTCGAAAAATCGAACTCAAGACCTCTACAACATCGATTCATAGATCTTACCACTTGAATTAGCAGTGTTTTACATTTCTGTTTATTTTTTTTGAATTGTATAATTAAAACAGTAGGTTAAATTAAGTTTTTAATTAGAAAAAGTTCATAATAATACGCTTTTGCGCAATTTTAGTTATTTTTACCATACGTTTTATTTTAAAGAGCAATCTGCGTGTCATTGCTTTAGTTCATTACGTTAGTATAGTGTAGTTTGCATAATAATTTTTAATTTGTATATTTATGTTAAAATAACTTTGATTATATTTATTAATATGGTATGTTTAATGCAATTAAATGATATGCACACGCAGGATGTTCATTTTTTTTTTTATTAATTGTGCACTTTTGTTTGTTGCATTGTAAGAGTACTTAAAAATGGGGTTCGCTTTGAATTATCATTTTTTTAATTTTAACTACAATATGAAAAAAAAACTTTTTTTTACCTGTCATGATATATAATAAGAGCGCTTTTCAAAAAACTTTATTGTTAAAGTTCGTAAAGTATCGTTTCATTTACTACCGAATATGAAAATTTTATGAGTAATTAGGCTATTTCGAGAATCATACTTTTAAAATGCAAAAGTTAATCGAGTGTTCTACTTATTTCATGCACCGCTCCTCCATTGTAAGAAAAACCCAAAAGTTGAATGGATTTGATTTGCAAAATGATATTCAATCAAAATTGTGTACTGCGTGTTTCAAGAAAATTCATGTTTTTTTGCCGTCATTTATTTATGTATTTCTAATTTTTCAACTTTTTCCACAAGTACATCACATGTAAAAGAGGAAAAAAGGTGTAGCAACGCTGGTTGAGATTACCTGAAATTAAACTTGAAAATATGATTTGATTATCTTAATTAATCTTAAAAATAAATTGGAAATTTTATTAGTTATAATTTTTAAATTAAAATGGATTTGGGAATAAATAAATTAGGAATTCAATGAAAATCCTTTTGTGAAACTTAATTCTTATATTTGATAATATAAGAATAATTTTGAAAAAATGTGAAAATTAAATATATGAACATTATTTACAATTTAGAATACGAATTATAAAGTTTTATTCATATTTAAAAGTGGAGGTTTATTATAAATATTTTGCATTTCAAATTATTGCAACAAATGTTATGGATTTAATAAAAATGATAATATGGAGATTATTTGTTAAAATGAGATGCATGCAGTCAATAGTTTATTTCTGTTATAATAGTAGGAATATCATTTGTTTGCAAAAGTTATATTGAACTTTATAGAAATATCTCAATGTTCGTGGAAATGAGAATTTTTTACATTAGTGATTACGATAAAATTTGAGAAATCAAGTTTATAATTTTATAAATCATTACTTACTTAAAAATCGATGTTTTGTAAGTATAAAACAAAGGAAATTAGTAACATAACCTTATTGGATATATAGTGCACCGAGGGCCCATGTAGCTGAATATTAGTGTGTAAGAAATGATAAATACGTGCATTTTCTTTTCTCATTCTACTTCAGCAAAAACCTGATAGTCATTCTTTTTTATTTTGAAATCCAAGAATCTAAATCTTCCCCAAATCAAAGCAGAAATTAAAGGGCAACTGATTAATAATTAAAGAAATAAATCCAAGGTAATCTCTTTCATCCTATAATACATATGTAAGGGTTTTAGTCTCAGATTTCATCTTGGCCAGTAATTTCTCTTTTGCAAATTTCCGAGTTTAACTTAGGTCTAATTGATAAGAGAAGTTATCCTAGGAGAATCTAAGTTTCTAGCATCAATTCAAGTCTGTATAGGTGAGTTTACCTCACTACTATTTCTAAATCCAGTGCATGGGTGATTGCTTAATTCAATCACTGACTTCTGTGGGTTTTTTGAATCAATATGCTGTCAATTTCATTTTTCTACTTGCTGAAAATATTGGCTATATGTAGTTAGTAAATCTTGATAATCAAATTGATGTTATGATGCTTTGCATGACTTGAAATGGTTGCATATACACCCTAAATCAACCGCACGGGACACGAGACCAAGCTTCCACCTTCGGGGACCAACCACGGGGTAAGCTGGAGCTGAAACAGCTCTAGGTTGCGTCACCATCTGTGACGATCCAAAATTTTTGGACGTTTGAAATTGGAATATTTAATCTATTTTAAATAATTAAAAGTTAATTTGTAACTTGAATTTCAAATATAACAAATTATTGGATAATTAAATTAGTGAATTAAATAATTGGAAATTGGGTAAAATATGAATTCTGGGGTTTCAAGTCTGTTAAAAATAATTTGAAGGTTTATAAAATTTATATTGATTTTACTGAAGATAGTGGAAGTGTTAAAAATTGAATTTAAAAGTGTTTTGTTCGGTTTTAAAAATATATATCGTTTAAATTGACATTTAAAATAGCCTTCCGGAGCACAGTCTCAGATTTCGACGAAACCGGTTCCATTGGATCCATAATTTTGTATTATTATCGGGTTTCAATTTTCGTAGTGTTTGGAGTTGTCGTGTGATCATACGGTAGGTAAACGAGCTGAAATCTATATCGAATTTAATATAATAACTGGTCCAAAAAGCTATCTTCTCCATACGATCGAATTAGGACTCAAAACCTTTTCCTTTTCGTTCGAAATAGGGGTATAACATTATGAACGCCTAGCAACATGCCTCGATAGGAGGTCGGGATTTTTAGCTCGATTTCGAGACGTTTGAAGATAAATGACTGATCTTTATACAAAAAGAACTATATCTGTTTTATACATTACATCATCAGAGTACAACACATTCAATAGCAAAATACTGGATAGTTATATCAACTTGTCCTCACAAAAGCTGTCTAAACAGCTTATAATGCACAGCGGAATATACATCAAGTACGTGTGATACGTCTCGCCATCCAGCTCGTCTCCTGAGCTCCACAGCATCCTATCCTGTATTCTATAGTACTCGGTCTGACCCGAGCATTATAATAAAACAATACCCAAGTCAGTTTGGAAAACCAACGTGAGAAAACACACTCAATTGGATTTTTAAAGTTTATTCGGCTGTGTGGGCGGTTGCTGATCCCAACAGCGGGGTGATCTTATTCGGACTATCCAGTAAGGGGTAGCTCCGGTCTTGTGCTGCAAGGGATCAGGGGGGATCCTCGGTACGTTGATCTAGACCACGTACTGTGACGGGCGGTACCCCAGTAGCCCTGCCATTGATGGAAACCTAATCTCCAATAAGTGCCTTCGGACTTGTTTGTATACCTATTATGCTGGAATTTAATGAATGTAACAATTTCGGCTATTTGAATAAGTATTTGTATATAGACACTACTATAATATCAGAGGATTTGATAATAAATATTTTGGTTATCGTAAGGTAAAAACCCGACATGTTTATTTGTGGCGTGGTCTTACGAGATACCTTTGATTTCAAAGGATTTTGGAAACTTTAATAATCCAATTGAGTGTGTTTTCTCATGCTGTTTTTCCAGAGTGACTCGGGTGTTATTTTACTATAATGCTCGAGTCAGACCGAGTATTATAGAATACAGATTCTAAATGGACTTCTATGGAGCTAAAGGGATGCGCTAGATGGCGAGACATATCACACGTACTTGATGTATATTTCCGCAGTGCAGTATCAGCTGTGTATTCAGTTGTGGGGACAAGTCAATATAACTATCCAGTATTTTGCTATTGATTGTGTTGTACTCTGATTATGTAATGTATAAAACATATATTGTTCTTTCTGTATAAAGATCAGTCATTTATCTATTATATATTGTTCCGCTGCGTTTGTGAGATTCTGATGTTGTTTTCAATATTTCTTCTTCTAGCTCTTTCTTCTTTCCCTTACGGTATAGTTTTTCGGCATTCGATTGTTCGACATTTAATGCAGTGGACGTATTGATGTTGATTTTCGGGCATCGAAAAATCGGGTCGTGACATTTGGTATCAGAGCTGAAGGTTAAGCGAAAACCTTGGCTCTGGTGGGAATTACTCATTAGAAATAGAGTCTGTAGTACTCTAGAATGAGTTTGAGTGTATTAATAGATATGAGCGCGTATTTGCTAGTGAATATAAGTTGTTTTATATTGTGTCGCTTATCGGTTGAGTGTTTATAAATTCTGATCGGTGCAGTCTGGACAACTGTATCGAGAGGGATTTCTAAACTCTTAAACTAGGCAAACCGACGCAGTATTGTTTTTTAAAGTGGGAAAATTAAATAATTTTGCCTAAATTATTTTTGTATATAAAAGAAATATTTTTTGTAAATTATTATAGTATATAGTTGCTTGGTTATTAGGGAATGATAATATTAAACTATTATCATTGTTATGTCGAAATTTAAAATAGGAATTGAAATCATAACCAAAGGTTAAGGAAATAAATTCAGATAACAAAATGGAATTTGAAATGTGAATTATAAATGTGATTTATAAATTGAAATAAGATGCCAGAGTAATTTTTGAATAGGGATAAAAAGGATTTGGAATTCGAAATTTTAGAAATTAAATTCCTTTGATTTGAAAATGATTTTCAAAGGCTTTGAATGAATAATAGTGATACTATTTCGAAAATATTTTTGAATTGGATTTGAAATTTGGTGAGATTTGGAATTTAAAAACATTTGAAAAGGGTTTTTAAGCATTGAACTCACTTTGTTCCCTGGAAAATATCTTCGGTGATGACTGCAGCATCATCGATGTTCATTTTCGAGTTTCCAAGAGAGGAATTGCTGCCAAATTGTTTTAAATTGGAGTTGTTTGCAAAACTGGGTTTAGTTTTAAAATTCAAAGGATAATTTGATATGCAAACGAATAATGGATATAACTGATTTCAAAAATGATTTTGAAATGTTGAATAATTGTTTAAAAGACTCTGGAATCTTATTTAAAATGTTTATGGAAATATAAATGGGTTTGATGACTAGTAAATTTGAAATTTTCTAGAATAGAAAAATTTAACTTGAAGAAGAGTTAAAAATTTAAAGTAAGTAGAAAACGAAATAAGTTAGAATGTAAGCCAATTAAACGAAGTAAATTAAAAGAGGTTAGTGGGTGGAATGTAAATAAGTTGGAAAAACTTATAGAAGTTTAAAATTTGGATGTAATTGAATCAAGTTAAATAAAAGTGAATTTGGAAAATTTGTTAGTAGATTAAGTAAAATGGTTATTGAAATAAATTTGCGAATGAACAAATGAATTTACATTTGTAAGTAAATGAAATTGAAACTGAATATTGGAATTAAATTTAAGTTGTGTGAATTGGAAAGTTAGTCAAGTTGGTCTAAATAAAACAAAGATTGAAAATAAAATTAGTAAGTAAACTAATTAATTCAAATAAGTAAGCAAATGAATTGGAATTGAATATTGGGTTGATATTTAATTTTGTGTAAAGTAAAGTGAAGTTGAAGGATTAATTCGAGTTGGACTAAAAATAATTAAAGTTTGAAAATAAAAATCCATCGAGTTTTAAAATAAATTAGTAAGTGGAACTAATTAGAGAAATGGTTAATTAAGTGTGGGTTTGAGATAAGGTGAATAGAATTCAATATTAAATTTGATTTGGAAATAAATTAAGATTTGAGGAGAAATTGAGTTCAAAAGCAATTGAAATTTTAAGTCAAATGGAAATAGATATATAAACCAAAGTGGTGAAGAGAAATGAATATAAGAAGTGTACAAAATACTTATATTGAACCTAAAGAAATGAATGGTAAATTCTTAAGTAAAGTGGTAGTAGAAATATACTAAGTTAATGTGTGAATGAAGAATTAATAAAAGTCTGGTAAAACGGAAAATTATGGATAAGTGAATAGGAATCAAAGTAAATGTGAATGAGAAGGGAATTGATATAGCGAATAATCAATTAAGATAAATACGTAGGATGTACGTATATTATTTTATTCACATAACAATTTGATCCAGATTCGAGCACTGAATAGCGAGATAGTTATATCGGTCCGAGTTGAAATTTTTCACCGATTTTCGACGGCGAACCCTGGATATGGATTTTTGATGGATTCTGAAATTCTTTATTATAGTAAATGGCTATGCAAGGAGAATGACAGTTTCTGATCAAGAAATCAGATCTGAGTCCGCACTAGGGAGACGGATGAACGATACTAGTCCGGAAGTGAAATTATGTGATCGAGTGAGCGATCAGATTTGATATTGCATACGAATGATATATGTACATCGTACGGGGTTAAGTAAAGCAAATATTTATAATTTTGAAAAAGGATTAAATAAAATGATTTGGATTCTATGATTGGATATTATTTCTAAGTAGGATATACAAGTGTTTTGAAAGGATAGGAAATTAGTGTTTTTGAATTTCAGAAGATAAAATTTAATGGCCCGACAAAAAGGTATGTATTTAAATTGTCATATGAAATTTGATGGTTTTCTGATCTAGCCACTTGGCATTTTGTTTTCTTTTGAAATTTGGGGGCCCGTAGAGGCATTTTGTAGTCGTACCGATCTAGCCATGCAAACGAGACGCCGGCAAGAAATTTCAAAAAATTAGGGAGTTAGAAAAATTTTGAGAAAATTTCGATAATTTAAAATTTGGATTTTAAAGTTATAATTTGAACTGGTTGAGTCAATAATATTGTTTGGAAGTTATAGATGAGTTTGGAAAGTTAGTAAGAGTGATATTGTGTCTTTAATAAAAAGATGGTTTTGGAAAGATGTTTAAAAACTGATCGGTTTTGGGAAAAGTAGTTAACGGGTTATGGACCATTCTTCTTAACAAGTAATTTTGGAAACGAAATTCTTTTAAGGGGGGAGGAATGTGACAATCCGAAATTTTTGGACATTTGAAATTAGAATATTCAATCGATTTTAAATATTTAAAAGCTAATTTTAACTTGAATTTCAAATATAACAAATTATTGGATAATTAAATTATTGAATTAAATAATTGGAAATTGAGTAAAATATGAATTCTGGGGTTTCAAGTCTGTTAAAAATAATTCGAAGGTTTATAAAATTTATATTGATTTTACTGAAGATAGTGGAAGTGTTAAAAATTGAATTTAAAAGTGTTTTGTTCAGTTTTAAAAATATATCGTTTAAATTGACAATTAAAATAGCCTTCCGAGGCACAGTCTCGGATTTCGACGAAACCAGTTCCATTTGATCCGTAATATTGTATTATTATCGGATTTCAATTTTAGTAGTGTATGGAGTTGTCGTGTGATTTTACGGTAGGTAAACGCGCTGAAATCTATATCGAATTTAATATAATAACTGGTCCAAAAAGCCATCTTCTCCATACGATCGAAGTAGGACTCGAAACCTTTTCCTTTTCATTCGAAATGGAGGTATAACATTATGAACGCCTAGCGGCATGCCTCGGTAGGAGGTCGGGATTTTTAGCCCAATTTCGAGGCGTTTGAATTCAAATTAAAATTAAAATTGTATATTGTGACCAGTCAAAAACAAATCATTGTAGCTTGTGATTCAACACGTATCTTGCCTTTTCAAACACGTTAATTTTCTTGTCCTCCCCGAGACACGCGTCATCTCTATAAAAAAAAGAAAAAAAGTAAGAATGAATTGTTCAAAAACCAAGCCTACCTTCATTCCATTCAAATTAAAATCTCTCTCTGGAAAAAAAAATGGAACCAAAATCAATTAACTAAAAACATATGCCGATCTTCTTTAAGCGTCGATGCTTCATTCATTCGAAACCCAAAATCAAGCACGCACATGAAATTTAAAACGGGATGGTGCAAGGGCGTTTTGGGTTGAGATTCGAGCTCATGGTTGTGAAGCATGGGCTTGGGTTCTTTCGTGAGTGGTTAGGGCAAAGATCGAGCCGTGGTCGATCGCATGACATCAAGGGAAGGAGCGGCGGCGGCAGACTAGCTTGAGGAGGCCTAAGTCTTTGTCGCGATTTTGCTTTGGGTTTGGGTCGATTTTGGATGGCGCGGCAGCTCAAGGCGGTTTCGGTTAGGGCGTAGGCGAGTCGCAAGGAGCTGGTGGTTCGCGAAGCAGTAACTGTCGTGAGTCTTGAACGATGTTGGTCGCGAGTTGGGTCGACTAGTCGTTCACCGATGTCAGTGGATGATGTGGGAGCAGTCGTTATGTTCTGGAGGGATGGTGGCGTGTTAAAGTGAGCAGTGAGGTATTCACTTTTATTAAATTAATATATATGCAGATTAGAAAGATAAGATTTTAAAAATCAGATTTTTATTTTACAAAGATATATATTTTACAGTAAAGAAAATCTTGTAAGTTATGCAGTTTTTAAATTTTAAGTTGATCTTAATATGTATAGATAAACCGAAAAGAAAAAAAATTACAGTAGAGAAAATATTTATTTTTGTTGTTTACTGAAAAATATATATACATACAGTTTAAAAAATAATAATATATAGGAATTTTAAAATGTTGTAGGATTTATAAAAAGGTAGATTTTTAAAATGTATATAGGTTATTCTAGTATATGTAGATTCAAAGAAAAAGTAAATATAAATATTCATATTTTCATTTACGGGTTTAATTCTGAAATGATGAAGATTTATTTGTTTAATTAAATCTAAATTATTTTAGTTACCAAGAATAATTTATTAAAAGAAAATTAGTTTAAATTAAATTTTTGGTTGGTTAAATTATTAAAAGGCAATTGACTGTTCGATTAATTCGAATGTTAATAAACCATATATTGTTTATACATGGTCTAAATCGTGGTGAATCAAGCCGGTGTGGATCGGATTGCAAATTAAAAATCAAAGGTAAGTTAATCTCACTCAACTTGGAATTTATGCAATTAATTTTAAGTAGTAAAATTAATTATTGGTTGATGGATTGAGTTTGATAATTATTATCAGTTTGGGTGATATTATATATATAGTAGTATATATATATTGGAGTGATTGATATTCCCGCATTATATAGCGGATGAGATCCTATGCGCTCCCCATAATAGCGGATGACCCTTTATACCACGATATCCCCTTCAAAGTGGGATTGTTATTTTTATATTGTGCTAACATCTGTGGATGCAAGGAAACATGATGGAGGAATCCAACTGGATTCCTCAAAATGTTGGAATTTATTTTCATATTCGATGATATGTTTTATTTGATAATCTGTGATAGATTATATGGCTTATATTGGAAATTGAAAATATTGAATGCTATAGTTTGACTGAATATATTTTGGGTATATTGATATATCAAAAATATAAAGATTAATTTTAAAGGAAAATAAAAGAGGGAATTCTAAGTAAAATAAATATAGTGAAATTGGATAAATTAAAAGAATGAATTTGGGAAAGGATCAAAAGTTTGAATTAAAATCCTATCAAATAAATTCCAAGTATGGGGAAAAGGGTTTTGAATAAATGGGAATAAACGAATTTTGAAACTTAAGTGATATTTTTAAAGAAATAAAGGATTTATTTTAAAATTTAGGGTTTAAAATGGTTTGGGAGAATGTAAAAAGGGGAATTTTGAAATAAAGTATGAAATTAATATTTCAGTTTTAAATAAGATTTTAAATCGTAATAAAGAAGTGAATATGGAATTAATGGGTTTTCGAATAAATTTGAGTAAGTAAAGGAATTTATTTTAAATGAAGTTAATTTTGGAAATCGATTTGAAAATTGACTAAGTGTTTGAAACTGTGATTAAAAGGAGGATGAGACTATGGAATTTATAAAATGGGTTTATAAAGTGAAATAAGATATCAGTGGATATTTGAAAGTATAAATTCACGGTGGGAATTTATAAGGAGATGGTAATTTGTTTAAAAATAAAAGGTGGTTTTATTTTTAAAAGCGTGGAAGAGAAATTTACAGGGTGGGGTCGTAAATTAAATTATGATAAATCGAGAAGGATTTATTAACTGATTAAATGGACTACATTGGAATGGAAAGTGTATTTTCCTGAAAAAGGCAAGTATGTTTTCAAAGCAGATTTTTTAAAGTATAAGTCAAAAGTTTTAAAGTTGTTTTAAAAGAATGTTTTTGAGAAATTTATTATTTAAGTTGTTTAAAATTTTAAAGGTAAATATTTATTAAGTTTGTTATAGTAGTAATTATTTTAAAGGTTAAATTGGTATTATGATTTAAAAGATAATTATTATATATTTATATTTTATAAAGTAGATTTATTTTAAAAGTAGTTTGGCTAAAGTTTTTATTTGAAAATTTAGTATAGAATTCCATAACTTTTATTTTGAATAAAGTCTTTTAAGTAGTTTTTTATTTTAAGCGTTTTAAAGTATATATTTTTGGATAAAGTGATTTAAATTATTTAAAAAACCTAAAGTATTAAGACTTGGTAATTTTCAGTGGAAATAAAACAATTGGGTGGAAATTTATTCCGCGAGAGAAAAAGTGATTTGAAAACTATTTTCAAAGGATTGAAGTGTAGAAAATATCTTGCGAAGATATTTTGAAATAAATAATTTGGAAATTATTAGAGTCTGATGGTTGTTTGTGGATGTTATATGATAGTTAAATAACCGACTATCAATATTGGCCAATGCGTTGATCGTTTCGAAAAGACCGAGATCGGGATTAATTTCCCGTAAACCACTTCGATCTGGTTTGAACGTTTTCATGAGGAAGACAAGGGCTTGGAGTCGAAGATGGAGCAATGAAGTGCAAGGACTAATCGCTACAAATCCTGAGGGTGATTCCAAAATGGATATAGTAGGAGTAGTGCCTTCGGTTCCGTTCGGACCGGGAACGGACTTGTATGGACGAATGCTATCATAACATCGTCAGAGGGACGATGAGCATTCTAAGTGAGATGTGTTCTAAAAAAATAATGCATAGCCTCGAGCCTCATCAACCGGGAATGGCTAAAACATGGGAGGTGCAGCAAGGCTAAGTGGCTAGCAACCAATTAGGGTAAGGTCATCCCTGTCTAGATGTCCCTTTTAATTCGGCTGTGTGGGCGGTTGTTGATCCCAACTACGGGGTGATCTTATTTGGACTATCCAGTAAGGGGTAGCTCCGGTCTTGTGTTGCAGGGGATCAGGGGGATCCTCGGTACGTTGATCTAGACCACGTATCGTGACGGGCGGTACCCCAGTAGCCCTACCATTGATGGAAACCCAATCTCCAATAAGTGCCTTCGGACTTGTTTGTATACCTATTATGCTGGAATTTAATGAATGTAACAATTCAGCTATTTGAATAAGTATTTGTATACAGACATTACTATAATATCATAGGATTTGATAAGAAATGTTTTGGTTATCGTAAGGTAAAAACCCAACATGTTTACTTGTGGCGTGGTCTTACGAGATACCTTTGATTTCAAAGGATTTTTGAAACTTTAATAATCCAATTGAGTGTGTTTTCTCATGCTTGTTTTCCAGACCGACTCGGGTGTTATTTTACTATTATGCTCGGGTCAGACCGAGTATTATAGAATACAGATTCTGGATGGACTGCTATGGAGCTAAAGGGATGCGTTGGATGGCGAGACGTATCACACGTACTTGATGTATATTTCCGCTGTACAGTATAAGCTGTGTATTCAGTTGTGGGGACAAGTTAATATAACTTTCCAATATTTTGCTATTGATTGTGTTATACTCTGATGATGTAATGTATAAAACATATACAGTTCTTTCTATATAAAGATCAATCATTTATCTATTATATATTGTTCCACTGCATTTGTGAGATTCTGATGTTGTTTTCTATATTTCTTCTGCTACCTCCTTCTTCTTTCCCCTACGGACTAGTTTTTCGGCATTCTATTGTTTGGCAGTTAATGCAGTGGACGTATTGATGTCGATTTTCGAGCATCGAAAAATCGGGTCATGACACCATCGGTGGATCGGTAGCTAACGCCTAGGGCTGATTCAGGTCTAGGTGAAGCCTCTTCGAACCACCTGTTTGTTACCTTGTTCGTCGCCTTATTTATTGTTGTTGTTTCTTATGTTTAGTGTGCTCTATTGTAAATCTTTTGGCATCCATTTCCATTAGTTTGCTAATTTATAAAAATATGTTAGCAGATGATATAGAAGTCGAACCCTATGGACCAATTTGTTGTTATGATTTTGTAATGAGTAGTAGGGTATTCTCTTGTGTTGTTGACATGGAATCACCTTGATTTCAAGGTTGGAAACTTATAAAACTTATATCTATCAATTTTATAAATATGAATATACATAATTTTGTATATAAATAATTTTGTGAAAGAGAGTATATTTAAGTTTACAAATATAAAACTTGTTTTATATTAGTCTAGTTCCTTTTGTAAATGATTTTTACAAGTAGTTATTATATATTAAGTATAGTTAGTAAAATGGACATGGGATTTGGAAATATGGTTTTGGAAATATAAACCTAATTTATTTCAAAATAAAATGGTATATATATCAAAATGGGTTTGGAAGAGTAATGAATATGGTTTTATAAAATAAATGGCTACTTAAATATATATACATGGTCTTTGGAATATGTTGAACAATATAACTTTATGGTATTTGAGACAACCTCACACACACACAGTGAGATCAAATGGAATGTATAGTTTGTTTTATCTAATGATAAATAAGTATTTAGAAGCCATTTCCAATATGAAAAATTATATTATTCGATTTGTAAACTATAAACTCTTATAAGATAAATATTTTGAGAGCCTTAGCTCTATAATATGGGGAGTGCTAATAATCGACTTGGTGTACCGATTGGTTTAAATGCTCTCGAGTAACACTTCATAATATATTGTATAACTCATTCAATAGAATGTTTGAGTGGAACCTACTAGCCCATTAGTGAATACTTGAATTTCATTGGGTAGTATGTGATACCTTGGTTAAATTCTTGTGATTTCTTTAAGGTAGGCATTTAACACTTTAGGATTGTATTCTCTTTTGGCGTTTGGCCGGGGGTCGAAAGATCCTTAAGAGAGTATAGTTTAGGTTTTTCCAATGTTATCTGTAACAAGTTAGATTTACTAGCTTCTGTAAATACTTAAATTTCACCAGGCCGTATGAGACATTTTGGTTAAGTTCTAGTGATTACTGAAAGTGATAGTATTTGGCACTTTAGAGTATATTTACTTTTGGTGTTCGGCCAGGGGCTGATAGATCCTTAAGAGGTATATTCATGGATTTCTTTAGATCATCTTGATCGATATGAGTTATATATGTATATATATATATAAGTAATGAATAATCTAGAGAACTCAAATCATGGTTTCTACGATCGTCATGATCGGCTTGGATGATCCTTAAGATCGGTTATGATTCTAGTTTCACGGTATGGATGATCGTTGGTATCAAATCGGTATGGATGGTACCATAATTGTTTGCTTCCTACGGTATGAGTACAATCATTACGATTTGTATAGACGATCATTATGATCGGTATGGATTAGGATTTTCTAGGATTCTGGAAATTGGACTCTGTGGCTATTCTGTGTTTGTGATTTAATTATTCTGCGTGTTGTGGTATAAATATATTGTGCCTCTTGATGGATTCTGAGTTAAATTATTTCAGTGACTAATTTATATTTATATGACCTCTGTGTTTTATATAATGTCATATATATCGTACTATTATATCTTGTTCTCACCCTTTTGAATATTTAGAGATGGTCTAACCCATTTATTTTTTAATACTCGGGTCAGACCAAGATTTTTCAAGTTAGAGGACACTTAGGCCGTTAGATGGACGTGCTAGCAGGAGATAAACCATTTTGACTTTTTAGTTTATCTCATGTAGGATTCTGTGTATGTATATGAGATGTACATTTAAGTTAGGGATTTGTATTGGATGTATATAGTATGATCTTTGTAGACTTACAACATGTATTTGTATAAGATGTATTCTATTTCGTTGTGATCTATGACTATTATTTATATGCTGTACTGTTTTGATTTTGAGAAACCAGAGTGTTTATTACTTTAGACTGAGATTGTATACGTCAAATGTTGTTCCAAAGATTCGGTAAAATGGTAAGTATGACATGTCGGTATTAGTTTAAAGATATATTCACCTTCAGTCGCCTTTAACAAGTCGTATTCTCTGTGTTATCAGACGACGTTATTTATAATATTCTTTAATGATATGGATATAGCGATAGGGTCACTACAAAAGGATAGAAAACGAACAGATAGAGTAATTGCATCAATTTTTTATTACCATAAATCATTTACCCGAGAGAATTAGTGATAAGCATTTAATACTCATTTAACACTTTTACAATGTTTCAACAAGAAACTTGTTCCAAGGATAAACATATAGATAAACTGATAAATGAGACACTAAATTTCAAATTTTGCTTCGAGGACAAGCATTACTCTGAAATTGATTGACAAACCTATCTTTTTTATTATAGAAAATTGGTACATTATTTACAATAATAAGTGGAATACATTGTTTATTAGATAACCAAATAAATGACCAAAATAATTAGTACAAGTAGAAAAGGACCAAAATTTTACTCGTACGGGTATCCACCATATTCGACCACGGCTTACGATTAAAAAACTTAAAAATTAAAAAACTTAACTAATAAACAAGGTAGACATAAGTATCTTCCTCAATTTACTTTTTCATTTGCAACATGCCTCTAGTGAAATTGATAGACAAACTTCCATGGCAACCATCAAAGGAAAAAACGTGGTGAAGAAAAAAATTTGTGCATACACTTCAGCGAAGAAGAATCAGCTTAACTAATCATGGCTTGTTCAAAGCTGTCAAGTTAAGTTATTCCCTAGAAATTTTCTTGTTTATGTACTTTGAGTTTTCCGTCAAGTGCTTGTGATCCACCAAAATATGTTTTAATCTCAAATCTAATGTCATTGACTGAAAAGTCCTATAGTTTTTTCCTACCATATGTCTAATACTAGAGTATATCTATTATATCCTTTGCTGATCCCTTTTGTTGATAATTAGTTGCTTTCTGTTTCAAGCTTTCTAATATTTCTTTTGAACTATTATCTTGATTGACGCAGCTTTTGATTTTATTCCATATATGTTTTGGAAAATCGCGTCTAAAGAATAAATGTGACATGTTTTGTCTTTTGAATTGCATAACAGACAAGTATTGTCTTTAATGTTTGAGCATTGTCTTATTCTATCTTTTGTTGGTAATCTATTGATTCTTGAAAGATAGGTGGCCATTGACATTTTAGGAGAACAATTATTCCATACATGTTTACACCACTATTGAACTTTATACTTTGTTATAATGGCTTCCAAGGCTAATTTAAGAGAGAAATTACCATTATTATATCCATTTGTAGCAACCCGAAGTTTTTTCATTCTGTATTTGTACTTCTTTTTCAAATTATAAGTACTATTTGGCAAGTTTATTGAATTTAGGTCCCATTTTAGATAAAAATCTAGCATGAATAATATTAGTCCATCCCAAACAAAAGTAGATAACCGGTGAGACCACGCCACTGAAGCACAGAACGAGTTTCCCCTCATTATTATCTTTACAATAAATATGTCAATCATAACATATCCTGCAACCAAAATGATTAGAACATAATCAGAACATCTATTTCATGCATAATGTGTCAAAATGAATAATCTGGTATCCACTAGGATCTAAGGGTCACACATTCTATAATTACCCAATCATTTAAAACAGTTTATACCTCAACATAGCTTTCTTATGGTCATTAAGAACCTAATAGTTTTCATAGGCTAAATAAAAACTTAAAGAGTTGACTCGGCCGAAAATATATCAGATAATTCAACTGTCTTTTGTTACTATAAGAGTACCAAGTTATTCCCGTGATAGAAGAAAATAATCAAAATGATCTTTTGGTCTCTTAAGGAAAAAACTAACAATAGTCTTCTACCTTTGTAGAATAAAAGTATATATAAGCATGGTAACGAGTTGCTTCAGATGTGTAACTAAATTTTTTAGCCATAATATCGATAAAATCCTATGCATTGGAATCTTGGACTCGACCAACCTAGGACTTAGCGGTTGGAGTGTAAGGTGTGACCCTACACTAGTCTCCACCCTTAGATCTGGTTTTTAAAATATCAATGAGTCGTGTCTTTTAATCAGTTCGGATGTTCTAACATAACTTGATCTTCATGGTCTCTTGAATGTTACTCACTCAGAAGTTAATTTTCATAATACCCACTAATAGAACAACCCAAACCAGTCATCAGTTCCCAATCCCTAAAGGTTATAAATGTTGGGTAATAACATATAAGTGAGCATGTCCATTATTAACATATGCAATATCAACTGATAAGGATGAAATGAACATATAAAGCATCATCCATCACAAACATATGTTCATATGATAGTCATGTTATATACAAATATTACTTGTAATTATGTAATAATTTCTCCTTCACAAAACACTTTAAATATGGCTAAAATGTTATTTTTTTTCCTTTTTGAAATCTCGTCAAAAATACTTAACAAAACTATATTATGTTGTAAGGAAAACATTGCCTAATTGAGTTACAAGCTATCATGTATCAACAAAATAGGCTATGTTTCTTTTGAAAACATAGTTTTATCGCATGTTGAAAATATATGCTATCGCAAGTCAAAGTATAGGCCATCACATGATAATCAGCTATCGAGTGTTAACAAAACAAGCCATCGAATGCCAACCAAATAAGCTATCGAATGCCAACCAAAACAAGCTATCGCATATTGAAAAATATATCGCTATGGCATGTTGAAAGCACAAAGCTATCGCACATTGAAAATGTTGAAACTAGGCCAGCCCGCAGCAGAGTGATTGGGTAATTGTTTTTTTTACCTATTTGGATCTTTATTGGGCTTATACAGTCGAATTCATTTAGAACTTTCCTAAATTTTCTATGAAATAAAATCAATATTTTATTTGAATTTATAAACAAATTTTTATTTTATATATAATTTTTATTATTATACATGTATGTGTATCGTATACACACATGGGTGTACGTGTATGTGCACATGCAACAAAGCAATGTATACATGGTTTAACATGCCCGTCTATAGATGTTGGGATTTACACCGCAACAGACATGTTGGTCCCTCTTGTATTCAATTAGTTGTCTAAATGTGTGTGTGTACATATTTACATCATAATAATATATATAAGTAAACATAATATATATACATATATTAAAAGTTAATTGTAAACAATTTATAAATAAAACATTTATAAAATTTATATTTATATATATATGTATGTAGATATATTAAAATAATAATTAAATCACTAATTAAATATTAGTTTATAAAATGCTATACACACACACACATATATATATGCATGTACGTATTCATAATATAATGTGAAAGCCTTGAATTAGTTTATAAAATATATATAAAAAATAACATTTTAAATATATTTTTGCAAAGTTTCTCTCAACTAAAAATATATAACTTCTTATTAATTTTTATTCGATTTTTGCATTTTAAATATTTTAAAATCAAAAATCATGTAAAATTAAAATAAATATTATTGTTGAAAGTTTAATTTGTAATAAATGTTATATAATTTTTTTGCAATACACACACACACATATAATTTATATAATATATATATATATATATATATGAATCATTTAAATGACATAACCAATTTTAGGTCAAATAATTAATTAAATATATATATTTGAAATAAAAAAAACTTTTTTATTCTTGCTACCGAATGTATGTTTTATATAAATAAATTTTATTATATAAATAAATAAATAAAAATTTGGCCGTGAGCATTAAGTATAATAAACATTCACAACATAATTTTTTTATATACATATGCAATAGAATACACAACCAACCAATTTGTGATAGCATTTTGATACACAAGATTCGTAATATAATCAAACATCCTATCACATAAATAATATAGCATGTAAATGTGATATAATAAAGACCAGAGGTTTACCTTTCACCAAAGCCCTTGCATACACATTGAAACGTAGAATTGATCCCTTTGAATCTGTTCACAAATCAAAGGTTGCTAGCTCCGGAACTGTCATACCACCAACAATCGAATCGAAGAGTTTTAATGTAATTTTTTATTTGGATTTTTGAGGCTTAGAGAGGATGGTTGCTAGCCGAAATATCAGAGAGGAAGGAGGGAAAAAGTGTAAAAGAAATTATGTAAAGAGGAGGCATTTAAATAGGAAAGTAAGAGAGTGAAAAGTGGATCTTATATTCATATTTCTATTTTACTATTTCCATTCTTTTAATCATTCAAAATCCTCTCTATAATTGCCACTATATGGCAGCCAAAACCATGTCTCCTATAGCCAAAAATATCTTGCCCATATGGGCCTCAAATCGGGTCCAAGTTCGAACAATATTCAATTCAATTTTAAATTTTTTAACCGCATACGATATTGTATATCGATCATTACATTTATAGCTGTTATATACACACTGCTTAATATTGTTCAATATAGATCAGATAAAGCTTTATAACTAGTATTTTACAAACATTAATTAATTTAATTAATTTATAATCATTTACTAACTAATTAAATCATGTGGTAAAAGGAATATTTAATGTTCAGTTGTGTGACTCTAAGATGTAAAATTTGGTCAGCAATTAATATTGAACATTTCAAATATTAACGTTCACACGTCACTTAGCAGGAGTTGTTACATTATAGCTAAATTTATCGCTTACTTAGTTTCAGTAAAATATAAATTTACTTATTAAGCGTTACCCATTAGCGACAATTATTTACACCATTCTCTTCGTTAAAACTATATCACTTTGGACTAATGGAATTTAGTAATGATCAAAATTCCAATATCGTCCATGTTTAGCTCTATAGTCCAAACAAAAAGTCCTTGGTTTGGTAATAACAATTATTACGAATTGCTCCAGCCAGAGAATTTGACTTTGAGTTGACTTCAATTGACCGTCATACTAACCTCATATAACTGAGGAGACGAATCCTCTCTTGAATAGTGTTTCACTTCCAATGCTTCCATTTGTCCCAATTATAGTCATTTGATAGATGCCATGCCATAACTATAATAGAAGTGGAGTTTCCACACTAAAGATCAACAATATTCTTAAGTTAAGAGAAATGTGTAATTTTATCACATCGATATTTTCTTTTTGACCTTATTTAACCAATAGAAAACTATCGATGGAGTCATTATATAGCTATCCAATAACTATCAGTAAGTAACCCCTTGATACCTCCAACATTCATGGGTAATATTCTATCCAACATTTTGAGAGCGTTATGGACTCTAGTCTCAACGGATATATCGATATACAGTCTCGATACATCTTGACAAGGAATACTCAAAACAGTATGTTTATTTTTATTGTGATAAATTACTCATGGTTACAACACTTTGTAACTACTACTATAAAACATACCATTTGTGGATTTTCTACAAAATATACTTTTAATTTAATTAACTAATTAATAGCACATTATATCAAGTATATAATAGAAATGAAATGCCTTTTATTTCGAACAAGTTTGGTTATCGAGTAAGATATATGTAACAATTAAATAATTTCCCCTAGGGTGCATCCCTGACTCTATCAACCTTCTACTTGCACTTAGAGCTAATTATGGAATCTCTATTTCTTCTCTTCGATCCGTTTGACGAGAGTTAATCGAGTTAGACCCTTCATGAATGGATATGTTATGTTGTTTACTTGTCTACTCTGTCAATCGACTCTCTCTCTCTAATGCTAAGAAGCTACCTTTACCATGTGGAACCATTCAAAGTATGTTTTTGGCCTCTAGTGAGCTCTTATTATTACATTGTTATCATATAACAGTGATTAATATTCTTAATACTTAGAATCATCCCTAGCTTAATTATAAATTTGTGCATTTATATTATACAATGCTTTTATTGCAGTGCTATTCAAGGTGGTGTACTTGGCCTTTCGTTGAATTAGCCACAACCTTTCATTTGGAACATTTCTAATTTGGAGCTTCTTAATTAAGATTTGAACATGAATTTAATATTCACATGTTATACTCAATAGCACTGATGAAGTTGAGTCCATACACTCCTTCATAAGGAGTATGTTATTTCTATATAAAGTTCTTTCGTATTTCATGAATAATCGAGAACACTCCAAACTAGCATTTAGTGATTTTAAATTAGATTTGATATATGCTTCATGCATCAAATACATAAGCAAAATACGATAACCATGTATGATAATTCCTATTGTCAATGCGTAAGGAAGTTATTTTACATATTCCATATTAAACATTTTAATAAGGCATTTGTGCATATCATTTTTGGACATTCCCAAAATCCTTTATACTTAATGTAAAAGATATAATTTATAAATTCCATATCAGGTATTAAACAACAAATTTATTACTGATTTTAAATAAGTACATCATTAACAATCAACAGTATGTTATTTACTTATAGTCTAGAAATATATATGTACCTTTAAGTGAATCTTTCTTATGGGTACACGCTTCCTCTGCATATTGACTAAAATCAAATTATTCAATATTTCTATCAAAATACATATTCAATTCCGATGCTTATAAAATGATACTTTTGTAACATTTCTTGGATCAGATCTTAAAACCCACAAACTCAATATTGCTCCCACCGACTTTGAGAACTTTGGTTGTTATGTGCAAATAGTCTATTCTAAATCATTATTTGAAAATTTTCATTTCAACACGTATGTACCAAACACAAAGTCATACCAAATGATAATCTTGTGAACAAATCCAACTAACTAAAGCCTATTGAATAATGAATATATCATTCCAATTTCAACAATTGAAATTTAAGATGTTATTGTTATTAACCTTGCTCACTATATTTCAACTGCATTAGTCTTGATCTTGAAGTCTCATTTGCAACCGATGGATCATATCCCTTTGGGTATAACTATCAAAATCATATTTTGATAACGTACTTCAAATTATTTTTAGAAATATGCATTATACCATATTACATCCCATGTAATCAGTTTTACCTTTTGATCGTTTCCAAATCCATTTTACTACCAATATTTCTCAATGAAATTACTTCCTACAAAGTTGGTTTTTCTTGAAACAACGGTTGTTTCTCTGTGCAACATAATAGATATTCATAACACTTTATGAATTGCATGATATATGAAACTAATTTGGTTTTCTTTTACAATACTTATATTCAAAACATAAGTTAGTCATCCAATGACGATCATTCCTAAAATTCTTTTAGGGAGATTTATATAAGATCGCTCACGTACAATTATTATGTGTAGGCTTTCGACTCACACAACATGCCAACTCCTTGGCCTGTGATATGTTGGGATTTCTTATAAACCCTTATCCTGTATGATATTGTAAACTATTCTTTTGATGAATTAATTTTAACCTTGTGTACTACTCTTAAATACATGACCTTATAGAAAGAAGTTAACTTCACTCGCCTTTATTTATACTTTGTTAAACAAAGTTTGATTACTTCTTATCATTATATCATTATGTATCACAAGAACGAGTGACTATTGAGATTGAACTCATTCTTAGGTACTTTCGAAATTCTTTCCAATATACTCACCAATTCGATCAAATCGAATTAATTTTATTTTCTATTGCATGTTATTTTATTTACTTTTGTTTTATAATTTATGTACTCATCATTAACATACCATAGGTGTATCATATACACATATTTATATTTGTGATAATTCATCGATGAATACAACAAAACACATGGAAGAGTTTTGGAGTTAATAGATTTTCAATTGCATACATCTATATGTTCAATCCAACTCTTATGATGCTCCCATTGAATGGGTGCTTTGCGCTTAATTGTCTGAGATATAATTTACTAGTACCATATGATCTATAATCATATAATCAAAAATTATTTCCTAAAATTGTGACTTAGTCGAAATATTTGGAAATAAATTTAGTTACTTTTGATTTTTTTTTTCCAATGCATCACAAATACCAATGTCATCGTTTTATTTTATAACAAATATTCATAATATTCATGTTAAAATGAAACTATATCTATTTTCCAGTCAATATCGAAAAATAATAACTATTTTATAAATAATGTTTGGCACGTTTTACGGAAATAATTTTAGTAACTAGATGCGACTAATAAGGGTTATATGGCATGCTCCCACTATTTCCTCCATTACTGTAATAGCGTATGAAATACGAAGCTCCATTCAACCACTTAATATAGGCTATTTATTTTATTTACTATAACAGGTTTACAATTTATAATTTCCAGATCAAGTATCTTAAATTAAATGAAACAAATATCATAAAAAAATTTCTATCTGAAAATACTTTTTAGAATGAAAATCATATTTCCCATTCCAATGTTATGTATTTATTATTATTTTACAATTCTCGTTTCCGAGTTTCTTTATGAAGCATAAATGATGATTCACTCACTTCATCCCAACCGTGCCTTAGGGTACACCCACTCTTATACATTTGATTTCCTTTCTAAACGATCGAACATTCAAAGAAAATCCTTACTATAATATCATAGCGAACTCTTTACAAAAGTGCATTTGGTCATCCTTGACTTTTCAGAACATCAAATATATTGTACTCTATATAAACTAATCAAACTGACATTTGATTGGTCGAATTCTTAGATCTATCTTATAGCATTTGGTCCACTTTTACAATAATACAACAAGATCATTATTGTAATAAATCAATATACAATCTCACACTACAGTTTCTTTGTTTACTCGTTGAACTAATTTCATCGAGGTTTCATACATTACAAATTAGAACCATTCACCACATAACATTTATATGTGATCGTATACGGATCAAATATCCATATTCTTGTATTGCTATTAGAGTTCGAAACTCATAGAAGATAATACATAGTCTTAGGCAATTAAACTCATAAGGGACCATGTTACGAACGTATTTAGTGGTTGTATAAAATGGTGCTTGTATGGGTCAACATGCAAAAATTTATTAGTAAGTATATTTTATATTTCTATTTGTCAATGTTAGCTCCGTTCAATTGCATATTTTAATTGATAAACATTTTATCAATTATATAAGCTGCGCAAATTTATCAATGTAGATTATTATAACTTTATGCAGCAGATGTTCTTACAATATTAGAACGGTTAAATCTTATCATTTCATTTTTCTAGTAAGGCTCCTACTAGTCTTTTATGTTTCTCCAAACCCTAAATCGAAACATATAAATCTTTCGACTTCAATAGTAGGCGTTTGGAGCCGTATATCTTAAGATTCTGATCTTAGGGAAAGCTCAACAAATCAAACTTCCATATACGATGGATAACTCCTTATCGGTTGTATCATATACAACTCCTAACCTGTGTTTCCTTGTCCTAATTTCATTTTTACCTTAAGGAATGCTCAACAGATTAAAAAAAGATTATTCACCGGTACCCACCATTTCGCAATGGCCTAAGTATACCATACATACCTTGAGGAAAGCTCAAAAAATATGTATAAGTATTTTACCTCGTCTGATCTATACATTAATAATACTACATATATCATCTATAGCTTGAGAAAATCCCAATAACTAGAGAGTATGTAAGTAGTTTAATAAAGATTCATAATCTTTAATATATTTAATTGAGTGATATCAACATATGAAATAATGTATTTCTTGTGAAATACCCTTGGATTCAAGTGTTGGACAGATTAGAAATCACGGTGTATGTACTATAGGTATGTGTTTATTTTTTAAGTCTAATTGGATTTCTTACCGTTCCATCTTTAATTTATACATTCCTATTACATACATTTTAATTATTAAATAACTTTTATAATTTAATTAACTTTATAATAGTCATATGTATTAAATTAAATTAATTAAATATTATTTAATTAATTAACACTTTAATTAATTAGTATATTATTCAATTATAACATATTATATTGAATATATATACTATAACCTTTATAGTAATCACATATATATCTTATATATATGTATGTATTTTAATTAATTTAGTCAATTAGAAAATATTAATTCAATTTTATTAGTTTTGAAAATTCTTATATACACACATGTATACTCATATTGCCTTGAATAATTCAAGACAACATAACATGTATCATTATATATATTATACATGTGTGTGTATAATTAACTTATTTAACTAATTTGTTTATTTTATTAATCTTATTAATAATATGTTCAAAATTAATTTTAAATTATTTTATTTGAAAATTTACATTATAACTTTTATAATATTTTATTTTAAATTTTAATCTTTTATTTTAGTTTCCAAAATAATTTGAAAATCTATATTATAACATTTATAATTTAAAACTTTTATTTTAATTTCAAAACAATTTTGAAATTAGCCCAAGGCCTAATTCAAATTGGGCATGTTCTTGTAGGGACAACCTTTAGGCTCATATAATTGCTCGAGTCAGGCCGGTAGCCAGGTAGGACATGGTACTTGATTATCCAACAATCTAGCCTAGACACTACCTTCCTTAGATACCATACTATTTGGGTTGTAAGCTTAATTAGTTAGCCCTAGTATGACTAATTTAGACCACATAGACTATTGGGATCTAATACCATTGTTGGAATTAGGCCAGTCCGCAACGGAGTAATTGGGTAAATTTCAATTTTTTTTACCTATTTGGATCTTTAATGGGCCTATGTAGTCTAATTCATTTAGAACTTTTCTAAATTTTCTGTTAAATAAAATCAACATTTTAAATGAATTTGTAAACAAAGTTTTATTTTACATATAAATTGTATTATATATATATGTGTATGTGTGTGTGTCATATACACATATGTGTGTACATGCACGTGCAACAGAGCAATATGTACATGATTTGACATGCATGTGTATGGGTGCTGAGATTTACACCGCAAATGACTTGTTAGCCCCTCTTGTATTCAATTTGCTGTCTAAATATGTGTATGTATGTGTATTTGCATAATAATAATATATATAAGTAAATATATAATATAAATATATATACAAACACGCGCGCGTGCATATACATACATATACTAAAGTTAGTTATAAACAATTTATAACTAAAACTTTTATAAAATTTATATTTATATATATGTATGTAGATATATAAAAGTAGTAACTAAATCACTGAATTAATTAAATATTAGTTTACAAAATAATTTTAATGCATAAATATATATATTCATAATATAACATGAAAGACATGAATAATTTAACAAAATAATATTTTATTTTATTTTAACCAATTTATATTTTAAAATATATTTCTATAAAAAAATTCTCGATCAAAAATATATTAAAAAAATTATTAATTTTTATCCGGTTTTTGCATTTTAAAACATTTTAAAGTAAAAAATTATGTAAAATTAAAATAAATATTATTTTCGGAATTTAATGTGTAATAAATGTTATACAGTTTTTTTACAATACATATACATATAAGAACATTTTAAATTACATAATCAATTTTTAGGTTAAATAATTAATTAAATATATTTTTTGGAAATAAAAAAAGATTGTTTATATTCTTGCCGTCGAATGATTTATAATCTTTAGAAATAATTACTAGTTTACCAAAATCAATTATAATAATATTTTATTACACAATTTTTTTAATTTTTCTAGCCATGAGTACTAAGTATATTAAACATTCACAAAATAATTTTTTATTATATGTAGATGCAATAATATACACAACCAACCAATTTGTGATAGCATTTCGATATACAAGATTCGTAATATAATATAACATCCTATCACATAAATAATATAACATATAAATGTGACATAATAAAGATAAAAAGAGATTTACCTTTCACCAAATCCTTGCGCACACATTGGATGTTGAATTGATTCCCTTAAATCCGTTCAACAACCCTAAGCTGCTAGCTCCCAAACTATCTTACCACCAACGATCAAATTGAACGATATTAAAGTAATTTTGCACTTGGATTTTTAGGCTTAGAGAGGATGGTTGCTGATCGAAATTATTAGAGAGTAAGGAGTGCAAAAGTGTAAAATAAATGATGTAAAGATGTGGCATTTAAATAGGAAGTCAAAAGCGTGAAAAGTGGATCTTATCCTCGTAATTCTCTCTTACCATTTCCACTCCTTTAGTCATTCAAAATCCTCTCTTTATGCCCTTATATGGTCGCCCAAACCATGTCTCCAATAGCCGAAAATATCATGCCTACATGGGCTTCAAATCTAATCCAAGTCTGAACAATATTCAATACAATTTTAAATCTTATTTAATTGCATACCGATATAGTATAGTGATCGGTATATTTATAATTATTATAAACACACTATTTAATATTGTTCAGTATACATCAAATAAGATATAATTATTATTTCATAAATACTAATTAATTTATAATAATTTATAAATTAATTAAATCGGGTGGTGAAAGGAATATTCAACGTTTGGTTGTGTTACTCTTAGATGTAAATTTAGCCAGCGATTAACATTGAACATTTTAAATCTTAACGTTCGCGCGTCACTAGTACATGGTGCAGCATTATGGCCAGATTTATCACATACTTGAATTTGGTAAAATCTTATTTTACATTATTAAGCGTTACCCGTTAGTGACAATTATTTACATTAATTCTTTTCGTTAAAACTATATCACTTTGGACTTAAGGAATTTGGTAATGGTCTGAATTCCAGTATCGTCTATATTTAACTCTATAGCCAAACAAAAGTCCATGATTTAATAATAGTAATTATTACTAAACTGAACTGCTCTGCCCGAAGACTTTGACTTTGAGTTGACTTCAATTGACCGTGATGCTTACCTTATATAACTAAGGAAATGAATCCTCACTTGAATAGTGTTCCACTTCCAATGCTTCCGCTTGATCCAACTATAGTCGTTCAATGGACATTGTGCCACGATTTGACTATAAGCATAGCGGCGCTTCCATAGCAAAGATCAATAGTATTCTTAAGTCAAGAGAATAATGTAATTTTGTAGTCCGCGGGCTTGGTGCGGTGGTGGGGTGATATGCCTCCCAAGTGGGAGGTTTGAGGTTCGAGTCCCACCTTGTGTGGGAGGAGATACGCCTTTTCACATGGGAGGTTTGAGGTTCAATTTCGCGCCTCTTGCACCAAGTCAACCGAAAGGTCTGGCTAGCCTGGAATAGTGGTTGTGGTGGGCCTTCCATCTATTCCCTAGGTTTACTGTTCAGGAACTGCATGTCGGTAGTGATTGACCAGGTTTCCCTAGTTTCAAAAAATAATAATGTAATTTTGTAATATCAATATTTTCTGTTTGACCTTAGTTATGCTAATAAACAGAAAACTATTAAATGGGTCATTCTAAATATCTTCAATAATTATCAGTACGTAACCCCTTGGTACCCCCAATAGTCATGAGTAATACACTACCTAACATTTGGAGAGTGTTACATACTCTAGTCTCAATGGATGTATCGATATCCAGTCTTGATATATCTTCGCTGGGAATATTTAAAATGGTATGTTTATTTTCATTGTGATAAATTACTCATGATTACAACACTTTATAACTACTATAGCAAAACATACCATTTACGGATTTTTTTATTAAATATACTTTTAATTAAATTAATTAATTAAAATAACATATTATATCAAGTATATAATAGAAAGGAAGCACCTTTTATTTCGAGCAAGTTTGGTTATCAAGTTAGATATATGTGGTAATTAAATAATTTCCCTTAAGACATACCCTTATCTTTATCAGAAAATACAAAGCAATCGCATGTTAAAAACAGATAGCTATCGCACATTTAAAACAAATAGCTATTGAAGGTTGAAAATAAAAGCTATTGAGTGTTGAGATAGCTATCGCAGGTTGAAAATGATATTTTTATAAATATCCGCAAAACTAATTTATTTTCCTTGAAAGTAATAACTTTTGCCAAACTAATATCTTCATCGAATTTTCATTAGTTAATTAAATCATTTCAGAATCTTTGTGATTAAACCAAAGAGAATTTCTTTATCTTCGCAAAACTTTGGTTATATGTCATAAAAAATTAATTATTATCCTTAATAATTAATTCCTTCTTTCACCAAATAATTTAAAAATAAAAAATACAATTGAAAGATCTCCAAAAATTTCCAAAAATTTGAAATACCTTCTATTATCACATATAAAAATCTCTGAGCAAAATAATTATTTTTCATATTTTTAATAATTTAAACCGGAAATATCCACTTTCTTAACATAGAAAATCCATAATATTTTCATAACTAATTTGAAATTTATGAAATGAAAAATCCATCTCCAAAATAATATTCCCAATACCATATCAAAATTTCAAAGTATTTGAAGATTAAAATCTATGTTTTTAACTCAAAATTTCTTTAGGAAAATTCCACAAAATTAACAAATGTTAACCATATAAATGATTATCTAAGCCAAATGCATGATTTCACAACATACAATTTCAGGTTTCACTTTAAATCCGAATTAGACAAGTCAACATACAAGAGACTGCAATATTATTCATCTTAGATTTGTTGTAGCGATGAGTTTTGCCTTAAACTTCTTTTTTCTTAAGCCTTTTCTTACTCTTCTAAATTGAATAATAGTAGTGATAATGATAATATTGGTGGTCGGTCTCTTCTTATTATTTGAAGTTGAGAGAATGAAAATGGATGAGTATTTGGAGAGAAGAATAATTATATAATACCATTCATTTCTTATTCACCCTCCATTAATTAGATTTAGTTAGTATCTTTCTCTTAATAAAAAAACCTCCTTTATTATATAATTAAGGAAAAATTAATTATCTTGGAAAACCTCATACTTATCTATCTCAAACACATTATTTATTTAATTACCAATTAATTAAATGTTTGGAATAATGTGCAACAAAATTAAGGATGTTACATATTCCCTTCCTTATAAAAAGTTCATTTTCGAAATTCCGATAAGATACAAATAATCAAACATATCAATCATGAACACATGTGTCACAAGCACATAATATCAACCATACTAGCATTACTACTAGCCAAAAATATATACAATAATACAAACTTACATCAAAGTAATTCAAGATAAGCCTCTCTAATCCTGTCCATGATTTCCCAAGTACAGTTTCGTCTCACATTACAGTATCGAACATTCACCAACCGGACTGCTTTATTTCTAAGCTCCTTCGTATCTTTATCCGCTATACAAATAAGTCATCTAATAATAGTCATATTAGGTTCCACCACTAAATCTTCCAAAACCGTTAGCTCAATGGTAATATCTAGATGACACACGTACTCCCTTAAATGAGGTACATGTATGGACTTCTACCAAAGTACTCGGTAACTCGAAATGAAATGCAATGCGAGTTTCAGATCCTCCTTGCAATAGGTAATGGACTAACATACCAAGTTCAATTTATTTTTGCATTTTTTGATTAAAATTGAAGTCTTGTAACTACACATCATTAAATAAACGTATGGCGGTAAAAAGTCATACCTTTATTTGAATCTAAATTAAACTCTTTTTTATAAAATGGACACGAATAATAAGCTATTTATTTAAAGTTGACATACTAGAAAATATTGAATGATCAAAATCATTAAATACTTGTTAATGTTGAATGAATTTCTTCAAAACTTAATTGAAAACATTAAATCTTAAGGGGAGAAATGATATTAACCTACTAAATGTAAAATGCATTTTCTACTTAAAAAAATAGTAAAAAATACATTTTTAGGTAGATCTTTAATTTACTTTTTTTTGGAACAAGGTTCTAGATTCTTTATTGCTAACTACTATATGTATAACTCATAGATTAGGAAATATTTACAAACAAAACTTAATATCAGCCAAACACAACAACACACAAAAGCCTAATAAACTACAACCCAAATGATTCATTTATACATCACTCCTTCACCCTGGATACACAAAAAAGGCCTTACATCTGCTCACCCGCTTCTAGAAAACTCTAGCGCTTAATCAAATAAATACAGAAAAATTTTCTTTGTTACTTCATCCAATCAATCTCTCAAAACTTCCTAAAATACCCCGAAATGACGACTCTTCTACTTTTGGAAAGAAAAATATCCAACTTCCATCAGCTTTGATTTCCTTATCTTCCCAAGACACTTAAGCATCTAACAACATCACATATACTCCCAAAAGTCTCATTAGTATATTTTTGCCGAAATGACATAGATCTAAGACAAAATCTTCTTGCATGCTAAACTGCAAACTACTAGTGGTAATTTATCGTCCAAATAATTACTTCCGCACTACTTGTAACGTCCCCCACTTGGAAGCCCAAAACTAATGGCTACGGATGTTGCAGTCATCTATAATTATTAATCCTCGACGATCAAATATGGCAATGTTAGATAAATTAATATAACAGAAACACATGGATATGTAAAATTTTAAAGTTTCAAAACAACATTCACATTCCATATTCCAAAAACCCTTTTCAACATTCTTTAAATAATCCCACAACGTTACGCACGGTCATAAAATTATGATTATTACAACATACTCCAAGAGTGACATATGAAGATGCCCCGTGCTGATCAGAGTAAATAATAGGCAATAAGCAACTTTTAATTTACAAAACAACACAGCGGAATCACATGAAAGAGAACTTTAAATAACTATCGCGCCTCCTGCATGTCTCCGGAAGCTTATTCGTCTTAAGAGGTACCTGAAAACATCAAATCTCAAACTACTCAAAATCAATTGTGTACCCGAGAGTTTAAAGAGAAACATAAACTTCGAGTCAAACATAAAGCCTGATATGAATAATAGTCTGCCATCTTAAACAATTTAGATATCTAGTGAGACCACGTCGCTTAACAGAATGGGTTTCCCCTCACTAGTATCCTAAAACTTTTATAAAACCACATATTGTGCTCCTGCAGCCATAATGGTTAAAACAATTCAAAACATTATGATACGATGATATGCAAAACAAATAAAACAATTCTGAAATACCTATCCCCATCATTTTGACTATCTGTCACAATTATAGTTTCTAGGATTACTATTGACCTATAGTAGGTTGACTAATAACCAGTTAAATATTTAAGGACTCCTCGTCCAATTACATAGTTTTCATGAGATTACTATGAATCTATTGGTAACTCCAATTTCTTTTCTTTTATCCTAGGTTTTAATGGGCTGACTAGGAACCTATTGAGTATCTATTAACATTTCAATCTCTTATCCGGATATAGTTTCTATGGGCTAACTATTAACCTATCGACCCCTGCCAATATCAAATCATAATTTTCATGGGCTAACTATGAACCTCTCTTGCTGACATATTCATTTTTACATAGTTTTCATAGGCTTACTATGAACCTATTGGCCCCTGCCAATATCTTTTTCTATACACAGTTTTCATGGGCTTATTGTGAACCTATTGGCCCCTGCCAAAATCTTAATTTTATATTCACTATAGGTCAACCCAGCTAGTTATTCTGCCCTTCCCCAACGTACTATTATAGGTTTATTACAATGTGAATATATACATATATGAAGAAGTAAATAAAATAACTTGGTTAATCTCTTTAATATATTAAGACTTCTTTAGAAACTCCATTTCAAATTACTTTGTTTATTAATGCTACGGTTCTCCTTTAAAATGAGAATGGGTTATTGTTTTGAAAATTAAGGCTTTCGAAACCTTCAAAGCCTTACTTTCGACTTTATTGGATAACTTCCTTCTGAAGCGTATAAATCTCTTTTCAAAACATTAGGCTTTTTCCTTTCAAAATACTTTAAAACCTTTCTTTCGAAATCTTTCGAAAGTAATAAAGTAATGCTCATTAACTCTTAGAAGCATAGCTTTGAAACCATTGGAAGTATCCCTTCCAAAGCATTGAAAGTCCCCCTTTCAAAATCATTGGGTTTATATTTTAAAATATAATTTGGGTTAAAATGAATATAAACGAAAGTATCTCTTTCGAAACCATTCTTTATCATGTAAAAGTATTGGAGAAAATATGATGGTGTCATCAACATACCTTTCGAAAGCTTCAAAACATTTGAGCAAAATACTGAAGGATAGCTTTGAAACCCCCTTCCGTAGCCATTGCCTTCTAAACCCATGAACCCTTTCTAAAGCATTTAGGAAGCGACTTAATACTTCTTTAAAACAAACGCTACCCTTCGAAAGCATTGATGACTTCAATACACTCAAAAGGAAAAAGAATCGGCATTAGGGCTTCGACTAGGTCGGAATCCCTTCTTTCGAAAGCATTTATTTTACAACTAAAGGAACTTATTCGAAAGCCCTTACCTTTAAAATATCAAATGGCAACCCTTTCGAAATCTATTATAAAACTCTTTTCGAAAACATAGGTTTCGACTACGCGAAAGCTTTAGTAAAACAAAGGCAGACGCTTAACTTTTTAAAACAAACTAAGGTATCGACCCCATCAGAAGCAACGCTTTCGACACCATGCCTTTCGCCTTTCCTCCAACCCACTACGTACCATATAGGTGGTACCTTATGTATTGGTTTCGGCTTAGTAGGGTTTTGACTTGATCGAAGGCAAAAGGTAAGATTCGAAAGGTACCTTTAACAAAGGCAAAACCTGTTTTTCTGGGTAAAGGCTGATTAATGCCAAATTAAGCAATTTATATCAACTAACCAGCCTACGTGTAAACATATAATTGGTTGCCTCAATTAACCGCCTCTTAATTTTGGATAAGCATCAAAACAAATTTTTGCAAATAAGCTCTTCCATTAAAAATACAATAAATCATTAGATCCTCCCTTCAAAGTAATTTAATTACTATAGTAAATCACTTAAGAAAAATCCCTAAAAATTATAGAAATTTACTTTGATTATGTTATCTAACATATCAAAATTTCAGATCCAAATTCTCAATATAATTTTTGAAACAAATTGCTAAACCCAATTAACCATATTTTCATTCGAAAATTTATAATAATCTTTCCATAGCTTGAAAAATTATCAAAATTAAAACCCAACTCCAAAATCATGTTTTTCATAACATAATTTTTTTCCATGGCATTCAAACATCAATTTCTGTCGGTTTTACTCTAAAACCGTATAATCATCATCTAAACAATCTTGTTTAAATTAAAAAAACTTAAATTCATGCATATCATCATCCAAACATCATATATATGAATTCAATCTTAAATCTGAAACATATATTCATAAAATAGAGATGAAATTATTATTCACCTTGATTAGGATAAGGTAATTGGATTGAGATTTATTCCCCTTCTTTAATTCTTTAGTTTTTATTTGAATTTCCTTTCTTTTTCTTCTCTAATAATGGTCGCCTTCCCTTCTTAAACTTACGTTTTATTTTTATGAAAAATGAGATATCAACATGAATGGCTTAGGGGACAATATATATATATATATATAAGGGTAAAGGTTAGGTGTAGCTAACTCCTATTATGCTCTTATATAATTTAATTAACTTATAAACCATTCTTAAGCCCATTTAAATCAATAACCACGACCACTTAATATTTATTCAAATCTCATTCCCCTTATCATTGAATATTTACATTATTCTATTAATTTATCTAATTAAATCTCCTGAATACTGTTATTAAAATCAGGGGTGTTACAGACTCCCCACTTAAAGAATTTCGTCCTCGAAATTTAGTAAGGACTAAATACTAAACAAAGCAATCATCTGTAACAACTCCTAACAACCATTCTACTCTACCTGACTATCGATTATCTATATAAATCTAAAATAGACATGCCCTCAAAGCAGATCAGGATAAGTATCTCGAATCCTGTCTTCTATTTCCCTAGTACAGTCTTTCTCATTGTTGGCCCACTGAACTTTCACCAACTTGGATGTCTTGGATCTCAATCTTTTCTCATCTCTCGCCATCACTCAAACTGGTTGCCTAACAAAATTCAAATTAGGCTCTACCACCAAATCTTCCAACCCTGTCAGAGGAATAGTAGTCTCTGGATCATGTACAAACTTGCGAAGATTAGACACATGGAATGCAGTATGGCAATGGACACCTGCCATACTGCTCGGCAACTCTACTCTATACGTGAGCTTTCCAATCCTTCCTATAATCTGAAATGGACCAACATATCTTGGGGCCAGTTTCCCTGACTTTCCAAATTGTATCACATACTTCATCCATGACACCTTAATGAAAACCCTGTCTCCAACTGAGAACTCTAAGTCCTTACGCCTTTTATCTACGTAACTCTTCTATCTGGATTGAGCTTCCTTCTTCCGTTCTCGAATCAACTCAATCTTCTCCAACGCTCTTCAACCAAATCTGGACCTAAGACTAATCTGTCTCCAGTCTCTAACCAACATGCTGGCGATTTGCATGGTCTTCCATACAAAGCTTAAAAAGGCATCATTACTATTCTAGTATGATAACTACTATTATGGGAAAACTCAATCAAATGTAGGTAGTCTTCCCAAGATCCACCACAGTCTAATACATAAGTTCTCAACAAATCTTCGAGTACTTTATTAACTCTCTCAGTCTACCCATCCGTCTATGAGTGATATGTTGTACTCATCTTGAGCTTGGTACCCAATACCCTCTGTAGACTTCTCTAAAATTTTCTAGTGAATAATGTATCTCGGTCGCTGACTATGTTATTAGGAATTCCATGAAGTCTAACTATGTTCTTCACGAACAACTTCGCAAAAATAGGTGCCGTCCTGGTTGACTTGAATGGAATGAAATGGGTGCTCTTGGTCAATCTGTCCGCTATGACCCATATGCTTTCATTTCCCCTGTTCAACCTTAGCAACCCGTTAATGAAATCCATGGATATAGAATTCCACTTCCAAATTGGAATCTCTAAAGGCTGAAGCAACCAGCTCGGCTTCTGGTGTTCATCTTTCACTTGTTGACAGTTAGCACACTGCCTAACCCATAAGCCAACATCCCTCATCATGCTTTCCCAATAGAAGCTCCTCTTCATATCTTGATACATCTTGGTCACCTCAGGATGAATTGTAAACTTGGATCGATGACACTCTTCTAGGACTTCTTTTCTCAAGTTCTCTACATTCGAAACACATAAGTGTCCCTTCTTCCTCAACCATCCTCTCTGGTCAATGTCGAAATCTTTTAGATCATCGATCTCGGATCCTACCTCGAGAATTCTAATCCTCTTGGCTAATTCTGGATCCTCTTTCTGCTTAGAAGCTATCCTTTCGATCAGCACTGGTCTCACTTCTAAACAGGCCAACATAGCGGTACTCTGACTAGAACCAGCAGTCGATCTTGACTTTATACTATATGTAGTCAAATCTTCTAAATCTTTCCATTCCACCAACATAACTAACACCACATTCTGATGTTTCCTGCTAAAAGCATCCGCTGCCTTATTTCCTTCTCCAGGAGTATATTTTATACCAAAATCATAAGCAGCCAAAAACTCCAGCCACCTCTGCTGTCGCATATTCAATTCCCTCTAAGAGAATAAGTATCTTAAAGACTTATGATCAGTGTATAGCTCAAATCTCTCTCCTAAGAGATAATGACTCTAAATCTTCAACGCGGAGATCAGCACAACCAACTCCAAATCATGAGTAAGGTATCTCATCCTGTACGGTCTAAGCTGTCGAGAAGCGTAGGCAATAACTTTACCATTTTGAATCAATATAGCTCATAATCCTGTTCCACATGCATCATTGTACCACATCAACCCTTGGTTTCCATTTGGAACAACTAACACTGGCGCGTTAGTCAACAAATGCTTTAACTTAAGAAACCCTTCCTCACATTTTCCAGACCAAATAAACTTCGCATCCTTCCTGGTCAACTTAGTCAAAGGTACTACTATCCGTGAAAAATCCCTAACGAACCTCCGGTAATAGCCAGCGAGTTCAAGAAAACTTCTAATCTCGGTTACCATCTCTGGTCTCTTCTAATTATTGACAGCTACTGGATCTGCTGCCAAACCCTCCTTGAAACCACTTGACCAAGAAACTTGACCTCTTTCTTTCAAAAATGATACTTGGAAAACTTTACCTTTAGCTGATGCTGCTTCAACGTCTCAAGCACTACTCTCAGACGATCCTCAAGCTCCCTTTCATCTTTCGAGTACACCAAAATGTCATCTATGAATACTAATATGAACCTATCCATGTGCTCTCGGAAATCTCGGTTCATCAAGTCCACGAAAAAAGCAGGTGCATTTGTCAATCCAAATGGCATCATTAACCATTAAGACGAACCATACCTAGTCCGAAATCCTATAAAAGGAATACTATCCTCAGCCACTCTCAACTGATGGAACCCTATCGCCAAATCCAATTGGGAAAACACTCTAGCTCCACTCAACTGATCGAACCGCGACCGCTTCCCATGGTGAACTGCTTGGTCTAATAAAATTTATTCCTTCCAGATCCACTAGCTGCACCTTCAATTCCATCATCTCAGTCGGTGTCATCCTGCAAGGCAGTCTACTAACAGATTCAGCTCCTGGCACAACATCTATTCGAAACTTAATAGCTCGTTTCGAAGGTAGTCCTGTGGCCGGTTCAAAGACTTCTGCAAACTCTCTTGCAACTCGACCCTGACTTAACTCTTCGTCCCCTTTTGTGGCACTTAATAAATCACACACACTTCTGTCGGAATTCTCCACTGAGAAGATGATTCGGTTATGACTATCTGGTGCCTTAATGATATTTCTCCATCTTAGCAAAATATCCTAGCCTCATACTTACCCAACCAATCAACTCCCAAAATGATCCCGAAATCGATGAAATCATAAACATTAGACTACATGCAAACATAAGACCTAACAAATCAAGTTCTAACCGGTCACATCTCATCCTTGGAGTTGCATACCCTCCCACTTGATTCGCAACCCTTAAGGACAAAATAAGGTGGGTGGGTTCTAAGCATAACCTATCAACCAGATTCTGAGATATAAATGAATGTGATGCACCGGTATCAAATAGTATCCTAACTGGAATACTCTGAATCAAAAACGTACCTTTCATCACAGACTTTCCTTTATCAGCAGCAGTTAGCTTAGCAGATGATGGTCCAACAACAAAAACTTTTCCCTTGTCCGCCTAACTGGTTCTGGACACTGATTCTTGTAATGCCCAACTTGATCGCAGTTGTAGCATTTCACATGCTTCTTATCCGCAATCTTCTTCCCCTTTCCTGATCGGCACTCATTTGCAAAATGACCCTTCTTGTTACATTTGAAGCAGACTAAATCTGTTTTTGACTTCTTGACTGTATCTCTCTTCCGAGCTCCTTTTTCTTAAAAAACTTCCTCTTCTTTCCTTGAGGACCCTCGGATCCAACCGGCTTCTCTTTAGCGCAAACAATAAGCATCTCCTCATGGCAGATTTCCATTTCCACCACTAGATTACTAAGATCTCAGATATGTGTCAAGGTTGCCATAGCAAGCTCGGGCCTCAATTCCCGAATAAACTTTCATGCCTTCTGATGCCCATGTCTACAATATTGTATCCATATCGAGATAGCTCATCAAACTTATTAGCATACTCGATAACTAACATATATCCTTGAACTAAATCCATAAACCTCCTCATCAATGCTGACTTAGCAACCTCAGAAATAAACCTCCGTTCGAATCTCCTTCGAAAATCATCCCAAGTCAACTCTTCCTCCGTAACTCCGATAATCACACTATTTCACCAGTGAAGTGCTGACCCTTGCAACTGCCTAGAAGCTAACCTTCTCTTCTACTCGTCTTCTAAACGCGGATCAACAAATATTATTTCACAGTGCAACAACCAATTCTCTACTTCGATAACATCCTCCGTTCCCATAAACGGCTTTCCACCCAAGCTGGTGTAGTCTCTGCACTGCTTAGCGTAATTATTTCCAACGGAGTCACATGATTAGCTCCTCTAATATTACAAATAACTCCAGCAATATCTCCTACTTGCATCAGATTAGCAAAGAACTGATACATCATCCCCACATCTACTGGTAGATTTCCAGCAACCACATTGGCTTCAACATTTTGGTTAGCATTAGCCTGCTGACCTTGGTTCCTCCGGGTGTTAGGTCGATCATTTTCGTCGGTCGTGATGCTTCCTCCACCTAGATTTCCTCTTCCGTTTCCTGCTTACATATCTTCTTTCTCGTAAATCTACATACGAGCCTTAGTAGGATACAGAAGAACAGTCTAAAAGAGTAGGGAATACATGTGTGTGTGTGTGTATCAAATACAAGTACGTTACAATCGCGTTAACCCAAGCCCCGATCAAATTTACGATTCATTGGATTTGTTTTTGAAAACCTTTTAGGTTTTAAATTGCTTAAGTATTCATAAACTTATGATTTGATACCAACTTGTAACGTCCCCCACTTGGAGGCTCAAAACTAACTGCTACGAATATTGTAGTCATCCATAGTTGTTAATCCTCGACGACCAAATACGGTGATGTTATATAAATTGATATAACAGAAACACATGGATATGGAAAATTTTAAAGTTTCAAAACAACATTCACATTCCATAGTCCAAAAACCATTTTCAACATTCTTTACATAATCCCAAAACGTTAAGCATATTCAGAAAAGTATAATTATTACAACATGATCCAAGAGTGACATATGAAGATGCTCCCCTGGTGATCAGAGTATATAATAGGCAATAAGCAACTTTTCCTTTATAAAACAACACAGCGGAATCACATGAAAGAGAACTCTAAATAACTATCGTGCCTCTTGCACATCTCTGATAGCTTATTCGTCTTAAGAGGTACCAGAAAATCTCAAACTACTCAAAATCAATTGAGTACCCTAGATTTTAAGAGGAAACATAAATTTCGTGTCAGAAAAAAAGCCTGGTATGAATAATAATCTACCATCTTAAACCATTTAGATATATAGTGAGACCACACTGCTTAGCGGAAGGTGTTTCCCTTCACTGGTATCCTAAAACTTTTATATAACAATATATTGTGCTCCTGCATCCATAATGGTTAAAACAATTCCAAACATTATGGTATGATGATATGCAAAACAAATGAATCAATTTTGGATTACTCATCCCCATTCATTTTGACTATCTATCACAATTATAGTTTCTAGGATTACTATTGACCTAATAGTTTTCATGGAAAGACTAATAATCGGTTAAATATTTAAGGACTCCCTGTCCAATTACATAGTTTTCATGGGATTACTGTGTACCTACTGGTAACTCCAATATCTTTTCTAGTATCCTAGTTTTCATGGGCTGACTAGGAACCTATTGACTATCTGTCAATATTTTAATCTTTTATGCAGATATAGTTTTCATAGGCTAACTATTAACCTATTGTCCCCTGCCAATATCAGATCATAGTTTTCATGGGCTAACTATGAACCTGTCTTACTGACATCTTCATTTTTATATAGTTTTCATAGGCTTACTATAAACCTATTGGCCCCTGCCAATATCTTTTTCTATATACAATTTTCATGGGCTTACTGTAAACCAAGTAGCCTCTGCCAATATATGTATTTTATATACACTATGGGTCAATGTAGCTGGTTATTCTGCCCTTTCCCAAGGTACCGTTATGGGTTTATTACAATGTGAATATATACATATATGAATAAGAAAATATAATAACTTGGTTACTCTCTTTAACATATTAAGACTTCTTCAAAAACTCCATTTCAAATAACTTTGTTAATTAATGCCATGGTTTTCCTTTACAATGAGATTGGGTTATTGTTTTAAAAATTAAGGCTTTCGAAACCTTCAAAACCTTGCTTTCGACTACACTGGATAACCTCCTTCGAATGCATATAAATCTCTTTTCAAAATATTAGGCTTCTGCCTTTTAAAATACTTTAAAATCTTTCTTTTGAAATCTTTCGCATGTAATAAAGTAATACTCATTAACTCTTAGAAGCATAGCTTCGAAACCATTGGAAGTATCCCTTCCGAAAGCATTGAAAGTCCCCCTTTCGAAATCATTGAGTTTATATTTTAAATTTTCATTTGGGTCAAAGTGAATGTAAACGAAAGTATCTCTTTCGAAACCATTCTTTATCATATAAAAGTATTGGGGAAAATATGATGGTGTCGACACCATCCCTTTTGAAAGCTTCAAAAAATTTAAGCAAAATACTAAAGGATAGCTTTGAAACCCCCTTCCGAGTCTATTGCCTTCAAAACCCACGAACCCTTTCAAAAGCATTTAGGAAGCGGCTTAATACTTCTTTAAAACAAACACTACCCTTCGAAAGCATTGATGACTTTAATACACTCAAAAGGAAAAAGAATCGGCATTAGGGCTTCGATAAGGTCGGAATCCCTTCTTTCGAAAGCATTTATTTTACAACTAAAGAACTCATTCAAAAGCCCTTACTTTTAAAACATCAAATGGCAATCCCTTCGAAATCTATTATAAAACTCCTTTCGAAAACATAGGTTTCGACTACGTCGAAAGCTTTAGTAAAACAAAGGCAAGCGCTTAACTTTTTAAAATAAACTAAGGTATCGACCCCATCGGAAGCAATGCTTTCGACACCATGCCTTCCGCCTTTCCTTCAATCCACTATGTACCATCTAGGTGATACCTTGTGTATTGGTTTCGACTTAGTGGCGTTTCGACTTGATCGAACGCGAAAGGTAAGAGTCGAAAGGTACCTTTAACAGAAGCGAAACCTTTTTTTGGGTAAAGGTCGGCTAGTGCCAAATTAAGCAATTTGTATCAACTAACCTGCCTACATGTGAACATATAATTGGTTGCCTCAACCAACCGCCTCTTAATTTTGGATAAGCATCAAAACAAATTTTTGCAAATAAGCCCTTTCATAAAAAATACAATTAAATTATTTAGATCCTCCTCTCAAAATAATTTAATTCCCATAGTAAATCATTTAAGAAAAATCCTCAAAAATTACAGAAATTTTCTTTGATTATGTTATTTGACATATCAAAATTTCAGATCCAAATTCTCAGTATAAATTCTGAAATAAATTCCTAAACCCAATTAACCATATTTTCATTTGAAATTTTATAATAATCTTTCCATAACTTGAAAAATTATCAAAATTAAAACCCAAATCCAAAATCATATTTTTCATAACATTAAATTTTTTCATGGCATTCAAACATTAATTTCTATCGATTTTGCTCTAAAACCGTATAAATCATCATTTAAACAATCTTGTTTAAATTAGACAAACTTAAATTCATGCATATCATCATCATCCAAACATCATATATACGAATTTAATCTTAAATTTGAAACGTATATTCATAAAATAAAGATGAAGTTATTATTCACCTTGATTAGGATAAGGTAATTGGATTGAGATTGAGATTTATTCCCTTTCTTTAATTCTTTAGCTTTTCTTTGAATTTCCTTTCCTCTTCCTCTCTAATAATGGTCGGCTTACCTTCTTAAACTTACATTTTATTTTTATGAAAAATGAAATATCAACATGAATGGCTTAGGGAACAATATATATATATATATATATATATATATATATATATATATATATATAAGGGTAAAGGTTAGGTGTAGCTAATTCCTGTTATGCCCTTATATAATTTAATTAGCTTATAAACCATTCTTAATCCCATTTAAAATAATAAGCATGACCACTTAATATTTATTCAAATCTTAATCTCCTTATCACTTAACATTTATATTATTCTATGTAATTTATCTAATCAGATCTTCTGAATAATGTTATTAAAATTAAGGGTGTTACACTGCTTGTGGCGATTTATCGTCCAAAGATTATAACTTTAGCAGATAAGTTTTTCATGATAAGTTATTTGTTGCTTCCAGTACCTTTAGAAATTCCCAGATCTTTGCTCTGATGTTCTCTATTTTGCGTTTGCAGGTTTGCCTATGGTTGCAAACGTGCTAGCAAATGAAAACTCAACCATAAATTATTTTTGATAATTAATGTAATTTTATTATTAATTCCCTGTAAGTTAAAAAGGTTGAGAGGAAAATGTAAATTAAAACAGGAAGTCTACCAATACCTAGGGTTCCAGAGCTCGGCATTAGATCACGTGATGAAACTACAAATACAATGACCACCCTAGTGGGTGGTAGGTAAAGTTATTCCCACTCCTTACAAATTTCCTCATCTTGTTTGTCAATATATGCTTCATGTTTATATTTGTTTGATCATATCTTGACAAGTTCTATGATAAACTTACAAACTAACAATGTTGAATTTGGATTACCCGTAAAAACTCCACGGTTCTTTTCTTTCCAAATGAACCAAAAGCAAGTCGAGAATGTAATAAACGTTAAATCCCTGCTTTTACAATTGCGATTAAATTTTGTAGGCAGATTATTAATTTCGTCTGTCAGGTCTGAAAAACTTATTTGAGAATCTGGCCATTTGAATTGGAATTTACACCACTTCCAGATGTAAGCTCCATATGTACACTGAAAAAACAAGTGTTTTGAATCCTCTTCATGTTGATATCACAACATGCACTTCGGGTCAATGTTCATATATCATTGAATAAGCCTTTTCTTAGTGGGTAAAAAATGTTTAGTGCTCTAAACATGCATATAGACGTCCTAGAGGCAAGTACCTTATTCTGGACTACGTTTGACCATGAAAAATTACTAAATGATTATTTAACTATTTTCTAAAGGTCTTTAAAATTATAAATGCCATTTTTGCAATAAGTTCAAACCTAGTAGTCTTCTTCTTTATTATTCCAAAATTGAACTCTTTCGACCTCTTCTTTTAAGCAACCCAGATAGCCGTATTTCTTCGTTCTCAATGTTCCTCCTTTTAAAATATCACTTACCTGAATTTTTTCACCTCTCGTTCTTTCTAAAGTATCAACCCCTTGTTTAACAATCACTCTACCACCTTGTAACCAAGGTTCAAACCTCGGGAATGTTGGTCTTTCGTCGACTATGCATTTGCCTATACATTTAATTGCCTCTTCTCTATTACACATCATAAACCTCCACAATTCCAAATCGTTGTTTATTAGCTTCATAAAGCAATTAATCTTTGAAATACATTTCTTTGTTAGGCTGCGCCCACAATCCTTCGCTATTAACCGCCTTCCAAATGAGTTTAATAAACAATGATTTATTAATTTCCTCTAAGTTTTCTAACCCCATTCCCCCTTCGTATTTATCTTTACACAAAGTCTCCCAAGGAGTTTTGCTAATTTTCCCCTCCACAAAAACCTAAGACAAATATGCTTTACCTTGTTAATGATATATGTTGGAATGTTAAAAAATTGAATACTTGGATAGATAGTGGATATAATTAGCTCAAATCTCTCCTATAAACTTAATAGCTTTATTTCCCACCCTTCAAATTTTCCTATGATGCCGTCAATCAATATTTTACAATCACTATCTTTTAAGTTAACACTTGACAAAGGGACACCTAAATACTTGATCGGCAATTCACCTTGTTCGATTCAATACCCTTCAACTATCTCCTAATCGATACACACCCCACCTCAAAAAAAACTTTAGATTTCTGAGTACTTGGTTGGAGTCCTATAACTTTATACATTTGTTTAAAAACTTACTTAATCGCTACAGCTACCCCTTCATCAGCCTTGATAAATATCATAGTACTAGTGTGAACCCATGCGTCGCATACAGACCGCACTCAATCTCTTATCATCATAACAAGTTTAAATGATTTATATGGTTCATTGATTAAGAAATAGTGATCTTTTTTATTAATTTTCAAATAAGTTTGCATTTTGTCTAAAACTTGTGTATAAATCTTTGAAAATAGTAATGCAGATAGTACTGGTGTTTGATAAACAATTGCAAAATATCTAGCAAAAATGATTTCAAAGATAAAATTTCCACACAATACACATATAAATTATACACATATAAATTTATTGTGTGCATCAGCTGTTGCTCCATGCATCAGCTGTATTATATGTAATTCATTTGGTAAGATACCTTTATCAATCATTTCCTTTAATACTTAATGTCGTTGATTCCATTTGCTGCTTCGGCAATAACCATTTATAAGAGCAGTGCAGGTAACAACATTTGGTTTACACTTGACCATTGATCCAAAAATGCCAAAAGCAACGTTGACATGATTCATGAGAACACAAGTGTTGATGATGATCCCATAACTGACTATGTCTAGGAACACATCATGTAGCATCATATTATTGTAGAATGATAAGATAGAGGATAAAGAGATTTATTTCTGTTTTGAACGATTCTTGTGAAAAATATGCTAAATATAAAGCATACATATTTTATGTCTGAAGTGTTGGAACTAACAACCATTATTCAATAATATTTATTTTAATATGAAGAATATCATTGTATTTCTTTTACAGTCAAAGCAAATTCAATATAATAAGAAGCATGTAATTGTATTTAATGCTTTTGAGCTTTCTGGTTCCATTTCTAATATCATCTAATATTGTTGCTGTATTTTGGTAATGTTGGATTTCACCAGACTTGACTGCAATTTGTGAAAGTAGAATTAGAGGATGGAAATTTCCAAAACAATCAACGACATAGATTAGTTAAAAGAAATAAAGTCAAACAGATTTAATAACTTTAATAATATGAATAATTCGAAAAACTATGATTTAAAAATTTTATTTTTAGCTATCAACAATGGATATCATTGGAAAACATATTAAATTTTAGATTTAATAGTGAAATTGATTTTTAAATCCAATTAATGTAGAAAAAATTATCACATTTCAAAGTTTGGAATAGAAAGAAATTAAAAACGTGATTGTTCATTTTTCAAAATATGAAGGAGGCCTGTGTGCTATTGAAATCTAACTCAATAATAATATTATAGTATAGATTATCTGCATAAATAAGGTGAGAAAACTGAAAGTTATTACTTTTAAACAGTTTAACGTCCCTCGATTTGTTTTCTCCATTAACAAGGTAAATCATCCCATGACAATCCTAAAGAGAAAGGGAGATAACCTATCACCCTGCATGAGCCCATTTTTGCTTTAAAAAAACCCGTGTGGGCTGCCACTCGTTCATAATTGAAAAACTAGTAGTACAAATTGTTTCCCCAATCATCTCAATCCATTTGTATGCAAACCATATTTCCTTCAACTCAACGTATGTAGAACAAACTACCACTTAATCAAATCGTACGCCTTACTTATTTCTATTTTAGTGCACACATTCTTGTCATTAGCACTTCCCATTCCCCTTACGATTTCGTGTGTCGTTAATGTTCCATCTCTAATTGATCGACCTTCAATGAATGCACATTGATTATCCGAAATTAGATCTTTTGTAAACCATTTCAGTCTATTACACATCACCTTTGCAAGAACCTTGTAGACCATATTGCAACACGATATAAGTCTAAACTGCCAAATCTCATCAGCTATTTTACTTTTTTGGATGAGATGAATAAAAGCGTGATTACATTCCCTCAACAATTTACCTTTATCAAACGAATCGTTTATTACCTCCATTAATAGATCTTTCATTTGTGGCCAATGAATTTTGAAAAACTTAACATTCATACAATCCGGGGCAGGAGCTATACCATCTTTCGTGGTAAAGACGGCCTCTCGACTCTCCTCTGCTTTTGTTCTGTCATTCATATAATTTTGCCTCTATTATGAAATAATTCTTTTACACACAGCTCTTGGCTTAATGTCGACCCGGGGCTGATTGAAAAGCCTGACATAGAAAATTGGTCGCCTTTCCACAAATTCTAGTTAACTGTTGCATGCCTCCCTGTTCGTTGCAATACTAGCCTTTAAGTTTTGCTGGCATTTCCTACAGGACATTTACGCATAAACATAAGCTAAAGCTTAATCGTCAAGGAGCGGCCAGTCGCATTTTGATTTCTGCTTAGTGTCTAGATATTTTGGCCATTTCTAAATTGACTCGCATTTCCTGTAATTCCAAAGTAATCTCCATATTGTGGTTTTGTTCCAATGTATGTTGTAATTCTCTAATATTGCTTCCTATGATGTTCCACTTCTTTCTTGGTGCTATTTTATCTTTGCTCCAAACTCTCAAATTCTTTAATTTACTTTTTTCCCATGTACCCTTTTAAAATAAAATTTGAAGTTCACATCTGACAGATATTTTTCGGATGCAGAGTATTCGCATCCGAATAATTTTTAGATATTGGATATCTGCATCTATTTTCCGAATACCAGATATTTTTCATATTTTCAGATAAGAATATGGATGGAATTCAAATTTTCGAGTACTTATTGAGAGGTTCGTGGTACGACTGGATGCAGATGTCAATGCACAATGAATATATGGTTGATGGAGGACTATTAGTTGTAGCGATGGTGAAGTTCAATCAACAACGAGGGATGATGCAACAACATAAATTATCAACGGTGTACGTATTTGTAATACAACTTCAAGCAATTGCATTGCAATTATTTTGCACCATATAAAATAGTATTTTGTTAAAGATACACGTTACCATTATTGGTACGTTTGATTTGGTATTTACATTAGATTCGGTAATGAAATGGAAAAAAAGATTAGAAAATCAAACTTAACATCATTTTAAATACCTATATTATATAATTATAAACATAATGTTTTGCTCTATGTTTTTCTTAGGATATAAAGTAGTTGTTCTCCTTGACTAGAAAGCCGAGCCAAAATACATTAATATTAGACGGTTTTATAAAAGGGATTTTTAAGCTCGGAGAAAAAGTTAGAGAAAAATTTAGTTTTACGGATAAGAAATTTGTTTTTTAGACTGAAAGACAATTTTTAGTGTAAATCACTGAATGTTTACACTATAAAGTTCTTCAGAGTAAAAAACAAACTTGTTGTCTCCGAGACTAATTTTTTTTGCAACTTTTTCCCTCTGCCTATTTTCTTGTTTATAAAAAAAAATTAAAATATAAAGGAAATCTTGTACAGGAAACCTCAAGATGACGCAAGGGGACGTTTTGCTTTATTCGCATGCTATAGAGAATCAGAAAGTTTCAGAAATGCTTGCAAGGTATTTCAAATATTCATCTTTTTATTAAATTAAAAAACACTAAAGTATTTCAAGGAAAAACTAAAACGTAATCATAGGGTGGCTAATGTGCACCGTCCAGTTCGAGGCAATAGAGTTAATTTAGTTACATACAGTCGGAAAACTGTGGATCCCATAACCAACTTTAAATTTAACGCGAATTTCACCTCCGTTTCTGAATTCATCTTGCTCTGTTATATCCCAAGTAACGACAAAAAATAAATCTACATGCCACTTTATTTTTCAAGAGAGTTTTCAAATCACACATGCAGACTGTTAATTTAAACACAGCAACTTTAAAATGAAGGTGGTTTAAATGAACGGACATATTTATCCTTCCATTTAATTCAAAAACTCGTATGTTACTTCATTAAAAATGATTGTGGTTTAAATTTTGTACATTGTGACAAAAATCTGAAGCTGAGTCCGTTAACATAATACAAACACCAGCCAATTGTGTATTTTGACAAATGTGTTGGATCTAAAAAATCTGAAGCTGAGTCCGTTAACATAACATAAAAATCATAAGCCATATTTACAGGGTGAGTTTGGACGGGTTCACGTTGAATTTAAAAAAATCTATCTATTTAAATATCTAATTAACTAGATATGTGTTGAAACCAATGATATAATATTTTCATATCAAAGAAGAATGAGCCGTCTGAAGCGGCAGAAGAGGAGCAGTGAAGATGAGACGAATGAATGAAGAAGCAGAAGAGCAAATGGATCCTACAACTAAAGCTACATGCTTCCAATCGATTGGTGGAAGCCACTAGTCGACTAAAACTGCTTCCAGTCGACCGGTGGACCCGTCAGGCGACGAAAAATGAGTCTTTTTCCATCCAAGCATAACTCCGTGCTTTTAGTCGATTGAACATCTATTCCAATCGAATGACCCCAGTCGATAGATGAGATTTTTAGTCGACCAAGTCAAGGCAATTTCGCCATTTTCGGATGCTTTGGAATTTTCACCGTTGATTAATGTAGAGCTTTGATCCAACGAAAAAGATTACGTTGAACTATTATAACTAATCTTGTTTAGTTTCATTACGAGATAAAAAGTTATTGTTTTATGGTTTTGATATTGAAATTGAAACTCAATTTTTTGTTTTCTTTTTAATTGTCTTGGTGAATTTAACAAATTTTCATTTGAAGTAAATTGTTTGTGTACTTTGTTTCTTCACTTCTTATCTTTTCTCAAATCTATTTGTGTAAGGATCCTTTTGATAATCTTTAAAGTTGGTGTAAGAGCCAACTGCACAAATTTTTCTAAAAGAGTGTTTGATATGGACAAAATAGGCGTTGAAAAACTTAATGGAAAAATTTGAAGGTTGTGAAAGGCGAAGGTTTTTCTATATCTTAAAAATCTTCACCGACCGCTGAAGAATAAAGAAGAGAGATCTAGTGATATAATAGAAACAAAATGAGAAACTTTAAATGAGAAAGGTTGTGACAATTATTCGATGCTTTTTGGAGAATACGACGTTTCACATTGTTGTTAATGAAGCATTTGCTTGTGAAATTCGTAAGACATTGGAAGAAATTTACGTAAAGTACTCTACAACAAACAAGATACTTTTTATCAGAAAATTGATAAATTTGAAGCTTAAAGAAGTGGATCAACTGGAAAGCACATAAATGATTTTCAAGCAATTGGAAAGATTTCAATTGTTCTCCAAGTATTTAGAACACTTTTATGTTGGGATTTGTAGAAGTTACGAAGAAAGAAATAATGAAAAATCTAGGTTTCTCTTTTAAAGAGGATAAAAAAGTGCATGTGAGAGAACAATTATATGTATGTGCGCGCGCGCGTGTTTGTATGTGTGTGTGTATTTGAATAATAAGCAAGGACAACAAAGGCACATGTAAATGAGATATAAGTCTTTTGCGGTATAAAATCCAACACATATAAACATTCAAGTTAACTATGTATACTATATATATGTTGCACGACACTATACACATATGAGTGTATTTTATTTGAACATGGTTCACTAATGCCAACAAGTATCACATAAGTGTATTTGATACACTTGTAATATCTTAATCTAGCTTAAAATTGAATAAAATTTTTTTAATAAAAAATTAATTAAAACATGGTAAATTGTTTACAAATGTAGTAAGTGTAGCTCCTAACTAATGCACCATCTTAACATTCACGTCATATTAATTTGCCTCCCATAAATAACATATTGACCCTTCACTCGCTAAAATAATAATATAAATAAGTAACCAATACTAACATACACACAAGAGTATATTGGCCATACTCTACTTTACATCATTTGAAATTGATTAAAATATAAATTAATTAAATCCTCTTTCAAAAAGATTAAATAAAATAAGATTTCATTCAAAGCAAGGATCTAATAGATTCTTGAGACTCATAGGTCCAATAGACCTAAAATAAAGAAAAAAATTATAATCTACCTATTTCTTCTGCTGCTGACTGGTCTGGTTCATTCTATGGTATCAAAACCTAATGCTTTATACGGTCTAAATTAACAATATTTGGACTAACTTATTAAAGCCTATCCATTTAGAAGGGTGTTTAGAAAGGTGGTGTTTATGGTTGAGTTTGGGTAATCAAGTAGTTTGCATTATTTGGCAACTGGTCTGTCTCGAAGGATGATCTAAGTCCAAAGGTTATCACCAATATAAGGCCCAAATTGAATTTCAACCTTGGGCTAATTTTCAAAATTCAAATTTTCAAAATTCAGCTTGAAATTTTCAAATTTATTTTGAATTTAAAAGTTAAGTTTAAAATAAATTAAATTTTATAAAAGTTATAAAATAATTTCAAAATTGTTTTGAAAATAAATTTAATAATTTTGAAATTTAAATTAATTAATTCCTTTAATTAAATAAACGATTAATTCAAAGTTAATTAATTAAAAATAAAACATATACAATGATATATGTATATATACATTTATCTTCATTTTCAAAAAAAGATATACATTTATCTTAAATTATTTAAGATAAATAATAAATTAAAATTTGTAATTTCTTAAAAATGTTTTAATTAAATGGATATTTGTTTGATAAATATATTAATTAAATATAATTAATAAAGATACATATATATAGTTATATATATATATAACTATAAATGTTGTAGTTAATATTCATTTTAAATTGTTTAGGATGACTAAAATAAATTTTGAATTTTTAAAAGTTAATTTAATTTTTCAATTAAATTAATAAATTAAAATTAACTAAATAAGAGTTAATTAATCATAGACATAATAATATTATATAAGTTAGTCAAAATATAAAAGGTTATAACTAAATTAAACAGGTACAATATGAATGTATACTGATGTGTGCACGTAAGAGTGATTTTTACTTCCATATTTAATCTATTTTTATTTACATAAATAAGTATATTAGGGTATTTTACATGTTTAAACCAAAATTTAAATTGTTTTCAAATCATCATTTATTCATCTTCATTTTGGGGGTAAAATGGTAATTTTATGTATGATTTAATTTGAGAAAATTTATTTGCACATTTATATTTTTATTTGTAGGAAATGAATTGCAAATATGAAGAGGGTTCATGGATGAATGTATGCACATATGTTGAAGGCAAATGAAGAATGGAAATAAATGAATTCATATAACATGGAGGAGCCCACAAACCCACTACCATATGATCTGTAATTAAAAGCACATGCACATGTTAATAAAGGCTTAAAGTCATGCTAGTGGGGATTAAATAATTCCCTAACGATTACTTGGAGGTTACACTTTCTCAAGGGAAATTTAGACAGTCCCCTAAAATATGAATTAGGGTTTTAACCATGTATAAATACCCCTAATGTTTCATGTAATTATTTTCTACCTTTTCATGCTAGCTGTGGTCACAAAATCAAAGATAAATAAAAGTTTCTTTCAAAACTTCTTCGCATTGTTTCTATTTTCATGTCATTTTTCTTTATGATTTCTTTTATTCTCTTTTATTATCTTATGCTCTTTTTTGATTCATGCAATTAGTTTATATTTATTTTATACAAGTAGTTAGTTCTCTCTTATTTTAATTAGCATTTCTTTTCATTTATGTCTATGTTGAAATCACTTTATGTTAACATGTTTTCAAATACGAGTAGCTAAACCACTTCAATTTAGGGGTAATGAAGCTCTCATGAAACGTATTAAATTAACATAATGATTTCATTTGTAATCTCTCTTAGGAGTTTGATGGAAAATATGAATAATGGTGGTTTATGTTTCTTTTTATTCAATTTTGATAGCCTATGTTGACATCTCAAATAGGCTATGTTTAACTCCATTTAAAACATAAACTATTTGATCATTTGCCTAAGTTATTTTGATAATGAAAGTCAAACTAAAATCAAAATTTGATAGTCTATGTTACTAATTAATAGTAAATAGATCATACTTAAAATAGATTTTATTTTTAATTTCATGTCAATTTCAAGAGTTTTGATAAGTGGATTTGAAAGGTGTGTTAGAGTTTGATGATTTAAGTTGTGCTAATTAATAGCATAAATAAATCGTACTTATAATAAGCACATCCATCATTTTCTACTTAATATTTTAATGATAGATTACAAGTGAATGTTGTTGTTGATTTATATGAATGATTGGAAGTGGATTTGCCTCTAAATTTCTCTTTATTATCATAGTTTATTCACTTTTTCTCTAGCTCATTTTTTTACAATTTTCTAGTTAAAACATACTTCAAAATTTTTGGTTAATTTGATTGAGTATTATTAGAATTCGATTCATTCTCCACGGATCGACCCGTACTCGCATACGTACTACAATTGTACGCCGTGCGCTTGCGGTTTATAACGAATATAATTTTTTCAACGATTTTCTAATCAATAGAAAATTCGCCATCTAACATATACATAATTGAACTATAAGGAACCCGGCTTAGATTTAAGGAACAAGTACATTCATATTGTACGTATAACATGATCTTGGATGTATCCAACGCTTGAATCATGAGGTTATTTCATAAAATTTAAATTATTCCTTATATCGATATCATTTAATAAATGTATATACCGAAGATTTTGAATCTTTACTGTAAGTTGTCTCTACCATTTATATATTAATCGATCAGTTGAATACTTTTCAGTTGTTGAGCTTTCCTCAAGCTAGAGATGTTATGTGTAGTACCATCAATATATTGACTAGAGAGGTAAGTTGCATGCATGTATTTGTTGAGCTTTCCTGAAGGTACGTGCGTTATACTTAGGCCTTGGAGAAATGGTTGGTAAGAGCGAGTAATCTCCCTTGATTTGTTGAGAATTCCTCAAGGTCAAGATGAGAACAAGACAAAGACCATGGGTTAGGAGTTTATACGATACAACTGATGATGTGTTATCCATCGCTTGTGGGTCTATGATTTGTTGAGCTTTTCTGAAGGTAAGAATCCCAAAGCAATCGAGTCCTAGAGAAATTGAAAGATTTCTATGTTTTCTCATAAGGTTTTGAGAAACATAAAAGTCTAATGGGAACCTTATTAGAAAATGAAATGATAACATTTTATCTTTCTAATATTGTAAGCATATATGTTATTCAAGTCGAAATAATCTACTTCGATAACTTTATGCAACTAATATAAATGATAAAATGTTTATTAGTTAAATTATACAATTGAACTAAATTATGATTGAGATAGAAATACAAAATATACTTATTAAATCTTTTTACATATTGTCACTTGAAGATACATGCAGAAGCCAATTTACAAAACCACTAAAGCATTCATGCTTAGTGTTTATTATTCTAAGACTGTGTGTTGGCTTTTATGAGTTTTGAACTCTTAATCAATATAAGAATATGGATATTAGATCTATATTCGATTACATACAGATGTTATATGGTAAACAGTCGTGATTCGTAATGTGCAAAAATTCAATGAAATTAATTCACTTGAAATAAAGAAGTAAACCATAGTGCAAGATTGTGCATTCAATATGACTGATTACAGTAAGGATCTTGTTATGTTAGATGTAGCACTAGACCAAGAGCTACAAGATGTACCTAGAAATTTGATCACTAAAATGTTAGTTTGATCATTTAGTGTAAAGTAAAACTTATTCGATATCCTTTAATTTTAAGGATGATCGAATGCATTTTTCTACAGAGTTACTTGTGATCTTATAGTTATGGTCTCCTTTTGAATGGTTCAACCATTTAGAAAGGAAATAGAATGTATTAGAGTGGATACAACTTATGAACAGTTGGGATGAAGAGATGAAACAATCACCTCTAGTCCATGAAGAGACATTGGAAACAAGAATTGTATAAAATATAAAAGATGCTTAATATGGAATGAAAATTTTGATTTCTATCTCTAATATAATTTCATAGAGAAATTTTTTCTATGGAAGTTATTTCTTCGAGTTCAAGATATCTAATCTAAAACCGTTGACTATCAATTAGTTACAGTGTATGAAATAAAATTCTATGAAATGTGGTCGAATGGAGTTTCATATTTCATAAGCTATTATCGTAATGGAAGGAACAGTAGGAGCATGCCATATACACTTCTTAGTTGATTCATCAAGTATCGAAATATTGTTTCCGTAAACATATCAAATTTTATTTTTGAAACAACAATAGTTTTTAGTAATGATTGAAGATAAACAAAGTTTTAATTTAATGTGTATATTATGAATATTTGTTATAGGATAAAACTGTAAAAAATAGTGTTCGGTTTCATAACAAAATGATTCATTAGAAAATATAGAAGTATTTGAGATCTTAAAATCATTTTGGAATTATAAACTAAGCCGCGGTTTTAAGAAATAATTCTTTAATCATATGACTCTTAATCATATGATACTGGCGAATTATATTTTAGGTGATTAAGGGAAAAGAACTCATTCAGTGGGAGAAACATAAAAATTAGTGAACTCTTAGGATTAATACATAAAGACGTATTCAATCATAGGTCTAATGATACCAAAACGATTCCATGTACTTTGTTAAATTCACTAGCTAATTATCACAAATACGAACGTGTGTATTTGATACACTCATAGTAGCGTGTCTATGATAAGTTCATAGAATATAAAACAAAATTAAATAACATGACTTGCAAAAGAAATAAAACGATATGATTGGATCATATATGTGAGTGTATTGGAATGGAGTTAAAAATGTGCATAAACAAAAATAAGAATTGTTATCTGGCATTTTGCCCAACTATATCCGAACTGATTAGAAAAGTTAGACTCGACTACCATCAAGGCCAGCAAGCGCTGAACAATGATTATGGGGTCTAGAAATCAAGTACAGATGGAATATGAAACCATGATAAAACGGAATCAAGAAATATGCTATACAGGATGTTTTAAGTATGAAATATAATTTGATCTAGAAAAGGGATTGGCTATAAGCCCTCTCAACTAAAGGGATCAGCCTACTTCATCCAAACAAGTGCAACCGGATGGAAAACAATCGATATCTCAAAATCCATAAGTCTAATACATATGAAACTTTGGAAACAAGATATTGGGACCCTAGGGAGTCTACTGTAGGGATCGCACCTCAAAAGGACTAAGAAAGAGTGATCGGCTCTCTTCCCTCCATAGGGATCGTCCAGAATTAGGTGACAACATACTTTGCAGCAATGATCGAACAATAATTCAACATCTACCAATCCAATTGGCATGATGCTTGGAGGCTAGGCATAACACAACATGGAGAAGCTCCCACAAGGGTCACACCCCTAAACTCCTCCAAAATATGGATCGGCCCCGATCCTTATTTCTTGGGAATTGGGCCATGCGATCCCTCCTATGGGTCCATATGGTTCTGAAATCCTTCTGCCAAATCTTTAGGAAGATATTCGTTGTCTTCCTCTATAAATACAGGATTGATTGTTCATTTTAGGGATCTTTACGCTGCTTGTTGCCTCATACTCTATTGTAACTAAGGATTTTCAACTAATCCCTATTGTACTCGGTTTACAAAGTGATTAATAAAGCAATCTCTTTAAAGTGGACGTAGGCAAACAACGCCGAACCACTGTAAATTGCTACGTCTTTGTTATTTTCTTAATTTTGATTGCTTTATCAACAAATTCTCTCTGTTTACATTTAATATTCTTCATTTATTTCTTTACAAAATCTCTATCAGGTGTTTGTGCCAATTTTTAGTGCAAACATTTTGGTGCTTTCACTTATAAGGAGATTCTCAGCTCTATTTGGATCCCTTTGCTGCTACTAGATTGCATAAATCCTAAAAGAGATCTAGAATTTTCTTCAAGTAGTTTATCGAATCTATTCAAGTTTACAAGAAATCTAGGGAAAACTATCAACAGTGGTGTAACACCCCTAATTTATATTAATATTATTCAAAAAATTTAATTAGAATAAATAAAATAAAATAACGTAGATAAGGAGATTGAGGTTGTTAACAAAAATGTAGTGGCCATGCTTGTTTAAATTGAATGAACTTATAAATGGATAAGTGTTAGCTAAAATAAACATAAGGGAACTAGGGTAAATAGCCACCCAAATTTCCACCCTTATACCATTTCCCTTATCCATACACATTCATTTTATCATAAGAAAAAGTATAACTGTAAGAAAGAGTAAGGCCGGCCATTAGGAAGAAGAAGAGAAAAGAAAAAATCAAAGTAAAGCTTAGGATTCAAGCTAGAAGAAGTCAATAATCAATCTCCAGTTTCCTTATCCAATCTAAAGTGAATAATAATCACTACATCTTTAATTTTGTTTTAAAATCATATGTTTTCGAATTTAAGGGTGAATTCGTTTTTATGATATAATGGATGATGATATGCTTGATTACGAATTATTTAGTTTAAACATGATTGTTTAAAAGGGAGTTATGTACGGTTTTAGGGTAAAACCGAGATCAAATGATTTTTAAATGCCATGGGAAAATTTTAAGTTATGGAAAACATGATTTTGGAGTTGGGTTTCAATTTTTATAATTTTCCATGCCGTGGATAATTACTTATGCGTTTTCAAAGTAAAATATGGTTAATTGGGTTTATAAATTTATTTTGGAAAATACATTAAGGATTTGGGTGTGAAATTTTGATATGTTAGATAACATGATTAAAGTGAATTTCTAGAATTTTTGGGGATTTCTACTAAGTAATTTAGTATGGAAATTAAATTATTTCGAAAGGAGGACCTAAATGATTTAATTGTTTTGTTAATAGGAATGGCTTAATTGTTAAAAGTTATCATGTTTTTAGATCTGAGAAAACGCGGCAAATATTATCCAAATTTTTTGAAAGTTTATTACATCCAATCAAATGTTTACAAGTAGGTAAGTTTGTTATAGAAAGTTTACTTTATTTGGTAAAAACGACCTTATGCTCAGAAAAGGGGGTTCCGACTTCTTTAGAAGGACCCTTCGACTCAGACCTTCCGCCTCCAACCTAGTCGAAACCTTCTAGGTCGAACCATATAAATTAATACATATGGTATTATTCAGATAGTACGTAGTGGACTGGAGGAAGGCGAAAAGTGGGGTGTCGAAAGGTAGCTTTCGAAGGAGTTGGTTCCTTATTTCATTTTATTTTAAAGGAAAATCGCTTGCCTGTTTAAAAAAGGGTTTCGATATGGTTGAAATCTATGGTTGTGAAAGGTGTTTCCAAAAGAGGTTTTCAAAAGAGAGCTACCGCCTTTATTTTAAAGAAGTATCTTTTAAAGGAGTTACTTATATTTTGTTTAAGCCTTTCGGAAGGGGTAGTTCCGCCCAAGTCGAAACCCTTCAGAGAATCCATGACCTTTCAAATGGTATTGTAGACATCCATGTTGTCGAAAGTTTATGTTTTTTATATAAATACAAGCCACTTCCTAATGCTTTCGAAACGGGTTAGGGCGTTCGAAGGCAATTGTTTCGAAAGGGGTTTTGAAGCCAACCTTCACTTATTTCACCCAGATGTTTCAATGATTTCGAAAGGATGGTTTTGACACCATCAAACTTCCCCAATACTTTTTGAATTAAAGAATGGCTTCGAAAGAGATGTTTTTTCCTAAGTTCACCATGACCCAAAATGATGTTTTAAGTATAAACCCAATGTTTTCGAAACGAGGACTTTCATTTGTTTCGAAAGGGTACTTTTACATGGTTTTGAAGCTATGCTTCTATACTTATATGATAATACTTTAACATGGTTGAAAGGTTTCGAAAGAGATGTTTTAAAGTAATCGAAAGGCAGGAGCCTAATGTTTTAAAGATAGATTTTATGCTTTCGAAGGAGGTCATCCTATGAGGTCGAAAGCAAGTTTTCGAAGGTGTCGAAAGGTTTTTAAGATCTAAAATCAAATTTTTGAAAGGAAAAACCTATGGCTTGAATAAAGGAGTTTCGAAATGACTTTAAGTATATAAATTTGAAGAAGTATTGCCTTGATAATAATATAGGTTAAAGGAACTATCTATGTTTTATTGAATTGTATTTCAAGGACCTTAAATCAACAGGAGTGGTATTGTTAAATTATTATGTTTGCTTTTTCAAATATGAATATATTCACATGATAAAGAACCTATAACTGTATTTTGGGGATAAAGGGGTAGAAGAACCAGCTAGGTTAACCCAGTAGTGAATATAAGTTAGTTAAATTCCTGAATGTGTAGAATTGCATCCAAGGAGTCAAGGAGATCAAAGGATAATAATTCCAAGTTTATTAATATGAAATTTAAATATCTTAGATGATTAATATGTTTGATAACTTGGATACAAAGTTGGTTGTTTACATGATTGTTAATATGGATGATTACTTGGTTTGATAAATGATAAGAGAAATGATAAGAAATTAACCATAGTTAATTAAACGAGAATTTAAATCCATATAAATATGTGTATGAAAATTATTTAGCCTCTTAGTGATTTTAAAATATCTAATAAGGTTGGAAATGATATTATAATAATATAATATTGGAGTATGTAATGAAATGGAAATTGGATTTGAAATATGAAAAATATTGTTTAAAATGAGTTTAAAATTATTTAGAAATATTTTATAAAAATTTAAAAGTGTTTTCATAAAGTTTGAAAAGAAATTGAAAAACAAGTCAAAAGTAGGCGCGTGGCGTAATGGTAGTTCGCGATTTCGCGCCATAAAAGTTAAATAAGTGTACATAGTGGAATATAGCTCGGAATCCTTCGAGATAAGAATTTTCCAGACTATTATATCCATAGTTTTCCAACGAGTAAAGAAAATCAAGATTTCATTAATTGGATTTTGAAATACGTCCAAAACAATTTTCTAAAAACATCGCGGTTTTGCAGTTCGGAATCCAAGAAAGGGTTTCTTTATAAATGATATTTTTAAATGATAAAAAAATATGAAATAAATTTGATAAATCTATCAAAATGGTTTGAAAAAGATTTGAATTAGAAATAAGAAATTTCAAACATTAAAAAAAAGTTGTTTTAATCAAATAAGCTGTTTTAAGCACTTTTCGCAGCACTTTGCTACTGCAGAGTCTATAACTTTTGAAATAAAGATTTAAACTTAATGATTCTTTCTAGAATCATTTATAAATGTTTTTAAATGAATGATTAAGTGTTTTAAATATAAATTGGAAGTTTTATAATTCTTTTAGAAAGAGTTTAAATAAATGGTTATTATAACACTTAAATAATATAATAGAAATCATTTTCTTGAATGTGATAACAAACTGATTATGCGGATATGACTAGTACACGTGTTTCGTCTATGAGATCCAAGGAGACTTGGGAGAGGGACGGAACATGTCGAAGGGAAAGCTCAGATGCTTCAAAATAAATGTCAAACCGTTTTAACCCAAGATGAAATAAAATGTTATAAATATTTGATAGAATGAAGCATTGATTATTATTTATTATTGTGTTTATTTCGTTGATTGATTATTTGAATTAGCCTCGGCCAGTTTATGAGCACTGATTATTATTTATTGATTATTGACTTTGCTCGACCAGTTTATGAGCAATTAATTATCAATATGCATGGGATGGGTAGAAAATAATTGTAGGATAACACCTTGTGGCTTATTTCACGATTTGACTATAAGGTGTCTAGCGGTAATATTTGGTTCACTTCAATTTAATAAAATATTTTGAAAATTGGTTTTCAAGTTGAAATATTATGTAATGTTTTCCTTCAAAAGAGAAAAAATAGAAATATTAAAGAATAAATATTTTGAAGCGATTATATAATAAAAGTGATTTATATAAAGAATGGTTTTGTAACAATGTTTTATAAAACAGAAAGATTTTCGAGGACTAAACCCGATGGTTTTAAAATGATTATTGAAAGGATTTGGAAATAGAAATTGTTATAGATTTGAAGTATTCGTAATTATTAATGTAAATGTTTTTGCCACTTCGGGATATAAAGTAATCTGTTGTGTTACCGATGATTCAGGTAACCTATAACTAGAAAGTGGGCAAGGGAGATGCAGATGTTCTATAGCCTCAGTATAGTCCACACTCGTTTTAGAGGGATATATATATATATATATATATATATATATATTCGAAAGGCTGGGACCCAGTTGCCTTGCTATGGCTAGAAACCTCCTGATCATGTAGCATATATTTTTGTATGCTTGTATATTGATATCATTTCAAAAAGTGATTTGTTTTCAGATCCTGAGGTAAAAGACTAGTTTAAATATAAAGATATATTTTACATATTTCAAAGGGTTTGAAAATAAAAATTTGGGAATAAAGTCCAAAGAGATAATTTCCGTAAAGATAATTAGATTTGAAAATCTAAATTTGAAGATTAAGCCTAAGTGGGTAGTTTTGGGAATTGCATATTGTTTGTTGCATCGTAGGCTCGATGAGTCTTATTTGCGGTTAGTGAACTACGTTGGCTTGATCATGTTATCTAATTAGGTACCCAATTAGATAGGAGTACGTAGGCAGTCACAAGTGGTAGTGATGCAGCCCCTAAAATAATATAACCATTTGTCTGTTTATCTGTTATGGGTTGTGTTTATCTAGTGTTGTTGTATCTTTCCCCCTTACTATTTCATACCACATTTACATTGTTTATGGAATTCGCAGGTAAGGATATTGCCGTCTCTCTCATTAGAGTGTGTGGCAGTAGATTTATTGCATATGAGTTTGGTATGCACACCTTGTAGAATAAATTAATTAATTACTCTGATAACTTGTAAAATTGAAATTGTATCCTATACATTTTATAGTGTTGAATATTTATCAAATATTATGTATTAAGTTGGTAGTTGTCATTAGTAGTTTTAGAACAGACGGATTATTTAGTGATTTTGACTGGTTCAAAAATTCGGATTGTTATAATAGGATGCTTAAACTTTGAAGTTGTCCAAGAGATAGGTTCATAGTAAACCCATGAAAAATATGATAAGGTAGTTATTGGAGGTAACCAACAGGTTCATAGTCAATGGTGAAAACTATGTATCAAGGACAGTTGGCAGGGGCTAATTAGTTTTTTAGTGAACCCATGAAAACTATATCCGAATTAAGGATTGACATTAGTCAATAGGTTTCTAGTCAACCCATGAAAACTAGAATAAGAAGTGAGTTAGTGGATAAACCCATAGGTTCCTAGTCAACCCATGAAAACTAGGATGAGGGATTAGTTATTGGATTGACTAATAGGTTCAGAGGGACCCATGAATTAATTAAATTAATTGGCAAGAGCCTATAGGTTCTTAGTGATCCCATGAAAACTATGAGATAGGACGGGGTGTCCATGTGTTATTCAAAAAGTTATTAGTAAACCCATGAAAACTAATAGGTTAATAATGACCCTAGAAACTATGATTATGGTAGTGTGTCAAATTTAACTGGGGATGGGATATCCAAAATGTTTATATAAATACATATCATCATAATATTTTGAAATGTATGTATTTAACCATTGTGGATGCAGGAGCATAGTATATGGTTTCATAAACGTTTTGGGATACTAGTGAGGGGAAAACCAGTTCCGCTAAGAGGCATGGTCTCACTAGATATCTAAAAGGATCGAGATGTTAGATTATTTTTACCAGGCTTTATGTCTAACTTGAAGTTTTTGTTTTCCCCTTAAACTCTCGGGTACTCAATTGATTTTGAGTAGTTTGAGATTTAAGGTTTTTAGGTTCTCTTCTTAGACGAATAAAGTTTATGGAGGCATGCAAGAGGCAGTTAGCTATTTAGTGCTATCTTTTTCCACTGTGTATTTGGATGTAAAGACAGATTTATTAGCCTTATTATATACTCTGATCAACCGAGTGGGCATCTTTATATGTCGCTCTTGGCGTATGTGTAATAATTATATTTTGCTGAACATGGTAAACGTTTTTGGGATTATGTAATAAACATGAAATGTTTTGAATGGAATGTGGAAATATGTTTTTGAATTGTTAAAATTTTCCATATTCTTATGATATGTGTATCAATGTATCTAGCACTGTCGTATTTGATCACCGATGATTAATAACTATGGATGAGTGCAGCATCCGTAGCCGTTAGTTTTGGGCCTCCAAGTAGGGGGAAGTTACAAGTGGTTGGGAACACCAGATATACCTCTCAAAATGCAGAAGAAGAAAAAACGCTAGCATCCACCAAGGTGGCCAGAGCAATCTACTAGTAGTTGTTAATGCTACTACTCTAGTTGAAGTTCAGAATCTGGCTAATTCCATCACAAAGGCTGATTTTTAGAATCTGATGACATAGCTTGTGGATAGCCATCGACAGTTGAACCGTAGATTCAAGCTAATATCGATATAATGAATCAACTTAGGGAGAAACAGCATGGAAAAACCAAAAGAGAGCCAACCCTTATTCTGTATCGGAGAGTTCTAGTTCATCTGATGACTATCACAAATGCAGACGTCATAGAACTGACAGATATCATGTAAAAGCATCTAGACATCGACAAGCAAACTTACATGGGTTGCCAGGACAGATCGGAGCATATCCCTCCTCCAAAGGAGGAAATTTGCCTTCTCCCTGCAAGGTACAAGCTAGAGTTGCCATGGTTGATTTGGATGCTGAAGCTCAGGTGGGTGCAGACCAGTTACCGTCCCGGAATGACGATAAAGTGAACATACGTGTGATGCATTTAGAGGATGTTAAGCCAAGAAGGCATTGAATGGCCTATGGACATCGACCAAACCATTCACGTGAGGTGGAGCATGACTACTGCTTGGCTCCAAATATCCAAACATTGGACTTATCGGCTATGGTTAAACAAGTAATGAGGGAAAGCCAAAGCTTGACCAATGATGATTGGGGGATCTCAAGAAGCCATACCCCGTTCACCGATAATATCCTAGATGCAGAGTATCCAAGGAGATTCAATGTGCTGCTGATGCCTACCTATGAGGGAAAACTGACGCCAGGCAACAGATTGTGAGATACGAATGACTTATGGATTCCGCACGAGCTGATGATGCCACAAATTGCAGATATCTTCCTGTTACTTTCTCTGGCATAACAACGATGTAGTTTACTAAATTAGCCCCATGGTCAATCTAAAGATTTGACGATTTGGCCACAAAATTTGTGGAGTAGTTTCGTGTGCATGCAACTTGCCTAAAAGATGTAATTTCCCTATCAAGCATGATCCAGGCTCCAGGAGAATCACTAAAAGACTATTTGGAGAGATTTAATACAACTGTCAGAAAAGCCAGTAATACGAATGACCATTCAATATTGATGGTAGTAACAAGAGAGATTGACCCAAAATATGACTTTGATGATTGGTTAGCTGGGAAACCACCCGCGACGTTGGAGCAGTTCAATGCAACAGCAGTTCAATATTAGAGGAAAGAGGAAGCTAGATGCTATAGGAGGAAAAATGTTATGGGACCGAGTGGAAAGGGAGTGCAGAGAAACATTGCAATGAAACAGTCTGGGGAGAGTTTCGAAAAAGTTCAAGTAAATGTCCAAAATAAACCTAATCAGCAAAAGAAAGGCGGTGACAGAAACCATGGGCGAAAGAGTAATCCTGGAAAAGGAAAGTCAAGGATTCCACTATATGATACCTGCACACCACTGAATACATCTCTAGAGAATGTCTACATGCAACACCATGTAGTATAGAAAGCCACCTTTGAAAGAATCGATGAAAAAGCAGTCTGGAAAATACTGCCGGTTCCATGAATGTTATGGTCATAACACGAATTAATGTAGGCATCTCCAAGATGTTATTGAGAAACTAATTTGGGAAAGAAAACTACAGCGGTTTGTTAAAGCCTCACGGATGGCGGGTAGAGGGCATCCGACCCCAAACGTGGACAAGCGTCGCACAGGGCCAAGGAGCTTGCATGGACTGGTGGAAGATTAGTGATCAATACAATGGTCGGAGGACCTCATCCAACTGATGAGAGTTGGCATGAGATGAAGAGCTATTCTAGCTCAATCAAGCATATGAATTTTGAGTGTTGTTCAAGTACATAAGACGTGGCTTCACCAAAATAGCAGCATACCATGGCATGTGACATTGTATTCAGAAATAAAGATGCGGACAGGGTGGAGGCACCGACGGACTCAATGGCCATTTTGACTATGGAAGTTTCATAAATATAACTTTTAAAAAGGCCTACAATCAGTTGAGGATGGAAGCCAAGGACTTGATACCATTTAAAGCCCACATTCATGGCTTTAATGGTGCTGCGACCAAAGCTGTCGGTTATATCGAATTGCCCATGGAACTGGGAGAAAGGTGACCGTATAAGAGTGTAGATATTGACATTTTTTGTTTTGGATGTTGACTCTCCATACAATGCTTTTCTGGGTCGACTAGCCCTAGCTGAATTCTAGGCAGCCCTTACCTCATGATGTTTGACTTTGAACTTCCCGACTGATAACAGAGTTGGAGTGGTGCATGGTGATCAGGTGACCGAACATGCCTACTATGTGGATGAATTGAGGGACGCTCAACGGAAGGAGAAAGTTAAGGGGATGGACAAGTCTCTCTGCATCTAAACAACCAAAGATTGACAACCATCGCTTAGACCTTGGATCGGGCGCCACAGTCGGTTCTTTAAAGACGTAGATCTGAGGGATGATGAGGAGGAGCCCGAAGAGACCAAGGCTACACCGAATGAGCTGACGATTGACACACGGTCACCCACGATGACCCATCACGGGTCCTAAAGATCGGATCACAGCTTAACCCCCTCGATGATGAAAGTACATGTAACGCCCCACCTCTATACCCACGCTAGCCAAGAACACTACGGAGCAATGCTGTCAACTAGCATGGAGAATAAGGCCGTTGAGGAGTGACCATCCGTGCAATTGCTTTGTGCGAGCACCGCTATGTCGGATAGAATAACATGCATTTGATTTCGAGAGGAAATCCGACATACCGATACAAACTCAAAGCTACTACACGGTGGCTATAATATCTTCGGAAACAAATATAGAAATAAACATAACATAAATCAGTCACAGACAATTCATATCACAAAGGCGGAAATAGATATGAATATTACACATATAAGTGTATATCAGAGTAGTGGTAAAAAAGATCCACAATAATACAAAAGAATAGCAACACATGCTATACAAAAGAATACAACTGTGAGTCTATATCTCAAGTGTATACAACAAAAACTGCTAATCTATGTGGTTAGCCAAAAGTCAGAGTAGCAAATCCCAGAAGAGGAGTCAAACAGAAGCACCTGTAACATCTCGGCCTAACCCGAGTATTATTTATAAGAAAATAATAAACGTATCAGTCTAGCTATAAATATCAGGTGACATGATATAAAGTAAAAGATATGGCATAAAAATATAATATCCATAATGACATACTACTATAAGCATGCAAATGATGATCAACAAAAGATCGTTCAATACCATAAGAATCTTGACAAAGATCCAAAAAGGGTTTCATACCCAAAACTTGTATCCACTACAAGTCAATGACACACGAATTTACCAATGCACAAAAATTGATAAATCATATCAATGAAAATCACTAAAATTGGTGAAGCATAAATTCCAAAATTCAACAGACGAAATCCAGAAATCATAAAAAAAAGGGGGGGCGGCCTATCACACGAACGGGAGCATGAAAACTCACCAACATATGTATCACACGAACGAGACACTATCTCATGGTAGCTAGCCATTAATTTTTGACGCACGAACGGCCCGAAGACCATGGGGCGCTACCCCACATGTGTGAGTCAAAATCACACTGAAACGGGGTTTAGTCTCCCTCGCAGACGAAGAGACATCGCACAATTGCTAGTCTAAATCACAATAATGATCGTCATGATCATCAAGAAGTGTCAATTACAGTAAGCTAGTAAATATATGAGCTTAGCTTCATGTCCCATAACCACTAGCTTAACTCAAATATTTACGAACAAATTGTAGATCTCCACTAGAAAATTGTCACAAGAGATTCAATCGAACAAGTCCAAGAATTAACCGACGAAGTAAACGCAAGCGTTTCATACCACTTGTTTTACTAAGTCGTTTAATTAGATTTCTCATCCGAGTGAGGTAAAGGTTTGTATGTACTAGTAGATTGGAAAACGGTTTTAAGAAACGAGCTTTGTTATAAAATAGTGTTGAAATCGTTTTGACGAAGGAGTTTCGATATTTACTACTAGTATTGAAACCTTTACATTTTTAAAGTGACAAATCATAGAAATGATTGTAGAAACAATCAATCATCAAAATTCACATTCGAAGACGTGAATAAATCCAAAGAAATCGATTACGGAATCTATCGAAATGAATATTCCCAAAAATCCCGATATAAAAATCATCAAGTCCATAATAAATGATAATCAACAAATCGGAAACAACATAAATCGATTAAAGTTGGAATTCTCAAGCAAATAGGCAAATAGGCAAAAAGAGTGCAGATTCAGACGTCTGAAATCAAGGATTCAGACGTCTGAATTTGAAAAATAAAATATTTTCCAAAACAGAATTCAGGCGTCTGAATCGTTGATTTTAGACGTCTGAAATAGGCACTTTTTACCCTATTTCCTTTCTGGTTCGAAATGAACCAATTTAGACGTCTGAAATGTAGATTCAGACGTCTGAATACCGGGGAATAAAAATTCCCAGTATAATATTCAGACGTCTGAATCAAGGGTTCAGGGCATTCCCTGAACCTAGGCCAAAAATGGCCAAACGGATACCGGAAGCGATCGATCGAGCGACAACGACCAAGGATTTATGCCAAGCGACAACCCAGCCTTAACGGCTCTTCGATACGCCTCAAATATCAATGTTCAAATATCCATAAAAGGATTTTCATAGATTTTGATTTCAAAACACGAAAAATTGGAATATACACCAAATCAATCCAAACCAAAATCAATTGCACAAGAATAAGTGTTAGGAATTCATACCTAACAATCGAAGATAATTATAGACTAAGATGTGAGATAAAAATCTCACCTTTGAACCCAACAAATGAAGAAGAAGCTTGAAAGCAAAGGGAGAATCAACCACTCTTCAACACAACCCAAACAAGCTTAAATCTATGCTAAAAAAGAAGAACATTCCCAAAGTTAGGTTTAGGAATTTCTGAAATTCAAGAGAGAAGGGGTTGGAGAAGATGAAGAGAAGGCTTACCAATAGGTTCTCTTGAATTTGGAGCTAGAAGTTGGATTTGCTAATGAAGACTAGTGCTTGGAGTTTTAATTTCCTCTTCCACTCTCCATTGTTATAAAAGCTTGAGTATTAGGAAATGAGGAATGAAGTAATGAAGAGGAGAAGGGGTTGGGACTGAGTTAGTAAGTGATTAATGGGTTCAGCCCAAACCAAATCCCTAAGTGAAAAAGTGGCAAAATTCCTCTAACTCCAAACATATCAAAGCTTATACTCGAAAAGATCGCAAACGGCGTTTTGAACTCAATGGAAGTGGTCCCGAGTCCCACTTCAACCGTATGCAAAAAGTAGCTTTTCGGACTAACTTCCGAGTATCGATAAAATATTTAAATATAAAAATCGATAAATATGCGGGTTGTTACAGACTCCCCTCCTTAAAGAAATTGCGTCCTCACAATATTTAAGAAGAGGATATATAGTAACAACCATAAGCATATTCAACACAAAAGAAGTTTGAAATAAGAAGTTCACCTCAAAGAGCACGAGAAAGTAAGTCCGGATGTGTTCGCTCGATGAATTCTCTAGATTCCTAAGAACAATCCTTAGGATTTGAAGACCATTGAACTTTCACAAGCGGGACATCTTTATTTCGAAGGCATTTGACCACCGAAGCAATAATTCGAATAGGATGCTGCTCATAAGTTAAATTAGGCAAAACTTCAATCTCTTCCACAACACCGGGCTCAAGAATAGAATCAGAATCTCGAAGACATTTCTGTAATTGAGAAACGTGAAACACGTCATGCATGGCAGAAAACTGAGACGGTAATGAAAGGCGATAAGCCATGGAACCAATACGTTCAGTGATAGGAAATGGCCTAATATATCGAGGAGCTAACTTTCCCGATCGACTGAAACGTACAACACCTTTCATAGGTGAAACACGAATAAAAACAAGATCTCCAACAGAAAATTCTAATTTCCTTCTCCGGTTATCGGCATAGGATTTTTGTTTACTCTGGGCTTCTTTCATCCTATATCGAATAAGTTCGATCTTTTCTGTGGAATCACGAATAAAGTCTGGACCTAAAACCAGCTTCTCACAGGCCTCAAGCCAACAAGAAGGAGATCGGCATGGCCTTCCATAGAGTGCCTCAAAAGGTGCCATACCAATACTAGATTGGAAGCTATTATTATAGGAAAATTCAACAAGAGAAATATGATCTTCCCAACTTCCACCAAAATCAAGAACACATGAACGAAGAAGATCTTCAAGAGTTTGATTCACACGCTCGGTTTGTCCATCGGACTGGGGGTGATAAGCGGTGCTAAAATTAAGCTTCGTTCCTAAAGCTTTTTGAAGACTCTTCCAAAATCCACTAGTAAACAATGGATCTCGATCGCTAACAATAGAAGTAGGAATTCCATGCAATTTAACAATTTCTTTAATAAAGAGTTTGGCCAAAAGAGGTACGGTCCGATTGGACCGAACGGGAATAAAATGGGTGGATTTAGTAAGTCTATCAACTATCACCCATAAGCTATCATGACCCGAACGAGAACGGGGAAGGCCATTAATAAAATCCATGGAAATTTGATCCCACTTCCAAATTGGAATTTCTAAAGGTTGCAATAACCCACCGGGCCTTTGATGTTCGGCCTTAATGAGTTGGCAAGTCATGCAACACTTATCAAAGTTAGCAATATCAGATTTCATTCCCTCCCAATAATAAAGCCGCTTCATATCCGCGTACATTTTACTACTACTGGGATGAATGGTAAATTTAGAATGATGAGAATCTTCTAAAATATCTTTACGAAGATTTCCAATATTTGGTACGATAGGTCTACCAAATTTCCGAATGCCGCCACGAGAATCGATATCAAAGTCTTTCAAACGTTCAATATTTTGGCCAAGAAGAGCCAATTCGGGATCTAGCCTTTGAGCTTCAAGAATGCGGTCTAAAAGAGAAGGATGAGCCTCAAGGCTACATAAAACAAGAGATGAACATAAATCGGATACGCGCTCTCGAATATCACAAGTGGATAAGATCTCGAGATCGTTCCATTCAGATATCATCATAGAAACAACTGCTTGTTGCTTACGGCTAAGAGCATCGACGACACGATTACCCTTACCGGGGGTATAAAGAATATCAAGATCATAAGGAGCAAGGAACTCGAGCCAACATTGTTGACATAAATTAAGTTTCTTTTGAGAAAATAAATATTTCAAAGACTTATGATCCGTGTAAAGAATAAATTTCTCTCCCAAAAGATAATGACGCCAAATTCGAAGGGCGAAAACAATAGCCGCGAGTTCTAAATCATGTGTGGCATATCTAGTCTCGGCCGGCTTCAATTTCCTAGAAGCATAAGCAATAACACATTCTTTTTGCATAAGAACGGCACGTAAACCAATGCGACTAGCATCGGTATAAACAATAAAATCTTGGTTTCCATCAGGAATCACAAGAATAGGAGCATCGAAAAGGAGTTCCTTTAATTTCTGGAAAGAAGCTTCACATTTGTCCGACCAAACGTATTTAACACCTTTCTTTGTTAAGCTAGTGAGAGGCACGACAATTTTAGAAAAGTCTTTAACAAAACGACGGTAATAGCCCACCAATCCGAGAAAGCTACGAATTTCAGTCACACTTTCAGGTCTTTTCCAATCTTGAATCGCTTCAATCTTTGAAGGATCCACGGAAATTCCGGATTCGGAAATAATATGACCGAGAAACTTCACAGAGATTGCCAAAATGGCATTTAGAAAATTTTGCTTTTAAATGATTACTCCTAAGAGTTTCCAACACAATCCAAAGATGCTTTTCATATTCCTCCTCGGTTTTTGAATACACAAGAATATCATCAATGAAGATGAGAACAAATCGATCGAGAAAATCTTTGAAAACTCGATTCATAAGGTCAACGAAATAAGCCGGAGCATTCGTTAAACCAAATGGCATAACAAGCCATTCATAAGATCCATAACGGGTACGGAACGACGTCAAAGGAATGCTATCCTCAGCAATACGAAGCTGATGAAAACCGGTAGCCAAGTCCAATTGTGAAAAGACTCTAGCACCGCTAAGTTGGTCGAATAGATCATCAATCCGAGGTAAAGGATATTTACTTTTGATAGTAAGATCATTAAGCTTGCAGTAGTCAATGCAAAGTCTAAGTGTACCATCGGATTTCTTCACGAAAATAGCCGAAGCTCCCCAAGGCGAGGAACTAGAGCGAATAAATTGCTTCGTTTCCAAATCGGATAATTGTAGGCGCATCTTCTCATTTTCTTTATTGGACAAACGATAAGGAGGACGAGTAATAGGTTGAGCTCCAGGGGTAAGATTAATTCTGAACTCAATTGCTCGCTTAGGTGGCAATACTAAAACGGGCTCAAATATGTCAGAAAATTCACGAACAACGTGAATAAGAAAAATGATGTCCTCCTCCTCATCATTATCATCATCACGAGGATTTAAAGAATATAAAGATGCAGATAAAGTGGAATCCGAATCTTTGAGAATAATAGAAATTTGCTTAACAGATTGAGGATGTCGACGATGAATAGTCTGCTTAGGACATAGGATATGAGCTTCATAACGGTTAAGCCAATCCATTCCCAAAATCATCCCAAAGCCTAAATAACGCATGACATGCAAATCGGCTAGGAAAGAGAAATCACATAAAATAATCTCCACATCTTTACAAAGAAAACTAAGCATTGCGGATCCACCAACCGGATTCGCAATTCTCAAAGAAGTCATTAAAGCAACAACACTTAAAGAAAAGGTATCGACAAGTTCCTTTGATATAAAAGAGTGGGATGCACCCGTATCAAAGAGAACTCGAATAGGTTGACCACGAAATATAATAATACCATCAAGGATAGAATGAGATATACCTTGACCATGAGATGTGTTGCTAGGGGCTTGAGCAACATTTAACTTTCCCTCCTTCCTATTTTGAAGTTTGGGACATACATGCATAAAATGGTCCGGACTTTTACAATAGCGACAACGATGGGACTTTGAACACTTGTTCGCAAAATGGTCTCTGGAACCACAATTAAAGCATTTCCCTTCAGTAGAGGAAAAAGTCTTCGTAGCAGGAGTTGCCTGTTTACCCTTTTACTGGGATAAGGACCTTTGGATTTGTTTGGCCTCGTCTTGTTGTTGAAGTTTGGTTTGGAACCCACCACTTCAACATCACTTTCCCTATCCGCCTCTTCAAGACGAAGAGCGATATCAATGAGTTGGTCGAAGGGAACTTCTAATTTTAGAAGTAATGGCTTCTTGAGATTTTTGTTTAAGCCATAGACAAATCTTTGGTTCTTCTTCAATGGGGTGTTGATGTATTCAACACCATATTTGGAAAGCTACTCAAAGACTGCAACGTAATCAGTCACAGAGGACTCACCTTGAACAAGGTCTATAAAGCGTCGAGCCAGAGTTACCTTCTCTGCTTCTGGCACGAATTTTAATTCGTAGCATTCCTGGAATTGCTCCCAGGTGAGATCCGCTTCATTAATCTCAGAAATAAGAAGTTCGTACCAATCCAATGCTCTCTCTTGGAGCATACTGGAAGCCACCTGAACACGGTGAAGATCGACGAGATTCATGCGAATGAAGATTCGATCGCAGGTCCTCAACCAAGCCTGGACCTCGATGATAGTTTCAGAACCTTTAAATGGCTTCCCACCCAGGTTGGTGTAATCATTGCACAAACGTGCAAATCCAGATTTAGGGTGAGTAGGTTCTGGATTAGATCCAGCTGCTTGAGCATTCGTGACAAGGTCAAGAAGTTGCTGGGTAGTCATAAAAACTCCATCCTGGGGTGGATCACTAGATGGTCCAGCTCTGGGACGACCTGGTCCAACCATTTATTTTCTTTAAGAAAGAAAGAAGAAGAAAAGTTATTCTCAAAATAAATATCAAGAAACCTTGATAGATAAATAAGGAATCATAAAAGAAATTAGGATATGACGGTACGAAGACCCGAATAAAATCTTAAAGCACGACTCCTAAGATGGACTTAGGACGATGATCCTTGTTAAATTATTCTACATTGTTCCGAAGTTTGGCTCTGATACCAAGCTGTAACGCACCACCTCTATACCCACGCTAGCCAAGAACACTACGGAGCAATGCTGTCAACTAGCATGGAGAATAAGGCTATTGAGAAGCGACCATCCGTGCAATTGCTTTGTGCGAGCACCGCTATGTCGGATAGAATAACATGCATTTGATTTCGAGAGGAAATCCGACATACCGATACAAACTCAAAGCTACTACACGGTGGCTATAATATCTTCGGAAACAAATATAGAAATAAACATAACATAAATCAGTCACAGACAATTCATATCACAAAGGCGGAAATAGATATGAATATTACACATATAAGTGTATACCAGAGTAGTGGTCAAAAAGATCCACAATAATACAAAAGAATAGCCACACGTGCTATACAAAAGAATACAACTGTGAGTCTATATCTCAAGTGTATACAACAAAAACTGCTAATCTATGTGGTTAGCCAAAAGTCAGAGTAGCAAATCCCAGAAGAGGAGTCAAACAGAAGCACCTGTAACATCTCGGTCTGACCCGAGTATTATTTATAAGAAAATAATAAACGAAACAGTCTAGCTATAAATATCAGGTGACATGATATAAAGTAAAAGATATGGCATAAACATATAATATCCATAATGACATACTACTATAAGCATGCAAATGATGATCAACAAAAGATCGTTCAATACCATAAGAATCTTCACAAAGATCCAAAAAGGGTTTCATACCCAAAACTTGTATTCACAACAAGTCAATGACACACGAATTCACCAATGCACAAAAATTGATAAATCATATCAATGAAAATCACTAAAATTGGTGAAGCATAAATTCCAGAATTCAAGACACGAAATCCAGAAATCATAAAAAAAAAGGGGGAGGCCTATCACACGAACGGGAGCATGAAAACTCACCAACATATGTATCACACGAACGAGACGCTATCTCATGGTAGCTAGCCATTAATTTTTGACACACGAACGTCCCGAAGACCATGGGGCGCTACCCCACATGTGTGAGTCGAAATCACACTGAAACGGGGTTTAGTCTCCCTCGCAGACAAAGAGACATCGCACAATTGCTAGTCTAAATCACAAAAATGATCGTCATGATCATCAAGAAGTGTCAATTACAGTAAGCTAGTAAATATACGAGCTTAGTTTCATGTCCCATAACCACTAGCTTATCTTAAATATTTACGAACAAATTGTAGATCTCCACTAGAAAATTATCACAAGAGATTCAATCGAACAAGTCCAAGAAATAACCGACGAAGTAAACGCAAGCGTTTCATACCACTTGTTTTACTAAGTCATTTAATTAGATTTCTCATCCGAGTGAGGTAAAGGTTTGTATATACTAGTAGATTGGAAAACGGTTTTAAGAAACGAGCTTTGTTATAAAATAGTGTTGAAATCGTTTTGACGAAGGAGTTTTGATATTTACTACTAGTATTGAAACCTTTATATTTTTAAAGTGACAAATCATAGAAATGATTGTAGAAACAACCAATCATCAAAATTCACATTCGAAGATGTGAATAAAATCCAAAGAAATCGATTACGAAATCTATCGAAATGGATATTCCCAAAAATCCCAATATAAAAATCATCAAGTCCGTAATAAATGATAATCAACAAATCGGAAACAACATAAATCGATTAAAGTTGGAATTCTCAAGCAAATAGGCAAATAGGCAAAAAGAGTGCAGATTCAGACGTCTGAAATCAAGGATTCAGACGTCTGAATTTGGAAAATAAAATATTTTCCAAAACAGAATTCAGACGTCTGAATGATTGATTTCAGACGTCTGAAATAGGCACTTTTTAGCCTATTTCCTTTCTGGTTCGAAATGAACCAATTCAGACGTCTGAAATGTAGATTCAGACGTCTGAATAATGGGGAATAAAAATTCCCAGTATAATATTCAGACGTCTGAATACTACGTTTCAGACGTCTGAATCAAGGGTTTAGGGCATTCCCTGAACCTAGGCCAAAAATGGCCAAACGGATACTGGAAGCGATCGGTCGAGCGACAACGACCAAGGATTTACGCCAAGCGACAACCCAGCCTTAACGGCTCTTCGATACGCCTCAAATATCAATGTCCAAATATCCGTAAAAGGATATTCATAGATTTTGATTTCAAAACACCAAAAATTGGAATATGCACCAAATCAATACAAACCAAAATCAATTGCACAAGAATAAGTGTTAGGAATTCATACCTAACAATCGAAGATAATTATAGACTAAGATGTGAGATAAAAATCTCACCTTTGAACCCAACAAATGAAGAAGAAGCTTGAAAGCAAAGGGAGAATCAACCACTCTTCAACACAACCCAAACGAGCTTAAATCTATGCTAAAAAAAAAGTACATTCCCAAAGTTAGGTTTAGGAATTTCTGAAATTCAAGAGAGAAGGGGTTGGAGAAGATGAAGAGAAGGCTTACCAATATGTTCTCTTGAATTTGGAGCTAGAAGTTGGATTTGCTAATGAAGACTAGGGCTTGGAGTTTTAATTTCCTCTTCCACTCTCCATTGTTATAAAAGCTTGAGTATTAGGAAATGAGGAATGAAGTAATGAAGAGGAGAAGGGGTTGGGACTGAGTTAGTAAGTGATTAATGGGTTCAGCCCAAACCAAAGCCCTAAGTGAAAAAGTGGCAAAATTCCTCTAACTCCAAACATATCAAAGCTTATACTCAAAAAGATCGCAAACGGCGTTTTGAACTCAATGGAAGTGGTCCCTAGTCCCACTTCGACCGTATGCAAAAAGTAGCTTTTCGGACTAACTTTCGAGTATCGATAAAATATTTAAATAAAATATTTAAATATGAAAATCGATTAATATGCGGGTTGTTACAGAACATGTCAGTTTTCTCCAATCGACCCGAGGCATGTCCCGGTGAAACCAGAAAGGCATGGCATGGATTCAGAGAGATCTACCGCCCTTAAAGAGGAGGTGAATAGGCTCAAAAGCAATGGATTTATTTGCAATGCCCTCTACCCTAAATGGGTATCTAATCCTGTACTTGTGAGAAGTGTGAATAGATAGTGGCGGATATGCTTGACCATTCAGATATAAACAAGGCATGCCCGAAAGTTAGTTTTCCCCTTCCGGGAATTAACCAGTTGGTGGAATCTACTTTAGGACACGAGTTGCTATCTTACATGCATGCGTACTCCGGATATAATCAAATCTCGATGCACTTTACTAACCAGAAGCACACCAGCTTTATTACCGACGCTTGATTGTATTGCTATATGGTAATGCCATTTGGATTGAAGAATGCTGGAGCAGCCTATCAACTCATGGTCAACCAAATGTTTAAAGATCAGATTAGAAAGACGATGGATATTTACGTGGATGATATGCCCGTGAAGTCACGACGATCAAGTGACCACCTTAGAGACTTGGAAAAAATGTTCGATGTCCTCCAGTATTACAAAATGAAGATCAATCCACTGAAATGTTCTTTTGTGTTGCATTGGGAAAGTTCTTTGGATTTCACCTCAATGCTCATGGAATCGAAGCTAATCCCAAGAAGAATCGAGCTATTCGGAACATCCAAGTGCCAAAGGCCATCAAGCAAGTATAGAGTCTGAATGGAAAGGTTGCTGGCCTAAGTTGATTTATTTTCAGATTCGCCGATAATTGCATTCCTTTCTTCGATTTGATTACAATAGGGAAAAGAAACTTTGAATGGACACAGGATTGTGAAGATGATTTTCAAGCTTTGGTAAACCACTTAGAGAGTTCTCCCATCTTGTCAAAGCCAATGGATCATAAAGTCTTGTATATCTACTTGGCCATGTCGGCACACGCTATAAGTGACGCACCGCTTCGTGATGAGAATCGAATCCAGAGATTGGTCTATTATATTAGCAAGCGATTAACGGGAGCTGAAAGGAACCATCTAAAGATAGAGAAATTGGCGTACTACTTGCTGGTTGCTTCATGAAAGCTCCGCCCCTATTTTTAGGCTCATCCCATTAATGTTTACACCGATCAGCCGTTATGACAGGTCCTATAGCAACCTGAGACGTCTAGATGGTTACTCAAGTGGAGCATCAAACCGAGCCAATTCGACATTACTTATCTCCCTCGAAGAGCCATACAGGGATAGGCACTAGCGAACTTTATAGCAAAATTCACTGCACATGATGATCTCCTAGAGGGTGGTGGAGCCCCTACCATTCGGTGGAAAATATATACGGATGAAGCATCCATTAATCATTATTCTGGATCCGAAATCGTATTAGTAACCCTGGAAGATCGATCAATTTTCTATGATATGAAGCTTGACTTTCCTATAATGAACAACGAAGCTGAGTATGAAGCTTTGATTGCTAGACTCAAACTTGCTAGAGAACTGGGAATAAAATCTCTTAAAATCATTTGTCATTCCCAGTTGGTGTTATACCAAGTCAAGGGAGGTTATCGGGCTAAAGAACAACGACTCGCCCTGTACCTTATTCAAGTCCAAGAGCTATTGACTGGCTTTGAGTATTATGGCATCATGCACATTCCTTAGGATCAAAACAAAGAGGCCGAATCATTGAAATTTTTTTCTAGCACTAAGGATGCACAACAAATGGGCTTGGTTCCAGTTGAAGTACTAGACGCTTCGAGCATAAACCAGATGGAAATCGACTGGCTATTAGATACAGAGCCTGAGAAGGAGTCGTGAATGACTCTATTTACAGACTATTTGCTACAGGGAGTCCTTCTCGAGCAGAGGAATGAAAAGCAGTAAGTCCTCCGCATAGTTTCACGATATATCATTCAGGAAGGAGTTATGTATATAAAGGGTTTTTCCATTCCCTTGCTCTAATGTATCGCTCATGATGAAATGAAACGAGTCCTAAAGAAAGTTCATGAAGGGAAATGTGGCGATCATAATAAGAGGCAAACCCCAACAAAGAAAACACTCCGTTATGGGTATTACTGGCTAATTGTCAACCGGGATGCTGCTGCTTGCGCTGAGTGATGTGACAAGTGCCAGATGTATGTAAAAGTTCCAAGAGCTCCGCTGACGGAAATTACACAAATGGCCAGTCCATGGCCGTTTGCCACATGGGGCATAGATATTATCGGTTCCTTCCCGATCTCTAAAGGCGGTGCGAAGTACACCATCGTAGCAGTTGATTACTTCCCCAAATGGGCCAAAGCAGAACCTTTAGCCACGATTACGACAAAGAAAGCAATCAACTTCAATGTTCGGAACATCATCTATCGTTTTGGCCTTTCGCAAACCATTGTAACCGATAATGGAACCTAATTCGACAATGCTGAATTCAAAGAGTTCTGTCGTTAGCATCATATTAAAAAGAGATTTGTGGCGGTTTCTCACCCTCAAACAAATAGACAAGTTTAAGCTGTGAACAAAATCATAAAGTCCATTCTGAAGAAACATTTGGAAAAAGCTAGAGGCAAGTGGGTGGATAAACTCCCAACAACATTATGGGCCTATAGAACCACCCACAAATCTACGACCGACCATACTCCATTTGCCCTTATTTACGGCTTTGAAGCCGTTATTCTTGTTGAATTCGAAGTCCCTTCTCATCAAATAACCTACTACAATCCCAGAACAAATAGAGATCTACTCTTAAAATCTCTAGACTTTGTAGATAAGAGGAGAAAAGAAGCTGATTTGAGGGCAACTGCACACTGACACCAAGTCATCCGGTACTACAATACTAAAGTCCGACCGAGAACCATTGAAATCGGCGATCTCATCTTGAAACAGGTTTTTCCTGCCCAGTTACATATGATTCCTAATTGAGAAGGACCGTATGTCATTGAACATAAGCTTGGAGAGGGAACTTTCAAGCTAGCGACTGGCGTCATGCTCCCAAGAGCGTGGAATAGTGAGCATTTATGGTGCTATTTTACTTAGTTTATTCTTTTTCATTCAGTTGTATTTAATTTTTGAATTTTCTTTAGCATTTGATTTTCCAGATATGTAATAAGTCAAATTATGTCATTTCTTTCCATTTGGCAAATAAAATTTGAAATTTTCTTCATAACTGTGATTGCTGTAGCATTACATATTAGTTACGATACCTGACTAGCTAATATTGACATGTCCAAGTAGGTTTCTAGAGTTTGGAGCTAGCGATTACATAATTTCACGATTGAACTAAACAAAATAAACATGGTCTGATCGTTCATTCAATGTTTCCTACTCACAACCCAATGGACAGAGTACCCAATGAGAAATGGATGTGACCTGACCATCTGATAACTAAATTAATCCCACCGAGGAATGCGACAGACATGAATCAAATGCGATCACGATACGATCGATTGCTCGCTAAGTTAAACCCCAGACTTGAGGGCAAATTAATCAATTAAGGAAAGTACAATCCAACTATTTTCCAAAATAACTCTAAATCCCTAGATTGTGGACTGGAGTATAAACACGAATAGTATGTGATCTAATCACCTGCCAACTAACTCTTATCCCTAGAGTGTGGATATGAGTATAAACAAATGGACAAGTGTGGTTCGACCGCTCACTATTCCATAAACTCTAACTTGAAATTGACAGGAGTAGTATAAAATCACTAAGGATGGAGTTCGACCGTAAATTATCTAACTCAGCTAACCCGAGACTGAGGGCAGGAGTATAATCACTTAAATAGCCGAATTCAATCGCGTAACACTAGGACTTGAGCCTAGTGTTTGGTACAACTTAAGGCCACGACCACATAGAGGCCTTGAGTAAAAAATTAACGGATGTTTTATTCGAATCAATGAGCAATGAATTACCAGTACATTGAATGGAAAAGTAATAGCTCAACAACACAAAAAAATTCATATAAGAGTTCAGTAGAAAATAATGAACTTTTATTTGCACATTAAACTTGAAAATCATAGTACAAGTTTATCCAAAAGCAGGGACCGTACTCACACAATCATGGCAACAAAAAGAAAAATAACTATACATGCTATATATAAGCTAAGCCGAAGTAACGGTTACTTCTTTTGCCGCTTCTGCCTTTTGGATTTCTTAGGAATATACCTACCCAAGCCTCTGCCTGTCCCTCTCTTTGATCCCTTACTACCCTTGACAAGAGAGATTTCAAAGGTTGGAGGGAGTTCTTCGGGAACCGAACCACCAGGTGGAATGACTTGTAGTGGGATGTGATTCGGATCATCGATGTCCACGTCAATCGGTTCGGCTTTAGCTTTTTGCTTTAACGACTCCTCTCTCTCGGTGCGTCCTTCAAGCCAAGCTCATCAATGTGTTTGGAGGCACCCGTGATCACAACATCATCAGATTCGTCTAGCAGCGGCTGATCGTCGGCCTTTTCGTCATCTAGTGCTCCAATAACCTGAGCATCGGGCCTTGGAATGTCGGTAGCCACTGGAATTTTAGCAAATATCGGTTAGTTCTCCATAGTGGCACTGCTTCTTGGAGTTTGACTGGGAGCCAGAAGACATGTAGATCGCGGGAACAAGAAAATAAGCCCATAACTATTAGGCATTAGGAACGAAACCTCTCGAATAATGGACAACAGAGTTGGATACCTATGTTTGGCTGACTTTAAATTGTCGCCTTAGTGCTCCCTTCTTGAATAGGAGTCAGCACCTTTGATTGATTACGGGCTTGTCCGGATTATAGCACAGATCCTGTCCCGGGCTTAGTGTAACTGATGCTCTTGCTATTTGAAGTGAAGGGGTACCTTTGGGATCAGACTTTGAAGCTTCAATGATGTTTTTCCCTTTGCTAGAGGGTGCCAAAATATTAAAGTATCAGAGCCTTGTAGCAGCAAGGTCTAAAGGTTCGTTCCCATGGAGGATCTCCCGTACTAGTTTCTCCTCATCCAAATCAGCTTTGCCAAGGGTTTTCTTCTTTATTTCAACGATATATTTCCAAGCCTTGGCAAGTGATTCGGGGTAGCCCTCTTCAAGAAAAATCAAGTCAGTATGGACTAGGACCTTAGCATTGTATTCAATAATCAAAGGATCGAACATGCCCTTAATCTCATTTCGGCCAGCCTCTTTAGTATCCTCCAACTAGGACTCAATTTGTTCTATAACTTCATTACGTTCAACTTCCCTTACCTCTTCCTTGATGATTTCGATTTGAGCGAGCTGCTCATTAAGTTTAATTTATTACCCTTGGGCTTCAACGGCCTCTTCACAATACCCTTGAGACTCCTCCTGAGCTTCAAGTTTTTTTACCTTCTGTTTCTTAAAGAGTTCTTCGAGTTCCTAATTGCAGCAGGCTAGAGTGTTTTTCTCTTTTTGAAATGTGTCCTTCTCCAGAGAAAGCACACCGCTGCAGTTAAGGGCCGCATCCAGCTCCTTTTTTGAGCCATTTCCAAATGACTAACCGCTTCAAATGCTTCTTTAGCACTCTTCTATACCGCAGCTAGCTTTATTATCAACTCTATGATCTCATCATCTTGGTGTTCAATTATGTCTTCATTATGGATCGCCTCTAACTTGAGGCGATCGATTTCATGTTGCCTCTCAACAGACACCTTAGAGATTTTCTCAGCTAAATGCTGAAATACTTCATGCTGCACAAAAACATCATTAACACATGTAAGTGAACTCGTTTTATCACCCTCGGTATTGTATGGATGGAAGGAAGAAACTTTAGCCCATCAAAGTATATTTTTGGAAAATTGACCTTAAGTTTGGCCAATCTTTCTGTTATAGAGGCCTTAGGAGCTATAGTAGTCAAAGCTGGATCAGAAGTAACAATCGAGCATTTTCTCGACCTAAGACCACGAGGCTATCAAAAACTAGATGTATCTAAATAATGCTCAGGCGGCATAGTAGTTTGGGGAACATGGGAAGAGGTCTGATCGTCGCCGTGTACAAGAGATTGGATTGAACTTCCTAATGAGATGATTGAGATTTGGACTTGTGTTTAGAGAATAAAGACTCCCTTGAACGATAACTTCTTTCCCGACTGTCATCCCTTTCTCAACGCTTGGCCGAGTCCGGACCATGACCGGATCCATACTATGTTGAGGAGCCCTTCAAGCGATTAAAGACACATGATGAAACATAGCACCTGCAAGTCAAACAAGAGCATATATGTGACCATCAAATAAAAGATAGAAAAAATCATGTAGTGCGGCGCATGTGATTGTGAGTGTCCTAGTGTCTCTCGACAGACCGATTACTATGGCCTTGCACATAGGAGTGATTTCCCTTTGCTAGTGGGAGAAATGTCATCACCGGTCCTAGTGGGCGAATTATGCCCCCAACACTAATTTTGGGAAAGTCATAGGTCATGATATTATTAGGGATCAGGAGACCCAAGAACCCTTTCATTGAACTTTCAAAAGGTTGAGAGGAAGACTCTTCTTCAATAGAGGTGATGATGAACTCGGGATTTTTAGCGGTATTTCTCCTACGAAGTTTGTAAGCAAGCATTTTCCCTTTACTTTTTGTCATATAAGATAGCGTGCCTTGTGATGGTTCGACCACAGGCGCATTGCCTGGACCTGCATTAGCATCGCCAGGCTTTTTGGCTTCATCGCCTCTAATTTCACCTTGTTAGCCATCATCCTGAGCCTCCTTAACTGGGGGCACGACAGGGCTATCCATATCGCCTTCTTGTTCCATAACATTCCTTGGTGTTGCAACGCTTTTTAAAATACCAATACTGTGACCTTCTTCTAACACCCCAAATCGGTTACAAGGGATCTGATGTCCCTATCCTTAACCGAGGTAGCGTGGATTGCAGAAACCACCCTTGAATAATATCACCTTTAGGCCGTGGATGGACACCTGTAAATTTTCAAAGTATTTGTTAGTTCAACATATGGCTTGAGCTAAATAATTTGAGAATAAATTGAAGGCAATACTTACGTCTTTCCAATCATTGCCTCATGAAGCCAAGCGGATAACGAATATAGAACCATTCGTATTTAAAGACACCGAGCTTGTTCCAAGCACTAGTCAAAACTTGACAGTTGGATGAAGGCTTAAAGAAACTATAAGAAATGCTTCCTGTCCATCATTTGAAATTGTAGATAAACCCGATGTCTTCAGGAGATAGCGGGTGGAATAAAGCATCTGTAAATAGCAAGAAAGTGGCATGAAGAAAAGCATAGCTGTTCAGATGCTGTTGACCAAGATTTATTCCTAGATATTTTAGCATCTCTTGGATAAAAGAATTAAGAGGCGGCACACATCCATCCCACGAACATAAATTTATTGTTTGCCGTATACCCTTCCGAGGGCAAATGAGCCCTGTCATTCACTGAAAGGACTAGAACATCTCCAAATGGGATCCATGTTTAGAGCAAAGCCTATGGAGAGCAGCCTCACCAATTCTAGAGGCCTGAGAATCCATTGGGTTATCTAGAAATACAACACCCTCCATAGTGTCAGGGCAAGGTTTATCTCTTCCACCGGAAGAATGGGGTCATCAGAGAAAAGGTAAACCAATGGAGCAGAAATCTCTGGTTGCTCAATTTGATGTTCAGGGGAAAGTCTACCGAATATAGTCATAGAACTTGACTCAACACCTAGATTGTTGTCTTATAAAGGTTGTCCGGAAGGCATTGCGACTAAACGCCCTGAATGTATGGAGCCCATTCAACTAAACTCAGTAGATAATCGAGATTAGAAAATTTTACCTATCCCTTCATGCTAAGTATAAACTAGTTTATGCAGTGTGGTGCAGTGCAGAGATAAACAATTCCAAACTAAAAGCAAAAGTAAGTGACGAGACTTTGGATTCCGACCAGAGTGACAGTCATCGATGGCCGTCTCAACTGGCTTTTAGATCGGTTGTGTAAGCTTTAGGATCGACCATTGTAATGACCCTAATTTTAAGTAACATTATTTAGAACATTTAATTGGATAAATAAAATAAAATAATGTTAATAGCTAAGGGATTGAGATTTGTTAATAATAAGGGGCCGTGCCTTAATGAATGTATAAGCAAAAGAGAGTTGTAAATAAGTAAGTAGGAGAAATATGATAAGGGTAAAATGGGAACGTCCTTCATTCTAATACCTTAAACCATTCCATTCTCTATTCCTTATTCATTCTAATATTCATAAATAAAAATCAAAACCCTAAGAGCTCGGCCGACCACCTAAAAGGAATCAAAAAGAAGATAAGCAAGGAATCAAGAAGAAAGCTTGAAGAAATTAATCAAAGGGCAAATCTCAATCTTCTTAACACCAAACCAAGGTGAATAATTCCATTTACATCCCATTATTGATACTGGTTTCAGTTTCATGATTATGTACGAATTATTTTGCAAGAAATATGTCATGTTATGGTTGTTTAAATAGATGTATATGCTTGTTGATGATTCATATGATCTTATATGGGTTTTATGATATGTTTTGATTATAAAACCTATTAAATGACATCCAAATGAGTTACGTTTTTGATATATGACCTAAAACACTATTTTATAAGTGGGTTTCAAGTTTCAAGATTTTCCAAGTAATTGTGGATTTATTATGGATTTTCTATTAGAGAAAATAGTTAAAATTGGGTTTAAATTATTTAAGGCAATCATAGAATAATTTTGGGTCTGAAATTTATATATGGTAGAAACATACTAAAAGTGAATTTTTATGATTTTTATGGAATTTTCCTAAGTATTTTACTACGGTTATAAAATTATTTAAGTTAAGGGGCTTAAATGTTTTATACATTATATCAACGAGAAAGGCTTATTTGATTAAATGTTTTAAATTGTAAATTTTGAATCTGGCAGCCTTTTAAAAAAGGTATTTTGATTAAGAAATGGCAACCAATCATATTTTGACAAATTGGGAAAGCTAGGTGAAAAGAAATTACTTTGAAAGGCATAAAATCAGTTTTGTTTTGAGTTACAACTTTGCCACTTCCTTAGCTTGCTTTCATCAACATACCCAGTAGGCCTTTCGCATCCCTTCGAAACTAATGCACATGGTATCAAACAATTGATATATAGTGTATTGGAGAAAGACAAAAGGGACCGTATCCAAACCATGTTTTCGAAGAGGTAAAAGTTATTCTTATAAGCTTTTAATTCTATTACTTACCTCTATTTATAAAAGATGCTTTTGAAAAGGATGAAGCCAATTTTATTAGCTTTCGAATCAATCAAATTGCCTTTATTTTAAAAAGGAGCTTTAGAAAGAGTTGCCGCTTTTTGGAACCTACTCGATATCCATGCTGCCGCATTCATACCTTTTGAATTAGTTAAGGCCGCTTTCTTTATAACCTTAAACTACGTATTTGAAAGGATGCCTTTGCCTTTCTACTTTGAATCCGCTTTCTTAATGGTTTCAAAAGGGTCATATAGCCGCTTTTGAATGGTTTCGGAGGCAATGGTTTTGAAAGGTTGAGTTTCAAAGCTATCCTCTCACCCAATTCCTTTACTTGGATTAAAGCTTTCGAAAATGATAATTTTACTTCCATTTTCTTTGACCGAATGGTAATAATAAATGTCAAACCCAATGGTTTTGAAAGGAATAATTTTAAATGGTTTCGAAGCAATGTTTCCACAATCCTTTACCTGAGTCCAATGCTTTCGAAAGGTATATTGTAAATGTTTCAAAAGATATGCTTTAATTATTTCGAAAGGAAGGTTCTAGTGCTTTCGAAAGATAAGTATAAATGGTTCTGAAAGAGGATGTCTAAGGTTTTAAGTAATGCTTTCGAAAAGGTTGTTTTCAACGATTTTGAATTGCATTGTTTAAGGGTTTAAACAAGGGTTTCGAAGGTATTAGTTTGGCTTCATGGCCTAAAGTTTTCTAAGTTAATGAGGTTTTAACTTATTTTGAAGGGATAGATAATCCCATTGATTAAATTTCATCAACACTGTTTTGTGTAAAGCATAGATCATGGCATAAATGTTTAGAGTAAAGCAAAGAGTATGATTTCCTTGTTTTACAAAGATACGATTTTAAGGGAAAATCATTTGTAAAGATTATTTACAAGGAAATGAAAATTTTATGAGGTAGTTAACCCTAAGCTAATGACTCAGATAGTAGAAGACAAGATGGGACTGGTATGGAGTCGCACCCTATACTTTAGCTATCAGCCCCTAACTAAAATAAGTCTAAAATTCCAGTGTGTAGGGCTTTGTCACAGATGGGACTAAAATGATGTCATAGAAGGGAATGTATGGAGTAAAGATAGGTTATTGGTTAGCCCATAAAACCATTAGGATCATTTGACCTTAGAAGAAGATAGTTAAGGGCAGATTGACCAATATTGTGTCTAACAGAAGTTAGATTATTGATTATGTCTGGTAAACCCGAGTCAGACAATGGTCAATAGTTAGCCAAATAAAACTATAGTATGGACAGATAGTCCATTGATTGCCTGATTTATAAGTATATATGTTATTGCTCTTGTTGTTATAATCAGTTTGTTTATAGGATTTTGATTTATAAAAGATATGCTTTTAAAAGGATATTAATGAGGAGAAATACATTCCACTAAGCGGTATGGTCTCAGTTAATATCAGTAAACCGAGATGCAATAATATTATTCACACTAGGCTTTATGTCTGCCTCGACATTTATGTTTTTCCCTTTAAAATATCATATGCTCAAATTAATTTGAGTAGATTGAGAGTTTAGGTCTTTTCACGTTTAGTAAGTTGGGCGAATAAGCTTCCGAAGATGCGCGGGAGGCAAAGCTAGCTATATAGGAGTTATTTAGTATTATTTCCACTGTGATGTATTTATGACTGATATGTCTATCTTGTACTCTTTCATCCAAGGGGGATTCTTCATACCTCGCTCTTGGCATAATTTGTAATAATTATATTTGATCAAAACATGGGAATCGTTTTGGGATTATGTAACTGAATATGAAATATTGACTTGAAATGTAATCAGAAAAGTTGTTTTTGAAATCTAAGATTTTATTTCATATTTATATGCTTATGATATTATGGATACCGTTAACATGATCGTATTTTGTCACCAAAACTTAAGTACTAGAGATGACTACAACATCTATAACACTTAGCTTTGGGCCTCAAGATAGAGGGTGTTACAACCATCGACATATCGAAGTGTGGAGTCCATTATTGAAGTCCATATGTTAAGTTTTAATTCATGTTCAAATCCCGGCAGGTTAGTTGTTCAATTTCAAATTCAAAGTTGGATAAGCGGTCCTATTGTCCATTATCATCATATGTTCATGTTTGTTAAGACATGATTGGTTCTTATTGTTCATGCAAGTGAATATGGATTGGTTTGCACAAGGGTTCAAGTTCAATTCAAAAGCTTAAGAATCGGCTAAGTCCCCATAGCCGATCCCTTTATCTTAATACAACCGGCCCCTCATGAAAAGCCTATGACCGATCCCTCCATTCTCCAACACCACCGATCCATATGCCCAAACCAATATGACCGATCCGTTATCCGAGTACACCAACACCGATCCCTCCATGCTCCACAAACATCCGAACCCTTGTCCACCAATGTAACCGATCCCTTCTTTCTCATATTCACACTGATTCCTCCTTCCTCCTCAAACTTCAATAACCGATCCCTCTACATACCTAACCATGACCGATCCCTCTCTACTCAAGTAATACCGATCCCTCCACCTAAAAAACTTCCACACCTTATTTCCATGAATCTCTTCACTCTATACCTTATCCTCTCCTACCACCTCACCAAACCCAATATCACCACTGTTCTCATCTTATATACTCCCAATTCGACCCATGCCCGAAACAAGAAGCTCAACCGAACCCATCGTCTCATCACAAATTAAAGATTACATGCAAGAAAACCTACCTAAGTGTATAGAATACGAGTTACTCGAAGGGAAAAGTTGGATTTCAATTTAAATCGAAGGTGGAATGGTTGTCCAAAGTAGGAGAGGATGGTGGATCTAAAGATGGAAGCGGTGATTGATTTGAGGAGAGGGATTGGAGGCAAATTAGAAGGGATGGGTTTAGAGCTCAGCTTGAAGAAAGCAAAGGCGAAGAGAGGAATGAAGTAAAGTAAAAGATGGAGAGGGAAATGTTAGCTTGTATATGAGGATAGAGGGATCGACTTGCTTTAGCTTCTCCACGAAGCCAGAAAGATTTGTCCCTAACATATGAAGGGATCAGGTATGATCCTCGACTTAAGGATCCAATCTGATCCCTATTATAACAAAAAAGGGAAACGATCGGCTAGAGGAATCTCAATCCCTATAAACATATGAAAAGAGAAGACAGAGAGAAAATGGATCGGGTACGACCCCTATGTGAATGCAAACATGTATATAAAGAATATTTAAAGTAAGTTAATATAAAATGCAATTGAATTGCATCTAATTCACCAAAAATTAGCGACAACCCGTGAGCGTGCAAACGAATCTGGGAGCCAACGTTAAGAACATGTACCTGAACGTGCACGTAGATATTCTAAAAATTTGATTTTTGAAATCGATAGAAATTGAATTCGAACCTAAAGCTTTCAAGGTTGAGAATGAATCAGAGAGCCAAAGCTTACTAGTCTCGTAGAATCAGACATAGATAGCAACTAATGGAATATAATCCTGAATTTGTACTATTGAAAATCGACCAAGTGTCATGACGATCAAAAAGGGATACGACACTTTGGAAAAATAGTTCGGCAAAAGGATAACGAATATTCAAAAAACAGGATGGATTTCTTTCCGGCAACACTAACTTGGCTCAATTCATAGCATGTCATGATAAATAGGAGACGTACTTTAGGGGAAAAGTGTTATCCAAAATTTTGGCATAGCTATATCAAAACTGATTAGACAAGTTAGAATCGACTGCCATCAAGGTCAATAAGCCTAGAGCGTTGATTGTGGGGTCCATGTATCTAGTACATATGGTAATATGAAGTTGTGATCTAACGGAATCAAGAGATATGCTATTCAGAACGTTCTAAGTATGGAATATAATTTGATCTAGAAAAGGGATTGGCTATAATCCCTCTCAGGATAACACCTCAAAAGGACTAATCAAGAGGGATCATCCCTCTTCCCTCCATAGGGATCGGCTAGAATCAGGTAACAACACACTTTGCCGCAATGACCGAGCAATACCTCAAGATTTACCAATCCAATTAGCATGAGACTTGGAGGCTAGACATTGTGCAACTTGGAGAATCTCCCATAGGGATCGCACCCCCAAACTCCTCCAATATAGGGATTGGCTCTGATCCCTGTTTCTTGGGATTTGGGCCATATGATCCCCTCTATGGGCCCCTATGATTCTGGACATCCTTCTTTCGAATGTTTTAGGAGATATTTCATCGTCTTCCTCTATAAATATAGGTTTAATTGTTCATTTTGGGGATCTTTACGCTGCTTGTTGCTTTATATTCTATTGTAACTAAGGATTTCATCTGATCCCTATTGTACTCAGTTTACAAAGTGATTAATAAAGCTATCTCTTCCAAGTGGACATAGACAAACAACGCCGAACCACTATAAATTACCGTGACATTGTTATTTGCTTAATTTTGATTGCTTTATCACCATATTCACTAGTTTACATTTAATATTCTTCATTTATTTCTCTAAAAATCTCTATTGGGTGTTTGTGCCAGTTTTTGCTGCAAACAAGAATCAACCTCAAAATTCATTTCTCCATGATACATAATGATGTATCGATAAGGGATGGTCTAACTTTATTAGCTAAAGTATGACTAATGATAAGTGAAGTTGAATTAACTTCTTTCTATAAAGACGTGCATCTTAAGATTAAGTACATAAGGTTAAATTTAATTTCATCTAAAAGATAGTATACAAAATCGTACAAGATAAGAATTGATGAATCAACCCCTACATATCATGGATCAAGGAATTGATAGATTATGTGAGCCAAGGGACTACATATATACTTATTTGTGAGTTATCTTGTGTGGACACCACCTCGAAAGGGTTTGGGACCAATCGGCATTGATTAGCCAATATATGTTATGAACATGAGTTTTATAAATTTAAAACCAAATCAAGTTTATACATATATAGGCAATTTTATAAAATGTTTATGGATTCCTATTATGTTGCACTAAGGAATAATTGTTGTTTCAAGAAACACCAACTTCATGACGGACATTGGTAGTAAAATGGATTTAGATATAATCCAAAGATAAAGCTGATAACAAAGGATGAAATGAAATTGACCAAGCCTAAGCGAATAAAACTAATTAGAATGTCTAATAAGAACTCTCGCATACTAAAAGAGAAATTATAATTTTTTATCGATGTCGAAAAAAGAATTTCCTTATAAGTCAATAAGTCATTAAGAATATTGACTCTACCATATGACATGGTGCAAAAAACCGAAATGGATTCCAAGTACGTTACTAAAATATGATTTTGATAGTTGTACCTGAAGGGACATGATCCATCGGTCGTAAAAATGTGTCTAAGAAGAAGGCTTGTGTAGTTGGTAAACTATGTCGATAGAATAACATCGTAAATTTCAATTGTTAAAATTAACTTAACGGATTCATCATTCAACATACTTGAGTTAATTCGAATTTTACTCACAAAACTATTGGTCAATCTGATTTTGAGTTTTGGTATATGTATGTTGAAATAGAAATTATAAATAATGATTTAGAATATGTTGTTTGCACTTAATAACCAAAGTGTCTCGAAGTTTGTGAGAGCAATCTGGAGTTTTTGGGTTATTGGATAAGATCCTAGAATTGATACAATGATATCGTTCAACAAGCATTAGAGTTAAGAAAATATTTTGATGGAAAAACCAAATAGTTTGAATTTCAGTTAAAATCGAGAGGAAGCATGTGACTATATGAAAGCACTGTGAGGTACTAAAATATTTCAAAACTATGGATGAATAATAAACTTATGATTGTTAACAATGTACTCATGTCAAAAATCATTTTAGTTTGGTTGTTTAATTTTTGATTATGGATTCTAAATTAACATATTTTATAATCGGTATAGAAGGATGTTAGGATTGTCCGAAAATGATATAAACAGACATCATATTAAAATTTTAATATGGAGCATGTAAGGCGAACTTTTTGTGCATTGGCAATATGTATTATCGTAAATGTTCTATTGTCTACAATATCATATTTCTTTTATGTATTTAACATATAGGAAAAGTGCCAAATCCGAATTAAGATCACCAAATGATAATTTAGAGGATCTCAAGTATTTATAAAATGGTAGAGAATTTTTTGTAGAAACAATGAATCCCTTATGATGGAGTATTTGGACCTTAACTTCATAAGTGATATCAAGTATACTATGTCAATCCTAATTTCATGTCCAACCTTAAGTTAAGAACTTTATGTTGGAAATGTTCCAGGTAATTAGTGGTGGCTAATTTAACCAAAGGCTAAGTAGATCGCCTTAAATAACTTTGCGGTAAAAGAAGCATAAATAAATGCATAAATTTATAACTGAGTTAGGGGTGATTATAAATGTTCAGAACCTATAACATTTTGTATGATAATAATTCTTTGATATAGTTTGTAAAAGAACCTAAAGATTTCTAGAGGTTAAAAAACATACTCCAAAGAGCTCCATATGGTAAAGGCATTTTATTCGGCATTAATGAGAGTTAATTGACATGGTATATAATTTAAATGACATATCTTACCCATTCACTAAGTGGTTGGAATAAAATTCATAATTGATCCCAAGTGTATGTGAGAAATTGATAGAGTTAAGGATATGTCATTAGGGTAATTATATAATTTGTTGCATATATCTAACTTGATAATTGATCTTATTCATAATGAAGGTGTTTGAATTCTATAATATACTTTATTATACAGTAATATAATTAATTAAGTAATTAATTTAAAGAGTATTAAATAGAAAATCCTTAAATGATCTGTTATGTGATAGTAATTATAATATGTTGTAATCATGAGAAATTTATCATATTAAAATAACATATTATTTTAAATATTCCTAGTCAAGATGTTTTAAGATAGAACATCGATATATCCATTGAGATCAAAGTACATAGTACCCTCTAAATATTAGGTGATGGTTGTTGTGCGCATGGGGTTACATATAGATAGTTATTGGATAACTAAGGAATGACTCACTCGAGAGTGTTTTATTGGTTAGTATGGCTAAGGTCAAATAGAGAATCTCGAAGTGATGATGTTACAAAGTTCACTCGACGTGAGAATGCCGTGGGACATCAATACGGACACTTTATTTTAATTATAGTTAAATCATGACATAGCGATCCATTGACCGACTATCATTGGGTCTGAGTTAAAGCATTGGAAGTGGAACACTATTCGATAGACAATTCGTCTTCTCGATTATAAAGGGTTAGTATCATGGTCAACTGAAATCAATTCAAAGTCAAAGTATCTGGCCATAATAGCATGGTCAATAATAATAGTTATTACTGAACCAAGTATTTTGTGTTTGGACCAATCAAGTTAAAGTGGATGATACTGGAATTTTGACCAAAACCAAATTCCCTAAGTCCTCGAGTGATATAGTTTTGACGAAGAGAATTGGTGTAAATAACCGTTACTATTGGTACTGCTTATAATTAATAAAATTGGATTTTTATCGAAATGATATGTACATAATAAATCCAACCAAAATGTCACACCATTAGCAAAGGTGACGTTTGAATGATAATATTCGAAAAACTGTTGATAAATACTCGAAAAACCATACTATTTAATTAATTTATAATCATTGTAAATTAATTAAATTAATTTATATTTATGAAATAATAATAATTATATTTTTATTTGATTAATTGTTTGAATGCCGTTAGTATTTAGCGAAAAGTGTATATATAAAATTTATGTATTCACATATTAGTATATGATATCGATAAAATACTTGATTTGATTTAAAGCAATTAATTACTAAATGGTTTTGGAAATTTTGAGAGCCTTTATAGGCTCATTCTCAACCGGCTATGCATTGTAAAAGTGGGGGAATTAATTACAATTTAATGAAGAATTAAAGAGGGAAATTTTTAAAGAAGGAATTGGAAATATTTCAATTGTTTCTATAAACTAAAATTCCTTTCATTCATCCCGACAATTCATTTTTTCCCGCTCTCCTTCCTATAATCGAAAATTCCATGGCTTTATGGATGAAAAAAATATAAAAACAAAATAAAAACAAATCAAATAAATTAATAATAAAATGGTGCTTTAGATCATTGTAATTTCAAGTGGTGATTCAGTCCTAGGAGTTTTCATATATTCAAGGTGCAAATCATAGGTTGTATAACGAATTTATATGTGCCTATGTTGTCACTTCTAATATATACATATGTATCCATGTTCAAATTGATTTGAAAATAAGCATTACCATGTTATTATAATATGCATACGTATCTCCATTATTATAATTTATTTAAGTGAATTATAATTTTGGCTTTTAACAATACTATTACATAAAATAATTTTATAGCATTTATACACACATACACACAGACATACATGTATATATAATATGTGTATGTATACGTAATTTCTTAATATCTTAAATTTGCTTTGTATACATACCTATGTTTATGCATTTATAAAAAAAGCAATTGAATTTTATTTAGGCCAAACGTGTATATACATTTAAATATATGTTAATGTGTGTTTTATTTTATAACAATGTTGCTAGTTCACAAATAATATACATATGCGTGTGTGTATATTCAAAAGTCCATTTGAAAAATACACATGTTTAATAATATCTAATTAAAACTTTAAAATAGATAGGTTGTATGAAATTATAAATCTAAATTTGATTTTCCAAATCAAAATTAGATTCTTAAGATATTTCATCGATTTTAAAGTATATGCAAGCAGTCAAATTTAGTTATAAAATATATTTTTATTTTTATTTTCATTACAATTGGAGTTTGGTTTACAATTGTGTGTGTATAAATTAGAATAATAAGGATAACAAATAATATTTTGAATCTTCACCTTCTAAAGTAATAATATAAAACAAGTAACTATTACAAACATACACTCACAAAGGCGTCTTTGATGTACTCTACATTATATTTATCTCAAATTAATTAAAATATAAATTAATTAAATCTTCTTCAAATTTTTTTAAATAAAATAAGATTTTATTTGAAATTGTATTAGATTGGATCCAATAAATTCTTTAGAATTCATAGGCTTAACAGATCCAAAATAGATTTTTTTTAAAATCTGCATATTTCATCTGCTTCTAACTGGTCTGGTTTCTTCAGTTCAGCTAGAGTCATAAGCCTATATTCATTATCAATATTATTTCAGATAATTCTTATAATTACAACCAGCTTTACAATAATTCTAGATCAAAGAAAAGGCTGATTTCAAAATGGCAGCAATTCAGTGCAAAAATCTGGGTAGAGATCAAAAGCTCTTTTTATGGTTGTCTAAAGTCATCTATGTATAGCGTAATCCTCCGCTATACGTGGCAGAATGAGATTGATCAGGCAATCTTTCAGATCCAAGTTTATAGTCACAAAGATGAAGTCAAAATGGCTAACTCTTAACAATTGGATCGGTTGGTACCCATCGAATGTGGTTGGTCTGAATGGTTTTGCAAGTCTACTTTTATGATATCTTTTCATATTTGCTTATGTCTTCAAGCTTTGGTCTTCGATGAAAAAATTATCCATCATGGTTCGGTTGGTACCGACTGATTTCTCTCTCCAAAACTTGTTTTTTTCTTCAACTTTCGCGTGTGGGGTCATCTATCAGATAAAGTGGACATAGCGTTGAATTTGGACCAATCGATGTGGTATGGGCCGTTTAATGTTGACCAGTTTGGCTTCTTCCAAACTTAGCTAAATTTCTGTATGCTCCTTCATTCTTCAATCCTGACATCCCTTAAGCTTCTAAATCCATTTCTTTATCATCTTGAAGTCCAAATTCATTGAGATGCCACTTAGTTCAATTGCTGGATAACAAGAATATAATAAATCTTCACCATAAACAAAAGAAATAGAAAAAAGGACGTTGCAATGAAGGGATTAAGGAAATAATAAGACTAAGCTGGAAATGAATGTTAGCCAAAGCCAAATTAGTACCCTTTGCCTTCCTAACTATCTCATTTCCTTATTCTTTTTCATTCGCACAATACAAATGAATTAAAACCTAGGTCGGCCACCATTGTGAATAGAAAAGGAGAAACGAAACAAAAGGAAGATCAAATCTTTATATCAAAGAGAAGGAAGAGGATTTATGAATGAAGTTTTGAAGTTTTTATGAGTAACACTTAAACTATCTTCCTCTAAACATGCTTGGCTTCATTTCTTATATTCTAGATGATTTGATTTTAATGAACATGTTTTAATGATAATATAATGAACCTATGCTTGTTTGGATGTTGATATCATTATTTTTTATATTTTAAAGGGTAAAGTGGGAGTTAATCATCTCTAAATGTTTTGGAATTTTAATCCTTAAAACAACGATGGGTTTCAATTTACATAAATTTCGAGTGGAAAAATTATTTACTAGAATTTTCTAAGTTGAAAATTGTTAGTTTTGGCTAAAATTTTATATTTAAAAGTAGTAAGATACAATATGTAGATGCAAAATTCTTACTGAAGGTAAAGAGGGTGTTTCCAAATTTTGTGAATTTTTGATAATTTTTCCATTATTTTCGAATTGATAAATTAAACGGCATGGCATAAATACCTTAATTGATGAAAATAATTAAAGAAAGTAATTATCTAAGGCATAATAAAAGGAAACAAATTCAGCTATCTTCATAGATTTCTGCACAGTAGAAAAGTAACGAATAAACAAATGACAGGTGTAAGGAATTAGTCTAAAAATATATATTTAGTTAAGGAAAGTATAAATTTTCCACTTAATTACAAAATTTTCACTTTAAAAATGCATTAGCCTAAAATTGATATATGCGATAGCATGAAAATCTACAGTTTCCATAGCTTTTAAGTGAGACCTGCAATAGCGCTTAAGTTAGAAGTGTGATAGAAAAAAGTTTACAATTGCGGTATCTTCGAGACCTCTACATGCGATAGCTTTATGATTATACACGCAACTTCTATGAACTTAGACTTACAATAGCTATACTTGTAATAGAATAGAAGTGCGGTACCTATACTTGTGATACCCTAGAAATGTTATAGCCCTAGAGTTTGAAGTGCGATAGAACTCAACCTATACATGCGATAGCTCAACTTATGATAGCTCCAATGTTAGATTGTGATAGCTATTGAATGATACATGTGGTAGCAATTGAGCTAAAGTTGTGATAATTATTGAATTATACATCAAATAGCAATTAAATTTGATATGTGGATGCTATTGAAGTTGAATGTGTGATAGCCAACTTAGGTATGGGATAACTATATGTCCAATTGCTAATGGTAGTAAATTCATTACGTAAATGTGATAATTGTTGGGTAATATGTCAGAAGACAAGATCCAAGATGTTTTCTTTTTATTTCATAGGGTGAAGACTATGAACGGAAATGAAATAAACCATGTGAAATGAAAAAACTGTACAAGCTTAGAAAAGATAGGAAATCATAAGTTATATCATCCTAAAAGACGAAAAGATAAAAGTGTATATCGTAAGAATTAAAAAGCGTTTGATCAACCTTGAAATGGGAAAGTGGGCTAATGTAGCAACCCAAAGTGTTAAAAATGCAACATTAAGTAAGTAGAAAGGTGTAAGGCCTTAGTTGTAACCAATAGTCTGTTCATGAAAATATTCAAGAATGTAGGTGCAAGGCCGATGTGGCATCCAATTGTCTGTAATGACAAAATACGAAAGCGTGTTGCAAGGCCTGTGTGGCATCCTAAAAGCATGTTTACGACATTATACACAAGCATGGGTGCAAGACCTAGGTGGCAACTTTAATGTTTATTCAAGACATTATTCGAAAGCCAGAATATAAGGTTTGTGTGGAAAAAATATGTCAGACCCCAACATTAGTTGGGAACAATGGTTCTAGGCTTGAGTGGCAATAGGAAAGAAATGACTATAGAAGCTAATCGTCGTTTAATATTAAATGTACAGCAAAATTTTTGTGGAAGTGATGATTTGTGATTACGATTCACGTTATGTTATTCAATCTAGTTAATACTTTAGGGAAAACTTGTTCTATTAGGCGGCGTGGTCTCATTTTGATAGGGCGGCAATTAGCCCTATCAGGTTGGATTCGGACAAGACCTAACGGGTCTCAATTCTAGTTGGCTGAGATTTGCCGGGTTTAAATTGAAAGGGAGTGCGAATTAAGGATCTTAAGGATAATTTAACACTAGAGGGAGGGGTGAATAGTATTTAATGGATTCTAAGACTTATATGGACTAATTTAAAATTATGACACAAACAAATGCAGAACTTAATCACAGAACAACCACAAAATCAAACACAGATGCAGAAAGTAAATAAAAAGTAGTAAAAGGAAAGAACACACCGGATTTTATACTGGTTCAGAGTTATCCTACATCCAGTCCTGTACCAAGGGAAACCACCTCAAACAGATTTTTATACCAATGTCAAGATAACAATCCTCAATTTCTAAAGGCCTTGAGGTATCCTCCTGTCTCACGAGTCAGGGGCAAACTCTCTTGATTTACGGGACTCAAGACCACCCAATTGATTTCCAGGCACAACCACACCTTATAGAGAGACTTGATAAACTTTTGATTACAAATTGATCCTTTAACTCTGAATAGCACTTTAATCTTCGAGGGAGGGCAGAGAATCAAACAAGAATGAGATTCTAATTTGATTCACTTAAGAATTCGGCATAATTTCAGCACGATCTTAAAAATATTAAAATTTTAGAATATGGATTTGCGGAGAAGAAGTGAAGAAAATAAGAGATTAGTTAGTTAAAAAATTCGTCTGTGAAGGCTATTTATAAAGCACCAATGGCCATAACTGTAACGACCCGCTATTTTGTACCATTCAAATCGACAATAAAACCGTACATGTCCGACTTGAAAAATTCAAAATACTGAATTGTTAATTTAATTTGGCAAAACTTAGCATATACAGTAAATAAATTAAACACGGATCACAGACACAGAGTAATATAATGCAGCGGAATAGAAAAATAGTAGTTCATGAAGCTACTATATACATCAGAGTTTAAAATAAAATACATCAGAATCTCTGGAATACAGAAAGGTCTTCAGTACGAGCCGATGACTTCTCTAAACCAGTCAACTAGAAAACTGAAAGCTGAAACGATAGTTGGATCTCCAAATGAAGCTCCAATCTCATAAGGTGAGTCTCGAATGCTGGATTACTCGGTCTGACCCGAGCGTAAAGCAAAACACAAAACACTCGAGTCAGGATTAACATTCTTATATCAATAAATTCAACTCAAATGAAATATCAACTGAAATACAATATACTTAAAGGATGTTTGGGATGTCCACCCTCTAAGGGTCCATAGAACTATCTATAGGGTAGAAATATACACTACTACACCGTAGTCATTCACTTAATTTATACTTCAACCCAACAGTCAATTTTTACTTCGAATAATCATATTTCCCAAACTAGTATCTATATATTGAGTAAGGTATGCAGTACAGTATTTCAATTTCCTGAACTTAACAAATTGTTCACATCAACCTGACCTTCCTATTTAAATTAAATCCAATCTCATTTTATCAGTTAAATCTTCCTAAAATTCCCACTTAAATTTATAATTCTCAAATTTGGATTTGATATCCCAATTTTCCCTTTTATTTCAATATGTTTCCATATTTTAAGTATTCAACATTTTAACCAAAATTTTCCCAATCTAGTTTCTAAATAAAATTCCCAATCTATTTCAAACTCAAATTTCATTTAATTCGATTAGTTATCTACATAACCGATTCGACTATCTTGGTTCCAAATACATATCCGAATTTCTAAACCATTTAATTACACTATAGTTCATAGCTTATATATAACAATTTAAATTTGACAGTTTCATCTAGATTCTCGATTTTTTCTTTTTTTTTACATCGTTATTATCCAGTCTTGAACCCTCCCTTATTCGATTCAATATCATTTTAGTGATCATGAATTACACTTTACCCAAATTTCTTAAATTTTATTAAACGTGAAATATTTCATTCGATAAATTTCAATTTGATTTAGATAAATAAATCCTTATCTAAATACCATTTCAAAATAACCCAACTTTATTTCCCAATCCTAATTGTTCAATATTATTGCAAAGTTTTCCGAAATAAAATTTACATAAATATTTATCATAATTTATGTATTTAATCACATCTTGATTAAACTAGATATAATTAACTCTATGTTTATCATTTTCCCTTTTATACATGTATTTAAGAATTTACACATAAATAAAACCATATATTTCTTATCATATGGTCAAATGTTACGAATATTATCATTTCAATCCATACACTAAATATATACGGGTGGATAGCATTCCACCCGTAATCCCAAATTTAAATTAAATAAAACCCGCTTGGGTCTATCATTTAAACCCATTTCAATTCAAAACAACCATAACAAAAGGGAATTGCAGTGTGATGTCAGGGATGGTGTCAAAGTAAATAAACAAGTAATAACAACGGTCAATAACAATTCAATAAGTAAATCAATAACTCCGAAATAATCGTATTTATTCGCATTGTTATTTGTATAATTATTTCTAGAATCTACACTATCATGTCATGTAGATAAAGATTATTACATTTTAGTTTTTCACTTGTCGTTCCATTTCAATTTCAGTTTAATACTACAACAATTAATCCAAACTACGTTCAAGGATTTAAAGTATAATTTATCAATTTCTACGACAATTAATGGGTCAAATTTAACTAATCAAATTTACATATGGCGGGGTCAGGTTTCAAATAAATCAAGGTCCGTCATATGTAATCCGTCTTAATTTGTAAACTATACTACCCCAAATTTAACTAGCAAACTAGTTATCACTTAACAGTAGTAATTAACATCCAATTTAAACGATAATCAATCAATCAATCAATTATCAACCAATCTGTATTATTATCACATAATTAATTAACCGATAACGGTGTCAGGTGTCACAGGTGAGCAGATACAGATAATAGCAGTCATAAAAGTAAAACAACCAACAACAGCAATTTCAATTGTCGTTTCAATTGAAGTCAAATTTAATAAATAAAAGAACGTTAATCGTGAGTGATTGCTCACCTTTCGAGGCTAGAGATATATGATGATGAAATAAGCTACGAAATCCAAAGCAACGCTGGATGGACAAGATTTGATGCAGAAAATAGGCACGACGGACAAGGCTGATAATGGGAAATCGATGAGAATGAATCGAATCAATTTTGATATTACAGGAAAAAATATAAATTATTATGATATTAATTCTTCCAAAACCAATTTTCAAATTAAAAATGTATATTTAAAATCTATATATACCTATATGTAATTTAAACATAATTCGTCCAAAAAAAAAAACCATTGTATTATATTTTATAGTCAATAATTATTATAAAAACAATATAACCACTTATTGTAATATATATTACTTTAAAAAAAACCCATGAAAGCAACCTATATATGTTCATAATAAAAATGTATATATAGAAATTCCAAATGCATAGCCTATATTCGGTTATATATATATATATATTACGTAAGTCTGAAACAAACACCTAAACGCATATATATGTCTCGAGATTTATAAACAACAAAATACTTATAATGACACATGCACTCATATACTTATATAGACTGTGAACAAGTATACATACTATGCCGTATAAAATCCAACACTAAAAAAAGTAAACTCACACTGAAAACATTTTAGTCAATTATTAAATATATATATTAACTAGCGTATAAAACTAACGTATCCTGTAACTTTATAATATATAAGCTATATCAGATATGAAACTATCATTATATCAGATATATAAATAGTTAAACATTTTATACAAAACTATCATAACTTTATTAAATTAAGCATACATTACACACTTACACAAATAGACCGTAAACTGTAAAACTTCACCCATTTTAAAGTGGTAACAATACGCTTGCTAAAAATATAACCCACATAGCTCGTACTTCCCTATAAAACTATATAAATATTTGTAAGCTAACCATTAATATAGTCTAATTCACAATATGCATACCTTTATAACTTTAAATCAAATGTGTATATATATACTTATAACCAGTTATTCACAAAATACATAGCTTTAAACATATCATATATTTAAATACATATACAATCGACTGATAAGATGAGTATGCTTTACGTTTTATATATGTACTAACTTTTTATATAATATTTATATATACACTTATCAAATTTTATAACATGCGAACAAAATTTTATATTATATAGAATCTGAAAACTGCAAACATTTCATACTTGGAACCATACTATATTTATAAGATGTATATATGATATCTTAAATCAAAAAAAAAAAAAAACTTACTTTGCTATAATACATACAATATTACTGCATAGATATACATTACTGACATATATTAAACTATATATTAACTAATATATAACCTTCAAACTTTTAAAATTGAATACCAACGTGACACATAAAGTATAAAACAATCAAGTTATCAAATCTCTATACATAGTATAATATCATACACACTATGAACGAAAAAAAAAAGAAAAAAAAAAATACTGTTATGAACTCATATATATAATACCATATGATACATAACTAACATGAATTTAAAATCATGTAGGACAGATCACATATTCCAAATACAGACTTATAGAAAATATACAATAACACATATATATTATAAATATATGCTAACCTATTACTCAAAGATAACGTGTGGCATGATTGTTGATGGTGAAGGCTCTGAGGATGGCTGAGCATGCAGGCGATGACAACACGTGTAGAGAGATATGTGCATGAGAGGAGGAGAGAAAAACGCGGAGGGAGAGGGATGAGTTGGATGTGGTGGGTGACGAAGCGATGGGAGGTGGAAGCACGGTAAAAGAAGGGAGAAAATAGGTGGATCTGTAGAAAGAAAAATGGAAGAAGGAGGAGGAAGAAAACTTAAAATGAGGAATGAGATTGGAAGTGACAGCAGTTTGCAATATGAAAGAAACGAAGTCAAACAAGGTTATAAAGGCAAAATAAATAAAGAAAAGAACCGTTGCATACGAAACGTATACAATAAATATGAATTGATTTGAATAGTAATGGTCAAATTCAGCTGAAAAGATTAAAGCGAATAAATACGGAGCATTGGTTATGGTAAAGTAACGCACAAAATTAGGGGAATAACAAAGGAAAGGACTGGTCAAAATAAATGAATGTAAACGTGCAACGAATATAAAAATCTATATAATTGAACCGATGGAAACGAAGGAAGCAAATAAAAGAAAGGGAACGAAGGAAAAAAAATGAGCTGTGTCCCGAGCATAAATAAAGGTGGTAAGGTATGAGAGGAATGAGAAAAACAAACGGGCACAATTTGAAATCAATGCAATAAAACGACCAAAAGCTGATTTTTAGGAAAATTATTAAAGAAATATTCCTTGGGCTGCGCGTTTGAGATCCGAAAAGGCATGGAAATCAAAAAGTTATAATTTAGATTGGAATGAAAACGTACAGGAAATAATAAAGGAAAAAAAAATGCGAAATAATCATATAGCATTTATTACGTTTCAAACTTTTGACATGGCATGGGATGGAAACAGCTGTACGCTAATTGAGAAGCTATTAAAGCAATTTATTATTAGTGGCATGTTATACGTTTTTATATTTATTTATTTCCTAGATCTCAATTCATATCTGATTATACTATGCAGATTTATCTTTATTATTAAACGTTCAAAAAGAATAAAACGTATACAAATTTTCTTGATTTTCGAAACAAAATTAACGGCTAAAAGATGATGAAGGGACAAAATATAAGAAAGGGAAAGAGATGAATGCGTACAATTATTTATAAGAAAAGAGAGAGAAAAGAAAAACCCACAATTAAAAATGAATGAATGAACGCTGAAAGTCAGTCAGGAATATAGAAGGTACAATATGAAATAATGGTAATCACAACTACTTTTTTTAATGCAGACCTTAAATCAACCCTTAAAACATATACTTCATATATGTAGTTAAATATAGTATATACTTCTCTTCTTCTTTGGTTCATATGATATATGAAACCCTTAACTATCGTATTTATAGCTGACGACATATGTATAGATATACTAAATATGCACTAAAATAAACTGGAAATGGTGACACAAAAACCCAAAATCAAATATATATATATATATATATATATATATATATATATATATATATATATATTTAACATGACTAGAAATCAAACTTCAGTAAAACTATATACTAGTATCAAGACTAACATATATATATAGCTATTATAACAAATATAAATTAAATAAAACTTGGTATAAATACGCTTTACTATATATACACTTCAAATAGACCATCATACATATACAGTGGTTTTCCAAAATAACTATATATGGAACGTACTCAACATACTTAAAATTTACACACCTTGCTGAAAAGCAAAAGGAGACCGTAAATTTATTACCCACGCTATTGATATTTATACCCAATAGAAATGAACTATGCTACCAAATTTACATCAAACTTAACTTATATTATAGTATAAATAATAGTTTATAAAGTTTTTGTACTAGATCTTATAGGTATAACCACAACCAAACTTTAAAATATATGTACACAGCTCGTACTACAAATCATTAATATACATAACATATTTTCTTTTCTTTTTCAAAATTTTATTATTAATAATTTCTCAAAATCCAATTCAATACGTTAAATACCAATTAAAAATTGCTAAAATTTTATGGGTCGTTACAATAACCATTCGTGAAGAGATTTAAACGAATAGACACTTCTTTTGAAAATTAAAACTTTTGAATTCAACGGCCACCATGTCGACATGGGGTATCCCATGATGTCGACATCCCTAGTTAAAAAAACAATGTAAAATTTGTTTTGAAAATGGTATTGAAAAGGAAAACAAGATGAAATGATTCTGAAGTAAAATAAACTAATTTTCCTATGTTTAAAACACAAAAGCAAAGAATATTTTAAGGCTAAAATATCTTTTTGAAAATCGTTTGAAAAGATAATTTTTAAGGCTAAAATATTTTGAAAAGCAGTTTTGAAAATCATTTTGAAAAATCATTTTAAAGTATTTTTTGCAAGCTTCTTCCTGTAGAATATCTCATCACATTAGGACTTGAGAACTTGTACAAAACTAGGATGTTCGTAGGTTTGTAAGCTACTTGTCGTAGGTTTGTAAGCTACTTGTCGTGGGTTTGTAAGCCATTAAGAAGGTAGAAGTGGGTTCCATCCCAAATGAAATTCAAAATGAAGATTTCCATGCTATTATGAAGTTTTAACAAAAAACTAGACACATATCTTGAAATCTTGATCTTGATACTCATGAGTCTTCAAACTTGATTTCTTCATTCTTGATCTTTATACTGTATAGTCTTCAATAATCAGTACCTGCCTTATATATATTCTGCATAACAACATTCATATATATCTATAAAATAGTGTTAGTATATAAGTTATAATAAAATAAGTTATAATAAAATAAGTTACAAAGGTTGTTGTCATCAAAACCACTATCTCCAGTTCCTAACATAAACTATACAATTTGAATCCCGGACTGGTCGACCCGAGGTTGGGTTCAGGTCAGGTCGGGTCTGATTGGGTAATTACGTTTACAATACACATAGTTTTATGTTTATTGGTCGGCTCTTGCAAGTCAAGTCATTTTGAGCCGAGTTTGATCAGGTCTAAATGGTGTTTCTTAATACCTAGACATGACTCGATGCCCATCGAGTTCGGGTCGGGTTCGTTTTATGCTCAGGCAGTTCGGTTCGGGTAGGCAAGTCTCGGTTTTGATTACCAGCACTACACTTCGATTGTGTTAGGGTAATGTATTACTCATACCAGGCTTTATGTCTAACCTGTGTTTTTGTTATTTCCCATAAACTCACGGATGCCCATTTGAGTTGGCAGAGTTTATGTCTTAGACAGGTTTGCTGAATGATGAATAAAGACTCCAAAGACGAAGTAGCAGGCTAAGCAGATAATAAAAGTATCTTTTTCGCTATTGTCAAACTAAGTTCTATAACTAGTTAAGTGTTCATGTTGACATCATCATATGTCAAACACGATAATATTTTTTTTAAATTATATTTCCTAATATGTAGGCACATTTCACAAATCTAAACATAATAAAAAATGTATGTAATGGAAATTTATTTTAGTTGATCTGTTTACTTATTATTGTTAAAAAAATGATCTCATTTTATCACATGAAACTAATTTTGGTGATGACTGCAACACTTTGCGTTTATTTTCGAGTCTCGGATGAGGGATGTTACAACTTCTCTCCCCTTCTTGGGTTCATGCACCCTCACATCTTCCCTCAACATTCTTTTCCCAGGACTCAATAGCACTGCCTGGCATAGGCCAGTATAACTCAAAGTAAAGGCAATTTTCCTACAATTATTTGGTAACTAGGAGATAGACTCAACCCAAATAATGAGCTGGGACTTGTCCTCATGCATGTCTCCTTGAGGACCTACAAAAAATGTGAACATGTTGGAAAAAAGATGGAATGAAAATTTACTTAAGAACTTGAGTTTATAAAGAAGCTCACCTAAAGTTCTAAATTCTTAAATATGGAGGTCAAGATTAATAGAGCTGACCACGTTGAAGAAATGATCTTAATGGCCAACCGCCTTATCCTATAAATCCAAAAAGGGGTAAGGGTGACGCAACTCCATAATTAATAACACCAACCCTCAAAGGAGCCGGTGAGCTTCGAGAGCATATACAATGCTTGAACAAATAAGGAGAGGACTCTGGAAGACCAAAGTCTTGTCATAATATAAATAAGCTGGTTTGCAAGTTGTAGCGGTTGGGAGCAAACTAGGCTGGGTCATGTGATGCGCATTTAGAAAGCAGACAAAGAATGTGTGCAGAGGGAGAGACAGGTTGCTTCTCATATACGGGAGCGTCCATTTGAAAAAACAGGCTGGGGAAGGGCGATAGGGAAATTCGCCCTATCCCTAAGTGCCGGGAATAACATGACAATGTTGGTATGTGTGACAACCCACCATTTTCGACCAATTGGTTGGGTGCTCAAATAACCATTCAAACCATGAAAGACATAAACAACGATTGCTTGGGTCATGATATAGATAAACAGAATAATATTTCTAACTACACGATTCAGAACACATAGTGGAAGGAACAATATGTAGAATACCAAACCATTCATTTATGTCACCAAAATCCACAGTCATGACTTCATAGTCATAGATCCATAAAATACTAATCACAAACTAATCACCAATAAGCACACAATATCATACTAAGTGTCAGACGTCAATGTATACAATATATACATAGGTAATATCTTCATCATTTGCACCTTCAATATCACTTACACCAGCGCTATTCAAAGTTAATCAACCTATTGGTGATCGATACAAAAAAATGGTGGAGGGAGGGTTCGACTTACGCTTGTGTGAGTGAAACAAGTTTATTTCACATATACTACAAAAATACTGGTATAACATCATTAGTGTCTAATAACATATGTAAATAAACCTTAACATGCCCAACTTGCATAAAGGGTAATATCAATAATACAAATATAGTAGACTACTCGATTAAGGCCATAGTGCACCCAACTTTGTGATATATTATTGACGAGCAAAGCATGTCCTATGCTCACTACTCATTCAACCCATGGCCTAGGTGCAGGTACATCTTCCAACCTTCAATATGGACGTCTCCATTCTATCAACGATTCGCATACCCATCTTTATGTAGCTTGTGATGCCAATGTAAGTCATAGGAGCAACTAAATGTCAATATGTATTTGATACAATCACTAAACATCGATTACTTCATCATATATCAAATTTACATATATCGAGTATCCATACATTCAACCATATCAATATGGCTCATCACATCAAGGTCGTACTACCAATCATTTCCAAAAATAGTTCAAAGAATCACGCTAAGCCCAGTCCTAAAAATGATGCTTCGTTCAACTTGACCTTATCAAGCCCAGGTTCCATTTTCCCAATAGTGCCTCCACCTGTCTACTGGTGGAACTACCACCGATCAACTAATCATATGATCTTTACACCGATGACATTAGTTCGAATGGGCATTTCAACGCCTGTATTCTTTATTTTTGTTTCTAGTTTGTTACTATTTTTATTCTTTTTTAATCTTTAAACTTCGGTTATTACTTTCTGATATCATTTTACGATTCCAAATTCATTACAAGTTTAAAATATTATTTCTATTAGCAATTATCATTTTGAAAATCAAATTATGTTATTAATCGTCTTATATTCAGATCTCATCATTGTACTTATTTCTTAATCAATATCTACCATTTAAATTTATAGTTAATCCTAAAATTAGACCTCTTATCATCTTAAGCCTCCATTCACCAAAATGAAGATCAAACCCCCAAATTTTATAAAGATGCCTCCAGTCTCTTTGGTTTATAGAATTAGGTGCTCAGAGTTTAGATGAGGGATCCGTATCCACTCGTAGCCCTTGTTCCACTCGTCAGTTTAACATAGAATGGTCGAATCCATTGAGAAACGAGTGAGTTATAGTGTTTTAAAGTTAGGGGAAGGAGAGGAAGAAAGATATGAAGAAGAAGAGAAATGAGTTTTGAAAATAGTTTGTACATTGTTTTGTAGATTAAGTGGATGGAGGGAAGCAGCAGTTGGAAATTCAAAAAATATGAAATAACGGAACTTCACCTACTTTGGTCCATCACGACCCCATAATCTGAATCTTTCATACATCCTTTATATAATCTTCGATTTTGACATTCTTATAGCCGAAACCCGTATAAAAATCGTATATATGCAATGGTGCAACTTTTGTCATTAATTTCCATCGTCTGTAAAATTACATATTTAAACCTTATTAATTTAATTGACCAAAATAACATATAAATTTATTATTTAAATGGGTATTGTTTCCCCCATTTAAAAATAATTTCATCCTCGCAACTCTTAAAGGACGAAGAACGTAATTTACGTACTCTTGTATCATATATCGCATGCACACATCTATAACATATACAAGCAACCACCCAAACATTCATAACATGCATATGTTTAGGTTAGGCATATGTAATAACATGATAGGTCATATGGATGTGTATGATCCATGATATGTGACATACTTCATATTAAATGTAGAGATCTAACTACCAGCTTCCTATATGAATGCAAATGACATGACATATTAGGCATGAATGCTAGCACCCTAACACAAACATATAGGTTCTATATATACGCACAACCATAGCATAGCAACAAAACACATTACCTAGTAATTTTTACAAAGCATCCTAACAACCATCAAACAAAATCAGTCAAACCTAATTTAAGTCAATCAAAACCAAGTCTAAGGAATGTACCAAATATCTTCTCTTTGGGTTTCCATGCATTATCTACCGAATCATCCCCTTTAACACCCCGTAAAAATTAATTAATTAAATAAGATAAGGCTAAAAATGAAATTTTTGTAAATATCATAATTTGAGCACGAAATTTGTGTCGATGCATTCGTGGCAATTTTCTGATCAATTTTCATATATAAAGTTGAGAAAACGAAGCTCAAACGAAAAAGTTGTTGACGTTTGAAGTTTTTGAATTCAAATTAATTTAAATGGAATTCAGATTTAAATAAATAATTAATGTTAAGTTTGAAATTCAAAAATTAGTGGTAGTTAGACTTGAGGATTTAATAAACGTTAAAATGAGTTAACGTTAATTATTAATTAAGGAATCAAATAAAATATTAATGGCAAATAAAATATGTTCCCAAACTAACACTACTCGTCGGCCGCCTACCTTGGGCCGGTCGACCGCTAGTGGTCGACTGCTTAGGTAAGAGCGATCGACTGTTATTGTTGTGGCAAATAAGGTTAAGGAAGACTATGAATGGTCCAAAATATATTATTCTGCATCAATTTAAATCTGACAGTTCTGGTGCTTTCTAACTATAATAAATAAAAGCCTAGCCCCCTCACTTTTATTCACAAATTATTTGCGAACTAAGAAAAATTCTGTCGGTCTCTCCCTTCTTTAAAGATTTAGAAAATTCTCTAGGGTTTCAGGTAAGAAATTATCAATGTTTAATATTCTATTTCTAATTCTATTATCCTCTAATCCCTAAATTTCTGAATTTAATTCATATACGATTCCTTGTATATTTCTAAATGGAGAAATCCGAAAGAGATTGAAGCAGCGTAAAAAAATCCAAAAGGAAGAGCTAAGGACCTTTGTGAGTGGAAATCTTAGTCCCAAAGCATTAAATAAAGGATATAAATGATAAGAACATTCTAAAAGAAAAGATGTGTGATAACAATAAATATGGGAACTAAATAAAAAAATAAGCATAGACAAGAATGAATAAAAGGGTAAAAAGAGAATAGAATTGGAAAATGGTGAAAAAGTGTAAAGGGATACAAAAGACATTATAAATCTTTTAAAAAGAAAGCAGTCAATAACCCTAAAGTAGGCAAGATATAAACACATAATGAAGTATTGAATTATGGCCAATAGTAAATTTTTGAGGAAAAATGATTAAGAAAAGATGAATGAATATATATATGTATGTATGTATGTATGTATGTATGCATGTGTATGTGTGTGTTATACATGTATCTCTAAGTATGCATTTATGATGGTTGAACTTTTGAATTTAATATATGATTGTATGAATAGAATCACATTAGTTATTAGTATGGGTTGGAATGCGAGGTCAGTAGTATTACACAATAAAAGTCTACCCACCGCAAGGAGCTACCAGCAATTGTGTATACATTATACTAATGTGAGACATATTCAACCATAGGACCCATGGAGAATATGTGTTTGCGTTTAGATAAAGGAATACCCCAATAGATAGAGGTGTCTGCTTCAATAATAGGAAAGGGAGGGTATTGCCTTGATTGCATAGGCAATTTAAATCAAATTATAAGAGAATGGATTATGTCATCATGTGTTTGTACAAAATAAAGGAGTAGGGCTGTACGTAGGTCGAGAACGTCATCAGTCCTTAGCGGTCAATGGGAAAGATGGGGATTACACCAAACTGGCTACACTGCCTACTAGTGTACGGATGACGTTGGGTTATGCATCGCTATATTTTTTCCTAGTTTGTTTGTTAGGAGGTAAGGCTAGTTAAAACTATAAAGGAGATCTTTCAAATCGTGCGCGAGGTAGTTTGTGGAGCCAAGTCCACAGCCGGTAGGGCAGAATCCACCACATTCAGAGTTCGTAGAACTTAGTCTACAACTAAGAAGCAGCAAGAAAATCCCCAAAAATGCAAGTTAGAGTACGCTAAATTACTATAAAGCTGTTAGTAGGCCTTATGGGAGTTCCTTGGTATGCTCGACATTGAGATCGTGATACAGTGAGGATGATGGATCTTGACGAGGTGCTAACAAGAGATACTTGTGGGCATAATATCTAGGTGTAGTGGGGGACCAAGGCACTTATATATATGTACATAGTTATAGTCTATATGAATATATGGGATGTATCATACGCGTATGTGGAGTCAAAATGAGAAAATAAAAAGTAAAAGATGTAACATGTAATGGAAGACAATCGACATAAACTAGTGTTATGTACAAAGTGTATAATTTACCAGTCACCAAAACGTTGTTTCGACATCCTCCTTATAACAACCCACATGATAGCTTTAAAGGGATGGTTACCGGTACAAGACGAGAACAGTGCAAGGTCAGGTTTCCTAAGCCATGCTCCACACTAACAAGGAACTATATATTGGAAGTGTTGACTTGGTCAGTAACTATATCTTTATTATACTTTACCATTCGCAATGAGTTCATATCGATAGTGCCCTGATATGCATTTTTTTTATTTCCATGATATCAAACCAACGATCCGTACTTTGGCAGACTTGAGTTTTCGATTTAGAGGAAATTTAGGCCTAATAAGGTATGGGTCACAAAAATATTATGAAATGATCCTAAAAAATTTCAACATCAAATCAAATGAAAACATCAAATAAAAAGATGTGGTTCATCCTCTTCTGACAAAGCTACATTCAGATCTACCTGAGATCTAAGGAGAAATATCAAATCAAGGTGTTATAAAGGGTAAGACTTTTTACGTTCAATTAATCTATTTTGTTTTATTTATTCATGATGTTGGAACCTGACAAAAATCACATATATGCATATATTTGAATTGTCACTGGTTGAATTTATTTTAAAACCTCTTTGTATTATCATTCAATTGTAAAATTAATTTGTGTTTAATTTGTGTATTTATGTTGTTTCTTAGATCTTGAATTATCAATTAACATGGGTTTTTTGCTGTAAAATTAACATTTTTTTCATAATTTAATTCACTCAAAGTTATGTCTTTGATGTTTTAAATTAATTAAATTATGCATGAATTTATTTATATGCTTTGTTATGGTATGCAAAATTGTAAATCAATATTAAATTTATATTTTATTTAAGTTAATTTTGTTTTTCAATTAATAAATTCAACATCTTGATATTTAATCAATTATATGAATTAGAGATTTAAATCTTAAATTACAATTTTACATATGTGCGTACGTGTATATGTAATTTTGAAAAGTATATTTCAATCATGTTATTAAAATAAGACATTAGTTGTGACAATAATTTATTTTAACAATTTTATTGACATGATGAATGTTTATTTTTCGATATGTGGTTTTAAAGTTTGGATATTTTGCTATGGTTAAGCATGGAATTTTATTGCGTTGAATTTATTATTGATTAATGTTTGTAAAGGTGGAAATTTAAAATAGCACCTTATTCTATTTCCTTTTATTCTAAGTTGATTAGAACTGGATTTAATATCAAAACTTTATGTCCTTCTTCACCTCCAATCTACCAGTCTCTACTTTGAAATCTTTTGTGTTATTGTATATATTTATTTTCATAATTTTATGTATGTATATATATTAAATATATATAAGTGGCAACAAAATATCACATATATGTGTATACACACCAAAACTGCACACACACATATATATGATACTATAAATATCTATCTATAAATTATATACACATATTATGGTAAATTCAAACATATGTATATACGTAAATCATTTATATTCTCAATATTCATATGAAATTGTCATACGTATATGTAAGTATAATATATGTGTTTATACAATGGGTATAAATACGAATATATATATATATATATATATATGTGTGTGTGTGTGTGTGTGTGTGTGTGCGCGTGCGCGCGTGCGCGTGCATGGGTTGTTATACACATCTTTATATATCACATTATGTTATCTTGTTATATAGTAGGATGTATACATGATACATTTAAATAACCTTTTAGTTGAAGTAGTTAATATGATTTAATTAATAAACATAAAATAATGTTAATAAAATTATGATTTTAATTTAATAACTAGACTGGATCTAGTGAAACCGATTAGACTACATAGGCCCACTATGACCCAATTAGGAGAAATTGTTTTAAATCTACCCATTTCACTAGCTACTGACTAACCCGGTTCTTTCAATGTTCTCTCGTATGGAACTTCTGCTGAGAGTAATAGGCCGCTTGGATTCTTATGCTCCACTTTAACTTATTGGCACACCCAACACTTAACCACATACTCCACCACTTGCCTCTTCATTTTGGACCTATAGAAAACTTGCTATGTATCCCTATATATCTTTTCTAAACTGGTTTAAATAGTTGCAATCGTGCTTCCTGTATATATACAAGTTTTAAAACCCTAATTCACTTTCTGGAGAATGCCCAAAATGCCCCTTAGGAAGTGTGGAGGCCAAGTAATCATTAACATGTCTTAATCCCCCATTAAGTGTACACGAAACCATTAACTCCATAAGCATGTGCATTAGCCTTTAATTTGTACATTAAGGTAGGTGGGTAGGTGGGGTCCTCCATGATCTTCACTTTGAATTATTTCCATCTTCATTCCTTTACATCCATTTTGTGCATGCATGTTTCTTCATGAACCCACTAATATGAGAAGCTAAATTCCTACAAAATATTATAGAAATTTCCAATTAAATTCTCTCAAATTAATATATGCGCACAAATGGCCATTTTGCCCTTATATGAAGATGAATATGTGAAAATTTGGAATTAATATGAATTTTGGTTAAAACAGGTTAAAATACCCAATATGATCATTTATTTAATTTAAATAGAATAAATATGGTGGTAAAAATATGCACATTTACGTGCACATCAAATACCCCCACACTTCTCTTTTTATTCGTCCTCGAATAAACTAAAACTAAGATAAATCCATTTTCGTAGGAAGCACGATTGCATTGAGCGTATGCAACAAGCCGTTAAACCTCTGGGTGTCCCCAATAGGAGGAGTGTAGTCTCGTGAGGGTTTTCAGCAGATACTACCCACAAAATCCAAATGCAAAATAAAAAATGTAAAGTGAAAATATTTACAAAAATGCAAGATTTATTTAAAAAGAGATGAATGCGAGTTTTTGAAAATATTTACAAATAAAGGATTTACTTTTAAATCGACACTTATAAGTTAAATATAGGTTTTGGTTATTATCTTGAAAATTTATGTCATTTACTCATTAAAATTTCCAACAAAAATCAAGTTATCATAACAAATAGACAATAGTTTAACTCGTTGTTTCAGTTGATAACAAAGTGTATCTATGAAATGGATCCGTAGTTGACTATCAAAGTTTATCAAAGTGGTATTTTCATTTCATTTCAATAACAATTCAAATCAAATAAGTAAAAATAGTCCTAGGTTTTCAATTGCTTGCTCTCTCATTATTTGTAAGAAAAATTACACACCTAGCTCAGGTAAACTGAGGCCAGATATAACACCCATGCACTGCCTTTCGGGCTTATGTGCGGGAGTACAGAGCATGGCGAGTGCACGCACTTTCGTGCATACACCTATCGACCGTAGGTGGTTTTATTAAGACTGTTCTTTTTTTTCTTTTTTACATGTGTTCCATGCATGCATAACCATGAGGACTTTTAAATGAGTATGAAAGCACATAATCAAAGATTCCAAGTAATTCACACATGCATAACCGTGAGGACTTTTAAATGAGAGTGAATACTTGGATGTTATATATATACATACATACATACATATATATATATATTAAGAGAGAGAGAGTGTGTGTTGCAAAATCATCTTAGCACCATTTAACTTAGAAGACAAAAAAATGTTGTATCTTTACTTTAAATCGACCACTTTTTAAAACAAAGATTTTCAATTAGGATGTATTTCATAATTAACACGTGTGAATCTACCTATATACTAGTTAAACCATTATTATTTGTAATTTAACTTCATTTTTATTTTTGTTAAGACAAAAAAAATTCAAAAATTTTAATTTAATAAACCAAAACCATATATTTATCCTATAGTGTTTCTTTAAAAATAAATCAAAATGTTTCAATTTTTTTTTTGTTTTTTGAATTTTTTTTTGAGTTTTGGAAGAAAAAGCAAAAATGAACCATGAAAAATTAAAAATGAAGATGAGTCTCCCCCCACACTTGATTTTGACTGTGTCCCCACAGTCAACCCAAGTGGAAGGAGAAAAATAAAAATAAAAACATGACATTTATTTAAATGAAAATGAAAAGGTTATTATTTACAAGAGATCAGAAAATATACAGTTAAAGAGTAAATGAAACGGTCTTCCAAAGACCGATTCATTTGTCTCGTCAAGTATACGAGACACAGCTTAAGCATGAAAAACCAATTCGTAAAAGATTCCGAAATTGATTGTCGATTTGGAAAAATGAATGTCGTTTTATTAAGAACCGTATGAGTTGTTTTATTTTTTATGATTTTTGGGGTTGTTAAAACAATTGATTGAAATAAAAGTTTATTTTCACCAAATTGAAAGTTAAGCTCATTATCAACAAATTTTTCAAAATTATCGATTTCAAAATTGAAATGGTGATTTAACTCTTCCCTTTCGGAATTTAAAAACTCATTTTTGAAAAGTCCAAAAAGTTTATGTTCGTTAAATTCGACTTCCTTTGTTGGATTATCAATAACTTCATCGCGTAAATCGAGTTTAAAGTTCAAAGTTGTCATACTCAAATTTTCAGAAAAAGGAAGATCGAAGTTTAAATCAAGTTTCACACCCTCAAAAGAATTGAAATCCAACTCAATTACCGTATTTTCAACAATTTCATTAAGATTTTCAATTTCAAATGTTGTTATTTGAAAATCGTCGATTTGGGTAAAAGATGGATTATCGCTTGACTCGTCACACGTTGGAATTTGATTTTGTTTTTCACGTTGTTTCATATATGTTTCAATCAACAAATCCCTGTGATCATCATAAATTTTATTCATTTGCTCAACAAAATCCAATTTATAGCTATTCACTTGAAAATTCTCAATTTGGATTTGTTGAGAACAAAAATTATCAATTGCATGGAAATTGAGATTATTTCCATTACCAAAATTATTTGAAAAGTTATTTCCACTTTTGTTTTGATTTTGAAATTCATTTTGAAGTTCGAAATTGAGTTGGCATGGGTTATAATCGAAATCGTTTGAATTTTGAATTGAATTCAAATTTTGAAATCCTTGACTTAAGTTATTACGCAAATATGAATTATACAAATCATTTATCTTTTGATTTTTTTGTGTAGGGAGTTCAAGTAAAGACGAAACGTTATTTTCAAGAGTCGAGGGTTGGTGATCGTTTTGAAAACTTTGTGGCTCAAAACTTGAATCGTTTAAACAATAGTTGTTGAAATATCCATAAGAATTTGAAGTGAAATTATATGAATTATATTGATTTTCAAAACTAAAATCAAGTGAGTAAGAAAAAGGAAACTCGGACATTTTCAAGAATTTTTTTTTGGTTTTTTTATAAAGGAAAAATATTTACAAATAGAATTTATTTTTCAAATAGAAATTTTGATTTTTGTTTTGTTTTTGGATTTTTAATTCCTTTTGGCTTTTGAAAAGATTTATATTTTTTTTTGGATTTTTGAAGTTTCAAAGTAAAAGGATTTAAAACATTCAAAGAAAAATAAAAGGAATATTTACAATTTTTTTAGTTTTGGATTTTTGAATTTTTTTTTTGTTTTTTTAAATATGCATGAACTAATGCAACTAAATGAATGCAAGGTTAATTTCAAACTATTTATTCTAAGTTAACCCAAAATTGTATAATCACACTTTGTCTTAATTCAACAAGATAGTTCTCAGCCAGGTAACGGGCAGGGGTTATCGGTGCACCACGTATCACCGTAGCAATGCAGCCGAAGGTTTAAGTACCTTCAGAGGAACAATTCGGTATAATATTTACGAATCATCGTAATATTTATAACTGATTATTGCTCTGCCGTAGCTTAGACACCAAGAAATTAAATTGTTCAAAGAAGACAAATTGTCAATTTACAATTTAGTGTTATTGTTATTATTAATCAAAATTCTAAGATGAAATGCAAAACAGAAATTAAACGTGTATTAACAATTACGAATGGATTTTTTTTTGTTTTCGAATTTTTTTTCAAATGAAATGTAAATTCAAGCTACCAATAACGCAAACCGAATAAAACAATATGCAAGGGTGCAAATTTTTTATAAGCAAGCAATTTTTTTTTTGCAGCAATTAAGCGGAGCAAGCTTTTCCTATCTGCTTTGGCAACCTGAAAAAGGAATCAGATATATATACAAGTGTTTTTTATCGAAGAAGAAACTAAAACAATTAAGAACAACCTAAAGTCTTTTTTTAAAAAATAAATCAAATAAGAGTTGAAAACGAACAACAAACTAAAACTAATCCAAACCTTTGAATTGAACCCAATTATTTAAATGGAACAAAACCCTTCACTTTTTTTTGTTGAATAAAGGGGAAAAAATGAAACAAAATAAAGGAAGAACTCAAAGTAACTAAACTCCTTTTTTTTTAACAATCTACTAGGGCCCGACCCAAATAGTTTTTTTATTTTATTTTACACACTCAAAACTATTACCACAAAACCCGGCCCATTCTAAAACCAAATGCACAACACCACTCACAACTGAAAACCGAGCAAGATAAAAATGAATCAAAATTTCAGACCGAATGCAATTCACGAAATTTGTTTATCAAAAATTTCTCCTCCCAATTCAACTTTAATTTCGATTCTAAATGCAATTTAATTTCTAGAAGTATAGCCGATGGAGGCATTCAAGTGAGGGCTTTTGATTGCGTCGTGGTTGAAGTTGAGTTTGTGGTTATTGCTCGCTATAGTTCGAATTGGGTTGAGCGATTGGGTTCTAGCATGGAGGAGTTCGATTGCAGTTCTTTGGGTGTATGGGCAGGCACTGCAGTTGATGGTGGTTAGGGGATGGTTTGCCAGGCAGTGCGATTTGCTATAGTAGGGAGGAAGGCAGGTTCGTAGTGATTGAAGGTTCGAAGATGGCCGAGCGATTGACGATTGGGTTGCGGCTTTGGATTGGGAGGTTTGGGTTGCGTGATGGCGTTTGGAGGCGATTTGATAATTGGGCGTTTGATTGGCTATGGATCTGCAGTTGAATTGTTGAGGTTGATGATGTAGAGGAGGAGCGTGAACGAGAATGGTTTTGGTGGTGGTTTTGGATGATGATAACGAAGGGGATGGTGATGTTTAGAAGATGAAGGCACTGTGGTGATGAAGGCACTTTGTGGTATGGAGATGTGGAATTGCACTGATGGTTTGAACAGTGGGAATGTTGTATGTGACAGTTGCTTTGTGTAGCAGTGGGAGGATGGTGGAGATATGTAGGCAATAAGATAGCGTAGGGAAGTTGGCAGTGATGTTTGTGAAAGATGGATGGTACTGCAGTTTGATGGTCTGAAACGAGTGTTTGGCAGTGTGATAGAGGGATGGTTGTATTCTGTGTGTTGCAGGTAGGTAGATATGGGGGCTGCTGCTTGGTATTGTGTTGAAGTAGTGATGGGAGTGGTATATGTTGAAGTGACAGGAATGTTGAAAGGGGAAGTGGATTGGTGGTTGCTGAGATGTTTGTACAGTGAATTTGATATGGTTAAAGCGAGGTGGACTAATGGAGTGTGAAGTAGCTTCGACAAGTGGTTGTGTGGTTTGTTGGTTGTTGGCTTGCACTGGATGTTGTTTGCTTGAGAAGGGGATGTTGAGTAGGGGAATGCACAAAAGTGTGGGCAGTGGTTAGAAAGGTTGTTCAGACAGTGGCAGTAGAAGTTTGTTGCTACTGTTGAAGGCCACTGATGATAGTTTGGTGGAGGAAGAACAGTAAGAAAGGGATGACAGGGAGATTGTGGCCAGAGAAGGCTGGTCAGGGATGCAAGCAGTGGGTAGGGGATGTAAGTGCAGACTGTAGTTAGAAGCAAGGCAGAGGCAAACAGTGAGACAGTGAATTGTTTCAAAAGTTGTACTTGGTTTTGGGTCAGTGACAGTTATGACAGGGAAGGAGATTGTAGTGCACAGATGTGCATACTGCAGGAAGGAATGTTGGAGGTGATTGAGTATGAAGTTGTTGTGTGCAGAGAAGGTATGAAGTTGTAAATGACAGAAAAAACAGAAAAATATAAAATGCAAACTGTACAATGTAAACTGAGAATGCAAATTGTAAATGAATTTTTTTTATGAAATGCAAATGAAGAAACAACCACAAAACAATAACAACACACAAACAAAAATCAAACAACACACAACAATTTTTTTTTAAATGCACACACAAAAAACTAAAACACACAAATTTCAAACAACACTAATCCGAAGAATAGAAAATTAAAATCAAAACAACTTCCCCGGCAATGGCGCCAAAAACTTGTTAATCGGCGGATTTTCTATCGAATTAGAAAACTGTCAAAAAATTTCAATTTAAAAATAACCGCAAGCGCACGGTGTACGAATGTAGCACGTGGCGAATACGGGTCGATCCACCGGGAATTGATGATTTTAAAATTCTATTCAATCAAATTATACCAAAGTCGAGAGTGTGTTTAAGCTAGAAAATGAGAAAATGAACTAACTAGCAAAAAGAAAAGAAATGCAAATATGAGAGTTAAATGACAATTTAGAGAATAAATTCACTCTCTAGATCATGTAGTTCAACACATGAAATCATAATCTCTCTTTTATGGTCATTAGTGTTTTAATCGATGTGTTTATCATAAGTATGACATATTTGAGCTATTTATTAGCCAACATAAGCCATCAAACTATAACACATCCCTTAAAACACTTACTAACTTTCATGAAACTTGACAAAGAAAATAAAAATGAAATCTATTTTAAGTATGGCCTATTAACTATTGATTAGAAACATAGACCATCAAATTTTAATTTCAAATCACTTTCTTATGCCGTAATCATATATTCATGAAGAGGCATTTTTGTTAGTGATTGTTTAAGCATAGCCTATTTGGTGTCAACAATATAGACTATCAAATTCAAAGCAAAGACAACAAATTAAACCACTTCAAGCATTGTCATTAAGCATAAAAAGAGAGCATGAATTGACAAAATGTTGAAGCTACATTAATTAGAGAGCTTCATTACCCTTGAATTGAAGGGGTTTAGCCTCTCACATTTTTCATCATATGAACAAATGTAGCAAGCAACGTTGAATAAAAAGAAGAGGAAAAAGAGAGCAAAATGAAAGGAAAAATTATTCTACTTGCATAAAAGAGAAGAGATCTACACTACAACATGAAAGTAAACGAACATGAAAAGGAAAGAGCATGTATTAAATTGCATAAAAAAAGATTACATAAAATAAAAATGGCTAAATAGCCATGAAAAGAGAAAGAGGAGCTTTCATTTTATTTTTGATCTAAACTAAACTAAAGAGAAGGAGGCCTAAGAGAGACTAAGAGAAGAGAGAGATTACATGAAACATAAGGGGTATATATACAAGTTTTAAAACCCTAATTCACTTTTTGGGGAATGCCCAAAATTCCCCTTAGGAAGTGTGGAGGCCAAGTAATCATTAACATGTCTTAATCCCCCATTAAGTGTACATGAAACCATTAACTCTATAAGCATGTGCATTAGCCTTTAATTTGTACATTAAGGTAGGTGGGTAGGTGGGGTCCTCCATGATCTTCACTTTGAATTATTTCCATCTTCATTCCTTTATATCCATTTTGTGCATGCATGTTTCTTCATGAACCCACTAATATGAGAAGCTAAATTCCTACAAAATATTATAGAAATTTCCAATTAAATTCTCTCAAATTAATATACGCGCACAAATGGCCATTTTGCCCTTATATGAAAATGAATATGTGAAAATTTGGAATTAATATGAATTTTGGTTAAAACAAGTTAAAATACCCAATATGATCATTTATTTAATTTAAATAGAATAAATATGGTGGTAAAAATATGCACATTTACGTGCACATCAGGCTACTCTACCATTTGTAACTATAATCGATTGTTACAGCAATAAAAGGAAATTTTCTAGAGTGGAGGTAGGCCAGAATTAGCCGAACCACTATAAAATCTATTGTTCTTTACTGCTTTTATTTTAATTTTTGTTGTTCTTCATATTAATATCCTCCACGTATATTCTATTTGTGAGTTGTGACTGGCATTTGGTGCTTTTGCTTGGGCTTGGGTGTTAGTGACCAATCTTGGCGCTAACATTTTGGTGCTTTCAATGAGAAAGCTAGCACTCAGGGATTTGGGAACTTGGATTCTAGAAAGCAATGGCTAGACCACCAACAAGAAAGCAAGCAGCGGATAGGAGCAACTAGGAGAGAAGTCAAGCAGCCAGTTCTTGAGCTGGAGCGGATCATGCATCCATCTACATAACTCGGGATGAGATGCAGGTAATGGTGGATTCTATGCAGAAGAAGATGATGAAACGGCAAGAGGAGATGATGCAGGCTCTTCTTAGGCAATTTGGACAATTGAGAACCGCAGGTGCTCAAGTTCTTGGAGCTGGATTAGAGGGACTCAACCAGCAGGCAGATGGAGAGATTCAGCAAGGGGCAGCTCCCAATCAACAAACGACTATTAACCCGGATGGACCAAGACTTGAGGGCATACCGCCAGATAATGCTGGACCAACCCATGGAGGGATATCAGGTGATGCTGTGCAACCCGGTATCAATAGGAACACAGGAGTACATGGCGAGGAATATGTGCCAGAATTTCCGTGCGGAGTTGGAGAGCATCTAGGAAATATGGATAGGGGGCAACCCTTGGTTGGAAACGCTGGATTGGCTGACATTATTAGACGGACTATTTGCGGAGCTCTGATAAATAGGGATTTGGAGGGAATCAATAAAAGTCCGTTTACCCGGAACATCAGGATAGCTAGGAATCCACCTGATTTCAAGCTACCCACTCTGGAAGTATACAACAGCAAGACGGATCCCACTGACCACTTGATGAGGTACACAAGGCATTTTGAAGTGCTGGGGGCATCATAGGAGGTCATGGCCCGATGTTTCCGCCTGTACTTGCCCGATATAGCTGCTATGTGGTTCAAACAGCTGGAGGATGGATGCAACAAAACATGGACAGAACTGGTGGACAAGTTCTTAAGTCAGTTTTGAGTTCACGTAGAAAGGCCAAAGAACGTGATGACGCTGACGTCATTTAAACAGGGGGTGGATGAATCACTCAGGACATTCTTAATTCGGTTTAATGCAGCAGTTGCTTCGGTGGATCGGCCGGATCCATCAATGGTTCTGATGGCTGCGGTATCAGGAGTCAGGAATAATTCAAATTTCAAAGTATCGTTGATACGGGACCCACCAATGGATCTCGGGGAATTCTTTCATGAAGCTGAGAGATTTCTTCGACAAGAGGATGCATGTTTGGATATGAGATCAAAGGAAGTAAACATGGTTAAGGATGGAGGACTGCTCGGCGAAAGATCGGGTAAGGACAAGGAAAAAGGGAAGAGGAAGCGCTGGGGAGAACCAAAATTCTCCACTTACACAGGATTGAATGCAACACTGGAGCGGATATTCTTGGATACTCGGGATCGCCTTCCTTATCGAAGGCCGGCAAGGAGGGAACCCTCAGAACGCGAAAGGGCATCAGGAAGGAACTCTCTCTTTAATGACTTAGACGTGCATGATACTAATAGCTGCAGGCATCTAAAGGATATAATCGAGGAACATGTAAGGAATGGTCAGTTGCGACAATATGTCGAAACTTAGAATGCGGCAGTGGAACAGGAGCAGCCATCGCCTACCTTGAACGACGAAGGCATGAGGCCCAGGAATGGTGGCCGGTTGGTCATAAACTAATCATGATGGTTCGGAATAAGTTACAAACTCCGGGCAAACGGCTAAATCACTTACTCATGTACGGGGTTGGAGATAACCCTTAGGCATGCTCTGAGATGATGGTTTGCCGAGACGCTCCGGTTTATGAAATTTGTTTTTTCCTTTTGGCTTGGACATTTTCTTTTTCTGATTTGGTTTTGGGGTTCGGTTTGAACTCCTGGTTTTGTTAGTTTCTTGGTTTGGATTTTGGTCTGGATGCTTGCTTCTTGATTTGGATTTTGATTTAGACTTTTGATATGGATTTCTGATTTTCTGGTTTGAATCTGGATTTTGGATTTATGGATGTTTGTATTTTGGTTGACTTTTTTTTTGGTTTTTGGTTAAAAGGTCGTCATGTATGGACTATGCTCGGTAAGGGTTCGGAAAGACCAGGATACGGCCTAGGACTTAGGCCCCATATTATGTAACAACCCATATTTTGATAATTAAAAATATTAAATTTAATAAGGTTTTGAGCTTTAATATTGTCAGAAATTAAAACTTATGATTTATTAAATTGAATCTTATTAGATTAGAAATTTTGACTTTAAGATAAATCTTAAAACAAATAATTTAATGAGATAAAACATATAATTGGCTAATATTGATTGAATGTAATTGACTACTATACTATGTTAATGTAATTTCAATCAACTTAAATAGTAAAGGTTAATAAGGAATATAATAAACGATGTATAAATTGATGTAACCTTATGTTATTAATTGCAATTGGTTTTAATATGGAGTATGAAATCAATTATTTTGTACGTAAATTTATTAACCTTTGTAAACAATAAGTTAATAGATATGGATTATTAACGTATAACCATTGTTTTATTTATTTTCTTATTATTAAATCCGTTAGAAATTTATTTGGTAATTAATGGAGAATTAATGTAATTGAAATATTACAATTGATATAAGAAGAAACGTTAACTGTTGAGTGGTGAGTGTAAAACTTATGTTAATCAATTGCATAAGGGAATAATTGAGTTGATAATAAGAACGTAAATCAAAATAAAAGGATTTGTTTGAAATTTAAATATATAATGAACAGGTTTTATTACATTTGTAATTAAATGTTGGAATTAAATTAGTATATAGATATTGGGTTTAACATAGAAAATTGGATTTCAAAGGAAACAATTGGATTAATTATCTTCCCTGTATTAGGGTATGTTTTGAGATTTAATCATTGTAAGTAATAGTAATTATATCTTGCCATTAATAAGAGATAGAAGTAAATGGTAATTAATTAATGATATGTGCAACATATGTTTTGTGTTAAAAATATATTGAGAATTTCATTAAGAAATATTACGTTCAAATTGTAAGCATTTAAATTTGGTACAAATATAACGATTATATGAAATTAATTGATAAAGAAATGATGTGGTTGTACGAAGTATTATTTCTGTGACTCTTTAATGGGATAATCTTTAAATATAAGTTGGTTTTAAAGGGGGAGGTGTTAATTGTAAATGAATGTGTAATAAAAAGAAATATGTTTTGATAAAAAGAAAAGAAAAGAATGGTTTCTTGATAAGAATATTCTTATCAAATAAAGTGAATATTTCATCTATGAATGTTAATTTAATTTCATTAAAACAAAGAATTGAATTTTGTTGTATGTTTCTAGTTGGAATATTTGATTTATCTAAATATTCCTTAATTTGAATTTAATTAAAAAAATATATACAATAATAAAATGGTAAGAAAACAACTAGAAGGTTTGGTTAAGTTTTTGATTTGGAATAGTTAGCATATTAACATAGGAGATTTACTCCGTTTCAAATTTGACTTTGGAGTCTCAGTTCATCTTTTAATGTGTGGGGTGGCGGTCCTCATTATGTTAATTGTAGTGTTTAATTTTATTTACTGTTTACTAAATAAAAATACATATATGTGTGTAAATTTGAGCGTATTAGGGTTAATAAAATATGTTAAAATGAATTATTTTTTTAGTATATTTGATTTGTGATTTCTATGTACGGACTTAATTCTCAAATTTAAATCTGTCGCTTTCATTTATTTAGTTTTATCACTACTTTCTTTCATTAAATACATGCCTCTTTTGGTCTTCCAGTAAGTTTTATTTATTTACACGCGAGCCTTGCCTTGAAATATTTCATTTGTGAATGTAGATTTAAAGAATAGAATGATTTATTAAGAAAAAAAGGAAATATACGTTTATTTGAACGCGGTTTTATCATACATATTGATTTCAAGAATAGGAATATAATTTAAGTAAGTTATTTATTACGGTGGTGTAAAACAACAAATTTATAAACATGTTTAAATGACTTAAGGAAACAATTATACTATTTCTCGTCCGTTTTGGTTTATCTATTTTGAAATTTAACTTTGTTATTAATTGCAATTAATGTAATGGAAAGATTTCGATTAAAAGGAAAGAAAACTTTGATTGCAATTAATAGATTTAATAAAAGAAATGTACATTTTGTGTTAAACAGAAATGGTGCTTTAATGGAAATAAAAGAATTGAACGTTCTCATTTTTAAGGTAGGTATAATTTTATTAATTGTGCGTAGATAAAAATTTGTATGTGTACAAATTGAGTATTATTTGAGTGAATGAAATTAATTTGGTTACGTTTCGAAAGAAATTGAATTTCAAAATGTGTATGTGGTCCCTTCATTTCTTTTTATTTATTGCATGTACGTTTTAAAATAGTTACCTCATTATTAAAACTTGGTCCGTTCATTTCTCCTTCGGTTTAATACCTAAGCCTAAGATTTTAGGCTATATTTAATTCTTTCCATCTCATTTTTGGTTATAAATTTTTTTATTTTCCTTTGGTTTGCAAATTTTCTCATTCCTACATACATTTCCTTATGCATTATCAATGCCTAAAGCATTTAAAACTAAACGTGCATTTTGTCCCTCCACCTTTATTTCCTTATTATTAAATAATCTATAATTTTATTTCTTCATTTGCATTTTATTTCTTCTATCACCTCATATTCATTTAGTTCACATCTTTCAATACTACGTTTTAGGGCTGTTCATATTTTACTTTATTTCAATTCCTAGTTTGTTTATATATACCTTATTAGCTTTTCATTTGTTTCCATCTTCATTCCTTTAGTCATATTTCATTTTCTAATCTCATCTTCTATAGCTTCATTTTTCAAATAAAACTTCCATCTCATTTTTTTCTCTCTTCACCTTCCTCCTTCTGTTTTCATTTTTTCTTCTTTAAATCTCCTTCTTCTCTTTTTTTTTACTTCATTCTTTGTCTTTTTGTTTCTTCTTCTTCAAATCTTCTTCTTTTTGAAAGCCTCCTTTTCTTTTTCAATTCTTCATCTTCTTTAAATTTTCTTCTTCTTTTTCAAACATTCTTCTTTTTTCCAAATCTTTTTCTTTTAATCCAGATCTATAAAAACTTCTCTATCTCTTCCAAAACATTCTAAAAAAAAGACTAAGATAGAAGGAAACAACTCAAAAGGAGGAAGTAGTAGCGGATCCAAATCCGACTAGAAAAGGAAAATCCAGAAGATGAGTGTTTAAACTCACTCACGAAATACTAAAATTTTATTGCAAGTTAAAGCAGGTCATATAGTGATAAATTTTTGATTGTTGGTTTGGAATATGTATTAATATTTAATATGAATAGCTAAATTCCAATATGTGATGACTAATAATTACTATGACATATTATTGAATTGGTTGATTTGTTGAATTGATTGATTTGAATGTTGATTGTATGTTGTGATGGATGCTATTGTGATTGAATGTATATTTGTTAATTTATTTAATATATCTTTGTTATCACCCTATAGTTTATTGTAATTATTTAAATTTCATATTGATTATTTGCACACTGAATAAGGATGTAAAACCCATGAATTTCAAGTATTTACATCAAAGAAAAAATAGTATGTTTAGATTTACTATTTGAACCATAAAAATGATTTTGGGAAGTAAACCGTCGTTACCTTACATGAAAGTTTTCAAAATTAAATTTTGAAACATTGGGAAGTTTCCAAAAAAAAGTGAATATTGAAACTTTGGAACATTTTTATAAATCAAATCTCTAAAACTATGAAATTTAACTGGGAATTATTCTGTAAATTTGTAATTTACTAGAATGGATCTATTGTGAAATCCATTTTATTTTGAATGTGGAAGGAATAACATTTCCAGAAATTTGAACCTTCAAAAATGCAGTTATCTGCATTCCTTATTTCATATACTTTTGATTTAATTCGCATAAGAATTTTAGTTCTGACTCAAGTGTATTATTTTCCTTTATGCTCGGGTCAACCTGAGTTTTTCAGCATTGAAGACTATTTCTGGTGGACGAAGACGAAGATTTAGTATATTATTGCTATTTATTATCCACTACATTCTGTGTTCCGCTGCATTATTTGGCTATCTATGATATATGTATAACTCTGATTTGAATTTGTAAAAGTGTAATGACATGTTATTTGTAAAACAGCTTCATGAACTGTTTATTTGATTATTATATTTTGTCGTTACGCTGCGAGATTCTGTATTTTGTTTTTCTTTCCTTTTTTTTCTTCTTTTTATCCCATTAACAATCCTCCCTTTTGAATGGTTTGATTCTGACATGTGTGTTTATTGTCGATTTGAACTATCCAAAAAGGTGGCCTGTTACAGTTGGTATCAGAGCTTTGGTTTAGACATACCTTAGCCTGTTGGGGTTAACTCATTAGAGATATGGTGGTAATACCCTAGAATAAGTTGTCTGAGTGTATATATAAGAGCGCATATTTGTTACTGTTATAAAAATGTTTTATATAAATTTTGAAATGAAATTATTTTTCCTAATATTATATGATATATATAAAGGAATAAATTTTTAAGACTAATATATTTATTTGTAATGTGTTTGATTTATGAAATGGTAATATTTAATTATTATCATTTGTTTTGACATATTGTATTTAATCCAATATAAACATTGGTTAATTATTGTTGATTGAATTAATGGACTAAACACTAGTTTAATAATGGTGTATTAAAGATAATAATTATGAGATTGAAATGTTGATGTGAATTTTGTTGTTTGTTGACATGTAGTTTCATCTATTGGAAAAAATGGAATATTTGGATATTTTGGATAATCGAAACCTTTTTGTATTAATATAAGAGTGAAACTTGATAATTAGGTTGAATTATATAGTTGAATTGATAACCTTAATTTGAAAGAAAGTAAAATAAGGTTTAATTTGTTATATCTATGTTTAGTAAATGAATAGAATTGGGGTATACATTCTTAGCATGCAATGTAATAATATACAAGTGTGAACTTTAAGCCTTGGGATGTTTAAATTGAAATTGTGATTAAGGAAATGTTGTAAATGAGATTAAATTGGAAAAATATGTTTATAAACTTAATTAACATTTATGAAACATGTCATAAATAAATTTAAAGGTATAGATGAAACTAAATGGAATAAGCAATATGAATTAAAAGTGAAATGATTACTAATAAAGCCATGACTTGTAAATTGTTATGAAATAAATAGATGTTGCAATAAATGGTTATAAATAAAGATTTGATAACTTTAAACTCGAACAATATCTTATAAAAAGGAATTAAGTTTTATAAATTGGTCGTAAAGAAATTCCTTATGAAATGATTTGCAAATAAATTAGTTTTAAGTGAGAAATATTACATGTGAAATGAATGTAATTTAAATTAAAGAGAAATATAAGCAATATTGTGAGAATGGATATATTAATGTTTATATTAAATGGAGAAATTCTGTGAAACAAATATTAAAGTATGAAGTGATATTTGTGTTAATCGATGAGATTAAAAATGATTTATAACTGAAGGGTTAAATTTGAAATTCGAGAATTGAATTCCGGTATTTTGTAATTAGTTTAAGATTTTGGAAATATATATAATAGTAATGCAGTTTAGTAGTATTTTCCAAATAAGAAATGTTTCAAATGAGTTCAAATGAATTCCAATGATTTCAAATGAATTCAAAACACACCTTCCAATAGCAAGGCATGTTTTAGGGGGCAAATGTTAACCCGCCTTTTGGCAAGGCCGTAGGCATGTGGATTTAACTAAATCGATTTGCTCAGTAATCGAGCCTAGGATACGGTGGATATGGTTCAGCATGCATCATTCGGCCTCAATGGTTCGGTGTGTGTCGATCGGGCATGTGTGGATCGGTCTGGATGAATGGTTCAGTCATGGTAATTAAGCCTAAGTGGCTCGGCGCGTTTGGCTCGGTGGGTATGGCTCGGCCTAAGTGGTTCGGCGTGGAGTGGTTTGGCATTAAAGTGGTTTGGGTCGGTCGGCATAGGTCGATCGGCTGTGTGGATCGGTCAGTTTAGGTCGGTCGGCAAGCGAGGCATGCTGAAGTCTGGAGTGGATCGGTACGATGGAGTTGGTCGGCACGAAGGGGTCGGATGGCATAGGACGTCGCTCGGCAACCTCGTGTCCAAGTAGTTGTTGCTTGGGGCAGACTTCGGGGGATGTGGCTCGGCGTTGTTGGGATGTGGCTCGGTCATTAGTGGGTCGTCAGGTGCCGCCCGACGAAGGTTGGAAATTAGTGCATGGACCGGTCTAGGTGGGTCGGCAGGTGCCGGTCGGTGAAGGCTAGAAATTCGTACATGGCTCGGTCATTGGTGGTGTGGGTCGGTCGGCATGTTGAAGTAGGGTTCGGCTATGGCCTTGATGGGCCCGGACTACTCAAGGAGCCCAGTAACTCTGGATTTGCCTATGAATACAGCATGCGGGTCTCAAGATGGGGGGATCTTCTTTTCGGCTCTCTTGCTTTCTATATTCTAAGGCGAAGGCTACTCTACCATTTTGTAACTGTAATCGATTGTTACAGCAATAAAAAGGAAATTTCTGGAGTGGACGTAGGTCGAAGTCAGCCGAACCACTATAAAATCTGTTGTTCTTCATATTAACATCCTCCATGTATATTCTATTTGTGAGCTATGACTGGTATTTGGTGCTTTCGCTCGGGTTTGGGTGTTAGTGACCAATCTTGGCGCTAACACTTTGAAATCTAACACAAACAATTTCAGATATAGCTTTAATTTTGAAAATATTTAAAATTAAATTGAATGTTTTGCAAAAAAGCTCCATTTTCAAACTTTGAAATGAAATAATATATGTGTGTGTAATTGCAAATTATGTTTTAGATTTAAAATAACATATGTATATGAGATTTGTTGTTTTAATATGTTTCAAAACTTAGATCTATCATATTGAAAACTAGCTTTAAATTAAGAAAGATTCAAAGTAGTTTTGTGATTTTGCATAAAAGTCCACTTATAACCTTCGAATCAAAATAACCTTTAAACAATGCAAACAATAATAAAAAAATTACGTTCAAAACCAACAAACATTCAAAATATCAAATCGGCTTCCAAGATGGTTTTAGTACTTATGTTTGTGTATGTGATAAATACAAAATTACAACCATTAATTGAATTAGTTTTCAATCAATTTTTTTTATAAACATCAAATTCAAATTAAAAAATTAGATTAGGCAACTTAGGCATATGTAAGTTTGTTGAAGAATCATAGGAATCAAAACTTTACACACAAGATGAACAAATAACCAAAAGGGATACAACATGTATGGGATCTAACTGTATTATCATCTTGTATTTCACATTGAAATAAAATTAGAAATTTCCTTATAGATGTAGCCAAAAATCACACCTTGAATGAAGAATAGAGCTCTTAAATTCGATTAAACCATCCCCTAATTTTGCAATGATCTGAAGCACTAGCTTTTATTTATTTTGTTTCGATTTTGTTTTTGGAATTTATAGCTAGGAAGCCATTAGTTTTTGCCCATTAGGGGATGAGAGGAGAGGAAGAAAAATACAATTATTGGCTAAGCAGATGAATGTATGAAAGGAATTATTATTTTAAAGAAAAAAATAATCATTTTCATCTCGTTCCTTAAAATTTTCCCTCTTTAATTATTTATTAAATCTCAATCAAATCAAAACACCCCTTTTAACATGCATGGCTGACCATGGATGGAGAATATTTAATTCCTTAAAATTTCTCAAAACACATAGTAATTAGTTGATTTGATCACATTTAAATGTTTATCGATATCGCATATCGATACTTACATGTGTAACTTTTATATATGCACTTTATTGAATACTAATGGAATTCAAACAAATCAAATAAAATTTAGTAATTAATACTTCATATATATTAATTGATTTAATTAACAACAATTATAAATAAATTAAGTCATGTAGTTTTTTGAAGCATTCATCATTGTGGTTGTGCAAATCAATTGTGTAAATTCAGTCAGCGATTAGTGTCGAACAATTCAAATATCAATGTTCATATGTCACCTTAGCTAGAGGTGGGTCATTTTGACTGAATTAATCGCTTACACATATTTTTGGTAAAATTCAATATTACTATTGTAAGTGGTACTCGGTAGCGACAATTATTTACAACAGTTCTCTTCATCGACACTATATCACATCAGGACTTATAGAAGTTTGTTTTGTTCAAAATTCCAACATCATCCACATTCAAATTAATTAGTCCAAACATAATATCCTTTGTTCAATAATAACAATGATTATCAATCGCACTACTCTGGCCTGAGACTTTGACTTTGAATTGGCTACATTTGATCATAATACTAACCTTATATACCTAAGGAAATGAATTCCCTATTGAATAGTGTTTCTCTTCCTACACTTCAATCAGACTCAACTATAGTCGATGAATGTCATGCCATGATTTCATTATAATCAAAGCACAGTGTTTGTATTAAAGTTCAACAGTGTTCTCAAGTCGAGAGAATTGTGTAGTATCGTCACTTTGAGATTCTCTATTTGACCTTGTTACATTAACCAACGGAAAACTCTTGAGTGAGTTATTCCACAGTTATCTAATAACTATTAATATGTAACCCTTGGTGTCTATAGAAGCCATGAGTAATACATTGTCCAACATTTGAAGAGCATTACATAATGTAGTCTCAATGGATGAATCAATATCCTTTCTTGAAACATCTTGACTAGGAATATTTAAAACAATGTTTTATTTTTTAATTTGACAATATTCTCATGATTATAAGATGTTGTAATTACTACTACATACTCATTTAAGGATTTTCTATTTAATACTTTAAATTAGTCACTTAATTGGTTATATCACAATATAACAAAGTATATCATAGAAATCAAACACCTTTATTTTGAATAAGATTAGTTATCAAATTGGATATATGTAACAAATTAAATAATTTCCCCTAGAGCACCCCAAATTCTATCATTCCATACCATGTACTACCAATTTTAAATAATATCAAATTACACATCGATGGGTCGACTCGTGACATGATTCGACACCGTAATGGATTCATGCACAATGTGAGGTATAAGATCTAAGCTATCGATTGATGCACATGCAATGAATGAATGAGATCCATACATATCAAATAATGTATAAATAGGAGAATTAGATAATGGAAACACAACTTCTATCATGATTTTCTCTCCTTCTTCTAAGAAGATGGTGGAACGATATTAGTGGTCGGAACAACATCCAGAGCATACCTTGACCCACCTTTGGCATAAACAAGCACTCCCTTTTCATATGGCCTAACTTGTTATGGCTATAAAATTTTACCTTCGAAAGTTTTACCCTACAATCCTTCGTAGTATGATCCATCGTACGGTGCCTCCTACATGTAATCGCCTTCTTCTTCTCGATCCTTCCCGAAGGCCATTCCCCTTGCACATTCCATACTACTAGTTCACTCCGTTCTTAGTCTCCATTTCTCCATTAATCAAATTATTACACCCAATATTTTGCTGTGCCAAAATAAGTGATTTAATTAATAAAAATAAGTTATTAAATAATAATTACGATAATTTAATTAAAAGAATTAGTTAAAGAAAGTTTGATAAATTAAAGCAGAGACATTTAAATATTGTTTATTAAATGGACCAAGAGTAATTATATTCAGCCACATATATGCAAGAGAATAAATTTGAATGTTTTAATGAAGAAGATTTTATAATAAGGGAAATAAATTAATGATATTAGACAAGGAAGTATTTTAGCCTAAGCCAAAATCAATAATATATACCCTTAACCATGTCCTTCCCTTTCTTCACTATAGTTCATTTAAAAAACAAAATAAGCCAAAAACTGCATCAACTAAGGACAGCCACAATTGCTAGGAAAAGAGTAGAAAAGCCAAGCCAATATCAAAGCTTTTATATCTAAGGAAAGAAGAAGAAGAATTCAATTTAGTTATGTTTAGGTGAGTAATACTTCCTTTAATTACCTCTAAACCCGTCTGGTTTTGGGTTTGATGTGATTTTTATGTTTTGATTATGAAGGAACATGTTTTAATGACAGTGAATTCTTTATATGCATATAAATGACATAATTTAAGATATGTTTTATGGTAAAACATGGGTAAGTCTTCTCTAAGTATTGCAAAATTTTAATATGATGTTTTTAACATTAAATTAGCGGTGGATTTTAATTAGTGGTGATAAATTCCTTAAATAAATAAGTGAATTTTTTAGTGGAATTTTAGAAGATAATTTCCAAGATGTTGGTTTTGAATTTCATGGGGATGATATTATGTAAGAAAATAATAATTTAAAAATAGAAACTTATTTAAGCATGAGAAATGAAGTAAGCTTAGAGAAGCAAAGAAATGATAATTGTGTCATATAAAAAGATAGATAGAAATGTTTTATCTACAGAATTGAAAGGCATTGATTTAATATAATGATTTAAAGAATGTATAGGGTATACAACTAATAAATGAAAGAAATGGATTGAACCTAACATATGAAAATATACCAACTCATGGAGTTATCGAATGGCCCAAGGACAGGGTTTAGGGAAGTCTATATTCAATAGTATATGGCAGGACGCTAAGACATCAGAGGTTTAAAAGGTTCTATTCAGAAATATTAAACTCTATGGTGATTTTATGGTAGGATGCCTAAATATCAAAATGGATGTAATGAATTGATCGGCAATATGAAACAAGTTTGGGACTAAGAGGGGTTATTGATGCTTTGTAAGGACACTTCTATAATGCATACTTACATTCAACCTCTTGGGAAAGTCAGGGTGGCTCCCATATTGAACTGAGCAATCATTTCATGGGTAACGTTGGTTGAGAAAAAGTATATTAGTGATAGAAAGTCCTAGGGAGGTAATTAACAAATAAATTTTGTGACAACCTTAATATTGACACTTAAATAAGAGACTAGGATATGCATGTGAACTTGTTTGAATATACATATACATATACATATACATATACATACATACATATCTATATATAACATGGTTCATAAATGATTGTTAAGTATGGGGTATACTTATGTCTGAAATGTTGTTATGTGTGTATGCTTATGATCTGATGATTGCTTACATGACTTGATGTAGTTTCTATTGTTGGTTTATTAAGGGGAAAACATTTTCTATGATTTAGCGAAGTAGTCTTGCTATATGTGTGTTTTAGGGTAAAGTATTACTTATACCAGGATTTACATCTGACCTATGTTTTTATTATTGTTTGCCCCACAACCAAGGTATACAACTAGTTAAGTGTTCATCTCGGGAACTTCATATATCGGGCATGATAGTATAATTTATTCTAATATACTCCCTCCATCATGGGAACATTTTGGGATTATAAATATGTAAAGACGATTATGTGTAATGAAAATTTTTGTGCTACCATGTGTACTTAATGTTGTTGAGAAAAAACTTCGCATAAAAATAATTTTAGTGATGAATGTAGCAGCATCGACGTTTATTTTTAGGTTTCAAAATGGAGGATGTTACACGGATTCAACAAGACCGCCCCAGCTAATCCTTCAAACGAGTACCATACGAAATCTGATTCAAGACCAACTCCATAAGTAGTCAATTGAGCCCCTTTGCAAACTTCATTGCCTTTTTGTCCAGGGTATTTACCATATCAGCTCAAACTATGCTAGCTTACTGAACTGGCTCGCGTATTCTCCGACGGACATATTTCGCTATTTCAAATGTATAAACTTCTCCAATAACAGTCCTTTTTCAGCACCATATTTCTAGTTTCAAATTTTCTCTTAAAATCCACTGATGTAATTTTCTCTTCACTTCAAGGTAACTATTTTCCACTAATTCGTGTTTCTCCCTATAGGTGCCAAGAAGCCAGCCGTCTCTTGGTTATCATGGAAGATTTTTTCACATGTTATCAGCCGTTCCCGCGTCACTACATAGGGTTCAATTCTGACATAGGCTTCCCACCTAAATTAAAGAATTCCCTGCACGGCTTTGAAAAATCCACATTAGATGGTGGTTAGACATGAACCACTCCTTAAGTAGAAAGTGTAGTTATTGTGGAGCCAGTACTGGTCTGGTTCAACACTTGTAGTATCGATAGAACCAGTTTGTCATGTTCACCCCTTAGATATCCACAATACTTATTTGAGCTCCATTCCCATTTCTGATCTCCACTCCATGATATTGGTATATGTTCCAATTTCTACTTCGGTTGAGTTAATGATTCTCGACAATCGATAATGTGATTCATTAGCAACACCCAAATAGATAGTTAACAGTATTGAAATAGTAAATGGTGTGTACACACTACACATGTACTCGACCTATTTATTAATACACACATATGTTCATAAAAATAAAATATGCTCTTTCAATATGTCCTCATCCTTAAATTAGGGTACGTTTTACTCCTGTACCAAGTATTACAACCCATTATTTTCGACCCTTCGATTAAAATCCCAAATCAACATTCAAGCCACGAAACCTAAAAACAACGAATCACTAGGTTTATAATATAAATAAGAAGAATAATATTTTAACAACATGATTCAGATCTCATAGAGGAAGGGATAATATAGATAATATCAAAATATTCATTTATTCGAACCAATCCATAATTATAAGTTTATAGTTACAGATTCATGCAATATAAACCACCCAATCAACACATAATATCATACTAAGTGTAAAATGTGAATATATACATAAGTAATACCTTTGTTATCCACACCTTCAACGTTGCTTACGCTAGTACAAGTCCATACTTTACCAACCTATCGATGATAGAAACAAAGAAAACATAAAGGGGGTCAGGCATACGTTTGAGTGAATGAAACAAGTCTATTTCATATATACTACAAACTACTAGTGTAACGTCATTAGTGTCTAATGTCATATGTAAAAATAACTTAGACTTATCGAACCTGCATAAAAAGTAATATCAACAATAGAAATATAATTGACCACTCGATTAAGGTCATGGTACATCCAACTTCATGATAAATCAACGACAACAAAGCATGTCCTACACCCATTACTCGTTTATCTAGTGATGTGGCATAGGTACGTCCATCAAATGTCATGTAAAAATGCAATATGGATATCACTATTCTCCCAACGATCCACATGGTTATCCATGTGTAACTCGTGATGTTACGGTAAGCCATAGAAGCAACTATATGTCAATACATATTCGATACGATCACCGAACATCAGTTTCTTCATTCTACCTCTAATTTATATATGTTCGTGCAGCAACACATTCAACTATATCTATATGCCTTATTACAATAGGGTTTTACTACCAACCAACTCTGAAAATCGTTTGAACAATCATGCAAAACACGATCCTCTGTCAGGTTATTCTTTTCCTCCCGCACTATGGAGGGGACGACTTCAAAGGGGGGACCGAAACCTAAGGCGCTCTTAGTAGCTAATTTCTTTCCTTTTGTCATCTGTAAAAAACATAAGTACGATCTAATTGCTGAACTGACTTGTGGAAAGTTAAAGGGAACATATTAGACTTAGTTAGTGTGTCAATAGATACCTAAAAAATCCAAAATCCGTTCGCATCCAAATTGGAAAGGTGGGTAAATATTCGATATCCGGAAAATTTGATGTACATGCAGATACAAAATCATCCACATCAAAAAATTATTCATCCGGTTTTTATCAAAATTATTGTTTATATTATATGTATTTTAGTATAATAAATGGTATGCATTTATTGTTTTATTAAGTTAATAGTTTGTATTATATGCATATAATGCACGTTAACTACTGGAATCTATTTATTATCATCATGTTTTTATAATTTTTCATACTTTTATAATCAATGGGATCGAAAAAGTTTATTCAAATCAATATTTTCTATGTATGTTTCTTGATTTGTCGATCATAGATGGGTAGAATAAATGTCTGAAATTCATTTGTATCCAAGGATGCGGATATCCGTTATCTAAAATCGGTTTTGAATGCAGATGTTGATATAGCTAGCACTATCTACATCTAAAAATATCCGTTGATGAGACTAAACTTGAGGGCATAGATATGGTCAACCATGACTTCCGTACTCTCCGGTAGAGGAGCCTCGCAAGCCCAAGCTGAGCATATGTAAGAAATTATTATAGGGGTTAAACAATGGCCTGGCCAAGCAGCTCATTTTACTTCAAAATGTCATTTTAACATAGTTTAACTGGCTTTGTATGGATTGAAACCCTAAAACAAATCGTTGGAAAAAATCAAGTGAAATAACAGTAAAATGTCGCATAGAGAAAACAAAAATAAATTCAATAAAATCACATGGAAATGATGAAAAAAGGAGAACTAAAAGAGGAAAAGAAATAACCCATTTGATTAAGTTGGAGTTCAGATTAAAGAAGAACTTGAAAATTTCAAAGAGCTGGATGTATTTTAATAGCAGAATTATTTGTAGAGAATGCTAAAGGGAATGAAGGAGATTTCCCCCTTCTTTTATGTATTTTAGTCTCTGATCTCAATTTTTGGATGAAATGAGCAAGAAACAATTTGAACGTAGAATTTTAATCAAGTGCTTCATTACATCATACATCAAATATTTGAAACCGTCTTAGAAATGAATCGTCGTTAATAGTGAGAGCACGAAACATTCTATTCCCATTAACTTTGAATAAGATAAGTCTGCTTCTACTTGTGTATTCAAACTTAAAGGGAAAAACATTGCTCATTTTTCTCACAAAAGTATAAAAGGGACCATTAGGTCTAAAGCCTAATAACAAAGGGCTGGCCAGGATCTCTTCCAAATCATAACATGTCCACCTTGTTTTACTGCAGATTCATTTTTGAAGAGAAAATATAAATTTTGAATTGTTTTAAATATAATTAGAGATGTATAAGTTGTAAGAATATATTTATCTATTATTTTGAATAAATTGAAATTTAACCCGGTATTAAATTCTTAAATTTCCGTTAATTAATTGTTTCAATTATTGTAGTGAAATGAAAGGCAAGTAATTAATAAATGGAAACCTCTAATTTAGGTAAGAGATTTAACGCCAAGTTATAAAGGAAAAAAAAGGAAGTTGAAATTGTAACTTATAAAAAAAAGGTAAAAATTTATTGAACGATGAATAAATTAAAAGAAATGGGAAAACTTGTATAACTTTCAGTTACATTCTTTAAAAGCATATATATATCTTACCAAATATTAAAAGTTGAAATATTAATAAGAGGATGTAATAGATATTATACAAGAAATAAATGTGAGGTAATGAAAGAATTTAATGAAGTTCCTTAATAAATAAGAATTGATATGTGGTTGTATAAACTTAAGTATAATTGAATGCTGCTAATTGAATATAATGGAAGTAGGTATTGTAAGTAAGCAACTAAAAACTTAAGTAAATACACGAAATTAAGTATTAAGAAATGAGTGAATATGATGCAATAAAGAAGAAACTTACATGACATTAGAATGAAAAAATGAATATTGTAAGTAATAAATGAAAATAAATGAAGTTATCACTCAATGAATGAGAGAAAGGAAATCAAACAACTAATGTATGAAATAAAATTAAAAATAAGTTAATTGATTTGTTGGTTTGAATTGTTATTGTTTGGTTATGGTTGTTTGGGTAAGGAGATTTGAAATTGTTTGGTTATGGTTGTTTGGGTAAGGAGATTTGAAATTGTTTGGATGGAAAAATATAATCTATTTTGCTTCATCTAAGACTGTTGAGTAAATGATGCACTTGATAGTTTATTTTTCATTCCATACAATTTAAAAGTTTTGAACTCGAACAACTATTTGTTTGTTTGATTGAATGGGTGTTTTGTATTTATTGTGTATGCTATTGTTGAAATTGATGGTTGTTGTATTGATTTGTTGTTAGTGATTGAAACCACTTAAATATTTCACTTTATATAAATTTTTAACCCTTTGGATTTTATAAGTGAAATGCAGGTTATGAAAGCAATTGCAGCTACTTTTGGTCCCATAAATTAAGCGTAAATTGCCCGACAAATAGGTACGCTTTCGGATTACAGTTTATAGCGCTATTTTATATATTTTCCCATGTTGGGATATGATATTTTGGGTATTATATGTTATATTTTGTTATATTTAATATTTTATTTTCTCCTGAGCCTCTCCGTACAAAGGAGACTCTGCCAAAATTTTCCGTAAATTTTGGACTTAGAAAAATTTGAAAATGTTTTACAAACTTTAATAATTTATGTATAAAAGATTTAAATGGGTATAAATTGGTATATTTTATTTTAAATTATTTTATTTTGTAAACTTATTTGTTTATAAATTTAATATTCAACAAAGATATATTGATCTCTCATTTCTTCTTTTCGCTTCTTTTCCTTTTCGGGGACGAAAAGTTTTGAGTGGGAGAGATTATAACGACCCGTAAATTTCGTTATTAAATTTGTCATATTTGTAAGATTTTGGAATTAAATTATAAACAAATATAATTGTTATAATTGGTAACGAAGAAAATGTTAATAATTAACCTATGAAATATTTCATTGGTTGCAATAGACATAATTATAAAAATTGAATTTAATAAATCCTATTTATTTGGAACCTTGTTTATTAATATGCAAAAGTATAATAAATGAGTTATTACCAGAGATTGAAATTTTAAATAGAATTCTAATAAATAAATAGTGGAAAGGATTATACAGGTGTATAATTTAATGCGAGAAAGGAAAGTATTTAATTGATTTTGTAATAAAAAAACATTGTAACGGTAATTGAAATAAATTAAGGAATATGTTAGTATAAGTTAATTATTAATAACTTGAAAGGAAATCCAACCAATTCAAGTTAAAAGTTACACTTGGTTATAAATATAATATAAGAGAACTAATAAATATTGAATAAATTTTGGAATAGATTGTAATAAATGTTAATTGAGTAAAACCAGTTTATGTAAGTAATTACAATATTTGGGGTGTAAATAATGACCATCTAAAAGTGTAATTAAGAGTTAATGACAATATTTATTGTACGTTACTTATTTTATTAGCTTGTCAAGTTAATTTGTAATGAATTTCAATTAATTCACTAAATTATGGCAGTTAATGTGAAATAAATGATAATTCCATTCATACCTGTAAGCAGTTATTACAAGTAGCATATTGAAATGGTTGATTGAATTGGAATTTTAAATTTAATATAATATATATATATAGGTTTACAATAACGGAAATTTAGGAAATAAGGTTAGAACAAGTTGATAAGTAATAACCAAAATAAGGGAATAGTATCAATGTAAATAAAGTTGAAACAAATTGGATATAGAGAAATAAATGTAAGCATTTAATATACTAATTAATGTTGGTTTGATGATAACGTTACTTGGTGATTAATTATAGAGTAACGGAAGTGTGAACGTAAAGTAATAAAAGCGTAGATTTATGTTGAGTAATAATTTATGGATTTGGGGAATAAGTTGAAATTTTGATAATTAAGAAATTAATACGAAAAAGTATGTAAAGTAAGTTATAGAATGTAGAGTAAGTTATAGAATGTAGAGTAAGTTATAGAATGTAAAGTATTTGAAGACCGTAATTTATGTGTTCAATATATAGAAATACACATTTAAAAAACATAATATTCCTTCAAATTTAGAATGTAAAAAGGTGTATATTTAGGTAATGAAATAAAATTTGCATGGAAGATGAAATTGAGTATATCAATGGAATGAAATGTGAGACAAGTGTTAATTGTGGTATAGAGTTATATTAGACTCAATTTAAGGGTTGGAATTAAATCTAATCCGTTTAATTGGAAACTTATTAAAATAAATTGGATTCAATTTATAATAAAGGTGTTATTTTAAGAAACTGAAATAAATTCTATAATGGATGAATTAAGCTACTTTAAATTGAGATGGAAATGGGTTTAAAGAATTATAAATTTATAAGTAAATCAAGATGAGAAACTATTATTATAGTAAGAAATACATAATTACTGTTTGTATCCAATAGTGTATTAATATGTTTAAATTACTATTAGATAGGAAATAATTGGTATACTTCTCATTACATTCATTTAGTCCATTTTGAAACTTAATCAACTGAAATTAATGTAATTGAAAATTTCCAATTAATAGGAGAGAGAATACTAATTGTAAATTAATAGGTGTAAATAAAAGTGGCATATGTTTTATGAAAATATAAGGAAAGTTTGATTTAATAAAAAGAAAATTTACACCAAATAAAATGAATGTTTCATTTGTAAATGTAGGTTTAATTTCATAAAAATAAAGAATAGAAAGATTGATTTTAAAGAAAGAAATATATGTTTATTTGAACTGTGTTTTAGCTTACAGACTGATTGTCAGGACCCGATTCTTCGTCTTCCGAAAATTCAACATCGATACTCACTTTATCGACTGCCGAGTAATCGAACGACGGAAAACCGAACACTGAGGGTTTTAAAAAAAAGAATTTAGGAAAAGAAAAAGAAAGAAGAAGAGATAAGAAGGTAGAAAACAGAGAGAAAAGAAAGATAGAAGATAGAACAGAAAGAAAACAGAACATTTTAAAATAGAAGAAAAAGAGAATAGAGAACAGAAAACAAAGAAAATAGAATGGAACAGAAAACAACAGAACAATATCAGAATCTCACAATTCGCAGCGGAGCAACATATAATAATAAATGAATAATCTTTAAAAAAAGAACTATATCAGTTATTACATTTCATACATTTTATTTCATTACATCATATCATCAGAGTGTACAACAATAACAACAACAACAGTGCAGCGGAAAAAGAAATACTATATAAGTAATACGCCATGCTATCCAGCTTGCCTCCAGCAACTCCAGAATATCCAGAATATCCTGATAAACCTAACTCTTAACTGCCCGTGTGGAAATTAGTGGGCACCCAGAGTTTAGGAAGGAAAACAATAAACTCCGAGTCAGTCATGTGACTGGTGTGAGAACTCAAAACAGTTTATTTATCTTTAAAATCAAAATAGAGGAATATTTTTAAGTCAATTCGCAATGCTTTTAAAAATGAGACTACCATAAGGCCTCCCGCACACACACACACAATGCAAACGCAGAATCGGAGGAGATTTCTCCTTATGATAGTCAAAGATGCTTGATACGCATTTAAAAGAAAACATTTGATATTATTATTAGTGTATAGTGTAGAAAAAATTTCGAAAGTAGAATATAAATCTTAGCCAACATAGACATTCCGAACTATGCCTACTATAGCTACCATCCAAACAGTAGGGCGCCACCATAAGTGAATGATAGGTTCTACAACTAATACCGTACAAGATCGTATTGTTTCTTTGGATTTCCAACGAATGATCAGGCCAAGGAACTTCCCATTGCCACATGAGAATGCCTCTGGATGGACATCCCCGAGAACCAAACCGGATCTCTACCAACACAAGGCCGGGTTACCCCTAACTGAGTAACAACTGACCGAATATGCCATCCCCCGGTCCTTTGGGACCTTTTCACCGAGCGCTCGCAATCAATTCACACAATCATAACAAAGTGTTTTCAACATGAGTAAGTATCTGGGCTCCATACCATGATACCACCCTTTTCCAGAAGGAAATGCACATATCCTAAAGGGCGCTACCCCTCATAACCTTGCCGCATCTTTCCTGTTTTGACCATTCACGGGGTGTGAGGCTCGACGAAGTCACGTCCACAAAAACATACTTTATACAAAAGCCATGCTTTGGGTCAACAAATGATCATAGAAATGATCACCAGGATAGACGATCAAATAAACGATCCTATCATAAATAATCAACACAATGATCATTTCACAGCAACACTCAGCATGTCACATTACCAAATTGGGAATATATCGCTGATAACATTCAACTACATAACCTCTGAGCTCGTACGTCTCAGAGAAGGGTGTTAAGCTAAAAGAATAAATTCTCCGCCACCAACAGAAATATATTTGAAAGAAATCGGCTTTATATCTCACCTTGATTTTAATTTTCGTTTTAGCGATTTATTTCGAATAAAATTAAACGTGCGTTTAATTTTACCCAAAATTCTCACTAACTCCAAACGACTCCAATCCAACTTTATCGCGTAGTGCTCGTCCATACGATTCCAACGCAACTGAGTTTGCACTTTTTCGACCTCGTACGAAAAAGATATACAATTTACAAGTTTACACGATTTAAACTAAAATTAATTACAACAATTCTTTTAATTTTTTAACCTACTCTAAACCATAGCCACTGGATCCAACGTGCTTGCATCAGGACCCTTGAATGCAACTCCTTCTCCCTCTCTTCGTTCTTCTACAGACAATTGCCGCACGCAATCAAACCCAAAGCTCGAATTTAGGGTTAAACTTTACTCCTCCATCACTCGACTTGACGACGATCAGGGAGTTGCAAATCGAAGCCCCATCCACCACCTACCTTCGGCCTAAACCATACGAAGCTCGGCCATCATCTGCGCTTGGAAACGCGCGCGCAAGCTAGCACTGTCGGCCCCCCGTAGCTCGTCCTACGATGCTCCAAAACCCATCAAATCCGTATGGATTGAAAGCTCTCGCCTTGCTCTTCAATGTTGTAGTTAATCACTTTGCTTGATTGTGAATGGATTGAGAGAGATTAAAGAATGAAAATAGGAGATTTCTGGCCTTAGGTTTAGTATATGGCGGCTAGGGTTTGATATTAGGTTTTTATTTTTTTTCTAAATTATGAAGGGGGTGGGTGTATTTATAGGAAAAATTCGAACACTATTCATCCGGAAATCCCGAACTCCGATTTACGTGCCGAAACTGACGTTCCTAGGGTTTACCCCGCGTTCCGGACACAATGGAACAGGTTTCGAAAGCTAATTCGGACATCTGTGCGAGTTATGGCTATAAACGCTCAATTTGAATTAAACCGATTTAAGCGATTTTCTAGGTTTTAATTTGTACCAGACAAACGGTAAATCCAATTGACACGAAATTTGAAACCTTACAATAATATCACATTACGGATCCGATGAAACTAGTTTCGTCGAAATCCGAGACTTTTTGAAAAATGGCTATTTTAACTCGCCAAATTAATATTAAAAATAATTCGATGCGTTTCGAGCTGCCACGATCAAACGATAGCTCCGATTGACACGAAATTTGAAATCCGGTAATAACTAACTATTACGGATCCAATGGAACTGGTTTCGTTCAATTCTGAGACTGTTCAAAAATTGACTATTTTTACTAGTCGATTTAAATATTAAATTATTCAATTTTCACAAATTAACTTTTAATTCGATTTTAAAAGTTCTAAAATATCGTTCTAACTTCAATATGATAAAATAAAATTTTACAAATCATTTTCTATCATATTTAACTCAATTTTCAATTATTTCCATAATTTAACATATTAAATTATCGATTTAATTATCCAATTAAATCCAATAAATCGAAATAAAATTTATTCGACTTATAAATTTCACATATTAATATTTAAAATTAATTAAATATTCAAAATTTAATTAATAAAATTTCTGGGTCGTTACACTGATTTCAAGAATAGGAAAATAATCCATTTATTACTCTTGTGTATAAACAATAAATTTATAAACGTGTTTAAATAAACAATTGTTCTATTTTTTTATCCATTCTAGTTGTTTGTTTTAAAATTTAACTTTGTAAGTAACTGCAATTAATGTAATTCAAATATATCAATTAAAAGGAAAGGAAACGTTGATTGCAATTAACAGATTTAATAAAAGAAACGCACGTTTTGTGTTAAACAAAAAGGGTGTTTTAATGGAAATAAAAGATCATTTTGAAAAAACAAAATTGAATGTTTTCATTTTTAAGGTAAGTATAAATATTTTATTATGCGTAGATAAAAACCTAAATGCATACAAATTTGAATATTATTTGAGTTAATGAAGTTAATTTGGTTACGTTACAAAAAAATTAAATTTTAAAAGGTTGTGCGAGGTACATGGTCCCTTCATTTTTTTTATTAATTGTTGCATGAACGTCTTAAATTAGTACCTTGTTATTAATAGTTGATCTATTTTTTTTTTCTTTTCTCCTTCTGTTTAATATCTGAGCCTAGACTCTTAGATTTTATTTATTTCTTTCCACCTCATTTTCATGTATACAAAATTTTACTTTCGTTTGCAAACTTTTCCATTCCTACGTACATTTCCTTATGCACTATTAATGCCTGAAGCTATAAAAATAAAAACGTGGCATTTATTTTTGTCCCTCTACATTCATTTCCTAATTATAAATAATCTACATCTTATTTCTTCTTTTACATTTTGTTTCTCATAACACCTCATATTCAAAAGCTCTTATTCTTGCAAATCCAAAAGCATTCTTTTACAAAAATAATTCTTTTTCATTTTTCATACACTTCCTGTCCTCATCTTAGTTGTTCTTCAATCTTTTCCTGAAGCCTCATCTTGAGAAAACGTAAGTATTAAAATTTGTTTATTTATATTTTTTTTAATGCGCACTAATTTTTATTTTAATAACACTTCTTGTACATGAATACCTTTTGCATATAAACTTTGATTCACGCGCGATTTCTTCTGTTGGATTCAAATTTATATTCCGGACAACATGAAATTTATTTAGTTGAATTTGGAGATTGTTGAGTTTTGCGCTTCTGTTTGGATATTTATGGGCTAAAATCAAAGGTGAGTGTTTTAACTCACTCACAACTTCTAAGTTTTCTTATGTTTGTTAAATTGATTTAAGATATGAGTAGAAATTTATTTATTACTGTTTTGCATATTTTATTCATCATCTCAGTTAAATCGCATTTATTTAATTTAACTGTTAATTAATTTTATTATTGCATATAAATTGACAGTTAAAATTTATTTATTTTGCATATAAACTGCTAGTTAAACAGTTATTTATTTATTGATTTATTTATTTGAATATAAACTGTTCGTTGATACCTGTTATATTTTATATGCTCTACTGATGTTTGTTTAAATTGATGATGATTGAAATAAATTGGTTGATGATTGATATTGGGTGAATGGATGATGTGTTCTATATTATAAAAATTGCAAGTTATTATGCATTTTCATTTCATTCGGGATTGCGGTTTGAAATGATATACAACCGCATTTTTTATTATTTTTAAATTGCGGATTGAAATGATAAATATCCGTATCACTTGACCATAGGATAGATAATTATATACAGGCACCCCGATATATATATATATATATATATATATATATATATAATTATTTTTGAAATGATTTTTATGGTTGGGATATGATACGGTTTAATAAATATTAATTTTGGATATTATATAAATGTATTTTATATATACATATATAGTTAAATTATTTTGAATTTAAGCTATGTATAAATCAGTTAAATAAAAATAAATAAGTTGAACAATGGAGTTTGATTGTTTCTGTTAAATGGTTAAGCACATGTCTAAGATATCGTATGTGTATATAGAGTTTTAATGATTTGAATCAGTTATGATTGGGAGGTAAATTGGAAATTTATTTGATGGAACTTATTTAAAAACTTCTCTCCATAAGTTGATGTAAACTTATTAAAATTGGAAATTTTAAAGGTATGAATTTATAACTGAATTTTTATTTAAGATAAATTAAACGAATATTTCTAGCATAATAAATTGAAGGAAATATTTAAGTTGTTAGTAATTGGAATTTTAATTTAAATGACTTTGATCTATTATGTAAACATTTCAAAACTAAATAATAGGACAATGAATTTGTGAATATAAATTTCCAACCTTAAGTTCTAAAATCGTCAAATACTAAAAGTTAGAAATATATTGAAATTGAAGTGGTTTATTTAAATGAAAGTGAATTTAAAATTTATGGATTTAGACTAAATTTTTAATGAATAAAATTGTGAAGACGCAGAAATTATTTTATAAAGTAATTTTAAATTCAAACTATTTTATTCTATATACCGTTGAATATCCAAACCATTCAAGTTTTAGAAGTATGGTTTTAAAGCTATGAGTTTCGAAGTATTATGTTTTGAAAGTTATAATTCAAATGTTTGGTTTCCAGATATTATAAATTTTAAAGCAATATGATTTTGGAAAAGAAATATATTTGAAATAAAATGATATTATATTAATTTGGGTTTTATAAAAATAATATCAAATGAGTTTGTTTTGAAATGGAAAAGATATTGTAATTATACGGTTTTGAAACAGATATTTTATTCTGGTTTTGAAAGTATAAACTATTTTTAAAGACCGCGGTGTTATAATAACGTTTGGTTGTTGAAGAGATCGGGATCGGAAGTTGTCATACTCTCTGCCAACTCCGAAAACCACTTTAACAACCGTGTACGCGGTGGAGATTCCAGAATGAAGTAGGTCGGTGGCGGCGTTTCCTATAAGGCAAATACGTGGACCCAACTCCCGTGAGTTGGCATAAGGTGGCTAAAAGAAGAGCGATTGACGGGTTAATAAGGTAGCACCTTTGATCGGACACTTCCCTTCGATACTGTAATCTGACTTTGGATTGATTCGGTGGCCACCTTCACTTTTTGATTTCTTTGATTTGGGGAGTTTGTTCGAGGTGGGCGGTAGCTGCGCGCTACGCGTTACCACCGACCCGGAAGCGTAATTGGTATATCTACCCTGCCATTGCCTAGTTGTGCCGTGTCACCTACCAAACCGAGCCTTCTACGAGTTTGGTTTTCTCCCGTAGCCCGTGTGGTATCATCTGGTGGCTTTCCGATACGGAGGGACTATGATATTGGATGGACTACTGGGACTATTATTGTGTTAAGGGGGAGATTGGGTAACTCCTTAACGCTATTTAAAAGTAAGTTTATTTTACAATTAGACACTATTATAATAGCGAAATATACTACATAGTAAATAGTTTAACGGATCCTTAAGAGATGTGAATCCCGAGCATCTTTTAAGTTACCGCACTCATATTTATCCCTATTGATTTAACTTACATAAGATCTTTTAGTTCTGACTCGAGTGTTTTGTCTTTTCAATTCGCTCGGGTCAGTCCGAGCGTTTCAGGATTTGAAGATTTTATTCTGGAGGACGAAGATGAAGATTTGTAGTATTATTATCTACTATATTATTCCACTACACTATTTAATTCCGCTGCATTGGTATTTATTGGTATGTGAACTCTGATATTTATTGTGTGAAGAAGAATCAAATGTTTTGTAAACAGTTTTATGAACTGTATATTTATTATTATATTTTATCCTTCCGCTATGAGATTCTGTATAGTTTTTTTTTCTCTTCTCTGTTTTTCTTATTTACCCCATATCAATCCGCCCTTCCGTATGGTTTGAATTGTGTCGATTTAAAGCGTGCGAAAAGGCAGGATGTTACAACATGGTATCAGAGCTTTGGTTTAGCGATAAACCTTAGCTTGTGGGGTTTGACTCTTTATTAATAGGGTAGTAATACCCTATGGGAGTCGCTGAGAGTATGTATATATGAGAGAGCGTATTTGTTAGTGTTATAAAAAGGTTTTATATTGTGTTAATCTGTTCCGTTTTATATTTATAAATTCTGGTTGGTGCATGGGACGCTGTGACATCAATAGAGATTTCTAAACACTTAATAGGACAAACCGACATAATATTTGTTTTGAATATAGGTGAATGAAATAATTTTGCCTATTATATTTTCTATATATAAAATAAAATATTTCAAATGATATCTATATTTGGCTGCAATAGATTGGTTGTTAGGTAATAAAGTGTATAAATAATAATAGAAATAGGATTGAAAAATAAAATAAATGAAATCTGAAAATTTAGAACTTAAGTTCCGGGGTTTTGAAATATCTTTCGAATAAATTTTAGAATATAATAATTTTGTTTATAAGTATTTTCTGATATAAATATTTAATATAATTCGGAAAAAATTATTTTAAATAAGATTTTGGAGAAAATAAGTTTTGTACTTTCCTCTCTATCGCTGGAAAATAATTTCGGTGATGGTGGTCGCATCATCGACTTTCATTTTCGAGTTTCGAAAGGGAAGGCCACTGTAGTAGTTTTATTGCAGATTCATTTTTGAAGAGAAAATATAAATTTTGAATTGTTTTAAATATAATTAGAGATGTATAAGTTGTAAGAATATATTTATCTATTATTTTGAATAAATTGAAATTTAACCCGGTATTAAATTCTTAAATTTTCGTTAATTAATTGTTTCAATTATTGTAGTGAAATGAAAGGTAAGTAATTAATAAATGGAAACCTTTAATTTAGGTAAGAGATTTAACGCCAAGTTATAAAGGAAATAAAAAGGAAGTTGAAATTGTAACTTATAAGAAAAAGGTAAAAGTTTATTGAACGATGAATTAATTAAAAGAAATGGGAAAACTTGTATAACTTTCAATTACATTCTTTAAAAGCATATATATAACTTACCAAATATTAAAAGTAGAAATATTAATAAGATGATGTAATAGATATTATACAAGAAATAAATGTGAGGTAATGAAAGAATTTAATGAAGTTTCTTACTAAATATGTAACGACCCGCTATTTTGGACTATTCGCATCCGCCATGTCGGACTTGAATAATTCAAAATACCAAATTGTTAATTTAAATTTGGCAAAACTGAGATATACAGTAAATAAATAGTCACAGAATCACAAACACAGAGTAATAATATGCAGCGGAAATAAAAGAAATAGTAGTTCATGAAGCTACTATATAAATATATAAGATACATCAGAGTTTACAACAGAATAGTAAGTCGATACATCAAGTACAAATCAGAATACATTACTGGAATCATCGAATACTGAAAGCAGAATAGATGGCTAGATCTTCAAGCAAAGCTCCAACTCCAAAGGTGAGTCTCGAATACTGGTGCACTCAGTCTGACCCAAGCGTAAAGCAAAACACAAAACACTCGAGTCAGGATTAACATTCTTATATCAATAAATCCAACTCAAGTGAAATAGCAATCGAAACACAAGTAACTCAAAGGATGTTGGAATCACCATCCTCTAAGGATCGCTAAACTATCTACTATGTAGTAGTGTACGCTAAATAGATAATGTCTATCAATAATATAAATATCAAAATAGTGTTAAGGCGTTACCATTATCCCCCTTAACACATTTTATATAAGCGTTATAGTCTATACAGCACTGTAAACTCCACCGTAAACTGGTGGGCTATCAGGGAGTACTCCATAGGTATAACACAAAGCAAATTCGTAGTGGTCGCGAATATGGGATACAAGTATGACAAGGCACATGCGACAATACCCAAGGTAGTGAAACTACCGTTTGCCTGATCCGGACCGGTGAGAACGCATCGCCGCAGCGATCGCAACACCGCGAAACAACACTCCTGAAATTCCGAGGGTGCACCAATCAATAACAAGTAATGAGTAGTTTACGAAGAAGTGTGTTCGCTCGAGGTGGCTAACCCCATTTGGCCCGGCACGGCTCCTGATTTTAGTCATTTCCAATTTGACACAAGTCAAGGCTATCCATTATCGTTCTCTTTCTTCAGTCATCACATACATCATTCCAACCACTTCATTCTGGATCACCACTCCGCGTATAGTTATTAAAGTGGTTTTCGGTTTAGATAGAGAGTATATCCATAACTGATTCCGGTCTCTTTAATAACTTTCGTAATTATTACACCGATTGGTCATTTAACAAATTTCAAAACCCAAATCAAATTCAATTTCAATTTCAATTCGTAAACCCACATTTCATTTGTCTTTCACTAATAATTTCCAAAGTTTACGTTTCAAAAATTCCAAATAACCTTTTCAAAGTCTTACAATTCAATTTCAATTTTATTTAAAACAATTCAAATATTGATTCAAGTTCGTATATTAGTTCATTCCAAAGACATTTAAATTAATTTAATTTAACATTCAAAATCAATTTCAATTCATTAATCGATTTCGTTCAATATTCGTTAAGTTAGTTTATCATTCAAACAGTTTCCATTAAATTTCCAATTCATTAAATAAATTACTTAAGTTCAACCTCATTATATCAACTAACACATTAAATTCAATTAGATTCGTCAAATCAATTCTTTAAATTACAAGTCTTACGGTTATTACAATAAAACGCATTTTATTTCTTGTTAAAGAAATTCAATTTGATTTATTCACTTACTTAAATTTTCCAAACTTAATTAAATAAGAAACCCAATTTCATTTATTAACGAAGTTCGAATTCACTTATTCAAAAGTTCAATTTCTCTTATCAAAGAATTCAATTTTTATTCAATTGTCGAATAATTCAATCTTTTTCAATTATTAAATAATTTCAATCTTAATTATTAATAATTTCAAAACTTAAAAATTTCAAACTTAATTATAAATTCGACTTAAATATTAAATCATTTCAAACTTAATTCAATGAATAATTCCAAATTTTATCGTCAAATAATTCATTTCAAACAACGCTCTTCATCATCTATTACATTAATATTTTGTTTCAAATTCCAATATTAACAATTTCCTTTAATCAAAATTTACGTCCAATTTTTATTTCAAAACCTTATTATTCAAATAAAATCTTTATTTTATTTCAAATCAAATTATTGACCAATCGGGTTTATTTAATTCTCTATCCTAAGTCAAGTTCATTTTGGGTATTTATCATTTCAACCCGATTCCAATTCCAATTCAAAAAATCAAAACATAACAAAGGGAACTTGCAGTGTGATAACTGGGATGGTGTCAAAGTAAATAAACAAGCAATAACAACAATCAACCACAATCCAATAATCAATTCAAATAATCCCGAAATAATCGTATTAATTCACATTGTTGTTTATGCGAATTAATATAATTATTTCTAGAATCTACACTATCATTTCATGTAGATTAAAGATTACTACATTACGGTTTTTTTCACTTGTCGTTCAATTTCAATTTACATTTCAATACTACAACAATTAATCCAATATACATTCAAAGGTCTAAAGGATAATTTATCAAATTCTACGAGTCAATTGACTTAACAATTAAAAGGGGTCATATTATTCAAATTTACTAATCAAATTCAACACATATGTCGATTCACAATTTTAAACTATCCAACGTGAAATTCGATTGCATAACGTTTATCACATTATACATTACAATTTAACATCCAATATAAACAACAAGCAATCAATCGATTATCAGCCAAACAGGATTATCATCGTATAATTTACAGATAATGGTGTCAGATGTCAAAGGTGAACTAATACGTAAATAACAGTGCAATAAATAACAGCAACATATTTCAATTGTCGTTTCAATTGAAATCAAATTTAATAAATAAAAGAATATTAATCGTGAGTGATTGATCACCTTCCAAGGCTAGAGAATTCCGACAAGGAACGGGCTACGGATTTAAAAGTACCGCAGGATGGACACGATTCGACGGAGAAACAGACACGACGGACAAAGCTGGTAACAGTGAACGATAAAACGATTCAGAACCGGATGGATAAGGATAGATGGTATATATAAACTTATGTGTATAGCTATGTATAACTATTTACATAAAATCATATCTTAAAATCCAACTGATACCTTATACGCTTATAAAATTTAAAGTGCACACATGCAGACACTGGTAAATATGCCAACTATGCATAACAAATATGTGTACACGCTAGTTAAAAATATAACATATATTATATAAAAAATATAAACTTATATAAATAAAAGGATTTTAGTTTATAAAACTTCCACAACAACAAATTGATAAAATTTGATATATATACGTAAATTGATATGAACATATATTTGCTAACCTTTACACGTCTTTCTACAAATAGTATAGTATTTGATAACACTAATGTCAAACTTTACTATTCTGACACATATATATGAACTAGTACCTATACCTTTTATATAAATCTTAATTTTAACCAAATGCAGACTTAAACCTTATCTACTAAAATACGTATGGCTCAATGTACTTAAATGTGCTATGTAGATGCAGGCGTTATAAATATAAGCTACAATTGTATGCATATACGCATGCTATAACATATGCAGACGATCACGGCAGACAAAATATATGTCTCACACTAACAAAACATATGCCGACTTCCTTTACAAAATAAGATAATATAAACACTATACTTTATTTTTTTCTAATACATCTACTGCAGCTATAATTTAGCATAAAAAAAAATGTACACTTCTATAACCAGAACTCCTATAACACATGTATTCACCCATTCCAAGCTAATACATTAACTCAATAATATGTCGAATATATTTCATAATATAAAATATTCCTTTTACTAACATGCATCTAGAAAACAATATCTATACTAAACTAGCGTCATATATGTACGTGTTCTATAATATCTAGTACCTCTCAGTATAAGACTACGCATGAAATATATTTAACAACCAGCTTTCATTATTCACCTTCAGGTTTCGATAAAAACAAACTTATAGGTATAAGCAATACATAACCTCACTGTCGAAAGAAAAAAAAATACACTAATATATATAAACTTATACACAGGCTTATTATTAACCAGTAAACAACAGATTAAAAAAACAATATTTATATTACCTATATTTTAGAAGCTAGGAATAATAATTGCTCGCTCAAGCCAATTACCGGTCGAGAGGGGTCACTACGCAGTGGTTAGCGGATGGCGGGAAGAACGGCGTTGAGGAGGAGGTAGGAGGAAGGGGTGTCGTGCCCTTCGGCTGGGCCATTGGCCGCCAGCGAGGTGGAGGGAATGTACGGTCAGTGGTTGGTGGGCGGTGGCTGTTGTAGGCTTGGTCGGGCGAGGCGAAAAGTGGGTTGTTGGCCGAGTGATACACAGCGGAGGGTGTTGGTTCGGTGGCTGCGGTCTCAAAGCGGAGGAAAGCTCGGCCACGGTGGAGGAAAAAGAGTGTGCGTGGTGATTGGGTTGGTGGCCAGAGGGTGCTCGGCTAGCTTGGAGATGGAAGGCGGAGTTATGGATGGTTGGGGCTGCGTTGGTCGTCATGGCAGGTAAGTGGAGGAGACGAAGACGTTGAGGAGGCGGAGGTGAGTCATTGTTTGGTGGCGATGCGTGGTGACGGGTGGGTGCAGTGCATGAACAATGGAGAGGAGTGCGGTGAAGAACATGAAGGAGATTATGCATTCATTTGCTGGTCAGTTTCTGTTGTACAGTTCTCTTTTGCTTTGACTCATTTTTTTTATATATAACAGTGAAGAAACATAAAGTAAAGTGAAAGAATAGAAGTGAGGAGAAGAGGGTGAATTGTTATCTTGCCTGTAGAAGTTTGTAAAAGAAACAGTTCGTTTTTCTTTTAAAATTTTATGATTTTCAAGTTAGTAATAAATATTGTTTTGAACCCGAAACGTTATTTCTATTCCCAAGCTACGACTAACATCTCCCAACCACTTAAATAAATGCGCCAGCACATATTTTATTTTCCAATTGAATGGATGTGGGCTGAATATTTCTGAGCTGAAAATGTTTTAACCAGTTCGTCTGGGACAGTTAAAGTAACGCGACGATTTACGTCGAACTTCGATTTGCACAAATGAATATACCGTTTTGGTCAGCGCGACGAGACGATCAAAATGGTATATGGATATCAGTGGTACGGTTAAATTATAAAAATTCGAATTTTTATACTAGCGGAAAATGCATGAAAATCACAGTAAAATAAGATCGACGGAGCCAAAGAAGTCCGAATTTGGAAAAACGACAAACTGACAACTTGCTCAAAAGATGCTTTAGAATTTTTCCATGTAAAAATATTTTGGTTTTGAAAAAGTTTTATTTTCATCGCTTTTTGACTGATTAAATTGAAGTAAATTTACGCACGAAATAAACTTTCATAATTTCGGATGAAAATTTACCGGTTGCTATGTTTAACTAGATATATTCCAAATATCAAATTTATATTTCAAAATTTTATCGTTTAAAATTCCAAAAATTTCAGTTATATTCGTTACCCAAAATCGTTAAAATTTACGAGTCGTTACAAAATAAGAATTGATGTGTCGTTGTATAAACTTAAGTATAATTGAATGCTGCTAATTATACTTAATGGAAAGTAGGTATTGTAAGTAAGCAACTAAAAACTTAAGTAAATACACGAAATTAAGTATTAAGAAATGAGTGAATATGATGCAATAAAGAAGAAACTTACATGACATTAAAATGAAAAATGAATATTGTAAGTAATAAATGAAAATAAATGAAGTAATCACTCAATGAATGAGAGAAAGGAAATCAAACAACTAATGTATGAAATAAAATTAATAATAAGTTAATTTGATTTGTTGGTTTGAATTGTTATTGTTTGGTTATGGCTGTTTGGGTAAGGAGATTTGAAATTGTTTGGATGGAAAAATATAATCTATTTTGTTTCTTCTAAGACTGTTGAGTAAATGATGCACTTGATAGTTTATTTTTCATTACGTACAATTTAAAAGTTTTGAACCCGAACAACTATTTGTTTGTTTGATTGAATGGGTGTTTTGTATTTATTGTGTATGGTGTTGTTGAAATTGATGGTTGTTGTATTGATTTGTTGTTAGTGATTGAAACCACTTAAATATTTCACTTTATATAAATTTTTAACCCTTTGGATTTTATAAGTGAAATGCGGGTTATGAAAGCAATTGCTACTGCTTTTGGTTCCATAAATTAAGCGTAAATTGCCCGACAAATGGGTACGTTTTCGAATTACAGTCTATAGCGCTATTTTATATATTTTTCCGTGTTGCGATATAATATTTTGGGTATTATATGTGATATTTTGTTATTTTTAATATTTTATTTTCTCCCGAGCCTCTCCGTACAAAGGAGACTCTGCTGGACTTAGAAAAATTTGAAAATGTTTTACAAACTTTAATAATTTATGTATAAAAGATTTAAATGGGTATAAATTGGTATATTTTATTTTAAATTATTTTATTTTGTAAACTTATTTGTTTATAAATTTAATATTTAACAAAGATATATTGATCTCTCATTTCTTCTTTTCCCTTCATTTCCTTTTCAGGGACGAAAAGTTTTGAGTGGGGGAGATTGTAACGACCCGTAAATTTCGTTAATTAAATTTGTCATATTTGTAAGATTTTGGAATTAAATTATAAAGAAATATAATTGTTATAATTGGTAATGAAGAAAATGTTAATAATTAACCTATGAAATATTTCATTGGTTGTAATGGACTTAATTATAAAATTGAATTTAATAAATCCTATTTATTTGGAACCTTGTTTATTGATATGCAAAAGTATAGTAAATGAGTTATTACCAGAAATTGAAATTTTAAATAGAATTCTAATAAATGAATAGTGGAAAGGATTATACAGGTGTATAATTTAATACGAGAAAGGAAAGTATTTAATTGATTTTGTAATAAAAAAACATTGTAACGGTAATTGAAATAAATTAAGGAATATGTTAGTATAAGTTAATTATTAATAACTTGAAAGGAAATCCAACCAATTCAAGTTAAAAGTTACACTTGGTTATAAATATAATATAAGAGAACTAACAAATATTGAATAAATTTTAGAATAGATTGTAATAAATGTTAATTGAGTAAAACTAGTGTTATGTAAGTAATTACAATATTTGGGGTGTAAATAATGACCCTCTAAAAGTGTAATTAAGAGTTAATGACAATATTTATTGTACGTTACTTATTTTAGTAGGTTGTCAAGCTAATTTGTAATCAATTTCAATTAATTCACTAAATTATGGCAGTTAATGTGAAATAAATGATAATTCCATTCATACCTGTAAGCAGTTATTACAAGTTGCATGTTGAAATGGTTGATTGAATTGGAATATTAAATTTAATTTAATATATATATATATATATATATATAAGTTTACAATAACGGAAATTTAGGAAATAAGGTTAGAACAAGTTGATAAGTAATAACCAAAATAAAGAAATAGTATCAATGTAAATAAAGTTGAAACAAATTGGATATAGAGAAATAAATGTAAGCATTTAATATACTAATTAATGTTGGTTTGATGATAACTTTACTTGGTGATTAATTATAGAGTAACGGAAGTGTGAACGTAAAGTAATAAAAGCGTAGATTTGTGTTAAGTAATAATTTGTGGATTTAGGGAATAAGTTGAAATTTTGATAATTAAGAAATTAATACGAAAAATTATGTAAAGTAAGTTATAGAATGTAGAGTAAGTGATAGAATGTAAAGTATTTGAAGACCGTAATTTATGTGTTCAATATATAGAAATACACATTTAAAAAACATAATATTCCTTCAAATTTAAAATGTAAATAGGTGTATATTTAGGTAATGAAATAAAATTTGCATGGAAGATGAAATTGAGTATATCAATGGAATGAAATGTGAGACAAGTGTTAATTGTGGTATAGAGTTATATTAGACTCAATTTAAGGGTTGGAATTAAACCTAATCCGTTTAATTGGAAACTTATAAAAATAAATTGGATTCAATTTATAATAAAGGTGTTATTTTAAGAAACTGAAATAAATCCTATACTGAATGAATTAAGCTACTTTAAATTGAGATGGAATTGGGTTTAAAGAATTATAAATTTATAACTAAATCAAGATGAGAAACTATTATTATAGTAAGAAATACATAATTACTGTTTGTATCCAATAGTGTATTAATATGTTTAAATTACTATTAGATAGGAAATAATTGGTATACTTCTCATTACATTCATTTAGTCCATTTTGAAACTTAATCAACTGAAATTAATGTAATTGAAAATTTCCAATTAATAGGAGAGAGAATACTAATTGTAAATTAATAGGTGTAAATAAAAGCGGCATATGTTTTATGAAAATATAAGGAAAGTTTGATTTAATAAAAAGAAAATTTACACCAAATAAAATGAATGTTTCCTTTGTAAATGAAGGTTTAATTTCATTAAAATAAAGAATCGAAAGATTGATTTTAAAGAAAGAAATATATGTTTGTTTGAACTGTGTTTTAGCTTACAGACTGATTTCAAGAATAGGAAAATAATCTATTTATTATTCTTGTGTATAAACAATAAATTTGTAAACATGTTTAAATAAACAATTGTTCTATTTTTTTATCCATTCTAGTTGTCTGTTTTAAAATTTAACTTTGTAAGTAACTGCAATTAATGTAATTTAAATATATCAATTAAAAGGAAAGGAAACGTTGATTGCAATTAATAGATTTAATAAAAGAAACGCATGTTTTGTGTTAAACAAAAAGGGTGTTTTAATGGAAATAAAAGATCATTTTGAGAAAACAAAATTGAACGTTTTCATTTTTAAGGTAAGTATAAATATTTTATTATGCGTAGATAAAAACCTTAATGCATACAAATTTGAATATTATTTGAGTTAATGAAGTTAATTTGGTTACGTTACAAAAAAATTAAATTTCAAAAGGTTGTGCGAGGTACATGGTCCCTTCATTTTTTTATTATTCATTGTTGCATGAACGTTTTAAATTAGTTACCTTATTATTAATAGTTGATCCATTTTTTTTTCTTTTCTCCTTCTGGTTAATACCTGAGCCTAGACTCTTAGATTGTATTTATTTCTTTCCACCTCATTTTCATGTATACAAAATTTTACTCTCGTTTGCAAACTTTTCCATTCCTACGTACATTTCCTTATGCACTATTAATGGCTAAAGCTTTAAAAATAAAAACGTGACATTTATTTTTGTCCCTCCACATTCATTTCCTGATTATAAATAATCTACATCTTATTTCTTCTTTTACATTTTGTTTCTCCTAACACCTCATTTTCAAAAGCTCTTATTCTTGCAAATCCAAAAGCATTCTTTTACAAAAATGATTCTTTTTCATTTTTCGTACACTTCCTGTCCTCATCTTAGTTGTTCTTCAATCTTTTCCTGAAGCCTCATCTTGAGAAAACATAAGTATTAAAATTTGTTTATTTATATTTTTTAATGCGTACTATTTTTTTTAGTAACACTTCTTGTAACATGAATACCTTTTGCATATAAACTTTTATTCACGCGCGATTTCTTCTGTTGGATTCAAATTTATATTCCGGACAACATGAAATTGATTTAGTTGAATTTGGAGATTGTTGAGTTTTGCGCTTCTATTTGGATTTTTATGGGCTAAAATCAAAGGTGAGTGTTTTAATCCACTCACAACTTCTAAGTTTTCTTATGTTTGTTAAATTGATTTAAGATATGAGTAGAAATTTATTTATGACTGTTTTGCATATTTTATTCATCATCTCATTAAATCGCATTTATTTAATTTAATTGTTAATTAATTTTATTATTGCATACAAATTGACAGTTAAAATTTATTTATTTTGCATATAAACCGCCAGTTAAACAGTTATTTATTTATTTGAATATAAACTGTTCGTTGACACATGTTATATTTTATATGCTTTATTGATGTTTGTTTAAATTGATGATGATTGAAATAAATTGGTTGATGATTGATATTGGGTGAATGGATGATATGTTCTATATTATAAAAACTGCAAGTTATTATGCATTTTCATTTCATTCGGGATTGCGGTTTGAAATGATATACAACCGCATTTTTTTAATTTTTAAATTGCGGATTGAAATGATAAATATCCGTATCACTTGACCATAGGATAGATAATTATATACAGGCACCGGGGTATATATATATAATTATTTTTGAAATGATTTTTATGGTTTGGATATGATACGGTTTAATAAATATTAAATTTGGATATTATATAAATATATTTTATATATACATATATAGTTAAAAAAATTTTGAATTTTTAGCTATGTATAAATCAGTTAAATAAAAATAAATAAGTTGAACGATGGAGTTTGATCATTTATGTTAAATGGTTAAGTACATGTCTAAGATATCGTATGTATATATAGAGTTTTAATGATTTGAATCAGTTATGATTGGGAGGTAAATTGGAAATTTATTTGATGGAACTTGTAACAACCCGGGATTTCGCAATTATTTTATTATTGTCATTAGACTATTAATCTGTTGGCTAATTGCTAATTTAAGTTTTGAATCCAGTTTGAATTCTTTGGAAAAAAAATAAAAAAATAGAACAATGTCTCCTTTATAAAAATTTGGCCGTTCCCTTTTTATTCCAATTCGACCCTTTCCCCTTTCTTTCCCTTTTTCATTCTAAAACCCTACACCAAAATAAACGAAAAAATTAATAATGGCGGCTGCGTTTATTTCGTTCGTTCCTCTGTCCAAATTAGGGCTTTGTATAAAAGAAATCGAAGATGCCACTTCCTATAGTTCGATCGAATATTGATTTCGTCCTTTGCTTGGTCGATCGAGGATTCCTTGCTTTGTCGATCGGCTGCCTCTGTTGCTCGAGTTTTGCATTGGTTCGAGCCGTGCTTTGGCGATCTGGGGGGGAGGCGGAAAGGAATTGCGGCGTTGTATTCGCGCTCGTCGAATCAGGTGAGTGATTTTATATCACTCACATCTAATTCAATTTTGATGATTTTTGTTGACTTTGGTCACTTGTTTTTTTTGTGTGGACTTTTGTTTGGTTGAAATTACTATGCTTCGGCCTTGATTTTGTTGTGAACCTGTTACCTACTTGGTTTGGTTACTTCTTGACTTCGGTTTTAGCTACTATGTGGCTCTGTAGCATATGCCTATAAGCTGTGTGTCACTGCATTTATACATACAGTTTAGTTGTAATTGAGTGATGTTGCTGATTTCTTGTTTCTGATATTCACGGCACTGCTTTATCTCGTGACCATCACGGCTCGACTTCCATCTGACTTCGGTCACTTGGTTGTGTGAATATGATGGCTTAACTTTGATTTTTTTCGTCTGAAATTGCTGTGACTATCTGATTTTTGGATTTTTCATGGCTTTGATTTCGTTGATGACGTTGATTATTTTGACCTCTATCATGGTTGAGCTCGCTATTGTTTTGAACTGCGGTTTGACTTTGTCATTTTCTCTGTTGACTTTCGAAATTTCTACATTTGAATCTGTTCGATTCTAGCCCAGACCTCCTCGGCTATGAATTGAGGCTAAACTTGGTTTTGATTTCTGGAAAGTTTGAGTCCGTGAATTTTGATGACTTTGGCTATTCCTCTAACATTGAACTGCACACTGCCATGTTTTATTGTGTTAGTCTTTACTGCATATTACCCATCGTACATATTTATGTTATATGTTGCAGTTGCATTCACTTGTGTATATGTTTCTCGTATCACAATTTCACTCGAGTCTGCGTATTTTCTCTGGCTTGATTGTCTATTCGTAGCCTTGCTCATCTACTTGATGCCTGCCATTTTGTACCATCCCTGTTGATGTTGATTAGTTGAGCCGCATATATGGTTTGCTCATTGGTTCGTCGTGTAGTCACTGTATCATTTATTGGTTCCTTGCTTGGATTTTAGTTTGGGCAGCACTTAAGTCTTGTTTAAGTTTCATGCAATGTCCACTGACCATTCGTTCGTGTGCATAGGTGCGAGTTCAGTCTTACATCTTGATACATCTTCTGGTTTCACTGCATAGCTTTGCATTTTTGGCGAGCTAAGTATTTTGATTTATATTCAGTTTCATTTGCATTTTCAGTCTCATAGTTGCATACATGTAGAATCTCTAGTGTGCACTTAATTGCACTGTCACTTTGCTTGAATGACTTCGGCATTGTTTTGATGCTTGGATCTTTGTCTTGTGATCTGCTCTTGTGGTCTTCATATTCATGTGTATCTGGTCGAGTTCATTGTTGTCTTGATTCTTGTCTCTGGCCATTCTTTGGTCTCTGACCTGATTTGTAGTATGAGTTACTAACTTGCATTTCAAATTAGTGGTGGTGGAATTTCTTCACCTGTATGTTATGTGCAGTTCACATTTGATGCACTGTTGAAGCTGCAATCTTTTGGTATGCATACATGTGCTTGCTTTGAGCATGTTTCATTTGGTCGTCTGCACCACTGTTATGCTGCAGCTTGGACTTGCCATTTGCATTTAGTTGGCATTCATGTCTGATCATTGAAGAGTTGCATTGTTCCATGTATTTGTGCTTTGATGCAGTTTTGATTTGTCGAAGCTTTGCATTTGTGTTGAGCCATGACAACCATGGCTTGACCTTTGCCTTCAGTTTATTGTTTGGTGCCTTCTTGAATTTTGCAGTCTTTCATGAGCATATTGACTTTATAGTTGGACTGTGCATTAACCTTGAGTTGAACCCAGTTTTAAAAACTTGGGTTTCACCTTGTGCTCGTTTGTGCATTTTACTGTGTTCATTTGAGTTGGGCATTGTTGTATTATGATTTGTACATTGAGTTGAATCCAGCTAGTAGCTCGGATTTGATCTTGTGCTGATTCCCTATTTTATCACTGTAGTGGCGAGGCAGTGCACGCGTGCGTGTACTGCAGCCACACAGTATTGACTTTTGTGATATTTCAATTGTTTGAATTGTTTTGTTTATTCAATTCAATATTCTTAAATTGTATTTTGATTTGATTTGATTCGATCACTTTGGTGTTGTCTAATTATCTATTTGATAATTAGATTATGAGTTCTAATTATTATTCAATAATTAGATTTTGTTGTTAATTGCCATTTAGGAAATTCTGATGTTTTCTAAATTATTTTCATTAATAATCCTTTCATCTATCTTCGCTGAAAATTTGAATTGCTGATTAGTTGTTTAACGCTATTATGTGTTATATTCACCGTTATCCGATTTTCTTGTTAAAGGATCAGATAGATGGATTTATTTTGACTGTCGTCTATTTGTTACTTAATTATTGTTGCTTCTGTGCATTAATAACTGAGTTTGAATTAGACTGACCCGTGTATTATTTTCTTTTGAATTTAATACTCGGGTCAGACCGAGTATTTACAGGTTGTTGATATCTTACTTTGGGTTGTTGTTAGAGCTATGAAGTCTTTTCATATCTTTTGGAGTAGTCGTCGTTATTATAGTAGTCAGTGTATTTGTATAGGAAGATATGTATTCATGTATATTATATACGATAATGTACTCATATATGTAACTTCCAGTGTCGACAGTTGTAGTTGTATCATATGTATTGTATCACATGTATATCAACTGACTTCAGTTATATATATATGAGACATTTTTGTTTTATCCGTGTTCCGCATTTATATGATCTGTGTTTTTATTATATTTATTGTCCTAAACTATTATGAACCATCGTAGTTCGTTTTATATTGGAATTGGGTATGTCGATGGGAGTAAATAAATACGAGATTAAAAATAAAAATATATATACCACTCCTATCGAGATAACCAATACTATTGTAAGGCCTTACTACGGATGGCCGCTCCTATCCAGCCTTATTCTTCGTGATAACAGACAGTATTTCTTTTAATACTCTTTATTATTGCGAGCATAGAGGTGGGGCGTCACAGAACTTATTTAAAAACTTCTCTCCATAAGTTGATGTAAACTTATTAAAATTGGAAATTTTAAAGGTATGATATTTATAACTGGATTTTTATTAAGATAAATTAAACGAATATTTCTAGCATAATAAATTGAAGGAAATATTTAAGTTGTTAGTAATTGGAATTTTAATTTAAATGACTTTGATCTATTATGTAAACATTTCAAAACTAAATAACAGGACAATGAATTTGTGAATATAAATTTCCAACCTTAAGTTTTGAAATCGTTAAATACTAAAAGTTAGAAATATATTGAAATTGAAGTGGTTTATTAAAATAAAAGTGAATTTAAAATTTATGGATTTAGACTAAATTTTTAATGAATAAAATTGTGAAGACGCGGAAATTATTATATAAAGTAATTTTAAATCCAAACTATTTTATTCTATATACTGTTGAATATCCAAACCATTCAAGTTTTAGAAGTATGGTTTTAAAGCTATGAGTTTCGAAGTATTATGTTTTGAATGTCATAATTCAAATGTTTGGCTTCTAGATATTATAAATTTTAAAGCAATATGATTTTGTAAAAGAAATATATTTGAAATAAAATGATATTATATTAATTTGGGTTTTATAAAAATAATATCAAATGAGTTTGTTTTGAAATGGAAAGGATATTGTAATTATACGGTTTTGAAATAGATATTTTATTCTGGTTTTGAAAGTATAAACTATTTTTAAAGACCGCGGTGTTATAATAACATTTGGTTGTTGAATAGACCGGGATCGGAAGTTGTCATACTCTCTGCCAACTCCGAAAACCACTTTAACAACCGTGTACGCGGTGGAGATTCCAAAAAGAAGTAGGTTGGTGGCGGCGTTTCCTGTAAGGTAAATACGTGGACCCAACTCCCGTGAGTTGGCATAAGGTGGCTAAAACAGGAGTGATTGACAGGTTAATAAGGTAGCACCTTTGATCGGACACTTCCCTTCGATACTATACACTGACTTTGGATTGATTCGACGGACACCTTCACTTTTGATTTCTTTTATTTGGGGAGTTTGTTCGAGGTGGGCGGTAGCTGCGCGCTACGCGTTACCACCGACCCGGAAGCGTAATTGGTATATCTACCCTGGCATTGCCTAGTTGTGCTGTGTCACCTACCATGTCGAGCCTTCTACGAGTTTGGTTTTCTCCCGTAGCCCGTGTGGTATCCTTCGGTGGCTTCCCGATCAGGAGGGACTATGATATTGGATGGACTACTGGGACTATTATTGTGTTAAGGGGGAGATTGGGTAACTCCTTAACGCTATTTAAAAGTAAGTTTATTTTACAATTAGACACTATTATAATAGCGAAATATACTACATAGTAAATAGTTTAATGGATACTTAAGAGATGTGAATTCCGAGCATCTTTTAAGTTACCGCACTCATATTTATCCCTGCTAATTTAACTTACATAAGATCTTTTAGTTCTGACTCGAGCGTTTTGTCTTTTCAATTTGCTCGGGTCAGTCTGAGCGTTTCAGGATTTGAAGATTTTATTCTGGAGGACGAAGACAAAGATTTGTAGTGTTACTATCTACTATATTATTCCACTACACTATTTAATTCCGCTGCATTGGTATTTATTGGTATGTGAACTCTGATATTTATTGTATGAAGAAGAATAAAATGTTTTGTAAACAGTTTTATGAACTGTATATTTATTATTATATTTTATCCTTCCGCTGTGAGATTCTGTTTAGTTTTTTTTTCTCTTCTCTTTTTTTCTTATTTACCCCATATCAATCCGCCCATCTGTATGGTTTGAATTGGCACATGTGTCGATTTAAAGCGTGCGAAAAGACGAGATGTTACAATAGCTATATATAGAGGATTCCATTCACTTGAACAAGGATCAAAGTCTCTTCATTTGAGTCATTTATTTTAGCATATTTCATGCTCTTGTAATAGCCATTAGATCTATCTTGTAGATAAAAACTCAAGCAGTAAGAGAAGAAGTCATAGGAGTCATACATCTCTTATAGATTTAACCACACTATATCTTGTATCATTCACTTTACTTGCACTGCATCTCATCATTCCTCATTTTACAATTTAAACAACATTCTGAATGAATTACCATCATTAGTACCCCTAACTACTTATCATTCTGGGATTGGCTAAAAGTCTAGTCAACGTTGTGATGCTAGAAAACTCTTGACTTTCATCACTTTCTTCTTTTCAAACAACGTGTTTTCCTCTAAAATCATCCATCATGTAACCTAACAATAGTGAGGCTATGGAAAACAACTAAGATGGTTACAACACCAATGATGGTAATAAGGCAAGTGCCATCCGCCCCATCTTATGCATGAGCAATGATATATGGCTTGACTTGGTCAACAGGATCACAAACATTGCCAAATGGCCCATGATTTAAATGATCTCCATGCTTGGTGGAAACTCATAAAATCATAAATTATGTCCAAAAATCACGGCTTCCTAATACAGAACCCTCTTCCTTTTATTGTTCCTAGTATTTTCAACATCATGCACGATGATAGGGAGAGGGTCTACTCAAAACACCTATCCGGTGTTGTTCCTACCAAGCATAAGAATACACATGTCATGCCCACTCATGAACTTAGTCATGGTGCTCCTTAGCCCAAGCCGATTCTGCTACCCAGAGCCCATGATGCTCATCGCTCTCCCTCCCTTGAAAGACAATATGCCTTTGAGCAACTTAGGGCAACGGACAAGGAACGTAATTTGCGTCTCAACCTTCAGTGGTAAAGGGTTAGCTAGGGACAATGAGCATAGGGAGTTCTTAATTCATGCTCGATCTCAGTGGAAGTCCATGCTCCCACGATAGGAGTGGTCACCACTCCAGGTCTGCTTTGAATAAAAATAAAAGAATGCCAACCCCTAATCATAGCTCCCCATCTCTTTACCGATGCCAATGATTTCCTTCCCCTATAAGACATAGAAGAATCCTTTCCCCAGCAAGAGCTATGCACCACCCATAGGGGGCTGGACGTCGGTCTTAGAAAAGAGGTCTCATTGCCCAAACAAGAGATGCTGAGAATTCAAACTTGAAATTAAAGTGGTGGTGATTTCTCTAACGATGAGAATGCCGAACCATTCTCAAAGGAGATACCAAGCGGATACATTCATCGGTTGCTTAGTTTCCTTCATTGTAAATTTTTGTTTATTAAGGAGCATGGAAAGTTTATCTAATCTCTTTCCTACGTTCACAACCTTCACATTCAGGACTATACAAAAAACACCGTAGCTCATTACACATGCAATTAGGTTGTTGATCGAATTATATCTCAAGCTACATATCGCCTTTAAGATTGCACCATTGACCTTAAGACGATGTTTGCATAAAGATAAAGTACTCATATAACTATATAATTATGTACCCTCAACTTCTTACACTTTTAGAAGGTTATCCAAGTCATAGAAAATGTAGGGTTTTACATCGTTGGTTCATCATGTTTGATTTAATTGAATATATTGGTTTTGTTTTGATAACTCATAAATTTGACTCGCTATTGTTCGTTATTGGACAAACGGTTAGTAAACTTTTGTTATTTGCATTATCAACACAAGTAGATTGAAATTTTTATATTTTAGTCTATAATTTATAACAATATAAAAAATGCTGATGTAGATAAATCTCATCATCTAACAATATAATCTCATCATCTAACAATATCATGCCATTCGATCATGCTTGAATAAAATAATGTACTTCCATACATCAAGTAACTCAACCATCATACCATAAAGCTTAGTTATATGGCTGTTTGAATTATTAATACCTATGATAGCTATATCTTAATTAATTATTTTGCTTATATAAATGTAACAATATTAAAGTATTTACATATATAAATACAACTTTTTTGTGTGAACTCAAGATATATATGTGTGTGTGTGTGTACACACACTTTATGTGCGTGCATGCATTTTTGTGTCGATAACAAAGATATAATCTAAATTTATCCAATTTTTCTTTATCATGTGATCATTTTAGAGAAATATGCCATAAATTCTAAATTTCCATCAACATTTCCTATTTTAATCAGTATAAAGAGATATAAATAACTTTTTTTTACTAATTGTTTGTTTATTCTGATATCTTTAAAGAAAACTGATAATATAATAATTTGAATATATAATAGGAAAATTGAAAAATGATCAAATTTAAAGTACATATCATTTATATTAAAATTTAATATTTTTTAGAATTATTTTCTCTTCATTTAGGTTATTGAAATTTGAAACGTCTATTCATTGCGAATTTAATAAGTTCAAAGATTAAACCTTAAGTCAGTATCACATGATCGTATATTCAAGCTTTTTAAACAAAGTAAACCATTCTGTATGGTTTGATTTAAGATATTCAAAAGCTTTCAAAGAAAATAATTTAACTTCCATATATACATGAAAGGTAAGATAGATAAAATCTAATAATTTTAAATCAAGGTCGTTCATTGATATTTCACAAATAATAGAAATAATTATGGAAATGTATATTTTTTGTTGATCGGAGAAATAAGAATATATGGAATGTAGTGCTAGGGGTTTTCTTGCATGTAGAAATACGAGTAAAAGATTGAAATTGGAATAGTCTCACATTGCTAAATAACTTGGAGAAGTATTGTATAAATATGGGTTGGTAGACATGTACATTAGGGATTCCTTTTGTTATAATACATGTTTGTCAACTCATAAGCATACGCTATGTGTTGGAGATGGAGAGTTTTGTCCAACCACTATTACAAAACAAGCAACACGAAAAGCTAAATGTATATAGCTTTATTGTTTAGAAATAGCATTTCCAAATGATAATAATATGATAGTTTTCCAAATAGTTTAGTTCTATATTTAATATGATATAATATTACGTTATTTTTTAAGTGACAACATATATCAATTTGGCGTTTCAAATTACTTCAATATTTTAAGTGACACAATATAACACTATTTTTTAAGTGATAAACCTATATTCAATTATTTTTTCGAACTGTTTAGTAATATATTTTTATGTTAACATTAATCGATCAATATATTGTTAAAATCGCTTTATTTATTTTTTCTTCTGTTTCAACAGTTAATCTTTGTTTTTCGAATTAAGTTACTGAAAGGAAGTAATTAAAATGAACTTAATGTTTATATAATTTGATGGGTCTCTATTCCTAACCGATCGTTAAAATTTGTTGTCCTTATTTTTTTTGAATGCGTGCTTAAAAGTAAATATTTCTTCTTTTTAGTCAAAAGCAATCCTACCAAATATACAACTTTTGAAAATTTACATACGAACGATTTAATTTTTCATAATCATGGTTTTGATTTATTTTAATATATATTATTTACTTAAATCAACCAAATCGAAAGAGTTTAAAATTATCTACTCAACAATATACTTGAACTATGATTTGTTTTTCCATCAAATCTGGTAGGCAGATCTCATCTAATATGTCAATTATATGCATAAACTTCAAAAGACTATAAATAAAATTTCTTCTGCTTTAATAAGGGATAAAAATATCTATATTTTTTTTCTTTTTGTCAATGAATGAAATAAGATAACACAAACAATAGGGCAAGATGTCGCAAATGCAATTTTTCACAACCAATTTGTACCATGTAGTTATACTACTATTTTCTACTAGTGTAAGTGCAAAATTTTGATAAATAATGATTGAACTTTAAATTCTTTAGGATTCGATAAAATTATTTATGAAAAACAATAATGATTTGGTAAGCTGGTTGTTTTGGTAGAAACTACTAGGGATGCTTCATTTTATTTAGCTCTCTCCCTACCACGTAAATATATATTTATTTATTTCACAACTTTAGGGCCATCTCTGTAACCACGCCGCCGTAGCTCACATTTTCTAGTTTATTTATTATTAGGAATTAAGTGCTAGCATCTCTGAACTGTTGTTTCCACTTTCTTTTATCACGAAGCCGCCTCATCATTATGACCACACTTTGCTATTCTTCCTCTACTTTTAATACTTTATAACATTTGTCACAGCCTATCAAATTTATTGTACTATTAAAAAATGCTAACTATAATTGTTTAAAAAAAAATATGCATGCTAGTTGACTCTATTATTGTCTATAGCAATAATATAGGATCCCACATGCAAATTTAAAATTTAAAAAAAAATTTGACATAGTTTGAGTTAATCAAAGAGCAAGTACCATGTACACTTGCTTTACAGAGAGTGTGCATAGCAAATCTCTGTTTGATCTCAAAATATTATGTATACTTCATCACGTGATAATTTTCAAAAACATAACTTTCGTAGCACTTTTTCATATAAAATGAGAAAAAAAACAAAGGGGAGGTTTATCCTTTTTTTTTTTGAAATGGTACTTTATATACAACATGTCACTAGGACAACACATCACATGTCAATAAACGTTCGAATCACGCTACGCAAGTATCGAACTTGTGACCTCTCGCACTAAACCGAATCACTTAACCACTAGGAAAATAGTGCTTGTCTGGGGAGGTTTATCTTATATTGTGAGTACACACATCGTAAGACATGGAGGGAGCTAATTCTAATGTGGATTAACTATGTCATGGTGAGTTCATTAAATTGTTAGGTGTTGCTAAGGCACTACTAATTACTGACGATCTAGTGATGTCATACGTCTTACAAATGGCATGATTTTTTTGATTTTTTTTACAACATCACAAGGATCACAAAGATGTTGGTGGTTGCCTATGTTATTGTCATACGGTGGTCACTACCTACGAGTTTGTGACACCTTTATGGATAATCTTTTGAAAATTGAATTTTCGCTATGTCATAATTGCATATTTCATTGCGTCGTCATATTCATCAACAATGCTTTGTAAAGACTTTTGAAATTTTTTCTTAAATTTTCTAAAATAAATAACATCACTAAGGCATCGATAGCTACGCTAATTGTGACGCCAATTATATTGTCAACGTCTTAATGATGTTATTCTACATATTTTCAATCTCTTCCCACTTTTATTTTGTATTTTTACACTTCGATATATTTTATTTTATATTTGACTTTTTTCAATTTGAGTTTAAAATTTTAGAAGTGTATAATTTTTGATATAATTTTTATTAAGTATGACTTAATTAATATTTTCGATATTAACTACAATTAGTTAACATAAAGGGTCAGATCCTTCCATACAAAATAAATTATTATTGCCGTAAACTTTACATATATGATTTTGTATCATTCTAAGTTTACATATACAATTTTGTATCATTTAAACTCAGTTTGATCCTCGATCCAACAAGTCAATTAATTTTTTTTTGATAATTAACTAAAAACAACGAGTAATTATGTCCAATAAGATAGAGGGTTAATTAAGTCTGTATGATGGAAAATTAAATATTTAAGCTTCTCATGCAGTATCAACAAATGTGTATGGCTGAACTTCAAAATTCAAAATGTAAATAACAGTGTCGGCTCTAACTGTTCATTTTCGACAGAAGTCTAAGTAACTTATATTGAAAATTACCAATTTGCACTGACAATCCTGTTTACATTAAGAATTTTTGAAATCCAACTGTACTAAATAATTATCATCATTGTGAAAACTTAAACATGCAATTTTTCCTCATTTTGACTCATTGATCCTCGATCGTATAAGTTAACTTTTTTTTATATAATTAACAAACATCGACGAATGATTGAATCTGATAAGATGGAGGGTAAAATTGAGTCGAAATGACATGAAATCGAATATTTAGGCTTCTCTTATAGTATTAATGTGTGTGTACTATAATACCCCGTAAGTTTTGATAATTATTTTAAAAGGACATTTTGAAAACTTTATTTAATAAGTTTATTGTAATTTTACAAATGATAGAATCAAGTAACGGGAATTATGCCATTACGTAGGTCGTATATCTTTATCAATTTCAACCATAAAAATGTCAGAATTAGAGTTAGTGCAAAGAAGATATGGGATTTTTAAGGTGTGGGCTTGAAGCGGGATAAAATAGGTATAAAGCCTAAAAATTTGAATGACACTTCTGGCACTGTTTAAAACCTGAGAAATTATGCATTTGTTTCATTTCAAATTTATTTTTCTTCTTATCGTTCCCTCTTCTTATAGTATATTTTAAGTCCGCTTTTCCCTCTAATTTCTTCATTGACTCACGCAGACTTTATACCGAAATGATGAGTGTGATAAAGGCTACACATAGATGTTAGTTTCAACTCAAATCGAGAAGATTGTGGGTTCATCTACTTGGAATATGGAGGAATTTGAGGAATTCTGCCAAATCGGTGGCTTGAATCAATTCTGTGTGAGTGAAAACCGTTTATCTTGTATATAGTGCAATTCTTTCTCCAATATGATTTTTTGGGCTAAGACTAGGGATAATACTTATTTAAATAACGATAAATTACTTTTAAATGATATTAAACCAATGATTAGGCGAACGAATTGGTAAAAAATGTTATATTTGAAGTATAATGCAATATAGAGGGGTTTGGTAACTAAAAGGATGATATTAGGATTATAGAAGGAAGTAAACACATATCGTATATATAATATCAATTACGGTACTAGCAAAGATAACACAAATTAGAATGATGTTTTAGTACAAACATTTGGAAATATATTATTCAATGACATTAAAATAATATATAAGTAATATTTGGTAATATGGGTGATTTTACAACGTAATATAATGTTAAAATGAATGTATAATAATGTGGTAACATGTAAAATAAAAATATAGAGGATTAAAATCAAAGAAGGAGAAGAAAAGAAGAAACCGTTACAAAAATACACAAAATAGGTATTGTATATTTTTCAAAGATACATAGTGACTAGCCATGCAACAACCCTAGATTTTTTTTGCATATAATTTAAATTTGACTTTATTTTAGTTCGAAATTATTTTAAACTTGTTTTATTTCAAACATTTCATTTTTAAATATAAATTTTGATTATTATATGAATTTTAATTTCAAACTGGTATAAATTGAATATTTTGCTGAAAAATTGGAATTGTGGTCAAAACTGGTCAAACTTTGACTTTTAAATTTTAAATTTAAATATTTGAATTCTTTAATTTTGTCTTTTATTATGAAATTAGATTTAATATCATGAATATTGCTTTTCGTTTCGTCGAAATTGGATTTAAATTGTGAAAGTTATATACCCTTTACAATATTGTGTGTATATAGGGTTATTTAACAATATTCTTTGTTTTAATTTATATAAATGATATTTTTACTAGATAAATCTTATTCTAATTTGTATAATTTATGTTATATTATGTATATTTTGACTTTTAAATATGTTTAAAGTGATGTTTGAATTTTTCCAAAGCTTATTGAATTTATTTTCTATTTTTAAAGCCTAGTTTCTATTTTCTTTGCTATTTTCTTCATTTAAATTATATTTAAATTAAAATTTATATATTTATTTGTGAATGCATTTTATTTTTATGTTATTATATTTTTTATAAAAAAATTTACAAGTCCATATAAATTTTCCAAAGTTCATTCTGTTTATTTTCCATTTTTCTAAACTAGTTTGCAATTTTGTGCTATTTTCTTATTTTTTTACCTTATATAATTAATAATTATTTATTTATATTTTATATTTTGTTGCATTTTAGAAATCTTTACTGAAATTATGATTTTTATCAGTAATTGAAACTTATATAAATAAATAAAGGTAATGTGAAAAGGTTTTGACTTTTGGTTTACAATGGCTCTTTATCTCCCACCTTTTCACATTTCAACCTTACTTTTCATTCAATTGGCCACATCTTCTCATTTCTTCAGCCGCCTTTTTTTTCTCATTCACGTAAAATATTTCTCTTCCCATCTGAAAAAAATTTCGGCCTCCATCATCTCCATGAGCTTGGTAAAAAAAAAAAAAAAACTTTTTCCATTGTTTTTCTTCTTGTTTTTCTACTTGTTTATGTTGATTGTACTTGCCTTCTCTTCTACTTCAGGTTCGGCCCCACCACTCCAGCCATCATGGCCACCTCCTCCACCACCCGAACCACCCACCACCTCCTCTCCAGCCCTAAGCCACTAGCCGTGCCCAATAGTTGATCAAATTCCACCTAAATCTACACAAACTTCACCTATATGCACCATAGCCAACACCTATGCCTTCATCATCTTCAACCTTTCTTTGGCCGCCACCAACTCCACCTCCACCACCCATGGATGACCTTAAACCCTCTGCCACACCATCCTCTAGCCCACTACAGAGATGGTCGTGCCTGGTCTTGCTTGGGCCGAGCCAATGTTGCATTGAATTCATGATATTTTGCATTGCAGTTGTAATCCTTGCAAATATCTCATGCATCATCACTTTTGCTCCATCCCATACATGTTTGGCCGACCTCTTATGAACCCAAACCAGATGCTTGTCCTTGCTTTAGCCGTGCCTTTTTGACCTATATCTGAAGAATATGATGTTGAAAGCAAGTGCAAGGTTTTTGGAGATGATTTATGCATTCATTCCTAGCATTGTTTATGTATATTTGTGTTGTTTTCACCACTACCCACCTTTGCACCATCAACAACCAAGTGTAGGCCAACCATACCCAACCAAAACCTGATCCAAATCTTGCCTTAGACCTGTAGTACACCTTAAGGCCGAACCTGAAGGTTGTTGGAAGCAAGTGCAAAGCAATTCTGCTTTGATTCGTGCAGTTGATTCTATCTTATTCTATCGTATTTTGCATTCGAAAACTTATGTTGGTATTATTGTTTTGCGTGACTTGCATTCAAGGGATTTGATACTGTGGCTCTTCCACTCATCTTTGTGTTGTGTTATCGTGCTTGTGTGGTTCGCTTTCGTGCATTCATCGTTGTGTCTCCAGCTCAAACCTGTGAGTTATTCTCACCTGACAATATGTACATATATAACTAGTAAATTGACCCCTTTTGAATCTGTAAAAATGCATAACCATATCACATCTGCTATGTTATGATTATATGATGTTCACCCATGCTTAAACACCTGTTATATCATATGTTACTGTTATATTATGCTGTTCTGTTATTTTTATCAGTTTATCACACTACAAGTTCCCTTTAGATTAGAATCACTATGGGTTGAAATGATACATACCCGAACGGACTTTAGAATAGGGGAAAATCGTTATGGGCTGAAATGATAGGCCTGAGCGATTTTCAATTTATTTCATTTACTTGGGACTGCGGGTTTGAAATGGTAAAACCCGGATTTTTCTTTGTAAATTACGGGTTGAAATGATATATTACCCGTATCACTTTACCTAGCGTAATTATATACAGACCCGTAGTTAAGATATGTTTTTCTAAAAAATTTAAAATATTTTAGAGATGTAAATATTACTATATTTTGATTTAAACTTAATAAAAAAATATTTTGTAAAGTATTATTGATTTTCTAGGAATTTATAAGTTAAATAAATTATGGAAAAGTTAGAAAATCTAAATGTAAGTTATTTTGGAAATTTTGATTTAATTATAATTGGAAATTAAATTAAATATGAAGTTATGATAAATTTATGATAATTTGAATTTAAAATGAATTTAAAATGATTTTATAATATATTAATGATTTTTGAGTAAAGTTAAAAAGTGAAAGGAATGATTATTTAAGTTGAAATTTTGAAATATAACCAAATGGGAATTTGTGAATTTGGCTTAAAAGTGAATTTTTAAGTTAAATAAATAAAATTGAAATTAAGTTATATTTTGAAGTTTAAACTTAGGTGTTAAGTTGAAATTCAATTCAATGAATTTAAAATTGAACGTTGAAATTTAATATGTAAATTATTAATAAATCTTGATTTTTGAATGGAAATTTAACTTTATAAAAACATAAACTTAAGAAAAATTAAATGTTGTTTATAAATGTGAAAATGTATGATTTTATAAGTTAAGAAAAATGTTTTAAATAAAATTATAATTGGTTGTGAAATTATATTGAATATGTGAAGTTAATTAACTGCATTTTTGAAATGCTATTAATTGCAATGTAAATGATATTACAGCATTTGTAAATGCTGTAGTTGATGATAATGAACTAAAAAGCTAAATTAAATTAAAGGCTATTATAGCAATTTTTGTAAGTTCCATAATTGTTGAATTTAACTAAGTTTATTTGAAATTTAAGTAAACCCTATTACAGCATTTTTAAAATGCTGTCTTTAGTTAAATTGAACTGTTTTGAATGTAACTTTCCGTAGCATTTTCTAAATTCCGCGAAAAGTGAATTTTCGCTGTTTTGATAAACTTAAGTGAAAAAATGAACTTTGAAAGTTGAAAATTTTGGAAATTTGATAATTTAATTATTAAATTAATAACTTCATTTTAATGATTAAAAATGATTTTTGAAATATAAACTGTTTTGAAATGTGAATTGAAATGGTATTTTAAATTGAATGAAATGAATAATGATTTGAAATGAAGTTTTGTAAAGATATGATATTTTGATATATTGAAATGATTTGAAAGGAATTTTGTAAAGATATGATATTTTAATATATTAAAATGATTGGAAAGGAAGTTTTGTAAAGATATGATATTTTAATATATTGAAATGATTTGAAATGAAGTTTTGTAAACATATGATATTTTGATATATTAAAATGATTGGAAATGAAGTTTTGTAAAGATATCATATTTTAATATATTGAAATGATTTGACATGAAGTTTTGGAAAGATATGATGTTTTTGAAATGGTTTGGAATTAATTTAATCTTTATTTTGATAAAGATTTGGATTTGAAATGATATTCTTTTTTGAAGTATAAATACCATTTTAAATTATAACTACGGGTTATAATAACGATTGGTTGGCAAAGAGACCGGGATCGGATATCTGGCATACTCTCTGTCGATACCGAAAACCACTTTGACAACCGTGTACGCGGCGGAGATTCCAGAATGAAGTAGGATGGTGGCGACGTTCTTGAGGTATATTACGTGAACCCAACTCCCGTGAGTTGGCATAAGGTGGCTAAAACAGGAGCGATCTCGGGCCAAGTGAGGTCATTCCTCCGATCGGACACATTCCTTCGATACTATACTCTTACTTGTGATTGATTAGATGGCCATCCTTCGATTTTGGTTTGGAGTGTGTTCCGAGGTGGGCGTATGTGGCTGCTACGTTACCACCAGCCCGTGTGCGTAATTGGTATATCTACCCTGGCATTGCCTTGTGCGCCGTGTCACCTACCATACCGAGCCTTTACTACGAGTTTGTTTTTCTCCCGTAGCCATGGAGTATTTAGGGTAGTCTCTCGAAGATATGCTGATACTGGATGGACAACTGGGACTATTATGTGTGAAGGGCGATATGGGTAGCCCGGAACGCTATTTAAAAGTATGTTTATTTTACTGTAGACATTATTATAATAGCGAAATATTACTACATAGTAAATATTTTAACGGATCCTTAGAGGATGGGCGATCCCAGGCATCCTTTAAGTTACTTGTACTTTATTACAGTTCACTTGAGTTGGTTTACATTATATAAGTATATATTGTCCTGACTCGAGTGTTTGTATTTTATTTACGCTCGGGTCAGCCTTAGTTATTCACAGATTTGGATTCCACTTTCTGGAGATTGGAATCGCTGGAGATCATCTGCTTATCTAGTTTTATCTATTCCAGTTCTATTCAGCTTGTACTTGGTTATCATCTTGAGACTTCTGTTGTACTTTATTTATTCTGTTGTATTTTATTTAACTCTGATATATTTTCATAGTAGCTTCATGAACTACTATCTCTTTTACTTCCGCTGCATTTCTTACTCTGTGTCTGTGTTCTGTGATTTTTATTTACTGTATGTCCTGAGATTTGCCAAATTTTATTTACAACGGGGTATTTTGAGCAATTCAAGTCCGGCATGTGCGGATGCGAATGGTTGAAAATATCGGGTTGTTACAAGCCGACCGTTGGGAGTAACAACGATTGATCGTTGGGTATCAGCCTAGGCTAATATGAACCTGGACCCAAGCAGAGCCAATTCAATTGGGCCAGCATAACTAGACCGAGTTCATATGTTTTCTTTGGACTATATCTGAGATGAATTTGCTTGGTATAACCTTAATGTGATGAGATGAGTACAATATTGCATGTATGGGTATTTGAGGGCATATGCGACGATCGTACTGAATGACTCCTTGACATTAGTTACTTTTATAGCGTTACCAGGGCATCACAAGTTGTTGGAACTGGGCTGGCCCTCAGCAGAAGTTATGGATGAATTACATTTTTTTACCATATTAGATCTTTATTAGGCCTATGAAGTCTAGTTTATTTAGAATATTTCAAAATTTTATTTAAATAAATTTTTTTATTTTATTTAAATTTAAAAAATGATATAGTTTATTTAATTTGTGCTATATTATATATATACACACATATACATATATGTATCATATCCATATATATACATGTGTGCATGTGTAACGTGTTAATCTGTGCAAGGTATAACATGTCCATGTATAGATGTTGGGATTTACATCACAATAGACATGTTAGCTCATCCAATATACAAATATGTATTATCCAAATGTGCGTGTATATACTTTTACTTATATGTGTATACAAACAATAAGACACACACACACACACATATATATATATGTATATGTATACGTAAGTATACTATAATTTTATTTAAATAATTTTATATAAATATATAAATACATACATACACACACACACAAAAACATATGAATAAAATATTAACATTATATATATACATATATATATATATCAACATGAATATATTTGAACTATTTATAAAATATATATATATATATATAATTTTTTTATTTTATAAAACCGAAAGCAATATTTGCAAATGTATAATTTTTTTAAATTTGTGTGTATATATATTAAATATTTATATATATAAATATATGTGTGATAATATACTAATATATGTATATATATTGATGTTTATAAAATATACAAAATTTATTTTGATAAATATATATAACCAGGTCTTGCACACGGATCTGAATAAATATTCTTTTAATTTTAAATGATATACTTCGTTGAAATATCCATATAGAGAATTTAAAATGTTAATAAAAATCATTTTTGAAATTTAGTTTGAATTTTAAATTTTTCAGTAAACCTTAAATGTCCTTTTATGTTTAGAATATTTATTGCGTAACTTTATGATCAAAAATAATTTTAAAATTGACTTTTTATATTCTCTGCTTTTATTTTATAAAAATTTGCCAATAGTATATTTTATGCTGATATTATTTAATAAAATATAAAACATAATTTTCATAATATATTTATATTGGTATAATTTATTTATTTATTAATTAACTTAAAATAAATATTTAATATATATATAATATTTTATCACAGCCACAACTGTTATATCCTTAACACTTTACATAAGAAAACTTATGACCATATTTGATTAAAGTATGATGTTATGATTCAATTATGAACTATATATATATATAATCAAACATTATATTTTAAATCAATAAAAAAAAATGTTTTTTTTACTGTAGAGCTGTATCTATTTGATGCATATATGATATAAAAAATTATTTGATAAGTATATGCAAGCACACAACCAATCTAATTGTGATAAAAAAATTGTATATCTGAATCGTCTCCGATTCAAAACGATGTTGGTCCTTGAAGTGTTGATCAACAACTATTGAATAACACTTGATTTGGTTTGATTTGAGCTTAGGAAACTAGCGATATGGAAGGTAAAATTTGGCCAAACCTAGAGGGACATGGAGGCTAAAAAAATCACAAACTAGTGTGGTTTGAGATGTTTATACAGAGGATAATTTGGAGATATTTTAGAATCACTATCCTACATCATCTCCTGCCAATTCTCTTCCATCTCAGCCCTCCATCTGAAAACCTTTGTTATACCATTTTATGGCTGCATCTAACCCTCATCATGGCCGAATATACTCAGCCTCTATATGGGATTTAAGCTCTTTTATAGGCCGAAAAAATAATTTTCAATTAAATCTAGTTTAATGCTTATCGATATCATATATCGATTAAGATATTTATAACTATTATAAATATATTTAAAAACATATATTCATCAAATCAAATTCAAATTTTGTAATTGATATTTCATAAATATGTAAATATTAATTAATGTAATTAATATATAATTAATTAAATTGATTAGATCAAAGGAGTATTCATTGTTTCAGTTGTGTGACTCCTTAGGTGTTAATTTGGTTAGCAATTAATATTGAACTATTAGAATGTTAGCGTTTACACGTCATTTTGCAAGCGGTGTGGCATTTGATCAAATTTATCGTTTACTTAGTTTCGGTAAAATCCAATTTTACTTTATTAAGCGTTACCCAGTTGTAACAATTATTTACACCTATTCTCTTCGTAAAAACTATATCACGTTGGACTTATGGAATTTGGTAATGGTTAAAATTCCAATATCGTCCGTATTCAACTTTACAGTCCAAACACAAAGTCCTTAGTTCAATAATAAAAATTATTATTAACTAAAATGCTATGGCCAGAGACATTGACTTTGAGTTGACTTCAGTTGACCATGATACTAAGCTCATATAACCGAGGACATGAATCCTCTCTTAAATAGTGCTTTTCTTCTAATACTTTCATTCGACCCAACTATAGTCACTCAATGGAAGTGGTGTCATGTTTTGACTACAATCAAAGCAGAGCTTTCATACTAAAGATTGACAGTATTCTCAAGTTGAGAGAATCGTGTAAATCAGTCACATTGATACTTTCTATTTGACCTTAGTTATATTAACCAACAGAAAACTATTGAATAAGTCATTCCATGGATATCCAATAACGTCGGTACGTAAACCCTAGACGCCCCTGGCAGTCATGAGTATTACACTGCTCAATATTTGGAGAGCATTGCGTACTCTAGACTTAACGGATACACCGACATCCAGTCTTGATGCATCTTGATTAGAAACATTTAAAATGATGTGTTTTATAATATTGTGATACAATACTCATGATTACAATATATGTAATTGCTATCACACACACACCATTTATGAATTTTCCATTAAATATACTTTTAATTAAATTACTTAATTTAACACATTATATAAAGTATATAATAGAAAGAAATTACCTTTTATTTTGAACAATATTGGTTTTCAAGTTAGATATATATAATAAATTACATAATAGCATCTAGGACATGCCCCTAACTCTATCAGGAGTCACACATATTCATTATGTGGATTAGGAGATGTGAAGATGTTCATATGTAGGCTTATACAACTTCAACAGATATACCTTCAGCTGATGTCCAACGATTGAACAGAAGGTAATGTTCATATGCAGGATTTACCTTATCACTGTTATATGTCGTATAGTTAAATGTGACGTAACCTTAATGAAGTATGCAACGGTATATTTTATGTTGGTCTTGTTGGTTGCAGAATTATGGATCTTAAGGCTAATTAAACACTAGAGAGAGGTGAATAGTGTTTTCTAATTTCTATGAATCTTTTTAAAATTCTTTCAAGATTATTATTGACAAATGCAAAATCAACAATCATAGATGCAAACATAGATAAGTATAAATGCAGTAAAGTAAAAAGTAAAGAATTAGAGAGATCGCACATAGATTTTTATACTGGTTTGGAGTTACACTACATCCAGTCCCGTACAATTTGCTTGTATATATTTATTTTCAAATGTCAATCTTTAAATGGGTAGAAGGAAAACCCAATTACAATCTCGATTTTGACGCTACAAGACACACCCTTCTAATTTTTCGGACTAAGGGTATGCCCACTTAATTTGGACAGGCTACAAGTACATCTACTTGGATTTTCGGTCTACCAAGCACACCTAATAGATTTGAACGGACTACAATCACACCCAAGCAAATACAGCTAGAGTTTGATGGTTTTTCCAAAGACAATTTCTTAATCTTTGGTTACAACAAATCATATAGCCCCTTGAACAACACTTTGCTCTTTGATTGAGAGAGAGAGATGATTAAAATTAGAGAGTAAGTAGTAGAGAATCAATACAATGAAGATCGAATTGATTCTGGTTGAATTTGAGAAGATTTGAATAAATTTTTCACTAGATATTTTGGCAAATTAAGAGGAGAGAAGATAATAAGAAAGTAGTTATCAAAAATTCATTTGAATACCGCCTATATATAGAGAATAAACAAACATGTCCATTCGTGAAGAGTTATGATGAATAGACACTTCATTTCAAATTTTGAGTTTCAAAATTGTGGCATTAACGTTGACATATCATCTGCCTATATGTCGACGTAGGCTAGTGTAATTTGATAACTTGTTTATTTTATAATGTTTTGAAAATCCAATACTATGTGAAATATTTTGATACTTTGTAAAATAGTTTAAACATAGTTTATAAACATTTTTAACCTTTGAAATTTTTTTATAAAATATTTTTAAACATATTTTAAAAATACATTTTGTTTTAAAGATAAGGATTATAAATGAGAAATAGTTATCAAAGAATGCTAATATCGATTTTACTATGATTCTATAAACTTTAATATAGCCTTGAGATCTTCATATCTTGTTCTTTATACTCATAAGTATTCATGTCCATCATTTGAGTCTTAATATTGTACAGTCTTCGATTCAACACCCGTATAATATCCTACATTATATGCTATATAACTTAGCTGTAACGATCCAGGATTTTAATTTAATTAAAATTTGAATATTTAATTAATTTTAAATATTAATAGGTGAATTTTTAAGTCAAATAAATTTTATTTTGAATTATTGGATTTAATTGAATAATTAAATCGATAATTTAATATGTTAAATTATGGAAATAATTGAAAATTGAGTTAAATATGATTGAAAATGATTTGTAAAATTTTATTTTATCATATTGATGTTAGAATGATATTTTAGAACTTCTAAAATCGAATTAAAAGTTAATTTGTGAAAATTAAATATTTTAATATTAAAATCGACTAGTGAAAATAGTCAATTTTTGAACAGTCTCAGAATTGAACGAGACCAGTTCCATTGGATCCGTAATAATTAGTTATTACCGGATTTCAATTTCTGTGTCAATCGGAGCTATCGTTTGAGCGTGGCAGCTCGAAACGCATTGAATTGTTTTTAATTTTAATTTGGCGAGTTAAAATAGCCATTTTTCAAAAAGTCTCGGATTTCGATGAAACCAGTTTCATCGGATCCGTAATGTGATATTATTGTAAGGTTTCAAATTTCGTGTCAATTGGATTTACCGTTTGTCCGGTACAAATTAAAACTCCTAGAAAATCATTTAAATCGGTTTAATTCAAATTGGACGTTTGTTGCCATAACTCGCACAGATGTACGAATTAGCTTCCGAAACCTATTCCATTGTGTCCGGAACGCGGGATAAACCCTAGGAACGTCAGTTTCGGCGCGTAAATCGGAGTTTGGAATTTCCGGATGAATAGTGTTCGAAAATTCTCTATAAATAGACCCTTACCCTTCATAAATAAAAAAAAAATATCTAAACCCTAATAACTGCAGCCGCCTCCTATGGTGTGGATGGCCAGAAACGTCCCAACTTCTCCTCCTCTTATCTCTTCATCCACTCAACGATTCAAGAAACTTACAACTAGAAAGATGTAGAGCACGTTGAGATCCTTATATTCAACGGTGGAGATCGAGATTGGAGCTACGAATCAACGGCAAATCGTTCGTGAAGGTGCTGCATTTGGGCACGAATTCCCAGGCCATGATGGGGCCGAGCTCCACAAGGTGATGGCCGAACATAGCTCTGGCAATGGGCGTTCTAGTGGTGGCGACGTGATGAAGTTTCATCGAGTATAAGTGGTGCAAATTGAAACCCTAGTATTTGATAAATGGGTTCAAGTGCGTTTTTGTTTCCTGTAGGGGAGTTGCGTGCGCGTGAAGAAGAGAGGAAGGGGGGTAGCGTGATGTGCGGCCTGGATTTATCTGGGTTGAGGAATGTAAAATAATGTTGTAACTTTCATATTTAAAAATTCGTATAACTTCAAATATTCATATCTTTTTCATACGAGGTCGAAAACGCGCGAAACCAGTTGCGTTGGAATCGTATGGACGAGCACTACGCGATGAAATTGGATTGGAGTCGTTTGGAGTTAGTGAGAATTTTGGGTAAAATTAAACGTCCGTTTAATTTTATTCGAAATAAATCGCTAAAATGAAATTGAAATCAAGGTGAGAACTTCTCACTCAATCGAATCAGTTTCGATTTTTTATTTTAAATAGTTAGATTTAAAATATTTGAATGCATGTTTGAATGATGATTGATATCTATTGATTGTTAAAATAGACATTATGCGCCGTTAGTAAGCGGATGTTATTTATTAAAAACATATACCGCGAATATTTCATAAACAGTGAAATTGGTATTATATATAATAGCAATATATATATATTGACATATGTATATATTGGAGTTATTGATTTCCCGCATTTTTTTAGCGGATGAGACCCTATTGCGCCGTCTATTAAGCGGATAATATTTAAAATCCCATATACCGCGATAATTTCGTACTGGAGCGAAATTGGTATTGTGCTAATGTTTGTGGATGCAGGAAAACAGGTTGGAGGGATCCAACTGGATTCCTCAACAGTTTTTATTTGATTTCAGATATTTTGATATTTGATGGATTATCATATCGATATATGATATCATTGTTGTCGTGATTGGCTATTTGGTGTGTAGCATCATTGGACCAAATTTGGGATTTTTAAAATGATTTTCAAAGTGATTTTTGAAAATATAAAATATTTTTGGAATTGATTCATTTGAAATAAATAAACGTTATAATTTTTATGTTATAAAAATTATGGTTTTTGAGAAATATAGTTAAAAACTGATTTTTTTGAGAATATGATGCTAATGATTTTATAAAATAGTTAAATCGGAATTTTTGAATTTATTGTGAAAAGTTTAAATATAGGATTTATAAAATTTGATTATTTTATAAATCAAAATGGTGAAATTATAAAGAAGTATAAAGATGTTTTAAAAGAATAATATAAATTGATTTATATAAAAGATTTATAAATTGTTAATTTATAAATTAAAATATTAGAATTATAAAACGAGTTTTTATAAGTGTTAGAATAAATTGTAAATGAATTGCATAAATGAATGAAATTTATAGAATTATAAACGGTGAAGTTATAAATAGAATTTTATAAATAGTAGGTTTATAAAATTTGTAAAGTTATTAAAATAATGGTTTTGGATAAATAATTGAATCCTATAAGTTATAAGATTTATAATTATGAAGTTTAAAAGAACGGTTTTGTAAAATAATCGTTTTATAAGCATTTAACTTATAATATGGACTTTTAGTTTATAATTGAGTTATAAGCTGGAATAGGTTAATAAAGGAATTTATAAACGTTGTTTTATAAATTCGCAAACAACTTATTTTGATAAGTAAATTGTTGAAACCTATTAATGGAGTTACATTCACATTTTTGACTGTGAATAAACCCTTTGAAATAAAATGAATGGAAATGATGATATTTGTTAACGTAGTATATTCACGTTTTTGAATAGTGAATAGTATGTTAAAGAGATTGTTTAGAATGTGATATTTTGAACTGAATTAAAACGATCTAACGATGTTTTAAAAGGTGTTAAGATTCGAAACCATAGATTTCAACATTCATTGTTGAAATAGACGTTTTCGAGAAATAAAAGGAAATAGTGGACTATAACACTGTTGTTATAGTAAATGATTTCCGAAAGGAAATGTTTTGTATAGTATTGGATTTATATATCTATTTTAATTTCGAATCCCTATACTAGTGATTTTGGGTTGTCGTAACGATGTTTTACGTAACATTCGTTTTGGCCCAAATAAATATGTTTATGAGAATGATTTCCTTAAAGAATGAAATATATACTTAATCTCAATTGAAGTATATTGAATATTTTCCAAGTGTTGAAAATAAATAGATTTGTGAATTACTTATTAAATAAGTATGGAATCGTTTTCCAATATGAAGTGATATTTAGAATTTATCTTTTTGAAGATAAATTGAAAATGAATAATTGAAATCGTATATTCATAGATATTTTGAAATATAAATTCACTATGGAATTTATAAAAGAAAGTGGAATTTGTTTAAAAATAAATATTGATTTATTTTTGAGATATTGAATAATATATCTTGTAAAGATATTTTTGGAAAATAAATAATTTGGAAAATTATTTTGAATCTGGTGATGTTGTGCATATCCATTGATAGTTCAATAACCGACTATCAATATTCCCCTTTGAATGGGTAATCGATGTGATTTGTTTAAATTTGAATGCCACACTTATTTTTGAATAAGCGCTCACTATTCGGATTAACCGGGAAAGGACCATGGGGTCGTATAACCCATTCCGAATATGTGATACGTCGTTGTGAATTGCATTGAAGATAGGTGTTGAAGACCGAGTATTTGCGAAAGCGATAGGATGACCTATCGATTGTCTCTGCACTGGGTAGCTCGTGGTATAGAGATTTCCTAAGTGATGGGAAATTCGATCGGGATTGTGAATACCCGGATTGCAAGGGCTTCGTAAGAAGTGCCTTCGGTTTTGTTCGAGCTCGGAACAGACTTGTATGGGTTGTATGTCTGACATTACAAGTTGAGATATAAAGCCGATTTCTTTCAAATATATTTCTGTTGGTGGCGGAGAATTTATTCTTTTAGCTTAACACCCTTCTCTGAGACGTACGAGCTCAGAGGTTATGTGGTTGAAGGTTATCAGCGATATATTCCCAATTTGGTAATGTGACATGCTGAGTGTTGCTGTAAATGATCATTGTGTTGATTATTTGTGATAGGATCGTTTATTTGATCGTCTATCTGGTGATCATTTCTATGATCATTTGTTGACCCAAAGCATGGCTTTTGTATAAAGTATGTTTTTGTGGACGTGACTTCGTCGAGCCTCACACCCCGTGAATGGTCAAAACAGGAAAGAAGCAGCAAGGTTATGAAGGGTAGCGCCCTTTAGGATATGTGCATTTCCTTCTGGAAAAGGGTGGTGTCATGGTATGGAGCCCAGATACTTACTCATGTTGAAAACACTTTATGATTGTGTGAATTGATTGCGAGCGCTCGGTTGAAAGGTCCCAAAGGACCGGGGGATGGCATATTCGGTCAGTTGTTACTCAGTTAGGGGTAACCCGGCCTTGTGTTGGTAGAGATCCGGTTTGGTTCTCGGGGATGTCCATCCAGAGGCATTCTCATGTGGCAATGGGAAGTTCCTTGGCCTGATCATTCGTTGGAAATCCAAAGAAACAATACGATCTTGTACGGTATTAGTTGTAGAACCTATCATTCACTTATGGTGGCGCCCCACTGTTTGGATGGTAGCTATAGTAGGCATAGTTCGGAATGTCTATGCTGGCTAAGATTTATATTCTACTTTTGAAATGAATTTTTCTCTACACTATGCACTAGTAATAATATCAAATATTCTTTTTAATGCGTATCAAGCATCCTTGACTATCATAAGGAGAAATCTCCTCCGATTCTGCGTTTGCATTGTGTGTGTATGCGGGAGGCCTTATGGTAGTCTCATTTTTAAAAGCATTGCGAATTGATTTTAAAAAAATATTCCTCTATTTTAATTTTAAAGAAAAATAAACTGTTTTGAGTTCTCACACCAGTCACATGACTGACTTGGAGTTTATTGTTTTCCTTCCTAAACTCTGGGTGCCCACCAATTTCCACACGGGCAGTCAAGAGTAAGGTTTATCAGGATATTCTGGATATTCTGGAATTGCTGGAGGCAAGCTGGATGGCATGGCGTATTACTAGTATATAGTATTTCTTTTTCCGCTGTTTGTTGTTGTATGTTGTTGTACACTCTGATGATGATGATGTAATGAAATGTGATGTAATGTAATAACTGATATAGTTCTTTGTTTAAACATTATTCATTTATCTATTATATGTTGTTCCGCTGCGAATTGTGAGATTCTGGTATTGTTGTTCTGTTCTTTTCTGTTCCGTTCTATTCTCTGTCTTCTTTTTCCCATTTTCTATTTTCTATCTTTTTCTCTCGTTTTCAAATTCTTTTTAAAACCCTAACTATTCGGTTTTTCGGCAACGAAAAATCGCGTACGTTACATTTGGTATCAGAGCTTATGGTTAAGCGACAACCATGGTTCTGTTGGGTATTACTCATTAGAGATAGAGTCAGTAGTACTCTAGAATGAGTTTGAGTGTAATAATAGCTATGAGAGCGTATTTGTTAGTGAATATAAATTGTTTTGTATTGTGATGGTTGATTTATTGAGTGGCATATGAACTTTCGTCAGCGTGGTCCGCAAGACTATGCCGAAGGGGTTTCTAAACACTTGAATAGAACAATTCGGCACAATATTGATTTTAAAATTGGGTAAATGAAATAATTTTACCTTTATTATATTTTTATATGTAAAGGAATAATTTTTCAGAATTATTAAAGTGTATATAAGTTGATTGTTTAGTTGTTTGAATAATCTAAATTGAAGAATAATTGTATAAGCAAAAGAATTATAAGAATTGAATTATAATTAAAGTGATTTACAATTGGGAATAAACTTATATATATAAGAAGTGAAACTATATGAATATATTTATGAATATGAGTTGTAAATGAAAATGAATTTAAAGTTAAATGGAAATTTACTTTTGAAATGAAGTATAAATTAAGAGATATTGAATGAAGTTGATATTGGTATCGAAGTAAATTAATGAAGTGAAGTGATAAATATGAACTTAAGTTATATAAATGAAATTCAACTTTTGTAATTGAATTGAATGAATGGATTGAATAATAATCAATTGAATGTGAATTAAATTGATATGGAATAATGAATATAAGAGTTAATTCATTAAAATCTTAGGTTATGGGAAATTGAAAGATTGAATGAAAATCAATTTAATTAATTCAATTGAAAGTAAATGGTGTTAAACCAAATTGAATGAATATAAGAAAAGGAATTTGGTTACAATTAATATACATTGATTGTTATATGATTGTTAGATGATTGTATATAATTCATTAAGTGTTAATGAAATTGAGTTAATGAAAATTGGAAGCTAAAGTAATTGGAATTCAATTGGAAGTTAAGTGAAACTTGAATAGAATTGAATTTGATTTGGAAGTGAACCAACTTGAATATGAATTAGTAAATATAAACTAATTGAAAATGAATGTTAGTAAGAACATCCACTGTTAATGAATCAAATGTGATTTAAATTGGAAACCTAATTCATTGAATATTAATGAGAATATGAATGGATGTTAGTTGGATGCTAGTTGGTTGATGGTTGAATATATATTGCATTTGTTGTTTAGTTGCATTTGCTATGTGACATATATAGTTGTTATGGAGATATATGTTGTATATTGAGATTATTTTCATATATACATGTTCTCATGTTGTTTGTTGAGTGTTTAGTAGGTGCGGATCGCGTTTGCTTCGCATTTGGAGTTCGCTTTCGCGCTATATTAGCCGTATATGGTTGCTAATAAAATATAAGGTACATATCTCGGATTACATACCGTACTTTTACAAATTTTTCCCTTCGGGATGCCTCATTACTTGATGAGATGTATATTTGTGATATATATACTGCCATTTTTTTTTCGGATCGAGCCGCGCAAAGGAGACTATGGCGAATTTTTCCGGAAATTTAAGGCGTTAGAAAAAATTTGAGAAAAATTGTAAAGTTGTGAAAACTATAACTTTGATTTGGAATGGAAAGTTAAACAATAGTAGTTGTTTTTGAAAAGGTAACTAAGTATGGTTTGAAACTTAGTAAAGTATTGTAAGAAGTTTAACTATGAATTTTGGGAAAATTAATAGATTCTGTAACTTTTCTTACTCGTTAATTTCGAGGACGAAATTCTTTTAAGGGGGGAAGATTGTAACGATCCAGGATTTTAATTTAATTAAAATTTGAATATTTAATTAATTTTAAATATTAATAGGTGAATTTTTAAGTCAAATAAATTTTATTTTGAATTATTGGATTTAATTGAATAATTAAATCGATAATTTAATATGTTAAATTATGGAAATAATTGAAAATTGAGTTAAATATGATTGAAAATGATTTGTAAAATTTTATTTTATCATATTGAAGTTAGAATGATATTTTAGAACTTTTAAAATCGAATTAAAAGTTAATTTGTGAAAATTGAATATTTTAATATTAAAATCGACTAGTGAAAATAGTCAATTTTTGAACAGTCTCAGAATTGAACGAGACCAGTTCCATTGGATCCATAATAGTTAGTTATTACCGGATTTCAATTTTCGTGTCAATCGGAGCTATCGTTTGAGTGTGGCAGCTCGAAACGCATTGAATTGTTTTTAATTTTAATTTGGCGAGTTAAAATAGCCATTTTTCAAAAAGTCTCGGATTTCGACGAAACCAGTTTCATCGGATCCGTAATGTGATATTATTGTAAGGTTTCAAATTTCGTGTCAATTGGATTTACCGTTTGTCCGATACAAATTAAAACGCCTAGAAAATCGTTTAAATCGGTTTAATTCAAATTGAACGTTTGTTGCCATAACTCGCACAGATGTCCGAATTAGCTTCCGAAACCTATTCCATTGTGTCCGGAACGCGGGATAAACCCTAGAAACGTCAGTTTCGGCGCGTAAATCGGAGTTCGGAATTTCCGGATGAATAGTGTTCGAAAATTCTCTATAAATAGACCCTTACCGTTCATAAATAAAAAAAAATATCTAAACCCTAATAACTGCAGCCGCCTCCTATGGTGTGGATGGCCAGAAACGTCCCAACTTCTCCTCCTCTTATCTCTTCATCCACTCAACGATTCAAGAAACTTACAACTAGAAAGATGTAGAGCACGTTGAGATCCTTATATTCAACGGTGGAGATCGAGACTGGAGCTACGGATCAACGGCAAATCGTTCGTGAAGGTGCTGCGTTTGGGCACGAATTCCCAGGCCATGATGGGGCCGAGCTCCACAAGGTGATGGCCGAACATAGCTCTGGCAATGGGCGTTCTAGTGGTGGCGACGTGATGAAGTTTCATCGAGTATAAGTGGTGCAAATTGAAACCCTAGTATTTGATAAATGGGTTCAAGTGCGTTTTTGTTTCCTGTAGGGGAGAGTTGCGTGCGCGTGAAGAAGAGAGGAAGGGGGGTAGCGTGATGTGCGGCCTGGATTTATCTGGGTTGAGGAATGTAAAATAATGTTGTAACTTTCATATTTAAAAATTCGTATAACTTCAAATATTCATATCTTTTTCATACGAGGTCGAAAACGCGCGAAACCAGTTGCGTTGGAATCGTATGGACGAGCACTACGCGATGAAATTGGATTGGAGTCGTTTGGAGTTATTGAGAATTTTGGGTAAAATTAAACGTCCGTTTAATTTTATTCGAAATAAATTGCTAAAATGAAATTGAAATCAAGGTGAGAACTTCTCACTCAATCGAATCAATTTCGATTTTTTATTTTAAATAGTTAGATTTAAAATATTTGAATGCATGTTTGAATGATGATTGATATCTATTGATTGTTAAAATAGACATTATGCGCCGTTAGTAAGCGGATGTTATTTATTAAAAACATATACCGCGAATATTTCCTAAACAGTGAAATTGGTATTATATATAATAGCAATATATATATATTGGCATATGTATATATTGGAGTTATTGATTTCCCGCATTTTTTTAGCGGATGAGACCCTATTGTGCCGTCTATTAAGCGGATAATATTTAAAATCCCATATACCGCGATAATTTCGTACTGGAGCGAAATTGGTATTGTGCTAATGTTTGTGGATGCAGGAAAACAGGTTGGAGGGATCCAACTGGATTCCTCAACAGTTTTTATTTGATTTCAGATATTTTGATATTTGATGGATTATCATATCGATATATGATATCGTTGTTGTCGTGATTGGCTATTTGGTGTGTACCATCATTGGACCAAATTTGGGATTTTTAAAATGATTTTCAAAGTGATTTTTGAAAATATAAAATATTTTTGGAATTGATTCATTTGAAATAAATAAACGTTATAATTTTTATGTTATAAAAATTATGGTTTTTGAGAAATATAGTTAAAAACTGATTTTTTTTAGAATATGATGCTAATGATTTTATAAAATAGTTAAATCGGAATTTTTGAATTTATTGTGAAATGTTTAAATATAGGATTTATAAAATTTGATTATTTTATAAATCAAAATGGTGAAATTATAAAGAAGTTTAAAGATGTTTTAAAAGAATAATATAAATTGATTTATATAAAAGATTTATAAATTGTTAATTTATAAATTAAAATATTAGAATTATAAAACGAGTTTTTATAAGTGTTAGAATAAATTGTAAATGAATTCCATAAATGAATGAAATTTATAGAATTATAAACGGTGAAGTTATAAATAGAATTTTATAAACAGTAGGTTTATAAAATTTGTAAAGTTATTAAAATAATGGTTTTGGATAAATAATTGAATCTTATAAGTTATAAGATTTATAATTATGAAGTTTAAAAGAACGATTTTGTAAAATAATCGTTTTATAAGCATTTAACTTATAATATGGACTTTTAGTTTATAATTGAGTTATAAACTGGAATAGGTTAATAAAGGAATTTATAAACGTTGTTTTATAAATTCGCAAACAACTTATTTTGATAAGTAAATTGTTGAAACCTATTAATGGAGTTACATTCACATTTTTGACTGTGAATAAACCCTTTGAAATAAAATGAATGGAAATGATGATATTTGTTAACGTAGTATATTCACGTTTTTGAATAGTGAATAGTATGTTAAAGAGATTGTTTATAGTGTGATATTTTGAACTGAATTAAAACGATCTAACGATGTTTTAAAAGGTGTTAAGATTCGAAACCATAGATTTCAACATTCATTGTTGAAATAGACGTTTTCGAGAAATAAAAGGAAATAGTGGACTATAACACTGTTGTTATAGTAAATGATTTCCGAAAGGAAATGTTTTGTATAGTATTGGATTTATATATCTATTTTAATTTCGAATCCCTATACTAGTGATTTTGGGTTGTCGTAACGATGTTTTACGTAACATTCGTTTTGGCCCAAATAAATATGTTTATGAGAATGATTTCCTTAAAGAATGAAATATATACTTAATCTCGATTGAAGTATATTGAATATTTTCCAAGTGTTGAAAATAAATAGATTTGTGAATTACTTATTAAATAAGTATGGAATCGTTTTCCAATATGAAGTGATATTTAGAATTTATCTTTTTGAAGATAAATTGAAAATGAATAATTGAAATCGTATATTCATAGATATTTTGAAATATAAATTCACTATGGAATTTATAAAAGAAAGTGGAATTTGTTTAAAAATAAATATTGATTTATTTTTGAGATATTGAATAATATATCTTGTAAAGATATTTTTGGAAAATAAATAATTTGGAAAATTATTTTGAATCTGGTGATGTTGTGCATATCCATTGATAGTTCAATAACCGACTATCAATATTCCCCTTTGAATGGGTAATCGATGTGATTTGTTTGAATTTGAATGCCACACTTATTTTTGAATAAGCACTCACTATTCGGATTAACCGGGAAAGGACCATGGGGTCGTATAACCCATTCCGAATATGTGATACGTCGTTGTGAATTGCATTGAAGATAGGTGTTGAAGACCAAGTATTTGCGAAAGCGATAGGATGACCTATCGATTGTCTCTGCACTGGGTAGCTCCTGGTATAGAGATTTCCTAAGTGATGGGAAATTCGATCGGGATTGTGAATACCCGGATTGCAAGGGCTTCGTAAGAAGTGCCTTCGGTTTTGTTCTAGCCCGGAACAGACTTGTATGGATTGTATGTCTGACATTACAAGTTGAGATATAAAGCCGATTTCTTTCAAATATATTTCTGTTGGTGGCGGAGAATTTATTCTTTTAGCTTAACACCCTTCTCTGAGACGTACGAGCTCAGAGGTTATGTGGTTGAAGGTTATCAGCGATATATTTCCAATTTGGTAATGTGACATGCTGAGTGTTGCTGTAAATGATCATTGTGTTGATTATTTGTGATAGGATCGTTTATTTGATCGTCTATCTGGTGATCATTTCTATGATCATTTGTTGACCCAAAGCATGGCTTTTGTATAAAGTATGTTTTTGTGGACGTGACTTCGTCGAGCCTCACACCCCGTGAATGGTCAAAACAGGAAAGAAGCAGCAAGGTTATGAGGGGTAGCGCCCTTTAGGATATGTGCATTTCCTTCTGGAAAAGGGTGGTGTCATGGTATGGAGCCCAGATACTTACTCATGTTGAAAACACTTTATGATTGTGTGAATTGATTGCGAGCGCTCGGTTGAAAGGTCCCAAAGGACCGGGGGATGGCATATTCGGTCAGTTGTTACTCAGTTAGGGGTAACCCGGCCTTGTGTTGGTAGAGATCCGGTTTGGTTCTCGGGGATGTCCATCCAGAGGCATTCTCATGTGGCAATGGGAAGTTCCTTGGCCTGATCATTCGTTGGAAATCCAAAGAAACAATACGATCTTGTACGGTATTAGTTGTAGAACCTATCATTCACTTATGGTGGCGCCCCACTGTTTGGATGGTAGCTATAGTAGGCATAGTTCGGAATGTCTATGCTGGCTAAGATTTATATTCTACTTTTGAAATGAATTTTTCTCTACACTATGCACTAGTAATAATATCAAATGTTCTTTTTAATGCGTATCAAGCATCCTTGACTATCATAAGGAGAAATCTCCTCCGATTCTGCGTTTGCATTATGTGTGTGTGCGGGAGGCCTTATGGTAGTCTCATTTTTAAAAGCATTGCGAATTGATTTTAAAAAAATATTCCTCTATTTTAGTTTTAAAGAAAAATAAACTGTTTTGAGTTCTCACACCAGACACATGACTGACTTGGAGTTTATTGTTTTCCTTCCTAAACTCTGGGTGCCCACCAATTTCCACACGGGCAGTCAAGAGTAAGGTTTATCAGGATATTCTGGATATTCTGGAATTGCTGGAGGCAAGCTGGATGGCATGGCGTATTACTAGTATATAGTATTTCTTTTTCCGCTGTTTGTTGTTGTATGTTGTTGTACACTCTGATGATGATGATGTAATGAAATGTGATGTAATGTAATAACTGATATAGTTCTTTGTTTAAACATTATTCATTTATCTATTATATGTTGTTCCGCTGCGAATTGTGAGATTCTGGTATTGTTGTTCTGTTCTTTTCTGTTCCGTTCTATTCTCTGTCTTCTTTTTCCCATTTTCTATTTTCTATCTTTTTCTCTCTTTTTCAAATTCTTTTTAAAACCCTAACTATTCGGTTTTTCGGCAACGAAAAATCGCGTACGTTACATTAGCAAAGTATTAGTATCCCTATTTCTTATGAATGTATTATTATTATCCAGGTTGTTATTATCAAGATCAATAACTGAGGTATTAACAATCTCCCCATTTTTGATGATGACAACCATTAATATCTTGTATATATAAAATATGATATAACTCCCTCTGAGTTAGATAACTTCCTATGAATATATGCATATGTATACTTTATATTTTTCTTCCACGTTGTCATCGACAAAAATGGGTGAAATACTAAAAAAACCTAACACAAACGCTTAGAAAATATATATTCAAAATCAACAATCCAAGTTAAACTGATATGATTATATATGGTGATATATGATGAGTATATAGTAAATAATGCAATGTTTTATACTAAATATGATAATGAAGACTTATAAGTTAAATTTTATTTCAAACTATACAAATTTAAGTCATACATACAAGCCAATTCAGCTCCAAACAAAGTTAAAACAATCCCTTCATTCTAACCAAATCAATTAGACCAAATAATTCAAACAATCCAACTAAATTTCAAGTGTATATAAGTAATCCAATCCTAATAACTAGACATTTTGTAGAACTTCTGTAACGAACCGTAATTTCGCTACTTCAAAAATGAGAGATTTCGTTTGTCTTAAATTTAAAAAGGTTTAAAACTTAAATAAATAAGTTAAATATAATGTATAATAATAGAGAAATTATTTATTCTTATAGTTGATAATTTAAGAAGTATAAATTTGGATTTTAGAACAAATCAACAAAAGTTAAGTTTTGTTGAAAATAAATAAATGCTTAAATAAATAGGTTTAAATATTTATTTAAAAAGATAAATCTTATTGAAAACATTTAATAAAGATTATAAAAGTATATTAAAATATTTATAAGTATGTTAATAATCATTTTACAAAAATAATCAAATTTTGTCGCATTTTGTCAGTTTTACATACATCGTAAAATTAGAGATTTTGATATTATTTAAATATGATTTTAAAATATAAAGAGACATGTTTTAATTTATTTAAAGAAGTAAAAAGTTCATCTTTAAATTTGGTTTACATAAATAAATAGTTTAACTAAAACGTCAAAATGTGACCATAAAACATTTTGCCGAAAATCAACGTTTTGTCGATTAAAAGTTGTCGCAACGTCGTCGCACCTTTATTTTCTTATATAGGAACATATATTCAAATAGTAAAAGTATAAATTAATTCACTAATCAAGTTTACTTTTACTAAACATACTTAGAAAGTTCTAGAATATAATTAAGAAAAAGTAAGCACAAAAAGACAAAAATGTCATTTCAAAGCAAAAAGTAAAACATCAAATCAAAGAAACATAATTATTACTTACTTTACTTAATATCTAAGTGAAAATGACATTAAGTAATGATTTGAAATATGATATTAAGTGTTGAAAAAAATAAGATTACTTTATAAGTAAGTAAGGGTATTTTGGTCTTTTTACAAAATATTATTTTAATCTAAAACTTTTTCTATAAATAAGCATCCACTTTTTCATTTTTTTCACACCATTTTCTACCTTCTTCTTCTTCCTTTTCCAAGCTTTTCTCTACCTCTTTAATGGCTTCTTCTTCTCTTCCAAATGCTTACTAACTTTTTCAAAACCATATCAAATCAACTCCAAACACCACCAAACTTTGCCAAAGACCTTAGAATACCATTAAAACATGGTTTAGCACCCAAGAAGTGAATAAATGATGGAGTAAGGGGGTAATAGATGGAGGCCGAACATATGTAAGAGAAGGAGCAAGTTCGTGAAGCTCCGGAGCAAGAAAAAGAGAAGGAAGTGCCGCCGATTTCATTCCAAGGAGCTAGAAGCAAATTCAAGGTGTCGCGGAAGCTCTGTCGGATTTTCGAGAGTTTGAAAGAAGTGGTCGATGACATAAAGCAAAAGAAATGGAGTAGAAGTTGATTAGTTGAAGTTTAAGTGAAGTGTTGTTGCATATGAATGTTGGTAGGAAGAATTGGTTAAGTTAAAGGTGAGTACTCATATTTACTAATAAATCCATAAATTATTTCAAGTATAATGATTTAAAAGTTTAAATATGTTGAATGAATGTTTGATAACTTGGTTGTAAATTGGTTGATTATGTGATTGATTATATGGTTGATAACTTGGTTTGATAAATGATAAGAGAAATTGTTAGTAAGTATAGTTAATTAAATAAGAATTAAATCCATATAAATGTGCGTATGGAAATTATTTAGCCTCTAAATGATTTCAAAATATCTAAAAAGATTGAAAAAGAAATTATAATAATATGATATTATAAAGTGAAATGAAATGAAATATGAGTTTGAAAAATAAAAATATTGTTTAAAATGAGTTTAAAATGATTTAGAAATGTTTTATAAACATTTAAAAGTGTTTCCAAGAAGTTTGAAAAGAAATTGAAAAACAAGTCAAAACAATGCGCGTCGCGTAACGGTAGTTTGTGATTTCGCGCTATAAATGTTAAATAAGTGGACAAAGTAGAATATAGCTCGAAATTCTTTGAGGTAAGAATTTTTCGTTCTATTATATCCATAGTTTTCCAACGAAGAAAGAAAATCAAGATTTCATTAAGTAGATTTTGAAATATGTCCAAAACAGTTTTCTAAAAACATCGCGGTTTTGCAGTTCGAAATCCAAAAAGGTGATTTCTTTATAAATGATATTTTTAAATGATTAAAAATATGAAATAAATTTAATAAATCTATTAAAATGTTTTAAAAGAGATTTGGAATGGAAAATAGGAATTTTCAAATATTAAAAAGTTGTTTAATTCAAAGAAGCTTGTAGCACTTTCTGTAGCACTTTTATGCTGCGAATTCTATAACCTTTTGAAATGTAATTTTAAACTTAAAAATTCTTTCCTAAGTCTTTTGTGAAAGTTTTCAGAAGAATAATTAGTCATTTAAAGATGATTTGGAAGTTTTAATAAGAGTTTGAATAAATGGTTAAGATGAATGTTTATACCACTTAAACAAAAAAGTGAAGAAGATTGAATATAATAACAAACTGAATATGCGGAAACGACTATTACATTTGTCCCGCCTATGAGATCTGGGAAGATAAAACAAGGTGTTTAACTAAGGTTAGGAATGGAGCAACCAGTGCCCTGAACTTACCTGGTCTATGTTTTCTCTTTTTAGGCGAGGGGTGGAATAGATCGAAAGGAAAGCCCGGATGCTAAAAAAAGATCATATTTAAGTTTTTCCAAGATAAAAGAAAAGGAAAAAATTCTCAGAATGTTAAATAACCACTTAACATCTTTTATTTGATGGTTTGTACGAAGGAACCGAGATCGTATTATGGCGATTCCTATCCGAAAACCCCTTCAAACTAATTTTCGAGATAAAATATATTGAAGACAATGACCATTGAGGAGAAAGATCTTCATGATATAGGATTACTTGCCATTAGTCTCTGGAGGTGAAACTTGCCATTAGTCCCTGGAGGTGAAACTTGTCATTAGTCCCTGGAGGTGAAATTTACCATATCTAAGATGGCAGTAGTACTCTATTATGAAAATCTTTGTTTTGTAAGAATATGATTTGAAGTTAAGAAAGAAATCTTTGATTAAGATTTAATGAATGATTTGGGAATATTTTCCCTAAGTTAAAAGTTATCACTTGAATATAAGAAATCCTTGATTAAGATTTAATGAATGATTTGGAAAGGTTTTCCTAAGTAAAAGAGAAAATGATTTGGAATTATTCCAGGATTTAAGAAAGGTTTAAATAAATCAAATGATTTGATAAATGAGGCTTAATGATTCCATATACATTTGAAAAGAAAATGGAATAAATTGAAAATAATATATTTCTAAGAAAGATATTTGATTTAAATAGAAGATGAAGTAATTGATTGATGATTGATATCCACATATGAACTTAACATCTTTTTAAACGATGATTGGCTTCGAAGGAACTGGAGTCAGATTTGGATGATTCTTATCCGAAAACCACTTTGAACCAATGTAAACGTTCGAAAGTGAAGACATGTTGAAGATGATGATTTTTGAAGACCGTGGAACTTCATAGCGTGAGGACTGCTTATTGAACATGCTCTGGGTCGCTCCCATTATAGAGTTATTTATAGCAGTGGTCTCCTCGTTGTGGAGATTTTTTCGGATTGCAAGGGCTTCTCGCGCAATAATGGCCGAGGAATGCGCCTTCGGTTTCGTTCAGTTCCAGAACGAACTTGTATGGATGTTTGTCTAATATTGTATTCTAAATCACATTTGAGTGGTTTCTATAAACGTATATCAGTTGGTAGCGGAGAAGTCAACTTCTCTTAGTTTAACACCCTTTGCCGAGACATACGAGCTCAGGAAGTTATACTTTTCTAGAAATCAGTTGTGTGACATGGAATGGAAATGTGGCTTCAAAGTGGAACCTGTTATGATCAAATCGTGGTTTTGTATGAAAAGCGTGGCTTTGAAGAAATTGATCGTAGCTTCGCAAGCCTCACACCCCGGTTATGATGGGATACTATGTGGTTTAACTGACGCAAATTCGGAATAAGTGAGTATGTATGGTGGTGTCAAATACGTTTGGCCCTTTGGGGGATACATCCCTCAAGGCATTTATTGCCGTATGTGGATAAAGTGGTTAGCTTGAGAAAAGCAGGGAACTACTGGTTATCAGTTGTAGTATAGCAAGCATAGTTCCAAGTGATTAGTTTGAGAAAAGCGATTAAGGCACCGTGGGAACTATGTTTGTTATGCGTGGATCGGAGAAAAGATCACAAGTTCCCTATCATGTTGGAAATCCAATCCCAATACGAGATTAACGGTTTTGATTGTATTCCCAAAGTAGTTGTAATGACCAGCAAACATTTCAGCTACCCCTATCTGGTATCATATATTCCATTCGGTATATTCCATTGACCCAGTCCGGATATATTCCGTTAGACTTAGTCCAGATATTGATATCTTATTTGAATAAGTTTATTTGAAAAGTGTTTTCAAAAGAATGTCATTAAAAATAATATCAAGTGATTTTTGGTATAAAAGTGTGTTGGTTATCATAAGGTAAAAACCCATCAGTGTTTATGTGTGGTCGTGGTCTTATGAGATACCCTTCTTTTCAAAGGTTTTGATAACATAGTCATTTTAAATTTCGAGTATCTCACGCTGGTTTATCAAGCCTGATCCGGGTATTTTCAATACTCGGGTCAGATACGAGTAGTTTCAGGTTTAGTTGAAGACGGTTGGAGTTTCCAGAGGAGAGCTGGAGATCTTCATCATCGTATGGACGTATTCTATTATCCGCTGTGCTTAGTGTATTTTGTTTGATGTTTGCCAGCAATTGTAAGGACAGATGTTATAACTATCCAAGCTGAATCTAGGTTAGACTTTTATATTGTATTTAAAATTTTCTGCTGTAAAGATTGTTATTGAAATAATATATGTTATTCCATTCGTGTGAGATTTTGTTCTATCTTTATTTTCTTTCTATCCTTAATGATCTTCTTATTCGTGCAATTAGAGTTGGACATGTACGGTTTATTGTCGATTCAAACGGTATGGAAAAACGGGCCATTACAACTTCAACCCAACCATTGGACCCAAAGATTGGATTAGCTTTGATGGCATCTCAATCTTCATTATCCTTGTTAATGGTACACTCTGATCTTTGGTTACTGTGAATCATATAGCTTCATGGACAACACTGTGATCTTTGATTCAGAGAGTGAGATGATTGAAAACAGAGTGTAAATAGTAGAGTATTAATACAATGAAGATTGAATTGATTCTAGTTGAATTAGAGAAGATTCAAATATATTTTTGCTGGAAATTTTGGAAGAGTAAGAGGAGAGAGGATAATAAGAAAGTAGTAATTAAAAATTCGTTTGAAAACCCCGTATATATAGAGACTAAACAAACATGGCCATTTGCGAAGAGTTATGATGAATAGACACATAATTTCAAATTTTTAATTTTGAAATTATGTCGACATATCATCTGCTTATATGTCGACATATGCTAGTTTAATTTGAAAACTTGTTTATTTTAAAATGTATTTAAAATCCTATATTATGTAAAATAATTTGATACTTTGTAAAATAGTTTAAACATAGTTTATAAATATTTTAACTTTTGAAAAACTTTTATAAAATATTTTAAATATATTTTGTTTTAATGATAAGGATTAGCAAAATGAGAAATAGAGATTAAAGATTGCTAACAAGGACTTTAACAATATTCTATTACTCTATAAACTTTACTATTGTCTTGAGATCTTCATATCTTAATCTTTATACTCATGAGTCTACATGTCCATTCTTTGAGTCTTTATACTATACAGTCTTCGATTCAACCCCTGTATAATATCCTACACTATATATTGTATAACTTGGCAAAACATTAGTATCCATATTCTATATGAATGTATTATTATTATCAAGGTTGTTATCATCAAAATCAATAACTAAGGTATTAACAGGTCTAACTCTGTGGATGCAGATAACACATGTTTTACATATGTATTGGACATTAATGATGTTATATAATTATATATTTTTAAATTTTACCCTTTAACTCCCCTACATTTTGGCCCGGTTCCAATAATAGTATAGAGCGAGATTAGTTGAGGCGTTGACCTGGTACATTGGATGTCCCATGTTCAATCCCTACAACTAGCATGATAGGGGTTCACATTTTGATATGTGATGAAGCATTGCATCTTACCTTTACATGTCATATGATGGTTGTGCTAATCGAAAGGCTATACATTAAACTTGCGGATAAGGTAGCTAATTGTGTCACCCTAAAGGAGTTTAGATTGGAACAACAATGGTATAAGGGCCCAATAGCCTATATGATCTAAATTAGTCATGTTATGGCTAACTAGTTAAGCTTGCTCGCTTAGTATTGTGTTTAGAAATGTAATGTCTAGGACTGAAAATGGGTAAAGTACCATATCCTACATTGTTACTGGCCTGGCCTGAAAGATGAAGTGAGTCCAAAGGTTGCCCCTAATAGAAAAGGCCCAATTTGAATTTGGCCTTAGGCAAATATTATAATTGTTTTGGAAATTAAAGTAAAGATTTTAAATTTAAAAGTTAAATTTAAAATGAAACATGTTTATTGTAAAGCTATAATATATCATAAGTTTTCAAAATGTGTAAAATATAATAATTTAAAATTCAAACATTAATTTCGAAAAATAATTATTAACAAGATTAATAAAATGAATTAATTAATAAGTTATTTAATTAAATTTATATATATACATGTATTGTATATATTGACATATGTTATATTATATTAAAATGTTTAAAATAGTATAAATATACATGTATGTATATATAAAATGACTTTCAAAATTAATGTAATTTAATCAGAAGTGTTTAATTAAACAAATTAGTTAAAGTTCAATTATAAATTAAAGAAATATATGTGTGTGTGTGTGTGTGTGTGTTTGTGTGTTTGTATGTGTTATTATAAAGATTATAATATATATACTATAGAGGTTATAGTATATTTTTCCAATATAAAGTTATACTGGAATAATAATATAAAATTAATTTAGGGGTTAATTAATTAAGATTAAGCAAATAGTTTAATTAATATAAAGTTACATACAGAATTATTATATAGCTTAATGAAATATAAAATTTAAATAGTAATTAAACTTTTACAATATGAATGCATAAAGCAAAAGTGGAACATAAAATAGACTTAAGGTATAAATACATACATAAATGTACATATACCATGATTTCTAATGTATCCGACACTTGAATCACGAGGGTATTTCATAAGAAATACATTATTTTCTAAGTCGTTGTCACTCAATATAATATATTAAAGATTATGGATCTTTAATATAAAATTATCCTCCACCATTTATATATTAATAGATTTCTTGCATACTCTCTAGTTGTTGATATTCCATAAGTTAGTAATTTTTGATGCAACACTATCAGTATATTGACTAGATAAGGAAAAATACTTGCATATACTTGTTGATTTCCTCAAGGTACGTGCATTATTATCAGGCTATCGCAAAATGGTGAGTATGAGTGAATAATCTCTTTCGATTTGTTGATGTTCCTCGAGGTCAAGATGATATTAGGACAAAGACCACGGGTTAGGAGTTATATTTGATACAATCGGTAAAGTGTTATTCATCACTTATGGGACTATGATTTGTTGATATTCCTTAAGGTTAGAATCCTAAGGCAATCGAGTCCTAACACCCACTAGTGAAGTCAAAAAGCTTTTATGTTTTATTTTAGGGTTTGGAGGAATATATAAAACCAGTGGGAGCCTTACTGGAACATTGAAATAGTAACATTTAACCTTTCTGATATTGTAAGAACACATGGTATATAATGTTATAATAATCTAAATTGATAAATTAGTGCATTTAATATGATTGATAAAAGTTTATCAATTAAAATATACACATGAAATGAATCAAAGATTGACAAATAGAAATATAATATACACTTACTATTAAATACTTCATGCATGTTAATGCTTTCTACACCCATGCAAGTGCCTAATTTGTAAATACTAAATATGTTCATGATTTGGTCTCTCACCCGTTTATTTGGCAGAGACAGTGTATTGCATACTATGAGTTTCGAACTCAAAAGCAATACAAGACTACAAATATTTGATCCATGTACTATCGTATATAAGTGTTATATAGTGAACAATCAAAGTTTGTAATGTACAATACTTTGATAAAATTGGTTCATTCGAAATAAGCAAATAAACCATGTTGTAAGATTGAGTAACCAATTTGATTGATTACAATAAAAATCATATTATGTTAAATGTAACGCTAAACCAAAACTACAAAAGGGATCTAAGAATAGCAACGCTGAAAAGTCAGTTTTGATCAGTTGACGTAAAGTGAAACATAATTAATGTCCTAAAGTGCTAAGAATGATATAATGCACTTTTATAAATATTTCATTGTGTAATTGTAGTACGGTTATTTCTTTTGAATGGTTCAATTATTTAAAAAGGGAAACGAACGTATAAGAGTGGATGTGATTTAAGGTACAGTTGGGATGAAGAGAGCGAATACTTACCTCTGCTTTACAAAGAAACATCGAAAACGAAAATTGTAAAATAATAATCAATACTTAATATTGGAATAAGTAATATGATTTCTATTTCAAAATGTATTTTCATACAGAAAATTGTTTCCTATGGGATTTGTAACGACGGGGCGATTTTCGACCACCGAAAATTGACACTAATACGTTCACTGTATAGAGTGCCGAGCAATCGAGTGCCAGAAACACCAGGTTGTTAGGGTTTAAAAAGAAAGAGATAGAAGAAGAAACAGAAACAACAACACAGAATCTCACAATCGCAGCGAAACAAAATATAGTATACAATAGCAGCATTTTATACAAAGAAAGCCGTAATTATTAATACACATACAAGGTATCAGAGTACAACAAATCTGGACAGTTATAATAACTTATCCTCAAATGCTGTCTATATAGCCTACAATACACAGAGGAATATAGTCAAATACATGCAATAGGTATCTGCCATCCAGCTCGTCTTCTGAGCTCCATAAGCGTCCTAACCTGAAATTCTGTAATACGCGGTCTGATCCGAGGATTACAATAAAGTAACACCCGAGTCAGGCTAGAAACCAGCGTGAGTAAACCCACTTAATTTGAAATATTTAAGTTATAAAAACTTTTTAAAAACCAGGGTAACTCGTATAAACCCAACGAGTTAACTTCTTATTTTCACCCAAAACGTTTTACAGAAATCCATCGCTATTATAATAGTGTCTAAGTACAATACTTATTTAAGATAGATAGATTTGTGAAATTAATCCAATCCCAGCCTATTAAACTCTATAATCAAACCCATAAAGGTACAGAGTGATTAATAATTGAAGTGGTTTCAAATAACATTGATATCTGGTTCTGGTCTCTGCGATTCCAGGTTAAATTGTTTAAAATAAACAATTTATTATTTAGGGTGACAATATTCACATATGGGAATTTATTACAAATCTTTATTTCAAATAAACGAAATCATCATTTTATTCTAACTATTTTAACTTGTTTTTACCACTTGATGTCACAGACCAAGATATTTGAAACGAATATTGTAACAACCCGATATTTTCAGCCATTCGCATCCGCACATGTCGAACTTGAATTGCCCAAAATACCGCATTGTAAATAAATTTGGAGCAAATGAAATACAATCACAGAATCACAAACACAGAACATATCAGAATAACTCGCAGCGGAAATTAAAATACCATAGTTGTTCATGAAGCTAATATAACAAACTCTCAAAACATAATACATAATATCAGTCTGAAAACATATACAATAGAAATCTCCAATACATAGAAGTTTATAAATGCCAGAGCTGAAATAGAACAACTGAACTGAAAGGAACAGATCACAAGACAAGCAGAATCTCCAGCGGTTCCTAGCTCCAGAAAAGAAATCCAAAGCTAAGCTGTAAATACTCAGGCTGACCCGAGCGTAAAGTAAAACACAAAACACTCGAGTCGGGACAACATATACTTATATAATGTAAACCAACTCAAGTGAACTGTAGCAGTAATGCATAATAACTTAAAGGATGCTTGGGACCGCCCATCCTCTAAGGATCCATTAAACCATAAATTTAAATACATCCCGCGGTTAAAAATTCCAAAATGGTATCTTAGACTTCGAAATCAAATATCATTTCAAATCCATTTCAAAATATCAAAATATCATTATAAAACACCATTTCAACACACATTTCAAAATAGTTTATATTTCAAACAAATTACTTCATTTTAAATCATTAAAATGAAGTTATTTTATTTTCAAAATTTAAATCTTTCAAAGTTCATTTATTCACTTAAACTTATCAAAACAATGAAAATTCACCTTTCGCAGCATTAGGAAAATGCTGCAAAAAATTACTTTCAAAACAGTTCAATTTTACAAAAGATAGCATTTTAAAAATACTGTAATAGGGTTACATTTTTTCAAATAAAACCTTAGTTAAATTCCACAATTATAGCACTTACAAAGTGCTATAATATCCCTTTATTAAAATTTAGCCATTTGGTTCGTTTATATCAACTACAACATTTACAATTGTTGTAATATCCTTTACCTTAGAAATAATAGCATTTTAGAAATGCTGTTAATTAAAATTCAGGGTTTTCAATACAGTTTCACAAACAATTATATTATAGTATAAATCATTTTTAACTTATAAAATCATAATTTCTCACTTTAAAACAATCGTTTAAATACCCGTGCATTCATGATTTTATAAAGTTAAATTTCTATTCAAAAGTCAATATTTAATAATAATTCACATATTAAATTCAAACATTAAATTTCAATTCTTTATAATTAAATTTTAACTTAACACATAATTTTAAATCTCCCATATAACTTATTTCCATTTTATTTACTTACCTTCAAAAATTCACTTTTAAACAAAATTCATAAATTCCAATTTAAGTTATATTTCAAAATACAACTTAAATATTCATTCATTTCACATTGTAACTTTATTCAAAATCATTAATATATTATAAAATCATTTTAAATTCATTTTAATTCAAAATATCATAAATGTATCATATTTCATATTTAATTTAAATTCCATTTCATCACCAAATTAGAATTTTCAAAATAACTTACATTTCAAATTTCTAACTTTACCATTTATTTATTTCACTTATAAATTCTCAGAAAATCAATAATACTTTACAAAAATCATTTTTTTGTTTAAGTTTAAATCAAAATATTATAATATTTACATTTCTAAAATATTTTAAATTTTTTAGAAAAACATAATTTAACCACGGGTCTGTATATCATTTTCTAGCCTAGGTAAAGTGATACAGATACTATATCATTTCAATCCGTGATTTACAATAAAAACCCGGGTTTAATCATTTAAAACTCGCAATTCCAAGTAAGAATGAAATAAATAAAAATCGTTCAGGCCTATCATTTCATCCCATAACAATTTTTCCTTATTCTAAAGTACGTTCGGGTATGTATCATTTCAACCCATAGTGATACTAATCTATAGGGAACTTGCAGTGTGATAAACTGATATAAATAAACAGAATCGCATCATATAACAGTAACAGATAAGCTGACAGGTAAATTAACAATTTAATGTTATATATAAATGATCACAAGCAGTTATAACATCACATAATAGTTCTACACATTCAAATGGTGTCAATTCACATTTGTATAAGTATAAATGTCTGGTGAGATTTACTCACTTGTTCAAAGCTGGAGATCGCTACCAAAGCACACAAACTGACACAATGAAGGCACGACACTATGGAAAGGACTTGAGAGTGGAGAGCCAAAGCTATATGCCTTGATAACATATACACAAAACAATACAATAATACATAAGTTACAACACAAATTTATCGTAAAATAACATATGAAATCTATACCCAAAAATACAACGAATGACTTGCACTTGCTCTCTACCTCATGTACTTCAGTTATGCAGGTGTTTAGCTTGGCCTAGGGTGCTATAGGTCTGGTTTGGGTGTGCAAGTGGTCGGCCAACATTTATTTGCAATGTGGTGAAGTCTAGGTGCATAAACTAGGTGTTCAAGGCTAAACAGTGCAACATAACATCACATCTTTGGCACAAATAGTTTTGGCCAGAGTTCATGGGTCATGGCCAGTGGCTCCTGGAGGTGGTGGGTGGTGTGACAGAGGGTGAAGGTCAGGTCATAGGTGGTGGTGGTGGTGGAGGTAGTGGCGGCTAATGCTGGTAGAAAGAGGAGATGATAAACTAGGCTAGGCTAGTGCAATAGGTGATAGGTTGTGATTATTTTTGGTGGATTTTGTGTAGATCTTGGCCTTGGGTTGGTTCGGCCTGGGGAGGAGGGTTACTAGGATAGGTGATGGTCAGAGGAAGGGGGTGGTGGTGGTTGGACAAAGCTTGGTTGAGGAGGAGTGGAGCTATGAAGTAGAGAGCATATGCAAAATTTCAATAGAAAAATCATAAAAACAAAGGAAGAAGATGATAATTTTTACCAAACCTTGAACACAATGGAGCCATGATTTTTTTGGAGGAGAACGATAAGTATTTGCGTGAAAAAACATGAAAGAGAAGTCGGCTGAAAGATAGAGTAAGGTACGGCCAAAAATCATAAAGAAAGGAGTTGAGAAAGTGAAAGGTCCGGAGGTGAAAAGCCATTGGAATTTCAATAGTTTCAAACTTTTCATATTTCCTCTATTTCCTTTTTAAATTTATATATATATATATATATATAATGGATGAAAATAAAGATAAATAATCTCATAAAATAAAATAAATAGAAAAAGAAATAAATAAAATTTAAATAATATCAATTAAATAAAGAAAAAGTCAATATATACATAACTAGGCTTTATAAATTGAAACAAATTCACATGAACTTTAGAAATTTTTATGTACTTGAAAAAAATATTTATAAATAAATATAAGAACACAAAAAAAATGAATTCACAAAAATAAATATATAAATTTTAATTAAATAAAATTTAATGAAGAAAATAGGTGAAAAAATGGAAACTAGCCTTTAACAATAGAAAATAAATGCAATAAATTTTGGAAAGGTTTTATTATCACTTCAAAAATATTAAAAGACAAAAATATACATAAAATAACATATTGAAACATTTTAAAATAAAATATGACAATAAAAATATAGTTTATATAATTTAAAATAAACAAAATTGCTAAATAAAACAAATTGCACTCAATATTGAAATATACATAGCTTTCACAATTTAAATCCATTTTCAACGAAATGAAAAGCAGTATTCAAGTTATTAAATATATTTTCATAATAAAATAAAAAATTTAAGAATTTAAATATTTAAATTTGAAATTTAAAAATCAAAGTTTGACCAAAATCAACATTTCAGGAAAATATTCAATTTATACCAGTTTGAAATTATAATTCACATAATAATCAAAGTTTATATTTAAAAATGAAAATTTTAAAATGAAACAAGTTTAAAATAATTTCAAAATGAAATAAAGTCAAAATTAAAATATACATAAAAATCTAGGGTTGTTACAAATATCCAATACCATTAAACCAAGGTATAGATCGTTAACTAAGTTTAACGATCAATAATTCACATTTTAAAACAATTTACAAACCGGAATTTTCAATGAACTGAAACCATTTATGTGTAGATCCAAATTTATTTAAAACTGAAGAAATTGTAAAATAATTCATCTTTAACCAATTTAAAATTTAACCATTCTAATTATAAATTTATCAAACAACAGAAGATTAATTACATAAGGCTTTATTTATTAGCTTACTTTAATTATTTGTAAAATAATTAAATTTGTATACTAAAGAAAATTTACAAAAATTACATTGGTCTACACACTAGGTGATAGGATCATATCCTAAAGTTTACCGTGTCAATTGGTTTTAAATAAAAGGAGAAATATGTTTGAATTTAAAATTATTAGGTAAAATTATATATATATATATATATATATATATATATATATATATATATATATTCCTTTCCTTATTTTCCATTTCCGTTTTCCTTCCTTTTTCTTTCTTTTTATTTTCATTTTCCCTTTTCTTTTACTTTTACTTCTCTTTTTCTTCCCTTATTTATTTCTTCGCATTCTCTCTCCGGCCCATAATCGGCCCAACACCCTCATTCCCCATTCTTTCTTTCTCTTCTTATTTACCTTCGCCTTCTTTTCTTTCCTCTCCTCCCCTTTCTTTCCTTCTCGCATGCACGCCCGTGCACGTTCACCTCCACACGATGCCGAACACCAAATTCTCGCCGCCGTCCATTCCTCCACATCACCCAAGACTTCCTCGTCTCGTCCATAGGAAAATGTAAACATGAACAGTCTGGTTCAAAAAAAATGAACCCCAGGTCCAAACCCGAATGGCAACGTCGTCACCTAATCACCTCCTATCGCCACAATATGCCACCATTCTCCAATTATACCGACATGACCGCCACCCTCCCCTCTTGCTTTCACCTCATACCACAGCACCCTATCTCCATCTCGTCGCCGTCATCATTGCTTAACCGAGACCACCCAAAACCGACCTTCCAACCCTAAATCAACCTCGTCCAACCACCACACACCCAAATAAAAAAAATCCATTTTTCCACGATGGCCCTCCACTTGATGCTCCTCCTCACCCAAAGTCGTTCCTCAAATTAAGCTTGGTTGCCAGAATTTGGAAGAAACCCCATTTCCGTTCATCTATCATTTTCTTCCTCTGTACAATACTAGAAGTCACCAAACAAAGCTTAAAACTCATGATTTTAAACAGCGAACAAGGTCATATAATCCAATTCTACAATCATGATATTCGAATTTTTACCCCACTTGAGTTATTTACTGTAATTCAAATATTCCCTTCTGTATACTTTATAATACCCACCGAAACTAATCTTAACATAAACTATATTCAAAAACGCCCAACCTTGCCTTTGTAATCATAATCTAAAACGATCTAGGTAGGAACATAGGGATTTTTATCGTTGGCAGATCTATATATTTATAAAAAAGAGATGTGCTGCTGTTAAGTTTTACAGGATGTCCAGACTCACATATACGAAGCATAGGTCATATCTATACATGAATTTATACCCCAAATACAAGAGTTCATTAAATTTTTTCTTTAAACGTATAGGTGCATATGTGATTCCAGTAACAAAAACTTTAAGTTGTACTCACCATTTTCTTGAAATAAAATATTGCAGCTTAATTTCCTGCTTCAAACTTTTGGGTACTTAGCTTTTTTTTAGAACAAGGTGATAAGCTCGGCCACATATATGTGTATATATAGGGGAATGAAGTGTGCAGAGCGAGCTAACATATGTACAGGCTGAGATTTTGTTTACAGGCTTCCTCTCTTTTTTTAATCTATTTTATTTTCTTTTTAAAGTTTGATTTGAACAATGGTTTGACCTGACTTGATTTTTGAATGAATTTGATCTTTTATGAGAATTGATGTTATGTTTTGTATGCTAGAAGTGATGCCTTGCCATGATGATGTTTCTCTTATGTATAAACATTTATTTCATATGTTATATATATGTATATATTAAGGAATTTACACACACATCATTTTGTATAACCTATACATTTACCTATTTACTACTCTATGTACTACTCCATTTAACATTTGTATATATACATTTACTTACATATGTTTTACCATCATATACATACATTTATACTCATACGTATTCTAATAAACATTGCTTATGTATATTTTTCCATTATATATATATATTCACATTTATACAAACTTTCATATATATTATTTTATATGGCATACATTCATATACTTGTATATTTATATACTTATGTATATATTATCAAACATCATAAAGTTTTATATGTACTTATATTTTTATATTATAAAAATGTATTCTACCTTTAATTTTAAATGGTGGAGTTTTATTTATATTTCTCTAAAATTTATCAAATCCAGAAATTTTATTTAAAACTGAATATACTTTTTTAATCAATTTATAGATACATATATTTTAACTATCAGAAAATTTATTCATTCGACAAATAAAATTTTATATCCGAAAGATTAAAATCAGTTAATTACCCAATAACAGATGTCAGAAATCTGGGCCGTTACATTCCTTCCCCTTTAAAACTTTTCACACTCGAAAAGGGACGAAATGAAAAAATTTAATTTTGATGTTTATTATTAATTAATTCATCCTTTAAACATTTTAACTCCTTACTCTTTTTATTATATAAAATCTAAAACACTTTAAAATTACACAATATTACCAAATTAGTTTTACATAAAAATACTTTTTATAGCTCGATGTCTAAACAAGTCCATCCTTGTTCTTATAGAAATTCAGTCATACGTTGATCAGGCGTAGCACTAAAATCCTATAAGTACTTAGTAGACCCGTTTTCAACACCTAGTGAAAATACTTGAAAACCACTTTCCAAAAATGCTATGAAAGCATCACCTCCTCTATGGATCGTAGTTCGCACGATGATTGCGTCGCCATCCTGGCGAAATACATAAGAAAACTTTAGGCATCCGCACCTCTCGACTTTCGCCATGGAAACTGCAACAAATCGCAGCTACACCCAGGGTTGCATTGCCATCACAGCAAAATTCGTGTAACTGTAGGCATCAGCGCCACTCGAGTTACGCTGCCAAACGAAACTTCATCACATAGATCGCAGACTACACAAAGGCTACATCACTATCTCAGTGAAACCCAATGTAGACAGTAGGCACTCACTGCCACACGAATTCCACTATGTAACCACATAGATCGCAATCTACCGATGTTATGTCGCTCTCCCAACGAAATCAAATGTAGATTGTAGGCAATCACTACCACTCGACTTACGCAATGGAAAAGAAGTAGATCGCAGTTACAACGAAGGTTACATTGCCATCACAGCAAAACCAAATGTAATAGTAGGTATCAGCGCCACTCCCTTATGCAACCCAATAAATGATCATCAGGAACTCAATTTCTGTCCCGACGTCCTCCAGTATCCTAATTTCATTGAACCTACCCTTAGGGTTCTAGGTAGAACCACCTAGTGGATCTCCTACTATAAGTTTCAACCCTTAATGGGGGTGCCTTTTTTTCCATACCTTTCTCAAAACACATCGTACTATATACATATATGGTACTTTCAAATCATACTCTTTATATGCATCACATATAAACTTCATCTATACAAAATCGATATCTTCAAAATCGATAGTTCTCCAATTTGGTTTACCAAATTTCCAAAATTGACTTTTTTCCAAAATCAAAAGCCTTTTAAAATCAACGAGTTCCAAAACCTTTTCAGTTTCATTCTCAAATAAATATAAAATCATTCTTTCAACTTCAATAATTTTCGAATCAATAACTTCTGAGTCCGCTTCATACTTATATAAACTCTATTTAGTATTTCAATTATCTTTCAAAATTCATTTTCTTCTGATTATAAATTCAACAAGGGAAAGTTTGAATATATAACTAACATTTATATTCTCTTTAATGCCAAATCAAATTTTCAAGTTTGATTTCCTTTCAAAGTTATTTGTTACATTACTTATTTCTTACAAGGTAAGTTTCCAGTTATAGTGACTATTTAATCTTCATCTTTAATTCATCGTATTTTTCTCCAATATTATTTCACTTCAAAATCATCCTTACCTTAATATCTCGATTCGATTCCAATTCAGAATTGCTTCGAACTTCCATTTGGGTTATACTTCAATTTATCCCAATTCATATTCAAACCAATTTCCACTCAGACCAGTTCGAACTTAGAAAACGCTTGAATAGTTTTAAAATAGTTGAATAGTTAATATATGATAGTTTGAGTATTAAAAAGAATGGTTTGTAAGTAAATAGCTTGGAAAAATCCAAATAACCTAAATATTTAAGAAGATAGATTCCTAATAGTTTATATTGAAATAATTTGTTTGGAAATAGTTTCAAAGTCAAACTGATTCAATTTCCAATCTCCAATCCAAATCAACTTCCAATTTTCACATTATTAATTTAGTAATTACAAATTTTCGTTCAAATCAATATAAAAAGTGGTTTTATATTAGATCGTATTCCCAAAAAATATTTCACACATCGATAGACTACCACACTTGTGAGTTTTAAACATTACATCCATAAAAATCTTACAATAGGTCATAAATCTAGATGCCTTAATAACTATCTAGGGTTTAAGAAAACAACAGAGTCCTAGCATCCTTCATAAAAATTTCCTTGTGGACTTCCCACCAACTTGCCAAAGCTCGTTCAGGCAATCCGAAACAAAGTGTCCCCACTTAAAACATTTTCCATAAAAGATCACTACACTTCCATCTTCATGGATGACTTTCACGTTTCCTGCAGGGTGTTCCATAACTTTCTCTTTCTTCCATTTCTTGGGGCAATGCCTAGCGACGTGTCCCGTCATTTTACAATGATAGCAAACGGTTGATCCGTCGACTGGTACTATGGTTTTACGCTTCACCTTCCTCACTTTAGGGTAATGGTTTAGGAAATGTCCTTTCTTTTGACATTTAAAGCATAAAATCTCAGAGCGAAGCAGTTTGACTTCTTTATTCCTTTCCTGGTTTACTGCACTTAGCCGCATAATGCCCTTTACTGTGACATCTATAGCAAGTGACATCATCATAAGGACCTGGTCCAGCCCTTCCCCTAACCCGTTTCTCATGCTCCAGTATTGCTTCCCCCCGAGCCTTATGTGCAGATGCTCTCCGCTCCCTACGCCTTGCCTTCCATTCTTCTCCTTTTGCCATCTCTTACAACTTGGGCTAGGACTTCCTAACCTATAATTAAACCTTGATTAGTCGAATCTTCAGCTCTATTCTTATTTCCAAATATTCTTTTATTTTTTCCCGGTCATTTTATAATTTAATCCACTAATTTGATAATCTAGTTCATTTTAATTTCCAGAATTCAAAACCATTTTATTCCTTTTAAACTTACTCCAAATTTAAATTCTTATCAATATCACTTTCCACTTATAAGTTCAAAAACTTACTTTTCTTTGGGTTGTACTTCTCATTTTTAGGGGGAATTCCAGAGTTCAACACTTAGTATTTATTTCAAATCAACTTTGAAATCATCTATACACCCACACACACACACACATATCCCATTCACACATCAAGTCACACTTTAAATTATAAACCATTCTTGGTTTTTAATCTAAAACAAATTCATCTTTAATCAACTCTTGTTTTAAAATAAAGATTACTATATTCAAGAATATCCTAAATAATATTATTTATTATTTCCATCAACACTTTGAAACGATTTTTTTTTTAAATTTCGAAACTAGATTCAAACTTCACAGTTAAGATCCATTTTTAATTTATAAGTCATGCTTATATGATTTTACTTCCCTTAAACATTCACTCTGTTTCATCATTGATTATTCTTCAATAAACATCCTTTATTAGACACAACAAAAAAATTTATGGTAATAACCAATATTATCATATCTAGAGACCAAACGCACCCTATTTTTCACAAAGATTTCCTGAGAGATTATTCCTATAATATATAATCAGGGTAAACTTATTTCATTTCGAAACACTTTGAAAACACTTCTAAAATTTCCGAAATTTAAATTCAGGTTTGAATCTACCTTTAGCTTAACTTATTTGTGTAGTTCCTATTTATCAAATTTCTATTTGGTTACATACATATATTTAACCACTTGATTCTTATGATCTTATTTGATAATTACAGCCAATCACCTTGATATACTATAATTATCTACAAAAATTATTTCTTTTATATCAAAATATAATCTTATATAAAAATTATTTAAAAATCATTTTTAAAATCATTATATATGAAAATAACAAGTACGCCCTCATATATACTACACTCAACTCATTCTAAGGTACTACTGACCCTTTTCTAATGAGTAATCCCCACTAGCGCCAAGGTTCTCGCTTAACCTTCAGCTTTGTTACCACGTGTAACGACCGGGCGATTTTTAACCCCCGTAAATCGACATTGATACGTTCACTGTATAGAGTGCCAAGCAATCGAGTGCCGAAAACACCCAGTTGTTAGGGTTTAAGAAGAAAGAGATAAAAGAAAAAGCAGAAATAACAGCATAGAATCTCACAATCGTAGCGGAATAAAATATAATATACAATAGCAGCATTTTATACAAAGAAAGCTGTAATTGTTAATATACATATAAGGTTTCAACGTACAACAAATCTGGACAGTTATAATAACTTGTCTTCAACTGCTGTCTATACAGCTTACAATACACAGCAAAATATAGTCAAATACGCTCAATACGTCTCTGTCATCCAGCTCGCCTCCTGAGCTCCATAAGCGTCCTAACCTGAAATTCTGTAATACTCGGTGTGACCTGAGCATTACAATAAAGTAACACTCGAGTCAGATTGGAAACCAGCGTGAGTAAATCCACTTAATTTGAAATATTTAAGTTACAAAACCTTTTTAAAAACTAGGGTAACTCGTATAAACCTGATGAGTTAACTTATTATTTTCACCCAAAACGTTTTACAGAAATCCATCGATATTATAATACTGTCTAAGTACAATACTTATTTAAGATGGTTAGATTTATGAATTTAATCCAATCCTAGCCTATTAAACTCTATAATCAAACCCATAAAGGTTCGGAGTGATTACTAAATTGAAGAGGTTCCGGATAATACTGATATCCGGATCCAGTCTCTGCGATTCCAGGTTAAATTGTTTAAAATAAACAATTTATTATGTAGGGTGACAATATTCACATATGGGAATTTATTACAGATTTTTATTTCAAAAAAACGAAATCATCATTTTATTCTTACTAGTTTAACTTGTTTTTACCACTTGATGGCACAGACTAAGATATTTGAAACAAATATCCAATAGAATTAAACCAAGGTATAGCTCGTTAACTAATTTAAGGATCAATAATTCACATTTTAAAACAATTTACAAACCAGAATTTTCAATCAACTGAAACCATTTATGTGTTAATCCAAATTTATTTAAAACTAAAGAAGTTATAAAATAATTTATCTTTAACCAATTTAAAATTTAACCATTCTAATAATAAATTTATTAAACAACATAAGATTAATTACATAAGGCTTTATTTATTAACTTACTTTAATTATTTATAAAATAATTAAATTTTCATATTAAAGAAAGTTAACAAAAGTTACATTGGTCTACACACTAGGTTATAGGATTATATCCCAAAGTTTATTGTGTCAACTGGTTTTAAATAAAACGAGAAACATGTTTGAATTTAAAAATTATTAGGTACAGTAATATATTTTTTCTTTTCCTTTTTCCTTCCTTTTTCTTTATTTTTATTTTCATTTCCCATTTTCTTTTACTTTTACTTCTCTTTTTCTTCCCTTATTTATTTCTTCCCATTCTCTCTCCAGCCCATAACCGGCCCAACACCCTCATGCCCCTTTCTTTCTTTCACTTCTTATTTTCCCCCCGCCTTCTTTTCTTTCCTTTCCTCCTCTTTCTTTCCTTCTCGCGTGCACACCCGTGCACGTTCACCTGCACACGACGCCGACCTCCAAAGTCTCGCCGCCATTCATTCCTCCACATCTCCCAAGACTTCCTCGTCTCCTCCATACGCAAAAGTAAACACGAACAACCCAGTTCAAAAAAACGAACCCCGGGTCCAAACCCGAATTGCAATGCCGTCACTCAACCACCTCCTGTCGCCACCATACGCCACCATTCTCCATCAAAATATACCGACATGACCGCCACCCTCCCCTCTTGCTTTCCTCCCATACCGCAACCCCCTATCTCCATCTCGTTGCCGTCATCACTGCATAATCGAGACCACCCGAAACCGACCTTCCAACCCTGAATCAAACTCGTCCAACCACTACACACCCAAATAAATCACAATGCCATTTTTCCTTGATGGCCCTCCACCTGATGCTCCTCCTTACCCAAAGTCGTTCCTCGAATTAAGCTCGGTTGTCGGAATTTGGAAGAAACCCCATTTCTGTTCGTCTATCGTTTTCTTCCTCTATACAATACTAGTAGTCACCAAACAAAGCTTAAAATTCATGATTTTAAACAGCGAACAAGGTCATATAATCCAATTCTACAATCATGATATTTGGATTTTTACCCCACTTGAGTTATTTACTGTAATTCAAATATTCCCTTCATACCAGCCGAAACTAATTTTAACATAAACTATATTCAATAACACCCAACCTTGCCTTTTAATCATAATCTAAAATGAACTTGGTAGGAAGGTAGGGATTTTTATAGTTGGCAGATCTATATATTTATAAAAAAAATAGAGGTGCTACTCTAATGTTTTACAAGATGTCCAGGCTCACATTAATGAAGCATAGGTCATATCTATACATGAATTTATACCCAAAATACAAGAGTTCGTTAATTTTTTCTTTCAACGTATAGGTGCATATGTGATTCCAGTAATAATAACTTTAAGTTGTACTCACCTTATTCGTGAAATAAAATATTGCAGCTTAATTTCCTGCTTCAAAATTTTGGGTAATTAGCTTTTTTTTTAGAACAAGGTGATAAGCTCGGCTATACAATGTGTATATATAAGGGAATGAAGTGTGCAGAGCAAGCTAACATATATGCAGGCTTCCTCTCTTTTTTTTATCTATTTTATTTTCTTTTTAAAATTTGATTTGAACAATGGTTTGACCTGACTTGATTTCTAAATGAATTTGATCTTTTATGAGACTTGATGTTATGTTTTGTATGCTAGAAGTGATGCCTAGCCATGATGATGTTTCCCTTATGCATAAACATTTATTCATATGGTATATATATGTATATATTAAGGAATTTACACATACATCATTTTGTATAACCTATACATTTACCTATTTACTACTCTATGTACTATTCTATGTAACATTTGTACATATACATTTACTCACATATGTTTTACCATCATATACATATATTTATACTTATACGTATTCTCATATACATTGCTTATGTATATTTTGCCATTATATATATTCACATTTATACAAACTTTAATATATATTATTTCATATGGCATACATTCATATACTTGTATATTTATATGCTTATGTATATATTATCAAACATCATAAAGTTTTGTATGTATTTATATTTATATACAAATGTATTCTACCTTGAATTTTAAATGGTGGAGTTTTATTTATATTTCTATAAAAAATTTCAAATCTAGAAATTTTATTTAAAACTAAATATAGTTATCGAATCAATTTATAGATGCAAATATTTTAACTATCAGAAAATTTATTCATTCGACAAAATTTTATACCCAAAAGATTAAAATCAGTTAATTACCCAATAACAGATTTTAGAATTCTGGGTCGTTACAGGATTTATTTTTTGAGTTCAAGATAATTGACCAAAGACACCTCCACCGTAAACTGGTTACAGTATATGAAATAAATAGTCTATGTTAAGTGAACGATGGACCTTTGTATTCAATACGCTATTATAGTACCGGCAGAAGTAATGGGTGCATGCCACATAGCACTTATTGATTACATCAAGTTACGAAAATTGTTTTCGTAAAACCTACTGCACATTATTCATGAAATAATATATGTCCTTCAGTGATGACTGATGAATAAATGTAGTTTTATTTCGATGATAATATTATGAATATTCATTATGGAATAAAACTATAATATGGACTTTGTTTTCATAACAAAAGTGATGCATTGGAAAATACCAAAGTATCTGAAATTATTTATAATTATTTTAGAATTATAGACTAAGTCATGGTTTTGAGAAGTAATTCCTTGATTATATGATTATGAATCATTTGATACTAGTGAATTATATCTCAGATTACAGGCTAAGCACCCATTTAGTAAGGGCGTTATAGGAGTTGATGAACTCTTCAGGCTGATACATATAGATGTATGCAATCACAAGTCTGGTAATGCCATAATGGTTCCACATACTTCGTTATATTCACCGATGAATTACTGCAAGCATGAATATATGTATTTGATATATATGGGGAATATCTACGAGAATTTCATAGAATATAAAATGGATGTAAAATAAAATTACATGCAAAAGAAATGATTTGATTTGATAAAATAGGTGAGTACATTGGAAAGAGTTCCAAACGTATCTCAAATGAATTAAGATCCAGTCTCAAGAGTCACCCCTCCTTAAAAATACATAATGATGTGTTGATAAGGAATAATTGAACTCTATTGGAAAATGGACGATAAAATGATGAGTGAAGTTGAGTTAATTTTTTATAAGGTGTGTACTTAAGAGTAGTACAAAATGTTAAAGATATCGTTCAAAGAATAGTTTAAAAAGTTATACAAGATATGGATTTATAAAAAAACAATCGTGTTATAGGCCAAGAAGTTGGCAGGTTGTGTAAGTCGAAGGATTGCAAGTAATATTTGTACATAAGAAATCTTATATGAATCACCCCAAAGGAGTTTAGAGATGATAGTCATTTGATGACATATTCATGTTATAAACGTAAATATTGTGAACAAATGCCAAGTTAGGTTTTATGTATGACAATTCATGAAAAGTTTATGAACTCCCATTCTATTGTAATAAGAAAAATTGTTGTTTCAAGAAAAACCAACTTCGTAGCAAAAGGAACCTTGAAAAATTATTGGTAGTAAAATGGATATGGATACGATCCAAGGATAAAACTAATTACAAGAAATGAAATGAAATTAACCAAACACAAATGAATGCATAGCATTAGAATGTCTACTGATTATTCTTGCACATTGAAGAAGAAAATATGAGTTTCTTATCAATGTCAAGAATAAATAATCCTTGGTTGTTTAGTTAAACCACTAAGGGTATTGACTCTATGATAAGGTATGATGCACAAATCCGAATTGTATTCCAAGTTCATTATCAAAATATGATTTTGATAGTTAGACTCAAAGAGATATGATCCATCGACCACATATCTGTCTTTAAGAGAAAGCCAAATGTAGTTGGAGTATGGTGCGCCACATTGATAATAATAAAATCATGAATTTAAATTGTTGAAATTAACGTAACAGATTCTACATTCAATGTGCTCAAGTTGATTTGGATTCTACCTACAAAATGATCGCCTTGTATGAATTTTTGTTATGGTGTATGTGTGTTGATATGGAAAATTCTAAAATTTAAACTAGACTATTTGCACATAATGGCCAAAGTGTCTCAAGGTCAGTGGGAGCAATATTGAATTTATGGGTTTTGGATATGATCCAAGAACCAATATGAAAGTATAGTTCGACAATAATCAAATTAAACAAGTATTTTGCTAGAAATATCAAATAGTTTGATTTCAATTAAAATGCAAAGACAAGCATGTGTCTACAAGAAAGAATGTTGAAGGTACATTAATATTTCTGAAACATAAGAAAACAACACGTTGTTGATTGTTAATAATGTACTTATGTTAAAATATGTGTTTAGTTGTTGTAATACTTGAAGTTGGATTTGCAAATGATATCTTTATAGCGAGTATATATAACTATCGTGCTTTTCGACCCTAAAAAATTGACGCTAATACAACCACTGTATTACATACCAAGAAATCAAATGCCAGAAAACCCGATCGTTGGTGAAAAAGAAGGAAGGAAGAAGATAAGAAGAAAACTAAACAACATAGAATCTCACAGCGGAACAAATAATCTATAACATACAACAAATCTTTACACAAAAGAAAATTGCAATATGTATATATACAGAAATCAATCAGAGCATACTAAACTATTTCAGCCTGGACAGTTATAACAGCCTGTCCTTATAACTACTGATAAATACAACAACAAATGCGGCCGAAAAATAACCATATACGTGGATACGTCTATGGACCTCCAACTCGTCTCCTGAAGCTCCAAGGCATCCACCTAAAATCCTGTAAATATGCTTGGTCTGACCCGAGCATTATAATAAAATAACATCCAAATCAGTCTGGAAAACCAGCGTGAGAAAAACACACCCAACTGGATTTTAAAGTTATATAAAAAATCTTTGAAATCAAAAAATATCTCGTAAGACCACGCTGCACATAAACACGGATGGGTTTTTACCTTAAGATAACCAGAACCATTTCATATGAAATTCTCTGATATTATAATAGGGTCAAGATACAAATACTTATTAATCTTAGCCGCAATTGTTACATTAATTAAATTCCAACATAATGATATACAACTAAAACAGTAAAGGCTCGTATTGGAGAATGGATTCCATACGATGACTGGGCTACCAGGGTACCGCACCTCACGGTGCATCTCTAGATAAAATAACACCAAGGACCTCGCCTAGATCTCCTGCCAACACAGAACCGGCCTACCCCTTACTGCATAGTATCGAATATCATCACCCCTCCGTTAATGGGCCTTGAATCATACAAATGAGAGATAATAGCTACTCTAGATAGGGATGATCATACCCTACTTGGGAGCGACCCACTTAGCCTTACTGCATCTCCCCTATTTTATTCATTCTCGGTTGATGAGTCCTGAGGCTATGTTTTACCTTTATATAGCACTTCCAACTTCGAATGCTAATACTATCTTTCAGGAAAAAATGCAATACTAGCATTCATCCATACAAGTTCAGTCTGGGACTGAATGAAACACTTGAGAGCTCCATTTCCAATTCCATCATCTTCAAGATGTCTTCACTTCGAAACGCATTCGTTGGGTTGAAGTGGTTTTCGAGTAACATACCCGAGCTCGGTCTCTTTGAAACAATTTTTCGATAATTTTCGGTAAACGTAATCCCAATTCTTTAGAAAATAAATAGTCAAAGATAAGATCGAAGATCACCTCCTAACCGCTAGTGGACGGGTTTCCTTTTCATTGTCCTAGGTGAATGAAATGAGATTTATACGCATAGTATAGCATCATCGGAGATGACTGTGCCATATTACTCACGTGTTTCTCCTAGATATTTCCAAAGTTACATTTTGGGTCCATTTTTGATAGTCAGTTATTTAACTATCAACAAACATACATTCAAATCAAGGATTTATTCCATAGGGAAAAACCATCATTAGTTCAACATATAAGCAATCACTATCCTCCTTTTATAAATCTTTCATAAATAAAACCACTTGTAAATTACTTGTATAAGAATACTTTTACAAAGACATATCCACCGATTCCTATATTTTCAATACTTAGAAAATATCTATATACTTATCTCAGCAGTATAAGCATATTCATAAAACTGAGAATGAGTTTCTTTTTATTTGATTCAAAAATCATTTATAAAACTCCTGCTATTTCTCTAAAACCATATATAAATATTTTATAAAACTTCTGGAACCATTTATAAAACTTCTTTTATATATTCCAAATCAATTATAAATCCTATTTGTACATTTCTAAAACTTATTTATAATTCCTTCATAAATATCTAAACCATTTATAAAACTTCTTTAATAAATCTATAAACCCATTCTTTAAGTCCGTTTATAAATATATAACCATTATAAAACTCTTCACCTTGTAAATAATCTTCCTTACGTCTCCAGACCATTTTATAAGCTCCTTTATAAAATCCAAGTCTTTCAACTCTATTCATCGGTCTCAAAAACATTTATAAATAATTAAAAACCTTTTACTTAAAAACACCATTATATAATAATAAGCATTAACAAAGACATTATAAATAAATGAATATTATTAATTTTAAAACATTTTAAAAATAATAACTAATTAGTCCAAATTATTGTTTAAGAAACAATAATAATTAATCTTTACCATTTTTATAAATAATAATAATTTATTTTCAGAACCTTATTTATAATCCTTATTATTAATTTCAAACAATAATTATTCGTGGAATAATTACCCTTTCCAAATATTAACATCTCGATAAATTTTTTAAAACCATATTAACTATAAACAAATAACTTTAAAACAATACTAATATAATTAAATAACCTTAAAATAATATTACTATAATTAAGTAAATTTAAGACAATTCTAATATAATTAAGTAACTTTAAAATAATATTACGATAATTAAATAACTCTAAATAATATTAATATAATTAAATAACTTTAAAATAATATTACTATAATAAAGTAACTCTAAATAATATTAATATAATTAAATAATCTTAAAAACAAATTATTTTCAAAACCTAATTTCAGATTTAAAAATCATTCTCTGTCTTGAGACCAATTCCAATTCAATGGCAATTTATAGTATTTCAAAATACCAATTTAAGGCCAATAGCTACCCAACGCCTAACCAATGTCGATATTGATTTTCTATTACTACTGGGTTTTAGTTTTCAACCAATAACAATATTATAACCACAGTGTCCACAATCGGGTTCATTATTCAATAATCCATATAAAAAGAATATTATCAAAACAATTCTCCAACAGCGAGGAATCTTGTTGGATCCCTCCAAACCGTCTCTCTACATCACAAATACTATATAATCATAAAATATAAATCGACCGCTTCGAGGCGGGATTCGTATACAAGGGTTATCCGCTCTTACACGGGAATGTAATAGGGTCTCATCCACTCCAATAGGCAGGAATATATCCAAACTAACTAATAAATATAGTAATTTATCCAAATAATCAGTCAATAATTTTTATCAACTGTATATCATACTAGTTAACCAAAAAGGTGAATTTAACTTACGAAATTTTCTATTGTCGCTGAGGCATTCCGATTTAGAACTATAACCGAATAACGTTCCATTTTCGTCTAGATTTTCGCTTGCTCCAAATCTAACCAAACTAACTCCATCGCAAAGATCTCGATGACCCGAGCCCAACGCGAAAGATGACGTTCGAATCCGACCTCGTTTGAGTGAGATACACAATTTATAAGTTATCGCCAATTTAAAATTATAATATAATAAGTTTACATTAATTACAAAATTACCCCTCCATCTAACTTCTCCTTCTTCCTCACATAAACACACATGCATAATGACACTAAGCAACCCCTCTGTACACGCACGCCACATTGCCTCTTCCAAGCCATGAAATCCACCACCGCCATCGCCAACAAACTCGCCTACTCGAGAGCCTTCATCCATCATCAAAACCTCGTGCGCGCACGCCTCTTTTCGAAAGCGACTTGGGCAAAGTCGCGGGTACAGTGTAATGTCGCCCTTCACCAACAACGACCCGGAACTCGCCAAAATTACGCCGCCTCCTCGTCTTGCCTTGCAAAGCACGGATCGACCCTCACATCAAGCTAATACGCTTCCAATCACTCAAAAACTAAAGCCCTATCTGTTGCCCAAAAATGTCGATCACCCAAACCATGATTGAACATCACCAAAGTACTCTCAGATCGAAGCATATGGCTAAACGAGGGAAAACATATTTTTTTCATGATTTTTAAATAATTTTTTCACCTTAATTTAGTTTTTTTTTAATTCCATGATCAAAAAGAAAATTATGTTTGATTATAGATAATGTTATATAGAGAGAATGGGGTATTGTGGCTAGTATGGACAAGGTAGCTTGGGTATGGGGTGTGAACGGTAGGGTATGGAGTAAGTATGGTTGTGTATATAATATTTATATATTATTTTAAATTTAAATTTTCGAGCTATTAAATGTCTGAATATCACAAACTCCAAACGACACGTGCCGTCTGGCATTCTATATGTTATACACCTATTTCGAACATAATGAAACTTGTTTCGAGACCAAATTCGATCATATGCAGAAGATAGCTTTTCAAACCCAATGATTTATATAAATTTCTAAAATTAATTTATAAGCATTTTGATCTCGTACATCCAAACAATATGTCTAATCACCACAAAATTCGACCGTATATTATAATTCATTATTATGTATCCAATTAAAATGGCTTTGTTGAAATCCGCAACAGTGACCCGGAAGCCCATTTTCACTCATTAATTAAAACGAATTATTTTAATCAAATAAAATTAATCATTTTTTAACTTACATTAAAAGTTTTATTATCTTCATTCTTATTAAATAGAATTTAAATAAGCTTTGAAATCATTTTTATCCAACTTAAAACCCAGGATTCAATTATTCAAACAATTAAAATTAATTTCAACAATTTAATTAGCAATTAAATTGCTATATTTGGAACTCATGTTATTTAACTTATAAAATTAAATTTCCAATATTTAAATCAATTAAATATTCTCAATGTCAATTTACTACAATTCTGGGTCATTACGGTATCAAGGACATTGGAAATGTGCCAGATGATATGCAGAAACACCTTATTAAAATGTTTAATAAGAAACATGTAAGATGAATTCCTTATGCATTGGCAATAGGAATTATCATACATGTTATGTTGCCTCTGATATTGCGATTTTTTTCTGTATTTGATACATGAAGCAAATATCAAATCCAAATAAGATCACCGAATGGTAGTTTAGAGTGTCCTCATGTATTTATGAAAAACAAGAGAATTGTTTATAGAAATAATAAACTCCTTATGAAGGAGTATTTAGACTCAGACTTCATATGAGATATGAGTATGGTATGTAAACATAATATTCATGTTCAAAGCATGGTCAAAAAGCTTTAAGTTAGAAATATTCCAAACGAGAGATTGTGGATGATTCAATAAAAGGCCAAGTACAGTGCTGTAACAACCATGTATTTGTGATTATTTTAATTTTATATTTTAATTATTTGAACTGAAATTTCCGATTTAAAAGCTTTATTTTATTTATTAAAATGGATAAATTTTCTTATTTTAAATATAAATTTTGATTTTGTGTGAGTTATAATTCTAAACCTGAATAAATGGAATATTTCCAAAAAAAGTGGATTTTGGTCAAAATGGTCAAACTTTGACTTTTAAATTTAATTATTTGAATTTTTGAATTTTTGAAATTTTATCTTTTATTATGAAAATAGATTTAATTTCAAGAATACTTCTTTTTGTTTCGTCGAAATCGGATTAATATTGTGAAAGTTATGCTTTTTACAATATTGTGTGTAAATTGTTTTATTTAACAAATTTGTTTATTTTAAATTTATATAAATAATATCTTTGTTTGTAGAATCATGTTCTAATTTGTGTAACATGATATGTTATGCATATATTTTATTTTTAAACATTTTTAAAGTATAGTTATAATGTTCAAATGTTGATTGTATATTGTTTTCAATCTTTAATTCTAGTTTCCATTAAATAAAGTATTTTCTTTATTTATTTCCTACTTTTCCTAAAACTATTTATTTATTCTTCATAATATCTATCTCTACCTTATTTTTCTTATGTATACATTCATTTAGTAATTAAATGGATAAGTATTTAGATCCCTATTTATTTCTTGGAAAGAAATTTCAAATATATATATACGTTATTGTTTTAAAAGGCATACCTTTAAATGTTCATTTTAATTAATATAAGTAATATTTTTGGTTCATATATCATGTTATAATTGTGTATATATATGTAACATTACATGTTATGTATATATTTACAACATTTGTTCCATTTTTGTTTCATTTAATTTGGATATATACTTCGTAAATTAAGTAACATACAAAGTTGTAAATAGCAATTAATTTATACATTTCTATAACCGTTTTCTTATTTATTTCTATAGTGTCTATATAAACGGTATGTATTTATTGAATTATTCCTTTGGTATATATTCTATTAAATAGATGGGAAACAAATCAAATTAAGATACGTTACCTATTTTTAATTTAAGGCATACGTTACGTTTTGATTTATTACCTTTTTATCTTTCCACCCCTTGATTTTCTACCATAACTTCTTATTGATAGCCGTGAATTTTTCTTTATGAAATTCACGTGAAAACATCTCTTCTTATCTCACTTTTCACGCAAGGTTTCAGATCTGAAAGGAAAAAGGTAATGGCTCTTATATTTTTTCTACTCTTTTCTCTTCTTTTTATTTGATTTTTCCATTGATTTTTCCTTGATCTTCACCTATGTTGCTCGGCCCATACCCCTACCATCTCCTCCACCAACCATCACCACTTTCTTCCCTTCACCATACACGGCCTAAACCCCTCCTCCTCTGACCAAGACTGGCCATGACCATCAAATGATGCAAACACCTCTAAAAGTTGCAAGAAACCCCTTGAAACCATGCATAGCCAAGCTAGTTTCCACCATCCCCTTCATATGTTGCTTTGGCCACCACCATAGCCACCACCACCTGATTTACATCACCTCTGACAATCAGCTTCAGATCTGACCGGACATATACCAAGCATGGCCGAGCCCATTTGTGACCAAGCTAAGCCAAAATGTTGAACCAAAACCACACTTTTGCCTTGTACTTGACCTTCTTCATGTTGTAACTCAAAAACCCTTCACATTTCCTTGTAGCCATGCCTATATAAGTCCAAACCAGATCCATTTCAACCTCAAACATCCAAGGCCAAACCAATATAGCCTTGTGGCCGAGCCTATGTGGGTAAAGGTCAAGCAAAATTGGTGGGAAAGCTTGGTGATGTCCATTTGTTAATTCTATTTCCATGTGTTTCAATATAAACTTTGGTATTGTATCTATATTTATATATGGCTTTGTTTTGTTGTTGAATACAAGATTAACATCTTGGCTCTCTCTCTCTCCACTCAAATCAAAAGTCGTATCGTGCTTTCAGGAATTCGTTTGTGTATTTTGATTTGCCAACTCCAGCATAAAAGGTGAGTTTTCACTCATGACATTTATACTTATATAATTAGTGAAGTGACAACAAGTGAATGTGTAGAATTCTTATATCATGTTATACCTGCCTGTGATGTTAACTATATGATGTTAATCCCTGTTATAAACTTGTCTCATCATCTGTTATGTTTTATTCTGTTATAATGTGTATTTATTTTTGTTTCTCACACTGCAAGTTCCCTGTAGAATAGAATCACTATGGGTTGAAATGATACATAGTCGAACGGACTTTAGAATAGGAAAAAATCGTTATGGGCTGAAATGATAGGCTTGAATGATTTTAATTTATTTGTATTTGTCTTGGGATTTCGGGTTTGAAATAATCAAAGCCCGGAAATTTTACTGATTTCGGATTTAAATGATAATTTCCGTATCACTGGATTTAAGTGTGAAATATTATCCGGATCCGTGGTTGATTTAAAAATATGATTTCTTATAAATTTCATGTATTGTAAATGAAAAAAATATGAACTTTGACTTATATTGTATTTAAAATGGTTAAGCAGTGTTTTTCTAAAAGGTTAGATGGTATAAGTTAATAGATGGTTTGAGTTGTAGTGTGAAAGTTTGATTTAACTTAATAACGGTAATTTAAGTAAAAATGGAATTATAAGCTTAACTTGGTAATTAATATAATTGAGGTATGAATGGGATAAATATAAAGTAAAAGAAAATATCAAGTTATTTGTAAAATAAAGTTAAGCAACTTACAGTGTATTTTGAATTTATGTAATTAGTTTAAAATGTTAAATAAATGGATAGTCAAATGGAAATTTGGAATTTAACCTGACATGGAATTGTGAGATTTGGTTTTAAAATGGAAGTTTATGTAAATTAAATAAAAGGGAAATTTAGTTTAATGTATGAAATGGTAATTTGAAATTTAAGTGATAAATAATTGTTAAGAGGTAAAGAATGGGAAATTTGTACACTTGAATTTAATAAGTGAAATTATTAATGTTTATTTGTGAAATTTACTTTATATAAATCATAAGTTCAAGGGTACTTAAATGACCATTTTATAGTGGAAAATATGAAATTTTATAAGTTAAAAATGGTTTAAATTGAAGTTTATTTGTTTTCAATTATAACTTACCGTAGCATTTTCTAAGTGCTGTGAAAAACTGAAATCTCAATATTTGAAGTGTTAACTGAATATATGAACTCAGAAAAGGCTAAATTTTTTAGAATTGAATATTTGATTTGAAGGAATAATGACTTCACTTTCTAATGGTTTAAATGAATGATTTTAATTCGGAATTATAAATCATTTTGAAATTTATAACCACGGGTACACTGCTTTGTGTGTCATGTGATTTTCTTGTGATTGTTTGATGCACACCTTTGATTTTAAGAGTGTGGCTAGAGGTGAGCGGTTACTGCAGCTCTACGCTACCCTAGTCATAATAACACTGTTATTTACATTGTTTACTTTAATATGGATATTTCTATGATAGTGTTTATTACTACTTAATTGATTGTTTGACTGATTCTTAAAGGATGGACGATCCCAAACATCCTTTAAGTCATTGTACATTGTTATTACAGTTCACTTGAGTTGGTTTACATTGTATAAGTATGTATGTGCTGACTCGAGTGTTTGTGTTTTACTTTACGCTCGGGTCAGCCTGAGAATCACAGCTTTGGATTCACCTTCTGGAGCAAGAGTTTTGCTGGAGCTTATCTGTCTATCTATTCGTCTACTTCTTCCAGTTAGTTCCTATTCGGTATTTGTCTCTGTATTGTTGTTTATGTATCCTGACTTCAATTGTATCTATTTTACTACAAGATTTTGTATATGTTTTGAGAGTATGTACATAGTAGCTCCATGAACTACTATGGTATTTTATTTCCACTGTGAGTATTCTGATATTTCTGTGTCTGTGATTCTGTGAATGATTTTATTTGCTCCAAATTTTATTACAATCTGTTATTTTGAATTATTCAAGTCTGACATGTGTGGATTATTGTCGATTTGAATGGTCCAAAATAGTGGGTCGTTACAATTGCATTGAATTGCGCCATAATAAAAGCAATGCACATACATAATAAATGCATAATTTTATAACTAAGCCAAAGGTGCTTCCAAATGTTGCGAATCTCATAACATTGTTATATGATAATAATTTCGTGATATAGTTCGTAACAGAACTTAGAGCTTACTAGAGGTTGAGAGATATACTTCGTATTATTCTACATGATAAAGCCAGTTTATCGGCATCGGAGAGAGTTGATTGACATAGTAGATAATTGAGACATAATAGCATACCTGCTCATCGAGGGACTGAACTGATTAGTTTTGAAGAAATCGATTGGAGAAGTTGGAATAAGATTCTATAATTTACCCTAAGTGCAAGTGGTAGATCGGTAGAGTTATGGGTATACCCTAGGGGTAGTTATGTAATTTGACATAAATCTAACTCGATAATAACTCTTATTTAAAATCTATAATAACTCTTGTTTGAAATAAAAGGTGTTTCCTTTCGGTTATTACTTGTTATAAAATGTTTTAAACAATTAATTAGTTAATGTAAGTGCATATGTTAGAAAGTCCATAAATGATGTGTTTGTGATAGCATTTACAAATAGTTGTAACTATGAGTATGATATCACAATATGATAAGCACGTCATTTTAAATATTCATAGTTAAGATGCATCGAGACTGGACATCGATGCATCCGTTGAAACTAGAGTACGTAACGCTCTTCAAATATTGGATGGTGTATTACTCATGGATGTTGGGGACACAAAGGGGTTGTGTATTAATAGTGATTAGATAACTATGAAATGACTTACTTAATAGTATTCTGTTGGTTAATACAACTAAGATCGAACAGAAATATCGAAATGACTAATTTTGCATAGTTCTCTTGATTGAGAATGCTATTGATCTGTAATATAAAATCTTCACGTTGATTATAGTTAAATCATAGCACGACATCAATCGAATGGCTATAGTTGGGTCGAGCGGAAGTATTGGAAGTGAAACGCTATTCAAGAGAGGATTCATCTCTTTGGTTACATAGAGTTAGTATCATGGTCAACTGAAGTCAACTCAAAGTCAAAATCTCTGGCTACAGCAATTGTTATTATTGAGACAAGGACTTTGTGTTTTGATTACAAAGTTGAATATAGGCGATATTGGAATTTTGACCATTATCAAATTCCATAAGTCTAAATTGATGTAGCTATGACGAAGAGAATTAATAATCATCACTACCGGATAACATTGAACAAAGTAAAATTATATTTTACCGAAACCAAGTGAGATATAAATTTGGCTAAAATATTACACCATCAGCTAAGTGACGTAGGAACTTTAATACTAGAATTGTGCAATATTAATCGTTGACTAAATTTATGCCTAAGATTCAAACAACCGAAATATTCCTTTGACCATCTGATTTCATAGATTTAGAATCATTATAAATTAATTAATATTTATGAAATATTAATTATCAAATTTTAAAAATGATTAAATAGTGCATTTATAATTGTTATAAATATATTAAACAATATAATACCAGTATGCGTTTAAACTGGATTTAAATGCAGAATTTTTTTTGCATGGACTTAAATATGTTTAGTATCCATGAACAAGCACACATAAGCCTATCTTGGTTGCCTTAGGTGTGGCAGTCATGGTATGAGTGATTGATTGGTTTTTCCTATTGTTTGAAATGAAAAGTCTAAGTAAGTTACAAGGGCATTATTCACAACATTAATTCTCTTTTGTTTAATAAAACTTAGCCCTTTTATTTGTTTAACCGCTTCACTCCAAATTTACATCTCCAGATCAGAAATTTTCGACCATGGCATGTTAAAAACAATACAAAAATTCCCAAGCTCATACTATACCAAATTCAACGCTATTCGATAGTCGGTGGTCAGTAATTTGAGAGCTAGCACCTTCAAATTTGGAATCTGATTCAAGGATAACACTTCTTCATTTCAACGTAAGAATCATAGGCAATGGTGAAAGGTACTATTCTCAGTTCAATTATGTTAAACTTATTTTATCATATTACACATATAAACTAGAAATTGTTACGAATATGTATGCTGATATGTTGTCACATTGAGATGGTTGAATATATGTGTGTATGAATAAAAAAAATATTTCATGTGTATTCATGTTAATCATTGCTTATAAAATAATGTAACAATCCGTATTTTTAACTATTCTAATTTATTAAATTTAGAATGATTATTGAATAAAAATGGTTAGAAATAAAAATTTAATGATTATTTGTGTAACTTATTTGAATATGAACTTGAATACAAATATTGAAATAACCAATTTTGAAGATTTTGACAATAACGTTATTGAAATGAAATTCTATGTATTCAATATGTTTATAATCAATAGCAAGGATTGAATAATAAATATTGAATTACTGTAAAATGAAAGTAGTTGTTTTATTATTTGAATTCGTTTTAAAATTAAATTTTATAAGTTAAATAACTTATATTGAAATATGGTGATTCATTTGATAATTAAATTGTTTAAATTTAATATTGCAATTATTTAAATAATTGAATTTTGGATTTAATGTGAATGAAAATGATGTCGGAAGTTGATTTAAATTTTATTTAAACAACATTGAAAATTGTAAACTTAAAAATTGAATTTAAAGTGATTAAATTAATTTTTGGAAATTACTTGTTTTAATTAACGGGTAAAAATAGTCATTTTGGCCACTGTCTCAGATTTCGATGAAACCAATTTCATCGAATCCGTAATGGTGAATTATTGTAGGATTTCATATTTCGTAGCGATCAAACTTATTGTTTGGCTGTGCGAGTTTAAAACGAATAGAAATTAATTTTAGAATTTAATTAAAATAAATTGATTTTGAAAAGCTATCTTCTACATACGATCGAATTGTCTCCCAAAACTTGTTCCATTGTATTTGAAATGGGGCAAAACATTAGGAACACTAGGTGGCATGCTTCGTTTGAAGTTCAGAATTTTACAGACCAATCGGGCGGGGTATTTTCTTATTTAAATAATATATAATAAAAGTCAACATCTCGTACAAAGCACGATGCCTACCTTTTGTCTCTCGTACCCTTCGTTCTTCTCTAAGTCTATTTAATAGAAGATCGAATTGAATCGAACAAAAGAAAAATAGGGAAAAAAATGAACGAAGTCATGGTCCGATCGAAGCTGCGATGCTGGAGGAGGATGAAGGCGCGTTGAGGGTTAGGGGGAAGCGATGGGTCATGGTTCATGCAACCGGGTTAGGGTTTTAGGTTCGTCGAGAAATCGGCATGTACACGCGCGCATGGGCCAAGGGGATGTTGGCCTGAGGCGGTGTGGCTGGACGGAGGCACGGCAGTGGGGCGAGGCTGAGGCGTTCGTTCGTGTATAAAAAAGAAAAAAAGATGAAGGATGGATCACGAACGAGCTCGCTAGAAGGAGGTATTGGGGTCGAATGGTAGTGAGGTTGAATTAATAATTTACCTTATTATTTTAGTTAATTAAACTTTTATTATATGTAATTTATTTTTAATTACCGTTATGTTAATAAAAATCATATCTATTCCATACGAGGCCCGATTCGAACGAAACAAGTCGCGTTACGACTGGATCGGTGCCTACTACAGCATGGAGTGAAAGTGAAATTTATTTGAAGCTGAGAAATTTTCCAATTTCAAATAAAAGGTGAGTGTTTTAACGCTCATGACGTACTATAATATTTTATGTTCATTAAATTGGGATCATTAAGTTATTTAATTTTATTAACTATCTTTTGGAAATGAAATTGACATATGAATTGACCGTAGAAATCAAAATTGACAGTTAGATTTGAAATTGGAATTAATTTGCCAGTTAAATACCCGATATTGATAACTATGTAATTGTTGTGAATTATCGGCTAATTTAAATGTTGATTGAAATTGAATGCTATTGGTTGATATATTGGATGGTTGGATATTTATTTATTTTACATATATATATATATATATATATCCTGTTAACACCCTGTATATCATTTAGTTGTATATAATTGTTATTTGAATTATTTCGAATAAATTGAGAAAGAGGTTAAATGATAAATACCCATGACATTTTGATTTAGATTGAAATGATATATATCCATCCCTGAAATTAAATTGAAATAACTACTCACTTGGCCAAAAGATAGAAAATTATATACGGACACCGGATTTGTTAAATTAAATGATTTGATTTAAAGAGGTAAAAATCAAATTTATGGAAATCGAATTACTTTCGAACTTGAGCTCGAAATGTTGAAATTTAAATTTAGTAACCGGGATTGTTCAAATAATTGAAGTTGAGATTTTGAAGTTATAATCGAAATATGATTTGAATTTCGAAAATCAATTTGTTTTAAAAGATTGGACTTTTATTCAAACTTTGAACATTGTTAAGTAAAAGTAATTTAAATCGATATTTCAAAAGTTGAGCTCGGAATTGAATTATTTTAAAGATTTGAACATTGAATTGAACAATGAAGTTAAATTTGATTTAAATCGACACTTTGAAAATTGAGCTCAAAATTGATATAAATTGATACAAATTGAAATGGTTTAAAATTGAGTATTGAGTTGAAATTTAACCATTGAATCAAATAGTTGAAGTTGAAATTGAAATCAATTTGGAATTGAAATTAAAATTAATTTGGAATTGAAATTGATTAGAATTGAAATTGGAATCGAAGTTAATTCGAAATGAAATCGGAATGGAATCAATTAAATTGAAATGGAAATTGAATTGTTTTGAATTGGAAATTTTGAAATTGGATCAGTTTGACTTTGAAACTATTTTCAAAATAAATTATTTTATTATATAAACTATTTAAAAAACCTATATTTTTAGATGTTAAAATTACTTTGATTTTCCAAACTATTTTAATATGTAAACCATTTTCAAAACTCAAACTATTTTATATTAAACTATTTAAAAAAATTCAAACTATTTTCTAAAAATTCAAACTGGTTAGAGTGAGAATGTTTATATTTAAATCATGGATTTAAATGTGAATTGGTTTAAAATGAAGTTATAACCCAAATTGTAATTCAATTTTGAAGTGAAAATAACTTTCAAGTGGAAATTGACATATTTGAAGTAAATATGATATTTCGAAATGAAATTGATTTTGAAGTGAATATGATATTTTGATATCAAGTATGAATCGTTCTGAAATGTAAAAGTACCAACTGGTATGTAAAACGACGTTTGGTTGTTAAGGAGACCGGGGCCTCTTATTGGCATATTCTATGTCAATATTGGAACAACTTTAACAACTGTGTACGGGAAGGAGATTCTAGAATAAAGTGGCTGGATTTGATATCGTTTACTGGATTTGAAGAAAGAGAACAATAATGGATAGACCCATCACTTGTGCCAATTTGAAATGACCAAAATAGGACAGCTTGACTGGGCCAAACGGGCTAATTACCCATAGCGGACATCCGTTCTTCGATTTTTTTGGACTTGGTCCATATTATTACTTTTGTTGTTGGTTTAGAATTGTGCACCTTGATTTTGGGATAGCCTCCCTCGACTCGATATGGGATGGATGGACACGGTGGGCGGTCGTGGCTACGATGCATTACCATCATCCCTAGGACCTAAACTGGTAGTATCCTACCTTGGGCATTGCCTCACGTGCCTTGTCATACTTTAACCCTATACGAGAACACGACTATTTTGGTTTAGTGTTGTTGTATCGCAGCGCATCCCTATCCCCCAACGTGCTACTGGGGCATTATATGCAAACTGTACGACAATGCTTAAAACGCGTTAAGGGGGATTAATTCAAAGCCTTAATGCTAAGAAAAATATTTATTTTACTGATTAGACATTACATATATAGCGTATTCTACTATATATAAAGTTGACGGATCTTTAAGAGATGGAAAATCCTGTAACATCTCTTGAGTAATTGCACGCATGTTATACACGATAGGAGATGTGAAATCCCGTAAATATCTTTTACGCTATTACACTCATGTTATTTGATATCGATTTGGCTCACATAATGATATTTTAGTCCTGACTCGAGTGTTTTGTCTTTTCATTACGCTCGGGTCATCCCTAAGTATTTTAGCATATTATAGATTATCTTTTGGAGGACGAAGATGAAGATTTGATATATTATTATTGCTATAATTGTTACCTGCATCATGTTGTTCTGATGCATTATTTATTTGTCACTGTTGTATATATAACTCTGATAAATGTTGTATAAACTATAATCAAATGTATAATATAAACAGTTTTATGAACTATTTATTTGATTATTATATTTTATCATTCCGCTGTGAGATTCTGTATTTGTTTTCTTCTTCTTTTCTTATTTTTCTTAATTAACCCCATTGATTATCTATGTTCCGGATTGTTTGAGTCGGACATGTGCGGATTATTGTCAGTTCAAACCTTATGAAATGTGGGTCGTCGCAAATAATACTAATAATAATAATTTATTTTGAAATTAATATTGGTTTTATATTCATGTTTTAAATACACTTGAAGTGCATTTTGTATACATTTTTAATAGACATTTACTATTTATACTGATGCTTGCAGTACTGGACTTGGTACTATCCTGGTGTAAGAGGGAATGTTATGGCATATGGTAGTAGGCAGTTCAAGATTCACGATTGAACTATTTTACCCCTGGTCTTGAGTTTGTTATAGTTGTATTCACACATAAGTCTTGGAGGCATTATTTATTAGGAGAGGGATTCAAGCTATTCACTTATCACAAGTCCCTTATTTACTTGTTCTCTCGGAAGGACTTGACTGTTAGATATTGAAGGTGGATGGAATTCTTATTATCATATGATTTTGGAATTTTATATTCTCTAGAAAAGGGTAATGCAGTTGTTAATGCCCTACTTAGGAAGCATGTTGCTTTGAGTTCTACGTTATTGAAATAGAAGCAATTGGAGTTTTCTAGGTTTGATTTCTGACCCTCATTGGAATACACACTGAATTATTTATAGCAGAAGAGGTTAAAACCTACATTGATAGATCATATTGGTTTAAGTCAAAGGTAGGATATATCTTTGGCTGGAATTCTAGATCAGATGGAAAGGGATGGACATCAAACCATTTGGATCGTTACTCTATGGATCATAAGAGATAGTTGAGACGATAGGGAAGGCTATGTGTGCCTGAGATTAAAGAACCGATTGAAGAATTTTTAAGCGAGTTCCACAATTCTAGGATGATCATTCATCCTAGTGGAGTTAAGATGCACATAGACCCAAAGCTAGTTTTCTACCGGTTAGGTGTGAAGAGACAATCGACGACATAAATAGTGAGATGTTTGACTTGTCAGTGGGTCAAAACGGAAGATAAGAAGACAAGTGGATTACTACTTCCATTATAAGTTCATCGATGGAAAGTGGAAAACATATATATGGACTTTGAGGATGGATTTCCTAAAAACTAAAGAGGTAATAATAGTATATGGGTTATCGTGGATCGTCTCAACATGAGCGCACAATTCATACCAGTTAATATTACAAGGATAGTGACATCATTGGCTACTTTATATATAAGGGAAGTTATTCAACTTCATGGTATTCCAATAAGTATTGTTAGTGACCAGGACCCACTTTTTACTAATGGTGTTTATCATTATTAGGTTAATGGAGTATTAGGATGTGCTGGTGTAAGTGACGTTTGAAGGTACAGATAACGAAGACGTTACATATGTATTATATATATTGACATCTGGCATTATGTGCGATGGGTGTGACTTATTGGATCGGTATTGTATGAATATACAACTATGATTTGGTTTGAACATATGGATATTTAATATTACATATTGTTCTTTTTACTATGAGTTCTAAATCGTATAGTTAGAATATTATTCATTTACTATTATTATAACCCAACGATCCGTTATTTCAGTTTTTGTGGTTTGAATGTCGATTTGGACCTTAAATCAGATGGTCAAAATGGCGGGTTGTTACATGTACGGTCAGATTTCAAAATTTGGAACATAAATAGAAGTGTTAGTTCAAACTAACTGTTTTCGATAAAACTTTAAGCAACCAAAATACAAAACGACTAGTTTGAACTAGCATCCTATTTATGTTATGAATTTTTGAAATCCTACTATAAAAATAATCATTATTCTCGTAAAAACTCAAATATACAATTTGTAAATTTACGACTCGATTTGATCCTCAACCCTATATGTCAACTGGTTTTTTCTATAATTTAAAACACTAATGAATGATTGAATTCTATAAGATGGAGGATCAAATTGAGTTAAAAAGACACGAAATCGAACATTTAAGCTTCTTATACAATACTAACAAATGTGTGTGGTTGAAATTTGAAAATTCAGAAAGTAAATATGAATTGTTGATTGATCTGGTGGTCCTCGATAGAAATCTAAGTAACTTATATTGCAAACCTTAAGTCACTTTTTATTTAAGAATATTTATCAAAATATAAATATAATAAATTATATTAAAATTAGAATAGTATTTAAAATTAATAATATATTATAATAATATGTTAATTATACTTATAATAAACTATGTAATATTTTAAATTAAGATAATATCTAAAAATAAATTTGAATTATAATAATAATGAAACTATATGTACTATTTAATAACATTAAATAAAACTAAAATTTAAAAAATTACATAATGATATAAAATTTAAAATAATGTTAAAATACCATTGAATCATATGTAACGATATGTAAATTATACTTAAAATTATTTATTATTTATTTGGATAAAATTAAAATTATAATAAACTTATATACTATGATAAGTAAACAATACTAAGGTATGCTTAATTCCTGCGCCATAATGGCGCCATACCAAGCCTTCATATTTCTCATGAACTGAGCCCAACTTCCCCATCATACAATCCTAAAGTAAATATCTAAATCCTTACAAATAAAATTACACCTCCTCCTCCAATCTTAATCGCCTTACCCATACTAGACAACTCCCATAAATGACGTTGACCTAGCCCTCGAGCAGCCATACCCAGCAACTGACGTTGCCTACAACTGCCTCACCCTAGATGTTGCCATACCCTATGCTCGACATCGCCCATCACTGTTTTCAGCCCGACCTAGCCATAACCAACCTCACCTCCATCGCCTAACGTGGCCCATGACCTAGAGTTTCCCTCCTTTTTACTCCACCCAATGCAGCTCATAACCCACAATAGTTGCTTATTTCTTTGATCGACCTATGCCATTGTTTATTTGCTTGTTTGTTTTCCCCTCCTCCCTCCTCAATGCGATTACTTGGTAAACATTTAACCCATTGTCTTTTACAGTGAAAATTAGAGTACTAATATGATATGGTTAACAATTGATTAGTTGTTGTATTATATTGGCTAATAGCTCGTTAAATGATGTTGTTGATTAAACATATGTTATACCTTATCGGTTAGCTAATAGTTATTAAATAATTGATATGTAGTGGATTAATAACATGTTATCCTTGATGATGAATGAAATTAATATAAGCAAATTTTGTTGATCTTAGATAGTTTGGGATGGTGTGGCAGATATTGCATATGACCATTACATAGATGTTCATTTTTATTGTGAAACGAAGATCAAATTCATCTGATATAACATTTGTCGGATCTGTCCCAGTAATGGACAAGGAACAAACAAAATAATAATTTTACATTATTATTTCGACTCAAACAACTAATTTTTTTTTGAAAACATTTCATTTTTGTTACTTGTGTACGCACATTAGCACAAAATACAGTAAATAAAGGGAAGTGTTGTCAGAAGTTTATCGACTCACTTGAGGTGAAATGATTTATGAAATATGAAAATGGCATGGTTTCAGTAATGGGAAGTAGTTGTTCAACGCATAAAATAGACATTGGGCTTTCAAAAATGTATTTAAATAAATGGATATCATGTTTTTGTAAATTGTTTAAAAGAATTGCATAAATTCATATACATATAATTAATTAACGAATGAATGGAACAATTCCAATTAAATGAAATTTATATAAAAAACTGTATGAATAATAAATAAATAAGTCACACAAGTCTTAACTTTAAAACATGTATTTAAAATAAAAGAATATTACATTTTTTCTTGTTATTTAAAAGAATGGTAAAAATTCATAGAAATAATTAATTCAAAATTGAATGGCCCGACTCCGACTAAATGAAATTTACAATAAAAAAATAATCTAAATAATAAATTAGATGAAACACCTACAAAGATAACTATAAATTCATAAAATATAGTGGAAAAAACTATAAATTTTGATCAGTATGTTAACAAAATTTTCACAATAAAATTTATCATATGACTTATGTTAATTATGCAACAAAATATGGAACATTTGAAAGTTTGATGACATTGGATGTACATAAATGTAAGGTATAAATGATTGATTGCATTTCCTTTTCTAGGAGTTTAAAAGGAATTAATGCAAGTGACATTTTGTAATAAGGAAAATATCGCAGATGTTTGATGTACTTGTAGGAGGAGTAAAGTCAAATAGCACCATGCTTATCATCAATTAGAGTTCCTTTTGACTAAACAAAGTTTCGTGGATGATTGTTACTCATGAAAATATCATGGTGAAGACAGAAAACACTTAATATTCAATTAATTTTTGAAGTTGAGACTGAAAGCGTTATTATTGAGTTTAATGAAACAAATCCAAAGCAAAGAGTGACTAAAATGGCTTTTGATGTCATTGGTTCGAATGTGCGCTTAAAATACCAGATGTAGGGGAAGAACATAATCATATAAAATACAAAAGAATTTAACTTATTAAAACCGTTCAAACGACCACTTTTTGATGGATGTCCAATGATAGAGTTGGCAACAATATCTAGGCTAATTGTTATAATTACAGAACATTTAATGAATGGGATTATTAGTTGGGTTTGAGATATGATGTAAGAAGGTTTTCTAAAGAAAATTCTTTTGGTCCAAGGTTTTTTTATATAATAGTAACAACCCTATTTTTAATACAAATTATTTTGGAGATTTTCCATAATTATCAACTTCAAATTGACTCAATTATAAGGGAGTAATAGCTTTTTTATATGCAGAAGGAAATAAAAGTCTGATTAAGTATAGAGAGAATAAGGAAGGATGTTAAGGCCCACTTACTAATTCCCTACAACTTCTCTCCCTCTCCCTCATATTTCATTTTTACTATCCATGACAAAATGAAAAGAAAGAAAAGAAAATCCATTAAAAAAATTCAAACAAAGGAAAGACGGAAACACTTGAAGAAAAGGACTAAGGGGCTAATTATCTCCATGCTCAAATTAATCAAGGTGAATAATATTAACATCTTTAATGCTTCTATGCTCTGATTCTCAAATTTGTTCAAATCCATGATATTTTTGTGGTGTTTGGTGGTGATGAAGCATGGATTAGGTTAAAATACATTCATATAACGATTATGGATATTAAATGTGAAGTTATGGAATTAAATTAAGGGTTTTTGGATTTAAAACAACCGCTATTGATCTCTAAAATAATTTGGAATTTTGATATGTTTTGTAACATTAAATTGAAGATGGGATTTTAATTTCATAATTTTTTAAATTAACGTAAATTTCATTGAATTTTCTAAGTTAAAGAGGAGTAGTTTTAGGTTTTAATTATCTAAAATATGAATATTATTATTTTACTGTGGAATTTTTATATATGGTAGAATATTGAAATTTGGGTTTTTGATAAGCTTTTAGGGTTTTTCCCATGGAGATTCAAATTCATATGATTCATTTGGTGAAGAGAAATTTGAGGTAAAAAAGGTATTTTATTAATTAATTAATAAATTAGTTAATGTTTTAAGTGAAAGAGAAATATCCTCTGAAATTTTCTTGAAAAGAACTTTATAAAGATATTGACTAACGATGAGACTTTGACGTCTGGAAAGATCTGGTGAAATGTAATTACTTTCAGAGGAAATAAATCGGTTTTAAAAGTTAATGTCAAACAACCATTTTATACATGAAATAACATATGGTTTAGACAAGCGATGGCATATTTTAAACATTTGATAGCATATGGTTTAGACATGCGATAACATGGTTTTAGATATATATATGGCTTAGGTATGCAATAGCTGTATTTCTAAAGATGTGATACTATATTTTTAAAGGTGTGATTGCTTATATGTGCGATAACATTGTATATGTGCAGTAGCTTTAGACATGGATAGCTTTAGACATGTGATAACTATAGACATATGATAGCTTCAAACACGCGATGATTTTAGACATGCGATAGTTACATGCTCGATTCCATTTTAGACATGCAATGGATATATGTTCAATACCATTTTATACATGTGATAGCTACATGTTCGATATCATTTTACACACTTGATAGCACATTGTTAATTATTAAGCTATGCATTTCCTAATTACCAAAGATGGGTTTTTGAATTTATTAATCGGACAATAAGATTTACAAAAATGAGAAAAGGAAAAAAATAGCCTAAATATATTTGATTTTATATGAAATAAACTACATGGTTTTGTATATGTGATTTATGTGTAATTAACTACATGAGAACATATTTATATTATTTATGATAACCTTATTATGTTTAATTACGTGTTTTGATCAAATACATTATTAATCATGTAGTTTATTCTTGTGCTCGCTTGTATGGACCTACAAAATATGCATGATGTTGGAGATTGGAAATAGATGACTATGTAAGGTTACGCCATTAGTGGGAACGATCGAACTAAATTCCTATGTGAGTAGAATTGCATCTAGGTGACCAGGAAGATCAAATTGTGGTAGGATGCCTAGAATTGATAAAAAATGACTTGTTTAATGTCTAGGAAGGCATATTTAAGTTTTGTGGACTGGTGACGAGGTAGCGCCTTGTATTTTAGCTGATTAACCCCTTCGATTGTCTAAACCAATGATACTAGTGTGTCGGGCTTTGCCAACATCGAGGCTAAAATTTTGTGTATGCATTCACGAATCAAGTCGGGACACTCACTATTATTTTCTTCTATCACCAGGGTTTCTTTGTATTCTTATTAGGAACGAAACCAGCTATAATTTTTCTTCTATCTTAGGAGTATTCGATGCTCGTATGGAAACAAAAGCCATTGGATTATCTGCTTTAGGCCAAGTCATCGTAATGGGTTTTTAGCTAGCCTTTGAAAACTAATATGTTTATGGTGACCCTGGGAAAACTATATCGATGTATTGACACCTAATGGGATGGGTAGATGTAGGGAATGTGTAAACCCTATTGAAACTTGGCATATTCATATTTATTCCATTATGTATGATATTATGTTCTAATCATTGTGGTTGCATGTGGATGATAAGAGAATATGGCATTAGGCATATCTCGTCCTATCCAATGGATGTTATGATTGACACTATATTATTAAGACACCGATGAGGGGAAAACTCATTTCGCTTAACAACGTGGTGTCACTATGTATCTATTTTGATTTGGGATGGACTAATATTATTCACACCAGACTTTTTATTTGACCCAAACTTTTTGATTTCTGCCTAAACTTTCGGGTATCATTTGAGTATTCGAGGGTGCGGTTTTCAAGATTAAATGAATAAAACTTATGGAGACATGCAGGAGGCAAGCTATTGCTACTTTTAGTTTATTTCATTGTGTAGGGTAACTTCTTACAGTGTATGTAAAGACGGGTTTTATAACACCAACGGTTATGAATTTGATTATCCAAGGGGGCATCGTCATATGTCGCTCTTGGAATTATGCTTTCAAAATGATGCAATCGTGGAGTTATGTAATGAAAATTTATGAATGAAATAGCTTTTTGGTTTTTTTTTTTTTGAAATTTCATGCTCTTGATGTTAATGACATAATGAATGATCTCATTTTTTTCGTTGGAAAATTATACTAATGATGATTGCAACATCATTAGTGTCTATTTTCGGGTCTCAAAATGAGGGATGTTACAACTTGGTATTAAGGCATAAATTATTTAAAACTAAAAATGGTTTTTGAAAAACATAACCTAAAATGAAATAAGAATAATAAGATTAGGAATGGGATAACATTATAGTAAAGTATTTGTTATTTAGTGTGTGTGTGTGTACAAGCGCGTACTTCAATCTATACTCTCCCCTCTATTTGGAGTTCTTTCTTTTAATATTATGAAGAATCATAGGAATATTACGAGAAAATAGGTTATATACACTGAAAGTGGAAGGCTTAGTTTGGGAGGCTGAAGCACCACGACTAACCGAAATATTCAGTGGAATATAAGAGGAAATGCTAATAGAATAACCAATGCTAATGAAAATGTGGGTGTTAGGGCGACTATGGTGGATATAGGGACAATGTATTAGTTCTTTGCAAACATAATGCAAGCCGGAGCAGCGGATGGGATGATCGAAGCAAAAGCTAAAGGTGATGCTAGGGCTATCGTACCTGAAGTTGCTGCTTGCCATTAATTTGTCACACTAAGTAGAGACTACACAACCTAAGGGGAAAGCCATTTATTGGTATAGAGAATGCCATCAAAGTGGAAGATTGTCTTATTCATTGTAAGAGGATCTTTGCTGATCTGGATTTAATTGGCAAATAGAAGAGGAGGTTGGCTTTAAGCTGTTGCAAGGAGATGCTTTATACTAATGGAATATGGTGACCATGGATGTACCAGAGGACCATATTACTTGGATTGATTTTAGGGAAGGTCTAAGAAATATTTCTTACCAGAAGAAGCAAAATACACTATGTTTAGGAAGTTTCTGGACTTAGAACAAGGTGATATGTCAATACTGAACATGCGACCAAGTTTGATGAACTCTCAAGGTTTCAGCAGGACATCATTAATACTTTGGTCAACAAGAATGAGAATTTTATTTTGGGGTTGAAGCCTAAAATTATTAAGGCAACTATGCTACATCTTAAAATCCATTTAATGTTGATATGTACATGGCTTTGTGAAATGAAGATTACTTTTTATCGATGGGGATAAATAAGTATGTGGTGGAGGTGGATAGGTCTACTTGTCTTCAAGAAGAGAATATTCTTTAATTCGGAAGGATAGAAGAGAACTCGGAAAGGTGGAGTTTTCAAGAAAGGAAAATTGGAGGTGACTTGTAACAAATGCGATAAGAAGGAACACTTCTAATGAGTGCCATGTTGCAGTCGAAAACAAGGATGTGGATAAGAAAGGAGTGAGATGCTTTAATTGCAACAAGCTAGGTTACTTCAAGAAAAAATGTCATAAATCGGTCAAAACTGAGAAAGGAAAGGTTCGTGCTTTGGTACCTATAGCTTTCGAGCCTACTATTGAGGGTTGTATTAGGTGGTACGCCTCTAATACATATCACCTTTTAAAGTGTATTTCCTGCTGGAGCATCGCTTTCTTTTACATCTAGATGTTTCACAGATAGACTAAATCTTGAACTGACATACCTTATAAACTTTTTGAGAGTTGCAAATCCGATAGGAGGCTACGTAACTCTTGGAATAAGATGTGGTTAATTAGAATTTTCCTTGTCAAGTCATAAGTTTACTTATGAATTGCATGTGTTTGATTCTGTGGGTTTTAGGATAATTTGTTATGATAGGTTAAGTCTATATGATGCTAGGATATTCTAAAGACAGAGAGAGAGAGTAATATCCTTATGACGGCCTAGATGTAGTAACCAAATTTTATAATCATTAAAGGAATCAAGTTCCGAACTGTGCTCATTATTTTGTGCTATGGAGGGTGTAGAAGATGAAATAAATTGAGTTTTTGTTGTAAGAGAATATGTGGATGTCATTAAGCAAGTTACGAGACTACCGTCGAAATGAGCTATTGAGTTTTAGATAAATCTCTTACCAAGAGATAGACTAGTATGTAGACCACCTAGTAGAATGACACCTACTGAGATGTAGGAATTAAAGATGCAACCAGTGGAGTTAGAAGGAAAGAAATTTATTAGACCAAGTAGCTTGCCTTAGGAAGCTGCGATGGTGTTTGTAAAGAAAGCAAATGGGTCACCAAGAATATGTATTGACTACAGAAAGCCGAATGAGAGATTAGGAAGAATTGGTATCCTTTTCCTATAATTGAAAATTTATTTTGATCAATTAGGAGGAGCTAAGGTATTTTCACAGTTGTACTTTGCAACGAGTTTCCATCAGTTGAGAGTGGCGAAAGAAAGTATACGATTGACGAAGTTTTAAACAAGATATTTGTACAAACGGTTAGTTGTGCCCTTTAGGCAGACCAATGCATCTATTTTTTTTGTAGCTATAATGAATTGAATCTTCCAAAAGCATTTAAATAGATTCATATTCGTATTTATTGATGACATCTTGATATGTTCCAAGATTGAACGTGATAATAAAGTTCATTTAAGAATAGTAATGGGTATGCCGAGGCAGCATCAGCTAAAGGCATAAATTAACGAGTGAAAGAGGTGACTGCTTGACATTGGTCTGAATCGATGATCTAACATGAATGTAGCTTGATTGTCGCTTGAATAAAAGTGGAGTATAGATATCAATTTGGACATGATTTTGAGTATAAAATCCGAAAGGAGTTTGTTATATACATATATATATATATATACACTTATACATGTACATAATTATTAATTAGAGCACTATATAAAATAGGTAAGATATAAAAATATTTATATTAAAAAATGGGTTTGGTAAAATACATTTTCATTAAAGTTGGCTAATGAAGTTTATGTTAATAAATTAATTTATAAATTAATTCTAAATACCTTCTAGTTATATATATTTGATATAAAAGAGATAAATGACTATTAAATTTCACTAAAAAGTTAATATAATATCTAGAAATTTATAGGCTAGCTGTATAAAAAAATGGCAATATGGATAAAGAGTTAATTTCAATGGAGCAATATCAGTCGAAGTCTAGGGCAATTAGAGCTTGAGGCATGATGGTAGTAAGGAAGTTATTTCCTTCAAGGCGAGTCTGCCAATTTGTGTATCTTTGATTTGTGCTTGTCTAGAGAGGAATATACGAAGTAGTAGAATAAATTATAGAAGTGGAGTTGTTATAAATATTGTTGAAAATGCATTTATTACATTCAATATATAAGCTCCAACATGTGATTGAAAAGACCGAATCGAGAGTATTCCTTGTTGGTTGAGTAAAGTTTAATCTAAAACTATTCCACAAAACTTAAGAAAGGGTACAAAAGTAGCAATATTTATGTTAAAAACCTATAAAATCTTATCAATGATATATTAAAAGAATTGACATCAAAAAACAAATGGGACGTAGTCTTAGGCATCAAATTACGAAGGTAACATGTGTATGGATTTAAGAGGTTAATTATGGATGCTAATTATCGAATTAAGCCTAGTTATTATGTTTAAGTTGTCATGTAAAACAATCCACATGTGACATTTAACTTTAGGGGGGCATTGATTCTCCAGGTGCGTTTGAAGTAACTAAATTCATTTGATCCCAAGAAAATTAAGAACTTATACATCTATTTGGAGGTATAAATACCCTTTTATCCTAACACCATACCAAATGATTAGGATTGTCCCTATAATTATTGTTTTCAACCAAAATAATTAACTTTAGGTATTGTCTAAGTACATTCCCCATTAAATTTTGATTAAAAGAGGTATCCCAGCTAAAAGGAGTCTGAGATCTATAAACTTCTTTAATAAGATCATTTTTATCGTTAGAGGCTAGAAACATTTTAGGAAGTTCATGTTTCAATGAGATGGAAGATATCCAAGGCTCATTCGAGAAGAAAGTCTTATCTCCAGAGTTAATGTCATACTTGATTCCAATTTAAATATGTGATATAGATTGGAAATGTTTTTCCAAAAGAAAGATGATTTTTGGCTATAATGCATGTTTAGATTTTTTGATCCACTATAATAGTAGTTATAAATAATTTCTTTCCAAGTATAAAATTCGTCTACCAAAAATTTCCAAATCCATTTATAGAGAAAGGAGGTATTTAAAGCCTTTAAGTTAACGATGCCCAATCCACCTTGGGTTTTAGGTTTGCAGACAAGGCTCAAGTTTGCGAGACAGCTCAAATTGGATATATCCACTTCTTTCTATAATAAGTTTCTTATGATGCTATCTATTTTATTAATTACCCAGTTAGGAAATTAATAGTAAGACATCCAGTAAACCGGTATAGTAGATATTGCTGAGTTAATCAGTACCACCCTACCAGCTCTGGCCTGTCAGTTAGCTTTCCAAGTAAGCAGTTTCTGTTAATTTTATTAATGATAACGTGCTAATCTTCCTTTTACAGTTTCGTGTATCTAATTGGTATACCTAAGTAGCTAAACGGAAAGCTCATGGTTTTACACATAAGGTATTAGCCACTAAATCCATGATATTTGATGTGTCGTTAAGAACTAGGGTTGAACTTTTATGGAAGTTGATTTTTAGGCCTGATAGCAGTTCAAAGTTATAAAAAATAAGTTTAAGAGAGGAAATATGATAGGGGAGATAGGAATTGAATAAGAGGGTGTCATTTGCATATTATAGTGTGGATTCCCCATCTAAAGTAATTTTGTTCCCTATACTAGGTAGAATGTCATTCTAATTGCAAGGGATAAAACTCTATAGAAGACATCACCCATAAGGATGAATAAAAGGGGTTATAAGGGGTTGCCCTATCGAAGACCTCTCTTTGATAGAATTTTGTTTCCTTTAGTGTCATTCAATAGAATAGAGGATGCATTAGTCTTTTGAATATGGCTACCAAGTAATCCATTTTCTGTGAATTTGTTTGCTTTAAGACATCTAGCAAGAAACTCCAGTCAATTAAGTCAAAGGCCTTGGCGAAGTCTAATTATATCACAGTGCATGAAAAATTTTCTTTGTGGCAGTAGTTGATGAATTCTTGGTCCGTGGTGACCCTATCCATAATGTATCTGCCTTGGATGAAGGCTGTTTGTATTTTTTCAATTATGTTACCTTTTTTGTTTTAGTATTTCAGAAAGAACTTTAGTGATGAGTTTAACTGAATGGTTAATTGGAGAGATGGGTATGAAGTCATTTGGTTCTTTAGAATTCTCCTTTTTATGGATCAAAATAATGTTTACCCGATTAAATCTACCTAATTGAAGAGTACCATTTTGAATTTTTTCAAAAATTTGCATAATGTATCTTTTAATAAGTGTCCAGAATTTTTGATAAAATAGCATCAAAAATCCATTAGGTCTTTGAGTTTGTCGCTTGTTATACTATTTATTACTGACCAGACCTCATCCTCCATAAACGGGGAATCTAGCTCGGACAGGGAGCTATCCATGATCGGATAAAGAGCTGACTAGTTAGCATGAATTCTACGTCTACATTTATTGTCCTAAATCTCTATATAATAGTTGGTAAAGGTGTTTAATTCATTCCAATCTTTATATTCAATTTCATTTACTTTGATGGATTTTTTGGTATTCTGACATCTTCTGCCATTTGCAATGCGATGATAGAACTTGGTTTTTTTGTCCCCCTTATTAACGCATTGAAAGTTGGATCGTTGTTTCCACATAGTTTCTTCTTGGGCCATTACTCTATTTAGTTCCATTTTTAAGATATGTAATCTGGAATTTTCATCTCTAGTTAGGTTTCTCTGTTCACCCACCTTTTCTAAATATAGAATTTCATTAAGAGTATTTTTCTTTTTGTTGCTTATAATTCCAAGATATTTATGTTCTAGCTCTTTAGGTATGATCTTAGCTCTCTCAACTTAGAAACAAGATTTTTAATAGCATTGTTCATAAAGAAATTATTCAAAGAGTTCCATTTTGTAATTACAAGGTTTTCAAAAGTTCTCTTCTTAAAGCCACATATTTTTGAATTTAAACGGTCTATTTATTGGAAGCTGGTTATTAGTGTTATGGTTGATGGGATAGTTCTGGGAAAGAATGCTAGCTAGGCTGACTGTCCTGAGAAGAGGAAAGGAGTCTTCCCAGTCCTCGCTAATAAAGAACATGTCTAGTAAAGCCAGCGAAGGGGTCTCTTTAGCATCAGACCAAGTGTACCTCCTTTCAATAAAAGGTAGTTCAATAAGGCTATTTTGGTTAATGAAATCGTTAAATTCTTCAATGTTTATAGACTTCCCCTCTCTAGGTGATCGCTCACCTACATATCTGGTCTCATTGTAGTCTCCTCTACAAGCGAAGATCCATATGAGAGCCAATGAAAATCTATACACTCGGTCCAAAGAAGTTGTCTTTGGGTTATATTATTTGGTGTCTAAACATTAGTGATATTAATGATTTGATTATTTTGAAAGCCTTGTAGAATTATATGAAGCAAGGGACAACTAATTATCACTTTAAGAAGTTTGAATCTTTCTTTGCGCCACATGATATAATTCCCCCTAAACTATCATACATTGAGACAAACTCCCATCTAGCAAGAAGGTTGCCTCCAATTGACTTAAAGCGGCTAAAGCTAGGCATTCAGTTTTAGATTCTTGAATTAGAGCTATATGTACTATCAGTGCAAAATTTCGTCTACACCAACACCCCAAGGTCCGAAGGTATAGCTCAGGAAGCTAGTTAGATTGTTGAATCCAATAAAGAGATTATCGAGACGTGACGTAATCGACCTTAGGTTACCAAATGTTGAACCATAAAGTCACAATAGCTAATGCAGAAAAGACAACGTACAGAAAATAAATAACACCGAGAATTTTGTAGTGGTTCGGGCTGAAAGTCCCTACATCTACCATTCTTTCCTTATTTAGTCACTCTTTATTAACAAGAGGCTTATTACAATGAGTCTATACATTTTGGCTATTAGTGAGTTTATAAAGAGAGCTCTAATATAGGAAAGTACGATATGATTTTATATTTCAATCTTTTTTAGTGCCAGCCCTTTTACTATTGCAAGTGGTCCTCTATTTATAGCAAATATACGGTTCTTTCATTGGTACGGGTGCTTTCTCTTGGATTGATGACCTGGCTTACTATGTGTGGCTTAGATTTGAACGCTTGTCATCATCTGGTTGAGTGCATTATGATGTGGATTGATGATGTGATGCTTTTATATGTATACGGCTTATTAGATATCGTTCACTAATCCAAACCATTGGTCTCAGCCTGGACTATCTGAGCTATTGATTGTTGATACTTAATGAAGTGCGTATAGTTTAGGAAACTACTGCCCTCGGCTAAGTTTCTTGTCTTAGATGGACAATTGCATTGATCTCGGTCGATACTTTGACTCATGCTTTCGAACTACATGCTCTTGGATACTGAGTCCGGTACTTAAGCTCTCGTTGGAGACCAAATAATGGTTCTTGGAATCATAAGCCAAGAAATTTTCCTCTCAAATATTCGTAATTTATACTTTGTAGAAATTATGGTGTAACATATGCCCCCATTAAGTTCATCTCATATGGTTGATATAAGGTGGACTTTGGAAAGAATTGCGTCATATCATGCTTAGTACTTGGCTTGTTTGTTCTGTTCCCATTATGAAGTTGATCTTGAGCTTTCGAGCAAAGTAGTATTCTAAGAGCTTTCAGAAGCATCGCTTCAATAGGAAAATTTATAAAGATCTGACCTTATTTAGTGGGTTCTGAAAATAATTTGAAATCTAACTTCGTCTAGAGGGTTTTGAAAATTGAAATTAGTGCCTAAAGGTGAATATACTTTGATACGATGATTTAGTCATCTAGATCTAGTATTACATAGGTATCGGGTTTGAAAACGATTAGTGGTAGTATAATGCCTATATTGGAACATTATTATAAAACGTGGTTCACTATGCAGCACCCTACATGGCACTATTCGACCATGGCTCACTCTTTGCATGATATGAATCGACCATGGCTCACTCTTTCGTACAACACTCTGGATGTGGCTCACTAGGTGCATTCGGCATGGTCGTCTTTTCTACGACTCGCACTTTGCACAACACTATCGGTCGTGGCTCACTATACAGCACTATGAATGGTATGATTCGACTATGACTCACTCTTTGCATGACACTATCGGTTGTGGCTCACGATTATTAGAGATCCACCCAATATTCTAATCTCATTGGTAATCTACCCAATATTCTAATCTCATTGGGAATCAACCCAATATTCTAATCTCATTGGGAATCTACCTAATATTCTAATCTTATTAGGAATCTACCTAATATTCTATTCTTGTGTATGGTATTGCTTGACCAAGCCTAACAACTACGTTTCTTAGCTTGAAATAAAAAGATTAGTGATGGTTTATTTCTTGCGTGACACTACAAGGTCATGGCTAAAAGTTATAAATTCTTACGTCTGATACTTTGCTTAGAGGCGAAACTATTTTTATGGCCTTGCCTAGAGGAAAAAGTATGGCTTTTTAACTCGCATGATGCTACTTGATCATAGAAGTATCATTGCTAAAACATTTCGATGCGCTTTTTAAAAGTTGCATAATATTACTTGATCACGACAATAATCATGACTAAAACGTTTGATAAAATTTTTGAAATGCTTAAAAGAAGACTGGAGTCTCGTGCAACATACCTGAATCACAACTAAAAGATTGGGTATTATCTTGGACTTCTAGATAAAGGTTTTATTCAGGTAGCAGCCTCGTGTCGTGATAATGTTTTAGATCTCGAAATTCCAAGTCCAAGGTACAACATTGCCATCTGGCTTCTTTAATCTATATGTTCCTTAGGGTGATGTCATGAATTATTAGGGGTCCTTCCCAATTCATGCCAAAAGGTCCACTTGTTGGATCCTTGTGTTTGGCATTATATTTCGGAGGATAAGGTATCCTTTCTCAAACTTCCAAGTCCGAACTCTCTAGTTATAGTATCAGGTCATCTTCCGAATATACTCTCATATCCTCAAAGTGGCTTGGTCCTAGAGCTTGGGTAACAAATCCAGTGACTCCTCTGGAGCTCCATATTCTATTGTGTATTATAATAATACCATCAGTGAGAAGAAATTTCCAGCTCAATCGAGAGCATGGCTTCAAAGATGTAAGTTAGAGAGAAAGGAGTGTGGTCCTATTGTGGTCTTGGAGCTTGTTCTATAAGATCACAAAATGAAAGGCAATTCATCTACCTAGTTGCCTTTTTCCTAGTTCAATCTTTTCTTCAGACAAGCCTTGATAGTTTGTTGGCTGCCTCTATGACCCTATTTTCTTATGGATAGGCTACCGAAGAAAAACCTTTGATGATACAGTGATCTCGACAATACTTTAAAAACTATTTGCTCTTGAATTGAGTGCCATTATCCGTAATGATCTTTTGTGGAAGACCCAATCTAGATACAATGTTCTTCATTACAAACTTTATTTGATTGGAGGTTATTGTAGCTAGGGGTTCAGCCTCGACCCATTTTGTAAAGTAATCAATTGCCACTATGGCATATCTTGCCCCTCCTTTAGCAGTCAAAAGGAGACCAACAAGATCAATGTCGCAGATATCAAAGGGCTTTGGACTCATCATTGGGGTGAGCTCACTGGGAAGAGCTCTTGGCACTTTTGCATAAAACTGACAATTATCACATTTTCTTGCATAGTCTAATGCGTCTTGATTTAGTGTTGGCCAATAGAAGCCTTGCCTGAGTTTTTTTTGTCAGCTTTTGGCCTCCACAATGTCTCCATAAATTCCATCATAGGCTTCTTTCAATAAAAAATGACCTTCTGAGGTCGTTACATACCGACAGTATGGAGTTGAGAATACCATCCTATAGAGTACTCCGGTTATAATGCTGAACTTTGGAGCATTATATTTAACTGGCTTCGCTTTGGTAGCATCCGAAGGTAGAATATCAATCAGTCAGATATCGGATATACGACGACATCCAATTCTCTTTAATTGTTACTGGTGTCATGGATTCACCTCGGGTAGCTTTAGCCTGTGTTATAACTAACAGTTTCTCCGGTATCTATATGCTAGGTTTCTCTAGGATCTCGATAGAGCTTGCATATTTTGCTTAGGTATCGGCCCTAGCATTTTGATCTCTAAGGATGCTTTCTAAGTGTTAACCCTTGAAAGCTCCAACTGATTTACCTTGTAAGCATATAGAGCTAACCTTGAGTCTTGGGTCTGATAGTGAAACTTGATTGATGACTATCTAAGAGTTGTTGCATACCCGAATCTCTGAGATCTTGATACAAATTACCGTTCTTAATCCAGCGATCAAGGATTCATACTCGGCTGTATTATTGGTTTTTGAATAGGCAGCTTGACTGCGTAGTAAATTTGATGGTTGCCCGGGGTTACCAAGCTATAGCCGGCACCTACCCCTTGCTCATTTGAGGCTCCACTGAAATAAAGTTGCCAAGAAAGTTGCTTATACTTGCTTTCTTCTTCTTTAGCTTCGGCTTCAAAACCAATGCATTCAGTGGTGAAATTAGTTAGTGCTTGACGTTTTATTGATGTCCTTGGTTCATATGATATCTCATACAGGCTGAGCTCCATAACACAATTGATAAACCTTCCCGCAGTCTCAGTTTTACTAAAAACTTATCGAAGTGGTTGATCCGTAAGGACTTAAATAGGATGGACCTGGAAATAAGACCGAAGCTATCTTGCTGTAAACATCAAGCTATAGGCGAGCTTTTCAATTCTGGGGTAGCGCTTCTCAATTGGACCTAGACTTTTACTTACATAATATATGGGTCTCTAGATCCCATTATAATCTGTAACACCCCGGAATTGTCGAGAAATAAATAAGAAAACATAACTAAAATTTAAGAATTAACCTAAAAGAAGAATTTTCACAAATGTTCGAATTTGACTATGGGACTTGCATTATTGTGTCCGTAGTAATTTTTTGGACAATTTTCATAAATAACCTATATAAATCTGAGCCAAAATTAAAAAGTTATTAAGGTTTGAATAAGTGTGAAAATTAAATAGAAAAAGAAATAAAAATATAAAATAATAATAAATAATTCACCATTAGGCGGTCGACCCGACATAGGCCAGGTCGACCCAACCTCGGGTAACACTAAGGGTCGCGATTTTTTGATTGCATTGTTCGTTCATCCTAGATTATATCGTGTGTGGAAAGGCTTCGAAGAGTAGTAGAGATCAGTTAGGGTTCTGACCTGATGGTGTTGGCTGAGGGCGTTGCTCCATAAATTCATAACTAGGGCTTAGCTTAAACCTAATCTTCTTCTTCCTAGCGAAGCTCTATCAAAATAAAATCCTAAACCCTAATTTTTTAAATCTAATTCTCTTCCAAATCTCAACCTAAAAATAAAAATAAGAAAGATCTTACAACTAGAGAAGGGATCTAAGTGGAGATTGAAGAAAAACGTTTGTGATGTTTAGGGCAAACCTAGAGCTTAGGACGGAAGTGAGTGGACATAGATTTTAATAAGATTATTAAATTAATTGATTCGAATTTCTACCCTGTTCTGATTAGGCTATAAATTCTAAATTTAATCTATTGAAATTTTAAATCCAGAATCTAAAACAATGAATATTTTTCGCTAATTGGAATTGACATATGCAAGTTGTAGAATACTAAATCCAATGCTAAAACATGGTTTATATACTACTAAATTAAGGATTTTAATAATGTGAAAATTGTGTAATGATTAGACTACGAAATGAGTAGACCTAATATTGTAGAAACATAATGATTAGGCTGCGCAATGACTAGATTTGATATCGCAGAAACATAATGATTAGTCTGCGAAATGATTAGATTTCATTTTTGTTGAAGTGTAATGATTAGTTGCATAATGATTAGCTATAATATCTTTTGGCAACTAAAAGTAATTAAATGAAATCTGGATTATAAAATAAGAAACATGAAGATGTTAGCTTGTAGGCAATCGACCTAATATTAACATAGTTTTTGAACTAAGTAAACTATTTGGGGCCTTGTGTTGTTAGCTTGTAAGCAATCGACATAAGACTGACATAAGTCAACCATTGTATGCCACTTTTGGACTTATTAGACTCTTAAGCGGCCTTATGCCTTTAGATTTTTGGACTTTGTTTTCTTTTAGACTATTTGACCGGTAGACATTTGCATCTTTTATTTTAAGGTGTGAATTTAATTCGCTTTTTCGTACCATGAAGTCAAGTTCGGTGTGTCGTTAAGATGGCTAAAGGTGCACTTATATGTTGTGACTGGGATTATCGGTCTCTTGTTTGTTATGATCAGATTTTCAATCTCTTGTTTGTTGTGCTCGTATGGGCTTATGGCACTTAAAGCAAGGTTGATCCATTACCAGCAGGAGTTGGTGTAATAAATCCTGAGGTTCATAAGAAGTATTTTTCTACTAGGATCAAGGGGTTGGGATGAGTCACTATGTGAGTTTACATGTGTGTTCTTCCTCTCTAGTCCTAGTATGATTTAAAGTGGGACAATAGGTTGGTCCTCAATTACTAAGCGATCTTTTGCAATTTATTATTATCACCTTTTTGTCAGGCTATTGACTTATGACCTTAGGCATGTGAACTTAGGTGCACATACACTATATACACTCTATATCACTTATAGAGTAGACTTGGAGTCAGTTATATATAATTTCGTTGTTAGCCTTGTTCTCATTCACTAGACTTTATCTCTAATCCATTCCATTTTCCCCACCACAGGTGGAAAGAGTGGCCATTGAGAGGTCTATTGCTACCATTGGATTATCATGCCTAGAGTCTAGCTCTATTTATCTTTTATCATGTATTTCCTATCGGTACATTTTCTTTTTCTGTACATTGTTTGTAAGGGATTATTTTTTTGATACTCTCATATTTGATTTGTACTAATGATTTTCTAAGACTACGATACTATGATATTTTGAGATTGGATATTTTTGATATTTTTGAAATTTTCATTTCTGTTATTTCTGAGATTATCATTATATCTGATATTATGTTTCCACTGTGATGACGTTTGGATTAGATAGATTATTTGACATCTTAGTCTCCGTAATACTACTTTTTACCTTAAACAAACCATCTGTGTCTTTTGATGTGTGTTTTTACATGTCAAGAGATTCGGGTTTTCACTTATGGTATCGGAGTGAGGTTCAATATTCCTAGAGATAGAAGCATATTTGACCGTATGGATATATACGTACGTATGATTTTAAAAGGAAAAAATGATTTTTGAAATTGCTTTCAAAATGGATTTCAAAAGTATAACTACATATACATATAGGTTTTTTTTTCTAAATATATCTTTAAGAATCCCTCAAATTCATGCCTATGCTTATTGTAATTCCTGCCTATGCTGTTCTCCATCTTAAATGTTGTTTGAGCGATTTGTGGAAGTAATTAATTAATTTTTTATTGTTCACAGATATAGATGGCCGATCCCATGGGATCAAGCTCTACCGACATCCCTGATAATCCGGGAGTGAACTTGCCTATTTGATTTCGCCGTCACTTACAGGCTAGGTGACCAGTTGAGCCTTTGGCTAGAGAGCCTACGGAGATGGAGGCTGGTGGGGCCCCCGCCCACCCACATTTCACTCATGACTTTTCTAAGCTATGCAAGGACTTTTCCATCTTGGGTGAAAAGCCATTCTTAGGCACTAAGACTTTTGTTGATGTTAGAGCTTGGATCCGTAGCTGTGAGCGGATATTGGACTTATGGGCTTGGCAGACGAGGTTAAGAGGCAGCTTATTACCTGGCGGCTATAGGGAGAGTCTCTTAGTTAGTGGGAGATTTTTTTCCGAGACGGTTGGTGGTATTGCGACTTAGGGAGAGTTTAGGAAAAGGTTTGAGATGATGTTCTTGTCGTAGGAAGAGGAGGGAGTTATTAGAGAAGTTTATAAATCTGAAGTAGGGTGATATGTCAGTTAAAGAATATGTTACTCGGTTTAATGAGCTTGCTTGGTTTGGAATGGATTTGATCAATACCTCGTATAAAAAGGTGCTCAAGTTTTCCAAGGGTTTGAATCAGCCACTATAGGGCTTGGCAGTGAGTCATATTCCTATGGAGTTACCTATGAGGGTTCGGTTGAGATGACATTGTTTACTTTGTTGAATATGCTAGTATATGATTTTTGTTTGATGATAATAAACATATATATTTATTTAAATGTATTTGTTATAGTACTATTTTATTTTTCGCATAATTAAATAAATATTTAATGAATAAAATACATAACAGAGAATTTAAGTTCAAACAAATATTTTATTACAATTTTGAATAGTACAAATTTGAGCTCTCACTATATATACACAATTTCAATTATATTACAATTTCGATTACACCACATATTTCAATTTACAATGTTGACCTCACTATATATCACTCAAGCAGTCATATTTATCTTCAACTTTGTTTCTAGCTTATATCCAGCATTTGAATTATCTGCAAAATAAACACTAACGCAGTAAAACTGAAAAGGAAATTTTTTGCAGTACAAATTAAATAGTGTGTTTGAAAATATCATTTACCTCAGTTATTTGGGTTGTTCGTCATTTATTTCTTGTTTGAATTCATCTACACGAACAACTTGTAACATGCATAGTGTATCACTATACATGTCACAAGGCCGTGCACACCGATATACACTTGATAAAATTGCAGGGACAGGTGAACACAAGGTCAAAGCCAACCAAATGGTGGATTCAACTCAAGTGCATGCAAAACAACATACAACACTTTAAATATACACATGGTCAAACCAGATTTCAAGAGGTGACAAAAGAGCGTGCAAGTGTAGTACACATGAAGAACTGCTCCAAACAGAATGTACACAAATACACAATAATTATACACATATATACATACAATAATATATATATATATACATATATATATATGTATGTGTGTGTGTGTGTATATATGTTTTTATGTGCACAGTTATCATCAAAATGAAATGATCAAAGAGGAACAATCAGTACATACAACATGCCACCATACATAACATACAAATGAATGCAACTCTGAGGAAACAAGAAATGCAAGTATAAGAAGGCAGTAACATGAAATTCCTCAAACAAGTTCAAAGGCATATACCAGACAGTGATATGTATGAAACAGTGGACAGAGCATAACAATTGTGAACATGGGTACAACATACATTTGAAGATCAGATTCCAATTTCAACTAAATGCAAAGCTTCAGACCATACTCAAAATGCAACAGAACTTCAAATACAAGGCTGAATGCAAGTACTCAAGTTCAGTTAAAACAAGACTTCAATAAACACAAACACTCGGATAAATTGACTCAAGTGAATCACACCAGATAGTAGTATGCATAAATATATACATGAAGCTTCAAACATGAATACAGACTTCAAGTCTAACAAGGCAACTAAACACAAAGTAAACCACAAACCAGATCACATGATGACAGAAGCTCAAAGACATAATGGTACAAGACAGAAGGACAAAGACTTCAAAATGCACAAGAACTAGACTCACAAGCACAAATCATCTCATATAAATATGCAAACAGTGCAACCCGAAGAAATGCAAAGCTATGCCAGAGAATAAAAAAGTGCAGACCATAAATTCAACTCAATGCAAAGACCATGTCAACATACTTCAATGAACAAAGTCAATGTCGCAGGGATTTCAAACTGAACATGTAAAGTTTAAATGCCAAAGTCAAAGCCAAGTGATAACATGAATTGAATAAGTCCAGGAAATATCGAAAATTCAAATACCACAATCGATTGCCAGCAAATCGTGAAATAGTCAATTATCACAAAATTAGAAAATATTATCTCTTATTCAAAATACCGAAATCATAGGAGCACAAGAGAAAAGGAATGGAAATGACTCAAGCAACGGAATTCAAATTCATGGAATAATAAGTACGAAATGAACCAATCAAGGATCTCAAGATCATACGATCAAAATTCAACGTAAATGATAAAATTGTGACAAATTCAAAAGATAAATATACGAACGTAAATAAAGGATTCGAACCTTATAAATACCATTAACATCATCGGCAATTAGAGCATTCGAGTTCAAGCAAAAACAAAGAGCAATAAATCATTAAACTCAAGGCAAAGTCGAGAATAACCAATAATCAATAAAAGGCATTCACGTACCAATTCACGCATCTTTCGATCTCGACTAATTGGAGAAGCCGCATATTAATCAAAGCAAGCAAGTTGATTGACGAAGCAAACAGAAGAAAGATCATCACTCAATCAAACGTTTTTAATTGGCAGCCTTAAATTTCAAGAAACCTAATGCCTTGGAGAGGAACGAAGAAAGATCGGCCAGAGATACAGAAGAACGTGAAAAAGAAGTCTCTAGTTTATTAAACTAAGTGGGCCGGTTATAGTTCATTACAATTTGGGCTTAAGGGTTAAAATTAGGGTTTTGTTAAATCATTTATTTTATTTGAATTTTCTTTTTAAAATTTGGTAATTTTCTAGTTGTGTGACTAGGGTACAAACTATGGGGCGTAGTTTGAGAATTCGCAACTCAGTGGTAGGGTTTTGCCGAAGCAGGGTAAATCTGTGTTCTATTTCTGCATTTATTATTCTGCTATTATCTGTGCTGCAATTATTTTATATATTTCCACATAAAATTTTTGTTATTATTAGTATCACCCAATTTACCCCCCTAGGTTTAAATCTATCCTACAAGTGGTATCAGTGCTAGGAACAAAAACCAATTTTTGTTTTAAAAATTTAACTTTTTAAATACCAATTTTTGTTTTAAAATTTTGATTTTTTAAAATGGGTTCTTCTAATAATGTTTTTGCTGAGGGTCTGTCCATAGTTAGGCCATCAATGATCAATGGTGAATACGCATATTGGAAAAATAGAATTGAAATTTTATGAAATCCATAGATGCTTGGAATATTTTTGAGACGGGATATAGGTCACCAAGAATTATGATAGATAACCAAGAAAAAAAACCCTATGGATCAATGGAAAAATTCTGAAAATAAACTGCTAATTGCTAATATCAAGGCTATGAATGCTATTATTTGCTCATTAGACCAAATTGAATTTAATTGTGTTTCACATTGTTTAACTACGCAAGAAATCTGGCATACACTTGAAGTAGTTCATGAAGGAACCTCCCAATCTCGTCTTGACAAATTTAGTAATGAATATAATGGAAAAGTGAATCATTGTTTCTCAGGAGAAACAAATGATAGTGAAAGTGAAGAACCAAACGAGGGGTGTTGGCAGGCTATGGAACAAAAGAATGGTATCTAGATTCTGGTTGCTCCAGGCACAGGACAGGCGACAAATTAAAGTTTCTTAGCCTAGAAAAAACACAAAGGCGAGAGAGTCACAATGGGAAACAACAAGAAATGCAAAATTATCGGTAAAGGTAAAATAGGTAATGGTTCGTTTACCTTGAATGACGTATTATATTTGAAAATCTACACCATAATCTGATCTAAATTAGCCAGTTATGTGATAAAGGAATGAATGTTGTTTTTGACTCTAACTTGTGCAAAATTGTTTACAAATCATCAAAAGAAACCTTATTTTCAGGTAAGAGGAAAGGTAATATATACTCTCTATCTTTTGATGATGTCACTCTTTCAAAATGTTTGGTAGCTAAGGATGTAGAAGTAAATTTATGGCACAGACGATTAGGACATGCTAGCATGAATTTGTTAAACAAATTAAAAAGAAAAGATTTGGTAAGAGGTTTGCGATCACACGATTTCAAAACAAAATTTTTATGTAAATATGTAATATGGGAAAACTTAAAAATCATCGTTCCATGCTAAGAGCAATGTAAGACTTCTAGGGTCCTTGAACTAGTTCATATAGATTTGTTTGGACCTAATGATATTGCAAGTCTAGGTGGTAAGAAATATTATTTCGTATTCGTTGATGATTACTCTAGATACACGTGGGTATACTTCTTAGCTAAAAAATCAGAAACTTTTTCTTACTTCACCAAATTCACAAAATTAGTTCAAAATGAAAAAGGAGTTTCTATTATTTCAGTAAGAAGTGATCATGGTGGAGAATTTGAAAATTATTGTGACGAAAATGGATTTAGACATGAATTCTCTACCCTACGCACTCCACAACAAAATGGAGTAGTCGAGAGAAAGAATTGAACCTTACAAGAGTTGGCTAGATCTATGGTAAACGATTATGAGCTACCCTTGTCTTTTTGGGCAGAGGCAATAAATACAGCCTGTTACGTAATGAATAGAGTCATGATTAGGCCGATTCTTAAGAAAACACCGTATGAACTATGGTTCGACAAAAAGCCAAACATTGCATATTTCAAGGTTTTTGGCTGTCCGTATTTTATTCTTAATACAGGTGATCAACTGGGAAAATTTGACGCAAAATCCGACGAAGGCATGTTCATGGGATACTCATCCAGAAGCAAAGCCAATAGAGTATACAACAAAAGGACGAGAACAATCATGGAGTCAAAAGCAATCATGTGAAATTTAATGAAGGTATTGATGATCAAAACAAGGAAGCAGTCAAAAGCAATGTTGAAGAGGAGAATGAAAAAGATGAGAATGAAAAACCAAAAGAAAGCACATCCACAAAATAAGTCCAAAGAAATCTGGATCCAGAGAGATTGAAATTCAAAGTAGATCATCCTCCAGAATTGCTAATAGGAAATCCTATCGCAGGTATTCAAACTCGTTCCTCCTTTATAAATTTGTGTGATTTGTGTCTATACAGTGGATTTATTTCAAAAATTGAACCTAAAGACATAGATATTGCTCTTAATGATGAATTGGTTTATGGCTATGCAAGAAGAGATAAATCAATTTGAGCGAAATAATGTTTGGACTCTAGCACCTAGACCTAATGATTATCTTGTCGTAGGAACAAAATGGATTTTTAAAAATGAATTTGATGAATCTGGAAATATGATTAGGAATAAAGCTAGGTTAGTTGCGAAAGGTTATGATCAAATTGAAGGAATTGATTTTGATGATATTTTTGCACCGGTAGCAAGACTAGAATCCATTAGGATATTGTTGGCTTGTGCTTGCTATAAAGGATTTAAACTGAGACAAATGGATATTGAAAATGCTTTTCTTAACGGAATTTTGAAAGAAGTTGTTTTTGTTGAACAATCAGAAGGCTTTGAAAGTCATGAATACCCTAACCATGAATATAAACTTAAGAAAACACTATATGGATTAAAACAAGCCCTAGAGCTTGGTATGAATGTCTTAACACTTACCTTCTTGAAAATGGGTTCAAAAAGGGCTGTGTAGACACCACATTATTTGTATTGCACGAAAAAGATGATCTTTTGATTGTTCAAATATATGTTGATGACATTATTTACGGTGCCACTAACAACTTGTTGTATAAGAAATTTGAAAAGGTCATGCAAGAGAAATTTGAAATGAGCTTGGTTGGAGGGTTAAAATTCTTTTTAGGATTTCAGATCAAACAAAGTGGTAAAGGTACATTCATCACTCAAACGAAATATATTAGGGAACTTGTCAACAAATTTGGATTGAAAGATGCTAAACCTGCAAAAAAAACATGAGCACAACAATTAAACTTGACAAGGATGAAAATGGTAAGGCAGTTGATCAAAAGCAATATCGAGGTATGATTGGATCACTTCTTTATCTTACTGCTTCTAGATCTGACATCATGTTTTCTATCTGCTTATGTGCACGATTTCAATCAAATCCTAAAGAATCTCATTTAAAAGCTGTTTAAACGATTATAAGATATTTGTTGCACACCCCACGTTTTGGTCTTTGGTATCCAACTAATGATAACTTTGAATTAAAAGGATATTCAGATGCACATTATGCTGGAAGTCTAGTTGATAGAAAAAGTACTAGTGGAACGTGTTTTATGTTAGGACATTCATTAGTCGCATGGTCAAGTAGAAAACAGAATTATATTGCATTATCCACTACCAAGGCCGTGTATATTGCTCTAAGTGGTTGCACTGCTCAAATTTTATGGATGATACAAACTTTGCAAGACTATGGTCTAAATTTTAAACGTGTACCACTAATATGTGATAGCAAAAGTATAATTGATCTCACAAATAATCCTGAAGATCACTCACGGACAAAACATATAGAAGTTAGACATCATTTAATAGAGATCATATTTCCAGAGAAAATATCCGCATAAATTTCATTTCAATCGATTCCCAATTGGCAGACATTTTCTAAAAACCCCTTCCAGAAAATAGTTTTTGTCGACTTCGTCTCAGTTTAGGCATTTTAGAAATTTGATTCTATATTTTTGATTTTGATCTTAAATGCCTATGTTAACTAATCTGACACCCTAGTGATTATCAAAAGATAAATAGTGACTGAAATATAAATGATGAGTGTTGATATTGATCATATATTACGACTTGAGATAGTATATTTAGTTAATTTCTTTAAAAATTTAAACAAGACCTATAATAACTGTTGTTGGTAAAAATTCCATGACCATCTCTACTTCTATCATGTTTCTAACGACCATCAGTCAAAATCCAATATTGTATGTCAAAATGTGGTATTTTTAACAGGAAACTATTTGTTTTTTTTTTTAAAAACATCCAAAGTATTCACTCTCATTTAAAAGTCCTCACGGTTATGCATGGGTGAATTACTTGGAATATTTGTATATGTGCGTTCATGCTCATTTAAAAGTCCTCACAGTTATGCATGTATGGAACACATATCAAAATTGATTATTAAATAGACAAGTTGATTCTAATCCCATTTAGAATTCCTCACGGTTATGCGTTGTTAGAAGATGCTTGAAATTCATTTTTATAAAAATTAGGAATACTGCTAATCTCATTTAATAGTCCTGACGGTTATGCATTGTTAGTAGATATTCAAATTCCTGATATAAATATACCACAAATAAACACAACTATATATTTTTTATGCCGACATCATCCCTGTCACTCTAAAGTGGAATATGCGCCTAGAAGAGTATTTATAATGTTTGGTCGATTTTTTATTGAAATTTAATATTTATACTCGATTAGGTTTTAATGTTGTATTAATATCTATCACTTTATCTCTATTTTTCTAACACTATTACTCCTTTGCTGATAACAAAAGGGAGAGAGAAAAGTTAAGATTTTGGTAAATAAAGGTCAAATATTTTATTTTTTATTTTTTATTTGCATCTAGGTTCATTTGCATTTTTTTATTTATTTTCATGCATTTATGAAGGGGGAGCTTTGTTGTAGAGAGGGAGCATTCAAATAGATTTCATTTATACCCAAATACATTTAATAAATTCAAAATCTTAAATATATGTTTGTTATCATCAAAAGAGGGAGATTGTTGAATATGCTAGTATATGATTTTTGTTTGATGATAATAAACATATATATTTATTTAAATGTATTTATTATTGTACTGTTTTATTTTTAACCTAATTAAATAAATATTTGATGAATAAAATAAATAACATGGAATTTAAATTCAAACAAATATTTTATTCAAACAAATATTTTATTACAATTTTGAATAGTACAAATTTGAGCTCTCACTATATATACACAATTTCAATTACATTACAATTTCGATTACATCACAAATTTCAGTTTACAATGTTGACCTCACTACATATAACTCAAGCACTCATATTTATCTTCAACTTTGTTTCCAGCTTGTATCCAGCATTTGAATTATCTGCAAAATAAACACTAACGCGGTAAAATTGAAAAAGTAATACTTTACAGTACAAATTAAATAGTGTGTTTGAAAATATCATTTGCCTCAGTTAATTCGGTTGTTCATCATTTATTTCTTATTTGAATTCATCTACACGAATAACTTGTAACATGCACAATGTATCATTGTACATGTCACAAGGCCGTGCACACCTATATACACATTATAAAACTGCAGGGACAGGTATGCACAAGGTCAAACCCAACCAAATGGTGGATTCAACTCAGGTGCATGTAAAACAACATACAACACTTCAAATATACACATGGTCAAACCAGATTTCAAGAGGTGACAACAGAGCATGCAAGTGTAGTACACATGAAGAACTGTTCCAAATAGAATGTACATAAAGGCACAATAATTATACGCATATATACATACATATATATGTATGTGTGTGTATATATATGTTTGTATGTGCACAGTTATCATCAAAATGAAATGATCAAAGAGGAATAGTCGGTACATATAACATGCCACCATACATAACATACAAATGAATGCAACTATGTGGAAGTAAGAAATGCAAGTATGAGAAGGCAGTAACATGAAATGCCTCAAACAAGTTCAAAGGCATATACCAGACAGTGATATGTATGAAACAGTAGACAGAGCATAACAATTGTGAACATGGGTACAACATACATTTGAAGATCAGACTCCAATTTCAACTAAATGCAAAGCTTCAGACCATACTCAAAATGCAACAGAACTTCAAATACAAGGCTGAATGCAAGTACTCAAGTTCAGTTACAACAAAACTTCAATAAACACAAACACTCAAAATAACTAGACTCAAGTGAATCACATCAAATAGGAGTATGCACAAATGTATACATGAAGCTTCGAACATAAATACAAACTTCAAGTCTAACAAGGCAACTAAACATAAAGTGAACCACAAACCTGATCACATGACCATGGAAGCTCAAAGACATAATGGTACAGGACAGAAGGACAAAGACATCAAAATGCATAAGAGCCAGACTCACAAGCACAAATCAGTTCATATAGATATGTAAGCAATGCAACCCAAAGCAAATGCAAAGCTATGCCATAGAATACAAAAGTGCAGACCATAAATTCAACTCAATGCAAAAAACATGTCAACATACTTCGATGAACAAAGTCAATGTCGTAGGGTTTCAAACTGAACATGTCAAGTTTAAATGCCAAAGTCAAAGCCAGGTGATAACATGAATTGAATAAGTCCAGGAAATATTGAAAAATCAAATACCACAGTCGATTGCCAGCAAATCGTGAACCAGTCAATTATCATGAAATTAGAAAATATTATCTCTAATTCAAAATACCAAAATCATAGGAGCACAGGAGAAAAATAATGGAACTGGCTCAAGCAACGGAATTCAAATTCATGGAATAACAAATACGAAATGAACCAGTCGGAGATCTCAAGATCATTCAATCAAAATTCAACGTAAATGATAAAATCATGACAAATTAAAAAGAGAAATATACGAACGTAATTAAGGGATTCGAACGCTATAAATACCATTAACATCATCGGCAATTAGAGCATTCGAGTTCAAGCAAAAACAGAGAGCAATAAATCATTAAACTCGAATCAAAGTCAAGAATAACCGATAATCAATAAAAGGCATTCACGTACCAATTCACGCATCTTTCGATCTCGACTAATTGGAGCAGCCCCATATTAATCAAAGCAAGCGAGTTGATTGACGAAGCAAAATGAAGAAAGATCATCACTCAATCAAGCGTTTTTGAATTGGCAGGCTAGAATTTCGAGAACCCTAATGTCTTGAAGAGGAACGAAGAAAGATCGGCCAGAGATACTGAAAAAAATGAAAGAGAAGTCTCTAGTTTATTAAACTAAGTGGGCCGATTATAGTTAATTATAATTTGGGCTTAAGGGTTAAATATAGGGTTTTGTTAAGTCATTTATTTTATTTGTAATTTCTTTTTAAAATTTGGTAATTTTCTCATCGTGTGACTAGGGTACAAACTACAGGGCGTAGTTTGAGAATTCGCAACTCAGTGGTTGAGTTGTCGCAGGGTTTTGAGCGTAGATTTGGGTTAGTCAATAGCGGGTGTCGCAAGTTTACGTGTGTAAGCGTCTGACTACTTAATTTCTAGTAGAAACCTTGGGGAAGCACGTAGGCAGGGTTTTGCCGAAGCTGGGTAAATCTGTGTTGTTCTATTTCTGTTTTTATTATTCTGCAAGTGTCTGTGCTGTAATTATTTTATATATTTCCGCATTAAATTTTTCTTATTATTAGTATCACCCTATTCACCCCCCTCTAGGGTGAAATCGATCCTACATACTTTTGTTGCTAAGATGGTGGATGAGAATCCAAAGGCTGAAATGAAGAACTCTCAAAAAGGAAAGAAGCGGGATGGACCTCCACCTAAAGGGAAGATCTAGAAGGAGTTAAAGTGTTTCAGATGCGGGGGCAAGCGTCATGTTAGGGATAGTTCGCTGCAAAAGCCAAAGTGCTTCAATTGTGATTAGGTTGGGCATATTAAGAGGAATTGTCCAGCACCACCCAGACCTGCCTCTCTAGCTTCTACTTAAGTGGTTCAGGCACATGTTGTAGAGGCTATTCCCTTTTTGTCTATCCAGCTAGCACTGGATAAGTAGAATAATATGGTGAAAAGGTGTGTTTGTCTTTCTGTTTGCACTTTATTCGATACTAGAGCTTCTCGTTCTTTTATCTCTAGTAGAATTGTTGATGACTTGCACTTAGACAATAGTATCATGACCGATCCTATAGTTGTGTCAAATCCTGTGAAAGGATTGACTTATTTGTGTATGATATGTCGGGATTTGAGGTTGTTGATTTTAAGGGTCAAGTTTGAGTATGATGCTTGTGCATGGGTTCTCTGGGTTTGAGATGATACTGGGTATGGATTGGATGTCCTTATATAGGGCTATACTAGATTATGATAAGTGGACTGTTAGATTAGGCTCTTGTAACAGGCATAGCTTAGAAGTCATTTGTGATTCGCAAGGGTCGGTTATGTTGAGCTACCTTTATTCTTTAGACCTACCACAAGATGAGCTTGTTTTTGTTCCAGTAGTTAGGGATTTTCTCGATGTATTTTTTTAGGTTACTGGTCTCCCACCATAGAGAGAGATTGATTTTAGGATTTATCTTGTTGAGAATACTAAACTGGTTGCTTTGCCTTTGAGGCATATGGATCCAAGTGAATGACACAAGTTGAATAAGTAGGTGAATGAGTTATTAGAGAAGGACTTCATTAGGAGGAATATTTCTGAGTAGGGAGCACCAATCATCTTAGCCACCGAGGTGGATGGTTCCCTTATACTCTGTGTTAGTTACCGTAAGCTGAATAAGCTGACGAAGAAGAATCGCTATTCTTTGCCCTTCATAGATGATCTCTTCAATCAGTTTGTTGGAGCAAGAGTGTTTTATCATCTTAACTTAGCTACAGGTTTCCATCAATTGAGAGCAGCCGAGGATAGTATTTAGAAGACTGCATTTATAACTCCCGATGCGTTATATGATGGTTGGTCATGCCTTTTGAAATAACCAATGCTTCTGCTAATTTTGTGGACTTGATGAGTCGAGTGTTTAAGGAGTTGCTGAATAAGTTTGGAATGGTGTTTGTGGATGACATCTTGGTATACTCTACGAGTAAGGAGGAGCATGCTTTACATTTGGAGGAGGTACTTAGGACCGTCCGAGCACATAAGCTTAAAGCTAAATTTTCTAAGTGCCACTTTTAGAGAGATAAGTTTCACTTTCTGGACATGTTGTTTCTGAGAGTGGTTTAACTGTGGATCCTAGTAAGGTTGTGGCAGTGCAAGATTGGCATGTTTCGAAAAATAACATGGACATAAGGCGCTTTCTTGGCCCTGCGGGTTATTATAGGAAGCTCATTAAGGATTTCACTAAGATATCTACCCCCATTGACCCACCTTACTAAGAAGAATCTAGCTTTTGTATGGGTGCTGAGTGTGAGGATGCCTTCATTGGATTGAAGGAGGCTTTGACTAGCGCACCAGTATTAGTGTTACCTGATAGGGGTAAACCTTTTATGGTCTATACCGATGCTTTTGGTATGGGACTAGGAGAACTGTTGATGCAAGAGAGTAAAGTTGTAAGCTATGCTAGTAGTCAGTTGAAGATCGTGAGTGGAACTACCCAACGCATGATCTTAAGTTGGCAGCTATAGTTTTTTCTCTTAAGTCTTGGAGACAATATCTTTTGGGTTAGAGATTTGAGCTTTTTACAGGCTACAAGTATTTGAAGAACTTGTTCTCCCAAAAGGACTTGAACTTGAGGAAGCAAAGATAAATGAAGCTTTTAGCCTCTTATGACTTTGATTCTGCTATACCCCAGGAAAAGGGAATGTCGTAGCAGATGCATTGAGCAGAGAGCTACACGAGTTCTTTATTTTTGTAATGGAGACATTTGGAGTATATTTACACCTTTGACTTCACGGCATCATCCGATATTACCCCTAGATTATTAGCAGCCCTAGTTGTTCAGTCGACCTTGATGGAGCAAATTAGATAAATGCGGAGAGAGGATGATGAGCCGGTGGACGTTTAGGATAGATTGGGCAGAGGAGAGTCATCGAGTCGTCTAGGCATTATACTATAGACTTGAGGTGATGGTTGAGGAGTGATGGTAGAATTTGTGTTCCCCATAGTGCAGACTTGGTAGATGCAGTATTGGCGGAGTCTCACCACTCTAGGATGACTATTCATCCCAATGGAGATAAGATATACCAGGACACGAGGAGATTTTTCTTCTGGTCTGGGATGAAGAGGGAAGTGGCAGAGAATGTTGCCAAGTGTATGACTTGTCAGAGGATGAAGGCAGAATAGAAGAAGCTTGGAGGATTGTTACAGCCATTGGGTATTCCGCAATGGAAGTGGGAGAGCATTTCTATAGACTTCATAGATGGATTACCTAAATCTAGGAGAGGGAATGCGAGCATTTGGGTCATGGTGGACATATTGACCAAGTGCACTCATTTTATACCTGTGAGGAGCACTATGACAACAGCTTCATTTGCAACTTTAAATGTTAGGGAGGTAGTTAGACTTCGTGGAGTACCTACCAGTATAGTTAGTGATAGAGACCCACTCTAGACTAGCGAATTTTGGAGGGGTCTGCAAGAGGCTTTGGGGACTGAGTTGAGCTTGAGTAAGTATATCAAGAATGACGGTCAAATAGAGAGACTAAATTGGGTTTTGGAGGATTTGCATAGGATGTGTATCATTGATTTTGGAGGGTCTTGGGAGGATCATTTTCCACTAGTGGAGTTTGCCTATAATAATAGTTATCAAGCTAGTATAGGGATGGCACCATTCGACACTTTGCATGGCAGACCTTATAGATCATCATCATGTTGGTGGTACATTGTAGATAGGATTATCTTTGGGCCTGTTATGGTTAGGGAGACTTCAAAGAAGGTGGACTTTTGTAACACCCCTTATCTTAAGGCCCAAAGCTAAGCGCTATAGTTGTTGCGGTCATCTTTAGTATTTAACTTTCATGACGAAATACGGTCGTGTTAATGGTATCCATAATATCAAAAGCACACGAATACCAAATAAAATTAGGGATTTCAAAAACAACTTTTCTGATTACATTTCCATGACAATATTTCATATTCAGTTACATAATCCCAAAACGATTCCCAGGTTTTAATCAAATATAATTATTACAAATTATGCCAAGAGTGACATATGAAGATGTCCCCTTGGATGATCAGAGTACTAGATAGATATATCAGTCATAAATACATCACAGCGGAAATAATGCTAAGTAACTCAATATTAACATATATAAATTTCAAACCTGAATTCATTATATAATTGCCTTAAATAATTTAACCCCAGTATTAACTATTTTCTCTCAATAGAAAATTCATAATAAATCCACAATGACGGAAATTATGAAACTTGAAACCCACTTCTAAAATAATGTTTTCGTCCATATATCAAAAATGCAAATCATTTGGATGCCATTTAATAGGTTTTCCAATCTAAACTTATCACAAAATCTATATGAAACAATATAAATCATAACGAGCATATATGTCCATTTAAACAAACATAACATGACATATTATTTGCAAAATAATTCGGATCAAACCTTGAAACTGAAATCATTATCAAAATTGAGATGTAATTCGAATTATTCACCTTGGCTTGGTGTTAAGAAGGTTAAGATTTGCCCTTTGATTGATTTGCTTAAGCTTTCTACTTGAATCCTAGCTTTTCTTCTCCTTGGATCTGTTTAATGGTGGCAGGTCGAGCTCACTAGTGTTTTAGTTTTGTTTGTGAATGTTGAAATGAATAAGAATGGGATAGAAGGGTTTAGGGTATAAGAACTAACGCTATTCCTATTTTGCCCTTACCATATTCCTCCTACTTACTTATTTTTAAATCTCTTTTGCATATACATTCATTAAGGCATGGCCCCCTTATTATTAAGAAATCACAATCCCTTAACCATCTATATATTTCATTTAATTTGTCTAATTAAATGTCCAAAATAATGTTAGTCAAAATTAGGGTCATTACAACTTGATTTGAAAAGGGATCCAGAAAGCTCAAGACTGACAGAAGTCTTATAAAGATAGGAGGCACTCAGAGTTGGAGTTAGCAGTTGGAGGTATAGTATTTATGAAGGTCTCACCCTTGAGACATATGATGAGATTTGGAAGTTCAAGGAAGCTAGCTTCGAGATTTGTTGGACCATTTCCGATTGTTGCTAGGATTGGAAGATTGTTAGACTTCTAGAGAAGTTGGCTGGTGTGCATGATGTTTTTCATGTTTCATGTTTACGAATTTGTTTGCATGATTCGACTGTTGTAGTAGAGCCTAGTAGTTTGGAGGAGGTTGAGGTGGAGCGTGAGTCACTTGTTTGACATGTACCTACCTACATTCTAAAGCATGGCACTAAGCGGCTCCGTAAAAGAAGATCGGATTATTTAAGATTCAATGGGGAGATGATCCAGCTGAGAGTACATAGGAGCCTGAGGAGAGATTCGAGCTCCCATCCACAGCTCTTTTCTGGTACATCTCGTATTTTAATCTTTCTTAGTTAGCACCCTTAGGTAGAATCTTAGGGAGAGGGTGGGCTATATTAGGTAGAAACTTTGGATGATAGGTATGTTTGTAAACATGTCAGTGAGACATGTTATGGTTGATGGATGTTATTGGATGTACTTGAGTTTTATTGATGCAAGTGGTTGCATTGAATGCACTAGGATATTGAGTCCCTTAGGCATGCATGTTCATACCGTATGCATATTGTTTGCTAGTTTTGTTTGCTATACATGGATGATCTTTGCATTTGGATGTTGCACTTGGATGTATGGCTAAGCATACATGTAGAATTATCCATTTGTTTTAGGACTTGCATACATTTGGATGCATGGAATAAACATACTTGCACAAAAAGAAGGTCCAAGACGGCTACTCTTATGCATTAGTTTAGGTCCATATACATTCCATGTTACATAATTAAATTAGAAATTATTAAGGACTATGGTTGCTATGGATGATGGATGAGTAGATGGATATATATTTGATCGTTGGTTGCTTTTGAATTCTTTAATCCTTGGAGATTTCTGGGACGAAATTCTTTGAGGGGAGAAGAATGTAACACCCTAGAATTTTCCAAAAAAAAGAAAATATAATTAAAATTTAAGAATTAACCTAAAAGGAGAATTTTCACGAACGTCCGAATTTGACTACGGGACTTGCACCATTGAGTCCTTAGTAATTTTATGGACAATTTTCATATATAACTTACTGAAATCTGAGCTAAAATGAAAAGGTTATAAAAGTTTGAATAAATGTGAAATTTAAATAGAAACATAAAATAATAATTAATAATTGACCACGAGGCGGTTGACCCAACACGAGCTAGGCCAACCATGGATGGTTAACCAAGCCCATGGGCGGTCGACTCGAACTCGGGTGAAACCGAGGGTCGTGATTTTATATTGCGTTGTTTGTTCGTGCCGAATTCTTTTGCGCATGGAAAGACTTTGGAGAGTGGTAGAGATCATTTAGAGTTCTAATCTGACGGTGTTGGCTAAGGGTGTTTCTTTATAAACTCATAGCTAGGGGTTAGCCTAAACCTAATCTTCTTCTTCCCAGCAAAGCTCTGTCAAAATAAAACCTTGAACCCTAATTTTCTAAATCAATTTCTAAACTCCTATTCTCTGCCAAATTTCAACCTGAAAAAAAATTAAGAAATATCTTACAACTAAAGAAGGGATCTAAGTGAAGATTGAAGAAAAAGGCTTTCGGCGTTTGGGGCAAACCTAGAGCTTAGGATAGAAGTGAGTGGGCACTGATTTTAGCAAGATTATCAAATTAATTGATTCTAATTTCTACCTTATTCTGATTAGATTGTAAATTATAAATTTAATCTATTGAATTAGTAAATTCGGAATTTGAAACAATAAATCTTTTTCTCTATTTGACATATGCAAGTTGTAGAATCCTAATTCCAATGCTAAAACATGGTTTATACTAGTAAATTGAGGATTTAAATTATGTGAAAGTTGCGTAATGATTAGGTTGCCTAATCATTATGCTTAATATTGTATAAACATAATGATTAGACTCCCAGGAGTTAGGATAATGACTCCCAAGGGTGCGTAATAGGTATATTGCTACTAGGATCAGGGGGTTGGGCATGGATGCATTTGATGAGTCACTATGTTAGTTTACATATGTGTCCTTCCTCTCTAGTCCTAGTATGAATTAAAGTAGGACATCAAGATGGTCCCCAATTATTTCGCGATCATTTGCAATCTATTGTTATCCCCCATGTTGTCAAACTGTTGACTTATGACCTTAGGAATGTGACCTTAGGTGCACGGACACTGTATACACTATATATCACTTAGAGTAGACTTGGAGTCGGTTATATTCAATTCCCTTGTAAGTCTTGTTCTCATTCACCAGAATTTATGTCCGACCCATTCCAATCCTCCCCATAGGTGGACAGAGTAGCCGTTGATCGGTCCATTGCTGCCATTGGATTATCGTGCTTGGAGTTTAGCTCTATTTATCTTTTATCATATACTACCTATCACTACAATTTTGTTACAATAGTTTTCTTATAAGTGATTATTTTTATGATACTCTGTTATTTGATATGTATTGATGATTTTCTGAGACAGTGATACTATGATATTTTGAGATTGAATATTTTTGATACTTCTGAGATTTTCATTACTGTTATTTCTGAGATATTATATATGATATTATGTTTCCACTATGATAATGTTTGAATTAGATAGATTATTCCTTTATTGACATCTTAGTCGCTATGGTACTAATTTTTACCTCAAACCAGCGATCTGTTTCTTTTGATGTGTGTTTTGGCATGTCAAGTGATGCTGGTAGTCACATCATCTCTCCGTAAGGCCGAACTTATGGCCTGATTCGAGGCAGCCAAATAGAGGAACATGGTTTCCCCATTTATCAAGTTAGACAACATCGGGGGAGAACTTAGGTGCTTTGCATATCCTTGAATGCTTTCTGGTATTTGTCTGTCTATTTGAAAGCAACTTGCTTCTTTAAGAGGTTGAAGAAGGGATCACACCTGTCGGTCGATCGACTTATGAACCTATTCAAAGCAGCGATCTTTCCATTTAAGCTTGTTATTTCCTTTCCGTTAGTTGGAGCCTTCATATTGTTTATAGGTTTTATCTGATCTGGGTTTATTTCTATCCCACTAGCACTTACAATAAAACCTAGGAAGTTCTCGAATTGTACACTGAAGGTACGATTCTGAGGGTTTAGCTTCATTTGATATTTCTAGAGAACATCGAACGTCTCGTCTAGATCTGAAACATGACTTTCTGATTGTTTAGATTTGACCAACATGTCATTGACATACACCTTAATGTTTTGACCTATTTGCTTAGAAAACATTCAGTTGACTAATTTCAGATATGTTGCCCTTTCATTCTTTAGACCAAAGGCCATTACCTTGTAGCAGAACAAACACATGTTGGTGAAAAAACTTGAACGCACCTCATCAGGCTTGAACATTAGGATCTGATTGTATGCGGAATAGGCATCCATGAACGATAATAATTGATGCCCACTGGTAACATCTACTAATCAATCGATTATCGGCAAAGGGAAGCAATCCTTCGAGCAAGCTTTGTTTAAATCCGTAAAGTCAATGCAAGTGCTCCATTTTTCATCTAACTTCTTTACTATACCAGATTAGTGATCCACTTCGGGTAGTAGACATATCAGATGAGATTGTTCCTCAGTAACCTTTTGGTTTCTTCTTGTAGAGCCATATATCAGACTTGCCTAAAGGCCTCCTTTTCTTCCTTATGGGAATGAACTTCAGATCTATATTTAAACAACGGCAAATAACAAAGGGATCGATTCCTATTATATCGTCATGAGTCCAAGCGAATATATCTTGGTTAAACTTGAGGAAGGAAACTAGCACTTCTCGGACAGAAGGATGGAAATAAGTACCTATCTTAACTATGTTAGACTTGTCATTTTCATTGAGGTACACTTCTTCTAGTGTCTCGGGTGCTGAAGTTGTCTCGACCTCTTATCTCGGATCAAGATCGAGCTCAGTTTCTTCTTTCCTTGGAACTTCTTGTACAACGTGAAATATCTTTCTCATTCTCCCAAAAAGACTTACTACTTTGCACCCGTTCTACCTTATTATATTCTCTTCAATAACTTAATATGTAAATTAATTCTCTAACAACGGAATCTTCTAGCCTTGGGAGAATTCATGCGGGTTTCTTACGGCTTCCTATAGATTTAGAGCTCACGGTATTAACTGTTTCCTTAATTTCAAGAGGAGTGGGTTGGTCAACTTTGACATTTTCTCATAAGATGAAGTTTTCCCATTATTGATCATGTTTAGGCTTGCATAATACAGCTGCCTCGAGATCCACAGATCTCCCCTTACAAGCCCTTGACTCTTCTCAGTAGGAAATTTAAAAGTGAATGCTTAGTAGAGACATATCCGTCCATGGCTTCAAGAGCTGGCCTCCCAAAGAAGGTATTAAACACTAAGGGGATGTCTATAACGACAAAAATGGTTTCAAAGATCTTACAGCAAGGGTCACTTCCAACTTTGTACATCATATTGCATTCTCCAAGAGGAATGGCTCCATCATCGTTAAACCCATTGGAGCTTTGCTAGACTTGAGTGTGCTTTTGGGTAACCTCATCTTATTAAAAGCATGCTTGAAGATTATGTTAACAGCCGCACTAGTATCTACCATTATCTTTACAGCCTCTGAAAGTCCAATTTGAGCCGTAATTACAAGTGGGTCCTTGTAGGAATAACAGACACCTAGCTTATCAAAATCGCTAAATGTAATTTCTAGTGCAACCTTCTGCTTCTTCTGGGACCTCTTCATCTTATACACCGAGACGCTTCCATCTTTAGATACATTAACTTATCTCTTCCAGCTGCCATTACTTGCCTCGGCAATGTGAGCTTCTCCCAAGATGATGCCAATAAAATTTTGAAGGGCTAGTAAAGACCTTGGAGTCGGTGCCTGAGGCTGTGCATTTTCATTTCCTACCAGAGTGGTGGCTCCCTAAGTATCATCAATTTTCAGGAACTTGTTTATCTTTCCTTCTCTGACCAGCCTATTGATGAAAGACTTCAAGAACAGACACTCTTCAGCGTTATGTCCATTCTGCCAATGGTAACTGCAATACTTTCCTTCTTGGTTAACTTCTGGCTCTTTCCCTCTTCTTGGCAGGTACGAGATCCGGTCTTGAGTCATGGCATAGACTTGAGCATAAGAATAAGGCAAGGGATGAGCTTTTGCCACTTGAAATTCCCTCTTAAATCTTTTAGCCAGGGTGAACATTTTGTTATCGCCATTCCATCCTAGATTTTTTATGACAACTCTCTTAAATTCTTCAATTAAGATTTCCCCTCGAGCTCGAAAAAAGAACCCATTCAGAGACTTGCATTCCTACCTTAGTAGATCGTCCTAGAATGGGGTATTCCTCCATAACCCTAAGGTGATAGCAACCAGCTTGGTCTCGTCCGTCATGCCCTTACATCGGGCAGCTACGTTATTAAACCTTTTACAATAGTCCTTTAGAGACTCTCCTCTCCCTTGTATAAAGTGTGCGAGTAGACTTAATCCTATTCTAGTATCTTTTAAGGTGAAGAATTGTGTCAAGAACTCCATAGTCGGCAATTCCCAGGAGCTAATATAATTCGGTGGATAGCTTTGGAACCATGTCAAGGCGGGCTCACTAAAAGTCACAGGCATGAATCTACATTTAATCTCATTTGAGATCTGGATGGCTTGCATATAGATCTCGTATAAAGTGACATGATCCTTGAGGTCGGACGATATCATTTATAAGAAAGTTTCACGATCCTCAATCTTGGAGGCATAGGAGCTCTCATAATTTCTCGGGAGAAAGGCTAAACCTTTCAGAGCTTCATCTCGACACCAAGGTTAGGTCGATCCTCCTGTAGCTTCAGTACTTGCTCTAATAATTTTATTAATAAGGCTTCCATTCCTCAATCCTAGCCATTTAGGGTTTCTGCTTCAACATTTTGAGTTTTTAGCCTATTTTGCTACATTCCTCCGAAGTTTACCCTTTTAGGACTTAGAGTTAAGGATCTCCCAAAAGGACCTGCACTTGCTGCCCTTGTAGTCTTGGCTTTATTAGCTGCTTCACTTGCTAGTACGAACTCAGCCTCTAAGGTTTCATTAGCCATTGGCAATTTTCCAAGGTTTCGTCCGAAGGTCCAAGGATTCTTATCTTCTTCAAGTATAGCTGAAACCTTCTTCTCTAATTCAACGAAAGTTCTTTAAACTTCAATCTGATAACTATTTAACCATTGTGCCATGTCAAAAATGAATTTTAGCATCATTTGTCGAAATTCTCCTTTGGCATGGACTGAAGCGGCAGCTTCTTCAATAATAGCTTGATTTACTTGGTTTTCCTGATTTCCATTTACTACAGGCTCTCCAGTTCCTTCATCTTGGGTAGAAGAGTGAGGGGTCTTTCAAGAGGATGTTTTTGACTTCATGCTTGATTGAGTGTTTTGAGGTGCTGAATTTTTTGGAATGGAAATGAGTGGAGGGGGTCCTTTTTTTAGCACCAAAAACGTTGCTGGAAAATTTTATCTACACCAACAATCCGAGGTCCGAAGATATAGCTCCAAACAGTAGTTAGATTATTGAATCCAATAAAGAGATTACTGAGACGTGATGCAATCAAGCTTAGGTTATGAGATGTTAACCGTAGAGTCGCAGTAGCTAATGCAAAGAAGACAAGTACAGAAAGTAAATAACACCGTGACTCTTATAGTGGTTCGGGCTGGAAGCTACTATGTCATTGTCCTTTCCTTATTTAGTCCTTCTTTTTCTACCAAGAGGCTTATTACGTTGAGTCAATACATTTATGCCATTAGTGAGTTTGTAAGAGAGCTCTAATATAGGTAAGCACAATATATTTTTTATTTCAATACTTTTTTAGTGCCATTCCTTTTACTGTAGAAGGTGGTCCTTTATTTTTAGAAAATTTAAGGTTCTTACATTGGTGTAGGAGCTTTCTCTTAGATTGATGACCTGACTTTCTTTGTGTGGCTTAGAGTTGAACGCTTGTCATCATTTGGTTGAGTGCATTTTGGTGCGGATTATATATATATATATATATATATATATATATATATATATATTCTTGGATGTCTTTCACGTATCCTTACAGTTTTCCCGGCTTGGGCTATCTGAGCCGTTAATTGTTGATACTTACTAAAGTGCTTTTGGTTCAGGCAACTTCTGCCCTCGGTTAAGCTTCTTGTCTTAGCTGGACAACGAAATTAATCTCGATCGATGCTTTGACTCAAGCTCTCGGACTACATGCTCTCGAATACTAAGTCTGGTGCTTAAGCTCTTGTTGGAAACCAAACAGCAGGTCTCGAAATCACAAGCCAAGGAACTTTCCACTTGAATATTCATAATTTGTATTTTTTTGAAATTATGGTGAACATCTACCCTACTATCTACCAAAAATCTTTTAATTCTAGATCTTTTCCCAGGCTAGCCCAGGCCTCTCATATTCGAACTCAAAACTTTCATCTTTGAGTGTTGCTAGGTCTCTCAACTTCTAAGTTTTTGATTTATTCAACATCAGCATCTATTTTTTATGAATAAACATGATGTTCTTAGCTATATGATATGCCTAGTTGGGGCTTAACGAGTTTAATCCTATAGGTGTAAAAGTACTTCCTAAAAAGAACATGATCACCTTGTGTTGTTGAATCAAAATATTAATCTGGGTGGAGATGCCTCACGCTCTTATGGATGAACTCACAAGATCTGCTCCTACCTTTTTATTTACATCTAGAGCTGGAATATTTCAAGGAAACAAGGGTTAAACTCAAATGCACAAGGTTGGTTGAGATTACCATCAATTAAAAAGGCCGCTGCTGGAACGGGAGAAGCGTACACTTCCTATGTCCCTGAACTATCAACAACATTCTCTGTTACTGAAACTATATTCACACAAGAAGTATCTTCCTCAAGCATATTATCGCCAAGGCAAGATGGCAAACCTGACCTGAAGCAGCATTGAGTATCCAGGTCAAACATCTATGGATCTACCTTACACTTCTCGATCTCAACAAGGGTAGAGACGATGATGTAGTCAAAAGAACTGGCCATAGCAGCAATGGTTGAGCTCGCTAAACATTGCCAGTTCAAATCAAAAAAATTAGTTAAATTATAATGTGCCAACGTTGGATTTACATTAGCAATCAGAGTGTCAACGACCATTAGAAGTTTGTTAGATTATCCAAGAAGACCTGATAAGCAGTACCTATAATGGATCTTCGAATCTGGTTTCTTAACTCCAAATAGTTAATATTGAACTCTAAGATGCGACCGAGGCCAACAGGTGTGGATGAACTTGAATCACGGCTATCAACCTGATGGCGATTTTGATGGTTATGGGGGCGAAAGTGTAATCTAGTATTGGCGAAGAGCATCTGCTCCTATTGTGACCATATCTCTTATAATAGAAGCATTAGATTAGATCTCGACACTCTGCGTGTGGTGGCACTTATCACCAAAATGGAAGCTAGCAACTTTCGACTACGGTTAGCTCATATGATCCAAGGGCGGGGATTGGCAGATCTATTCACGACCGACAAGGTCGAAAGGGTGATAGATTTGGAAAAGGGATGAGAGAAGGTGGTTGATTTAAGAACTTCAACGTAAGATCTAGGATGGGGAAAAAGAGAATGTTTGTAGATTGTCGTTGGTCAGAGGTGGGGGTCGGATCTGGAGGAAAGGAATAAGTTAGTTTCGCAAATCTAGAGGCTCTAATTTTTGGTGAAGGGAGGGTATATGTGATTTTTGGATAGATTCGAACAGAGGGGGCTATTGTAGATGATTGTTAATGAGATCGAAAGAGAAGAGAGAGTTTCCAATGGTCATTTAAGAACAATAAACTATCGGCATTTTAGAGAAAGAGCTGTTGTTTTTCAGAGTTGAGTAAACCATTCATGATATATATATACATTTAGATATAATCTTTTTCCCATTTGATTATATTTGTTTGAGTTGATATTTAGGATAATAACTAAGATTTGATATATATGGTTATTGTGTTATATACCTATTGAATAGAGTTAGATGAGGTTGACATTAATTTATAACATAGTTATAAATTCAGTATACTCAAATTGGTTATTATATTAAGGAGAGAAATATTGTTATATATTTTACAACTAATCAGGAGTTAAACATAGGAACTTTAAAATAAGTGATAAGGCTAAAATAATTGTTTAGGCAGGTTAAACTTATATTAAAATGGCTTTGACGTTTATCTGGCCTTGGTATTATTTTATTATGGTGTAATTCAATAATTAACTAACTAGAGAATTTTTATAACGTAGTTTGAAAAGTTAGAAATTACAAAAGAAGTATTGTAGTATTTAATAGGGTTTGATTAAGGTTATAAAATGATTTATTAATTTTAGACCCTAAGAAATGGTTTGTGATATATGTGTATACATACATAGATATACATACATACATATATACACACACACATAGGCTATATAATATTTTGAGACCTTAATGATAGTCAAACTTAATTTTAATAAAAGAATTAAATGATATTAATCTATAATAGGATTGAAAGGCAAGACTATTATTTTATAAGATAAGTTTGAGACTTCTATAAAATAATACGAAGAAGATATAATTGTTGTATTAGTTACTTAAGTAAAATGAATTTTTGTTGAACTGTTTAATATGATTTATGTGTGATTTGTTATTGATATTGAAATGATAGATTTGTTGTTTGGTTGTGTATTGCCATTGTGTATGTAAATAGATATGTGTTTATTAGTTCCACATATTTGGACTGGTTATATATATAGGAATGTATATAAACATGCATACAGTTTATGTGATTTATATACATCTATATGTATAAATACACTTATGGTATGTCCGGCTTGGGGCTACCGGAAGATTCATGAAAATTATATATATATAAATATATATATATATATATATTGATATATATTGATATGCGGTTTAAAGTGTTTATATATAGTTTCAGTATGCATGACTTGGGTCTATCGATTGGTGCATGATATCCATTATACTATTGAGATGCAGGACTAGAAAACGTAGTTTTGGAGAAGGGGTGGAGAGAGATTGGGACACCAATCTAGTGTAGGTCGTATATTGTTGTGTTAAACAGACGAGTGCTGCAATAGGACCTACATGCCAACTTCTTTTGAGGTGTTGATGTTCAAAGGAGTCCACATGTTAGTTAGGCCTGTCGATGGGTCTCATTGGTAGCTAATGGCAATTTGACATGATTTATCGATACGTAATTTAGGCGTATGTATAGTTCGATATGCACGACTTGATTTTACCAAATAGTGGATGAAATATTATACTGATGCATAAATATGTGACGCTGGTGATTTATGTGTGTGTATGTATATAATTATAGATGCACAGTTTGGGCAATTTATATATATTTATTTAGCGTGCCTAACTTGGGGCAACCAGGTAGTGTGAGGTACTTTAAGAACAAATCATGATCCACATGTGGATGATAATGCTTTGTGTTGTGTATATGTGTAGGAAGGTTGTATGCGGAGTAGCTTGAATCTGGATTGTCTATCCATAGACAATCGGATGACATCGGTTTTGTAAAAAGAATCCTTTATACTATTGAGATGCACAACCAGCAGACACAGTTACGGAGCAGAGGGCGGAGAGATTGTGATGTCAATTCAGAGTAGCTCATATATTGTTGCATTGAACCCACGGGTACATAGGTTATATGATGTTTAGTCTTAAATTTTACCCTGATAAACTGTCTTTTGTGGTTTCTAGGAATTAGACGCTATCATTCAACGTTGATTTAGGGTATTACAATTGACGAGTTGTTACAGTTAGTATCAGAGCTCAGGCTTGACAATCAGGACTAAGTAGACCAGTTTGACATATGCAACCTGGTTGATAGAGATACGTTGCAAGAGTGTACTTGTACTTTTCTACTATATAATACCGCATACACCACTTTTCTTCTGGGCTTTTATTTATTCAGTTGCTAGTGGCTAAGGTATCTTTATTTAAGGCAATTTGTATAAGCTAACAAGGTGCATGAGTGACTACAGATAGCTGGTTTGAGATGCCTAATTGGTTTAGAGATTATAGGAATACTGCAGGGATGTTTCACCATCCATGAACATTTGGGAAGCTACGGTAGGTGGTGGAGGTAGTGTAGCCCTTGGGGCATAGTAGTAGAAGTGGTTGACGAGCAGGCCAGGACTTGGATTGATTTTAGACGTCACTTTAAGTCTCGGTTTGTTTCCAAGATCAAAAGGGGCATTGTAACATCTCCTATCTCGAGGCCGAAAGCTAAGTGCTACAGATGCTACAGTCATCTATAGTGTTTAACTTTCGGTAATGAAATATAGTAATGTTAATGGTATCCATAATATCAAAAGCACATGAATATGAAATAAAATCATCACAGATTTCAAAACAGCTTTTCTGATTAAATTTCAAATCATATTTCATATTCAATTACATAATCCCAAAACGATTCCCAGGTTTTGATCAATTATAATTATTATAAATTAAACTAAGAGCGACATATACAGATGTCCTATTAGACGATAAGAGCAGTAGATAGATAGACATATCAGTCATAAATACATCACAATGGAAATAATACTAAATAACTCGTACAGAGCAAACTTTGCCTCCTGCATTTCTTCAAAATCTTATTGGTCTAACCTACTAAATTTCAAAAAATTCCTTAACTCTCAGTCTACTCAAATCAAATTTTGAGCACCCGAGAGTTTAAGGGGAAAACATAAACTTCACGTTAGACATAAAGCCTGGTGTGAATAATTCTATTACATATCGGTTTACTGATATTAAGTGAGACCATACCGCTTGGCGGAACGAGTTTCCCCTCTAATATTCCTTTAGAAACATATCATTTGCAAATCAAAATCCTATAATCAAACTGATTATAACAGCAATAGCATATATATATATATATATGCATAATAATCGGGTAATCAATGGACAATCTGTCCACACAATAGTTTTATCTGGCTAACTATTAACCATTGGCTGACTCAGGCCTACCAGACATAATCAATAATCTAACTTCTATTAGACACAATACTAAGTTGTCTGGCCTAAACTATCTTCTTCTAGGGTCAACCGATACTAATGGTTTTGCGGGCTTACCAATAACATATCTTTACTCTATATATTCCCTTCTGTGTGTACATCATTTTAGTCCCATCTCTTGACCCTATCCTCCCACCAAAGCTCCCTAACTATGCAGTCACAGTCAACCATTCATGCTTTGGTATTCAAAAAATCCTCAGTTCCATTATATGCGCGTCCGCCCATATTTTGGAAGTCCTTGCACAATTTGGGAAAATCAAAAGCGTAGGTGCTGCAGCTGCGGGTGGTGCTGCGAGGGCAGCTTACTATGGAAGTGGAACCTCTCCTGCATGCCTCAAATACAGTTTCAACCACTCAAGCATGCCATGAATGTTAGGCATCCCTTGGGGAGACAAGTTCCTAGCATTAGAATTCTCAACCATTTCAACTATATGTAGGTTTTAAAACTTGTTTAGTAACATTTTCCTTAGATAGTACTAATAGTCGAAAAGAAAAATTACCTAGGGTGGTCGCATACGTTCTTTAAGGGCATATACATATACACACATATATAGGGTCTTTTGGAAAACATTTAAAAAACATTTCAAATATACAAGTACACTCTCATACGCAACTTATTTACACTTTTGATCGGGCAACCTATGCTCTGATACCAAATGTAATAACACACCCCGAAATAGACCTAAACCCTGTCCCAGAAAAGGCTCATCGTCGCTTAAAGCCATTCTAAGATAGGCTGTTGGTTGGTGAAAATTTTAAAACATTACACAGTACATAAAGTTATCTATCTAACTTTCAGAATATCACATCGGATGGATAAAATATAATAGTAAAACATGTACTATAAACAAAACCCATTTTAGAAACATAAATCATTTTCATAAAATCCCAAAATATCTCAACATAGTCATTTCAGTACATAAATCTCAACTGAAAATAGAAATAGCAATAATAGTCTCATATATCTGGGTACATGAGAATAACATAAAATAGATAATAATGAAAGATAACTACCACATTTTAACATCCCCTACTTTGAGTCCCGAAGCTAAGCACTATAGATGTTGCAATCATCTATAGTATTAACTTCCGGGGATAAATACGGTAATGTTAATAGTATCCATAATATCAGAAGCACATGAATATAAAATAAAATCAAAACAGATTTCAAAAACAGATTTTCTAATTATATTTCAATTCAAAATTTCTTATTTAATTACATAAACCCAAAACGATTCCCAGGTTTTGATCAAATATATTATTACAAATTACACCAAAAGCGACATGTGAAGATGTCTCCTTGGATAATCAGAGCACTAGAAAGACATATCAAACATAAATGCATCATAGCGCAAAAAAAACTAAATGGCTCCAACATTGCTAGCTTTGCCTCCTGCACATCTTCGAAAGTGTAATCGTCCAATCTACTAAACCTGAAAAGTATTTAACTCTCAATCTACTCAAATTTAATTTTAAGCACCCTAGAGTTTAGGGGAAAACATATACTTCGAGTTGGACATAAAGCCTGGTGTGAATAATTCGATTACATCTCGGTTTTCTGATATTAAGTGAGACCACGCCGCTTAGCGGAACGGGTTTCCCTTCACTAATATCCTTTTAAAATCATATCTTTTGCAAATAAAAAACCTACAATCAAACTGATTATAATAATAATAGCAATGACATATACGCATATAAATTAGGTCATCAGTGGACTATCTGTCCACTCTATAGTTTTATGTGGTAACTATTAACCATTGGCTGACTCGGGCCTACCAAACATAAAAAACATTCTAACTTCTATTAGGCTTAATACTGAGCTATCTGCCCTTAACTATCTTCTTCTAGGGTCAACTGATCCTAATGGTTATGTGGGCTCACCGACAACTCATCTTTACTACGTATATTCTCTTCTGTGTATAACATTATTTTAGTCCCATCTATGATAAAGCCCTACACACTAGAATTTTGGACTTATATTAGTTATGGGCTACTATCTAAAGTATAGGGGGCGACCCTACACCAGTCCCATCTGGTCATCTAATATCTGAGTCATAAACTAGGGTTAACTACCCCATTAAATTTTCCTTGAAAACATTTCATCAATGGACTATCTGTGTAACCTTTCATTTAAACTAATTTACACCTTTTAAATCATACTTAAACAAGGAAAATATGCTCTTTTCTTTACTTATAATATATATTCCATGGTATATGCTTTACAAAAAACAATGTTGATGAAATCTAAATAAATAGGATTATCTATCCTTTCAAAATAAGTTAAACCCCTTTTTGATTTAGAAAACTTTAGGCTATAATGCAAAAACAACACCTTCGAAACCATTGTTTGTAACCTTAAACAATCCCCTTCGAAATCATTGAAAGTGTCTGTTTCGAAACCATTGAAAGTATCCTTTTCGAAATTACTTCTTAAAACCTTAGACATCCTCTTTCGAAACCATTTAAACATATCTTTCGAAACTCTTAGAAATATTCCTTTCGAAACAGTTAAAGTATACCTTTTGAAAGCATTGGAAACTATCCCTTTACAATAATTAAAACATACCTTTTGAAAGCATCGTAATCTTTCCCTTTGAAACACTTAAAACATACCTTTCGAAAGCATTGGGTTCAAGTAAGAGCTTGTTGTGACATAGCTTTGAAACCATAAAAAAGAATTCCTTTCGAAACCCTGAGTTTAATATTTAATATAACTATAGGGTCAAAGAGAACAAGCGAAAGCATTACTTTCAAAAGCATTAACCCCAAGTAAAAGAATTGGAGAAGAGGATAGTTCCAAAACCATCCTTTCGAAACTATTGCCTCCAAAACCATTATTAAAAGTGGCTAAAACAACTCTTTCAAAAACATTAGGAAGGCGGCTTCAATGTTAAGAAAAACAAAAGCCTTCCTTTCGAGCACATTGTTATAAGGCTATAAAGAAAAGGGGCCTTGAACTAATTCGAAAGTTATGAATGCGGCAGCTAGGTATAAAATGAGTTCAAAAGCGACTACTCTTTCAAAAGCTTGTTTAAAAACAAAGGCAGTTAATGGATTCAAAAGCTTATAAAAATGGCTTCAACCCCTTCGAAAGCATGCCTTCGACACAGTCCCTTCCACCTTAAAGAATTTCGTCAATATTATGGTCATTACAGACTCCCCTTCTTAAAGAATTTCGTCCTCGAAATTATGATAAGGTACTCACAACAATCAAACATAAAGGTAAATATATCTTCAAACAAGTCAGGATAAGTATCTCTAATACCGCTCTCGGTTTCCAAAGTACAATCTCTCTCGTTGTAACTCCATTGGACTTTGACTAGTCTGACTGTCTTGTTCCTTAGTCTCTTCTCGTCTCTCGCAACTATATGTACTGGATTTCTAACTATATTCATATTCGATTCCACTTCTAAATCCTCTAACACGATCGGTGTAATAGTAGTTTATGGATCTTGAATACACTTCCTTAGATGAGAAATATAAAAAACATCGTGGACTTCTGCAAGACTATTCGATAACTCTACTCTATACGCGAGTTTCCCGATCCTTTCTATAATCGAAAATGGTCCAACGAATCTTAGTGCCAATTTTCTTGATTTTCCAAATCTGATTACACCTTAACAAATCCTCTAACACTTTGTTAACTCTCTCTGTTTGCCCATTTGTCTACAGTTGGTAAGCCATACTCATCTTGAGCTCGGTACCTAAAGTCTCCTATAGACTATTCCAAAACTCACTAGCGAATAAGGAATCTCTGCCACTTACTATACTACTAGGAATTCCATGCAGTCTAATTATATTCCTCATGAATAACTTAACTAAATCTTGTGTTATCTTGGTCGACTTAACGGGTATAAAGTCTGCACTCTTAGTCAATCTGTCTACTATAACCCATATACTTTCATTTATTCTATTCGACCTTGGCAACCCATTTATGAAATCCATTGAGATAGAATCCCATTTCCAGATTGGAACATCTAAAGGTTGAAGTAACCCACCTGGTTTTTGATGTTCGGCTTTTACCTTTTGACAGTTTAAATATTGTCTTACCCATAAGCCTACGTCTCTCTTCACACCTTCCCAGAAGAAACTCCTTTGCATATCCTAATACATCTTCGTTCCTTTTAGATGAATAGTGAACTTTAAACGATGGCATTCTCTAAGAACTTTCTAATGTTTCCTATACTCGAAACACATAGTCGTCCTTTCTTCCTCAACCACCCATTCTAGTCAAGACTGAAATCTTTCAAGTCATCACTCTTTGTTCCATTCCTAACTTTATGATCTATTCATCTAATAATGGATCCTCTCTTTGTTTAGAAGAAATCCTTTTGATCAACACTGGTCGAACTTCTAAACACGACAATATAGTAGTTTCTTGGCTAGAAATACTCTTAGATCTCCATCGTACTCCGCATGTAGTCAATGCTTCTAAATCTTTCCACTCAGCTATCATTGCCAATACTGCTTTCTGATATTTTCTGCTAAATGCATCTGCAACCTTATTCCCTTTCCCGGTGCGTATTCAACACTAAAGTCATAAGCGGCTAAAAACTCTAACAATATCTACTGTCTCATATTCAACTTCTTCCGAGAGAATAAATATCTCAGTGACTTATGATCCGTACACAACTCAAGGCTTTATTCCAAAAGGTAATGTCTCCACACTTTCAAGGCGAAAATTACCGCAGCTAATTCCAAATCATGAATCAGATATCTAACTTCATGTGGTCTCAGCTATCGAGAAACATAGGCAATCACTTTACCTCTTTGCATTAACACGGCTTCAAACCCTGTTCCACATGCATTCCTGTACACCACCAAGTCCCGATTCCCCTCTGGAAAGACTAACATAGGTGCATTAATCAATAAATGTTTTAGTTTCTGGAATGCCTCCTCACACTTATCAGTCAACACAAACTTCACATCTTTTCGAGTTAGCTTAGTTATCGGTGCCGCTATACACGAAAAATCCTTAATGAATCTCCGATGATACCCAGCTAATCCAAGAAAACTCTTTATCTCTGTCACTGTCTCGGGTCTCTTCCAACTATTCACTGCCTCAATCTTAGCTGGATCTACTGACAACCCTTTCTCTGAGACTACATGACTAAGAAACTTTACTTCCTTCTTCTAGAAATGGCAGTTTGAAGATTTCGCTTTCAGTTGATGCTATCTTAGCGTCTCAAGCACCACTCTAAGATGAACTTCATACTCTGTTTCATCCTTAGAGTATATCAAAATGTCGTATATGAATACTAACACGAATCTATCGAGATATTCTAGAAGATTCTATTCATCAAGTCCACGAAGAATGCTGGCATATTAGTTAGTCCGAACGGCATCACTAGCTATTCGTACGATCCATATCTGGTCCTAAACGCTGTCAAAGGAATACTATCCGCTGGTCCTCTAAGCTGATGGAACCTTGTTGCCAAATCCAAGTAGAAAAATACTTTGGCTCCACTCAATTGGTCGAACAAATCATCAATCCTAGGTAATGAATATTGGTTCTTTATCGTCCTCTCATTCAGCTTATAATAATCAATACACAACCTTAACGATCCATCCAGTTTCCTTGCAAACACTGCGATCACTCCCTAAGGCAAACTTCTTGGTCTAATAAAATTCGTACCTTCTAAATTCACCAACTACACCTTTAACTCCTTCATCTCGGTAGGTGTCATTCTACATGATGATCTACTCACAGGTTCTGCTCCAAGCATAAGATCTATCTGAAACTCAATGGCTCACTTCGATGGTAGTCCTGTGATTGGCTCAAAAACATCTGTAAACTCTCTTTCTACCAAAACCTGGTTCAAATCTTCTTTTACTTCCATTGCATTTAGCAAAGCCCAAGCATTTGAGTCTGACTTCTCCACCGAGTACATAATTCGGTCATGACTGTTGGGTGTCCTAGCGATATTTCGCTATCTTGGAAAAATATCCTAGCATCATATTTATCTAACCAATCCATAACCAAAATTATCTCAAATCCTACAAAATCAAAAACATAAAAAGTTCATGTAAACTTATGACCTAACAATTCAAGTTCTTACTGGTCACATCTCATCCTCAGAGTTGCATACCCTCCTATCGAATTCGCAACCCTTAGGGAAGTAACAAGGTATGAGAGTTCTTGACCCTTGAATAAACTTCTTGTTCATTTTAATAACGGTGTCAATGGTAGCATATCCGTATATGGACAACTCATCAAACTTTATAGCATACTCAATCACTGACATCTTACCTTGCACTAAGTCCATGAACTTTCTCAACAATACTGACTTGGCAACTTCAGACAATAACCTCTCTTCGAATCCCCTTCGAAACTCTGCCCAAGTCAACTCTTCCTCGGGAACTCCCATGGTAATACCATTCCACAAATAAAGTGCTACTCCCTGAAACTATTATGAAGCAAGTCTCCTCTTTTACTCATCATCTAATCCCAAGTCGGTGAAAATTCTTTCACGATACGATAACCAGTTTTCTACTTCAACATCGTCCTCTGTTCCCAAAAATGGCTTCCTACCGAGACTGGTATAATCCCTGCTCAGCTTGGCATAGTCATTGCCAACTCGGGCCACAGTATTAGCTCCTCCAACATTCACAACATTACCCCCAACTACTCCTGTAGTTGCTCCAACTTGCATCAGATTGATGAAGACTTAATACATCACCCCCATATCTACTGGCGGGGTTCCAGCACCAACATTGGCATTTGCATTTGCATTTGCATTTGGATTAGTATTTGCCTGTCGACCCAGATTCCTTCTAGCATTGAGTCGAGCATTTCCATTACTTGTAGTGCTTCCTCCACCTAGATTTCCTCTTTCATTTCCTACCTCCATATCTTCATTTCTCGTAAATCTGCATACAAGCCTTAGTAAGAGACAGAAGAATGGTTTAAGAGAGATGGAAGAATAGAGATAAAGTGTATATGTATATATAGCAAATATAGGTACATTACTATAGCATTATCCCATACCCCAATCTTTACTCTAATTCCTTAGGATTATGTTTTCAAAAACCATTTTGTGTTTAAAATTTCTTTTAAATTTTCATAAACCTATGTTCTGATACCAAGTTGTAACATTTCCTATCTCGAGGCCCAAAGCTAAGTGCAACAGATGCTGCAGTCATCTATGGTGTTTAACTTTCAGCGACGAAATATGGTAATGTTAATGGTATCATAATATCATAAGCACATGAATATGAAATAAATTATCACGGATTTCAAAACAGCTTTTTTGATTACATTTCAAATCAATATTTCATATTTAATTACATAATCCTAAAACGATTCCCAAGCTTTAATGAAATATTATCATTACAAATTATGCCAAGAGCAACATATAAAGATGCCCCCTTAGATGATCAAAGCAATAGATAGATAGACATATCAGTCATAAATACATCACAGTGAAAATAATGCTAAATAACTCCTACATAGCAAGCTTTGCCTCCTGCACATCTTCAGAAGATTATTCGTCTAACCTACTAAACCTGAAATTTCCTTAACTCTCAATCTACTTCAATCAAATTTTGAGCACCTGAGAGTTTAAGGAGAAAACATAAACTTCGAGTCAGACATAAAGCCTGGTGTGAACAGTTCTATTACATCTCGGTTTATTGATATTAAGTGAGACCATGCCGCTTGGCGAAACGGGTTCCCCTTACTAATATCCTTTTAAATGCATATCTTTTGCAAATCAAAATCCTGCAATCAAACTGATTATAACAACAATAGCAAATACATATATGCATAATAATTAGGAAATCAATGGACCATCTGTCCACACTATAGTTTTATCTGGCTAACTATTAACCATTGATTGACTTGGGCCTATCAGATATAATCAAGATTCTAACTTCTGTTAGACACAATACTAGGATGTCTGCCCTTAACTATCTTTTTCTGGGTCCAACTGAACCTAGTAGTTTTGAGGGCCCACCAATAACCTGTCTTTATTCTATATATTCCCTTCTATGCACATCATTTCAATCCCATCTGTGATAAAGTCCTACATACTTGAATTTTGGACTTATAGCGATGGGCTACTAGCTAAAGTATAAGGTGCGACGCTACACCAGTCCCATCTGGTCTTCTAATATCTCAGTCATAAACTTAGGGTAACTACCCCATTAAATTTTCCTTGAAAACATTTCACTAATGGACAATCTGTCCAACCTTTTATTTAAACCGATTTACCCCTTTTAAATCATACTTAAACAAGGAAAATATCCTCTTTGCTTTACTTATAAAATCTTTGCCATGGTATATGCTTTACACATAACAATGTTGATGAAATCTAAATCAATGGCATTATCTATCCCTTCAAAATAAGTTAAAGCCCTTTTTAACTTAGAAAACTTTAGGCTACAAAGCCAAAACAATACCTTCGAAACCATTGTTTATAACCTTAAACAATCCCTTTCGAAACCATTGAAAATATCCCTTTCGAAATTATTACTTAAAACCTTAGAATCCTCTTTCGAAACCATTTAAACATATCTTTCAAAACTCTTAGAAATATTCCTTTTGAAATACTCAAAGTATACCTTTCAAAAGCATTGGAAACTTTCCCTTTGCAACACCTAAAAAATACCTTTCGAAATCATTGGAATCTTTCCCTTCGAAACACTTAAAACATACCATTCAAAAGCATTGGGTTCAAGTAAGAGTTTGTGGTAACATAGCTTCAAAACCATTTAAAAGCATTCCTTTCGAAACCATTGAGTTTAATATTTAATATAAATATAAGGTCGAAGAGAACAAGCGAAAGCATTACTTTCGAAAGCATTAATCCCAAGTAAAAGAATTGGAGAAGTGGATAGCTTCGAAACCATTTCCTCTGAAACCATTATATAAAGCTGCTAAAACAACACTTTCGAAAACATTGGTAAAGCGGCTTCAATGTTAAGGAAATGAAAGCCTTCCTTTCGAATGCATTGTTATAAGTTGTAAATAAAAGCGGCCCTTAACGAATTTGAAAGGTATGAATGCGGCATCTAGGTATCGAATGAGTACAAAAGTGGTGAATCTTTCGAAAGATTTTTTTAAAACAAAGGCAAGTAATGGATTTGAAAGCTTATAAAAATGGCTTCAACCCCTTCAAAAGCATGCCTTCGACATAGTCCCTTCCACCTTTCTCCAATTCACTACATATCAATTACTTAATACCCTGTGCATTGGTTTCTAATGGGTGCGAAAGGCCTACTGGGCATAGTGACGAAAGCAAGCAATGGAAGTGGTAAAGTTGTAATTTGAAACAAAATTGAATTTTTGCCTTCCAAAGTAATTCTTTTTTACCTTACTTGCCTAATTTGTTAAAATATGATTGGCTGCCAATTCTTTATCAAAATTCTTTTCTAAAAAGGTTGTCGGATTCGATAATTAATAATTGAAATCGTTTTAACAAATAAGCCTTTCCCCTTAACAAACATTTAAAATATTTAAGTTCTTTAACTTAAATAATTTTGTAACCATAGTAAAACACTTAGGAAATATCCCCAAAAATCATTGTAATTCAATTTAAATATGTTTTCTAACATATATAAATTTCGGACCCAGAAATAATGTTTAATTGCCTTAAATAATTTAAACCCAACATTAACTATTTTCTCTTACATAAAATTCATAATAAATCCACAATCACTTAGAAAATTATGAAACTTGAAATCCAGTTCTAAAATAATTTTATTGACCATATATCAAAAACGCAACCTGTTTGGATGCCATTTAATAGGTTTTCTAATCTAACATATCATAAAATCCATATGAAACCGTATAAATCATCAACTACAACATATAATCATTAAATCACTATAACATGGCATATACTTGCAAAAGAAAATAGGTTACTCTTTAAACCAAAATCACTCATCAAAAATAGAGATGTAAACTAATTATTCATATTGACTTTGTGTTAAGAAGGTTGAGAGTTTCCCTTAGGTTGATTTTCTTAAGCTTTCTACTTGAATCCTAGTTTTTCTTCTCCTTGAATCCCCTTAATGGTGGCCGGCCTTGTTTGCTTAGGGTTTTAGTTTTTTATTTTGATAGTTAAAATGAATAAGGAATGGAGAATGGAAGGGTTTATGGTATTGGAATAAAGGCTATTCCCATTTTACCCTTACCATATTCCTTATTCTTACTTATTTTTATTTCTCTTTTATTAATACATTCATTAAGGCATGGCTCCTTCTTAATTAAGAAATCTCAATCTCTTAGCTGTCTACGTTATTTTATTTTATTTATACAACTAAATATTTCAAATAATGTTAGTTAAAATTAGGGTCATTACAGGCATGTAGCTCAAGCATTTCGTCCATTTGCAGCAGGGTAGCTTGTCAATGAAGGGGTTTGTTAGCCAACTTAACATTTTGGCTAAATGTGGAGTGGAGATGATTATAACTATTTGGAGTTTCTTAGGGTCTTAAGGCATGTATTTATGATTTATAGCTTAGTCATATCACAAAGTAGACCCCTCATAGTGTAGGTTAATTCTTTTGTAATGTTTATTTGAGATGTTTATTGCATTAAAGACGCTTGTGGCATTAGGGCTCCCTATTGCACAGCTATTATAGTGTATTTATTTGAGATGCTTGTTGCATTATTTGATATAGCATATTCGTATGACATAATTGCTATACATGATTTAGCAATCTTAAATGCATGATTTAATATTGCAATTGTGTTTAATCCTTTTTTTAATTCATTATTAGGTATATGGAAGCAATTATGTACTATTGGGATGTTTATTCACTCGGATTTACATTTAAAGGACATGTTCTTGCTATGAAAGGGGAGTTTTTAAATCCTTATGTTATGAGGTATATTCTGTACTTTGGAAATTTTGGTCTAACGGGTTGCATTGTCACACTCATATTTAACTTGGGAAAAAAATCTTTTAAGGATGGGAGAATGTAATAACCCACATTTTTTAATGACTGGATATTTAAATAATTAATTTAAATAGTGGATCGTTAATAAATTGAAGGTCCAAAGTCTGATTTTTTTCGCATATGGTCGAATTAGAATTTGAGACTACTTCTATTAAGTCCGTATCAATGTTGCGAATCAAAAAGGTTATGAATATCACTATATTTAGAGTCATAGTATTTTTATGATTTACGTATTGTTATATGTATTTTGTAAAACTACGTGCACGGTCGAGTCCAACGGGATCTCGATTAACGTCTTGTGAATCTGAGATGATGACTTATATATGAGACGTACAGTTGAAGAATTTTAAGAATCGGGCAATCCAATAGCCAAAACGACCTTAAAATGTGTGAAATTATCGCTCTAGTGCATCATCTCGGATTTGCGATGAAATTTATACTATCGAAACTCGAAAAATGAGGTGATTTGTGTCGATAATTTTCTAATGATTCGACATTCTGTGTGATTGTACGAGCTCGAAACTTAGGGCGATTTATTTAAGAAATTTTATAGAACTTATATGTTATAATTGACACATACACTCTCTTGAGCACTTGATATTTTTCTTCCCTCTCTCACTTTTCACTCTTTTCCTCCTCCTTAGTGAACAAAAGACTGCTTCCTACCTCATTGAATTAAATCCAGAGAAACTGACCACTAAAGGTAATGAGACTAGATTCGTTGAGCTCATAGCGGAATGGAGATCAAATTTCTAGTGACGATGAGGGGTGTCGTATTGCTTAGGGTTTGTCGGCATTCATAGCAACCACCTAGGGTTGAACTTCATTGGAGTTAGAGGGGGTTTTGGGCAAACTGAAGCGTGCCATTGGATTTCTCGAGGTAGCACACTTCTTCCTATGTCAAAGCCCGAAGCTTCGATGCCATGGAATGGTTCGTGACATAGACAACAGAAAGTAGTGGGCTAAATGTTGCATTTTCCTTCGAAGAGCCGAGCTTCATGTGATGAGCGATGTTGTGGAGAACGCGCAATGTGAAGCGCATAAGAATCGACCGTATGTCGTTTCATCGAGTATTGGGGAGAAATTAGTAAGGGGATTGTAACACCACGTAAAATTAACAATATTTAAGAAATAATTAGCAAGGCTCCAAAAATGGAATTTGAGAGAACAATGGTTTTATGCCATGAAACTTGCACCATTGTGTTTGTGGTGATTTTTTGAGCAACTTTCATATTTGGAGTTTTAGGATCGGAGCTCAAATGAAGAAGTTATTAGCGTGTGAAGTTTCTGTAGAAATAATAATTAAATAACGAAAAAGGAAATAAATAAACATCAAATATGCGACCCCAGCGGTCGACCTCACTCTATGCGGTCGACTGCCTATAATGGAGCGCTCGACCGATCTAGTAATGACGGTTTGGGTTTGAACCTTGGACAACAGCCCAGATTTAATTATTTAAATCTAACGGATGTGACTGATTCGAGTGCCTACAAATAAAATCCTAACCACTCAGTCATCTTCTCATATTTTCCGGTACAAGCTGCGAAGCTCTGCCATTATCCTTCTCCATAAAAATTATAACATGTTATATGTTTATGTATAATTGGAGAATGGTAGAAAATTAAAGAGAAGAAGAGAAGGAACGAATCAATATTGTGGAAAAAGGTAATTTTTATAATTATAAATCTATATTCCCATTAACCCCAAATCTCCTCCTGTATTAATAATTCTAATAGTATGTATATACCATGTTATATATATATATATATATATATATATATCGATTAGAATGGAGGCAGTCAAGTAAAGGAATGGACTCAGATTTTGAGATTTGGAAAGTTTAAAAGGTGAGTGGGAAATTATATAATTTATTTACAACATTGAAATTTATACCATTGGATTTTATTTAATTATTATGCCTAAATAAGATCTGATGGATTGTAGGCTTAAAACAAATGTATGGGAATATCGCCTACATATTTTATAAAAAGGTAATTGGAATAGAATAATATGTACAACCTAATTTGGAAATTAGAATTCAGTTCTAAAACTATTTATTATTGTAGAATGTTTGTTTCTAGATTTATAATTGAGTTGTAAATTAGGTTACCCTAGTTGACTTGGAATGCAAATTTCAATATTTTAATTTATTTGGATTATAATTTAGTTATATATATATATATATATATATATATATATATATATATCTATGTAATTTGCATAAATTATCCAATTTCTAAAATGTGTATAAAAGTCCGTCGTTTGAATTAGCTAGAAATATACCAAAAAGTAAAGAGATATGTGAAGCATGGATATTCTTCGTCTTAGTTTTCACGGTCTATTTCAATAAAAGAAAAGAAATAATTTCTTGTAATTGCAAACAGAGCAAAAGTCTCATTTTTGGGTAATTTATGGAAAATTATAACGGTAATTCTTTTTTGAGTGGATAGCTCTAATAAATTAAAACGTGGAAAGGAATGTACTAGTTTAAGAATTAATAATTAAAAAATAAGAATATATGTGTGTGTGTAAAACCGCACATTTCAATTAAAAATAGAAAAAATATAGCGTAATATATAACAATATTCGTATTGGTTATTATAGAGTATTAAACTATAGGACTAAAAAGGAAAACCAAGATTTATAGACATTAACTACAAATTTAATAGGAAATAAATTTGTATTTAATAAAGAGTTAAAGGAATTAAATGGAGACAGATTAGAAATTCAATATGATAAATGTCATTAGAGAATTTAATATGGCAATTATGAGAAAATGAATAGGAATAATAGGTAGATTTTGAAACAGGTAAATAAATAACAATAGAGATTGTCCAATTTTGACATTAATGACTAATTATTACGGACAGTTGACATTTATTAGACATACGAGGAAAATAAGGAAGCTAAAGCCTAAGCATATGAATAGGAATACTTACACAGTGAACAAGTAACTATTAATACTATGAAATATATATGCAGATGGCAATACAATTTTCATGGTAGGAAATTACACAGCTTCAATGATACGTTTAGAATGAGCGTGCATTAGTGGGCATAGCCCAACACTTAGGCTTTGGGTGATATAGTGGGTTGAGATGCGAGTTCAGTATAGCTGCACAACAAAAGTCTTCCTTTAACTAAAGGCTACTGGCAGTTGTGTATACTTGCTACTGATGTGAGACATCACCAATCATAGAACCCTTGGGGAAGGGATATGTGTAGGACGTAGGACCTGCTTCTGGGTCGGAGGTATTAAGTAGCTATTATAGGGTCCTCCTCGTTCCTATTTAAGAAGTATTAAATGGTTGGGGCTAGCTTTTAGGCACGGCAGTGCGTAATCTTGGAAGGGGTCCGCTTTAGGGTCGTGGCGTTAAGTAGCAATTATTGGGTCCGTCTCTCCCCACAAAGAAGTATTAAGTGGTCTGATGAGATTCTATGCGCTGTCAACTATGAAATACTAGAGAAGGGTCCGTCTTCGGGTAGGAATTAAATGACGGGGACTTTCCTAGGATATATGTATTATATTGTCGAGGTCTGCCTAATTCCGATTAACGAGGTATTAAGTAGCCTGGGTACTTTCTCTCACGTTGTTAGGACAGGACTGATGGCAGTTGCATGGAAATGGGAAAGGCTTTGCCCCACAGTCAAGGGTAAGTTGTAGAGCTGAGATGCATTAGTAATACATCAATTATATTGTAAAGCATTATCTATGTGTCATCAGTCTCTATAGGTAGGATCTACTGACTAGCAGTTATGTTATGGAGGGCCCGCTTTGGGGATTGAGGTATTAAATGGCCGTTGGGTCTACCTCCTCCCTATTTAAGAAGTCATAAGTGGCCTGAGGATTTTGGGTAGTGAAATGGTTAGACATCTATGAGGGTAGGCATATGCTTATATAGTTATACCTTGAAAAAGTTAGGTTAGGCATATCGTACATGCACATAAGTTTTAACAGATTAGCCATAAATAATAGACGTAACACGTAAATGGAAATTGATTGGTATATATTAAAGGGATCGGTATAGTATTTAATTTTTCAATCACCAGAACATTGTTCTGACCCCATCCTTATAACAACCCACATGTTAGATTTAGAAGGACTGGATACTAGAGCAAGATGGAAACTACAGATAGTAAAGTCTTCTTATTCGTGCTCGGCGTTGATAAGGCAATTAAATATCCAAGGAATGATATTATGAGGTAGTAGCCAATATGTAAGTTATATTATATTTTCCAATTCCACTATGAGTTTATATTGATCACACTCTGATATACATGCGTTATTACAGGTAATAAAAACCAACGATTTGTACCTTAATGGACTTGGGTTTCAATTTAGTCAAAATTCGAGCGCATTAAAGTGTGGGTTGTTGCATTTGGTATTAGAGCTTAGGTTAGTCAATCATAGGGATTAGGATACGATAAGAGAATGTATTTATATTTTTACCTATAATTGCATAGAAGGTGAGTTAAATTTATACTTCTGCCCCGATTATCCTATAAGTAAAAGTCATATTGTAAGGATTGGACCAAGGAGAGCATGAGTACCAAATATAGAAGAATCCCAGAGGCGGGATGGTACTTTACTCCTTTGTTGGGGTAGGTTGACTTATGATTGTGGATTTTGATGAATTGACAAATGAAGATGCATATTTCATCCAGGTAAGAAACTACATGTTGCAAGCATCCGGAAGCAAGGTATGAAGGAGTGGAGAAAGTTCTTGTAAGAAGGTGTACATTAATCACAATAAGAAGATAAGTCAGATTTTTGATGGAGATGAGTTAAGGATGAGTAGGGAAGTAGGAGTGTTCTAAAGATAGGGCAGTAAAAGTCCATTTCTGAATCCAACCCCATATGAAAGAATTTTAGAACAATATTTCTTTAAGAATTCCTTGAAATGTTTTAAATGGGATTTTCAAAGAATTTATTGAAATATTGGTTTGAAAATGAAAGAAAGTTAGGAATCCATAATTTGAAATTTGTTGAGTCAAAAGTTTTGGATTTAAAGGTTTTGGTAAAAAGGAGTTTTCATTTTTGAAATTTTTTTTTCAAAATTGATTGAATCAAAAAGTTTGGATTTAAAGATCTTTGATAAAGGGATATTTCATTTTTAAAATAAATGTAAAATAAATAGTAGGTTGTGTTTGATAAATTTTACTATTTTGTAGATTTGGAAATTCCATTTTTAAAATTCTTTTTAAGGGTGGATAAACAGAAATAATACTTGATTCAAATGGGGTATAAAGAATGGAAGGGTAAGATCACTCGACAATTTAGGTAAAAATAGCATTAGGAATTTATATATATATAAATAGAATTAGTAATCTTGTTAGAAATAATATAGGAGACAATACGATTTGGATACTAAGAACAAATAAATTCCATGGATATATAGTAATTGCGCGTATACTTTAGATAGACCCTTAGATAGATGTTTCAATTATGCATATCTTTTATAAATCTCTCTCATATGCCACTAAAATTCTCACTAAGGTGGAAGCGGAGATATCATAAATATAGGAAAATAATTGGATGGAGCTTACCTTTGTCTACTCTAATTTTCATTGTTTAAAGTTGTAAAAGATGTATTTGAAAAAAAATGGTCTAGTATGATAATGGAGTTTTGAATGTTTTGAGTTAAAAACCCTACTTTTAAAAGGAAGTAAATTTCTACTGTAGAAAGACCTTGGAACAGTAAAGTTAGTTAGAGAAGGAAAAAATTTCATGGTTTTTTTAGGAACAAAGTAACTTTTGAATTGATAAAAAGGTTTCTAAGTTTATACTTTTAAAAGTTTTGGGTCAAGTACTTAATGTTTATGAAGTTTTAATTTTATAAAAAACTGACGAGAACCAAGCCAAGTTTTTAATATGGAGTAGATAAGGATCACTACCAAGATAAGATGAGGTAAAGGTTTGGCTATGAACAAAATAGCTATGGATGCTCGTAGCGTAGCAACAAGGAATCCTTGGTACGAACCTAGAAATATTTTAATAGAGATGTGTGGAAACCATGTGGAGAACCCTCGAAGAAATGAGGAGTGGTACCAAACTATAATTTTGTGAGTCCCATGATTACTCGCATGAAGGATCAAGAATATAGAGTGTGACAACCCACCTTTTCAACCCTCGAAAATCGACACGAATACATCTACGGTGTTCACATGTTGAATATCCAAGTGTCGAAAAGTAGAATTGATCAAGGGTAAGAGAAAATTAAGAAATAACAGAATCTTATATGAACGAAATAACATATATTATTTCAATATATAATCTTACAACAGAAATTTTAAAATACATTTATTAGAGTCTATCCCAATCTTAGCCTGGACAGTTATAAAATTATGTCCCTACTAGTGCTGAATACAAACAGTAAACAAATGTAGGAAAGTGGATATGGATGACCATCTGCACAGAAAATTCTAGCTCTTGCTCCAAGTTCCTCCAAAATGTTCCAAGCTAGATGGGACTACTTGGCTACCTTAAAAAATAAGGCACCCAGAGTTTAAGGAAAAGAAAATAAACTCTGGGTCAGTCATGAGACTGGTGTGAGAAAACTCAAAACATAAATATTTTTAAAGACAAAGGGTGTCTCATAATACGACGCCGCACATAAACACAAACGGGTTTTACCTTATGATAACCAAAACATTTATACGCAAAATCCAGTAATATTATAATAGTGTCTAGATTACAAATACATATTAATCTAAGCCCAAATTGTTACATTAATTAAATTCTAGTATAATAGGTATACAACTAAGTCCAAAGGTACTTATTGGAGAATGGATTCCATGCAACGGCAAGTAAGGGACTACCTTCCATGCTGTACATTTCGAGAGGAATGTACCGAGGACCTACAGAAACTCCTCTGCATCTAGCAAGACCAACCTACCCCTTTTCGATGACTAATCCAATGGTCATGGATAGTACAGAATATGACATCACCCCGGTCGTTCCCAACCTATCTGAGACGTCTCATGGCACACATAACAAACCCGATATATATAGGGTAATCTAAAAAGGTGATGACCATATCCTAATGGGTGCAACCCACATAGCCTTACGGCATACCCTGTTTCAACCGTTTCCGGGTTGAGGCCCGAGGTAACATATTACCTTTTACAAACAAATCACACTTTGAATATCACATTGCCATTTCTAATAACACATTATTGGTTTCCACAAAAGTACAACCCTCGAGCTCATACGTCTGAGGGAATGGCGTTAAGTGTAAGAGAAGTTACCTCCTACACCACCAAATAGATGTACGTTTGTAAAAATCAATCTACATGGTCTTAGAAATGCAATGTCAGACACTTGTCCATACAAGTTGTCCAAGAATAGGACAAACCGAAAGTACTCCTCCTACTACATCATGTTTGGGAATCACCCCTAGGATTAGTAGCAAGTAGTCATTGAAATTCGAGCATTTTCAAAACTAAGGCACTGCTTCCACCCTAGAGGTTAGTGGCAAGAAGCCCAACATTATGAAGATCCCCATCTTCAAAAATCATCATCTTCAACATGTCTTCACTTTCGAACGCATATGTTGTTCGAAGAGGTTTTTGGATAGCAATCATCCAAATCTGATCCCGGTTTCTTTGAACCAATCAATGATAAAACAATGTCAAGTATGTAAGTGATTTTTTTTTTTGAAAGGCAAGAAAGAATCTCATATATTGACTTAATCCAAATTACAAAAGTTCCAAACATAACACTATAACCTATTACAATCATCATAACAATAACAAACAAATTAACAACAAAACAAAAAACTACATTCAGCAAAAACCAAATTTATATCCCAGACCTCTCTAAAAAAACTACCATGAAAACAGCAACCCCGAGCTATTATCAAAGTTCCAGAAAAGGTGCATCAGTAACTAGTACTATCCTTCAGTAATATATCCATTTTGAAACAAACTCCAGGCCATAATCAGTGTTCCAGAATTCAGTAAGTAGTGCAATCCTTCAGAAGATATCCATCAGCATTATGAGAATAATCCATACAAACATTAACTTTACTCATTCCTTAGATCTTTAAGAATACTACCATGAATCAAATTATACAGTTGCATTGGATTCTTGCTGCCATTACCAAAGATTCTGCTATTCCTCTTTGTCCACACATTTTGAATCATCCTTTTAAGAAGCTTTAACAGCAACTTTGTCTTATTATTCTTCCATCTTGTTGCTTTAAACACATTGAACCATTCAATTGAACTGAGAGGTGATGGCTTATAAAAACCTCCATTTGATAGAAGTCTACACCAAATTTGATAAACATAAGAACACTCAAAAAATAAATGAGTATTAGTTTCAGTTTCACAGTTACACTAAACACATAAGTCCTCTGGAATAACTCCAATTCTACATAGCCTTTCCTTAGTGATTAGAGCATTTGCCATCACCTTCCACAGCAACAAATTTTCCTTTGCATTTCCACCAATCTTCCAAATCCTTGAATGCCAGGGGAACAAAGAACTATTTTGACAGAGAATATTATACACAAGACTTATTGAATGATTCTTTCCTTTATCTGACCAAATTAGAACATTATCACTACTCCTTAAGTGGCTACTTGTTATGAGATTCCATAAATTCTTTAAATGAAAAGAGCTAGAATAAGGTAAAACTAAACCATCATCATGTATAAACTCATCAACTGTAGCATGCTCATGAATACCAAAATTTCTTCTCAAGTTATAATCAACAACAGAGTTTAAAATCAAACCCTGTTTTGCCCATGGAGAATGCCAGAAGGATAAACCCTTGATCAAGACATAGTTACATTGCAAGTGAGGAATAAAAGTCCCCCTAAGTTTGAGAATACATCTCCAACTCCAGCTGCAATTTTGTGGTATAGGCATTGTCCAAAAATTCCTCTTTCCAATAAGGTTATGATTGACCCATTGAGACCATAGATTTTTATCAACTTCAAAAATCTTATTAAAATAAACTGAAATTGCAGCTCTGTTCCAAAGAAAGATATTTGTAATACCAAGTCCTCCATACTTTTTAGCATCAAACAATTTATAAAAGGAAATTGGTACGAGCTTTCTAGAAAATGGATCACCATGCCATAGAAACTTATTCAGTGCACTAGAAATCATATTGATTAACTTTATTGGGAGAATGTAATGCCTAGTCCAATAAGTAGTCATGGCCACAGCAATAGATTGAATAATTGTAAGCCTACCAGCTTGTGACAATTTATCAATTGGCCAAATTTGCAATCTTTCAATAATCTTCTCATAAAGTGGTAGACAATCATTCTTGGTAATTCTAGAACAAAATAAAGGCAGACCTAGATAATGAGAATTTTTGGGTAGTTCTTGAAGGCCTGAGAACTTTATAATGTCATTCTTATGAGCAATATCAAGACCAGCAACCAAGATATTAGACTTTGATAGATTTATTTGCAGTCTAGTCATAGTGTAGAACAAATGCAGAGAGGATATAATACTTTGTATATTATGATGAGTAGGCTTTGTGAAAATTATTAAATCATCAGCAAAAAGTAGATGAGTTATAAGTGGATTCTTACATTTAGGATGGAGCTGGAGTTTCTTTTTAACAACAAAATCCAACAGAATAGTGTTAAGGAGCTCCATGACAATTATAAACAAATATGCAGAAATTGGGTCACCTTGTCTAACACCTTGCAGCCCTTTGAAATAACCATACAACCCCCCTTCTCTCGAAATAGAATACATTGGTGATGATATGCACGTATAAATCCATGCTAGAAAAGGTTTAGGAAAATTCATCTTTGACATAATGGCTAAAATAGAATTCCAAGCAATTGAGTCAAAAGCCTTTCTAATATCTAATTTCAACATGCATCTTGGTGAAATGTTCTTTCTCTCATAACCATACAGTAACTCTTGTGTCAATAGAATGTTATCATTGATTGATCTACCACTTATATATGCAGCTTGATTATTGGAGATAATGGATGGCAAGACTGGTTGTAATCTATTAGTTAAAACCTTTGATATGATCTTATAAATGATATTACAACATGAAATAGGCCTAAAGTCAGCAACTGAAATTGGATTTTCAATCTTTGGTATCAAAGCAATGGCAGTAGATGATAAACCATCAGGAAGTTTATTAAACTGGAAGAAAAATTGTATAGCTCTAATAACATCATTTCCAATTTTATTCCAACTCTGTTGAATAAAACATGCATTAAAGCCATCTGGACCTCCACAACTTTCACTGTCTAAATTGAAAACTGCTTTCCTAATTTCATCAGCAGTAATTTCACAAATCAAAGCATTAGATTGAGTCATGGAAATGGTTGGAAGAGTAATATCAAAGAGAGGGTTTATATCAGGAATGAATAAATTTGTAGGGGCTAAAATAGATGTAAAATATTGAATAAAAGCATTATTAATACCATCAAAAGAATTCACCACATTACCATACATATCCTTTATCTGAGAAATGCACTCACGATTCCTTTTAACCTTTAAAAAATTATGAAAGTATTTGGTATTCCTATCTGCCTCTTTTTCCATCCTCATATGAACTTTCTGCTTGATAGATGACAATTCCATATCAAGAGCTTGATCCAAGTGTTTCTTTAATTGCAACTCCATGTGATGTAAGACAGAATCAAATGGCCTTACATTCAATTGTTCCTGTATCTTAATAAGTTCCTTTCTAATTTGAACAGATTGTTTATCCTCCTTACCAAAGAAAGCTGCTGACCAATTCCTCAGATGAAATTTGAGTACCCTCATCTTGAGTGTAACATTAGTTAAAGGATCACTGCCAAATTGCATATTCCAAGTCCTGTTTAAAATAACATGATAATCCACCTGTTTTGTCCAAAAATTAAAAAATTTAAAAGAGTGTTTCCCTCCACAAAAATTCTTAACTCCCCAGTGAAAAATTAATGGACAATGATCAGATAAAGAAGGCTGAAGAATGTTATAAAAGAATTTGGCCAGTGATGAAGAAAAGAAAGATTGATGAAAATATGATCAAGTTGACATAAAGTTGGATTACCAGTCCTATTACAATTAGACCAAGTAAAACTGGATCCAAAATGTTTAACTGAAATAAGATTTGCTTGAATTATAGCAGAGTTTAAAGGAGTAATATCCTTTAGAGATAAAGGACAGCCACCCATTTTTTGATTGCTAGCAAACATACAATTAAAATCACCACCAATTATCCAAGGGATAGAAGATGAATTCAATGATGGTATAAGATCTAAAAAAACTTGTCTCAAAGATGAGGAATTTTGAGCATAAACAGATGTTAGATGGAAATTGGTATTGGAAGGCAAATGAAAACAATTATAATGTATGAATTGATCAGAAGCACTTAATCTGGAAAGCCTGAAAATATGGGGGTTCCACAATGTTAGCAATCTGCCATAGTTAGATTCAGCAAAATTATCATCAAATGACCAGGAAGGAGAAATTAAACAAGAAGCCTTTATAGAAGAATGAATATCAAGTTTAGTTTCAGAAATACACATTAAATTAATATCATTATCCTTAATAAGATTCCTAACCTCAAGCTGTTTAGAGGGCAAATTAGCCCCCCTTATATTCCAAAAAGCAATCTTATTCATTTGGAAGGAAGAGGAGGGAGCAGAGGTGAAGGATTCTTCCTAGTATGCCTTGGATGAGATTTTTTGTTTGAAGAGGATAATGGTAAGATTTCCTGAGGTGTAAAATCTTTCCCTTTATTGAGATCCCCAGATTTCAAAGTATTAGAACCAAAGTTATTAAGAACAACAGAACAATCACCTTTTTCAGAAGGAGGTGGAAGTGTGATGTGACTAGGAGGAGACAAATGCAAATAAGGTGAAGGAATATTTGAACTTAACAAAATAGGAGATTTGGAACTAAAATGAGAACTACAAGAAGTTGATACAGAGATAGTATTGGAAGAAACAGCTGTTGTTACAATAGAAGATTCAGAGTTTTCAACAGGTAAAGAAGGATCTCCAGAATTTTCAATAGAAGCATCAAGATTTGATAAAGCTGAAAAAGAATTCAATATGGTAGTAGAGGAAGGACCATTAAGATTATGTGATTCATACTCTTTAGCCCTAGCATGTTCCATGCTATTAGTAGAATTACTTCCTTTATCAACAGATACTTTTTTCTTCCATACCTCATTATTCTTTCTATTGATGTTTCTCCAACTTTTATTAGCTTTACTGATATCAATTTCACCTTTATTGTTATTCACATCCTCTCCAAAATCATGAACCTTACTAACATTAACCTCTTTATCTTCCTTCACAAACTCACAAGAAATAGAATCATGTCCAAAAATCTTACAATGAGAGCAAATTCTGGGTTTCCAGTCATATGATAGAAGAACATCAGGACAATTATTACCCAATTGTGGAATGTGAATAGATTCAGGCAATTCAAATTCAGGGGAAATTTCCACTAGTGCCTTAGCATATTTGAATCTTTTAAGTTTTTCAGTATTACTATCAAAGCAAATCAGTCTTCCAACATGACAAGCAAGCCAATTAATTCCCATCAACGTCCAGAGAATAATAGGAATCCTATGAAAATGAATCCAAACTGGAACTTTTTTAATTTGAGCATGAGAATTGCCAAAAGATGGATCCCATTTTGTAATAATGAACATTCTTCCTCTTATAAAAACAGGATCCGATTTAAGTACCATATCTTTGTCTTCTTGATTAGAAAAATTAAAATAGAAATTAAACCCATCCGATTTAAAATCTACTTCACCTTTGAGTTTCCAGTATCTCTTCAAGAAATTGACTACACTCAAAAAAGATAGCGTTCCATCCAAAAAGAACCCAACAAGATGATTGTTCCAGTATTTTAAACCTTCTTCCTTCACAATATCCGGCAAAACAGATGGAGGCTTATCCCGAGGAATATCAAAGTGAACAGGTTTATAAGATCCAGCATTTCTGGGCAAAGATTTAAAGAGTGAGGACCAATTAGAATTTAAAGAAGGTTTAACAGATTCAATGGATGGATTCAAAAAAGATCGAATGACAGAAGGATGATCAGTTGACGTCGAGGAAGATGAAGAAAGTAGAGAGGAAGAAAGAGTAGAAGAAGAGGAAGAAGGCAGAGGAGGAAAAGAAGAAGAATCAAAAGAAAAAGAAGAAGAAAAAGAAGAGGACGCCATTAAAATTTCAAAAGACAGTTCATATGTAAGTGATTTTTGAATCAACATTCAATCAATTTATCTTTTTATCAAATCAAATATCTTTCAGAGATATATTTTTAAACCATATTCTTTTTCAGCATATACGGGATTATTAAAGCTCTATTATCAAATCCTTTAGTTAAATTAAACCACTTTTTAACTTTGGAAATACAAAAGTATTTCATCTTTTACTTAGGAAAAATATAATTCAAATCTTAATGAAGATTTCATATTTCCAAAACATATCTTTAATGGGTCAAAAACAATGTTATTTAAGACATTGTTTACTGTAAACCCAAACCAGTTAGTATTGATAAAAAAAAGGGATCCATAGGTTTTAGATTAATTATACTCAATACTATTTCCCATATTCAACCTATACTATTCATCGAATAATGATGAAATCGCCTTTTAAATCCACATGGATAGTATAAGTTCCCTCCTCGGAATTTAATACAGAGTTTAACTAGAATATATTCTTTATCATCAAAATCTTATTTGAAATCTTGTTTAACTTTGTGGAAATTCCAAATCTCTTTTTTTTTATGATCCTAGTAAATCAAATTAACTATCCTCTCCGTCGGACCAGTCCGGATAGCTAGGGAGAGAAAGAAACTGGTTTTCTAAACCCAAACTTAATGGTTACCTCTCTGTCATCCATAAGAGGTCAAGTTATTTGATCGACTCTAAAACCTTTAAAAATACTTGATTTCTTATTTGAAAATCATTTAAAAGAATTCCAGAAGAAAAACCCAAGTTTAAATCTTATTTCTGAAATTTCCAAATTATTTTGCTAAATTGTCGGTAAATAGTGCTTATAAGGGCTTCATAGCACTAATCTCATCTTAAACCTTTTATGTGTTCAATTTTTCCTAATAAAACCATTTTAAAGTATTTTAATACATTTTTAGAATTTATTCCATATTTTTAAAGATTAAAAATATCCATTTATAAAGATTTTGAAATTTTGGTTTTCGAACTACCAAAACACGACATTTTTGAAAACTTGATTTGGACGTATCTCAAACTCTACTAAATGAAATCTCAATTTTCCTTTTTCATTTGAAAACTATAACTCCAAGTGTACAGAAATTTTTTATTTCTAAGGATTCTGACCTATATTCCACTGTACACATTGATTTAACTTTTTTGGTCGCGAAATCTCGAATTGCCAAAACGCTATGGCCTATTTTGCTCTAATTTCATATCCTTTCAAAACTTTGCCAAAACGGGTTTTAATGTTTATAAAACATTTATAAACCATTTTTACTCCATTTTTATTCATATTTAAAGAGGTATAACTGTGCTGTAACACTTTTATAATTCATAAAAGAAAGTGATTTCTTTGTGTAAATTCGACGTGAATTTACCATGAATTATTTCCATAACCAAGCAAACATATTATTGCATCCAAAACATGATGATAAAACATAGAAAACAAGAATGGAAAAACATATCATATCATCATATAGTTTAATAAAATAAACTAGCGGAGTAATCCTCGCATCCATTTGCCTCTAGATGTATTATAATTGACTATAGCTCCGCTATCACCGCACCGAAGCTTATGAATCCTACCATGCGACCTTTAGGTATGCTCGGTCTTGTACTTGAGAGAGTGGAGATCCCTAGATGAGCTTGGTCAAGCAAGAAGAAAGAAGAGAAGGTGATCGCTCACATTAATTTCAAATTAAGGAGATATCTTTCTCTATTTGGAAGTGTATGTTCAACGGATCTTCGCTACGACTACGGAATAATTTATGAAGACTTGGAAGCCATTAATGAGCATTAAGGTGCTTAAGAAGAAGAAGGAAGAAGAAGAGTTTTTGGTGTAAGGAAATGAGAGGATATGGACATGAATTTATAGCCTTTTTTAGCAAAATATCAACAACATCATCGTCACCATTCCCATCACACATGTGCTAGCAACACCCTCCACCTTGTGCCACCCTATATGCTTGTAAGTGATGGTAAGTTTTGTTTCGTTTTGCTTATAAAATATCTAGATTTTTAATATTTACCTTAAGTAAGTTAGCAAATGTTAATGGTAAATATATATATGTGTGTGCGTGTGTGTGTGTGTAAATGTATGTATGTTCATGTGCATGTGTATGGGTGCTTTTATGTTTATTTTTGACAAGTCAAGTTGCAATGTTCCAATACAACTTTAATTCATTAAACCATGGTGAATCCAGGATTAGAATTCCGGTCATATTTTTACTTCTTAGTTAATATATATATATATATATATATATATATATATATATATATATATATATATATATAAAATGGTATTTCAATTATTATTTAATAATTAAAAAAGCCTCATTTAATATTTAAAATAATTATTAAATCATTTGAACTCAATTTAAATTCTAAAATTTATTATTTAAAGATGTTAACATCATTGATGATGCCATGAAAACATTTTATTTCCAAAATTAAAATAAATAGATTTAATGCATATTCTTGCTTAAATAGAGAAATAAGTGCATGTATCCAGTTTCGTATCCTCAAATATTGAGAAAATCTCATTTTCACATAAAACTGATTTTCGTTGCTTTTCTAATGGAAATCCCAAATATCTATATTTGTAAATATAGTTTTGAAACAAGTTTACCATCGTTAACTATTATTCAAAACATTATAATTTGTCTTAAAATCTTAAATTTGAATATTCGAAAATATTATTTTTCAAAGTGATAAATTTACGGGTCATAATTCTTTTCCCTTAAAAAAATTTGTCCTCGAAATTTACCAAACCCGAAACCCGGTAATGCTTATCCAAACCCGTACTATGCACACAGATTATCAGTATGGTATATCTGATTTGATCTTAAATTTGAATATAGCAGTTTTGCTTCTGAACTAGTATTGATCCTCTGATTCTCTAGTGCGGACTCGGATCAGGCGTCGAAACTTTTATTTTCTTTGCATAGCTCTCAACTATGATAGAGAAAGTAAGTGTTCGATTATAAACCATCATCAATGTTCGCCATGGAGCATCGAGTGACAAATTCTTTTTGGACCTCAAAGTAGAGTATATGAATCTTAGGCCATATCATGCGAAAAATTAATTCGTGTACGACACACGTGCTCTTTATCCTTTCCAAAATTTCTATGAAAATATTTTGCAAAATTTTCGTTTAAGTTCTTAAATATTTCATAAAGATATAGTTTTTATTTTATAAAGAATGTAACGAGCGTGATTTTTCGACTTATAAATTTCACTTATTAATATTTAGAATCAATTAAATATACAAATTTTAATTGACAGAAATTCTGGGTCGTTACAAACTTCCCCCCTTAAAAGAATTTCGTCCTCGAAATTACCAAGTAAGAAAAAGTTACAGAACCCATTAACTTTCCAAAACAATTTGTCCAAATTAAGTTTCAAATTCATTTGAGTGTTTAACTTTCTCAAAATCCATAGTTAAACTTCTTACAAAATCTTTACTAAGTTTCCAAATCCAAACTTAGTTTTCAAAAATTTCCCAATTTTCTCAAAAATATTCTAATGCCTTAAATTTTCGAAAAAATTTGCCAGAGTCTCTTTTGCGCGGTTCGATCCGAAAAAAAAATGACAGTATATATATATATAACAAATATACATCTCATCAAGTGATGAGGCATCCCGTAGGGAAAAAAGTGTAAAAGTACGATATTTAATCCAAGATATGTACCTTATTTATTATTAGCAAGCATATACGGCTAATATAGCGCAAAAGCGAGCTCCAAATGCGAAGCATAAGCCATCCGCACCTACTATACACTCAATCAAACAAATGAGAACATGTATATATGAAAATAATATCAATATACAACATATAGCAACATAACAACTACATGTGCCAACATAGCAAATGCAACAAAAGAAATAAATGCAACTACCAAACAACTATCCAACCAATAAACATCCAACAATCAATGTCTATCCAAATCAATTCGTAACCAAATCAATATTCTTTCATTTCTCATTAATATTCAATGAATTGGTTTTCAATTTAATCACATTTGATTTGTTGACATTGGATTTTATAAATATTCATTCATTCATTTTATTCAATTAGTTCACATTCACTAATTTACCTTCAAGTTAGTTTACTTTCAAATCAAATTCAGTTCTATTCAAGTTCATTTTCTTCCAATTTGAATTCAATTACATAGCTTTCAATTTTTTTTGCTAATTAAATTTCATTAACACTTAATGAATTTATACACAATCAATTAATAACCATATAACAACCAATGTATATTCAACATAACCAAATTATTCAATTTACATTCAATTTGGTCCAACACTTTTAATTACAATTGGTTCATATTAAATTGACTTCCATTCAATTTATTCAATTTCTCAACTTCATTAGCTTCTAATGGATTTACACTTTAATAATTCTGAAAAATTATTCCTTTGTATATAAAATATAATCAAGGTAAAATTATTTCATTTACCCAATTTTAAAATGATACTATGTCGATTTATCTTGTTTAAGAGTTTAGAAACCCCTATCGATAATATGGCGTCCCATCTACCGACCAGAATTCACAAAAAGCTCAACGGATAAGCAAACACAATATAAAACATTTTTATATTCACTAACAAATACGCGCTCATAGCTATTATTACACTCACACTCATTCTAGAGTACTACTGACTCCATCTCTAATGAGTAATACCCAACAGAGCCATGGTTGTCGCTTAACCATATGCTCTGATACCAAATGTAACGAGCGCGATTTTTTGACTTTTAAATTTCACTTATTAATATTTAAAATCAATTAAATATACAAATTTTAATTGACAGAAGTTCTGGGTCGTTACAAAGAAAATCCTCATTTTAAATTTTATTTTCTTTATTAAAATTCTTATAAATTTTCTTAAGTGATTTATGTAACCACAAATGAGAGAAGTCGTAACAAAAGAACATACAAGCCTTAATATCTTACATAATTCGTTCAAACCATACTTAAGTATTATACATACCGGAAATAGACAACCATATTACAAACATACTTAAGCCAACATACACTTCTACTTAAAATACTATATTAGATAGCTATCAACTACTCTTCAACTCTCGTCATAACACTCGAATATCCTTCCGATTCTGATGCTGGTGGTCCATCTAAATTCCCAAACTCATAAACCACAATTTCGCCTATATTGTCTTCATCTTCACTATCCAGCTCATCATCTGCTTCATTCCCATACTCATTTCGGTGAACTAAATTTAATCCCATTGGTTGCCAATGTTGTCCTTGAGGGACCCATGGAACATAACCTAACCCAGCCGGAACCCTTGGTAAAACATCTCCCTCGCCAAATTCCTGTAGGCCTTGGCCTTGCTCCTCCCAAGGATTCTCAAATTCTTCCTTAAACTCTTCCATGCCATCCCAATCGATGCCTGAAACTGGCGATGGTTCTTCCTAAACAACATTATCATTCTCGCCCCATCTCCCAAATGATGTTGTTATCATTAATACTATTATCCGCTTCATTCGACATTTCATCCATTCATGCGTCATATGCAGCAGAGTCTTGACTATTTATTGCAGTATTTGGATCTTCCTTTGGTTCAGATTCTTGCTCTATAGCTACTTCTTCTTGGTGAATTACCTCCTTATCTTGTTTTGGTTTCAAACTCTCTGGATCTATTATCTACATTCAGTCTGAGAATTCCTGGTGCAACTCCACGGGTTCTAACACCATGACTATCTCCACATGATCTGATGCTTGGGCAATTTCTTCATCACTGGATATCATAACAAGCCCCGGAGTCTCTAGTGGTATAAATATCTCAGCCATAGTATAACCAGCCATATCTAGACGAGTATACTGATCAAGTTCTTCTTTTATATATGGCCAACCGTAGCCAGGCAACCATCTTCCAGGTTCCTCTTCATCACTAGAAAGAATTATCAGGTCATCTTTTTCGCCCCAATTGGACCTTGAGGAAACCCTTTTGGACTAACTTCCTCAGTAACTAGAAAGCTTTTAAAAATATAGATAACCAACACTTAGAGATAGAAACTAAGAATTTTAGTTATCCTAACCCAATCTAATGTCAAATTATTAACATTTTAACCAGTTATTTATCAAATATTAATTTAGGTTCTCTTAACATAAATCTGTTTTGACTACTTAATGATAAAGAGAATAATTTACTAAGCACTTGATAATGCTTCTCCAAACCAATATTCTATTAAAACTTAGAAGATTATTCGAAATATCACAAACAAATCGCGACCCTTGTTCAACCAATTATTAAAGATAGTTTTTCTAACTTAGATCTCTTCCCATGATATCAATGTCCAAGTGTTTTATTTATACCAAAAATCTTTTGAAATTTTTGCCAAAATATTTCCTAAACATTATTATTATCAAATTTCAAAATCTTTTTTAAACTCCTTTTTAAAAGTTTCATAAAAACACAGCTTTTAATAAAACATGCTTTACTAAAATCTTCTACAAAGTTTAACTTATCCAAATCTCATTTATCAAAACACTTATTTGTTAAAATAATCATTTTTCAAAATAAATTTTATTTTGAATCGGCTTTCTTAAGAATTCAAATACCAATTTTATTATTTTAAAATATCATTATATATCTTTTATTCCTAAAATTTATAATAAACTCCTTACATTATAATATACTCCCTTTAACCAATATTAAATGAAAACACCTTGACAAAAATTAACAATTACTAACTAATAAATTGATTAATGATTCACATTATCTTTTTAACTTTATAAAATTATATAGATCGAGTAACTCAAAAATGATACCAAGGAACTAGGTACTACCATAGTATCATATCGTCCCTTTACAAGAAGGAAAATACTTTAAAGAAGTGTTTACCATCTGAACACATCTCCTGACCATTTTTAGTTACTTTCGAGTCACTCGAACTAGTTTATCTTCAGATACATTTCAAAAAGACCTGGATTTAAATTCTTAAAAATTTCTTTATAAAATACATTTTATAAATCCAATTTATAAGTTCACTTATTTTTATAAAAAAATTCATAAAATCACTTATCTTCAATAAATTTCTTTAACCTTAAACCAATATTATTTATCGAACACCACATGTGAAACTAAATTCATGAGGTGTTCATATTTAAACTTTTAAATCAAACAACCAATCAATTTATGATAATAACTAAATATTATCATTCCTTTAACAACCTAACACTACATACTATCTCTTCCAAAAGATATTCATTATATTCAAAATATAACCCTATGTAAAATTATTTTATTTACCAATTTTAAAAATAAAAATCATTTTTATACAACATTAACAAATACATGCTCATATATAATACGCTCAAACTCATTCTAAGATGTCGCTTTCCCTATCTCTATTGGGTTACTCACCTTAGGGTATTACTAACCCTATCTCTGATGAGAGTTTTCCCCTACTAGGCTCAGGTGTTCGCTCCACCTAAGCTCTGATACCAACCATGACGACGCGCCTTTTCGACCCTTAGAAATCGATACTAATACATTCGCGGTATTCACGTGCCGAATATTCAAGTGCTGGAAAGATGGATTGATCAAGGGTAAAAGAAAATAAAGAAAGTATAGAATCTCATAAGAATGGAATAACATATGTTATTTCAATATATAATCTTTACAGTGGAAATTTTAAATACATATATCAGAGCCTATCCTAACCACAGCCTGGACAGTTATAAACCTCGGTCCCTACTAATGCTGAATACAAAAGGTAAACAAATGCAGTGGAAATGGATATGGATAACCATCTACAGAGGAAATTCCAGCTCCTGCTTCAAGCTCCTCCAAAATTTCCCAAGCTAGATCTGGACTACTTGGCTGTCCAAAAAAACAGGACACCTAAAGTTTAAGGGAGAAGAAAATAAACTCTGACTCAATCATGAGACTAGTGTGAGAAAACTCAAAACACGGGTATTTTTGAAGACAAAGGGTATCTCATAAGACCACGCCGCACATAAATACTGTCGGGTTTTATCTTATGACAACCAAAACATTGCTACGTAAAATTCAATGATATTATAATAGTGTCTAGATTATAAATACATATTAATCTTATCAAAAATTGTTACATTGATTAAATTCTAGCATAATAGGTATACAAATAAGTCAGAATGTACTTATTGGAGAATGGATTCCATACAACGGCAAGTAAGAGACTACCTTCCATACAGTACATCTGTAGAGGAATGTACCGAGGACCCACAGACAGTCCTCTGCATTTGGCAAGATCGACCTACCCTTTCGGCGACCAACACAATGGTCCTAAATGGTACCGAATATGACATCACCCCGGTCGTTCTCGACCTATTCAAGACGTCTCATAGCATACACAACAAACCCGATATATAGAGGGTAATCTAGAAAGGTGATTACCATACCTTAATGTTTGTGACCCATATAGCCTTACGGCATAACCTTTTTGAGCCACTTTCGGGTGTGAGGCCTAAGGTAACGTATTACCTTTTACAAAAAAAAATTAGTTTGAATTCCACATTACCATTTCTAATAACACATTATTGATTTTCACAAAAGTACAACCCCCGAGCTTGTACGTCTCAGCGAATGGTGTTATGTGTAAGAGGGGTTAGCTCTTACACCACCAAAAAGATGTACGTTTGTAAAAATGAATGTACATGGTCTTAGATTTACAATGCCAAACACTTGTCCATACAAATTGTCCAGGAACAGGACAAACTGAAGGTACTCCTCTTACCACATCTTGTTTAGGAATCACCCCTAGAATTAGTAGCGAGTAGTCATTGCAAATCGAATATTTTTAGAACGAAGGCACTACTGCCACCATATATATATAATATGGGAATCACTCCAGAGGTTGGTGGCAAGCAGCCCTATAATATAAAGATCTTCGTCTTCTAAAATCATCATCTTCAACATGTCTTCACTTTCAAACGTATATGTTGGTTCGAAGTGGTTTTTGCATAGGAATCATCCAAATCCGATCTCGGTCTCATTGAACCAATCAATGATAAAAAGATGTCAAGTATATAGGTAATTTATCAATCAATATCCAATCAATTTATCTTTTTATCAAATAAAATATCTTTCAGAAATATATTCTTTAAACTATATTCTTTTTTAGCATATACGGAGTTATTAAACCTCTTTTATCAAACCTTTGGTTAAATTAACCCCTTTTTAACTTTGGAAATACCAAAACATTTCAACTTTTACATAGGAAAAATATAATTCAGATCTTAATGAAGATTTCACATTTCCAAAATATATATTTAATGGGTTTAAAAATAATGTTATTTATGACATCGTTTACTGTAAATCAAAACCAGTTAGTATTGAGTTAAAAGGGATCCATATATTTTAGATTAATTATACTCAACACTGGTTCTCGTATTCAACCCTTACTATTCATTGAATAATAGTGAAATCGCCTTTTAAATTCACATGGATAGTATAAGTTCCCTCCTCGAAATTTAATAAAGAGTTTAACTAGAACATTTTCTTTACCATAAAAATCTTATTTGACATCTTGTTTAACTTTGTGAAAAATTCCAAATCTCTTTTCTTTTATGATCTGAGTATATCAAATTAACTATCCCCTCCATCGGGTCATTCCAAATAGCTAGACGGTCAAGTTATTTGATCAACACTAAACCGTATCAAAATAATTGTTCTTATTCTAAAATCATTAATAAAGGATTCAGGAAGAAAAAAACCAAGTTTAAATCTAATTTCCAAATTTCGTTGTAATATTATCGGTGAAAAGTGCATGTAAGGGCTTCGTGGCACAAATCTCATTTTAAACCTTTTATATGTCCAATTTTTCCATTTAAAAATCTTTTATAATACTTTAACATATTTTTAGAATTTAATCCATATTTTTAAAGATTAAAAATATCCATTTATAAAGAATATGAAACTTTGACTTTCAAACTGCCAAAACGCGACGTTTTTGAAAACTTGGTTTAGACATATCTCAAACTCTACTACATGAAATCTCGATTTTTATTGTTCATTCAAAAACTATAACTCCATATGTCCAAAAAATTCTTAATTTAATGAATTCGACCTATATTCCACTCTACACATTGATTTAACTTTTCGGGTCGTGAAATCACAAACTGTCGAAATGCGATGCCTTATTTTGACTATAATTTCATATATTTTCAAAAGTTTGCCAAAATGAGTTTTAATATTTATAAAACATTTATAAACTATTTTTAACAATTTTTATTCATATTTGAAGAAGTTTAACTATGTCGTGACACTTTTATAATTCATAAAAGAAAGTGAATTCTTTGTGTAAATTCGACGTGTACCGTAAATTATTTCCATAACCACGCAAACATATTATCGCACCCAAAACATGATGATCAAACATAGAAAACAAGCATGGAAAAACATATCATATCATCATAAAATTTAATAAAATAAACTAGCGGAGTAATTCTCATATCCATTTGTCTCTAGGTATACTAAAATTGACTATAGCTCCACTATCACCACACCGAAGCTTATGAATCCTGCCCTGGGACCCTTAGGTTGCTCAGCCATGTACTCGAGAGAGTGGAGATGCCTAGATGAGCTCGGCTAAGCAAGAAGAAAGAAAAGAAGGTGATCGCTCACTTTAATTTCAAACTAAGTGATATCTTTCTATTTTTGGAAGTGTATTTTTAGTAGAGCTTCACTACGATTATGGAAAAATTTATGAAGACTTGGAAGCCATTAATGAGCATTAAGGAGCTCAAGAAGAAGGAGGAAGAAGAGTTTTTAGTGTAAGGAAATGAGAGGATATGGACATGTATTTATAGCCATTTTAGCAAAATACCTACAACATCATCATCATTCCCATCACCCATGTGCTACACCCACACCCCCTTACACGGCTGAACCACCCTCCCCCTTGTGCCAACCCATGTGCTTGTAAGTCATGGTAAGTTTTGTTTTGGTTTGCTTAGAAAATATCTAGATTTTTATATATGTACCTTAAGTAAGTTAGTAAATGTTAACAGTGTGTGTGTATGTGTGTTTATATGTAATTGTATGTGTGTTCATGTGCATATGTATGGTTGCTTTTATGTTTATTTTTGACATATCAAGTTGCAATGTTTCTATACAACTTTTATTCGTTAAACCGTTGTGAATCTGCAATTCGAATTCCGGTCTGATTTTCACTTCTTGGTTAAAATATATATATGTGTGTGTATGTGTAAACAAATTTGAAAATGACATTTCTATTATTATTTAATAATTAAAAAAGCCTTATTTAATATTTAAAATAATTATAAAATCATTTAAACTTAATTAGATTCTAAAATTAATTATTTAAAGATGATGACATCATTGATGGTGTCATAAAGATATTTTATTTCCAAAAATAATATAAATAATTTTATTACATATTCTTGCTTAAATGGAGACATAAGTATATGTATCCAGTTTCGTATCCTCTAATATTGAGAAAATCTCAATTTTATAGACCATCCTTTTCTGATAGAAATTTCAAATACCTATATCTGTAAATATAATTTTAAAACAAGTTTATCATCATTAATTATTGTTCAAAACATTATATTTTCTATTATAAATCTTATATTTGAATATTCAAAAAAAAATATTTTTCAAAGTGATAAATTTACGGGACGTTACATAAAGGAAGTAAATACCAAAGTTTGAGAATATTGTCTTGAGATTGTGATTGAGAGAAGATAGTAGTATGGTTGGAGAAGAAACTAATAAGATGGCAAACCTACATAAAGGGAGTTGGCTGACCCAAGTTTGAAGAAATCAAGATAAGTTCTAGGGAATTTATTCCACGAAGCCAATTTTCTAATGAGTTATTCTAAATATGCATAGTTCATATGTCGTACCCATTACAATGTATGGATGCACAATTTATCCTGTAATCGGGTATAATAATTGAAGCAACGGATGGATTGCATTTATTAGAAGCCAAAAAGGAGAGTTAAGGAAGATGGGCGGTACTGAAATGGCATACTAGGAATGTCCATCGTAATTTTAGTAAGGAGTGTTAGGGCCATAACTCCATTAACACAAGTTGATGATGAATGACAACGTTCAGCAAAATTTCCTTTTAGGGTTTTTGTAATGTAATAGCTAGTTATCTCCCTTAGGTTATTACAAAAGCGTAGGATATGGTACGAGATGTGTTCCTATTTTACCATTATGTTGATTTTATGGATGGTATTAGAACGCTATATAAACAAAAAAAAATATTAGAAAGCAGTGTAAATAAGGAGATCTCAAAAGAACACTTAATCTACGATAAAATTGTATATAAGACTATAATTTTATAAAATAAATTAGGAAATTAAGTTAGCAACTAGAAACTAAAATTTCTTTAATCCCAAAAACTTTTGAACTTTGAGGAAAAAAATTAGCAACCGGAGGATAAGGAAAGGTTATTGCAAAATCACAAATCACTATCCCTATGCCTTAAAAGCTAAAATTAATAAATACGCCAGTAGGTAGTTTATTGTTTTAGAATAAAAGTAAAGGTTCTCCAAATCCAAGATTAACTGCAATACTAGGGTCAATCACATACACTAGCTCATAGACTAAGTCCCGATTATGTTTAGACACAGCCTGATTTATTTTAAAGATAGAACGACAAATGTTTTGTAAAATTATATTCCAAATGTTTTGAAAATTTTTGTTTAGATGATTTTGAGGAGTTTGGGTTTAAATATTTTCATAAATTTTTTGGCCAAGTGCTTTCGAAAAAATGGTGTTCAAATGCTTTTTAGAATTTGATTTTTCAAACTATTTTGCAAGTTTGATTGGAAAGGAAAAGGACTTTTGATGGAAAATGGAAAATTACCAATTTTCTAGGGTGCATGCTCAACGTAGGGTGGCTCGACGCATCAGCGAATATGAATTTTACTGTATGACAAAGGTGACAGTATATTAAACATAGATAATAACAAGGGAATAAGCTATTTTAACTTTGGAATTTCTATTTTCATACCTTGTTGACAGTAAATAAAAACTTGTACATAGGATAACTACGCTTTAACGCCTAAAAATAAACTCCTTATGCAAATTATACTTGGAAAAGTTGAAAAGGTTTTGGGGGCAAAAGAGGAGGTTCCAATGCACAACGGTATAGGTATTCAAAAGTAGGGTAGAATTGTAAACTTTTCCATCTAAATTCTTTTTCTAACATAGGAGTATAGATTCAAAAACTGGATTTTCAAAAATTTTGGATGTGAAAATTTTGGGCTAGGTTTTGGATGGCAAGGATTGAATGCAAATTTGGTTAAACCATACTTCTACTCGTAGGAGCGTAGAAATTATTGTGTATAAAAGTATTTTTGAAAACTTGCATACATATAGAATTGCCAGTATCTCTAGGCTATTTGCATCATATTTTCAAGTTGTTTTAAAAAGAATGAATTAATATAGGAGGTTCTGATTTAGAGTCATTCTACATACACGTTTTATATGTTGTGGTACAACATGCACTTGTACATATTTGGCTGCAAAATTGGTTGTACGCTAATTAGTCGGATAGCTTAGATTGGTTGCACTCTATGTCACATCATTCAAACCTTGGAACTTCGAGGAAAAAATTATTTTAAGAAGGAGAATGTAACACCCCATAAAATTAACAATGACTAATAAATAATTAATAAGGCTCCAAAAATGGAATTTTAGCAAACGATGGAATTTAGCTTTGAAACTTGCATCATTTGTTCATGGAGATTTTATGAGCAACTTTCATATTTGGAGTTACGTGATTAGAGTTTAAATGAAAATTTTACTAGCGTTTGAAGTTTTTGGAGCGAAAATAATTAAATAACGAAAAAGGAAGTAAATAAACATTAAATATGGGACTCCACCGGTCAACCCCGACCATGGGCCAGTAGACCACCTATAGGGAAGTGCTCGACCAGTCTAGCAATGATAGGTAGGGTTTGAATCTTGGCCAATGGGCTGGATTTAATTACTTTAATCCTGTGCAGTCAAAGCGCTCGGCAGATTCGAAGCGGTGGAGGTCCAAAAAGTCGTAGCGGGGATACATCGAGGATATAGCGGGATATAGCGGATGGCTCTAAAATAGCATATAAAACTCGTACTTAATGTTTTTACAAATATATAAATGGTAATTAAATGAAAAATTATCATTCAATTGAATTATAATTAATACATAAATAATTTTAAACAAAAAATACGTGCGAATATACTTTAAATAAACATAAAACTGTTATATCTAACATAATTAAATTTAGTAGAATATTACAGTATTTTCATTTCTGAAAATATATTAAAAATTAAATCAAATAAATTAATTTCATAATTTTTACAATGTATAAATGCAATTCTTTAATTCATTTTATTAAAGAAGATATAGCAGAAATAGAAAAATATAGCGGGAATAACGGGATATAGCGGGGATTAAAGCGGAAAGGATATATTTTGGGGCTATATGGAAAAATCATAGCGGTAGAAGTCCGCTATGAGATATAGCGGGGCTATAGCGGGGTAATAGCGGGGCATTAACTACACAGCTTTAATCTAATGGATACGATTGTTTTAAGCGCCTATAAATAAAGGTCTAACGCCCTCACTTCCCTTCTCATATTTTCAGATCCAAGCAGCGAAGCTCTGTCATTTTCCCTTCTCCACTACTTCTAAAAATTATAAAATATTATATACATGCATATAATTGGAGAATGGTAGAAAATAGAAAAGAAGAAGAGAAGGAGCAAATCAATACCATATAATAAAGTAATTTTTATAAATATAAATTTATATTCCCCTTAACCCCAAATCTATATTCCCTTTAACCCCAATGTTATAGAAGAAGAGAAAAAGCCTTTATAATGTATACACCCTATTATGCATATTCTTTTGGATTAGAATGGAAAAAGGGGGTTAAGTACTGGAATAGATTTACATTTGGAGATTTGGAAAGTTTAAAAGGCGAGTGATAAACAATATAATTTATTTATAACATTGAAATTTACATCGTTGGATTCTATTTAATTATGAATCCTAAATAAGATCTAACGAATTGTAGGCTTAAAACAAATGTACAAGAATATTGCTTACATATTCTATAATATAGGTAATTCGAATAGGAATAGTATGTACAACATAATCTAGAAATTTGAATTCAGTTCCAAAATTTATTATTGTTAAACGTCTGTTTATTCCAAATTTGTAATTGGGTTGTAAATTATGTTACCCTAGTTTACTTGGAATGTGAATTTCTATATTTTAATTTATTTGGAGTGAGTATAGTTTAATTATATTTATTTCCGTGTAATTTCCATAAATTATCCAATTTCGAAAATATGTATAAGAGTGCACCGTTTGAATTAACAAGGAATGTAACAAAAAGGAAAGAAACATGTAAACTATGGATATTCTTCTCTTTAATTTGCACCATCCATTTCAATAAAAGAAAAGAGATAATTCCTTGTACTTTCAAATGGAGAAAAATTCTCATTTTTGGGTAATTTATGAAAATTTATAATGGTAATCACTTTTTGAAAGGATAGCTCTGATAAATTAAAATGTGGAAAGGAATGTTCTAGTTTAGGAATTAATAATTAGAAAATAATATATATACATAAAATTGTGCATATCGATTAAAATATATATATCGTGATTTATGACAATATTCGTATTAGTTATTATAGCGTATTAAATTATAGAATTAAAAAAGAAGGAATATGAATTCCAAGATTTATGGACATTAACCGCAAATTTAATGGGCAAAGAATTTGCAGTTAATAGAGAGTTAAAGGAATTAAATGAGGACTGATGGAGAATTTAATATGACATTATGGGAAAATGAATTGGCATTATAGGTTGATTTTGAAAGTAGTAAATAAATGTCATTAGAGAATTTAATATGTCATTTATGGGACAATGAATAGGCATAATAGGTTGATTTTGAAACTAGTAAATAAATGTCATTAGAGATCTAATATAGCAATTATGGGAAAATGAATGGGCATAATAGGTAGATTTTGAAATGGGTAAATAAATAACATTATAGATTTTCCAATATTGATTTTGATGAAAATTATTACGGACAATTAACATTTATTAGACATGAGAAGGAAACAAGGAAACCAAAGCCTAAGCGTATAAAATAGAAATAATTACGTAGCGAACAAGTAAGCATCGATACTATTAAATATATACGTAGAAGCCAATATAATTTTCAAAGTAGGAAATTATATAGCTTCAATTATACATTTAGAATGAGCGTGAAGTAGTGGTCCTAGCTCAACACTTAGGCTTTGGATGATTGGTTTGGTTTAGCGGGTTGAGATGCAAGGTCAATAGAGTTACACAATAGAAGTATGTCCTTCACCTAGAGGTTACCAGCAGCTGTGTATACTTACTACTGATGTGAGACATCTACAATCATAGGATCCATGGGGAAGGGATATGCGTAGGTCGTAGGACCTTCTTCTGGGTCAGCGTTATTAAGTAGCTAGTGTAGGGTCCGCCTCTTCCTATTTAAGAAGTGTTAAATTATTGGGGTTAACGTTTAGGCACAGTAGTGGAAAATCTTGGAAGGGATCCGCTTTAGGGTCGATGTGTTAAGCAGCTATTATAGGGTCCGCCTCTCCTCATAAATAAGTATTAAGTAGCCTGGTGAGATTCCATGCGATGTCAGTTGGGGAGTACCAGGGTGGGGTCCGCCTTGGGTTATGTATTAAATGACAGGGACGTGCCTAAGATATAGGTATTAAATGGTTAGAGTCCACCTAATTTCCATTAAAGAGGTATTAGGTGGCCTGGGTACTTTCTCTCACATTGTTAGGACATGACTGACGGTAGTTGCGTAGGACTGGGAAGGGCATTTGGCCTATAGTTGAAGGTAGGTTGTAGATTTAAGATGCGTTAGTAATATGACAATTATATCATAAAGCCTTATCTAGGTGTCATCGTTCTCTGTAGTTAGGACCGATTGACTAGCGGTTATGCTGCGGAGGGCCCGCTTTGGGGTTTGAGGTATTAGATGGCCGTTGAGTCTGCCTCCTTCATATTTAAGAAGTTTTAAGCGACCCAAGGTTTTTGGGTGGTGAAACAGTTAGACATATATGCGGTTATGCATATACATTTATAGTTATACCTTGGAGAACGTTAGGTTAGGCATATTGTACGTGCACATAAGACTTAACGGATTAGCTGTAAACAATAGACATAACACTTGAATGGAAATCAATCGGCATAAATTAATGGGATGGGTAAAGTATGTAATTTTCCAATCACTAGAACAGTGTTCCGACCCCCTCCTCATAACAACCCACTGGGTAGATTTAGAAAGATTGGATACTAGAGAAAGACGGGAACTACAGACGGTGAAGTCTTCTTATTCATGCTCGGTGCTGACAAGGCAACAAAATATCAGAGAAATGATATTCCGAGGTAATAGACTTAGTCAATACGTATGTTATATTATATTTTTCAATTTCGCTATGAGTTTATATTGATTGCACTTTGATATACTTGTGTTATTACATGTTACCAAAACCAATGATCCATACCCTAATAGACTTGGGTTTCGATTTACTCGAAATTTAGGCCTATTAAAGTACGGGTTGTTACAAGGATGCATAACCTGATGGTTGGGCACATTTTCATGTACAGTGTAAAGGAATTAGGTAAGAAAGAGGGGGTTATTTAATTAAGGTAATTGATTAATTAATTAATATCTTTTCATATTTAATTCTTATCTCTTGCATACGAGGTCCAATCGAGACGCGGTCTTCACTGTTGCATACATAGTGAGATTATCCACGGCATAGTTCTGGGTTGGACTGGATTTGGAGAATTGAGAATTTATGGCTTAGGTGAGCAGAATTATAACTCTGAATTTATATTTCAGTACAAATTATCGTAATTATATATATTAAAAATAGCACATATGAGATGTAGAATAATATATGTAAGTAATTATTTACCTATTTGATTGGATTGGTTTAAGTAGATATTTGGGATAATTGATTAAGATCTGCATATATAGTTACTGTGTCCTATTCCTAATGAATAGAATTAGATGGAGTTGATATTAATTTATAATTTGGCTATAAATTAATTAAATTCAAACTTGTTATATTAGTGATAGAAATATTGTTATACATTTTACTACTAATCAAGAATTAAAAGTATGGCCTTCAAAATAAGTGGTAAGGCTAGAATAATTGTTTCGGCGGGTTAAACTTATATTAAGATTGTTTTAAAGTCTATTTAGCATTGGTATTAGTTTATTATGGTGAAATTCAATAGCTAACGAACTGGAAATTTTTATAAAGGTAATCTAAAAGGTTAAATATTACAAAAGAGGTATTATAGTATTTAATAGGGTTTGATTAAGGCTATAAAATGATTTATTGACTTTCTAAGAAATGGTTTATGATATATGTGCATACATACATATATATTATAAAAATGAGCTATATAATATTTTGAGATCTTATTAATAGCTAAAATTAATTTGAATTGAAGAACTAAGTGATATTAAGCTATAATAGGATAGATAGGCGAGAGTATTATCTTATAAAATAAGTTTGAGACTTCTATAAAATAATACAAAGAAGATATAATATTTGGATCGGTTATTTAAGTAAGATGCATTTTTGTTGAATTGTTTATATGATCATATGTGTGAATTGTTATTGATATTAAGATGATAGATTTGTTGCTTTGGTTGCGTATTGCCTTTATGTATGTAAATGTGCATGATATGTGTTTATTGGTTCCATATAGTTAGACTGGTTATACCTATATAGCAATATATGTATATATAACTGCATACAGTTTATGTGATTTAGTTATGTCTATATTATAAATATAGCTCTTGTATGTCCGACCTAGGGCTATTTTGAGATGCATGGAATATTATATATATATATATATATATATATATATATATATATATATATATATGCGTTTAAAGCGTTTATATATAGTTTCGGTATATTCGACTTGGTATACCGATTGGTGCATGAAATCTATTAACCCGCCTTTTGGCAAGGCAGCATACAGACGGATTTAACCCAATAGACTTCACGATCGTTGAGGCTGGAATATCATAAACTTTTTCAGATGGATGGATGGACAATCAACTACGGATAACAATATGAAGCTAGGAATAAGCATGGTCAATGGATAAATGATGTGGGACTTAGAGAAAGGATTAACTTTGGGTCGACATAGTCACTACTTCGTGTCAGAAAAGGGATTCACTTCGGGTCGCTAAAAGAACTAATTCAGGTCACCGTAGGAATTACTTCGGGTTAGCATAGGGTTTACTTTAGGTCGGCATATGTTCTATTCGGGTTGGCATATGATGGACGATTTGGGCTCGACAATCGTTATGACGGGCCCATGTAGGTGAGAAGGCCCTATAGCCAAAGTTTCACCTATAAACACAGCATGCCCGGCTTCAGAAGAGGGAGTTTCTTCATTTTGTTTCTCTTCATCTTCTACCCAGAGGCTACTCTGCCATTTTTGTTCTGGAATTCTGGATTGTAATTGTAATCAAATTCTTGATAATAAAAAGGATTTTTTAGAGTGGATGTAGGCCGGAGTTAGACGAACCACTATAAATCTTGTCTCTCTTTTACTTGCTTTTGTTTTAATTTTAGTTATTCTTTATATTATATTATCTACGCATATTCTATTTATGATCTATGACTGGATATTGGTACTTTCACTTATAATTGGGTGTTGGTGGTCAACTTTGATGCTAACATTTTGGTGCTTTCACTAAGAAAGCTAGCACTCGGGGATTTGAATGTTTGGATCTTGGAATTGAAAACTTGGAAACTCGGATTTAGGAAGTAATGGTTAGTCAATCAACAAGGAGACAGAGAATAGAGAGTAGCCATCATGAAGGAAGTCAGGAGGCTTCCTCAGGAGCTAATCAGACCTCAATCTTCATTACTAGGAACGAGATGGAAATGATGATGCATGCTATGCAAGAAAGGATGTTGAAAAGACAAAAGAACTTGATGCAGACCATACTCTGACAGATTGGAGAATCTAGAATGAAAAGCCAAGGGTGGAGTAGCAAGAAATACTGGAAACATGGATCACGGAGTTGGAGCGGCAGGAGCAGAGGAAGTTTAGAATCAGAACCAAGTAAATGGAACAACTAGGATATGGGATAGAATGGAACCACTTGGAGCTGCCCCTGATCATTCCACACTTGGGGGTATGCCCCCCGGATCATATTGGCTCCACTCTGGGCTGGATACCAGGCAGTGCTATGCAGTTTGGCATTGATCGAGATATGGGTGCTCGTTTGGGAGAGCGGATTTCAGGACTCCCTCGCGGACTCAGGGGGTAGGTTGGAGACAATGGACAAAGGCAACCACTCGATGATAACAACAGCTTGGCGGAAATGATCAGACGGGCCATGAGAGGAGGATCGGTAAATAGAGATTTGGAGGATGTGAATAGGAGCCCCTTTGCTCCTACGATTAGGCAAGCGAGGAATCCATAGGAATTCAAACTACCAGCGCTGGAGACATATGATGGAAGGACGGATCCCGCTGTTCATCTAACAAGGTATATGAGGCATATGGAAGTACCGAGGGCATCGAAAGAGGTCATGGCACGCTGCTTTCCTTTGTATTTGACGGATATAGCAGCACCATGGTTTAGATAATTAGAAAGTAGCTCTATTGGTACATGGAAAGAATTGATCGAAAGGTTTATGAGGCAGTTTAGAGTTCACATCTTGAGACCCAAAAATTTGATGAGTTTGGCGACATTGAAACAGAAGACCGGAGAGTCTCTAAGGAGTTTTCTAACACGGTTTAATGATACGGCGGCACCAGTGGATCGTCCAGGTCCATCCATAGTTTTGATGGTAGTTGTATCTGGCATTGCTGATGGCACAGAATTCAAGGATTCGCACGGGATCCACCTATGGATTTAGGGGAGTTTTACCACGAAGAAAAAAGGTTTCTATGATAGGAAGATGCAAGCTGATAGAGAGCGAAGAGAGGAAGTTGAAGTTTATGCGATCAAAGGCGGAGATCCACCCGGGGAAGATTCGAACAAGGGCAAAGGAAAATAAAGAGTAGAGAATGGCTTTGATGGACCGAAGCGGCCACAAAGGGAACCAAGATTCACCTCTTACACGGAATTGACTGAAACATTAGAATGATATATCTGGACACTGGGGGAAGATCCCCTATCGAAGGCGAATGAGGAGGGAGCCCACCAATAATGAAAGGAAATCGGACAAATACTGCCCATTGCACGAGCTAAACGGCCATAGTACAAACAACTGCAGGCACTTGAAGGATGAGATCGAGGGACATATCCAAAATGTTGGGTTGTTTGTGACGCTCCACCTCTATACTCACGCTAGCCAAAGATACTACAGGGTAATGCCGTCAACTAGCATGAAGAATAAGACTGTTGAGGAGCGACCATCCATGTAATTGCTTTGTGCGAGTACTGATATGTCAGATAATGTAACATTCATTTCATCTCAAGAGGAAATCCGACATACCGATACAAACTCAAAACTACTACACAGTGGCTATAATATCTTCGGAAACAAATATAGAAATAAGCATAACATAAATCAGTCACAGATATCCATATCACAAAGGCAGAAATGGATATGAATATAACACATAGAAGTGTATATCAGGGTAGTGGTCAAACAAGATCGACAATATCACAAAAGAATAGATACAAGGGCTTCACAAAAGAATAAGTATACATCAATGAGTCTATGTCTCGAGTGTATAACAACCAAAAACTACTGATCTAAGTAGTTAGCCAAAAGTCAGGCGACAGTCCCTGATAAGAAGTCAAGCAAAAGCACCTGTAACATCTCGGTCTGATCGGAGTATTATTTAATAAGAAAATAATAAATGGATCAGTCTAGCTATAAATACCAGATAAAAATGAGATAGAATATGAGATATAACAAAGACGTATGATAACAATAATGCCATACTATGAAAAGTATACATTAGAAAATCAACCAAAATCATACAATATCTTAAGAGTCTCATAACATCAAAAAGAATGTCATATTCTTTATTTCATTCACCAAGCCACAAATATTAACAACATATCAATGCCAATCATAAAGTTGGTGAAACACAAAAGAAATCATCAACTAGAAATCCAGAAATCATAAGAGGGGGAGGCTTATCACAAACGGGAGTATGAAAACTCACAAACACGGGTATTACAAACAGGACGCTATCCCATGGTCGCTAACCATAGAGCCGGTCCAACGACGTAGTACAATATCGGTACGCCCGAGGAACATGAAACTCGAATAGAGTGGAACATCGACGTAGTACAACGGTACGTTCGATGAACCTGATAAGTCGGAACAACAACGTAGTACAAAGGTACGTCCGATGAACCGAACTCCATAAAAGAATATGGGTCGCTAGCCCACAAAAATTGAGTCGAAACTCCAAGAAATAAATAGGTCGTTAGTCTATAATAGAAATGAGACGAAGCTCCATAAAACGAGGTGCAGTCCCCCACGAAAACAAAAAAACACAGCATATCGCTAGTCTAAACCATAAAATGATCATCATCGATCAACAAGAAGTGTCAATCACACTAAGCTAGTAAATAAATGAGTTTAGCTTCGTGTCCCATAACCACTGGCTTAACTTAAATATTTACGAACAAACTGTAAATTTCCACTAGAAAGTTGCCACAAGAGTTTCAACCGAACGAGTCTAAGAATTAACCGACAAAGTAAACGCAAGTGTTTCATACCACTTTTTTTGCTAGGTCGTTTAATTGGATTTCTCGAATGAATGAGGTAAAAGTTTATATATACTGATAGATTGGAAATCGGTTTTATAAATGAGCTTTGTAATTAAAAATAGTGTTGAAAAGGTTTTGATTAAAGAGTTTTTGATGTTTACTACTAGAATAGAAACCTTTATATTTCAAAGTGACAAGTCATAAAATTGATTGTAGAAACAATCAATCGCCAAAAATTCACATACGAAGACATGAATCAAATCCATAGAAATCGATGTCGAATCCATCAAGATGGATATACCCAAAAATTCCAAAATAGAAGTCATCAAAGTCGATAGCAAATGATAACAACAAATCGGGAAATCACGAATCGATAAAAATTGGATTGTCAAACAAAATAGGTAAATTAGGCCTATACAAGCAGGTCAGTCGACTGGAGCAGGTGGTCAGTCGACTGGCACAGAACCTGGAAACTCTCGGGTTTCCAGGTCAGTCGACTGACACATCAGGTCAGTCGACTGATATGGGGACAGAAAATCTTCTGCCCCTAGTTCAGTCGACTGACCTACTGGTTCAGTAGACTGAACCTGCTACCAGAGCAGAATCAGCCAAGCCCATTTGTGGGGCAAAACCCATAACACGAACGGAAGCGAACGAACGAGCAATGACGACTAGGGATTTATGCCTAGCGACAACCCAGCCTTGTGTGGCTCTCCGAAGCACCTCACTAACGTGTTCAAACATCAAAGATTGTATTTTCTAAGGATTTAAACTTAAAACACCACAAATTGGAATATTCACCAATTCAATCCAAATCAAAAGTAAATGATCATCAATAAGTGTTAGGAATTCATACCTAACAACAAAGATAGATATAGACATAGACGTGAGATAAAAATCTCACCTTTTTCACAAAAACAAGGATGAAGAAGCTATAGAGCAAGGTAAGAACAATCACTCTTCAATTCTAACCCAAGAAGCTTGAGTCAATAGCTTCTCTTTGGATTTGGAGTTAGAACTTGGATTTGCAATGGAACTGGGGCTTAGGAATTCTAATTCTTTTTCTCTTCCCCCATTTTTATGAAAACTTGGAGTGTTAGGAAATGAAAGTGAATGAAGAGAAGTGGGGGTGGAGCTAGAGTTAATAGTTTAGGCTAACCCAAACCCAAAGTCCAAAGTGCAAAAGGTCAAATTTTAGCTAGTTCCAAACATATCGAAGTTTATACTCAAAAAGGTCGTAAACGGCGTTTTGAACTCAATGGAAATGGTCCCGAGTCCTAATTCGATTATTTGCAAAAAGTAGCATTTCGGACTATAATCTGACTAACGATGCTATATTTAAATAAAATATTTAAATATACAATCGTAAAATATGCGGGTTGTTACACTGTTATAATATGTAAGAACGCGAGCAGCGGTAGTGGAACAAGAGCGATCACTATCCGCATCAAATGGAAACAACCCTGGATCGAGACGTCAACTTGTCATCAATTGATCGGAATGGAAAAGAATAAGTAATAAACTCCGTAATAAAATGGCTAAGACACTTACACATGCACGGGATCGCGAACGGTCCTCAGGCATGCTCTGAGATGACAATGAACTATCACACCCGGAGATGCATGCACTTTGATGTTTTAGTTTTTGCTTTTGTTTCTCTTTTTTCTATTTGGACTTGATTTTGTTAGTTGGATATTTCAATTATAAAACTCACTCTAATGTGAAATCCAAATTTTGTAATTCTGAGTCCCATCCGGACACTCACATATCGCCTCGTACGGCACTCGATATCGAAGGATCACATCTCGCCTTGAACGGCACAAGATCTCGAACAATCACATTTTGCCTCAAGCGGCGCACGTTCTTGAACGATTGCATTTCGCCTCGAGCTGCATACGATCTCGAACGATCATATTTCACCTTAGACAGACGCTTGATCCCATGCGATCATCATCGGCCTGGGACGGCTATGAATTTTATTAACAGTCCCGAACGATCATTACTAACAATCAGGAAAGATCATTGATCTCTTCATAGGTCATCCACAGGTTCCAAACATCAGGCTTATGGCAATACAAAACACGCCTCCTACCGCAAGGCATGTTTTGGAGGGCAAAGTGTTACCCCGCCTTTTGGCAAGGCGGTATACAGGTGGATTTAACCCAATAGACTTCCTGATTGTCGAGGCTGGAATATCATAGACTTGATTTAGATGGATGGATGGACAATCAACTATGGATAATAATATGAAGCTAGGATTAAGCATTGTTGATGGATAAATGATGCGGGACTTGGAGAAAGGATTAGCTTTGGGTCGGCAAAGGATTCACCGCAGGTTGCTACAAGATCTACTTTGGGTCACCATAGGAATTACTTCGGGTCAGCATAGGTTTTACTTCGGGTCAGCATATGATCTACTTTGGGTTGGTATAGGATGGACGAGTTAGGCTTGAAAATCGTTATGGTGTGCCCATGTAGGGGAGAAGGCTCTGTAGCCAAAGTTTCACTTATAAGTACAGCAGGCTTGGCTTTAGAATGGGGAGTTTCTTCATTCTATTTCTCTTCATCTTCTACCTAGAGGCTACTCTGCCATTTTTATTCTGGAATTCTGGATTGTAATTTTAATCAAATTCCTAATAATAAAAAGGATTGTTCTGGAGTGGATGTAAGTCGAAGTTAGCCGAACCACTATAAATCTTGCCTCTATTTTCCTTGCTTTCATTTTAATTTTGGTTATTCTTCATATTATATTCTCTATACATAATATATCTGTGAATGGATATTAGTGCTTTCACTTATAGTCAGGTGTCGGTGGTCAATTTTGACGCTAACAAAATCCATTATACCATTGAGGAGCATGACCTATAGACATGGTTCTGGAGTAAGGACGGAGAGAAATTAGGACGTCAATCTAAAGTAGGTCATATATTGTTGCGTTTTACAGATGGGTGCTGCGACATGACCTACATGCCAACTTCTTCTGAGGTATTAGTTTTCAGGGGAGTCCACAAGTTAGTTATGGCTCTTAATAGGTCTCTTTGGTACCTAATGCCAATTCCGCATGATTTATCGATTCATAATTTAAGCATATGTATAGTTCGGTATGCCCAACTTTGGGTTACCAAATAATGGATGAAATAATATACAGATGGATAAATATATAATTCAAGTGATATATATATATATATATATAATTATAGATGCATGGTTTGGGCAATTTATAAATATTGGTTTGGTGTGCCTGACTTGGGGCAACCGAGTAGTGCGAGGCACTTCAAGAACAAATCACAACCCACTCATGGGTGATAATGCTTTTGTGTTGTGTATATGTATGGGAAGGGAGTGTGTGGGGTAGCTTAAATCCAGATTGTCTATCCACAGACAATCGGATGATACCGATTTTGTAAAAAGAATCCATTATACCATTGAGATGCATGACCTGTATACGCGGTTCCGAAGACGGGGAGAGAGATTGTGAAGTCAATCTAGAGTAGGTCATATATTATTGTGTTGTACGAACGGGTGGTGCGATAGGACCTACATGCCAACTTCTTTTGAGGTATTGGTTTTCAGGGCCGTCCATAAGTTGTTTTGGCTCTCGATGGGTCTCTTTGGTAGCAAACGGAAATTCAACACGAGTATTTATTATGGTACTCGTATTTTGGTTTTGCATAAGGAGATGGTATGTTAGTAGCATTGCTGTATCATTGTGTTTGTATGCATTTCAGATGCTTTGATAGGGATTGAGAGATCTACGTCATCGTTGCTTATAAAGTGTAGTATTAACCCTACATTCATTTTTTATATGTAGTAGCATAGATTGTAATAATATAAACTATTTTAATAGGAGAACCAATGTTATATATCATCCTAACTTGTTGTGTATGGATAAAGTAGGGCGACATTTGATTAGTATTACCCATTGATCCTTGCTCACTTTTATTAGATGTATATAGGTTGCAGGTGTATTCTACTAGAGATAGGTTCCCTCACACACAAGCTTTAAACCTGACCTGTATTTTGTCTTTGTTTGTTTATGTCATGACAACTCTCGATCACTCGATTGAGTAGTTTGGAAGTCAGGTGCTTTTGGGGACAAGCTTTCTGCATAGCTGGAGCATCTTGGAGGCATGAAGTCGATATAATGGAGATGTATACTTGTTGATGATGTAGCACATGACGGACATGCCATTTTGTATGCAAGACTTGTGATATCAAACATTGTATTCAGAACCCAACACTGAATGGAGTGATGTATTTTGACTCTCTGTCTTATTATTTATTTAACGGTTGCTTCCACTAGTGTAGTCTCTTGTTTATTATTTATCCTATTTTGTTCATGTATATTCGGTATATTATATGTTATCATTCCATTGTGAGATTGTACCGATGTGCCTTGGTATGATATTTAGTTTTAAATTTTACCCCAATGGACTATTATTTTTGGTATCCAAGATTAGACGTCGTCATTTTACATTGACTCAGGGTATTACGAAGGGCTGGTCATTACAGTTCGGGTCTGAACCATCTCTAGTTTGAGGACTTAGCCAACTTGGGCTAAGTTTACTCACTCCGCTTCATGCCACATTTCTTAGACCAAGTCCTGGAGTGTACACTTAAAATCCCAAAGCTTCATTCTCCAAAACCCGAAATCTTCGTTGACTACTCCACCATGGCTGAGCAATCTTCGTAAGGCCATAACTCCACCATCTCCAAATATAATAACATGCAATCAATGACATAGCTTCTCCACACCATCGACAACATCTCATCTCAATCATAAGTCATTTGGGTTATTTTTGATCGATCGGCCATGATCGATTGTCCTAGAAAACATATCTTTGTTTCTGTTGGAACTTAGCCAGCCCGTAGCAGAAGTAATGTATGAATTTTAATTTTTTTTACCATTTTGTTAGGCCTATGAAGTCTAATTTATTTAAAACATTTCTAAATATACGTTTAAATAAAATCATTATTTATTCATATCAATAATATGGTTTATATAAGTAATTAATATTATAATATATATATATACACACATGTGTATATGTGTATGCATGTGTTACGCAACAATCCATGCAAGGTATAACATGTCTGTATATAAGTGTAGGAGTTCATACGACAACATACATGTTAGCTCATCTAGTGTATAAATATACCGTCCAAATGTATGTTTATACACTTTATTTATGTATTCAAAAAATTGCAAATATATGTATATATACGTGTATAAATATACACACATGTATATGTGTGTGCGTGTGTGTGTCTATATATTTTTATTTTGAAATTATTTATAAATATATAAATAAATATATGCAACTGAAACTTATAAAAAATATATATAAATATCTGTATGTATATATTTATAGTTACCTAAAATTGCATTAAAATTTTATTTATTTATTTTACTGAAAATTGGAAATTGAAATCAATTTTGTAAATAAACATGTGTGTGTCTATATATATCTCGCAAATAATTTCATAATAAACACATATATATACTTAAATAATATATATGTATATATACGTATATAAAGTATACTAATAAATATATGCCTATTACAATGCTCACGGCAAAAGTTAGGTTTTTTTATATTTTAAATCTTTATATACATTAATTTCCGTAAGGAAATTAAATAAAAAAAATTCAATTTTTTTTTTTAAATTTAAATATTTCAGAAAAATTTGAAGATATTTCAATATTTATTATTTTATGTACATATTTTATAATTAAAATAGATTTTAAAATCAATTATTGATTTTGACTATGATTTAAATATTTAAATTATATATATAAAAAATTAATTTATTTTTATTCGCTAAATGTGCTATTAAAGTTATATTTAATTTTATAAAATTTAAAACATATTTTTTAAAATAAATAAATATAGATATTATATATTTATAGACTTAAATGATTTAAATAATATATATATAATTATTTTAGTTATGTCGAAAGTCCATTAAATATAAAATTATTTGTATAAAATTTTAAAACTATATTCTGTATAATATAAGAATTAATATTTGAATTATGGAGTTAGCATAACTTAATAATGTATATTAATTAATTAAATAAAACAAATCTTTTTTTTAATTTTGAGCCATGATTATCAAAGGCATATACATAAAAAAATCTTTTAAAAAAATTATATACATATATGTAACAAACAACCATTCTGAATGTGATGATATATCGATATAACAGAATCATCACCTAACTAATAAAATAATATATGATATATAAATTATCCAAATATTATTATATAATTGTAAATCAGAAAATTAACTTATCTCCAAATCCTATTAGTACACCTTGAAATGATGAGACCAACTCCTTGAACTAGTTTCCAATCTAGCAAGGTGCTAGCTTCTGAACAAATGACCACCAACAATCGAATAACAACTATTTTATTTGATTTGAAATTTAGAAATGGAGGCGGAGGTGGAGTACTATTTCGGCCAAAAATCAATGCTCGTGGAGGCTCTCAAAAATTTATGAATGAGTGGGGTGACGATGTTTATACAAAGGAAAGAATAGAGAGATAAGTTAGGATCTAAATCCTCTATTCTCCCTTACTCGTTCTCTCTCTTATCCATCCAAATCAAGCCCCCTTATTGTCATATGGTCGGACCCTATCATGCTCCATGATGGCCAAACACACCAGCCCCTACATGGACTTAAACCTATTTAAAGCTCGAACAAATTATATTGCATTTGAATCTAATATAAACGCGTATCGACATCATATTTCGATTAAAATATTCATAACTATTATAAACATATTTAATAATATTTGTTCATCAAATCAAAATAAGATTTTATAATTAATATCTTATAAATATCAATTAATTTAATTAGTTTATAATAATTAAAAATTAATTAAATCATTTGATCGAAGAAGTATTCAATGTTTCGGTTGTATGACCCATTTAGTGTAAATTTGGTCGGCAATTAATATTGAACTATTAGAATATTAACGTTCACACATCACTTAGCAGGTGGTGTGACATTTTGGCTAAATTTAAACGTTACCCGGTAGTAACTATTATTACACCAATTCTGTTCATCAAAACTATATCGCTTTGGACTTATATAATTTGATAATGGCTAAAATTCCAACACATCCATAATAAAACTATAGTCCAAACACAAAATTCTTGGTTCAATAATAATAATAATTATTAACTGAAATTCTCTAGCCAAAGACTTTGACTTTAAGGTTACTTCAGTTGATCGTGATATTAACCCCGTATAACTAAGGAGATGAATCCTTTCTTGAATAGTGTAAGACTTGCAATGCATTCACTCGATGTAACTATAGTTGTTCGGTGGATGTTATACCACGATTTAACTTTAATCAAAGCAGAGCTTCTACATTGAAGGTCAACAGTATTTTCAAGTCAAGAGAACTATGTAATTTGTCATATCGATATTTTCTATTTAAGCTTAGTTATAGTAACCAATGGAAAACTATCGAGTGAATCATTTCATAGTTATCTAATAACTATGAGTATGTAATTCCTTGGTGCCTCCAACAATTATGAGTAATACACTACCCAATATTTGAAGAGCGCCAAGTACTTTAGCCTCAACGGATGCACCAATATTCAATCACTATAGATATAACTAGTAATATGTAAATTAGTATGTCTATTTTATTGTGATAAATCACTCATGGTTACAACACATTATAACCACTGTCACAAAACATACGATTTATGGATTTTCTATTAAATACACTTTTACTTAAATTAATTAATTAATATAACATATTATATCAAGTATATAATAAAAAGAAACACCTTTTATTTTGAACATGATTCGTTATCGAGTTAGATATATATACATATAACAAATTACATAATTGCTCCTAGAGCATACCACTCACTCTATCAGTTTTGGCATTTTTTGAGTTGGTTTTCCTTCTACTCCAAATGCCTTAACTTATTACGCGGTTCATTTGCGCTTTAGCTCCAATCACTCTAAAATCAATTGAGTCTATGAAATGCATTGATGCTCTATACTCTAACCTAAACAAGCATACAAATACTACCAAACAAGCATCATACCATCATTATAAAGTCAATACAATCACTGTATCATCTAATATATACATTATACCAAAATTGGATCAAACAACAAAATGGCACATCCATAAGAATATACAAGCAAATCTTAGATCTACTACATTTAAATTTATTTTGAAAATATTTGTAAGTTTTTTATAAAAGTCACATTTTTAGCTTTAAAATCATTCTAAAAGCATCAATAAATACTAAATAAGCAATTATAGTATTGTGAGAGACTCTAATTACTCATCTAGAATCCAAATTCACAAAAACCAAGAAGGATTCATGATGAACAGTAGCCATAACGAATCCTTATGCATCTAAATAATAAAAAATGAATTCCTTCCTAATCTCATCTTAATAGCTCGACTTGGTAATTAAAGTAAGGATTAGAGTTGCTTTTCGGCTAAGGAGATGATTAATGAATGTTAGAATATTTGGAAATGTGAAAATGATTAGGGGACTGTCCCATCAGGCTATATCAACTCCAATACGGAAGTTAACGAACTCAATTTATGCTAGTCTAATTACTCGCCAATCTATCCAAAAATTATCTAACTCCTAATGGTCATACCTCTTAATTGGTGAAGCCTAAAAATCAATTTGACCACTTTATGAAAAGAGAAACCTTTATATCTTTCATTTGAAAGTGATCTCGGACCCTAATTCCGCTTCTATCAAAAGTTATAGGTCTGACACTTTAAAGGATAAAAATTATTTAACAAATTGCTAAGGGTTAAAATGTCAATACCCACCATTCCACAAAGTTATAGCCTTATACAACCCAATATCAATTTTAAATATAATATTTTATGATCCTCCTATACGTAAAACATTGATCGATATAAACATGATGAAATTTATGTCCAGTCACAACTAATTTCTTAGGAGGTTTATCATACTTCTATCTCTGTGTTCATGTTCGTCGACCAACTTGTCATTTTTTTATCAGAACTTGACTAGAGGATATTCGAATATATTAGCTATCATCCTCCATAATTCGTTAGTACCACCAATAATATCCATTCCCATTCTAATATCGAATTTATTTTGTGGCATATGACCCATTTAATGCACTTATGCAACAAAGTGTCCTATTTGTTTTACATTTGAGATACATTAAAATTGCACTTAAACATTTGACGAAAACCTCCACCATTCACATGTATGATAATCTCACTTGATTGTCACAACTTTCCAGCATTTATGTACAAGTATCGATGAACTTCAACATTTGGTGCATGGTCCAATTTGTGATGGGTTGCGATGAATGAGTGTATAATACGTAAAAGGTCAAAATTACATAAATTATCAAAAAAAATGCATAAAAATTTATGATAGATAAGAAGAAATTAAACATATATATGCTAACAAATAATTTAAAAGTAGATCTGTTCAATTGGAGCAAAAATTGTGATTTTTTAAATTTTTTGAAGAGAAAGGGGAGGACTGGGATATAGGATGTAAAGGGGAAGAAAATGAAATGAAACAAATGAGTTAACTCACATACCAGTTGTTATCCGGGTTTTCCAGTAGGATCCAAGATGGAACAACTTGATGAAGTCAAAATGGCTCAAAACTCAACCAAAAGGACTAAAGCAACAAGCCATAAAAAGCCAAGAGAAAAAGACGAGGAAATTCACTAAGGGCATGGATCGCTAGCGATCCATGCTCTATGTTTTGCTTGCAATCCATAGATATAGCCCAGGGTTCAACTATTTTTCTTGCATCATGATCCAATCCATATTATAAAAGTAGTGGTTGAGTTTGATGAGATTCTGAGTTAGCTAAACCAAGAAACAAGCATCCGTCCAGTCCAATCAGCGGTTAAATACAACTAGCAAGTAAATTGTCACCAAAGCAAAGCGACGAGCAATGAGACTACACAAACAACGTCGACACAAGACAACAAAGAAAGTCCAAAAACATGCTAAGTGTATGGATCGCCAGCGATCCATACGTGAACATGGTACAAGCACGACCCACACAGATTGAAGCAGAGAAAGGAGCTAAGTAATTAGCATGCATTCGAGCTAATTCTATGGATCGCTAGCGATCCATCCTTTTGGCTTGAGTCGCGAGCTAAACTCCATTGCATCTTCCTATATCCATCTGCGAATAGCTGGCGAACAGGCTTGGCCTAATAGCTCTCCGATCTATATAAATACCATCCTATCTGCAACATAAATGCGATCTTCTCCGGACTGGCTGCTGAAACTCTACTGGAAGCTTTCTTCACTCTTACCTCCCTCACAACATATCCAAAGGGGTTCGCTATGATTCACCAGTGGATTCCAACCTTGGAGATTCAATCTAGCTAAGGACAATCAAGAGCTTTGTAATCAAACACTTCTTGTAACAGCAATCGGTCTATAAAAGAAATTTTAAAGTGGACATAGGCTTCGTTAACAGCCGAACCACTATAAATATCTTCTTGTCTTCTTTCTCTTACTACTTTCTTCTATATTTATTATTTATATTATTGCTCTATGAGAACAGGGCTGGTGTTTTGCCACTTAAACCAGGGTGTTGATCCATTTTTTGGGTTAACATTTTGGTGCTTTCACTGAGAACCCAACTCAGGGTTTAGATCTAGCTATCTACTTTGGATCGCATTGGTCTAGGTATTGTTCCTCCAATGATCGTAGCACCAAGTAATTATTGACGAGCTCTAATATGATCAGATTTATAAGTAAGCATCTCTTGTAAAATATGAGCAACATCAAATCCTTCTAGAGTCGAAACGTCCATTTCCCCTACTCGTTTCCCCCCTTGCTTAGCCTTTCCTCTAAGGGGTTATTGTGTAACAAGTGCGTAATGCCCACTCGAACGTCCATGGATTTTATCATTAACTTGATGAATTAATTTTAGGATATAAGACTTGCCTATTAGAACAGGTTGTTCAAAAGGATCTCCTGTTCTTCCATCAAATATTTTTCTTTTTTCCAAAAACTCGGGTGTGTCTGATTTCGTTCGAAAAAGGATGAAGATAGGACAAAAAAAACAATAAGGAAGAATATCGACCCTTCTAGTATTACAAAGCACACTCTAAAAATAAAAGGTGGGGGGACGTATATATATGTGGTATATACCTCTCTATATTGAATTGTGGATACATCAATGATAGAATCATTTCTGATTGAAACAAAGATGATTCATACAATAGAGGTGGAACGAGAGGGGATAGCCAAAAAAATAAAATAGGCATACACAATTTTTTAATATAGGAATCATTATATAATGAACTCAATGGTTCCAAGATAAATGAAAAGGTTGGGTAAATTACAAGGAAGCCAAAATAAGTCATTTATTTTTTGCCCTTATAAAAAAACTTATTATTGAACCTCTTTCACGCTCATGTCACGTCGAGGTACTGCAGAAGAAAAAAATGAAAAATCCGATCTAATTTATCGTAATCGATTAGTTAACAAGTTGGTTAACCGTATTTTGAAACATGGAAAAAAATCATTGGCTTATCAAATTATCTATCAAGCCGTGAAAAAGATTCAACAAAAGACGGAATAGAATCCACTATCCATTTTACGTCAAGCAATACGTGGAGTAACTCCCGATATAGCAGTAAAAACAAGACGTGTAGGCGGGTCGACTCATCAAGTTCCTATTGAAATAGGATCTACATAAGGAAAAGCACTCGCCATTCGTTGGTTGTTAGGGGATTTGCCTTTTCTATTGATTCCTACGGGTTGGATTTAAAAAAAATCTTGAATGAGGTATTCAACTCCAGAGATGAATCGAAAAAGAAATCTTTATTGGTTCTACCTCCTCTTTTTTATGAGGAGAATGCATCTTTTTATAGAAGGATCAAAAAAATTGGTCCGCATCCACTGCGGGAATGATTTAGAAGAACCAAAACTAAAAACAGTGGTCGGTCTTTGCCTGAAAGATCTACCGCTTGGAATCAATGGCTCCAGGAAGAAGGAGAACTGCCTTTGGAAGGTCCACAGAGCAGTGATAGCTAGAGAAGATGTTAATCCTTAACATACCAAATTAAATGGCGCTAACTTAGGAAGTCAGGCACCATCATCCTCCGATTAGCATGAAGTCGTTACTAGGGATGAGTTGATTAAGATGGTTGACGAGATCAACCAAAGAATGGAAAGTAGCCAGAAAGCTCTGATGGAGAAGCTTGATGATTTTTTAACCCTACAGTCAGATCCTACTTCAAGAACTATGCCTAAACCCGCGGCTGCTATAGAACAAGAAGATTCTTCCGTTTTTGATCTAAACAGAAGAAACGGAAAATAGCTGCAAAAAAGGGTGACAACAGGAATCATGGGACACAACATGGAAGGAAACACGAGTACCCCACTCCCCACAAGGCAACCAATTCTGAACTTGAATCAAAGGGCAAAGACCTCGCAAGAAGATATAGTTATGGACCTCTCCGACTCAGAAGATGGAGAACAAGACAACCAGTTGAAAGAGAATGTCAACATATTAGATGATGCTAGGAACGTCCAAACTGCCCCCAATCAGGCCAACTATAAGCCAACGGTATCCCACGGGAGTGGCTCTTCCAAAGACAGGAGAGCTTAGGCTTCAACCCACTAACCAAGACCGTTTGCAAAGACAAACACTTGGTGTAGTGAATGACTGCCATCCCCAAGATTACCATACATCAGAGGCATATATAACAAACATGGTCAAACGATTAACGAACGAGAGTAAAAATAGAAGAGATGATGAATGGGGATCTACAACAAGTCGAACTCCCTTTAATGATGAAATCTTAAATGAGAAGTATTCGAAAAAATTCACAATGCCAACCATTCCATCCTATGATGGGACAAAGGACCCAAAACCCCATAAGTACAAGTACAGTTGGTACAAAGATGGAGCTAATGCCTTTGAAGGTATTTGGTGCATCTGTTTTCCTATCTTTTCGGAAGGAATTGCGTCTATGTGGTTCATTAGGCTTCCACCGAGATCTATCTCTACTTTTGACCAATTAGCAATAATATTCCTCGATCAGTTCAAGCACCATACCACATAACCAAAAGATTTTCATGTCCCTATCCGGACTGTTCCAGGGACGTAACAAATCACTGAAATCTTTCATGAACCGGTTCAATACCACAGTGATGGAAGTGAGCAACCCCAATGAGGACATGGCTTTTATGGCGTTAGTCCGTGCCATTCACCCGAAGACTGAATTAAGAAAGTGGATTAAGATGAAGCAACCTACCACAAGGAAAGACTTCAATCATAAAGCAAGTCAATACTTAAGATTGAAGGAAGCGCAGAAGCTAAAAAGGAAGTCTACTAGTGTGAAACCGACGAACATTACACAGAGCAATATAGCAATGAATCAAAATGCGCATGCTTTTGGAACTGCTAAAGGAGTCGTAGGGAAAGATGGAAATGAAAAGAGAAAAAAATTAAAACTCCAATAAAATAAATGGTAACGACAACAATAAAAGGATTAAAGGGTTCAGGCCCGAAGACTATACCCCTTTAAATGACACTCTGAATTTTTTTATCGAGCAACATAGGGGATTGAGGAATACAAAAACCCCATAGGAAGGAAGCAACTGAGCAGCAAAAACACTTAGGAAAGTTTTGTCGCTTCCACGAGACTCATGGTTATAACACAAAAGAATGCCACCATTTGAAGAATCTCATTGAAGAATTGATCCGGAAAACAAACTCCAGTAATACGTGAGAAAGTCACAGAACCCTGATCAACTCGCTGCTCATCAGTCTCCTAGAGAACGAAGGAATCAAGCCGGAACTAGTGAAGAAGGGTCCAAACGAATTAACCAAAGACTTTTTATTGGAAAAATATCTAGGGGATCACACCCCACGCAAAGAAGCTAGGGGAAGATGGAGCGGTATGCAAGTTCGTTGAAGCATGCTCCAAAGGAATCGTGTCTCGCAATAAAAGATGGAACTCTAGCCATGCTACAGAAAGTATTGAGTGATGAAATAGTGTTTCGAAATCGGAACACCGAAGGGATCGAAGCACCAACTCTCGATCCACTAGTGGTAATAGTGGGAATCGGTCACGTTGTTGTTCAACGAGTGTTGGTCGATGGTGGCAGCTCTGTTAATATATTTTTCAAACGTACTTTTGATCAAATGAAGACTGGGACGAAAAGCGTGTCCGCATGCCAAACGAAGATTCAAGGGTTCATTGGTGAACCCAAGCAATCTCTGGGAACAATCGACCTGCCAGCGAAACTTGGAGAGGGTGATCGAAGAGTCACCCTCATTCAGAATTTCGTAATCATGGACGAAATGTTCGCAAATAACGCCTTTTTGGGATGGCCCGCTCTAGCAAATTTTAGAATAGCTCTGGCCCAATGGTGTCTAACCATGAAGTTCCCTACTGCAAATAGAATCGGAGTGGTGAGAGGAGATCAGTCCGCTGCCAGGGAATGTTACATTATGGAGTTACGTGAATTCAGAAGAAGGGAAAAAGGAAAGGATATAGGGAGAACTCTCCACATCCATGAACCTTATTAACAGAAATTGTAGAGCCTCCCCTGGCTTGGGGACCATAGCCGATTCGACAAGGCTTTGGACCTTAGAAAGAAGAGTTCAGGGGAGGAATAGGCAGCACCGGCAGAATTGACGGTGTCTGTCCAGGTCGATATGGACGAACCAACTAAAGTCTTGAAAATTGGATCGCACTATGGAAACAAGATGCGGTTGGAACTTATTAAATTTCTTCACACCAACTTAGATGTGTTCGCATGGATGCACTCCGATATGTGTGGGGTGTCACCAGAAATCTCATGCCACACGCTCAACATTGACCCTAAGTTCACACCAGTAAAGCAAAAGGAAACTGGGTTGATGAACTTCCACTCACACTATGGGCTTACAGAACTATCCACAAAGCGGCAACCATCCACACTCTGTTTGCTCTGGCATATGGCTTAGAAGCAACGATTCCTGTTGAATTAGAAGTCCCCTCACACCGAAGGCAAAAATTTAGTCAAAAGTAAAACGAGTATCTCCTGCTTAAATCGCTGGATATGATTGACGAAAGAAGGAAAGAAGTCTAGTTAAGAAACGCTGCCCACAAAAAAGGATCGCACGATACTTCAACTCCCAATTTCACAACCAAACCTTCGAAGTGGGAGATCTCATACTCAAGCAAGTCTACCCCGTCCCGAGGGCCTTCGGACTGAACTGGGAAGAACCATATGTCATTAATCAAAAGCTAAGGGATGGAACTTTCAAGCCAAAAACCGTTGACGGAATCCAAATTTCAAAGGCATGGAATAGCGAATCGCTGCGCCATTACTTCGTTTGAAAACTACCTTACGTACTCTCTATTTTTCAGCAAATAAGGCATCCGAGATGCCGGGGGCATTGTAAATAGGCAAAAATCTATCCTGCTTTCCTTAATAAAAATCGATTTGCCTTTTGAATCAACAAAACTGTGTTCATAATAATTACCTGCTGGATCGACGGATGCAAATCGACTCAAACAGTTGGATCGGCGGAACTCGATCTTTACCTTCTAAAAGCCAGTTTTACCCCAGCAACATCGGGAAGGCTAAAACATACACTACTCACTTTTCCTGAAGATAAGCAACACTGAGGAATGCTCAAATCCACGCATCCAATAAGCCGCGCACTAACTTTCAGAACACAAACCCCTGACGTTGCTCGAAGATAGGCAATACTGGGAGTATTAAAAGTCGCGCACTTCGTAAGCCATGCACTAACTTTTTAATATAAACTACTCCGTTGCCCGAAGGTAGGCGACATCGAGGAGTACTAAAACCATTTCGGACCAACGGGTCGTGTCAGTTCCAAAAGCCATGCATTTCCTAAGTCGTGCATTAACACTCGAAGCTGTGAAATCACGCTCCTAAAACGTAAACTCCTCACATTGCTCGAAGATAGGCAACATCGAGGAGCATCGTCATGAAGTCACGCTCCTAAAATGGGAACTCCCCACGTTGCCCGAAGATAGGCAATGTAACACCCCTGATTTTTGATAACTATGATTGGATACTGGCAGCACCAGTAGGTTTGTAGTTAGGCCATGAAAACTATATCCGAATGAAATATTGACTAATGTCAATAGGTTCCTAGTCAACCCATGAAAACTATGGTAAAAAGAAAGGATATTGGGGTTACCGATAAGTTCCAAGTCAACCCATGGAAACTAGGATAAGAGCAATATTGGAGTTACCAATAGGTTCATGGTGATCCCATAAAAACTATGTAATTGGACAGATGGTCCTTAAATGTTTAACTGGTTATTAGTTAGCCCATGAAAACTATTAGGTTAATATTAATCCTAGAAACTATAACTGAGACAGATAGTCTAAAATGAATGGGGATGGGTGATCCAGAATCAATTCAATTGTTTTGCATATCATCATATTATACTATTTTGAATTGTTTTAACCATTATAGATGCAAAAGCACGGTATATGGTTTTATAAAGGCTTTGAGATACGAGTGAGGGGAAACCCGTTCTACTAAGCGGTGTGCTCTCACTAGATATCTAAATGATTTGAGATGGTAGATATTATTTATACCAGGCTTTATGTCTGACTTGAAGTTTATGTTTTCCCTTTAAACTCTCGAGTACTCAATTGATTTTGAGTAGTTTGAGAGTTGAGGGATCAGGTACATCTTAAGACGAATAAGCTTTCGGAGATGTGCAGGAGGTATAATAGCTATTTTGAATTTCTTTTCTTTTGATTCCACTGTGTTGATTGTAATGGCAAAGTTGTTATATTTCCTGCATATACTCTGGTCATCCCTATGTGTATCTTCATATTTCACTCTAGGCGTATGTTGTTATAAATATATATTCTCTGAACGTGATTTGTGAATTTGGGATTATGTAATGAATTGGAAATATTTTGGTATGAAATGTGATTTGGTTTGAAGTTTAAATTTTTTCCATATCTATGTGTTTCTGTGTATCAATGAATCTAACACCGTCGTATTTGGTCGTCGAGGATTAATACCTATGGATGACCACAACATCTGTAGCCGTTAGTTTTTGGCCTCCAAGTAGGGGGATGTTACAAGTTGGTATCAGAGTATAGGTTTATGAAACTTTAAAAGAAAGTTAAACATAAAATATTTTCAAACATAATCCAATGAATTTGAAAATATGATCGAGGTTTGGATTAATGCTATAGTAACGTACTTGTTGTTTGATATATATATATATATATATATATATATATATATATATATATATATATAAGTATGTGTTCTCCTCTCCCTTAGACCGTTCTTCTATATCTTACTAAGGCTCGTATGCAGATTTATGAGAAAGAAGATATGGAAGCTGGAAACGATAATGGAAATCTAGGTGGAGGAAGTACTACAACCAACGGAAATGCTCAACCTAACATCAGGAGGAACCAAGGTTGGCAGGCTAATGCTAATCTAAATGCTGAAACCAATGTAGGTGCTAGAAATCCGCTTGTAGATGCGGGGATGGTATATCAGTTGTTGGCCAATCTTTTGCAAGCTGGAGTTGCTGGCAATGTTGGAGGAGCTAATCTTGTGGCTCCATTTGGGAATAACAATGCTAAACTAGGTAGAAACTACACATGTTTGGGTGAAAAGCCGTTTATTAGAATGGAGGATGTTGTTGAAGTAGAAAATTGGCTACTGAGTTGTGAAAGGATCTGTCCTGATCTAGGCTTGGATAATGGGCAAAAGAGAAGGCTAGCCTCTAGACAGTTACAAGGGGCAGCGCTTCACTGGTGGAAAGTGTGACCACCAGAGTTTTGGAGGAAGAGCTGATATGGGCTGATTTTAGGGGAATGTTCAAGAAGAGGTTTCTGTCTGAAGTTGCTAAGTCTGCATTGATGAGAAAGTTCATGGATCTGGTTCAGGGAGAGATGTCAGTGGTCGAGTACGCTGCTAAGTTTGATGAGCTGTCTCAATATGGATATGCTTTGGTTGACACTGATGTTAGAAGAAATGAAAGATTCATTCGAGGATTGAGGCCTGAGCTTGCTAGGATGACCATGACTCAGATCTGAGATCCTTCTAATGTGGTGGTGGAGATGGCCATTTTCCATGAAGAGATGCTTGCTATTTCTGCTAGGGAGAAGCTAGTTGAATCCTAAGGTCCCCATGGAAAGAAGAGGAATTTCTTTAAGAAGGGAGCCCAGTAAGGGGATGCTGCTAAGAAGGCAAAGACTGATCTGGTATGCTACAAATGTGACAAGAATGGTCATTACGCAAATGAGTGCCAGTCAAGTAAGGGGAGGAAGGCAGCAGACAAGAAGAATGTGAAGTGCTTTAACTGTGATCAAGTTTGGCATTATAAGAACCAATGTCTAGAGCCACCTAGGGCAGACAAAGGGAAAGTTTTTGTTGTTGGATCATCAGCTAAGCCGACTACAGCTGATAAAGGGAAGATTGTGATGGAAGGTACGTTTTTGATTCAAAGTATACCAGTTAGGATACATTTTGATACCGGTGCATCACATTCATTTATATCCCAGTATTTGGTTGATAGGTTATGCTTAGAACCCACATACCTTGTTACTTCCTTAAGGGTTGCAAATCCAATAGGAGGGCATGCAACTCTGGGGATAAGATATGACTAGTTAGAACTTGATTTGTTAGGTCATAAGTTTGCATGCAGTTTGTATGTTTACGATTTCGGAGATTTCGGAATCATTTTGGGTATGGATTGGTTGAGAAGGTATGATGCCAAGATATTCTGCTAGGATGGGGAGATATCTTTGAGACACCCAGATAGTCATAACAGAATTATATTCTTAATAAAGAATTCTGACCAGAGTAGTTGTGCTTTATTAAGTGCAATGGAAGTGGGACAAGAACTAAGTTGGGTTCGTATAGCAAGAGAGTTTGCAGGTGTCTTTGAGCCAGTTACAGGATTACCACCGAAATGAGCTATTGTGTTTTGAATAGATCTCGTGCCCAGAGTTGAACCTGTGAGTAGACTACCTAGCAGGATGACACCGACTGAGATAAAGGAATTGAAGGTGTAGCTAGTGGATCTATAAGGAAGGAATTTTTAAACCATGTAGTTCGCCTTGGGAAGCGGCCGTGGTATTCGTGAAGAAACCAGATGTGTCGTTGAGAATGTGTATCGACTATCGTAAGATGAATAAAAGGACAATAAATAATAAGTATCCTTTTTCGAGAATTGATGATTTTTTTGATCAGTTGAGTGGAGCCAGAGTGTTTTCCCAGTTGGATTTGGCGATGGGGTTCCATCAGTTAAAAGTGGCAGAGGACAGTATTCCATTGACTGCATTTTGGACTGGATATGGTTTGTATGAATGGTTAGCGATGCCATTCGGATTGACGAATGCACCTGCTTTCTTTGTGGATTTGATGAATCGAGTCTTCCGAGTGTATTTGGATAGATTCGTGTTGGTGTTTATAGATGACATTTTGGTATACTATAAGGATAGAGAGAGCATGAAGATCATCTTAGAGTTGTGCTAAAGACGCTGAGGCAGAATCAGCTAAAGTGAAGTTTTCCAAGTGTCGTTTTTGGAAGAAAGAGGTTAAGTTTCTTGGTCATGTGGTTTCAGAGAAAGGATTGTCAGTCGATCCAGATAAGATTGAAGCTGTGAACAATTGAAAGAGACCAGAGACATTGACCGAGATCATAAGTTTTTTCTTGGACTAGCAGGCTATTACCGGAGATTCATTAAGGATTTCTCGTGAATATCAGCGCCTTTGACTAAGCATACTAGGAAGGGAGTGAAGTTTGTTTGGTTTGACAAATGTGAGGCAGCATTTCTTAAGTTAAAGCATTTGTTGACCAATGGTCCAATGTTAGCAGTTCCAGATGGAAACCAAGGGTTGGTAGTGTACACGGATGCTTGTGGAACTGGATTGCGAGCAGTGTTGATGCAAAAGGGCAAAGTCATTACTTTCGCATCTAGGCAGCTTAGACCGCACGAAGTAAGATATCCTACTCATGACTTAGAGTTAGCTGCGATGAAGTTTGTCTTGAAATTTTGGAGGCATTATCTCTTGGGGGAGAGATTTGAGTTGTTTACCCATCATAAGTCTTTAAGATACTTGTTCTCTCATAAGGAGTTGAATACGAGACAGCAAAGGTGGTTGGAATTTTTGGCTGCTTATGATTTCAGTATAGAGTATACCCTAGGGAAAGGTAATAAAGTAGCAGATGCTCTTAGCTGAAGACATCAGAATATGGTATTGGCTATGTTGGTAGAGTGGAAAGATCTAGAAGCTTTGGTCGGTTGTGGTGTGCAGTTAAGATCGACTGCTAGTTCTAGTCAGAATACTGTCATGATGTCTTGTTTAGAAGTGCAACCAGTGTTGATCGAGAAAATTGCTTCTAAGCAGAGGGAGGATCCATTATTATCTGAGAGGATTAGAAGGCTTGAGGTTGGAACTTTGGTCGATGATTTGAAAGATTTTTGTCTTGACCAGAGAGGATGGTTGAGAAAGAAGGGACGGTTATGTGTTCCGGATGTGGAGAACTTGAGCAGAAAATTTCTTGAGGAGTGTCATCGATCGAAGTTTATGATTCATCCTAGAGGGACCAAGATGTATCAAGATATGAAGAGGAGATTCTATTAGGAAGGCATGGAGAGGGATGTTGGCTTGTGGGTTAGGCAGTGTGTAAACTGTCAACAAGTGAAAGCCGAACATCAAAAGTCGAGTGGGTTACTTCAGCCTTTAGATATTTGAGTTTGGAAACGGGAATCAATATCCATGGATTTTATAGATGGGTTGCCAGGGTCAAGGAGAGAAAATGAGAGTATATGCATTATTGCGGACAGGTTGACCAAGAGTGCCCATTTCATTCTAGTAAAGTCGACCAGGACAGCACCAGTTTTGGCGAAGTTGTTCATAAAGAACATAGTAAGACGTTATGGAGTTCCTAGCAGCATAGTCAGGGACAGAGGTGCTTTATTCATAAGAGAATTCTAGGAAAGAGTCTACAAGATATGTTAGGCACTAAGATCAAGATGAGTATCGCATATCACCCACAGACGAATGAGCAGACAGAGAGAGTCAATAAGGTGCTCGAGGATTTGTTGAGAGCTTGTGTGTTGGATTTTGGTGGATCTTAGGAGGATGGCCAGCATTTGGTTGAGTTTTCCTATAATAATAATTACCAGACTAGTATAGAAATGGCGCCTTTTGAAGCTTTGTATGGAAGGCTATGCAAATCCCCTGCATGTTGGTTGAAGACTGGAGACAGATTGGTCTTAGGTCCAGATTTGGTAAGGGAGGCATTAGAGAAGATTGAGTTAATACGGGAACGGATAAAGGAGGCCCAATACAGACATAAGAGTTATGCAGGTAAAAGGCATAAAGACCTATAGTTCTCAGCGGGAGATAGGGTTTTCATTAAGATATCCCCGATGAAAGGTGTGGTACAATTTGTAAAATCGGGAAAGTTGGCCTTGAGATATGTTGGTCCATTCCAGATTATAGAGAGGATTGGAAAGCTCGATTACATATTTGAGTTTCCGAGCCGTATGGCAGATGTCCATAATGTATTCCATGTGTCCGATCTTCATAATTATGTGCATGATCCAGAGGCCACCATTCCTCGGACAAAGTTGGAGGACTTGGTAGTAGAGCCTGATTTGACTTTTGTTAGACAACCGATTCGGGTTATGGAAAGAGTTAAGGAAAGATCGAGGAAGAAGACAGCCAAGCAGGTGAAAGTTCAATGAAGCGACAACGAGAAAGACTGTACTTGGAAGACATAGGACAATATTTGAGATACTTATCCTGATCTGTTGTGAGGGTATGTCTATATTAGATTTATATAGATAATTCCTAGTCAGGTACTTAGTATGGTTGTTAGGAGTCGTTACAGATGATTGCTATGTTTAGTATTTAGTCCTTACTGAATTTCGAGAACGAAATTCTTTAAGGAGGGCAGCCTATAACACCTCTAATTTTTTTATAACATTATTCAGGAGATTTAATTAGATAAATTTAATAGAATAATGTAAATGTAAGTGATAAGGGATTGAGACTTCAATTAATTAATTAAGGTTGTGCCTACTGAATTAACTAATGGGCTTAAGAATGGGTTTTGGTTAATTAAATCACATAAAGGTATATTAGGAATTGTTGCCCCTAGCTTCCACCCTTATATATATTTCATCCCTACCTTATTCTTCTCATTCACGTCATTTTAAAATCCAAAACGCAAGAGAGAATGGCCAGCCATTAAAGAGATTAAGAGGAAACCAAATTAAAGCTAGAGAATCAAGCTTAAGGAAAATCAGTCTCAATCCAATCACCTTATCTAGAGCAAGGTGAATAATAATTTCATCTCTATTTTGTTTTAAATCATATATTTTTGGATTTAATGGATAAATTCGTTTTTATGATATATTGGATGATGATATGCTTGATTCGTGATTTATTTGATTTAAATAAGGTTGTTTAAAAGGGTTTTTGCATGGTTTTAGGTTAAAACAGAGATTTAATGTTGATTAAATGACATGGGGAAATTTTATATTATGAGAAACATGATTTTGGAGTTGAGTTTCAATTTTGTGAATTTTCCAAGCTATGGAAAGATTATTATGAATTTTCACAAGAAAATATGGTTATTTGGGTTTATAATTTATATTGGAAAATATATTGAGAATTTGGGTCTGAAATTTTGATATGTTAGATAACATGATAAAAGTGAATTTTTGGATTTTTTGGGGATTTTTCGAAAGTGATTTGCTATGCAAAATAAATTGTTTTAGAAGAGGGACTTCTTTGCAAAAATTGGAAGGGCTTGTTTGATTAAGTTAACCATGGTTTAGATCTAGATTAGCGGCAGTTATTTTTTAAAAAGAATTCAAAAAAGTTAAGGCAACCAATCTGGTATTGACATGTGGTAGGTTAGTTAGAGAAAAGTTTACTTAAACAAGAATTAAACCTGGTTTGCTCAGAAAAGTGGTTCCGCCTACTTAGGAAAGCGCCTTTCGACACAGTAGCTTCCGCCTTCATCCTTGTCGAAACCAATTATGTTGAAACCAATACACAAGTTATCACTATGATGGTACGCGGTGGATTAATGATAGGCAGAAGGTAGGTGTCAAAAGCATAGCTTCCGAAGGGGTTGAAACCTTGGTTTGTTTTTAAAAGAAAAGCGCTTGCCTATGTTTTGTTTTAAGCCTTCGACAGAAACGAAGCATAAGGTTTCGAAAGAAGTTTTAAAGGATTTCGAAAGGGGTTGCCATTAACTTAATATTGCTTTCGACTGGGTCCTTTACTTATAAAAGAATGTTTTGGAAGAAGGGGTTTTGACCTAGTCGATACCCTGCTGTCGTTCTATAGCCTTTCGATGGTGTTGAAGATATCGATGTTGTCGGAAGGTATTTTGTTTTATAAGTTCAAGTCATTTCCTAAAACTTTCGAAAGGGGTTAGGGGTTTCAAAGGTGATGATTTTGAAAGGGGTTTCGACACCAACCTTCCAATGTTTTACCCGGATGTTTTATGCTTTCAAAAGGGATAGTGCTGACGCCATCAAGATTTCCCCAATGTTTTTATTATTTTCGAAACAGATGCTTTCGACTATATTTAATATGACCTAAATAATGTTTTAAGTATAAACCCAATGCTTTCGAAAGGGGTACTTTCAGCGATTTCGGAAGGGTTACTTCCATTAGTGTCAAAAGGGGTACTTTCAATTGGTTTCGAAGCTAAGCTTCTAATGGTTAAATAGTAATATGTTAGTGTATTCGTAAGGTTTTGAAAGGTAGAATTTAAAGTATTATAAGGCAGGAGTCTAATGTTTTTAAGAGCTTTAGAAGGAGGTGATCCTATGAAGTCGAAAGCTAGGTTTCGAAGATATCAAAAGTTTTTATGACCTAAACTCAATTTTTAAAGGAAAAACCCATTGCAATATTAAAGGAGTTTTTATAATGGTTTTAAGAAGAAGCTATCTTTGATAAAGAAATAGGTTAAAGGGATCAACCATGTTTTTATTAAACCCTCAGGAGTGGCATTGCTATGTTGCTACATTACTTCTTTTAATATGAATATATTCACTTTATAATGGACCCATAACTGCATTTTGGAGATAAAAGGTAGGAGAACCAGTTAGGTAAACCCACTAGTGAATATAAATTGATTGAAACTCCTGAATGAGTAGAATTACATCCAGGAGGTCAGGAAGACCAGAATATCGGATGCTAAAATATAAAGGAAAGATATTGGCAGGGACTAATAGGTTTACAGTAAGCCCATGAAAACTGTATGATATTGGCAGGGGAAAATAGGTATATAGTTAGCCCATGAAAACTATGTATAAAAGAAGATGTCAGATAGAAAGTTTCATAGTTAGCCCATGAAAACTATGTGTAAAGGAAGATGTTTGATAGATAGGTTCATAGTAAGCCCATGAAAACTATGATTGGATACTGGCAGGGCCAGTAGGTTTGTAGTTAGCCCATGAAACTATATCCGGATGAAATATTGACATATGTCAATATTTCCTAGTCAACCCATGAAAACTAGGGTAAGAAGAAAGGATATTGGGGTTACCAATAAGTTCCTAGTCAACCCATGAAAACTAGGATAAGAGCAATATTGGAGTTACCAATAGGTCCATAGTGATCTCATGAAAACTATGTAATTGGACAGGGAGTCCTTAGATGTTTAACCGGTTATTAACCAGCCCATGAAAACTATTAGGTTAATAGTAATCCTAGAAACTATAACTGAGGCAGATAGTCTAAAATGAATGGGGATGGGTAATCTAGAATCAATTCAATTGTTTTGCATATCATCATATTATATTGTTGTGAATTGTTTTAACCATTGTGGACGTAGTAGCACAGTATATGGTTTTATAAAGGTTTTGAGATACTAGAGAGGGGAAACCCATTCCGCTAAGCGGTGTGGTCAAACTATATATATAAATGATTTGAGATGGTAGATTATTATTCATACCAGGCTTTATGTCTGACTCGAAGTTTATGTTTTCCCCTTAAACTCTCGGGTACTCAATTAATTTTAAGTAGTTTGAGAGTTGAGGTTTTCAGGTACCACTTAAGACGAATAAGCTTTCGAAGACGTGCAGAAGGCATAATAGCTATTTAGAGTCTCTTTTCTTTTGATTCCGTTGTGTTGATTATAATGGAAAAGTTGTTATATTGCCTATATATACTCTGATCATCCCTGGAGGCATCTTCATACGTCGCTCTGGGGGTATGTTGTAATAAATATATTTTCTCTGAACGTGATTTGCAAATTTGGGATGTAATGAATTGGAAATATTTTGATATGAAATATGATTTAGTTTGAAGTTTAATTTTTTTTCATATCCATGTATTTCTATGTATCAATGAATTTAGCACTATCGTATTTGGTCGCCGAGGATTAATAACTATGGATGATTGCAGCACCCGTAGCCATTAGTTTTGGGCCTCCAAGTAGAGGGATGTTACAGGCAACACCAAGGAGCATCGTTGCGTAATCATGCTCCTAAAACGTAAATTCCCCACATTGCTCGAAGATAGGCAACACCGAGGAGCATCAGAACCGTTCCGGATTGACGGGACATTTCGATCCTAAAATCCATGCATCTCATAAGCCACACATACTTTCAAGTCCTAGAATTTCCCCGGCAATAGCAGGAAACTTATCCATAAAAAAATAACAAGATTCAATCCACTCCCATTGTTGGAAGCAATGGGAACAACTCCAACAAAATCGAAGTGTTACAAACCAGCGGGAAACTCCAACCGTTGACACTAGATGACTAACTATTACATTAAATGTTGATAACATGTAACTTCCTACAGTTGCACATTTCAAACATGCATATGTTGCATACTTACCAGAAAATCGCAAAAAAAACTTGGACTACATGCTACAGTCACAAAACTTCTGAAAGAAGAAAAATCATGTTGTGATTTAGTCAAATTTCAAGTGTTAATATGTAAACTATTTAAACCCTACGTTACCGGTCATTTTTCAATTGTTCAAAGTAAACAGCCCTGTGAACTGGGCGTCTTATACCGGCACTTAAATAAAAATACTTAAAAACAATAATTTCACAAGATCTCTTACTCCAAACAAAGAATTATTACACCAAACAAAGAATTTTGGCAGTAATCACAGAACTAGATAAGTGTAAACGAAACAAGCATAAGTGCATAGAACACATATGAACAGATAAGTAAGAGTATGGTCATGTTAACCCAAAAAATGGATCAACACCTTGGTTTGAGTTGGAAAGCTCCAGCCCTGTTCTGATAAAGCAATATCACAGATGACAGGTATAGAAAAAGAACAGTAAAAGAAAGAAGATAAGGAATTTTATAGTGGTTCGGCTGTTAATGAATCCTACATCCTCTTTATTGTTTTATTATAGACTGTTTGCCATAACAAGTAGTGTTTAGTTACAAGGCGTTTGATTATCCTTAACTATATTGAATCCCCAGAGTTGGAATACACTGGAGAATCACATTGAATCCCTTTGGAGATTGTTGTGAGGGAGTTAGAGAGTGAAGAAAGTTTCCAACAGAGCTTCGGCAACCAATGCAGAGAAGATATTGTTTATGTTGCATGTAGGCCGATATTTATAAAGATCGGAGAGCCTTTGGACCAAACACGCCTATTAAACACTCGCAGATGCGTACAGAACGACCTAGGGGAGTTTAGCTCGCAATCCGAGCCAAAACCATGGATCGCTAGCGATCCATAAATTTGGACTGCTCGTGAGCTAATAACTTAGCCCCTTATCTTATCTTTTAGCCATGCTAGGTCGTCAGAGTTTAGTTGCTTAGTACAGATCGCTAGCGATCCATCGTGTATGGACCGCTGGCGATCCATTCACTTGGTGTTTTTTCTGTGCTCCTATATTTTGGGCTCCTTAGCTTCTTTTTCACCTTGTGAACCATCATATTGCACGGATCTTTAGTGTAACAACCTAGATTTTTGGTAACATTATTTAGAATATTTAATTAGCTAAATTAAATAGAATATTATTTTGATTAGGGGATTGAGATTTGATTTTTATTAATGGTAGCCATGCCATTTAACAATGAACTAAAGAAGAGTTTAAATTGACATAGATGAGGGGTAAAATAGGAAAGAGGGAATTCCTGTATCCTCCAAACCTTCGCCGTGTAAAATTTTACACGTTCATTTCATTTTGAAAATTTTAAAACAAGAGGCCGGCCACCATTAACAAGGAAAAGAGGAAGAAAAGCTAGAAAGAAGATAATTCAAGTCAAATCTATTCACATCTCAATCTCCTTAATCTCTAAAGCAAAGATGAATAATGTTTGCGTCTCATTTTTGATGGTATTATCGGTTTTTAGACGATTACAAATATTTTGCATTGATATTCCATTATTTTGAATGATGGAATGATTATATATACATGTTGATAACTTATGTGTGTTCGTATTGACTTTATGATATGTTTTAAGGTGAAAACCATATAAAATGACATCCAAATGAATTGAGAAATTTTTGTGAAGATCATAAATAATATTTTAGAGATGGATTTCAATTTTTGGAATTTTTTGAAATTATGTGGAATTTAAATGAATTTTCTAGCAAAGAAAAATGCTAATTTGGTTAATAATTATTTTCGGTTAAATAATAAAAGATTAGGGTCTGAAATTTTTATATGTTGGAAAACGTATTAAAATAGATTTTCTGGAATTTTTGTGGATTTTTCCTAAGTGTTTTAAGGGTTATATAAAATTATTTAAGGTATGCGACTTAAATGTTTTATATGATTAAACGATGAGAATGGGCTTTTTGTAAAATAATTTGAATTATAAAATCTAGAAAGTCGGTAGCACTTTTGAAAAAATGTAGTACTTTTATATGTAAAGAAGAGGCAACCAATCACAATTAGACCCGTAAGGCAGGTTAGGTGAAAAGGACTATTTGCTACATGTTTTTCATTGTTTCAACACCGTTGGCACCAAGTTCCTCCCCCTCGTCTTCGCTTCCGACACAGTCGAAACCAATGCAAATGGTATCAGTTTACTAGTATGTAGTGAATTGGATGTAGGCGGAAGGTAGGGAGTCGAAACAAGGGGTTCTGAAGGGGTTGAGGCAGTCCTCTGTTTTTAAAGAAATACGCCGGCTTGCTTTCGAGTAGATGGCTTTCGACAAAGTATCTTTCGACCAGGTCAATGATTTAAAGGAAATGGTTTCGATTGGGTTGCGCCTCTATTTTTAAATAATTTATTTCGATAAGGTCGAAATCGTTTTGCTGCCGCCTTTTTACCTTTCGACTCAGAGGGGTTCGGAAAGGGGTTGTTTTGTTTCTAAAATCTTGGCCACCTCTCCAATGTTTTCGAAGTGATGGTTCTGACACCATTACTTCATTACTTAGGAAATGGTTTCAAAGCAGATGCTTTCAACTTCAATGTTTTTAAGACTCCTTTTCTATAAGTAAAGTAAAACCCAAATTGGTTTCGAAAGAGATGGTTTTAAATGGTTTCGAAACTGATGCTTTTGACTTTAATAGGTTTCTGATCCTTTTGCTCTACTTAAAGGCAGAATCCAAAAGGTTTCGACCGAGATTTTTTTCAAAGGTTTCGAAAGGTTCCCACATATTTTAAATTGAACCCAAAGTTCTTTCAAAAGGATTGATTTTTTACTGTTCCGAAAGGTTTTAATGAATGGTTTCAAAAGGGGTGGTTCCCTAGGGTTTCAAAAGGGATGAAAGGTAGGATTTTCCTATGTTTTTGATAGGCAGTATTTAAAAGGTTTTATAGGTGGATGTCTGATATTTTGAAGCTTTCGAAGAAAATAAAGGAAAGGTTTCTCCAATGTTTTCGAAAGGCTATATTTAATGGTTTCGAAAGGGTCTTGCAATGATTTCAAAGGGGTTACCTTCAGGGGTTTCGAAAAGGTTGTTTAAAGGTTTTAAACAAAGGTACGAATATATTGAATAGGCAATAGAGCCTATGTATATTCAATTTAAAAAGGGTTTTGACTTTTTTTGGAAGAATAGTTAATCCTTATTAAATCTCGTCAACATTATTTTGAGTAAACTGTATATAACAGGGCAAAAATGGCTTAGAGTACAACTAAAAATATATTTTCCTTATATATATATATGATTTAAAGCACCAAATTATCTTGAAAATGTTTTCAAGGAAAATTTAAATGGTAGTTAACCCAGAGAAAATATTTGGACAGCTAGTCCATTTTGCAGGCAGTTAGCCTAAATTTCGGGCAGTTAGTCTAGTTAGTGAGCAGTCAGTCCAATTGTATGGACAGGTAGTCCATTTGTAGCATAACGGACCTTGCTATTATATTGTGGGCAGATAGTTCACAAATTACTTGTTTTACGGACTGATATTCCATTTACTAGCATAAAGGATATTGCTATTTTGATATAATCAGTTTGATTAACCAATTTGGTTGCAGGAAATAGTTTGCAAAAAATATATGTTTTGAAAAGGATATTGTGAGGCAAACCTGTTCCGCTAAGCGGTGTGATGTCACTTAATATCAGTAAACAGAGATGTAACAGAATTATTCACACCAGGCTTTATGTTTGACTCGAATTTTTTATTTCCCCTTAAACTCTCGGGTACTCAAAATTGATATGAGTAGGCTGAGGGTTAGGGTTTTCAGGTTTTAGTCTTTTGGCGAATAAAGCTTCTAGAGACGAGCAAATAGCTGATGAATAGCTAATTAGGATTTTCAGTTTCATTTTATTTTGATTCCACTGTGTATATTAAGTCAAATATGACTATATTACTTTGATCAACCAGCGGGGCATCGTCATATATCGCTCTTGGCGTATTTTGTAATGATTATAATTAATCTTTACCTGGGAAACGACATGGGATTATGTAATTTGGATATGAATTTTTTTTGAAATATAATCAGAAAAATGTTGTTTTTTGAAATCTGTGATTTTATTCATATTCAAGTGCTTCAGATATTATGGATATCATTATCATTACCGTATTTTGTCACCAGAAGTTAATACTATGGATGACTATAGCATCTTTAGCGCTTAGCCTATGGCCTCCAGATACGGGATGTTACAACCTGGGATCAGAGCATGGTTTATGAAAAAATTTAAACTAAAAATGGTTTTCAAAACATAATCCTAAAGAATTAGAGTAAGATTGGGGTATGGGATAACGCTTTAATAACGTACTTGTATTTGCTATATATGAGTATATGCTTTGTCTCTAGTCTCCTATCCTTGTTAGCTAATTTTTTATATCTCATAAGAATTGAATACAGATATAGAATGTAGAAGAGGAAGAGTTAACCTAGAGGGGAAGGCACCGAAGGGAATGCCTGACCCGGTACAAGGAGAACCCAAGGTAAGGCACAAGTAGAGAATGTAGGTGATGGAGTCCCGCAAGTGGACATGGTGGCTATGTATCGGTTTTTTGTGAATATGATGCAAGCTGGAGTTGTAGTTGGAATGGTAGGAGGAGATGCTGTAGGGGTAGGAGTTTTGAAAGTTTCAGTTTTAACCATTATGCTAAGCTGAACGGAGATTACACTAAGCTCGGCGGGAAGCCTTTTCTGGGGATAGAGGATGCTATAGAAGTGGAAAATTGGTTGTTGCACTGCGAAAGGATTTTTGCAGACTTGGGGCTCAATGATGAGAAGAGAAGGAGGATGGCATCCAACAGCTTTAGGGATCCGCATTGTTTTGGTGGAACAGTGTGCCCGCTGGTGTGGATAAGGAAACTTTGTCATGGGAAGATTTCAAAGAAAGGTTACAGGAGAGATTTATGTCTGCAATGGCACAGTCAGCTCCAATCAGGAAGTTTACTGAGTTAGAGCGGGGGAGATGTCAGTTTTAGAGTATGCCAAAAATTTCGAGGAGTTAGCCCGATACGGGTATGCTTCAGTGGATACAGTGATGATGAGAAACGAGAAGTTTATCAGGGGTTGAAGCCTGAGTTAGCTAGGGGATCCTTCCGACTTTGTTGTGGAGATGGCCTTAAGGCATGAGGAGATTCTTGATTCTCTAGAGAAGAGCAAGGCTAAAGAAGTCCATGTTAGGTAGAATCAGAAGAGGAAGTTCTTTCCTAAGAAAGGTGCTCAGAAGGGTGGAGCAGCTAAGAAGTGGAAGTCTGAGATTATCTATTCAAATGCGATAAGAAGGGGCACTTTGCTAACGAGTGTCGTGCTGGGAAGGCAAAGGAGGTAGCAAGGAAGAAGGTTGTCCGGTGCTTCAACTATGACCAGATTGGCCATTATAAGAGCCAGTGCAAGGAGCCCGTAAAGGATGGAAAGGGCAAGGTATATGCATTGGAACCTGCTACTTCTAAGCCAACAGCTCAGGAAAAAAGAAAGGCAGTCTTGGGAGGTACGCTTTAGATTCATGGTATGCCTCTTAGCGTTCTATTTGATACTCGTGCATCGCATTCTTTTATATCTAGATGTTTGATAGATAAGCTTAACCTAGAACCCACTTATTTAGTTACTTCCTTACGGGTTGCGAATCTATTAGGAGGGTTTGCAACTCTAGGGTTCAGATGTGACCGGTAAGAGTTTGACCTGTTAGGTCATACTTTTGTTTGTAGTTTGCATGCGTTTGATTTTATGGGGTCCGGGATTATTCTTGGGATGGATTATTTAAGTGAGTACGATGCTAGGATAGGAAAATATCACCTAGACACCCAGATTATAGTGATCAAATAGTTTATATCATAAAAGATCCTAGTACTGAAGTGAATCCTTTGTTGGGTGCTACGGAATCGGAAGATGAGTTAAGTCGAGTTTTCGTGGTTAGAGAATTGGCAGATGTTTTCGAGCCCGTAGTTGGATTGTCGCCAAAACGAGCCATTGAGTTTTGGATTGATTTGGTTCCGGAGGCAGAACTAGTGAGTAGACCGCCAAGCAGGATGACCCCTACAGAGATGAGGGAGCTAAAGGTACAGTTGGTGGATTTAGAAAGCAAGAGTTTTATCATGCCGAGTAGTTCGCCTTGGGGAGCAACTACAGTGTTTGCTAAGAAGCCAGATGGATCGTTAAGGCTATGTATCGATTATTATAAGTTGAATAAGACGTTGATAAAGAATCGATATCCATTGCCGCCGATTGACGATTTGTTCGACCAGTTGAGTGGGTCCAAGGTATTCTTGTAGTTGGATTTGACGATAGGTTTCCATCAGCTCAGAGTAGCAGAGGATAGTATAACTTCGACAGTGTTTAGGACCAGGTACGGGTCGTACAAATGGTTAGTTATGTCATTCGGATTGACTAATGCCCCAGCTTTCTTTGTGGATTTGATGAACCGGGTTTTCCAAGAGCACTTGGATAGGTTCGTGTTGGTTTTCATAGATGATATCTTGATATGCTCTAAAGATTAAAGAGAGCATGAAGTTCATCTTAGAGTGATGCTTAAGACTTTGAGGCAACATCAGCTGAAGGTGAAGTTCTCAAAGTGTCATTTCTGGAAGAAAGAAGTGAAGTTTCTTGGTCATGTAGTCTCAAAGGAAGGGTTGTCAGTGGATCCGACTAAGATTTAAGTAGTGAATAGTTGGAAGAGACCAGAGACAGTGACAGAGATAAAGAGTTTCATTGGGTTGCTGGTTATTGGAGGTTTGTTAAGGATTTTTCACGGGTAGGGGCACCATGACCAAGCTGACAAGATGTAAAGTTTGTATGGACCGATAAGTGTGATGAAGCATTCCAGAGTTTGAAACACTTATTGACCCATGCACCTTTGTTGGTTGTTCTAGAAGGGAATCAAGATTTGGTGGTTTGCACCAATGCATGTGGAATGTGATTAGGAGCTGTGCCGATGCAGAGGGGTAAAGTGATTGCCTACGCTTCTAGACAGTTTAGACCGCATGAGGTCAGATATCCGATGCATGATTTAGAATTGGCTGCAGTGATTTTTTCATTGAAGGTGTGGAGACATTTCCTTTTGGAAGAAAAGTTTGAGCTATATACAGATCATAAGTCACTGAAATATTTGTTCTCTCAGAAGGAGTTGAACATGAGACGGTAGAGGTGGTTAGAGTTTATCGCTGCTTATGATTTTGGGATTGAGTACACAGTAGGAAAGGCAAAAAGATTGCAGACACACTTAGCAGGAAACATCACAATGCAGTATTGGCAATGATTACTGAGTGGAAGGATTTAGAAGCATTAGCAGATTGCAGAGTACAGTGGAGATCCGAGGCTGGGTCTAGTGGAGGCATGGTTGTATTATCTTATTTGGAAGTTCGACCAGTGATGATCGAGAGGATTGCTTCTAAGAAGGAAGAGGATCTAGTATTAGCAGAACGAATTAGGAAGCTAAAAGATGGAACCGAGAGTGATGACTTGAAAGATTTTGGTCTTGACCTGAATGGGAGGTTGAGAAAGAAAGGGAGATTATTTGTTCCGAGAGTAGGAAACATAAGGAAAGAAGTCTTAGAGGAATGCCATCGTTCAAAGTTCTCTATTCACCCAAGAGGCACTAAGATGTATCAGGATATGAAGAGGAGTTTCTTTTGGGAAGGTATGAAGCGGGATATTGGGTTGTATGTGAAGCAGTGCATAATTTGCTAGTAGGCAAAGGCCGAACACCAGATACCAAGTGGGTTGCTTCTGCCATTAGATATTCCAGTATTGAAGTATGACTCTATCTCCAAGGATTTTATTGACGGGTTGCCAAGGTTGAACAGGGGAAATGATAGCATATGGGTCATAGTGGACAGGTTGATCAAGAGTACCCATTTCATTCCAGTTAGGTCAACTAGAACGACACATATTTTGGAAAAGTTGTTTATGAAGAATGTGGTTAGACTGCATGGAATTCCTAGTAGCATAGTCAGTGATAGAGATCCTTTTTCGCTAGCGAGTTCTAGAAGATTCTGTAGAAAGTTTTAGGAACCAAGCTCAAGATGAATACCGTTTATCATCCACACATAGATGGAAAACGGAAAGAGTTAACAAAATCTTGGAAGATTTTTTAAGAGATTGTATGTAAGATTTTAGGGGATCATGGGAAGACCATCTGCATTTAGTCAAGTTTTCATATAACAACATTTATTAGACCAGTATTGGGATGGCACCGTTAGAAGCTTTTTGTGGAAGGCCATGCAAATATCCTATATGTTGGCTAAAGACAAGGGATAGGTTGGTTCTTGGTCCAGATTTAGTCAAAGAAGTTGCAGAAAAGATTGAGGTCATTCGGGTTAGAATGAAGATGGCTCGGTCTAGACAGAAGAGTTATGCAGATAAGAGACGGAAAAATCTAGAGTTCTCAATTAGAGACCAGGTTTTCATTATAGTGTCACTGATGAAGGATGTGATTAGATTTGGAAAATCAGGGAAGTTATCATCGAGATTTGTTGGACCTTTTCCTATTGTTGAGAGGATCGAGAAACTCGCATATAGAGTTGAGTTACTGAGCAGCTTAGCAGGAGTTTACGATGTTTTTCATGTTTCTCATCTCAAGAAGTGTGTTAGAGACTCGGGGACTACTATTGCACCGACTGTGCTAGATGATTTAGTGGTAGAACCAGATTTGATTATAGTAAGGAGGCCAGTTCGCATAGTTGCAAGAGATGAGAAGAGGCTTAGAACCAAGACGGTCAAATTAGTCAAAGTCCAGTGGAGCGACGATGACAGGGACTGTACTTAAGAGATAGAGAGCAAGATTACAGATACTTATCCTGACTTGTTTGATGGTATGTTCAACCTTCTTGATTGATTTGTTGTGTACCTTATCGTAATTTCGAGGACGAAATTCTTTAAGGAGGGGAGTATGTAACATCCCATATTTTTGGTAACATTATTTAGATTAATTAGCTAAATTAAATAAAATATGTGTTGATTAAGGGATTGAGATTTTATTTTTATTAAGGGCAGCCGTGCCATTTAACGATGGACTAAAGAAGAGTTTAAATTGAAATGTAGAAGGGGTAAAATAGAAAAAGGCCATTCCTCTATCCTCCGAACATTGGCCATGTAAAATTTTACACGTTCATTTCATTTTGAAAATATAAAACAAGAGGTCGGCCACCATTAACAAGGAAAACAGGAAGAAAAGCTAGGAAGAAGCTAATTCAAGTCAAATCTATTCACATCTCAATCTCTTTAATCTCTAAAGCAAAGGTGAATAATGTTTACATCTCTTTTTGATGGTATTTTCGGTTTTTAGATGATTGCCGAATATTTTGCATTGATTTGCCATGATTTTGAATGATGGAGTGATTATATGTACATGTTGATGATTTATGTATGTTGATATTGATTTTATGATATGTTTTAAGGTGAAAATGCTATAAAATGACATCCAAATGACTTGAGAAAGAAGAACATAAATAATATTTTAGTGACAGGTTTCAATTTTTGGAATTTTTTGAAATCATGTGGAAGTTATATGAATTTTTAAGTAAATTAAATGCTAATTTGGGTTAATAATTATTTTCGGCTAAATAATAAAAGATTGGGGTCTGAAAATTTTATATGTTGGAAAACATATTAAAATAGATTTTCTGGAATTTTTGTAAATTTTTCCTAAATGTTTTAAGGGTTTATAAAATTATTTAAGGTATGGGACTTAAATGTTTTATATAATTATAAGAGGAGAATGGGCTTTTTGTTAATTAATTTGAATTATAAAATTTGGAAACTCGGCAGCACTTTTGAAAAAGTGCAGTACTTTTTATTGGTAAAGAAAGAGGCAACCAATCACAATTAGACACGTAAGGCAGGTTAGGTGAAAAGAACTATTTGCTACATGTTTTTAACAGTTTCGACACCGTCGGCACGAGGTTCCGCCTCTTCATCTTCTCTTCCGACACGATGAAATCAATGCACATAGCATCAGTTTACTGGTACGTAGTGGATTGGATGTAGGCAGAAGGCAGGGAGTCAAAACTAGGGGTTCCGAAGGGGTTGAGGCAGTCCTTTGTTTTTAAAGAAATACACCTGCTTGCTTTTGACTAAATGCTTTCGACAAAGTAGCTTTCTACCAGGTCAAATGATTTAAAGGAAATGGTTTCGATTAGGTTGCGCCTCCATTTTTAAATAATTGCTTTCAACTAGGTCGAAACCTTTTTCTTTTTGCTACCGCCTTTTTACCTTTCAACTTAGATGGGTTTAGAAGGGGGTTGTTTTGTTTTCTAAAAACTTGGTCGTCTCTCCAATGCTTTCGAAGGGATGGTTTCGACACCATCACTTCATTACTTAGGAAATAGTTTCGAAGCAGATGCTTTTGACATAAATGTTTTTAAGACCCTTTTTCTATAACTAAAGTAAAACCCAAATTGGTTTCGAATAAGATGGTTTTGAATGGTTTTGAACCTGCTTTCGACTTTAATGGGCTCCTGATCCTTTTGCTTTACTTGAAGGCAGAATCTAAAAGGTTTCGACCGAGATGTTTTTCAAAGATTTTGAAAGGTTTCCACATGTTTTAAATTAAACCCAAAGTGCTTTCGAAAGGATTGAGTTTTTACTATTTCAAAAGATTTTAATGAATGGTTTCGAAAGGGGTGGTTCTCAGGGTTTCGAAAGGGATGAAAGAAAGGGTTTTTCCTACGTTTTTGAAAGGCAATATATAAAAGGTTTTAAAGGGGGACGTCTGATATTTTGAAGCTTTCGGAGAAAAGAAAGGAAAGGTTTCACCAATGTTTTTGAAAGGCTATATTTAATGGTTTCGAAAGGGTCTTTCAATGGTTTTGAAGGGGTTACTTATAAGGGTTTCAAAAGGGTTGTTTAAAAGTTTTAAACAAAGGTTTCAAATATATCGAATAGGCAATATAGCCTATGTATTTTCAAGTTAAAAAGGGTTTTGACTTGTTCTGGAAGGATAGTTAATCCTTGTTAAATCTCATCAACGTTATTTTGAGTAAAGTGTATATAACAGAGCAAAAATGGCTTAGAGTAAAACTAAAGATATATTTTCCTATATATATATATATGTGTGTGTGTGTGTGTATGAATTGAAGGACCAAATCATTTTGAAAAGGTTTTCAAGGAAAATTTAAAGGGCAGTTAACCCTAAGAAAATAATTCGGACAGTTAGTCCATTTTGCAGGCAGGCGGTCTAGATTTCAGAGAGTTAGTCCAGTCTGCGGGCAGTCAGCCCAGTTGCATCGACACATAGCCCATTCGTAGCATAATGGACCTTGCTATTATATTATGGGCAAATAGTTCACACATTACTTGTTTTACGGACAGATAGTCCATTTATTAGCATAAAGGATATTTCTATTTTGATATAATCTGTTCGATTAACCAGTTTGGTTGTAGAAAAGGGTTTGCAAAATATATATGTTTTAAAAAGGATATTTGTGATGGGAAACCCATTCCGCTAAGCGGCGTGGTCTCACTTAATATCAGTAAACCGAGATGTAACATAATTATTCACACCAGGCTTTATGTCTGACTTGAAGTTTTTGTTTCCCTTTAAACTCTCGGATACTCAAAGTTGATTTGAGTAGGTTGAGGGTTGGGGTTTTCAGGTTTTAGTCTTTTGGCGAATAAAGCTTCCGGACACGAGCATGTGGCTGACGGATAGCTAATTAGGATCTGCAGTTTCATTTTGTTTTGATTCTGCTGTGTATATTAAGTCTGATATGACTATATTACTTTGATTAACCAAGGGGACAGTTATTTGTCACTCTTGGCGTATTTTGTAATGATTATAATTAATCTATACCTAGGAAACGACATGGGATTATGTAATTTGGATAAGAATTTGTTATGAAATATAATCAGTAAAATGTTTTTTTTTGAAATATGTGATTTTATTCATATTCAAGTGTTTCTGATATTATGGATACCATTATCATTACTGTAATTTATCACCGGATGTTAATACTATGGATGACTACAGCATCTATAGCGCTTAGCTTTTAGCCTCCATATACAGAATGTTACAGCTAGCGATCAAAGCACTTGGAATATTTTTCGAACTCGAAGTATGGAATTCTTTCATGACCTTGTATCACTGTTGTTCATATAGTCTTGTTGCACATTGTTTCGTTTTGATGACTATCTACTAGCTGCTTATGCTTAGCCGTTGATTGGACTGGACAAATGCTGGTTTCTTGGTTTAGTCAAATTGAGTAGTTGCTTTAGTAATATGGCTTGGCTCTCGTTAACTCCTTGTTTTAGCCTCTTTGGTTAAGTTTTATGCTATTCTGATGTCATGGAATTGTTTTGCTTTCTAGTGGGTCCTGCTAGGTTGAAAACCCGGATAACATTTGCCCCCTAGAGTTCGTTGTCATTGTTAACAAGGCGTGCTTTGGAAGTTATCGCTTTCAATATCCATTCGTCGAATTCCAAGTGATCGCATTAGAGTTTTACGAATACGTGGCAGGTCATGCTGTTGATCGCCTAACTTTGGTCTCGACTGTTATTGCTTGTCGTAACTGATCAAATTTCTTCTTATAGCTTCCCAGTATGCTTCGGAACGATGGATAGATGATGGAGCACGAGTTTGAGAAAAATCTGCCCCAATCTTATGGGTCGTTAGCGATCCACGTACGATGGATCGCTGGCGACCTGACCACTTGAAAAACTTGGCTTCGAAAAGATAGGTCACTAGCGATCCATGATGGATCGTAGGCGACCCAATTAATTAGCTAATTTTTGCTTTGTTCTTTTATTTTTGCCTATATATGTTTGCTCAACCCGACCTATCTTTTCACTTCTACACGACCCAAACTACTTTGTTCGATCTGAAAAATTAGGCAATTCGACATAGCTTGCTTGACCTGATCTTGTACTTCCTTAAATCCATCTCGTCCAACCTTATGGCCGTGATTTCCCCTTTGCGCCATCGTTGATGGAGCATCATCGCCTCCTTAGCTCACCTCGGAATGAAACCCTAGCCCGCGCCTTGAATCGCCTCCGACCCATCATTAGCTCGCTGCCGACCCGATTGCTTGCTACTAGCTTGCCTTTGGACCGTTGATTCAAGTCTCCGACCAATTTCCCGTTTAAGTTTAATCCAAGGTGGGTCTGCCATCATAGCATTCGTTTAACAATTTGTTAGTGAGGTTACATTTACGGTATTGGTCGTTAAAAGTTTGAGTTGATTGCGGTCTAATGGAGGAAGATAGTAAATCGAGTCTTAAGTTTCTCCCAAAACGACATTCGTGCCGTAGTCCAATGCTTAACACATTTTGCTATCTTCATCCATTAGGCTTGAATTGACTTGTGCCAAGCTCTGTAGACGATACACCACTAGTCGGTTCCGATTCTTTCGGAGGATTTAGATTCACCTTGCTTGCTTGTTGCACGCTCGGTATCCTTGTAGTAAAGAGTGTTTTCCGTGTTGCTTCGGACAATGGATCCGTTATGGATCGTTGATCGATAACGGGTAAGTGTACAGAAAGTAAAATCAAGTGGGAACGATGTGGGAAACATTTTTCCTTTTCAATTGCAGACGAACTATTTACACGGGATAGAGTGTTTGTTTTGTTTCAGATTCCGAGCACACCCTTTATAGACACCACGATGCACTTGCCCCAGTATACACTTGAAGTCTGTCGTGCAGACGCGAATCGATATCTCTCTGTAATTCAAGTGTCATAGGGAAAAATTACTAAATTAGAATAAAATCATCTGACCGTTTTGAATGCTAGTTTTGTTGTTTTAGAATGAAGCACCCATCTTCGTGCCGTGAATTGAGTGGAGGAAGTCTGGCACTTAGCGGCCGAGTCAACATCTATTGCTCTTTCTCCTACCACTTCATGGGAAGAATATGGTCAGTTGGACCCGGTTGTAGATTGAACGCCTCCTAAATTAAGAGTTCTACTCAACCCACTAGAGAGAGCTTCTTCGACGGTTTCCGCTAAAGTTCTGCACAATACCTGCATGTAGCATGGTATACCAGAAGAGGACGTACGTCTACCGGAAAAAGACGAGTTTGCTAACATGCCTCCCCAAGATATACCGCTTGCCATCAGTGTATGTGCTTGAATAGAGTCATGCCTCCTTTTAACAATTTTCTACGTAAGACCCTTCCCAATTTAGGAATTTCCCCATATCAGATTCATCCCAACTATGCTATCTTGACTTGCTTGCATGTTCTTTTCATGCGGACGTTCAACCGTGCTCCAAGCTTTAATGAGTTGTGGTACTTTCTATCATTCGGGAGGAGAGATGAATGTTCATCCTTGATCGTAATTGAAGCCCAAAGGAACCAGAAAATCGCCTTGTGCCTGCAGAGCAACTTGTCGCAATTCAAGGTGCAATATTTCTTTGCTAGATGCCCCGAAGGGTTCAATCGTCTGTAGACGATAGGGGGTAAGTTCATTTTTCCATCTATCGAGCTCTGATGCATTGCAATGGAGTTTCTAACCAGCCGTATGTCTCTTGCAGTTATTCCAGGGCCAATTAGAGACGTGGCTCTCGATAAAGTTTTTCAGATTCTAAAGGCTATTGATGCCGAGGAAAGATGCATTAAAGTTTTGCTGACCGATGAAAACTTACAACGATATGGATTACTGTATCCGAGTAGATCCGCTGTTCAAGTCGAAGTCCCTTCTCTAGCTTGATCCAGGGTTCGCACATGATCTACTTCTTCTTTCCGAAGTTTCGAAGAAGGTGCTTATTAAGAGAGAGAGGGCTTGTCCAGGGAATCAGCCTAAGAGGCCTGCGAAGGAGGAAATGCAACCGCGACTGGATTCAATGGCCCGGTCAGAATGCCTCCAATCTTGAAAGAAGGAGAAGAGGAGTTCAAGCAGAGGGAAGTCAAGGCTGTACTAGACTTAGAGAAGGAGGGGGGAACTCGAGAGTAGTAGCGATGAGTCCACTTCGAGTGACGACTTCTATGCATAATCCGATGACGGGGGATTTAGAGCCGTGTTATGAGACTTTAGGAATGAGTCCCGTCCTTTCGAGTGCACCTCTTCCTGATACGAGCAATAAAGTCAAAGCCCAGAGATCGGAGGGCATCGAGATTCTCCGAGTAAAGATGTTGAAGCAGAGTTTGGGGATTTAAGCAACATTTTGTCGATTTCGATGCGCTTATGAGGGAAGATTTTAAATTTGAGGAAGTGCCCCGCATTCGGGGAGTTCTGCGCTCGAAGTTAATCTGATTTTGCCTACAACGGTTGCCTGATCCGGTTCGTGATGACGCTTTAGGCCTTCCCTCGAAACACACTACACATACCACTACGATTACACTTACTTTCTTATATTATTTCTGTGTCTATTTTATGCTTCCGAAACCTTTTATTTACGCTTCGTGCCAGTTATGACGAGAGGACATGGTTTCTATGATGACTTTGAGGAATTCACTGACTCTCGGCGCTGGTCTAGGCATCCTTCCGGCCGTCATCAACCTCGAGAGATGGAAGAAAAGTACAGGAGAAGAAAGGATTTAGAAGCCAAGACCCATCGCCAAGAGGAAAGAGATCGGAGTCGATCGTAAAAAGGCGGGTATGAGAAGCGGAGGTCTCTTGATGAGAGGGAGGAGCCATCGAAAAGATCAAAGTTCGATCATTGTCCCCATTCTTTAGAGTAGCAATCTTTTGCTCCAACGCACTCTTCAATGGGCCAAAAAATTCTTATTACTTCTGCCCCTATTTCACCTTCGAATTGTATCCCCCCATCTTCAGTTGTGCTTCCCCCCGGTGCTTCGCGTCCCCACCGGACGCCTGCTTATATTCTTCCTTCGGGCCCTCCTAAGCTCGAGGAAGCACTCCCCGGATAGTTCTTAAGGGGAGTTAAGTTTGATCGCGATCTACACCCAGTTCATAAAAATTCATACATGCCTCACCTTCAAGTTATTCAGAGCGGCTTGGATCAAGCCGAAGGATGGGAGAGATTATGTAAGCAGCTGCCAGACACCAACCGCAATAACTGCCAAGAAATCCTCTCTTTCGAGTCAGAGAAAGATGATTTTGAAAGAGCGCTATCAGAAAGCGATGCCAAATTTAAATTGCTGGAGGAGGAGAAGTCAACAGCACTACAAGAGGGCAAGGGGAGCACCGACTTGCTAAAAGAAGTAAAAGAGGCTCACGCCAGAATTTAAATCATCTATAGATACCAGATAAAGATGGCTCACGTCGAAGAGGCGCAACAAAAAGAACAAGTGGCTTTTTGCAACGCAATGATTGAGGTTCAAAGGAAAACCATTGTTGATCACAACCTCATCGTTGAGGTATACAACAAGACTATCTCTGACCAAGCCGAGATAATTGCCAGGCTACAGACTTAGGTCTAGCAGCTCCGCGCTGATAAGTCTGCTGTTGAAGTTGAGAAAGCTGCCATTAGAGTGGATTATTTGAAGCTTCAAAATGCTTTTGAAAGAAAAATGGAGAAGCTAGACGCGACCATTCTAAAATTTTATGTTAACTCCCTATTGCACCAGGGAATTCTCAGCTACTTGGGTCCCAAGTTCTTGCTCACTCTCGCTTTGGTTTGGGAAGAAATCTTGCCTCTATACCAAGCGGGAGTTGTAGGACACCTATCTTAACGACGAATTAAAGAGGACGTTACTCGAGGGCAGGGAAATTCTTCGAATTGAAAGAGAGGAAGAAGCCACCGACGTTGCCTTGACCACTGCCGCCGTAGCGCTACCAAGCCTTTTATTTATGACGCAGGCGAATCATCAGGGCAGCCCCACGGCTTGCCAGCAACTTTAGAGCTAGAAACTCTCCTTCAGGTAGTGGAACCATCGAAAGAAGGTGAAGGTGGTGAGTATGAAGTCGACATTCTCGACCATTCCTCTAGTGCAGGTAAAATGCTTGCTTCCTCCGAGTTCAGGAGCTTCCAACTTACGCCGCAAGAGCAAGAAGAAATCAATGCTTTTATTTTTGATCTTGTAGGTCCGTCTACCCTTCCCATTGATGTGCCAGCTTCTTCAGCGACCGGGCTCGCTACTATGTCTACAGCTTCCATGCTCGTCTCTGTTCATGTTCCTGTTTCCATGTCCATGTCTGGCTCGCAGCCGGGGCCGGAGTTCGAAAAGATAGTCGCGCTTCATGGCGTAGATGACCCTTCTGTGTCTTTGGAAGGTGACGTAACAGCGGCCGAGGTTAAGGAGAAGGAAGTTCAGACGGAGCAGCCTTGCTAGGCTCAACACGAATTGGTTACTATCAAGAAGGAAAAGGTTGAAGCGATCAAAGCCTCAAAGAGCTCTCGCAAATCACAGAAACGCAAAGTGAAGGGAGAATCTCTAAGAAGGCTGTAGAGTAAGAGGGGGACATTGCCACTAAGGTATTTGTTGACATCACTGGCGGCGACACCACTCCTGAATCGAAGCAAAAATTTCCAACAAATGACGGAAACGGAAGCAGTGGAAGGAAGCATTAAGAAGCTTGCATGAGGACTAATACGTTTTTGGTTCTTTTTGAGTCATTTTGTTCAAGTGCAGAGTCTACACTTAGTGTCCTTGCTGTGGAGTACGTATTTTCTTTTTGTTGGCCGGTGTTGTGTGGGTACGGCCCCCGTGTTTTGACCCTGTGTAAAGAAAATTATAAGTAATATATCGATATTTTGATTGTACTCTCATCTGTCTGTTCATATGTGTTCTGTGTACTTGTGCTTGTTTTGTTCACACTTATCCAATTTTTGTGATTACCGCCAAAAAAAATTACTCGGAGTATCAATTCTTTGTTTAGAGTGACAGAACTTGTGAACTTATTGTTTTTATTTAGGGTAATAATTCTTTGTTTGGAGTGACAGAACTTGTGAACTTATTGTTTTTATTTAAGTATCGGTGTATGCCCTCCAGTTCACAAGGCTGTTTTCTTCAACCAGTTTCCAAATGACCGGTAACTTAGGGTTTAGATAATTCTCATATTATACTTGAAATTTGGCTAAGTCACATCTTGATTTTCCTTTTTTCGAAAGTTTTGCAGCTTAAGCATGTAATCCAAGTTTCTTGTGATATTCCTGCAAGTATGCGATATGTGCATGTTTGAGAGGTGCACATTGCATGGATTAACTGAGGTTAGTTTTAATCATTAAGTGTCCTTAGTTGAAACTTTTCTGTTGGTTTGTAACATTACAATTTTGTTGGAGTTGTGCTCATTATTCATGATTATAGAAGCAGTTGGCGCTGGTTAAGAGATGCGCAGTTTTTGGTGCTCCTCGATGTTGCCCATCTTTAAGCCACGCGAGTAGCATGTGTTTTAGTGCTCCCTGATGTTTCCTATCTATGGGCAGAGTGAGGAGTTTAAGTTTTAAGAATCAGTGTGCGATTTTTCATGCTCCTCGGTGTTGCCTATCTTCGGGCAACGTGAGGAGCTGGTGTTTTGGAATTTAGTGTGCGGCTTATGGAGTGTGCGGCTTTTGATACTCCTCGATGTTGCCTATCTTCGGGAAACATGAGGGGTGTGTGTTTTGGCATGGCTTATGAGATTCATGGTTTTTAGTTCTCCTAGGTGTTGCCTATCTTTGGGCAACATAAGGAGTTGGCAACGATATGAGATGCGCAGCTTACGAAATGCGTGGTTTTTCATGCTCCTCGATGTTGCCTATCTTCGGGCAACGTGAGGAGCGTATGTTTTGGAGTTAGTGCACGTCTTACGAAATGTGCGACTTTTCGTGCTCCCTGGTGTTGCTTATCTTCAGACAACGTGAGCAGCGTATGTTTTGGGAGTTAGTGCACGACTTACGAAATGTGCGGCTTTTCGTTCTCCTCGGTGTTGCCTATCTTCGGGCAACATGAGGAGCATACGTTTTAGCCTTCTTGATGTTGTCGGAGCAACACTGATTTTTAGAAAACAAAGATCGGGTTCTGTCAATCTAACGGTTTGAGTCGATTTGCTTCCGTCGACCTGGTGGGCAGTTATTATGAACACGGTTTTGTTGAAGTAAACGTTATTAAGGAAAGCAGGGCGGTTTTTTCCTATGTACAATTCCCCTGGCATCCCAGGATGGCTTATTTGCTGGAAAGTAAAAAAGCACTTATGGTAGCTTTCAGAAAAAGTAACGGCGGAGCGATTCGCTATCCCATGCCCTGGGAACTTGAGTTCTGTCGACGGTTGTTAGCTTGAAAGTCCCGTCTCTTAGCTTTTGATTGATGACATACGGTCCTTCTAAGTTTTGTCCGAAGGTCCCCGGAACGGGATAAACTCGCTTGAGCACAAGTTCTCGCACTTCGACGGTTTGGTTGTGAACTTTGGAGTTGAAGTACCATGAAACCCTTTTTGGTGGATAGCGGTTCTCAGCTCTACTTCTTCTCATTTTTCATCAATCATATCTAGCGATTCGAGGAGGAGCTGCTCGTTTTGCTTTTGATTGAAGTTTTGTCTTCGGTGCGAGGGGACTTCCAGTTCAACAAGAATTATTGCTTTTGAACCATACGCCAAGGCGAACGGAGTGTGGCCGGTTGCCGCTTTGTGGGTAGTTCTGTAAGCCCATAGTGCGAGTTGAAGTTCATCAACCCAGTTTCCTTTTGCTTTTATTAGTCTCCTTTTGATATTGGACTTGATGATCTTGTTTATCGCTTCCACCTGCCCATTTGCTTGTGGATGAGCCATCGCGGAAAATCCCTTTTCAATTCGGAAGTGCTTGTAGAAGTCTTTAAACTTGGAACTTTCGAATTGAGTTCCATTGTCCGCGATGACATTTTGTGGCACACCAAACCTACAAATAATGTTTTTAGCAACGAAATTAATGACTTTCTTTGTGGTTATGGTGGCCAGCAGTTCCGCTTTGGCCCATTTTGTGAAATAATCTACGGCAACTATAGCATATTTGGCCCCTCCTTTTGCTATTGGAACGGCGCCAATCAAGTTGATTCCCCATATTGCAAATGGCCACGGGCCGACCATCTGCGTTAGCTCCGTTGAAGGATTTCTCTTAATTTTGCTGAATCTTCGACAACGATCGCATCTTTTGGCGTAGTATGCAGCGTCCCGGTTTATTATTGGCCAGAAATATCCATACCGAAAGACTTTCTTCACTAGGGTCTGCCGCCTAGTGTGGTCCCCACATTCGCCTTCATGTACCTCCTTTAAGATTCATCGTGCTTCATTATCGGTCATACCTAAGAAGGGAGGTCGAGAACCCCCTTCTATAGAGTATTCCATCCTGTATCATGAACCATGGTGCCTTTCGGAGAAGCTTTTTCCGTTGGTTTCAGTCAGTTGGAAGGGTTTCTGCAAGTAGATAGTCCTTATCGATGTCATCCATGTCTCCGGCTCGACGGTTGTCTCGAGGATCCAGTCGACGTTCATCTCATCTATGCTCGGGGTGGCTAAAGTTTCGACTAGGATGAGTCCCAATGATTGAGCTTCCCCAAAGCTGGCTAGTTTAGCTAAATAGTCTGTCTTGGTGTTTGTTCTCGTGGAATGTGGGCTATAGTATAATGTTCGATGTCGCTTAGCAGTTCTGGCACTTTAGACAGGTATGGGGCAAGATTCTCTCCTTGAGCCTGATATTCCTCCTTTACTTGACATACGACCAACTGGAAGTCGCTGTAGATGTGAATGGATTTTATCTTAAGTTCTTTCACCATCTTTAGTCCTGCAATAAGTGCCTCGTATTTCTCTTCGTTATTCATCGCAGGGAATTCCAAGCGCAAGGCGTAGTGAATGGCTCTCCCTTTGGGGGTTTCGAGCGCTGCCCCTTCTCCTAAACAGAGATTGTTAGATGCACCATCTACAAAGAGTTTCCATTGAGTCTCCACCTCCAACGGCGCTTCTTCTTCGTCGTCTCGTTTGGTAAACTCGGCGTTGAAGTCTACTAACGCTTTCCCGCTGATGGATTTCCTAGGATGGTATGCGATATCATATTGACTTAGCTCAATGTTCCATTTAAGGAGTCGCCCAGAAGTTTCGGGTAGGTACAACACTTGTTTCAAGGGCTAATCAGTTAATACTTTGATTGGATGTGCCTGAAAGTATGGTTGCAACTTCGAGATGCGATCAAGAGGAAATACGTAGCTTTTCCAGTTTTGGATAATTCTTCTCGGCACTGGTGAACCATTTGCTAATGTAATACACGGGTCGCTGGATTTTCACTTCTTCCCAGTGCATGCGGTGAGACGACCAAGTAAATGAATATTTCTTCTCTATCCACCGGCTTAGACAAGATTGGCGGAGCTTCCATGTGTTGTAGTAGTTCTTTGAAAGCCATTTGACAGGCTTCACTCCATTCAAAGTTTTTCTTTCCCTTCTTCAGTGCATCGATGCACTTGTCTATAGCTTTTGAGATAAATCGGCTTAGTGCTGCGACTTTTCCATTCAAGCTTTGAAGTTCCTTCTTATTTTTCGGGGCTAGGACTTCTCCTAGCACCGTTATTTGTTCTGTATTTACTCAGATGCCTCGGCACTTACTATGAACCCAAGAATTTCCCAAAGGCTATTCCAAAGTAACATTTGAGTGGGTTGAGCTTTATTCCATACTTTCGGAGTATTTCAAACATTTCTGCCAGATTCTCTAGATGGTTAGCAGCTACTCGAGATTTGACCAACATGTCATCCACATAAACTTCATAGTCTTTCCGATTTGGCGTTTGTACATAGTATTCACTAGCCTTTGGTATGTTACTCCAATGTTTTTTAAACCGAATGGCATTACTCTCAGTCCTGAATCATTGATGAAGCTGGTGTTCTCTTGATCTGGCTTATGCATTAGGATCTAATTGTAGCCCGAGTATGCATCCATAAATGACTTGAATCCATATTTCTCGTTCCATCCATAAGTTGATCGATTCTAGGGAGTGGGATGCTATCTTTCGGGCAAGCTTTATTTAGATCCGATAAGTCAATAAAAGTTCACCATTTTCCATTAGACTTCTTAACTAATAATGGGTTTAATACCCATTCAGGGTAAGTTCCGTCTCGGATGAAGCCCTTAGCCATCAGTTCATCCACCTCCTCTCTCAATGACCGTTCAGGGCCTAAGCTGTGCCTATTTTGCTTTACTAGTGTGAATTTAGGGTCAATATTGAGCATGTGGTAGGCAATTTCGGATGATACCCCACACATATCGAAGTGTGTTCAAGCAAATATGTCCAAATTGACGCGGAGGTATTTAGTTAGTTATGACCACATCCTGTTTCCAAGGTGCGATCCGATTTTCAAGACCCGTGTTGGATCATCCATACAGACTGGGACAGACACCGTCAATTCTGCCGGTGCTTCTCGATCCTCCCCTGAACTCTTCTTTCTAGGGTCCAAAGCCTTGTCAAATTGGCTATGGTCCCCGAGCTAGGGGCGGCTCTATAATTGCTATTCAGAGGGCTCACAAATGTGGAGAGTTTTCCTCGCATCCTTTCCTTTTTTCTTTCTTCTTGACTCACACAATTCTGCGATGTAGCATTCCTGGGAGGCGCTTTGGTCTCCTTTCACAATTCCGACTCTGTGCTCTGTAGGGAACTTCATTGTAAGGCACCACTGGGCCAATGCTATTCAGAAGTTGGCTAATGCGGGCCGCCCTAAGAAGGCGTTGTATGTTGACATTTCATCAACGATCGCAAAAGCCTGAATGAGGATGACCCTTTGCTTACCCTCTCCAAGCTCCACAGGTAGGTCAATTGTTCCCACTGGCTATTTGGGCTCTCCAGTAAACCCCTGAATCTTTGTTTGGCATGCAGATACGCTTTTTATGCCAATCTTCATCTAATCAAAAGTACGCCTGAAGAATATGTTAACGGAGCAGCCACTATCAACCAATACCCGTCGAACTACAGCAGGTCCAATTCCTATCATCACCACCATCGGATTAAGAGTTGAAGCTTCGATCCCTTTAGTGTCTCGATTTCGAAACACTATATCGTCATTCAAAACCCTTTGCAGCTTGGCTGGAGTTTCATCTTCTATAGCTAAACACAATTCCTTCGTAGCATGCTTCAACAAACTTGCATATCGCTCCATTTCCCCCTAAATTCTTTGTGCGGGGTGTGGTCCCCCAGATATTGTTCCAATAATAAGCATTGGTTAGTTCGTTTCGACCCTTCTTTACTAGTTCCCACTTGATTTATTTGTTCTTTAGGAGGCTAAGGAGCCATAGATTGATCGAGGTTTTGAGGCTTTCTTATGTATTGCTGGAGCTTATTGTCTTGAATCAACTCCTCAATGAGATTCTTTAGATGGCAGCATTCATTTGTATTGTGGTCGTGTGTCTCGTGGAAGCGACAGAATTTTCCCAAGCACTTCTGCTGCTCAGTTGCTTCCTCTCTGGGGGGCTTTTTGTATTCCTTAGTCCCTTGAGTCGTGAGAAAAATGTTTTTCGATGTATCATTTAGGGGAGTGTAGCCTTCGGGCCTAAAACCTTTGAGCTTTTTGTTGTCGCCATTACCATTCTTCTTAGTGGAGTTTTGACCTTTTCTCTTTGAATTTCCATCTTTCCCAGTAATTCCTTAAGCAGTTTGAGAAGTGTGCGCATTTTGATTCATTGCTATATCATTTTGCCCGACGTTCATCGGTTGCACACTAGTAGACTTCCTTTCCAATTCCTGCGCTTCCTCCAACCTTAGGTACTGACTTGCTTTGCGATTGAAATCTTTTCTAGTGGTAGGTTGCTTCATCTTAATCCACTTTCTGAATTCAGTTTCCAGGTGAATGGCATGGACTAATGCCATAAAAACCATGTCTTCGTTTTGCTTACGTCATTGCGTTGTTAAACCTGTTCATGAAAGATTTCAGTAATTCACTGCTCCCTTGTAACAATCTAGACAGGGATATAACATCTTTTGGCTGCGCAGTATGGAGTCTGAACTGATCAAGGAACCTTGTCGCCAGTTGGTCAAAAGTAGAGATAGATCTTGGGGGAAGCCTAGCGAACCACATTGACACAAATCCTTCGAGAAAGATAGAAAAATATCTGCATCGAACAAGTTTGGAGGCATTAGCACCGTCCATATACCAACTGTATTTGTACAAGTGAGGTTTTGGGTCTTTTGTCCCGTTATAGGACGGAATAGTTGGCATTGCAAATTTTTCTAGATATTTCTCATTCAAGATTCCATCGGTGAATGGAGTCCGACTTGGTGCAGATCCTCATTCATCATCTATTCTATTTTTACTCTCCTCCATTAATCATTTAACCATATCCGTTATGTATACCTTTGATGTCCGGTAGTCCTGAGGATGGCAATCAGTCACTACGCCAAGTGTTTAGCTTTGCAAACGGTCTTGGTGAGTGGGCTGAAACCTAAGCTCTCCAGTCTTTGGGAGAGCCACTCCTCTAGGGTCCCATTGGCTTGCGGTTGGCCTAACTAGAGAAGTTTGAGTATTCATAGCATTATTGAATGCATTGGCATTTTCTTCCAATTTGTCGTCTTGCTCTCCATCCTTTGAGTCGGAGAGATCCATAGCTATGTCTTCCAATGGGGTCTTTGCCCCTTGATTCAAGTTCAGAATAGGTTGCCTCGTGGCGAATGGAGTACTTGCATTCTGTCCATGTTAAGTCCTATTGTCACCCTTTTTTGGATGTTTTTCGTTTCTTCTATGTACACCAGAAAAAGAGGAATTCACTTGTTCTTTAGCAGTCGTGGGTTCAGGCATAGTCCTTGGAGCAGGGTTTGACTATAGGGTAAGGAGAGCGTTAAGCTTATCCATTAGAGCCTTTTGGCTACTTTCCATTTTTGGCTGATCTCATCGACCATTTTATTTAACTCATCCTTGGTGACAACTTCATGCTAACTAGAGGATGTTGGCACCTGATTTCCTAAGTTAGAACCATTTACTTCAGTTTGTTGGGGATTAACATCTTCTCCAGCTATTACTGCCCCTATGGATTTTCCAGAGGCAGTTCTTCTTCTTCCAGGGGCCATTGATTCCAAACAGCGAATTCTTCAAGCAAAGATTGAGGATCTAACTTCTGGATCTATGGGATCCTATGTAGATAGCAGATTGGGATCCTGAGTTGGAGTTCTCAATGAAAGCACCAAAATGTTAACTTAAAAATTGTATCAATACCCTGGTTTTAGTTTGAAAGCGCCAGCCTGTTATGACAGAGCAATATCACGGATGTCAGGTAAAGAAAAAGTACAATAAAATAAAGAAGACAGGGAATTTTATAGTCGTTTGGCTGTTAATGAAGCCTACGTCCACTTTATAGTTTTATTATAGACTGATTGTCGTTACAAGTAGTGTTTGGTTACATGGCTTTTGATTATCATTAGCTAGAATGAATCCCCGTAGTTTGAATTCACTGGAGAATCACAGTGAATCCCTTTGGAGATTGTTGTAAGGGAGGTAGAGAGTGAAGAAAGTTTTCAGTAGAACTTCAACAACCAGTCTGAAGAAGATCCTATTTATGTTGCAGGCATGCGGTATATATAGAGATCGGAGAGCCTTTGGACCAAACATGCCTGTCAACCACTTGCAGATGAGTATAGAACGACCTAGGGGATTTTAGCCCACGATCCGAGCCAAAACCTTACGATCCATGGTCTATGGATCGCTAGCGATCCATAGATTTGGCCTGCTCGCAAGCTAATAACTTAGCCACACATCTCTATCTTTTAGCCATGCTAGGTCACTAGAGTTTAGTAGCTTGGTATGAATCTCTAGCGATCCATCGTGTATGGACCGCTGGAGATCCATTCACTTGGTGTTTTTTTTACGCTCCTCTATTCTTGGGTCCTTAGCTTCTTTTTAACCCTGCAAACTATCATATTGCATGGATCGCAAGCAAACCATAGAGTATGGATCGCTAGCGATCTAAGCAATTGGAATATTTTTGGAACTTGAAGTATGGAATGCTTTTATGGCCTTTTTTGATGTTGTTCAAGTAGTTTCGTTGCACGTTGTTCCGTTTTGATGATTGTCTATTAGTTGGTCATGCTTAGCCGTTGATAAGACTAGACAAATGTTGGTTTGTTAGTTTAGTTAAATTGAGCCGTTGCTTCAGTAATATGGCTTTGCTCTTGTTAACTCCTTGTTTTAGCCTTTTTGGTTAAGTTCTAAGCTATTCTGATGTCATGGAATTATCCTGTTTTCTAGTGGGTCCTACTGGGTTAAAAACCCGGATAACATGTCAAAATATCAACAATGTACTACTTATAACTTTCTTTTATACAAGGTCAAAACGTAGGGGTCGTACCCACACAGCACCGGTAAAAAAAGCAAAATACAGATACCACAACAAAAACACTAAATGCAAACTCTGCACTTGAATAAAACAACTCAAAATGAATCAAAATCAGATCGGTCACTACCCAAACTTCTCGGCGCTTCCTTCCACCACTCCCATTTATGCCCTTTGTTCGAAGTTTTGCCTCGCCTTGAAAGTGGTGTCGCTGCCAGTAATGTCAATAATCTCCTCAGCGCTAATGTAACGACCCAAAATTTTGGATATTTGAAATTGGAATATTTAATTGATTTTAAATATTTGAAAGTTAATTTTTAACTTGAATTTCATATATATCCATTTATTGGGTAATTTAATTAATGAATTAAATAATTGGAAATTGGCTAAAATATTGAATCTAGAGTTTTAAGCTTGTTAAAAATAATTTAAAGGCTTATAAAATTTATATTGACAATAATAAAGATAATAAAAGTTTTAAATTTGAATTTAAAAGTGGTTTGTTCAGTTTTTAAAATATATCGTTTTAATTTACATTTAAAAATAGCATTCTGAGGCATAGTCTTGAATTTCGACGAAACTAATTCCATTGGATCCATGATAGTGTATTATGAGTTTCGTAGCATTTGGAGTTATCATTTGATCGTATGGGATTTAAGTGCGCTGGAATTTATATCGAAAATTCAATATAATAACTTGGTCCAAAAAGCTACCTTCTCCATACGATCGAATCAGGACTCAAAATCTTGTCCATTGCGTTCGAAATAGGGGTATAACATTATGAACGCATAGTGGCACACCTCGATAAGAGGTCAAGATTTTAAGCCGTGAATTCGAGACGATTTTTAATTTAAATAAATAAATATATATTATTTGACTTGACTTTTTTTCGCATCAACAATTAATTTTTCCTTCTCTCAAAACATTGTACAACTATCCAACATGTTACCTTCCTTTCTATCACTTCCCCCCCTTTTCTTTTTATAAACGCAGCATTACAGTAAACAGAAGAAAAAAAGGGATGAAGCTTTGGGAAAAAATTATATCTCTAAAACCACTCAACGAAAAAATGTGAAACCAGCTTCTAAAATCAAGTTTTGCCAAGAGCTTCAACCCAATATGACTTTTGGATAGGGCGGCATGGATTTGGGGGAGTCGACTATGCAGTCGGAGGTGATTGCAAGGCTAAGGTTTCAATTTACTCGAGATAGAGGTAGTTCTTCATGGATTGGTGGCCCCAGTCGTGTGTAGATGGTCAAGGCGCGCCAAGGGGGTGATTTTGGTGGACTTCGGTCAACATTTGGGTGTCGCGATTTGAACCAGGTCAAGGTGGAGCCGGTTTGTCACAATTCGATTGGGAAGCCTAGACGAGGCAGCGTGGGGTCGAGCGCGTGGAGTTCTTGTCGGTGAGGTCGAGAGTTGTTTTCGTGGGGAAGTAACATGTGTTAGTGGCATGCACGTTTTATCCATATACAGGTGAAATAAAGAGAGGGAGGGAGAAGACGAAGTGATGGGCCAGGTTGGTTTTGAGGTACTGGCCTTGTTTTATAAAAAAAAGATAAATAAAATAAAAGGAGGACGGGCTGAACGAATTTTTGTAGGCTGGATTTTGTTGGGTGAGTTTTTAATTTTGTTTAGAGATTTAGTAATATATGTTGATTTTTAAATTTTAATTCCTATAAATCAAATATCTTATTTGTTTTAAATCGGAATCTAACGTGGTAATCGTGTTAGGTCCGAAATAGGGAGATCTTTGCTATGGAGTCAACTTGGTTGAGTCTAGAGGTCGTAGAAATTTTTAGATAATTTCAAACGCATCCGAATTGAATGGAAACGGAATGCGAAAGCGTCAATTAAAAATCAAGATGAGTTAATCTCACTCAATTTTGGATTACCATAATTAATTTTAAATAGTTAAAATTAATTATTGATTGGTTGATAGAATTGATAAATTATCATCAGTTGGATGTGATATTATATATAGTAGTATATGTATTGGAGTGATTGATATTCCCGCATATATATAGTGGATGAGACCCTATACGTCCACATAATAGCGGATGACCCTATTTACCACGATATCCCCCTCGAAGTGGGATTGGTATTTTTATATTGTCTTAACATGTGTGGATGCAGGGAAGCAGGTTAGAGGGATCCAATTGGATTCCTCAAAAATTATTGAATTTAATTTCATATACATATCGATATATGATCTGTTAAATAATCTGTGGTAGATTACAGTGCAATTTGAATTTATTGGATGCTTTGAAATTACTTATTAGATTTTTGGTATTTTTAAATAACAATGATGGATGTTTAAAATTTGGAAAGAGATTTAAAAGGAGAATTTGAAGTAGAAATATTTATGATGAAATTTGGATAAATTAAAAGAAATGAATATTGGGAAAAAAATAAATAGTTGATCTTAAAATTCTATTGAATAATTCCGGATATGGAAAAATGGAGCTTTTGGAATAATTTGAGTAAAAGGGATTTGAATAATAAAACTTAAACGATCTTTGTTTAAGTGACAAGGGATTTATTTTTAAAATCGAGATATAAAATAGTTTGGGGAAGAATAAAAGGAAATTTGAAAATAAAGTGTGAAATTGATGTTCCAAATTTAAATAAGATTTTAAATCATGTAAAGGAGGCGAGATATGAAATTAGTGGCTTTGGAATATATTTGGGTTGTTTAAGAAATTAAATTAAAAATGAATTTTAATTTAGAAAAAATCGATTAAGTAGTGTGAAAACGATTATAAATGGGAAATGAGATTATGGAATTTATAAACGAAGTTTATAAATAAAGTGAAGTAATTATCAGTGGATAAATTGAAGTTATAAATTCACGGGGAGGACTTATAAGAAGATGGGTAAATCGGTTTAGAAAAAAATGGTAGATTTATTTTTTAGGAAATGTGAAAAGGGAATTTTTCGAAATTGGGACGTAAATTAAATTGGAAATAAATCGAGAAGATTTATTAATATTGGGCTGGCAATATGGAAGTTGATTTTTTTTCTTCAGAAGTTAAGTTATTTTAAAAAGGAAGAATTTTTAAGTATTAATTAGAAAACTTAAAAGTGTTTAAAGTATGTTTTATAAAAATTAATTATTTAGTTGTTTTAAAATTGTTTAAATTATATTTAAATATTAGTTCAGTTAGTTTATAGTAAGTTAATTATTATTAAGGATTAATCATTATTTTTTTTAAGGGATAAATTATTCAATATTAATATTTTATATAATAGCTTTTATTCTAAAGAGTATTTGCCTAACATTTTACTTGGAAAATTATTATAGAAATATCATAAGCATTATTTTGAAATTTTTTAAATAAAGTTTCTGGAAGCATTGGTATACTCGCTCGATGTAATCGGAGGCAGTGAGTACCTGCAGTTAAATCTTGGATTTCTCTGGGATAGAATCGGAACCATTGAGCTATGAATCCATGGTTTGATACTGCAGTGGTACTTTCCATATTATTTTTAAAAAGAGGTTCCAAATATTCTTTTGAAAAGGAAGAGTTTGTGAATATATTTAATTCGATAAGAAAACATATATTTTGGATAAAGAGATTTAATTTATTAAAATTAAATAAAAAGAGACTTGGTGTTTTTAGTAGAAAATAGGATATTTGGTTGAATGATTGTTTGTTTGATAGCTAAATAATCGACTATCAAATCTTGACCCAAAATATAACCTTGGGACTATCTAGGAGAAAACGGGAATTATATGGTACAGTTACCGTTCAAGGTGTTATACTATACGTATAAACTCGTTTCGTTCTTCTAGGACGTTTATAAGGAAATCCGTCCACTAACGGTTAGGAGGTGATCTCCGATCTTATTTTCGTCTGTTTATTTCCTAAAGAACCGGGGGTTGAGTTTATCGAAAAATATCGATGTTGTTTCGAAGAGACCGGCATCGGATAAGTTATCCGAAAACCACTTCGATCCAACGAGTACATTTTCGAAATGAAGACAAGAGAATAGAGTCGAAGATGGAGCAGTGAAGTGCAAGGGCTAATCGCTACTAATCCTAGGGGGATTCCAAATTGGATGTAGTAGGAGTAGTGCCTTCGGTTTCGTTCGAACCCGGAATAGACTTGTATGGATGAATGCTATCAGTGCATTGTCATTGGAGGACATGAGCATTCTAAGTGTAAATCCCTAAATGGTAATCGTAGCCTCTAGCCTCATCAACCGGGAATGACTGAAAAGCAGGAGAGATGCAACAAGGCTAAGTAGGTAGCACCCAATTAAGGTATGTTTATCACCTTTCTAGATACCATTGGATATTATTCTATGATTATAGAAGGAGCTCGGAAAAGGGGGGGAACACCCGGGGTGATAGCATACTCGGTCTATCCAAGTCAGGGATAGTTCGGTATTGTGTTGCAGGGGATCCCGGCATGGTCCTCGGTACGCTGTTCTAGACGTGTACTGTAACAGGTGGTACCCCAGTGCCTAGTCATTCGTATGGAATCCATTCTCCAGTAAGCGCCGTACGGTTTTGATTGTACCTAACTATGCTGAAACGTGAGATGCAAGCATTTCAGCTCTTCGAATAAGTATTTATACTTAGGCACTATTATAATATCATAGGATTTGATATAAAGTGTTTTTGGTTATCCTAAGGTAAAAACCGTCGTGTTTGTTTGTGGCGTGGTCTTACGAGATACCTTTGATTTTCAAAGGATTTTGATAACTTTAATAATTCAATTTGAGTGTGTTTTTCTCACACTGGTTTACCAAACTGACTCAAGTGTTATTTTATTATAATGCTCGGGTCAGATCGAGTATTACAGATTCATGATAGGATGCTATGGAACTCAGGAGACGAGCTGGATGGCGAAGATGTATTACCCGTATCTGATTTATATTCCATTGTGTATGGTATGCTGTATATTCAGCATTTGTGAGGACAAGTTATTATAACTGTCCAGTATTGTGATATGATTTGTGTTTTACTCTGATAATGTAATGTATAAAAACAATTACAGTTCTTTTTGTATAAAGATCAGTTGTTATCTATTATATATTGTTCCGCTGCGATTGTGAGATTCTGTGTTGTTCTTTCTATTTTCTTCTTCTACCTCTTTCTTCTTTTCCCTAACGATCTGGTATTTTCGGCATTCGTTTGCTCGGCATTCTATAGAGTGGACATATTGATGTCGATTTTCGAAGGTCGAAAATCTCGGTCGTGACACTTGGTATCAGAGCTGAAGGTTAAGCGAGAACATTGGCTTTGGTGGGGATTACTCATTAGAGATAGGGTTAGTAGTACCCTAGAATGAGTTTGAGTGTATTAATAGATATGAGCATGTATTTGTTAGTGAAAATAAAATTGTTTTATATTGTGTTGATTGGTCTGTTGGGTGGCTTATGGATTCTGGTCAATACGAGTAATTAGCGTTATTGATAGGGATCTCTAAGCACTATAACAGAGCAATTCGACATGGTATTGTCTTGAAATGGGGTAAATTAAATAATTTTACCCGATTTATTTTTATATATAAAGAAATAATTTTAGTAAATTATAATATTATATATGATGTGCTTGGTTGTTAGGAAATGATAATATTAAATTATTATCATTGTTGTTGTGGAATTGAATAAGAAATTGATATTATAACCAAAAGTTATGAAAAATTCATATGACCAAATGGAGTTTGTAAATATGAGTTTGTAAATGTGATTTATAATTTGAAATGGGATGAAATTCCAGGGGATATTTAAATACAGATTTAAAAGGATTTAAAAAGTGGAAATTTGGGGATTTAAATCCCGTGGATTTGAAAATGATTTTCGAAGTCTTAGAAAATAATAGCAATATTATTTGGGGATAATTTTGAATTGTAAATAAAATCTATTAAGATTTGGAATAAAAATATTTAAAAATAGTTTTAAAAAGTGGAAAAAAGCAGTGAACTCACTTCGGTCGCTGGAAAATAATTTCGATGATGATCGTGACATCATCGTTGTTCATTTTCGAGTTTCCAAGAGAGGAATTGCTACCTGAATGTTTTGAATTGGAATTTGTTTGTGAAACTAGTTTTGATTTTGAAATGCAAAGTAATAATTTGATATACCAAGGATTTTGGAGTATATTTGATTTCAAAAACAATTTTGAAATGCTTAAGTAAATGTTTAAACTCTGGGAGTTTATTTAAAAATGTTTAGGGAATATAAATAAGTTTAAAAACTTATAAGAATTTGAAATCTGTTTAGAATGAAAATGAACTTAAGAAGAGTTAAATAAAAGTAAGTGTGACAATGAAATAAATTAGTAAAGTAAACCAATTAATTGAGGTGAATTGGAAGGAATTGGTGAATAGAATATTAGTAAGTTTGATAACTTAAGAAATTTTGAAAATTGATTTTTTGGAGTGAAATTTAACTTGAATTAAGTTAAGTAAAGTGAATTTTGAGAAAATAAGCCTAGTAGGCTAAATGGAATAAGTTATTGGACTAGAATTTATTAAGTTCGAAATAAATTAGTGGATGAACAAATTGATTTAATTTGTAAGTAAATGGAATTGAAACTGAATATTGGAATGATATTTAATTTTAATTGTGTTGAATAAAGTGAAATTGAAGAATTGGTTCGAGTGGACCAAATAAGATAAAAGTTTGGAAATAAAATTTGATTGGAAATAAATTAGTAGATGGAACTAATTTAAAATAATTAGTGGATTAAATATGGTTTGAGAGACGGTTGATAAAATTCAATATTTAAAGATTTGGAAGGCAAATTGAATTCAAATGGAACTAAAAATTTAATTTGAATAAAAATGGATATAAACTTCAGTGGTGAAGTGGAAATAAATATAAGAAGTCGTATAAAATATTTATAATGGACTTAAAAAGGTTAATGGTGAATTCTAAAGTAAAAATTGGTATTGGGAAATATACCGAGTAAGTATTTAAATGAAGATTAAATAAAAGGCGTGTAAAATGATAAGTGTGGATAATTGATAGAAATTAAAATAAATGCGAATAAAAATAAATTGGATATAGCTAATAATCAATTGGAAATTGATACGTAAGTTGTACGTAAATTATTTATTCGCATAGCAATTTGATCCAGATTCGAGCACAGAATTTCGAGATAGTTATATCGATCCAAGTTGGGATTTTTTTTCCACTCGATTTTCGACGGCGAACACTGCATATGAATTTTTCATTGATTCTGGAATTCTCTATCATAGTATACGGCCATGCAAAGAGAATGGCGGTTTCTAATCAAGAAAGCAGATCTGAGTCCGCACCAGAGAGTCTTGTGAACGATACTGGTTTGGAAGTGAAATTGTGTGATCGAGTGAGTGATCAGAATTGATATTGCATACAGATGATATATGTACATCGTACGGGTTTTAGTAAAATAAATATTGGAAACTGAAAATGCTGAATATTTTATTTTTAATTAAATGATCAGATATTATTGGTAAATAAGGTGCAGGTATTTAAAAGCAAAAGCTAAATTGAAGTCTTCGATTTCAGAAGTAAATTTTGATTGCCCGACAAAAAGGTATATGTTTAAATTATTGTATGGAATTGATGATTTTCTGATTGTGCCACTTGGCTTTTGTTTTCTTTTGATTGATTTGGGACGTAGAGGCGTTTTTAGTTTTTCGGATCTAGCCATGCAAAGGAGATGCTGGTGAAATTTTTCGAAAATCTAGCCGTGGATATTTCGGAGGTCGAAAATCTCGGTCGTGACAACTAATGTCCTTCTCCTGCTCTACAACCTTCTTAGAAGATTCGCCTTTTGTTTTGCGCTTCCGTGACTTGCGGAAGCTCTTGGAGGCCTTGATTGCTTCAACCTTCTCCTTTTTAATAGCAACTAGCTGTTCTTGAGATCTGCATGGTTGCTCGGTTTGAACCTCTTGCTCCCGAACTTCGGCCGCCGTTATGTCACCATCCAAAGATACGGATGGGTCATCCAAGCCATGAAGTGCAGTGATCTTCTTGGACTCTGGCCCCGGCTACGAGCCAAACATGGACACAGTGACCAGAGCAGGCACAGAAACAAGCACGGAAGCAGTGGAGATAGTAGTAGGCCTAGGAACCGGAGAAATAGGTAGATCAGTGGATAAGGAAGATGAAGCTATAAGATCAAAAATGAAAGCGTTAAATTCTTCTTGCTCTTGCGGCATAAGCTGAAAGCTCCCAAACTTGGGGAAAACAAGAGGATTGTCTGCACCTGAACGATTGTCAACTTCGTACTCACCGCCTCACCTCCTTTCGACGGCTCTATAATCTGAGGGGAAGCCTCAAGCCCAGAACTTGTTGACAGATTGCGGGGATTCCCCAATGGCTTACCGGCACCAGAAATGAAAGGCTCCGTAAGCGCTTCGGTAGCTGCAGCCATGGCGGCATCAGCACCTTCTTTCTCCCTCTCGATCAGCAGAATCTCTTGGCCCTCTAGTAACGCCTTCTTTGATTCTTCATTGAGGTAGGTGTTTTCTAACTCTCTCTCGATATAAACGTCACCGCTATGACGAAAACGGGTTATGATTTCCTCCCAGACAATAACGAGAGTGCGTGGGAATTTAGGGCATAAGTAATTGAGGCTCCCCTGATGCGGCAGAGAGTTGACATAAAAATTCAAGATGGTCTCATCCATCTTCTCCATCTTCCTTTCAAAAGCATTCTGAAGCTCTAGATAATCCACCGTAATGGCGGCCTTTTCAACTTCGACGCGAGACTTATTAACGCTAAGCTGCGCAACATGATCTTGTAGCCGGGCGATTGTCTCAACCTGGTCGGAGATGGTCATATTATGCCCCTAATGATAAGGTCGAGATCGTAGATGGTTTTCTTTTGGGCTTCAATTATCGTGTTGCAAGCTGCCACCTCCTCTTTTAATTTGGCCACTTCGGCGTGAGCCTTCTTTATTTCATTCATGTAGACAATCTTAATCCTTTCATGGGCCTCTCTTAATTCCTTCAGCAAGTCGGCGTTCTTTTTGCTTTCTCGAAGCGCCGCTTCTTTCTCCTCCTTCAACTGTTTGATCCTGGCATCACGCTCTGTCAACGCCCTTTCAAAATCACCCTTCTTCGATTCAAAAGAGAGGATTTCCTAATAATTATTGTGGTTCGTATCTACCAGTTGCTTGCATAATTTCTCCCACTCTTCGGCTTGTTCTAAATCATTCTGGATAGCCTGAAGATGTGGCACGTAAGAATCTTTATGAACCAGACGGAGATCATGATCAAACTTAAACCCCCTTAGAAACCACCCAGGAAGCCCCGCCTTAAGCCTGCGAGGACTGGACGGAATAATATAGTCGAGTCTTCGGTGGGGACGTGAAGCACCGAAGGCAAGAGCAACAGAAGATGACAGAATGTAAGTTGAAGGCAGAACGGGGACAGAAGTTATGGGGATTTCCTGACCCGCTGAAGAGAGCGCCGGAACGAAAGCTTGTTGTTTCAAAGAATGTGAACCACGATCGAATTTAGACCTCTTCGACGATTCCTCTCTCTCATCGAAAGTCTTCCACTTTTCATACCCACCTTTGTATATTCGGCTCCGCTCTCCCTCGTCTCGGCGATGAGTTTAGGCCTCTTGATCTCTTCTTCTACTATATTCTTCTTCCGTCTCACATGGCTGGTGACAGTCGGAAGAACGCTTGGACCAGCGCTGGGAGTCAGTATATTCTTCAAAATCATTATAAAGGTCGCGTCCTCTCATCATATCTGACACGAAGCATAAATAAATGGTTTTAGAAATGGAAAATAAACATGAAAAGTGTATGTACAAGTGAGTTTAACCCCAGTAAAGCGTGTGATGTGCTTGGGAGGAGAGCCTAAAACGACGTCATAAACCAGATCGGGCAAGTACCGCAGAAGGAATCAGGCTAACTTCGGGTGCAACACGGCTCGAATGAGGGAGCACTTCCTCAAATTTGAAATCCTCCCCCATGAGCACGTCGAAATCGACGTAAACATCACTCAAATTGCAAAATCCACGCCGTCATCTTTACTCGGAGAATCTAGACATCGTCCGGTTTCTGGGGCATCGTCTTTACCACTCGTGTCTAGAGGAGGCGAGCTCAAAATAATGGGACTCATCCCCGGAGTCTTGTCGCACGATTCAGAATCCCTATCATCGGATTCTGCATAGAAATCACAGCTAGAAGTGGACTCATCGCTATTGCTCCCGATTTTCCCTCCTCTTTTTCTTAGTCCATCGCGGCTTTGCCTTCCCTCTGTTTGAACTCCTCTTTCTCCTTCTTTCGGAATCGAAGGCATTCTGACCGGGCGGATAACTCTGGTCGTAGCAACATCTCTTCCATCGCGAGCCTTTTCGGTTGATTCTCCGGACAAACCCTCTCTCTCTTGAGAAGCGCCTTCTTCGAAACCATGAGAAGAGGAAGTAGATCGCGTGTGAATCCTGGATTAAGAAGGAGAGGGGACTTCAAATGGAACGAAGGATCTTCCCAGATGCAATAATCCATATCGGATTAAGTTTTCATCAGCCAGCGAGACTTTAATGGATCTTTCCTCGGCATCAATAGCCTTCAAGGTTCGAAAAACTTCATCGAGAGACAAGTCCCTATTCGACCTTGGGATAACTATAAGAAATATTCGACTTATTAGAAGCCCCATAGCGACATGTCGAAACTCAATAAGTAGGGAAAAGAACTTACCCCCCGTTGTCCATAGACGGTTAAACCCCTCGGGGCATCTAACAAAGAAATACTGGGTCTTGAATTGGGATAGGTTGCTCTACAATCGTAATATGATTTTTTGATTCCTTTGAGCTTCGATTATGACCAAGGATGGACACTCATCTCTCCTCTTAAATGAAAGAAGTATCGCAACTCGTCAAAGCTTGGAGCCCGATTTAATGTTCGCATGAAAAGGGCGTGCAAATAAGTTAAGATGGCATAACCGTTGGGATGAATCTGGAATGGGGCAATGCCTAAATTCAAGAGAATCTCGTGTAGAAAGTCGTTAAAAAGGGGCACAGCTCCATTCAGAAACATATACCGATGACAAGCGGTATATCCTAAAGGAGGTATGCGAGCAAACTCGTTCTTCTCTGGAAGGCATACGTATTCCTCTGGCATGCCATGTTGCACGCGGATATTATGCATGACATTAGTGGAAGCCACATAAGAAGATCTTTCTAGCGGGTTGAGAAGAACTCTAAAATTAAGGGGAGTTCGATCCAAGACCGGACCTACTGGGACCAACTAGCCATATTCAGCCTGTGAGGTGGAAGGAGAAAGAGCAACATACATCGACTTGACTTCCGAAAGTGCCAGGCCTCTCCGCTTGTCTTTTGGCATGAAGATGGATATTTCATTCTAAACAATAGAACTCGCATCCAAAATGATCAGGTAATTCTATTCTAAACTAATAGTTTCCCCTATAACACTTGAATTTCAAAGAGACATCGATTCGTGTCGACACATCAGATTTCAAGTATGTACCAGGGCAAGAGTAGTGTGCTGTCTATAGGGGGTGAGCTCGGTGTTCGAAACACTACAAACGCTCTATCCCGTGTAGATAGCTCGCTCGCAGCGAAAAAAGAAAAGGACTTCCTGTATTGTTTCCTTTAATTTTCACTTCCTCTACACTTACCCATTATCGATCAACGATAGACAACAAATCCGCTGTCCGAAGTGACATAGAAAATTCTTTTTAGTGCAGAGATATAAGCAGCGTGCAAAAACAAGCAAGATAAGTAAGTCCAAATTCTCCAAAAGAGCCAGGACCAATTCACAATGTGTCGTGCAATATCAGCTATGGGACTTGACACAAGTCGATTTTGGTTTAATGGACGAGACAACAAAACATGTCAAGCACCGGGGTAACGCCCGAATGTCGTTCCGGGGGGAACTTAAGACTCGATTTACTATCTTCCTCTATTAAGCCACAATCGACTCGGACTCCTCACGACAAACATCACGAATGCAATCTTGCCATCAAATCATTAAACGAGCATTGTAATCAACGAACCTACCTCGGATTAAACTGTGAACACAGAATTGGTCGAAGACTTAGGATCGGTAAGCCAAGAACAGGCCGGCAACAATCTAAGGATAGGTCGGTGGCGATCCAAAGCACAGGCAAAACCAGGGTTTCGATCGGTGGTGATTTGAGAAGGCGGGAGCGAAACTCTGGAGTTAGCGGCGTAGAAGAAGTCACGGTGGAGGCTTGGGAAGGTCGAATCTCAGGATGTGATGGATCGAGTTGATCAATCAAAGGCTCGAATCGCTGCAAGAGGCTTGGATCGCAAGAGGAAAACAAAGCTCGGGTCGTGTGAAAGTGATGGGATGAATCGGCTCGACCGCTTAAATAGGAAGCAAAAACACAAAAAAAAAATCCTAAGTGTTCAGGTCGCTAGCGATCCATCAGTTATGGATCGCCAGCGATCCATCAGCCATTGGTCGCCATCGATCCATAGGATTGCACATTTGCGACCTCAAACTTGCACTGCCATATCTACCTACTATTTCAAGATATACCAAGAAGCTATGGAGAAAAATTTGATCCGTTATGACAAGAAGTAGCGGTCGAGACCAAAACTAAGTAAGCAGCAGCATAACCTGCTTCATATTCGCGAAACTCTAACACGATTACTTGAAATTCAACGAGCAGGGACTAAAAGAGATAAATCCCAAAGCACGCCTTGTTTCCAACGAAGACGTACTCTGAGGTGCAAATGTTATCCGGGTTTCTAACCTAGTAGGATCCAAGAGAAGACGGAACAACTTGATGAAGTCAGAATGGCTCAAAACTCAACCAAAAGGACTAAAGCAACAAGCCACAGAGAGCCAAGAGAAAAATATGAGGAAATCCACTAAGGGCATGGATTGCTAGCGATCCGTGGTCTATGGATTGCGATCCATAGATATAGCCCAAGGTTCAACTATTTTTCTTGCATTATGATCCAATCCATATTGTAAAAGTAATGACTGAGTTTGATGAGATTTCGAGTTAGCTAAACCAAGAGACAAGCATCCGTCTAGTCCAATGAACAGTTAAATATAACTAGCAAGTAAATCGTCATTAAAGCAAAGTGACGAGCAATGAGACTACACAAAAAACATCGACACAAGACAATGAAGAAAGTCCAAAAACATGCTAAGTGTATGGATCGCTAGCGATCCACACATTATGGATCGCCAGCGATCCATTCGTGAACATGGTACAAGCACGACCCACACAGATTGAAGCAGAGAAAGGAGCTAGGTAATTAGCTCACATTCGAGCTAATTCTATGGATCGCTAGCGATCCATAGACCATGGATCGCCGACGATCCATCCTTTTGGCTTGGGTCGCGAGCTAAACTCCACTGCGTCTTCCTATGTCCATCTGCGAACAGCTGGCGAATAGGCTTGGCCCAATAGCTCTCCGATCTCTATAAATACCATCCTATCTGCAACATAAACGAGATCTTCTCCGGACTGGTTGTTGAAACTCTACTGGAAGCTTTCTTCACTCCTCACCTCCCTCACAACAATCTTCAAATGAGTTTACTGTGATTCTCCAGTGGATTCCAACCTTGGAGATTCAATCCAGCTAAGGACAATCAAGATCTTTGTACAAACACTTTTTGTAACAACAATCAGTTTATAATAGAAATTATAAAGTGGACGTAGGCTTTGTTAACAACCGAACCACTATAAAAATCTTCTTGGCTTCTTTCTCTTACTGCTTTCTTCTATATCTATTATCTATATTATTGATCTGTGAGAACAGGGCTGGTACTTTCATACTCAAAGCAGGGTGTTGATTCATTTTTTGGGTTAACACCAGTGCTCACATCCGACGTATTAGACTTTATAATTTCAATTTTCAAATTTAGTAGGATTATTGCTTGAGTGTTAATTTCTCAATTTATGTGTTACTCATGCATTGAACATATATGACGCAAGTACTAATTATTGGATTGCTTCAAATGCAAAGTCTATTTAAACAAAAGACTTATCTTCTTTGTTCGAGGCATATTTACTTTACAAATTGCAAAATCTACTAGTTGACTAATATCATTTGAAATGTGTATTTGAAATCATAATTCCTATCTTTTTTTTTAGGAACGACACAATTTTGGATATGATAAATCTCAACCATTTGATCTTTTTTAGATTTCAATCGCATGCGTACACATTGTGGAATCGAACTATCCGTATATGTTTTGTATTGCCAGGACTCTGTGAGATTGCGGTACAATTATCAAACCGACCGTTAGGAATGTTTGCTTACTGTCACTGACCAAAATCAATTTTTCTGAAGCCAAAAAAACGTGGATCTTGTCTCATTGGCGGTTTTTCTAAAAACGTGGATATTGTCTCATCGCGGTTTTTCTAAACTTCCTCATTTTACTTCGCGCATCAAAGATCCCAAATTCAAATCTATTATGATTTTCAAATTCTAAAATTTCAATTTCAAATCGACAATTTTGAATGCTTTGATTAATATTTAAATTTGAAATTGATATTTTCAGATTCAAATCTCAATTTATTCTTTTCCAACATATTATCACTTAATGTTTAAGTAATATTAACAAAAATTTTAAATGTATATTTCTTATCAAAGTTATACAATCGAACGGTCGGTTTCTCCACCGTTGTGCGGTTATACTAGTTAGCTATTAGTGCAGTGGTAGAGCCTCACATGGTTCGACTGCGCTAGTGAGATATGTAATCCAATAGCTGCAAAACTGACTCCAAGTCTGCGATAATCTTATATTTTTAAATTATTATTTGTTTAAAATCAAGATACATGTTTAAACCTGAATTTAGCACTCTCGGTCAGGGATTAACATATAAAAACATGACATGTATAAAATAATACAAAAGAAATAGTAAAAAAGGTTCACCTAAATTCTTTGTTTCCACTCTTGTGTTGACTGCAAAAACACACTCCTACTGTTCTCTTCCTTCTTCTTCTTTAAAGCTGTCCCTCTGTCTGTCACCCTACTTTTTCATTTACTCCCCCTGCTTTTTCTTTTGTTCTTTCTTTTCTTCACTATATATTTTTAATCCCCCTTCTTTTTTCTCTGTGTTATTTTTATTTGCTTTCTTTGATCTTCAATCATGCCCAGACTTTTCCTTCTTCAATCCCGATCATCCTCCTTATTTTTTGATGCTTTTCATGAAAGATAAGCCTAAAATTCTGTCTTATCAACTCTAGAAGAACCAAATCCCCTTCTTTTCTTCATAAAATCAAGCTTAAGTTATCTTGCATGTTACTTATCTAGAAGATCTGCGCTTGAAAGTTAGGGATTTGCCACTTTAATCTTTCAAAACAGTGACTTTCATCATCTACCATTACAATTTTGCCACCGTTTAAGAAAAGAAAAGGCTGCAATCTTTAAAATTTAGTAAGTTGGTGCGATCATAAAAATGGCGGCAGCAGTTGCAATACGAACGAGCAGTGGCAGCAATGGTGGAATAGACAAGCATATGGATAGTACTGGAAAATACGTACGGTACACGGCGGAGCAAGTGGAGGCGTTGGAGAGAGTCTACGCGGAGTGTCCTAAACCGAGTTCTATGCGGAGGCAGCAGTTGGTCAGAGACTGTCCTATTTTGTCCAATATTGAACCTAAACAGATCAAAGTCTGGTTCCAGAATAGAAGGTATTAACTGATTGTGCCTGTGATTTATTAAACTTCAGAATTCTGATGTTGCATTGTGTGTTTTTTTGTGATGCATCTTGATCTATGCTTTTGTATGAACTGTATTCAAAATGTATGGGCTATCCTGTAATTTTGAAGTTTTATGATGTAGAACTACATGGGAAAAATCATATTTTGATGAATATCGGATTGTTATCCAAGTAAAATTTTTCCAGTCTTTTCTGAAGATGTAAATTACTTTCCATTAGCGTATCCAGAAAATGAATATGCACTTTTCTGTGTACTTGTTCAGATAACAAAACCAAGTTTAGTTTGCTTGTAGCAAGATATATCTAATCTCCAATACTTTCGTGGTTGTTAAAGTACTGAAGTTTCAATGCTTCAAAATTATAGAAGTTTCTATAAGCTACAACTCTTAAATTTTGTTTAGTACCATAAAATGATTATCATGCTTAGCCCTTGTGAAAATAGTTGTGTATTTATGGGTTGAATAATAGATGTAGGTTAAGTAGTTTAATATACAATATCAAAAGCTCGATTATGGGTGTCAAGTTCTTGGTAGCAAAACTGGGTTCTGATATTTTGATCTCCAACTGAAGATGTTTTACACATATGTCTCTACCATGAGTCTGTTATTTGCATATATATATTTCTTTGCTGTAAAATATGTGATATTTGCAGATGCCGTGAGAAGCAAAGGAAAGAATCTTCACGCCTTCAGGCAGTCAATAGGAAGTTAACTGCAATGAACAAGCTTTTAATGGAGGAGAATGAGCGCCTTCAAAAACAAGTTGCTCAGCTGGTTAATGAGAATGCCTATGTGAGACAACAATTACAAAATGTAAGCAGCCACTATCATGGCTTACCTTCATAGCCTTTTCTTTGTAGTTCATAATTTATTCGTTTTATGTAGAACTAAAACGTTGGAAATTCTAGTTCATTTTCAAGGTTTACAGAATTTAATAAATTTTATAGCAATTTGATCATTTAATTAACCAAACACTTGTAGCTTCTAATTCTATTTATCATTTTGAATGCCACGTTCATAATTTGAGCATGTTTTACAATTCAGGCTTCTTTTGGCAACGATGCAAGCTCTGATTCGGTTGTCACAGCACCCCAAAATCCTCCAAGGGATGCAAATAATCCTGCTGGGTAAAGTCTATAGTCATATTTTTAGTTCCTCCCTATTGTTATTTTACTAAGTGCATGATTGATACAAGTTGTGCAATACTTTGTTTTGACAGACTTCTCTCCATTGCCGAAGAGACCTTGGCGGAGTTCCTCTCAAAGGCTACAGGGACTGCTGTCGATTGGGTCCAGATGCCCGGGATGAAGGTACATTTTATAGCTAATTTTTCAAAATGTGTTTTTAGTTAATGATGAAAATTCCAAATAATAATAATAATAGTTAATTTTCCCATCCAGCCTGGTCCGGATTCAATTGGAATTGTTGCTATATCAGAAACATGCAGCGGAGTGGCAGCACGAGCCTGTGGTTTAGTGAGTTTAGAGCCTACAAAGGTATCTCTAACGTCAATGGAATTAAATGTTTCAAAAAACAAATTATGATGTTGGTAAATGTTTAACAATGTAATCTGAACAATTATGCTAAATTTAGATCTATTATTTTAGCGAATGGAATATTAATTACTTCTTTAAGAAACAAAATATATGATGTAGATAACCATTTAGAATGCACTATAAAAATTTATAATATAGGTAATTGTAAAGAACGTACTATAAACAATTTGTGATGTAGATAAATATTTAGAATGTACTATAAACAAAATTGCCAATTTTGAATACATCCTCTATGTGGAATGGGGATACTAAAAACTTTAAGAAAGCGATCATGATATAAATTAATATCTACTGTAACATTAACTAATTTAATATTTGTTTACAGATTGTTGAACTACTTAAAGATCGTCCATCCTGGTTCCGTGATTGCCGAAGCCTTGAAGTCTTCACCTTATTTCCAGCTGGAAATGGAGGTACAATTGAATTAGTTTATATGCAGGTCAGCACCAGTTTTAACCACCAATACTAAACAACATTTTTAAACAAGCATTATGATATGATGATTTGCTTTGATGTATATCATAAGATGTATGCACCAACTACGTTGGCTCCAGCGCGTGATCTCTGGACTCTTAGATACACAACAACGTTAGAAGATGGGAGCCTTGTGGTATATTTCACATATATATTCTTAGTGTTAAAACTTGGTTATCTATAAATTTCTGAATATTACAAGCAATTGAAATTTGAATTTCAAGGTCTGTGAGAGGTCTCTCAGTGGTTCTGGAGGCGGTCCAAGTGTTGCCGCTAGTCATCAATTCGTAAGAGCTGAAATGCTTCCAAGTGGTTTTTTGATTCGTCCATGTGATGGTGGTGGTTCCATTGTACACATTGTTGACCACTTAAATCTAGAGGTTATAATCTATGCTAGTATTGATATTACTCGCTAAATACTACTACCTAGTCCATCTCTACATAAAATATTTGGTTTTTTAATGTATCAGGCATGGAGTGTGCCTGAAGTTCTAAGACCTCTTTATGAGTCTTCCAGGGTCGTTGCTGAGAAAATGACTACTGCAGTTAGTGTCAATATTTATCATTAACCTTTTAAATGATAAATGGCATACTGATTAACAATTTTTTATTCATTGTAGGCACTGCGCCATATCAAGCAAATAGCACACGAGATGAGCGGTGAAGTGGTGTACGCTCTTGGAAGGCAGCCTGCTGTTTTGCGTACCTTTAGTCAAAAATTGACCAGGTAATTTCTTGAATCTAAAAATAATAGAGGTATGTATGATGATGCTAAATGATGAAGTATTTGCTATCTTTATGTATTTTAGAGGTTTCAACGATGCTGTTAATGGATTCGTTGATGATGGATGGTCTGTTATGGGAAGTGTAGATGGTATTGAAGATGTAACAATTGCTACAAACTCTATTAAAAAGACCCTTGATAATGTCTCAATGCCCGATGGGGTGATTTGTGCTAAGGCGTCAATGCTACTTCAGGTAAGTCCTGCATAAAACTGTTAATTGATCAATATTTTGATCTTGAAGTTGTGTACATAATCTTGTATTGCTAAGTGTAATCATTCCTTAGTAAGAGCATGTTTTACAACTATTTGTAACTCAGTTAAAATAACTTGTTAAGTTACCTTTGATTATTATCCATATGTTTGCCAACAACTTATGAGGGGAGAGATTAAGTTGTTAAATATTTTTTAAGTCATAAACAACATATGCTTGATTACGACTTCAACTTTTAAACCAAAGATCATTATAGATTTAACTTATCCAAATAATTTTATGTTTTACAATTCATTTATAACTATCTAAAAGTTATTTTTCAAAACAACTTTTAATAATTTCTTTTAAGCAATTATAAAATAAGTTGTTCCCAAACTGGCTCTCTAACTAAAAAACTGTTTTCCACTTTAGATGTATTATTGCCAGTGTTGATAAATTTTTTTTTCCTAATAGAGTGTTCCTCCTGCATTGCTTGTTCGTTTTTTGAGGGAGCACCGATCAGAATGGGCTGATTACAATATGGATGCTTACTCCGCTTCTGCAATTAATTCAAGCTCAAATTTATTTCCTGGATTAAGGACAGATAGGTTTTCTGGGAGCCACACAATTATGCCTATTGCCCATACCATTGAGAATGAAGAGGTACATATCGTCAAAAGTAAAATTTCTTTATTGATAATATATTTGCCTACAAGGCTAAGTATAATATGAGGAATGTCTTCCGTTGCTTTACTAGATAGTGTATCAGTCACTTCATCTTTTCTTGTTTGTATTTTTTGATATATTCAGTCTGCATTGTCGGCATTATCAATTTTGCAGTTTCTTGAGGTTGTTCGTCTTGAAAGCCAAACTCTCACTCCAGATGAAGTTATATTGACCAGGAATATTCATCTGCTACAGGTATTGTTCTTTGTTGTATACATTCTCGGGACCTCTTAATTCTAGTTTTCTGCACCTTGGTCCTTCAAAACTTTTTAAGTCATATCAGTATCACTAAGAAAAGTTTGTCTTCAGCTTTGTAGTGGAATCGATGAAAATGCTGTTGGAGCTTGCTTCCAACTTGTATTTGCTCCAATCGATGAGCTTTTCCCAGACGATGTACCTCTCCTTCCTTCTGGTTTCCGGGTTATTCCATTGGGGAGTAAATCAGTTAAGTATTTTATATGTATGCCTATTTTATGATATATAGTGTATACATTTTTTTTCCAGTGACTTATCAAAGTTCTATGATTTTGATGCAGAAAGCTTCCAACCCAAACCCTACACTAGATCTAGCATCTAGCCTTGAAGTAGGATCTGCTACAAACAGAATCAATGGTGAAACATCTCCAAATGAATGCAACTCCCGATCAGTCTTGACTATAGCTTTTCAGTTCCCTTATCAATTTCATCTTCAAGAAAGTGTGGCTGCCATGGCTAGGCAGTATGTTCGAAGCATTGTATCCTCTGTGCAAAGAGTTTCTATGGCGATAACTCCTTCACCCTCTGGATGCATCTCAGGTGGCAGATTGCTTCCTGGATCTCCTGAAGCTGCAACTCTTGCTCGATGGATTTGTCACAGTTATAAGTATGTAAATTTTTAGTGGTTTTACTATTTTATGGTATACCTGGTTATGATCTCTACCTAAGTATGATCCATGCTTGTTCAGTTATCATTTGGGATTGGATTTGCTAAGATCCATTGATGTCTCGGGAGAACAGTTGCTAAAACTTTTGTGGGATCATCATGATGCTATTTTGTGTTGTTCTATTAAGGTATGACTTGCATTTTCTTTGTACGTGAATAGGGATGTTTTGACTCACATTATTACAGTCCTTCCATTGAAACAAGTATAAGATGCATCTCCGTTTTTATATTATTTTTGAAAATGATGTTAAAGCTAATGTTGTATTCCCTTCAAATCTAGTATAATATTTCATTATATTTTATGAATGCTATATAAATCTTAAATCTAATTTTCTCAAATGCTGTCAGCGCAATTATTTGCAAGATTAATATATGAGTTGTGGATATTACCTTGTTACTCAGTTAGTTAATAAATATTCGAACATACATAGTATAAAAAAGTGAAAATAGCTATGATGAAGATTGGATTATGAAGAACACTTGTATTTTAAAAGGAAATACTATAGTAGTGCAAATATTACATCTTTATTAATAGTTGAAATAGAAACACAAATCTTTGGTTCAACCGTGGATTTTCAAAAATACATTTATATGCAAACAAAAGATCTTGAATCCCACAAAGAACAAACATTAACATCTGTTTTCAAATAGAAATTATAATTTTAAAGTTATAAGTTCGAAATTTTATTTTCCAATAAAAAAATTATAATTATTTTACTTATATTTTTCAATTTATTTTTATACAAGCTATATATAGGAGTTTTAAATTTGATTATGGTATAAGAATTTTTTATGTGCACATGCGTTGCATGTACCATAACATCTTGTTGAAAATAAAAGCAATATGGTGTAGGGGCATGGAAAATAGTCTTTTTAGTACAGGAGTATATTTCACTTGTAAATATTTGAATTATCAGGTGCAACCAGTTTTTACATTTGCCAACCAATCCGGGCTTGATATGTTAGAAACAACACTTATTGGTTTACAAGACATCACTCTTGATAAGATTTTCGATGAGCCTGGAAAGAGGGCACTTTACTCTGACTTCACCAAGTTAATGGATCAGGTACATTTTCTACTTTATCATTGATTTTACAGATTTTGTATGCCATGTCTGTTGGAACCTCATTAGAAGTGGAATTTGAATAGGTTATTAGTCTATTTTTGCCCCTTCCTTTTCCACAGTGGGCTTGACTAGTGGTCATTGCACTGCTAAAACTTTAATGCATAAAATAAGAACCAACAGTGGCCAACAACCAAGTCATCCATTCATTAAGAAGTGCAAACTATTTAAGAAATCAGTAATCAGTGTTTACCAAATATTCTTACTCAGTGGCGCAGAGATATGCATACCCTATGATGTAATACAAGTGCACCGCCCCACTGCTATTGTATTGATTAATCAACGTATATATAAGCAGTAGTTTTAACAGTATTGCAACAGTGATACTGTTGAATGCACTGCTTCAGATCAGATCATTAGTGCTTATTTAAAAATAATTTAAATTTTATCACGGTCTTATTATTATATTTGTAGGGCTATTGCTACTTGCCAGGAGGCGTATGCATGTCAGGAATGGGGCGACATGCAACGTATGACCAAGCTATTGCATGGAAAGTTATTGGTGAAGAGAACAGCACACACTGCCTTGCTTTTGCTTTCATCAACTGGTCTTTCGTTTGAACCTGTTTTCATTTTTCAATTTTTTGTAAAACTAAAAAAGGAAATGGTAAAATTTGTTTGTTCTTCTTTTTGAAAGTAGATGATGTATGGCATTGCTGTTGTGATCTTGCATGTTGGGTTTTGAGGTGAATGAGAAGTGGAAGAGTGTTGAATGCTATTTTTGTTTTTCTTTCTTCACCTAGTGTTTTACTATGAGGTGATAATTTTTTCAAAACCGCTACCAAGACCAGAAAAAAAAAATTGTTTTGTCAAATGGTACATGAGAAATAAAAATAAAATTAAAGGAGGGACTATCCGTTTGATTACCTAATTGTCCTCGACTTCCATTAATTAATACTGTTTTGGTATTTAGGCAAAATTTAGTTTTGCGAAACCCTACTTTTTTCTTGTAAACCCTGCAACGAAAACAAATTAACTTATGCTGTAGAGTATTGGATTTAGTGTATTTTTCCTTTGACTGTAATTCGTTAGAAAAATAGGATTAAGAGAAGGCGCGTGTTGGTAAATCTGATAGTTAAATAATTAAGAACAAAAATTGGGAGTAAGGTGAAAACTTTACGAGTACTTTTTTTTTGAATAAGGTAAAAATAGGCCCATGGCCCAATATGAACAGTGAATAAGCTGACCCGTATAATACACCCTTTACACACACGAAAATATATACGAGCCGACTCTCTCTTTACGCTTACTCGTACTCAAAATGAAGAAAATTGGACGATTTGCTATGATTTGCTAGCGATTCGTTCCAATTTCCAAAAAATAGTTTGTGATTGCTTTCAAGGGGGATTCCAGATCTTTTCCTTTGTTTCCTCCATTCAAGACTTCAAATTTGAACTAGAATCTCTTACGAAGTCTGTATCTTCGTGTAGTCTTGAGATATTCTTCCCTTGGTCTTGAAGATAGCTGCTTTCACCCTTATTCTTTTCATAAAACGATTGATATTTGTTGTTTAGCTTCGGATTTCAGATAAAATTGGGAGTTGCTTAGTCTTTGCTTGCGAGTAACTCCTTTTGGTCTTGAAGGTTGTTGCTTTCTCTCTTATTCCTTATGGAAAGCAGTTGATCTTCTTTGTTGAGCTTCAAAATTATAGTGATGTTGAAAGTTCCTTCATATTTGCTTGTGATTTGCTCCTCTTCGTCCTTGGGAATTACTGCTTTCTTCCAAGCTCCATCCAGATAAGTGATATAGTTTGTTGTCAAGCTTGCTTCTACAATAATTTTCACTTGTCATCTGATTATTGAAATCAAGATGTGCAATTCTGTATTGTTGTAGGAACATCTCATCTGGCATGATCTTGAGTGTGATGTAGTTCCTGCTGAGGTAAACTATGATTAAAATTGATACTTTTATTATAATTAAGATAATTATTATAAGTATCGATTCTATTTTGATTTCTCTCGTAGGAGTTTCTTCTACTTTGAGCATTGAATGGGCTTCCTCTATCAAGATTGCCATCGAGATGGTTCTAGTCCAATCTCATGTCCCTGATGTTGAGTATCTGCTTTGTATTGAAATACTTTACCCTGAGAAATGTCTAGATTGACTTTCCGCTTTGTAAGTATGCCTCCGCCATTTCTTCGTAGTTGTCCAGACCATCAATAGTTGAGTTTTGGTGTAACGACCCAATTTCCACACTCCAGGAAGTCGCATCGCTAATAAGAAATGAAAGAGATAGAAAAGATAAAGAAAGAGAAGAAGAAGAAACAACACATCAGAATCTAAACAGAGGAACGAATAAATTATATTAATAACATAAAATATTACATAGTTTACAATCATTATCAGAGTACACAGATAATACAACACATACTAGACAGTTATAAACACCTGTCTAGTATTTACAATATAATACAACTCAGAGACAATCACAGAACACACAGCGGAATACTAATATCTAACGCAGAAGCCTCCTGCTCCATTGCTCCTCCAATATTCGTCAAAGCTAACCCGATTCCCTTGACTACTCGTAAAAATTTGAGTACCCAAGAGTTTATGAAAAAAACAAAAATAAACTCCGGGTGAGACATGGGTCTGGTGTGAGTAACAGGTTAAAGTTGCTTAACTTTCAAAGACCTTTTGAAAAGAAAGGTATCACGTAAGACTTCCCACATTGTTATTTATTTTAAATTTTAAACTTGAGTTACACATATTTTAAACTTGAGTTACACTCCGGGTCAGACAATTATTTTTATTAAAGATTTATTTGTTAAAACAATGTATTATTATATTTTTAGAAATAACAATATTTAATAACCATAAATAACTTATAAAAGAAATTATTTCTTTATTAATAAATTATTTATTATCACATTATATTTAAAAGAAACTTAAAATGACCCCATTGTTATTTATTTTAAATTTTAAACTTGAGTTACACATATTTTAAATCATTTAATATTTATCTTAAGTATTTAAAACTTTATTTTATTTATTAAATAGCTTTTAAAAAGTTTAACCTTTAAATAAAATTATAATTTCCAATTTTACTAAAGATATAAATTTTATAGAAAACAGGATTCATTTAAAACAACACTTATTTACAATATATACAATATTCTATATATATTATGAATATAAAACAAATATTTGATTTTAAAAGATAAAATCTATCTATTAACTATTTATTTTATTGAACTATTAAATTAATTCAAATCTTATTACAAAGATTATCAAATCAATTTAATTTTTAAATTCAGATTATTATATTGATATTGCCAGAAATTCCGGGTCATCACATTCCTCCCCCTTAAAAGAATTTCGTCCCCGAAATTTAAAACGAAGGTAATTTAATAATTTATTTAAAAATTTAATTTTAAAACACAAGCATATACCAATGATAAACTAACAACCATAGCAATCAATTCACCCAAATCAAACAAATCTAATTATCCAGAAAAATTCTGGATAGAACTTTTACGAGTTTCCCCGGTATAAAAATATCGGAATACTCGCTCTATAAATTCCAAACAATCAATACTATTAAACTATAGAGCTCCTATTCATCTATATATACAGAACTAGACAGCATATCGGACTACAGACGAGTCTGATTCAACAACCAAACTCCATAACTGCTGGTTCTAAAATCAGAGATAGACCATACACGTACTCCCTCAGAGATACGTGAAACTCATCGAATTCCAGTTATCCAAACTGACAATTCAATTCTGAAAATCCAATACCAATCCAACCAAAACACAGAGAAGAGATCCAAACATCACTGAGTTAGCTTCTTCAGTCTTATCAAAACTTATAGTACCTGAATCAGAGAAAACTCCAAAAATAACGAAGTCTCCAACTTCGAATTCCAAATTTCTCCGTCCCTTATCCACAAAAGTCTTCAGACAATCCTGGGCTGCCAACATCCAAACTGATCAGCTCAACCCTTGCTGATTCCTCTAGAACAATCAGAACCAAAAACAACCCAACACAATGATCTCCTCAAGATCAATCCAAACCAAAATACAATTCTACTCCTTAAACATCAGAAAACCACAAACTTCTCCTGATCCGAAAAAGAAAATCAGAAACACTATCAAACTGCTTCCGCTGCACAACTCTGATCCGAAGTAGATAAGAAAATGCTGACGAGCAACACAAACACCAACTGGACATCATCTCTAGAAATTTGGTTCTACAGATCCATAAAGAAAACTCAGAAATTCCTCCAAAACTGAGTTACTTCATCAAACTCTATTTCTAGGAATCATTTTCCCACTAAACAGAACCACCGGTTCCACTCCTGGAATACTAGTCGATCAGAAAACTCAATCTCCAGATGCTGACAAACCTTTGTCTTCCCAGAAGACATCCAGAGAATCTCCAACAATCCAAGTGAACACTCAAACAATCGCAAGTCACTTTTGCGATCAACCCAGATAAATTTTCAAATAAAACTGTTCTCTCTTTACCAAACAGAACAACTTACACTGTCTAGTCAATCCATTGAAGAAACGAATTCACTTAAGAGCTTCTGAACTCCATCTTCAGACAAACTACTCCGCTAAGACCTCTCTGTCAGCTCACAGAACATTCCGAGCTGTACTACTGACACCAATGCCACACTTCCTAATCCAAAGCTCTTCGAGAAACTCGGACTTCAAAGCAAACAGAAACATCACAACATCCTGCTGAATCCAGCCACAACTTCGGGACAGTCACACTTCCCAAACTTGTTCCAAAGAAAACACCTTCGGAAACAATCCATAGTCACTGCATCTCATTACGCAGTTACAACGTCCTGGGATATCAAAATACCATCACTTACTTCAGCTCAACCGAACAGATCCAAACCCTACTCACCAAACTCTGCACTTCAAAGATGTCTCCGAACCTTAACAGGTTTCCTTCAGAGATCGATGAAATACTTCAACACAACAAAACTTATTCGAGACGGTATTAGGTCTACAATCTCGACATATAAACTTCCAACCTCAAACATACAAACTCCAACCAAGGGTAGTAATCGTGTTACAAACACTACTACCTTATCTACCTTTATAACCTATATTGGAAAACCCGAACGGGTAACCCAACAAATAGGTAGATATATATATATATATATATATATATATATATATATTTAAAATTACAAATACGCTCTCTCAAGAAAGACACCACTCCAGAGCCTAGGTATTCACTCAACCTATCGCTCTGATACCACCTGTAACGACCCAACTTCCACACTCCAGGAAGTCGCATCGCTAATAAGAAAAGAAAGGGATAGAAAAGAGAAAGAAAGAGAAGAAGAAGAAACAACACATCAGAATCTAAACAGCGGAACGAATAAATTATATTAATAACATAAAATATTACATAGTTTACAATCATTATCAGAGTACACAGATAATGCAACACATACTAGACAGTTATAAACACCTGTCTAGTATTTACAATATAATACAACTCAGAGACAATCACAGAACACACAGCGGAATACTAATATCTAACGCAGAAGCCTCCTGCTCCATTGCTCCTCTAATATTCGTCAAAGCTAACCTGATTCCCTTGGCTACTCGTAAAAATTTGAGTACCCAAGAGTTTATTAAAAAAACAAAAATAAACTCCGGATCAGACATGGGTCTGGTGTGAGTAACAGGTTAAAGTTGCTTAACTTTCAAAAACCTTTTGAAAAGAAAGGTATCACGTAAGACTTCCCACACATAAACATGGAAAAGTTTTTACCTTACGCTAACCAAAACATTTGATAGGAAATCCAGTGATATTATAATAGGTCTAGGGTTTTCAAGTAAATAAGAAATATCCGAAATTGTTACATTATTAAATTTCAGCTACTAGCCACAAAAGTGGGTAATGCATTCGAAACCGTTGGCACTTATTGGATTTTGGATTCCATACAATGGCAGGGCTACTGGGGTACCGCCCGTCACAGTACGTGGCCTAGATCAACGTACCGAGGAGTACTCCCACTCCCCTGCAACACAAGGCCGGACCCATTTCTTACTGAATAGTTCCGAACAAGACAACCCCGCAGTTGGTGCGCATATCCAACTGCCCACTAAGCCGAATATAAAGGGACCTCTAGACAGGGATCAATCTTGCTCTCCAGTGGGTGCTACTCACGAAGCCTTGCTGCACCTCCCCTGTTTTAGCCATTCCCGGTTGATGAGGCTTGAGGCTACGATTACCTTTAGAGGACACATTATCTTAGAATGCTCATCGTCCACCTGACGATGTGCTGAAAGCATTCAATCCATACAAGTTCGTTCCGGATTCGAACAAAACCGAAGGCATTATCTCGTTACAATCTTTACGGAATCACCTACAGAGTTAACGACGATAACCCTTGCACTCTAAATCTCCATCTCGAATCTATAAGTACTATTCCGTCAAAACTCATTACGGAATCACCCATAGAGTTATACTGACGTATAACCCTTACACCTCGAGTCTTCACTCTTCATATAAGATTCACGACCTATCATTAATTTGGATCGATGTGGTTTCCGGATATCCAAATATAGAAACCCGATCCCGGTCTCATCGAAATCCAAAGCGTGTCTTTTAGGTCCAAGTTGTTTTTAAGTTTAAAACAAATTCAATTATATTATCTATATACACACAGATAGATAATTCATAGATCCATAACAGGCAATTATCATTATCAAACCACAGATAATCCACATTATCACCATCAAAGATGACCCATATCACCATCACAATGCAACCACTACATCCATATCACTCAACATTATTAATCTCATAGCTGAGATTCAAAACATTCAAAGCAACCAATAACAACCATTCATAAGCAATGATTTAATCATACCATCTATAATTAATTTAAAATGAATTAAATTAATTACATCATCTTAAATTAATTTAAAATGAATTAAATTAATTATTTACACAATATAAATCTTGCTTATGTTAATTAATTACAAATTAATTAATTGATTAACCTCTACTCTATCACCTTAATTAATCAATCCTGATTAATTATACTTTAATTAATTCCACAAAATTAATTACCCTAAACCAAATATAGTAATTAACCTTTAATTACTTCATTAATTAATTAACTACAATTAATTATATTTAACCTTAATTAATTACAATTAATTAATTACACCTAATCACTATTTATTGATTAATTAATATTAATTAATCAATCTTAATTATACCATTAATTATATTAATTAATGATTCTTAATTATATTTAATTAATTACTCCATTTGATTAATCACTTTCAGTAATTAATCTCACTTAATCCATAATTATTAATCACCTTTGATTAATCTCATTCTGTAATTATCTATCCTTAATTACCTATCAAATTAATTATTCCTTAATTAATTTCTTTAATTAATCACTCGATTAATTATACAAAATAATTTAATCCAAATTATTTTCACAATCCCAATATCATCTATTAATTACATTTAGTAATTATCTTTAATTACTTCACTGAGTAAGTTCACTTCATTAATTACATCAGGTAATTATTATCAAATCCCATGTTTAAAATTAATTAAACTAAATTAATTAATTTAACCAATCTTAATAAACTCATTAATTACATTAAGTAATTAATGTCTTAATTACTTTTATTTAAGTAATTAACTTAAATAAATTTCATAATTTATTATCATTAATTAATCAATCTAATTAATTATTAAAAATTAATCATATTAATTAATTACTAAATAAACCTTAGTTAATTCTTTAATTATTTTTCTTTAATTTCTTCTTAATAAATCTCTAATTTAAATTAATTCAAATTATTTATTAAATAAATTAAATAAATAAGTTATTCCTTAATTATCCAATTTAATAATTATATATTTATCTTAATAATTTCTAAGATAACCCATTCCTTATTAATAATTGTATTAATATTAAAATGTACTTTGAAAATTTTAAAAATTAAAATTAAAATTTCATTTTGAATCTAAAATTCAAAATGATATTAAGAATTAACCAATTTAAATTTCATTTATTATTCTTTAAAATAAATGTAAATAACATTTATTACTTAAAATTAAACTTATAGAAGACAAATCTTAATATACTTATTTTGATTAAAATTAAGTTTAAAATACATTTCCTTTAAAATTTCAAATTCAAGTTAACAATCATTTAACTTCCTATTCTAAATCTTTTATAAATGATTTCATTCAAAAAGGAAATCTAGTTTTGAAAATATTTGTTTGAAAACAAATTTACTCCTAATAAACAACTTAAATGTTAAACTTGTTTGAAACAATCAAATTCTAAAATTTATTCAAATATCCAGATTTTTAAATTCAAAATCTTTGAACCATTCCTTATGTGAAATTATTTGAATTTAAACTTGCATCGAACTCTTGCTTTACGTCTTGATTTTAAAACTTCTTATTTAAAGATACAAACTTATTTTAAAAACTTGAAGATTAAAGAGCCTTAAGAAATCTGGACTTAAATTTGAATTCAACTGTTAATTAAAAAAAAATTGCCTTCAGATTTAAAATGAAATTTCATTTTCCAGAAACTGTCAGGTTTCATTTTTTTAAAAAAATCTGAAACCACTTACAAATTTGAAAACTTGTAGGATTCAAAATCATTTGAAACAATAAATAAAACTAGATTTAAACTTGTTTTAAATCCAATCATTACAAACTTTGAATTCTTTTTAAATTTAGTTTAAAATTTACAGGCAAGTTACATAAAAAAAAAACTGTAACAATAAAATCAGCCCGAGCCTAAATTTTTTTACTTCGAGTCAGAAGAACTCCTGCTTCGAGCCAATACTACAATTTCTCGAGTGATTCTCGAGTTCCCCCTCATGCACATACCCAAGCAACCATCTGACACAAAAGTGCACGGTGCACCTGCACCGTGCCTCTGGCAATCACCTACCAACTCCGATGGCCTCCCTACACCTACGACCACCTCCCTAATTCACCCCGATCATCCCACAACTCACGTACAACTCGAATCGAAATTCGAGTTCACATCCTAACCTCGAACAGAAAGACCCAACCCCATCGAAACCTGTCAACACATCACCTACGGTGCTCCGACCCCTTTAAGGACCTCCACCATCGGCCACAGCTTCGTCTATGACCACACTATCGACACTTAAAACCGAGTTGAACTCAATCATCCCTATAATCCATACCGACCAATCAATATGCACAGTTAAAACTAGGGCTACAGAAACTAAATCACTACCTCTGCTTCCCTGTTGATTTTCATCAACATCAAAAATTTTCCCTGAATCTATGCTCAATTCTAAATCAACATTGAAAATCTCAACATCCAAAATTACAAGAATCACCAGCAATCATGAATTTACCCTTTTTTGTTCATACAAGAAATGCACCATACCCCCTTAACTGAAAATTCTAATTTTTATTCTAAAAATCATGTTTTGATCTTAGTATTTAATTCATAATACTGAATTTACAAATTATTCAGTTTGAAATTTCACATATTTTTACATTCACTGATGTTTTCTGCTTCCAGTGAAAACTAGGCTTTTATCTTGACTATCTTAAATTTTAAAACATTAACTTATGATAAAACAAACAACATTTGTTTGTAAATCAACCCTTATCAGAAACTAGGTTTTAGTGATAATGGATTTTAAATTGAAATTTTTGAACCTGAGGATAACAGACAGAACATAACAAAATATAAATAACATGCATATCCAAACACTCATATAAACACACAACATATTTCATCATAGTGATTTATTTCAACAATATTTGCACGCAACCCTATTTTATACTTAACTTTTAAAATAAAATTACTCACCTTATTTGAAGAAGACAGAGCTTCCTCTTATATTTTGAAAATAGCTTTAAAACTGAAATCCTTTGCTTCTTTGAAAATTTTGGTGTTGAAATGCCTTAGAGTTGCTACTAGTCTCTGAGTCTTAAAACTGTTGTTGCTTGGTTGAAGAAGAATACAGATGCCTTGAAACTCCAGATTTTAAATGAAATGCAGGCTACAGATTTTGCATGCTTTGAAGTAGTTACAGGTTTTCTTGAAAGTGAATAAGGTTTGGATTAACAGGGAGATGATTTACAGGCTTGATTCTTTTGAAGATGTGTAAGTTGCTGTTTTAGATTTGATAAATGAGAAGTTTTGTCTCAGATTTAAGTTTTAGAGAATGTGATTCCTTTTTGTTTAGCTCTAGAAAAGAAATAAAAATGGAAAAAGAATTTGTTTTATATATAAAACTGAAAATTTAAATTTTATTGAACAAATAAAAGAAAAGCCAAATTTAAATGACACATGTCTTACATTCTACTTAATCTTTTAACACTTGTTATTAAGTGAATTTAAAAGCTAACACTTGTCTTTTAAAGAGTTATCATTCATTAAATGTTAATTAGTATTTTGTTAGATGTTAATATAGGATGCATGTAAGCTTGTTTTAATTAACTAGCCAATCATGTATTTATTTATATGTACATAAATTTTAAAATGAATAAATATTAAACTTATACAAATGATTCAAAATCAAAATAAATTAAAAACAATTATACTTTTAGATCTAAAATTTTGAATTCATGTTCAAAAAAAAATTTTGAAATCTAGTTTATTTACAAATACAATTACAAAATTTGAATTTTGGAAAACAATTATTTTTATTAAAGATTTATTTGTTAAAACAATGTATTATTATATTTTTAGAAATAACAATATTTAATAACCATAAATAACTTATAAAAGAAATTATTTCTTTATTAATAAATTATTTATTATCACATTATATTTAAAAGAAACTCAAAATGACCCCATTGTTATTTATTTTAAATTTTAAACTTGAGTTACACATATTTTAAATCATTTAATATTTATCTTAAGTATGTAAAACCTTATTTTATTTATTAAATAGCTTTTAAAAAGTTTAACCTTTAAATAAAATTATAATTCCCAATTTTACTAAAGATATAAATTTTATAGAAAACATGATTCATTTAAAACAACACTTATTTACAATATATACAATATTCTATATATATTATAAATATAAAACAAATATTTGATTTTAAAAGATAAAATCTATCTATTAACTATTTATTTTATTGAATTATTAAATTAATTCAAATCTTATTACAAAGATTATCAAATCAATTTAATTTTAAATTCAGATTATTAAATTGATATTGCCAGAAATTCCGGGTCATCACATTTGGTTATTTGGATCTGATGATTTTTTTCTAGCTTTATGACTTAGAATTTGGTATTCAATTTCAATGGTTTTCCACAACTGTATGCTTGCTATTTCTTTTTGTTTGTGCAATCTGACATTTCTTTCTTTTCAAATGGGATAGATAACAGTTGTTAAAAGTATACGTGCTTTGTCAAGATTCTTGGAGTTTCTTTTGAAGTTTTGCTGAATATATTGAATGCTTGATCTTATGTTGTGAATTTGCTCAAATTGACTAATTTGAAGTATTCGTTTTGCAATATACCATATATGTCTTGATACATGCAATCAAAAAATATGTGATCCATACTTTCAGTCTTCCTTTTACATAAAAGGCCTTTGGTTTACCCTTTTTTGTTCCACTCTTTACATCTGTCTCTTGTAGGCAGCCTGTTTAGTATTGCAAAGTAAGTGTAGTGAACCATTTTTGGGTAGTTTGCCCTATTTTAAATTGTTTGTACCAATCTATTTCAAATTCCGCACCTTTAATATAGTCCCATGTTTTTTAAAAGAGAAATTTCCTTTTGTTGATAATTTCCAACTCTAGCCGTCTTTGTCTAGGCATGAGTCTATTTCAATACTTTCTATTGCAGATTTGAATATTGATGCAGCTAGACGTAGATTTGTATTTCATTTATGATTTTGAATTATGCTTTCCACTTTTGCATTACTTTCTCCAAGCTGCAACAAATTATACTAACCTTGTAGGTTGACCAGAGATTTATCTTTTACCCATGGGTCAAACCAAAGGCTAGTATCTTTGCCATCCTTGAATTTTCTGTCTATCAATTTGATGTCCATCTCTCTGCACTTAAGAATACTTTTCCAAGTATATGAGTAGTGGTTTTCTATTGGCATATTTCAGAAGTTTTTGTTTTTGACATATTTCTCTTGCATGCATTTTGCCCATAAAGAGTTTCCTTCAATAATTTTCCAAAACAACTTGAAATTGCATGCTTCAATCAAGTCTTTAAAATTTCTTAGGCCAAGTCCCTTATTCTTTTTTGTTTACATACCTTTTCCCAAGAGATTTTATGATATTAGCTCCTCCAAATAAAAATTGCACATATTCTTTCTATTTTTTGCAATGCTTTTAGTGGAATGTTGTGAATTTATATCCAATACATGATGATAACTATGATGACAGTGTATGCAAGCTCTAATCTACAAGCAATTGACAGTAGCTTACTTGACCAACTCTCTAGTTTGCCTTGAATAATGTCATATAATCTGGCACATTAACCCGGTTTATACTAAAAGGAAGTCCTAAATATTTAACAGGCAGATTACCTTTCTGAATTTTTAAAATTAGAAGCATTTCCTCATTTCTTGTGCAACTTTTGCTGAAATAAGCCTTGCTTTTGCTCTCATTTATTTGCAGTCCTGCACAATCATATAGACTTTTCAAAATTCTTTTAACAAAGTCTGCACTGCATAAATTTGCATTTATAAATAATAGAAGATCATCAACATATAATAGATGAGAAATAGTAGGTTTAGTTCTATTTGCATATTTTAAATTTCCATTTAATTGCTCAATTTCCATTTGTAAAGAAAAGTATTCCATAGCAGTGGAGAATAGATAAGGAGATAATGTATCTCCCTATCTTATTCCCTATAACTATGTATAAAACCATAAAGGGAACTATTTATTAATATTGAATATGTAGCGGTATTGATGTATTCTTCAATTAACTTGCAAAATTTTTCATGAAAGCCCAATTTTGACATCATATATATTATGAAATGTTTGTTTATTTTGTCAAAATGCTTTGTGTAAATCTATTTTAATGGACACTTTATTTTTACAGCCCTTATTAAAGTTTCTAATGATTTCATGAGCTAATAAGGTATTTTCCACAATACATCTACTTGGTATAAAAGTATTTTGATTTTCATAAATCAAATACTTTAAGAATTTTTTTATTCTATTACTCAAAATAGTAGCTATAATTTTATACAACATGCTATAGGTCTATAATCCACTAACCATTGGAGATTTTGACTTTTGGGTAAGGGTAATGAATGTTGGTTTATACATTTCAAAAACTTTCCGGTCATGAAAAATTCAGTTATTGCATCAAATAAATTTTGCTTGATTTCATCCCAATGTGTTTTATAGAGCTTTTCTTTAAATCCATTTGGTCCTGGACTTTTATCAATGTTAGCATTAAAAACTATATTTTTGATTTCCTCCAAACATATAGGGCCAAGAAGTATTTCTTCTCTGTTTTCATTAAACAAGAATTTTGTATCAAAATTAAGGAAATCCTTCTTGTATGAATCAGTGTTATACAGATCAGTAAAATAAATAATGGCATCTCTCTATTTGTGAGGCATCATTAATTGTAGCCCTTTATTATCTAGTAATTTTCTCGTGTCATTAATGTATTTCCTGTTGGACATTTGGCATAGAAAAACTTGCCAGATTCGTCCCCACCAGTAAGACAATCAATTTTAGCTTTTTGCTTCATGTTGATAGCTTGCACATGTAAGACTTTATTTAGATTGTCTTGTAATTGAATTTTTTATTCACTAGAGATTTGTCCGAGCTATCAAAGTCTATTTCATTTTGGACACTCTCACATTCATTTCTAATTTTCTTAATATTATTCTTATTTATATATTAATTCCAAATTTTCAGATTTTCCTTTGTATTCTTGAGAAATCTATTTAATTTATACTAAGCCGTACCATGAATACGTACCGCTATACAGTTTCTTGTGATTTCCTTGTAGTCGCTTTCTAGTGTCCAACCTTTCACAAATCTGAATGGTTTGTTTTCGGTATCGTTAATATATTTTTTTTAGAGAAAAATGAATTTGTATAGGGGCATGATTGCTAAAAGCTTGTGGTAAAGTGGAACATTGAAAATTTGTAAAACAACTTACAAATTTTGACTGACTAAAACTCCATCTAATTTGCAATGTATGTTTCTAAATTCACCAGATTTCCAAGTGAATTTATTAACCATCATAATGGTTTCAATCAACCAAGTTTTTAAAATAAAATTATTGAGGATTTCTAATTTTGTAAAAGGGATAGGCAAATCTCTTTTTTTTTTCATATGAGAGCAATACTGTATTGAAATCCCCAATAATTATCCAGGGTTTGTTCATATTTTTATTTAGTGATTCTAAATGATTCTATAAAATTTTGATTTGGAAACCCCTTTATTTATTAATTTTCAATGAATATATTGTAAATTTATAAAATATCAATTTAACTTTCAAATATTTGAATCTCATAATACCATAATTCTCCCATTGCCACACATAGATTTATTGCTTACAATGCTCTAATTTCTTAAGCATATGGACTGGTAATCTTCTATCTTAAAGTTATCTAGTTTATGTTCTAATATCCCAATTATATTTGGTTCATTAGAAAATAAAAAATTTGATATGCCTAATTTCCTTTTTGAGGAATTTAATACCCTAGCATTCTAAGCAATTATCAACATAATATTTTAATTTTTTTTAAAGGATACTCAAAAGGGTACACTAATCAGCTGTAGTGAGTAGCTGGAATCGCCATCTTCCATGCTTCCAGAATTCTTTCTAACTTCCATGAATTCAGAAATCTTTGTTCCCTTTCTTTTAAGTGGTTTTTATCTTGCATTTAGCTATTCTTCCCATCTTGAATTTTTAAAAATATATCTCTTTAAATTTGACTTGCTCTTTATTCTCTTCACTGGATTTGATATTATGTCTTGCAAATTCTTTGTTCTGTTTTCTTCTTCTTCTATTAGCAGGATATGAAGAATTAGATAAGAGCTTTACTGCTTTTTTAATCATGTTTTCTGTATTATTTGATTGGACTATGCTTTTCTAGTAGAGTAATAGTTAGAGGAATTCATAATATCGTAGAAATTGCTTTTTAATTTTACATTTTTTCTCCACATTGCTTCCATCCACCATGATATCAGAAGTATCTTTCAGTGATGAGAGTACAATATAATGTGCACCATGATCTTCTGTGAGTAATTTTTTGGTTACAACTTTCTTTTTTATGTCGCCTACCACATTCTCTTCTGTAGATTTCTGTAAATTGATTGATGATTCTGCTTATGTTTGGCTTACCTAAATTTGCTCGACACCATTAGGGTTTTGAAAGTTTGCATCTATACTTTGAAAAGTTTGCATCATTTCTCGTACTTCCAAAGAAATTTATCTTACCTATTACTGCATTATTACCTGAACCTTTGGGTATGGTGTTGTTTTGCTCTGAATCATCACTTGACATATTTTTTATCTCTTAAAACAACATTTTCCCCATCATCATCATTTGTTGGAATTTCATTTCTTACATAAAGTTTTGCCCAAAAACATCTTATGAAATGTTTCCATCCTTCTTTTCGGTATTGTTTTTTCCATAATTTTATCTTCTTGATCAACTGAATTTTCATTAGTATTTTCTTTCCAAACCTTTCTTGTCGAGCAATTTTCCATGATATGCCCATAACAAGCACATATCTTACATCTAGGAGGTATCCGTTCGTATTGTATTTTTTGAACAAGATTTTCCCCTTCATACATAGTAATATAAACCTCTTTTGGCAAATCTGTATTAGCTTTTAATTCAACCAGAATTCTTGGAAAACTTAGTCGGATTTCCTTTGCTGTTGGTTCATCCAACGTTAAACGGATTCCAACTACACTAATAATGCCATTAAACGCCTCTTTATCCCATAATTTTAAGTTTAATTCAAGGAGTCGAATCCAAATAAGGCAAGTGGATAAAAGATCATCGTCGAATGCAATTTTGTTATTCCACTTTTTTAGAATTATCAATTTTCCAGAAATGAAATAAGGACCACCATTTACTGCCTTTTCATAATGCTAGCATTTGCAAATTTTATTATTAAGAACCCATTAGTTCTAGTGTGGAGTCCAAAATTACCTATGAGATTCCATGTTCTTTGAATAAAGGCTGTGGGGTCTATTGCCATACACATAGGCAATAATAGAACAACTCCATAGAATTTGTCCTTCTACTAACCCCTTCTTTCACAACAGTTCTCCTTTTGTTGCTGATCTAGGTGGTATAAATTCAAGATCTAAATCATGGGAGAAGCCACCATTCTTGATCATATCAGCCAATGTAGAAGCATCAAAATTTTAATGTTGATGTCCATATACATTTGCTTCTGTATATTTGCCTTTTTGTGCATTCAGTTTTATATTGAATTGCCTACTACTTGCAGTTCCATACCGAGAGGACAAATCTACACTGGACAACATGCCTCTTGCATTTCTTGGATCTCTTTGATTGAGATTTCTGGACTGCGGTAGATTCTTGGTGCCTTCTTAGTTATTGACAGGATTGTGAGGAGGATTAAATCTTCTTCGGCGATTCCTAACTTGTTGGAATCCATCACTATCGACATATGGTGGCCTCTCCTTGACGTTTGAGGAAGAGAGAGGTTTGTGATTTGGTGGAGGGACAAGAAATTTGGAGAACTGGATCTTATTTTGATCATAATCTTCCATTGTTAATAGACGTTAAAGAACTTAGTTATCCATAAACCAAAGAGCAGTAAAACTTTAAAGTACTAAATACAATAAAAAATTGTTTTCTTTGTTTAATCCTTAATAATAGATGTATTTTCTTTGATGTCACAAAATATTTTTATGTTTTTGATAAAACAAGGAAGTAATTGACATGAAAATGAGTTTTGCATTTTGCATATTCAATATATGTCAAATGATAAGTGAGAGAAGGAAGAGGAAGGAAGAAGATAGTTCCAATATATGTCAAATGATATATTTTCTTGTAAACATTTTCTATATTTTTCATATTTTATATTTCTAACAGAGGAAAGAAGAGGAAGGAAGAATATAGTTTTTGATATTTTTTAAAGGATGGAAAAAAGGTCGTTTCTAATTATACGCCAAAATCATTTTTCAAATTCATCATCTTTCACTTCTATTTCGTTTTCCATGCATTTTAACATGCATGTTTAAAACCCAAAAAACAAAATGCGTTTTTAAACCAACACTACCTAAATGTATTAAGCAAGCTTGATCAACCTTATCTTAATTATTTAACTTAAATTTTAAATATTAGAATTATACATGGATATATAATTAACATCAATTTTCTATTTTTTTCCTTCCAATTTTATGCACTTGACATGGCAATTTTATTCTTGAAATGTTAAAGTCAGGCACACTTTATATCACGTCTGATAATATCTCATTTGATAACCTTACGTTTTTTATAGCATAACTTGTGTTAAAAAATTGTTCAACATTATACCGATTACTTAATTCAAAATTTAAATATCAAAACTATACGTGGGTATATAATTTATATCAAGGGTTGTTCTTTCCTAATCTTACGAAGCATGTCTATTTTTAAGTTCATTTAATAGTACAAAGCATGGTTGATAACAAAATATACAAAGAAAATGCTAAATAATGGAACAAAAATATGTCTGTTCTCCATTACCATTGGCATTCCATCGCTGATTGGAATGAAGAACAAACATACTTTAATTGTTAATCGAAAATTGAGTAATTATCAGTATTTTGATAGTTTGAGTAGTATTACTCTTGGTTATCACATCTAAGATATTAATTATTATTTTATCACTTAATCATCTCATCTAGTAACCTTCTGTCAAATTTCAAATACTTTTAAATATCCCAGCTTCTATGTCCATTAACATCTCCACCTCTTAATTTTTACTCCACTCAAATTTTTCTAAATCTTTACTATCAAGTTTTTCGAATAAAAATCCCTAATTCACTTTGATACCTATGATTTCGCCAACTTTTAGCATGCACCTATCAAAATTTAAGGTATATCAAGTTTTAAGATATGAGATGTTTTTTACTATCCATTTTCTTTAATCAATTTCTCTTAATGTTTTCTTTTCGTTCCTCCTTCTATTAATTCTATAATGTACCTATATCTAGCCTCATTTTTGATAGAGTTAAGGGTGTGCCCTAAGGGCAACTATCTAATTTGATTATATAACTTAAAAGAATCTTGTTCGAAATAAAGTGTGTTTCTGGTTTTAGTTTTCTACTATATGTTTTGTTATATTGGATTAAGTAATGTTTTATATACATTAAATATATAGGTAGAAAATCCTTAGAAAAAGTATTTTATCGATTGCAGCTTTGAATGTGTTCGTAATCATGAGTTTTGAATCAATATTCAAATACTTGTTCTTAAATGTTCCTAGTCAAAGATTTATCTGAAAAAGGATACACTCGTAGAGGCTAATACATGTGATCCTTTCCATATGATGGACGGTTAATTACTCATGATCGTTTATGACACCAAAGGATTACATACTTGCGACTGTTTGAAACTGTTTGGAACAACTCAACGAGCGCCTTACATCGATTAATACAAGTAAGCCAAAATAAAAGATCTCATGTAAATGACATATAATAGTCTTCAAACTTGAGAGTGTTATTTATCTTAAGTAACTGGATAGCATTTTGATTATGGTCTACCATATGACATCACGATCATTACAACCATAGTTGGGTATACATTGAACTATTTGAATTGAAACACTACCCAAGTAGGATTCATTTCCTTCGTTGTAGAAAGTTAGTATCAATGCAATTAGTAGTCAAATTAAAGTCAAAATCTCCAACCTGTTAAAATGGTTAATCGGTAAATGTTATGGGATTGAACTAAAGTCTTTAAACTGGTCTATGCAATTAACTATAGATATTATTAGAGTTTTTGACCAATGAACAAACTTTAGATATCTCACTGATATAGTGATGATAAAAAGATAATGTTTACAAATTACCGTTGCAAGGCGTAGCTTAATAAAGATTAAGAATTGGATTTCTCTTAAATGATCAACATGCAACTAAACTTGTGGCGATATTGTACTTTAACAGAGTTCATACATGCTTCAGTGTTTAAATCGCTTAAATATTGAATGAGAACCGAGTTCACACCAAGGAGTTAACACAACCCTTATTGTTAGCTAATTTCCAAGTTTAACCAATTTGGAATTAATTTATAAATATTACAAATTAATAATAAAATTAATACAAATGTTGTATGAATTTTTATGGTATTTTAACTATTTATTTGAAGGCTTGAAATTAATTAAAATAATGTATATGTGTTATATATTGATTTGATTAATATATGGGCTCAAATAATTAATATATTGTATATTATTAGGCCCAATGCCATGCTAGCCATACTAGGGGTATGACAGGTCATATTTAGAGCAAGTAAGGGTATTAGAATAGTTCTTTAGATCTGGAGAGAAAGGTGTTAGATATTTAATATCATGATGGCTATAAATAACCTTACTTTCTCTTATTCTAAAAATATAGAGAAAAATAGAACCATAGCCTCTATTGAATAAATGGTAAAATCCTAAAAGCCGAGATTTACACTTGTATTCAAGTACAAGGAATAAGGGATCCGAAGAGGATACAGCTAACAACCGACGTGTTGATAACATGATGGATAAGAAAGAGGTACACTATAACACCCTGTAATTGGGTGTTAGTTATTTAATTTAGCTCCAAAAAGGAAATTTGTGCAAACGATGGAATTTGAACATAAGATTTTTATCGTTGCGTTCGTGGCAAAATTTCAAGAAACTTTCATATTTGGAATTTTGAGATTGAAGTCCAAACGAAGAAGTTACGGATGAAAAATGAATTCAAAACGAAAATAATTATAGAAAATTAACTAAAGTTGCTTGGGCCCACAGGTCGACTACCATGTATAAGCAATCTACATGGTGCGATCGACCCCTAGGAATAGGGCGATTGACCTGCCTTTATGTGGTGGTTCCAGTAACCCTAGGGCATATACGGTCCGGATTTTAAATCATGCGGTTCTGGTGGATTCTAGAGCCTATAAATTTAGGCCTAACCCTCCCTACTCTTCTCATATTTTTCTCAATAAAGCAATGAAGTTCAGCCATATCTTTTTCTCCCTTTCTTTCTGTCTGCGCCAAAATTGGTCACAAACACCCAATCATAGTTGAAAGCACCAATTCACAGTCACGGATCAGAGATAGAATGTATGAAGAGGAGATAAATATGAATAACAATAAAAAATTAAAAATAAAGCCGTAGAAAGACGAGATTTATTGTGGTTCGGCGTTGTAGCCAACGTCCACTTTGAAGATTTTGCTGTTAATTGATGATTCTCAACTGATTTACAATAGTACAATCAATAACACTCAAGTTATAATGGAGTTTCAGCAGAGTAAAAACGTAGAAGAGCCAAAGTCCTTTTCCAGTAGGCATAGGGATGCTATTTATAGGAGTAGATCTGGAAATTCTCCCTCAAAGCTCAGTATACCTCTTCACACACGTGGTTGGGCCCATAAGATCGATCCAGGGTCGCTTGGGATCGATCCCTATCAATCCCTATTGCCTTCGTATCGATCAAGATTGGCTCTATTTGAGTTGAGTTCGATCATGGTGGTTTTTTCAGTTGATAAGAAAGCTTCCGTGAAAATTTTGTGGCATTTGGACTTGTAGTTTTTGAGTTAGGATCGATCCAAGGTTGATTTTGCAGGTAGGCTGATGGTTGCGTATCGATGTCTTCGTATCGATGCTCCTTCGTATCGATAACGTGGAGCAAAAGTTCCGGGGAGATCCACATTTCATGCCGAGTGACTGTTTCCTTTGGTTTGAACTATTCCTTCGTATCCATCAATTGCCAAGCTCTTCGTATCAATGATTGCCTCCTTCCTTTGTATCGATGCTTCTCATATGGTTTCATATCGATGCCAAAATCTTCCCTTCTTATCGATATCTGGCTCTTTTTTGCGTATTGATCAAGTGAGTGATCGATACGAAGCATGCCGCTATTGCTTGATGGATACGAACCGGAAGGTTTTGATGGATGTATAAGAATTGATGTTTGTGGGCTGACAGATACGAAATTGATGGGGATAGATACGAAATTGAAGGGTTCTACATGGATCTTGATCAATTCATGACTCTAACCTAAAGTAACCCCTCCAGTGACTTGAAGTGAATGCTGAGATGACCCGAAGAAAGACAACTCTGATCCAAGGAGGTCCAATACCATCTCCTTCAAAGAATTCCCTGTCGTGACCTAAAGTAAACACCTCTTTGACTCGAAGCAATCCTCCTAAAAACCCGAAGTAAACCCATTCCAATCCCGGAGCAGCTCAACCTTTTCCAAAAACCCATACTCAAGTATCCTGTGCTATTTTTCCATCGGCTATGCTATATCCTGGCCTCATAATCATGTTTATTATCTGTGATTGATCGTCCATCCATTTGTCTGAACCAAGCCCATGACAAACCAGCTTCAATCACTGTGCAGTCAATTGGGTTAAATCGGCCTGTATGCTGCCTTGCCAAAAGGTGGGTTAACACTTTTCCCCCCAAAACATGCTTTGCGATAGGAAGGTGTGTTTTGTAGCTCCATAACCCCGATGTCTGAAATCTGATGATGCCTGTAAAGAGATCAATAATCTTACCTGACTGTGAATAGCGATTGTTCAAGATTGTATGCCATTCAAGGCAATATGTGACCGTTCGTGGGCGGGTGTCGTTCGAGGCGAATTGTGACCGTTCGAGGTCGGGTGCCATTCAAGAAGAATTGTGACCGTTCAAGGTCCGGTTCCGTTCGAGGCAAATTGTGACCGTTTGAGGTCGAGTGCCGTTTGATGGGAATTGTGACCGTTCGAGGTCGATTGCCGTTCGAGGCGAATTGTGAGCGCTCGAGGTCGGGTTTTGGAATTATAAATATTAGACTTTACATTCAAATGAGTCTTATAATTGAAACGTCCAACTAAGAAAATCAAGTCCACACATAAAGAAGAGAAAACAAAAGCAAAACAGAAACATCAAAGTATCCTCTGATCCAAGGAGGTCCAATACCATCTCCTTCAAAGAATGCCCTGTCGTGACCTGAAGTAAACACCTCTTTGACTCGAAGCAATCCTCCTAAAAACCCGAAGTAAACCCATTCCAATCCCGGAGCGGCTCAACCTTTTCCAAAAACCCATACTCAAGTATCCTGTGCTATTTTTCCATCGGCTATGCTATATCCTAGCCTCATAATCATGTTTATTATCCGTGATTGATCGTCCATCCATTTGTCTGAACCAAGCCCATAACAAACCAGCTTCAATCACTGTGCAGTCAATTGGGTTAAATCGGCCTGTATGTTGCCTTGCCAAAAGGTGGGTTAACACTTTGCCCCTCAAAACATGCTTTGCGATAGGAAGGTGTGTTTTGTAGCTCCATAACCCCGATGTCTGAAATCTGATGATGCCTGTAAAGAGATCAATAATCTTACCTGACTGTGAATAGCGATTGTTCAAGATTGTATGCCATTCAAGGTAATATGTGACCATTCGTGGGCGGGTGTCGTTCGAGGCGAATTGTGACCGTTCGAGGTCGGGTACCATTCAAGAAGAATTATGACCGTTCGAGTTCGGGTGCGATTCAAGAAGAATTGTGACCGTTCGAGGTCGGGTGCCGTTTGAGGGGAATTGTGACCGTTCAAGGTCGGGTGCCGTTCGAGGCGAATTGTGACCGTTCGAGGTCGGGTTTTGGAATTATAAATATTAGACTTTACATTCAAATGAGTCTTATAATTGAAACGTCCAACTAAGAAAATCAAGTCCACACATAAAGAAGAGAAAACAAAAGCAAAACAGAAACATCAAAGTGCAAGCATCTCCACTGTAGTAGTTTATAGTCATCTCAAAGCATGCTTGAGGACCGTTAGTGATCCCGTACATGTGTAAGTGACTTAATGTAATGACCTATTATTTAAACCATTCAAATCGACAATCATCCACTCATGTCGGACTTGAATTGCTCAAAATAACAGATCATTAATTTTTATTTGGCAAAACATAGCATATACAGTAAATAGATCAATCATAGAATCATAGACATAGAGTAACACAACAATAAATAGCGGAATAGATAAATAGTAGTTCATGAAGCTACTATATAAAAATCAGAGTCTAAAAGAAGATACAATAAAAATCTCAAATACAATGAAGTCCCAATACATAGTCAAATGACAAAATCTGAATATAAACAACCAGAGATAACTGAATGCTGAATAGATAGATCTTCAAGCAAAGCTCCAAGCTCCAAAGATGAGTTTCAAATGCTGTGACACTCAGTCTGACCCGAGCTTAATGCAAAACACAAAACTCTCGAATCAGGATTAACATCCTTATACTAGTAAATTCAACTCAAGTGAAATGTCAACTAAAACACAAAATAACTTAAAGGATGTTTGGTATTTCCGTCCTTTAAGGATCCGTTAAACTATCTACATACATAGTAAAATACGCTACATAGATAATGTCTGCAAAAAAGTAAACTATTAAAATAGCGTTAAGGCGTTATCCATATCCCCTTAACACATTTTTATATATTTCCGTAGTCTATACAGATACTGTAAGCTCCACCAAATTGGTGGGATACTCAGGGAGCACTCCATAGGTACGGTACAAACCAAAGTCGTAGTGGGCACGATAAGACATGTGACAAGGCATGCGAGGCAATATCTAGGGTAGGATACTACCATTTTGCGGATCCAGACAGATGATAATGCATAGCAGCTACTACTGCCCACCTCGAGACACACTCCCAAATCAAAGGTGCACCCAATCAAATCCCAAAGTAATAGAATGGTATCGAATAAGCATGATTGATCGGAGGTGCGACCTCACTTGGCCCGACGTGACTTCTATTTTAGTCACATCAAGCTGACTCGTGGGAATTAGGGCTGCGTTCATACCACATATAGATGTCGCAAAACCGTCCTACTTCGTTTTGGATTCTCCACCACGTACATAGTTGTTAAATGGTTTTCGGTATTGGCAGAGAGTATGACAATATTCGGTCTCGGTCTCTTTAACCACCAAACACTTATTTCACACCGTGATCATTTTCAAAACAGTTCATACTTTATATCAAAATATCATAGTCATTTCGAAATCATATCAATTTTGAAATTACATTCCTTTCAAAATCATAACCACAAAATAGGTTAAACCATCATATCAAATACACGCATTTAAATCCATTAAATCTAAATCATAACAGTTCCAACATAAACAATTTAAATATCGAAAATAGTTTATATATGTAGATATTGAAATAGTTATAAATTAAAAATAGTTTATATTTTGAATAGGTTATAGATTAAAATAGTTTATATATTGAAAATAGTTTATATATTAAAAATATATATATTGAAATACTTTAAGTTAGAATTGTTTCTTCATATTCCACAAATCAATTCAAATCACTTTGGTTCCAAAGTTCTGTTTAAATCAATTCTCAGTCCAACATTTCAATCCAATTCAAATTATAAATAAAACCATTTTTAATTTATATCGATTTCAAATCCAGGTTGAACTACAATTTTAAACCACTTCAAATTCATAAGGTTTCAAAGTATAAATATTAAAACATTTATAATAAATTCAATTTGATCCATTTATTATTAAAACTTTAGCTTTGATTTAATTTCAATTTGAAAATATCCACTTAATCATTTTTAATAACATTTAAATAAAATCTCAAATTACAAATTGAAATCAAAATTAAATATTCAATTTTATTTAAATTTGAAAATATTCATTTAATCACCTTTAACTAAATCCAGTTTTGAAATTATACCTTTCAAAAATCTAAAAATCAATAAGTTTACAACCAATTCTTATTTATTTTCAATTCTTAAACAAATTAAATTACAAATTAACTTAGTCTATCTTCCTAACTTTAATATTAATGTTATTACAAAATCTATTTTCAAAATTTTAATGTAAATTGTAAATATATATTTAAACATACTTTATATATATTAGTTAAATTAAATTTTATTAAATTAAATCTTATTTATAATTAATCTATTTTAAATCTTATTTTATAAATTATAAAAATAATAAAGTTATAAGTAAAATTTTATAACTTACACTTAAAACCTAACCTATAATTTTAAAAATTTCCAAAACAAATAATTTAAAAATCTAATTTTTACACATATATTAAAATAAAATCTTATATTATATTTAATAATCAATATTTGATAAAACTCATATATTTCCTTTTAAAACTTTGGAAATCATTTTTTTCAAAAATAGATCAATGGTGTACATATAGAGTTTTCTACCCTATGATTAAGTGATACAGATATTTATCATTTCAATCCGCAATTATTTAAATTTACTGGTTTTTATCATTTCATCCGGTAATTCCAAAATTTCAAAATCAATGAAATCGTTTGGATTTATCATTTCAACCTACAACGATTTTCCCCTAATCTTTAAGATCGTTCAGGTATGTATCATTTCAACCCATAAGATATTCCTAACTAACAGGGAGCTTGCAGAGTGAGAACAATGTGATAATAATGATTAATGCGAAGGGAAAGCTTAAAATGTGATTAGATTTATTACCATGTGTTAAGATGTAAATAAGCAATTGGATTTCTTCCATATATTATTTTAATTGAAAATATGATATTCAAACCGAATCATTGGTTTCAAATAAGATTGCATATGAATATATGAATTGGAAAATTCTAGGTAATGAGTTGATAAGATAATCATTGTAACTTGGGAGGGAAGGGTAAATTAAATGAAACTACTCAAATTCTATAGATTTTCCATCCTATGATAAGTTTGATTGATTTTGATGAATAAAAGTAGTTTAATACACCCTTTGTAATTTACCTAAAATTAATTCTACTAAGCTTGAAATAGGCATAGATTACTAATTAAAATAAAAATGAGTAATTGATTGAAACGTCATATATAGTCAATCTAATAAACTAGCTAAAGTTGAGTGCAAACAAAAATGGAAAATGTACCCGAAACACTATTAAAAATGAAACCAAAAATTGACAATATAACACACACACACACATATATATATAACAGGTTATGGTGTCATATGTCATAAGTAAACAATTGCAGATAATGGCATATCATATTTAACAATTAAATAACTAACAATTCAAATGTAACAACATATTTCAATCATCATTTCATGTGAATTAAATTTACTAAATATAAGAATATTAATCGTGAGTGATCTCTCACATTTCGAGCTAGAGAAAATAGACAACACAACAACCAACGATTTGAATCACGAACTCGACTAATCCAGACGATAATTTCCAAAGCAAAGCAAGCCGAATATGAATTCGACTAACAACGCAAAGCACGATGGAGCCGAATCAATGAAAACAAAATATATAAATTTTTTAAAATCTAAAATTTACCCACATATTTAAAATAAAATCTTTATATATATATATATATATTAAAATCAATATTTAATTTGAACCCATATAAAATAAAATACCTTTATATTATCTTTGAAAACCAAAATAGATAAAATAAAAGCTTTTATAATCATTACATATTATATTACTAATCAAAATTTTTAAAACACATATCAAAATCATTGTATATGTTATATTTTAAAAATCAAAATATTTATATAATATATTTTAAAACCTATATATATATATGTTCAAAAATCAAAGTATCAATATATATATATAGTATATATTAAAACATAATATTCAAAAATCAAAATTTCTTAAACACAATATTCAAAATCAATATTAAAATCAAGGGCTGCTTGGCATCAAGTTGTTTGGTAGGGCTGAAGCAAGGTGGCTAGAGGTGGAGGGGTGGTACAGGCGAGCAACAGAGAGAGGGTGGTGCTGTTGACGTGGGTTGATGGGTGAGCCAAGTCGCGGGTCCAGGTCGGGGATGTGTGGTGGTGGATCTAGTGACGAGCGACGACGAGTTTAGGTTGCAATCGTGGGCGAGTAGGAAGCAAGGAGATGGGCAAACTAATAGGGTGAGTGTTCATCCATGGTGGGATTGGCTACAGGAAAAAAACATGCAATTTTTTATTATTATTAAAGGTGGCGGCAACTGTTGTTTCGTGGAGTGTAGTTAGTCAGCATGGGATGGATGCTTGGCCAAGCAGGCGGAGGAGGTGAGAGTGGGGTGGAGTTCAGGGTGGCGCTGGCTGTCTGCTGTATATATGGCGGAGGTTGGGAGGTGGATACAGGCGGGTTTTGCGTGAGGTTGTAGGGAGGCTTCTATGGCTGAAGTGGTCGGTGGGTAGGGAAGGAGAGGCCGATGACATGGGGATGAGGCGAGGTTGGATACAAATTTGGAGGCAGCGGCTTGGAGGTTTGTGGATGGAGGTTGTCGGCTGGGAAGGAGGTGATGGGTTTCCCTAATGGAAACATAAAAGAGAGAGCACGAGCAACTTAAGGCAAAGAAAGATATATATGCTTCAGTAGATTATCAAACCAACCGTTAGGGAGGTTTGTTTACTGTCACTGACCAAAATCAATTTTTTTGAAGCCAAAAAAATGTGGATCTTGTCTCATCGCGGTTTCCTTAAAAACGTGGATCTTGTCGTTTCCCTAAAAATGTGGATCTTGTCTCATCACGGTTTCCCTAAACTTCCTTCTTTCATTTCGCGCATCAAAGATTCCAAATTCAAATCTATTATGATTTTCAAATACTAAAATTTCAATTTCAAATCGACAATTTTGAATGCTTTGATTAATATTTAAAATTGAAATTCATATTTTCAAATTCAAATCTCAATTTATTTTTTTCCAATATATTATCACTTAATGTTTAAGTAATATTAACAAAAATTTTAAATGTATATTTCTTACCCAAGTTATACAATCGAACGTTCGGTTTCTCCAACTTTGTGCGGTTATACTAGTATAATCATATATAGATTTAGACATATTTGACTCTCTTTTATTTTTATTCAGAATTAAAACAAATTACTGAGAGGAGAGAACAAATGGACGAGCAAGTTCGAGAAGATAAAGGAATGCAACTTAAAATATATTTTTCCCCGAGTAAAAGTAGGAATCGTACAAAAAAAGGTAGCATAGTATAAATTTGACAGGTTGGAATAGTAATAGTCACACATTAGATTCTGAAAAATAATAAAAGCAAATGGGTATTTGCTTTCAGCCGGTGGACAATGAACGGTCATAGCAAACCAAAAGACTCCGGAAATGGGTACCGATACGGTTAACCGTTCCGCAGTTTTCGCCGCGTACCGGACACCAAAATGCATAAATGAATATACTGCGGAGATCAGCTGGACGAGATGAACAGAATGTTACACAGATATCAGCGATACGATCCTCCTATTAAAAGTCGATATTCACTGCCAAATTGCTGCTAAAACGCCGAAAATAAGATAATCGGGGCTAGAGTATTTCAAATTTGGCGGAACGAAATATTATGTCTCACTCAGAAAATAGTCTATATTTTTATTATGTAAAAATATTCAGATTTCGAAAATATTTTATTTCCATAAAAGTTGACTGATTTTAAATTGAAACTGAACATAACTAACTTTCATATTTACCAATGAAAATCTGTCATTTGTTATGTTTAAATGGTCGCATACCAAATATTAAATTTTCATTGAAAAATTTAATCGTTTATTTTCATGAAAAATTTAGTTAATTGCGTTATTAAAATTGTTAAAATTTACAGATCGTTACATTCTCCCCCACTCAAAACTTTTCGTCCCCGAAAAGGAACGAGATAGGAGAATAGAAACAAAGAGAAGGAAAGATAGATTCAAAATACATAACATTAGATATAACAATTATTTCCAAACCATATAAATTTCATTTTTGGACATCTTATTACCTATATTTTATATTGTATATTATTCAAATACATATTCTTATTACATTTTAACTCTTCCCAAGTAAGTTACATATGTTTATTAGAATGGAATTGAGTACTATGCAAATTAATTTTATCCTAGTTCAACTATTTCGAGTTGTTTCAATCCCATTTCTCATTATAGATACTCCAACTATTCAAATTTTTTGCTTCTTTATTTTTTTTCTTAATAATTGAAAATCATTACTTAACATAAAACTTAAGTTAAATTTCAGGTTTTACTTCAAAAAAATCATTTTGAAATAAATATATCTACATATATATTTTATACATCAAATCATACTCAAGAAATTAAAATCAAATCCATTTTCCAAAATCAAAGTGCAGTAAAGCTACACTCGTCTCTTCCCTTTGAGACACGAAAATGAATGTCGATGATGCTGTAGTCATCATCAAAATTATTTTTCAGCGACAAAAGAGGATAGTACTGACTTATTTCTTTAAAAATTCTTTGGAAACACTTTCCATTCGAAAATACTTTCAAATAATATATTTTTCCAAAACTTTGAAAAACAAATTTTGAAGAGCATCAAAAATTTAAACCCTCAAATCCTTAATTTTAAATTCAGTTCCTTTGCAAATCAGATTTACAAACCATATTTCAAAAATCCATCTCCATATAACATATAACAATAGTTAATGGTTTGGGAATGTTGACAAAACAATAAATGATAATCTAGTATTATCATTTCTAACAACCAATTCTTTTAACTATCTAATTTCAAAAAATTATACTTATATATATGTAAATATAGTCATACATAAAATTATTTCATTTACCAATTTTGAAAACAATATCGTGTCAGTTTTCTTTGTTTAAGTGATTTGGAATTCCTATTGATAGCGTTGGCCAGACGAATCGATCGAAACCCAAAATTCAAACTTAACAACTCAAACAACATAATGTAAAACATTTTCATATCAATTACAAATACGTTTTCTCATAGGGTGATTCAAGAATAGATTTCAAAACAAGGTAGAGATTCAAATTTAGAGGGATCCCAATCAAAGAGGATTCTAACTAAGTAGATAGATTCAAAAGGAAGATAGGATAATTAAATTACAAAAGAGAAAAGATGGACAGACTTATATTAATCACGGCGACCTTAATCGGGTCAACCTAAAATTAGAAAAATGAGGTTGTCATTAACAAAAGTGGGAGCAACCCTGTTGAGAACATCGCGGAAATGCGATTCATGAGATCAACGAAGAAGGCAGTAGTATTGGTTAATCCAAATGGCATGACTAACCATTCAAAGAAACCATTCGTTTGGAAGGAAGGACAACATGTCGAGCTTCAAGAATAAGATCGATGTGGAATTCAATTTCCCGCTTGGAAGGAAGAAAAGTGACTTCACCAAACATCAAGATAATCCGTGACTATTGGGATGGAGTCGAGATCCCTAGGTTGAGAATCAAGCAGAAAGATGAAACTGCCTGCATAATGCTGAGGCATCGACATTCCATCACAAGAGAATTACCCAGGTCGCCTTCTAGAAAAACGATTCAGGCTTTGAAGGAAATAACAGCATCAAAAATGAGAACATAAAAATCTTTGGTGAATCGACGCCTGTTGTAAAGGAGTTTCACCCCTTTACAAATCATACTAAGGTTGGAGGAACCATCGATGGAATCATTCACACATAAGGATGAAGTTGATGGTTGAGGTTGAAGCTATGGGATGCTCCAGTATCAAGAAGAACACGAATAGGAAAAGACACGAATGGATTTCAGAACGAAGGAAAGTTCAAAAAATTCAAAGAAGATCCTAATTAAATAGTGTCCTAATAAAGAAATCTTAAGCTCGAACGAATACGATTCTGTAATTAATTTTACTCTATATACCAAGTTTTTCCTAAACCAGAGCTCTGATACCAACTGTAACGGGACTGCGCCAGTGGGGTAACGCCCACCATAGCATACAACCGTACCTATGTTATGGTTTTATAGCCAGCCTCTTGACTACACCAACCCCATAGGACATGTAGGAGTAAGAGTCATCCGTTCGCTACCAAACCTAGAAGCAAGAACCCTTTATCATGCTGAACCCGCAAAGTGCATAAGCAGACACACATGTCAAACTTGAATTGCTCAAAACAATAGATTGTTAATTTTTATTTAGCTAAACTTAGCATATACAGTAAATAAATCAATCACAGAATCACAGACATAGATTAATACAACAATAAGCAGCGAAATAGATAAATAGTAGTTCATGAAGCTACTATATAAACATCAGAGTCTAAAATAAGATACAATAAAAATATCAAATACAATGAAGTTTCAATACATAGTGAAATGACAAAATCTGAATATAAACAACTAGAGATAACTGAAAGCTGAATAGATAGATCTTCAAGCAAAGCTCCAAGCTCCAAAGGTGAGTCTCAAATGCTATGACACTCAGTCTGACCGGAGCATAAAGAAAAACACAAAATACTTGAGTTAGGATCAATATTCATATACTAGTAAATTCAACTCAAGTGAAGTGTCAATTAAAATACAAAATAACTTGAAGGATGTTTGAGATTCTCATCCTTTAAGGATCCTTTAAACTATCTACATACATAGTACAATACGCTACATAGATAATGTCTATAGTAAAGTAAACTATTAAAATAGCATTAAGGCGTTACCGATATCCTCCTTAACACATTTTTACATATTCCCGTAGTCTATATAGATACTGTAAGCTCCACTAAACCGGTGGGATACTCAGGGAGCACTCCATAGGTACTGTACAAACCAAAATTGTAGTGTGCACGATAAGGCATGTGACAAGGCAACCGAGGCAATGCCCAGGGTAGGATACTACCGTTTTACGGATCCAAGCTAGTGGTGATGCATAGAAGCTACTACCGCCCACCTAGAGACACACTCCCAAACCAAAGGTGCACCCAATCAAACACAAAGTAATAGAATGGTATCAAGGAAGCATGCTCGATCGGTGGTGCGACCTCACTTGGCTCGGTGTGGCTCTTGCTTTAGTCACATTAAGCTGACTCGGAGAGTCAGGGCTGTGTTCATACCATATATAGATGTTGCCAAACCATACTACTTCGTTCTGGATTCTCCACCACGTACACAGTTGTTAAAGTCATTTTCAGTATTGGCAGAGACTACGACACCATCCGATCCCGGTCTCTTTAACAACCAAACACTTATTTCACACCATGGCCATTTTCAAAACAGTTCATACTTCATATCAAAATATCATATTCATTTTAAAATCATATCACTTTAGAAATTATATTCCTTTCAAAAATCATAACTATAAAATAGGTTAAACCATTATATCAAATACTCACATTTAAATCCACTAAATCTAAATCATAATAGTTCCAACTTAAATAGTTCAAAATATTGAAAATAGTTTATATACATATTGAAATAGTTATAAATTAAAAATAGTTTATATTTAAAATAGGTTATAAATTAAAATAGTTTATATATTAAAAATAGTTTATATATTAAACATATATATATATATATATATATATATATATATATATATATATTGAAATACTTCAAGTTAGAATTGTCTCTTCAAATTCCACACATCAATTCAAATCACTTTAGTTTCGAAGTTCAATTTAAATCAATTCTCAGTTCGACATTTCAATCCAATTCAAATTCTAAATAAAACCATTTTTAATTTATATCGATTACAAATCCAAGTTGAACTACAATTTTAAACCACTTCAAATCACAAGGTTTCAAAGTATAAATATTCAAACATTTATAATAAATTCAACTTGATAAATTCCATTTATAATTAAAACTCTAACTTTCATATTATATCAATTTGAAAATATTCACTTAATCATTTTTAATAACATTTAAATAAAATCTCAGATTACAAATTTAAATCAAACTTAAATATCCAATTAAATTTAAATTTGAAAATATTCATTTAATCACCTTTAATTAAATCCAGTTCTAAAATCATACCTTTCAAAAATCTAAAAATCAATAGGTTTCTAATCAATTCTTATTTATATTCAATTCTAAACAAATTAAATTACAAATTAACTTAGTTTATCTTCCCAACCTTAAATTATTAATGTTATTACAAAATCTATTTTCAAAATTTTAATATAAATTTTAAATATATATTTAAACATACTTTATATATATATATACTGGTTAAATTAAATTTTATTAAATTAAATCTTATTTATGATTAATCTGTTTTAATTCTTATTTTATATATTTTGAAAATAGTAAAGTTATAAGTAAAATTTTATAATTTACATTTAAAAACTAAACTTATAATTTTAAAAATTTCCAAAACATATAATTTAAAAATCTAAATTTTACACATATATTAAAATAAAACCTTGTATTATATTTAAAAATCAATATTTAGTAAAACCCATATATTTCCTTTTAAAACTTTGGAAATCATTTTCTTCAAAAATAGACCAACGGTGTACGTATAGAGTTTTCTATCCTATGGTCATGTGACACGGATATTTATCATTTCGATCCGCAATTATTTAAATTTACAGGTTTTTATCATTTCAACCGGCAATCCCAAAATTTCAAAATCAACAAAAAAATCGTTTGGGTTCATCATTTCAACCCATAATGATTTTCCACTAATTTATAAGATCGTTTGGGTATATAATCTCAACCCATAGGAAATTCCTAACTAACAGGAAACTTGTAGAGTGAGAACAATATGATAATAATATAACATATCAAAAAAGGGCATATATAGTAATTGACAATATAACATATATATAACAGGTTGTGGTGTCATATGTCATAAGTAAACAATTGCAAATAATGGCATATCATATTTAATAATTAAATAACTAACAATTCAAATTTAACAACATATTTCAATCGTCATTTCATATGAATTAAATTTATTAAATATAAGAATATTAATCATGAGTAATCGCTCAACTTTTGAGGCTGTAGAAAATTGACAACACAACAAGCTATGATTTTGAATAATGAACTCGACAATCAACCAATCCAGACGACAATTTCCAAAGCAAAGCAAGCTGAATACGAATTCGACTAACAAAGCAAAGCACGATGGAGCCGCATCGATGAAATTTTTTTTTTTAAAATCTAAAATTTACCCACATATTTAAAGTAAAATCGTTATATATATAAATATATATTTTATAATCAATATTTAATTTAAACCCATATAAAATAAAATACCTTTATATTATCAGTTGCATGCGTGAGCGAGTGGGAAGCAAGGAGAAGGGAGAACTGATGGGGTGAGTGTTTGGCCATGGTGGGATCGGTTATAGGAAAAAACATGCCAATTTTATTATTATTAAAGGAGGCGGCAACTATTGCTTCATGGAGTGTAGTTAGTCGGCAGGGAAGGGATGCTTGGATGAGCACGCGGAGGAGGTGAGAGTGGGGTAGAGTTCAAGGTGGCGTTCGACTGTCATCTGTATATATGGCGGAGGTTGGGAGGTGGGTACAGGCGGGTTTTGCATAAGGTTGTAGGGGAGGCTTCTATGGCCGAAGTGGTCGGTAGGTGGGGAAGGAGAGGCCAATGATGTTGGGACGAGGCGAGGTTGGTTACAGATCTGGAGGCGGCAACTTGGAGGTTCGTGGATGGCGGTTGTTGGCTTGGAAGGAGGTGACGGGTTTCCCAAATGCAAACATAAAAGAGAGAGCACGAGCAGCTTAAGGCAAAGAAATATACATAGGCTCTAGTAGATTATATAATCATATATAGATTTAGACATATTTGAGACTTTTTTTCATAATCAAAACAAAGTAGAGAGAGGGAGAGAACAAATGAACGAGCAGGTTCAGGAAGATAAAGGAATGCAGCTTAAATATTTTTTCCTAGAGTAAAAGTAGGAATCGTATGAAAAAAGGTAGCATAGTATAAATTTGACAGGTTGGAATAATACAATTCACACAATTGATTCTGTAAAAGAAAATGGCTATTTGCTTTCAGTCGGTGGACAATGAATGGTCACAGTAAACGAAAAGACTCTAGAAATATGTACCGATACGGTTAACCATTTCGTAATTTTCGCCACGTACCAGACACTGAAATGCACAAATTAAAATACCACGGAGATCCGCATGACAAGACGGACAGAATGGCGCACAGATATTAGAGATACGTTCCTCCCATCAAAAGTCGATATTCGTTGCCAAAATGCTGCTAAAACGCCGAAAATAAGATAATCGGGGCTAAAATAGTCCAAATTTGGCGAAATGAAATATGACTTCTCACTCAGAAAATAGTCTACATTTTTATTATATAAAAATATTTAGATTTTGAAAATATTTCATTTCCATCAAATTTAACTTATTTAAATTGAAATTGAAAATTACACAACAAAACTAACTTTCATATTTACTAATGAAAATCTATCATTTGCTATGTTTAAATGGACGCATACCAAATATCAAATTTTCATTGTGAAATTTAATTGTTTATTTTCATGAAAAATTAAGTTAATTTCGTTATTAAAATCTCTAAAATTTCCAGGTCGTTACATTTAACCGTTTTATTGTGGAATTTATTCGTTATTCTTCATCACCATGATCAGTTGATGATAAGCTGATGCCTCATCCGTGGTTGTCTTCATTTAACGCTGATGGTAGTCGCTCCTATTCCGCCGCCGCCGCTCGCTTTTTCAGGTACTTTAACAGCATGCCGTTCTGGACATGTCCCTCGATCTCATCCCTCAAGTGTCTGCAATCTTTTGTATTATGGCTGCCTAGCTCGTAGAATAAACAGTATTTGTCTGATTCCTATTCATTATTGGCTGGCTCCCTCCTGATGGCCTTCAGTAAGGAACCTGTCCCCTAGTGTCCTGGTATATTGGTTTTAAATTCTCATTCAACTCCGTGTAAGAGGTGAATCTCGGTTCCTTTCGTGACAGCCCCGGCTCATCAAAGCCATTCTCTACTTTTCGCTTCCCTTTATCCTTGTTTGAATCTTTCCCGGACGGATCTCCGCCTTTGACCGCATAAACATCAACTTCCTCTCCTTCCTCTCTTTCATTTTTCGCATTTTCCTGTCGTAGAAACCTTTCTGCCTCATGGTCAAACTCTCCTAGATCCATATGTGGATTCCTTATCGTTGAATTTTTAAATTCTGTGCCATTAGCTATGCCAGATACAGTTGTCATTAGAACTATGGATGGATCTGGGCGATCTGCCGATGCTGCTGCTGCACTAAATTATGTTAAAAAAATTCTCAGAGACTCTCTAGCCCTCTGTTTCAGTGTTGTCAAACTCATCGCATTCTAAGGTCTTGAGACATGAACTCTAAACTATCTCATAAACCTCTCGATCAACTCGGTCCACGTTCCAATGTAGCTGCTTTCCAATTACCTGAACCATAGTGCTACTATATCCGTCAAATACAAAGGGAAACACCGTGCCATGACCTCCTCTGATGCCTCCAGTACTTCCATGTGCCTCATATACCTTGTCAGATGAACAACAGGATCCGTCCTTCCATCATATGTCTCCAGTGTTGGTAGCTTGAATTCAGATGAATTCCTAGCCCGCCTAATTATGGGAGCAAAGGGGCTCCTGTTCACATCCTCTAAATCTTTATTCACCAATCCTCCTCTCATGGCCCGTCTGACCATTTCTGTAAATCTGTCACTGTCACCACGTGGTAGCCCTTGCTCGTTGCCCCCGACCTGTCCCCCGAGTTCTCGAGGGAATCCTAAAATTTGCTCTCCTGGACTAGAATTCTGTAACAACCCGCATATTTATCGAGTTTATATTTAAATATTTTTATTTAAATATTAAATCGTTAATCAGATATTGGTCTGAAAAGCTACTTTTTGCAAACGGTCAAATTAGGACTCGAGACCACTTCCATTAAGTTCGAAATGCCGTTTACAACTTTTTTAAGTATAAACATCGATAGGTTTGGAGCTAGTGAAATTTCACTAACTTTTCCCGCTTTGGACCTTGGGTTAGTTTAGCCTATTAAGCCCAAGTTCCAACCCCCTTCTCCTCACTCTTCATAAATTTCCTAACTAACTCAAGCTTTGGCATTAATGGTGAAGAGAATGGGAAATTAAAACTCCAAGCACAAATACAATTGCAAATCCAACATTCAACTCCAAATTCAAGTAGAAGATATTGGATTCAAGCTTTGGATTGCTTCTCCTTGCTTTCAAGCTTCATCTTCATAAATTTTAGTGCAAAGGTGAGATTTTTATCTCACAATTCTAGCCTATAACTATATTGGACTGTTGGGAATGAATCCCTATCATGTTTGCATGTATATTTGCATTTGGTTTGAATCGAACTGGTGAAAAAACTCCAACTTTTAGTGTTTTTGTTGAAAAACTGCATATAGGTCGTTCTGGCCACTTCTGCTCGTTCGCAGTTAGGTCGCTCACGAGATAGGGCTTTAGGTCGCTCGCGAGTTACTGCCATAGGTCGCTGGTCCATCGTGATGTTTGTTTGGAGCTTGGTCGTTCGAGTTTAGGTCGCTAGGCCGCCTACATCGTTAGGTCGTAGCTCGACCGTACTCATTTTAAGTCGCGTGACCCCCTTCGTATCGTTAGGTCGCGAACAAACCTTAGGTCGCTATGGGATAGGTTGTATGGCTCCTTTCACGATAGGTCGCTAGACCTCTTCGACCTCTAGGTCGCCTCGCTTTAGGGCCTAGGTCGTTCATCCCTTAAGTTCGTAGAACTGATAGGTCGCTCGCGAGTTAAAATCGATAGGTCGTTCGACCACTAGATCGTATGACCTGTTAGGTCATTAGGTCCATATGTTTTAAGCCGCGTATCAGTTAGGTCGCTTGACCACCCTTAACCCACTAGGTCGTTCCACCTTATCTCCCTTAAGTCGCTCACCTCTGTTAGGTCGCGAGTCCCTTAAGTCGCTCACCACTATTAGGTCGCGAGTCCCGTAAGTCGCTCACTTCTGTTAGGTCGCTCGCTTCTGCTACCTCGCGTATACCTATAGGTCGTTGGACCCTTAACTCGTAGGCCGTTGGACCTTATCCCGATAGGTCGCGAGTCCCTTAAGTCACTCACCACTGTTAGGTCGTAAGTCCCATAAGTCGCTCACTTCTGTTAGGTCGCTCGCTTCTGCTACCTCGCATATACCTATAGGTCGTTGGACCTTAACTCGTAGGCCGTTGGACCTTATCCCGATAGGTCGCTCCCTTCACTAGGTCGAACCACGTAGCAGGGGCGTTGCCCCCGCACCCCCACCTTGGGGGGTTGCCACCCCCCCGGACCCCTCCCTTAGGGGATCTTATCTGAAGTGCATTCAACAGAACTTGTTCGTTGAGATGCTGAGTTGACCGCTCTTCGAGACAAACTATCTTTGGCTTCTCGGTCGATTTTATGGATTTTTGAATATCTATTTCCATGGATTCTTTATTGGTCTCTTTGGATTTTATTCACGTCTTCGTATGTGAGTTTTTATGATTGATTGTTTCTACAATCACTTCTATGATTTGTCACTTTAAAATATAAAGGTTTTCTATACTAGTAGTAAATATCAAAACTCTTTCTTCAAATGATTTCAACACTATTTTATAACAAAGCTCGTTTTTTTCAAACCGATTTCCAATCTATTAGTATATGCAAACCTTTACCTCACTCATATGAGAAATCTAATTAAACGACTTAGTAAAACAAGTGGTATGAAACGCTTGCGTTTACTTCATCGGTTAATTCTTGGACTTGTTCGATTGAATCTCTTGTGACAATTTTCTAGTGGATATCTACAGTTTGTTAGTAAATATTTGATTAAGCAAGTGGTTATGGGACATGAAGCTAAACTTTTATATTTACTAACTTAGTGTAATTGACACTTCTTGATGATCATGACGATTATTTTTGTGTTTTAGACTAGCAACTGTGCGATGTCTCTTTGTCGGCGAGGGAGACTAGACCCTGCTCTTGTGATGTTTCGCCATCGCATTTGTGTGATGTTTCGCCATCACATATGTGGGGTAGCGCCCCACGGTCTTCGGGCCCTTCGTGTGTCAAAATTAATGGCTTACAAGCATGAGATAGCTTCTCGCTTTGTGTTACACGTGTAGGTGAGTTTTCATGCTCCCATTTTGTGAGTTTTCATGCTCCTATATTGTAATTTCTAGATTTCTTGTGTAGTCTTCTGGAATTTGTGCTTCACCTATTTTCATGACTTTCGTTGTTATGATTTTACAACTTTTATGTTTAGGTGAATTTGGATCTTTTAGAAGATTCTTTTGATATTGTTTGATCTCTTGATGATCTTCATTTACATGCTTATCATAGTATGTCTTTATGGTTACTATATGTTCTTGCCATATCTATTGTTTATATCATGTTATCTGATATTTATAGCTAGACTGATCCGTTTATTATTTTCTTATAAATAATACTCGGGTCAGACCGAGATGTTACAGGTGCTTCTGCTTGACTTCTCCCCCAGGGATTTACTACTCTGACTTTTGGCTGACCTTTTAGATTAGCAGTTTTTGTCATTTACACTTGAGATATAGACTCATAGATGTATTCTTTTGTATAGCACGTGTTGCTATTCTTTTGTATTATTGTGGATCTTTTTGACTACTACTCTGATGTACACGTTCATGTGTTAGTTATATATTCATATATTCTTCCGCCTTTGTGATGTGGATGTCTGTGACTGATTTGTGTTATGCTTATTTCTATGTTTGTTTCCGAAGATTATTTATAGCCACCGTGTGATAAGAAATCAGATGGATGGTCGCTCCTCAACAGCCTTATTCTCCGCGCTAGTTGGCAACACTACACCGTAGTGTTCTTGGCTAGCGTGGGTATAGAGGTGGGGCGTCACAAATTCATTCCTCAAACGATGCCAAACTGCACAGCACCACCTGGTATCCTGCCTGAAATTGAGCCAACATGATCCGGTGGCATGCCCCTAGTTCAAGGGCTATTCCCGATGGCCCCACTCTATCCTATATCCTGGTTGCTTCGTTCTTCTAACTCTGGTTCTGGACTTCCTCTGCTCCTACTGCTCCGGCTTGGCGATCCACATTTCCAGCATTCCCTGAAGCTCCGTTCTCCTGATTTTTCACTCCAGCTTGTCCAACCTGTCGCAGTAGGTTCTACATCATTTCCTCCTTCCTTTTTAGCATCCCTTCCTACATAGCATCCATCATCATCTCCATCTCATCTCTGGTGATGAAAATTGAGGTCTGATTAGCTCCTGAGGAAGCCTCTCAACTTCTTTCATGATGGCTCCTCTCCGTTCTCTGTCTCCTTGTTGATAGCTTAGCCATGGCTTCCCAGACCCAAGGTCCTAAGCCTTGAAATTCAAAATCCAAGCTTCAGAATCCTTGAGTGATGGCGTTCTTAGTGAAAGCAAGAAAATATTTGCGCCAAAATTGGTCACAAACACCCGATCGTAGATGAAAGCACCAATTCACAGTCATGGATCATATATAGAATATATAAAAAATATAAATATGAAGAACAATAAAAAAGTACAAAGAAATCAGTAGAAAGACGATATTTATAGTGATTTGACGTTGTAGCCTACATCCACTTTAAAGAGTTTGTTGTTTATTGACGATTCTTAATGAATTTACAATAGCACAATCATTAATACTCGAGTTATAATGGAGTTTCAACAGAGTAACAACGTAGAAGAGCCAAAAGTCCTTTTTAAGTAGGCGTCGTGGTACTATTTATAGGAGTAGATCTAGAAATATCTCCCTCAAAGCTCGGAATACCTCTTCACACATGTGGTTGGGCCTACCAAATTGATCTAGGGTCGCTTGGGATCGATCCCTATTGCCTTCGTATCTATCAAGATTGGCTCCACTTGAGCTGAGATCGATCATGGTGGTTCTTCAGTTGATGAGAAAGCTTCCATGAAAATTTTGAGGCATTAGGACTTGTTTTTTTTTGAGTTAGGATCGATCCAGTGTTGATTTTACAGGTAGGATGATGGCTGCATATCGATGTCTTCGTATCGATGCTCCTTCGTATCGATGACGTGGAGCGAAAGTTCTGAGGAGATTCGCATTTCATGCCAAGTGACTGTTTCCTTTGGTTTGAAATATTCCTTTGTATCCATCGGTTACCAAGCTCTTCATATCGATGATTACCTCCTTCCTTCGTATCGATGCTTCTCATATGGTTCCGTACCGATGCCAAAACCTTCCCTTCGTATCGATATCTGGCTCATTTCTGCATATCGATCAAGTGAGTGATCGATATGAAGCATGCCACTATTGATTGATGGATACGAAGCCAAAGGTCTTGATGAATGTATACGAATTGATGTTTGTGGGCCGATGGATACGAAATTGATGGGGATGGATACAAAATTGAGGAGTTTTACATGGATCTTGATCTATTCATGATTCTGACCCGAAGTAACCCCTCCAGTGACTCGAAGTGAATGCTGAGATGACCCAAAGCAAGAAATGCTATTCCAAGGAGGTACACTGCCATCCCCTTCAAAGAATGCCCTGTTGTGACCCGAAGTAAACACCTCTTTGACTCAACGCAATCCTCTTGAAAACCCAAAGTAAACCCATTGCGATCCCGGAGCAGCTCGACCTTTTCCAAAATCCCATACTCAAGTATCCTATGCTGTTTGTCCATCAGTTATGCTATATCCTGGCCTCACAATCATGTTTATTATCCGCGATTGATCGTCCATCCATTTGTTTGAACCAAGTCTATGACAATCCAGCTGCGATCACTGTGCAGTCGATTGAGTTAAATCCGCCTGTACGCTGCCTTGCCGAAAGGCGGGTTAACACTTTCTAAATCATAAAAATAAGATATTCGTATTTATATTAATACAATTGGAGAAAAATAGAAATCAAATGAAAAGGAGAGGAGAAGAGAATCAACTGTACACGTATTTGAGGTAATTTATATATTTATATATCTGTTTCTACATTATCTCCCAATCTCAAATCTCTTTCTAGATCTGTAATTCTAACGCATGTATGTACATTTTTTATACATATTTCTTGGGTTAAAAAGGATTTAGAGATGAATTTAAGGTTTTACTTTAGATCTGGAAATTTGGATTGCTTTTAAAAGGCGAGTGGGAAATTTTATATATTGTTTGTGATTTTAAATCAATTATGTTGGCATACGTTTGATTTTTGTGCCTAAATCAATTTTATTTTTCAATTTTAGGTTTAAATCAGTATAGAAAACTATTGCTTATATATTCTTGTTTTAGATCTAATTTGAAATATGTTTACACCTAGAAATGGAAATCAGTCCCAAAGATTTTAAAATTTGAATGTTGTATATTTTTATTCCAGATCTGTACTTAGATGTAAAATAGGATTTTTGGATTATTGTCCACCTTGTTCTATGTTATAGATTTTTCATAGTTTAATCTGTAGGAAGAACATCCGTTTGATTTTCATAAATTTTATTACCTTTTCAACTTTTCATTCAAACGGGTGACGTTTGAATTAAGAAGGAACACCTAAAAACAAAAAGGGAAGAGATGTGTAAAGTATAAATTTATTCTTCATAGTTTACACTCTCTATTTCAATTAAAAAGAAATTATCCATTCCTTGTAATTTCAAACGGAGTCATTCTTTCTCTTTTGTGTTAAACCAATTTTTGGAAATCATAGTGGAAAATCATCCTAAGGAGTTTAATTCCAGTAAATTAATACGGGAAACATATTCTAATTATATATTTATGACTAGAATATATTTAGTTACAAATACGTTGTTTTATTAGGTAGTTTATACGTATTTAATACGTTAATAAAGAACAATGGTGTTTTATTCATGCGTTATTTATGCATAACGTTCGTTAATTATTATTATATTTAGCAAAGCGAATAGTTAGAATTAGAAAAGGTATTAATTCATGTTAATGGTAAACGAATTAGGAATTCCTATTAATTAATTAATAGGAATTGAAAATTGTAACCTAAATTAATGGGCAATTAATGAGAAATAATGGATAGTATTAAATTAATGGTTACAATTAATAGAGACAAATGGATTAATAGGACTGATAAAAAATAGAGTAGATATATAAAGATTACTAATTTAAAATCAGCAATCATATGTAAATGTCTTAGGAAACGTCCGTTAGGATTTTATTAACAAATTGACATTTATGAGCATTAATAACGAGATTTAGGGATAGACATGTATTTTAAGGTAAATCTTATTGCCTTAAATAAAAAAGGAATAAGTAAGCCAAGTACAATGTCTACCTAAGATAATATAAGTAAAGGCTTAGGATAGTTAATTGAAACCAGTGAGTTAGTGATGTGAGGGCAGTAGAGTCACTTGATGGAAGACAGCTCTTCACTTTGAGGCTACCAGCAGTTGGGTTCACTTATTACTAATGTGAGATATCACTAATCTTAGGACCCATGACGGCATGACTGATTGGATCACCTTTATTAATTGAAAAGTATTAAATAGTCCAAATTTGGAATTAGGAAGCGGTGAGGGCATCTCTAAAAAGGTTTACTTCAGTGTTGAGATATTAAGTGTCTATCTTAGGGCCTGCCTCCCTATTGAAAGAAGTGACCTAATGAGATTTCATGTTTATAATTAAGAAAAATGATGGCAAGAGATTGTCCATCGATCACCTCTTTGATGGAAAACTGGATTTTTATTTGGAGAATTAATGTCAATTCCTTAGATTTAAACCCGTGGGAGAGCTTTTATAAAGTATATTTTGGAAGTGCCTTAGATTTTAGAAAAAAGGTTTTTCAAAGGATTTGTTTTGGAAATTTTGTTTTGGGAAGTTTTGGAATTAATTTTCAAAGAAACATGAATACCAATAAATTGGTCGTGTTAAGGAGTTTTGATTTATAAACGAGGTAGTTTTGAAACCCATACATACATACATACATACACACACAAACACATATATATTTACTGATAAAGGTTGATTTTATTTTGGTAAGAAAATAGTTTTTCAATTTGAAAATGAGTTTCAAGGGTAAATATTTAGCCCAATAATTTTCCTATTTTTGAAGTTTTTAATATTTTCTCTCTTTAGGGTACAGACAAAATAGGAATAACATTCAATGTTGTTGGGTTATGTTGCTTGAAGTCTTGTTGTACCCGTCGGCTATTGGAAGGAATATTTCTGTGTGAAGTACGCAAGAAATAGCAGTTGGAATGATTCCGGGATTTTGAAAGTATTGTTGGTTGCAACTGTTTTGTTGAGGTTATTGCAATCTTGCCGAGCAAGGGTCTACATGGTAATGTAGATACCGTCATGTGGAAGGTAGAAATTTTCTGGATGAGTGAGATGGTGTGCGGGATAGTTGTTAGAATATAAACTAATTAATTTACTCGACCCTATGGGTCCAGGTTCAAGCCACGCCCAAATCTAGGATAGCAGTTGACCACAAGCGGTCAACCGTAGCGATCGACCGGTTGACCAAATGACGATCGGCCGCTAAGTGGATTTGGGCCGAACCTGAACTTGGAACGTGACTAAAAGTCTGGTCCAAAATAGTAGCCGCCTCACCCTCCCTCATTCTCTTCCTCCTCTCCATTTTCAACCGAACCCCATTTCCACCACCCCTTCCTCTACCAAATCAAAACCTCCCTCCTCTATTCCTCCACTAACTAACGCCAAAATTCTTACACGTCAGATCTCACACCACCACTAATCCGGATCTGAACCCTTTTCTCCCTTTTTCAATCACCTCTCAGCCCATGGCACCACCCTGCAACGATGGCTCTTCCTTTTGTCCTCCTGGCCTCACTCAGTAAGAAGCCGTCTGGCTTGACCAGAGTGAGCGGAAGATCGCCACATATCTCAGAATGGTGGACTTTGGTTTTCTCTATGAATGACCAATGAAATTTGAAGATTTCGCCGCTCTTGGCCTTGAAGAGCTTTGCGTCATAGTAGGAATTGCATCGATCCTCCGCTTCGAGACCTATGAGTGGGAATATTACCCATGTTGCATCCGTCTTTTCGATGCACCATGGCATAGAATTTTGATGATGGAAACAGCTATATCGATTCCTAGTTAAAGGGAGCTTGGAACTAGATGACAGATGATGAGCTCGTTGGGATTTTGGAGATATCTATAGTAGGCATGGATTTGAATGAAGCAGAGATGAACGATATTGAGATTCTATAGCGGATCATTTCTGGAAATGCCAATGATTGAAGGACCGACAATTTGCGACCAGTTACCTATCTCGTCGTGTGCATCATTCGGCACAACATCATTACTAAAACGGGAAGCCTCAACAAGATCTATACCTCAGTACAGAGAGTCGCCTGTGTTGAATATGCTAGTATATGATTTTTTTTAATGATAATAGACATATATATATATATATTCATTTAAATGTATTTGTTAATGTACTATTTTATTTTTCACATAATTAAATAAATATTTGTTGCATAAAATAAATGACATAAAATTTAAATTCAAACAGATATTTTATTCAAACAAATATTTTATTACAATTTTGAATAGTACAAAGTTGTGTTCTCACTATATATATACAAATTTCAATTACATTACAATTTCAATCACATCACATTTTCCACTATACATATATTTGTACCTCACTACATTTCACTCGTTCACTCGTATTTAATCTTCAACTCTATACCAGATTGAATCCAACATCTAAGCAATCTACAAAATAAACACTAACGTAGTAAAATTGAAAAGAAAATATTTTTGCAGTGTAAAATAAAATGTATTTTTAAAATATTATTTGCCTCATTTATTTGGATTGTTCATCATCATTTAAATATGAATTCATCATACACGAACAGCTTGTGACATGCACAGTGTATCACTATACATGCCACAATGCTGTGCACACCGATATACACTTGACAAAACTGCAAGGGACATGTGAGCACAAGGTCAAACCCAATCAATAGCCGGGTTCAATTCATGTGCGATACAGATAAAATCATGACATGAGAACAAGGTCAAACCTGTGCTATCAGATGGATTCAACACAAGTGCAATCAAAATGTACAAGTTCAATAAAAGGTCAAGACAGTTAAAATAGTGTCGACCGGTTCAAAATGAAACAACAAGAGTGGTTCAAAGTAAAGCAACCACACTGCCTCGAAGCACATGACTCAATGCAAACTCCAAAATCACGATGAAGCCAGTGATACCAGATCACAAGGTTTAAGTACACATAAACTACAGACTTTAAGAACAGTTCAAATGAAAAATACCAAAGTTCATCGAGCAATACAAAACTATCGAGTAACAGAGAATATACGAAAAACAAATCCAGATGAAAGTGCACACATGAAGTTAGCAACAACAGATGCTAGATAGTTTAACCAGACTCAAATACAAAATGTACAAAATCAGTGCAACAGTGGTGAACATGCACAAGAGTAAAAGCTGTAGCAATAGTGTAACTCGAAGAGCAACTCGAGCTAGTATATCAGTTCAGCACAACAAAACAGAGAAAATAGATATGCAAATATACAGCAGGGTGCATAAACTAGCTCGAAGAAACAACTCAATCAAGATCCACATAAAGGCACAGACCACATTCAAGTGAACACAAATATACATGTGACTCAAGTGACTCAATCCAATGCAGACTCGAAGAACAGTGGACAGAGCTTAATGCAAACTATTACAGTTGCTAATACAAGTCGATGAGCAAATACAAATGAAGAAATATACATGTGCATCCAACCAAACCTGAGTACACACAACAGTGAGAAGCGGTCTACATGGATGAGCACTAATGCATATAGACCAGAGCACTAATATACATATATATGAACATGAATGAAACTACAACAAGCCTCAACAGGTAAAATGTACACATTTATGGTGGACAACAATCACTCAACTTCAAGTATGCACATATATATTGATCAAGCAATGCAACCCGAAGCTACAGAAAAGTCATTAAAAGTCACAGAGGCCGAAGTCAAAACTGTGTGACAGTTCGAACAAAATTACCATTAAACAGCAGTAATAAAAATAATGTATAAGTCGAGTATGTTACAGGAAAGAAAAATCATGCCGAAGTCAATAAGCACAAAGAAAGAAACCAAAGTCAAGTTCAAATGCCAGAAAATCGAAACCGTGGTGAGCAAGGAAAATATTGTCAAAGCAATTCAGAGCCGTGATATTCAACGAAAAAATATACGAATTGAAAAAGTCAGAGAACATCAACAACATTCAAATTAAATCGGACGTCGAACTTAAGTAACTGACGAATTCAAACCAGGTGTATACAAATGAAGAAATAGTAATTCGAATCCTATAAAAACGATTAACATCATTGGCCTAAATCATTGAGTTCAAGCAAGCTAGCCAGTAAAGCAAAAGGCATAAATCACATACCGTTAAAATCAAACTCGATCGAGAAGCAGCCAAAGCTAAGCAATGAACAATTAATCAACAGAGCAACACAAAACATCATCTGATTGATCAACTAAAGTCAACGGCTTCTAATCTATCAAAAGCCCTAATTTTGAGCAAAGGAAATGAGGAACGAATGATTTTTTTTCACAAGAAAGAGGTACTAGGCTGAAGACCTAAAAGAGAAAAAGGGGACAAATCGTTTATCACTTCACTTTATTTGGGCTGACTTCTTCTCTTATATCACTTTGGGCTTTTTAATTTAAATTAGGGGTTTTACTATTGTTTAATTGTTTTATTCTGTATTTTATCTTTTAAACGTTGTAAATTCTAATCATGTGGCTAGGGGACGAACTACGGTGTCTGTACCAACCTGCATATTTAACCATTTTATATTTAAATGTTTTATTTAAATATGGCGTCGTTAGTCGGATTTTTGGGTCCGAAATGTTACTTTTTGCAAACGGCCGAATTGGGACTCGAAACCACTTCCATTGAGTTCAAAATGGCATTTGCGATCTTTTTGAGTATAAGCTTCGATATGTTTGGAGCAAGTCAAATTTTGCTACCTTTTCTATTGGGTTTTGGGTTTGGGTTCAGCCACTAGCTAACTTAATACCCTAACCCAGTCCCTCTCCTTCCATTCACACATTTTCATTCTCAAACTCAAGCTAAACTGAAAATGGGGGAAAAGTAGAAGAATTAGAAATTCCAAGCCCTAGTTTCTTCTTGCAAACTTGAATTCTTGCTCCAAAACCAAAGAGAAGCTATTGGTATGCCTCCTCTTCATCTTCTCCATCTCTTTCTCTCTTCAATTTCAGAAAGTTAAATTTGAGAAATACTTGTTTTGATCCTAGATTGAATCCTGTAGAGTTGAAGTGGAGAGTGGTTGGTCGTTCTTTGCATTTGGTCTTCTCATCCTTTGTTTTTGAGTTAAAAAGGTGAGTTGTTAGAACTCACATCTCAATCTATTGCTTTTGCTGTGGTTGGATATGAATTTCTAACCTCTATTAATGTCTATGGCTTTTGATTTGGATCGATTCGTTCCGATATGTTTTGGCCACTTTAGCCTAGGCAAATTGTTGCCCAGACCAGGTGACCAGACATCTGGTAGCAAAGCTCAGATGTCTGGTTTGGACCTGGAGCGAAAAAAATAAGCAAACGGCAGAAGAATGGAAAGTGAGAAACCACTCTTAGACGTCTGAGTTTCAAGTTCAGATGTCTGAATGGTTTCAGACGTCTGGTTTGTCGAACCAGAAGTCTGGTTGGGTTTTCTAGGATTTTTCCAGAGGCTAAAACCAGACGTCTGAATTGACCCCTCAGACGTCTGGAATCCCCCTGTTTTGCCTAATTGCCTAATTTTGGATAAAGTTCCATTGGTTATCGATTTTTGGTGACTTGGTTTGTTGTTATCATTCATGTTGACTTTAATGACTTCTTTTTAGATCTCGTGTACGGATTTTTATAAATCATTTTAAGTGATTTTCCATCAAATTAGCTTTTGAAACTATTATTAGTTATTTTTAAATATTAAACTAATTACTCCATAATAGGAGAATTTCAAAGGCTATTTCTAAAGAGGTTTTCAAACGATTAAAAATCCGCTTTCTCCAACTAGTTTCTAAGTAAAATATACACTCTTCTGCACTTCGAACGAAGTGGAAAGGTGCTTAAATGGTTAGGTAAAACACGGACCATGAATCCATGCGTTCATCTTTCCGATTAATCGCCGACCTATTCGATTGATCGTTTTGACCTCTGGGTCTGGTTTACCGATGAAATGAGGTAAACTTTGTACTGCTTTGAGTGTGAAATTGACTGATGGATAGTAAACCGCTTAGTGCGAACGAGTGTTATGGGACTCACGTTAACACTTTCCGGGTCCCTTTTCGAGAGTTGTGACACATTCTGCCAGTTAGTGGTGTCCAGTACTGGGCCTTCGGACCTTCACCACTACGGTCTGTTGCCTTTGGGATAGTGTCTCCGGACTGTCTCCTTCGGGTATGTTGCCTTCGGGTATGTTGCCTTCGGGTTTGTACCTTCGGGTTTGTGCATTCGGGTTTGTTGCCCTATATTATCGCTTTTGGAGTTGGTCATTCGTCACCGCTCGAGTGATATTGGGTTTGGGGACTTCGAGCTCATGGATCCTTGTTTATACAATACTGAGCTCGAGCAATATTTTGTTTCATTGATATTATATTCCCTAGGTATCGCCCTTCGGTGTTGGTCTTTTTGAGCCGCATGATATATAGCGGTTACCTTGCGGAACTTGTGTTACCTTCATTGGTATTTGTTATTTGACTTTTGGCTTGTTTTGGGATATTCATATCCTTTGTTTATTTGACCTGCCAATGATATGAGGCTTGTTTTGTTATGATTCATCTTTTGTTAGATGATTGTGTTATCCCTTTTAGAGATATTTGTTATACTTTGTAACCTTGTAGGTTACTGTTGCTCAGTTTATCTAACTGATTTGTTTAGCTAGACTGACCCGTGTATTTTATACTCGGGTCAGGCCGAGATGTTTCAGTTTAGGTGCATTTGGACTTAGCCTATTTTTCTTCCGCATGGACTACTCCGCTAGCTTCTTTTTGTCATAGCTTTTTGCGTAGTTCCATTTTGTTGTAACTCTGATATGTATTCTTTTGGATTCGTCTATATATTGTGGTTTGCTATACCACTTGGCATGTATCGGTTTGTATACTCTGTTATGTATCAGTATATGTGTATATGATGATCTACTGTTCTGTGATGTATATTACATTTGAGTTGTTATATTCTGTTCTGATAGATCCTCCAGCCACCTATGGTTTTGTTTTAAGTATTCATTGGATATGTCGATTTTCTTAGTAGGGCAATTTTCGATGTATTCAATAGATGTTAAGGCAAGGCTATAGATGGTCGCTCCTATCCAGCTCTGTTCTCCGTATTAGCAGACGGTATTATCTAATAATACTCTTTACTAATGTGGGTCTCGGAGTAGGGCGTCACAGCTTGGTATCAAAGCCAGGTTCAGGACAAAATATGAGAAACGCAGAATAGAAGCACATATTACGATACATCAAAGTGTAATAAGTGATACAAATCTTTGAACCATCGTGCCTCTATATTTCTTCGGTGCCTTTGGTGGTAGATAGAATTTGGAATACGTCTAGGAATGCATTTTATTCCGTAGTATTCCATATTTGTATTAATGATGTCTACCTTGTGAATAATCTTGTTCTTATCTTAACTTTCATCGTATGGCTGGAAGAGGCAGGGGATGACGTTCGAATGCTGGGCAATCCAGTGGCTCACATCCAGATGGCGTTCATATGTCTGCGATCAGTTTTTGGAATTGTTTAGGAGCACTCAGCCTCCAGTTCCTACTCGAGTATCTCCTCCCAAGTCTGCCTTTGCACGCTAGTGCAGTGATTTTGCTCATCTTGGAGGAAAGCCGTTTAAAGTCTCCGAGTCTGTTCTTGAAGTCCAAGATTGGATTCACACATGCGAGCGTATCTTCTCCGGCATGGATCTTTCTGATCATGATAGAGTTCTTGTAACTTCTAGCTTATTATAAGAGAGTGCCCTTGATTGGTACGAGCTTCTTATAGCCGAAATTGATGAGTCTACTCTTGCTTGAACTCAGTTTCGGGAGCGATTCGAACTCAAATTCGTTCCTGAATCTGAAAAAGTTTTATTGACCCATCGCTTCCTTGAGTTAAAGTAAGGGGAGTCTTCTGTTTTTGAGTATGTTGCATCATTCGAGGCTTTATCTAAGTATGGTCTTGAATTCATTAGCATTTCTTATAAGAAGAATATGAAGTTTGTCTTCGGTCTTAAGAAATATCTTAAGAAGACCTTGTTGCTCCAGCTTAAGCTTTCTTTTGAGGAATTGGTTGATTCGACACTTCATCTCGAAGCTATTGAGAAGGAATGTGATAGTGGTGAGGATGTTGAGGTTTCCAAGAACCCCAACAAGAAGTAGTTTCCATTTCAGAAGTCCAGGTCTTTTCCTTCTAAGAAAAAGAAGACCGGTGGTTCAAATTTTCAATCTCAGTCTGCTGGAACACCTTCTCTTCGGAAGTGTTTCAATTGTGGTTCTCCTGATCATATAATTCGAGCTTGTCCTAAGCCTCTCTTTTGCCGCTATTGCAAGAAGGAAGGTCATCATGTTTCCACCTGCCCTACTGTTCCTGGTGGTGCCAAGTCTAGCAAGCTTTATGCTGCTAAGGCTTCTAAAGGTCCTTCTCAACCCAATGGTATATCTCCATCTATTTTGGAAGGTTCCATTTTATTTCATGATCATAGTATTCGAGTTCTTTTCGATACGGGTGCTTCACATTCTTTTGTATCGAAAAAGCTCGTCGATGATTTATCTTTGGGAGTTTCTTGTATGGCTACTTCATTGAGGATTGCGAATCCTATTGGTGAATCCGCGATCCATAGCTTGCTTTTTGATGATGTCGAGATTGTTTTATGTGGCTTTTCTTTTCGTGCAAATCAGAACGTTATTTCTTGTCTGGGATTTGATATGATTTTGGGTATGGACTGGCTAGTGAGATACGATGTCAGGATTATTTGTTCGGAGAGAATTTTATATCTTCGTCATCCGGATTCGTCTACTCAGTTATCACTTGTTCTTCGGAATGTGGATAATTTCGAAATGGCTTTATATTCTCTTGACTCACAAGATGGTGATGATATATCTCGTATTCCTATTGCTTGTGACTTTTCTGATGTTTTTGAACCTGTTTCGGGTTTGCCACCCAAGCGGGCAATTAAGTTCCGCATTGATCTCATTTCAAGCGCACGGCTAGTCGTCCTCCCACGAGGATGTCTACAAAAGAAAATGAGGAACTCAAGAAGAAGCTTTTAGAGCTTGAGTCCAAGAAGTTGACTCAGTCCAGTTTTTCTCCGTGCGGATCCGCGGTCGTTTTTGTGAAGAAGTCTGATGGAACTCTTAGGCTTTGCATTGACTATCGCAAGCTTAACGAGTTAATCGTCAGGAATAGGTATCCATTGCCTAGGATCGATGATATGTTCGATCTATTGAGTGGTGCTAAGGTCTTTTCTCAGTTTGACCTTGCCATGGGTTTTCATCAGCTACAAGTTGCAGAGGATAGCATACCTCTTACAGCTTTCCACACTCGTTATGGTTCTTTCGAGTGGCTCGTTATGTCGTTCGGTTTGATGAACATTCCTGCTTTTTTTGTTGATCTAACGAATCGAGTATTTCGAGAATATCTCGGTAAGTTCATCCTTGTGTTTATTGATGATATCCTTATTTATTCTAAGTCTGAAATTGAGCATGCTAATCCCTTGAGAATTGTCTTGAGTACTCTCCGTCACCACCGGCTTAGAGCCAAATTCTCCAAGTGCCATTTTTGGGAGAATAAGGTTAAGTTCTTAGGCCATGTTGTATCTTCCGACGGCATTTCAGTCGATCCCTCAAAGATCAAAGCCATCCAGAATTGGAAGAGGCCCGAGAATGTTTAAGAGATTCGTAGTTTCCTTGGATTGGTGGGTTATTACCATCGGTTCATCAAGGATTTTTCCCGTGTTGTGCTTCCTCTCACCAGCCTTACTTGGAAAGGCATTCGTTATATTTTGTCTGACAAGTCTGAAGCTTCCTTTTTGACATTAAGGGAACTTCTCACTGATGCTCCTATTCTTGTGGTTCTCGGAGGGAATCATGATCTTGTTGTCTACAACGATGCTTGTGGTAGTGCTCTCGGTGCTGTTCTTATGCAAAAGGATCGGGTAGTTGCTTATGCTTTTGGCAACTGCGTCCGAATGAAGTTCGCTATGCCACTTATGATCTTGAGTTAGCCGCCATTGTCTTCGCCTTGAAGATTTCGCGACACTATTTATTAGGCGAGCGCTTCATTCTCTATACCGATCATAAATCCTCGAAGTATTTGTTCACTCAGAAGGAAATCAATATGAGACAACAGCGTTGGCTCGAGTTTCTTGCCTCCTATGACTTTGATATCCAGTATACCCCTGGTAAGGGTAATCATGTTGCTGATGCGCTTAGTCGCAAACATTCGGCTATGGTTTCTATGATGCTTGCCGAATGGGATGTTCTTGAGACTCTATCTTTTTTTGAAATTCGTGATTGGGGTTCATCTTCTAATTCTCCTATTCTATTATTTAGTTTAGGAGCTCGACCCATTTTATTGGATCGTATTGCCGATGCTCAGCGGCGTGATCCAGAGTTGTTGCATATTATTCAGCTTTGTGAGTTTGAATCCTGTGATGAGGCGTTGTGGGATTTCAGCATTGATTCTCATGGGTGTCTTCGTAAGAAGAATCGTCTTGTTGTGCCTTCTGATTTTGCACTTAGGCATGACATTATTGACGACTGTCAGTGTTCTAAGTATACTATTCATCTCGAAAGTAGTAAGATGTATGCCGATATGCATCGTCTTTATTATTGGGAAGGCATGATGCGTGATGTAGCGAGTTATGTGAGTAATTGCATAACTTGTCAACGTATTAAGGCTGAACATCAGCGTCCTTCGGGTCTTCTTCAGCCTCTAGAGATTCCATTGTGGAAATGGGATCAGATTTCGATGGATTTCATTGATGGCCTACCTCGTTCGAGTTCGGGCCATTCTAGTATCTGGATTATTGTTGATCGCCTCACTAAGTCTGCTCATTTTATCCCTATTAAGTCTAATAGGAATGCTTCGCATTGGCTAAGTTGTATGTCAAGGAAATCGTGAGACTTCACGGTGTTCCTAGTTCTATTGTGAGTGACCGTGATCCTTTATTCACGAGTCATTTTTGGCAGAGTCTTCAGCAAACTTTGGGAACAAAGCTTAATTTTCGCACAGCTTATCATCCGCAGTCTGACGGACAGACTAAACGGGTGAATCGTATCTTGGAAGATCTCCTCCGTATTTGTATTCTTGATTTCGGTGGTAGTTGGGACAATCACCTACCTCCTATAAAGTTCTCCTACAACAATAGTTTTCAGTCCAGTATCGGTATGTCTCCTTTCGAAGACTTATACGGAAGGCCATGTCGATCACCTTCTTATTGGTTGGAATCTGAGGAGAAGCTTATCCTTGGCCCAGATTTTGTTCGTGATTCTTCCGAGAAGATTGATCTTATTCGTTTGGGAATGAAAGAGGCACAGAGCCGCCAGAAATCCTACACGGACAACCGTAGGAAGCCTCCCGAGTTCTCAGTTGGTGATCTCGTCTTTATTCGTGTTTCTCTTTTGAAAGAGGTTATGCGCTTCAGTACGACTGGAAAATTGGCTCCTCGCTTTATAGGACCGTTTTCTATTACTGAACGTATTGGCCCTGTGGCATATAGAGTTTCACTTCCTGCTCATTTATCTGGCGTCCATGATGTGTTTCACGTCTCGCAACTTCGGAAGTGTCTCTAAGAGTCGGATTCTGTTATTGATTCTCCTGATTTGCGTGAGCATGAGATCTCACCGGACTTATCTATTGTACAACAGCCTATTCGCGTACTTGCCACGGAGGTGCGACACCTTCGAAATAAGGACATGCCGCCCGTTAAAGTTCAATGGTCCGCTAATCCCAATGACTGTACTTGGAAAACCAAAGAGTTTATCGAGCGACCCTATCCAGGTTTTCTATCTTTTCTTTGCAACGGTGAGAATATCTTTCCATCTCAAGCTTATTTCCTTTCCTTTTTGTGTGTTTGTATGTAGTTGTTACAAATATCGTCTCTAGGAATTGCGAGGATGCAATTTTATTAGAAGGGGAGATCTGTAACAGCCCGCATATTTAACGATTTTATATTTAAATATTTTATTTAAATATGGCGTCGTTAGTTGGATTTTTGGGTCCGAAATGTTACTTTTTGCAAACGGCCGAATTGGGACTCGAAATCACTTCCATTGAGTTCAAAATGGCGTTTGCGATCTTTTTGAGTATAAACTTCAAAATGTTTGGAGCAAGTCGAATTTTGCTACTTTTTCTATTGGGTTTTGGATTTGGGTTTGGGTTTAGTCCACTAGATAACTTAATACCCTAACCCAATCCCTCTCCTTCCATTCACTCATTTTCATTCTCAAACTCAAGCTAAATTGAAAATGGGGGAAAGGAAGAAGAATTAGAAATTCCAAGCCCTAGTTTCTTCTTGCAAACTTGAATTCTTGCTCCAAAACCAAAGAGAAGCTATTGGTAAGCCTCCTCTTCATCTTCTCCATCTCTTTCTCTCTTCAATTTCAGAAAGTTTCCTAAACCTAAATTTGGGAAATACTTGTTTTGATCTTAGATTGAAGCTTGTAGAGTTGAAGTGGAGAGTGGTTGGTCGTTCTTTGCATTTGGTCTTCTCATCCTTTGTTTTTGAGTTAAAAAAGTGAGATTTTAGAACTCACATCTCAGTCTATTACTTTTGCTGTGGTTGGATATGAATTTCTAACCTCTATTCATGTCTATGGCTTTTGATTTGGATCGATTTGTTTCAATATGTTTTGGCCACATTGGCCTAGGCAAATTATTGCCCAGACCAGGTGACCAGACGTCTGGTAGCAAAGCTCAAACGTCTGGTTTGGACCTGGAGCGAAAAAATAAGCAACGGCAGAAGAATGGAAAGTCAGAAACCACTCTCAGACATCTGAATTTCAAGTTTAGACGTCTGAATGGTTTCAGTCGTCTGGTTTACCGAACCAGAAGTCTAGTTGGGTTTTCTGGAATTTTTCCAGAGGCCAAAACCAGACGTCTAAATGGACCCCTCTGACGTCTGGAATCCCCTTGTTTTGCCTAATTGCCTAATTTTGGATAAAGTTCCATTGGTTATCGATTTTTGGCGACTTGGCCTGTTGTTATCATTCACGATTGACTTTGATGACTTCTTTTTAGATTTCGTGCACGGATTTTTATAAATCATTTTAATTGATTTTCCATCAAATTAGCTTTTGAAACTATTATGTAGTATTATTTTTAAATATTAAACTAATTACTCCATAATAGGAGAATTTCAAAGGCTATTTCTAAAGAGGTTTTCAAACGATTAAAAATCCGCTTTCTCCAACTAGTTTCTAAATAAAATATACACTCTTTTGCACTTCGAACGAAGTGGAAATGTGCTTAAATGGTTAGGTAAAACACAGACCATGAATCCGTGCATTCATCTTTCCTATTAATCCCCGACCTATTCGATTGATCGTTTTGACCTTTGGGTCTGGTTTACCGATGAAATGAGGTAAACTTTGTACTGCTTTGAGTGTGAAATTGACTGACGGATAGAAAACCGTTTAGTGCAAACGAGTGGTTATGGGACTCACGTTAACACTTTTCGGCTTCCTTTTCGGGAGTTGTGACACATTCTGCCAGTTAGTAGTGTCCAGTACTGGGCCTCCAGACCTTCACCACTATGGTTTGTTGCCTTTGGGATAGTGTCTCCGGACTGTCTCCTTCAGCTTTGTTGCCTTCGGGTATGTTGCCTTCGGGTTTGTGCCTTCGGGTTTGTTGCCCTATATTATCGCTTTTGGAGTTGGTCATTCGCCACCGCTCGAGTGATATTGGGTTTGGCTCATGGATCCTTGTTTATACAGTACTGAGCTCGAGCAATCTTTTGTTTCATTGATATTATATTCCTTAGGCATCTCCCTTCGGTGTAGGTCTTTTTGAGCCGCACGATATATAGCGGTTACCTTGCAGAACTAGTGTTACCTTCATTGGTATTTGTTATTTGCCTTTTGGCTTGTTTTGGGATATTCATATCCTTTGTTTATTTGAGTTGCCAATGATATGAGGCTTGTTTTGTTATGATTCATCTTTTGTTAGATGATTGTGTTATCTCTTTTAGAGATATTTGTTATACTTTGTAACCTTGCAGGTTATTGTTGTTCAGTTTATCTAACCGATTTGTTTAGCTAGACTGACCCGTGTATTTTATACTTGGGTCAGGCCAAGATGTTTCTGGTTAGGTGCATTTGGACTTAGCCTATTTTGCTTCCGCAAAGATTACTCTGCTAGCTTCTTTTTGTCATAGCTTTTTGCGTAGTCCCATTATGCTGTAACTCTGATATGTATTCTTTTGGATTCGTTTGTATATTGTGGTTTGCTATACCACTTGGCATGTATCGATTTGTATACTCTATTATGTATCAATATTTGTGTATATGATGATCTACTGTTCTGTGATGTATATTACATTTGAGTTTTTATATTTTGTTCTGATAGATCCTCCAGCCACCTATGGTTTTGTTTTAAGTATTCATTGGATATATCGATCTGCTTAGTAGGGCAATTGTCGATGTATTCAATAGATAGTTAAGGCAAGGCTATAGATGGTTGCTCCTATCCAGCTCTATTCTCCGTATTAGCAGACGGTATTATCTAATAATACTCTTGCTAATGTGGGTCTTGGAGTGTGGCGTCACAGTGTTGTAGTTCTAGAATTAGCAACTCAGTGGCTGAGTTGTGACAGGGTTTTGAGCGTAGATTTAGGTTAGTCGATAGCAGGAGTCGTAAGTTTACGTGTGTAAGCATATGACTACTTAATTTCTAGTAGAAAACTAGGGGCAGCACGTAGGCTGGGTTTGGCAGAAGCTGGATTAATCTGTGTGTTCTTTTTTTTTGCATTTATTATTCTACTATATCTATGTTGAGATTATTTTATATACTTCCGCATTAATTTTTTTATAATTGATGGTGTCACCCTATTCACCCCCCTTCTATGGTGAAATCGATCCTACAAGTGATACCAGAGCTAGGAATAAAAGATATTTTTGTTTTAAATATTTTGATTTTTCAAAATCCAATTTTTTTTTTAAAAATTTGAATTTTTAAAATGGATTCTTTTAATAAAGCTTTTGCTGAGGGTTAGTCCATAGTAAGACCACCAATGTTCAGTGGTGAATATGTTTACTGGAAAAATAGAATGAATTTTTTTCTGAAAATCATTGATGCTTGGAATATTGTTGAGACAGGTTATAGAGCGGTCCAGAAAATAGACTACACAATGCTAATGCTAAATCTACAAATTCTATTATTTGTTCAATGGATCAAATTGAATTTAATCGTGTCTCACATTGTCTAACTGTGCAGGAAATATGGGACACACTTAAAGTGACTCATGAAGGAACATCTCAAGTCAAAGAATCTCGCCTTGCCATGCTGAGTAGTGAATACGAGAATTTCACAATGGCCAAGGAAGAAAATATCAAGGAGATGTACGGACGACTTTCCAATATCATATACAAATCAAAAGCTCTTGGAATATCATACACAGAATTGGAAACAGTCTGAAAAATCCCCAAAGTCCTTCCACGAAGTTTTGAAGCAAAAGTTACAGCCATTCAAGAATCAAAGGATTTGAAACAAATCAGAGTTGAAGAACTCATCGGAAACCTCGCCACTTATGATCTAGAAATGAAATTCAAGGAAGAGCGTGAAGGAGGTGATACTCGAAAGAAATCGGTAGCTCTCAAAGGAACAACTGAAAGTGGAGATGATGATGATGTGAAGCTGAACTGGCACTATTAATAAAGAGATTCAAAAAGTGGAACCGCAAACATGGAAATCCGGCCAAAAAACATCAACTTAAGAGCAGAATCAAAAAAATTCTAGACAACTCAAAAATACAAGAAATCGTCTGCCACGATTGTAATAAACCAGGCCATATCAAGCCAAATTGTCCTAAAAATTGACTTAGCCAAGGAAAGAAATAGAAAAGGAGAAGTTTTCCAGCCACGTGGGGTGAAAGTGATGAAGATAAAAATGATAGCATTGGCAGTGAGAGTGAAAAAGCAAATCCGTGTCTTCATGTAGAAATACGGACAGTGATGATGACGAGCCAAGCGAGGTATCAAAACTTACTCATTCAGAATTACTTATATATTTTCACGAAGTAAATGGCTGTTTTGAATGACTAAGGGGAAATACGCTAAACTTGAATCACAAAGAGATACTTTGATAGATTTAAATAAACAGCTTGATCAATTAGTTAAAAACTATTGAAGCAAGAGCCTTAAGTGTGATAAGTGTCCAACTTTCGAAGAAGAAATTAAAAAATCAAAAATTAAAATTAAATCACTTTAAAATGAAATTATGATTTTGGAAGAAAGTGAAAATACGAGGAGAGAAAACGCTATTAAACAGTGCACACAATTATTAAATGAAAACGAATCTCTCAAAACAAAAGTCAAATCAAAGTGTACGATATGTGGAAAAACTGGACACAATCATCATATTTGCTGGTATAGACCCAAACACGTAAAATCTATTCCAATTTGGGTTTCGAAAGGCACAGATACAAAATCCCTTAAAGTAAACAAATCTGGGTGCCAAAAGGAACAAATATAAATAGTTTTGGATCTATAAAAACATATTTTATAAACCCTTTTATCACTAACAATCATGGACCTATATAAACAAATAGGTCACCAAATTCTCTTCTTGTGTAGGTATGCTGGCAGGTAATAAAGAACAACAATGGCATCTGGATTGTGGCTGTTCCAGGCACATGACAGGCGACAAACCAAAGTTCCTTAGCCTAGAGAAGTACAAAGGTGGCGGAGTCATAATGGGAAACAACGAAAAATGTAGAATTATCGGCAAAAGAAAAGTAGGTAACAGTACATTTACCTTAAATGACGTATTGTATGCACCATAATTTGATATCAATCAGGCAGCTATGTGATAAAGGGATGAATGTTATTTTTGACTCTGACTTGTGCAAAATTGTTGACCAATCATCAAAAGAAATATTGTTTTCAGGTAAAAGGAAAGGTAATATATATTATTAGACTTTTGATGATCTCACTCTTTCAAAATGCCTAATAGCTAAGGATGTAGAAATAAACCTATGGCACAGACGACTAGGACATGCTAGTATGAATCTATTAAACAAATTAAACAAAAAGAGTTGGTAAGAGATTTATCATCTCATGATTTTAAAACAGAAAATCTATGTAAAGCATGTACTATGGGAAAACTTAAGAAAACATCTTTTCATGCCAAAAACACTGTAAGCACTTCTAGAATTCTTGAACTAGTTCATATGGATCTATTTGGACCTAACGACATTGCTAGTTTAGGTGGTAAGAAATATTGTTTTGTGTTGGTTGATGATTACTCAAGATATACATGGGTGTACTTCTTAGCTAAAAAATCAGAAACCTTTTCATACTTCACTAAATTCACAAAATTAGTTCAAAATGAAAAAGGTGTTTCTATCATTTCATTAAGAAGTGATCATGGCGGAGAATTTGAAAATTATGGATTTGAAAATTTCTGCGATGAAAATGGATTTAAACATTAATTTTCTCCTCCTCGCACTCAACAACAAAATGGGGTAGTCGAGAGAAAGAATCGAACATTGCAAGAGTTGGCTAGGTCTATGATAAATGAGTATGAACTACCTTTGTTCTTTTGGGCAGAGGCTGTAAATATAGCTTGTTATGTAATAGTTTTGATTAGACCGATCCTTAAGAAAACACCTATGAGCTATGGTTCAAAAATAAACCAAACATTGCATACTTCAAAGTTTTTGGGTACCTATGCTATATTCTCAATACTGATGATAAATTAGGAAAATTTGAAGCAAAAGCTTACGAGGGCATGTTCATGGGATACTCTTCTAGAAGCAAAGCTTATAGAGTCTACAACAAAAAGACTAAAACAATTATGGAGTTAATCAATGTGAAATTTGATGAAGGCATTGATGGTCAAAACAAGGAAACAATCAAAAGTAATGTTGAAGAGGAGAACAAAAAAGATGAAAATAAAAAACCAAAAGAGACTACAACCGCTAAAGAAGTCCGAAGGAATCTGGATCCAGAGAGATTGAAATACAAGGCAGATCATCCTCCAGAAGGAAATCCTATCACAAGTGTTCAAACTCGTTCCTCCTTTAGAAATTTGTGTGATTTGTGTCTATATAGTGGATTTATTTCAGAATTTGAACCCAAAGACATAAATATAGCTCTTAATGATGAAAATTGGTTTATGGCTATGCAAGAAGAGCTAAATCAATTTGAGCGAGATGATGTTTGGAGTCTAGCACCTAGACCTAATGAGTATCCATTCGTAGGAACAAAATGGATTTTTAAAAATAAATATGATGAATCTGGATATGTGATTAGGAATAAAGCTAGGTTAGTTTCTAAGGGATATAATCAAATTGAAGGAAGTGATTTTGATGAAATTTTTGCACCAGTAGCTAGACTAGAATCCATTAGGATATTGTTAGCTTTTGCTTGCTATAAAGGATTTAAACTAAGACAAATGGATATTAAAAGTGCTTTTCTTAATGGAATTTGAAAGAAGTTGTATTTGTTGAACAACTAGATGGTTTTGAAAGTCATGAATATCCAAACCATGTATATAAACTTAAAAAGTCACTATATGGATTAAAACAAGCCCCTAGAGCTTGGTATGAACTGCTTAGTACTTATCTCCTTGAAAATGGTTTCAAAAAGGGCTGTGTAGACACCACACTTTCTATTGCATGAAGACGATGATCTTTTGATTGTTCAGATATATGTTGATGACATTATTTATGGTGCAACTAACAATTTGTTGTATGAGAAATTTGAAAAAGTTATGCAGGAAAAGTTTGAAATGAGCTTGGTTGGAGAGTTAAAATTCTTTTTAGGATTTAAAATTAAACAAAGCGAGACATTTATTTCTCAAATGAAATATATTAGGGAACTTGTCAACAAATTTGGATTGAAAGATCTAAACCAGCAAGATCCCCATGAGCACAACAATTAAACTTGACAAGGATGAAAAATGTAAGGTAGTTGATCAAAAGCAATATCGAGGTATGATTGGATCACTTCTTTATCTTACCGCTTCTAGACCAGACATCATGTTTTTTGTCTGCTTGTGTGCACGATTTCAATAAAATCCAGAAGAATCCCATTTAAAAGCTACTAAAAGAATTATAAGATATTTTTTGCACACCCCACGTTTTGGTCCTTGGTATCCAACTAATGATAACTTTGAATTAAAAGGAAATTCCGATGCAGATTATGCTGGAAGTCTAGTTGATAGAAAAATTACTAGTGGAATGCGTTTTATGTTAGGACATTTGTTAGTTGCATGGTCAAGCAGAAAATAGAATTGTATTGCATTGTCCACCATAGAGGCAGAGTATAATGCTCTAAGTGGTTGCTCTTCTCAAATTTTATGGATGATACAAACTTTGCAACACTATGGCCTAAATTTTAAACGTGTCCACTATTGTGTGATAGCAAAAGTGCACTTGATCTCACAAATAATCTTTTACATCACTCACAAACAAAACATATAGATGTTTTACATCATTTTATTAGAGATCATATTTCCAAAGAAAATATCTGCATAAATTTCATTTCAATCGATTTTCAATTGGAAGACATTTTTACAAAACCCCTTCTAGAAAATAGTTTCTGTTAGCTTCATCTCAGTTTAGGTGTTTAGAAATTTGATTTTTGCCTATTTTAACAAATCTGACTCCCTACAAATTATCGAAAAGATAAATAGTGATTGAAAAAAAGAAGAGAAATGAGTGTTGATATTAATCATATATCATAACTTGAGACAGTATATTTAGTAAATTTCCTTAAAAATTTTAAACAAGAGTTTTAATGTTGTACTAATGTCTATCACTTTATCTCTATTTTTCTAACACTATTACTCTTTTGCCGATAACAAAAGTGGGAGAGAAAATTTAAGATTTTGGCAAATAGGTCAAATATTTTATTTTGTATTTTCTCTTTGCATCTAGGTTCATTTGCATATTTTTATTTATTTTCATGCATATATGAAGGGGGAGCTTTGTTGTAGAGAGGGAGAATTCAAATAGGGGGAGCAAATAGAGTATATCAATGATAAAATACATTTAATAAATTTAAATCTTAAATATATGTTTGTTATCATCAAAAGGGGGAGATTGTTGAATATGCTAGTATATGATTTTTGTTTGATGATAATAAACATATGTATATATATTCATTTAAATGTATTTTTTTAATGTGCTGTTTTATTTTTTACATAATTAAATAAATATTTGTTGAATAAAATAAATGACATAGAAATTAAATTCAAGCAGATATTTTATTCAAACAAATATTTTATTACAATTTTGAATAGTACAAAGTTGTGCTCTCACTATATATTTATATATACACAAATTTCATTTCCATTACAATTTCAATCACATCACATTTTTCACTATATATACATTTGCTCCTCACTACATTTCACTCATTCACTCGTATTTGATCTTCTACTCTATTCCAGATTGAATTCAGCATCTGAGCAATCTGCAAAATAAACACTAATGTAGTAAAATTGAAAAGAAAATAATTTTGCAGTGTAAAATAAAATGTATTTTGAAAATATTATTTGCCTCATTTATTTGGGTTGTTCGTCATCATTTAAATTTGAATTCATCATACACGAACAACTTGTGACATGCACAATGTATCACTGTACATGCCACAAGGCCATGCACACCGATATACACTTGACAAAACTGCAGGGACAGGTGAGCATAAGGTCATACCCAATCAAAAGCTGGGTTCAACTCAAGTGCGATACAAATAAAATCACTACATGAGCACAAGGTCAAACTCGAGCTATAAGCTGGATTCAATACAAGTGCAATCAAAATGTACAAGTTCAATAAAAGATGTCAAGACAGTTAAAACAGTGTCGACCAGTTCAAAATGAAATAGCAAGAGTGATTGAAAGTAAAGCAACCACACTGCCTCGAAGCACATGACTCAATGCATACTCCAAAATCACGATGAAGCCAGTGATACCGGATCACAAGAACTAAGTACACATGAACTACAAACTTAAAGAATAGTTCAAATGAAAACTACCAGAGTTCACCGAGAAATACAAACTATCAAGTAACAGAGAATATACGAAAAACAAATCCAAATGAAAGTGCACACATGAAGTCAGCAACAACAGAGGCTAGACAGTTTAACCAAACTCAAATACAAAATGTACAAAATCAGTGCAACAGTGGTGAACATGCACAAAAGTAAAAGCTGTAGCTGTAGTGTAAGTCGAAGACCAACTCGAGCTAGTATATCAGTTCAATACAACAAAACAGAGAAACCAGATATGCAAATATAAAGCAGGGTGCATAAACTAGCTCGAAGCAACAACTCAATCAAGCTACGCACAAAGGCATAGACCATACTCAAATGAACACAAATATACATGTGACTCAAGTGACTCAATCCAATGCAGACTTGAAGAACAGTGGACAGAGCTCAATGCAAACCAGTACAGTTGCAAATACAAGTCGATGAGAAAATACAAATGAAGAAATATACATGTGCATCCAAACAAACCTGAGTACACACAGCAGTGACAACCGGACTACATGGATGAGTACTAATGTATATAGACCAGAGCACTAATATACATACATACATATATATATATATATATATATATATATATATATATATATATATATATATATATATATATATATATGAACATGAATGAAACTGCAACAAGCCTCAACATGTAAAATGTACACATTTATGGTGGACAACAATCACTCAACTTCAAGAATGCACATATATATCGATCAAGCAGTGCAACCTGAAGCTACAGCCGAAGTCATCAAAAGTCACAAAGGCCAAAGTCAAAATAGTGAGACAGTTCGAACAAAATTACCATGAAACGGTAGTAATAAAAATAAGGTACAATTCGAATATGCTACGGGCAAGAACAATCATGCTGAAGTCAACAAGCACAAAGGAAGAAACCAAAGTCAAGTTTAAATGCCAGAAAATCAAAACCGTGGTGAGCAAGGAAAACATTGTCAAAGCAATTCAAAGCCGTGATATTCATGAGAAGAAAATATACGAATTTAAAAAGTTAGAGAACATCAACAACATTCAAGTTAAATCGAACGACCGAACTTAAGTAACTGACGAATTCAAACCAGATGTATACAAACGAAGAAATAGGAATTCGAATCCTATATAAACGATTAACATCATCGGCCTAAGTCATTGAGTTCAAGCAAGCTAGTCATTAAAGCAAAAGGCATAAATCATATACCATTAAAATCGAACTCGTTCGAGAAGCAGCCAAAGCTAAGCAACGAACAATCGATCAACAGAGCAACGTGAAAACATCATTGATTGATCAATTAAAGTCGGCGGCTTCTAATGTATCAAAAGCCCTAATTTTTGAGCAAAGAAAAAGAGGAACGAACACCATTTTTTTTCACAAGGAAAGAGATACTAGGCCGAAGACCTAAAAGAGAAAACGGGGACAAATCGTTTATCACTTAATTTTATTTGGGCCGACTTCTTCTCTTATATCACTTTGGGCTTTTTAATTTAATTAGGGTTTTTATTATTGTTTAATTGTTTTATTCTATATTTTATCCTTTAAACGTTGTAAATTCTAGTCGTGTGACTAGGGGACGAACTACGGTGGTGTAGTTCGAGAATTCGCAACTCAGTGGCTGAGTTGTGTCAGGGTTTTGAGCATAGAGTTGGGTTATTCGATAGCAGGAGTCACGAGTTTACGTGTGTAAGCGTCTGACTACTTGATTTCTAATAGAAACCTTGGGGGCAGCACGTAAACAGGGTTTTTCCAAAGCTGGGTAAATCTGCGTGTTCTATTTTCTGCATTTATTATTCTGCTATATCTGTGTTGAGATTATTTTATATACTTCCGCATTATTATTTTTTATAATTGATAGTATCACCCTATTCACCCCCCTCTAGGGTGAAATCGATCCTACAGCCTGTGCTATAACTAGCGGCTTAGCCGATAATTGAGCTCATTTTTTGACGCTTCATATGGTCAATCTGGGAGTTGGTACTCCGAGGACTCACTTTTCATTTAGCCACTTGCTCACTCGAGTTTTTAGGCATTATGTGGTAAATTTGAGCAGAGAGCTAGTAGTGAGGAAGATCCCTCCCACCATCGACATGACCACTATTAAGACAATGAATATTCCTTTACCGCCAGCCATCCTGTAACATCCCGTATCTGGAGGCCAAAAGCCAAGCGCTACAGATGCTGTAGTCATCCATAGTATTAACTTCTGGTGATAAAATACGGTAATGATAATGGTATCCACAATATCAGAAGCACACGAATATGAACGAAGTCATAGATTTCGAAAAACAAAATTTAGCTGATTACATTTCAAAACATTAATTCTTATTCATGTTACATAATCCTTTAACATTTCCCAGGCAATGATTAAATATATCATTACATAAATATGCCAAGAGCGACATATGACGATGCCTCCTTGGTTGATCAAACCAATATAGTCTTATCTGACTTATATACACAGCGGAATAAAAAAAATGAAACATAATTAGCTATCCATCAGCCACCTGCTCGTCTTCGGATGCCTTATTCGCCAAAAAAAACCTGAAAACTACAACCCTCAGCCTTCTCAAATCAATTTTGAGTACTCGAGAGTTTAAGGGGAATCAAAAACTTTGAGTCGGACATAAAGCCTGGTGTGAAAAATTCTATTACATCTCAGTTTACTAATATTAAATGAGACCATGCCGCTTAGCGGAACGGTTTTCCCCTCACTAATATCCTTTTCAATGAATATATATATTTTGCAATACTTTCCTACAACCAAACTAGTTAATTAAGCTGATTATATCAAAATAACAATATCCTTTATGCTAATAAATGGACTATCTATCCGTAAAACAAGTAATATGTGAACTATCTGCCCACATATAATAGCAAGGTCCGTTATACTGTAAATGGACTTTTTATCCATACAACTAGGTTGACTGTCTGCAAATTGGACTAACTGTCCGAAATCTAGGCTAACTGCCTGTAAAATGGATTAAATATCCAAATTATTTTCTTAGGGTTAACCACCCTTTAAATTTTCCTTGAAAACCTTTTCAAAATCATTTAGTCCTTCAAATCATATATATAAAGAAAATATATCTTTTGCTTTACTCTAAGTCATTTTGCCATGTTATATATACTCTACTCAAAATAATGTTGATGGGATTTAATAAGGATTAACTATCCTTACAAAACAAGTCAAAACCCTTTTTAACTTGAAAATATTTAGGCTACATTGCCTATTTATTACATTCGAAACCTTTGTTTAAAACCATTTATACAACCCTTTCGAAACCCTTAACGGCAACCCCTTTGAAACCATTGGAAAGCCCTTTTGAAATATTAAATATTGCCTTTCGAAAATATTGGAAAAACCTTTCCTTTCTTTTCTCCAAAAGCTTCAAAATAATAGACTTCCCCCTTTAAAACCTTTTAAGTATTGCCTTTCGAAAACATAGGAAAAAACCTTCCTTTCAATCCTTTCGAATCCTTTGGGAACCACCCTTTTCGAAACCATTCATTAAACCTTTCGATGCAGTCAAGCTCAATCCTTTCGAAAGCACTTTGGGCTCAATTTAAAACATGTGGAAACCTTTCAAAACCATACAAAAATGTCTCAGTCTAAACCATTTAGATTCTTCCTTCAAGTAGAGCAAAATGATCAAAAATCCATTAAAGTCGAAAGCACAAGTTTCAAAACCTTTTAAAACTACCTCTTTCGAAACCATTAGGTTTTACTTTACTTATAGAAAAAGGGTCTTAAGAGCATTTAAGTCGAAAGCTACTGATTCGAAACCATTTTCTAAATAATAAAGTGATGGTATCGAAACCATCCCTTCAAAAGCATTGGAAATGTGGCCAGGCTTTTAGAAAAAACAAAACAACCCTTTCGAAACCATCTGGGTCGAAAGGTAAAAAGGCGGCAGCAAAAAGGTTTCGACTTAGTCGAGAGCAATTACTTAAAAATATAGGTGCAACCCGATTATAACCATTTCCTTTAAATCATTTGACTTGGTCAAAGCTACTTAGTCGAAATTCTTTTAGTCGAAAGGAAGCAAGTGTATTTCTTTTATTTAAAAACAAAGGACTGCCTCAACCTTTTCAAAACCCCTAGTTTCGACTCCCTCACCATCATCGAATTCATTACGTACCAGTTGCTTGATACCATATGCATTGGTTTCGACCGTGTCGGAAGCGATAGTATAGAGGCGGAACCTGGTGTCGAAAGATACAAAACAGTGAAAAACTTGTAACAAATAGTTCTTTTCACCTAACCTGCCTTACGTGTCTAATTGTGATTGATTGTCTCTTTCTTTACCAATAAAAAGTGCTGCACTTTGTCAAAAGTGCTGCTGCTTTCCAGATTTTATAATTTAAATCTGTTTACAAAAGGCCCTTTTCCTCTTTTAACTACATAAAATATTTAAGTCCCATACCTTAAATAATTTTATATAACCATTAAAACACTTAGGAAAAATCTAGAAAAAATCAAGAAAATCACATTATATATGTTTCAAAGATATCTTAATAAGAACAACCTTTAATAAATTACAACTTAAATTAGCATTGATTGTTTAAAGGTAGCAGTTAATAAATTAGTTAAGCTTGGTTAAACACTCAACTTAATACCTGGTAGAAGCTTAAAACCTGGAACACATTTCGATTTGAAAAAAATAGAAGACTGTAGTTATTAAATCATTTAAAACGATTACTATACGTTCAAAACTACTCGATAGCACTCTCGAGCAACACACCAATCTTCTCGATAGCAAACCTGAGAATTTCCTCTTCCCACTTTCAACTACAACAGACACAAACCCTTCCCACCACACACACAATGCAAATGCTGACTTGGAGGAGATTTCTCCTTATGATAGTCAAACATGCTTACTACGCAAAATTCTCTTTTAATATTATTATTAGTGCATAGCGGAAAACCTTTCGAAAGTATAATATTAATCTTAGCCAGCATAGACATTCCGAACTATGCCTACTATAGCTACCATCCAAACGGTGGGGCGCCACCATAAGTGAATGGCAGGTAACACAACTAAAACCGTACAAGGCGCGTATTAGATGATTGGATTTCCAACAAATGGTCAGGACAAGGAACTTCCCATCGCCACATGGGTAGCGCCCCTGGGGTATGTCCATTTCTTCAGGATAGAGGTGATATCATGGTATGGAGCCCAGATATGTAACCTATGTGATTACTGCAAATACATTTCTTTGTGGTTGTTGGTATCGAGCGCTCGGATAAAGGTTGGTTACGACCGGGGATAGAATATCTGAGGTGATACTCCCGGGCAGGGAGTACACCGGCTTAAAGGTTTCAGACCCAAATAATTATTCTTACCCGTAATTAATTTATAACCCAAAGTACCATTTTCTTTACTAGAAAATTCATATTAATTCCATGAAAATTTAGAAAAATCTAAAAATTGAAAATCCTCTCTAAAATAATATTTATGATCTTTATAAAAATTTGCAAGACATTTGGATGTAATTTTTTAGGATTTTCACCTTAAAACATATCATAAATTCAATATGAAAAACCATAATTCATCAACAACTATATGTATTCATTCCATCATTCAAAAACATGGCAAATCATTGCAAAATATTCAGAATCCATATTAAAACTAAAAATATGATAAAAAAATGAGATGTAAACATTATTCACCTTAGCTTTATAGATTATGGATATTGAGATGTGAATAGATTTGAATTAGCTTCTTCCAAGCTTTCCTTCTTCTCTTCTTTGTTAATGGTGACTGTAATGTCCCGCCTTTTCGCATGCTTTAAATCGACACACGTGCCAATTCAAACCATATGGAAGGGCAGATTGTCATGGGTAAATAAGAAAAAACAAAGGAAGAAAAAACAAAAATAGAATCTCACAGCGGAACAATAAAATATAATAATCAAATATACAGTTTATAAAGCCGTTTTACAAAATATTAGATTATACTTATAAACATATATCAGAGTTACACATACCAAAAAATAAAAATGCAGTGGAGTACATGATGCAGTGGATAACATAATAGATAATAGTAATAATATCTTCGTCTTCATCTTCCAATAAAAGCCTTCAAATCTTGAAATGCTCGGACTGACCCGAGCGAATTGAAAAGACAAAACACTGGAGTCAGAACTAAAAGATCTTATGTGAATTAAATTAACAGAAATAAATATGAGAGCAGTAACTTAAGAGATGCTCGGGATCCACATCTTCTAAGGATCCGTTAAACTATTTACTATGTAGTAATATTTCGCTATTATAATAATGTCTATTAGTAAAATAAACTTGCTTTTAAATAGCGTTAAGAGGTTACCCATATAGCCCTTAAAACATAATATATTCCCATAGTCTATACAGTACCGTAATCTCCCCCGTACTGGGCATCGTCAGAGGGCACTCCATAGGTATGGTACAAAACAAAATCGTATAAGGCGCGCTAGGATAGGTGACATGGCACAACTAGGCAATGCCAGGGTATATATACCAATTACGCTTCCGGGTCGGTGGAAAAGCGTAGCCGCAGCTACCGCCCACCTCGAACAACACCCCCAAATCAAAGAAATCAAAAGTGGCCACCAAATAAATCCAAAAGTCAAAGTATAATATCGAAGAGATGTGTCCGATCAAAGGTTCTACCTCATTAACCCGTCAATCGCCCTTGTTTTAGCCACCTTATGCCAACTCACGGGAGTCGGGTCCACGTATTTACCTTACAGGAAACGCCGCCACCAACCTACTTCATTCTGGAATCTCCACCGCATACACGGTTGTTAAAGTGGTTTTCGGGGTTGGCAGAGAGTAAGACAACTTTCGATCCTGGTCTCTTCAACAATCAAACGTTATTATAACACCGCTGTCTTTTCAAAATGTTTGCACTTTAAAAACCAGAATAAAATATCCATTTCAAAACCATATAATTTTGATACCACTTTCTCTTTTAAAAACCAAATCAATGTGATATCATTTTCAAATATATCCTTTTCTAAAACCATTACATTTTCCAAAGTTATAAGATTTCGAAATCAAACTTACCCCTTGATAATTTCATATATATCACTTTCAATTACTATTATTTAGATTTGAAATGTTTACTTAATAAATCAAATATCATTTTAGCAAAACCTTTACACTTCAAATAACTGGATATTCTTTCAATTTAATAAACTTGATAATATTCATTTAAATCAATTTGATATTTATTTAAATCTTCTCAACAAAATCAAGTTATAAGATCATACCTTTTAAATCTCAGTTTATTTACATTTCAAATCAAATTTTCGAGGATAATTCTTAAATACTTAAATTCAAAGCAAATTTATATTTATCTTCCAACATTTATTTTATTTAAGACATTATAAACTCTATCAATAAATTTTAATTAATACTTAACCGTATTTTATCTAAATAAAATTTAACCTTTATTTTTTTAAACTTATTTTTATTCTTTAAACCAAATTTACATAGCTTAAATTCAAGCGTTTAACTACATATAAAATAATATTTATATAATATAAAAAATCAATATTCATTAAATCGCATTATGTAAAATATTCAACTCAATTATTTGGCTCATTTTATATGTCAAAGCATATTTATATAGTTAAAATCAATAATAAATTTTGACGTTTATATAACATCTAAAATCAATAATTATATAGCCCGTATTTCTTTACAAATACCATGGAAATCATTTTAAAATATTTTTAGATATATAGACCGCGGTGCCTGTATATAATTTTCTATCCTATGGTTAAGTGATACGAATATTTATCATTTCAATCCGTAATTTTAAAATAAAAATTATGGTTATATATCATTTCAAACCGCAATCCTGAATGAAATGAAAATGCATGGTAACTTGCAGTTTATAACAATATAAAATACAGCATCCATTCATCCAATATCAACCATCAACCATTTATCACAATCATCATCAAATTCAAACAATAGCATCAATATAGAATGGAAAATAAACAACAGCTATTAAATAGTAGCTTAAATTCAATAATAAATCAATTAACTGTTTAACTGTCAGTTTATATGCAATGAATAAATAAATTAACTGGCAGTTTAAATGCAATGAATAAATTAAATAGCAATTTAATTTAAATAAATGAAATTAACTGAGATGATGATAAAAAATATGCCAAACAACCATAATTAAATTTTAAATCACATCATATATCAATTTAACAAATATAAGAAATTTTAGAAGTTGTGAGTGGGTTAAAACACACCTTTTGAATTTAAATTGAATTTAAATCCAATTTAAACCCAAAAATTTGACAGTCTCAGAATTCGTTCAAAAAAGCCTCATCAAGTCCGTAATTTCAATGCGATCCTAACAAAAGAAACCGCGCGTAAATCGGATATCGTATGCAAAAGATATGACGATAAATGCGATTGAAATCAAATAAAATAAAATAAAACAAAAGAACACATTTATACCTCCTCGCCACGTCACCATCTTCCAATATCACCTACAACAAACACTCACGCAACTTTCTCCAGCCCAGTAATGCACGCGAACATGTCACACTACACACACGCAAATCTCGACGTGCAGAACCACCACGGCCGGAATCTCACGAGGCCGCGCCGCCGATCGCTCCACCCTCTTGCTCGCGAAGCCCCTCCGTTCGCCATCGATCGCTCGCAATTCCAGCTGGCGCCAAAAAATTATTAATCCTAATCGAATTATGCAGCAAATCTAACCATTGAATCTCCAAACCAATGACACCGATGTGAAGCATATGAGCCTCTCCACAATACCCAGAAAAGGTTTGACGATCTGACAACGTTCATCGACGCGCGATGAACTGTCGAAACTTTTTCGATTTTTACCGATTAGATGATGAACCAAAATGAAAAATGAATCACACCGAAAGATTACGCTCTACGAGAGCTTCAACATATATTTTTTTCAAATTTTCCTGAGGACCTTGAAATTTATGCTTTGGATTTGATTTGCAATTGGATCTGGAAATGTATAATTTTGTCTGCCATTGAGGAAGAGGAGGAATAGAATGAATTTACATATAGAGAAATGAGAATTAGGAAGGCTAGGGTTTATAGCGGGATATTTATAGAGAAAGTTGAAATAGAATAAATGGATCGGGTTGAATGCGCGCTAATGACAAAGTGGCCCAAAAAGCCCGTTCTGACCCCGGAACAAAATTGGATAAATTCATATATCAACATAGGTGTCTTAAAATATTTTATATACAATGAAAAAAGTTTCAGGTTCAAATTGCATCGTATGGAGAAGTTATGCTAAAATCAATATTTTTCAAATTGATTTCGATTGCGTTTATTTCAAGGCGTTTCGAGTCCGTACGATCAAACGACAAGCCCGATTGCTACGAAACTTGAAATTCTACAATAATTCACCGTTACGGATCCGATGAAACTGGTTTCGTCGAAATCCGAGTCAGTGGTCCAAATGGCTATTTTTATATTAATTAAATAAATTAAAAATTAATTAATTCATTAAATCAAACTTTCAATTTCGATCATATAAATCGAAAGTTCTCATCATTTCTAATTCTTTAAACACTTACACTAATTTAAACAAATTTCTGTCGATTTAAAATTTATAAATTCTTCAATTTCATTAAATTCAACAATTATATGTTAAATTTCCAATAATTAAATTTTATTTACTCCCTCTTGTTATTCCATCAATTCCATCTCATGGTATAATTATCATGATTTACATTTTAGTGTGTTAAAATTTCCAAATTCACCTAATTTCAACTAACATAGTAATTAATCTCATTAATATACATTAAAGTTAAATTAATTCCAATTGATTTCCCTTTTAATTATTTACCCAAATAAACAGGTAACTTATAATAAATTCATTGACCAAATTAATTAGGTAATATTCAAATAATTGTTATCAAAACCTTTAATTACACATAGGAATTCACTATTCATAAACAAATGTTACAATTCTTGTATGGTATTGATTTTAATTAAATTATTACGTGTTGCTTCCTTAGTTAATAACTTTTGAGTTGATTCTCCGATTCCCAAATTTATATTAACGTAACATTTCTTTTAGATTTATTGCAATGATTTCGAATTCAATTAAATGAATTAAATATATATATGTATAACTCATAAAAATTTGTGGTCACAACTCTTAATCACCCTTTATAAGTTTATTATTTCCACTCCAATAACCATCATTTATTATATGTATATAAATTAATTAATTCAATATTTAAGTTCGTTTTCCTATATTGAATTTATTACCAAGTATGCATTTACTCTATTCCAAAAAATTGGAATTCCATTCAATTACTATAAACAATCATTTCCCTATTCACACTTTATTATTAACCCACAATCATCACATCTATTATCTTATATTGATTTTATCCAATTACCACATATTTCGCTAAATCCACACTAACGTAATATTCAATTCCAATGATTTGCATTAACTCCATTCCATAAATCTACATTCAATTATTGCTTTATAAATAAACTTACGTTTCTATTCAAGGTACATTAGTTCCAATTAATTGCAATATAAATTTTAAGTTGTAAATTTTAATTTCAATTGCTACATCTAATTCTTACGTTCGTTCCCATATAAATTATAAGATTTTTATTTCTTTCTAAATTTAATTAAATTAACCAAATTTACTATCGAAAATTACGGGTCGTTACACTCTCCCCCACTCAAAACTTTTCGTCCCCGAAAAGGAAGAAGAAGGGAGAAGGAGAATTAAGAAATCAATATATCTTATTCAAAACATATTTATAAACTATAGATTTACAAAATTAGTTACTTTAAATAAAATATACAAATTTACACTCATTATATCTTTTATACTTAAATCAATAAAGTTTGGAAAATAATTTTCAAAATTTTTGCTAAGTCCAAAATTTATGGAAAATTTCGGCAGAGTCTCCTTTGTACAGGGAGGCTCGGGAGAAAATATAATACCAAATATAACAATATATAACATATATTTCCAAAATAATATATATCCCAACACGGAAAAACAAAATAATATAATAACGTTATAAACCGTAATTCGAAAACGTACCCATTTGTCGGGCAATTAACGCTTAATTATGAAACCAAAAGCAGTAGCAATTGCTTCCACAACCTGTGTTTCACTTATATAATTTGATAAGATTTAGCAATTATATAGAATGAAATATTTAAGTCGTTCAACCACAAACAAATCAGTCAACCATCACTTGCAACAAGCATACAACCATCACATAAAATCAGCAAGCATCAATCATTTATTCATATCAAACAAAACAAATAGTTGTTCGGGCTCAAAACTTTAAATTGTACGGAATGAAAAATAACTACTAAGTGTACCCTTCACTCATCAGTCTTAGGTGAAACTAAATAGATTATTCATTCATCCAAACAATTTTTAAAGTATTCTTACCCAAACAACCATAAACCAAACAAACAACAAATCCAAACAATAAACTAAGCTTATTCTTGTCAATTTCATTTCATACTATTTTTGTTTGACATTTTTTGCAGTATTCATCTTTCTGCTTATTTTATTAATAAATAGCTTCAATCATTTACTTGCGTTTATTATCTTTCATTTATACTACTTAATTTCATTTATTTGCTTTCATTTGTTCTAAATTTCATTTATAATACTTACCTTTCTATTTCAATTAGTAGTCTTTTCAATTATACTTAAGTTTATAACCCTACAATATCAATTCTTGTTTATTAAAGAATTCCATTAATTACTTGTATAATATCTATCACATTTTCTTATTAACATTTTCAACTTTTATATCTTTTGGTAAGTTATATATATGCCTTTAAGAATGTAACTGAAAGTTATACAAGTTTTTCTCAATTCTTTTAAACAATTAATGGTTCAATAATTATATTTTTCGTTTTATAAGATTACAATTTCTACTTTCTTTTAACCCCATTTACAACTTAGCATTAAATCACTTATTTTAATTAAAGGTTTCCATCATTAATTACTTACGTTCAAATTCACTACAATAACTGAAACTTTGATTACTCGAAACTTCAGAATTTAAATACCGAGTTCATTTTAAATCATTTTAAAGATAATAGATAGGGGTTTATAATTAAAATTTATATATCCAATTATACTTAAAACAATTTAGAAATTTATATTTGGTTATCAGAATAAATCCATAGTAAAACTACTACAGTGGCCTTTCCACTTCGAAACTCGAAAATGAATGTTGATGATGCATGCACTCATCATCGAAATTATTTTCCAGCGACAGAGAGGGGAGTACAAAATTTATTTCTTTTCCAAATTTTCTTTTAAAACATTTCCTTCAAATTGTATTGAAATATTTATATCAGAAAATACTTCTAAAATATTATTATTATATATTTCAAAATCATTCAAAAGAAATTTCAAAACCCCGGAACTTATGTTTTAAATTTCCAATTTTTATTCATTTTTTCTTCAATCTTATTTCAACTATTATTTATAAATTTCATTGCCTAACAACTAATATATTGCAACCATTTATATATATATCCTTTATAGAAAGTTTATTTTATATATATAGAAAATATAATAGGCAAATTATTTCATTCACCTATATAAAAACAAATATTATATCGGTCTGTCATATTAAGTGTTTAGAAATCCCTATTGATGTCATAGCGTCCCATGCACCAACAAGAATTTATAAATACAAAACGGAACAGATTAACACAATATCAAAACCTTTTATAACACTAACAAATACGCTCTCTCATATATATACACTCAATGATTCATCATAAGGTATTAGTACCCTATTAATAAAGAGTCAAACCCCACAAAGCTAAGGTTTATCGCTAAACCAAAGCTCTGATACCAGATGTAACGTCCCGCCTTTTCGCACGCTTTAAATCGAAAAACGTGCCAATTCAAACCATACGGAAGGACGGATTGTTATGGTAAATAAGAAAAAACAGAGGAAGCAAAAACAAAAATAGAACCTCACAGCGGAACGATAAAATATAATAATCAAATATACAGTTTATAAAGCTGTTTTACAAAATATTAGATTATACTTATAAACATATATCAGAGTTACACATAACAATAAATAAAAATGCAGCGGAGTACATGATGCAATGGATAACATAATAGATAATAGTAATAATATCTTCATCTTCGTCCTCCAATAAAAGTCTTCAAATCCTGAAATGCTCGGACTGACCCGAGCGAATTAAAAAGACAAAATACTCGAGTCAGAACTAAAGGATCTTATGTGAGTTAAATCAACAGAAATAAATATGAGAGCAGTAACTTAAGAGATGCTCGGGATCCACATCTCCTAAGGATCCGTTAAACTATTTATTATGTAGTAATATTTCGCTATTATAATAATGTCTATTAGTAAAATAAACTTACTTTTACATAGCGTTAAGAGGTTACCCATATAGCCCTTAACACATAATATATTCCCTTAGTCTATACAGTACCGTAATCTCCCCCGTACTGGGCGTCGTCAGAGGGCACTCCATAGGTATGGTACAAAACAAAATCGTATAAGACGCGCTAGGGTAGGTGACACAGCACAACTAGGCAATGCCAGGGTAGATATACCAATTACGCTTCCGGGTAGGTGGAAACGCGTAGCCGTAGCTACCGCCCACCTCGAACAACACCCCCAAATCAAAGAAATCAAAAGTGGCCACCGAATAAATCCAAAAGTCAAAGTATAGTATCGAAAGGATGTGTCCGATCAAAGGTGCTACCTCATTAACCCGTCAATCGCTCTTGTTTTAGCCACCTTATGCCAACTCACGGGAGTCGGATCCATGTATTTACCTTACAGGAAACGCCGCCACCAACCTACTTCATTCTGGAATCTCCACCGCGTACACGGTTGTTGAAGTGGTTTTGGGGGTTGGCAGAGAGTATGACAACTTCTGATCCCGGTCTCTTCAACAACCAAACGTTATTATAACATCGCGGTCTTTTCAAAATGTTTGTACTTTAAAAACCAGAATAAAATATCCATTTCAAAAGCATATAATTTCGATATCACTTTCTGTTTTAAAAACCAAATCAATGTGATATCATTTTCAAATATATCCTTTTCTAAAACCATAACATTTTCCAAAGTTATAAGATTTCGAAATCAAACTTGAAATATAGCCTTTAAAACATATAACTTTGAATTTCATTACTTTGAAACATATTACACCACTTTAATGGTTTACATATTAAATTACTTTATTATAAAATAAAATAGCATCCTTACTTTCACAAATCAATTCCAAATATAGATTTAAATCCCAAATAAAACAATATATAGTTCCATATTTTTCCAAAGCTTTAATTATTTCACCATTTCAAAACTTACCCCTTGATAATTTCACATATATCAATTTCAATTACTGTTATCTAGACTTGAAATGTTTACTCTAAATCATATATCATTTTACCAAAACCTTTATACTTCAAATAACTGGATATTCTTTCAATTTAACAAACTTGATAATATTCATTTAAATCAATTTGATATTTATTTAAATCTTCTCAACAAAATCAAGTTATAAGATCATACCTTTTAAATCCCAATTTATTTACATGTCAAATCAAATTTTTGAGGATAATTCTTAAATACTTAAATTCAAAGCAAATTCATATTTATCTTCCAACATTTATTTTATTTAAGACATTATAAACTCTACCAATAAATTTTAATGAATACTTAACCGTATTTTATCTAAATAAAATTTAACCTTTATATTTTTTAAACTTATTTTTATTCTTTAAACCAAATTTACATAGCTTAAATTCAAGCGATTAACTATATATAAAATAATATTTATATAATATCAAAAATCAATATTCATTAAACCACATAATATAAAATATTCAACTTAATTATTTGGCTCATTTTATATTTCAAAGCATATTTATATAGTTAAAATCAATAATAAATTTTGACGTTTATATAACATCTAAAATCTATAATTATATAGCCCGTATTTCTTTACAAATACTATGGAAATCATTTTAAAATATTTTTAGATATATAAACCGCGGTGCCTGTATATAATTTTCTATCCTATGGTCAAGTGACACAGATATTTATCATTTCAATCCGTAATTTTAAAATAAAAATGATGGTTATATATCATTTCAAACCGCAATCCCAAATGAAATGAAAATGCAAGATAACTTGCAGTTTATAACAATATAAAATACAGCATCCATTCATCCAATATCAACCATCAATCATTTATCACAATCATCATCAAATTCAAACAATAGCATCAATATAGAACGGAAATAAACAACAGCTATTAAATAGCAGTTTATATTCAATAATAAATTAAGTAACTATTTAACTGTCAGTTTATACGCAATGAATAAATAAACTAACTGGCAGTTTAAATGCAATGAATAAATTAAATAGCAATTTAATTTAAATAAATGAAATTAACTGAGATGATGATAAAAAATATGCCAAACAACCATAATTAAATTATCACATCATATATTAATTTAACAAACATAAGAAATTTTGGAAGTTGTGAGTGGGTTAAAACACTCACCTTTTGAATTCAAATTGAATTTAAATCCAATTTAAACCCAAAAATTTGACCATCTCAGAATTCGTCCAAACTAGCGTCTTCAAGTCTGGAATTTCAATACGATCCTAACAAAAGAAACCGTGCATAAATCAGATATCGTATGCAAAAGATATGATGATAAATGCGATTGAAATCAAATAAAATAAAACAAAACAAAAGAACACATTTATACCTCCTCGCCACGTCACCATCTTCCAATATCACCTGCAGTAAACACTCACGCAACTTTCTCCAGCCCAGTAACGCATGCGAACACGTCGCGTTGCACGCACGCAAATCTCGACGCGCAGAACCACCACGGTCGGAATCTCACGAGGCCGCGCCGTCGATCGCTCCACCCTCCTGCTAGCGAAGCCCCTCCGTTCGCCATCGATCGCTCGCAATTCCAGTCGGCGCCAGAAAATTATTAACCCTAATCGAATTATGCAGAAAATCTAACCGTTGAATCGCCAAACCAATGACACTGATGTGAAGCGTACGAGCCTCCCCACAATAACCAGAAAAGGTTTGACGACCTGACAACGTTCATCGACGCGCGATGAACGGCCGAAACTTCTTCGATTTTTACATATCAGACGATGAACCAAAACGAAAAACGAATCACACTGAAAGATTACAACTCTTCGAGAGCTTCAACGTATGTTTTTTTAAATTTTTTTGAGGACATTGAAATTTATGCTTTGGATTTGATTTGCAATTGGATATGGAAATATAGAATTTTGTCTGCCATTGAGGAAGAGGAGGAATATAATGAATTTACATACAGATAAATGTGAATTAGGGAGGCTAGGTTTTATCGTGGGATATTTATAGAGAAAGTTGAAATAGAATAAATGGATCGGGTTGAGTATGCGCTAACGACAAAGTGGCCCACAAAGCCCGTTCTGACCCTGGAACACAATTGGATAAATCCATATATCAAAATAGGTGTTTTAAAATATTTTAAACGCAATGGAAAAAGTTTCAGGTTCAAATTGCATCGTATGGAGAAGTTATGCTAAAATCAATATTTTTCAAATTGATTTCAATTGCGTTTATTTCAAGGCGTTTCGAGTCCGTACGATCAAACGGAAAAATCCCGATCGCTACGAAACTTGAAATCCTACAATAATTCACCGTTACGGATCCGATGAAACTGGTTTCGTTGAAATCTAAGTCATTGTCCAAAATGGTTATTTTTATATTAATTAAATAAATTAAAAATTTATTAATTCATTAAATCAAACTTTCAATTTTGATCTTATAAATCGACAGTTCTCATCATTTCTAATTCCTAAAACATTTACACTAATTTAAACAAATTTCCGTCGATTTAAAATTTATGAATTCTTCAATTTCATTAAATTCAACAATTATACGTTAAATTTCCAAAAATTAAATTTGATTTACTCCCTCTTGTTATTCCATCAATTCCATCTTATGGTATAATTATCATGATTTACATTTTAGTGCGTTAAAATTTCCAAATTCATCTAATTTCAACTAACGTAGTAATTAATCTCATTAATATATATTAAAGTTCAATTAATTCCAATTAATTTCCCTTTTAATTATTTACCCAAATAAACGGGTAACTTATAATAAATTCATTGACCAAATTAATTAGGCAATATTCAAATAATTGTTATCAAAACCTTTAATTACACATAGGAATTCACTATTCACAAACAAATGTTACAATTCTTGTATGGTATTGATTTTATTTAAATTATTACATGTTACTTCGTTAGTTAATAACTTTTGAGTTGATTCTCCGATTCCCAAATTTATATTAACGTAACATTTCTTTTAGATTCATTGCAATGATTTTCAATTCAATTGAATGAATTAAATATATATATGTATAACTCATAAAAATTTGTGGTCACAACTCTTAATCACCCTTTATAAGTTTATTATTTCCACTCCAATAATCATCATTTATTATATATATATATATATATATAAATTAATTAATTCAATATTTAAGTTCGTTTTCCTATATTAAATTTATTACCAAGTATGCATTTACTCTATTCCAACAAATTGGAATTTCATTCAATTACTATAAACAATCATTTCCCTATTCACACTTTATTATTAACCCACAATCATTGCATTTATTATCTTATATTGATTTTATCCAATTACCACATATTCCTTTAAATCCACACTAACGTAATATTCAATTCCATTGATTTGCATTAACTCCATTCCATAAATCTACATTCAATTACGACCTTATAAATAAACTTACGTTTCTATTCAAGTTACATTAATTCCAATTAATTGCAATATAAATTTTAAGTTGTAAATTTTAATTTCAATTGCTACATCTAATTTCTAACGTTCGTTCCCATATAAATTATATGATTTTTATTTCTTTCTAAATTTAATTAAATTAACCGAATTTACTATCAAAATTTACGGGTCGTTACAGTGACCGACCGCTTAATTTAAAATTTTGAAAATGAAATGAACATGTAAAATTTTACACGGCTAAGGTTGGAGGATATAGGAATGGCCTCTTTCCTATTCTATCTCTCCTTTATTTCAATTTAAACCCTTCTTTAGTTCATTGTTAAATGGTACGACTACCCTTAATTAAAAATCAAATCTCAATCCCCTAGTCAACACATTATTTTATTTAATTCAACTGGTTAAATATCATAAATAATGTTACCAAAAATCTGGTGTGTTACACGCCCCTTCTGTACCCGCACTAGAGAAGTAACCGTAGGGGTAGCACAGGGCGTCGAGGGATACTAGAGTCTTAAGCTTGTTACTATATGTCAGGTTCAGGTAGAGCTCCGAGAGGTTAGGCAGGAGCGGCAGTGCCAGTGGTGTGAGATTGGGTGCATAGCCACCATGCTACAACCATTCCTCTGTCACGGTAATTGCTCGAGCTCAAGCCACGAAGTGAGACCTTCTCACTGTTCGTAGGTGGTGTTTTGTTTAGGATTGTTGTATCTTTTTATTTCCAATGTTTGTTTTTTTCTTTAGGTTTGTTTGGATTGTAAAACTATTGGTTGTCTCTTGAAAATGCACACTAATGAGAATGTTCTTGTTTTTTTACAATGTTATTATTTCTAGTTATGTTAACCGCTCTTATTTATACATACAAAAGAAACAGTGTAAATATGAGAATCTCATAAAAGATACTTAACCAATAGTAAATGCAATATAAGACTAGAAATTTAGAATAAATGGAAAATTTTAGCGAAGGACAGGTTAAAGCTGTTTAGTATCACGGGTCATTATTTCTTTCCTTAAAAGCTAATTTTTTTGGGTAATTGGGCATGATGACATTTTTAAATAAAATGTCAAGTTTTATGGGTAAAGGTTAGTTGTAGAATTTTAATATATTGGTTTATGCGTTTAGCGCATAACCGACTTGTGACTACTTTGAATTGTGGCTTGATTTATCAAAATTTTTGAGTAGGAAATAATTTGAAAAGTTTCTCCTCTGAAAAAAAACGTATTGGGTTTTAGTTATTTTTGGCTCTTAAATTATTTTTAGAGTTTTTTCCAAATATTGATTTCGATAGAAAATGTGCGTCTAAATACTTTTGGAATTTATTTTTCAAATGAGGTATAAATTTGAAAAGTAAGAAAGATTTTTCTGAAATCTTTGATCTCGAGGGTTACATATTAGGTGTAGGGAAGACATATAGAATTGGAATTTGCGAATTTAGCGGTGCATTAGGATCGACAATACGATGGAACGTAAGTGATAATGAGGAAAAAGTTGTTTTAGCCTTGGAATTTCTATTCCCATTTCTTATCGACGATGTGTGCTAGTCTATTAGACTCAATCCGTTTTAGAGCTTGGAAATAAGCCTACTTATGTGTTTTGTACATGGAAAATTTGAATTAAATTCGGGGCAGTTGGGAAAATTCCACTATACTACGGTAATGAGAAATTTTTAGGGTGGTAAGAATGATAAATTCTCTACCTAATTTCTTTTTTCGACATAGGAGAAAAGTTTAGGAAGCGATTTTTCAATGCATTTGATTATTGGATGGTAGGAAGTGGATGCAAAATTAGTTGCTTCATACTTCTACTCATAGGAGTATGAGGGTTTTGATTGAAAATTTTATTAAAAAAAAAGCTGCATATATATAGAACTGCCGACATATATATAGGGTGCTTATGTCATGTTTTCAAAAATATTTTCAAAGAAATGCATTCATATAGGAGGATCGATTTTGAATCATTCTGCATACATATTTTCTATGCGACGATATGGTAATACTCTATGCACTTGTGCACGTTGGTTTCAAATATGGTTGTACACTCACCGGTTGTGTAGTTTAGAATAATTAGAGCCATAACCATAGCTTAGTCATTGGTGAAATTTCAGAGATAAAGTTCTTTTTAAGGGGGAAGAATGTAACACCCCATAATTTGACGTTAGTTATTGAATTAATTAGTTAATTAATTTAGCTCCAAAAATAGAATTTGTGCAAATGATGGAATTTAGCAACAAAACATTTGCGTTCATGGAAAAATTCTAAACAATTTTCATATTTAGAGTTTTGCGGTCAGAGTCCAAACGAAAAAGTTACGAAAGAAAAACGAATCGAAATAAAAATAATTAAATTAAGAAAATGAACTAAAATTGCCTAGGCCCACAGGTCGACCACCGTGTATAAGCGGTCGGCAAGGGGCGATCGACCACTAGGTAGGGGGTGGCCAACCTGCCTCTATGGTTGGCTCTAGTAACCCTAGGCCATATACGGCCCAGATTTTAAATGGTGTAGTTTTGATTGATTCTAATGCCTATAAATTCTGGCTTTACCCTCCCTTCTCTTCTCATTTTTTTTTGAATAGGGCAATGAAGCTTTGCCATTTCTTCTTTTCTACTTTCTTTCTAAATTATAAAAATAAGATATTTATATTTATATTGATAAAATTGGAGAAGAATAGAAATAAATGAAAAGGAGAAGAGAAGAAAATTAGCTACATGCGTATTTGAGATAATTTACATATTCATATATTTGTATCTATTTTCTCTTGCAATCCCAAATTCTTCTCAGACCTATAATTCTAATATATGTAAATACCCTTTATATATATATTTCTTGGAATAAAAAGGATTTGGAGATGAATTTAAGGTTCTACTTCAGATCTGGAGATTTGGATCAGTTTTAAAAGGTGAATGGAAAAATTTACGTATTGCTTATGATTTCAAATCTATTATGTTGGTATACGTTTGATTTTTATGCTTAAATTAATTTTATTTGTGAATTGCAAGCTTAAATCAGCATAGAAAGAATTGCATATATATTCTTATTTTAGATCAAATTTGAAATATGTTTACACCTAGATTTGGAAATCAGTCGCAAAGATTTTAGAATTTAAATGTTGTATATTTTTATTCCAGATCTATACTTGGATGTAAAATAGGATTTTTGGATTATTTCCCAATTTATGCTATGCTGTAGATTTTCCATAGTTTAATTTGTGGGAAGAACATCGGTTTGATTTTAATAAATTTGTTTACCTTTTTCACTTTTCATTCAAAAGGGCGATGTTTGATTTAACAAGATATCCAGAAACAAAACGGGAAGAGATGTATAAAGTATTGATTTATTCCCCATAGTTTATACTGTCTATTCCAATTGAAAATAAATTATCCATTCTTTGTAATTTCAAATGGAGTCAATCTTTCCTTTTTGTGTTAAACCAATTTATGGAATCATAGCGGAAAAATCTTCCAAGGGAATTTAATTCCAGCAAATTAAATATGGAAAGCATATTCTAGTTACATATTTATTATTAGTATATATTTGGTTACGAATAGATAGTTTTATTAGGCAGTTTATATGTATTTATTGCTTTAACAAAAAAAGAATAACATTTATTCATGTGTTATTTACGCGTAACGTTCATTAGTTGTTATTATTATATTTAGGGAAGCGAATAGTTAGAATTAGAAAATGTAGCAATTCATATACATGGGAAACAAATTAGGATTTCCTATTAATTAATTAATAGGAAATGAAAGATTGTAACCTAAATTAATGGGTAATTAATGAGAAATAATGGATAGTATTAAATTAAGGTTATAATTAATAGGGACAAATGATTAGCGGGACTGATAAAATGAAATAGATATAAAAAGGTTAATAATTTAAAATTAGTGATTATATATAAATATCTTAGGAAATGTCCGTTATTTTATGGAAAAATTGACATTTATGAGCATTAAAATGGGTTTTTTGGTAGATAAGTATTTAAGGTAAATCTTATTGCCTTAAATAAAAAGGGAATTAGAAAGCTAAGTCCAGTGTCTACCTAAAATAATATAAGTAAAGGATTAGGATAGTTATTTCGACTTAGTGGGTTAGTGATGCGAGGTCAGTAGAGTCACTCGACGAAAGACAACCCTTCACTTTGAGGCTACCAGCAGTCGGGTTCACTTACTACCAATGTGAGATATCACTAATCGTAGGACCCATGATGGAATGAGAGATTGAACCTACTTTCTTAATTGAAAAGTATTAAATGTTCAAATCTGGAATTAGGAAGCGGTGACGGATATCTCTAAAAAGGTTTACTTCAATGTTGAGGTATTAAGTGACTATCTTAGGGCCCGCCTCCCTACTGAAAGAAGTAACAAAATGAGACTCCATATTTATAATTAAGAGTGATGATGGATACCTCGAGAAGGGTTCGCTTCGGGTTCGAGGTACTAAATGACTAACCTTGGGTTCGCCTCTCTCATATAAAACAAGTACTAAATAACGCATTGAGATTTCCAAGCGATGTAAGCTAGATAGTACCCGTGAAGAGTCCGCCTTGGAGTTAGGTATTAAATGATAAAGGCTTACCTATAAATAGGTGTTAAATGGTTAGAGGCCTGCTAGTCCTTGTTAATGAAGTATTAAGTGGCTTGGATACAGTCTTACATTGCTAAGACTTTAATATCGATAAATGCCCTAGTGGTATGACTATTATAAATTATAAGGCCATAGATAGTGGTTAAATGTCTTTTTAGCTAGGACCAATAGACCAATAATGATGATTCTAGAAGTCCACCTTGAGAATATGTCTTCATTGGTGGAGTCTACTTTGATTGAGGTCTTAAATGGCAAAGTCTACTTATTTCTCTTTTAAAGTATTATGTGGTGACAGTAGAAGACCGCTTCATATTTAGAAGTATTAAATGACAAATGGGTATGGAAGTATTGGGTGGTTGTTAAGGCTTCGAAAGTATTTTCTACCTTGAGAATGAGTTGGTAAGTAATCATGTGTGCATGCAAGGTTAGATTAGAATTGCTAAACTTAATATACATTACAATTAAATAAAAACCAATCAGTATAAATTTATGTTTTGGATAATTTATAGATTTTCCAATCGCAGAATGTTGACCCCCTCCTCATTACAACCCACGTGATAGATTAAGAGGAATAGGTCATTGGAGCTGGACGTGTTTAGTTGTTGGAGAATCCTTCTTTTCTCTCATACTCGATGCTGATGTGACAATCTGCTATCCATGGAATACCATTAATTCCAAGATCGTAGTCATAGTCAATATTCTTATCCTATTATTGTTTCCGCTGTGAGTTTGGATTTCTGTCAATCTCTGATAATGCTCATGCTTATTTATACTTTGCTTTGATGAACCTGAGCTTCGATTATTTTTTTGAAATTTAGGCTCATTAAGTTACGAGAGGTTGCATACACATCCTATTATATATATTTACACACACACAGAGATACACACACACACACACACACACACACACACACATGCACGTACGCTTACATACATGTACATGCATAAATGGAAAATCATTTTATTTGCTAGGAACGTTTTCAGCTATAACATAAAAAAATAATTTAAAATTAAAAGCTAAAAATATTAAATAAATATTTTTTTATATATTTTTAATTATACATATGTATATATTTAATTTAGTATTAATATTAATATTTTTTTCACTCATGCTTATATTCAATATATATATATATATATATATATATATATATATATATATATTTAGAGTGAGAAATTAAATTTTGGTTTTAAAACTACTATATATATATTTATATTTTATTCATAGGTTAAAATTTTTTTGTTACCCAGTTTAAATAGAGTAATTTTTGTTTGGGTTCAATATGTTAATATATATTTACAAATTTACAATTTTTTAAAAATATTATAATTATATATTTTATTTTGAGATTTAAATAAAAAAAACATTTTTCTATGTCTTGGTAGATGTTTGAATAAGTTAAAATAATTTGAATTTCTAATTTTAAAATAATTTGAATTTCTAATTTTAAAATAAAACAACTATATATATAATTAATTATATATATGTGACACCCCACCTCTATACCCACGCTAGCCAATGACACTACAAGGTAATGCCGTCAACTAACATGGAGAATAAGGCTGGTTGGGAGCGACCATCTATAGCCTTGCTCTAACTATCTATTGAATACATCGACAATAAACATACCAAGCAGGTCGACATACTCAATGAATACTTAAAACAAAACCATAGGTGGTTGAAGGATCTATCAGAACAGAATATAACAACTCAAATGTAATATATATCACAGAACAGTAAATCATCATATACACATATATTGATACATAACAAAGCATACAAACTAATACATGTGAAGTGGTATCGCAAACCACAATATACAGACGAGTCAAAAGAATACATATATCAGAGTTACAAATAAAGGACTACACAAAAAGCTATGACAAAAAGAAACTAGCGAAGTAGTCCATGCGGAAGAAAAAGAGGCTAAGTCCAAAAGTACCTAACCTGAAACATCTCGGTCTGACCCGAGTATAAAATACACGGGTCAGTCTAGCTAAACAAATCAGTTAGATAAACTGAACAACAATAAACCTGCAAGGTTACAAAGTATAACAAATATCTCTGAAGGAGATAACACAATCATCTAACAAAAGATAAATCATATGATAACAAGCCTCATATCATCGGCAACATATTGAAACAAAGGATAAGAATATCCCAAAGCAAGCCAAAGGCAATAACAAATACCTATAAGGTATACAAGTTCCATAAGGTAATCGCTACATATCGTGCGGTTCAAAAAGACCAACACCGAAGGGCGATACCTAGGGAATATACATATGAATGAAACATCAGAAAATTGCTCGAGCTCAGTACTGTATAAACAAGGATCCATGAGCCCGAAGACTCCACCCAATATCACCCATGCGGCTCATAACGACCAACATCGGAAGCGATATTAAAGGGCAACCCAATATCACTCGAGCGGTGACGAATGACCAACTCCGAAAGTGATACAATAGGGCAAAAAACCCCGAAGGCGACAAACCCAAGTATCTCTCGAGGGGTGACGATGGACCAACTCCAAAAGCTATACTAAAGGGGAAACCCACCCGAAGGCAACAAACCTGAAGGAGACAGTCCGAAGACACTATCCTAAAGGCAACAAACCGTAGTGGTGAAGGTCAAAGACCCCGTACTGGACACCACTAACTGGCGGAATGTGTCACAACTCTCGAAAAGGAATCCGAAAAGTGGTAACGTGAGTCCCATAACCACTCGTTCGCACTAAACGGTTTACTATCGTAGTTAATTTCACACTCAAAGCAGTACAAAGTCTACCTCATTTCATCGGCAAACCAGACCCGAAGGCCAAAACGATCAATCGAATAGGTCGGGGATTAATCAGAAAGACAAACCATGGATTCATGGTCCGTGTTTTATCTAACCATTTAATCTCCTTTCCACTCCGCTCGAAGTGCGAAATTGTGTGTGCGTTTTAAATAGAATTTACGAATTGGAGAAGGAAGCTTTTAATACGATTTAGAGGGATTATTTATAAAAACCCTTGAATGAAGTCAAAAATAAGTTATCAAAGCCAAAGATGCAATGACAACCATTAAAAAGCAACTTGAATCGATAAAATTTGGAAAACAAATCAAATATGCAAAAATAGGCAAAACAGCAAATATGAGCAGGTCGGTCGACCGGTTGCTGGACTCGGTCGGCTGGCCAGATGCAGGAAATAAGACATGGCTCGGGGTAGCAGGCCGGTCGACCGGCTACAGGGCTCGGTCGGCCGAACCTGATGATTTTGCACTTCCTGCCCTATTTCAATGAAATGCAAAATTCTTCCAAAACGCGACCGTTCGAGCAATGGACCTAAGGATCATTAGCCAATAGATACCCAAGCTCCATTAGCTCTCCTATTCGCCACCAAAAATAGGTTCAAATATCAAAGTTAAGATTTTTAAAGAATTGAACCCAAACACTAAAAATTTGGATATTCACCATTTCAATCCAAACCAAAAGCAAGTGCATATGAACAAGGTGTTAGGAATTCATACTCAACATCAATGAAATCAAGAGAAGTAGATCTGGGTTCAAAACTCACCTTTAACCCAAAAAAAGAAGATGAAGCTCAATAACAAGGAGAAGACCAACCAAACACTACTTCAACTCAACAAGCTTCAATCTAAGAATAAAACACATATTTCCCAATTTTAGGTTTAGGAAATTTCTGAGATTGAAGAGTGTAACAGCCCGCAAATCCGTACCCCTTGAGTTAACACTATTCTACCTAAATCCACTCAAGTTGCACAGAAATACGAACCATTTGGGTTTAAGAAGAAGAGGTAGAAGAAGAGAGAAAAAAAATCAACATCAGAATCTAACCCTCGCAGCGGAATAAAATATAATAGATAATATATAAACTTTACTCAACATCAAATATTTCTGTTTACATATATTACATCATCAGAGTACATCAGTCACAGCTCACATCAATAACATACAATGAATACACAACAACTCAAACAGCGGAATATATATATAACAAGTACGACTATACGTGTCGTCATCCTGCTCGTCTCCTGAGCTCCACAGCATCATATCCTGTATACTATAATACTCGGTCTGACCCGAGCATTACAGTTAAATAACACCCGAGTCAGTCTGGATTACCAGCGTGAGAAAATCACACCCAATTGATTATTAAAGTTTCAAAAATCCTTTGAAAACAAAAGCATCTCGTAAGACCACGCCACAAATAAACATGTCGGGTTTTTACCTTACGATAGCTAAAACAATTTTTATAGAAATCCTCTGATATTATAATAGGGTCTATATACAAATACTTATAAAATAGCCGAAATTGTTACATGATTAAATTCCAGCTACTAGCCACAGAGTGGTTAATACAAACAAAACTCGTACAAGGCTCGTAGGGAAAATGGATTTCCAACAATGACTAGGCACTGGGGTACCACCTGTCACAGTACGGGGCCTAGATCACCGTACCGAGGATTACTCCCTTCATCCCCTGCAACACAAGGTCGGAACCATTCCTTACTGAACAGTCCCGAACAAGATAAACCCCGTGGTTGGCGCGACCAACCACCCACTAAGCCGAAAGATATATAAGGGACATCTAGACAGGGGAATTATCTTGTCCTGCTTGGGCATGACCCACCTAACCTTGCTGCATATCCCCTGATTTTCAGTCATTCCCGTTTGATGAGGCTTGAGGCTAAGCGTTACCTTTAGAACGTTTCACTTAGAATGCCCATCGCCCACCTGACGATGTTTCGCAAGCATTCGTCCATACAAGTCCGTCCCGGGTTCGAACGGAACCGAAGGCACTATTCCTACTACATCCATTTAGGAAATATCCTCAGGATTAGTAGCGACTAGCCCTTGCACTTCACTGCTCCATCTTCGACTCCGAACACGTTTTTCGCACGAAACGTACAAACCGGATCGAAGTGGTTTTCGAGAAATAAATCTCGATCCCGGTCTCTTCGAAACGATCAACGCAGTTGGCCAATATTGATAGTCGGTTATTTAACTATCAATTAACATTCACAAAACAACCATCAAACAATAATTAATTTCCCCAAATTATTTATGTATCTCAAAATATCCTCAAAGATATATTTCTATTTTCAATCCTTTGAAAACAGTTCAAAACCATCTTCCTTTCAGAATAAACTTTCCCAAATATTTTCTATCTCCTCTGAAATTACCAAGCACAAACTAGATTTTAAAAATAATAATTTAAAACACTTTACTTTGAAATATATATTTATATTTTAAAACATTTAAGTTAAAAACTACTTTGATAGTTTGTTAAAAATACATACTATATAAATTTTTGAAAATAAAGTTACTTAATAAATATAAAACCAGATTTATACTTTTAAAAACATAATACTACTATAATAGATAAAGAGAAATACTTAAAAACTTAAATATTAGAAATAAGAAATTTTCCACACTTGCTTTTTAAACAACCTTTAATCTTTTAACTTATATTTAAAAATTTACTTCGAAAACGTACTTGGTTATCCAGGGAGAATTCCAACTTCAATCACTTAAATCAATTTCCCAAATTGATTTCCAATTTATTTCCTTTTTATTCGGAATCTATGAATTTCAGATTTCATTTCTTGATTACAATTTAAAAATACTTTAACTAAAAATTTCAATTCTTAGATTTCTCAATTACTTCTTTATTCTTTTAAATAAATTTAAACTTTGAATTTTAAGATAAATCTTTTTTTTTTATATTGATATAACTTAAGTTTACAATTCATTAATTTCATTTTATTAAAAATTACATTTCTCTTCATACTCGAAGTTATTTAATATTATTTCATATTACTTCTATTTCTTTTCAATTCATTCTTAATTTATTCAAACTTTCTATAATTATTTTGCTTACAAATTTACTTCTTTTTAATTTCTTTTCAACAATCCAATTCATATAATTTGGTAATTCATTATACCCAAATATCCAATCAAACCATAACATTTAATATCCCAATATAACTCATCATAAGATATCAAATAATCACAACAGAGAATAATGAAGAATTTAAATAAATGTGAGGGGTCCAGTTGGATCCCCCCAACCTGTTTTCCCTGCATTCACAGACGTTAGCACAATGAATTGCATCAATTCTCAAATATAGCATACAATAGCACATCAGCAATTCAACCATTCAAACAATTATTTAAATTTAATCATTTAAATTTAAATTTGAATTAACTGAGTGAGATTAACTCACCTTTGATCCTTGATTCGCAACCTGATTCAACCCGACTTGTTTCTTCACTACTTCAGACCTTGTATAAATATTAGATGGTTTTATTAATATTCGCACAATTTTAAAAAAAAATTCCATTTGGAAAAATTTAATTGAATTAACTAATAATTTATCTTTAAACCAATTTATGGATTTCAAAAAAAACAAAGTTTTATATGAACTTCCTAATTTCAAAATTTCTATATTTCCAAATCTTGTATATATATATATATATATATTGATATTTATATCATTATCTCTTCACTGTATATGTATACATATGTATATATGTATAAATTGATAAATCGAAGATAAATGGCTTTATATACCTTGCTGTTATAATTTTAATTTTACTTTATTTCCTCAGTGTATACATACACATACAAATTACATAAAAAAAATTTAAAAAATAAAATAAATATACCTATCACGCCCTAATCCCAGCCTCGACATCATCGTTCCCAAATCGAGTTGCATGAAATCGCCTCCTCCATCGAACAAACGTCACCACGCCATCGCGACGAGCCTGGTAATAGCTCGTGCTCAAATTCCTGCTGGCCGACCCATCTCGACAACGTCGATTCTCGGTTTGCGATCTGCACTCATGAGATACTCCTCCACGCGCCCTCGAAAATCCTAGCTTGCAAACTGATGGCTCTCGATTGAATAACGCTTCCATCCCATCTTCAGCCTCGACCGTAGCGAACAAAACCCAAATCGAGCGCCCCCTAGCACTGCCGTGCTCCACTTCGTCCTCGGCCTTGAGCTTGAATCGAAATTGCTTCGATTGCACTGAGACCGAATCGATTTGAGTAAGAACAAGGGAAATGGGTTTTGAAAGAAATGAGAACAGGGTGCGTTCTTTTAAAATCTGTAAATTTTAGAGAAGACGTGATTCGTTTTCTCACCGGCCATTGATTTTATCCCCTTTAATTTCTTTGAAAAGTAAAGCTCGACTGTTTAAGTGAAGAGAAGAGGAGAACGATATAATTTTTTTTTTCTGTCTGAAGCTTCGAGCACAATTTTCTTTCAGCTGTGAAATGAATTAAAGGTGAAAAGTGACATTTGAAATGAGGGTAACGTGTGCCAGATGGCTACACTGATTTGGAATATTAAAAGGATTTTGATAGTGATAGAAAATGAGCTGATGTTGAGATATTTGACCAATTATTATCTTGAATTACGATATATCTAACAGCGCGTTTATACATCGTACTCTCTCACAACAACTCCAAATGTTACGAAAATTGAAATCCAATAATAATACAATATTACGGATCCAATGGAACTGGTTTCGTTGAATTCCGAGACTGTACCGCGGAAGGCTATTTTTAAATTCAATTTAAACGATATAAATTTCAAAACTGAACAAACAACTTCCAAATTCAGTTTTAACACTTTTACTGCCTTCACTATCATCAATATAAATTTTATAAGCCTTCAATTTATTTTTAACCAGCTTAAAATTCTAGATTCAACAATTTACTCAACTTCAAATTATTTAATTTAATAATTCAATTATCGAATAAATTGATATTCGCAATTTAGGTTATAATCGCTCTATTGGATATTTAAACTCAATTAATATTCTGATTTTTAATTGCTCGAAAATTCCGGGTCGTCACATTCCTCCCCCCTTAAAAGAATTTCGTCCCCGAAATTACTAATTAGGAAGAACGGTCCAATACTCGTTTACTTATCCTCAAAACCAAACAATTCAATATCCAACCAACTATCTTCTATAAAAGACTATTATCATTAACTTTCCAAACCTTTCCCTAGTTTGCAAACCATCCTATTCGCTAAATCATTCAAGTTTTATTCTTAAAATCAGTTTTGAATTATCAAAATTTCTCAAAAATTTTCTAACTCTTTAATTTTCCGAAAAATTTCGCCAGCGTCTCCTTTGCGCGGCTAGCTCGGTACTGCTACAAAATGGCTCTACGGCCTCCCAAATCCAAAAAGAAAACAAAAGGCCAAGTGGCTCAATCCAAATCCAAATCCCAATCAAATTCCATACCAAATTTAAATGCGTACCTTTTGTCGGGCAATTCAAATTTATCTCTTGAAATCAAATCCAATTTCATTTTCCCTTTTAAAATACCTGCATATCCTGCTTAGCACTAATATCCAATCACAATATCCCAATATATTTTATCGACTTTCTCACCTCATGTCAATATCTATTCATTTCTATATTATCTTAGATTATATTTGTAATATCAATTTCCAATCTAGAATTTACCATTCCTTTCTTAAGTTAGTATAAACATTTTATATGTTTCATATCTTTATTTCTCTTTACCTCTTTTAGTTTATACTTACTTCTATTCAAATCGATTTCCATATTTCATATGTATTCCATTTATTTTCAACTTTGAATTTTTAATTTTTTAACTTTTATCCTCCATTTATAACTAATTTAAGTCATTACTTTAATTAGTTTCATTTGCTAACTTATTTCAATTCCTAGTTTGAAATCGTTTTGTTGTTAACTAGATTTTCCAAAAATCTTCAAAAATTTTCTAACTCCCAAAATTTCTAAATTTTTTTGGCAGAGTCCCCTTTGTACGGAGGAGCTTTTGCAATTTGCCAAAAGAGATAAATATATATACATCGACCCACATGGTCGGAAAAATCAAAAACAGTTCATATTTCCTATTTTAATTGCGTAGGCGTACCTTATTTAGCATTTTAAGCAAGCGGCTTATTATTCTTAGCAAAAATCCCAACCCAAATCCAGCCATACGGCTTCCAGGTACCTGTACTTACTCAATTTAAACATGTAAGTGTCAAATATATGCAGTTTAACTATATTTCACTTATTAGCAATAGTTAAAACATATGAATTCTAAAAGCAATTCACACCAAACATTTTTCCGTAAGCAATTTATATAGTTTCCATGCTAATTCAACTATTCCAATTTATTTATAACCATTTTCACTCAATTCGGATGGTTTTCGATTCATTCGTATACAATTTCATCAATTTGAATGGTTTAGAATTCAATTGCTTACTTTTAATTTATTCTTAAGCAAATTGAACTCACATTTAATTCAATTTCTTACAAAATCAATTTATTTTACTCCTATCAATCCATAGAATTTTTAATTACTTCCATTTACATCAAATAACAATTTATTCTATGAAATTCGACGAGATTTATGTGAATAAATAAGCACTTGAGTTATATAATCAATTTAAATTAACTCCAACTCAACTTACACTTAGTTCAATTCCATTTCGGATTTATTCACAATCCACACATTCTCAGTTTTATTGCATTTAAATTTTATTGACCAAACTAGTCCATTCAAAACCATTAACAATCTAGGCTTCATCTCCATTACCAATTAAGCTTCCCCTTTATTTTAATCCATTCACAATCATTTATTTAGCTCGACATATTCCATTTAAATTTTATTTACAATTCATTTATTTACATTTCATTTCATATTTGTTTATTCCGAACTACTTTATTTAGCTCAAAAATAATCCAAGCTATTTCAATTCCTTAATAATAATTTTTAAATGGTTTACAATTATTTATTCTGGAATTCCATTCCATTAATATTAGTTAATACTCATCGAATTTTATTTCGATTAACAATTTATTTTCACTTAATTCCAATCCAACCCAATATCATTAAACTTGGTTCCAGTTGAATTCAATTCAACTCTCCTCCATTCATTTAGCTTAAGTCAATTTACTTCAATTTATTCGAATTTTATACTTAAGCTCATTTCCATCTTACAAGTATATTTTCTCTTTTATACTCAGCTTGACTCAATTTATTACAGAGCCATATCCAATTTATTTCCACATATTTGGATTTTATTTGCAATTTATACCATTACTATTTTAAATCCAGATCCATTTTTTTTTCGATACATTCCCAATTATTTTTAATTTGTTAACACTTCAAGTTAAATTTTAATTAATAACTCAAGTTCTGATTTCACCATTTACATTTTAACTTACCATCCAATTTATTAACTTACATTGCAATTTGGTTCACAAATCAATTAATTAATTGCAAGGCCACTTTCCATTATATTTTCTTCATCGACAATGTAAGTCGAATTTAATTACAACTTGAGTTTTATTTTCAAACCTCATCATAAACTCACAATTCAATTTCATTAACTAATTTATTATCCAATTAGTTCTCCCATTATTCATAATCCAATACTTGAAATTTTATTTAAAATATCACTCCATTTAATTTTCTTAAGTTCAATATTTATTTTATACTTCAAGTTTGGATCCTCATTTCATTTTTCAATTTATCAAAATATTGATTTTGGGCATTGTATTCCATTTTCAATTTAATTTTAACTCAGATTTATTTAATCCAATTCGATTTCAACTTATTCAATCAATCTCAATCCAATCAAATCTTTATTTCCAAATCCAAGTTAATTCCATCTTTACTTTTCTTTTAAATTTAAGTTCCAACATTCAAAGCTTATATTTCATTTCTGATTTAAAAATCATCTCAATTTATAAGCTTACAACTTATCTCATCAGAATTTTATACACTCGGCTTTTGCCTTCAAATCATTTTGAAATCTCCAATTTCCCAAATCACATTTCTCAAATTTTTAAACCAATCCTGCTTTTATTCCCAACAAATTTCCTTTGAAATTTCAAAAACAACTTGCTTTTCTAAACAAAATCAATTTGGTAACATTACTTCACTTAGAAATTCGAAAACGAATACTGATGATGCGGCCGTCATCATCAGAATTATTTTTCAATAATCTAAGTGATTTCAATGCCATATCACCTTCAAAATCCCTTTAAAACAATTTCCTTTCAGAAATATCTCCAAAACGACAATACTATTATGTATCTTCAAAACACTTCCAAAATCTCCGGGATTTTAAACTTTCAAATCCTGCTTAAATCAAATTTAAGTATAATTCATTTGCATGGTTTATGTTCATACAAATTCTCATTTGGTTTTTTTCTATTTCAATTTATAAATTACCTTTATAATTCATATTTATAAATTTCATTTATTACTTGAATTTATTTTCTTAATCTTTGGTTATATTTTCAATTTCTAATTGAAATTTCATTTTTTTATTATCTTATTTGTTCAAAATATTATCATCCAAACATCCAAATAATGTATAATTTAAGAAAATATTTCTTTTATATCAAAATATATTTTGGGTAAAATTATTTCATTCACCCACATTTAAAACAATATTGTGTCAATTGTTCTATTCAAGTGTTTAGAAACCCCTTCGATACAGTTTTCGAGGCTGTGCCGACGAAGGTTCATATACCACTCAATAAACCAATCAACACAATATAAAACCATTTTATATTCACTAACAAATACGCGCTCATATCTATTAATACGCTCAAACTCATTCTAGGGTACTACGGACTCTATTTGAGTTATTCCCAACAGAGCCAAGGTTATCACCAACCTAAGCTCTGATACCAAGTGTAACAGCCCGCAAATCCGTACCCCTTGAGTTAACACTATTCTACCTAAATCCACTCAAGTTGCACAGAAATACGAACCATTTGGGTTTAAGAAGAAGAGGTAGAAGAAGAGAGAACAAAAATCAACATCAGAATCTAACCCTCGCAGCGGAATAAAATATAATAGATAATATATAAACTTTACTCAACATCAAATATTTCTGTTTACATATATTACATCATCAGAGTACATCAGTCACAGCTCACATCAATAACATACAATGAATACACAACAACTCAAACAGCGGAATATATATATAACAAGTACGACTATACGTGTCGTCATCCTGCTCGTCTCCTGAGCTCCACAGCATCATATCCTGTATACTATAATACTCGGTCTGACCCGAGCATTACAGTTAAATAACACCCGAGTCAGTCTGGATTACCAGCGTGAGAAAATCACACCCAATTGATTATTAAAGTTTCAAAAATCCTTTGAAAACAAAAGCATCTCGTAAGACCACGCCACAAATAAACATGTCGGGTTTTTACCTTACGATAGCTAAAACAATTTTTATAGAAATCCTCTGATATTATAATAGGGTCTATATACAAATACTTATAAAATAGCCGAAATTGTTACATGATTAAATTCCAGCTACTAGCCACTGAGTGGGTAATACAAACAAAACTCGTACAAGGCTCGTAGGGAAAATGGATTTCCAACAATGACTAGGCACTGGGGTACCACCTGTCACAGTACGGGGCCAAGATCACTGTACCGAGGATTACTCCCTTCATCCCCTGCAACACAAGGCCGGAACCATTCCTTACTGAACAGTCCCGAACAAGATAAACCCCGTGGTTGGCGCGACCAACCACCCACTAAGCCGAAAGATATATAAGGGACATCTAGACAGGGGAATTATCTTGTCCTGCTTGGGCATGACCCACCTAACCTTGCTGCATATCCCCTGATTTTCAGTCATTCCCGTTTGATGAGGCTTGAGGCTAAGCGTTACCTTTAGAACGTTTCACTTAGAATGCCCACCGCCCACCTGACGATGTTTCGCAAGCATTCGTCCATACAAGTCCGTCCCGGGTTCGAACGGAACCGAAGGCACTATTCCTACTACATCCATTTTGGAAATATCCTCAGGATTAGTAGCGACTAGCCCTTGCACTTCACTGCTCCATCTTCGACTCCAAACACGTTTTTCGCACGAAACGTACAAACCGGATCGAAGTGGTTTTCGAGAAATAAATCTCGATCCCGGTCTCTTCGAAACGATCAACGCAGTTGGCCAATATTGATAGTCGGTTATTTAACTATCAATTAACATTCACAAAACAACCATCAAACAATAATTAATTTCCCCAAATTATTTATGTATCTCAAAATATCCTCAAAGATATATTTCTATTTTCAATCCTTTGAAAACAGTTCAAAACCATCTTCCTTTCAGAATAAACTTTCCCAAATATTTTCTATCTCCTCTGAAATTACCAAGCACAAACTAGATTTTAAAAATAATAATTTAAAACACTTTACTTTGAAATATATATTTATATTTTAAAACATTTAAGTTAAAAACTACTTTGATAGTTTGTTAAAAATACATACTATATAAAATTTTGAAAATAAAGTTACTTAATAAATATAAAACCAGATTTATACTTTTAAAAACATAATACTACTATAATAGATAAAGAGAAATACTTAAAAACTTAAATATTAGAAATGAGAAATTTTCCACACTTGCTTTTTAAACAACCTTTAATCTTTTAACTTATATTTAAAAATTTACTTCGAAAACGTACTTGGTTATCCAGGGAGAATTCCAACTTCAATCACTTAAATCAATTTCCCAAATTGATTTCCAATTTATTTCCTTTTTATTCGGAATCTATTAATTTCAGATTTCATTTCTTGATTACAATTTAAAAATACTTTAACTAAAAATTTCAATTCTTAGATTTCTCAATTACTTCTTTATTCTTTTAAATAAATTTAAACTTTGAATTTTAAGATAAATCTTTTTTTTTTATATTGATATAACTTAAGTTTACAATTCATTAATTTCATTTTATTAAAAATTACATTTCTCTTCATACTCGAAGTTATTTAATATTATTTCATATTACTTCTATTTCTTTTCAATTCATTCTTAATTTATTCAAACTTTCTATAATTATTTTGCTTACAAATTTACTTCTTTTTAATTTCTTTTCAACAATCCAATTCATATAATTTGGTAATTCATTATACCCAAATATCCAATCAAACCATAACATTCAATATCCCAATATAACTCATCATAAGATATCAAATAATCACAACAGAGAATAATGAAGAATTTAAATAAATGTGAGGGGTCCAGTTGGATCCCCCCAACCTGTTTTCCCTGCATTCACAGACGTTAGCACAATGAATTGCATCAATTCTCAAATATAGCATACAATAGCACATCAGCAATTCAACCATTCAAACAATTATTTAAATTTAATCATTTAAATTTAAATTTGAATTAACTGAGTGAGATTAACTCACCTTTGATCCTTGATTCGCAACTTGATTCAACCCGACTTGTTTCTTCACTACTTCAGACCTTGTATAAATATTAGATGGTTTTATTAATATTCGCACAATTTAAAAAAAAATTCCATTTGGAAAAATTTAATTGAATTAACTAATAATTTATCTTTAAACCAATTTATGGATTTCAAAAAAAACAAAGTTTTATATGAACTTCCTAATTTCAAAATTTCTATATTTCCAAATCTTGTATATATATATATATATATATTTATATCATTATCTCTTCACTTTATATGTATACATATGTATATATGTATAAATTGATAAATCGAAGATAAATGGCTTTATATACCTTGCTGTTATAATTTTAATTTTACTTTATTTCCTCAGTGTATACATACACATACAAATTACATAAAAAAATTTAAAAAATAAAATAAATATACCTATCACGCCCTAATCCCAGCCTCGACATCATCGTTCCCAAATCGAGTTGCGTGAAATCGCCTCCTCCATCGAACAAACGTCACCACGCCATCGCGACGAGCCTGGTAATAGCTCGTGCTCAAATTCCTGCTGGCCGACCCATCTCGACAACGTCGATTCTCGGTTTGCGATCTGCACTCGCGAGATACTCCTCCACGCGCCCTCGAAAATCCTAGCTTGCAAACTGATGGCTCTCGATTGAATAACGCTTCCATCCCATCTTCAGCCTCGACCGTAGCGAACAAAACCCAAATCGAGCGCCCCCTAGCACTGTCGTGCTCCACTTCGTCCTCGGCCTTGAGCTTGAATCGAAATTGCTTCGATTACACTGAGACCGAATCTATTTGAGTAAGAACAAGGGAAATGGGTTTTGAAAGAAATGAGAACAGGGTGCGTTCTTTTAAAATCTGTAAATTTTAGAGAAGACGCGATTCGTTTTCTCACCGGCCATTGATTTTATCCCCTTTAATTTCTTTGAAAAGTAAAGCTCGACTGTTTAAGTGAAGAGAAGAGGAGAATGATATAATTTTTTTTTTCTGTTTGAAGCTTCGAGCACAATTTTCTTTCGGCTGTGAAACGAAATAAAAGGTGAAAAGTGACATTTGAAATGAGGGTAATGTGTGCCAGATGGCTACACTGATTTGGAATATTAAAAGGATTTTGATAGTGATAGAAAATGAGCTGATGTTGAGATATTTGACCAATTATTATCTTGAATTACGATATATCTAACAGCGCGTTTATACATCGTACTCTCTCACAACAACTCCAAATGTTACGAAAATTGAAATCCAATAATAATACAATATTACGGATCCAATGGAACTGGTTTCGTTGAATTCCGAGACTGTGCCTCGGAAGGCTATTTTTAAATTCAATTTAAACGATATAAATTTCAAAACTGAACAAACAACTTCCAAATTCAATTTTAACACTTTTACTGCCTTCACTATCATCAATATAAATTTTATATGCCTTCAATTTATTTTTAACCAGCTTAAAATTCTAGATTCAACAATTTACTCAACTTCAAATTATTTAATTTAATAATTCAATTATCGAATAAATTGATATTCGCAATTTAGGTTATAATCGCTCTATTGGATATTTAAACTCAATTAATATTCTGATTTTTAATTGCTCGAAAATTCCGGGTCGTCACAAAGAGAGAAGGAGATAGAGAAGATGAAGAGGAGCTTACCAATGGCTTCTCTATGATTTTGGAGCACGAAATCAAGTTTGCAAAGAGGAAACTAGGGCTTGCAATTTCTATTTCCCTTTCGCTTCCTCCATTTTCAGTTTTCTTTAGTAAAAGAAATGAAATGAGGGTGAATGGATGAAGAGTTAATGAGCTAGGGGGGGTTAAGTGGAGATTGGGGCTGAACCCAAACTCAAGCCTAAGTAGAAAACAAAAGAGTCAAAACTCAACTTACTCCAAACATATCAAAGCTTATACTCAAAAAGATCGCAAACGGCGTTTTGAACTCAATGGAAGTGGTCTTGAGACCCAATTCGACCGTTTGCAGAAAGTAACTTTTCGGACCATAATCCGACAAACGACGTTATATTTAAATAAAATATTTAAATATACGACCGATAAATATGCGGGTTGTTACAGACACCCCTCCTTAAAGAAATTGCGTCCTCGCAATTTCTTGAGAAGAAAATAAAGAGTAACAACCCAAAACCATATTAACAAATAAGGACAACAGAATAAGAAGTTCACCATAAAGTGCACGAAAGGATAAGCCCTAACTTATTTGCTCAGAGAATTCTAAGGATTTCTAAGCTCAAAATAATTCGGAACACCGACGTGGTGCAACAATACGTCAAATGAACCAAATCTCAACAAAATGAAGTACAACAAAACGTCCGATGAACTTGGTAAAAAGATCATTCCATACGGACATCAACAAGAAACAATCACTTGTTGCTTACAACAAAATGCATTGGCAACACGATCCCCCTTTCTGGAGTAAAAGAAATAGAGTATCGGAAAAGACTTCTTTTAAATAACCTACTTTTCCGAAAAGCTAATACTTTCAAAATCACAATTATCTTCATAAAAATCATATTTCCAGAAAAATTTCTTACTTCAAGTCAATTCACTGTGTCTGATTGTCTCATCAAAGCGTTTAGGAGATTCGTATCGATAACGTTGATCAAGCGCATCGACCAGAATTCTTAAAGCACTTAATGGGCAATACAATCACAAAACACTCTTCTATATGATAAACATATTTCTAAAAACTTTTGAAAATTCTCTTTGTTTGTTTTAAGAACAAAATCCCATTTATACTTATAAATAAATCTTATGAAAAAGATTTGCAAAAATTTTAAATTGCTAACTTCCAACCAAAATCAATAAATACAAAAATGGAATCATCGAGATATTCATAGAATACTCGATTCATAAATGGATGAAATGAGTTGGACAAACTGAATGACACAATAAATCATTCATAAGAATCACAATGAGTGCGGAATGTGGTAAATGGAGTGCTAACTTCCGCAACTCGCAACCAAATCAAAACCGGTGGCAAGGTCGAGCTGAAAAGACCTTAACACTACTCAAAAGATTTGCTTAGGTGATAATCCTAAGACAAGCTCAAAAATACCAGAAAATTCTCAAACTACAAGAATGAGGGAAACAACACTTTCCTCATCATGTAAAGAAATAAAATGATGCCATCAAATTGGAAATCGAATAAAAGAAAAGTAGAAACATACCAAAAATAGATGGAGACATACCTTATCCCCGAGAAGGGCCTCCAGAAGCACCTATTACATTTAGCTTGCCAGACTGAGAATTATTCGGAGCAATATGACAAGTGGAAAGACGATGGCCTTCCTTCTTGCAATAGCGGCAGAAGAGAGGTTTAGGACAAGCTCAAAATCATATGATCAGGAGAATCACAATTGAAACACTTCCGAATGGAAGGTGTTCCAGCAGGCTGGGACTGAGAATCAGATTCAACGGGCTTTTTCTTCTTGGAAGGGAAAATTTCCCGCTCATTCAATAGAGACTGCCTTTTGTTGGGGTTCTTGTGAACCTCAACATCATCACCACTATCACATTCCTTCTCGACGGTCTCGAGATGAAGTGCCGAATCAACCAACTCCTCAAAAGAAAGTTTAAGCTGGAGCAACAAAGACTTCTTAAGATATTTCTTAAGACCAGAGACAAACTTCAGATTCTTCTTATATGAAGTGCTAATGAATTCAAGACCATACTTAGATAAAGCCTCGAATGATGCAACATACTCAGAAACAGAAGACTTCCCTTGCTTCAACTCAAGGAAGCGACGGGTCAATAGAACTTTTTCAGATTCGGGAACGAACTTGAGTTCGAATCGTCCCCGAAACTGAGTCCAAGAAAGAGTAGACTCATCGATTTCGGCTACAAGAAGCTCATACCAATCAAGGGCGCGCTCTTGTAATAAGCTAGAAGTTACAAGAACTCTATCATGGTCAGAAAGATCCATGCGAGAGAAAATACGCTCGCACGTGCGAAGCCAAGCTTGGACTTTGAGAACGGATTCGGAGCCCTTAAACGGCTTTCCTCCAAGATGAGAAAAATCACTGCACAGACGTGCAAAGGCGGACTTGCGAGGCGGAGATACACGAGTAGGAGCTGGAGGCTGAGTGCTCCTAAACAACTCCATAAACTGATCAGCTGACATATAAACGCCGTCCGGATGTGAGCCACTGGATTGCCCAACACCCGAGCATCGTCCCCTGCCTCTTCCAGCCATACGCTGAAAGTAAGATAAGAACAAGATAAATCACAAGGTGGATACTTCAATACGGAATACTACAGAAACACATGCATTCCTAGACGTATTCCCCAAATTCTATCTAACCTTTGATGGTAGAAGGAAAAGAAAGGCACGATGATTCGAAGACTTGTATCACTCATTACACTCTAATGTATTGTAATACGTGTTTCTATTCTGTGTTTATCATATTTTATCCTGAACTCAGCGCTCTGATTCCACGCTATGACGCCCCACCTCTATACCCACGCTAGCCAAGGACACTACAAGGTAATGCCGTCAACTAACACGGAGAATAAGGCTGGTTGGGAGCGACCATCTATAGCCTTGCTCTAACTATCTATTGAATACATCGACAATAAACATACCAAGCAGGTCGACATACTCAATGAATACTTAAAACAAAACCATAGGTGGTTGAAGGATCTATCAGAACAGAATATAACAACTCAAATGTAATATATATCACAGAACAGTAAATCATCATATACACATATATTGATACATAACAGAGCATACAAACTAATACACGTCAAGTAGTATCGCAAACCACAATATACAGACGAGTCAAAAGAATACATATATCAGAGTTACAAATAAAGGACTACACAAAAAGCTATGACAAAAAGAAACTAGCGAAGTAGTCCATGCGGAAGCAAAAGAGGCTAAGTCCAAAAGTACCTAACCTGAAACATCTCGGTCTGACCCGAGTATAAAATACATGGGTCAGCCTAGCTAAACAAATCAGTTAGATAAACTGAACAACAATAAACCTGCAAGGTAACAAAGAATAACAAATATCTCTAAAGGAGATAAAACAATCATCTAACAAAAGATGAATCATATGATAACAAGCCTCATATCATCGACAACATATTGAAACAAAGGATAAGAATATCCCAAAGCAAGCCAAAGGCAATAACAAATACCTATAAGGTATACAAGTTCCACAAGGTAATCGCTACATATCGTGCGGTTCAAAAAGACCAACACCGAAGGGCGACACCTAGGGAATATACGTATGAATGAAACGTCAGAAAATTGCTCGAGCTCAGTATTGTATAAACAAGGATCCATGAGCCCGAAGACTCCAAACCCAATATCACCCATGCGGCTCATAACGACCAACATCGAAAGCGATACTAAAGAGCAACCCAATATCACTCGAGCGGTGACGAATGACCAACTCCGAAAGCGATACAATAGGGCAACAAATCCGAAGGCGACAAACCCAAGTATCTCTCGAGCGGTGACGATGGACCAACTCCAAAAGCTATACTAAAGGGGAAACCCACCCGAAGGCAACAAACCTGAAGGAGACAGTCCGAAGACACTATCCTAAAGGCAACAAACCGTAGTGGTGAAGGTCAAAGACCCCATACTGGACACCACTAACTGGCGGAATGTGTCACAACTCTCGAAAAGGAATCCGAAAAGTGGTAACATGAGTCCCATAACCACTCGTTCGCACTAAACGGTTTACTATCATTAGTTAATTTCACACTCAAAGCGGTACAAAGTCTACCTCATTTCATCGGTAAACCAGACCCGAAGGCCAAAACGATCAATCGAATAGGTCGGGGATTAATCAGAAAGACAAACCATGGATTCATGGTCCGTGTTTTATCTAACCATTTAATCTCCTTTCCACTCCGCTTGAAGTGCGAAATTGTGTGTGCCTTTTAAATAGAATTTACGAATTGGAGAAGGAAGCTTTTAATACGATTTAGAGGGATTATTTATAAAAACCCGTGAATGAAGTCCAAAATAAGTTATAAAAGCCAAAGATGCGATGACAACCATTAAAAAGCAACTTGAATCGATAAAATTTGGAAAACAAATCAAAATATGCAAAAATAGGCAAAACAGCAAATAGGAGCAGGTCGGTCGACCGGTTGCAGGACTCGGTCGGCTGGCCAGATGCAGGAAATAAGACATGGCTCGGGGTAGCAGGTCGGTTGATCGGCTACAGGGCTCGGTCGGCCGAACCTGATGATTTTGTGCTTTCTGCCCTATTTCAATGAAATGCAAAATTCTTCCAAACCGCGACCGTTCGAGCAATGGACCTAAGGAGCTTTAGCCAATAGATACCCCAACTCCATTAGCTCTCCGATTCGCCACCAAAAACAGGTTCAAATATCAAAGTTAGGATTTTTAAAGAATTGAACCCAAACACTAAAAATTTGGATATTCACCAGTTCAATCCAAACCAAAAGCAAGTGCATATGAACAAGGTGTTAGTAATTCATACCCAACATCAATGAAATCAAGAGAAGTAGATGTGAGTTCAAAACTCACCTTTAACCCAAAACAAAGAAGATGAAGCTCAATAACAAGGAGAAGACCAACCAAACACTACTTCAACTCAACAAGCTTCAATCTAAGAATAAAACACATATTTCCCAATTTTAGGTTTAGGAAATTTCTGAGATTGAAGAGAGAAGGAGATAGAGAAGATGAAGAGGAGCTTACCAATGGCTTCTCTATGATTTTGGAGCAAGAAATCAAGTTTGCAAAGAGGAAACTAGGGCTTGCAATTTCTATTCCCTTTCCCTTCCACCATTTTCAGTTTTCTTTAGTAAAAGAAATGAAATGAGGGTGAATGGATGAAGAGTTAATGAGCTAGGGGGGTTAAGTGGAGATTGAGGCTGAACCCAAACTCAAGCCCAAGTAGAAAACAAAAGAGTCAAAACTCAACTTACTCCAAACATATCAAAGCTTATACTCAAAAAGATCGCAAACGGCATTTTGAACTCAATGGAAGTGGTCTTGAGACCCAATTCGACCGTTTGCAGAAAGTAACTTTTCGGACCATAATCCGACAAACGACGTTATATTTAAATAAAATATTTAAATATACGACCGATAAATATGCGGGTTGTTACAATATATATATACATGTAGATAATAATATATTTCAGGATACACACGCATAAATATATTGTAAAATATAAAGCTGAATGGGAACTGGGGTTTCCACCTTCTCTTCATTCATCGCTTCTCCTTTTTCCCCTCTCAAATCGTTTGATCAATATATTTTCATTTCTCCACTCTTTCATTTTCTTCCCTAGCTTTCTCCATTGCTACAAGCTTTCTTTCTTTCACTTCTTCCCTTCTTCTCTCTTTTATTTGCTTAAGACATGAATACGCTCTTTGCCCTTCTTTCGTATTTAAATTTGATATGCACTATCTATATTTTCCTTATTTTCGCCCAGTAGATCTAAAATCCTTTTTGAGTCTGTGGACTTGTATTTTAAAGTAGCAAATGTACTTCTACATCTTTCTGTAAACATTGTTTGGGTTTCTACATTTTTGAATTTTGCCGCTTCTGGTGTGGTCGGGAATGTTTTTGCAAAGCCATAGGAATTAGTTGTATTATCGTTTCCTTCCACGCGTTTCAAACATGGTTTTCGTCTTGACTTATCTCCTGTTTTTCTTCCAAATATGATGTTGCAAGTGTCTTTTATATCTTGCTCCTCATCAAGTAATTCTAAAAAATTTAATTGGTCTTGGGCTTAGCTTTTGAAGTAGCGAACTGTGCTTCTATCTTTTTTGGTTGATTCGATTAGTTTTGTTTTGCTTGGATGCCCAGTGCCAGGTTTTTTGGCTCTGGCGATGTAGGTTATTCAGCTCTTGTGCTTTGGTTTTTGGTCACTGGACTGCAACCGTGCCTTATCATCATATCACCATCTCAAATACTGATTATGGCACTTACTTGCAACAAAGGCCTCTGCTTTTGTTTATGCTCGTCATGCTTCATTTTGGCTAGTTAGTTGGTTGCACCTTATTATCTCCTCTTTTTGTACAGTTTCGAGTTTGCTTATAGCCTTGACTGCTATTTGAATATAGGTTGTTTCTTGTAAACTACTTTCTTTTAGATTATTTTGGTTCTAATGCTTGTTTGATCTAGCTATTGGATATCATGGGTGTATCTTTTGGATTTATGTGCTCGCTTGCCTATTTTGGAGATTGTGGTCAGCTGAAATATTTCGTTTCGTCTGAAATGGTGCTTTTATGTAATTGCTCTCTTATTATTATGGGACTGATATCTGTTCTGTAGCTTAGGCTTTCTGTGACATGCCCTCTGGTGCCTTCATGCATTCATGAAACTGAGAATGTTACTGGCGTAGTTGTATTTGTGAGTTTGTACGGTGATTGTTTGTGAGATTGCTTTATGCAACTTAGTTGCCATTTTTTTACACCCTGCATGGTGCTAGAGTAAATTAGCAGTTTAGGCATGTTGCCTAACTCCTGTTTTTTAGTTAGTTTGGCCGTTCAATTAGTTACTGAGGCATTTTAGCCTCAAACCTGTTTTTATTTGTACAGTGGTATGACCACTATAAAACCAGCTTGTCTATGCAAAATAATAATACTTTGTTTTTCTTGCAAAATAAAAAAGAGAAAAAACAACTTTTTTACCAAAGTAGAATACATTTACATTATTATTTGTTAATATTATAGTATAAATATTTTCAAACATGTTTTTATGGCTGAAAAAATTATTATATAATATGCATGTGTGTCACTTATATTAAATTCGTTACCTATTCACATTATTTTCTTAATCATAACCATAGATACCAATAGTTATTTACACACGTTTGGCATTTATATATTTATATTTCCTAGTTTATCTTACAACATTCTTTTATCTTGTACACAAAGCTTGCATTATGAATGCAAATATCTACTTAGTTAAACGTTGAAATTATAATTAAAATTGTACCAAAATAATATGTATACAATATGCATATACATTTAAATCATAATACAAATATATATACATAAGTTTCTAAGAACAAATTAATTAAAAATAAGATACTTTTTTTTATTAATTTGCACTAAATATGATTTAGTATAAATAAATTGTTCATGTAAATACAAAATAAGAACTTATGCAAACTAATAAAAGGATTTTTTTTTCTCCTTTAAATCCGCCCCTTTACCCTACGACCAATGCACCTGATCCAATAATGAAAGTAGGTGGAAGGGTGCCGTTAGTCCTATAATAAGATCTCATGAATTGAGAAATTTAATTTTTTATTTTTACAAAAGGGAAAAAGGGTGTACTAAGAAGAAGATTACTCTAATTAAGGAACATGCTTATGGATGGAAATTTTTTTGATCTCTCGGTGCTTACCTGGCTCATCAAATAGTTTGTTTCAAGTGTATGCTGTAGTGAAAGGCTCAAAAGTGTTTTATGTATTAGGTTGATTCAAATATGCACATTTGAATATTATAAGTTAAATATAAAATTGTTTTAAATTTAAATAAATTTTTACAAGATTTTATAAAGAGTTATAAAATGAAAATTTAAAATCTTTTAAATTTTACATAAATATAAATGTTATATCTAAGTAATTAAATGTTTAATTAATAAAAAAATACATATGAATATAGATAAATAAATTACTTAATTAATAATAAACTTTATAATAAAAGGTGTATTTATATTATATTATATGTATAAAGAAAATGGTAGTTTAAATAAATAAAATCTATATAGACTTAAGGGAGTATACATTGGATGTAGAGACATATGATGTCGTAACATTATACTCATCTCCCTTATAATGTCAATAATACTCAATTAATAGTATTTTATACTATGAATTAAAAATAAAATTGCTCTATCATCTACAATGTATATAGAGTAAAATACATAATAATGGTTATTGAGCACCCTTAAAGCATAAAGTATCTATAGTGACGTTTATATTACCCTAGATTGGTAAAAATATTTTATAACTTTGTTGAGCTCCTTCAAGTGTTAAAAAATTATCCTTAGGTTATTGAGATATGATGAGTCCTGAGTATCTAATGCACAATATAATTTATTGAGAACCATCATTGTCACAAAGACAATGATGAGCCAAATGAATACACATTAGGAATTATATACGAGATATAACTAGTAAAGTTTACCATTTATGGAGAGCTATAATTTGTTGAGCACGATCACTGTTGTAGTAACATGATAAATGGATCCTAACGCCCATTGAATGAAATCAAGAAATTCTTGTATCTCTTTTAGGGTTTCCAAGAGATGCAAAATTCAAGGGAAGGCCTTATTAGATAAATATAATAAACCAATCTGATAAGTATAAGAACACATGTAATTTCTCTAGTGAATTTTCGTAGATTAAATGGCAATAATGAAGCTATTTCTAGGGAAAAACATACTAACTGACGCGAACTATAAAGGCTAGTTAAGGAACATAAATATAACACTCACCTAAAAGAAGCTCTGGTATGTGGACACGATCCAAAGGATGAACCAGATAAGATGCCATAATCGAAAAAATTGTGTCATATGAATCATGGTTGATGGACGTGAACTTGCACAATGTTATGTTTTGTTAACCATGAGCACTAACATAGATGAAATGAAAATATGGATGTTCAATCCATATTTAAGCACATACAAAAGTTATAAAGTGTAACGACCCAGATTTTTTGCCATTTGATTTTGAATATTTAATGGTTTAAATATTGGATTTGGAATTTTAATTTAGTTAGTAAGATTTTAAAATTGAAATTTTAAGCGATTTCGTAAAAATTGAAAATTGTCAATTTAATCGACGCGTTAAAATAGCGATTCAGGGCACAATCTTGGAATTCGACGAAACTAGTTCCATTAGATCTATGGTATTATTATCGAATTTCAAATTTCGTAGTGTTTGGATTTACCGGTTGGTCGTGCGATTTGAAAACGCCTAGAATAATTTAATTGAATTTAATTTAAATAGTCGATTTAAAAAAGCTATCTACTCCATGCAATCTAATTAGGCTTCGGAACTTGTTTTGTTGGGTTCGAAATAGCGGTATAACATTAGGAACACCATGTGGTATGCTTCGTTAGAAGTCTAGGATTTTGAGTTATATGGACAAGATATTTTTAGTAAAATTTTTTATAAGATCAAATTACAGATCACTTCAACGCTGACCTAGCCTGAATGAGCCACCCTAACCATTCGCTATAGTACATTTTCCCCTTTTAAAAACAAGACCTTCCTATTCTCTTTTGGATTTCAAACCGAGATAACAAAATCGAATCAAGCAATAGATAAAAAGAAAAAAAGAAAAAGAGGATTCTCGCATGTAAATCACGAGCGGCAAGCGACCACGAGCGAGGTGATAGCTAAGTGCGAGAAAGGGGATTTGGCATTCGAATTCTCAAGTTTGTGCATGTGCGAGGCATGACAACAGGGAGGAGCACGCACGATGGAGCAATGACGTGAGGGGAAGGCCCGACTGCCATGGCCGAAGGGAGTTTAGCAGCTAGGGTTTCTTTGGCATTTGAGAATTTCATGTGCGTGCATAGAGGAGGGACTCGTGATGGTAGTGGGAAGCACGGCGAGGTCTAGTGAACTATGGTGGCTCGTGACTGAGACGCCTCCATAGTCGATCGATCCCTGTTCGAAAAAAAGAAGGACGATGAGGAATCACGATCTGGAATTTGTCGTGCGTTGCGTACTGACGAAGGAAGACGATAAGGTAATTATTTTTTTAATTACTATATTTGATAAAAGAAAAAAAATTACTAATATAAATAAAAATTGAAAATTTATAAAATTCATATCGTTTACACGTGAGGTCCAAAAATCACGAATTTAGTCACGATGGATTAGTCGCTGTGAAATGGACAATCTAGAATTAGTTTGGGATTTTTCGGAGTAAGTTAGGATTCTAGAGAACTTTAAAATCTGGATGTTCAGAAAAAATTAAATCAAGTTGAGTAAATCTCACTCATTTGGATTACCGAATTTAATTTAAAATAGTTGAATTTAATTATTGAATGTTTGGTTTAATTTATAAATTGTTATCGGTTTGGATGTTATATATATAGTAGTATATATATTAGTGGTTGGATTTATACCCGCCGATTGGGGCGGACGAGACCTTATACGCCTCGCATAATAGCGGATGATCCTATATTACTACGATATCACGGGTCGAAGTGAGATTGGTATTTAGTTGTCTAATATCTATGGATGTAAGGAAAGCAGGTTGGAGGGATCCAACTAGATTCCTCAAAAATATTGATTTTAATTTCATATATAGTAATATATGATGTGTTAGAATAATATGTTATAGATTATTGTTGTGATTTGAATTATTGGATGATATAATTGCACTCACCTTAATTTTCGTATTTTAAATACCATAAATATTATTTTTAATTTTTAAGGAATTAAAAGGAGATTTTTTTTTTTAATATAAAAATATTTATATTGAAATTCAGATTATTTAAAAGAGAGTGATTTGGATAAGCAATAATTGATTTTTGATCGTACTTAACAATTTGGGAAAAATATTTTAAATAGAGATCTTAAAATAATTCATATAGAAGATTTTAAACAATGGATTTTTTAAACTGATATCCTAAAAAATATGGAAAGGCGTTGAAATTGATATCAAAAATAAATTTGAAAAAAAAATGGAATTTATAAAGAAATGGATTTATAAAATGAAATTTTATAAATGACATTAGTTTAATAAAAAGTGAGACTCAAAGGAGTTATAAATTAATAAATGGTGTTTATAAATAAGGGAAAACGATAGCAATTGCAAAATTGGAAATAAATAATTCACAGGGTGAATTTATATTAGAATTTGGAAACAAGGTAGAGGAAAATAGTGGATACTATTTTTGAAATGTGGAAATGGTTAGGAGAATTGGAATGAAATCGATGGGTTGTGAATCGATTGATTTTATAAATTAATTGGTTATTGAGATTTTAAAAATATATTTTTATTATTAAGAATTTAAGTTGTTTTTAAAAGGGAAGTTATATTTATAAAAATACGTAATTTTGAACTAGTAGAATTTTAAAACATCGAAAAGTGAATTTTTCAAATACTTAATAATTAATTTAATACATTCTAATTTTTAAAACTAGCTTTGTAAATTGATTTATTATCTAAAAAAGAGTTATTGATGTTTGTAAAAAGTGTTTCGATATTTTGAATAATTACTTGAATATGTTTTTATAAATAAATTATTATTCTGTTAAAATATTTATTATCTATATATATAGAGAGTTTAGAATGACTTAAATTTATTTATAAATCTTCTCGAGGTTTGGAAATGGGGTTTATTCAGTAGATGGGATTATAAGAGAAATTCTCAACACGGAATTTTGAAAATGTAAGGAAAATTCCGAAGTATTCAAATAAAAGTGAACTTCGAAAAATGAACTAGGATTCATAGCAGAAGTTAGAAATTGATATTTGGAATTATAGACAAATGTTTTGACTTTGGAAATATTAAAGGAAATTAATTAAGGAACCCGTAACTTATAGAATTTGTTATAAATGAGTTAAGGAATTTAAAATATAAATTGTGACGGGTTTTGAGAAAAGAGAAATAAATGAAACTTTCCTAAATGTTGAGAAGTAAGAGTTTAGAAAAATTTATTTTTAAATATTTTTCTTAATGTTGAAATAAGAGATGGTTTGAAATATCCTGATATGGATATAACTATTTGAGTTGTCTCGGATATTGAAAATTTGAAAGGGAATTGAATATATATCTTATAAAGATATTTTGAAAATAAATTTTGGAAAATTATAATATGTGACTAGTGACTGCTTATGGATGTTATATTGATAGTTAAATAACCGATTATCAAATATTTGCCAATTTCGTTGATCGTTTCGAAGAGATCAGAATTGGATTTAATTATCTGAAAACCACTTCGATTCGATTTGAGCGTTACGAATGGATATCGTGAAGAAAGTGAAGATGTTAATTCGGTTTGTCCAGACCTAGGACAACTTGTATGGACGTGCTATCAGAACATCGTCATTGGAGGACGGTAAGCATTCTAAGTGAAATTGTTGTTAAAGGTAAATGTTAGCCTCAAGCCTCATCAACTGAGAATGACTAAAATATGGGAGATGCAGCAAAGCTAAGTGGGTCGCACCTAATTAGGGTATGTTATCACCTTTCTAGATATCGTCGGATATATTACAAATTATGGATATGGTTGTGCATGGTAAAAGTGAGCGCTCGATTTAACGGTGGAAGCAACCGGGGTGACAGCATATTCTGTGACGATCCGCTATTTCGAACCATTCGCATCCGCACATGTCGGACTTGAATTTCTTAAAATACCAGATTGTTAATTTATATTTGGAAAAACTCAACATACACAGTAAATAAATCAATCACGAAATCACAGACATAGAGTAATATAACAATAAGCAGTGGAATAGATAAATAGTAGTTCATGAAGCTACTATATAAACCACAGAGTTTGAAATAAAATACAACAGAATATCTCAAATACAATGTAGTCTCGAATACAAACAGATGAAAAGTCTGAGAAAAACAACTGGAAAAGCTGAATAGACAAGACAAATCTCCAAGTGAAGCTCCAAACTCCAAAGGTGAGTTTCAAATGCTATGTCACTCAGTCTGACCCGAGCATAAAGCAAAACACGAAACACTCGAGTCAGGATAAACATTCTTATATTAATAAATTCAACTAAGGTGAAATGTCAAAGGAAATGCAAGTAACTTAAAGGATGTTTGGGATTTCCATCCTCTAAGAATTCGTGGAACTATCTACTATGTAGTAATATACGCTAGTATAATATATCTATAGTAAAGTAAAACTATTAAAATAGCGTTAAGGCGTTACTCATATCCCCTTTAACACATTTTATATATTCCCGTAGTCTATACAATGTTGTACGCTCCTCCGTAAACTGGAGGTTTACCCAGAGGACATCACATAGGTACGGTACAAAACAAACTCGTAGGAGGCGTGATAGGGCATGCACCAAGGCACTCGAGGCAATGCCAGGGTAGATGTACCGTTTGCGTATCCGAACTAGTGATAATGCATAACAACTACTACCGTCCACCTCGTGACCTAGTCCCAAATCAAAGGTTGCACCCAATAAAATCATAAAAGCAATAGAATGGTATCGAAGAAATGTGTTCGATTGGTGGAATGACCTCACTTGGCCCGGCGTGGCTCCTATTTTAGCCGCATCAAGCTGACTCACTCGTGAGGGCTACGTAAATACCATATAAAACCTTCACCAAACCATCTTACTTCATTTTGGAACCTCCACCACGTACACAGTTGTTAAAGTAGTTTTCGGTATTGGCAGAGAGTATGACAATATCCGATCCCGGTCTCTTTAACAACCAAACGCCTATTTCACACCGTGGTCATTTCATTTCAAATAATTCATACTTTATATCAAAATATCATATTCAAATTCAAAACCACATAGATTCAATATCATTGTCCCTTTTTAAAAATATTCATTTTCAGAATCGTAACATTTTTCAAAATTATAACACTTCCGAAATCATAGCACTTCTAAAATCACAACACTTTTGAAATCGTAACACTTTTGAAATCATAACACTTTGAAATCATAATATTTTTGGCTTAAACAGTTTAGATACTGAATTAGTATATATATTAAAATAGTTATAAATTTAAAATAGTTATAAATTAAAATAGTTTATAAATTAAAATACTTTATAGGATAAAATAGTTTCCTCCAATTTCACAAATCGATTCAAATAATCTTAAATTCCAAATTTCAGTTTAAACCAATTCCAATTTAACCATCTCAATTTAAAGTTCAAAAATTCAATTCAAATTCTAAATAAACCATTTCAATTTATTTTTATTTCAAATCCAGGTTTGGACTATCACTTCAATTCCAATAAGATTCAAGTTTATATATTCAAACATTCACAATATAAATTTCATTTATACTTCAACATTTAACTCATATTTTATTAAGATTGGAAAGTATTCACTTAATCATTTTAATAAAAATTTATTTAAATTCCTAACTTATAAATTTAAATAAATTATAAATATTCAATCTCAATTTTATTTAAAATTGAGAATATTCATTTAATCACTTTTTATCAAATCAAGTTATAAATCATATTTTCAACATCTAAGAATCAATGAGTTCAAAATAAAATTTTATTTAAATTCAATTATTAACTAATTTAAATTCCAAATCAACATTAATTTATCTTCCCAACCTTTATTATTAAAGTTAAAAAAAATCTATTTTAAAATATTAATATAAATTTAAGTAAATACTTAAACATAATATATACTGTTTAAATTAAATTTTTATTAAACTAAATCTTATTTTTAAATGTATTATGTATTGAATCTATTTTTATATATTTATAAATAATAAAATTATAAGAAAAATTTAAAAATTATATTTTCGAAACTAACTTATAAATTAAAATTTCTAAAACATATTATTTTAAAATCTAGATTTTATACATATATAAAAATAGCCTATATATATTATATTTTAAAATCAATATTTATTAAAACCATATATTTCCTTTCAAAACTTTGGAAATTATTTTTCAAAATTTAGAATAACGGTGGCCGTATATAATTATCTATCCTATGGTCAAGTGATACAAATATTTACTATTTCAATCCGCAAATTTAATATTTATGGGTATATATTATTTCAATCCGCAATCCCGATTCAAAATCAATGAAAATCGCTTGGGTTTATCATTTTGACCCATAACGATTTTATCTTACGCTACAAAATCGTTTGGGCATATCATTTCAACCCATAGGGAATTTTAAATTAACAGGGAACTTGTAGAGTGAGAACTTATACATTATACAACTTTATATATATATACATACAAAAATTTAAAAATCAATATTATTATAAACATATATATATAAACTTTGAAATCAACAATATATATATATATATAACTAATATATAAGCTGGTATATAGACTCAAAACAAATCACTGTAAATCTTATATATTTTCTTTTCACAGCAACCAGAAACTTGATTACTACATATATACACACACACACACACATAAATAACATATATATTACAATTAAAGTATGCTTATCAAGTGGAAAAAAATAGACTTTTATGCAGACTTATATGCATAACTAAAATTTTGTAAAGACTTGCGTATAACCAGCAGATTTAATACTTACGTCTAAATGAAGAGGTTATATACATAACTTAAATAACTTATATATATACCACAGACATAATATACATAATTTATATAAATTCATATATACAATCAAACAGATTGCAAATCTCATATAAACATATACACATATTTGAAATACTAGCAATATATGCAACAAATGGAACGCTAAACGTATTTATATATATAACAATAAATCCGAACCGAATGACACACTAAGCTTTAAAATAATATATATATATATATATATATATATATGTATGTATAATACCTTTCAAATACTAATATAAAATGTAAATATAACATAATATATAAATATAATCATACCACGACGAGCTGCAACATGAAGCGAAACTAGGTGAACAAGAATGTGAGCTCTTCATTATACATATATATAACAAATACGTATATATATAATAAAGAAGAGGAGAGGTGGGATAACTCGGGTCGGTTGAGATATAGAGGGGTGGCGAAGGCGGATATGGAGGTGGGTAAAGCAAAGAGGCGGAGGAGCAAGGCGTGGAGGCTGAATGGATAAGATGTGGGAGGCTGGGGATGGTTAGGCCGAGAAGTGGTGGAGATGGAGAGGTGGGGAGAGCGGCCATGGAGAGGCTAGGTGCAAGAGAGAGGGAACGAAGGTGGCAGGTGGCAGTTTCAAAGGGCGGTGGCAAGGCAATTTGTTGTTAGGGGATGGGAAAGGAATTCAGACATGGGTGGGGAAAGGAGAGGCACTGCGGGCTAGAGCAGTGGAAGAACTGAGGAAAATCTCGGTAAAGGAAAAAGGTAAAGGAGTGAAATGCTGAGAGGTTTGTCATGGAGAGGTGGGGAGAAGCCGAGGTTGAGGGGATGATCGAGGTAAAGAATGGAGGAGCGGTTTTCTTTTGAAAATGTTAATGGTGATGGACGAGTTGACCAAAGTATGAAGAAGGAGATAGAAGAAGTAGATGAAAATATAAACTTATATAAATTTTCATTCACAGTGAAAATTAGCTGAACCCATAGAAAAACGAAACGAACCAGAGCTGATATTGAAATAAATTGAAAACCAAAAGTCATGTCTGTTGAAAACTGGAATATCAATAGCTAATGGCTATTTGTATTACCTCATGGACAACGCAAAGACACAGAAAGCCCAAATAGCTCAAATACAGAACCGATTCGGAGATCGTTATACCGATTTCATGGCATACCGGACCCCGAAATATACCAATGAATGTACTGCAAAGATTAGCACGGTGAGACGACCAAAACGGTACACAAATATCAGCGATACGATCAAACTATTACAAGTTGATATTCGTCACTGAAAATACTGTTGAAACGTCGAAAATAAAATAAACGGAGCAATAGCGGTCCAAATTTGGCGAAATGAAATATGACATATCACTCAGAAGATGATTTACAAATTTATTATATAAAAATATTTAGGTTTGGAAATTATTTTATTATCGTATAATATTAACAGATTTAAATTTAAATAAAATTACACAGTAAAATAAACTTCCACATTTTAAGGTGAAAAATTATCATTTGTTATGTTTATATATACGTATTCCAAATAAATAATTTTCATTTTCAAATTTAATTATTTAAAATTTCACAAAATTCTAGTTAATTACGTTATTAAAACCATTAAAATTTACGGGTCGTTACATATACGGTACTATCCAGGTAAGGGATAGGCCGGTCTTTTGTTGGCAGGGGATCTCGACGAGGTCCTCGGTACATTTTTCTAAAGGTGTACTGTGATGGAAGGTACCCCAGTAGCCCAGTCATTATGTGGAATCCATTCTCCAATAAGCGTCGTACGGTTTTGATTGTGCCCAGCTATGCTGAAACGTGAGATGCAAGCATTCAGCTATTTTCTAATTACTTTCTATGGACGCTATTATAATATCAGATGATTTTGATATCAAATGTTTTGGTTATCATAAGGGAAAAACCCGTCAAAGTTATACATTTAACATGTCCATATAGTGCAGCAGAATAATAATAGTAAGTATGGTCTTCCAATCTCCGTCTTCGTCTTTAGATAACTAAGGTCTTCGAGAATTGAAACATCTCGGGCTGACCGGAGCATAATGGGAAAATAATACACTCAAGTTAGGACTATATTTTCTTATGCAAGTAAATTCAAATCAAACAATAAGGTACAGTAGTTTAAGAGACTAAACAAATTGCATTGACTTCGTATGAGCAATCTATATTCAGGTTTAAATTCAAGTTCACATGTCGATTTATGAATTCATATTACGCTCACTACTAATATATTCATTCTTGAAAATAATCTCTCTTCGACTAAATTCTCGATTTCATTTCACAGAACCATTTTATTCAAAGGATAAAATGGCTTTTATTTCCCAACATTTCATTTGTAAATACCGTCTTTCAATTACCCTTTCAAAATATATTTTTGTGAAAATCCTATTTCACCATCACACAATTTCCATTTCATTACCATTCAAATTAACCAACTTAATTAAATCTTTAAATAAAAGAGTTTTATTATTAAATATTCAATTTGATTAACTTCAGAATTAATTTACTTAATTTCTTATTTTAACGCTTTTAGTTGAACTTTAATTCAAAACAATTCGATTTAATCGTTATATTTTAATTCAATAAATTCAATTAAAGCTATCTCTTTAATTAAATCAAATATTTAATTAAAATTTAATTACCTATACAATATTAACAAATTTCATTCTATTTAAAATAATCAACTTAACGAGTTTAAATATCATTTATCTTCAATATAACCATTTAATTCAATTTCGTAACTCTAAAATAGTCCAATTAATATTTCATTTTAAAATATAAATTCACTTAACAGATTTCAAAAATTAAATATTAACTTCAACAAAAATTTAAATTATAAATTCACATTAAATTTTCATTTTTTTTAAATTTAAATATTAATTATCCAAAATAAATTTCTGTTGACCAATCGGTGTTTATTATTAAACTTCTATCCTAGGCCAAGTGGTTTAATTTGGGTATTTACCATTTCAACCCTTATTTTGGTTCAAATTTCAATGTCCAAATCAAAGCATACAACAACAATATACTAATGACAGATATCAATAAATCAATCGTCGTCCAATATTCAAACTTCCCGTAGTTAATGGGTTTTCATTCAATTTGAGTTCCAATCAATAATTTCAACTACTTCGACGAAATCATGTATCGAAATGTTAACTATCAACAATTTTCAATTCCAATATTGACCATAATCATTAACCAAATATACATAACATAGCAGGATACTTGCAATACGAAATCCAACCGTGAGCTTAGAGTCGCTTACCTGCGCTGCTTTGGAACACGGACACGGTGTGTAATGTCCCGCCTTTTCGCACACTTCAAATCGACACATGTGCCAATTCAAACCATACGGAACGGCGGATTGTTATGGGGTAAATAAAAAAACAAGAAAGAAATAAAAAGAAAACAGAATCTCACAGCGGAAAGATAAAATATAATAATAAGATATACAGTTCATAAAACTGTTTACAAAACATTTGATTCTTCTTTATCAATAAATATCAGAGTTCACATACCAATAAATATCAATGCAACAGAACAGTGTGTAGTGCACTAGTATAAATAATAATAATATAAATCTTCGTCTTCGTCCTCCAGAGCTAATCTTCAAATCCTGAAACGCTCGGACTGACCCGAGCGAATTGAAAAGACAAAACACTCGAGTCAGAACTAAAAGATCTTATGTAAGTTAAATCAACAGAAATAAATATGAGTGCAGTAACTCAAGAGATGCTCGGGATTCACATCTCCTAAGGATCCGTTAAACTATTTACTATGTAGTATATTGCGCTATTATAATAGTGTCTATTTATAAAATAAACTTACTTTTAAATAGCGTTAAGAGGTTACCCATATAGCCCTTAACACAAAATATATTCCCATAGTCTATACAGTACCGTAATCTCCCCCGTACTGGGCGTCGTCAGAGGGCACTCCGTAGGTATGGTACAAAGCCAAAATCGTATAAGGCGCGCTAGGGTAGGTGACACGGCACAACTAGGCAATGCCAGGGTAGATATACCAATTACGCTTCCGGGTCGGTGGTAACGCATAGCCGCAGCTACCGCCCACCTCGAGCCACACCCCCAAATCAAAGAAATCAAAAGTGGCCACCAAATCAATCCAAAAGTCAAAGTATAATATCGAAGGGATGTGTCCAATCAAAGGTACTACCTTATTAACTCGTCAATCGCTCCTGTTTTAGAGACCTTATGCCAACTCACGGGAGTCATGTCCACGTATTTATCTTAAAGGAAACGCCACCACCATCCTACTTCATTCTGGAATCTCCACCGCGTACACGGTTGTTAAAGTGGTTTTCGGAGTTGGCAGAGAGTATGACAACTTCCGATCCCGGTCTCTTTAACAACCAAACGTTATTATAACACCGCGGTCTTTAAAAAAAATAGTTATCTTTAAAACCAAAATATAATTATCCATTTCAAAACCCATAAGTACGATATCATCTCCTTCTAAAACCCAAATAATACGATATCATTTTATTTCAAATATATTTCTTTCCAAAATCATGTCATTTTTTAAATTTATAATATCTTGAAACCAAATATTTGAATTATAGCTTTCAAAACATAATGCTTCGAAATTCATAGCTTTAAAACCATAACTTCTAATACTTAAGTGGTTTGGATGTTCAACAGTATATAAAATAAAACAGTTGAATTTAAAATTTCTTTAAAAGTAAATAATTTCCACACCTTCACTTTTTTTATTCACTTTAGATTCAATCTAAACCCATAACTTTTAGATTCATTTTCAGTTTAAATAAAACACTTCGATTTCAATATTTCAAAACTTCAAGAATTTAATGAATTTCAAAACTAAGGTTGGAAATTTCAAAACAACAATTCATTTTCCTATTATTTAGTTTGAAAGGTTTATGTGATAAATCCATAACCATTTAGAATAAACTAAATTTATTAACACCAAAATTTCCTTTCATTTATTTATACTAGAATTATTTATTAAATCCAGTTATAATATCATACCTTAAAATTTCCAATTTTAATAAGTTTACATCAACTTATGGAGTTAAATTTTCAAATAAGCTCAATTCCAATTAAATCTCCAATTTATCTTTCAATCTTAATTTATTTGAATCATTTATAACTCTATATATATACAAGAACTTAAACTCATACTAAATCGTATAATATAAATTATCAAATGCCATTTTTCAACTTATTCATTTTATTTAGCAGATTTATACATAGCTTAAATTCAACAATTTAACTTTGTATGTATATATATATATATATAAAATATATTTGTATCATATCCAAATTTAATATTTAATAAACCGTATCATATCCAAACCATAAAAATCATTTCAAAATAATTATATATATATATATCTTCGGCGCCTGTATATAATTTTCTATCTTATGGCCAAGTGATACGGATATTTATCATTTCAATCCGCAATTTAAAAATAAATTACGGTTGTATATCATTTCAAACCGCAATCCCGAATGAAATGAAAATGGATAATAACTTGCAGTTTATATAAGATAGAACACATCATCCATTCATCCAATATCAATCATCAACCAATTTAATTCAATCATCATCCATTTAAACAAACATCAATATATATAACATATAAAATATAACAGGAAATAAATATCAGTTATTAACTAACAATTTATATTCAAAATAAATTTATTAACTGTTTAACTATCAGTTTATATGCAAATAATAAAATTTAACTGTCAATTTATATACAATCGTAAAATTAAATAACAGTTGAATTAAATAAATGCGATTTAACAGGGATGATGAATAAAACATGCCAAACAGTCATAAATGAATTTCTACTCATATCATACATCAATTTAACAAACATAAGAAAATTTATAAGTTGTGAGTGGGTTAGAACACTCACCTTTTGAATTTAAATTGAATTTAAATCCAATTTAAATCCAAAAATTTGACGGTCACCAAATTCATCCAAACCAGCGTCAGCAGATGTAACAGCCCGATATTTTCAGCCATTCGCATCCGCATATGTCGGACTTGAATTGCTCAAAATACTGCGTTGTAAATAAATTTGGAGCAAATGAAATACAATCACAGAATCACAGATACAGAAATATCAGAATAACTCGCAGTGGAAATAAAAATACCATAGTAGTTCATGAAGCTACTACCATAGTAGTTCATGAAGCTACTACAGAATAACTCAAGTAAACAAACTCTCAAAACATAATACATAATATTAGTCTAAACATATACAATAGAAATCTCAAATACATAGAAGTTTATAAATGCTGAAATAGAACAACGAAAACTGAAAGGAAATAGATAACTAGACAAGCAGAAACTCCAGCGATTCCTATCTCGAGAAAAGAAATCCAAAGCTAAGCTGTAAATACTCAGGCCGACCTGAGCGTAAAGTAAAACACAAAACACTCGAGTCAGGACAATATATACTTATATAATGTAAACCAACTCAAGTGAACTGTAGTAGAAATGCACAATAACTTAAATAATGCTTGGGATCGCCCATCCTTTAAGAATCAGTTAAACTATAAATTAAATACATCCCGTGGTTAAAATTTCAAAATGGTATTTTATACTTCAAAATAAAATATCATTTCAAAATTCAATATCATTCAAAATCCATTTCATAATATCAAAATATAATATCTTCCAAACCACGTTCATTTTTATTTAATTTAAATACCATTACAAAACACATTTCAAAATAGTTTATATTTCGAAACAAATTACTTCCTTTTAAATCATAAAATGAAGTTATTATATTTAATAATTAAATTATTATTAAATTTTCAAAATTTTAAATCTTTTCAAAGTTCATTCATTCCCTAAAATTTATCAAACAGTGAAAATTCACATTTTCGCAGCATTTAGACAATGCTACGGAAAGTTACTTTTAAAACAATTCAATTTAACAAAAGACAGCATTTAAATGCTATAATAGGGTTACTTTAGTTGAAATAAAACCTTACTTGAATTCAACAATTATAGCCCTTACTTAAATTTAGCCATTTAGTTCATTTCTATCAACTACAGCATTTACAAATGCCGTAATATCATTTACATTAGAAAAATATAGCATTTCAAAATTGCTATTAATTAAATTCCAAATATTCAATATAATTTAACAAATAATTAAATTTTTATTTAATTCGTTTTTAACTTATAATTATACATTTTCACTTTTAAAACAATCATTTAAGTACCCTTATATTCATGATTTTATAAGTTCAATTTCCATTCAAAATCAAATTTAATAATAATTTACTTATTAAAATTCCAACATTAAATTTTAAATTCATTAAATTAAATTTAACTTAACACTTAAGTTTAAATTTTCAAATATAACTCAATTTCATTTTTATTTACTTAACTTAAAATTCACTTTTAAGCCAAATTCACAAATTTCCAATTTTAGTTATATTTCAAAATTTCAACTTAAATATTCATTCATTTCACATTTAACTTTATTAAAAAAATCATTAATATATTATAAAATCATTTTAAATTCTTTTAAATTTAAAATATCATAAATTTATCATATTTTCATATTTAATTTAAATTCCATTTATCACCAAATTATAATTTCCAAAATAACTTACATTTCAGATTTTCTAATTTTTCCATTTATTTATTTCACTTATAAAATTTTAGAAAATCAATAATGCTTTACAAAAATCATTTTTTATCAAATTTACATCAAAATATTATAATATTTACATTTCTAAAATATTTTAAAATTTTAGAAAAACATATTTTAACAACGGGTCTGTATTTCATTTTCTAGCCTAGGTAAAGTGATACGGGTATATATCATTTCAACCCGTAATTTACAAAGAAAACCCGGGTTTGATCTTTTCAAACCCGCAATCCCAAGTAAATGAAAATAATTGAAAATCATTCAGGCCGATCATTTCAGCCCATAATGATTTTCTCCTATTCTAAAGTCCGTTCGGGTATGTATCATTTCAACCCATAGTGATTCTAATCTAAAGGGAACTTGCAGTGTGATAAACTGATAAAAATAACAAAACAACATAATATAACAGTAACAGATGTTATAACATGTGTATAAGCATGGGTGAATATCATATAATCATAATATAGCAGGTGTAATATGATAATGCATTTTACAGATTCAAAAGGGGTCAATTTACTAGTTATATATGTACATATTGTCTGATGAGAATAACTCACTGTTTTGAGCTGGAGACACAATGACGAATGCACGAATGAGATCCAAACAAGCACGATAACACGACACAAAGATGAGTGGAAGAGACAAAGGTTAATTCTCTTTGGATACATGAGACAAAACAAATAAATATAACATAAGTTTTCAACCCAAATTCAATTAAATAAAGCTAGAAATGAATACACAAAACATCACCGAAGTGTTTGCACTTGCTTTCTACCACCTATGATTCAACTCCAGATCTGAAATGGCACGGATAAAGGCATGGTTTGGATCTGGTTTGGGTTCTTAAAGGTCTGCCTAGCATGGCAAAATGATGGAGCAAAGATATATGAGCATGAACTAACACTACAAGGCAAATATCATGGATTCCTATGCACTAGAGGGCTCGACCAAGGCCAAGGAGGGAACGACCAGGTCTGTAGTGGGCTGGAGGATGATGTGGCAGTGGGCTCAGGTCAGGAATTTTCTGGTGGTGGTGGTGTATGGTCGACCAAAGTGATGGAGGAGGTGATGGAAGCAAGGTATCTTGGCTATGTTGGATATAGGTGGAGTTTGCTTCATGTTTTGGTGGATCATCAACATGGATGGCCTCGGCTCTGGAGTGGCAGTGGAGAGGAGGGTATGGTGGCTGGAATAGGTGGTGGTGGAGGCGGCCAAGGCACTGGAGATGGAGGGGCCGAACTGCATAAGAGATTGCAAGTGCAAAAATCAAGTAAATCAAGTAGAAAATGTAAAAAGAAATGAAAGTTTTTATCAAAATTTCTTCTTGGAGATGGCCGAAACCTTTTTTAGGGTTTGAGAGAAAATTTTCATGTGAGAAACAATGGAAGAGTCGTCAGAAACAAAGAGATATGGTCAGCAAATGATTAATGCAAGTGTTATTGAATTTGAAAAGACAAAAGGAGGTGAAAAGGCAATGGTATGTTAAAGGTCAAAACTCTTCATATTTCTCTAATTTCTTTTGCAAATTTTAATAAATGAAAATTTTATTATAATTACAGATAAAAACACGAAAATATAGTAAATAAACAAAAATAAATAAATATTAATTATATATAATTTAATTAATAAAAACAGCAAAAATTGCAAACTAGTTATGAAAATATGAAAATAAATGCAGTGAAGTTTGGAAAATTTTTATGTACTTGAAAAATATTTATAAATAAAGATAAGAACACAAAATTAAAATGAATTCACAAAATACATAAATAAATATTAATTTAATATAATTTAATGAAGAAAATAGCAGAAAAATGGAAACTAGCCTATAAAAACAGAAAATAAATGCAATAGACTTTGGGAAAAATTAAACACCACTTTAATAAAATTTAAAAGACAAAATATATATAACATGAAATATTGACACATTTTAAAATAAAATATGACAATTAAAATATAGTTTATATTATTTAAAATAAACATAATTGCTAAATAAAGCAGATTACGCTCAATATTGGAATATACATAACTTTCACAATTTAAATCTGTTTTCAACGAAACGAAAAGCAATATTCAAGTTATTAAGTCTATTTTCATAATAAAAGATCAAATTTAAGAATCTAAATATTTAAATTTGAAATTTAAAAATCAAAGTTTGACCCAAATTTACCGAAATCAACATTTTAGGAAAATATTCAATTTATACCATTTTGGAATTATAAATCACATAATAATCAAAGTTTATATTTAAAAATGAAAAGTTTGAAATGGAATCAGTTAAAAATTTTAAAAATGAAATAAAGTCAAAATTAAAATATACATAAAAATCTAGGGTTGTTACAGCAGATCCGAAATTTTATTACGATCCTAACAAAAAAAATCGCGCGTGAAACGGAGTTAGTATGTAAGAGTTATAGCGATAAAACGATTGAAATTAAAAAAAAAAAAAAGATAATCTTTCTCCCACAACTTGTCCACGTCATCAAGCTACAGGACCGAACCCTAAAAATTTCCATGTCGCGAAACAGTTCCGTGAACCCTAGCTACAAACTCGAGCGCCGCCACCGTGTTTCGCCACCATCTCGATGAGATCTACATCGATCCGAGTCGTCCATGGCCACCCCTACCTCGGCCGACCAAAACCCCCCTCACGCGCACGGTAATCAACGCCGAGGCCTCCTCCGCTGTCGCCGCCTTCAATGGCCAAACACGGCAAATCCTGACCTCCTTCAGGCGAGCGATTTCATCCCTAGACCCTACTCGACGAGCTCTACCACTCCATGCCTTCTGATCGTCGCTAGGTCGAAGATCCGCCGTTGAATCACAAAGCTAAAACGAACGGCCGACACTAAATCTCTGATTTCAGGACGAACGATGAGTCACATAGAAAAACGAAATACACCATCGAATTCTGCTCGTCGAAGGCTTCAACATATATATTTTTGAGAATTTTCTGAGGCCATTGAATTTTTTACTTTCGATCTGATTTGAATTTGGATTTAGGGTTTGCACCCATTAAGGAAGAGGAAGAACTGATGAAATTTATGCGTAGACAAATAAGAATAGACGGAGGCTAGGGTTTAGTAGGATATTTATAGATAAAGTTGAAAAATAGATGGATTAAGTTGATAGATATACGTGCTAACGTGTCTCAAAAAGCCCGTTCTGACCCCGGAACGAAATTGGGTAAACCCATATATCGAAGTAGGTATTTTAAAATATTCCGAACACGATGGAAAAAGTTTCACATTCAAATTCCATTGATGAAGAAGTTATGATGAAAACAATATTTTCAAATTGATTTCAATTAAATCGATTTCAAGGCGTTTCGCGTCCGTACGATCAAAGAACAAGTCCGATCGCTACGAAACTTGAAACCCTACAATAATTCACCGTTACGGATCCGATGAAACTGGTTTCATCGAAATCTGAGTTCTGACCAAAATGGCTATTTTTATATTAATTAAATAAATTCAAAATAAATAAATAATTAAAATCCAATTTTTTATTTAGATTCCAAAATTGACCCATTTTATCACCTTTTAAAAATTCTTAATCATTTACAAAATTCCAGCAAGTTTAGATGTCAAATTTAAAGAAGGTAAATTTATAAATTTCAATATAAATCCTAAATTTCATTAAATACCCAAATTATAAATAATATCCTAAAATTTCAATTAGTTAAATAAATTAATTAGTATTCCATTCATTCCTGTCAAACAGATGGATTAAATATTGGATTCCAAATTATCACACAAATTTCTCACATTATCTTTATTTAAAATAATGAATTTAACTATATCTAATCTCATTTAGTTGCAATTAAATTCAATTATTAGACTTTAAGTTTCCATATAAATAAAATCCTGATTCCCCATTCTTATATTCACTATTTATCATAATACCATCCTGGGTACCATTTAGTTTAGTATATATATATATCCAGATACTTTAACATTTTCCAGTTGTTTATCTCAATTGCATAACATTAAATTTATATTAATTGAAATGGTTTCTGATTTAATTGAACGAACTAAGTATATAACTCATAATAATTGTTGTAAAATTCTCAATCCCACATTTATAAGTTTTTTATTTCCACTCAAATATTATAGATATTTATAGGTATAGGTTTTTATTCAGTCATTATTTATTATATATTAATTAGATAAATTCACTATTTAAGTCCGTTTAAATTTATTACCAAATACCCATTTACCTTTCCCATCAAATTTTAATTCTATTCAATTAATATAACAATCACTTTCCTATTCACACCTTATTATCAACCCACAATTATTGCAATTCATTATCTTATATTGATTTTATACAATTACCATTAACTTTACATTCAACTTCTATTCAATGTATATTTATTCATCAATCAAATTCGATATTTACTTTTCTTTCCTTCTATTTGATAAATAACCTAGTATACATTTACCTACATTCATTTCATTCCATTCATTTATGGGTATTGCATTGAAATTTAATTTATTAGCTAATACCAACATTATTACCATTAATTACAATTGGATTCCCAATTTTATTCAATATCCTGAATAAATAACATATATATTAATCAAATCCTTACATTTGTTTTTCTCATATTCCATTTAAAATCAAATCATAACATTTAAATGATTTTAATGAATTGGAATTTCATTCAAGTCGTAAATTATTAACTTGCAATAACATGATTCCTTAATTTATTCCAATTACCGCTTACACTCTTTTATTGCATTAAATCAATTTAATATTTTCATTAATTTCTCATATTAAACTTTATATCTAGGTAAGAATCCTTTTTCTACTTAATTCAATTTGGATTTTATTCAAATTTCTATAAATAGGTTTTAAGTCACCATTTACATAATTTATTTTAGCTTTCATTTTAACATATATTTATCCCCATTATTGTTTCTACAAAAATAAATTACAAAAATCCAATCAAATAAACAAATTAAATTGTCGAAATATACGGGTCGTTACACTCTCCCCCACTCAAAACTTTTCGTCCCCGAAAAGGAAAAAGAAAAGGAAGCGAAGAAATAAGAAAACAATATATCTTTCTTAATTAATTTATAAACAAATAAGTTTACAAAATAAAATAATTTAACATAAAATATACCAATTTATACCTATTTAAATCCCTTATACATAAATTGTTAAAGTTTTTAAACAATTTCAAAATTTTCTATGTCCAAAATTTGCGGAAAATTTTGGCAGAGTCTCCTTTGTACGGAGAGGCTCGGAAGAAAATATAATATAAATATAACAATATACACAAATATTTTCCAAATAATATATATCCCTACACGGAAAAATATATAAAATAACGCTATAACCCGTAATCCGAAAACGTACCTATTTATCGGGCAACTTACGCTAAATTTATGGGACCAAAAGCATTAGCAATTGCTTCCATAACCTGCATTTCACTTATAAACACTTATAAAATCTAAAGGGTTAACAATTTATATAAAGTGAAATATTTAAGTGGTTTCAATTACTAATAACAAATCAGTACAACAACCATCAATTCGACAAATAGCATACACAACAAATTCAAAGCAACCATTCAACCAAACATACAAATAGTTGTTCGGGTTCAAAACTTTTAAAATTATACGGAATGAAGAATAAACTACTACCGCATCATTTACTCAACAGCCTTAGATAAAACTAAATAGATTATTCTTTCATCCAATCCCAATTTTAAAGTATCTTACCCAAACAACCATAACTTAAACAACAACAATTCAAACCAACAAATCAAATTAACATATTATCAATTTATTTCATACTTTAGTTGTTTGATTTCCTTTCTTTCATTTACTCAGTGATTATTTAAAATTTTCATTTATAACTTACAATTATTCACCTTATTTCTACCAAAATTTCCACTCATTCATATCATGAATTTTCCTTTTATTATTTCACATTCATTTATTCACTGCTTAACTTATTTATTTACAGTATTCATCGTTCTGTTTATTAAAATAATTTACTTTAACATTTACTAAAGTTTATTGTCATCTATTTATGATATTTACCTTTAATTATATTCATTTGGTAAAATTTCAATTATAACTTAAGTTCGTAACATTAAATTTTCATTTAATAGCCAGCTCATTGGATACTTCATTGCCTATTTTCACTTGTACAAATTCTATTGCATTTCTTATTAAACATTTCAACTTTTTATATTTGGTAAGTTATATATGTTAAAGAAAATGCAAATGAACTTATACAAGTTTTATCATCCTTTAATTAATTTAATGTTCAACAATATCACTCTTTGTTTTATATGTTACAAATTTCAAACTTCCTTTAATTCCCATTTATAACTTAGCATTTACATCTCTTATTTTATTTAGGGTTTCAATTATTAGTTACCTACTTTTCATTTCACTACAATAATTGAAACAATTTTTTTTAACGGAAGTTTAAAAATTAAATACCGGGTTACATTTTCAGTTTATTTTAAAACAATAGATAAATATATTCTTACAACTTATATATCTATAATTATATCTACAACACTTCAAACTTTATATTTCCAATCAAAATGAATCTGCAGTAAAACTACTACAGTGGTCTTCCCCCTTCGAAACTCGAAAATGAAAGTCGATGATGCGGCGGCCATCACCGAAATTATTTTCCAGCGACAGAGAGGAAAGTACAAAACTTATTTTCTCCAAAATCTTCTTTAAAATAATTCTTCCAAATTATAATAAATATTTATATCAGGAAGTACTTACAAACAATATTATTATATCCCAAAATTTATCCGAAAGAAATTTCAAAACCCCGTATCTTAAGTTCTAAATTTCCAAATTTCATTTATTTTATTTTTGAATCTTATTTCTATTATTATTTATACACTTTATTACCTAACAACCAATCTATTGCAGCCAAATACAGATATCATTTGAATTTTTTTTATTTTATATAGAAAATATAATAGGCAAAATTATTTCGTTCACCTATATTAAAACAAATATTATGTCGGTCTGTCGTATTAAGTGTTTAGAAATCCCTATTGATGTCATAGCGTCCCATGCATCAACCAAAATTTATAAATACAAAACGGAACAGATTAATACAATATTAAAACCCTTTTTTTATAACACTAACAAATACTCTCTCTCACATATACACTCAGCGACTCCCATAGGGTATTACTACCCTATTAGTAAAGAGTCAAACCCCTCAAAGCTAAGGTTTATCGCTAAACCAAAGCTCTGATACCAGATGTAACGTCCCGCCTTTTCGCACACTTCAAATCGACACACGCGCCGATTCAAACCATACAGAAGGGCGGATTGTTATGGGGCAAATAAAAAAAAAGAAAGAAATAGAAAGAAAACAGAATCTCACAGCGGAAGGATAACATATAATAATAAGATATACAGTTCATAAAATTATTTACAAAACATTTGATTCTTCTTTATCAATAAATATCAGAGTTCACATACCAATAAATATCAATGCAGTCGAACAGTGTGTAGTGTACTAGTATAAATAATAATAATATAATTCTTCGTCTTCGTCCTCTAGAGCTAATCTTCAAATCCTGAAACGCTCGGACTGACCCGAGCGAATTGAAAAGACAAAACACTCGAGTCAGAACTAAAAGATCTTATGTAAGTTAAATCAACAGAAATAAATATGAGTAAAGTAACTCAAGAGATGCTCGGTATTCACATCTCCTAAGGATCTGTTAAACTATTTACTATGTAGTATATTGCGCTATTATAATAGTGTCTATTTATAAAATAAACTTACTTTTAGATAGCGTTAAGAGGTTATCCATATAGCCCTTAACACAAAATATATTCCCATAGTCTATACAATATCGTAATCTCCCCCGTACTGGGCGTCGTCAAAGGGCACTCAATAGGTATGGTACAAAGCCAAAATCATATAAGGCGCGCTAGGGTAGGTGACACGGCACAACTAGGCAATGCCAGGGTAGATATACCAATTACGCTTCCGGGTCGGTGGTAACGCATAGCCGCAGCTAACGCCCACCTCGAGCCACACCCCCAAATCAAAGAAATCAAAAGTGGCCACCGAATCAATCCAAAAGTCAAAGTATAATATCGAAGGGATGTGTCCAATCAAAGGTACTACCTTATTAACTCGTCAATCGCTCCTGTTTTAGAGACCTTATGCCAACTCACGGGAGTCATGTCCACGTATTTATCTTAAAGGAAACGCCACCACCATCCTACTTCATTCTGGAATCTCCACCGCGTAAATGGTTGTTAAAGTGGTTTTTGGAGTTGGCAGAGAGTATGACAACTTCCGATCACGGTGTCTTTAACAACTAAACGTTATTATAACACCACGGTCTTTAAAAAAATAGTTATCTTTAAAACCAAAATATAATTATCCATTTCAAAACCCATAAGTACGATATCATCTCCTTCTAAAACCCAAATAATATGATATCATTTTATTTCAAATATATTTCTTTCCAAAATCATGTCATTTTTTTAACTTTATAATATCTCGAAACCAAATATTTGAATTATAGCTTTCGAAACATAAACTTCGAAATTCATAGCTTTAAAACCATGACTTCTAATGCTTAAGTGGTTTGGATATTCAACAGTATATAAAATAAAACAGTTGAATTTAAAATTTCTTTAAAAGTAAATAATTTCCACACCTTCACCGTTTTTTTATTCACTTTAGATTCAATCTAAACCCATAACTTTTAGATTCATTTTCAGTTTAAATAAAACACTTCGATTTCAATATTTCAAAACTTCGAGAATTTAATGAATTTCAAAACTAAGGTTGGAAATTTCAAAACAACAATTCATTTTCCTATTATTTAGTTTGAAAGGTTTATATGATAAATCCATAAGCATTTATAATAAACTAAATTTATTAACACTAAAATTTCCTTTCATTTATTTATACTAGAATCATTTATTAAATCCAGTTACAATATCGTACCTTAAAATTTCCAATTCTAATAAGTTTACATCAACTTATGGAGTTAAATTTTCAAATAAGCTCAATTCCAATTAAATCTCCAATTTATCTTTCAATCTTAATTTATTTGAATCATTTATAACTCTATATATATACAAGAACTTAAACTCATATTAAATCGTATAATATAAATTATCAAATGCCATTTTTCAACTTATTCATTTTATTTAGCAGACTTATACATAGCTGAAATTCAACAATTTAACTTTGTATGTATATATATATATAAAATATATTTGTATCATATCCAAATTTAATATTTAATAAACCATATCATATCCAAATCATAAAAATCATTTCAAAAATAATTATATATATATATCGCAGTGCCTGTATATAATTTTCTATCCTATGGTCAAGTGATACGGATATTTATCATTTCAATTCGCAATTTAAAAATAAATTGTGGTTGTATATCATTTCAAACCGCAATCCTGAATGAAATGAAAATGTATAATAACTTGCAGTTTATATAAGATAGAACACATCATCCATTCATCCAATATCAATCATCAATCAATTTAATTCAATCATCATCCATTTAAACAAACATCAATATATATAGCATATAAAATATAACAGGAAATAAATAACAGTTATTAACTAACAGTTTTTATTCAAAATAAATTTATTAACTGTTTAACTATCAGTTTATATGCAAATAATAAAATTTAACTGTCAATTTATATACAATCATAAAATTAAATAACAGTTGAATTAAATAAATGCGATTTAACAGTAATGATGAATAAAACATGCCAAACAGTCATAAATGAGTTTCTACTCATATCATACATCAATTTAACAAACATAAGAAAATTTAGAAGTTGTGAGTGGGTTATAACACTCACCTTTTGAATTTAAATTGAATTTAAATCCAATTTAAATTCAAAAATTTGACGGTCACCAAATTCATCCAAACCAGTGTCAGAAGATTCGAAATTTTATTACGATCCTAACAAAAAAAATCGCGCGTGAAACGGAGTTCATATGTAAGAGTTATAGCGATAAAACGATTGAAATTAAAAATAAAATAAATAAACAAAAGATAACCTTTCTCCCACAACTCTTCCATGTCATCAAGCTATAGGACCGAACCCTAAAAATTTCCAGGCCGCGAAATAGTTCCGTGAACCCTAGCTCCAAACGCGAGCGCCACCACCGTGTTTCTCCACCATCTCGATGAGATCTACATCGATCCGAGTCGTCCATGGCCACCCCTACCTCGGCCGACCAAAACCCCCCTCACACGCACGGTAATCGAGGCCGAGGCCTCCTCCGCTGCCGCCGCCTTCTATGGCCAAACACGACAAATCCTGACCTCCTTCAGGCGAGCGATTTCATCCCTAGACCCTACTCGACGAGCTCTACCACTCCATGCCTTCTGATCGTCGCTAGGTCGAAGATTCACCGTTGAATCACAAAGCTAAAACGAACGGCCGAAACTAAATCTCTGATTTTAGGTCGAACGATGAGGCACATCGAAAAACGAAATACACCATTGAATTCTGCTCGTCGAAGGCTTTAACATATATATTTTTGAGAATTTTCTGAGGCCTTTGAATTTTTGACTTTGGATCTGATTTGAATTTGGATTTAGGGTTTGCACCCATTGAGGAAGAGGAAGAACTGATGAAATTTACACATAGACAAATGAGAATAGGCGGAGGCTAGGGTTTAGTAGGATATTTATAGATAAATTTGAAAAATAGATGGATCGAGTTGATAGATATACGTGCTAACGCTAACGTGGCCCAAAAAGCCCGTTCTGACCCCGGAACGAAATTGGGTAAACCCATATATCGAAATAGGTATTTTAAAATATTATGAACATGATGGAAAAAGTTTCATGTTCAAATTCCATCGTATGAAGAAGTTATGCTGAAAACAATATTTTCAAATTGATTTCAATTAAATCGATTTCAAGGCGTTTCGCGTCCGTACGATCAAACGACAAGTGCGATCGCTACGAAACTTGAAACCCTACAATAATTCGCTGTTACGGATCCGATGAAACTAGTTTCGTCGAAATCCGAGTCCATGACCAAAATTGCTATTTTTATATTAATTAAATAAATTCAAAATAAATAGATAATTAAAATCCAATTTTATATTTAGATTCTAAAATTGACCCATTTTATCACTTTTTAAAAATTCTTAATCATTTACAAAATTCCAGCAAGTTTAGATGTCAAATTTAAAGAAGGTAAATTTATGAATTTCAATATAAATCCTTAATTTCATTAAATACTCAAATTATAAATAATATCCTAAAATTTCATTTAGTTAAATAAATTAATTAGTATTCCATTCATTCCTGTCAAGCAGATGGATTAAATATTGGATTCCAAATTATCACACAAATTTCTCACATTATCTTTATTTCAAATAACGAATTTAACTATATCCAATCCCATTTAATTGCAATTAAATTCAATTATTAGACTTTAAGTTTCCATATAAATAAAATCCTGATTCCCATTTTAAATTCACTATTTATCATAATACCATCCTGGGTACCATTTATTTTAGTATATATATCCAAATACTTTAACATTTTCCAATTGTTTATCTCAATTGCATAACATTAAATTTATATCTATTTCAATGGTTTCTGATTTAATTGAACGAACTAAGTATATAACTCATAATAATTGTTGTAAAACTCTCAATCCCACATTTATAAGTTTGTTATTTCCACTCAAATATTATAGATATTTACAGGTATAGGTTTTTATTCAGTCATTATTTATTATATATTAATTAGATAAATTCACTATTTAAGTCCGTTTAAATTTATTACCAAATACCCATTTACCTTTCCCATCAAATTTGAATTCCATTCAATTAATATAACAATCACTTTCCCATTCACACCTTATTATCAACCCACAATTATTGCAATTCATTATCTTATATTGATTTTATACAATTACCATTAACTTTACATTCAACTTCTATTCAATATTTATTCATCAATCAAATTCGATATTTACTTTTCTTTCCTTCTATTTGATAAATAACCTAGTATACATTTACCTACATTCATTTCATTCCATTCATTTATGGGTATTGCATTGAAATTTAATTTATTAGCTAATACCTACATTATTACCATTAATTACAATTGGATTCCCAATTTTATTCAATATCCTGAATAAATAACATATATATTAATCAAATCCTTACATTTGTTTTTCTCATATTCCATTTAAAATCAAATCATAACATTTAAATGATTTTAATGAATTGAAATTTCATTCAAGTCGTAAATTATTAACTTGTAGTAACATGATTCTTAATTTATTCCAATTACCGTTTACACTCTTTTATTGCATTAAATCAATTTAATATTTTCATTAATTTCTCATATTAAATTTTATATCCAGGTAAGAATCCTTTTTCTACTTAATTCAATTTGAATTTTATTCAAATTTCTATAAATAGGTTTTAAGTCACCATTTACATAATTTATTTTAGCCTTCATTTTAACATATATTTATCCCCATTATTGTTTCTACAAAAATAAATTAGAAAATTCCAATCAAATAAACAAATTAAATTGTCGAAATATACGGGTCGTTACACAGTGATACGGATACGTGTACACGAGATAGAAGATAACGGCTCTCTCTTTTCTCTTTTTTTTTCCTTTTGGCCACTGCAACCATGCTCACTTTGGGATGCCTACTTCCAAACACGCATGCAAGATAAAGGGGAAGAGGGCTATGCTCGGCATGGGCTAGGCTACGGCAAAGGGAGGCTCCGGTGAGTGCGTCGATAGTTCAAGGTGGGGAGGTGGGCACTCGGGTTCGGCGGTGTGGTTTGAGACAGTGAGTGTATTGTCGCTATAGAGGTGGCAGACTGGTGGGTAGCTGGGTGATGGCAGGTGGGTCTTGAGGCTAGGGAGTCAGAGGTGGTGGCCGGTGGTGGTGCTTTGGGTGAGGCTGGAGGGGTGTACGACTTCGGTGCAGGCAAGTTGCAGGCTGGTGGGATGGAATGCGGGTCGGAGGTGGTGGCCGGTTGGCTGTTGAAGGGCTGGGCAGTGAGGTGGCTTGGGCCACAGGTGGGAGGAGGTTCGGCTGGTCAATGGGGAAGAGGCGTAGGTAGGTGGTCGAGTGCAACGGGTCCAGTTTAGAAGGGTAGCGGTTGGAGGAAATAAAGTTGGAGTGGAGAGGAAAGAAAGAAGGGAGGAGTTTGGCTACGTGTGTAAATATTTTTGTATATACCACTTCTGTATTATCTCCAACAGAATTCAAATGCTTTCAAAAAAGAAGAAGCGAGCAAAGGAGCAGGGGGATGAGCACGCGAATATATAGAGGAGAGACTAGCATTAAGTGCTGCATTTAATTAGGTTGACAGCACACACAAGGTCTCAGAGAAAAGAATGAAACATGGGCTGAAAAGAACGAAAAGAATGTGAGGAATAATGACTCCCGCATGGTCACGGACCAATGTTTCAACCATGTAGCATTTTGCCATGGAAGCCAAAATAGAAAAACAAATATACCACGGTGATCAACGCGATGAGACGATTCCAATGATGCAATCAAATCTATGCTATGACGTTTATAGAAAAATTTCATTTGTCACTGCGCTTACCGCTTCGAAATTGAACGACAACGGTAATTCTAGATAAATGGAGCTATAGAGAAAGGAATTGGATGGAACGAACTTTGACGTTTTAATTAGAAAATTTTCTAGATCATTTCTGTGTAAAAATATTCATATTTTAAATTTTGATAATTCGCACTGAAAAATTGTGCTGATCGAGTTTCGAACGAATTTTGGTGCAAGATAAATTTTATTGGTTTTATTTTAATGGACGTATTTCAAATATCTAGTTTTCATTGCCATATTTTTATTTTTAAAAATAAATTTTATTTCAAATTCTTCGTTAAATTATTGTTTATGTTGTTGAAAAAAATTCAGGTCGTTACAATCTTCCCCACTCAAAAGTTTTCGTCCTCGAAAAGGAGCGAAGTAAGAAATTTAACATATGATATATTTTACTCATAAAAATCAACTTATAAAACATAAGAATAATCAATATAACTATGTGCGACACATAAATGCAATGCAACTAATAGGGATGATGTCAACTACATGCAACCAAACAGCATAGCAATCATAAGCAAGAAACCGTAATAGCTAGCAACCATAGAATACAATCATTTTATTAGAATTCGTATGATATATATATACCATTCATACGTATAACAATTTCGATCTCTTATTTGAGTACGCAATTTTATTCTCTAAACTAGTATTGGTAACCCAATTACTCTAGTGCAGACTATAATCCAACCTTTTGATTTGCAACTTCCATCCTCCTTACATAGTAATAAATTATGTTAGAGAACTTCAGATTCGTATCAAAAATTCGTATTAGTTCTCGTCGTCGAGAATCAAGTGAACAATCCTAAATCAGACAGGTATGAATTACCTTAAAATCGTGTATGCAAATCTGAATCAAAACTGTAAATGCAATTAGAATGGCCTGTATACAACTTACGTATTTATTCTATTGGTTTCTTAATTTTACCAATAAATAATTCAAATGGTTTTTATATTCAATTCTTAAATGTTTGAAAATTTTTCTTTGTAAAAAATTCTTTTATAACGAAATACTTTTATATCGAAAGTACTTTTGATAGATCGATGTTTCCACAAGTTTATCCTCATTCTTACAGAATCTAGTAATACGTTGACCAGGCACAAGACTAGAAATCTCTAAATACTTAGTAAACCTGTCTCAACACCAAGTGAAAATACTTGGAAAACTTTAAAATGGTAAGTACAATCCAATCACCAAAATCAAACGAACGGGATCGTCATAAAACGTAGTCCCTAAGGTCGCTCTCTCGCTAAGTTGAGAGAACAGAGCGACGTGGCCTCAGGTGACTTAGGCAACCACTGCTCCATGTCTTACGCTATGACATCCAAAATAACCATAAATCGCAGATACACAATGGTTTCGCATGGATCCCCCAAGTAACATCTGTACCCATGAGCAATCACCGCTCTACGAATTACGCTATGCAAAACACTCGCATGGATCGTAGTCTACTTAATAGTAACACTGGTAGTTATGTCTCTATCAACCATAGACTGAAGGCAATTATCTACTCCCACGAATTACGCCATGTGGACCGCAGATACACAATAGTTTTGCCTGGTTCCCCCAGGAAACATCCGTACCTCAAGGCGATCGCTCTACCTAGGCGGATTATGCCGAAAACGACCATAGATCGTAGTTACACAATGGTTTGGCCTTGGTCCCCTAGGAAACATCCGTAACCGTAAGCCTCACAGCCCTGCGAATTTCGCTATGCAGCTGAGTCGTAAGACCATAGGTTATGCCGTGGAATTCGAAGGAACTCATGAGTTTGTGTCCGGACAACATAAATCAATCAATAGAATGTATCCACAATGTGGCCACAAAGCGGATAATCAAGCTGAAGGTACTTCCCATATCTTCAATTTCAAAATGTATATCATACTGTACATACCTTTTCAAATCATCAATTTCGAATATGTTAGTCTTATATAATTCCGTTATATATAAGATCATCGCTTTTCAAATCGAGTACCTTTCAAAATCAATAGTTTTCGAAATAACTTCATACTTATATAAACCAATTTTATATAAGAATCGAAAACTTTCAAATCAAATATTTTTTTATAGTCAAAGGTTCTCAAAATCAACCACTTTCAAATATCGGTTCAACTTCAAATTCATATATAATTTCGACAATCATTTTTAAATTGAATATTATTCAGTATTCATATATTTTAAAATCCCAATCATCAATTTTCAAAATTTACCTTAGTTTCATATTTACGTAAAGTCATATCTATATAAAATCAACTTTCTTTCTAAATCACTTTGTAAGTAACTAATTTTTAAAACCATAATTTCTTTTCAAAATCAAATACTTTACAAAATCCTTTATGCATAACTGATCTTATAATTTTTTATTTTTTATTTTTATTTTTATTATTATTATAAATTATTTTTCATGTTTTCATAAACATTTCTCAAACAAATTCATTATAAAACTTTTCAAAACTAGATTTCATGTTTGTACATAATTAAAATTTGCCTTCAAAATCATTATGCAAATAAATAAGGTTTTATAAGTATTTATGAAGTCCAAAGCATTTCTTAATACTCAGTTTCATTTTAAGCAGTTCAAAACCAATTTCCTCTTTGTATAATACAAAATAATTTTATTTATATTACTTGTCAAATTATTTAATGGTTTAAAACTTTTTTAAATTATTATTATTATTTAAAGAGTTATAAACTAAACTTGTATAAAAAAATTCAAAATACTAAACTATAACATTAAATATCAATTTGGAAGTATTCAACTAGTCAGAATAGTCGGAAAAATCAAATTCCAATTCAAAATTGGAATCGACAATCAATCATCTCAACAAGATGCACAATCAATCAATCCCAATGCATAGGGTACAAGCATTCATATTATCATTCAATCCGAAACTCAAGAATTGATCACCGGGTTCATTTCAAATAGATATATACGTATATCTTTCGAATATCAAATCATCCTTTAGGGATTTGAATCAAATCAATTTCATTAAACAATCGAGTAGCAAAGCTACCAAAGGTTTATTTTCATTGAAATCATTTTGAAGACATTTCTTATTTGGAAAATAATTTCAAATCATACAATTATATTTTTAGAATCTTAAACAAATTTCAAAAACTCCCGGAATCCAACTCTCAAATTTCCAGTTTAAACAACTTTTTGTTTATCTATTAACCATGTCTAGATTAACCATATTTCATATATCACTTTCAAATGGTATCGATTACTCTTTAAAATGATACATGGGGAAATTCAAATATGTATTCACTTCAAAATCCATGTTAAAGAAGCAGTTTTTCAATTGATTAAATATTTTCCAAAAACCCAAAATTTTCCAACCATAGTCAAATGCTCAAATCAACAGTCAATAGTAGATGCTCATAAACTAGCCGAGCACGACTCATCAATCAATAAGCGATAATATGCACATCCATATTAATCAAATAATCAATCAACAATGAGACAACATCCCATCATCATCAATAGTTATGAATGATTTTATCGGTTTATAAGGTTCAATCTTTTATATTCTATATAAAATCCAAGTTAAAATCATTTCATTTATAATATCAAAATATTTTTATATCCCTAACAAATATGCTCTCTCTCATATGTACACACACTCAGACTCATTCTAGGGTACTACTGACCCTATCTCTAATGAGTAATCCCCACCAAGGTCAAGGTTCTCGCTTAACCTTCAGCTCTGATACCACATGTGACGACCCGCCTTTTTGGTCAATTCAAGTCGACATTTAATCGCATATGCCCGACCCGAATCATTCAAAAAGATGAATTATCAAGGGGTTCAAAATAAAAGGAGAAGAGAAAGAAAATCATATATAGAATCTCACAGCGGAAGGATGAAAAATAATAATAACACAATTACAAAAATGTCTACCAATATACAGTTGATTCCATTTCAATATCACCAGAGTTATACATTTTAACTGAACATGTCAATATAGTGCAGCGGAATAATAATAGTAAGTATGGTCTTCCAATCTTCATCTTCATCTTCAGATAACTAAGGTCTTCGAGAACTGAAATATCTTGGGATGACCCGAGCGTTATGGGAAAATAATACACTCGAGTCAAGAATATATTTTCTTATACAAGTAAATTCAAATCAAACAGTATAGGTATTGTAGTTTAAGAGACTAAACAAATTGCATTGACTTCGTATAAGCAATCAATATTCAAGTTTAAATTCAATTTCACATTTCGATTTACGAATTCATATTAAACTCACTAGTAATATATTCATTTTCGAAAATAATCTCTTCAATTAATTCTCGATTTCATTTCACAAAACCATTTTATTTAAAGGATAATATATCTTTTATTTCCCAACATTTCATTTGTAAATACCATCATTCAATTACCCTTTCAAAATCTATTTTTGTGAAAATCCTATTTCACCATCACACAATTGCCAAATTTCATCATCATTCAAGTTAACCAAGTTAATTAAATCTTTAAATACAATAGTTTTAATATTAAATATTCAATTTGATTAACTTCGGAATTAATTTTCTTAATTTCTTAATCTAACACTTTTAATTGAACTTTAATTCAAAACAATTTAATTTAATCGTTATATTTTAATTCGATAAAATCAATTAAAAATCTCTCTTTAATTAAATCAAATATTTAATTAAAATTTAATTACCTATAAAATATTAACAAATTTCATTCTATTTAACATAATCAACTTAACGAGTTTAAATATCAATAATCTTCAATATAACCATTTAATTCAATTTCATAACTTTAAAATAGTTCAATTAATATTTCATTTTAAAATCTAAATTCACTTAGCTGAATTCCAAAATTAAATATTAACTTCAGCGAAAATTTAAATTGTAAATTCACATTAAATTTCCAATTTTTTTTCAAATTTAAATATTAAATATCCAAAATAAATTTCAATTGACCAATCGGTATTCATTATTAAACTTCTATCCTAGGCCAAGTGGTTTAATATTGGTATTTATCATTTCAACCCATACTTTGGTTCAAATTTCAATGTCCAAATCAAAGCATAAAGCAATAGTATAACAGTGACAGATATCAATAAATCAATCATCGTCCAATATTCAAACTTTCCATATTTAACGGGTTCTCCTGCAATTTGGGTTCCAATCAATATTTCAACTATTTCGACCAAATCATATGTCAAAATGTTAACTATCAATGATTTTTCATTCCAATATCAAGCATAATCATTAATCAAATATATATCACACAGCGGGATACTTGCAATACGAAATCTAATCGTGATCTTAGAATCACTCACCTTCGCGGCTTTGAAACACAAGCACATATACGGTGATACGACGATACGGGTACGCGTACACGAGTTAGAAGATGATGGCTCTCTCTTTTCTCTTTTTTTCTTTGATCACTCCAACACTGCTCACTTTCTTTTTGGCACGTTACCTTTTTTCCTTTTTCTTTTTTTCTTAAACCAGACTGCCTACTCCCAAACATGCATGCAGGAAAAGAGGGAAGAGGGCTATGCTCAGCCTGGACCATGCTATGGCAAAGGGAGGCTCGGGTAAGTGCTTCGGAAGTTCGAGGTGGGGAGGTGGGCACTTGGGTTCGGCGGTGTGGTTCGAGACGGACAGTGTGGGGTCGGTGTAAAGGCAGACTGGTGGGTAGCTAGGTTATGGTAGCTGGGTCTTAAGGCTAGGGAGTCGGAGTGGTGGCCGGTGGTGGTACTTCGGCTGAGGCTGGAGGGGCGTACAACTTCGGCGCAGTGGAGTTACGAGCTGGTGGGATAGAAGGCGGGGCGGAGGTGGTGTCCGGTTGGCTGTTGAAGGGCTGGACGGTGAGGTGGCTTGGGTACAAGTGGGAGTAGGTGCAGGCTGTTCGGCTGGTCAGTAGGGAAGAGGCGCAGGTGGGTGGTCGAGTGCATCGGGGTCCTGTTCAGGAGCATGGCAGGACGGAGGGAAGGTACAGGATTAGGGTGGCGGTTGGAGGAAACAAAGTTGGAGTGGAGAGGAAAGAAAGGAGGGAGGAGTTTGGTTACGTGTGTAAATATGTTTATATATACTGCTTCTATTTTATCTCCAACAGAATTCAAATGCTTTTAAAGAAGAAGAAGTGAGCAAAGGAATAGAGGGATGAGCACGAATATATGAGGAGAGACTAGCATTAAATGCTGCATTTAATTAGTTTGACAGCGCATGCAAGGTCTCGGTGAAAAGAATGAAACGTGGGCTGAAAAGAATGAAAGGGATGTGAGCAATAAGGACCGCCGCACGGTCATGGACCAATTTCCATGCAGGTTTTTTCACGGAAGCCCAAATATGAAAACAAACATACCACGGACATCAGCGCGACGAGACGATTCCAACGATAACCAAACCTGTGCTACGACGTCCGTAGCAAAATCTCATTTATCGTCGCTATCACCGCTTCGAAATTGAATGACAATGATAATTCTAGATAAACAGACTACAAAGGAGGGAATTGGACGGAACAAACTTTGATGTTTTTGATCAAAAAAATTCTAGATCATTTCTATGTAGAAGTATTCATACTTTAAATTTTGATAATTCGCACTGAAAAATTGTGCTGACCGAGTTTCGAAAGAATTTTGGTGTAAAATAAATTTTATTTGTTTTATTTCAATGGACGTATTTCAAATATCTAGTTTTCGTTGCTATATTTTTATTTCAAAATCTTCTTTAAATTCTTATTTAAGTTGTCGAAAAAAATTCCAGGTTGTTACATGGGCAGTACCCCAGTAGCCCAGTCATTGTATGGTATCCATTCTTCAATAAGTGTCATACGGTTTTGATTGTGCCCAACTATACTGAAACATAAGATGCAAGCATTTCAGCTATTTTCTATTTACTTTCTGTAGACACTATTATAATATCAGATGATTTTGATATCAAATGTTTTGGTTATCGTAAGAGAAAAAACCCGTCGTGTTTATGTGTGACGTGGTATTGCGAGATATCTTTGTATTCAAAGAATTTTAATAACTTTAGTAATTCAATTTGAGTGTGTTTTTCTCATGCTAATTTTCCAGACTGACTCGGGTGTTATTTTATTATAATGCTCGGGTCAGACCGAGTATTATCGATTCAGGTTAGAATGTTATGGAACTCATGGGACGAGCTGGGGAGACCAAGGCATATTCCACGTATTTGATTACATTCTGCTATGTGTGTAGACTATATAGTCAGCACTGGTGATGACAAATTATAGTAACAGTCCATATCAATTTATTGATTGTTGTACTCTGACGATTGTAAGTATATTAACAGTTATAGATTCTTTTGTATAAAAATTTGTTGTTACATATTAAATATTGTTCCGCTGCGATTATGAAATTTTATATTGTTGTTTCTGTTTTCTTCTATCTCTTCTTCTTTTACGCCCCTAACAATCTTCCTTTTTTTCAGTTTGAGTTAGTCATGTGTGGTTCGTTGAATGCTCAAATTGTACGAAAAAGTGGGTCGTTACATAAAGTGAACAGTCTCATACCGAACGGTAAGAGATCTCATGCAAATTTCTTTATATGAAGAGGAGAAACGGTACTCCCATCCAAAATCCTTACATAATATGATTGTGTACATAGAGAGACTGGCTAAGTTGGAAACGACGATTGACACTAAGTTACAAACTGACTTAATTAATGGATCACGAACTTTGCAATTTAATCCTTTCATTTTAATTTTAATATGAATTCATTGAAGCATACCGTCATGGATCTGCTTAATATGTTGATAACAATCGAGAGCACATTCATGAAAGTACCAACTGCGGTACTCACAATCAAATGTGAGGTTCCATCTAAAGTTTAATTATTTTGAAAACCCTGTTAAAACACGTTTTTACACTAATTTCAGGTATAAAAAATAGTGGGTCGTTAGTTATATAATCAAAAAATATCAACCATGAACAAAGGATGAAACCTCACAGCGGAACACAATAACAATGTACATATATCTCAACAACGAATATCATACATGATCCAATTCATCAAATAAACACTACATCTTTATATTCAACAATTATTATTTGTTATATTTATAATAGATGAGAAATATATAAAATAAACATCCAATAGATGTTTCCTACATCCAGTCCTCTTTTCCCCTCCTTTGCTTCCACTTGCAAACTTTACAAATATATGGACACACACACATGCAGAGTAAAAAGGAAAAGGAGATCAACTATGCTTGGACTTCGCCCAACTTTATAATCGCGACCTCAATGAATCTGTGGGCTATTGCATCAGAAAAGAATGCCTAGTATCCATTTGGTATTAAGGCCACGTTGTTCCATTTCATGCTCTTCTCCTCCATCAAATACTTGTCAGCACATCATATTGTACAGCAATAGCACCAAGCAATTAATACAAGTATAAAACATTATATTGTATTATGCCACCACAATTAATCACTATAAATATAGTAGATGAAAATAATAGCAACTCACAACCATTAAACACCACAAAATTTAGCAATAATCAATGTCAACCCCAAATATTAAGTAAATAAATAAAAAATAACATTAAATATGCACTAATCACTCATTACTAGTAACATAACATCAATAACACTAATGCAAGTAGAAATCCACCGAATGTGCACTAACCATTCTATATTATTAACACAACATCAAGCTCATCAAATTTGTTCTTACTACTATGTATTAGCAACACAAATACCATGTTGTTCAATTGTGTACTAACTACTCTATACTAGTAACACAAACATCCGTGTCATCAACATAACAAAAGCGTAATTAACTACATAACATCCATATAGTAGTAATGGTAAAATATCGCGTAACTCGTCCTAATCTGATTCCATTTTCACACAACAAACATATAAGATAATTTTAAACAACAATTAATCATATATGTCACAATAATTCAAAGTAATGTAGTTACAACTATTATTTCCACTTAAGTGTAAAGTCATCTTATTATTGTTTGTCACAAAAACACATTTATTTATTTTATCTTGAATAATAACAATTTCTCAAAACAATAATATACTTCAAAAATCCTTAATTTTACATGTATTACTTCAAATATCTCAAATCGTGGTTATTTAATCAAAAATGGTAATTTACCTCAAATTACTTTTAAAAACAATAAAATTATTACTTTACGTCAAAATAATAATATATTCTGAAATCCATTTATAATCTTTCACAACTAATTTATTACTATTTAACTCAAAAATAATAATATTCCATTTTAAATCTCTAAAATCTTTTATTGCTATTCATCTCAGAAATTGTGATACTTAACTCAAAATACTTTGAAAACACACCTTTGTTATTATTACTACTACTATCCTTAAAATACCTCTTATTTTTATCATTCAAATAATAATGATAATAAAATTTTTCTCATAAACTTCATAAAAATAGTCGTATTATTCTTTTACTGAAAAATAACACAACCCTCCCAAAATATGTATTATTATTTACTAAGCCGCACTCTGCTTTATTAATAATAATAAATTTTCCAATTCCTCTTTAAAATAGATATTTTATTATTAGTTATGACTTTGTCCAAAAATTCATAAATAATAGCTTTATTAAAATTTTCACATTTATTTTAGTACACACTATTATTTATGATTATCTATAAATATCATCCAAAATTTATAGGTAATCCTATTTATTCCATAATCATATATTTTTATTTATTTTTCATTACTACCTTATTTTCCTCAAATCTACAATTAATTATTATAAAACATCCATTATCTCATGGTGCAATAATTAATGGTTAAATAGGCATATAGCAGAACACATATCATATCAAAACATCAAAACATCGCAATAATCAAACAACAATCAAAAGGCATAACATATATCAATAGATGTATAATCTATCGATGAATACTTATTTAATATTTCAAAATCTGAATACTTATGTCCATTGAATCCTACCATTGTGCTGTCATAAACATCTCTAAAAGTTAGCAACTCATATGATAAATTTTTAGGAACTTTGCCATGAATCCAACGAAAAAAACTACACGAGAACAAAGGTTGTATGCAAAAGATATCTTAATTAGAAGTCATAGGGTATAACTTTTAGTTATAATTAAAATAAGGGCTTACTTGTAATTTTCCTCTCTTCCTCTTCCTTACTTAGACACGCATGACCCTATGGGCACCAACTTTGACCGCATATTACTACCCATCCAACCACTTTAGGTGCTGCCGACCTCATCAATAGCCTCCTCCCCTCTCGCGTCTTCGTCTTGGACCCTCAATGCCACCTCCAGCTCAACTCGCAGCCACCGCCCATATCTCCATGAATAAGAACCCTAATCCGCCAATTTATGAAGCCTCCAACCATGGTACGATGTGTAGGTACCACCAATCAACTCCCCTCACTAAGGCATATAATCCCACACCTTGGATTTTGCCAACAATCGACCAGATCAAAAAATCTCTAATCTAGCCTTAGGTTTATGTGAATCCGATTTTGACCGAGAATTCTGATCAACTCGAGACTATCTATAAAAAGGAATGCTTGATGTATCTTCGTCTTGTTGACATGATCAATTTGATATATAATTCGATGGTATTTGGACAATTTGAATTTTTGGAACAATTAGTAATTAGAAAATTTTCCGCTATTAAAAAGTGAGTAAGAAAAAATTTCAACATTAGAGAAGAGAGTGGCTTGATGGAGGCTATGGTTTGGGAAGGCTCGTATTTATAGCATAAATTATAGTGTTTTGGGTCCAAAGCAATTCAAGGCCTAAAAATACCCATTTCGGGCAACGTGCCCAAACCATAACATATTTTATATCAAAATTCATCTCTCGAACATTCCGAATGCAAAATAATTATCAAAATCCCCCAAAAGACAACTCTACTCAAAATTTTCTTTTATCATCAATTAAATTTAAACCATTATTTTATATTATATGTCAAATTTGCAGGTCGCTGCATTCTTCCCCTATGAAAGAATTGATCCTCCACAATTTCTCAAAATGTAAACTCTCAAAGCAATGCATAAAACATCATACCATATCATATACTTGACTATACAAAATATGGGGTAGAATACTAATCACCGATAGAGTTTGTGGTGTGTCCAACAGGCAATTATGTAAAATTTTTTACATATATCTGACTCGTTAACCAGCCTTGTTCGAAATAATAGATGTTTTCTTTCTATTTATACTTGTTATAATGTTTTATATTTATTAATTAATTTAATTAAAAGTATAGTTAATAGAAAATCGATATGTTTTGTGATAGTAGTTACAATATGTTATAATTACGAGTGAATTATCACAATAAATTAAACATACTATTTTAAATGTCCCTAGTCAAGATGTATTGAGATTGGATATCGATACATCATTTGATATTAAATTATGTAACGCTTTTCGAATGTTGGGCAGTGTATTACTTAAGGCAATTAAGGGCACAAAGGGATTACGTACTGATAGTTACTGGATAACCATGCAATGACTCAATTGATAGTTTTCTATTGGTTAATATAAATAAAGTCAAACAGAAAAATATCTGTAACAACCCAAGGTTTTACCCCAGATTAGTTATTGTCATTAGACGATTAATGTTGCTAACAAAGTGCTATTGGAGTTTTAATCGGTTGAATTCTTTTAAAATTTGGTTAAAATTCTTTTAATAATTCGTTGAATATTGTGTGGGCTTTAAAATGCAATCTGGTCCACGTTTTTGTTGTTTTGTTGTTTTCGAAAACCCTAACAAAACAAAAAAAGAAATTAAAGGGAGGCTCGCTCGTTCGTTCCCCTTTTCTTCAAAAAAAATTAGGGTTTCGTGTAATTCGTGGTTGCCGACTTCAAGTAGTCGGTTGCTTGGATCTGCGCCCTCGAACAAGGTGAGTGATTCTTTCACTCACATCTCAATTCATGCGTTGTATATTGTTTTGGTAGTTTGATTTTTCTCGTTATTGATTCATTTTTTTGACTTTGGCCATGATCTGTTGCTGTTGGCTTTTGTAAATGTTATTGTTCGTGGTTGACTTTGGCTAGTTGAGTGATTTTGATTTTCACTCACATCTAGTTCGAATTTTAGCGATTTTGAACTTGCGATTTCGTGTTTTGCTCGGCTTGGTTCCCACTTGACTTGGGTCACTTTGTTTTTGTGAAATTTCTAATTTTTTGATTTCCAAGGCTCTGACTTTGTTTGCCGTTGAATTCTTTAACGATGATGTTGATTTCGTTTTGTACTCGACTGTGGCCATTAACTGTCGACTTCGGCTTTGACTCGAATTTTGATTGCACTGTTTGATTACAGTCTTCAGGTTGATAGCATATATGTATGTCATTGACCCTTTGTATATGGCATCACTATAGTCCCAGCTTTGTCTTCGCTGCAACCATATGTAGGTTATGTGTTCGTTGTATATCTGCACTGTGTTAGCTGTGGGTTTCACTGTGTTTGTTCTGTATCGAGTATATGTTATTGCCATTCACTTGAATTCTGTTGCATTCATCTGGTTTAGTTTCGTACCAGTTGCTATTAACTTCTATGTTCATTTGATGCTGTGTTTCACGTGGGTTGCGATTCAATGTGCATTCCGGTATATGCACCTGAGTCTATTTCATTTTTCCTGTTCATTGTAGTTCGATTTGTGCACTGACATGAGTTCGAGCCTTTTTCACACTGTTTGGTTCATGTTGCATTCACATGCATACCTGTTCATCATGTAATTCACTCTATTGGGTCTCGAACACGGCCATTTCATTGTTTAAGCTGCTGCACATGGGACCTTTATTTGCATATATGTGTCAGTTACAAGGTTGGGTCTGTGGTTCAGTTAACTAGCCGAGTTATGTTCTTTCCACTGTTGCATATATATGATTGTCCATCCATGTTGTCAGACCTGTAGCATGCATTGTTCATGCATTTTGATAGCACTGTCCAGCTTCATTTAGTGTTCACTGTAGCATATGTATTCACCCACTTATCTTGTTGGCATGTGCATTGCCTTCATACTTTGTAGTTGAGTTGAGTTGTACTATGGCCTTTGGTCTTGAGTATGATAGTTGCACTATCCAGTTTACAGTGCATGCATGTTATATCTTTGTCCAAATCACTCCTTTGGTTTGTGATTTCATTGCGGCCTTGACTCTGCATATATTCAGTGATGTTGTCACTGCACTCTTGTACATCATGTAGTTCATTTGTGTTGGGCATTGAGGTGGACTGTGCTGCATCTGCAGTGTGGTTTCATCGAGTTTGATCATTCATTACGGCTGTCTTAACCATTTGAGACAATTTGCATACCTATTTCATTTAGTATTTGGGTTCACTAACCACTTATGTACATGCTTACTTATTTGTCCGGTCATTCATTTATGAGATGCAGTGTTGCATTTCTTTGTGCTCGACCCTGATCTGTTGGCACTGTTGAACTTCGGGGCATATCATATTTTAATTATGGTTCATGTCAGTGACATGTCTTTTGCATTTTGTTGTATTTTTGGTTCCTTTATGTTGTTGTACCTGACTCATTACTGTTTTATGTAATGTAGCATTTATTGGTGATTGCAGTTTCATTTTGTTTGCAGTTGTGTTGAGTCATGACAGCCATGACTTGACTTTGCAGTTTCGACTTGCTGTTAATAATTGGAGTTGTGATGGCATCATATACTATAATGGCGAGGCAGTGCACGCGAGCGTGTACTGCAGCCACACAGTATTGATTTTAGTTGATATTTCTTTTGCTTTTGATTCATTGTTCTTTTGTGTATTTCATCACCGTAGTGGCGAGGCAGTGCACGTGAACGTGTACTGCAGCCCTACCAGGAGTGACATTTTAAATTGATATTTCAATTGCTGGATTTGTTTCGTGTTGCCAATTCAATATATTTTGAAGTGTATTTTGATTTGGTTTGATTTGATTATTTTGTTGTTGACTAATTATCTATTTGATAATTAGATTATGAGTTTCTAATTATTTATTTAATAATTAGATTTTGTTGTTAATTGCCATATAGGCAATTCTGTTATTTTCTAAATTATCTTCATTGATAATCCTTTTATTTATCTTTATTGATAATTTGAATTTGATGATTTGTTGTTTAACACTATTACGTGTTATATTTACCGTTATCCGATTCCTTATTAAAGGATTGGATAGACGAGATTTATTTGTGACTATTTTCTAATTGTTATTTAATTATTATTGCTTCTATGCATTAATAACTGAGTTTGAATTAGACTGACCCGTATATTATTTTCTTTTGAATTTAATACTCGGGTCAGACCGAGTTATTACAGGTTGTTGATATCTTACTTTGGGTTGCTGCTTGAGCTATGAAGTCTCTTTATATCATTGGAGTAGTCATTGTCATAGTATAGGATGATATGTATTCATGTATATTAATGATATTAATGTACTTGTATATGTAACATCCTGTATCGACAGTTGTAGTTGTATCATATGTACTGTATCACATGTATTGTAACTGACATCAGTTATATATATATATATATATATATATATATATGAGACTTTTTGTTATCTGTGTTCCGCATTAGCTTTTCTGTGTTATTATTAAATATATTGTCCTAAACTATTATGAACCATCGTAGTTCGTTTTATACTGGAATTGGGTAGGTCGATAGGAGTAAATAAATAAGAGATGAAAAATAAAAATATATACCACTCCTATCGAGATAACCAATACTAGTGTAAGGCCTAACTACGGATGACCGCTCCTATCCAGCCTTATTCTTCGTAATAACAGACAGTGTTTTTTATAATACTCTTTGTTATTATGAGAATAGAGGTAGGGCGTCACAATATCGATGTGAAAATATTACACAGTTCTCTTGATTGAGAAATAATGTTGATCTTCAATGTGGAAACTCTGCTTTGATTATAGTTATATCATAGTACGACATCCATCAAACAACTATAGTTGGGTCGAGTGGAAGTATATAGTTGGTCAAGTAGAACTATTGGAAGTGAAATACTATTCAATAGAGGATTCGTCTTCTTAGTTATATGAGGTTAGTTTCATGGTCAAATGAAGTCAACTTAAAGTCAAAGTATCTAGCCAGAGCAGTTCGATTAATAATAATAATTAATATTGAACTAAGGACTTTGCATTTTGGACTATAAAGTCGAATATCGATGATATTGGAATTTTAACCATTACCAAATTCCATAAGTCTTAAGTGATATTGTTTTGACGAAGAGAGTTGGTGTAAATAATTACCTCTACCGGATAATGCTTAAATTAGTAAAATTAGATTTTACTGAAGCTAAGCAAGTGATAAATTTGGCATAATGTCACCGTATTGACCTGGCATTTTGAACTATTCAAATCGACAATAATTCACTTATGTCGTTCTTGAATTGCTTAAAAAATAGATTGTTAATTTATATATTTGGAAAAAATCAGCATATACAGTAAAAAAATCAATCACAGAATCATAGATAGAGTGTAATATAATAATAAGCAGCGGAATAGATAAATAGTAGTTCATGAAGCTACTATATAAACATCAAAGTTTAAAGTAAAATAAAATAGATATCTCGAATACACAAAAGTCTCAAATACAGAAGCAACTGATAAGTCTGAACATAAACTGGAAACAACTGAAAGCTGACTAAATATAAGATAGATTTTCAAGCAAAGCTCCAAACCCTGAAGGTGAGCCTCAAATGCTGTGTCACTCAGTCTGACACGAGCATAAGCAAAACGCAAAATACTCGAGTCAGGATTAACATTATTATACTAGTAAATTAACTCAAGCGAAATAACCAAGTGAGATACGATATAACTTAAAGGATGTACGGGATTTCCATCCTCTAAGGATCCGTGGAACTATCTACTATGTAGTAATATATGCTATTATAATATGTCTATTAGTAAAGTAAACTATTAAAATAGCATTAAGGCGTTACCCATATCCCCCTTAACACATTCATATATTCCCATAGTCTATACAATGCCGTAAGCTCCACCAAACTGGTGGTTTACCCAGAGGACACCCCATATGTACGGTACAAAACAAACTCATAGAAGGCGCGGTAAGGCATGTGGCAAGGCACGCGAGGCAATACCCAGGGTAGGATTCTACCGTTTTGCGAATCTGAACTGGTGGTAACGCATAGCAGCTACTACCGGCCCCTTAAGACATACTCCCAAATCAAAAGTGCACCCAATAAAATCACAAAATAATAGAATGGTATCGAAAAAATGTGCCAGATCAAAGGTGTGACCTCACTTGGCCCGGCATGGCTCCCTTTTTAGCCACATCAAGATGACTCACGGGAGTCGGGGCTGTGCTAATACCTCATATAGAATCATCGCCAAACCATCATACTTCGTTCTGGAATCTCCACCATGTACATAGTTGTTAAAGTGGTTTTCGGTATTGGCAGGGAGTATGACAATATCCAATCCCGGTCACTTTAACAACCAAACGCTTATTTCACACCGTGGTCATTTTATTTCAAAACAGTTCATACTACATATCAAAATATCATATTCATCACCTTTGAAATTATATTCACTTTGAAATCATATCACTTTCAAAATCATAACATTTTTGAAATCATATCATTTCTGAAATCATATTCACTTTAAATCATAACCGTTCCAAATTAAATAGTTTAAATATTGAAAATAGTTTATATATTGAAATAATTATAAATTAATAATAGTTTATATATTTAAAAATAGGTTATAGATTAAAATAGTTTATATATTAAAATATTATATATATAAAAGGGTTTATATCGAAAATAGTTTCAAATTAGAATTGTTTCTTCCACATTCACAAATCTATTCACATTCTCATTAAACCACTTTAAATTTATATTGATTTCAAATCCAGGTTTGAATTACAAATTTAAACCACTCCCAATCCAATACGTTTCAATATTCAAACAATTTACAATAACTCAATTTGATAAATTTCATTTATATTTCAAAATTCAACTCTGACTTTATTAAATTTGAAAATATTCACTTAATCATTTTTAATAACATTTAAATAAAATCTCAAATCATAAATTTTATCAATTTAAATATTCAACTTCAATTTATTAAATTTTGAAAGTACCCATTTAATCATCTTCAATCAAGATCGAGTTATCAAGTTATAAAATCATATCCTTAAAATCTCAAATAAATAAACTTTCAAATTAATTTTATTTAAATTAAATTATTAAATACATTAAATTACAAATCAACTTTAATTCATTTTTCCCACTTTTATTAAATAAAGTGATTACGGAAATCTAATTTAATATATTAATATAAATTTAAATAAATACTTAAAACATAATTACATACATGTATTAGTTAAATTAAATTCTCATTAAATATTATTATATTAATTATAACTAAATTAAATATTATTATTGAATAGATTTTAAATCTTATTTTATATATTTAAAAATAATAAAATTATAAGTAAATCTTAAAATTTACATTTTCAAAACTTAACTTATAAATTAGAATTTTCAAACATATAATTTAAAAATCTAAAATTTACACATATGTTAGAATAAAAATCTTTATATTATATTTAAAATCAATATTTATAAAAATCCATATTTTCCTTTTAAACTTGGAAATCATTTTCAAAAATAGACCAACGGTGTCCGTATATAATTTTCTATCATATGGTCAAGTGCTACGGATATTTATCATTTGAATCCGCAGTTTAAATCTAATATTTACGAGTATATATTATTTCAACCCGCAATCCCAAAATTTCAAAATAAATGAAAATTGCTTAAGTTTACCATTTCAACCGATAATGACTTTCACCTAATCTATAAGATCATTCGGGTATGTATCATTTCAACCCATAGGGAATTTCTAAAGTAATAGGAACTTGCAGAGTGAGAAAATAACAATATAAAATAGCATAACATATCAATGATGAGCATATATCATAATTAACAATTTAAATATATTATATACAACAAGTTATGGTGTTATACGTCATAGGTGAACAATTGCAAACAATAACATATCATACTTAAAATTTAAATAACTAACAATTCAAATTTAACAACATATTTCAATCGTCATTTCAAGTGAAATCAATTTACTAAATATAAGAATGTTAATCGTGAGTGATTGCTCACCTTTTGAGGCTATGGAGACAAGGATGGTGAAGATAGTGACATGGACATGCATCTGGATACGAACATAACATTCGGATTTGGGTCCGGACATCGATGAAGCTAGGAACTTGAATTGATGAAAACAAGTCGAAGCTAGCTTAAAATAGATAGAAACAAAATATATATGTTATATTATTATTATTTCCTTTTCTTAAACTCAATATTCAAAATTAAAACACAAATAAAATGAAAATCCTTATATATATGTTGAAAATAAATATTCGATCAAAACACATATTAAAATAAAATCTTTATATATTATATTTAAAATCAATATCTATTTCAAAATATTAATATAAACATATTATATATATACATTTCGAAATAATGACATAACATATTGTATATACCTTCATTTCAAAATACTAACACTAACATATTAAATATTTTTATTTTAAAACACTTACAAAATACATATTATATACATATAATATTTTTTTTATAAGACAAGGCTTGAAACACACAAAGTTATAATACAAAAGCAAGTAAATAAACATACAAAGTTTACAAAGCTTATACTACATATATATACACCTATATTATAATGTATATATAATAGGAGAACAGTTTAAATAAGCATACAAAGTTTACAAAAGTTTTATATATAACTTACGAAAGATAGCAAGCATGACAGACCGTGAGTTTCGCAATGAAGAGGAGGCCGAGGTGGGTCTATGGTTGAGATCGGTCGGAGCTGTCACGCCTGGAAGATGGTGGCACAAGGAGAAAAGACGAATGGCTTGGTGGGGATGTGGGTTTGGGATGGTGGCTGAGTCACCGCAGTTCGGTCGAGCAAGTGGAAGGTTGGTGGAGCTGTTAACATGGAGGGGTTTGATGCTACTACTATAGGGTAATGGATTGGTGGTTGTCAGGCTGGAGATAGTGGGTGCGGGTCTGCCGTGGCCAGGGGAGGCTGTTGGTTGTCAAAGTTTGGGTTATTGGATCGGCAACTACTGCTGTGCTCGGTGCTGGCTATGTGGAGTTCGGCGATGCAACTTAGGTGGCGTAGATTTTCACAACAGGTATGGGAATGGGTTTGGATGGCACAAAAGGCCATAGAGAGACAAGTGGCAGTTCGACAAGGTTGTTGGTCTCGGCTATGGAGCAGAGCAAGGCACGGAGAAGGGAACGAGCAAGGTGTGGGTTTTGATACAAGGAGGACGCAAGAAGGTTAACGTTGGGGGAGAACAGGGGAGGTTGGGTGACAGTCACGGTGGAAGGGAAATGAATTCGGTGGTGGGCCGACTGGTAGCGGAGGGATGAGCAAGTTGTTTGGAAAATAATGGAGCAGGCGACAGCAAACACACATATATAAAATGACATGGTATATAATCTTTTATATTTTTTTCGAATGAATTGAGTAAAGTGGACAGAGAAAAGAAATAGGGGAAGAAAGTGAACCAACATATATAAACTAACGATGGGAAAATCAAAAGTCAAAAGCTGTATTCTGGAAGATAATAAAAGCAGTGGCGGTTGAGATTATACGGTGGATAATGGGAAGATACAAGAAAACAAAGAGGCTCAAATACGAACCTGATACGGCAAATCGTTTTGTCGATTTTGTCGCGTACCAGACATGAAAATACACAGATGAATATACTACGGAGATCAGCATGACGAGACGAACAGAATAGTATACAAATATAAGCGATACGATCATCCTATCAAAAGTTGATATTCACTGCCAAAAATTCTGCTAAAACACCGAAAATAAGATAAACGGAGTTAGAGCAGTCCAAATTTAATATAACGAAATATGATGTTTCACTCAGAAAATGATTTACATTTTTATTATATAAAAATATTCTATTACCATCAAATTTAACCGATTTTAAATTGGAACTAAAATTTACTCAACAGAATTAACTTCCATATTTTCTGATGAAAATCTACCATTTGCTATGTTTAAATAGACGCATTACAAAAATCAAATTTTCATTGCTAAATTTTATTGTTTATTTTAAAGCAAAAAATTTAGTTAATTAGGTTATTAAACTGTCAAAATTATCGGGATGTTACAGTCACACCACCTACTAAGTGACGTGTGACGTTAATATTTGAATTGTTCGATATTGATCGCTGATCGAATTTACACTTAAGAGTTACACAACCGAAATGTTAAATACTCCTATTACCACCTGATTTAATTATTTATAATTATTATAAATTAATTAATATTTATGAAATATTCAATATAAAATTTTATTTTGTTCATGTTAATTAATATAAAATAGGTGTATATAATAGTTATAAACATACATATCAATAAACGATGTCGACGTGCATTTGATTTAAATTTAAATGCAGTATTTATTGATCAGGTTTTAAGCTAATTTGATGCCCAAATGGGACCAAAGGGTGGCTATATCAAGTAGGAAGATGGTGAAATTTTGAATTCAAAACAAGGGTATTCGGTGAAGAAAAAGAAGGATCTAGATCCTCGTTTCACTCCTTTCCCTTTGATATTTATTTGCCTCCAATTCTCATTCTTTACCGGGGATTTTTGCTCTATTATAGACCAAAAAAGCCCGATCCCTAAATTTCAAGCTTCAAAACGCTAAATTAAATTGAAGCCATACATTAGTGGTAGCTACATTTAGACTAGTAGCGCTCCCTGTGTTTATATATGTAACAACCCTAGTTTTCTAGAAATTTATTTCTTTTATTTATTAAACCGTGAAATTTATTTTATTTAATTTTTTTTTCTGATTGAATCATTTCCTTACAATACTAAATATAAAATTTAAGTTTTGAAATTTTTAACTTTGTTAAAGACAACTCCATTTGCAATTTTAATAAAAATTAATTTTGTATATTTAAAATAAGTAAATACGAAGAATGTAAACAAGTTAAAATTTTAGTTAAGTAATAACTTTGTAAAATTCAGTGTTTTACAGACTGTTAAATTTCGCATTTAAAAGGGCACGCATTGTAATGGTATAAGTAACGTATAAACGTATAAATTAAAAATGTTACTTTTGCATAAATTTTGGGCGTATTGTATTGCGTCGGTTTGACGTATTTTAAAATTCATACTACAATATCTATATGGATTAATAAATCAGTTAGTAGATTTTTATAGCAAAACGTTACTTTTCCACAGCTTTCATTGGTTTTAAATTGGCGTAAAATCCTTGCTAAAATCATTCAGCCTATATAAAGAAAGAAACGCACGCAATCATTAATTGAAGAAAAAGTTTGAAATGAACCAATCTATTAATCACTTGCCGTTTCTTCACCATAAATTTCACTCATCCCTCTTTATCAACGCATAAAAATTTCAAATTTTCTAGTTGCCGTTTGTTTCTTGTTTGCATTTATTTCTTACCCAGATTTCGAAATTCTCTGTATATGTATACATCTTTTAGCCTAACAAATTTTTAACACACAGCTATTATATTTAGTATAAAATCTGTCCTTGAAGTAGCATCCAAAGCAAATAAATTCCTTGCCGTTTCTTCCACCTTTAATTTCGCTCATCCTTCCTTTATCATAGCGCACAGAAAATTTCAAATTCTTTCCTCTTGCCGTTTTTTCTTCTCTGCATTTAAATCCTTGCTGTTGTTTTGTATAAAAAAATCACTCAGCCTATAAATAACACACGCAACCTATTAATAAAAAAAAACGTTTGCAATTAATTTTTCGTATAACTGGAAATAAATCACGCAAGTTTCTCTATATTCATTCAAAATATCACGCACCCCTGCCTTTATAAATTCGTTCACAACCTCTGTCGCATAACATCTTATCCTCATTCATATTCGAACAAGCTTCAGGTATGGGTTCCTACTTCTTCTTCTCTTTTATATTTCCTTTCTATATTTTTTCCTTTTGCTTTAAATTCATTTTCATATCACCTACTCGACTGCCTTCAAACTCCACCGCCACAGGCTACCACCAACTTACATACACTCCTCCACTCATGAATCACCATCCCCTGCCTTGCCTGTACTTGGCACATCCCCTAGTTCTCAGCCGAGTCCTGTTTGTGAGACATATATTTTGTATAAGTTCATGCTTTCAAACTAAATATAAGGCCCTGCCGTGCAAAGCCATGCACAGCCAAGCAAACCGATGCCGTGCCCTCTTAATATAATGTCATGCTGATATTTGGAATTAAGACATTTGGTTGACAATGATGTTATAAAAATTTTCTACTCCTGATAGAGATGTTTCGGTTGATAAATTTTCATCACCAAGATCTCTGAGGTGATTCATTTTTCTAGTATTTGTTACATGTCAACATTTTTTTTTTAAAAAAAAGAGAGGAGAGGAGAAGTTAGTACGTGACTATGATGGGAAGGGAAAGGAAGAAGAGTGCATGAGAGGGCAAAATGGCTACCTGTATATGATCATGTCACGGCCTATAGAGGAGGGATGTCATTTTTTTTTGCATTGTGAAAATTTGGTGTAGTTGACTGTGCAACTTAATAAAAAAAAATGAGTCGAGTTGGATGGTGGAGGAGTCGAGCAAAGTTTAGTCCAATTATCTTTTATAATCCCGTCCCAAATTCGTTTTATTTAAATTTTGCTTTATACCGTAAATTTAAGTCGCGTATTGGTTTTATTTGGATCTTGTTCTAGATTTGAATCAAGACGTTGCATCTGCGGAAATCTAATCGTGTCATTTGTACGTTCTTTTACCAAGTGGTACAAATCGTTTGAATCTGATTATCTGCAGTTTTAAGGTGAGTATTTCTCACCAGACAAACATACCTATATATCTGTGAATTTATCACAAGTGTAATTGTAATTTATTTTATTAAATTTTATCTGTCTGTGATATAACGTATGATGTTAAACCCCATTATAAATTGACACATCATCAGTTGTTTATTTATTTTATATTATTGCAGTTATACTATTTAATGCTTATTTACTGTTAAATCATCACTGCAAGTTTCCCTGTAAATTTGAGATCGTTATAGGCTGAAATGATAGGCCTGCACGATAATTATTTATTTATTTAATTGTTTAAATTTAAATATTTAACTTGGGATTGCGGGTTTGAAATGATAGAACCCGGGTTTTTTTGAAAATTGCGGATTGAAATGATATATATCTGTATCACTTGACCTAGGCTAGAAAACTATGTACAGACCCGTGGTTTATATAATATTTTTCTGAAATATTTTAAATGGAAAGTTTATAATATTCTGGGATAAATGTATTTAAAGAATTTTTATAAATTTATAAAGATTTTTAAATAAGTCAAAATGTTAAATAAATAAATGTTTAAATAAAATTTTGGAATATAACTTATTTTGGAAATTCTGAATTGTTGTTATAAGTGAGATTTTATTTAAGTAAATTAATAAGTTATATCTTGGAATGCAAAACTAAAATTTAAGATTAATAATCTATTACAACATTTAAATGCTGTCTTTATAAATGAACCGTTTTAACCTATAGACTTTAGGTAGCATTTCATAAGTGATACGGAAACTGAATTTTGATTGTTTTAAATAAAAGTTATGGAAATAATCTTTGGGAAAAGGTTGAAATTTTGAAATTTAATATGTAATTTATAAAAATAAGGAATTGACTTTAAATAGTTTTAATGGAAGGATTTAACTTTTAAATGTGAGTTGAAAGGCAATAAATTCCTAAATAAATTAAATAGATTTAAATGGTATTTTTATAAAATGACTGATGTTTAAATAAATGATGTTTAAAAGAATATTTCAATTTGAAAAGTATAAATACCATTTTTAAAAGTTGTAACCACGGGTTATAATAACGTTTGTTTGTTAAAGAGATCGGGATCGGATGTCTGGCATACTCTCTGTCGATACCGAAAACCACTTTAACAACCGTGTACGCGGTGGAGATTCCAGAATGAAGTAGGATGGTGGTGACGTTTCCTTTAGGGTAAATACGTGGACCCGACTCCCGTGAGTTGGCATAAGGTGGCTAAAACAGGAGCGATTGACGGATTAATGAGGTAGCACCTCTGATCGGACGCACTTCTTCGTATGCCATCCTATTACTTTTGTGATTGTTTGGTGCGCACCTTTGATTTAGGAGTGTTGTTCGAGGTGGGCGGTAGCTGCGGCTATGCGTTTCCATCGGTCCGGATGCGTAATTGGTATATCTACCCTGGCATTGCCTAGTTGTGCCGTGTCACCTACCATAGCGACCCTTATACGATTTTGGTTTTGTACCATACCTATGAAGTGCCCTCTGACGACGCCCAGTACATGGGAGATTACGGTACTGTATAGACTATGGGAATATATTATGTGTTAAGGTGGAAAATGTAAAGCCTTAACGCTATTTAAAAGTAAGTTTATTTTAATATAGACACTATTATAATAACGAAATATTACTACATAGTAAATAGTTTAACGGATCCTTAGAGGATGGGCGGTCCCAAGCATCCTCTAAGTTACTTGCTTTATATTACAGTACACTTGAATTAGCTTACACTATATAAGTATGTATGTCCTGACTCGAGTGTTTATGTTTTATTTTACGCTCGGGTCAGCGTGAGTTGCAGTTCAGCTTTCTTTCCGGAGCTAGGACCTCTGTAGATCTTTCAAGCTGCCGGCAAAACTTCAGCCCGTTATCTTATTTATGTAATCAAGACTTTGGGATTATTTGGATTTTCTATTTGATGTTTTAAACTATATTTGAGATTAAAGACTATGCAAATTTTTAATTGTTGAGACTATTTATAAGTGGCTTCATGAACCACTAAGTATTTTTTAAATTCCGCTGCGAGATTTCTGATATCTGTGTCTGTGACTCTGTGATTTGATTTCATTTGCTCCTAATTTATTTAAAATCTATTGTTTTGAACTATTCAAGCTTGACATGTTTTATTTATTGTCGAATTTGAATGGTACAAAATAGTGGGTCGTTACAGTTGGTATCAGAGCTTTGGTTTAACCAGTTGGTATCAGAGCTTTGGTTTAACCATAGCCTAAGGAGCAAAAACTCATTAGAGATAGGGTAGCAATACCCTAGAATGAGTGAAGTCAAATTCTAGAATCCTTTCCTTGTGAGAGAGCGTATTTTAAAGTATAAAATGATTTTCAAAAAGGTTTTTCAAAGAAATATTTTAATATAAAAACTTCCTGTTTTAAGGTTAAATTTTCCAACTATTTCTTTCCTTTTCCCCATCTTATAATTAGAGCCTTTGTTAAATGCTTGTCCAAGTTAAACTTTATCTTATCCTAAAATATCTTGACATTAATATTTTCCTCTGCCCTTAAATTCATTCTTGATTTTTCAGGATGAATAGAGGAAATGATAGAGGTAGGGGACGAGCTGCTGCCCCAGCTCCTCCACCTGCTGCCCCTGTTAGATTTACTAAGCTGTGCAAAGACTATGCTGAACTCGGTGGCACTAAATTCAGGGTTCAGAAACCATAATAGAAGCTCAGGAGTGGTTACGAGACTTGGAGAGAATCTTCTCCTGTCTTGAAATCACCAATGCCCAGCAGAGGCAACTGGCGGCCTGGCAGATGAAGGGAGCCGCTTTAAATTGGTGGCTATCAATTACTGCTCACACTAATGAGGCTGACCTCACTTGGGAGCAATTTAGGCATCTTCTTCGGTTGTCCAAATTAGGATTCAAAATTTTCCATTTTAGAATCTGTCTTATCTTTCTTATCGTGCTTTAGGGAGGCCTTTTTGGTCAAATGGATGCCCGAAGCGGGCAAGTCTCAGCTCTATCGAGACTTTATGGATCTGAAGTAAGGCGATATGTCCTTCACGGAATACGAGAGAAAGTTTAATGAGCTCTCCCAATACGGCCTGAATTTGATAGACACCCCGTTTAAGAAGAACGAGAAATTTATCGCTGGTGCTCGACCCGAGTTTTACGATCGACTTATTACCCACGTGCATGGGACGTTCACCGCTTTGATGGACATGGCTCTCCGGTATGAGAACCCTACTTCTAGGGCCACTCCAGCTGCCCAGTCTGCACCGGCTCAATCTTCTGGGAATTCCAAGAAAAGGAAGTCCAACTTCTACCGTCATAAGAGGAATAGGACTCCAGGGCTTGGATCATCGTCTTCGGCATCCCAGAGGCAGCCTGTGGGTCTATCTACCATTACTTGCTACCGATGCGACCAGAAAGGACACTACGCTAATAGTTGTCCTACTTTGGGTGCTGTTATTCCACCTCCTTCTCAGTTGGCTAGACGAGACCTCTGCCACATCTGCCTTCAGCCGGGACACTTCAAGAGAGACTGCCCTACGCAGAAGAAGGGCACAGTATCAGGGATCTTTGCGGTGACTTCTGCATCCTCTCCAACCCCACAGCCTGCACCTTCACCTGCCCCAGCTCCAAGCGATTCTCAAGGTACACTCCAGAGTTCTTTTACCTTACATTATTTTCCTGTAAGAGTTCTATTCGATACTGGAGCTTCCCAAAGCTTCATCTCATCGGATCTTTGTAATAAATTTGAGAATCTTCTATCTCCCGAACTTTCCTCTGTACCCTTATGTGTTTCAAACCCTATCGGTGGCCCTGCGAACCTTACTAAAGTTTGTAGGGATGTGAAACTCTTCCTTGGAAATTATCGATTCACTGGCGACTTTTATGTTTTGGGGTTTGACGATTTCGATCTTTTGCTTGGGGGTGATTGGTTAGATAGGCACGATGCCCATATCTCGTGCAGCTCTCGAACTGTTGACCTCAAAGATGATTTTGGAAATCCATTAGAGATCCAGTGTAAATTGCCTCAAGAGTTCGCTGGTAGTTTCATTTATTCTCTCGATATTTTCCATGGTGATATTGAGTCCACTCCGGTGGTTAGATTATTTCCCGATGTATTTGGTGAAGTCACTTCTTTGCCTCCGAAGCGGGAGATTGACTTTCGGATCGATCTCATTCCTGGAGCACGACCTGTAGTTCTTCCACCCAGAAGAATGGCACCCCGGGAGAAGGTGGAATTAAGGAATCAGATTCAAGACTTATCCTCTAAAGGGCTGATCAAACCTAGTTTTTCAGAATGGAGAGCAGCCGTAGTTTTTGTCACTAAATCAGATGGTTCCCTCCGGATGTGTGTTAATTACAGGGAACTGAACAAGCTTATTATGAAAAACAGATATCCTATGCCCCGCATAAATGATATGTTCGATCAACTCTATGGAGCAACTATTTTCTCTCAGCTTGATTTAGCCACAGGTTTCCACCAGCTTAGAGTGGCTGAGGAGAGCATTCCCAAAACCGCCTTCCGTACTGAGAACGGGTTCTTTGAGTGGCTTGTTATGCCTTTTGGGTTGACCAATGCTCCTGCCTTTTTCGTCGACTTGATGAATCGTGTTTTCCGCGATGTGCTAAATAAATTTGTTTTAGTCTTCATTGATGATATCCTTGTGTTCTCCAAATCTGAGGAAGAGCATAAATCTCACTTGAGCTTTGTATTGGGGACTCTTAGGAGTCACCGATTAAAAGCTAAATTCTCTAAATGTCATTTCTGGGAAGAAGAAGTCCGATTCCTCGGGCATATTGTCTCTAGTGAAGGAGTTTCTGTTGATCCAGTCAAGATCGCTGCGATCAAGGATTGGGAAGAACCTAAGACTCCAACTGATATTCGCAGTTTTCTGGGCCTTGCCGGTTACTACCGAAGGTTCATTGAGAACTTTGCTCGGATTTCTGCACCTCTGACTGCTCTGACTCGAAAGAATGCTAAGTTTATATGGAGCAATAAGTGTAAAGCTGCATTCCAAGAGTTAAAGGATAAGCTCACCTCCGCACCGGTGCTTACCGTCCCAAATGGAAATAAGAGATTAACGGTTTTCACCGATGCTTGTCGCGAGGGTTTGGGAGCAGTATTAATGCAAGATGGGAAGGTAATTGCATATGCTAGTCGTCAGTTGAAGACCCATGAGGCTAATTATGCTGCCCACGATTTAGAATTGCTGGCTGTGGTCTTTGCTCTGAAGCTTTGGAGACACCATCTTTTGGGGGCTAAGTTTGATCTCTTCACCGATCATCAGTCTTTGAAATATATCTTCACCCAGAAGGATTTAAATCAGAGACAAGTACGGTGGCTCGAGTTTCTTGCTTCTTACGATCTTGACATCAACTATATCCCGGGAAAAGCAAATGTCGTGGCGGATGCATTGAGTAGAAAGAAGTTTTTGTTGTGCCAACTTATTGTTTCTTCTCCCCTTTTGGACCGGATCAAGGCTAAGCACGATGAGGATAGGATCATCAGATTGATCAAGGAGAATTTCGCAGCAGGGTTTATGGTAGTGGTCTTGATGGTAGTGGAGCTCAGATTGATGATAAAGGGATTTTAAGGATTAATAATCGGATTTGTGTCCCGAATGTTGATGGTTTGAGGCAGGAGTTACTTCGGGAACACCACCAATCCCGACTTTCCATCCATCCTGGCGTAGCGAAGATGTATCAGGATTTAAAGAAACTTTACTGGTGGAAGGGTATGAAGCATGATGTCTCTATCTTTGTGAGTAGGTGCATGACTTGTCAGCAAGTCAAGGCGGACCATCAGAAGACGCCGGGTTTGTTGCAGCCTCTGGAGATTCCAAATTGGAAGTGGGAGCAAGTTTCTATGGATTTCATCGATGGTTTGCCGAGATCTAGGAAGGGAAATGAAAGCATCTGGGTTATCGTGGATAGACTGACTAAGTCCACACACTTTATACCTGTCAGATCTACCCGTACGGCTTCGAGCTTATCCGAAACCTATATGAGGGAGATCGTTCGCCTCCATGGCGTTCCCCTTAGCATTGTTTGCGATCGAGACCCTATTTTCACTAGTCAGTTTTGGAAAGCATTCCAAGAATCCTTGGGTACTCGTTTGAATCTGAGCACTGCTTACCACCCTCAGACTGACGGTCAAACAGAAAGGGTAAATCAAATTCTTGAGGATCTTCTTCGTGCTTGCATCTTGGATTATGGAGGATCTTGGGAAGATCATCTTCATCTTGTGGAATTCACCTATAACAATAGTTATCAGGCTAGTCTTAAGATGTCCCCATTTGCTGCTCTGTACGAAAGACCTTGTAGATCTCCGTCTTGCTGGATTGAATCCGGCAATCGCTTAGTTCTTGGGCCCAAAATGATTTTGGAAGCTTCGAAGAAAGTGGAGGAGATTAAGAGAAGGTTAAAGATTTCTCAGGATAGACAGAAGAAGTACGTGGATCGTCGTAGAAGAAGTTTGGAGTTTGCTGTTGGTGATTTGGTTTTTCTTAAGGTTTCCCCTTTAAGAAATGTGGTTCGGTTTGGGCGTAGAGGGAAGCTTGCCCCTAGGTTCATCGGTCCATTCCGCATCCTGGAAAGGATTGGATCTCTTGCTTATCGACTAGATTTGCCTGAGAAATTTGCTGGAATACACAACGTGTTCCATGTATCCCACCTTCGTCGCTGTCTTCACGATCCATCTCTTATTATCCAGCCTACTGCTCTTGATGGTCTGGACATCGAGCCTGATCTAACTATAGAAAGGAAGCCGCTTCGTATCGTCGATCGAGGTACGAAACAGCTAAGGAGAAAATCTGTATGATTAGTCAAGGTGCAATGGAGCCCTGATGAACGAGATTGCACATGGGAAACGGAGGAAAGCATTCGTGCTTCGAATCCGGAATTTTTCGTTTTAGGTACTTTGCTTTACTATCTTATCTTCCTTTGTTTTCCTTCTTTCGTTCCTTTTCGAGGACGAAAAGTTCTGAGTGGGGGAGAGTGTAACAGCCCTAGTTTTCTAGAAATTTATTTCTTTTATTTATTAAACCGTGAAATTTATTTTATTTAAATTTTTTTTCTGATTGAATCATTTCCTTACAATACTAAATATAAAATTTAAGTTTTGAAATTTTTAACTTTGTTAAAGACAACTCCGTTTGGAATTTTAATAAAAATGAATTTTGTATATTTAAAATAAGTAAATACGAAGAATGTAAACAAGTTAAAATTTTAGTTAAGTAATAACTTTGTAAAATTCAGTGTTCTACAGACTGTTAAATTTCGCATTTAAAAGGGCACGCATTGTAATGGTATAAGTAACGTATAAACGTATAAATTAAAAATGTTACTTTTGCATAAATTTTAGGCGTATTGTATTGCGTCGGTTTGGCGTATTTTAAAATTCATACTACAATATCTATATGGACTAATAAATCAGTTAGTAGATTTTTATAGCAAAACGTTACTTTTTCCACAGCTTTCATTGGTTTTAAATTGGCGTAAAATCCTTGCTAAAATCACTCAGCCTATATAAAGAAAGAAACGCACGCAATCATTAATTGAAGAAAAAGTTTGAAATGAACCAATCTATTAATCACTTGCCGTTTCTTCACCATAAATTTCACTCATCCCTCTTTATCAACGCACGAAAATTTCAAATTTTCTAGTTGCCGTTTCTTTCTTGTCTACATTTATTTCTTACCCAGATTTTGAAATTCTCTGTATATATATACATCTTTTAGCCTAACAAATTTTTAACACACAGCTATTATATTTAGTATAAAATCTGTCCTTGAAGTAGCATCCAAAGCAAATAAATTCCTTGCCGTTTCTTCCACCTTTAATTTCGCTCATCCTTCCTTTATCATAGCGCATGGAAAATTTCAAATTCTTTCCTCTTGCCATTTTTTTCTTCTCTGCATTTAAATCCTTGCTGTTGTTTTGTATAAAAAAATCACTCAGCCTATAAATAACGCACGCAACCTATTAATAAAAAAAAACGTTTGCAATCAATTTTTCGTATAACTGGAAATAAATCACGCAAGTTTCCCTATATTCATTCAAAATATCACGCACCCCTGCCTTTATAAATTCGTTCACAACCTCTGTTGCATAACATCTTATCCTCATTCATATTCGAGCAAGCTTCAGGTATGGGTTCCTACTTCTTCTTCTCTTTTATATTTCCTTTCTATATTTTTTCCTTTTGCTTTAAATTCATTTTCATATCACCTACTCGACTGCCTTCAACCTCCACCGCCACAGGCTACCACCAACTTACATACACTCCTCCACTCATGAATCACCATCCCCTGCCTTGCCTGTACTTGGCACATCCCCTAATGCTCAGCCGAGTCCTGTTTGTGAGACATATATTTTGTATAAGTTCATGTTTTCAAACTAAATATAAGGCCATGCCATGCAAAGCCATGCACAGCCAAGCAAACCCGTGCCGTGCCCTCTTAATATAATGTCATGCTGATATTTTGAATTAAGATATTTGGTTGACAGTGATGTTATAAAAATTTTCTACTCCTGATAGAGATGTTTCGGTTGATAAATTTTCATCACCAAGATCTCTGAGGTGATTCATTTTTCCAGTATTTGTTACATGTCAACATTTAAAAAAAAATAGGAGTGGAGAAGTTAGTACGTGACTATGATGAGAAGGGAAAGGAAGAAGAGTGCATGAGAGGGCAAAATGGCTACCTGTACATGATCATGTCACGGCCTATAGAGGAGGGATGTCATTTTTTTTTTTTTGCATTGTGAAAATTTGGTGTAGTTGACTGTGCAACTTAATAAAATAAAAAATGAGTCGAGTTGGATGGTGGAGGGGTCGAGCAAAGTTTAGTCCAATTATCTTTTATAATCCCGTCCCAAATTCGTTTTATTTAAATTTTGCTTTTGACCGTAAATTTAAGTCGTGTATTGGTTTTATTTGGATCTTGTTCTAGATTTGAATCAAGACGTTGCATCCGCGGAAATCTAATCGTTCCATTTGTACGTTCTTTTACCAAGTGGTACAAATCGTTTGAATCTGAATATCTGCGGTTTTAAGGTGAGTATTTCTCACCAGACAAACATACCTATATATCTGTGAATTTATCACAAGTGTAATTGTAATTTATTTTATTAAATTTTATCTGTCTGTGATATAACGTATGATGTTAACCCCATTATAAATTGACACATCATCAGTTGTTTATTTATTTTATATTATTGCAGTTATACTATTTAATGCTTATTTACTGTTAAATCATCACTGCAAGTTTCCCTGTAAATTTGAGATCGTTATAGGCTGAAATGATAGGCCTGCACAATAATTATTTATTCATTTATTTATTTAATTGTTTAAATTTAAATATTTAACTTGGGATTGCGGGTTTGAAATGATAGAACCCGGGTTTTTTTGAAAATTGCGGATTGAAATGATATATATCCGTATCACTTGACCTAGGCTAGAAAACTATATACAAACCCGTGGTTTATATAATATTTTTCTGAAATATTTTAAATGGAAAGTTTATAATATTCTGGGATAAATGTATTTAAAGAATTTTTATAAATTTATAGAGATTTTTAAATAAGTCAAAATGTAAAATAAATAAATGTTTAAGTAAAATTTTGGAATATAACTTATTTTGGAAATTCTGAATTGTTGTTATAAGTGAGATTTTATTTAAGTAAATTAATAAGTTATATCTCGGAATGTAAAACTAAAATTTAAGATTAATAATCTATTACAACATTTAAATGCTGTCTTTATAAATGAACTGTTTTAACCTATAGACTTTAGGTAGCATTTCATAAGTGATACGGAAACTGAATTTTGATTGTTTTAAATAAAAGTTATGGAAATAGTCTTTGGGAAAAGGTTGAAATTTTGAAATTTAATATGTAATTTATAAAAATAAGGAATTGACTTTAAATAGTTTTAATGGAAGGATTTAACTTTTAAATGTGAGTTGAAAGGCAATAAATTCCTAAATTAATTAAATAGATTTAAATGGTATTTTTATAGAATGACTGATGTTTAAATAAATGATGTTTAAAAGAATATTTCAATTTGAAAAGTATAAATACCATTTTTAAAAGTTGTAACCACGGGTTATAATAACGTTTGGTTGTTAAAGAGACCGGGATCGGATGTCTGGCATACTCTCCGTCGATACCGAAAACCACTTTAACAACCGTGTACGCGGTGGAGATTCCAGAATGAAGTAGGATGGTGGTGACGTTTCCTTTAGGGTAAATACGTGGACCCGACTCCCGTGAGTTGGCATAAGGTGGCTAAAACAGGAGCGATTGACGGATTAATGAGGTAGCACCTCTGATCGGACGCACTTCTTCGTATGCCATCCTATTACTTTTGTGATTGTTTGGTACGCACCTTTGATTTAGGAGTGTTGTTCGAGGTGGGCGGTAGCTGTGGCTATGCGTTTCCATCGGTCCGGATGCGTAATTGGTATATATACCCTGGCATTGCCTAGTTGTGCCGTGTCACCTACCATAGCGAGCCTTATACGATTTTGGTTTTGTACCATACCTATGGAGTGCCCTCTGACGACGCCCAGTACGGGGGAGATTACGGTACTGTATAGACTATGGGAATATATTATGTGTTAAGGTGGAAAATGTAAATCCTTAACGCTATTTAAAAGTAAGTTTATTTTAATATAAACACTATTATAATAACGAAATATTACTATATAGTAAATAGTTTAACGGATCCTTAGAGGATGGCGGTCCCAAGCACCCTCTAAGTTACTTGCTTTATATTACAGTACACTTGAATTAGCTTACACCATATAAGTATGTATGTCCTGACTCGAGTGTTTATGTTTTATTTTACGCTCGGGTCAGCCTGAGTTGCAGTTCAGCTTTCTTTCCGGAGCTAGGACCTCTATAGATCTTTCAAGCTGCCGGCAAAACTTCAGCCCGTTATCTTATTTATGTAATCAAGACTTTGGGATTATTTGGATTTTCTATTTGATGTTTTAAACTATATTTGAGATTAAAGACTATGTAAATTTTTAATTGTTGAGACTATTTATAAGTGGCTTCATGAACCACTAAGTATTTTTAAATTCCGCTGCGAGATTTCTGATATCTGTGTCTGTGATTCTGTGATTTGATTTCATTTGCTCCTAATTTATTTAAAATCTGTTGTTTTGAACTATTCAAGCTTGACATGTTTTATTTATTGTCGAATTTGAATGGTACAAAACAGTGGGTCGTTACAATATATATATACATATACATATATATATTATATTTATGCTCTATTAACATTCGAAAGTAAAAAAAGTTTTTCTTTTAATTTTATTTTCGAGATTAGTAGTTTAATTTTAAAACTAATTAGTTTAAAGTATATAATTTTAAAACTAGTTTAGTTTAAAACGTATTCATAATGAATATATATGTATATATTTAATATATATGTATAAGATTAACTATTTATATGCATTACATGTTTTCAAGTTTCAAAAAAACTAAAAACCATACATACATACATACATATATTATACATATATGTATAATTTATTCAAACATAAACAAATTTTACAAAAAATAAAAATAAAATATGGAAAAACTTTTTTAGTAAAATTTTATACATCATTGTTACTTGAGAAAAGGAATTTATTTTTATTTTTGTTTTAAAATGATTGCTGTGTGGAAATCATAATTTAAAAAACCATTTTAGTGTTAATACTAAAAAGGAAATTAAAAAATTTTTTTTTGTTTGCTGGCCAAATGTGTATACATATTATATATATAAAAATGATTTTATATTAAACTGCATTTATACACACACACATATTTTATTATATATATTGTGAAACGACCCACTATTTTGGACCATTCAAATCGACAATAATCCACACATGTCTGACTTGAATAATTCAAAATAACAGATTGTGATAAAATTTGGAGCAAATGAAATACAATCACAGAATCACAGACACAGAAATATCAGAATAACTCATAGCGAAAATTAAAATACCATAGTAGTTCATGAGTTACTTTAACAAACTCTCAAAACAAAATACATAATATCAGTCTGAAAACATATACAATAGAAATCCCAAATATATAGAAGTTATAAATACCATAGCTGAAATAGAACAACTGAAACTGAAAGGGAATAGATAACTAGACAAGTAGAATCTCCAGCGATTCCTAGCTCCAGAAAAGAAATCAAAGCTATAAATACTCAGGCTGACCCGAGCGTAAAGTAAAACACAAAACACTCGAGTCATGACATACATACTTATATAATGTAATCCAACTCAAGTGAACTGTAGTAGTAATGCACAATAACGTAAAGGATGCTTGGTATCGCCCATCCTCTAAGGATCAGTTTTAAACCATAAATTGTTAAATTTCCAAAATGGTATTTTATACTTCTAAATCAAATATCATTTCAAAATTCAATATCACTTCAAATTCATTTCAAAATATCAAAATGTCATACCTTCCCAAAAACCACATTTACTTTTATTTAATTTAAATATCATTTCAAATCTCATTTCAAAATGGTTTATATATCGAAGCAAATTTAAATATTCCAATTAAACCAATTAAATATTCCATTTAAACCAATTAAAGTGAAGTTATTATATTTAAAAATCAAATATACAATTCTCAAAATTTTACCATTTTCAGAATTCATTTATTTACTTCAATTTATTAAAACAGTGAAATTTCAACTTTCGCAGCATTTAGAAAATTCTACGGTAAATTTACATTTGAAAACAAATCATTTTAACTAAGACAACATTTACAGATATGCTAAACAGGTTTTAGTTTAGTTTCTACAACTACAGCACTTACAAAGTGCTATAATAGCCCTTAGTTCAATTTTAGTCTTTTAGTTCATTTATATCAATTACAGCATTACAAAATGCTGTAATATCTTTTACTTCAAAAATGCTAGCATTTCAAAAATGCTGTTAATTAAATTCTAAGTTTTCAATAGCATTTCGTAAACAATTAATTTTTTTTTATTTAAACAAATTTTAACTATAAAAATCATATTTTCACACCCTTTTAAAATGATCATTTAAATACCCTTTTTAAGTAATGATTTTATAAAGTGAAATTTCACAATTTAATATCCAATTTTTAATAATTCACTTATTAAAATCAATATACCATTTCATGACATTTTCATTTACTTATTCTTTAAATTTACCATTTTATAAGTTAAATTTAATTCCATTTTTATTTTCATAACTTAACCTTTATTTTTAAAATACATTTCCCAATTTTCAAGTTAAGTTATAATTCAATTTTCATTTTCTCATTCATCTATTAACTATTTTTGATTCATTAGGAAAATAAATAACACTTTATACAATCATTTTTAAATTCAAATGTAAATCTATTTATCATACTTTCTTACTTAATTTAAACTCCATTTTAAAATAAAATCATAAATTCCAAAAGTAACTTATCTTTCAAATTTCTATTTTACCATTAATTTATTTCACTTATAAATTTGTAGAAAATCAATAATACTTTTAAAAATCATTTTTAATTTAAATTTAAATCAAAATATCATAATATTTATATTTTTAACATACTTTAAAGATTTTAGAAAAATATATATTAATCACGGGTCTGTATATAATTTTCTAACATAAGTCAAATGATACGGATAATATATCATTTCAATCCGTAATTTACAAAAGGAAAATCCGGGTTTTTATCATTTCAAAACCCGCAATCCCAAGTAAAATGAAATAAATAAAAATCGTTCAGGCCTATCATTTCAGCCCATAACGATTTTTCCCTATTCTAAAGTCCGTTCGGGTATGTATCATTTCAACCCATAGTGATTCTATTCTACAGGGAACTTGCGGTGTGATAAACTGATATAAATAAACAGAATAACAACATATAACAGTAACAGATGATATAATAGATGTATAAACAGGGTAAACATCATATCATCATATCACAGGCAGTTATAGCATAATAATAAAACTACAGATTCAAATGGTGTTAATTTACTAATTATATAAGTACAGAATGTCTGGTGAGAATACTTACCTCTACGACGTTGGAGATTTGATTCAAAAATAACGATATCCAAACCGAAGAGCGCAAAGAAAGCATGATCAGATTTTAGAGGGTGCGACAACTAGATTCAGATCTTGAAACAAAATAAATAAAACTAAGTATGCGAATTCAAATACGACTACATCAAGACTTAAAAAAAACAAGCTGGAACAAGTGATGTCAAAAACTTGAACACAAGTGGCTCGAGTAAAACAAGTTGAATAAACAAAAGGGAGGACAATATGACATGAACCATAAGTGGCACGGTCACTCCACCATACGACTCCACCAACGCTCCACATAGCTCGGCCATGACCTGACTTCACGGCCTAAAACACGCAAGGCAGTGGATGTTATGATTCAATAGGAAAGGTGGTGCAAAGGCATGGTTCCATGGTTGGTTCCTAAGCTTCAGGCTTGGTCTAGCATGGGCTCGGTTCAGTGGATGGGTTCGCTAGTGGGCCATCACTGCCTGGTGATGTAACAGAGGTCAGTGTCGGCACTACATGCTGGAGGAGGTGGTTGCGGCTTCACTTTACGGTGGAGGAAATGCATTGGATCGGCAAGTCTACGCAAAAGGGTTTTGAGGTGATGATTTACACCAGCATTCACGGCCGGGGGGGAGGCTGTACTGGAATGGTGGCAGAGGAGCTGTAGGATGGTCGTGGAAGGTGGTGGAGCAGTCGAGCAATTGAGTAGAATGGCCGATAGAAAAAAAAGAAAAAGAAAAAAAAAGAAAAGAAATAAACAAAAGGCCAACGACCATGGTTACTTACAGTGATAAGCTCACGCGAGAGAAGATTGAAACCAAATATGAGATGTAAATGAAATTTGGTACGTGGGTTTATTAAATAGAGAAGTTGCGTTGATTGATAAAGTGGAAAGACGTAAATTATGGCACGCAACTTACAAGGCAAGAAAGAATGGAATTGAACGGTTAATTGAATTCAAAGATTATATTCTTATGGAGACACAAATGGAAGTGGAAAGTTTTCCACGTGATTTGCATGGAAGGAAAACATATTTGAACGGCTGTTGATTGATTGATTTTTTTTCTTTTCAGCTAAGGTAAGAAATTAAAGAGTGCGTATAAGAAGAAATAACTAAAACGAAACGTACGCCCAAAATAATTAACAAAGTAACGTAATTTAAATTTATATGTTTCTTATTTATTTAGTAAAATACATGCTAAAGAATATTTTAGTAAATAACGTACCATTTATAATGCCAAATAATTAAACAAGAATGGATATAAAACGTGTCAAGTAAACGTATAAATTTATTTCTTTTTACACATTATTTATATAAGTTATCATTTCCAAACAATTACATACAGAACATTAATTTTATGCAATCACTATTTATTCATTATTAATTCATTGTTTAATTCAATATTTACATTTATTTTTCTTATATTAATTTTTACCAAATATTCCTATTTATAATCAATTATACCCAAATAGTTGTTTCAATCAATTGGGATTACATTGAATTAATCATTAATTAGCTTACATCAACATTCTTACATTTCATTCCCGTTATTAATCCATTATTACCAAATAAATAAAATTACCTTAAATTGAAATTTGATTACCAATTTTATTTAACACACTAAATAACTAACATATATAAATTCAATACTTACATTTGTTTACCTATGTTTCATTCATAACAAATTATATTATTCCCACTAATTCAATTAATTTGAATTCCATTCTAGTACCAATTTATTACTTATACCTACACCACATTTCTATGAAATTTATACTTTCACACTTTCCGTTATAATATTAATTGTCATTAAAGAAATGTTCATTATTGGTCACCAATGATTATACCAACTCATATCACACTAATCCTATTCAATTCCCATTTATTACGCAGATTTATTAATAGATCAACATTTACATTCGTTACTTATTCACTTAAAACCAAGTTATACTATTTTACATTATTTCATTTACTGCAATTTCATTCAAATAGTTAATAATTAACTTGGGTTAACCTTGTTACTTTTCATTTAAGTTATTATCTCCTTATTAATTAACAAAATTTTCATTCTTTCAATATTAAATTACCAAAACTTTATCAAATTAACAAATTTAAATCATTAAAATTTACGGGTCGTTACACTCTCCCTCACTCAAATCTTTTCGTCCTCGAAAAGGAACGAGGTACGGAAAACACAGAAAAAAATAAAATGAAATAGGACTAAGACAAGATGACAAGAAGATTACAATTATACCTGATAACTGTTGTTATAGGTAAGTTTATCAAGGTGGAAAGTAGGAATGGCTAGAAGGGAAAATAGGTTGAAAGACAAGGATGAACCCTTATTTTAAAATTATATAAATTTCAATTATTTAGAAAGGTAAAATAAATGATCAAAATATCCTTTATATGATACTTTATAAAAATACTTAAATAATTCGATGTCTTAACAAGTTTATCCTTGTTCCTGTAGACTCTGGCAGTGCGTTGATCAGGCGCAAAGCTAGAATTCTCCAGGTACTTAGTAGACTTGTTTCAACACTCAGTGAAAATACTTGAAAAACTTTTGAAAACAGATATGGAAAGTACAATCCAAACAAATCAACCAAACCATTTGTCCATCCATGGATCGCAGATACACAAAGGTTATGCCTGAATCCCCAGGGAAACATCCGTATCCGTAAGCTTTCTCAGCCCTGCGAATTTCGCCATGATGACAAGTAGACCGCAGATACGCAAAGGTTACGCCTGAATCCTCTAGGAAACATCCGTATCCATATGCTTTCTCAGCCCTGCGGATTTCGCTACTAAAAACGACTACGTAGATCACATGATACACAATAGTTACTCTGAATCCCCTAGGAAACATTCGTAGCCCTGGGCCATCTCAGCCAGGTGAATTACGCTATGCAGTCGCGCCAAGAAAAAAAAACCATGGGTGACGCCACGGTGGGACACTCGAGTATCACATCCGGAAAACCAAAAATCAGAGAGAATAATATCGATAGAATGAATCCACAATGTGGTCACAGAGCGGATATCAAGCAGAAGGCACTTCCCATATCTTTACTTCGAAAATATATATTATATAGCGCCTTTTTCAAATCACTTTCAAATATCATACTTATATAAATTCCATTATATATAAGATTTCAATTCCAAATCGAATACTTTCCAAAATCAATAGTATATCAAATCACACTTATATAGATTTCGATTATATAAGATTTAACTTTCAAATTGAGTACCTTTTTAAATCATAGTTTTCAAATCAACTTCATACTTATACAAATCCATTTTATATAAGTTCGATAACTCCCAATTCAAGTATTTATTAAATCAAGGATCTCAATTTTAATTCGTTTCAAAGTTTCTTAAAACAATAAAAATAATCCAAGTTTCCAAATCAACAAAAATTTAGGTCAAACAAATTTTATAATTTCATATATCTTAAATTTTACTTCATTATTGCTTAGTTTTGAAATATTCATTTCATAAATCCATTATTTTAAATAAACTCAAATTACAAATAAATCAAATATCCTTTCATACTAATATGAACTTCAAATATTCATTTATCAAAATCAATTATCATTTCAAATTCACATTCTTTATCAAAATAAAGATTAAATCATTTCCAAACCATTCCAATCATCAAAATATCTAAAATGGTTACTTAGTTTAAAACCATCCCTTTTTAAAACCTTCAAACTATTTTATTTCTATATGAAAAATCCAATTTACCATTGGAAAGATTATTATTCTATATATATACTTTATTCAAAACATTCAGATCTATATTTCATACAAGTATAATTCAAAATAGTCTTATTCATATACTTAACAAAGAAGTTTCAAACTTATTTAAATCGTATTAAAACATACAAAACTAATCTTATAAACTTATCAAATACTTTATACTTTCCAAAATTACCTAGCTTTGAAAAGTTAACCTTGATTTGGAAGTTGCCTGAACCTTCAAAGTAGTCGAAGAAGTCAAATTTTCAATCCATGAGTTGGAAATCATCAACAAATCAGTAAATTAATTTTCAAAAGACGGGGTTATATCAATCAGATCCGAACACAAGGACTGAACACCGGCTTATTTTAATCGTTTCAAATATATATATACATGTATCTTTTGAATATCAAATCACACTTCGGAACTTGAAATCAAAATTGTTTAACAAATTAATTTGCATAGCAAAACTACCGAAGTGGCCTCTCCCCCACTTATAAACTCGAAAATTAATGTCGATGATGCATGCATTCATCACCGAAATTATTTTCCAACGACATAAGTGGGTTCTGGACTTTTATTTTCTTGAAGCTTCTTTAAAATCTCTTCGAAATCATTGGAATTCGTTCAAATACATTTGAAATATTTCTTATTCAGAAAATATCTTTAAATCATATTATTATAATATATTTTCCAAAATCTTAAAACCGATTTCAAAACACCGGAGTTTGATTCCTCGAAATTCAAATTCAAAACCCTTCAGTTATAAATCATTTTTATATAAGTCAAATTCTTATAAAATTTTCAAAATTTCAAATCCTTTGGAAATTTCAATTTTTCATTTTTAAAAGGTATATAATCCTTATCGAAAACATTTCACTTTTATATAAAAAGTGGTTATCCTTATCAAAATTTATATGTATGCACAATTTCAAAATACAACCAAATACAAATTTTCAAGGGATCTTTCAAGGATGGATTTCAGAACAAACAGAGATTCGAATTTAGAGTAACTCTAATCAAATAGAATTTTGGTTCGAAGATAAGCTCGAAGGAAGATAAAAAATTTTTATTACCAAATAGAAGATGGATAAGCATATATAAATCGCAGGCGACGATAACCGGGTCAACCGTGACTTCACGAATATAATCAATGCGGAAATCTAAGGCAAATCGAAATTCGATCGCCAGAGATAGAATCCAGATATAGAAGAAGGAGATAGATAGCATCGTAAACCGAGGATACAGAAATCTCCGGTGAATCAATGCCAATTGTAAAGGAGTTTCACCCCTTTACAAATCATTCAAAGATTTGCGGAATCACCGATCTTTATAGAGGTCATTCCAAAGTGGAATTATGGAATGCTCTAAAACCGAAAGGATAAAAATTGGAAAGACAAGACTGGATTTCAGAACAAGTGGGAGCATTCCAAAATTCATGGAATCCCAATCTATAAGAATCCTAACCAAGAGATTTCTAACAAGGTGGATACAGAAGGGATGAAATTTAGAAAATCTTGATTTGAAAATAAGAAGATTTTTATACTAATATAATCTTTGAAAATCCTTTAAAAATCATTTAGAAATCATTTTATACTTCGAAAATACGTTCTCTCACAAAGAAATGATTATGTGATTGATTTCACTCATTCTAGGGTATTTCTACCCTATCTCTAATGAGTTTTTGCTCCGCAGGCTATGGTTTGCCTAAAACCAAAGCTCTGATACCAACTGTAATGACCCACTATTTTCGACCATTCAAATCGACAATAATTCAAAATAACAGATTGTGATAAAAGTTAGAGCAAATGAAATACAATCACAGAATCACAGACACAAAAATATCAGAATAACTCGCAGCGGAAATTAAAATACCATAGTAGTTCATGAAGTTACTATAACAAACTCTCAAAACAAAATACATAATATCAGTCTGAAAACTTATACCATAGAAATCCCAAATATATAGAAGTTTATAAATACCAGAGATGACATAGAACAACTGAAACTGAAAGGGAATAGATAACTAGAAAAGCAGAATCTCCAGCGATTCCTAGCTCCAGAAAAGAAATCCAAAACTAAGCTGTAAATACTCAGGCTGATCCGAGCATAAAGTAAACCACAAAACACTCGAGTCAGGACATACATACTTATATAATGTAAACCAACTCAAGTGAACTGTAGTAGTAATGCACAATAACTTAAAGGATGCTTGGGATCGCCCATCCTCTAAGGATCAGTTTTAAACCATAAATTAAATACATCCCGTGGTTAAATTTCCAAAATGGTATTTTATACTTCTAAATCAAATATCATTTCAATATTCAATATCACTTCAAATTCATTTCAAAATATCAAAATGTCATACCTTTCCAAAACCACATTCATTTTTATTTAATTTAAATATCATTTCAAATCTCATTTCAAAATGGTTTATATATCGAAGCAAATTTAAATATTCCAATTAAACCAATTAAATATTCCAATTAAACCAATTAAAGTGAAGTTATTATATTTAATAATCAAATATACAATTCTCAAAATTTTACCATTTTCAGAATTCATTTATTTGCTTCAATTTATTGAAACAGTGAAATTTCAACTTTCGCATCATTTAGAAAATTCTACGGTAAATCTTTGAACGGTTGTTGATTGATTGATTTTTTTTCCAGTTAAGGTAAGAAATTAAAGAGTGCGTATAAGAAGCAATAATTAAAACGAAACGTACGCCCAAAATAATTAACAAAGTAACGTAATTTAAATTTATATGTTTCTTATTTATTTAATAAAATATATGCTAAAGAATATTTCAATAAATAACGTACCATTTATAATGCCAAATAATTAAACAAGAATGGATATAAAACGTGTCAAGCAAACGTATAAATTTATTTCTTTTTACACATTATTTATAAGTTATCATTTCCAAACAATTACATACAGAACATTAATTTTATTCAATCACTATTTATTCATTATTAATTCATTGATTAATTCAATATTTACATTTATTTTTCTTATATTAATTTGTTACCAAATATTCCTATTTACAATCAATTATACCCAAATAGTTGTTTCAATCAATTGGGATTGCATTGAATTAATTATTAATTAGATTACATCAACATTCTTACATTTCATTCCCGTTATTAATCCATTATTACCAAATAGATAAAATTACCTTAAATTGAAATTTGATTACCAATTTTATTAAACACACTAAATAACTAACATATATAAATTCAATACTTACATTTGTTTACCTATGTTTCATTCATAACAAATTATATTATTCCCACTAATTCAATTAATTTGAATTCCATTATAGTACCAATTTATTACTTATACCTACACTACATTTCTATGAAATTTATACTTTCACACTTTCCGTTATAATATTAATTGCCATTAAAGAAATGTTCATTATTGGTCACCATTATTATACCAACTCATATCACACTAATCCTATTCAATTCCCATTTATTACGCAGATTTATTAATAGATCAACATTTACATTCGTTATTTACATTCACTTATAACCAAGTTATACTATTTTACATTATTTCATTTATTGCAATTTCATTCAAATAGTTAATAATTAACTTTGGTTAACGTTATTACTTTTCATTTAAGTTACTATCTCCTTATTAATTAACAAATTTTTCATTCTTTCAATATTAAATTACCAAAACTTTATCAAATTAACAAATTTAAATCATTGAAATTTACGGGTCATTACATATTGAATTCATAAGATTATAATATGAATATGTATATATGGTTATGTATATTAATATTTTTATAATATTCAAAATATATGCTTATTTATCTAAAATTAATATATTGATTTAAATTTGAACTTTTTACATTTAAAGTACATTATATTTATTGATTCTATATATTATATATTTATATTAAAGTGTATATGTTCTACAAATATCATTTATAATATATAGATATATATTTACACACACACACACTCACACACACTTATATATTAGACAACAAACATGTATACGGAAGGGCTAATATGTTCGTTGTGATGTATATCCTAATATCTATATACATGCATGTTAGACCATGTATATCATTTTATGTTGCATATGAACGTACACACATATGTATATATGATACATATATATTATATTATGTAATATAAAGTTAACATTAAACAAAGCATTATTTTTGAATTAAATAAAATATTGATTTTATTTAAAGAAATTTTAGGAAATTTCTAAATGAATTTAGACTACATTGGCCCAACAAAGATCCAAAAAGGTATTTATGAAAACCTACTTCATTGTACTGAGAAATAATAGTTGTTTCTAGAAATGTAAACTTCGTAGCAAACGAATTTCTTTTAGAAATTATTAGTAGTAAAATGAGTTTGGATGCAGTCCAAATGATAAAACTGATTATGAGGAAAGAAATGAAATTAACCTAACCTAAACAAACACATCGCATTAGAGTGTCTAACAAGTATTCTCACACATTGAAAAGAAACTATAGTTTCTTATCAATGTTGAGAATAGATAATCCTCAGTTGTCAATTAAACCGTTAAGAATATTGATTCTTCCATATGGTATGATGCGCAAAATCATAAGGATTCCAAGAACATTATCAAAATATGATTTTGACAGTCTTACCCATAGGGATATGATCCATCAGCATCAAATATGTCTTCAAGAGAAAGACTAATGCAGTTGGGATATAATGAGCAACATCAATAAGAATAAAACCGTAAATTTCAATCGTTGAAATTGGCATAAACGATTCATCGTTTAACGTGCTCGAGTTGATTCAAAATTTTTTCTCATAAAATTATCGCTTGGTATGACTTTTTTTTGGTACATATGTGTTGAAACAGAATAATCTAAATAAACATTTAGATAAATAATTTGCATATAACAACCAAAGTGTCTCGAAGGCAGTGGGAGTGATATTGAGTTTGTGGGTTTTGGATACGATCCAAGAAATAAAACAAAATTTTCATTCTATAAGAATCAAAATTGAATGAGTATTTTGACAGAATTATCAGATAGTTTTATTTTCAGTCAAAATGCAGAGGAAGCATGTGTCCACAAGAAAGAATAAAAAACGATACCTAGATATTTCTGGACTATAAGTAAACAATATACTTCTGAATGTTAACGATGCACTTATGTTAAAATCAATAATAGTTTAGTTGTTTAATACTCGATATTGAATTCGCAAATTATATCATTTACATTAAGTATATCTGATGTTGGGACAATCCCAAATGATATGCAAAGACGCCTTATTAAAATGTTTAATAAGGAACATGTAGGATTGAATCCTTATGCCTTGCAATGGGAATTATCATACATGTTGTATTGTCCACAATATCGTAATTTTCTTATGCATTTGATGCATGAAGAAAATATCAAATCAAATTAAGATCACTAATATCTAGAGTATTCTCGAGTATTAACGAAATACTAGAAAATTGTTTATAGAAACAACAATCTCCTTATAAAGGAGTGTACGAACTCAAACTTCATAAGTGGTATTGTGTGATGACCCGCAAATCTGTACCCTTTGAATCGACAATAAACCACACATGTCCGACTCAAAAAGCACAGACTGATGGAAAGTCAAGAGAAAGAAAAGAAGAGAGAAGAAGAGAAGAGAAGAAAGAGAGAAGATACAACCAACAGAACAATACAGAATCTCATATCGCAGCGGAAAACATATAATATCATATCGATGATCTTTACGAAACAGAAACTGTGTATACATACATCAATCAGAGTACAACAATCAATCAATAGTTATCAGCCTGGACTGTTATAATAACATGTCCTCACAATTGCTGATAATATAAACAACAAATAAGCACAACGGATAATCAAAACAAATAGATACGTGTATACGAAAATTAAGATCTCCAGCTCTCCTGTTGAAGTTCCAAAAGCACCAATCTAAACCTGTAAGTATACTCGGTCTAACCCAAGCATTAAAAGGAAGAACGCCTTGATCAGTCTGGTAAACCAACATGAGAAACACACTCAACTGAATTTATTAAATCACCAAACTTTTCCTTTATCAAAACAAAAGTATCTCGTAAGACACGCCCACACATAAACATGGACATGTTTTTACCTTACGATAACTAAAACATTTCATATCAAATCATGTTATATTATACCAGTGTCTAGTATACAAATAATATTCAAAATAGCCGAAATTGTTACCATTATTAAATTGCAGCATACTAGGCTCTAAAAATAAAACGGCAGGTACGTAGTGGAGTTTGAATTTCCATACAAATGACCAGGCGAAGGGACTACCTTCCGATGGGTACACCTCTAGATGGATGTCCTGAAGCACAGAACGTCTGCCCTCTACCAACACAAGATCGGCCCACCTCTATAACTAGATTGTACTGAATATGTCATCCTTCGGTCGTTACTAACCTTTATCGAGGGCCCTCATAGCATACAAACCACAATAATCAGATACACGACGTCATAGCATGTAAAGATATATCTAGAAGAGGATGATCATACCCTACTTGGGAGCGACCCATTTAGACTTGCCGCATCTAACCCTATTTTGGTCATTTCCGGTTGATGATGCCTGAGGTAACGATTACCTTTCACAAATCACAATCACATCACTTTGAATGCCACATGGCCATTTCCGTTGACTTCTAATTGCTTTCCGCAAAAATACGATCCTTGAGCTCATACGTCTCAAAGTGGGTGTTAAGCTAAGAGAAGTTGTTTTCTCCACCACCACTGATGTATGTTTGTAAAAACCAATGTACGTAATATTTAGAAATGCAATGTCAGACAAACATCCGTACAAATTGTCCAGGAACATGACAAACCGATGGTACTTTCCTACCACATCTTGTCGGAAAATCCCTAGGATTAGTAGCGAATAACACTTGCATTGGATATTTCATAATGAAGAGACCACTGCTACTAGATGTATATTAGGATTTCAACCTCAAATGATCAACAAGCAGTCCCCTACTATGAAAATCCTGAATATCAATATCATCATAACCAACCTGCACAATCGTCGCATAAATGTTGCTCCGAAGTGGTTTTCAGATCAATCTGATCCCGGTCTCTTCGTACCAACAACGCAAAAGCATTTCTCAACCTTATTGTAACAACCTGCAAATCCGTACCCCTTGAGTCAACACTATTCTACAACAATCAACTCAAGTTGTACAGAAATACGAACCATTTGGGTTAAAGAAGATAAGGTAGAAGAAGAAAATAGAAAAACAACAACAGAATCTAACCATCGTCGCGGAATAAAATATAATAGATAATAAATGTTCTTTACTCAAATCAAATATGTCTGTTTATATATATTACTTCATCAGAGTACATCAAATCATAGCTCAACATCAATAACATACAAATGGATACATAGCAACTCAACACAGCGGAATATATATAGTATGGGAGTACGTATCGTCATCCTACTCGTCTCCTGAGATCCTCAGCATCATATCTTGTATCCTATAATACTCGGTCTGACCCAAGCATTACAGTTAAATAATACTCGAGTTAGTCTGGAATACCAGCGTGAGAAAATCACACCCAATTGATTATTAAAGTTTCAAAACTCCTTTGAAAACGAAAGCATTTCGTAAGACCACGACACAAATAAACATGTCGGGTTTTTACCTTACGATGGCTAAAACATTTTTATTAAAATCCTCTGATATTATAATAGTGTCTATAGAAAGTAAAATAGAATCTAGCTGAAATGATTGCATCTCACGTTTCAGAAATAGTTGGGCACAATCAAAACCGTATGGGCGCATAGGGAAAATGGATTCCAACTAATGGCTAGGCACTGGGGTACCACCTGTCACGGTACCTGGTCTAGGTTAGTGTACCGAGGAGCCACCCTAACTTCCCTGCAAAACAAGACCGGAACCATCCCTTACTGGACAGTCCCGAGCAAGATCACACCTCGGTTGGGATCAGAAACCGCCCACTAAGCCGAAATAAAAGGGACATCTAGACATGGATGACCTCACCCTCCAGTGGGGCTACCCACGAAGCCTTGCTGCATAACCCCTGATTTTCAGCCATTCCCATTTGATGAGGCTTGAGGCTAACCGTTAACTTTTTAGAATATATCCCTTAGAATGCCCATCGTCCACCTGACGATGTTTCGCAAGCATTCATCCATATAAGTCCATCCCGGTTCGAACGGAACCGAAGGCACTATTCCTACTACATCCATTTTGGAAATATCCTCAGGATTAGTAGCGACTATCCCTTGCACTTCACTCCTCCATCTTCGAATCCAAAATCGTTCACACAAAACGTACAAACCGGATCGAAGTGGTTTTCGAGAAATAAATCTCGATCCCGGTCTCTTCGAAACGATCAACGCATTTGGCCAATATTGATAGTCGGTTATTTAACTATCAATCATTATTCACAAACAACCATCAACCAATAAATAATTTTTCAAATTATTTATTTATCTCAAAATATCTTCACGAGATATATTTTCACTTTCAAACCCCTTTGAAAACAGTTTTCAACTATCTTCCTTTCTCAGAATAAATTCCAAATATTTCTATTTCCACTAGAATCACCAAGCACAAGATTTCAGATTTTTTTAAAATAATTTGAAAACACTTTAATTGTAAAGTATGTTTAATATTTAATTTAGAAAATTTTACTTTATAATTTAAAATAATACTTTAGAAACAATTTAAAATAAGTTTACTTTATAAATATAACTAGATTTTCTTCTTTAAACAAAATACTAGATCATTCTTAAAATAATTGTTACGATAATAGATTAACAAATTTCTTACTTTAGAATTTCTTTAAAATAATTAAATTAAAACTACTTCAATAATTGATTAAATAATAATAATAATATATACTATATGAATATTTGAAAATAAGGTTACTTTATAAATATAAACTAGGTTTTCACCTTTAAGACAGAATTACTAAGTCCCTCTTTATAAATTATTACTACGGTAATAGATTTGAATAAATATTTACTTAAGAATTTAAACATTTAGAAATAATAAATTTCCAAGAACATACTTTGTAAAACAGCATTAAAACCTTTATTTTATTTAAAAACTTACTTTGAAAACGTACTTGGCTATCCAGAGAAATATACTTCTCTCCACAACCTTTTAAAAATAAATCATTATTTACTTTTAAACAATTTTCCTCATTCCTTTAATAAATTCCCACCTTGAATTTATTCTTTCAAATATCCGATTTCAAACACTTAAATCAATTTCCAAATTGATTTTCAATTTACTTCATTTATTCCAAAATCCTTTAATTTCAGATTTTATTCCTTAACTATGATTTAAAATACTTCTAATTGAAATAACAATTTAGATTTCTCAATTTACTTCTTATTCCTTTAAATAAATTTAAAACTTTAAGTTTTAAAAATAATTCATTATTCATTTAAATTAATATCACATAATATTACAATTCATTAATTACTGTTTATTCAAACCCTTTTCTTTTCATACTCGAAGTTATTTTATTAGTATTTAACATATTTCCTTTTTTTTCAATTCATTCTTAATTTATTAAATTTTCTACGATTATTCCGTTTATAACTTTACTTCCTTTATTTTCTTTTCAAAACCCAATTTATATATTTTTGGTAATTCATTATACCCAAATATATCCAATCAAACCACAATATTCAATATTCCAATATATTCATCATAGAATATCAAGTAATCACATCAGAGAATATTAAATAATAAATGTTGAGGGGTCCAGTTGGATCCCTCCAACCTGTTTTCCCTGCATCCACAAACATTAACACAATATAAATCAAACATTCCAAGATGTAGTATATATTATAATATAACACATCAATCAATTCAACCAATCAACCAATTATTTAAATTTCATCATCTAAATCTAAATTTAAATCTAACTGAGTGAGATTAACCCACCTCTGTTTTTAATTTACAGTCCCACCTGACCAGCTAGCTTTCTTCTAAATTTTTAACCTTGAATTAATATTACATGATTTTATTATTATCCGAAATAAATCGACAATCAATTACCTTCTATTAATTTAATCTACTCTAATAATTTTGGTTTTAAACTAATAATTTAAATTTTAAACAAATTTCCCTTTAAATAAAATATTTTAGTGGCTAAAATAATTAAATAGTTGATTAAATAGATTAGTCACCATAATACATTATTTATTATTATTATTTTTAAACATAACTAATAGCCTTGAAATGTGAATGTATATTTATTTTTATTTTCTTCATTTAAGCTACATGCTTACTTATGAAATAAATCAATAGACAAAATCTACATTCTTATTTCTAAATCTAATACGTATATATATATGTACATATATATTAGCTCAGCTTTTCTGTATATTTTTTTTCTAATTATAAATTAATGAACTATCTGCTCAAATTATAACTAAATAGAAGGAGAAGAAGAAGATACCTACAACCTGCCACTCTTATAGCTCGAACTCGAATTTGAGTTTAGGATTCGCAAAAATCCAGACGTGTAACCCTAGCCTCGCCGCGATCTCCAAATTCTCAAAACCCTAGGCATCCCCAAATTCGCTGATGCAGTCGATCCCTTTCCATGCTCGCCCCTTCGAGCCGCAACCAACCCAATCGACAGTCCCAACCCAACTCGATCCGCCACACGCACCTCTGCCCTCGTGCGACCGCCACCTACCCGCAGCTTCCCGCCCCTGTGCGAATGACTCGCCTAAATCGAACAGGCCATCGACGATCGAAGTTCGACCTCGAACAACAGAGAAGAGGGGTAGGGTAAAGATACGGCTGATAAAATTTCCTGGCTTCGATTAGAATTTGATTCAAGTGGTAAAGATGAAGAAGAGAAAGGAGATTGATAAGAACTCGCGGCCATGAATTTTGATCGAACGAGAAAAATGGTTTCGAGATTTTTTTGTTTCGGCTGTGTGGTTTTATTTTATTTTTTTGTTAGGAACGAACTGGTTGTCTTCAAGAGGAAGGAAACAAGATGTTGGCGTGTAAGAGAAAGTTAGCTACAGTAATTTGAGATGAAACGAAAAAGTATTGACAGGATGCAATTACGGCTGAAAGAAAATTTGAGTAGACCAACACTGCTTTATTTAATTTCAATTTGTCGCTATATAAATTTTCAACGCGTTTACATATCGTACTCTCACACCACAACCCCAAACACTACGAAATTTGAAATCCGATAATAAAACACTGTTACAGATCAAATGGAACTGGTTTCGTTAAATTCCGAGACTGTGCCTCGGAAGGCTATTTTTAAATTCAAGTTAAACGATATAAATTTCAAGATTGAACACATCACTGTTAATTTCAGTTTTATAGCTTTTATTGTCTTCAGTATTATCAATATAAATTTTATAAGCCTTCAAATTATTTTTAATAGGCTTAAAACTACAGATTCAACATTTTACTCAATTTCAAATTGTTTAATTTAATAATTTAATCATCAAAGAAATTACGATATTCGTAATTCAAGTTAAAATTACTCTATTGAATATTTAAAATCAATTAAATATTCCGATTTTAAATGCTCAAAAATTTCGGGTCGTCACACTTATACAAAAACTAACTTTCATAGACATATCATGTCTCTAAATTTTAACATGTTATCCTTCGGGCCTAGAAGGAAGCTCGATAGATTGGAGTAATATTCCGCACTAAACGAATCAACATCCTCAACACAAATGATAATCAAGCCTACACAGAAGGCTACGTACTAAGTGTACGACTAAGTAGTTCCCACATCAAGTTGAGGAACTAAAATGGCCAAATTTAAAAGTCGGTTATTTAACTATCAAAGCAAACAAACAAATATTTAGCACCATATACAATCACTAATCCCTTTTAATTAATCTTTTATTAATTAGACCATTTGCCAAATATTCACTTCAAATTATCTTCAAAAAGATATAATCTCAAACCATTTCAATATTTCAATATTGGAAAACATTTCCATATACTTATTTAATAATAAGTAATTTACAATTCAATTTATTTTCAACACTTGGAAAATATTACATATACTTAAATTAGGATTAGTATATATTTTATTCTTTTAGGAAAACGTTCTCTTTAAACACATTTATTTGGATCAAAACGAATGTTGCGTAAAACATCGTTATGACAACCCAAAATTACTAGTATAGGGATTCGAAAATTAGATAGATATATAAATCCCATAAATATACAAACATTTCCTTTTGAAAATCATTTACTATAACAATAGTGTTATAGTCCATCATTTCCTTATTTCTCGAAACGTCTATTTCAACAATGAATGTTGAAATTCATTTATTCGATACTTAACACATTTTAAAACATCTTCAAACCATTTAAAATATCACTTTCCAAAAATATCCATTTTATTTAAAAGATTATTCACTGTCCAAAATCGTGAATATAATTCTCTAACCAAGTTCATTACTATTTCACATATAATTAAAGAATAATTCACTGTCCAAAATCATGAATATATCTCCTTTGCCAAATTCAGTACGTCTACACATTTATTAAAGGATTATCCACTGTCCAAAATCGTGGATGAAATTCCTTTAACTTATCAAATTTAATTGATTTCACATTTATAAAACAACATTTATAAATTCACATTTATATTTTATAAAAACTTCTACATACAAAGTTCCTTTTATTAACCAATTCCATTTACATCTCATTTATACGCCAAATCCAAATTATAAGTTAATTTACTTATAAAACAACTATTTACAAAATCATTCTTTTTATAACTTTTTAAATTATAAATCTTATCCACTTATAAGGTTCATTTATAACTCCATTTTATCATTTACAAAACTCCTTTATAATCCCAATATTTTGATTTATAAAATATCAATTTTATAAGTCTTATATATAAACCATTTATAACAAGTCAAAAAACTCCATTTATACTATTTCACAAAATAGTTAACTTCATATTTCAAAAATCACATTCTGGTTTTATCTCAGAAAAACCATAATTTTTATAACATAAAAATTATAACTTTTATTTATTTCAAATAAATCCATTCCTTAATGATTCAAAATTAACAAAACGTCATTTTTCAAAATCACTTGAAAATCCTTTTAAATTTGGAAATCATCACTTTAACATTTTAAATCACCAAAAATAGGCCTAATGTTGCAACAGCACTAAATACATTAATCACGACATCCAACACATCATATATCATATGATAACAACATATTTCACAATATTTGTAAATAAATCAATATAGGTGAGGAATCCAGTTGGATCCCTCCAACCTGTTGTTAGGGATGCGGATTAAGGATCTTAAGGTAGAAATAACACTAAAGGGGGGGTGAATAGTGTTTTAAAGAATATATGAACTGTATGACTAAATTAAAACTTTCAACACAAATCTAAACAGAATGATCACAGAGCATATAACAAATGCAAATAGTAAAGTAAAGCAAGTAAAAGGAAAGAACACACCGGATTTTATACTGGTTCGAAATCCTCCTACATCCAGTCCTGCACCAAGGCAATATCCTTGTACAGATTTTTATAAGCCAATATCCAAATTACAACCCTCAATTTCTAAGGCCTTGAGGAACCCTCCTATCTCCGAGTCTGGGGTAAACTCTCTTGATTTACGGGACACAAGATCACCCTAATACTTCTTAATAACAATCCTTTTGAATGGATAGACTCTATGGACTTTTTGAATACAAATTAATCCTATAACTCTGAATAGCACTTTGATCTGTAGTAGAATGATGGAGAATCAAATAGAGAGAGTATCTAAATGATTTCCTATTGAGAATTTGGCAGAATGATGGCACGATCTTGAAAATATGAAGTTTTATGGATATGGAATGGTGGAGAAGAAAGAGTGAAGAAAATAAGAAAGTAGTTGTTATAAAAATTCGTTTTGGAAGCCTTTATATAGATGCACAATAGTCATAACCATTGGCGAAAGGATTTTGAACGAATGGACACTTCTTTTGAAAATTGAATTTTGAATCCAACTGTCACCATGTCGACATGGGGTATCCCCTTATGTCGACATCTCTTAGTTCAAAATTATAGAGATGTTGTTTTGTAAAGACAATTGAATTTAAAACAAGTTGAAACTTCTCTGAAGCAAAGTAAAGTGTTTAAACAATATTTTGAGATAGAGAATGAATATAAAACATTATTTTAAAAATACTTATATTATTGATATAGACCATCAATTATATAAGTAATATTTAAAATCAGAATAAGTTTTGATCTTTTAAAAATAGAAGTTTTTAAAATCAGAATAGAGGAATATTTCAAGGCTAAAACAAAGTTTGAAAATATTTTTGAAAACATGATTTTGAAAGCTAAAACATTTTGAAAACAGATTTAAAAACATTTTGAAAAATCTATTCAAACTGAAATTGCAAGAACCTTCCTACAGAGCTCCTCCATAGGACTCGAGAACTTGTACAAAGTAGTTTAAATGATTTTGATTTTCGTGGGTTTGTAAGCCACTTGTCGTAGGTTTTGTAAGCTACTTGTCGTGGGTTTGTAAGCCACTGGTTTCGATAGAAATTGGGTTCCATCCCAAAAGAAAATTGGAAGAAAGATGAGAGTGCTATTATGAAGTTTTAACAAAATATTAGACACTTATCTTGAGATCTTGAAATCTTGATTCTCTAGAGTCTTGAATCTTGATTCTCTAGAGTCTTGAATCTTGAATCTCTAATCTTCATATTGATCCTTGAGTCTTTATACTGATTAGTCTTCGATGATACCTGCATATACTTCCTATATACATATATGTATATCTATCTATATGGAAATGTTAGTATATATTTTATAAAGTAAAGTATAATAACTATATAAGGTTTTTGTCATCAAAACATCATCAACTCAGTTCCTAACAATCTCCCCCTTTTTGATGATGACAACGTTTATTTATAAAATATTCTTACCATACCATAACTCCCCCTTACTCCGTGATTTCTTCTTAAAACTACAACTCCCCCTTACTCCATGACTCCCTCTTACACCAAGCACATATATTTTTATAACTTTCTCCCCCTTTGACATCAGCAAAAAGGAATAAAAGATTTACCTGTTCTAAGATAATCAAGTATATATAGAATAAAAGTGTAAAGTGAACTTGTAAGTGATCAAGTGTGTGAGCATATATATAAGTGTAACTTGACAATCAAATCAATATCATACATAGCAAACCAATCATGTATAGTATATGAAGTTACATACAAACCAAATCCAAATCAAACTTAAGTAAACAATTCAATCAAATCCTAATCAAATCTAAATCAAATCAAATCAAACAAACAAACAAACAAACAAACATAATGATCAGACATTCCTTGGGACTTCCACCCATCCATCTTCTCCAAAGATAGGATCAGTTTTGATAACATCCCAATTATCTTTGTCGAGAGTGACCGGTGGATTTGCTTCGGGTTCGTCTTTGCTAAGGCTTGAGATCATCCAACGAAGTGCGTCGAAGTGTCTCTCTTGCTCTTTGATCATCTGCATTTGGCTTAATTCTAAGTGCCTTTGATTTCTAAGTATAAAAGAGAGAATATTCTTGAAAGAAGTAAGAGTTTCTTCAAGATTTTCACTTAAATTCTTAATTGGAGAAGCCATAATTTAAGAAATAAGTTGAAGTATGAGAGGAGATGAATAGAAATGGAGGTAGAGAAGTTTTTCTGGAAGAAATAGGTATTTATAGGAGTTATTGGCCGTTCAAAATGAATTGTCACTTGGTAGTTACAAGAATTTGAAGTTAGAAATTGTAACTACTTTCTGACTGTTATATGTCGACATGGGGGGATGGGGCATGTCGACATGGTCTAGACAGAATGACCAAGTTAAGTTATTTTTGATTTCTAAGGTTATTTTTATACTAGTGGACCTATATAAACTTAAAATAAATAACTATCAGAGATATATAAAGATGGAAAACATAGAATAAGATAGCATTACTTATATTAGTAAACATTACATAATATTAACAAAAAAAAATAGAAAATACAAAGATAGATAAACGATAGCTAGAGAGATAATGGCTAGGATTAGTTTGATGAAGATGATGATGAGGACAAGCCAAGTTTCCTGCCTATCTTCCCAAAGAACTTGTCGATCTTGGTAGAGATTTTATCCATTTTCTTGATAATAGATCTCTTAAGAAACTTTTGGTTTTGAGCAAGTATCTTTTGGTTCTTGAGTATGGTTTTGTTGGACGGATTGGCGGGTGTATGTGGATACTCTATACTTTCCAAAGAGGTTTCTTCATCTCCTCTTCTTCTTCAATTTCCATTCCTTCCCCTTCTTCTTCCTCTTCTTCTGCCTCTTCTTTCATCTCTTCATGAGCAAGTCTCTCTTCCTTTTCCGTAAGTGTTTCATACGGTTGAAACATAAGCGGGATTTTCATAAGGGAAATGTTCCCATGATTGAACACTTTCCTACTTACAAACTCTTCCTTTTTAACATCCACACCAAAATAAATGAAAATCCGAGTAAGATAAATTCTATGATAAAGAGTGTTTTCTCCCATAGTAAAATTTTTGGGTCTTAACTCATCCAAAATAGTTTGTGCCCAATTAATATCATATTTTCCAAATATAGCAAAAAGAGCTTTACACACTTTTGAGGTGGGATTATTGTAGTTTCCCGACCTAGGAATAATGGTGTGTTGAATAAGAAGGTTGACAATTCTTGCTTTTGGGCGGAAAAAGCGATTCTTAAAATCCATGTGGTCATCGCTTTCAAAAATGTGATGAAAAGTCTCTCGATCGGTTTCATTGATTTGAAATTGCGAGAGATTCATACTGGTAGATTTGCAACCCAAAATAGTACCCAAAATATCGGAATCAAAAACAATAAGTGTTCCTTTAACACTACTCCAAATTTGATCTTCATTTCCATTGTAAATTCACGGTTTAGGTTTGCACAAAACATTTTGACAAGGTTTGGATAACAAACGAAATCATTTTGCTTGTTATCAATCAAGCTAAGAATGGAGTTTTCTTCAAAAAGTTGATCGATTTCATAAGAAGGAAAATCATCAAAAATAGCAAATTTTCCCGTATTGACTTTACCATAGTTTACATAACTTATGTAAGCTTTGATAGCCTCCGGGTCATTAAAAAGATCACTTTTGATGGATTTGGTCAGTCTCATAGTTGATGGAGTACTTGAGGAAGCCATTGATGAGTGTTTGAGAGGAGTGGAAGATAATGAAGAAAGTTTGAATTATGAGAATAAAGTGAAAAGGATGATAAGAGAAGTATATTAAATAGATTCTCTAAAGTCAAGTTCTCTGGTCAAGAGGTATCTTTTCAGAATTTTGAAGTAATTGAAAAGGTGGAGGGAAATTCAAAAGTTTGAATTCAAATTTTGAAATCAAATTTCTAAGAGACATGTCGACATGGGGTATCCTGGCATGTCGACATGTGCCTGTTGAATTTGAAAAGGGGTGTCTTTTTCTAAAATCTAAGAAATTCCTAAAATCTTAAGAAAACTAATCTATATTCTATATCTATATATAATTCCAGTAATAATATTAAATATAATAATATTAAAATATTTTAATATTTAAAATATTATTAAAATAATATTATTTTGAATTTAAAAATTCAAATTTCAAAGGGTGATTTTGAATTTAAAAATTCAAGGAATTGCAAACAAAATCAAAACAAACAAGCATCCAATAAAATTAAAATAAATGTGTACCTATTTTTAGATCCAAACTCCGATCGTCTTCCGATTCGAGAATAGCAGTGAAGCACAGATTTGAATTATCAGTTTTCTTCTCGTCATCACTGGATGAATCTGAATCGTCAAGAGTTGCTGCATATGCCTTCTTTCTTTTCCTTAGTTGCTCGTTATTTGGTTGAAATGTCTGTTTGTCTGGATATGGACAATCTATCTTGTAGTGCCCTATTTTGTTGCAGTTGTAGCATCTATCACCATTGTTGTTGTTGTTGTTGTTATTGTTGTTATTCTCCGAAGTATTTCTGGAATTCCTTTGATAATTTCTTTTAAAGTTATTCATCTTTCTATACTTCAGAAACTTTCTGAAATTTTTGGTCATGAAAGCAATTTCTTCATCACTATCTTGTTCTGAATCTCTAGTTGTTGCTTTGAATGCGATCGATTTCTTTTCCGTTGCCTTAGATTCTTTTCTCCTTTGTAGTTGAACTTCATAAGACATTAGATTACCGATTAACTCTTCGATCTTCATTTGACTAACATCATTTGCCTCCTCAATAGTAAGTGTCTTTTGATCCCATTCTGGAGTGAGTGAATTGAGTATTTTTCTGACTTGATCTTCTTCTGAAAAACCCTTTCCTAAAGCAATCAATGAATGTACAATATCTTGAAATCGACAATACATGTCGGAAATGGACTCATTTTCATGCATTTTAAACAATTGAAACTGGTTAGTTAATATGGAAATTTTAGTCTGTTTAATTTTGCTTGTTCCTTCATGAGTTACTTGCAAAGTTTTCCAGATTTCAAATGCAGACTTACAAACAGAGACTCTATTAAACTCATTCCTATCTAGTGAACAAAATAGTATATTCATAGCCTTAGAATTGTTTTGTGCAATCGTCTTTTGCTCAGCAGTCCACTGGGCAAAATTAGTAGTTGGTTCAACATATTCAATTTGTGTCATATTCCAAGTATCTAAACTTATGGATTGTAAGTAAATTTTCATCCTACATGCTCAATATGCATAATTACTGCCATCAAAAAGTGGTGGTCTGACAGTAGACTGACCTTCTACAAATGAACTAGTGTTAGTGCTTGTGTTGAGAGAAGTAGTGGTGACAGGAGTGACATTATTAGTGTGTTGTGCCATTAAAACTTTTCAAAATTTCAGATTATGAAAATAATGAAAACCAATGCTCTGATACCAATTGTTAGGGATGCGGATTAAGGATATTAAGGCAGAAATAACACTAGAGGGGGGGGGGTGAATAGTATTTTAAAGAATATATGAACTGTATGAATAAATTAAAACTTTCAACACAAATCTAAACAGAATTCTAACACAGAATGATCACAGAACATATAACAAATGCAAATAGTAAAGTAAAGCAAGTAAAAGGAAAGAACACACCGGATTTTATACTGGTTCGAAATCCTCCTACATCCAGTCCTGCACCAAGGCAATATCCTTGTACAGATTTTTATAAGCCAATATCCAAATTACAACCCTCAATTTCTAAGGCCTTGAGGAACCCTCCTATCTCCGAGTCTGGGGTAAACTCTCTTAATTTACGGGACACAAGATCACCCTAATACTTCTTAATAACAATCCTTTTGAATGGATAGACTCTATGGACTTTTTGAATACAAATTAATCCTATAATTCTGAATAGCACTTTGATCTTTAGTAGAATGATGGAGAATCAAATAGAGAGAGTATCTAAATGATTTCCTATTGAGAAATTGGCAGAATGATGGCACGATCTTGAAAATATGAAGTTTTATGGATATGGAATGGTGGAGAAGAAAGAGTGATGAAAATAAGAAAGTAGTTGTTAAAAAAATTCGTTTTGGAAGCCTTTATATAGATGCACAACAGTCATAACCATTGGCGAAAGATTTTCGAACGAATGGACACTTCTTTTGAAAATTGAATTTTGAATCCAACTGTCGCCATGTCGACATGGGGTATCCCCTTATGTCGACATCCCTTAGTTCAAAATTATAGAGATGTTGTTTTGTAAAGACAATTGAATTTAAAACAAGTTGAAACTTTTCTGAAGCAAAGTAAAGTGTTTAAATAATATTTGAGATAGGGAATGAATATAAAACATTATTTTATATATATATAAGATTGATATAGACCGTCAATTATATAAGTAATATTTAAAATCAGAATAAGTTTTGATATTTTAAAAATAGAAGTTTTTAAAATAAGAATAGAGGAATATTTCAAGGCTAAAACAAAGTTTGAAAATATTTTTGAAAACATGATTTTGAAAGCTAAAACATTTTGAAAACAGATTTAAAAACATTTTGAAAAATCTATTCAAACTGAAATTGCAAGAACCTTCCTACAGAGCTCCTCCATAGGACTCGAGAACTTGTACAAAGTAGTTTAAATGATTTTGATTTTCGTGGGTTTGTAAGCCACTTGTCGTAGGTTTGTAAGCTACTTGTCGTGGGTTTGTAAGCCACTGGTTTCGATAGAAATTGGGTTCCATCCCAAAAGAAAATTGGAAGAAAGATGATAGTGCTATTATGAAGTTTTAACAAAATACTAGACACTTATCTTGAGATCTTGAAATCTTGATTCTCTAGAGTCTTGAATCTTGAATCTCTAATCTTCATCTTGATGCTTGAGTCTTTATACTGATCAGTCTTCGATGATACCTACATATACTTCCTATATACATACATACATACATATATCTATATGGAAATGTTAGTATATATTTTATAAAGTAAAGTATAATAACCATATAAGGTTGTTGTCATCAAAACATCATCAACTCAGTTCCTAACACCTGTCACCTGCAACAAATAACATATTAGAAAATATGCGTACAATGTCCGCTTCGAGGCAGACGTGCATACAAAAGGTCATCCGCTCATACACGGGAACGTATAGGGTCTCAACTGCCCCAACAGGCAGGAATATATCCAAATACCAATCAATATATATATTATATATCATATATCATCCAAAAAATCATCAATCATCATAAAATAAATTTATTTCTCACTTATATAAAAATATCAGCAAATCAGATAGAGTGAGTTGTACTCACATTGGTTCTAATAGTAGTTGTAATGTTTTATTTCGAATAAAATTAAATAGCCATTACCCAAAATTTACACTAGCTCCAATCAATTCCAAACCATCTCTAAAATATAGTGCTCGTCAATACGGACCCAACGCAACTTGTTTCGTCAAAAAAGGACCTTGTATGACAAAGTTATGGCATTTAGAAATTTATACGATTTTTTAATAAAATTTCACAATTTTCTTTTTAATTTTACCCTTAGACAAATCGGGCCGTTCGATTTCAAACCTAGATCGTGGCCGTGAATAATATCTTCTTCACCCAGGCTATAATATTACGCACGAAAAACCCATAGGCCGTTGAACTTTTTGATAGCCGCGGCCACCAACGACGTCGAGAAGATGATCGGGAGGCACCACACGAAAGTCCTTCACGAGCTCTACCATCCGCATGAACATTGATGAACTCGGTCATCTATAGCCCTCGAACAATGGTCACGAACACCAGCCGTTCAAACGAAGATTGTCGTCGATTCGTGCCTCAAAAATCGATCACAACCATTGAAGTTGTAGATCTCGATACGCTCTTCAACTTTGTAGTCGAAGTCGAGACGTGAAAGCTAGTGGATTGAGAGAGATCGGAGGGGAAAGTTTATAGCATTTTGGGCCATTGATTATGAAAGTGGCGGCTGTGAAACCCTAGTTAGGTTTTGTGAAAAAAAACAGAAAATGATGTCCTTTTATATAAAATTTCGTGACACTATTCATTCAAAAAAATTTCGAACTCCAAACGAAGCATGCCGCCTGACGTTTATAATGTTTTACCCCTATTTCGAACACAATGGAATATATATCGGAAGCCAATTCGATCGTATTTGAAAGATAGGTTTTCAAATCGACTTATTTAAATTTAAAATTTCACTTAAACGAATTTCTGAGCGTTTTAGCTTGCTCCGGACAAACCGTAAATCCGATTGACACGAAATTTGAAATTCTACAATAACATTACATTAAGATCTAATGAAACTGGTTTCGTTGAAATCCAAGACTGTTTGAAAAATGGCTATTTTTACACGTTAATTAAATATTAAAATATTCAATTTCTACAAATTAACTTTTAATTCAATTTTAAAAGTTCTGTAACATCATTCTAATTCAAATAGAATTTAATTCAACTTTATAAATCATTTTAGTTCATATATAATTCAAAATCCAATTATTTACACAAATTCAAATAAGACAAATTTTCAAAAGAGTCTGGTTTTTCAAACTATTGGTATAAATAGGCTAGTTTACAAAGTATTTGCAAGTTTAGGCTAGTTTTGGCTAGCTCAGCGATGAGCTGGCCAGTATTAAAAATATATATTATGGGACACATTTGTGAAATGCGCCCATACAAAATTACACTAGCGCATTTGCCAAATGCGCTAGTGTAATTTTTTATCCAAAACTAAACAGCAAGCAGTCTTTTCTTCCTCATTTTCTACTCTTTCACACTTTCACTCAAAACCTCTAAAACCCCAAAATTTCTAAATTCACATCCACAACATCAATTTCAATTATTTCTTTATCAAATTTGCAAGAAAATGGAAGGATCTGTATCTTCTTAAATTAGAGGTATAATCTACATCATTTAACCTAATTTGATTTGTGGTATAATCTACATCATATAATCATCATCATCATCTTCTCAATACTGTCAAGTATTTTATGTATAGAGTTGGATTGGATTGGATTGAATTGAATTGTTACAAGTTTTTTGTTCAAAAAATGTTCAAATATTGTTACAAGTATTTAAGTTATAGAGTTGGAAGATGAATTGAATTGCCACAAATATTTTGTTCAAATTAGATTGCATGATATTCAAATATTGAAGTGCTACAATATTGTTCAAGCATGATGAATTTGAATTGAAATATTGTTCAAACGGTTACTTGAATTTTTTTTTATAGAGTTGGAAGCCGGTCCCGTGAATTCTACTTTGATGCGAATGTAATCGAATTCTAAATATGCTATGGTTGAAATTGTTTAATGGTAATTATATTTGTCGGATTTTATGTGGGTGAATGTTTGTTATTATTTAAGATTGGAATATTGTGTGGTATAAATTGGATTGTTTGATGGTGAAGGAATTGGTGAAGGATGCTGCTGCTTGCTGCCTAAGTTTGGACAAAATATTACACTGGCGCATTTGGCAGATGCGCCAGTGTAACTTTGTATGGGCGCATTTCACAAATGCGCCCCATATTTTTTTTTTAAATACTGGCCAGCTCATCGCTGAGCTGGCCAAAACTAGCCTAAACTTGCAAATAGTTTGTAAACTAGCCTATTTATGCCAATAGTTTGAAAAACTAGCCTCAAATATTATATTAACAATTTAATTATCCAGTTAAATCAAGATAGTTGAAACATAAGTTATTCAGCTTATAAAATTAAATTGTGAATATTTAAAATCAATTAAATATACGAATTTCAAATGACTAAAATTCTGGGTCGTTACATTCTCCTCTACTTAAAAGAATTTCGTCCTCGAAATTGCCAAGTAAGAAAAAGTCACAAAATCCATTAACTTTTCAAAACAAATCGTTCAACTAGATTGCAAATTCATTTAACCTTTTAACTGTTCCAAAATCATTCATTAAACTTCTTGCAAAACTTTTCTAAGTTTTCAAATTCATTTATAGTTATATTTTCAAATTATAACTCAAAATCAAAACTTATAGTTATCAAAGGTTTTCCAAAATTTTCTCAAAATTTTCTGGCACCTCAAATTTTCAAAAAATTTCGCCATAGCCTCCTTTGCGCGGTTCAATCGTAGTAGGATCACAACATATATATATATCACAAATTTATATCTCATCTTTAAGGATAAGACATCTCGTAGGGAAAAAAGTGTAAAAGTACGATATGTAATCCGAGATATGTGCCTTATATATTATTAGCGAGCATATACAGCTAATATAGCATGAAAGCGAGCTTCAAATGCAAAGAAAGCGCCATACACGACTACAAAATACTCAAAAAACAATGAGAAACATGTATATATGAAAGTAATATCAATATACAACATATACCAATACAACAACTATATATGCCAATATAGCGAATGTAACCAATAAGCAACAAATCCAACCATCCAACAACTATCATCCAATTAACATCCAACAAATCCATAATCTATCCAATCAATCCATAACCAAATCAATATTAATTCACTTCTCATTAATATTCATTGAACTGGTTTTCAATTTATTCACAATTGATTAATTAACATTAGATTTTACTAACATTTATTTATCCATTTTAAGTTAGTTTACATTCACTAATTTACATTCAAGTTTGTTCACTTTCAAATCAAATCAAATTATATTCTATTTAGATTCACTTACTTCCAATTTGATTTTAATTATTTATCTTTCATATTCATTGGTTCAATTCCATATGAATTTCTATACAATCAACTAACATCCATTTAACAACCAATGTATAACCGACATTAACAAATTAATTTACTTTACTTACATTCAATTTGGTTTAATATTCAATTTGGATTGAATTCTAATATTCACTATATTCACAACTTCTTAATTTAAGTTTTATTCAAATTCTTAACAATGACATTTCCAATTCTAATTCATTATACATTTCATGTAACAACCCGCATATTTAACGACTATATATTTAAATGTTTTATTTAAATATAGTGTCATTAGTCGGATTTTGGTCCGAAAAGCTACTTTTTGCAAACGGCCGAATTGGAGCTCGAAACCACGTCCATTGGTTTCGAAATGGCGTTTGCGATCTTTTTGAGTATAATCTTTGATATGTTTGGAGTTTGTGAAATTTTGGCTACTTTCTATTGGGTTTTGGGTTTGGGTTCAGCCCACTAGCTTAACTAATACCCTAGCTCAGCACCTTCTCTTCATTCATCTCCTTTTCATTTTCATTTCTCAAGCTAAAACTGAAAAGGTGGAAGGGAAAGAGAAATAGAAATTTGCAAGCCCTAGTTTCAACTTCCAACTTGATTTCTTGCTCCAAAATCAAAGAGAATCTCTTGGTAAGCTCTTCTTCATCTTCTCCAACTCATCTCCTCTTCAATTTCAGAAAATTTTCTAAACCTAAATTGGGAAATATGTGTTTTATTCTTAGATTGAAGCTTGTTGAGTTGAAGTAGTGTTTGGTTGGTCTTCTCCTTGTTATTGAGCTCCATCTTCTTTGTTTTGGGTTAAATGTGAGTTTTGAACTCACATCTACTTCTCTTGATTTCATTAATGTTGGGTATGAATTCCTAACACCTTGTTCATATGCACTTGCTTTTGGTTTGGATTGAATTGGTGAATATCCAAATTTTTAGTGTTTGGGTTCAATTCTTTAAAGATCCTAACTTTTATGTTTGAATATGTTTTGATGGCGAATCGAAGAGCTAATGGAGCTGGGGTATCTATTGGCTAAAGCTCCTTAGGTCCATTGCTCGAACGATCGCGGTTTGGAAGAATTTGCATTTCAATGAAATAGGGCAGGAAGTGCAAAATCATCAGGTTCGGCCGACCGAGCCCTGCAACCGGTCGACCGACCTGCTACCCCGAGCCATATTTTATTTCCTGCATCTGGCCAGCCGACCGAGACCTGCAACCGGTCGACCGACCTGCTCCTATTTTGCTGTTTGCCTATTTTTGCATATTTTGATTTGTTTTCCAAATTTTATTGATTCAAGTTGCTTTTTAGTGGTTGTCATTGCATCTTTGGCTTTGATAACTTATTTTTGACTTCATTCACGGGTTTTCATAAATAATCCCTCTAAATCGTATTAAAAGTTTCCTTCTCCAATTCTTAAATTCTATTTATAATGCACACACAATTTCGCACTTCGAGCGAAGTGGAAGGAAGATTAAATGGTTAGGTAAAACACGGACCATGAATCCCTGCGTTTATCTTTTCGATTAGTTCCCGACCTATTCAATTGATTGTTTTGACCTTTGTGTCTGGTTTACCGATAAGATGAGGTGAACTTTGTACTGCTTTGAGTGTGAAAGTGGCTGACGGATAGTAAATCGTTTAGTGCGAACGAGTGGTTATGGGACATACGTTAACACTTTTCGGATTCCTTTTCGAGAGTTATGACACATTTCGCCAGTTAGTGGTGTCCAGTACTGGGTCTCTGACCTTCACCACTACGGTTTGTTGCCTTCGGGTATGTGCCTTCGGGTTTGTTGCCCTTTAGTATCGCTTCCGATGTTGGTCGTTATGAGCCGCATGGGTGATATTGGGTTGCCCTTTAGTATCGCTTCCGATGTTGGTCGTTATGAGCCACATGGGTGATATTGGGTTTGGAGTCTTCGGGCTCATGGATCCTTGTTTGTACAGTACTGAGCTCGAGCAAATCTTTTGATGTTTCATTCATATGTTTATTCCGTTGGTATCGCCCTTCGGTGTTGGTCATTATGAGCCGCATGATGCGTAGCGTTTACCTTGCGAAACTTGTGTACCTTATTGGTATTTGTTATTGCCTTATGGCTTGCTTTGGGATATTCTTATCCTTTGTTTCTTTATGTTGCCGATGATATGAGGCTTGTTCTATATGATTCATCTTTTGTTAGATGATTGTGTTATCTCCTTTAGAGATATTTTTTATACTTTGTAACCTTGCAGGTTTATTATTGTTCAGTTTATCTAACTGATTTGTTTAGCTAGACTGACCCGTGTATTTTATACTCGGGTCAGACCGAGATGTTTCAGGTTAGGTACATTTGGACTTAGCCTATTTTGCTTCCGCAAGGACTACTCCGCTAGCTTCTTTTTGTCATAGCTTTTTGTGTAGTCTCATTTTGTAGTAACTCTGATATATTCTATTGACTCGTCTGTATATTGTGGTCTGCTATACCACTTGACTTGTATTGTTTTGTAAACTCTGTTATGTATTCAGTATATGTGTATATGATTATCGACTGTTCTGTGATGTATATTACATTTGAGTTGTTATATTCTGTTCTGATAGATCCTTCAACCACCTATGGTTTTGTTTTAAGTATTCATTGAGTATGTCGACCTGCTTGGTATGTTTATTGTCGAGGTATTCAATTGATAGTTAGAGCAAGGTTATGGATGGTCGCTCCCAACCAGCCTTATTCTCCGTGTTAGTTAACGGCATTACCCTGTAGTGTCCTTGGCTAGCGTGTGTATAGAGGTGGGGCGTCACAGCGTGGTATCAAGGCTGAGTTCAGAACAAAATATGATAAACACAGAATAGATGCACATATTACGGTACATCAAAGTGTACAAGTGATACAAATCTTTGAATCATCGTGTTTCTTTATTCCATCAAGGTTAGATAGAATTTGGGGGATATGTCTAGGAATGCATTTTTATTCCGTAGTATCCCATATTGTAATATCTACCTTGTGAATAATCTTGTTCTTATCTTACCTTCAGCGTATGGATGGAAGAGGCAGGGGACGGCGTTCGGATGCTGGGCAATCCAGTGGCACACATCCGGATGGCGTTTATATGTCTGCTGATCAGTTTTTGGAATTGTTTAGGAGCACTCAGCCTCCAGTTCCTCCTCGAGTTTCTCCATCTCGCAAGTCTGCCTTTGCACGTCAGTGCAGTGATTTTGCTCATCTTGGAGGGAAGCCGTTTAAGGGCTCCGAATCCGTTCTTGAAGTCCAAGCTTGGTTTCGCACATGCGAGCGTATCTTCTCTCGTATGGATCTTTCTGACCATGATAGAGTTCTTGTAACATCTAGCTTATTATAAGAGCGTGCTCTTGATTGGTATGAGCTACTTGTAGCCGAGATTGATGAATCTACTCTTTCTTGGACTCAGTTTCGGGAGCGATTTGTACTCAAGTTCGTTCCTGAATCTGAAAAAGTTTTATTGACCCGTCGCTTCCTTGAGTTGAAGCAAGGGAAATCTTCTATTTCTGAGTATGTTGCATCATTCGAGGCTTTATCTAAGTATGGTCTTGAATTCATCAGCACTTCTTATAAGAAGAATTTGAAGTTTGTTTCTGGTCTTAAGAAATATCTTAAGAAGTCCTTGTTGCTCCAACTTAAACTTTCTTTTGAGGAGTTGGTTGATTCTGCACTTCACCTAGAGACCGTCGAGAAGGAGTGTGATAGTGATGTTGATGTTGAGGTTTCCAAGAACCCCAACAAGAGGCCATTTCCAATTCAGAAGTCCAGGTCTTTTCCTTCTAATAAAAGGAAGACCGGTGGTCCTAGTTCTCAGCCTCAGTCTTCCAGAACACCTTTCGTTCGTAAGTGTTTCAATTGTGGTTCTCCGGATCATATTATTCGAGCTTGTCCTAAACCTCTCTTCTGTCGCTATTGCAAGAAGGAAGGTCATCATGTTTCAGCTTGCCCTACTGTTCCGGCTGGTGCTAAGTCTAGCAATCTTTATGCTACCAAGGCTTCTAAAGGTCCCTCTCAGCCCAAAGGTATATCTCCATCTATTTTGGAAGGTTCTATTTTATTTTGTGATCATAGTATTCGAGTTCTTTTCGATACGGGTGCTTCACATTCTTTCGTATCGAAGAAGCTCGTTGATGATTTATCTTTGGTTGTTTCTTGTATGGTTACTTCTTTAAGGATTGCGAATCCTATTGGGGGATTCGCGACCCTTAGTTTGCTTTGTGATGATGTTGAGATTGTTTTATGTGGTTTTTCTTTTCGTCCGAATCTGCACGTTATTTCTTGTCTGGGATTTGATATGATTTTGGGTATGCACTGGCTAGTGAGATATGATGCCAGGATTATTTGTTCGGAGAGAATTATATATCTTCGACATCCGGATTCACCTACTCAGCTATCTCTTGTTCTTCGGGATGTGGATAATTCCGAGATGGCTTTATATTCTCTTGATTCGCGAGATGATGATGATATATCTCGTATTCCTATTGCTTGTGACTTTTCTGATGTTTTTGAGCCTGTATCGGGTTTGCCACCCAAGCGGGAAATTGAGTTCCGCATTGATCTCATTCCAGGCGCGCAGCCAATTAGTCGTCCTCCCACGAGGATGTCTACAAAGGAAAATGAGGAACTCAAGAAGCAGCTTTTAGAGCTTGAGTCCAAGCAGTTGATTCAGTCCAGTTTTTCTGCGTGGGGATCCGCGGTTGTCTTTATGAAGAAGTCCGATGGAACTCTTAGGCTTTGCATTGACTATCGCAAGCTTAACGAGTTGACCATTAGGAATAGGTATCCATTGCCTAGGATCGATGATATGTTCGATCTATTGAGTGGTGCTAAGGTCTTTTCTCATCTTGACCTTGCCACAGGTTTTCATCAGTTACGAGTCGCGGAGGATAGCATACCTCTTAAAGCTTTCCGCACTCGATATGGTTCTTTCGAGTGGCTCGTTATGCCGTTCGGTTTGACGAACGCTCCTGCTTTCTTTGTTAATCTCATGAATCGAGTATTCCAGGAATATCTCGATCAGTTTGTCCTTGTCTTCATTGATGATATCCTTATTTATTCTAAGTTTGAAGCCGAGCATGCTAATCACTTGAGAATTGTCTTGAGTACTCTCCGTCATCATCAGCTTAGAGCCAAATTCTCCAAGTGACACTTTTGGGAGAATAAGGTTAAGTTCTTAGGCCATGTTGTATCTTCCGATGGCATTTCTGTCGATCCCTCAAAGATCGAAGCCATCCAGAATTGGAAGAGGCCTGAGAATGTTCATGAGATTCGTAGTTTCCTTGGATTGGCGGGTTATTACCGTCAGTTCATTAAGGATTTTTCCCGTGTTGTGCTTCCTCTTACTTGCCTTACTCGGAAAGGCATTCGTTTTATTTGGTCCGACAAGTGTGAAGCTTCCTTTCTGACATTGAAGGAACTTCTCACTAATGCTCCTATTCTTGTGGTTCCCGAAGGGAATCATAATCTTGTTGTCTACACCGATGCTTGTCGTAGTGGTCTCGGTGCTGTTCTTATGCAGAAGGATCGGGTAGTTGCGTATGCTTCTAGGCAACTGCGTCCGAATGAAGTCCGCTATGCCACTCATGATCTTGAGTTAGCCGCTATTGTCTTTGCCTTGAAGATTTGGCGACACTATTTGTTGGGCGAGCGCTTCATTCTCTATACCGATCATAAATCTTTGAAGTATTTGTTCACTCAGAAGGAACTCAATATGAGACAACAACGTTGGCTCGAGTTTCTTGCTTCTTATGACTTTGATATCCAGTATACCCCTGGTAAGGGTAATCGTGTTGCTGATGCGCTTAGTCGCAAACATTGGGCTGTTATTTCTATGATGCTTGCCGAATGGAATGCTCTTGAGACTCCATCTTTTTGTGAAATTCGTGATCGAGGTTCATCTTCTGATTCTCCTATTCTATTATTTAGTTTGGGAGCTCGACCTATTTTATTGGATTGTATTGCCGATGCCCAGCGGCGTGATCCTGATTTGTTGCATCTTATTCAGCTTTGTGAGTCTGAATCTTGTGATGAGGCGTTGCAAGATTTCAGCATTGATTCTCAAGGGTGTCTTCGTAAGAAGAACCGTTTTTTTGTGCCTTCTGATCTTGCACTTAGGCATGACATTCTTGATGACTGTCATCGTTCTAAGTATACTATTCATCCCGGTAGTAGCAAGATGTATGCCGATATGCGTCGCCTTTATTATTGGGAAGGCATGAAGCGCGATGTAGCGAGTTATGTGAGTAGTTGCATAACTTGTCAGTGTTTTAAGGCCGAGCATCAGCGTCCTTCTGGTCTTCTTCAGCCTCTTGAGATTCCATTGTGGAAATGGGATCAGATTTCTATGGATTTCATTGACGGCCTACCTCGCTCGAGATCAGGCTATTCTAGTATTTGGGTTATTGTTGATCGCCTCACTAAGTCTGCTCATTTTGTTCCTATTAAGTCTAATAGAACTGCTTCGCATTTGGCTAAGTTGTATGTCAAGGAAATTGTGAGACTTCACGGTGTTCCTAGTTCTATTGTGAGTGATCGTGATCCTTTATTCACGAGTCATTTTTGGAAGAGTCTTCAGCAAGCTTTGGGAACAAAGCTTAATTTTTCTACAGCTTATCATCCGCAGTCTGACGGACAGACTGAACGGGTGAATCGTATTTTGGAAGATCTTCTCCGTATTTGTATTTTTGATTTCGGTGGTAGTTGGGAAGATCACCTACCTCTTGTAGAATTCTCCTACAACAATAGTTTTCAATCTAGTATCGGTATGGCTCCTTTCGAAGCCTTATACGGAAGGCCATGTCGATCACCTTCTTGTTGGTTGGAATCTGGGGAGAAGCTTATTCTTGGCCCGGATTTTGTTCGTTATTCTTCCGAGAAGATTGATCTTATTCGATTGAGAATGAAAGAGGCACAGAGTCGCCAGAAATCCTACGCGGACAACCGTAGGAAGCCTCTCGAGTTCTCGATCGGCGATCTTGTTTTTATTCGTGTTTCTCCTTTGAGGGGGTTTATGCATTTCGGTACGACTGGGAAATTGGCTCCTCGCTTTATAGGACCATTTTCTATTACTGAACGTATTGGCCCTGTGGCTTATAGAGTTTCACTTCCAGCTCATTTATCCGGCATTCATGACGTGTTTCATGTCTCGCAACTTCGGAAGTGTCTTCGGGAGTCGGATTCTGTTATTACTTCTCCTGATTTGCAAGAGCTTGAGATCTCACCGGACTTATCTATTGTACAGCAACCTATTCGCGTACTTGACACGGAGGTGCGACACCTTCGAAGCAAGGACGTGCCGCTCGTTAAAGTTCAATGGTACGCTAATCCCAATGACTGTACTTGGGAAACCAGAGAGTTTATTGAGCAATCTTATCCGGGTTTTCTTTCTTAGCTTGAGAACGGTGAGTATGTCCTTTCATCTCAAGCTTATTTCCTTTTTCTTTTGAATGTTGTATGTATGTAGTTGTTACAAATATCATCTCTAAGAATTGCGGGGACGCAATTTTGTAAGGAGGGGAGATCTGTAACAACCCGCATATTTAACGATTATATATTTAAATGTTTTATTTAAATATAGCGTCGTTAGTCGGATTTTGGTCCGAAAAGCTACTTTTTGCAAACGGCCGAATTGGAGCTCGAAACCACCTCCATTGGTTTCGAAATGGCGTTTGCGATCTTTTTGAGTATAATCTTTGATATGTTTGGAGTTTGTGAAATTTTGGCTACTTTTTCTATTGGGTTTTGGGTTTGGGTTCAACCCACTAGCTTAACTAATACCCTAGCTCAGCCCCTTCTCTTCATTCATCTCCTTTTCATTTTCATTTCTCAAGCTAAAACTGAAATGGTGGAAGGGAAAGAGAAATAGAAATTTGCAAGCCCTAGTTTCAACTTCCAACTTGATTTCTTGCTCCAAAATCAAAGGGAATCTCTTGGTAAGCTCTTCTTCATCTTCTCCAACTCATCTCCTCTTCAATTTTAGAAAATTTCCTAAACCTAAATTGGGAAATATGCGTTTTATTCTTAGATTGAAGCTTGTTGAGTTGAAGTAGTGTTTGGTTGGTCTTCTCCTTGTTATTGAGCTCCATCTTCTTTGTTTTGGGTTAAAGGTGAGTTTTGAACTCACATCTACTTCTCTTGATTTCATTAATGTTGGGTATGAATTCCTAACACCTTGTTCATATGCACTTGCTTTTGGTTTGGATTGAATTGGTGAATATCCAAATTTTTAGTGTTTGGGTTCAATTCTTTAAAGATCCTAACTTTGATGTTTGAATATGTTTTGATGGAGAATCAAAGAGCTAATGGAGCTGGGGTATCTATTGGTTAAAGCTCCTTAGGTCCATTGCTCGAACGATCGCGGTTTGGAAGAATTTGCATTTCATTGAAATAGGGCAGGAAGTGCAAAATCATCAGGTTCGGCCGACCGAGCCCTGCAACCGGTCGACCGACCTGCTACCCCGAGCCATATTTTATTTCCTGCATCTGGCCAGCCGACCGAGACCTGCAACCGGTCGACCGACCTGCTCCTATTTTGCTGTTTGCCTATTTTTGCATATTTTGATTTGTTTTCCAAATTTTATTGATTCAAGTTGCTTTTTAGTGGTTGTCATTGCATCTTTGGCTTTGATAACTTATTTTTGACTTCATTCACGGGTTTTCATAAATAATCCCTCTAAATCGTATTAAAAGTTTCCTTCTCCAATTCTTAAATTCTATTTATAATGCACACACAATTTCACACTTCGAGCGAAGTGGAAGGAAGATTAAATGGTTAGGTAAAACACGGACCATGAATCCCTGCGTTTATCTTTCTGATTAGTCCCCGACCTATTCGATTGATTGTTTTGACGTTTGTGTCTGGTTTACCGATGAGATGAGGTGAACTTTGTACTGCTTTGAGTGTGAAAGTGGCTGCGGATAGTAAATCGTTTAGTGCGAACGAGTGGTTATGGGATATACGTTAACACTTTTCGGATTCCTTTTCGAGAGTTGTGACACATTCCGCCAGTTAGTGGTGTCCAGTACTGGGTCTCTGACCTTCACCACTACGGTTTGTTGCCTTCGGGTATGTGCCTTCGGGTTTGTGCCTTCGGGTTTGTTGCCCTTTAGTATCGCTTCCGATGTTGGTCGTTATGAGCCGCATGGGTGATATTGGGTTACCCTTTAGTATCGCTTCCGATGTTGGTCGTTATGAGCCGCATGGGTGATATTGGGTTTGGAATCTTCGGGCTCATGGATCCTTGTTTGTACAGTACTGAGCTCGAGCAAATCTTCTGATGTTTCATTCATATGTATATTCCGTTGGTATCGCCCTTCGGTGTTAGTCATTATGAGCCGCATGATGCGTAGCGTTTACCTTGCGGAACTTGTGTACCTTATTGGTATTTGTTATTGCCTTATGGCTTGCTTTGGGATATTCTTATCCTTTGTTTCTATATGTTGCCGATGATACGAGGCTTGTTCTATATGATTCTGTAGTGACCCCATATATTTTTATCCCAAAAATTATTATATTTTTGTTTTTTTTTTACATAAGGAAATATATATATATATATATATATATATATATATTTCATGGTGTTAAGTTTAAATATTTAGGAAATTCATTTAATCTGTTTCCCAAGATCCTAAGTTACCAATATAATTATACCAGTTCATAATTCACCATATAATAGCTCTACATATTTGATGATATGTTTGCTTCTTTTTATTTTTGAATGAGATGATATTTACATCAGTTTCCATACATATAAGTATGATGGTGCAGGCACTGTGCACCTTTGTTTTTTTTTCTACTCCTTCTGCATATATATAACTGCTGATATATGATACAATATTTAGGTGTTAAGAAATATAACTGAAAGGAGTATAATTGTTAGTATGAACTTACAAATCTGCTTTCACTATCAAATTTTCATTTCAGGTTACACAGTTATATTTGCTCTACATTTTTCAGGTTGGTTGAAAATACATACTGGTTTGCTTCGAGTTTATATTTCAAAAACTTGGAGTTTTTCAGTTGCTTTCTTCGAGTTGGAAACACTTGCACCACATGAATTGCAGAGAAGTGATTCCAGACTATAAGGATCTGACATTTAACCATTTGAGTTGGTCATGATCCCATTCCTTCAATATTCAAAACCATATTTCTGTGTAAATCATTTCCACAAACATTCTTTCTTATCTCCACTTTGCTTTTATCTTATAAAAGTTTCTACAAGATTTTATTTTCCCAGGTTTTCAGACACAAAACCAAATTTTATTTATCTTGTTCAAATTTCACAAGCTTATTTTGTTTTTATGCAAAATCTGTTGCACTTGCCATTCTTAATTGTCATTATTATAACACCAATCAGTTTCAAACAAAAGAACAAGGGACTGATATGCACATATATTATATAGCTATGATATGTCAGATTTTCACAGACCTCAAAAGATAACTAAACATTTTATAAGAGCATCATCTAACTACTTGCCATAAGACTTCACTCATCACAATATTAGTTAGATACATGTCATAATCCAAACACCCAGGAAAAAGAAAAAAATCTTCACTATCTAACTTTTAATTACTAATAATAATCAGGTCTTCCACTACAGGCAATCTGCAAATACAAGCATTGTTTCTCTTATTTATACTAGCAGCCAATGCCTCCTTCATTCATCATGTCACCTTTTACTTACCTGCATGCAAATCATTGAGCTGCCCCATTTATATGAGACACCCAGATGTTTGCAAGGCAAACAAAAGGGTCAGTTTACACTGGTATGAGCATTATTAAATTCTATACAAGTTTACAAATCTTATGAACTTTTGTCACTTTCATAATCTAGCAGTTTATAAACTAGGCACATCAGCAAAATAGCTAGGTGACCTCAAGTATACAACCATACATTCAACAAGCCATGCATTATTCACAACATCATAAATAAATTCAGGTTATGTTCTCCCAGATTTTTCCCCCAGCAGTTCACTAAGGTTACCACATCAAACCTTATTTAATTTACAGCTTTGTTCAGATATTATAACCCAGAGATTTTAAATCTCATACCCCATTTTATTTAAGGTCTAAATCCCCCTGTCAAATGAACACAAGTATGCATTGTGAAGGAAATCTCCCAGTTAGTCTTACTTATTCCAATCACACAAAGGCCTCAGGGTGCATTTGCACCATGCATATACTTCCCCCCACCTGAAGAAAGCAGATCATTGACTAACTCCAAGTGACCTGATTAATTTTCTTTATTTAATCATAGAGTTTATTGAAAACTCCCCCTCCAATTTTTATGGTTAGCTTATTAAGCCCCTGCTTATAGCTTGTTCATAAAAAACTTCAACCCATTCATGTTTTCAGAAAACATAAATACTCTTTAGTACAGTCTTTTCTTATTGCAGAGATTTTTCATCATGTATATGATCTTTCCTATATTAACTTAAGCATTATGATCCTGTTATTATTCTATTGCAGAGGTATGGACAGAGGTGTTTGTTAAAAATTCATCAAAACCCAGAAAGTCCTCCTATCTTATTATTTAGAATATAAACATGAGCTAGACCTTCATCTTGCTGCCTATGTTCAAAATAATTTAGATCCATACTTAACAATAGTGAAAACAGAATTAAAAATGCTCAAACCATATAAGCTTGGAAAAACTATCATACAAAACTCCAAACAGAAATATACAACAACATCCATTTCATCCATATCAAACCATTTCAAAGATTTAAATACTACTTTTAATACTTTTAGGCTGCCTACCAGAGGACTTAATGCCATTGCATAGAATGAATTAATGCTCACCTATTTTTTTTCTGTATTATCTTGCTCCTCTACTCTGCATATGCCTTCAGGACTGCATACTCATTTTTCATCTATTTGTTTTATATGTATATGTTTTTCTGAGAGGATGATGATGATCCTTGTGGTGTGTAGGTTTTATAAAGCTGTTTTTAGGGTTTAAGGAAAATGGGTAATTCCTTTGATACCCTTTTTTTTTATGCACAGTTTACACTGATGCATGGTCCTCAATTGGAATTATCCCCACTTGATTTCCTTTAGTAGTTATTTCGGGATTTCCAATAATTTAATTTCTGCATGCTATTTCTATGATCTCATCCCATTCATGCCATATGCATGTGACCTTGTACATTTTTATTTTTTGCTCTATCTTTTAAAAAAACTGTAACCTGTTTGCATTTTCTACCTAGCCACCTTTTCCATTAAATTATATACACCATCATATACTATTATGTGATATAAAAATTATTTATACTATATTACTTTTATTCCCCCCTTAAAACAGCAACTTTTATATATATATGTGTTATAAAAAAAAATTATACATACACACAAGTTTATTTGTTTTAAGTCAAAACCTTTTTTTTTTTAACTTCTGAAATTCTTGAAATAAATATAACTTTCATTTTATTTTAGTTTAGGGTCATTACAGATTCATCTTTTGTTAGATGATTGTGTTATCTCCTTTAGAGATATTTGCTATACTTTGTAACCTTGCAGGTTTATTGTTGTTCAGTTTATCTAACTGATTTATTTAGCTAGACTGACCCGTGTATTTTATACTCGGGTCAGACCGAGATGTTTCAGGTTAGGTACATTTGGACTTAGCCTATTTTGCTTCCGCATGGACTACTCCGCTAGCTTCTTTTTGTTATAGCTTTTTGTGTAGTCCCATTTTGTAGTAACTCTGATATATTCTATTGACTCATCTGTATATTGTGGTCTGCTATACCACTTGACTTGTATTGTTTTGTAAACTCTGTTATGTATTCAGTATATGCGTATATGATGATCTACTGTTCTGTGATGTATATTACATTTGAGTTGTTATATTCTGTTCTGATAGATCCTTCAACCACCTATGGTTTTGTTTTAAGTATTCATTGAGTATGTCGACCTGCTTGGTATGTTTATTGTCGAGGTATTCAATTGATAGTTAGAGCAAGGCTATGGATGGTCGCTTCCAACCAGCCTTATTCTCCGTGTTAGTTAACGGCATTACCCTGTAGTGACCTTGGCTAGCGTGAGTATAGAGGTGGGGCGTCACATTTCAAGTTGAATTTCTTTATATAACTCAAATTCATATTCATCACTTCACTTTATTGATTCATTTTGATACCAAAATCAACTTCATTCAACATTACTTATGTAACGACCCATAAATTTTAATGATTTTAATAATGTAATTAACTAAACTTTTTTTAAATTTTAAATATCTGAATTTGGAAATAAAAATTTGATATTTGGAATACATCTATATACAAACATAGTGAATGGTAAATTTTCATCTGATAATATTGAAATTATTTTCTTATGTAATTTTATTTAAATTTAAATCAGTTAATATTAGATGATGTTAAAATATTTTCCAAACCTGAATATTTTTATACAATAAATTTGTAAATCATCTTCTGAGTGAGACATCATATTTTGTTTCTCCAAATTTGGACTGTTATTGCTCCGTTTATCTTATTTTTTGCATTTTAGCAGCATTTTTGATACCCAATACCGAATTTTGATCGGATGATCGTATCATTGATATTACCATTCTATTCGTCTTGTCGTGTTGAACTCTGTGATATATTTATTCTTTTATTTTGAGGTCTGGTACGCGACGGAAGCAATAAGACGGTTCGTTGTAACGGTACCTTAATTGTGGCTTTACTCTTTCCTTCGGTTTCAAATTTGAAAACGCGCTGTCCAAACAATAATAAATCGTTTTAATTAATTAGCTGAATCAGAGGGGACCATTGCCATTCCTTTATCTTTATATTTATTCACTTGTCTTTTCACTTTGCTCATTTATTCATTACGAAACCAGGTACGCCGTTTATCTCCCTGGAGCTTCTTTGTCCATATTTTTTTGTTTTTACTTCTACCTAGATCTAATCATCTCCTCCCATCCCTTCCACCTCGTCCTCTACCAACCTACCTCTTCCTCGTGTTCAAGCACTACCATCTCCTTGCTCCTTTCTCCTGACCACCACCACGCGTCAATCTCTCCACTCCGGCCAAGTTCCAAAGCAGCCAACCCGAAGCCTTCAAATCACCCCCCCCCCCCCCACGCCGTGAACGCCACCTAGCGCCGAGCAGCCTAGCCGAAACCTCTCTCTCTCCTCCGCCTGTAGCAATACCCTCCTACCTTCGGCCCTTCGGCCTCTGTTTCCAGCTTTCTGCGTCATGCTCCACACCAATCTCGGCCGAGTCTCCCCCTCTCTTCTTCTATGCATTGATCTAGTTATATATATATATTATAATCTACATATATATTTGCTGTTTCATTTTATTTTTATGTACTTAGTTATATTACAGTTATATGTATAATGTTGTTTTAAAATCTCCTTTTTTATATATTGTGTGCTGTTATATAAGTTTGTTTCGATTGTAGTGGTACTAATATATTTTATTTATACTGTTTTGTATATATATATATATATGTGTGTGTGTGTGTGTCAGTATTTATTTAAAAGATGTATAGGTGTATATATAGTTTATATTATATGTGTTATGCCAGTCATATATATATTTATGCAATGTATGGTTATTTGCAGTATATTATAACTAGAAGAAAGTATATTATGTGTGTGTATGCTGTTGTTATATATATCTGGGTATACATAGATGTTTGAAAAGTATTATATATTTATACATTGTATTATATTCTTTTGTATTGAGGTATGGTATATTATAAGTTTTGGTCTGCTGAGTTTTAAATGTATAAAGTTATGATGTAAGTTTATATCAGTACCTGTATTTATGCACATATGATTATATATATATATATTAAGTTTTATATACTGGTATTTTGTCACTTTGCATTCACATAGTTACGAAAGTTTATATATTATCATATGTCTGTTTTATATATATATATATATATATATATATATATATATATTTATATATGCATTTCAATATGAGTGTTGACTGGATATACAGTTTATGTTTTCATTTTAAAAGTTTATATAAAATTTATACATAGATATATAGGCTATGGGGTGTATATGTTATATACATTTGTTGTTTTTCTGGGATATATGCAAACAGTCTGCTAATATATATGCATCGTATATTAGTTTATATACAACTACTTATGTGCGCGCGCAGTGTGTTGTGTATATATGTATATTTGCCGTATATTATATTATTGAAAATACTATATCACATTGTTTAAAGGTATATAAGTTATATATTTGTATTATATTGGTTTTATAAGTGATATATACAACAGTCGGTTTATTTATCTGTGTATATGTTTTACAATTTGTTAGTTTATATATGTTTGATAAATAAGTTCTATTTATATATTGTATATAAGTGATATTATACGATTGCAGTTTTAAGCATGTACATATAATAAGAGGTATATATTTTATATATCATACATAGTATATAAGTGATTATTTTGTTGGTTAGTATACGTATGGATTTATGTAAGTATATGTAAATAAGTTGTTTTATATTTTCTTTTAACAGTATAAGATGTATATACTTATACATTTAAAGCGTTATCTTATATATATGTATTACTAGTTTATATAATCTTTGGGTTTGGTTATATATTGATTTGCATAGAATGGTTATATAGGCTGTTTACGTATTTGTTTATTAGTGTATATATATTCATTTATTTCAATTTATACTACGCAGATATGTTGTTTTATATGTGGTTTTATTTAAAAACAATGATTTTGAAATACACACACACACACACACACATATATATATATATTCAAAGTAATATGTGTTTAAATTAACTTTGATTTGAAAATAATAATAATATAATGTACAATTCATTTTTGTGTTATCGAACTGATTTTGGCTCTTAATTCCCAATTTATCAGCTTTGTCCATCGAACTCGTGTCCATCGTGCTTTGCTTTGAAATTCGTGCTTGGATTCGTAACTCTTCTCGTTCTCGTTCTTCTCTAACTTTGAAAGGTGAGCATTCACTCACGATTAATGTTCTTATATGTATTAAATCTGATTTCAATTGAAATGACAATTGAAATATGCTGTTGTTAGTTATTTACATTGCTATATATATATGCTATTATCTATATCTTTTCACCTGTGACATCTGACACCATTTTCTGTTATTTATATTGATGATATACACCTGCTATATTATTGTCATATCTGTTATCACTATGCAAGTTCCCTGTTAGTATAGAATTCCCTATAGGTTGAAATGATACATACCCGAATGATCTGTAGAATAGGAGAAAATCGTTATGGGTTGAAATGAAAAACCCAAGCGATTTTCATTTGAATTGAACTTGGGATTGCGGTTTGAAATGATATATACCCATACATATTTAATTTACGGATTGAAATGATAAATATCTGTATCAATTGACCATAGGATAGAAAATTATATACATACACTGTTGGTCTATATATAAATGTAACATCCCACCCTTTTGGACGATTAAAATCGACAATAAACCACACATGTCAACTAAAATCATTCAAAAGGTAAGACTGTCAATGGGGTAAATAAGAAAATAATAGAAAAGAAGGAAAGATAAAACACAGAATCTCACAGCGGAATGACAAAATATAAAAATCAAATAAACAGTTCAAGAAGCTGTTTTACAAATAACATTTGATTACACCTTTACAATACAAATCAGAGTTATACATACAGTAGAAATAAATAAATAATGCAGCGGAACACATGATGTAGTGGAATAATTAATAATAAATAGTATACTCGTCTCCGTCTTCATCCTCCAAAATATAATGGTCTTCAATACACTAAAAAGCTCAGACTGACCCGAGCGTAATAAAAAGACAAAACACTCGAGTCAGGACTAAAAGATCTTATGTAAGTCAAATCAAAATAAGTAGAATAGAAATATTATTATAATGGATTCAGAGATGTATAACAGGAATTTCATCTCCTATCAAGTGTACAATGTGGATTTAATTATTTAAAAGATTTCAAACGATTGAAAAATACCAATCTTAATCATTTTAATTAAAATAGATCCGAATTTTAAATTTAAAACTTAAATCTTTCAAATAATTCAATTCTAATAAATAATCCAAATTAAAGAAATTACACGGTTATATGTCATTTCAACCAGTATCCAAATCAAAATTTCCAAATCAATGGAAACCGCTCGAGTTATCATTTCAATCCATAGTGGTAACAAAGATATATACATAAATAAACATCCAATCATCCAAAATGACAACCAATAACATCCATCACAATCCAACATCCAAATCAGCCAATAAATCACAACAATCAATTGATTATCATTATCAGGTGTATAACTTGCAATTTATATTCATTATTAAATAAATGGCAAATTCAACTCAATATAAATTCAAATTTAACTTAAATGACAATCTAATAATACCAAAAGCAATTTATAAATTTCTAATCACATTATAAATTTAATTTAATTAGCATAAGATAATCTACTATTCGTGAGTGGGTCAAAACACTCACCTTTGATATTTAGAACGCAAAGTTCCAAACAAAGATGCCTTTTCCAATAGTCTCCAAACTCAGCCAAACCTATTTTATGTTATTAGGAATTCCAATACGAGTCCAAGGGAAGAAACTACGCATGTATCAAAGCTCGTATGAGGAAGATATTCAGGTTATAAGGATATAAAATAAAATAAAAATACATACATATTTAATTCTTAAAATAAGAAACTTTAATAACTCACGTTTTCAAATTTGATGTACCCAAAACAAAGGCAAGAAGTGGAAAGCCAAAAACATTAAGGCAAATTCTCATTGTTTAATTTTTTTTGAAGGCTTCTTGCAAAAGAAGGCAATGCGATGAGGAAAGGTACGGATGTGGTTAAGGAAGAAATGGATGCTCACACTTTTTTATTCTTTTCCTTTTCTAAACATAGCTTCAGTAAAATGAATTGGCAGCAATTAAGTAGAGGTATAAAGCTATGTTGACATTGAGACTTTGAGGGAAACAAATAGAGGTCTGATGTTTGAAAAATAAGAAATTTCTAGGGGAAAGAATGATATATGATATAAAACAAAAGAAGAAAGGGAAGTGACAAATGAAATATGTATGGAAGGGACAAATAAAACAAAACTGTATGATCTAAGTAGATGCTTTGGGAAATAAATAAACAAAACGGAAGAATAAGAAAGGATATAAATTCACGTTTCAATTACATCAAAGAATTGCAATAAAACCAAATGTGGAAATGGTGGCAGGTGTATTGAATAGTAAGGAAATGAAGGGACCACTTAGGATCTAGTTAATTGCATGATCCACTCAATTAAATATGTTATCACTGAATATACCCTTTTTCACACTCGTTTACACATAATTAACATATAGTAAATAAATTTGAATACAATAACCAGTGTAACGTTACAAAAAAAAAAGATGATCTAGAACTCAAATTCAAGTTTTTTTTTCTTTCAAAATAATGTTTTTCTCATAGGGGAACTGCACAACCTAAAAAGTCAATTAAATTTAAACTTCAAGATTAGTGTTAAAATCACTTATATACAGCCTCAAATGTATACTTAATGACTGTAAAATATTGTTTTAAAATTCATTTTTTTTCTTCTTCATATAGAATTATTTTTACCTTAAAAATGAAAATGTTCATTTTATTTTCATTAAAATGTTCTTTTTATATTTTTTTACAATAATGTATGTTTCTTTCGTTAAATCCCAAAATTAATATTAATGTTTTTTTTAATTGAAAGATCCCAAATCGACATAATTGTAATTAATTTCAAAATTACACTTATAACGGATTATAACGAACGTACATTTCTTTCATTAAACGCCATTAATTTCAAATAAATTCTCTTTCCCTTTTATTAGAAGATCCCAAGTCAAATTAATGGCAATAAATTCATTAATTAATTTAAATTCCAACATATACTTGTTTTTTTTATCTTATTATTCAATCAATTATCATATTATATATATACTTAACGTTGGTTTACCATTTCATTACCTCAATCTTCTATATTTATCACTTTAGTTCATATTAACTGTAGTAGGTAATTAGATTAACTGCATTTGATTTTCAATTTAATTTCAATGGATTAAATAAACAGGTGATGAATGACAAATGTTACCTTTTACTTACTTAATCGCATTTACAAGATTATTATTAACAACAAATGCTATGACTACTTTCACAGAGCTGATTATACTCAATTTTCCATTAATTTCATATAATTTCCCCTTTTATATAACATTTAATTCATTTCCTTATTTCAACTTATCATCAAATAACGTTATAATTATTTTAATCACTAACATACAATTCCAACATTAAACCCAACATTCAATTGCCTTAATTCAATTAATTACCCATTCAATATTAAAACGATAAATTAATGAGAAAATAGTTAATATAATAGTTTATAATAATAATTCATACCCCTGGTCTTATTCTTTATAACCAAGGGTTATAATTTGCTTACCAAAAAGGTTTTATATTCAATATTAACCTATTTCAATTAACTACATACAAGTTCACCATCTACATCATTTAATTTATTTCATTATTTACAATCATAACCAAGTCAACCTACAATGTATTTCAATTAGTTTGAAATTACTTTAAATATTTATCAGTAGCGTTCATACAACACCACTGATTTCATATTTAATATTAGCCAATTCTAATTGATTACATATAATTTCAACGTTCAATGTATTTCCTTATTTTTAGTTATAACTAATTATAACCTTAAAGTCACTTCAATTAATTGGAAATTAGATTAAAATAGTTAGCAATTACCTTATATTAACATTACTAACATCACATTCTAGTTATTCTTCTCCTTGTAACATCATTTTTTTTTAGTTTTATTTCAATATAAAATTATAAAATATTATTTAATTAATATTTTAATAATCGAAAATTATGGGTCGTTACACTCTCCCCTACTCAAAACTTTTCGTCCTCGAAAAGGGAAAATGAGGAAATTAGGAAAAGGAGAAAATAAGGAATCATTATATTTTATTCAAAGTATTCAATTTATAAATAATTAATTTAAATAGAATATACAATTAATTACAAGTAATTCTTCATATTCAAGTCTACCAAAGTTTGAAAATATTTCACTTTTCACAAAATTTCTAAGTCTAAAATTTACGAAAAATTTCAGCAGAGTCTCCTTTGTACGGAGAGGTCGCGGAGAAATAATAATATCTATAATCATCATATATATATCATATTAAAAAAATAAACATCCCAAACCATGGGAAACAATATAATATTGCTAGAAACCTGTAATCCAAAAATATACCTATTAGTCGGGAAAAGAACGCTTAATTTATGAAACCAAAAGCAGTAGCTATTATTTCCATAAACTTGTACTTCACTTGTAAAATCCAAAGAAGTTAATAATACGTGAAAAGAGATATATTTAAGTTGCTTCAATTAATAACAAACAAATCAACACAATATAATAATAGTCACATGCAAACAAACAACATGACCATCATATGTAACAAAGGAATCAATCATATGTCCATAGCAACCAAACTGATGATTTGTTCAGGTTCAGACATTTTTAGTCGTACAAGATGATAAATAGACTATTAAGTGTACCCTATGCTCAATAGCCTTAGATAAATACTTGATATATTATCTATACATCCTTATAGAGATAGAAGTATCCTTTCCTATCATCTCAAAAGCCAAAATAACCAATAATTTCAACACAATATTTAAGTTTATTCAATTGGTTTCTTTTTTTTCACATCATTACTATTCTCTTTTTTTTCTCATATAACGTCCTTTTCTTTTTCTTACATGTACATATATAAATTATTTCACCATATTAACTTACATACATGACATTTCTTGTTCATCAAAATTCTTATTTAGAAATAATTTCATTGAATGCTTCCATTACTTAAGTTTTACCTGTATAATATTCTATTACATATTCTATTAACATTTCAACTTATTAAACATTTTTGGTAAATATATGTGTTTTAAGAATGTAATTGAGTGTTATACAAGTTTATTTTATTCATGTTAGTTAACAAAATATTCAATTATTACATATTCTAAATTTTTATATCTTTTGATTTACAAGTTACAAATTTCTAATTTCTTATATATTTTATTTGTAAAATTCCATTCTTATTTATTTAATTAATTATTATTTATATAAAGGCCAATCACTTACATAATTTGTTTTCCATTAAAGATTTAAGCCATTAATGAATCATTTCACAAAATATTACTTAAGCTTCTACAGCCTTACTTAATTTTATACCTTAATTTAGTTATAGAATAAAAATTTAAGTTTTTGGTGTTCGCCCTTGAAGAGAAAAGAAATACTTCAATATATCTAAAAATTCAATTAAAACATTTAACCTAATTCACTTAGTAGGAATATAAGATAAATATAAAATATCTTTATAGCATCATGCAAGGACTTTCCCAAAGTTTAAACAATGTCAGAAATTTGTATCAAAAATTTATATTAAAACATTATGATAAGATTTTAAAAATAAAGTTCCTTAAATCTGATAATTTATTAGACTCAATATTCCAAAATAAGTATAAACTCTAGATTATTAAAGTGAAACTAATAACATACTCAAATCTTGCACTAAATATCTAAATAAAAGTATAAATTTTCATAGATTCATGATTAACTTTACACACTTGGTTTAAAATGAATATTCAAATCATGGGAAAAACATTTATCATGGTTTAATACAAAATTCAAATAGTAACTAAACCTATAAATTTACTACTAGTACTTCAAAATCAAGTAATTATTTAAAACCATACTTCCAAAATTGAGATTCTAATTTATTTTCCAAGTATATTTAAAACTTCGCAAATCATTTTTTCCATTTATATAATATATCTTCAAATTATACATTCAAAAAAACTTATAAAAAAAATTTACAAAAAAAAAATTCATTTGAAAACTTCATTTTCAAATCAATCATCTTTAAGGTTTTAATACTTTACAAAAAAATTCTATAAATTTTCTTGCTTCATTTATTAATACCATTTCAGTAATTTTAAATAACATTTTTTAAATATATGTAAATTATTTGAAAACAATTACTTACACCATTACTTATATTTAAAAAGAAGCTATTGAAAATCTTAAATCCATTATGTTTAAATTTTATTAGTTTTAAATCTCAAAATACTTTTAAACATCATTAATAAATCAATAATCATTAACTTTAAAATGTTTTATTTAATTAATAACTTCTGACAATATTTAGAACACTAATAATTTACTACTAAACCATGTTGTACATAAATAAACAATATTTAAACATTTTAAAGTATTTAGAAAGGAAAAATGATCAAAATATCTTTTATATAATACTTTATCAAAATACTTTTATAACTCGATGTTTTAACAGGTTTATCCTTGTTCTTGCAGACTCTGGCCATGCGTTGATCAGACGCATGACTAGAGTTCTCCAAGTACTTAGCAGACCTGTTTCAACACCCAATGAAAATACTTAAAATCATTGAAAATAGATATGGAAAGTACGTTCCCCCATGGATTGCAGTTATGCAATGGTTATGCCGCTATCCCAGCGGAATCAATTGTAGCTGTAGGCATCTCACCCCTCGATTTACGCTATCCAATAATATCAAATGAATATAATAAGTGACCCACCAAAGGGATCCGATAATGACCCACCAAAGGGATCCGATAATGACCCACCAAAGGGATCCGAGAAATGACCCACCAAAGGGATCCAACAAATGACCCACCAAAGGGGTCCGATGGAAGGTACTTCCCATATCATTTATTTCAAAATATATCATACCATATACAGTCACCATTCAGAATCATAGCTTCAAATATCGCATTTATATAAATTCCATCATATATAAGATTTCATTTTCAGATAGAGTATTTTCCAAAATCAATAGTCTCAAATATATCAAATCATTCTTATATAAATTCCGTTATATATAAGATTTATCTCTTCAGATCAAAAACCTTCCAAAATCAACATTTTTAAAAATCACCTTATACTTATATAAAGTCTGTCTTATGCAAGAATAAAAAAAATTTGCAAATCAATTACGCTGCATGAAGATCCATATGGAATTGAACATTTTTGCTTTGCAAAAGGTTTTGAATTAAGAATAGTTCTTTTTTTATATACAATCATTTTGTGAATTAGTTTGGTATATAAAATGGTTGTGGAAAATAGTTTGTAAATAAAATAGTTTGTAAAATAGTTTGAAAATAAAATAGTTTGTAAAATAGTTTGTATAAGAAAAATTAAAGAAAATAGTTTGTATAAGGAAAATAAAAGAAAGTAGTTTGAAAATGGTTTTAAATTAATAGTAGTTTTTCATAAAAGAAAATCCCAATTTAAATTACAAAGATATCCAACCCAAAAACTTTCAATTTCAATGCCAAAGCATATCAACAATATTAGAACATAAGATGTACACATGTCATCATTTCGCAACATTACATTCGATCGTTCGCTCGATCACACAAGTTCGCTTTCGAACTAGTATTGTCCATTCAACTTCCCTAATGCGGACTACGATATGGTTTCTTGACTAGAAACCATCATTCTCCTTGCATAGCCATATACTATGATAGAGAACTCTAGAATCAAACCAAAAATCCATATCAATATTTACCATCAAGAATCGAATGAAAAATTCTAATGCGAAATGGTGTAATTCACCTCAAACTTACGTACTCAAATCCGGATCAAATTAATTATGCGAATAAAATAATATACGCACAACTTACGTATTTATTTCAACCTGATTCATCACAATTATACTTCAACTAAATTCATTATTAATCTCATTGATTAATGAAAGTATCATTTCATACTTTAATATTTGTTTCACATAATTTCTCCATTTAACATATAACATTAATTTATTCATTCTCATAATATTGCTTATATTTCTCTTCAATTTAAATTACATTCATTCCACATGTAATATTTCTCATTTAATATTACATTTATTACCAAATCATTTCATAAGGAATTTTCTTAAGTTTATAACCAAATTATAAAAACATAATTCCTTTTTATAAGACATTGTTCAGGTTTAAAGTTATCACAACTTTATTTATAACCATTTATTATAACATCCATTTACTTCATAACAATTTACAAGTCATGGTTTTATTTATAATCAATTCACATTAAATTCATACTAATTCAGAAGGTTTTGATTATCCAAAATATCCAAATATTTTTTTTTTCAATAGTTGAACTACAGTCAAAAACAACAAAATTCACAACAACAATTATCCAATGCTTTTAAACTGATAAAACGCAACTAATCAACAATAAATGATAATAACTAAATATTACCATTTCATAAATCAAACACATTACAAATAACTATATTAGTTATAAAAAATTTAATCCTCTGCATATCATATAATATTAGGAAAAAAATTCATTTCAAAACTTATATAAAACACTTTTATAAAACTAACAAATACACGCTCTCATATATACACTTAGACAACTCATTCTAGGGTATTACTACCCTATCTCTAATGAGTTAACCCCAACAGGCTAAGGTATGTCTAAACCAAAGCTTTGATACCAACTGTAACATCCCCACCCTTTTGGACGATTTAAATCGACAATAAACCACACATGTTAACTAAAATCATTCAAAAGGTAAGACTGTTAATTGGGTAAATAAGAAAATAGTAGAAAAGAAGGAAAGATAAAACACAGAATCTCACAGCGGAATGACAAAATATAAAAATCAAATAAACAGTTCATGAAGCTGTTTTACAAATAACATTTGATTACACATTTACAATACAAATCAGAGTTATACATACAGTAGAAATAAATAAATAATGCAGCGGAACACATGATGTAGTGGAATAATTAATAATAAATAGTATACTCGTCTCCGTCTTCATCCTCCAAAATATAATGGTCTTCAATACACTAAAAAGCTCAGACTGACCTGAGCGTAATAAAAAGACAAAACACTCGAGTCAGGACTAAAAGATCTTATGTAAGTCAAATCAAAATAAGTAGAATAGAAATATTATTATAATGGATTCAGAGATGTATAACAGGAATTTCATCTCCTATCAAGTGAACAATGTGGATTTAATTATTTAAAAGATTTCAAACGATTCAAAAATACCAATCTTAATCATTTTAATTAAAATAGATCCGAATTTTAAATTTAAAACTTAAACCTTTCAAATAATTCAATTCTAATAAATAATCCAAATTAAAGAAATTACACGGTTATATGTCATTTCAACCAGTATCCACATCAAAATTTCCAAATCAATGGAAACCGCTCGAGTTATCATTTCAATCCATAGTGGTAACAAAGATATATACATAAATAAACATCCAATCATCCAAAATGACAACCAATAACATCCATCACAACCCGACATCCAAATCAGCCAATAAATCACAACAATCAATTGATTATCATTACCAGGTGTATAACTTGCAATTTATATTCATTATTAAATAAATGGCAAATTCAACTCAATATAAATTCAAATTTAACTTAAATGACAATCTAATAATACCAAAAGCAATTTATAAATTTCTAATCACATTATAAATTTAATTTAACTAGCATAAGATAATCTACTATTCGTGAGTGGGTCAAAACACTGACCTTTGATATTTAGAACGCAAAGTTCCATACAAAGATGCCTTTTCCAATAGTCTCCAAACTCAGCCAAACCTATTTTATGTTATTAGGAATTCCAATACGAGTCCAAGGGAAGAAACTACGCATGTATCAAAGCTCGTATGAGGAAGATATTCAGGTTATAAGGATATAAAATAAAATAAAAATACATACATATTTAATTCTTAAAATAAGAAACTTTAATAACTCACATTTTCAAATTTGATGTACCCAAAACAAAGGCAAGAAGTGGAAAGCCAAAACCATTAAGGCTAATTCTCATTGTTCAATTTTTTTGAAGGCTTCTTGCAAAAGAAGGCAAGGCGATGAGGAAAGGTACGGATGTGGTTAAGGAAGAAATGGATGCTCACACTTTTTTATTCTTTTCTAAACATAGCTTCAGTAAAATGAATTGGCAGCAATTAAGTAGAGGTATAAAGCTATGTTGACATTGAGACTTTGAGGGAAACAAATAGAGGCCCGATGTTTGAAAAATAAGAAATTTCTAGGGGAAAGAATGATATATGATATAAAACAAAAGAAGAAAGGGAAGTGACAAATGAAATATGTATGGAAGGGACAAATAAAACAAAACTGTATGATCTAAGTAGATGCTTTGGGAAATAAATAAACAAAACGGAAGAATAAGAAAGGATATAAATTCACGTTTCAATTACATCAAAGAATTGCAATAAAACTAAATGTGAAAATGATGGCAGGTGTATTGAATAATAAGGAAATGAAGGGACCACTTAAGATCTAGTTAATTGCATGATCCACTCAATTAAATATATTATCACTGTATATATCCTTTTTCACACTCGTTTACACATAATTAACATATAGTTAATAAATTTGAATACAATAACCAGTGTAACGTTACAAAAAAATAAAAGATGATCTAGAACTCAAATTCAAGTTTTTTTTTCTTTAAAAATAATGTTTTTCTCATAGAGGAATTGCATAACCTAAAAAGTCAATTAAATTTAAACTTCAAGATTAGTGTTAAAATCACTTATATACAGCCTCAAATGTATACTTAATGACTGTAAAATATTGTTTTAAAATTCATTTTTTTCTTCTTTATATAGAATTATTTTTACCTTAAAAATGAAAATGTTCGTTTTATTTTCATTAAAATGTTCTTTTTATATTTTTTACAATAATGTATGTTTCTTTCGTTAAATCCAAAAATTAATATTAATGTTTCTTTTTTAAAAAAAAAATTGAAAGATCCCAAATCGACATAATTGTAATTAATTTCAAAATTACACTTATAACGGATTATAAAAACGTACATTTCTTTCATTAAACACCATTAATTTCAAATAAATTCTCTTTCCCTTTTATTAGAAGATTCCAAGTCAAATGAACGGCAATAAATTCATTAATTAATTTAAATTCCAACATATACTTATTTTTTATCTTATTATTCAATCAATTATCATATTATATATATACTTAATGTTGGTTTACCATTTCATTACCTCAATCTTCTATATTTATCACTTTAGTTCATATTAACTGTAGTAGGTATTAGATTAACTGCAATTGATTTTCAATTTAATTTCAATGGATTAAATAAATAGGTGATGAATGACAAATGTTACCTTTTACTTACTTAATCGCATTTACAAGATTATTATTAACAACAAATGCTATGACTACTTACACAAAACTGATTATACTCAATTTTCCATTAATTTCATATAATTTCCCCTTTTATATAACATTTAATTCATTTCCTTATTTCAACTTATCATCAAATAACGTTACAATTATTTTAATCACTAACATACAATTCCAACATTATACCCAACATTCAATTGCCTTAATTCAATTAATTACCCATTCAATATTAAAACGATAAATTAATGAGAAAATAGTTAATACAATCGTTTATAATAATAATTCAGACCCCTTATCTTATTCTTTACAACCAAGGGTTATAATTTGCTTACCCAAAAAGGTTTTATATTCAATATTAACCTATTTCAATTAACTACATACAAGTTCACCATCTACATCATTTAATTTATTTCATTATTTACAATCATAACCAAGTCAACCTACAATGTATTTCAATTAGTTTGAAATTACTTTAAATATTTATCAGTAGCGTTCAGACAACACCACTGATTTCATATTCAATATTAGCCAATTCTAATTGATTACATATAATTTCAACGTTTAATGTATTTCCTTATTTTTAGTTATAACTAATTATAACCTTAAAGTCACTTCAATTAATTGGAAATTAGATTAAAATAGTTAGCAATTACCTTATATTAACATTACTAACATTACATTCTAGTTATTCTTCTCCTTGTAGCATCAATTTTTTTTAGTTTTATTTCAATATAAAATTATAAAATATTATTTAATTAATATTTTAATAATCGAAAATTATGGGTCGTTACAATAAATATTTTGAAAGTGATTTCTATGGTTTTGGAAAAGAAATTAATGGTTAATAAATATTGATTTTAAGATATTATATATAAATGTATTTTTATAAATTTTTAATATTTAGATTTTAAAATTTATATGTTTTCAAAATTGTATAGTTATAAGTTAATTTTGAAATTATGAATTTTAAGAATTTATTTATAATTTTACTATTTTTAGAATATACAAATAGATGTAATATATAAATAAATTTAAGAAGATGTTTAAGTATTTATTTAAGATTATATTTTAAAATAAATTAAAAAATGATTTTATAAGTTAAGATTGGATTGAAATTTTAATTTATTTGAAATTGTATTTAATTAAGAATTATATTTAATAAAAATCAATTTGAAACTTATTGAATTTGAGATTTTTGAAAAGATATGATTTTATAACTTGATTTTGGTTTAAGGTGATTAAATGAATATTTCAAGTTTAAATAAATTGAAGGAATATTCAATTATTTGAAATTTGAGGTTTTATTTAAATGATATTGGATTTATTAAGTAAACATTTCAAACTAAATAATAATGAAGTTAAATTTTGATATATATGAAATTTCTAAATTTAGTTTTGAAAATGTTTGAATATTTAAGCTTTGAAATATATTGAAATTGAAATGGTTTATTTTGTGGTTCAAATCTGTATTTGAAATCGATATAATTTGGAATGATTTATTAAGAAACTGAATCGAATTGAAGTTGAAGAATTAAGATTGAATTTAATTGGTGTAACGACCCGTTATTTTGAACCATTCATATCGACAATAAATCCACACATGTCCGACTTGAATAATTCAAAAACAGAAGATTGTAATATAATTTGGAGCAAATAAAACCAATCACAGACACAGATAAAATTAGAATAACTCGCAGTGGAAATAAAAATAACCATAGTGGTTCATGAAGCCAATACAACTCAGTCTCAAAACAAGTACCAAAATTCATAGTCTGAAAAACAAATACAATTCTGAAACAAATGTAGTAGAAATCCCAAAAGCATGTCTCTTATACATGAGCTGAAATGGAAATACTAAAACTGAAACAGACAACAACTTGATAAGCAGATAACTCCATAAATCTCTAGCTTCCAGAAGGTAGATCCAAGCTGCAATACTCAGGCTGACCCGAGCGTAAGAAATAAACACAAACACTCGAGTCAAGACATACATATTTATACAATGTAAACCAACTCAAGTGAACTGCAATATAAGGTACAAGTAACTTAAAGGATGCTTGGGACTGCCCATCCTCTAAGGATCCGTTAAACTATTTACTATGTAGTAATATTTCGCTATTATAATAATGTCTATAGTAAAATAAACCTATTTTAAATAGTGTTAAGGAGTGACTCAATATTCCTCTTAACACGTAATAGTCCCAGTATCAGCGTACCTCTAGATCGGGAGGCTACCCTAAATACTCCACGGGCTACGGGAGAAAACCAAACTCGTACAAGGCTCGCTAGGGTAGGTGACACGGCACACAAGGCAATGCCAGGGTAGATATACCAATTACTATCCGGACTGGTGGTGATGCCCAGCAGCCACTACCGCCCAACTCGAGCCACACTCCCGAAATTAAAGGTGCGCACCAATCAATCACAAGGTAATAGAATGGCATACGAAGAAGTGTGTCCGATAAAAGGAGCTACCTCACTGGCCCGGAATGACTTATGTTTTAGCCACCTTATGCCAACTCACGGGAGTCGGGTCCATGTATATACCTCAACAGAACGTCGCCACCATCATACTTCATTCTAGAATCTCCACCGTGTATACGGTTGTTAAAGTGGTTTTCGGTATCGACCGAGAGTATGCCCATATCCGATCCCGGTCTCTTTAACAACCAACGTTATTATTACCCGTGGTTATGAATTTTCAAAAGTGGTTTTTATTCCAAATCAAAATAATTCATTTAAACAATTTAAATATGAAGTAGTTATCCTTCAAAATCAAATATTCAATTTCCAGAATTTCAGCAATTTCTAGGTTCATTCATTCAATTTCAACATTTAAACATGGTAATTTCAAATAGCAGCATTTATAGCATTAATAAGGTGCTGCGGTAGGTATATTTCGTATATATCATAACATAGTTCAAATTCGGTAAATACAGCATTTCAGAAATGCTGTTATAGGTTCATTTAGAAATTTCAGCATATATTTCAAATTTTCAGAAATTACAGCACTTCAGAAATGCTGTTATTGGTCTTTTTAGTGTATTTCCAACCATAGTTCAAATTTCTAGGTATTACAACACTTCAAAAATGCTGTTATAGGTCTTTTTAGTATATTTCCGGTCAGTTCAAATTTCTAGAAATTACAGCACTTCGGAAATGCTGTTATAGGTATTTTTAGTATTATTCAAGCCATAGTTCATTTAACCATAGCATCTCAGAAACGCTATAATTTCTGTTATACCCTTTAAAACAATATATCTTCAATTTTTCTCATTTTTAACTTATTAAACTTATTCCATCTTTTAAAAAAATTTATTTGGATATTATTTAACTTATAAATTTTAATAAAATAACATTTTATTAATAAATATCCAATTTAATATAAACTTCATTTGTTAAGACAATACTTTATAAATTGCTTAACTTTTATTTCAACCAATAACTTAATATTTGACTTAACATACCCATCTCCTAAATAAAATTAAATTTCCATTTATTTACCTAACATAAAAATTTCCATTTAAACCAAATTTCCAAATTCCAAGTTAAGTCATATTTTAAAATACACTTTTTCCATTTATTTATTTATGCATTTAACTTATAGAAAATAACTATACAATTTATTCAAATCATTTAAATCCAATTTAAGCTAAAATTTCATATTTTATATTTCAAAATACATAATACCTCAAAAATAATACTTTAAAATAACCGCGGGTCTGTATAATATTTTCTAACCTAGGTCAGTGTTATGGATAATATATCATTTCAATCGGTAATTTAAATAGAAAAAATCCGGGTCCTATCATTTCAAACCCGCAATCCCAAGAAAAATAAATACAAATAAAAATCACTCGAGCCTATCATTTTAGCCCATAATGATTTTTTCTTATTATAAAGTTCGTTCGGGTATGTATCATTTCAACCCATAGTGACAAGGGAACCTGCAGTGTGAGATGTAGAAATAAAATGAACAATTAAATATAACATCCTATATTAGATGATGCAACAATTTTATAAACAGGATTCAACATCATAAAATCAAATCACAGGCATATATGAATAATATATCAATTTATACAGATTCACTTGTCATCATTTCACAATAATATAAGTACGTAATGTCTAGTGTGAATAACTCACCTTTCTGAAGCTAAAGATCGATTAAAACAAAAAGATCCACACATCGCAAAGCACGAGAAGGCACGACAAGATTTGGGAAGAATTAATAACCAAATTCATATCTTGTAATTCAAATGAATAAAACAATTATAAATATATGATTTACCACAAACCAATATGGATTAAACCATGAGAAAAAATTCAGTACAAATTTTTTATCAAATCAAAGAGCAAAAATGAACTTAAAGTGAAACCAAATGGAATAAATCATCAAGTGGGCTTGGTCACAAACCTTATAGGCTCGGCCTCATCATCCCTAGGCTCGGCCATGGTGTTTAGATGTAAGTTTGGCTAGGTTATAGGGTCATAAGGTACGGCCATGACATGGAAAGGGGAAGGCAAAGCAAGACATGACATAAACATGGATCAAGTGGAGTTTGGCTCGGCCCTATGGTCTAAATGGCTCGGCCTAAGGCAAGACTTTGGTCAAGTCAGATCTGAATCATGGCTAGGAGGTGGAGATAGTCACGGCCAAAGCAAGGTGGTGGAGATAGGCTAGGGTTTCAAGGAAAACCAGGAGGGGGTTTGCATCCATTGGCTCGGCTAGGGTTTAAACTTGATTAGGTGATGGGTCTTTATGCTATGGCTCACGGCCTTGGTGTGGGGAAGATGATGGTCGGTCATGGAGGAGGAGGAGAGGAGGTGGTGGTTGTAATATGGTGGAGACCGAGCATTCAATGAAGAAAACTAAAGAAGAATAAATGAAAAAGGAAAAGTAAGAAAGAGGAGGCCATGGGAACTTACAGTATTTTCTTTGGAGATGCAAATGAAAGTGAGATGAGAAACTTTCTTTTCTGTACCTGATTTGATAGGATAGAAGGCGGCTAGCGTTTGATGAATAGGTAGTGAACAGCTATGGTAGGAAATAAATAGGCTAAGCAAATAAAGGCAAGAAATAAAGAAAGTGTAACCTATGCCAAAATAAAACAAAGTAACGTATATCTAATTGATTCTTTTCCCAGCTATTAAATAAAAGATATACAAATGAAACATCCAAATAAATAAATTAAAGTGTATACAAACAAAATAGAAAATGACAAAAATAGATGGACATAGGAAAAATATAGGATAAGACACAGAAACTAATTGTTTTAAAAACGCTGAATGTTATCCAATTTACAAAGTATAAATCATAATTAAATGAAACAAAAAGCAGAATGGGTTTTATAATTATTTATAGCTTCAAACAAAAGATTAGAATTTAAAATTTTAAAATTTTAAACTTTTCAAACAAAAGTCAAAGTTTGACCAAAATATCAAATTTTCAGAATTTGTTTATTTCACTCTATTTGGAAGGTAAATTGCAACCACATCAAATAAAATTCCAAAATTTCAAATTTTAATGATTAAAATAAATGTTTTCAAATAAATAAAACTAAAATTATTTACAAAATTTTGGGTTGTTACACTCTCCCCCACTCAAAACTTTTCGTCCTCGAAAAGGAACGAAACAAGGAGAACAAAGAAAGACAAGATAGCAAGGCAAAAGTACCTGAAACGAACAATTTCGAATTCAAAGCACGGATGCTCTCCTCCGTCTCCTAGTTACAATCCTGATCATCAGTGCTGCACTATACTTTGACCAAGTTGACAGATTTCTTTCTTAGCTGCTTCGTACCTCGATCGACGATACGAAGTGGCTTCCTCTCAACAGTCAGATTAGGCTCAATATCCAAACTATCAAGAGCAGAAGGCTGGATAATAAGAGATGGATCATGCAGATAGCAATGAAGATGCGATACATGGAATACATTATGTACTCCAGAAAACTTCTCAGGAAAATCCAGATGATAAGCAAGAGAACCAATCCTTTCCAAGATACGGAAGGGACCAACAAAGCTAGGAGCAAGCTTCCCTATACGACCAAACCGAATCACATTCCTTAAGGGAGAAACTTTAAGGAAAACCAAATCACCAACAGCAAACTCCAAACTCCTCCTACGACGATCAACATACTTCTTCTTTCTATCCTAGGCAATCCTCGTTTTCCTCTTAATCTCCTCAACCTTCTCCAATGCTTCCAAGATCATATCAGGACCAAGAACCAAACGATTGAAGGATTCAATCCAGCAGGATGGAGATCTACAAGGTCTTCCGTAAAGAGCAGCAAACGGAGACATTTCAATACTAGCCTGATAACTGTTGTTATAAGTGAATTCGACAAGATGGAGATGATCTTTCCAAGATCCTCCATAATCCAAAACACAAGCACGAAGAATATCCTCTAGAATCCGATTCACTCTTTCCGTTTGACCGTCGGTCTATGGATGGTAAGCAATGCTCAGATTCAGACGAGTATCAAAAGATTCTTGAAAGTCCTTCCAAAGCTGACTGGTAAAGATGGGGTCTCGATCACAAACAATGCTGATAGGAACATCATGGAGACAAACAATCTCCCTCATGTAAATCTCAGCCAGACTGGAAGCAGAACTGGTAGATTTGACCGGAATGAAGTGAGCCGATTTGGTCAATCTATCCACAATAACCCAAATGCTCTCATTACCCCTCCTAGACTTAGGCAATCCATCAATAAAATCCATGAAAACCTGCTCCCATTTCCAATTGGGAACCTTAAGGGGCTGCAACAAACTAGGGGTCTTCTGGTGATCTGCCTTGACTTGTTGATAAGTCGCACACCTACTAACAAAGATAGAGATATCCTGCCTCATACCTCTCCACCAATAAAGCTTCTTCATATCCTGATACATCTTTGTCACACCAGGATAAATAGAAAGTCTAGATCGATGATGTTCCCGAAGTAACTCCTGCCTCAATCCATCAACATTCAGGACACAAATCCTATTGTTAATCCTCAAAATCCCTCTATCATCGATCTGAGCTGGTGAAAACCTATGGCAAGGTCAAGCTGAGAGAAAACAGCAGCTCCATGGAGCTGACCAAACATATTATTAATGCGAGGCATAGGATATCTGTTCTTCACAGTGAGCTTGTTCAGCTCCCTATAATCGACACACATCCTCAATGAACCATCAGACTTAGTGATGAAAACTACAGTTGCTCCTCATTCTGAATAGCTAGGTCTGATTAGACCCTTGGAGGACAAGTCCTGAATTTTCTTCCTTAACTCAACATTCTCACGGGGTGCCATTCTTCTGGGTGGTAGAACTACGGGTCGAGCTCCAGGAATAAGATCAATACGGAAATTAATTTCCTGCTTAGGAGGTAAAGAAGTGACTTCACCAAATACATCGAGATAGAATTTGACCACATGAGTCGAGTCAATATCACTAAAATATGAATCAAGAGAATAAATAAAGCTGCCAGCAAAATCCTAGTGCAAACTACACTAAAATTCCAAAGAATTATCAAAATCGTCCTCAAGAGAAATAGTTCGAGAACTCTAAGAGATATGGGCATCATGCCTCAACAGCCAATCACCCCCAAGCAACATTTCAAAAGCATCAAAACCCAGAACATAAAAATCACCAGTGAAACAGTGCTCAAAATAGAGAAGCTTCACTTTCTTACAAATCCTACTAAGATTTACAGGACCACTAATGAGATTTGAAACACACAAAGGCACAGGAGAAAATTCGGGCAAAAAGACGATGCTCAAATTTATTGCAAAGATCCAAAGAAATAAAGCTAAGGAAAGCTCTAGTATCGAATAAAACACGAACAGGAGATTTAAACAAAGTAAAAGTGCCCTGAAGTGTACCTTGGTTATCACTATGAGCAGAAGCAAGACCAGGTCCAGGTGCGGGAGGTGGAGCTGGGGAGGATGTAGAAGTAATAGCAAAAATACCTGATGACTTGCCCTTCTTCTGAGTAGGACAATCCTTCTTGAAATGACCAGGCTGCAGACATATGTGGCAGAGATCGCGCCTGGTTAGCTGAGCTGGAGGGATAGCAGCACCACCCAAAGTAGGACAACTATTAGCATAGTGTCCCCTCTGATTGCATTTGTAGCAAGTAATGGCAGACAGGTCAATTAACTGCCTCTGAGATGAAGAAGATGATTCCAACCCTGGAGTCCTGTTCTGGTTCTTCTAATGGTGGAAGTTGGGATTTCTCTTCTTCGGATTGCCAGAAGGCGACTGAGATGAAGCAGACTGAGCAGCAGGAGGATCCCTAGAGGTAGGATTCTCGTATCTAATGGCCATATCCATCAGAGTGGTGAAAGGGCTGTGCATATCGGTGATGAGACGGTCATAGTACTCCGGACATGCACCAACAATGAACTTCTCATTCTTCTTGAGAGGAGTGTCAATCAGATTAAGGCCAAACTTAGGAAGTTCATTAAACTTCCTCTCATATTCAGCAAAAGACATATCACCCTGTTTCAGATCCACGAATTCCCGATACAGCTGCGACTTCCCTACCTTGGGCATCCACTTCATAAGAAAAGTCTCCCTAAAGCACGATAAAGAAATATAAGACAGGTTCCCAACAAGAGAAAATTGGACCAAATTCAAAACAACAGAAGATGATACCTAAATTGTTCCCAAGAAATGTCAGCCTCAGCGGTGAGAGATGTGACAGACTTCCACCAATCCAAAGCTGCTCCTTTCAATTGCCAAGTTGCCAACTGACGCTGCTGGGCATTAGTGATCTCTAGACCGGAGAAGATTCTCTCCAAATCTCTCAACCACTGTTGAGCTTCAATAATGCTCTCAGATCCTGTGAACTTGGTACCACCAAGCTCAGTGTATTCCTTGCAAAGCTTAGTGAACCCGACTGGGGCAACATCACGTCTTCTACCTCTTGCATTCCTATGACCCATCCTTAAAAATATCAAGAATGAATTTTAGGACAGAGGAAAATTGAGAGAAAAAGACAAGATTAGATAAGATAAGATAAGGTTCAGCGGGACATAAATATCCTGAACAAGGAAATTTCCAACTAGGTAGAGAAGGAAAAGAAAGAAGTTTAGAAAATTTGAAAAACAAGAAATTTTTTATATCAAAATACTCTTTTAAAAATCCTTTGAAAAATCATTTGAAAAAACATTTTATACTTTAAAATATGTTCTCTCACAAAGAAAGGATTCTAAGATTGATTTTACTCATTCTAGGGTATTTCTACCCTATCTCTAATGAATTTTTGCTCCGCAGGCTAAGGTTTATCCAAAACCAAAGCTCTGATACCAACTGTAATGACCCACTATTTTGGACCATTCAAATCGAATATAAATCCACACATATCCGACTTGAATAATTCAAAAACAGAAGATTGTAATACAATTTGGATCAAATAAAACCAATCATAGAATCACAGACACAGACAAAATCAGAATAACTCACAACGGAAATAAAAATAACCATAGTGGTTCATGAAGCCACTACAACTCAGTCTCAAAACAAGTATCAAAATACATAGTCTGAAAAACAAATACAGTTCTAAAACAAATATAGTAGAAATCCTAAATGCATATGTCTCTAATACATGAGCTGAAATGGAAATACTGAAACCGAAACAGACAACAACTTGATAAGCAGATAACTCCAGAAATCTCTAGCTTCCAGAAGGTAAATCCAAGCTGTAATACTCAGGATGACCCGAGTGTAAGAAATAAACACAAATACTCGAGTCAGGACATATACTTATACAATGTAAACCAACTCAAGTGAGCTGCAATATAAGGTACAAGTAACTTAAAGGATGCTTGGGACCGCCCATCCTATAAGGATTCGTTAAACTATTTATTATGTGGTAATATTTCGCTATTATAATAATGTCTATAGTAAAATAAACCTACTTTTAAATAGTGTTAAGGAGTGACCCAATATTCCCCTTAACACATAATAGTCCCAGTAGTCCATCCAATATCAGCGTACCTCCAGATCGGAAAGCTACCCTAAATGCTCCACGGGCTACGGGAGAAAACCAAAGTCGTATAAGGCTCGCTAGGGTAGGTGAGACGACATATAAGGCAATGTCATGGTAGGTATACCAATTACTATCTGGACTAGTGGTGACGCGTAACAACTACTACCATCCACCTCGAGCCACACTCCCAAAATCAAAGGTGTGCACCAATCAATCACAAGGTAATAGAATGGCATACGAAGAAGTGTGTCCGATAAGAGGAGCTACCTCACTGGCCCGGAATCGCTCCTGTTTTAGCCCCCTTATGCCAATTCACGGGAGTTGGGTCCATGTACATACCTCAACAGAACATCACCACGATCCTACTTCATTCTGGAATCTCCACCGCGCACACGGTTGTTAAAATGGTTTTAGGCATCGACAGAGAGTATGCCCACATCCGATCCCGGTCTCTTTAACAACCAACGTTACCATTACCCATGGTTATGAATTTTAGAAAATGGTTTATATTCCAAATCAAAATAATTCATTTAAACCATTTAAATATGAAGTAGTTATCCTTCCAAATCAAATATTTAATTTCCAGAATTTCAACAATTTCTAGGTTCATTCGTTCAATTTCAACATTTTAAACATGGTAATTTCAAACAGCAGCATTTATAGCATTTATAAAGTGCCACGGTAGGTATATTTAGTATATATCAAAAATAGTTCAAATTCAGCAACTACAGCATTTCAGAAATGCTATTATAGGTTCATTTAGAAATTTCAGCATATAGTTCAAATTTTCAGAAATTACAGCACTTCAGAAATGCTGTTATAGGTCTTTTTAGTGTATTTCCAGCCATTGTTCAAATTTCCAGAAATTACAGCACTTCAGAAATGTTGTTGTAGGTCTTTTTAGTATATTTCCATCCATAGTTCAAATTTCCAGAAATTACAGCACTTCAGAAATGCTGTTATATGTCTTTTTAAGTATAATTCAAGCCATAGATTTAACCACAACATTTCAGAAACGCTATAATTTCTGTTATACCCTTTAAAACAATATATCTTCAATTTTTTAGATTTTTAACTTATCAAACTTATTCCATCTTTCAAAAAAAATTATTTGGATATTATTTAACTTATAAATTTTAATAAAATAACATTTTATTAATAAATATCCAATTTAATATAAACTTCATTTGTTAAGACAATACTTTATAAATTGCTTAACTTTTATTTCAACCAATAACTTAATATTTTATTTAACATACCCATCTCCTAAATAAAATAAAATTTCCATTTATTTACCTAACTTAAAATTTCCATTTAAATCAAATTTCCAAATTCCAAGTTAAGTCATATTTTAAAATACACTTTTTCCATTTATTTATTTATACATTTAACTTATAGAAAATAACTATATAATTTATTCAAATCATTTAAATCCAATTTAAGCTAAAATTTCATATTTTAATATTTCAAAATACTTAATACCTCAAAAATAATACTTTAAAATAACCACGGGTCTGTATAATATTTTCTAACCTAGGTCAAGTGATACGGATAATATATCATTTCAATCCGTAATTTAAAAAGAAAAAATCCGGGTTCTATCATTTCAAATCCGCAATCCCAAGAAAAGTAAATATAAATAAAAATCACTCAAGCCTATTATTTCAGCCCATAATGATTTTTCCTTATTATAAAGTCCGTTCGGGTATGTATCATTTCAACCCATAGTGATAAGGGAACCTGCAGTGTGAGATGCAGAAGTAAAATGAACAGTTAAATATAACATCTCATATTAGATGATGCAACAATTTTATAAACAGGATTTAACATCATAAAATCACATCACAGGCATATATGAATAATATATCAATTTATACAGATTCACTTGTCATCATTTTACAATAATATTAGTACGTAATGTCTAGAGTGAATAACTCACCTTTCTGAAGCAAGAGATCAATTAAAACAAAAAGATCCACACACCGCAAAGCACGAGAAGGCACGACAAGATTTGGGAAGAAGTAACAACCAAATTCAGATCTTGTAATTCAAATAAATAAAATATTATAAATATATGATTACCACAAACCAATATGGATTAAACCATGAGAACAAAATTCAATACAAAATTTATATCAAATCAAAGAGCAAAAATGAATTTAAAGTGAAACCAAATGGAATAAATCATCAAGTGGGCTTGGCCACAACCCTTATAGGCTCGGCCTCATCACCCCTAGGCTTGGCCATGGTGCTTAGATGCAAGTTAGGCTAGGTTATTGGGTCATAAGGTACGGCCATGACATGGAAAGGGGAAGGCAAAGCAAGACATGGCATAAACATGGATCAAGTGGAGTTTGGCTCGGCCCTATGGTCTAAATGGCTCGGCCTAAGGCTAGACTTGGGTCAAGTCAGATCTGAATCATGGCTAGGAGGTGGAGATAGTCACGGCCAAAGCAAGGTGGTGGAGATAGGCTAGTGTTTCAAGGCAAACAAGGAGGTGGTTTGCATTCATTGGCTCGGCTAGGGTTTAAACTTGATTAGGTGATTGGTCTTTATGCTATGGCTCACGACCTTGGTGTGGGGAAGATGATGGTCGGCCATGGAGGAGGAGGAGAGAAGGTGGTGGTCGGAATATGGTGGAAGCCTAGCATTCAATGAAGAAAACAAAAGAAAAATAAAAGAAAAAGGAAAAGTAAGAAGGAGGAGGCCATGGGAACTTACAGTATTTTCTCTGGAGATGCAAATGAAAGTGAGATGAGAAACTTTCTTTTTGTACGTGATTTGATAGGGTAGAAGGTGGCTAGGGTTTGAGGAATAGGTATTGAAAGGCTATGGTAGGAAATATATAGGCTAAGCAAATAAAGGCAAGAAATAAAGCAAATGTAACCTATGCCAAAATAAAACAGAGTAACGTATATCTAATTGATTCTTTTCCCAGCTAGTAAATAAAAGATATACAAATGAAACATCCAAATAAATAAATTAAAGTGCATACAAACAAAATGGAAAATAACATAAATAGACGGACATAGGAAAACTATAGGATAAGACACAGAAATTAATTGTTTTAAAAATGCCGAATGTTATCCAGTTTATAAAGTATAAATCAGAATTAAATGTAACAAAAAGCAGAACGGATGTTATTATTATTTCTAGCTTCTAATAAAAGATTAGAATTTAAAATTTTAAACTTTTCAATTAAAAGTCAAAGTATGACCAAAATATCAAATTTTTAGAATTTGTTTATTTCACTCTATTTGGAAGGTAAATTGCAACCACATCAAATAAAATCCAAAATTTCAAAATTTAATGATTAAAATCAAAGTTTTCAAATAAATAAAATTAAAATTATTTACAAAATTTTGAGACTCACCTTTGGAGTTGGTGCTTCATTTGGAGATCCATCTATCTATCCAGCTTTCAGTTATTCAGTTGACTCCAGTGATATATTCAGAATCTGTTATTGGACTATTGTAGCGAGACTTTTGTGTATTCGAGACTTCTGTTGTATCTTGTTTTAACTCTGTTGTATATATAGTAGCTTCATGAACTACTATTCATTTGTTTCCGCTGCTTACTATTATATTACTTTGTTTCTGTGATTCTATGATTGATTTATTTACTATATATGCCAAGTTTTGCCAAATATAAATTAACAATCTGATATTTTGAGCAATTCAAGTCCGACATGTGTGGATGCGAATGGTTGAAAATATCGGATCGTTATAGTTGGTATCAGAGCTCTGGTTTTAGATAAAACTTAGCATATGGAGTAAATTTGATTACAGAATCACCTTCGTTCGAGCTTGAATTCCCTCCTATTTGATTCGGATTTCTTTTGAGTTTTGGAACTTCCCCGTTGTTCTAGAATCCATTCTTGCCTCTCCCTATTCGTGTTTCCTTGATTCTGGTGCATCCCATGGCTCCACTGTATGATTTGTAAAGGGGTGAAACTCCTTTATAACAGGCACTGATTCACCGGAGATTTCTATATCCTCGGTTTAGATTCTGCTATCTCTTTTATGCCTGAATTCTATTCTCTGGTGATCGGATGTCGATTTGCCTTAGAATTCTGCATCGATCTTATTCTTGAAATCACGGTTAACCCGGTTAAGGTCGCCCGTGATTTATATAATTCTATCCATCTTCCTCTTTTGTAATTTAGTTATCCTATCTTCCTTTCGAGTCTATCTCGTTGGTTAGAATTATCTTTGATTAGAATCCCTCTAAATTTGAACCTCCATCCTTGTTTTGAAATCTATTCTTGAATCATCGTGTGAGGGAGTGTATTTATAATTAATATAAAGATATTTTATATATTGTGTTGTTTGAGACGTTAAGTTTGAGTTTTGGAGTTTCGATCGATTCGTCTAGCTAACGCTATCGATAAGAATTCCAAAACACTTGAACAGAGCAAGCGGACACAATATTGTTTTCAAAATTTGTAAATGAAATAATTTAATGTATAGTTATATTTTTAATATATATAAAAGTATAAATTTCTGAAATTGGATAGTTAATAAAATTTGGTTATTAGAAATGATAATACTGGACAATCATTTATTGTTTGTCAACCATTAACTATTGTTGTATGTTATAAGAAGGTGAAATTATAAAACATCGTTTAAAAATTTAATTTGGAATTGAAATGAATTTAAACTTAGAATTTGAGAATTCAATTTCCGGTATTTTCAAGAAAAAATTGGTTTTTAAAAGTTTTGGAATATATTATTTGAAAGTATTTTCGAATGGAAATCATTTCCAAAGAATTTTTGAAGGTTTTAAAATCAATGCTTTTTTCTTTTATCGTTGGAAAATAATTTCGATGTTGACTGCAGCATCAACGACATTCATTTTCGAGTTTCAAAGTGGAGAGACGAGTTAGTAGCTCTGCTACACTTTTGTTTTGGAAGATGGATTTGATTTAAATTTCTTGAATATGAGTTGATTTAGAAAATATATATGTATATAATTATTTCAGAATAGTTTGAAGTGAAACCGAAAATTTTGAATCTTAAGTTTTATATTAAAAAATGGTTTCAATTATTGAAATAAAGTGCAATTTTGAATAAGTGGAATATCTAAAATGATAAATGGAATTAAACCAACCTGAAATAATGAATTTGAACAAACTTATCTATATAACACCAAATTACATTCTAATATATATAGCTTGCCTAAAATATTCAAAAAGTTAAAATGTTAGGATATAATAAGGTTATATAAGTAGAAAACTTAAGTAATAAATTGCTCAAACTAAAATCTGGCTTGATATAAATGCTGTAAATAAAGAAAAATTCGTACAGTATTTAATTACACCTAGAACCTTAATATAACTTATCTAGAAATAGTTAAATCTGAATAGGTAATTGAATAATATACAAAAATAAATGTAAGCAATAGGATATCAAAATGATATTTTGTTAAGGAAATTTATAAATAATAAATTGAACAATGTGTTGACCATTTAGAAATGGAATTAATGAGTTGAATAATAAATTGTTATAATATGTTTATTACACTTAATATATGTGGAAAAATTTGTTAAGTGAAATAAATTTAATAAATAAAGAAGAATGCTAGTTAAGAGAACAAATATAGACTTAAGAATAGTTGAAAGTGAATTTATGTGGAATCAACTTAGCTGAAGATAAATGGATAAAATAAATGTGTTGCTTTAAAAATAAATTTGTTTGAAAGAAATGTTGATAAAATGAAAGCAAATCAAAACTTTTAATTAAAATAACCATTATTGATTTAATAAAATGGGTTAAACCAAATGGTTGAATATTAATTAATTTATCTAACATTGAAATCTATATGGTTTTTGAATTGTTGAAGTTGAAGGTTGAAGTGGAATTTACTATGGTTGATCAAATAGATTTAATAAATGAGTAAAATAAAACAAATTTTCTTGTGAAAATCTTTGTAATAAATGTTAATAAATTTAAAACAAATCAATTGAATAAAAATATATAGAAATGAAATCAATCAAATGTGAACACGATAAATTTGATTGATTAAATAAAATGAATTAAAATTAATTAGTTGAATATAAACCAATTTAAAATTAAATGAAATTTATATGGCTTGGAATTAATTGTTGTATTTAGTACCTTAATCTATCTTTCCTTTCTGGTTGTTTCTATTCTCTTACCCCTTTCCTTTTCGGGGACGAAAAGTTTTGAGTGGGGGAGAGTGTAACGACCCATAAATTTTAACGGTTTTAATAATGTAATTAGCTAAAAAAATTTTAAATTTTAAATAATTGAATTTGGAAATAAAATTTGATATTTGGAATACGTCTATTTAAACATAGTGAATGATAAATTTTCATCCGATAATGTTGAAGTTATTTTCTTGTGTAATTTTACTTAAATTTAAATCAGTTAATATTAGATGATAACAAAATATTTTCCGAACCCGAATATTTTTATACAATAAATTTGTACATCATCTTCTGAGTAAGATGTCATATTTCGTTTCTCCAAATTTAGACTGCTATTGCTCCATTTATCTTATTTTCGGCGTTTTAGCAGCATTTTCGGTACCCAATATCGACTTTTGATCGGATGATCATATCATTGATATCTGTGTACCATTCTATTCGTCTCATCATGTTGATCTCCATGATATATTTATTTTGTATTTTGAGGTCCGGTACGCAACATAAGCAATAAGACGGTTAGTTGTAACAGAACCTTAATTGTGGCTTTACTCTTTCCTTTGGTTTCAAATTTGAAAACGCGCTATCCAAACAATACTAAATTGTTTTAATTAATTAGCTGAATCAGAGGGGACCGTTGCCATTCCTTTCTCTTTATATTTATTCACATGCCTTTTCACTTTTCTCATCTATTCATTCATGAAACCAGGTACGCCATTTTATCTCCCTGGAGCTTCTGTGTCCCTATTTTTTTTGTTTTGTTTTACTTCTTTCCAGATCTAATCATTTTCTTCCAATTCTTCCACCTCGGCCTCCACCAACCTGCCTCTTCATCGTGCTCAAGTACCTCCATCTCCTTGCTCCTTTCTCCTGACCACCACCACGCGTCAGTCTCTCCACTTCGGTCAAGTTCCAAAGCAATCAACCCGAAGCCTTCATCTCACCGCCCTCCCCCACGCTGTGAACGCCACCTAGCCCCAAGCAGCCTAGCCAAAACCTCTCTCTCCTCCGCTTATAGCATTACCCTCCTACCTTCGGCCCTTCGCCTTCTGTTTCCAACTTTCCGCGTCGTGCTCCACACCAATCTCGGTCGAGTCTCCCCCTCTCTTCTTCTATGCATTGATCTAGGTAAATATATATATATATATATATATATATATATATATATATATCAATCTGCATATATATATTTGCTGTTTCATTTTATTTTTATGTACTTAGTTATATTACAGTTATATATATAATTTTGTTTTAAAATCTCTTCTTTTTTATTATACATATTATGTGCTGTTAAATAAGTTTGTTTCGATGTAGTGATACTAATATATTTTATTTATATTGTTTCGTATATATACATGTCAGTGTTTATTTAAATGGTGTATAGGTATAGGTATATATATATAGTTTATATTATATGTTTTATGCTAGTCATATATATATTTATCCAATGTATGGTTTTGTGCAGTATATTATAACTAGAAGAAAGTATATTGTGTGTGTGTGTGCTGTTGTTATATATATCTGGGTATACTTAGATGTTTGAAAAGTATTATATATCTATACATTGTATTATATTCTTTTATATCGGAGTATGCTATATTATAAGTTTTGGTCTGTTGAGTTTTAAAAGTATAAAGTTATGATGCAAGTTTATATCAGTACCTGTATTTATGCACATATGTTTTTATATATATATTTATATATGCATTTCAATATGAGTGTTTACTGGATATACATTTTATGTTTTCATTTTAAAAGTTTATATAAAATTTATACATAGATATATAGGCCGTGGGGTGTATATGTTATATATAGTTTTTTGTTTTTCTGGGATATATGCAAATGGTCTGTTAATATATATATGTATCGTTTATTAGTTTATATACAATTACTTATGTGCGTGTGCAGTGTGTGTGTGTGTGTGTGTGTGTGTATGTTTACCGTATATTATATCATTGAAAATACTATATCACATTGTTTAAAGGTATATAGTTATATATTTTTATTATATTGGTTTTATAAGTGATATATACAACAGTCGGTTTACTTATCTGTGTATATGTTTTACAATTTGTTAGTTTATATATGTTTGATAAATAAGTTCTGTTTATATATTGTATATAAGTGATATTATACGGTTGCAGTTTTAAGCCTGTACATATAATAAGAGGTATATATTTTATATATCATATATAGTATATAAGTGATTATTTTATCGGTTAGTATATGTACGGGTTTATGTAAGTATATGTAAATAAGTTGTTTTATATTTTCTTTTAACAACATAAGAGGAATATACTTATATATTTAAAGCGTTATCTTATATATATGTATTACTAGTTTATATGTATTACACGTTTATATGATATTTGGGTTTGGTAATATATTGATTTGCATAGAATGGTTATATAGGCTGTTTACGTTTTTTTTATAAGTATATATATATTCATTTATTTCAATTTATACTATGTAGATATGTTGTTTTATATGTGGTTTTATTTCGAAACAATGATTTTGAAATACACACACACACACACACACACACATATATATATTCAAAATAATATGTGTTTAAATTAACTTTGATTTGAAAATAATAATAATAATATAATGTTCATTTCTTTTTTGTGTTATCAAACTGATTTTGGCTCTTAATTCCCAATTTATCAGCTTTGTCCATCGAACTTGTGTCCATCGTGCTTTGCTTTGAAATTCGTGCTTGGATTTGTAACTCTTCTCTAAATTGAAGGAATATTTGGTTATTTGAAATTTGTGGTTTTATTTAAATGATATTGGATTTATTAAGTAAACATTTCAAACTAAATAATAATGAAGTTAAATTTTGATATATATGAAACTTCCAAATTTAGTTTTGAAAATGTTTGAATATTTAAGCTTTGAAATATATTAAAATTGAAATGGTTTATTTTGTGGTTCAAATCTGTATTTGAATCGATATAATTTGAAATGATTTATTAAGAAACTGAATTGAAGTGAAGTTGAAGAATTGAGATTGAATTAAATTGGAATTTGATTTGATTTGAATCGATTTGTGAAATTTAAGGAAACTATTTTATTATATAAAATATTTTTAAATCATATTTTACTTTATAAATTATTTTAATATAAACTATATTAATATAAATTAAATTTAATATAAACTATTTTAACTTACAACTATTTTTATATAAACTATTTCATTTTATAAACTATTTTATTATATATACCATTATCAATATCTAAACTGTTTAAGTGGTGGAAGTTATGATTTCAAAGTTATGGTTTTTCGAAGTATTATGATTTCAAAGTGTTATAATTTCAAGTGTTTTTGTTTTGGAAGTTTTATAACTTTGAAAGTACTATGATTTTGGAAATGGATATACTTGAAGTGAAAATGATATCGTATTGATGTGATTTTGAATAATATGATATTTTGGTTTTGAAGTATAAAATATTTTGAAATGGCCACGGTGTTATAATAACGTTTGGTTGTTAAGAGACCGGGATCAGATATTTTCATTGCCAATACCGAAAACCACGTTAACAACTGTGTACGTGGTGGAGATTCCAGAATGAAGTAGGATGGTTTGGTGACGGTTCTATATGGTAATTACGTAGCCCTGACTCCCATGAGTCAGCTTGATGTGGCTAAAACAGAAGCTATACCGAGCCAAGTAAGGTCGTTCCTCCTATCGGACACATTTCTTCGATACCATTATGTTGATTTTGTGATGTGATTGGGTGCACCCTTTGATTTGGGAGTGTGTCACGAGGTGGGCGATAGTAGCTGCTATGCGTTATCACCAGTCCGGAAGTGCAAATGGTATATCTACCCTAGAATTGCCTTGAGTGTCATGTCACATGCCCTAGCGCGCCTTCTACGAGTTTGGTTTGTACCATACCTATGGAATGCCCTCTGTGTAAACTTATCGGAGGAGCGTACGGTACTGTATAGACTATGGTAATATATAAAATGTGTTAAGGGGGATATGGGTAACGCCTTAACGCTATTTTAATACCTTTACTTTACTATAAACATATTATAATAGCGTATATTACTACATAGTAGATAGTTTCACGGATCCTTAGAGGATGGTTATCCCAAACATCCTTAAAGTTACTTCTATTTGAGTTGATATTTCACTCGACTTGGATTTATTGATATAAGAATGTTAATCCTGACAAGAGTGTTTTGTGTTTTGCTTTACGCTTGGGTCAGACTGAGTGTCACAGCATTTGAGACATACCTTTAGAGTTGGAGCTTCGCTTGGAGATCCATCCATCTATCCACCTTTCAGTTATTCAGTTGACTCCAGTGATATATTCAGATTCTGTTATTTGAATATTGTAGTGAGACTTATGTGTATTCGAGACTTCTGTTATATCCTGTTTTAACTCTGTTATATATATAGTGGCTTCATGAACTACTATTCATTTGTTTCCGCTGCTTATTGTTATATTACTCTGTGTCTGTGATTCTGTGATTGATTTATTTACTGTATTTGCTGAGTTTTGCCAAATATAAATTAACAATCTGATATTTTGAGCAATTCAAGTCCGACATGTGCGGATGCGAATGGTTGAAAATACTGGGTCGTTACAACTTAAGTTAAATTTCATATCACTATTCAAATTCAGATTTTTTTTTCCTTAACAAAATTGTTTAACCATTTTAATAATTGGTTTTACTTACTTTTTGTCACTTTATAAGTTATACAACTTATTTATTCAAACTTTCAAATTCATATTATGAAATCACTTATCACTTAAGTTTAAAATTCCATTTCAATAACATCTCTAATCTAGTTCAATTCCAATTCGATTTATTTGACTTTACCAAGTTACATTTTTTTAATCTCATATTATAAGTCCAAAACTCGTTTTACTTATATTTATCAATTTCAACTTGGATTTTAAATTCAAATTTGTTTACCACAACAAAACTTCAATTTTCAATTTATTATTGGTAGCAAATCCATCACACAGAAACTTGAAAATGATACCAATGATGCTGCAGTCATCACCCTTTTTATTTCCCAGCAATAGTAGTGAATTCAGTGCTTTTTATTTTATTTAAAATTCCTTTCTACATTCATAAATCACATATATAAATCTTTTACTTATATAATTTCACTATTTTACTTTGCGTACATAAGATTCATTCCAAATTTATTAGTCTTATTTAGATTTATAACAATATAACATCCCTTTACTTTGAAAAATAGCTTCAAAATAAACGGGATTCAAATTCTCAAATTCTTAATTTAAATTCATTTTTATTTATAACTCATATTTATAAATATATTCATATAGTTTCACTTCTTATATATAAGATTATTTCACAATTTTAAATCATATTAATTATAATTCCATACTTATAATTCATTTGCTTATACAATTTATTCTTTTACAATTGTTGTTTTCAATTAAGATTATTCAAACAACTTTACTACCTTATATATATTTACATTTTCAAACAACTAAACAATTAATTTATACACCTTTAATAATTTTTGAAAAATTATTTCCTTTATATATAAAATATAATCGAGGTAAAATTATTTCATTTAGCCAATTTAAAAATAATACTATGTCGACTTGCCTCGTTTAAGTGTTATGAAATCCTTATCGATAACATGGCATCCCACATACCGACCAGAATTCACAAACAGCTCAACGGATAAGTAAACACAATGTCAAGCATTTTACATCACTAACAAATACGCGCTCATATATATAATACACTCAGACTCAATCTAGGGTGCTACTGTCCCTATCTATACCAAGTGCACATCAAAGTCTAGGAATATACAAAATCTAAGCTCTGATACCAAATGTGACGACCCACAGATCCGTACCCTTTGAATCGACAATAAACCACACATGTCCTACCCAAAAAGCACAGATTGAGAAAAGTCAAGAGAAAGAAGAGAGAAGAAGAGAAGAGAAGAAAAAGAGAAGATAGAACCAACAGAATAATACAGAATATCACATCACAGTGGAAAACATATAATATCATATCAATGATCTTTACAAAACAGAAACTGTGTATACATACATTAATCAGAGTACGACAATCAATCAATAGTTATCAGCCTGGACAGTTATAATAACATGTCCTCACAGTTGCCGATAATATAAACAATGACTAAGCACAGTGGATAATCAAAACAAACCGATACGTTTATACGAAAATGAAGATCTCTAGCTCTCCTGCTGAAGCTCTAAAAGCACCAATCTAAACCTGTAAATATACTCGGTCCGACCCGAGCATTGAAAGGGAAGAACGTCCGTATCAGTCTGGTAAACCAGCGTGTGAAACACACTCAACCGAATTATTAAATTACCAAACTTTTCCTTTATCAAAACAAAAGTATCTCATAAGGCACGCCTATACATAAAAACAGACATGTTTTTACCTTACGATGGCTAAAACATTTCACATCAAATCATCTTATATTATACTAGTGTCTAGTATACAAATAATATTCAAAATAGCTGAAATTGTTACCATTATTAAATTCCAGCATACTAGGCTCTACAAATAAAATGGCAGGTACGTAGTGGAGTTTGGATTTCCATACAAATGACCCGGTGAAGGGACTACCTTCTGATGGGTACACCTCTAGATGGATGTCCCGAGCCATAGAACATCTGCCCTCTACCAACACAAGACCGGCCCACCTCTATAACTAGATGGTACCGAATATATCATCCTCCGATCGTTACCAACCTTTACCGAGGGCTCTCATAGCATACAAACCACAATAATCAGATACATGACGTCATAGCGTGTAAAGATATATCTAGAAGAGGATGATCATACCCTACATGGGAGCGACCCACTTAGCCTTACCGCATCTAAACCTATTTTGATCATTTTCGGTTGATGAGGCCCGAGGTAACGATTACCTTTCACAAATCACAATCACATCACTTTGAATGCCACACAGCCATTTCCGTTGACTACTAATTGCCTTCCACAAAAGTACAACCCTTGAGCTCATACGTCTCAATGAGGGTGTTAAGCTAAGAGAAGTTGCCTTTTCCGCCACCACTGATGTACGTTTGTAAAAACCAATGTACGTAATCTTTAGAAATGCAATATCAACAAACATCCATACAAGTTGTCCAGGAACAGGACAAACCGAAGATACTTTCCTACCACATCTTGTCCGAAAATCCCTAGGATTAGTAGCGAATAACCCTTGCATTGGATATTTCATAATGAAGAGACCACTGCTACTTGATGTATATTAGGATTTCAACCCTAAATGATCAATAAGCAGTTCCCCACTATGAAAATCCTGAATATCAATATCATCATAACCAACCTGCACAATTGTCGCATAAATGTTGCTCAGAAGTGGTTTTCAGATAAATCTGATCCCGGTCTTTTCGCACCAACAACGCAAAAGCGTTTCTCAACCTTATGCAGAAACTAACTTTCATAGACTTATCACGTCTCTAACTTTTAACCTGTTATCCTTCGGGCCTAGAAGGAAGCTCGATAGATTGGAGTAATACTCCGCACTAAACGAATTAACATCCTTAACACAAATGATAATCAAGCCTACACAAAAGGCTACGTACTAAGTGTACGACTAAATCAGGATTAAGTGTACGACTAATAGAATTAACATCCTTAACACTTATTATTTAGTAATAAGTAATTCGCAATTCAATTTATTTTCAACATTCGAAAAATATTACATATACTTAAATCAGGATTAAGTATATATTTCATTCTTTTAGGAAAACGTTGTCTTTAAACACGTTTATTTGGGTCAAAACGAATGTTGCGTAAAACATCGTTACGACAACCCAAAATTACTAGTATAGGGATTCGAAAATTAGATAGATATATAAATCCCATAACTATACAAAACATTTCCTTTCGAAAATCATTTACTATAACAATAGTGTTATATTCTGTCATTTCCTTATTTCTCGAAACGTCTATTTCAACAATGAATGTTGAAATCTATGTATTCGATACTTAACTCATTTTAAAACATCTTCAAACCATTTAAAATATCACTTTCCAAAAATATCCTTTTTATTTAAAAGATTATTCACTATCCAAAATCGTGAATATAATTCTCTAACCAAGTTCATTACTATTGCACATATAATTAAAGGATAATTCACTGTCCAAAATCGTGAATATATCTCCTTTGTCAAATTCAGTACTTTTACACATTTATTAAAGGATTATCCACTGTCCAAAATCGTGGATGAAATTCCTTTAACTTATCAAATTTAATTGATTTCACATTTATAAAACAACGTTTATAAATTCACATTTATATTTTATAAAAACTTCTACATACAAAGTTCCTTTTATTAACCAATTCCATTTACATCTCATTTTTATGCCAAATCCAAATTATAAGTTAATTTACTTATAAATCATCTATTTACAAAATCATTCTTTTTATAACTTCTTAAATTATAAATCTTATCCACTCATAAGATTCAATTATAACTCCATTTTATCATTTACAAAATTCCTTTATAATCCCAATATTTTGATTTATAAATATCAATTTTATAAGTCTTACATATAAACCATTTATAATAAGTCAAAAATCTCCATTTATACTATTTCACAAAATAGTTAACTTCATGTTTCAAAAATCACATTCTGATTTTATCTCACAAAAACCATAATTTTTATAACATAAAAAATAAAACTTTTATTTGTTTCAAATAAATCCATTCCTTAATGATTCAAAAATTAACAAAATATCAATTTTCAAAATCACTTGAAAATCCTTTTAAATTTGGAAATCATTACTTTAACATTTTTAAATCACCAAAAATAGGCCCAATGCTGCAACAACACTAAATATATCAATAATGACATCCAAAACATAATATATCATATGATAACTACATATATCAAAATATCTGTAAATAAATCAATATAGGTGAGGAATCCAGTTGAATCCCTCCAACCTGTCACCTGCAACAAATATACATATTAAAAAATATGTGTACAATGTCTGCTTCGAGGCAGACGCACATACAAAGGGCCATCCGCTCATACACGGAAACATATAATGTCTCATCTGCTCCAATAGGCAGGAATTTATCCAAATACCAATCAATATGTATAATATTCCAAATACCAAAAATCCATAGTTCGTTAAACTTTTTGATAGCTGCGGCCAGCAACGACGTCGAGAAGATGATCAGGCGGCACCACACGAAAGTCCTTCACAAGCTCTACCATCGGCATGAACATTGATGAACTCGGTCGTCTATAGCCCTCGAACAATGGTCACGAACACCAGCCGTTCAAACGAAGATTGCCATCGATCCGTGCCTCCAAAATCGATCACAACCGTTGAAGTTGTAGATCTCGATACGCTCTTCAACTTTGTTGTTGAAGTCGAGACGCGAAAGCTAGTGGACTGAGAGAGATCGAAGGTGAAAGTTTATAGCATATTGGTCCATTGATTATGAAAGTGGCGGATGTGAAACTCTAGTTAGATTTTTGAAAAAAATAGAAAATGATGTCCTTTTATATTAAATTTCGCGACACTATTTACCCGAAAAATTTTCGAACTCCAAGCGAAGCATGCCGCTTGGCGTTTATAATGTTTTACCCCTATTTCGAACACAATGAAATATATATTAGGAGCCAATTTGATCATACTTGAAAGATAGGCTTTCAAATCGACTTATTTAAATTTAAAATTTCACTTAAACGAATTTTTAAGTGTTTTAGCTTGCACCGGGCAAACCGTAAATCTGATTAACGCGAAATTTGAAATCTTATAATAATTTAACATTACGGATCGAATGAAACTGGTTTCATCAAATTCGAGACTTTTTTGAAAAATGGCTATTTTTACACGTTAATTAAATATTAAAATATTCAATTTCTACAAGTTAAATTTTAATTCAAATTTAAAAGTTCTCTAACATCATTCTAATTCAAATAGAATTTAATTCAACTTTATAAATCATATTAATTCACATATGATTCAAAATCCAATTATTTACACAATTATTATATTAACAATTTAATTATCTAATTAAATCAAGATATTCGAAATATGAGTTATTCAGCTTATAAATTAACCTGTGAATATTTAAAATCAATTAAATATACGAATTTCAAATGATTGAAATTCTGGATCGTTACATATTGAGTATAATATATTAATATTATATTCAAGTTTAAACCTTAAATAAGAAGTTTTAATGCAACGACCCGAAATTTCACTGCTTTGATTAGTGAATATTTGATTAATTTTAAAAATTAAATATATAGGTTTTATAATGAAAATAAACTCATTTTAATAAATTGATAATTATGGTAAAATCGTTTTCAAAATTTGTTTACCAAATTAAATAGTTCGTAGAAAAGCAGAAAATGTGATCGTAGATCGTTTTTCGAAATGTCCACCTTTCGACACTGGAAAGTTGTCGGGAATGTTGTTCGTCTTTGTGCACTATATGTAAATGTATATAAGAGTTAATTAACTAGATAATAAAACACTTATAAATAAATTATCTTATATTAATTTGGATTAGTAAGTGATGTGACAAGACATAGTTTTAAAAATAATAAACATTATATATATTAAGTATTCTCACATCTTAGATTTGTAATCATTAACCGTAATTATCTCTTGTCACATCTTAGTTAGTTAATAATTAAACTTATATATATAAAAGAAAGTGATGTGACTAAAATATTAATTATATATATATATATATAAAAGAAAGTGATGTGACTAAACATGATAATTATATATATATAAGAAAGTGATTTGGCTAAACATAATAATTATATATATATAAAAGAAAGTGATGTGACTAAATATAATATATATATATAAGATTGATGTGATTAAATATAATTATATATATATATTATAAAAGATTTATGATGTGACTTGACAAAGTGATTAGGTGTGAAATCTTGCCTATAAATAGCCCATATGTTTCTCCATTTTTCCACCTCTTTCCACCAACCTTTCTTCCTCATTTCGAACTCAAATAGAGTTTTTCTTTGTTTTCAACCGTATGAGATTTTAATGGCTATAGCATTCTACATGACCATTTTTTCACATTTATATTATAGCTATGTCAAAATACCCAATCTTTGCAAAACAATTTTTCACCTAGAATTTATAGTCCGAAAAATACTCGTTTTCTTTTCATCATAATTTCTTCAAAACAAATTGAAAATGAGCAATTCTTATGATGGAGAAAAAAAATTCCAATAACTTTCTCTTTGAGTCCTTGTTGAAATTCCATGAGTAGGTAGCTCAAAAATGAGATTCAAAATGACATATTTTCGGGTTTATTATTGAGAATTCGATGTTTATCCGAAGTCACGCCACCGTACCAAAATAAGTCTCACTTCCTATTCCCTTCAAGGCCGAGCCTACCTAGTGCATTCAGGGTTCAAGACTCTATCTTCTTGCTTAGGAATGGAAGTGCTATGTCATACTCTAATTTAGCGAGAGTTTGGATAGCTTTCGGTGAGTAAATTCCCAATATTTTAGAAAGAAATTTCCTTTATATATTGTGTTGATCCTTACCTATATGTATGTTATATATATGTTGGATCTTGGCATGTTTGATATGTGATGATAAGTGTTAGTGTATGGGTTGGATATGTTATTACAAAGTTAGTAATTGTATATATATTGGTATAAGTATACAACTTTTTGTATGAATGTGATGTGTGAATAAAAAGGATTGATGATGAACTTGACTATAGTCATGATGGGTCGAAAATAAAGTTAAAACCTTGTATATAGTCCTGACGGATTTGAGGTCGGATTTGAAATCAAACTCATTTCACGAGTTTAAAGTTTAGATTTTGGTTAAAGTATGCGTAATTGGTTTTAAAGTGTGAAAATTTACTAAGGTATGTTTCAATCATGAAATAGTATGGTTTTAGTAACGTGGTTTCACTTAAAGGTGGGTTAGAGCAAACTGCACTCATAGCAACAGCCGCTATGGATGCAGTTCTACAAAGGTTTGAATTAATATTTCAAATTTATTCTATTTTGAAATTAGTTTATAAAGTTTTTAAAACTTAATTTGTAATGTTAAAAATTAATTAAGTTGTAATATAATTAATTAATAAAAATGGTAATTAGCACTAATTTGGTAATTAAGAAGGTGATTAAAGGTTAATCATCACTTAAATTAAGTTGACGACTGTTAATTAATTAATAAGTTTTAATTAATGTTTTATATGGTTAAGAAGTAATTAGCTGATTAATAATTATTTAATTAAGATTAATGGTTAATTAATTATTAAGTAATTAATGGATTATTTAATTAATATTTAATTAATTAGGGTTTAACTCTTAAAACAATTTCTTTTAACCTTAACCAAGTTGCATTAGGAAGTTAATTAGTACTTAATTAAGTTCATTAAGCCTAATTAGAGTTTAATTTGATTTAATCTTGATTTAAATTGGATTAATTAAGGTTTAGTTAGGGTTTAAACTAACTAAATATACTTTTAACTTTTAAGTGGGATTTTAAACCAAACAGAATGTGTTTGAATCAATTTTCTTCTTCAAAGTAAATTGGTTCCATATCAAAGGAACTCTCTTCCAGACCCTTAAGTAACCCATACAATTAGGAGAATTAAATGACATCCATTAGCAGAACAAAACACCATTCTGCTATAGTGTAAGTGATTTGATTGTGTGGACATGTGTTAAGTAGAATAAATCTCCATTCTACTATAAATTGATTGAATTGTTTGGACATCTATTTAGCAGGATAAATTACCATCCTGTTGGTATGTTATTTGGACTTGTATATAACAATTTGTTATATTGACGTGTTATTCCCTGATTGGCTACGAACTGTATTGACATATATAGTAGCTTATGTAAATAATTGTTATGTGATTTAGGAATCAAATAGAAATTAAATGGTAACTTAAATTAGTATCATTGGGACTGCTAAGTCTCATTTGGAATACAAAAAGTATAGTTTGAATTTACATTAACTTTTTAATAAATTTGAGGCTAAGGTTTTATAAATGGTTTTTCAAGTTATATAATTCTTATAAAAGTATTTATAAATGATAACTTGTTTAAAGAAATGGATTTTGCTAACGAAAAGGGTTATTAAGGTGCTTTACAAATGATGTTTTTGTAAATGATATTTATAAAGGATATTTTATAAAGGAGTATAGAAAGGTTTGTATAAAGAGTTTTAAAAATAGGAAAAAGGTTTATAAATCATTTCAAAGATTTGGAAAGAGGTATATAAATTAACGTAAAAGTTTATAAAAGTGGGTTATAAATTTATTTTGACAGTTATATGTTAATTGAAAAATGAGATGAGCTTTTAAAAAGGGAAATTTTGATAAAGGATAAGCAGAAAGTTTTATTTGGAAGAAATATTGGGTTATTTAATATGGGATTTGGAAGAAGAAAACCTTGAAAAGTTTGTAAATATACTTATACTCTAAGGTAAGTATATGATTTTGTTTCAATGCATGAAAAGTAAAATGTTTTGGTAATATACTTACACCGTTAAGATAAGTATATAAATGTTCCCAAGTACAAAAGGAAATATAAGGGATTTGGGAATAGTGTTTTAAAAAGATCCGATAATCAGATTGTATAAAGTGGTTTTGTTAATTAAAGAGAATTAATAAAGGCTTAGTGGATCCCATATGGAAATTAAAACATGATTGGATGTCTATTTATTTGATAGTTAAATAACCGACTATCAAAGCTGGACCCAAAACATAACTTTGGAAATATCTAGGAGAAACATGAGAATTATATGGTACAGTTACCGTCAAAGATGCTATACTATAATTATAAACTCGTTCGTTCTTCTAGGACGAATGATAAGAAATTCCGTCCACAAACGGTTAGGAAGTGAACTCCGCTCTTGTCATTTGTCTTTTTATTTCCTATAGAACTGGGGTTGAGTTTACCAGGAAATATCGAAAGTAGTTTCGAAGAGACCGGGATCAGATATGTTATTCGAAAACAACTATGATCCAACTCAAGCATTTCAAAATGAAGACATCTTGAAGAATGCGATTGAAGAAGGTGCCATTGAAGTACAAGGGTCGCTTGCTACTAATCCTGAAGGTGATTCCAAAATGGGTATAGTGGAAGTAATGCCTTCAGTTTGTCCTTATCCTGGACAACTTGGACGGATGAATGTTGGCACTGCATTACTGCCTAGAGGGCAGTGTTAGCATTCTAAGAGGGACTGCTATTCAGGAAGGTAAAAAGTAGCCTCAAGCATCATCAACCGGGAATGACTAAAACATGGGATATGCAGCAGGGTGGTGTGGGTCGCATCCATTAGGGTTTATCATTACCCTTCTAGATATATACACACTCATCAATGAATTCGTGTATGTGGGAGCGCTCGATTAAAGGTTGCAAAGAAACTGAGGTGATGATATATTCAGTACTATCCAGCAAGGGGTAGGCCGGTTCTATAGCAGGGGTCGTTAGTTACGACCTCCGTACATTTTTTTGAGGTGTACCGCGACGGGCGTTACCCCGGTAGCCCATTCATTAGTTGGAATCCATTCTCCAATACGTGCCTTAAGTTTTCAATTGTTGGGCCTAGTATGTTAGAATGTGAGATGCAAGCATTTCAGTTATTTTATCTATTTACTTCAGACCTAGGCACTATGATAATATCACTGAATTTTGATATAAAATGTTTGGGTTATCATAAGGTAAAAAGCCCATCCGTTTTTATGTGCGGTATGGTCTTACGAGATACCCTTTGTTTGATAAGTTTTCAAATGTATAAATTGTTTGGTTGTTACTTGTTATCGAGTTTTACTCATGTTGGTTTATCAGACCGACTCGGTTAATGCTCGGGTCAGACCGAGCTTGTTTGGCAGGTTAGCTTTAGATGCTTTGGAGCTATGGAGTCAAGTTGGAGGCCCAGGACGTACTCTCTTATTTTGGATATCTTCCATTGTGTATGTGTTATGTATAGTTTGTCTGCTGTTGTAAGGGCAAGTGTTATAACTGTCCAACTCTAATATGTATAGGTATAAAAAAAGAGGGTCTCATATTTTGTAAAGACTTGATTATATATATATATTATTTCGTTGCGTTGCGAGATTCCGTGTTTGTTCCTAGTTCTTCTACCTTCTATCTCCTTTCTTTCCCCTAACAATCTATCTTTTCGACACTTAGTAGTTCGGCATGTTAATACGATGGATGTATTAGTGTCGACTTCTGGGGTTCAGAAAGATGGGTCGTTACAACGTGGTAACGGAGCAAAAGGTTGAGCGAGAACCTTGGCTTTGGTGGGGTTTGACTCATCAAAGATAGGGTAAGAGAGACCCTTGGATGAGTTTGAGTGTGTGTGTGTGTATGAAAGTACATATGTGTTAGTGATATAAAAATGTTTTATATTGTGTTGTTTGATCTGTTGAGTGGCTTAAGAATTCCGGTCGATGCGTTTGGTCAACGTTATCGATAGGGATTTCCCTAAACACTTAAATAAGTTTAACCGATACGGTATTATTTTGGAATTGGGTAATGAAATAAATTTAACTAGAATATATTTTATATATAAAAATAATGATTTTCAAAAATTGTATAGTAAAGTTGGTTGAGATATTTAGAGATAACAATCTGTTATTATTATCATTTAAGGCTTGTTTAGTCATGTTCGTCCATTTGAGCATTGACCATGGTTAGTGTATATAGAAATTTTCCTTTTTAAGATATGGGTTGGGAGGATAAGGATTGGGAAAAATATGGCAATGACCACCCTGTGAATTAAGTTTCATAGTTTGACTATAGGCGTTCGATATTACTGTTGAGGTTGAATTTGATTTAAAAGTTAGAATATATTGAGACAAATATTTAAAATGGTTTAATAGAAGTGATTTATAAAATGAGTTTATAAAAATGTATTATTAAAGTTGGAAGAATTTAGGTTGAAAACTTGAGAACCTAAGTCTCGGTGCTTTTAGAAAAATGATTTTCAAGATTTTGGGAAAATAATAATAATAATAATTAACCCAATTTGGTTTAAGTATAAATTTTTGGGGATAAAATTGTAAGTAAGAAGTGTTATTTTTGGGTTGGTATGGGGAATAAGTCTTGATTTTTTTGTGATGGTCGGAATAATCTTCTAAGTAATGATCAGATGTTTGCCTAGGCGAACGTTGTGGTGCACTTAGTAAATTATTCTCTTTATCATTATACAGTCGAAACAAGCTCAACCTGAACGAACCCAAATTAAGTTGGAAATAGATGTTTTGTTATAAAATGTAAAGTATTGTTCCAAAAATGAGATTTTGAATAAAAGGAATATTTTTTAGTTAAATAGTTCTAGTAGTTCGAAAATAACTTAAAATTGGGGAAGGAATGTGTTCAGATGGTAAACACTTCTGTTGAGTATTACCCTTCTTGGAAAGGGAATGTAGGATACTATTTGGTAGTATCTGGTTCCTTAGTATCATTTTGGAGTTACTCGGGCTGTAGATATATATTTGTATGATTAAAATATAGAGTTTTATTTGAAAAAGTTTTGAATTAAAGTCGGGTATTTGGATCTGGAGTTTTCTTTGAGAGATAAATTCGAAATGGAATAATGGAATCATATAGGGATATATGATCTTAGGATGTAGTGGAACAACATCCAAGTTGAACCTCTATAGTTTATGAAATGTGTTCATAAATGATTTAGTGGAAATGAGATTGGTATTAAGGAGAACTAATTAGTAAGTATGAAGGGTGGACGTAGATCATTTCTCCTTTTCATATAGTTTTGATCGAAGATTCGAGTACATGACTTTGAGGTGTTTGCACCGTTCCAAATATGAATCTATTGCTCGAATTTTGACGACAAGGACTTGATGATGGTTCTTGGTATGGGGCTAAAGTTTTCTATCATAGTAACAACTATGTAAGGAGAATAGAGTTTCCAAATCAAGGAGCCTGATTGGAGTCTGCACTAAAGAATCGAGTGAGCGATACTAGTTCGGAAGGAAAGATATGTATTCGAGCCGAGATTGAATCAGATTGTGCAGAAGAATGATCTATGTACATCATATAAGCTGATGTATAGTGTTAAGTGTTTTCTGGGATAGGTCGAGGTGTAACTTCAGGGAAGAAATTCTTAAGGGGAAGAATGTAACGACCCGGAATTTCACTACTTTGATTAGTGAATATTTAATTAATTTTAAATATTCAATATATAGGTTTTATAATGAAAATAAACTCATTTTAATTAATTAATAATGATGGTAAAATCGTTTTCAAAATTTCTTTACCATATCAAATAGTTCGTAGAAAAACAGAAAATTTGACCGGAGAACGTTTTCCGAAATTTTGACCTTCGACATCGGAAAGTTATTGGGAATGTTGTTCGTCTTTGTACACTATATGTACATATATATAAGAGTTAGTTAACTAGGTAATAATACACTTAGAAATAAATTATCTTATGTTAATTTGGATTAGTAGTGATGTGACAAGACATAGTTCTAAAAATAATAAAATTTTTATATAAATATATATATATATATATATTAAGCATTTTCACATCTTAGATTTTTAATCATTAACCGTAATTATCTCTTGTCATATCTTAGTTAATTAATAATTAAACTTATATATATAAAATAAAGTGATGTGACTAAACATAATAATTATATATATATAAAAGATAGTGATGTGACTAAACAAAGTAATTATATATATACACATAAGAAATTAATGCGACTAAACATAATTATATGTAACGACCCGCCCTTCTGACCGCCCCCAGTCGGTAATTAAACCAACTTGAAACGTTCAAAATGACGGATTGTTATTTAGTTTGTAGAGTTTAAACAGAATCAGCCACAGAAACACAAAATAATAATATTTCACAAAAATGATTTTTTTACATATATCAGAGTTTATACAATGAATTAACTTTATACAGCGGAATATTTCTTTAAGTACAAAATCCCCAAAACTAAAATGAAGCGATTTCCCCCTCTCTCTCTAACTTCGCTGCCCGACAATCTTCAAGTTGTAAAATACTCGGTCTGACCCGAGTATTACATTCAAAAGAAAATAATACACGTGACAGTCTAATTCAAACTCAGTTATTAATGCACAGAAGCAATAATAATTAAATAACAATTAGACGACAGTCACGATAATTCTCGTCTATTCGACCCTTTTAATAAAGAAATCGGATAACGGAAATTTATAACACTTAACAGTGTTAAAACAACAAATCAGTAGATTTAAATTATCAACGAAGATATATGAAAGAATTATCAATGAAGATAATAAAAAAAACAACATAATTGCCTAAACGGCAATTTACAACAAAATCATCAAATTTAAACCGATTCAAAATGCGATCCAAAATATATTCAATTGGCAACATAAAACAATTCTAGCAATAGAAAACATCAATTAAAACATCAAATCTAGTAGGGCTGCAGTACACGCACGTGTGTACGGCCTCGCCACATTTAAAACGTTTAAATCTGGGTGACTGCAGTACACGCACACGTGTACGACCTCGCCACTACCGTATATGGAATATGCAAAAGATCATAAATCAAAACAAAATAGGATATCAATAAAAGCCATGCCGTGTGGCTGCAGTTCACGCTTGCGTGCACTGCCTTGCCACTATAGTGATGATGTACCCAAAAGATCAATGCATCAAAAGCAAAAGGAATACCAACAAAAAATAATACGGTGTGGCTGCAGTACACGCATACTCGTGCTGCCTCGCCACTACAGTATGAAATGCACAAAAGATGAACGGAAGTTCCAAACGAGTACAAGGTCAAACCCGAGCGTTTCAGCTGGATTCAACTCAAGTGCAATTAGAAAAAAACAAATCCAATGCATATCAGATCAGTGATGCTTAAACCCAAACCAGATTATGGTGCAACTTGGTCAGAACCAAGGCAACAGATATGCAACACTTCAAATATAAATGCCGCTGCCATTTGAACAGCAGGCCAAAATCAACACAGCAACAACCCAAAACATTTAAGCATATGAATGCAAGTAATGTCACTGAGAAGCAATGTTTAGCATGCATAGGAATTAATTTCATATGTACAACAAACATAGAGGACAAACTCAGCATTTCAAGTGAATCACAACCCAAAAGAGAGAAATGAACAAAGATATAACATGTATGCAAACTGAATGGTCAGGCAATATGCATCAGGTTAGAGCATACGAGCAGCAGCCTTAACAAGCAAAGACCACAAGCCAAAGCTAATAGCAACTAGTAGAACAAATCCAAACAACTCAAGACTGCACACTTCAACAAGTGCAAAACTTTATACAAAATGAAACTGCAAAGCCATACCATTAACAATAATGCAAAGGTCAAGTCAGTGACTCAACGCAACTGCAGCACCAAAGCACAAAGCAGTGGCACAACTACAAAATAGAAGAAGGGTGAGGGCACCAGAGGTATGGCACCACAGCACATATATACATGAGAAAGTGATACAACAATTCAACGAACAAGTAAACTCAAAAACTACAGGTTCGAAACCACCAGGCAGTGGAAATGTTAGAGTATGTCAAAATGAAAGGAATATCACTGCAACATAAGAACTGTAACCACCACAAGTATTCAAGGGCAGAACTACAACAAAAATGCAGCCACCACCTGAATACAAGGGCACAGCAATACAAACTGCAACTACAAGGGGAGTGATAATATATGATGAATCTGAGGCCATAGTGGCACTACACATGACAAAGAATACAAGTGCACTAGCAAAATAGAAATAAGGAGTACTGCTGCAGATTAACAAATACCATATGTAACTCGAACACAGTGAAGCCAACATTCAAATGGTGCAAGAAAATGACCAGAAGCAATAGCAATCATATATATACATACATGAATGCATATATATACATATATATACACATGATAATGGAAAGACACATATATGTACAAATGAAGACACAGCAAGGCCAAATACACACCAACCAAGTCCAAGACCAGTGAATTGCTATGGTCGACCAGGCAGCAACCAAAGCAATACACCATGACTCATATAAACAAAACTGACACACATTGGAGTGCCATATACAGACCAAGTATATATGAGCTGAAGCCAGCAAATGTTCAAAACCGAGATACCCAAGTAAACCAAACAAGTCAGTAAAGGTTCATTGTGAACAGAATCAATAGAGTTTCCAACTCGAAGTCAAGTGATAAAAATCAGGTGCACAACACTGTCAAATGAAGACTCAAATTACAATTTCACTGCCTCAACAGTCAGAGTATCATCGACAAAGTGAAACTACTCATATATATAAACCAGTGCAAACTTCAGTTACAAAATGTATATAGACAGTGCTCAAAGCTAAAGAAACACTTCAGGACAAGGTGCACACGATCAATATAATATACTATATGTATGCAATAATGCAAATGTACTCCAGACAAGTATGAGACTCTCCACCGAGCTAAATGAAATTCAAGTGAAGATAGTGGCAACTACATAAAGCAACCAGACAGTGATGCAAGCAATGCCACAGTATGCTACAGAGATTATCCATATACAATGAAGAAAATACTTGAAGCCAGAAGAAATATAAATGCAGACCAGAAATTAATATCGTCAAAACAACCAAAGACACAATGGCCACGAAATTCAACAGTACTGTGTTGACCATGTCAAAAGTCAAAGCCAAACTAATTTAGGAAAGTTTCTGCCATATCATTCAAGGAAAATCGAACGTTTCAAAATCTAGACCGTGTGAATTAAGTAAGTCACAAATATCAAGCAACCGAGAAATATGATAGTGATGTAGTCAAGTATATGGGTACGAACTAATTTAAGTGTCTCGAAATCCATATCAATCAAGGAAACCAACGAGTTCAAAATCGATGCGATGAAATCAAAAATCAAAATACACAAATTGGAACGAATCAGGAACAAGTCCAAAAATCAAATCCAAGTAAAAATAGGAAAGTTGCCGCCGTAACGATCAAGGAAGGATCGAACGGTCTCAACTAAAATCATAATCCATCAAGCGTTCAAACTCAAGTGAATTAAAACCATCAAAATCATCGACATTCAAACAAAAATTAAACTATCGAAGCATCATACTAAGCACGAATTAGATGTGAGTAAATCGATACTCACCTTAGTCCTAATCGAAGCAGCAGCAGCGAGTAACAAAGAATCGAACGAGCAAATCAAAGCTGGCGCCTTCGAATTAATCAAGCCCTAATTTTGGAACGGAGGACGAAAAGGAATGAACGAGAGAAGGAAAAGCCGCCATTTTTTTATTCTTTCGTTTGAATTTTTTTCTGCTTTGAAATGATGGAGGAAGGGTATCGGCCATGCTTTGAAGTGAAGGGTGCGTGATTTTGGGCGTGAGTTATGGCGTGATTTTAGGCGTAGCTGATAAAAAGATTATCACATTATTTTTTTATTTTTTTATTTTTTGAATTCAATTTGTTTTTTTTCGACACAAATTTCAACGCGTTTAGGTGTCGTATGCTCACAAAACAACACCGATAAATACGAAATTTGAAATTCGGTAATAATTCGATATTACAGATCCAATGGAATTGGTTTCGTCGAATTCCGAGACTGTGCCTCGGAAGGCTATTTTTAAATTCAATTTAAACGATAAAATTTCAAAACCGAACAAATCATTTTCAAATTCAATTATGAAGCTTCTATTATCTTCAGTATTATCAATGTGAATTTTCTAAGCCTTTAAATTATTTTTAATCAGCTTAAAATTGAAGATTCAAATTTTTATTCAATTTTCAATAGATTAAATTCTAAAATTAAATCGTCAAATTCATTTTGATAATTTGAAATTCAAGTCAAACCATCATTCAAATATTTAAAATTTATTAAATACTTTCAATTTAAATTGTTCAAAATTCAGGGTTGTTACATTATATATATAAAAGAGCGATGTGATTAAATATATTATATATATATATATATATTATAAGAGATTTTTGATGTGACTTGACAAAGTGATTATGTGTGAAAACTGCCCTATAAACAGCCCATATTTTTCTCCGTTTTTCCTCCTCTTTCCACCATCCTTTTGTTCCTCATTTCGAACTCAAATGGAGTTTTCCTTTGTTTTAAACCGTGTGAAATTTTAATGGCTACAACATTCTAGTTGATCATATTTCAAATTTCTATCATAACTATGTCAAAATGCCCAATCTTTGCAAACAATTTTTCACCTAAAATTTCAAGTCCGACAAGTTCTCTTCTTCTTTTGATGATAACTTACTCAAAACAAACCGAAAATGAGCGATTCTTCTTTTGGAATGATAGAGAAAGGAAATTCCAATAACTTTCTCTTTGAGTCCTTTTTCAAATTTCTTGAGTAGGTAGCCCAAAATCAGTTTCAAAATGACATATTTTTGGGTTTATTATTAAGAATTCGATGTTTATCTGAAGTCGCTCCACTTTACCAAAACAAGTCTCCCTGCCTCTTCCCTTCAAGGTCGAGCCTACCTAGTGCATTTAGGGTTCAAGACTCCATCTTGTTGCTTAGGAATGGAAGTGCTATGCCATACTCTAATTTAGTGAGAGTTGGAAAGAACTTTCCTTTATATGTTGTGTTGATCATTAGCTATATATATGTTATATATATGTTGGATCTTGGCACATTCAAAATTTGATGATAAGTGTTGATGTATGGGTTAGTGTTAGCACTAGAATGGATGTGTTATTGCAAATTTAGTAATTGTGTATATATATATATATATATATATATATATATATATATATATATATTGGTATATGTATACAATTTGTTGTATGAATGTGATGTGTGAATAAAAAGAATTGATGATGAACTGGAGTATGGTCATGATGGGTTGAAAACAAAGTTGAAACTTCGTATGTAGTCACGATGGATTTGAGGTCGGATTTGAAATCAAACTCATTTCAAGAGATTAAAGTTTAGATTTTGGTTAAAGTTTGTGTAATTGGTTTTAAAGTGTGAAAATTTACTAAAGTATGTTTCAATCATGAAATAGTATGGTTTTAGTAAAGTGGTTTAGCTTAAAGGTGGGTTAGAACAAACTGCACTTGTAGCGATAGTCGTTATTGATGCAGTTCGGCAGAGGTTTGAATTTCTATTTCAAATTTTTTTTACTTTGAAATTAGTTTACAAAGTTTTTCAAACTTAATTAGTAATGTTAAAAAGTAATTAATTTGCAATATAATTAATTAATTAATAAAAAAAGGTACTTAGCACTAAATTGGTAATTAAGAAGGTGATTAAAGTTTAATCATCACTTAAGTTAAGTTAATGACTATTCATTAATTAATAAAGTTTTAATTAATGTTTTATATGGTTAAGATGTAATTAAGTGATTAATGATTATTTAATTATGATTAATGGTTAATTAATTATTAAGTAATTAATGATTATTTAATTAATATTTAATTAATTAGGGTTTGACTCTTAAACAATTTGGTTTAACCTTAACCAAGTTGCATTAGGAAGTTAATTAATACTTAATCAAGTTCATGAAGCCAAATCAGAGTTTAATTATGATTTAGTCTTGATTTAAATTGGATTAATTAAGGTTTTGTTGGGGTTCAAGCTAATTAAATATACTTTTAACTTTTAATAGGGATTTCAAACTAAACAGAATGTGTTTTAATCAATTTTCTTTTTCAAAGAGAATCGATTCCCTATCAAAGGATCTCTTGTCCGAACCCTTAAGCAACTCATATGATTAGGAGAATTAAATGATATCCATTACCAGAACAAAATACCATTCTGCTATAGTGTAAGTGATTTGATTCTGTGGACATGTGTTAAGCAGAATAAATCTCCATTCTACTATAAATTGATTGAATTGTTTAGACATCTATTTAGCATGATAAATCATCATCCTGTTGTTATGTTATTTGGACTTGTGTATGCATATTAGTTATATTGGCGTGTTATTCCCTGATTGGATACACTGTATTTACATATATGGTAGCTTATGTAAATAATTATTATGTGATTGGGGAATCGATTTGAATTTAAATGGTAACTTAAATTAGTATCATTGGGACTGCAAAGCCTCATTTGGAATTTATAAAGTATGGTTTGAATTTACTTTAATTCTTTAATCAATTTGTGGCTAAGGTTTTATAAATGGTTTTTCAAGTTATATAATTCTTATAAAGATATTTATAAATGATAACTTGTTTATAGAAAAGGGTTTTTCTAATGAAAAGGGTTATTAAGGTGCTTTACAAATGATGTTTTTGTAAATGATATTTATAAAGTATTTTATAAAGGAGTATAGAAAGGTTTATGTAAAGAGTTTTAAAAATAGGAAAAAGGTTTATAAATCATTTCAGAGATTTGGAAAGCGGTTTATAAATTAACTTAAGGGGTCATAAAAGTGGGCTACAACTTTATTTCGAAAGTTATAAGTTAACTGAAAAATGAGATGAGCTTTTATAAAGGGAAATTTTGATAAAGGATAAGCGGAATGTTTAATTTAGAAGAAATGTTTGGTTATTTAATATGAGATTTGGAAAGAAGAAAACTTTGAAACGTTTGTAAATATACTTACACTAATAAGATAAGTATATTATTTTGTTTCAAGGCATGAAAAGTAAAATGTTTTGGTAATATACTTATACCGTTGGTATAAGTATATAAATGTTTCCAAGTATAAAGGAAATGTAAGGGGTTTGGGAATAGTGTTTTGAAAAGATCCAATAATCAGATTTTATAAGTGGTTTTGTTAATTAAAGAGAACTAATAAATGCTTAGTGGATCTCATATGGAAATTAAAACATGATTGGATTTCTGTATATTTAGACTTAAAAAACTGATTATCAAAGCTAGACCCAAAACGTAACTTTGGAAATATCTAGTAGAAATATGAGAATTATATGGTACAGTTACCGTTGAAGGTGCTATACTATACGTATAAACTCGTTCGTTCTTCTAGGGTGAATGACAAGAAAATCCATCCACAAACGGTTAGGAGGTGAACTCCGCTCTTGTCATTTGTCTGTTTATTTACTAAGGAATCGGGGTTGAATTTACCGGAAAATATCGAAAGTTATTTCGAAGAGACCAAGATCAGAATGTTATCCGAATACCACTTCGATCCAACTCAAGCATTTCTAAATGAAGACATCTTGAAGCATAGGGTCGAAGACGGAGGCATTGAAGTACAAGGGCTGCTTGCTACTAATTCTGAGGGTGAATCCAAAATGGATGTAGTAGAAGTAGTGCCTTCGGTTTGTCTTTATCCTTGACAACTTATATGGATACTGCCTGGAGGGAAGTGTTAGCATTCCAAGAGGGATTACTATTCAGAAAAGTAAAATGTATCCTCAAGCCTCATCAACCGGGAATGACTAAAACATGGGATATGTAGCAGGGATATGTGGGTCGCATCCATTAGGGTATATCATCACCCTTCTAGGTATATACACAATCATCAATGAATTCATGTACGTAGGAGTGCTTGGTTAAAGGTTGGAAAGCAACCGAGGTGATGATATATTCGGTACTATCCAACAAGGAGTAGGCTAGTTCTATGTTAGCAGGGGCTGTTAGGTACGACCTTGGTACATTTTTCTACAGGTGTACTATGGCGGGCAGTACCCCAGTAGCTTAGTCATTAGTTGGAATCCATTCTCAAATATGTGCCTTATGTTTTCAATAGTAGAGCCTAGTATGTTGGAATGCGAGATGCAAGCATTTCAACTATTTTATCTATTTACTTCGTACCTAGACACTATGATGATGTCACTAGATTTTGATATAAAATGTTTTGGTTATCATAAGGTAAAATCCCATCCGTTTTTATATGCAGTGTGGTCTTACGAGATACCCTTTGTTTAAAAGGTTTTAAAATGTAGAAATCAGTTTGTTTGTTACTTGTTATCGAGTTTTACTCATGCTTGTTTACCAGACTGACGCAGGTGTTATTCCATGTAATGCTCGGGTCAGACCGAGCATGCTGGCCATTTTGGCTTCAGATGCTTTGGAGCTATGGATTCGAGTTGGAGGCCCAGGACATACTTTTCTATTTTGGATATCTTCCATTGTGTATGTATTATGTGTAGTTTTTCTGCTGTTTCTAAGGACAGGTGTTATAACTGTCCAACTCTGATTTGTATATGTATAAAAAAGAAAGTCTCAGATTTTGTAAAGAACTGATTATATTATTATTATTCCGTTGCATTGTGAGATTTCGTGTTTGTTACTACTTCTTCTATCTTTTATCTCCTTTCTTTCCCCTAATAATCCATCTTTTCTCCACTTAGTTGTTTGGCATGTTAATACCGTGGATGTACTAGTGTCGACTTCTTGGGTTCAGAAAGATGGGTCGTTACATTTAAGTTGGAAATATTCTAAATGATCGTGTATTGATTCAACGAAAAGGCAGAGCACGTCGCATTGAATAACGCCAAAATAAAAGCAATGTATATAAATATAAATGCATAAATTTATAACCGAGCTAGTGGTGATTCCAAGTATTAAGAATACTACATCATTGTTACATTATAACAATATAAAAAATAAGAGTTTACTAGAAGTCGAGAAACATAATCCAAATATTTCCATAAGGTAGTTTATCAACATAGGATAGAGTTGATTGACAAAGTAGATAACTAATACAACATAGCAGATCCATTCTCGAAGGGTCTAACTCAATCAGTTCTCACCAAACTGATTGAAGGGATGGGATAATAATTTCATAATAGGCCCCAAGTGCAAGTGGGAGACAGATAGAGTTAGGGGTTTGCCCTTGGGGAAATTATGTAATTTGTTACATATATCTAACTTGATAACCAATCTTGTTTGAAATAAAAGGTGTTCAGTTGGCGTCAAAATTGACCACCAACACCCAATTACAAGTGAAAGCACCAATATCCAATCACTGATTACAGATAGAGTATATGTAGAGGATATAATACGAAGAACAATCAAAAATAAAATGGAAGTAGTAAAAAAGACAAGATTTATAGTGGTTCGGCTAACTCAGGCCTACATCCACTCTATAAATTTCCTTTTTATTATACTAAAATTTGATTACAGTTACAATCCGAAATTTCTAAAACAAAAATGGCAGAGTAGCCTCTAGGTGGAAGATGAAGAGAAACAGAATGAAGATCTCCTTTTCGGAAGCCACGCCTGCTGTATTAATAGGTGAAACTCCGGCTACAGGGCCTCCTCACCTACATGAACCCACCATAACCATAGTCGTGCCCATATCGTCAATCTATGTCGACCTGAGGTAGTTCGTGTGCTGACCCGAAGTAAGTAGTGTTCTGACCCGAAGTATAATGAACACCGACCCGAAGTCGCCCCTGATGGCGACCCCAAGTTAGGACAATGCTGATCCCTCTCAACTCCTGATGCCGACCCTTTGTATCTTCCTATGCCGACCCGAAGTGAAGTGAAACATGTTGACCCCTCGTACAACCTTCGCCTTCTCACTGCCGACCCCAAGTATAAACGATGACTCGAAGCCAAGCTAATGCTGACCCGAAGCCAGAATAATGACGACCCGAAACCAAAGCAATACCGACCTAGAGTTGACCAAATGCCGACCCCTCGAAGTGATATGATCTCCCTCCTACGCCGACCGGGAGTATTGCTAGCACCGACCCGAAGTAGATATTGATCCAACCCGAAGCAAGAGCAATGCTGATCCGAAGGAGCTCCAATGCCAACCTGACCAAAGCATATCCTATTATGACCCAAAGTAAACACTCTCCTGACCCGAAGAAAACCTTTGGATGACTCGAAGCAATTCCTTAGATGTCCCGAAGCAACCCAACCTTTGCGAAAATCCATATTCCAAGTACCCTTTGTTTATCCATCGACTATGCCCAATCCCAGCTTCATATTCATATTTATTATCCATAATTAATCATCCATCCACCTATTCTAACCAAACCCATAATATTCCCTCCTTGATAACCGTGCAGTCTATTGGGTTAAATCCACCTGCATACTGCCTTACCAAAAGGTGGGTTAACACTTTGCCTCCCAAAACATGTCTTGCGATATGGAGGCATGTTTTGTATTGCCATAAGTCCAAAATACGAAGTCCATGATCCATTGATCGCCATATCATCCAACCTAAAGTCTAATCCATTGCCAATCCGATTCCTTGATCTCTCCAGATCATCAGTGAAATCCACGACTATTCCAATTCAATATCCAGTTCCAAATCCATCCTAAATCCATTAACAAAATCCATGATCTCTTCGGATCATTTTATCCGAGTCCGGGACCTCTTCGGGTCCTATAATCAAAATCCAGGACGTCTCCGGGTCCATATCCAAGTCCAGGACCTCTCTGGGTCCATATCCAAAGTTGGCACCTCTCCGGATCTATATCCAAAGCCAGGACCTCTCCGAGTCCATATCCAAAGCCGGGACCTCTTTGGGTCCATATACCAATCCTTTGACCTCTCTAGGTCATTTTATCCTACTTCGGCCTCGACTCTCCGGTCTTGGGCTCATTCATAGTTTCCTTCTCCGGCCTCGACTCTCCTGTCAAGGACTTAATCCATGGGGCATCCTACTCCGGCCTCGATCCCCAGCCGAGGACTTAATCCATGAATATCCTTCTTCATCCTTGACTCTTCGATCGAGGACTTAATCCGTGGGGTATCCTACTCTGGCCTCGATCCCCAGTCAAGGATTTAATCCGTGGGGTATCCTACTCCGACCTCGATCCCCAGTCGAGGACTTAATCCATGAATATCCTTCTCCAGCCTTGACACTCTGGTCGAGTACTTAATCTGTGGGGTATCCTACTCCGGCCGCGATCTCCAATCGAGGACTTAATCCATGTTCGAGTCTAATTGTCGCTCTTCGACGAAGGGACTCGTAACACGCGGTTATTGCCCCGTCTCTTCGGTCGGGACCGTAACCGTGACCTGAAAAACCAAAGTTTGCAGTAAACAGAAAAAACAAAATTTCATAAACCGGAGCACCACAGTTCATCATCATCTCAGAGCATGCCTAGGGACTATCCTAGGTCCCATACATGTGTAAGTGACTTATCCGCATTACTATAGGGTTTATTACTTCTTCCATACTAGCATGAGATGACGACCTACGCCCTTAAGCCGGGCTAGCTCTGATATGTTGCAGATGATAGCTACTCTTGTTCCATCACCACTATCCATTTCCAAATAAAGCCATCCAAATCCATGACCCCAGTTCCATAGGGAGTTATGCAGATCCATTCTCCTTGGTTGGGGTTTTCCCCTGACTCATCCAATCCATATCTATATCTTCTAATTTCCACTCCAAGTCCTGGGTTTCAATTTCCAACTATTCCCATATCTATAAATGGTCTTCGATCATCATTTTCATCCTACCCCTGAGTCCACAAGGGAATCCTAGATCATCCTCTTCCAAACGTGCATCCAAGTCCCAATCCATGCCAAAATCCATAGCTCCATCCAATATTCATCCAGGAATCAAGTTAACATGACCCGAGGGCATGCCCCCGAGTGAGGAATGATCTCTGGTTGGTTAGAGGCTGCCCCCGACGACACCACTCCATCCATTATCCTGCTTGCTTCTTTTTCCTGAATCTGATCCTGGATTTCGTCTGTTCCTGCTATTCCGCTTCAAGATCCACATTTCCAACATTCCCTTGTATTCCATTCCCTTGGTTTTGCGTTCTAGATTGTCTAATCTGTTGAAATAAGTTTTGCATCATTTCCTCCTATCTTTTCAGCATCCTCTCCTGCATAGCATCCATCATCATCTCTATCTCGTCCCTGGTAATGAAGATTGAGCTCTAATTAGCTCCTGAGGAAGCCTCCTGACTTGCTTCATGATGGCTCCTCTCTGTTCTCTGTCTCCTGGTCTCCTTGTTGATTGCCTAGCCATTGCTTCCTAATTCCAAGTTCCTAAGCTTTCAAATCCAAGATCCTAACTCACGAGTCCCCCAGTGCAAGCTTTCTTAGTGAAAGCACCAAAATGTTGGCGTTAAAATTGACCACCAACTCCCAAATACAAGTAAAAGCACCAATATCTAGTCACTGATCACAAATAGAGTATATATAGAGGATATAATATGAAAAACAATTAAAATTAAAATGATAGTAGTAAAAAAGACAAGATTTATAGTGGTTCGGCTAACTCTGGCCTACGCCTACTTCAGAATTTTCCTTGAAATTTGATTACGGTTACAATCCGGAATTTCTGAAACAAAAGTGGTAAAGTAGCCTCTAGGTGGAAGACGAAGAGAAAAAAAAATGAAGATCTCCTTTTCTGAAGCCACACCTGCTGTATTTATAGGTGAAACTCCGGCTGTAGGGCATCCTCACCTACATAGGCCTACCATAACCATAGTCGAGCCCATATCGTCAATCTATGCCGACCTGTGGTAGTTCGTGTGCTAACCCGAAGTAAGTAGTGTTCTGACCTGAAGTAAACTTGATGATGACCCGAAGCAAGCTCATGGCTAACCCGAAGTAGCTTATTCCTCCTCAGCACCAACCCCAAGTATGAATGTCGACCCGAAGTATCATGAACACCGACCCAAAGTCACCCTTGATGTTGACCCAAAGTTAAGACAATGTCGACCCCTCTCAACTCCTGATGCCGACCCATTGTATCTTCCTATGCAGACCCGAAGTGAAGTGAAACATGCCAACCCCTCGTATAACGTTCACCTTCTCAATGCCGACCCCAAGTATAAACATCGACTTGAAGCCAAGCTAATGCCGACCCAAAGCCAAACTGATGACGACCCGAAGCCAAAGCAATGCCGACCCGGAGTTGACCAAATGCCGACCCCTTGAAGTGATATGATCCCTCATATGCCGACCAGGATTATTGCTAGCACCAACTCGAAGTAAATTCCGATCCGACCCGAAGCAAGAGCAATGCCGACCCGAAGAAGCTTCAATGCCAGCCTGACCAAAGCATATCCTATTATGACCCAAAGTAAACACTCTCCTGACTCGAAGCAAACCTTTGGATGACCTGAAGCAATTCATTAGATGTCCCGAAGCAATCGACCTTTACCAAAATCCATATTCCAGGTACCCTACGTTGTTTATCCATCGACCATGCCCAATCCTGGCTTCATATTCATATTTATTATCCGTAATTGATCATCCATCCACTTATTTGAACCAAACCCATAATATTCCATCCTCGATAACCGTGCAGTCTATTGGGTTAAATTCGCCTATATACTGCCTTGCCGAAAGCGGGTTAACATGTTCTTTCTATTATATACTTGATATAATGTGCTATTAATTAATTCATTTAACAAAAAATATATTTAATAGAAAATCCATAAATGGTATGTTTTGTGATAGTAGTTACAATGTATTGTAATCATGAGTGTTTTGTCACAATAATATAAACATACTATTGTAATTATTCTTAGTCAAGATGTATCGAGACTAGATAACAGTACATCCATTGAGACTAGAGTACGTAATGCCCTTCAAATGTTGCCAGTTTATTACTCATGGTTATTGGGGGACACCAAAGGGGTTGCGTACTGATAGTCGTTGGATTACTATGGAATGACTCACTCGGTAGTTTTCTGTTGGTCAATATAACTAAGGTTAAATAGAAAATATCGATGTGACAATATTACATAGTTCTCCTGAGTTAAGAATATTGTTTTGTCTTTAAGGTGGAAGCTCCACTTTGATTATGGCCAAATAGTGACACGACATCCATCGAACGACTATAGTTGGGTTGAGTGGAAGCATTGAAGTGAAACACTATTCAAGGGAGGATTCGTCTCCTCGGTTATATGAGATTAGTATCATGGTCAACTAAATTCAACCAAAAGTCAAAGTCTTTGGCCAGAGTAGTTCGGTTAATAATAATAGTTATAATTGAACCAATGACTTTGTGTTTGGACTATAAAGTTGAATATGGACGATATTTGAATTTTGACCATTACCAAATTCCATAAGTCCGAAGTGATATAGTCAATGAAAAGAATTAGTGTAAATAATTTTCACTATTGGGTAATGTTTAAATTTTTAAAATTGGATTTTATCGAAGCTAAGTAAGCGATAAATTTGGTTATAATGTCACACTCCCTACTAAGTGAAGTGTGAACGTTAATATTCGGATTGTTCCATATTACTCACTGAACGAATTTGCACTTTAGGGTCAAACTATCAAAATGTTGAATACTCATGAAACCACCCGATTTAATTATTTTTAATTATTAAAAAATAATTAAATTAGTTAATATTTATGAAATATTAATTATAAAATTTTATTTAATTTGTGTTGATCAATATTAAATAACGTGCGTATAATAGTTATAAACATATATATTGATATATGATATCGAGATGCATTTGAATTAGATTAAAATGTAGTAATTGTTGATTGGGTGTGAAGTAGAGTTGAGGTGTAAATGGAACCATGAGGGGGCTAGCCATGTTAGGTATGAAGAGGGTGGAATTTTAACTTCAAAATGATTAGATTTGGTAAGAGAGAAAAAAGGATCTAAATCCTCTTTTCACTCCTTGCCCTTTACTATTTATTTGCCTTCAACCCTCATTCTTTACTAGGCCTTTTTGCTCCATTATAGACCATAAAAGGCAACCCATATTCCATTCTCTTCCTCAAAATTTCAAGCTTCGAACATTAAATTAAATTAAATCCGTACATTGGTGGTAGCTGCAATCAGACTGGTAGCCCTATCTAGATTCAGGACTAGATTCAAGGATGTTCCGATTTAGCATTTCAAGGTGTGTCAACAAGGATTTAGATAAGGTAAATTCCTTGTTTACATTTTCATTTATGTGTATATAAATATTTATCATGTTATATGTAGGTATACATAGGGAACTGGTATCACGAATCCTTATATGTTATTGCCATCGACATTAGATGTATATGTTTATATAGACACACACACACACACACACACACACACACACATATATATGTATATATGTATGTCTGTGTGTAAATAAATAATTATTTTTTAATATTCATGCTCTAATAGCATTCGGCAACCAAAAAAAGATTAATTTTTATCTATTTTCAAGATTAATAGTGTAATTTTACAACTGATTTAGTTTAAAACATATTCATAATATATATACTAGTATCAATTGCACGATACGTGCATCTAATAGCCAAAGATATTTGTATTTTATTTAAAAAATTTATGGATGGATATGTGATATAAATGAAAAATCTTTGATGGTCACAACGCTTTTATTTCAAATAGTTGTTGGTGGTGTTGGTTGCAAATTGATAGTGAAATCCATTGATGGGTGGTCGCAAATAGGACGGTGGTAGAGATAGTTCACTGATAATGAGATTTCGTTGATAAAAAAGAGTATTTTTGGAACTTCAAAAGGACACCGTGGAAATTCTATATATTCAGTTATCTTTATTAATAGTAGAGATATGTGCTATTCAATATTGTAGATTATGTGTAGCATCAAAATTTGAGATGAAACAATGCGTTGACTCAGCAATCCACCTGTGTTTCAAATTTTGATCATCCGTTTTTTGGTCCAGCGTTAAAACAACTTGTGTATATTATAGTACCTACAATTTCATTCCAATTGTTATTTCAGTAAGACAAGTTATTATCATATGTACAAATTTTAAGAAGAGAAGATATCTGTTGCAAAACTGGAAAATGAAGAAGCGGGTGGTTCAAAAACCCATACTAATTCATAGAAACATAATTACATTGCATTGATAATCATCCGATGGCAACAGAAGCATATAATAATAACATAACAGTATAATTAATTAATTAGCTACAAATTGTGATGGATGCGACTCGTTGGAGAAGACATAGAAATTGTCGTCGATGTTGAATTGATTTTGGTTAGTGGACAATCGACTGATGTAGTTGCAGTAGTGAAGGATTGCATCGATGTAGTTGAAGTAGTGGAGGATTGCATCGATGTAGTTGAGGTAGTGGAGGATTAGGAAATGGGGCTAACATTGTTTTCGTGGGCTAGCAAACGGATGGTAAAAAGGATGATATGTGAAGGGTAGTTTGGGGATTTCAAAAAGACACGGTTGATCCTAGTTCATTGAATTATTATTAGTAGTAGTAAAGATATTTAATATATACTTATAAATTTACTAAGTATATACATAACATGTTTTGAAACTAAAAAAAATTGAAAACCAGTCACATACATATATATAAATCATATACATACACGTATATTTTATTTAAACACAAAACCATTTTTTACAATATCTATACATCTATAAAACAAATATGAAGCATGGAAAAAATTATCTAGTAAAATTTTACACATACTTGTCACTTAAAAAAATGAATTTTTTTAAAATTTTATTTAAAATGATTTCCATATGGAAATCAAAATTAAAAAACATTTTAGTTTTAAAACCGAAAAGAAAATTAAAAAAATTGTTTGCGTTTGCTGGCTGAATGTGTATATATTATTAATTTTATACCAAACTACATTTATATACACACATATATTTTATTGTACATATAAAATTTATAAAATTATAATTGAATATGTATATAGGGTTGAGTTTATATATATTTTTGTATAATTTTCAAAATATATGTATATTTGTTTAAAATTAATTTGGTGATTTATATTTAAATTTATTAAATTTATATTACATTGTATTATCAATTATGTATATATGCATATATATATAAATTAAAATGTATATGTTTTGCAAATATAATTTTATAATATATATACACATATATTTATATATATATAGACACATAAATACTTACACATATATACACTTACATATTTTACAGAAAATATGTACATGGAAGGGTTAATATGCCAATTGTGATGTAAATCCCAACATCTATATACGGGCATGTTAGACTTGTGCACTACTTTATGTTGCACATGCGTGTACACACATGTGTATATATGATATATATATATATATATATATATATATATATATATATATATATATATATATATATATATTATATAATATAATATAAAGTTAACATTAAATAAAACATTATTTCTGAATTAGTTAAAATATCAATTTTATTTAAAATAAAATTTAGAAAAGTGCTAATTGAATTTAGGCTACATAGGCCCAACAAAGGTCCAAAAAAGTAATTTTTTTTGAAATTTACCCAATTACTCTACTACGGGCTAGCCAAGTTCCAACAATCACAACTAACCACTTCTAGTGTAGTACACGATAACCACACGACATAAACATTAATGACCCAATAAAATCCATTCGCAACAATGCATGCAATTTTCTACACACATACTATAGCAATACACACATTTCCATAACCATGCAATCAAAAATACAGCATGTAAAAATAACAATCTATCAACAAAGAGTGAAACAACTGTCATAGATCAAATCCATTCACAAGTAATATCATGCATCTAAATGGTACTCAGTGATTTGGACAAGTGATTCTCTGCCAAAAGATAACTTGATGATCTAGAAAGTTATAAATCAAGCATTGCTAACTAAAAATGTTTTGAATAAATATGGTTTGGTATGCTCCTCTAATTGCCTGTTTTGTGACCAGTATGAAGAAACTCCTCTGCATATTTTCTTTGATTGTCCTCCCCTTCATTTTCTTCTTGTTAGAATTAGTTCTAATGCTGGAGTTAATCTGCTATCAGCAAATATTGGGGATGTCTGGAATATTTTTTTCACTGCCACCAGGATTAAAAATATTGGAGGCAGAATTCTTGATGTCTGCATTAAAACATATATGACTGTGATATGGAGACAAAGAAATGCAATAATTTTTTGAAAACCAAAGAAAGAATTGGGAAGAGCTATGGAATGAAGTTAAGCATGGTACTTACAGACAAATGAAGAACTGCCAAACTGCTTTCCCTCTTGAATTGCTGCATGTTTAGGCTTGACTCCATTTTTGTGTTTTTTGTTTTTTTTCTTCTCTCATTTTCCTTTCTTTTCTACTGTACATTTTATTGGTCTTGCAATAAAACTGGTAGGGGCCCAGTTAACCCCGCTGGCTTTGCCAAAATATCATGCACCCCAATAATCTAACCACAATATCCCATAACAATAGTTCACAACAAAATACTGGTTAGTTCAAGCATGCATGAGCCAATAAATATATATAAACCAACAATCAATATACCTCATCAAAAAAAGCATACATACTCAAAACTATAAGGTATCATCATCACTAACATATCAATAATTAAAACATGAGTGCTAATCTCAATACTGACAATACATCCACCATATAATGTGTATCCTCAAAACTTTTGATGGACCTCCTTATAGTCTTATCCTCAAAATAATTGGTGTACCATCTCATACTTACACCCTCCAAATTATATATATGCCCACTCATGATTGCATCCTCATAGTGATATATGTGCCCACTCATGACTACATCCTCAAAAAAAAATATGCCTACTCATGTCTACAATAACATGGCCATTTACTCATGCTGCAGCAACATCAATCCTTGATCCCCAGACCCACTCAGATGGTCTTGAACGACGTGCTCCTGGATATATAATGGCACACTTATATGGTCAACGAACACTCAACATCGCAGCTGTATGAATGCTTTATTCCTTTCCACTTAGAAGGCTAGGACTTAGACACACTTAGATTGTACAGGGTGGATATGCTTGGACTACTTACGGTGAACGTCCCCACCCTTTTTTTACGAGCATATATCAAAACCTTTAATCGTCAATGATCCCTTGGCATATATATCCATATCGAAACCCATCTTGTTCCAACCTTCATATTACATCAAAAATCTGATTCCATAATCCTTTTATAGTGACTTTTTCATTGATGATAGGGATAACTCGTCCAAAATACCAAATATGGATATGTTGGGTCATCGTCGCTAGTGATGAGAGTTCTAACACATCTTCAAATCAAAGCATTTATACAAAAATATTTTCATTTTCAAATTAAAGCTTCATGTTTTCTTGAGATCAAAATTTTGTCTTATAAAAGTAATTGTCATCATTCATTTACTTTTCCTAAATCAACTTAAATAACTTTGAGAAAACACAGTTTTCTAATAATTTCAAACTTTATAAACTTCTTCAAAAGTAAAATAGAAATCCTGTTTGAAACCAAGATACTTATGGAAGCTATAATCACCGCATAAAAATAGATTTTGAAATATACATATGTTAAAACTATATATTATATAGTAAAGATGTAATGAACCTATAATGCCCAACTCTATACCAATATTACTAAAGAATATTATAGAGTAATATTGTCGAGTAACATAGAGAATGAGGCATGTTAGGACCGATCGTACGTGAATATTCCCTTGGGCTAACACTGATATGTATCCTTACCTTATATAATTCAAAAGCCTACATACTCGGTATTAGCACAAAGCAATAAACATGTGAGTTTTCTAGGATAGAACAATCACAATATAATTAAAAAAACCCAAAGTCACATACCCAGCGAAAAATTATAGTATCATGTCGTATATTTAATGACCCGGGATTTTTGACGTCTCGAGTTTTGAATATAAATTTTGAATATTCAATGATACAGTATTTTAATCAATAAAATCCCTGTTAAATAACAGTTGATAATAATATACGAATTTCAAACAAAAATAATATTTGAATTTCTAGGTTTATATTTATAAAATGGGAAATTGATTTGATTGCAAATTTCTTATATATGTATATGTACATACATACATACATAAATACATACATACATATATATATATATATTCAGAACAATAGACTTTATATATATATATATTCAGAACAATAGACTTTATATATATATATATTCAAAATAATAGACTTTATATATATATATATATATATAAATTGAAAACAAAATTCAATTCATTTAAATACAGATGAGATAAGAAGAATACTGTCACAACCCTAGTTTTGGATGTTACCCGGTTGATTGACCCGGTAATGAGAGGTTCACCAAGAAAGCATAACGCAAGGAAAAAGTCCTCGCTTGGCACAAGCAAGCCTCGCCCGGCATGAACTCATCACTCGGCACAATTACGTCTCGTTCGGCACACAAGCCCCGCTCGGCCTACAGGCCTCGCTCAGCACAAGCAAGCCTCGCCCGGCATATACTCATCGCTCGACACAATTACGTCTCGTTCGGCACATAAGCCCCGCTTGGCCTACAGGCCTCACTCTGCACAAGCAAGCCTCGCCTGACATATACTTATCGCTCGGCACAATTATAACAACCCTGTATTTTGTGATTATTTTAATTGTGTATTTTAATTATTTTAATTGAATTCTCTGATTTAAAACTTTATTTTATTTATTAAAATGGATAAATTTTGTTATTTAAATATAAATTTTGATTTTTGTGTGAATTATAATTCCAAACCTGAATAAATGGAATATTTCCAAAAAAAGTGGATTTTTGGTCAAAATGGTCAAACTTTGACTTTTAAATTTAAAATTTAAATATTTGAATCTTTGAATTTTATCTTTTATTATGAAAATAGATTTAATTTCAAGAATACTTATTTTCGTTTCGTTAAAACCGGATTAATATTGTGAAAGTTATGCTTTTTACAATATTGTGTGTAAATTGTTTTATTTAACAAATTTGTTTATTTTAAATTTATATAAATAATATCTTTGTTTGTAAAATCATATTCTAATTTGTGTAACATGATATGTTTTGCATATATTTTATTTTTAAAACATTTTTCAAGTATAGTTATAATGTTCAAATGTTGATTGTATATTGTTTTCAATCTTTAATTCCAGTTTCCATTAAATAAAGTATTTTCTTTATTTATTTCCTACTTTTCCTAAAACTATTTATTTACTCTCCATAATATATATATCCACCTTATTTTTCTTATTTATACATTCATTTGGTAATTAAATGGATAAGTATTCAGGTCCCTATTTATTTCTTGGAAAGAAATTTCAAATATATGTATATATATACACGTTATTGTTTTAAAAGGCATACCTTTAAATATTTATTTTAATTAATATAAGTAATATTTTTGGTTAGCATATCATGTTATAATTGTGTATATATATGTAACATTACATGTTATGTATATATTTACAACATTTGTCCGTTTTTGTTTCATTTAATTTGGATATATACTTTGTAAATTAAGTAACATACAAAGATGTAAATAGCAATTAATTTATACGTTTCTATAACCGTTTTCTTATTTATTTATGTAGTGTTTATATAAGTGGTATGTATTTATTGAATTATTTCTTTGGCATATATTCTATTAAATAGATGGGAAATAAATCAAATTAAGATACGTTACCTATTTTTAATTAAAGGCATACGTTACGTTTTGATTTATTGCCTCTTTATCTTTCCATCCATTGATTTCCTACCATAACTTCTCTTATGCTTTAGCCGTGAGCTTATTTGTAATTCACGCAAAAGACTCTTCTCATTTCACTTTATACACATACTTTCAGATCTGAGAATTTAGGTAATGTCTTCTTCTCAAATTTTTCTACTTTTCTTTCACTTTTTCTATTGATTTTTCAATTTGTTTTGCTTGTTTCTTCATGTACTCTGCTCGGGCTATCACCTCACCACCTCCTCCAACCACTATATCACCTCCTTCCCATCACCATACACGGCCTAAACCCCTCCTCTTATGATCAAGACTGGCCATGACCATCAAATGATGCAAACACCTCTAAAAGTTGCAAAAAACTCCTTGAAACCATGCATAGCCAAGCTAGTTTCCACCATCCCCTTCATTTGTTGCTTTGGCCACCCCCTTAGCCGCCACCACCATTAAGTTCACTACCCTTGGCCTTCATTCCAGCCACTACCAGGTCTGTACATGACCAAGGCCGAGCCCACACGCCTTGGTCCGAGCCAAAATGTTGAACCAGAACCACACTTTTGCCTTGTACTTGACCTTCTTCATGTTGTAACTCAAAAACCCTTCACATTTCGTTGTAGCCATGCCTATATAAGCCCAAACCAGATCCATTTCAACCCAAAACATCATCAAGGCCGAACCTATATAGCTTTGTGGCCGAGCAAAAATGATTTGTAGTCAAGCAAAATCAATTGAAAAGCTTGGTGTTGTCTTTTGTAAATTCTATTTCCATTTTTCTTCCAATAGATTTGGTATTGTATTTATATTTTGTTTTGCTTTGTTGTTGAATGCAAGATTTGCATCTTAGCTCTCTCTCTCTCTCTACTCAAATCAAAAGTGGTATCGTGCTTTCTGGAATTTGTTTGTGTGTTTTGATTTGCTAACTCCAGCATAAAAGGTGAGTTTTCACTCATGACATTTATACTTATATAATTAGTGAAGTGACAACAAGTGAATGTGTAGAATTGTTATATCATGTTATACCTGCCTGTAATGTTAATTATATGATGTTAAACCCTGTTATAAACTTATCCCATCATCTGTTATGTTTTATTCTGTTATACTGTGTATTTACTTTTGTTTCTCACACTACAAGTTCCATGTAGAATAGAATCACTATGGGTTGAAATGATACATAACCGAAAGGACTTTAGAATAAAGAAAAATCGTTATGGGCTGAAATGATAGGGCTGAATAATTTTTTATTTATTTGTATTTGTCTTGGGATCTCGGGTTTGAAATAATCAAAACTCGGAAATTTCACTGATTACAGATTTAAATGATAATTTTCGTATCACTGGATTTAGGTGTGAAATATTATCTGGAGCTGTGGTTGATTTCAAATTATGATTTCTTTTAAATTTCATGTATTGTAAACGAAAAATATATATGAACTTTGACTTATATTGGATTTAAAATGGTTAAACAGTGTTTTTCTAAAAGGTTAAATGGTATAAGTTAATAGATGGTTTGAGTCGTTGTGTGAAAGTTTGATTTAACTTAATAATGGGAATTTAAGTAAAAATGGAATTATAAGCTTAACTTGGTAATTAATATAATTGATGTATGAATTGGATAAATATAAAGTAAAAGAAAATATCAAGCTATTTGTAAAACAAAGTTAAGCAACTTACAGTGTATTTTGAATTTATGTAATTAGTTTAAAATTTTAATAAATGGATAATTAAATGGAAATTTGGAATTTAACTTGACTTGGAATTGTGAGATTTGGTTTTAAAATGGAAATTTAAGTAAATTAAATAAAATGGAAGTTTAGTTTAATGTATGAAACGGTAATTTGAAATTTAAGTGATAAATAATTGTTAAAAGGTAAAGAATGGGAAATTTGTGCGCTTGAATTTAATAAGTGAAATTATTGATATTTATTTGTGAAATTTACTTTAAAAAAATCATAAGTTCATGGGTATTTAAATGACCTTTTTTTAGTGGAAAATATGAAATTTTATAAGTTAAAAATGGTTTAAATTGAAGTTTATTTGTGGCCGAAATTCTACTGTAAATCTGGAAATGCCTTTGGTAGCACTTCAGAAATGTTATCGTTTCTGAAAAATTACTAAAATATGAACTAATAATGCAACGACCCGCTATTTTGGACTATTCGCATCCGCACATGTCGGACTTGGATAATTCAAAATACCGAATTGTTAATTTAAATTTGGCAAAACTGAACATATACAGTAAATAAATAATCACAGAATCTCAGATACAGAGTAATAATATGCAGCGGAAGCAAAAGATAGTAGTTCATGAAGCTACTATATATATAACAGAGTTAAATAAGTTACAACAGAAGTCTCGAATACAATAGTCAATATACAATATCAGAATACATCTCTGGAACCAACTGAATATCTGAAAACCGGATAGATAGCTGGATCTCCAAGCAAAGCTCCAACTCCAAAGGTGATCTTGAATACAGGTACACTCAGTCTGACCCGAGCGTAAAGCAAAACACAAAACACTTGACTCAGGATTAACATTCTTACATCAATAAATCCAACTCAAGCGACATAACAATCGAAATACAAATAACTCAAAGGATGTTGGAATAACCATCCTCTAAGGATCCGTTAAACTATCTACTATGCAGTAGTGTACGCTAAATAGATAATGTCTATCAGTAATATAAAGTATCAAAATAGTGTTAAGGCGTTACCATTATCCCCCTTAACACATTTTATATAAGCATCATAGTCTATACAGCACTGTAAACTCCACCGTAAACTGGTTGGATATCAGGGAGTACTCCATAGGTATAACACAAAACAAATTCGTAGTGGTCGCGTATATGGGAATACAAGTATGACAAGGCACATGAGGCAATACCAAAGGTAGTCAAACTACCATTTGCCTGATCCGGACTGGTGAGAACGCATCGCCACAGCGATCGCAACACCGCGAAACAACACTTCCAAAAGTACGAGGGTGCACCAATCAATAACAAGTAATTAGTATTTTTCGAAGAAGTGTGTTCGCTCGAGGTGGCTAACCCCATTTGGCCCGGCACGGCTCCTGTTTTAGTCATTTCCAATTTGATACAAGTGTCAAGGCTATCCGTTATCGTTCTCTTTCTTCAGTCATCACGTACATCATTCCAACCACTTCATTTTGGATCACACTCCGCGTATAGTTATTAAAGCGGTTTTCGGTTCAGACAGAGAGTACGTCCATAACCGATTCCGGTTTCTTTAATAACTTTCGTAATTGTTACACCGATTGGTCGTTTAATAAATTTCAAAAACCAAATCAATTTCAACTTCAGATAGAATTTATAGATCAACATTTCATTTGACTTCTATATCAATTTCCATAATTACGTTTAAAGCTTCCAAATTACCATTTCAAAATCTTATAATTCACATTCAATCTTAATTTAAACAATTCAATTATTGAATCAAGTTCATATATAAGTTTCATTCCAAAAACATTTAAATTAATTTAATTTAACATTCAAATCAATTTAAATTCATTTATCGATTTTATTCAATATCTGTTAAATAAATTTACCATTCAAAACAATTTCTATTAAATTTCCAATTCATTAAGTCAATTACTTAAGTTCAACTTCATTATATCAAAACTTCAAATTGGATTAAATTAGATTCGCCAATCAAGTTCTTTAAATTCAAGTCATGTATTTATTCCAATAAATCACATTTTATTTCTTTTAATTTCACTTAGTTACAAATTCAAAACTCAATTAATAAAGAAACTAAATTTTACATATTCGAGAAGTTTCGGTTTCAGTTTCACTTATTAACTTACTTAAATAATTTTTCAAGACTTAATAAATAAAGAAACCTAATTTTATTTATTAACGAAGTTCGAATTCACTTATTCAAAAGTTCAGTTTCGCGTATCAAAGAATTCAAATTTTTATTTAATTATCAAATAATTCAATCTTATTCAATTATCAAAAATTTCAAAACTTAATTATTAAATAATTTCAAACTTAATTATTAAATAATTTCAAAACTCAATTATAAATTCAAACTTAATTATTAAATCATTTCAACTTAATTATAAATTCAAGCTTAATTATCAAATCATTTCAACTTAATTATATGAATAATTCCAAATTTTATTATCGAATAATTTATTTTAAAACAACGTTCTTTCAATAACTACTATGTTAATATTTTGTTTCAAATATTAAATATTAACATTTTCCTTTCATTAAATTCAAATTCCAACTTCTTTTCAAAACTTTATTATTTATTCAAATAAAATTTTCATTTTATTTTTAAATCAAATTATTGACCAATCGGGTTCATATTTAATTCTCTATCCTAAGTCAAGTTCATTTGGGTATTTATCATTTCAACCCGATTCCATTTCAATTCAAAAATCAAAGCACAGCACAGGGAACTTGCAGTGTGATCAGTGAGATGGTGTCAAAGTAAATAAACAAGCAATAACAAAAATCAATATAAGTCCAATAACTTATTCCAATAATCCCAAAATAATCGTATTAATTCACATTGTTGTTTGTGCAAATTAATATACTTATTTCTAGAATCTGCACTATCATTTCATGTGGATTAAAGATTATTACATTAATATTTATACGGCTTTTCACTTGTCATCCATTATTCAAATTTATACAACATACCTTCAATGGTTCAAGGTGCGCTTAACCAAATTCTACGTGTCAACTACTTTAACATCTAAAAGGGGCCATATCAAATTCAGCATATAGATCTATTTTAAATTGTTAACTACCTTATATCAAATTCAATTGCATACTTTTTATCACTTTAACATTTACAATTAATGTCCAATTGCATCATCATACAATCAATCATTTATCAACCAAACTTGTAAAATCATCGGATAAGTAACAGATAATGGTGTCAGATGTCATGGTTGAACTGATACAGGTAATGGCATATATAACAGTGTAATTAACTAACAACAACATATTTCAATTGTCGTTTCAATTGAAATCAAATTTAATAAATAAAAGAACATTAATCGTGAGTGATTGCTCACCTTTCGAGGCCAGAGAAGTTTGACAACAGAAAAATCTACAAATTCCAAAGCAAAGCAAAGTTGGCATGAATTTGATGAACATATCTGATAAATAAGAACCGACGAATCGAATCAGAGCTAGATTAATGAAGAAAATTGGTATAAGTTGACACACACCCATATATATTTATATAACTATATATACATATAAAATCTTAATAAATTCCAAAACATAATTTCAAATTTATATTTAGTTCATCCACATATAAAATAAATCCCTATATATATAGACTAATATAAGTACGTATGCCTAAATAATATATATATATATATAAACTTGAGTATCATGAACTACTTACATACGTCCAACACTTTAGAATTATATATGTATGTACAAGCTTGAAACTAAGTAAACAAGAAAATATGTATGTACTGGTAAACATATACTTACTTAATTAAAATATAGTTATATCAACAGAGTACATATATATAGTACTACTACATATAACAGATTTTTTTGAAAACCTACATAAAGTTTATATATATATAGAGTGGCTCAGCCCATATGAAACAACATTCGAAATAAATAATTTAACAAAATGTATTAAAATAAAAATCAAATAAAGTACAGTAACATGTAACATAATATAAAGTAATAAAACATAAACAAACAACGTAAACTAGTAAATGTTTATATATAGAACCGCACTCACCAGGATATTTGAAATGTTGTAAAATATATAGATCTACCTTTTAATTAATTTATTTATTTACATAAACTCGACTATATACATAACTGTAACTAAAAATCAAATAAGAAAATATATACCGTGAACTGTATATAGATTAGACTATAAAAGCTTTTATGTGAAATATGTTTATAAACAAATATATAACATCATAAGAAACTTCTATTATAAACAATTATATGTGTTTAACTAATATATTACAAACATATGCATTCAAACCAAACTCAGTATATATAAACTGATATATGCACAAAATACACTTACGGTTCCATCAACAAACCCATAGTATACATCTTGTATAACTCAAATGAATAAATACAAAAAAACTTGTACAACTTACATATAAACAACGGGGAAGAAGGCACACAATAATGAGGAGGAATTGCATGCGGCATGAGCTACCTATGTGGAGGGCTGCCTAAACTGACCTGATGCTTGGGTGGCTGAAGCTGCATGCGTGGGGAAGGTTGTAGTGGATAACATGGTGCCGTAAAGTCGAGTGGAAGAAGAAGAGTAAGGCTGAGCTTGGGTGGTGCGATGGGGTTGGTGGCGGTCAGACAGGGGTGAGGCGAGGCGGTGTGGGTTTTGTGACAACGGCTGGAGGCGGGCTCGGAGGTGATGATGCGGGAGGGGTCTCGACTGGGTGAGTGGCGGGTCAGAGGGGCTTGGAGGAGGAGAGAAGGAGGAAGGAGCTCGCCAGCTCGGTGCGAGGCTGGGCGGGGATCACGTGGCGGTCGCAAAGTCGAAGTGGGTTTGTGGTGCTCATGGCAGGTTGCGGTGAGCAAGGAGAGAAACTAGGCGTGGGTCAGGGAAGAAAAGGTCGGGTGGAGGTTGTACACGAGGCACAGGGGTTAGTATATTTGTTTTCTTGCTCTCATGAGGAGGGAAAAATGGAATGCTACAGGAGAAGACGGAGAAAGGCAATGAATAGGGCAGACGGTAGTTGGATGGAGCAAGCTTCATCACTCTAAGCAAAAGCAACATGAATCATTAAACACAAAGATGGGTTTTAAGTTAGAAGAAGAAAAACATGCATCATATGGTTTGCAAAAGAAAGAAACTTGGCCTGCAACTAAAGCTTTTTGAAAGAACAGAAAAAATAACAAAGGGGAGAAAATGGAGAGTCGTGGCCAAAAGTAGGAAAAATGAGCTGTCACTTTCTTCGCTTTGGAACCAATGATACCTTAGTTTTAGGCTATTGGGAACGTATAAATCGAAAGGTCACAATAATGATTTTCGAAAAATGCTGAATGTAGACCATTTCAATCATCCAGTAAATCTAAATGGTCACTGAAACTAAAAGGTAAAGATTTGAATACCGATACGGTCATCCGTTTCACAAATTCGCCGCGTACCGGGCACTGAAAAACAGATACGAATATACTGCGGAGATCAGCTGTAACGACCCATAGTTTCGCTACTTCAAAAATGAGAGATTTCGTTTGTTTTAAATTTAAAAAGGTTTAAAAGTTAAATAAACAAGTTATATATAATACATAATAATAGAGAAATTATTTATTCTTATAGTTGATAATGTAAATTTGGATTTTACAACAAACCAACAAACGTTAAGTTTTGCTAAAAAGAAATAAATGCTTAAATAAATAGGTTTAAATGTTTATTTAAAAAGATAAATATCATTGAAAACATCTAATAAAGATAATAAAAGAATATTAAAAGATTTAAAAGTATGTTAATAATCGTTTTACAAAAATAATCAAATTTTGTCCCATTTTGTCAGTTTTACATACACCGTAAAATTTGAGATTATGATGTTATTTAAATATTATTTTAAAATATAAAGAGACATGTTTTAATTTATTTAAAGAAGTAAAAAGTGCATTTTTAAATTTGGTTCACATAAATAAATAGTTTAACTAAAACGTCAAAACATGACCGTAAAACATTTTGTCGAAAAACGACGTTTTGTCGATTAAAAGTTGTCGCAACGTCGTCGCACCTTTATTTTCTTATATAGAAACATATGTTCAATAGTGTAAGTATTAATTAATTCACTAATCAAGTTTACTTTTACTAAACAATGTTAGAAACTTCTAGAAAACAATTAAGAAAAAGTAAGCACAAAAGGACAAAACAAGTATAAAAGTCAAAAAAGTAAAACATCAAATCAAAGAAACATAATTATTACTTACTTTACTTAATATCTAAGTGAAAATGACATAAAGTAACGATTTAAAATGTGATGTTAAGTGTTGAAAAAAAAATAAGATTACTTTATAAGTAAGTAATGTTATTTTGGTAAAGGGATATTTTGGTAATTTACCACTTCATTTTTTTCTATAAATAAGACCACCATTCATCCACTTTCTTTTACACCATTTTCTACCTTCTTCTTCTTCTTCTTCCTTGAAGCTCACTTTAATGACTTCTTCTCCTCTTCCAAAAGTTTACTAACTTTTTCAAAACCATATCAAATCAACTCCAAACATCACCAAACTTTGCCAAAGAGCTTAGAATACCATTAGAACATGGTTTAGCATCTAAAAAGTAAAGAAACGAAGGAGAAAGGCAAGGATCAAGAGGAGGCGGACTATTTGGAGGAAAGGAAGCAAGTTGGAAAGCTTCGGAGTGAGAAAAAGAGAAGGAAGTGCTGCCGAAATCAAAAGGAAAGTCTACGGAAAAGATTTGGTGAAGATAAGAGGATTTAAGAGAAGCGTTGTTGCATATGAATGTTGGTAGGAAGAATTGGTTAAGTTAAAAGGTGAGTACTCTTATTTACTAATAAATCCATAAATTATTTCAAGTAAAATGATTTGAAAAGTTTAAATATGTTAAATGAGTGTTTCATAACTTGGTTGCAAATTAGTTGATTATGTGATTGATTATATGGATGATAACTTGGTTTGGCAAATGATAAGAGAAATGGTTAGTAAGTATAGTTAATTAAATGAGAATTAAATACATATAAATGCGTATATGAAAGTTATTTAGCCTCTTAATGATTTTAAATGAGTTTAAAATGATTTAGAAATGTTTTATAAACATTTAAAAGTGTTTTCAAGAAGTTTGAAAAGAAATTGAAAAAAAGTCAAAACTATACGCATCACGTAACGGTAGTTCGCGATTTCGCACCATAAAAGTTAAATAAGTGTACAAAGTGAAATATAGCTCGGAATTATACGAGATAAGAATTTTCCGGTCTATTATATCCATAGTTTTTCAACGAAGAAAGAAAATCATGATTTCATCAAGTAGATTTTGAAATATGCCCAAAACAATTTTCTAAAAACATCGCGGTTTTGCAGTTCAGAATCCTAAACAGGATTTCTTTATAAATGATATTTTTAAATGATTAAAAACATGAAATAAATTTGATAAATCTATTAAAATGGTTTGAAAGAGATTTGGAACGGAAAATATGAATTTTCAAATACTTATAAGTTGTTTAAATCAAATAAGCTTATATAGCATTTTCTACAGCACTTTTATGCTGCGAATTCTATAACTTTTGGAATATGAGTTTAAATGCAACGACGTTTCTTAGAATCAATTGTGAATGTTTTAAAAAGAATAATTAAGCATTTTGAAAGATAATTTGGAATATTTATAAGAAATTCCAAAATAAAGTTGAAAATTTGAGTATGTGGAAACGACTAGTACATTTGTCCCGCCTGTGAGATCTGGGAAGATAAAAACAAGGTATTTAACTAAGGTTAGGGATGGAGCAACCAGTGCCCTGAACTTACCTGCCCTATGTTTTCTCTTCTTAGGCGAGGGGTGAAATAGATCGAAAGGAAAGCCCGAATGCTCTAAAAGATCATATTTAAGTTTTTCCAAGATAAAAGAAAAGAAAACCCCTTCAAAATAATTTTTGAAATAAAATATATTAAAGACAAAGATCGTTAAAGATAAAGATATTCATGATGTTGTATTACTTGCCATTAGTCCCTGGAAGTGAAAATTGCCATTAGTCCTTGGAGGTGAAAATTGCCATTAGTCTCTGGAGGTGAAATTTACCATTTTTAAAGTGGCGGTAGTACTATGTTATGAAAATCTTTGATTGGCAAGAATATGATTTGAAGTTAAGGAGAAAATCTTTTATTAAGATTTAATGAATGATTTGGAAAAGTTTTCCTAAGTAAAAGAGAAAATAATTTGGAATTGTTCCAAGATTTAAGAAAGGTTTAAATAAACCAAATGATTGATAAATGAGGCTTAATGATTCCATATATATATATATATATATATATATATATATTTGAAAAGGAAATGGAATAAATTGAAAAGATATATCTAAGAAAGATATTTGATTAAAATAAAAGATGAAGTAATTGATTGATGATTGATATCCACGTATGAACTTAACATCTTTTAAAGCGATGATTGGCTTCGAAGGAACCGAAGTCGGATTTGGTTGATTCCTATCCGAAAACCACTTCGAACCAATGTATACGTTCGAAAGTGAAGACATGTTGAAGATGATGATTACTGAAGACCGTGGATCTTCATAGCGTGAAGACTTCTTGTTGAACATGCTCTGGTTGGCCACCATTATAGAGTTATTTATAGCAGTAGTCTCCTCGTGATGGAGATTTTTCGGATTGCAAGGGCTTGCCGCCTAGTAATGGCCGAGGAAAGTACCTTCGGTTTCATTCAGTCCTAGAACGAACTTGTATGGATGTTTGTCTGACATTGTATTCTAAATCACATTTGAGTGGTTTCTATAAATGTATATCAGTTGGTGACGGAGAAGGCAAGTTCTCTTAGCTTAACACCCTTTCCCGAGACATACGAGCTCAGGAAGTTATAATTTTCTAGAAATCAGTCGTGTGACGTAAAATGACAATGTGGCATTCAAAGTGGAACCTGTTATAATCAAAGCGTGGTTTTGTATGAAAAGCGTGGCTTTGAAGAAATTGGTCGTAGCTTCGCGAGCCTCACACCCTAGTTACGATGGGATTCTATGTGGCCAGATGTATGCTCGCATTTCAGATAGTAGTGATTTGGGTTATCAGATGTTCTAAGCCCTAGGTACCAGATACGTCTGGGCCTCAAGGCATTTATTTCCTCATGTGGATAAAGTGGTTAGCTTGAGAAAAGCAGGGAACTACCGGTTACCAGTTGTAGTGTAGCAAGTATAGTTTCCAAGTGACTAGTTTGAGAAAAGCGATTAAGGCACCGTGGGAACTATGTTTGTTATGCGTGGATCGGAGAAAAGATCGCTAGTTTCCTATCATGTTGGAAATCCAAACCCAATACGATATTTACGGTTTTGATTGTATTCCTAAAATAGCTGTAATGACTTGCAAACATTTCTGCTACCCTTTCTGGTATCATATATTCCGTTGGTATATTCCGTTGACCCAGTCCGGATATATTACCTTAGACTTAGTCCAGATATTGATATCTTATTTGAATAAGTTTATTTGCAAATGTTTTCAACATAATGTCATTAAAAATAATATCAAGTGTATTTTGGTATGAAGTGTTTTGGTTATCATAAGGTGAAAACCCGTCCGTGTTTATGTGTGGGCGTGGTCTTATGAGATACCCTTCTTTTCAAGGGTTTTGATAACATAGTCATTTTAAAGTTCGAGTATCTCACGCTGGTTTATCAAGCCTGATCCGGGTATTTTTAATACTTGGGTCAGATCCGAGTAGTTTCAGGTTTAGTTGAAGACGGTTGGAGTTTCCAGAGGAGAGCTAGAGATCTTCATCATCGTATGTACGTATTCAATTATCCGCTGTGGTTTGTTAGTTTTGTTTGTTGTTTGCAAGCATTTGAAAGGGCATGTGTTATAACCGTTCAAGCTGAATTTAGGTTAGACTTTGATATTGTATTTAAAATTTTCCGCTGCAAAGATTATTATTGAAATAATATATGTTATTCTATTCGTGTGAGATTCTGTTCTGTCTTTATTTTCTTTTTCTACCCTTAATGATCCGCTTATTCGTGCAATTTGAGTTGGACTTGTGTGGTTTATTGTCGATTTAAAGGGTACGAAAAAACGGATTGTTACATCAGCACTAGGAGACGATCAAAACGGTATACAGATATCAGTGGTACGATTGAATTATAAAAATTCGAATTTTTATACTAGTGGAAAATGCATGAAAAACATAGAAAAATAAGATCGGCGGAGCTAAAGAAGTCCGAATTTTGAAAAACGAAAAATGGAGACTTGCTGAGAAGATGGTTTAGAATTTTTCTACGTAAAAGTATTTGGGTTTCGAAAAAATTTTATTTTCATCGCTTTTTAACTGATTAAATTGAAGTAAATTTACGCACGAAATAAACTTTCATATTTTCGGACGAAAATTTACCAATTGCTATGTTTAACTAGACGCATTCCAAATATCAAATTTATATTTCAAAATTTTATCGTTTAAATTTTCACAAAATTTCAGTAATAACGTTATTAAAACCAGTTAAATTTGACGGGTCTTTACATTCTCCCCCACTCAAAACTTTTCGTCCTCGAAAAGGAAGGAGGTAGGAGAATAGAAACAGCTAAAAGAAAATAAACTTGAATAACATAATAAACAATTAATTTAAGCCATATAAATTCCAATTCAAATAAATCTATATTCATCAATTTTGTTTTTAAATTCAAGATTTGCATTAAATTGATTTAATTTACCTATATTAATGTTAGGTACAAAGGTTCCTTTCAAATGAAATTCAATTTAAATTCAATTAATTTAAGATGTCTCATTAAGTTGATCTAATTTCAATTTTATTTACTTTCAAAACAAAATTTTTATTTTATTACTCACATCTATTATACAATTAACTTATTATTCTATTTATCTCCATAAACATTTTATAGTTAAAATTTAAGTGAATAACATTTATTGTGCGCACTCACATTTTATTGATAAAGATGATTTATATTTTATATTATCCAATTTTCTTAAATTAACAATTTCAAAGATCATAAATTTGAATAGTCATTTATAAAAATTATACTTTATTCAACAAATTTAATTATTCTTTATTCTAAATTATTATTAAATTTATTCTACTTAATATATCCCATTACATATATATTAAGTATATTTACATTTATTATAACTACTCAAATTTTATTTAAAAAATTCCTTTGATACCATTTTCTACTGTATAATATTCAATTACATAGTTAACTTTTGAAAATTTAGGTAAGTTAAATATAATGCAATTGAGTGTTATACAAGTAAATTCCTAATTCAATTCTCTCCAATTTAAATATTAATTCAAAATTTTGATTCATTTTTAATTGAAATCGTCTTTCTCCCAAATTTTAAGAATTAAATTTCCGATTAACTTCAAACAATTTAGAGATAATAATGTATATACTATATATATCAAATCAAATCAAATCTAACATAATATACCTATAAATCAAATCATACTTAAGAAATTTAAATCGATTTAATTTCCAAAACGAAACTGTAGCAAAGCTACGAATTGGTCTCTTCCTTTTGAAACTCGAAAATGAATGTCGATGATGCGGCCGTCATCATCGAAATTATTTTCCAGCGACAAAAGAGAAGAGCTCTAATTTAAACATTTAAAAATTCTTTGAAAACCATTCCTATTTGAAAATATTTTAAATAATGTACATTTTAAACTTTAAAACCATAGTTTGAAATTGTCGAAAATTAAATTCTCAAATTCTAATTTATATTCACTTCAAATCCAAATCAAATTATAACTAAATTTTATAAATTCATTTACTTATATTACGCAATAGTCAATGGTTTATGAAACAATAAATGAAAATTAGATATTATCATTTTGGGCAACAAATTCATTAACGTTTTAATTTCAGAAAAAAAAATTATGCTTGTATATAATATAATCGTTCAAAATTATTTTATTTACTAAACTTCAAACAATATTGTGTCAGTTTGCTCTGCTCAGGTGTTTTGGAGATCCTATCGATAACGTTGATCAGATGAATCGATCGAAAACTCAAATCAACATCAACAACTCAAACAACACAAAATATATATAACATTTTAGTATAAATACAAACACACTCCCTCGCTCGACGGTACAAGGATGGATTTCAAAATAAGTATATAGATTCAAATTTGATGGAAATCAAATCAAAGAGAATTTAGATTCGAATATAAGTTCGAAAGAAAAGATAAGATAATTCAATTAACAAGATCGGGAGATGGATAAGCCTATTTAATTCACTGGCAACCTTAACCGGGTCGACCGTAACTTCAAGAATAAGATCGATGCTGAATTTCAAGGTAAATCAACATTCGATCGCAAAAGATAGGATTCTGGTATAGCAGGAGATAGATAGCATCGTAAACCGAAAATACAGAAATCTCCGGTAAATCGATGCCGATTGTAAAGGAGTTTTACCCCCCTTTTATAAATCATTTGAAGTTTGGCGAAACAACCAATTCATTATAAGGATCATTCGAAGTGGAGTTATGGAATACTCCAGAGTTGAAAGAAGTCGAATAGTGAGGGACACGAATGAATTTTGGAACCGCAGGGAACGTTCCAAAATTCAAAGGAATTAAGTCAAAGGAAGGGATTCAAACTCGAATGAGAGTGATTCTGTAAATACATTTACCCTATATGCTAAGTTTTTCCTAGACCTACCGAATCTCTGATACCAACTGTAACGACCCGCTATTTTGGACTATTCGTATCCGCACATATCGGACTTGGATAATTCAAAATACCGATTTGTTAATTTAAATTTGGCAAAACTGAACATATACAGTAAATAAATAATCACAGAATCTCAGATACGAAGTAATAATATGCAGCGGAAGCAAAAGATAGTAGTTCATGAAGCTACTGTATATATAACAGAGTTAAATAAGTTACAGCAGAAGTCTCGAATACAATATTCAATATACAATATCAGAATACATCTCTGGAATCAACTGAATATCTGAAAACTGGATAGATAGCTGGATCTCCAAGCAAAGCTCCAACTCCAAAGGTGAGTCTTGAATACTGGTACACTCAGTTTGACCCGAGCGTAAAGCAAAACACAAAACACTCGAGTCAGGATTAACATTCTTATATCAATAAATCTAACTCAAGCGAAATAATAATCGAAATACAAATAACTCAAAGGATGTTGGAATTACCATCCTCTAAGGATCCGTTAAACTATCTACTATGTAGTAGTGTACGCTAAATAGATAATGTATATCAGTAATATAAAGTATCAAAATAGTGTTAAGGCGTTACCATTATCCCCCTTAACACATTTTATATAAGCATCATAGTCTGTACAGCACTGTAAACTCCACCGTAAACTGGTGGGATATCAAGGAGTACTCCATAGATATAACACAAAACAAATTCGTAGTGGTCGCGTATATGAGAATACAAGTATGACAAGGCACACGAGGCAATACCCAAGGTAGTGAAACTACCATTTGCCTGATCCGGACTGGTGAGAACGCATCGCCGCAAACGATCGCAACACCGCGAAACAACACTCCCAAAAGTACAAGGGTGCACCAATCAATAACAAGTAATGAGTAGTTTTCGAAGAAGTGTGTTCGCTCGAGGTGGATAACCCCATTTGGCCCGGCACGGCTCCTGTTTTAGTCATTTCCAATTTGACACAAGTGTCAAGGCTATCCATTATCGTTCTCTTTCTTCGGTCATCACGTACGTCATTCCAACCACTTCACTCTGGATCACACTCCACGTATAGTTATTAAAGTGGTTTTCGGTTTAGACAAAGAGTATGTCCATAACCGATTCCGGTTTCTTTAATAACTTTCGTAGTTGTTACACCAATTGGTCGTTTAATAAATTTCAAAAACCAAATCAATTTCAATTTCAGTTAGAATTTATAAATCAACATTTCATTTGACTTCTATATCAATTTCCATAATTACGTTTAAAGCTTCCAAATTACCATTTCAAAATCTTATAATTCACATTCAATCTTAATTTAAACAATTCAATTATTGAATCAAGTTCATATATAAGTTTCCACTACACCAAAAAGGTGTATTTGTAACGAATATAGTCGTTACAAATGAAATTTATAACAAATATAGTCGTGAGCGGTACAGGCGTGAGGTATGTCGTTACAAATATTTATAACGGCCTCTACCCGTTATTAGATATATCACTTACCAACGGACTTTGTCATTAGAAATCTTAATTTTTGTAACGAAAAAGTTTGTTATTAGTTGCATCGATTTGTAACGGGTATTTTCCGTTACTTAGTTTCCCCTTTCATGGTAGAAGAAGGGGTTGTCATTCTAAATTAACACGACCTTGTCCGCTACAAATTTCAGCATTAGTAACGCACTTGTTCGTTACAAATTTCATCAATAGTAACGACTATGCTCGTTATAAATTTCGTCTCTAGTAACGAATATGTTCGTTACAGCTACCAAACCATGTAGAACTGCATTTTTGTTAGCATTTACACTACAGAATTGTCTATTATAATACAATAGGTACATACATATCAAAAATTACAGAATTTCGATAACAATAAGCAATTACGCATCCAAACATACAACTTAAATTGCACAAATATTTGACGACAAATTAAAGGAAGATTCGAAATTTCACAAGTTCATCATACATAACTAAAGAGTGTGAAATCAAAATATTACAAGTTCTAACATTACTTCAAAATAAAACCATTCCCTCTTCCTCCTTGTCACCTTAGTTGCCAACCCCTGTCCCTCTTCCTCATCTATCTGCTCATCTCCTAAACGGGCACATTGTATCGCCATGATCTAATAAATTGGTCAGGTTGTTCAGGATGGTCACTGTAGCAACATTTATATATTTCAAACTGAATTCCAAAGTCAACATTTATATACTTCATACTGAATTGTGCATAGGAATTTTACTATAGCAAGCCTTGAATCATACTTGAACATGCTAGTCACTAGCATGCCAACATATATAATGCTTACAAGGACCGAAACTCGAACAAGCTTCCATGTGAGCTTATTTGTCGAAACTATTCCAAATAATCCTAGCGCTACCACAATAGCAACTGATAATAAATTCTGCATTGAAGTGATAAAATATGTTAAATTTGCTAAGAATGCTGAGTTATCTTTTCTCAACTCAATATGTAAATGAAGTCATACCTTTTATTAGACGTGTTACTTTCATCATCTGGATCAACTTGGATTAATGGCATAATTTCTTGCTTGATTGAATCATCCACATTCTTTTCCATTGTAAAATCACCAATTTGGAAAATTCTATCCACATCTTTATGTCTTAGAAAAGGTTCCTCGATGTCATATGAAGTTGGTTTGAAATACGAAGACATCAAAGCCTGAAGAGACAAAAAACATATTTTAAAAGCCTTGTTCCTCATTTTCATTGATCTTAGTTGCTTGTCATGCAATCAAGTCAAATGAATTTGGACTATATGAATATAATGAAATAATTACATTAATGGTAGACATGCCAGCATATTGTCCAAGCATTGGTACATATTAAGAAATTCATTTCTATTGATACTTGAGCTTGTGATACTTCTATATTTCTGTACACTCAAATTCAAATCAATAACAACTGTGCATGAGCCTAATATTATATACATATAACAGTAAACTTAAAATCATAGCAACTTTGGGAATAATTTATTTCAAAACTACTTAAAAGTAATTTTAAGTAGTTTTGGATAAATAGTCAAATGTAAAAATTGTTACCAAACATAATACATATTTGGTTTCTTATATGTTGCTACCAGACATAATACTTAGTTCAACAGTTCTTTGCATGCCTTTAGTTTATTCTTCCTATCTGGTTAGCTTGAGCAGTATTTCTCCCCCTCATGCGCATATATGCAGTATACTCTCCACCAGGGAAGTAACCAGGAAATTGGTTTACAGTGGGTGAATTATATGAGTGATCAAACATTTTATGTAAAAAATTGATTTAGCTAAACTACTATAGTTAATTTTGTCACTTTCGTGCACATCAAAATAACCAAGTTCAACTAATTACATTAATATAAATAATTTTGACAAACATCCAACACTTAAAATTAGCATAGAATGGTTAAAACATTAACACACTAAGATCGGATTTTTTTAGAATGAATACTTTGTTTTCGTTGGTCTTTTGAATATAGCCTTAAACAATAATAATATAAATACGTTTAACACTATTTTTGATTAAATGATTAAGTATAGTTGAATACTAATTTAATCTACCAACAAATTTAAATACCAACGAAAAATATTTCTCTGTTTATTAATTCATTGTTAAGTGTTGACACAAATTTACATGCGAATAAGTTAATTTAATTCACCGACAATTCAACAACAAATTAAAATACCAACTAATTTGGATACTTATTTAGAGTAGTTTGAAAAATTAGTAACTGGGAGTTTTTTGCTATTGTTTTTTTTGAGTAAAGCAATTTGTTTTACCGCTCTGTATCACTTATTACCAAAAAATAGTTGACATAAATTTAGAAGAAAAACCAAAGAAATACCTTTAAAGGCTGAAACGATTCAAATAACAATAGCAAGTCAAGTGAACAAAGGTGCTAGGGACCTAGGTTTTGATTCTTTATTGAAGATTGCAAGAAAGTTAAATTATCGCCAGCTGTGCCCTGCCATGATTGAAATATCGCGAAGCAGAAAATTGGACATGTGGCACCAGATCGAGATGAAAGCAAGATCGAGATGAGAGACAAAAGATGAAAGCAAATTTTCTGCTTCCCGATCAAGTAATAAAACAAGTTATAAAACAAGCAAACTGTATTTAATTATGGGCTAAGTGAATTTTATACCTTGTCCAACTATGCAATGCATGAATGATCATTATTTATTGCTAAAACACATATTGATCAACTGAAGTATTTTCACTAAAATTTATAAACATATAATGTTATTCTCTTTACATGGGTTATTCTAGTGGAGCTGCTGTAGGATACTACCTGGTGAAAGCATTGATTGTAAAGTAGGGCATTCGTTATCAATGTGATTTCTGTTCTTATTTCGTGATATAATGGACCAGATTAAAAATAATTAGGAGTATAACGTTTATGTTTCCTGTAACAATTTTGAACCAAACATGAACATGTTTTATATATTGAAACCTTGTTATCATCTCAAGTTCTTGTAATTTACTTTATCTACCATATTTTACAAAGAAACAGATAGCTAAACTAGTTCAGTGTGCAATGGCCATATCAAATTGTCAGAAAAGGAAGCACATAAATGGAAAGAAAGAAAGCAATAAGCGAAAAACTCGTAGAAACTGGAGTTAGAAAAGGATTTTGGTATGGACTTGCATCTTTAGTTGTTCAAATAAATGGACTAATGAAACTGGAGTAAGAAAACAAGTTATAAAACAAACAAGGTAATTGCATCTTTGTTTGAGTGTACTCAAATTTCCTAAGCCAACTATGCAATGCATGAATGATATCTAAAAAACAGAGCATGAATGTATGAAAGCATGGAAAAGGCATAAGGTGCGTGACTAATTTTCATAGCAACAGAGTTAAAAAGGAAGTACGAAGCAAAGCAGCAATAAAACGCACAAAATCAAAGCAATGCACGACCAATTTCCAAAGCAACAAGGCATATACTGTAAATATGCAACTACAAAACATAGATTTTGTTATATCCAAACATATAATATTTGTAAATAGTTAAGGTTACCAACTCTGAATGTTGAATTTGCATCTACTATTTTTCTAAAGATTTTGATTCAAGGAGATCATCCTGGTCATCAATAAACTGCCAAGTGTAACTAGCACTGGTTAGGAAAATTATGATATGCTATAATGAACTCCAGTTATATGCAGGTATAGTTTTTGATAGCCTATTTGAAGTGAAAAGGTTCAAAATGGTGCATCCCGTGAAAAGCAAGCAATAACTAAAGTACTAAGAAATATTCAAAGAATATATACACATCCAAAATTCTGAACATCTTTAAATTTGAATGGAATTGATTTAAACATCTAACAGCCATATTCAAAGCTCAAAATTTTAAAATAAATCAAATTTCACAAAATTATAATAAAATAAGCAAATTCGCATTATTTTGTTTTTGTACGGTTGATATACCTTGGTGAAACATGTATAGCAGTGTTATTTTAATAGTTTACTTGTAACTATGCATATAATGTGATCAACAATCGGAGTTTAACATTATTCAAGTGGCTTTAATCCCCTTCTTCAGACATGTAAAAGAACCTGACATCTAAGCTTAATAATAAGTGCGGTAAACTAATCTAATTACGTATACAGATTACCTTTATGCCTCAATAAATAAAAAGCAAGCAATAACAAAGTACCGCTGGTTTTAAAACTTCAAAGTTCAAATCAAAATAGTAATTTCAGAAAAGTAACTAAGACGCTATCATCAGCAGCAGCAGTTAAATTTCAAAAAAATTCCAAAATTAAATCATCTTATTTCCCTAAATTTACGTTCAAGCTCACAAATTTCTAAAAATTTTAAATTCGAACCAAAGTTTCAAATCTAATTTTGAAGCAATTCATTAATTTAACCAAAATAGAAAGCACTTACTACTACGTCAAGCGTCTCCCTTGCCAGCCGCTTGCTTTCCCTTTGACCTAACCATTATATCTTAGCAGTTACTTGGTTAGTTGGCGATGGAATGATTTTGAAGGAAGGAAGTAAAATAGATCCTGAAGCGTGAATTTGGGGAGGAAATGGGGATTAAGCGGAAAGTGAAAATAATTTGGAGATTTGGCGGCCAAAGAAAGTGGGAAGCGTAATGAGCTTAAGCGTTGTGAGTCCAGATGTTATTTTCATCTTTTACCCTTTTGTTTTCAATTTATTTTCTTTTTTACCAAATTTTATGACGGTGTAAAGCGGTGATAAACTATTTACAGCTCCTTTTACAACGGCTTTGAAAATTTTATAACGGGATTTAAGTGTTATTATTTTATAACGGCATTTGATTGTTGGTAATTCAGAAATATTTTTGTTGGGAATTTCATGTTTTGGTGTAGTGTTCATTCCGAAAACATTTAAATTAATTTAATTTAACATTCAAATCAATTTAAATTCGTTTATCGATTTCATTCAATATCTGTTAAATAAATTTATCATTCAAAACAATTTCTATTAAATTTCCAATTCATTAAATCAATTACTTAAGTTCAACTTCATTATATCAAAACTTCAAATTGGATTAAATTAGATTCGCCAATCAAGTTCTTTAAATTACAAGTCTTGTATTTATTCCAATAAATCACATTTTATTTCTTTTAATTCACTTAGTTATAAATTTCAAAACTCAATTAATACAGAAACTAAATTTTACATATTCGAGAAGTTTCATTTCACTTATTAACTTACTTAAATAATTTTCCAAGACTTAATAAATAAAGAAATCCAATTTTATTTATTAATGAAGTTCGAATTCACTTATTCAAAAGTTCAGTTTCTCTTATCAAAGAATTCAAATTTTTATTTAATTATCAAATAATTCAATCTTATTCAATTATCAAAAATTTCAAAACTTAATTATTAAATAATTTCAAACTTAATTATTAAATAATTTCAAAACTTAATTATAAATTCAAACTTAATTATTAAATCATTTCAACTTAATTATAAATTCAAGCTTAATTATCAAATCATTTCAACTTAATTATATGAATAATTCCAAATATTATTATTGAATAATTTATTTTAAAACAACGTTCTTTCAATAACTACTATGTTAATATTTTGTTTCAAATATTAAATATTAACATTTTCCTTTCATTAAATTCAAATTCCAACTTCTTTTCAAAACTTTATTATTTATTCCTATAAAATCTTCATTTTATTTTTAAATCAAATTATTGACCAGTCGGGTCTATATTTAGTTCTCTATCCTAAGTCAAGTTCATTTGGGTATTTATCATTTCAACCCGATTCCATTTCAATTCAAAAACCAAAGCATAGCACAGGGAACTTGTAGTGTGATAACTGGGATGGTGTCAAAGTAAATAAACAAGCAATAACAACAATCAATAAAAGTCCAATAACTTATTCCATTAATCCCAAAATAATCGTATTAATTCACATTATTGTTTGTGCAAATTAATATACTTATTTCTAGAATCTACATTATCTTTTCATGTAGATTAAAGATTATTACATTAATATTTATACGGCTTTTCACTTGTCATCCATTATTCAAATTTATACTACAATAATTTATACAACATACCTTCAATGGTTCAAGGTGCGCTTAACCAAATTCTACGTGTCAATTAATTTAACATCTAAAAGGGGTCATATCAAATTCAGCATATAGATCCATTTTAAATTGTTAACTACCTTATATCAAATTCAATTGCATACTATTTATCACTTTAACATTTACAATTAATGTCCAATTTCATCACCATACAATGTATCATTTATCAACCAAACTTGTAAAATCATCGCATAACTAACAGATAATGGTGTCAGATGTCACAGGTGAACTGATACAGGTAATGTCATATATAACAGTGTAATTAACTAACAACAGAATATTTCAATTGTCATTTCAATTGAAATGAAATTTAAAAAATAAAAGAACATTAATCGTGAGTGATTGCACACCTTTCGAGGCCAAAGAAGTTTGACAACAGAAAAAGCTACAAATTCCAAAGCAAAGCAAAGTTGGCATGAATTTGACGAATAGATCTGATAAATAAGAATTGACAAATCGAATCAGAGCTAGATTAATGAAGAAAATTGGTATAAGTGGACACACACCCATATATACTTATATAACTATATATACATATAAAATCTAAATAAATTCCAAAACATAATTTCAAATTTATATTTAGTTCATGCATATATAAAATAAATCACTATATATATAGACTAATATAAGTACGTATGCCTAAACAATATATATATATATATATATATATATATATAAACTTGAGTATCATGAACTACTTACATATGTCCAACACTTTAGAATTATATATATATATATATATATATGTACAAGCTTGAAACAAAGTAAACAGGAAAATATGTATGTACTGGTAAACATATACTTACTTAATTAAAATATAGTTATATCAACAGAGTACATATACATAGTACTACTACATATAACAGATATTTTTGAAAACCTACATAAAGTTTATATATATATATATATATATATATATATATATATATATAGAGGCTCAGCCCATATGAAACAACATTCGAAATAAATAATTCAACAAAATGTATTAAAATAAAAAATCAAATAAAGTACAGTAACATGTAACATAATATAAAGTAATAAAACATAAACAAACAATGTAAACTAGTAAATGTTTATATATAGAACCGCACTCACCAGGATATTTGAAATGTTGTCAAATATATAGATCTACCTTTTAATTAATTTATTTATTTACATAAACTCGACCATATACTTAGCTGCAACTAAAAGATACCCATACTTTATATAAGCTATATAACTTTTGTAACACTTTGCATAAATATACATGTCAACAACAAATTCTTTTTTTTCTAAAATCAAATAAGAAAATATATACCGTGAACTGTATATAGATTAGACTATAAAAGCTTTTATGTAAAATATATTTATGACCAAATATATAACATCATACGCAACTTCTGTTATAAACAATTATATGTGTTTAACTAATATATTACAAACATATGCATTCAAACCAAACTCAGTAAATATAAACTGATATATGCACAAAAAACACTTACGGTTCCATCAACAAACCCATAGTATACATCTGATATAACTCAAATGAATAAATACAAAAAACCTTATACAACTCACATATAAACAACAGGGAAGAAGGCACACAATGAGGAGGAATTGCATGCGGCATGAGCTTCCCATGTGGAGGGCTGCCTAAACTGACCTGATGCTTGCGTGGCTGAAGCCACATGCGTAGGGAAGGTTGTAGTGGCTGACATGGTGCTAGAAAGTCGAGTGGAAGAAGAAGAGTAAGGCTGAGCTTGGGTGGTGCGATGGGGTTGGTGGCAGTTAGACAGGGGTGAGGTGAGGCGGTGTGGGTTTTGTGACAACAGCCGGAGGCGGGCTCGGAGGTGATGATGCGGGAGGGGTCTCGGTTGGGTGAGTGGCGGGTCAGAGGGGCTCGGAGGAGGTGAGAAGGTGGAAGGAGCTCGGTGCGAGGCTTGGCGGGGATTACGTGGCGGTTGCAAAGTCGAAGTGGGTTTGTGGTGCTCATGGCCGGTTGCGGTGAGCAAGGAGAGAAACTAGGCGCGGGTTAGGGAAGAAAAGGTCGGGTGGAGGTTGTACACGAGGCACAGAGGTCGATATATTTGTTTTCTTGCTCTCGTGAGGAGGGAAAAATGAAAGGCTACAGGAGAAGATGGAGAAAGGCAATGAACAGGGCAGATGGTAGTTGGATGGAGCAAGCTTCATCACTCTAAGCAAAAGCAACATGAATCATTAAACACAAAGATGGGTTTTAAGTTAGAAGAAGAAAAACATGCATCAGATGGTTTGCAATTGGAAGAAACTTGGCCTGCAACTAAAGCTTTTTGAAAGAACAGAAAAAATAACAGAGGGGAGAAAATGGAGAGTCGTGGCCAAAAGTAGGAAAAATGAGCTGTCACTTTTTTAGCTTTGGAACCAATAATACCTCAGTTTTAGGCTATTGGGAACGTATGAATCGAAAGGTCACAATAATGATTTTCGAAAAATATTGAATGCAGACCATTTCAATCATCCAGTAAATCTAAATGGTCGCAGAAACTAAAAGGTAAAGATTTGAATACTGATACGGTCATCCGTTTCACGGATTCGCCGTGTACCGGGCACTGAAACACAGATATGAATATACTGCGGAGATCAGCACTACGAGACGATCAAAACGGTATACAGATATCGGTGGTACGATTGAATTATAAAAATTTGAATTTTTATACTAGCGGAAAATGCATGAAAAACATAGAAAAATAAGATCGACGGAGCTAAAGAAGTCCGAATTTTGAAAAACGAAAAATAGCATCTTGCTCAGAAGATGGTTTAGAATTTTTCTATATAAAAATATTTGGCTTTCGAAAACATTTTATTTTCATCGCTTTTTAACTGATTAAATTGAAGTAAATTTACGCACGAAATAAACTTTCATATTTTTTGACGAAAATTTACCAGTTGCTATGTTTAATTAGACACAATCCAAATATCAAATTTATATTTTAAAATTTTATCGTTTAAATTTTCACAAAATTTCGGTAATAACGTTATTAAAACCAGTTAAATTTTACGGGTCGTTACAAATAAGAATCTGCAGCACTTTGTAAGTGATGTAGCAGCAGAATCTAAATCTAAACCTGAAGCTAATAACAGAGCTACTGTAGCACTTGTTAAGTGCTGCAGTTGGCTGAAATGTATTTTTGAATGTAATTGAAATAAACCTTTTAAATTGAACCTTGAACTATTACAGTAGTTTTGTAAAAGCTGTCTTTGCTGAATTGAACTATTTTGCAACTAAAACGGAACTATTACAACAGTTTTTAAATGTTGTCTTTACTGAATTGAATTGTTTTCAATTATAACTTACCGTAGCATTTTTTAAGTGCTGCGAAAAGCTGAAATTTCAATTTTTGAACTGTTTAACTGAATAAATGAACTCAGAAAAGGCTAAATTTTTAGGAATTGAATATTTGATTTTAAGAAATAACGATTTCACTTTTCAATGGTTTAAATGAATGATTTTAATTCGGAATTATAAATCATTTTGAAATTTATAACCAAGGGTACACTGCTTTGTGTGTCATATGATTTCGTTGTGATTGTGTGATGCGCACCTTTGATTTTAAGAGTGTGTCTAGAGGTGAGCGGTTACTACAGCTCTACGCTACCCTAGTTACAACAACACTGTTATTTGCAATGTTTACTTTAATATGGATATTTCTAGGATAGTGTTTATTACTACTTAATTGATGGTTTGAATGATCTTTAAAGGATGGGAGATCCCAAGCATCCTTTAAGTTATTGTGCATTGCTATTACAGTTCACTTGAGTTGGTTTACATTATATAAGTATGTATGTCCTGATTCGAGTGTTTGTGTTTTACTTTACGCTCGGGTCAGCCTGAGAATCACAGCTTTGGATTCACCTTCCGGAGCTAGAGTTTTGCTGGAGCTTATATGTCTATCTATTAGTCTACTTCTTCCAGTTAGTTCCTATTCGGTATTTGTCTCTGTATTGTTGTTTATATATCCTGACTTCTATTGTATCCATTTTTAAACTATGATATTTTGTATATGTTTTAAGAGTTTGCTCATAGTAGCTTCATGAACTACTATGGTATTTTATTTCCGCTGCGAGTATTCTGATATTTCTGTGTTTGTGATTCTGTGAATGATTTTATTTGCTCCAAATTTTATTACAATCTGTTATTTTGAGTTATTCAAGTCTGGCATGTGTGGATTATTGTCGATTTGAATGGTCCAAAATAGTGGGTCATTACATTTGGTATCAAAGCTTTGGTTTTAGGCAAACCTTAGCCTAAGGAGCAAAAACTCATTAGAGATAGGGTAGAAATACCCTAGAATTAGTGAAATCAATTTCAGAATCATTTCTTAGTGAGAGAATGTATTTTCGAAGTATAAAATGATTTTCGAATAATTTTGAAGGATTTTTAAAGATTATTTTGGCATAAATTTTTCTTATTTTGAAATCTAGATTTCTAAACTTCATCCCTTCTGTATCCACCATGTTAGCAATCTCTTGGTTAGGATTCTTATCGATTAGGATTCCTTGAACTTTGGAATGCTCCCACTTGTTCTGAAATCCATTTCTGTCCCCTTATTTGTATTCCTTTGATTTTGGAGCATTCCATAACTACACTTTGAATGACCTCTATAAAGATCGGTGATTTCGCAAATCTTTGAATGATTTGTAAAGGGGTGAAACTCCTTTACAATTGGCATTGATTCACCGGAGATTTCTGTATCCTCGGTTTACGATGCTATCTATCTTCTGCTCTACTTGAATTCTATCTCTAGTGATCGAATGTCGATTTGCCTTAGATTTCCGCATTGATTGTATTCTTGAAGTCTCGGTTGACCGGTTAAGGTCGCCTGCGATTTATATAGGCTTATCCATCTTTTATTTGGTAATTAAATTATCTCATCTTCGTTCGAGCTTATCTTCGAACCAGAATTCTATTTCATTAGAGTTCCTCTAATTTGAATCTCTGATGTGTTTTGAAATCCATTCTTAAATCATCCCTTGGAAAATTTGTGGTTGATTGTATTTTTGAAATTGTGTATACATCAGAGTTATTATTTTGATAAGGATGACCACATTTTATATATAAAAGTGAAATGTTTTTGATAAGGATTATATACCTTTTAAAAATGAGAGTCTGAAATTTTGAAAGGATTTGAAATTTTGAAAATTTATAAGGAATTTGATTTATATAAAAGGATTTATAACTGAAGGGTTTTGAATTTGAATTTCGAGGAATTGAACTCCGGTATTTTGAAATTTGGTTTTGAGATTTCAAAAATATATAATAATAATAATAATAATAATAATACAATTTAAATGTATTTTCCGGATAAGAAATGTTTCAAAAGAGTTCAAATGAATTCCAATGATTTAGAAGAAATTTCAATGAAGTTTTCAAGAAAATAGAAGTCTAGAACCCACTTGTGTCGCTGGAAAATAATTTCGGTGATGAGTGCACGCATCATCGACATTGATTTTCGAGTTTTAGAGTGGGGGAGAGGCCACTTTAGCAGCTTTGCTATGCGAGTGATTTTGTGAAACCAATTTTGATTTCAAATTACGAAGTATGATTTGATATTTGAAAGTTATATGTGTGTGTGTGTGTGTATGTATATATATATTTGAAACGATTTGAAGTGAGCCGATGTTCAGTCCTCGAGTTTCGGATTTGATTTAGTATAACTCTATTTATAAAAATTGATTTACTGATTTGTTTCTGATTTCCAACTCTTAGATTTGAAACTTGATTTCACCGACTATTTTGAAGGTTCGAACACTTCCAAATCGAGGTTTAATTTTCAAAGCTAAGAAATTTCGAAGAGTATAAAATATTTGATAAAGTATATAAGTTTAGTTTTTTATGTTTAAAGTGTGAAGAGTATGACTTAAATGAATTTGAAACTTTTGTTAAGTAAATAATGTGAAAAAGGTAAGTTGGATCTTTGAATCGAAATAAATAGTTTAAAGGTTTTAAAGGGATAGTTATAATTTTGGAAACCATTTTGGGTATAATTGATTTTGAGAAAATAGTTGGTTTTGAAAATAGATTGGAATGTAAACCCAGTATTTATATGATGATTTTGAAAAGGAATCTGTTTTACCTAAATTATGTTAATTTGGAAACTGGGATTATTTTCTAAACCCATTAATTTGGAAACTTTGAAACTGAAGATATTTAATTTGGAAGAAATAATTTGATGAAATCGTGTATGATTTCGAAACTATATTGATATTGAAATGATTTGAAATTGAGAACCATGTTTTATTAAGTACTTGATTTGAGAGTTGTCGAACTTATATAAAATGGATTTGTATGAGTATGAAGTTGATTTCAAAACTATTAATTTGAAAGGTACTCAATTTGGAAAGAGAAATCTTATACAATCGAAGTCTATATAAGTGTGATTTGATATACTATTGATTTGAAAATTATTTGATTTGAAAATGGAATCTTATATATAATGAGCTTTATATAAGTATGATATTTGAAAGTGATTTGAAAAAGGTACTATATAATTTATATTTTTGAAGTAAAGATATGGGAAGTGCCTTCTGCTTGATATCCGCTTTGTGGCCACATTGTGGATTCATTCTATCGATATTATTCTCTCTGATTTTTGGTTTTTCGGATGTGATACTCGAGTGTCCCACTGTGGCGTAACGCATGGTTTTTTTTCGAGCGCGACTGCATAGCGTAATTCGCCTGGCTGAGATGACCTAGGGGTACAGATTGTTTCCTGGGGATCCAGGCGTAATCACTGTGTATCCTGTGAACTATGTAGGTCGCATTAGTAGCAAATTCCGCCTGGTTGAGAAGGCCTAGGGGTACGGATTGTTTCCTTGGAGATCCAGGCGTAATCATTGTGTATCCTGCGGTCAACTAGTCATCATGGCGTAACTCGCAGGGCTGAGAAATCTTACGGATATAGATTGTTTCCTGGGGGATCCAAGCGTAACCATTGTGTATCTGTGATCCATGTTTAGACAAAAGTTTTTGTTTGGTTGTTTTGATTGGATTGTACTTTCCATATCTGTTTTTAAAAGTTTTTCAAGTATTTTCAGTAGGTGTTGAAACAAGTCTACTAAGTACCTGGAGAATTCTAGCTTTGCGCCTGATCAACGCATAGCCAGAGCCTGCAGGAATGAGGATAAACTTGTTAAGACATCGAGTTTTAAAAGTATTTTGATAAAGTATTATATAAAGGATATTTTGATCATTTATTTTACCTTTCTAAATAATCGAAATCTATATAGTTTTAAATGATGGTTCATCCTTGTCTTTCAACCTATTTTCCTTCCTAGATATTCCTATCCACCTATTTTCCCTTCTAGTTATTCCTATTCTCCACCTTGTTAAACTTACCTATAACAACAGTTATAAGGTATAATTTTAATCTTCTTGTCATCTTGTCTTAGTCCTATTTCATTCTATTTTTTTCCGTGTTTTCCATGCCTCGTTCCTTTTCGAGGACGAAAAGTTTTGAGTGGGGGAGAGTGTAACAACCCTGTATTTTATGATTATTTTAATTGTATATTTTAATTATTTTAATTTAATTCCCTGATTTAAAAACTTTATTTTATTTATTAAAATGGATAAAAAAATTTATTTTAAATATAAATTTTGATTTTTGTGTGAACTACAATTCCAAACCTGAATAAATGGAATATTTCCAGAAAAAAGTGGATTTTTGGTCAAAATGGTCAAACTTTGACTTTTAAATTTGAGTTAAATTTTTGAATTTTCCCTTTTATTATGAAAATAGATTTAATTTCAAGAATACTGCTTTTCTTTTCGTTGAAATCATATTAATATTATGAAAGTTATGCTTTTTACAATATTGTGTGTAAATTGTTTTATTTAACAAATTTGTTTATTTTAAATTTATACAAATAATATCTTTGTTTGTAAAATCATGTTCTAATTTGTGTAACATGATATGTTTTGCATATATTTTATTTTTAAAACATTTTTAAAGTATAGTTATAATGTTCAAATGTTGATTGTATATTGTTTTCAATCTTTAATTCTAGTTTCCATTAAATAAAGTATTTTCTTTATTTATTTCCTACTTTTCCTAAAACTATTTATTTATTCTCCATAATATCTATCTCTACCTTATTTTTCTTATTTATACATTCATTTAGTAATTAAATGGATAAGTATTTAGATCCCTATTTATTCCTTGGAAAGAAATTTCAAATATACACACACACACACACACACACACGTTATTATTTTAAAAGGCATACCTTTAAATGTTTATTTTAATTAATACAAGTAATATTTTTGGTTAATATGAGTAATGTTTATTTTAATTAATATGAGTAATATTATACCTTCCACCATCCCCTTCATATGTTGCTTTGGCCACCCCCTTAGCCACCACCACCATCAAGTTTACTACCCTTGGCCTTCACTCCAGCCACCACCTGGTCTGTACATGACCAAGGCTGAGCCCACATGCATTGGGCCGAGCCAAAATGTTGAACCAGAACCACACTTTTGCCTTGTACTTGACCTTCTTCATGTTGTAACTCAAAAACCCTTCACATTTCCTTGTAGCCATGCCTATATAAGCCCAACTCAGATCCATTTCAACCCAAAACATCATCAAGGCCGAACCTATATAGCTTTATGGACGAGCAAAAGTGATTTGTAATCAAGCAAAATCAATTGAAAAGCTTGGTGTTATCTTTTGTAAATTCTATTTCCATTTTTGTTCCAATAGATTTGGTATTGTATTTATATTTTGTTTTGCTTTGTTGTTGAATGCAAGATTTACATCTTAGCTCTCTCTCTCTACTCAAATCAAAAGTCGTATCGTGCTTTCTGGAATTCGTTTGTGTGTTTTGATTTGCTAACTCCATCATAAAAGGTGAGTTTTCACACATGACATTTATACTTATATAATTAGTGAAGTGACAACAAGTGAATGTGTAGAATTGTTATATCATGTTATACCTGCCTGTGATGTTAATTATATGATGTTAAACCCTGTTATAAACTTGTCTCATCATCTGTTATGTTTTATTCTGTGATACTGTGTATTTACTTTTGTTTCTCACGCTACAAGTTCCCTGTAGAATAGAATCACTATGGGTTGAAATGATACATACCCGAAAGGACTTTTGAATAAGGAAAAATCGTTATGGGCTGAAATGATAGGCCTAAATAATTTTTTATTTATTTGTATTTGTCTTGGGATCTCGGGTTTGAAATAATCAAAACTCGAAAATTTTACTAATTATGGATTTAAATGATAATTTCCGTATCACTGGATTTAGGTGTGAAATATTATCCGGACCCGTGGTTGATTTCAAAATATGATTTCTTATAAATTTCATTTATTGTAAATGAAAAAAAATATGAACTTTGACTTATATTGGATTTAAAATGGTTAAGCAGTGTTTTTCTAAAAGGTTAAATGGTATAAGTTAATAGATGGTTTGAGTTGTTGTGTGAAAGTTTGATTTAACTTAATAATGGGAATTTAAGTAAAAATGGAATTATAAGCTTAACTTGGTAATTAATATAACTGATGTATGAATTGGATAAATATAAAGTAAAAGAAAATATCAAGTTATTTGTAAAATAAAGTTAAGCAACTTACAGTGTATTTTGAATTTAAATAATTTGTTTAAAATGTTAATAAATGGATAGTTAAATGGAAATTTGGAATTTAACTTTACTTGGAATTGTGAGATTTGGTTTTAAAATGGAAGTTTAAGTAAATTAAAAAATGAAAGTTTAGTTTAATGTATGAAATGGTAATTTGAAATTTAAGTGATAAATAATTGTTAAAAGGTAAAGAATGAGAAATTTGTGTGCTTGAATTTAATAAGTGAAATTATTGATATTTATTTGTGAAATTTACTTTATAAAATTCATACGTTCAAGAGCATTTAAATGACCCTTTTTTTAGTGGAAAATATGAAATTTTATAAGTTAAAAATGGTTTAAATTGAAGTTTATTTATGGCTGAAATTCTACTGTAAATCTGGAAATGCCTTTAGTAGCACATCAGAAATGCTATCGTTTCTGAAAAATTACTAAAATATGAACTAATAAGAATCTGCAGCACTTTGTATGTGCTGTTGTAGCAGAATCTAAATTTAAAGCTGAAACTAATAACAGAGCTGTTGTAGGTCTTGTTAAGTGCTGCAGTTGGCTGAAATGTGATTTTTGAATGTAATTGAACTAAACCTTTTAAATTGAACCCTGAACTATTACAGCAGTTTTGTAAAAGCTACCTTTGCTGAATTAAACTATTTTGCAACTAAAACTGAACTATTACAATAGTTTTTAAATGTTGGCTTTACTGAATTGAATTGTTTCCAATTATAAATTACCTTAGCATTTTCTAAGTGCTGCGAAAAGCTGAAATTTCAATATTTGAAGTGTTTAACTGAATAAATGAACTCAGAAAATGCTAAATTTTTGGGAATTGAATATTTGATTTGAAGGAATAATGATTTCACTTTTTAATGGTTTAAATGAATGATTTTAATTCAAAATTATCAATCATTTTGAAATTTATAATCACGGGTACACTGCTTTGTGTGTCATGTGATTTTCTTGTGATTGTTTGATGCACACCTTTGATTTTAAGAGTGTGGCTAAAGGTGAAAGGTTACTGCAGCTCTACGCTACCCTAATCACAATAACACTGTTAATTGCATTGTTTACTTTAATATGGATATTTCTAGGATAGTGTTATTACTACTTAATTGATGGTTTGAATGATCCTTAAAGGATGGGCGATCCCAAGCATCCTTTAAGTTATTATGCATTGTTATTACAGTTCACTTGAGTTGGTTTACATTGTATAAGTATGTATGTCCCGACTTGAGTGTTTGTGTTTTACTTTACGCTCGGGTCAGCCTGCGAATCACAGCTTTGGATTCGCCTTCTGGAGTTAGAGTTTTGCTGGAGCTTATCTGTCTATCTATTAGTCTACTTCTTCCAGTTAGTTCCTATTCGGTATCTGTCTCTGTATTGTTGTTTATGTATCCTGACTTCTATTGTATCCATTGTTAAACTATGATATTTTGTATATGTTTTGAGAGTCTGTATATAGTAGCTTCATAAACTACTATGGTATTTTATTTCCGCTGCGAGTATTCTGATATTTCTGTGTATGTGATTCTGTGAATGATTTTATTTGCTCCAAATTTTATTACAATCTGTTATTTTCAATTATTCAAGTCTGACATGTGCGGATTATTATCGATTTGAATGGTCCAAAATAGTGGGTAGTTACAACAATTACGTTTAGCTCGGCCTAAAGCCTAACGCCATCGTTCGACATCCTTTAGCAGCGTCGTTTAGCAAAGTCACTCAATGAGGTCGTTCGACATCCCTGGTTCGGTGCATACGAGGGATATTAGCAAGCTATCAAGTCTACAACAAAATAAGGGCGTTCGGATAGCTTCCCTTCGGTCCAACTCACTACTTGCCTTGGTTCTCTTGGGTGATTACTTCGAGTCACTCGATGGTCGACCAGACAGTTCTCCACTGGCATTCCTCGCTCGGCATGGCTCGTTCGGCATGCCTAGTTCGGTGTGCAGGAGTCACCTACTGTAGGCTAAGATACCTTGTTCCTAGGCCCATGAGAGAAGTCCAACCTATCTTCATCTATAAATAGAGAGGCAGGGGCATGCTGGAAAAGTACCTTTTTCCAGAACACTAGGGAGACTCTACAGCTTTCAAGACTCATTCTTTTTCAGTTAGCATTAGCATTCGAGTAGTTGGTGTACGGATTGTATCTGTAATCAATTGTTTAGAAAAGAAATAAAGATTAAACTCAAAGTGGACGTAGGTAGTTACATCGAACCACTATATATTTGGTGTTCTTGTTTCTTATAATTATTACTACATTCCACTGCGTTATTCCTCAGTTTTAATTTACCTTCTTCATTAATCTGTCTTCAAAAATCCTTCTTCGGGTTTTAGTGACCAAATCTGGTGCTAACATTTTGGTGCTTTCACTGAGAGTCGCACTCTCAGTTTATTGGGATCTACTTTGTAGCTACTGGATTAAAAAATCCCCCCAAGGAGATCCAAGTCATTTACAGAAAGCCCATTGATTCTACTCAGAGTACCTACCAATAACTCTAAAATGGGAAGACCTCGTACCAGATCAGCCTCGCACAACGCATATGTCAACGAAAATGCCAGCGTCCAACAAGTAGGGACCAAGCAACCAGCAAGTTAATCCGGGCACAGAGACTGTCGCCGCCCAAAGCCAAATGGAAGTTGTCACTAGAACAGAGTTCAACGACCTGATGAGAGAACTCATGGAAAGAAGGAGACAAATTAGCGAACAGATTCAAGCTAACGCCAACCTTATGACTCAGCTTACTCAACAACAGCATCAAAATGATGGAGGAAGCCCCGTTCTGTACTCCTCATCGGACAGCTCGACTTCGTCCGATGAACCTCCCAGGTGTAGATGTCGCAAAATTGAAACAATACAAGCATGTGTCGTAGATCGATCAACCAAGGATGGTCCAAATTCCCTACCTGCAACCATGGCGCCTCACTTACATTAAGGTAATCATACCCAAGCTGGAGCAGGAAACTTAGGATCGGGAGCGTGAGTGGAAAATGGACGCTCGGCTCACCAAGGCCCTGATAGTGCTGGTTCTCAAGATACACATTTGTTAGATCGTCGATAGAGGAGACATCAACCCGAACGATCTCGTAGAACAGATTCTAACCTACCATCCTCCATACAAACCCCAGACCTATCGGCTATGGTCAGACAGCTGATGAGAGAAAATCAAGGCTTGACTAATGATGATTGGGGGATATCTAGGAGTCATACTCCATTCACAGACACTATTATACAGGCCGAGTACCCTAGGAAGTTTAACATGCCAACTATCCCGGCCTATGAAGGGAAGACTGATCCCCGACAGCATGTGATGAGATATGAATGGATGATGGATCCAGCTAGAACAAATGATGCAACTAAGTGTAGATGCTTCCCAATAACTTTATCCGGAATTGCGACCATGTGGTTCACTCGACTTCCTCCACAGTCTATATCTAGCTTTGACGAATTGGCAACGAAATTTGTAGAACAGTTCAGGATACATGCCACTCGTCCCAAGGACGTGATGTCCCTATCCAGTGCAATCCAGGCTCTAGGGGAGTCATTGAAGGAGTACTTACAAAGATTTCACATTGCGGCTACTGAAGTCAGAAGCCCCAATGACCATGCAATTATGATGGCTGTGATGCGAGGAGTGGATTCGGATTCAGAGTTTGGAGATTGGTTGGCAGGAAAGCCTCCGACTATGCTAGAGCGTTTTCATTCAATGGCTCATTAGTTCATAAGAAGGGAGGAGGCTAGGTGGACGAGGGAATATAAGGCACCGGGGCATAGTCAAGAGACTGTGAAGAGTAACATTGCTTTAAAACAATCCGGTGATAGCTCGGGGAAGGTTCAGCTTAATGTCCAGAACAAGCCTAGGCAATCTAAAGAGTCCGAAGGAGGAAATCCCGAAAAGAAAAGAGAAGCGGGAAAATGGAAGCCAAGGATTCCAAACTACAACGAATACACTACTTTGAATGCATCTCTAGAAAATATTTACCAATCAACTTGTAATACTTTCCAATACAGAAAGCCACGCCCAAAGGAGTCAATAGAGGAACAAAAGCGAACTGGGAAGTATTGCCGCTTCCATGAGACTTACGGGCATAATACAAAAGAATGTAGACACCTCCATGATGCCAAAGAAAAGCTGATTAGATAGAAAAAGTTGCAAGAGTTTTAAAGAACCCGTAGGATGGTAGACAAGGAACATTAGACCCCGGACGCAGGCAAGCTCCACGCCATCCAGAGGAACCTGCTCGAACTATAGGTAGACTAGTCATAAACACGATAGTCGGTGGACCTCACCCTGGGGATAAGAATTGGCAGGAAATGGAGCAGTATGCTAACACCCTAAAGCATGCATATTTTGAGTGTTACTCAAATACTGAGGACGGGTCCCCAGCTAAGCAGCAACGAACAATGACGGATGATATAGTTCTCAAGAGTAGAGATGCTGATCTGGTGGAGGCTCCTACCGTTGACCCGATGGTCTTTTCCGTGACAATCGGACGAGCATTTGTGAAAAGAATTTTAATTGATTGTGGCAGTTCTGCTAACATCATCTTCAAAAAAGCATATGACCAAATGAAGATGGAGACCAAAGATTTACAGCCATCTTATACCCGCATCCATGACTTTATTGGTGCAGCAACCGATGTAGTGGGTTATGTTGAATTTCCAGTTGAACTGGGACAAGATGAACGTAGGAGGGTACGAATCCTGCCTTTTATTGTTTTGGATGTCGATTCTCCATATAATGTTTTTCTAGGTCGACTGGCCTTGGTGAATTTTAGTGCAGCTTTGGCCCCTTGGTGTTTAACTTTGAAATTTTTGACAGACAAAGGAGTTGGTGTGGTGCATGGTAGTCAGGCGACCGGTCGTGTATGTTATGTGGCTGAGCTGAGAGAGGCCCAGCGGAGAGAGAAAGGAAAGGTTGCAGACAGCTCCGTCCGCACCCGAGTCACTGAAAATTGACAAGTAGCGCCCGAGCCCTGGCTCGGGCAACACGATTGGGTCTATAGAGACATAGATCCGAGAGATGATGATGAGGAACCCAGGGAAGCAAAAGCAACACCGGCTGAACTGACGATTGACATTCCAGTCAGCTTAGATGACCCATCACGAGTACTTAAGATTGGATCACAGCTCGGCCCCTCGATGACCGAGGATCTCACCGACTTCCTTCGAGCGAATCTGGATGTTTTCGCTTGGACACATTCTGATATGTGTGGGATTTCTTCCGCTATTGCGAGTTATATGTTGAACATATACCCGAGGTACATACTAGTAAAGTAGAAAAGGAGAGGCATGGACCCGGAGAGGTCCGTTACTCTCAGAGAGGAGGTGGACAAACTCAAAGCCAATGGGTTTGTCCACGACGTCCTCTACCCTGAATGGGTGTCTAACCCCTTGCTAGTGAGAAAAGCAAATGGGAAATGGAGAATCTGTGTAGATTACTCTAATCTGAACAAAGCATGCCCTAAGGATAGTTTTCCTTTACCTAGGATTGACCAGCTGGTTGACTCAATAGCAGGGAACGAGTTACTATCATTTATGGATGCGTATTCGGGATGCAATCAAATCCCGATGCACATTCCAGACCAGGAACACACAGTTTTGTCATAGACGTCGGGTTATATTGCTATGTAGTGATGCCTTTCAGATTGAAAAATTCGAGAGCGAATTATCAGCGTCTGGTGAATCAAATGTTTAAAGACCAGATAGGTAGAACAATGGAAGTCTATGTGGATGACATGCTCATGAAGTCACGGCAGTCAAACGACCACATTCAAGACTTAGCGAAGGTGTTTGATATACTCAAATATTATGGAATGAAAATCAATCCTTTGAAGTGCTCCTTTGGCATTGCGTCAGGGAAGTTTTTGGGTTTCATTGTAAATGCACGGGGAATTGAAGCTAGCCCGGAAATTATTCAAGCTATTCGGGACATACAAGTGCCCAAAACTATAAAGCAAGTATAAAGCCTGAGCGGAAAAGTGGCCGCACTAAGTCGATTCATATCCAGGGCCACAGATAAGTGTATTTCCTTTTTTGATGTAATGAAAAAAGGAAAGAGAAATTTAGAATGGATGCCTAACTGTGAGGATGCATTCCGAGCTTTGGTAAGGCATTTGGAAAGTCCCGCGGTGGTGTCAAAGCCTACAGACCATGAAGTATTGTATGTGTACTTGGCTGTATCCCAGCATGCTATCAGTATGGCTTTGGTTCGCGAGGAGGACCGGGTTTAGAAGCCGGTTTACTATGTTAGTAAACGTCTAACGGAGGCAGAAAGAAATTATCCTAGATTGAGAAACTGGCCTACTGCTTGGTGATTGCATCACGCAAGCTTCGTCTGTACTTCCAAGCGCACTCGATCAGTGTTTATACCGATCAACCCTTGCGTCAGGTACTCCAACGACTAAAAACCTTTGGAAGGATGTTAAAATGGAATATCGAGTTGAGTCGGTTCGATATTACCTAACTGCCATGAAGAGCCATACAAGGGCAAGCGCTAGCAGACTTTATAGCTGAATTCACCGTGTCAGACGAACCAAACAGTCACGGTGTCATTCCCCCCATTCGATGGAAACTGTATACCGATGGGGCATCTAACGACCGTTGCTCTGGGGCTGGTATAGTTCTTGTGACTCCCAAAAACCGATCAATTTGTTATGCTTTGAAGCTCAATTTCCCAGCTACAAATAACGAAGCCGAGTATGAAGCATTGATTGCTGGCTTGAAATTTATCAGGGAACTGAGAGTAAAATCGGTTGAAATCTTTTGTGACATACAATTGGTGGTGTACCAGGTGCGAGGGGGCTATCAAGCAATGGGACAGAGACTTGCCCCATACCTTGTTCAGGTTCAAGAGCTGGTAGCAGATCTAGAATATTATGATATTTCGCATGTCCCGCATGAACAAAACAGAGAAGCTGATTCATTAGCCAAATTTGCAAGTACTGGCGATGCACAACAATTGGGATTGATTCCCGTTGAAACCTTACATGCTCCAAGTATAAATATGATGGAGGTAGATTTTGTGTTAGAAACAAAAATCGAGAAGAAAATAATGGATGACCCCATTCAAGCAATACTTGCTACACAGGTTCCTACCCGAAAGAAAGAGCGAAAGACGACAAGTCATCCATAAAGCTTCGCGATATGTAATGCAGGATGGAATAATGTATCAAAAGGGATTCTCAGCCCCCTTACTCCGGTGCATTACCCATGAAGAGATAAAATGAGTCCTGAAGGAAGTCTATGAAGGAGAATGTGGTGAACATACTGGGGCGCAGACATTAGCAAAGAAGATCCTCCGCTATGGATATTATTGGCCAACTGTAAATCAGGATGCTGCAGACTACGTAAGAAGATGTGATAAATGTCAAAAGTATGCAAAAATCCTGAGAGCTCCATCGACGGAACTCACATAAATGGTTAGTCCCTGGCCGTTTGCAATGTGGGGGATCGATATAATCGGTTCTTTGCCTATATCCAAAGGTGGTGCAAAATACGCGATAGTTGCGGTCGATTACTTTACCAAGTAGGCAGAAGCAGAGCCCTTAGCCACAACCACTATCAAGAAAGTCATTAATTTCGCTGTACGAAATATTATATGTCGTTTTGGCCTGCCATGGACTATCATTACAGACAACAGAACTCGGTTCGAAAGTAGGGAGTTCAAGGAGTTTTTTTAAAAGTATGGCATTGGAAAAAGGTTTGCAGTCGTTGCTCATCCAAAAGTCAATGGACAAGTAGAAGCCGTGAACAAAATAATCAAGTACATATTGAAAAAGCGTTTGGAAAAGGCTAGAGGCAAGTGGATGGATGAACTTCCAATAGCGCTTTGGGCTTACAGAACCACCCACAAGTCCACGACTGGACACACTCCATTCGCATTGGCATATGGCATGAAAGCTGTTATACCCGTAGAACTTGAAGTTCCTTCGCATCGGGTAATTCATTATGATCCAAGGACGAATCAGGATCTTTTACTCGAATCACTGTACTTAGTTGATGAAAAATGTGAAGAAGCTAATTTAAGGGATGCTACATACAGGCACCGAGTCGCTCGTCGATATTATAATGAAAAAGCATGACGGAGAATCTTTAATGAGGGCGATCTCGTTTTGAAACGAGTTTTCCCGGTCCCGTCGCATATGAATCCCACATAGGAAGGTCCATACGTCATTAAACGGAGGCTTGGGGAGGGTACCTTCAAGCTAGCGACCATTGATGGCGTGACACTTCCCTAAGCATGGAATAGCGAGCATCTGCGGCATTATTGTAATTAGTCTATTTCTTTTGTATTTTAGTGCAATCATTTCCAGTATATTTCTATTTTGTTGATTCTTAGTTTTTGGCATGTAATAAGACAATTTAGTTTGTTTTCATTAATAAAGGCTTGAAGCCATCTTTTCCATGAATTATTGATGTCTTCGTGTGTGATAATTCTATGGCAAAAAAGTAAAGTTACATTATTCTATTTGGTGTATGAACGCGCATAATTCCAAAAAATCTCCAAGTCTCTAGAGTGTGGACTGGAGTACTCTGAGTCCCCAGAGTGTAGACTAGAGTATAAACAACTTAAAATCTCCAAGTCTCCAGAGTACGGACTAGAGTACTCTGAGTCCCCAGAGTGCGGACTAGAGTATAAACGACTTAAGATCTCCAAGTCCCCGGAGTGCGGACTGGAGTACTCTGAGTCCCCGGAGTGCGGACTAGAGTATAAACGACTTAAGATCTTCAAGTCCCCGGAGTGCGGACTGGAGTACTCTGAGTCCCCGGAGTGCGGACTAGAGTATAAACGACTTAAAATCTCCAAGTCCCTAGAGTGCGGACTGGAGTATTATGAGTCCCCGAAGTGCGGACTAGAGTATAAATGACTTAAGATCTCCAAGTCCCGAGAGTGCGGACTGGAGTACTTTGAGTCTCTGGAGTGCAGACTAGAGTATAAATGACTTAAAATCTCCAAGTCCCTAGAGTGCGGACTGGAGTACTCTGAGTCCTTGAAGTGCGGACTAGAATATAAACGACTTAGGATCTCCAAGTCCCCGGAGTGCGGACTGGAGTACTCCGAGTCCCCAGAGTGTGGACTAGAGTACAAACGAGTTAAAATCTCCTAGTTCTCAGAATATGGACGGGAGTACTCTGAGTTCCCATAGTGCGGACTAAAAATATTCTAAGTACCCTAAGCGTGAAAAAGAGGATCTATAATTCCAAAAAATCTCCGAGTCATATGGAAGTGAATTGGGATTTATGTAACTCACAAGATTTTGGATCTCGACCACAGTTATACAGTAAGTTAAACAATAAAAGTCATTTGAAAGACAAAGAAACTAAATTTTATTTATCAATCCAAAACAGGGTTCCACTACAATCCCTCTAAAACTCGGAGTCAAAAATCTATCTCCATTGGCTATGAAAATAAATAGAAATAATTACATAATCTAAGCTAACTCTTATTGAACAAGTGTGACAACTACTTCTTTAGTTTCTTTTCCTTCCTCGTTTTCTCAGATGACTCCTCCCCTACGCGTTTTCTCTTGGACACTTTGCTTGATGGCGAAGTAACATCGGAGGAAGGAAGAGGAACTTCCAGTTGCCTGGACCCACCAGGGAGATTGACCTTCAAAGGCCTGTTCAAAGGATCATCTAGTTCCACTACTTGGGGCTCAACTTTGATCTCAACTTTCATTTTCTTCTCCTCCGCAAGTTGCTCCTTCATGCTCACTTTTGAAATATGTCTGGAGGCGCCTGTAATCTCAACTTCGTAATTTTCTTCGACGGGTGACGAAGTTTCAGACTTGTCCTCTTCAAGCACCTCAATCACTTGAGCATCAGGGTCGAGAGTCTCTCCTGCTTGAATGGCCTCATTCGTCTTCTCCTTCTTCTCCATGGCGTCATCGCTCCTTGGAGTTGTCTCAGGATCAGAACAGCCTACACGAGATCATAAGAGACAAATGTTAGAATACATTAACTACTCGTCGAAAACGACGGTCTTTTGAGCTTTGAAAAGAGAAGTTATGTACCGGTTTCTGGATGACTCTCAACCGTCCGGGAAATTTAGCCCTTTGGAATAGAAGATAGAACATGAATATCAAGGCCAGGATCTTTTAGGTCGTAGACAACGTGCTACTCGAAGGGATTAAGTGCAGGGCGACCAGTCGGTTGAGTAGAAGAAGGAGCTGGAGACTCGGTTCCAAACGGATCAGTAATATCGTTCTTTCTTTTTGACGAGGAAGAGTCTCTACTATAGAGAGATTTCGCTACAGACAAGTCCGAAGGCTCATTCTCCCTGAGAAATTCCTTCACTAAAGCTTCTTCGTCCACCTCTTCAGTGCCCGACCCAATCATTTTAATCTTTATCAAAGTCTCCCATGCTTTGGCTAGAGATTCGAGGTAACCCTCACCGAGGAACGTTAAGTCGCGATGCAGGAGAACTCGAGCATTATACTCGGCTATAAGCGGATCAAACATGCACTTGATTTCCTCCCTTCCAACCTTTGTAGCCGCCTCAAGGCGAGAATCAATCTCTGTGGATGCTATTCTTTTGCCCTCCTCACGGGCTTCATCCCTCTAGCGTCTCAACATTGGAGAGTTCTTCATCATGCTTTGTCTTTAGGAGTCGTGTAGTGACAATCTCGTCGCAATATCATTGTGACTCCTCATAAGTAGCAGTTTTCTCTTCCCTTTCTTTGAAGAGCAACTCTTCCAATTCTTTAACTCGTTGGGCGAATGCATGTCTCTCCTTTTGGACCGAGTCTTTCTCTAAAGCCAAGGCACTGCAGCGTTGAACAGCTTCATCGATCTCTTTCTTATGAGTAGCCTCCAGAAGATTAACTGCCTCAGCTGTGACTTTGGCGTTTTTCTAAGCAGTTTTAAGCTGAGACTTGTATGAGAGAAGCTCTTTATCCGAAGCTTTAATGATGCCTTTATCATAAATGGCTTCGAGTTTCAAGCGATCAATTTCATGTTGACGTTCGATAGAAACTTCTGACACTTTCTCCACCAAATGAACAAATGCGTCGTGTTGAACGTAGACATCGTTGTTGCAAGCACTGGCGCTTTGTTTGATGTGCCCTGGAATGTGATGAATCGCAGGAAGAAATTTTAGACCATCGAAGCATATTTTCGAGAATGTGGCCTTGAGCTCAGCAAGTTTTTCCACTATCGACGGATCATGTGTAGGAGTGGAAGGAGTTTGCCTAGAGACTACAGATGTTTTGTGAGGTTCCCGGGATTGCCTGGTACTAGATTAACCAGAATGTTGGCCTCGGTGAGCCTCAGGCTAGGACCCCTTATGCACATATTTCTCCTTACCTTGCACTGATTGAAAAGGAGGATCGCGAGAGTAGGAAGACTGGCTGTATGTTTTTCTTCGATAAGATGAATCTTAGGGGCGATAGTCACGATCGCCAGTGTCATCTCTGTCCCGACGTTTACCAGAGCCCGAATTCTGGTCAAAATGATGTAAAACAGACGACCCGCGATGACAGTCGAGTCCGTCAGTATGCCCCATATCACTTACGCAGAAATTGAATGACGACAAGTTAGCAAAAAATAGAGTTATAGCTAAAATTTAAGTGCAAAATGAAGTGCACATGTCCGCGTGAGTCCTAGTGTTTCCCCCCGACGGACCAGTTTCTTTATCTTTACTTATAGGAGTTTTTTCTCCTTGGTTATGGGCTTGAGCGCTTGCATCACCTCTCGCGGGAGAATAGAAGTTAAGGGCTTCCGGATCGTTGAAGCCATAATTGAGTAAATCGTCGGGAATGGTGAGGTCAGATAAGCCTTTCAATGAACCCCCCAAGTGTTGAGGAGACGACTCGTTTTCCACTGGAGTGATTGTTGTTTGCGTCAAAATTGGGCACAACACTCTTCGGGAGTCGTTGAAGAGATAATAGTAAAGAATGTAAATTCAAAACAGATATTATCTAACAAAAACTCCAATCAACAATAAAAGGAATGAGTAGACAATCGATTTATAGTGGTTCGGCGTGTTGCCTACGTCCACTGTGAAGTGTTTTGATGTTTTATTGCTTTTCTTTCAATGATTACAAGTTGTTGCAGCAATCAACAGCAAATTACAGCTAGGAATTCGAATTTAACAGCAAGTTTATGATACCAAATGATGGAGATCTCGATCCGGCAGAATCTGGGCGCCTCAGAGTCAGAAGATCCCTTTTTTGTTGGCTCTGGGGCTCTATTTATAGGCGTGAGCTGCTGATATTTCGCTGAAAACTCGGGAGACCACTTCTGGCACGTGAGGGCGCCCACACGCACGGTCCTAGGAAGTTTGGGCCCACTTTGGCATCGGTTCGAACTCCATTCGAACCGATCAAGAATTCATCCAATCGAGGTGAAATTTGGCGTGGACATTTCTTAACATGTGCGCAAGCTTCTGTGAAAATTTCATGGAATTTGGATCAGTAGATTGGGAGATATGATGGATTCGAAATGGGGTCCATTGCATGGCTGTTTGGTTCGAAACCATGCTTTCAAACCGATGGTTTCGAATCCATCACGGCACGTGTCTTCGTGGTGGCATGGAGCGCAAACTTCGAACCAACCCGGTCTTCACTCCGAGTTGACCGCTTCGACTCCATAAATCTCAACGAATTCGAACCGATGGAAGACACGTCATCATGGTTGGTTGACCCAGTGGATTCGAATGAGGCTACACAGGATGGGTTCGAACTTGGCATCATGGATGGTTTCGAACGAGGTTCCATGTTTGGGTTCGAACAACGTCTTATGATGGAATCGAACAAGGATGCTTGTTTGGAGTCGAACAAGGCTTTGTGGTGGGTTCGAAACAGCTACTCTCTGATGGATTCGAGGTCCATTGTTATGAACTTGGTAGGTTCGAACTTGATGGGTTCGAACCCGAGGCATCCCGATGGGTTCGAACCTGATGGGTTCGAAGGTGATGGTTTCGAACCTGATGGGTTCGAAGGTGATGGTTTCGAACCTGATGGGTTCGAGTCTCAGGCCTTTTCTTTCAAATTGAATCGATCATAATTGGAGCGTATGAACTCGGATTGGCTTGAAACTTGAGACGTCGATTCCTATGGTCTTTCTTGCTGTGTCCTATCAATTGTGGCTCAAGCTGGACTTGGACAAAATTCAGTGATATCCATAGCGAGACGAAGTATGGCAGGTCTCTGAGACGAACCGTTCTCCGTTTCTGATCGATCTTTTGGTATCGCGGCTTTGCCAAAAAGCGGGATAACATTCTTCCCCCCAAAGTACGTCTTGTGGGAACATGACGTGCTTTGAACAGCTGCAATTTATCTGAACAATCATTGCTCTCTCTTTTTTGTTGAAACTCGTATGCTGTATTGTTGTAACCTTGTGTTGACATGATTGATTGCTGTATAATAGTGCTTAGCCGTTGGCTGTTGCATTTGTAACAGGACGAGTGTTTGATCCCTGTAAATGTTTAGTTTTGTTTGCTATTGAACTTCGTATCGATTCTCTCCTGAACCGATTTTGAAATTTGAATTGAGACAACGCTTGATGGTTGGTTTGGAAGGTTCCTTCATTTCGATCCTCTCCTGAACCGATGCAGAGGGTTGAAGGAAACGACTCTGCGTTGCGTGATTGTGACATTTCGAACCGTTGGATGCGAGCTCTGATGGATTCGAAGTCAACATCCATATGGGTGGCGTACGCTTATGCAATGGTGGGTTCGAAACTGATCTTCGAATCGATGACTTGGATGGGTACGAAGCTTTCGTTCATGACAGTGGGCCGTGGGTGGAGTCGTAATTTCGTTGACGTGAACCGGGCTTTGAACCATTTGAGATCCGATACGTACCGATGCCTTGCCGTGTGCTTCACACCAATGGAGCCTCAAACGTATGGGTTCGAAAGTAGATTTCGAACCGGTTCTGCATTCTGACCCGTTGTAATCGGTCAAGTTTACCGGAACACGAATCGACCCGTTCATCTCCAACCCCCCATATAAATAGCAAGCGCCTCGGCATTTTTCACTTTTTACTTTTTTACTGATTTTCTGCATTGTCTCGAAGCTTCTTAAGAGGAGGGCACTGTGTTTTGCATTCGAACCATTTGAGATCCAAATCTTCAATTCTTCAAACCTATCATTCAAACCAGGTAACTAACCTCGAATCCATATGGCAAGGCTACCTATTCCTTCATCGATCGGCCATTCTGGGGATTTGGTAAATCCAGATCTGGCTTTTGGAGGAATTTCGAACCAACACAGGGATTCGTGTTCGAATCGATGGGGGGGGCAGCATCATTCTCTTTCAGATTTTGAATCGATCCTTGTGATTTCCCTTGGAGGGGGCGCAGTTCGTACCAAGTTAACCATGGTGTTGAGTCGTATCGGCGCACAACGACCGATACGAGGAGAAGCCGTTGATTGGTCTGAGGCTCTCAACTTCGCATCGATACGAAACAATCATTTACGACCGATACGAAAGGTATCGATTCGAACTCGATCGATGTTAAGTTGAGGCTTCCCTAATCGGTACGAACTAATTAACCAAGGATCGATTCGAAGTTATCCCCCACTGATCGATTCGAGCTCGGCGCCTGACTATCGATTCGAAGTTTGCTCCTTTGGATTGGTTCGAAGTGGCACGGTGATGGGTTCGAACAAGTCACTTGTGATCGGTTCGAAACTCCATATAGTGGATATCAAAGTTTGATATTTTCTGAGCATAATTCCGACGAGCTTCACTCCTGCATATTTGGACATGTTAAACTGCATACTTGACCACCTTTCGAAGCTCATTGACGAAAAAATAACAATTTTTATTTGAATCAATTTTCCTTATGCGAAGGGTTTTGCGATGACGGTCAGCGACGACGGTTGTCACAACTGGGCTTTGTAGCTTTGTCGTTTGCGTGTTTTCTTTAATTCTGCGATATTCATCCAAGTAATGCACAGCACCGCATAACACACATTCATACACTATACACTGGGGAATTCACAGGCCCCTTGTCATCTAATGATGGTTTCTCATGAGTTAGTCAGTTATGAAACCTTCGAGTTCGCATCAGCAGGAAACCCCACAAGATACTCAGAGTATAGTTCCCCCGAGGTTAGAGGTCCCGGACATTGATCCTGAAATTATCGGCCCAGCGCCGGATGAACTTCCCAACGCGTCATTCATTGCTAATCCATCAGATTCCGTCCCATCCCATATTTCCGAAGATATGCTGGGGAGGATATGCCTGAGGCACGGTTTGTCACTAGGCGACGTGTTACTACCGGGGCCAAACGACAGACCACACAATCCGCCAGAGGGGTATACCGCATTCAATCGCCATGCGTGCGCGGCTGGGACGCTTCCTCCGTTCAATGAGTATATACGAGAAGTGCTATCTTTTTGGGAATCGCACCATCCCAACTTCACCCGAACGGGTATGCCTCGGTGAACAGCCTGTTCATCGTCTTTATGGAATATCTTCATAGACCACCGGCCCCGACTGAAATCAGATACTTGTTTAACTTCAAAACTCGAAACGATTACCCATCTTTTACATTCTTGGAGGCAGTACGAAATTGTCAAGTGGTTACCGGGTCCTGGACTAGGTTAAGCTATTACAGGACGGAATGGTTCTACGTCAGATGTCCTCCGAGCTTCGCTAGGCGATGGTTATTTAGACGTGAGTATAGCTGAGTTTCCAAACAATTACTAAGGCGATTGCAGTCGAAGTGTGACTTATATATTTTTCTTCTGTACAGCGATGATCCAGCGCCCCGACGGTGAAAACTTTAAGGAGATAGTACGAGTGCTCCGAGAGATCCCGAGCGTCGACAGGGATATCGACGTGTTATTGACGGATAGGAATCTCCGGGCCTGTGGATTAATCGAACGATGGCAGAGTATAATATTCGACGGGGTGCAAAGAATTGTTCCGCAAAAACATGCCAAGCACAAGAAGCCCAAAGTCATTGTAGCCGAGGAAGTTGATTCCGAAAGAAATACTGACGACGAGCCGTTGTTGGAGCCTACAGACGTGGCTCAAGATGTTGAAGAGCAAAGAAAAGGCAAGGCAGCCGTCGTCACGTCAACTAAGAAGGGGAGATGGAAGTCGGTTGTCACGGCCCGATCCTCCCCCGGAGTTAGAATTTTCGAGATGTCTCCTCCGCGAACCGAAAGTCTTTACGAAGGGCTTACCGACCTTCCAATCCCGGATGATGTGTCTTTTCAGCATGATGTCGGGTTGGAGGAGTTTCATCGTACTCTTGACCTGAGCGAGCCCTATGTTACTAGCGTGGTCGACACTTCGGGTTTGTCGGGGATGAAACGCATATTCACACACATTTCACAGCACTACACAGCTCTTACTCCTAGGTCGTCGGTTTTGGGGTACCACTAACTTTGTTCTCCTCTTTGCCTTGTAGGTACCATGTCCAGGCGCGGTTCGATGCTAGGGAGTCTGCGACATGCTCGGAAACCATCGTATCGCGACTCGGGCAGACGGGAAGGTGATAGGGACTATGATCAGGAATACTCTGGATATTCGAGCCGTGAAAGATATGACACAGATAGTGGTTATAAGCGTCGATCCCGATCGCGTACTCCTCCTCCTCCCAGAGATCCCGTACAACCTCCGGCCCACGTTCCTTGCCTCTCTGAGCCTTCACATCATACGTCCACTTCCCAATCTTCTAGGCACGAATCTCACCGCTCCAGAAGCGAGGCATCGACCGCCGTAGTTGCGGAACAGCCTCCTGTGGGAATTTCGGGTGAAGGGGCGCTCAGGCTTGCTTAGTTGAAAAAAGACTTCCCAACTATTTGCTTCGACAACTACATTTTTCCCCCACACTTGAAAAGAATCCCTCCGTCGGCGGAGCAGGTGGTGCATGACTATGTGCACGACTTCTACGCTCAGTATAAAGTATGGTTTAAAGCGGCGGAGAAGGCATCGGAGCTGGCCTTTGAGCGTGGGGCCGCCAACGAAAAGTTACAGGCGGAGTTGGCCCAGAAGAGTCGTATTATCGATGTGCTTAACACTCGATGTGCTGAACACCGAGGCCGAATCTTCCAGAAAATCAGAGATGGAAGCCGTCAAAAAGGCCGATGAAGCCCAACTTACGATGGATAGAATGAAACGTGAGCATTACGCCACGGTTGAGGACATGGGCCATCGGAATACTCTGGTCACTGCCGAGAGGGATGCGGCGCTAAAGGAGCTAAATGAGCTCAAATCCAAATTCGCCGAAATCGCCAAGGATAGGGACGATGCAAACAATGCAGCCCAGGAGGCGTGCGAACAAGCTGTGATGCTCCGGACCGAACGGGATGAGGCAGTGGCCAAAGTTCAAGTGGTCGAGGCGGAGATTGAGGAGAGAGTTCAGCAAGCCGAGGCCAGGCTAGAGGCCGACATTGAAGATCTGCTTATCACCTACAACGCCAATGTATTGAAGCATAGAAACTTGGCCTGGCTTCAGGATTACCCAGTGCATCTCCACAGTGCTTGGGAACGATTGGTTGAGGGGGAAGAGGAAGCGCACCCAGACGAATCGGTCGACCGATTCGAGCTCGAAAACCGGTTGCTAACAGATGAGGAAAAGAAGGTCCTCCATGATGCTATGATCGCTCATGAGAAAGAGATGGTTGGCGGTCGATCTTTGGAGGCTGGAGAAGGGTCAGGCGTTGAGCATCGTGCCACCGCTCTTGAAATCACTGCCCCGCCTCCGTCTGAGCCTGTATCCGCGGTTAGCTCACAGAATGTTCCTGCTTACGACCCAGAGCAACCGCGATTATCACCAATTCGCGAGCACATCCCCGAAGTCGTCGCACCATCAGCAAGCCGAACTGAGGAAGGTACTCTGAACAAATTTCAAGTGCATTTTCGCTAGAACTCTCGTTTCGAAGTGATTGTTCTTAACCCCTTCTCTTCTTTATCCAGTGACCAGGGCTACCCCGGTGTCTTCGACCCAGGAGCCGAGTCAAGGGCAGAAGGCTATTACTACTGAAACGACTGTCGTGACAACGACAACTTCTACCGGAGCGGCGCCGAAAAGCTCTTTGTCTCTTGACGAACAAATGGTGAGCGAACTACTCGGTCAACAGGGAGACTTCTCTATGGACTTGCCATTTATTATCAGTGAGCTCCCGCCAGGCTCTAGCTTTTGTGTGCAGACCGGAGTTGCCCCTAGCCAGGCCCCATCAACTCGAGATGAAGAAATTTTGGCCGAAATCCATGCTGAATTAGAAGCTGAGGGGCAAAGCGGTAGCGTCGGTGGTGACACCATTCCATCTTCCGTTGCGGGTCCGGTCCCTCCTACTCCTCCGGCGGGGATCCCTCATTTAGACTCAAGTTCTGAGGAGGACGTAGATATTATGCCCCCGGCTGAAGAGCAGCCACCGGAGAGGAGGTCGTCCAAACGAAGGATTTCCGTTCCTAGTGACTCTGACGACGAACCGCTAATAAGGAAGCCGAGGAAGAAAGAATAGATCGCCCCCCCAAGCAGATATTTTGGTAGATAGGAACTTGTTTTCGTTTTTTGTTAGTAGGCCGTGTATAGATGCAGGTTCGGCCCCTGCTAGTAGGCATTCTTTTTTGAAAGAACTTATTTGCGTGTAAGTTCTTGTCTTCAGTTAATTGAAATAAAATTTAGTTTCTTTGTTTCAACTCTCATTTCTTTTGTGCTTAAGTGTTTGTAGTGCCTTGTTTTCAGTCCGGTGCACTTGTGGTGTTTTTACCGTCAAGTGGAGTTCGTTTTTATTCGCCAAGTCTGAGAATCTTGGTCGCAAGTTGTGATCGATGAATAACCGAACTTCGGACATTGTATCACTTTGGTTAGCGATTAACACTTAGCTTTTTTGCCCCCTAGTCTCGGGGAATAACATTTGCATTTTGGTGGTTGAGTACGTTTATTGCAAACTTTGAACACATGTCCACATTCTAGGGACTTAAGATAATTTGAGATCGATAATCCGGTTCGCACTCTGGGAACTCGAGAGTTATCGATGCTTGTAACACGGTTCGCGCTCCGGGAACTTGGAAATGATGTTCACATTCCAACTCGCACTCTACGAACTCGGAATTAGTATTAACATTTTAGTTCGCACTACGGGAACTTTAACTTAGTGTTTGTGCTCCAATTCACACGCCGGGAACTTGGATAAAACATGGATGTTTGGGTTCGCACTTCAAGAACCTGGAATTGATGTTTGTACTCCAACTCGTGCTTCGGGAATCTGGAGTTAGCACGGATGCTTCGGTTCGCGCTCCGGGAACCTGTAACTTATGTTTATACTCCAATTCATGCTTTGGGAACTTGTAGTCCGTTCGCACTCCGGGAACGAATTATTGAACGTTTATACTCCAATTCACGCTCTGGGAAGTTGGAGTCCGCTCGCGCTCTGGGAACGAATTGTTTAATGTTTATACTCTAATTCGCGCTCTGGGAATTTGGAGTCCGCTCGCGCTCTGGGAGCGAATTGTTTAATGTTTATACTCCAATTCGCACTCCGGGAATTTGGAGTCCACTCGCGCTCTGGGAGCGAATTATTGAATGTTTATACTCCAATTCACACTCTGGGAAGTTGGAGTTCGTTCGCACTCTGGGAACGAATTGTTGAATGTTTATACTCCAATTCGCGCTGTGGGAAGTTGGAGTCCGTTCGCACTCTAGGAACGAATTGTTGAATGTTTATACTCCAATTCGCGATGTGGGAAGTTGGAGTCCGTTCGCGCTCTGGGAACAAATTGTTGAATGGACTGTCGTGTGTTGGTCCAGTTCAGCCTTCGATGTGTTGGCTTGCCCCCGAGCTGGGGTTTCACTTAGTGAGTGGCCGGTTGTAACGCAGTCACTCGCTATTTGAATAAATTCCATTGTTTGATGGAACTTAGCTCTTCGTGTGTCGTGATTGTTGAACGTTGTATTCGGTGAATCACAGCTTTAGCTTGAAGAGATAGCAGTTTATTTGCTAAAATAAGAAAATACGGCAAAGTTAGTGCCTTATTACAAATTCAATATTTCAGAACGTAAAAGAAACTGCAAAGTATTCATAGATTGAGGGAGCCTGTCATGTGTGACAGTGACGAGGTTCTTCGTCGTTCCAGGCTCCTGAGTAAGTAGGCCCGCCACTGATGGCGTTTATCACCAATCTTCCACGGGGACAAGTCGAGTCCTCCTGCCTCGGTCGATTGGGTTCATTGATTGGATTGGATGGGCCCGCTTCTCTGGACTGCGGCGTCCGCACAAACTGTTCCAGCTTCCTTTCTCTGACCAGTTTTTCAACAAGATCCTGTAAGTGACGACACTCGTTCGTATTTTGCCCGTAGCCTTCATGGAATCTACAAAATTTTCCCGTCTGGATTTGTCTTTCTGACGACGGTCTTGGAGCAGGTTTTTCATATTGAATTGTATTACGGGTCTGCAAATACAAGTCCTCCAGTGAAGTATTCAAAGGAGTATAACTGTCGAACATCGGATTTTTGCATTGCGGGCCACGATTTTGATCTTGTTTCTTAAGTTGATTCACGCTCTCTCTTCGCCGAGCTTGTTTATTTTTAATGTTCAACTAAACTTTTCCGGAGCTCTCAACGGACTGTTTTATTGCAACATTGCTTTGGGTCCCTTCCGCATTTGGCCCTGCGTCAGTTTGCTTCCTAGACTGTTACGCGTCTTCCCGTCTCAGGAATTGAGCTGCTTTGGCATGGAAACGGTCCAATGACGCAGGTGGTTTCCCAGCTAGCCAATTGCCGAATTCGGAATCGGGGTCGATCCCCTTAGTCAGCGCCATAAGGATGGAGTTATCGTTTGGATTACTAATCTCCGCGCATGCAGTATGGAATCTTTCTAAGTAGTGTCTGAGTGTCTCTCCGGGAGCTTGTGTGACACTAAATAGAGTGTTGACATCTTTCGGCCTTGCGACGTGCATGCGGAATTGCTCAACGAATTTTGTAGCTAACTGATCGAAGGAAGAGATGGATCGAGGTGGTAGTCGGGTGAACCACATGGTAGCGATGCCCACTAAGGATATGGGGAAACTACGACACTTCACTGCATCATCAGCTCTGGCAGCAGTCATCGACCATTCATATTTCAGAATATGTTGGTTGGGGTCGGAGTTTCCCTCGTACATGGGTAGAGAGGGCATTCGGAATCGCCGTGGGGGGTCAGCATTAAGAATATCGTCCGTAAAGGGAGTGTGACTTCAGGAAACTCCCCAATCGTCGTTTGTGAATCCCTGACTCTCACGGATCATCTGACGTATCATAGTTGAAAGATCTGGCATTTGTGCCGGAGTATGATCACGTTCCATACTTCGGGCTTGAACTGGATATCGTCGACGGTCCAAGTCTTGCCTTCTTGGCTCATAGTCCTCTGGGACGTACGGTTCAGGAGTACGGCCGCTATGACGACGGTCCAGGTTCGACTGGTCTTTGGCGTCGACCCCTGGTTCAGCCGCAACGCTAGTGGTGCGGTATTCTGCGGCGTGATGAGGAATGACGCCTCCTCGGGAGGAGGGTCCGGTTTGGAAACTGGCTGACGGACCAACTCTTATTTGTCCAACGGCCAATGTCGGTTGGTTTCCAACGGGTGGCATACGACTCCCATCTAACCGGGGTCGTGGAGGCCGGTTATGATAATCAGAAGATGAAGAACTTTCGCTGGAGGAGCGAGAAGCACGATCTCTCGTGGATCTCTTTCGTTTCTGGCGATCCAGCTTGCTGATTAGCTCAGCGTTAGCGCGTAGCTATTCTTCCAGTTGTCGCCGACTCTGGGTCAGCTCTTGGAGTAGCAACTGCAACTCTTGTCGGGTAACCGGACCCAACGGTTCTGAGTGCCCAGCAACATCTTGATTAGATGGAGGTAGAGGGGCAGGATTCTGTCTATCCTGTTCTTCTTGATTGACAGCGTTCGAGGTGGTTCTTGTGCTAACCATCTTTACAGTTGAATTCCTTTCCTAGACTTTATGCAAATCTGAATAAAAGGGAAGGAAGTTGGATTCAATGATCTGGATCTCTCTCTTAGATTTATTCAATCCGGTATCGATGACAGATCCAACGAGCAGGAGAAAATCTGGGTGTTCTCAGTGAAAGCACCAAAGTGTTTGCATCAAAATTGGGCACAACACTCTTCGGGAGTCGTTGAAGAGATAATAGTAAAGAATGTAAATTCAAAACAGATATTATCTAACAAAAACTCCAATCAACAATAAAGGGAATGAGTAGACAATCGATTTATAGTGGTTCGGCGTGTTGCCTACGTCCACTGTGAAGTGTTTTGATGTTTTATTGCTTTTCTTTCAATGATTACAAGTTGTTGCAGCAATCAACAACAAATTACAGCTAGGAATTCGAATTTAACAGCAAGTTTATGATATCAAATGATGGAGATCTCGATCCGGCAGAATCTGGCCGCCTCAGAGTCAGAAGATCCCTTTTTTGTTGGCCCTGGGGCTCTATTTATAGGCGTGAGCTGCTGATATTTCGCTGAAAACTCGGGAGACCACTTCTGGCACGTGAGGGGGCCCACACGCACGGTCCTAGGAAGTTTGGGCCCACTTTGGCATCGGTTCGAACTCCATTCGAACCGATCAAGAATTCATCCAATCGAGGTGAAATTTGGCGTGGACATTTCTCAACATGTATGCAAGCTTCTGTGAAAATTTCATGGCATTTGGATCAGTAGATTGGGAGATATGATGGATTCGAAATGGGGTCCATTGCATGGCTGTTTGGTTCGAAACCATGCTTTCGAACCGATGGTTTCGAATCCATCACGGCACGTGTCTTCATGGTGGCGTGGAGCGAAAACTTCGAACCAACCCGGTCTTCACTCCGAGTTGACCGCTTCGACTCCATAAATCTCGGCGAATTCGAACCGATGGAAGACACGTCATCATGGTTGGTTGACCCAGTGGATTCGAATGAGGCTACACAGGATGGGTTCGAACTTGGCATCATGGATGGTTTCGAATGAGGTTCCATGTTTGGGTTCGAACAACGTCTTATGATGGAATCGAACAAGGATGCTTGTTTGGAGTCGAACAAGGCTTTGTGGTGGGTTCGAAACAGCTACTCTCTGATGGATTCGAGGTCCATTGTTATGAACTTGGTAGGTTCGAACTTGATGGGTTCGAACCCGAGGCATCCCGATGGGTTCGAACCTGATGGGTTCGAACCTGATGGGTTCGAAGGTGATGGTTTCGAACCTGATGGGTTCGAGTCTCAGGCCTTTTCTTTCAAATTGAATCGATCATAATTGGAGCGTATGAACTCGGATTGGCTTGAAACTTGAGACGTCGATTCCTATGGTCTTTCTTGCCGTGTCCTATCAATTGTGGCTCAAGCTGGACTTGGACAAAATTCAGTGATATCCATAGCGAGATGAAGTATGGCAGGTCTCTGAGACGAACCGTTCTCCGTTTCTGATCGATCTTTTGGTATCGTGGCTTTGCCAAAAAGCGGGATAACAATTGTGACCTTTTAGGTTCCACCAACAGTCTTCTTCCTCAGTTTGTACGCCATTTTCTTTTTTCCCTTCGAAGAGGGAGGTGCTACATCGGTGCCGTGTGCCTCAACCACCGGTTCCTGAGCATGACTTACATTCTCACCAGGTGTGTCTGACACCTTAGCCTCTCTAATCTCGCCTTCCTCGAGTGTGTCAGGGGTATCACGTATTGAAGGCCCAGCTTTCCTTTTGCCTTGTCCAAGGTAGATCTGGTAATAGTGACGCCTTGAGGAAGACTTATTCGGCGACCTTCCACCAGCAGCCCAAATTTGGAGAGCGATTCATTGGAAATGATAGATCTGATATCTCGGTCTTCCGTGGGAACAACTTGAATAGTTTCAACGGCCTCAGAGTATTCGAAGCCTTCGGGACGTGGGCTCATACCTGTAAAAGTAGAAAAAGGGTTAGAAAGGGTGCACTTTCCGCCGAATACAAGTATTGATCCAGAAAAGAAACTTACTCCCTTCCAGCCATCTCCTTTCTAAGCCAGGGGGACACCGCACGTAAAACCATTCCTGCTTATACGGAGCAAATTTTCTCCACGCTCCAGTCAGGATTTGGCACTTGTTATGCAGCTCAAGGAATATGAAAGATGGGCTGTCGGACCGCCTCTTGAAACGATAAATATAACGGATGTCGCCGAGAATGGGGAGCCTGAATAGAATGCTCATGAATAGAATGCACGTGCCACATTCGAATGCGTGACTGTTAGGATGTAACTGTGATGGAGCAATCTCAATATACTGTAACAGGTCATGGAGGAAGGAGTAGAATGGTGGTACGCTACCAACCCAGCACATAAATTTGTTGTGGGCCATATATCTGGCTAGGGGCAAGTGAGGACGATCTTGTCCCGATGGAACTAGTACATCGTCAAAAGGAATTCCATGTATTGAGCATATGCGATGAAGAGCGCTTTCATTAATTCTCGAAGCATGATAATCGACCGGATTGTCTAGAAAGATCGCTGCATCTAAGGTGTAACGACCCGATATTTTCAACCATTCGCATCCATTATAAGTGTATAGGTAGACACTCATGCCGGAATTGAATTGCTCAAAATACCGTGTTGTAAATAAAAATTTGGCAAATCTCAGAATATACAGTAAATAATAATCACAGACCACAGACACAGAGTATACAATAATGCAGCGGAAGTAAAAAGAGATAGTAGTTCATGAAGCTACTATATAAAAATAAGATACATCGGAGTTAAATAAGATACAACAGAAGAGTAACAAGATACATCAGGTACAAATCAGAATACATCACCGAAACACTGGATACTGAAACAAAATAGATGGCTGGATCTTCAAGGAAAGCTCCAACTCCGAAGGTGAATCTTGAATGCTAACTCAAGAAATCTGACTCGAGCGTAAAGAAAAATACAAAACACTCAAGTCAGGACATAAATACTTATGAACTGTAAATAAACTCAAGTGAACAGTAACAAAAATGCATCAGTAACTTAAAGGATGATTAGGATCGCCCATCCTTTATGGATCCGTTAAACTATTTACTATGTAGTAATATTGCGCTACTCTAATAATGTCAACAGTAAAATAAACATACTTTTAAATAGCGTTCCGGGCTACCCATATCACCCTTCACACATAATAGTCCCAGTAGTCCATCCAATATCAGCATATCTCCAGATCGGGAGACTACCCTAAATACTCCACGGGCTACGGGAGAAAAACAAACTCGTAGTAAAGGCTCGGTATGGTAGGTGACACGGCACACAAGGCAATGCCAGGGTAGATATACCAATTACGCACACAGGCTGGTGGTAACGCAGCAGCCACATACGCCCACCTCAGAACACACTCCCAATCAAAATCGGAGGATGGCCATCTAATCAATCACCAGTAAGAGTGTAGTATCGAAGGAATGTGTCCGACCAGAGGTGCTACCTCCTTTGGCCCAAGATCGCTCCTGTTTTAGCCACCTCATGCCAACTCACGGGAGTTGGGTCCACGTAATATACCTCAAGAACGTCGCCACCATCCTACTTCATTCTGGAATCTCCACCGCGTACACGGTTGTTAAAGTGGTTTTCGGAGTTGGCAGAGAGTATGATAACTTCCGATCCCGGTCTCTTTAACAACCAAACGTTATTATAACGTCGTGGTCATTTCAAAATAGTTTATACTTCAAAAGGATCAAATCATTTCATTTCAAAACTATATTCCTTTCAAAATAGTTTACACTTCGAAACCAAAACCATTTTATTTCAAAACTATATTCAAATCAAATAGTTTATCATTTCCATTTCAAACATATATTCACCTTTAAAAAAATTCATAATACTTTCAAAGCATAACTTTTTCGAAACCAAAATACTTGAAATCATTACACTTTGAAAATCATAACATTCGGAAATCATTCATTTGAAATCAATCTTTTAATTCTTTACACTTTACAAATTTATTCCATGAAACCAAAATTTCAAATTTTCAATTTAATTCAATTCAAACCATCAATTTCAATTCAGTTTAGTTTTCTAACAAAACATTTCAAGTCTTACAAATTTCAAATATAGATTTGACCTACAAGATAAAAATCCAATTTAATATATTTCCGAACTTTAATATCCCACATTTCAAAACTAAACTTTATAATTCCGTATATTCATATCTCAAATCTAATTTCATTATTTTGTAGTTTTGAAATATTCATTTCATAAATCCAATATTATTTAGATAAACTTACATTACAATTAAACCAAATATCTTTTCATACAAATATAAACTTCAATATTCCTTTATCAAATAAATTAAAATCAAATATCATTCCACATTCACATTCTTTACTAAAATAAAGATCAAATCATTTCCAATCATTTCAAAATCATTGAAATATTACATCCTTTCAAAACTTCATAATCAAATCATTATTTGAATTCAAATCCAAATATTCAAATTTAAATATTATTTGAAAATCAAATATTTCATTCATTTATTATTTCAAACATCATTACAAAATACATTTCAAAATTCCATTCATAAATTCCTTTATCTCATTACATCTCATTTCGTTTAACACATAACCAAGTAAACTTTATTTAAATTCAAATTCAATTTAAATTCCTTAAAAATTAAAATTTAAATATTCAAAACTACTAAAATTTCACAAATAATCCATTTCAAAAGTTAAATTATTTAACATTTTAAAATATAGCCCAAACAGTGTTAAAATCTATAACATTTCAAAACATTGTCAAATTATAGCAACGACAGCATTTATAAAGTGCTATCGTAGCTTATAGTTTTCAAAATGGTTTAGTTGAAGAATAACGACATTTATAAAATGTCATAATAGATATTAAGTTATTTCAAACATTGTTTGATTCAAACAATAGCATTTAAAAATGCTGTCAAAAGACTACAGCATTTTGAAAATGCTATAAAATTCCAGGTTTCATTTTAGCTTTTCAAAAAAAAAAAAAACTCCAAATTTTTATTATTACAACTTAAAAATCATATTTATAGACTTCAAAATTTCACATTTAAAATCATTTTAACATATGATTTAACACAATAAAATTTTAAGATCAAATATTCAATTTTACAAACTCCATTCATTTATTAAGTCAAAATTCACTGTTTATTAATTTATAAATTTAATAAACTTAACCTTTTACTTCAATATCATTTCAAAACTTTAAATTTAATTTCCATTATTTATTTACATTTTAAAATAAAATTTAAAGTCAAACATCACATTTACTCCAAATTTACATACTTGAATTCACTTAAATTCACAATTTCAAGATTTAATATTTAACTTTCTTAAAACCATAATATTTATATTTTTAAATCAAAATTTCATACTTTTGAAAATACATATTAAAAAAATCATTTAAAAATATACCACGGGGTCTGTATATAATTTTCTAACCTAGGTCAAGTGATACGGATATATATCATTTCAATCCGTAATTTACAAAGAAAACCGGGTTTTATCATTTCAAACCCGCAATCCCAAGTCAAATAAAATATAATAAAAATCGCTCAGGCCTATCATTTCAGCCCATAACGATTTTTCCCTATTCTAAAGTCCGTTCGGGTATGTATCGTTTCAACCCATAGTGATTCTATTCTAACAGGGAACTTGCAGTGTGAATATATGCATAAACAATATAAACAATGTCATATATCATATGTCAGGTGATAATTAACAGTTTTAACATGGTAATAACATGGCATAGCATATCATATGATCAACATTAACTTGCATAACATTTTATATTACTAATCACTTGTCATCAATTCACTATTTCATAAGTATAAATGTCAGAGTGAGAAAGAGTCACCTTTATCAAAGCTAGAGACAAACAACACACACAAGAGCGATTCTAAAGGCACGACAAGCACGATTTGATTTGAATAGATGGAGATCCTTGTATACAACACAAAATATAATATATATACAACACAAAATATAACATACATAAGCACAAATATAGATATCGACATACAAATATAATTAACAACTTTAGTTTGCAAAACAGTTGCAAAACAAGAGAGATGACCAAACCTTAGAAGCAAAAGACCTGCACACGACAACATAAGCTTGTCACATGATCAAATGGGCTTGCTCTCATCACACTAGGCTCAGCCTAGATGCCAATATGGCTCAGGTTTGGGTCAATATGGGTTCATATGGCTCGGCCTAACTTGGATATGAAGGAGTGGAAGTTGTGACATGAGAAATCAAAATTCAAGGCAATTAAGTGGATTTTTGGTGCAACTATAGGTTCGGCCTGCCATGGCTTGGGCTTGGTCATGCAAGGGGATGGTCAGGTGGTGGCTGGAGTGGCGGCCAGAGGTGGTGGAGGGACTGGTGGTGGCGGCCATGGAGGTGGTTTAGGTTCAAAAAGAAGGCTATGGCCTTAAGGGTTTGGCTAGGCTAGTTTGGTGGAACTTTTGTGCAAATTTTGTGGTGCAACATCAATGGATGGTCATGGCTACTGTCTTGGTCAGAGGAGAGGTTTATGAGCTGCTGGAGATGATGGTGGAGAGGATGGTGGTGGTGGTGGTAGAGGCTAGGCCTAGCAAAACACAAGAAGGATCAATGCAAAAATCAATAGGAAAATCATAAAAACAAGAAGAAAGATGATAGAATTTACCAAATTTTTGTAAAACAAATGGCGTGAGTTTTTTTCTCAAGAAAGATGATAAAATTTTCATGAGAAATAGTGAGGAATGTGGCTGAAAGATGGAGTAAGGTACGGCCAAAGCATTGATGAATGGAGTTTGGAAAGTGAAAGGTCGGAATGCAAAAGGACTAAGCATACAAAAGATCTCAAACTCTTCATATATTCACTATTTCTTTTTAAATTTTTATATAACTGAAAAACATATATAAATTCAGTTACGAAAATATAGTAAATAAACAAAAATAAATAAATTAATTATTAGTTATATATAGTTTAATTAAATAAAACAGCAAAATTTGCAACTAGTCCTGAAAATATGAAAAATAAGTGCAATGAACTTGGGAAAAATTTTTATGTACTTAAAAGTATTTATAAATAAAGATAAGAACACAAAATAAAAAGGAAATCACAAAATAAATAAATAAATTTTAATTTAAATATAGTTTAGATGAAGAAAATAACAGAAAAATAGAAACAGCTTTTTAAAAAAAAGGAAATAAATACAGTAAATTTTGGAAAAATTCTATTATCATTTTAAAAATATTTAAAAGTCAAAATATACATAATATAATATATTAAAACATATTATAATAAAATATGACAAAGGAAATAAAATTTATACAATTTAAAATAACAAAATTGCAAAATAAACAATTTATACTCAAAATTGAAATGCACATACCTTTTGCAGTTCCGTTTTCAACGAAACAAAAAGCAAAGTTCAAGTTATTAAATCTATTTTCATAATAAAAGATAAAATTTATAATTTAAGACTTTTAAATTTTTAAGTTAAAAGTCAAAGTTTGACTATTTTGACCAAAATCAACATTTAAGGAAAATATTCAACTTAAACAAGTTTGGAATTATAATTCATATAAAATCAAGAATTATATTTAATTAATAAAATTTAATCATTTCAAATAAGTAAAATAAGTTTTTAAATCAAAATTATAATATACAATTAAAATAATTATAAAATACAGGGTTGTTACACTCTCCCCCACTCAAAACTTTTCGTCCCCGAAAAGGAATGAGGTATGGGAAAGCATAGAAAAAGATAGACTGAAATAGGATTTAGACAAGGTGACAAGAAGATTAAAATTATACCTAATAACTGTTGCTATAGGTAAGTTTAACAATGTGGAGATGATCTTCCCAAGATCCTCCAGAATCAAGAACACAAGAACGAAAAAGATTCAGATGAGTAAGCCGTGCTCAGATCCAGATGAGTACCCAAGATTATCAAAGATTATAGAAAGATTTCTAAACAGACTGGTATAAGCAATAGCCTCCCCATTCTGTAGCAAGATAAGGAAAATATGGACAACTAAAAGATAGTTTGAAAAACATAATAAGATAATAAATTTGAAATTATAATGCTTTGAAATCATAATACTTTAGAGATGTTATTATTTGGAAATCATACTACCAAAATCATAACACTTCTAAAATAATCTTTATTTAAACCATTTAAATTCAAGGTCAAATAATATTCATTTCAATGTTGTAACATTTCAAGTTCATTTATTTAATTATAAAATTCCCAAAACATTTTATTTTAGAAACAACAGCACTTATAAAGTGCTACGGTAGATATATTAGTATTTCAAATCAGTTCAATTTTAGAAATATTCATTTGGATATCATTTACTTATATTTATTAAAACAAACTTTTATGAATGGAATATCCAAATCAAACTATACTTCCTTTATTAAGTCAAAAGTTCACTATTTTACTTAACTCTTAATTTAACAAATAACCTAACACTTTATTTGAAATAACCATTTCATAAATAGATATTCCTTCAATAAGTTACACTAAAAATTCCATTTGAAAACCAAATTCTCAATTATCAAATCTCAGTGGTATTAAAAATACACCTTAACTATAAAAATCAAAATTATTCATTTTTCAAAACATGCCTATTGCATAAATAAAATATTTATCATAGCAAATATAATGATCAAATTTCTTTACACATTTATTCATTTAGACATCAATTAAACTATGATTCCAAGTTAAATAAACTTTATTACAAAATGTCCCATAAAATGTATTTTATTTTACCTATTCAGAGATACATTATTTATTACACAAACATATTCATTTCAAGAGATAACCTTTATTAAACTTCCTAGGTTAGACTTAAGGTTCCATATTAAATCAAATTTGATTATTAAGTTATTTAATAAAACTCTTTAAATTCCCTTTTTCACTATTTACCTCTGTAAATCTTTTATAACTAAAATTTAAGTGTGTAACATTTATTATAAACACTCAAATTTTATTTATAAAAATCTTTTTATATTGTATATTATCTAATTACACTGTTAACTTTTTAAAAATTAAGGTAAGTTATATTGAATGCAATTGTATTATACAATTAAAACTTTCCAATTCAATTATCTCAAGTTTGAATCATTTATCCAAATTTTTTTTTCTTTTTATAATTGAAATTATTCTTGAAGATAGAGTTTAAGAATTTAATTTCCGATTCCATTCAAAGCATTTAGAGATAAGTAATAATATATACATAATATATCAAATCAATTTTAAATATTATATCTATATATATAAAAAATCAAATCATATTTGAGAAATTCAAATCAATTAAATTACCAAAACAAAGCTGTCGCAAGACTACAGAACTGTCTCTTCACTTAGAAACTCGAAAATGAACGTCGATGATGCTGCAGTCATCGCCTAAGTTATTTTCCAGCGACAAAAAGAAGAGCACTAATTTTTAACTTTAAAATTCTTTGGAAACAAATTTCTATTTGGAAATACTTTACATAATATATCCTTTTTAAAACTTTAAACCAAAGTTCGAAATCATCGGAATTTTAAATTCTCAAATTCTTGTTTTAAATTCATTTCAGTTCCTAAATAAATTTATAAACAACTATTTATAAATTCATTTGTAGAACAATAAATGATAAATCAATTATTATCATTTAAAATTATCAATTTAAATCATTAATTAAGTTCCATAAACTTTTATATCAAAATTTATTTCATTAACAAATTTTAAAATAATATTATGTCAGTTTGCTCTGTTCAAGTGTTTTGAAAATCTTATCGATAACGTTGATCAGACGAATCGATCGGAAACCCAAATCAACATCAACAACTAAAACAACACAATATATAACAAAACATTAATTTTAAATATTTGTTCACAGATACACTATACATGAATAGATTTTTCAAAGAAGGATAGAGATTCAAATATGATTAACTCAAATCAAAGGAAATTCTGATTTGAAAATAAGTTGGAAACAAGGATGAGATGATTAAATAACATAATAGGAAGATGGATAAGCTTATATAAATCGCGGGCATCCTTAACCGGGTCAACCGTGACTTAAAGTATTAGTTCGACGTGGAATTCTGGGTAAATCTACATTCGACCTCAAGAGATAGAGTTTGGGATAATAAGAGATACTAGCATCTAGACCGAGGATATAAAATCTTTGGTGAATCGATGCTGTTGTAAAGGAGTTTCACCCCTTTACAAATCAATTTGAGATTGGCGAGACCGCCGACTCATTATAAAGATCCTTTTGATGTGGAGTTATGGGATACTCCAAAAATCAAAAGAAGATGAATAGTGAGGGACACGAATGGATTTTGGAACCGCAGGGAATATTCCAAAAATTCAAATGAATCGAGTCAAAAGGAAGAGATTTAAACTCGAATGGAAGTGATTCTGCAATTTCATTTACCCTATATACTGAGTTTTGCCTAGAGCTACCAAAGCTCTGATACCAACTGTAACGACCCGGTATTTTCAACCATTCGCATCCATTATAAGTGTATAGGTAGACACTCATGCCGGAATTGAATTGCTCAAACTACCGCGTTGTAAATAAAAATTTGGCAAATCTCAGAATATACAGTAAATAATAATCACAGATCATAGACACAGAGTATATAATAATGCAGCGGAAGTAAAAAGAGATAGTAGTTCATGAAGCTACTATATAAAAATAAGATACATCAGAGTTAAATAAGATACAACAGAAGAGTAACAAGATACATCAGGTACAAATCAGAATACATCACTGAAACACTGGATACTGAAACAAAATAGATGGCTGGATCTTCAAGGAAAGCTCCAACTCCAAAGGTGAATCTTGAATACTAACTCAATCAATCTGACTCGAGCATAAAGCAAAATACAAAACACTCGAGTCAGGACATAAATACTTATGAACTGTAAATAAACTCAAGTGAACAGTAACAAAAATGCATCAGTAACTTCAAGGATGCTTGGGATCGCCCATCCTTTAAGGATCCGTTAAACTATTTACTATGTAGTAATATTGCGCTACTCTAATAATGTCTACAGTAAAATAAACATACTTTTAAATAGCGTTCCGGGCTACCCATATCACCCTTCACACATAATAGTCCCAGTAGTCCATCCAATATCAGCATATCTCCAGATCGGGAGACTACCCTAAATACTCCACGGGCTACGGGAGAAAAACAAACTCGTAATAAATGCTCGGTATGGTAGGTGACACGGCACACAAGGCAATGCCAGGGTAGATATACCAATTACGCACACGGGCTGGTGGTAACGCAGCAGCCACATACGCCCACCTCGGAACACACTCCCAATCAAAATCAGAGGATGGCCATCTAATCAATCACCAGTAAGAGTATAGTATCGAAGGAATGTGTCCAACCAGAGGTGCTACCTCCTTTGGCCCAAGATCGCTCCTGTTTTAGCCACCTTATGCCAACTCACAGGAGTTGGGTCCACGTAATATACCTGAAGAACGTCACTACCATCCTACTTCATTCTGGAATCTCCACCGCGTACACGGTTGTTAAAGTGGTTTTCGGAGTTGGCAGAGAGTATGACAACTTCCGATCCCGGTCTCTTTAACAACCAAACGTTATTATAACATCGCGGTCATTTCAAAATAGTTTATACTTCAAAAGGATCAAATCATTTCATATCAAAACTATATTCCTTTCAAAATAGTTTACACTTCGAAACCAAAACCATTTTTATTTCAAAACTATATTCAAATCAAATAGTTTATCATTTCCATTTAAAACATATATTCACCTTTAAAAAAATTCATAATACTTTCAAAGTATAACTTTTTCGAAACCAAAATACTTGAAACCATTACACTTTGAAAATCATAACATTCTGAAATCATTCATTTGAAATCAATCTTTTAATTCGTTACACTTTACAAATTTATTCCATGAAACCAAAATTTCAAATTTTCAATTTAATTCAATTCAAACCATCAGTTTCAATTCAGTTTAGTTTTCTAACAAAACATTTCAAGTCTTACAAATTTCAAATATAGATTTGATCTACAAGATAAAAATCCAATTTAATATATTTCCAAACTTTAATATCGCACATTTCAAAACTAAACTTTATAATTCCGTATATTCATATCTCAAATCTAATTTCATTATTATGCAGTTTTGAAATATTCATTTCATAAATCCAATATTATTTAGATAAACTTACATTACAATTAAACCAAATATCTTTTCATACAAATATAAACTTCAATATTCCTTTATCAAATAAATCAAAATCAAATATCATTCCACATTCACATTCTTTACTAAAATAAAGATCAAATCATTTCCAATCATTTCAAAATCATTGAAATATTACATCCTTTCAAAACTTCATAATCAAATCATTATTTGAATTCAAATCCAAATATTCAAATTTAAATATTATTTGAAAATCAAATATTTCATTCATTTATTATTTCAAACATCATTACAAAATACATTTTAAAATTCCATTCATAAATTCCTTTATCTCATTACATCTCATTCCGTTTAACACATAACCAAGTAAACTTTATTTAAATTAAAATTCAATTTAAATTCCTTAAAAATTAAAATTTAAATATTCAAAACTACTAAAATTTCACAAATAATCCATTTCAAAGGTTAAATTATTTAACATTTTAAAATATAGCCCAAACAGTGTTAAAATCTATAACATTTCAAAACATTGTCAAATTATAGCAACGACAGCATTTATAAAGTGCTATCGTAGCTTATAGTTTCCAAAATGGTTTAGTTCAAGAATAACGAAATTTATAAAATGTGGTAATAGATATTTAGTTATTTCAAACATTGTTAGATTCAAACAATAGCATTTAAAAATGCTGTCAAAAGACTGCATTTTGAAAGTGCTATAAAATTCCAGGTTTCATTTTAGCTTTTCAAAAAAAAACAAAAAAACTCCAAATTTTTATATTTACAACTTAAAAATCATATTTATAGACTTCAAAATTTCACATTTAAAATCATTTTAACATATGATTTAACACAATAAAATTTTAAGATCAAATATTCAATTTTACAAACTCCATTCATTTATTAAGTCAAAATTCACTGTTTATTAATTTATAAATTTAATAAACTTAAAATTTTACTTCGAATATCATTTCAAAACTTTAAATTTAATTTCCATTATTTATTTACATTTTAAATAAAATTTAAAGTCAAACATCACATTTACTCCAAATTTACATACTTGAATTCACTTAAATTCACAATTTCAAGATTTAATATTTAACTTTCTTAAAACCATAATATATATTTTTAAATCAAAATTTCATACTTTTGAAAATACATATTAAAAAAATCATTTAAAACTATACCACGGGATCTGTATATAATTTTCTAACCTAGGTCAAGTGATACAGATATATATCATTTCAATCCGTAATTTACAAAGAAAACCGGGTTTTATCATTTCAAACCCGCAATCTCAAGTCAAATAAAATACAATGAAAATCGCTCAGGCCTATCATTTCAGCCCATAATGATTTTTCCCTATTCTAAAGTCCGTTCGGGTATGTATCATTTCAACCCATAGTGATTCTATTCTAACAGGGAACTTGCAGTGTGAATATATGCATAAACAATATAAACAATGTCATATATCAGATGTCAGGTGATAATTAACAGTTTTAACATGGTAATAACATGGCATAGCATATCATATGATCAACATTAACTTGCCTAACATTTTATATTACTAATCACTTGTCATCAATTCACTATTTCATAAGTATAAATGTCAGAGTGAGAAAGACTCACCTTTATCAAAGCTAGAGACAAACAACACACACAAGAGCGATTCCAAAGGCACGACAAGATCGATTTGATTTGAATAGATGGAGACCCTTGTATACAACACAAAATATAACATATATACAACACAAAATATAACATACATAAGCACAAATATAGATATCGACATACAAATATAATTAACAACTTCAGTTTGCAAAACAGTTGCAAAACAAGAGAGATGACCAAACCTTAGAAGCAAAAGACTTGCACACGATAACATAAGCTTGTCACATGATCAAATGGGCTTGCTCTCATCACACTAGGCTCAGCCTAGATGCAAACATGGCTCAGGTTTGGGTCAATATGGGTTCATATGGCTCGGCCTAACTTGGATATGAAGGAGTGGAAGTTGTGACATGAGAAATACAAAAGTCAAGGATATTAAGTGGATTTTTGGTGCAACTATAGGTTTGGCCTGCCATGGCTTGGGCTTGGTCATGCAAGGGGATGGTCAGGTGGTGGCTGGAGTGGCGGCCATAGGTGGTGGAGGGACTAGTGGTGGCGGCCATGGAGGTGGTTTAGGTTAAAAATGAAGGCTATGGCCTTAAGGGTTTGGCTAGGCTAGTTTGGTGGAACTTTTGTGCAAATTTTGTGGTGCAACATCAATGGATGGTCATGGCTACTGTCTTGGTCAGAGGAGAGGTTTATGAGCTGCTGGAGATGATGGTGGAGAGGATGGTGGTGGTGGTGGTAGAGGCTAGGCCTAGCAAAACACAAGAAGGATCAATGCAAAAATCAATAGGAAAATCATAAAAACAAGAAGAAAGATGATAGAATTTACAAAAAATTTGTAAAACAAATGGCCGTGAGTTTTTTTCTCAAGAAAGATGATAAAATTTTCGTGAGAAAGAGTGAGGAATGTGGCTGAAAGATGGAGTAAGGTACGGCCAAAGCATTGATGAATGGAGTTTGGAAAGTGAAAGGTCGGAATGCAAAAGGACTAAGCATACAAAAGATCTCAAACTCTTCATATATTCACTATTTCTTTTTAAATTTTTACATAACTGAAAAACATATATAAATTCAGTTAAAATACGAAAATATAGTAAATAAAAAAAAAATTAGTTATTAGTTATATGTAGTTTAATTAAATAAAACAGCAAAATTCGCAACTAGTCTTGAAAATATGAAAAATAAGTGCAATGAACTTGGGAAATTTTTTTATGTACTTAAAAATATTTATAAATAAAGATAAGAACACAAAATAAAAGGGAAATCACAAAATAAATAAATAAATTTTAATTTAAATATAGTTTAGATGAAGAAAATAACAGAAAAATAGAAATAGTTTTTTTTAAAAAAATAGGAAATAAATACAGTAAACTTTGGAAAAATTCTATTATCATTTTAAAAATATTTAAAAGTCAAAAATATACATAATATAACATATTAAAACATATTAAAATAAAATATGACAAAGGAAATAAAATTTATACTATTTAAAATAACAAAATTGCAAAATAAACAATTTATACTCAAAATTGAAATGTACATATCTTTTGCAGTTTAACTCCGTTTTCAACCAAACAAAAAGCAGTGTTCAAGTTATTAAATTTATTTTCATAATAAAAGATAAAATTTATAATTTCAAACTTTTAAATTTTTAAGTTAAAAGTCAAAGTTGACTATTTTGACCAAAATCAACATTTCAGGAAAATATTCAACTTACACAAGTTTGGAATTATAATTCATATAAAATCAAGAATTATATTTAATTAATAAAATTTAATCATTTCAAATAAGTAAAATAAGTTTTTAAATCAAAATTAAAATAAAAAAATTAAAATATACAATTAAAATAATTACAAAATACAGGGTTGTTACATAAGGCATCGGGAGCAACGTCGACGGATGCGATCGTGGGACTCGGAAAATCTTGTGCAGGAGCTGTCGATGGATTTAAGTTCCAACCGCTTCCTGTTGAGAAGTTGGCTCGGGTTTATCCGAGACTATGGCAGAACTGGATTTTCTAGACATCTCTAATGAGTGTTGGATCTGATGAAACACCTGTTTAAACTATACTTGAAAAACAATCAACATTAGACATAACAACAAAAATACTCCCCCCGTGTGGTGTTTGAACAATTGCAATCGTTCGAGTATAGGTGTCAAAGGATTAAAAGTCATGAAACTGATAAAATAAAGTTAAGTATAAGTGTCCTGTGATGGTTGTTAGTTTTGAACTCAGATGTTAGCACTATATATCGAAGGCTATTGTCTGTTTTTATCGAGTTAAATTCAGGTTTATAGTTGTTGGGACAGAGAAATTATCCGTCCGGATTAGTTCGATATGCTTGTTTTCTTAAGTCCTTGTCCTTGTTTATTGTCATATGTTTAGGCATAAGAAGTGAGTCAAGTCGACATGCACTATGTTTGAGTTGGGATAGTTCCGACTGTTGTTGCCTACTTCTCTCCTACGCTCTCTCTTCACCGTTCGACATGTGGGAGTCATGCCAAGCCGCATTCGTTCGGCATACCGGACCAAAGCCTATGGTCTTTAACTAGGCCATAACATAACACTCGAGAGACTAAATCCTACACTCTCCTTCATAACAGACGATACCGAGCCACAGCCAAATGTTCTCCTCCAACTCACTTCTTCAAGTAACCTAAACAACATTCTAATTAGCCATTCGAACGTCACCACAACTCGTACACCATGCTCAACCAACACACCCTAATCTCACTAATTCCTATGGAGCAAACCACACTTCCTCTTCCCTCACTTGGCAACCTAACAGGAACCTACATCCTAAAAGTCTCCGACATCCTCTCCCTTCCTCCTCTCCGCCTAACCCTAAGGCATGTTCAAATCTTAGTTTCATCTTCTTCATCTAGACGACTTCTACCGGTTGTAGTTTGAAAGAAAGTTATGAATTCGGGTCTCATACAAAACCCCTAATCGGGAGAGTCGGACAAGTGAAAAATTCATATCTAAAGAAATGGCTCGAAGCTTAGGGAAATACTGGATTTGGGAATTGAAACTCGTTCAGGTTCGTTGTTGGGAGAGGTTTAGAGGCAACGTATTGGACTCGGGAAGAAAAAAGGAAGGTTGAGGTATTAGCAGGAGTTTGGAGGAAGACGAGTTCGAAAGTCTTATAGAAGGGAAGTAAAAGTGAAATTGAGAAAAAGGAGAAGTATTGATTTATATAGGAAAGATGGGAGGTGAACAGACATCAACCAGTGGAACCGATCAAGATATCTCGATGGTTCGACATCCATATGCCGGGCAGCATGAGACTTTCCGAACGAGTGGTTCGGCATCCATATGCCGAACGGCTCATGGTTTATGTTTCAAAGAAAGGGAAGGAATGGACTCAGGACTGCAGTGTTTTGACCTTCATTAAGTACATTTAAATTTTAGAAGCAAGAATCGGATATTGGCTCAAAACGTGTCGTGTTGCCACACACGACATACTTTAGGGGGCAAGTGTTACCCGGTTGATTGACTCGGTAATGAGAGGTTCACCAAGCAAGCGTAATGCAAGGAAAAAGTCCTCGCTCGGCATAAGCAAGCCTCGCCCGGCATATACTCATCGCTCGACACAATTACGTCTCGTTCGGCACACAAGCCCCGCTCGGCCTACAGGCCTCGCTCGGCACAAGGAAGCCTCGTCTGACATATACTCATCGCTCGGCACAATTACGTCTCATTCGGCACACAAGCCCTGCACGGCCTACAGGCGTCGCTCGGCATATACTCATCGCTCGACACAATTACGTCTTGCTCGGCCTAACGCCATCGCTCGGCATACTTTAGCAGCGTCGTTTAGCAAAGTCGCTCAACAAGGCCGTTCGGCATCCCTGGTTCAGTGCATACGAGGGATGTTAGCAAGCTATCAAGTCTACAACAAAATAAGGGCGTACGACATAGCTTCAGTTCGGTTCAACTCACTACTTGCCTCGGTTATTTTGAGTGATTACTTTGAGTCACTCGATGGTCGACTAAACGGTTCTCGACCGACATTCCTCGCTCGACATGGCTCGCTCGGCATGCCTGGTTCGGTGCGCAGGAGTCACCTACTGTGGGCCGAAATAGCTTGTTCCTAGGCCCATGAGGGAAGTCCAACCTATCTTCGTCTATAAATAGTAGGGCAGGGGCAAGCTGGAAAAGGACCTTTTTCGAGAACATTGGGGAGACTCTGCAGCTTTCAAGACTTATTATTTTTCAGTTACCATTAGCATTCGAGTAGATGGTGTACATAATATATCTGTAATCAATTTTTTAAAAAAGCAATAAAGATTAAACTCAAAGTTTACGTAGGTAGTTACGCCGAACCACTATAAATTTGGTGTTCTTGTTTCCTATAATTATTACTGCATTCCACTACGTTATTCCTCAGTTTTAATTTACCATCTTCATTAATCTCTCTACAAAAATCCTTCTTCGGGTGTTAGTGACCAATTCTGGTGCTAACATTGGATATTACTGTAAATATTAAATTATAACGGTAGTTATGATTTAATATTGTGAATTAAAATAAAATTAGAGAATTTAAATTGTTATTTGGAATAAACAATGAATTTTGGAAATAAAATGTGAAATAAAGTTCCAAACTTTATTTTATTCTGTTTGGGTTAATAATGAATGGAAAATGGTTATTACTTGGAGAAAATGCAATAATTTTATTAATTAATGTCAGTTACTTCTTTTAATAATATTTAAAGGAAGTATTTAATTTTTAAAGATTGTTTATATAAATAGAAAGGTGAAATTTGGTTTAAAAATGAGTTTTGGTCATAAATTTTGTTAAAAATGTTTTGAAATATTTTTCTAAGTAAGAAAAGTAATTTTGGTGAATTTTAGAAGTTAAAAACAATGTTTTATTCATTTATTTGTGTAAATAGTGTGTTTTTGTAAAATAAAGGATTCTAACAATAAAAATGTTTTAAAAATAAAAATTAGTCTTTTTATACGATGAAAAATATTTTATTTCATGAGTATGTTAATTTACATACTTTATTGTATGAAAATTTGAAACAAAAATTACTTTGTTTTATTATAAAGTGTAAGCATGTGAACATTCAAGTTTAAGTGTGAAATAATTACTTAGCCATTAAATTTTCTTTTAAATAATGGGTCCACAGCCCATAAGTACTCTTAACCAGTTAAAAGAAAGTGAGAAAACAAATTACAGTACGTTCAAACATCATCTCCTTCCTCTTCAAGCTGAAAGAAAACCAAACCCAACTCTTTTTGCAAAATCCAAGCTTATTTCTTCAAATTAATTCATCAAACTGAGATCTTTTTCAATCTAAAGCAAAATAAAAAGGTAATCGATTCCAAAACATCACTACTTCATCATAAAATCTTTGTTTGAGGACAGCGTTTTCTAATCACAGCAAATTTTCTTCATTGCATGCGTCTTTTTCTTCTTCCTACAGGTTCCTAAGGTTCAATACTTAAGCCAAGCTTCAAACTTTTTGCTTAAATCCGGGTTTTTGCTCAACAACATAAAGGTGGGTTAATAAACTCACAATCTCTAGCTGAAGCAAAGCTTAAATGCAAAAATATATGCAAATAGCTTGAAAATATTGATTTTTGGTTGATGTTTTTGTTTATGTAAAAACTGAGTTTAGGTGTTATTTTGCATGTAATTTTATCTCAATTCCGGCAACGAAATGCTACCAGATTTTCTTCTATCGATAGTGCATGTGTTGTAGTATATATCTGCAAATTTTATAGGAAAACACTTTCGTTTGATACATGAAAATCTTGCTGCAAAATCAATGCACAGCCTGGAAATTACCTGTACACATTTTGTTTTCCGAGTTGCTGCGAACATGGCCTGAGTCCATGTTTTAGACAACATAACTCTTTCATTTCTTCCTGAAATTGCATGATTCTTTTTTTGTTTGAAAGATTAAATTTTGTACTGTAAGCATACCAATTTTCAGGTCATTTTGACCTATATAGCTTATAGAAATATGCTACCGAACTTTGATCCGGAGCATGTTTTTGTCCAGATTTTTACAGTGAAAACACTGCCTGGGTTCAACTTTGAGACATCATAAATTCCTCATACTTTATCCAAACTTCATGATTCTTTTTCATTTAAAGGATAAAATCTTCTACTATACGTATACCAACTTTCAGCTCAATCTTAGGTAGTTTGTTTCTCTGTTTCATGCCTGAAAGTTTAACCTGAGAGGGTTTTCAAGCCTGTGCATTTGTGTTTTTGAACTATTGCAAATATGGCCTGAGTCTATGTTTGAGACAGTGTAACTTTTTCGTTTTCAACTGGAATTCATCAATTCTTTTTTTGTTTGAAAGCTGAAATTTTCTAATATATGCACCTTAATTTTTAGTTCAATCGGAGATGCTTTGGCCACTATTTTGTGTCCGAAATTTGAACTCGGAGAAGATTTCAGACCTATGTATTATTTTGCCTTGGCATTTCTATGTTTTTTTCCCCAGCCCGACTTTTGACATTTACTTTGTTTTTTGTGATATTTCTGAAGTATTTTAAGGGATATGATGCCTCTCAATAGGTTATCCCAATTTTGACGAATTCAAAATTCAAATTTTGAATTATTTGAATTTAATTTGAATTTAAATTTGAATTTCGGTCTGAGTGGAATTTTGCTTGTTTTTGGTCGTTTTCGAGCACGATTTTCTCCAAATTCTTTTGAAATGATTTTTAAAATTTAAGGGATTTAAAAATAATTATTATATAATATTTTCAAGTATAAAACCTATTTATCCTTTATAATAAAGGAAATTTTCAAATATGGTTTCCAAATGGTTTTCAAAATCGTTTTTTCAAAGCTTATTTTCAAGGTAAATTATTTTCTATAAAGTACACTTTTTTCACTATTCGAGCGAATGAGAAGGAGAATTAAATGGTTTGGTAAAACACATGGTATGGAACACGTGCGTTTATCATATCGGTTAATTCCCGACTTGTCCATTTGATTATTTTGACCTTCGGGTCGAGTTTACCGATGAGATGAGGTAAACTTTTTACTGCTTTGAGTGTGAAATTTACCAGCGGTTAGTAAACCGTTTAGTGCGAACGTGTGGTATGCGACGCACGTTAACACTATTTGGGTTCCTATTCGAGAGTTTGTGACACATTTTCCATTGCGGCGTGCCAGTATTGGACCTTCGGGTCATTGCCATTGCAGCGTATTTGTCTTTTTTAGACGTTTGTGATTGCGGCGTATTTTCCATTGCGGCGTATTTGTCATTGTGACGTTTTGCCTTCGGACGAGATACCTATTTGAGATAATAGTACTTGGCAAGGCTTCGGCCACATGCACGTGCAAACAATTTTGAGATGGTTTCTTTGACTATTTTCCCTAGTGTATCGCCCCTTTCCGAAATTGGTCCTTTGAACCATTCGATATATATTTGTGGCGATTACCTTTTGAGAATTTGAACTCTTGGAAGTTCTATTTTTGAGATTTGAATTGCCTACACCGGAGTTATATGAGATTTTCCTTTTGGCCTTTTTTTGAGATTTAATTCTCCTCTTTGGAGATATATTTGCTTATGGCGTGTTTGAGATGGGATTTCTTTATGCATGTTTTGGGTTTGCCAAGATGGCGGGTTTATGTTTTCCCCTAAACTATATTTTATGCTTTATGAATGCCAATGATATGAGGCTAGCTACTTTTAGCGTTTTATGGGTTATTTTATCTCTTTTGAGATTATATATTTGTGTAGTGATACCATATTATCACTTGAGGTAATCATACACTTTAGTTATCCCTTCTCACTTGAGAATATTATCACCTTATCCTTATGCTCATATTATCTCTTATCCTTGTTAACTGATTTGTTTAGCTAGATTGGCCCGTTTATTTTATACTTGGGTCAGACGGAGGTGTTTCAGGTTAGGTACATTTGAACTTAGCCTATTCTGCTTCTGCATGGACTATTCTACTAGCTCTTTTTGTTATAACTTTTTGTGTAGTCCTTTTTGGTTGGCTACTCTGATATTATATTCTTTTGACTCGTGTTTGTATTATAGTCATCATACCACATATGTGATGTATCATTTTGTATACTCTGTGATGTATCTGTATATGTGTGTGTATATGGTATCATCTGTTATTCTGTGATGTGTTATGCATTTTAGTGTTTGTATTCTCTTTTGATAGATCATATGGCCACCTATGGCTTTGTATTAAATATTTATTGGATATGTCGATCCATAAAAAAACATATATATGGCATTGTCGACGTATTCAATAGGTATTTAAGATAAGGCTATAGATGGTCGCTCCTATCCAGCCATATTCTCTGCATTAGCAAATAGTATTACCCAGTAATACTCTTTGTTAATGTGGGTCTCGGGGTGGGGCGTCACAAATATATTATAAATAGAAAGGATATGATTTATGGAAAATACAGTATATTATAAAGAGAAAAGAGTTCAAATTGGATTTTCTTGTATATATATATATATATATATATATATATATATATATCTGTGTGTGTGTGTGTACATATCAGTTAAAAAAGTGTAATATTTATTAACTAAATAAGATAATGGGTTAAAAATAATATATATATATATATAATATACAAACTATGGGCTAATAAATATGGTTATTAAAAATTTTGTACAAATTATATATGTTGTACATACTGGAAAGATAAAAGAAGATATATACATAAGTTCAAAAAGGGAAAACTTAGTATTTTAAAACAAATAAATATTGTATGGTATAAACTAAAATAGTATGTTCAAAATAATATATGTAATGGTAGGGAAAACTATATATCTACCTAATAGATGAAGTTTATTAAAAGTAATATATATTTATATATGTTGAATAATAAAAGAAGTAAATATACAAGGAGAGGTATATATATAAGAAAAGTGCACATATGGGGATATATATGATAGAAATGAGGAAAATCTATAAAATCATTTTATACATGTAGAATGAAAAGGCAAAAACACTCAAGTGTTTTGAATATGTGCATTTTAAATATAAAAAGAAATATAAAACTAAATGTAACTTATAATAGAAAGGCTGGATATATATATCAATAGAAATATATATACATATAGAAATGAAGGCTTGTAATGCCTTGAGTTTTAGAATAAAAAGGAGTAAACTAGTAAAAAGGTAATAAAACAAAAGGGAAAGGAAGAAATTCAGCAAAGTAAGAAGAAAAATAAAAAAATGTAAAAAATAGAGGACAAGAGAGAAAAAAAGAGATACACACATACGCTTTCCTGGCCAAAAGAAGCAAAGACCAAAACTTTTGCTTAAATCTCATTTCAAACTCAGAACAAAGTCAATTCAAAATCATCTCAACTTTTTTCATACATCACTATACAAAACTTTTGTACAACATATCAACAAAAGCCTGTAAACAAAATTTTGTACAGCATATCAACAAGATTTTGTACCCAATACGTCATCTTCCTTTGCAAACATGTATACTTATATATAGGCCAGTGTATACTTGTTTTAAAAGCTATGAATAACAACAAAAGCCTATAAACAAAATAATATCAAAGTTCTGTAAAACAAAAATACATTAAGCAAAAAGGAGTTCTGTTCAAATTCAAAGCAAGCAAGGGGATTCAAGAGTTCAGATCATCAAAAACTAGAGATCAAGTAGGATATTTCAAAAGTTCAAACATGTGGAAGGTGAGATCTTGATACTGAAAAGCCTGTACATGACAAAAACTTCTCGGTTTTATTTAACAGAGCAAAAAATTATGATTTACACAACTTTAAAAATCATTTTCTCCCATACTATTTTGAATTTGCCAATGTTGTCAACTAGTAAGATGTTACTTTTTGAGCCTAGAACATACTAAAAATAGTTTGATCATAATTCATGAAGTATGCAGGGAGATATGTGAGAATAACAGTAAACAACCAAGTTTTTCGAGAAATTTGATACGCTTAAATCATCAGATTAATCTTGTTCATCATATCAAGTTAGGATTTTTAATACAGGAATCGTGATTTTAAAGTGGTTAGGTTGTGAGAAAATTTGGTTTGATTGTTTTTCATTTATGAAAATATTTCCGGCAAGGTGGTCATCGAGGGGAGAGGAGGTCTGGTCTGTAAGGAGCATGGGGATGTGGGGGAGAGCATCACCATGGAGTTTTCTTGAATTTCGCTTTGATTTGGTGTCAAGTGGGACTTTTAGGGTTTAAGGAGTAAGTGTAAGACGACGTTGAACGCAACCGCTTTTGGGGGGAAGGTTGTGGTCGGAGTTCTTGGAATTTGGCAGGGAGGAAGCAATGTGGGTGTGCATTCGAACGGTTGGGGTGGCCAGTGAAACGGTGGGTAGAATATGGAGTAGTTCGGCGTTATGTGGTGATGGGTTTTTCTTCCATTGCTCGGTTGATGCTCGATTTGGATTCATAGGGATGATTTTAAAGTTAAGTATTACTTAACGATTAATTAGTATTAAAGTATATTTATTCCAAGATAAATTTATCGAATATTGTACCATTTTAAAAATAATATAGTATATGGTAAACTCTTATAAAAGAGCATTTTACTTAAATTAGAACTTTGAAAATTTATATTGGAACTTTATAAGTAATATTTTGGAAAATTATTAAACAAAGATTTCGAGAAGTAATGTTATACTCGTGTGGCGTAAATCGGAGGCAGTGAGTGGCTGCAGTTAAGTTTTTGGATTTCTTTGGGATAGAGACGTAACCATTGAGCTGTGATCCATGGTTTGATACCGCAGTGGTGCTTTCCAGATTTATTTTAAAGGTTTTTCAAATATGTGAAATGAATGGTTTTGTGAATATACTTATCCAATGAGATAAGCATATACTGTTTGATTAAGTATTTTTTTTTCATGTATTGAATTAATAAGGCTTAATGTTTTAAATGGGAAATGAAAACCTATGTTTGAATGATTGTATATTTGATAGAGAAATAACCGACTATCAAATCTGGGCCCAAAAACATAACTTTGGGAAAATCCTGAAGAAACACAAGAAATATGTGGTACAATTACTGTTCGGGGTGCTATATTGTACGTATAAACTCGTTTCGTTCTTCTAGGATGATGATAAAGAAATCCGTCCACCAACGGTTAGGGGATGAACTTCGAACTTATTTTCGTCTGTTTATTTCCTAAAGAATCGGGGTTGAGTTTACAGAGAAATATCGACGTTGTTTCGAAGAAACCGGGATCGAATTTTTTATCCGAAAACCACTTCGATCCAACGAGTACTTTTTGGAACGAAGACAAGAGCATGGAGTCGAAGATGGAGCAGTGAAGTGCAAGGTCTAATCGCTACTATTCCTGAGGGTGATTCCAAAATGGATGTAGTAGGACTAGTGCCTTCGGTTCCGTTCGGACGTAGAACGGACTTGTATGGATGAATGCTATAAGTACATTGTCATTGGAGGACAATGAGAATTCTAAGTGAATATTTCTAAAATAGTAACCGTAGCCTCTAGCCTCATCAACGGAGAATGACTAAAAAGTAGGGGAGATGCAGCAAGGCTAAGTGGTTAGCACCCAAGTAGGGTATGTCTATTACCTTTCTAGATAACCTTGGATATTATCACTACGTGTGAAAGGAGCTCGAAAAGGGTGGGAACACCCGGGGTGATAGCATATTCAGTCTATCCAGGCCAGGGATAGTCCAGTCTTGTGTTGGAAGGGATCTATAGGTTCGATCTCAGTATAGTGTTTCTAGACATGTACTGTGATAGGTGGTACCCAGTGCCTAGTCATTCAGTTGGAATCCATTCTCCAATAAGTGCCATACGGTTTTGATTGTGCCCAACTATGCTGAAACGTGAGATGCAAGCATTTCAGCTATTTGAATAAGTATTTGTACTTAGATACTATTGTAATATCAGATGATTTTGGTATGAAATGTTTTGGTTATCGTAAGGTAAAAACCCGTCGTGTTTATTTGTGGCGTGGTCTTACGAGATACCTTTGATTTTAAAAGGATTTTGAAAACTTTAATAGTTCAAATTGAGTGTGTTTTCTCACGCTGATTTTCCAGACTGACATGGGTGTTATTTTGTTATGATGCTCGGGTCAGACCGAGTATTACTGATACATGATAGTATGCTACGGAGCTTAGGAGAGGACCTGGAGACCAGAGACGTATCCACAAAGATGATTATATTCCACAACATTTAGTTATGTTTATCAGCAATTGTGAGGACAAAGTGTTATAACTGTCCGTGCTCAATGGTTTAGTTTACTTTGATAAGTGTCTGTTCTATAAACATTTTGGTTTTGGTTTTATGTAAAGATTGGTTCTATATTATAATTTATTCGTTTCCGCTATGAGATTATGTGTTGTTCTATCTTCTTTCTACTTTTCTTTCTTTTACTATTTTCCTTCCCGTGCAAATTGGTTGACGAGGGTGGTTAAAAGTCAGTTTAAATCTGTACAGAAAAGTGGGTAGTGACATCGTGGCGTCAGAGCTTAGGTTGAGAGAATACCTAGGCTTTGGTGGGGTTATTCATTAGAGATAGGGTCAGTAGTACCCTAGAATGAGTTTGAGTGTGTGTGTATATATATGTATGTACACGCGTGAGCGCGTATTTGTTAGCGATATAAAAATGTTTATTTTATTGTGTTAATTTTTCTGATAAGTGGCATATGGATTCTAGTCAATACGAGTAGCTAACGTTATTGATAGGGATTTCTAAACACTTGAACAAGGCCAACGGACACAATATTTTTTTAAGTGGGTAAATGAAATAAATTTACTGGAATATATTTTATGTATTAAAGGCGTGATTTTCAAAAAAGAAATAAAAATATAGTATTTGAGGTGTTGTTTGATAAGCGATGAGAATATCTTGTCATCTAGGAATTTAGTGGTCATAGCCGTTAACTTTGAGTATCCTCTATTGTCGGTCCCTTTTGGCTTAGTAATCTGAGTCCTGTAAGATAGGAACTATGGGAAATTTGGATTTTAAAAAAATTTTATTTACTAAAGGAATTTGGAATATTTTTATATAAATGTTTTAGGAAGATTTTTCATAGATAAGAGCTAATTTTATAATAATTGATTTATAAAAGGGGTATTTGAGAATTAAAAACCTTAGTGATTTCAGAAAATTTGTCTAAAATAAATTTTTGGAGGAAAATGGTTTTGTAAAGTTTTGAATAATAGCAATTTAAAAAGGAAAATATATTTGAAATGTGAATGAAACGACCTGCTTTTTTGGACATTTTAGCAGACACACGTCAGACTCAACCATTTAAAAGGGCAGATTGTTATAGGGTAAATAAGAAAAAGAGGAAGAAATAAAACAAATACAGAATCTCGCAGCGGAATGACAAAATATAATAATCAAATAATAGTTCATGAAGCAGTTTACAAAACATTTGATTATATTTATAAAACATAGACATCGGAGTTACATAAAAAGGAATAAATAAATAAATGCAGTGGAATAAATATCATAAAGAATAATAGTACAAATCATCTTCGTCCTCTAGAAATAAAGTCTTCAAAAAATCCTGAAATGCTCAGGCTGACCCGAGCTAATAAAAAAAGACAAAACACTCGAGTTAGAATGTAACAGCCCTTGTTTTTAGCTATTTATTTCTTTTAATTATTTTGATTTTTAAATATATTTTATATAAATTGTGTTTAACAATATAGTTTAATTATTTAATGTAAAGATATATTTTATAAAATTGTATATGTCAATAAAATTAAATAATAACTGTGAAAATTTAAGCTATGTTTAAACGGTAAAATTTCGCGTTCAAAAGACGCGTCAATTATAGGATATAAGCAACGTAATAAAACGTGTGTTTTTAAAATGTTATTTTTACAGAAATTTTTGATGTTTTAGACTGCGTCTGTTTAACATAGTATAAAAATCAAGTTTTCAAATAAATTTGAAGAAAAATATTAGTCAGTTAATTTCTACCCAACGTTACTTGGTTAAACTGTCAGTTAAACTTTGCATACGTTTTCGTTCCTAAGGCCGTGCATAATTTGTGCCATTTCATTTAATCCTATCAAACTAATTAAGCTAGATTGATTAGCTAGAGATGAATCATCACACGAGTAACGTTCGAACAAATCAGAGAGGAGAATTGTGCATTCTTTAATACTGGAAACGTTCATATCTGCCTGTTCATTTATCCCCTGTTTCAAGCATACTACAAAAATCAAGCTCCTCAAATTCGCGCATCTATAACGTTCCATGTTTATTGCTTTAGTCACGCAAACCATTTTGCCCATAATCAATGCATGTTTTAATTTTCATCAAATAACTTTCGAACATTTAAACTGGAATCAATCAGCCTTCAAAAATCACACTGTTTATTTGCAACAAATATCAAAAGTTTGCATATCTGAAGATAAATCAACGCATGCCTTAAACCAAGCCTTGGTGTAACAGACAAAGCATATAATTGGAAGCAAATCCCAACCTTTCCCATTCTCTGCTTGCAAATGGCTCAGCAAGTTTCAAAGTTTGAAACCGCTCGGCCTTGAATTCACATGTATATTAAGCAAGAATTATAACGTATTGCTAATCAAATCTATAGCTGTCTTTCCTTTGATCGTGCTAACTTCTTTTGAAACTGATGGAAGAATCCGCATATCAACACCATTAATAAATAGAAACTGACATGTTATTTGCCTTCATTTCGCAAGCACTACATATATATACCCACCCCATCAGTTTCTTCCATATTTTTGATCTGCATCTCATCCCATTCCTCTGCTCAAAGCCATCAGGTAATCTTATTTCATTTTTTCTTCTTCTAAGTTCTCTCTGCTTTTGTTTTGCTCGGCCACCCCACCTTTAGTTCACCGTGTTGCCTGTAGAAATATAGGGTGGTAGTAAGGAGGTATGGATCTTAGAACTGAGTGTTAGGGGAGTGGTTGGAATATTATACAATAATGATAAGTTGCATTTAGGAAGTTTCAGTGGTGACTCTGATTAGTTAGCATACTTTGATTTATTTTAACAAGGCCTAGGATTTTCATAACCAGAGCGATTATGACTGTTTTGTTTTAGAACCTGAGTGTTTAGTTGTAGATTGAGTTGATTGGTTCTAGTAATAGTTGAAGATAGGATGAGGTGTTAATAATGTCTGAAAAAGAATTTGCAGAAAAGTTTTGCATGTGACCCAAAGTTAAGCATAATGACTCGAAGATTTCTGCATATTTCTCGAAGCAGTCTGCATGATTTCTCGAAGCAAGTACATGTTTTCTCGAAGATAGGTGGGATGGGGTTTCTGATTGTTACAGTTTTGGTTGGAAGTTTAGATTTAAGTAGAGATGAATGCTTAGGGCAAATATTGTAAAACTTAGTTGAATTGCAGAGAAAAATAAATTATGAATTTGGAGAGCGAACAAAAATGTAAACCAGTTTGTAAATATAAGTTTAAATGAAATCTAAGTGAAGAAAAAAAAAAGAAAAAAAAAAGAAAAAAAATATATATATAAAATGGAAGTTGGGAACCTGGGAAGTTTTAGAGTTGAGAGGAAATAAATGGTAAAGCAAATTGTAGCCGTGCATGACTTGGCATCACTGGGTGTGCACATGTATCAGTGAGGCGTGTCCAGGGATATGAAGGCCGAAGATTCATCTAGCATAGGTTGTTTAGTTAAATAATTAGTAGTTGGAGTTCTGCCTGGTAAGTTTTAATGCCTGGAAGTTAGTTGAAGAATGGAATATGCATGGACTAAGTTTCTAGACTGGTGTAGTTTGATAGTTGGAAATGATGCTGGAACAAAAGATTTGGCCTCTGTGTAGTAGTATAGTATTTGAGTGTTTAGTAGCCATTAGTACGTGTATACCTGGGTCAGCATGATTTGAATGGATGTGAGTGTTCTGAGAATAGTTTTCACCTTTTTGTTATCAAAACCATATCATAATCAGTAAAGCATGTCTAGAGTATAAGCTTCAGCTAGCCTAAGTGTTTAGTTGAAAAGTTGCGTAAGTTTCAATCTGTGCATGTTTCAAGTTAATACATGCGTGTATAAAAATGTGCCTGGAGGAAGTCTGTGCACGAGTTGTTGGGAGATTGGCAAGGAAGTACAGTTCTAAAGGGAGTGCACGTGTTTGATTTGGCAGAGGCATGTTTGGTGGATAAACTGAATAGGTGGAGGTGTTGAAGTGTATAGAAGCTTGGATAGGAATGGGATGAAATTGCATATATTCCTTGTGCATAGAATATAATATATTGAGTAATAACAGAGGAAGGAGGAGGGTAGTTGTTTCAGATATTTTATAGAGAGGAGATGTGATCGAAGGCTTTGCATATTATCTCGAAGCGATTGTATAAACGTCTCAAAGAAGTATATGTCTGAAATGAACAAGTTTAAACCTGGAGATTTTGGTTTACGAACGAACATAATGTAAATCAGTTTGTAAATCTAAGTTGAAGTGGGAAATTTAAGAGAGAAAAAAAATATATATGTTTGGCGTGAGTCGAGATATATGTATAACTGGAAAGTAGAATGAAATAGTATGCGTGTGTCACTGTGTGCACGTGTACGTGTACATGGGTATCACGGCATATAGTAGGAAGAAATTTCACCATAGTGTGTCAGTCGGCCTTTAGGAAATTTTGTCGTAAAATTTTAGTGTTAACCGGTTCACGTCTGTCAAAACTACACGGTGAAGTGGTCGAGCAAGGCAAACAAATTTTCGTTCTATTTTTATCTTTCCTTTGACCGTAAATTCTAAAGTCGCGCATTCTATATTTTAATTTTATTCTAGATTTGAATCTAGGCGACATCAGAAGAAATTGGATCGTTATTCTCTGTCGTGCTTTACCGGTGAATCATCGTTTTTGAATTCAAATTTTCTGCAGCTTTCAGGTGAGTATTTCTCACCAGACATACGTATTTATATTTTGGTAAATTATTGCAAGTGTATGTGTAAAATTGTATTTCACTATTATCTGTCTGTAATGTAATATAGAATGATGGACCCCATTTAAATTGACACCTCATCAGTATTATCTGTTATATTATTTCTGCAGTTATGTTATTGTTTATTTACTGCTTAAATCACCACTGTAAGTTCCCTGTTATTATAGATGGTATGGGCTGAAATGATAGGCCTAATTGATTATTATTGTTCACTTGTTCTGTTAACTGCTGTAAATTGTCTTGGGATTGCGGGTTCGAAATGATAGAACCCGGAGTTGTGTAAATTACGGGTTGAAATGATATAAATCCGTATCACTTGACCTAGGCTAGAGAACTATATACAGGCCCGTGGTTCTTATAATATTTTCTGAAATATTAAATTTATTTTGGAAGTTAAATATTTGATTTAATATCTGTAAAGGATTTTATTTTGATTTTTGAATGAGTTATAAATGTTAATAAATAAATAAATATTTGAATAGAATTTTGGAATATAACTTATTTTGGAAATTCTGGATTTTGAAAAATAAGCTTTCAGTTAATAAATAAATAGATAAATAAGTATATTTGGAAATATTTATTTAGTTAAACAATCTGCTACAGCATTTTAAATGCTGTCTTTTTGAAATTGGACTAGTTTTACCCGTAACTTTAGGTAGCATTTCCTAAGTGCTACAGAATCTAGAATTGATTGTTTTAAAACTCATGGAATTTGATAAATTTTATTTTATGTTAGGTTTTGGAAAATCTTAAGATATGATATTTATAACTGGATTTTCCTTAATAAATTTAAGATGAATATTCTAGTATTAAGTGAAATTTGAAGATATTAAATGACTAACATTTGGAGTTTATTTATGGAATTTATGGGAATATTCAAGACTAAATAATAAAACATTGATTTGTTGAAAGAATAAAATCCAAACTTAGTTTTGAATAGGAAATACTCCAATTGGATATATATATATAGGAATTGTAATGGATTTGGGGACATAAAGTGATATTTAAATTATGGTCTAAACTTTAAATAAAGAAATATATTTGTAAAGCTATATAAATTATCTTCTTTACAAAGTAACCATAAAGTTAAACCATTTATTCTATATACCGTTGAATATCCAAACCATTTGTGTGTTGGGAGTTATGGTTTTAAAGTAAAAATTCCAAATATTATGTTTTGAAGATATAATTCAAATATTTGGCTTCCAGATATTATAAATTTTAAGCAGTATAGTTTTTGGAAAGAATTATATTTGAATATAACGATATCATATTGTTTTGGGTTTTAGAAATGATATCGTATTTATAGTTTGAAATGGAAATGTTTATTCTGGTTTTAAAGTATAAAATGTTTAAATGACCACGGGTTAAAATAACGATGGGTTGGCAAAGAGACCGGGATCGGATATGGGCATACTCTCTGTCGATACCGAAAACCACTTTGACCAACCGTGTACGCGGTGGAGATTCCAGAATGAAGTAGGTCGGTGGTGGCGTTTCCTGTAAGGTAAATACGTGGACCCGACTCCCGTGAGTTGGCATAAGGTGGCTAAAACAGGAGCAATTCCAGGCCAATGAGGTCATTCCTCTGATCGGACGCTCCTCTTCGATATTATACTATGTTTTGGATTGATTCGGTGGCCACCTCTATATTTTGATTTTGGGGAGTTAGTCCGAGGTGGGCGGTAACTGCGGCTACGCGTTTCCACCAGCCTGGATAGCAATTGGTATATCTACCCTGGCATTGCCTAGTTGTGCCGTGTCACCTACCATATCGAGCCTTTACTACGAGTTTCTATTTGTGTCGTACCTATGGAGTATCCTCTGGTAGCCTCCCGATCAGGAGGTATTACGGTACTGTATAGACTATTGGCATTTTACGTGTTAAGGTGGAAAATGTAAAGCCTTAACGCTATTTAAAAGTAAGTTTATTTTATAAATAGACACTATTGTAATAGCGCAATATACTACATAGTAAATAGTTTGACGGATCCTTAGAGGATGGGCGGTCCCAAGCATCCTTTAAGTTACTTGCTCTACATTACAGTACACTTGAATTAGCTTACATTATATAAGTATGTATGTCCTGACTCGAGTGTTATGTTTTATTTTACGCTCGGGTCAGCCTGAGTTGCGGTTTTCAGTTCTATCTGGAGCTAGGACATCCCGTAGATCATTCGTGCTGCTGGAAGCCTTTTCAGTCTTTATCTTATTGCAAGCAAGGCTTTGGAAGACTCTGTTCCTACGTATGTCTAAAGCTGTATTGCAGATTCTAAACTATGTAAATTCTGTTGATCAAAGTTTTGTAGTGGCTTCATGAACCACTGAAATTTTATTTCCGCTGTAAGTTCTGATATCTGTGTATGTGATTCTGTGATTTTATTTACTGCATATTCTGAGTTTTGCCAAATTTATTCTACAACGCAGTACTTTGAACATTTCAAGTCCGACATGAGCGGATGCGAAGGGTTGAAAATACTGGGTCGTTACATTTGGTATCAGAGCCAGGTTGTAGGCAAACTTAGAATGTATGGTAAATTTGATTTACAGAATCACGTTCGTTCGAGATTGAACCACTATCTTTTCGAATTTTGGAACGTTCTCTACGGTTCCAAAGTTCATTCGTGTCCCTCACTTTTCATCTTCTTTAGATTCTGGAGTATCCCATAACTCCACTTCGGATGATCTTTATAGTGAATTGGCGGTCTCGCCATTATTCTAATAAAGGGGTGAAACTCCTTTACCATTAGCATTGATTCACCGGAGATTTATATTTATCCTCGATTATTCTGAACTCTATCTCTTCAGATCTAATGTGGATTTACTCAACCATATCGATCTGACTCTTTAAGTCACGGTTGACCCGGTCAAGGTTGTCCGCGATTTATATAGACTTACCCAGTTTCCTTATTCTGATTTTTAATCACCGGATCTTCTGATTTCAACTTATCTTGAATTCTATTTGATTTGAGTTCATCAAATTTGGATTTCTATCCTTGTTTAAAAAAAAAAAAAAAAAAAAAAAAAATTATTTTTGAAAGAAAACCTAATATATATATAAGTATGATTTTCAGAATTTTATAATTAATTTAACTATTTGTCAAGAGATAATAGTTTGATTTATTTTGATTTTGTAAACCATGTGTTTGTCTAAAATAAATAATTGAATATAAACAATGGTTATAAATTAATTTGGAAACAGAAATGAATTTAAACAAGAACTTGAGAATTCAATTTCTGACGATTTCAAACCTTGTGTTTAAATTTTAAAAGGATGTTATAAGTATTTTTGTATAGAAATTTGTTTCCAAAAGAATTTTAAAATTGAGTGCTCTTCTCTTTGTCGCTGGAAAATAATTTCGGTGATGACTGCAGCATCATCGACATTCATTTTCGAGTTTCGAAGTGAAAAGACCATTCTGTAGTCTGGCTACAGTGTTTCCTTGAGATTTTAATTGATTTGAATTTCTGAAGTATGACTTAATATATATAGATATGTAATTTAAATTTGATTCGACATATTATGTATATATATTTATCTATCTCTAAATGGTTTGAAGGAGATCAGAAATTTAATTCTTAAAGTTTGCCTTGAAAAATAAAAATAAAATTTTGAACAAGGAATTCCAATTGGAGATAATTGAATTTGAAATAATACTCAATTTCATTCAATATAACTTACCTTGATTTTTAAAAGTTAACAATGTAATTGGATAATATACAATATAAAGGATTCTATAAATAAAATTTGAGTGGGTATAATAAATGTTATACACTTAAATTTTAGTTATAAAAGGTCAATAAGGTAAACAAGGAAAAAGAATTTAAGGAATTTACTTAAATAACCTAATAATCAAATTTGATTCAATATGGAACCTTAAATCATAGTTAATTAATGTCTAAGGGAAATATTATGTAAAAAAATTTGATTGCTATATTTGCTATAATAAATATTTCATTTATGAAAAAGACATGTCTTGAAAATGGATAATTATGAATTAATAGTTAAGACATATTTCAATATCAATAAAATTTGATAATTGAGATATTGGTTTTCAAATGAAAATTCCAAGTATAGGGTATTTGGTTAAAATTTAAGAGTTAAGAAAATTGAACTGATTAGAAATACTATTATATCCACTATAGCATATTATAAGTGCTGCTATTTCTCAAAATAAAATGTTTTGAAAATTTTATAATTGAATAAATAAACCTAGGAATATTTCAACTTTGATATGAATATTATTTGGCATTGAAATTAAAATATATAAATGAGGATTATTTTAAAAGTATTATAAATATTTTGATTTTAAAGCATTATTGATTTCAAGTTTATTATCTTATTTTTAAAGCTATCTTCGAGTGTCCTTGGTTGCCCTATCTGCTACAGAATGGGGAGGCTATTGCTTATACCAGTTTATTTAGAAATCTTTCTATAATCTTTGAAATTCTTTGCCACTCATCGGGGCCCTGAGCAACCATAGACTGGCGGTCAAACTGAAAGGGAAAAACCGATTCTAGAAGTTCTTCTTCGTGCTTCAAATCCGGAACTATCCGTTTAAGACACTTGTTTATCTAGCTTATCTTCCTTTGCTTCTTTTTCTTTCGTTCCTTTTCGAGGACGAAAAGTTTTTAAGTGGGGGAGAGTGTAACAGCCCTTGTTTTTAGCTATTTATTTCTTTTAATTATTTTGATTTTTAAATATATTTTATATAAATTGTGTTTAACAATATAGTTTAATTATTTAATGTAAAGATATATTTTATAAAATTGTATATGTCAATAAAATTAAATAATAACTGTGAAAATTTAAGCTATGTTTAAATGGTAAAATTTCGCGTTCAAAAGACGCGTCAATTATAGGATATAAGCAACGTAATAAAACGTGTGTTTTTAAAATGTTATTTTTACAGAAATTTTTGATGTTTTAGACTGCGTCTGTTTAACATAGTATAAAAATCAAGTTTTCAAATAAATTTGAAGAAAAATATCAGTCAGTTAATTTCTACCCAACGTTACTTGGTTAAACTGTCAGTTAAACTTTGCATACGTTTTCGTTCCTAAGGCCGTGCATAATTTGTGCCATTTCATTTAATCCTATCAAACTAATTAAGCTAGATTGATTAGCTAGAGATGAATCATCACACGAGTAACGTTCTAACAAATCAGAGAGGAGAATTGTGCATTCTTTAATACTGGAAACGTTCATATCTGCCTGTTCATTTATCCCCTGTTTCAAGCATACTACAAAAATCAAGCTCCTCAAATTCGCGCATCTATAACGTTCCATGTTTATTGCTTTAGTCACGCAAACCATTTTGCCCATAATCAATGCATGTTTTAATTTTCATCAAATAACTTTCGAACATTTAAACTGGAATCAATCAGCCTTCAAAAATCACACTGTTTATTTGCAACAAATATCAAAAGTTTGCATATCTGAAGATAAATCAACGCATGCCTTAAACCAAGCCTTGGTGTAACAGACAAAGCATATAATTGGAAGCAAATCCCAACCTTTCCCATTCTCTGCTTGCAAATGGCTCAGCAAGTTCAAAGTTTGAAACCGCTCGGCCTTGAATTCACATGTATATTAAGCAAGAATTATAACGTATTGCTAATCAAATCTATAGCTGTTTTTCCTTTGATCGTGCTAACTTCTTTTGAAACTGATGGAAGAATCCGCATATCAACACCATTAATAAATAGAAACTGACATGTTATTTGCCTTCATTTCGCAAGCACTACATATATATACCCACCCCATCAGTTTCTTCCATATTTTTGATCTGCATCTCATCCCATTCCTCTGCTCAAAGCCATCAGGTAATCTTATTTCATTTTTTCTTCTTCTAAGTTCTCTCTGCTTTTGTTTTGCTCGGCCACCCCACCTTTAGTTCACCGTGTTGCCTGTAGAAACATAGGGTGGTAGTAAGGAGGTATGGATCTTAGAACTGAGTGTTAGGGGAGTGGTTGGAATATTATACAATAATGATAAGTTGCATTTAGGAAGTTTCAGTGGTGACTCTGATTAGTTAGCATACTTTGATTTATTTTAACAAGGCCTAGGATTTTCATAACCAGAGCGATTATGACTGTTTTGTTTTAGAACCTGAGTGTTTAGTTGTAGATTGAGTTGATTGGTGCTAGTAATAGTTGAAGATAGGATGAGGTGTTAATAATGTCTGAAAAAGAATTTGCAGAAAAGTTTTGCATGTGACCCAAAGTTAAGCATAATGACTCGAAGATTTCTGCATATTTCTCGAAGCAGTCTGCATGATTTCTCGAAGCAAGTACATGTTTTCTCGAAGATAGGTGGGATGGGGTTTCTGATTGTTACAGTTTTGGTTGGAAGTTTAGATTTAAGTAGAGATGAATGCTTAGGGCAAATATTGTAAAACTTAGTTGAATTGCAGAGAAAAATAAATTATGAATTTGGAGAGCGAACAAAAATGTAAACCAGTTTGTAAATATAAGTTTAAATGAAATCTAAGTGAAGAAAAAAAAAAGAAAAAAAAAAGAAAAAAAAAATATATATAAAATGGAAGTTGGGAACCTGGGAAGTTTTAGAGTTGAGAGGAAATAAATGGTAAAGCAAATTGTAGCCGTGCATGACTTGGCATCACTGGGTGTGCACATGTATCAGTGAGGCGTGTCCAGGGATATGAAGGCCGAAGATTCATCTAGCATAGGTTGTTTAGTTAAATAATTAGTAGTTGGAGTTCTGCCTGGTAAGTTTTAATGCCTGGAAGTTAGTTGAAGAATGGAATATGCATGGACTAAGTTTCTAGACTGGTGTAGTTTGATAGTTGGAAATGATGCTGGAACAAAAGATTTGGCCTCTGTGTAGTAGTATAGTATTTGAGTGTTTAGTAGCCATTAGTACGTGTATACCTGGGTCAGCATGATTTGAATGGATGTGAGTGTTCTGAGAATAGTTTTCACCTTTTTGTTATCAAAACCATATCATAATCAGTAAAGCATGTCTAGAGTATAAGCTTCAGCTAGCCTAAGTGTTTAGTTGAAAAGTTGCGTAAGTTTCAATCTGTGCATGTTTCAAGTTAATACATGCGTGTATAAAAATGTGCCTGGAGGAAGTCTGTGCACGAGTTGTTGGGAGATTGGCAAGGAAGTACAGTTCTAAAGGGAGTGCACGTGTTTGATTTGGCAGAGGCATGTTTGGTGGATAAACTGAATAGGTGGAGGTGTTGAAGTGTATAGAAGCTTGGATAGGAATGGGATGAAATTGCATATATTCCTTGTGCATAGAATATAATATATTGAGTAATAACAGAGGAAGGAGGAGGGTAGTTGTTTCAGATATTTTATAGAGAGGAGATGTGATCGAAGGCTTTGCATATTATCTCGAAGCGATTGTATAAACGGCTCAAAGAAGTATATGTCTGAAATGAACAAGTTTAAACCTGGAGATTTTGGTTTACGAACGAACATAATGTAAAGCAGTTTGTAAATCTAAGTTGAAGTGGGAAATTTAAGAGAGAAAAAAAAATATATATGTTTGGCGTGAGTCGAGATATATGTATAACTGGAAAGTAGAATGAAATAGTATGCGTGTGTCACTGTGTGCACGTGTACGTGTACATGGGTATCACGGCATATAGTAGGAAGAAATTTCACCATAGTGTGTCAGTCGGCCTTTAGGAAATTTTATCGTAAAATTTTAGTGTTAACCGGTTCACGTCTGTCAAAACTACACGGTGAAGTGGTCGAGCAAGGCAAACAAATTTTCGTTCTATTTTTATCTTTCCTTTGACCGTAAATTCTAAAGTCGCGCATTCTATATTTTAATTTTATTCTAGATTTGAATCTAGGCGACATCAGAAGAAATTGGATCGTTATTCTCTGTCGTGCTTTACCGGTGAATCATCGTTTTTGAATTCAAATTTTCTGCAGCTTTCAGGTGAGTATTTCTCACCAGACATACGTATTTATATTTTGGTAAATTATTGCAAGTGTATGTGTAAAATTGTATTTCACTATTATCTGTCTGTAATGTAATATAGAATGATGGACCCCATTTAAATTGACACCTCATCAGTATTATCTGTTATATTATTTCTGCAGTTATGTTATTGTTTATTTACTGCTTAAATCACCACTGTAAGTTCCCTGTTATTATAGATGGTATAGGCTGAAATGATAGGCCTAATTGATTATTATTGTTCACTTGTTCTGTTAACTGCTGTAAATTGTCTTGGGATTGCGGGTTCGAAATGATAGAACCCGGAGTTGTGTAAATTACGGGTTGAAATGATATAAATCCGTATCACTTGACCTAGGCTAGAGAACTATATACAGGCCCGTGGTTCTTATAATATTTTCCGAAATATTAAATTTATTTTGGAAGTTAAATATTTGATTTAATATCTGTAAAGGATTTTATTTTGATTTTTGAATGAGTTATAAATGTTAATAAATAAATAAATATTTGAATAGAATTTTGGAATATAACTTATTTTGGAAATTCTGGATTTTGAAAAATAAGCTTTCAGTTAATAAATAAATAGATAAATAAGTATATTTGGAAATATTTATTTAGTTAAACAATCTGCTACAGCATTTTAAATGCTGTCTTTTTGAAATTGGACTAGTTTTACCCGTAACTTTAGGTAGCATTTCCTAAGTGCTACAGAATCTAGAATTGATTGTTTTAAAACTCATGGAATTTGATAAATTTTATTTTATGTTAGGTTTTGGAAAATCTTAAGATATGATATTTATAACTGGATTTTCCTTAATAAATTTAAGATGAATATTCTAGTATTAAGTGAAATTTGAAGATATTAAATGACTAACATTTGGAGTTTATTTATGGAATTTATGGGAATATTCAAGACTAAATAATAAAACATTGATTTGTTGAAAGAATAAAATCCAAACTTAGTTTTGAATAGGAAATACTCCAATTGGATATATATATATAGGAATTGTAATGGATTTGGGGACATAAAGTGATATTTAAATTATGGTCTAAACTTTAAATAAAGAAATATATTTGTAAAGCTATATAAATTATCTTCTTTACAAAGTAACCATAAAGTTAAACCATTTATTCTATATACCGTTGAATATCCAAACCATTTGTGTGTTGGGAGTTATGGTTTTAAAGTAAAAATTCCAAATATTATGTTTTGAAGATATAATTCAAATATTTGGCTTCCAGATATTATAAATTTTAAGCAGTATGGTTTTTGGAAAGAATTATATTTGAATATAACGATATCATATTGTTTTGGGTTTTAGAAATGATATCGTATTTATAGTTTGAAATGGAAATGTTTATTCTGGTTTTAAAGTATAAAATGTTTAAATGACCACGGGTTAAAATAACGATGGGTTGGCAAAGAGACCGGGATCGGATATGGGCATACTCTCTGTCGATACCGAAAACCACTTTGACCAACCGTGTACGCGGTGGAGATTCCAGAATGAAGTAGGTCGGTGGTGGCGTTTCCTGTAAGGTAAATACGTGGACCCGACTCCCGTGAGTTGGCATAAGGTGGCTAAAACAGGAGCAATTCCAGGCCAATGAGGTCATTCCTCTGATCGGACGCTCCTCTTCGATATTATACTATGTTTTGGATTGATTCGGTGGCCACCTCTATATTTTGATTTTGGGGAGTTAGTCCGAGGTGGGCGGTAACTGCGGCTACGCGTTTCCACCAGCCTGGATAGCAATTGGTATATCTACCCTGGCATTGCCTAGTTGTGCCGTGTCACCTACCATATCGAGCCTTTACTACGAGTTTCTATTTGTGTCGTACCTATGGAGTATCCTCTGGTAGCCTCCCGATCAGGAGGTATTACGGTACTGTATAGACTATTGGCATTTTACGTGTTAAGGTGGAAAATGTAAAGCCTTAACGCTATTTAAAAGTAAGTTTATTTTATAAATAGACACTATTGTAATAGCGCAATATACTACATAGTAAATAGTTTGACGGATCCTTAGAGGATGGGCGGTCCCAAGCATCCTTTAAGTTACTTGCTCTACATTACAGTACACTTGAATTAGCTTACATTATATAAGTATGTATGTCCTGACTCGAGTGTTATGTTTTATTTTACGCTCGGGTCAGCCTGAGTTGCGGTTTTCAGTTCTATCTGGAGCTAGGACATCCCGTAGATCATTCGTGCTGCTGGAAGCCTTTTCAGTCTTTATCTTATTGCAAGCAAGGCTTTGGAAGACTCTGTTCCTACGTATGTCTAAAGCTGTATTGCAGATTCTAAACTATGTAAATTCTGTTGATCAAAGTTTTGTAGTGGCTTCATGAACCACTGAAATTTTATTTCCGCTGTAAGTTCTGATATCTGTGTATGTGATTCTGTGATTTTATTTACTGCATATTCTGAGTTTTGCCAAATTTATTCTACAACGCAGTACTTTGAACATTTCAAGTCCGACATGAGCGGATGCGAAGGGTTGAAAATACTGGGTCGTTACATAGAACTAAAAGATCTTATGTAAGTTTCACCGATAAATATGAGTGTAACGGCGTCAGAGATGTTTACGGGGTTTGACCTCTCTTATCCAGTGTCCAACGTGGGCATAGTAACTTAAGAGATGTTCGGGATTTCCATCTCCTAAGGATCCGTTAAACTATCTACTATGTACTGCAATACGCTATTATAATAATGTCTGTAGTAAAGTAAAGTATTTAAATAGCGTTAAGGCGTCACCCATATCCCCCATAACGCGTTTTTATAATGTCGTAGTCTACACAAATACTATAAACTCCACCCGTAGGTGGGCTATCAAGGAGCACTCCATAGGTACGACACAAAATAAACTCATAGAAGGCTCGATAGTGCATGCGCTATGACACACGACGAAATGCCAGGGTAGATATACCATTTGCGTATCCAGACTGGTGGTAACGGATAACAGCTGCTACCGCCCACCTCAGAACACACTCCCAAATCAAAATCAAGGGTGGCCACCAAATCAAATCACAAAGTCAGAATATAGTATCGAAGAAGTGGGCCCGATCAGAGGAATGACCTCACTTGGCCTGGTGTGGCTCCTAATTTTAGCCGCATCATGCTAACTCACAGGAGTCAGGGTCACATAAATACCTCATATGGAATCGCTTGCCAAACCATCCTACTTCATTTTTGGAATCTCCACTACGTGCACAGTTGTTGAAGTGGTTTTTAGTATTGGTAGAGAGTATGACAATATCTGATCCCGGTCTCTTTAACAACCAATCTCTTATTACATACCAGATGGTTCTTTTACATTTCAAAGGTCAATTCACAATTTATATCAAAATATCATATTCTCAAAACCATATCACTTTTCGAAATTGTATTCACTTTGAATCATATTCACCATTTAAATCATATCGTTTTCGAAAACATAATTTCTTTCAAAAATCATATTTCCAATTAGGTTAATCCTTACTTCAAAATCATCATATTCAATTAATTATAACATTTAAATCCAACTTAGGCTATAACATCATTTAACCGTATTTTCCATTAAAACAATAATTTTGAATATAAACGCTTCCCTCTACTTAGTCTGAAAACTTAGAAAATATTTTAAATTGTTATATATAGTTAAAATAGTTATAATTTGTTAAATACTCTAAGATAGTTTAGTTATATATTAAAGATGCTGTTAAATTGGTTTAAGATTGTTAAATAGATTTAAAATAGATAAAATATAATTAAAATAGATAAAATAGCTTTAAAATGGATTAATTAGATTTAAAATAAGTTAAAATAGTTTAATTAGTTTTAAAGTTGAAAATCTTAATAATCAAAGTCTTAAAATAATATATTTTTAAGACAGTTTATATTAAAAATATGAATTTGGAATTTGTATCAATTTAAACTATTTATTTCATTCCAACACATTTGGACCACTTCAATTCCCAAAACCCAATTTTGAAATTTTCAATTCAACTTCTCAATAAAATAAAATATTTAATTCCATATCGCTTCCAAATCCATGTTTGAAATATCAATTTAAAATTTCTCCAATTTCATTATATTCCAAAGTTATATTTCAAACAATTTTAATAACCAAATTCTGACAAACTTCACGTATACTTCAAATTCAACTTTAGAATACCAAATTTAATTTCTTTAAACAATTCCTTTAAACCAATTCCACTTTTACATAACACTTGAATTTCAATAATACTTTAATTTATATAAATCAAATTTTATTTCAAAAATTATTATTTAACTAAATTCAAGAATTTAGGGATTCAAAATCATTTAATTTAACCAATCCGGTGTCCGTATATAATTCTCTACCTTATGGTCAAGTGATACGGATATTTATCATTTCAATCCACAATTTAAAATTTTACGTTTATTATATCATTTCAAACTGCAATCCTGAACTAAAAAAAAATCCATAAAATCACTCGAGTCCATCATTTCAACCCATAAAGATTTTCCCTGATCTATAGATCATTCGGGTGTGTATCATTTCAACCCATAGTGAACTTGCAGTTTATAACGATATAAAATATAACATTCATTCATCCAATATCATCCGTCAAACATCCACCACAATCACCATCCAAATCAATCAAAAACCATCAGTAGATAATCGATAATCAATAACTGGTACTTAACTGGCAATTTAAATTCAATAATAAATTCAATAATGATTGAATTCAATTAAATTCAAATTAATTGAGACGACGGTTTAAAATATACTAAACAGTCATAAATAAATTTCTAATCGCATCTAAAATTAATTTAACTAACATAAGAAATTTTAGAAGTTGTGAGTGGGTTAAAACACTAACCTTTGAATTTAAATTGAATTAAAAATCCAATTTAAGCCCAAAATTCAAACAGTCTTAGAATTTGTCTAAACCAGCGTCAAAATGTCCGGAATTTCGATACGGTCCCGAGAAACTAATCGCGCATGAATTGAACCTCGTATGCAAAAGTTATCGCGATTAGAATATAGACGATTTATAATTAATTTAAATAAAATAGATTAAAGAAATAATATGTCACCATCTCGTGAAACCTAGCGCATGAATCATGCTCGAAACCCAGACACCGCCATCACCCACGCGATGAATCGCGCCACCGACGGCGAGCTGAGCACCGCCACACGCCACCAGAGGCGACGCCTCCCCTGCACGAACTTCTCGTGACCCCGTGAAACCCATCGGCACGCCCATCGGCGTCCGAAACAGCCGCTGCCGCCATGTTATACGAACCCTAACCAAAGATTCTAAGCCGATCCGACCATCAACTCGACAAACAACCGACTCTGATAAACTCCCCTCGGTTCTCTCTACAGAACCGCATCAACGAACCGTCAATTCGTTGAAGTTGATCAATGCGCGATGAACAGTAGCTATTTGTTCTTCATTTTCTAGACAAACAGTGATTCAAATTGGAGAACGAATTACAGATATGAGATGCGCTCGTCGAGAGCTTCAAATCGATATATAATTCGTTATAGTTTGAGGAGTCTAGTTTTGGAATTGAATTTGAAATTAGGGAATTAGGGTTTGTCTGCCATTGGAAAGAGAGAAGCAAATGTAATCGTACGTATTGAAATCAGAAATAAGAATGATGTAACGATCCGGAATTTTCAAACCCGAAAATTCCAGATAGTTATGAAAAAGAAGAAAGAGATAGAAGAAGAAGAACAGAAACACCAAACATCTCACATTCGCAGCGGATAAAATATAATAATAAATAATAACAGTTTACAAAAGAATACTATATACGTCGATTACATTTAATATATATCAGCGTTTCGCATATATACAGTCACTGAATATATACAATTATCATGGTCTCAGATTTACAATAATATATATACAGCGGAAATACTCTAAACGCTATTGCCATCCAGCTCGCCTCCTGCGCTCCAGAGTGTACCTACCTGGAAATCTATAATACTCGGTCTGACCCGAGCATTGCATCAAAGTAACACCCGGGTCAGGCTAGAAACCAACATGAGTAAACCCATCCAACATGTAATACAAAAGCATACGACTCATATAAACCCGGGTACGTACATCAATATACAATTTCATAAGTTGCTATAGGCATCACTTAATTCACAAAGCAATTAAGTGCTAGAACTTAGATCATATGGTCCAATTTCACTTAAATCATTCCATTACACCCTCTTGATTTCACATATCAATTTGTAAGAATCGAAGTGGTTTCGGGTATTAACTAATATCGGACTCCGGTCACTTCGAATTCAGTTCATCATAACACAAATTACTCAAGTGAAATGCAATTCAACTTTAAATAAAAGATGTCACCATTACTCAGCAATTCATCCTTGATAAATAACCACATTATCAATGCCCACCCAAACACATCATGTCACGAACCATTTCATATCAGGGGTATCAATCAATTCAGGGCATATAAACAACCACTTATCATACATAAGCAAGATCATCAATCACACCATCTCGAATAAATCTAATTAACCATAATTGAATTAAATCAATTACCTTTGAGTCCTGCTTATTAATTACAACCCAATTGATTTCCCATCCCATAATCATTCACCTTTAATTACATTAAGATTATCATCATTATCTAATTACTTCCATTAAGTAATTATACTTAATCACATTTCATGAACGATTATCCTTAATTAATTGCATTCATTAATCAACCCAAATTACACATAAACAGTAATTACTCTTCTGTAATTACTTACTTAAGTAATTAACTACTTACTTAATTATTAATCCCTTTTGATTAATTACTCCAAATGATTTATTCTTAATTACCTATACTAAGTAGTTACTCTTTTATTTCTTTCCATTAAATAATTCCTTTTAATTTATTACATCCTATAATTATGATTTACTTCACTAAATCTCATCAAATATTTATGCTTAATTAATTATCAAGAGATTACCTTTAATTAATTAACAAATTAATTTCAATCGGGCAATCCATCCCTTAATTACGTGGTACCCCGTTATTAAATCTTAATTGCAGATTATTTATTCTTTAACCATTAATTAATAAACCTTAATTATTGATTAACACAACTTAATTACCAATTAAGTATTCCTTAGTTACTAGTTAATTAATCATTAGTTAATTAAATTACTTAACTACTTAACTGCTAATCATTCGTTAATTAACCCTAAGTAGTTAATTACAAATTTATCTATCAATTAATCATTAATTAATCCAACTCTAATTACAATTATAATTTTGTTATTCTTAATTACTTTAATTAATATTAATTATTTAATTTAATTAAAATTAATTATTTACATTTTAAAGAAAGCTTCTTTAAACTTTGAAAATAAATTTATTACTAACCACAAACTTAATTGTTAATTAACTTTATCCTTAACTAAAATAATCAACTTGTATTAAGGCTTTAACTTAACTTGTCAAACACTTCTTAAGTTTTCAATGCTTAACAATTGTAGAAACCAAATTTACTTAACTTCATTTTTTCTTTTCCCTTTTTTATAATATTTATTTTATACCGCAGTTTGAAGAAAAACCCGAGACCTCCCCTGCTAAACTTCGAGTATCACTTCAGGTTCCCACACAGTTTCACTCGGGTCACTCTCGTTTCCTCTCACACTCTCCTTCTTCTCCCCTTTTTATTTTATTTCCAATAAGTATAAATTAACCTAAGTATAATCTAAACCACCAGGTAACTATCTCACACTCTCGTCCCCCAAACTCGAAGCAACCACCCAGCAAACTCGAGGAACAACTGGAGACCGAATCCTTATCAACGACACTGACACTGTCATCATGCCGTACACGTGAACGGCAGCACCACCTAGCTTCGGTGAACACCAACGCCTCAGGCACATAACAAATCACTCACACACTCAAAATCTAGGTTCGAATTGCCTACAGAGATTTCGAATCGAAATACAGCAATTCGACCAAAATGCAAAACTCAATCCAATCACATGATCACCTCGCCACCGCCCCTCACTCAACCGGAGACGCCTAAAATTCAACCACACCACGACAACACGATAGGCTTCCACCCTCCAAAACCTCATTACACCCGATCATGTGTAGGCGACGAACTCATCTCCTTACTGACATGCTCAAAAACTTGAAATGAAACCCTAAACTCGATTCAAATCGAAAATTCTGGCATTCGAAAATTTTTCAATTATTTTTCCTATGTTTGTGGATCATCAGCTAGCTATACAACAAAATTCAGCAGCTAAAAATTGTTAATTCGACAGAAATTGATGAAATTGCATTTTGAGTTCATATAAGAACTGAACCATTTATATTCACCTAAAAATCATCGTTCTTGTTTTAAAAATCTTTCCTTTGTATACTTAATCAATGTATGAAATCAAATTCAGAATTTAAAACATTCGAATTTTATCACATGATTCCCTTCCCGGTAAACTTGAATGTCCAATACCTATAACACACTGTAACTCCTCAAACAAAATCTCAAACCCTGTCTTTGGTTCAAACAAACTTATTTAATTTAAATTCCTAAGTTTAAATTATTGATATGAAGAAGAATTTAAGTTTTTTTCTTTGATTCCTTTACTCAGTGGCTTGAAATGTTGAAGAACATATCAGAGTATAACTTCCAGTAAACAGCTAAGCAACACAGAATTTCATATTTACTAAAAGTAGAAAGCACAAGATTTCCATAAATCAATTATCAAGATTTAATCTTCGAGATGGTGTGGTTACTCACCTGCAAAATTTCTGAACAAAGTGTTTGAGAAAACTGCAGTTGAATCTACCCTTGAATACTTCTGTTCTTGTTTGCTTTTTTTTTAGTTTAAGCTTTAAGAAATGAAGATGTTTATTATATATATTTGTTCTTATTTCTATGGTTTTCTATGGTTTGTAGAACAAACTAAAATGAGAATTGTATACATATATATAAGATAATAGTATGTTTGAGGGAGGTATTATCTGGTCAATGTTCTTCTTCTTTTGATTGATCAAATTTTATTTTCTAGCCTACAATTTTTGACTAAAGATATTTTTATGAATGGAGCTATTTCGGCTGAGGAGATATTAGTAATTACTTTTGTTTCTTATTTAGTTTACGTATCATAATTGTGTTTGCATGTGTATACATATGTATATTTGCAATTTGCTGTATAAAGATATTAGGTTTGAAAGTATCCACTTGCAGGCAAACACTTAGCTTATATATATATATAGATATCTTGTTTATAAATATTTGTCTTTGTTGACTTCTAGCTTGAATTCGCGGGCAAGCACTGCCATATATGAAGATATTTATTTAAACACCTGTTTTGTTATTATGTTATACTTGTTTTTATTTCATTTTACACTTAGTGTTTCACTTAACTCTTGTTTATATTTGCATTTGTATTTTATATTTTGACTATCAATGTTCATATGGTTTACTGATACTAATATTTATTTGTATTTGTATTTTTTAGCTAAAGATATTCATGCTTACTTATATATGTTGATAGAATTTGATTTTTATTTCAAACATTATTATGCACATATATTTTATACCAAATATTAATAGGATAAAGTATTTTAATTCAATTGTATAAGATATATTTTTATTGTAAATATTATTAAGAGATTTATTTTCAGTTTACGAATCAATTTTTCTTTTCAAAATACAAATATGTATAAATAAATGGCAACTATTTCCAGAAGATTTATTCATTTTAAAATGATCAGTTTACATTTTATTTCAATTAGATTAAAATTCTATTAAAATAGTACTGCTAAAATACCGGGTCGTCACATTCCTCCCCCCTTTAAATCTTTTCGTCCTCGAAAAGGAACGAAGCTAAATTTATTAAAATGCTTAAAATCATATAACTTTTTCTTTGATCATTTTTAAACTACTTTAAAAATCTATATAATATTTCTGAAATAGTTTTTATAAAATACTTTTATAACTCGATGTTCGACGAGTCCATCCTCGTTCTCACAGAAATTCGGTCATATGTTGATCAGGCGTACGATTGAAAATCTATAAGTGCTTGGCCGACTCGTTTCCAACATTCAGTGAAAATACTTGTGAAAATAATTTTATTAAAAATATTGAAAACAGTTTTTGAAAATAGGGGATATATCTTTGGTGAGAATGCTCTCGAAATCATCACACCCATCCATGGTCGCAGTTAACCCGATGGTTACGTTGCCATCCCGACAAAATCCATAGATAACTGTAGGCCTCCACGCCCCTCGATTACACCATGGAACCCACGACAGATCGCAGCTACAACCGGGGTTACGTAGCTATCACAGCAAAAACCCATATAATTGTAGGCACAGCGCCATCGAATTTCGCTGCCAAAAATGAAACTTCTCCACTCCACTCAACCATAGATCGCAGTCTACCGATGTTGCGTTGCCTTCCCGGCAAAATCAAGTGTAGACTGTTGGCACTCGTCCTCCACACGAATTTTGCTATGGTCCCCACAATAGATCGCAGCGACATCGAGTTACACTGTCGTCACAGCATAACCCAAATGCCTCTGTAGGCATCAGCACCCTCGACTTTCGCTACCCAGTAATTCTTCAGGAACTAGTTTTGTCCGGACTCCTCACAGGATCAACTTTAGAACCCCCCTGGGGCTCAAGGCAACACCACCCGGTGGCACTCCTGAGAAGTTCATTTCAAGGGAGCGCCTTTTCCCCCAGAGCCATTATCAAAACACTTTATACTATACACATATAGTATCTTTCAAATCATACACCTAGTATGATCTCATACAAAGTTCTTTTACTCAAAATCGATTATCCCAAAATCAATAATTCTCAAAATAGGCTTTCCAAATTCCAATATTTATTTACCCAAAAATCAAAAGCCTTTCCAAATCCAAAGGTTCCCAAAACCTTTTTCCAAAAACCTCGTAAGATCCTTTATATATATATATATTCATATATATAAAATTTTAAAACTTTGGATCATTTCAAACTTGTATAAAACCCTTTTATACTTCAAACACTTTCAAAAATATTTTTCTTCCGTCAATAGATTCAACAAGGAAAAATTTATCTTGTATAACAAAGATATATAACTTTGTTCATTCAAATCAAATATTCAAATTTGATTACTCTTTTGAATATCAATTTCATTCAAATCCGTACGATGTACACATATCGTCCGTATGCTATCAATCTGACCGCTTGCTCGATCACACAATTTTACTTCCGAACTAGTACCGTCCACCCGACTTCCTAGTGCGGACACAGATCTGGTTTCTTGATCAAAAACCGTCATTCTCCTTGCATAGATATAACTATGATAGAGAACATCCATAACCAACCAACAATCCATATCAAGGTTCGTCGTCGAGAATCGAGTGAAAAATCCCAACTCGGATCGATAAACTATCTCGAAATTCTGTGCTCGAATCTGGATCAAATCACTATGCGAATAGAATAATATACGTACATCCTACATAATTAACTTCACTGATTATTAGCCAAATCAATTTCCTTTCCATTCACATTTACTTAAATTTTCACTCACTTATTCACACTTGCCTTAATTCTCATTTGGATCATATCTTCAGTCCTTATCTCAATTGGGTATTTAATCAATAACAGTTTGAACTCCGACCAATTTAGAAAATAGCTTGAAAATTGAATAATAGGTAAGTAGTTGAAAAATAATTATTAGTTTACAAAATAGCTACGAAATAGTTAACTAATTATAGAATAGTTGAAAATAGTTAAATAGTTTTCAGAAATTTCAAATAATTGCAAAATAATTGTAAAATAGAAATTAGTTTGTTAAATAGTTAAAAAATAGCCATTAGTTTAGAAAATAGTTACAAAATGATTAAATAGCTCCAAAAATAATTGTAAAACAAGTATAGAATAATTTAGCTTCAAGAAAGAAAAGTTGTATATATTAAATAGCCTAGAAAAAAAATAAGTTTATATTAAATCAATTTATATTGAAAATAGTCAAGAGTCAAACTGTTCCCTTCCTCAACTAATTTCCACTTGATTGACTCAATTCCAACTTGAATAACTTCAGTTTCTATTGAAATTTATTTAGACCCAATTCAAGTTGAATCAACCTAGATTTCCTTCCCAATTCAAATCAACTTCCATTTGATTTAAATCCTGTTCAACTTTAATTATAATTTCAAATTATTCCAATCAATTTGAATTATTATCAATTGAACCCATTTCAAAGTTCAGATCATTTCAATATAATCCAATTCAATTTTCCATTTAAATTCTTAAACTTATACACCTTCAATCACCAATTCAATTAATTCAAACCAAATTAAATTTTGAACTAATTCAATTTCAATCTTAAATTTAAACTATCTCGAATTATGTAAATTCGAGTTAAATTCTCAAAGGTTGGTTTAACCATTTAAACTAAATTAACCTTTATTAAAAGTTTTTAATCAATTTAATTTCTGAGTTCAATTCTCAAAATTCCATTTTGAATTATCTTTACTTATATATTTCAAGTGTTCAACTAAGAATTCAACACAATTTTATTTTAATTTAATTTATTACTCAATTTTATCTTCCAGTTTGAAGCCGGTTCTTAAACAAGTTTAATTTACAATTTAATTATTCAAAATTATTTTATTTATAAAATACCATTCTCAATTTAAAGATTTTTATTAACAATAGGATGATATCATCCAATTTATTTTAAAACGTCCATCCATTTTCAATTTTTAAATCTCAAACCGGTTTTGAGATCACATAAATTCCTAATTCAAATCAACCATTTAACTTTCCAAGTTAAATTCCAATCTACTTAATCCAATCAACCTTACTCAATTTGAATTCCCGCTTCAAACTTCAAAATTCTTTCCCTCTTATAAGTTCACAACTTATATCACTCAGGGTTTTTACATCACACTTCAGGGCAAATCAAAACTCAACCTCTTAGAGTTTATTTCAAATTATTTTTGATATCAGATATATATATATATATACATATCCATATATATATATATACATATTTATTTCTCGGCCCTCCCAGCCATGTTTTAAAATTTTAAACCACCTTTGGTTTTAAATTCAAATAAATTTTCAAACAGCCCATTGTTTGCAACAAGTCCCATTTCCCTTTTATATTATTCTTATTTCTATAAATTCAAGATTAAATTTCAGTTTGAATCCCATTTCAAACTTACCTTTATTTAAAGCTTTTAAATAATTTAATTCCTGAATTCAAATTTTATAATTTCATTTTCAATTAATTAAATTTCGATTTTGTTGTATTTTCATTTTTACTTCATTTAATTCTAATTCAAGACTTCAATTTGGTTGTATTATATTACTTCTAAATTTTAGTTCCAATAATTTAACAACCAATCACCTTAATATTTATTAGAAGGAAATATTGCTTTATATCTCAAAATACATTTTTATATAAAATCATTTAAAACCTTTATATAAGAAAATAACAAGTACGCGCTCATACATATACGCTCAACTCATTCTAGAGTACTTTGGACTCTATTTAATGAGAAATCCCCACCAGAGCCAAGATTCTCGCTTAACCTTCAGCTCTGATACCAACTGTAACGACCCGGAATTTTCAAACCCGAAAATTTCAGATAGTTATGAAAAAGAAGAAAGAGATAGAAGAAGAAGAACAGAAACACCAAACATCTCACATTCGCAGCGGATAAAATATAATAATAAATAATAACAGTTTACAAAAGAATACTATATATGTCGATTACATTTACAGTCACTGAATATATACAGTTATCATGTTCTCAGATTTACAATAATATATATATAGCGGAAATACTCTAAACGCTATTGCCATCCAGCTCGCCTCCTGCGCTCCAGAGCGTACCTACCTGGAAATCTGTAATACTCGGTCGGACCCGAGTATTACATCAAAGTAACACCCGGGTCAGGCTGGAAACCAGCGTGAGTAAACCCATCCAACATGTAATACAAAAGTATATGACTCATATAAACCCGGGTACGTATATCAATATACAATTTCATAGGTTGCTATAGGCATCACTTAATTCACAAAGCAATTAAGTGCCAGAACTTAGATCATATGGTCCAATTTCACTTAAATCATTCCATTACACCCTCTTGATTTCACGTATCAATTTGTAAGAATCGAAGTGGTTTCGGGTATTAACTAATATCGGACTCCGGTCTCTTCGAATTCAGTTCATCATAACACAAATTATTCAAGTGAAATGCAATTCAACTTTAAATAAAAGATGTCACCTTTACTCAGCAATTCATCCTTGATAAATAACCACATTATCAATGCCCACCCAAACACATCATGTCATGAACCATTTCATATCAGGGGTATCAATCAATTCACGGCATATAAACAACCACTTATCATACATAAGCAAGATCATCAATCACACCATCTCGAATAAATCTAATTAACCATAATTGAATTAAATCAATTACCTTTAAGTCCTGCTTATTAATTACAACCCAATTGATTTCCCATCCCATAATCATTCACCTTTAATTACATTAAGATTATCATCATTATCTAATTACTTCCATTAAGTAATTATACTTAATCACATTTCATGAACGATTATCCTTAATTAATTGCATTCATTAATCAACCCAAATTATTCATAAACAGTAATTACTCTTTTGTAATTACTTACTTAAGTAATTAACTTCTTACTTAATTATTAATCCCTTTTGATTAATTACTCCAAATGATTTATTCTTAATTACCTATACTAAGTAGTTACTCTTTTATTTCTTTCCATTAAATAATTCCTTTTAATTTATTACATCCTGTAATTATGATTTACTTCACTAAATCTCATCAAATATTTATGCTTAATTAATTATCAAGAGATTACCTTTAATTAATTAACAAATTAATTTCAATCGGGCAATCCATCCCTTAATTACCTGGTACCCCGTTATTAAATCTTAATTGCAGATTATTTATTCTTTAACCATTAATTAATAAACCTTAATTATTGATTAACACAACTTAATTACCAATTAAGTATTCCTTAGTTACTAGTTAATTAATCATTAGTTAATTAAATTACTTAATTACTTAACTGCTAATCATTCGTTAATTAACCTTAAGTAGTTAATTACAAATTTATCTATCAATTAATCATTAATTAATCCAACTCTAATTACAATTATAATTTAATTATTCTTAATTACTTTAATTAATATTAATTATTTAATTTAATTAACATTAATTATTTACATTTTAAAGAAAGCTTCTTTAAACTTTGAAGATAAATTTATTACTAACCACAAACTTAATTGTTAATTAACTTTATCCTTAACTAAAATAATTAACTTGTATTAAGGCTTTAACTTAACTTGTCAAACACTTCTTAAGTTTTCAATGCTTAACAATTGTAGAAACCAAATTTACTTAACTTCATTTTTTCTTTACCCTTTTTTTTATATTTATTTTATACTGCAGTTTGAAGAAAAACCCGAGACCTCCACTGCTAAACTTCGAGTATCACTTCGGGTTCCCACACAGTTTCACTCGGGTCACTCTCGTTTCCTCTCACACTCTCCTTCTTCTCCCCTTTTTATTTTATTTCCAGTAAGTATAAATTAACCTAAGTATAAACTAAACCACTAGGTAACTATCTCACACTCTCGTCCCCCAAACTCGAAGCAACCACCCAGCAAACTCGAGGAACAACTGGAGACTGAATCCTTATCAACGACACTGACACTGTCATCATGTCGTACACGTGCACGGCAACACCACCTAGCTTCGGCGAACACCAACGCCTCAGGCACATAACAAATCACTCACACACTCGAAATCTAGGTTCGAATTTCCTACAGAGATTTCAAATCGAAATACAGTAGTTCGACCGAAATGCAAAACTCAATCCAATCACATGATCACCTCGCCACCGCCCCTCACTCAACCGGAGACGCCTAAAATTCAACCACACCACGACAACACGACAGGCTTTCACCCTCCAGAATCTCGTTACACCCGATCATGTGTAGGCGACGAACTCATCTCCTTACTGACATGCTCAAAAACTTGAAATGAAACCCTAAACTCGATTCAAATCCAAAATTCTGGCATTCGAAAATTTTTCAAGTATTTTTCCTATGTTCGTGGATCATCAAGCTAGCTATACAACAAATTTCAGCAACTAAAATTTGTTAATTCGACAGAAATCGACGAAATTGCATTTTAAGTTCATATAAGAACTGAACCATTTATATTCACCTAAAAATCATCTTTCTTGATTTAAAATTCTTTCCTTTGTATACTTAATCAAGATATGAAATCAAATTCAGAATTTAAAACATTCGAATTTTATCACATGATTCCCTTCCCTATAAACTTGAATGTCCGGTACCTATAACACGCTGTAACTCCTCAAACAAAATCTCAAACCCTGTCTTTGGTTCAAAAAAACTTATTTAATTTAAATTCCTAAGTTTAAATTATTGATATGAAGAAGAATTTAAGTTTTTTTCTCTGATTCCTTTACTCAATGGCTTGAAATGTTGAAGAACATATCAGAGTATAACTTCCAGTAAACAGCTAAGCAACACAGAATTTCATATTTACTAAAAGTAGCAAGCACAAGATTTCCATAAATCAATTATCAAGATTTAATCATCGAGATGGTGTGTTTACTCACTTGCAAAATTTCTAAACAAAGTGTTTGAGAAAACTGCTGTTGAATCTGCCTTGAATACTTCGGTTCTTGTTTGCTTTTTCTTTTAGTTTAAGCTTTAAGAAATGAAGATGTTTATTATATATATTTGTTCTTATTTCTATGGTTTTCTATGGTTTGCAGAACGAACTAAAATGAGAATTGTATACATATATATAAGATAATAGTATGTTTGAGGGAGGTATTATCTGGTCAATGTTCTTCTTCTTTTGATTGATCAATTTTATTTTCTAGCCTACAATTTTTGACTAAAGATATTTTTATGAATGGAGGATATTTCGGCTGAGGAGATATTAGTAAGTACTTTTGTTTCTTATTTATTTTACATATCATAATTGTGTTTGCCTGTGTATACATATGTATATTTGCAATTTGCTGTATAAAGATATTATGTTTGAAAGTATCCACTTGCAGGCAAACACTTAGCTTATATATATATATATATATATATATATATATACACATATATAGATATAGATATCTTGTTTATAAATATTTGTCTTTGTTGACTTCTAGCTTGAATTCGCGGGCAAGCACTGCCATATATGAAGATATTTATTTAAACACCTATTTTGTTATTATGTTATACTTGTTTTTATTTCATTTTACACTTAGTGTTTCACTTAACTCTTGTTTATATTTACATTTGTATTTTATATTTTGACTATCAATGTTCATATGGTTTACTTATACTAATATTTATTTGTATTTGTATTTTTTAGCTAAAGATATTCATGCTTACTTATATATGTTGATAGAATTTGATTTTTATTTCAAACATTATCATGCACATATATTTTATACCAAATGTTAATAGGATAAAGCATTTTAATTCAATTGTATAAGATATATTTTTATTGTAAATATTATTAAGAGATTCATTTTCAGTTTACGAATCAAATTTTCTTTTCAAAATACAAATAGGTATAAATAAATGGCAACTATTTCCAGAAGATTTATTCATTTTAAAATGATCATTTTACATTTTATTTCAATTAGATTAAATATCTATTAAAATAATACTGCTAAAATACCGGGTCGTCACAAATGACCTAGGGTTTATAACGATCTATTTATACGTAGAGCTGAAAAAAGAAAGAATGGGCAAGATTGTTATAAAAAGTTGAACGATGAACGACCCGCAAAGCCCGTTTCGCCTCCGGAACGTAAATGGGTAATTCTATATATTAAAATAGATGTTTTGGATAGTTTTAAACTCAATGGAAAAGGTTTCAAATCCTAATTCCATCGTATGAAGAAGTTATGTTAAAATCAGCTTATTTCAAATTGATTTCCATTCATTTTAATTAAATGATTTTTAGGCGTTTCGAGCCCGTACGATCAAACAACAAGTCCGATCATTACAAAACTTGAAATCCTACAATAACTCGCTGTTACGGATCCGATGAAACTGGTTTCATCGAAATCCGAGTAAGTTGCCAAAATGATTATATTCACGTTAATTAAATAAATAAATTAATCACCTTTAATTTAATATTTATAAACTAGTAGATATATTTCAATTTTGATTACTTTGAGACTTATAATGATTCAAAACAAGTTTACCCATTAATTTAGTGTTTAAAAATTTACTAATTACAGTGTTCAGTTTCAACTGCAATTAAATCCAATTAATTAGAATTTAGTTTAAATAAATTGTTTAGATTTGATTTCAGACTTTATATTCAATCAATTATTACTCAAATAACATAGTTAATATTTGTTGATACCTTATTTCACTAATAGACTACATTACCATCTTATATTTATATTAACTACTATAATTCAATTATATTGAAATTTTGTCAATTTTGCACATTAATTAAGATTTTAAATCTAATTAATTATTTTTCTTAGTTCCGTTCTTTTTATTACATCAATTATTAATTTATGAATAAAATTTACATTTATATATCTTCTTACATTCACAGATTGCAGTTATTGAATTAACTCATATTAATGTAATATTTATTTACATTTATTTAAAATTGATTTCCAATTTAAGAGACCAAATTAATAGGTAACATATAATAGTTTGCTACCGTTAACCTTTAGTCACATTAATAAGCTTTTATTATTTACAAATCAATGTTACTATTATTTTCATAACACTAATTTCATTCAATTTCCATTCAGAATAATATTATTTCTTTAGCTAGTTAAATATTTGCATTTGTTTTCTTCTATTCAATCTATAGCCACGTATAACATTTTAAATTATTTCAATTGATTGGAATTTCATTCAAGTTGTTAATAATTAACTTAAATTAATATTATTAACTTCAACTTGATTATTATTTCATAAATAAATCTAAATTTTTTATTTCTTCCAACATTAACTCGCAGAACCCTATTAATTTAGCTATTTTTAGCTGTCGAAATTTATGGGTCGTTACACTCTCCCCCACTCAAAACTTTTCATCCCTGAAAAGAAAAAAGAAGGGAAAAGAAAGAATTAAGAAATCAATATCTTATTCAAAATATTAAATTTATAAACAATTAATTTATATAATTAAATAATTTATATAATTAAATAATTTAAATAAAATATATCAATTTATAACAATTAAATCCTTTATATTCAAGTTACAAAAGTTTGGAAAAAATATATTTCACAAAATTTTCTAAGTCTAAAATTCACGTAAAATTTCGGCAAAGTCTCCTTTGTACGGAGAGGTTTGGGAGAAATAATAATATCATATATATTTCAAAATAATATGTCCCAACAACAGGAAAATAATATAATATCGCTATAAAACCGTAATCCGAGAACGTACCTACTTGTCGGGCAAATAACGCTTATTTTATGAAACCAAAGCAGTAGCAATTACTTCCATAACCTCTATTTCACTTATATAATCCAAAGATGTTAATAATTATATAAAAGAGAAATACTTAAGTTGTTTCAACTAGTAACAAAAAAATCATTGCAACATAACAACGATCACTTGTAACAATAAGCACAACATCATTTCAACAAAGAAAACAATCATCCATCCATTTCAGCTAAAGCAAATGGTTTTGTTCGGGTTTAGACACTTTAAATTGCGTAGAATGACAAATAAACTACTAAGTATACCATACACTCAACAGTCTTAGATAAAACTAAATAGATTATTCATACATCCTGAACAATTAGAAGTGTCATTTCCCAACAACCCATAAGTAAAAAAAACAACAAATTCCAAACATTATTTTAAGTTTATTCTTATTAATTTCCTTTTACAACATTTATTATTTAATTTTTTTTCATTCATACAATGATCATTACTTTAATTTAGATTTATTTCTTACAAATTTTTATTCCTATTTATTCATTCAGCACTTAATTCCATTTATTTACATTCCTTTATTCACATATGTCATTTACATTTTCATACATATATTACTCATACATAATTATTTTAAACCTATATAAATCAATTCTTAAAACACTATAAAGGTTTCTTTGTAAATAATTTCATATTCATTCATTCAGTACTTATTTTCATTTAGTTTCATTTATTACTTACAAAAATTCTTTTTTTTTTCATTTAGTCATTTTCCATTTATATTCATATACTGTAAATTTCTTTTTATTTCTTTACATTCATATCTTACAATAAGTTATTTCCATTCAATTGTTTATAAGAACAAATGAATTCATTATTCAAGTCTTACATATATTTTATTGCAGTTTAGTCCACCTTTATTAATTTATATATTTGATTCCCCTAAGATATTAATATTCATTAGTGCAATAAGTCCATACTTATGTTTCTTACCTTTTAATTTAGATCCATTTCATTTTATAGTGTCATTGACTATTAAATCCTTTTCCTAGATCATTTCAACTTTTCTGAAGTTATAGCTATTAAATTTTAATATAGTATTCATTTTGATTATTCACTTTAATTATCAATACCTTCAAACATTAACTTAAATTTATAACCATTTACTTACAATATTCACCTTTCTACTTATTTCTATGTAGTAACATTTCAATTATAGCTTATGTTTATAGCAACTATAATATCAAAGTTCTTATTTATAAAGGAATTATATTGAACACTTTCATTACATAAGTTTTACTTGTGTAATTTTCCATTACATTTTCTTATTAAACATTATAACTTTTAATAGTTGGTAAGTTATCTATATATGTTTTTAAGAGTGCAATTTGAAAGTTACATGGGTTTATCTTAATTATTTCAATTAGCAAAATGTTCAGTAATTCTATCTTCTAGATTATCATACTTTGGCTTGCAGGTTACAAGTTCCAAATTTCTTGTATATTTCATTCTTAACTTAGCATTTAATTCTTATCTTCATTTTAGAAGTTCCAATTATTAAATAGTTAAAATTTCATTCCATTACAATAATTGAAATTTCTAATTTATATAATTTAAGAACTAAATGTCAGGTTCCATTTCAATTATATCGACATATATATATATATATATATATATATATATATATAATCATATCTTTTAAGATGATCACTTGTAGAGCAAGGCAGAATATTAACTTTCATTGATGGAAACATGTTGATTGCATCAGAATTAGCTAAAACTCTATCTAGTTTGCATGCTATCTTTCTAACCTCTCCACTTCTCCTTGTATATTTCAGTCCAGTGTGGGCTACTTCAGTTAATCCTGCTGCGACGACACAATCATTAAATTCTTCTAGCTGGGAGGCTTTTAATGTGAGACCACCAACTTTATCTTCTGCATTTAGCATTGCATTATAATCTCCCATAGTTAACCATGGACCATTTATTTGTTTAGCCAGGGTTTTCAATTGATTCCATAGACTTACACGTTTTGAAGCAAGGTTATTTGCATAAATGAAAGAGATATTAATTTTTAAACCTCCCTTATTGGTAGCTTTTATTGTGATATGTTGATCATCTTTGCTAATCATGCTACATGACCAGTAATCATTACACCAAACAATTAAAATTCTTCCTTTACTAGTATTGGAATTATTATGATATAAACTCCAACTAGCACCCAGAATAGAATGGAAATAATCTATACTATCATTATTCATTTTATTTTCAATCAAACCAATCAACGATGGCTTGTATTTATTTCTTAAATTAAAGAGGTCTAATTGTCTCTCATCACTATTAAGACCTCTAACATTTCAGCAAATTATTGTCATTGGGAGGATGGTGCTTTTTTACTCCTCAAGTTTCTAGGAGCAATACTCTTTGGACCATGCTTACTAGCTTTCTTATTGAACTGTTCTATGTATTCCTGATTTGGTTTAGTGTAAGTACTTGTTTTTAGATCATCATTTATCTCCTCATCACTTGAACCCAAATTTATGTTCATTTTATTAATATCTTCAATTGTTTCAGGCTCCTCTTCAATCTGGTATGGGTCTTCAAACTCTTGTTCCTGTTCTCTCATCTGCACTGATTTATTCTCATGCACCATCTGCTACTTCTGGATTACCTTTTCAGCATTTAGGAGACCAGGGGTTGTTTGACTATCAACAATATTTTGATGTATTAAATCAGTGAAATTACTGACACTGCTTTGTATATTTTGAGCCGGTGATACATTATCCGTATTCTCCTTTAGTGTTTTTTGTGGTTTTTGTAGTGGTTCAGGAGACCTTTCTTTTTGAATGTGATGTAAATTATTAGTTCTTGTTTCTGTATTTACCTTTTGTTCTCCTTGCTGTTCAACATTGTTCTCTTTAACTCTCTATTCTTGTACATTGTACCTGGTGCATTGCATTTGTGTGTGACCGAAACTCAAACACTGTGAACATTTTGGGGGAATGAATTCATATTCCACATCTTGTATGTATTCTTTCCCTGCACTATCTTTAGCTCTGATTTTGTTTGGCAATTTTGATTCTGCAGATATTTCTACCAAGACCCTAGCAAATTTTAGCTTCCTCAAATTTTTTGTGTCTTCATCCATCTTAATTGGCTTCCCTACAATACTAGCCAACTTGCTGATTCCTCTACTACTCCATAAAGTAAGATTCAAATTCAACAATCTTATCCATATTGGATTCGAATCTAACATATCTCTTTCCAGTCTTAAATTAGCTTCCCATCTTTTAATGAACAACAGCTTACTATCCATAAACCAAGGTCTGTTCTCTATGACTTTGTTGCAATCAGTTTCCAGGTCAAACTTTACCAGGTAGAATCCATTTTCACGAGCAAAAACATTCCATCCTCCTTGTGGTTTCCATTCTCTTTTTATGTATGCATTAAAATGAATGTAATACGGTCTCTTTCCTGCCATGTAAATGTAGATCGAGTTCTTCCACATGTTCTTTGCCTCATCGAAATCCTCTTCATCTATCTCTGCGAACACGCCTTTCTCGTCCATCGTTTTTTCATAGAATCTCACAGTAGTATCAATACTTACCTTACGTCCCGTGGCTTTCATCCAACTTTTACTTTTTTCGTTCGCAAAAGTCTGGGATTTAAGCGCATCTGCATATGTCGACCGAGATTGATTTAGCGCTAGGTATAATCACCTCCTTCTGCTTTCCTTTTTTCCTGACCTTCTGCCAATTTCCATCTTCTTCAGCTTCTTCCAAAGAAATTGTCAGATTTGCCAATTACTGGCCTTTGTGTAAAGATTACTTTAAAGCAGCTGATTTTTCAAAACTTGATATTTTTTAGGGTAATAATTCTTTTATTCTCACTATGATTCTTAAACACATTAAGATGAGAATTAAAGAGTGGAATAAATGTAGAACAAAGCAAAACAATATAGTTGACCACCTTCAGGAAACCTTAAGAAATATCCAATGTAAATTGGATATAGACCCATACAATGATAATTTGAACAGGGATTTCTTTGAAGTACAACAAGAACTCAAAACAGCTCTGCAAATTCAAGCTCTGGATCTAAAACAAAAGGCAAAAAAAAAGTGGTTAACAGAGGGTAATGAGTGCTCAAAATTTTTCTACACCAAAATGTCCATCAGACAGAATTTTAATAATATAAACAATATTATAGATGAACAAGGAGATATGCAAATCAATCTGGTGACTTTTGAAAGAGAAGCTATAAAATATTTCACTGAGCTATTTAATGACAATTACTCTCAAGAATTACCTGACATTAAACCTAGGTGCTTGGTGACTGAAAGTGGGAGAAACATGCTGTCCAGAGATATTGAAATTAGGGAAATTGAAAAGGCTGTGAAATCCATTCATCATGATGCCTCCCCAGGGCCAGATGGGTTGGGATCTCATTTCTACATAACCCACTGAAAAGATCTAAAAGAAAAACTGAGGTTAGCATACCAAGAAGCACTAAACTCTGGAAAAATCATAAAAGAAATGAACCATACATTTATCTGCCTAATACCAAAAAAAGAAAGTCCATCTCAGATACAAGATTACAGACCTATCTCATGTTGCAATGTATCTAACAAAATCTTGAGCAAAATCATTTGTGAAAGAATTAAACCTATTCTAAATGCATGCATTAGTGAATGTCAGAGTGCATTCATCAAAGGCAGAAACATCACTGAAAATTCTCTACTGGCGCATGAACTAGTAAGAAACTTTAAAAGAAAGGGTGCAGGAAAAATCTGTTTAAAGGTAGATCTTCAAAAAGCATATGACAAAATTAATAGAAGATTTATCATTCACATGTTAAAAAAGACGGGATTTCCTAGAAAAATTCTGAGGCTTATTGAAGAATGTATATGCACTCCAACATACTCTATATTAATAAATGGAACACCAAGAGGTTTCATCAAAAGCAATAGAGGATTGAGACAAGGAGACCCCCTATCCCCATATCTATTTGTTGTTGCCATGGAGTATTTCTCATTACAAACGGAAATCTACACTCATAACAACATTATTGAACCAGTGTATAAAGTCAAGCCACAAATAACACACCTGCTATATGCAGATGATCTGATTGTATGTTATAAAGCCTCAACAGATGCAATCAGAGGGATGAAGGAAATATTCCAAAATCTTGAATGTTTGCAGGACTGAAAGTGAATGAACAGAAAACAAAATGCTATTTTAATGAGCAGTGCACTAACAAGGAACAATATTGCTCCCTCCTAGGATATGAAGAAAGTATCTTACCTGTCAAATACCTTGGGGTGCCATTATCTACTAATGTGATTACAGACAGTGAGTGTGGAGTTCCTGTTACAAAAATTCGAAAAAGCTTCAAAGTTGGAGTTCAAAACTTCTATCATTTGCTGGTAGAATTGAGCTGGTACACACTGTTATTACCTCTATGGTCAGATTTTGGATTCAAACATTTCAAATTCCTATTGCTTCCATTAATAAAATTGAAAATGTTTGTGCAAACTTTATTTGGAAAGGGGGATTTCACAAAATATCATATCAAACTCTATGCAAACAGAAGAAAGAAGGAGGAGTAGGTCTTAAAAATATTAGGGACTTACAAAAAGCATATGCTACTAAACTAGCTTGGAAAATTCTTAACAGAAAAGGGTTATGGGCAGAATGGATGAGGGGGAGATATTTAAAAGAAAATTTCTGGACTCAGAAAGAAGACACAAATGCTTCAGGTACATGGAAGAGAATTCTCAGAGCTAGATGTGACCTTAAAAAACTAGTACACAGAAAAATTGCAAATGGAGAAGGCACAAGTTTCCGGTTTGACCCCTGGTTGAATAATGAGTGTATCATTAATAAACTGGGCTGGGACAACTTCAACGCATATGGAGGAAGAGACTTCAAGTTGGGGAAAATAATACAAGAAAATACATGGTACATTCCACCAAGCTCTCCAGCCACCCAAATCAAACAGGAAATCATGAGAGTACCCCTTAATGGTAACATATCAGACTCCTGGGTGTGGAAACCTAACAATAAAGACTTCACTTTAAGCACGGCTTGGGAAGAGCTAAGGGAAAGAAGTGTGGAACTAGATTGGGCACAAATTGTGTGGAGTAGAGCTAGTGTTCCAAAAATGTCGCAAACTACTTACAAAGCACTCCTAAGCAGACTCCCAACAAGAGACAGATTAAAAAAGTGGGGAGTAATTCAAAACTCTATTTGTGTTTTCTGTCAACAGCAAGAAGAAAATCATGAACATGTATTCTTCTCATGTACATTTACCAGGAAAATATGGGAAAACCAAAAATCAATTTTGAACTGCAATCTACAAGATCAGAAATCTGGAGACATAGCGAGTTACCTGACTAGAAGATGGAAACCCAAAAGCTTGATGGGGAAAATGGCTTCCATTCTGCTGACTACCACAGTTTGGAACATTTGGAGAGAAAGAAACAGGAGAATATTCCACCACAATTGCAAGAACGAACAACTTATCAATGAAATGATTAAACGAGATGTCAAAATAATCATGAAAAGAGTGGGCAAACTTACAGATTTATCAATTGTTGAACTAGAGGCATTGCAGAAGCTGGGATTAGAACCACGTAATAACGAGATTCAGCTGACGATGCTGCAGACATGGTTCCCTCCGTGAAGAACTGAGAAAGAAGAAGAAGCTTATTTTAATTTTACTTACTGCTGGGAACTGATATGTATTATTGTATAATTATAAAATGTTTGTATGGGTCGGGCCGACCATAGTTTTGATTTGAAGTAATAAAGCCTTTTACCAAGTTTCAAAAAAAAATCATATCTTTTATATCCAACCACATTTAAAATTTGAAATTAATATTTGTTCAACAAAATAAATGTGCAGTAAAACTATTACAACAGTCTTCCCACTTTGAAACTCAAAAATGAACGTCGATGATGTGTGCACTTAGCACCGAAATTATTTTCTAACGACAGAGAGGGGAGTATAGAGCTTATTCCCTTTAAAAATTTCTTTAAAACCTTCTTTCAAATCACATTGAAATATTTATATCAGAAAATACTTCCAACTAATATTAATAGTATATTCCAAAATCATTCGAAAGAAATTTTCAAAACCTCGAAACTTAAGTTTTATATTTTCCAATCTATATTTATTTTATTTACAAATTCCTTATTTTCAACCAATACTTATAAATTTCACTACCTAACAACAAATATATCATTTATAAATTTATTAATTTATATAAAAAATATATAATAGGCAAAATTATTTCATTTACCTATATTCCAAAAAAAATATTGTGTCGGTCTGCCCTATTAAGTTTTTAGAAATCTCTATTAATGTCATAGCGTCCTATGCACCAACCAGAATTTATAAATCCAAAACGGAACAAATCAACATAATATAAAAACCCTTTTATAACACTAACAAATACGCTCTCTCGTATATATACACTCAGCGACTCATTCAACGGTATTACTACCCTAATGAATACGAGTCAGACCCCTTAAAGCTAAGGTTATCGCTAAACCAAAGCTTTGATACCAACTGTAACGACCTGCCTTTTTGGACGTTTTAGCAGACACACACGTCATACTCAAACCATTCAAAAGGGTAAATTGTTGTGGGGTAGATAAGAAAACGAAATAAACAAATATAGAATCTCACAGCGGAATGACAAAATATAATAATCAACTAACAGTTCATGAAATTGTTTATAAAACATTTGATTATATTTATACAACACAGACATCAGAGTTACATAAAAAGGAATAAATAAATAAATGCAGTGGAATAACATGATGCAGTGGAATAAGTATCATAAATAATAATAGTACAAATCTTCGTCTTCGTCCTTCAGAAATAAAGTCTTCAAAAAATCCTGAAATGCTCAGGCTGACCTGAGCGAATTGAAAAAGACAAAACAATCGAGTCAGAACTAAAAGATCTTATGTAAGTAAAATCAACGATAAATATGAGTGTAACGGCATAAGAGATGTTTACGGGATTTGACATCTCTTATCCAGTGTCTAATGTGGGTGTAGTAACTTAAGAGATGTTCGAGATTCCTATATTCTAAGGATCCGTTAAACTATCTACTATGTAGTACAATACGCTATTATAATAATGTCTGCAGTAAAGTAAAGTATTAAAATAGCGTTAAGGCGTTACCTATATCCCCCTTAACATATTTTTATAATGCCGTAGTCTATACAGATACTGTAAACTCCACCCGCAGGTGGTCTATCAGGGAGTACTCCATAGGTACGATAAAAAATAAACTCGTAGAAGACTCGATAGGGCATACGCCATGGCACACGAGTAAATGCCAGGGGAAATATACCATTTGCATATCTGGACTGGTGGTAACACATAGCAGCTACTACCATCCACCTTGGAAACCACTCCTAAATCAAAATCAAGGGTGGCCACAAAGTCAGAATATAGTATCGAAGAAGTGTGCCCGATCGAGGAATGACCTCACTTGGCCCGGCGTGGCTCCTGATTTTAGCCGCATCAAGCTGATTCACGGGAGACAGGGTCACGTAAATACCTCATATAGAATTGCTCGCCAAACCATCCTGCTTCATTTTTGAAATCTCCACCATGTGCACAGTTGTTAAAGTGGTTTTTGGTATTGGTAGAGAGTATGACAATATCCGATCCCGGTCTCTTTAACAACCAATCGCTTATTACACATCGGATGATTCTTTTACATTTCAAAAGTCAAATCACAATTTATATCAAAATATCATATTCTCAAAACCATATCACTTTTCGAAATCGTATTGATTTTGAATCATATTCACCATTCAAATCGTATCATTTCCGAAATCATAATTTCTTTCAAAAATCATATTTCCAATTAGGTTAAATCCTTACTTCAAAATCATCATATTCAATTAATTATAACATTTAAATCCAACTTAGGCTATAACATCATTTAACCGTATTTTCCTTTAAACCAATGATTTTGAATATAAACACTTCCCTCTACTTAGTCTGAAAACTTAGAAAATAGTTTAAATAGTTATAAATAGTTAAAATAGTTATAATTTGTTAAATACTCTAAGATAGTTTAGTCATATATTAAAGACACTATTAAATTGGTTTAAGATAGTTAAATAGATTTAAAATAGATTAAATATAATTAAAATAGATTAAATAGCTTTAAAATAGATTAATTAGATTTAAAATAAGTTAAAATGGTTTAATTAGTTTAAAAGTTTGAAAATCTTAATAATTAAAGTCTTAAAATAATATATTTTTAAAACAGTTTATATTCAAAATATGAATTTGGCATTTATACCAATTTAAACTATTTATTTCATTCCAACGCATTTAGACCACTTCAATTCCCAAAACCCAATTTCAAATCTTTCAATTCAACTTCTCAATAAAATAAAATATTTATTTCTATATCGCTTCCAAATCCATGTTTGAAATATCAATTTAAAATTACTCCAATTTCATTATATTTTGAACAATTTTAATTACCCAATTCCGACAAACTTCATGTATACTTCAAATTCAACTTTAGAATTCTAAATTTAATTTCTTTAAACAATTCCTTTAAACCAATTCCATTTTTTGCATAAATTTTGAATTTCGATAATAATTCAAATTATATAAATCAAATTTTATTTCAAAAATTATTATTTAACTAAATTCAAGAATTTAGGGATTCAAAATCATTTAATTTAACCAATACGGTGTCTATATATAATTCTCTACCCTAGGGTCAAGTGATATGGATATTTATCATTTCAATCCGCAATTTAAAATTTTACGGTTATATAGCATTTCAAACCGTAATCGCGAATTAAAAAAATCCATAAAATCGGTCGAGACTATCATTTCAACCCATAACGATTTTTCCCTAATCTATAGATCAATTGGGTGTGTATCATTTCAACCCATAGTGAACTTGCAGTTTATAACGATATACAATATATCATCCACTCATCCAATATCAACCGTCAAACGTCCATCAAAATCACTATCCAAATCAACCAATAACCATCATTAGATAATCGATAATCAATAATAGGTATTTAACTGGCAATTTAAATTCAATAATAAATTAAATAACGATTTAATTCAATTAAATTCAAATTAACCGAGATGACGATGTAAAATATACCAAACAGCCACAAATAAATTTCTAATCACACCAAAAATTAATTTAACTAACATGAAATTTTAGGATTGTAAGTGGGTTAAAACAATCACCTTTGAATTTAAATTGAATTAAAAATCCAATTTAAGCACAAAATTCAAACAGTCTCAGAATTCATCAAAACTGGTGTCAAAATGTCTGAAATTTCAATACGGTCTCGGTGAAACAAACCACGTGTGAATTGAACCTCGTATGAAAAAGTTATCATGATTAGAATATATACGATTTATTATTAATTTTAATAAAATAGATTAAAGAAATAACATGTCACCATCTCGTGAAACCTAGCGCACGAATCACGCTCTAAACCCAGGCACTGCCATCACCCACGCGATGAACCGCGCCTCTCACGGCGAGCTGAGCACCGTCGCACGCCACCTGGGGCGCCACCACTCTTGCGCGAACTTCCTCTGACCCGCGAAACCCATCGACACGCCCATCGGCGTCCAAAATAGCCGCCGCCGCCATGTTATAGAACCCTAACCAAATATTCTAAGCCGATCCGACCATCAACTCGACAAATAACCGACTTCGATGAACATCCCTCGGTTCTCTCTGCAGAATTGCAACAACGAATCGTCAATTCGTTGATCAATGCGTGATGAACGACAATAATTTGTTCTTCAATTTCTGGACAACAGTGATTCAAATTAGAAAACGAATTACAGATCTAAGATGCGCTCATCGAGAGCTTCAAATCGACATATAATTCGATATAGTTTAAGGAGTTTAGTTTTGGAATTGAATTTGAAATTTAGGAATTAGGGTTAGCCTGCCATTGGAAAGAGAGAAGCAAATTGAATTGTACGTATTGAAATCAGAAACAAGAATGACCTAGGGTTTATAACGATCTATTTATGGGCAGAGCAGAAAATAGAAAGAATGGGCTGATTGGTTTGGAAAGTTGAACGATGAACGACCCGCAAAGCTCGTTTCGCCTCCAGAACGCAAATGGGTACTTCTATATATCAAAATAGATGTTTTGGATAGTTTAAACTCTATGGAACAAGTTTCAAATCCTAATTCCATCGTGTGAAGAAGTTATATCAAAATCAACTTATTTCAAATTGATTTCAATTCATTTCAGTTGATTTTAATTAAATAATTTCAAGTTGTTTCGAGCCCGTAGACAAGTCCGATCGTTACGAAACTGGAAATCCTAACTCACTATTTTGGATCCGATGAAACTGGTTTCGTCGAAATCCGAGTCAGTTGCCAAAATGGCTATATTCAAGTTAATTAAATAAATAAATTAATCACCTTTTGATTTAATATTTATAAACTTGCAGGTATATTTCAATTTTGATTACTTAGAGACTTATAATGATTTAGAACAAGTTTACCTATCAATTTAGTGTTTAAAAATTTACTAATTACAGGGTTCAATTTCAACTGTAATTAAATCCAATTAATTAGAATTTAATTTAAATAAATTGTTTAGATTTGATTTCAGATTTTATATTCAATCAATTATTACTCGAATAATATAGTTAATATTTGTTGATACCTTATTTCACTAATAGACTACATTGCCATCTTTTATTTATATTAACTACTATAATTCAATTATATTGAAATTTTGTCAATTTTACACATTAATTAAGATTTCAAATCCAATTAATTATTTTATCTTGGTTCCATTCTTTTTATTACATCAATTATTACTTTACGAATAAAATTAACATTTATATATCTTCTTGCATTCACAGATTGCAGTTATTGAATTAACTCATATTAATGTAACATTTATTTACATTTATTTAAAATTAATTTCCAATTTAACTTAACAGACTAAACAAAAAGGTAACATATAACAGTTTTCCACCGTTAACCTTTAGTCACATTAATAAGCTTTTATTATTTACAAATCAATGTTACAATTATTTTCATTACACTAATTTCGTTCAATTTCCATTAACAATAATATTATTCATTAGCTAATTAAATATTTGCATTTGTTTTCTTCTATTCAATCTATAGCCACGTATAACATTTTAAATGATTTCAATTGATTGGAATTTCATTCAAGTTGTTAATATTTAACTTAAATTAACATTGTTAAATTTTTATTTCTTCCAACATTAACTCGCAGAACCTTATTAATTTAGCTATTTTTAATTGTCGAAATTTACGGACCGTTATAGTGAACCTATATATGTACTCTTTAGCATATAGGAATTCTAAAAAACCTTAGGATTTCACTCTTGGTTTTAATAATTGATTATAGAGAACCCGTAGTATCGATCGAGGAGGAGTGCTTTCAAAGGCTAAGAGAGATGGCAATCATGACTTAGTTAGATGGATTCTGAAGGATCTTAACGAGCCATCGATATATGAGGAAGAGTTGGAGAGGGAAATGGAGCCTGTCGAGCAGACATCGCATCAAGAAGAGGAGCCCGAGGAAGAAGCAAAAGAGGAGCCTGAGGAAGAATTTAATGATGAGGAAGAATTCGAGGACAAGGAAGAATTCGAAGATGAAGAGGAAGAATTTGAGGATGAAGAGGAATTTGAAGTAGAAGGAGAACTCAAATCGGAGAATGACGACGCTGCCGGTTGGGAAATGGGTGAAGTTGAAGATGAACCTATTGCAGATGGAGATTATTGTTAGAGGGAACCAAGCTCGGTGTTTGCATGGGTTTCGGATAACGATGTGGATTCTATGGAATTAAAAGGACCCGAAGTGGAGGACTCAGATGGAGAGAGGCCCCAGTAAGTGTTGGTTTGGGTTGAGTGGTCTCTAGGTAATGTACACCCTTTTAGTATGTATTAGTAACCCGTAGACGTCATGTTTGTTGGATTGTAGTCCTGTACAATAACTCAGTAAATGTTTGGTCTGACTATATGTATATGTATGTGTGTATGATGACGGTAGTTATGGAGGTATTCTAGTTGATAATAGGTGTAATTGGTATTTGGGAATATATAAATATAAAAATATATATATACTGACTTGTGTGATATGGGTGTTTATTAATTCGTTTGTAAATTAAAATTTGGTTAGTTTGTTTACTAGCTTGGTTATGGAAATTTCGAGGGCGAATTCTTTTAAGTGGGAAGGAATGTAACTACCTGGGATTTTTGACATCTCGAGTTTTAAATATTAATTTTTAATATTCAATGACACAGTATTTTAATAAATAAAATTCCTGTTAAATAACAGTTGATAATAATGTACGGTTTTCAAACAAAAATAATATTTGAATTTCCCGGTTTTTATTTATAAAATAGAAAATTGGTTTGATTGGAAATTTCTTATATATTTATACATATATATATATATATTCAAAAAATTAGACTTTATATATATATATATATATATATATATATTGAAAATAAAATTCAATTCAGATAAACACAAATGAGATAAGAAGAATACATTATAAATAGAAAAGATTTGATTTATGGAAAATGCAGTGTATTTTAAATAGAAAAGAGTTCAAATTGGATTTTCTTATATATATATGTATGTATGTATGTATGTATGTATGTATGTATACGTATCAGTTAAGAAAAGTGTAATATTTATAAAGTAAATAAGCCAGTGGGTTAAAAACAATATATATATATATATATATATATATATATATATATATATATATATATATGTAATATACATATTATGGGCTAATAAATATGGTTATTAAAAAATTTATAAAAATTATGTAGGTATGTATATATTGAAAAGATGAAAGAAGAATATATACATAAGTTCAAAAAGGGAAAAATTAGTACTGTAAAACAAATAAATATTGTATGGTATAAACTAACATAGTATGTTCAAAATAATATATGTAATGGTAGGGTAAACTATATATAAACCTAATAGATGTAGTTTATTAAAAGTGATATATATTTATATATGTTGAATGATAAAAGAAGTAAATATACAAGGAGAGGTATATATATAAAGAAAGTGTACATATGGGGATATATATGATAGAAATGAGGGAAATCTATAAAATCATTTTATACATGTAGAATGAAAAGGCAAAAACACTCAATTGTTTTGAATATATGCATTTTAAATATAAAAAGAAATATAAAACTAAATGTAACTCAAAATAGAAAGGCTTATAGAATGTCTTGGCTATATATAAATAATAGAAATATATACACACACACACACACACACACATAGAGACGAAGGCTTGTAATGCCTTGAGTTTTTGAATCAAAAAGGAGTAAACTAGTAAAAAGGTAATAAAACAAAAAGGAAAGGAAGAAATTCAGCAAAGTAAAAAGAAAAACAACAAAATGTAAAAAAGTAGAGGACAAGACAAATTGAAAGAAAAATAAATAAAGAGACACACACATAGGCTTGCCTGCCGAAAGAAGCAAAAACCAAAACTTTTGCTTAAATCTCATTTCAAACTCAGAACAAAGTCAATTAAAAATCATCTCAAGTTTTTTCATGCATCACTGCACAAAGTTTTTGTACAACATATCAACAAAAGCTTGTAAAAAATATTTTGTACAGCATATCAACAAGATTTTGTACCCAATACATCATCCTCCTTTGCAAACGTGTATACTTATATATATAGGCCAGTGTATACTTGTTTTAAAAGCTATGAATAACAACAAAAGGCTGTAAACAAAAAAATATCAAAGTTCTGTAGAACAAAAATACATTAAGCAAAAAGGAGTTCTGTTCAAATTCAAAGCAAGCAAGGGGATTCAAGAGTTCAGATCATCAAAAACTAGAGATCAAGTAGGAGATTTCAAAAGTTCAAACATGTGGAAGGTGAGATCTTGATACTGAAAAGCCTGTACATGACAAAAACTTCTCCGTTTTATTTAACAGAGTAAAAATTTATGATTTACACAACTTTAAAAATCATTTTCTCCCATAATGTTTTGAATTTGCCAATGTTGTCAACTAGTAAGATGTTATTTTTTGAGCCGGGAACATACTAAAAATAGTTTGATCACAATTCGTGAAGTATGCAGGGAGATATGTGGGAATTACAGTAAACAACCAAGTTTTTCGAGAAATTTGATACGCTTAAATCATCAAATTGAGATCATAATCTTGTTCTCCATATCAAGTTAGGATTTTTAATACAAGAATCGTGATTTTAAAGTGGTTAGGTTATGCGAAAATCTGGTTTGATTGTTTTACATTTATAAAAATATTTCCAGCAAGGTGGTCGTCGAGAGGAGAGGCGGTCTGGCTTATAAGGAGCGTGGGGATGTGGGGGAGAGCTTCACCATGGCGTTTTCTTCAATTTTTCTTTGATTTAGGGTCGAGTGGGACTTTTAGGCTTTAAGAAATAATTGGAAGACGACGTTGAACGCGACCGCTTTTAAGAGGAAGGGCGTGGTTGGAGTTCTTGTGGTTTGGTAGGGAGGAAGCGACGTGGGTGTGCTTTAGAACGGTGGTGGTGGCCGGTGAAACGGTGGGTAGAATAGGGAGTAGTTCGGCGTTATGTGGTGATGGGTTTTTCTTCCATTGCTCGGTTGATGCTCGATTTGGATTCAATGGGTACCTGAACTTCATTGAGGTGGCGATGGAGGCAGAGGAAGAAGATACGTTGATTTATGGTATTGCGGTGGTGATCTGGGCGAGGGAAGGGGTGTGCATGTGCACAATGTACATGCGAGGTCTTGGCCATGGCAGTGGAGATTTGGGAAAGGAGAATGCTAGAGGTTGGGCTCCTAGTCGCACGCGTGGATGGTGGGAAGGGCACGAGTCGATCGAAAATCGTTTTGATGTTGAAGACGTGGTTTTGATCGTTTGGATTAGGAATTTGAACTGAAGAAAAGAACTGAAAATTTTAAATAAAAGAAATTAGGGAAGGAAAGAGAGGGGGAAGAAGAAAGGGAACGGTGGATAAGTTTGGGCTCGGCCCAAAACCAATAATGAAAACAAGTGTATTTTAAAATGTTTTGAAATTTTATCTTTATATCTAGTAAATTTTGAAATATTGTAATACATTCATATACGCGATGTTCGTCGCAATGGGCTCGTATCGACGGATATTACGCCGTCGTACGATCCATTTTCGAGTTGGAACAAGTGAAATTTTATAGTTATTTGAAATGGATAAAATTTTAAACAATCAAGTTAAAGTAATATCGTCGTTTGAATTTATATGATCCGAATATTGAAGTGTTTTGCCAGATAAAAATAACGGCGAGTTAATTTTATTTGATTACAATGTTTTTGACATTTGTTTAGCAGGATTAAACACCGTTCTGCTTTTTTTAATTAAACCCCTGTTGGCACAATAAGTCACCATTCTATCATTATTACTGAATATATCTGTTTTGGACATTTACTAGCAGAAGGAAAACCCCTGTTCTGCTATTATATTTCTACATACATCTATTTATTATATTGGACAATATGATGTTGAATTGATTGTTAAAAGCCGATTAATATGAATATCTGTATCTGTTATTCTGGATTGTTATGAAACTGAATGGTACCTTGATTAAGTACCATTGGGATTATTAAACCTTATCTTCCCGATTTGGGTTGACATTGAACCAAAATTTGTTTAAAAATGATTATTATTTATTGCTGATGTTTTAAAGTTAACTGGAAAATATTTTGGTAATGATTTAAAGTAATTAATTTATTATTATAAAAATTATATATAAAGTATTAATTTCTTTTTTAAAGTTATTAATTGTCTAAATTGTTTAAAGTATAATAACTATTAATTAAAAAGTTATTTTATAGGGATGGTTTTAAAGTTAATTATTACATAACGGTTAATTAGTATTAAAGTATATTTATTCTAAGATAAATTTATCGAATATTGATAATGTTTTAAAAATAATGTATTATATGGTAAACTCTTATAAAAGAACATTTTACTTAAATTAGAACTTGGAAAATTTATATTGAAACTTTATAAATATTATTTTGGAAAATTATTAAACAAAGATTTCGGGAAGTTATGGTATACTTGTGTGGCGTAAATCGGAGGCAGTGAGTGCCTGCAGTTAAGTTTTTGGATTTTTTTGGGATATAGACGTAACCATTGAGCCGTGATCCATGGTTTGATACCATAGTTGGTGCTTTCCAGATTTATTTTAAAGGTTTTTCAAATATGTGAAATGAATGGTTTTATGAATATACTTTTCCAATGAGACAAGCATATGCTGTTTGATTAAGTAATTTTTTTCTTCATGTATTGAATTAATAAGGCATAATGTTTTCAATCGGAAATGAAATTTTTTGTTTGAATGATTGTATATTTAATAGTTAAATAACCGACTATCAAATCTGGGCCCAAAAACATAACTTTAGGAATATCCAGAAGAAATGAGGGAATTATGTGGTACAGTCACTGTTCGAGGTGCTATACTATACATATAAACTCGTTTCCTTCTTCTAGGACGATGATAAGGAAATCCATCCACCAACGGTTATGGGATGATCTCCGAACTTATTTTTGTCTGTTTATTTCCTAAAGAAGCAGGGTTGAGTTTACTGGGAAATATTGAAGTAGTTTTGAAGAGACCGGGATTGGATTTGTTATCCGAAAACCACTTCGATCCAACGGGTACATTTTCGAACGAAGACAAGAGCATGGAGTCGAAGATGGAGCAGTGAAGTGCAAGGGCTAACCGCTGATAATCCTGAAGGTGATACCAAAATGGATGTAGTAGGAATAGTGCCTTCGGTTCCGTTTGGACCCAGAACGGACTTGTATGGATGAATGCTATCAGTACATTGTCATTGGAGGACAATGAGCATTCTAAGTGAATATTTCTAAAAAGGTAATCGTAGCCTCTAGCCTCATCAACCAGAAATGACTGAAAAGCAGGGGAGATGCAGCAAGGGTAAGTGGGTAGCACACAAGTAGGGTGTGTCTATCACCTTTCTGGATAACCTCGGATATATCATTACGTGTGAAAGGAGCTCGGAAAGGGCGGGAACACCCGATAACATATTTGGTCTACCTTGGTCAGGGATAGTGTAACAACCCGGGGTTTTGCATCGATTAATTATCATCATTAGACGATTAAATTTCGTTGGCTAATTGCTGTTGGGAGTTTTGAACCGGGTTGGAATTCATTTATAGATTGGTTAAATGTTGTGTGGGCTTTAAGTATTGAATCTTGGCCACGTTTTATTATTGGTACTGGGTTGTATTAAAGTGAATACCCATTCCTTTTCTCCCTTCATTCATTTTCGCTAACCCTAAACAGAACAAACGAACGAAAATGGCGGCCTCGTTCTTTCCTCTTCAATCTGTAATTAGGGCTCCGTGTCGAAGTAGCCGGCTTTTGTCGATTCGATTGATGATGCTTGGATTTCTTTCTTCGGTTGATTATATTGCTCGCGGCTGCTTCAATTTGTCAGAAAAGGTGAGTGATCTTCTCTTCACTCACATCTTCTAATTCGAATGTTTTGATGATTTCTGACTTGCTCAAATTCGTGAATTTCGTCGCTGGTTTATCACGGCTTCGATTGATTTTGAACTTGTTCGATTTTGATAAAACTGCTGCTTGATTTTATTTCGTTCGAACTTGCTATCACCGTTTGGTTCTCTGATGCTTTGTTGATTTTGTTCTTGTCGTTCCATGACTTCGGCCATTTTGTTTTGACCTGCAGCTTGAACTTGCTATACATATATTTACACAAATAAACCAACGTGCTTCACTTGTTCACTGAATTGTTGTATCACTTGGCTGTAGTTTGCACTGTGCATTCAGGCGCTTGCTATGTTGTCATATTAGTCCCACTGACCATTGTGTTCATTCCTGATAGCACTGTCCAGTCATAGTTGCATTTCATATATATTTTTCCACCTTGCACACTCTGGACTTCAAGTATACTTGCTGTGCATTTGTAGTTGAAGTATGCCTCGAGTTTGATCATTCATTGTAGCTGTTTTGACCATTGAGGCGGTCTGCATATTTTTTTCATGTAGTATTGGGCATATGTAAGGTTGCATTCATGTGTTCATTAGTCTGAAGCTTGTATTCAAATGTATGCTGTGCATTTGTAATTGACTAGCTGTCTCTGGTTTTATATGCAGGTGACATTGGATTTGCACTGTGCCTTATTCTTTGTTTCCTTTGATTCCGGTCATTGCTCATGGATTCAACTTGATTTTTGGTATTACCGTCTTCGACATTACTGACATCGGTTATGGTAAAAACTGTTAAGGTTGCACTTGATTCATGTACAATCTGCTTGGTGTGTTTTGCAGCATTGTTTCTTGTTTACTGGTCTTCAATACATATGTATATATAATGTTCATTTGTCGACCGTTTCAATTCACTGGTCTTGCAACACTTTTATGCACACTGTTGCATTATATCTGGACTTCCTCTGATTCATTTTATGTTGTCACACCCCTTCTATTTTCAGTTTGCATTTTGTACATTGTGTTTGGTACACATTCTTGACCTGTTGCGGTGTTCATCCTGGCTTATGTCAAGTTGCCTTCCCTGTTCACTGATGGGTTGTTGCATTGACTTGTTTTGCTTGCATTCATATCCTTCAATGTTTTAAACTTGCACATTTAGGTTTCACTGTGCACTGCATAGTTGTATATGCAGTTTTAGTTGCTGTGCCACTATTGTGTTGCCTTATCTTTGGGCATTTGTGAGATCTTTGCCATTGTTGCCTTGGGTTTGAGTTTTGCTGGTCTTGGAGTTTCAGACCTGTAGCATTATGTTGACTCTGTTTTGCTGGAAAAATATTTGATGTACCCATTTTTAACTTGTACCTGTGTTGAATCCAGCTGATAGCTCGGGTTTGACCTTGTGCTCGTTTGTGAATTTTCATTGTGCATTTATCTGCACTTTGTTCATTTGGTGGTTACTGGGTGGCTACTGTGCTTGTTGTTGCAGTTCCATCTGGTTCATTTTGATTTGAGTTGGTGCCATTTGCTTCTGATTCTTGATCTTTTTTGTATTTCATAACTGTAGTGGCGAGGCAGTGCACGCGAGCGTGTACTGCAGCCAAAAAATTATTGACTTTTTAAGTGATATTTCAATTGTTTGAATTGTTTTGTATGTTAAATTCAAAATTTTGAAATTGTATTTTGATTTGGTTTGATTTGATCATTTTGTTGTTGTCTAATTATCTATTGATAATTAGATTATGAGTTTCTAATTATTTAGTTAATAATTAAATTTTGTTGTTAATTGCCTTTAGGCAATTCTGTTGTTTTCTAAATTATCTTCATTGATAATCCTTTCATTTATCTTTGTTAAAAATTTGAATTTGCTGATTTGTTGTTAAACACTGTTACGTGTTATATTTACCGTTATACGATTTCCTTATTAAAGGATTGGATAGGTGAGATTTTTGTGACTGTAGTTTATTTGATTATTTAATTATTATTGCTTCCATGCATTATTAACTGAGTTTGAATTAGACTGACCCGTGTATTATTTTCTTTTGAATTAATACTAGGGTCAGACCGAGTTATTACAGGTTATAGATATCTCGCTTTTGGTTGTAGATATCTCACTTTTGGTTGCTGCTTGGGCTATGAAGTCTCTTTATATCTTTTGGAGTAGTCGTTGTCATAGTCTAGGATGATATGTATTCATGTATATTATTCATAATAATGTACTTGTATATGTAACTTCCAGTGTCGACAGTTGTATTTGTATCATATGTACTGTATCACATGTATTGTAACTGACTTCAGTTTTGTGTGTGTGTGTATGAGATTTTATATTATCTGTGTTCTGCATTTAGCTTATCTGTGTTATTATTATATATATTGTTCTAAACTATTATGAACCATCGTAGTTCATTTTATATTGGAATTGGATATATCGATGGGAGTAAATAAACAAAGAGATGAAAAGAATATATACCACTCCTATCGAGATAACCAATACTAGTGTAAGGCCTAACTACGGATGGTCGCTCCTATCTAGCCTTATTCTTCGTAATAACATACAGTATTTCCTTTTAATACTCTTTGTTAATTGTGAGCATAGAGGTGGGGCGTCACAGTTGGTATCAGAGCGAGGGGTTTATAGACATAATATATAATATAACTTAGATGGAACATGTGTTACAACTATTTGTTGATGTTTTTGTTTATGCCTTGAGTCAAAACTAAAGTTTTGAAATTATGATGTAATTTTTAGATATCTTTATTTAAAAATAAAAGTGAAATTGTGTTTTGATGATTGAGTAATTTGTGTTCTTTTTATCAGAGTGTGCAGCGGAAACAGTGAGACTGCCTTCGCTAAATACGGCAGATAACCCTTTTGATTTAAAAATCAAAATATGAAAATGAAATAAATTTCATTGTGTTGTTACATAGATGTGTTTATTTCTGATTTCTTTGAAAATTTTCGAATCCGATTTGAGGATCCGAAGCGCTTGCAGTTATGTGATTTTGTTGAGATTTTTGTTGTTTTAAATTATCTTCTTGAAGATATAATTGAGTGATTTCTTTGTTCATCTTGTAGTGTGCGTGCAAATATGAGTTGAACATTACTGCATTAATTTTATGTTGAACCGATGTTTTGTTTTAAACGTATTTTGTTGCCGTTATTTTTATAACGGGATTTTTACACCGGTGCTAAATTTTTGAAGCACGGCGTTTTGTTGACATTTTTGATAAATGAAAATTCACTGGTATTATATTTTGATGCGAATTATTTTGATGAGATTTTGACGTATAAAAATTACTGTCGCTTTAACTTCAATAACCGTCAATTTTAAAAGTGAATTTTCAAGCGGTTATCCCGCAATGATGATCTGGTATCCGTTTTCACGATGTTTTGAAAAGTGCAATTTCCTTGTCCAAATTGCTACAGATGTTGCTGTTTTGATCACGTGTTTTTAAAAATTGTTTTAAAATAAAATTGTTTTCAAAAATTTCACAGTATGCGCTTTCAAAAGAATGAGGAAGCGATTTAAACGCTTCAACAAAATTGAGGACTATGAACCCTCACTTTTACTGATTCTCTTAATTCTGGACTGGTCCGTTTCAGAACGTAAAATGTTATTTATTTAAAATACACAATTTTGCCTTTCAAGGAAACGATGAAGAGAATTAAACGATTTAGTAAAACTCGTGGTATGCGACATGTGCGTTTGCTATTTCGGTTAATTTCGGACTCGTTAATTAAAACATCTGCAGTTTGATGATTTTGATGATTTTATTTGGCTTTCGGGCCACTCTGCTGGGCCTTCGGGTCATTTGTTGGGCTTTCGAGCCACTCTGCTGGACCTTCGGGTCATTTATTGGGCTTTCGGGCCACTCTGCTGGACTCCGGGTCATTTGTTGGGCTTTCGGACCACTCTGCGGAACTTTGGGTCAAATACCAGTACTAGACCTTCGTGTCACTCTACGGACCTTCGGGTCATCTGATGGGCGCCAAAATTTACAGTACTTGGTAGGCTTCGGCCATCTGAGATGCACGTGCGGCGTAGCTAAAACTCGCCATCTGCTGGGATCGATCCAACCTTTTATGTTGATTTTCTAGTCATCTTAATTGATTTCTAGATATTTGTTGTTTCTAATTATCTGCAGGTAATTAAATATTTGCTGATATGAGTTCTGATTATCGTTTTTGATAATTAGATATTTGAGTTTTCTAATTATCTTTGTTGATAATTAGATATTTGAGTTTTCTAATTATCTTTGTTGATAATTAGATATTTGCGGATTTGAGTTCTAACAATCTTTGTTGATAATTAGATATTTGCTTATTTGAGTTCTAATTATCTTTGTTGATAATTAGATATTTGCTGATTTGAGTTCTAATTATCTTTGTTGATAATTAGATAATTGCTGATTTGAGTTCTAATTATCTTTGTTGATAATTAGATATTTGTTGATTTGAGTTCTGATTATCGTTTTTGATAATTAGATATTTGTTGATTTGAGATTTCTGATTATCGTTTTTGATAATTAGATATTTGAGTTTTCTGATTATTGTTTTTGATAAATAGATATTTGTTGATTTGAGTTTTTTGATTATCGTTTTTGATAATTAGATATTTGTTGATTTGAGATTTCTGATTATCGTTTTTGATAATTAGATATTTGTTGATTTGAGATTTCTGATTATCGTTTTTGATAATTAGATATTTGAGTTTTTTGATTATCGTTTTTGATAATTAGATATTTGTTGATTTGAGATTTCTAATTTTCGTTTTTGATAATTAGATATTTGAGTTTTCTGATTATCGTTTTTGATAATTAGATATTTGTTGATTTGAGTTTTCTGATTATCGTTTTAGATAATTAGATATTTGTTGATTTGAGATTTCTGATTATCGTTTTTGATAATTAGATATTTGTTGTTCTCCGATTATCTATTTGATAATTAGATTTTGTTGAGAATTTGTGAATTTATTTTATGAAATTAAAATATTTCTTTGGCGTTTGTATTCTCGACCTTTATTTTTCTAGCTTAACCAGTTTACGTTAGAAAAATAATTGTTATTGACGCCTTTAATTATGAAAATTGCGGGGACGCAATTTTTATAAGGAGGGGAGTCTGTAACAACCCGGGGTTTTGCACCGATTAATTATCATCATTAGACGATTAAATTTCGTTGGCTAATTGCTGTTGGGAGTTTTGAACCGGGTTGGAATTCATTTATAGATTGGTTAAATGTTATGTGGGCTTTAAGTATTGAATCTTGGCCACGTTTTATTATTGGTACTGGGTTGTATTAAAGTGAATACCGGTTCCTTTTCTCCCTTCATTCTGTAACGACTACGGATTTTGCCCGCTCGAAAATCGACATCCATACTTCAAATCGTATTCGAATGCCATAGATTCGACCGTTCAAATCCGATTCGCCGGAGCTTATAACAATCATTAAGTAAACACACAGCGGAATAAAAGAATAATACATTGATATACAGCTTTGATACAATATCTGATACAACAGATGATCCAATAGATATCAATATACATCAGAGATATGATACAATAAAACAGTAGCGGAAAGAAAATAGATAACATCTAGCAGTAGAACAATATAACTCTAAAATAGTCTTCAAGGAAGAACTCCGGGAACTGCAACTCCATCTCAAATAACTAATCCAGTAATAGCTCGAACTCCCCATAACAACGCACCAAGCTAGGCAAGACTGGTGCGAACCCAAGACTGAACTAACTCCAGATAACCTACTAATCTGACTATCTGAAAAACCCAACTCTAGACTGCTCGTGTAGAAAATAATGAGCACCCAGAGTTTAGGAAAGAAAACAATAAACTCCGGATCAGTCGTGGGACTGGTGTGAGCAACAAAAACAGTTTATCTTTTAAAACATTCTACAAAAGATTTTCGAAGTCAATTCGCAATGTTTTTTTAAAAATGAGACTACCATAAGACCTCCCGCCACACACACAATGCAAACGCAGACTTGGAGGAGATTTCTTCTTATGTTAGTCAAAGATGCTTGATACGCATTAAAAAGAAACATTTGATATTATTACTAGTGCATAGTGTAGAACAAATCATTTCGAAAGTAGAATATAAATCTTAGCCAGCATAGGTACCATTATATTATGCCTACTATAGCTACCATTTTAAATGGCAGGTTCTACAACTAAAACCGTACAAGATCGTATTGTTTCTTTGGATTTCCAACAAATGGTCAGGCCACGGAACTTTCCATTGCCACATGAGAATGCCTCTGGAAGGACATTCCCGAGAACCAAACCGGAACTCTGCCAACACAAGGCCGGGTTACCCCTAACTGGGTAACTACTGACACGAGCACGCCATTCCCCGATCGTAAACGACCTTTCTCACGGGATCCCGATAACCAACAACCACAAAGTAATAAATTCGCGGTAACCACATAGGTTAAATATCTGGGCTCCATACCATGATACCACCTCTATCCAGAAGGAAATGCACATACCCTAAAGGGAGCTACCCCTCATAACCTTGCTGCTTCTTTCCTGTTTTGACCATTCCGGGGTGTGAGGCTCGACGAGGTCACGTCCACAAAAACACACTTTATACAAAAGCCGTGCTTTGGGTCAACAAATGATCATAGAAATGATCACCAGGATAGACGATCAAATAAATGATCCTATCACAAATAATCAACACAATGATCATTTCACAGCAACACTCAGCATGTCACATTACCAAATTGGGAATATATCGCTGATAACATTCAACTACATAACCTCTGAGCTCGTACGTCTCAGAGAAGGGTGTTAAGCTAAGAGAATAAATTCTCCGCCACCAACAGAAATATATTTGAAAGAAATCAGCTTTATATCTCAATTGTAATGTCAGACATACAATCCATACAAGTTTGTTCCGGGCTCGAACAAAACCGAAGGCACTTCCAAAGAAGTCCTTGTAATCCGGATATTCCCTAATCACGTTCGGACTTCCCATCACATATGGAGTCTCTATACCGGGGACCATTCGATGCAAAGACATTCGACGAGTTGTCCTTACGTTTTCGAAAATATCCGGTCTTCACCACCGGTCTTCAAATGCTATCCATAACGACATATCACATATTCGGAATGGGATATATGACACAAAGGTCCTCTCCCGGCTAAACCGAATAGTGAGCGCAATATTTACAAGAAATATATGGATATTGGGATTTCAATTAAGTCACAACTTATTACCCAAAATTTTTATTCAAATGGTTTAAGTCAATTACCATTTCAAATCTTTTAAACAAAAGGATTCATTTTCACAACCTTTAACGGTTTAAATAATTTTCACATTTTAATCTTTTAAACAAAAGATTCATTCACAGATTTTCCAAATCAATTTTCATTTCAATTTGATTTAAACGAATCATCAATTTAAATCTGTTAAAAATAAACAGATTTAATTCATAGCTTTCAAAAAAAGAATTCATTCATAACTTAGGAAAATCATTTCTCTATTCAATCTTGAAATTCCCCTAATTAACTGGAATCTCAGTTCTTATCTAAAAGTGTTTATCATTTGAAAACAACAGTTTTCATTTCGGAAATCTGATTCATTTATACGAGTTGAAATCCTTGGGTTAAATTCAAAATCCCAAAAAAAATAATACTTTAAAAGTGGTTTAAATTCATATAACTTATACAGCATCTTAAATTCCTAGTTTCGAATAGAATTCTATTTCAAACTTGAATTTAAATTTAAATCAAATTATTTAAATTTTCAAAACTTAATTAAGTAAATTAAAAAAAATTTTAACTTGAAATTTCATTCCAAAAGCTTTTCACATTTATTCCGATTTCCATTTCCAAAACATTTGAATTTAAATATTCAACTTTAAAAATCATTTTAAAATCATTTTAGAATCTGTGACTTAATCGATTTCCTCGTGAAATCCATATTGTGTGTGTATGGTGTGGTCCAGGGGTTTAACACAATAGTGCAACAACAATCAATCATCACAGATCAAATACAACAATATATTCGATAAGCGATATAAATTTATAACGCTTATCTTTCATACACAGATTCGCAGACATATATATATATCATAGATAATAAATTTCATCATAGATCACAACACAAATCAGGATAATCATAAAGCATCATATAACAGGGATATCAAACAGTTTACCATCCAGTATAATCCAAGCATCCATAGATAGGATTAATTTAATTATTTGATTAATTTAGATCAGATTAAATTTCTATGAATAATTCTTTTCACATTTATTATCAAATAAATTTCAAGTAAATGATTCTCATTAACTATTCATTATCATTTAATTAACCTTTAAAATCATATATTTAATCACTGATTATTTAATTAATTAAGTTCTAAACTGTAACTTAATAAATCTTAATTACTTGATTAAATAACCTTAATCATTTGTTTAAAAGAAAACTCTTTATTAATTTAATAAATCTTATTTACAAATTTATTTACCTTAATTAATTTAACTCAAATCTTAATTTCTTGATTTAAATAAATTAAATCAGTTATTCACTTGAACTAATTTAATGAGTGCATATCATTTTATCTTTACTAATTCAATTTTAAAACATTTTCTAACTAATGTTTTAATTATCATCACAAATCAAATTTAAACAATTTAAATATTAAAACTTCTTTGATTTCAGACTTGGATTCAAATTTATCTTTAATTCAGATTTAAATTTAAATTTAAACTTTTAATTTCAACTTGCTTAAAATTTTCATTTAAAATTTCAACTCCATTTCAAATTTCTTTAATATATATTGAATTGCTTTTAAGTTATTAAAACAATTTGAATTTAAAACTTATTTATGTTTAAACTAAACTCTACCTTCAACTTGAATTTATATTAACATTTCAATTTGAACTCAGTTTTTAAAAATCTTGGTTTAAAATTTAAATTGGTTTTAAAATTCTCAAACCAAAACAGTTTCAGGTTTCAGGTTAAAAATTGAAACAGGAATTCGACCCGAGACCCCCCTGCTAATGCTTCAAGTCACTTACTCGATTTACTCGAGTACCACTTCGGGTAAAAACCCACTGGAACGCTGCTTTAACCCAAACGACATCACCGGGTACAAGAAGATGCACCGTGCACCTGCACGGTCGCCGTGCGACGTTCTGACCATCACCACGATCATCTACACGACCACGATCATCCATTCATACACTCCAACCCACCAAATCTCCCTCCTTCACACGAAAATCGAAATCGAGCTAAATGCTAAAACCTGGAACAAGCACAGGACTCCCACTCAAAGCCTGTCAACGTCTCGTGTTCGGCGCCTCAACCACCGGAGCTCGCGTAACTCCGGCAACCACTTCGACAACCACCACACTTTCACCTCCCGAAACCCCAAGCAACTCGGTCAACTGAGGGGGACGAACGAATCGGTTTCATGATTTTGCCTAAAACTAGGTTTAAAAATTTCAAATTCTAACCACCGAGGCTATGGCCACCTACGACCATTTTTCCAGTCACCCCTATAGGCTCCTCCACCACCTCACACAACCCCGACCATTCCTATTGCATCGATCGTCAGAATTTGGACCGAACACCTTTTTCGTTCAACCCTTAAATTCTCATACATCCCAAGCTGAAAAATCTTGAGAACTATATTAAAAATCATGATTTTTGATTTCGAAACCGATTATATAAATGAATCAATAAATTATCCAAATCGAATTTGGCCATATTTTTGAATCTAACTGTGTTTTACCTTTCCCAGTAAACCATTCATCATTTTTTTCTTTGAAACTATTTTTAGGTTTGAATTCATACCTAAACTCACATCTTTGCTGTTGGAAACAAAGCCTAATAACAATCGAATGTTTAGATATTTAGTTTGGATCAGGGTGGGTGCTCTGAAACAAGAAGGCAGAGGAGTATTTTATATTCACACAGACATTTTATAAATGCATACTTATATCAGATTCATATCCATGCTCATACCATATTTCAAAGCAACTCCCATCACAACATTTTAGTAGCATCAGAGGTATAAACTGCATTTAAAAGGAAACGGTACTCACCTGTCTCAGAAGAAATAAACAGAGGAGAGGTTTTGCTTGGGCCTGGAAAATATTTTGAACCCAGAAGATCTGGAAAAATGTTTTGGTTGATCTGCTTTTGATCTGAATTTGGTTGTTAAAATTCTTGTTTGTTGAACTTGCATGCTTGATTAAGTTGAATTTGTTTGAACGAATGAATAAAGGTTTGTGGATGTGTATATAAAAGAAAGGTGTACAGGTGATGATATGGTTTGTACAAAATAGTATGGCTGAGGTGTAATGTATTTAATTTCTTTATACATGCTGAGAAGATGGCATTACATGCCTGTTCTGTTTGATTTACAGCCTATGCTAGGATGTGCTGTATTTTATTATGTTGTAGATATTTTATACTTTGTTTATTTGTAATACTTGGTGGCTGCAGACATTGCTTTGTTTTGTATTTATTATTATTTTCTTTGTTCTTTTGGGCCTGCACATCTATATTCCCATTTGTTTGCATTTCGACTCATAGGCTACATGATATTATTTTGTTTTGTCTTCTATTTTATAATGAAAAAAAATAAATTTCTATAAATGTTGTGTTGTTATGCTTTAATCACTTTACTTTGTTTCTTCCTTGCATTATATTTGAATTGCATACTTATATATTTGTTTTGTTATTGGTTATAAACTTTAACTTATATATGTACCAATATATTCTATATTTAATTTGCTATTTTATTTTGCATTGCCTAGCTTGTTTATACTTACCTACATCGTGTCTTGCACTACTACTTTATTTGTCTCGGCTGTACATGACATAGTGATGGTTTGCATACTTTATTTTGTACAAACATTATTTTATTTTACTTGCTTTGTTTTCTTTTACAAGTGTACATACTTGTATGTATTTTTGTTTTGTAATACTTCCTATATATGTTTACTTATTGTTTTTGTTTTATATATCAATGTTCTTATTTTTATTCATAGCTTAAGTATGAATTATTTTACCTTACAAAATAAGTGAACTTCTATTTTTATTTTACTCTTATTACTTTTGTAGCCTACTCCATTTGTATTATCTTGTATTGATTTATTAATATGAGATTAAGATATATATATATATATATATATATATATATTTACTTTATATTGTTATATCTTATATTTTATTTACTTCTTATTTACTGTCTTGTATTTATTATATATATATATATATTTTAACCATCAAAAATAAATTAACAATTCACTTATTTATTCATTTCGTACTTGTGTCAATGTATATTATTTATTTTTCAAAACCATTTATTTAAGAATTTATTTAAAATTCAATGTATACATATATATTCACATATATACAAAATTTCAAATTCATACGACTTAATATATTTTCTATTTGATTCGGGGAAACTCGCTGCCCTTTATAATTAATTTTACAATTTTTTTTATTCAAAAATTCATTTAAATTATCAATTTAAATTCATAAAAATCCGGGGTCGTTACACATTCATTTTCGCTAATCCTAACAAAAGAAACGAACGAAAATGGCGGCCTCGTTCTTTCCTCTTCGATCTGTAATTAGGGCTCCGTGTTGAAGTAGCCGGCTTTTGTCGATTTGATTGATGATGCTTGGATTTCTTTCTTTGGTTGATTATATTGCTCGCGGCTGCTTCAATTTGTCGAAAAAGGTGAGTGATCTTCTCTTCACTCACATCTTCTAATTCGAATGTTTTGATGATTTCTGACTTGCTCAAATTCGTGAATTTCGTCATTGGTGTATCACGGCTTCGATTGATTTTGAACTTGTTCGATTTTGATAAAAATGCTGCTTGATTTTATTTCGTTCGAACTTGCTATCACTTTTGGTTCTCTGATGCTTTGGTGTTTTTGTTCTTGTCGTTCCATGACTTCGGCCATTTTGTTTTGACCTGCAGCTTGAACTTGCTATACATATATTTACACATATAAACCAACGTGCTTCACTTGTTTACTGAATTGTTGTATCACTTGGTTGTAGTTTGCACTGTGCATTCAGGTGCTTTCTATGTTGTCATATTAGTCCCACTTACCATTGTGTTCATTCCTGATAGCACTGTCCAGTCACAGTTGCATTTCATATATATGTTTCCACCTTGCACACTCTAGCCTTCAAGTATACTTGTTGTGCATTTGTAGTTGAAGTCTTCCTCGAGTTTGATCATTCATTGTAGCTGTCTTGACCATTGAGGCAGTCTGCATATTTGTTTCTTGTAGTATTGGGCATATGTAAGGTTGCATTCATGTGTTCGTTAGTCTGAAGCTTGTATTCAAATGTATGTTATGCATTTTTAATTGACTAGCTGTCTCTGGTTTTATATGCTGGTGACATTGGCTTTGCACTGTGCCTTGTTCTTTGTTTCCTTTGATTCCGGTCAGTTGCTCATGGATTCAACTTGATTTTTGGTATTACCATCTTCGACATTACTGACATCGGCTATAGTAAAAACTGTTAAGGTTGCACTTGATTCATGTACAATCTGCTTGGTGTCTTTTGCAGCATTGTTTCTTGCTTATTGGTCTTCGATACACATGTATATATAATGTTCATTTGTCGACCGTTTCAATTCACTGGTCTTGCAACACTTTTATGCACACTGTTGCATTATATCTGGACTTCCTCTGATTCATTTTATGTTGTCACACCCCTTGTATTTGCAGTTTGCATTTTGTGCATTATGTTTGGTACACATTCTTGACCTGTTGCGGTGTTCATCCTGGCTTATGTCAAGTTGCCTTCCCTGTTCACTGATGGGTTGTTGCATTGACTTGTTTTGCTTGCATTCATATCCTTCAATGTTCTAAACTTGCACATTTGGGTTTCAGTGTGCACTGCTTAGTTGTATATGTAGTTTTAGTTGTTGTGCCACTAATGTGTTGCCTTATCTTTGGGCATTTGTGAGATCTTTTCCATTGTTGCCTCGGGTTTGAGTTTTGCTGGTCTTGGAGTTTCAGACCTGTAGCATTATGTTGACTCTGTTTTGTTGAAAAATATTTGATGTGCCCATTTTTAACTCATACCTGTGTTGAATCCAGCTGATAGCTCGGGTTTGACCTTGTGCTCATTTGTGAATTTTCATTGTGCATTTATGTGCACCTTGTTCATTTGGTGGTTACTGGATGGCTACTGTGCTTGCTGTTGCAGTTCCATCCGGTTCATTTTAATTTGAGTTGGTGCCATTTGCATCTGATTCATTGATCTTTTGTGTATTTCATAACTGTAGTGGCGAGGCAGTGCACGCGAGCGTGTACTGCAGCCAAAACAGTATTGACTTTTTAAGTGATATTTCAATTGTTTGAATTGTTTTGTATGTTCAATTCAATATTTTGAAATTGTATTTTGATTTGGTTTGATTTGATCATTTTGTTGTTGTCTAATTATCTATTGATAATTAGATTATGAGTTTCTAATTATTTATTTAATAACCATATTTTGTTGTTAATTGCCGTTTAGGCAATTCTGTTGTTTTCTAAATTATCTTCATTGATAATCCTTTCATTTGTCTTTGTTGAAAATTTGAATTTGCTGATTTGGTGTTTAACACTGTTACGTGTTATATTTACCGTTATCCGATTTCCTTATTAAAGGATTGGATAGGTGATATTTTTGTGACTGTCGTTTATTTGATTATTTAATTATTATTGCTTCCGTGCATTAATAACTGAGTTTGAATTAGACTGACCCGTGTATTATTTTCTTTTGAATTAATACTCGGGTCAGACCGAGTTATTACAGGTTGTAGATATCTCGCTTTTGGTTGCTACTTGGGCTATGAAGTCTCTTTATATCTTTTGGAGTAGTCGTTGTCATAGTCTAGGATGATATGTATTTATGTATATTATTCACAATAATGTACTTGTATATGTAACTTCCAGTGTCGACAGTTGTAGTTGTATCATATGTACTGTATCACATGTATTGTAACCGACTTCAGTTATATATATATGAGATTTTATATATATATATTATGAACCATCGTAGTTCGTTTTATCCTGGAATTGGATATATCGATGGGAGTAAATAAACAAAGAGATGAAAAGAATATATACCACTCCTATCGAGATAACCAATACTAGTGTAAGGCCTAACTACGGATGGCTCCTCCTATCCAGCCTTATTCTTCGTAATAACAGACAGTATTTTCTTTTAATACTCTTTGTTATTATGAGCATAGAGGTGGGGCATCACAGATAGTCCGTTCTTGTGTTGGTAAGGATCGATAGGTTTGATCTCAGTACAGTGTTTCTAGACATGTACTGTGACAGGTGGTACCCCAATGCCTTGTCATTCAGTTGGAATCCATTCTCCAATAAGTGTCGTACGGTTTTTATTGTGCCCAACCATGTTGGAACGTGAGATGCAAGCATTTCAGCTATTTGAATAAGTATTTGAATTTAGACACTATTATAGTATCAGATGATTTGATATAAAATGTTTTGGTTATTGTAAGGTAAAAACCCGTCGTGTTTATTTGTGGTGTGGTCATACGAGATACCTTTGATTTTCAAAGGATTTTGAAAACTTTAATAATTCAAATTGAGTGTGTTTTCTCACGTTGGTTTTCCAGACTGATTCGGGTGTTATTTTATTATAATGCTTGGGTCAGACCAAGTATTATTGATACATGATAGGATGCTATGGAGCTCAAGAGAGGAGCTGGAGACCAGAGACGTATCCATGTAGATGATTATATTTTGCTGCATCTAGGTGTGTTTATCGGCAATTGTGAGGACATGATGTTATAACTGTCCATGCTGAAAGGTTTAGTGTACTTTGATAATTGTCTATTCTATAAACATTTCAGTTTTGGTTTTATGTAAAGATTTGTTCTATATTATAATTTATTCGTTTCCGCTGTGAGATTCTGTGTTGTTCTATCTTCTTTCTACTTTTCTTTCTTTTACTATCCGCCTTCCCGTGCAAATTGACTGACGAGTGTGGTTAAAAGTCAGTTTAAATCTGTACGGAAAAGTGGGTCATGACAATATATATAATAGGTGGGTCTAGAAAATGAGGTATTTAACCCATTACATAATATATTCTTTGATACAAGTCAAATGGCGCATGACTCAACCTCATTACATATATAAATACATGGAGACATCAAAGGTAATATACATGATTGACTTTCAAAATATAATATAGTCTATAGTCATCTTCTCAATAAGGGAAACATCCAAAATGGCTAATGTCCATATAACCATAAAGTCTCAGACTGGCCCGCGTATTATATAAATAATAAATGGTCCAAACTTTATCTTGATTTAAATGTAAGTTCATTATAATGATACATATAACCATAACAGAGAATGATATGTTGAACGGGTTTCAAAGTTTACCAAATGAATGTGATATACACTTAATATTGATCCTAATCCTCATCATATAACATACATAATGTCATAATATTTGTGTCATATCTTTATTTTATGTGACCAAAATAGCAATTCTACTCAATTGTGGTTTACTCCAAATCACAATTGTTCACATTTATTAACTATAAAAAATCGAATATTTTAACAAGTTAAATAACATAATTAACTAAAAAATCATGAAATTAAACAATAGAATTTTTGCAATGAAAATTTGATATTTGGAATACATCTATTCAAACGTAATAAGTATCAGATTTTCAGTGGAAAATATGTAAGTTTGTTCAGTTTAAAATTTCAATTTAAAATTTAAAATCAACTAATTTGATGGAAATAAAATATATTTTAAATCTAAATATTTTTATATAATAAAATTGTAAAGCATTTTTTGAGTGAGACGTCATATTTCGCTTCGCTAAATTTGGACTGCTCTAGCTCCGTTTATATTATTTTCGGCGTTTTAGCAGCATTTTTGGCAACGAATATCGAGTTTTGATAGGTGGGTCGTGTCACTCATACCTATGTTCCATCTTGTTTATCTCATCGCACTGATCTCTGTAGTATATTCATTTGTGTATTTTAGAGTCCGGTACACGATAAAATCTGTGAAATGGTTAGCTGTATCGGTACCATTTTGAGCCTTTTGAGTTTCCCTATGTCCATTCATCTATGTACCGAGAGAAAATAAATAGTCATTTGATTTGAATATTTTCAGAATTCAACGTATTGACTTTTTATATTCCTATGGTTTCAATATATATATATATATATATATTAGTTGTCCTTTCATTCCTCTGGCTTCCTCTCTTTCATTCTGTGAGAGAAAAAAGTAATAAAGCATATATATTTTAGCCTGAGAACTTGATCATCTCCTACCTGCTCCTCTTGTTTTCCTTCAACCCGATCCTCCTTTTTCACCCAACTCTCTACCACCCTCTCACTCTTGACCTTTATCCACCGTCGAGACAAGCCTCCGCTACTCTCCACCTTCACCAGTCTCCTGCTTTTCCTCAACCCGACCCGCCACTTGAACCCCATCACCGAAGCAACAACATTCCCCAGCCTCCGCCTTTGAGTCAGCCGCCACTACCAAACCTTCCACAGACCGTACACCTCTCTCCACCATAACAACCATCCACCACCCAGACCAACCACACTCGGTCACAATAGCTCCATCCCCTTCCACCAAGCCTCTCCACCTGGCAGCCGCAACCACCAGAAACTCTCCACCGAGCACAGCTCTCCCTCTTCAAGCCCCTTTCATCCATAGCCGCTTTGCTCCACGCCATCCACTGTCGCCTTCCTTGCGTAGCCAAACCTGATCCTAGAAGCCCTCTTCCCTTCCCAGCCTCACAGCAACCGCCAAACACTCCAAACAACCCACTGTCGCGCCTGACCCGAAGCCAAGCCTCACCCCTAGCTGCCCTCTCCGAGAAACCATCCACACCCCTCCATCACCTCAGCAACCCTTGCTCCGCCCACCTTGAAAACCCAGCAAGCCACACGACAACCCCACCCGATCTCGACCTATCACCCTGAACCGAGCACAGCCACCTGAAGAGCCCGCCTTCTTGTCCTTCTCACCACAACAGTCCGCCTTCCTACTTCACTTCCTTTCTTACCCGTACCACCTTCTCCTCTTCTATATATTAAAAAAAGAAAAAAAAAGAAAAAGAGGAATATATGTATTATATATATATACACATTTGATTTTTGAATTCAGTCCACCAAGCTTTGCTTTGTTCGTTGCTGGCCGGAGATTACAGCAACAGTTTCTAGCTTTGTCGCTTATCCTTGTGCGTGTCGGTGTTACTTTCTTCGTTGTCATTATTTCCATAGCCACGAAAGGTGAGCAATCACTCTTGATTAATATTCATGTGCTTAGTAAATTTATATTCACATGAAATGACAATTGAAATGTGTTGTTAAAATTTAATTTGTTAGTAATTAAATTGTTGAGTATGATATGTTATTATTTAAATTTGTTAACATATGTCAATTAACATATGACACCACAACTTGTTAGTTTGTACGTTATATTTAAATTGTTAATTATGGTCCATGCTTGGAATTGATACGTTATGCTATTTTACTATTCTATTGTTTTCATACTCCAGGTTCCCTATTAGTTTAGGAAGTCACTATGGGTTGAAATGATACATACCCGAATGATCCTGTAGATTAGGAAAAATCATTATGGGTTGAAATGATAAACCCAAGCGATTTTATCGATTTTTTAATTTTGGGATTGCGGGTTGAAATGATATATACCCGTAAAATTTAAATTATTGTGGATTGAAGTGATAAATATCCGTACCATTTGATCATAGGATAGAAAACTATATACAGACATCGTTGGTCTATTTTTAAATGATTTCCAAAATTTTGAAAAGAAAAACATATGTGTTTTGATTTTTAAATATATTAATATGTGCGTAAAATTTAGATTTTTTTTAAATTATATGCTTTGGAAATTTCAAAATTATAAGTTAAGTTTGAAAATTTAAATTATAAAATTTTACTTATAACTTTATTATTTTTAAAATATGTAAATAAGATTTAAATAGATTTAATAATAAATTTTAATATAATAAATTTAGTTTAACTAATATATATATAATATGTTTAAATATTTATTTAGATTTACGTTAATATTTTAAAATATATGTTGTAATAACTTTAATATATATAATGTGTTTAAATATTTATTTAGATTTATGTTATAATTTTAAAATATATTTTGTAATGACTTTAATATATATAAGATGTTTAAATATTTATTTAGATTTATGTTAACATTTTGAAAATATATTTTTGTAATAACTTTAATAAATTAAGGTTGGAAAGATGAATTGAAATTGATTTGAAATTTAATTCGTTTAAGAATTGTATTTAAATAGGACTTGATTTGAACTTATTGATTTTGGGATTTGAAAGGATATGACTTCATAATTTGATTTTGAATAAAGGCGATTGAATGAATATTTTCAAATTTAAATAAAATTGAAATTAAGTATTTAATTTTGATTTGAATTTGCAAATTTGAGATTTTATTTAAATGTTACAAAAAGTGATTAAGTGAATATTTTCAGAATTAAATATAATTGATGTTAGATATTTAATTTTGATTTTAATTTAAATTTGTGGTTTAACATTTTTATTAAATATTTATGAAATGTTTTTATAAAATGACCACGATGTGAAATAAGCGTTTGGTTGTTAAAGAGATCGGGATCAGATATCATACTCTCTGCCAATACTGAAAACCACTTTAACAACTGTGCACGTGAATCCAGAACGAAGTAGGATGGTTTGGCGAATGATTCTATATGAGGTATGAATGCAGTCCTAACCCCCTCGGATCAACTTGATATGACTAAAATAGGAGCCACGCTGGGTCAAGTGAGGTCATAACTCCGATCGAGCATGCTTCTTTGAAACCATATATATTACTTTGTGATTTGATTGGTGCACACCTTCGATTATGGGAGTGTGTCTCAAGGTGGGCGGTAGTAGCTTCTATGCGTTACCATCTGTCTAGATCTGCAAAACGGTAGTATCCTACCTTGGGCATTGCCTCTTGTACCTTGTCATATGCCTTATCGATCCCATTAAGAGTTTGGTTTGTGTCATGCACTATGGAATGCCCTCTAATAGCCCTCCGGTTTACGGAGGAATTACGATATTATATAGACTATGACATTTTTATAAAATGTGTTGAGGCGGATATGGGTAACGCGTTGATGTTATTTTAATACTTTACTTTATTGTAGACATTATCTATGTAGCGTATTGTATTACGTATGTAGATAGTTCCACGGATCCTTAAAGGATGGGAATCCCAAACATCCTTTAAGTTATATTGTATTTCACTTGGACATTTCATTTGAGTTGATTTACTTGCATAAGAAAGTTAATACTGACTCGGGTGTTTTGTGTTTTCTTTATGCTCGGGTCAGCCTGAGTGTCACAGCCTTTAAGACTTACCTTTAGAGCTTGGAGCTTTTCTTGGAAATCTATCCTTTATCTATTCAGCTTTTGGTTATTTTAGTTATTTCTAGTTATTTATGTTCATACTTGTCATTTGCTTATGTGTCATAGACTTCTATGTACTTGGGATTTCAGTTGTATTTTGTTTTGGACTTTGATGTTTCTGTAGTGGCTTCATGAACTACTACTTATCTATTCCGCCGTGTATTGTTGTATAACTCTGTGTCTGTGATTCTCTAATTGATTTATTTACTATATATGCTAAGTTTTGCCAAATATAAATAAAAATATGTTGTTTTGAGCAATTCAAGTCTGACATGTGTAGATGATTGTCGATTTGAATGGTTTGAAATAGCGGGTCGTTACATTAACATCCATTCAGTATTAATTGATCATGGTTTATTTATAACTCATTTAGAGTATAATACACTTGGCTAGACATCGAGTTGACACCAATGAATGACATTGCATTCCCCTCATCCTAGAATTATAACTATACTAAACACAGATCTACACCAAGATACTTAACTTTTTTCATCCGTGTATCCTTCGACTAGAATTATAACACTAACATAGATTGATCGACCCCATGATACATCGGCTTTTTTCATCTGTGTATCCCTTGACCAGAATTGTGGAAGCCCCCACTTTACTTATTTGCTGTACAGTTCTCTACTGCATGGGCATCATTATTTTCATTAAATATACATGTCTGTCATCCTTGGTTTCCTCGTACACCAGGTCATTGGATCAGTGGCAAGTGGCCTATAATGTCTGTAGGTCTTAACTAGGGTGAATCTTGCCTATCTGGTACCTCATCTTGTTTGATCAATTCATTATATTTTCCATGCTCTTATTACGATAGCAAGCCCTCCTAACATTGTTTAATCTAGTGCCAATGTGGTTATTAACTTGATTCAACATTCAATACACTCGATATCATACCATATTCTATACAGAAAGTCAATGGAATAACTGAAAAAATATTCCCAAATGTTCCATATGGCCGATATTATAACCTTGTTCATTCAAAATTCTCATCATATCTAAGTTCACACATCCCATATGATCCAACCATTTTTGATCCAGAAGGAGTTTTATTTTACAATACACATTTTCAAAATATTCAATACAATTTCAAATATCAATACTAAATTTAAAGAGTTTTAATTTATAAATTTTCATTCTTTCCAAAAAAATTAGTTAATTGTAAAAGTCATTAAACCACTTGTTTAATTTTCAAACAACTCAATTTTTTTAACATCTTTTGGATTTCAAACCGCCCAACTCCTTCTGATATAGTTCATAATATCAGAGATTCCTCCTGAGTACTAAAAAACATGAATAAAGGAGTTTTATAATTAAATAAATTTCTATAAACACTAATTTCAAATTATATATCTTTGTCTTGAAATTTTTCAACCCTAAATATTTCCGAAGGTCTAATATTTATTATCGAAATCAATTTTGTAAATCCTTATTTACTTTCTTTTAAACCATTTTGGAAACTATTCAACAAACTGGAATTCTTTTTTCATGTTCTAATATAGTAATAAATGGATCTTACCAACATGGAATTCCTTACTATATTCAAATTTTAAAACTTTGATTTTTCTTCCAAAATAATTTCATTAATAATATTTTCATAAAGTAAACAAATCATATTAGCAACATGTTATTATTCCCATTCTTATTATTTGCATAGCTTCCTATTTTTTATTTTTCCATAAAAACAATACATCACTCTGGAATAGAAATTTAAACCCTTCCATAAGATCTTCAAATATTTTTATAATCAAAGTTAAGTAAAATACCTATTCATGATCCATTTATAAAATCAACACCATAATTTTTCGTATCCAAAATTAATCTCTTCAAACACTTCCATAATATTTCTCAAGATACTTAAATCAATTTCCCTTTATTTAAACATAATTAATTACAAAACAAATTTCTTTCATAATTACACTTGATAAATGAAAGTTAACTCTTTTTCCTTAATAATTTTTGATACAGCAAGTAAATTTCATTCAACTTTTTATACAAAAATAATATTTTACAAAACATCCCATTTATTCAAATTTCACAAAATAAACTCATCACTTTAAAATAAATTTAAATACTAATTTATAGTATTCCTTCGAATATATATATGTGTGTGTGTGTGTGTGTTTGTGTGTGTGTGTGTGTATGTATATCCACGGATAAACAATGTAGATATATTTATAGATCCACTTACATAAAAAATATCAGAAATCACTATTTTAAATATTTTCTGTCACCAAAAATATTTTCAACATTAAATAAATCAAATTTTAAATCCACCACTTTCCTAGACATATTATTTCTTTCCAAGACTTCCCATTTTAACTCATTTTCCTAAATCTTTAATTTAATTTAAAAATTAATATTTAAGCCTGATATTAATTTCCAATGAATTCAGCATTTAACTTTCATTAAATTCCAAAAGTGTTTAACCAAAAATTTCCCCTTCTGCTCGATGTAATACCATATCAGTCGATTATGCAAACAACAATAATATATACTCATCAATCAACCAATTATCTCAGTCTATTTCACATGCATTACAAGGAGAATTTTCATAATTGGCCAAAATCAAATGCATGCAATTTTTTTGATCAATTTACACAATATCCACCGAAATTCATCGCAAAAATTATTAAACAATAGCATGCGACTCAGTATCACCCAATTCGATCCACATTAATCTAAATTTCATCACTACAATAAAAAAATGCAGTGGAGAACGTGAACTAGGAAATAGATTCGAGTTTAGAATTAACTCACAAAAAGTGTTTGAAATTCCCAAACTAGGGCGTCACTGCCTCATACCCTAGCTATAACCATAGCCATTTCATCACCAAATTTTGACTTTGTCACCTCCATCGATATCTGGCTCTACTGTCCAAGATTACTTGCATTGCCACTTAGATTTCAACCCCTGTCCAAGCTTCGACTTCATGCCATCCAAGACCGATGCCTTCACCTTCGCCATTGCCTCATGCCATCATTGCACCTATCGTCACTTTAGGCATTGCACGATAGTTTTTGTCCTTTTTCCATCATTTTTTCAATTTTGAGTTCACGTGTGAGTAGATTTAGGGCAAGAAGGGGAAAAAGGGATACAAAATTGTACATGTTCGGGTATGGGATGCAAAAGAGGGGAAAGATGAATTAAATTTAATACCAATGACCAACTTTTACTTTCGATTAAGCCCTAATTCAAAGTAGATTTATAGTTTGATTCTTTTATTTACAATTACAATCTATTTATTTACCATATAAATAGTTATCCTCATTTATTTATAAATATATTTCCAATTTGAGTTTTACTATTTTTTATGGTTCATTAATGCCAACAATTGTCAATCTCGGATGTCGAACTTGTGGAATTTAATCCCGTAGTCTAAATTTCCAATCAACTAAACCAAACTATTGGCTATTGATTTACTATTTGTTTTACAAAATATTTTTTGCTTTGAAATTTTTTACAAAACATTTAAATTCAATAACTATTTATCTTCTTTTAATTATTCATTTTATTAGTATCATATAAAATATCTTTTCATCTACTTTAATAATATGGAAATTATTTACAATTTAAAAATATTTTATATTCATTGTATATATTTCGTTCAAGCTCAATGTTACTCCAATAATTGCTTTCGAAGATACGCAACATAGATATAACATTGCATCTGTAGTTAATGTTGAAAGAATGGTAAGGAATCAATACCAAAGGCTTACGATGTCGCACCTCATCAATGTCAATTAATGTATAGTATCGCATGTCGTCAATGAAGCCAAGGATGCTAGATGACATCAGTATCGGATATCGCCTTTGAAGTTGGATAGTCTGTACCAAATCTCTCACATTGCTAATCAATGTCGTAGTTCATCAATAAAGTAGTGATGTTGTACACAAAGCAATCAATGTTATAGCGGTGTGATCTATGATGCACTTCATCAATAAACAACTATGTGCAATGTCTAACACAGCAATACCTCTTTTTATTGATACGGCTCATCATTGATACCATCATTTACCAATGCCGCTATTTAATGCCACCACTCTTCAATGTCGATTTTCAGATGATGCATTTCATCAACATTTGGAGGACACCACACATTTATACATGCGATGTTGATGTCGATAGTCGTCAATATCCACAGAAGCTATAGATGGCGCTCCTTCTCTAAGCTGCTCCATATTGATGCCGCTCCTTATAGATGATGCTTCATGGTCACATCGATCCAAGCTAATATCACCACCCACTAATAAAGGATGTTGATCATCATAATAAGAACCGTCAATGCTGGAAGTCATTGACGTCTCATGCCTCTATTAATTAGGCAATATAGAAGCTCTATTATGCACCCAAGAATGCCAAAAGTCATCATTGGACAAGGATTGGCGCCATGTGATGTTAACGATGCCGAGAATCATGAATGCCGAAACCAACCTGCTGTGTCGCACTTCAAATCCTATAAATATGAACCTAAGGGCTCAGAAGAAGGGGCGAATGATTCTTTTCTCACTCATATACTTTAAACTTTATAACCCTAAATTGATTTGGGTATTTTAGTGTCGATAGAGCAATTGCACATAGGACTTTATACATTCAACATTATATAAAATAAGAATAAGATTTCTTGACTTGTGGCTTACTTTTGAATTTCATAGCACTTGTATTTCTTAATCATAGCTTGCCTCTAATTCCAAAAGCATATTTTTGATTGCTATTTTTTCATACAATTTTCTACATGAATCAACTTGAGTCACATATAACCCTATATGATTTTGCATATGACTTCTCAGTAGACTTAAGCTTGCATATTCACTCCTTTAAGCCTTAACTCAACCAAGTGTCGCTTTTTCCAACACTTGTAGAGGTTAAATCTAGACTCTCCAAATTCTATTATTAGCCAAGGTTCTCTTCCCTGCACTTTTTTGGGGTTAATGAAGAAATTCGTTAACACTCAATAAATCTTCAAAAAAAGAAATTATTAGTTAGTTCAATTTATCAAATTAAAATTTCTTATCAAATAATATTTAACTTAATGAATTATATTTTCAAAAATAAAATTTACCAAAAACCGAATTCAAATAATTAAATTTATTTATCACAATGTCATTGAAAGTAGGGTTGTTATAGAACCTCCCACACATCGCTTTGATTAGTCAGTGGTACCCACTGTAACAACCCATATTTTATGATAATTTAAAAAAAAATAATTTTTTTTAATAATTATGACCAAGGGCATAATCAACATTTTTTAAAACCCATGAATTTGAAAATCAAACTGGTGCCATTACGACTGTCTTATTTTTCTAATGTGCATCGTATATTTATTTGCCCGAATCAAAGTCAGAATGTTAGAGATATCGCGATTTTCATGTTTCATGATTTCAAATTTGAAAATCTGTTGATTCAGCAAATATGGACAAACACCCTATATTATATATATAGACACACACACACACAATCGATTATCCCATTCAGAACTTTCTAACTTACTTTCTCTAGTACATATTAATCTTTTTCCCCTCTTCTTTCAGAAACAGAAAATGCTCTTTCAAGTACAACATCAAACTATCCCCAAATTCTTTATTACCAGATCAAAGAGCGAGTCAAGGCTTATTCTATAACATCAACTAGAGTTGCAAATTCTTATATTATTTCGTATAGCGAGAAATTTGGAGACCTTTGGATTATTGTGAGTGCTTTATGCTTAGTTTGCAAAATATTCTCTTCAATCTTGAATAGTTCTAAGTAATTATGGTTTAGGATTAGGAAAATTAGAGAATGAAAGTAGTTACTAAAATATGACAGAGATTTGTAGTAATATAATCTAAAATTAAAATGGAAGTTGGTGATAGATTCAATATAATGATAGTGTTTGGCCAAATGATGCAAAACAATGTAGATTGGAATTGAATATGATTATAACATGATCAACAATCATTATAAAACTAAAGGGATAACGAAACTTGGGCTTTTGATATATAACTTCATAGACCATAGAATTAATTTCTAAATTATGATTCATTTATATATTATATTATATATTTGGATATTACGAAAAGGAATGCTTTAAATGAAGCTTCTTACATATGTAAGTATATTGTTTATTCAAGTTGCTTATTTAAATCATTATTAAACTTTATACAATAATTTCCTAAATATGTTTATAAGTTTCGTAAAATATATAAATTATAAAATGTTTTTTATATGATTTATTATGGAATATTTAAAGATATGTTCGCGGGTTTGGTGCGGTGGTGGGATGATGCGGCTCCCAAGTGGGAGGTTTGGGGTTCGAGTCCCACCTTGTGTGGGAGGAGAAACGACTTTTCACTTGGGAGGTATCCGGTTCATTTTCGCGCCTCCTGCCCCAAGCCAACCGAAAGGTCTGGCTACCCGGAATAGTTGGTTGTGGCGGGACTTCTGGCTATTCCCTAGGTTTACTGTTTAGGAATCGCTGGTCGGTAATGATAGAACAGGTTTCCTTAGTTCCCAATTTTTTTCTTTAAAGATATGTGCAAGAATTTCACTTTTTGCACTAAAAATGGAATAAATTGAAAATGTATGTGTAAAAAATATATATATAATGTTAGTGAAGTGCCAATGTTATTCCAGGTGATATTATGATTTTATAACTAATTTACCTTGATTTTAAAATATATTTTGGTGTACATATACAAGAAAGTATATTTATAAAACTTGAGAACTAGTTTTGTATTCACTGATTTCTGAAATGAGTTCAATTTGAGCTTTTAATGAATTTAAAGTAGATAGATAATAGAGACTTTAGTCTAAATATAGAAGAAAACGATTCTGAAAACAAGTGAAAACAAAGAAGATATGATCGATACAAAAACTGGAAATAAATATATAACTTTCTGGAAATTGTCTGGATTATGAAATTTCTTGCACACTGGTCCACCGGTGCGTAGTACACTGGTACATCAATGTAATGAAAAACTGCATAATAAACCTAGGCTGGTAGGGTCAAGTTTATAACTTAAATCGATTCGGGGCTTTTCATTTGGGTTTCGGACATCTATTAGTGATGTTTTGAAGTGCTTTTTGACTTTATTTTATTGGAATGCTTTGGACACATATATGGACAAACATGTATGTGTGTGTATATGTATGTATGGTATATATGAATATATACATGTGAATAGTCAATCGTTATTGACGAATTTGTTTGACTATTGATTATAAGACCTCTATTGGTTATTATGGTAAAACGGTCGCTCGGTATGTGTAGAAAATTCGAGGTGCATGTTGTTGTATATAAATGGGTCCATAAACCATGTATGAAATTGCGTCCATCCAGTGACTTAGCAATGTGTTAATGCAATAGGGTGGGCTTGGTTTTGAGTATGGGTTAGACCATACCATCAACCACTATAATATACTAGATTCGAGTATGGGTTAGACCATAATATCAACCATTGTAAATGTATTAGATTGAGACCTTGTTTCATGACGTTATCCATGTATCATCGTATTATTTGACTAACTTGTATAGTAAGTGAAACAGGATAAGGTATGATTGGTTACCATAATTTTCTTCATATTGTTTGGGAATGTCCAGAGTATGTTGCAGAGTAGATATACATCATTCACCAGACTGTAATCTAACACTCTCCTTATGTTTTTCCCTTTTCGTTTCATTATTAGGTTGATAGAAACTAGAGTGTTATATCGAGTGATGATGGATGATGCAGATGACAATGGTATTTTTATTATATACAGATCTATACATAAATAATTACTTGACATTAATATTGCATGTATCGGACCTAAATTGGATTTGGTTGTATTTGACTATGTATATACATTAAATTTGTTGCTATGAGGTAAAGTGATATTTGATTTGATATATTTTATATTATTTCCTTCAGTTGTAAGTTTAATAAGAAATAGATAGTTTTTATCATCTTGTTTTATCTTTCATTATCTTAACCTAAGTACACGTCGTTCTTAGCACTTAGTGTATGAGGATTAACTCTTAGTATTACGTTGGAATTGAATAATAATTAGTGATGTGAATATGGTTAATCCCCTATAAGAATATGTGTTAGCATTTGGATTTAAATTGATAAATGCATCAGATAGGGAGTTAATGAGGGTGTAAGAGAATTGAATTTTGTGAATAACGTATTCTTAAGAGCGGAAAATTTTCAAAAAATTATTGAAAAACGGAGTTTGTTTTGAAAATTAAATTATAATTTTTTTTATAAGAGGATTTATGAATTAATATTGCATTTATATAAAATTATAAGGGTTTAAAAGAGTTTTGAAAAAGAATTTTAAAGTCTTATTCCAAAGTAAGTAGAATTCTAATGTCCTGATATACATATACATATATATACATATATATAATAATATATGAATTAAAGTTGTAAACATAGTTTCTAAATTGATATGAATATATACATATACATATATACATACATACATACATGCATATATATGACTATGTATATAGTAATATATGAATTAAAGTTGCAAACATGGTATTCTAACTTGATATGAATATGATTAGTAGCCTAAGTGAATTTTAAAGGTATTTTCATATATGTATATATAGAATGTGTAATTTAAAAAGCATTGAAAATTTACTATTTACAAAATAAAATGATGTATACTTATATTATATGATGAAATGACTTTGAATTGCATGAAATATATTTCGAAAAAATGTTAGAGTATTTTTTAAATAACTATAATTTAGTCAAAATTTAAATGTATTTAAAGTTAATAATATTAAGTTATTGAAGTTAAAAGAAAATAATTGGTGTTGAAGTTAAATTATAACAACAAATGAAATGTTTGATGAAAAGATTATAATTTATGGCCATTAAGTAAACGGAATTTTTTGTAGAACTATATTTTGAAAAGTGTTGATATATTTTAATAATCAAATAGAAATTTTAAATTTTGATATCGCGATGAGTTTCTATCGGCAAATCTTTTACTATTGTCTTAAAGTATGAAAAATGAATTTCAAAATGGTCGTATTACGAATGATTTAATGAGTTTGGAGCAAATAAGGAAGAATAGGGTTATGCACTGGAAGCGACCCCAAGTGTAAAATACCACCATCTTCTATAAAGAAGGCAAAAGCAGATTGCGAGTTAGAAGTGAGTAATAATTTTAAGTAAGGAATGTGATGGTAAATGGTTTAAGAGTAAATCTCACATAATGCATGAATTTATGGTGGCGCCTGTCCAAAGGAGTGATCCATCTAATTATGATTTCTCATGATTTGTAATGAATTGATTTTAGAGTAGAATGAATAACTCATCACAGGAAGACGTTGGATGCAGAAAGGAATATGACCTAGTTAAGAATTAGTGGACTGGGCTTGATTTTTTCATATGTCATGACCCCGATAGTCCCACAAAATTGGACAAAGAAAGAAATCCCATATGTCTTCGAAGAAGATTCTGAACTTTTTCCCTAAGTAAATAAATTCATAAGATATATGAATATTCCACTTCGGCATAAGACCTTAAAAGTGAGTCAGAATTTTGATAAGGGAATTTTTGAGTTAGTGAAAGAAAGATTGTGATTATAGTTAGAGAGAGAAATGTAAAGCAAATTATTGTATTGAAGAAAAATAGTGAAATAGTGCTTACATAATAGCAAAATAAATTGGTTAAGGTTATTATAAAGAGGATTTGGGCCTAGGTTATACTCGTTTGATATTGAAAATTTTTAAGATGCATTTAAAGTCGAGTTAACTTTAAAAACATGGTAGTAAAAGGGATATAAGTTATATTAGAGCTTCAATTGATTGGATCCTGTTAACCAGTTGATTGAAATATATTGGAGATATGGATGAAGATCTTTTTCGAAGGGTCTAGACTTTTAGAATAGGGTTCTAGTGACAATGATGCTACTTTGTGACCTTACTCGATGTTTTCTCCATAGTGCAGAAATTGAAATAATTGTCATTCATATTCTTTTATTCTATGTCATTGCGGTAATGATCGAAGATGGAAGTGAATGATACTTAAAATATTTTGTTTTTTAATAACATCTAAAGGTAGGTCATTTGAATTGATTTGACGATGGGTGTCGTTGACTTGATGTTAAGGGTAATGTAACACCATTTTTATTATATGACTTGTATGGATGTTGTTCTCCAAGCAAGCGATTTTCATTATGCTTTACATGCGTTTTGGGGTGATAATTATAGGTTTCGATACTTGAGTAATAGATGTGGCTGCATTATATGTTTTGGATAGAATGTAACATGAGTTTGATGGTATGTTCACTATGCTAGGCATGTGACTGCAAGTATAAGTTTTGGATGGAATGTCGATACATTCCTTTTTTGGATGTCCCTAGATATGTTTTAGGTACAAGTTTACCATGATTTTTTAGTATCATGTCGATTTGAATTATATCATGAGGAACCTTCCCTGTTGAGTTGTCTCGTCCATAGTGTGGAAGAATAGTAAGTAGGAGAAGTGATATACAAGGACTGATACCATTTACTGTTATTCTTAGAAAATGAATTAAGCTTGGATATTCGTCGTAAAGGGTATTGAGCATGAATTCTTGATTTTAAAGGATATTCCGGATTAGATTTGGTGTAAGACTATATGAGCATAAGTATTTAAATACGTTGGATGAGCATGTAGTAATACTCAAATATCGATGAGTATAAGGATCATACGAGTTAGTTGATGTTAATGTATTTAGAGTTTTATAGATAGATACGATTGAGAATTGTGTAGAGTTATGACTTCTGCTTATAAGAGATACTTCAATTTGGATTAACGACAAGGATTATATAAGAACTATTTTAATTGGTATAGATAAGGGATTTTGATAATGGATTTTGAGTTATTGATAAAAAAATCTTGATTATCGAAATTGATGAAAAGATGTATTGGACTAAATGAATACTAGGTAAAATGAGAAAGTACCACTGGTTGGTGTGAATTCAAGTGTTCCTTGATAATGTAACACCCCACAAAAATTAACAAGAAATTGAATAAAAGAAATAAATTTAAGTATAACAAGGGTAAAAATGAATTTTTTACAAACTTCCGAATTTGGCTACGAAACTTGCATCATTGTGTGTGTAGCGATTTTTTGGAAAATCGCTCAAGGCTTTCAGATTAGGGTTTCGGTTGACCAAACAGTCTGGATTTTATAATATTTAATCGAATGGTTGTCGTTAGTTTCTACTCCTTTAAATAGAGCCATAAGCAAATAGTCAGAACCCTAAATAAATATGAGCATAAAAAAATTCTATGTTTCTTAAACCTAAACCCTCTTTCTCTTCAAATAAAAAATTCTTCCAAAAAAAACTAAAACTAAAATCAAGAGATTGAAGAAGGAGAAATCAAATTTATACATTAAGTGGAGGCAATTCCAAGTGAATTAAGAAAGGGATAGCTTTCTAGAGGTGAGTGAGTTCATAATTAATACGATGATATGCATGTAATTAAGTTTATTATACTCTATTTGACCTAGAATCATTTTAATTAAATTAGAAACAACGTTTATTTAATAACTGTAGTAGATTAGGAATTTGATATAAATTATAACCCATATGAATATGATCTCTATCAATTCTAATTTTGGTTAAAGTGAATATGTTGGATAAAAATTGATTTAGATTGAATAATAATTATTGTTAAATTAAATATTGATAGATATAACCCTGTTGATTCTAAACCTAAGTAGTTTGGTTTATTGGAATTGAATATGAAATTGTGAATGATTATAAATTGTGGATTACAGATTAGGTTTTACCGTAATGGAAAATTTATAACTAACAGAGAACAAACGATAACTAAGCGGAAAAAAAGAAAAAAAATTAAAACAGCACCGACCGATCGACATGTTCACTAGAGCCTGTTGACAACAAGCGGTTGATGGTTCATATGACCAAAATCGATCAATTTTCATTATCCAGGCACAGTCTGAACATTGACCTAAGGCCCAAGGTTATAAGTTTATTTATATACAATATTATATATGAATATTAGTATAGGTAGGGAAATTAGTACCCTAGGGTTATGAATTTCGGGTGTTATGGGAATGGAAAGATGAGTACTCTGGCAACAACGCCTATACACTATTTATTCGACGTGGTCGATATTTGACTAGGGTGATTTTATCGCAAATTACACTCACAAGAGGATCTATGGTGTACCTGCAACGCTGACGATGATGCCTGGATAAGTGTGTGGCTCGACACCTATGAGATGCAGCGGACATGATACTATGTTGTTGATGGATGCCCGACGCTGTGCAAATAAATGGCGTTATGTTACCAAAGAGAGTGGATACGGATGCAGCGGACCATAATATATCTTTGGTGAAAGTCGGCATTGTGGGCTCCACATCAATACATAAATATGATACGTGTATTGCTAATTTGGGTATGTATTTCCACGATTGATATTGTAGGTCATCCTATGTTGGAATAGTTCTAGTAGCTATTAGCTTATCCATATTATTTTGAGGTTCGATTAGTTGTTAGATCTTAAGTGTAAACCTTCACAAGATGTTGGTATATTTATAACTATACCCCTTTGATTAACAAAACCTATTTTAGCAAGTAGTTCACAAACACACGTAGAATACCCTAAGTCACATAGAGTATTAATAAAGTCAATTGCATGCGATCACCTTATATGATGTAACTCATTCACTATATTTTGTCCGACCCACACTACTTTCGTTTCTTTTTCCCCAACCATAAGAGGATATGGCAGCAGGTGATTGGCCCAGATCTAATACGTGGAGATGTGAGCTTGGCATTAGCATTTCTTATCCTTTCCATCACTTTCCACGTACTACTTACCGTATTAGTATTCATCAGACTATTTTCTATATTTATGTAAACTCTAGATTAAGACTAGATATGTTTTGAGCCTATGTTTTAATATTTTCCGAGATAACTATTTTTTATATTTTTATTTTGTAACGACCCGTAATTTCACTACTTCGGAAATAAGATATTTTATTTATTTTAAATTTAAAAGAATTTTAAATTTTAAATAAATATGTTATATATAATAAATAATAATATAGAAATTATTTAATCTTTTAGTTACTGATTAAAAAGTATAAACTTGAATTTTAGAACAAATTAGTAAAAGTTAAGTTTTGTTAAAAATAAATAATTGCTTAAATAAATAGGTTCAAATATTTATTTAAAAAGATAAATCTTATTAAAAACATCTAATAAGGATAATAAAATTATATTAAAATACTTAAAAGTATATTAATAATCGTTTTACAAAAACAACCAAATTTTGTCGCATTTTTTCTATTTTACATACACTGTAAAATTAGATATTTTGATATATTTAAATATAATTTTAAAATATGAATAGACATGTTTTAGTTTATTTAAAGAAGTAAGAAGTTCATTTTTAAGTTTGATTTACATCAATATATAGCTTAACAAAACGTCAAAATGTGACCGGAACACGTTTTGTCGAAAATCAATGTTTTGTTCAAAATAAGGTGTCGCAACGTTGTTACACCTTTATTTTCTTATATATGAACATATATTCAACTAGTATAAGTAATAATTAATTCATTAATCAAGTTTACTTTTACTAAACAAGTTTAGAAACAATTAGCAAAAGTAAACACAAAATGACAAAACATGTCACATCAAATCCAATCAAATCTTTACTTTTCTTTATACTTTTCTTTACTTAAATATTAAGTGATTGATACATAAAGTGATGATGTGATAAGGCGATGGTAAGTGTTGAAAAAGTAAGATAAAGTAAGGATATTTTGGTAATTTTGTAAATGGCTAGTTTTGTAATTCATCACTCCTTACTTTTGCTATAAATACCCATCCATTCTTCTCAATTTTCACGATTCTCATTCTTCTTCTTCTTCCTTTAAGCTATTTTAATGGCTTCTCTCTTTACGAGAGGTAGGAGGGTAAAAAATAGTGGAGTGCTTAAGCACTAATCCACTTGTTATTCTCTAAACCTCTTCTTAATTCACTTCTTCTTCTTCTCTTCTTAAAATTGGCCTTAGGCCATGAGTTTGCTGTTGATAAGGGGAGGACGTGAGCAATATGGAAGGGGAAGGTTGTGGCCAAGAACAAGAAGGGGTGTGGGTGGTGGCCGAGCACTTGAAAAAGGTGTAAGAATGTTTAGGTGGTGGTTTAGTGAAGTTTTGAATTAATGAATGTTGGTAGGAAGTTAATCAATTTGATTAAAGGTGAGAAATTCTCATCGCGTTTTGAATTATATTGATTATCAAATTTAGTTGTTATGTTAGATAATCACCATTTGATGATATAGATGTTTGATTGATTGTTTGAATATGTTAACTTTTATCATACTATTTTCATATTGAAAATGTAAATGTTATATGATTGTTTGTATGGTTGTGATATTAATATAGACATCAAATTTCGGTCATATTTGATTAAGTGATCCCATTGTTAAAAAGACCTAATTTTGGTGATATGAGATACTTTGGAAAAATAAGTCTCTTTTCAATTGAATAAATGAGAATTTGAAATTTGAAGTGAAACCGTATTAAAAAGGATAGTTAAATTGAAACTGAAATAGAGATGAATAGTGAAATTGAAATTGATTTTGAAAACTAAAAGTGAAATTAAGGATGACTTTGAGTTTAAATTAAAATTAGATTTGAAATCTAAGTTTTAATTGTGTTTAGTTTGAAGTTAGAATTGAAATTGAATTGAATTTGGAATTTAAAATTTAATATTAAAATAATAGGAATAAAATAATATTATAATATGGTAATAGAGAAAATTCATTTTAAAAGCTTTGAAAGGGTGAAAATATTGATATAAAATGATTTGTAATGATTTCATAAGTGTTAAAATTCAATTTTAAGAGATTATTTCAAATGTTGGAAAATAAGTTAAAACTAGGTGCGTCGCACAACGGTAGTTCGCGATTTCGCACCAAAAAGTTCAAATGAATGTGTAGTGTGGAATATAGCTCGAAATTCTTCGAGATAAGAAAATTTTGGACGATTATATCCATATCTTCTAAACGAAGAAAGAAAACTAAAATTTCGTTGGGTAGATTTTGAATTAAGTCCAAATCAATTTTCTAGAAAAATCGCGCTAGTGTTGTTAAGTGACCATAACGGAAAATCAGTTTAAACGAACGTTTTTAGTTATGGAAAAAATATGGAATAAATTTGATAAATCTAATTAAATAGTTCAAAAGAGATTTTAAATGGAAAATATGAATTTTCAAATATTAAAAAGTTGTTTTAATCAAATAATCTTATATAGCACTTTCCACAACACTTTTATGCTGCAAATTCTATAACTTTTTGAATATGAGTTTAAACGTGACGATTTTTCCTGGAATCAATTATGAATGTTTTTAAAAGGAAACTAAGTGTTTAAAAGATAATTTGGAATATTTATAATAAATTCCAAAATAAAGTTGATAACTAAGTATGCGAAAACGGCGAGTACATTTGTCCCACCTGTGAGATCTGGGAATATAAAACAAGGTGCTTAACTAAGGTTAGGGATGGAGCAACTAGTGCCTTAAACTTACTTGGCCTATGTTTTCTTTTCTTAGGCAAGGGGTGGAACAGATCGAAAGGAAAGCCCAGATGCTCTAAAAATATTATATTAAGTTTTTCCAAAACAAAATGGAATTACTATTTTTCCAAATGTTGAGCAATTTCAGTATAAAAAGATTAATCTCCAAATTAAATAAACTACAACTTGGATTATATAGAGATAATCTTCTTATACTTGGTATTAACATCCGTAGAGGGAACTCGTCCTATTCGTGGAATTTAAAAGGTGATTTCACCGTTATTCCACCTATAGCACTTGTTGAATAAGGAAATTGATGTTGAGTAAAATTAGAATGATTTCTATGATCCCATTTACTCAATAAGGTTTGCTAATATTAATTTTAGGATTTATCGTAAACGATGTCTTAAATAACATTGTTTTTGACCCCCCTAAAAGTTAAGGAATTTGGATCGAGAGTTAAGTAAGGAAATTTGAGATATTACCTAAAGCAAAAGAATAAATTACTTAGAATTATTCTAAGTCAAAAGAAAGGGATTTTGAAATCATCCGAAAAGAATTAAAGTGAAAAGAGACTTAATGATCTTGTATACTCAAACTCACATTTTATCGATAATTGGATTTGGAAGGAACCGGGGTCGGATTTGAGTGATTCCAATCCGAAAAACAACTTCGAACCAATGTATACGTTAGAATGTGAAGATATGTTGAAGATGATGATTATTGAAGACGTGGATCTTCATAGCGTGAGACTGCTTGTTGACATGCTCTGGGTAGGTCCCATTATAGAGATATTTATAGCAGTGGTCACCTCGTTGTGGAGATTTTTCGGATTGCAAGGACTACTCGCTACTAGTAGTAGTAGGAGAGTGCCTTTGGTTTATCCTGTTCCTGGGCAACTTGTATGGACGTTTTTCTAACATTGCATTTCTAAAGATTACATACATTGGTTATTACAAACATACATCTGTAGTGGCGGAGAAGGCAACTTCTCTTAGCTTAACACCCTCCTTGAGACATACGAGCTTAAGGGTTGTATTTTTGTGGAAGGCAATTAGTAGTCAACGGAAATGGCAATGTGGCATTCAGAGATGTGATATGTGCTATGTGAAAAGGTAATCGTTGCTTCAAGCCTCATCAACCGGAAATGACCGAAACAGGGTTAGATGCGGCAAGGCTAAGTAGGTCATTACCAATTAGGGTATGATAATCCCCTTCTAAATATATTTCTTCCTACTATGACGTTCAAGATGTAAATTAATGTGGTTTGTATGCTCGGGTGCCCGGTTTAAAGGTCGGTAACGACCGGGGGATGATATATTCGGTACTATATAGTTCCAGAGATAGGCCTGTCTTGTGTTGGTAGAGGATCCTTTGTGATGGTCCTCGGGACATCCATTTAAAGATGTACCCGTATGAAGGTAGTCCCTTCATCTGGTCATTTGTATGGAAATGCATTCTCCAATAAGAACCTGAGGTTTTGTTTGTATTGGCGTAATGAATAGCCTCGAAATGCTATATGGGTAACCATTTCGGATAAGATTAATAAGTTTATTTACAAATGTTTTCAAAGAATGTTATTAGAAATAATATTAAATGTTTTGATATATAAAAGTATTTTAGTTATCATAAGGTAAAAACCCGTCTGTGTTTATGTGTGGCGTGGTCTTATGAGACATTCTTTCATTTCAAAGGATTTTATTTAATGGCTGATATATGGAACTGTCATTTATTATTGAGTTTTTCTCTCCCTGGTTTATCAAGCCTGATATGGGTATTTTCAATATTCGGTCAGATCCAAGTAGTTTTAGGTTTAGTCGAAGACGGTTGAAGTTTCCAGAGGAGAGTTGGAGATATTCATCTATGTATGGACATATTCTATTATTCATTGTGGTTTGTTTGTTTTGTTTGATGTGTGTCAGCAATTGTAAGGACAGATGTTTATAACCATCCAAGCTGAATTTAGGTTAGACTCTGATAGATGTATTTAAAAGTTTTCCACTGTAAAGATATTGTTCAATATTATATATTATTCCATCATGTGATATTCTATTATGTCTATTTTCTTTATTACCCTTCATGTTCCGTCATTTCACACAATTTGAGTTGGACATATGTGATTTATTGTTGATTCAAAGGGTATGGAAAAACGGGTTGTCACATTTAGTATCAGAGCTTTTGGTTGAGCAAACACCGAAGTCTGATAGGGGTAAAGTCTCATCGGAGATAGGATTAGTAATATCCTAGGATGAGTAACTAATTAGAGATAGGGTAAGTGACTCCCTAGACTGAGTTATGAGGGTATTATATATATGAGCGTGTATTTGTTCATTTTATAAAAATGGTTTTGCTTTAAAAGTTGGTAAATGAAATAATTTTACCTTGGGTTTATATTTTAAATATAAAGGGGATATTATTATTTTTGAGTGATAAATTAAGGATTGGTTGTAATTTGGCATAGTAAAACTAAAATATGAATATCTTGTTATTAGAATTGCATGATTTGACTATAAGATATTTGATAATAATATTGAAGCTAGAAGTTGTAATTAGAGAAAGTAAAAAAGAAAATGCACACTTAGAAAGATTCTTATCAATGAAATAAAAAAAGATATGCCAAAATTGAGACTTTGGGTAAATATAATATAAAAGGGTAAGTTCAATAACTTATAAAGGAGACAAGGTAATTTGTAATTTAGAAACTTTGATTAGGTTAAAATCAAAGTGAAGTTTAGGAATAAGAGATATAAGAAATATCATCCTAATATAAAACTTTAAATTAGTGCTACATTTAGGGTAACATTTGAAATTCATGATAAAGTAAGATTGGAAGTGGATAGGTTAAAAAAGGGAAAGTTTTGAATAATATGGTTAGTAGGTTGATTGTTGGATGAAAATGTTTAAATAACAAATACCATGTGAATTAAGTTTCACAATTTGACTATAAGGTATTTAATGGATTTAAGGTTAAGAAATTTGATTTTGAAAAAATAGATAGGTAAATAAGTTAATAATCATAGAATTTGTAAGAAAAGATGTACATTTAGCAAAGTTGTATTATTAATATATGGATAAGATAAATAACATTAGCTTAATTAATACCTTAGGTAAAGAAAACTAAGGATTAAGTTTCATAACTTATTAATTTGAGATAATAGTAGAATTCCATATTAATTAAACCCCTAATTGAATTAATAACGGTTTGAAGTTTGGGGATATGTACATATACTCTCAGGAAGTAAAGGTATATTATACAAGTTAAGTCATATTTGTAAGCTTAAGTAACAATACATTTAGTAGAAAGTAAATGGTTGTGAAATAAACTTGGATTAATAGGAATTTTGAAAAAATGTATTAGGTAAAATTGACTGTGCATAAGTACATAAGTTATACATAAATCATTTCTGTAGGATCGATTTCACCCTATAGGGGGGTGAATAGGGTGATAGTGTAAATTATTAAAATTAATCGCGGAAGTTTATCAATTAATTTCAATTCAGATCACAGAATAGCAGCACAGATATCGCAGAATATAAATAACAGAATAAAACAGAACAACACAGAATTTACCCAGCTTCGGCAAAACCCTGCCTACGTGCTGCCCCCAAGGTTTCTACTAGAAATTAGATAGTCCCTCGCTTACACACGTAAACTCGCTATACCCGCTATTGACTAATCTAACTCTACGCTCAAAACCCTGCCACAACTCAACTACCGAGTTGCGAATTCTCAAGCTACGCCACGTAGCTTGTCCCCTAGTCACACGACTAGAAATTTAAACGGTTTAAAAATGAAAATAAAAATTTAAAAACAACGTAAATAAAAAAATAGCCCTAAAAAGAAACTAAAGCCTTTTAAAATAAAAAGGCCGTCCCAAACTAAAAGCAGTTCATCCCTTTTTTTTTTATTTCACTATGCCGGCCCTTTTTCTTTTATCTCATATGTGATAATGTCGGCTTGTTCTTCCTTCTGAGATTAGGGCTTCGGCTCTTGTTTGTTCCTCTTCCTTCAATAAATTAGGGCTGGAATCGAAGATGCCGATATTATATTAATCGATCGAATTTGTGATTTTCGTCCTTCTGCCCTGTCGATCGACTGCCTCCTTGTACCTTGCTTCGGCTACTTCGATTGATCGAGTTCGATTACAATTTTGGTGAGTACTTTTATTCCTTTTGCTTTCTGATTGAATGCTTGAACTCGATGCTTTTTTCGTTGCCGATGATGAATGTTTATATAGGATTCAAAACCCTATTTTTGCGTTCGTATAAATTTTTGTTTGAATTCGTCTTCACTGTGCTTTGGCCGCTCGATTTTGTTTTGATGATTTAGATGTCACTGACTATTTCAATTTCGTATAAATTGATATTGCTTGGCACTCACGGTTTCGATTTGTGACTTGTCATATGCTTGGCTATCACGGTGTAATATACTCGGCTTGAATTTGACTTTAATTTGTGACTTCTGTATACTACGGCTCTGACCATTTCAACTTTGATTTCGACACGGCTTTGATTTGTGAATTCATGTGTTTGCTTCGGCCCTGTGAATTCATTGTACTTAGTTGTGATGTTACACTTGTCTTCATATGCCCTTGACTTTGTTATACCTTGCTGTGCATTGCATTGATGATTTTGGCCTTGACCACCTTGATGCTGTAACCATTCTGGTTCATGTTGAGTTGGGTCGTCTGTACCTCTGTTCAGCAGCTTGTCGAATTTATATGTACACTGTGTCACTCTTGTAGTTGTAACTGGACTGAAATTGACTCACTTGAACTTGTTGTCACCAGTTTTCATTTGTAGTTGTATTCCCTTCATGTTTGCATACTGTACTTCATTAGCCACTGTTTGCTTGATGTTCATTTATTGTTCGAGACCGTTCGCATATCAGTTGTATTTGTTATCCTCACTTGAGCATTGTTAAGTAGTTTGCTTTGGTCTTGAGCATTGCTGTGTCATTGGTTCAGTTTTTGCTGTAGTCTTTGTTTGTTTCAGTCCAAGTTGCATTTGTTCCATACTTTAGTTCATCTGTATATTGCTGCAATCTTCATTGAGCTTGTATGCTTCAAGTTGTATTCATCGTCAGTTTAGTCGTGCACTTGGTCTCTTCACTGTGTTGCATTTTTTGATGGTTCATTGGTGCACTGCTTGTTCATGTATGCATTTGAGCTCTTTGAGTTGCAGTGCTTCATCACTTGAACTTGCTTGCAGACTGTCTTGTAATCTGCATCCATGTATACTTGGTGTTGTAGCCTTGAGACTGTTGAAGTTGTGATGACTACTTCATGCTTGTTTGTTATCAGGTAGCACTTGAGTTTCTTGGCACTGCTGTTAGCTTTGGTGTATGTTATTTGTTGTGCATACTTCATGCTTGCACTGTTCCTCTATGTTGTCCAGACATTGTTGAGTTCTTGGCCACTTCTTGTTGATTTTTGAAATTTTACTTGAGTTGAATCCAGTTTCAAAAACTCGGGTTTGACCTTGTGCTTGAGTCGTGATTTTGAATATATTGCACGTGAGTTGAACCCGGTTTTTCATTTGGGTTTGACCTGTGCTCGCCTGTCCCTGTAAATCAATCAAGTGTATATATCGGCGTGTACGGCCTTGTGACATATACAGTAATACACTGTGTATATCACAAGTTGTTCGTGTATGATGAATTCAAATTTAAATTATGACGAACAACCCAAATAACTGAGGCAAATCGTATTTTCAAAAATCATATTTCATTTTATATTGCAAAAATATTTCTTTTTCAATTTTACTGCGTTAGTGAATATTTTTGCAGATTGCTCAGATGCTGGATTCAAACTGGAATGCAGTTGAAGATAAATACTAGTGTGAGTGATATGTAGTGAGGTGCTGATGTAAAATAGTGATGTAATTGAATTTGTATCAAAGTTGTATAGTGAATAGTGAGAGCTTGAATTTGTATACTATTCAAAATTGTAATAAATATTTGTTTGAATAAAATATTCGTTTGAATTCAAATTCCGTGTTATTTATTTTATTCAGCAAATATTTATTTAATCTGTGAAAAATAAAATAGTATATTATCAAATACATTTAAACGAATGTATATATGTTTATTATCATCAAACAAAAATCATATAAGCGCATATTCAACAATTTCGGCACATAAATTTTTGATCTAAGATTTGAGTACAGAACTTTGAGGTGTTTACACCAATCCGAGAAAGGATTTATCACTCGATTCTTGACCTCGAACATTAAGAAGAGTTTATGGTTATGTGCTCGAGTTTTCTATCATAGTTGAGAACTATGCAAGGAAAGCAAGGGTTTGTGATTAGAAAGTCCGATCAAAGTCCGCACTTGAAAATCGAGGGACCAATACTAGTACAGAAGTAAAGTTGTTGATTCAAATAATAGATCGAATCAAATATTAAATATAATATAATGTTTTGGATACGTCTACCTAGTAGTTGGATATTTATCTTAAATAATAGACACTAAGACATAAGGGTTGGACCTCAGGTACAGTACATGCTCAGGTCAGGGGATGAGTTATGTGGATGTATTCGTTTACGTTGATATAGTATTAGTGTGGTTGTTTTTGGATGTATAGTCTTGTTTGGTTGTTGTATATATTATCTTAAGTGTGCAGTATGCACTAGGATGGGTAGGATAGAAGTCTAACTTGATGTATGTATATATAACCTTAAGTACGTGATAAGTACTCGGGTTAATGTGGGAAATCTCTGTGTGTTTGGCATCATTTGTTTTACGTTATTATAATATCGAACTTCTTCTTTTTCTATCATCAGTATAGATAAGTCAAAATGTTTGAGGATACGAGTATGAGATAGATTCCTTTATCTAACTTCCATTTCGAGGACGAAATGCTTTTAAGTAGGGGAGAATGTAACAACCCGTAATTTCGCTACTTCGAAAATGAGATATTTTATTTATTTTAAATTTAACATAATTTTAAAACTTAAATAAATATGTTATATATAATAAATAATAATAGAGAAATTATTTAATCTATTAATTACTGGTTAAAAGGTATAAACTTGAATTTTAGAACAAATCAGTAAAAGTTAAGCTTTGTTAAAATAAAATAAATGCTTAAATAAATAGGTTTAAATATTTACTTAAAAAGATAAATCTTATTAAATTATACTAAAATAGTTAAAAGTATATTAATAACCGTTTTACAAAAATAACCAAATTTTGTCGCATTGTCAGTTTTACATACACTGTAAAATTAGATATTTTGATATTATTTAAATATGATTTTAAAATATGAATAGACATGTTTTAATTTATATAAAGAAGTAAGAAGTTCATTTTTAAGTTCGGTTTACATCAATATATAGCTTAACAAAAACATCAAAATGTGACCGTAACACGTTTTGTCGAAAATCAACGTTTTGTTCAAAATAAATTGTCGCAACATTGTTGCACATTTATTTTCTTCTATATGAACATATATTCAAATAGTATAAGTAATAATTAATTCACTAATTTATTTTACTTTTACTAAACAAGTTTAGAAACAATTAGCAAAAGTAAACATAAAAGGACAAAACATGTCATATCAAATCCAACCAAATCTTTACTTTTCTTTACTTAAATATTAAGTGATTAAGACATAAAGTGATGATCTGATAAGGCGATGGTAAGTATTGAAAAATTAAGATAAAGTAAGGATATTTTGGCAATTTTGTAAAGGGTTAGTTTTGTAATTCACCACTCCTTACTTTTCCTACAAATACCCATCCATTCTTCTCATTTTTCACACTTATCATTTTTCTTCTTCTTCCTTTAAGCTATTTTAATGGCTTCTCTCTTTAAAAGAGATAGTAGGATTAAAAATAGTGGAGTGCTTAAGCACTAATCCACTTGTTACTCTCTAAACCTCTTCTTAATTACATCTTCTCTTCTTAAAAATGGCCTTAGGCCGTGAGTTTAGGAGTTGATAAGGGGAGGACGTGAGCAATATGGAAGGGGAAGGCTGTGGCCAAGAATAAGAAGGGATGTGAGGTGGTGGCCGAGCACTTGAAAAAGGTGAAAGGATGTTTAGGTGGTGGTTTAGTAAAGCGTTAAATTAAATGAATGTTGTTAAGAAGTTAATCAATTTGGTTAAAGGTGAGAAATTCACATCGCTTTTTGAATTATATTGATTATTAAGTTTAACTGTTATGTTAGATAATCACCATTTGATGATATGGATGTTTGATTGATTGTTTGAATATGTTGACATTTATCGTACTATACCCATATTGAAAATGCTAATGTCATATGATTGTTTGTATGGTTGTGATGTTAATATGGGCATCAAATTTCTTTTGTTTTTTATTATGTGATCCCTTTGTTAAAATGACCCAATTTTGACGATATGAGATACTTTAGAAAAATGAGTCTCTTTTCAATTGGAATTGAAATTAAAGTAAAAATAAAAGAGAATTTGAAGTGAAACGGAATTAAAATGGATAGTTAAATTGAAATTGAGATGAATAGTGAAATTGAAATTGAAAGTAAAAGTGAAATTAAGTTTGAATTTGAGTTTAGATTAAAATTAGATTTGAAATATAAGTTTTAATTGAGTTTAATTTGAAGTTGGAATTGAAATTGAAATTTAATATTAAAATAATAGGAATACAATAATATTATAATATGGTAATAGTGAAAATTCATTTTAAAAGCTTTAAAAGGATGAAAATATTGATATAAAATAATTTTGAATGATTTTATAAGTTTTAAAATTCAATTTTAATAGATTATTTCAAATGTTGGAAAATAAGTTAAAATTAGGTGCGTCGCACTACGGTAGTTTGCGATTTCGCACCGAAAAGTTCAAATGAATGTGTAAAGTGGACTTGGAATTCTTCAAGATAAGAAAATTCTGAACTATTATATCCATATCTTCTAAATGAAGAAAGAAAATCAAAATTTCGTTGACCAGATTTTGAATTAAGTCCAAATCAATTTTCTAGAAAAACCGCGCTAGTGTAGTTAAGTGACCATAATGGGAAATCAGTTTAAATGAACGTTTTTAACTATGGAAAAATATGGAATAAATTTGATAAATATATTTTAATAGTTTAAAAGAGATTTGAAATGGAAAATATGAATTTTCAAATATTAAAAAGTTGTTTAAATCAAATAAGCTTATACAGCACTTTCCGCAGCACTTTTATGTTGCAAATTCTATAACTTTTTGAATATGAGTTTATACGTGACGACTTTTCCTAGAATCAATTGTGAATGATTTTAAAAGGAAAACTAGTGTTTAAAAGATAATTTGGAATATTTGTAATCAATTCTAAAATAAAGTTGATAACTGAGTATGCGGAAACGACTAGTACATTTGTCCCACCTGTGAGATCTGGGAATATAAAACAAGGTGTTTAACTAAGGTTGGGGATGGAGAAACCAGTTCTTTGAACTTAGCTGGCCTATGTTTTCTTTTCTTAGGCAAGGGATGGAACAGATCGAAAGGAAAGCCCGGATGCTCTATAAAGATTATATTAAGTTTTTCCAAAATAAAAAGGCATTACTATTTTTCCAAAAGTTAAGCAATTTAAGTATAAAAAGATTAATATCCAAAATGAATAAACTACAACTTGGATTGCATAGAGATAATCTTCTTATACTTGGTATTAAAATCCGAAGAGGGAACTCGTCCTATTCGTGGAATTTAAAAGGTGATTTCACTGTTATTCCTCCCATAGCACTTGTTGAATACAGAAATTGATGTTGAGTAAAATTAGAATGATTTCTATGATCCTATTTACTCAATAATGTTTGCTAAGATTAATTTTAGGGTTTATCATAAACGATGTCTTAAATAACATTGTTTTTGACCCGCCTAAACGTTTAGGAATTTGGATCGAAAGTTAAGTGAGTAAATTTGAGATATTATCCAAAGCAAAAGAATAAATTACTTAGAATTATTCTAAGTCAAAAGAAAAAGATCTCGAAATCATCCGAAAAGAATTAAAGTGAAAAGAGACTTAATGATCATGTATACTCATACTCACTTTTTATCGATAATTGGACTTCGAAGGAACCGGGGTCGTATTTGGGTGATTCTTATCCAAAAAAACCACTACGAACCAATGTATATGTTCGAATGTGAAAACATGTTGAAGATGATGATTATTGAAGACCGTGGATCATCATAGCGTAAGGACTTCTTGTTGACATGCTCTGGGTAGCTCCTATTATTGAGTTATTTATAGTAGTGGTCTCCTCATTGTGGAGATTTTTCGAATTGCAAGGACTATTCGCAACTAGTGGTAGTAGGAGAGCCTTCGGTTTGTCCTGTTCCCGGACAACTTGTATGGACGTTTTTCTGACATTGCATTTATAAAGATTACGTATATTGTTCTTTGCAAATATATATCTATGGTGGCGGAGAAGGCAACTTCTCTTAGCTTAACACCCTCCTCGAGACATACGAGCTTAAGGGTTGTATTTTTGTGGAAGGCAATTATTATTCAACAGAATTGGCAATGTGGCATTCAGAGATGTGATATGTGCTATGTGAAAAAGTAATTGTTGCCTCAAGCCTCATCAACCAGAAATGACCGAAATAGGGTTAGATGCGGCAATGATAAGTGGGTCATTCCCAATTAAGGTATGATCGTCCCCTTCTAGATATATTTCTTCCCGTTATGACGTACGTGATGTAAATTAATGTGGTTTGTATGCTTGGGCGCCCGGTTTAAATGACGGTAACGACTGGGGGATGATATATTTGGTACTATCTAGTTACAGAGATAGGCCAATCTTGTGTTGGTAGAGGATCCCTTGTGACGGTCCTTGGGACATCTATCTAGAGGTGTACCCATCGGAAGGTAGTCTCTTCACCTGGTCATTTGTATGAAAATCCATTCTCCAATAAGAACTTGCAGTTTTGTTTGTATTGGCGTAATGGATAGCCTCGAAATGCTATATGGGTAACTATTATGGATAAGATTAATATGTTTATTTGCAAATGTTTTCAAAGAATGTTATTAGAAATAATATCAAACATTTTGATATATAAAAGTGTTTTAGTTATCATAAGGTAAAAACCTGTCTGTGTTTATGTGTGGGCGTGGTCTTTTGAAATACTATTTCATTTCAAAGGATTTTATTTAAAAGTTGATATATATGACACCATAATTTATTATTGAGTTTTTCTCATGCTAGTTTATCAAGCCTGATCCGGGTATTTTCAATACTCGGGTCAGATCCGAGTAGTTTTGGTTTAGTCAAAGACGGTTGAAGTTTCCAGAGGAGAGCTGGAGATATTCATCTACGTATGGACATATTCTATTATCCACTGTAGTTTGTTTGTTTTGTTTGATGTGTGTCAACAATTGTAAGGACAGTTGTTTTTAACTGTCCAAGCTGAATTTAGATTAGACTCTGATATATGTATTTAAAAGTTTTCCGCTGTAAAGATATTGTTCAATATTATATATTATTCCATTCGTGTGAGATTCTGTTTCGTCTATTTTCTTTATTACCCTTCATGTTCCATCATTTCGTGCAATTTGAGTTGGACATGTGTGGTTTATTGTTGATTTAATGGGTACGGAAAAACGGATTGTCGCATATTTTTTTGCCTTTCGCTGTCTAAAAGTGTAGAATGTCTATGATTTTATCCTTATATTCTTAGTCTCTGTAATGTTTAAAACCAAATAGTTCATACTTTTTGGCTTGGACGCGAGTCCAAAAGTCGCCTTAGGCTTTGGATCATTGTGGCAGGAGGTGCTGGTTGTCACATTTGGTATCAGAACGTAGGTTTAAAATTCCTTAGGAGTTAAGGCCTACTGAGACAACATACTTGAAAATTTAAGAAAGGTTTTCCAAAATGTTTTTGAAAAGTTTCTCAAAATGGGTTTCTAAAAGAGTATATATGTATCGAAAAGAAGAAATTTTTTCTTCAAAGGATTTGTATATAAATATAATACAAAAAATTGTATCACTTATTCTTGCTAATATTATATGTGGCCAAGTTGCTTATAATTCCTAGATCATAGATAGAGAAGATGAAAAATTTTGTTGGTTCCATCTTAGGTTATGTAGTTGATATTCCAGGTGTGAACATACTGATTTAGTTCCGCCAATATTTGCAAGCGAGAGAACTAGTCAAGCTTAACCCTGACATGGGACCTAAAGAAAAAGCGATGCGTGTAGTTCATCCCTATCCACCTGTTGTCGATTTTTCCAAGCTATGTAAGGACTTTATTAGTCTTGGAGGGAAGCCGTGTTGTGGGGGACGAGTCCTATGTGGACTTGAAGGCATGGATCCGCACTTGTGAGAGGATTTTTGGATTGATGGGTTTTGGAGATGACATTAGGAAAGACAGCTTTCCACTTGAAACTTACAAGGAGAGGCCCCGAATTAGTGGGACATGGTAGTGATGGAGACCGGCGATGGAGAGATTACTTGGGGAGACTTTAGTAGGCCTTTTGAGATGAAGTTTCTTTCCATGGAAGAGCAGGGAGTACAATTAGAGAAATTCATGCATTTGCAGCAAGGAGAGATGTCGGCGATGGAATATGTAAATCAGTTCAATAGGTATGCTAGGTTTGGTATGGACCTGACAAATATCCCTCATAGGAAAGCTCTCATGTTTGCAAATGGGACGAATCAACCTCTTTAAGATTTGGTCCTTATTTATATTTCCATGGGTGCGAATTTCGAGGATTTGGTGGACATGGCCTTGCTGAACACTATTTCCATATAGGAAGTGAAGAGTGAGCCTAAGAATTCAGGAGGAAGGACATCACAGCAAAATCAGCGCAAGGGTGGAATGAGGGCCAAAATAAAGATTAAGAAGTAGGAGTTGCAGTTTAGGAGGTGTGGTAAGAGGAGGAGTTTTGCGAAGGAGTGCAAGACGGACGTTTCAAAGATCAAATGTTACAACTGCAATCAATTCGGGCAGCTGAGGATGGAGCGTCTGGCACTACCAAAGACCTCTACCCAGGTGGTTTTAGCATATGCATTGGATGTTGATTCCAACTTAACTACACCTCGAGACAAAATCATAATAGAAGGTGTGTTAAATTTATCTGATTTACCTATCCATTCCTTATTTGACACTAGAGCATCACACTCTTTTATCTCGAGTTGACTTGTAAATGAGTTGAACTTTGACACTAGCATAGTTACAGTCCCAATAGTTGTATCAAACCCTATTGGATGATCGACTTATTAATTTATGATATACAAGGGTTTGAAAATGTTTACTTTGGGGGTTAAGTTTGATTGTGATGCTTTTGTCTTAGAATTTTCTAGGTTTGGGTTGATTTTAGATGTGGACTTGATAGCCATGCATGGGGAAATCTTATATTGTGAAAGGAAGGTTGTTCTTCTTGGTACTTGCAGTGAACACAATCTAAAGTTTTTTGCGATCCTAGAGGTTCGGTTATATTGAGTTACCTATATTATTTAGACCTATCCATGATGAGCTAGATTCAATGCTAATAGTTAGAGACTATTCAGATGTCTTTTCTGAGGTTACTGGTCTTATACACTAGAGAGAGATTGGGTTTTGGATTTATCTTGTGGAGAACGATATATCTATTTCCTTACCCCTTGAGGCATATGTCTTCAAAGGAAAGATGCAAGTTAAATAAGCAAGTAAATGAGCTGTCAGAGAAGGGCTTCATTAGGAGGAGTATTTCAGAGTGGGGAGCAACAGTTCCCTTTGCTACCAAGGCGGATGGTTATCTAAGGCTTGCATCGATTGTTGTGAGCTGAATAAGATGAAAAAGTAGAATCGTTAGCCATTGCCCTACACAGACGATCTCTTTGATCGGTCGGTTGGAGCGAGGGTGTTCTCTCAGCTTGACTTAGATACTAGATTCCATCAGCTATGTGTAACCAAGGATAGTATTCAAAAGACTTCTTTTCGTACACCCGATAGACTTTATGAGTGTAAGTCATGACCTTTGCACTAACTAATACACCCTCCTATTTCATTGACCCAATGAGTCATGGTTTTGGAGGGTTGCTTAATAAGTTCTTAGTGGTATTTGTTGATGACATATTATTCTATTTGAAAATGGATAAGGAGCATAGGTTGCATCTAGAGGAAGTGCTCAATCCACACCTTGGGCATAAGTTGAAGGTAAGTTTTCCAAATGTCACTTTGGAGCAAGGAGGTGTGCTTTTTGGGACACATTTCTTTGAGAGTGGACCGGCGGTTGATCCTAGTAAAGTTGCTGCAGTATAGGATTGGCATGTGCTGAAGAATGACATAGAAGCGAGGAGCTTCCTAGGTGTTGTGAGCTACTATAGGAAGTTCACTAAGAACATCGCTAATATCTCTGCCCTTCTGACCCACCTTACCATGAAGAATTAGGTTTTGTCGTTGGACTAAAAGTGTGAGGATGCTTTTATCAAGCTGAAGGAGGCATTAACCAATGCATCTGTTCTAGTTTACCTAATGGTATGAAGGCATTCACAGTGTAAACCGACACTTACGGTATAGGGTAGGGTGCGTTCTTTATGAAAGAAGAAAGAGTGGTGAGCTATGCTAGTCGAAAGTTGAAAGTCCACGAGAGAAACCATCCTACCCATGATCTTGAGTTAGCAGCCATTGTGTTTGCACTTAAGTCATGAAGACATTATCTATTAGGAGAGTAGTTTGAGCTGTATATGGATCATAAGTCTTTGAAGTATTTATTCTCCCAGAAGGATTTAAATATAAGGCAGCAAAGATGGATGGAGTTTTTGGCATCATATGATTTTGATATCTCCTATTCTCCAAGCAAATGAAGCATTGTTGCCGATGCCTTGAGTAGGAAGCATGCAATGTTGAGTCCTATGTTCTTGGAGTGGAAGTACTTGGAGTTTATCTCTATATTCAATTTTCGACCATCGTCGCACATCATTCCAAGATTATTAGTAGCTTAAGATGTATAGCCTATACTTATGGACCGTATTGGGTCAAGTCATAAGGACAATAAGGAGTTATTGGATACTTTAGAGAAGCGTGGTAGAGGAGAGCAGTCAAGTCATTTGAGGCGCTACACCATTGACTCGAAGGGTTGGTTATAGGGAAACGATAGATTATGTGCTCCTTTCATTATGGATTTGATTAACACGGCACTAGTCGAGTCTCATCATCTTAGGATGGCCATTCATCCCGGTGGAGATAAAATGTAGCGTGACATGAAGAGAGTCTTTTATTGGTCTGGTATGAAGAGGCATGTGGTAGAGTATATGGCCTGATGTATGATTTGCTAGAGCGTAAAGGCAGAGCAGAAGAACCCGGGTGGATTGTTGTAGCAATTGGATTTTCTGTAGTGGAAGTAGGAGAGTGTTTCTATGGATTTCATCAATGGACTACCTAGGAGTGAAGGGGGAATGATAGTATTTGGGTCATAGTTGACAGACTGACTAAATGCGCTCATTTTGTTTCAGTTAAGAGTATGATGACTGCTATGTCTTTGGCGATACTATGTGTGAGGGAGATAATTAGGTTACATAGGGTCCCTTTTGGCATCGTTAGCAACCGATATCTACTTTCCACCAGCGAGCTTGGTGGATACTTCAGGAGGCTTTAGGCACTAATTTGAATTTGAGTATCTCTTATCATCCACAGACCAAAGGACAGACGAAGAGGGTAAACCGAGTGATGGTGGACTTAGCAATCAGGCTAGTATTCAAATGGCATAGTTTGAGGCCTTAGATAGGAGGCCTTGTAGGTCACTGTATTATTGGTGGGACACTAAGGATACTATTATTCTTGGACCAGTACATGGGGATGTGAGCTTGGAATTTCTTATTGCTTTCCATTACTCTCCATGTAACTATTTATCGTACTTAGTATTTATCAGACTATTTGCTGTATTTCTATAAATTCTGGATTATGACTACGTATATTTTGAGATTATTTTTTCTGATATATTTTCCGAGATGATTATTTTCTGTATTTATATTTTTCTGCCTTCCGCCGTGACATCTGAAAGTGTATAACATCTTAGATTTTATCCTTATATTCTTAGTCTACGTAATGTTTAAAAACCCGATAGCTTGTACCTCTTGGCACCGACGCGAGTCCGAAAGTCACCTTAGGCTTTGAATCAGTGTGTCAGGAGGTGCGGGCTATCACGCTTGGTATCAGAGCCTATGTTAAAATTCCTTGGGAGTTAGGGCATAATTGAAAAGTTTTGAAAATAAGTATTCCAAATTTTTTTGAAAAGTTTCTCAAAATGGGATTCTAAAATTATATATATGTACATAAAAAAAGGGTTTTCAAAGGACTTATATATAAATATAATACAAAAAAGGCTATCACTTATTCTTGCCAATACTCTCTGTGGAAAATACGCTAATAATTCCTAAATTGAAGAGAGAGAGAGAGAGGATGAACGATCCTGCTGGTTGTTGCTTAAGTGATGCAGCTAAGGTTCCGGACATGAACGTCCATATGTGGTACCATCAGTATTTACAAGCGAGAGGACAAACCAAGCTTAACCCTAATAGTGGACCCATGAAACATGCGCCAGTTGTAGTTCCTGGCCATCCACCTGTCGTTTATTTTGCCAAGCTATGTAAGGACTTTGCGAGTTTTAAAGGGAAGTTGTACGTGGGGACGGAGTCGTATGTGGACTAAAAGGCATGGATTCACACTTTTGAGAGGAATTTGGATTGATGGGTCTTGGAGACGACATTAGGAGATAGCTTGCCACCTTGCACTTACAAGGAGAGGCCTTGAATTGGTGGGCGTGGTAGTGGTAGAGACCGACGAGGGAGATATTACTTGGGGATAGTTTGGGAGGCATATTGAGATGAAATTTCTTTCCATGGTGGTCTAAGGAGTACAGTTGGAGAGGTTCATACATTTGCAGCAAGAAGAAATCATGGTGAACGAATATTTAAATTAGTTCAATGAGTTGCCTTGTTCTGTATTGAGCTGATAAATACCCCCCCACAAGAAAACTCTAAAGTGTGCAAAGTGGTTGAATCAACCTCTTCAAGGTTTGCCCTTAGTCATATTCTTATGGGTGCGATTTTCGAGGGTTTGGTGGAGATGGCCTTGCTGAACACTGTTTTCAAAGAGGATGTGAAGAGTGAGCCCAAGAACCCAGGAAGAAAGACATCAAAGTAGAATCAGCACAAGGGTGGAATGGAGGCAAAAGGGAAGATTAAAAGGCAAGAGCTACAGTGTAGGAGGTGTGGTAAGAGGTAGCATTTTTTGAAGGAGTGCAAAGACGGACATCTCAAAGATCAAATGTTAGAAGTGCAATCAATTCGAGCACATAAGGAAGAGATGTCCGACGCCATAGAAGACCACTACCCAAGTGGTTTCAGCTTACGCGTTGGATGGTGTTCCCAGCTCGAGTGTGCCTCCAATAGTGAACAAGGGAAGGATGGTTGTAATTGAACGTGTGTGAACTCTATTTGATTTACCTGTTCCTTCCTTATTTGACACCGGGGCATCACACTCTTTTATCTCGAGTAGACTTATAGATGAGTTGCACATAGACACTAACATGGTTATAGACCCAGTAATTGGATCAAAAGCTATTGGACGATCGGCTTATTTATCGATGATATATAGGAGTTTGAAATTATATTTTAAGGATCGTTTTCGAGATGCTTTTTCTTAGGATTTTATGGGTTTGGTTTGATTCTGGCTATGGACTGGATGACCATGTATAGGGCGATCTTAGATTATGATAGGAAGGTAATTCGTCTAGGTATTTGTAGTGGACGTAGTCTGCAGGTTTATTACGATCCCAGAGTTTTAGTTATGTTAAATTACCTATATTCTTTAGACCTATAACATGATGAGTTAGACTCAATCCGGTAGTTAGAGCCTATCCAAATATCTTTTCAAGATTACTAGTCTTCCACTCCAAATAGATCGAGTTTTAGATTTACCTTGTGGAGAACGCCATACATGTTGCCTTAACCATGAGGCATATGGCTTCTATGGAAAGACATGAGCTGAATAAGAAGTAAATGAGCGGCTAGAGAAGGTTTTCATTAGTAGGAATATTTTAGAGTGGGTAGAACCAGTTATCTTTACCACCAAGGTGGATGGTTCTCTGAGGCTTTCAGTTAATTATCGTGAGCTAAATAAGCAGACAAAGAAGAACCATTACATATTGCCCCCACTTAGAAAATCTCTTTGATCAGTTGGTAGGAGATAAAGTGTTCCCTTAGCTTGACTTGGCTACCAGATTACATCAACTAAGTGTAGCCGAGGATAGCATTCAAAAGACTGCTTTTCGTACACCCGATAGACTTTATGAGTGGTTAGTCATGCCCTTTGGACTAACCAACGCACACACCTATTTTGTTGACCCGATGAGTCAAAAGTTTAGAGGGTAGCTTAATAAGTTCATGATAGTATTTGTTGATGATATATTATACTATTTGAAAAGAAAGGAGGAGCACATGTTGCATCTAGAAGAAGTGCTAAATACACTTCCTAGGCAAAAGTTGAAGGCAAAGTTTTCCAAATGTCACCTTTGGCACAAGGAGGAACGCTATTTGGGGACATGTTGTCTCTGACAGTGTGTTGGGGGTCGATCCTAGTAAAGTTGCTACAGTATTGGATTGGTATGTGCCGAAGAATGCCACAAAAGTGAGGAGATTGCTCGGTTTGGTGGGCAATTATAAGAATTTCATTAAGGACTTCGCTAAAATTTCTACATCTCTGACCCAATTTACCAGGAAGAAATTGGTTTTCTCATGGGACTCAAAGTGTGAGGTGTTAGAACCCTGTTGGTATGAATATTTTAATGATGACAATTATATTTATATACATATCTAGTATACTATTTAATGTAAGAATCTAAAGATGATGAACCGAAGAAACAAAGAGAAAAGAAAAGTGATCATCTACAAATCAAAGTCAAGAGTATTAAGTTATCCTTAGATTTATTTGTAAAATATCCTTAGATGATTCATATGTGCATGCACATATCATTAGCACATAAGGGTTTCAAATACAAGAGCCAAAGTTTTTACAAAGCAAAGATTTACAAGACTACTTATATAAAAAATATTTTACATAGGTTTAGTCGATTGAATCAATTTTCAATCGACTAGGGGCAGTCGAGTGAAAACGAATTCAGCCGACTGAACTAGCGTGCTAAATATAATTTTTTAGTCTACTAATTTTTTTTGGCTCTGCAAATTTTTGTGTTCATATTTAGTAGGCTAACTATTATCCCTGATCAACTGAATAACCTGTAGTGGCTATTTTATAAAATAAAACATCAAAGAGGTGCGATCATTCAAGTGCATCTCTTCAAAGAGTAATGGCTTTTTTGAATGATTGTAACCTTTCTAAAGCAATTCTTGATTTCTATAAATATATCCTAACTCCAAAAGTGAATAACAGCAGCTTTCTATCTTAAACTCTTTTCTATTTTGAGTCTATTTGCTTTCATGTTTTATACTATTCACTCAAGAATTGCTTTATATACTTCCTTAATCATGGTTCACACATCTTGAACCATCAAAGGAGATTATAAGAAGCCTTGTAATACAAGTCAAAATCCATGTTGATCGAACACAAGATTATCAAAGTCGGCAAACTATTGTATCGTCTATACCTCTAGGCTAAGTGAGGGTGTTTTGGTTTGCGGAAAATTCGAAGGGAGCTTTAATACTAGGCGCATGACATGAAGTCCGAATCAGTAAAAAAATCTGGACGTGATTGCTTCTTACTTTACTTTACTATTTACCTTTTTATATAGCTTGGTATTGCATATACACTTTTATATAAGTTAGTATTATCTTAGATCCTTGTGAACTTACATTTGGTATCAGAGAAAGTTCTTTTCATTAACCATAACAAAGTTTTTGGAACTATGGCAAGCAATTTTATAGAAGGTCAGTCAAATGCACGTCATCTACTTTTCATCGGGTCTAACTATACATATTGGTCTACACGCATGAGAATGCTTATAGAAGCTAATAGTCTTGAGACTTGGCAAGCAACTCAAACTAGGTATGAAGTACCATCTACTAAAATGAGTAATTGGATGGATACTCAAAATACCATGGCAGCCAACAATACAAATCCCATGAATATTTTGTTTTGTTCACATGACAAAAGTGAATTTTCTAGAGATATGCTTGGTAAAACCGCATATGAAATTTGGCGAACACTACAAATCACTCATGAAGGATCAAACAAAGTTAAATAGACTAAAATTTCAATTATTTATAATCAATTTCAATCATTCCAAATGAAAACAAATGAATTGATTATAGTTATGTATGTATAATTCTAAACCATACAACATGATCTCATGGCATTTGGGGTTACATTCATTGATTTTGATCTTGTTACACATATTTTAAATTTTGACTATTGAATGGGAAAGAAATGTTCTAGCAATAGAAGAAGCAAATGACCTTTCCCTACTCAAAGTTAAAGAATTAATTAGGAATATTATGTTGAATAAAGCAAACTTGCAAGCAGGAAAAGAACAAAATCTAGAACAGAAGAGTATAGGTTTTCAAGCCAACAATAAAGACTCCAATTTATATGAAGATGAGATTGTGTTCATCGTAAAAAATAAAACAAATTCAAGAAATTCATGAAGGCACAAAATGGTAGAAACTAAATTTCAATCAAGTGCTACGGATGCGATGAATTCGGGCACATGAACAAGGACTTTCCACAGCTAAACAAAGAAAAGAAGATAACAAACTCAAAAGATTCCTAAAGAAAAGAAGATATTTTCAGGTTCCAAGGGACGACTTGGATTCGACTTCTTTGGAGAGTGAAACTGATAGTGACATGAAACAAGTAAACGTTTGTTTCATGAACATTAATGATGTAAATTCTGAGCTTTCTTATAATGATATTCTAAAAATTAGAATTGAACCCGATGATAAACTAAGAAATTTTCAGAAAATACATAAATAAAATATAGGCAAATTAAATAGGGCTGAATTAGGGATTGGTATGCTTAAAGATGAAAAATGTATATTATAAGAAGAATTACAAGTTTCACAAAAATCATGTGAAAATTTAACTTCTCAAAAACTGCTTTAATTAATGCTAGTAAAGTTGAGAATGATAAGTTTAATAAAAAAGTTTGTGAACTAAATCTGATTTAGACTTAGGTAAAAATGAAGTCCTAGAGATAAAACAAAAATTGAAGCAAATTACAAAAAATATTTCAAAATTTAACAAAGAAAAATAGAACTTAGAAAATTTGACTAAAATCTCAAAACCTTCTAGTAATAAAAATGGACTTGGTTTTAAGAAAGTGAAACAAAATAGTCAAAAGAAATATAGCTCTTTGTATACAAAATTTTGGAAATATAAAAATATTCCAAAAGTAAATATTTAGAATTCAATTTTTTAAAGATTTGGGTTCCAAAAACGAATAAAAATTTAATTAGACAAAATATATTGATAATTTTCTAGTAAATGTTGTTCATAGAAGTAATTATATTTCTAAAGGTTCCAAGCCCTCTTGGGTATAGCTATCCTCTTCTAATAACACATAAAACCTTAACATGTGAAGTGGGTACCAATAAAATGTCTTTATTACAGGTACTCAATAACAAAAAGGAGAAATGGATATTCGATAGTGGATGCTCTAAGCATATAATGGAAAATGCGAATATATTATGTAAATTAACATACACCAATGGAGGAAACATGACATTAACAGACAACTTAATAGGATTCATAGTTGGATTTGAAGACGTCATCAATGTCAGTATATCTAATTCCCCTTTGATTAAAAATGTGTTATTAGTAGAAAATTTAAAACATAACCTTTTAAATATAAGTCAATTATGTGACAAAGGTTTTAAACTCCATTTTGAAAAAGATAAATGCAATCATTTTTTACCATAATAAAAATTTAATTTTCGAAGGTTTAAGAAAACGATATATAAATGTTTTGAATATGAATATTAAGTATGTTAACGATCTACTTTCTATTTACGAATCATAACGATCCGTGCCTCTGTCACAAACAATTTTTCATATTAATTTTAAATATCTTGATAAACATGCTAAAAATGTATTAGTAAGAGGTTTATCGAAATTAATTTTCAAGTTAATAATCAGCGTGATGCATGTCAATATAGAAAACTAAAGAAAATTATTTTAAATCTAAAAAGGAAATATCATCAAAACAACCACTAGAACTACTACATTTTCATTTAATTGGTGCTACCCAAGATCGATAAATCATAATAATTACGTATTTGTAAATGTTGATGATAATTCTAGATTTACTTGGACTTTATTTTTGAAACACAAAAGCGATACTTCTAAAATGTTTAAAATATTCGCTAAAAGAATTCAAAGTTTAAGTGTAATGACCCACTTTGCCATACAGTTTAAGCGGGTAATTAACCACACGCAACCCATTCAAAATGAACAGAAAGGCAGATAGTCAAGGGAAAGAAAGAAGAAAGAAGACAAGAAGAAAACTAGACAACAAAAAATCTCACAGCGGAGCGAATAATTTATAATATACAATAAATCTTCACACAAAAACAAACTGTAATATATGTATATATAGCCATCAATCAGAATATACTAACCTATTTCCAGCTTGGAAAGTTATAACAAGTTGTCCTCTCAATTATTGATAAATAAAACTATGAATTCAATGGAAAAATAACCATGCACGTAAATACATCTTTGGTCCTCCAGTTCGTCTCTTGAAGTTCCAAAGCATCCAAACTAAATCTGCAATATGCTTGGTCCGACCCGAGCATTTAGGAAAATAATGCCTGGATCGATCCGGTAAAACTAGAAAGAGAAATTAAATCACAAGGATTTTTATTTATTATAATTCGTAAAATCTTTTAAAAATCAAAGGTATCTCGTAAGACCACATCGCGCATAAACACGGACAGATTTTCACCATATGATAACCAAAACATTTTCTATAGAAAATTCATTGATATTATAATAATGCCTAAAATACAAATACTTATTAATCATAGCCAAAATTGTTACATTAATTAAATTCCAGCATAGTAGGTATACAACTAAAACCGTAAAGGCACGTTTTGGAGAATGGATTCCATACAATGACTGGGCTACTGGGGTATCGCCCATCACGGTGCATCTCTAGATAAAATAACACCAAGGACCTCGCTGTGATCCCTTGCCAACATAGGACCGATCTACCACTTGACTAATTGTACCGAACATGATCGCCCCTCTATTAAGGGTCCCCCGAAGCATACAAATGAGAGATAATATCAACTTTAGATAGGGATGATCATACCCAACTCGTGAGCGACCCATTTAGCCCTGCTGCATCACCTCTATTTTAGTCATTCTTGGTTGATGAGGCATGAGGGTACGTTTTACCTTTTATATAGCACTTTCCACTTGGAATGCTACACTGCCTTCCATTCGATAGCACAATGTCATCATTTATCCATACAAGTTCGTTCTGGGATTGAACGAAACACTTGAGAGCACCATCTTCAATTTCATCATCTTTAAGATGTCTTCACTTCGGAAGTGGTTTTCGGATAACATGTCTGTTCCTAGGCTGTTCAAAAGAACATTCGATAGTTTTCGGTAAACTCAACCCTGGTTCTTTAGGAAATAAACAATCAAAGATAAGAGCGGAGATCCCTCCTAACTATTAGTGGATGGATTTCCTCATCATTGTCCTAGGAGAACGAAACGAGAATTATACATACAGTACAACATCATCAAAGATAACTATGATATATAACTTATGTGTTTCTCTTAGATATTTCCAAAGTTATGTTTTGGGTCCAAATTCGATAGTCAGTTATTTAACTATCAAATAATAAAAAACAACAAAGATTTACATTTCTCCATGGAAATCACTAAGCCTCTGAAGATTAATCTTTCATTTATTCCACAACTTATAAAACTTGATCCAAAGATCTTTTCGAAACACTATTCCCAAACTCCTTACACCCCTTTTATACTTATAAACATCAACACTTATCTTATTAGTATGAGTATATTTACAAAAATTTACAGCAGTTTTCTTCTTTCTGAATTCCATATTAAATCCCCAAATGGATTCCATATAAAACATTACTTCCCATAAAACCAACCCACTATCCTTTATCAAACTTCCCTTTAAAAAGCTCACTTCATAATTCAAATAACATATGACCTTCCAAAATAATTTATAATTCACTTTAAATAACTCCAAGTTAATTTAAAAAAATCTATATAAAATAATTATTTAACTTAAAGGATCATTTATACTCTTCCTCAATTCAAGATCTCTTTAAGAATTTTAAAAAACTTGTTTTTATAAACTTCCCCTGTTTTCACAACTTCCAAAATAACTTTAATCAATAGAGTTCGTTCAACAACAATCGATTATTTGAAAACACCTTTAAAACAACCAAGTAACTATTTACCTTCCTGGTTTAATTTCTTTAAACCTCATTCCAAATAAAAACTTCAGAATACCCTTAATAATATATTAACTAACTGTAAATATTATTATTACACCTATTTTAACCCATAACAATACTAATAAAATAAATATATAATCAAATAACATTAAAACAGTAATTAAATATTCTTAAATCTCTTTATGAAATACTATAAAGAATTATAAAATAGTTAACCTTTAATTATTATTTAAAACAATAATCAATTGTCTTTTAAAACGTCATTAATAATTATCTTTTATGCCTTATTACTAATAATAATTATTCTTTAAAATAACTTTATTAGATAAATAACTTTTCAAATTAGAAGAGGCTTAGCAACTCTAACAGTATTTAATCATTAATTCCCTTATTATCCAAGTCATAATTCGAGTATTTACATAACATCACATATGTAAATAAACTCATAATTAACAGGTGCTTACGAATACAACACGTACCAGTAATAATCAATTGGAATGTAATTAAGTGTCCACACTAGTGTAATAGCAGAACGAGTTTAATTTCTGCTAAGCAGATGTCTGAATACAACCAACCTAGTTAACAATAGTATAACCGTGATTTATTATGCTAAACAAGTATCCAATTAATTTAATTAACAGAACGATGTTTTATTCCGCTAACCAAATGTCCAATTACCATATTCAGTCCAATTTAGTTCAACGGTATTTTATTTCGCCAAATAAACATCAATAAGTTAGGTATATAAATTCAAACGATGTCATTAATTAAAATAATGTATTTTAAATCCCTTCCATTTGCATATGTCAAAATTTATACTTTTGCCAACCTATCAACAAGTTATACTATGATGTTGTACTCGTCAATACAAATCCATCACAAAACCTGGCATGTCAATCGATTTAAATATGAGCAAGATATGTTAATCTAAACATAACACCCTTTTTATAAAATTAAATAACAATTAAAAACCAATTTTCTCACCCATTCCTACATCGGCCGAGTCGATCCGAATGAACGATCCACACTTGAAAGGCACAACACCTATCTTTTTCTCCAACCCCCTTCAATTCCTCCATCCACCATTAACATCCACACGATGCATGTGCACAAGGTTTCCGTTTACCAATTCAACTTGTCGAGGCCACCCACACAACCACCATCAGCTCCTCATCACGATGGACCCCTTCAAAACCTGCACGCACCACTCACTTTCCTCACGACCCATCATGGTCGAAACCCAAATCACGTTTGTTCCAAAAAGTGCAACACTTTATTGCATCGATCTCCACCAAATTTCACCGACTGAAGCACCTCACTGCCCCAGACCCCGAACCAAGCTCCATTTCTCCAATCATCAACTACAGCTCCAATGAACTCTAACCCTACTTTCCGACCATCGACAATCATCGACATAGAATCTAGCCGAAACTTCACCAAAAATAGTACGCTTCGATACAAACTTGTTTGCGCCAAAAATGGTCACAAACACCCAATTGTCGATGAAAACACCCATTAACAATCACAGATCTCAGATAGCAAGTATGTAGAGAACATAAATATCAACAACACTCAAAATGTCAAAGAAAAGCAGTAGAAACACACGATTTATAGTGGTTCGGCGTTGTAGCCTACGTCCACATTGAAGGATTGCTGCTTTATTGATTTTTGTTAGATGGTTACAATGAGTTAAAAATGATTACAACAGTACAATTGAAGTCTAGTTACGATTCCGAAAGAGTAGCAACGTAGAAGAACCATAATATCCCCTTTTCTGAAGATCTTTGGATGTTATTTATAGGCATAGGCTACAAATATCTCGCTCGGATCTCGGGAGGCCTCTTCTTTCACGTGCGTGGGGCCACGCGATCGATCCCAGGTGATTTCGGCTCAATCCGTGATTGATACAAATGAATTTTGTATCGATCAAGATCTTGTCCAATCGATTCGAGATCGATCATGAACATTCTTTAGGTTGTAAGCAAGCTCCTGTGAAAATTTGGTGGTATTTGGACTTGTACATTGTCAATTATGATGGATGCAAATTTGGGCTTTATGTAGGTTGTTTAGTTCATATCGATCATCGTTGCACCATCATTGCACTGTTCGTATTGATCATCCTTTAATAGATTTATAGATATGAAGTTGGGTGTGCGTGATGGATACGAACAGCAGACAATTGATGGATACGAACAGATAAAGCTTGATGGTTGCGAACAGATGGCTATGAACGGATGAGCCAAACGATGGATACGAACAGATGAAGCATGATGGATGCGAACAGATGAAGTCAATTTATGGATACAAACAAATGAAGCTTGATGGATGCGAACAGATGGAGGCAATTGATGGATACAAACGGATGAAGTTTGATGGATGCGAAAAGATGGAGGCGAACGAATTGATTCCCTTGGCTTGCGTCGATCATATCTTGAGCATGTGACCTCGGATTTACTTGAAATTGGGAAAGTAGGTTTTCACAGCTTTTCTTGTCATGTCTTGTCAATTGTAGCTTGATCCGGACTCGAACAAAATTTACCGACATCCATAGCCGATCTGTACATAACTGGCAATCGAGGAGAACTATCTTTGGTTTCCAATTAATCTTTTGGTATCATGGCCTTGCTAAAAGGCGGGATAACACTTGCCTCCCAAAACATGCCTTGTGATAGGAAGGTGTGTTTTGTAGTGCCATAAGTTGGATGTTTGTATCCTATTAATGACCTGCAAAGAAATTGATAGCCTTACCTGAACGTGAACGACGATCGTTCAGGATCGTATGTCATTCGGGGTGGCATGTGACCGTTTGAGGTCGGGTGCCATTTGCGGTGAATGGTGATCGTTCACGAACGGGTGCCGTTCACGGCGAATTGTGATGTTCGAGGTTGGGTGCCGTTCAAGGCGAGTTGGGACCGTTCGCGGTCGGGTGCCGTTCAAGGCGAGTTCTGACCGTTCGCGGTCGGGTGCCATTCGAGGGGAGTTGTGTGTGCCCGATGGGGACTTAGAAACATTAATGTCAGAATTCACGTTTGTGTGAGTTTCTGACTTGTTTGTTATGGCGATTTATCGCCATCTCGGAGCATGCCTGAGGACCGTTCGCGATCTCGTACATGTGTAAGTGGCTTAGCCGTTATGGAATCACAAATAGCAGATGTTAGGACCAAAATCGGTCACTAACACCCTTGAGTAGAGTTATGTAGAGAGATTAATGAAGAGAGTAAATTAGAACTGAAAAATAGTGTAATTCAATGCCAAAAGCACAACAAAAACGAGAACACCAGATTTATAGTGGTTCGGCGTAATTGCCTACATCCACTTTGAGTTTAATATTTATTGCTTTCTCAATTACTTGAATACAGATAAAATCCGTAAATCAATCACTTGAATAGAAGTTCGGATTAAAAAGAGGAGTAAAGAAAATGGCAGAGTCTCCCCAGTGTTCCCGAAAAAAGGTCCCTTTCACTGTGCCCCTGCCCCTCTATTTATAGACGAAGATGGGTTGGACTTCCCTGGTGGGCCTGGTAGCTGAATAGCTCGGCCCAAATGGAGTAAACTCTGTGTACCGAACCAGGGAGACCGAATGGTAAAACGCCGAGTCAAGGCATTTGTGCCGAACGATGTTCTTATGCCGAACGAAGCTGGAATGCCGAACATTCTACTGACGCCAAGCGTTCTTCTGATGTCGGGCGCTCCTTTATGCCGAGCGCAGTGAGGCCCAACCTTCTGAGTGTCGTAGGAGGTATTCATACTGAGCAGTACTAGGAGTCGAACCAACGATGTTTGGATGCCGAACAAAGCTTGTGCCGAACGAGTCTTGTGCCGAACGAGGCTTGCTGAACTAGGCTTGCTGAACGGGGCTTGCCGAGCGATCTGGACTGAGCGACGTGTGCCGAACGACGTGTGCCAAACCATGCCTAAATGCCAAACATGTTGACCTCATCAAACCCGTATGCCTCCAAGCTCTTCATGGTCAGAATCTTGTCTAGTGCTAATAATATGTCTTCAACTGTCGTTTTGTAGCCGGACCAAAATGCCGGTTAACACTTGCCCCCCAAAGTGTGTCGTGTGAAGCAACACGACACGCTTTGAATCAGCGAGTACCTCTTATTTCCATAAAGAAATCCATTACGTTTTCTGAATAGTCATTATCCTTCGATTTTATCCTCCCAAGCTGTCATATCCTTCTTTGGTCGTCTTGACGCTTGGTTGATTCCCAATATTATAAATCCAGGGTTGTAGTTCATCAACGGCCATCCGTGTCTGATTCTATAAAGCTAGCAAGCTTCGGCTATCAGATCTAGTCTTTAACCCTAAGCGAGAATTCAATTTATGTTGATTTCAAGAAGTCTAACTTTTTCGGATGTACACATGCATGTTCGGGTACATGTTCTTGCCATTGGCTCTCAGATGCGTTTTATATGCTCATAAGTCGTTGCCAATTCCATCTAGTTTAATAGAAATTAAATTGCAACTCCTTATTTGTATTTTCTGTGAAATATGGGTTGTAATCAGCCACTTGACGAGAGCGGACTTTAAGTTTTACATGGATGGCGATCTCAGAACAGTAAGCAAGGGTGAATGGAGTGCGGCCAGTCACGGATCCATGGGTAGTTTTACAAGCCTATAATGTTGTTGGGAGTTCATCCACCCATTTACCTCTAGCCTTTTCCAAACTTCTCTTCAGAACAGGCTTTATGATTTTGTTCACATCTTCCTCCTATCCATTGGAAGGTCATAAGGACAGATGACGTTAGGAATAATGAAATTGATTATTTTCTTGATCTTGGTTGTGGCTAAAAGTTCTTCGTCTGCCCATTTGGTGAAGTAATCAACTGCTATGATGGTGTATATCACACCACCTTTAGGATCGACAAGAAGATAATTTCAGTGCCCCCAAGTGGCAAACGGCTATGGACTAGCCATTTGAATAATTTCCATCGGCGGGGTTCCCGGCTTTTTTGCAAACATTTTGCACTCATCGCATTGTCTAGCATGATCAACCGCATCTGGGTTGATAGTTGGCCAGTAATACCCGTAGCAGAGTATTTTCTTTATCATGGTTTTCCCTCTGATGTTATTACCGCATTCTTCTTCATAGACTTTGCTCAAGATATCATCATGGGGCCCGAAGCATGGGGCCCGAAGCATGGGGCCCGAAGCATGGGGATGGATAAACTCCTTTTGACACAAGGCTTATTCTTGGATGATTTGGCGTGAAGCTTTGAGGAGGATCTGTCATTTTCCATTCCTCCATTCAGTAAGAATTCCTCATTGTAGATAGTCTTTGATAGGAGTCAACCATGACACCTTTTCATTTTGTTCGCTGAGTACGTGTGTAATTACGTAATACGTGAAGTCGGTTAGTAGCTCTTGGACCTGGCCGAGATAAGGAGCAAGACAATGCCTCCTAGTAAGATCAACTTCCTTAAATTTGTATACTACCAATCAAGAATCACAAAAGAAATGTAAAGTTTTCACTTCAAATCCTCTAGCAATTTGAGGCTAGCAGTCAAGGCTTCACACTAAGCATTGTTGTTTGTTACAGGTAAATCGAGTTTCAAGACGTAGCAGATTGATCGTTCCTCAGGAGTCATTATCATGACTCCTATGCCATAACACTGATCATTGGATGTGTGGTTCTCTGCTACTCTTCGAGTAGTCATCTGAGGTAGTGAATTTGGGTGTGAGGTCTGCTAATTTCTGTCCTTGGATAGCCCTTCGAGGGAAATAAGTGATATCGAATTAGCTTAGTCCGATATTCTATTTAAGTAGTCTTTCAGACGTCTCAGGTCATTGTATGCCCTGCCGCAACGGCTTGTAGGCATAGACGTTGATGGGGTGAGCCTAAAAGTAAGAGTGGAGCTTTCATGATGAAATCTATAGATATCGTGCTAGCTTTTGTAGCTTCGGGTTAATATCCAATGCATGGCTCGCGATAGTTAATGAAATCACATATGCATGTCAGAATGGGTCGAAGGGCACATATCATCATTTATTCAGAAAATCCAACCAATTCTTTTATCATCATTGCCCTAAGTTGTGATTCAATACTCAGCACCCAGAAAGGGTCGCCATGGTTGGCTGTAATGTCGACCGTCAGCTTGGCAGGTGCCATCCCAGATTCTTTGAGTACGGATGTAACCATTTTGCATAACATTCAATGTGAAATATGGTTGGGACGGCCAATGTTGATGGTTACTCTGGTCGAATCCTAGAGTCTTGTCATGAGTTATTAAGTCAAATAGTGAAGGGCTCTGAATGCTCTAATAGATTATCAGCAAATGGCCAAAGATCAGGCTTAAAAGCGCATTGAAGGAAATGTCGAGTAGGGGTCAGCCTCGAGTTGCGTGCAACTGTATAGCTAGATCTTGCTATGAGTTTGAATTTGCTTGTATATTCGAGTAACGCACTTTCTATTCAATGCATTCATGATCCTTTACCCGTCCTTCGGGTTGGAGTGAAAGTCAATTGCCCATGAGCTAAGGTATCGGTTTAATGATTCTATCTCTAGGCATCCTTTTGGCCGTAGCCTTGAGTAGCTGTAAGCACTATATATAAGTTTCAATATTGAGCTATCGTAGCCAGTCTTTGGATGACCATGCGTCTTCTCCCAGTCTCGGGTTGATAAATGTACAGCATGGACGGTTGAGTCTCGTCCTAGCTATGTTTATGTTCTCACCTAAACTCCAAAGACATAGAGTTGATCGGTGAATAGTCGATTCACATTCATCTTGCTTTTCGCTCATGCCCCCAGCTCTGGGCCATATACCGATAAGTAGGAAGGCTAGCCATGCCTTCTTTAGCTTTACTCTCTTTCCCGTTGAATCGTGGGTAAGTCTCGTATATCCTGGATGGTATTAGGGTTTTTCATTCCAAGAGGAATACTTCGATGCCTCGTCGGTTTCATACTCCTCGTGACGGATCGAAGGATGGTGCTGGAGAGTTTTTGACAGCGCCTTCGTGGTTTACTCTCCTTTCCACATTCTGGAGGTCATAGTTTTTCAAGGAACATTCGAGTCACATTCGTATGTGGTTGGTGCAGATTGGTATTGACCCTTGGTCTGAGGTACAATATAGTCGGTCGCATGTAGCATTAGATGTCGTTTCGATTGGTTTTGTATGAGGCCTCCCTGTAGTCTTGCCTTAAGTTGTAAAGAACGCCAAGCTAGAGCTATAGTAAGCTATAGTAATCAGCTTCTAAAGATTTGTACTCCTGCTCCCAGCATTGATTTGGCCAGGCCACTAGTTGGATGGTCGAACTCCATCCTTAGCGAGTTAATAATCCTCCTGTCGGTTTCAGGCCGAAAGTTTGCGAAATAGAGAACGGTCGGAATCCGCTCGTCTATTTATCGATGTTTATACACCACTCTGCATTCTGGTGACTTAGTGTTATTCTCCCTCCGGTTGACTCGCGCCCAATTTGTGTTCATGCTTCGGTCCACGCTCCGGGGACTTAGAGATTTGTTAAACGGTTCATGCTTTGGTCCACAGTTCGAGACGCAGAGATCTTCGTCAACTCGTTTATACTCCAGTCCGCACTCTGGGAACTTAGAGTAATTTAGTCCGCTTCTGGGATTTAGAGATCTTTCTCAAGTCGTCTATAATCTAGTCCGTGCTCTGGGGACTAAGAGTACTGTAGTCCGCACTCTGGGGACGTAGAGGTTCTTTAAGCCATTTATACTCGAGTCCGCACTCTGGGGACTTAGAGTACTCCAGTCCGCACTTTGGGGACTTGGAGGTTTAAGTCGTATATACTTGAGTCTGCACTCTGGGGACTTAGAGTACTCCAGTCTGCACTCTGGGGACTTGGAGATTTAAGTCGTTTATGCTCTAGTCCACACTCTAGGGACTTAGAGTACTCCAGTCCGCGCTTAAGGTACTTGGAGGTTTTTATGTCGTTTATACTCGAGTCCACACTCTGGGGACTTAGAGTACTCCAGTCCGCACTCTGAGGACTTGGAGATTTAAGTCGTTTATACTCTAGTCCGCACTCTGGGGACTTAGAGTACTTCGGCCCGCACTCTGGGGACTTGGAGGTTTTTAAGTCGTTTATACTCGAGTCCGCACTCTGGGGACTTGGAGTACTCCAGTCCGTGCTCTAGGGACTTGGATGTTCAAAGTCATTTATACTCGAGTAGTTTATACTCGAGTCCACACTCTGAGGACTTAGAGTACTCCAGTCCGCACTCTGGGGACTAGAGATTTGGAGTCGTTTATACTCGAGTCCATACTCTAGGGACTTAGAGTACTCCAGTCCGCACTTTGGGGACTTGGAGATTTGGAGTCGTTTATACTCGAGTCCACACTCTGGGGACTTAGAGTTCTCCAGTCCGCACTATGGGGACTCGGAGGTTCGAAGTTGTTTATACTCGAGTCAGTACTCTGAGGACTTAGAGTACTCCAGTCCGCACTCTGAGGACTTGGAGATTCAGAGTCGTTTATATTCGAGTCCACACTCTGGGGACCAGTGTACTCCAGTCCGCACTCTGGGGGCTTGGAGATTTGGAGTCGTTTATACTCGAGTCCACACTCTGAAGACATAGAATACTCCAGTCCGCACTCTGGGGACTTGGAAGTTTGGTGTAATATCTCGCAATTTTGGACAATATAAATTTAATAATCTGTGTTTAAATTTATATTGAATTGATGATTTTTGTTAATAAATTTGATTTGATTTAGTAATCTTCTTTATTTAAATATGTAATTTGGGAATCTATTTTTAATAAACTAATAAATCTATTTTCTATTTAATAATGTACATGTATATTTATATATATTTTAAATAGATGAGTTGTTTTTAATTAAATTAGTATAACATAATTTTAAAATTTTGAATTAGGAATTGTGATTTATTTTTGATTTAAGCTTTTCAGAAATACTTAATAAAATACTAAATGATTTTAAATATGTGAGATAAATGTTTTATTGGTTTAAAATTCATTTTAATTCAAGTTTGTATATTAAAATAAGTTACAAAAATGTTGTGTTATTCTTTTTTAAAATATTAATTTATAAAATGTGATTGGTAAGTTTAATATGAAATTTAAAATATAATTTAATTTATGAAACATGTATTCAAGTAAGTTATAAACTCTTTTATAAATTTATTTTAATTATTTAAACGTTTCTTTTTCAAATGATTAATTTGTATATTGTTGTATTTATATTAACACTTTGCTTATTCTTTAGAAATAAATTATACACATAACTAAGTATAAGAATCTAATTAATTTAATTTAAAACATTCATTAACACTTTAATTAAAATACTAATCACTTAAGGATACATGTGTAAACATCATAGGTTCTAGTATAACAAATGTAAACTTATCACCATTTTTAAATGACAAGTGTTCATATTTGGGACATGTATCAAATTTTGGTTTTAATTTTTCTTTAATTTTAATTTAAATCAAAAATATTGTTATATAACTTGCATTTTTCATTTCTTTTTCTTTTCTTCATTTTCATCTAAGAATTCTTTCAGCTGAGAAAAACCATTTTTTTTCACCTCTTCATAATTAAACTCTCTGTAACATATTTCAAATGCATAAGCAAACACCTGCATTTCTCAAACCTATAAACCAACTTGCATTCAACTCCTCAAAATACAAATCTGCATCTCAATTTTAATCAAGAAAGCCTGCATGTTTTCAAATACAATCTGGGATCTGAAACTGCAATTTCAAGTTGCATCTGCATTCAAGCAACCTGCATTTAAATCTGGAAGCATCCTTTAAAACAAGTTTAAAAAGCATTCAAGCTACTGCATGCAAATTAAAGGCCTTCAAGCAGATTTTCAAAAAGGTTTCAAAAAGGGGATGTGCTCTGTCTGCATAATTAAATAGGTGAGTAACTCATTTATAAACTTATTAAATAGGTAAAGTTATGCATGCTTTATAAATTACAAATGAACATATATGAAATAGTTGTGAATATTATACCTATGACTGTATATATGATAATGACTGTTGCATGCCTGATCTTCAAAATTTCAAACTCATGATTGATCACTGAATTCTTTTCTTGATTTGTTTGCTGTATAACTTGAACATTTGAATAAAATCTGCTTATTTTAGAATAGAGTAAGTTTAAAATTTTATATAAATTAAACAAAATTTTCTGTAACCTGGATAATCAAGTTACACTGAGTAAATTTGCCTAGAGTGAAAATTCAAACTTTATGATTTATTGTTTCAGGTTTATAAATAGAAACAACAAGTAAATACATGAATTTTAAATCAAATATTACAATTTTTAGTGTTTTAAATGAAGAGCGGATTTGAACATACTGTATTTTACATTTTGGTCAAGTTCAGTAGAAGCTTGTAATTATTTTGGGTGAATTTGATTCTATTGATAGAGTAGCCATCAAATATGATAGGAAAATTATTGAATTGTATTGCAATTCAATTTTGAGATGGTAATTTGGGATTTTCCAGTGTGAACCCTAGCTTTATTTAGTCTCTGTGTTTGGTTCGAATATGATCGCCCTGAGTTGATCGAGTTCAACCGCGATTTGCATGATGATAGATGGTGGTTTGGTAAAGGATTCGCCGGAGTTTGGAGTGTGATGGTGGTCGGAGATGGAAGAATTTGATGTTGACGGGTTGATTGGGTTGTGGTCTAAGTGTTTCCAGGTTTTTGTTTTAAAACTTGAATTTAAATTCAAGTTGAATTCTGGGATTTTGAGGGTTGAAGGTTGATGTGGGGATTGTGGTCGATGGAGGATGGCCAGAGATGATGGCTAGTGATGGCTGGAGTTGAGGAGTGAGTGCACAGGGGGGTGTGTGCAGGTGGTGTTGTTTTTGGGTTGCAGGGTTTTGTTGCTCGGGATTGTCTCGGGAAATTTGGGTAGTAACTCGAAGCAAGTGAACTTCTGACTCGAAGTAAATTATTGGATAGCTCGGGTTTGTGTAGTGTTGCAGGTTTTAGGAATTTGAGCAGAAACCTGTTTTCCAGGTTTATAAAATTTTTAGTGAAAGTAGAAATGCAAACAAAATCTTAAAATAAGTTTGAATCTAGAATTGAATTTGAATTCAATTAAGTTTTAAATCTTAGATCTTTGAATTAAATTTGAAATGCTTTTAAATCCAAGTTTGGTTTTAAACTAAAAACAGAAACTGTCTTTCTGTTTTAAAATTTTAAAAGTAAAGTTTAAAAATTGAAAGATGAAGTTCAATCTGAAAATATTCAAACCTGAAACTTAAATACGAAATCAATAATTTAAATCTTGGATTTTGAATCATTTTTGAATTCAAATTTAAGATGTTAAAGTAAAACAGAAAACTGTTTTTCTGTTTTAAATTTAAAAGCAAATTTTAAAATGCAACTGAAAATTTAAAACAAGTTTAAAATCTGGAAAACAGAAATATGGAACCTGAGTTTGAATTTAAATCTGGAATTTAAATTTAGATTTTAAACTTTTACAGTATAAAGGAAATTGATTTGAATTTAAAACTATAAGTTTTAAATTTATGAAATAAAGTTTAAAATAAGTTTAAATTCAGTTTTAAAACCTGAAATTGGATTTTATGTCAGTTTTTAAAATAAGTTTTTAAATTTTTAAATTTGTTTTAACCATTTTTAGAAAAGGTTAAATAATTTGAATTTAAAAATGAAGATGGAAGAGTAAGTAATGTTTTAAATTTTTAAGATTTAATTTGGAATGAAAATTTAAATTGTGTTTCAGTTTGAAATTTAAAAAAAAATTATTAAATTAAATTTGTTTGAAACGAATTGTTTAATATACTTTATATAAGAAGAATGTTTCTTAATTTAGAACTTAAGAAATTGATTTCATTTAAATTATTTAATTAATTTAAATGGAATATTAATTATTTAATTAATGAATTATGTGGATGTTTAATTAAGTTATTAATAATTTTTAGGTTAACTAATTAAGATTTGAGATTAATTAATTAAGGTTAGTTAATCTATAATTAAGGATGGTTAATTAAATTTTAATTAATGATTAAGATTTATTTAATCAGGTGATTAGGATTAATTAAGATTTTAATTAACACTTAATTAATTTATAATTAGAGGTTAATTAAATTGTAATTAAATATTAATTAATTGATAATTAATAATGGTTAATATAAGTTAATTCTTAATTAAGTAATTAAGAAATGTTAATGAAGGTCATTAACTTAAGGTTATTTAACAATTAATTAATGTGATTAATTTTTGATAATTAATTTAATTAATTAATTAATAATAATCAATTGTTTAGGTTTAATTACTTAATGAAAGTAATTAATGAATTAATTACTTGGTGTAATTAATTTGATTAATGTGATTAGTTTAGATTAATTAAGTTAAATTAATTTAACCATTTGTGGATTGTTGATAATTACTTTATGTAATTTAGGATTTGTAATTACTTAAGGAAAGTAATTAATTAATAATTACTGAATGTATAGAAGTAATTTGGATTTAAATTACATTGAAATTAATCAAGTGATTAATGAGATAATTAATTAAGAGTAATTAATTTATGGGATGAGTAATTAAAGTAGTTAATTACCGAATGGTTAATAATCAAGGGTGATTAATATATATGTTGTTTAAATTGAAGATTAATTACTTATGTAATTAATTTGTATAGAGACTGATTAAATATAATTAGAAATCATTAATTAATTAATGATGTAATTTGGAATTGATTAATTAAGGAATAATTAATAATGAATAAATGATTAATGTAATTAGTTTTAGTTAATTAATTTATTAAGCAATTATAAGTTAATTATGTATAAAGAATTATGTATAATTAACTTGTGTAAGTAATATTAAATGCCAATTACTAATTGTAATTAGAGTTGGTTAATCAGTAATGATTAAGTGAAATAAATATTGAGATGATGATTTATAAATTGATTTGTAATCAATTTATGGTTAAGTTAAGCAGAATTTTAATGATGAAGTAATTAATTTAATTTATTTTAAATTAATTAGAGTTTAAGTAATTAATTTAATTCATTTTAAATTAATTATAAATGGTGTGATCATTAGATAGTTGCTTATGTTTGATGATTGGTATTGATTGTCATGTATTGGTTGTAATCTCAGTATGAGATGAGTAGTGTATGTGATAGGGATGCATTGGTTGCTTTTGGATGATAATATGGATTATCTGATTATGATATGAATTATTTGTTGGTAATGATAAGGTTAATTATCCATTGTTATGTTGAGAATTATCTATCTGTGTGTATATAGATAATGAATTAAATTGTTTTAAACTCTAAAACAACTTGGCCTTAAAAGACACGCTTTGGATTTCGATGAGACCGGGATCGGGTTTCCATATTTGGAATCCGAAAACCACATCGATTCCAATTAAACGTTAGGTCGTTAATCTAAGTGGAGCGAGTGAAGACTCGAGGTGTAAGGGCTATACGTCAGTAAAACTCTATGGGCGATTCCGTAATGAGTTGACGGAATAGTACTTATAGATTCGAGATGGTGGTTTAGAGTGTAAGGGTTATTGTCGTTAACTCTGAGGGTGATTCCAATATGAGTGTAACGAGATAATGCCTTCGGTTTCGTTCGAACCCGGAACAAACTTGTATGGATTGAATGCTTTCAGAACATCGTCAGGTGGACGATGAGCATTCTAAGTGTTATGTCCTATAAAGGTAATCGTAGCCTCAAGCCTCATCAACCGGGAATGGCTAAAACAGGGGAGGTGCAGCAAAGCTTCGTGGGTAGCCCCCACTTGAGAGCAAGATTTATCCCTGTCTAGATGTCCCTTTATTTCGGCTTAGTGGTGCGGTTGCTGATCACAACTGCGGGGTTGTCTTGTTTGGAACTATTCAGTAAGGAACGGGTCCGGCTTTGTGTTGCAGGGGATTGGGAGTAACCCTCGGTACGGTGATCTAGGCCACGTACTGTGACGGGCGGTACCCCAGTAGCCCAGCCATTGATGGAATCCAAAATCCAATAAGTGCCAACGGTTTTGATTGTATTACCCACTTTTGTGGCTAGTAGCTGGAATTTAATAGATGTAACAATTTCGACTATTTCTTATTTACTTGAAAACCCTAGACACTATTATAATATCATCGGATTTCCTATCAAATGTTTTGGTTAGCGTAAGGTAAAAACTTTTCCATGTTTATGTGTGGGAAGTCTTACGTGATACCTTTTCTTTCAAAAGTTTTTCAAAGTTAAGCAACTTTAACCTGTTACTCACACCAGACCCATGTCTGACCCGGAGTTATTTCTGTTTTTCTTTAACTCTTGGGTACTCAAAGTTTTACGAGTAGCCAAGGGAATTTAGGTTAGGATTCAGGTTAGCTTTGACGAATTGTGGATGAGCATATGGAGAAGGAGGCTTCTGCGTATAGTTATATAGATTTCCGCTGTGTTGGTATCTCTGAGTGTTTCTATATTGTGATTGAGTTGTAATAACTAGACAGGTGTTTATAACTGTCTAGTATGTGTAACTCTGATATTTGATGTATACTATGTAATACTTATGTTATTAATATAATTTATTCGTTCCGCTGTTGAGATTCTTGTGTTGTTTCTTCTTTCTCTTCTTTCTTTTCTCTTTTCTATCCCTTTATTTCTTAAGGATGATACGACTTTTTGTGGAGAAAAAGTCGGGTGTCTCATTTGGAGTCGTTATACTCGAGTCCACACTCTGGGGACTTAGAGTACTCCATCCCACACTCTGGGGACTTGGAGGTTTGGAGTCGTTTATACTCGAGTCCGCACTCTGAGGACTTAGAGTACTCAAGTCCACACTTTGGGGACTTGGAGATTTGGAGTCGTTTATACTCGAGTCCACACTCTGGGGACTTAGAGTACTCCAGTCCGCACTTTGGGGACTTGGAGGTTTAAGTTGAGAGCAGTCGTATTTCCACTCTTTAATTTGTATTCATCTACCGCATCGAGGCTAATGTTGTCGAATGAACAATCGAACCATGTTTGCTCATGGAATGGGATTCTGCCCCGAGCGTGAGGGACGAAATTTGAAAAATGGACGATCGATTCTCGTCCGCTTGGTGATTATAGCTCTTCCAATCAAGTCAAGGAAGGAGATATATGACAGATGGTTGGATCACATCCATGTTGGGTTAGATAGCCAAATCTCTTACAATTTGCTCCGTATCTCCTTCTAGAAAATAAGGATAATTGATTGTTGAGTAGACAAAGTAAGTTGCATATGTTCCAAGGTGCAGTCGTGCCTATGCATTGTGGGCGATGGTTAATGAGTAGGTAGTTCACAACAACTACTTCAAGTTGGGCTTTCGAATAACCTTTTGTGTTGAAGGTAGGATTTGATGTGTAGATGATCAAATCATGTCCACTCTAGACAGATCTTGGCGTCACTGAGCTTCAGAAGAGGCCTCTGTATTTTGTCGAACTTTGTTCTATGAGTTGGTTTGAGTGGACGATCGGGCCATACTCATTCCAAGCCTTGTTCAGGTCTCCAAGTCAAACGTGGAGGTCAATGAATGGGTGGTCAGTCATGTTGGCTTTGTATTTTGGCTCTAATCATGATGAGCTTTTCAATCTCTTGTTCTTGGCCCCAAATTAAAGGCACATGATTGATGATGAGCGATTGAATTATGCTTGTCTAGATGTAACTCCACACGTTCGATCATGGTCTGCGTGGATTGGTCGGCGACCAAATCTGAGTACCTGGTCACCTGCATCGTTTTGAAAGTAGTTTAGTTCGAGTTAGTCATAGTTCATAGAATAATTGAAATAGAAATAGATTTTGAAATAATTCAAAGAAGATTAGGATAAATCTCATTGACAAGTGAAGTAGCATCGTGTGCTCGCTGTTCGACTCTGCCCCTGGCTCCTTTCAAAGGGTTGTTGGCCGTCGGCAGACCAATTGATAATCATAGCCCCTTATCGATAGGCATTGGATGTTCGCTGCCCACCACTCTGCAGGACTTGTACATACTATTGAAGCTTTCCTTTCCAGATCGGCTTTTTGATCACGCCTCGGAGGTGTTTGTAATCGCCCGTGTTAGGATCAGTGAGCATCTGGGAATATACAACATTCTCCTAATTTTCTTTAGACTTTGGTGTACTCTCTCGAGGTTGGTTTCCAATACCACTCCGAGTCCCGAGTCTTCAAGTAGAGTTGTCAATTGAATCTTTCAAAGAGCATATGAGCCGAATTTTGAGGTCTTGTTTCGGCTACTGGGATCTACATCCTTAGCCAACGGGCCTTCAATGTTATTTTTCTTAGTCTGTTCCGCTCCACCACACTTTGGTTTAGATTCATTTGTGTCATAGAGACGATCCATGGTCGTAGGAGTCTCTTCAGCTAACTGGCTGCCAAAATATATATGGAGGTCGATTCTCCTCAAGGGTGATCAGTATGATATCCCTTTGAGAGTATCATTTGAGTAGCGGTTGTTTGTCCATTCCCTTATTGTCGTTCAGAAGCTGTCGCTAGATCCTCTATGCCTTCGTCAATCAAGGAATGTAAGGGAAGTAGATAGAATGTTCCTTTATTAAGTTGAGTTTTGAATTCACTATCTGGAGGCACTGCGCTGTGGCTAGGGTTCGATTCGAATTTTTTTTTTTGAAAATAAGGGTCGCATAAGAGACCGGTGTAACTTAAGTTTCAATCGGTATTGAGGGCCATTCGGCATGACAAAGTTGCTCGGCATACAAGATTGTTCAGCTAAGGTGGATCGGCCAAGGTAGGTCGGCCAAGGTGGGTCGGCCAAGATGGATCGGCCAAGAGTGAACGACCAAGATGGATCGGCCAAGAGTGTCGGCCAAGATGGATCGGCCAAGAGTGGTCGGCCAAGATGGATCGGCCAAGAGTGTTCGGCCAAGATGGATCGGCCAAGAGTGTTCGGCCAAGGGCCAAGATGGATCGGCCAAGAGTGTTCGGCCAAGATGGATCGGCCAAGAGTGATTCGGCATATACCTTTTCTGCAACGGTCGGCATAAACTTTTTCTGGGGCGATCGGCTGAATTGCCTTCAGAGGAGGCTCGGCCTTCATTCAACTTGAGTGCAAACTTCAACATCCAATCACCAAATCTTGCGTACATCAGTGAATCCAATCTACGGCTATCAGCTTCCTTTAGATTTCTTTCAAATCTGAGTAGAATAAGAAGTTTTCTAGTAGACAACTGGATCTATCTCGCGAATATGGAAATCCACTAGTAGATGATGGTATCCAATCAAGCTGAGAATTCAATTCTCGGTGAAAGCACCAAAAGTTAGCACCAAAATTGGTCACTAACACCCTTGAGTAGAGTTATGTAGAAAGATTAATGAAGAGAGTAAACTAGAACTGAAAAATAGTGTAATTCAATGCCAAAAGAACAACAAAAACAAGAATACCAAATTTATAGTGGTTCGGCATAATTGCCTACATCCACTTTGAGTTTAATCTTTATTGCTTTCTCAATTACTTGAATACAGATACAATCCGTAAATCAATCGCTTGAATATAAGTTTGGATTAAAAAGAGAAGAGTAAAGAAAATGGCAGAGTCTCCCCAGTGTTCGTGGAAAAAAGGTCCCTTTCACTGTGCCCCTTCCCCTCTATTTATAGACGAAGATGGGTTGGACTTCCCTGGTGGGCCTAGTTGTTGAATAGCTTGACCTAAACGGAGTAAGTTCTGTGTAACGAACCAGGGAGGCCGAACAGTAAAACGTCGAGTCAAGGCATTTGTGCCGAACGATGTTCTTATGCCGAACGAAGCTGGAATGCCGAACATTCTTCTGAGGCCGAGCGTTCTTCTAATGTCGAGCGCTCCTTTATGCCGAGCGCAGTGAGGCCGAACCTCCTAAGTGTCATGGGAAGTATTCGTGCCGAGCAGTACTGGGAGTCGAACCAACAATGTTTGGATGCCGAACAAAGCTTGTGCCGAACGTGGATTGTGCCGAACGAGGCACGTGTCGAACGAGGCTTGCTGAGCGATCTGGACCGAGCGACGTGTGCCAAACGACGTGTGTCGAACCATGCCTAAATGCCAAACATGTTGACCTCATCAAACCCGTATGCCTCCAGGCTCTTCATGGTCAGAATCTTGTCTAGTGCTAATAATAATGTCTTCAACTATCGTTTTGTAGCCGGGCCAAAATGCCGGTTAACAGCAGATTTACGTTAAAAATGGTCTTTCAACAAAAATGTCCAACAAAACCAAATCCAACATGATAAATAGAAAACAAAAGCAATACAAAGACGTCAAAGTGCAAACACCTACACCGATGCGATTAGTAGTCGTATCAGAGCATGCCCGAGGATCATTCGCGGTCTTGTACATGTGTAAATGATTTAATTGCATTGGTGTGGAGTTTGCCACTTATTCATCATTATTTCAATCAGTTGATGACAAGCTGACGCCTTGATCCTGAGCCGTTCTTGTTTGATGCAGGTGGTGGTCGTTCTTGCTCCACCATCGCGGTTCGCCTGCTCACGTACTATAATAGCATGCCATTTCGAATATTCCCTTCTATCTTATCCCTTAAGTGCCTGTAATCATTGGTATTATGGCCGCTTAGCTCATGGAATAAGCAGTACTTGTCTGATTTTCTCTCATTGTTGGTCAAATCCCTCCTTATTGGCTTTCGATAAGGAACCCGCCCCCTGGTGTCCTGGTAGATTTGTTCCAAAGTCTCATTTAGCTCTGTATAAGAGGTGAATCTCAGTTCCTTTCGCGTTCGTTTTGATTCATCGTCGGCGTCCTCGGCTTTTCATTTTCCTTTATCATTGCCTGAATCTTTTCCGGACGGATCTCCGCTTTTGACTACATAAACATCAACTCCCTCTCCTTCTCTCTCAGCATTTGCATCCTCTAATCGTAGAAATCCTTCGGCCTTATGATAAAATTCCCCTAGATCCATAGGTGGATCCCTTGTTAGTGAATCTTTGAACTCTGTTCTATCAGCTATGCCAGATACAGCTGCCATTAAGGCCATGGATGGATCTGTACGATCCACCGATGCTGCTGCTGTATTAAATCATGTTAAGAAGTTCCTCAAAGATTCTTCGCTCTTCTGCTTCAGTGCCGCTACACTCATCACGTTCTTGGGCCTCGAGATATGAACTCTGAACTGCCTCATGAACTTCTCAGTCAACTCGGTCCATGTTCCAACGAAGCCGCTTTCCAATTGCCTGAACCATAATGCTGCTATGTCTGTCAGATACAATGAGAAACACTAAGCCATGACTTCCTTCGATGCCCCCAGCACTTCCAGATGTCTAATATATCTTGTCAGATGAACAACTAGATCTATCCTTCCATCATATGTCTCCAATGTCGGTAGCTTGAATTCAGGTGGATTCCTGGCCTGCCTAATTGTGGGAGCGAACGGGCTCCTGTTAACATCTTCCAAATCTCTATTCACCAGTCCACCTCTCACGGCTCGTCTGACCATCTCCTCCAATCTGTCACCGTCGTCAAGCTGTAGTCCTTGTCCATTGCCTCCGATCTGCCCTCCGAGTGCACGAGGAAATCCTAGAATCTGCTCTTCTGGATGGGCGTCCATTCCTCTATCAATGCCGTGTTGAACCGCTCCACCTCGTATCCTGCCTGAGGTTGGATCAACATGCTCCTAGGGAATGACCTTAGCTCTAGGGCCGCTCCTGATGGTCCTGCTCTGTTCTGGGTTCTGATTGCTCCATGCTCCTAATCTCTATCTCTAGCATTTCCTGCCGTAGTGTTTGCTTGATTCTACATTCCAGCTTATCCAGCTTGTTGGAGTAGGTTCTGCATCATCTCTTCTTATCTTTTCAGGATTCCGTCTTGCATAGCTTCCATCATCATCTCTATCTCGTCTCGGGTGATGAAGACTGAGGCTTGATTCGCTCCTGAGGAAGCCTCCTGACTTTCTTCATGCTGGCTTCTTTCAGTCCTTTGTCTTCTAGCTAATTGCCTAAATATGGCTTTCCAGATCCAAGCCTTTAAGTCTTCAAATCCAACGTACAAGCTGTAGAATCCCTGAATGCTAGCCTTCTCAGTGAAAGCACCAAAATGTTTGCGCCAAAAATGGTCACAAACACCCAATTGTCGATAAAAGCACCCGTTCACAATCACAGATCTCAGATAGCAAGTATGTAGAGAACACAAATATCAAGAACGCTCAAAATGTCAAAGAAAAGCGGTAGAAACACACGATTTATAGTGGTTCGACGTTGTAGCCTATGTCCACTTTGAAGGGTTGCTGCTTTATTGATTTTTGTTCGTTGGTTACACTGAGTTACAGCTTATTACAACAGTACAATTAAAGTGTAGTGACGATTCCGATAGAGTAGCAGCATAGAAGAACCATAAGATCCCCTTTTCTAAAGCTCTTGGGATGTTATTTATAGGCGTAGGCTGCAAATATCTCGCTCAGATCTCAGGAGACCTCTTCTTGCACGTGCGTGGGCCCATGTAATCGATCCTAGGTGATTTCGGCTCGATCCATGATCGATGCAAACGAATTTCATATCGATCAAGATCTTGTCCAATCGAGTCAAGATCGATCTTGAACATTCTTTAGGTTGTACGCAAGCTTCTCTGAAAAATTGGTGGTATTTGGACTTGTAGATTGTGAGTTATGATCGATGCAAGTTTGGATTTTATGTAGGCTGTTTAGTTCGTATCGATCATCGTTGCACTGTTCGTATCGATCATCGTTGCACTGTTCGTATCGATCATCGTTGCACTGTTCGTATTGATCATCGTTTAATGGATTGATGGATATGAAGTTGGGTGTACGTAATGGATACGAAAAGTAGACAATTGATCGATACGAACAGATGAAGCTGGATGGATGCGAACTGTAACGACCCGGTATTTTCAACCATTCGCATCCATTATAAGTGTATAGGTAGACACTCAAGCCGGAATTGAATTGCTCAAAATACCGCGTTGTAAATAAAAATTTAGCAAATCTCAGGATATACAGTAAATAAAAATCACAGATCACAGACACAGAGTATATAAAATTGCAGCGGAAGAAAAAGAGATAGTAGTTCATGAAGCTACTATATAAATATGAGATACATCAGAGTTAAATAAGATACAACAGAAGAGTAACAGGATACATCAGGTACAAATCAGATACATCACTGAACCACTGGATACTGAAACAAAATAGATGGCTGGATCTTCAAGGAAAGCTCCAACGCCGAAGGTGAATCTTGAATGCTAACTCAATCAATCTGACCCGAGCGTAAAGAAAAACACAAAACCCTCGAGTCAGGACATAAATACTTATAAACTATAAATCAACTCAAGTGAACAATAACAAATGCATCAGTAACTTAAAGGATGCTTGGGACCGCCATCCTCTAAGGATCCGTTAAACTATTTACTATGTAGTAATATACGCTATATACGGTAGTGTCTAATCAGTAAAGTATAATCATATAGAAAATAGCGTTAAGGGGATGGTGAACCTTAACGCGGTCGGATCTTTAAAACCAAAATCGTAGTGGGCTCGATATAAGGATATGACATGGCACGCAAGGAAATGCCAGGGTGGATACACCGTTTGCACTCCCGGACCGGTGGTGACGGCAAGCCAGCAGCTTCCGCCCACCTTGAACAATACCCCCGAATCAAAAGTGGCGCCACCGAATCGAATCACAAATGTAATAGAATGGTTTACGATGGAGCATGCTCGATGAAAGGGTGCGACCCTTTGTGTAGCCCGGTATAGCTCCTGTTTAAGTCATATATGCCAACTCACGGGAGTTGGGTCCACGTAACATACCTCGCGAACGTCGCCACCATCCTACTTCATTCTGGAATCTCCACCTCGTACACAGCTGTTAAAGTGGTTTTCGGTATTGTCCGGCTATAAGACAATATCCGATCCCGGTCTCTTTAACAACCAATCGTTATTATAACCCATGGATATTTATTTCAAATAATTTATACTTTCAAGACCAAAATATCATACTCATTTCAAAACAATATCACAATTGTATCATTTCCATTTCAAAAATAATTAAATATTATATCATTCAAATAAAACCCAAATTTTCAAATCATTGAATATTTCTTTAAATTTATTAAACTTGAAATATTCCTTTAACTTATCATAGCATTTTGGAAATGTTACCTTAAGGAATCATAGCATTTTTGGAATGTACTACTTTCCACTTTACATTGTATATAATCAAAGTATTGATAAGCTTAAAATTTTAACATGTCAATTTATCATAGCCTTATAGTTAAATAAACTTTCTTACTGTAATATACAATTTAAACCGAAATTCTTATGTTAAGTTAAAAGCACCTTATTAACTTACATTATTATTACAATAAAGAAACTTTATTATTATAATCATTTAAAGTATGCCATTCACATAAATTAAAACTTGCTTATCAAATGTACGTTATCAACTTACATTTTATTATTACAGTAAGTAACATTTATCATTTTAATCAATTTAAAATACACCATTACATTGATTAAAATCTACGTGTCAAATGTACGTTTTAAATTTTATATTCCTATTACAATGATGAACATTTATTAATTAAATCAATACCACACTACTTAAAACTTTACATGTTTCTTTCTTAATTAAAACTTTACATGTTCTTGCATTAATTAAAACTTTCATGTTCTCTCATTAATTAGGACTTTACACGTTTCTTTCATTAATTAAAACCTATACGTTTCTTTCATAAATTAAAACCTATACGTTTCTTTCACAAATTAAAACCTATACGTTTCTTTCATAAATTAAAATCTATACGTTTCTTTCATAAATTAAAACCTATACGTTTCTTTCATAAATTAAAACGTATACGTTTCTATCATAAATTAAAACCTATACGTTTCTTTCATAAATTAAAACCTATAAGTTTCTTTCACAAATTAAAACTTATATGTTTCTTTCATAAATTAAAACCTATACGTTTCTTTCATAAATTAAAACCTATACGTTTCTTTCATAAATTAAAACTTATACGTTTCTTCACTTTTCAAAAAATAAACTTAACATTTCAGATTTATATTACCATTTCACAAATTTAACTAGACTTCCAATTTATTTAATTAATTTAACATCTTTAGTTAAAACTCAAATTTCACATTTTCAAGTCAAGTTATCTTTTAAAATTTCATTTTCAACAGTCATTTATTCAACCACTTAAATTTATAGAAAAATCAAAAATTCTTTAATAAATCACTTAAATTCAAATATAAATCAATTTATCATATTTACCATTTTTCAAATATAATTAAAGTCCATTTTATTCATATAAGTTAAATATCATTTTTAGTCAAAATTCCAAATTTCAAACATAAGTTATATTTCAGAAATCCAGTTAAACAATTCATAAATTACATTTTAAACACATAGAAAAATCATATTTTATTTATTTTAAAACCTTTCAAAAACTATTTAAACCAAATTTCATAAATTTATAATTTTTAAAATACTTAAAATATTCAAAACACTTTATAGAATAACCACGGGTCTGTATATAGTTTTCTAACCTAGGTCAAGTGATACGGATATGTATCATTTCAATCCGCAGTTTAAAAAGTAAAATTCCGGGTTCTATCATTTCAAACCCGCAATCCCAAGTTAAAATTAGATAAATAACAATAACTCAGTCCTATCATTTCAGCCCATAATGATTCTATTCTAACACGGAACATGTAGTGTGATCATAAACAGAAATAATATGAACAATGTCAATATCACAATATACAGTCATATATCATGTGTCAGGTGAAAATTAACAGTTTTAACATGATAATAACATGGCATAGCCTATCATATGATCATCATTAACTTGCATAAACATTTTATATTACTAAACACTTGTCATTAATTCACTTTTTCATAAGTATAAATGTCAGAGTGAGAAAGACTCACCTTTCAAGCTGAAGACCAAAACAACAAGCACAAGAGCGATTCCAAAAGCACGACAAGCACGATTTGAATTGAATGAGTGGAAAGCCTTGATAATGATCTTGTATACAACAAATAAGCAAGACCATACAAACATATGCGTACAATACAAAACAGCATTGAAACTGATTGAAATAAAATAACAATGGACAAGATGATTTTACCATGCCTCAATCACTTCAACGCTTGGCCTAAGGGACACTTATGCTCGGCTATGATGATGCTTTGGCCCAGGTATGACATCATATAGGTCAGGTTTTAATATGGTTTGGATCTGGTTTGGACCTAGAAGGTATGGCTACATGGCAAGAGCAAGGTGGAGGTTACAAGGCATGAGAATACAAAGGGTTAAGGCAAACAAGTGGGTTTTTGGTGCACATATGGGTTCGGCCTTGACTGATGTGGGCTTGGCTATTCATGCTATAGGTCAGATCAATGCTGGAGTGGTGCGTGGTGGTCAGGCCAGTGGTGGTGGCGGCTATGGTGGTGATTTGGGTGGTGGATGAAGGGAATGAGGCAACAATGGTCAAAAACATTGTTTTTAGGCATGTAGGTTGCAATTTGAAGGGTTTGGCCACCATAGATGGCTCGGCCATGGTCGTGGTTGGTGGAGTAGATGGTGTTGGAGGCATGGAAGAGATGTAGGAGTTTGTGGCTGCGGCTATGGAGAAGAGACCGATCCAAACTAGAAGAGAAACAAGGCAAAATTTAGAGAAAACAAGTAGAAAAGTAAGAAAAAGAAAGGGAAGCCATTACCGGATCTTTGAAGCCGTGAGAAACAAATGAAAATGATCTTTTTTTTCACGTGAAAACCTAATGAGATGACGGCTACATTAGGGTTTTACACGGCTAAGGCAATTAATTGAGGAGTTTAAGGAAATGAAGGGTTTGGGCAAATAAAAGGGCTTACGTTTCAAAGTGATTTACAATCTTCCATATTCTTTTCCTTTTAAAACTTTACATAAACAAAATTTCTGGAGAAAATACTTTACAAACTGAAATCAATTAGAAATATGAGGTAACAAATAGTATAATTTGAAAAAAATATAAAATAATGAAGAAAATGCCTTAAAAATACCAAACAGTGTTCTAAAATTGTGCATAAATCACTGTTAGTCTTGGAAAATTATACATTTCATTATAAAATTATTATTAAGTGGAAAGTTGAATTAAATTAATTTATTTAAAGAATTTTCAAGGTGAAATAAATAATTAAATTTTAATTAAATAGAATTTTAAATAAAGAAAAATGCAGTAAATACCAAACTAGGCTTTATAAATTGAAATAAATTCAAATAAACTTTAGAAAAATTATATTATCATTTCAAAAATACTTAAAAGTAAAAATATACATAATATAACATATTATCACATATTAAAGTAAAATATAACAAAGAAGAAGTAATTTATACAGTTTAAAATAGTCATTGTTAAATAACCCTATATACACACAATATTGTAAAGGGTATAACTTTCACAATTTACATCCGATTTCAACGAAACGAAAAGTGGTGTTCTTAAAATTTTATGTACTTTCATAATAAAAGATAAAATTTAAATTTTCAAATTTTAAAAATTTAAATTAAAAGTCAAAGTTTGACTATTTTGACCAAAAAATCACTTTACAGTAAAATATTCAAATTATACTAGTTTGAACTATAAATCACTTAATAATCATCATTTATATTAAAAAATGAGATGTTCGAAAAAAAAAATTAAAATAACATAAAAAAATAAAGTCAATTTAAAAATATAAGCAAAATCTAGGGTTGTTACACTCTCCCTCACTCAAAAACTTTTCGTCCCCGAAAAGGAATGAGGTACGGGAAAGCACAGAAAAAGATAAAGTGAAATAAGATTGAGACAAGATAACAAGGAGATTGAAATTATACCTGATAACTATTGTTATAGGTAAGTTTAACAAGGTGCAGATTTATCAAAGATTATACAAAGATTTCTAAACAGAAAGATTATAGAAAGATGCCCATACCAGTCTGTAGTAAGATAAGAATAATAAGGACAACAAAATGATAATTTGAAAAACAAAATAAGGAAATAAATTTGAAAGCATGGAAATTTCAACTTAATTTTTTTTATAAGTTAAATAAATCGTTAACTATCTCAAATTTCATTGTTTTATTATCCAATCATCTTAAATTAACAATTTTTAAAACCATGGGTTTGAAAAATAATCATTTATTACACTCACAATGTATTTAATAAATTTAATTCTTCTTTATTCCTAATTAAAATTAATTTTATTCCTCTCACTATATTTATCACTTATGTTAAACATACTTCACTTATTATAACTGCTTTCTTTTATTCTTAGTTCTTTTAACATTATTTTATTGTAAGTTATTCAATTACCCTTTATTATATTTACCTCTGTTAATCATTTTATAATTTAAATTTAAGTGTATAACATTTATTATAACCATTCAAATTTTATTTATAAAATCTTTTTATATCGTATATTATCCAATTACATTTTTAACTTCTGAAATTTTGGTAAGTTATATTTGAATGCAATTGTATTATACAAATAAAATTTCCAATTAAATCATTTCATGCTTGATATTCATCCAAAATTTTGATTTTTTTTTGGAATTATTCTTGAAAATAAAATTTAAGAATTAAATTTTCGATTTCTTCAAACCATTTAGAGATAAGTAATAATATATATACATATATAATATGTCAAATCAAATTTCAATCATATATCTATATATATATATATTATAAATCAAGTCATATTTTAGAAATTCAAATCAATTTAATTTCCCAAAACAAAGTTGTAGCAAGACTACAGAACAGTCTCTTAACTTCGAAACTCGAAAATGAACGTCGATGATGTCGCGATCATCACCGAAGTTATTTTCCAGCGACAAAGAGAAGAGCACTAATTTTAAACCTTTAAAATTCTTTGAAAACAAATTCTACTCAAAATACTTTAAATAATATAACCTTTTAAAACTTTAAACCAAAGTTTGAAACCATCAGAAATTAAATTCTCAAATTTCTTGTTCTAAATTCTTTTCAGTTCCCAAATCAATTTATAACTATCTATAAATTCATTTATAGAAAATTAAATGGTAAATTAAGTATTATCATTTTCAAATAATCAATCTAAATCAGTTTATTAAGTTTCATAAATTTACTTATATATCAAAATTTATTTCATCAACCAAATTTTTAAAATAATATTGTGTCAGTTTGTTCTGTCAAAGTGTTTTAGAAATCCTATCGATAGCGTTGATCAGACGAATCGATCGGAAACCCAAATCAACATCAACAACTCCAACAACACAATAAAAAAAATATAGATTGACAAATACAATTCAAAATGTTTGAAAATATGTTGGAAATAAAAGACAAGATGATTAAATATAGAGTAGGGAGGTGGATAAGCTAAAATAAATCACGGGCAATCTTAATCGGGTCAACCGTGACTTAAAGTATAAGATCGAAGTGGATTTTCTGGGGTAAATCTACATTTGATCCCAAGGGTTAGAGTTTGGAATAACAAAAGATATTAGCATCTAAACCAAGGATAGATATAAATCTCTGGTGAATCGATGCTAACTGCAAAGGAGTTTTCCCCCGTTTTCAATTAAATTTGAAATTGGTGTGACCGCCGACTCACTAGAAAGATCATTCGAAGCGGAGTTATGGAATGCTCCAAAGTCAAAAGAAGATGAATAGTGGGGATACGAATGGATTTTGGAACTGTAGGAAACGTTCCAAAATTCAAAGGAATCGAGTCAAAAGAAAAAGATTCAACTCGAATGAAAGTGATTCTGTAATTACATCTACTCCATATGTTGAGTTTTGCCTAGAGCTACCAAAGCTCTGATACCAACTGTAATGACCCGGTATTTTCAACCATTCACATCCATTATAAGTGTATAGGTAGACACTCATGCCGGAATTGAATTGCTAAAAATACCGCGTTGTAAATAAAAATTTGGCAAATCTCAGGATATACAGTAAATAAAAATCACAGACACAGAGTATATAAAAATGCAGCGGAAGAAAAAGAGATAGTAGTTCATGAAGCTACTATATAAATATGAGATACATCAGGGTTAAATAAGATACAACAGAAGAGTAACAGGATACATCAGGTACAAATCAGATACATCACTGAACCACTGGATACTGAAACAAAATAGATGGCTGGATCTTCAAGGAAAGCTCCAACGCCGAAGGTGAATCTTGAATGCTAACTCAATCAATCTGACCCGAGCGTAAAGCAAAACACAAAACCCTCGAGTCAGGACATAAATACTTATAAACTGTAAATCAACTCAAGTGAACAATAACAAAATGCATCAGTAACTTAAAGGATGCTTGGGACCACCCATCCTCTAAGGATCCGTTAAACTATTTACTATGTAGTAATATACGCTATATACGGTAGTGTCTAATCAGTAAAGTATAATCATATAGAAAATAGCGTTAAGGGGATGGTGAACCTTAACGCGGTCGGATCTTTAAAACCAAAATCGTAGTGGGCTCGATATAAGGATATGACACGGCACGCAAGGAAATGCCAGGGTGGATACACCGTTTGCACTCCCGGACCGGTGGTGACGGCAAGCCAGCAGCTTCCGCCCACTTCGAACAATACCCTCGAATCAAAAGTGGCGCCATCGAATCGAATCACAAAAGTAATAGAATGGTTTACGATGGAGCATGCTCGATGAAAGGGTGCGACCCTTTGTGTAGCCCGGTATAGCTCCTGTTTAAGTCATATATGCCAACTCACGGGAGTTGGGTCCACGTAACATACCTCGAGAACGTCGCCACCATCCTACTTCATTCTGGAATCTCCACCGCGTACACAGTTGTTGAAGTGGTTTTCGGTATTGTCCGGCTATAAGACAATATCCGACCCCGGTCTCTTTAACAACCAATCGTTATTATAACCCATGGATATTTATTTCAAATAATTTATACTTTCAAGACCAAAATATCATACTCATTTCAAAACAATATCACAATTGTATCATTTCCATTTCAAAAATAATTAAATATTATATCATTCAAATAAAACCCAAAATTTCAAATCATTGAATATTTCTTTAAATTTATTAAACTTGAAATATTCCTTTAAATTATCATAGCATTTTGGAAATGTTACCTTAAAGAATCATAACATTTTTGGAATGTACTACTTTCCACTTTACATTGTATATAATCAAAGTATTGATAAGCTTAAAATTTTAACATGTCAATTTATCATAGCCTTATAGTTAAATAAACTTTCTTACTGTAATATACAATTTAAACCGAAATTCTTATGTTAAGTTAAAAGCACCTTATTAACTTACATTATTATTACAATAAAGAAACTTTATTATTTTAATCATTTAAAGTATGTCATTCACATAAATTAAAACTTGCTTATCAAATGTACGTTATCAACTTACATTTTATTATTACAGTAAGTAACATTTATCATTTTAATCAATTTAAAATACACCATTACATTGATTAAAATCTACGTGTCAAATGTACGTTTTAAATTTTATATTCCTATTACAATAATGAACATTTATTAATTAAATCAATACCACACTACTTAAAACTTTACATGTTTCTTTCTTAATTAAAACTTTACATGTTCTTGCATTAATTAAAACTTTCATGTTCTCTCATTAATTAGGACTTTACACGTTTCTTTCACTAATTAAAACCTATACGTTTCTTTCATAAATTAAACCTATACGTTTCTTTCATAAATTAAAACCTATACGTTTCTTTCATAAATTAAAACCTATAAGTTTCTTTCATAAATTAAAACCTATACGTTTCTTTCATAAATTAAAACGTATACGTTTCTTTCACAAATTAAAACTTATACGTTTCTTTCATAAATTAAAACTTATACGTTTCTTTCACAAATTAAAGCCTATACGTTTCTTTCATAAATTAAAACCTGTACGTTTCTTTCATAAATTAAAACCTGTACGTTTCTTTCATAAATTAAAACCTATACGTTTCTTTCATAAATTAAAACTTATACGTTTCTTCACTTTTCAACAAATAAACTTAACATTTCAGATTTATATTACCATTTCACAAATTTAACTAGACTTCCAATTTATTTAATTAATTTAACATCTTTAGTTAAAACTCAAATTTCACATTTTCAAGTCAAGTTATCTTTTAAAATTTCATTTTCAACAGTCATTTATTCAACCAATTAAATTTATAGAAAAATCAAAAATTCTTTAATAAATCATTTAAATTCCAATATAAATCAATTTATAATATTTACCGTTTTTCAAATATAATTAAAGTCCATTTTATTCGTATAACTTAAATATCATTTTTAGTCAAAATTCCAAATTTCAAACATAAGTTATATTTCAGAAATCCAGTTAAACAATTCATAAATTACATTTTAAACACATAGAAAAATCATATTTTATTTATTTTAAAACCTTTCAAAAACTATTTAAACCAAATTTCATAAATTTATAATTTTAAAAGTACTTAAAATATTCAAAACACTTTATAGAATAACCACGGGTCTGTATATAGTTTTCTAACCTAGGTCAAGTGATACGGATATGTATCATTTCAATCCGCAGTTTAAAAAGTAAAATTCCGGGTTCTATCATTTCAAACCCGCAATCCCAAGTTAAAATTAGATAAATAACAATAACTCAGGCCTATCATTTCAGCCCATAATGATTCTATTCTAACAGGGAACATGTAGTATGATCATAAATAGAAATAATATGAACAATGTCAATATCACAATATACAGTCATATATCAGGTGTCAGGTGAAAATTAACAGTTTTAACATGATAATAACATGGCATAGCCTATCATATGATCATCATTAACTTGCATAAACATTTTATATTACTAAACACTTGTCATCGATTCACTTTTTCATAAGTATAAACTTCAGAGTGAGAAAGACTCACCTTTCAAGCTGAAGACCAAAACAACAAGCACAAGAGCGATTCCAAAAGCACGACAAGCACGATTTGAATTGAATGAATGGAAAGCCTTGATAATGACCTTGTATACAACAAATAAGCAAGACCATATAAACATATGCGTACAATACAAAATAGCATTGAAACTGATTGAAATAAAACAACAATGGACAAGATGATTTTATCATGCCTCAATCACTTCAACGCTTGGCCTAAGGGACACTTATGCTCGGCTATGATGATGCTTTGGCCCAGGTATGGCATCATATAGGTCAAGTTTTGATATGGTTTGGATCTGGTTTGGACCTAGAAGGTACGGCTACATGGCAAGAGCAAGGTGGAGGTTACAAGGCATGAGAATACAAAGGGTTAAGGCAAACAAGTGGGTTTTTGGTGCACATATGGGTTCGGCCTTGACTGATGTGGGCTTGAATATTCGTTGTACAGGTCAGATCAATGCTGGAGTGGTGCGTGGTGGTCAGGCCAGTGGTGGTAGTGGCGGCTATGGTGGTGATTTGGGTGGTGGATGAAGGGAATGAGGCAACAATGGTCAAAAACATTGTTTTTAGGCATGTAGGTTGCAATTTGAAGGGTTTGGCCACCATAGATGGCTCGGCCATGGTCATGGTTGGTGGAGTAGATGGTGTTGGAGGCATGAAAGAGATGTAGGATTTTGTGGCTGCGGCTATGGAGAAGGGGCCGATCCAAACTAGAAGAGAAACAAGGCAAAATTTAGAGAAAACAAGTAGAAAAGTAAGAAAAAGAAAGGGAAGCCATTACCAGATCTTTGAGGCCGTGAGAAACAAATGAAAATGATCTTTTTTTTCACGTGAAAAACTAATGAGATGACGGCTACATTAGGGTTTTACACGGCTAAGGCAATTAATTGAGGAGTTTAAGGAAATGAAGTGTTTGGGCAAATAAAAGGGCTTACGTTTCAAAGTGATTTACAATCTTCCATATTCTTTTCCTTTTAAAACTTTACATGAACAAAATTTCAGGAGAAAATACTTTACAAACCGAAATCAATTAGAAATATGAGGTAACAAATAGTATAATTTGAAAAAAATATAAAATAATGAAGAAAATGCCTTAAAAATACCAAACAGTGTTCTAAAATTGTGCATAAATCACTGTTAGTCTTGGAAAATTATACATTTCATTATAAAATTATTATGAAGTGGAAAGTTGAATTAAATTAATTTATTTAAATCATTTTCAAGGTGAAATAAATAATTAAATTTTAATTAAATAGAATTTTAAATAAAGAAAAATGCAGTAAATACCAAACTAGGCTTTATAAATTGAAATAAATTCAAATAAACTTTAGAAAAATTATATTATCATTTCAAAAATACTTAAAAGTCAAAATATACATAATATAACATATTATCACATATTAAAGTAAAATATAACAAAGAAGAAGTAATTTATACAGTTTAAAACAGTCATTGTTAAATAACCCTATATACGCACAATATTGTAAAGGGTATAACTTTCACAATTTACATCCGATTTCAACGAAACGAAAAGTGGTGTTCTTAAAATTTTATGTACTTTCATAATAAAAGATAAAATTTAAATTTTCAAATTTTAAAAATTTAAAAATTTAAATTAAAAGTCAAAGTTTGACTATTTTGACCAAAAAATCACTTTAAAGTAAAATATTCAAATTATACTAGTTTGAACTATAAATCACTTAATAATCATCATTTATATTAAAAAGTGAGATGTTCGAAAAAAAATTTAAAATAACATAAAAAAAATAAAGTCAATTTAAAAATATAAGCAAAATCTAGGGTTGTTACACGAACAGATGGCTACGAATGGATGGAGGCAAGCGATGGATACGAATAGATATAGCTTGATGGATGCGAACAGATGGAGGCAATTGATGGATACGAATAGATGAAGCTTGATGGATGTGAACAGATGGTGGCAATTGATGGATACGAACAGATGAAGCTTGATGGATGCGAATAGATGGAGGTAATTGATGGATACCAACTGATATAGCTTGATGGATGCGAACAGATGGAGGCGAACGAATTGATTCCCTTGGCTTGCATCGATCATATATTAAGCATATGACCTCAGATTGACTTGAAATTAGGAACGTAGGTTTTCACAGCTTTGCTTGTCATGTCTTGTCAATTGTAGCTTGATCTGGACTCGAACAAAATTTACCGACATCCACAGCCGATCTATACATAACTGGCGATCGAGGAGTACTGTCTTTGGTTTCCAATTAATCTTTTGGTATCATGGCATTGCTAAAAGGCGGGATAATAGAACTCAACGATGCTAGCAGTGTCGAATGATCCGACCCAGATTAAAAGATATGAATTTTTGAAGTTTATGTTTATTTATTCCCTCTTACAATATTTTGGTGATTTCTCGATCGATACTTGACGAAAATATGAGTGATCTTTTTTGAAAAATACTAGATGAGATATTATGTTTAATGATTGAGCTGAAAGTGAGTGGATTGGAGCGTGTTGATCTTTGAAGGCGGAAAGTGATTTGAATTCTCTGTTTCAAGAGGAAGAAAAGAAAATGGAAAAAATAAATAAAGGAGGAGGGATGCGTTATATATAAATACAGGCAGGCATCATGTTAAGAAATGAGGGAGGTATGTCTATACCATGAAGTCCCCATCCCCTCTACAACCCACCAAGTAAAACAAGGCACCGAAGAAGGCTAGAAACAAGGAGAAGGGACGGGTAAGAGGAAAGGTAGAGAATGGAAAAATATATGGTTTTGAATGTGGACGTGTAATTTGGGTGGTATACTGTGCACTTGTTGATCTTGTTTTAAAACAGAAAAGCTTCGTGGTACACTACTACTTGATATCGTGCCCACGTACGAGCCGTGAATAATTGAAAATAGAACATGATAATGCATAAAAATGCAATGCAGTCACACATCAACAATAAAACACACTGGTTATTGAATTCTATTATATCTCAAAAATACTAATGTTAGACATAAAATATGTTAACCGACAAATTTTAATATTTTTCAATATAATAATTATAGAAAATTCTACATATCAAATAATATTTTTTCGTTATTTGAAATAGAATATGTTTTTTCCAAATTGACTTACTCATTTCTTTTATATTAAAATCATAAATTGAATATTAAAACCAATTAAATATTTTTAGAAATAAAGTGATAAAATTCCACGTCGTTACACTCTCCTCCCCTTAAAAAGAATTTCATCCTCTAAATTTCTTCCCAAGGATACTCAAGACTCTTCGTAAATCCACATGATGTTCATAGATCATTCATATACAAAAGCTGATTCGATAACTATTCCAATACATAACTTTTCTTCCGAACTAGTATCGTCCATACGATCCTCTAATGCAGACTCCGATCAGGCTCCTAGATTTGGAACCTATATTCTCCTTATATAGTCACGTATAAGGATAGACAACATTGGTCCCATGCAAAAAACCCTCATCAAGTGCTCGTCGTCGAAAATTGAATAATAGATCCTTATTCGAAACGGTGTGAAACACCTCAAAGCCATGTGCTCGAACCTCAGATCAAAACTATATGAAAAGGGAAATGATCCATGTCCAACTTACGCACATATTTAATTGGTTCTTATCAATGCTAATTCTATCCCTATTAAATTTTTCTGAAAACAATTTCATAAAACACAACTTAAACTCACAAATTTGTATAATATCCTAACACATCTTAAGGGTATACACAACTATCATACTCAAACTTTTATTTTGATTCACTTAAGAATTTAAACAGTCGGACTTTTATTCAAAACACTTTTTGAAATGACACTATATGCTTTAATCCATTGAATATATATATATATATTTATTTATTTATATAGCCCGACTCACCCCAATATTACACCAAAGAACTAGGTACTACCAACAATGTCATATAATTTTTTTTCAAGAAGGATGATACTCAAGATAAACCTTTACCAACCGAACGTATCTCTTACCCATTTTTAGTTATTTTCAAGCCACTTGAACTAGTTAATTTAAACCCTTTTTTCAAATCCATTTTGAAACCATACTAAATATATTTCCACATAAATAGTTTTTATCAAATTATCAATTTCCAACTTACCTTGGATTCGTCCGGAATCAAGCGCGTCCTAATTGTACAATGACCAAGGAAATAATTTTTTAAGTGCACTATACCATTTGCCAAGCCAAACATTCGATCGTCACTGACAAGATTATTCTGATCACCATAAAATAAATCGGGACTCCTTTCCCGAGCCGAACCAAAGAAAACACACTTCCTACAAAAAAAATTCAAAAGAATTTAGGATTTTAGTCCTCAAGTTTTCAACTTAAATTCTTTTTAATTTAAAGACACTTTCTTATATATTCATTTTATATGACCAATTTTTATAACCCAATTTTCAAGTATTTGTCTCCAAAAATATTTTAACTTCCATTTAATAAACCCCTTTTTATTAAAACCCATTTTTATAACTCAACTTTTATCTAAAATCATTTCTGGAATATTTATTTCAAAATATTCTGATTTCTATAAATAAATTTTATTAAATAATTTTTTTTAACCTATATTCACACTGAACACCTTATTGTCATATTGTGAAACTTAATTCACAAGGTATTCGTTTCAATGATTCCAAAATTCCTACCTACCCAACCCAGGTTTCAAAAAGAAGGTTCTAGAAAGATAAACGGATGTTTCACAAGGAATTGACCAGGCAACCTAGTACTCGGCATAGCAAGGACGCTCGGTCAGAAAGGAGTGCTCGGCATCAAGTATCGCTCGGCATCAGAAGAACGTTCGGCATTGAATGTCGTTCGGCCAAGACTAACGTTTAGCCTCCAAGGTGTACTCGGTGTAAAGTATGTTCAGCAGTCAAAGGACACTCGGCATCCAGAGCATGTTCGGCCAAAGGAGCGTTCGGCCGAAGTAAACATTCAGCATAAGATCGTTCGACATAAGGATATCGTTCGGCATCTAGAGGTCGTCTGGCATCGAGAGATAGTTAGGCATTGAATGCCGCTCGGCCAAATAATATCGTTCGGCCACCAAAGTTTGTTCGGCTTTCTACGAACGTTTGGCGTAAGAACGCTCGGCATCCCCGAACGTTCGGCCAGCAAGATGTTTCAGCATCCTCCTCAACACAACTGTTCCAACTGTTGCTCGGCCTACTCGTTCGGCACGAAGGTTTCTGTTCGGCATTCCATCGTTCGGCCTCCCTGGTTGGCGCGCCGTGCCTACACTCTTTGGACCGAGTTATTCGACTACCAGGCCCACTAGGGAAGTCCAACCCACTGTCATCTATAAATAGGGAGGCAGAGGCACAGAAAACGAGATCAGATTTCAGAGAACACAGGGGAGACTCTGCCGCATCCAAACCTCATCCAAGACTTCTACTTTTATTTCACAATTGTATTCGAATACTTAAAAGCAGATTGTATCTGCAATCAAGTTTAAAGGGAAGAAATAAAGGATCAACTTCAAAGTGGACGTAGGCTACAACGCCGAACCACTATAAATTCTGTGTTCTCGTCTCCCGCATTTTAATTTATATTACCTTCTCTATTTTAATTTATCTTCTTCATTAATCTCTCTACAAAAACTCTCTAAGGGTGTTAGTGACCAATTTTGGCGCTAACATTTTGGTGCTTTCACTGAGAATCGAATTCTCAGGTTGTGAGGATCTACTTTGTAGCTACTAGATTGCATAAATCCCTCGAAGAAGATCCGTAATTATTCATAAGGCATCTGTTGATTCTACTCAGAGTTACAACCAACGACTCTACCATGGGAAGACCACGAACAAGATCGACCTCCCAAAATGTAGATGCCCGCGAAACCGCTGGTGTTCTACAACTTGGACCTAACGATCAACAAGCAATTCGAGGCACGGGGCCCTCCATCCAAAACCAAGCGGAAGCTGTTTCACGAGCAGAATTGAATGACTTGATAAAAGATCTTACGGAAAGCAGAAGGCAACTCGCTGAGCAAATGCAAGTTAATGCTGACCTCATGGCCCAACTTGCTCAACTGCAGCATCAGAATGCTGGAGGTAGCCCTGTCCCCTACTCCAAAGATGATAGCTCAACTTCAGCTGATGAACCTCCCAAGCGTAGACGCCGCAAGGATGACGATGACCAAGCAGGTGCCACTGATCGCTCTACTAGAAATCAAGCCCGTGGAGCGGAACCCAACCTTCCTCCCACCGTACAAACCCCGGATTTGACAGCTATGGTCAGGCAGTTGATGAGAGAGAATCAAGGTTTGACTAATGAAGATTGGGGAATGTCTAAGAGTCATACTCCCTTCACAGATACCATTCTACAGGCTGAATACCCAAGGAAGTTTAACATGCCCACCATACCCGCCTATGAAGGAAAAACTGACCCTAGACAACATGTAATGAGGTATGGGTGGATGATGGATTCAGCAAGGGCCAACGACGCAACGAAGTGCAGGTGCTTTCCAATAACTCTGTCCGGAATTGCCACCATGTGGTTCACTCGACTTCCTCCACGGTCAATCTCAAACTTCGATGAATTAGCAAGGAAATTCATAGAACAATTCAGGATACACGCCACTCGACCCAAGGATGTGATGTTCTTATCAAGCGTGACCCAAGCTCCTGGAGAATCATTGAAAGCATACTTGCAGAGATTTCATGTTGCCGCTACTGAAGTGAGCAATCCAAACGACCACGCGATTTTGATGGCAGTAATGCGTGGAGTGGATCCAGACTCTGAATTTGGGGATTGGTTGGCGGGAAAGCCACCAGCTATGTTGGAACGTTTCTATTCGAAAGCCCACTAGTTCATAAGGAGGGAAGAAGCTCGGTGGATAAGGAAAGACAAGGCACCAGGGTCCGTTCAGGAGTATGTAAAGGGCAGCATCGCCATGAAAGCAACCGACGATAACCCTGGAAAGACTCAGGCCAGCGTCCAAAATAAGCCCGGGCAGTCTAAGGGAACTGGAAGTGGAAATCATGGAAAGAAGAAGGAAACGGGGAGATGGAAGTCAAGGATCCCAACCTACAACGAATACACTCCACTGAATGCGTCTCTTGAAAACATCTACTTATCGACCTGCAACACTTTTCAATACAGAAAACCACGCCCTAAGGAATCAACAGAGGAGCAAAAGCGGACTGGAAAGTATTGCCGCTTTCACGAGTCTTATGGACACAACACAGACGAATGCAGGCATCTCCATGACGCTATTGAGAAATTGATTAGGCAGAAGAAGCTGCAGGAATTCGTCAAAGATATGCCAGAAGGAAGACAAGAGACTTCAGACCCCGGACGTGGCCCAGCTCTACACCAACCAGAGCAACCTACTCGAACTGTGGGAAGATTGATTATTAACACTATTGCTGGTGGACCTCATCCTACGGATAAAAATTGGCAGGAAATGGAGTGATATGCTAATTCCTTGAGACATACAGAGCATGAGTGCTGTTCAAATGTGGAGGATGGAACTCCCGCAAAGCAGCAGCGCACGCGACGATATTGTATTCAGGAATAGAGACGCGGATAAGGTGGAAGCTCCCACCATCGATCCATTGGTCATATCCGCAACCATCGGACCGGCATTCGTAAGGAGAATCCTAATTGATTGCGGAAGTTCCGTTAACATCATTTTCAAGAAAGCGTATGACCAAATGAAGCTGGAGACTAAGGATTTGAAGCCATCCAAAGCCCGAATCCATGGCTTTAACGGCGCAGCCACAGATGCAGTAGGATATGTGGATTTACCAGTTGAACTGGGACAAGGTGAACGCAGGAGAGTGCGAATCCTACCATTCATAGTGCTGGATGTTGATTCACCATACAACATGTTTTTGGGACGACCAACCCTCGTAGATTTCAGGGCAGCCTTGGCCCCGTGGTGTCTCACACTGAAATTCCTGACGGACAAAGGAGTTGACGTAGTGCATGGCGACCAAGCAACCGGACGTGCATGTTACGTGGCTGAGCTGAGAGAGGCCCAGCGCAGAGAAAAGGGAAAGACTGCGGACAGCATCGTCCGCATCCCGAATTCTGATGATTGACAATTAGCGCTCGAGCCCTGGCTCGGGCGACATTCTCGGATCGTTGGAGACATAGATCCGAGAGATGACAAAGGGGAACCCAGGGAACCAGATGCAGCACTGGCCGAACTAACAATTGATATTCCAGTTAGCCACAGCAACCCGACACGAGTTCTTAAAATTGGGTCACAGCTCGATCCCCTAATGGCAGAGAATTTATCTGATTTCCTCCGAGCGAATCTTGATGTCTTCGCCTGGACACACTCTGATATGCACGGGATTTCCCCTGCAATTGCGAGCCATATGTTGAATATGGACCCGAAACACGTACCTGTGAAGCAAAAAAGGAGAGGCATGGGCCCGGAGAGGTCTACAGCTCTCAAAGAGAAGGTGGATAAACTCAAAGCCAATGGGTTTGTCCGCGACGCACTCTACCCGGAATGGGTGTCCAACCCTGTGTTGGTAAAGAAAGCAAACGGGAAATGGAGAACCTGCGTTGACTATTCTGATTTAAACAAAGCATGCCCGAAGGATAGCTTCCCGCTACTACGAATTGATCAACTGGTCGATTCAACTGCAGGGCATGAGTTATTGTCATTTATGGATGCATACTTTAGATACAACCAAATTCCGATGCACATCCCAGACCAAGAACACACCAGCTTTGTCACAAATGTTGGGTTATTCTGCTATGTAGTAATGCCCTTCGGACTGAAGAACGCCGGAGCAACTTACCAGCGTCTGGTAAATCGAATGTTCAAAGATCAGATTGGGGAAACAATGGAAGTCTATGTGGATGACATGCTTGTGAAGTCACGGCAGTCAAACGACCACATTCGAGACTTGGCGGAAATGTTCGATATACTGAGGCTCTTCGAAATGAAAATCAACCCCCTGAAGTGTTCTTTCGGCGTAGCGTCGGGAAAGTTTTTGGGTTTCATTGTGAATGCACGAGGAATTGAAGCTAACCCGGAAAAGATCCAGGCCATCGAGATATACAGGCACCTAGAACCATAAAACAGGTACAGAGCTTGAACGGAAAAGTAGCCGCGCTCAGTCGATTCATATCCAGAGCCACGGATAAGTGTGTTCCTTTCTTCGATGTCATAAAGAAAGGAAAGAGAAACTTCGAATGGACGACTGACTGCGAGGAAGCATTCCGAGCCCTGGTAAGACACTTGGAAAGTCCTCCAGTGTTGTCAAAACCAGTAGACCATGAGACGTTGTACGTATATTTGGCTGTGTCTCAACACGCTATCGGTACAGCCCTAGTTCGCAAAGAAGACAAGATTCAAAGGTCGGTGTACTATGTTAGTAAAAGACTGACAGTGGCAGAAAAGAATTATCCAAAGATCGAGAAACTTGCCTATTGCCTGGTGATTGCATCACGCAAGCTTCGTCCCTACTTTCAGGCGCACTCAATCAGTGTTTACACTGACCAACCCTTGCGACAGGTACTCCAACGACCGGAAACTTCCGGTAGGATGCTAAAGTGGAACATCGAGTTAAGCCAGTTTGATATCACCTACCTGCCACGAAGGACCATCCAAGGGCAAGCATTAGCTGACTTCGTTGCTGAGTTCACCATTCCGGATGAACCGAGTGAAAATCACAAAGTAATCCCTCCTGTCCGATGGAAGATGTTCACTAATGGGGCATCTAACGACCATTGGGTGGGAGCTGGGATAGTTCTGGTAACTCTCGAAAACCGATCGCTTTGCTACGCTTTGAAGCTCGAATTTACAGCGACAAATAACGAAGCCGAATACGAAGCACTGATTGCTGGCTTAAGACTTGCCAATGAACTGAGGGTAAAGTCCATCGAAATCTTCTACGACTCACAGCTGGTGGTATATCAGGTACGGGGAGAATACCAAGCGAAAGGACAGAGACTGGCTCCTTACCTTGCTCGGGTCCGGGAGCTACTAGTAAACCTGGAATATTATGACATTTCGTATGTCCCGCGCGAACAGAACAGGGAGACCGACTCGTTGGCTAAATTCGCGAGTACTGGCGATGCACAGCAGATGGGATTGTTCCCTGTCGAGACTCTGCTTGCTCCAAGTATAGACATGATGGAGATAGATCTCGTCTTGGAGACCGAACTCGAAAGGGGATCATGGCTGACCCCGATCAAACAATACTTGCTATACGGGGACTTACCTTAGAAAAGAAGCGAAAGACGCCAAGTCCTTCGTAAGGCTTCGCGTTATGTAATGCAAGATGGGATAATGTATCAGAGGGGATTCTCGACCCCCTTACTCCGGTGCGTGGCCCATGACGAGGTAAAACGGGTGTTGGAAGAAGTCCATGAGGGAGAATGTGGTGATCATACCGGGGGGCAAACCTTGGCGAGGAAAATCCTCCGCTACGGATATTATTGGCCGACTGTAAATCGGGATGCTGCAGACTATGCCAGAAGATGCAACAAATGCCAGATATATGCAAAGATTCCAAGAGCTCCGCCAACGGAACTCACACAAATGGTTAGTCCCTGGCCATTTGCAATGTGGGGAATCGACCTAACTGGATCTCTGCCCATAGCCAAAGGAGGCGCGAAATATGCAATAGTGGCAGTCGATTATTTCACCAAGTGGGCGGAAGCAGAGCCAATGACCACAATCACCACCAAGAAAGTCATCAATTTCGTTGTACGAAATATCATATGTCGTTTTGGCCTCCCACGGACCATCATAACGGACAACGGAACTCAATTCGAAAGCAAGGAATTCAAAGAGTTCTGTCAGAAGTATGGCATTGAGAAAAGGTTCGCAGCAGTTGCTCACCCGAAGGCGAATGGGCAGGTAGAAGCCGTCAATAAAATCATCAAGTCCATATTGAAGAAGCGTTTGGAAAAGGCTAGAGGCAAGTGGGTGGATGAACTCCCAACAGCGCTTTGGGCCTATAGAACTACCCACAAGACCGCGACTGGCCACACACCATTCGCACTGGCGTACAGCACAGAAGCCGTCATACCCGTAGAACTTGAAGTTCCGTCACACCGGGTAACCTATTACGATCCTGCGTCAAACCAGGATCTCCTATTGGAATCATTAGACTTCATTGATGAGAAACGCAAAGAAGCTGATTTGAGAGCAGCCTCATACAGACACCGAGTTGCTAAATATTATAATGGAAAAGTCCAGCCAAGAACCTTTAGTGTGGGAGATCTCGTTTTGAAACGAGTCTTTCCAACCCGTTCGCACATGAATCCCGCATGGGAAGGTCCATACGTCATCGAATGGAGGCTTGGAGAAGGAACTTTCAAGCTAACGACCGTCGATGGTGCGACACTCCCCCGAGCAAGGAACAACGAGCATTTGTGGCGTTATTATACTTAGTCTATTTCCTTTATGCGGTAGTTGCATCTATTTCCAGTATGCTTTCTTCTTGGCATGTAATGAGATAATCTAGCTTGTTTTCATCAATAAAGGCTTGAAGCCATCTTTTCCATGAATGACCAATGTCTCTTCGTATGATATTCCTATGACGCGCAATTAAAAATTATGATATCCTGGCTAGCGTACGAACGCTTACAATAAACGACAAAAAATTTCCAAGTCCCCAAAGTGCGGACCGGAGTACTCTAAGTCCCCAGAGTGCGGACTCGAGTATAAACGACAAAAAATCTCCAAGTCCCCAGAGTGCGGACTGGAGTACTCTAAGTCCCCAGAGTGCGGACTCGAGTATAAATGACAAAAAATCTCCAAGTCCCCAGAGTGCGGACTGGAGTACTCTAAGTCCCCAGAGTGCGGACTCGAGTATAAACGACAAAAAATCTCCAAGTCCCCAGAGTGCGGACTGGAGTACTCTAAGTCCCCAGAGTGCGGACTCGAGTATAAATGACAAAAAATCTCCAAGTCCCCAGAGTGCGGACTAGAGTACTCTAAGTCCCCAGAGTGCGGACTCGAGTATAAACGACAAAAAATCTCCATGTCCCCGGAGTGCGGACTGGAGTACTCTAAGTCCCCGGAGTGCGGACTTGAGTATAAACGACTCAAAATCTCCAAGTCCCCGGAGTGCGGACTGGAGTACTCTAAGTCCCCGGAGTGCGGACTCGAGTATAAACGACAAAAAATCTCCAAGTCCCCGGAGCGCGGACCGGAGTACTCTAAGTCCCCAGAGTGCGGACTCGAGTATAAACGATTTGAAACCTCCAAATCCCAGAGCGCGGACTGGAGTACTCTAAGTCCCCAGAATGCGGACTCGAGTATAAACGATCCAAAATCTCCAAGTCCCCAGAGTGCGGACTCGAATACAAATGACTCGAAATCTCCAAGTCCCCGGAGCACGGACTGGAGTACTCGAAGTTCGGTGTATAGACTTAATTACAAGCAGTTCAGACCTCCGAGTTCCTTGAATAGGAACTACGACGCAAATGACTTGGATATGTCAAGTCCCCAACATACGGGCTATGAAATATTCCAAGTGCTTGAAGCACCAAGTGGAGATTGATCAAATCCAGGGAAGTTCCCAAGCCATGTAAAGACGAACCAAGAAGTCTACGTTACCCATAACAATTCAGATTTCAATCATAACCATAAAAGAAACTGAATAATAAAAGTCTTTTGAGAAGACAAAAGTGAAGATCAAATTTTATTCACAAAAAGCTTCCCGTTACAAAAACGCTCCGAAGTCCGAAGCCAACAGCCTATTTACACAGTCTACAAAAATTAGTATATGACTTAAACTAGTTCTCGTTGAACGGGGACGACGGTCATTTCTTGTGTTTCTTTGACTTCTTCCCGGATGGTTCCTTCCCAGAGCACTTACTCTTGGAATCCTTCCCTGACGGAGGGGTGACGACCGAAGACGTAGGGGGAACATCCATAGGCTGGGACTTGCCAGGAAGAATGATCTTCAATGGTTTGTTCAGAGGATCGTCCAGGTCCACTTCACGCGGCTCGACCTTGACTGAGGTCGTATCTCTTTTCTCTTTCTTGAGCCGTTCCTTCATGCTCAAGTCGGATGTGTGCTCAGAGGCGCCTGTGGTTTCTACTTCGAAACTCTCCGAGGAAGAGTCGGATTTGCCTTCATCCAGCGCCCCGATTACTTGAGCATTTGGACCAGGATCTCTGCCGACTTGAGTAGCCTCACTCGCCTTTATCTCCACCTCCTTGGTGGCATCGCTCCTCGGAGTGGGCTCGGGGTCAGAACAGCCTGCACAGAAGACACGAAAATAAACAGGTGTTAGAACACAACAACTTCTGAGGGAACGAGAAAGATCTTTGTGAAGCCCAGAGGTTACTCACCAGATGCCGGTGGGTTCTCAATCGCCAGGGGTGTCCCGCCTCCGGGATGGGAGATAAAACATGAATGCCAAGCCCGGGGGCTTCCGGTTCATAACCAACGTGCTGCTCGAAGGGATCAAGTGTTGACCGACTGGCCGGTTGGGTAGGCACGCGAACTGGGGGCACAACGCCGGAAGGGTGCGTAGCCACCTCTTTCCCTTTCCTGGAGGGAGAACCTTTGCTGTAGAGGGCTTTAGCCGCCGATAAATCTGAAGGCTCCTTCCCCCTCAGGAATTCTTTTATCAATGTGTCTTCGTCGACCTCATCGGCACCGCTCTCAACCTTCCTGATCTGAATCAGGGTCTCCCATGCCTCGGCCAATGACTCAAGGTAGCCGTCGCCCAGAAAAGTTAGATCTCGATGCATGAGAACTCGGGCATTGAACTCAGCGATGAGCGGGTCGAATTCGGTCTTTATCTCCTCCCTTCCTTCTTCCCTGGCCGCCTCAAGGCGAGAGTCGATGTCGACAGTTGCTGCCCTTTTTCCTTCCTCGCGGGCCTCATTCCTCAGTGCCTCGACTTTGGAGAGATCGTCTTCAAGTTTCCACTTTAGGAGTCGGGTGGCGACAATCTCATCACAATAATGTTGTGCCTCAACCTGGGTAGCCACTTTCTCTTTCCTCTCCTTGAAAAGTTGCTCTTCGAGTTCGTTAACCCGATAACTAAGTGTGTCCCGCTCCTTCTGAACGGAGTCTTTCTCCAAAGCTAATGCCCCACACCGTTGAACCGCTTCATCGAGCTCTTTCTTATGAGTCAATTCAAGGCGGGAAACAGCCTCGGCGGTGTCCTTAGCGCTCTGACGAGTAGCTTCAAGCTCGGACTTATAGGCGGCAATTTCTTCATCCTGGCCTTAATGATATCCTTGTCATGAATAGCTTCAAGCTTTAGGCGGTCAATTTCGTGCTGGCGCTCCATAGAGACTTCAGAAAGTTTCTCATCCAGATGGACGAACGCGTCATGTTGCACGTAGACGTCATTGGTACAGGCGATAGCATTTTGTTTGACATCTCCGGGAATAGGATGAATCGCCGGGAGGAACTTTAACCCATCAAAACAAATCTTTGGAAACTTAGCCTTAAGTTCGTTCAATCTCTCCGACACTGTCGGGTCTGTTACGGGAGAGGGAGGAGACGGCTTTGAAAGTTCGCCCTTCCTATGAGAATCTCGGGGGTGCCGAGTAGAAGAAGAGTCAGAGTGTTGGTCCCGGGGAGCATCAGAATGCGACCTCTTATGGCCACGTTTGTCTTTGCTTTGCTCCTGATAAGAAGAGGTCTCCTGGTGGTGTTCGGGTTGATAATAAGTTTTCTTTCGGGATGACGAGTCCCGGGCATGATAATCTCGGTCGCTGTCGCTGTCTCTGTCTCGGTGCTTCCCGAGGCCTGAGTCCCGACCAGACTGGCGTAAAGTCGACGAACCGCGGAGGCGGTCGTATCCGTGAGAGCGCCCCATGTCACCTGCAATCAAACAATAGCGAATTAGCGAGAGAACAGAATGGTGAAAGAAAAGTAGATGCAAAGTGAAATGCATGTGTATGTGTGTGTCCTAGTGCTACCCCCCGACAGACTAGTGGCTTTGCTAACGGGAGTCTTTTCCCCTTGGATCGGGGCCGGGACGCCCGCATCACCCCTGACGGGTGAGCGAAACTTAAACAGCTCCGGGTCATCGAAATCATAGTAGAGCAAGTCGTCGGGAATGGAGAGGTTCGATAAGCCTTTCGGAGAACTTCCAACGCGCTGTGAAGAAGCCTCTTTCTCTGGCTGAACAGGCGTAGCTTTGGAAGTCCCACCAACCTTCTCTTTCCTCAACTTGCGCGCCAGCTCCTTTCTCCCCTTCGAAGGGGAAGATGACGTCTCGATATCATGAGCTTCAGCTGCAGGACCTAAATCCTCACCTCGCTTTTTAGGTGGCTCGCCTAGAATTTCCCCTTCTTTCGGTACTTCAAGAGAAGGGCGAACGGATGATTTAGGCAATTTTTTCCCTCTGACGGGCACGGACTTGGGAAGCGATACGCCCTCTGGAAGGCTAACCCGACGGCCAGGGGCTAGCAAGCCGAACTTCGATAGTGACTCATTGGAAATGAGGGTTCGGATATCTCGCTCTTCAGCAGGAAGAGCTCTCATGGCATCGACAGCATCGGAGTACCCCCGGCCCTCGGGACGGGGGACGAGATCTGAAAAAATAGAACAATGAGTTAGGAGAAGTTCAACCTCAATCGGGAACGGACATCAACTCAGAGAAAGGACTTACTTCCTTCAACCCACCGCCTCGCAAAGCCTTGGGGGCAGCGCACATAAAACCACTCCTGTTTGTACAGGGCGAATTTGCTACTCCACGCGCTAGTGAAAAGTTGGCACTTCCGACGTGGCTCAAGAAACATGTAAGAGGGGCTTTCTCCCCGTTTCTTGGTCATATAGATGTACCTTATATCGCCGAGAGTTGGAGGCCTGGAGAAGACGGCCATGAAAAGCATGTACGTGCCATAAATGAAAGCGTGACCATTTGGATGAAGTTGAGACGGGGCGACGTCCAGATACCGCAGCACGTCGCGAAGGAATAGATTGAAAGGTGGCACGCTACCAACCCAACACATGAACTTGCTACACGTCGTATATCCCGCTGGGGGCAGATGTGGGCGGTCATGCCCCGACGGAACGAGCACGTCAGCAAACGGAATGCCATGAATAGAACATATCCGCTTAAGAGCGGCCTCAGTGACTCTCGAAGCCTGTGAGTCAACTGGGTCATCCAGTAAAATCGACGATTCCAAAGTATCGGGAGCCCAGTCATGAGCGGGAGAAACTGACGGGTCAGTTGTGTCGGGAGCCGTTCGCTTAGAAGACGGCCCAGGTTTGTCGGAAAGTGTAGCAGAACTGGATCTTTTGGACATCTTGAATAAATAGCAGACCCAACCAAGCACCTGTGTGAACTATACTCGAAAAATGATCGACGTTAGAATTAACAGCGCAGATAACCCCCCCGTGTGGTGTGTGAACTAGTGCAATCAATCGCGCATAAGCATTTAGTATAACGTCAAGCCTAAAAACATCGCTTCCGAAAACCGTCATCGCTGACCGTCTCCGAAAGCCTTCTGAATAACGACCGCAGTAAGACACTAGAGGTAATTATTTGATTATGCCAAGTAAAGACCAGTTATGAAATTGGGTAAGGAGAGTATGTTCGGCATTTGTATATGTCCGGCATTTATGTGTGCTCGGCACTTAATTATGCTCGGCATGCTAACTATGTTCGACATGAAAATAGGTCCGGTATTTATGTATGATCGGCATGTTAAGTATATTCGGCATTTACTTGGGTTCGGCATTAAGGTCTGCTCGACGCTTAGTTTGTTCGGCAGGATAGTTTGTGCGGCACTCAAGTACGTTCGGTATGTTGGTTTGCTCGGCATGGAGGTAGGCTCGACATTTATGTACGCTCGGCATAACAGTTTGTTCGGCTAAAGTAGTGGCTCGGAAAAACTACTATTCGGCCTACAACCATCGTTCGGCTCAACCTCAGTTCGTACTGAGTTAGTGTTGTTCGGCCAAAACAAGATTCGGCCGAAACAACGCCCGACCTACCTACTGGCTCACACTTCCTCCCTAACCTTCTGACCCATCGTTCGGCCGACAATATGCCATGCCGAACCAAAGTTGAATCGTGTCCTAACATTCAACACGGCCTTCATACTTTCCACTCTTCCACCCAACTCTTTCCCGCGGCCTCATCTAATACATGAGGCCGTGCCGAACCACAGCATCCCTCTCAAACAACGGAACGAACCCTATGAGGTGATCAACCCTCACCACACCACCCTGCCTTAAGTCGCTCGGCCGTGGGGACGTCCAAATCAGGGTTTGGATCATCCACCCGCATAGCTCGTTCAGCCACCGTTCTAACCTATCCCAACCGGTCGAAACTTATCAAGGAAAGGAATCAGATGAAAGGATTTTACCTAGTTCGTGTTAGAAAGGGTTGAGAAGTCTGAAAAGTCTGATGACTGTGGTAGATCGAGAGTGCAGAAGTGAAAGTAGAGAAAAAGGGGGAGGAAGAAGAAGTTGGGTTTTATAAGGGAGAAGAGGAAGTCGACGGGGTTCTGACCGGCTCTATCGGTCAAAACGGTCATGTTCGGACACCTCGGTTCGTCCAGCTTGGGCCCACTTGGATCTACCGGCACTTGCATTGTTCGGCCCGAATACTCGGTATACAAACTCACTCGAGGTAACATATGTCGTTCGGCTTTCCCTGCTAACGTCCGGCCTTCCCTACTGCGTTCAGCCAAGAGAGCCTTAAGACAAAGGTGGCGACCAAGGATCAAAGCGCATCACGTTCGGTCACGTAATGCACTTTGGGGGGCAAGTGTTTCCCAAGGAATTGACCAGGCAACCTAGTACTCGGCATAGCAAGGACGCTCGGTCAGAAAGGAGCGCTCGACATCAAGTATCGCTCGGCATCAGAAGAACGTTCGGCATTGAATGCCGTTCGGCCAAGACTAACGTTCGGCCTCCAAGGTGTACTCGGTGTAAAGTGTGTTCAGCAGTCAAAGGACACTCGGCATCCAGAGCATGTTCGGCCAAAGGAGCGTTCGGCCAAAGTAAACATTCAGCATAAGACCGTTCGACATAAGGATATCGTTCGGCATCTAGAGGTCGTCTAGCATCGAGAGATAGTTAGGCATTGAATGCCGCTCGGCCAAATAATATCGTTCGGCCACCAAAGTTTGTTCGGCTTTCTACGAACGTTCGGCGTAAGAACGCTCGGCATCCCCGAACGTTCGGCCAGTAAGATGTTTCAGCATCCTCCTCAACACAACTGTTCCAACTGTTGCTCGGCCTACTCGTTCGGCATGAAGGTTTCTGTTCAGCATTCCATCGTTCGGCCTCCCTGGTCGGCGCGCCGTGCCTACACTCTTTGGACCGAGTTATTCGACTACCAGGCCCACTAGGGAAGTCCAACCCACTGTCATCTATAAATAGGGAGGCAGGGGCACAGAAAACGGGATCACATTTCAGAGAACACAGGGGAGACTCTGCCGCATCCAAACCTCATCCAAGACTTCTACTTTTATTTCACAATTGTATTCGAATACTTAAAAGCAGATTGTATCTGTAATCAAGTTTAAAGGGAAGAAATAAAGGATCAACTTCAAAGTGGACGTAGGCTACAACGCCGAACCACTATAAATTCTGTGTTCTCGTCTCCCGCATTTTAATTTATATTATCTTCTCTATTTTAATTTATCTTCTTCATTAATCTCTCTACACAAACTCTCTAAGGGTGTTAGTGACCAATTTTGGCGCTAACAACAGATAATAGTCATTGCTCAAAAATGGGCAAGCATGGACGATCAAATCCTAGATGATACTGATGGAATATTATCATTTTAAACCATGCATAACCAAGAATAACCATATTAATTTAAATAAATTTCTTTACATAAAATATATTCCCGGGTAAAATTATTTCATTTACCTAATTTCAAAATAATACCTTGTCCTTTAACTCGTTCAAGTATATAGGAAATTCCTATTGATAACGTTGGCCAGACACATCGATCAGAATTCATAAGTCACTCAACAGATCAAACTATGCAATATAAAACACTTTTTTTCATTAAAAAATATGCGCCCATATATATAATACACTCCTACTCATATAAGGCATTCCATTACCTTATCACTTAATGAGTTACCCTACCAAAGCCAAGGTTCTCGCTTAATGTTGCGCTCTAATACCACGATGTAATGACCCACTTTTCCATATAGTTTAAGCGGGTAATTAACCATACATGACCCACTCAAAATGAACGAAACGCGGATAGTTAAGGGAAAGAAAGAAGAAAGAAGACAAGAAGAAAACAGAACAACACAGAATCTCATAGCGGAACAAATAATTTATAATATACAACAAAAAACTGTAATATATGTATATACCGACATCAATCAGAGTATACTAACCTATTTTCAGCTCGGACGGTTATAATAACCCATCCTCATAATTGCTGATAAATACAACAATGAATGCAATGGAAAAATAACAACGTATGCGAATACATCTCTGGGCCTCCATCTCGTCTCTTGAAGTTCCAAAACATCTAAACTAAATCTACAATAAGCTCGGTTTGACCCAAGCATATAGGAAAATAACATCTGGGTCAGTCTGGCAAAACCAGCGTGAGAAACACAAACCACAAAGAGTTTTATTTACTATAACTTGTAAAAACCAAAGGTGTCTCGTAACCAAAACATTTTCAATAGAAAATCCATTGTATTATAATAATGCCTAAAACACAAATACTTATTAATCATAGCCAAAAAATCTACATTAATTATATTCCAGCATATTAGGTATATAACTAAAACCGTAAAGGCATATATTTGAGAATGAATTCCATACAATGACAGGGCTACTGGTCCCCCGTCACGATGCATCTCCAGATAAAATAACACCGAGGATCTCGTTGGGATCCTCAACCAACACAGGACCAGCCTACCACTTGGCTAGTAGTACTGAATACGATCACTCCTCCATTAATGGGCCCGAAGCATACAAAGGAGAGATAATATCGACTCTACATAACGATGATCATTGTAACACCCCATATTTTATAATCTTATTTAGGATATTTAATTAGTTAAATTAAAATAAATAATGTGAAGATTAATAGGTTGAGATTTAATGAGTTAAAATTAGCCATGCCATGTTAAGTGGGTTAAATAAAATAAAATAACACTAGATAATATGTTAGGAAATGAGAAGGACAATATGGGAAATAGTAAAACCTTATACCCTAAACCCTTAGGAGATGGGTTACTCAAGTTCACTAGCGCTCATTTCACTAAAACTAAATTGCTAAGGATGGCCACCATTTCCTATTCTCAAAAGAAGAACTAAAGCTAGGATTCAAGAGAAGAGAAGTAATCAACCAATTCTCTTATCTATAATCTCCAAGCTAAGGTGAATAATTACTACATCCCCAATTCCTTTAGTTTTCGGTTTTATGACCAGATTCGAAATTCTTTTGGTATATCTATGCCATGTTTGATGTTTCAAAATACACACAGACACACACACACACACACACACATATATCTGTGTGTGTGTGTGTGTTAGTGAAGTTATACATGTTCATAATTGTTTTTATGATATGTCAGGCATGAAAACCGTATTTAATGATAACTGAATGCCTTGAAAATTTAAAAATAAATCAAAAATAATATTTTAAAGATGGGTTTTGATTTTCAAAATTTTCCGATTTATTGTGGATTTTATATTAATTTTCTAGTGAAGGAAGTTGTTTATTGGGTTATAAATTATTTTCGACTAAAATAAAAGTTATTTGGGTTTGAGATTTTAGTATGTTAGGCAATATATTAAAATGGATTTTCTAGGATTTTTCTAGATTTTTCCTAAGTCATTTGATGAATATATAAAATTATTTAAGGTAAGGGACTTAAATGTTTTATATATTAAATTAAGGAGAAGGGGCATTTTGCAAAATAAAATGATTATTTAATTTTAGTAATAGCGGCAGCACATTTCTAAAAAAGTATTTATTAAACAATGAAAATTTGACAAACAAATCTAGGTTGGTTGAAAAGTTTCCTTTTTGAAGTTAAAAACAAAAATCACACTTTTTTTCCATGTTTCAGCCAATACGGCAATAGACCTTCTGCCCCAAACCTTTCATCATAGTCGAAAGGACAGCTTTCGACAAGGTCAAAGTTCAATGCATAAGGTATCAAATGTTTGGTATGTAATGAATTGAATAAAGCTGAAAAGTTCTAAGTCGAAAGGTTGATGGCCAAAGAGGTTGGAATATATTTGTTTTATAAATTAAAAGCTTTCGCCTGCTTTGCTTTCAAATTGGAGCTTTCGACTTGGTTGCTTTTGACCAGATCAAATTATTTATAAAAAAAGATTTTAAACCTTCCGATGTAGCCAAAAGGTTACTGCTGCTTCAACTATTACTTTGTTTTAAAATCTTCCGATGTTGCCGAAGGGTTTCTGCCGTTTTATATATAAATGTTTTGTTTTTGAACCTTTCGACCAAGTTGAAAGGTTTACTTGTTTTTAAAACCATTCGTTACTCCAATGCTTTTGAAAGGAAGCTTTTGACTTAGGTGATTGATCCTTGTTTTATAAAGTACAACCCAAAGCTTTCGAAAAGTTGTTTCCAATGAACTCGAAAGGTTTTAAAAGAAGGCTTCCAAATTGTTTGGAATTGAACCCAGTATACCTTCGGAGGGTTTATGTTTTGAAAGGTTTTATACCTCCGAAGGGTCTGTTATCGAATGGTACCGAAAGGTTTATTAGATGATTTTGAAAGGTTTATGGAGGAAGGTTTCCAAAAGTTTTTCTAAGGTAATGTTTTAAAGTGGTTTTGAAGAAGGATGTCCAAAGTTTATAACTTTCGTAAGGTTTGCTTTTCAATGGATTCAAAAGGTTAGAGGAATGATCTCGAAAAGTTTAAGGTTTGATTTTGAAAGAGATGATTTCGAAAGTTTAAAAAGAGGTTCTTTCAGATGGTTAAATGTTTCCACCAATTGAATTTTGAGTAAAGGTTATATATGATATTGTGATATGATTTTGAGTAAAGTATAAAGATTATATACTTTTCCTTGTTTAAGTTTGATTTAAAGGTTTAAATAATTTTGAAAATGTTTTCAAGGAAAATTAGAGGAGGGGATCCTTAATTATAAATGACTCAGATATTAGAAAACCAGATTGGACTAGTATGGGGTCGTGCCATATACATTAGTTAATAGCTGCAGCTAATTGTTGTCCATAATTCTAGTGTGTTGGGCTTTATCACAGGTAGAATAAACTTATGATTTCACACTGCAAGGAATATATGTTTGTATATAGATAGGTTAATGGTGAGCTTGAAAAACCATTAGGATCGGGAAGACCTGAAAGATGATTAAGTTAGGGACAGACCGTTTATAAGTGAGATATTTAACAGATAGTTTAGGACAGACCGTCCTGATGGGAAATAATAAATAGATAGCTAAGGATAGAAAATCCAAAAGATGAAAATCTAAAAGGTGTTAGGTTAATTTTGATTATATTGTCTAGTAGGCCCGAGTCAGCCTAAGGTTAAAAGTTATCTAAGCAAAACTTATGTGTTTGAACAGATAATTCATTATTACCTGATATTTATGTATGTTTACATAATGTTTACTTTATAGTATTTAAACATTGTGGATGCAGGAGCATAGTATATGGTTTTATGAAAGCTTTTGCAAAGATATGTTTTAAAAGGATGTCAGTGAGGAAACCCATTGCGTTAAGCGGCGTGGTCTCACTTAACAAGATTATTCCAGGATGTATAATATTATTCACACTAGGCTTTTTGTATGACTCGAAGTTTATGTTTTCCCCTCAAACTCTTGGGTGCTCAAAATTGATTTGAGTAGGCTGAGAGGTTAGGGTTCTTGTAAGGTTTTAGATTGTTGACGAATAAGCTATTGGAGGATGCAGGAGGCGACGGATAGCTACTTAGGATATGTTGTTTATTGTTGTGTTGTGATGGATTTTCCACTGTGATGTTATGTATCAAGTCTAATATGACCATATGACTCTGATCAACCGAGGGGATATCTTCATATACCGCTCTTGGCGTAGTTTGTAATGGTTATATTTAATACGTACCTGGGAAACGATTTGGGTTCTGTTAAGTGAATGTGAAACAATTTGATTCGGAAAATGTAATGAAGTAATTTGTGGTTTTGAAATCTGTGTTTTGTTTCATATTCAAGTGCTTCTGATACTATTGATACCATTAACATAATTGTATTTAGTCGTCGAAAGCTAATACTCTAGATGACTGCAGCATCCGTAGCACTTAGTTTTGGGCCTCTAAATAGGGGATGTTACAGCTTGGTATCAGAGCATGGTTTATGGAATACTTTAACTAAAAATGATTTTGAAAACATAATCCTTAGAAATTAGAGTTAAGATCGGGGTATGGGATAACGCTATGGTAATGTATGTGTATTTGTTATATATATATATATAAGTATACACTATATCTTTAGACTCCTATCTTAGTTAGGCTATTCATCTGTGTCTCATGAGGTTTGAATACAGATATGGAGGGAAGAAGAAGCAAAGTGAATGTTGGAGGAAACAGCACCACTGCCAATGGAAACGCCCGACCAAACACTAGGAGAGGTCCTGGTCAGGCACAAGCTGAAACTGCTGGTGCAGGAGTTCCCCAAATGGATATGGGAGCGATGTATCGATTCTTTGTAAATATGGTGCAAGCTAGAGTAGCAGCTAGTGTTGTCGAAGTAACACTATTGGAGGTGGAGCTCAGGAAGTTCTTGTGGTCAATCAGTATGCCAACTTGAGTAGGGATTACATCAGGCCTAGAGGACGCTGTTTATTGGTACCGAAGGTGTGATCGAGGTGGAGAATTGGCTACTACATTGTGAAAGAATATTTGCAGATCTAGGACTGAATGATGCTTAGAAGAGAAGACCGGCTTCGACGCAGTTGCAGGGAGCTGCTTTATTCTGGTGGAATACCATTACCACTGGAGTTGATGAAGAGACCATAACTTGGAAAGAGTTCACGAGAAGGTTTTCAGAAAGATTTATGTCTGTAATGGCACAGGCAGCGTTGGTGAGGAAGTTCGTAGAGTTGGAACAAGGAGATATGTCCGTGTTGGAGTATACAAGGAAATTTGAGGAATTGGCCCGATATGGGTACGCTTTGGTGGACACTGTGGTCAATAGGAACGAGAAGTTTATTAGTGGCTCATTGCCGGAGTTGATACAACTTTGCCGCACTTGAGAGACCCCAGTGATGTAGTTGTTGAGATGGTATTAAGGCAAGAGGAGGCATTGGCTTGCTTAAGGAAGAAGGTGAAGAAGCCCCAGATTGGATAGGCTCATAAGAGGAAATTTTTCCGGAAAAAGACTGCTCGGAAAGAGGGAGCGCAAAAGAAAGGTAAGGCTGAAGTAGTTCGCTACAATTGCAACAAGAAGGGACACTATGCCAATGGGTGTAGAACCGACAAAGAAAAAGGAAAAGAGGCTAGAGGAAAGAAGGGTGCCAGATGCTTTAATTATGATTCAGTCGGTCATTACAAGAAAAAGTGCTTGCAAAGGAAGGAAAGGGGTGAGTTTATGCTTTGGAGCCTACAATTGCAAGGCCTGTTGTACAGGAAAAGGGGGAGGTTGTCTTAGGAGGTTCATTGCCGATCCACGGTATGTTTGTTAGCGTTCTATTTGATACTGGAGTATCTCATTCTTTTATTTCTCGATGTCTGGTAGATAGGCTTAACCTAGAACCCTCTTACTTAGTTACTTCCTTAAGGGTTGCAAATCCAATAGGAGGTTATGCAACACTTGGGATGAGGTGTGACCATTTAGAATTTGATTTGCTAGGCCATACCTTTGATTGTTGTTTGCATGTGTTTGACTTTGTGGGGTTTGGGACTATACTTGGGATCGATTGTTTCAGTAAATATGATGCTAGGATATTTTGCCAAGATAGGAAAATATCACTTAGTCGCCCGGATTGTTGTGATTGAATAGTTTATACCACATAGAACCCTAGTTGTGAAGTGAATGCTTGATTGGGTGTTATGGAGTTAGAGGATGAGTTGAATCGAGTCTTTGTGGTGAGATAATTTGCTGATGTGTTTGAGCCAGTCGTTGGACTGCCACCGAAACGGAATATTGAGTTTCAGATTGATTTAGTGCTTGGAGCAGAGCCGGTGAGTAAGCTACCAAGCAGAATGACGCCTACTGAGTGAAAGAATTAAAGGTACGTTTGGTGTATTTAGAAGGCAAGAGTTTTATTCAACTAAGTAGTTCGCCATGTGGAGATGCCGCTTTATTTGTTAAGAAATCGGGCGGATCGTTTGGGCTATGTATCGATTATCGTAAGATGAATGAGAAGAAGATAAAGAACTGATATCCATTGCCGAGAATTGACGATTTGTTCGACCAGTTAAGTGGATCAAAAGTATTCTCTCAATTGGATTTGGCGATAGGATTTCATTAGCTTAGAGTGGAAGAGGGTAGCATTCCTTTGATGGCATTTAGGACGAGATATGGATCGTACGAAAAATGGTTAGTCATGCCGTTCGAACTAACTAATGTGATGGCATTCTTTGTGGATCTAATGAATAGAATTTTTCAAGAGCACTTGGATAGATTTGTGTTGGTTTTCATAAATGACATTTTGATATACTCTAAGGATGAGAAGGATCATGAAGTTCGTCTTAGAGTCGTGCTTAAGACGTTGAGAGCGCATTAGTTGAAGGCTAAGTTTTCAAAGTGTCAGTTTTGGAAGAAGAAAGTGAAATTCCTTGGTCATTTTATCTTAGAGGAAGGGTTGTCAGTAGATCCAAATAAGATTGAAGCGGTGAATAATTGGAAGAGACCCGAGATGATGACCGAGATAAAGAGTTTTCTTGGATTGGATGGGTATTATCGGAGATTTATAAAAGATTTTTTGCGGATAGATGCACCGATGCCTAAGCTATCGCGAAAAGAGGTGAAGTTCATATGGACTAATAAGTGTGAGGAAGCATTCCAGAGCTTGAAACACTTATTGACCCATGCACCAGTGTTAGTGGTTCTGGAAGGGAATCGGGATTTAGTTGTTTATGCAGATGCATGTGGAACTGAATTGGGAGTTGTATTGATGCAAAGAGGTAAAGCAGTTGCTTATGCTTCTAGACAGCTCAGACCGCATGAGGTTAGGCATCCAACACATGATTTGGAGTTAGCTTCCGTTATATTTTCTTTGAAGGTATGGAGGCATTATCTTTTGGGAGAGCGATTTGAGCTATATACTGATCATAAGTCGTTGAAGTATTTATTCTCTCAAAAGGAGCTGAATACGAGACAGCAGAGATGGTTGGAGTTTATTGATGCCTAAGATTTTGGAATTGAGTACACACCCGGAAAAGGAAACAAGGTAGTGGATGCACTCGGTCGGAAACATCAGAATGCAGTATTGGCTATGGTTGCTGAGTGGAAAGACTTGGAAGCATTATCATCTTGTAGAGTGCAGTTTAGTTCCGATGTAGGTTCAGGTGTAGAAAGTGCTATGTTGCCTTGTTTAGAAGTTCGACCGGTGATGAATGAAAGGATAGCTTCTAAATAGGAGGAGGATCCAGTTTTGGCTGAGCGCATCAGAAGGTTAAGAGAAGAAACGGACAGCGATGACTTGAAGGGTTTCAATCTTGACCAAAATGGGTGGTTGAAAAAGAAAGGAAGGTTATGTGTTCTGAATATAGGAGATATGAGGAAGGAGGTTTTGGTTGAATGCCATCATTCGAAGTTCACTATCCATCCAGGAGGAACGAAGATGTATTAGGATATGAAAAGAAGTTTCTTTTGGGAAGGTATGAAACAGGACATTGGATTATGTGTTAAGCAGTTCTTGAATTTCCAACAGGCAAAGGCTGAGCACCAGAAGCCAAGTGGATTGCTTCAACCATTAGAGGTTCCATTATGGAACTGGGATTCAATCTCTATGGATTTTATTGACGGATTGCCAAGATCTAGTAAAGGAAACAAAAGCATATGGGTCATAGTGGATCGACTGACTAAGAGTGCCCATTTTATTCCAGTAAAATCAACTAGGACGGCACCTAGTTTGGCGAGGTTATTTATGAAGAATGTAGTTAGGCTGCACATGATTCCTAGTAGTATTGTCAGTGATAAAGATTTTTTATTTACTAGTGAGTTCTGGAAAAGTCTATAGGAAGCATTAAGAACCAAGCTCAACATGAGTACACCTTACCATCCACAGGCTGATGGGCAAACGGAAAGAGTTAATAAAATCTTGGAAAATTTGTTAAGAGCTTGTATATTTGATTTCGGGGGGTCATGGGAGGACCATCTTCATCTAGTTGAGTTCTCATATAACAATATTTATCAGACTAGTTTTGGGATGGCACCGTTTAAAGCATTGTATGGAAGAACTTGCAAGTCTCCCATATATTGGTTGGAACCAGGGATAGATTGGTTTTTTGTCCGGATTTAGTGAAGGAAGTTGCGGAGAAGATTGAGTTGGTTCGAGCTAGAATGAAGGAGGATCAATCTAGGCAGAAAAATTATGCAGATAGAAGAAGGAAGGATTTGTAATTTTCTATCAAAGAGTATGTGTTAATTAAGGTTTCACCGATGAAGGGTGTAACTAGATTTGGAAAGTCAGGGAAGTTAGCACCTAGGTTCATTGGTCCTTTTCGTATTATTGAGAGGACCGGAAAACTCGCTTATAGAGTAGAGTTACCAAGTAGTTTGGCTGGAGTCAATGATGTTTTCCATGTTTCTCATCTTAAAAAATGTGTTAGAGACCCGGAGACTACCATAGCACCTACAGTGTTAAAGACTTAGTAGTAGAACCGAATTTGACTATAGTTAGAAAGACGATTCGAATTATGGCTGGAGATGAGAAGAAATTGAGGAACAAGACAGTCGAGTTAGTAAAGGTTCAATGGAGTGATGATGCTAGAGACTATACTTGGGAAGTGGAGAGCAGGATTAGAGACTCTTACCTTGATTTATTTGATGGTATGTTCTACCTTTGATTGCTTTGCTATGTACCATATCGTAATTTCGAGGATGATATTCTTTAAGGTGGGGAGTCTGTAACACCCCATATTTTTATAACCTTATTTAGGGTATTTGATTAATTAAATTAAATTAAATAATGTGAAGATTTGTATGTTAAGATTTGATTAGTTAAAGGTAGTTGTGCCATGTTAAATGGGTTAACTAAAATGAAATAACACTAGATAATATGTTAGGAAATGAGAAGGGCGATATGGAAAATAGTAAAATCTTATACCCTAAACCCTTAGGAGATGGGTAACTCACGTTCACTCACTCTCATTTCACTAAAATTAAATTTCTAAGGTCGTCCTATTCTCAAAAGCAGAATTAAAGCTAGGGTTCAAGAGAAGAGAAGTAATCAACTAATTCAACAACCAAATCTCTTATCTATAATCTCAAAGCTAAGATGAATAATTACTACATCCCTAATTCTTTTATTTTTCATTTTATGAATAGATCTAAAATGATTTTGCTATATTTATGCCATTTTTGATGTTTAAATATATATATATATATATATATATATATATATATATATGTTGTTGGTGAAGTTATACGTGTTTATACTTGTTTTTATGATACGTTAGGTATGAAAACCCTATTTAATGACATCCGAATGACTTGAAAATTTAAACATAGATCAAGAATATTACTTTAAGGAAGGGTTTTGATTTTCATAATTTTTTGATGTATTACGGATTTTATATTAATTTACTAGTGAAGGAAATTGTTTATTAGGTTATAAATTATTTTCGGCAAAAATAAAAATTATTTGGGTTTGAGATTTTAATATGTTAGGCAATATATTAAAATAGCTTTTATGGTATTTTTCCTAAGTCATTTGATGAATATACAAAATTATTTAAGGTATGAGACTTAAATGTTTTATATATTTAATTAAGTAGAAGTGGCATTTTATAAAATAAAATGATTATTTAATTTTAGTAATAGCGGTAGCACATTTCTGAATAAGTATTTATTAACCAATGAAAATTTGACTAACAAAGGCTGGTTGGTTGAAAAGTTTTCTTTTTAAAGCTAAAAACAAAAATAAGACTTTCTCCATATTTCAGCCAATACGGCAATAGACCTTCCACCTCAGAACTTTCGTCATAGTCGAAAGGATAGCTTTCGACAAGGTCAAAGGTCAAAGCATAAGGTATCAAATGTTTGGTACGTAATAAATTGAATAAAGCTGAAAGGTTCTAAATCGAAAGGTTGATGGCCAAAGAGGCTGGAATATATTTGTTTTATAAATTAAAAGCTTTCGCCTGCTTTGCTTTCAAATTGGAGCTTTCGACTAGGTCAAATTATTTACAAAGAAAGATTTAAACCTTTCGATGTAGCCGAAAGGTTATTGCTGCTACACTATTACTTTGTTTTGAAACCTTCCGACATTGCCGAAGGGTTTCTACCATTTTGTATATAAATGTTTTGTTTTTGAACCTTCTGACCAGGTCAAAAGGTTTACTTGTTTTTAAAACTAGCTGTTTCTCTAATGCTTTCGAAAGGAAGCTTTCGACTTAGGTGATTTACCCTTATTTTATAAAGTATAACCCAAAGCTTTTGAAAGGTTGTTTCCAATGAAGTCGAAAGGTTTTAGAAGAAGGTTTCCAAATTGTTTGGAATTGAACCTAGTATACCTTCGGAGGGTTTATGTTTTGAAAGGTTTTATACCTTTAAAGGGACTGTTATCGAATAGTACCGAAAGGTTTATTAGATGATTTCGAAAGGTTTATGAAGGAAGGTTTTCTAAAGGTTTTTCTAAGGCAATGTTTTAAAGTGGTTTTGAAAAAGGATGTCCAAAGTTTATAACTTTCGTAAGGTTTTATTTTCAATGGATTTGAAAGGTTAGAGGAATGATTTCGAAAGGTTCAAGGTTTGATTTTGAAAGAGATGATTTCAAACGTTTAGAAAGAGGTTCTTTCAAATGGTAAAATGTTTCCACCAATTAAATTTCGAGTAAAGGATATATATGACATGGGGATATGATTTTGAGTAAAGTATAAAGATTATATACTTTTCCTTATTTAAGTTTGATTTAAAGGTTTAAATCATTTTGAAAATATTTTCAAGGAAAATTGGGGAGGGGATCCATAATTGTAAATGACTCAAATATTAGAAAACCAGATGGGACTAGTATGGGGTCGCGCCCTATACATTAGCTGATAGCCCCAACTAATTATTGTCCAAAATTCCAATGTGTAGGGCTTTGTCACAGGCAGACTAAAATTATGATTGCATATTGAAAGGAATATATGTTTGTATATAGATAGGTTATTGGTGAGCCTGAAAAAACATTAGGATCAGGAAGACATGGGAAATGATTAAGTTAGGGATAGACCATCCAGAAGTGAGATATTTATCAAATAATTTAGGATAGACCGTCCTGATAGGAAATGTTAAATAGACAGCAAAGGATAAAAAATTCCAGAAGATGAATATCTAATAGGTGTTAGGTTAATTTTGATTATATCGTTTTGAAGGCCCAAGTCAGTCAAAGGTTAAAAGTTATCCAAGCAAAACTTGTGTGTTTGAACATATAGTTCATTTTTACCTGATATTTATGTATGTTTACATAATGTTTACTTTATAGTATTTAACCATTGTGGATGTAGGAGCTAGTATATGGTTTTATGAAAGATTTTGCAAAGATATGTTTTAAAAGGAAGTTAGTGAGGGGAAACCCATTCCACTAAGCGGCGTGGTCTCACTTAACATAATTATTTCGGGATATATAATATGATTCACACCAGGCTTTATGTCTGACTCAAAGTTTATATTTTTCCCTTAAACTCTCGGGTGCTCAAAATTTATTTGAGTAAGCTGAGAGGTTAGGGTTCTTTTCAGGTTTTAGAATGCTGACAAATAAGCTATCGGAAGGTGCAGGTGGCAACGGATAGCTACTTAGGATTTGCTGTTTATTGTTGTGTTGGGATGGATTTTCCGCTGTGATGTTATGTATTAGGTCTAATATGACCATATGAATCTAAACCACCGAGGGGTTATCTTTATATACCGTTCTCGGCGTAATTTGTAATGATTATATTTAATCTATACCTGGGAAATGATTTGGGTTATGTTAAGTGAATGTGAAACAATTTGATTTGGAAAATGTAATGAATTAATATGTGGTTTTGAAATATGTGTTATGTTTCATATTCAAGTGCTTCTGATATTATTGATACCATTAACATAGCCGTATTTAGTCGCTGGAAGCTAATACTATAGATGACTGAAGCATCTGTAGCGCTTAGTTTTGGGCCTCTGGATAGGGGATGTTACAGCCACACGCTACTACGGAGCGACCCACTTAGCCCTATTGCATCTCCCCTGTTTTAGTCATTCTCGGTTGACAAGGCTTGTAACTATGTTTTACCTTTTATATAGAACTTCCACTTGAAATGTTGCATCGCCTTCCAATCGACAACACAATGTTAGCATTCACCCATACAAGTTCATTTTGGGACTGAACGAAACGCTTGAGTGCTCCATCTACAATTCCATCATCTTCAAGATGTCTTCACTTTAAAATGCTTAAGTTTGATCGATGTGGTTTTTGGATAACATGTCTGTTCCCGTTCTCTTCGAAACAACATTCTATAATTTCCAGTAAACTCAACCTCGGTTATTTATAAAATAAACAGTCAAAGATAAGAGTGGAGATCACCTCCTAACCGTTAGTGGATGGATTTCCTTATCATTGTCCTAGGAGAAAGAAACGAGATTTATACATAAAGTATAACATCATCAGAGATGACTGTGCCATATAACTTATGTGTTTCTCTTAGATATTTATGAAAATACGTTTTGGGTCCAAATTCGATAGTCATGTTATTTAACTATCAAATAAAAAACAACAACAAAGATTGACATTTCCCCGTGGAAATCACCAAGCCTTTGAAAATTAATATTTCGTTTATTCCACACTTCATAAAACTTGATCCAAAGGTTTTTTCGAAACACTATTCCCAAACTCTTTACATCCCTTTTATACTTATAAACATCAACACTTATCTTATTGTTATGGGTATATTTACAAAAGTTTTCTTCTTCTCGAACTCCATATTAAATGCCCAAATGGATTCTATATAAAACGTTACTTCCTATAAAACCAACCCACTATCCTTTATGAACTTCCCTTTAAAAAGCTCACTTCATAATCCAAATAACATAAAAAATTCCAAAATAATTTGTAATTCACTTTAAATAACTCCAAGGTAATTTTAAAAAAATCTATATAAAATAATTATTTAACTTGAAGGATCATTTATACTCTTGCTCAATTCAAGATCTCTTTAAGAATTTATAAAAACTCGTTTTATAAACTTCCTTTGTTTGAACAACTTCCAAAATAACTTTAATCAATAGAGTTTTTTCGACAACAATCGATTATTTAAAAACACCTTTAAAACAACCAAGTTACTATTTACCTCCCTTGTTTAATTTCTTTAAACCTCATTCCAAATAATGACTTTAGAATGCACTTAATAATATATTAACTAATTTGAAATATTATTATTACACCGATAATTTAACCCAAAACAATATTAATAAAATAAATAATCATATAAATTTTAAACAATAATTAAATATTCTTAAATCTCTTTATGAAATATTTTAAGGAATTCTTCAATAATTAACCTTTAATAATTATTTAAAACAATAATCAATTATCTTTTAAAACATTATTAATAATTAATAATTATTTTTTAAGCCTTATTACTAATTAATATTTATTCTTTGAAATAACTTTATTAGATAACTAACTTTTTAAATTAGAAGAGGAATAGCAACTCCAACGGTACTTGATCATTAATTCCCTTATTCCCCAAGTTATAATCTAGGTATTTACATAACATCACATATATAAATTAAACTCGTAATAAATAGTTGATTATGATTACATAACTTATTCAATAATAAGCAATTGGAATTGAACAGTTGTCCAAATATAACCTACTCATTTAATAATAGCAGAACGATGATGTATTTTGCAGAACAGTTGTCCAATTAATTTAATTAATAGAACGGTGCATTATTCCGCTCAACAAATGTCCAATTACCATATTCAGTCTAATTCAATTCAACAGCATTTTATTTTGCCACAAAAACATCAATAATTAGGTATATAGATTCAAATGATGTCATTAATTAAAATAACATAATTTAAATCTTGTATGTTTACATAGGTCATAAATTATTTTTTTCCAAGCTATCAACAAGTGATACTATGATGTTGTACTCGTCAATATGAGTCTATCGCAAAAATTAGTGTGTCAATCGGTTTAGATATGAGCAAGATACGTTAATCTAACCATAGCACCCTTTTTATAAAATTAAATAACAATTAAAAACCAAGTTTCTCACCCATTCCAACATGGGCCAAGCCCATCCAAACAAAACATCCACACCCGAAATGCATAGCACCCATCTTCTTCCCTATTCTCCTTCAATTCCATCATCCAACATTAACGTGCACACGGTGTACGTGCACGAGGTCTCTCTCCACCAGCTCAACTCGTTGTTGCCACCCACGCAGCCGCCATCACCTCATCGTCACGATGAACCCCTCCAAAGCCAATGTGCACCAGACCCTCTCCTCGCAAACCCATCATAGCCGAAACCCAAATCATGTTCATCCTAAAAATGTTGGACACTTTATTACAACGATCTCCACCAAATTTCAAAGACGAAGCACCTCACTGCCCCGGACCCCAAACCAAGCTCCATTCTTCTAATCGTCAACTACAACTCCGATGAACTCTAACCTTACTTTCTGACCACCGACAATGAATTTTTCCGAAACTTCACCAAAAATAGTATGCTTCGATACAAACTCAACGATGCTAGCGGCGTCGAACAATTCGACCCGGATCAAGCGAAATGAGTTTTTGACGTTTAAGTTCATTTATTCCGTCTTATTTTGGTGATTTCTCGATCAATACTTGACGAAAAATTGAGCGACCTTTTTCTAAAAATACTAGATGAGATATCAAACGACTTTCATGTTTAACGATTGAGCTGAAAATTAGTGGATTGGAGTATGTTGATTTTTGAAGGCGGAAAGTGATTTGAATTCGCTGCTTTAGGAGGAAGAAAAGAAAAAAAAGGAGAAGGAGTGATGCTCTATACATATGTGTGTGTGTGTGTGTGTGTGTGTGTGTGTGTGTGTGTGTATATATATGCAGGCAGGCACTATGTTAAGAAATGAGGGAGGCATGTCCATACTATGAAGTCCCCCTCCCCCTACAACCTGCCCCATAAAACAAGGTACCCAAGAAGGCTAGAAACGAGGAGAAGGTAGGGGTAAGAGGTAAGGTAGAGAATCGAAAAGGATATGGTTTTGAATGTGGCCATGTAGTTTGGGTGGTTTAATGTGCATGGGTTAATCTTGTTTCGAAATTGAAAAGCTTCGCGGTATACTACTACCTGATATCGTGTCCGCGTACGAGCCACGAACAACTGGAAACAGAACGTGATAATGCATAGAAAGGCGACGTGATCACAAATCAACAATAAAACACACTGGTAATTGAATTCTGTTATAATTCGAAAATATTGGCGTTCGACGTAATATACGTCACAAATTTAAATATTTTTCAATATATAATTATAGAAAAATTCTATGTATATGATTTTTTTTTGTTATTTGGAATTATATTTTTTTCCAAATTGATTTACTTATTTCTTTCATATTAAAATCATAAATTAAATATTAAAATCAATTAAATATTTTCAAAAACAAAAGCGATAAAGTTTCGGTTCGTTACACTCTCAACCCCTTAAAAAGAATTTCGTCATCGAAATTTCCTTCCAAGGGTACCCAAGACTCTTCAGAAGTCCGCATGATGTTCATAGATCATTCATATACAAAAGCTGATTCGACCACTATTCGAATACATAACTTTACTTCCAAACTAGTTTCGTCCATCCAATCCTCCAATGCAGACTCCGATCAGGCTCCTTAATTTGGAACCTCTGTTTTCCTCACATATTCATGTACTATGATAGACAACATTAGTCGCATACTAAAAACTCTCATCAAGTGCTCACCGTTAAAAACTGAGTAATAGATCCTTATTCGAAACGGTGTGAAACACCTCAAAGCCATGTGCTCGAACCTCAAATCAAAACTATGTGAAAAGGGAAACGATCTATGTCAAACTTACACACTTATTTGATTGGTTCTTGCTAATCCAATTCTATCCCTATTAAAACTTTCTGAAAACAATTTCAAAAAACACAACTTAAACTCATAAATTTTTGTAATATCCTACCACGTCTTAAGGGTATACACAGCTATCAGATTCAAAATTCAATTTTAAATTCACTTAAGAATTTTAAACACTCAGGGTTTTATTCAAAACACTTTTTGAAATGACACTATATGCTTTAATTTACAGAGTGTGTGTGTGCGTGCGCTCGTGAATAGCACGAGTCACCCTGAATTTATACCAAGGAACTAGGTACTATCAATAGTATCATACAATTCTTTACAAGAAGGATAATACTCAAGAGAAACATTCACCATTCGAATGTATCTCTTACCCATTTTTAGTTATTTTCGAGCCACTAGAATTGGTTGATTTAAAACCACTTCTATTTTTTCAAATCCATTTTCAAACAATACTACATATATTTTCAAATAAATAGTTTATATCAAACTATCAATTTCCAACTTACTTTGGATTCGACCGGATTGGAACATGTCCCGATTGTACAATGACAAAGGAAATAATTTACTAAGTGCACTATACCGTTCGTTTAGGCAAACATCCTATCATCACTTAGAAGATTATTCTGATCATCACAAAACAAATAGAGACTCATTTCCCGAACCAAACCAAAGAAAACACACTTCCTATTAACATTATTTTTCAAGAACACCGATATTTTAGTCCTAAAATTTTCATATTAAATTCTTTTTAATTTAAAGACACTTTCTTATACATTCATTTTATAAGATCAACTTTTATAAACCATTTTTCAATTATTTATCTCAAAAAATATTCTAACTTCCCTTTAATAAACCCTTTTTTTTTATTAAAGTCCATTTTTATAAACCAACTTTTATCTTAGATCATTTCTAAAGTATTTATTTCAAAATATTCTGATTTTCTATAAATATCTTTTGTTAAATAATTTTTTTAACCTATATTAACATTGAATGTCATATTGTCAAATTGTGAGACTTAATTCACAAGGTATTCGGTTTAATGTTCCAAAATTTCTATCACTATAACAAAATACCCTTTTTACAACGGGCAATACACGTTGTAATAGTGGTTTCGCAACGGGCCAGTGCCCTTCTTATTATGCGATGTTGTAATAGACCCAAAAGATTTAATAACGGTTTAAAATCATTGTAAAAACACATTGTAGTAAACATTTTTACAACGGTCCAAAACCGTTGCAATAGAGTCTTTTACAATAGGCATAAACCGTTGCAATATGCCCCTGTCACAACTGGCATTAACCGTTGTAATATATGTCTTTTATAATTGTTTTTACCTGTTGTTAAAATATGCAAAATTTGAAAATAAATTAAAGCATTGGTGCAGCATTGGTGCAGATCTTACTCATAATTGCTAAAAAGCCAAAACGAATTGTATATTCCCATCATTTATAAAGTCTTAGTATAATTACAAATCATTGTCGTTTAAGCCAAAACTAATATAAAAGGAGCTGAATACAAACAATACAGATGATAATTATAATGGAAGCATGATCATCTTCAGTACTAGATTAACCAATATTAAAGATTAATGACTCAAATTGAATAATGGAAACCACATAGATGGCAGATCACGTATCATGTTTCAGCAGTTTGCTCGTTACGCACTTCTTAATATGCAACCTCCTGTGTTATCTGGCTTCGCATCAAAATTCTACCAGCACTCAAGCTTCAACCTGTACCTTAGCTTCAGTGTTCATGCTCTGCATCACTATCTACTTGCATTACATCACTTAATAAGATAAAGTGCTCATTAATGATACACTGCTAATAGTATCTCATAATCTGAAGACAACTACTTTGAGTTCAAACGTGGGTGAACACAACCCAATTATGTCACAATTTTTCAACGATTCAAAAGCAAGAAAAAGGAGGACCATTTAATTATGGCAGCACTTGGCATCTAATACAAGGATATCATGAGTCGGTAATTTCAAGAATGAATCAAAACACTTGAGGTTCTCACATAAAAATCTCATATATAAGCCTAAAGCTACTAAAATGGAATTGACGTAGTGGAACAAACAAAGAGATAAAAATAATATCCCAATACAAGGCTGGAAACTGAACGATATAAGATTATCATATTACAGGAGATAGTTTGTATATACTATGTAATAGCGGGCTGTTCTTTATATTGGGCCAACCCGCAGCCCATTGCTTTATTTTTCTTTTATAAATGCAAAGCTACAGAGATGTATCATGTAATATACATATCTTTCAATTCATCATATTTTACATCTTCTTCTATTTTCTTTAACTTGGTATCAGAGCTTTTAAAACTGCTTAACAGCAGTTGCTCTCATCAGATATCATATCATCATTTGAGAAGCTTTCTTCATCATCTGAATCGTGTGCCGTGCCTGGAAGGAGTTCTCTCAGAGAGATCTCATCATCGATCACCCCTCCGGCTGCACACAATACATCTGAAGTCCAAAAAAGTTTCAGTTTCTTGTTTTCCTTACCAACAGTGCCTTACCGAAGGAGAGGCATCAGAGTATAATTCATCATTTGCCTGAATCTGGTTGCATTCTTGTTTCTTTACTTTTCTTGATTCACCAAAATGGGTGATGAGAATAGCAATACAGCAACACCATTCAGTTCTGTTTCAAGAACTGGTCAAGATCAGTCAAATGACACTCAAGATCTCATCAAAGCTATTATCAAGCCACAAAGTCAGATCATCACCATCCAACTGACTGAATCCAACTATCTGTTATGGAAATTTCAGATTGAGACAGCTATAAGAGGCTATGGTCTGCAAGAGTATGTCTATGGCACCATAATTATCCCACCAAGATTCACTGCAGATAATGAAGGGAAACTAGTTAACAATAGAGACTACACTACACATGAAAGACAAGATAGTCTAATTAGTTCTTGGCTATTATCTTCTGTTGATGCAAGTCTTATGCCACAGTTGGTTGGGTGCAAAACTGCACACGAAATCTGGCATACAATTGAGCAAGTATTCAGTTCACAATCTGCAGCAAGAATAATGCAATACAAAAGACAGTTGCAAAATCTAAGAAAGGACAGTACAAGCATGAGAGATTATCTATCAAAGGCAAATATTCTGTGTGATCAATTAGCCTGTGCTGGCCACAAAGTAACAGACACTGAACAGATACTGTATATCCTAAGTGGTCTGGATGAGGAATATGAAGCAGTTGTGGCCATAATATCTTCTAACGAAAAATTGCCATCCCTTACCAGTGTTCAGTCAATGCTCCTTGCCCATGAAGGGAGACTAGAGCAAAAGAAATCAATAAACTTGGAATACAATATTAATCAAGTCTCAGTTAGCAAGAACAGAAATCAAGAAAAAGGCCAAAACAACAAAAACCAATCACAGTCAAATAACTACAGAGGCAGTCAACCCAACAGAGGCAGAGGAAGGGGTGGCAGATGGAACAACAGTAATAACAAGCCTAGATGTCAAATATGTGAAAGATTTGGTCATACTGCAAGCAAGTGCTATTTTAGGTTTGATGCAAATTTCACACCAGCACAGCAGAATAACAACAATGCAAGATCACAAAATCCAAGTGCAAATATGGTGAACATGCATCAAGAATCAAAACCAGAAAGTACAGACACCAGCACTGCAAGAATAGAAGATAATCATGATGACAGTTGGTATCCTGACTCTGGTGCAACTAATCATGTGACTAACAACTTGAGTCAATTGAATCTTGGCAACAGAGAGTACAAAGGTAATCAATTACTGTATATGGGTAATGGTAAAACTATACACATATCTCACATTGGAAATGCAAGTCTTAATGGTACTAGACAACTATACCTCAGAAACTTACTGAGGGTACCATTAATTAAAAAAAATTTAATGAGTGTGTCTCAATTTGCTAGAGACAATAATGTATACTTTGAATTTCACTCAACACATTGTCTAGTAAAAGATAATCTGACTGATAAGGTTCTTTTGCAGGGTAAAGAACATAAGGGGTTATACAAATTTGAAGTTGCAAGCTCAAGAAAACCTAAGCATGAGAGTAAATGGTGTAATGCTACTGTAATAAGTGACACTGCAAAGTTCAATATGTGGCACTGTAAACTAGGACACCCTAGTGTAGACATTGTAAAACATGTTTTGAATAAGTGTGATGATATTCTTGTTGATAAAATCCCTACTTCTCCTATATGCACATACTGTCAGTCAGGCAAAAGTCACAAACTTGCATTTCCAAACTCTGAGACTGTGTACAATAATACTCTTGAATTAATTGCAGCTGACCTATGGGGACCTGCTCCAATTTGTACTGATTATGGATATAAGTACTACATTTCTTTTATTGATGCCTATTCTAGATTTGTATGGATTTACTTTCTGAAATCAAAATCAGAAACTAACAATGCAGTGATGCAATTTATTGCAAATGTTGAAAGACAGACAGGTAATCAGGTAAAAATATTTCAGACAGATGGAGGTAAGGAGTTTATGCCTCTAAAGAAATTCTTTGAAAGTAAGGGAATCACACATAGAGTCACATGTCCCTATACTTCAGAGCAAAATGGTCTTATAGAAAGAAAACATCGACATATTGTTGAAACAGGTTTAACTTTGCTAGCACAAGCATCTATGCCACTTAAGTTTTGGCCAGATGCTTTCTCTACAGCAGTCTACTTGATCAATAGACTGCCTACAAAGATTCTTAAATATAAGAGTCCTTTGGAGGTGCTAACTGAAGTTAAACCAGATTACAAAAACTTAAAAATGTTTGGATGTCAGTGTTTTCCCTATTTAAGACCATATAACTCTCATAAACTTGATTACAGATCAAAACCATGTACATTTATAGGTTATCCTATAAATCAAAAGGGTTACAAATGTCTTGACAACAATGGCAGAGTATACATATCCAGACATGTTATATTTAATGAGAATGAATTTCCTTTTAGCAATGCAGGCATTAAAACATCTCAGAAGATATATAATGCAAAGTATTCCATACCTTCTATACCACTTTCACCTGAGGTAGTCATACCAATCCAAAATGAAGATGATGATACTGAGAAGAACTCAGGCCCACAACACACTATGCCCATCAGTGAACCAGGTCATGAGCCAGCAGGAGGATCATCAAGGGCTGATAATGCAAGCTCTGACCACAACTATTCAAATGACTCATGTCCAGTATTGACAAACCAACAGTCAATCAATACTTCACAAGAGATCACCAGTGAAGATAGAAATCAACCCACTGTTCCTGCAAACACTGGTCATCATATGATAACTAGGGCAAAGAGTGGTATTTTTAAACCAAAAATATACAGCACTGCACTTGACTCAAGTGAGCCAACCACTTATCAACAAGCAATTACTGATGAAAATTGGAAGAGTGCTATGATAGAAGAATATAGTGCTCTTATCAAAAACAAAACTTGGGACCTTGTTCATTTACCAAAAAATAAAAACATCATAGGATGTAAATGGACATATAAATTGAAAAAGAATCCTGATGGCTCAGTTCTTAGGCATAAAGCAAGATTGGTGGCAAAGGGGTATTCACAACAAAATGGATTTGATTTCAATGAAACCTTCTCTCCAGTTGTGAAACCCACATCAATTAGGATAATACTAACAATTGCCTTGCATAAGAACTGGGTCATTCAACAATTGGATGTTAATAATGCTTTTCTCAATGGTGACTTGCAGGAAGAAGTATATATGGAACAACCAGTTGGCTTCATACAAAAAGACAGTGAGAAACTGGTGTGCAAACTTAATAAAGCACTCTATGGGCTCAAGCAAGCACCAAGAGTTTGGTTTGACAAACTTAAAACCATTCTATCAAGTCATGGATACAGTCAAACAAAATCTGACAACTCTCTATTTACTAAATTCTCTAATCATGCTGCAACCTATGTGCTAATTTATGTCGATGATTTTATTATTACAGGTGACAGCAAGACAGAAATCAACTACATAACACAATGCCTAAAGAAGGAGTTCTCCATTAAAGATTTAGGAGAGCTAAATTATTTTCTTGGAATTGAAGTCAGAAAAACATCAAGTTCAGAAATTTTGCTAAGTCAGAAAAAATACATTAATGAAATTCTTGTGAGAGCCAAGATGGACAAAGCAAATCCACTTCCTACTCCAATGACTAGCAATTTACAGTTATCAAAGACCAAAGGAGAACCAATTTCAAATGACAAACAATATAGAAGTATAGTGGGAGCCCTTCAGTATGTCACTATTACCAGGCCTGACATTTCTTACAGTGTCAATAAAGTGAGCCAGTTCATGCAAAAGCCACTAGACAATCACTGGAAGGCAGTGAAACGTATTCTAAGATATCTAAAAGGATCTATCAATCAAGGGCTTATACTACAGTCATGTTCAACCCTACATATTAATGGCTATGCTGATTCAGACTGGGCAACAGACATTGATGATAGAAGATCCACTACAGGTTACTGCATATTCCTAGGCAATAATCCTATATCTTGGTGTGCCAAAAAACAAGCTACTGTGTCTCGATCCAGTACAGAAGCAGAGTATCGTAGTTTAGCTAGTACTACTGCAGAAATTATGTGGATAAAATCTCTTTTAAGTGAACTACGTGTTTCAAATAATGCCACAGCAACAATATGGTGTGATAACCAAAGTGCAATTGCACTTTCTGTCAATCCAGTTATGCACTCTCGAACGAAGCATATGGAGTTAGATTTATACTTCGTACGAGAGCAAGTGATTAAAGGCGAACTTAAAGTTGGATACATACCTTCTACTTACCAAAAAGCTGACATCTTTACCAAGCCCCTGTCGAGACCCAACTTTACTCGTTTCAGGACCGAGATTAAAGTTGATGAAGATAACGTCAATCTGAGATCTAAGTCTCAGATTTACATACCCGAGGCACCTCAGTCAGAAATCAAAGCATCAGATAGTTCAGAAAAGATCAGACCTCAATTGTTTCATACCCAAGGCAACTCGATCAGAAATCAAAGCAGTTGATGATTCTGGAAAGATTTGGCCCCAATCGCCTCTTATCTTAGCCAGAGCTTCCGTAATTTCGTGTTCAAGCTCGAAGTTCAAATCTCTCTCAGATCTGTGTCTATCTGAGCATACTGTGCTGAAAATAGCCAAGCTTTCCTCTATTTTCTTTTTCATCTCATGGCTACCCAGTTTTGTTTTTAGCTGAAGACATGGATATCGTTTGCAAACCCTAACCCTAGTTTGGGTTTGAGGGAGGCAACTGAACGATATAAGATTATCATATTACAGGAGATAGTTTGTATATACTATGTAATAGCGGGCTGTTCTTTATATTGGGCCAACCCGCAGCCCATTGCTTTATTTTTCTTTTATAAATGCAAAGCTACAGAGATGTATCATGTAATATACATATCTTTCAATTCATCATATTTTACATCTTCTTCTATTTTCTTTAACTCTGGAAGAGGAATTCAATTGAATGTTAGCCAATACTGACCCATCTAATCTACGAGTTTATAATAAAATGGTTGAAACTCATAATCAACTCCAGATTCATTACCGAAACTGCAAGAAAATCCCAAAGCTGATTAGTTACAACACAGCGACAAAAATTCTTGATTTTTTAATGCTAGAATGTCCATGAGAAAATATAAAAATTCAATTCAAGCCCTTACTAATCAAGGCGAGAAATTCTATATGACAATGAGGGGATTGAAACAGGGGCTATAAACTATTATACTGACCTATTCAATGGCAGCAACGGGTAACATATTGATATATATATAGTAGAATGAAGATCAATTCTAAAGGACGAGAGTACTTATCGTAGTGCATTACTAAAAAAGGAAATTACAGAAGCAGTTTTCTCCCTTCTAGACAACAAATCACAAGGACCTTATGGCTTCATCTCCCAATTCTTTAAAACACACTGGAATGAATACAAAGCAGAGTTATAAATGCATTCAGTGATGTGTTTTAGGCATGCCTTCTACATATAGGCCTCAACCATACATTTTATCCTATCGCACCTGTGTCGAAAAACGTTTGCCTACTTTATATATGAATATAGGCCTATAGCAGGTTGTAATGTGATCTTTAGTCATATCAAAAAATATTTGTATTAGAATATATAAGATAGTTTCTAAAGCATTTAATTTCTCATGATCAATCTGCTTTTATATCAGGTAGATCAATGGCTGGGAATATCCTATCGCTACAACAAAATAACTATATTATACCTTTTGTTTAAAACTTTCAGTCGGTGAAAGTTGTAATAAAATGTTTTGACAATTGGTTTTTTCGAAAAACTATAACATAAATGTTTTCAAAGACTGATTGCATTTTACAATTGTAACAGAGGTATTTAACAACTTCAATGCTTGACCGATGTAAATATTAGTTATATCAACCTTCATTTATAGTTGTCTTAATCATATATTATAAATGGCCACGTCGCCAATTTTAAGGAATACTGTTAAAAACTTCCTTTTGTTGTTTTTGTTGTTGTTATAAACTTAATTAATTTTATAATCTTAGATAATTTATTATTATTGTATAAATTTAGTTAACTTTAATAAAACTTAGTTAACTTGATTAATATTTTATATCATCATCATCTTAGTTAATTTTATAAAACTAATCTTTAATTTTTATTTTTATTATAATTATTATTATATAAATTTATTTAATTTTTATTACACTTTGTTAACTTTCTTAATATCTTATAATTTTTTATTATTATAAGTGTGTGTATAAATTTAGTTAATTTTTATGAACTTTAGTTAAATTAGTATTATTATCGTAAACTTAGTTAATTTTCATAAACAATGGTTAAATTATTATTATTATCATCATCAACTTAGTCAATATTTAAAAACTTATTTAATTTTCATATAATTTAATAAATGAAGTTAACTTAGCTTTGCATGTTGTGTGCCAACTTGTTGCTATGTCAAGCGATTATCCATCCTGCTACACCTGATGCATCTATTCCACAAGCGTCAACCGGTCACGTTTCTACAGGCCAGCTGCTGCCTGCCTCACTTCCTGCCCAGGTTTCATTGCATCATCTTGCTATCCACGTAGCACATGCTGCTGCTGAGGCTTCTTCTAGGCATATCCACACCAAGGCTTGTGCACTTTCTCTACTTCCTAATGTCAAAGATACTCATGTTGCTGAAGTGCAATTGGTGCGGAAGTTGCTGCTACCTTGGATGCTCTAGCTCCGACGTGTCTTCAAGTTGACGTTGGTACTACGTCAACTCCAACCGGCTACGTTTGCTTTGTCGTAGGGGTGGTTTATTATTACTATTTATTAATTATTTGTAAGGACCCGGATTTTCGACATTTGATTTGGATTATTTAAATGGTTTTAAATATTGAATTTGAATTATAGATTGATTTTGAATATGAAAATTTGGGTTTATTTATAAAATAAATTCAGAATTTAAATATAGCGATTTATTAGGTAATTTAATTATTGAATTTTATAATTGAATATTGGGTAAATTATTGTATCTCGATTTTTAAGCCCGATAAAAATAATTTAAAAGCTTATAAAATTTATATTAATAGTAATGAAGATAATAAAAGTTTTAAAATTTAATTTAAAAGTGATCTGTTCAATTTTAAAAATAACTTGTTTAAATTGACGTTTAAAAAAAATAGTCTTTCGAGGCGCAGTTTCGGAATTTGACGAAACTAGTTCCATTGGATCTGTAATAATGTATTATTATCGGATTTTAAAATTTCGTAGTGTTTGGAGTTATCGTTTGATCGTACGGTATATAAATGCGTTGATAATAATATCGAAATTCAATGCAATAATTTGGTTTAAAAGCTATCTTCCCCATACGATCAAATTAGGACTCAAAACTTTTTCCATTACATTCGGAATAGTGGTATAACATTATAAACGCCTAGCGGCACACCTCGGTAGGAGTTCGAGATCTTTGGTTATGTGATTGGAACAGTCTGCATTTAAGAATAAGCATATATTTGTTGACTTGGCAATTTATCTTTTACATCGGCCTTTTTCCTTCCTATCAAACACTGTAGCCAACAAGCAACATGCTTCCTTCCCTTCTTTCAAAATCATGTCCCCCTTCTTTCCAATTAAATCACGTATATCTCTCCACTCGTTTAAAATCAGTTAGAACCAAGCCTCTTCTTCAGTTCGAACAAATCGATCGTATGGGAAGGGTTTCAACCTCAAATCGATCAGTAAGATATATATATATATATATATATATATATATATATATAATAAAGGAAACTTGATGGCACGAGACTGGGAAAGCTATTGGAAGGTGCGGCAAGAGGTTTGTTCACATGGGAAGGGATCGACATCTTCAGATGTCAAGGCTTGGGTGATCGCGATGTAGTACGGTGACATGGGGAGGTGGGTTTCGATCGTGGTTCGATTTGGAGATGCGAGGTGATGATTCACGATGGTGGTTGAGGGGAAATTCAATTTTGCGGCATCGGCGAATGAGGGAGCATGAGGCACGGTGGACGAGTATTTGCTGGGACGGCAACGTAGGATTGAGCGACTTCGAGGCAGGGTTTTGGCATGAGGATCGACTTAATGGCCGTAGTGGTGGACGACATTGAAATAGGTGAGGTCAAAGTTAGTCGATGGTTGCATGGACTGGGAGGTGATGTCGGCGTTCGAACTAAGGTGGGCGATCGACGTCAGGGGAGAAGGAGATGTAGGCGCGTTAGTGTTGGGTCGCGATGGGGACCATGCTGCCTGGCAGGTCACGAGAGGGAGAAGGTTTAGCTTTTGTCTAAGTTAAGTTTCAATTTAATTCTATTTATGTTAACCAAATTTATAACTATATATATCGTGTAACGACCTGCCTTTTTGGACGGTTTAAATCGACGATAAACCACATTTGTCAGACTCAAACCATACAAAAGATTAGATTGTTATGGGGTGAATAAGAAAATTGGAGAAAAAAAAAACAAATACAGAATCTCGTAGCGGAATGACAAAAATATAACAATCAAATAAACAGTTCATGAAGCAGTTTACAAATAACATTGATTATACTTTTATAATACAGACTAGAGTTACATACAAGAAGAAGAAAATATATAAAAATAAATGTTGCGGAACAACATGATGCAATGGGATACATATAATAAGTACTAATAGTACAAAATCTTCGCCTTCATCCTCCACAAAGCAGTCTTTGATAAACTAGAAAGCTCGGACTGACCCGAGCGAATTGAAAAGACAAAACACTCGAGTTAGAATTAAAAGTTCTTATGTAAGTTAAATCAACAGTAAATAAATATGAGTGTAACGACGTCAAAGATTTTTGCGGAGTGTGACATCTCTAATGTGGGGTGCAATAAGAGATGTTTGAGATTACCATCTCCTAAGGATCCGTTGAAATATCTGCGATGTAGTACAATGTGCTATTATAGTAGTGTCTAAAGTAAAGTAAAGTATTAAAATAGCGTTAAGGGGTTACCCATATTCCTCTTAACACATTTTTATATATTCTCATAGTCTATACCGTACTGTAAGTTCCTCCGTGAGGTTAACTCAAAGGGCATGTCATAGGTATGGTACAAACCAAACTCGTAGAAGGCATGCTAAGGCATGCGACAAGGCACTCGAGGCAATGCCTAGGGTAGATATACCAATTGCGGATCCAGACTGGTGGTAACGCATAACAGCTACTACCGCCCACCTCGGAACACACTCCCAAATCAAATTCGAGGGGTGGCAGAGAATATGACAATATCCAATCCCGGTCTCTTTAACAACTAAACGCTTATTTCACACCGGATGGTTCTTTTACATTTCAAAAGTCAATTCATACTTAATATCAAAATATTATATTCGATTTCAAACCATATCACTTTCAAATCGTATTCACTTTCAAAACCATATTCACTTTCAAAATCGTCTTCACTTTCAATACCATATATACTCAAATATGTCATTTCACAAAAAGGTATCAATTCCAAATTCCAACTTAAGTTGTATCATCATCAAGGACTTAAATATAAATACTTCAACTTTACACAGTTTGCAATTTTAGAAAATAGTTTAGATAGTCATAAATAGTTTAATAGTTTAAAAATAGTTTAAATAGATTAAAATAGTTTAAATAGTAAAATAGTTTAAACAGATTTAAATTTGATTTAACTAGATTTAAATAGATTAAAGATAGATTAAATAGATTTAATTAGGTTTAAAATGTTTTAAATAGATTAATTATAGATTTAAATTATATTAAGTTGATTTTTAAATAGATTAAATAAATTTAAAATAGATTAAATAGATTTAAATTATATTAAATAGATTAAATAAATTTAATTAGTTTAAAATAGGTAGAATAGATTAAATTGGATTAAATAGGTTATAATAGATTAAACAGATTAAAAATAGTTTTAAATTGATTAAAATAGTTTAAATTAATTTAAAATAGATTTTAAAGTTATATCTAAACATTTCCAATAACTCAATTTTCGATAAATTCATTTATTTTTGACACTTCAACTTTGAAATTCCAATTTAAATCCTTTGAACAAATCATTAAATCAATTCCAATTTCAACATTTATGCTTGGACTTTCGAAAATAATTCAGTTTATATAAATCAAATTTCTATTTCAATATACCAGTTAACTGAATTCAAAAATCACTTAATTTAGCCAATCCAGTGTCCGTATATAATTTTCTACCCTAGGTCAAGTGATTCGGATACTTATCATTTCAATCCGCAATTTAAATTTTTGCGATTATATATATCATTTCAAACCGCAATCCCGAATTAAATAAAATCCATAAAATCACTCAAGTCTATCATTACAACCCATAACGATTTCTTCCTAATCTATAGATCGTTCGGGTATATCATTTCAACCCATAGGGAACTTAAGTGTTATAACAATATAAAATACAACGTCTGGTCATCCAATATCAAAAATCAAACATCCATCACAATCATCATCCAAATCGATTAGTAAACATCAGTATATAACTGATAATCAATAACAATTATTAAATTGACAATTTAAATTCAATATTGTATTAAACGAGGATTAAATGAAAGAAAAGTCAAATTTAACTAGAATGAGAATTTAAACATACCAAACATCAATCAATTAATTTTTAATCACATCATAAATTAAATTTAACTAACATAAGATAGTTTAGTAATTTTGATTAGGTTAAAACACTCACCTTTGAATTCAAATCGATTTGAAATTCAAAATAAGGCCCAAATCTGAACAGTCTAAGAATTTGTCCAAATCAACGCCAAAATGTTCGAAATTTTGATACGATCCCAACAAAATAAACCGCACATGAATTGGACATCGTATATGCAAGTTACGTATATCAGAACATTATACGATTTGAATTTTAAAATAATTAAATAATTAAATTATACTACATGCCACATACCACCATCCCCTAAACAATACCCTATAGCCAAACCCTGACATGAACCCGCCGCCACTATCAGATCGTGTTTGCCACCTCCACGCTCGATCGCACAAGGCCGCTCCGCCCCAAACAAGGTCGCCTCCGCCTCTTCAGCCCCACCACGACCGCCATGACATCGATACGGACCCCAAAGCACAGCCTCCGATGTAAACTCAAACCCTAATTGAATTAAATCGATCGATTCAACCATCAAGTGGCCAAAAAAACACCACCGATGCATTCTCCTTGTAACAGCCCTGGTTTTCAGCTATTTATTTTATTTAATTATTTAATTTAGAGATATATTTTACATATTTTATATGTCAATAAAATTTAATAATAACTGTGAAAATTTAAGCTATGTTTGAACTGTTAATTTTCGCGTTTAAAAGACGCGTCAATTTTAGGGTATAAGTGGCGTAATAAAACGTGTGTTTTAAAAATGAGATTTTACAGAAATTTTTGATGTTTTAGATTACGCCAGTTTAACGTATTGTAAAAATCATATTTTCATATATTTTTGAAGAAAAATATCAGTCAGTAGTTTTTATAGCAAACGTTATTTTTAACCGACAGTTTGATTTTAAATTAAATCTGTATACGTTCTTTTCCAAAAGCTTGCAAAATATTCTTGCCATTCAACTTTATTCCAATCATACTAAAACATAAATTCTTGTGAAATTTGAACGTTTCACATTTTACCACTTTAAATAGACATACTATATCAGGGGTTCTTTCATCACGCAAGAAGATATCAATCAAACTATTTCAAACTATTCCTTTGCAAAACTGGAAAATTTATTTTGCCATAATTCTCAGCATTGAATCATGCACGATGACAGATTCATATATTTTGTAACTGATGCTTGAAATTCGAACGTATTCTCTGGCATCTCTTATAACTTATGTCTTCACACTAACTATTGATTTATCTCCTCCTCTGATTTAGCTCGTCAGTTATATTCAAAGCCCTATATATTTATCCCATTGCTTTAATCACGTGAGTAAACAATTAACATAAGAAACTGATGCATTCAATCAATTGTGTATAACTGGCAGCAGATTAGATTTCTCTTCCTCTTAATATTGAAACCTTTATTTCTTTGAAACTGAAAGGAGAAATCACGCATATATGCAAAACGTTCAGATTTCAAAGCAATGCTCCGTTTCTATTCTTGCCATTTTCCCCATAAATCTCGCAACTCTTTATTTATAAACCAGAGATTCATATCACAAAGTCACACTTCAAAGTTTCCACTGGAAATTTCTCCTCTAACTGATGTCGTTCGAAGCTTCAGGTATAGTTGTTTCGTTTCTTTTCTTTTATGCTTCCAGTTTTTTTTTTTTTTTTTTTTTTTTTTTTTTTTTTGATCTGATCTACCTTGCTCGGCCACTCTTCCATCTCCTCACGATTGTTTTCCTCTGAAACTCTTATCTTATGCTTTGTCCTAGAGATAGTCTGCATACATAAATTTATAGGCTGTGCATATCTTGTATCACACTGGGCACGTATATATCAGTTGATGCTCTGAGTATTGGTGTTACGTGAAGATTTGTTTGCATTAGATATTGGTCAACTGGTTGTATTAATAGTCATATATATGTTGGCACATGAGTTGCCTGAATAGGAGTTTGAACTAGAAATATGCCCTATCACTTTGTAGCAGAGAAAAATATATGCAGTTGGGTTTCCTCTATTTGCCTGTTATATTTTAAAACCTGGAATGTTTTAAAATTTGCCTATTGTGGTTTAATGTATTTAAAAGATTTTATAAAAAGAAAAAAAAATGAATAACAGAGGTCTGCACATTTTACCCAAGAGTTGCATTATAAGTTGGAAAATATGTAGGTGGAAATGTGAGATGTTTTGCAAATTTCATGTCTGCATGGGGCATCTATAGGATTTCAGACCATACCATATCAGTTAGACTGCGTAAGTTGTTCGACTGAGCCCAGTGAGTTTCCATCTGACCTGAGATGTGTAGTGCAGACTGGAGTTGTAGGGAGGAATAGGCTGGTGGTTGATTTCTTAAGATCTTCCAAGTGTTTGATTTAGGTAGTAATGGCCTTCAAAACAAAACAGGGCAGAAGAGTATCAGAGGGAGAGCACTTAAATTTGCTTGATGATAGAATGGGAATAGGAAGGTAGTTGGTGTGTAGTTGCTTTAGAGAAAAATAATATATACTTGAAGTATGAATTGAGGGAACATGAGCAAGTCTGAAGTTGTTGATAAGTCTGAAGCTTCAGTGGTGATTTGAGCATTTTGTTGCATAAAGACTTGTGCATAGGAGTTGGGCATGCTTTGAAAGGAGAATACATACATAAGTTAACTAGTTCAGACAGTGTAAAGCTTTAGGAAATTCAAGTAAGTTGTAGACTAAGTAAAGCTGCAGTAGGAAATTCAAGTAAGTTGAAACATAGGCAGACATTTTAAATTGTTATAAAACATCCTCTTAAGTATAGGCAGGCGGCAGGTTGTTCTGAGTAGTTGTGTATGAGGAGTTGTTTGCACAGTGGCAGAACATGTGCAGTAATGTACATCCCTGTAGTTGAAGTGGTGCACATACACACAGCTGCACTTGATCTTAGACATGCCCTGTAATAAGTTGACCAAGCCAGTGTATGTGAGCAAAACAGTGATGCATTTTGTAGATGAGTGATGGGACCAGTAGGAAGTAGAGTAGGAGGTATCTCAGTAGATGTATGGGTTAAAGTGGCATCTTGTACACGGCTATGTGAGTTAAAAGAGGGAATATGCATGGTCTAAGTTAGAAAATTGGGACTATTATGTGAGTTACCAGATGGCATTCATATCATAAAAAGTCTGCATTTATACCAGATCTTGAAATGGTGGAGTTCCCAGTGTGCATGTTCAATGTGTACACCTGTGCACATTCGCATCAGTGGAGATCAACTTTGGATGATGACTGGGACTTGTAGTGGTGAAGACTGGAGTAGATGTTGTTAGTAATGGAGGTAGGTAGGCAGCTCTTTTGTTCAAAGCCTCAGAGTTTGGTTGGAAAGCAGCTGTCTCAAAAGTATATACAGAGAAATGCATGGATATTGTCTCGAAGTTTTAGCATGGATTACCCGAAGTTTAGGCATAGCTGACTCGAAGAAATACTTGTTTGGCTCGAAGCAAGTACATGTTTTCTCGAAGTTAGGTGGGTTTGGGGTTTCTGACTGTTACCGATTTTAAGCCTGGAAAGTTTAGATTGAAGATGGATGAAGTCATAAAGCAATGATGCAAATTAAGTTTAAAATGTAAGATAGTAGCTGGATTTGAAAAAAGTGACTCTAAGTTTGAGGAAAATTTAAGCAACAACATTTTCATAATACATAGGAATGCAAGTGTGCACGTGTAAAATGTATATATCACGGCCATAAAGCAAAAGAAGTGTGCACGTGTATGCGTATTCAACATTTTGCCATTTTTGTTTTAGGAAATTTTGTCGCAATTTTTGTGTTAGCACAGTTCACGTTTTGGGGTATATTTTGGTCTATTTACACGGTGGAGTGGTCGAGCAAATCAAACCAATTCTCTTCCTATTTTAATTTTTCCTTGACCATAAATTCTAAAGTCGCTTATTCAATATTTTGAATCCTGTTATAGATTTGAATCTAGGCGACATCCGAAGAATTTTGATCGTTACTCTCTGTCGTTCTTTTTCCGGTGAAATTGTCGTTTTGAAATTCAAATTTTCTGCAGCTTTCAGGTGAGTATTTCTCACCAGACATACGTACATATATTTTGGTAAATTATCGCAAGTGTATGTGTAAAATTTTATTTAAATATTATCTGTCTGTAGTATAACGTAGAATGATGAACCCCATTTAAATTGACACCTCATCGGTTATTTATCTGTTGTATTATTTCTGCAGTTATATTATTTATTGTTTATTTACTGTTTAAATCACCACTGCAACTTCCCTGTTAAATTTAGATTGTTATGGGCTGAAATGATAGGCCTAAATGATGATTATTGTTCAATTATTCTATTAACTGCTTAACTGTTAACTTGGGATTGCGGGTTTGAAATGATAGAACCCGGGGTTTGTAAAATTACAGATTGAAATGATAAAAATCCGTATCACTTGACCTAGGCTAGAAAACTATATACAGGCCCGTGGTTCTTATAATATTTTCTGAAATGTTTAAAATTATTTTGGAAGTTAAATATTTTGATTTAATATCTTTAAAAGATTTTATATTGATTTTGAATGAGTTATAAATGTTAATAATAAATAAATAAGTTATATTTGGAAATATTTAACAATCTACTACAGCATTTAAATGCTGTCTTTTTGAAATTGGACTAGTTTTACCCGTAACTTTAGGTAGCATTTCCTAAGTGCTACAGAATCTAGAATTGATTGTTTTAAAACTCATGGAATTTGATAAATTTTATTTTATGTTAAGTTTTGGAAAATCTTAAGATATGATATTTATAACTGGATTTTCCTTAATAAATTTAAGATGAATATTCTAGTATTAAGTGAATTTTGAAGATATTAAATGACTAACATTTGGAGTTTATTTATGGAATTTATGGGAATATTCAAGACTAAATAATAAAACATTGATTTGTTGAAAGAATAAAATCCAAACTTAGTTTTGAATAGGAAATACTCCAATTGGATATATATATATATAGGAATTGTAATGGATTTGGGGACATAAAGTGATATTTAAATTATGGTTTAAACTTTAAATAAAGAAATATATTTGTAAAGCTATATAAATTATCTTCTTTACAAAGTAACCATAAAGTTAAACCATTATTCTATATACCGTTGAATATCCAAACCATTTGTGTGTTGGGAGTTATGGTTTTAAAGTAAAAATTCCAAATATTATGTTTTGAAGATATAATTCAAATATTTGGCTTCCAGATATTATAAATTTTAAGCTGTATGGTTTTTGGAAAGAATTATATTTGAATATAACGATATCATATTGTTTTTGGGTTTTAAAATGATATCGTATTTATAATTTTGAAATGGAAATGTTTATTCTGGTTTTAAAGTATAAAATGTTTTAAATGACCACGGGTTATAATAACGATGGGTTGGCAAAGAGACCGGGATCGGATATGGACATACTCTCTGTCGATACCGAAAACCACTTTGACCAACCGTGTACGCGGTGGAGATTCCAGAATGAAGTAGGTCGGTGGTGGCGTTTCCTGTAAGGTAAATACGTGGACCCGACTCCCGTGAGTTGGCATAAGGTGGCTAAAACAGGAGCAATTCCAGGCCAATGAGGTCATTCCTCTGATCGGACGCTCCTCTTCGATATTATACTATGTTTTTGGATTGATTCGGGGGCCACCTCTATATTTTGATTTTGGGGAGTTAGTCCGAGGTGGGCGGTAACTGCGGATACGCGTTTCCATCAGCCTGGATAGCAATTGGTATATCTACCCTGGCATTGCCTCGTTGTGCCGTGTCACCTACCATATCGAGCCTTGTACGAGTTTGGTTTTCTCCCGTAGCCCGTGTGGTATCCTCTAGTTGCTTCCCGAGTAGGAGGAGCTATGGTATTGGATGGACTACTGGGACTATTACGTGTTAAGGTGGAAAATGTAAAGCCTTAACGCTATTTAAAAGTATGTTTATTTTAATATAGACCCTATTATAATAGCGCAATATACTACATAGTAAATAGTTTAACGGATCCTTAGAGGATGGGCGATCCCAAGCATCCTTTGAGTTACTTGCTCTATATTACAGTACACTTGAATCAGCTTACATTATATAAGTATGTATGTCCTGACTCGAGTGTTATGTTTTATTTTACGCTCGGGTCAGCCTGAGTTGCAGTTTCAGTTTTTCTCTCCGGAGCTAGGTCATCCCGTAGATCATTCGTGCTGCCGGAAGCTTTTCAGTCCCTATATTATCTGCAATCAAGACTTTGGAGGAATCTGTTTCTATTTATGTCTACAGCTGTATTGCAGATTCTAAACTATGTAAATTCTGTTTGGTTAAAAGTTTTATGGTGGCTTCATGAACCACTAAATATTTTATTTCCGCTGTGAGTTCTGATATCTGTGTATGTGATTCAGTGATTTTTATTTACTGCATATTCTGAGTTTTGCCAAAATTATTCTACAACGCAGTACTTTGAACACTTCAAGTCCGTCATGTGCGGATGCGAAGGGTTGAAAATATTGGGTCGTTACATTTGGTATCAGAGCTTTGGTTCTAGGCAAAACTTAGAATGTATGGTAAATTTGATTTACAGAATCACTTTCATTCGAGATTGAACCATTTTCTTTTCGAATTTTGGAACGTTCTCTACGGTTCCAAAGTTCATTCGTGTCCCTCACTTTTCATCTTCTTTAGATTCCGGAGTATCCCATAACTCCACTTCGGATGATCTTTATAGTGAATTGGCGGTCTCGCCATTATTCTAATAAAGGGGTGAAACTCCTTTACCATTAGCATTGATTCACCGGAGATTTATATTTATCCTCGATTATTCTGAACTCTATCTCTTCAGATAATGTGGATTTACTCAACCATATCGATCTGACTCTTTAAGTCACGGTTGACCAAGTCAAGGTTGTCCGCGATTTATATAAACTTACCCAGTTCCTTATCTTGTTATCTAATCATCAGATCTTCTGATTTCAACTTATCTTGAATTCTATTTGATTTGGGTCTCCATCCTGGTTTTGAAAAATTTATGCCTATATTTGAAAATAAAATCTAATATTATATATAAGTATGATTTTCAGAATTTTATAATTAATTTAACTAGTTGTCAAAAAGATAATAGTTTTGATTTTATTTATGGTTTTGTAAGATAGGTATTTTGTCTAGAATAAAAATTTGAATATAAACAATGGGTATAAATTAATTTAGAAACAGAAATGAATCTAAAACAAGAACTTGAGAATTCAATTTCTGATGATTTCAAACCTTGGGTTTAAAAAGTTTTAAAGGATATATTATTTAGAGTATTTTTATAGAAATTTGTTTCCAAAGAAATTTTAAAATTAGTGCTTTCCTCTTTGTCGCTGGAAAATAATTTCGGTGATGACTGCAGCATCATCGACATTCATTTTCGAGTTTCGAAGGGAAAAGACCATCCTGTAGTCTGGCTACAGTATTTCCTTGAGTTTTTTTTAATTGATTTGAATTTCTTAAGTATGATTTAATATATATAGATATATAATTTAAAATTGATTGACATATTACGTATATATATTTATTTATCTCTATATGGTTTGAGGGGAATCAGAAATTTAATTCTTAAAATTTTATCTTAAGAAATTTCATTTCAATATAACTTACCTTGATTTTCAAAAGTGAAAAATGAATCTGGATAATATACAATATAAAAAGGAGGTTATAAATAAAATTTGAGTGGTTATAATTAATGTTATACACTTAAAATTTTAGTTATAAAAAAAAAAAGATAAATAAAGGTAATATAGAGATAAGAAAAATATATTTGGAAGGAATGTTTTGTAATAAGGATTGTTTATCTTAAAATCATAGTTAATTAATGTCCAAGGAAAATATTATGAAAAGAAATTTGATTGTTATATTTGCTATAATAAATATTCTATTTATGAAATAGACATGTCTTGAAAATAGATAATTATGATTTAAATAGTTAAGACATATTTCAATATCACTAAATTTTGATAAATTGAGAATTGGTTTTCCATTGGAAATTTCAAGAAGGAATATCTTATTTATTAAAATAGGTATTTCAAACAAAGTGTTAGGTTATTTGTTAAAATTAAGAATTAAATGCAATAATAAACTGATTAGGAGTGCTATCATATCTACTATAGCATATTATAAGTGCTGCTGTCTCTAACAATAAAAATTTGTTTTAAAATTCTTATAATTGGATAAATGAACTCAGGAATATTTAAACTTTGATATGAATATTATTTGGCATTGAAACTGAAAGATATAAATGAGGATTATTTTGATAGTAATATGATTTTAGTAATATGATTTCCAAATAATATCTATAGATTTTAAATGACTTTCAAAGTATTATGATTTCAAAGGCATTATGATTTCAAAGTTATTATCTTACTTTGTTTTCAAACTATCTTCGAGTATCCTTGGTTTCCCTATCTGCTACGGATTGGGAAGGCTATTGCTTATTCCAGTCTGTTTAGAAATCTTTCTATAATCTTTGAAATCTTTGTTACTCATCGGGACCTGAGCACCGCTGAGCACCCAGAGCATGACTGTCAAACTGAAAAGGGTATAATCCGATTCTAAGGATCTTCTTCGTGCTTCAAATACCGGAACTATTCGTTTACGGTACTTGTTTATCTAGCTTATCTTCCTTTGTTTCCCTTCCTTCGTTCCTTTTCGAGGACGAAAAGTTCTTAAGTGGGGGAGAGTGTAACAGCCCTGGTTTTCAGCTATTTATTTTATTTAATTATTTAATTTAGAGATATATTTTACATATTTTATATGTCAATAAAATTTAATAATAACTGTGAAAATTTAAGCTATGTTTGAACTGTTAATTTTCGCGTTTAAAAGACGCGTCAATTTTAGGGTATAAGTGGCGTAATAAAACGTGTGTTTTAAAAATGAGATTTTACAGAAATTTTTGATGTTTTAGATTACGCCAGTTTAACGTATTGTAAAAATCATATTTTCATATATTTTTGAAGAAAAATATCAGTCAGTAGTTTTTATAGCAAACGTTATTTTTAACCGACAGTTTGATTTTAAATTAAATCTGTATACGTTCTTTTCCAAAAGCTTGCAAAATATTCTTGCCATTCAACTTTATTCCAATCATACTAAAACATAAATTCTTGTGAAATTTGAACGTTTCACATTTTACCACTTTAAATAGACATACTATATCAGGGGTTCTTTCATCACGCAAGAAGATATCAATCAAACTATTTCAAACTATTCCATTGCAAAACTGGAAAATTTATTTTGCCATAATTCTCAGCATTGAATCATGCACGATGACAGATTCATATATTTTGTAACTGATGCTTGAAATTCGAACGTATTCTCTGGCATCTCTTATAACTTATGTCTTCACACTAACTATTGATTTATCTCCTCCTCTGATTTAGCTCGTCAGTTATATTCAAAGCCCTATATATTTATCCCATTGCTTTAATCACGTGAGTAAACAATTAACATAAGAAACTGATGCATTCAATCAATTGTGTATAACTGGCAGCAGATTAGATTTCTCTTCCTCTTAATATTGAAACCTTTATTTCTTTGAAACTGAAAGGAGAAATCACGCATATATGCAAAACGTTCAGATTTCAAAGCAATGCTCCGTTTCTATTCTTGCCATTTTCCCCGTAAATCTCGCAACTCTTTATTTATAAACCAGAGATTCATATCACAAAGTCACACTTCAAAGTTTCCACTGGAAATTTCTCCTCTAACTGATGTCGTTCGAAGCTTCAGGTATAGTTGTTTCGTTTCTTTTCTTTTATGCTTCCAGTTTTTTTTTTTTTTTTTTTTTTTTTTTTTTTTTTTTGATCTGATCTACCTTGCTCGGCCACTCTTCCATCTCCTCACGATTGTTTTCCTCTGAAACTCTTATCTTATGCTTTGTCCTAGAGATAGTCTGCATACATAAATTTATAGGCTGTGCGTATCTTGTATCACACTGGGCACGTATATATCAGTTGATGCTCTGAGTATTGGTGTTACGTGAAGATTTGTTTGCATTAGATATTGGTCAACTGGTTGTATTAATAGTCATATATATGTTGGCACATGAGTTGCCTGAATAGGAGTTTGAACTAGAAATATGCTCTATCACTTTGTAGCAGAGAAAAATATATGCAGTTGGGTTTCCTCTATTTGCCTGTTATATTTTAAAACCTGGAATGTTTTAAAATTTGCCTATTGTGGTTTAATGTATTTAAAAGATTTTATAAAAAGAAAAAAAAAAGAATAACAGAGGTCTGCACATTTTACCCAAGAGTTGCATTATAAGTTGGAAAATATGTAGGTGGAAATGTGAGATGTTTTGCAAATTTCATGTCTGCATGGGGCATCTATAGGATTTCAGACCATACCATATCAGTTAGACTGCGTAAGTTGTTCGACTGAGCCCAGTGAGTTTCCATCTGACCTGAGATGTGTAGTGCAGACTGGAGTTGTAGGGAGGAATAGGCTGGTGGTTGATTTCTTAAGACCTTCCAAGTGTTTGATTTAGGTAGTAATGGCCTTCAAAACAAAACAGGGCAGAAGAGTATCAGAGGGAGAGCACTTAAATTTGCTTGATGATAGAATGGGAATAGGAAGGTAGTTGGTGTGTAGTTGCTTTAGAGAAAAATAATATATACTTGAAGTATGAATTGAGGGAACATGAGCAAGTCTGAAGTTGTTGATAAGTCTGAAGCTTCAGTGGTGATTTGAGCATTTTGTTGCATAAAGACTTGTGCATAGGAGTTGGGCATGCTTTGAAAGGAGAATACATACATAAGTTAACTAGTTCAGACAGTGTAAAGCTTTAGGAAATTCAAGTAAGTTGTAGACTAAGTAAAGCTGCAGTAGGAAATTCAAGTAAGTTGAAACATAGGCAGACATTTTAAATTGTTATAAAACATCCTCTTAAGTATAGGCAGGCGGCAGGTTGTTCTGAGTAGTTGTGTATGAGGAGTTGTTTGCATAGTGGCAGAACATGTGCAGTAATGTACATCCCTGTAGTTGAAGTGGTGCACATACACACAGCTGCACTTGATCTTAGACATGCCCTGTAATAAGTTGACCAAGCCAGTGTATGTGAGCAAAACAGTGATGCATTTTGTAGATGAGTGATGGGACCAGTAGGAAGTAGAGTAGGAGGTATCTCAGTAGATGTATGGGTTAAAGTGGCATCTTGTACACGGCTATGTGAGTTAAAAGAGGGAATATGCATGGTCTAAGTTAGAAAATTGGGACTATTATGTGAGTTACCAGATGGCATTCATATCATAAAAAGTCTGCATTTATACCAGATCTTGAAATGGTGGAGTTCCCAGTGTGCATGTTCAATGTGTACACCTGTGCACATTCGCATCAGTGGAGATCAACTTTGGATGATGACTGGGACTTGTAGTGGTGAAGACTGGAGTAGATGTTGTTAGTAATGGAGGTAGGTAGGCAGCTCTTTTGTTCAAAGCCTCAGAGTTTGGTTGGAAAGCAGCTGTCTCAAAAGTATATACAGAGAAATGCATGGATATTGTCTCGAAGTTTTAGCATGGATTACCCGAAGTTTAGGCATAGCTGACTCGAAGAAATACTTGTTTGGCTCGAAGCAAGTACATGTTTTCTCGAAGTTAGGTGGGTTTGGGGTTTCTGACTGTTACCGATTTTAAGCCTGGAAAGTTTAGATTGAAGATGGATGAAGTCATAAAGCAATGATGCAAATTAAGTTTAAAATGTAAGATAGTAGCTGGATTTGAAAAAAGTGACTCTAAGTTTGAGGAAAATTTAAGCAACAACATTTTCATAATACATAGGAATGCAAGTGTGCACATGTAAAATGTATATATCACGGCCATAAAGCAAAAGAAGTGTGCACGTGTATGCGTATTCAACATTTTGCCATTTTTGTTTTAGGAAATTTTGTCGTAATTTTTGTGTTAGCACAGTTCACGTTTTGGGGTATATTTTGGTCTATTTACACGGTGGAGTGGTCGAGCAAATCAAACCAATTCTCTTCCTATTTTAATTTTTCCTTGACCATAAATTCTAAAGTCGCTTATTCAATATTTTGAATCCTGTTATAGATTTGAATCTAGGCGACATCCGAAGAATTTTGATCGTTACTCTCTGTCGTTCTTTTTCCGGTGAAATTGTCGTTTTGAAATTCAAATTTTCTGCAGCTTTCAGGTGAGTATTTCTCACCAGACATACGTACATATATTTTGGTAAATTATCGCAAGTGTATGTGTAAAATTTTATTTAAATATTATCTGTCTGTAGTATAACGTAGAATGATGAACCCCATTTAAATTGACACCTCATCGGTTATTTATCTGTTGTATTATTTCTGCAGTTATATTATTTATTGTTTATTTACTGTTTAAATCACCACTGCAACTTCCCTGTTAAATTTAGATTGTTATGGGCTGAAATGATAGGCCTAAATGATGATTATTGTTCAATTATTCTATTAACTGCTTAACTGTTAACTTGGGATTGCGGGTTTGAAATGATAGAACCCGGGGTTTGTAAAATTACGGATTGAAATGATAAAAATCCGTATCACTTGACCTAGGCTAGAAAACTATATACAGGCCCGTGGTTCTTATAATATTTTCTGAAATGTTTAAAATTATTTTGGAAGTTAAATATTTTGATTTAATATCTTTAAAAGATTTTATATTGATTTTGAATGAGTTATAAATGTTAATAATAAATAAATAAGTTATATTTGGAAATATTTAACAATCTACTACAGCATTTAAATGCTGTCTTTTTGAAATTGGACTAGTTTTACCCGTAACTTTAGGTAGCATTTCCTAAGTGCTACAGAATCTAGAATTGATTGTTTTAAAACTCATGGAATTTGATAAATTTTATTTTATGTTAAGTTTTGGAAAATCTTAAGATATGATATTTATAACTGGATTTTCCTTAATAAATTTAAGATGAATATTCTAGTATTAAGTGAATTTTGAAGATATTAAATGACTAACATTTGGAGTTTATTTATGGAATTTATGGGAATATTCAAGACTAAATAATAAAACATTGATTTGTTGAAAGAATAAAATCCAAACTTAGTTTTGAATAGGAAATACTCCAATTGGATATATATATATATATAGGAATTGTAATGGATTTGGGGACATAAAGTGATATTTAAATTATGGTTTAAACTTTAAATAAAGAAATATATTTGTAAAGCTATATAAATTATCTTCTTTACAAAGTAACCATAAAGTTAAACCATTATTCTATATACCGTTGAATATCCAAACCATTTGTGTGTTGGGAGTTATGGTTTTAAAGTAAAAATTCCAAATATTATGTTTTGAAGATATAATTCAAATATTTGGCTTCCAGATATTATAAATTTTAAGCAGTATGGTTTTTGGAAAGAATTATATTTGAATATAACGATATCATATTGTTTTTGGGTTTTAAAATCATATCGTATTTATAATTTTGAAATGGAAATGTTTATTCTGGTTTCAAAGTATAAAATGTTTTAAATGACCACGGGTTATAATAACGATGGGTTGGCAAAGTGACCGGGATCGGATATGGACATACTCTCTGTCGATACCGAAAACCACTTTGACCAACCGTGTACGCGGTGGAGATTCCAGAATGAAGTAGGTCGGTGGTGGCGTTTCCTGTAAGGTAAATACGTGGACCCGACTCCCGTGAGTTGGCATAAGGTGGCTAAAACGGGAGCAATTTCAGGCCAATGAGGTCATTCCTCTGATCGGACGCTCCTCTTCGATATTATACTATGTTTTTGGATTGATTCGGGGGCCACCTCTATATTTTGATTTTGGGGAGTTAGTCCGAGGTGGGCGGTAACTGCGGATACGCGTTTCCATCAGCCTGGATAGCAATTGGTATATCTACCCTGGCATTGCCTCGTTGTGCCGTGTCACCTACCATATCGAGCCTTGTACGAGTTTGGTTTTCTCCCGTAGCCCGTGTGGTATCCTCTAGTTGCTTCCCGAGTAGGAGGAGCTATGGTATTGGATGGACTACTGGGACTATTACGTGTTAAGGTGGAAAATGTAAAGCCTTAACGCTATTTAAAAGTATGTTTATTTTAATATAGACCCTATTATAATAGCGCAATATACTACATAGTAAATAGTTTAACGGATCCTTAGAGGATGGGCGATCCCAAGCATCCTTTGAGTTACTTGCTCTATATTACAGTACACTTGAATCAGCTTACATTATATAAGTATGTATGTCCTGACTCGAGTGTTATGTTTTATTTTACGCTCGGGTCAGCCTGAGTTGCAGTTTCAGTTTTTCTCTCCGGAGCTAGGTCATCCCGTAGATCATTCGTGCTGCCGGAAGCTTTTCAGTCCCTATATTATCTGCAATCAAGACTTTGGAGGAATCTGTTTCTATTTATGTCTACAGCTGTATTGCAGATTCTAAACTATGTAAATTCTGTTTGGTTAAAAGTTTTATGGTGGCTTCATGAACCACTAAATATTTTATTTCCGCTGTGAGTTCTGATATCTGTGTATGTGATTCAGTGATTTTTATTTACTGCATATTCTGAGTTTTGCCAAAATTATTCTACAACGCAGTACTTTGAACACTTCAAGTCCGTCATGTGCGGATGCGAAGGGTTGAAAATATTGGGTCGTTACACTCCTCGACCATCTCCACAGCTCAGTACCTTCGATTCGACGATCAGTCAAAATCGATCAAGACACGATGAATGACCAAGACTTCCTCACCCAATTCTGGTCACACCGAAACCCAAATCAAAAAACAAACTACAGATTTGACTTGCACTCATCGAGAGCTTTAAATTGACATATAATATGATAGAGTTTGGAGAGTTTGAATTTGAAATTTGAACAGGGTTTGGAGATTGAATCTGTTTCTTCCATTGAGGAGAAGAAGTGGACAGGTGAAATTGTACGTATAGTAATGAGAAATAAAAGGGCTGCTAGGGTTTGGACAGAACTATATATACTAACAAATCCCAACAATAAATATAAACAATACCCTAATTGATTTGAAACGGCAAATACGACCCGAAAAGCCCGTTCTACCTCCGGAACGAAGTAGGTCATCCCATATATCAAAATATATGTTTTCAATAATTTTAAACTCAATGGAATAGGTTTAAAGTTCAAATTCCATCGTATGAAGAAGTTAGCTTAATATCAGCTTATTTCAAATTGATTTCAGTTGAATTCAATTAAATTGATTTCTACGCATTTCAAGCCTGTATGATCAAATGACAAGTCCGATCGATACAAAACTTGAAATCCTACAATAATTCACCGTTACGGATCCAATAAAACAGGTTTCATCGAAATCCGAGACAGTGGCCAAAATAGCTATAATCCCATTAATTAAATAAATTATTATTAAAGTAAATTTATCACTTCTTATATTCAAACTAATTAACTAACCATTTTTATCATTTTTGATTACATAGACATTTATACTAGTTTAAAACAAATTTACATACCAATTCAATGTTAATTATTTCACTAATTACATTGTTCAATTTCAACTGTAGTTAATCCAATTAATTATAATTTAATTCCAATAAATTTGATTTAACTTGATTTCAAACTTTCATTCAATCATTTATTACTCTATAGACATAGTTAATATTGATTTATATTTTATTACATTAATATTCTATAATTATCATCTTTTACCATACTAGTTGTAGTATTTCAATTTCACTGAATTTTTGTTGATTTTGACATTTATTATAATTTAAAATCCCACAACTTCATTTATCTTGGTTTCATTTTTATTATTAAATCAATTTATTGCCTTATGAGTGTAATTGACATTTCTGTACATTTTATTACATTCCCCATTTGCAGTTACTGTATTAACTCACATTAATGTAACATTTATTTACATTTATTTGTAATTGATTAATTAAATTGGTAACAAATAACAATTGTCACCATTTCTACATTTAATAGCATTTGTAAGTTTATTATTTACAAACGAATGTTATAACAACTTACACTAGACTAATTCTATCCAATTACAATTTATTGCACATTATTTCATTAATTAATCAACATTTAAATTGTCAATTACTCTTTAAATCCAATTATAGATTACTACACACTTTATTAAAATTAATTTACACTCTATAACCAATTATAACTTTTTAATCATTTCAATTAATTGGAACTACATTTAAAGCAGTTATCAATTACCTTAAATTTATACTATTACATTGCATTCCCGTTATATTCTTATTCTTAAATCACAAATTTTTATTTCTTCAACTATTAAGTCACAAAAATCTTATTAAATTAACTAAATTTTATTATCAAAAACTATACACTCTATTCCACTCAAAACTTTTCGTCCCAAAAAAGGGAAATAAAGGAAAAGAAGGAATTAAGTAATCAATGTATCTTATTCAAAATATTAAATTTTTAAATAATTAATTTACATAATTTAAATAAAATATATCAATTTATAACAATTAAATCTTTTATATTCAAGTTAAAGAAAAGTTTGGAAAACATTTCGCAAATTTTTCTAAGTCTAAAATTTATGGAAAATTTCGGCAGAGTCTCCTCTATGTGGAGAGGTCTGGGAGATAAAATAATATCAATAATAACAATATATATCATATATTTCAAATTAATATATCCTAAAGCACGGAAAACAATATAATATCGCCATAAAACCATAATCCGAAAGCGTACCTATTTGTCCGGCAAATGACGCTTATTTTATGAAACTAATAGCAGCAGCTGTTGCTTCCATAAACCTGTATTTCACTTATATAATCCAAAGGAGTTAATAATTATATAAAAGGAAATAATTTAAGTTATTTAAATAAATAACAAACAAAACATCACCACATAACAATAATCATTTGAAAACAACAATACAAACATAATTTTCACCAAAAACAAATGGTTTATTCGGGTTCAGAACTTCTAATCATATAAAATGATGAATAAACTATGAAGTAAACCATACACTCAACAGTCGTAGATAAAATTTATAGATTACTTATACGTTTTATACAAAATAGAAGTATCCTTTCCCGACCAATCCATAAGCCAATATAAACAATAAATTTCAAATAATATTTTAAGTTTATTCTATTAATCTTTTTCACATAATTTATTGTTTAATTTTTTTTCATACAATGATTTTCTTAATTCACGTTAATTACTTACAAAATTTTAATTCTCTTTCATTCATATAAGGCTTATTTCATAAATTTACATTCTTTTACTTACATAAGTTATATAAATTTCAATTATTTGGATCATAAATGAATTCATTGTTGAAGTATTGTATATATTTTATTTCAGTTTACTTCACATTTACTATTTAGTTTTATTTCCCTTTTTATATAAATATTCATTTATGAAAGAACTCATACCTATAAAAGATTTTCACCTTTCACTTTTATTTCTTTAACATATAGCATCCACTTTTACTATTTACTCTAGTTATAATTGGCTTCAAACATTACCTAAGTTTATAATCATTTAATTACAGTATTCACTTTTCTATTAATTTTAATTACTAGCATTTGAAATTATTAACTTAAGTTTATAACGACTTATAACATCAGAATCCTTATTTATAGAAAAATTCTATTGACCCTTTCATTATACTTAAGCTTTACTTATATAATATTCTATAACATATTTCTGTTAACATTTCAACTTTTAATATTTTGGTAAGTTATATATTGTTCTAAGAATGCAATTGAATGTTACACAAGTTTATCTTATTCACTTTAGTAAACAAAATGTTTAAAAATTACATCTTCTAAAAGTTTGTTATTCTTAAACCTGTAAGTTACACATTTCCAATTTCTTATCCATTTCATTAATCATTTTAACATTAAATTTCTTATTTTCATTTTAGAACTTTCCAATTATTAATATAGTCAAGATTCCATTCTTTACAGTAATTTCAATTTCTAATTTACAGAAACTTAAGAACTAAACAAACAGGTTTCATTTTAATCCTTTTAAAATAATATATATACTCATAACTTTTATATATATATATATATATATATATATATCAAATCATATTTAGAAATTAAAATTAAAATTTGTTTACTAAATAAATGTATAGTAGAATTACTACAACGGTCTTCCCACTTTGAAACTCGAAAATGAACGTCAATAATGTATACACTCATCACCGAAGTTATTTTCCAGCGATAGAGAAGGGAGTACAAAACTTATTTCCTTTAAAATTTTACTTTAAGACATTTCTTTCAAATTATCTTGAAATGTTTATATCGGAAAATACTTTCGAATAATATTAATATTATATTCCAAAATATTTCGAAAGAAATTTTTAAAAATCCTGGAACTTCGGTTCCAAACTTCCTATTTATATTTACTTTATTTGTAAATCCTATTTTTCAATCAATATTTATAAAATTTCTCTACCTAACAAACAACATGTTACATCCAATTATATCATTTATAAAATTTATTATTTTATATACAAAAATATATAATAGATAAAATTATTTCATTTAACTATATTTCAAAACAAGTAATGTATCGGTCTGCCCTATTAAGTGTTTAGAAATTCCTGTCGATGACGTAGCGTCCTATGCACCAACCAGAATTTATAAATACAAAACGGTACGAATTAATGCAATGCAAAAACCTTTATAACACTAACAAATACGCACTCTCATATATACACTCAGCGACTCATTCTAGGGTATTAATACCCTATTTCTAAAGAGTCAAACCCCACAAAGCTAAGGTTACCGCTAAACCAAAGCTCTGATACCAAATGTAACGACCTACCTTTTTAGATGGTTAAAGTCGACAATAAACCACACGCGTCAGACTCAAACCATACAAAAGTACATATTATTATGGGGTAAATAAGAAAAGTGGAGAAAGAAAAAAACAAATATAGAATCTCGTAGTGGAATGACAAAAATATAACAATTAAATAAACAATTCATAAAGTTGTTTACAAATAACATTGATTATACTTTTACAATACAGACTAGAGTTACATTCAACAAGAAATAAATATAAAAATAAATGCAGCAGAATAATATGATGTAGTGGGATACATATAACAAGTAATAATAGTACATAATCTTCATCTTTATCCTCAAGAAAGTAGTCTTCGATAAAATGGAATGCTCGGACTGACCCGAGCAAATAGAAAAGGCAAAACACTCGAGTCGGAACTAAAAGATCTTATGTAAGTTAAATCAATAGTAAATAAATATGAGTGTAATGGCGTCAGAGATGTTTACGAGGTTTGACATCTCCTATCCAGTATCTAATGTGGGTGTAATAACTTAAGAGATGTTCGGGATTACCATCTCCTAAGGATCCGTTGAAATATCTACTATGTAGTACAGTACGCTATTATAATAGTGTCTACAGTAAGCTAAAGTATTAAAATAGCGTTAAGGCGTTACCCATATCCCCCTTAACACATTTTTATATATTCCCATAGTCTATACAGTACCGTAAGCCCCTCCGTAAGGTTTACTCAGAGGGCACTCACTAGGTATGGTACAAACCAAACTCGTAGAAGGCACGCTAAGGCATGCGACAAGGCACTCGAGGCAATGCCCAAGGTAGATATAACAGCTGCGGATCCGGACTGGTGGTAACGCATAGTAGCTACTACCATCCACCTCGGAACACACTCCCAGATCAAAATCGAGGGGTGGCCACCAAATCAATCACAAAGTGATAGAATTGAATTGAAGAAATGTGTCCGATCGGAGAAATGACCTCACTTGGCCCGGCGTAGCTCCTGTTTTAGCCACATCAAGCTGACTCACGGGAGTCGGGGTCACGTAAATACCTCAGAATTGTTCGCCAAACCATCCTACTTCATTTCTCGAAGCTCCACCACGTACACAGTTGTTAAAGTGGTTTTCGGTATTGGCAGAGAGTATGACAATATCCGATCCCAGTCTCTTTAACAACCAAATGCTTATTTCACACCGGATGGTTCTTTTACATTTCAAAAGTCAATTCATACTTAATATCAAAATATCATATTCGGTTTCAAACCATATCACTTTCGAAATCATATTCACTTTCAAAACCATATTCACTTTCAAAATCGTCTTCACTTTCAAAATCAAATTTACTCAAATATGTCATTTCACAAAAAGGTATCAGTTTCAAATTCCAACTTAATTTGAATTGTCATCAAGGATTTAAATATAAATACTTCAACTTTACACAGTTTGCAATTTTAGAAAATAGTTTAGATAGTCATAAATAGTTTAATAGTTTAAAAATAGTTTAAATAAATTAAAATAGTTTAAATAGTAAAATAGTTTAAATAAATTTAAATTGATTTCAATAGATTAAAGTTAGATTAAATAGATTTATTTAGGTTTAAAATGTTTTAAATAGATTAATTGTAGATTTAATAGATTTATATATTAAGTAGATTTTTAAATAAACTAAATAAATTAAAAATAGATTAAATATATTTAAATTATATTAAATATATTTAAAATAGATTTAAATTATACTAAATAGATTTAAAATAGATTAAATAAATTTAATTAGTTTAAAATAGGTAAAATAGATTAAATTAGATTAAATAGATTATAATAGATTAAATAAATTAAAAATAGTTTTAAATTGACTAAAATAGTTTAAATTAATTTAAAATATATTTCAAAGTTATATCCAAACATTTTCAATAACTCAATTTATGATAAATTCATTTATTTTCGAAACTTCAACTTTGAAATTCCAATTTAAATCCTTTGAATAATTCATTAAATCAATTCCAGTTTCAACATTTACGCTTAGACTTCCAAAAATAATTCAGATTATAATATAAATCAAATTTCTATTTCAATATACCAGTTAACTGAATTCAAAAATTTAAAGATTCAAAAATCACTTAATTAAACCAACCCGGTGTCCGTATATAATTTTCTACCCTAGGGTCAAGTGATACATATATTTATCATTTCAATCTGCAGTTTAAATTTTTACGGTTATATATCATTTAAACCACAATCCTGAATTAAACAAAATCCATAAAATCGCTCGAGTCTGTCATATCAACCGATAACGATTTTTTTTCCAATCTATAGACCGTTCGGGTATTATCATTTCAACCCATAGGAAAATTGCAGTGTTATAACAATATAAAATACAACATCCAGTCATCCAATATCAACAATCAAACATCCATCACAATCATCATCCAAATCGATCAATAAACAGCAATAGATAACTGATAATTAATAACAGGTATTAAATTGATAATTTAAATTCAGTGTTAAATTAAACGATGATTAAATGCAATAAAAGTCAAATTTAACTAGAATGACAATTTTAACATACCAAACATCAATCAATTAATTTTTAATCATATCATAAATTAAATTTAACTAACATAAGATAGTTTAGTAATTGTGAGTGGGTGAAAACACTCACATTTGAATTCAAATCGATTTGAAATTCAAAATAAGACTCAAATTTGAACAGTCTCAGAATTTGTCCAAACCAGCGCCAAAATGCCCGAAATTTCGATACGATCCCAACAAAATAAACTGCGTGTGAATTGGACCTCGTATGTGCAAGTTACGTATATCAGAACATTATACGATTTGAATTATAAAATAATAAAATAATTAATACTACACGTCACATACCTCCATCCCCTAAATAATACCCTACAGCCGAACCCTAACATGAACCCGCCGCCACCATCATATCGCGTTCGCCATCTCCACGCTCGATCGCACGAGGCCGCTCCGCCCTAGATAAGGTCGCCTCCACCTCCTCAGCCCCACCACGACCGCGGTGACGTCGACCCGGACGCCAAGCATAGCCGCCGCCGATGTAAACTCGAACCCTAATTGAATTAAATCGATCAATCCAACCGTCACACGACCAAACAAACATCACCGACGCATTCCCCTCGACCATCTCCACAGCCCAGTACCTTGGGTTCGACGATGAGAAAAAATCGATCAAGACACGACGAATGGCCGAGACTTTCTTACCCAATTCTGGCCACACCGAAACCAAAATCGAAAAACATACTGTAGATTTGACTTGCGCTCATCAAGAGCTTCAAGTTGATGTATAATATGATAGGGTTTAGAGAGTTTGAGTTTTGAAATTGAATTTGAAATTTGAACAGGGTTTTGAGATTGAATCTGTTTCTACCATTGAGGAGGAGAAGTGGACAGGTGAAATTGTACGTACAGTAATGAGAAGTAAAAAGGCTGATACGGTTTGGACAGAACTATATATATTAACGAAGCCTGATAAGAAATATAAACAATACCGAATTGATTTGAAACGACAAACACGACCTGAGAAGCCCGTTCTGCCTCCGAAACTGATGCAGCGTGGATTCTTGAGCCAGTCATTTTAAATTGTTCGCAAGCTATTTCCTTAAGACGTCGTCTTGTTAAGTCGCAGGAAGCAACACCCCTGGTCTTGAATCGCTCAAGCGACCTAACAAGGGATGGGAAGCACGTAGTGGAAATGAAACCAGCGACTGATAATAGGTCGCGCAACGGCCTAACAAACCAAACGGACCGACCTAACTCCAACGAGTTAGTGTATATACGACCTAATGAAGGTCCGCGAGTTAACTTAGGTCGTTTACATGAAGGTTCGCGAGTTAACTTAGGTCGTTTACGACCTATAGACATAAATGATGCAGTGCGAGCTAATGAAGATGCAACGAGAGCTAACAATGGCCTAGGTCGCGAACGACCTAACGAAGCAGTGCAATCTGAAATGATTCTAGGTCGCGAACGACCTAATGATGAAAGCGACCTAATGATGAAAGCGGGCTAAAATTAAGGCGCTCCGTCCATTCGAATAACCAAGCAACGACCTATGAGTTAGGTCGCGAGCAGATAAGTCGCTCACAAGGCCAAAGCTCAACCTTAAGTCGCGGAAGGATAAGTCGCTGAAGACTAGATCGTTGAGTCGTTTGCTTCTGTATAGGTCGTAAGTCGTGTGTTTTAAGTCGTCCGAGTTTGTGCCTACGTATTGTATTGTGTTTGTAAGTCGTAAGTCGTGTTGTGTTGGTCAGTTAGGTCGCTCACGACCTTGTTAAGTCGTAGGTCGTCCGGGGTAGCGCTGTTATGTGTTGAGTCTTGTATTTTTTAGGTCGTTTACGACCTATGGTGAGTCGTGAGTGTTAGGTCGGGGACGACCTAAGGGGCTGTGTTGTAAAATGCTATAAATAGGGAGTGCGTTGTACATTTCAAGGTGGTTGATTTTTGAATAAAATTTCTTGTTGATTGGTGTGTGCTTTCATCTTAAATTGGTAGTAGAGTGTAATCTCCTATCTCCACTTTCGGATATTCGAGTGCGCTCGAATCAACGATTGTTGAAGTCGATTCGCGGAATCAAGTGCGCTTGATCAACGATTGAAGAATTGAAGATCTTCTTTCACGGTATCGTACGCGATCAACGTGTCGAAGATAGCTAGAATTCGGTATCTTCGTGATCAACGAATTTGGGCATTTTGGTATTCATCAATCCACCGATTGCTACTTTCATCGATCTATATCGTTTTGTTAAATATCCGCTGCGCCAGAAACGAAAATAGGTCATCCCATATATCAAATATATGTTTTCAATAATTTTAAACTCAATGGAACAGGTTTCAAGTTCAAATTCCATTGTATGAAGAAGTTAGCTAAATATCCGCTTATTTCAAATTGATTTCAATTGAATTCAATTAAATTGATTTCAATGCGTTTCAAGCCCGTACGATCAAACGACAGGTCTGATCGATACAAAACTTGAAATCCTACAATAATTCACCAATACAGATCCAATGAAACTGGTATCGTCAAAATCCGAGACATTGGTCAAAATGGCAATTTTCCCGTTAATTAAATAAATTATCATTAAATTAAATTTATCACTTCTTATATTCAAATTAATTAATTAACCATTTTTATTATTTTTGATTACATAGACATTTATACTAGTTTAAAAAAATTACATACAATTTAATGTTAATTATTTCACTAATTACAGTGTTCAATTTTAACTGTAGTTAAATCCAATTAATTATAATTTAATTCCAATAAATTTGATTTAACCAGATTTCAATCAATTGTTATTCTGCAAACACAGTTAACATTGATTTATATTTTATTACATTAATATTCTACAATTATCATCTTTTACCATATTAGTTGCGGTATTTCAATTTCACTGAATTTTTGTTGATTTTGACATTAATTATAATTTAAAATCCCAAAACTTCGTTTATCTTAGTTTCAATTTTATTATTAAATCAATTTATTACCTTATGAGTGTAATTGACATTTCGGTACATTTTATTACATTCCCCATTTGCAGTTATTTTATTAACACACATTAATGTAACGTTTTTTTACATTTATTTGTAATTGATTAATTAAATTGGTAACAAATAATAATTGTCACCATTTCTACATTTAATAACATTCATAAGTTTATTATTTACAAACAAATGTTATAACAACTTACACTAGACTAATTCTATCCAGTTACAACTTATTGCATATTATTTCATTAATTAATCAACATTTAAATTATCAATTACTCTTTAAATCCAATTATAAATTACCACACCCATTACTAAAATTAATTTACACTCTATAACCAATTATAACTTTTTAATCATTTCAATTAATTGAAATTACATTTAAAGCAGTTATCAATTACCTTAAATTTATACTATTACATTGCATTCCCATTATATTCTTATTATTAAATCACAAATTTTTATTTCTTCAACTATTAAGTCACAAAATTCTTATTAAGTTAACTAATTTTTATTATCGAAAATTATGGATCGTTACATATCGTTATGCTAATAAATCTGTATCTTCATCGTATGAAGTCCATATTGAATGAATTCAGTCACATTTAATTTGTACCTATGAAGTATACAACCTGAAATTGATTTGGGATTTTTCCAAGTTGGATGGGAATTTAAATAAATGAAAAATCTGGATGCTCGGCAAAATTTCAAAATCAAGGTGAGTAAATCTCACTCTTTTTGGATTACTAGATTTTAATTTTCAATAGTTAAAATTAATTCTGGATGTTTGGTCAAATTGATTTATTTGTTGAATGGTGTTATATTACAGATATAGTAGTATATATACTAGTATTTGGAGTGATATTCCCGCATATTATAGCAGATGAGACCCTTTGCGTCCCGCATAATAGCGAATGACTCTATATACCGCGATATCCCCCGAGAAGTGGGATTGGTATTTATTTTATGTTCTATTAACATCTGTGATGCAGGGAAATAAGTTGGAGGGATCCAATTAGAGTCCTCAAATTTGTTGTTTATTTTTCATATATAGCGATATATGATTTGTGTAGAATAATCTATTATAGATTATTGTAGTGATTTGGAATTATTGGATGCTATTGTAGCACTGGCCTGAATTTTGATAATTTAAATACTACAAATGTATTTTTAAAATTTTGGAATTGAAGGGAATCTGATAATAAAAGTATATATATATTGGAATTTGACTTATTTTAAAGAAATTGAATTAGAAAAATATATTCGAGTTTCGTTACACTTAACTATTGTGAATTAGTAAATGGAGATTTTCAAAATGAATTATATAAAAGAATTATAAATGATATTTTAGAAATATAAAAAGGAGTTAAAGTCAATATTTAAAATAGATTGGAAGTATAAAAGGAATTTAAAAGAAATGAATGTATATAATGGGATTTTATAAATAAGATTTGTTCTATAAATAGTAAAACCAATAGATTATAAAATTGATAAACGATGTTTATAAATTAAGGAATTCGATATCATATGATAATTGGAGATATAAATTGATAAGGTGAATTTATATTAGAATTTGGAAACAGGGTTGAGAAAAATAGTGGATTCTATTTTTGAAATGGGAAAGGTTAAGAAAATTGACAACGAATCGATATGTTGTGGAATCGAGAGGAAGTTAAAAATTAAATTGGCTACTGAGATTTATATATATATATATATATATATATATATATATATATATTTCTTAAGATGTTAAGTTCGTTGTCAAAGGGAAAACTTTATTATTCAAACTATGAAATTTTAAACTAGTTAGTATTGGAATACTTCGGAAAATGGATTTTGAATATTTAATATTTATTAAAAAAAAATAGTTTTTTTTATCAGCTTTGTAAATTGATGTAACGACCCAGAATTTGACCACTTAAAATATAACATTTAAAGTGATTTAAAACATAAAATATAAAAAATTTATGATTCAAACAATATTATATAAGATTTGGAAATAGAAATATACATAAAAATAGTAACATTTGCTTATATCTACAAAAGTGATAAAATCTTGATTTCAGAAAAGTAAGTTTAAAAGGTTTAATTAATTATTTTAATTTATTTATGAGTGTTTATATTTTTAAATAACATTATACAAATTTATTTTAAAATTTAGTTTACATAAATAAATATTTTAACTAAAACGTCAAAATATGACCGTAAAACATTTTGTCAAAAATCAACGTTTTATCGATTTAAAGTTGTCGCAACGTTGTTGCACTTTTATGTACACAATTTAATAAATACGTTAATATATAAAGGTAGTTCACAATTAACTAAACAATGTTACTTTTAATAATCACACTTAGAAAATTATAGAAAGTAATTAGCAAAAGTAAACTAAAAAAGGCAAAACACATGTCAGATCACAAGTGACATAAAATAAAGTAACGTGACATAAAGTAATGTAATCATTCATGTTCTTTACCTAACTCTTAAGTGTTTGAATTTTAAAAGTGTGATGTGATGTGAATGGTAAGTGTTGAATTAAATAAGTTTACTTAATTCTTAAGGAAGGTTATTCAAGTAAAAACACAAATCTATATTTTATTCTCAAGTATTTTCTATAAATACCCATCCTTTTCTTATTTACTTTTACACCATTTCTTCTCTAGTTTCTTAAGCTCTCTTACATCCATTAATGGCTATTCATCTTCACAAAGTTATGCCAAAATATTCTCAAAAATAAAACAAAGAAAAATATCAACAAAATTCCGTCCGAACCACTTCAAAACTCCTTCCTCCTCCCCTCTTATTGCTCACGCCCCCCTTCACCATCAAGCTGAGCCCAAACCTCCTTGGAACTCATGTCCCAAAGCTCCAAAAACCTCCATAAGTCAAGTCAAGCCACCTAGAAGCCTTAAAACAAGCATTCGTGAGCACCCAATTGAAGTTAGGAAAGTTATAATCACTTTAAAGTTAGTTCAATTCCAAACAAGGTGAGAACTCCTAATTTATATATGTACATACATACATATATATATTTGGTTATGATGTTGTGATATGTTTGTTTGGATGTTTGGTTATGATATTGATTTCCATATGTTGTTTATTGTATGAAAATATTGAACAAGTCACGGATTTACACGACGTATAATCACATGGAAATCACTTTCCAAAAGAAATGAAATGTGATATGGAATCATTTATACCTTGAAAAAAAATTTGAATATGCTTTATAAATGATTCCTAAGTGTTTAAACTTGTCTCGGCAAAGTTTGGATATGAATCTCAAAATACGCTTAATATTTGACGCGTCGCGTAACGGTAGTTCGTGTTTTTGCATCAAAAGTTCAAATGAACATACGAAGTGTAATATAGTTCGGAATTCTTCGAAGTAAGAATTTTACAAATCCTTATATCTATATCTTCTAAGAAAAACAAGATTTATTTTATATATTTTGAAATATGGCAAAATCAATTTTCAAGAAAAATCCAGTTTTTGCACTAAATGACCAAAGCTAAAAATTGATAATATAACCATTTCAAAAATATGAAATAAATTCTAAAAATCTTTTAAAATGTTTTAAAAGTGATTTAAGTTGAAAAGATAGTTTTCTAAATGATATAAAGTCAGTTCGAAGAATATAGCTTTTAAAGCACTTATTGTAACACTAATTGCAGCACTTTTCAATAACTTTTAAAATAAAGGTTGGAACTAAACAATTCTTTCTCAAGTCTTATGTAAATATTTTTGAGTAAATAATAAAGCATTCTAAAATAAATATGAACAATTTAACATTATTTTAAAGATGGTTAAACAAATAGTTAAGTGATCTAAAGGAAAAATGAGTATGCGGAAAAGACTAGTACATTTGGCGCGCCTGTGAGATCTAAAAGTGAAAACAAGGTGTGTAACTAAAGTTAGGGATGGAGCAACCAGTGCCCTGAACTTACCTGGCCTCGGTTTTCTCTTTTAGACGAGGGATGGAACATATCGAAAGGAAAGCCCGGATGCTCAAGTTGGATTTTATAGAAATAATCTTCTTATACTCATTATTAAAATCCAAAGAGGGAACTTGTCCTATTCGTGGAATTTAAAAGGTGATCTCACCGTTATTCCGCCCATAGCACTCATTGAATATGGAAGTTGATTTTGAATAAAAGTATAATGATTTCTATAATCTTATTTTATCAAAAGATACTCTTTAAAAATGATTCGATAAATATTCAAAAAAAGGTTTAAATGATTCCGTATTCACTAAAAGAATATTTGAAAATATATATCTCTCGAAGATATTTTGGTAAAGGAAAATGAATGAATCGAAAAATAATCAACTAATTACATCATTAATCACCTAATTACATCATTTTTATCAATGATTGGATTTCAAAGGAACCGGGGTTGGATTTGGGTGATTTCTATCCGAAAACCACATCGAACCAGTTTACGTGTTCGAAGAATGAAGATATTTGAAGACGGAGATAGTGAGACGAATAATAACGAGGGACTACTTATTGATTAATTAGGCATAAATTCCCGATTCACTATATTGTAGCAGTGGTCTCTTTGTTATGAAAATCTCAAAACCACAAGGGCTTCCTGCCTAGTAATGGCCGAGGAAAGTACCTTTGGTTTCGTTGAGTCCCAAAACGAACTTGTATGGATGAGTGTCTGACCTTGCATTCTAAATCACAATGAGTGGTCTCTATAGATTTATATCAGTCGGTGGCGAAGAAGACACATTCTCTTAGCTTAACACCCTTTCCCGAGACATATGAGCTCAGAATGTTATACCTTTATAGAAATAAGTCGTGTGAATGTGGAATGGCAATGTGGCATTTAAAGTGAAAGAATATGTGCTATGTGAAAAGTTAATCGTTGCCTCAAGCCTCATCAACTGGAAATGACCAAAACAGGGTTAGATGCGGCAAGGTTAAGTGGGTCATTCCCAATTAGGATATGGTCATTCCCTTCTAGATATATTTCTTCCCGCTATGACGTTCAGGATGTAAATTAATGTGGTGTATGGAAATCGAGCGCTCAGATAAAGGTCGGTAATGACTGGGGGATGACATATTCGGTACTATCTAATTATAGAGATAGGCCGGTCTTATGTTGGTAGAGGAACTTTGTGATGGTTTCTCGGGACATCCATCCAGAGGTGTACCCATCGGAAGGTAGTCCCTTCACCTGGTCATTTGTACGGAAATCCATTCTCTAATAAGAACTTACGGTTTTGTTTGCAGAACCTAGTATGCTGGAATTTAATAATGGTAATAATTTCGGCTAAGATTAATAAGTTTAGTTGCAAATGTTTTCAAAGATAGTCATTAAAAATAATATCCCCAAATTTTACGTAATAAAGAGTTTTTGTTATCATAAGGTAAAAACCCGTTTCGTGCTCATGTGCGGCGGAGTCTTATGAGATACCTTTTTTGTTTTCAAAACATCATACTTTGAGTTCTCACACCAGTCTCATGACTGACCCATAGTTTGTTTTTCCCTTTAAACTCTAGGTGCCCTATTTTTGAGCAGTCGTGTAGTCAGGATACCTTAGGAGCATTTTGGGGCATGTTGGGGAGCAATTTGGAGAAGTCTTTTGGAGCTATGAAGCTGAAGCACCTTTTGTAGATATCTACTCATTTTCCACTGTGCTATGTAGTATGTATTTCCTAGCATATGTACGAATAGACAGTTATAACTATCCCGCTGGATTTGTATTTAACTCTGATCATTTATGTATAATTAAAATGTTGAATGCGATGTGAGATTCTATTATTGTGTTATCTTCTATCTTTATTTTCTTTTACACCCCTGATAATCTGCCTCCCCAACACTTGGATTTACGGCACGTGAATACCATGGATGTATTATTGTCGATTTCTGAGGGTCGAGGAGACGGGTCGCTACAATTGATTTGCTTTATTTTAAATGACTTATTGGTGGTTTATCAAAAATGTTTAATATTTTAAGTAATAACTAAAAACATATTTAAAATAAAAATAAAAATAAGTTACTATGCTTTAAAAATGCTCATTATATATATATATATAGTTTTGAAATGAGGAAAAATTTATTTATGAAAAATTCTCTCGAGATGTGTGGACATGTTTATTTTAAGAAGGAGATTTTATAGGAGAAATCTTATAGATGGAATTCTAGAGACTTAAGAAAATTTTAAATGCTTAGATGCGATAACTTTGGGAAGAATGTGAATTCATTTAAAGAAGTTAAAAATTGGTTGGTTGAGATTATAAATAAGTATAATCGGTTTAGAAATCGTAAGAATAATTTATTAAAAATTCCGTATACTTATGAGATAAGTATAAAATATTTCCAAGTTAAATATTAAAATGGTTTTGGAAATTATACGTATAAATGTTTTCATTAGAATTGAATGGAAGGTTTTGGAAATATTTTTAGTAGAAAATGTGTAACATCCCACCTTTTTGTACATTTTAAATCGACGATAAACCACACACGTCAGACTCAAACCATATAGAAGGGCGGATTGTTATGGGGTAAATAAGAAAAAGCATAGGAAGAAAAGAAAAAAAATATAATCTTGCAGTGGAACGATAAAATATAATAATCAATAAACAGTTCAAGAAGCTGTTTTACAAAATATTTGATTTTACTTATATAATACATATCAGAGTTACACATACCAGAGAATATTAATAATGCAGCGGAACAATGTGATGTAGTAGAATAATATAATAATAATAGTACTACAATCTTCGTCTTCATCCTCCAGAAATAAGGTCTTCAAATCCTGAAATGCTCTGGCTGACCCGAGCGAATTGAAAAGACAAAACACTCGAGTCAGAACTAAAAGATCTTATGTAAGTTAAATCAACGGTAAAATATGAGTGTAATGGCTCAGAGATGTTTACGGGATTTGACATCTCCTATCCAGTGTCTAATATGAGTGCAGTAACTTAGGAGATGTTCGGGATTCACATCTCCTAAGGATTCGTTAAACTATTTACTATGTAGTAATATTTCGCTATTATAATAATGTCTATTAGTAAAATAAATTACTTTTTAATAGCGTTAAGGGGTTATCCATATAGCCCTTAACATGTAATAGTGCCAATAGTCTATACAGTACCATAATACCTCCTGATCGGGAGGCTACCAGAGGATACTCCATAGGTACAACACAAATAGAAACTCGTAGTAAAGGCTCGGTATGGTAGGTGACACGGTACAACTAGGCAATGCCAGAGTAGATATACCAATTGCTATCTGGACTGATGGTAACGCGTAGCAGCTACTAACACCCACCTTGAACAATACCAACAAAATCAAAAATCAAATGTGGCCACCGAATCAATCCAAAAGTCAGAGTATAATATCGAAGGAGTGCATCCGATCAGAGGAATGACCTCATTGGCCCGAGAATCGCTCCTGTTTTAGCCATCTTATGCCAACTCACGGGAGTTGGGTCCACATATATGCCTCAAAGAAAACATCATCGTCATCCTACTTCATTTTGGAATCTCCACCGCATACACGGTTGTTAAAGTGGTTTTCGGAGTTGGCAGAGAGTATGACAACTTCCGATCTCGGTCTCTTTAACAACCAAACATTGTTATAACACCACGGTCATTTCAAAATAATTATGCTTAAAAACTAGAATATAATATCCATTCAAAACCGTATAAATACGATATAATTTCAACTTCAAAAACCAAATCAATATGATATCATTTTTATTAGAACCCAAATCAATATAATATCATTTTTATTTCAAATATATCCCTTTTCCAAAATAATAGCACTTTCATATTTATACGCTGCAAAACCAAACATTTGAAATTATAACACTTTTAAAACATAATACTTTGAAATTCATAACTTCGAAACATTTCAATTTCGGTAAAACATTTCAATTTCGATATATTTCAAGGCTTTAAATATTCTAAAATTCCAAAACTAAATTTGATAATTTAGATTCAAAAATAAAATCTTCTATTATTTAGTTTTGAAATATTTTACATAATAAATCCATTTTCATTTAAACAAAACTCAAATTTCAAATAACTAAATATTTTCTTTAATTCATTTATACTTGAAATAATCATTTAATTCACCTAGACCCAAAAATTAAGTTATAATAATTATACCTTTTAAAATTTTCAATTTAATAAATTTCACATCAACCTTTTAGAGTTTAATTCTTAAATAAATTCAATTTCAAATAAATCTCCAATTTATCTCCCAACCATAATTTATTTAAATCATTGTACACTCTATATTAAAATAAAATTTAAATGCTTACTTACATTTATTTTTAAAAAAATCAAACACTATTATTAAACTTAATTTTTATTTAGCAAACTTATACATAGCTTAAATTCAAGCATTAATTATACATAAAAATAATATTTATATAATATCAAAAATCAATATTCATTAAACCATATTATATAAAATAATCAAACTTTATTAATGGGCTTATTTTATATTTCAAAGCATATTTATATGTAGCTAAAATAAATAATAAATTTGATGTTTATATAACATCTAAAATCAATATTTATATAACCCGTATATTTCTTTACAAAACCATAGAAATCATTTCAAAATATTTTTATATATACAGACCGCGGTGTCTGTATATAATTTTCTACCCTATGGTCAAGTGATACGGATATTTATCATTTCAATCCGTTATTTAAAATAAAAATTACAGTTATATATCATTTTAAACCGCAATCCCAAATGAAATAAAAATGCATAATAACTTGCAGTTTATAACAATATAAAATACAGCATCCATGCACCCAATATCAATCATCAACCATTTATTACAATCATCATCCAATTTAAACAATAACATCAATATAGAGCATATACTAAATAGCAGGTAATTACTGACAGTTTATATTCAATAATAAATTAAACAATCTATCTAACTGGCAGTTTATATGCAACAATAAATTAAATAACAATTTAATTTAAATAAATACAATTAACTGAGATGATGATTTTATAATATACAAAACAGTCATAAATAAATTCATAATCACAACATAAATTAAATTTAATGAACATAAGAAATTTTAGAAGTTGCGAGTGGGTCAAAACACTCACCTTTTGAATTTAAATTGAATTTAAATCCAAAATTTGAACAGTCTCAGAATTCGTCCAAGCTAGCGCCAAAATGTCTGAAATTTGAATACGATCCTAACAAAAGAAACAACACATAAATAAGATATCGTATGTGAAAGATATTCTCGTTAGAATGATCGAAATCAAAATTATAGAATAAAATAAAAAATAACGAAACGTGCACGTCAGCATGCTCATCATCTTCACGCGCACGAAACCCTAACACACTGAACTGCTCATCGTGATGAACAACAGCCGCCACTTAAATTTTGCGAGCGCTGCGGCCACCAGAACCCCTTCCACTCCGATCCACGCCCACCGCCGGCATGCTCAAGACCGGCCGCCCCTTGCCTGACCTTGCGCAAGAGCTCCGATCACAAAAAAAGGCCACGCCGCCGCCCCCTAGGTCAGGAAATTCCGGCCAATCTGCTCAATTTCGCCACCAACCAACCGCATGGATGCGAGCTGCTCGCCAACCCCTACAAGCCTACGCCCTCCGATGGTCGCCACGGCGAAGATCAATCTTTAAAATCGAAACCACCCAATGAACTGCTCGAGGTAAACTAGCCAATTCCGATCACCCAGCAACCCAGATCAAAAAACGAATCCCATATTTGACTTGCGCTCGTCGAGAGCTTTCCGACGACACAAAATATGATATAGTTTGAAGAGTTTGAAATTTCGATTTGGTTTTGAATTGCAATTAGATCTAGAATTTGGTTGTTTGCCATTGAAGAGGAGAGATAGCCGAAGTGGACGTACAGACAAATGAGAAATAGAAAGGCTAGGGTTTATAACAGGGTATATATAGGCAAGCTGAAGTTAGAATGGACCGGATCGATTGGATATACGCGTTGAAGGACAAAATGACCCAAAAAGCCCATTCTGACTCCGGAACGAAATTGGGTCAACCCATATATCAAAATAGATATTTTAAAATATTTTAAACGCGATGGAACAGGTTTCAAGTCCAAATTCCATCGTATGCAGAAGTTATGCTAAAATCAAATTATTTCAAATCGATTTCAATTGATTTCAATTTGATTTATTTCAAGGCATTTCGAGTCCATACGATCAAAAGACAAGTCTGATCGTTATGGAAAGTGAAATCCTACAATAATTCACCATTACGGATCCGATAAAACTGATTTCATTGAAATCCGAGTCAGTGGCCAAAATGGCTCTTTTCCAGTTAATTAAATAAATTAATAATTAATTAATTAAACCCAATTTTTAAATATCAATTCTATAATTGACAAATTTTATCACTTTTATATTTCTCAATCATTTATAACGATTTAAACAAATTTAAATGTCAATTCGACGTTGATTCATTCATCAATTTCAGCGTTAAATTTCATTTTTCTTACATTCAGAAATTATAATTTAATTTACAATAATTCCAATTAATTTACTTTCCATTCTATTATTCAGTTCATTGATGTTAGATGGATGAAATTAACATTGGACTCAAGATCTATAACATTAATATTCTTCAATTTCAACTTAATTTTCAATTAACGAAATAATTAAATATTTAATTTCATTCATTTGCAATTAATCCAATTATTGAATGTTTATTCCAATCAATTGTTTTTATTTGATTTCAATCTTTATATCCCTTCCAAAAATTTGAAATAACATAGTTAATGCTGGTTTTTATATTACATTACATAAATATACTCAACTTACTTCCTTTTTTAACTAAAATTTCCACTAGTATTGAAATCTTTGCCAAATATAACATTTGCATTACCTCCTTTATTGGGATTTCATTCAACTTGTTTATAGTCAACTTATATTAACATCACTACCTTAAATTTTAATTATCAATTCATTCATAAACCACTAACAATACATTATAACCAAATATTACCTTAAATCCATACTAATATAATATTATATTTCATTTATTGCAATTGGTTTCAATTAATTGGGATTGCGCTAAATTAGTTATTTACCAACTTGCATTAACGTTATCACATTAATCTACATCCAATTATAATTAATATTCTCAATAAATTTACTTATTTGATCTCATGCATTCTATTACATCAATTACTACCTTATAATAAATTTACATTTCTATTTTAAATTTACATTCACACTTTCCATTATTTATTAATTATCATTAAAGTACATTTAATTATCTTTATTGGTAATTGGTGAATTAACTGGTAACACAACTATTTGGCACCATTACATCCTTTATAATACTTGTATATTCATTCTTACCAACCAAATACCATCTATTATATTATTTCACACATAAATTCAATGATTACATTTTGCTTTCTCATATTCCATTTATAACCAAGTTATAACATTTAAATTAATCTATTTAATTGGAATTTCATTCAAGTTCATTAATTATTAACTTTAATTAACCTTGTTATGTTTCCTTTTTGTTAATTTTCATTATTACATTATTACAACCATTATTAATAATCCACAAATTTTTTATTTCTCCAATATTAAATTTCAAAATCTCATTAAATTAACAATTTTAATTACTGAAAAATTACGGGTCGTTACAAAATGATTTGGAATAGAAATATTTTCTAAGTGTTATTAAAATGGAAGTTTAAAATATTTCTAAGTATTGAAATAGAGAAAAATCCTGTTATGGGTACAAGGGTTGAAATTTGTTTTTCAAGTATAGAAATATTGAAAGAAATTGAATATATATATATATATATTGGTGAAATTTTTTTGGAATAAATAGTTTGAAGATTTATAAAATAAGGCCTAGTGTTGCTTTTGCATGTTATTTGATAGTTAAATAACCGACTATCAATATTGGCCAATTTCGTTAATCGTTTCAAAGGGACCAGGATCAGACTTAATTATCTGAAAACCACTTCAATCCGGTTTGAACGTAACGAATGAATACCATGAAAATGATGAAGACGGTGATTCGGTTTGTCCAGACCTAGGACAACTTGTATGGACGAATGGTATTAGAACATCGTCATTGGAGGACGATGGGCATTCTAATTAAAATTGCTCTTGAAAGGTAACCCTTAACCTCGAACCTCATCAACAGAGAATTACTAAAACATGGGAGATGCAGCAAGGCTAAGTGGGTCTCACCCAAGTGGGGTATGTTACCACTTTACTAGATGTCCTCGGAACCCTATTTATCTTAAATATGAGTACACATCAAAGAAGAAGCGCCCAATAGTAAGGGTGGGAATACCCAAGGTGATAAAATATTTCGCCTATCTGGGTTAAGGGTAGGCCGGTCTTGTGTAGCAGGGGATCCCGACGAGGTCCTCGGTACATTGTTCTAGCGGTGTACTATGACGGGCGGTACCCTAGTGGCCCAGTCATTCGTTGGAATCTATTCTCCAATACGAGCTTACGGATTTGTTTGTAGAGCCTAGCATTCTAGAATTTGAATAATGTAACAATTTCGGCTATTTGAATAAGTATTTGTATTTAGACACTATTATAATATCATTGGATTTTCTATAAAATGGTTTGGTTATCGTAAGGGGAAATCCCGTCGTGTTTATGTGTGACGCGGTCTTACGAGATACTTTGTTTCTCAAAGGATTTTGATAACACTAATAAATCCAAACTGAGTGTGTTTTCTCATGATTTTCCAGACTGACTCAGGTGTTATTTTATTATAATGCTCGGGTCAGACCGAGTATTATAGATTCAAGATAGGATGATATGGAGCTCAGAAGACGAGCGGGATGATAAGACGTATTTCTGTAGATTTGTATTTCCGATGTGTGTGGACAAGTTATTATAACTGTTTAGATTGATATATTGATTGATGTACTCTGATAATGAAATTTATATTAACAGTACAGTTCTTATATTAAAAATTTGTTACTATATATTATATTTTGTTCCACGGCGATTGTGAGATTTTGTTCTTGTTGTTCTATTTTTTCTTCTATCTCTTTCTTCTTCTTTATCCTAGTTATTCGCTCTTTCGTACACTTTGAGTTGAGTGAGGAAGAATTATTATCAGCTCAAGGGGTATGGATTTGCGGGTCGCTACATTATTATTATTATTATTATTATTATTATTATTATTATAAAGTTAGTTAAGTTTTATAAAACTTAGTTAATATTTTGTAATTTAATATTATGTCATTAAGATAATAAATTCTAACACAACAACAAAGAGCATCACCAATTCAACCTTTTTTTCATTTACACCACAAATAAAGGAAACGAAACTATGTTTTGCCCAACACCCTACCGAACAAGCTGGTTATGTTAAGATATTACAAAAGGAGAGCGTACCTTAACATAATTTGGAACAAGGCTCCGAAACCTTCATTGTGGATGGTTTTCCTAAAAGCATCGATCATCCCTGAATATTCAAGAGATTTCCCTTTCCCTCCAACTATGGTAGAAGCATCCTTTCATCCAACCATTTGCATTCTTCTGTGAATGACATCAAGAGGGTATGCAACTGTTTGACCAGCTATTCGGTTGCTGCACCACAAGCAAGCCTTGTCACAACGCCCAATTCTTAGTGTGCAACTTACCCAAATGGCCTTGATTTTATTAGCCAGTCCTTCAATGACTCTTAGACGGAAAAATTAAGGCCAACATATGGTATCTACAGTGTGAAAATTATGTATGACCTTCATGTTCTGCTAAGGATGTGATATAATCATGAATTATAGAAACTAAACCGATATCAGGCATTACTACATCAGTGCAAACCAATAAGGGCTCATTTGGATAGCTCTTAAAAAATAATCGTATTGTTGTTAAAAGAAAAATAAAATAAAAGTCATTCATGATGCCAAAAACTAAACATTTTCTAATGCACTTTTTCTTTGTTTGAAAGAAAATAGGTTAGCCAAAAATAAAATGATGTGAAGTGATTTTCGAACATTACATCAACAACAAAAAAGAGCATTTAGCAATTCAAAGTTTTATTTATTTATTTATTTAATAATGGTGATGGAAAAGAACATACAACTCCAGTAATAGATGGAAGCCAGCCTTTGTAAAGAGCTCTAACAGATGAAAACCAGCCTTTTTAAAGAGCTTGGAAGCCTTCCTAATGATACATCATGTCTAATGCATTGAACATTCCTAATGTAAATGACGTTAGATGGAGCGTAGGTCAGAATCGACATTCCAAAGCTTCTATACAAACCCCTAACGCCGTCAGATCTGATTATTTCTCTAACGGTGTCGATTTCGCCGTTGTATTTTTAATCTTGAACTATCAATCATTGACTGACTACATCGATTGGTGTCCAGACAACTTGCGCTGCCACGATGGCTCTCAGCTTGATAGCGGCGTTGCCGCAGCAGCGGGATCTAATACTCCTAAATTTATGGCGAAGGCTCTGACACACGATTTAGTGACTGGATGAACATCGATTGGTTCTTCCTCATGTTGGTAACCGTAATCATTATTCTTGCAGCATTGGAGCTTGTAGCTGGAGGAGCTTGCCGCGGAGGAGTTTGTAGAAGTGGTTTTGGCTGTGTCGATTTAGGAATTAGGGCTTTTGAGAAAGAGGGTTTAGGAACGTGAGAGGGGGATTTGGGAACGTGAGAGGCGAGTTTGGGAACTAGGGTTCCATAGAAGACAGTATTGCGTTTAAGTGGGAAGAGGTAACCTATATGAAAAATAGTTTCTTTGGGCCCAAAAGGCGGGCTATGAAATTTTTGGGGGGAAACAAAAGCAGGGGTCTGGGTAATTTATTACGTACATGTTATTATTTTAAATTATCCAATAATTTAGTTCCTTATTTTGTTACTAATAAAAATTAATTATATAATATTGCTTCTTATTTGTTAATTATTAATTTTATTATTAATTATTAGTTATTTAATTTTAACTATTAATTACTTAGTATAATAATATTTATTAACTATTAAATGTAATTAATAGATATTAACTATAATTTACTAATTATTAATAGTTAACTATAATAAATTATTAAATATAAAAAATAATTATTATTAATTAGGAAATTATTAATATTTAGTAAATTATAGTTAATATTTATTACTTACATTTAATAATTAATAATTAATATTAAAAAGTTACTATTAAATAACTAATCATTAATAGATAACTTTTAATAATTAATATTTAATGTGAACTATAATTCATAATTATTAATTATAAATTACCATTTAGGAAAAAATATTTTAGAGGACAAATTATCCTAATAATTTAAGCACAGTGACAGCCGTCTATTTTTTGCTACAAAGACAGGTCCAAAGCCCATCTTTCAAGTGTTGAACTTCTCAAATCCATCAATCGATCGATCTACGCGCCTCAAGCTTACAAAGAGTCTCATCGTCCTTGGTGCTAGAGTTTTGATGGTCCTTGAAGCTTTGAGTTGCTCGAGTCTGAAACCTGAACAGACTTGAATATCACTTCTAGCTTTTGTGGAGGTAGTCGTGTTGTGAAGCCAAAGTTCGTCTGAATCTAATTTTATGTCATTTCCTGAGGATACTCGAGTTCTGAAATTTTCTAGGCATCGGACGATAGTTAAACCTAGTAAACTAACACTAAAAAATATTAAATATTAGTACTTAAATATTAATTATTAGTAGTAATTATTTAATATTAACTATTAATTATAGTTTTTCATTTTTAATCTATTGTTATCGAATATTAAATATTAAATATTAAATATTAAATATTAATTATTTAACAGTAACTATAATTAATTATTAATTATTAATTGTTTATGATTTAATAATAGTTATTACAAATATTAACAGTAATTAATAAGTTTATTCAACGGTAGTAATTTAATATTGGATATTGATTATATTTATTTTATTATTATTATCATGGTTTATATTATTACTATTGTTATTATTACTTTTAAATTGACGTTGTCATTTAGTTTTGGATTCCATCTCAAGCCGACTATGCCGACTTGTTTGGGAATAATGGTTTAGTTATTGTTGTATTAAATATAAAATAATTATTGATTATAGATAATAATTAGTAATTATAAATTACTTATTAATAATCATTAGTTATAAATTATAAATTAATAATGTTTTTACAACCTTCTATAACAACTGGTAAAATGAAAAGTTTGTAATATGTATCTATTACAACTAGCAAAAAAACAAAGAGTTGTGAAAATTGACATCTATTACAATGGGCAAAAGAAAATGATTATAACAGGCATATATTACAGTGGACAAACAGAGATGAAAACTGTTATCTAGTATAACGGGCCGAAAACCATTGTAATATAACTATATTACAAAACGTTGTAATAAGACTATATTGCAACGGGCCAAAAACCATTATAATAGTACTATATTACAACAAGCCAAGAACCGTTGTAATAGAGCTAAAAACTAGTATCTACTACAACGGACCGAAAACCGTTGTAATAGGACCATATTACAACAGGAAAGTTGACGACGTTGTAATAGGTGTACTAGATGATGAAAAGTTCCACCTATTACAGCAGATTTAAGAAAACCGTGTAAAAGGTTTCTATTAAATGGTTGTTTATGGCTCATTGTAAAATAGGCATTGTAAAAGGATAGTTTTGTTGTAGTGTATCTACCCAACCCAGATTTCAAAAGAAAGATTCTAGATAGATTAACAGATAATAGTCAATGCTCAGAAATGGGCAAGCATGATTGATCAAATCCTAGATGATAATGCTAGAGTATTATCATTTCTAACAACCAAGAATAACCATATTAATTTTAAAAAATTATTTCTTTATATAAAATATATTCCTAGGTAAAATTATTTCATTTACCAAATTTCTAAACAATACTGTGTCGATTTAACTTGTTCAAGTGTTTAGGAAATCCCTATCGATAACGTTGGCTAGACGCATCGATCAGAATTCTTAAGCCACTCAACCGATCAAACAACACAATATAAAACACTTTTATATCGTTAATTAATTATGCGCTCATATATCTAATTCACTCAAATTCATATAAGGCATTCCATTACCTTATCTCTTAATGAGTTACACCACCAAAGCCAAGATTCTCACTTAACCTTGCGCTCTAATACCACGATGTTACAACCCACTTATTCGTACAATTTAAGCACGTAATTTACTACACATGACCCACTCAAAATGAAAAAAGGGAGGATGGTTAGGGGAAAGAAAGAAGAAAGAAGACAAGAAGAAAATTAAACAACCAGAATCCCACTGTGGAACGAATAATTTATAATATATAACAAATCTTTATACAAAAAACAAACTGTAATATATGTATATACAAACATCAATCAAAGTATACTAACCTATTTTCAGCCCGAACAGTTATAACAACCCGTCCTCACAATTGCTGATAAATACAATAGTGAATGCAATGGAAAAATAACTATGTACATGAATACGTCTCTGGGCCTCCAGCTCATCTCCTGAAGTTCCAAAGCATCCATACTAAATCTGCAATATGCTCGGTTTGACCCAAGCATTTAAGAAAATGACGCCCGGGTCAGTCTGGTGAAATCACCGTGACAAACTCAAATCATAAGGAATTTTATTTATTATAACTTGTAAAATCTTTTAAAAATCAAAGGTATCTCGTAAGACCACGTTGCACAAAAACACAGGCAGATTTTTCCTTACGATGACCAAAACATTTTCTGTAGAAAATGCATTGATATTATCATAATGCCTAAAATACTTATTTACATGCTGCACATAAACACGGGCAGTTTTTTTCCTTACGATGACCAAAATATTTTCTATAGAAAATGCATTGATATTATAATAATGCCTAAAATACAAATACTTATTAATCATAGCCAAAATTGTTGCATTAATCAAATTCCAGTATAGTAAGTATAAATTAAAACCGTAAAGGCATGTATTGGAGAATGGATTCGATACAATGACTGGGCTACTGGGGTACCGCCCATCATAGGACATCTCTAGATAAAATAACAAAAAGGATCTCGCCGGGATCCCCGCCAACATAGGACCAGCCTACCACTTGACTAGTAGTACTGAATATGATCACCCCTCCGTTAATGGGCCTCGAAGCATACAAATGAGAGATAATATCAACTCAAGATAGGGATGATCATGCCTTACTTGGGAGCGGCCGATTCAGACCTGTTGCATCTCCCATGTTTTAGTCATTTTTGGTTGATGAGGCTTGAGGCTGCGTTTTACCTTTTATATAGCACTTCCCAATTGGAAGGTTACATTGCTTTCTAGTCAAAAACACAATGTCAACACTCATCCAAACAAGTTCATTCCGGGACTAAACGAAATGCTTGAGAGCTCTATCTTTAATTCCATCATCTTTAAGATGTCTTCACTCGAAACACTTAAGTTCGATCACCCCACCGTTAATGGGCCCCGAAGCCTACAAATGAGAGATAATATCAACTCTAGATAGGGATGATCATGCCCTACTTTGTAGCAGCCCATTCCGACATGCTGCATCTCCTATGTTTTCGTCATTTTTGGTTGATGAGGCTTGAGGCTACGTTTTACCTATTATACAGCACTTTCCAATTGGAATGCTACATTACTTTCCAGTCGAAAACACAATGTCAGCATTCATCCATACAAGTTCATTCTGGGACTGAACGAAATGCTTGAGAGCTCTATCTTTAATTCCATCATCTTTAAGATGTCTTCACTCGGAACACTTAAGTTCAATCAAAGTAGTTTTCGGTTAACATGTCCATTCTGGGTATCTTCGAAACAACATTCGATAGTATTTAGTAAATTTAATCTTGATTTTTTAGGAAATAAACAGTCAAAGATAAGAGCAGAGATCACCTCCTAACCGTTAGTAGACGGATTTCCTTATCATTTGTTCTAAGAGAACAAAATGAGAATTATATGCACAGTATAGCATCATCGGATATTGCTATGCCATATAACCCACTTGTTTCTCCGAGATATTTTCTAAGTTACGTTTTGGGTCCAAATTCAATAGTCGGTTATTTAACTATCAAATAACAAACAACAACAAAGATTTACATTTCCGCATGGAAATCACTAATCCTCTGAAAATTAATCTTTCATTTATTCCACACTTTACAAAACTTGATCCAAATATCTTTTCCAAATTTTATTCCCAAACTCCTTACATCCCTTTTTCACTTATAAACACTAACACTTATTTTATTGGTATGAGTATATTTAGAAAAATTTACAAAAGTTTTCTTTTTTCCAAATTCCATATTAAATGCCCAAATGGATTACATATAAAACACTATTTTCCATAAAACCAACCCACTATCCTTTATCAAACTTCCCTTTAAAAGCTCACTTCATAATTCAAGTAACATATAACTTCCAAAATAATTTATAATTCACTTTAATACAAAAATCAATATAAAATAATTATTTAACTTGAAGGATCATTTATACTCTTCCTCAATTCAAGATCTCTTTAAGAATTTATAAAAACACGTTTTATAAACTTCCCTTGTTTGAACAACTTCCAAAATAACTTTAATCAATGGAGTACTTTCAATAACAATCGATCATTTAAAAACATCTTTAAAACAACCAAGTTACTATTTACCTTCCTCGTTTAATTTCTTTAAACCTCATTCCAAATAATGACTTTAGAATACCCGTAATAATATATTAACTAACTTTAAAGATTATTATTACACTGATAATTTAACCCAAAACAATATTAATAAAATAAATAAGTAATCAAAAAACTTTAAAAAAGTTATTAAATATTCTTAAATCGCTTTATGAAATAATTTAAAGAATTTTAAAATAATTAACCTTTAATTATTATTTAAAACAATAATCAATTATCTTTTAAAACATTATTAATAATATCTTTTAATCCTATTACTATTTAATAATTACTCTTTAAAATAACATTATTAGATAATTAATTTTTCAAATTAGAGGAGGCTTAGCAACTCCAACGGTACTTAATCATTAATTCTTTTATTATCCAAGTTATAATTCGGGTATTTACATAACATCACATATGTAAATTAAACTCATAATTAACAATTGATTATGAATATAACACTTATTGAATAATAATCAATTGGAATGTAATTAAGTGTCTACATTGGTGTAATAGTAGAACGGGTTTAATTTCTGCTAAAGAGATGTCCAAATATAACATACTCGGTTAATAACAGCAGAATGGTGGTTTATTCTGCTAAACAGGTGTCCAATTAATTTAATTAAGGAACGGTGTTTATTCCGCTAAACAAATGTCCAATTACCATATTCAGTCCAATTTAATTAAACAATATTTTGTCTTACTAAATAAACATTAATAACTTAGGTATATAAATTCAAAAGACGTTATTAATCAACATAACATAATTTAAATCCTGTCTGTTTGCATATGTCATAAATTATATTTTTGCCAAGCCATCAACAAGTTATACAACGATGTTATACTCGTTAATAGGAGTCCATTGCAAAAACCGGCGTGTCAATGGGTTAAAATATGAGAAAGATATGTTAATCTAAACATATCACCCTTTTTCATAAAATTAAATAACAATTAAAAACCAAGTTTCTCACCCTTCTCATATGGACCGAGACCATCCAAACAAACCATCCGCATCCGAAATGCACACCAATCGTTTTCCCCTATCCCCTTCAATTCCCACATCTACCATTAAGGTGCACACGGTGCACGTGCACGTGGTCTCCGCCCACCAATTCAACTCACCGAGGCCACCCGCACAATCGTCATCACCTCCTCATCATAATGGACCCCTCCAAAGCCTGTGTGCATCACTCCCTCTTCTCGTGACCCATCTTGGCCGAAACCCAAATCTTGTTCGTCCTAAAAAAGTGTGACACTTTATTGCATCGATCTCCACCAAATTTTGTCGACTGAAGGAGCACACTGGCCCGGACCCCTAATCAAGCTCCATTTCCAATTGTCAGCTACAACTCCGATATATCAACCTTACTTTTTGACCATCGACAATCATCAACACGGAATCTTGTCGAAACTTCAGCAAAAAATAATACGCTTCGATACGAACTCAACGATGCTAGCGGCATCAAACGATTCGACCCGGATTAAATGATATGAATTTTTGAAGTTTATGTTTATTTATTCCCTCTTACATTATTTTGGTGATTCCTCGATCGATACTCGATGAAAACACGAGCGACCTTTTACTGAATGTTAGACGTGATATCGATCGACTTTCATGTTTGACGATTGAGCTGAAAGTGAGTGGATTATAGTGTGTTGATTTTTGAAGTTGAAAAGTGATTTCAATTCTCTGTTTCAAAAGGAAGAAAAAAAAAAGGTAGAAGGAGTGATGTGCTATATATATACAAGTAGGCACCATGTTAAGAAATGAGGGAGGTATGTCTATACCATGCTAGAAACAAGGAGAAGGGATAGGTAAGAGGTAAGGTAGAGAATGGAAAAGGATATGGTTTTGAATGTGGCCATGTAGTTTGGGTGGCGTACTTTGCATGGGTTGATCTTGTTTTGAAATTGAAAAGCTTCGCGGTACACTGCTACTCGATATGTGTCTGCATACGAACCGCGAACAATTGAAAACAGAACATGATAATGCACAAAATGCAATGCAATCATAAATCAACAATAAAACACACTGGTTATTGAATTCTTCCATATTTTGAAAATTTAGACGTTCGATGTAAAATACGTCAACCAACAAATTTAAATGTTTTAAATATAAAAATTATTGAAAAATTCTTTATATTCAATTTTTTTCATTATTTGAAATCAAATATTTTTTTCCAAATTTATTTACTTATTTCATTTATATTAAAATCACAAATTGAATGCTAAAATCAATTAAATATTTTCCAAAATGAAAGTGGTAAAATTCCGGGTCGTTACATTAGGAGACTTAAAAATTAAAAGTATTAGAAGTGATTACTGAGGAGGATTCAAAAATGAATTATTTGAAGATCTAAGTAACAAGAAGGTTATTAGCCACAGTTTTTCTTTTCCACGAACACTACAACAAAATGGAGCAGTTGAAAGGAAGAATTGTACTTTGCAAGAATGTGCACGAACTTTGCTAAGTGGTAGTAACTTGCTAAAGAATTTCTAAGCGGAAGCCGCTGCTACTACTTGTTATGTACTTAACTGTGTACCTTTAGGACCATTGACTAAAAATACTTTGTAGCAACCCACCCCGAAATAGGCCTAAATTCCAACACAGAAAAGGGCCATCGAAACTTAGACATATTCTAAAGCTGACTTCTGGTCGGTAAAAGTAACAACAATACAGAGCTACAACTATTCTTTTAGAACTCACAATGGAAAGACACAAAGTATATTAGCAAATAATAGTCTTCAGAATGACCGTTACATCATTTGTTCAAAAGTATTTTACGGGTACCATGAAAAGCATCATAAATAAATAACAAAAACTGCCACAAGCTTTGCTCATGCTGTCTTCAAGCATTATCACCGTCATCACTCCTTTCTTAAATTGTCTTGTAATGAGGAGGGAGTTATAACAATAAGCATCTGGTGAATAGATACCTTGTGCCTTATTATTTCAATACTTAGGCAGTATATGTAAAATAGGAATATGTCTACGTGTACGAAAACCATCTAATACTTTATATAAGGAAAGAAGGTAGGCCCTCAAACAATCAATTAATACCATCTATTCCTGAAGCAGGTTTCCCAATCCCACAACCCATAACCAAAGTCATAAATGTCTAACAATGCGAAAGATAGAGCCTAAGCCAATTAATACCCCAAGGCAGACTCAACATTAGTGTCTATCTAGCTGGCATTGCATGGAAATCTCTTTAGATAGTTAATACTTCCTATTGAAGCGGACCTTTCTAAGATATTCTTAACCATGCCCAAACCTAGTGCCGACCATTTAATACTTCATTTAGCGAGAAAGGCGGGCCCTCAAACAACAACTAAATACCTTCCAAAACCCAAAGCAGGTCCTTCACCATATGACCCATACCTATAGTGATGTTTCACATTAGCCCGATTATTCATAGGTACTGATAGCCAAATTAATTGGGCAGATTTAGTCTATAAAATTGGGGCTAACCTCGCGTCATCGCAATTACTTATTGTATGTGATGTCTTGCATCAAACCCAAAGTCACACTGCTGGTAGCCAGATTAGCTGGGCATACTTCCATGTGTTTTTTGACTGACCTCTCGCCACTTATGACTTAGCCATACTTTACATCGCTCTTAATGCGCACTGCTCACTGTGTCCATTAATTAGGCCATATACGAGTTCCCTCTTATTTTGCCTTAACAAATCAATTACCTTCCTAAGGGGGATTAAATGATAATCATTACCTAATTAACTATGGAATTATACATTATAATTGTATGCTATTTACGATAATTAATATACAAATAAATATGCGCCTGTTATTTTCTTTACGTGCGGAGATTTCATCCTAACAGACACTGAAATGTCAATTCCTTTTTAATAACAATAATACGATTCATTTTCCATATTATCATGGGTGCCAAATCTCCAATATCCATAATAAGGGATTTCAATATCCTTAACAAAGGGTTCAAAACTCATACCTAAAAACTGTAACAAATCGACTTGTACATAGTAAAAATCTCAACTCAATCTATCGCATCAAATCAGGGAACAAACTCAAAAATAGAAATTGCAATTCTATTTTCCAAATCTCTATTCAGCCTCTCTTTATAAAGAATTTATACAATGGGATTTCTCTTTTATTTCCATATGGAATAAATGGTGTAAACTACAAATATCATAATTTTACACCCTATCCCTTAATTTAAACTTCATAATCAAATTAGAATTGAAAAAGGAGTGGAATAGAAATTAAAATCACTAAAAACTGCAAAATCTACATGTCCCAACAATTTGATGTAAACAATTGAGAACTTCAACGAGAATTAACATTTCAAATTATAGGAGTTTCAGGGGTTTTCATTTTGTTTTATTTTCATAAATAAAAACCCCTAATGCATAATAAAATCCATAATATACTAAATGTAACAACCCTATATTTGGACCATTTAAATTGACAATAATCCATACATGTCAACTTAAATAGTACAAAACACGAACCATTAATGGAGTATATGTATATAAATGAGAATTATCACAGAATCACAGAAATTACATCATAACAGAATAGTGCAGCGGAATTACAACATAGTCATAAGAGTAGTTCATGAAGCTGCCCATAAATACAACAATGTCTCAAATAAAAGAAATAGAACCAACATAGATGTCCAATAATCCAAATAGAAAGAGAAATACTGATAAAGTAAGATAGTGATAGTCTTCGGTCTTCAACTCCAAGTAGAACAGCAACAACAATCCTCAGTCTGATCCGAGCATATGCACAAACAAACACTCGAATCAGGACATATATTCTTATACAGATAATATGGTTAAGAATTTTAAATAAAAATAACTCAAAGATGAATAAAATAAACATCTTTCAGGATCTGTTAAACTATCTATACATAGTAGTGTACGATAAGTAGATAATGTCTATCAATAAAGTAAAATATCAAGATAGTGTTAAGGCGTCACCATTATTCCCCTTAACACATTTTTATAGCATTACAGACTATACAGCACTGTAAACTCCACCATAAAATAATAGGATATCAGGGAGTACATCATAGGTATAATACAAAACAAATTCGTAGTGGTCGCGTATATGGGAAATACAAGTATTACAAGGCACATAAGGCAATACCCAAGGTAGTGAAACTACCGTTTGCCTGATCCGGACTGGTGAGAACGCGTCGTGGCAACGATCGCAACACCGCGAAACAACACTCCAAATTTCAAGAGTGCGCACCAATCAATCACAAAGTAATGAGTAGTTTACGAAGAAGTGTGTTCGCTCGAGGTACCTAACCCCATTTGGCCCGGCACGGCTCATGTTTTAGTCATTTCCAATTTGACACAAGTGTCAAGGCTATCCATTGTCGTTCACTTTCTTCAATCATCAACGTACGTCATTCCAACCACTTCATTCAGGATCACACTCCGTGTATAGTTATTAAAGTGGTTTTCGATTTAGACAGTGAGTATGTCCCTAACTGATTCCGGTCTCTGTAATAACCTTCGTAATTATTTCACCGACTGGTCGTTAATATATTTCAAAACCCGAATCAATTTCAATTTCAATTAGAATTCGTAAATCAACATTTCGTTTGTCTTTCTAAATCAATTTCCAAAATTTTACGTTTCAAAACTTCCAAATTTCCATTTCAAAACTCTATAATTAAATTTCAAATTTTGATTTAAAACAATCAAAATATTCATTTAATTTCGTACATAAGATTCATTCCATAATCATTTAAAATAAATTTAATTTAACGTTCAAATCAATTCAAACTCATTCATTTCTTTCATTCAATATTCGTTAGGTTAATTTATCATTTCAAACAATTTCGATTTAATTTCCAATTCATTAAATTAATTACTTAAGTTCAACCTTATTATACCAAAGCTTACAAATTTAATTTAATTAAATTTGTCAAATCCAATTCTTTAAATTACAAGTCTTTCATTTTTTTTGATAAAATGCATTTTATTATTTGTTAAAGAAATTCAATTCCATTTATTTATTACCTTAGTTACAAATTTCAAAAACTCAGTTAATAAGAAATTTAGTTTCACTTATTCAATAGGTTCAATTTCATTTAATAAGAAAATTTAATTTAATTTAATTATTAAATAATACAATCTTATTCAATTTCCAAATGATTCCAAATCTTAATTATTACTAATTTCAAAACTTAATTATTAATAATCCCAAAACTTAATTCAAATAATTCCAAATTTAATTATTGCATAATTAAATTTTAAACCATGTTCTTTCGTTAATTAGTACGTTAATATTTTGTTTCAAATTTCAAATATTTACATTTTCCTTTCATAAGAATTTAAATTCCTATTCTATTTCAAAATCGTGTTATTATTCAAATAAACTTTATTTTATTTCAAATCAAATTTATTGACCAATCGGTTTTATTTAATTTTTTATCCAATTCAAAGTTTATTTGGGTATTTATCATTTCAACCCGATTCCATTTCAATTCAAAAATCAAAGCATAGCAAAGGGATCTTGCAGTGTGATATCTGGGATGGTGTCAAAGTAAATAAACAAGCAATAGCAAACATCAATAACAATCCAATAATTTATTTAAATAATCCCGAAATAATCGTATTAATTTACATTTGTTATTTATGCAAATTAATATAATTATTCCTAAAATCTACACTATCATTTCATGTAGATTAAAGATTATTACATTACGGTTTTTCACTTGATGTCTATTATTCAAATTATACTACATCAATCATACATTCAATGGTTCAAGGTGTAGTTAACACTATTTCTATGTGTCGATTTATTTAACATTTAAAGGGGTCAAGTTTAACTAATCAATATCCAACATATGAAGGGGTCAAGTTTAACTAATCAATATTCAACATATATAATCCATTTTAAAGTGTTAACTATCCTATATCAAATTCAATTTGCATATTAGTTATCACTTTAACATAAACAATTAACATCCAATTTCGTCATCACAATAATCAGTTATCAACCATACTTGCATAAGAATATAAGTTGTGAAAATTAATTCACCTTTCATGGATAAAGAAATTGACAGCGAAGCAAAAAGAAGCACGAATGAAGTCGGTTCAACACGAACAACGTACACTGCAAATATCGACAAAAGAAAGACAATATTAATTCAATGAACGTTCATATATAATTTATAAAATTATATAGATGCGCTTACCGATGATAGAGGAAAGGATGAAAACTGAAAATCGATGTTGCTGCAAAAAGAAGCTCAATCGGTTGCTTCTGCACACAACAAGCAAAGAAAAAGTGGTTACAAATTTCGGCAACCAAAATAGGTATTTGCGTAAATACTCTTCTGCAATATCTAAAAGCTATTTGCTAATCACAGTTTCATTTTTTTTTTATAAACAACCGAGACTTCGCACTGCATTTTCCACGCGTATACACCTTTGTATAAACGCATGCACCCATACGTACTCAACACTTCACACCATAAATTCACGCAACTTTCTCTTTACAGAACAAAGCAACACCCCACATCAACTCAAACACAAATACCCATCGACCGACAGCCAGTTACGCCTTTCCCCTTCCTCATGCAGCAACACTTCTCCCCTCGGCTTGCTATAACACGCACGTCCCCAAGAAAAAGAAGACAGATTGCAACTCACGCATGAATCCATCATTCATGCACACACACCCTACATCATTCATTCCCCCCCCCCTTGCTGCAACCATTACTTGCACACGTAACCCACACGTAACTCACACACACGATACATGCACACGACCCCCCCTCCGAAGCATATGCACGCACACCATTATCTACATGTGCATGTGTGCATGCAGTGGCCCAAGCAAGTCAAGGTCGGAAGTGCCGCGTGGAGAACGGGACGTTGGAGGCTAGGTGCTCAGTTCGTGGAGGGAGTGGCTTGCTGAGGTGAAGTGGGTGGAGTGCATGTCGAGGTGGAGTGATGGTCATTTTCAGGCGAAGGATTTGGTAGTTGGAGGGCAAAGTCAGTGGTAGGCGACACGTGGAGGGTATGCGGTGGCTCGGTGGGTGAATGGAGAGGGGAAAATTTGTGCATGTTTCCCTTTTGGTTTCGGCCTGGGGAGGTGAAGTGCAATGGTGAGTTTGGAGAGGGGAAGAGCAGTGCTCGTTTATTTCGGCCATCCTTTTTTTTTTCTTTTTTTCGCAGAAGAAAGACGAAACATGATAAAGAAGAGAAAGGAGGAAGGGTGCATTTACCTGATGCTTGAAAATGGAATTGATAGTGGAATGGAAATGAAAATGAAGTGTCTCTTTTTACTTTAAACTTTAGTATCGTAAATATTTTTTTTGAGTTCCCAAACGTCACGTACATTCCTAAGTTTTCTCACCGAATTTCCAAACGTCCACACATATTCCCAAGCCAACTCCTAGCTTCCAACTACCGTCTTAAATGCCTCAGCTGAGATTATTTTTGTTTTTAAATTCAAGTGGATATGGGTAAAAGAATTTTGGGCTGAGATTGTTTAACCGATCCATCTGGAACGGTTAAACTAATGCGACTATTTTTACGTCGGACTCCGATTTACACGAATGACATACCATTTTGATCAGAATAATTTTTACAACATTACTGTGTAAAAATGTTTGGATTTGAAAGATAAATCTTTTGCAGCTTTACACGAACTGATATACAGTAAAATGCGAACGAAATTTACTATAATATTTGCGACGAAACTTTTCCCATATTCATAACTCACTAGCTGCATTTTATAAACAAAGTTTGGATGTTAACTGAAATCGTATATAAATTTCAAATTTTTACAATTAAACGATGGGTTTAAAATTTTAAATTGGGCTGGAAATTCATGATCGTTACACTAAACAACTACTAGAGTAAAAATACTAAGGCTTCCACTCATTGGTATCTTTAGTTAAAATTTTAAATTGGGCGGAAATTCAGGGTCGTTACACTAAACAACGACTGGAGTAAAAATACTAAGGCTTCCACTCATTGGTTATCCTTAGCTTTTCTTGTATGGATTTGAAACTCTAAAGCACTTTTTTCAAATCTCTTTTGTTGATATATACACAGCAAGGGATTGGTATATATATTTTTTTAGATTCAGAGAGGTTGGATGATAAGAGAATAGATTAAAAGAATAGATAGAAATGAATAGAATCCTTACCTAAATTCCTAATTGAATTTCTGAATCTGACTGAAGAGAGAAAATGCTAGAGTTTCGCTGAATTCCCAATATTTTTGTAAGATAAAAGTGGAGACATTCCATAAAATTCTAGGCCAAAGGAAAATTCTCTTCATATCCTTATACATTTTATCTCCTCCGTGGTGAATAATCATCTTAGAGCGGTGACATTCCATAAGTACTTCTTCTAATATGCCTTTAATCATTAGGACACAAAGGCGTTCATCCCTTCTCGACCATCCCTTGTCATCAACAGATTATCTACTGGCATGTGGAAAATACCTCCTCTCCTCGAATTCTCCAAAATCTCCACTAACTACTCTTCCTTCATCTACTCAAGGCCAGTACTATCCATTAAAGCTGGTCTAACCTTCATTATGGCTAAAAAGCTTTGGATGAGTTCTGTTGGAGGTTGGAATATAAAATTTGAGAGGTACTCCAACTGCCTCCATTCATATATAGTGCTTAGGGTAGCATACTTCCGACTAAGGGCGTTGGCGACTATGTTTCCTCTTTTAGGGATATATTATATACCAAAATCTAATGACGTTATATACTTCATCCATCTCTACTGCCTAAGATTTAAATCTTTTTGGAAAAATAAGTATTTGAGTGATTTATGGTCAGCGAACAACTCAAACCTTTGTTCCAAAAGATATTGCCTCCACATCTTTAAGGCAAAGACAACGGCTGCTAATTCCAAGTCGTGAACTAGATATCTTTTCTCATGATCCTTCAGTTGCATACTAGAATAAGCAACTACCTTCCCTTCCTTTTAATTTTACATACCTTTTCCCAAGAGATTTTATGATATATGCCCCTCCAAATAAAATTTGTGCACATTCTCTCTATTTTTTACAATGCCTTTAGTGGACTGTTATAAGTTTGTATCCAATACACGATAATAGCTGTGAGTACAATGTGTGTAAGCTCTAATCTACCAGCAATTGACAGTAGCTTACTTGACCAACTCTCTAGTTTGTCTTGAATAATGTCATATAGTCTGGCACAATCTCTATTTGTAATCTAGTTTAGACTAAAAGGAAGTCCTAAATATTTAACAGGCAGATTACCTTCCTGAATTTTTAGAATTTGAAGTATTTCCTCCTTTCTTGTGCAATTTTTTGCTAAAATAAGCCTTGCTTTTGCTCTTATTTATTTGCAGTCCTGCATAACCAGACAGATTTTTCAAATTATTTTGACAAAGTTAGACTGCATAAAACTACATTCATAAATAATAAAATATCATCAGCAATAACAGATGAGAAATAGTAGATTTAGTTCTATTTGCAGATTTTAAATTTCCATTTAATTTCTCAATTTCCATTTGTAAAGAAAAGTATTCCATGATAATGGAGAATATATAAGGAGATAATGGATCTCCTTGTCTTTATACCACTATTACTACGTATAAAACCACATGGAGAACCATTTATTAATATTGAATATGTAGTGGTATTGATGCATTCTTCTATTAACTTGCAAATATTTTCATGAAAGCCCAATTTCGACATCATATGTATTATGAAATGTCTATTTATTTTGCCAAACGCTTTATGTAAAGCTATTATGATGCATACTTTATTTTTACAACCCTTATAAAAATTTCTAATGATTTCATGAGCTAACAAGGTATTTCCCATAATATATCCACTTGGTATAAAGCACTTCGATTTTCAAAAATCAAATACTTTAAGATTTTTTTTTCTATTACTCAAAATAGCAGCTATAATTTCATACAAAAAATTACAACATGCTATGGGTCTATATTCCCCTAAACAATTGGGGATTTGACTTTTTGAATAAGGGTAATGAATGTATGGTTTAGACATTTCAAAAGCTTTCTAGTCATGAAAAATTCATTTATCACATCAAATAAATTTTGCTTGATTTCATCCCAATGTGTTTTATAGAACATTTCCCTAAATCCATTTGGCCTTGGACTTTTATCAACATTGGCATTAAAAATTATATTTTTAATTACGTCCAAACATATAGGGGCAAGAAGTATTTCTTCACTGTTTTCATTAAGCAAGAATTTTGTATCAAAATTAGGGAAATCCTTTTTGTATGAATCATTGTTATGTCGGTCAGTAAAATAAATAATGGCATTTCTCTTCATTTGTAAGGTATCATTAATTGTAGCCCCTTTATTATCAAGTAATTTTCCTGTATCATTAATGTATTTCCTATTGGACATTTTGGCATATAAAAACTTGCTAGATTCGTCCCTACTAGTAAGCCAGTCAAATTTAGCTTTTTGTCTCATGTTGGTAGCTTGCACATGTAAGGTTTTACTTAGATTGCCTTGTAGTTGAAATTTTTTATTCACTGGAGATTTGTTTGAGTTATCAAAATCTATTTCATTTTGGATCTCTCACATTCATTTCTAATTTGTTTAACATTATTCATATTTAGATATTTATTTCAAATTTTGATATTTTCCTTTATATTTTTGAGAAATTTATTAAATTCGTACTAATCTGTAACATGAATAGGCACTGTTATACTGTTTCTTATGATTTCCTTATATTTGCTTTCTAGTGTCCTACCATTCACAAATCTAAATGGTTTGTTTTTGTTATTGTTAATATAATTTTTAAGAGAAAAAAGAATTTGTATAGGAGCATGATCACTAGAAGCTTGTGGTAAAGTGGAACATTGAAAATCAATAAAACAAATTAGAAATTTTTGATTGATTAAAATTTCGTCTAATTTGCAATATATGTTTCTAAAATCACCGGATTTCCTAGTAAATTTATTATCCATCCAATAGGTTCAATCGGTCTAGTTTTTAAAATAAAATTATTTAGGATTTCTAACTTTTTAAAAGGGATAGGCAAACCTCCCTTTTTCATAGTGTGCTGCTAAAAGTACCCATAAAATTTCTTCCTAATACCAACGCTAAAAAATACCATAACTTAACATTATATTCATTTATTAATACCATGCTCCCCTCTGTAGGCTACCATAATCACGTCTCGTTCATTTTATTGCCTAACTAACTGCAATGCCTTTACAGAATCTTAATTCCAAATCAGGAGATGATAAAATCATCCAAAACTCAACTACACGAGCATCAACGTCGTAGTGCAATAAAAACTTTTAATCCCTAAACAAGAGATGAAACAGTCATCCAAACTCAACCAGAAGGAGCTCCTTCATGTATTAGTTTTTCAAAATTAAATTATCTATTTTTTCAACTTTTATTTTGAATTCTATGTTAATCAGTTAATATGGGTGTTGAGGTAAGTTTTGGTTCGTATCTGATCATGAATTTATGTTAGTTTTGATCAAAATGCAAGATAATTTTGAATTTTATGAATCTTCAGGAATGAAGTTTTGATAGTCAATGATAATATATGAGATTGATTTAGAAAGGGAGTTGAAATATGAACTACGACGATGTGGAGGTAATTGAAGAACTAAACATCGTATTAGGAAGTTTGTAGTTTTGTTAATTTTTATTAAAAATTTTTATGGTATTAGGAAGATGGTCTATGAGTGCTTTAAGCAACACATTTTCATACAAGTGCAATACTGTATTGAAATACCCAATAATTATCCAGGGTTTATTCATATTTTTGTTTAGCAAATCTACATGATTCTATAAAAAAAATCTTTTATCTTCATTATTGGAAGCATTGATAAATGAAATTTCGATGGAAACCCCCTTTGTTTAAAAAAATTCAAAGAATATATTGTAAATTTATAAAATATAAATTTAACTTCCAAATATTTGAATCCTATAATATTATAGTTCTCCCACAACCATCCATAGAATTATTATATACTATGCTCCAATTTCTTAAGCATCTGGACAAGTAATCTTCTATCTTAAAGTTATCTAGTTAATGTTCTATTATCCCTATTATTTTTGGTTTATTAGAAAATAACAAATTTGACAAATCTAATTTCCTTCTGGGGAATTTAATCCTATAACATTTAAGCAATTATCGACATAATATTTTAAAAATAATGTTTTTAAAGGAAACTCAAAAGGATATATTAATCAGCTCCAGTGAGTAGTTGGAATTTACATTTTCCATGCTTTCAAAATTCTTTTTAACTTCCATGAATTTAGAAATCTTTGTTCCCTTTCTTTTAAGTGGGTTTTTATCTTGTATTTTGAGCTATTCTTCCCATCTTGGATTTTTAATAATGTCTTTGAATTTGTCTTGCCCATTATTCACTTCATTGGATTTTGATACTATGTCTTGCAAATTCTTTGTCTTGTTTTTTCCTTCTTCTGCTAGCAGGAGAGGAAGAATTAGATTAGAGCTTTACTGCTTTATACACCATGTTTTCTGGTAATCTTCGATCGGAGTGTGCTTTTCCAGTAGAGTAATAGTTAGAGGAATTCATAATTTTGTAGACATTGCCTTTTGAGATTACATTTTTTTTCCAAATTGCTTCCATCCATCATGATATCAGAAGTATCTTTTATTGATGAGTGTACAATATTATGTGCACTATGATCTTCTATAAGTAACTATTTGGTTGCAAGTTGCTTTATTGTGTTTCCTACCACATTCTCTTCCATAGAATTGTAAATCGATTGCTGATACTTCTTGTGTTTAGCTTATCTCCATTTGCTCGAGATCATTAGGGTTTTGAGAGTTTGCATCCATACTTTGAAAAGTTGCATTATTTCTGATACTTTCAAAGAAATATATTTTCCCTATTACTGCATTATTACATGAACCTTTGGGTATATATTGTTTTGCTCTGAATCATCACTTGACATATTTTTATATCTTACAACAACTTTTTCGTCGTCGTCGTCATTTGTTGGGATTTCATTTTATGCATCAAGATTTTGTCCAATAACATCTTTTGAAATGTTTTCATCTCGCTTTTCAGTACTAATTTTGCCAGAATTTTCATCTCCTTGATCAACTACATTTTTTATAGTTTTTTCTTTTCAAACCTTTCCTGTCGAGCAATTTTCCATGATATGCCCAAAAGAAGCACATATTATGCATCTAGGAGGGAGCTATTCATATTCTATTTTTTTATCAAGATTTTCCTCATCATACATAGTAATATAAGCCTCTTTCGGCTAATCTGCATTAGCTTTTATTTCAACCAAAATTCTTGCAAAACTTAGTCGGGTTTCCTTTGCTGTTGATTCATCCAACTTTAAAGGGATTCAACTACACTAGCGATGACACTAAACGCCTCTTTATCCCATAATTTTAAGTTTAATTCAAGGAGTCGAATCCAAATAAGGTAAGTAGATAAAAGATCTCTATCGAATGCAAATTTATTATTCACTTTTTAAGAATTATCAGTTTTCCAGAAATAAAATATGGACCACCGTTTACTACCTTTTCACAATCACTAGCATTTTCAAATTTGATTATAAAAACCCATTATTTCTAGTGTAGATTTTGAAATTACCTATGGGATTCCATGTTCTTTGAACAAAGGCTAAGGGGCCTATTTCCATACACATAGGTAATAATAGAATAACTCCTCTACTAACCCTTTCTTTCACAACAATTCTCTTTTTGTTGCTAATGATGATAGGTGTTATAAATTTGAGATCAAAATCATGGGAGAAGCCACTATTCTTGATCATATTGAAAGTGACTACTCTATGGCTAGTTATCACTTAGGATCGTGTAATATGGAATGTATTATAATCTAAATGCAGAAACAGGTAATAATAGTAAAGTAAATAAGAATAAGCACACTAGGAGTTTTTATACTGGTTCGAACTTCCCGTTCGATGTCCAGTCCCAAACTTCCCTCTGGAATTTAACTATCACCCCTCAGTTAACCCAGAGGAATAAGTAAACAAAACTTGAGCAGCCGAACAGGATTTTTCCACCTCAACAATCGAGGAGGACTTTTCTGCCCGATACAAACTAACAGGACTTCTAAAGTTTCAATAAAGTTGATTGACACTTTGTGTTCTTGATAATACTGATTTGTCTTTGATAGTACACCATCCCCATAATCTTTTCCTTAAGTATATATTGTGCGTGTAAATATTAGAAAGGATAATATTGCTTTGAATCGAAGAATAAGTTAATTAATTCAGAGATTCAAGCAATATAGATTGTGATTGCTTGTAGATTGAAAAGATAGATAGATAGATAGATAGAGAACATAACAAGAAATAAAAATAAAAATAGGTTATTTGAGAAGTTATTCTAACATGTTTATATAGTGAACAAATAGTTACAACTATTCACGAAGAGTTTCAATCAAAACATGCAGCCATATCTCTTTAATTTGAACCGTAACTCTTCGTAGATAGAAGTATGTCTTAAGGAAAAATAACTGTTAGAGTCGGTCAGTCGACTGGGGAAAAACGATCAGTTGACTGAAGATTCAAAGATAGTGAAAAACAGCGCATATCTGTGTACTGACCATGGTCAATCGACTGGCTGTTTTCAGTCAGTCGACAGACTTGGTTGTCAGTGCACAATTTTCCTATTTTCTTAAAAATTTGAATCTTAAAAACCACTTTGATTTTGTGTAAACTACTTGAGGATAGATTTTAACAATTTTCAAACTATATCTAAGACTTAAAACTTTGATAAATAAACATACTATACTTAGGTTTGAAGTCTTGTCTCCTTTGTAGTTTAAAAGCATATCTCATTCTCTTTTTGTCGCTTGATCATATAGTCTCATCACTAATTGTTTAAACTTTTTGTCATGAAGCAAAACCCATGATTCAACATTCTCCCACTTTTTGATTGATGACAACCTGTTTTAGATGAAACTATATATTTTAAGAAATATATAACGGAAGTAATATATATATCTCCCCTTGAATATCTGGCGAAAAAGCTAATCCTACAAAAATGGTTAGTCATACAAAATTTCTCCCCATTTGTCATCGACAAAAAGGAAATAAACAATAATTTCATCATTGAACTAATAGCGTAACAATCACAAAAACATATTGTTTCGAATTGTACCGAGCTACTTATACATGCTCATTAAAAATAAATAGTAGTAGAATGTTTGTGAAATTAACAGAAAAAAAATACATACTACCAAGACTCTGTTTCTTCTTCCACTTGCATTGGTCCTTTGCCTCTTGAAGAACTTTCCACAAATTGTCTGTCACCCCCATTCCCGCTAGTGTCAGAACTTGTGTGTTCTTCGGATGTATACCAAGTAAAGCGAGGAGCTGGACGTTTGCCTGGATCATGATGTGAAGTGTCTGTAGTTATGGAGGAAGAACAAGAGATTTCATCCCGTAAGATCTCGAAAAATCTTTTTATCTTGTCAAACTTCTTGTCGATCTTCTTATCGAGATTTTTCTAAATCAACTACTCTCTGGAATTCATACATTCATTGCTTACAATCACAATTCTATATTTCTAAAGCAATTTGAAACTTCCTAATCTTCATATACACACAACTATGCACATCATACTTGAGGAAATTATTATAGGAAGAGTGTACTATAAGTGACAAATTGTGTTATTAGAACACACAAGGTCAAGACAATCTACTTTGTAATCAAAGTCCTGTTCGGTTGCTCAGGAGGTAAAGTCATGTTCCGTTGTTCATGCGGTAAAAGCCCTCTTCGGCTGTAGAGGCGGAAAAATTCTGTTCGGCTGCTCAGGTATTATATACCTATTCCTCCAGGTTAAGAGGGGTTTATAGAGTTTAAATCCAGAGTGTAGTCTGGGACTGGACATAGAACGGAAAGTTCGAACTAGTATAAAAAATCCTCGTGTGCTTATTTCATTTACTTTATCTATTATTTAGATTATATCTCTACACTAATATAATACTTCATATTACACGATCCTAAGTGATAACTAGCCATACAGTAGTCACTTTCATTTGGTATCAGAGCACTTGCCTTCTAAACAAGTGACCCAGGTTCGAGCCCCACTCCATGCATTTTTTAAAAACTTGATTTTGATTAAAATATGCATGCAAGTTTATTTGAATGTGAATGATGATTCTTAGGGAAAGATTTTATAAAAGCACTAAATTAGACTCTATATACATATTTGATGACTCTTGTTAAAATATATAACTATATGAACCATACTTTGAGTCGTTGAGTCCGGATGTTGTCCTAGTCGTAGATTCATGAATTGTTGTTTCATGTCAGCAATCAAAGCCTATGATCCAACATAAAAAGCAATCGCGACCCCTTCCTTCCTCATTAGAGCTGCCAACCACCACCCAAGCCACCTAGCATCGACATTGATCACCTCCAACAACCCTCGGTAGTGACGCGGCCACTGCACCACCCAAAAATCGATCGATTTTTGAGCTCCAAAACTAGATTCGATACAAAAATTATGGCCCCTCGACGCATCACCATTGTCTCTCGATATCCATGGCTAACCCCATTTGATTTTGTGTTGTCTAGAATCATAAATATATTGTAAAGAGCTACGAGGAATTTTCCGACTTCATGTTTCTACAGGGACGACTAGTGAAGTTTGAGGACTTCAGTGCCTATGATTTGGAGAACAATTTGTAGCTACTAGATTACTATAGATCCTTTTCCATGACAGGTACAAGCGAGAGTGTTATCCGTGGTGCATACATCTGTTTGACGCTAATTTGGTATCCATGTTTAACGAGCATGAGACTAGTTTCACATCCAAAGTCAAGAGGACAGAGATTCGGATGACAAATGAGCAGTTTGGTGGCATCTTACATACCTTCGCAGAAGGAGGATACTTAGAGGACATAGAGACCATTGATCCTACTAAACTTGAGAATATCTTTCATCAGGGGACATGCATCTAGTAGACGGAGAACTTGTAGGCCCAAGCCCATCTAGTCACCGACATTTTCCAGCACAACATCGTCCCCAAGACGGGGATCTATGAGCATATCTGTCCCCTCGTCATGAAGGCCACCTACGCTATTATAGGTGGTATTCAGGTGAATAAGACCAAGGTGATCATGGTCCATTATGCGGACCCACAAGTAGGGACTTAGACAAACTACTTCCCATGTTGTCATCTTTCCACTACCGTCTTTCGATAGTTTAGGACGAACCTCCAAGGAGAGCCAATACAATGTAAGGTACCCCCAAAATTAGATAGGTCCTCCCTTACGAGATAAGGATAGAGGTGTTGCCTATGGATTTTGAAGCACAACAGTGACAGGAGGCAAGGCCGACACACATGGGTTGGGATCTTTTGCCGAATTAGTAGGCCCTCGATTATGGAGCGACTCGAGGATCCTAGGTCCAGATCAAGGTTGAGTTGTAAGAGATGCATTCGTGGTAATTGGAGATGCAAGAGGAGCAGTGGCACCAGGGTCGTAAGCTTAGGTGCATGGCCGCCATGATTCGATCACTCGGTTGCGGTGATCGTGGTTCCTGCTCTCTTAAAGGACCATCTGTGAGCCCTTATGTGGTGGTGTAGTTGTTGTATTTCCTTCCAGCGTTTATTTTTCTTTTACGTTTAGGTTGTAAGCATTAGTTGTTTTTGTTTATGTAAAAAGGTATACGATATTAATAGGAATGTTTCGATTTATTTATTTTCTATGTTGACCGTAGAATAGTCCGAAAAACAGTAAGATAGGGAAATTTAAAAAAAACACTTAACTAATGTAGAAGAAAAAAAAGACTGGAATTAATAAAATAAAATATGAATTTTTTATTTAATTAGCTACTGAAATAAAAGAAAATAGGGTTTATGAACCAAAAAGCAGAAAATTTTTGAGGGTAAAATTTAGCAAGCAAAGGACGGGGAAAGGGTGTTGCGAAGCCATAAATTCATCATGTACGAAACGAGAAAAAAAGATATAATTGTGTGCACTGTAAATCAATCGACACAAGGGAGGGGCGAGCCGAGGCTGCTAATGGCCTACGATGTAGAGGAGCTCACGACGCCATGTGGTAAGCGACGACCTACCTGAGTGTGAGCAATGTCATAAGGCAGCCACAAAGGAGCGAACGTTGATGCCTATTCAGTTCTAGGTAGTCACAAACTGTAGCTTGGCTAGCGTTCAAGGCAGGCTTTGTTATGGGGTGTTGTTCAAAGTGATAGTAGCTAGGGTTTTGGCATTAAATTGAATTGGGATCTTGGGTGTAGAATGAAAAATAAATTGGGGAATTCAAGTAAACTAGCGTGGTTTAGATGATTTATTTTTAACTCACACTTCTAATGTAACGACCCAGAATTTAAAATATTTGAAATTGAAATATTTAATTAATTTTAAATATTTAAAAGTTGATTTTTAACTTGAATTTTACATATCATTGTTTATTTGATAATAAATTATTGAATTCAATAATTGGAAATTTGATTAAATAGTAATTCTAGAGTTTCAAGCTTGTTAAGAAATAATTTAAAGGCTTATAAAATTTATATTGATAATACTGAAGATAATAAAAGATTTAAAATTGAATTTAATGGTGATTTGTTCATGTCACGACCCGTCTTCCCATCTCCAAGAAGACGCATCACCACTTAATAAAGAAAGGGATAGAAGAAGAAAAGAAAGAGAAAGAAGAAACACCACAACAACAGGTAACTCACAGCGGAACGAATGAAATATAATATATCACATAAAATATTACATAGTATCATATTACATTAGAGTACACAACTTACACAACACATATTAGACAGTTATAAACATCTGTCTAACTATACAACTCAAGTACACAAGATACAAATACAATCAAACATAGCGGAACCATACTATAGCTACACGTGGAAGCCTCCTGCTCCATATCTCCTCCATAATTCGTCAAGTAAGCCTGAATCACTTGACTACTCATACATAATATGAGTACCCAAGAGTTTAATAAAATAGAAAATAAACACTCGGGTCAGACAGGGGTCTGGTGTGAGTAAACGGGTTTAAATTGCTTAACTTTAGAAAAACCTTTGAAAAGAAAAGGTATCACGTAAGACTTCCCACACATAAACATGGAAAAGTTTTTACCTTACGCTAACCAAAACATTTGATAGGAAATCCAGTAATATTATAATAGTGTCTAGGGTTTTCAAGTAAATAAGAAATAGCCGAAATTATTACATGATTAAATTCTAGCTACTAGCCACAAAAGTGGGTAATAAAAACAAAACCGTAGGATCTCGTAGGAAGAATGGGTTTCCATCAATGGCAGGGCTATTGGGGTACCGTCTGTCACAGTACGTGGCCTAGATCAACGTACCGAGGAGTACGCCCGGTCCCCGGCAACACAAGGCTGGGACCATTCCTTACTGGACAGTCCCGAACAAGACCACCCCGTGGTTGGCACGACCAACCACACACTAAGCCGAAATAGAAAGGGACCTCTAGACAGGGGTAAATCTCGTCCTACTTGGGCATGACCCACTTAACCTTGCTGCACCTCCCCTGTTTTAGCCATTCCCGGTTGATGAGGCTTGAGGCAGCGATTACCTTTATAGAACACATCTATCTTAGAATGCTCATCGTCCACTTGACGATGTTCTGAAAGCATTCAATCCATACAAGTTCGTTTCGGGTTCGAACAAAACAGAAGGCACTATCTCATTGCACTCATTTTGGAATCACCCTCAAAGTCAACGACCATAGCCCTTGTACTCTAAATAACCATCTCGAACCTATAAGTACTATTTCCGTCAAACTCATTACGGAATCACCCACAGAGTTATACTGACGTATAGTTCTTACACCTCGAGTCTTCACAAAGCTCCACTTGGATTCACGACCTAACATTTAATTGGAATCGATGTGGTTTTCGGATCCTAAATATGGAAACCCGATCCCGGTCTCACTGAAACCAAACGCCATTTTAATGTCCAAGTTGTTTAAGGGTTTTAAACAATTAAACTTATATTCAGGATGATATAAACAGATAGATGAATCACATTATCACAATAAATAATTCATATCAAACATTCATCTCACAAAGTAGCATATCACATAACAGAGATATCCAAATCATCCAGTATCAACCAATCACCCAATATCAATCATCCAATACTAATCAATCATCCATAAACAGAATTGATTAACTCCAAATCAATTGGATTAACCTTAAATCCTTCTTCATTTATTTATCCCAAATAAATAAATTAATCATCTCTTAATGATCTTCTTAAATTAATCTTCCTTGATTAATTATCTGAATTACATTTAAGTAATTATCCTTAACCATATACAGTAATTAACCTTTAATTACTATCATTAATTACAATAATTAATGATCCTCCATTTACTTCCATTAATTAATTAATTATAATTAATTACATTAAACCTCAATTAATTATTCGCACTAAAATTAATTACTTTTATTAATCAACCTTGATTAATTCATTAATTACATTAACTAGTGATCCTTATTAATTCTTAATCCCCTTTGATAAATTAAATAATTAACTTGTAATTAATTGTCTCATAATCATAAACAGTAATTAACAATTTGTAATTACTTATCTTAATTAATTAACATCTTAATTAATTATATTAACCTTTGATTAATTAATCTTAAATTACTTCATTAAGTAACTATTAATCAATTAAATTAATCAATAATCATTAATTAATTAATTAATTAATAACATTTTTAATTAATTACCCTTAGTAATTAATCTTAAAATTAATCACATTCATAAATTAATTAATCACATTAATTAATTAACTAAATTAAATTAAGTAATTAACTCTTAATTACCGACATAAGTAATTATCTTCTAATTACTTTCATTAATTACCATAACAAGTAATTAATTCCATCATTAAATAATCTTTAAATCTTTAATTAATTAATTTCCATAATTAATTAACTTCAAAACAATTATACTAATCAATCCTTAGATTAATAACATCAAGTGATTACCCTTTAATCACTTCAACTAATTACTCTCATCGGTAATTTCCTCTAATTACTTCCATAAGTAATTACCATTCTTAATTACATTCAATAATCAACCATTAATTACTTCATTAGGTAATTACACTTAATTAATTCATAATTAAGTGATTATTTAAAATTAAGTAAATACTTAACTAATTATTTAAAATTAATTAAATAATTAATTAATTAACTTCTTATATTTAATGAAACTCCTTAATTAATTAAGAAAATATTTATCTTAATTAATTCTTACTTATTAACAAATCATATTAAGTATTTTTAAGTTCATGTCAAAATAATTTAATCTAATTTAACTCCATAAATAAATTATTTGAAATTAATCAAATCTTAATAACCTTAAAGACAAATTATTCAATTTGGTTTACAAAATTATAACTTAAACTCTATTCGAAAATAAAGCATTTAGAAATCAAATTTAAAATTTAAAACACTTTAATTATCTTAATCAAACTTATACATTTTTAATATAAATTGAAAACTTAGTTTTCAAATCATTATTTTAAAACTTAACTTAAAACTTTGATTCCATGTTTTAAATTGAAAACACTTCTTTTTAAATTAGAATTAAAAATTAATTAAGATAATTACTATCTAAGCAAACATCTTAAAACATTTTAAATTTGAAAATCAATTCAATTATCACTAAAAATAAAACTTATTTTACATTTATTTTAAAACAACAACTTTTAACTTTAAAATTTGTTTATTCTAGAAAACTTGTTTATAATTTAAAACTTGATCTTAATCTATTTCAAACTACGGGTTTTAATTTGCAAACCAATATCATTACAGTACTTAACTAAAGCAAAACAACCACAAAATCTCGAGTAAAACACTGCAACTTCACGCTTCTACTCCGAGTAAACCTCCAACCCCTTCTTCTTCAAGACGGCACGAGGGAAACGCGATAACCACTTCGAGTTTCACTCGTCTTCCCCAAATTCCAAAATTCCAGTGCACATATCATAAACGCGTGCACATGTCCCACTGTCGCCGGCCACCAACTTTCGTTGCGACCATCGACGTCGGTCACACGAACCCTCTCGAGCAAGAAACCAAACCCAGATTCGAGAAAACAAATTAGAATCGAAATTCGACCAAAAATCTCGAAACTGCAGTAAACACTCGACACACAATCCCCATCGCCAACGACAACTTCCACGCCATTGACCACCGCCATCGCCACCATCGAAACACCACGACACGAACTCCCTCTCCCCCAACTGCGAACGCCTCCGGTCCTCCATGCAAGTCACAAAAGCCACGATAGTTAAGCCCAGCCGACACAAACTTAAACCCTATGTTAATCGATTTCGAACAAATTACTCAATGAAAAAAACAATTGCATATTTCCCATAATCAACAATCTAAAAACAAGCTTCGATCCTGAATTCATCTTCAAACAACAACTGGATCATCGGCAATTGATCAAATTGCCGAAACCACTCACTCCCAATTTCCCAATTGAATATCAATCTAAAAATTATGCAACGCATGCTAAAATTCATGATTTTCAAACATGAATCCAATCTTATAATGTAAATTCGAAATTAAGCAGGTTGATTTTTGTGAAAAATTGGGCATTCACTGTTATTTTACAATTTTTGAAATGAAAACTCATTTAAAATTCCAGGAATGATTTTTGGTGGTTATGTTACATGATTCCAATCATTACTTGCTTGCAAATCAAAGAATAACAATGCTTAAAAAGAATGATAATGAATTTAAAGAGGAAAAATTCAAAGTCTGTTAACAGCAGAATCCATTTCCTTATTTACAGACATTCAAAACAACATGCATTCATATAAATTAATATTCATCATCAAAGCAAATTTCATTGAATGCATCATTTTTCAATCTTATATAAATTTAAAACTGTTTTTAAAATAATTTACTCAACTTATCTTTATAAATAGAGCAGATTTTGATTCATTCCAGGCCTGAACAACTGCAGATCAAATTTTGCTTTGCTGTTGAAACACTTGCATGTTTGAAATCTTTGCATGCTTACAATTGATTGATTAAAAATGTTGAAACTGATGATCTTCATGAATTTCAGGTTTGAAAGTTGCGGTTGAACTCCCCTTGAATTTGCAGATTTCATTTTACTTCAGATTTTGATTTGCTCTTTGCAGATTTGCAATTTGAACATCCATTTGAATTCATATTTTATTTTTGCTATTGGGTTTAAATTTTCAGATTTAAAAAAGATTACTAGTTGCCATTTATTTGAGTTAAGAAGTGAAAACAAAGAATGAAAATGAAAAACAAATCTTCTCTTCAAACTATTATTTTTATATAAATTTAAATTCTAAATAAAAGAAAATGATGCCACATGTTGTATAGACTTACATTTGTCACCTTAAATACTTAATTTCTTTACAAGTGTTATTAAGATAATTAACATGTTTACACATGTCTTGTATTTTTAATTAATTTTTGCTTAATTTAAATGTAAATATAACTTACTTAATTTAATTCTCTTAATAAATATAATTTACATATGTATATATAAATTTACTTTTTAAAAGAAATTATTCTAAAACTAATTATAATACAAATATATCTTTTACATGTACTTTGAAAATCAAAAACATTTATTTTTTATTATCATTTAAAATTAAACACTTTAAAGAAAACAAACAAAACTTTATTTAAATTATCATATTTAAAATAACAATTATCTTATATTTTAAAACAATTGAATTAATCTTTAAATTAGCTTTTGAAGAATATTAACTTTTAAACAAAGCTTTAAATTACAATTCATATATATATAAATTATCAACAGATTAAATTAAATTTCAAAACAACATCAAATTATAACATATACATGTATATATATTACAATCTGAAAATTCAATCTTTTATTTAAAACAAAAGATATTTCTATTCACAATATATATCAAAAATATATATTATAAATAGAATAAAATTTTATTAACTTTGAAAAATAATTATTATCGATTTCAAATAGAAAGATATTGATCAAAATTACCAGATTAAATATTTATTTACCTTTAAAAGATAAAATTTACCAATTTAAATTAAAATTATAAAGAAAAATCATCAAATCAATCTAATTATTAATACAGATTATTAAATTGATATTGCCTAAAATTCCGAGTCCTTACAGTTCATTTTTAAAAATATACAATTTAAATTGACGTTTAAAAATAGCCTTTCGAGAAACAGTCTCGGAATTTGATGAAACTAATTCCATTGGATCCATAATAGTGTATTATTATCGGATTTCAATTTTTGTAGCGTATGGAGTTATCGTGTGGCCATACGGTATGTAAACGCACTGAAATTCATATCAAAATTCAATATAATTATTGGGTCCAAAAAGCTATATTCTCCATACGATCGAATTAGGACTCGAAACCTTTTTCATTGCATTTGGAATAGGGGTATAACATTATAAACGCCTAGCGGCATGCCTCGATAGAAGGTCGAGATTTTAGGTCGCAAATTCGAGACTGTTTAAAATTAAAATTAATATATATACATTGATTGACTATATTCACATCAAATTGCTTTATGTCTTTTCTCGGCCACCTTGGATCTGACCTTAACCCATTCTAACACACTTTCCCTTTTTAGACCAGGCAAAGAAAAAGAAAAAATGCAAATCAAATCAATTCAAAAACAAAGATAAAGAAAAACATTTCAAATATAATTTTATGCATGCTGGCAAGGAAAGCATCGGCCTTAATCATTCTTCTCTCTTCCCGATTGAAATAAAACCATGGCCGTTACTTAAATGAAAAAAATGAAAAAGGTAAGAAGAAAAAAAATAATGGTTGCTTTGAAAAAGCTTAATGGCCGAACTTCGAAAGGCTACCTCGGTTATACTTCTCTCCCCTCCTCAATTCAAAATTTGAACGCACTGCTTCCTTCTTCCACTTTCCTTCACGAGTGAATCGTGAGGGATGTTCTCCGTTTAAATTTCATTCGAGAGTCGATTGCACGCGAATTTAAGTCGCTCGATTTCTAATTCACGACTCTCAAGATGGAAGCGGGATGGTGGAATCGCTCGATTGCGGGCAGCTCGTCGATGGTCTAGCGGGAGCTCGAGGGTGGAGCGGTGCAGCCGCTTTGGGGTTCGATCGTTTGGGATGGTACTTGAGGCCAAGTCAGGGAAGCACGACTATGGGTTGGACGAAGGTCGTGGGTCTATGTTGCTACAGGCACGAGGTGTATTAGGGAAGGAAGGGGGTTGCGTATTGGCTGTGGGTCGATGCAGCATTCAGGCGAATGGGCGGCAGAGAGGTATCAACGGTTTATTTTTATACAATTCATTTTTTCAGTATAAAATTAATAATATATATATAGAGAGAGAGAAAGGAAAAAGGAATTTTAAAACCAGATTTTTATTTTTACAAATATATATAAATAAGAGGAAAAGTTTTTACAGTAAAGAAAATTACTGTTTTGGTTATTTACAGAAAAAAGAAAAAAATAAATATAAATATATCTATATAAAAATATACATACCTATTTTCACTTACTAATTATTTTAAAATAATGGATTACGGTAATTAACTCGTTTAATTTACTTATTCAATTATTTTAGTTACTAAAAATTATTTATCATAGGAAAATTAGTTTAAAATTAAATTATTAGTTTAAATTAAATTAATAAATAATAATTGATTGTTCGATTGCGTTAATATTAATAAACGATGTAATGTTTGTACAAGGTCTAAAATCGTGAAGAAAATAAGTCGAGATGGAAATGAGTTGCAAAAAAAATCAAAGGTGAGATTTTCTCACTCATTTGGAATACCCTGTTAAAATTAAATGTTAAATTTAAATTATTGCACGATTGATATTTTATAATCTATCTGTTGGATGTTATATATATAGTAGTATATATATCAGTTTTGTAGCGATTGATATTCCCGCATTATATAGCGGATGAGACCCTTTGCGCCCCGCATAATAGCGGATGACCATATATACCATGATATCCCCTCGAAGTGGGATTGGTATTTTTATATTGTGCTAACATTTATGGATGTAGGGAAACATGTTGGAGGGATTCAACTAGATTCCTCAAAAATATTGAAACTATTTTCATATTTGGTGATATGATTTATTTGATAATTTATGATAGATTATACTGAAAATTAAATTTTTTGAATGCTTTGGTTTTGCTGAATATATTGGTATTTTAAGATATCAAAAATATAAAGGTTGGATTTTTAAAGGAAAATAAAACAAAAATTTTAAGTAAAATATTGATAGTGAAGTTGGATAAATTAAAAGAATGAATTTGGGAAAAATGTAAAAGGTTTGATTTTAAAGTCCTATTAAATAAATTCCGAGTATGGAAAAAAGAGATTTTGAATATGGGAATAAAAGAATTTTGAGGACTTAAGCGATATTGTTTAAGAGTTAAAGGATTTTTTTTTAAATCCAAGATTCAAATGGTTTCAAAGAAATAAAGGAGAATTTTGAAATAAAGTATGAAATTGATGTTCCGGATTTAAATAAGATTTTAAATCATAAAAAGGTGAATCTGAAATTAGAGTATGGTTAATTTGGGTAAATCAAGAAATAAATTTTAAAATGGAATTTAATTCTGGGAAATCGATTTGTAAATCGATTAAGTGTTTTTGAAACAGTGAAAAATGGGAAATGAGATTTTGAAAATTCTAAACGAGGTTTATAATATAAAGTGAAGTAAAAATATCAGTGGATATTTGAGATTTTAAGTTCACTGTGGGAATTTATATGGAGAAGGTAATTCGTTTAAAAATAAATAGTGGTTTTATTTTTAAAAATGTGGGAAAGGAAATTTACGGTGTTGGAACGTAAATTTAAACTGGAGATAAATTGAGAAGGATTTATAAAGGACAAGACCATTTCATTGAAGGGGAAATGTAATTTTATGGGAAGCTAAGTATATTTTAAAGGAAAGGTTTTTAAGTATTAGTTAGAAAATTGGAAAGTGTTCAAAGAATGTTTTTGGAAATTTATTATTTAATTATTTTAAAATTGTTAAAGTAAATATTGATTAAGTTAATTATCGTAGTTAATTATTTTTAAAGGTTAAATTTGTATTATGATTTAAAGGGTAATTATTAAATATTTATACTTTATATAATAGCTTTATTTTAAAAGTAGTTTTTCGCTAAAGTTTTACTGGAAAATTATTATAGAATTTCATAACTATTATTTTGGAGAAAGTTATTTAAGTAGCTTTGTTTTAAATATTTTACGCGTATATTTTTAAATAAAGTGATTTCATTTATTTAAAAACTAAATTTAATAAGACTTTGTGTTTTTTAGTAGAAATAAAGTATTTGGTTGAATTGATTGTTTATTTGATAGTTAAATAACTGACTATCAAATCTGGACCCAAATATGACTTTGGAAATATCTAGGAGAAGTATGGGAATTATATGGTACAGTTACCGTTCTAGGTGCTATACTATACGTATAAACTCGTTCGTTTTTTTAGGACATTTTTAAGGAAATCCCCACTAACGGTTAGGCGGTGATCTCCGATCTTATTTTCGTCTGTTTATTTCCTAAGGAACCGGGGTTGAGTTTACCGAAAATGAACGTTGTTTCGAGGAGATCGGGATCAGATTTGTGATCCGAAAACCACTTCGATCCAACGAGTATGTCTTCGAAAAGAAGACAAGAGCTTGGAGTCGAAGATGGAGCAGTGAAGTGCAAGGGCTAATCGCTACTAACCCTGTGGTTGATTCCAAAATGGGTGTAGTAGGAATAGTGCCTTCGGTTACGTTTGGACCTAGAACGGACTTGTATGGATGAATGCTATCAGTACATTGTCATTGGAGGACAATGAACATTCTAAGTGAATATTTCTAAAAGGATGATGCTTAGCCTCGAGCCTCATCAATCGGGAATGACTGAAAATCAGAAGATATGCCGCAAGGCTAAGTGGGTAGCACCCAAATAGGGTAAGGTTTCCCCTGTCTAGAGTCCCTTTATCTTGACTGTGTGGGCGGTTTCTGATCCCAACCGCGAGGTGATCTTATTCAGGCTATCTAGGTTAGGGGTAGTCCGATCCTATGTTGCAGGGGATCGGGAGTGGTCCTCGGTATGTTGAACTAGACTAGGTACCGTGACTGGTGGTACCTCAATGCCTAGTCATTCAGTTGGAAATCCATGCTCCATACGTGCCCTTTACGGTTTTGATTGTAGAGCCTAGTATTGCTGGAATTTAATTAATGTAACACTTTCAGCTATTTGATTTAAGTATTTGTACTTAGACACTATTATAATATCAAAGGATTTTGATGTAAAGTGTTTTGGTTATGTAAGGTAAAAACCCGACATGTTTATTTGTGGCGTGGCCTTACGAGATACCTTTGATTTTCAAAGGATTTTTAAAACTTTAATAATTCAATTGAGTGTGTTTTCTCACGCTGGTTTTCCAGACTGACTCGGGTGTTATTTTATTATAATGCTCGGGTCAGACCGAGTATTACAGATATAAGATAGGATGCTATGGAGATCAGGAGACGAGCTGGATGATGGAGACGTATATCACGTATCTGACTTATATTTCGTTATGTATGGCAATGTTGTATATTCATCTTTTGTGAGGACAACTTATTATAATTGTCCAGTATTGTGCTATCGATTGTGTTGTACTTTAATGATGTAATGTATAAAAACAGTATAGTTTGTTTCTGCATAAAAACTAGTTGTTATCTATTATATACTGTTCCGCTATGACTGTGAGATTCTGTGTTGTTGTGTTCTATTTTCTTCTTCTACCTCTTTCTTATTTCCCTTATAGTCTGGTATTTCCGGCATTCGATTGCTCGGCATGTAATATAGTGGACGTATTGATGTCGATCTTCGAAGGTCAAAAAACCGGGTCATGACATCTATATCTTCATAAATTAATATCCTTATGCATGTCGTGTTATGGTTGTTTGGGTGGTATTTGTTGATTTTTAATTATTAAATTAATTAAAGTATAAATGTATGCTATGAATTGTTCTATGTTTTGTATACAGTTGGATAAACTTGATTGGTTTGGGATGTTGATTCCTTGAATGGCTTGATAGTGTAAAATTAAAAATATAACTCTGTTCCTTTGTGAATTAAAATTTTATATTATGTCGATACTTGTATATGGTCGTGTGATCGGAGTTGTTGGAAAGCAACTCGAATCTCTAAGTGCTTGAAGATACTTGTACATCGTCGTGTGATTGGAGTTGTCGGAATTAAAATTTTATATTATGTAGATATTTGTAAAAGCGTAACTCCGTTCCTTTTTTGTTCTTCGAATATTTTGATAAATTGGTTAACACCATATTTTTAGATGATAGTCCATTTGAGACTTGATATGAATTTATAAAATTGTGATTTCGATCAATATGCCGTATTTCGATTATTTGGTCTCTGATGCATTTTTATTATGGCTTATTTTATTGGTAAGTCATATATTGGTATGGATTTTGAAATGGTGATTTGGTTTGATATGCCTTATTATGATCAATTGGTTTAGGCATATCTTGAGATGATTTATTTTATGGTTAAGTCATATATTTATGATATCATTATCTCACCCATTTATTTGATATAGTTTGACCTGTTTATTTTATAATACTCGGGTTAGGCCGAGACTCTATAGGTACAGGGAATCGCTGACTTTTGGAATTTTGTGCTAGCTATGGAGTACAATATTTTGATTGTTTCCGTATACTTCAATATTGTATATGTTGACATTTAGGATGATATTTCATGTATATTAATTAGTAGTCATTTTGTACCTAATACAGTATTTTGGATGTGATGTGTATATAATTATGTGGGTCGAGTACTGATATTTTATAGACTCGCATCTTATTATGATGTATCCGCTGCGATCTGTGACTTTGATTCTAATTTATCTATATTATATACTGTTTTGAATATTTTAAACCGATGTGTTTATTACTTTATAGTAATACTATACCTATCAAATTTTCAGTTCAAATCCTCAGAAGGTTAATAAAGACGTGTCAGTGTTAGCCCAATGATATATTCACAATCGATCGCCCTTAACCGGTTGTATTATCAATATGAGTATAGCGGTGGCATCCTTACAAAACCATTACTTGGGCAGACTTCAAGAGTAGATTCGACGTTACATTTTTCTCTTAAGTAGAGGAAGGCTACAACTGGAGAAATTTATCCACCTAGAGCGTGGAGAGCTATATGTTGGAGAGTATGCAATCAATTCAATAAGTTAGCGAAGTTTGGATTCAATACGATCGATACTGCCAGAAAAGAAGGAACTGAAATTTGCTAAAGGTTTGAATTCACCATTGAAGGATCTAGCACTGAACCAAATACTATATGGAGCAACATTTGAGAGATTGGTTGAAGAGGCACTGTTGAACTCAATTAATGGATAGCGAGAGAGTTAGATATATACCCTTGGGCTAATTATGTAATTTGTTACATATAATTAACTCTATCACCAATCTTGTTGATACTAAAGGTATTTGATTTTTATTACACTTCGTTATATTATGATATAATTGATTACGTAGTTAATTTAAAGTATATTACATAGAAAATCCTTAAATAATATGTTATGTGATGATGATTATAAATAGTTGTAACCAAAAGAAAATTGTCATAGTTTAGAATAACATATTGTCTTAAATATTCCTAGTCAGGATATATCGAGAAAAGATATCGATGCATCCATTGAGACCAGAATACGTAACGCTCTTCAAATATTGGACAGTATATTACTCATGGTTGCTGGGGGCATCAAGAGGTTATGTATTTGTAGTTATTGGAAAACTATGGAATGACCAATCCATGAGTTTATTGTTGGTCAATAAAAACTAGGTCAAATAGAAAATCTTGGAGTGATGATGATACACAATTCAATCGACCTGAGAATACCGTTGAGTTTTAATTTGGATACTCCAATTTGATTATAGTTAAGTCATGACATAGCGACCATCGAGCGTGTAATAACCCACTTCTAATTTAATACAACTCACGATGTGTAAATCCTAAAAATTAAAAATGATGTGTCTATGATGATTGATAACAAGAGCCAAAAAGTAAACTTATTCTACATATCTTTTTCCAAACTCACAGCGGAAGGTAACAATATATAATACAGTTAAATATCACCAGATTCCAAACTGATATGTTCAATGTATATATACAAGTCACATACAATCAAATTCAATCCTGATACATATACATAATTCCATATCAATATTAGATGATTATTTATATACACAAGCAATGTCATCGTCATGTACACCTTCAAACATTTTTTGACCAAGCACATGATGTTCCGTCAACCTAGTGATGAAAACAGAAGGGGAAAATATAGAGTGGGCTAGACTATGATCTAGTGGGCGGTGCATGTCTACTCTAATACATACTCTTATCATTCTCGAATAATACCACGACAACTATGGTAAACATCATACATTAGCCTTATTTCACCTACATCCAACAAGTCAGTCAAACAATACAATAAATATGGCTAACTCATGAAATAAGGTCCTAGTTCGGTGTAGTTACGATGGTTGATGTTATGGTCAAATCCATATACAAATCTAAGCCCACTCTGCTGCATTAACATATGGCTAAATCACTAAATGGATGCAGCTCTATATACAACTTATGGACCAATTTTTGTACAATAATACACACCAAAGAAAATTCTACGTACTGAGCAATCGTGTAACCATGATAACCAATTGAGGATACAACGATCGATAGTCTAGAAATCATTAACCAACACATTCTAATATTCGTGTATGCACACACACATACACACCACACACATATAGGTCTAATCATCCAATTCAGTCAAGTTAGAAATTCACTTCAAAACGTCACATAGATGTCACTCGAAAACCCTAAGGAAAGCCTAAAAACGATCGGGCCAAGCGAGCATTCATAGGCATATGGGTCAGTGTCAACCTGACCCAATGCGCATCCACCGATTGATCAAGTGTGGCTTCAAGTAGAGGCTAAATGGCTCTGTTAAATTCTGTTGTTTATATTTTTTCAATTTTCTTTCCTTTGTTTCTCTCATTTTTTTACATCCATTTATTCTAAATTTTGATATCATCTTCTACTATCTTTCTACTTCAGATTGACAAAGAGATTCATAATGAATTATTTCAAAATTACTTCAAAAGGTTAGTTTTTGTAAAACTAGTTTCATAATTTTATGGATGCACTGCCTCTTATATATACTTTTATATACACCTTAAAATTAGTATAAATTCGAAACAAAATCATGATATGATATGACATGAAGCATCATTTAACATTTTATAAATATCTCTATACAATTTTTAAATATTTATACACACACACACACACATTTAAATATAATTAATTTCATTGTTCAAAAACTTTATTTTACGCATTTCTAACTGAATCGATCATATAAATTATTAAATTATGCAAATAAATCATATTTAATCTTCAAAATATAAAATATTACACCATATATCATTTCGTAACATTTTATTATGATTTACCTTAGCATATAGCTTGTATTTTACGTACATAGATATGTCCTGATATGCATATTTCAACTGTCCTCTTTATTAAAACCATTATATATATTATAAATTTTAAATTTTAAATTCATTTCCATAAGTTATCATTTTTAATTTCATATTTCATAATCTATTTTATTCCATAAGAGTTCCAACCCAAATTTTCAAATCTTCATTCTATTATTCACTTGTTCTTTAACTAGTTCAACGTATCTTAAATAATCTATCATTTTCATTTAAAATTAACGTCAAATCACGAATTTTTTTCATATAATTATATATATATATCTGTCACTAATTACTATCCAAAATCATTAATTATCAAATTCAACCAAACTTTAAATTTAGGCCATAATTATCGAAGAATTACTAGAGAACCAATTATTATATACTAGATTAAAAATAAACCACTAGCTTTGTTTAGAAATCCACCGATTTCTTGTTGTTTGGAATTGGTCCCCACTCCAAATCCAAGTAATGGCAGTCCAAATTGGTATTAGACTATAGCCCTCACCTTGCTCTTTGATTTGGTAGTTGAATTGTTGATTTTTACTAAGTATTGAAAGAGAAATTTGATTTTGAATTAAGGACGGGGTTCTGTCTTTAAGGGAGAAAAGGAGAAGAAAGAATACGTTTAGGAAAAAATAATTTTGGAATTTGAAGATGAGAACGGCCTACCAAAAATAGAAAAGGTAAAGTGTCCGTTCATTGCGTGCTGGGCATAGCCCGATTTAAAATTTGAAATCTCAGTTTATAAAAACGTCCAAAATTTTGACCATCCAGACTTGGATACGGAAAAACTAATATATAATGTGCATAAAAAAAATAAGAGATTGAAATGGCGCTTGTTTCATTTCCAAATTCATAAGTTTGAAAAACGATGATTTTCCCCTTCGGTTAAAAATTTTAACTTAATTTTATTATTTAAATTATCAGGATTATTACACTCTTCCCTTTTAAAATAATTTTGTCCTCAAAATTTCAAACATAACGTTTAAGTCAACAATTTACATCAATCCAAGCTTGTCTACTTATACACAACATATAGATAAAAATGTCGGCATGCATGATCGTGTCATATAATATTTAACTAAATGAAAAAATGGAACCCGATATTCGGCCTCCTGAACGAATGCAATATATATGACATATAGGCATGATGCGACATGCTTCTAGTATATCAACATAGAAGAAATCTACAAGTGATGCTTTGTAAGTATATATCATGTGTTGGGTTTCAACTATCCTAATAGTCTATATTTATCTAAATCAACCACATAGCAATCAAATCCTAAGCATCCAAGCTTAAATTCTAAGAGAACGAAACTAGTTTAAGGATCATACCGGTAAAGAGAGTGATAAGACGCCCTTATCTTCTCTTTAGCCTTCCATCCTGCTCTTCGTCTGGTCATTCCCTCATTGCACTCTCACCAATTTTACTACCTTATTTCTAAGCCGCTTTACTCTATGTTCAAACATATAGGTTGGACAACAGGATAAACATGGCTCCAACTCCAAATCCACATCCTTCCACTAACTTGGCTCGGTTATAGTGGTTGAATGGTGCACACATTTTCACGAATGTGACACATGAAACACATTGTGGACTCCTTCAATCTTCTCTAGGAGTTTCACTGCATGAACAAGATGTCCTATTTCCTCCAATATCTGAAAAGGACCAACGATTTGTGGTGCTAGCTTTCTCAGATTTCGAAAACTCATCACTCTCCTAAGTGGTGAAGCCTTTTCAAGTACTAAATCTCCAATCACAAATTCTAACTCACTCCTCCTTTTATTGGCGTATGACTTTTTCCTATCCTGTGTATCCTTTATCCTTATTCTTATCAGCTCCATCTTCTCAGAAGTATCTCGTACAATCTCCAGTCAAAGAACCATATTTGTCGACTCCAACCAACATGCGGATGACTTACATGGCCTTCTGTACAATGCCCCATACGGTGCCATTCCAATAATAGCTTGTTAACTAATATTATATATAATTTCAGAAAATGGTAGATCGTCCTCCCAAGCTACCCCAAAGTCATGTATACAAGCCCATAGTAGATCCTCTAAATTTCTATCCACACTTTCTATCTATCCATCCGCCAAAGGGTGATATGTTGTACTTAATTTTAGTTCTATTCCCAAATTATCATGTAGACTCCTCCAGAACTCACTCATGAAAGTGGATCCTGATCACTCACTATACTAACTGGAATTTTATGCAGCCGAACAACATCTTTAACATACAATGTCGCTGACGTTGTTGCAGTCCTTTTGTTCTTCACTAAGCACTCTTGGCTAATCAGTCCAGAATTATCCAAATACTCGCATTACCCCTTCAATTTCAAGGCAAACCATCAATAATTCCATTGATATACTCTCCCATTCCAACTATGGAACCACGAGTGGAAGTAATAGTCTGAATAGTTTTTTTTGTTCAGGTTTAATCCTTTGGCATGTCAAACAATTAGCCATAAAATCTGCTACATTCCTCTTTATACGTGGCCAACAGAAATATCTCTTCATATCCAACCACATTTTTTCTCCACCTAGATGAATGGCCATTCTTGAGTGGTGACACTCTCTTAGGACTTCTTCAATCAAAACCTTAATTTGAGGTAAACACAATTATTATTATGCCTTTGGTGCCATTTTTGGTATTTGGAGTAACGATCCAAATGGCTTAATCACTCACCTTGAATCAGTTGTTCAAAAATTCCCACTAACGCGACATCTTATCTCTAATGCAATCCATTTTTGTCCATTATTGTAGGTCTGACCTCCATTGCGGCTAATAAACCCAGTGCACATACCGACGAAGGCCAGAAATCAAAATCGAAGATAAATTACAAACTCTTTCATTCTAGTAACCCACCATTGATTGTATTATGATTCCTACTCAATATCAACAACTACATTCCCTTTTTCTAGAGTATAAGCATTCCCAGAATTATACGACAAAGGAACTCTTTATTTCCTGAAATTTCAGATCTGTGAAAATGGATACTTAAGGGACTTGTTATCAGTGAATAACTCAAATCTTTCTCCCAATAAATAGTGCCTCTAGGATTTCAATGCAAACACGATGGCAGCTTACTCAGAGTCATGTTTTTGATAATTATTTGCATGTACTTTGAGGTGTCGACTAGCAGATGCTACCACCTTCTCTTCTTGCATCAAGACAGCACCAAGACCGGTCCCACAAGCATCAGTATAGATAGTAAATGGTTTGGAACCGTCAAGAAGGTTAAGGCAAGTGCACATGTCAATAATTCGTTTACCCTGACAAATGCCTTCCATAATCTGGGCTCGAGGTGAATATCGGATTCTTCTTAGTTAGCTTGGTTATAGGTGCTGAGATCTTAACAAAGTCCTTGATAAATTTCTAGTAGAATCCAGCCAACCCTAAGAAACTACAAACCTCTAAAGCATTCTTCAGTATCATCCAATCTCTTATCATTTCCACTTCCCCTAGGTTAACAACCAACCCTTCACCAAATACAATGTGTCCAAGGAACATACTTCCTTGCTCCAAAAGTAGAATTTTGAAAACTTAACTCTTAGCTGATTCCTTCTTAATACTTCCAATATAGTCTCCAAATGATGTTTGTATTCTTTTTTTCTTCTAGAGAATAATAAGATATCATCCACAAATACTACAGCAAATTTATTCGGTTGCTCCCAAAAACCTCCTCATTAAATCCACAAAATAAGAAGGAGCATTAGTCAGGCCAAATGACATGCCCACCCATTTAAATAGCCCATCGGGAGTTTTAAATGCGGTTGTCGATATACTGTCCTCTGCAACCATCTATTGATGGAATCTAATAGTCAAATCAAGTAAAGAGAAAATTTTAGCCCTGATTAACTAATTGAAGAGGTTGTCAATGCGAGCAAAGGATATTAGTTCTTTTTCGCTAGTTTGTTTAGCTCTCTATAATCGGTGCAAAACCTATGGAAAACATTGCTTAGTGGCAAAGACGACAGGTGCTTCCTCTCCGAAATACTTCTTCTAACAAAACCTTTTTCCAATAAACTAGGAGACTTGCTTATCCAATTCCCTTCTTCCTTTCGGATCTATATGCCTAAATGGCATCACTACAACCCTAGCGTTTTTCACAAGATCAATTCTAAACTCAGTCTCTCTTCGGTGGTAGTCTCGTGACTGGCTCAAAGAAATCTACAACCTCTCTTGCTACTCGAACCTGACTTAGATCTTCTCCCACTTCAATTGCACTTAACAAAGCATAACTACTCCGGTCAGAATTCTCTACTGAGAATATAATTCGATTATGACTATCAGGGTGTCTTAGTGATATCTCCACATCCTGGCAAAATATCCCGACCTCATACCTTCTCAACCAACCATACCCAAAATGATTCCAAAATCTATGAAATCAAAAACATACAGACTGCATGCATACATATGACCTAACAAGTCAAGTTATAACTAGTCACATCTCATTTCCAGAGTTTCATACCCTCCCATTGGATTTGCAACCCTTAAGGAAATAACAAGGTATGCGGGTTCTAAGCATAACCAATCGACCAAATACTGTGATATAAATGAATGTGATGCACCGGTATCAAATAGTTCCATAACCGGTATAATCTAAATCAAAAGCATACCTTCCATAATAGTCTTTCCTTTATCAGCTACAGTAGGCCTAGTTGATGATCCAACAGCAAAGAATTTCCCTTTGTCTGCCCTCACTGGCTCTAGATACTGGTTCTTATAATGCCCAACTTGATCACGGTTGAAGAACTTCACATTCTTCTTGTCTGCACCTTTCTTCTCCTTGCCGACCTACACTCATGAGCATAATGACCCTTCTTGTCACACTTGAAGCAAACTAAATCAACATTTTGCCTTCTTGGCAGCGTCACTTTTCTGGGCTCCCTTCTTCTTAAAGAATTTCCTCTTCTTTCCCTAAGGACCATGGGATTCAACTGGCTTCTCTTTAGCACAACCAGCTAGCATCTCTTCATGGCGAATGGCCATCTCCACCACCACATTACAAGGTTCTTAGATATGGGTCATGGTCATTCTAGCAAGCTCAAGTCTCAGTCCTCGAATGAACCTCACATTTCTTCCGATGTTAGTGTCAACCATAGCATATCCATATCGAGATAGCTCATCAAACTTAGTAGCATACTCGATTACTGACATCTCTCCTTGAACTGGATCCATGAAATTCCTCATCAACACCGACTTAGCAATCTAAGATAGAAACCTCTTCTCAAACCTCCTTCTGAAATTAACCTATGTCAGCCGTTCCTCCAAAACTCCGACAGTCACACTATTTCACCAATGAAGCGCTGCCCCTTGCAACTGCCTAGAGGCCAGCCTCCTCTTTTCCATCATCCAATCCTAGATCAGTAAAGATCCTCTCACAGTGCAATAACCAATTCTCAACTTCAACAACATCCTCCGTTCCAACAAATGGCTTTCCACCCAAACTGGTGTAGTCTTTGCTCAACTTAGCATAGTTATTCCTAACTGGAGCCACACAATTAGCTCCTCCAACATTACCAGCAACCCCAGCTTGCAAAAGGTTGGCTAACAACTGATATACCATCCCTGCATCTACTGGCGGATTTCCCGCACCAACTTGGCTTCAGCATTTGGGTTAGCATTAGCTTGTCGACTTTGGTTCCTTTTGGTATTAGATCGAGCATTTAAGTTAGTTGTGGTGCTTCCTCCACCTAGATTTCCTCTTCCGTTTCCTGCTTCCATATCTTCTTTCGCGTAAATATTCATATGGGCCTTAGTAAGATACAAAAGAACGGTCTAAGAGAGAGGGGAATATGTACTTATATATATATATATATATATATATAAAATACAAGTACGTTACTATAGCGTTAACTCAAACCCCGATCATAGTTCTGGTTCATTGGAATTATGTTTCAAAAACCTTTACGTTTAACTTTCTTTTAAAGTTTCATAAACTTATGATCTGATACCAACTTGTAATATCCCCCTACTTGGAGGCCCAAAACTAGCGGCTACGGATGCTGCAGTCATCCATAGTTATTAATCCTCGGCGACCAAATACGACAGTGTTAGATTCATTGATACACAAAAACCATGAATACGGAAAAAATTTGAAACATTAAACAAAATCATATTACATTTCAAAACATTTCCAATTCTTTACATAATCCCATAACCGCAAATCACGTTTAGAAAATATATATATTACAACATATGGCAAGAGCAGCATATGAAAATGCCCTCTTGGATGATCAAAGTATATAAAGCCAATTTAACAACTTTTTCATTACAAACAGCACAACAGAATCAAATAAAAGAAAAATCTATATAACTATCATGCCTCCCACACATCTTTGGAAGCTTTATTCATCTAATGATGTACATGAAAGTCTCAAATCCCAAACTATTGAGTACCTAAGAGTTTAAGGGGAAAATATAAACTTCCAATCAGACATAAAGCCTGGTATGAATAATAATCTACCATCTTAAATCATTTAGATATCTAGTGAGACCACGCCACTTAGCGGAACGGGTTTTCCCCTCACTAGTATCTTGAAACCTTTCAAAATCATATACTTTGCTCCTGCATCCACAATGGTTAAAACAATTCAAAAGAATATAATATGATGATATGTTAAACAAATGAATCAATTTTGGATTACCCATTCATTCTGACTATCTGTCTCAATTATACTTTCTAGGATTACTATTAACCTATTAGTTTTCATGGGCATACTAATAACCTTTATATAATATATATATGGACTCCCTGTCCTATTTCATAGTTTTCATGGGTACACTATGAACCTATTAGCCCCTTCCAATTAACTTAATTAATTCATGGGTTCTCCTGAACTTATTGGTGACTTCAATATCTTCTCTCTTATCCTAGTTTTCATGGGTTGACTAGGAACCTATTGGCCTCTGCCAATATCTTTCCTTCCTACCCTAGTTTTAATGGGATAACTAGGAACCTAATATTAATAACTTAATCTGAATATAATTTTCATAGGTTCACCACAAACCAATTGGCCCCCGTGGGTTTAATGTCCTTGAAACACTTTTCATATAAAATATGGTTAATCCCTTTAACCTATAATTTTATCAAGGAAAGCTTCTTCTTAAAGCTATTTCAAAAATCCTTTAATTTAGCCATGGGTTTTTCCTTTAAAGGTGAGTATGGGTTATAAAACCTTCGAAACCTTGCTTTCGACTTCATAAGATGACCTCCTTTGAAAGCATTAAAACCTATCTTCAAAACGTTGGGCTACTGCATTTCTAATACTTTAAAACCTTCCTTTCGAAACATTTCGATTGTATTAAAGTATTAATATTTAACTTTAGAAGCATAGCTTCGAAACCATTTGAAAGTACCCCTTTTGTAAACATTGGAAGTAACCTTTTCGAAACTATCGAAAGTCCCTCTTTCGAAACCATTGGGTTTATACTTAAAATATTATTTGGGTCAAAGTGAATATAGGCGAAAGCATCTTTTTTGAAACCATCCTTTATCATATAAAATATTAGGGAAAACATGATGGCGTCGGCACAATCTCTTTCGAAATCTATAAATCATTTAAACAAACATTAAAGGGTAGCGTCAAAAGCCTTTACGAAGCCATTTCCTTCGAAACCCTTGGACCCTTTCGAATGCATCTAGGAAGAGGTTTAAAACAACTTTTAAAAACAAACACTACCTTTTCAAAGTAATGATGACTTTAATACCATCGAAAGGCTAAAGAACGGCAGCTGCGCTTCGACTAGGTCGGAGCCCCTTCATTCAAAAGCATTCTTTCATAAGTAAAGGCACCCATTTGAAATCAAAATTATGTTAATGGAAACCCTTTCGAAACCTTTTAAAATCCTATTTCAAAAACATATGCTTTGACTCCTTCAAAATCTTAAATAAAACAAAGGCAGGCGCTTCTCTTTTTAAAACAACCTAAGGTATCGACTCCTTCGGAAGCCATTCTTTCGATACCTAACCTTTCACCTTTCTCTAATCCATTGCATACCATCTTTGTGATACCTTGTGTATCGATTTCGGCTTAGTACATTTCGACTGTGTCGAAGGTGAAAGCTCTGTGTCGAAAGGTACTTCTAAAGAAGGCGGAACCAACTTTTCTGAGTAAACCTGGTTTAATACCACTTAAAGCAAAACTTTTTCTAACTAACATGCCACGTCAACACCAAATTGGTTGCCTTAGCTTTTTCAAATTCTTTACTAAAATAACTGCCGCTAATTTCAGATCTAAACCATGGTTAAGTTAATCAAATAAGCCCTTCCATTATGCGAAATCAATATTGCAAAGAATTCTCTCTTCTAAAATATTTTAATTTGCATAGCAAATCACTTTGGACAAATCCTTAAAATTCCGAAAAATTCACTATAATTGTGTTATCTAACATATCAAAATTCCAAACCCAAATTCTTAATATGTTTTCCAAAATAAATTTATAAACCCAAAAACCATATTTTCCTTTGAAAATTCATAACAATCTTTTCATAGCTTTGAAAATTATCAAAATTGAAACCCAACTCCAAAATCATGTTTTATACAACATAAAAATTTTCCATGGCATTTAAACACCAATATAAACAGGTTTTACCCTAAAACCATGTAAAATCCCATTTAAACAATCTTGTTATAATTAAACAAATCAATATTCTAGCATATCATCATCCAATTCACCATAAAAACGAATTTACCCTTAAATTCAAAAACATATGATTCAAAAAAAATAGAGATGGAATTATTATTCACCTTGATTTAGATAAGAATATTGGATTTAAATTGATTTCCCCTAAACTTGATTCTCTAGCTTTTAATTGAATTTTTCTTTCTTAATGGCCGACCTTTCTTTAATCTTTTGGTTCGTGTTTTTTAAAAATGACATGAATGAGAATGTAATGGTAGGAACAAAATATATAAGGGAAAGGGATAAGGGTGGAAAATCCCTAACATACCCTTATGTAATTTAATTAACCTGGAAATCTTTCTTAAGTCCATTTAATTATTTTATTAGGCACAGCCTTAATTAAATTTATTCAAATTTTAACCCCCTTATCACTTAACATTTACATTATTCTATTTAATTTACCTAATTAAATATCTTGAATAATGTTATCAAAAATTAGGGGTGTTAGTAAGGACTAAATACTAAACATAGCAATCATCTGTAACGACTCCTAACAACCATAGTAGTCTACCTGACTAGTATTTATCTATATAATCTAATATAGGCATACCCTCGAAGAAGATCATGATAAGTATCTCGAATCCTGTCCTTTGTCTCCCTAGTACAGTCCTTCTAGTTGTCGCTCCACTGAACTTTCACTAACTTTACTGTCTTATTCCTCAATCTTTTCTTATCTCTCACAACAACCCTAACTGGTTGTCTAACAAAAGTAAAATTAGGCTCTACAACTAGATCTTCCAAACCAGTCAGAGGAATAGTGGCCTCTGGATCATGCACATACTTGCGAAGATGAAACATATGAAATACAATATGGACACCTGCCATACTGCTCGGCAACTCTACTCTGTATGCTAGCTTTCCAATCCTTTCTATAATCTGGAATGGACCTACATATATCGGTGCTAGTTTCCCAGACTTTGCAAACCGTACCACACCCTTCATCGGTGATACTTTAATGAAAACCCTGTCTCATACTGAGAATTGTACGTCTTTACGCCTCTTATCTGCGTAACTCTTCTGTCTGGATTGAGCTTCCTTCATCCTTTCTTGGTTCAACTCAATCTTCTCTGATGCCTCCCCAAACAAATCTGGACCGAAGACTAATCTGTCTCCAGTCTCCAACAAACATGCCGGTGATTTGCATGGCCTTCCATAAAAAGCTTCAAAAGGCGCCATATTTATAAAAGTCTGATAACTATTATTATAGGAAAACTCAACCAAATATTGGTGATCCTCCCAAGATCCACCAAAATCCAACACACATGCTCTCAACAAATCCTCGAGTACCTTATTGACTCTCTCTGTCAGCCCATCTATCTGAAGGTAATATGCAGTACTCATCTCGAGCTTAGTTCCTAACACATCATGTGGACTCTTCCAGAATTCGCTAGTGAATAAAGCATCTCTGTCGATGACTATGCTACTAGGAACTCGATGTAGCCTAACTATGTTCTTCATGAATAACTTCCCCAAAATAGGTGTCGTCTTGGTCGACTTTACTGGAATGAAATGGGCACTCTTGGTCAATCTGTCCGCCATGACCTATATACTTTCATTTCCTCTATTTGACCTTGGCAACCTGTCAATAAAATCCATGGATATCGAATCTCATTTCCAAACTGGAATCTCTAGAGGCTGAAGTAACCCACTCGGCTTCTAATGTTTGGCTTTCACTTATTGATAGTTTACACACTGCCTAACCTACAAGCCAACATCCCTCTTCATGCCTTCCCAATACAAGATTCTCTTCATATCTTAATACATCTTGGTTCCACCTTGATGAATCGTAAACTTGGATCGATGACATTCCCCAAGAACTTCTTTCCTCAAGTTCTCTACATCTGGAACACATAATCGCCCCTTCTTTCTCAACCATTCTCTCTGGTCAAGACAAAAATCTTTCAAATCATCGATATCAGTTCCAATCTTAAGCCTTCTAATCCTCTCGGCTAATAATGGATCCTCCTTCTACTTAGAAGCAATTCTCTCGATCAACACTGGTCGAACTTCTAAACAGGACAACATGGCAGTACTCTGACTAGAACTAGCAGTCAATCTTAACTGCACACCACAACTAACCAAAGCTTCTAGATCCTTCCATTCTGCCAATATAGCCAACACCACATTCTGGTGTCTTTTGCTAAAAGCATATGCTACTTTATTACCTTTCTCTGGGGTATATTCTATACCAAAATCATAAGCAGCCAAAAACTCCAGCCACCTCTGTTGTCTCATATTCAACTCCTTCTGGGTGAATAACATCTTAAAGACTTATGATCGATATACAACTCAAATCTCTCCCCTAAGAGATAATGCCTCCAGATCTTCAAGGCAAAAATCACCACATTCAACTCCAAATCATGAGTTGGATATCTCAACTTCATACGGTCTAAGTTATCTAGATGCATAGGCAATGACTTTGCCCCTCTGCATCAACACTTCTCCCAATCCAGTTCCACATGTATCAGTGTGTACTACCAATCCTTGGTTTCCATCTGGAACTACTAACACTGGTGCATTAGTTAGCAAATGCTTTAACTTAAGTAATGCTTCCTCACATTTGTCAGACCAAACAAACTTCACCTCCTTCTAGGTAAGCTTAGTCAAAGGCGCTGCTATCTGCGAGAAAACCTTAATAAATCTCCGGTAATATCCAACAAGTCCAAGAAAACTTCTAATCTCAGACACCGTCTCTAGTCTCATCTAATTGTTCACAGCTTCGATCTTATCTGGATCGACTAACGATCCTTTCTCTGAAACCACGTGACCAAGAAATTTAACCTCTTTCTTCCAAAAATGACACTTGGAAAACTTCGCCTTTAGCTGATTCTGCCTTAGCATCTCAAGCACAACTCTAAGATGATCTACATGCTCTCTCTCATCCTTAGAGTATACCGAAATGTCATCTATAAAAACCAACATGAATCTATCCAAATACTCTTGGAAGACTTGATTCATCAAATTCACAAAGAAAATCGATACATTCATCAACCCGAATGGCATTACTAACCAGTCATACGAACCATATCTAGTTCGAAATGTCGTCAAAGGAATGTTGTCCTCCGCCACAGTTAACTGATGGAACTCGTCGCCAAATAAACTGGGAGAACACTCTAGCCCCACTCTAGTGATCAAGCAGATCATCAATTCTTGTCAAAGGATACTTATTCTTTATCGTCTTTTCGTTCAAATTACGATAGTCAATACACATCCTCAACGACCCGTTTGGTTTCTTCACGAATACCACGACCACTCCCCAAGGCGAACTGCTTGGTCTAATAAAATTCCTTCGTTCTAGATCCACTAGCTGCACTTTCAATTCCTTCATCTCAATAGGTTTCATCCTACTAGGTAGTCTACTCACAGGTTCAACTCTTGGCACAAGATCTATCCGAAACTCAACCGCTCGTTTCGGTGGTATTCCTGTCACTGGCTCAAAGACATCTACAACCTCTCTTGCTACTCAGACTTGACTTAGATCTTCTTCCACTTCAATTGCACTTAGCAAAAGCACAACTACTCCGGTCAAAATTCCCTACTGAGAATATAATTCGGTTATGACTATCAGGATGTCTTAGTGATATCTCCCCATCTTGGTAAAATATCCCGGCCTCATACCTTCTCAACCAATCCATACCCAAAATGATTCTGAAATCTACAAAATCATAAACATATATACTGCATGCATATGACCTAACAAGTCAAGTTCTAACAGGTCATATCTCATCCCCAGAGTTGCATACCCTCCTATTAGATTCACATAGCCTTTAGGAAATAAAAAGGTATGTGCGTTCTAAGCATAACCTATCATCAAATACTGTGATATAAATGAATGTGATGCATCGGTATCAAATAGTACCCTAACTTTTACACTCTGAATCAAAAGCATACCTTCCATCACAGTCTTTCCTTTTCAGCTACAGTGGGCTTAGCTGATGATCCAACAACAAAAACTTTCCCCTTGTCCGCCCTGACTGGCTCTGGACACTAGTTCTTATAATACCCAACTTGATCGCAGTTGAAGCAATTCACATTCTTCTTGTCTGCAGCCTTCTTCCCCTTGCCTGACCAGCACTCATGAGCATAATGACACTTCTTGTCACAATTGAAGCACAATAAATCAACCTTTTTCCTTCTTGGCAGCATCCCCTTTTTAGGTTCCCTTCTTCTTAAAGAATTAACTCTTCTTTCCCTGAGGACACTGGGTTTCAACTGGCTTCTCTCTAGCACAACCAGCTAGCATCTCTTCAATTCAAATGGCCATCTCCACCACTACATTACAAGGTTCTCGATTATGGGTCATGATCATTCTAGCAAGCTCAGGTGTCAGTCCTTGAATGAACCTCTCATTCCTTCTTATGTCAGTGTCAACCATAGCGTATCCATATTGAGACAACTCATCAAACTTAGCAGCGTACTCGATTACTAACATCTCTCCTTGAACTGGATCCATGAACTTCCTCATCAACACCGACAAAGCAACCTCAGATAGAAACCTTTGCTCAAACCTCCGTCTGAAATCTGCCCATGTCAGCTCGTCCTTCAGAACTCTGGCAATAACACTATTCCACTAGTAAAGTGCTGCCCCTTGCAACTGCCTAGAGGCCAGCCTCCTCTTTTGCCCATCATCCAATCCTAGATCAATAAAGATCCTCTCATAGTACAATAGCCAATTCTCAACTTCAACAGTATCCTTCGTTCCAAAAAATAGCTTTCCACCCAAACTGGTGTAGTCTCTGCTCAACTTAGCATAGTTATTCCCAACTAGAGCCACAAGATTAGCTCCTCCAACGTTACCAGCAACCCCAGCTTGCAAAAAATTGGCTGACAACTGATACACCATCCCCGCTTCTACTGGCGGATTTCTAGCACCAACATTGGCTTCAACATTTGAGTTAGCATTTGTCTATCAACCTTGGTTCCATCTTGTATTAGGTCGAGCATTTCCGTTAGTTATGGTACTTCCTCCACCTAGATTTCCTTTTTCGTTTCCTTCTTTCATATCTTCTTTCTCGTAAATCTGCATACAGCCTTAGTAAGATACAAAAGAACGGTCTAAGAGAGAGGGGAATACGTACTTATATATCTATATATCAAATACAAGTACGTCACTATAACATTAACCCAAACCCCGATCATATTTTTGATTCATTAGAATTATGTTTCAAAAACCTTTAGGTTTAACTTTCTGTCAAAATTCATATACCTATGCTTCGATGCCAACTTATACCATCCCCCTACTTGTAGGCCCAAAACCGACGGCTACGGATGCTGCAATCATATATTGTTATTAATCATCGACGACCAAATACGGAGCTTTTAGATTCATTGATTCACAAAAACACATGAATATGAAAAAATTTCTAAACATCAAACAAAATTACATTCCATTTCTAAACATTTCCAATTCATTACATAATCTCACAATCTCAAATCACGTTCATAGAAAATATATTTATTACAACATTCGCCAAGAGCGATATATGAAGATGCCCATTTGGACAATCAAAGTATATATATGCAATTCAACAACTTTAACATTACAAACAACATAGCGGAATCAAATAAAAGAAAACTCTATATAGATATCATGCCTCCTGCATGTCTTTGGAAGCTTTATTCATCTAATGATGTACCTGAAAGTCCCAACTCTCAAACTACTCAATATCAATTGATTACTCGAGAATTTAAGGGGAAAACCTAAACTTCCAGTTAGACATAAAGCCTGGTATGAATAATAATCTACCATCTCAAATCATTTAGGTATCTAATGAGACCACGCCACTTAGCGGAATAAGTTTTCCCCTCACTAGTATCTTGAAACCTTTTAAAACCATATACTATGCTCCAGCATCCGCAATGCTTAAAACAATTCAAAATAATATAACATGATGATATGCAAAAAAAAAAATGAATCAATTCTGGATTACCCATCCTCATTCATTCTGACTATCTGCCTCAATTATACTTTCTAGGATTAATATTAACCTATTAGCTTTCATGGACATACTAACAACCTTTATATAATATATATATATATATATATGGACTCCCTGTCATATTTCATAGTTTTCATGGGTACACTATGAACATATTAGTCCCTGCCAATTAACTTAATTAATTCATGGGTTCTCCTGAACTTATTGGTGACTCCAATATCTTCTCTCTTATCCTAGTTTTCATGGGTTGACTAGAAACCTATTCTCTCCTGCCTATATCTTTCCTTCCTACCCTAGTTTTCATGGGCTAATTAGGAACCTACTATCAATAAAATAATCCGAATATAGTTTTCATGGATTCACTACGAACCAATTGGCCCATGCTAACCACTCATTATAATGTATTCTCATGGAATCGCTATGAACCTATTGGTAACTACAATAACTTCCTAATCATAGTTTTCATGGAATCACTATGAACTTGTCTCCCCAACAACTTCCATATTTAAGCATCCTATATTCCGGTCTCCCTGACCTCTTGGATGCAATTCTACTCATCCATGGGTTTAATCAATTTATATTCACTACTGGGTTAACCTAGCTGGTTCTTCTACCCTTTATCCCCAAAATACATTTATTGGTCCATTATAATGCGAATATATTTATATTTGAAGAAGCAAACATAATTATAAAATAATACAACTCCTGTGAGTTTAATGTCCTTGAAACAATTTTCATATAAAATATGGTTAATCCTTTTAACCTATAATTTTATCAATAAAAGATTCTTCTTAAAAGCATTTCAAAACTCCTTTAATTTAGCCATGAGTTTTTCCTTTAAAGATGAACATGGGTTATAAAACCTTTCGAAACCTTGCTTTCGACTTCATAGGATGACCTCCTTCGAAAGCATTAAAATCTATCTTCAAAACATTAGGCTCTTGACTTTCTAATACTTAAAAACCTTCCTTTAGAAACCTTTCGATTGTATCAAGGTATTAATATTTAACTTTTGAAGCACAGCTTTGAAACCATTTGAAAGTACCCCTTTCGTAACCATTGGAAGTAACCCTTCCGAACCCATTAAAAGTCCCCCTTTCGAAACCGTTGGGTTTATACTTAAAATATTATTTGGGTCAAAGTGAATATAGATGGAAGCATCTATTTCGTAACCATCCTATATCATATAAAATATTGGGGAAAATATGATGGCATCGGCACCATCTCTTTCGAAAGTTATAAACCATTTAAACAAACAATGAAGGATAGCGTCGAAACCCCTTTCGAAGACATTCCCTTCAAAACTCTTGGACCCTTTCGAAAGCATTTAGGATGAGGCTTAAAACATATTTTAAAAACAAACACTACCTTTCGAAAGCATTGATGACATCAATACCATCGAAAGGCTAAAGAACGGCAGCAGGGCTTCGACTAGGTCGGAACCCCTTCTTTCTAAAGCATTCTTTCATAAGTAAAGGTATCCATTCGAAAGCAAACATATGTTAATGAAACCCTTTCAAAACCTTTTAAAATCCTCTTTCAAAAACATATGCTTCAACTCCTTTGAAAGCTTAAATAAAACAAAGGCAGTCGCTTCTCTTTTTAAAACAACCCCCAAGTTATCGACTCATTCGGAAGTCCTGCTTTCGACACCTAACCTTTCGCCTTTCTCCAATCCAATGTGTACCATCTTTATGACAACTTGTGTATTGGTTTCAGCTTAGTAAGTTTCGACTGGGTTGAAGGCGAAAGCTCTATGTCGAAAGGTACTTCTAAAGAAGGCAGAACCAACTTTTCTGAGTAAATCTGGTTTAATACTACTTAAAGCAAGCTTTTTTTAATTAACTTGCCACGTGTCAACACCAAATTGGTTGCCTTAACTTTTTCAAATTCTTTACTAAAATAACTGCCACTAATTTCATATCTAAACCATGGTTAAGTTAATCAAATAAGCCTCCACTAAGTAAAACCAATATTGCAAAGAAGTCCCTCTTCTAAAATAATTTAATTTGCATAGCAAATCACTTTGGAAAAATCCCCAAAAATTCCGTAAATTCACTTTGATCATGTTAGCTAACATATCAAAATTCCAGACCCAAATTCTCAATATATTTATTGAAATAAATTTATAAACCCAAATAACCATATTTTCCTTTGAAAATTCATTACAATCTTTCCATAGCTTGAAAAATTATCAAAATTGAAACGCAACTCCAAAATCATGTTTTATACAACATAAAAGTTTTCCATGGCATTTAAACATCAATATAAACCGGTCTTACCCTAAAACCGTGTAAAATCCCATTTAAACAATCTTGTTTAAATTAAACAAATCAATATTCTTGCACATCATCATCCAATTCACCATAAAAATGAATTACCCTTAAATTCGAAAACATGTGATTCAAAACAAAAATAGAGATGGAATTATTATTCACTTTGATTTAGATAAGGAGATCGGATTGAGATTGATTTCCTCTAAGCTTGATTCTCTAGCTTTTAACTGAAACCTTCTTTCTTAGTGGTCGGCCCTTCTTTAATCTTTTGGTTTGCGTTTTTCAAAATGATATAAATGACAATGTATGGTAGGAATGAAAATATATAAGGGCAAGGGTAAGGGTTAAGGGCGGAAAATCCCTAATATACCCTTACATAATTTAATTAACCTAAAAACCATTCTTAAGACCATTTAATTATTTTATCAGGCACGACCTTAATTGAATTTATTCAAATCTCAACCCCTTATCACTTAACATTTACATTATTCTATTTAATTTATCTAATTAAATCTCCTAAATAATATTATCAAAAATTAAGTGTGTTACATATGAGCAACTTAAGGTCCTGACATACCATTGATAGTTGGTTCGCCCCCAATAAGATTCGATGCCAAGATAGAATTATAGATAATCTAGGTCTACGGCTTTCCAATTCCTTCCTTAAAACCTTACCCCTTTAATTCTTCATTGAATCTCAACTAAATCAAATCAACTCCCCCTTTAGAAGCATGGTTTTAATACCTACAAAAATTATATATAACTTAAATAATAATAATAAATAAGTTCAAAAATTTAATCGGAGGATGTTTTGGAAACCTTCAATTAGAGGGGCAAAATGGTAAATTTTACAAATAGTTGAATTTGTTGATGGGAGTCGCACCATTGTACAGCTCTCATGTTTTTGTCTAGATGAAGTATTCATTTATTTAAATCGAACATCGCATAAGTGAGATATCATTGAACTAATAAAGTGGGTTGAAATCGTATGCGGACAGTGGGCCTGGTTAGGCTGAATTGGATCGGGTTTGCTATTCGAATTCAAAATTAGAAAATCCATTTTAGTTTTCCCTGCTAAACTAGTTTTAAAGGTACGTAACTTCTTTCTTATTTTTCTTTTCTCATTAATGAACCGATCACCCACCATCTTCCTCAATTCATCTTCCTTAATTCAATTCACCATCAAATCTTTGTTTCTCAATGAAATTAAACTAAATTTTGGTGAGTGTAGCTTCTTCAATTATTGTGTGATGCCTGATGATGATATGGGACGGTTTAAGACAAATCTAGTATTAAACTATGTTGCAAATTTTTCCTGAACGATGAATTTGAAACTATTAAATATAAAAGTACATTTCTGTTTATAGGAAACTATCAGAAACCCTATCTATCACTCATTCAAAAATCAAACTATGTCAAAACTAAATTTGATGAATATTAATATGTTATTACCCTAGAACCATGTTATATAATGTGAATATATGCTATGGAACTCTTGAGAAACAAGAAATGAAGTAAATGATCGAATTTGGAAGTTAAAATACACAAAACAATAAAGAAATCGAGTATCTGGGAAGTGCATTGGTGCACTGTTGGTGCACTGTTGGTGCACACTGTCCATCAATGTACAACCCAGTTATGGATAATTCGGTCTTTTGAATGCCCGAATCGATGTGCATTGTTTAAATCTTTTACGTGGTCTTCTCTGGCGACCCTATGGTGATGACTTGAGTAGTATGGTTGCCGTTTGGATGCATAGTTTGATGATAACAATGAGGTATGGACGTCAATTTTTTTGCTTGGGAATGATAGGCGAGTACTCGAATCGTGTGTAGATGTGCATCTTGATTAGAACAATGAATGGATATAGTGTGTTCAGATTTGGAAAAATAAACACGTGTGTATAACCTTGACGAAAATGGTGAGATACGAATTTTTTATCTATGCCTTTGATTCGTAGTTTTACAATGCAATGTATATAGTTTTAAGACGATGAACGGATACCAGAATCTTGTAGCGTATGTGGTGGGTCCTTGATTCATGGTATTAGCGAGTAGCCTTCTGTAGAGCAACGAAGCTGGTCTATGAGAATTTTAATGTGGACAAAAGTTGACCTGTAGCGTGCGGATCAAGTGTGAGTCCAATGCATATTACTACCCTTTACCATAGGTGGCGAGACTGGATAGTAGTTGTAATCACGTAATCCTTTACTATAGATGGCAAGACCAGATTACGTGGCATGAATTCCTTTATTGCAGGTGGTGAGACCGAATTTTGTATAGGAGATCCTTTACTGTAGGTGTTTGGGATGGATTAATTTTAGATAGTATAATATTGTTCTCCAGTGCATGAGGCGAAACCAGAAGGTATTATACTTTAGGCTTAAATCATTTTATATCACTGTTACGATAATATACCTATATTAGATTGGCTTCATTCGTTCAGATGTATGTCTGAACCAATCTTATAATTTTCAATCTATATTGTTCAGGTTGACGGATTTTCAGACGTGATGTACTAGGAGGTGAGATTTGTATATATTGTAAATATTATATGTAAAAGTTATATAAATAACTTGTAACTTAAAAACATGATGTGATAGTGTGTGGTGTTGATTGGGTTTGGCTCATACAAACTTATGTTGTGGTATCTGATATGTAATTAAACATACATACATACATACATACATACATACATACATACATACATATATATATATATATATATATTTGTGTGTGTATGTATGTATGTATCATCACATTAACAACTCACCATTTCGAGACTTTATTGTATAGTTATAAGGTTCGGAAAAAATAGGTTATTACAAACAACGGCCCTAGAAGGAGGTTATTTTGCCTTCAAAAATTCCAAAACAACATAGTAATTTATTAATTTATATCAAATTTAAATGTTTTTTGATATCGTATATCAATACAGACGTATATAACTTCTATAAACACACTTTATTTAATACAATTAATATTCAAATAATTCAAATAAATTTAATAATTAATATTTAATAAATATTAACTAATTTAATTAATTTATAATGATTATAAATTAATTAAACTGTGTAGTTTTTTAAAGTATTCATCATTATGGTTGTGACTCAAAGTGTAAATTTAGTCAGTGACTAATATCGAATAATTTAAATATTAACAATCACATGTAACCTTAGCTGACGGTGTAAAATTTTGACCGAAATTATTTCTTACATATCTTTTCTATAAAATCCAATTTTACTATTATAAGCGATACCCGATGACAACGATTATTTACAGTAATTCTCTTCGTCAACATTAAATCACCTTAGGACCATGGAATTTGGTTTTGGTCAAAATTCCAAAATCGTTCAGTCCAAACATAAAAATTCTTAGTTTAATAATAACAATTATTATTGGTCTTATTACTTTGGTCAAAGACTTTGACTTTGAGTTGGCTATAATTGACCATAATATTAACCTCATATAACTAAGAAGACGAATTCTCTATTAAATAATGTTTCACTTCTAATGCTTGAACTCAAACCTAAGTACAATCGTTCAATGGATGCTATGCCATGATTTTATTATAATTAAACCATACTGAAGTTCCATGTTATTTTCGAGTCAATGGAATTGTTTAACATTGTAACTTTGAGAGTCTTCGTTTAGTCTTAATTATATTAACCAAAAGAAAACTCTCGAGTGAGTCATTCCATGGTCATCCAATAACTATCGGTACATAACCCTTTGGTGCCCCCCAGTAGCTATGAGTAATACACTTCCCAATATTTAGATAGCGTTGCGTACTCTAGCCTCAATGTATGTATCGATATCCTATCTCAAAACATTTAAACCAGGAAAATTTTAAATAATATGTTATTTTGTTATGATAAATTTCTTATGACCATAGAAAATTATAATTACTATCACATAACATACCATTTAAGGAATTTCCATTTGATATGCTGTACATAATTAATTATATCACAATATAACAAGTATGTAATAAGAAGTAAACACATTTTATTTTAAACAAGATTGGTTATTGAGTTTAGTATATCTAACAAGTTATATAATTGTCTTTAGGGAAAATCCCTAACTTATCAGGTGGTGCTTCAAATCGTTGCAATTTTTGAAGATGATTCAATTGATTGTAGGAGTTTTATTCTGCATTCATGGTGTGATTTATTGGCTTCATCATTAGGTAATTTTTTAATTTATTTGATTGTAGTTGCATCACGTTAATAATGTTTAAATCGTATTCATGCTACTTCCAATCCGATTATTTGTTCATCGTGTTGATATATTTTTTAGATCTTGTATATTATATACTTTAATTAATTGCATGTTTATCATGTTAATATAATCTGACTCTTACGCATGCTACATCTTATTTGATCATATGTTCATATTCTTTGCATGGTTTGGATTTAGTTCCTTTTTAAAGAATTTATATGTGTCTAAGTTGCCTGATCTCTTATTTGTCACTGTTTTATAAATCTTTGTTAAAAAAATATTTTGAACTAATTTTAAATTAATTAACATAATTTTGTAACTCACTATATATACAAATATAAATAAGTTATATATGTCAATTATTTGAAATCACTTTGGAAATTATATACATGTTTTTCATATTTGTTTTTTAATATAGTTCACTAGGAAATTATTTGCATTTGTTTAAAAGTAGTTTTAATTCATAATTTATAAGTGGACTTTTGTGCAAAACATTAAAAAAATTGAATCCCTCCTAAATTAAAGATAGGTTTTAATTTGTTGCTTTAGTTTTAAACATGTATTAAATTACAAAGTTTACATATGTGTGTGTGTACACATATATATTGTGTGCTTGTGTTATTTTAAGTCTATAACATATTTGGATTTATTATATATACATATGTTATTTCAACCCAAAGTTTATAAAATGGACTTTTGTGTAAAATCGTAAATTTAATTTTAAATCATTTCTAAGCTAAAATTAGATTCAAAGTTAAAGATTTTAGATTTTGGAATATAAGATGACCAAAATTAAGTTTAACACACACACATGTGTGAGTATGTATATATGTAATTGTTATTATATACTAAAATCTATAGACAACAAAGGAATGTATAAAGAAACAAATGTGTCCATTGCAGCATAAATCCCAACACCTATATACAATCACATTAGCCGCATACGCTTCATATCTGTATCACGTCCACTACACACATATAAGTGTATTTAATACGCTTACTAATTAAAACTTAAAAAACTTTTTTAATTAAATATAATAAAAATTTATTTAAAATATATCTTTATTAATAGTTGGCTTGGAAGCGCAAACTTTTGGTCCGACCGCGAACTTCCAAAATTGCCCCTATATGTATTTCTTTATTAAAGGTCGTAATACATTTGGTGTCACACTCTTTTAATGTCAGCATGAAATACTAAAAATTTCTCTCTATAGATATTATCAAGATTTAGTATAACTCAAAAATAGGTCTACCAATTAAGCTTCCTTTACAGATTTAAATTTTCCTCTATAAATATTACCAAGTCTTCATATTACCTAAAAGTAGGATCTAAAAAATAAACTACGTTACAAAATTGTTTTTTTATAAATTAATAATATAAAAAAATTTAAACTAACAAAAAATTAGATATTGCAACTTAGAAACAAAAATTCAAATTAACCACGTATGATTCAACACAATCATATGGCTAAATATCTATGGAAAACATTTTCTTTTAAACGTATTAAACAAATATAATTTGTATAAAAACAATTCAGGTGCCTTCATCACACGAAGCGCTTGCAATAATGTTCGTTCTAATAAACATTTAGACTTTAAAGGTCCAATAAAGATCCAAAATACCAAAAAAATTGAAATTTACCTATTTCACCCGCTTTTGGCTGGTCCAATTCCTTTAGTGTGTGGGTGAAGCAGTGCAAATGTAGTGTATGTATGTGAAGTAAGTGTAGCGCACCTTGCAAATTTAGTGAAAAAAGAACTAGTACTCTATGACTCGGCTACGGTAACATTTAAAGTCTCAATCAAGGTTCGGAATGGATTAGAAAAGGCAGAAAATAAAGTTGGTGGGACTGCAACGGTCGCAAGATCATAATAACTCTTGATGGGTTATGCAACAATAGGTGATGTAGATAATGACCAAAAGATAAATGAATATATAGGTGTAATGGTCCAACTGACATCTTTGTGGTGGTAGAAGCTAAAGAGATGAGTTTGATAGATTCACCATTAGGAGAATAAGATCAATTTATATCATGGATTGGGGCCCCAATCTTGTCAGTGATATCTACAAGATAAACAAAGTAATTCTCCTCCACCAAACGATGATAGCCATCACTTGGGACATCACCAGTGTCCTTGGAATCAAGTTCTCCATTATTGATCGAGGATGTTATGGTGTATTCATTTCATCCACTTCCCTTGGATCTACTCTTCTCAAAATGAGTATTATCTTCATGCAGTGCAAATAAACATTTTCTTTTCAATGCATTTAGTAGGAACAACAACTCTCGATAATTGTAGTTTCTGGAACTACGGTTTTGTTATTCCTCTTATCATTAGTCTCTTTGAGGAGAATATTTAAGCCTCCTTTGCTTTATAAATCGCTCGAGACTTGAGAGCGGATACACTTACTTGTGCATTCGTTCATGATGTACTTAGCTTAGCAGATTTCCTCTTTTTCTCACAGATCATTTATGTGTTTTGAATTGGAAATAGGTGTTCAAAGTTTTGAATCTTTGAATTTTTGAAATTTCAAAACTGATGAAAAAATGTTCAAATTTTCTTAATTCCAAGATGTGTAAATACATGTCAACTCGATAACTCTATACTACTCGACACATCACTATAAGATATCAAAAAGGTTTCAATATCAAGAACATGCATGGTATAGCATTAAATTTTGATTTTTATTCGATTTCTAGTATGTAACCAATTGAAATGTGTGTTATAAGCAGCGGAATTCAGCCAGAAATGTTTTGCTATACTCCTAATCATACTTTCACCCTATTCCAATCAAAATTTTCAACTATTACCTCTTACACCAAAAGAACCCAATTTCAGTAAAAAAATATGAACATCTTTCAATCAATTTTCGCCAAATGCTACCTTAAATTGATGCAATATGTAAATTAGATGATCGAGAACCAAAAATAAAAAACATACACAAGTTTGTTGTAGATTCGATGGAGTTTGGGTTCTTGGAGCTCGGTCGATTCTTGTTCAATAGCAGAGACAACAGAAGTGATAAGAGAAAAATGCCTGCACTTTTAAGTGAATAGAGCATTCGAGGAAAGCCGACAGTTGAAATGGTTTAAGCCCTCCATGAAGTGAGATGTCAAATTTGAGCGCTCAAAATTTGAAATCCCGATAAAAATGCATTAATACACACAAATATGTGTGTGTGCTTATGTATACATGCATGCACACACATACATATACATATGTGTGTGTGTGTATCTGTGTAAATATGTACATATGTATATATGTGTGTCCGCACTCTCGTGTGCATGTGTACTCTTGTTTCACGTGATGATGCAGTAAAGAAATAGAGAAAAATTTATAAGATCGTACCATTAGGTGCTCGCTTGATCAAACAATTTTGATTTTCTGCTTTGGTTTGCAGAACTTCGAAAAATGAATTTTCAGGATTTATAAACGACAAGGAGATATTTGTTCATCAAACATTTTAAAGTGAAGAGTTGCAATGTTTTAGAAGTAATAGAAAGTCATGTGATGATTCGACAATTAAAAGAAGTTTAGTATTCGTGATAGTATGATGACTGTGTACTTTGAAAGACTATTCTGTTAATGCAAAAGTAAACTTAGATGAGTGTTATACCCATATTTCACATAAAGAGAACGAAGGAAATACAATTTGTGGTATACTTTAGTAATGCCTTCAAAGTAGTCATGAGCAAGATGCAGTTGAAATCGAGCCAAAGTGGGGCTTAGAATGAGCCAATCTCGAGCGCTGTAAGGACTTGAGTAAAGCATTTGAATTGATGGAAATGAATGGTCCAGAATGACTGTAACACACCATGTTTTCAATGATAATATTTAAACGTTAATTTAAATATTTAAAAAGTCGATTTTAAAACAAATATTTGACAAATAACTGAATTAGACTCTAGGATATATTCCATTGCGTCTGAAGTACATCTAATCATATATTTTGAAATAACGCATCGATACGTTTTGAAAAAGTGTTTTTGGGCAAAAATGTTCAATCGGAGGGCAAAGTGGGATTTAAGGTTAAATGAAACATGGTTATATCTTAGCCAACTTTAGGCATGCTAATTCATTTCCTTTCATTTCCCATACACGTCCATATTCACTTCTCTTCTCAAAAATAACTCTTCCATAGCCCTAAACAACAAAAGTTCCATCTTTGGCCATAAAAAAATTCCATTATTCCGGAAAAAAATCCCCTTAATTCTAGTCAAGCAAAGGAGCATCTTCATCGAGAGTTTGGAGGCCAACAATGATGGATTGTGGTAATGCCAAAATTCATGAGAGCTATGGATTTGAATTTCAATTGGAATTGGTTGCATTAGCTTACTTAGGTGAGTGCGAACTTACTTTTACATACTACGACATATGATTGTAGATTTATATGTGTTTATGTTAGTTTATGTGAAGCTAGAACGTTAGTAATCTCATTTATAGCTTTTTAGAGTTATAAAATGATATAAGGAACATTTATGGGCTTGGATCAGAAAAGAGAAAATGGCATTGTAGTGAAATAAGATTAATAACTTAATTTGTGGAATTAAGAAAAAAGCTCACTTTAAATTACATGAAATAATGGTATATTATAGGTAATAATAGAAAGTGAAAAGCTATTAAATGGTTTAAACATGATTTGTGATACAAGTATGGTTTAAAGATAAGTAAACAAGACCATGGTTTTCGAAAGAGATGTTTTGAAATGAAGGAAATGGTTTTGACTAAAAGTGTTATATATGCGACATTTTACATAATAGTTAATTCTCGTTAGTACTTATAGCGCAAATGGTGATATGGCCAATAAAAATGAATAAAGGTGTATTTAACATTATAGGTGTTTAAAAAATACCTCGGGCTATGTCACAAAGAAGAAGATGATTCTTAGCAAGATAGTTGGATTTTCTAAAAAGTGATAATGTAGTTAAATGGATTTCAAAGTTAGCAATTTTGAAATGAAACCAAGGTACTCAAATTGGGTTTAAAGTAGTAGTGAATTTTCAAAGATGTTAATGGACTTAACTTAGAGGGATATGCGACTATTTGGACTTTAGATTTAAAATAAGAATGGTTATATAGTTATATAAATTACTTGATGGATGATAGTTAAATTGTTTGTTTTGGTTGCTTATGTGAATCAATTGGTTTTTAATATAGATTGATGGCTAATACCATAGTTTTAAAAATAATAGACGATATTCAGGCAACGTATTTCGGTTATAAGGAGTCGTATATCGAAGGCATTTAAGGAAAGTACTCATTTTCAAAGTTTTGCAACTTCATGATTTGAGATATCTAGATTGAAGAGAATTTTTTTATAATCGCAATGGAAGAAACGACGAGTTGTGCTACGAATCAAAAGTTATGGAAGTTTGAAGTTCGGAGAAGTTCAAAACAACCAGGTGCAGGTTCAATCGGCTGGTGGGACCAGTCCGTCGACTGAATAGGCCCGTCTTCAAACCAGAAATTCAGGTTGAATTCAGTCAACTGGGGGATTTGTTCAGTCGACTGATCCCAGTTGACTGGTATTCCTTTTTAGTCGACTGACCTGCTGTTGATCGTCGGTTTGACGAAAACTTCAAAACACGATAACTTTCGCATAAAAACTTGGATTGAGGCACAGTTTGGACCAGTGTTCATCATATTTTGAGGGCTAAAATCTAAGATATTTTAGTAGGATTTGTATTCCAAAACCGTAGATTTTTGGTAGACAGGAAGGGTATACCAGGTGAGTATTATGACATTGCGGTCATGCATTCGATTTGGAATGCAATTTGGGTTAGTATAGGTTTTGCTAGAGTTTCCAGTGGGTTTCAGGCCACGGCGACAAGAGCCGTGCGTGGCGATCCAATATGATTTGTGATGATATCGCGCTGGGACATGGAGTTTCCCAGTAGCGACTCATCCATGATTTTGATGATAGCAGGCTGGCACATAGAGTTACCTAGTAGCGAGTCATCTAGGTTTTTATATAGTAGCGGACTGAGACTTAGAGTTCCTTAGTAGCGAGTCGAATATGATTTGTGATGATAGTGGGTTGAGACATAGAGTTCCTCAGTAGCGAGTCATCTACGATTTTGATTATAGCGGGCTGGGACATAGAGTTCCCTAGTCGTGAGTTATTTATGTTTTGGTCTTAGCAGTAGTGACTATACACATTATGGCTTATCTATTGGTTTTAGTCATAGGGACTATACGCATTGGTGCGTATCTTATCGATCTTAGCGATAGTGATCGTTGCTTTAGGATCATGGTTTGATCATGGTATATTGGTACTATATTATTAGTAGTTTTTGGGCTAGATAGTGCAATCAGATTTGTGCTGACTTGTTGTTACAGGAGAAGAGCAGGTTATGGTATGATCCCCTAATTTTGAGATAGATTTACTGTACTTATTTATAGGCAATTCTGATTTTCCCTGAGCCATGTTTGTGGAGAAGGTCGACTGTGATTTTGTTATTCCCATCTATTTTTGTATAGTTTTAATATACAATATTTTAAAATTGTTTCCGTCACACTAGGCTTTATGTTTGACTTGCATTTTGTCTTTGTTTGCTTATGTCATGACAACTCTCGGGTACTGGATTGAGTTGTTCGAGAGTCGGGTGTTTTCGGGAATACGCTAGCAAATTGCGTAGTTGGAGCATTTTGAATGCATGGCATCGATGTTTTAATATACATACATATATATATATATATATGCTATTTTATTGTACATGATAGACCTATTATTATATACGAGACTATTATATCAGATATTTACTCAAGACTCCATGTTTATTGCGAGTTAATGTATTCTGATTATTCTGTACTGCTATTTATTTGTCAACTGCTTCCAATAGTGCAGTCTTTTATATATCATTACTTTGTTCATGTATATTCAATATATTATATGTTGTCGTTCCATTGTAAGATCTTATCGGTGTCTTGGTTTAGTGTTTTTTTCTAATTTTACCCCGACGATTTGTCCTTTGTGGTATTCGAAAGTCATGTGATCTTGTAAGGTGCCGACATTTGGGTATTTCGAATGGAGGGTCTTTAGATTTGGTATCAGAGCATGGGTTCAACACTCAGGACCAAGTAGACCAGTTTGAGTCAAACAAACCTGTAGAAGGAGATACGTTGAAAGAGCATACTTTTATCTTCCTGCTATGTGGTATAGTTGACACCACTTTTCCTCTGGAATCCAATTCATTTCCATCACTAGTGCTAAGGTATTTCCATTTTAGCCATTGGGATGAGCGAAATGGATTCACATGCAGTGGATAAAGGATTTGAGGGTGGTGTAACGACCGAGAATATTGTCACTCTGACTCGATGCATGAGATTTTGAGTGAGCAGAGTCGGTCTATAACAACCCCGACTCGACCTTCGAAAATCGGCACCAAATACATCACCCGTATTCGAATGTCGCAGATTCAAACGCCGAATTTGGTTCCCCGGAGCTTATAACACATTAAGTACAACAACACAGTGAAAGAAAAGGATATATGTCATTGATATACAAAATTCGATACAACAATGATACAAATGAATATCACATAATCAGAGGTACACAACAGCGGAAAGATTTGCACCAACAACAAAGGCTTCAAAGAAATCCAACATCCATATTGCAACTCCATCTCTAATGCTCCAAAACCAAATATCTCAACTCAAAAGCATCGAAGACTCCAATCCAATAAGCTCGAATTACCCCAATGTTAAACTGAGGCAACATGATTCACAATGCAATTTCCAAAATCCAAAGACTCGAAAGAATTCCAAACAGAAAGCTAAAGGCTACCGAATCTATACCTACTATCTAAAAATTTAACTCTAGGTTGCCCGTGTGGAAAATTGTGAGCACCCAAAGTTTAGAAAGAGAACAATAAACTCCAGGTCAGTCAAGGGATAGGTGTGAGCAAACAAAAATAGTTTATCTTTAACAAAAGCAAAACAAAAGAATTACACAATGCTTTTTGAAAAATGAAACTACTAGGCCTCCCGCCACACACACAATGCAAACGCACAATTGGAGGAGATTTCTCCTTATGATAGTCAAACATGCTTGATACCAAAATCCTTTTGATATTATTATTAGTGCATAATGCAGAAAACATTTCGAAAGCATAATATTAATCTTAGCCAACATAGACATTTCGTACTATGCCTATTATAGCTACCATCTAAATAGTGGGTCACCACCATAAGTAAATGGCAGGTTATATAACTAAAACCGTATAGGGCGCGTATTGGTGATTGAATTTCCAACAAATGGTTAGGCTAAGGAACTTTCTAGGCCACATGGGTACGCCTCTAGAGTGATGCCCCAAGAACCTAACCGGATCTCTGCCAACACAAGGCCGGGTTACCTCTGTAACTAGGTAACTACTACACAAGCATGCCATCCCCCGGTTGTTACCGACCTTTATCCGAGAGCTCTCAACACCAACAACCTCAAAGCAATGTATTTGCAGTAACCACATAGGTTAAATATCTGGGCTCCATACCATGATACCGCCCTTTTCCAGAAGGTAATGGCATACCCTAAAGGGCGCGACCCTCATAACCTTGTTGCATTCTTCCTGTTTCGACCATTTCCGGGATGTGAGGTTCTGATGAGGTCTCATCCACAAAGCTGTGCTTTACACAAAAGCCATGCTTTGACCAATACATGATCAGCAGCACTTCGTATGCCACATTACCAAATTGGGAATGTATCACTGGTAAATACCAACTACATAACCTCTGAGCTCGTAGGTCTTAAAGAAGGGTGTTAAGCTAAGAGGATAAATTCTCCTCCACCAAAAAGAAATGTATTTGATAGAAACCAGCATTACATCTCAAAGTGCAACGTCAGAAATACATCCATACAAGTCTATTTCGGGTTCGAACAGAACCGAAGGCACTTGCGGAGAAGCCTTTGCAATCCAGATAATCCCTAATCACGTCCGGACTCCCCATCACAAAGGGTGATCAAATATCTATATCGGGGATCAGCCGGTGTAGAGACATTCGACAGGTAATCCTTTCATTTTCGAAAATACCCATTCTTCACCACCGTCTTCAAATGCTATCCAATTCGACGTATCATTATTCGGAATGGGTTTTATGACACAAAGTCCTCCCCCGGCTAAACCGAATAATGAGCACGTTTTTTAAAACCATGTGGATATAGTGGGATCTTAGTTAAGTCACAACTTAAACCCCAAAACCTTTTCTTTCAAATGGTTTAAACAAATTTCCACTTTAAAACTTTGAACAAAAGATTTATTTCCAAAAAAACCTTTCAATGTTTAAATAATTTCTTCCCTTAAATCTTTTAAACAAAAGATTCGCCTTAAAAACCCTTTTCAATTTGAAACAAGGTTCACCAATCTTTAACAAAGATTCATTCATAATATTTTCACAAAAGATCCATATTTAGAATTCACTTTAGTTGAAAACAAGATTTACTAAAACTTTAAGAAAGATTATTCATAGCTTTCAAAACAAATTCCTTTCCAAAATTTGATTTATTAATCCAATTTTTAACAAAGATTCATTCATATCTTTCGAAACTATTTTCATTTCAAACATGAAATCCTTTCAACACAAATTGGAAATCCTTTCTTTATATGAAAGCTATTACTATTTGGAAAACAAGGGTTTTCATTTCAGAAAAATCCGATCAAATATGCACAAGTTATAGCCTTTAAAGTATATACTTGGGTTAAATTCAAATTCCCAAAATAATACTTTTGAAAATACTTTAAAGATGGTTTTAAAATCCATATATATATATATATATATATATGTATGTTATATAACTTGTATAAATATTTCAAACCAAATTTCCAAAACAATTTCAAATAATATTTTCAAACTAAACTTTGATTTCAAAACTCCCATTTCAAAAGCTTTCCGTATCCAATTCCATTTCCAAAGCCATTTGGATTCTAAATTCAACTTTGAAACCATTCCATTATTTTGGATAAAATAATATTAAATTCAAATCTATGACTTAACCGAATCCCCGTGAAATCCATATTTGTGTGTATGGTGTGGTCCAGGGGTTTTACACAATAGTGCAACATCATCAATCATTACAGATTCAAGCACAGCAATATCGATAAGCGGTACAATCCTATAATGCTTACCTTCATTCACAGATTCACAGATGAATAATATAAATTTATCATAGATAAATAAATTACATTCATCGCAGATAAATAAATTACATTCATCACAGCTCAAATCAAAACAGAGCATCACACATAAGGGATATCAAACAATTCAACATTCAATAGAATCCAAACATCCATAAGTAAGATCAATTAATTGTCTGTAAATTACTTATGAATAAACATTGATCCTAGTTAATTAATATTAATTAATTACAAACCATCTTAATTAATTAACCTTTAATCATTTATTTATTAACCTTTTACAACAAATTAATCAACCTTTAATTATTATTTAATCAATCTTAATTAATAATTTAATCAACCCTTAATCATTAAATAATTAACTTTTAATTATTTAATTATTCTTTAATTAATTTTCCTTAATAAGTTAATTAAATCTTAATTAATTAGCATTTAATTAATTATCCTTAATTAATTAGAATAAGTGATAATCCCTATTTAATTTCATTAATTAATTAATTATCCTCAAATTAATTACTTTAATTAATTAACCATATTAATAAATTATCCTTTAATTAATCACTTGATTAATCAACTTTAATTATTAAATTAATTACTTTTAATTAAGTCATTATCCTTTAACTACTTGATTTATCAACCTTTAATTAATCAATCTCAATAAATCAATTAACCCTAAATTAATATTTAATAATAAACCTTGGTAATAAATCATTATTAACAAACAAATTAACTTAAGCTTTTAAGTTAATAATTTAAAAACATTTGGTTAACTTCATTATTAAATTTATTTAATATAAACTTTTTAAAAAAATAAAGGATATATATTTTTTTTAAACATTTTAAATTTAATAATTTCAAAATGATTTATTTTCAAAACCCTTCAGTACTCCCAAATTTTAGACAGAATGTTACTTATTTAAAATAAATGGGTTAAACATGTTTAATTTTGAATTCATTTAAAATTTGGAAGCTGTTATCACACCAACCTAAACAGTCCCGAGACAAACTCGAGAAATACCGAGCCTTACTTCGAGTTTCCACTCAGCACTCTTGCCTTCGAATCAAATCTTCGATTTCACATGCTCGAACCCAAGCCAAACTTTCTTCCCTAACCCATCATCAAAACATATACACCGTGATATGCATTCGCGTGCACAGGCGATCGGAGCTACTCCGATCAACCATGACCAAATCACCACGTCGTCGGCAACCCACCTAAGCCTCCCAAGCAACCAGATCCCTCAAACTCGACGTAGATCGACATCGAGCTTTTCGACTCGAAACTGGAACCAAGTCGTCGACAACAAAACTCCTCGTCCTGACAAACCCGGCCACTGTTGACCACACTATTTTGACCAGAGCTTCTCCACTGGCCCACAAACCTTCCCCCCCCCCCCCCCCCGGTGCGAGGCATCCCGATGCAATGTCGACGATGAAATCGTCGCATCTTCAACATTAAACAAAACCGGGTCAAAAACCGTATTTCCTGTCGTATCATCATCGACGATGGTCAGAAAAACAAAACTCCATTTTTCCCGTGAACTACAACACACGATCCTCCTCCAGACTTGATTATGTCGACAATAACTTCGCTGTTCAACGGCAATTGAGAAAAACCCAATATCTGATCAACTCCAGATTTCACGACGATCACAGGTTTAAAAATCATGAAATTGTTACCTAAAACCATCATTTCCTACCACAAATCAGATTATGGAATCCAAACTCGAAATGATGAACATCGAATTTTGACTTATATTAATTTATCTCTGCTATTTTCTTTTTCCAAAAACATTTACACAATATTTTTATTGGAAACCATTTTAAAACAAATATCTTGTTAATTCAAGCATTTTTCATTCATACAACTAAGCTTACAAATGAATGATCGAGGAGATTTTGATTTTGATTTTTGTTTTCTAGCTTGTAATCATAAGAACATGCATATATGCCTGTATATACGTATTCTAATTCACATGTATATATACACAAAGACATGCAGATATAATTTCAACATTTTCTTAACAACTACAAATACAAAATATCAAGATATATCACATATTCAAGATTAAGTGGTTTAGTTTACTTACCTTAAACAGAGATAGTACTTCTTCTTTTTCTTTGATCTGGAAGTGTTAAACTTATCTGATGTTGATCTGAATGCTTGATTTGTTTTATATGATCTAAAACTTGTTTGAATCTGGTTTGTAGTTTGTTTTGATTTCAGCTTTTGATTTTAAAAACAGATTTTGATTTGAATCTTCCTTTGCTTCCAGGTTGGTTTCCAGGCTTGAAAATCTTCTCTGTTTTGATCTTTGTTCTTAAATTTACTTCAGATTTCATGTTTCCAGGTTGAAGTTTTGGTTGTTATTTGATTTTCCATCTTTTGTTTTGATCTGGATTTGGTTTCCAGATTTGATTTTTCTTTTTCTGGTTTGTACATATTTTCTTCTCAGGTTTTGATTCATTTTTTTCAAATGAAAGAAAATGGGCCTGGTTTTCTTTTTCAATATTTATTTACATTATTAAAATTTTAAAGAAATAAGCACGCCACTTGTATACACTAAGCTATACGCTTGTTAATGCATGAATTCAAACTTTACAAATGTCATAAATAAGAAAATTTATGTTTAAATCCTTTACTTGATTTAATTTACAAATTTTGTTTTAAACCCTTATGTTATTATAAATTACTTAATTTTACATTTACATATGTTTATGTAATACATTTTCTATTTAGTTTAAATATATACACAACTAAATTTATTTCAAATATAAAAGAAGAATGTTTTAAAAAATTTATTAATTTAAGCAAATTATACTTAGTTATGTTTTATATCTAAAAAATATATATTTTCTATTACTTTAAATCAATGCATTCTTTATATATATATATATATATATACATATATATATATATATAACTTTTAAGGAAATTGATTTTAAAAATATAATTATACTTTAAATAAATAAACACACATATGTATATTATAAAATATAGAATTTAGTTTTAAACATCTTTTGAAACTTATTTATCTAATTCAAAATATAACTTTCAAAAGATATTACATATGTACATTATAACAAATTGTTATTAATTTAAAATATAGTTTTTTTAATTCCAATTTATTTTCAAAATATTAAATTATGAGCTTCAAATCAAATTTTCAATTTATAATCTATATCTATATACATACATATAAATAACAAACATATATCTTTATTTATTTTGGAAAAATTCAATTTGCTTCACAATTTAATCAAAATTTTATATTAATTATCAATTTAAGTTTTGATTCAAAAATCGGGATCATTACACGGTCGTCATAATGTTACTTGGATTTATATCTAGTAGGGTTTGGTAGTTGCCCGGTAATGAGTAAAGACCAAGCGGGTGACTTATTAACACTTCGTGTGATGTTATTCATATTTTAATTGTTTCCCTTGCATTTGTAAACCATAGGCGATGGGAGTAATCCCATTTGCCTAAAGGGTATTTTCTAAGAATCGGCTCATTCACGTATTAGTTTCCAATCCCCAGTTCACACATAAGGTTTCTAGGTGATTTGCAGTTGTTGGGCAAAGGTTTCTAACTTGATTCTTGAAGGCGAGCACTCAAGTCGGATTCATGAAATGACTGGGAGGTTTCCGAAGCATGACTCTAGTCATGTGAGGAAATTTTAGTGGTCGAACCAAGGTACCGAATCAGAGTTCGCATAAAAAGATTCTAGTGGCCGACCTTAGTTTAACAAAGGAATCTTGCGAGCAAACGAATGGTTGGAAAAGACATGGTGTCATTTTAGGATGATCCTTAGCCATTATAAATAATTACAGTATAATCATTTTGGATGGCTTGGGATAGTTTGGGTAAGGACTTCTCGACTAGTTTTATGGAGATTCGAATAATCTTCTAAGTAGCGATATGATACTTGCCTAGGCGAGTGTAGTAGTACACTTGGCATATTATCCATATTAACATTGTGTGGTTGAGGCGAGTCTGGAGGCGACGAGCTCAAGCGTAGATAAACTGTTGATTGATAATAATTTACTTACTAAAGATTTCTCCTTTGGGAAAAAGAGTTCTGTTCGGAAGGGAAGGAAAATAGAAACTTAGGTTGCTGGATTTATTTAGAGTTTTTAAGACTCGATAATCCAGCATATCGAAGAAGTTTTTCCTTTTTATAGCGAAGGCTGTAATAGTCTCTCATGTATTGTATTCACGAAAGAAGTTACACCACTTAAACCTTTTTCTGCATTTTGGAAATCAAACATGCTCATGAGAGTTTATGGTTTGGCATGCACTCTTCAACCATTATTGGCTACCGTATGTGTTGGTATAGACTCCTTCTGCATAATAGAAGTTTCTTGTGGATTGATGATCGTTGTTGATTTTGTTCCTTACTTTGCATATCTGATAGTTTGTGTGCTATCCATGGTTTGCGACCATTTGATCCTTGCTTTTTTCTTGCTATTAGCTGCCTTAAGCAAGAATTAATTGTTTCATTATTTTGTATGCTTGTTGTTTGTTATTGATTACAATCGGGCATGGAATTGGTATGGTGGTCGATCACTCGGTCATATCCGACGAGCATGTGTGATCAAATGGGGAGATCCACATCCTTTGACTTAGGCCATAAGTAGATATGGTTTGATGAGGAGTATCGATCTTATATTAGTGACCATACAGGTTGTTTGTAACGACTCGCTATTTCATGCCATTCGCATCCACACATGTCGGACATGAATTTCTCAAAATATCATATCGTTAATTTAAATTTGGCAAAACTCAGCATATACAGTAAATAAATAAATTACAGAATCGCAGACATAGAGTATTACAACAGTAAGCAGCGGAATAGATAAATAACAGAGTTGAAATAAAATACAACAGAATATCTCAAATAAAATGATGTCTCGAATACAAACAGATGACAAAAGTCTAAACCAACAACTGGATAGTTGAAAGCTGAACAGATGCAGATGGATCTCTAAGTGAAGCTCCAACTCCAAAGGTGACTCTCAAATGTTGTGACACTCAGTCTGACTCAAGCGTAAAGCAAAACATAAAACACTCGAGTCAGGATTAACATTCTTATATCAACAAATCCAACTCAAGTGAAATATCAACTGAAATACAAGTAACTTAAAGGATGTTTTGGATAACCATCCTCTAAGGATCCATGGAACTATCTACTATGTAGTAATATATGCTATTATAATAATGTCTATAGTAAAGTAAAAGTATCGAAATAGCGTTAAGGCGTTACCCATATCCCCCTTAATACATTTTATATATTCTCGTAGTCTATACAATGTTGTACGCTTCCCCGTAAACTAGAGGTTTACCCAAAGGACATCACATAGGTACGGTACAAAACAAACTCGTAGAAGGCGCGATAGGGTATGCAACAAGGCACTCGAGGCAATGCTAGGGTAGATATACCGTTTGTGGATCCGGACTAGTGGTAACGCATAGCAGCTGCTACCGCCCACCTCACGACACACTCCCAAATCAGAGGGTGCACCCAATCAATCACAAAAGCAACAGAATGGTATCGAAGAAATGTTCCCGATCGGAGGAATGACCTCACTTGGCCCGGCATGGCTCCTATTTTAGCCGCATCAAGCTGACTCACAGGAGTCAGAGCTAAATAAATACCATATAGAATCGTCACCAAACTATCCTATTTAATTCTAGAATCTCCACGACGTACAAAGTTGTTGAAGTGGTTTTCGGTATTGGCAGAGAGTATGATAATATCCGATCCCGGTCACTTTAACAACCAAACATTATTATAACACCGTGGTCATTTCAAAATAGTTTATACTTCAAAACCAAAATATCGTTTTCCATTTCAAAACCATGTCAATACAATATCATTTCCAAAGTTATAACACTTTTGAAACCAAAACACTTTCCTAGATACTAATAATAGTATATATAATAAAATAGTTTACAAAATAAAATAGTTTATATTAAAATAATTAGTATATTAAAATAGTTTATATTGAAAATAGTTTTATATTAAAATGGTATATATATAAAATTTACAAAGTAAAATATTTATAATTTCCTCAAATTTCGCAAATCGATTCAAATCAACTCGAAATCCAAATTCAAATTTAATTCAATCTCAATTCACCAATTTCAATTAAACTCGGTTTCTCAATAAACCGTTTCAAATTTTCTGATTTCAAATACATATTTGAACCACAAAATAAGCCATTTAAATTCCAGTATATTTCAAAGCTTCAAAACTAAATTGATAATTTCATATATATCTAAATTTAACTTCATTATCATTTAGTTTGAAATATTCACTTAATAAATCCAGTATCATTTAAATAATCTTAAATTACATTAAACTAAATATTTCCTTCAATTTATTTAAACTTGAAATGTCCATTTAATCACTTTAAATCAAAATCAAGTTATAAAATCATATCCTAAAACCCTCAAATTCAATAAGTTTCCAAATCGAATTAATTAAACAAAATAAATCTATTTTATATTAAAATTTATTCATGGCCCCAAAGTTTATTAAATCACACACTTCGTTAATGGCGACCTGGTTTTCGTTTCCCTCCCGTACCGTTTGCTTTACTTTCCTCTGACCTGCCTCGCAACTATCCCTTTCCCCCCTTCTCCCCTTCGCCCCTCCTCATATGCCTGATTCCCATCTCCCCCTCCCTCTGGCTCCTTCCCCGTCACTTTCATCCACTAGATCTGGTAGGGTCTTCGGTGTCTTGCCAAATGCGTCGATGCGGCCGATGCCTCACATACTTTCAATCGAAGACTTCCCCCCTTTGCCTGCTATTTCTCTAGCTCCCGCTGATAGTGTTTGTCCTTTGGTTTCAACTGTGTTGCCGACCGCGGTCACAGGAAAACATCACTCTTCTCTTGATGCGAGTGCTTCTGGTAAGATTCCTTATACTCACGATGCTATTCGTACTGTGTTGGGACATTCAGCTATGTCGAAATGTGCAATTGGGTATTCCGTTTCTGATTTAGAAGGGATCGTTTCGGGTGTTTTCTCTGATGTCCATGTTGGTTCTGGTACGAAGGAAAATGTTATTGGATGTGAATCGCATGTAGTTTCTGCTGTTTTGCCTGGTACTGTTCGATGCACAATCGGTGCTTGAGCTAATGTCTGTGTTAATGCCTGTGGTAATAAGTGCTCTGTTTGTTTGGTAAGGCCTGTTCCTGGTGGTTTATCCACTGATGCTGGGCATCTTTCATCAATTAGCCACATTCCTGCAACCCCTGCCCTTCCTGGCTTCAAATCCTGGTCCTCACTATTCTCCACTCTGCCCTGAAATGCGGGAGACTACATTCCGATTGAGTTTGAAATAATTGAACAGGATGGAGTGATGGTTCCTCCACCTGATGTGATGCAGGCTGGCATGGACTTTTGGTCGGATTACCTTGTTGGTTTCTTCTTGGATCCAAATCATCGCCTGCTTGATGCGATTTCTGTTTGTCGTAAGACCTGGAAGCTTCGTGGTGGTTTGCGTGTTAAGCTAGTTGACTCCATGTATTTCCTAAAATTTTCTTCCCCCGAGGAACGCCGTCTAGTACTTGAGGCTGAGCCTTCCTTTTTTGATGGACAACCCTTTATCATTACTCCTTGGTTCCCGACTGTGGCTAGTGCTCGTGAGCAAGTTCTATCTATCCCTGTTTGGGTTTATTTTTCACATATCCCCTCTGCCCTTCAACCATTGCTTGGTCTGAACTGGTTAGCTTGTAATGTGGGAAAATTAAAATGTTTTGATTCTACTACTGTGGCTCGTGAAAAATTAGTATATGCGAAGGCTCTGATTGAGATTACCCCAGATAAGCCTCTCCCTTCTTCTATTCCTGTTCAGCTAGCTGTTGGTCATGTTGTTGAGGTTCGTGTTCGCTATGGTTGGGTCCCCGATATATGTTCCTCCTGTCATTCTTTTGGCCACCTAGCAACTACGTGTACGCATTCTGTCTCCTCCACTGCTGCTCCAAAGATTCCTCTGCCTCGCCCTCCGCTTAGGAAATGGGTCCCCAAAGTTGCTGTCTCTCCTATTGTCCCTCCCCAGGCTCCTCCGATCCTGGTCACGGTGCCGCCTGATCCTCCTGCTGCTGTGCCTGATTCCTCTTCTACTATTTTGGTCTCTGATTTTGTTTCTGGGTTACCCGTTACTGACCCTGATCCAGTTCCTCCTAGACCACCTGTTGTTTGGGATGCAGCTGAGAAATGTTGGGTTGATCACCTTTCCGATATGTGACTTAACCCCGTGACTAATTCCTACTTTAGATTTGTTTCTGATGATCTTCTAGACCTACGGTGTCTGTATTGCATTCCTTCTGGTGATTCCTTAGTCCTTGAAGTGGATGGCCTTATTGTGAGTTCTAATTCTATCTTGCTAGATGATTCTTCTTGGGATCGATCCTTTATATACTCTCCTGCTTCTGTGGCCTATGATCCTTGTCTTGCTGCCACTTTCCACCCCTTTTCAGGTCTTGTGGGGAATGTTTCTCTGGTGTCTTCCCAGGTTTCTGCTGACGATGGAGATTCTTCCTCTTCGGAGGAGTAGTTTTGCTATGTTACTCATTTAGTAGTTGTGGTATGTCTACCACACTCCTGAGCTGTATTTATTTTCTTATACTTTAGTAGTTAAGGTGCTTTGACCTTGCTCCTGTACTTCAACTTTTATTACGTTTGTAATAAAAATATTCCTCCCAAAAGTTTGATTTTAGTTCAAAATAATCAATATGTAGAATCTGAACAAGTTATTGCTGAGATTCATACTGGAACGTCTACTTTTCATTTTAAGGAGAGGGTCCGAAAACATATTTATTCTGAATCAGAGGGAGAAATGCACTGGAGTACCAATGTCTACCATGCACCCGAATAAAAAGTGGACGGTCCACTGTAAAACCGGCTTGCCTTGCAAAAAAAACTTATTCATATACATAATATTTCAAATTTAAATAAAACCATATATCTTCCTTTAAAAACCATAGAAATCAATTTCAAAATATTTATATATAAACCAACGATGTCTGAATAAAATTTTCTATCCTATGGTCAAGTGATACGGATATTTATCATTTCAATCCGTAATTTAAACATCTACGGGTATATATCTTTTCAACCCGCATTCCCAAATTTAATTCAAATAAAAATCGCCTGGGTTTATCATTTCAACCCATAACGATTTTCTCCTATTCTACAGATCGTTTGGTATGTATCATTTCAACCCATAGTGAATTCTATACTAACAGGGAACTTGCAGAGTGATAATAGATATGATAATAATATAACAGACATGTATCATCAATATAGATAACAGATAATGGTGTCAGATGTCACAGGTGAACAAATACAGATAATAGCATATATATAGCAATGTAAATAACTAACAGCAGCATATTTCAATTGTCGTTTCAATTGAAATCAAATTTAATAAATATAAGAACGTTAATCGTGAGTGATTTCTCACCTTTCGAGGCTAGATAGATTTGACAAAGAAATGAGCTGCGAATTCCAAAGCAACGCTAAATGTACATGATTCAATGAAGAAAATAGGCACGATGGAAAAAGCTGATAAATGGGAAATCAATGAGAACAAATCAAAATTCACTTTTTTAATATAACTGGAAATATATATAACATTATTATTATCTTATTAAATCAATATCTTATTTTAAGACAAATATTAAAATAAAATACATATGTAAATAAATCATTGTTTTATATTAAAACACGTATACTAAAATCAAACATATATATATAGTATAATTTGAAATAAATACTTATGTATATACAACAGATTCAAGATATCATGCATGCATACATATATAATATTATAATAGCACTGTAACATATACCTATACAACAGCCAAATATTCTATTGCAAGTAAAATCATAACATAAACACAAAACTATGGTTTATAAAACATATATATATTTACCTTTAATGTACGGTATCACTTTCCAACATACTATATAAAATCTTACATCAGTAATATCAATATCCAATTTAAAACCCACATTTCCTTCCAAAATCAACCTTTAAAATAAACTATTTTGAAAATTCATTTTTTTTAAAAAGAATCAAAATATAGGCAAGCTTATATTTATAAGCTATATATGTATATATATTTTATAAAAGACAACACACACAAAACATACTTTTTAAGCATATATATATATATATATATATATATATATATATATATATCAAGCTATATAAAAGACAGCATCATAGTTATGCAAACCGAACCAAACCAAGGTACAGCACGCTTGATGTGATTTTGGCAGGTGGCACTTTACTTTTATAAGGCAACTTTAGTTTTGTTTTCTTTGATTGATCTAAACATGCTTGGAGCTAAATATGACTAACCTATACATTCAAATATTAACAATTCTTATAGCCAACTGTTACTAAGTTCTAGTAAATTAGGAGACGTAAGTGCATTGACAGCTTTATAACCAAACAAGACATACTTAACTATTAATAGTTAACTTTTTTTCTTAGGTAGACAGCAAAGTACATATACAATCGCAATACATATATATAAAAATACCTTATTAAAAATGTTTATAAACTAACGTATGTAACTCCAAGCTAGTACGAGATATATAAACACATATTAAACGCAAGATACTTATATCTATTATATATATATAGTGTACCTCATATATAAACAGAACTATATATGCCGATTATCTTTTGTACACAAAATATATACATGCAATCTTATCTATTTTTACAAAGAACTGTTCTATAGTTTATACATATATATTTTTTCTCTATAATCGATTATAACTTATATATATAAACTTATATAAAATACTGTTATTTATGTATATACTTACAGTATAACAAACTAGTAGAAAAAAATAGTATAACTTTATATATACAAGAATGTATTATAAAAACCTAGATCGGGGAATGCAAAAGAAAGAAAACAATATAAATATAATAATCATTGTATAAAACTTACATAAATATGCATGCAAAAGGAATTCGAGCTAGCTGATCTTCCATGATCGAGAGGGGTGAGCCAAATTGCTAGAAAGAGGGGAGGAAGGGTCGTGGGTCTCGGCTACAGCTGTGCGTGGTTTGAACGGTGGCTGAGGCATGGCGGAGGCCAGTAATGGTAAGGAGGAGGGTGTTGCGTTGTGGCCAAGCGGAGGGCGACGGAGGGGAGAAGGCGGACATGGGTCGGCTGTTGTTTGGCAGAGGAAGGGTAGGAGAAGGGGAAGAAACCGAGAGGAAGAATGAAGGAGGAAAGGTGGAAGGCAGTGAAAAATAAACAGGCTTTATTTTTATTTTTATTTTTAGAAAAAAAAATTCTTTCAAATGAAATCCAGATCTAAAGAGAAGGAGGGGAGATAGCCTATACGAGTATTAATATACATATATATATATATACATATATATATATACATATATATATATATATATATATTTCATTTATCATTTCAACATGAAAAATACCAAAAGAGATAGACATATAGAGAAGAGAAAATGTACCATAAATACAAGGCAATGGAAACAGTAAAAGTCAAGCACGTGAATTTATGAAATAATAAAAGCAAATGACCGCTTTATTTTTAAGGGCATTTCACTAGAAGGACAAACTTTGTTGTCCAATTAGATTTTAGGACACACATCTACAGAAATTTATTTCAAGGCTAAAGTCAGCAGAATAATTACTTTTAAGGACAAAGTCAGCAGTCCAATTACTTTCACGGACATAATTTCATAGGATTTTAGGCCTTAGAAACTAATTATTTTGAATTTTGTCCTTAAAAGTAATATTTCATTTGTGTGTCATAGAAACTAATTGCACTAGCTAAAGAGGCCCTTGTGGCTATTTTCCACTTATCTTTAAGCATTGGAAAATTTTGAATGGACACGGAATCAAAAGGTTGAAATTTTGGTAACCGATATGGGTTGTCCTTTTCACGGTTTCCGTCGCGTATGGGCACCGAAATATAGATATGAATATACTGCGGAGATCAGAATGATGAGACGATCAAAACGGTACACAGATATCAATGGTATGACCATCAAATCAAAAGTCGATATCGGTACCGAAAATGCTGCAAAAATGCCAGAAATAAGATAAACGGAGCAATAGCAGTCTAAATTTGACGAAACGAAATATGACGCCTCACTCAGAAAATGATCTACAAATTTATTATATAAAAATATTCAAGTTTGGAATATATTTTATCATCATTAAATATTAACTGATTTAAATTGAAATAGAACTACATCATAAAATAAATTTCCATATTATCTGATGAAAATTTACCACTTGTTATGTATAAGTGGACGTAGTCCAAATATTAAATTTTTATTTCAAAATTCAATTATTTAAAATTTCACAAAAATTTAGTTAATTAACGTTACTAAAACCATTAAATTTTCGGGTCGTTACACTCTTCCCAACTCAAAACTTTTCGTCCCCGAAAAGGAAGGAGGTAGGAAAATAGAAGCAACCATAAAGAAAATTAGATTGAAATACAACAATACACAATTAATTTAAATCATATAAACTCCATTTATTTTAAAATTGGTTTATATTCAATTGGTTGATTCTAATTCATTTTATTTAATCAATCAAATTTATGGTGTTCACATTTGATTGATTTCATTTTCATATATTTTATTCAATTGATTTGTTTCTCATTTATTAACATTTATTGCACAATTTTCACAACAATTTTTTTTATTTTACTCATTAATTAATCTATTTGATCAACCATAGTTAATTCCACCTCAACGTTCAACTTTAATTATTCAAAACCATATAGATTTCAATTTTAAATAAATTATTTCAATTTTAAATAAATTAATGTTCAAGAATTTAGTTTAATCCATTTTATTCAACTAATAAATGGTCATTCAATTTAAAATTGATTTTCTTTCATTTTATCAGCATTTCTTTCAAAAAAATTAGTTAAATTAACTCATTTATTTTATCCATTTATCTCCAGTCAAGTTGATTCCACTTAAATTCAAGTTCACTATTCTTCAGTTCGTATCAATTTGCTTAACTATCATTCTCCTTTTTTATTGAATTTATTTCACTTAACATATTTGCAACATATAGTAGGTGTATTATTTTATAACCATACATTATTCAGCAAATGAATTTTCCTTTCTATTATCCAATTTATTATCAGTAAATTCCCTTAGCAAAATATCATTCTGGATATCCTATTACTTATAATAGTGTATATTACCCATTACATTCTAATAACATTTTAAACTTTTCAAGGTAAGTTATATTAATGTTTCATAGTGTAATTAAATACTATACAAATTTTCCTTTTTATTTTCAACATTTATATTAAGCCAGATTCTAGTTTGAACAATTTATTGCTTACGTTTTCTTCTTGTACAACCCTATAACATTTGAACTTTTGAATATTTTTGGTAAGTTATATATATTAGAATGTAATTTAGTTTTATACAAATAAGTTTGTTCAAACTCATTATTTCAGGTTGGTTTAATTCCATTTATCATTTCAGATATTCCAATTATTCAAACATTTCACTTTATTTCAATAATTGAAACCATTTCTTAATATAAACCTTAAAATTCAAATTTTTGGTTTTACTTAAAACAATTTTGAAAATAATTATATATGTATATATTATATAAATCAAATCATATTTAAGAATTTCAAATCAAATATATTTTCCAAAACAAAAGTGTAGGAAAGCTACTAACTCATTTCTCCACTTTGAAACTCGAAAATGAATGTCGATGATGCTGTGATCATCACCGAAATTATTTTCCAGCGACAATGAAGGAGAGTATAGGTTTTTAAACTTTAAAATTATTCTTTTGAAACAATTTCTATTCAAAAATACTTTTAGATAATAATACTTTTCTAAACTTTAAAACCAACTTTGAAATGTACTGAGATTTTAAATCTTCAAATCCTTATTTTATATTCATTTCCATTCCAAATTAAAATTTTAAACCATGTTTAATAATTTCATTTATCTGTATCATGTTGCAATAGTCAATGGTTTACAAACAATTAATGAAAATCAAATATTATCATCCTTAACAACAAATTTATTTAACAATTATCTTTCAGAAATTTTTTTCCTTATATATAAAATATAATTATACACAAATTTATTAATTTTGAAAAAAAGATATTGTATCAGTTTGCTCTGTTCAAGTGTTTTGGAATTCCTATCGATAGCGTTAATCAGACGAATCGATCGAAACCCAAATCAACATTAACAACTCAACAACACATTATAAATATTTTAATATTAATTACAAATACACTCCCTCACTCGATAATTCAAGGATGGATTTCAGAACAAAGATAGGGTTTAAATCGGAGGGACCCAAATCAAATAGAATTCTAACTAAAAGAGATAGGCTCGAATGGGAGACAAGATAATTGAATTTCAAACAAGGCAGATGGATAGATTTATATAAACTGTAGGTGACCTTAACCGGGTTAACCGAGATTTTCAGGATAAGATCGATGTAGAATTCTGAACCAAATCGACATCAGATCACAAGCGATAGAATTTGGGTAATGCAAGAGATAGTAGCATCTAAACCAACGATACAGAAATCTTCGGTGAATCAATGTCTAGTGCAAAGGAGTTTCACCCTTTTCCAAATAATTCAGGGGAGCTATGGGATGCTCCAGAATCAAGGAAACGCGAATAAGGAGAGGAAATAATGGATTTTGGAATAAAGGGGAACATTCCAAAATTCAAAGGATACCGAGTCAAAGAAGAAGAGATTCAAGCTTGAACGAAAGTGATTTCGTTATTAAACTTACCATTTATGCTAAGTTTTGCCTAAAACCAGAGCTCTGATACCAACTGTAATGACCCGCTATTTCGTGTCATTCGCATCCACACATATCGGACTTGAATTGCTCAAAATATCATATTGTTAATTTAAATTTGGTAAAACTCAGCATATACAGTAAAGAAATCACAGAATCACAGACATAGAGTATTACAACAGTAAGCAGAGGAATAGATAAATAATAGAGTTGAAATAAAATACAACAGAATATCTCAAATAAAATGACGTCTCGAATACAAACAGATGACAAGTCTAAACCAACAATTGGATAGCTGAAACCTGAATAGATGCAGATGGATCTCTAAGTGAAGCTCCAACTCCAAAGGTGACTCTCAAATGATGTGACACTCGGTATGACCCGAGCGTAAAGCAAAATACAAAACACTCGAGTTAGGATTAATATTCTTATATCAATAAATACAACTCAAGTGAAATATCAACTGAAATACAAGTAACATAAAGGACGTTTAGGATAACCATCCTCTCCGTGGAACTATCTACTATGTAGTAATATACGCTATTATAATAATGTCTATAGTAAAGTAAAAGTATCAAAATAGCGTTAAGGCGTTACCCATATCCCCCTTAACACATTTTATATAATCCCGTAGTCTATACAATGTCGTAGGCTCCTCGGTAAACTGGAGGTTTATCCAGAGAACATCCCATAGGTACGGTACAAAACAAACTCTTAAAAGGCGCGATAGGGCATGCGACAAGGCACTCGAGGAAATGCCAGGGTAGATATACCGTTTGCAGATCCGGACTGGTGGTAACGCATAACAGCTGCTACCGCCCACCTCATGGCACACTCCCAAATCAAAGGGTGCACCCAATCAATCACAAAAGCAATAGAATGGTATCGAAGAAATGTGCCCGATCGGAGGAATGACCTCACTTGGCCCGACATGGCTCCTGTTTTAGCCGCATCAAGCTGACACACAGGAGTCAGGGCTACATAAATACCATATAGAACCGTCACCAAACCATCCTACTTCATTCTGCAATCTCCACCACGTACACAGTTGTTAAAGTGGTTTTCGGTATTGGCAGAGAGTATGACAATATCCGATCTCAGTCTCTTTAACAACCAAACGTTATTATTACACCATGGTCATTTCAAAATAGTTTATACTTCAAAACCAAAATATCATTTTTCATTTCAAAACCATATCAATACAATATCATTTCCAAAGTTATAACACTTTCGAAACCAAAACACTTTCCTTTAAACAGTTTAGATATTAATAATAGTATATATAATAAAATAGTTTATAAAAAAGTTTATATTAAAATAATTAGTAAATTAAAATAGTTTATAATGAAAATAATTTTATATTAAAAATAGTACATATATATATATAAAAATAATTTACAAAGTAAAATATTTATAATTTCCTCAAATTTCGCAAATCGATTCAAATCAACTCGAATTCCAAATTCAAATTTAATTCAATCTCAATTCACCAATTTCAATTAAACTGCCAATTTCAATTTAACTCGGTTTCTCAATAAACCATTTCAAATTTTTCGATTTCAAATACAGATTTGAACCACAAAATAAACCATTTAAATTTCAATATATTTCAAAGCTTTAAATATTCCACATTTCAAAATTAAATTGATAATTTCATATATATCTAAATTTAACTTCATTATCATTTAGTTTGAAATATTCACTTAATAAATCCAATATCATTTAAATAACTTAAATTACATTAAACTAAATATTTCCTTCGATTTATTTAAACTTGAACTATCCATTTAATCGCTTTAAATCAAAATCAAGTTATAAAATCATATCTTAAAACCCTCAAATTCAATAAGTTTCCAAATCGATTTAATCAAAAAAATCTATTTTATATTAAAACTTATTCATATACATAATATATCAAATTTAAATAAAACCATACATCTTTCCTTTCAAAACCAAAGAAATCAATTCCAAAATATTTATATATAGACTAACGGTGTTTGTTTAAAATTTTCTATCCAATGATCAAGTGATACGGATATTTTTATCATTTCAATCCGTAATTTAAACATCTACGGATATATATCTTTTCAACCCGTAATTCCAAATTCAATTCAAATGAAAATCTCTTGGGTTTATCATTTCAACCCATAACGATTTTCTCCTATCCTATAGATCGATCGGGTATGTATCATTTCAACCCATAGTGAATTCTATACTTACAGGGAACTTGCAGAGCGATAACAGATATGATAATAATACAACAGGCATGTATCATCAATATAGATAACAGATAATGGTATCAGATGTCACAGGTGAACAGATATAGATAATAACGTATATATAGCAATGTAAATAAGTAACGGCAGAATATTTCAATTGTTTTTTCAATTGAAATAAAATTTAATAAATATAAGAACGTCAATCGTGATTGATTGCTCACCTTTCGAGGCTAAATCGATTTGACAAAGAAATGAGCTATGAATTCCAAAGCAACGCTAAATGTACATGATTCGATGAAGAAAACAGGCACGACGGACAAAGCTGATAAATGGGAAATCGATGAGACCAAATCAAAAATCAGTTTTTTTATATAACTGAAAATATATATAACATTATTATCTTATTAAATCAATATCTTATTTTTAGACAAATTTTAAAATAAAATACATATGTAAATACAATCATTGTTTTGTATTAAAAGATGTATATTAAAATCAAATATATATAATATAATTTGAAATAAATACTTATATATATTGCTAGCCCAGCTTTTGGCAAGACCGAGCAATCAAGGAATTGACTGAAATCCAAGGATCGCTCATCCCAAATGTCGAATAAGCACAGGTTCAATATGGATGTCGTTTAATTTTGTCTTAGTCCAGATTAAGCTACAATTGACAAGACAAGGCATGACAAGCAAAGCTATGAAAGCCAACGTTCCAAATTTCGAGTCAATCCAAGTTCATATGCTCAAGATATGATCGGTGAAAGTTAAGAAAACCCATTCATTTGTATCCCTCGTTCGCCTCTGTTTGCACCGATCCATCCATTCGTATCCATCATCTGAGGAGGGTTCGTATCGATCATCCTATGCACATTTCGTATCGATTACTTGTACACGGTTCGTATCGATCATTTGTACACGGTTCGTATCGATCATTTTATGCACATTTCGTATCGATCACCAACCAAAGTAACCCTGAAAAGGGCATCGATACGAAACTGTCAATATTCCATTGATATGAAGGGTGTGAGTATATATCGATACAAACTGGGGTGAAAGCTATCGATACGAAGCGGTCAATATGTCATCGACATGAAGTAGCTTCAATGATCGACACAAAGGAGACTACACGATCGATACAAACCGTGGAACTTCCATCGATACGAACTGCACAACTTCCGTCGGTACGAACAAGGCAGTGTCTTCGATATGAACGAGGCAAAAGCCTTAAAATAATCGGCCAACTCGGCATTAAAAGTGGAGCGATCCAAAAATCAAGCGTCATGTCAACTCATAGGCACGTTCCCAGGAGAGATTCAAACCGATCGATACGAAGGCATCGATTCGAAAGCGATAGCCTACATAAAACCCAAGTTTGCATCGATCATAACACACAATCTACAAGTCCAAATGCTACGAAATTTTCACAGGAGCTTACGTACAACATAAAGAATGTTCCTACCAAGTTTCGACTTGATTGGGTTAAATCTTGATCGATACGAAATTCGTTCGTATCAATCACGAATCGAGTCGAAATAGCCTGGGATCGATCGTGTGGGTCCACTCACGTGCCAGAAGAAGTCCCTCGAGATCTGAGCGAGATATTTTCCTCCTACGCCCATAAATAGAGCCCAGGGCCTATAGAAGAAGGATCTTTTGGTTCTTTGACGTCCAGACTCTGCAAGAACTACTTTTGTACTCCATAGCTGCTGTTGTACATGAATTTTAACACTATAACCCGATGTAATTCGCTATAATCAGTTGTAATCAACAAGTGAATATCAATAAAGTCATCAACTTTACAGTGGACGTAGGTCATATGCTGAATCACTCTAAATTGCTGTGTTTCTGCGTGTTTTCTTATCAGTTTTTGAAGCGTTTGTTAGATAATCTTCTTTTTACATTTCTATTCTTCACTTTTATCACTTCAAATACTGCCGAAGAGTGTTGTGTCCAATTTTGGTACAAACACTTTGGTGCTTTCACCGAGAAAACACAATTTTTCTCCTGCTCCTTGGATCTACTATCGATACCGGATTACACAAATCCAAGAGGAAGATCTAGATCTCAAGTTTAGAATCCTTCCAACCTATTCAGATTTGCATCAAATCTACGAAAGGACTTCATTATCCGCCATGGTTAGCACAAGGACCACCTCTACAGCTGCAGATCAAGAAGCACGGGACAGACAGAATCCCGTACAGCTGCCTCCATCCAACCAAAATACCGCCGGACCATCAGATCCGTCTGGCCCTGTCACCCGACAGAGTTTCAAATGCTTTTCCAAGAGCTAACTTAGAGTCGTCAACAGCTTATTGAACAGCTGTGCGCCAACGCAGAGTTAACTAATCAGCTAAACCACCAAAGGCGTAGGAGATCCAAGAGGGATCATGCCTCTTACTCATCCACCGAGAGTTCATCCTCATCCGACTACCATCATAGATCTACATGCCCACGACTGGACGTAAGCTATACTCAAGCTACAGGACATCAACCTGCACTGAACATTGGGCAACACAGAGTTGGCCTGTCAACCAGCTACCAGACTGGACCCTCCTCCTGGGGAGGTACTGTTCCTCACTACACTACAGACAATCGCGCTACCGCCGCCGTTGTTGAACCAGGGGTTGATGCCTGGAATCAACCAGATCAGAACCATCATCAGCTTGGACGTACTCCCAAACCCCTACGTCCCCCAAGTCTTGGAACCAAGGAGGCAAGACATGGACCGTCGACCGCATTCGGTCTATGTAACGACCCACTATTTTGTACCATTCGAATTTGACAATAATTAGATAAATGTCGAGCTGGAATAGTTCAAAACAATAGATTGTAAAATAGCTAAGGAACAAATGAAACCAAATACACAGAATCACAGACACAGATATCAGAATCTCACAGCGGAATATAAAATAATACAGTGGTTCATGAAGCCACTTAAAACTTTTACCAACAGAATTACATTGTTTATAAACTTCAATACAAATTTGAAGCATAAGCAAATATAGAGTCTTCCAATGTCTTGAATTACATACAGATAAAGATGGAAAGCTTCCAACAGCAGGAATGATCTACGAGTGTCCTAGCTCTGGAGAGAAAGCTGAAATTGCAACTCAGGCTGACCCGAGCGTACAATAAAACAAAATACTCGAGTCAGGACATACATACTTATATAATGTAAGCTAAATCAAGTGTACGGTAATAAAGAGCAAGTAACTTAAAGGATGCTTGGGATCGCCCATCCTCTAAGGATCCGTTAAACTATTTACTATGTAGTATATTGCGCTATTATAATAGTGTCTATATATAAAATAAACTTACTTTTTAATAGCGTTAAGGGGTTACCCATATAGCCCTTAACACGTAATAGTCCCAGTAGTCCGTCCAATATCATAGCCCCTCCTGATCGGGAAGCCACTAGAGGATACCACACGGGCTACGGGAGAAAACCAAACTCGTACAAGGCTCGATATGGTAGGTGACACGGCACAACTAGGAAATGCCAGGGTAGATATACCAATAACGCTTCCGGACCGATGGTAACGCGAAGCCGCAGCAACCGCCCACCTCGAACAACACTCCCAAATCAAGGGTGCACCCAAACAATCACATAAGCAATAGAATGGTATACGAAGAAGTGCGTTCGATCAGAGGAGCTACCTCATTAATCCGTCGATCGCTCCTGTTTTAGCCACCTTAAGCCAACTCACGGAGTCGGGTCCACGTATATACCTTTCAAGAAACCGTCACCACCAACCTACTTCATTCTGGAATCTCCACCGCGTACACGGTTAGTCAAAGTGGTTTTCGGTATCGACAGAGAGTATGTCCATATCCGATCCCGGTCTCTTTGCCAACCAACGTTATTATAACCCGTGGTTATAGTTTGAAAAATGGTATTTGTATTTCAAATCAATATATACTTCAATACCTTAAATCTCAAATCCTTGATTTAAACATTCCTTTTGATAATATACCATTTCAAATCCTTTAATTAAATTTGGAATTTATTGCTTTTATCAAAAATAGAAATCAATTTCTCTCTTTAAAACCACCCAAAATCAATTTCTAAATTCTTTTATTTATTACATATTTAAATTCCAAAATCTTAACTTATTCCTAAATAAATTTCCATAGATTTCAGATAAATCAATTTTAATTTCTACAGCACTTAGGAAATGCTGTCTAAAGTTTCGGGTTAAAATAGTCCAATTTTAAAAGACAGCGTTTAAAAGCTGTGGTAGACTTTAGCTTGAAAATCTATTTTCAAATATAACTTATTGTTTATTATTTTCTTAATTTGAATCTTATTCTTCAAAATCCAGAATTTCTAAAACAAGTTATATTCCAAAATTTTAATTTATTTAATCCCCCTTTAAATCATTATAAATCTTGAAAATCCTTTATATAATTTAAATCAAAATATCATCACATTTCTAAATTTAAGTAATTTAAAATAATTTCAGAAAATAATATATAAACCACGGGCCTGTATAAGATTTTCTAGCCTAGGTCAAGTGGAACGGATTTATATCATTTCAATCCGATATTTACGAAACCCCGGGTTCTATCATTTCAAACCCGCAATCCCAAGTTAACAGTTAACAGAATAAATGAACAATAATCATCATTTAGGCCTATCATTTCAGCCCATACAATCTATATTAACAGGGAACTTGCAGTGGTGATTTAAGCAGTAAATAAACAATAATATAATATAACTACAGAAATGATACAACAGATAATAACTGATGAGGTGTCAATTTAAATGGGGTCCATCACTCTATATTACACTACAGACAGATAATAGTGAAGTACAATTTTACACATACACTTGCGATAAATTACCAAAATATAGGTACGTATATCTGGTGAGAAATACTCACCTGGATGTTGCAGAAAATTTGAATTCAAAAACGACAATTCACCGATAAAGGCTGACAGAGGGTAACGATCAAAATTCTCGGACGTCGCCTAGATTCAAAATTCAAAATATTGAAACGCGACTTTAGAATTTACAGTCAAAGAAAGATTAAAATAGGACGAAAATTTGTTTGACTTGCTCGACCACTTTCCCGTGTAAATATGACCAAGATAAAACCCAAATCCGTGAACCGTGCTACCACTAAACTATGATAAAATTTCCTAAAGATAAACTAAATGCAATAAAGTGAAGTTTCCCCCCTATGGCCGCGATACCCTCACGTACACGTGCACACATCCATTCACCCGCTCATGTACACGTACCCGTGCATCAACCATCTACTGTTGCCTAAACTTCCACTCAGCTACACAACTAGTATCCACTTTCTACTGCAAATCACTAAAGTCCTTACCACCTTTACAGTCTAAATTACTTCCCAGTCAAAAACTGAAACAAGCAGAGGCCTATCTAACTACCCCGAGCCACAACACAACTGCTTCGAGAAAATCACCCCATGCTCCGAGTCAAACCCCATACTGCTTCGAGAAAACAGGTAGGATGCTTCGGGTCAAATGTACTACTTCTCTGCAAAATTATAGAAACATTGTCTCACATTCACTGACCCCTAAACCACTGCCTTCCTCCTACTCTCTAACCTTCATCAGACTCCAACCTTTATCTACCCAATCAGGTCAGATGCCCATCCACTATCAGCCTTGAATCTGGCATGTTTCTGATATGTGCACGTGCACCATTCTCCTGCTACAAAATGCTCATCTCTGAACATATTCACCAAAGTGTTAGCCACTGCATCCTATTAGTTGAGCCACAACAGTTGCATCCACTGAAACATCACTTCACCTATCCTCTTTTCTTAATTCTTAGCCTATGCATCTCCACTTCTGTCAGTCTTATCACAGGCACACAGTGGTACCAACATATACACGTGCACACACCTTCCTCTTCCACCTGAACTCACATCCAGACACTTCCACCTTCTATCACTTCAGTGACTATGCACAGCCTTTTGATCAAAACACTACTATAGCCCTTTGTACATATGCAGACTTTTTGACATGAAGGAAATCTGAAGCCCACTACTATATGCAGACTTTTGTACATAAATGCAAACTGCAAATTTCCTAACAACTTATGCTATAAACAAAAACAAAACTCAGTCATCTGATGCATCCCATACTTCCCCGATCTGCATGCCTCCAAAACCAACAGCGTGCTTCAAAAATTCTTATGTGGCTACCAAGTATATTGCTAACATCAACTTATAGACGCCACTACTAGACATCTCTGGAAAATTTTAAACAACAACCACAACAATCTAGATCCCATACCAGAGTATGGTTGGACATGTCCGAGCAAGTCAAAAGAACAGAGAAAGCTTAGAAGAGAAAAGGAAAATACTATTACCTGATGGCTTGCTCAAAAGAAAATGGGATGAAGATGCCGAGAAGAATGATGCAGAGGAGGATGAATTTATAGGCAGAGGCTTCGAATTCTTTAGAGGAAGTAAATGTAAAGAAACGTATCAGTTATGGAAATAAATTTGGTAATTAGCATGCGTGAATCCCTCGTCAGTTCAGAGAGAAGATTTGAACTGTTTGCAAAATCCAAGTGGAGGAAGGCCATCAGTATATAGGAAGGTGAATATGTTATATGCGTGATTGAAGTTTGATAACTGATGAAACAAAGGCAGAGGAAAATGCACGTTTCCTGGCTTTGAAGTGTATGCACACATTTGCAAAGAAAATAAATGTTAGAGAGAAAATCGAACGTTACCCTATAATTAAGGTTTGCGTGATTTAAGTACTTGATTCCAGTATTTACATTAAATTCTTGTATAGCTGATGAGAACAGAGGCAGAGGAAAGGAATTGATGTGCATGTTGATTTCTTTAAAGTGGCAGTTAGGTTTCACACGTCTAGCTTAAATTTTGTACGTTACTACTTGTTGAATTTATTTCAGTTTTATGTATTTTGATTTGATTTTTTTCTAGTTTGATATCAAAAATGAAAAGGCAAATTTATGTAGGCAGTTGAAATGGAAACGTATACAATATGTGTAAAGTCAAATTGTCAGCTAAAACAAGGTAACATTTGCTTTTTAAAACACTGACTGATATTTTTCTTCAAAAATATATGAAAATATGATTTTTACACTGCGTTAAACAGACGCAAACTAAAACATCAAAAATTTCTGTGAAAATATCGTTTTGAAAACACACGTTTTATTACGTCACTTATTCCCTATAATTGACGCGTCTTTTAAACGCGAAATTTAACAGTTCAAAAATAGCTTAAAATTTTACAGTTATTATTTAATTTTATTGGCATACAAAATTTTATAAAATATATCTCCAAATTAAATATTTAACTATATTGTTAAACCTAATCTATAAGAATATTATTTCAAATTTGAATAATTAAAATAAAATAAATTGTTAAAACTAGGGTTGTTCAGTCTAGCCTCGCATTGTGGAACCCGACCATACCTTGGCTCAGCGTGCGCAAAATGTCCAAATGCTGGATATACCGACGATGATTCGTCAGATGATTCGAGAGAGTCAAAGTCTCACAAATGACGACTGGGAATCTCCCGGAGTCATACTCCCTTTACAGATGAAATACTCTATGCTGAACCCCTTTGGCGATTCAGGATGTTGGCTTTACCAGTCTATGAAGGAAGTTCTGATCCCAATCAACACATTCTGAAGTATGAGTGGCTAATGAATGCTGCGAGAGCTGATGTTGCAGTTAAATGTCGTAGTTTTCGCATTTCTATGGGGGGCATAGCTACTATGTGGTTCACTCGTTTGCCACCCCGATCTATTTCTTGTTTTGACCAACTAGCAACCAAGTTCATTGAGCAGTTTCGAATGCATGTTGCAAGGCCAAAGGATGTTAATACTCCGTCCAGTGTCATTCAAGCTCCTAGGGATATACTTAGACGTTATTTAGAGTGATTTCATGCTGCATGTGCAGAGATAAGCAATCACAATGACAACTTTATCTTGATGGCATTAACTACGGGATTGACTCTGATTATGAATTCGGCAATTGGTTGGCCGGAAAACCACCTGCATTATTGGACCGTTTCTATTCCAAGGCAGACCAATTCTTGAGAATGGAGGATGAAAAATAGTCTAAGAAGCAGGATGACGCAGGGCCGAGCATGGAAGGGATCCAAAGTAATGTTGAGTTGAGCAGTCCGAAAGGAGTTCCGGGAAAGTGCAATTGAATATTCAGAATAAAAAAAATCAACAGGAAGACAGTGGGAATCAAAATAGAAAACGGGATCAGAACAGCGGTCCGCGACGTAGAGCTCCAATGTTTGATAATTATTCTCCTTTGAACACGTCGCTAGAGAATGTATATCTACAAACCTGTAATACTATGCAATACAGGAAGCCTGCTCTGAAGCCATCATCGCAAAGGCAGATCCAAACAGGGAAATTTTGTAGGTTTCACGAGAGTTATGGCGACAATACAAATGAGTGTCATCATCTACAAGATCTCATTGAGAAGCTGATTAGAGAGAGGAAGTTGGAATAGTTTGTGCGGGCGCCGCAGTCTAGAGGTGCGGGCCCATCGAATCAGAATAATATACCCAGTCAGGCAAGATAGGAGGAACCCCTTGTACCGGGGGAGGTTGGTGATAAACACTGTTAGTGGCGGTCCTCATCCAGCAGACCGAAGCTGGAGGGAAATGGAGTTGTATGCCAAGGCATGCGGACTTCAAATGTTATATTATTTGTGATGATGGGGCTTCGGACAAGCAACAGAAGACGATGACCGATGACATCGTGTTTCGAAATAGAGACGCTGATAAGTCGAAGCCCCCACTATCGATCCACTTGTCATATCTTCTCAGGTAGGTCCTGCTTGGATGAAGGGGATCTTGGTTGACAGTGGAAGCTCCATGAATATTTTGTTTAAGCAGGCTTATGATCAGATGAAGATGGAAGACAAAAACTTGAAACCATGCCAGTCTCGAATCCACGGCTTCAATGGGAGTGCCACTATACCCACTGGAGTGGTGGAACTACCAGTGGAGTTGGGAGTTGGAAAACACCGGAGAGTCCGGATACTATAGTTTGTTGTTTTGGACATAGGCTCCCCTTATAATGCTTTCCTGGGCTGACCGGCCCTTGCCGAATTCAGGGCAGCCATTGCCACATGGTGTTTGACTCTAAAGTTTCCCACTGATCGTGGAGTTGGAGTTGTTCAAGGAGATCAGGCTGTTGGATGAGCCTGTTATGTTGTTGAGCTGCGTGGGGCACTGCGAAAGGAGAAAGGAAAGGGCGTAGAGGAATCTCTCTGCGTCTGTTTTGCTGATAATTGACAATTGGTGCCTAGGCCCCGGCCCTGGCACCCCAACCAATCCCAAAGGGGCCTTGACCCGAGAGATACTGAAAGTGAAGATGAAACTAAAGACAGTCAAGCCTTCTCGGTCGAACTGACAACTGATGTCCCGATCGACGATGATGACGATTCAAGGATGGTAAAGATTGGGTCTCAGTTAAGCCAGCAGACACAGAAGGAATTGGTTAAATTTCTCCGGGCGAACCTCGACGTATTCGCCTGGACGCATTCTGACATATGTAGGATCTCGCCGGACATCACGAGCCACACTCTGAATATTGACCCACGGTATATCCCGGTTAAACAGAAAAGGCATGGTATGGATCCAGAGAGATCTGCCACCCTTAAAGAAGAGGTCGATAAGTTGAAATCGAATGGGTTTATTCGAGATGCCTTATACCTGGAGTGGGTATCCAATCTCATACTTTTCCGAATTCGAATGGGAAATGGAGGATGTGTATTGATTACTCAGATTTGAACAAAGCTTGTTCGAAAGACAGTTTTCCACTTCCCCGAATCAATCGACTTGTAGATTCAACGGATGGGCATGAATTATTATCTTTTATGGATGCTTATTCCAGTCACAACCAGATACCCATGCACTTACATAACCAAGAACATACCAGCTTCCTGACCGATCTGGGACTCTACTGTTACAAAGTCATGCCTTTCGAACTCAAGAACGCTGGGGCAACGTACCAACGACTAGTCAATCAAATGTTTGCCATCCAAATCAGAAAGAACATGGAAGTATATGTAGATGACATGCTGGTAAAGTCACGATTCTCCACTGATCATGTTAGAGACTTGGAATCAATGTTTAGCATCCTTCGAGAATACAGGATGAAGCTCAATCCACTGAAATGTCACTTTGGAGTCGCATCCGGAAAATTCCTTGGGTTCATAGTCAACGCTCGAGGAATCGAAGCAAATCTCATAAAAATCTAGGCAATCAGAAATCTTGAGACTCCAAAAACCATAAAGTGGGTCCAGAGCCTCAACGGGAAGGTAGCAGCATTGAGCAGGTTCATTTCAAAGTCCACCACAAATGCATTCCTTTCTTTGATTTGATTCGAAAAGGGAAGTGGAATTTCAAATGGACCACGGAATGCGAGAGCGCATTCCGAGCACTAATTCAACATCTTTCCACACCGTCGATTTTGTCAAAGCCTATCGATCACGAGCAATTATACCTTTACTTGGCGGTATCAGAAAATGCAATCAGTGCTACCTTAGTCCAGGAGGAAGACCGAATGCAGAAACTGGTCTACTATGTTAGTAAGCGATTAATTGGAGCTGAGATAAATTACCCGAAGCTAGAGAAATTGGCTTATTGTCTCGTTATTGCCTTAAGCAAGCTCTGTCCATATTTCCTGGCTCATCCCATCTATGTTTACACCGATCGGTCATTACGACAGGTCCTTACGCGGCCTGAGACGTCTGGTAGGTTACCCAAATGGAACATTGAACTCAGCCAGATTGATATTACTTACACTCCGAGGCGAGCCATTCAAGGACAAGTCCTAGCAGATTTTATAGCTGAATTTACTATCCTAGAGGACTAGCTCGAAGCCAGTAAATCTCCCGAGTATATCTGGAAGCTGTAAACTGATGGTGCATCAAACGACCGATGCTCGAGTGCTGGAGTAGTACTTGAAACCCCCTAAGGTCGGTCCATATGTTATGCTCTAAAGTTTGATTTTCGTGTGACCAATGCTGAAGCTCAATGTGAAGCCTTACTTGCCGGATTGAAACTCGCCCGAGATTTGAGAATTATTGTTGTGGAGATTTATTGTGATTCACAATTAATTGTATGTCAAGTTCGGGGTGAATACTAGGCAAAAGATCGAAGACTGGCTGCTTATCTAGCTCGAGTCCAGGATATACTTAATCAGTTTGATTATTATGCCATCTTCTACATACCACGTGAGCGCAATCAGAAGGCCGATTCGTTGGCAAAGTTAGCAAGTACAGGCGAAGCACAACAAATGGGGCTCGTTCCTGTAGAAACATTGTCTTCCCCAAGCATTGATCAGAGGGAGGCAGACATTGTATTTGAAATCACTCCCCATAAAGAGTCGTGGATGACTCCGTTCCGAAATTACCTCGAACATGGAATGCTACCTGAGCGCAGGAGTGAGAAGAGACAAATTCTTCAAAAAGCTTTGCGGTTCACTATTCAGAATAGAGTCATGTATAGAAGAGAGTATTTCATTCCTCTACTCTGATGTATCGCCCACGATGAAATCAAGCGAGTGTTACATGATGTACACGAAGGAGACTATGGTGATCACACCAGGGGGCAAGCTCTCACTAAGAAAGTACTTCGATACAGATATTATTGGCCGACTGTAAACCGCGATGCAGCAGATTACGTCAGGAAATGTGGTAAATGTCAAAAGCATGCTCAAATTCCTAGAGACCCACCTACTAAGATAACCCAAATGGTCAGCCCATGGCCGTTTGCAGTATTGGGCATCGATATCATTGGCTCTCTACCTCTGGCCAAAGGTGGTGCGAAGTACGCCATCGTCGCAGTTAATTACTTTACCGGATGGGCCAAAGCTGAACCTTTTGCTACAATCACGACAAAGAAGGTGATCAACTTTGTAGTTCGCAGCTTTATCTTTCGATTTGGTCTCCCGAATACCATCATCACTGATAATGGAACCCATATCAACAGTGTTGGATTCAAAGATTTCTGCCTACGATTTCACATCCAAAGAAATTCTCTGCAGTTGCACACCCTCAAGCGAATGGCCAAGTTGAAGCTGTTAATAAGGTTATCCAGTCTATTCTGAAGAAGCGACTGGAAAAGGCCGGGGGCAAGTGGATTGATGAACTTCCTATGGCTTTATGGGCTTACTGAACGACCCACAAGTCCACGACCAGACACACTCCATTCTCTCTATCTTATGGTTCGAAAGCCGTTATTCCAATCGAGATGGAAGTACCTTCTCATCGTGTGACTTATTATGATCTGAAGACGAATGCCATATTACTTGTTGAATCCCTAAATCTATTGGATGAGAAGCACGAAGAGACTGATTTGAGGGCAGCCGCATACTGAAGCCGAGTCGCCCGATTGTACAATGCTAAGGTCTGACCCCGAACCTTTGAACTCGGCAATCTTGTCCTCAAAAGAATCTATCTGGTTCCTTCGCACGTGAAACCAACTTGGGAAGGAACGTATGTGATTGAATGAAAACTCGAAGATGGCACATTTAAGTTATCGACCGTTGAAGGTCTTACTTTGCCGAGAGCCTGGAACAGCGAGAGTCTCCATAGCTACTACACATGACAGGCTTTATTTATTTAGTCTTGTTAACCCGCCTTTAGTCAAGACCATGGACAGGAGGATTCAACCCAACTAACTTCAAATTATCGAGGCTGGAGTAGGATGGATTCGGTTTAAAAGAATGAAGTTCGCTTGGATATGTCGTTCAGTCGAGAAGTGGAGAAGATACACGGCTCAGTCCGGATGCTCTAGGTCGCTCGGCATTGGTGGTATGGTTCGGCACTGGAGGTCGATCGGCCTGAAGGGTTGGCAAATGTCGCTTGGCATTGGACATCGCTCGGCATCGTGGGTCGCTCGGCGTCGTGGGACGCTCGGCATCGTGGGTCGCTCGACATCATGGGTCGTTTGGCATCGTGGGTCGTTTGGCATCATGGGTCGCTCGGCATCATGGGTCGCTGGCCCGTGGGTCGTTTGGCATGCGAAGGTGGCTCGGCATTTGGGGTCGCTCGGCATCGTGGGTTGTTTGGCACGCGAAGGTGGCTCGGCATTTGGGTGGCTCGGCATTTTAGGTGGCTCGGCATTCGATGGTGGCTCGGCATTTTAGATGGTTCGACATTCGATGGTGGCTCGGCATTTGGGTGGTTCGGCACTTGAAAGTGGGTCATGTTCCTTCGAGTCGCTGAGCATATCACTTCGGGACAGTACCATGGTTACTTCGGGTTGGCCTATGGAGGACTTGGGGTCAGTTGAGGTGAAGGGTGTGAACTCGACCGAAGTCTTAATGGGCCTATGTCACTTGAGAAGCCCAACTACCGGTTTTTGCCTATAAATACAGCACGTATAGCCTCTTAAAAAGGGATCTTCTTTCGACTCCTTGACCTTTTATTTTCTAAGGCTAAGACTAAGATTACTCTACAGTCTGTAACTGTAATTGACTCGAACATCAATAAAAAGGAAACTTATGGAGTGGACGCAGGCCGGAGTTAGCCGAACCACTATAAATCTGTTGTTCTTTACCGCTTTCATTTTAATTTTGACTGTTCTTCACATTATTATTCTCTACATATACTCTATCTGTTATCTGTGATTGTTAGTTGGTGCTTTCATTTACATTTGGGTGTTAGTGACCAATTTCGGTGCTAACAAGTCTATTTTTCATTTGCAATTTTTTTCTACATTTTGAAATTTGAATTTGTAATAAGGCAACTAACTTTGTCGTATTTTCTCATTTCAGCAATAAAATGCCATCTCTTCGAGCCAGAGCTGTGATTTATTGAATGTGACATACAACGATCACGATCCACAAGGAGCTAAGTTCCATCATACGATGGAATTAATTCAAATAGGGAGTGACTGTGATATGACCGGCCACTCACTAAGTGAAACCCAAGCTTGGGGGAAAGTCACTACACTAAAGTCAAAAAAAGGATTGATACACGATAATCCTTTAACTAAATCCAATCTCCTAGAGTGCGAGTTGGAGTATACACTCATAAATGCGGTTCCGAAGAGGGTGGACCCGTCCACCTAACGACTTCGACCGTATCCTAACCAAGTTCGAGGAGGATGGATATGTCCATCTAACGACCTCACTTGTTAACTCAGGGTGGATGTGAATCGACTATCCACGATCCTGATAAATCCATCATTCCTGGAGTGTGGACGAAGTTCAAACGCTCAAACAGATGTGACTGACCATCTGTCGGCCAACTCCAAGAGTGCAAATTGGAGTATAAACGTCAACTCCGAATTCCCAGAGTGCGAGTCGGAGTATAAACAGCAACTTTGAATTCCCAGAATGTGAACTAGAGTATATACATCAACTCCAAATTCCCAAAGTGCGAACTGGAGTATAAATAGCAACTCCGAATTCCCAGAGTGCGAATCGGAGTATAAACATCAACTCCAAATTCTCAGAGTGCGAATTGGAGTATAAACATCAACTCTAAGTCCCCAGAGCGCGGACATATACTTAAAACTTAAGAAGGCATGACCGACCGTCGGCGAACAAGTGCCAATCCCCGGAGTGCGGATATGACCATCGATAATCCAACAAGTGTGGTTAAACCACTCAATCTTCACTTGTCTCAAAAATCCATTCAGCAGCGCTAAACTCAACGTGTTGTGAGTGAGACGCAAAAGCTGGCCGATCTTTACAACTCATCCTCGAAACTGGGGGTAGAGCTTAAGTGTCAACCATCGACCGAAGCCGTGCAACATTGAATTTCAACTTTATCCCCGATCACGACTCGTGTTTGTGATTTCCGAACTCAGACAAATAAAAACAAACTCAACTCAAAGGTTGGAACTCCGAAAGTGCACTGGACAAGAATTCAAATAATGGAACACTTAAGCAAAATAAACAATAATTGAGTTGAAGTCAAAGCAAAATTTCATTTCAACCAACTGTGAAAAAAGTTCATATACAGGTTATTTTTAAAATTCCTACTAGCAGGGGCCGAACCCGCATCTATACACGGCCTACAAAAGGGAAACAAAATAGATTCCTATTTATCTACCAAAAAATGTGCGGAAGAAGCCTGTCTACTCTTTCTTCCTTCTCGACTTCCTCTTCGGTGTAGACCCACCGGAGCTGCTGCTTAGTCTTCTCGTTGAACTCTTGCCTTTTAGCGGATGATCTCCAGGCGAAGGCATGATCTCAACGTCCTCCGAACTCGAGTGTACGGGGATACTTCCTACAGGCGGAGTCGGAGGGATCGGATCTACCACAGGAGGCGGAATAGACACGCTGGTATCAACAATTATACCACCAGGTGATATCATTCTCAATGGAGCCGGGCCAGGTGCCGCCATTCCACCTCCAAAACTACCACCACGAGCTGCTGCCTCCATTTCAGCGTCGATTTTGGCCAATATCTCTTCTTCGCGAATTGCTTGGGCCCCATTGGAAACATCGATGGTCGGCATTGAAGAGCCAGTAGCAGGTGCGATTCCACTCATAACAAATGTTAGGTCCGCGAAAGGATCACTGTGGCGACTGAGGAGTTATTTCATCATCTGCTCGTCAAAAGAGAGTGTGCCTCCCTGTGTTCCATCAGTTGGTGCAGTCCTTGCTATGGTGGTCACCACAGTAATGATAGCCTCATGCTTTTGATGAGATTCTTGAGTTGCAGGAGGCGCTATCAGTGTAACTCCAATCACTGGACAGAGAAAACGATAGACTGTTAGTAAACGCTTCGAAACAAGCCTCTTACTTTGGACACGTATGAAGAATGTTCAGAGTACCTTCCTCGGTTTTGTTAGTGGACGGCTGAACAGCTTCAGAAGTGTGCTCTTTAGCAGGAGATAGCTGTGGCTGTTTTGGATTGTAAGCAGGGACAGATTGGGGTTCAACCGTTGGTGCAGGTTCAGGTTGGGTTGGTGCAGGAGTCTCAAGACTTGTCTCATGATGCTCAACACCTGAACCTACTCCAACCTCCGAGTGTTGGGGGCCGATTTTCTCCTTTTCATGTGAAATCTTCGACTCATGGAGAATCTTTCTCTCATCTTCATTCAACATGCGATTCTTGAGCTCAAACTCGTCTATTGATTCATCATGATGCGCCGCCTTCTCCTCCTCATCAATCGGCCCCAAGCATTGTGAAGATGTACAGGATTATTTCGAGCCAGGCTAAGTTCCTATGCTTTAGCACATTAGAATTGTAAGTGATGAGGAGATCTTCGATATTATACTCTAGCCTAGACTCCGCCGTTCGGACCCTCTCCTCAACCTCAGTATCTATCGCACAGACTTTAGCCGCTACCGCATCTCGTTTGGCTCGGAGTACTACGGCCTTCTCACATGCCTCCCGGGCAGCGTTGTTCGCATCATCCCTATCCTTGGAAATTTCGGAGAATTTGGCCTTAAGCTCGTTGAGTTCTTTGAGGGCCACATCCCGTTCGGCAGTAACGGTAGTGTTCTGATGGCCCATCTCCTCCACCAGGGCATAGTGTGACTGCCTCATCCTCTCCATGGCCAAATTAGCCTCATCGGCCTTTTGAATGGCTTCTATCTCCGACTTTCGAGAGGATTCAGCTTCAGTGTTAAGCACCTGGATAATGCGATCTTTCTGAGCAAGCTCATTTTCTAACTTATCAATGGTAGTTTTCCGCTCAAAAGCCACTTCGATGCTTTCTTAGCCGCTTTCAACCACTCCTTATACTAAATGTAGAAGTCGTGAATATATTTATGCATCATGTTCTTAGCTTCCGCTGGAATTCTCTTTAAGTGCGGGGGGAAGATATATCCATCGAAGCAAATGTTCGGAAAATCCTTTTTCAACTGAGCAAATTTAATAGCCTCTTCCTCGGTGGACTCAGTGATAGCCTATTCAAAAGCAACGGGAGTCTCAGTCTCATGTCTATGGCGATGGGGATCAGGCCTCGGAGCATGGGAAGGCGGTTTGTGACGTGGAGGTTCCGGGGGATGTGTAACATGAGCAGGAGGTTGTGTAGGGATTCAAGGGGATGGAGAGCGCGATCGAGATCGATACCTCTGCTCCAGGTTCCTATCCCTATTCTTATCTCTATCATAATAATCCTGACTGGAATAACCACGGTCGCGGTTTCTATCATCTTCCCTCCTACGGGGCTCATAGTATGAACTCGATGACTGGCATGCCGAGCGAAGACTTCCAAGCATAGAATCTCGCCTAGTCATTGTATCTGCAAAGTAAAAGAAGAACAGAGTTAGTAATCTCCCAAAGTAAGCAACTTATGGTCGGGAATCGTGTAGTGCCGTGAAATGTGTATGTATGTGCAACCCCCCGACCAACCGAAAATGTCGGCCACACTAGTGGGAAGAGACTCGCTTAAGTCTAAAGCATGTTGAAGCTCCTCCAATCCGGCATCATGTTGAAATGACACATAATCCGGAATTGGGATATCGGTGAGCTCTTCGAAAAGGTTTTCCACCTACAAGGGAGGAGCCTTCGAAATTTTAATCCCGAGAATAGGCAAAGACACAATCACAAATTTCCATCTCACGGATTTAGAGCGTTTGAAAGCAGCTGCCTTGCCTTTTCTTTTTCCTTTAGAATCCTGAAAGGCATTAGAACGCCCGATCACAAGTTCATCATCGGTGGGTGTTCTTTCTGGATCAACTCCCTCGATTATAACAACTCCGGGCGTCTTATGTTTCGCTCGTTTCTTCGAAACAGCCTTAGTGTTCTCTCAAGCCTTATACTTTGGCTACACTTGATCAATCAACCGATTCTCAAATTTCTATCTGTTAGAACCGAGTCGATGTCCCTCACTTCACTCGAAACTTCTTGGAGAACCCGTACTATTTCTTTGAAAATGCGCGCCCTCGAGTAGTGGAGTCACAGTCATAAAGGAAAAAGAGATATAAGTTTTGGTGTCAGCTATGGTTATCTCGTTAACTACTGGAAAAGGTCGCAGCACTTACGTCTGGCTAGCCATCGGCTGGCGAATCCTGAGGGGCAACGAACATAAAACCATTCCGTTTTGAAGTAGCTCAACCTGATCCAGGACCCCGTTACCACTTGGCAATTCCTAACCGCTTCTAGAAACATGAAAGAAGGGCTATCTCCCTAGCTCTTGACACTGAATAAGTTCTGATTTCGAGCGGGATCGGTGGTCGAAAGAGGTGCTCCATGAATACGATGAATAGGCTGTTCAGCAGCGCGTATCCGTTGGGGTGTAGCTGAGATGGAGCAATTTTAAGAAAAGATAACACTTTCCTAATGTATTGGTTAAATGGAGGAAGTTTTCCTGCTGCACATGCGTGGCGATTGAGAGTAGTAAACCCTTCTGATGGACAATGCAGCCTATCAGTTGGTCCCAGTAATAACACGTCGTCTAATGACAGGCCATGCCTTAAGCATATCCATCTCAACGTGTCTTCAGAAACGTTTGACGGTTTAGAATCTGGCAAATTACAGATAAAAGTAGCGCCTGGCAGCTCATTTGGAGCCAGATCTATAACTTCGGCCGCAATGGCCGGTATCTCGATTGTTAGTGGAAGCCAACTCTGAATTTCCTGCTGTTGTGAACTTGTAGATTCCATAACTAACTAACTTATGAAAAATCATTATTAGACGATAATAATCCCGTGCATCCCCCAGTGTGAAGTGTGTGAATGTGTTGTGAAATGCAGTGCTACAGATTACTTGAGAAATTCTATAAAGTATGAAGAAATATGCAAATGACAAGACTCGAAAATTCAACTGGAGTGACCATCATCGCTGACCGTCACAACCATTCCATCCAGAAGTTGGCAATCGATCCAAATTAAAGTTCATTTAAAAGTTTTTTAAGTCATGGTCCCATCGACGAGCTTCAAAGGATAGTCAAATATGCAGTACAACAATTAATTCAAGATATGCAAGAATGAATCTCATCGGAGTCATATGTTCGGTTGAGATTCATATCCATCTAAATGCAAGTTTGGATCGATTACGCAAAGTCTCATTCGTATCGATCACCTGAGGAAACAGTTTCGAATTGATCACCTTAAGGCCAGATCATGTCAATTCGAATCCCTCATCTCGTATCGATCATCGCCCATGTTCTCATATCGATCGGCAGAACCACTATTTCGTATTGATCGAAGCTCAGTAGTTTCATATCGATCAGAAAGCATTCACTTCGTATCGATCGGGTCGCATTGATTTCGCATCCATCGGGTCATAATAAAGTTCATGACCGTCACAACTATGCTTCGTATCCATACTGATTCAAAGTGACAAATACAAAATCAAAGGATCAACAATCGACACGAAGTTAAAGGCAGGTGATCGATGTGAAGCTCCCGGTTGAGGATCGATGCGAAATCCAGTTCCTTTACAAGGCCGAGCAATTTTTCGCCGATTCCTTCGTCTCCTTCCTCACTCCTTCTCCAAGAGCACAAACTCCATTGCCTTTTTCGACCTTGCTTCAACCCAACTCTGGCACCAACGATGCCGGAATAGGCCGCGACACTGATTGGATTGGTGTTGAAAACCGAGTCTTATCGTTTTAACATGAATTCATCAACTAATTACCTAGATTAGAAGTGTAGATTCGAAGAATTAAGAAGTTATGTTAGTTTGGATGGAGACAGTTTCAATTTCTCGGTTTCTCAATAGATACGAAGGCAAGTTGAAAAGTAAAAATAAATAATAAATAAAAAAATTGGCTAAATACAGAACGTATTTATATGGACGCGAAACTGAAGAAAAGAAACGATTCGCCTCCCAGTTGCCTCAACCGGTAGACACAAGTTTTCCCCCGAATCGATACGAATAAGCTATTCATATCTATAGACTCGAGTTTTATCGATATGAAATTTGCAACGAAGATTTTTTAGAATCACCAGATTCCATCAATACGAAATGCTCTATTCATATCCATCAACACGCAACCCATAAAGGCTTATATTCATCGATACGAATTGGATGTTCGCATCCATCATCAGCCATCGATATGAACAATACATGAAGAACCAACTGCATTGTTTGTATCCTTCACAAGATCATCGATACGAAATCACAACCTAATACCCACTGCTATGGAGTACATCGAAACTCGTATCTATCGATGCAAATGTTTATTTCATATCCATCATTATGAATTACATCGATACGAAAACTGCCTTTTGACCTTTTACATCGATCCAAGAGAGGATCGATACGAAGGGACATTCCAAAAAAACTGTCAAACGTTGGTACAATTCGAAATTTACCTCGGTTCAGGAGAGGATCGATAGGGAATTCGATGCGGGAAAACTGATAAAGACCTGGAAACGCACGAACGTTAACGAGAATCAGGTTAACATATGTGCATATATGTTAGACTAATTTTCAATTTTCAAAATTCATAGGTCAAATGCCCACCTGATGACGATTACAACAACAAACAGCTAATCGCTATCATACAGCAATCGTTTACAATGGTACACGGTACAACAGTTGGCAGTCAACAGTTTATATTACTGAAAAAACGGTCAAGAATTACAATTTTCAACGAAAAGACGACAATCGTTCAACAAGTCGGACAGAACCATTCAGAATGAAAGGTGCGACTATTCAAAGCACGTCATGTTCTCACAAGACGTACTTTGTAGAGAAAATGTTATCATGCCTTTTGGCAAGGCTGAGATATCAAGGAATTGATTGAAATCCAAGGATCGCTCACCCCAAATGTCGAATGAGCACAGGTTCACTATGGATGTCATTAAATTTTGTTTGAGTCCGAATTAAGCTACAATTGACAAGACATGACGAGCAAAGCTATGAAAGCCAATGTTCCAAATTTCAAGTCAATCCGAGTTCATATGCTCAAGATATGATCAATGCAAGTCAAGAAAACCCATTCATTCGTATCCATCGTTCGCCTCTGTTCGCACCGATCCATCCATTTGTATCCATCACCTGAGGAGGGTACGTATCGATCATCTTATGCACATTTCGTATCGATCATTTTTACATGGTTCGTATCGATCATCTTATGCACATTTCGTATCGATCATTTATAGACGGTTCGTATCGATCATCTTATGCACATTTCGTATCGATCACCAACCAAAGTAACCCTTAAAAGGGCATTGATATGAAAATGTCAATATTGCATCGATACGAAGGGTGTGAGTATATATCGATACGAATTGGGTGAAAGCTATCGATACGAAGCGGTCAATATGTCATCGACACGAAGTAGCTTCAATGATCAACACGAAGGAGACTACACTATCGATATGAACTGCAGAACTTCCATCGATATGAACTGCACAACTTCCATCGGTACGAACAAGGCAGTGTCTTTGATACGAACAAGGCAAAAGCCTTGGAAGATTCGATCAACTCAGCATCGAAAGTGGAGCGATCCAAAAATCAAGCGCCACGTTAACTCACAGGCATGTGCCCAGGAGTGATTCGAACCGATCGATACGAAGGCATCGATTCAAACGCGACAGCCTACATAAAACCCAAGTTTGCATCGATCATAACTCACAATCTAAAAGTCCAAATGCTATGAAATTTTCATAAGAGCTTACGTACAACATAAAGAATGTTCCTGCCAAATTTCGACTTGATTGGGTCAAATCTTGATCGATACAGAATTCGTTCGTATCGATCACGGATCGAGTCGAAATCGCCTGGGATCGATTGCGTGGGCCCACCCACATGCCAGAAGAAGTCTCTCGAGATATGAGTGAGATATTTGCCTCCTACGCCTATAAATAGAGCCCCAAGGCCTACAGAAGAAGGATCTTTTGGCTCTTTGACGTCCAGACTCTACATGAACTGCTTTTGTACTCCATGGCTGCTGTTGTACACGAATTTTAACACTATAATCCACTGTAATCAGTTGTAATCAGCAAGTGAATATCAATAAAGTCATCAACTTCATAGTGGACATAGGCTATACGCCGACCACTCTAAATTGTAGTGTTTCTGCGTGTTTTCATATCTGTTTTTGATGTTTTTGTTAAATAATCCTCTTTTTACATTTCTATTCTTCACTTTTATCTCTTCAAATACTTCCGAAGAGTGTTGTGCCCAATTTTGGTACAAAAATATATATACAACAGATTCAAGATATCATACATCCACACATATGTAATATTATAATAGCACTGTAATATATACCTGTACAACAGTCAAATATTCTATTACAAGTAAAATCATAACATAAACACAAAATTATGGTTTATAAAACATATATATATTTACCTTTAACGTACAATATCACTTTCCAACATATTATATAAAATATTACATCGGTAAAATCAATATCTAATTTAAAACCCGCATTTCCTTCCAAAATCAACCTTTAAAACAAACTATTTGAAAATTCATTTTTTAAAAGAATCAAAATATAGGCAAGCTTATATTTATAAGCTATATATGTATATATATTTTATAAAAGACATCACACACAAAGACATCACACACAAAGCTATATATGTAAGAATCACACACACACTTTTTAAGCATATATATATATATATATATATATATATATATATATATATCAAGCTATTTAACAGATAGCTTCATAGTTATGCAAACCGAACCAAACCAATGTACAGCATGCTTGATGCGATTTTGGCAGGTGGCACTTTACTTTTATAAGGAAACTTTAGTTTTATTTGCTTTGATTGATCTAAACATGCTTGGAGCTAAATATGACTAACCTATACATTCAAATATTAACAATTCTTATAGCCAACTGTTACTAAGTTCTAGTAAATTAGGAGACATAAGTGCATTAACAGCTTTATAACCAAACAGGACATACTTAACTATTTATAGTTAACTTTTTTCTTAGGTAGATAGCAAAGTACATATACAATCACAATACATATATACAAATATACCTTACTAAAAATGTCTATAAACTAACATATGTAACTCCAAGCTAGTACGAGATATATATACACATATTAAATGTAAGATACTTATATATATTATATATATAGTGTACCTCATATATAAATAGAACTATATATGCTGATTATCTTTTATACACAAAATACACACACACACACACACAAAAAAATCTTATCTACTTTTACAAAGAACTGTTCTATGGTTTATACATATTTATATTTTCTCTATAACCGATTATAACTTATATATATAAACTTATATAAACTACTGTTATTTATGTATATACTTACAGTATAACAAACTATTATAAAACACATTATAACTTTATATATATAAGAACATATTATAAAAAGCCTAGATCTGGGAATGCAAAAGAAAGAAAACAATATAAATATAATAATAATTATATAAAACTTACATAAATATGCATGCAAAAGGAATTCGAGCAAGCTGATCTGCCATGGTCGAGAGGGGTGAGCGGAATTGCTAGAAAGAAGGGAGGAAGGGTCGTGCGTCTCGGCTACAGCCATGCGTGGGTTGAACGGTGGCTGAGGCGTGGCAGAGGTCGGTAATGGTAAGGAGGAGGGTGTTGCGTTGTGGCCAAGCGGAGGGCGACGGAGGGGAGAAGGCGGACGTGGGTCGGCTGCTGTTCGGGGGAGGGAGGGTTGGAGGAGGGGGAAGAAACCGAGAGGAAGAATGAAGGAGGAAAGGTGGAAGGAAGTGGAAAAAAAAACCAGCTTTATTTTTATTTATAGAAAAAAAATTCTTTCAAATGAAAACCAGATCTAAAGAGAAGGAGGGGAGATAGCATATATGAGTATTAATATATATATATATATATATATATATATATATATATATTTCATTTATCGTTTCAAAATGAAGAATACCAAAAGAGATAGACAGATAGAGAAGAGAAAACGTACCATAAATACAAGGCAATGGAAACAGTAAAAGTCAAGCACGTGAATTTATGAAATAATAAAAGCAAACGACAGCTTTATTTTTAACCATTGGAAAATTTTGAATGGACACGGAATCAAAAGGTTGAAATTTTTGTAACCGATACGGGTTGTCCGTTTCGCGGTTTCCGTCGCGTACGGGCATCGAAATACAGAGATGAATATACTGCCGAGATCAACATGATGAGACGATCAAAATAGTACATGGATATCAGTGGTACGACCATCAAATCAAAAGTCGATACCGGTACCGAAAATGCTGCAAAAATGCCAAAAATAAGATAAACGGAGCAATAGTAGTCCAAATTCGACGAAACGAAATATGACGCTCACTCAGAAAATGATTTACAAATTTATTATATAAAAATATTCAGGTTTGGAAAATATTTTATCATCATTAAATATTAACTGATTTAAATTGAAATAGAATTGCACCATAAAATAAATTTCCATATTATTTGATGAAAATTAACCAGTTACTATGTATAAGTGGACGTAGTCCAAATATTAAATTTTTATTTCAAAATTCGATTATTTAAATTTATTCACGTTATTAAAAGCATTAAAAATTTCGGGTCGTTACATTGTTGATTGGTTGATATTATTTGCCATCATTTGTTATTGATTGGTTTTGATACTTTTTCATTCATTGCTAATGATAGCATGTCGAGTTTAACGTCTAGAACTCTTGTTGAGTTCTATGTGGGTGGAGTAGGCCGTTTGGGCAACTCAACGAAGAGTCGTACTTATGAATTTGATTTTTGAGTTCAAAATGGTTTTAGGTGAGTTAGACTCACTATTACTTCGTGTTATGTGCATTTGTATATATGGGTTTGATCAAAATTTATATACATCAAATTTAAGATTGTTGGGTTAGGATGTCTTGTGTTTATGTTGCAAACACAATTAACATTAACTCATTAGTTGTTTAAGACCCTAATAACTATGTTTTGAAAATAGTTAGAAGCCCTAGAATTGGTTTGGGCTATTTGGGTAATCGTTTGTAATGCTATGGTTTTATTTAGGACTAATGATGTAGTGTAATGATGTACACTCCATTAGAAAATATTAACTAATCCATTTGAATTGATTTGCAAAAGGATAATAAATTAATAAAGGGTCTCTGGAGCTCTATAGTCCTCAATGAAGTGGTTAGAGGCCCAATGTGCCTTAGTGTTAATAAAATAGTTTGAAGATTTATAAATGGAGAGTGGATTTTATAAAATAGATACGAGATTTTATAAAATAAAGGTGGGATTTTATAAAATAGTAAATGGATGAATACTTGATTTGAATGAAGCAAATGAAGTATTTTAAAGAGTTGAGTCGATTTATAATCTAGAATTGTATTTTTATGAAATGGTTAGGGATTTACTAAGTAATATAAAAAAATTGTTAGCTACTAATATGATTCTCATTAGAATGATGAAATGATGAAATGATAAAAGAAGTATTCATTAGCTTGTGTCTAGAGTATGGAGCTAAACACCTGGCTCTAGATTTTTGAAGAGTTACTTTGATTTAAAAGAGAAGAAATTAGCTTATTTTGATTTAAATATGAAAATTCATGCTTGGTATATTGTGTGATTAGAAAAATATGAAAAGGCTATTTTTGGATTTTAAAATATAATGTTTGTGACATATGGACTTTCATATAAAGAGAAGTGCTGTCGTTCGAGCTTGGTGCATGAGCATGTGAATTCGAATGGAGTCACTTGTGTTTATAAAGGATTGGTATTGAATTACCTAGTCATAGAAATTTTGGATAAAACCCAAATAGAAGTATGTGTGTGTATTAGGGATTCACCAATTAGTATATCAGTTTTGATTCTAGTTTTTTTTGCCATAGAGTTTCCCGATGACTTACACCGATCCGACATAGGCTATAGCACTCAGTTTTCGCTAACGAGCATTCGAGACGGATTCTTGAGATGGTCCTTAGGGTTTTCCATGCATGGACTGCGGCTATGCAAGGGAGGTAGAGTGATCTAATCAAGGAATCGGATCGAAGCCCGCACTACAGAAGTCTGTGGTTGACCCAAGCTTAGAAAGGAAATCTATTTGGACAAAGGAGGGAACAAAACAGATACTACATAATATATGAACCATGCAAATCATATAATCCTGTTGGCTTAGGACAATATGGGGAAAATGCTACTCGATTGTTTGCAGTGACTTGAATAATATTCTAGGTGACAACCAATGTCGACGGGTATTGAGTTGCACCCATTAAATTTCTTTTGTTACTATTATATGACCGAACCCGATTAGGCCAAGAATATCAATTTTTGTTAATTATAGTTACTTGCTGCATTAAACTGTTGTCGTGATCGTTGGTTGTTTGTTGGCATGATACCGTGTTTTTATCATTGTTTGGATTTATTTATTTGTTGTTGCTATTTTGATTTTTCGATTTCATTATAACATATAACTGAAGTTGCATGTAAATTAGAATTTTCATGCAAGTTAGAAATCTCGAGTGTGGAGATTGCATGTAGGTGTGTAGTGTGTATATGCTAGTACATGCATCCATGTTCATGCTAATGTTTGCACGTAGATTGATCTTGTGTTGTGACTTGCATTCATATTAAAATTAATAATGGTTGCATTCCTTTTGGGATAGCAAATTATATTTAGAATAGAATTGCAAGTTATGGACGTGTTTGAATTACATGAATGGTTGTTTTGTTGTTCTTGTATACATGTTGCTATGGATGTGTGTGCTTGCAATTGCTATTTGTGATTTTGGTTGCCATGGTTCCTTGGTAGGACTATGGATGTTTAGTTGACGGGGAGGGTTATATCACTCTCAGAGATTTCGAGGGTGAAATCTTTTTAAGAGGGAGAGAATGTAACACCCCTTGTTTCCAATGAAAATATTTAAATGTTAATTCAAATATTTAAAACGTCGATTTTAAAATGAAGATTTGATAGACAATTGAATTAGACTCTAAGACATATTCCATTGCGTCTTGAGTTGGTCTAAACATATATTTTGATATAAGGCACCGATATGTTTTGAAAAAGTGTTTAAGGGCAAAATGGTCATTTGGGGGGTAAAAGTGGGATTTGAGGTTAAATGAAACATGGTTAAATATTTATCCAACTTTGGGCATGCTAATTCATTTCCTCTCATTTCCCATACACGTTCATTTTTACTCCTCTTCTCAAAACCCACTCTTCCATAGCCCTAAACAATAGAAGTTCTATCTTTGGCCTTGAACAAAATTCCATAAATTCGGGAATAATCACCTTAGTTCTAGTTAGGGAAAGGAGTATCTTTACCGAGTGTTCGAAGGCCAACAACGATGGATTGTGGAAATGCCTGAATTCATGAGAGCTAGGGATTTGGATTTCGATTGGAACTGGTTGCATTAGCTTGCTTAGGTGAGCAGGAATTTACTTTTACATACTACGACATATGATTGTAGATTTATATGTGTGTATGTTAGTTTATGTGAAGCTAGAATGTTAGTAATCTCATTTATAGCTTGTTACAGTTATGAAATGTTATAAGGAACATTTATGGGCTTGCATAAGAAAAGAGAACATGACATTGTAATGAAATATGATTAATAACTTAATTTGTGGAATTAGGGAAAAGAGCTCACTTTAAATTGCATGAAACGATGGTATATTATAGATAATAATGGAAAGTGAAAAGCTATTAAATGGTTTATACATAATTTGTGATACAAATATGGTTTAAAGATAAGTGAACAAAAACCATGGTTTTCGAAAGAGATGTTTTGTAATAAAGGAAATGGTTTTGACTAAAAGTGGTTTATATGCCACATTTGTATATAATAGTTAATGCCCGTTAACGTACTTATAGTGAAAATGGTGATACAAGCCAATAAATATGAATAAAGGTGTATTTAACATTATAGATGTTTAGAAAATACCACGGGCTATGTCATAAGGAAGAAGATGATTCTTAGAAAGATAGGTGGATTTTCTAAAAAGAGATGACATAATTAAATGGATTTCAAAATTAATAATTTTGAAGTGGAAGTAAGGAACTCAAAATGGGTTTAAAGTAGTCTTGAATTTTCAAAGATGTTAATGGACTTAACTTAGAAGGATATGCGACTATGTGGACTTTGGATTTAAAATAAGAATGGTTTTATAGTTATATAAATTGTTTGATGAATGATTAATTTTTTGTTTGCTTTGGATGATAGTTAAATTGTTTGTTTTGGTTGCTTGTGTGAATCAATTGGTTGTTAATATAGATTGATTGCTAATACCATTGTTTTAAAAATAATAGGCGATATTTGGGCAACGTATCTCGATTATACGAAGTCTTATATCGAAGGCATTTAAGGGGAAGTTACCATTTTCAAAGTTTTGCTACTTCATGATTTGAGATCTCCGGATTGAAGAGAATTTCATCACAATCGCAATGGAAGAAACGATGAGTCGTTTGAAGCTATGAATCAAAAGTTATGGAAGCTGGGAGAAGTGCAAAACAGCCCGAATGCAGGTTCAGTCAACTGGTGGGATCAGTCAGTCAACTGAATAGGAACGTGTTCAAACCGGAAATTTAGGTAGGATTCAATCAACTAGGAGATTTGTTTAGTCGACCGATCCCAGTCGATCGGTATTCCTTTTAAGTCGACCGACCTGCTGTTGATCGCCGCGTTCGATAGAAACTTCTAAACGCAATAACTTTCGCATACGAACACGGATTGAGGTACGGTTTGAACAAGTGTTCATCATTTTTTGAGGGCTACAATGTAGAATATTTTGATAAGTTTTGAAGTACTTCGATTTTCGGGCCTATGCGAGACCCACCCCGAAACGTATTCCAAAACCGTAGATTTTTGGTAGGCCGGGAGGGTATAACAGGAGAGTATTATGACATTAGAGTCATGCATTCGATTTGGAATGCGATTTGGGTTATTATGGGTTTGTTAGAGTTGTTCGGTGGGTTTTAGGCCACGACGACTAGAGCCGTGCGTGGCGGCCCTATACGATTTGTGATGGTAGCGGGCTGGGACATGGAGTTCTCCAGTAGCGAGTTATCCACGATTTTGATGATAGCGGGCTGGGACATAGATTCCCCAATAGCGAGTCATCTAGTTTTTTATATGATAGCGGGCTAAGACTTAGAGTTCCTCAATAGCGAGTCATATACGATTTGTGATGATAGCGGGCTGAGACATAGAGTTCCTCTGGAGCGAGTCATCTACAATTCGATGATAGCGGGTTGGGACATAGAGTTCCTAAATAGTGAGTCATCTACGCTTTGGTCTTAGCAGTAGTGACTATACGCATTGTGGCGTACCTATTTGGTTTTAGCCGTAGGGACTATAAGCGTTGGGGCGTATCGATCTTAGTAGTAGTGATCGTTGCTTTGAGATCATGGTTTGATCATGGTATATTGGTACTATATTATTAGTAGTTTTTGGGCTAGTATAGTGCAACGAGATATTGTGCTAACTTCTTATTACAGGAGAAGAGTAGGTTATTATATGATCTCCTACTTTTGAGATGGACTTACTGTACTTTTTTATAGGCAGTTCGGATGTCTTCTGAACCACGTTTGGGGAGAGGGTCAACTATGATTTTGTTATTCCTGTCTATTTGTATATAGTTTTAATATATAGTATTTTGAGATATTTCCCCTCACACCATGTTTTATATCCGATCTGCGTTTTTTCTTTGTCTGTTTTTGTCACGACAACTCTCGGGTACTCGATTGAGTAGTTCGAGAGTCAGATGCTTTTGGAGATACGCTAGCAGAGTGCACAGTTGGAGCATTTTGGAGGCATAACATCGATATTTTGAGATATACACACACGTGCTATTTTATTGTACATGACCGACATGTTATTTATGTACGAGAATATTGTATCAGATATTTATTCAGGACTTCATGTTTATTTTGAAGTTAATGTATTCCGACTATTTTGTACTGATATTTATTTGTCAGTTGCTTCCAATACTACGTTCTCTTACGTATCGTTATTTTATTCTGTACATGTATATTCAGTGTATTATATGTTGTCGTTCTGTTGTGAGATCTTATTGATGTCTTGGTTTAGTGTTTTGTTTTAACTTTACCCCGACGATTTGTCCTTTATGGAATTCGAAGGTCATGCGATGTTGTAAGGGGCCGACTTTTGGATACTTCGAAGAGCGGGTCATTACATTGGCCTACTTGGAGCGGTTGAAGTATGAAGCTAACAGGCAGTCGAAACAAGACAAGTTGAGGCAGTCGAGTTTAATCTTTTAAGAGTGATCGAAATATGGCATCGACAATTGAAATTTGATATATTGCAATTTGTGAATTAATCACGATTTATACAAACCTTGTTCCACAAAGACATTTAAGAGGAAATTCAAAATCAAAATTTGTACTTCATGAGGTTTTGTACGACCAAAACTCGTTTGTAGAGCCCTGCAAGTAGTAGAGCAAGAGATGAAGAAGGAACAACTCTCTCTTTCTACAAAAATTTTAACATAATTATAATAAAGAGCAAAATGATGGATATATCTCGTGTCATTTACTTTTTACACAAGTTTTCTATTTCTTTATGTGTTTGATCAAAAAGCATAACTAACAATGAATTGTTTAGTTAAAAAATAAAACTGAATTAACCACAACGCACCCAGATGTGGTTGGTTAGTTCTCTATACGTAATTCAACCACTTCGTAGTTGGTAAACAGAACAAGCGAATTGCTTGATAAATAGCAAAGAGTTTGTCTTTATATTGCAAAAATGGATTTAAACGGTAAAGTGTTTGCATTTTATTACAATAACAAGTATTTTTTTTGTTTTAATATATTTATGCCATAAAACGGCTAGTGTTTGCCTTTTTATTGTTAATTCAATAAAAATTGGAAATACTTTATCATGTTGTTTGTGTAGCAATTTATTAAAAAAATAGTTTGATGATTGGTTTGTATGCTTCCGTATGTAAAGGTATATTTGTTCGGTTTAAAAAGGTGAAAAAAACAACGTAATAGTACCATAAACAAAGAACATGCACCTCAGGGTGCCAAGAAAAGGTAACTAGAAATTTATTTGCTATTAAATGATACAAATTTGGAATCTATGTATTTTGGTATTGTTTCATCAAAATTCTATAATGAAAATATGAAATATAAAGATAAAACACCGACACTATCGACCAACTTTATGTTAGAAAATTAAAAATCCTAACAACTAAATCATCAAACTAACCACAGTCATCGGCACTAGTGTCCAATTTTTAGTCACAAACTGCTCCATGATTTTAAGTTTTCTCACATCCAGAACCTTTTGCACTGATAATTGTTACGGTGCTTTGGGTGATAGATGTACAAAAGGGAAAAGTGGGTGTGTACGGTGCTACCCATGTTTTGTTTTACGTGAAACAGAGAGTGGTGCTCGTTCGCAAATACCAAATACATGCTGGGCTCGTTGGCCTATTCACTAGCCCACAACTCCACAAGTCACAAGCATTATCATCCTCTCTTTCCTTATCAGTTACCACTCCAAAAAAGAAAAGAAAAACAGCTTTTTTCTCCAGTTCCATTCTCAAACAAGCTATAGTTTCGTAAATCAAAAAATAAATCTGCTGTCACTTGCATTGATTACGCAATCTTCCTCGATTTCTTCATGACCTCTGTCTGCTTCTTCACCTCACCTGTAACCGTAAGCTTTTCTTTTTCTCATTAACTCCCCACCATCCAGCTTTATTTACTTTCACTTTCACTTGAAAGCCGTACCCATTTCCACTAATCCATGCACTGCGCTTCATTCAATACGATCCGTATCTTCTTGCAGGGAAATCTTTTACTGCAGAAGCCTCGTCTTAATTACAGGCTCAGGCTTCCAACTCACAACGCTCAGGTGCGTTATTTCACATCCGTTTTGAATTTATTTCTCTTGTTTATCTTGGAACTCGTAGCGTTTTACAGGTCAAATGATAGCTTTTGCAGACATTCATCAAATCACGAAGAAAAAATGTTGCATGCAGCATGCTACTTCAAGAAACGAACTTGGTGCTAGCAGATATAGATCCGACGGTAGCAAAGACAGCAATAGGCGTAATGGGACCTCTTCTATCTGCATTTGGATTCTTATTCATAGTCAGAATTGTTATGTCATGGTACCCCAAGCTACCAGTAAATAAGTTGCCTTATGTATTGGCATATGCACCTACAGAGCCCATTTTGAGAGTAACTAGAAAAGTGATACCTCCCCTTGGAGGCGTAGATGTGACCCCTGTTGTTTGGTTTGGCTTGGTCAGCTTCCTTAGTGAAATTTTAGTAGGTCCTCAAGGTTTACTGGTTTTGCTCTCTCAGCAAGTAAAGCAATAGTGGTTACATTATGTAATGTAAACTGCAATGCCTCACAATGTAACTTTAAAACAAGTAAAATCCTTATGAGTTTTGAACATCATACTCACGTCATATTGTCCTATATAATCTATTATGTTATCAATTTATGCAGCCATTTCACTGCATACAAATTCGGATTATTCACATATTTCAAAATTGTTATCATATTTCAAAATTGTTATCCCCTTTGGTGCAGTGTAGAGGTTATAAACTAATGAACCAAAGTACAGTGCAGAGGTTATGAACTAAAAGAATTAAGCTTATATTGTTGCATTCGATTGTTGAATTCTTGATGAGTCGCCAACTGTATTTTCCATTCTTTGATACCATTCACCGATACTTGTATTTTCTATCATATCTCTGCCTGACTTCAGGTACCGAATCGGTCTTAGAACACCAAACACTGCAAGATCTGCTAAGTTTGGCTTTGATCCACCTGAAATGTAATATTATACCGTGTAAACAAATATAATACATGAAGCAAAGGATGTTGGCTGAGTTGCCAATATCTCTCACACTTTCTACTATGCACTACACTTCCATATTTTTCAAATCAAGTGTTTTTGTTGAACAAATAGTGTGTGAACAACTGAATTTTTATTTTTATTTTTATTTTTTTTTCAAATTAAGTATTTCCGTGGTACATGGTTATACTACAGGCATTAGGTAGACTACAAATTAATATACCTAGAAAATCTCTTCCATCAAGTGCTTCAGACCATGTTTCTGCAGCCTCGTATAGAGCAGCACGTTCATCAGTAATGCTGTATTTCTTCTTCAGCTTCTTGGAAATCATATACATAGCTGCTGCTCCAGCATATTTTACTGTTAGCCTTTCAGTATAGCTAAAGTTACCTACGATACGGAAGTTGTTAATTTAGGCACATGTATAACATAAGAAACAGCATGCATAGTACGTATATACACTGTCCTTAATAAATTCATTCCGTGTCCACTAACAATTTGATTGAGAGAAACAATGTAAAAAATTAGTATATTGGGACTAAATTTGCTCAGCTATAAACCAACAACTTTGTCAAAGAAAACGGTAATCTAAGATGTTAGAATTGCAAGGCTTTCATTATCTCAAAGTATCAAAAAGCGATACATGTAGGTGTAGTTAGACATTAACAGAAAGTCCAAGTCTTCATTCTGTCAAAGCAACATCCACATTACAAAGTATCAAGCAATTATGATGTGATTTTGGCATCAGAATTCACAGAGGGTTGAGTAATTGAGTGGTAAAAATGATAAAAAAGAATGGGCATAACACATGAAGCAATCATGAAGTTTGTAAGACCACCTATGTAACTCTCTATTGGAATATGTGAGGATACAAATTTGAATAAAATCTGATATCAAATATTACCCATACTGCATTAACAGCAGGTACTATGTAATCCTTGCTAACACTGAACCACATATTACCTTCCATGATCCAATTACATCACTATTTTATTTAATTTTATTATAATTATTTATTTTAAACTGTACTGGCAGGTCATGCTGCTCCATACTACTACACGACCACACCAGAATTCGACGCAGATAAAAAAAGTAATATCAGACCAACATATTTCTGCCAAAAACCCAAACAGTTACAATAGTGCACATCAAAAGTTTTGAGGAGGGCTGATTAGGACTACATCATAGCACAAAAAGTAATATCAGACCAAACATATTAGACCATCTCCAACACGGGTATTTGGTACAACTTTGGAATTATCAATATATCAAAGTAGCTCATACAATTGGTTTCAGAACAAAGTTTTGAGGAGGGATGATTAGGACTACATCATAGCACAAAGGCCGCTTCACGGAGGGAACAGCAGGAAAAGCTAAACCACAGTTGATGAGATTAAATAGTAGCTTCAACTCATTGTGTCTAACTTAAAGACCGCTATAGGTCGCAGAACCGTCTCAGGTATAAGGCCCTTCTAGTTTGTTAGATAGTTCTCCTCCACCTCTTTCTACCACCAGCACAAACCCTTTTCTATCAAGTACCATCATTCATTCTACACCAAAACTCAATTCTCTTTTTTCTACTCACCCAAAACTAATGCATATTCCCATACTTTTCAGCTCAAAAAATATTCAATATTTAAGTATTAAATTTTGGTACACATGTGATATTAAATGCTAAAACTGTTTAAGAAGATATTCGCACTCTTCTAAGTACCCCCACAAACATTAAGGTACCGTTCGCAAGCTTGTTGTGGTCCGCCCACTTTTGCGACGCCTCCGATGCCCAAACGTGGTTAACCATTTTCCAGCCCCGTTTGATGAACGTTGAAACGAGATACGTTGACGTCCGACGTGTTCCCCGTTTGACCATTTTAATAATGTTAATAAATATAAATTATTAAAAATTTTAAAAATTAATAACTTATGTAAATGAGGTCCGTTTGAGATGTAGTTTTTTACGTTGCGGTCATATAGTGCTCTACATTATGGAGTCGATTTGAACGGAATCCAAGCAATTTAAAATTTTACATTTTATTTATCTGTATTAAAAATGTATTTGTTTGTTTTAATGAAATTCCACAATTTATTTCGTGTATTTGTAATTATTAAACACATATTACACAATTAAAAACAAATAATTAAATAAAAAATCACAACTTAAACACCCCATTCAAATACCCGTTCGTATCTCTGAATGCATTCCTCGTTCACTCAATTGCCCCACTCAAATTCCGAATTACTCAATGTCCGTATTAGATTATTGATCTTTTAGCTCTTTTATTTTGTGATCTTTTGGCTTTTCTTAACTAGCTCTTATATTAGTTTTTTATTATTTCGTCTCTCTTTTCTTTATGTTATTCAGTCTGTCTTTCTTAAGTATTTTTACTCATATTTTATTAACACACATAAATGTATATAATTTTAATTATATACATTTATGTGTATCTTTCTAACTATTCTCTTAGTTATTTTTCAGAACCAGATATGGGTGGTCGGGTGGTGGATAGGACGTTAGGTTTACTTTGCAGGTTCTCAAGACTACAGTTTGCAGTATTCTAGATTGTAGTATGGCGCTCTTCTCAGCTCATCTTCAACATCATCATGGTGGCATATTGCATATTTTCGGGGAGATTCGTTTTTCAGTTAGGCACTTCTTTTACCATGTCTTCAGGGTGGAGTTTGCCTTTCAGTATCACCAGCAGTTCCTCCTCAAAGTAGCCACATCCTCGTTCTCTCTGAGCCAGTGGCATGGAGCTATCATATTAGAGGGTGTTGGCTTCTTGCATTTTTTGGCTTCGTGTTTTCGTTATATTTTTGTTACTCCTAACACCCTATTATTGAGCGGTGGCCATGCCGGAGCTTGATAATATGGTGTAATAGGCGGTGGGTTTGCCGGAGCTCATTATAGAGGTACTTTAGTTTTGACTTGTTACCTGCCAGGCATGTTGGCAACACCTTATTTGAAGTTATATATATATATATGTGTGTGTGTGTGTGTGTGTGTGTGTGTGTGTGTGTGTGTGTTCTCCTATATTATTAGAGGATCACACATTTTTCTGTATACAAGAAAATGTAAAATGTAAATGTAGAGTTTCGTATTCAAAACCAATATTCTGTATCGTGGATATGAAACTCATATATGTCGACATAAGATTGTATGAAGTCTCAACCATTTGGTTGACATATGTGGAAACCGTGTACATGGCATCATGGAACCATGTATCTTGAATAAAATAATTTTTTCATCACGGAACCATGTATCTTGAATAAAATAAAATTTTGAGGCAAAAATGACATGGATGTATGTCATGTGAGTAAGCATGAGTAATGATATGACAAATACTAACATGGAAAGGTGATGTGGCGAAGCATGACACATGTTGCACCAATTAGACGCATGTGGTTTTATTTGGCATGTGTTGGACAAACCACAACGCATGTGGTTTTACATGACACGTGCCATACCAAGTGGTGATATATGCGTCTTTACTTAATACATGTCAAAGGTGCATGTATCTGACATTCGTCAGACGAGGTGTTGGGTGAAATAGATCAACACATGGAAGAAGCGATGTAACCATGCATGGATACTCAATATCTTAATGTGACACCTAAGCGGACATGTGTTCGGACACCAATTTTTGCATAGGATGCACTGTACAAGTGTCCCGAAAAAGAAATGACTAAAATGCCCTTTCAAATGATGCATTTAACATAGCATTATCATACTTAAATTTTCCAAAATATACTCAAAGCAAGAGAAGCAAACGAGAGCTTAGGAAAGTTGATGCACTGGCAACCAATAAGGCCCCGCCTACTTCAGCTGCACCAGCAAATACATGCATCAATATTTCTACTACAAAGCCTAAAAGATGCATAAAAGTGCCAGGCTGTTACAAAGATTAAATCTGGAAAAAGACAGCACATGTGACTCAACAAATTTTCTTCTTTTCATCAATAATTTTTCATCAACAAGAAAAGAGTCACAGGTCCCTGTTTTTTATGTTGTCATATGAAAAGTCACTGCAGAAATGAATATGTAAATTTAGTCCTTATTTTTGAAAAATAAAAAACGCAAGATGTCTTGCACTTTTCTGTTTCTGAAATCTTTTTCGAAATTTTCAAAATTTTAAAAATTTAGAAAAGCGAAAGTTATCTTGCAGTTACTATCAAGAAAGCGCAAGCTAGTTTGAGCTTTTCGATTTTGAATTTTTTTTTAACTTTTTAAAAATTTCGAAATTTTCAAAAACGCAAGATAACTTGCGTCTTCTAGCAAGAAAGCACAAGCCAGTTTGCGCCTTTTGATTTTGAAATTTTTTTAAATTTTTAAAAAAAATTAAAATCGCAAGCTAATTTGCACTTTCTGATTTAGAAAAAACAGAGACCTAATTTACATACTTATTTCAGCAGAGACTTTTCTTGTAACAACATCAGAAATAGAGATCTTTCGTGCAAAGCCCCTTTCATCAATATGAAATGAGTGGGCTGTCATGAAATAAGTGGTAGAGAATGTTGTACAAATAGAAAGCTGACAGCTGTATAAGAGTGTTGTGCATGAAAATATAAGGGTCCTTATATAAACACAGCAGTATGCAATGCAAATAGTATGACCGGTTAATGTATTTCTTCACTTTTCCTTGTTTTCTTCCTCCTCGGTCTATTCTAAATAGTTCTACGATACAACAATACATTGGCAGCATGGCCTTATGCTCATCAATTTGGTGCTTTGGCTCATAAACTCACCTCCTTCTCCAACCCATCATCATGACCCGTCTAGATGAACTTGCCACCAAACCCATAAATAAAAAGATATCGTCAACATCAAGACACACCTCACTTCTCAACAACAGTCCATCCAACAACTTGCCTAAACTTTAGTCGAAATCAACTCAAAACCATCTTCTAATCCACCTTCTCCGTAACACACCTCATTTTCGAGAACAATACCTCTTCGGCTCCTCCCCACCTTACAACTCCGCTACAACCGATCCATCATCAGAGCCAAATACCCATCTGCTCATCCAAATGCGAATTAACACATTTCAACGGATCAAACCCCTTTGATCGGATTTTCCAAGCCGAAAGGTTGTTCATTTATCACTCCACTCCCGATGAGCAAATCGAACTCTCTAGTTTTTACATGACGGACCAAGCTCCTACTTGGCTCCAATGGATGTACAACAACAATAACTATCGTCTTAGTGATCCCTCACCAAGCTATCGAAAACTGCTTTGGCTCATCTCCCTTCATTAACCCACAAGCAACGCTATTCAAACTCTAACAAACTACCTTCGTCGACGAATACCAATCTAATTTCGAAACACTCTCCAACCGAATGACCAACCTCTCCTCGACGTCATACTTAATCGCTTCCTTTTCGGCTTGAAATCTCAAATAAAACACAAATTCCTATCCCTTTAACCCACCACCATTACCAACGCCATAACTCTTGCTAAAATGATTGAAGCCAAACACAATGAAACAAAACAGCATTTCAATAAAACGTCTTTCAACCGAAACCAACCTCCACTGCTTTCTCTTCCACCTATATCAATCCCTAATCAAACCTCAAACATTAACTACCTAATCAAACGACTTATAACAACCGAACTCCAAACTCGAAAAGCACAAGGACGACGTTGTCACTACGACGAGAAATAGTACACTGGCCACAACTGCAATCAAAAACATGCACTGTTACACTTACCCGATGAAAATTACAACCCATCATATTCAAAAATTCAGAACAACACTCCACTCGAAGAGCCAACAATCTCATTCCATCCTTTAATAGGATGATCCTCACACCCATTATCCATACATCTACCAGCACTCACCAACAGCAAATCGATTTCAATCCTAGTCGATTTGGAAAGTGCTCATAATTACATTCATCCAAAGATGGCTGGCCTTTCGGGGCTTTACGTTGAACAAACGCATGGCTTTCAAGTGGTGGTTGGCAATGGGGATCGACTTTAATGCGTGGAAACGCGCCGCAAGGTTTCTATTCGAATTGGAACATGTGATTTCGTCATTGACTTTTCATCTTTTGCCAATTTTAGGTGTATATGCAGTATTAGGCATTGTGTGGCTCCAAAATATTGGCCCAATCACTATAGATCATAAAAATTTAACAATGAAATTCTATTATAATGAGCAGCCCATTATGTTAATGGGTTAAGACACAAACTCTAACCCACAAAAAATTTTCTGCGACAGCTCAAACGTATGCACTTAAAAACTTCAATTAGTTCTTATTTTTACTTGGATTTAGTTCATACCCAAAGCCCAGTTACTCCTCAAAGCCCAACTTCCATACACCCCAAATGAATACCCTATTAAACCAATATTCTAAACTTTTCCTTATACCATCTACTCTCTCACCAAACTGTGACCACGACCACCATATCAATCTCCATAACAACTCACAACTCGTCAGCGTCAAATCATATCATTACCCGTATTTTGAAAAAAATGAGATTGAATCACAAATCCGAAATATGCTCCACTCTAAAATTATACAACCTTCCATAAGCATTTTCTCTTCACTCGTACTACTTGTCAGAAAGAAAGATGGATCGTGGCGTTTTAGGCTTTAGCCTTGAATGCAACACAATCAAAGACAGATTTCTAATTCCGGTTGTTTTCAAATTCATGTTCATCCTCTCGATATCCCAAAAACAACTTTTAGAACACAAAGGCTATTATGAATTCTTTGTGATGTCTTTTGGCCTCACCAATGCACAGTCTACATTTCAAGCAGTAATGAATGGTATTTTTCGACTTCATCTTCGAAAATTTATACGTGTTTTTAATGATATTCTTATCTACAATATATCGTGGGAATCTCATCTCTCTCACCTACGAGTTACTCTAGACATACTGATCACACATCAATTTTATGCCAACTCTAAATGTATTTTCAAGCTCACCGAATTATATTATTTAATTCACATAATTTCCAAACAAGGAGATCGAGTAGATCCATCAAAGGTTGAAGCAATAATCAAGTGGCCAACCCCTTCAAATCTCACGACTATTAGAAGATTTTGAGCCTCACAGGATACTACCATCAATATATTAAATGCTACGTCCAAATTGCTAGTCCAATAAAAAATTTATTAAAAAAAAAGATGAAGTATATAATTGGTCCAATAAGACCCTATCAGCATTCCTTCTCAAAAGCATCACGACCTCCACTCCAATTCTCGCACTCTACAAATTTCTCAAACATTCGACGTTCAGTTGGACGCTTCAGGCACAGCGTGTGGAGTTGTTCTCTCCCAAGCAAGCCACCCTATTGCTTTTCATGGCCAACATTTGTCTTCCCATTTACAGTCTGCATTAGCATATGCATGAGAAATGTTTGCCATCACCTCGACTGACCAGAAACAACGCCATTACCTCCTTGGCCAATAGTTCACAATCATGTCTGACCACAAAAGCCTTCGTGAGCTATCAACTCAGACAATTCAAACACCTGACTAACAAAAATGGCTATCTAAACTCTTGGGCTTTGATTTATGATTTGATATAATCCTGGAACGAAGAATAGTGTAGCGGATGGTTTATCTTGGTGGACGTCGGAAGCGACAATGGCTACACTAACCTCTCCAACAATGGATTTTACATCAAGCATACGAAGTGCTCTGCAAAATGATTCAGTGGCACAATGCTTGCTCTTTGGTACACAGACAGCAGGAAATGACTCAACACAATTCGTGCTTCATGATGGCTTGCTTTTCATAGGTACACGGCCATTTATACCAAATGGTACATCACTTCAACATGACATAATCGAGGCATTCCATTCTTCTAAGACCAAAGGTCATTCCGGAATCAAAGCCACACTGTCCAGAATTGTCAGTAACTTCTACTAGCCTAATTAAAATTTGTTCGTAATAATGTTTAGCGATGCTTTATTTGTTTGCAAATGAAACCTGAGAACACATCAACTAAGGGGCTTCTACAACCCTTATCATCCATTCCCAATCATATTTGAGAAAATGTTTTGATGGATTTCATCACTTACCTTCCTCCATCAGGACTTGTATTTAGGTTATAATGGACCGTCTTTTAAAATACGCACTCTTTTGTGCATTTCTGACTTCAATAACCACCATACAACTAGCATCATATTTTATACAAGAGTACGTACGTACACATGGCTTTCTAAGATGTACAGTTTTCGATCAAGATCGAATCTTCATGAGCCAATTTTGAAAAAAAAAATCCAACTCCATGGCACACTAAAAATGAGTAGTGCCTATTATCTACAAAGTGACAGACAAAAGGAAGTAGTAAATCGTTGCTTAAAAACTCACTTAGGAACCATTTGCGGTGATCTACCTTCTAAGGGGCAAAGTGCTTTCCATGGACCGAATATCGGTATAATACGTATTCACGCTTCTCTATTGGCACGTCTCCGTTTCAAGTCGTTTATGGTCATGCTCCATCAATAACATCTACTACATTGGTATAATACGTATTCACACTCCTCCATTGGCACATCTCCGTTTCACGTCGTTTATGGTCATGCTCCACCAATAATGTCTTACTACATTCACTATATCTCGCAAATACAAGAGATAGTAAATTAGGCAATTTGAAGAGATTAACTTCTCCGAACTCTCAAACTTAATTTACAATGTGCACAAGTAAGAATGAAAAGCCACATGGATCAACAACGACAAGATAGTTCTCCGTAGACTCATGGGTCTTCGTCAAACTTCAACCATGTCACCAACTTTCACTTCGACATACACAACACATTGTCGAAGAGCATTTGAATATATTTGTATTGGTGCTTATCGACGATATTTTAATATATTTTAAGAACGAACAAGAGCATGAAGTTCCCTCGAAATAGTGTTAGATATGTCGAGGCAACATCAACTAAAGACGAAGTTTTCAAAATCTCATTTCTGCGAAGGACAAGTAAATTTTTTGAACATGTAGTTTATGGGAATGAATTGTCCGTCAACCAATCGAAGATCGAAGCAATAAATAGTTGAAAAAGACCCAACATGTGACTGAGATTAGAAGTTTTTTGGGGTTGGCTGGCTACAACTGGAGATTTATTAAAGATTTCTCTCGTATAACTGCACCGATGAATAAACTAACCAGGAATGACATAAAGTTTGTTTGGACCGACAAATGTGAAGAATCATTTAAGAAGCTAAAACATTTATTGACTGATGCGTCCATATTAGTTGTTTTGGAAGAAAATCAAGATTTGATATTGTATACTGATGTGTGTGGATCTGGGTTAAGCTGTATTGGTGTAGAGAGGTAGAGTTGTTATTTTTGCTTCTCGATAGCTTCAACTGTATGAAGTTAGATTCTTATGATTTCGTGTTCGCAACATCGATCTTTGCACTGAATATGTGGAGACGCTACGATTCAAATTGTTTACGAATCATAAATTCTTTTCTTGAGGTATTTATTCTCTCGAAAGGAGTTGAATATGAGACGACAAAGATGATTAAAGTTTATGGCAGCGTGTGGTTTTGGTATTGATTATACGCTGAGAAAAGGAAATAAAGTGGAGATACAGTTAATAGAAAATATCATAATATGGTATCGACAATGTTGTCTGAATAGAACGATTTAGATGCGTTGGCTTCGTGTAGAGTTAAAATGAGGTTGACGACCAGTTCTAGTCAGAATACCGCAATGACTGATAGAGTTAGAGGTATGCCTTAGGGGCAATTATGCAATTTTTTACATATATCTAATTTGATGGCCAATCTTGTTCAAACTAAAAGATGATTTCTTTCTATTATATACTTGATATAATGTGATATATTAATTAATTAATTAAATTAAAAATATATTTAATAGAAATTCATAAATGATTTGTTTTGTGATAGTAATTACAAAGTGTTGTAACCATGAGTAATTTATCACAATAAAAATAAATATACCATTTAAATATTTCTAGTCAAAATGTATCGAAACTGAATATCGATACATCTATTGAGACTGGAGTATGCAACACTCTTCAAATATTAAGCAGTTTATTACTCATGACTGTTGAGGGCACCAATGGGTTATGTACTGCTAGTCATTAAATATGAAATGAAGCACTCGATAGTTATCTGTTGGTTAATATAACTAAGGTCAAGCAGAGAATATCGATGTGACTAATTTATACAGTTCTCTAGACTTGAGAATAACGTCGATCTTCAATATGAAAACTCCGTTTTGATTATAGTTAAATCATGACACGACGTTCATCGAACGATTATAGTTAGATCGAGTTAAAGCATTGGAAGTGAAACACTATTCAAAAGAGGATTCATTTCCTCAGTTATATGAGGTTAGTATCACGGTCAACTGATGTCAACTCAAAGTCAAATTCTCTGAGCAGAGCAATTCAGTTAAGAATAATTGTTATTATTAAACCAATGACTTTGTGTTTGCATTGTAAAGTTGAATGTGGACGATATTGGAATTTTGACCATTATCAAATTTCATAAGTCCTAATGTGATATATTTTTGACGAAGAAAATTGATGTAAATAATTGTCACTATCAGGTACCGCTTGTAATAAGTAAAATTGAATTTTACCAAAAGATGTGTAAGCGATAAATTCAGCCAAAATGTCACACCACCTGCTAAGTGACGTGTGAACATTAATATTCGAATAGTTCGACATTAATCTTTGATTGAATTTACACATTTGAGTCGCACAATCGTAATGATGAATACTTTGAACGAACCGCATGATTTAATTAATTTATAAATTGTTGTAAATTAATTAAATTGATTAATATTTATGAAATATTAATTATTAAACTTAATTTGATTTGTTTGAATTAGTACTTAATAAAGTGCGTCTATAAAAGTTATAAACGCGCGTATTGATATTCGATATCAATAAAATATGTAAATTGGATTTAAATAGATCAATTGCTAAGTGTTTTTTTTGGAATTTTTCATTGAGGCCCACATGCATGATGAAAAAAGGAATAGGTTTCAAATGTGATTTGAAAATCTAAAGGAGGAATTAATTAAAAAAGTAAATAAATCTCCTTTTTATGAATCACTTAAATATCATTTAGGAAATGAACTTTGTTCTTTTCTCTTTATTTTATTTAGCCGAATATATGAAGAAGATGTAAGAGGATTTGATGATTTAATTTTGAAATTAAAGAAGTAAGGTTTTAAAGGAAGAAATTGAAAAGGTTTTATTGTTTTCTTTTAAAATATATTCTCTCTCATCCTCATTCACGTTTCGTTTTAGACAAACAATTTTTTCTTCTTTCTTTCTTAAACTCTCCTCCGCTCCTTTAATGGCCTATGTGAAAATAAAAATTTCATAAAACAAATTCAAACAAAACAAATAAATTCAAAATGGTTCTCGTTTCTTGATCCTTACTTAAGGCTGATTTTTGAATATAGAGGTTTGATTCATCGTTCAAGGTACGATTCATTGGTTACATGTAAAGAAAAAAATTCAATCTTTCAAAGTGTACTTCAAGGCTTTAGAATTAAGGTATGATCTTCTTATTCTAATAATTTTGATATAATGTTTTAATAAGTAAAATTGCATGCCATAATTTATGTGCATAATATTGTCTCATTTGATTTAAAAATGGTTTATGTGGTTTGATTGTTTGATATACGAATTGATTGGTTTATTTATTTAGATAAATCAAAACTGAAACTTGTATATGATTAAACAATTTTTTAATTGTATATCTATGTTTAACCATTCAAATCAAAATGTACTTCTTTTGATTTGAAAGTTTATATGTTCTTAGTGTTTGCATTTGTGCAGTAATATAAACTTGCATATGATTAAATGATATTTTGATAATAAATTGATTACAATAAACTTCTAAATTTGTTACCTTATTTGACATCATAATTATCATTCTTTAAGTATTCAAAGGATTTTAACATATTGCTTAATTCACTATATATCGTCTTTTGTTTTATAATAATAATGAAAAAAATTATTTATTCATATAGGTTGAATCTCCTTAGATTTGAAAGTTTATTTGTTCTTATTATCCGCATCTTATTGTAATTAAAACTCACACGATTAAAGGATGCTTTGATAATAAATTGATTACAAAATTTGTTATCGTATTTAACATGACTAATATCTTTCTTTAAGTGTTCAAAGGGTTGTTAATATATTGCTCAGTTTAGTATGTTTCGCTTTTATTTAAAAAAACATTTTCGATATAATTTGAATCCATTGATTTAATTGTATACATACACATTTTGTTAACTAATTTGAGTTTATATTAATTCATAAATACATCAAAAAATTTAAATGCGATATGGTTTATTTTGAATTAATAAAAAGTTTTGGGTTAATCTTTACATACAAATAATTACATCTATATGCATATGTACATATAAAACTTAATGTTTATTATTTCAAATAGTATAATTTAAATGCTTTATTAATATCATACAATTTTAAATGGGGCGGTAGTATATGCATATGAATTATTGTTGGCTATTCCTATTCTTAGTCAGGATGATTCGTTGATTGATAATTGAATACTGCATAAATCAAGTTTGTCAAAAAGGGAAAGATGAATCAATCATCTTTGTCATCATTTATTTCTTTGCCTTTTGTTCCTTATGTGATTGCCTTTAAACTTATTCTTATTTATTCATATACAACATGTTATCAATTGATCATACTTACCTTATGTTTAACTATTCTGTCACACAATTAAGAAATGGATATATATGATATATTTAAACCTTATTTTTTATATCACATTCTTGATTGTTTTAGAATTAAATTAATAAAACAAAATATGGTATTAAATAAAATACTGATTTTATTTAAAAGAAATTTAGATAAGATCTAAATATATTTATACTTCATAGACCCATCAATGATCCAAAAATGGTAAATTTTTTGAAATTCACGTATTTCTTCCACTGCAAGCTGGTCCAATTCCTTCAATGATTTCTTGTCTAAAAGTCTAATCGGTATTGATTGAAAGAATTGCAGCAAAGAAAAAGAATGATCCAATACAAATTGATCGAATTAAGAGACTGAAAGTAGAAAGTGAGGTTGATGATTTGAAAGATTTCATACTTGACCAAAGAGGATGGTCGAGAAAGGAACGGTTGTGCATCTCGAATGTGGATAATATGAGCAATGAAAATTGATTATTCATCCCGAAAATGTATCATGATATAAAGATGAGTTTCTTTTGAGAATGTATGAAAAAAGATGTAGGCATATGGATGAAGCAAAGTATGAATTGCCAATAAGTAAAAGCCGAACACCAAAAGCAAGTGGATTACTTCAACCTTTGAAAATGACACTGGAAATGAGATTCTATATTTATGGATTTTATCGAAGGGTTGTCAAAGTTGAATAGAAGAAATAAAAGCATTTGGATCGTCGTTGATAGACGGATCAAGAGTGCATGCTTTATCCCTGCTAAATCGACAAGGACGACACCTAGTTTAGCGAAGTTATTCACAAAGAATGTTATGAAATTTCATGGAATATCGAGTAGCATTGTAAGCGATGGAGATCATTTGTTCACTAGTGAATTCTGGAAAAGCTTACAAAACGAACTGGATAACAGCTGAAAATGTGTACTGCTTACTATTCGCAAACTAATGGACAAACGGAAAGGGTTAACAAGATACTTGAAGAATTATTTAGAGCTTATGTACTGGAATTTGGAGGGTCATGGAAAAACCATTTGCACTTAGTCGAGTTTTCCTACAATAATAATTAGCAAACTAGCATAGGAATGACACCTTTCGAAGCACTTCACAGAAGGTTATGCAAAATGTTTGCATACTAGTTGGAGATAGGCGATGGACCGATACTTGGCCCTAATACGGTGAAAGAAGCGACTGAGAAGATTTAACTAATCTGAGCAAGGATGAAGAAATCTCAATCAAGGCATAAAAGCTACGCAGATAAAAGGCGTAAGGCCTTAGAATTCAGCCTGAAGTCTGTGTTTTTATGAAAATACCACCGATGAAGTGTGTTATACGATTTGATTAGTTAGGAAAGTTGACATCAAGATATGTTGAGTCGTTTCCTATTATGAAGAGGATCGAGAAACTAGCATATCAGGTAGAGTTACCGAATACTTTGGTAGAAGTCCATAATGTTTTCTATGGATTTCACTTAAGGAGGTACGTGTGTGATCCAAAGATTACTATAGAGCCAACGATTTTGGAAGACTTGGTAGTGGAGTCAGATATTACTCTCATTAGGCGACATATTCGAATAGTTGATAGAGATACGAAGGAGTTAATGAATAAGACGGTATTGTTAATTAAAAGTTTAATGGAGCGATATCCTTGTATAAAATTTGACTAGTAGTTATATTGATGTTGTTTTCATGTACTTGAGACACATGCTTGTATGGAATAATAAGCTTATTAATTTTCCTTATCGCAATTTCGAGTATGAAATTCTTTAAGATGGGAGTCTGTGACATCCCTAACTTCTCTTGCACATTGTCCAAATATTTAATTATGGGATAATTAAATGGAAAGTAAGAAATATGAGATTTGTCATATCAACTAGCTAGCTTGGCCTTTAGATAATATAATGTAGATGATGTTTTAAAAATTAAATAAAGGGATTATGATGAATATAAGAAGAAAAGGGTAAATATGGAAGAGCAAACCTTATATTATATTTTTCTCCCTTCTTCTTTGTTCATTTCACTTTTATTCTTAAGCTAAAACCAAACCGAAACAAGGTCAGCTACCGTTTCCACATAAGAATAAGAAAAAATAAAGGAGTAAAAAACCTAAGGCAAATTCCATTCAACAAATCAAAAGGAATAATATGCATCCATCTCTTTATGTTTTGATGTGTTTTTCTCATCAAAATTTTAGAACATTTGGCGATCAAAAACTTAGGTAGTGTTTGGTTTAGAAACGAATTTTGTGTTTTCGATTTTCAATACGCATGTCAAATAAGAGAAAAATGGAGGAATGGCGGATGAGATTAAAGAAAGACGGATGAGATTAAAGAAGGACGGATGGAAGGACGAAAGAGATAGAGGAACGACAGAAGAACAGATTGTTTCACGTGCTTGTGTTATTTCCAAAACATGGAAAACAAAAAAGTTGTTTTCTATTTTGTATGTTAACTTCGTTTTCTAAATTGTTCGTTTTCGACAATATACATGCGTCGTGTGCATTTTAGTATCGATGAAAACTCAAAACAAAAAACCAAACACTACCTTAGTTTTTCTCATCAAAGCTCATATTCGTGATTTCTCAAATTTTAGGAAAGATTTCTCAAATTTTTAAATAATATCCATAAATCCATATTCATGATTATTCAATCCATATGCATAATAATTAATAACTAAAAATTCTGATCTACATCAAATCCTAACCAAACACATCAAAACAAAAGGAGATAGATGCATATTATCCACCTTGATTTGTTAAATTTATGGAATTTTATTTAACTTCTTTAGTTTTTCTTCTTCTTAGGTGGAAATAGTGGCCAGCCTTGTTTTAGTTTGGTTTTAGTTTAAAAATGAAAGTGAAATGAACAAATGAAATGTGAGAAAATAGCATAAGGTTTACCCTTTCATATTTACTCTTTTCTTCTTATGTTCATTATAATTCATTTATTTAAAACATCCTCTTCATCATTATATTATGTAAAGGCCAAGCCAATTAGTTGATATGACAAATCCCACATTTCTTACTTCACATTTAATTATCCTATAATTAAATATTTGAACAACGTGCGGTAAAAATTAGGGGTGTTACAACAAATTTTAGGAAAATGGGAAAGCAGTGTTGAGAATTGGACTTGTCGATTTTAGAATTTTCATTGATATTTTCACTTGCTTCAATTCATTTTTCGTTCCAATTGAAGATAGTGTGATCCAGTTGGAATTGCAAGTCAAATCATACGATTTAGTGATTTTTGGTAACATTGATGGTAGTTACATTCCTAGAGCGCACAACTCACAACGCTCAAAATTCCAATGGAGTACAAGTTGCGTAATCAATGAAGTTAACCAACAAGGGACTCGATCATAACTCATGGTGGGAGGATGATGACATGAACGCAAATAATCAATGAAGGTAACCAACAAGGGACTCGATCATAACTCATGGTGGGAGGATGATGTGACATGAACGCAAATCATAATAAAGTCCTCAAGAAATATAGATATTAAACTTTGTGCACACCTGATTATGCATGTGCACAAAAGTGCACAAGCAATAAATGAGAAAGGCAAGGCACAATTGTTATCTGACTGCATCCAAAACCAAAGGCTACCATTTGCACAAGATGCACAGTGATATATAAGATGGACAAGGCACAGATTACAACCAAAAACTTCCATGTACATAAGATGCATAACCTATATTATTTGAGGCGGAGCGGAGTGATAGGCGCTAACAATTTTTTAGAGTCCAAGCGGAGCTTAGGTAGAGTGTAGACGAAAATAAGCGTCCACCAAATAGTTTGGTACAAATTAATTTTGCATTAAATAACTATAGAAACGGTAACCACATAAAGCGAAAAATTCAATTTGTACTAATTATAGGGCCACTATTTAATATTTTAATATGAGTGACACAGACACACACACATATATATATGCACGATTTAAGTTTATCGTCAATAAATTTTAAACGAAAAAAAACTTTATAGCTTATTATAGTAGCAAAATTTATACATAATAATGTTTATACATAATAAAATTTATTTCATAACTATAACTACATATTTATATACCTAATAATAATGACTTCAAAAAAAAGCATAATAATTGTGAACGGTATAGTTTTCTTTAATAGGTTATACTTCTAACATATTTAAAATATAATTTAAAAATAAAAAGATTAAGAAAGTAAAATGAAGAGCTGTTAAAATCAAATTTCGAAGAAGTGAAAAAGTGATGAGTAATTATTATTGTACTTTTATTTTTATTTTGAACAAATTAAAAAAGCTTCGGAAAACATGAAAATTGTACATTTATTTTGAATTATAAAAACGAATGTTTATTGAATGATTTTCTAGATTTTTAAATGAAATATATGAAGTGTAAATAAATTTTGAAATTTATATTAGAATATGTAGAGCTTCAATATATAAACAAAGTAATTCAGTATTTTTAGTGTACTTATATTTAATTTAGTCAGTAACAAAAATGTATACCAAAAAGCCTATTTTCTTAGCTTCCCAAGAAAAACCTAATTCTCAAACGGTACCTCGGACAATGAGTGGAATAAAGTGCCAAAGCAAAAAAACGGAGCGCCAAAACTGCAAAACAGCGCCTAAATGACGTTCCGCGATGCCTGGACTACACCCTTGATAACATATTGCACAACTGATTACACCCAAAGCAAGGCGCGATTATTATCCGATTGCACCTATTATCCGAGGTGCAACAAGTGATACAACTATTATCCAACTGCACCTAAAGGCTTGTGTCCACAAAGCGTACATGAGATACACAAGGTACAACTGTTATTTGGTTGCAACCGAAGGCTTCAATGTGCACAAGATGCACAAGTGATACACCTGATAGGCAAGGTACATGATTAGACCCAAAAGCTTCCACAAGCATATGAGGTCGCCACTCAAGCTGAGAACAATCTCATCTGGGCTTGACAGTGTACCGTGAATATTAGGATAAAAGAGAACCCACTATATGAGAGAAATTAGCTACTGCACTAAAGACAAAATTAGTTGGATATTCAGCTCTTGTATAATTTAACAACTTCGACATCATCAATGAATGAAATCTAAGCTCTCTTTATAGCTCTATCTTCTCTCCTTTTGTTCTCTATTAATTGCAATGACTATAGCTAGGAAAACAAAATTAGCTTATTCCAATTGCTAATATAATTATGAGTATTTTGAAGGCTTCTTATTAAATGCTTGATGGATGCCACATCATTAGGAGCTGTCAGAATTTATTGACTATCCCATAACATAAAAAACCTAATTCTCTTGAAATCTATCTAGGATATTCTGAGTAAGTTACACAGTGATTCAGGATAAAACGTCAAAGAGAACTTCAAAAGAAAAGGGAAACCACCAGTTATAAACAAACTCCAGCGAACAGGTTGAATCAATACTATTATAGTAACTCATTATAAATGACACACACTGAGATCTAAGAATAAAAATTCTTACCATTATTGGCAATATAATCAAACGATTCAAGAGCCTCGGAAGTGTTGCGGTATATATTTGGCGACAAGAGGTGCACAAGGTGATCATCCACCCACCTACGCTACAGGATAAGATAATTAGTGAGCATTATATGCAAGTTCTGAAATATCATAGTATAGATCTGGGAATTAAATTAGACGAGAGCCTTAATAGATTGTATTAAGTAGGAACTATAAAGAAACTATAATGCAATAACCTATGTAATCATGTACTGGTTACATTAAGCAGGAGGCCAATGCTTATACAATCAAAAATCAAGATTACAAGTCGTATTAATGTTTATCTCTCTTCATTATATCTAATATTTATAAAGATAAATGATTATATACGATTCACCACTTTTCGTTGTTTCATCCGCCGATCTTTCAATTTTTCATGTTGTCGCATCTCTACATCAGTATGTGTACATTGTGCATGGCATACACAAGTGCAGGAACATAGCAGATACATGCTTACCATTTCATCTAACAATAATTTGAGAAAATTTTACCTTCGCCATTTTTTCTCTTCCTCGCCAATAACATAATCACCAGCATGTATTTTGTGGTTCAGTTTTTCTACAATATCTGCAAGTACATATACCTAATAAGAGTAAACCTGCAACTATTCATTATTCTATTTTTTTTACAACAAAAGAAAATCAAAATATACCTGATGAATCAACAAGCTGTTCACCATCCACGACTAGGATGGGGACTTTCTTATAGTCAGACCACTTGATTTCCTTTTTACTGAAAGGATGGACCTCCACAACTCTGTAGGGAATATCATTGTAGTCCAAAAATGCTGAAATAAAAACAATCGCAGCCAGTAAGATTGTCAATCAACCCAGCTGTCACAAGAATCTATGCAAAGTAAAATATATAGCATTGTAAGCTTGCATATACAAGAAATATAAACATTATTACTTAAGCATCTCATGTTGAATATAATTGTGTATTTTTTTTTTTATAAAAAAAATGGACAACATTTCTCATAAAGCTAAATGCATATAGCTGTGTGGTCAAAGAATACTAGTAAATGATAAGTAGAGCTGTCAATGGATATCCGAAAAATCTGAAATCCGTCTGTATCCATATCCAAAAAGCGGATAAATATCTGATATCCGGAAGAACGGATGCAGATACGGAAACATCCACATCCGAAAATTGTCCGTTCGATTTTTATCAAGATTATAGTTTAAATTATGTGTATTTAATGCAATGAAAGATATTTGTTAATTATTGTATTCACTTAATAGTTCATATCATATGCACTTAATACATGTTAACTGCTCAAACTATTTATTATCATCATATTTATTTATTTTTAACACTTCTATAATCAATGGGATTTAATAAAAAAACATATTAAACTGAAATTCACTATTTATGTTTTGTGATTTATCGATTGTTAGCGGATAAGATAATAATCTGATATTCATCTGTATCAAGAAATGCGGATATGCTATTATCCACATCTAAAAGTATCCGTTGACAAATTTAGTGGTAAGGATTACAGATTGTGAATCTAAAGATCTTAGGTTTGAAACTCTCGCGCACTATATGCAATACTCATAGTTGTCAAGTCGGAAAAGCATCAAGCCTTCGTCTAGCGCTTTTTTAGGCCTAGTGCTTTTTTGGACGCCTTAAATGACATTTTTTATGTACTACAGCCAAAAAAACAGCACTTGAAAAATACAATAAAAAATTTTGGCTTAAAAAAGGGCTTATAAATGCAATATTGAGAACAAAACATTGTAAAATAGCACAAATCAAACTAAGAGTGGCGGTAGCAAATGCCAGGCGGCGACGGTGGCAAAAATCGAGTGGCGGCCGTCAACGAAACTAGACTTTTTTTTCGAGAATTTGACATTGAAAAAGGAAACTAGAGTTTTTTTCGAGAATACGCTACAAATAGAGTCAAACGAGCCTATTTTTCTTTCCCCTATTGGATTTCGAGCTGCTATTGGGCTAGATGCTGAAATTTTCAATTTCCCCTCAAATGTTGCACAAGGCATTGTCGCTTCACAAGTCGAGCGCGTTGATGCCTTTGGGGTTTTTTTAGCACCTCACGCATCATAGGTCTTCAGAAGGTAAAAAAGTCCCCAGGCTGGTCCCTAGGACTTTTTGGCACCTAGGAAAGCCTAGCCGAGGGCTTTGATAACATAGACGATACGGACATCATATGATGTACTATGTAAGAATTTATGATAGCATATCATGTACTATATGCTGTATAAAGATATTGATGTAAGCAGTATTCACAGATGCCGTATGTTTGATAATATTGTACATGTACTGCTACAGAAAAGTGGTGTATTGGCGTTGTTCCATTATGCACCGGTCCTTGTTTTAATCGTGCCTTTTTAACTTAACATTATCCCACTAGTAAATGTCAATTATAATTTTCACTCTTTTAGCTTCAAGGAATCTACTTGGTCAATAATAACAATTTTCCTAATCAAACATATTCAGAATTTACTGAGCCCCAAGTCATAAACTGTGACGCCTCACCTCTATACTCACATTAGCTAAGGACACTACGGGGTAATGCCGTCGGTTAGCACGAAAAATAAGGTTGTTGAAGAGCGACCATTTATGTAATTGCTTTATGCGAGTACCGATATGTCAGATAGTATTATATGCATTTCCTTTCAAAAGGAAATATGACACATCAATTATAAACTCAAAACTACTACATAGTGGTTGTGTGATCTTCAGAAATAAATATAAAATAAGCATAACATAAATCAGTCACGGATATTCATATCACAATGGCGGAAACAGATATAAATATATCACATGGAAGTGTACATCAAAGTAATGCTCATACAAGATCCACTATACCACAAAAAAATATGTACAAGTGTTAGACAAAAGAATATGTATACATCAAGGAGTCTCTATCTCGAATGTATAAAAACAAACACTATTAAGCTAAAATAGTTAGCCAAAAGACAGATGACAAACCCAGATAAGAAGTCAAGCAGAAGCATCTGAAATATCTCGGTCTGACCCAAGTACTATTTAAGAAGAAAAAATAATAACCGGATCAGTCTGGCTATAAATATCATATAAAATGAGATAGGATAAAAAATATGACAAAAATGTATGATAATAATGTCATACTGTGACAAGTATACATTAGATAACAACAAAAATCATACAATATCTCAAATTTTCTCAAACACAAAAAAATATCATATTATTTATTTTATTCACCAAACCACAAATATTGATAAAGTTTATCAATACAAATCACAAAAATTGATGAAACACAAATTCTAGAAATCATCGATTAGAAATCCATAAAAACACAACGGGGGAGGCCTATCAAAAAAGGGAGCATGAAAACTCACTAACACGTGTATCACAAACAGGACGCTATCTTGTGAAAATACGGGGTACTGTCCCCCCTTGGAACAAATAAGCTGAACATCGACGCACTTAAAAAGATACGTCCCATGCACAATCCAACATCGATGCACCTGAAAAAATACGCCCTATACACGTACTTATTGAGCCGAACATCGACGCACCTAAAAAGATACACCCTATGTACCGAACTCATTGAACCGATTGCTCCACGAACGGTCAAAAAGACCAGGGGTCGCTAGCCCCTAAAAATTAGACGAAGCTCTATAAAACTGGATACAGTCCTCCACGTGGACAAAAAGACATCGCATATTGCTAGTCTAAACCATAAAATGATCACCATTGATTAATAAGAAGTGTAAATTACACTAAACTAGTAAATAAATGAGTTTAGCTTCATGTCCCATAACCACTGGCTTAACTTAAATATTTACGAACAAAATGTAGATTTCCACTCAAAAATTATCACGAGATTTCAATCGAACAAGTCCAAAAATTAACCGACAAAGAAAACGCAAGTATTTCACACCGCTTGTTTTGCTAAGTCGTTTAATTAGATTTCTCATACGAATGAGGTAAAGGTTTGTATATACTAATAGATTAGAAAAAGTTTTTAAAAACGAGCTTTGTATTAAAAATAACATTGAAATCATTTTTGTGAAAGAGTTTGAATATTTACTACTAGTATAGAAATCTTTGTAAATGACAAATCACAGAAATAATTGTAAAAGCAATCAATCACTAAAAATTCACATTCAACGACGTGAATTAAAACCATAAAAATCGATATCAAATTATCAAATGGATACTCCAAGAAATCTAGAAAGAAGTCATCAAAGTCGATAATAAATGAAGACGACCATTCGAATCAAGCAAAAATCGATATAAATGGAAAGCCACAGAGAAATAGGCAATTTTCCTAAATTTAACTGTGTCAGACGTCCGATAGTTTCTCCAGACGTCTGAGCTGAAGGTCTGGAATTTTTATTCCGCGACTCCAGACGTCTGAGCATACTACCAGACGTCTGAGCTGAAGCTCGGGGCAATATTTTGCCTAGGCGATGGCCAAATCATATCGAAAGCGATTGGATGAGCAACGATGGCTAGGGATTTATGCCAAGCGACAACCCAGCCCTATATACTCGCCAATACACTTCGAACAACATGTCCACACATCTATATAAGGATTTTCATAGATTTTGACTTCAAAATGCTAAAAATTGAAAATTTCACCAAACCAGTTCAATTCAAAAACAAATGGATATGAATAGATGTTAGGAATTCATACCTAACAACTATCAAAGATATAGACATGGATGTGAGTTCAAGAACTTACCTTTGAACCCAAAAACAACAAATGAGAAGCTCTAAAATAAAGGAAAGATCAACCATTCTTCAACTTCAACTCTAGAAGCTTCAATCTATGATCAAATGCAAATATTTTCTAAGTTAGGTTTTAGGAATTTCAGCAAGTTGGAGAGAGATTGAGATGGAGAAGATGAAGAGTATGCTTACCTAAGCTTCTCTTTGATCTTAGAGCTTGAATATGAATTTTCTAGTAATCTAAGGTTTAGGAATTTTAATTTCCTCTTTTAAATTCCCTCTTTTTTCCCTCATTTTCCTTTAGCTTGAGAATGTTAGAAAAATAGAATGAGTGAATGAAGAGGGAGGGTGGAGTTAGGGTATTTTGTTGGCTTGCTTTGTTGGGTTAGTGGGCTGAAACCCAAACCCAAAGCCCAATTAGAAAATACCAAAATTCTAATCAACTCCAAACATATCAATGTTTATACTCAAAAATGTCACAAATGCCGTTTTGAACTCAATGGTAATAGTCTCGAGTCCATTCGACTATTTACAAAAAGAAGCATTTCGGACTTTAATTCTACTAATGAAGCTATATTTAAATACATTTAAATATACAATCGTAAAATATGAGGGTTGTTACATAAACCATCAAATCTGAATTAAGCTAACAAACGCAATGATCCGTACGTTAGACAACGATGACAAATGTATACTGTTAGACCAGTCAGTGAAGCGTTTTTTTGTCATTGGAAGATTAAAAAATCATTCTGAAGTCCCTAGGATGAGAAGAAGCGATCTAAAAATACATATATTTTTTTGCATATTTTCCTATATGTTTGCAAATAGATCCCATATTCATATATCTATAAACAAATTTAATAATTTTGCAAATCTAATATTTCTAACAAACACTTTATACTTTTGCTAATAAGAATTGATTTAATTTTAATAATGTTTTTATCCTTTTTCACTCTCATGTAAGTTCAATTATTTTTATTATTTTATATATTTTTTGTTTTGAAAAAAACATATCAACTGGGTGTTTATTTAATATCAAATAGTGGGTTTTACGTTCGCTTAAAAGTAATGCATAAGTTACATATATTACATTATACAAATTGAATAACAAATATGAAATATATGATTATGACTTAATTCTACCACTAATTCTGAAATTAAATGTTTAATACCAATTGAATATAGGGTTCAACATATGATTAAATCTCACGTCAGACTTCCAATCAAAATACAAAGTTATGTCTATATCATAGCCACGGTTTAAAATAAATTTTGCATCTGACAATGGATCTTTCAAATACCCTAGACATTTAATACTAAATAAATATATAAACATATGGGAAGGGATCAAGATCCCATTTTATAAATCTCATTTTCATAACACTTCATATTTTTATGCCAAAAAAAAAAAATTCCAAATCGATGTAATTTTTGGAAGATATGTTCTATTTTTTGGCAAAATCATCGATGCAGAAATTTGAACCAAATCAAAACTTTTAATCCTTTCAAAATTACATTTCAAATTGACAGTTAATATAAATATTTTTGATGGTTCATATTGAATTGCAATTTTGAAGGAGTTGAATACATTCATTTTTTTGTATACATGCTCTAGTTAATAAATAAAACATATTTACAAAAATTTACTTCGATCTAAGAAAGATTGCACAAAAAGACCATGGGTTAAAAGGGGTATTTATGAGGAGGGGTTCTTCATATGTATGTACGCATGTGCGTGCGCGTTGCGTGCGCGTGTGTTAATGCGTGTATGCATGCATGCATGCATTCATACATGTTTGTGTGTGTATGTCTACACGTGTGTATTATTTAAAGTGTAAAGATGAAATTGATAGTAAAGTTTGTAAGATATAAAATGTCGGTACACTGATTCACACTCCTGTCCTTCAAAAAGTTACTAATATTTGTGTCATTTCTTACATATTGCCAATGTCGTTTGGATAATTCTCTAAAAAAAGAGTCATTTGGATATCAATAACACATATAATCAGTCTAGTCTGCACAATCATCAAGCAAAAATACATTACCAATCATTTTAAAACTATTGCATCCTTTTCCAATCAAAACTCAAAAACAAAAACTAACAAATAAGAAAGCAGAAAAAAAAATTGCTCACCTTTAACTTTGTTACAGAATGGGCATGCTTCGTATTGATAAAGCACGCATTCTTTAGGCAATAAATCATTCGAAGGTCTTTCCTTAGCTTCAGCAACAACTATGGCCCCTATTAAAGAGAACGAACCAACTACTCCAGCTATCCCATAACCACTATTATAAGATCTTGAGCTTCCACTTGCGCACGATGATGATGATGAATGAAAAGTGGCAGTGGATGCGGCGGCTGCGCACCGCCACGTAGGTGTGGAGGAAGAAGAACGGAATAGCGATGGAGAACAGAGGGCTACAGCTCTTCGAATCATTTTTTATTAGTTTTAATCAGTGAGGTATGTTTGAGATCTGATTTTGATCAAACACACGGTAACGCCAAAGGTAGAGGGATTTTTTCGTTTTTTTCTTTTTCTGTTGTAAGCGAGACAAGCTGGATTTGGTTTCGGCAGTAAAGTTCAGTCTTTTTGTTTGATTGGTTTGGATCACGAAATTTTAAAGTCCAGCGGAGTTGGCTGTCTCCTGGAGTCGTACAATAGCGGTTGTCACAGGTTCTTGAGTATCTGACCGCGATTTTGATTGGTTTAAACGAAATGCTGTTATAATCGATCAATATATACTCGAGAGTTTAACATACATCGATTGTAAGGGTTTTCTATTAAAATAATATTACATATATATTCTTATATTTATTCTCTAGTTATGTGAAGATTAATTTTTCAATATGATTAATAAGAGTATTGTTATTCGGATTTTCAATCCAACAGGATCCAAGGGATGTCAGAACAACTTGGTCGAGTCAAAGTAACTCAAAAGTCAAGCGAAAGAAATAGAGTAACAAGCCAAAGGAAGTCGGAAAAAAAGAACGAAAAAATCCACTAAGGACATAGATCGCCGGCGATCCATGGCTTATGGATCGCTAGCGATCCATGGGATTAACCCATGAGCTCACCGTTTCTCTTGCATCACGATCCAAGCACATATTCGAGAAGCAACGACTGAGTTTGACGACATTCTGAGTTAGTCAGATCAAGAGACAAGCATTTGTCTAGTCCAAACAGCCGCTAAATACAACTAACAAGTAAACCGTTATCAAAACAATGCGACGCACAACGAAACTACATGAATGACATCGACACAATACGATAAAGGCATTCCATGCACCAAGGTCCTAAAACAGACTAAGCGTATGGATCGCTAGCGATCCATACAATTTCGTCCAGTGGCTGCGGACTTCATAGGGTAGGGGCAAAGGATAAATGCCAAGTAGTCAGCCTACCAAAAAAGGGTCGCACGATACTTCAACTCCAAGACACGCAACCAAACATTCGAAGTGGGAGACCTCGTCCTCGAACGGATCTATCCCGCGTCGGGATCCTTCGAACCAAACTAGGAAGGGTCATATGTGATCAATAAAAAACCAAGGGACGGAACTTTCAAATTGACAACGGCGACAGAGTCCAAATTCCTAAAGCATGGAATAGCAAATTGCTATGCCGCTACTTCATCTTTTATTAACGAAATTGATTCGCTTTTTGAACCAATGATATTGTGTTCTTAATAGTAAGCCGTTGAGTCGACAAGGTCAAATCAACTCAAAACCATACAATTGCTAGTTGAGAATGTGGAATTACACCCAAATACGCTCCACTTACCCACCGAGTCGACAGAAGCAAATCGACTCAAACCGTTGGATCAGCGGAAGCCAATCCCCACCTTATAAGAATTAGTGTTGCCCCGGCAACATTGGGAAGACTCAAATGAAAAAATCGTGCATCCCGTAAGACGCGCAGTGACTCTTAAAACACAAACTCCTCATGTTTTCTGAAGATAGGAAACGCTGAGAAGTATCAAAAGTCGCGCACTTCATAAGCCACGCACTAACTCTTCGAGCTGTGAAATCACGCTCTTGATACATAAACTCCTCACTTTGTCCGAAGATTGGCATCGTTGAGAAGTATTTTAAGTACCAGAATTGCCCCGGCAATACTGGGAAACTCATCTGTCACAGGATTTGTGAAGATCAAACCACTCCCATTATCAGGAGTAACGGCCACGACTCTAATAAAATCGAAATGCTATGAACTAGTAGAAAATCTCAATTGCTGACACCCTATAATAAACTATTGCCTTCAATGCGAATAACATTTAACTGCTCACAGATAACTCGTATGATGTGCACTCCCGAGGCAATGAAGTGCATATTTGAAGATTGCAAAAGATCCATAGAAATGATACTCATAAATATATACTCACGCTTTTGAGAAATGATAAGTGGTTTAACTTCCAAAAATTTACAAAGATTATTCATCAAGTTAATCTCGTAACTGCATGCTTATGAAATTTCTAATAGTTAATCTCATAACCATATGCTCAGTATGAAGTTTACATTTTCGTGCACATTTTAAACATGCATATGTATATATATCCTAGAATTGCATAAAAACATAAATTGCAAAACTTGTAAAAGGAAAATATTCGAATTTTAACTTAATCATATTCCAAGTTTTGGAATGCAAACTATTAGAACTATAATTTACCAGTCTTGTATCGAGTGTTTGAAGTAAACAACCCTGTGAAATGACGGGCATATATGACGGTTAAATAAAAATGTTATGCTCAAAGACAAAAATATCACATTTCACAAATTCTGTTACTCCAAACAAAGAATTCTAACAGTAATCACAAGACTAAATAAAGTGAAATGGAAGCAGATGAAATAGACATAAGTGCATAGGACACATATGAGCAAATAAATAAAGGTACAGTCAAAATATCAATAGTATATTACTTATAATTTTCTCCTATACAAGTTCAAAACGTGGGGGTCGTACCCATACAATATCGGTCGGTTAAAAGAAAATGTACGGACAGCACAACAAAAACACTAAGTGCGGACTCTGCACTTGAATAAAAACAATGCAAAATGAATCAAAACCAGATCAGCTACCATCCAAGCTTCTCAACGTCCTTTCCACCACTCCTCTTCCCGCCTTTTGTTCGAAGTTTTCGCTTCGCCTCGAGAGTGGTGTCGCTGCCAGTGATGTCGACGATCACCTTAGTGATGATGTCTTCTTTCTGCTCTGTAACTTTTTTAGAAGACTTGCCCTTCATTTTGCACTTCCGAGGTTTGCGAAAGCTCTTAAAAGCCTTTATTGCTTCGACCTTCTCTTTTATAACGAAAACCAATTGTTCTTGAGATCTGCGTAGCCGCTCAATCTGAATTTCTTGCTCCTGAGCTTCACCCGCCATGAAACCACCCTCAAAAAAAACGGACGGGTCATACAAACTATGTAGTGCGGCGATCTTCTCGGATTTCAGCCCCGGCTGTGAGCCAGACACAGACATGATGACTGAAGCAGATACATAAACGAGCACGGAAGCGGTAGAGATAGCAATAGGCCCAGGCACTGAGAGAACCGGCGGATCGACATGTAGGGAAGATGGACCTATAAGATCAAAATTGAAAGCATTAAATTCGTCCTGGTCTTGGGACTTGAGATGAAAATTCACAAACTAGGGAGAGGCAAGTATATTACCTGCACTAGAAGAATGGCCGAGAATGTCAACTTCGTATTCACCACCTTCACCCTCCTTCGACGGCTTCACAATCCGAGGGGAAGCTTCAAGCCCAGGACTTGGTGATGGATTGCGGGGATGCCCCGATGGCTCGCCGGCACAGGAAATAAAAGGCTCCAATAGCGCTTCGGCGGTTATTGTCATGGTAGCATCGGCAACTTCTTTCTCCTTTTCAATCCGTAAAATCTCCTTCCAGCAGCGCCTTCTTTGATTCTTCGTTGAGATAGGCGTTCTCTAGCTCTTGCTCGACATAAACAACCCTGCTACCATGGAAACAAGTCAAGATCTACTCCCAAACCACAATGAGAGTGCGCGGGAATTTAAGGCCTAAATAGCTTAGACTCTCCTGATGCAGTAGAGAGTTGACATAAAAGTTCAGGATGGTCTCATCCATCTTCTTCATCTTCCTTTTAAAGGAGTTCTGAAGTTCCAGATAATCCTCCACAACATCAGCCTTTTCAATTTCGACACTGGCTCTATCAGCGCTAAGCTACGCAACTTGATTCTGGAGCCTGGTGATTGTCTCAGCATGGTCGAAGATAGTCTTATTATGCCCCTCTACGATAGAACCGTGATCGAAAATGATTTTCTTTTGAGCCTCAATTGTCGCACTACAAGATGCCACCTCCTCTTTCAATTTGGCCTCTTCTGCTTGAGCCTTCTTAATTTCGTCCCTGTAGACAATCTCTCTTCTCTTGTGTGCCTCTTTTAGCTCTTTCAGCAAGCCAGCACTGTTCTTGTTTTCTCGAAGCACCATATCCTTTTCCTCTTCTAGCTGTTTAGTCTTGCGTCGAATTCCGCTAACGCTCTTTCAAAATCATTTTTCTCTGATTCGAAAGAGAGGATTTCCTAATAATTGTTGTGGTTCGTGTCTAGCAACTATTTGCATAATTTCTCCCACTCTTCGACCTGCTCTAAATTATTCTGGATTGCTTGGAGGTAGGGGATATATGTATCCCTACGAACCAGATGAAGGTCACGATCAAACTTAACCCTCTTAAAAACTATCCCGATAGCACTGCCTCAAGCTTGAGAGGACCGAATGGAAGGACATAGGCATGTCTCTGGTGGGGCCGTGAAGAACTGGGGACAAGAGCCACATGAGACGATAGAGCTTGACTTGAAGATGGAATGTGGACGGAAGAAATTGGATTTTCAGAACCAATCGAAGCGGGGGCCGAAGCGTGTTGTTCTGAAAAATGGGAACCGCGGTCAAACTTTGACTTTTTCGATAGATCCTCTCTATCGTCGAAGGTATTCCTCTTTTCGTACACACCTTCATATACGACCCCGTTACCTCTCGTCTCGACGACGAGTTTCGACCTCCAAGTCTTTTCTTCTCTGATATTCCTCCTGCGTTTCGTGGGGCTGGTGACAGTTGGAAGACCTTTTTGACCAACGCTGAGAGTCAGTGAATTCTTCAAAGTCATCATAGAGACCACGTTCTCTCATAATACCTGACATGGAAGATAAATAAAGAGCCTTAGAAATGGAATATAAACATAAAAAGTATGTGTATAAGTGAGTGTAACCCTAGTGAAACATGTAATGTGTTTGGGAGGAAAGCCTAAAACGACGTCACAAACCGGATCGAGGAGGCATCGCGGAAGGAATTGGATTCATTTCGGGCGCAATACAGCCTAAGCGAGGAGATGCCTCCTCAAACTTAAAGTATTTCCCCATGAGCGCGTTGAAATCGACGTAAACATTACTCAAATCTCCGAAGTCCACGCCAACATTTTTACACATAGAATCCTGGCATCGTCTAATTTTTAGGGCACCACCTTTATCACTTATGTCTAGAGGAGGAGATCTCGGAACGACGGGACTCATCCCTGGAGTCTCGTTGCATGATTTAGAATCCTTATCCCCAGACTCTGCATAGAAATCATTACCAGAAGTGGACTCATCATTACTACTCCCGATCTCTTCCTCCTCCTTTTCTATATATATGACGACCTTGCCTTCCCTTTGATTAAACCTCTTCTCCTCTTCTTTTGGAATTGGAGGCATTTAGACTGGCCAACTGACTCCGGTCGAGGGAGCATCCTTTCCATCACAAGTCCCTTCAGCTGACTCGTCAGATGGGCCTTCTCGTTCTTGAAAAGCACCCTTTTCAGAACTATAAGACGAGGAGGTGGATCGCATGCGCACCCTAGACCGAGAGGGGGATGGGACCTCAAATGGAACTACAGACCTCCCCGGATGCAACAGTCCGTATCGAAGCAAGTTTTCATCAATCACAAGACTTTAACATATCTCTCCCCAGCAACGATAGCCTTTAGGGCTCAGAAAGTTCCATTGAAAGACAAATCCATATTCGGCCTTAGAATAGCTGTAAGAATTATTCTACTTATTAGGAATTCTGTCATAACACATTGAAGCTCAACGAGTAAGAAAGGGAACTTACCCCCCGTTGTCCGAAGATGGTTGAACCCCTCAGGAAATCTGACAAAGAAGTATTGAGTTTTGAATTAAACAAGTTGCTCTGCAGTTGCAATACAATTTTACGATTACTTTGGACCTCGATTATAACCAAGGAAGGACATTTATCTCTTCTTATGAAAGAAAGTATCTCAAATTGTCAAAGGTCAGGGCACGATTGAATGTTCACATGAAAAGGATGTGCAATTAAGTTAAGATGGCATAGCCGTTGGGGTGAGTCTGAAATAGAGCAATCCCTAAGTTTCGAGAGGGTCTCTCTTAATAAATCGTTAAAAGGGAACACAACTCCATTCAAGCACATATAATGATGATAAGCGGTATATCCCAGGGGCAGCATATAAGCGAACTTATCCTTCTATGGAAGGTGCACATCTTCCTCCCGGATGCCGTGTTGCAAGCAGATATTGTACAAGACTTTGGTAGAGATCATGGAAGAAGCTCTCTCCGGTGGATTTAGAAGAAATTTGAAATTAGGAGGAGTCGGTCCATAACTGGACCAACTAGAACTAGCTAGCCATACTCAGCTTGAGAAGCAAAAGAAGGAGGGACGATGAACGACGACTCGGCCTTCGAAAGCGCAGGACTTCCTCTACTAGACTTGTGATGAGAGGATGGGTACTTCATTATAAACAACAGAACTTACATTCGAAACAATCAGGCGATTCAACTCTAAAATAAGAACTCCCAACACTTGAATTCCAAAGAAATATCGGCTTGTACTGATGTGTCGGGCTTTAAGTATGTATCGGGGAAAGTGCGATGTGTTATCTACTAGTGATGGGCTCGGTGCCTTGAACACTACAAATGTTGTACCCTGTGTAGATAGTACGCTCGTAGCTGAGAGGGGAAAGGACTTTCGTATCACTTTCTTTTTGAAATTACTTCTCCTAGCTTACCCATTACCGATCAACGATAAATAACGGGCCCGTCGTTTGAAATGATGCGGTTCTAGTACATGTACACCATGCATGCAAAAGAAAGCAAAATCAAGTCGAATCCTTCGGGAGAACAAAACCAATTCACAACATGTCGTGCAATATCGGCTATGGGACCTGGCATAAGTCAATTTTGGCTCAATGGATGAAGATAGTAAAACATGTCAAGCACCGGGGCGAGGCCCGTATGTCGTTCCGTGAAGAACTCTAGACTTGATTTACCATCTTCCTCCATTAAGCCGCAATCGACTCGGACTCTTCATGACTAACACCATGAATACAACTTCGCCACCAAAATGACAAACCAACATCATGATCAGCAAACCCACCTTGAATCAGTAATCAAGAGGCAAGGAAGGTTGAAGTTCTCGATCACGCGACCTAAACAGTGGATCGGCAGTGACCTATGCAAGTCGGCGAGCTAAGGGATGGATCGATGGTGATCTAAGGTAGCGGGCTAACCTAGGGTTTGGAGATAGCGGCAAAAGAGAATTGAAGGCTATGGCGAAACAGCGGCGACGAGGTTGCGAAGTCGACAACGACGTTGGAAGGTTGGATGCTTGGATCAAGTCGCGTAGGGAGCATGAATCGCTGGAGGAATTTGCAATCTCGGGTCATGAAATTGAAAGGGGGAAGGTCGGCTTGAGTGTTTAAATAGGAAAGGAAAAACGTGCAAAATAAAATGCTAAGTAGTTGGTTGCTAGAGCTCCATCATTTATGGATTGTTGAATCATAAGTTTTTGATTCATGACAAAGAAAGTTAGAAGAAAAAGAGAATTAGAAATAATCAGCGGACTATGGACTATGGCTATATCAAACACTTTTAATCTATGCTTTCACCGTCTAGTATGTATGATTAAGGCTTAGAAATTTGTTAAATTCTACCCTCAAGTAGTCCGCACTTCATATTTCACATAAAAAATCAAAACAGAAGCATACTACGTAAAAATATCATAGCTAATCGACTGGCCATAACCATCCAGTCGACTGACTGTGTACATATACATATGCACTGTTTATTTTTTTTAAATCTTTTGCATAGTCAGTCGACTGACCATGAACGACCAGTCGATTGACCATGAACGACCAGTCGACTGACCCGAGACCAACTGCTATATTTTCGAAAAGACATCTTCTTCTCCGAAAGGATGCAACCCGTCTCTGAACGGAGATAGATGCTCCTCTTTGTCAGAACCCTTCACATATGGCAGTAAGTCTTCAACTACTATATATAGATACTCTCAAACACTTCATATTCACCAATTTTCATTCTAAATCTCTAATACTCTTCTTGTGCTTTATTATTTGCATTCAAACAGTGAACATACGTTTTTACCGCTTTGAATCTACAAATAACTTTCATAATCTTCGATTCTTAGCATTACCTTCTCTTCATATCTTCACATACACTTCATATACTTGAGGGTTTGATTATAGGAGGTTTGTACTATCAGTGACAAATCAGTGTTATCAAGAACACACAGTGTCATATATTATTTTGTATTAGTGAAGTCCTCTTCTACTGCTGAGGCAAAAATCCTGTTCAGTTGCTCAGGTGTCTGTTCTGCTGCTCAAACTGTATATACCTATTCCTCCGGGTCAAGTGAGGGTTATTGTAGTTGAAATTCCAAAAGGAGTCTGGGACTAGACGTAGAACGGGAAGTTCGAACCAGTATAAAAATTCCTGGTGTGCTTGTTTTATTTTACTTATTTCCATTTACTTTGCTATTATCATCTGTTTCCACATTTAGATTTAAGTATATTCCATATTACACGATCATACACACTTTCATTTGGTATCAGAGCAAGGCAACTTATAACCATTACACAGTTATATGATATTTTGCTAATATGGAAAACAACACCAACTCTACCACTAACACTGTCGCTAAAACTAGTTTTATTGAAGGTCAATCAACTACACGACCTCCATTTTTCAATGGATTGAACTATAATTATTGGGCAACTCGTATGAGAATCTATATGCAATCAAATAGCTTTGAATCATGGAATATTACACAAAATGAATACACTCTTCCTACTAGAGAATACTCCACTTGGTCAAACACACAAAAATTAGATGCTACCGCCAATGTTAAAGCCATGAACATGTTATTCTATGCACTAGATAGAAATGAATTTAAGCATGTTAGCATGTGTCAAACTGTGTATGAAATATGGAGAACGCTGAAAATCACTTATGAAGGAACTAACAAGGTCAAACAAAGCAAAATCCCCATGCTCAAAAATCAGTTTCAAAACTTTAGAATGAAACAAGATGAATCCATAAATGATATGTACTCTAGATTTCAAGATATCTATCATTTACTACTAGGATTAGGAGAAAAGTACAATGATTTTGATATTGTATCAAAAATCCTAAACTCTTTAACGGATGAATGGGAAAGAAAAGTCTTGGCTATTGAAGAAGCTAATGACCTCTCTACCATAAAACCTGAAGAGTTAATAGGAAATCTAATGTCCTATTAAGTAAATTTGTAGGCAAAACGAGTACAAGCACAAGACAAAAAGAACATAGCTTTCCATGCTGAAGAAGAAAAAGATGAAGATTCGGATGAAAAAGATCTAGCATTTATTGCCAAAAATTTCAAAAAGTTCTTGAAATTTAGGAAAAACAACAGAAATAATGGAAAAAGAAACTTTTCAAACAAACCATCATCTTCAATTCTAGAATGCTTTAATTTCCATAAGAAAGGTCATATCCAGAAAGAATGTCCAGAATTAAAGAAAAAATACTTCAACAAGAGCAGAAAATATAAGAAAAAGAAAGCATTCTTCGTAACATGGGATGATTCAGATACTTCTTCATCAGATAACAATAGTGAAAGTGAAAAGATCAAGCAAATGTCTGCTTCATGGCTACTGAAAACGAGGTTAGTGATTTTACTTTTGATGATATGATTGAAATAAATTCAGAACTAATTGATACTTTGAAAAATCTCAAAAGAAAATATAAGGAGACTTGTGAACATCAGAACAAAGCAGAATTCGAAAGAGATATGCTTAAAGATGAGAAGAAAATACTAGAGGAAGAACTTGAAAAATTATAAGAATCATTCTCTAATATCAATTCTCAACTTACTCTTTTGAGTCAAGAAATTGAAACTCAAAAATAAAAAAATGACGTTCTTGTTTCTGAAAATCATGAGCTAAAAACTAAAATAAAATTAATAGAATTGGATAATACTAGTCTCAAAACTAATTTAGAAAGCATTACCAAAAATGTTTCAAACTTTAATAAAGGAAGAGAAACTTTATCTAAAATTATTGATAGTTCTCAATCTGTCTCAAGTAGAAAAGGATTAGGATATGTTAAGAAAACAACAATTTCACCTAAAAAGGAAAATAGAAGAAATATTAATCCTACTACAGTACAGACAAAAAGAATTCTTACCCAAAAAGCATAAAAGTCTGGGTTTCTAAAACAAACAATAGTTTGATTAGGAAGAAATATATAAAAACCTTTTTAGGAATTGTTCATAAAAATAAAAATTACATTTTTAAATGGGATACTGAGCCCTCTTGGGTTTAGTTTCCTAAGATTTAACTCTTAGGACCCTATTGAAAAAAGTGGGTACCAATGTTATCTTATATTTTTTGTAGGTCCCACTCAAGAAAAGAGGAAAATGGATACTCGACAGTGGTTGCTCAAAACATGTGATAGAAGACAAAGATATGCTGTCAAATATTACTTACTCAGATGGAGGCTCCGTCACATTTGGAGACAATTCCAAAGGCTATATCATCGGCAAAGGCGATGTGAGCATTCAAATTTATCTCTTATTTCAAATGTTTTACTAGTCAAAAATTTAAAACATAATTTACTTAGTATCAGCCAATTGTGTGACAAAGGATTCAAAATCACTTTTTCTTAAAACAAATGTAGTATTTTTGATCAAAATCAAAATCTTATCTTTGAAGAAAATAGAGACAGAAATATCTATGTTCTGAATATGAAAATAAATCATAATTCAGATACGTGTTTAATAGCCAAAGAAATTAATCTTTGGTTATGGCACAAACGATTCTGTCATATTGACTTCAAAACCATAAACAAGCTCTCTAAAAATGATTTAGTGAAAGGTCTACCAAAAATGAATTTTAAATTTGATCATATTTGTGATGCATGTTAGTTAGGAAAGTTAACTAAGTCATCTTTTAAATCTAAAAAGGTCATTTCAACTTTACAACCACTTGAATTACTACATATGGATTTATTTGGACCAACAAAGTACAATCCATTAATCATAGTAGATATGTGTTTGTAATTGTTGATGATTTTTCTAGATATACTTGGACTATTTTTATGAAAAATAAAAGTGATACCTTTGATAATTTCAAAACATTTGTCAAAAGAATTCAAAATTTTAATGGTTTGAAAACCAAAAACATAAGAAGTGTTCATGGAGGTGAATTTGAAAACGAAGCCTTTGAACATATTTGTAAGAAAAGGAAATATTCCATAATTTTTCGTTTCCTAGAACTCCACAACAAAATGGAGCTGTAGAACGTAAAAATAGAACCTTACAAGAATGTGCAAGGACTTTGTTAAATGGAAGTACGTTACCAAAACATTTCTGGGCTGAAGCAGTTGCAACAGCTTGTTATGTTTTGAATCGTGTTTCTATTAGACCACTAACTAAGAATACTCCTTAAGAACTTCTTAATGGACAAAAACCAAATATTTCTTATTTTAAAGTTTTCGGTTCAAAATGTTTTATTTTAAACACAAAAGATCAGCTTGGAAAATTCGATCCAAAATCCGATGAAGGAATCTTTTTAGGATATTCGGATCCAAGCAAAGCTTATCGAATTTATAATAAAAGAACAAATATCATCGTAGAAACACTTCATGTATCTTTCGATGAAAATTTTAAACAAATCCCAAGTATAAGAGATGATGAAGAATTCCCTGACAATATAACAAACACAGAAACTTCAATCCTTGAAAATAATGAAAACATTGTTCACAATAACAATGAATTAAGATCTCCACCTAGAATATTAAGAGATCATCCTTCTGTTAATGTTATTAGAGAACTCAATTCATCTGTTAGAACAAGAAGTCAATTAAATCAAATGGGTCATGTAGCTTTTCTTTCTAATATTGAACCTAAAAATATTAAAGAAGCATCTACCGACGAAAATTGGTTAATCGCTATGCAAGAGGAGCTAAACCAATTCAAAAGAAATGATGTTTGGGATTTAGTTCCACGGCCTAGTGATCAATCAGTTATTGGTACAAAATGGGTTTTCAAAAATAAAGCAGACGAGCAAGGAAATATTACTAGAAATAAAGCTAGATTAGTTGCTCAAGGATATAATCAAGAAGAAGGAATTGACTATGAAGAAATGTGTGCTCCAGTCGCTAGACTAGAAGCAATACGAATCTTACTTGCATTTGCTTGTTTTCATAACTTTAAATTATATCAAATGGATGTCAAAAGTGCTTTTTTAAATAGGTTCATAAAAGAAAATGTTTGTGTTGAACAACCTCCATTATTCATATGCGAACAATTTCCTAACCATGTCTATAAGCTTTAAAAAGCTTTATACGGTTTGAAACAAGTAATTCGTGATTGGTGCGATCGTCTTAAAAGATATTTAATAGATTCTGGTTTCGAAATTGGAAAGGTTGATCAAACTCTTTTTATGAAAAGAAATAAACATGATATTTTAATCGTTCAAATATATGTTGATGATATTATTTTTGGATCTACAAATGAAAGGCTTTGTCAAGATTTTTCTAAAATAATGACTGAAGAATTTGAAATGTCACATATGGGTGCGTTAAATTATTTTCTTGGCTTACAAATAAAGCAGCTAGAAAATGGTATTTTTATTAATCAAGAAAAGTATTGTAACAATCTAATTAAACGTTTTGGTATGGAAAATACTTCTACCAAATCAACTCCTATGAGTACAACATACATCTTGATAAAGATGAAAGTGGCAAAAGTATTGACCAAAAATTATATGGAAGTATGATTGGATCGTTACTATATTTAACAGCTAGTAGATCTGACATAATGATGACTATCTGTTTGTTGCACGATTTCAAGCAGATCCCAAAGAATCACATTTACGAGCAGTGAAACGCATACTACGGTATCTTAAAAAAACCAAGGACTTTGGACTATTCTATATAAAGGAATGTCCTTTTGAATTAGTGTCATATAGAGACGCTGATTTTGGAGGAAGCCGGACAGATAGAAAAAGTACAAGTGAGACTTGTCATTTCATTGGACGGTCTCTTGTATCTTGGTTTAGTAAAAAAACAAAATTTTGTTTCATTATCGACATGTAAAGCAGAATATATTTCTACAGCTCTGGCATGTGCTCAAGTTATCTATATGCAAAAACATTACAAGATTTTGGTTTTAATTGACCTAAGTCAACTATTTACTGTGATAATTCTAGCGCTATTAATTTATCTAAAAATCCTATTAATCACTCACGAACAAAACACATTGACATTCGTCATCATTTTCTTCGTGATAATATTGAAAAGGATTTGATAAATCTAGAATTTGTTTCCTCTGATAAACAGTTGGCAAATATTTTTACAAAACCTTTAAATGAAAACACTTTCATCATTTAAGACGAGAACTTGGAATAGTCTCTTTTAAAAATTTATAAATTTTATATATATACTATTTGTATTTGTAGCTTTTCATAACACAACTTGATTATATATATATATATATATATATATATATATATATATATATATATAAACTCTCACTCAAATTTTTTATCAAAAAAAAAATTATGACTCTAGAGAGACTTAAACCCATGACCTCTCCTTTATAGTATTACAATTGCTTCTTACCAATCAAGCTATGATTGTTTCTTGTTTCAACTAGAAGTTTGGCTTTAATTATTATGGAAATTTTCGTTCAAAAAGAAAATTAATTGTGTAGCTGCTGGAGCTCGAACTTGGGTCTCCTAACTGGTAGTCCAATGTCTTACCAGTTGAGCTATGTATTATTTTCTGCTAACTCTTTTATTTCGTGGGCTCATAACCATTCAATTTTTTAATCAATTTTCATCCATTCCTTGTATTTGTTTTTCCTCTCTGGCTATCAATGTTCTGTTGTTTCTAACCACTCAAACACAGCTCAAATTCATCTATAAATCTGCATTCCTTTCATTTTTTAATCATCCTTACAATTATTTTTCAAAACTTTAAACTTCAAGTTCCTCATTTTCTATCAATGGCCTCTCACGACTCCAACAACTCCTCTAACTCCAAATTATCTTTTGCTACACCAACATCCTCTAGTAGCTATCATTCTTCCAGCAGCTCTACTCCGTCCTTGCCAACTCCTACTCCTAGACATGAAACAACTCAATATCACACTGGATTTTCTCCAAAAACTAAGAAGTCACGAAGATCATTGTTTGTTTCTCCAAAAAAAAAAGAAAAAATTGATGAAATCCATCATTATCAAAAGGACCAAATCAATCTACAAAGAGAAATGTATTATGAACAACAGATGAATTCCAGTCGCCTTAGCTTTATAGAATCAATTACCCTTAAATTCTGTGGAAAAACATCTAAGCACGATGTTGTTATACCTTCAACATCCCGTCAACCAAATTCATCCGGCTGGAATCAATGGGAGCAAACTCCACATCAATCTCCGACATCTCCAAACTCTTGGGAATGCCAAAATTATTGGTCTCCTTTGCAACCTTATGTTGAGAACACCAAGGTTGAACCACATGAATGCTCTCCAAAAACTCCTAAATAATCATCTTTTGTGTTATTGTTCTTGTTTACTTGGATTTCGATTATGTATATGCCTTTTTAAATAAAATTTTGTTTTAAGCTTCATTGCATTTCCTATTTTCAGCCAGTCGACTGATATATATAACCAGTCGACTATTTACAGGATGTAAAACCTCTTGGGTTGTCAACCAGTCGACTGAGTCATATAGGTCAGTCGACTGATTACAGAGTAAAAAACTCTCGGGTTATCTACCAGTCGACTGACCTATCCCGACCAGTCGACTGGCTGTACAAAAAGGGGTTCTGTTGTTGCTTTTTAAAACCTTTTTACGCCATCTATTCACTTTACCTTCTTCGTTTTTACTGCCTCCAAAACCCTAGCCCCCATTTTTCGTTCACGAAATCCTCAAAAAACACCAAATTAATGGCGCCTCCTAGATCTAAACGCTCAAAATAAGGCTCTTCATCCTTTGTTGATACTCACGTTGCTTATTGGCTATATGATGCAACTGCAATTGAACGATGGGAGAAGATGAAAAACTCTAGGATTTTTGAAGGCTCCTTCATGGTTTATTCTGATTTTGGTGCTTACTCTCTTCAAGAATTAATGCGAAGATGTGGTTTAGAGTCACTCCATGACTATAATGCAAATTGCCACAATATTAATCATCTTATGGTAAAACTTTTCTTCGCAAATTTAAATCTTGGTCACCAACAACCATCGAATCCAAATAATTGTGTGTGGAGTTTGGTATGTGGACAACAAGTTTTCTTTTCCCTTGATAGAATGGCACATATACTTCAATCTCCGAATGAATGAATAGATTTAAATGATGTCGAATGCAATCCAAGAAAAAGAGATAGAATAAGTCATATGTTCATGGGTGACGCCATGATTTGATTGCGTTCTAAGCTTCTTCGTCCTAAAGCAAGAATTTTACACAAGATGCTTATGTGATCTATTCTCCCTCGAACCGGATCATATGAATTAATATATCCGGAAAATTTCAAAGATCTTTATGCGATATGGGGAAATATACGCGTTAATTAGTTGCGTCGTATTATGGATGAATTTCTCACCTTCACACATGGGAATATGAATGTTATCTATTTTGGAGAATATATTCTACGACTTCTTCTAGATGCAGGTGTTCGTCAACCGAATTCCGAATTCTCTACTGTCGGGATGATAAGTATAAGGACCATATGTCTTATGAAGCTACCAACACGTCCGCCACCTATTACTTCATTTGAAGATTGGAAGCATCAACAGGCTCAACAAAAACAATCTGGAGGTCCTACAATTAGAGAACCGGTAGCGCAACAAGAAGAAGGTAATATTCGCTTAGCTACTTTCCTCTAGCACCTGTGAATCCATAGAAATTCTCTCCCACAATCAACTTATTTTGGATTCTAGACTCAAGAAAATGGATAAGAAGCTCGATAAAATCAAAGGTTTCTTTTCTACATTATGGGATGCATTATCATGTTCTTCTTCAACTACTGCCACATCAGTCTCCCAAGAAAAATGCCCCGCACCTCGATTTACATGGTCTACATCGGAGGAGCATACTAGTAGCGACACTAGTGGAGCAGGCAGTGGTGCTCAAGGCGCTTCTAGACCAGGAAAGGATCCCGCACCAGAGGGAGAATACAATTGGGATCTTGATGAGTAGGTCTCTTGGTGAGTGAGTTGGGTATGAATTATTTGCTTATGTATAACTTTATTGTTAATTTAAAACATATTGAAACTTGTTAATTATTTATCTTTTGAGACTTGTACTAAATAGTCTCACTTTTCTATTTATTGCTGCACTTTATATTGAAATTATTTTTGCTATATCTCCTTTTTGTCGATGACAAAGGGGGAGAAGAATTGTCCTAATCATCTTTATGCAAGTACAAGAAGTATCGTATATTTAGGGGGAGTTTTTATTTGTTCTCTAGGACTTTTATATATACATGTTTGTCATCAATCAAAAAGGAGGAGAATGTTGAATCACTAGTTTTTGATTCATGACAAAGCAAGTTAGAAGAAAAAGAGAATTAGAAATAATCAACGGACTATGGACTGTGGCTATATCAAAGACTTTTAATTTATGCTTTCACCGTCTAGTATGTATGATTGAGTCTCAGAAATTTGTTAAAATCTATCCTCAAGTAGTCTGCACTTCATATTTCACATAAAAAATCAAAACAGAAGCATACTATGTAAAAATGTCACAGCTAGTCGACTGGCCATAACCATCCAATCAACTGACTGTGTACATATACATATGTACCGTTTATTTTTTTAAATCTTCTGCATAGTCAGTCGACTGACCATGAACGACCAATCGACTGACTCGAGACCAACTGCCATATTTTCGAAAAGACATCTTCTTCTCCGAAAGGATGCAACCCTTCTCTAAACGAAAATAAATGCTCCTCTTCATCAGAACCCTTCACCAATGGCAGTAACTCTTCAACTACTATATATAGATACTCCCAATTCATATTCATAGATTTTCATTCTAACTCTCTAATACTCTTCTTGTGCTTTAATATTTGCATTCAAACAGCGAACATACGTTTTTACTGCTTTGAATCTACAAATAACTTTCATAATCTTCGATTCTTAGCATTACCTTCTCTTCATATCTTCACATACACTTCACATACTTGAGGATTTGATTACAGGAGGTTTGTACTATCAGTAACAAATCAGTGTTATCAAGAACACACAGTGTCAGATATTATTTTGTATTAGTGAAGTCCTCTTCTGCTGCTGAGGCAAAAATCCTGTTCAGTTGCTCAGGTGTCTGTTCTGCTACTCAGACTGTATATACCTATTCCTCCGGGTTAAGTGAGGGTTATTGTAGTTGAAATTCCAGAAGGAGTCTGGGACTGGACGTAGAACGGAAAGTTCAAACCAGTATAAAAATTCTTGGTGTGCTTGTTTTATTTTACTTATTTCCATTTACTTTGCTACTATCATCTGTTTCCACATTTAGATTTAAGTATATTCTATATTACACGATCCTACACACTTTCATGGATCGCAAAGTGATCCATTAGCCATGGATCACTAGTGATCCATAGGTTGCATGCCTTGCGACCTCAAATTTGCTTCGCGGTCTACCCACTACTTCTTGATAATTCAGAAAGCTATAGTGCAGAATTTGGTCTTTTCTAGCAAGCAATCGCAATCGAGGGCAAAAATTAGTAGGCGACGGTCTAGTCTAATTCAAATTCGTGCGGCCCTGGCATGACTACTTGAAATTCAACAAACAGAGACTAAAAAGTGATCACTTTAAAAGCAGCCTTGTTTTCAACGAAGACATGCTCTGGGTGGCAAATGTTATTCGGGTTTTCAACCCAACAGGATGCAAGAGATGTCAAAACAAATTGGTCGAGTCAAAGTAGCCCAGAAGTCAACCGAAAGAACTAGAGTAACAAGCCAAAGGAAGATGGGAAAAAAGAACGAGAAAATCCACTAAGAACATAGATCGCCTGCGATCCATGGCCTTTGGATCACTAGCGATCCACGTGATTAACCCATGAGTTCACAGTTTCTCTTGCATCACGATCCAAACACATATTCGAGAAGCAACGACTCAGTTTGACGAGATTCTAAGTTAGTCGGATCAGAAGACAAGCAATTGTCTGGTCCAAACAGTTGCTAAATACAACTAGCAAGTAAACCGTCATAAAAAAAGGCAACGCGCAATGAGACTACACGAATGACGTCGACAAAAATGACAAAGGCATTCCATACACCAAGGTCCATAAACAAACTAAGTGTATGGAACGCTAGCGATCCATACAATTTCATCAAGTGGTTACGAACTTTATGGGGTAGGGCAAAGGATAAATGCTAAGGAGTCAGCTCGCATTCGAGCTAACTCTATGGATCACTAGCGATCCATGTTTATGGCTCGGGTCGCTTTGAGAACTCCAGCGCATCTTCCTGTAACCTTTTGCAACTACCAGGCAAATGGGCCTGACCTAGTAACTCTCTAGCCTCTATGAATACTATTCTACCTGCAACATTAATGGGATCTTCTCCGAACTAGTTGCTGAAACTCTGTTGGAAGCTTTCTTCACTCCTTGCCTTCCTCACAACGGTTCAAGGGAATTCACTATGATTCTCCAGTGGATTCCAACCTTGGATATTCAATCCAGCTAAGAATATTCAAGAGCTTTGTAATCAAATACAACTTGTAACAGCAACCAACCAATAATAAAAACTATAAAGTGGACGTAAGCTTCATTAACAGCCGAACCACTATAAAAATTCTTTTGTCGTCTTTCTATTTTTGCTCTTTTACATTTATTCCCTATAATATTGCTCTGTAAGAACATGGCTGCTGCTTTCTCATTCAAACCACGGTGTTGATCCATTTTTTGGGTTAATAGGTATAATTGAAAAAAGTTATAACACCTTAAAACACCTCAATTTGATGGGTTAAGAATTGCTATTAAAATTACACTGCATATGTTTTCGCTAGTTTTATAAACAACAATTACTAATGTGAAGAAAACTTACAAGCAAAGGTTGCACAACACTTGAAATATAGAAAGCCGTCCAAAATCAGTTAAAACTGGTGGAAAAAAACTCTCAAGCGGAGCCTAAAAGTCAAGGGTTGAATCATCAAGATCGACACTTGTTGATATTAACGAACCATGTCAAAAAAAAACATTTTAAACTCGAACCTCTCAATTATACCAATGTATAAATTTTTTGATTATATAACAAAAACAATAATTATTAATGTCAATATTATTATTTATAATATTGTCTTAAAAATGCTATTTTTCTTTCAATTCATGTTAGTGTTTTAAATAGAAGGAATTCAATTCTAAAAATTATCACATCATCAGAACTTTACATAACTTCTTCTGGTTTTATATGCAACTAGAAATCTAATTCATTTAATGACCAACCAAACCAAACTAATTACTGAACCAACCATTTGCTATCTCAACGGAGTCTCTTCACTAAATTATTAATCACTATTACATTATTAACTTTTATTCATGCCCCTCTAAATCTTTGTTAAATTCTAGTGTATCGACAATGGAGGATTTAGAAGCAAAACTAGATTATAATGTATAAAATGATGAGGAAACTTGATGCAACTCGAAAAAGCTTCTGCTATGGAGATAGAGAATTCAGTAGAAGAGATGGCGTCGACATCGATCGAAATTCTCAAGTTTTTGTTTCTTTGAGTCGCATAATTTAATCGACATAGTTAGTCAAACATGAATTGTACTTATTTATTAGTGCTTGAGCAATGCATGAATTATTGGTTATCGACCACGATGTCAATGATGAGGATGTAAATAAAGATAATTTCAACTAAATGGATGAAGATAAGATTACTGAGGCTCCTCTTGAATAATTTAATAGTATAAATGTAATGTATACATATTTCCATAATTTAAGCACATTTCACAATCAATAATGTACAAAGAATTTCTTTTATCCTAACATTTGTATACATCGTATGATCTAACTAAATAATTGATATATGTGTGTGTGTGTGTATATATATATATATACGTACATGTATATGTAATACATATTTTTAATTTCAAAGATGAAGTACGAGGTCAGTGCATAAAATGTGGAGTAACCATAAAATGTGTCATTGTCACTATAAACGTTAGGCATAGGAATTCAAGCGGAATTTAAACGCTAATGGGAAGTGTTAGCACCAAAATTGGCCACTAACACCCTTAAGAGAGATTGTGTAGAGAGATTAATGAAGATAGTAAATTAAAAACTGAAGACAGTATGCAAACTTAAATGCAAAGAACAAGAACACCAAATTTATAGTGGTTCGGCGTAACCGCCTACGTCCACTTTGAAATTAATCTTTATTCCTTTACTTGATAACTGATTACAGATTCAATCCGTTTCCAATTATTTGAATACAATTGCAAAGTAAAATATTATGTCTTGAGTGAGTGTTGAATGCGGCAGAGTTTCCCCAGTGTTCTCGAAAAAACCAATCCGTTTCACTATGCCCCTGCCCTTCTATTTATAGACGAAGATGGGCTGGACTTCCCTGGTGGGCCTGGTAGATGAATACCTTGACCCTAATGGAATAAGCCCTGTGTGCCGAACCGAATACGCCGAATGACCAAATGTCGAACCTCCATCTTTATGCTAGACGAAGTGAGGCCGGACACTCTGAATGCCGAACACCCATTTGTGCCGAACGACGCTGAATGACGAACGGTAGGCGATTACCGAACGAGATTTGAGTTGAACGGAGTGATGTGCCGAACAAGGTATGGATGCCGAGCAATATGGGATGCCAGACTATTTTGCCATGCCGAACGTTCATATATGCCGAACGATATACAATACCGAACGTCCCTCAACGGCGAATGCTCTTGCATGCCGAACGTCCTATAGATGCCGAACGAACTTGGATGCCGAGCGCTCTTGGATGCCAAGTGCTTCTCGATGCCGAGCGTTCCTGGATGCCAAGCGCTCCCAAATGCTGAATGACCCTGACTGCCGAACACTTCCCAATGCCGAGTACTCACGAATGCTATTCAAACGTGAATGCCAGACGAACCATTTGCGCCGAGCGTTCAGAATGCCGAACGGTATGTAAATGCCAAAGGTTCCATATATTGCCGAACAGTGTGCTAATGCCGAGTACTTAGTTGCCTGGTCAAATCTCCAGGAAACAGGAATGGATCATGAATGGCACTGGTACACAAAATAAGGGGTGATTATTGTGACTGCAAAGCAAAGAACTACGTTCCCAAAACTCAACAAAAGCAGACAAATGTGTAAAAAATGGACTACATGATCACTTGCTTCCTGATTCTCTTACCGATCATGTTTATCAAGCTAGAGTGAAGTATAACGAAATAAAGATCGTAGAAGTCATGATGTTATCTGGTATTTTTCAAAGCGATGTTTCAATGATATTGCACTATAAAACGATGAAGGAATGGATGCAAGACTAAAAAACGATTGAGTATAAAACGCAACTAAAGAAAGAAGAGGGAAAATGGCTAAGCTTATAGATCAATGCTGATCCATGAATGAATCAGTACCAATTTATAAAATTTCATTATTCCTCTCCCTCCCAATCTCAGTAAATGATGAAGATATCAAGCAAGAAGGAAAAATGGAAAATTTTGGGTGCGTCCACTTTATAATGGCCTACAATTTACATATCAGAGAATTGTAAAGTATTATTTTTACATTCATATTATGTTGTACAACTCTATGACTTTTGGGAATATTGAGTAGTGACGTTTTCGACCCTTATATATTTTAATGGACAATTTTGACCACAGAAACTTGCATGATCTCTAACTTTTGCTAGAAGCCAAATTAAGGGTTGAGATCATTTTCATTTGAATGATATGATGGTTTCTCTTTTCGTGGAGTGGTTAATTAGCTTTTTGGACTTACTAATTAGGAAGTATGACCATTTTAAGTTTGGAAATTTTTTGGCTAGGTTAATGGGTAATTAATTAGGTTTGGTTACGCCTGCTAACCCATTTTGGGTTTAGTGCCAAGTTGGAAGGCGTGACTTCCTAATCAATTTTTCCACTTCCCAAAATTGATACTAACCTCCATTAATTGTTTTTAGCCAAAAGAACCACTTTTCCTTACTTTAATTAGCATAAATACATCACTAAGGGGTGATTAACGAAGAGATTAGAGAAATAATTGTTTAAGGCACCTTGGGATTCATGCACCTACTATTCATATTAGGTTTTTGTCCATTTCATTGATTAAGGTGAGTAATTTTGTATCTCTCACTATCCTATGCATGTTGATATTGTAAAATGATGATTATTAAGACGTTTTTGATGTAAAACATTTTTAAATCTAGATCTAACTTTAATAACATCTTTAAATTGGTTTTAAAAGATAAATATGTAATTTTATTCGTTTTTAACTGTTTATTATAAAACAACTCGTCATTTTATGTATGGTTAGATCTAGGACAATATATTTGTTTGAATTGCATTTGGATTGCTTGTTTATAATGTTTAGATGTTGTTTAATGGATGTATGTGATCATTTGATATGTTTTAAAGTCTTTTTAGTGTAGCTACAGAGTGGTCGTTTTATGCAAATCAACGACAAAGTTCTTCAACATGTGATATGGTTGAAATATGTTATTCTCTAAGGCTTAGGCGAGCTACAAAACAAGTTGCATGGGAATTGGGCAAGATTTAGTTGGGTTTTTGTGAATTTAAAATCATGGCAGTGGTGACCAAACAAGTCGGTAGTGAAGTTGCTTCGTGGATTTGTGGTGAAACTTTAAGAGTTGGTGAAGGGGTTTTGGGTATAAAAAGGGGAATAAATTCTAGATTTATAAATTTTTTTGAGATTCCTAGACCACTCGACACCGAGAGGTCCTTGTAGGCACTTCGAGTCTTAGAAGCAAAGTATAGGGGGTTTGAACATGGAAGCTTTGAATTGGAATGGAGTGAACAACTTTTATACTTAGAAAATTTATGAGGCCAAAGAAATGAAGTCGATGCTAAGAGGTAGGAGTACTTGGCATCGAAAGGTTCTAACTCTGGGCATTCTATATGTGGACTTTGATACTTTGAGAGGCTTGCAAGGCAAGCGGTTGGGTTGGATTCACTCAACCATCTTGGGTAAGTGAATCATGTCGAGACCGACATGACCAGTCAATGCCGACATGATTAAGCTCGTGGGTGACCTTATAGGGTCTAAGGTGATCAAAGCATAGGCTTCGAGACGTGGGTCGTGCGTGTTCATTCTTTTGATTTTTGGTGTTACAATGCAATAAAGAATGACTTTGATGGTGAAGCGATGATGCAAGATGGTGGCTTTGAAACTTTCACAAGACTCTATGACTTATGGGGGTTGTCTAGAGGCAATCTGATGATAATGACTCAATGATGGGAGTTAAGATGATGATCCAAAGGATGAATTCAATAACAAGGGCTTGCGAGTGGAATTATGATTGTGTTTCACTATGGATATGAATAGAATGGAATATTGACCGGGTTCTACTATGGTGGCATGTGCAAAGGATTTGTAGATACTCGAAGGTTACCGATGTGCTCATGTAGAGAGGGTATGCGGGGACATCCATCCAGATTATGACTATTTCTGGATCTTATGACTATCGATTACCCCGGACCTTATAATTATAGGTCTATTTCCTAACCTTATGAAATAGCATGGATTAAGCACCGTGAAACCAAGATGGGATTAAGTCTCTAGGTTATGATGGGTTTCATGTGAGCTATCGGATATCCAATGCACTTGTAATAACCCACATCTTAATGGACCCGAATTTTGACTAAATTGAAACTCAAGTCCATTAGGATACAAATCGCTGGTTTTTCTAATCTATAATAAACATAAGTATATTAGAGAATGAACTCACATTAGAATAGTAAAAAATAATAGAACATATGTGTCGACTAAGGCTACTACCTTGGAATCAATATTGTTCCCTTAGTATTTGATACTTTGACATCGAGCATGAATGAGAAGACTTTATCATCTACTGTTCCTGTCTTGCACCAGTAGCATGTCCCTCTAAATTATCATGTGGGTTTTAATGAGGAGGGGTCAAAATGACATTCCGGTGAATGAAAAATTACAACATTATCCATAACACAAATTTTACCGATTGACTTCTATTTAAATGCCATGTCCATTATTCACGGCTATACTATGTAATTCATCTACGCATACAATATATCTTACCCTCTTTGAGGTATAACTACATATATGCACACACACACACACGTTGTACTACCCAAAAGAAAAATTTGGCTACTTAATACCTTTTGAATAGAGAGGAGGCAGTCCCAATGACCATTTAATACCTCAACCCCAAAGTAGGCCCTCTACAACATAAATGCTAGTCAACCACTCCTTAGCTGCAAGGGTCGATGACCCCTAAATACGGCTTTATAATCTAATTTGTCGTATTACCAATGCATATCAAAGATTTATCTAAGGGTTTGCTAGCCCGCCTCCAACAAACAGATAACTAACTAATTAAACTTTGAGGTCTTTGTGTATCCCATATAGATTCTACAGTACTAGGAAGCGAAATCCATCGGAGCATAATCTAAGCCTTTACTGATGATCGCTCAGGACCGCTGGTGGTCCAAACCTATGTTTCAGTCCTACTACTAAATACTAGTGCAACAACAACACTAACATAGCTCGCCGACTACCCACAGTCGAAATCCCATTTAGACTAAGCTAATGTATGTCAAGAAAAAATACTCATCCTTGTTGCTTAATACCTCTTGTTAGAAATGAAACATACTCTAATTCCCTATTAGGTCCTATTGTAGGTTATTTAGTACCTCTTATGTAGTGAGGAGGCAGGCCCAATGACCATTTAATACCTTCTACCTTGAAGTAAACGCCTTGACATCTCTAAAAGTACTTAGCCATTTATTACTTTATATCTGAGGCGAACCCTTGGTATGTTTTCCTATATCCACAGGCATACGCATATCCTTTCCCCACTGGTCCTATGGTTGGAAATGTCCATCATTAGTATGTATGCACAATTGCCGGTAGCGTCTAGGTATAGGGAAGACATTTGTTGTGTAACTTTACTAAACTTGCATTTTAACCTATTCTAGACCAAACCAACAATCCTATGCCTATATATTAGACTAGGCCCACTAATTCACTTTCATCCGACAAGTATTATTGAGACGATATAATTTCCTACTATGAAAGTTATACTGCCTCCTTGTATTTAATTCCTATCTTATATGCTTATTACATATATTCTCTATTTTCCTCTTACGTCCTATTAATGTCAATTGTCCATAATAATGGTCGTTAGTGTTCAAATAGGACAATCACTAATGGCATTTATTTATTCATTCTAATTCAATCTATTATGCCCGCTTCATTCCTTATAAATTCTATATTAAATTCTTTAATCGGTCTAATTAAACACATTTATGTCCCCATTTAATTCTTATAACTCCCTATTGTTATTTCCCTACTAATTCCAGAACATACACTTATATGTAAGTTCTTCAAAGAACATTTATTTCTATATTTTAATATATTAGAGCTACCCTTCCTAAAAAGGGTTACCGTTATAACTTTCCATAAATTACCTAAAAGCGAGACTTTGCTCTATTTGAAATTACAAGGAATTATCTCTTTTCTTTTATTAAAATAGATAGTACAAACTACAGAGGAAAATATCCATATTTTACATATCTTTTTTCTTTTTGGTATATTCCTTATTATTTCAAATGATGCATTTTTTTACACAGTTGTGGAATTTAGATAATTTATAGAAATTAAATGAAAATAATACAACTAGTTTATACCTATATTGCTCCCAATAAACTAAAATATAGAAATTCACATTTCAAGTCAAATTAGGGCAATCTAAATTAATGCTAACAATTTACAACTCGATTATTCTAATTCTAGAATTAACTTCTACTTTAACAAATTTTAGGGACCAATATCTGATTTTCAGATTTGGGTGCATAAATTCTATTCCAATTACTTAACTTATAGAATATATAGGCCACGTTGAATATGTTCTTTCTAGGCCAACAAATCAACAGACCTTGCATAGGTAAAATAAATTAAATAAAACTCAATGATATGAATTTCAATGTTATATATGAATCATATAATTTCCCACTCACCTTTCAAGCTTTCAAAATCTTTCAAATCTGAATTCATCCATTTAAAAGGCTCATTTTCCTTTTCAATCCAAAAATATGCATAGGAAGATTCATACATACCATTAGAATTACATATCTAAGAAGAGATTTGGTTTAAGTGGAATATAGATTTATAATTATAAAATTTACCTTTTTTCACAGTATTGATTAACTCCTTCTCTTCTTCTCTTTTATTTTTTACCCTTCTCCAATTATATATATATATATATATCTAATATTTATAATTAATAGAAATAGCAAATAAGGAAAAAGGTCAAAGCTTCGCTGCTTTGAGAAAAAAAATATAAGAAGAAAAGCAAGAGGCTATGCCTGTATTTATAGGCATTTGAATCAATCGTATATGTTATATCTAAAATATTAAATTCGGACTGTTCGACCAAAGTTCAACTCTAGCTGCCATTGTTCCAATCGGTCGACCACTAGCGGTCGACTAGCCTAAGTAGGGGGTCGACCAACGGGTTCCATGCGATTAATATAATTTATTTTATTTTTATCCTTATTTAATTATTTTCATTTCATAAACTTCAAACATTGATAACTTCTTCATTTGAACTCTAGTCGCAAAATTTCAAATATGAAAGTTGCTCAAAAAATCGCCATTAGCGCAATGTGCAAGTTTCATGGCCAAATTCTAACATTTCTTTCGTTTTAAGCCTTTGTAATTATTTATTAATTACTGTTAATTTATAGGGTGTTACAGCACTCGAGTGATGCAAAGATTGTTTTATGGATGTTGTGTTTGTTATGTTTATCATACTTATGTTATCGCCCTAGGGCTATCACATGAGGTAGGTATTATGGCTAGGATACCTACACACTTGACATTATACTTAGATTGTAGTACACCTATATGATGATGATAATACATAAGCATATATTGATTTTATGTGCTAACTCTTTAGATGCAGGGACATGTCAGGTATGATTTTGGTTTTATACTATATTAAATTTTATTGTAATTTGAGATTGTTTATCACTCATACGAGACAATCGTCTGAACCAAGATTTTATGCTTTGCTTCAATCTCGCATACTATTAAATGAGTAGACTAGATAGTAGGTGTGGGATGACCAATAGGTCATCTGGATGGACTAGAAGGAGGCTACACTTTCATATACTATTACCTGGTTTATTATTGCTGTTATTCTGCTATGTGACACTGTAGAGCCTAGGCAATGTTTAACTATTTTCTTAAATATAGTCACTTGGGTTGTTATTTGATGTATAAAACTCTATAATTTGTGTTGTATATAGCTACTATAAACCTATACATTTTGATTATGCAGTTCATTTAGTTATCACTATTTCATCTGTTTTATATTTGTAATGATTATTATATCTTATTTGATGCACCATGGGATATATGACAGGTTCTATGTTTGTTTTAGTTATTTTACAATTTGAAAATTATCCTACATCGACCCAGTACCATTACAACGTGCTGTACAGGTACATTGGGTATTGGGGTATAAGGTGGTCATCACATTTGGTATTATAGCTCAGGTTAAGCGATTCAACTTTGATTAACTCACTTAATTCTATGAGATGTTGGGATTCTTTAGAGATATATTATGAGTTATCACTCTAGAATGGATCAAGATTATACAAGAGAATGTACTTATTAGATATTTTGACTTTTAAAGCTATATATTAGTGTTAATATAATATAAGTCGCAATGTAGACACAATTACCATTGATGAAAATTTTCTTTATGAGAGATTGATCACCCTTATTACAGATTAAGAATGAGTTGGCATATAAGAAACATTTCTAGGAATTCCATCTCTAGAAGGGGCAAGTTCAAGGGCTACAAACCCCAATTCATAGAACATGTTCGTAGACATGGTGCACATGGTTCCAAATGCTCAAGTCTCTCCTAATGCCGATGGTGCTCAAGTGCAAGTCCCTAATGTCAACTTTGCTAAGTTAAAAAATGATTACTCTAGCTTTGGAGGAAAACTGTTCCTTGGAATAGAGTCAGCCGTAGAAGTCAAAGAATAGATTGACAAGTTTGAAAGCATCTTTAAGGACTTAAAATTGGATAGCAGCATAAAGAAGTCTTAGGGTCAAGCGATGGGGTGGTGGAACACCATGAAGATTACTACTCTTGAGGATCAGATCACTTAGGAGCAATTCAAGATGAGGTTCGAGGAGAAGTATACAACGATTGCCCTAGAGTTAATGCTTTTTCAAAATTTTATTAAATTAAAGCAGAATAGTATGACTGTCTCGCTGAGTTCGACATGCCATCGAAGTACGGTCTATAAACCTTTGATACTCCACTTAAGAAGAATGAGAAACTCATCATGGGCTTGGACAACCACTTAGGATAGAAGCCGATAAGGCATATTGATTAGTCCTCTAAAAAGTTAGTAGAGAAGTCTCTCTAACATGAGAGTCTGTATCCTAAATAGGTCGACTATTGTGCACAATGAAGAGTTAAAGCAGCAAAACTTGTGGTGAAGGAAAGTGAAAGTGGAACAATAATAATAAGAAGCAGTTCTAGAAGGGTGGCCAAAAGAAGAACAAGTGGGAGCCTACTTGGTACGACTGTAATGGGAAGAGTCACTTGAAGATGAACCACAAAGCTGATGGCAAGAAGTGTTATAACTGCAATAAATTCAGGCATATTCATAAAACTATCCCGAACCAGTGAAGCAGAAGCAAGTGGTTGAGGCATATGCATTGAGTACTATTTCAACTTCAAGTGCCCTATCGACGAAGTAGAGTGAAAGAACATTACTATATAAGGTATGCCTTTCATTCATGATGTTTTGGTGCATGTTTTATTTTATATTGGGCTTTACATTCCTTTATATCCTAGTTATTTAGTAGATAGATTAGGATTAAGGTCCGAAATGGTAGACCAACCTTTGATTGTGAAAAACTCTATTAGGGTCAAGACCTAGTGTTATCAAGTCATGGATGCTCTTTTGTCTGCAATTGATTTTTTGGGTTATGTGTGGTTTGGTATTATTTTGGGGATGGACATGCTAAAGAAGTACAGAGTCGTCGTGGATTGTTAAAAGCTGATGGTGACGATAGGGATTGACGATGAAGGGAGATTGGAGATAGGCTGCCTTTCTGATGATGAGGTGATGGTTAGCTTTATGTATTCATTTGAGATTTCATATAGTTAGTTGTCATCAGTTCCTGCAGTTAGAGAGTATCCTAACATATTTTTGGATGTGACAGGATCACCACCACACAAGGAGATGAGTTTCACATCGATGTAGTCAAATATGCTAGACAATTAGTTATTCCTTTGAGGCATATGGCACCCAAAGAGCATATGTAATTATAGGTGCAAGCGAATGACCTATTAAGGTAGAGGTTCATTTACAGGAGTATACTTGGGTAGGGTGTACCTGTAATGTTTGTCAATAAGGAAGATGGCTCTTTAAGGCTAGATTACCGTTCCGAACATGGCGATGAAGAAAAATAGGCATCCACTCCTGCACATTGATGACTTGTTTGATTATCTCCATGGTGCTAGGATGTTCTCTTGGTTGAAAATTATGATAGGGTTTCATTAACTAAGAGTCGCTAGGAAACATGTGCTGATTACAACGTTTTTTATGTCATCTGGATTATATGAGTGGTTGGTTATGCCGTTTGAACTAACCAATGCACCAACATACTTTGTTGATCTGATGAACCATGTCTTCAGGGATCATCTAATTAAGATCATGCTTACGTTCATTGATAATATTCTAGTCTTTTCATGGATGAAAGAGGAATATAAGACATATTTTAGAATTGTGTTGGATATGTTAAGGAAAAACCAATTAATGGTGAAGTCTTCGAAGTGTCACTTCTAGAAGAGGAAAGTGTAATTCTTGGTTCAATTTGTTTCCGACCAAGGCATTATTATAGATCCTCCACAAATTGCAATGGTTCAGAATTGGAACCAACCCAAGAGTGCTAAGGACATGACCAGTTTCTTTGGATTAGCAGGTAATTATAGATATCTTATCAAGGACTTCTCAAAGGTAGCGACATCGTTGATTAATTTGATGAAGAAGAATTAGAATTTCACTTGGGACACAAGGCATGAGCACTTGTTTATTAGTCTAAAAAATAGGTTGATGAGTGATAACGGTTTAAGTCATTCCGAGTTGAAATGAGGAGTTGATAGTATACACAAATGCCTATGATACTCGACTATGTGTGGTGTTGATCCAGAGGGAAAAGGTGGTCGCATATGTTAGTCGACAACTAAAACCACATGAGAGGAAGTAGGCTCATGATTTGAAGTTGGCGGTGATTGTGTTTGCTTTGAATATTTGGAGGCACTGCCTATTAGGAGAGATGCTCAATCTATTCACTAACCATAAATCATTGAAGTACCTCTTCTCTCAAAAGGATCTTGTTAATAGTGATGGTTGAAATTCTAGGCTTCCTACTACCGACATTTCCTATATGCTTGGTAAGGGAAATGCAGTCAATGATGCTCTTAGTAAAAGACATGCCAGTTTAAAAGCGATGTTCCTAGAGTGGATGCGGCATGACTATATTACCGGTTTATGACTTCAAACCTCAATGTGAGCTTGAGCCAGAGATGTTGGCTAGTTTGACTTTTAGACCTACTTTGACTGAGTGGATCGGTTCTACTTTGAGTAATGACATCAAACTAGTGAACATCATGGTCAAGGTAGAGGAAGGAGTAGAGTCTAAAAGATAATGTAGTATGGACTCTAATGAGATGGTTGGCTCCATAAGGACGAGATATTGTTTATGCTTGATGTCGATTGGTTAAGGAACCTGATGATAAGAGAGTGCCATCATTCAAGATTAACTGTATATCCTAGCGGAAATTAAGATATGAGGTAGGAATTTTATTAGGAAGCAATGAAGATCTTAGCTTCTAAAGAGCTATGAATAAATTTGTTCAAATAAAGGACTTGGCTCTCCAATTAATTAACTCTATTTATTCTCCAACTCATTCAAATTCTTATCCAAGTGTTATTCGTCCTCATGGAATGAACAGGGGAACATTTTCTCGATTCTTTCTTAAGCTTAGGAGGCAGTAGGATAATCACCAATATTTAATAGATTTCACATATAATAATAGTTATCAATCTAGTGTCAACATGGTATCATTCGAGATGCTATATAGCTAACTATGTAACGCTCCTTTTTATTTGTGGGAAGCGGGTGAGAAATTGATATTGGGGCTAGATATGATTAGTGTAATGTCGAAGAAGATTGAGATCATTCGACAACAAATGAAAGTAGCTCAAGATAGATAGAAAAGCTACGTTGATAACAGATGTAGAGATTTGGAGTTCTCTATTGGCAATATGGTGTTTATTAAGATCTCTCCATTGAAGAATGCAGTTCAACTCGGTACAAAGGAGAAGTTGGCATTGAGGTTCTAGGTCCTTTTTCCATACCCAAGAGGTTTGGGAACCTAACCTATAGATTTGACTTACAATAGAGAATGGCGAATGTGAACAATGTGTTCCATGTTTCTCATTTGCGAAAGTTTATGCACAACTCATACGTAGTTGTTTCGCTAGATCAGTCTAATAACATCGGAATTCAACTGAAGCTTCACAACCTCATAGGCCTATTCACTGAATGTGATATGAAGCAGCTTAGCAGAAAGAAGGTTGAATTGGTGAAGGTTCAGTGGAGTGAAAGAATGGACGATTGCATGTGGGATACCGAAGAGGGCACAGGACCACTTATCCGAAACTCTACACTTGGTAAGACTTTCTATTTATCGCACTTATTTTCACTTTTGATATCATGTACATGGTTCAGTACTTTGCATGCTAGGATAAGTATATATATTATCCGATCACTTATAATTGCATGTTTGATGGTTGAGATGGTTACTTGTGGATGTTAGGCATGTAAGGTAATAATTGTCGTCTTGACCTTTTTTATTTGGGGATTTCGAGAGCGAAATTCCTAATGGGGAGGGTAATAACCTGTAATTTATGAATCAAAAGATTGTAAAATATTATTTTTAAATTCAAATTAGGCCATAAGACATTACGAGTTTAGAGAATGTTGAGTAGTGATGAATCCTACCCTTATAATTTTTTTGACAATAATGATCCGGAAAACTTGTATGGCTTATATATTTTGATAGAAGCCAAATTTGGGGTTAGGACCACTTCCATTGGAAAGTTAGGGTAATCTCTATTTCCTTAGAGTGGTCATAATACCGTTTTGGACTTACTATTTAGAAGATAATTTAATTTTTGGATGGTTTCTAGCCAGATTAGTGGGTAGTTAATTAGGTCCCTAACACATTTTAGGATTTGTGCCCAACGGGGAGATGGGACAGTTTCTAATGACTTTTTCCTCTTACCAAAACTAATATAAACCTTCGTTGGTCATTTCATAGCCAAAAATCATAAATTTAAGGGGTGATTAACGAAGAGATTAGAGTAAATACTATTTGAGGCACCTTAGGGTCATGCATCTACGGTTTACTTTAGGTTTTGTGCATTTCATTTATGAAGGTGAGTGATTTCGCATCTCTCACTATCCTATGCATGTTCATATAGTAAAAATATGTTTTAAGATGTTTTTGATGTTAAAATGTGTAATGATCCGCAAATCCATACCCCTTTAAGCCGACAATATTCTTCAACAGTTCAACTAAAAGTGGATGGAAATACGAACCATTAGGGTTAAAGAAGAAGGAGGTAGAAGAAGAGATATTAAACAACATTAGAATCTCATAAACTCAGCGGAACAATATATAATAGATAAATGACTGATCTTTACAGAAAGAACTATATCTGTTTTATACATTACATCATCAGAGTACAAAATAATCAATAGCAAAATACTGGACAGTTATATTAACTTGTCCCCATAAAAACTGACTACGCAGTTGACCATACACAGCGGAATATACATCAAATACGTGTGATACGTCTCGCCATCCAGCTCGTCTCCTGAGCTCCATAGCATCCTTTCTTGTATCAATAATACTCGGTCTGACCCAAGCATTATAGTAAAATAACACTCTAGTCAGTTTGGAAAAGCAGCATGAGAAAACACACTCAATTGGATTATTAAAATTTCCAAAATCCTTTAAAAATCAAAGGTATCTCATAAGACCACGCCACAAATAAACATGTCGGGTTTTTATCTTACGATAACCAAAACATTTCTTATCAAATCTTCTGATATTATAGCAGTGTTTATATACAAATACTTATTCAAATAGCTTAAATTGTTACATTCATTAAATTCCATCATAATAGGTATACAAATAATTCCGAAGGCACTATTGGAGATTGGGTTTCGATCAATGGCAGTGCTATAGGAATACTGCCCGTCACAGTACCTAGTCTGGATCAGAGTACCAAGGATCCACCCTGATCCCCTACAACACAAGACCGAAGCTACCCCTTACTGGATAACCGAATAAGATTACCCCGCGGTTGGGATCAACAACCACCCACACAGCCGAATAAAAAGGGATATCTAGACATGGATGACCTTACTCTAATTGATTGCTAGCCACTTAGCCTTGCTGCACCTCCCCTATTTTAGCCATTCCTGGTTGATGAGGCTCGAGGCTATGCGTTACCTTTGTGGAACACATCTCACTTAGAATGCTCATCGTCCTCCTAACGATGTTCTGATAGCATTCATCCATACAAGTCCGTTTCGGGTCCGAACGGTACCGAAGGCACTACTCCTACTACATCCATTTTGGAATCACCCTCAGGATTAGTAGCTATTAGCCCTTATACTTCATTGCTCCATCTTCCACTCCATGCTCTTGTCTTCCTTACGAAAACGTTCAAACCGGATCCAAGTGGTTTACGGGAAAATTAATCCCGATCTCGCTCTCTTCGAAATGATTAGTGCATTGGCCAATATTGATAGTCGGTTATTTAACTATCATATAACATCCACAAACAACCATCAAGCCTTAATAATTTTCCAAATTATTTAAAAATATCTTCGCAAGATATTTTTCTACATTTCAACCCTTTGAAAATAGTTTTCAAATCACTTCTCTCTCGTAGAATAATTTTCCACCCAATTGTTTTATTTCAACTGAAAAATCACCAAGTCTTAATACTTTAGTTTTTAAATAACTAAATTACTTTATCCAAAAATATATACTTTAAAACACTTAAAATAAATACTATTTAAAACTCTTAATTTAAAATACTAGTTATGTAAATTTATAATAATTTCTCATGTAAAACTTAAGCTAAATTAATTTTAAAATAAAAGTTATTATATAAGGTATAAATATTAAATAATTATCCTTTAAATCGTAATACTAATTAAACCTTAAAATGATTTACTTATATAATTAACTTAATAAATATTTACCTTTAAAATTTTTAAAAACCACTAAATAATAATAATCCTCCAAAAACATTCTTTTAAAAACAACTTTAAACATTTTGTTTCCTGGGGAATTGACTAGGCAACTTAGTACTCGGCTTCCCCATCGATCGGTTAAATTATCGTTCAGCATAAGGGGACTGTTCAGCATTCATAGTGTCCGGTCTCACTTCGTTCGGCAAAGAGGGGTACGTTCGACATTGGGACATTCGACATTTGATCGTTCGGCCTCTTTGATTCGACGCACAGAAACCACTCCATTTGGGCCAGGATTGTAACGTCCCGGAAATTTTCGACTTTCGAAAATTCAACATCGATACTCACTTTATCGACTGCCGAGAAATCGAAGGCCGGAAACCCGAAATGTTATGGTTTAAGAAAAAGAAAGAGGTAGAAGAAGAGAGAAAATAAAGAGAAAAGAAAATAGAAAATAGAACGGAACAAAAAACCACAGAACAATATCAGAATCTCACAATTCGTAGCGGAACAACATATAATAGTAAATGAATAATCTTTAAACAAAGAACTATATCAGTTATTACATTTTATCAAATCATATCATCATTACATCAGAGTGTTACAACAACAACAACATCAAACAGCGGAAAAAGAAATACTATATACTAGTAATACGCCATGTCATCCATCTTGCCTCCAGCAACTCCAGAATATCCAGAATATCCTGATAAACCTTAACTCTTGACTGCCCGTGTGGAAAATTGGTGGGCACCCAGAGTTTAGGAAGGAAAACAATAAACTCCGAGTCAGTCATGTGACTGGTGTGAGAACTCAAAACAGTTTATTTATCTTTAAAATCAAAATAGAGGAATATTTTTAAAGTCAATTCGCAATGCTTTTAAAAATGAGACTACCATAAGGCCTCCCGCATACACACACAATGCAAACGCAGAATCGGAGGAGATTTCTCCTTATGATAGTCACAGATGCTTGATACGTAAAAAAAAACATTTGATACTATTACTAGTGCATAGTGTAGGAAAAATTCATTTCGAAAATAAAGATATAAATCTTAGCCAGCATAGACATTCCGCACTTATGCCTACTATAGCTACCATGTTCAATAGCAGGTTACCGCCACATTCCATAGCAGGTTATACAACTAAAACCGTACAAGTCTCGTATTGTTTCTTTGGATTTCCAACAAATGGTCAGGCCAAGGAACTTCCCATTGCCACATGGAAACGCCTCTGGATGGACGTCCCGAGAACTTAACCAGCTCTCTGCCAACACAAGGTCGGGTTACCTTTATCACTAGGTAACTACTACACGAGTATGCCATCCCCCGGTCCTTTGGGACCTTTAACCGAGCGCTCGTAATCAATTCACACAATCATAAAGTGTTTTCAACATGAGTAAGTATCTGGGCTCCATACCATGATACCACCCTTTTCCAGAAGGAAATGCACATACCCTAAAGGGAGCTACCCCTCATAACCTTGCCGCATCTTTCCTGTTTTGACCATTCCGGGGTGTGAGGCTCGACGAAGTTTCGTCCACAAAAACATACTTTATACAAAAGCCATGCTTTGGGTCAACAAATGATCATAGAAATGATCACCATGATAGAAGATCAAATAAATGATCCTATCACAAATAATCAACACAATGATCATTTAACAGCAACACTCAACATGTCACATTACCAAATTGGGAATATATTGCTGATAACCTTCAACTACATAACCTCTGAGCTCGTACGTCTCAGAGAAGGGTGTTAACATAAGAGAATAAATTCTCCGCCACCAACAGAAATATATTTGAAAGAAATCGGCTTTGTATCTCAATTTGTAATGTCAGACATACAATCCATACAAGTCTGTTCCGGGCTCGAACAGAACCGAAGGCACTTACAAAGAAGTCCTTGCAATCCGGATATCCACAATCCTGATCGGATTCACCATCACATATGGAGAACTCTATACCGGAGCAACTCGGTGCAGAGTCAATCGACAGGTCATCCTATCGCTCTCGCAAATACCGGGTCTTCAACACCGATCTTCAATGCTATCCATTACGTCGTATCACTATTCGGAATGGGTAATCCGAATAACGAGCGCAATAATTTAAAAATAAGTGTAGCATTCAAATTCAACAAATCACAACAAATACCTTTCAAAGGTAAATATTGATAGTCGGTTATTGAACTATCAATGGATATGCACAACGTCACCAGATTCCAAATTATTTATTTCCCAAAGATATCTTTACAAGATATATAATTTTCACACTTCAAAAACAAATCAATTTTTTTTTATTTAACTAATTCCACTTCCTTTTATAAATTCCCTAGTGAATATATATTTCAAAATATCTATGAATATACGACTTCAATTATTCATTTCAATTTATCTTCAAAAAGATAAATTCTCAAAATATTCTCTTTATATTGGAAAACATTTCCATACTTACTTATTAAGTAATCCTCAATCCATTTATTTCCAACACTTGGGAAATATTCAATATACTTAAATCGAAATTAAGTATATATTTCATTCTTTAAGGAAATCATGCTCTTAAACATATTTATTTGGGCCAAAACGAATGTTGCGTAAAACATCGTTACGACGTCCCAAAATCACTAGTATAGGGATTCGAAATTAAAATAGATATATAAATCCCAATACTATACAAAACATTTCCTTTCGGAAATCATTTACTATAACAATAGTGTTATAGTCCACTATTTCCTTCTATTTCTCGAAAACGTCTATTTCAACAATGAATGTTGAAATCTATGGTTTCGAATCTCAACACATTTTAAAACATCGTTAGATCGTTTTAATTCTATTTAAGACATCAAATCTAAACATTTTCTTTAACATATTATTCACTATTCAAAAACGTGAATATACTATGTTAACAAATTTCATCCTTTTATTCATTTTATTTCAAAGGATTATTCACAGTCAAAAACGTGAATATAACTCCATTAATAGGTTTCAACGATTTACTTATCACAATAAGTCGTTTGCGGATTTATAAAACAATGTTTATAAATTCCATTTCTATTTATTTTATAACTCCTTTTTATAAATCTCCTTTATTAATCTATTCGATTTATAACTCAATTATAAACCAAAAGTTCACATTATAAGTTAAACACTTATAATTTATTTGTTTACAAGAATCGTTCTTTTAAACATCCCAATTCATAAATCTTATAACTTATAAGATTCTTTTAATCAAAAATCCATTCTTCAATTAACTTTTCAAATTTTATAAACCTACTGCTTATAAAATTCCATTTATAACTTCACCGTTTAAAATTCTATGAATTTCATTCATTTATGAAATTCATTCACAATCCATTCTAACACTTATAAAAACTCGTTTTATAATTCCAACATTTTAATTTATAATTATCAATTTATAAATCTTTTAATATAAATCAATTTATATTACTATTTTAAAACGTCTTTAAACTCCTTTATAATTTCATCATTCTGATTTATAAAATAATTAAATTTTATAAATCCTATATTTAAACTTTTTATAATAAATTCAAAAATCCCAATTTAAACTATTTTATAAAATCATTAATCCCATATTTTCAAAAATCAGTTTTTTTAACTATATTTCTCAAAAATCATAATTTTTATAACCTTAAAATTATAACGCTTATTTATTTAAAATAAATCGATTCCAAACATATAGTATATTTTCAAAAATCACTTTAAAAATCATTTTAAAATTCCAAAATTTGGTCCAATGATGCTACACACCAAATAGTCAATCACGACAACAACGATATCATATATCGATATGATAATCAATCAAATATCAAAATATCTGAAATCAAATAAATACTGTTGAGGAATCCAGTTGGATCCCTCCAACCTGTTTTCCTGCATCCAAAAACATTAGCACAATACCAATTCCGCTCCAGTACGGAATTATCGCGGTATATGGGATTTAAAATATTATCCGCTTAATAGACGGCGCAATAGGGTCTCATCCGCTATACAAATGCGGGAAATCAATAACTCCAATATATACATATGCCAATATATATATATTGCTATTATATATAATACCAATTTCACTGTTTATGAAATATTCGCGGTATATGTTTTTAATAAATAACATCCGCTTACTAACGGTGCATAATGTCTATTTAGCAATCAATAGATAACAATCATCATTCAAACATGCATTCAAATATTTTAAATCTAACTATTTAAAATATAAATCGAAACTGATTCGATTGAGTGAGAAGTTCTCACCTTGATTTCAATTTCGTTTTAGCGATTTATTTCGAATAAAATTTAACGCGCGTTTAATTTTATCCAAAATTCTCACTAACTCCAAACGACTCCAATCCAATTTCATCGCGTAGTGCTCGTCCATACGATTCCAACGTAACTGATTTCGTAATTTTTCGACCTCGCAGCAAAAAGTTATGAATTTATGAAGTTACACGATTTTTATAATTAAAATTTACAACATAACTTTACATTTTCAACCTAGCTCATCACAGCCACTGGATCTCCAACCACTGCATCAGGCCCATCCATCCCCTTCTTCTCTCTCGTTCTCTTCACGCGTATCCATCTCCAGAAAAAGAAAACACACAAACCCACTTCTTTAGGAATTAGGGTCAATTAATTCGATCACCTCGACGCATGAAAACACGATCAAGATACTCCATCTCGAAGCCCCTAGCCTCCTCTACGTTCGGCCTCAACCTCATGAAGCTCGGCTCTCTATTGCACGAGAAAACACGTGCGCAACAATCAACCTTTAAGCCCAAATTCCCATCGATCTACAGCTCCGTTTCCAATCACAACCGTTGGATTGGTAGATCTCAGTGTGCTCTACAAGATTCTAGTTGAAAGTTTTATGAATGGTTGCTTGGATTTGAAGAAAACGAGGGAGGAAGTAGAGATGATTTCGGCCATTCACTGTTGTAGGTGGCGGCTGCATAGAAATTAGGTTTAGGTTTTTTGTATTTTTTTTTTAATTTCTAAAGAGAAGGGTGTCTATTTATAGAGATTTGAACGAACACTATTCATCCGGAAATTCCAAACTCCGATTCACGCGCCGTAACCAGCGTTTTTAGGGTTTACCCCGCATTCCGGACACAATGGAATAGGTTTCGAAAGCTAATTCGGACATCTGTGCGAGTTATGGCAATAAACGTTCAATTTAAATTAAACCGATTTAAACGATTTTCTAGGCGTTTCAATTTGTACCGGACAAACGGTAAATCCAATTGACACGAAATTTGAAACCTTACAATAATATCACATTAAGGATCCGATGAAACTGGTTTCGTCAAAATCCGAGACTTTTTGAAAAATGGCTATTTTAACTCGCCAAATTAAAATTAAAAATAATCCGATGCGTTTCGAGCTGCCACGATCAAACGGTAACTCTGATTGCTACGAAAATTGAAATCCGGTAATAACTAACTATTACGGATCCAATGAAACTAGTTTCGTCCAATTCCGAGACTGTTCAAAAATTGGCTATTTTACAGTCGATAATTAAATATTAAAATATTCAATTTTCACAAATTAACTCTTAATTCGATTTTAAAAGTTCTAAAATATCGTTCTAACTTCAACATGATAAAATAAAATTTTACAAATCATTTTCAATCATATTTAACTCAATTTTCAATTATTTCCATAATTTAACATATTAAATTATCGATTTAATTATCCAATTAAATCCAATTATTCGAATTAAAATTTATTCGACTTATAAATTCACTTATTAATATTTAAAATTAATTAAATATTCAAATTTTAATTACTAAAAATCCTGGGTCGTTACAATCTTCCCCGCTTAAAAGAATTTCGTCCTCGAAATTATTAAGTAAGAAAAGTTACAGAATTTATTAATTTTCCCAAAATCCCATAGTTAAACTTCTTACGAAATCTTTACTAAGTTTTCAAATCATACGTAGTTATCTTTTCAAAAACAACTACTATTGTTTAACTTTCAATTCCAAATCAAAGTTAAAGTTTTCAAAATTTTCACAAAAATTCCCAAATTTTTCTAACGCCTTAAATTTCCGGAAAAATTCGCCATAGTCTCATTTGCGCGGCTCGATCCGAAAAAAAAAATGACAGTATATATATCACAAATATACATCTCATCAAGTAATGAGGCATCCCGCAGGGAAAAAATATAAAAGTACGGTATGTAATCCGAGATATGTACCTTATATTTTATTAGCAAGCATATACGGCTAATATAGCGCGAAAGCGAGCTCCAAATGCGAAGCAAACGCGATCCGCACCTACTAATCACTCAACAAACAACATGAGAACATGTATATAGGCAAATAGTATCGATATACAACATATAGCAACATAATAACTATATATGCGAAGATAGCAAATGTAGTAAAAGCAACAAATGCAATAAATTCAACCATCAACCAACTATCATCCATAACCAATCAATATTCATTCTTATTCTCATTAATATTCAATGAAATGGGTTTTCAATTTAAACATATTTGATTTATTAACAGTGGATGTTTTTACTAACATTCAATTTCAATTAGTTTATATTCACTAATTCATAGTCAAGTTGGTTCACTTCCAAATCAAATTCAATTTTATTTAAAATTCACTTAACTTCCAATTGAATTCCAATTACTTTAACTTCCAAATTTCATTAATACTTAATGAATTATATACAATCAACTAACAACCATATAACAACCAATGTATATTAATCTCAACCAAATTCCTTTGCTTATCAATTGGTTTAATTAATTGATTTTCTTTCAATTATTCAACTTCCAATAACATTAGATTTTAATGAATTACACTTACATTCATTATTCCATATCAATTATTCACATTTAATTGATTAACATTCAATCCATTAATTCAATTCAATTACAAAGTTGAATTTCATTTACATAACTTAAGTTCACATTTATCACTTAACTTTAATAATTTACTTTGATACCAATATCTACTTCATTCAACATCTCTTAAGTTATATTTCCATTTAACTTTAAATTCATTTTTATTTACAACTCATATTCATAAATATATTCATATCGTTTCACTTCTTATATATATAAGTTTATTTCACAATTGTAAATCACTTTAATTATAATTCAATTCTTATAATTCCTTTCTTATACAATTATTCTTTTATTTAGATTATTCAAACAACTAAACAATCAACTTATATACACTTTAATAATTCTGAAAAATTATTCTTTTATATATATAAAATATAATCAAGGTAAATTATTTCATTACCCAATTTAAAACAATATTGTGTCGAATTGTTCTATTCAAGTGTTTAGAAACCACTTCGGCATAGTTGTCGAGACCACGCTGACGAAGGTTCATATGCCACTCAACAAACCAATCATCAGAATATAAAACAATTTATATTCACTAACAAATACGCTCTCATAGCTATTATTACACTCAAACTCAATCTAGAGTACTACTGACTCTATCTCTAATGAGTAATACCCAACAGAACCATGGTTGTCGCTTAACCATATGCTCCGATACCAAATGTAACGTCTCGGAAATTTTCGACTTTCGAAAATTCAACATCGATACTCACTTTATCGACTGCCGAGAAATCGAAGGCCGGAAACCCGAAATGTTATGGTTTAAGAAAAAGAAAGAGGTAGAAGAAGAGAGAAAATAAAGAGAAAAGAAAATAGAAAATAGAACGGAACAGAAAACCACAGAACAATATCAGAATCTCACAATTCGCAGCGGAACAACATATAATAGTAAATGAATAATCTTTAAACAAAGAACTATATCAGTTATTACATTTTATCAAATCATATCATCATTACATCAGAGTGTTACAACAACAACAACATCAAACAGCGGAAAAAGAAATACTATATACTAGTAATACGCCATGCCATCCATCTTGCCTCCAGCAACTCCAGAATATCCAGAATATCCTGATAAACCTTAACTCTTGACTGCCCGTGTGGAAAATTGGTGGGCACCCAGAGTTTAGGAAGGAAAACAATAAACTCCGAGTCAGTCATGTGACTGGTGTGAGAACTCAAAACAGTTTATTTATCTTTAAAATCAAAATAGAGGAATATTTTTAAAGTCAATTCGCAATGCTTTTAAAAATGAGACTACCATAAGGCCTCCCGCACACACACACAATGCAAACGCAGAATCGGAGGAGATTTCTCCTTATGATGGTCACAGATGCTTGATACGTAAAAAAAAAACATTTGATATTATTACTAGTGCATAGTGTAGGAAAAATTCATTTCGAAAATAAAGATATAAATCTTAGCCAGCATAGACATTCCGCACTTATGCCTACTATAGCTACCATGTTCAATAGCAGGTTACCGCCACATTCCATAGCAGGTTATACAACTAAAACCGTACAAGTCTCGTATTGTTTCTTTGGATTTCCAACAAATGGTCAGGCCAAGGAACTTCCCATTGCCACATGGAAACGCCTCTGGATGGACGTCCCGAGAACTTAACCAGCTCTCTGCTAACACAAGGTCGGGTTACCTTTATCACTAGGTAACTACTACACGAGTATGCCATCCCCCGGTCCTTTGGGACCTTTAACCGAGCGCTCGTAATCAATTCACACAATCATAAAGTGTTTTCAACATGAGTAAGTATCTGGGCTCCATACCATGATACCACCCTTTTCCAGAAGGAAATGCACATACCCTAAAGGGAGCTACCCCTCATAACCTTGCCGCATCTTTCCTGTTTTGACCATTCCGGGGTGTGAGGCTCGACGAAGTTTCGTCCACAAAAACATACTTTATACAAAAGCCATGCTTTGGGTCAACAAATGATCATAGAAATGATCACCATGATAGACGATCAAATAAATGATCCTATCACAAATAATCAACACAATGATCATTTAACAGCAACACTCAACATGTCACATTACCAAATTGGGAATATATCGCTGATAACCTTCAACTACATAACCTCTGAGCTCGTACGTCTCAGAGAAGGGTGTTAAGCTAAGAGAATAAATTCTCCGCCACCAACAGAAATATATTTGAAAGAAATCGGCTTTATATCTCAATTTGTAATGTCAGACATACAATCCATACAAGTCTGTTCCGGGCTCGAACAGAACCGAAGGCACTTACAAAGAAGTCCTTGCAATCCGGATATCCACAATCCTGATCGGATTCACCATCACATATGGAGAACTCTATACCGGAGCAACTCGGTGCAGAGTCAATCGACAGGTCATCCTATCGCTCTCGCAAATACCGGGTCTTCAACACCGATCTTCAATGCTATCCATTACGTCGTATCACTATTCGGAATGGGTAATTCGAATAACGAGCGCAATAATTTAAAAATAAGTGTAGCATTCAAATTCAACAAATCACAACAAATACCTTTCAAAGGTAAATATTGATAGTCGGTTATTGAACTATCAATGGATATGCACAACATCACCAGATTCCAAATTATTTATTTCCCAAAGATATCTTTACAAGATATATAATTTTCACACTTCAAAAACAAATCAATATTTTTTTTTTAACTAATTCCACTCCTTTTATAAATTCCCTAGTGAATATATATTTCAAAATATCTATGAATATACGACTTCAATTATTCATTTCAATTTATCTTCAAAAAGATAAATTCTCGAAATATTCTCTTTATATTGGAAAACATTTCCATACTTACTTATTAAGTAATCCTCAATCCATTTATTTCCAACACTTGGGAAATATTCAATATACTTAAATCGAAATTAAGTATATATTTCATTCTTTAAGGAAATCATGCTCTTAAACATATTTATTTGGGCCAAAACGAATGTTGCGTAAAACATCGTTACGACGTCCCAAAATCACTAGTATAGGGATTCGAAATTAAAATAGATATATAAATCCCAATACTATACAAAACATTTCCTTTCGAAAATCATTTACTATAACAATAGTGTTATAGTCCACTATTTCCTTCTATTTCTCGAAAACGTCTATTTCAACAATGAATGTTGAAATCTATGGTTTCGAATCTCAACACATTTTAAAACATCGTTAGATCGTTTTAATTCTATTTAAGACATCAAATCTAAACATTTTCTTTAACATATTATTCACTATTCAAAAACGTGAATATACTATGTTAACAAATTTCATCCTTTTATTCATTTTATTTCAAAGGATTATTCACAGTCAAAAACGTGAATATAACTCCATTAATAGGTTTCAACGATTTACTTATCACAATAAGTCGTTTGCGGATTTATAAAACAATGTTTATAAATTCCATTTCTATTTATTTTATAACTCCTTTTTATAAATCTCCTTTATTAATCTATTCGATTTATAACTCAATTATAAACCAAAAGTTCACATTATAAGTTAAACACTTATAATTTATTTGTTTACAAGAATCGTTCTTTTAAACATCCCAATTCATAAATCTTATAACTTATAAGATTCTTTTAATCAAAAATCCATTCTTCAATTAACTTTTCAAACTTTATAAACCTACTGCTTATAAAATTCCATTTATAACTTCACCGTTTAAAATTCTATGAATTTCATTCATTTATGAAATTCATTCACAATCCATTCTAACACTTATAAAAACTCGTTTTATAATTCCAACATTTTAATTTATAAATATCAATTTATAAATCTTTTAATATAAATCAATTTATATTACTATTTTAAAACGTCTTTAAACTCCTTTATAATTTCATCATTCTGATTTATAAAATAATTAAATTTTATAAATCCTATATTTAAACTTTTTATAATAAATTCAAGAATCTCAATTTAAACTATTTTATAAAATCATTAATCCCATATTTTCAAAAATCAGTTTTTTTAACTATATTTCTCAAAAATCATAATTTTTATAACCTTAAAATTATAACGCTTATTTATTTAAAATAAATCGATTCCAAACATATAGTATATTTTCAAAAATCACTTTAAAAATCATTTTAAAATTCCAAAATTTGGTCCAATGATGCTACACACCAAATAGTCAATCACGACAACAACGATATCATATATCGATATGATAATCAATCAAATATCAAAATATCTGAAATCAAATAAATACTGTTGAGGAATCCAGTTAGATCCCTCCAACCTGTTTTCCTGCATCCAAAAACATTAGCACAATACCAATTCCGCTCCAGTACGGAATTATCGCGGTATATGGGATTTAAAATATTATCCGCTTAATAGACGGCGCAATAGGGTCCCATCCGCTATACAAATGCGGGAAATCAATAACTCCAATATATACATATGCCAATATATATATTGCTATTATATATAATACCAATTTCACTGTTTATGAAATATTCGCGGTATATGTTTTTAATAAATAACATCCGCTTACTAACGGCGCGTAATGTCTATTTTAACAATCAATAGATAACAATCATCATTCAAATATGCATTCAAATATTTTAAATCTAACTATTTAAAATATAAATCAAAACTGATTCGATTGAGTGAGAAGTTCTCACCTTGATTTCAATTTCGTTTTAGCGATTTATTTCGAATAAAATTAAACGCGCGTTTAATTTTATCCAAAATTCTCACTAACTCCAAACGACTCCAATCCATTTTAATCGCGTAGTGCTCGTCCATACGATTCCAATGCAACTGATTTCGTAATTTTTCGACCTCGCAGCAAAAAGTTATGAATTTATGAAGTTACACGATTTTTATAATTAAAATTTACAACATAACTTTATATTTTCAACCTAGCTCATCACAGCCACTGGATCTCCAACCACTGCATCAGGCCCGTCCATCCCCTTCTTCTCTCTCGTTCTCTTCACGCGTATCCATCTCCAGAAAAAGAAAACGCACAAACCCACTTCTTTAGGAATTAGGGTTAATTAATTCGATCACCTCGACGCATGAAAACACGATCAAGATACTCCATCTCGAAGCCCCTAGCCTCCTCTACGTTCGGCCTCAACCTCATGAAGCTCGGCTCTCTATTGCACGAGAAAACACGTGCACAACAATCAACCTTTAATCCCAAATTCCCATCGATCTACAGCTCCGTTTCCAATCACAACCGTTGGATTGGTAGATCTCAGTGTGCTCTACAAGATTCTAGTTGAAAGTTTTATGAATGGTTGCTTGGATTTGAAGAAAACGAGGGACGAAGTGGAGATGATTTCGGCCATTCACTGTTGTAGGTGGCGGCTGCATAGAAATTAGGTTTAGGTTATATATTTTTTTTTTAATTTCTAAAGAGAAGGGTGTCTATTTATAGAGATTTGAACGAACACTATTCATCCGGAAATTCCGAACTCCGATTCACGCGCCGTAACCAGCGTTTCTAGGGTTTACCCCGCGTTCCGGACACAATGGAACAGGTTTCGAAAGATAATTCGGACATCTGTGCGAGTTATGGCAATAAACGTTCAATTTAAATTAAACCGATTTAAACGATTTTCTAGGCGTTTCAATTTGTACCGGACAAACGGTAAATCCAATTGACACGAAATTTGAAACCTTACAATAATATGACATTACGGATCCGATGAAACTGGTTTCGTCGGAATCCGAGACTTTTTGAAAAATGGCTATTTTAACTCGCCAAATTAAAATTAAAAATAATTCGATGCGTTTCGAGCTGCCACGATCAAACGGTAACTCTGATTGCTACGAAAATTGAAATCCGGTAATAATTAACTATTACGGATCCAATGAAACTAGTTTCGTCCAATTCCGAGACTGTTCAAAAATTGGCTATTTTACAGTCGATAATTAAATATTAAAATATTCAATTTTCTCAAATTAACTCTTAATTCGATTTTAAAAGTTCTAAAATATCGTTCTAACTTCAACATGATAAAATAAAATTTTACAAATCATTTTCAATCATATTTAACTCAATTTTCAATTATTTCCATAATTTAACATATTAAATTATCGATTTAATTATCCAATTAAATCCAATTATTCGAATTAAAATTTATTCGACTTATAAATTCACTTATTAATATTTAAAATTAATTGAATATTCAAATTTTAATTACTAAAAATCCTGGGTCGTTACAAGGATATTCAGCTACCAGGCCCACGAGGGAAGTCCAACCCACCTTCATCTATAAATAGAGGGGCAGGGGAACAGAAAAAAGGGGGAGATTTCAGAGAACACTGGGGAGGCTCTGCCATTATCAAGACTCATTCCAGACTTATTTCTTTGTATCTTGCAAGTGTATTCAAGTACTTAGAAGCGGATTGTATCTGTAATCAAGTATCAATGAAAAGAATAACGATCAACTTCAAAGTGGATGTAGGCTACTACGCTGAACCACTATAAATTTGGTGTTCTTACTTTCTGCATTTAAATTTACATTCCGTTCTCTGTTTTAATTTACTTTCTTCATTAATCTCTCTACACAATCTTTCTAAGGGTGTTAGTGACCAATTTTGGTGCTAACACATTTAACTTATACTTAAAAAAAATCTGCTTTGAAAACATACTTGGTTTAGGAAAATACACTTTCCATTCCAAAATAGTCCATGTAATCATTTAATAAATCCTTCTCGATTTATCCCAATTTACTTACGTCTCAAACCCGTAAATTTCTTTTCCACACCTTTAAAAATTAAACCAATATTTATTTTTAAAGCAAATTACCCATTCTTTTATAAATTCCCATCGTGAATTTATACTTCCAAATATCCACTGATATATTATTTCACTTTATAAACCCAGTTTATAAATTCCATAGTCTCATCCTCCTTTTAAATCACAGTTTCAAACCTTAATCAATTTTCAAATTGATTTCCAAAATTTACTCCATTTTAAAATAAATTCCTTTACTTACTCAATTTTATTTCAAAACCCATAAATTTTAGATTTTACTTCTTTATTATGATTTAAAATCTTATTTAAACTGAAAATACCAATTTCATACTTTTTCCCAAAATTCTTCTTTATCTCTCCCAAACTATTTTAAACCTTGAATTTAAAAATAAACACTTTATTTCTTTGAATAATATCGCTTAAGTTTAAACATTCATTTATTTCCATTTATTCAAAAATCTCCTTTCCCATACTCGAAATTTATTTATTAGAATTTAAAATCAACTTTTATCCTTTCCCAAATTCATTCTTTAATTTATCCAAATTCTCTGTAATTATTTTACTTAAAAATTCTCTCTTTAATTTCTTCAAAAATCCAATCTTTATATTTTGATAACTTAAATACCAAAATATACTTAGCCAAACATAGCAATTAAATAATTTCAATTACCAATATAATCTATCACAGATTATCAATAAATCATATCACAGAATATGAAAATATACTTCAATATTTTGAGGAATCCAGTTGGATCCCTCCAACCCGTTTCCCTGCATCCGCAGATGTTAGCGCAATATATAAATACCAATCCCACTTCGAAGGGGATATCACGGTATAAATGGTCATCTGCTATTATGCAGGGCGCATAAGGTCTCATCCGCTATATAATGCGGGAATCAATCACTCCAATATATATATATATATATATAATATCACATCCAGACAAATTCAAACAATCAACCAATAATTTAAATTTAACTATTTAAATTAACCAGAAATCAAAGTTGAGTGAGGTAACTCACCTTTGATTTTTATTTGTAGTCCACCCCAAACCCGCTTGTCTCTCCACGATTTTGGACCTTGTACAAACATTTACGGTTTGTTACTACTTGAATTAATCAAACAATTAATTACCATTTACTCATTTACTTTAATTTATAATTTGATTTAAATAAATTTTCCCTTGAAATATTTAGTAACTAAAATAATTAAATATGCTAATTTAACAAGTTAATCACCTTGAATCCATTATTTTAAAATAATAGTAAGTGAAAATATGTATATGTATTTCATATAGATATTTTATATTTATATATTTTTCTTTGAAAACCATACACCTGTAGAAAAATTATTTATGTGGATTCAAAATCTAATTTCATAGAAACTGTCTATATTCAAATTCCTACAGATATATTTTTCATACACACACACACACACTAAACATAGTTAACATTTGATAAGTGAAAAAAATATACTTTATCGTCCCATATATATGTATAACTGATTTAATCGTAAAACCGAAACTGTCCAAACCTTGCTGTCCTACATATATATAGCTGTTTCAATTTTAAAACCAGACTATTTAATTTTTCTCTTTTTATAATTTGCACACAAATTTATTACATTTAAATTGAAAACAAAAATTTACCTCCTGCTAAATCCTAAACTCGAGATGTGCAAACACACAACGCAGCATCATCACCTCATCGTCACGACCACCCAAGCCCTAACAGTCGTCGCTTTCGTCTTGCCGATCCACTACGTCGCGACAGCTCCTCCCCACCGTGCCACAGAAATCATCACAGGAGCCTCATTGGCCTCGAAGAAACCACCACCTCGCCGCAAAATATATTCGCCACTTCCCTCGCCTCGCGCGAGCATGCGGCCCCCCTCCACTCACCATGACCCGGCGCCCTCCTTGGCCATGACGAGGTCGCGATTTCATCTTTATAATTTTTTTATTTTTGAGAGGATTTTCGATTGAATTTCTGTCGCTCCACCATTTTATATAAACTTTGCTCGATTTCGTTTGCTTTAGACTTTTAGAGGAACACACGGCTATTGTTTCTTCTGCCTTTTATTTTATTTTAAAGAAACGAAAGGGAAACACTTGTACGCGATTTGAAAAGGCAGGGGGACACGTATAGGATGGTCTATGATGTTTTGATAGAGAAATGGAAAAGGTGTGATGGGAATGCAGATTTGAATGTTGAATTATATATTATATTAAATTTAAATTTAAATTTAAATCGTCTAGAAAACGAAGCCTAAAATCTCGACCTCCTATCGAGGTGTGCCATCAGGCGTTCATAATGTTATACCCCTATTTCGAACACACTGGAAAAGGTTTCGAGTCCTAATTCGATCATATGAAGAAGATAGCTTTTCGGACCTAGTTATAATATTGAATTTTCGATATAAATTTCAACGCGTTTATATATCGTAGGATCACACAACTTCAACCATGACGAAAATTGAAATCCAATAATAGTACAATATTACAGATCCAATGGAACTGGTTTCATCGAAATCCGAGACTATGCCTCCAAAGGCTATTTTTAAATGTCAATTTAAACGATATATTTTCAAAACTTAACAGAACACTTACAAATTCAATTCTAAAGCTTTCATTATCTTCAGTAATATCAATATAAATTTTATAAGCCTTTGAAATATTTTTAACAAGCACAAAATTGAAGATTCAATATTTTACCCAACTTTTAATTATTAAATTCAATATTTAAATTATCCAATAAATAGCGATATTTGAAATTCTAGTTAAAAATTAACTATTAAATATTTAAAATCAATTCAATATTCCAATTTCAAATATTCGAAAATTCCAGGTCTTCACATTTCTCCCCCTTAAAAGAATTTCGCCCCCGAATTTACTTGTTAAGAAGAATGGTACAATACCCGTTACTATTTTACAAATCAACAGTTTTTGACAGCCCTCCCAAACAATCTTTTTATTAAAAACACACTAACCCTCTTTCTAACTTTCCAAACCCATCCATAGGTTTCAAACAAAATTACTTACTCAACCATTTCAGATTTTAATTTAAAACCAAATTTAAAACTATCATAGTTTTCTTCAAAAATTTTCTAACTCTCTAAATTTCCAAAAAAACTTCTCCAACGTCTCCTTTGCGCGGCTAGCTCGGAACGAGTACAAAATGCCTCAACGGGCCTCCAGATTTCAAAAGAAAACAAAAGCCAAGTGGCTAGATTAGAAAACCATCAAATTTCATATAGAAATTTAAATACATACTTTTTTGTCGAGCAATTCAATTTAACTTCTGTATTCAAAACACTAATTTTCCTTCGCTTTTAGAACACCTGTATATCCTACTTAGCAATCATATCCTATCATAAAATCCAAATTCATTTTATCATTTCTTTACAAAAGTTTTAAAATTTATTTTAGTTCAGCCTGTACGATGTACACTTATCATCCGTACACAATATCAAATTCGATCGCTCACTCGATCACACAATTTCACTTCTGAACTAGTATCGTTCACCTGACTTCCTAGTGCGGATTCAGATCTGATTTCTTGATCAAAAACCATCATTCTCCTTGCATAGTGCTAAACTATGATAAAGAATTTCCAAAATCAATCAAAAATCCATATCCAGGGTTCGCCGTCGAAAATCGAGTGAAAAATCCCAACTCGGATCGATATAATTATCTCGAATTTCTGTGCTCAAATCTAGATCAAATCGTTATGCAAATAAAATAATATACGTACATACCATGTATTTATCTCAATTGATTATTAACTGTATAAATTTATTTTTATTCACATTTATTTTGATTTCCATTCACTTATCATTTTCACAGCTTTACTTAACCTTCATTCAAATACTACTTAGAATATATTTCTCAATTTCAAATTTACTTAAGAATTCCACCATCCATTTCTTAAGTTCAATATAAATATTTTATACAACCTATTATATTTATTTCCTCTTTATATCAAATTTTTTCAAATTGGATCTTCCATTCCATATGAATTCAATTTAACTTTCATTTTTAAATATTGAATTCTATTCATCTTATTCAAACTATATTTAATTAACCATTTCTTTAATTAATTCACTTACTAATAAATTTTTTATCTCAATGGTTTTTATTTTTTTTTCAAACTCCCTCAATGGTTTTTATTTTTTTTCCAAACTCTTATTATTTATTTCACTTCGAACTAATTCTACCACTTTACTTACTTAACCCAATCCAAATTGAGTTCTAATACTCAGCTTAAATTCCATTTACTTACAATTCAAATTAGTTTGTTTCATTCCCACATTAATTTATAACTTAATGAATTTTTATTTCAAGGACCACTTTACTTCATCTTCTTATATTTTTCTTTAAATTTACTTTTATTTCCCTTGTTTCAGTTACACTTTAATTAATTAAAATTTTAATTTCTATAAGTTTCCTAACTTATTTACTTTCCATTTACTAATCTCCTTTAATTTTATTTATTTAATTGGTTTACTTACCACTTTACTTTATTGTCACACTTACTTTAACATAACTCCTTATTCAAGTTGAATTTTATTCCAACAAGTTCCAAATTTTATAAGTTATCAAACCCATTAATATCCCATAAACATTTTAAATATACTTCCAGAGTTTAAACAATTTCTTAAACATTTTTGAAATCATATATACTCAACCCAAATCATTTCTTTGAATTTCAAAACCAAACCCAGTTTTGCAAACAACTCTAATTTAAATATTTAGGCAGCAATTCTTCTCTTGGAAACTCGAAAATGAACATCGATGATGCTGCAGTCATCACCGAAGTTATTTCCCAACGACCGAAGTGAACTCAATGGTTTTATCCCTTCAAAAACATTTTTCAAATATTTTTAAGTTCCAAATCTCACCAGATTTCATATCCAATTTAAAAATATTCCCAAATAATATCACCATTATTTCTCAAAAACCTTTGAAAATCATTTTCAAACTCACAGGAATTTAATTTCCAAAATTTCGAATTCCAAATCCTTTCAATTTCATATTCAAATATTATCCGAAATTTTTATTCCATTTTCAATTATAATCACATATATAATTCACATTTACAAATCCCATTTTGCTAAATAAATTTGTTCCTTAACCTTTGGTTATAATTTTAATCCCTAGCTCAATTTCCTCACAACAATGATAATAATTTAATATTATCACTTCCTAACAACTAAGCAACCATATATAACTATAATAATTTACGAAAAATTATTTCTTTTATATACAAAAATAATTTAGGCATAATTATTTCATTTACCCTATTTTAAAACAATATTGTGTCGGTTTATCTTGTTTAAGAGTATAGAAACTCCTATCGATGACATGGCATTCCACATATCGACCAGAATCCATAAACACTCAACCAATAAGTTAACACAATATAAACAATTTATATTCACTAACAAATACGCGCTCATATCTGTTAATACATTCAAACTTATTCTAGAGTACTACGGACTCTGTTTCTAATGAGTAATTCCCTCCAGAGCCAAGGTTCTTATTTAACCTTCAGCTCTGATACTAAGTGTAATGACCCGCAAATCCATACCCCTTTGAGCCGACAATATTCTCCAACAGTTCAACTCAAAGTAGACACAATTACGAACCATCAGGGTTAAAGAAGAAGGCGATAGAAGAAGAGATAGAAAATAACATCAGAATTGTGACGACCTGGAATTTTTAAGCCTTTAAAAATCGGAATATTTAATTAATTTTAATATTTAAAAGTAATTTTTTAACTTGAATTCAAATATCACTAACTATTGATAATTAAATTATTGAATTAAATAATTGGAAGTTGAGCTAAATGTTGAATTTGAAGTTTTAAGCATGTTGAAAATAATTTGGAGACTTATAAAATTTATATTGATAATACTGAGGATAATAGGAGTTGTAAAATTGAATTTAACAATGATTTGTTTGGTTTTGAAATTTTATCGTTTAATTTGAATTTAAAAATAGCCTTTCGAGACTCAGTATTGGAATTTGACGAAACCAGTTCCATTGGGTCCGTAATATTGAATTATTATCGGATTTCAAATTTCGTAATGATCAGAGTTGTTATTTGAGCGTACGATATATAAACGCGCTGAGATTTATATCGAAAATTAAACACAATAACTGGTCCAAAAAGCTATCTTCTCCATATGATCGAATTAGGACTCGAAACCTTTTCCATTGCGCTCGAAATAGGAGTATAACGTTATAAACGCCTAGCGGCATGCCTCGATAGGGATTCGAATTTGTTTGGTACGTTTAAGCAAGATATTTAAAATCTTAATAATGTTATATATTTACATTGTTGACCATTCAATGGCTGCTCCTTCTCTGATACGCCATTTTTTTATTCAAACACGCTACCCTAATCTTCAATATCATACTTCTTGTTCCTTCTAACATTTTCCTGTTCCTTCCTCGTTCTTCCTTTTCAACTCAGAGATCAAATCAAATCAAAAAAAAGTGAAGTGAAGAATGCCGAGCCTTTATTCCATTCGAGAAAATGGCCAAATACAAATAATAAATTTCGTTCTTTTCCCCTCTTCTCTTGATTCATGGCTTCCCCTTTCAGAAGGGCGACACAGTTTAAAAAAAAGGGCTTTTCTTTCCCTTCCAATTTCTGATGAATCGATCGAACCATGCTTTTCAAAATCGATTCAAGGACGACTCTGGGAAGCTCGCGATCGAGTAGGGTGTGGCGATCGTTTTCGATCGAAGCATGCCTGGAAGCGGCAACGTCAATGTTGCAATGGTGAAGCAAGCACGGAGCGGTGGCACAAGGGTTGGCTTCGGCGTGAAAAGTGGCGTGATTTACTGGGTGTCGCAAGGGACTCGGTCGGAGTTCGATGAAACCCATCTCGAGGCGTCACGATGTATGGATATCGAGCAACTGGTGATGGGGGGGGGGGGTTTCTGGTGCGTTGTGGAGAGGATTGCCGATTATTGGATGGTGCATCCTGATTTTTATCGGCAGTGAGGTATTTTAATTATCTATTTGTTAATTAGGTAATTAAATAATTGTATTATAGGATGAAATCCATAACAGAAAGAAAATATATATATTTATATGCAGTTTAGAAATAAAACCTACAAGTTTACTTAATAATGTATATTAGTGATTTAGATGATTAATAAACTTATTTAAATTATTTAGTTACTAAAAGAATTGTAAAAGAAAAATTGGTTTAACTAAATTATTAGTTGAGTTATTTATTTAATGATAATTGATTTGTTAATAAAACTCATTTATTTGTTTTAGTTACCAAAGGATATTTTATTAAAGGAAAAGTAATTTAAATAAATAATTAGCTAAGTAAATCTGAAAATTTTGATTAACACTTTACAATTTTAAAGTGGATTTCAATTCGAACAAATTTGTTTAAATAAAATTAATAAATAAATGTTAATAGATTGTCCAATATTTTCAAAATATTTTAAAGGGAAAATTATAAGGTTAACCTTAAATCACTAGTTTATTAAGTTAATTAAAAGTTAATTGATTTTCTTGATTTCTTAAAATATTAATAAACTGTGAAATTATTATCCAAGGTTTGAAGTCATAAAAAATCAAGTCGGATTGGATGGATTGCAAAATGAAAATAAAAGGTGAGTTAATCTCACTCAGTTAAATTTAAATGATTAAATTTAAATAATTGTTTGAATGGTTGAATTGATTGATGTGCTATAGTATGGTATTTTTTGGGATTGGTATTTATGTTGTGCTAACGTCTGTGGATGCAGGGAAAACAGGTTGGAAGGATCCAACTGGATCCCTCAACATTTATTTAAATTATTTAGCATTCGCTGTTGTGATTATTTGATATTCTATGATGAGTTATATTGGAATATGGAATGTTATGGTTTGATGGAAATTTTTTGGTATAATGAATTACCAAAAATATATAAATTGGATTTTGGGAAGAAAATAAAGGAAGTAATTTGTAAGTGAAATAATTATAGAAAACTTGAATAATAAGAATGAATTGAAAAGGAATCAAAGTGATATTACAACACTAATAAATGATTTCAAATATGAAAAGAAAAAGGATTTGAATAAACAGTAATTAATGAATTGTAAAATTAAGTGATATTAATTTGAAGGAATAAAGAATTATTTTAAAATTTAAAGTTTTAAATTTATTTAAAAGAATAAAGAAGTAATTTGAGAAATCTAAATTGGTATTTCAGTTAAAAAATATATTTTAAATCATAATTAAGGATTTAAATCTGGAGTTAATGGAATCTGGAATAAATGGGATTAATTGGAAATCAATTTTGAAATTGATTCAAGTGTTTGGATTGGAAATTTCAAGAAGAATGTGAAGAGAAGTATATTTCTCTGGATAGCCAAGTACGTTTTCAAAATAAATTTTTAAAAATAAGATAAAGGTTTTAATGTGGTTTTAAAAAGTATGTTTTAGGAAATTTATTATTTCTAAATATCAAAATTCTAAAGTAAATATTTTTTTCAAATCTATTACCGTAGTAATTATTTGTAAAAAGTGACTTAGTGTTTTGTTTTAGAGGTGAAAACCTAGTTTTATATTTTATAAAGTAACCTTATTTTCAAATGTTTATATAGTATGTATTTTTAGTAAATTATTGAAGTAGTTTTAACTTAAATGTTTTAAAGTAAATTCCAAAGTAAGTATTTTTTTTTAAATCTATTATCGTAATAACCATTTAAAGAATGATTTGGTATTTTAAAGAAGAAAAGCTAAGTATAGTTATAAGGTAACCTTATTTGAATTATTTCTAAAGTATTATTTTAAATTAAGCATTAAAGTAATTTTTCTAAATTAAATGTTAAACATATTTTACAATAAAGCATTTTAAATTATTTTAAAAATCTAAAGTTTTGTGCTTGGTGATTCCAGTGGAAATAGAAAATACTTAGAATTTATTCCAAGAAAGGAGGATAGTTTGAAACTGTTTTCAAAGGATGGAAATTGGAAATATATCTTGCAGAGATATTTTGAGATAAATAAATAATTAGGAAAATTATTTATTGTTGGATGTATGTTGTGAATATTAATTGATAGTTAAATCACCGACTATCAATATTGGACAAATACGTTGATCGTTTCGAAGAGACCGGGATCGAGATTTATTTCTCGAAAACCACTTCCATCCGTTTTGTACGTTTTGTGGAAAACGAGTTTGGATTTAAAGATGGAGCAGTGAAGTGCAAGGGCTAGTTGCTACTAATTCTGAGGATATTTCCAAAATGGATGTAGTAGGAATAGTGCCTTCGGTTCCGTTCGAACCCGGGACGGACTTGTATGGATGAATGCTTTCGAAACATCGTCAGGTGGACGATGGGCATTCTAAGGGATATGTTCTAAAAAGGTAACTCTTAGTCTCAAGCCTCATCAACCAGGAATGACTGAAAATCAAGGGTTATGCAGCAAGGCTAGGTGGGTAGCACCCAAGTAGGGTGAGGTCATCCTTGTCTAGATGTCCCTTTTATTTCGGCTTAGTGGGCGGTTGCTGATCCCTACCGCGGGGTGATCTCACTCGGGATTATCCAGTAAGGGGTAGTCCCGGTCTTGTGTTGCAGGGGAGCGTGCGTAGTCCTCAGTACTGTGATCTAGGCCACGTACTGTGACAGGTGGTACCCCAGTGCCTAGTCATTAGTTGGAAATCCATTCTCCCTACGAGCCTTGTACGAGTTTTGTTTGTATTACCCACTCTGTGGCTAATAGCTGGAATTTAATAGATGTAACAATTTTGGCTATTTTATAAGTATTTGTATATAGATGCTATTATAATATCAGAGGATTTCTATAAAAATTGTTTTAGCTATCGTAAGGTAAAAACCCGACATGTTTATTTGTGGCGTGGTCTTACGAGATGCTTTTGTTTTCAAAGGATTTTTGAAACTTTAATAATCAATTGGGTGTGATTTACTCACGCTGGTATTCCAGACTGATCGGGTGTTATTTAACTATAATGCTCGGGTCAGACCGAGTATTATAGGATACATGATATGATGCTGTAGAGCTCAGGAGACGAGCTGGACGACGATACGTACTTCCGTACTTGTTTATATATATTCCGCTGTGTTGAGTTATTGTGTATCCATTTGTATGATATTGATGTTGAGCTGTGATTGATGTACACTGATGATGTAATATATAAACAGAGATATTTGATTTTTGAGTAAAGATCATTTATTATCTATTATATTTTATTCCGCTGCGATGGTTAGATTCTGTTGTTGTTTTCTATTTTCTTCTCCTACCTCTTCTTCTTTAACCCAAATGGTTCGTATCTCTGTACAACTTGAGTTGATTTAGGTAGAATAGTGTTGACTCAAGGAGTACGGATTTGCGGGTCGTTACAGTTGGTATCAGAGCTTAGGTTGGTGATAACCTTGGCTATGGTGGGAATTGCTCATAAAAATAGAGTCTATAGTACTCTAGAATGAGTTTGAGCGTATTGATAGATATAAGCGCGTATTTGTTAGTGAATATAAAATTATTTTTATATTGCGTTGATTTATCGGTTGAGTGTTTATGGATTCTGGTCGATATGTGGGACGCCATGTTATCGATGGGGATTTCTAAACTCTTAAACAAGATAGGCCAACACAGTATTGTTTTAAATATGGTGAATGAAATAATTTTACCCAAAATTTATTTTTGTATATAAAAGAAATGATTTTTCGTAAATTGTTATAGTATATATGGATGTTTGGTTGTTAGAAAGTGATAATATTAATTTATTATCATTGTTATATGAGAATTGTATAAGAAATTGAAGATAATAGCCAAACATTAAGGAATAAATTAATAAATTAATGAAATTTGTAAATGTGGTTATAATTGATTAAGGAATTGAAACCATAATTAAAAACTAAGAAACCAAATTGTATACAAATTAAATTTGTAAAGATAAACTAAATGTGAATTATAGTGTGATTAATAATTAAAATAAAATAAAATTTCAAAGTAATGTTTGAATATAAATTTAAAGGATTTGGAATTTGGAATTTAAATTCCTTTGAATTTGGAAATGTTTCTCAAAAGTTGAGAAGGTAATATATATTGAGAAATATTTTTGAATCGGATTTGAAATCTAGAGAGCGATTTGAAATTTAAAAATATTGGAAGGGTTTTAAAAGGAGAGAAAAGCATTGAACTCTTTACGATCGCTGGAAAATAATTCCGATGATGATCGCGACATCATCGGTGTTCATTTTCGAGTTTCCAAAAGAGGGATTGCTACTAGGATGTTTTGAATTAAGGTTTGTTGGAGGAATTTGGTTGATTTTGAAAAAAATGCAAAGGAATAGTTTGGTTAGATATATATGTTTTCAAAAATCGAATGTTGAACTTAAGTTGGAGAAAAAAATAGTTAAGTTGGATTAAATAAACAAGTTTTAAGATTAAAATTTATAAGTAACTGATTAGTTACTATGGTATGCAAATGAAATGAAAGTTAATATTGGATGCTGCTTGATTTAAATGTGTAAAATAAGGTGCAGAATAAGTTCAAATGGACTAAAAATAATTAATGTTTGGAAGCAAAATCTATTGGTTGAAAATGAATTTGTGGATGAATAAATGGATCAACTATTGAACTTATCAAGTAAAGTTGATATTAATAAGAAGACATGGGAAAATTTAACTTAAGTGAATGAAGTGAAGAGAATATATTTGAATTTAACACGAGATAAGTTAAATAAAATTGAAATTGAAATTGAATTAAATTTGATATTAAGTTGAAAGGTAAAATGATTATAATTGTGAAATGAAAATTTATACCTTAAGCTAGTAAGTGTTATATATAATTTGAATTTGGTTATAAGATGAAATAACTCAACTGTGCAATATAAGCTTTTATGTAAATAAATAAGTTTTGAATTCATATATTGAGAAATAAAATTTAGTTAGATTTGGATTGAATTGAATCAAAATTCAGTTGTGTCATGAATGTTATTAGATGGAATTAAATCTTTGCTTAACAAAATTTCAAAGCATGATATGTAACTAGATTTAACTGAAGTTGAGTTGGAATAAAACTGAATTTAAATAAATACGGTCGAATTTTAGATAATATTGACTGGAATAAAATTCTACTCAAACAAATAAACGTAAACTAAGTAAGTATTCAATTAGAATAAATAAGCTTCAGAAGCTTATAAAGGAATTGAAAAGCATTGAAAATACATACATATATATATATATATAACCCTTAGTTAAAAGTAAAATGTGAATATAATTGATTGTAAATAGATGGGGAAGAGTGAATATTAATAAGTGAGTTGTTTATAAAAATTTAAAAAAGGAATAAATAAGCCAGGACAAAAAATATTGTATTCTGAGATAAAAATCCAAATCTCGGATATAAAATAAGATTGAACTCAAGGAAATCAAATCAAATGATTTTATAAAATGATTTTGAAGATAAATGAAAAAAAAATGTGAATGGGATTGATTGTAAATAGATGAAAGTATGGATATAAATAAATTTGTGACTTATAGAACTTAGAAATGGAATTGTAAGTGAATTAAATATAAAGTGGAGTTGATTGGAATTGGATTACAATAGAAATGATTTAAGTTGCAAATAAAATCCAATATGAATATAACGAGTTAATCATGAGCCTGGATATTATTTTGATAAATTGTGAATGTGAATTAAAATTCAAATGGATTGAATTAATGATATACAAGCATGAAGGTTGTTGAGCTTAAATAAAAATTTGGCGAGTATGAAATAGATCGATTTTAAAATCGATTAAATTTGATATGAGTTTGTTTCGATTGGAAATGGTTAGCGATATACAAAACATAAATTGTGTCGAGTTAAATAAAATGGGTTCGTATGGAACCTATGCACTATGAAATAAAATACTATGTAAGATAAAATAGAAATGAATTAAAAATAAATTGAGTTAGAACCAATTTAAATGGTTATAAAGTTTGAGTAATCATTTATTCACATTAATATTGTCGAATTACATTAGAAAATTGGTCATTCGACGTAAACGGAAGTAAACAAAATTATATGAATCAATAGCAGTTTGATAAATTGATTTTTGCATCAATTGGAATGAATATGAGTTCGTATCATTTAAAAATGAATTGAATGGAATGGTATGTAATTTGGATGCAAACAATTTAAAACTAGCCTCGAAACATTGCATATGTGCTTATGAATGTATATCACATGCATCACTTATGAAATCTATGTGTTAGCTATTTGAATATAAGTGAAATGTTATTAATTGCATATATTTAGTACTTACATATTAAAATTGAGTAAGTACAGGTACCGGGAAGCCGTGTGGCTGGATTTGGATTGCGCTAAATGCTAAAATAAATAAGCGTCTTGCTTGTAAATGCTAAATAAGGTATGCCTACGCAACAAAAATAGGAAATATGAACTGTTTTGGTTTTTCCGACCGTGTGGGTCGATGTATATATATTTATATCTTTTGTCAAATTGCAAAAGCTCCTCCGTACAAAGGAGACTCTGCCAAAAATTTTCAGAAATTTTGGGAGTTAGAATTTTTTTTGAAATTTTTTAGTTAACCACAAAACGATTTCAAACTGGAAATTGAAATAAATTAGTGAATGAAACTAATTTAAAATAATGACATGAATTGGATATAAATGGGAAATAAAATTCAAATATACAGAGTTGAAGATAAATTGAATTTGGATGGAAATGAAAGAATCAATTTGAATAGAAATAGATATAGACTAAAAGTGGTGAAATGAAAATGAATAAAGAAACGTATAAAATGCTTATACTAAACTTAAGAAGGGAATGGTAAATTCTTAAATGGGAAATTGATATTACAAATATATTCTAAGCTAATATTTGGAAAGAATAAATATTGACATTTCGTAAGGAAGTCAATAAAATATTTTGAATGTTGTGATTGGATATTATTGCTAAGTAGAATATGCAGGTATTATAAAAGGAAAAGAGAGTTGATTTTGATTTCAAAAGATAAATTTGAATTGCTCGACAAAAAGGTATGTGTTTAAATTTCTGTGACATTTGATTGGGTTTTTGATCGAGCCACTTGGCATTTTGTTTTCTTTTGGAATTTGGAAGCCCGTAGAGGCCTTTTGTAGTTGTACCGAGCTAGTCGCGCAAAGGAGACGCTGGCGAAATTTTTCGACAATTTAGAGAGTTAGAAAATATTTAAGAAAATTTTGATAATTCAAAATTTATTTTAATTTGAAATTTGAACGATTGAGCAAATAATATTGTTTGAAAACTATGGGAGAGTTTGGGAAGTTAGTAAGAATGATAATGGGACTTCTATAAAAAGATAGATTGGTAGGATGTTGAATTGTTAGAAATTGCTTGGTAATGGGGAAATAATAAACGTGTATTGAACCATTCTTTCTAATTAGTAATTCAGGGACGAAATTCTTTTAAGGGGGAGGAATGTGCCGACCCGGAATTTTTAAGCCTTTGAAAATCGGAATATTTAATTGATTTTAATATTTAAAAGTAAATTTTTAACTTGAATTCAAATATCACTAACTATTGATAATTAAATTATTGAATTAAATAATTGAAAGTTGAGCTAAATGTTGAATTTGAAGTTTTAAGCCTGTTGAAAATAATTTGGAGACCTATAAAATTTATATTGATAATACTGAGGATAATAGGAGTTGTAAAATTGAATTTAACAATGATTTATTCGGTTTTGAAATTTTATCGTTTAATTTGAATTTAAAAATAGCCTTCCGAGACTCAGTATTGGAATCCGACGAAACCAGTTCCATTGGGTTCGTAATATTGAATTATTATCGGATTTCAAATTTTGTAATGATCGAAGTTGTTATGTGAGCGTACGATATATAAACACGCTGAGATTTATATCGAAAATTCAACATAATAACTGGTCCAAAAAGCTATCTTCTCCATACGATCGAATTAGGACTCGAAACCTTTTCCATTGCGCTCGAAATGAGGGTGTAACGTTATAGACGCCTAGCGGCATCCCTCGATAGGGATTCGAATTTGTTTGGTACGTTTAAGCGAGATATTTAAAATCTTAATAATGTTATATATTCACATTGTTGACCATTCAATGGCTGCTCCTTCTCAGATACGCCATTTTTTATATTCAAACACGCTACCCTTATCTTCAATCTCATACTTCTCGTTCCTTCTAACATTTGCTTGTTCCTTCCTCGTTCTTCCTTTTCAACTCAGAGATCAAATCAAATAAAAAAAAAGTGAAGTGAAGAATGCCGAGCCTTTATTCCATTCGAGAAAATGGCCAAACACAAATAATAAATTTCGTTCTTTTCCCCTTTTCTCTTGATTCATGGCTTCCCCTTTCAGATGAGCGACGCAGTTTAAAAAAAAGGTTTTTCTTTCCCTTCCAATTTCTGATGAATCGATCGATCCATGCTTTTAAAAATCGATTCAAGGACGACTCTGGGAAGCTCGCGAATGAGTAGGGTGTGGCGATCGTTTTCGATCGAAGCATGCCTGGAAGCGGCGACGTCAATGTTGCAATGGTGAAGCAAGCACGGAGCGGTGGCACATGGGTTAGCTTCGGCGTGAAAAGTGGCATGATTTACTGGGTGTCGCAAGGGACTCGGTCAGAGTTCGATGATACCCATCTCGAGGCTTCGCGATGTATGGATATCGAGCAACTGGTGATGGGGGGGTTTCCGGTGCGTTATGGAGAGGATTACCGATTGTTGGATGGTGCATTCAGATTTTTATCGGCAGTGAGGTATTTTAATTATCTATTTGTAAATTAGGTAATTAACTAATTGTATTATAGGATGAAATCTATAACAGAAAGAAAAAATATATTTATATGCAGTTTAGAAATAAAACCTACAAGTTTACTTAATAATGTATATTAGTGATTTAGACGATTAATAAACTTATTTAAATTATTTAGTTACTAAAAGAATTGTAAAAGAAAAATTGGTTTAACTAAATTATTAGTTGAGTTATTTATTTAATGATAATTAATTTGTTAATAAAACTCATTTATTTGTTTTAGTTACCAAAGGATATTTTATTAAAGGAAAAGTAATTTAAATAAATAATTAGCTAAGTAAATCTGAAATTTTTTATTAACACTTTACAATTTTAAAGTGGATTTCAATTCGAACAAATTTGTTTAAATAAAATTTATAAATAAATGTTAATAGATTATCCAATATTTTCAAAATATTTTAAAGGGAAAATTATAAGGTTAACCTTAAATCACTAGTTTATTAAGTTAATTAAAAGTTAATTGATTTGCATGATTTCTTAAAATATTAATAAACTGTGAATTGTTATCCAAGGTTTGAAGTCATGAAAAATCAAGTCGGATTGGATGGATTGCAAAATGAAAATAAAAGGTGAGTTAATCTCACTCAGTTAAATTTAAATTTAAATGATTAAATTTAAATAATTGTTTGAATGGTTGAATTGATTGATGTGCTATAGTATGGTATTTTTTTGGGATTGGTATTTATGTTGTGCTAACGTCTGTGGATGTAGGGAAAATAGGTTAGAGGGATCCAACTGGATCCCTCAACATTTATTTAAATTATTTAGCATTCTCTGTTGTGATTATTTGATATTCTATGATGAGTTATATTGGAATATTGAATATTATGGTTTGATGGATATATTTGGGTATAATGAATTACCAAAAATATATAAATTGGATTTTAGGAAGAAAATAAAGGAAGTAATTTGTAAGCGAAATAATTATAGAAAACTTGAATAAATTAAGAATGAATTGGAAAGGAATCAAAGTGATATCGCAATACTAATAAATAACTTCGAATATGAAAAGAAAAAGGATTTGAATAAACAGTAATTAATGAATTGTAAAATTAAGTGATATTAATTTAAGGGAATAAAGAATTATTTTAAAATTTAAAGTTTTAAATTTATTTAAAAGAATAAAGAAGTAATTTGAGAAATCTAAATTGGTATTTCAGTTAAATATTTTAAATCATAATTAAGGATTTAAATCTGGAGTTAATGGAATCTGGAATAAATGGGATTAATTGGAAATCAATTTTGAAATTGATTCAAGTGTTTAGGATTGGAAATTTCAAGAAGAATGTGAAGAGAAGTATATTTCTCTGGATAGCCAAGTACATTTTCAAAATAAATTTCTAAAAGATAAAGGTTTTAATGTGGTTTTAAAAAGTATGTTTTAGAAAATTTATTATTTCTAAATATCAAAATTCTAAAGTAAATATTTTTCAAATCTATTACTTGGAGTAATTATTTATAAAAAGTGATTTAGTATTTTGTTTTAAAGGTGAAAACCTAGTTTTATATTTTATAAAGTTACCTTATTTTCAAATGTTTATATAGTATATATTTTTAGTAAATTATTGAAGTAGTTTTAACTTAAATGTTTTAAAGTAAATTCCAAAGTAAGTACTTTTTTTTAAATCTATTATCGTAATAATTATTTAAAAAATGATTTGGTATTTTAAAGAAGAAAAGCTAATGTATAGTTATATGTAACCTTATTTTAATTATTTCTAAAGTATTATTTTAAATTAAGCATTAAAGTAATTTTTCTAAATTAAATGTTAAATATTTTTTACAATAAAGCATTTTAAATTATTTTAAAAATCTAAAGTTTTGTGCTTGGTGATTCCAGTGGAAATAGAAAATACTTGGAATTTATTCCAAGAAAGGAGGATAGCTTGAAACTGTTTTCAAAGGATTGAAATTGGAAATATATCTTGCAAAGATATTTTGAGATAAATAAATAATTTGGAAAATTATTTATTGTTGGATGTATGTTGTGAATATTAATTGATAGTTAAATCACCGACTATCAATATTGGACAAATACGTTGATCGTTTCGAAGAGACCGGGATCGAGATTTATTTCTCGAAAACCCCTTTGACCCATTTTGTACGTTTCGTGGAAAACGAGTTTGGATTTGAAGATGGAGCAGTGAAGTGCAAGGGCTAGTCTCTACTAATCCTGAGGATATTTCCAAAATGGATGTTGTAGGAATAGTGCCTTCGGTTCCGTTCGAACCCGGGATAGACTTGTATGGATGAATGCTTTCGAAACATCGTCAGGTGGACGATGGGCATTCTAATGGATATGTTCTAAAAAGGTAACGCTTAGCCTCAAGCCTCAACATCCGGGAATGACTGAAAATCAGGGGTTATGCAGCAAGGCTAGGTGGGTAGCACCCAAGCAGGGTGAGGTCATCCCTGTCTAGATGTCCCTTTTATTTCGGCTTAGTGGGCGGTTGCTGATCCCAACCATAGGGTGATCTCACTCGGGATTATCCAGTAAGGGGTAGTCCCGGTCTTGTGTTGCAGGGGAGCGGGCGTACTCCTCGGTACTATGATCTAGGCCATGTACTGTGACAGGTGGTACCCCAGTGCCTAGTCATTAGTTGGAAATCCATTCTCCCTACTAGCCTTGTACGAGTTTTGTTTGTATTACCCACTCTGTGGCTAGTAGCTGGAATTTAATAGATGTAACAATTTCGGCTATTTTATAAGTATTTGTATATAGACGCTATTATAATATCAGAGGATTTCTATAAAAATTGTTTTAGCTATCGTAAGGTAAAAACCCGACATGTTTATTTGTGGCGTGGTCTTACGAGATGCTTTTGTTTTCAAAGGATTTTTAAAACTTTAATAATCAATTGGGTGTGATTTACTCACGCTGGTATTCCAGACTGACTCGGGTGTTATTTAACTATAATGCTCGGGTCAGACCGAGTATTATAGGATACATGATATGATGCTGTGGAGCTCAGGAGACGAGTTGGATGACAATACGTACTTCCGTACTTATTTGTATATATTCCGCTGTGTTGAGTTGTTGTGTATCCGTCTGTATGATATTGATGTTGAGCTGTGATTGATGTATACTGATGATGTAATATATAAACAGAGATATTTGATTTTTGAGTGAAGATCATTTATTATCTATTATATTTTATTCCGCTGCGATGGTTAGATTCTGTTGTTGTTTTCTATTTTCTTCTCCTACCTCTTCTTCTTTAACCCAAATGGTTCGTATATCTGTACAACTTGAGTTGATTTAGGTAGAATAGTGTTGACTCAGGGAGTACGGATTTGCGGGTCGTTACAAGAATCTCACAAACGCAGCGAAACAATATATAATAGATAAATGATTGATCTTTATAGAAAGAACTATATCTGTTTTATACATTACATCATCAGAGTACAACACAATCAAAAGCAAAATACTAGACAGTTATATTAACTTGTCCCTATAAAAACTGACAATGTAGTTGACCATACACAACGGAATATACACCAAATACGTGTGATACGTCTCGCCATCCAGCTCGTCTCCTGAACTCCATAGCATCCTTTCCTGTATCTATAATACTTGGTTTGACCTAAGAATTACAGTAAAATAACACCCGAGTCAGTCTGAAAAACCAGCTTGAGAAAACACACTCAATTGGATTATTAAAGTTCCCAAAATCCTTTAAACATCAAAGGTATCTCGTAAGACCACGCCACAAATGAACATGTTAGGTTTTTAGCGTACGATAACCAAAACATTTCTTATCAAATCCTCTGATATTAAGTAGTGTCTATATACAAGCATTTATTCAAATAACCGAAATTGTTACATTCATTAAATTCCAGCATAATAGGTATACAAACAAGTTCGAAGGCACTTATTGGAGATTAGGTTTCCATCAATGGCGGGGCTACTAGGGTACCGACTGTCACAGTACCTGATCTAGATCAGAGTACCAAGGATCCATCCTGATCCCCTGCAACACAAGAGCGGAACTATCCCTTATTGGATAGTCCGAATAAGGTCACACTGTGGTTGGGATCAGGAAATGCCCATACAGCCGAATAAAAAGGGACATCTAGACAGGGATGGGCTTACCCTAATTGGTTCTTAGCCATTTAGCCTTGCTACACCTCCCCTGTTTTATCCATTCCTGGTTGATAAGGATCGAGGTTATGCATTACCTTTTTAGAACACATCTCACTTAGAATGCTCATCATCCTCCTGACGATGTTCTGATAGCATTCATCCATACAAGCCCATTTTGGGTCCGAACGTAACCGAAGGCACTACTCCTACTATATCCATTTTGGAATCACCCTCAGGATTAGTAGCGATTAGCCCTTATACTTCACTGCTCCATCTTCGAACTCTAAGCTCTTGTCTTCCTCACAAAAACGTTCAAACCAGATCGAAAGTGGTTTTTGGGAAAATTAATCCTGATCCCGGTCTATTCGAAACGATCAGCGCATTGGCCAATATTAATAGTCGGTTATTTAACTATCATATAACATCCACAAACAACCATCAGGCCATAATAATTTTCCAAATTATTTATTTCAAAATATCTCCGCAAGATATTTTTCTACATTTTAACCCTTTGAAAATAGTTTTCAAATCACTTCTCTCTCGTAGAATAAATTTTCACCCAATTGTTTTATTTCATCTGAAAATCACCAAGTCTTAATACTTTAGTTTTTAAATAATTTAAATCACTTTATCAAAAATATATACTTTAAAACACTTAAAATAAAACTACTTAAAACACTTAATTTAAAATACTAGTAATTAAAATTTATAATAATTTCTCACGTAAAACTTAAGCCAAATTAATTTGAAAATAAAAGTTATTCTATAAGGTAAAAATATAAAATAATTATCCTTTAAATCATCATACTAATTAAACCTTAAAATGATTTACTTATATAATTAACTTAATAAATATTTTTTAAAAATTTTAAAAACTACTAAATAATAATCCTCTAAAAACATTCTTTTAATAACAACTTTAAACCTTTAACTTATACTTTAAAAAATAAGCCTTGAAACATAATTGGTTTTTAGGAAAATACACTTTCCATTCCAAAATAGTCCATTTAATCAGTTAATAAATCCTTTTCGATTTATCCCAATTTAATTTACGTCTCAAACCCGTAAATTTCTTTCTCACACCTTTAAAAATAAAACTATTTTTTTTTAAAAATTACCCATTCCTTTATAAATTCCCATCGTGAATTTATACTTTCAAATATCCACTGATATCTTATTTCACTTTATAAACCCAGTTTATAAATTCCATAGTCTCATCCTTCTTATAAACCATAGTTTCAAACCTTAATCAATTTTCAAGTTGATTTCCAAAATTTACTCCATTTTAAAATAAATACCTTTACTTACTCAATTTCATTTCAAAACCCATAAATTTCAATTTTACTTCTTATTAAGATTCAAAATCTTATTTAAACTGAAAATACCAATTTCATACTTTTTTCCAAAATTCTTCTTTATCTCTCCCAAACTATTTTAAACCTTGAATTTAAAAATAGATCCTTTATTTCTTTAAATAATATCACTTAAGTTTAAAAAATCATTTATTTCCACTTATTCGAAAATATCCTTTTACATACTCGGAATTTATTTATTAGAATTTAAAATCAACTTTTATCCTTTCCCAAATTCATTCTTTAATTTATCCAAATTCTCTATAATTATTTTACTTAAAAATTCTCTCTTTAATTTCTTCTAAAATCCAATCTTTATATTTTGATAACTTAAAATACCAAAATATACTTAGCCAGACATGGCATTAAATAATTTCAATTACCAATATAATCTATCACAGATTATCAATAAATCATATCACAGAATATGAAAACAAACTTCAATATTTTGAGGAATCCAGTTGGATCCCTTCAACCTGTTTCCGTGCATCCACAGATGTTAGCACAATATATAAATACCAATCCCACTTCGAAGGGGATATCGCGGTATAAAGCGTCATCCGCTATTATGCGGGACGCATAGGGTCTCATCCGCTATTGCAGGTATCAATCGCTCCAATATATATATATATATATATATATATATATATATATTATTGTATAATATCACATCTAGACAAATTCAAACAATCAACTAATAATTTAAATCTAACCATTTAAATTAACCAGAAATCCAAGTTGAGTGAGGTTAACTCAACTTAGATTTTTTTTGTAGTCCACCCAAAATCCTCTTGTCTCTCCACGATTTTGGACCTTGTACAAACATTTATGGTTTATTACTATTTGGATTAATCAAACAATTAATTACCATTTACTCATTTAATTTATAATTTGATTTAAATAAATTTTCCCTTAAAACCTATAGTAACTAAAATAATTAAATAAGCTAATTTAACAAGTTAATCCCCTTGAATCCATTATTTTAAAATAAACTAGTAAGCGAAAATATATATATGTGTGTATTTTTATATAGATATATTTATATATATTTTTCTTTGAAACCCATACACGTGTAAATTCTTTTTTACTAATTTCATAGAAACTCTTCTATATTCAAATTCCTGTAGATATATTTTTCATATATATATATATATATATATATATATATATATATACACACACACACTAAACATAGTTAACATTTGATAAGTGAAAAAAATATACTTTATCGTCCCATATATATAACTGATGTAATTATAAAACCAAAACTGTCCAACCCTTACTGTCCTACATATATATAGCTGTTTCAATTTTAAAACCAGACTGTAATATTTAATATGCTTTTTTTCTTTTTTTAATTTACACACAAATTTATTACATTTAAATTGAAAACAGAATTTACCTGCTGCTAAATCCTAAATTCGAGATGCCCAAACACACAACGCAGCATCATCACTTCATCATCGCGACTACCCAAGCCCTAACAATCGTCGCTTTCGTCTCGACGATCCACTACGTCGCGTCAGCTACCCCCCACCGTGCCACAGAAATCATCGCACGATCCTCATCGGCCTCGAAGAAACCACCACCTCATCTCGAACGAGATTTTCCACTTCCCTTGCCTCGCTCGCGCATGCGGCCCCTCTCCAATCACCATGACCCGACGCCCTCCTTGGCCTTGAGGAGGTCGCGATTTCGTCTTTATTTTTACTTTTCTTTTGAGAGGATTTTCGATTGAATTTCTGTCGCTCCACTATTTTATAAAATCTTCGCTCGATTTTGTTTGCTTTAGACTTTTAGAGGAACACACAGCTATTTTTTCTTCTGCCTTTTTTTTATTTTAAAGAAACGAATAGGGAAAATTTGTATGCGATTTGAAAAGGTAGTGGGACATGTGTAGGATGGTCTAAATGGAAAAGGTGTGATGGGAATGCAGATTTGAATGTTGAATTATATATTATATTAAATTTAAATCATCTAGAAAACGAAGCCTAAAATCTCGACCTCCTATCGAGGCATGCCTCCAGGCGTTCATAATGTTATATCCCTATTTCGGATACACTGGAAAAGTTTCGAGTCTTAATTCGATCGTATGGAGAAGATAGCTTTTCAGACCTAGTTATAATATTAAATTTTCGATATAAATTTCAGCGTGTTTATATATCGTACGATCACGACAACTCCAAACACTACAAAAATTAAAATCCGTTAATAATACAATATTACGGATCCAATGGAACTAGTTTCGTTAAAATCCAAGACTATGCCTCGGAAGGCTATTTTTAAATGTCGATTTAAACGATATATTTTCAAAACTTAGCAAAACATTTACAAATTCAATTCTAAAGCTTTCATTATCTTCAGTACTATTAATATAAATTTTGTAAGCCTTTGAAATACTTTTAACAAGCATAAAACCGAAGATTCAATATCTTACCTAACTTCCAATTATTAAATTCAATATTTAAATTATCCAATAAATAGCAATATTTGAAATTCAAGTTAAAAATTAACTATTAAATATTTTAAATAAATCATATATTCCGATTTCAAATATTCAAAATTTCCGGGTCGCCACAAAATGTTCTTATACCTAGATCTAACTTTAGTAACCTCTTTAAACCAATTTTAAAAAGATAATTATGTAGTTTGATTTGTTTTTAACCATCATAAAACAACTCCTCTTTTTGTGTACGGTTAGATTTAGGATAATATATTTGTTTGAATTGCATTTGGATTGTTTATTTACGATGTATGGATGTTATTTACTAGTTTTATATGATTATTTAATGTGTTTTTAAGTTGTTTGAGTGTAGTTAGAGAGTGATCGTCAATTTGTGCAAATCAACGGAAAAGGTGTTCGAAACGTAATGAAGTTAAAATATGTTGTTCTCTAATGGCTAAGGAAGATACAAAATGACTCACATAGGGATTGTAAAATATATAGTAGGATTTTAGTGAAGTTGAAATCATGTCGATGGTGGAGGCCAAACAAGTTGGAAGTGAAGTTGCTTCGTGGATTGGTGGTGAAAATTCAAACATTTGACGAAGGGACTTCAGGCATAAAGAGGGGAAGAAATTTTGGATTTAGAAATTTTTATGAGATTTTCAAACCTCTACACACCTAGAGGTCCAAGGAAGCACTTTGATTCTTGGTGGTAGTCTATAGGGTTTGAGCATGGTGGCCTCGGGCTAGAATGGAGTAAAGAACTTATATTTAGAAAAAATTTAGAGGACAAGAAATGAAGTCATTGCTAAGAAGTAGGGAGAGTACTCTACACCGAAAGGTTATTTCTCTAAGAATTTTGTAGACGGACTTCTAGATTTTGGAAGGCTTGAAATATGAGAGGTTGGGTTGAAAACACTTAACCATTTTGGTTAAGCGAATCATTTTGGGACCGACTTGAGCATTCGGTGCCGACATGACCATTTTGGTTCTGGCATGATTATGGTCATGGGGAGATTATGGATCCAAAGGAGGGTCAAGGCATGGGTTTTAAGACGTGAGCCACATGCATTCATTCATTTGTTTGACATTCGATTTTGATGTTACAACACGACAATGAATGACTTCGATGGTGAAGTGATGATGCAACACTTTGAGATGGCAACTTCAGAACTTTGACTAGATGACTCTATGACTTTTGAGGGGTGCTTAGAGATGTTCTGATGATGACGACTCAATGATGGGAGTCATGATGAAGATCTAAAGGAAGAGTCCAATGATAGGGATTATAAGTGGAATTATGATTGTGTTCCTCTATGGATATGATGGAATGGAACGTTGACCGGGTTCTATTATAGTGGCATATGCAAAGGGAACGTAGATATTTGATGGTTTCCAGTGTGCACTTCTAGAGAGGGTACTTGGGAATTCCCGTTTGGATTATGACTGTGTTCGGATCTTATGATTGTGGATTATTATGGACCTTATGATTGTGGGTCTATTTCCTGGCCTTACGAAGTGGCATGGACTGAGCACCATGAAACAGAGATTTGATTGAGTCATTGTGTAACAACTCGATATTTTCAACCATTCACATCCACAGATGTTGGACTTAAATTGCTCAAAATACCGCGTTGTAAATAAAATTTGGCAAATCTCAAAATATACAGTAAATAAATTATCACAGATCACAGACACAGAGTAAATAATAATGCAGCGGAAGTAAAGGAATAGTAGTTCATGAAGCTACTATATAAAAATAAGATACATCAGAGTTAAACAAAATACAGCAGAAGAGTAATAAGACACATCAGGTACAAATCAGAATAAATCACTGAAATTACTGAATACTGAAAGCAGAATATATGGCTGGATCTTCAAGAAAAGCTCCAACTCCGAAGGTGAATCTTAAATGCTGCGTAAAGCAAGACACAAAACACTCGAGTCAGGACATAAATACTTATGAACTGTAAATCAACTCAAGTGAACAGTAACAAAAATGTATCAGTAACTTAAAGGATGCTTGGGATCACCCATCCTTTAAGGATCCATTAAACTATTTACTATATAGTAATATTGCGCTATTATAATAATGTCTATAGTAAAATAAACATACTTTTAAATAGCGTTCCGGACTACCTATATCACCCTTCACACATAATAGTCCCAGTAGTCCATCCAGTATCAACATATCTCCAGATCGGAAGATTACCCTAAATACTCCACGGCTACGGGAGAAAAACAAACTCGTAGTAAAGGCTCGGTATGGTAGGTGACACGACACACAAGGTAATGCCAGGGTAGATATACCAATTACGCACACGGGTTGGCGGTAACGTAGCAGCCACTACGCCCACCCCGGAACACACTCCCATATCAAAATCGAAGGATGGCCATCTAATCAATCACAAGTAAGAGTGTAGTATCGAAGGAATGTGTCCAACCAGAGGAGCTACCCCTTTTGGCCCGAGATCGCTCCTGTTTTAGCCATCTTTTGCCAACTCACGGGAGTTGGGTCCACGTAATATACCTCAAGAACGACGCCACCATCCTACTTCATTCTGGAAACTCCACCGCATAGACAGTAGTTAAAGTGGTTTTCGGAGTTGGCAGAGAGTATGACAACTTCCGATCCCGGTCTCTTCAACAACCAATCGTTATTATAACGCCCTGGTCATTTTAAAATAGTTTATACTTCAAATAAATCAAATCATTTCATTTTAAAACTATATCCCTTTCAAAATAGTTATACTTCGAAACCAAAACCATTTTATTTCAAAACTATTTATTCAATCAAAATAGTTTATACTTCGAAACCAAACCATTTTTATTTCAAAACTATATTCAAATCAAAATAGTTTATCATTTCCATTTCAAACATATATTCACCTTTGAAATTTCATAATGCTTTCAAATTATCACTTTTCCCGAAACCAAAATACTTGAAATCATTACCCATTGAAAATCATAACATTCCGAAATCATACATTTGAAATCGTGGAATATTCATTTAATTCTTTACATTCTACAAATTTATTCTATTACCAAAATTTCAAATTTCCAATTAAATTCAAATCAAACCATCAGTTTCAATTCAATTTAGTTTCCCAACAAAACATTTCAAATCTTATAAATTTCCAATATAGATTTGATCTACAAAATAAACTATTCGATCTTTAGTATATTTCAAAGTTTAATATCCCGTATTTCAAAACTTAATTTGATAATTTCACATATATCTTACTTCAATTTACTAATATTTAGTTTTGAAATATCCATTTCATAAATCTAATATCATTTAAATAAACCCGAATCAAGTAAACCAAATATCCTTTCACACTAGTATAAACTTTGAATATTCTTATATCAAATCACATAGCATTTCAAATTCACATTCCTTATCAAAATAGAGATTAAATCATTTCCAAACCATTTCAATCATTAAAATATCATATCCTTTCAAAATCTCATTATCAAATCATTATTTAAATTCAAATTCAAATATTCAAATTTAAATATCATTTTAAATTCAAATATATGATTCATTTATTATTTCAAATATCATTACAAAACACATTTCAAAATTCCGTTCAAAAACTCATTTATCTCACTACACTTTATTCCATTTAACACATAACCAAATAAACCTTATTTAAATTCAAATTCAATTCAAAATCCTTAAAATCCAAATTTAAATATTAAAATATACTCAAAACTCCTTATATTCACAAATAATAAATTTCCAAAAGTTAAATCATTTAACACTTTAAAATATAACACAAGCAGTGTTAAAATCTATAACATTCAAAACATTGTCAAATTTAGCAACGACGGCATTTATAAAGTGTTATCGCAGCTTATAGTTTCCAAAATAGTTTAGTTCAAGGATAACAGCATTTATAAAATGCCGTAATAGAGAGTTAGTAATTTCAAACATAGTTGAATTTAAAAACAACAACATTTAAAAATGCTGTCAAAAGACTACAACATTTTGGAAATGCTATAAAATTCCAGATTTTATTTTTAACTTTTCAAAAACAATAAAACTTCAATTTAACAAATTTTAAACTTATAAATCATATTTCTAGACTTCAAATTTTCACATTTAAATAATTTTAACATATGATTTATCACAAAATTTTTTTATAATTAAATATCCAATTAAAACTCACTTTCATTTGTTAAGTCAAAATTCACTGTTTATTAACTTATAAATTTAAACTTAACATTTTACTTCAAATATCATTTCAAAACTTTAAATTTAATTTCCATTATTTATTTATATTTTAAAATAAAATTTAAAGTCAAAAATCACATTTACTTCAAATTTACGTACTTAAATTCACAATTTCAAGACTTAATATTTAATTTTCTTAAAACCATAGAATATATATTTTTATATCAAATTTCGTACCTTTAAAATACCTATCTTAATAAAAATCATTTAAAAATATACCACGGGGGTCTGTATATAATTTTCTAACCTAAGTCAAGTGATACAGATATATATCATTTCAATCCGCAGTTTAAAAAGAAAAACCGCGTTCTATCATTTCAAACCCGCAATCCCAAGTAAATAAAAATAAATAAAAATCACTCAGGCCTATCATTTCAGCCCATAATGATTTTTCCCTATTCTAAAGTCCATTCGGGTATGTATCATTTCAACCCATAGTGATTCTATTCTACAAGGAACTTGCAGTGTGATCATGTATAGAAATAATATAAACAATGTCAATATCACAATATAATGTCATATATCATATATCAGGTGATAATTAACAGTTTTAACATGGTAATAATATGGCATAGCATATCATATGATCATCATCAACCTGCATAACATTTCATATCACTAAACACTTGCCATCAATTCACTAGTTCATAAGTAGAAATGTCAAAGTGAGAAAAGCTCACATTTTCAAGCTGGAGACCACTACGACACACAAGACGATTCCAAAGGCATGACAAGTACGATATAGGATGACTAGTGATTCAAATGAGTGGAGAGAGCTAATATATCATCTTGTAAACAACCCAAAACAAGACAATATAACATATGAATATTCAACACAAAATTATATAGAACAAGTTGAAACACAAGGCAATAAAGATAAGACCTTGTCTTTACCATTCAAATGCTCGACCAAGGTGGATCATGAGCTCAGCCAATGATGGGTTAAACTCAGGTTTGGCATCATATAGGTCAGGTTTGGGTCAGGTATGTCATCAAAACAAGTGGAGATGAAAGTGGAGTGGTGATAACATGAAGCATACCAAAGACGATGCAAAAGAGGCAAGTTGTTCAACTTTTTGGCTCAGCTTGGGTCAATAGGAGCTCGGCCATAGGGGGTTTCAGATCTGGTCAGTATAGGTGGTTGCTGGAGTGGTGGCCAGAGATGAAGTAGATGATGGTGGTGGTGGCTAAGGGGGTGGCCGTGGCAAGGAATGAAGGTGGATGGCACATAGGAGCTCGGCTTGCATAGTTTTGGAGGAGTTTTCATTGTTTTTATGGATTTTGCATTATTGGATGGTCAAGGAAACTTCAGGTCAGGTCGCCTATGGTCAGAGGAAGAAGTGGTGGTGGTTGGTGGAGGAGATGGTGGAGGTGATAGGCCGAGAATCATATGTGAAGTCAAGGCAAATTTAGCAGAAAACAAGGCAAATTCAAGGAAGAAAGGTAGAAAAGAATAAAGAGAAGCCATTAACTTGGAATTTTTTTTCTCAAATGAGAAATAGCCGTGAGTTGAAGAGGATGAGAAGTATTTTCACGTGAAAGGCAATGGGAAATGTACGGCTATCAAAGAGAAAATGAAAAGCCAAGGAAATGAAGAGACTAGCTATTGAAAAGTCACAAGAAATGAAGAGCCTTGTCTCTTTGAATTTCTTATTTCTTTTAATAAAAATAAATAAATAAATTTCAGTAAAATAAAAATAAAATCTGAAAAAAATAAAATGAAATAAAAAATAAATAATTATTTGAAGGAAAATAGAAAATAAATAGGAAAATAGCTTAATAATTTAAAACTAGGCTTTAAAAATATAAACCATATACAATTAACGTTTTTAAAATTATAAAAACACTTTAAAATGATTTAAAAATAGGATAAATACATAAAATATCATATAACATATATATACACAAGACATGATAAACAAAAATATTATTTATAAAAATTAAATAAACAATTTTGTTAAATAAAAACAATGTACATACAATATTGTAAAAAACATAACTTTCACAATATAAATCGGATTTCAACGAAACGGAAAACAATATTCTTGAAATTTTATCTATTTTCATAACAAAAGATAAAATTCAAAATTTTCAAATATTTAAATTTAAATTTAAAAGTCAAAGTTTGAACAAATTGACCAAAATTCACATTTTCTGGAAATATTCAATTTATTCATGTTTGAAATTATAATTCACATACAAATCAAAATTAATATTTAAAATAACAAAATTATTCATTTTAATAAATAAAATAAAGTTTCATCCAATTTAAATAAAGAAATAAAATTTTTAAATCAGCAATTTCAATTTAATTTTTTTTAAATATACAATTAAATAAATCATAAAAAATACAGGGTTGTACACTATGGCTTATGAAAGTGCCATAAAAGTTATCATATATCCAACTCACTCGAGTGATGTGAGGATTGTTTGTAGGATATTGTGTTTGTTATGTTTGCCATGCTTGCTTTATCTCCCTAAGGCTATCACATGAGGTAGGTATTACGACTAAGATACCTAGACACCTGATATTTTACTTAGATTGCAATACACCTATATGATGATGATGATAGTAGATTAGCATTTATGTGTAGACTCTTTGGATGTACGAACAAGTTTGGTATGTTTCTCCGTACCCTTTGTCATTTACTATATCAACTATCATATATTTTGAGATTATTTATCACTCACACCAGACTATCTTTGACTCAAGGTTTTGTTCTTTGCTTTTTATTATCTTGGGTACTCTTAAATAAGCATACTAGAGCATGTGTGGAGCGACACATGGGTTGTGCAGATAACTGGTAGGACGCTATGCTTTCATATATTTTTACTTGGGTTACACTGCTATTAATCCACCACGCGACACCATGGAGCTTAGGAAATGTTTGACTATTATCTTAGAGACAACTATCACTTATGTTATTATTTGACGTATAAAACTATATGACCTTGTTGTATATAATTGTTATGAACATGTGCACTCTGATTATGTGGTTCATTTAGTTATCACCATCTCGCCTGTTTTATATTTATAATAATTATTATATTTTAATTTATGCACTGTGAGATACACATTTGGTCACATGAATATCGTCCCACATCAACCGGGTACAGTTACAGAACATTTTACAGGTAAATTAGGTACCGAATGTGTAACGCAGTCGTCACACCCTCCATAAAACCCAAATTCTCAGTGAATACCTAAATGAACAAGCTTGGAAGCATTAAGAGAAATCAATTAAAGTAGTGAAGCAATAAGTGATAGAGTTAGGAGTGTGCCTTAAGAGCAATTATGTAATTTTGTTACATATATCTATTCGATAACTAACCTTGTTCATAATAAAGATGTTTGATTTCTATTATATACTTTGTTATATGGTGGTATAATTAATTAAGTATTTAATTTAGAGTATATTACATAGAAAATATTTAAATGGTATGTATGTGATAATAATTAAAAAGTTTTATTTATGAGAAATTTATCCATTAAAATAACATAGTATTTTAAACATTTCCAATCAAGATGTTTCGAGACAGAATATCGATACATCCCTAAGTTCTGGGTATGTAATGCTCTCCAAATGTTGGGCAGCGCATTGCTCATGACTAGTGGGGGCACCTGCAATGTAACATCCTGGTATTTTCAACCATTCGCATCCGCACATGTCAGACTTGAATTGCTCAAAATATCAGATTGTTAATTTATATTTGGCAAAACTCAGCATATACAGTAAATAAATAATCACAGAATCACATACACAGAGTAATGTAACAATAAGCAGTAGAAACAAGAGAATTGTAGTTCATGAAGCTACTATATATATAACAGAGTTAAATAAGATACACAGAAGTTGCAAATACAATAGTCAAATACAAGATCGGAATGCATCACTGGAATCAACTGAATAACGGCAAGCTGAAAAGATGTAGATGGATCTCCAAACGAAGCTCCGACTTCAAAGGCGAGTCTCAAAAGCTGTACCACTCAGTCCGACCTGAGCGTAAAGCAAAACAAAAAACACAAAACACTCGAGTAAGGATTAACATTCTTATATTAATAAATCCAACTCAAGTGAATTATCAACCGAAATACAAGTAACTCAAAGGTTGTTTATGATAACCATCCTCTAAGGATCCGTTAAACTATTTACTTTCTAGTAATATACGCTATTATAATAATGTCTAAAGTAAAGTAAGCTATTAAAATAGCGTTAAGGCATTACCCATATCCCCCTTAACACATTTTATTGTGCCAATAGTCTATACAGTACCGTAATACCTCCAGACCGAGAGGCTACCAGAGGATACTCCATAGGTACGACACAAAACAAACTCATAGAAGGCATGCTAGGATGGGTGACACGGCACAACTAGGCAATGCTAGGGTAGGTGACACGGCACAACTAGGCAATGCCAAAGTAGATATACCAATTACACTTCTGGGCTGGTGATAACGCATAGCAGGCACTACCGCCCACTTCGGAACACACTCCTAAATCAAAAAAATCAGGTGTGGCCAACAAATCAATCACAAAGTCAAAATATAATATCGAAGGAATGTGTTCGATGGGAGGAGCTACCTCACTTGGTCTGTTAATTGCTCCTGTTTTAGCCACCATATGCCAACTCACGGGGGTCGGGTCCACGTATATACCTCATATAGGATCATCGCCACCATCCTGCTTCATTCTGGAATCTCCACCGCGTACACAGTTGTTAAAGTGGTTTTCGGTTTTGCAAAGAGTACGACAATATCCGATCCTGGTCTCTTTAACAACCAATCATTATTATAACACCGCGGTCATTTCAAAATAGTTTATACTTCAAAACTAAAATATCATTACCATTTCAAAACCATATCAATTTGATATCTTCCATTTCAGAACCATATCAATACAATATCATTTCCAAAATCATAGCACTTCAAAGTTATAACACTTTCTAAATCAAATCACTTGAAATTATAACTCTTTGAAAATCATAACACTTTGAAATCATAATACTTTGGAAAACCATAACACTTTCCTTTAACCAGTTTAAATATTAATAATAGTATATATAATATAATAATTTATAAAGTAAAATAGTTTACATAAAAAGCTATAAGTTAAAATAGTTTATATTAAAATAGTTAGTATATTAAAATAGTTTATATTAAAATAATTTATAAAGTAAAATATAAAATAATTTTAAATATAATTTAAAAATACTTTATATAATAGAATAATTTCCTCATATTTCACAAATTGATTCCAAATCAACTCGAATTCCAAAAATTCAAACTAAATCCAATCTCAAATCATCAATTTCAATTTATTTTAGTTTCTCAATAATCCATTTCAATTATATCAATTCCAAATACAGATTTTTAACCATAAAATAAACCGTTTCAATTTTAATATTTTCAAAACTTTAAATATTCAAACATTTCAAAACTAGATTTGCTTATTCCGTATATATATAAATATCAAGTTCACTTTACTATTATTTATTTTGAAATATTTACTTAATCATTCAAATAACATTTACATAAAACTTCAAATTTCAAATTTAAATAAAAATAGATATACCATTTCAATTTATGTATATTTGAAATATTCACTTAAATTAATTTTAATCAAAAATCAAGTTATAAAATTATATCTTTAAAATCCCAAAATTTAATAAATTTCAAATCAAACTTATTTGAGTATAATTCTTAAATAAATTCAATTTCAAAACCTTGGAAATCATTTCCAAATATATATATATATACACACACACAATGACCAACGGTGTCTGTATATAATTTTCTATCATATGGTCAAGTGATATGGATATTTATTGTTTCAATCCGCAATTTAAATATATACGGTTATATATTATTTCAACCCACAATCCCAAATTCAATTCATTGAAAATCGTTTGGGTTTATCATTTCAACCCATAACGATTTTCTCCAATTCTATAGATCGTTCGGTTATGTATCATTTCAACCCATAGCGAATTCTCCACTAATACGCAGCATGCAGAGTGAGAACATATATGATAATAATATAACAAACATATATAATCAATATAAATAACTGATAATGGTGTTAGATGTCATAGATGAACAGATACAGATAATAGCATATATATAGAAATGTAAATAACTAATAACAGCAAATTTCAATTGTTGTTTCAATTGAAATCAAATTTAATAAATATAAGAACGTTAATCGTAAGTGATTGCTCACCTTTCAAGGTTAGAGAGATAGACAAAGAAGTGACTTACGAAATCCAAGCACGAAATCTCAAAACAAGGCAAGATTGAATTGACGAACAAAGTTGATAAATAGGAATTGAAGAAATCAAGTCAGAACTGGATCGAAGAAGGTCAATTATATAAGTGAATTTCTATATATAAATCATATTCTAAATTCAAATATATATTAAATTAAATATATATGGTTTTCAAAAATCATAGTTTTCAATTAAAGCATACATATAAAAACAAACATATATACATTATATAATTTGAAATAAATACATATATATACTTATATTCTCTTATTCGATGCAAAGATATAATTTAAAAGTTGAAACAAATATATGAACACTTTAATATATACACTGTAACATAAACTGCATTCAATATATTTAATCACTTTAAATATAAATATTTGACATATTTTTTTAGATAATGAAATACTGGATTTTATAACTTAAATAGATCTCTACTAAGTAAAAAAAACTAATGATGGTAATGTTGTTTAAAATTTGATTTACAAAAATAGTTAGTTCGGAGAAAAATTAATGGATTTTCGACCCGTAATTTAATCACTTCACTTTAAATATAGATATTTGATATATTTTTAAATAATTAAATACTGGATTTTCGACTTTTCATTGTCTAAAGGTTGTTGGAACTTGTTGTGCACACTAGTGTATATATGTACACATATATAAGAATAACATATACTTTTCGCTATTTAAGTAATTAGGTTAAAACATGTTTAAATATGTACTTAAGTTAATAAAAAGAAAGGTAGCACAAAAACTAAGGTGCAACTATTTCAAGGAAGAGGAGGGTGAGTTGTCAACAATGTGGTGGAGGGTATTTACTTTTATTTAGAAAGGGGTAATTTAGTAATTTACCATTTCCATTTTCTATATAAAAATCACTTTCTCACTTTACATTTTACTTCATTTCTTTTTATTTTCATCTTCTTATTTTCTTTTCTTTCTACTCTCTTTTCTTCTTCCATGGAGTTTTAAAAGAAATAGTTCAAAAGTTACTCCTTTTTCTCCTTAAACAATTAAACTAGTTCTAAAAACTACTTCTATTCCTCCCTACATCACTTATTCACCAAAAAAACCCAAATTCCCATTTTCTAGCCAAGGCTGAACCCATTTCACTCCCTTAGGTCTTGAAAAGAAAGTTTGGTAGGAAAAAGATAGGTCTGTGTGTTGTTTACTAGGTTGCGGTAGCTTTGGTTGCAAGTTCTTATTTGTTTAAGTGAGTAACGCTCACTTAAAAGCAAGTTTGCAAATGAATTATTTTGTTGGAATAATTTATGATGTTTAAAATTGTTTATGATTGATATTGTTTGGTTTAGTTCTCGCTTTATAGCAGATGACACATAGGATGTTTGTAAGGGACTGGAAATGAAGTCGAAGTGTTCGTAGCAAATAGGTAGCTATGGCACACTTTGAAGTGCTATGAATGGTTTTATAGAGGGTTTTGTGAAAAGGGACTTAAAAGTGTTCCTCGTTTTTGTGTTTTTTATATATATTCTTACGTATTCAAATGTGCAATATTGCTTGGCATAGTTAACATACTTGATTTGGTTTTTATACGACATTAAGATCCCTTGTTTTCTTTAAACTAGTTTACTACCTTATTTTCTAAGAATATTTTTATAAGACTTTCCAAACTAAATTTTGTTTCCAAACCTTTTTGAAAAGTTATTGTAGTGGTTTAAATATCTTTGTTAATAGTTGAAATAGCTTTGGTGTCACACTTTTTTGGTATCAACGCGAACTACCAAATACCCTCCTCTATATATTATCAAATCTAATCACTTAAAAATAAAATCTAATATTAAACTTTTTTTACGAATTCAAATGTCTCTAAAAGTAGGATCTGATAATTAAACATGTTTTTACAAATTCAAAATGCTTCTATAAGCAGGATTTAAGATATAACTTCCTTTATAAATTCAAAATACTTCTTTACAAATATACAAATCGTAATATCACTTGAAAATAAAAATCATTTTTCTAACCGATTTAATCATATACAAGTTATAAGAAAAAATTAAACACCCAAAGCATGTGCCATGACACTTGTATAAAGAAATGTTTTAGAAGCTATTTTGATTTGCAAAACAAGTTTTAGAAGTTACAGCCTATACAGCGATAGTCGTTGTTAATGCAGTTTGTAAATCAATGATTTTGTGTAAACTAAAAAGAGTTACATATTTCTATATATTTTGAAAACTCTTTTAAAATGTGTTTTTTGAGTATCAAAAAGGAAGTTTGAAATATCAAATATATTTTCAAGGATTTATTTAATTGTTAAAAAGTAGGTTTAAATTTAACCGCTTCGTTTTAAAGGTCAAGTTTTGTTTAAAAGCAACTATGTTTTAAAAGGATGTTTTAAATACAAGGGATTTCTTTCTTTGTGCCATTAAGTAACATCAAACAAATGTGATAAGTTGTGCTAAAATTTTGACATGTTTGTGGAAACTAAGTTATCTTGTATTTAGCACTGAAAGACGATGAGTAAACTTCCCTCTATCTATGAGATCTAGAATGGAGTTTCTAGGCGAGGATAGAGAAGTCAAAATATCAGAAATTTGATAAGTAAAGAGGGTTAACGTCGATAAATGAGTCATGATTAATTAAGTATATGGAAGGTACTTCATCACCTGACACCAAATTTTGAAGTATGGAAACTCGTCTTTATCTCGAGAAGTAAGAATGTAGATCGAGATAAGCATAGTTTTTGTCACGACCTAATTTTTCAACGTCCGAAAATCGACATCAATACGTCCACTGTATTAAATGCCGAACAATCGAATGCCGGATAACTAGACCATAAAGGGAAAGAAGAAGGAGGTAGAAGAAGAAATATAGAAAACAACATCAGAATCTCACAAACGCAGTGGAATAATATATAATAGATAACAATACATTTTATACAAATGAATCTGCAACTGAATAATACATTGCATCATCAGAGTACATACAAAAAACAGCAAAATACTGGATATTTGTCACAACTTGTCCTCACCCAAAAGCAGACTATACAGCTTATACTGTGCAATGGAATATATATCAAGTACATGTGATACGCCTCGTCATCCAGCTCGTCTCCTGAGCTTCATAGCAGTCCATCCAGAATCTGGACTCTATAATATTCGGTCTGACCCGAGCATTATAGTGAAATAACACCCGAGTCAGTCTAGAAAACCAGTGCGAGAAAACACACTCAATTTGTTTATTAAAGTTTCCAAAATCCTTTAAAAATCAAAGGTATCTCGTAAGACCACGCCACAAATAAACATGTCGGGTTTTTACTTACGATAACCAAAACATTTCTTATCTAATCCTCTGATATTATAGTAGTGTCTATATACAAATACTTATTCAAATAGTTGAAATTATTACATCCATTAAATTCTAGCATAATAGGTATACAAACAAGTCCGAAGGCACTTATTAGAGATTGGGTTTCCATCAATGTCAGGGATCTGGAGTACCGCCCGTCACGTACGTGGTCTAAATCACTGTACCGAGGATCCACCCTTATTCCCTGCTACACAAGATCGGAGGTACCGCTTACTGGATAGTCCGAATAAGATCACCCCGCGGTTGGGATCAGCAATCGCCCACACAGTCGAATAAAAAGAGACATCTAGACAGGGATGACCTTACCCTAATTGGTTGCAAGCCACTTAGCCTTGCTGCACCTCCCAATTTTAGCCATTCCCGGTTGATGAGGCTTGAGGTTAAGCGTTACCATTTTAGCACACATAAACCTAGAATGCTCATCGTCCTCCTGACATTGTTCTGATAGCATTCATCCATACAAGTCCGTTCCCGGACCGAACGGAACAGAAGGCACTACTCCTACTACATCCATTTTGGAATCATCCTCGGGATTAGTAGCAATTAGCGCTTGCACTTCACTACTACATCTCCGACTCCAAGCTCTTGTCTTCCTCACGAAAACGCTCAAACCGAATCGAAGTGGTTTTTGGGAAATTAATCCCAATCCTGGTCTCTTCGAAAAGATCAGCGCATTGGCCAATATTAATAGTCGGTTATTTAACTATCAAATAACATCCACAACAACCATCAGTCCTTAATAATTTTTCAAATTATTTGTTTCAAAATATCTTCGCAAGATATTTTTCTACATTCAATCCTTTGAAAATAGTTTTCAAATCACCTTTTATTCTTACGGTACAATTTCATCCATCTGTTTAATTCCACAAAAAACACCAATCTTATTGAATTAGATCTTTAATCAAATTAAATCACTTTATCCAGAATATATACTTAAAGCATTTTTAAAATAAATCTACTTAAAAGACTTTATTCAAAATAAAGGTTATGAAATTCTATACTAATCTTCCAAATAAAAACTTTAACCAAACTACTTTTTAAAAATAAAGCTACTTTACAAAATATAAATATTTAATAATTATCTTTTAAATCATAATACCAATTTAACCTTTAAAATATTTACTACTATAACTAACTTAATAAATATTTACCTATAGAAATTTAAACAACTTAAATAATAATTTCTCAAAAACATTCTTTTAAAACAACTTTAGAACTTTTAACTTATACTTAAAAATCTGCTTTGAAAACATACATGGATTTTTCAGGAAAATACACTTTCCATTTCAATATAGTCCATATAATCCTTTATGAATCCTGCTCGATTATCCCAATTTTATTTACGTCCCAATCCCGTAAATTTCCTCTAACACTTTAAAAAAATAAAACCACTTTTTATTTTTAAAAGACATTTCCCACCTCCTTATAATTTCCCACCATGAATTTATACTTTCAAATTTATCCCCTGATAAATATATCACTTCATTTATAAACCCAGTTTATAAATTTCACTATCTTATTCTCCTTTAATCACAGTTTCAACACTTAGTCGGTTTTCAAATTGGTTTCCAAAACCAACTCCATTTTAAAATAAATTCCTTTACTTATCCATATTTATTTCAAAACCCTTTAATTCCATATTCACTCCTTCATTTAGGTTTAAAATCTTATTTAAATCTGAAATATCCATTTCATATTTTTCCAAATTCAATCTTTAGCTTACCCAATTTCACTATAATTAGTTTATTAAAAACTCCCATTTTATTTTCCTTTTAAAAAAAAATCCCACTTTCATATATTGATATCTTAAAATAGCCAAATATATTCAGCCAAATAAATCATATCACATAATATGAAATAAATTCAACATTTTGAGGAATCTAGTTGGATCTCTCGAACCTGTTTCCTTGCATCCACAGACGTTAGCACAATACAATAATACCAATCCCACTTCGAGGGGGATATCGCGGTATAAAGGGTTATCCGCTATTATGCGGGACGCATATGGTCTCATCCGCTATATAATGCGAGAATATCAATCACTCCAATATATATATATATATATATAGACACACACACACTCTACCTGATAACAATCAATTCAAGCAATCAATCCAATAATTTAAATTTTAACTATTTAAATTTAAAAGGTAATCCAAATGAGTGAGATTAACTCAACTTTGATTTTTGTTTGCAACCCATTTCCAAACCAACTTGTTTCTTCATAATTCATCACGATTTTAGACCTTGTATAAACATCGTTTGGTTTTATTAATGTTTGAAATAAATCGGACAATCGATTACCGTTATCTAATTTAACTAAACTAGTAATTTCCCTTTTGAAACTCATATACACTTATAAAAATAAATTATAAATTTCAAAAATCTAGCTTTTATAAATTCTTTAGACATTTTAAAATCCATATATATATTTTCCAAAATTTTATCTATATACATTAAATTCTAATAAAGTAAAAATTCCTTCAAACCTATATATATTAGATTAAAACATAATTGTTTTATATATATCTAATTGTAAATTTAAACTCTTATTCATATACATATATATATTTATTTTCCTGTAACCTGTATATCTATATACATAATTAATAAAATTAACTAAAATACCTCACTGCCTGCACAGTCCCTCGACTCTCTCGAATCCACCATCAATCGGCCCGCAACTGCCCATCAGCACCTCCTCCTCGACTCCATCTCCTCCCCATAGAACAAGTAGTGCACGCCACTCCTACTTCGCCAGACTCGAGCACTGCTGCGCCTACGCGTACACGTCTCCAAGCCTTCCGTAACATCGTCACCGGCCCATCATTCACGTGCGCCTCTCCCTTTAAAATTCGAAACTGAGTCGCTAACCTCCCCTTGCTTGCGCGTGACCACGCGCTTCCCCAGCCATCGACCCAAGACGATGAATCGAGTTCGTGAGCAAAGAACTGGAGGCAGTTTTGGGTAAATTCAAATTTTAGATTTGAAATCTTTGGATATATTTTTTTCGATTTGAATTGAAGAAAAAGAAAAGAAAGCGGCCATTCCTTTTTTCTCTAAGTTCTGTATATTTTATAGCTTTTTTATCTTTATAAAAAGAAACGAAGTACATTTGGAGCATGATAAAAAAACAGTAGACACATGTTCTAAGGTTATAAACGTGTTAAATTTGTGAATATATATATTTAGTTCAAATTCAAATTCAAATCATCTCGATTTACAACCTCTAAAATTCCAAACCCCCATCGAGGCATGCCACTAGGTGTTCGTAAGGTTATACCTCTATTCCGAACGCGGAAAAGGTTTCGAGTCCTAATTCAATCGTATGGAGAAGATAGCTTTTTGGACTCCGTTATTATATTTAATTTTCGATAAAGATTTCAATGCGTTTATATATCGTACGACCTTACGACAACTTCAAACACTACAAAAATTAAAATCCGATAATAATACACTATTACGGATTCAATGGAACTGGTTTCGTCAAATTCCAAGACTATGCCTCGGAAGGCTATTTTAAATATCAATTTAAATGATATATTTTCAAAACTGCACTAAACTATTTCATACTCAAATTTAAATCTTCTATTATCTTCAGTATTATCAATATAAATTTTACAAGCCTTCTAATTATTTTTATCAAGCTCGAAACTCCCGATTTCATATTCTACCCAATTTCTAATTGTTTAATTCAATAATTAAATTGCCAAATAAATAGTGATTTGAAATTCAAGTTAAACTAAATTTCAAATATTTAAGTCTATTAAATATCCCAATTTCAAATATCCAAAATTCTGGGTCGTCACATTTCTTCCCCCTTAAAAGAATTTCGTCCCCGAAATTACTAGTTAAGAGGAATGGTCCATAACCCGTTAATTATTTCCCAATCCAAATAGTTCAACAACTTACCAACCATCTTTTTATAAAAGACCCATTATTATTCTTACTAACTTCCCAAATTCTCTTCCATAGTTTCCAAACAACATTACTTAATCAATCATTTAAATTATAACTCAAATTAAAATTTTAAATTATCAAAATTTTCTCAAAATTTTTCTAACTACCTAAATTCACAAAAAATTTCGCTAGCGTCTCCTTTGTGCGGCTAGATCGATACGACTACAGAATGCCTCTACGGGCCTTAGATTTCAAAAGAAAACAAAAAGCCAAGTGGCTAGACCAAAAAATCATCAAATTTCATATGCCAATTTAGATACATACCTTTTTGTTGGCCCATACAATTTTATCTTCCGAAATCAAAAACACCAATTTTATCCTTTGCTTTTAAATACCTATACTCATCTACCAATAGTGTTTACTAGTACAGTCTAATTTATTTTACTCATCTCTTTACAAAATTTCAATATTCCTTTCATTCAAGCTCGTATGATGTCCGTATATCACCCGTATTCAATACCAAATTCGATCGCTGACTCGATCACACAACTTCACTTCCGAACTAGTATCGTCCACCCGACTTTCTAGTGCGAACTCAGATCTGGTTTCTTGATAAAACCCGTCATTGTCCTTGCATAATCCTTAGCTATGATAGAGAATTTCAGAACAAACCAAAAATCCATATCCAGGGTTCACCGTCGAAAATTGGGTGAAAAATCCCAACTCGGATCAGTATAACTATCTCGACTCGGATCAGTATAACTCTCTCGAAATTCTGTGCTCGAATTCTGGATCGAATCATTATGCGAATAAAATAATATACGTACATTCTACGTATTTATCTCAATTGATTATTAACTATATCAATCCTCTTTTTTGTAACAACCCCCAATTTCGTGCCATTCAAATCGACAATAATCCACACATGTCGGACTTGAATGATGCGAAATAACAGATTGTAAATAAATTTGGAGCAAATAAAAATCAAATATACAGAATCACAGACACAGAACAAACAGAATAACTCGCAGCGGAATATAAAATAACATAGTAGTTCATGAAGCTACTATAACAGAGTCTCAAACCAAATACATAATACAGTCTGAAAACAACATAATAGAAATCCCAAATACATAGAAGTTCACTAATACATGAGATAAACTAGAACAGCTGAAATAGAAGTAGATAAATATGTAGATAAGCAGAAACTCCAGTGAAAGACCAGCTCCAGGAAGAGAATCCAAAGCTGTGAATACTCAGGCTGACCCGAGCGTAAAGCAAAACACAAAACACTCGAGTCAGGACAATATATACTTATATAATGTAAACCAACTCAAGTGAACTGTAATAAAGATACAAGTAACTTAAAGGATGCCTGGGACCGCCCATCCTCTAAGGATCCGTTAAACTATTTACTATATAGTAGTATTTCGCTATTATAATAATGTCTACAGTAAAATAAACATACTTTTAAATAGCGTTCTAGGCTACCCATATCACCCTTCACACATAATAGTCCCAGTAGTCCATCCAATATCATGCCATCTCCACTCTGGGCGACTGTCAGAGGATACCACACGGGCTACGGGAGAAAAACAAACTCGTAGTAAAGGCTCGGTATGGTAGGTGACACGGCACACAAGGCAATGCCAGAGTAGATATACCAATTACGCACATGGGCTGGTGGTAACGCAGCAGCCACATACGCCCACCCTGAACAACACTCCAAAATCAAGGGGTGCACCCAAACAATCACAACAGTAATAGAATGGTATCGAAGAAGTGTGTTCAGCCAGAGGTGCTACCTCCTTTGGCCCGAGATCGCTCCTGTTTTAGCCACCTTATGCTAACTCACGAAAGTTAGGTCCATGAAATGTACATTAGGAATGTCGTCACCATCCTACTTCATTCTGAAATCTCCACCGCGTACACAGTTGTTAAAGTGGTTTTCGGTATCGACAGAGAGTATGCCATATCCGATCTCGGACTCTTTAACAACCAATTGTTATTATAACCCATAGTTATAATTTAAAAATGGTATTTATTTTTCAAAAATCAAATATCATTTCAAATCCATTTCAAAATATCAAACTTATCATTTCATTTGAAAACATATTCATTTTATTCAATTTAAAAAATACCATTTTAATTCATATTTCAAAATAGTTCAATTCCAAACAAATTACTTCATTTAAATCATTTAAAAATGAAGTTATTACATAAAAAAAATTAAATTATTAAATTTCCAAAATTTTCAACTTTCAAAGTTCATTTATTCACTTAAATTTTATCAAAACAGTGAAAATTCAATTTTCGCAGCATTTGGAAAATGCTACAGAAAGTTATATTCAAAACAGTTCAATTTAACAAAAGACAGCCTTTAAAATGCTGTAATAGAGTTACATTAGTTTCAAAGAAAATTTAGTTTAATCCAATAATTATAGCATTTATAAGATGCTATAATAGCCATTAATTAAATTTAACTATTTAGTTCACTTATCAATTACAGCATTTACAACTGCTGTATTATCATTTACATTATAAATAATAGCATTTCAAAAATGCAGTTAATTAACTTCAAATTTTCAATAAAATTTCACAACAATTATATTTTTCTTTAAATCACTTTTAACTTACAAAATCACTCACTTTTACTTTTATAAACACCATGTAATTTTCCTTAATTTCATGATATCATAAAGTTAAATTTCCATTTAAAAATTCATATTTAACACTAATTCACTTATTAAATTGCAATGTTCAATTTTAAATTCCTTACATTAAGTTTCAACCTAACACTTAAGTTCAAATTCTCAAATATAACTTAGTTTTATTTTTACTTTCTTAACTAAAAATTCACTTTTAAGTCAATTCCATGAATTTCCAATTTTAGTTATATTTCAAAATTTCAACTTAAATATTCATTCATTTCACATTTCAACTTTATTAAAACCATTAATATGATATAAAATCAATTTAAATTCATTTAAATTCAAATTATAATAAATTTATCATGATTTTATATTCAACTTGATTTCCAATTATAATTAAATCAAATTTTCCAAAATAACTTACATTTAAAATTTTCTAACCTTTTCATTAATTTATTTCACTTATAATTATTCAGAAAATCAATAATATTTTACAAAATCATTTTTAAATAGATTTAAATCAAAATATTTTAACATTTACAATTGTAAAATAAATTTTTTAGAAAAACATATAGTAACTACGGGTCTGTATATAATTTTCTACACTAGGAAAAGTGATACGAGTAATATATCATTTCAACCCGTAATTTACAAAGAAAATCCGGGTTTTATCATTTCAAACCCGCAGTCCCAAGTAAATGAAATAAATTTGAAAATCATTCAGGCCTATCATTTCAGCCCATAATGATTTTCCCTTATTCTAAAGTCCGTTCGGGTATGTATCATTTCAACCCATAGTGATTCTAATCTAAAGGGAACTTGCAGTGTGATTGACTGATAAAATAACAAACAGCAATAATATAACAGTAACATATGATATAACAGGTGTTTAATCATGTGTGAACATCATATAATAGTGACATAGCAAATAAAATATGGTGATGCAGTTCACATATTCACAAGCGATCAATTTACTATTCATATAAGTATAAATTGTCTGGTGAGAATAACTCACTGTTTTGAGCTGATGACACGATGAAGAATTGCACAAACGGGATCTACACAAGCACAAAAGCACGACACAGATACGAAATGGAGGAGCCAAGGATTAATTCCCTTGAATACAAATCAAACAAAACAATATAACAATTATAAGGTTTCGGACCAAAAATACGATAAACTATGCTAGAAATAACTTCATAAAACAAAGCTGAAATGCTTTGCACTTGCTTCCGACATCTCATAGGCTCGGCCAGAGGTAGAGTACAGGTCTAAGGCAATGGTTTTGGGTCAGGTCTGGGTTGCTAAGGTCGGCCTAACATGAGTTTGTTGATGGGCAAAAGTTATGGAGATGGAACAACAACACAACAAAGCATCACTACTAACAACATCACAAGTTTTCAAGCAACAAGGCTCGGCCAAGGCTGCTGTGGTCACGGCCAGAGGTGTGGGGTCTGAGGTGATGACGTGGCAGAGGGTCTGGGTGGTGGTGGAGGTGGAGTAGGTGGCGGCCATGGGTGGTGGAAGTGGTGGATGTGGAAGCTGGTCCTCGGCTAGGTCAATATGTTGGAGTTTGGTGAACTTGGTGAAGGAACTACCACCTAGGGTGGTACGGTTGGGGATGGTCAATGAGGAGGAGGTGCTGGTGGCATGCTCAGGTGGTGGCGGTGGCGGCAGGGGCTGGAGAGGAGCATGGCCGATCCTATGATAAAGAAGATCAAGTGCAAATCATTATAAAAAAAACAATAAAAGTAAAAAAGAAAGAAAGAAGTTTTACCAAACTTGAACAAAATGATGATGGTTGAAATTTTCGAAAATGAGATGAGAAATGATGTACGTGAATGAAGAATGGAGGTAGGCAGCTGAAGTGAGTAGTTATGGCTAATTGATGGCAAAAGTAAGTTAAAAATGTGAAAAGGTGGGAAAATCAAAAGCCATTGGAAATGAAAAGTCACAAACCCTTTCAATTTACCTTTAAGTATTTGTATAAGTTTATATATTTTGAAATAACAATAATATCAGATAAATTTTCGAAACTTTAACAAAATATAAAAATATATATACTATTTATTAATTATATAAAGTAAAATTAAGGAAAAATAGTTAAAACAGTGAACTAGACTAGAAAATTTGAAATGAAATGAAATGATTTTTAGAAAATTCATATGAGCTTGTAAAATATTTTTAAACATAAATAATAACATAAAAAAAATTTCATTCACAAAATAGATATTAAAAATTTAATTTAAATATAATTTTTAATGAAGAAAATAGCAGAAAATAGGAAAACAGCCCTTAAAAATAGGAAATCAACACAGTAAATTTAAAAAAAATTATATTATTATTTTAAAAATACCTAGAGATGAAATTTAACAAATAAAACAATTTTAAAATAAACTAAAGAAATTTATAGTCAACAATCTAGGATTGTTACATTTTTATTCACATTTATTTTGATTTCTATTTACTTATCCGCACTTATTCCATTTCACAACTTTACTTAACCTTTATTCAACATTAACTTAGAATATTTTCCCAATACCAAATTTTTACTTAAGAATTTCACCGTTTCTAAAGTCAATATAAATATTTTTACACTTTGAAAATTGAGTAAATTGATTATATCACCATTACTTAAGAATCCATATCCAAGGTTCGCCGTCGAAAATTGAGTGAAAAATCCCGACTCGGATTAGCATAACTATCTCGAAATTCTATGCTCGAATTCTGGATTGAATCGTTATGCGAATAAAATAATATACGTACATTCTATGTATTTATCTCAATTGATTATTAACTATATCAATCCTTTTTATTATTCACATTTATTTTGATTTCTATTTACTTATCCACACTTATTCCATTTCACAACTTTACCTAACCTTTATTCAACATTAACTTAGAATATTTTCCCAATACCAAATTTTTACTTAAGAATTTCACCATTTCTAAAGTCAATATAAATATTTTTACACTTTGATATTTATTTTCACTTCACCACTCAAGCTTTCACATCTATTTCATTTAACTTAAATTTCAATTCCATTTTGAATTCAATTTACCTTCAATTCTTAATTTATTTCCAAATTGAATTTAGTATTGAATTCTATTCACCTTAACTCAATCCATATTTAATAAATCATTTAATTAGTTCCACTTACTAATTTACTTTAAATTTCAATAAAAGGTTTATTCCTAAACTTTTACCCTTTTTAGCTCCCTCGAACAAATTTTACAATTTCAATTTACTTAACACAATTTAAATTGATTTCAATCTTCAATTTCAATTTCAGTTCTATCTATTTACAAATTTAAATTAATTTTTTCATTCATAAATTTATTTCCTACTTAATAAATTTTATTTCAATAACCATTCCATTTAGCTTATTTAGATTCATTTCCTCAATATTTACTTTATTTAACTTAATTCAATTATCTTCCAATGAAATTCAATTTTAAATTTCTATAGGTTTCCTAACTTATTTACATTTCACACTTATTTTAATTTAAGTTTTCTTCAAGTTAAATTTTATCCCAAACAATTTTTTCAGTTTTTTATAAGTTATCAAACCCATTTATATTCTATAAACATTTTTAATTAAACTTCTAGGGTTTTAAACAAATGCTTAAACATTCAAAACATTTTTGAAATCATATATACCCAATCCAAATTATTCCTTGCATTCCAAAATCAAATCCAATTTTTGCAAACAAACATCAAATTCAAAATATTTTGGCAACAATTCCTCCATTGGAAACTCGAAAATGAATATCGATGATGCTGCAGTCATCACCGAAGTTATTTTCCAGCGACCGAAAAGAGTTTAGTGCTTTTACCTCTTTAAAAGCATTTTCCAAATATTTTTAAATTCCAAATCTCCCCAGATTTCATATCCAATTCAAATATTTCTAAGAAAAAATCACTATTATTCCTCCAAAGCCCTTTGAAAATCATTTTTAACTCAAAGGAAATTAAATTTCCCAAATTTGCAAACTTTAAAACCTTCCAACTTTTATTCAAGTACATCTTTGGAAGTTCAAGTTGTAAATCCCATTCATAATTCACATTTCAAATTTCATTCTATTTTTGAATTTATTTCCTTATCCTTTGGTTATTACCTTAATTTCTTATTCAATTTCCATACGACAATGATAATAATTTAATATTATCACTTCCTAACAACCAAGCAAACATATATAACTATAATAATTTATGGAAAATTATTTCTTTTATATGCAAAAATAATTTGGGTAAAATTATTTCATTTACCCTAATTTTAAAACAATACTGTGTCGGTTTATCTTGTTTAAGAGTTGAGAAACTCCTATCGATGACATGTCGTCCCACATATCGACCGAAATGCATAAACACTCAATCGATAAGTCAGCACAATATAAAAACAACTTTTATATTCACTAACAAATACGTGCTCATATCTATTAATACACTCAAACTCATTCTAGAGTACCACTGACTCTATTTTAATGAGTAATCCCACCAGATCCAAGGTTCTCGCTTAATCTTCAGCTCTGATTCCAAGTGTCACGACCCGATTTTTTGACGCTCGAAAATCGACATCAATACGTCCACTGTATTAAATGCTGAACAATCGAATGCCGGAGACCGTAAAGGGAAAGAAGAAGGATGTAGAAGAAGAAATATAGGAAACAACATCAGAATCTCACAAATGTAGTGGAATAATATATAATAGATAACAATATATTTTATACAAAAGAATCTATAACTGAATAATACATTACATCATCAGAGTACATACAAACAACAGCAAAATACTGGACAATTTCACAACCTGTCCTCACCCAAAATAGATTATACAGCTTATACTGCGCGTTGGAATATATCAAGTACGTGTGATACGTCTCGCCATCCAGCTCATCTCTTGAGCTTCATTGCAGTCCATCCAGAATCTGTACTCTATAATACTCAGTTTGACCTGAGCATTATAGTGAAATAACACTCGAGTCAGTCTGGAAAACCAGTATGAGAAAACACACTCAATTGGATTATTAAAGTTTCCAAAATCCTTTAGAAATCAAAGGTATCTCGTAAGATCACGCCACAAATAAACAAGTCGGGTTTTTACCTTATGGTAACCAAAACACTTCTTATCAAATCCTCTGATAGTATAGTAGTATCTATATACAAACACTTATTCAAATAGATGAAATTATTACATTCATTAAATTCCAGCATAATAGATATACAAACAAGTCCAAAGGCACTTATTGAAGATTGGGTTTCCATCAATGGTAGGGCTACTGGGGTACCGCTCGTCACAGTACGTAGTCTAGATCACCATACCGAGGATCCACCATGATCCCCTACTACACAAGGCCGGACCTACCCCTTACTGGATAGTCCGAATAAGATCACCCCGCGACTGGGATCAGCAACCGCCCACACAGCCGAATAAAAAGGGACATCTGGACAGGGATGACCTTACCCTAATTGGTTGCTAGCCACTTAGCCTTGCTGCACTCTCCTATTTTAGCAATTCCCGGTTGATGAGGCTTGAGGTTAAGCGTTACCTTTTTAGCACACATACATTTAGAATGCTCATCGTCCTCCTGACGATGTTTTGATAGCATTCATCCATGCAAGTCCGTTCTCGGTCCGAACGGAACCGAAGGCACTACTCCTACTACATCCATTTTGGAATCACCCTTAGGATTAGTAGCGATTAGCCCTTGCACTTCACTGCTCCATCTCTGACACCAAGCTCTTGACTTCCTCATGAAAACGTTCAAACTGGATCGAAGTGATTTTAAGGAAATTAATCCCGATCCCAGTTGCTTCGAAACGATCAGCGCATTGGCCAATATTGATAGTCGGTTATTTAACTATCAAATAACATCCACAGCAACCATCAGTCCTTAATAATTTCCCAAAATATTTATTTCAAAATATCTTTGCAAGATATTTTTTTACATTCAACCCTTTGAAAATAGTTTTAAAATCACTTTTTATTCTTACGGAACAATTCCAACCATCTGTTTATTTTCACAGAAAACATCAATCTTATTGAATTAGATTTTTAAACAAATTAAATCACTTTACCCAAAATATATACTTAAAACATTTTTAAAATAAATCTACTTAAAAGACTTTAGTCGAAATAAAAGTTATGAAATTCTATACTAATCTTCCAAATAAAAACTTTAACCAAACTACTTTTAAAAATAAAGCTACTTTATAAAAATATAAATATTTAATAATTATCTTTTAAATCATAATACCATTTTGACCTTTTAAATGATTACTACTATAACTAACTTAATAAATATTTACCTTTAAAAATTTAAACAACTTAAATAATAATTTCTCAAAAACATTCTTTTAAAACAACTTTAGAATTTTAACTTATACTTAAAAATCTGCTTTGAAAACATATTTGGCTTTTTCAGGAAAATACACTTTCCATTTCAATATAGCCCATCTAATCCTTTAAAAATCCTACTCGATTATCCCAATTTTATTTACGTCCCAATCCCGTAAATTTTCTTTAACACTTTAAAAAATAAAACCACCTTTTATTTTTAAAAGACATTTCCCATCTCCTTATAAATTCCCATCGTTAATTTATACTTTCAAATTTATCCCCTGATAAACATTTCACTTTATTTATAATCCCAATTTATAAATTTCATAATCTCATTCTCCTTTAATCATAGTTTCAACACTTAGTTGGTTTCAAGTCGATTTCCAAAACCAACTCCATTTTAAAATAAATTCCTTTACTAATCCAAATTTATTTCAAAATCCATTAATTTCATATTCACTCCTTTATTTAGGTTTATAATCTTATTTAAATATGAAATATCCATTTCATACTTTTCCAAACTAAATCTTTTTACCCAATTTCACTATAATTATTTTATTTAAAAACTCCCATTTTATTTTCCTTTTTTTTAAAATATCTCACTTTCATATATTTGATATCTTAAAATACCCAAATATATTCAGCCAAACATAGCATTCAATAATTTCAATTACCAATATAATCTATCATAGATTATCAAATAAATCATATCACATAATATGAAATAAATTCAACATTCCAAGGAGTCCAATTGGATCCCTCTAAGCTGTTTCACTTCATCCACAGATGTTAGCACAATATAATAATACCAATCCCACTTCGAGGAGGATATCACGGTATAAAAGGTCATCCGCTATTATGCTGGGCACATAGGGTCTCTTCCGCTATATAATGTGGGAATATCAATCACTCCAATATACACACACACACTACCTGATAATAATCAATTCAAGCAATCAATCCAATAATTTAAATTTTAACTATTTAAATTTAAAAGGTAATCCAAATGAGTGAGATTAACACACCTTTGATTTTTGTTTGCAACCCATTTCCAAACCAGCTTGTTCCTTCACAATTCTTTATGATTTTAGACATTGTATAAACATCGTATGGTTTTATTAATATTTGAAATAAATTGGACAATCGATTACCGTTATTTAATTTAACTAATGATTTAATTTTAAACTAGTAATTTCCCTGTTGAAACTCGTATACCTTTATAAAAATAAATCACAAATATCAAAAATCTAACTTTTATAAATTCTTTTGACATTTTAAAATCCATATATATATTTTTCCAAAATCTTATCTATATACATTAAATTCTAATAAAATAAAAATTCCTTTAATCCTATATATAAAACACAATTGTTTTATATATAACTGTAAATTTAAACTGTTATTCATATTTATTTATTTGTTTATTTTCCTGTAACCTGTATATTTATATATATAATTAATAAATTTAACTAAAATACCTCATGGCCTGCACAGTCCCTCGACTCTCTCGAATCCACCATCGAGCGGTTCACAACTGCCCATCAGCACCTCCTCCTCGACTCCATCTCCTCCCCATAGAACGAGCAGTGCACGCCACTCCTACTTCGCCAGACTCGAGCAATGCTACACCTACGCGTGCGCATCTCCAAACCCTCCGCGACATCGCCACCGACCCATCATTCACGTGCGCCTCTCCCTTCAAAATTCGAAATTGAGTCGCTAACCTCCCCTTGCTCACGCCTGACCACGCGCTTCCCTAGTCGTCGACCCAAGCCGATGAATCGAGTTCGTGAGCGAAGAACTGGAGGCAGTTTTGGGTAAATTTGAATTTTAGATTTGAAATCCTCAGATATATTTTTTCGATTTGAATTAAAGAAAAAGAAAAGAAAGCAGCCATTCCTTTTTCTCTCTCTAAGTTTTGTATATTTGATATCTTTTTTATCTTTATAAAAAGAAATAAAGGACTGTTGGAGCGAAACAAAAAAACAGTAGACACGTGTTCTAAGGTTATAAACGTGTTAAATTTGTGAATATACATACACATACATACATACATACATACATACATATATATTTAATTCAAATTCAAATTCAAATCGTCTCGATTTACACACTCTAAAATTCTGAACCTCTATCGAGGCATCTCGGTAGGCGTTCGTAAGGTTAACCCATATTCCGAACGCAAAAGGTTTCGAGTCCTAATTTGATCGTACGGAGAAGATAAGTTTTTGGACTTGGTTATGATATTTAATTTTCGATAAAGATTGCAGCGTGTTTATATATCGTACGACCTCATGATAACTCCAAACACTACGAAAATTGAAATCCGATAATAATACACTATTACCGATCCAATGGAACTGGTTTCATCAAATTCCAAGGCTGTGCCTCAGAAGGCTATTTTAAATATCATTTAAATGATATATTTTCAAAACTGGACAAAACTCTTTCAAACTCAAATTTAAAACTTCTATTATCTTCAGTGTTATCAATATAAATTTTACAAGCCTTCTAATTATTTTTAACAGGCTCGAAACTACCGATTCTACCCAGTTTCCAATTGTTTAGTTCAATAATTAAATTACCAAATAAATAGTGATATTTGAAATTCAAGTTAAACTAACTTTCAAATATTTAAAATCAATTAAATTCCCAATTTCATATATCCAAAAATTTCGGGTCGTCATAGTTTTCTAACCTGTCCGACTTCATTGTTAATCGACGGATAATACCATTTGAAATCGAAAAGTGGTGACAAGTATAGGTTGTCCTATTTTCCATATGCAAACTATACTTACACCCAGATAGTGGTTTGTCCATTATCAATAACTTGACCAAATATAACTCTGGAAATATCTAGAAGAAACAGGAGAATTATATGGTACAGTTATCTCCAGTGATGCTATATTATACGTATAAACTTGTTGTGTTCTTCTAGGAAAAACGATAAGGAAATATGTTCACTTAAATGGTTAGAAGGTGATCTCGCTCTTACGTATTGTCTGTTTATTTCCAAAAGAACCGCAATTGAGTTTAACGGAAACTATTTATTATAGGTTCGAAGAGGCCGTGTGTAACAGACAAGGATTTTCCGTTCTTCGAAAATTCAACATCGACACTCACTTTATCGACTGCCGAGAAATCGAAGGTCAAAAACCGGAATGTTATGGGTTTTAAAAAGAATTTAAGAAAAGAAAAAGAAAGAAGAGAGAAGAGATAGGAAAGAAAGAAGATAGACGATTTTTAGAAAACAGAGAATTTTGAAAAATAGAAGATAGAAGAATTTTAAAAATAGAACGGACAAAAGAAAACAACAGAACAACAACAGAATCTCACAATTCGCAGCGGAACAACATATAATAATAAATGAATAATCTTTAAACAAAGAACTATCAGTTATTACATTACATTTCATTTCATTACATCATATCATCAGAGTGTACAACAACAACATACAACATCAAACAGTGCAGCGGAAAAAGAAAATACTATATACAAGTAATACGCCATGCCATCCAGCTTGCCTCCAGCAACTCCAGAATATCCAGAATATCCTGATAAACCTAACTCTTAACTGCCCGTGTGGAAATTGGTGGGCACCCAGAGTTTAGGAAGGAAAACAATAAACTCCAAGTCAGTCATGTGACTGGTGTGAGAACTCAAAACAGTTTATTTATCTTTAAAATCAAAATAGAGGAATATTTTTAATCAATTCGCAATGCTTTTAAAAATGAGACTACCATAAGGCCTCCCGCACACACACACAATGCAAACGCAGAATCGGAGGAGATTTCTCCTTATGATAGCCAAAGATGCTTGATACGCATTTAAAATAACATTTGATATTATTATTAGTGCATAGTGTATAACAAATTCATTTCGAAAGTAGAATATAAATCTTAGCCAACATACGACCATTATCGTATGCCTACTATAGCTACTATCCAAACAGTGGTGACCACCATAAGTGAATAGCAGGTTCTACAACTAATACCGTACAAGTTTCGTATTGGGAATTGGATTTCCAACAAATGGTCAAGCCAAGGAACTTCCCATTGCCACTGAGAATGCCTCTGGATGGACATCCCCGAGAACCAAACCGGATCTCAACCAACACAAGGCCGGGTTACTCCTAACTGAGCAACAACTGACCGAATATGCCATCCCCTGGTCCTTTGGGACCTTTATCCGAGAGCGCTCTCTAATCAATTCACACAATCATAACAAAGTGTTTTCAACATGAGTAAGTATCTGGGCTCCATACCATGATACCACCCTTTTCCAGAAGGAAATGGACACATCCTAAAGGGTGCTACCCCTCATAACCTTGCTGCTTCTTTCCTGTTTTGACCATTTCCGGGATGTGAGGCTCGACGAATTCACGTCCACAAAAACATACTTTATACAAAAGCCATGCTTTGGGTCAACAAATGATCAACACAATGATCACTAAGATAGACGATCAAATAAATGATCCTATCACAATAATCAACACAATGATCATTTCAGCATCACTCAGCATGTCACATTACCAAACTGGGAATATATTGCTGATAACTTCAACTATATAACCTTTGAGCACATACGTCTCAAAGAAGGGTGTTAAGCAAAAAGAATAAATTCTCCGCCACCAACAGAAATATATTTGAAAGAAATCGGCTTTATATCTCAACTTGTAATGTCAGACATACAATCCATACAAGTCTGTTCCGGGCTCGAACAGAACCGAAGGCACTTACAAAGAAGTCCTTGCAATCCGGATATTCACAATCCTGATCGGATTTTCCATCACTTAGGGAGTCTCTATACCGTTGCAACTCAGTGCAGAGACAATCGATAGGTCATCCTATCGCTTTCGCAAATACCGGGTCTTCAACACCGATCTTCAATGCAATTCACAACGACGTATCACATATTCGGAATGGGTTATACGACCCCATGGTCCTTTCCCGGTTAACCCGAATAGTGAGCGCTTATTCAAAAATAAGTGTGCATTCAAATTCAATCAATTCACATCAAATACCCATTCAAAGGGAAATACTGATAGTCAGTTATTGAACTATCAGTGGATATGCACACATCACCAGATTCCAAATAATTTTCCAAATTATTATTTTCCAAAATATCTTTACAAGATATAAAATTTCAACACTTCAAAAATAAATCAACATTTATTTTCAAACAAATTCCCTTTTTACTTATAAATTCCATAATGAATTTATATTTCAAAATATTCGTGCATATACGATTTCAACTATCCATTTCCAATTTATCTTCAAAAAGATAAATTCTAAATATTCACTTCATATTTGAAAACATTTCCATACTTATTATTCATAAGTAATTCACAAATCTTTTTATTTTCAACCTTGGAAAATATTCAATATACTTAAATCGAATTAAGTATATATTTCATTCTTTAAGAAAATCATTCTCTTAAACATATTTATTTGGGTCAAAACGAATGTTGCGTAAAACATCGTTACAACAACCCAAAATCACTAGTATAGGGATTTGAATTTTAAATAGATATATAAATCCCAATACTATACAAAACATTTCCTTTCGGAAATCATTTACTATAACAACAGTGTTATAGTCCACATTTCCTTTTATTTCTCGAAAACGTCTATTTCAACAATAAATGTTGAAATCTATGGTTTCGAATCTCAACACATTTAAAACATCGTTAGATCGTTTTAATTCTGTTTAAAATATCATATCTAAAACAATTTCCTTAACGTATTATTCACTATTCAAAAACGTGAATATACTACCTTAACAAATTTCATCATTTCTATTCACTTTAACTTAAAGGATTATTCACTGTTCAAAATGTGAATATAACTCTATCTCTAAGTTATAACAATTAACTTATCAAAATAAGTCATTTGCGGATTTATAAAACAACGTTTATAAATTCCGTTTCTATTTATTTATAAAAACTTCCTTTTTATAAATTCCTTTATTAACCTATTCCAGTTTATAACTCAATTATAAACTACAAGTTCATATTATAAGTTAATTACTTATAAAACGATTATTTTACAAAATCGTTCATTTAACTTCCCAAATTATTAATCTTAACTTATAAGATTGTTTATTTATCCAAAATTCATTCTTTCGATAACTTTATAAATTTTATAAACCTATTGCTTATAAAATTTCATTTATAACTTCACAGTTTATAATTTCATAAATTTCATTCATTTAGGAAATTCATTTTCACTACATTCAAACACTTATAAAAACTCGTTTTATAATGTCCATAATTCAATTTATAAATATCCATTTATAAATCTCTTAATATAAATTAATTTATATTATTCTTTTAAACGTCTTTAAATTCCTTTAAAATTTCACCGTTCTCTTGATTTATAAAATAATCAAATTTTATAAATCTTATATTCAAACTTTCAATAATAAACTCAAAAATCCAGTTTAAACTATTTTATAAAATCATTGGTTCATATTTCTCAAAAATCGACTTTTAATCGTATTTCTAAAAATCAGCTTTTTAACTATATTTCACAAAAACCATAATTTTTATAACTTTAAAAATTATAACGTTTATTTATTTATAATGGATCAATTCCAAAAATATAGTATATTTTCAAAAATCACTTTAAAACCATTTTAAAATCCCAAAATCTGGGTCCAATGATGCTACACACCAAATAGTCAATCACGACTACAACGATATCATATATCAATATGAAAATTCAATCAAATATCAAAATATCTGAAATTGAATAAAAACTGTTGAGGAATCCTGTTGGATCCCTCCAACCTGTTTCCTGCATCCAAAAACATTAGCACAATACCAATTTCGCTCCAGTACGAAATTATCGCGGTACATGTTCTTAATAAATATTATCCGCTTAATAACGGCGTAATAGGGTCTCATCCGCTAAACAAAAAATGCGGGAAATCAACAACTGCAATATATACATATGCCAATATATATATATTGATACTATATATAATACCAATTTCACTGTTTATGAAATATTCGCGGTATATGTTTATATTAAATAACATCCGCTTACTAACGGCGTATAATGTCTATTTTAACAATCAATAATTTACAGTCATCATTCAAACATGCATTCAAATATTTTAAATCTGACTATTTAAAATAAAATCGAAATTAATTCGATTGAGTGAGAAATTCTCACCTTGGTTTTAATTTCCGTTTTAGCTTTTATTTCGAATAAAATTAAACGCGCGTTTAATTTTACCCGAAATTCTCACTAACTCCAAACGACTCCAAACCAACTCCATCGCGTAGTGCTCGTCCATACGATTCCAACGCAACTGAGTTTGCATTTTTTCGACCTCGTATGAAAAAGTTATGTATTTATGAAGTTTGAACACGATTTAAATATAAATAAAACAACATAAACTTATATTAAAACCCACACTGATTCTGGGCCGTTAGATTGCTCCCCTCCCTCATCAGGCCGTGCATCATGTTCTTCTCCAAACACACGCAAATTACTCCCAGATAATCAAAACGCACAAAGAACCCACTAGCACCATTCTAGGGTTTATTCTTGCTCTCGCATCATCAACTTTGAAGTCGATCAGAACGCGCCGTGTCGAAGGCCTTCACCTCCCCTATGCACGGCCTGAAGCCTAGAGAGCTCGGCCCTTGCTAGCTCCTCAAAACGCGTGCGCAGCCCCCTAGGACGCGGCCTCCTATCCCTCTCCACGTCGCACCAAACTCCATCAAATCCGTATGGATGTGAAGCCCTTGAGATTCTCAACAACTTTCATGTTGAACACCTTAGCTAATTCATTGTAGATTGAGAGAGATTGAGGGAGGAAGCTTGTGAATTTTCGGCCATCCATTTCTGAAGGTGGCGGCCACGTTTAGAAATTAGGGTTTTTCATTTTTTTTTTATTTTAGATTTTTAACTCCTATTTATAGAAAAAGCTAGCGTAAACACTATTCATCCCGGGAATTCCGAACTCCGATTTAGACGCCGTAACCAGCGTACCTAGGGTTTATCCCGCGTTCCGGACACAATGGAACAGGTTTCGGAAGCTAATTCGGAAGTATGTGCGAGTTATGGCTGAAAACGTTCAATTTAAATTAAACCGATTTAACTCGATTTCTAGGCGTTTTAATTTGTACCGGACAAACGGTAAATCCAATTGACTTGAAATTTGAAACCTTACAATAATATCATATTACGGATCCGATGAAACTGGTTTCGTCGAATTCCGAGACTTTTTGAAAAATGGCTATTTTGACTCGCCAAATTTAAATTAAAAACGATTCGATGCGTTTCGAGCTGCCACGATCAAACGATAACTCCGATTGACACGAAAATTGAAATCCGGTAATAACTAACTATTACGGATCCAATGGAACTGGTTTCGTTCAATTCTGAGACTGTTCAAAAATTGGCTATTTTACAGTCAATTATTAAATATTAAAATATTCAATTTTCACAGATTAACTTTTAATTCGATTTTAAAAGTTCTAAAATATTTCTATAACTCCAGTATGATTAAGTAAAATTTTACAAATTATTTTCAATCATTTTTAACTAAATTTTCAATTATTTCCATAATTTAACATATTAAATTATCGATTTAATTATCCAATAAAATCTAATAAATCAAATAAAAATTTATTTGACTTATAAATTCACTTATTAATATTTAAAATTAATTAAATATTCAAATTTTAATTTAATAAAATTCTGGGTCGTTACAATCTTTCCCCCTTAAAAGAATTTCGTCCTCGAAATTACAAGTAAGAAAAGTTACAAAATCTATTAATTTTCCAAAATTCATAATTAAACTTCTTTCAATACTTTACTAAGTTTTCAAATCATACTTAGTTATCTTTTCAAAAACAATCTATATCATTTAACTTTCAACTCTAAAATCAAAGTTAAAGTTTTCAAAATTTTCCCAATTTTCTCAAAATTTTTCTAACGCCTTAAATTTCCGGAAAAATTCGCCATAGTCTCCTTTGCGCGGCTCGATCCGAAAAAAAAAATGACAGTATATATATCACAAATATACATCTCATCAAGTAATGAGGCATCCCGAAGGGAAAAAAGTATAAAAGTGCGATATTTAATCCGAGATATGTACCTTATATTTTATTAGCGAGCATATACGGCTAATATAGCGCTAAAGCGAACTCCAAATGCGAAGCAAACGCGATCCGCACCTACTAAACTCAACAAACAACATGAGAAACATGCACATATGCAAATAATCTCAATATACAACATATAGCAACATAACAACTATATATGCTAACATAGTAATGCAGTAAAACAGCAAATGCAAACATCAACCAACTATCATCCATATCCAAATAAACATTCATTCATATTCTTATTCTCATTATATTCAATGAAATGGTTTTTCACTTTAAATCACATTTGATTCATTAACATTGGATTTTATCAACATTCATTCTCAATTTTAATTAGTTTGCATTCACTAATTAAATCCAATTCACTTTCAATTCTATTCAAATTTATTTACTTTCAATTTGAATTTAATTATATAGCTTTCAATTTCATTAACACTTAATGAATTACATATAATCAATCAACAATCATATAACAACCAAAGTATATTAATTACAACCAAATTTCTTCGCTTACTTACATTCATTTTTTTTTTTTTTTTATTCAACTTCTAATAACATTAGATTTTAATGAATCAACACTTATATTCATTATTTTATTTAATCCATTAATTCAATTCAATTTCCAAAGTTGAATTCTATTACATAACTCAAGTTCATATTTATTACTTAACTTCATTAATTTAGTTTGATATCAATATCAACTTTATTCAACAATTCTTAAGTTATACTTCCATTTAACTTTAAATTCATTTCTTATTTATAACTCATATTCATAAATATATTCATATAGTTTCACTTCTTATATATATAAGTTTATTTCACAATTGTAAATTACTTTAATTATAATTCAATTCTTATAATTCTTTTACTTATACAATTATTCTTTAATTTAGATTATTCAAACAACCTAACAATCAACTTACATACAATTTAATAATTTTGAAAAATTATTTCTTTATATATAAAATATACTTAAGGTAAAATTATTCCATTTACCCAATTTAAAATCAATATTGTGTCGAATTGTTCTATTCAAGTGTTTAGAAACCCCTTCGGCATAGTCTTGCGGACCATGCTGACGAAAGTTCATATGCCACTCAATAAACCAATCATCACAATATAAAACAATTTCATATTCACTAACCAATACGCTCTCATAGCTATTATTACACTCAAACTCAATCTAGAGTACTACTGACTCTATCTCTAATGAGGAATACCCAACAGAACCATGGTTGTCGCTTAACCATAAGAGCTCTGATACCAAATGTAACGCCCCGAGGATTTTCCGTTCTTCGAAAATTCAACATCGACACTCACTTTATCGACTGCCGAGAAATCGAAGGTCAAAAACCGGAATGTTATGGGTTTTAAAAAGAATTTAAGAAAAGAAAAAGAAAGAAGAGAGAAGAGATAGGAAAGAAAGAAGATAGACGATTTTTAGAAAACAGAGAATTTTGAAAAATAGAAGATAGAAGAATTTTAAAAATAGAACGGACAAAAGAAAACAACAGAACAACAACAGAATCTCACAATTCGCAGCGGAACAACATATAATAATAAATGAATAATCTTTAAACAAAGAACTATCAGTTATTACATTACATTTCATTTCATTACATCATATCATCAGAGTGTACAACAACAACATACAACATCAAACAGTGCAGCGGAAAAAGAAAATACTATATACAAGTAATACGCCATGCCATCCAGCTTGCCTCCAGCAACTCCAGAATATCCAGAATATCCTGATAAACCTAACTCTTAACTGCCCGTGTGGAAATTGGTGGGCACCCAGAGTTTAGGAAGGAAAACAATAAACTCCAAGTCAGTCATGTGACTGGTGTGAGAACTCAAAACAGTTTATTTATCTTTAAAATCAAAATAGAGGAATATTTTTAATCAATTCGCAATGCTTTTAAAAATGAGACTACCATAAGGCCTCCCGCACACACACACAATGCAAACGCAGAATCGGAGGAGATTTCTCCTTATGATAGCCAAAGATGCTTGATACGCATTTAAAATAACATTTGATATTATTATTAGTGCATAGTGTATAACAAATTCATTTCGAAAGTAGAATATAAATCTTAGCCAACATACGACCATTATCGTATGCCTACTATAGCTACTATCCAAACAGTGGTGACCACCATAAGTGAATAGCAGGTTCTACAACTAATACCGTACAAGTTTCGTATTGGGAATTGGATTTCCAACAAATGGTCAAGCCAAGGAACTTCCCATTGCCACTGAGAATGCCTCTGGATGGACATCCCCGAGAACCAAACCGGATCTCAACCAACACAAGGCCGGGTTACTCCTAACTGAGCAACAACTGACCGAATATGCCATCCCCCGGTCCTTTGGGACCTTTATCCGAGAGCGCTCTCTAATCAATTCACACAATCATAACAAAGTGTTTTCAACATGAGTAAGTATCTGGGCTCCATACCATGATACCACCCTTTTCCAGAAGGAAATGGACACATCCTAAAGGGTGCTACCCCTCATAACCTTGCTGCTTCTTTCCTGTTTTGACCATTTCCGGGATGTGAGGCTCGACGAATTCACGTCCACAAAAACATACTTTATACAAAAGCCATGCTTTGGGTCAACAAATGATCAACACAATGATCACTAAGATAGACGATCAAATAAATGATCCTATCACAATAATCAACACAATGATCATTTCAGCATCACTCAGCATGTCACATTACCAAACTGGGAATATATTGCTGATAACTTCAACTATATAACCTTTGAGCACATACGTCTCAAAGAAGGGTGTTAAGCAAAAAGAATAAATTCTCCGCCACCAACAGAAATATATTTGAAAGAAATCGGCTTTATATCTCAACTTGTAATGTCAGACATACAATCCATACAAGTCTGTTCCGGGCTCGAACAGAACCGAAGGCACTTACAAAGAAGTCCTTGCAATCCGGATATTCACAATCCTGATCGGATTTCCCATCACTTAGGGAGTCTCTATACCGTTGCAACTCAGTGCAGAGACAATCGATAGGTCATCCTATCGCTTTCGCAAATACCGGGTCTTCAACACCGATCTTCAATGCAATTCACAACGACGTATCACATATTCGGAATGGGTTATACGACCCCATGGTCCTTTCCCGGTTAACCCGAATAGTGAGCGCTTATTCAAAAATAAGTGTGCATTCAAATTCAATCAATTCACATCAAATACCCATTCAAAGGGAAATACTGATAGTCAGTTATTGAACTATCAGTGGATATGCACACATCACCAGATTCCAAATAATTTTCCAAATTATTATTTTCCAAAATATCTTTACAAGATATAAAATTTCAACACTTCAAAAATAAATCAACATTTATTTTCAAACAAATTCCCTTTTTACTTATAAATTCCATAATGAATTTATATTTCAAAATATTCGTGCATATACGATTTCAACTATCCATTTCCAATTTATCTTCAAAAAGATAAATTCTAAATATTCACTTCATATTTGAAAACATTTCCATACTTATTATTCATAAGTAATTCACAAATCTTTTTATTTTCAACCTTGGAAAATATTCAATATACTTAAATCGAATTAAGTATATATTTCATTCTTTAAGAAAATCATTCTCTTAAACATATTTATTTGGGTCAAAACGAATGTTGCGTAAAACATCGTTACAACAACCCAAAATCACTAGTATAGGGATTTGAATTTTAAATAGATATATAAATCCCAATACTATACAAAACATTTCCTTTCGGAAATCATTTACTATAACAACAGTGTTATAGTCCACATTTCCTTTTATTTCTCGAAAACGTCTATTTCAACAATAAATGTTGAAATCTATGGTTTCGAATCTCAACACATTTAAAACATCGTTAGATCGTTTTAATTCTGTTTAAAACATCATATCTAAAACAATTTCCTTAACGTATTATTCACTATTCAAAAACGTGAATATACTACCTTAACAAATTTCATCATTTCTATTCACTTTAACTTAAAGGATTATTCACTGTTCAAAATGTGAATATAACTCTATCTCTAAGTTATAACAATTAACTTATCAAAATAAGTCATTTGCGGATTTATAAAACAACGTTTATAAATTCCGTTTCTATTTATTTATAAAAACTTCCTTTTTATAAATTCCTTTATTAACCTATTCCAGTTTATAACTCAATTATAAACTACAAGTTCATATTATAAGTTAATTACTTATAAAACGATTATTTTACAAAATCGTTCATTTAACTTCCCAAATTATTAATCTTAACTTATAAGATTGTTTATTTATCCAAAATTCATTCTTTCGATAACTTTATAAATTTTATAAACCTATTGCTTATAAAATTTCATTTATAACTTCACAGTTTATAATTTCATAAATTTCATTCATTTAGGAAATTCATTTTCACTACATTCAAACACTTATAAAAACTCGTTTTATAATGTCCATAATTCAATTTATAAATATCCATTTATAAATCTCTTAATATAAATTAATTTATATTATTCTTTTAAACGTCTTTAAATTCCTTTAAAATTTCACCGTTCTCTTGATTTATAAAATAATCAAATTTTATAAATCTTATATTCAAACTTTTAATAATAAACTCAAAAATCCAGTTTAAACTATTTTATAAAATCATTGGTTCATATTTCTCAAAAATCGACTTTTAATCGTATTTCTAAAAATCAGCTTTTTAACTATATTTCACAAAAACCATAATTTTTATAACTTTAAAAATTATAACGTTTATTTATTTATAATGGATCAATTCCAAAAATATAGTATATTTTCAAAAATCACTTTAAAACCATTTTAAAATCCCAAAATCTGGGTCCAATGATGCTACACACCAAATAGTCAATCACGACTACAACGATATCATATATCAATATGAAAATTCAATCAAATATCAAAATATCTGAAATTGAATAAAAACTGTTGAGGAATCCTGTTGGATCCCTCCAACCTGTTTCCTGCATCCAAAAACATTAGCACAATACCAATTTCGCTCCAGTACGAAATTATCGCGGTACATGTTCTTAATAAATATTATCCGCTTAATAACGGCGTAATAGGGTCTCATCCGCTAAACAAAAAATGCGGGAAATCAACAACTGCAATATATACATATGCCAATATATATATATTGATACTATATATAATACCAATTTCACTGTTTATGAAATATTCGCGGTATATGTTTATATTAAATAACATCCGCTTACTAACGGCGTATAATGTCTATTTTAACAATCAATAATTTACAGTCATCATTCAAACATGCATTCAAATATTTTAAATCTGACTATTTAAAATAAAATCGAAATTAATTCGATTGAGTGAGAAATTCTCACCTTGGTTTTAATTTCCGTTTTAGCTTTTATTTCGAATAAAATTAAACGCGCGTTTAATTTTACCCGAAATTCTCACTAACTCCAAACGACTCCAAACCAACTCCATCGCGTAGTGCTCGTCCATACGATTCCAACGCAACTGAGTTTGCATTTTTTCGACCTCGTATGAAAAAGTTATGTATTTATGAAGTTTGAACACGATTTAAATATAAATAAAACAACATAAACTTATATTAAAACCCACACTGATTCTGGGCCGTTAGATTGCTCCCCTCCCTCATCAGGCCGTGCATCATGTTCTTCTCCAAACACACGCAAATTACTCCCAGATAATCAAAACGCACAAAGAACCCACTAGCACCATTCTAGGGTTTATTCTTGCTCTCGCATCATCAACTTTGAAGTCGATCAGAACGCGCCGTGTCGAAGGCCTTCACCTCCCCTATGCACGGCCTGAAGCCTAGAGAGCTCGGCCCTTGCTAGCTCCTCAAAACGCGTGCGCAGCCCCCTAGGACGCGGCCTCCTATCCCTCTCCACGTCGCACCAAACTCCATCAAATCCGTATGGATGTGAAGCCCTTGAGATTCTCAACAACTTTCATGTTGAACACCTTAGCTAATTCATTGTAGATTGAGAGAGATTGAGGGAGGAAGCTTGTGAATTTTCGGCCATCCATTTCTGAAGGTGGCGGCCACGTTTAGAAATTAGGGTTTTTCATTTTTTTTTTTATTTTAGATTTTTAACTCCTATTTATAGAAAAAGCTAGCGTAAACACTATTCATCCCGGGAATTCCGAACTCCGATTTAGACGCCGTAACCAGCGTACCTAGGGTTTATCCCGCGTTCCGGACACAATGGAACAGGTTTCGGAAGCTAATTCGGAAGTATGTGCGAGTTATGGCTGAAAACGTTCAATTTAAATTAAACCGATTTAACTCGATTTCTAGGCGTTTTAATTTGTACCGGACAAACGGTAAATCCAATTGACTTGAAATTTGAAACCTTACAATAATATCACATTACGGATCCGATGAAACTGGTTTCGTCGAATTCCGAGACTTTTTGAAAAATGGCTATTTTGACTCGCCAAATTTAAATTAAAAACGATTCGATGCGTTTCGAGCTGCCACGATCAAACGATAACTCTGATTGACACGAAAATTGAAATCCGGTAATAACTAACTATTACGGATCCAATGGAACTGGTTTCGTTCAATTCTGAGACTGTTCAAAAATTGGCTATTTTACAGTCAATTATTAAATATTAAAATATTCAATTTTCACAGATTAACTTTTAATTCGATTTTAAAAGTTCTAAAATATTTCTATAACTCCAGTATGATTAAGTAAAATTTTACAAATTATTTTCAATCATTTTTAACTAAATTTTCAATTATTTCCATAATTTAACATATTAAATTATCGATTTAATTATCCAATAAAATCTAATAAATCAAATAAAAATTTATTTGACTTATAAATTCACTTATTAATATTTAAAATTAATTAAATATTCAAATTTTAATTTAATAAAATTCTGGGTCGTTACAATGTGACTAAATAAGCTTGAGTTATCCAAAAACCATTTCGTACGAGCATCAACGTTCAAATTAATATCTTAAAGGTGATGGAATCAAAGATGCAGTATTTAATATGCAAGGGATACTTGCTAGTAATCATGAAGATATTGTACAAGTAGTGCCTTCGGTTGGTTCATATCCTGAATAACTTGTATGGATGAATGCTGGCATTGCATTGTTGCTTGGAGGATAGCGTTAGCATTCCAAGTAGGATTGGCTAAAAAGGTAAAATGTAGCCTCGAGTCTTACACCCGGGAATGACTAAAACATGGGATATGCTACAAGGTTATATAGTTTTCTAACATTAGGGTGTAATCATTCCTGATCTAGATCAATATTTATTTTTGCATGTATGCTTCAAGCCCAGTATGGTTATTGATCGCAACCAAGAAATGATTATATATTCGGTATTATCTAGGAAGGGTAGGCTAGCCTTGCCATGTAAGGTTCGAAAGGTTTTCAACTACAGTACATTTTCTCTAGAGATGTACTGTGATGGGTGGTACCTTAATAGCCCTGTCATTGATGAAATTCAATTTCCACCATGTGCCTTTACGAACTTAGTTGTATATCTAACATATTGAAATGTAATTAATGTAACCATTTTGGCAATGATTAAATATGTATTTGAAACTCCAGAAATTATTATGATATCACGAGATTCCTTATAAGTTTTTTATTAGTATTCGTAAGGTTAAAACCTGTCTGTTTTTATATGCGGTGTAGCCTTACAAGATACTTTTATTTTTAAATGGTTTATAAGTATAAAAATCGAATGTTTTGAATTTAGTCACACTAGACCCACGTTTGACCCGGACTTTTTCTTCCTTCCTTTTAAACTCTTGGATACTTGATATGCACGTAAATATGCATATTTTTGCCACCATATTTAATCTATTTGAATTAAATAAATGATCATATCGGCTATTTTAACTTGTTTAAACCAAAATTCAAATTATTCCAAATTGTCACATATTCATCTTCATATATGGGCAAAACGGTCATTTGTGTGCAAATATTTCTTTGAGAAAAATTAATTGAAAATTTATATATATTTTTGTAGGATTTTGATCTCAAATAGAAGTGGTTTCATGAAGATATGCATGCAAAAAATTAATACAAAGGAATGAAGATGGAAATAATTCAAAATGAAGAACATGGAGGACCCCACCTACCCACTACCTAATGTACAAATTAAAGGCTAATGCACATGCTAAAAGACATTTAAAGCTTCATGTACATTTAAGTGGGGGATTATTAAAGCTAATGATAACTTGGCCACCACACTTCCTCCAAGGGCATTTTGGGTACTTCCAAAAATATGCATTAGGGTTTCTAACTTGTATAAATACCCCTTATGTTTCATGTAGCCATCTTCCTCTTAGTTAGTTAGTTTTAGTTTAGATAAAAAATCAAATCTCTCTTTCTTTCCATGGCTACTTAGCCATTTCTTCTCTTATGTAATTCTTTTCTTTTATGCAATGTTAATTATTGTTTCTTTTTAATTACATGTTCATTTCCTTTTATGCAAGTAGTGTAGATTTTTCTTTATGCAATTAGAATAGTTTTCCATTTCACTTTGCTCTCTTTTCCTTTTCTTTTTCTCTTATCTTGCAAGCTTCATTTGTTCATATGATAACAAATATGAGAAGCTAAACCCCTTCAATTTAGGGGTAATGAAGCTCTCTAATCATGTAGCTTCAACTTAATTTGATGTTTATGCTCTCTTTTTGTGCTTAATGAGAATGATTGAAGTGGTTTAATGATGTTGTTTAGCTTTGAATTTGATAGTTTATGTTGTTTATAACAAATAGGCTATGCTTAGTCAAACAAAACACAAATTGCCACTTCGTCTACATATGATTATGGCAAAGAAGTGATTGTTGAAATTAAAATTTGATGGCTTATATTTCTAATTAATAGTTAATAAGCCATGTTTAAAATAGATTTTGCTTTTAACTTTCTTGTCATATTTTATGAGATTTAAAAGTGCATTAGAGGCTGTGTTATAGTTTGATGGTTTATATTGAGCTAACTAATAGCACCAATATACCATACTTATGATAAGCACATCAACTAATTCACTAATGACAAGAAAAGAGAGATCATAACTTCATTTTGTTGTTTTATATGATCTAGAGAGTGGATTTATCTCTAAATTGTTCTTTTAACTCTCATATTTTTATCATTTTCTTTTGCTAGTTTTTGTTAGTTTCTTACATTTATAGCTATTCACTCTCGACTTCGGTATAATTTGATTGAATAGAATTTTAAAATCATCAATTCCCTGTGGATCGATCCGTATTCGCCGCGTGCTACATTCGTACACCGTGCGCTTGCAGTTATTTTATAATTTAAATTCGTTCGACGGTTTTCTAAACCGATAGAATTTTCGTCGACGAACAAGTTTTTGGCGCCGTTGCCGGGGCATTGTTTTGATTTTGATTTTCGATTCTTCGGATTATTTTTGTGTGATTTTATTTGTGTGTTTGTTTGCATATTAAAAAAAATAAAAACTTGTGTGTTTGTTTTGTGAATTTTGCTTCCATTTTGCTTTGTTAGTTTGTAGCCTTTTCTATTTTTCATTTTTGCATTTCAGTTTAAAAAAAAACAATTTCAAAAAAAAAAGTTTTTGTTCCATTTTATTTTCAATTACATTTGCATTTACATTTCTGGTTTGATCATACACATCCTCTTCACTGATTTCCATTCACTGTTACACTGTTCTGTTACAATTTCATTTCTGTTTGTTCAACTGAACATTCTCTGTTACAACATCTTCAAACTCCCGTGTCTTTGCTTCAACCACTCATACCAACCAAAACATTACATCACATGCTACTTCATAACAACCATCCTCCCCTTACAACTTCACAATCCATCACCATTCCAGCCCCTATGCCCTCTGTCCACACCCACTGCATACTTCACTGACCAAACACTTCTCGACTGCCTGAGCCACCATTCAGACCCTCCACTTCTTTGCACATCCCACAACAAACTTCAATCTACCCACCCATTCAACTTCCTTTGCATACTGTTCCCCACTTGCTACATCCAATATTCTTCATCACATTTCCTTGCATTCCCCTTCATACTCATCACCACCATCAAACAAATACCATAACAACCTTCAAAACTTCCTGTAACACTTCACTTCCTCATCATACCAGCTATTCAACATCAACCAAACTACAACAACAATAGACGACATCACTTCCCACAATATCTGCCTTCACATACACTTCTACCTACCCAACAGTGCCATCAATTCCAACTCTGTCCATCAGCATACACCATCTACTTCCATCAAGTCTGCTGTCAACCCACCTCAACCATCTCCTAGCAATCCCAAAGTTCAACTTCAATTCGAATACACCACTGCATATCATCCCACAGTTCACATACCTTTCTTCATTCATACATAATTTCACTGTTACATTCCATTACCACTATCCCATTTCCTCATCCTTCACCGCAATTGCATATATTCACTTCTACATAACCACACCAGAACCACCCCGGCCCCATCTTCATCACTGCATCACATACTCCTATATCAGTCAATATATTCCAGTGCACCATCTACATCATTTACGTGCACAACTTCATTTCACACCAAAAAGAAGAAAAAAAAATTCAAAAAAAAAAAACATCACCTTAACCAAATCGACATCCTCTACAACAGTCTGCGACTGACAGTCTTCAATCCTACTCTGCTTGCTGTTATTATAATCCCATTCACATAACCTTCCCACTTCCTTTATTGTTGACTACACGTGCCTACCATCCTCCATCAAGTCAGCAGCCTTCCAACTTCCCACAGCGACGTGCCATAAAAAAAAAGAGATAACCAACCTCATACTTGAACAAAATTGCCATTTTCCAATACCGCATCACCGCGACCACGTTCTCCCACCACCGCAACCCTTCAGCAATTGGAATCGAATTCGTCAAACTCCACAACCTCACCTTCAACTCAAGTCACCACAAACCTTCTCCAAATCCAGAAACTCGCGCTCGAGAATCGCCTCCACCCAAACTTCGCATTGCCTCTATCACGTGGAACAACGAGCATCGAATTTCCTATTGCACCCCCACTGCATCGCTTCAAACTGCCACCATCACTTGAATCGAACGCCTAAAGCAAATCTTATCGATTCAAACCTCGCAACGCTGAAACTCGAACCCCACAAACACTTGCAAACCGCCGACTTCGAATTGACTTTTGCATTAATTCCAGTAAAAACAAAAATTTGAAAAGAAAAGAGGAAGGAATTGAGAATCGATATTGGGAGAAAATTAGAATTCTGCTGTGGTTTTTGTAAACATGTTCGTTTTGGGAATAATAAAGGTTTGGGTTTGGGTTAATTTCCTTTTTAGGCTGGGTGGATTTTGTTACGGGTTGCTGTTCATTCATTCTTTTGTTAATTTCCTTTCTTGTTCTTGAAAAAGAAAAAAATTCTCTTTTAGTTACTGTGTTTTTGCTTCTTTTGTTTACTTTGTTTCAACAAAAAAAAAGTGTTTTCTTTCGTTTACTTGTTTGGTCTAATTGTTTTAGTTTTTTTTTGTTTAATTTGTTTTGTTCTTAAAAAAAAAGAATAGAAAATTTTCCATTTAAGTTTTCTTTTGTTAAAACTTTTTAGTTAAATTTTCCTTTTATTTTGTTAAGTTTCTTTTGTCTTTTACTTCTCCGTTCAAAAAAAAAAAATTTTTTTTAAGTAAAACCCTACTTTTAAGTTTCCTTTCAGAAAAAAAAAAACCAAAAAAATATATATTGTATATATCTTAGTTTTTAATTTTCAGGTTCCCAAAGCAGGAAATAAAGGAAGAATAGCTTGCTGAAAATTGCTTCCTTAGCTAGCCAAAATAAATTGCTCTGCTTGCTAAAAAATTCTGCTTTCGTTTCTAGTTTTATTTGAATTGAATTGTTGGTTGCTTGCATTTGCATTTTAAAAAAATAAAAAAATTCATTCGTAGTTGCATTGTTAATACACGTTTATTTTGCGTTCTGCATTTCATCTTAGATTTTGATTAATAATAACGGTTAGACATCGATAACACTTAATTGTATATTGACAATTTGTCTTTTTCGAACAATTTAATTTCTTGGTGTCTAGGCTACGGCAGAGTAATAACCATTTATAAATATTACGGTGATTCGTAAATATTATAGTGGTTATTCCTCTGAAGGTACTTAAACCTTCGGCTGCATTGCTACGGTGATTCGTGGTGCACCGATAAATCTTGCCCGTTACCTGGCTGAGAACTATCTTGTTTATCTAAGACAGTTTGTGAATATGCAATTTTGGGTTAACTTAGGATAAATTATTTGTAATTAACTCTTGCATTCATTTAGTTGCATTTGTTCATGCATATTTTAAAAAAAAAACAAAAACAAAAAAACTTCAAAATCCAAAACTAATTTTTTTTAAATATTCCTTTTCTTTTTCTTTGAAATTTTTAAATCCTTTTCCTTTGAAATTTCAAAAATCCAGAAAAATTAAAAAAACAAAATTCCAAAAAAAAATTATAAAATCTTTTCAAAAGCCAAAAAAAATTGAAAATTCAAAAACAAAACAAAAATCAATTTTCCATTTTGAAAAATAAATTCTACTTGTAAATATTTTCTTATTAAAAAAAACCAAAAAAAAGAAATCTTGAAAATGTCCGAGTTTCCTTTTTCTTACTCACTTGAATTCAACTATGAAAATCAATATAATCCATATGAGTTTACTCCAAATTCGTATGGATATTTTAACAACAAATTTTGTGTAAATAATTCAAATTTCGAACAACAAAATTTTCAAAACGATGACCAACTTTCGACTCTTAAAAATAGCATTGAAATGATTTCATCTTTACGCGAACTTTCTACACGAAAAAATCAAGAGATAAATGATTTATGTAATTCTTATTTGTGTAATAACTCGAGTCAAGGATTTCAAAATTTGAATTCAATTCAAAATTCAAATGATTACGATTATAACCCATGCCAATTTAATTTCGAACTCCAAAATGAATTTCAAACTCAACATGAAAATGGGAACAACTTTTCAAACGAATTTGGCATTGGGAATAGTTTCAATTGCGAGACGATTGAAAACTTTGGTTATCAACAAATTCAAAGTGAAAATTTTCAAATTAATAATCATGAATTTTATTTTGTTGACGAAATGGAAAAAGATAACAGGGATTTATTACTTGAAAAATACAAAACTTACGGTGAAAATCATAATCAAATCTCAACCCACGAAGAATCAAATAATAATCTACCGTTTATCGAAATTGACAATTCTTGTTCTCAACAAGTCCAAATCGAAAATTTTCAAGTTAATAATTACAAATTTGACTTTATTGAGCAAATGAATGAAATTTACGATGATCACACGAATTTGTTGATTAAAACATTGGAAAATTTTCGTGAGAAACAAAATCAAGTTTCAATGTGTGACGAGTCAAACAATAATCCATCTTTTACCCAAATCGATGATTTTCAAACAACAACTTTTGAAACTGAAAGTGATGATCTTAACGAAGTTTTTGAAAAGACGGTAATTGTGTTGGATTTCAATTCTTTTGAGGGTGAGAAACTCGATTTAAATTTCGATCTTCCTTTTTTTGAAAATTTGAATACACCAACTTTGAATTTTGAACTTGAGACATGTAATAAAGTTGTTGATAATCCAATAAAGGAAGACGAGTTTAACGAACATGAATTCTTTGGACTTTTCGAAAATGAGTTGTTAAATTATGAAGGGGAAGATTTACATCACCATTTTGATTTTGAAATCAATTATTTTGAAGAATTTTTCAATGACAAACTTGAATTTCAATTTGGTGAAAATAAACTTGGATTTCAATCACTTGTTTTATCTGCCCCAAAAATCATCGAAAACAAAACAACTCATTCAATTTTCAATAAAACGACATTCGTTTTTCCAAATCAACATTCAACTTCAAAATCTTTTATGGTTTGGTTTTTCGAGCTTAAGCTGTGTCTCGTATACTCGACGAGACAAATGAATCGGTTTTTGGAAGACCGTTTCATTTACTTTTTGACAATATACTTTCTGATGTCGTGTAAACACATTTCATTTTCATGTAAATAATAATAAACATGCTTTTCACTTGGGTTGACCGTGGGGACACAGTCAAAATCAAGTGTGGGGGGAGACTCGTCTTCTTCTTGATTTTTTAGGATTAATTTTTCATTTTTCTTCCAAAAACTCAAAAAAAAATTCAAAAACAAAAGAAGATTTTTTTTAGCATTTTGATTTATTTTTAAAAGAAACACTATAAGATAAATATATGGTTTTGGTTTATTAAATTAAAATTTTTGGAAATTTATTTGTCTAAACAAAAATAAAAATGAAATTTGATTACAAATAATAATGGTTTAACTAGTATATAGGAAGATTCATACGTGTTAATTATGAAGTATATCCTAATTAAAAATCTTTGTTTTAAAAAGTGGTTGATTTAAAGTAAAGGATATAACATTTTTTTTGTCTTCTAAGTTAAATGGTGCTAAGATGATTTTGCAAAACTCTCTCTCTCTCTCTCTTGAAAAAATAAAAAAAATAATAACATCCAAGTATTCACTCTCATTTAAAAGTCTTCACAGTTATGCATGGGTGAATTACTTGAAATCTTTGATTATGTGCTTTCATACTCATTTAAAAGTCCTCACGGTTATGCATGTATGGAACACATGTAAAAAAAACAAAAATAATAAAAACCACCTATGGTCGATAGGTGTATGCACGAAAGTGTGTGCACTCGCCATGCTCTGTACTCCCCTCACATAAGCCCGAAAGGCAGTGCATGGGTGGTATATCTGGCCTCAGTTTACCTGAGCTAGGTGTGTAATTTTTCTTGCAAATAATGAGAGAGAAAGCAATTGAAATCCTAGCATTACTTTTACTTTGTTGATTTGATTTGTTATTGAAAATAAATGAAAATACCACTTTGATAAACTTTGACAATCAACTAAGGATCCATTTCATAGTTACACTGTGTTATTAACCAAAACAACGAGTTAAACTATAGTCTATTTGTTATGATAACTTCGTTTTTATCGGAAATAATGACGAGTAAATAATTTAAATTTCAAGATAATGACCAAAACCTATATTTAACTTATTCGTGTCAATTTAAAATAAATCTTTCATTTGTAAATAGTTCCAAAACTCGCATTCATCACTTTGTAAATAAATCTTGCATTTTGTAAATATTTTCATCCTGCACTTGGATTTTGTGGGTAGTATCCGCTGAAAACCCTCACGAGACAACACTCGTCCTACTGGGGACACCCAGAGGTTTAACGGCTTGTTGCATACGCTCAATGCAATCGTGCTCCCTACGAAAATGAATTTATCTTAGTTTTTTCTTTATTCGAGGACGAATAAAAAGATAAGTGTGGGGGTATTTGATGTGCACGTAAATATGCATATTTTTGCCACCATATTTAATCTATTTGAATTAAATAAATGATCATATCGGGTATTTTAACTTGTTTAAACCAAAGTTCAAATTATTCCAAATTGTCACATATTCATCTTCATATATGAGCAAAACGGTCATTGTGTGCAAATATTTCTTTGAGAAAAATTAATTGAAAATTTATATATATTTTTGTAGGATTTTGATCTCAAATAGAAGTGGTTTCATGAAGATATGCATGCACAAAATTAATACAAAGGAATGAAGATGGAAATAATTCAAAATGAAGAACATGGAGGACCCACCTACCCACTACCTAATGTACAAATTAAAGGCTAATGCACATGCTAAAATACATTTCAAGCTTCATGTACATTTAAGTGGGGGATTATTAAAGCTAATGATAACTTGGCCACCACACTTCCTCCAAGGGCATTTTGGGTACTTCCAAAAATATGCATTAGGGTTTCTAACTTGTATAAATACCCCTTATGTTTCATGTAGCCATCTTCCTCTTAGTTAGTTAGTTTTAGTTTAGAAAAAAAATCAAATCTCTCTTTCTTTCCATGGCTACTTAGCCATTTCTTCTCTTATGTAATTCTTTTCTTTTATGCAATGTTAATTATTGTTTCTTTTTAATTACATGTTCATTTCCTTTTATGCAAGTAGTGTAGATTTTCCTTTATGCAATTAGAATAGTTTTCCATTTCACTTTGCTCTCTTTTCCTTTTCTTTTTCTCTTATGTTGCAAGCTTCATTTGTTCATATGATAACAAATATGAGAAGCTAAACCCCTTCAATTTAGGGGTAATGAAGCTCTCTAATCATGTAGCTTCAACTTAATTTGATGTTTATGCTCTCTTTTTGTGCTTAATGAGAATGATTGAAGTGGTTTAATGATGTTGTTTAGCTTTGAATTTGATAGTCTATGTTGTTTATAACAAATAGGCTATGCTTAGTCAAACAAAACACAAATTGCCTCTTCATCTACATATGATTATGGCAAAGAAGTGATTGTTGAAATTAAAATTTGATGGCTTATATTTCTAATTAATAGTTAATAAGCCATTCTTAAAATAGATTTTGCTTTCAACTTTCTTGTCATATTTTATGAGATTTAAAAGTGCATTAGTGGTTGTGTTATAGTTTGATGGTTTATATTGAGCTAACTAATAGCACAAAAATACCATACTTATGATAAGCACATCAACTAATTCACTAATGACAAGAAAAGAGAGATCATAACTTCATTTTGTTGATTTATATGATCTAGAGAGTGGATTTATCTCTAAATTGTTCTTTTAACTCTCATATTTTTATCATTTTCTTTTGCTAGTTTTTGTTAGTTTCTTACATTTATAGCTATTCACTCTCGACTTCGGTATAATTTGATTGAATAGAATTGTAAAATCATCAATTCCCTATGGGTCGACCCATATTCGCCGCGTGCTACATTCGTACACCGTGCGCTTGCGGTTATTTTATAATTTAAATTCGTTCGACGGTTTTCTAAACCGATTGAATTTCCGTCGACGAACAATACTCTAATTTTTGAGTAGCCAAGTAGTCAAGGTTGTTATAAATGCATTTTGGAGGAGTATGGACCAGAGGTTTCAACGTTATCTAGTTATCTAGTTATCTATTTTATTTCTGTTGTGTGTATAGTTATGTTTTCAGCATTATGGGGGAAGGCAGTTATAACTATCCCTGGCTAAAGTTAGTACTTGTTGCAACTCTAATGTTTCATTTTGGGAATGATTGTGTATATTATCTTATGTTCTAATATATATGATTTCCATACGTTGTGAGATTCTATGTTTCTTTCTTCTTATTTTTTCTTTTCTATTTCCCTCAATAGCTTATCTTTCATATGCCTAGATGATCAGCTAACAAGGATGTATTAAGTTCTGTCTTTAGGAGTAAGAAAGGTAGAACGTTACATGTAGTATTGAAACTTTGGTTGAAAAAACACCTAAGCCTTGGTTGAGGTCAACCCATTAGAGATAGGGTGAATAATACCCTAGAATGAGTTTAGTCTATTAGAGATAGGGTTAATAACACCCTTTCATATGCATATTAATAATACATTAGAGATAGAGTTATTAATACCTTGGTCTTGACGTGTTGGATTCAGTACCCTTTTCCTTAAGATGATCTCGCCTAAGTATTCTGAAGTTATCTTACTATATCCAGGTAGAAAGAATGAGCAATAGAGGAAGACGAAGGAAGCAAGCTAGTAACACCATGACCACCAATGGACAGTCTCTAAATGGTGGAAGAGTTGGCGCAGTTGAAGAGGCGGCACCTGTGCAGCCTTGTGTTAACTTTGTAGCCTTATGTAAAGACTATACTAATTTGGAAGGAAAGTCATTCAAGGGCATAGAATCTATTATTGAAGTTTAGGCTTGGCTTCATTCTTTTGAGAAGATTTTCAAGGGGCTAGATATTTCTGATGAACATAAGCATTTCTTGGCATTTTGGCAGTTATAGGATGAAGCATCAACATGGTGGGATTTGGACATAGCGAACATCCCGGAGGATAATTTTTCTTGGATGAGGTTTAAGGAGGTGTTTGAAGAATAGTATATGCCCACTACAGAAAGAACCCATTTGTGTAGAAGTTTCCTAGATCTCAAGCAAGATCATGTATCAGTAGCTGAATATGAAACTAAATTCAATGAGTTATCACGATTTGGCCCGGGATCAATGAGTCATCACGATTCGGCTTTGATTGATTGCCCTCTTAAGAAGAATGTGATTTTTACAATTGGGATGAGGGAAGGATTTCATGAGAAGATGACTGCCCATTTAAAGGGATCTTTGTGGACTTAGTGGATGTGGATTTACGTTATGAAGTTCTTGAGAAGAAGAAGTGGATAGTAGCACCTAGCAACAATAACAACAACCTGAACAAGAGAAAGTTTATCTATCAAGGTAAGAAGCAGTGGGGAGAAAAGCTAGTGGAGGGGCACAGGAATTTCGAATTTTAGAAAAAGCAAACATGACCTATTTTTCTGATGGTTTAGAAGACACTCTACTTTAATCACCATCAACCAAGGCATATGGTGAATGATTGTCCGTTGATTAACGAAGGGGATCAAGTCAAAGTCTATGCTATTAATGAGGAACCATAGACTTCAAATGATATGAAAGGGAAAGGAGTTCTTGAAGGTACTTTATATGTTAATGGCATTTTTGTTTGAATATTTTTTGATACTAGGGTTTTCCATAGTTTTATTTCTAAAGGATTGGTTAATAAATTAGAACTTTCCCCAGAATTTGTAGAAATCCCTATTTTGTGTGTCAAACCCTATAGGGGGTGCAACTAGTCTGTGTATGATTTATGAAAATGTGCAAGTTACTTACCTTACCCACCACAGCTTTTAGGACATGTTTATTTTGGATTTTAACGGGTTTGATGTTTTACTCGGTATGGATTGGTTATCAAAGTATAAAGCTTTTCTAGATTTAGTTGAAAGGATGGTATTATAGAAAAATAAGAGAGGGGAGCATGTTGATGTGGCTTGTAGAGAGCCTAATAAGCTAATGAGTAGTTTCTTGCATGCATTTGATCGTCCCAAGAAGAGTTAGGATCGATAGTAGTTGTTAAGTGCTTCCAAGATGTTTTTGATGAAGTTAACATTCAACCTTCACATTGGGAGATTAAGTTTTGAATTGATTAATTCCCGGCTGGAAACTTGTTATACATCCTATCCATAAGATGTTTTCAAAGGAGAAGGAGGAGTTAAGGAATCAAATAGATATTTGTTAAGTAAGGGACTGAATAGGTCGAGTCACTCAAGTTAGAGAGCAGCTGTAGTTTTTGTTGCAAAGTTAAATGGATCATTTAGACTTTGCGTTGATTATCATGAGCTAAATAAGTAAACAATTCGAAACAAGTATCCCTTACCTCGTACAGACGACAATTTAGACCAACTACATGGTGCTCGAGTATTCTCTCAAACGGATCTTGCCATAAGATTTCACCAGTTAAGGATAACGGAGGATAGTATACCCTTAACAGCATTTAGAGGACTAAATTTTTTCTTTGAGTGGTTAGTTATGCTTTTTGGGCTAACCAATGCACCCACTTATTTTGTAGATATCATGAATAGAGTTTTTAGAGATGTGCTTAATAAATTTGTATTGGTTTTTATAGATGGTATTCTTATTTACTCCGGAACCAAGGAGGAACACAAACACCCTCTAGATGTGGTGCTTAAAATGTTGATGATATAGGTTTTAAGAGATGAATTTTCTAAGTGTCATTTTTGGCAATCAGAAGTAAGGTCCCTCAGACATATTATGTCTGAGGATGGTGTTCCGATTGATCTAGAAAAGGTGGCTGATATTCGAGATTAGAAGACACACGGACTAAAACAGAAGTCAGAAGTTTCTCAGACACAGTAGGATATTATAGGAGATTTTATTCTAAACTTCTCCATGATCGCCTCACACTTGAAAATTTTAATCAAGAAGGATGTTAAGTTTATTTGGACTTCGAAATGTGTAGAAGCATTCATGGAGTTAAATAAGTGGTTAACCAAAGCTCAAGTCTTATCTATTCCAGATGGAGGTGAAGGATTGACTGGTATATAAATGTTTATGGCGTAGGTTTGGGTGCGGCATTGATCCAAGACTGGCTATGCTAGTAGGCAGTTGACGCCTCATAAGGTAATTATGCAACATATGATTTGAAATTATTAGCTATTCTATTTGAATTAAAAAATGTAGAGGCATTACTTATTAGGTGAAATGTTCGAGCTTTTCATGGATCACAAATATTCGAAGTGTCTTTATGCACAGAAGGATTTGAATACAAGGCAATAACGTTGATTGGAATTTCTAGCGGCATATGACTTAGATATTTTTTTATATGTGAAAAGCTAACATGGTACTAGATGCTATGAATAAAAATGAAGTTTTGGCTCTTTTGGAAATTACTCCGACTCTACTTGAAAGGATTGCAAGCAAACAAAAGGAAGATAGTCGTTTAATGGACATCGTCAATGGCGTAGGTGGAGGACAGTGTTTAAGATCTGAAATCGACCATCATGGTATATTTCAGAGGAATGGAAGGATATGCGTTCCCAATGTCGATGGTATTCAACAAGAGGTATTAACAAAATGTTGTCAATCCAAGCTAAGTATCCATCCTGGTGTTTGGAAGATGCATCGGGATATGAAGCGAGTATTTTGGTGGAAGGGAATGAATAGGGATATTTCTATTCATGTTAGCATGTGTAAATTGCTAGCAAATCAAAGAAGATAATCAAAGGATGGCGCATTACTGCAACCCCATGAGATTCCGAATTGAAATGGGTGCAAGTATCAAGGGATTTTATAGATGGTTTTCCCAGATCGAAGAAGGGTAATGAAGGAATTTGGGTTATTATCGTCCGACTAACCAGGAGCGCCATTTTATTATGGTAAAGCCGACAAGGACTATAGCAGGCTTAGAAAATACTTATATGAAGGAGATTGTCCGATTGCATGGAGTTCCAAATAGAATTGTAAGCATTCGGGATCCAATTTTTTCCAGTTAGTTTTGAGAAGCATTGTAAGTAGCCTTGGAAACGAAGCTAAGTTTAAGTACACCGTATCATCCTCAAATTGATGGTCAAACAAAGATAGTGAACCGAGTTTGGAAGATCTTTTGGTAGCTTGTAGCTTGGATTTTGGAGGTTCGCGGGAGGGTCATCTTCACTTGATGGGATTTTCATACAATAATAGTTATCAGGTGGATATTGGCATGGCACACTATGAAGCTCTTTTTTAGACGACCATGCAAATAACTATCATGTTAGGTGGAAACCGGAGATCGATTAGTACATGGACTCAATATGATTTGAGAAGCCACAAAGAAGGTATTTGTGATTAAAAAGAAGATGAAGGAAGCTCATGGTAGACAGACAAGCTATGCCAATCAAAGGCATAGGGATTTTTAATTCTTAGTCGAGGATTTTGTGTTTATGAAGATTTCTCCGATAAGAGAGGTTGTACAGTTTGGAAGAACAGAAAAGTTGGCACCTAGAAATGTTAGACCTTTGCAGATTCTTGAGAGGATTGGGCCCGCTTGCCTATCAAATTGAGTTGCATGAAAGATTGTTAGGGGTACATAATATTTTTCTTATCTTGCATTTGAGGAAATATGTGCATGATCCATCACTTATTGTTGCGCCAACTATTCAGCAAGGTTTGGAAGTGGTACCGAACTTGACCATAATAAGTCATCTAGTTTTCATTGTTAATCGAGGTGTGAAATAATTATGAAATAAGGTCATGAGATTGGTTAAAGTTCAATGGAGCGAAGATTCTAGAGACTGTAGGGTGGCTTATCCCAAGTTGATGATAGAGTAGCAATATGGATAATGTGTAGATAGGGTACTCGCCACTTGTGGTGTAATCTCTTAGTATATATCTCTTTTGTATGAGTTTCATTATATATGATTTTTTTTTGAGTTATCTTTTTGTGTGTTAATTTTGGGACGAAATTCTTTTAAAGGAGGAGAATATAACGACCCATAACTTAATCTCTTTAAATATGAATATTCAATATAGTTTTAAATAATTAAATAATGAATTAATAACTCAAATAGACCTTTTTTAAGTAATAACTAATGATGGTAAAGTTCTTTTAAAATTTGGTTTACAAAAATAGTTATTTTGGAGAAAATTCAAAAACGTGACCGAAAATATTTTTTGCATTTTGGATTTTTGATCGTTTAAAACTTGTTGGAACATGTTGTGCACAGTATTGTATATATGCACGCATATATAAGAGTAATATATACTTTTTGCTAATAAAGTAATTAGGTTAACGCATGTTTTAATATATACTTAAGTTAATAGAAAGAAAGGTGGCACAAAAGCTAAGGCATAAGTACATTACAAAAGAGGACAAATGATGACGAGTGACAAGGGAGGCGCATGTGTTTCAAGGAAGAGGAGGGTGAGTTGTCAAAAATACGGTGCTTTTTTATAGAAAGGGGTAATTTAGCGATTTAACATTTTCATTTTCTATAATAAGAACTTCAATTTCTCGCTTTACATTTTACTTCATTTCTTTTAATTTAATATTCTTATATCTTTTCTTACCACTCTCTTCTCTTACTTCATGGAGTTTTGAAAGAAACGGTTTAAAAGTTACTCCTTTTTCTCTTTAAACACTTAAACTATTTTTTAAGACCGCTTATATTCCTCTCTGCATCGCTTATTCACCAAAAAAACCTAAAATCCTATTTTCAAGCCATGGTCGTACCCGTTTGACTCCCTTAGGTCTTGAAAAGTAAGTTTGGTGGAAGAAAGCTAGGTCTGTGTGCTGTTTGCTAGGTTGCGGTAGTTTTGGTTGCAAGTTCGTGTTTGTTTAGGTGAGTAACGTTCACTTAAAAGCAAATTTGCAAATGAATTGTTTTATGGAAATAATTTATCATGTGTATAATTGTATATAATTACTATTGTTTGGTGCGGTTCCTTCTTGAAAGCAGATGGCCATGGATGTTTGCAAGGGACTTGAAATGAAGTTGGAGTGTTCATGGCGAGCTGGTCGCTAGACACACTTCGAAGTGCATATGAAAGGTTTTACGAGGGACTTTGTGAAGATGGACTCAAAAGAGTACCTCGTTTTTATGGTTTTTATACATGTGCTTATGTATGTTTAAATGTTGAATGTTGCCTTGTATAGTTAAAATACTTGAGTTGGATTTTATTCGATATCGAGGCCCTTGTTTTCTTTAAACTAGTTTAATATCTTGTTTTCTAAGAATGTTTTTAAAAGATTTTTGAACTTAACTTTTATTTTCAAACATTTTTGCAAAGTTATTAAAGTGGTTTAAACATATAAAGAAAGAGTTCAGAAGCTATTTTGATTTATAAAACAATTTTTAAAAGTTAAGGTCCATATAGCGATTAAGTAACATCAAACAAATGTGATAAATAATGCTGAAATGTCGACGTTCCATAAGTAACATCAAACAAATGTGATAAGTTATGCTAAAATGTCAACGCATTGGTGGAAAGTAAGTCATCTTGTATTTAGCACTAAAAGTCGATGAGTAGACTTTCCTAATCTATAAGATTTAGACTAGAGTTTTTAGGAGAGTGATAGAGAAGTCAAAATAATAAAAACACGATAAATATAAGAGGGTTAATTTCAAAAAATGGGTCATAATTAATTAAGTATATGTAGGGTACTTCATTGTATACTTGGCACCAAATTTCAAGTTATTGAAACTCATCTCTATCTCGAGAAGTAAGAATGCATGTCATGAGAAGAATAGTTTTCTAAATTGTTCGACTTCATTGTTAATCGACGGGTAGTGCTCTTTGAAATTAGAAAGTGTGATAAGTATAGGATGTTGTATTTTCCATATGCGAACTATACCTACACCCAGATAGTGGTTTGTCCACTGTCGATAACTTGACTAAATATAACTTAAGAAATATCTAAAAGAAACACGTGAATTATATGTTACAGTTATCTTTGGTAATGATATATTGTATGCATAAGCTCGTTGTGTTCAACTAGGACAAACGATAAGGAAATTCGTCCACTTAAACAGTTAGGAGGTGATCTCCACTTTTATGTATTGTCGGTTTATTTCCAAAAAAAATAAAGTTGAGTTTACCAAAAACTTTTGATTGTTGGTTCAAAGAGTCTAGAATTGGGTTAGCATGAATTATCTGAAATATACTTTGAACCAACACAAGCATTCGAATTGGAATATCTTGAATGTGATGGAATCGAAGCTGGAGTTCTTTGAAGTGCAATGGCTACTTGCTACTAATCCTGAGGTTGTGGTAGAAATAATGCCTTCAGTTTATTCATATCTAAACAACTTGAGTGGATAAATGCTGGCATTGCATTTTTGCTTAGAGGTTAGTATTAGCATTCCAAGTGGGATTTGCTAAAAAGGTAAAATATAGCCTCGAGCCTCACATCCAGGAATGACAAACATAGGATATGCCGAAAAGCTATGTGGTTCGCAACCATTAGGGTGTAATCATTCTTGATCTAGATTGATATTATTGTTGAATGTATGCTTCAATCCCAGTATGGTTGTTGATCGTAACCAAGGCATGATTATATTTGTACTATACAGGAAGGGGTGGGCCGATCTTGTCATGCAAGAGTCAATAGATTTTCAACCTCGATACATTTTCTCTAGAGGCGTACTATGATGGGTGGTACCTTAGTAGCCCTGTCATTGGTGTAATCCATTTTCCAGCATGTGCCTTTCAAACTTAGTTGTACACCTAATATGTTGGAATGTAATTAATGTAACCATTTCAGGTAAGAGTAAATATTTATTTGAAACTCCAGACATTGTTATAATATTATGGGACTCCTTATGAAAATGTTTTGGTTATCATAAGATAAAAATTTTCTCGTGTTTATATGCGGCGTGGTCTTATAAGATACCTTTATTTTAAATGGTTTTTTCATTATAAAATTTATATTTTTTGAGTTTACTCACATCAAACCCATGTCTGACCCGGAATATTTCTTTCTTTCCTTTAAACTCTTAGGGACTCTAATTTTTGAGTAGCCAAATAGTCCAGGTTGTTACAGATGCACTTTGGAGGAGTATGGAGTAATAGGCTTCAACGTTATCTAGTTATCTATTCTATTTCTGCTGTGTGTATATTTATGTTTTCAACATTGTAGAGGCACACAGTTATAACTGTCCCTGGCATAAGTTAGTACTTCTTACGACTCTGATGTTCCATTTTGGGAATGACTGTATGTACTATGTTATGTTCTAATATATATATATATATATATATATATATATATATATATATGATTTCAATGCATTGTGATATTTTGTGTTCTTTCTTCTTGTTTTTTATTTTTCTCCAAAGGTTTGTCTTTCGTGTGCCTGGATGATCGACCAATGAATACCGAGGGTGTATTAAGTGTTGTCTTTGGGAGTAAGAAAAGCAGAATGTTACAACACTAAGGTGTTACATACTAATAGTTGTTAAATAGCTATGGAGTGACTCACTTGAGAGTTTTCTGTTGGTTAATAAAACTAAGGTCAAATAGGGAATCTCGAAATGACGATGTTACATTATTCCCTTGACTTAGGAATACCATGGACCTTAAGTATGGATACTCCGCTATAATTATAGTTAAATCATGACATGATGTCCATCGAACGATTTTATTGGTCTGAGATGAAGCATTGGAAGTGAAATGCTATTCAATAGTGAATTTGTCTTCTCTGTTATATGAGGTTAGTATCATGATTAATAGTATTCGACTCAACGTCAAAGTATTTGGTCAAAGCAATATGGTTAATAATAACTGTTGTTATTGAACCAAGATTTTATGTTTAGACTGATCAAACTGAGTGTGGACAATATTACAATTTTTGTAATAACCCGTATTTTTAGGGTATTATCAATATTTAAATTTTGAGTATTTAAGTATTCAATGGTTTATTTTATCAATAGTGGGAAAAATCGATTTTCGACTAACTTTTTTAGGACTTGGGATTATTTCCGTTGGGTCCGGATGGTCTGAGCGAGCCAGAATGAGTATAAGTATCGATATTTTTTGATTGTTTGGTCTTGAATTAGAAGGTCAGGTTCGGTTCATAAATAGAGAGACTCGAATAACTAAATTTTAAATACGATGAATAAGTTCCCCAAGAGTTCCATTGAGTTAGAAGGTCATGAATCTTATAAATCAAGATCTCTTATATGAGGCCGGATTCAAGCGTCGTGAGTTGCATTGTACTCGTGAAAGCATTATCTATTTTTTGACCTGGATTGGTGGAGTTTGGAGCTTGTCGAATTTTGTGCTAAAATCGAATGCCTGTTCGATTTTAGTTCAAACTAGAACGCCTCGGCAATGGCTAGAATTTCGGTGAGTTAACTTACCTATAATTAAAATATAAAATATCTGTGATGCTATAGATTATTGTTGAATGCTTGGATGATAGTTTATATTATCGTTTGATTGATTGCTTGGATTGGATTCCCGTTTTGGAAAATTAATGATATATTATCTAATTTGCAGAGAACCTATATGACTATATACTATCCGTAACCATTGTTTTTGTAGGAAATATTTATAGAGATCCTCTATCAGGTTTCTTGCCAATATTTACTTATTTACATCCTTATGCTTCTATATTGATATTTGGTTGAAAATAACCATGGTAGTTTATTTGAATTGTTTAAATATCTTATAGCTATTTTCTCTATACCGTCATTTATTGAATATCATCTCCATAAAGCCTTTTGTGTGTGTTGAACTTGACTTGTATTTTCAATATAGATGTTTAATACTCAGTAATCATTTTGATTAATCATATTTAAATTGAGTAATCATTTTAACGAATGATGTTTAAAATTAAAAAATCATTTTGACCAATGAGATTTAAAATTAATTGATTATTTTAATTAATGAAATTTGAAATCAATTAATAATTCTAACTAATGATGTTTTAAATTTAATTATTCATTGATGTTTGAATCTAATTAATAATTTTAACTAAAGATATTTGAATTAGTTAATCATTTTAATTAACGGTATTTGAATTTAGTTAAAAAAATTTAATTAACCATGTTTGAATTTAATCAATCCAGTTAGTTAATTTTATTTGGATTTAATTATTAATAATTAATGGTGTTTTAAAAGTCAAGTAACTGATTTAATAAAAGTGTTTAAAATAAATTAACAAATTTCATGAAATAAAGGTTTAAAGTTAATTTACTTATTAAATATAAGTGATTTAGAGATAATTAACCATTTTAATAAAGGTGTTTAAAGTTAATTAATCAATTTAACAAACGTGTTTTAAAGATAATTAATTTATTCATTGAAAAAGATTAAATGTGATTAATTATCTTTTGGGATGACTAATATCATTTAAAAGATATTTGTCGAAAAATGACAAATCCAAAGAGCGAGTAGATGTTGAGCTATGTGATGTTGCGTCCATTAGGGTATTTCCACATCTACTCTAGATTGGATTCGGTTTGCACATTAAGATGTGAAACACTTGGATTTTCGGTAACCGCTGGGGGAGTCCTGCTTGGACGTGTCCGAGAGCTAATGGAGTTCTCAAGTATCTTTTTAGAGGTATATTTTAGGAAGAGGAGTGCAACCTCCTAGTCGTTGTTAGAAAAATTCTCTTTCACCTTGCTTTTAATTCAAATCTTCGAACTGTTTCCTTTATTGCATTGAGAACCGCCTTGTGCTCTTCTTAATGTTTAATTATTTATGTCCATTAAGTTTTGGACTTTTACCTTGTTTGTTCATTCTTTCCAGTTTGGATTTTGTTCGGATTACCTGCATTCTTTTAAGTTTGGATTTTGATATTAATTATGCCCATTCATTGAGTATGGGATTTGTATAGCCTATATCTATCCTTTGTATTTGGATTTGATTCTGTTGTTTATTACCATTCTTTCATGTTTGGATGTTGTTCTTATATGGTAAAACCTTGTTTCGCATTTATGGCGTGGTCCCACCAATTGTTTTATGTTGATTTATTACTTAAGTTTTCTACGGAGATTTTCCAGTCTGATCCAGGTGTTATTTTAGTATAATGCTCGGGTCAGACCAATTATTTTACCAGGTTGGCTTTAGTGATATGAGTTCTTGGAGAAGGGCTAAATGTTCACCTGTCATAGTATTTTATTTTCTGCTGTATTATATAGAATTCCTATCAGCAATTGCAAGGTCAGGATTTTATAGCTGTTAAGCTAATAAGTTTCATTTTTAACTCAGAGGCACTCTATATTTTTATTGGCAGTTTATACTTTCTTTGTTAAATTGTATGTTGTCATTTCCGCTGCGAGATTCTGTTTTCCATGTTCTCTATTCTTTTCTTTTTATTTTACCTTAACAATCTGCCTCTTTGGCGATTAGATACTTAGCATCTAAAAATCGTAGATGTATTTGGTGTCGGCTTTCGATGGTTAAAAAGACAGGTCATCGTATGTGGTAACAGAGCTGAAGGTTAAGAAAGAACCTTGCTTTTGGTAGGATATGACTCTTAGAGATGGATAAGTGACATCCTAGATTGAGTTTGAGAGTATTATATATATGAGATCATATTTGTTTATGTTGTAAAAACGTATTGTGTTAGTTCATTTATTGAGTTATTTATGAATTCTGGTCAAAACATGGGACGTCATGGTGTCGATAGGGATTTCTAAACACTTGAACAAGGAAAACGAACATGATATTGAATTTTGAAAATTGGTAAATGAAAGACTTTACCTTGGTTTATATATTTATTTGTGCAAGGATAATTTTCAAACTTTATATAGTTATAGAGTTTGTTTTTTTATTGGAAAGTGATTGATTATCACTATTGTTTAATGCCTGGATAAAATTAGGAGCATTGATTTCTATTTGATGATTATTTTTGTTTAACGTATTGATAAGTGTTTATTGTTTGAATTCATAAACGAATCCCTTGTGAATTAATTTTCACAATTTCCACATAAGTTGTTCGATCATAATGTTGGGTTAAAAGCAAACATTTAATAAAAGTTGTTTAATATAATCTTAATGGTAGGATAAGACAATTAGATGATAACTATTTTGGAAAATTTTATTATAGTAAGAGAGAGTTATCATAATATAAAATGATTTTATATAAAGGTAATTTATATAAATTTGATTTATAAAATGTGTTCTTAAAAGGATTTTTGAATTTGCATCCCGGTGTTATTGGAAATATGTTCAAAAGGTTTTAGAAAAAATGTAGCAGTACTACTAGGAAGTATTTAGAAATATTGGAAAATAAATCTAAAGTGAAAAGTATTTTTTTAGAGTAATTCGGAGGGAAAAACTTTCAATTAGTTTTGTGGTAATCTAAATTATCTTTTAAGTGACGATCAGATGTTTGCCTAGGAGAATATTGTGAAGCATTTAGTAAATTATTCTCTTTATTATTGTGCGATTGAAATGAGTTCAAATTCGAACGAACCTAAAGTGAGTTTTAGTAAATAAATCATTAATGTTATTTCTTAGAATAAATATATGTAGTATGTTTTCAAAAAGGAGCTTTTGAAATAAAAACTGTGTATTTAGTTTTTAAGTTTTCTTAAAGGGAATTAATTTCATAATAAAAGGTATTTTTGATAAAATAATGTTTTGAAAAATGAAATTTTACTCTTGAATAGGAAAGGGATAATTTAGCACAAAACGTAAATAGGCTAAATTAGATCGGAAAGTTTTAGTAGGCATTGTTTTATTAAGACCATAGCTTTTGTTTAAAACATATAGGTTATGTAAACTATTTGTTGTTTTGGGTCAACCCATAGATATCTTTCTTTTTAACACCATAAGTTAAAGAGGTCATAGAATTAATTCAGTTTTAAAGGATCCATACTTTGATTAAGACACTATCTAAAATTTTGAAAGGTAAAATGAAACCAATATTTTGTATATACTCCAAGGTTCTAGAAGGTATTATACAAGTAAACAGAATGGAATAGGTTATTATTTGATATTTTATAAACAAACGTCTTCGTAAAATATTTATAAACTAAGGTCAAAATTTATGAAATAGTTCATAATAAATTTTAAAATTGAATAAAATACTGAATGAAAATATAATCGATTTAGAAATATTGACGTAGTTAAGAAACCAATAAATTTAGGGAGTGAATTTCAGTCTTGTCTAAGGGAGCTTAGATAATCTTTTGAACAATAACCAAAAGCTGATGAGAAAAATGGATGCTTGGATAATTACCTACATTCTTGGACAATCAAGAAAGCTTTTAACCTAAGCTAAGATTTTCTTGTTTGTCATTCAAAATTTTAAATAATGTCAAGTGTTAGTTTATTTCTATACAAAATTTGATTTGATTTAATTGATTGTGTGATTTTACATACCATGGATTTATAAGTCATTGGATTTCTGGATTGTTGTTTACTACGACTTAAATCCTGGTGCTTTTGAAAAAGTGATTCCAAAAAAATTATGGAAAGAAATAATAAAAATATTGCGTTGAAAAATATTGATGAAGTGTTATTGTTTCAAATGTTTGAAAAGAATATTTTTGAAGTGGTTTTTCAAATGTTTTTGTTATGACTAAATTGGGAAATTGGGGGTTTTTTGATTTGGAAGACTTTTCAGGTATATTTCTTTCCACTAATTGTAGTTTTAGGAAGAATTAGAATACCACTGAATGCTCCATGTCATTTTGATTCAACAATTATACCATGCTTTGGTAGGAAATGCCCCTTCTGGTCATTATTTTTTAGTTTTGATATATTTCTCCTTCGAGAAATATGAAACTATTTTAAATATAAAATCTAGGCATTTAGTTCTAAATTTATCTTTCGAAAATGTTGGATGCATAACATTCATTACAGAATATTCTCTATATTTTGTTGCCTATGCTTGGTATGTTGCTTTTGGTTGCATGTTGAGACTTGATTTGATTCGTGACACAAAGCTATCACTACGACATACAGATTTGACGACTCCTACGACAAAAAGAGAATATACACTATAAGGAGACAAGACATCAAAATCGGTGCATCAATTATATTATTCTTATTTTTGAGTCTTAGGTTAATTATTTAAAAATCTCTCCTTGTTTACGTATATATTGACTTATATATTTAATCATCTTATTTCCAAATAATTTATAGATATATAAGCATATAATATATATATATATATATATATATTACAAAAGTTTTTAAAGTTAGAACCATTATAATATATATATATATATATATATATATATATATATAATACTTGTGTAAACTGTGCAAATTGCATAGATTTACAAGATCAGTAGACTGACCTAGAGGCTCAGTCGACTGACCTAGAAATTTCTATGAAACATGCACAGGTGCACAAATATACAAATATATATTTAAAAATTCGTTTGAATATTCAGTCGATTGACCCAGAGGTTCAGTTGACTGAATTTCTACAACAGCTACTTTTTGAAAAGACACGACTATTTGTGAAGAGTTACGAACCTCTATGAAAAGATTTGGATGCAACATTTCAATTGAAACTCTTCATCAGCAGTCGCTGCTTTCTAACCTCTATAAATACATACTCTAACTTGATTTCAAATTACTAAATTTTCTTACCTTTCTTATCTAACTCTCTGGAATCTACTTGCAACTATACTTTCAATTATTTTGCGTTAAAGCAATATTATACCTTTCTATTCTTCATAAACTTCAAATATATATATTTATACTCGAGGAGAAGATTATAGAAAGGGTGTAGTACAAGTGACAAATCCGTGTTATTTGAACACAAAAAGTCAAAACAATCTTTTGTTTTTGTTGAAGTCCTGTTCTGCTACTCAGGCATGTGAAGTCCTCTTCGGTAGTTGAGGCGAAATCCTGTTTTGCTGCTCAGTTCCTTATTCGACTGCTTAAGGGTTTTATAGATCTGTTCCTCCGAGTTAAGTGAGGGTTATTGTTTCAGTGAAATTCTACAAGGAGTCTAGGACTAGATGTAAGACGGAGCTCCGAACCAGTATAAATTTTTTTGGTGTTATTTTTATTATACTGCTTTTATATTTCGCACTATTTACTGTATTTCTATCATCACTATACTCTATATTATCATATATCCATTTTACACCATCCATAGCACCTTTCATTTGGTATTAGAGCAAGGTCATCATATAACCGTAACACAGTTATCTGATAATCTAATAATATGGAAACTAATACTAGCACTATCATTAACACTAGCTTCATTGAAGGACAATCCACTGCACGTCCACCACAGTATTTATTGGAGTGAATTATAACTATAGGGACACACGAATGAGAATATATATGCAAGAAAATGGTTTTGATTCATGGAATATAACTCAGACAGAATATATTAATCCTGCTAAAGAGTATTCTACTTGATCAAATGCACAGAAACTAGATGCCACAACCAATGCAAACGCCATGAATATGTTGTTTTGTGCCTTATAGAAAAAGGATTTTAACCGTGTTAGCATGTACAATACTACATAAGAAATATGGCGTACGCTCAAAGTTACACACAAAGGAACTAATAAGGTCAAACAAAGAAAAATATACATGCTCAAAACTCAGTTTCAAAACTTTAGGATGAAAGAAAATGAACCTATAAATGATATGTATTCAAGATTTCAGGATATCTACCATTCATTAGTAGGACTAGGAGAAAAATATTCAGACTTTGATATTATATCCAAAATCCTTAACTCTTTAACGGAAGAATGGGAAAGAAAAGTTCCCGCTACTGAAGAAGCGAAAGATGTTTTCATAATAACTCTAAAAGAGTTAATAGGAAATCTAATGTCCTATGAAGTGAATGCAGGCTAAACCAGTACAAGCTCAAGACAAAAAATATAGCGTTTCATACAGAACAAGAAGAATCGGATTCAGAAAAAGACAACCTAGCCTTTATTGCCAAAAACTTCAAGAAATTCTTGAAGTATAGAAAAGGAAACAGAAATAGTGGCAAGAGAAGCTCAAACAGTAATAAACCACTGTCTTCGTCAGTTATAGAGTGTTTTAACTGTCACAAAAAGGGGCATATACAGAAGGACTGTCCAGATCAAAAGAAAGAATATCGAAATAAAAGGAAGGACAAACTCAGAAGAAAAGCCTTTTAAGTTACATGGGATGATTCAGATTCCTCCTCTTCTTCTGGAAGTGAGAGTGACAGCGATAATGAACAAGCCAACGTATGCTTTATGGCCAAAGATAAAGAGATTAGTGATTTAACTTTTGATGATATGATAGAGACAAATTCTGAATTATTAGACACTTTAAAAAGTCTTAAAATAATATAAAGAGGCTGTAGAAAATCAGAACAAGGCAGAATTCGAAAGAGATATGCTTAAAGACAAGAAGAAAATATAGGAAGAAGAACTTGAGAAAACTCAAGAATCTCTTTCAAATGTTAATTCTCAACTTATTTTATTGAGTCAAGGAATTGAAACTAAAAAAGAAAAGAATAATGGTCTTGTTTCTGAAAATTATGTTTTTCAAACTAATATTAAAATGATAGAACTAGAAAATTCAAGTCGAAAGAAAAAACTAGAAGGAACCACTAAAATGTTTCAAATTTTAATAAAGGAAGAGAAAAATTTGTCTAGAGTTATTAAAAATTCACAACCTGTTAACAATAAAAATGGTTTAGGTCATAAGAAGAAAATCAAGAATTCAAAATTAGTAATCTAAACAATGTTAAGTCTAAAAAAACACTCACATCTTCAAAAAGACTAGTTTTTAAAACTATAAATATATGGGTACCTAAAACTAATAACAAGTTAATAAGGAAAAAGTATATTAGTTCATTCATAGAAAATGTTCATAATAATAAAAATTATATTTATAAACGGGATACTAAACCCATCTGGGTTTGGTTTCCTGAGACCTAACTCTTAGGACCCTATTAAAAAGGTGGATACCAACGTTATCTTGTATTTGCAGGTCCCACTCAAGAAAAGAGGAAAATGGATACTCGACAGTGGTTGCTCAAAGCACATGACAAGAGACAAGATATGCTGATAAATATTACATACTCAGATGGAGGTTCTGTCACTTTTGGAGATAATTCCAAGGGCTATATCATCGGCAAAGGCGATGTGAGCAATTATGGTACATCTAATTTACCTCTTATTATGAATGTTTTATTAGTTAAGAATCTAAAACACAATCTATTAAGTATAAGACAATTATGCGATAAAGGTTTTAAAATATCCTTCTTTGAAAATAAATGTAGTATCTTTGATCAAAATCAAAATCTTATTTTCAAAGGAAATAGAGATAAAAACATCTACTTTTTGAATATGAAAGTTAATCATAACTCAGATATGTGTTTAATAGCCAAAGAAAATGATCCTTGGATATGGCACAAATGATTCTGTCATATCAATTTCAAAAATATAAATAAAATTTCTAAAAATAATCTCGTAAAAGGATTATCAAAGATGAGTTTTAAAGTTAATAATATATGTGACTCGTATCAATTAGGAAAATTAACTAAATCCTCATTTAAATCTAAGAATGTCATTTTCGACATTACAGCAGCTTGGATTACTTCATATGGATTTATTTGGACCTATCCAAATTCAATCCATTAATCACAATAAATACGTATTTTAATAGTTGATGATTTTTCTAGATATACATGGACTATCTTTATGAAAAATAAAAGTGATACTTTTGAAAATTTCTAAACGTTTGTTAAACGAATTCAAAATTTAAAAGGTACTAAAATTAAAAATATTAGAAGTGATCACGGAGGTGAATTTGAAAATGAACAGTTTGATAACTATTGTAAAAAGAAAGGAATATTTCATAACTATTCGTTTCCTAGAACTCCACAACAAAAATGGAGTTGTAGAACGGAAAAATCGAACTCTACAAGAATGTCCAAGAACCTTATTAAACGAAAGAACATTACCAAAACATTTTTGGGCAGAAGCTGTTGCAACTGCCTATTAGTATGGAATCGTTTTCCTATTAGACCTCTCACTAAGAATACACCTTATGAACTCACTAACGGCAGAAAACCAAACATATCATATTTTAAACTATTTGGATCAAAATGCTTTGTATTTAATACCAAAGATCAGCTTGGCAAATTCGATTCAAAATGTGACGATGGTATATTTCTTGGATATTCGAATTGAAGCAATGCTTATCGAATTCTTAATAAACAAACTAATACTATTGAAGAGGCACTTCATATATCTTTTGATGAGAACTCTAAACTTATTTCAAAAACAAATACTGATGATAATTTACTTAATAATAAAACGAATATAATAATAAACAATTCAGGAGAAGATGAAGATATTGTTTATAGTTCTAGAGAAGATGAAAACATTGTTAATAATTTAGAAAATAGAAATATTACTAATACATTAAGACCTCCCCGAAGAAACTTACGAAATCATCATGCAGAAAATATAATTGGAGAAATAAATTCTAATGTTCGAACTGGAAATCAACTAAATGTAATGAATAATGTAGCTTTTCTCCCTACTATAGAACCTAAAAATACTAAGGAAGCATCATCCGATGAAAATTGGATTATTGCTATGCAAGAAGAACCAAATCAATTTGAACGAAATAAAGTTTGGGAACTAGTACCCAAACCAACCGATTATACTATTATAGGAACTAAATGGGTTTATAAAAATAAAGTAGACGAATTAGGAAATATAACTAGAAACAAAGCGAGATTAGTAGCACAAGGATATAAGCAAGAAAAAGGAATAGACTATGAAGAAACGTTTGTTCCAATCGCTAGACTAGAAGCAATACAAATCTTATTGGCATACACATTTTTTAATAAATTTAAACTCTACCAAATGGATATTAAATGTGCATTTTTAAATGGTTATATTAAAGAAAATGTTTTTGTTGAACAACCTCCTTTATTTATTCATAAAAAATACCCAGATCATGTCTATAAACTTAAGAAAGCTTTATATAGTTTAAAATAAGCACCACGTGCTTGATATGAATGCCTTAAAAGTTACTTAATTGAATCAGGATTCGAAATAGGAAAAGTAGATTAAACTTTATTTATAAAACATTCTAAAAATGATATTTTGATAGTTCAAATATATGTAGATGACATTATATTTGGTTCAACTAATAATAAATTATGTAAAGAATTTTATGAAATAATGGCTAGAGAATTTGAAATGTCCCATATGGGAGAAATATCGTATTTTCTAGGACTTCAAATAAAACAAGTTTCAAACGGAATATTTATAAATCAAGAAATATAATATAATAATCTTATCAAGCGTTTCGGAATGGAAAAACTTCTGCCAAACCAACACCTATGAACACAACAGCATATCTTGATAAAGATGAAAATGGCAAGAGAGTAGACCAAAACCTATATCGTAGTACGATAGGATCACGACTTTACCTAACAGCGAGTAGACCCGATATAATGATGAGTGCATGTCTATGTGCATGATTTCAAGCTGACCCAAAAGAATCACATTTACGAGCCGTAAGACAAATACTACGTTATCTTAGTAATACTACAGATTTCGAACTTTTCTATCCAAAAGAGTACCCGTTCGAGTTACTATCATACATCGATGCTGATTTCGGAGGATCATGAACACATAGAAAAAGTACAAGCGGTACGTGTCACTTCATTGGTAAATCATTAAAATCATGGTTTAGCAAGAAGCAAAATTGTGTCTCACTATCAACTTGTGAAGCAGAATATATTTCTACGGCACTAGCTTGCGCACAAGTAATTTATATGCAATAGACACTTAAAGATTTCGGAGTCAATTTATCAAAATCAACAATTTACTGCGATAAATCCAGTGCAATAAATCTATCCAAAAATCTAATAAACCACTCTAGAACTAAACACATAGATATTAGACATCACTTTCTACGCGACAATATAGAAAAAGAAGTGATAAATTTAGGCTAGTTCCATCTGAAAATCAATTAGCTGATACTTTTACTAAACCATTGTTAGAAAACACTTTTATAAAATTATGTCGAGAACTCGGTGTAATGTCAATTAAAGATAATGATAAAATACGAAATTCTGACTAAAAAACTCAAAAATAATTTTTTTACAAAAATTCATTTTTCCGACCATGCTAAGACTCGAACCTATGACATATTGTGAATAGCTCAGATGTCTTAACCACCTGAACTGTTGATTATTTTCATTACAGTCTAGGTCAGGTACTCTATTATATGGTCACAACTTTACACTAAATTATGTATAACACTTACCTTTATAATATACTTTATGCATATTACATTTCCTTATTCAACCATCCATAAGCAAGATTAATTAGTCACATCATTTCTAATTAATTTAAATAAATTAAATTAATTACTTAATTCACTTTTAAATCTCGCTTACTTAACTTCAATTAATTACAATCAATTAATTAATCATCCCTTAATTATCCATCTTAATTAATCATCCTTGGTTAATTATTCCTTAATTACATTAAGTTATTGGCCTTTAATTAATTACACAATTAATTACCCTTTAACCATTCACATTAATCAACCTTTAATTACTCTCATTAATTACATTAATTAATGATTCTCTAATTACATTCATTAATTAATTATTAATCACATTTAATAATTGATCTTTAATTAATTACATTTATTAATTAACCTTAATTAATCACATTCAGTAATTAACTGTCCTTTAATTACTTACATTAATTAATTATCTCCTTAATTAATTAATTAATTAACCCTTTAATTAATTTACACTAAGTAATTAATCCCTTTAATTACTTCCATTAATTAATTATTCTTTAATTAATTGTCTTTTAATTTCTTGATTAAATAGGTAAATCACAAAACAGAAAACCAACAGAATAGCAACTAACTTTCCTGACGAACAACCATTTCATAGCTAAATTCAAGACAAGCCATTCACTTCATCCTTCTTTTTCTCAACAATAGTCTATAAATAGATATATATATATTCTATGTTATTCATACAAACTAAACAGAAATACGAACTAACACTCAATATGTCAACTTCTTCATCAACTGACATTGAAATTCAAGCCTCTACCAATTTACCAAAAACTCCCGTTTATCATACTACACCATCTTCTACCTATCATGATCATACCGGATATACTCCGGAGAAAAAGTAAGGGAAGATGATGATGATTGACGTCTCTCCAAACACTAAACAAAAAATAGATGATTTGCATCACTATCAACAAGAATCGCTGATGCTTCAACGTGAAATATATTACGAGCAAAAAAATCAACTCGAGACGTCTAGGAATTATTGAACATGTTGTTATGAAATTTTGCGGTGCTTCATCACATCCAATAGACGAACATGACATTTTGCCTATTCGACGACCTTCTCCTTCATCCCCGCCACGACCACCAGTCTCACCAAATTCATGGGATCGAAATGAAGCATCAAATATTCATCGTAAACAACTACAGGGCTACAAAACTCCTAGCCCTTCAAAATAAAATTAGTTGTTATTATTTGTTATTTGTTCGAATAATTTAACTAAAGTATGTATAATATGTTGTTGCAATAATTCATTTCTTCTCTCTCTCGTATTATTAACACTTATAACTAGTTCTAATATTCAAAAATTTACAACGTTCGTAAGTATGAAAATATATAAAAATTTACTCAACAAAAATTGATTGGCAAAATTTACCCAGATCAGTCGACTGAACCAGGGTGTCAGTCGAATGACACTGTAGTAATTTTTTTAAAAGTAGGGGCAGTCGGCTGTCTCAGAGGCTCAGTCGACTATACCAGAAGATGAAATATATATAACCGAGATTCAGTCAACCGAATCAGGCATTCAGTTGACTGAACCAGAAGTTCAAAAATTTTGAATTTCAGGTTAAGTCGACTTAACCACTGATTCAGTCAACTGATTCGTGAATCTGAGCAAAATTATAGCTCCTACCCACTCACTTTTCACCTTTTAACCTTAACTTTACCCTTCTCTCACCACTTTCATTTTAGATTTTCAACCTTTCCAAAACCCTAGCTCTATAAAAACTCAATTTTTTAACCTCCAAACAATCAAATTAATGGTTCCAAAGAGAAAAGGACAAGCATCTTCATCCACTCAACCTCCTTCCAATGAGCAAATCCAACAATGGCTATTCGATGATATCGCAATTAAAATATGGAGGAGAATGCAAGATTCTCGCATCTTTGAAGGTTCGTTTGTAAAGTTTGCCTATTTTTCTCCATACCTTATACAAGAATTAGCTCGTAGGAGCGATTTAGAATCTTATTCAATATTGACGAAAATAAGCATAAAATTTATCAAATTATGGTCAAACTATTCTATACTAATCTTAAATTGGGTCACCAAAACATTCAAAACCAAGAAGATGTGTATGGAGTCTAGTTTGTGGAAAACCCGTCTTTTTCTCTTTAGATCGAATGGATCTCATTTTAAGATCTGAAAATGATGGTATATAATCGAGCAATGTTGATTGTGACATGGTCGTTTGAGACCATATAAGTCATTTATTTTTGGAAGACGGTATGCACCAACTCAAGTCCATGTCCCTAAAACCAAAAGCAAGACTTATACACCGTGCGTTAATGAAAACCGTAACTCCGTGAACCGGGAATTAGGAACTTGTTTATGAACATAACTTTAAAGCCTTGTGCACTATCTTCAGAAAATATTAAAGTCAATTGACCACGATTAATTCTTGATGAATTCTTAAGCTTCAACAATGGTCAAATGAATGTCATCTACTATAGTGAATATATTATGCGATTGCTAAAAGCATGTGAGATTACGGAACCTGACTCACCAGTTTCTACTATCGGGTACTTAAACTCTCTTAATTTAGCATTAATGAAGCAACCGGTTGCTCGACCTTCTCCTATCATTACTTTTAAATAATGGACTCAACGACAATTATCTCAAGATCAACCACAACAACAACAAGGAGAAGCATCCCATCGTCTAACTCGCCAAAGATCAACTAGTCGTCGACAAGATGAAATTTTGGTTCCTAATCTGGGCCTTCCTCCACATGAGTCTATTTCCATGATATGCTGTAACCAACAAATTCTTAAATCCAATATCACTAAAGTTGACAGAAAGCTCAATAAGGTTAAAGGATTTTTTACAAAGTTATGGCAAGCAATCTCATGTTCATCCGGCATTTTCACGACTACACTAGGTGATCCGGGTAAACAACCCGTCTTCACTTGGTCTTCGTCTTCCGATGATCAAGCAAGTAGTAGCGACAATGGTGTAGATGGAGGCGATAGTAGTGGTCAAACATCGTATGGTGATAGGGGTAAGCAAAGATGGCATAAGGTGTTATTTTTCTTATGAAAACATTAGTCTTTATTTCCCAACATTTTGTCTTGTATTAAATAGTCACTCTTTTCAAACTATTTCAAGGCTCTTGTTTATGGCATTTTAATGTATGAATGATCGTTTCCATCATAATATCTATGACATTGTGGCTTCATACTTTTATATTCCTTATTCCTTTTTGTTGATGACAAAGGGGGAGAAATATTATTACTAATGTTAAGAATGCAGGATATAGAGTGTCAAAGATTCAGGGGGAGTAAGTATTTATATTATATATACAGTCGAAATCTATATCTATTTACAGGTTGTCGTCAATCAGAAAGGGGGAGAATGTTGAGGCTTGGTTTTGATTCATGACACAAAGCTGTCACTATGATATATAGATTTGACGACTGCTACGACAAAAAGAGAATATATACTACAAGGAGACAAGACATCGAAATCGGTGCATCAATTATATTATTCTTATTTTTGAGTCTTAGGTCAATTTGTTAAAATCTCTCATAGTTTACGTATATATTAGCTTAAATATTTAATCATCTTATTTCCAAATAATTTATACATATATAAGCATATAAAATATATGTATTATAAAAGTTTTTATAGTTAGAATCATTATATATATATATATATATATATATATTATACGTGTGTAAACTGTGCAAATTGCACAGATATTACCAGGTCAGTCGACTAACCCAGGGGCTCAGACGACTAACCCGGAAATTTCTGTGCAACATGCACATGTGTACAAAGATATATTTAAAAATTCATTTGAATATTCAATCGACTGACCCAGAGGTTTAGTTGACTGAATTTCTACAACAGCTACTTTTTGAAAAGACACGACTATTTATGAAGAGTTACGAACCTCTATGAAAAGATTTGGATGCAACACTTCAATCGAAACTCTTCACCAACAGTCGCTACTTTCTAACCTCTATAAATACATACTCTAACTTGATTCCAAATTACTGAATTTTCTTATCTTTCCTATCTAACTCTCTAGAATCTATTTGCAACTATACTTTCAATTATTCTATACTAAAGCAATATTATATCTTTCTATTCTTCATAAACTTCAAATATACATATACATACATATATATATATATATACATATATATTTATACTCGAGGAGAAGACTATAGGAATGGTGTACTACAAGTGTGACGACCCACACTTCTAGACCCTCCAAAATCGACAAAATATGCTACTGTATAACATGCCGAACGATCGAGTGCCAAAAAAGACATATTGCTGAGGGAAAGAATGAAGATAGAAGAAAGAAGGAACTAAAACAAATACAGAATCTCACAATCGCAACGGAACAATATATAACAAATAATAATTGATCTTTATACAAAAAACTATATCTGTTTTATACAATACATCATCAGAATACAACACAATCAATAGCAAAATACTAGATAGATTATGTTAACTTGTCCTAACAAAAGCTGACTATACAGCTTACATTGCACAGCGAAATATACATCAAGTACGTGTGATACATCTCGCCATCCATCTCGTCTCCTGAGCTCCATATCATCCTGTCATGTATTTAAAATACTCGGTCTGACCCGTGCATTATAATAAAATAACATCCGAGTCAGTCTGGAAAACCAGCGTAACGAAATACACTCAATTGAATTATTAAAGTTTCAAAATCCTTTGAAAATCAAAGGTATCTCGTAAAACCACACCATAAACATGTCAGATTTTTACCTTACGGTAACTAAAACAAATCTTATCAAAATCCTCTGGTATTATAATAGTGTCTAAATACGATTACTTATTCAAATAGCTGAAATTATTACATTCATTAAATTCTAGCAATACTAGGCTCTACAATCAAAACCGTAAAGGACAAATAGGAAGGATTTTAAACTAATGACTAAGCACTGGGGTACAACCTATCACGGTACCTGGTCTAGATCAGCATACCAAGGACCCCTTCCAATCCTCTGCAACACTAGACCGGAGCTACCCCTTACTGGATAGTCCGAATAAGATCACCCCGCGGTTGGGATCAGCAACCACCAACACAGCCGAATAAAAAGGGACATCCAGACAGGGATGACCTTACCCTAATTGGGTGCTACCCACCTAGCCTTGCTGCATATCCCTTGATTTTCAGTCATTCTCGGTTGATGAGGTTCGAGGCTAAGTGTTACCTTTTTAGAACACATCTCACTTAGAATGCTCATCGTCATCCTAACGATGTTCTGAAAGCATTCATCCATGCAAGTCCATTCCGGATCCGAACGAAACTGAAGGCACTACTCCTACTAATCCATTTTGGAATCACTCTCAGGATTAGTAGCGATTATCACTTGCACTTTACTACTCCGTCTTTGACTCTATGCTCTTGTCTTCATCACGCAAGCGTACTCTTTGGATCGAAGTGGTTTTCAGATCACAATTCCGATCCCGGTCTCTTCGAAACAACGTTCGCTATTTTCTGGTAAACTCAACCCCGACTTTTTAGGAAATACACCGACGAAAATAAGATCGGAGATCACCTCCTAACCGTTAGTGGATGGATTTCCCTATAACGTCCTAGAAGAACGAATGAGTTTATACGTACAATATAGCACCTCGAACGGTAACTGTACCATATAATTCCCGTACTACTCCTAGATATTTTCAAAATCATATTTGAGTCCATGATAGTTGGTTATTTAACTATCAAATAAACAATCAATTCAACCAATTATTTTATTCCCACTAAAAAACTCCAAGTCTTATTAAAATTAGATTTTAATAATTTAAATTACATTACCCAAAAATATATACTTAAAACATTTAAAAATACAGCTACTTAAATTCTTTAATCAAAATAATACTTATGAAATTCTATAACAGTTTTCTAAGTAAAACTTAAGCCAAAATCTACCTTTTAAATAAAGCTATTATATCAAATATTTATGGTAAAATTTCCTTTTAAAATCATAATACTAATTTACATTTAAAAATAATTAACAACTATAATTAATTTAAGTAAATATTTATTTTCACTTTAAAACAGTTAAATAATAAATTTTCTAAAACATTCTAAAAACATTTTTAAACTTCAAGTTTATACTTAGAAATCCTTTTTGAAAAAAATATAATTAGCATTCTAGGAAAATACACTTTCCAACCTTTAAAATAAAATCACCTTTTTATTTTTAAAACGAATTGCACCTTTCCTTATAAATTTCCTCCGGAAATCTATACTTTCAAATTTATCCACTGATAAATATTTCACTTTATTTGTGAACCCGGTTTACAAATTTCCGTTCCTCATTATCCTTAAAATCACAGTTTCCAAAACACTTAATCAATTTCAAATCGATTTCTTGAATTAAATTCCCTTTAAAATTTATTTCTCGGTTTTGTCCAAATTGATTCCAAAATCCATAATCACCAAATTCACTCTTTATTATGATTTAAAAATCCTTATTACATCTGAAACATCAATTTCATTCTTTATCCCAAAATTCTCTTTTCATATCCGTAAAGAACCCAATTCATTATATTTCTATATTTTAAAATACCAAAATATATTTATCCAAACCGTGGCATCGTATAACTTAAATTCCCATATAATCTATCACACGATATCAAATAACATATCACAGTTATGAAAATAAATTTCAATATTTTGAGGAATCCAGTTGGATCTCTCCACCTTGTTTTCCTGCATCCATAGATGTTAGCACATCAAATAAAATACCAAATCCCACTTCGAGCGGGACTTCGCAGTATAAAGGGTCATCCGCTATTATGCGGAAGCTTAGGGTCTCATCCGCCATATAATGCGGGAATACCAATCACTCCAATACACACACACACTACTATATATAATATCACATCTAGACTGATAATAACAATCACATTCAATCAATCAACTAATAATTTAAATTAGCTATTTAAATTAATTATGGAAATCCAGATGTGAGTGAGATTAACTCACCTTGAGTCAGCGTTTCAATTTTAAATTAAATTGAGTCTGTTCGATTTAATCTAAAATTATCGCTTGCTCCAAACGCCTCTAGATCTGCACTGTAGTGTAGATCCCGTTGCTGTGATCCCGACGCCTCTTGTTTCGGTCGATTCTGACCTCGCATGACCAAGATATATTATTTTAAGCATTCAAATAATAATAATATATAAATTCACTTTAAAACTTTTTATTTAATACCAAATGAATCTCGACCGTACACTCTGGATTGAGAAAATCTCGACCGCTAAATATCCTTCTTCCATCTTCGTTCGCACCAGGCAAAAGAAAACCCACCATCGAATCAAAGCTTCTATCGCCGCCGCCTACACGATCAACTAGGCCATCATCGCCAACCGCCACGTGAAGCGGCCACGCGAGCTCCTCCAAGGACCAGAAAGTGGACGAGCTTGGCAATCCCTAACTCACGCAAACACGGTTCGAATGGCCGACGAACACTAGCCAAATCTGACTGATCCACCATGCTATTCTCGATCACGACCGTCCACTTCATAGACTTGAATTCCTCTACGATCTTCTAGTTGGAGATTTTCGACGATAATGCTTGGATCGAGAGCAATCGAGGGGAAAAAACGAAAGCTTTTCGGCCATTAAAAACGTAGACGACGGCTCAAAAACAAAACTAGGGTTCGCTGAAGAAAACGTTTATATATACGTATATTGATCATTATAATATTATATCAAATTTTAACTTCCTTTTTCGAACGAACTCCAAACATGTACCGCCTGGCGTTTATAAGGTTTTACCCATATTCCGAACACAATGGAACATGTTTCAGAGCCTAATTTAATTGTATGTGGAAGATAGCTTTTTGAATCAAGTTTAAATATTCAATTTTCGATAATAATTTCAACGCGGTTCTCACTCGTACGAACAAACGATAACTCTAAACGCTACGAAATTTGAAATCCGACAATAATTAACTATTACGGATCCAATGGCACTGGTTTTATCGAATTTCGAGACTGTTCCCCAGAAGACTTTTAACTCGTCGATTAAATTGAGCGATTTTCAAAATCGTCGAAATCATTTAAAATTCACTTTTAAAATTTTACTAACTTAATTATAAATCATATAGAATTTATATCCAGATTTTGAGATCACTCTGATCATTTTAAATCAAAATCTGATTATTTACATTATTACTATATATATTAAATTCGATTATTAAATTAGCATAAAAATTCGAATTTCAACTTATCGACTTTTGATTCCATCCAAAAGTCTAATACTATAATTCAAATCCAACTAGATTTAAATAAATTTAGAAACCATTTTCATATCCATTTATTCCTCAGATTTACAAATTGTCTCAATTCGAAATATTAAATTACTATTTATCCAAATCCAATTAAATTGCTATATTTGAAATTATAACCCATTTTATTAATTCAACCAAAATCTTCGTATTTCAAAATAAATTAACAATCCACATTCCACATTCAACATTTAAAATGAATTAAATGTTCAAAAAACTAACGACCAAAATTTCGGGTCGTTACATTCCTCTCCCTTATAAAAATTTCGTCCCCGAAATCAACTAAGGTAGGAAAAATACTCTCCTAAACCCATTAAATTACCCAAAACCCACTTAATTAAAACCTACATTCACTCTCAAAACCCTTTAGTTTAATCCAAAACCATTAGCTTTCATTTCCAATTAAAAACTTTGATTTCTAATAACGTTCCAAAAATCAACTTTTCTAGTTAACCAAAATTTCCTAAATTTTCTAACACCCAAAATTTTCAAATTTTTTTGACAGCATCTCCTTTGTATGAAGAGGCTTCTACAATATCACAAAAGAGATAAATATATATACATCGACCTACCCAGTCGAAAAACAAAATATATAACAATATATTATCATTTCTTAATTTTATTGTGTAGGCGTACCTTTTATTTGTGTTTTTAAGCGAGCGACTTATTTTATATGCATTTATGCGCTCCAAACTCTATTCAAAAGCCTCATGTACCTGTACTTATGCAAACAAGCTCATAAGTTTCTAAAATCATGAAATTTCAACAACATTATTTTAATTATCTCCATAAATCCATATTTCATTTTATTCCACCCGGAAAGATTTACAACCAAATTTTACTATACTCAATTCATATTTACAACGACCAAACTCATATTCATTCTAGTATGATTTATATGTGCCTTGCTTATATAATTTCACCTTTTTCCAAATTTCAAATTTATTTATTTACATCACATTTATGATTCACTTTCATTCATATGTAATTCACTTTATTAAATTTCAATTTGCGACGACCTGAAAATTTGGGGTATTGTAAATTGGAATATTTAATTAATTTTAAATATTTAAAAGTCAAATTCTAACTTGAATTTCAAATATCACGGGTTATTGGATAATTTAAACATTGAATTTAATAATTGGAAATTGGTTAAAATAGTGAATCTTGGTTCTTAAGCTGATTGAAAATTTTTCAAATGCTTGGAAAATTTATATTTATAATAATGGAGATAATAGAAGCTTTAAAATTTGAAACTGGAAGTGATTTGTTCAGTTTTGAAAATATATCGTTTAAATCGATATTTAAATAGCCTTCCGAGGCACAGTCTCGGTTTTTGACGAAAGAAGTTCCGTTGGATCTGTAATAGTGTTTCATTATCGGAGTTCAAATTTCGTAGCGTTTGGAGTTGTCATGTGATCATACGGTCGACAAACGCGCTCAAATTTCATATTGAAAATTCAATATAATAACTGGGTCCAAAAGCTATCTTCTTCATACGATCGAATTAGGATTCAAAACTTTTTCCTTTGTGTTCGGAATAGGGGTAACACATTGAAAACGCCTAGCGGCACGCATTGATAGGAGGTCAAGATTTTAAGTTGTGTTATCATTTGATTTGAATTCAAAATATAATACACACACACACACACACATATATGTATATGTATATATATATATATGTGTGTATGTGTGTATTTAATTGAATAATGTTTCCACAAGGCAAATTAAACACGTTTCTTCCCTTCACACACATGACATTTTTTTTTCTTTAGACATGTGTCCCCTCTTATTTTTAAAATCGTGTCTCACCTTTCCCTTTTTCACCTTTTTTGGACATCATAACCGAGTCATTATAATAAAATTCAGAGAAAAAAAGGAGAATACAGGTGCTTGAAATCTTCATGGCCGAGCATCTCAAATAAATCGAGATCTACTTCGTTCACAAAAAAAGTGGCCAAGTAATCGATTGAAAGGATACACAATTCATTGTTGATCAAAGAAGGGAAGAACCAACGAATTTCGAATGGTGCGATTGGAACTATAAGGGTGGGTAGCGAGTCGAGTGGCGCACGCGTTAACGAGGAAACCGAAGCGTGTCGCGACGACTTCGTGGTGGGTGGCGATGTCAGAAGCACCGTGCGAAGAGAGGTGCTCGCCTATAGCTTGCTGTTCGGCTTGCTCGAAGGGTAGATAGGTGAGTTAGGGATTCAAGCAACTTCGATTTAGGGCAAGAAATTCGTGGCAGCTAGGATTATCAGTGCGGTACATCAGTTTTTATATATATGTATATGTGTATAAGTTTACAGTAAAGTATAGGAAACAATTTATTTTTCAATTTAAAGGATTTATTTGTATATTGTATATATACAAGTTAGATAAAAAAAGAATTATTATTAATTTACAGTAAAGTAATTTTTGTTATTATTTACGGAAAAAGAAAAACCGAATTTCATATATAAATATATGTAAGTGTATATACATATTTTAATACAGAAAATAAGTATACACATATTGGATCTTGGAAAATATAGGAATTTATATAAAATTAGATTCTGAAATCTATATAGATTATTTCATAAGTGTTTGTAACGACCCGTAAATTTTAGTGGTTTTGTTTATTTAATTAATTGAAATTTTGTAAAATTTATACAATAAAATTTGGAAATAAAATTTAATATTTGGAATGCATATTCAAAAACATAGCAAAGGGTAAATTTTCAATTTATAATATGGTAGTTTATTTTCTTGTGTAATTATATTCCAATTTAAATCAGTTAATATTGATGATAATGAAATGTTTTTCCAAACTTGAATAATTTTCTATAGAAAATTTGTAAATCATCTTCTGAGTCAGAAATCATATTTCGTTTCTCAAAATTTGGATTATTATTGCTCCGTCGATCTTATTTTCGGCGAAATAGCAGCATTTCCGGTACCGATTATCGGTTTTCGATCGGATGATCGTACCACTAACATCTGTATACCGTTTTGACTGTCTCATCATGCTAATCTGTAAAGTATATTCATCCATGTGTTTTGACTTTCGGTGTTGTGCGAAATCAATAAAACGATTTTTGTAACGGTAGTCGTTTCAAATTACTTTTTGATTATGTGACTTTTTAGTTATTCACGAAATCAAACAGTCATCAACTCTTGACCTTCTATATCCCACGTTCCCACCGTTTCAAATTGCACTCCTGGTCTGTTTCTATGCCTTATCATTTTCTATGCGGTGATATTATAATCAATATAACGTTTATTTTTATTTTATTAACCTTTAGCCTGTTCGCCTGAGATTTATATTTATCTCCTCTCTGCAAACCCACCCTCTTCCCTCTCTCTCTCCTGCTTCTTCCACTTGCTGTGCAACCCGCGAACCAACCTCATGACCTTGAGGACCTCCTCCACTGTATCATCTCCATACTCGTAACAAGAAACTCCTCTACCTGACTTAAAACCAAAGCCGAGAGCAGCCTACACCCTTGCCTGCTTGCTTCACACGCAAGTTTTCTCACTCACGTCCATGCTTTCCCGATCCATCGAGCCTCAAGTCCTTGCCGCACTTGCTCATCATTTTCGGTCCTCTTCTAGTTAGGTAAATTTAAATAAGTGAGAACCCTACTATTCATATTCTGTTTTTATATATATAGGTATTTATAATATTTCATTTGAGTTGTGCATACGTAGATGTTAAATTTAAGGAGGTTATTGTCTGTATTGTTTGAATCTATACTTTGATTTTAGAGATATAATTGATTCTCATACTGTAGTTTATAAAGTTATGTATGTTAATATATATTTTTTATTTGAATAATATGCTATATATATTATGTCAGTGTATATTTATGTTTGGGTGTATATACGTTTGGGTTTCTTCAAGTATTATATAATTTCAACTATATGCATACCAGTGTTTTATCATATAGAATAAGTTTCGTAATATCTGCTATTTATATAAGTTAGTTTATTTATAAGTTATGGGTATATTATAGTCTGTTATATTATATGTGTGTAAGTATTAGAATTTCATAGTCAGTGTTATATATAGCAAGTTATATAAGTATGTCCACAGCATATATAGTTACAGTAAAGACATTTACAAAGTTTCATTTTTTGAGTGTTTTATTATATGTTATGGGTATTGATGTTAGTATTGTGAATCGTGTACATATATTATTAAATTTTGTTATGGTTATACTGTTTATATATATTACAAAGCATAAAAAGTTTCTGCAGTATATATACTTGTATATATGTTGCGTGCGTTGTAAAATATGTGTTATAGTTTATTATATGATTTGGGTAACTGTTTTGTATTAGAAGGTGAGCATATATGCAGTTCATATATGACATGGGTATATATACATATAGAAAGGTTAGATACATTTTATGAGATTTATTGAATATATATACTGAGTTATATTTAGTTTGGAGTATTGATTTCTTTTACTACATATATTCATAAATACAATATAAAAGAAGATGGGTAAGGTTTATAACTGTGTTTTGATTCTAATATGTCATTTTTTAAAATTTAATATTGGTTTATAATAAGGATAGATCTTAAATATATAATATATTTAGTTTACATTATTTTAAAGTTTGGTTTGGGTAAATATATATGTTATTTCAATATTTGTTTTAAATTAAATATTGATTTCATGGAAATAATGATAATAACAATATATATAATTTCTGTATCTATCAGGCTGATTCTAATTGTTCCTATTGTCGCATTCGTGCCAACCTTGGTTGTTTTGGATTCGTGCCTGAATTTTGTAACTCAGTTTCTTTGTCAATTCTCTCTAGCCTCGGATGGCGAGCAATTACTCACAATTAACGTTCTTATATTTATTAAATTTGATTTCAATTGAAACGACAATTGAAATATGCTGCTGCTAGTTATTTACATTGTTATATATATATATATATATATATATATATATATATATATATATATTTATATATATATATTATCTGTATCAGTTCACCTGTGAAATCTGACACCATTATCTATTATTTATACCGATGATATAAGCCTGTTATATTATTATTATATATGTTGTCACTTAGCAAGTTCCCTGTTAGTATAGAATTCACTATGGGTTGAAATGATATATACCCGAATGGACTTTAGAATAGGAGAAAATCGTTATGGGTTGAAATGATAGACCTAAACGATTTTCATTTGAATTGAATTTGGGATTGCGGGTTGAAATAATATATACTCGTATATATTTAAATTTCGGATTGAAATGATAAATATATGCATCACTTGACCATAGAATAGAAAGTTGTATACAAACACCGTGACAACCCGGAATTTTTGAGCATTTGAAATTGGAATATTAAATTGATTTTAAATATTTAAAAGTTAATTTTTAACTTGAATTCAAATATCACCATTTGTTGGGTAATTTAATGATTAAATTAATAATTTGAAATGGGTAAAATATGAAATCTGAGATTTTAAGCCTGTGAAAATAATTTGAAGGCTCGTAAAATTTATATTGATAGTGCTGAGGATAATAGAAGTTTTAAAAATTGAATTTAACAGTGATTTGTTCAGTTTTGAAATTTTATCGTTTTAAATTGAATTTATAAATAGCCTTCCGAGGCAAAGTCTCGGAATTCGACGAAACCAGTTTCATTGCGTCCGTAATATTATATTCTCATTGAATTTTAATTTTCGTAGTTTTTGGAGTGGTTGTGTGAGCGTACGACATATAAACGCGCTGAAATTTTATATCGAAATTCGATTTAATAACTGGGTCCAAAAAGCTATCTTCTCCATACGATCGAATTAGGATTCGAAACCTTTTCCATTGTGTTCGGAATAGGGGTTTACCATTATAAATGCCTAGTGGCACGCCTCTATAGGAGTTCGAGATTTTGAGCTACGATTTCGAGATAATTTAAATTTAAACTTTAAATATAATTTATATATATATATATATATCAATCAACCTCCGCTATAATTCTTTTCCATCAGCCTGCTTCCTTTCTCCATCAAAAACTTTCTGCCTTCTCGGTAGCAAACATTGTCAGGCACGCTAATATTTTCAACGCAAAGAAATCAAATCATGTTTCCCTTTCGTCTTCTGAAGCACGACATCCCCTCAGGTTTAACTCGCGTACCCTTCCCCTTTCTTTTGCAAAATCAAACGAGTTTCAAAATCGAAAAAAGAAAATGGAAGCAAGTCTAAGAAAAAAATTAAGAAAAAATATAATGGGCGACCTCTGTTCGAATCCAAATACTTTTCCAGTTCTATTTCCCTCCTCCAATTTCAAATCGAGCCGTTCGATTTCACATAAATAATCGGCAAATAAGGGAGGGGGACGAGATCGAGAGTTGCGAGCAATCGAGGTTGGAGCCTTGCGTGTTGTCATGGTCGCTGCTATCGCGACGGCGAGGGTTTTGGGTTCAGTGTCGTTCACGTGGGCGGCGTCGCGTTTCGTCGAGGCCGTGGCTAGGGTTTCTCGCGAGTGAGCGTGGAGTCGCGTACAGCGCACAAGAAGATGGTCACGATTTCTAGCAAGCATGAGGAGAGGCATCGCGGCAGTGGTTGGAGCCCAAGGTTGGACCGATGTTAGAATGCAGATGAGTGGCGATTTCGTTTCCATCGATGGAGGATGGCAATCTCGCGTGACTCGATTTTTTGTGGCGATGGCGTTCTGGCCGAACTGCAATAAGGTATTGCAGTGATTTCTCAATTTAATTAATTAAATAAAGTGCATATATAATAAATTTATATTTTGGGAAATTTGTATAACAATTATGTTTTATATAAATATACTTACATATTTCAATTTATATATATACACTGAATCAAAGAAAGATATTTACAGTTAGATGTATAACAGCTTTAGTAATATATATGAATTTATAGTAAAGAAAAGAGTTTCAGCAGAAAAAAGAGACAGTTTTGATGTATATATAGAATATTTTATATAGATAAGATTTTGAAATAATAGCAAGGATTTTAAAATATGGCAGAGTTTATAAGAAGGTAGATTTTAATTTTTTTTATATATATAAGTAAATTAGTGAATATGTATGTAGATAAGATTTGGAAAATATACGAAGTTTATATAAAATTTGATTTTTGAGATCTGTAATTTATTTTGACAAGTAAATATGTAGTTTTAATAAAATAAAGCAAATATTCACATTTTAAACTTACTAGTTGTTTTTAAAATAATATATTAAGGTGATTTATTTATTTAATTAACTTATCTAAATTATTTTAGTTACTAAGAAATTATTTAAAAAGAAATTAGTCTAAAATCAAATTATTAGCTTAAAACCCACATTCTTAGTTAATTAAATTAGCAGATGGAAATTTAATTGTTTAATTGATTGGAATATTGGTAAAAAGATTATAAATGTTTATACAAGGTTATAACCTAGGAAACCAAGTTGAATTGAAGTGGGTTGCAAACGAAAATCAAAGGTGAGTTAATCTCACTCATCTGGTTAATTTAAATTTAAATGGTTAAATTTAAATAATTGTTTGAATGGTTGAATTGATTTGATATGCTATATTATAGTATATATTACATGTTGGAATGATTGATTTCCCGCATTATATAGCGGATGAGACCCTATGCGCCGCATAATAGCGGATGATATTATATTTAATCCCATATACCGTGGTATTCCACCTCGAAGTGGGATTGGTATTTTATATATTGTGCTAACGTCTGTGGATGCAGGGATACAGGTTGGAGGGATCCAACTGGATTCCTCAACATTTATTTAAATTATGTAATATGCTCTGTTGTGATTATTTGATATTCTATGATGGATTATATTGAAATATTGAATGCTATAGTTTGATTGAATATATTTGGATATAATGAGTTATTAAAAATATATAAATTGGATTTTGGAAATAAAATAAAAAATGTGAATTTGTAAGCGAAATAATTATAGAAAATTTGAATGAATTTAAGGATGAATAAAAGTGATTTTTAAATTCTAATAAATAAATTTCGAGTATGGAAAGAGGATTTTGAATAAACAGAGAAATAATGAATTTTAAACCTTAAGTGACATTATTTAACGGAATAAAGAAATTATTTTTAAATCCAAGTTTAAATTTATTGAAATAGATAAAGAAGGAATTTATTTCCAAATGAAGTAAATTGGAGATCAATTTGGAGATTGACTTGATTGTGTAAAACCAAGATTATAAAATAAAAAAAAGAAATGAGACTTTGGGAATTTAAAAACTGGGTTTATAAAAATATATCAGTGGATATTTGGGAAGAATAAATTCAAGATGGAATTTATTAAAGGAAATGAGAAATTTGTTTAAAAATAAACAGTGATTTATTTTTAAAGGATGCGAAGAGGAGTATATTTCCCTGGATAGCCAAGTACGCTTTCAAAGTAAAATTTTAATATAAGTTAAAAGTTTTAATGTTGTTTTAAAAGGGCATGTTTAGAAAATTTATTACTTCTAAATGTTTAAATTCTAAAGAATTTTTTTTCAAATCTATTATCATGGTAATTATTTAAAAGTGACTTAGTATTTTGTTTTAAAATAGAAATCTAGTTTTATATTTATGAAGTAACCCCATTTTAAATATTCCTAATATATATATATATATATATATATATATATAAGTATTAAAGTAGTTTTCTCTAAATTTAAATGTTAAAGCATATTTTACAATAAAGTGTTTTTAAATTATTTTTAAATTTAAAGTTTTGTGCTTGGTTATTTCAGTGGAAATAGAAAATATTTGGGAAATTTATTCTATAAATGGAAGGCAGTTTGAAACTGTTTTCAAAAGGGTTGAAAATGGAAATATATCTTGCGAAGATATTTTGAGATAAATAAATAATTTGGGAAATTCTTTATTGTTTGATGGATGTTTGGGAATATTAAATAATAGTTAAATAACCGACTATCAATATTGGCCAAATGCGCTGATCGTTTCAAAGAGACCGGGGTTAGGATTAATTTCTCGAAAACCACTTCGATCCAGTTTATACGTTTTCGTGAGGAAAACGAGTTTGGATTCGAAGATGGAGCAGTGAGGTGCAGGGGCTAGTCGCTACTAATCCTGAGGATATTTCCAAAATGGATGTAGTAGGAGTAGTGCCTTCGGTTCCGTTCGAACCCGGGACGGACTTGTATAGATGAATGCTTTCAGAACATCGTCAGGTGGACGATGAGCATTCTAAGTGAGACGATCTAAAAGGTAACGCTTAGCCTAGAGCCTCATCGACCGGGAATGACTAAAAATCAGGGGTTATGCAGCAAGGCTTGGTGGGCAGCACCCATTTTTGGGTAAGGTCATTCCTGTCTAGATGTCCCTTTTATTTCGGCTTAGTGGTGCGGTTGCTGATCCCAACCGTGGGGTGATCTTACTCGAGACTATCCAGTAAGGGAAGTCCGGGTCTTGTGTTGCAGGGGGTCGGGAGTGATCCTCGGTACTGTGATCTAGGCCACGTACTATGACAAGTGGTACCTCAGTGCCTAGTCATTAGTTGGAAATCCATTCTCCCTACGCGCCTTTTACGAGTTTTGTTTGTATTACCCACACTGTGGCTAGTAGTTGGAATTTAATAATGTAACAATTTTGGCTATTTTAATAAGTATTTGTATATAGACCCTATTTTAATATCAGAGGATTTTAATAAGAAATTGTTAAGCTATCGTAAGGTAAAAACCTGACATGTTTATTTGTGGCGTGGTCTTACGGGATGCTTTTGTTTTCAAAGGATTTTTGAAACTTTAATAATCAATTTGAGTGTGATTTCTCACGCTGGTATTCCAGACTGCCTCGGGTGTTATTTAACTATAATGCTCGGGTCAGACCGAGTATTATCGGATACAGGATATGATGCTGGGAGCTCAGGAGACGAGCTGGATGGTGATACGTACGTTTGTACTTGATTATTATTCCACTGTATATCCAGTTGTATGTTATTGATGATGTACTCTGATGATGTATGTATAAACAGATATAGTATTTTTTTAGTGTAACGATTATTAAATATCTATTATATTTTATTTCCGCTGCGATGGTTAGATTCTGATGTTTTATTTCTCTTCTTCTACCTCTTCTTCTTTAATCAAAATGGTTCGCATTTCTGTTCATCTTGAGTTGATTGGTGTAGAATAGCGTTGACTCAAGGGGTACAGATTTGCGGGTCGTCACAAACACCGTGGTCTATATATAAAAATATTTTGAAATGATCTCTATGGTTGTGGAAAGAAATAAATGGTTTTATATAATATTGATTTCTGATATTATATAAATGTTATTTTATATATAGTTAAATTCTTGATTTTAAGCTATGTATAAATTTGTTTTAATATAAAATAAGTTTAAAAATAAAATTTTAATTTTAATAAAATATAATGTGGTTAAGTATTTATTTAAATTATGTTTTAATATAGAGCTTTAAAATGATTTTAATAAATTAAGGTTGAGAAGATGGATTTTGAAGATGAGTTTTATTTAAAGGATATTGGATTTGTTAAGTGAATATTTCAAGCTAAATAATATTATAATGAATTTGAGGTATATATGAAGTTATCAAATTTAGTTTTGAAATTATGAAATATTTAAAGCTTTGAAATATATGGAAATTGAAATGGTTTATTTGAGGTTCAAATCTGTATTTGAAACTGATATAAATTGAAATGGTTTATCGAAAACTGAATTGAGTTGAAATTTATGAATTGAGATTTGATTTAAATTGAAATTTCAGATTCAAGTTGATTTCAATCAATTTGTGAAGTTTGAGGAAATTATTTTATTATATAATGTAATTTTAAATTTAACACTATTTTTTATTTTACTTTAAAAATTATTTTAATATAAACTAATTTTAATATAAACTATTTTTAATATACTAACTATTTTAATATAAACTATTTTAGCTTATAACTCTTTTATATAAACTATGTACTTTATAAACTATTTTATTATGTATACTATTATTAATATCTAAACTGTTTAAGTGGTGTAAGTTATGTTTTTCGAATTTATGAATTTCAAAGTATTATGTTTTGAAAGTGTTATAATTTCAAGTGTTTGTACGAAAATGTTATAACTTTGAAAGTGCCATGATTTTAGAAATAATATCGTATTTCATTTTGAAATGGAAATGATATCGTATTTGGTTTTGAAATAGAAATGATATCGTATTGATATGATTATGAAACGACAAAAATATTTTGGTTTTGAAGTATAATTTTGAAATGAACATGGTGTTATGATAATGTTGGTTGTTGAAGAGACCGAGATCGGAAGTTGTCATACTCTCCGCCAACTTCGAAAACCACTTTAACAACCGTGTACGCTGTAGAGATTCTAGAATAAAGTAGGATGGTGGCAGCGTCCTATTGAGGTATATACATGGACTCGACTCCTATGAGTTGGCGTAAGGTGGCTAAAATAAGAGCAATTCTGGGCCAATGAGGTAGCTCTTCTGACACACTTCTTCGATACCATTCTATTACTTTGTGATTGATTGGGTGCACCTTTGATTTTTAGAAGTGTGGCACGCGGTAGGTGGTCGCTGCGGCTATGCGTTACCGCCAGTCCGGATGCATAATTGGTATATCTACCCTAGCATTGCCTAGTTGTGCATTGTCACCTACCCTAGTGCGCCTTGTACGAGTTTTGATTTGTGTCGTACCTATGGAGTATTTATGGCATCCTCCCGATCCAAAGTTACGATGGTACTGTATAGACTATTGGCACTATAAAACGAGTTAAGGGGGATATGGGTAACGCCTTAGCGCTATTTTTAAATATATTATACTTTACTTTAGACATTATTATAATAGCGTATATTACTACATAGTAGATAGTTTAACGGATCCTTAGAGGATGGTTATCCCAAACATCCTTTGAGTTACTTGTATTTCAGTTGTTATTTCACTTGAGTTGGATTTATTGATATAAGAATGTTAATCCTGTCTCGAGTGTTTTGTGTTTTGCTTTACGCTCGGGTCAGACTAAGTGATACAACTTTTAAGACTCACCTTTGGAGTTGTAGCTTCGTTTGGAGATCCATATACATCTTTTCAGCTTGGAGTTATTCATTGATTCCAGTGATGTATTCTGATCTTGTATTTGACTATTGTATTTGAAACTTCTGTTGTATCTTATTTAACTCTGTTATATATATAGTAGCTTCGTGAACTACTATTCTCTTTTTTCCGCTGTATTATTGTTATATTACTCTATGTCTGTGGTTCTATGATTTATTTATTTACCGTATATGATGAGTTTTGCCAAATATAAATTAACAGTCTGATGGTCGAGGCTTCATAATAAGCATCATTGTTTGCTACAGGGAAATTGAGTTTTAGGACGTAGCAGATTGATCGTTCCTCGGGAGTCATAATGACTCCTGCGCCATAACAGTGATCACTGGATGCTCTATCCGCATACATTTTCCATCTGTCGGCTCGTTCTCCACTACCCTTCGAGTAGTCATCCGATGCAGTGAATTTGGGTATGAGGTCTGCTATTTTCCATCCTTGGATAGCCCATCGAGGGAAATAAGTGATATCGAAATAGCTTAGTTCGATATTATATTTAAGTAGTCTTTTAGACGTCTCAGGTTGTTGTATGCCTTGTCGCAACGGCTGGTAGGCATACACGTTGATAGGGTAAGCCCAAAAGTAAGAGTGGAGCTTTCGTGATGAAATCAATAGATATTTTGCTAGCTTTGGTAGCTTCAGGTTGATATCAAATGCATGGCTCGCGATAGTTAGTGAAATCACATATGCATGTCAGAATGGGCCCAAGGGAACATATCATCGTTTATTCAGAAAAATCCAACTAATTCTTTTATCGTCACTGCGCTGAGTTGTGATCCGATATTCAGCACCCGAAAAGGGTCGTTATGGCTGGCTGTAATATCGACTATCAGCTTAGCAGGTGCAATCCCCGATTCTTTGAGTTCAGATGTAACTATTTTGCATAACATTCAATGTGAAATATTGTTGGGACGGTCAATGTTGATGGTTACTCTAATTGAATCCTAGAGTCTTATCATGAGTTATTAAGTCTAATAGTGAAGGACTATGAATGCCTAATCGATTATCAGCAAATGGCCAAAGATCAGGCTTAAAAGCACATTGAAGGAAATGTCGAGTAGGGGTCAGCCTCGAGTTATGTGCAGTTGTATAACTGGATCTTGCTATGAGTTTGAATTTGCTTGTATATTCGAGTAACGCACTTTCTATTCAATGCATTCATTATCCTTTACCCGTCCTTCGGGTTGGAGTGACAGTCAGTTGCCCATGAGCTAAGGTATCGATTTAATGATTCTATCTCTAGGCATCCTTTCGGTCGTAGCCTTGATTAGCTATAAGCAATATCTATAAGTTTCAACATTGAGCTATCGCAGGTAGTCTTTGGATGACCATGCGTCTGCTCCTAGTCTCGGGTTGAAAAATGCACTGCATGGATGGTTGAGTCTTGCCTTAGCTATGTTTATATTCCCACCTAAACTCCAAATACACAGAGTTGATTGGTGAATAGTCGGTTCACATTCATCTTGCTTCTCGCTCGTGCCCCTAGGTCTGGGGCATATACCGTTACGTAGGAAGACCATCCATGCCCACTTTAGCTTTACTCTCTTTCGCGTTGAATCGTGGGATTAGGTAAGTTGATGGGAGGTTGGGTCTCGCCTATCTTGGATTGTATTGTGGTTTTTCATTCCAAGAGGAATACTTCGATGCCTCGTCAATTTCAGGGCGTAATTTGGACACTGGACAGTCAGCCATGTCCACTTTGGTTCATGTTTTGTAATAAGATCTCGAGGTAAAGTTGTCTCAAATTCAGTCGGTTCATGCTCATCCAGTTTCATACCGCTCCTGATGGATCGAAGGAGGGTGCTGGAGAATTTTTGACTAAGTCTTCATGGTTTACCCTCCTTTCCACACTTTGGAAGTCATAGTTTTTCAAGGAATATTCGAGGCACATTCGTATGTGCTTGGTGTGGATCAGATTGACCCTCGATCTGAGGTATGATATAGTCGATCACCCATAGCTTTGTATGCCGTTTCGATTGGTTTTATATGAGGCTTCCCTATAGTCGTTGCCTTAAGTTCTAAAGAACGCCAAGCTAGAGCTATAACAAGCTGTCGTATTTAGCTTTTAGAGATTTGTACTCCTGCTTCCAGCATTGATTTGGCCAGGCCACTAGTTGGATGGTTGAACTCCATCCTGAGCGAGTTAACAATCCTCCTGTCGATTTCAGCCGAAAGTTTGCGAAATAGAGAATGGTCGAATCCATTCGCCTATTTATCGATGTTTATGCACCACTCTTTATTCTGGTGACTTAGTGTTATTCTCCCCCTAGTCGACTCGCGCTCAATTTGTATTCATGTTTCGGTCCACGCTCTGGGGACTTGGAGATTTGTCGAACGATTTATGCTATATTCCACAGTTTGGGACGTAGAGATTTTCGTCAATTCGTTTATACTCTAGTCCTCACTCTGGGGAGTTCGCTTCAGGAACTTAGATATTTTTCTTAAGTCGTTTATACTCTATTCCGCACTCTGGGAATTTAGAGGTTTTTATATTATTTATACTCTAGTCCACGCTCAGGGGACTTAGAGTACTTTAGTCCGCACTTTGGAGATTTTTAAGTCATTTATACTCTTGTCCATGCTCAGGGGACTTAGAGTACTCTAGTCCGCACTCTGCGGACGTAGAGGTTTTTAAATCGTTTATACTGTAGTCCACACTCAGGGGACTTAGAGTACGCTAGTCCATACTTTGGAGACTTAGAGATTTTTAAGTCGTTTATACTGTAGTCCGCACTCACGGGACTTAGAGCACTCAAGTCCGCATTCTGGGGACGTAAAGGGTTTTAAGTCGTTTATACTGTAGTCTGCACTCAGGGGACTTAGAGTACTCTAGTCCACTCTCTAGGGACTTAGAGATTTTTAAGTCGTTTATACTCTAGTCCGCACTCAAGGGACTTAGAATAGTCTAGTCCACACTCTAGGGACTTAGAGATTTTTAAGTCGTTTATACTCTAATCCGCACTAGGGGACTTAGAGTACTCATGTCCGTACTCTGGGGACGTAGAGGTTTTTGAGTCGTTTATACTCTAGTCCGCACTCAGCGGACTTAGAGTACTCTAGTCCACACGTTGGAGACTTAGAGGTTTTTAAGTCGTTTATACTCTATTCCGCACTCAGGGGACTTAGAGTACTCTAGTCCGCACTCTAGGGACATAGAGGTTTTTAATTCGTTTATACTCTAGTCCGCACTCAGGGGACTTAGAGTACTCTATGTTATCCCTCTTTTTGGCAAAGCCGTGATACTAAAAGATCGATCGAAAACAAAGGACAGTTCGTCTCAGAGATTGGTCATACTTCGTTTCACTATGGATATTGCTGAATTTTGTCCGAGTCCAGATTGAGCTACAAGTGATAGGACATGACAAGAAAGATCGTAGAAGTCAGCATCTAAAATTTCAAGTTAATCCGAGTTCATACGCTCGAGTTATGATCGATTCAATTTGAAGGGAAAAGCCTAGATTTCGTATCCATCACTATGGGTGTTTTTGTATCCATCACCGAACACTGGTTCGAATCGATCACCTTCGTATCGATCAACTTCGAATCCATCGAAGTGCATCGGATTCGACTCCATCGACTTCGAATCCATCGAGTTCGTATCGATGGACCTCATACCCATCAGCAGATGAAGCATTTCGTATCAATCAGCCAGTGTCTGCTTCGTATCCGTCAGATCATCATCCTTCGAATCCATCGAAGGGTTCAAGTTCGCTTTGATTGACTTCGTATCCATGGAGAAGCTATAGGGCTCGTATCCATCAAAGAAAGGCTTGTTCGGATCCATCAACGATCAGCTGTTCGACTCCATCAACAACTACTGTTCGAACCCATCGGTGAAGCTTCATTCGAATCCATCAAACCAGCGTGCCAAGGTGACATGTCATCCACCGATATGAACGCACCGAGATATATGGAGTCGACGCAGTCAACTCGGAGTGAAGACCGGATCGATTCGAAGTTTGCGCTCCACGTCATCACAAAGGCGCGTGCCACCATCGATTCGAAGGGATGGTTTCGAACCAAACAGCCGCACGAAGAACATCATCTCGTATTCACGATAACTCGAGATCTACTGATCCAAATGCCATGAAATTTTCACAGGAGTTTGCATGCATGATTAAGAATGTCTCCACCAAATTTCAGCTCAGTTGGACATCATCTTGATCGATACGAAATGACTTCGTATCGATTACAGATGGACTCGAAACTTCCCGAGGTTGGTCGCGTGGGCCCACTCACGTGCCAGAAAAAGTCTCCCGAGATTTGAGCGCGATCTCAGCCTCCTACGCCTATAAATAGAGCCCCAGAGCCTATAGAAAAAGGATCTTTTTGACTCTCAAGCACCCAGACTCTGCCGGATTGAGATCTCCATCATCCTACATCATAATTTTGCTGTTGATTTTGAATTTCCAGTTGTAACTCCCTGTTGATCGCTGTAACAACTTGTAATCATTGAAAGAGAATCAATAAAACTACAAAAAACTTCACAGTGGACGTAGGCAACACGCCGAACCACTATAAATCACTTGTCTATGCATTTACTTTACTGTTGATTGGAGTTTTTGTTAGATAATATTCGTTTTGAATTTACATTCTTCATTATTATCTCTTCAACGACTCCCAAAGAGTGTTGTGACCAATTTTGGTGCAAACACTTTGGTGCTTTCACTGAGAAAACCCAGCTTTTCTCCTGCTCTTTGGATCCATCATCGATACCGGATTGAATAAATCTAAGAGAGAGATCCAGATCATCAAATCCAACTTCCTTCCCTTCTATTCAGATTTGCACAAAGTCTAGGAAAGGAATTCAACTTTCAAGATGGTTAGCATAAGAACCACCTCTAATGCTATCAATCAAGAAGAACATGATAGAAAGAATCCCGCTCCACTAACTCCATCTAATCAAGATGCTACTGGACACTCGGAATCATCAGGTCCGGTTACTCGACAAGAGTTACAGTTGCTACTCCAAGAGCTGACCCAGAGTCGGCAACAACTAGCAGAACAGCTACGTGCTAACGCCGAGCTGATCAACAAGATGGATCGCCAGAAGCGAAAGAGATCCAAGAGAGACCATTCTTCTCGCTCCTCCAGCGAAATTTCTTCATCTTCTGATTATCATAATCGATCTCTACGACCCCGGCTAGATGGGAGTCACATGCCAGCCGTTGGAGATCAACCGACACTGACCGTTGGACAACTAAGAGTTGGTCCATTAGCCATTTTCCAAACCGGACCCTCCTCCCGAGGAGGTGTCGTCCCTCACCACACCACAGAATACCGCGCCACTAACGCCACGGTTGAAGCAGGAGTCGATACTCAAGATCAGTCGAACTTGGACCGTCGTCATAGTGAACGTACTCCAGAACCATACGTCCTAGAAGACTATGAGCAAAGATGGCAAGACTTGGACCGTCGACAACATCCGGTCCAACCCCAAAGTATGGAACATAATCATACTCCGGCGCAAGCCACACAGAACGCGCAAATGCCGGATCTTTCGACTATGATACGTCAGATGATCCGTGAGAGCCAGGGATTCACGAATGACGATTGGGGAAGTTCCCGAAGTCACACCCCTTTTTACGGACAATATTCTTACTGCTGAACCCCCACGACGATTCAGGATGCCAACTCTACCCATGTACGAGGGAAACTCCGACCCCAACCAACATATTCTGAAATATAAGTGGTCAATGACCGCTGCCAGAGCTGACGATGCAGTAAAGTGTCATAGTCTCCCCATATCCTTGGGGGGCATCGCTACCATGTGGTTCACTCGACTGTCACCTCCATCCATCTCTTCATTCGACCAGTTGGCCACAAAATTCGTTGAACAATTCCGCATGCACGTCGCAAGGCCAAAGGATGTCAACACTCTGTCTAGTGTCACTCAAGCTCCTGGAGAGACGCTCAGACACTATTTAGAGAAATTCCATACTGCATGTGCGGAGATCAGCAATCCTAACGATAACTCCATCCTTATGGCGTTGACTAAGGAGATCGACCCCGATTCTGAGTTTAGCAACTGGTTAGCTGGAAAGCCGTCTGCATCGTTGGACCGTTTCTATGCCAAGGCGGCTCAATTCCTGAGAGAGAAGACGCGAAACAGTCTAGGAAGCAAACTGATGCAGGACCAAGTACGGAAGGGATCCAAAGCAATGTTGCAATCAAACAGTCCGGTGAGAGCTTCAGAAAAGTTCAGTTGAACAATAAAAACAAACAAGCTCGGCGAAGAGAGAGCGTGAATCAAACTAGAAAACGAGATCAAAATCGTGGCCCGCAGCACAAGAATCCAATGTTTGACGGTTACACTCCTCTGAATACATCACTAGAGGACTTGTACTTACAAACCTGTAATATAATTCAGTACCAAAAACCTGCACCGAAACCGTCGTCAGAGTGACAAACCAAACGGGGAAGTTTTGCAGGTTCCATGAAAGCTACGGGCACAATACGAACGAGTGTCGTCACTTACAAGATCTCGTTGGAAAACTGATCAGAGAAAGGAAACTGGAACAGTTTGTGTGGACACCGCAGCCCAGAGAAGCGGGCCCATCAAATCAAAACAATGACAGCGATCGACCGAGACAGGAGGACTCCACTTGTCCCCGTGGAAGATTGGTGATAAATGCCATCAGTGGCGGACCAACTTTCTCAGGGGCCTGGAACGACGAAGATCTTCGTCACTGCCATACATGACAGGCTCATTCAATCTATGAACACTTTGCAATTTCCTTTACATTCTGAAGTTTGAACTTGTAATAAGGCACTGACTTTGCTATATTTTCTTATTTCAGCAATAAATTACTACCTCTTCAAGCTAGAGCTGTGATTCACCGAATGCAACATTCAATAATCACAACACACGAAGAGCTAAGTTCCATCGAATAATGGAATTTATTCAAATAGCAAGTGACTGTGATACGACCGGCCACTCACTAAGTGAAACCCCAGTTCGGGGGCAAGCCATCACATCAAAGGCTGAACTGGACCAACACACGACAGTCCTACAACTAACTCCAAATTCCCAGAGTGTGAATTGGAGTATAAACATCCAATAAATCGTTCCCGGAGTGCGAACGGACTCCAACTTCCCAGAGTGTGAATTGGAGTATAAACATCCAATAAGTCGTTCCCAGAGTGCGAACGGACTCCAACTTCCCAGAGTGCGAATTGGAGTATAAACATCAAATAACTCGTTCCCAGAGCGCGAACGGACTCTAACTTCCCAGAGTGCGAATTGGAGTATAAACATCAAATAACTCGTTCCTAGAGCGCGAACGGACTCCAACTTCCCAGAGTGCGAATTGGAGTATAAACATCAAATAACTCGTTCCCAGAGTGCGAACGGACTCCAACTTCCCAGAGTGTGAATTGGAGTATAAACATCCAATAAATCGTTCCCAAAGCGCAAACGGACTCCAACTTCCCAGAGTGCGAATTGGAGTATAAATATCCAATAAATCGTTCCCAGAGCGCGAACGGACTCCAACTTCCCGGAGTGTGAATTGGAGTATAAACATCAAATAACCCATTCCCAGAGCGCGAACGGACTCTAACTTCCTAGAGTGCGAATTGGAGTATAAACATCAAATAACTCGTTCCCAGAGCGCGAACGGACTCCAACTTCCCAGAGTGTGAATTGGAGTATAAACATCAAATAACTCGTTCCTAGAGCGCGAACGGACTCGAACTTCCCAGAGTGTGAATTGGAGTATAAACATCAAATAAATCGTTCCCAGAGCGCGAACGGACTCCAACTTCCCAGAGTGTGAATTGGAGTATAAACATCAAATAACTCGTTCCCAGAGTGCGAGCGGACTCCAACTTCCCAGAGTGTGAATTGGAGTATAAACATCCAATAAATCATTCCCGGAGTGTGAACGGACTCCAAATTCCCAGAGTGCGAATCGGAGTATAAACATCAAATCCATCGTTCCCAGAGTGAGAACGAATTCCTAAAAAGTCCAAAAAGGTGTGACTGACCATCTATCGGCCGACTCCAACTTCCCAGAGCGTGAATTGGAGTATAAATATAGATTACAGGTTCCCGGAGTGCGAACCGAAGCATCCGTGCTAACTCTAACTTCTCAAAGCGTGAATGGAGTATAAACATAAATTACAAGTTCCCGGAGTGCGAACTCAAACATACATGCTATCTCCAAGTTCCCAGAGTGTGAATTGGAGCACGAATACTGTAACAACCCTGTATTTTGTAATTATTTTATTGTATATTTTAATTATTTTTAATGTAAGATTTTGATTTAAAAACTTATTTTACTTATTTGAAATGATTAAATTTATTATTTAAATATAATCTTGATTTTTATGAGTTATAATTCCAAACTTGTGTAAGTTGAATATTTGCCTGAAATGCTGATTTTGGTCAAAATAGTCAAACTGTGACTTTCAACTTAAAATTTTAAAAGTTTAAAAATTTAATTTTTTTCATTTATTTAAAGGATTTGGCTTTTGTTTTCTTAAAAATCTAATTTTGGAAATTTTCTTGAAATGATTTTTGATCATTTGTCCAAATAAAAATAAACAATGTCTGAAAATTTGATTTGGATAAAAAGTGTAACTTTAATAGAAATTCTAAATTTTATAATTCTAAAGGCAAAATTTTCATCTTGAACTGTATACAATTGTGTAACATTTGTTTCACTTTTGTTTTGGTCAGATTTTTTGTATACTTTTAAAAAAAAAAGTTAGTAATAATTAGTGTGAAATGGGAAATAAACTTTACATTTCTTTTACATATGTTTACATCTGTTTCTTAACTTTATATTTAACAATCAATTGGATGAAGCTAAATCAAATGTTATTAATTATGGTATAATAGCTATTAAATTTTGGTTTAAAGTGATGGTTTATTTTTCCTAATAGAAACGTTAGTATTTTAAATTTATTTAATAAGAGAAACAAAATAATTTATACGTTACTTTGGGCATATATTTAATTGTTGCTCTTGCCTTTTCGTTATCTATTTGATTTTTTTCTTGCGTTAACAATGCAAAGTTTTCAGCCGTATATTCTCTTTTGAGAATCTAAAATCTTGCTCAAATCTTGCCTTAAATCATTTTCGTGTGTGAATTATTTCTTTCCCTTTTGCCTCCCATACGTTTCCACCTATTGGATAGAATTAAATTGCCTCTACCGTTCAAGCATTTTACTCTTGCCTGCCCTCTACATAAATTAGTGAGTAAACGTTAATATATATTTCACGTTCAAAAGTTCCATAACACAAATTATTCATTTTGCTTCCATCAAAATTTGCGTGAGCATCTCCTGAAGGTATGAACCGGCGCATGCTTTTCCTTTCATTTTTTTTCTCTTTTTTCTTTCCTTCTTCTTTTCACTCTTGTTTTATTTCATTTGTTCTCCTTTCATTGTTTTGCTTTATCCTATTGCCTGCCACCGTGCTTGGCCATTCACCATATTTTTCCGACCCTACCCATGCCAGACCACCGAGCCTTGTTTGAGAAAAAAAAGGAATGAAAAAAAATTCCATTTTTGTCGCCTTTGTATTTTGTTTTTGAAGTAATATTGCCACCGAGCCTTGTTTTGAAAAAAAAGGGAAATGAAAAAAAAAGTTGCTTTTGTCACTTTGTATTTTTGAAGTTATAATCTATTTTTCCACTGGCCCTTGTTCTGGAAAAAAGAAATGAGAAAAAAAAATTGTTTTGTCACCTCTGTAATTTGGCATTCTAGTCTATATTCCCTCTGCCCTTTTGTTTGAAAAAAAAAGAAATGAACAAAATTTGTATTGTCACCTTTGTTTTGAAGTTATAGTCTATTTTAAAAGTGGCCTTGTATTTTTGAAGTCATAGTTTATTTTGTTTTTATAAAATTAAATAGAAAAGGAAATTTGAAAGGCTTTAAACTTTCTATCTTTCTATGGGCCTTTATAGTCCACCCTTTTACTTTTAACCTAACCTTTCACCAATTAACCCTAACACCTCCTCATATCATCTCCTACCACTTCGCATTTTTGTGCTTGCCATGCCTTTGTGATGCCAAACTAGATCCTTTTCCACCTGAAAACATGTGTGGCCTACTAAGCATGTATGGCCGAGCATACATGGAGTTGTGGTCAAGCAAAAGTGGTTGAAAAGCTTGGTAATGTCATTTGTTGCTTCTACTTTTCTATTGTTCAACAAATCTTTATATTGTATGCATATGTTTATATGGTCTTGTTTATTTGTTGTATACAAGATCATTATCAAGGCTTTCCATTTGTTCAATTCAAATCGTGTTTGTCGTGCTTTTGGAATCGCTCTTGTGTTTATTGTTTTGGTCTCTAGCTTCGAAAAGGTGAGTCTTTCTCACTCTGACATATATACTTATGAAAAGTGGATTGATGAAAAGTGTTTAGTAATGTAAAATATTTATGCAAGTTAATGATGATCATATGATATGCTATGCCGTGTTATTACCATGTTATTACCATGTTAAAACTGTTAATTTTCACCTGACATCTGATACATGACTGTATATTGTGATATTGACATTGTTTATATTATTTCTGTATATGATCACACTGCAAGTTCCCTGTTAGGATAAAAAATCATTATGCGCTGAAATGATAGGCCTGAGTTATTTTATTTATTTATTTAAACTTGGGATTACGGGTTTGAAATGATAGAACCCGGATTTTTACCTTTTAAACTGCGGATTGAAATGATACATATCCGTATCACTTGACCTAGGTTAGAAAACTATATATAGATCCGTGGTTATTCTATAAAGTGCTTTGAATATTTTAAGTATTTTAAAAATATAAAATTATGAAATTTGATTTAAATAGATTTTGAAAGGTTTTAAAATAAATAAATTATGATTTTTCTATGTGTTAAAAATGTAATTTATGAATGGATTAACTGGATTTTGAAATATAACTTATGTTTGAAATTTGGAATTTTGACTAAAAATGATATTTAAGTTACATGAATAAAATGGACTTTAATTTTATTTGGAAATGGTAAATATGATAAATTGATTTATATTTGAATTTAAGTGATTTATTAAAGAATTATTGATTTTCTATAAATTTAAGTGGTTGAATAAATGACTGTTGAAAATGAAATTTTAAAATATAACTTGACTTGAAATGTGAAATTTGAGTTTTAACTAAAGATGTTAAATTAATCAAATAAACTGGAAGTTTAGTTAAATTTGTAAAATGGTAATATAAATCTGAAACGTATAGGTTTTAATTTATGAAAGAAACGTATAGGTTTTAATTTATGAAAGAAACGTATAGGGTTTAATTTATGAAAGAAACGTATAGGTTTTAATTTATGAAAGAAACGTATAGGTTTTAATTTATGAAAGAAACGTATAGGGTTTAATTTATGAAAGAAACGTATAGGTTTTAATTTATGAAAGAAATGTATAGGTTTTAATTTATGAAAGAAACGTATAGGTTTTAATTTATGAAAGAAACGTATTGGGTTTAATTTATGAAAGAAACGTATAGGTTTTAATTTATGAAAGGAACGTATAGGTTTTAATTTATGAAAAAAACGTATAGGTTTTAATTTATGAAAGAAACGTATAGGTTTTAATTTATGAAAGAATGTACGGTGTTCTAATTAATGATAGTAACATGTAAATTCCTAATTAATGAAAGAAGGTATAAGTTTTAATTAATGAAAGAAACGCATAAGTTTTTAATTAATGAAAGAAACGTGTAAAGTCCTAATTAATGAGAGAACATGAAAGTTTTAATCAATGCAAGAACATGTAAAGTTTTAATTAAGAAAGAAACATGTAAAGTTTTAAGTAGTGGTATTGATTTAATTAATAAATGTTCATTATTGTAATAGGAATATAAAATTTAAAACGAACATTTGACACGTAGATTTTAATCAATGTAATGGTGTATTTTAAATTGATTAAAATGATAAATGTTACTTATTGTAATAATAATATAAGTTAATAAGGTGCTTTTAACTTGACATAAGAATTTCGGTTTAAATTGTATATTACAGTAAGAAAGTTTATTTAACTATAAGGCTATGATAAATTGACATATTAAAATTTTAAGCTTATCAATACTTTGATTATATACAATGTAAAGTGGAAAGTAGTACATTCCAAAAATGCTATGATTCCTTAAGGTAACATTTCCAAAATGCTATGATAATTTAAAGGAATATTTCAAGTTTAATAAATTTAAAGAAATATTCAATGATTTGAAAATTTGGGTTTTATTTGAATGATATAATATTGAATTATTTTTAAAATGGAAATGATACAATTGTGATATTGTTTTGAAATGAGTATGATATTTTGGTCTTGGAAGTATAAATTATTTGAAATAAATATCCATGGGTTATAATAACGATTGGTTGTTAAAGAGACCGGGATCGGATATTGTCTTATAGCCGGCCAATACCGAAAACCACTTTAACAACTGTGTACGCGGTGGAGATTCCAGAATGAAGTAGGATGGTGGTGACGTTCTCGAGGTATATTACGTGGACCCAACTCCCGTGAGTTGGCATATATGACTAAAACAGGAGCTATACCGGGGTACACAAAGGGTCGCACCCTTTCATCGAGCATGCTCCATCGGAAACTATTCTATTACTGTTGTGATTCGATTCAGTGGCGCCACTTTGATTCGGGGGTATTGTTCGAGGTGGGCGGAAGCTGCTGGCTTGCCGTCACCACCGGTCCGGGAGTACAAACGGTGTATCCACCCTGGCATTGCCTCGCATGCCATGTCATATCCTTATATCGAGCCCACTACGATTTTGGTTTTAAAGATCCGACCGCGTTAAGGTTCACCATCCCATTAACGCTATTTTCTATATGATTATACTTTACTGATTAGACACTACCGTATATAGCGTATATTACTACATAGTAAATAGTTTAATGGATCCTTAGAGGATGGGCGGTCCCAAGCATCCTTTAAGTTACTGATGCATTTTGTTACTGTTCACTTGAGTTGATTTACAGTTTATAAGTATTTATGTCCTGACTCGAGGGTTTTGTGTTTTGCTTTACGCTCGGGTCAGATTGAGTGAGTTAGCATTCCAGATTCACCTTCGGCGTTGGAGCTTTCCTTGTAGATCCAGCCTTCTATTTTGTTTCAGTATCCAGTGTTTTAGTGATGTATCTTGTTACCCTTCTGTTGTATCTTATTTAACTCTGATGTATCTCATATTTATATAGTAGCTTCATGAACTACTATCTCTTTTTCTTCCGCTGCATTTTTATATACTCTGTGTCTGTGATCTGTGATTTTATTTACTGTACATTCTGAGATTTGCCAAATTTTTATTTACAACGCGGTATTTTGAGCTATCCAATTCCGGCATGAGTGTCTACCTATACACTTATAATGGATGCGAATGGTTGAAAATATCGGGTCATTACAGTTGGTATCAGAGCTTTGGTTAGCTCTAGGCAAAACTCAGCATATGGAGTAGATGTATTTACAGAATCACTTTCATTCGAGTTGAATATCTCTCTTTTGACTCGATTCCTTTGAATTTTGGAACGTTCCCCGCGGTTCCAAAAATCCATTCTTATTCCCCGCTACTCATCTTCACTTGATTCTGGAGTATCCCATAACTCCACTTCGAATAATCTTTATAGTGAATTGGCGGTCCCGTCAATCTCAAAAATTTTCTTGTAAAAGGAGTGAAACTCCTTTACAACAGCATCGATTCACCAAAAATTTTATATCCTCGGTTTAGATGCTAGTATCTCCTATTATCCCAAACTCTATCTCTTGAGGTCGAATGTAGATTTACCCCAGAAAATCCACTTCGATCTTATACTTTAAGTCACGGTTGACCCGATTAAGGTTGCCCGTGATTTATTTTAGCTTATCCGCCTCCCTACTCTGTATTTAATCATCTTGTCTTTTGTTTCCAACATATTTTCAAACATTTTGAATTGCATTTGTCAATCTATATTTTGTTTATATATTGTGTTGTTTGAGTTGTTGATGTTGAGTTGGGTTTCCGATCGATTCGTCTGATCAACGCTATCGATAGGATTTCTAAAACACTTTGACAGAACAAAATGACACGATATTATTTTAAAATTTGGTTAATGAAATAAAATTTTGATATATATATTTATGGAACTTAATAAAATGATTCAAATTGATAATTTAAATGATAATACTTGATTTATCATTGATTGTTCTATAAATGAATTTATAAATAATTGTTTATAAATTTATATGGGAACTTAAATGAATTTAGAAAAAGAAATTTGAGAATTTAATTTCCGATGGTTCCAAACCTTTTGTTTAAAAGTTTTAAAGGGATATAATATTTAAAATATTTTCAAATAGAAATTTGTTTCCAAAGAATTTTAAGTTTAAAATTAGTACTCTTCTCTTTGTCGCTGGAAAATAACTTCGGTGATGACTGCAGCATCATCGACGTTCATTTTCGAGTTTCGAAGTGAAGAGACTGCTCTGTAGTCTTGCTACAGCTTTGTTTTGGGAAATTAAATTGATTTGAATTTCTAAAATATGACTTAATTTATAATATATATAGATATATGATTGAAATTTGATTTGACATATTATATATATTATTACTTATCTCTAAATGGTTTGAAGAAATCGGAAATTTTATTTTTAAATTTTATTTTTAACAATAATTTCAATTATAAAAAGAAAATCAATTTTTTTTGGATAAATGATTAAACTTGAGATAATTGAATTGGAAAGTTTTATTTGTATGACACAATTCCATTCCAATATAACTTACCTTAATTTCAGAAGTTAACAATGTAATTGGGTAATATACAATATAAAAAGATTTTATAAATAAAATTTTGGTGGTTATAATAAATGTTATACACTTAAATTTTAATTATAAAATGATTAACAGAGGTAAATATAATAAAGGGTAATTGAATAACTTACAATAAAATGATGTTAAAAGAACTACGAATAAAAGAAAGCAGTTATAATAAGTGTAAGTATATTGAACATGAGTGATAAATATATTGAGAGGAATAAATTTAATTTTTATTAGGAATAAAGAAGAATAAAATTTATTAAATACATTGTGAGTGTAATAAATGATTATTTTTCTAACCCATGGTTTTAAAAAAAAAATTGTTAATTTAAGATGATTGGATAATAAGATAATGAAATTTGAGATAGTTAAGATTTATGTAACTTGTGTAAAAGTTTATTTTCTATTTAAGTTGAAATCTCCATGCTTTCAAATTCATTTTCTTATTTTGTTTTTCAAACTATCTTTTGGTTGTTCTTATCGTCCTCATCTTGCTATAGACTGGTATATGCATCTTTCTATGATCTTTCTGTTTGGAAATCTTTCTATAATCTTTGATAATCTCCACCTTGTAAAACTTACCTATAACAACAGTTATCAGGTATAACTTCAATCTTCTTGTCATCTTATCTTAATCCTATTTCACTCTATCTTTTCTGTGCCCTTCCATACCTCATTCCTTTTCGGGGACGAAAAGTTTTGAGTGGGGGAGAGTGTAACAACCCTGTATTTTGTAATTATTTTATTGTATATTTTAATTATTTTTAATGTAAGATTTTGATTTAAAAACTTATTTTACTTATTTGAAATGATTAAATTTATTATTTAAATATAATCTTGATTTTTATGAGTTATAATTCCAAACTTGTGTAAGTTGAATATTTGCCTGAAATGCTGATTTTGGTCAAAATAGTCAAACTGTGACTTTCAACTTAAAATTTTAAAAGTTTAAAAATTTAACTTTTTTCATTTATTTAAAGGCTTTGACTTTTGTTTTCTTAAAAATCTAATTTTGAAAATTTTCTTGAAATGATTTTTGATCATTTGTCCAAATAAAAATAAACAATGTCTGAAAATTTGATTTGGATAAAAAGTGTAACTTTAATAGAAATTCTAAAATTTATAATTCTAAAGGCAAAATTTTCATCTTGAACTGTATACAATTGTGTAACATTTGTTTCACTTTTGTTTTGGTCAGATTTGTTGTATACTTTTTTTTAAAAAAAAGTTAGTAATAATTAGTGTGAAATGGGAAATAAACTTTACATTTCGTTTACATATGTTTACATCTGTTTCTTAACTTTATATTTAACAATCAATTGGATGAAGCTAAATCAAATGTTATTAATTATGGTATAATAGCTATTAAATTTTGGTTTAAAGTGATGGTTTATTTTTCCTAATAGAAACGTTAGTATTTTAAATTTATTTAATAAGAGAAACAAAATAATTTGTACGTTACTTTGGGCATATATTTAATTGTTGCTCTTGCCTTTTCGTTATCTATTTGATTTTTTTCTTGCGTTAACAATGCAAAGTTTTCAGTCGTATATTCTCTTTTGAGAATCTAAAATCTTGCTCAAATCTTGCCTTAAATCATTTCCGTGTGTGAATTATTTCTTTCCCTCTTGCCTCCCATACGTTTCCACCTATTGGATAGAATTAAATTGCCTCTACCGTTCAAGCATTTTACTCTTGCCTGCCCTCTACATAAATTAGTGAGCAAATGTTAATATATATTTCACGTTCAAAAGTTCCATACCACAAATTATTCATTTTGCTTCCATCAAAATTTGCGTGAGCATCTCCTGAAGGTATGAACCGGCGCATGCTTTTCCTTTCATTTTTTTTCTCTTTTTTCTTTCCTTCTTCTTTTCACTCTTGTTTTATTTCATTTGTTCTCCTTTTATTGTTTTGCTTTATCCTATTGCCTGCCACCGTGCTTGGCCATTCACCATATTTTTCCGACCCTACCCATGCCAGACCACCGAGCCTTGTTTGAGAAAAAAAAGGAATGAAAAAAATTCCATTTTTGTCGCCTTTGTATTTTGTTTTTGAAGTAATATTGCCACCGAGCCTTGTTTTGAAAAAAAAGAGAAATGAAAAAAAAAGTTGCTTTTGTCACTTTGTATTTTTGAAGTTATAATCTATTTTTCCACTAGCACTTGTTCTGGAAAAAAGAAATGAGAAAAAAAAATGTTTTGTCACCTCTGTAATTTGGCATTCTAGTCTATATTCCCTCTGCCCTTTTGTTTGAAAAAAAAAAGAAATGAACAAAATTTGTATTGTCGCCTTTGTTTTGAAGTTATAGTCTATTTTAAAAGTGGTCTTGTATTTTTGAAATCATAGTTTATTTTTTTTTACAAAATTAAATAGAAAAGGAAATTTGAAAGGCCTTAAACTTTCTATCTTTCTATGGGCCTTTATAGTCCATCCTTTTACTTTTAACCTAACCTTTCACCAATTAACCCTAACACCTCCTCATATCATCTCCTACCACTTCGCATTTTTGTGCTTGCCATGCCTTTGTGATGCCAAAACAGATCCTTTTCCACCTGAAAACATGTGTGGCCTAGCCCTAAGCATGTATGGCCGAGCATACATGTAAGACACCATCGAGCATTATGCTTTGTCTTCTTTCAATCAGTCCGAGAATCCTAAGATTCCTATCTGTCAATAACAGCTCGATATTCCTCTCCTCACTCGGGATTTCCTGAAATACCCGAACTATTTCTTTGAAACATTCACCTTCAGGTCGCTGAATTACGACTGAAAAAGAAAATAGATGCGAGTTCGACTTCAAATACATCAGTTCTATCAACTACCCAAAAAGATAGCAATACTTACGTCTAAAAAGCCATCGTCGAGCGAACCCTAGGGGGCATCTGACATAAAACCATTCCGTTCTGAAGTAGCTCAGTCTAGTCCATGCCCTCGTAATCACTTGGCAATTTCTTACCGCCTCTAAGAATGTGAAAGATGGACTATCGGCCCGACTCTTGAAGTTAAACAAGTATCTGATCTCGATCGGAAGTGGCGGTCGATGGAGATATTCCATAAATGCAATGAACAAGCTATTGAGCGACGCGTATCCGTTCGGGTGCAGTTGAGAGGGGGCGATCCTCAAAAACGACAATACTTCTCTTATGTACTGGTTAAACGGAGGGAGTGTCCCAGCTGCGCACGCGTGGCGATTGAATGCGGTATATCCCTCCGGTGGATTGTGCGGTCTATCATTTGGCCCCGGCAGTAGCACATCATCCATCGACAAACCATGCCTTAAGCATATTCTCCCTAGCATGTCTTCCGAAATGTTAGACGGAACAGAATCTGATGGGTTACTAATGAAGGATGCATCAGGCAACTCATCCGGAGCTGGACCAATAACTTCAATCTCAATCTCTGGTACTTCAAGCACGGGAGGGCCTGAACTCTGAGTTTCTTGCGGTTGCGACTTGAAGTTTCCATAACTAGCTAACTCACGAGAAATCATCATTAGATGCTAAAAAGCCCGTGCATTCCTCAGTGTAAAGTGCATGTGTCGTGCAGTGCAGTGCATTACTTGAACAAATTCTATGGAATAAACTGTAATGTATGAACGACAAAACTTTGAAAATCAAACCAGAAATGACCGTCATCGCTGACCATCACAACCATGCCATCTACTTGCAAACGATCGACCCAGGTTGAAGTTCGTTACATTTTTGTTAAGTTATAGTTCCATCGGCGAGCTTCGAAAGGTAGTCCAATACGCAGTTCTACGATCAAGTTCAATCATGCAGAGAAGAAGCTCGTCGAAGTCAAGTATTTTTATGTGCAAAAAATTCTCTAAGTTCATTTAGTTTCAACTTGGAATCGGTCGCTGCAGTTCAAATTTGTATCGAATCGAAGAAATATCATCAACCATGTTCGAATCGATACGCTTCGTATCGATCATTTTCGAATCGATACGCTTCGTATCGACCACGTTCGACTCGATACGTTTCGTATCGATCAGTTCGAAACGAAGAGTTTCGTATCGATCCAGTTCGTAACGATGATTTCGTATCGATCAAAGGCACACCATTTCGCATCGATCCGAGAACACCGGCTTCGCATCGGTCGCCGCTCTCACATTCATATCGATACGAAATCGCATGCTTTCCTTCGATTCGGAAGCTCCACAACTCCTTCTTCTCCAAAACAGGGCCTCGACTCCATGGCAATGCATCCATCCCCAACCTTGCTCTCACTCACCCAGATCTTCAATTCGCCGAAACCGATGATAAAAGCAAAGAGGATGGATTGAGATTTTGAGTTTCATCGTACTAAGCATAACTCTATCCATTAATCACCTGATTTTAGTGTTTAACTCTGAAGAACATAAGGATCAAATCGATTCGAAGGCTAATAGTTCTTTCTCTTTATCGATTCGAAAGAAAAAAGCAGTAGTAAAAGTAAAAAGTGAAAAAGTGGCTAAGTCCACTCTATTTATATGGAGCCGTAGAAGAACCGGGTCATTTCGCCTCCCGGTCCATGTGTCCAGTCACCACCGGTAACCCCCAACGTTCGAGTTGAACGATAGTTTCGAATCCATCACCAAAAACTTCCATCGATTCGAAGTAAACCACAGACCCATCGATACGAAGCAAGCAGCAGGGACAGTTGAAAATTGTGAACTCCATCAGCTCAAAGCCCACGTTCACATCAACAAGTTCACGACACCATCTACAACCTACCGATATGAATAGAAACTTCGTATCCATCAAAACCGATCGATACGAACATCAATTTCGTATCCATCCTTTCTCATCGGTACGAGTGGACGTTCGTACACATCCAAGCTCATCGATACGAACTGTCATTTCGTATCCATCATTTCGACTCTCATTGGTGTGACAAACTACTTTTTAACCTTTTACATCGATTCAGGAGAGGATCGATACAAGGGGATAGTCAAAAACAACCATCAAGCGTTGTCTCAACTTAAATTTCCAAATTGGTTCAGGAGAGAATCGATACAAAATTTAATAGCAAACAAAACTGACAACGACTCGTGGACGCACGACGTTAACGAGGGTCAAACTAACATATGTGCATATATGTCGGACTAATATTCGATTTTAAACATTTACAGGGATCGAATACTCATCTTGTTACGAATACAACAACCAACAGCTAAGCACTATTATATAGCAATCAATCATATCAACGCAAGGTTACAGCAATACAGAGTACGAATCTCAACAAAAGAGAGCAATGACTGTTCAGAGAGAAATTGCAGCTTTTCAAAGCACGTCATGTTTCCACAAGACGTACTTTGGGGGGCAAATGTTATCCCGCTTTTTGGCAAAGCCGTGATACCAAAAGATCGATCAAAAACAAAGGACAGTTCGTCTCAGAGATTGGTCATACTTCGTTTCACTATGGATATCGCTGAATTTTGTCTGAGTCCAGATTGAGCTACAATTGATAGGACATGACAAGAAAGATCATAGAAGTCAGCATCTCAAATTTCAAGTCAATCCGAGTTCATACGCTCGAGTTATGATCGATTCAATTTGAAGGGAAAAGCCTAGATTTTGTATCCATCACTATGGGTGTTTTCGTATCCATCACCGAACACTGGTTCGAATCGATCACCTTCGTATCGATCAACTTCGAATCCATCAAAGTGCATCGGATTCGACTCCATTGACTTCGAATCCATCGAGTTCGTATCGATGGACATTGTACCCATCAGCAGATGAAGCACTTTGTATCAATCAGCCAGTGTCCGCTTCGTATCCATTAGATCATCGTCCTTCGAATCCATCGAAGGGTTCAAGTTCGCTTCGATTGACTTCGTATCCATGGAGAAGCTATAGGGCTCATATCCATCAAAGAAAGGCTTGTTCGGATCCATCGACCATCAGCTGTTCGACTCCATCAGCAACTACTGTTCGAACCCATCGGTGAAGCTTCATTCGAATCCATCAAGCCAGCGTGCCAAGGTGACGTGTCATCCATCGATACGAACGCGTCGAGATATATGGAGTCGACGCGGTCAACTCGGAGTAAAGACCGGATAGATTCGAAGTTTGCGCTCCACGTCATCACAAAGGCGCGTGCCACCATCGATTTGAAACCTTCGGTTCGAAGGGATGGTTTCGAACCAAACAGCCGCACGAAGAACATGATCTCGTATCCACGATAACTCGAGATCTACTGATCCAAATGCCATGAAATTTTCACATGAGCTTGCATGCATGATGAAGAATGTCTCCACCAAATTTCAGCTCAGTTGGACATCATCTTGATCGATACAAAATGACTTCGTATCGATCACAGATGGACTCGAAACTTCCTGAGGTTGGTCGCGTGGGCTCACTCACGTGCCAGGAAAAGTCTCCCGAGATTTGAGCGCGATCTCAGCCGCCTACACCTATAAATAGAGCCCTAAAGCCTATAGAAAAAGGATCTTTTTGACTCTCAAGCGCCCAGACTCTGCCGGATTGAGGTGTTCATCATCCTACATTATAATTTTGCTGTTGATTTCGAATTTCCAGTTGTAACTCGCTGTTGATCGCTGCAACAACTTGTAATCATTGAAAGAGAATCAATAAAACTAAAAAAAACTTTACTGTTGATTGGAGTTTTTGTTAGATAATATTCATTTTGAATTTACATTCTTCATTATTATCTCTTCAACGACTCCCGAAGAGTGTTGTGACCAATTTTGGTGCAAACACTCTAGTCCACACTCTGGGGACTTAGAGTTTTTTAAGTCGTTTATACTCTAGTCCTCACTCAGGGGACCTAGAGTACTCTAGTCCACACTCTGGGGACTTAGAGGTTTTTAAGTCATTTATACTTTAGTCTGCACTTAGGGGACTTAGAGTACTCTAGTCCATACTCTAGGGATGCAGAGGTTTTTAAGTTGTTTATAATCTAGTCCGCACTCAGGGGACTTAGAACACTTTAGTCCGCACTCTGTGGACTTAAAGATTTTTAAATCATTTATACTCTAGTCCGCACTTAGGGGACTTAGAGTACTCTCGTTTATGCTCTAGTCCGCATAGGGGACTTAGAGTGCTCTAGTCTGCACTTTGGGGACTTAGAGGTTTTTAAGCCGTTTATACTCTAGTCCGCACTCAAGGGACTTAGAGCACTCTAGTCCGCACTCAGGGGACGTAAGAGTACTCTAGTCCGCACTCTGGGGACTTAGAGGTTTTTAAGTCGTTTATGCTCTAATCCGCACTCAAGGGACTTAGAGTACTCTAGTCCACTTCAGGGACTTAGTGGTTTTTAAGTCATTTATACTCTAGTCCGCACTCAGGGGACTGAGAGTACTCTAGTCCACACTCAGGGGACTTAGAGGTTTTTAAGCCGTTTATACTCTACTCCGCACTCAAGGGACTAAGAGTACTCTAGTCCACATTCTGGGGACTCAGTGGTTTTTAATTCGTTTATACCCTAGTCCGCACTCAGGGGACTTAGAGGTTTTTATTGAGAGCAGTCATATTTCCATCCTTTAATTTATATTTCATTTACCGTATCGAGGCCAATATTGTCGAATGAACGATTGACCCATCTTTGCTCATGGAATGGGATTCTACCCCCAGCATGAGGGGTGAAACTTGAAAATGGACGGTCGATTCTTGTCCGCTTGATAATTATAGCTCTTCTAATCAATCAAGGAGGATGTATATGATAGATGGTTAGATCACATCCATGCTGGGTTAGATAGTCAAATCTCACACAATTTGCTTCGCATCTCTTTATAGAAAATAAGGGTGATGGATTATTGAGTAGACAAAGCAATTTGCATATGTTTCAAGGTATAGTCGTGTCCACGTATTGAGAGCGATGTTTCGCGAGTAGGTAGTCCATCACAACTACTCCAAGTCAGGCTTTCAAACAACCTTTTATGTTCAGGGTAGGATTTGATGTGTAGATGATCAAATCACGTCTACTGTAGATAGATCCCTGTGTCACTGAGCTTCAGGAGAGGCATTTGTATTTTGTCAAACTTTGTTTTATGACTTGATTTGAGTGGATGATCGGGCCATATTCATTTCAAGCCTTGCTTAGGCCTTCAAATCAAATGTGGAGGTCGATCAATTAATGAACAACCGTGTTCATTTTGTATTGGGCTCTGATCGTGATGAGCTTTTCAATCTCTAGTCCATAGCCCCAAATCGAAGGCATATGGTTGACAGCGAGCGGTCGAATCATGCTCATCTTGATGAAACTCCACAGGCCTGAACACAGTCTGCGTGGATTGGTTGGTGGCCAATTCTGAGTACTTGGTCACCTGCATCGTTTTGAAAGTAGTTTAGTTCAAGTTAGTCGTAGTTCGCAGAACAATTGAAATAGAAATAGAAATGGAAATAATTCAAAGAAGATTGGGATAAATCTCATTGATAAGTGAAACATCATTGTGTGCTCGCTATTCGACTTTGCCCCTGGCTCCTTTCAAAGGGCTATCGGCCGTCAGCAGTCCAATTGATAATCATATCCCTTTATTAATAGGCATCAGATGTTCGCTGCCCGCCATTCTGCAGAACTTGTACATACTATTGAAGCTTTCCTTTCCAGATCGGCTTTTCGATCACACCTCCGAGGTGCTTGTAATCGCCCGTGCAAGGATCCGTGAGCATCTTGGAATATACAACATTCCTCTGATTTTCTTTAAAAACTTTGGTGTACTCTTTCGAGGTTGGTTTCCAGTACCATTCTGAGTCGCGAGTCTTCAAGTAGAGGTTGTCAATTGAATCTTTCAAAGAGCATACGAGTTGAATTTTGAGGTCATGTTTTGTCTACTGGGATCAGCGTCCTTAGCCAACGGGCCTTCATTGTTATTTTTCCTAGCCTATTCCGCTCCTCCACATTTTAGTTTAGATTCATTTGTGTCACAGAAACGATCCACGGTCATAGGGGGCTCTCCAGCTAACTAGCTGCCAAAATATATTTGGAGGTCGACTCTCCTCAAACGCGATCAGTATGACATCCTTTATAGCATTTGGAATAAATTGCTTAGAGCTAAACGTTGGTCTGCTTGGATCGCTAAATTTGAAGTGTTGGGTCAGTGAAGAATGGTGCTTGGAGTCATCTTGGCATTTTCCTAGAGTCATATCATCTATGTTCTGCAACTTTTGGGAGTATCGTTTGAGTAGTGGTTGCTTGTCCATTCCCTTGTTGTCATTCATAAGTTGTCGCTAGATCGTCTATGCCCTGGTCGATCATGGGATGTAAGGGAAGTGGACATAATGTTCCTTTATTAAGTTGAGTTTTGAATTCACTATCTGGATGCACTACGCTGCAGCTAGGGTTTGGAGGGAAATATTTTAGCCTCTTTTTCGAAAATTCGGGTCGTACCCGATTTTTTTTTTTGAAAATAGGGGTAGTATAAGAGACCGGTGTAACTTAAGTTTGGATCGGCCTAGATGTCGATCGACATAGGAATGCGGCTCGGTGTGGATGCCGTTCGGCCTAGGCATGTGGCTCGGCCTGGATGCCGCTCGGCATTGGAATGCGGCTCGGTCAGGATGTCGTTCGTCATAGGAATGCGGCTCGGTCTGGATGCCGCTCGGCATAGGCATGCGGCTCGGCCTGGATGCCGCTTGGTATAGGAATGCTGCTCGGTCTAGATGCCGCTCAGCGTAGGAATGCGGCTCCGTCTAGATGCCGCTCGACATTAGCAGGCGGCTCGGCCTGGATGCCGCTCGGCATACTATCGCTCGGCATGCACTAGGTCGCTCGGCATACTCCTGCTCGGCATGCACTCGTTTGGCATGCACTGGGTCGCTCGGTGTACTCTCACTCGGCATGCACTGGGTCGCTCGGCGTACTCCCGCTTGGCATGCACTCGCTCGGCATACTCTGGGTCGCTCGGTGTACTCTCGGTCGGCATGCACTAGGTCGTTCGGTGTACTCTCGCTCGGCATGCATTCGCTCGACATACTCTCGCTCGGCATGCACTGGGTCTCTCGGCATACTCTCGCTCGGCATGCACTGTCGCTCGGCGTACACTGTCGCTTGGCATACAACCTGGGTCGGTCGATTTCCCTTCGCTCGGCATACACTGTCGCTTGGCATGCAATCTGGGTCGCTCGGTGTAACCTTGCTTGGCATACTCTCGCTCGGCATATGCCTTTTCAGGGGCGATCGGCTAAATTGCCTTCAGAGGAGGGTCGGCCTTCATTCAACTTGAGTGCAAACTTCAACATCCAATCACCAAATCTTGCGTACATCATTGAATCCAATCTACGGCTATCAGCTTCCTTTAGATTTCTTTCAAATCTGAGTAGAATAGGAAGTTTTCTAGTAAATAACTGGATTTATCTCGTGAATATGGAAATCCATTACTAGAGGATGAGATCCAATCGAGCTGAGAATTCAACTCTCAGTGAGAGTACCAAAATGTTAGCACAAAAATTGGTCACTAACACCCTTGAGTAGATTTATGTAGAGAGATTAATGAAAAGAGTAAATTAGAACAGAAGAATAGTGTAATTCAATGCAAAATGAACAACCAAAATGAGAACACAGATTTATAGTGGCTCGACGTAATTGCCTACGTCCACTTTGAGTTTAATATTTATTGCTTTCTCAATCACTTACATATAGATACAATCTGTAAACCAATCACTTGCATACAAGTTTGAATTAAAAAGATGAGAGTATCAAAAATGGCAGGGTCTCCCCAGTGTTCTCAGAAAAAGTCCATTTCACCGTGCCTCTACCCTTCTATTTATAGACGAAGATGGGTTGGACTTACCTCATGGGCGTAGGAACAAGGTACCTCGTCCCATAGTAGGCGACTTCTGCACACTGGGCCAGGCAGGCCGAATGCTCTTAATTTGTTGTGGGCCTGACAACTTGCTTACACCTCCAGTCTGCACCGTGCCAGGGATGCCGAAACATGTCGAGTGCATCAAACCCTTATACCTCCAGGCTCTTCTTGGTTAGAATCTTGTCTAGTGCTAATAATAATATCTTCAACTGTCGTTTTGTAGCTGGCCCAAGGTGCCGGCTAACAATACCCTATTAGGGTATGTTGATCACCTTTCGAGATACCCACGGACTTTATTTTATTACCACGATGTATGGAAGGAGCTCGAAAGAGGGTGGGAACACCAGGGGTGATAGCATATTCGGTTAATCCATGTTAGGGATAGTACGACCTTATGTTGTATGGGATCTCGACATGGTCCTAGCTACGCTATTTCTAGACATGCACTGTGACATGTGGTACCCCAACACCTAGTCATTCGTATGGAATCCATTCTCTAATACGTGCCTTTATGGTTTTGATTATAGAGCCTAGTATGCTGGAATTTAATTAATGTAACAATTTCGGCTATTAAATAAGTATTTGTACTTAGACACTATTATAATATCAGAGGATTTGATATGAAATATTTTGGTTAACGTAAGGTAAAAACCCATCCTGTTTATTTGTGGCATGTTCTTACAAGATACCTTTGATTTTCAAAGGATTTTGATAACTTTAATAATTCAAATTATAGTGTGTTTTCTCATGGTGGTTTTATAGACTGAATTGGGTTTTATTTTATTATATTGCTTGGATCAGATCGAGTATCACAGATACAAGGTAGGATGCTATGGAGCTTAGGAGATGAGCTGGATGAAGAGACGTATCACACATACTTGGTTTTTATTCCAATATGTATTGTAGACTGTATATTCAGCTTTTGTGTGGACGAGTTATTATAACTATACAGTATTGTTTTATTAATGTATTTTACTTTGATGATGTAATGTATAAATAACAGTTATAGTTCTTTATGTATATAGATATGTTATATCTATTATATATTGTTCTGCTGCGATCGTGAGATTCTATGTTGTTATTCTGTTTCTTCCTCTACCACTTTCTTCTTTTCCCTAACGATCTGGTACTTTCGGCATTCGGTTGTTCGGCGTGTAATAAGGTGGAGGTATTGATATCGATTTTCAAAGGTCGAAAATTTCGTTCGTCACAAATTCAAATTCTCATTAAAAACCATTTTAATGTATATCAATTTCAAATCCATGTTTGAACTACAAATTTAAACCACTTCAAATTCGATATGTTTCAAAGTTTAGATATTTAATTGTTTGCAATAACACAATTTTGATAAATTTCATTTAAATTTCAAAATTCAATTTTAAGATTTTAATTTAAATTCTTAAAACAATTCATTAAAACCAATTTCAATTTCAACATTTGAAAGATTAGATTTTGAAAATAATTCAATCCATATAAATCTAATTTTATTTCATAATATCATTTAACTGGATTCAAAAATTAAGGATTTAAACTCATTTAACTTAACCAATCCGATGTCCGCATATAATTTTCTACCATATGGTCAAGTGTTACAGATATATATCATTTCAACCCGCAATAAATATAAATTTACGAGTATATATCATTTCAGCTCGCAATCCCTAGTAAAATTAAAATTCCATAAAATCACTCCAATTTATCATTTCAACCCATAACGATTTTTTCCTAATCTATAAAATCGTTTGGGCATGTATCATTTCAACCCATAATGATTTTTTCCTAATCTATAAGATCGTTTGGGCATGTATCATTTCAACCCATATTGATTTTCCTAACAACAATTAAGGGAACATGTAGATTGATAACAACATATAAAATAAATATAATATCCAATCTTCCAAATATCTACAATTAAACATCCATCACAATCATCATTCAAATCAGCCAATAAATCACAACAAATAAATTGGTTATCATTATCAGGTATTTAATTGGCAATTAAATTCAGCATTAACTTAAATGGAAGTTAAATTCAATTTAAATTTTAATGACAATTTAAATATAACAAACAGCCATCAATAAATTTCTACTCACACCATAAATTTAATTTAACTAACATAAGATAATTTAGTATTCTTCAGTAGGTTAAATCACTCATCTTTGATTTATTGTCGATTAAAAATCTAATTAGAGCCCAAAATTTCAACAGTCTCAGAATGCAGCTAAACCATATCCAAATTGTCCGAAATTCTAATACGATCGCAAGGAAGAAACCGCATCCAAAACCGAGTTCGTATGCAAAAGTTATCAGCGTTAAAAGTTATAAGATTTAATTTAAATTAAAATAAACTAAAAGGGAAAAACTGTATTAACCATCTTTCCATAAACCATAGCACACGCAATTCACTCATACGCAAAACCTATACACAACGGCCGTCACCATCTCTATGCAAATGCCATCGCCTGTGCTCATAACACCTCAGGTCCAACTTCACGACCATCCCTAACGCCTCAAGGCGCTTCGTGCCACCGCATACTTTTTCCTTGATTTCTGTTGAATTGAAGCACCTTTGACAAGATGTAATCGTACAAATGAACTAGCCTTGACGACCTCTACCAACCACAACTTCCCTATTGACAAATTGTTCCAAGTCCACCGTTGAATCTCTGCCCTAGAACGAATGGTCGAAACTAAATCATCAATTTGTGGCCAAACCATGATTTGGTTGTAAAAACGAATAGCATCAATAGATTGCGTGCATCGAGTGCTTTCCACCGATATATAATTTGCTGTGGTTTAAGGAGTTTAAAATTTTCAATTTGATTTTGATTTGAAATTGAATTTGGGAATCAGGTTTTGGTTATTTGCCATCTGAAAAAGGGATGGATCAGATGGAAAAATAGTACGTACAAAAATAAGAAAGGCTGCTAAGGTTTCATAAAAGAAATTTATTTATATATATGGGGATAGATAAGAACGAGTGAACATATTGAATTTGATCGAAACAGTAACTATGGCCCGTAAAGCCCGTTTCATTTTTGAAACAAAAAAGGGTCATCTAATATACTAAAATATTTGTTTTCGATAATTTTAAACTCGATGGAACTAGTTTCAAATCCAAATTCCATTATATACAGAAGTTAGTTTCTAAATCAGGTTATATTAAATTCTATAAATTGATTACTATGCCTTTCGAGCTCGCACGATCAAATGACAAGTCCGATCGATATGAAACTTGAAATCCTACAATAACTCACAATTACGGATCTGATGAAATTGGTTTAATCAAAATCCAAGATAGTGGCCAATATGGCTATTTTCATGTTAGTTAAATAAATTTTTATTAAATTAACTTAATTACTTTTAAATTCAAATTTGATAATTAACAATTTTCATTGTTTCTGATTACATAGAAATTAACAATCTTTTACATCATACTTTCCATGTTAGATACAATATGTAAATATTTCATAAATTTAATCATTAAATTAAAATAGGAATAAAACCTTATTCTATTATAATTTAAATTCGAATAAATTCTTTTATTTTGATTTCACTCTTATTATTTAACCAACCATTACCTTATGAATATAACTAACATTAATTTACATTTTATTACATTCATATTTACAATTATCATCTTTTACCATATTAATTATAATATTTCAATTTTTATTAATTCCATTAATTACGAATTCAATTCCTTATTTACAATTATAACCAAAATTTACTTTACAATTATTTCAGTTGATTGAAATTACATTAAAATAGTTTCAATAACATCCAAACAACATTATTAAATCATGTTCTAATGATTTTTCTCGTTAATAAATCATAAATTTTTAATTTCTCACAATAATAAATTCTAAAACCTTATTTAATTCATCATTTTTTAATTATCCAAAAAATACGGTTCATTACAAATAAGTACATATAATGGATGTTGATCATTTTTCTCTCCATATAGTATGATCTATTATTCGAGTACAAGGCTTTGAGGTGTTTGACACCTTTCCATATAATGATTTATTACACGATTTTTGACGGCGAACACCTGGTAATGGTTTTTGCTATGGGAGCAAAGTTTTCTATCATTGCTACAGTATGTAAAAAAAAGCAAAGGTTCCCTACCTAAGAGCATGATCCGGGTCTGCACTAGTAAATCGGGTGAATGATACTAGTTTTGTAACGACTCGGGATTTTAATACTATTATTTTGATAATTCTCTAACTTAATTATTGATAATACAAGTTTTATCATTCAAAAATAATAATATATTCCATCTATTTACCATTTATCTATATAAATATATATATTTGGGGAAGGGGGAATCTATGGTTTGAAAATTTAAAAATAAGGCTCTCAAAAAAATTTAAAACCTTTCTACTACTGAATATAATTACATATAGGAATATAATTAGGAATATATACTTAAGCTTTGATATAAAAATTTAAAGTAGAATATATGTATGAAAGTAGGAATAAATTTATATAAGTGGCTTACATTTGTTTGTATGTAACATAAGTGAAAACTTATACAAATGACAATGATAGGAATATATGAATATATATGTATATGTATAAGGCAAATAAGACAAAATATGTTGTATACATATGTATGTAGTATGTATGTACATAAGAATGAAGAAATGTATGTAAACACCAAAGGGAACACAACATTTAATGCACATTCCATCGAGCACATAATATATAAGATCCTATTTCAAATAAACCAAATCTTTTCCAAATAATCAAATCAGGTCAAAAAAAACCTCTGATCAAAGAAAAAGAAAAGAATAAAATAAAATAAAAAGAAAGGTAAAAAGAAGCTTATGTATGCAGAAGAACTACAACATACCTTCTCTTATATATACCTCTACTTTGTTTTACACTTTTATTCATTTGAGCTAGCTAAAATAAAAGAAAACATATTGCCACTACAACTTAATAAAAATAAAAAAACACTCAAGTAAGCAGAGAGGATCATCAACAAAGCTAGTAGCATCCTTTCCAAAAACCAGTGCTCTGTTCAAAGGAAATTCAAAGTGAGTAAACTTTTTAAAACCAAAATCTTTCTTATAGTCTATGAGTATTTTTAAAAATAAAATAAATAACAGTATGTGATAAGTTGCCTGCATAAAAAGGGATGTATATATGCATATATATGGATGAATGCAAAAGCCTGTGCAACATTCTTACTTCTGTTCTGTTTCTTTCCTGTCATGTTTAACTTTCAAAAATCCATTTATCTTCCTCTAGATAGTTTTAGGTTATGATGTTTGAAGGATTTATGTTTGTATTCAAGTATACTTTATTTTAAAAATGATTTCATAAAATATTATCAAGTAATAACACCGAAAAGTAAAAATTACAGTAGGTAACTCAATGTTGCCAGAAATTCGATCACTATAATTTGTTTTTTCACCTACATGAATGGAATTAGCATTGGAAATAATGAATTTTAGTAGTGTTTTCATGATTTTTAGTTTCGTATTTGTCGAGGTGGAGAGTGATGATCGATTTTTGGTCGTTGATCGTTTTTCGGCAATCTCGGTGGTAGTAGGCATCGGGGTTGTGATCGAAGGAAGCTGGGTGGTAGTGGATCTCAGGAAAAATGGTGGGGTAGTTTCCTGGTCAACATGGCTTTCGGTCGAAGGGTAACTACGGTTTAGGCTCGAGTTTGGTCGAGGCTATTTCTCAAGCGATTGCAGCATCGGGTGGGGACATGATGCTGTAGTGTCAGGGAAAAACATAGAGGGGAGAAAGACGAAGCTTCGAGCGAGGCAGTTTGGGTTTTGGTGGCTGGAGGCATCGGTACGAGTTTGGGAAGTGATCGGGTTGGTTATTTGGGTATGGTTTTGCTATCGAATTTTCGAAGGGAAGGTTTTCGTGGAAATCTGGGTGGCCCGGGTAGTCGAGAGGGTCGGGGGTGACTTGGAGGTGAAGTCGACGGTGGTCGGCGCGGTTTCGTTCGGGTGTGCACGTGCACGTCGGAGTTCGTGCAAGTGAGGTAGCAGGAAGAATTAAAAGAGAAGAGAAGAGATAGGGGAAAGGGTTGTCTGTATTTTCAGGTTTGGGCCGATGAGCCTAATATTTTTTTTTTAAATATAAATATCCTTAAAGGTTTATTTTCCAAAATCTAATTACCCTTGAACTAATAAATTTTAAAACCTTAATTCCCTGATTTTCTATAAAATATAGGAACTAAGTTTTGTCCTATCACCTTAACGATTTGTTAACACCTTTGTTAAGAAATAATTTGGAATTTAATTAGTTGATGGTTAATGTAAATAAAATGATTTGAAACTCTAAATTAATTAAACCCTAGATTACTTTATATATGTTAATTATTAATTAATTCCTAAAATTTATTTAAAGTAAAATAAATAGTTTTTTTAGTTAATTTTAATCTAAGTAAACTGGGTTTGAAAAATAATTAATTTTATATCTTAAAATTAAATGGATAATGGTTGTGACTGATTTATATAGACTATAAATGGTTTAAATGGTTCAGTACATGTGGATTGCCTTGATTTCTCTAGTGTGTTCTTTCCAGTTATTCTGTGATATGAAGTATCCTGAATTGAACAGTTAAGTATAAACGTGAGACGTTTTATTTGAATGGATATTGTGGTGAAACTTCTATGTGAATGTGACATTCTAAAATTGAATTGTTTTTGTTGGCCTTTGGATTCGATGAGACCGGAATCGGTTATCATTCGTTATTCGAAAACCATATTGATCCAAAATGAACGATCAGGTCATGAAGATCTCAAGGGAAGATCTGGAATGAAGATTCAAAATGCAAGGGCTATTTGTCTCTAACTCTAAGGGTGATTCTAATACGAGTGTACTGGAGATAGTGCCTTCGGTTCCATTCGGACTCGGAACGGACTTGTATGGACGAATGCTATCAGACCATCGTCATTGGAGAACGTTGAGCATTCTAAGTGAAAGTGTGCTAAAAAGGTAATCATAGCCTCATGCCTCATCAACCGAGAATGGCTAAAACAGGGGACGTGCAGCAAGGCTATGTGGGTAGCTCCCAATTAGGGTAAGAATTTCCCCTGTCTAGAGTCCCTTTATTTCAGCTGTGTGGGCGGTTGCTGGCTCCAACCGCGGGATGATCTTGTTCGGACTATCCAGTAAGGGGTAGTTTCGGTCTTTTGTTGTAAAGGATCGAAAGTGGTACTCGATACATAGATCTAGACCAGGTACTGTGACGGGCGGTACCCCAGTAGCCCTGCCATTGTATGGAATCCAATCTCTAATAAGTGACGTACGTTTTGATCGTGTCCAACTATGTTGGAATGTGAGATGCAAGCATTCCAGCTATTTCCTATTTCATATTGAAAACCCTAAACAATATTATAATATCATTGGATTTCCTGTGAAAGTGTTTGGTTATAGTAAAGGAAAATCTCATCCGTGTTTATGTGTGGCGAGTCTTATGAGATACCCTTGATTTCAAATGATTTTCAAGTTAAATAAATTTAACCATTTTACTCACACCAGACCCAAGTTTGACCCAGAGATTATTTTTCTGTTTTCCTAAACTATTGGGTACTCAAATTTTTATGAGTAGCCAAGTGATTCAAGGTTTGCTTCGACATATTTTGAAGGAGGAGTTGGAGCAGGAGGCTTCCGCGCATCTAGTATATCCTTTTCCACTGTGTTAGTATATATGTCTGCATTTTGGTTTGTAATGAATAGACATGTCACCACGACTGTCTAGTATGATGTATGTGAAATTTATGACTCTGATGTACTGTCCTAGTGACTTTTATCAAATATATGTGATGTGATATATTTATTCCATTTCGCTGTAAGATTCTGTGATTTTTTTAGTTCTTTCTTTCTATCTATTTCATTTCTACCTATTTCTTTCTAATTTATGACTCGTCTTTCAATGGAATGAAGGGCAGTTCATCAAAAGTTTGGAAGAGGAGTCATGTATTCGAATAGTGATTGAATCAGATTCTGTATATGAATGATCTGTGAACATCATGTGGGCTTATGAATAGCATTGAGTGTTCGTGTGCTAAAATTTTAAGGACAGAATTCTTTTAAGGGGGAAGAGTGTAACGACCTGTATTTTTGGGTCTTTGAATTTAAATGTTTAATTTTTTTAAATATTTGGATTTGAATTAAATTGTAATAAAATCTATGTTTCAAATTTCGATTTTATTTTTGATGATGTATTTTAGTTTAGTTTTTAGATTTTTTTCCTTAATTTTTAATTTAGAAAATATTTGGAATTTTCGTTTAACGCTTTTTATGGCAAGCATCGTTACTTTTGAGACTTCACATAATAATATTAATTTGTTTATTCTATTGTTGTTCTGTGATTGTGTTCCAATTCTATTCGCGATCCTATTTCATTTTCTATCGATCGTAGTTAGTAATCGGACATGATTCGGTGTGGCGGGGTACCAAAATTTATCCAAAATCACACATTAACAACACACACAAAAAATGCATAGCGCATCCTTATTTTCAAATCAGCACAGCCCTCTTCGACCTAGCCACCATTTGTTTTATAATCTCTCTTGCCTCCTTTTTTTCTCCATTGATTCATGACTTTGATTTGGAAAACATGGTCTAATTATGTTGTAATCGGTTGCATGTACGTATATACCCAAAAAAGCAAGCCTTCTTCTTTTTCACCATGTTTATCCGTAAATTTCAAAATCAAGAAAACTAAACATAATTCTCTACTTAAAATTCATTTCCACCAAATATATACACTTTGAACCAAATGGTCCAACATGAAAAGTGTTTGTCTCGATTCATATTTCACATTAAAAATAGATTCGGAAACTTTCGTCATGTGTTTGGGGAGTTATCTTTAAATAACATGAAGTGGTCAAGAAAACAACTGTTTTCGACGATCACGGATTGTCTAAAGGGGAGTGCGGATTGGTTCTATGACGACCCAAATTTTTTGGATGTTTGAAATCGGAATATTTAATTGATTTTAAATATTTTAAAGTTAATTTTTAACTTGAACTCAAATATCACTATTTATTCGATAATTAAATTATTGAAGTAAATAATTTGAAGTTGGGTAAAATGTTGAATCTGGAGTTTTAAGCTAGTTAAAAATAATTTGAAGGCTTATAAAATTTAAAATGATGATACTGGAGATAATAGAATGGTTAAAATTTAATTTAAAGGTGATTTGTTCAGTTTTAATAACATATCATTTAAATCGAATTCAAAAATAGCCTTCCGAGGCGTTGTCTCGAATTTCGACGAAAGCAGCTCCATTGGATCCGTAATATTGTATTATTATCGGATTTCAATTTTTGTTGTGTTTGGAGTTGTTGTGTAAGCGTACGATATATAAACGCGCTAAAATTTATATCAAATTCAATATAATAACTGGGTCCGAAAAGCTATCTTCTCCATGCGATCGAATTAGGACTCGAAATATTTTCCATTGCGTTTGGAATAGGGGTATACCCTTATAAACGCCCAGCGGCACGCCTTGATAGGAGTTCACAATTTTGAGCTACGTAAATCGAGACAATTTGAATTTTAATTAATATATAAATTTATATACCTTCGTCAGCAGCCGATATTCCCTTCCTATCAGTCTACTTTCTTTCACCATCACACCTTTTTCATTTCCCCTTCAAAACACTATTGCTTCCCTTCTTCAATACGCCAACATCTCATCTTTTCTTCTTAATAAGCAGAGCACGACAATCCCTTTCTCCTTCAAAGCAGCTCGAAGCCGAAAAAAATAATAAATAAATTATTATATACATGTTTCTCTTCACGTTGACCTCTTCCTTTCCTAATCCAAATCGGTTCCCCCAATTCGAAATAAAAAAAAGAGACTGCGATTAAAACGAAGTGAAGTGGTGCACGTAAAGCATGGGAGCTCGGGCTCGTGAGCACGAGGCCGTGGAGGGGAAAGTGAAGCTCGAAATTGGTCGCGACATCTAGGTCGCGAGGCAGTGGGATTGGGCGTCGTCCGATCTGGGATTGTCGCGTTCGCTGGAGTGTTCGTGCGAGGCAATAGGAGGCATTTGAGTTCGATAGGCTTCCCGAGGCGGCGCGTGGGCATTTGCGACAAGATGGAGGCGAGATGCCTAGGAGTACGGCCGTGATGGTGGCGGCGTGTCAGTGTAGTGCTCGCGATTACGAGGGTTTGGTGCCGGAGTAGTGTGCGATGCCGATGGGAGGTGCTGAGCTAGGGTTTTGCGATGTCGAGCCTAGGTTTGATCAATAACAATAAGGTATCTTATGTGATTTAATTTATATTTATTTAAATGTTGTCAACAGAGATCGATGAAAGAAATTTGTTAACAGTAAGGTGTATGCAAATTTTTTCAATTTAATTTAAATTTGAAAATGAATTTTAAAAATGTGCAGAACAATCAAGGAAAAGTTATTTTGCTATTTACTGAAATTTTATATTTATATATTTAGTTATAAATGTTTAAAAGAATTTCGAAAATGAAGAATATAATAATAAGAATTTTGAAAAATCATTTAGAAGTTTAGATAAAATCAGATTTTTAGGAAATCTATAAGGTTATTTTTATAATTATATATGTAGTTCGTAAAGAAATAAATATGCGCTTACATATTTTAATTTTGCTAATTTATCTTTAAATTAAGGGTTTGGTGATTAATTTATTCTATTAAAACTGTTAAAGTTATTTTGCTACTAAGAGAATTGTTTAAAAGAAAATTTGTTCAAAATTTAATCATCAAGTTAAAACTAAATTCTTAGCCAAATTAAAATTTTTAAAATGATGGATTGAATTGTTCGAATTTATTTCGAATATTATTAAAATTATACAATTGTTTGGCAAGGTCTAAAATCACGAAGAAAACTAGTCCGGAATGGAAATGGATTGCAAACGAAAAATCAAAGGTGAGTTAATCTCATTCATCTAGTTGCTATTTAAATTTAAATGGTTAAATTTAAATAAGTGATTGAATAATTGAATTGTTTTGGATGTGCTATATTATAAATAGTAGTATATATATAGAATATATTATAGTGATTGATTTTCCGCATTATATAGCGGATGAGACCCTATGCACCGCATAATAGCGGATGATATTATATAAATCCCATATACCGCGATATTCCACCTCGAAGTGGAATTGGTATTTTATATTGTGCTAATGTCTGTGGATGCAGGGAAACAGGTTGGAGGGATCCAACTGGATTCCTCAAAATTATTTAGATTGTTTAATATTCAGTGTTATGAATATTTGATATTCTATGATGAATATTATTGATAATTGGAATATTTAATGCTACGGTTTACTTGAATATATTTCGGTACATTGAGTTATCAATATATATATAATTGGATTTTTAAAAAGAAAATAAAAGAAGAGAATTTGGAAGTGAAATAATTATAGACAATTTAAATGAATTAAAGAATGAATTGGGAAAGAATAAAAGTGATTATAAAATTTTAGTAATTAAATTTCGTGTATGAAAAGGGGATTTTGAATAAACAGGAAGATAATGAATTTTAAACTTAAGTGTTTTAATTAAAAGAATAAAGCATTTATTTTAAATTTAAGATTTAAATTATAAAAAATAAAGAAGAAATTTGGGAAAAATCTGAATTGGTGTTTCAGTTAAAAGATTTTAAATCATAATTAAGGAATAAAGACTGAAATTAATGGATTTTGAAATTAATTGAGTAAGTAAAGAAATTTATTTTAAATGGAATAAATTGGAAATTAATTTGGAAATTTATCTAAGTGTTTGGAATCGGAATTTTAAAAGGGAGTTGAGACTAAGAAATTTATAAATTGGGTTTATAAAAGTGAAATAATATACCAGTGGATGTTTAGAAGAATAAATTCATGGTGGGGATTTATTAAAGAAATGGAAAAATTTGTTTAAAAATAAATAGCGATTTATTTTTAAACGATGTGAAGAGAAATATATTTCCCAGGATAGCCAAGTATGTTTTTAAAGTAAATTTTTAAATATAAGTTAAAGGCTTTAATGTTGTTTTAAAAAGCAAGTTTTAGAAAATTTATTATTTCTAAATGTTGAAATTTTAAAATAAGTATTTTCAAATCTATTATCATAGTTGTTATCCCGCCTTTTCGCAAAGCCGAGATACCCAAAAACTAACTGGAAATCAGTGATTACTAAGCACGAATATCGACTATGCATTGCAGGTTCACTATGGATATCGACGAATTTTGTCCGAGTCCGGATCGGGCCATAATTGACGAGAAATGACGAACAAAGCCATGAGAGCTGGCATTTCAAATATCAGGTTAATGGGAGTTCGTATGAATGAGATATGATCGATACAAGTTGGAAAAATATACTGTTCGTATCCATCAAAGAGTCGAGGTGATGGCCTATTCGAATCCATCAGGTTCGTATCCATCGGAATGGCATCGCCTCAATCTGTTCGAATCCATTGAGTTTTGTATAGTTCGAATCCATCAGGTTCATATCGATCAGATTCACGCATGCTCGATTATTCGTATCCATATGTTCGAATCGATCCAGAGTCATCACATTGGTTCTGTTCGCATCGATACTATTCACACTCCATTTGCACTGTTCGTGTCTGTCTGGTTCACATCGATCCAACGCTCGCTGTTCGTATCAATCCCCAAAGGTCGATCGATACGAATAGTGCGCTCTGATCGATGCGAAATGACACTCTAATCATCGATGCGAATAGCTTCATCGCATCGAAAACTCCCAGTTATTGGTGCGAACGTGTCGATGTAAACAGGGCGAAAGTCTCGGAACGAATCGGTCAATGCGGCACAAAAGCAGGAGCGATCCAAGAATATCGCGCCATGTCACTACGCACTCACGTGTCCAGGTCGATTCGAAGGGATGGATATGAAGCCATGGATTCAAACTCAGAAGCATACGAAAATCACAATCTTGCCTCGATCGTATCTCCTAAACCACAGGTCCAAATGCTATGAAATTTTCACACTAGCTTACGTACAAGCTAAAGAATATTCCTGCCAAGCTTCAGCTCGACTGGATCATTTTTTGATCGATACGAAATTGGTTCGTATCTGTCACAGATCGAGTCGAAACTTTCCAAGATTGGTCGCGTGGGACCACTCACGTGCCAGAAGGAGTCTCCCGAAGTTTGAACACGATATCAGCCTCCTACACCTATAAATAGCCCCCTGAAGCCTACTGAAAAAGGATCTTTTTGGCTACTCGACGTCCAGACTCTGCCGAATTCAATTCTACATCTTACCATCACCGTGGTATTCGAACTTCAGAGCTATAATCTACTTTAACCTGCTGTAATAGATTGAAATCATCGAGTGAATCAATAAATTCATAAACTTCAAAGTGGACGTAGGCCAGATCGCCTAACCACTATAAAGCTTGCGTTCCTGTTCGTTATTTTTGGATTGCTATTTGTTATTGCTTAGATCTGTGACTTGTGCTTGAATGTCGTCGATTTATATTCATATATTGGTGCTTTCACGATACTTTGGGTTTGTGACCAATTTTGGCGCAAACACATTGATGCTTTCGCTGAGAAGAACTAGCACCCGCTATACAAGATTCAGAGTTCAGATTTGAAAAGCTTGAAAAGTTCAGATTTCGGAGCCAATGACTCGACGAACAAGTAGAAGACAAAGAGCTGAGAGAAGCCAACAAGGAGGAAGTCAAGAGGCATCCTCTGGAGCTGGAGAAGGACAAGCCTCGATCTACATCACCAGGGATGAGATAGAGGCTATGGAGAATTCAATGCATGAAAGAATAATGAAGAGTCGGCAGGAGATGATGCAGAACTTCTTCGAGCAGATAAGAGCAACGAATACACAGAACCTTGGACCAACTACAACGACTGCGAATACAAAACAGGGAGTTAGGATTGCAGAGACCAACGGAGGTCAAGCTCAAGGTCAGAATGCAAAACCAGAAGGCGTTCAACGAGGGCTTGGGGGCAGGCCCGCAGGATCTGACACTAGAAGACCTTTGGATGGAGCTCGACAGGCTAGAGCAAGCGCTAATGTTAATGAACCGCATGAGCGATATGTACCAGAATTCTCTCACGGACTCGGGGGGCATAACGGAGGCAATGCTCAAGGATTCCAGCTCGAGGATAATGACAGATTGGCAGAGATGGTCAAACGAGCCATGAGAGGTGGATTGGTAAATAGAGATCTTGAAGATGTGAACATGAGTCCTTTTTCTCCTGCGATTAGGATGGCTAGGAATCCGTCAGAATTCAAATTTCCATCATTGGAAACGTACGATGGGAGGACGGACCCTACGGTCCATCTGACAAAGTATATGAGGCACATGGAAGTGCTAGGGGATTCACAGGAAGTCATGGCTTCGTGCTTTCTGTTGTATCTGATAGATATCGCAGCACTATGGTTTAGGCAGCTGGAGAGCGGCTCCATAGGAACATGGGCTGATTTAACCGAGAAATTCATGAGGCAATTCAGGGTTCACATCGCAAGACCCAAGAATGTGATGAGTTTGGCAACTTTAAAGCAAAAAGCTGGAGAGTCTTTGAGGAGTTTTCTAACGTGATTCAATGCGGCAACAGCGTCCGTGGATCGACCAGATCCATCCATGGTTATGATGGCAGCTGTATCCGGAATAGCTGATGGCACAGAGTTTAAAAATTCATTAATTAAAGATCCGTCTATGGATCTGGAAGAATTCTATCATGAGGCTGAATTTTTTTTACAATTGGAGGATGCTAGTGCGGAAAGAGAAAAGGGAATATATGTTTATGTTGTCAAGAGTGGAAATCCACCTGGAAAAGGTGCAGAGATTAGTAAAGGGAAACGACAGGCCGAGGATAATGATGACTGGTCAAAGCGACCACGGAGGGAGCCACGATTCACCACTTATTCAGAGCTGAATGAGAGTTTGGAGCGAATATACCAAGACACCAAAGAGCAAGTTTCCTATCGTATACCGATGCGAAGGGACCCAACTGTTGACGAGAGGAAATCTAACAAATATTGCTTACTCCACGAACTGAACGGTCATAACACAAAAGACTGTAGACATCTGAAGGATGAGGTGGAAGGGCACATCAGGAACGGAAGGCTACTTCAATATGTGAGAAGGCGAACTCCAGCGGTGGAGCCAGAGCGACCACCGTCTACATCACATAGGGGTGACCCTAAATCGGGACACCGGATGGTTATTAATTGACTAAAATAACAATGAGCAAGTCGTAAACTTCTCACTAACACAGTTAGATCATTTACACATGTATGAGATCGTGAAGGATCCACAGGCATGCTCTAAATGACTATTGACTGTATCATAGCAAGGGTTTACACTTCTACATCTTTGTCTGATTATTGTTTTGATTTGAACCTTTGGATTTGGTTTATTTGAACATTTCTTTTATGGAATTCTTATGAACATTACTTTATTATTTGCAATTCTGTGAAAGGAGTTACTTGTATATGCATGGGATCGCGAACGATCCACAAGCATGTCTTGTATGGTGGTAAATCATCAACGTCATTGATTCAGAAATTCACCTGAACGTGATACCTGACTCTAGTAATGCCAAGCACCCCCAACATTCGATAGTGAACAATCACATTCTGCCTGGTGCGGCATTCGATCGCGAATGATCACATTCTGCCTCGTGTGGCATTTGATCGCGAGCGATCATATTCTGCCTCGTGCGGCATTCGATCGCGAACGATCACACTCTGCCACATGCAGCATCCGACTAAGAACGGTCACAATTCGTCTAGTATAACGTTCGATCGCGAACGATCGCAAATCGTCTAGAACGACGTCCAACCTCGAATGGCATCCGACCGCGAATGGTCCCGTTTGACATCAAATGACATACGATCTCGAACAATCGTCATTCGAGGTCATATGAAATTATCAAGTTCTTTGTAGGTCATCGACAAGATATGCACATCCAGCTTATGGCATTACAAAACACACCTTCCTACAACAAGGCATGTTTTGGGGGGCAAAGTGTTATCCCTCCTTTTGGTAGTGCCGAGATACCCAAAAATTAACTGGAAATCAATGATTACTAGGCACGAATATCGATTATGAATTGCAGGTTCACTATGGATATCGACGAATTTTGTCCGAGTCTGGATCAGGCCATAATTGACGAGACATGACGAACAAAGCCATGAGAGCCGGCATTTCAAATTTCAAGTTAATCGGAGTTCGTATGAATGACATATGATCGATACAAGTTGGAAAAATATACTGTTCGTATCAATCAAAGTGTCGAGGTGATGGCCTATTCGAATCCATCAGGTTCGTATCCATTGGAATGGCATCGCCTTAATCTGTTCGAATCCATCGAGTTTTGTATAATTCGAATCCATAAGGTTCATATCGATCAGATTCACGCATGCTCGATTATTCGTGTCCATATGTTTGAATTGATCCAGAGTCATCACATTGGTTCGGTTCGCATCGATACTGTTTGCACTCCATTTGCACTGTTCATGTCAGTCTAGTTCGCATCGATCCAACGCTCGCTGTTTGTATCGATCCCCAAAGATCGATCGATACGAATAGTGCGCTCTGATCGATGCGAAACGGCACTCTAATCGTCGATGCGAATAGCGTCATCGTATCGAAAACTCCCAGTTATTAGTACGAACGTGTCGATGTAAACAAGGAGAAAGCCTCGGAACGAATCGGTCAACGCGGCACAAAAGGTGGAGCGATCCAAGAATCTCACGCCACGTCACCACACACTCACGTGTCCAGGTCGATTCAAAGGGATGGATACGAAACCATGGATTTGAACTCAGCAACACACGAAAATCACAATCTTGCATCGATCATATCTTATAAACCACAGGTCCAAATGTACGAAATTTTCACAAGAGCTTACGTACAAGCTAAAGAACATTCCTGCCAAGCTTCAGCTCGATTGGATCATTTTTTGATCGATACGAAATTGGTTCGTATCGATCGTAGATCGAGTCGAAACTTTCCAGGATCGGTCGCGTGGGCCCACTCACATGCCGGAAAGAGTCTCCCGAAGTTTGAACACGATATCAGCCTCCTACACCTGTAAATAGCCCCCTGAAGCCTACTGAAAAAGGATCTTTTTGGCTACTCGACGTCCAAACTCTTTCGGATTCAATTCTACATCTTACCATCACCGTGTTATTCGAACTTCAGAGCTATATTCCACTGTAACCTGCTGTAATAGATTGAAATCATCGAGTGAATCAATAAAGTCATATACTTCAATGTGGATGTAGGCCAGATCACCGAACCACTACAAATCTTGTGTTCCTGTTCGTTATTTCTGGATTGTTATTTGTTATTGCTTAGATCTGTGACTTGTTCTTGAATATCGCCGATTTATATTCATATATTGGTGCTTTCACGATACTTGGGGTTTGTGACCAATTTTGGCGCAAACAATAGTAATTATTCTAAAGGTGACTTGGTATTTTGTTTTAAAAGAGAAAATCCGATTTTATATTTTATAAAGTAGCTCATTTTAAATATTCCTAAGGAATTATTTTTAATAAAGTATTGAAGTAGTTTTAACTTAAATGTTTTAAAGTATATTTTAAATAAAGCGTTTTAAATTATTTTAAAAATCTAAAGCTTTGTACTTGGTTTTTTCAGTGGAAATAAATATTTGGGAATTTATTTCATGAGAAAAGTGTGGCTTGAAAACTATTTTCAAAAAGGGTTGAAAATGGAAATATAACCTGTGAAGATATTTTGAGGATTAATAAATAATTTGGGAAAATTATTTATGTTTGATGGATGTTTGTGAATGTTAATTGATAGTTAAATAACCAACTATCAATATTGGCCAATGCGTTGATCGTTTCGAAGAGACCGGGATCGGGATTAATTTCATAAAAACCCCTTCGATCCGGTTTGCACGTTTTCATGGAAAAACGAGTTCGGAGTCGAAGATGGAGCAGTTAAGTGCAATGGCTAGTCACTACTAATCCTAAGGATGTTTCCAAAATGGATGTAGTAGGAGTAGTGCCTTCGGTTCCGTTCGAACCCGGGATGGACTTGTATGGATGAATGCTTTGAGAACATCGTCAGGTGGACGATGAGCATTCTAAGTGAAATATTCTAAAAAGGTAATGCTTAGCCTCAAGCCTCATCAACCAGGAATGATTGAAAATCTGGGGTTGTGTAGCAAGGCTAGGTGGGTAGCGCCCATTAGGGTGAGGTCGTCCCTATCAAGATGTCCCTTTTTATTCGGCTTAGTGGTGCGGTTGCTGATCCCAACCGTGGGGTGATCTTACTCGGGATTATCTAGTAAGGGGTAGTCCCGGCCTTGTGTTGCAGGGGTCGGGAGTGATCCTCGGTATGCTGATCTAGACCAGGTAGATAGGTGGTACCCCAGTGCCTAGTCATTAGTTGGAAAGCCATTTTCCCTATGCGCCCGTACGGTTTTGATTATGCCAAACTATTGCTGAAACGTGAGATGCAAGCGTTTCAGCTAGATTCTATTTTACTTTCTATAGACACCATTAAAATGTCAGAGAATTTTAATAAAAAGTGTTTTAGCTATCGTAAGGTAAAAATCCGACATGTTTATTTGTGGCATGGTCTTACGAGATGCTTTTGTTTTCAAAAGGATTTTGAAACGTTAATAATCAATTTGGGTGTGGTTTTCTCACGTTGGTATTCCATACTGACTCGGGTGTTATTTAACTATAATGCTCGGGTCAGACCGAGTATTATAGGGTACATGAAAGGATGTTGTGGACTCAGGAGACGAGCTGGATGGCGGTACGTACTTCCGTATTTGTGTTAAATATTCCGATGTGTATTCAGATTGTGAGGACAGGTTATAATTACTGTCCAGTTGTGTGTTATGTATACTCTGATGATGTATGTATAAACAGATATAGTATTTGTTTTGGTGTAAAGATATGTGATTATCTATTATATTTTATTCCGCTGCGATGGTTAGATTCTGATGTTGTTTTCTACTTTCTTCTTCTACCTCTTCTTCTTTGACCCAAATGGTTCGTATTTCTGTTCATCTTGAGTTGATTGATGAAGAATAGTGTTGACTCAAGGGGTATGGATTTGTGCGTCATTTCATTTGGTATCAAAGCTTAGGTTGGTGATAACCTTGGCTCTGGTGGGGATTACTCATTGAAAATAGAGTCCGTAGTACTCTAGAATGAGTTTGAGCGTATTAATAGATATGAGCGCGTATTTGTTAGTGGATATAAACTGTTTTAATATTGTGTTGACTTATTGGTTGAGTGGAATATGAATTCTGATCGGGTAAGTTGGCCGCTATTCGAGAAGAGTTTATAAACACCTAACACGATAAATCGACACAATATTGTTTTAAAGGTGGGTGAATGAAATAATTTTACCCAAAATATATTTTGATACAAAAGAAAAGTTTTTGTAAACTATTTTAGTTAATATATGGTTGCTTGGATGTTAGGAATGATAATATTAAATTATTATCATTGTTGTGTGAAAATTTAGCTAGAAATTGAAAATATAACCAAAGGTTAAGGAAATAAATTCATTTATAAATGTGAATTATAAACGTGATTTATAAATTGAAATATGATCAAATGGGAATCTGTATAAGCATAAACTATAAAAATGAATTATAGCTAAAATTTGATTTAAGTCAAAATTTGAAAATTTAAAAAAATCCTGGAGAATTTGGAAGTGTTTTTCGAAGTTTTTTGAAGACAAATAATAACATTATTATTTTGGAGGTATTCCCGAAAGGAAATTGTTTCAATTAAATTTTGGGAAGGGAAATAGCATTAACTCACTTTAGTCGCTGGAAAATAACTTCGGTGATGGCAGCAGCATCATCGATGTTCATTATCGAGTTTCTAAGTGACGGATTGCTGCCAAATTGATTTGTTTAGAAGAACCAGTTGTTTTTGAAATTTCAAGGAAATTTGTTGGAAATAAAAAACAGGATTGGTTTAAAATTTTGAGAAGTGTGATTTTTAGATAATGGTGATTTCGAATGATTTGAAACCAAAAGCGGGGTGTTTAAAAATCCTGAGTCCTTATTGAATTGAAAATCCTGATGAGGTAAGTTATAAACTTAAAAAGTTGAGATGATTTTTAAATAAGGGAGGAAAATATGAGCTTTGAATGTTGGAATTAAAATCTAAAGTGAAAAGTTAAAAATGAAATTAACTCTGATTGAGGAAGAAAATTGAATCGAATTGAATTAAATAAATCTGAGTTAAAATAGAATTGAATTGGAATAAAATTCAGTTGAGTTATGGGTGGTATTGAATGGAATTAGATCCTTACTTAAATAAATGGAAGTAAGTTGGATAAGAAATAAGTTTGATTGGAATTAGATCCTTACTTAAATAAATGGAATTGTTAGTGAAGTAAATATAATTGAAAATGTTGCCAAATAAAATGAAATTGGATTAAAATAGGGAAGGTTTTAGTTACAATAAAACCTAGATGTGTGGGAATAAATTGAAAATGGCCTTGTAATTAATTAAGTGAATTGAGAATGAATTGAATCTGGAAATTTAAAATTTAAACGAAATAGATGGACTAATCAAATAAATTTGTAGTTTGAAATGAGATTTGATTTAAATAGAATCAAGTTAAATTAAAAAGGAAAATTTATTTGCAAAATGAAAATGAGCTTAAGTATGAAATTTGAATAATCTGAAGTAAATTAATTTAAGGTTAAAATTAGTGGAAGCTTGGCTTCGAAAAAAGGTAAAAGTCCATTAAATAAAAGATTGGGTAAATTTAAATTTGAAAATGGTTATTAATATATAAGTATGGAATGGTTCAAGCTTAATATAATGGTCTCAAATGAAATGAATGCGGATAAGAAATGAAACGCAAATGAATGGATCGTGAATAAAATTGAAATGGAATGTGTCGAGCTAAATAAAATGGCTGCGAATGAATTAAAAAGGGAGGAATTAAATATAAATTGAGTCGAAATCAGTTTAAATTGGTTATAGAATTTAAATAATTATTTATTCACATAGATATCATCAAATTGCATAGAATGAATTGTCGTTTGACGTAAACGAAGGTAATTAAAATTCTATGAGTTGATAGGGATTATATAAATTGATCTTAAGATCAACTGGAATGAATATGAGTTTGTTTTGTTTGGAATGGATTAAATATAAGCGAGTAAGTTGTAAATCACTTAAACTGAATGGAATGGTTTGAAAATTGGTTGTAAGCAATTGTAATAAGTGTCGGAACTTTGTATGTGCTTATGAAAATTATATAACATGCATTATATGTGAAATTTATGTGTTAGCTATATTAAAATAAGTGAAATACTAGTAAATTGCATATATTTAGCACTTACATGTTTTAGTTGAGTAAGTACAGGTTCAGGGAAGCCGTTGGGCTGGATTTGATTGCACTAAATGCTAAATAATAAGCCGCTTGCTTAAAAATGCTAAATAAAGTTACGCCTACGCAATAAAAATAGAAAATATGAACTGTTTTTGATTTTTTCGACCGTGTGGGTCGACATATATAAATTTGTATCTCTTGTCAAATTGCAAAAGCTCCTCCGTACAAAGGAGACTCTGCCAAAAAATTTTGAAAATTTTAGGAGTTAGAAAATTTTCGAAAATTTTTAGAATTTTTTGTTAGCGACAAAACGATTTCAAATTGGAATTGAAATAAGGAATTTTGGAAATGGAAATTGAAAGTAATTTAAAATGATATGAATCGGTTATAAATGAAAGATAAAATTCAATATTCAGAGTTGAAGATAAATTGAATTCATATGGAAATGGAAAACACTAATTTGAATAGAAGTAGATATGAAAACTTATGTAAGGAAATGTATAAAATGATTTTAAAGGCTATGATTGGATATTATTGCTAAATAGGATATGCGGGTATTATAAAGGAAAAGGAAAATTGGTTTTAATTTCAGAAGGTAAATTTGAATTGCTCGACAAAAAGGTATGTGTTTAAATTTCTGTATGAAATCTGATTGGGTTTTTGATCAAGCCACTTGGCGCTTTGTTTTCATTTGGAATTTGAGAGCCCGTAGAGGCATTTTGTAGTTGTACCGAGCTAGCCACGCAAAGGTTGCGCTGGCGAAATTTTTCAAAAATTTAGCGAGCTAAAAAAATTTTGAGAAAATTTTGATAATTCAAAATTTGGTTTTAAATTCAAATTTGAATTGTTAAGTAAATAATATTATTGGGACTTATGGATAAGTTTGGAAAGCTAGAAAAAGGGTTGGTGTGTCTTTAATAAAAAGATTGTTTTGAGAATCGTTTGGAATTGTTTGGTTTTGGGAAAAAGTAAATGGGTATTGGACCATTCTTCTTAATTAGTAATTTCGAGGACGAAATTCTTTTAAAGGGGGAGGAAGTGACGACCCGAAATTTTTGGATGTTTGAAATCGGAATATTTAATTGATTTTAAATATTTTAAAGTTAATTTTTAACTTGAATTCAAATATCACTATTTATTCGATAATTAAATTATTGAAGTAAATAATCTGAAGTTGGATAAAATGTTGAATCTGGAGTTTTGAGCCAGTTAAAAATAATTTGAAGGTTTATAAAATTTATAATGATGATACTGGAGATAATAGAATGGTTAAAATTTAATTTAAAGGTGATTTGTTCAGTTGTAATAATATATCGTTTAAATGGAATTCAAAAATAGCCTTCCAAGGCGTAGTCTCGGATTTCGATGAAACCAGTTTCATTAGATCCGTAATATTGTATTATTATCGGATTTCAATTTTCGTAGTGTTTGGAGTTGTTGTGTGAGCGTACGATATATAAACACTAAAATTTATATCAAATTCAATATAATAACTGGGTCCGAAAAGCTATCTTCTCCATACGATCGAATTAGGACTCGAAACCTTTTCCATTGCGTTCGGAATAGGGTTATAACCTTATAAACGCTAGCGACATGCCTTGATAGGAGTTCATAATTTTAAGCTACGTAAATCAAGACAACTTTAATTTAAATTAATATATAAATTGATATACCTTCGTCAGCAGCCGAAATTCCCTTCCCATCAGTCTACTTTCTTTCACCATCACACCTTTTTCATTTCCCTTTCAAAACACTATTGCTTCCCTTCTTAAATACACCAACATCTCATCTTTTCTTCTTAATAAGCAGAGCACGACATTCCCTTTCTCCTTCAAAGCTGCTCGAAGCCGGAAAAAAATAATAAATAAATTATTATGTACACGTTCCTCTTCACGTCGACTTCTTTATTTTCTAATCCAAATCGGTTCCCCCAATTCGAAATCAAAAAAAGAGGCAGTGATTAAAACGAAGTGAAGTGGTGCATGCAAAGCATGGGAGCTCGGGCACGCGAGCACGAGGCCGTGGAGGGGAAAGTTAAGCTCGAAATTGGTAGCGACATCTAGGTCGCGAGGCAGTGGGATTGGGCGTCGCTCGATCTGGGATTGTCGCGTTCGCTGGAGTGCTCGTGTGAGGCGATATGAGGCATTTGAGTTTGATAGGCTTCCCGAGGCGGCGCGTGGGAATTTGCGACGAGATGGAGGCGAGATGCCTGGTGAGTACGGCCATGACGGTGGCGGCGTATCGGTGTAGTGCTCGCGATTTAGAGGGTTTGGGGCCGGAGCAGTGTGCGATGCCGATGGGAGGTGCTGAGCTAGGGTTTTGCGATGTCGAGCCTGGGTTTGATCGATAACAATAAGGTATCTTCTGTGATTTAATTTAAATTTATTTAAATATTTTCAGCAGAGATCGATGACAGAAATTTGTTAGTAGTAAGGTATATGCAAATTTTTTTCAATTTAATTTAAATTTGAAAATGAATTTTAAAAATGTACAGAACAATCAAGGAAAGGTCATTTTGCTATTTACTGAAATTTTATATTTATATATTTAGTTATAAACGGTTAAAAGAATTTCTAAAATGAAGAATATAATAATAAGAATTTTGAAAAAGCATATAGAAGTTTAGATAAAATCAGATTTTTAGGAAATCTATATAGGTTATTTTTATAATTATATATGTTTTTCGTAAAGAAATAAATATACGTTTACATATTTTAATTTTGCTAATTTATCTTTAAATTAAGGGTTTGGTGATTAATTTATTCTATTAAAACTATTAAAACTATTTTTTTTACTAAGAGAAATGTTTAAAAGAAATTTTGTTTAAAATTTAATCATCAAGTTAAAACTAAATTATTAGCGGAATTTAAAATTTTTAAATGGTGGATTGAATTGTTCGAATTTATTTTGAATATTAATAAAATTATATAATTGTTTGGCAAGGTCTAGAATCATGAAGAAAACTAGTCTCGAATGGAAATGGATTACAAACGAAAAATCAAAGGTGAGTTAATCTCTCTCATCTGGTTCTTATTTAAATTTAAATGGTTAAATTTAAATAATTGATTGAATAATTGAATTGTTTTGAATGTGCTATATTATATATAGTAGTATATATATAGAATATACTAGAGTGATTGATTTCCCACATTATATAGCGGATGAGACCTTATGCGCCGCATAATAGCGGATGATATTATATAAATCCCATATACCGCGATATTCCACATCGAAGTGGAATTGGTATTTTTATATTGTCTTAATGTCTGTGGATGCAGGGAAACAGGTTGGAGGGATCCAACTGGATTCCTCAAAATTATTTAGATTGTTTAATATTCCGTGTTATGAATACTTGATATTCTGTGATGAACATAATTTATAATTGGAATATTTAATGCTATGGTTTACTTGAATATATTTCGTTACACTGAGCTATCAGAATATATAGTAATGGATTTTCGAAAAGTAAATAAAAGAAGAGAATTTGTAAGTGAAATAATTATACAGAATTTAAATGAATTAAAGAATGAATTGGGAAAGAATTAAAGTGATTATAAAATTTTAATAATCAAATTCCGTGTACGAAAAGGGGATTTTGAATAAACAGGAAGATAATGAATTTTAAACTTAAGCATTATTAATTAAAAGAATAAAGCATTTATTTTAAATTTAAGATTTAAATTATAAAAATAAAGAAGGAATTTGGGAAAGATCTGAAATTGTTGTTTCAGTTAAAAGATTTTAAATCATAATTAAGGAATAAAGCCTGAAACTAATGGATTTTGAAATGAATTGAGTAAGTAAAGAAATTTATTTAAAATGGAGTAAATTGGGAATCAATTTGGAAATTTATCTAAGTGTTTGGAATCAGAATTTTATAAAGGAGTTGAGACTAAGAAATTTATAAACTGGGTTTATAAAAGTGAAATAATATACCAGTGGATATTTGGAAGAATAAATTCACCGTAGGAATTTGTTAAAGAAATGGGAAAATTTGTTTAAAATAAATAGCGATTTATTTTTAAAGGATGTGAAGAGAAGTACATTTCCAAGGATAGCCAAGTACGTTTTCAAAGTAAAGTTTTAAATATAAGTTAAAGGCTTCAATGTTGTTTTAAAGAGAATGTTTTAGAAAATTTATTATTTCTAAATATTTAAAATTTTAAAATAAGTATTTTTCAAATCTATTATCGTAGTAATTATTTTAAAGGTAACTTGGTATTTTGTTTTAAAAGAGAAAATCTGATTTTATATTTTATAAAGTAGCCTCATTTTAAATATTCCTAAGGAATTATTTTTAATAAAGTATTGAAGTAGTTTTAACTTAAATGTTCTAAAGTATATATTAAATAAAGCGTTTTAAATTATTTTAAAAATCTAAAGCTTTGTACTTGGTATTTTCAGTGGAAATAAATATTTGGGAATTTATTTCATGAGAAAAGTGTGGCTTGAAAACTATTTTCAAAAAGGGTCGTAAATGGAAATATATCTTGTGAAGATATTTTGAGGATTAATAAATAATTTGGAAAAATTATTTATGTTTGATGGATGTTTGTGAATGTTAATTGATAGTTAAATAACCGAGCACCAATATTGGCCACTACGCTAATCGTTTCGAAGAGACCGGGATCGAGATTAATTTCTCGAAAACCACTTCGATCCGGTTTGTAGGTTTCGTGGAAAAACGAGTTCGGAGTCGAAGATGGAGAAGTGAAGTGCAAGGGCTAGTCGCTACTAATCCTAAGAATGTTTCCAAAATGGATGTAGTAGGAATAGTGCCTTCGGTTCCTTTCGAACCCGGGACAGACTTGTATGGATGAATGCTTTCAGAACATCGTCAGGTGGATGATGAGCATTCTAAGAGAAACGTTCTAAAAATGTAACGCTTAGCCTCAAGCCTCATCAACGGGAATGACTGAAAATCTGGGGTTATCAGCAAGGCTAGGTGGGTAGCGCCCATTAGGGTGAGGTCATCCCTGTCTAGATGTCCCTTTTTATTCGGCTTAGTGGTGCGGTTGCTGATCCCAACCGCGGGTGATCTTACTCGTGATTATCCAGTAAGGGGTAGTCCCGGTCTTGTATTGCAGAGGGTCGGGAGTGATCCTCGGTATGCTGATCTAGACCAGGTACCGTGATAAGTGGTACCCCAGTGCCTAGTCATTAGTTGGAAATCCATTTTCCCTACGCGCCCGTACGGTTTTGATTGTGCCCAACTATTGCTGAAACGTGAGATGTAGGCATTTCAGCTAGATTCTATTTTACTTTCTATAGACACTATTATAATATCAGAGAATTTTAATAAAAAGTGTTTTAGCTATCGTAAGGTAAAAACCCGACATGTTTATTTGTGGCGTGGTCTTACGAGATGCTTTTGTTTTCAAAAGGATTTTGAAAATTTAATAACAATTTGGGTGTGGTTTTCTCACGCTGGTATTCCAGACTGACTCGGGTGTTATTTAAATATAATGCTTGGGTCAGACCGAGTATTATAGGGTACATGAAAGGATGCTGTGGAACCCAGGAGACGAGCTGGATGGCGGTACGTACTTTCGTATTTGTGTTAAATATTCCGCTGTGTATTCAGATTGTGAGGACAGGTTATGATTACTGTCCAGTTGTGTGTTATGTATACTCTGATGATGTATGTATAAATAGATATAGTATTTGTTTTGGTGTAAAGATATGTGATTATCTATTATATTTTATTCCGCTACGATGGTTAGATTCTGTGTTGTTTTCTACTTTCTTCTTCTACCTCTTCTTCTTTAACCCAAATGGTTCATATTTCTATTTATCTTGAGTTGATTGATGAAGAATAGTGTTGACTCAAGGGGTACGAATTTGCGGGTCGTTTCAGGTTCGTGGCGTCGATTGAAGTTTTTTAGATGTGTTCGCATGTTTTTTAGCGGCCTGATTTGTTATAGAGGAAGAGATGATTGATTTTGGTTCGAAAATATATTTCCGACGAACGGGTAGTCGAGGGGACGATTGGAGGACTCAAGGAGGAGCGAAGGATCAAGGTGGAAGGGAAGACCATAGCTGATTTCTAATTTACACCTCGGAGTATTAAGAATTGCTCGATTTAGGGTTTTGGGTTGATTTTCTATTTGCGATTGGACGCAAGGATGCTGAAGGCCGTACGATGTATCGGATGTGATGAGAAATGGCATGGAGATAACGTAGGTATTGGCGGGGATGACGACATAGGTGGGCAATGGATGGAGAAGGCTTTGAAGGCAGGCCGAACTAGATATACGAGCCTAGGCATGCTCGACATTTTGGACCTGCGATCGCGGTGGGTTAAGAGGATCTTGATTTGACGAAGTAGGGTGGGGATGGATGAGCGTATGGCGTTGGTCTAGTAGGTGATAGTTCTTTATTGGTTGGCAAAGGGAGATGAAAGTTCATGTGCATGTATCCATGTACGGTGATGGGAGTTGGAGGTTGTTTTGGAAAGGATTTAGGGAAGAAGCTTGCTGTGTGGTTTGGGTTGGTATAATGGCCTCGGGCCGTTTCTTCTGATTGGTTGAGAATTTGATATGCATATCATTTAATCTTTTTTTATAAAAAAGTATGGTGGCACGTCCGTTGGACGTGTGCAAAGAAGGAAGTGACGTATTTTGTCTTTGTTACAATTATGATATTGTGAGAGATTGTAGTAATGTTTTCGTCGATTGGAGGAATATATGAGGGGAATTATATATGTGCGAAGTTAGAAGTTGCGTTGTAGTAGCATAAGTGTAGTAATCTGGTACGCTGGAATGCAGTGGGGTTTGAAATTAGTAGGCGGTATGTTAGTTAGTTGACGTAGTAGGAGGAGAGCAGGTCAGCCTATTTTTTGTGGTTGACAATGTTTTATTTAGAAGCAGTTGATGGTGATGTGTTGTAGGGAAAAAAACATTTATTGGTGTAGTAGCACACTACTTGTTGGTGTACGTACAACAGAAAATAAGGAGTCGTACAGTTAGAGAAACGTGTAGATGGAAATTAAATTATGTATATAAGTACAGTGCATAAGTCGAAGCAGTTGTAAAAGTTATTTTATTGGCAAAGTACAGATGAAGAAAATAAGCAGCATAACATTGAATTGATTAACTGTTGTAGTTATACATAGAGTAATCAGTTCTGCGAACGTTCTGCAAGATAGTGCTCAATGGCTCGATCACACTCTTCGATCTGCAGGAGAAGGTTAGAGGGGTTGAAAGTTAGACGATTGGTATATGTACGCACAAATATGCGGATGTGTTGAAGTGTAGGCTAGTATGTGTAGCATACCACTCCGGGAGTGAAGAAATCATCCCAATTACCGTCTGTCGAGTAAGGTGCATGGGGATGATGGTTGGTATGGATTTGTAGTTGTTCTCAAAACGGAGACGCTTGCTTCAAGTCCGTTTGTTTCTGCGAACTCTTTGATGTTGGTACGTACGGTTGAAGTTGTTGTAGTCGTTTTGCGTTGGTATCATTGTATGAATCGTGATGTTGTGCAGTAGGCGGTGGTAAGGCAGCAGAAGAAGCGGTTATTTTAGTAGGAAGAGTGTGAAGAAGCTTTGTTGAACGGGTGCATTTGCCTTTAGTCCTTTGTGTGGAAAGGTTTACTGCACTCTCTTGAGTGAATGTTGAACATTTGGTCTGCATTGGAGGAAGGCGTTAGTGAGTAAGAAGAAAACGAAATACGGGAAAAAGTAGTGCAGTAAAAGTGAACAGATGTATTTGAAAAAGGCGGACGGTGTTACCTTTGTCATTGAAGGAGTAGACTGTGTTAAGCAGGCAGTAAAAGTGTAGGGAGTTGAGGAGTTTATAATTTGGTGGGGAGGAGAGTCGGTTAGTGGTAAAGGAGAAAACGTGAGGGAATGAGGTAGTTGCTGGAAGAGTTGAATCAGTATTATTCGGCAAATGGGGTAACTTGGTCTCATTGGGATTGCGGTGAAATGATGAGAGAAAAAGACGGTGTATGAAAGGGGAAAAAATTGCTGTAGAACAGGTGTGCGTGGCAGTACTTGCGTGGAAAACATGGTGCTGGATAAATATTTCCTTGTAGGAAGAGTAAAGCTGTCCATCTTTAATAAAGGAATCTGTAGCATAGTGTGGTAGTTAGTGTATGGTATATTTCAGTGGAAAAAAAATCTTTGTAAAATAGTATTTTATTAAGTTTGATTGTGTATAAAGTGTAGGCATTGAGAATGGGTACCACGTACAGTGGAAGGAAACTGTATTGAAAGCATGTTAAATAGTTAGCATTGGCTTCATGTCAGAAAGTTGCTGAAGTAGTACAGTGTGACATTGTGAATGTGAAGGGCATTATGTTGGTACTGCAAAGCTCAGAACATGTGGATAAAAAATGGATAAAAAATTTATGACATTAGTTATCAGTAATATTAGCAGTAAAAAAAAATTGAGGAGCATGCGCCTTCAACATGTAGTCCATGCAATGTATGAAATTAAACATATTTGCACTGAAACTAAGTTGTCCATCCTCTATTGATTCCTTAATGTTCATTTTTAATTCTGTACATTTGATGAACGAAAGTTTCCACGTAATAGAAATTGTAAACTCATGCATTGTTGAAAATCTAAACATATCGGTGTATAATCGTAAAATTTCATATTATTATTACAACATAGCATCAAGTAGGAAGTTATGCAGTTAAGTGAAAGTCATATTACCGGAAAAGAGGGAAAAGATATACAGTCTGATAAATCAATTAGTATTAATATATTTGTTTTGTCACTGTAGCGGCCTCCATAGATGGAAATGAGAAACAAATGTGCATAAAAATAATGACAGTACATACAAAAATGAAAACGTCAGAGATGCACAGCCAGTCTTTTACATTAATTTCTATTTACAGCAGTATTAGCATCAGTAGTTGAAGGGGATTCGTCCTTTAAGTACATCTCATTTTCATCACTGAAAGGTGTAATACATAATCTGAGGCATAACTGAAATATGCAATACATTGACAAAATGAAAATACCCCTGCATGTAATAATAATTTTCGCATTGCAGATAGGCTAAGCCCAGCACCACAAAACTTTCCTGCATCTAACTTCCCCTCCAATTCTGATCTCCTCCTATACACGAATGGGAACCACCGTGCACGCGCGTTGCTGTCAGCACCAAGCAAAAGTCCAGTGTTCGATCGATGACCACCCATATACTCCACTGTGCAAGACTGACATGACCACATACTCCTCACCTAATCCGGTCGCCCCCATCAATTTAGGACCCTCCTCGAATTCAAAAATATGAGCCAAAAAATAAACGGACGATGAATATAACTCGATAGCCGACAGAACACCCTATGTAGACCCACAGCACCACCGCCATTTGAAAGCCTCATAGTCGCCTCATGGTTGAACAATTCCATATCTAGCTCAGTACCCACCAAAACACGGGCAATCCAAAAAAATAAAGCCGAAGAAAACTTTGTCCACCATCAAACTCAAACAATTCAAAACTGTTTAGATGTGCAGCAGAATGGCGTTGCAGAAGACGGTTTTCAGTTCAGCAAACAGGTGGAATACAGAAATGAAACGTTATTATTTCATAGAGTAAGCCTTGTATAGTGATGATGGCTAACGATCAGCAACGGGGGAAAAACTGAAAATGAAAAAAAATAGAGAAGGAAATACAGTATGTAAAGGTGTTCAAATGTAAACTATCCATCCGAACTAAGCAAATAAAGGTAGTGGAGGCGAAGAGAGGTGAAATAAGAGAGAGGAAGGAGAAAAGTAGGAAACAAAATCAGTAAAGCATGCGATAAAATTTTAGAAAGATAGTACGGTATATGAAATGGCGAACGACCACAATCTAGTGTTCTATTGAAATAAATAAGCTGCTAACCGAAGAAATAGAGTAAGGCTTGCTTTTACTGTGTTAACTTGTTGTAGAAAGTTTTAGTGAAATAGTACAACTAAAATGTGAATATAGTGGGTAAAGGTATGGTTGTTAAATGTATACATACCGTGATTTTTTCAGGGGATCGAAAGGCAATTTTTAAATATTTCTGCTGTGTCCTTGTAGAGTACTAAGTAAATAATATCTGCAGAAGAAATAAAACACGGAATAATGTGTTAGAAGAACAGTCCGTATAATGCGTAAAATTTGCAATCTTATAGTTTGAGAACTTACATGCAGCAGAATGGCGCTTCAGAAGACGGTTTTCAGTTCAGCAAACAGGTGGAATATAGAAATGAAACGTTATTATTTCATAGAGTAAGCCTTGTACAGTGATGATGGCCAGCGATCAGCAGCGGGGGAAAAACTGAAATTGAAAAAAATAGAGAAGGAAATACAGTATGTAAAGGTGTTCAACTGTAAACTATCCATCCGAACTAAGCAGATAAATGTAGTGGAGGCGAAGAGAGGTGAAATAAGAGAGAGGTAGGAGAAAAGTAGGAAACAAAATCAGTAAAGAATGCAAGCAAATTTTTGAAAGAAAGTACGGTATATGAAATGGAGAACGACCAAAATTTATTGTTCTATTGAAATAAATAAGCTGCTAACAGAAGAAATAAAGTAAGGCTTGATTTTACTGTGTTAACTTGTTGTAGAAAATGTTAGTGAAATAGTATAATTAAACTGTGAATATAATGGATGAAGATACGGTTGGTAAATGGATGCATACCATGATTTTTTCAGGGGATCGACAGGCAATTTTTATATATTTCTGCTGTGTCCTTATAGAGTACTAAGTAAATAATGCCTACAGAAGAAATAAAACGTAGAATATTGTGTTAGAAGAACAGTCTGTATAATGTGTAAAATTTGCAATCTTACAGTTTGAAAACTTACAGTTTGTGTAATTCAGTTAACTTGAGAACAGTGGTTGAAGTTGTGGTGGGGAAAGTAGCATCGGTGGAGTAGGATAGTTGTGTGAACCGTACCCAGTTAGTCCAGTTGATATATTGAGTTCAGTGGTTAGGCACCTTGCTCGAGTTGACAGTGTGAACCCAAATCGTAGTTTGCAAGTAAATCAGCAGCAGTTTGGTATGCAGGAAAGAGAGAAGGAAATTTGGTAGTAGGTAGAGAACCAGAGAAGTATAACAGTTGCAAAGGCATATGCCAAATGTAAAGTCAAACAACAGTTTTTGTACATAAAACAAATGGACTCAAGGGGTGTGATGAGAAGAAGGACATGCAGTTTTGTTACAATGTATGTTTATTTTATTATCATATAATGTAAATGTGAGGTAAAGACAGGAGGCTAAGGGTTGGAAGAAAAAAGAACTGGAATGTAACTTAGAACAGAGTAAGTGCAGAAGGGGGATAGGAAGAGGTGGGGAGGGTGAACTGAGTTGCGTGCGGACGGTTGGTTGAAAAGTGGGGTCGGTAAGATGTGTTTATGGGACATTCATAATTTGAGAGCACGCATGCAACACATCGTGGTAAACAACATTTCGAGTGTGTGTTGCATTATGGCAACGAAGTTCTCCGTTTGCAACCAAAATTTTTGTTGTCTTGCTTGAAATACCACGGGATAAAGCGACGTAAAGTTGGCCATGACTGAAAACATGGTTGGGAAGGTAAATTCCAACGTATGGGATGGTTTGTCCCTGTGATTTGTTTATTGTTAGTGCAAAGGCAAGCCGCGCGGGGAATTGTTTACGGATAAGGTTGAATGGTAGTTTTATGTTTTCGGAAGGCTTTAGTGGTATACATGGAATGAATACCTATGTACCCTGAAACTGACCGAAAGAAATTTCAGCGTCTATAAGGTTTCGATGGAAGACATGACATATTAGTCTCATCCCATTACACAGTCGAATACGTGGATCAAGGTTCCGTAGCAACATTATTGGACATCCTTCTTTAAGAGTTAACTTATGTGGTAGCATACCACCTGGGTTAAGCGAGTTCAAGAACTCAGTTTGATATAAATTTGATGGGTCATCTTCTATTTTGTCGAAAGAGTAGTAAATATGTTGGTCGCCAAGAAATTGCTTTATTATCATGTTATTAATTTCATCCGCAGTTTCATTTGTTGGTGATAATATTGCTCTACTTAGCATGTAGTCTGTGTTTTTAAAATTATCGTGTAATGCGGGGAAGATTTCGTTACTCAGACGGTGTAATGAACGTGGACCGTCCCATCGTATGACAATATGTGGTGGTAGTTTGATCATGTCGTCGTGTACGATGGGTTCGGTTCCATTTTCAACACGCAAAACAAAGTCAGCGTAAGGTTGGTCAGATCGTGCCCTCATATTTTTTGTTAGCTGAAATACTTTAGCAGTTGACCACAAATATGACCGAACTACACATGCATCAGATGTTTGAGCTCTAGTACCGCATGGAACAACCTGTAAAACTTGACGAAAATCACCAACTAAAATAACAATTTTTCCACCAAATGGAACATCGGCATTGGTCAAGTCTCGTAATGTTCTGTCTAAAGCTTCGAACGCATGACAGTGAGCCATGGTTGCTTCGTCCCATAGTAGAACGGTTGCCGCGGATAGAAGTTTCGCGGTATCAGATTGCTTGGTAATATGACATGTGGACGAAGAGTTTAAGTTAATAGGAATTTTAAATCGTGAGTGTGCTGTTCTACCAACGAGCAACGCAATAGAAGCTATTCTAGAAGTAGCGGTTGCAATTGCGATAAGACCTCGGTTTCGTAGATGAGCTAACATTGCTTTATATAGAAAAGTTTTTCCTGTCCCTCCAGGGCCGTCGATGAAATAAATGGAGCTGCTTTTCGAATCTACCGTAAACATGATCGCGTCAAAAGCTTCCTTTTGTTCAGTGGTTAACTTATTTATTGCTTGTAAATCAGAAAGTGGTATTTGTATCGACTGTTCTTCCAAAAGAAGCGTTGAATTGTTGTATTCGTCAGTTGAATGTACGTAGTTATGTGGGAAATCATAATCAAATATGGTTCTGTTGTACTCTTTTAGAAGGTTGTTAAGATCAAAAAGACATCGACCGACTAAATATGTAGTAGATAGTGAGGTAGAAGAAGTGGATAGGTAATCTTCAGTTAGAAAGGTCCAAAATTCATCCCATAGGTCATGGACACCACATGGTTTGCAGTACACTAAAATGGTAACAAATAATCGCCGTAAAGCAGAAGGCATATGGGTGTTCGAAGCATCAGTTAAACAATCCTCAATACTGTTATCGTTTTCTAGCAATCCTCGATGTTCGGCTGCCTCTTTGAAGGTACTATAAATAGTTTCGTTGACCGTATGTAAGTGAGTGAAAGAAAGTGGCCCTGGAATATGATTCAGTAATAGTCGTAAGCAGTAGCGGTCACCTTCGGTTGGTGGTACGGTGTATAGCCGACCAATTACTTTACGCTGTATTTGTCTACATATCCATTGTTTATGTTCGTTGTTCCACCAATACTTTTCAGGGAATTCGTGGTAAAGGTACTGGCGTGTGTCCTCGTCTATTAAGTTTTGGTAAAAAAATTCGGTAAGCATAGTTTTTGTTCTGTGTTCATCAGCTACAATAGATTCTAAGCTTTCGTCTGAGTTAAATTGAATATGTTGCTTGTTAGGTAGATGTATCTGTAGTCCTATTACTGACGGAGACATGCTACTAAGTTGGAACTTAAATATCCTCCATAGGGACTTTGGTGCGCAGATCCATCTAGCGTTAACGAATTGAGAAATTTCATCAATGGCGGATGATGAAGAGGACACGCTTACAGATACGCGATCTGATCCTTTGTAAACGTATTTATATAGATATTTGACAGATTTTATACTGGAACAAATTTCAACGTTTATATGACAGTCATATTTTAGAAGCAAATAAGGGTTATAAGGAACGACCCAACGATTGTCAACTACAATATTAGTTGTGTGACCTTGTATTCCACTGTCACGACGTCTGTAGATGGGATACGAATCAGCTCCTGTTAAAGTTGATGTGGCGAAGGGTTTAGGAAATCCCTTCTTACATATCCCTTCTCGCATGCATACGGCAGTGGGGTTGAAATTGCCGCATGGATGATGAATCATGTGTATAATAACTAACATGTACAAATCTGGTTCTAATTCAATGTTTGGAATTTCTTCCCTAACCATAGTATCATAATCGTCAGCGGTATTTAGTTTATCAGTGTCTGCCAGAATAAGTAAGATATGAGAATGTGGTAATCCCCTTTTTTGAAACTCTATCACATGAACATGTGCAATGACTTTACCTAGGACATGTTTATCAAATAAATCAGCTTTAAGTTGTTCTAATTTTGCATGGAAAATACGAGTTGTCAAATCAAGGCGATCATATGGCTATTGAAAGGGAAATAACTCTTGTGTAATCTCAGTCCAATTAGGATTGCAGGTTAAAGTAATAAATAAGTCAGGCTTTCCATACCTTCGTACAATTGCCATTGCGTCTTGATACCGTTGATGTATGTCTCGTGGGCTACCAGTATGGGAGGATGGTAGTACTTTTCGAACCCCAACATTTCTTACAAATAGCAGAGTTGTGTCAAAATTTTAAGTGTGTAATGTATATTGTGAATGGGGGGAAACTGGATGGGATGGAAAGTACGAAGCGGCAGTTGTCTCCCCACTGGCTAGAGCGTCTTGTAAACCCTGATATAAGTCAGCTCGAATAGTACCTTGGTGGTCTCGAAGATAGCGTAGTCGCATACTTTCAATTTTGACATAAGTATCAAACACAAATTGTTGGAGTAGGCAACCACCAAGTAGCAGAAGAGGCTGCTCCGTAGGTCGTACCTATGATGTGTACAAAGTGGTAAGCGTGGGGGATATATGGGAGAGTTAATGTATTTGAGGCATGCGTACAAAAGTTGTATATTTCGTTCAGCATAAGGGAGTACAAACCTGTAACATGTGAGAGTAGTAGGCTCTATAGCTGATTTGGTTATGACCGGTATTGTGGATGTTCAGATCCCATCCTTGTTCACCGCGCGGGAGGAGAAGCGGATATTGCAGTGGATCGTAAAATCCAGCTGTATCGGCAACTCGTTGCAAGGTTCCTGATCTTGTTTGAACTATAATCTCTCTGTCGTTTGAACTGTTTGAGCAATCGTCGCCGACAATGATACCCGCCACTTGTGACGCAGTAGGTAGTTGGTGAAAATGATGATTAACTGTAAGTTCTTTTATTATCAGCCTGCAATTTTCTACATCCATACGCTGCCCCAACTGTCATAGCACATGTACATAAGGGTTGTAAAAATCTAAGATTTGTCGCAATGTTTGCAGGATGTCTGACGATTTTCAATCTCATGATCAGTATCGTAGATGTACATTTGGAGGTATCTAGGTCTACTACCCGACAGAGGCTGAACACTTCCAATGCTATGATAGATGGAGCCTTGTGCACGGTAAGAGTATATTCCGTTCCGACCGGAGGCCAAGTGTTGATCGATGTTAGCCCCCATAGAGGTGAATGCGAAAGCATTGTTGCAGGATCTAATGTTAGTTCGAAAAAGTAAACCTCTGTCACTGTCATCAGTGAATAAAGACAAAAGTTCAGAAGGTGGCGGAGGGTAGGAAGTGGTAACTTTACCACTTGAGCAACAATTCCCACTTGTTTCACGGAGAAATAATTTTGCACTACAGTGTCGGCACTGAGTTGGCTGAGGTAGGATATGACGGAGGAATGGTTGGGGAGCAGTAAAATTTCGACCATAGTTATAACGGGTAGGAAGAGCAGATTGATGCGGAAGTTGTTGGGGAGGAAATATAGCTGTTGGTGCAGTAGAAGCAGTATCAACTGTTATGGTTGAAAAGCGTAAGTTAAGATGGAGCGAAAAGATATCGTAATAATTGTCAAACAGAGCAGGGTAAAACATGTAGAAGATGGGAATTTGATGTTACGTTAAAGTTACAGTAATAAATTTTGACGCAACAAAAAGGTATTACAAGAAAGACTGAGCTGTGTAGTTAATAATTTCATAATTTTATTCCTTTAATGTATATAAATCCCAGAAAATGTAATCAACTGAGTACGATAATAACCGCAAAACGTATAGTAGGGACCCAAAGAGTGCACATTATGTAGAAATTGTTTGTGTAGTAGTAAGATAGCAGCGGAGTAGAAAGAAAATTGAAGAAGTGAATGATGTATAAAGGATTAAGAGGTAAAAATTAGCGTTATCAAATTTTTGATGTGAGTGAAGATATATGACAGTGATAAATGAGTGTGCGTATGTGTTGTTGTGTATGACTGGTTGTACGTATATCAATGGTTAGTGAATTTACAATTTAGAGCTAGAGCACATGGTTTACTGGTTTGTTAGCCGATGAATACAGTGGAATAAAAGTACTATTATCAATATCAAGCATACAACCTATGTAGGATTGTAGTTAGGGGAGAGTGAAAATTGATTGGTTGGGCAAATGAATATGTCACGGGCTTCACGTGAGAAAGCAGCAAATATTAGAAAAAGAAGTAAAAATGTACAGGGAACAGTAATTTGTTTAAGTTGAAAAAAATCTCTCCTCCTTTTACAGGCTTGAGACCAACATTGTAACAGCAAAACTTACAGCTGGCGGACTTAAAAATGTTTGTATATGCCAAATGGTGTTTTTTTTTTAATAAGTATGACATAGTATAAGAGTAAACATTTGTACGTCAAAAAAATAGTTAACACATGTATGGTAACTGTTAAGTGAATGACTGGTTAATAAAAAATGTATGGTAAGTGGTAAATAAGGAACTTTAAACATATAATGCATTCAATTTAGACAAAAGGAATTTAATTCGCAAGCATGTTGTTGTTTGTGGAAGAAAGTTGTAAATGTATGCAAATGCAGGCAAAAGTAATGACTGGAAGGAATGTAAATATTTAGTGTGCTGGTGAGGTTGGGGAGAAGAATATTGATTTGAATAACGATAGAAGGTGGCATTCAGAAAGCAAGAGGAATATGTAAATGTGCAGAAACTATGTAAATATTTGGTTAGTATGAAGTAGCGTAATTAAATGAACTTTAAATATGCAGTATAATTAACTATAAATTTTGAAAATTGCATAGTTCAAAACGATGGACATAAAAGCAGGAAAATATTTTAACACGCCATAAAAGGTGTAATTGCGGCAGGAGAAAATGAATATAATTGGTTTATAATTGGTTTAGTCATCCGTGGAGGCTTTTTCATTTCTTAATCATATATTGCTCCCTACCAAATTTTAAGGTTGTTTATTTAAGTGTTCTTCAGCGGCAAGTCTATAAATATTTGGTAAGTATCGATCAGTATAAGATTAAACATTTGTACAATGAAGTGTATCATAAAATAGTTTCAATTTTCAGAATAGGGAGAGTAAAAGTATGAACATCTTTTAACAGACCTTTATAAGCCCATTCATATATTGCTTCAGACAAAATTTTAAGATTGTTGAGCAAAGTGCTGTTGACGGTAACTCCATAAATGTTTGGTAAGTATCAATCACTGTAAGGTTAAACATTGCTATAACGAAGTGTGTCGTAAAATAATTTCAAATTCCGAAATTGGGAGAGTAAAAGTATAAACATCTTGTGACAGACGTTTAAAAGTTCATTCATATATTGGTGCGTATATTGCAGCATGCAAAAAATTTAGATTGTGCAGTAAAGTGTTCTTCACGGTAAGTTTAAAAATATTTAGTAAGTATGAATTACTACAAAATTAAACATCTCTATAACGAAGTGTCAAAAAATAATTTAAAAGTTTAAAAAATGGGAGAGCAAAAGTGTAAACATCTGTTAACAGACCTTTATAAGGTCAGTCATATATGGTTCATATATTGCTTAAAACCAAATTTTAAGACTGTTCAGTAATGATTTATTCACGGTAACTCTGAACATATTAGGTAAGTATTAATCACAATAAGATTAAACATTGATTTAAAGAAGTGTGTCATAAAACAATTTCAAATTTCAAATTTCAAATCAGGGTGAGTGAAAGTGTAAACATCTAGTGTAACAACCCGGGTATTTTAACGGTTTTAAGTAATTTAACTAACTGAATTTTGTGGAATTTTAAACGATAAAATTTTGAAATTTAAATTTGATATTTAGGATGCGTCTAGTTAAACATAGCAACCGAAAAATTTTCGTCCAAAAATCTGAAAGTTTATTTCATGCGTAAATTTACTTCAATTTAATCAGTTAAAAAGCGATGAAAATAAAACATTTTTGAAACCTAAATATTTTTACATAGAAAAATTCTAAAACATCTTCTGAGCAAGTTGCCATTTTTCATTTTTTCAAATTCGGACTTCTTTAGCTCCGTCGATCTTATTTTTCTGCGTTTTTCTTGCATTTTCCGCTAGTTCAAAATTCGAATTTTTATAATTCAATCGTACCACTGATATCCGTATACCGTCTTGATCATCTCGTCGTACTACATCTCTGTGATATATTCCCTTCTGTATTTCGAACTTTCGGTACCTGACGATATCGTGGAATAGACAATCGTATCGGTACGTGCCTAAACCTTTGAGTTTTGGTACCGTTACTATTTTGCTCACCGTGCAATCACACCCTAACCTTTAATATTTCTAGATATTGTTGTCAAGGCATTTACTATTCCACCTTTCCAATGTAACCATCGGTCCGCCTCACTCCCTTTCAATTTGCTTAAGAACACACAAATGATATTAATTGATACAAACTGTTCATTTCTTTGCTTTGTTCTCTCTGTATCTTCCCTCTCAAGCACACTATCACCATAACCATATATAAAAAAATTCACGCAAGCACTGCCCTTGACACAACCACCCTCACCTGCTTTAATTCCTTGACCACCGCCTTCCTCGCAACACTCCTCCGACCGGCCCTGCTCAGGACTTGTTTTCCCGCCGCCCAGTCCCGTGTGCCGACCACCGCTTCCAATCCTCCCTCCGATGAAAAACCGCCCAGCTCCACCTCATCTCCCTCCAACGTCACACGCTCGGCCATTCTCATCGCATGAACAAGTTCGCCGCACCCACCTTGCTCCACGTTGCAACCAGATCGCCACCACCTCACAACTCCGGCCACTACCTCTCCACTTCAACCGAAGGCACCATCATCGCCGCCACCCGAAACTAACCACGTGAGCATCTTTCCTAGATGTCGAAGCCTACTACACACGCCCATCAACCGAAAACTGCCTCTCTTTCCTCCAAAACCTCACGCGTCCATCCACCTTGCAACACTAATGGCTGCATCTCCAACCAAGTCTCGGCTCCACCAGCCTTGCCGCCGGCCATATCTCCATAATGCAATCAAGCCTCCACTTCCTCTCAATCAAATTGCTCGCAAGACTTTCCTTCATCCTCCAATCAAGCCACCATCTCCTTCGACCACCAGATCCAGGACCGAGCACCTATGCTTACCACCTCCATCAACACGACCAGCCCCCTCCCTTTAACCACCGCACCACCTAACACGTGCCTTTCCTCCAACAGTCATTGTCTCTCTCCTCTCCTCTGGCGCATGATTATTTGAGGTATTTTATAGTGATATATTACATTTATCTTTAGTGATATATGTATATATATAGCAAGCTTTTTTTTGAATATATATATATAGTTATGTATATAAGTAGTAAGGTATGGGTTTGCTGTGGGAAAATTTAAGTTATATATTATAGTACTTTCGCTTATATAAGTTTTTTTTAAAGTATATTTACAGTAAGCATACTTTAGAGTTCATATGAATCTGCTATTGGAAAAGTTATATGAGGTGTACAGTTTGTTAATAAAGTATGTTTATATAAATTATAATATAAGTGTATATATATTAGCATATGAGTCGGTTTCATTTTTTTTCATAACAGTTGAAATATCTTGCTTAAGTATATACATGGCTGATCATATTTTAAGGATATATATTAGCTGAAAACACTTTTTAATATATGTGTGTAGTGTAGAGGCTTATAGCACATTAATTTATAAGGTTCAAATGCATATATGTTTATAGTTATAAAGTTGAAAAGAAATTAATGCATACTTACAGACGAACTCATATGCCTCATATGCTGCTTTGCATTCTTTTGTTATTTTACAGTTTCATATAAGCCACATTTTTATATCAGAGTATGTTAGTATATTTTTTTTAAAAAAAAGTATCATGCATTTTAATAAGAAGTATAATATATATGTTAAATATTGTAGTGTATTTTTATATGTTAGTTTTGGTTAAATAATACGTTAGTTACATATTATAGACTATTAGTATGTATAGATTATATTTTACTAGCTACTATCTGGTTACTTATATATGTAGTTTTATACCAGCCTGTATATGAGAGTGTAGTCTATTGTTATAAAATATGAGTGATATAAGTGTTAGTTTGAAATTAATATACTTTAAGTGCGTTGATGTTTCCGTATCTAAAGGTTTGTTTTAAAAAAAAAAAATCTATTTATTGGTTTTAAATATATGTACAGATTTGTATTAAATAGGTGTTCAATGTTCAAATTTAATATTTATTTGGAGAAATATATAATGTACATTTTTGTTTTCATTTGATCACATTTATGTTGACCCGTTTTCATCGACTCAAAATTTTCAGATTTGTTCTTAGATCTTGAATCCATCATGCTTGCTAGGGATTTCCGTTTAGATTTGTCGATCGTCGAGTTCGCAATCCAATTCCTAGCTTGTAGTGTTGTCTATCTCTTCTAACCTCGAAAGGTGAGCAATTACTTACGATTAATGTTCTTTTATTTATTAAATTTGATTTCAATTGACATGACAATTGAAATTTGCTGCTATAGTTATTTACACAGTTATATATGTTATTACCTGTATCAGTTCACCTGTGACATCTGACACCATTATCTGTTATTTATTTATACGATGATAATACAGTGTGGATGATAATTGATTGATTGTTGATGTTTATATTGGACGTTAAATTGTTAATGTAAGTGAATAATAGTATGCAATTGAATTTGATATAGGCTAGTTAAATTTGTATAATATGACCCCTTTAAATGTTAAATAAATTGACGTGGAAATAATGTTAACTACACCGTGAATCATTGAACGTATGTTGTAAAATGGTGCAGTGTAGAATTGAATAATGGATGACAAGTGAAAAACCGTAATGTAATAATCTTTAATCTACATGAAATGATAATGTAGATTCTAGGAATAATTATATTAGTTTGCATAAATAACAAATGTAAGTTAATACGATTATTTCGGGATTATTTAAATTAATTTTTGGATTGTTATTGGTTGTTGTTATTGCTTGTTTATTTACTTTGACGCCATCCCTGTTATCACACTTTAAGTTCCCTTTGCTATACTTTGATTGTGGAATTGAAATGGAATCGGGTTTAAATGATAGATACCCAAATGAACTTAACTTAGGATAGAGAATTAAATAAAACCCGATTGGTCAAAAATTTGATATAAAAATAAAATAGGGATTTTAGTCGAATAAATAATAAGATTTGAAATGAAGTTGGAATTTAAATTTAATGAAAGGAAAATGTTAATATTTAAAAATCTGAAACGAAAATATTAACATAGTAGTTATTGGAAGAATGTTGTTTTAAAATAAATTATTTGACAATAAAATTTGGAATTATTCATTGAATTAAGTTTGAAATGATTTAATAATTAAGTTTGAATTTATAATTAAGTTGGAACTTGTCACGCCCCACCCCGAGACCCACATTAACAAAGAGAATTACTGGGTAATTCTGTCTGCTAATGCGGAGAATAGGGCTGGTTAGGAGCGACTATCTATAATCTTGTCTTAAACATCTACTGCATACGTCGATAAATGCGCTATTTTTTTTTCTATTTTAAGTGAATCGACATATCCAATAAATGCTTAATACAAAATTATAGGTGGCTAATGGATCTATCAGAACAAAATACAATAACAGAATGCATATCACATTACAGAACAGTAATCATCATATATATATATATACACATATACATAGATACATCCTAGTATGACACAAACTAATATACAAAAGTTGTACGAGACCACACTATATACATCTAATCAAATACATATCAGAGTCAAGCGGAAAGAAATATAAACTACACAAAAGAGCTAGGCTGATATCCAAGTAGATGCATCAAAGCTAAGTCCCGTAACTCATTGCTAACCTGAAACAACTCGGTCTGACCCGAGTATAAAATACGCGGGTCAGTCTAGCTAAAACAATCAGTTAATAAGGATAGACGATAATATAAAGCATAAGATACAAGGTGATAATTCTTCTCAAATGAGAAGAGGCAATAGAAAAGAAACATACTCATGACTTAAGTGAAACAATGTCATTTAAGTATACAAAGACCTCAAAGGGGGTGAACTCGACAATAACACTCAAATAATATAAACAATCACCGATGAAAATCTCCAAATCAAAAACTCATGAAACTCAATAAGAGTTTATAATCCCCATATCGAAATCACCATAAAACAACATATATATAAACCTTTCTCTAACTCAAGGCTATAAGTAAATTCATCATCTCAAATTGGTGAAATCGAAATCAAAAACTTATAAAAATTCCCCAGATTGGCCAAATCCCATTTGCATGCCAAAGCGATGCTGCACGTGCCATTCTCAAACGGCCGAAGCCTCTGACAAGGTCGCTAACACCTCCCAAAGCAGTTCGTCCTCATGACAAGGTCGCTGACACCTCTTCAAACCATTTTGTCAGCCCTAACAAGGTCGCTAACACCTCCCTAAGCAGTTTGTCCTCATGACAAGGTCACTGACACCTCTCCAAGCTATTTTGTCAGCCCTAACAAGGTCGCTAACACCTCCCTAAGCAGTTCGTCCTCATGACAAGGTCGCTGACACCTCTCAAAGCAGTTCTGCTAGGTAAACATCGTGAATGTGTCACAAACTCACGGGTAGGAATCCGAAAAGTGTTAACATGTGTCCCATACCACTCGTTCGCTCTTAGCGGTTTACTAGCCGCTAGTCGGTGCCACACTAGCAACATCATAAAACTCAGAAAATCATATCTCGCCTCATCTCATTGGCGAGTGGTAAAGAGACACCATACTCGTCTCATCTCATCGACAAGTATTAAATAGCATCGTAACTTGTCTCATTTCATCGACAAGTGAAAACATCGTGATGGTTCCTCATAAACCATAAATCTCAAAATATGAAATCATATACTCAAGACTTGCCTTATATCATTGGCAAGTAAATAAAACACCGTGATGGTTCTCATCCACCATACTCTTACTTAGGAGATCCCAAACCATAATACTCGCCAAATATTGGCCATCTTAAATAATTCCGGTAAATAGGAATTATAAAACTTAAAATATGCCATACAATGGCAAACATCTCAAAATCAATAATCTCAAATAGCTTTGATCGTACAAGTCCGGAATTAACCAAAATAGTAAACTCACATGTCACATACCACGTGTTTTACTAAATCGTTTAATTCTCTTTCTCATACGTTCAAATAGTGCAAAAGTGAGTGTTTCATATTTAAAATAGTTTACTAGAGAAAACAAGCTTTTAAAACTATTTCTCGAAAAGATTAATAAAACAAATATTTGAAATTTCTTTATTATAGAAAATAAATAGATTTTATATTAGAAAAATAATTTTTAAAACTATATGATAATAATTTGAAATGTCCATTTATATCAAAAATCACTTCAAAAGTGGTTTAGTGAAAATTGTGCTCGAAAACAATGAAAAACAAAAAAGATAACTCAAGACCGATCACTTGAATTCAATACGAATTCAATTTAAATTTAACCCAAAATCAATTCAAATTCTATTTAAATTTGAATTCAAATTTTCCAAATATAGCTAGCTTATTGATAGGAATTATAGCTCTCAAAACATTTCAAAACAACATCAAAATCGAACAAGAATGAGAGCAAAATAAGCTAGTACAATTCTCAAGTCAATGATTTATTGCTGTCGTTCATTCTCAGGGCAGCAGCAAAGCAATAAGGTTTCGACTATCTTAATATCAAAATTTTGCAAAACTCAAAACAATAAATATTTATAAAATAATCTAAGTTGTCTAGAACATCAAGAATTATCTAAATCCGACAAGAAACGAGAAAGATATGTCAAATTTAGTAACAGTGTTTAGTTTGGATAACGTAATTACCAAAGTGACAGAGCTGAGAGTTTGCAACAGGATTTCGATCAATCTAAGATCATAATATGCGAATGTCTTCAACATAGCAGTTGTCACACACAAAACAAGATTTTTGGAACTTCAAAAATCGTCCAAATCCGACAAGAAACAAGGAAGATATGCACGATTTACTAACTGTATTTAGTTTGGATAACATAATTATCAAAGTGACAGAGCTGAGAGTTTGCAACAGGATTTTGATCCACTTATTCTCATAATAAGCAAATGTGTTCAACATAAAAGTTGTCACACACAAAATAAGATTTTCGAAACTTCAAAAATCGTCTGAATCCGAGAAGAAACAAGGAAGATATGCACGATTTACTAACTGTATTTAGTTTGGATAACATAATTATCAAAGTGACAGAGCTGATAGTATACAACAGGATTTTGATCTACTTATTCTCATAATAAGCAAATGTGTTCAACATGAAAGTTGTCACACACAAAATAAGCTTTCCGAAACTTTAAAAATCGTCTGAATCCAAGAAGAAACAAGGAAGACATGCACGATTTACCAACTGTATTTAGTTTGGATAACATAATTATCAAAGTGACAGAGCTGAGACTTTGCAACAGGATTTTTATCCATTTATGCTCATAATATGCAAATGTGTTCAACATAAAAGTTGTCACACACAAAATAAGCTTTTCGAAACTTCAAAAATCGTCTGAATCCGAGAAGAAACAAGGAAGATATGCACGATTTACTAACTGTATTTAGTTTGGATAACATAATTATCAAAGTGACAGAGCTGATAGTATACAACAGGATTTTGATCTACTTATTCTCATAATAAGCAAATATGTTCAACATAAAAGTTGTCACACACAAAATAAGCTTTCCGAAACTTTAAAAATCGTCTGAATCCGAGAAGAAACAAGGAAGATATGCATGATTTACTAACTGTATTTAGTTTGGATAACATAATTATCAAAGTGACAGAGCTGAGAGTTTGCAACAGGAATTTGATCCATTTATGCTCATAATATGCAAATGTGTTCAACATAAAAGTTGTCACACACAAAATATTCTTTCCATAACTTCAAAAATTATTGAATTCTGATCAATAACAAAAATGTTATGACTAAATCAATTTTGGATTCAAACTCAGGAAATTTAGTAAAAGACAGAATCGTACACTTATTTCCAATTGTATTTCAGGTCAATAAAATTTCGAAATCTCAAAAAGTAATCAGAAAAGAAACCGTTCCTTGCTGAATCTAATTTCTAACAAAAAAAGAATGACCTCAAACGGATAAGAAACGTGATAGTTATGGTTGTTTTACTTCAGCGCATTCCTATTATTTTTCAGCAATGTACAATGAACGATTTCTTTCCCATCTTAGCAATTACAATTAAAATTTAGCTAGAAACGTGAGTTAATAAACTCACCTTACTGTAATGAAAATAAAAACTCCAATTTGTATTGAAAGAAGCAAGCTTTGATGGGGAATGAGCTTCAAATAACCTGAATTGGAAGAAAACATTGCATTCAAAAGAAGTTTTACACTAAATTAGAAAACCCCTTGCAGAAATTAGGAATTTAATGAAATTGTAGGGCTTAGAGTTTGATTACCTTTTAATTCACTCTAATTTGAAGAAATTTCAGCTTGAATTGAAGAAGGGCTAATTTGAAAGCTTGGGTTTGCAACATGGTGGTTTCTCTTGTTTTACAGAAAAGAGGAAGAAGGTGAACTTGTGTTAGAACGTACATGAATTGGTTTCTTCTCTTTCTTATTATCTGGCTAAGTCTAAATGGGCTTATGGATCCAAAATTAAAAGAAAAAATAAAACAAATGGCCTAAGTTAATTACTTAACATAAAACCAAGTGCATTCTTATATACACTAATTTACAAAACAAAGTCAATTTTCTTTCAATTTTCAACCAAACAAAATTTGTAAATTTACATACACATGAAATAAATTATTTTGCACTATGAAAAGATTAATTTTTATTTTTAAAATATTATTATTATTAAAATTCTTTATTTCACAATAATACATAATTTACTCAATAAATGAATAAAACTCTATTTTTAACTTCTAAAATTCCACAAAAATACTTTTCTTACTTAGAAAAATATTTTAAACTCAAATTTATAATTAAACTCATTTTTAAATCAATTTACATATGTTTACTTAAATAAACAACCTTTAAAATCTCATACTTCTTTTAAAAATTATTAAAAGAAGTAATCGGCAATAATTAATACAATTATAGCATTTTCTCCAAATAAAACCCATTTTCCCATCATTATTAACCCAAATAAATAAAATAAAGTTTCAAACTTTATTTTTATTTTCATTTTATTTCCAAAATTCACTGTTTATTCCGAATAAACAAATAAAATTTCCAATTTATTTTAATTTACAATATTAGATTATAACTATCGTTATAGCTTAATATTAACAGGTAATTTCCAAAACCAGGGTTGTTACAGAACTAGTAAGTTTTGAAATGATTTAATAATTAAGTTTGAATTTATAATTAAGTTGAAATTAATAAATTTTTAAATTATTAATAATTTAAGTTTGAAATTATTTAATAATTGAGTAAGATTGAATTAATGGATAATTTGATAAATTTGAATTCTTTGATAAGAGAAGTTGAACTTTTGAAATAGTGAATTTGTACTTCGTTAATAAACAAAATTGGGTTTCTTTATTTATTAAGTTTTGGAAAAAATTATTTAAGTAAGTTAATAAACGAAATTTAACTTCTCGAATATGTGAGATTTAGTTTCTTTATTAATTGAGTTTTGAAATGTGTAACTAAGTAAATAAATAAGTGAAATTGATTTTCTTTAACAAGAAATAAAATGTGATTTACTGAAATAAATATAAGACTTGTAACTTTAAGAATTGATTTGACGAATCTAATATAGTTAATTCGAAGTTTTGATATAATGAAGTTGAACGTAAGTAATTGATTTAATAAATTGAAAATTAAATGGAAATTGTTTTGAATGATAAATTCACTTAATGAATATTGAATGAAATCGATCAATGAATTTAAATTGATTTGAATGTTAAATTAAATTAATTTAAATGATTTCGAAATGAAATTAATCAATATTTGAATTGTTTAAATAAAAATTGAATTTGAGTTATAAGATTTTAAATTGGTAATTTGGAAAATTGGGAAATTGATATAGAAAAACAAACGGAATATTAGTTTACAAATTCTTTTTGAAGTTGAATTTGATTGTTTGTAATATATATTAAACGACCAATTGGTGTAATAAACACGGAAGTTATTAAAGAGACCGGAATCGGTTATGGACATACTCTCTGTCTAAACCGAAAACCACTTTAATAACTATATGCGGAGTGTGATCCAAAATGAAGTGGTTGGAATGATGTACGTGATGACTGAAGAAAGAGAACGATAATGGATAGCCTTAACACTTGTGTCAAATTGGAAATGACTAAAACAGGAGCCGTGTCAGGCCAAATGGGTTAGCTACCTCGAGCGAACACACTTCTTGGCAAACTACTCATTACTTGTTATTGATTGGCGCACCCTCGTACTTTTGGGAGTGTTGCTTCGCGGTGTTGTGATCGTTGCGGCAATGCGTTTTCACCAGTCTGGATCAGGCAAATGGTAGCTTCACTACCTTGGGTATTGCCTCATGTGCCTTGTCATACTTGTATCTATATATACGCGACCACTACGAATTTTTTTTGTGTTATACCTATGTAGTACTCCGTGATATCCCACTTGTTTACGGTGGAGTTTACAGTGCTGTATAGACTATGACATTTATATAAAAATGTGTTAAGGGGGATAATGGTAACGCCTTAACACTATTTTGATATTTATATTACTGATAGACATTATCTACTTAGCGTACACTACTACATAGTAGATATTTTAACGGATCCTTAAAGGATGGTTATTCCAACGTCCTTTGAGTTATTGTATTTCAATTATTATTTCACTTGATTTGGATTTATAGATATAAGAATGTTAATCCTGACTCGAGTGTTTGGTGTTCTGCTTTACGCTCGGGTCAGACTGAGTGGTTCAGCATTAGAGACTCACCTTTGGAGTTGGAGCTTCGCCTGGAGATCCAACTATCTATCCATCTTTCAGATATTCAATTTGTAACAACCCTAGATTTTTCATATATTTTAATATTTGACTTTGTTTTATTTTGAAATTATTTTAAACTTATTTTGTTTCAAACATTTCATCTTTAAATGTAGGTGTTGATTATTATGTGAATTATAATTTCAAACAGGTATAAATTGGATATTTTACTGAAAGATGAATTTCTGTTCAAAGTGGCCAAACCTTGACTTTTAAATTTCAAATTTAAATATTTAAATTCTTAAATTTTATCTTTTATTATGAAAATAGATTTAATAACTTGAATACTGCTTTTCGTTTCGTTGAAAACGGATTTAATTTGTGAAAGTTATGTACATTTCAATTTTGAGTATAATTTGTTTTATTTTGAAATTTTGTCTATTTTAAATTATATAAATCATATTTTCTATGTTATATTTTATTTTAATATGTGTTAATATGTTATTTTATGTATTTTTTGTCTTTTAATATTTTTAAAGTGATAATAAAAATTTCCAAAATTTACTGTATTTATTTCCTATTTTTAAAGGCTGTTTTCTATTTTTCTGCTATTTTCTTCATTTAAATTATATTTAATTAAAATTTATATATTTATTTTGTGAATATATTTTTATTTTATGTTATTATTTATGTTTAAAAATATTTTACAAGCTCATACGAATTTTCTAAAAATTATTCTATTTAATTTCAAATTTTCTAGTCTAGCTCACTATTTTTAGCTATTTTTCTTAATTTAACTTTATATAATTAATAAATATTATATAAATTTTTATATTTTGATAAATTTTCGAAATTTTATCTAGGATTATTATTATTTCCAGAAATATAAAGTTATATAAATTATATAAGGATATATGAAGAGTTTTTGACTTTTGAATTGCCTTTTGCCGTTTTGAATTCCACCTCTTCATTTTCCTCACAACTCTTCATTTCTTTTGGCATAACTCCCCACATTTCAGGTGACTAATTCATTTTCATTTCACGTATCTTCCTTTCCTCCTTCCTGAGAAAAAAATTTCGGCCATCACATGCTTGGGAAGTTGGTAAATTTTTTTATTTCCTTTATCTCTTTTTTTCCACTTAAATTGCTTATTCCTTTTGATTTTTGTTTGCACTTGCTCTTCCATTTAGGTTCGGCCATGCTACCTTGCTGCCTAGCCGCCTCCACCACCTGATGGCACACTAACAACACCTCCTCCTCACCAGCCAACCAAGTCGTGACTCCCCTTGGTGATGCCCATCCACAAACTTTTCAAAACAACCCGAATTCCTAGCCTAGCCGAGCACAACATCACTTCCATCACCTCACCACCCCTCTAGCCACCACCTACCATGCCTCCACCACCTCCAGCACCTCCAGCACCCTCGGCCACACCACCACAGTGGACCCCACACTTCTGACCATGAAACTTGGAGCCTTGGCCGAGCCCAAATCCATGACTAAATGCATGTATTCATGCTTATGTGTATTATTCCCTTCACCCACTTTGGCACCATCACAAATGACATCTAGGCCGACCCATACCCACCATAACCTGACCCAAACACCTGCCATTATTTTTTATTTCGCCTTATGGTTGAGCCTAGTAAGGGTTACTGTAATGCCCCACCTCTATGCTCGCAATAACAAAGAGTATTAAAAAAATACTGTCTGTTATAACGAAGAATAAGGCTGGATAGGAGCGGCCAACCATAATTAAGCCTTACACTAGTATTGGTTACCTCGATAGGAGTGGTATATATTTTTAATTTTTCATCTCTTCTTACTTACTCCCATCGACTTACCCAATTCCAGTATAAAACGAACTACGATGGTTCATAATAGTTTAGGACAATAAATATAATAATAACACAGATAAGTCAAATGCGGAACACAGATATAACAGAAAGTCTCATATATATATAACTGAAGTCAGTTGATATACATGTGATACAATACATATGATACAACTACAACTGTCGACTCTGGAAGTTACATATACAAGTACATTATCGTATATAATATACATGAATACATATCTTCCTATACAAATACACTGACTACTATAATAATGACGACTACTCCAAAAGATATGAAAAGACTTCATAGCTCTAACAGCAACCCAAAGTAAGATATCAACAACCTGTAAATACTCGGTTTGACCCGAGTATTACATTCAAAAGAAAATAATACACGGGTCAATCTAATTCATACTCAGTTATTAGTGCACAGAAGCAATAATAATCAAATAAAAATTAGACGACAGTCACCATAAATCTCGTCTATCTGATCCTTAAATAAAGAAATTGGATAACGATAAATATAACACGTAACAGTGTTAAACAACAAATCAGCAAATCCAAATTATCAACGAAGATAAATTAAAAAGATTATTAATGAAGATAGTTTAGAAAACAACAGAATTGCCAAAAAGGCAATTGACAACAACTTCTAATTATTAAATAAATAATTAGAAACTCATAATCTAATTATCAAAAAGATAACTTGATATCAACAAAACCATCAATTAAACCAAATCAGAATACGACACAAAATATTGAAATATCAATTAAAATGACAATTCGGGTAGGGCTGCAGTACACGCACGCGTGCGCTGCCTCGCCACTACAGCATATGGAATACGCAAAAGATCAATAAATCAAAACAAGATAGAATATCATACAAACCATACCATGTGGCTGCAGTTCACGCTTGCGTGCACTGCCTTGCCACTACAGTGATAATGTACCCAAAAACTCAATTCCGTGTGGCTGCAGTTCACGCTTGCATGCACTGCCTTGCCACTACAGTGATGATGTACCCAAAAGCTCAACGAACCAAAATCAATGAAGAATCAAATATCGATGCCACGGCCTCAACGTCAAAGCAGAATGACATGGAAAACGTGCACGTATGTGCACAATGAAAATTCACAATCAATCCCAAGGTCAAATCCAAAATATCGGATTCAACACAAGTACAAAAAAAAAATCCATGCAACTCAATATCCAACAAATGCAAATCACAAAGGCTGCAGGTGAAACAAGTACGTGCACCCACCAAACAAGGGTAAAACTGCAAACAGAAACTACAGCAACCCCTTGAATACAATAGTTCAAGTTCCAAATATCAAGAGAAGATGGCAACAGTGTGCAGTAAACCATAAAGAAACTAGACCTTCATGCTTAGACAACTACAAGATGGAACAGAACACTTAGGAGTACAAGAACAAATACAACCAGTACATATGTATATGTATACTACACATGACAGTAAAGAAAGAATGCAGCAAGACCCCAAAATAGACTACAACAAATTCTACAAGGCCAGAGATCAATAAATATTGAAGCACACATACCCAGACTAGACAACGAATTCATATACAATGTAATACTGGCCAGTGCAAGATAGAGACACTGGTCAGACAAAGTGCAAAAGGTCAGGAGCAAGTATGTGTACCTAAGGTACAACATATACACAACTGTGAGACTGAAAAATGCAAGCACCAGACTCGAGTACAAAAACTACAAACTCCGGTGCAATGAACCCAATTATAAACTAAGGCATGAATGAAACTACAATGTAGCTTCAATCGGAAACAATAACACCATTGAAACTAAACTCATATACACATTGTACTCAAGGCAACCAGCATATATAAGTGTAGTGAAAGCCAGTGATCAAGCAACATTGCAACTTCGTTCATGTATATTTGACTAAAATCACAAAGCCACTATTCAAGCTTAAGATTCTAAGTCAAATGAATATAAAATGAAATGTCCAGGTTAAATGCAAAGGCCAGTAAATCAACAGACCAAAGCTATCGAATACCCAGTGTACAGCTACCTCATGAACTACATGAATGCAAACAAATGAACGATTGCCACGATGAATATACAGTGTAATGAGGGCTACAATGAGATGTACCAAGAAGTGATATCAGTGCAACAGTCAATGGTAAAGCCATAACTCAACAACTTAACTAAATTCAATGCATAACGGCCCAGACTTCAATTCATGAAACAGCAAAATCCAAGTGAGTATCAAGTCAGAGCCATGACAACCTACATGGATGAGGCAATGCAAACAGCAGATCAAAAATACACAGGAATGAACACATAGATGGCCAGAGCCGAAGTACATAGGGGTCACAAAAATCAAAGCCATAAAAATCAGTGATGCCAGAAATTCACGAAATCAAACAATAGATTCAAACCCAAATCAAAGCTGCGGAAATCACAAAATCACGTATATATGTGAAATTTAATTAGATGTGAGTAATCAAAAATTACTCACCTTTGTTTTTGAAGAGCACAAACTATCACGCACAATCCCCATCGCTCAAACAACAAAGGCGCGGCTTCAATTGAAATTCGAAAGCCCTAACTTGAAAAGAGGAACGAACGAATAATTGGAGCCGCCATTATTTTTATTTTTATTTTTTTTCTTCGTTCGTTTAGGGTTTGTAAAGTGAAAAATGACTGGGGAGATTCGAAGTTTGGAATGGGCCTTGACTATTATCCTGCACCAATAAACATGAACGTGGCCAAGATTTAAAGCCCACAACCATAAACGAATATTTAAAAGAATTTTAACCCAATTAAAAACTATAAATAGCCATTAGCTATCAACATTAATCGTCTAAGGTCGATGATCAATCGACACGAAACCCGGGTTGTTACAGACTCCCCTCCTTATAAAAATTGCGTCCCCGCAATTTTCATAATTAAAGTCGTTAATAACAATTATTTTACTAACATAAACTGGTTAATCTAGAAAAATAAAGGTCAGGAACACAAATGCCAAAGAAATCTTTTAATTTCATAAAACAAATTCACAAATTCCCAGCAAAATCTAATAATCAAATAGATAATCAGAATACAGAAATCGCAAAACAGCAATATCTAGTTACCAAAACAATAATAAAAAAAACAACAAAGGTCTAATTATCAAAAACGATAATCAGAGTTCTCAAATCAACAATTATTTAATTATCAAAAACGAGAATTAAATGTCAAATCAATAATTATTTAATTATCTCAAGCGATAATCAAATCTCAAATCAACAAATATTTAATTATCAAAAACGATAATCAAATCAACAAATATCCGATTATCAAAAACGATAATTAGAAACAACAAATATTCGATTATCAAAAACGATAATCAACATCAACAAATATCCGATTATCAAAAACGATAATCAGAAACAACAAATATTCGATTATCAAAAACGATAATCAAAATCAACAAATATTCGATTATCAAAAACGATAATCAGAAACAACAAATATTCGATTATCAAAAACGATAATCAGAAACAACAAATATTCGATTATCAAAAACGATAATCAAAATCAACAAATATTCGATTTTCAGAAACGATAATCAAATCAACAAATATTCGATTATCAAAAACGATAATCAGAAACAACAAATATTCGATTATCAAATATAATAATCAAAATCAACAAATATCTGATTATCAAAAACGATAATCAGAATCAACAAATATCTAATTATCACAAGCGATAATCAGAACTCATATCAACAAATATCCAATTACCTACAGATAATTGGAAACAACAAATATCTAGAAATCAATAAAGATAATCTAGAAAATCAACATAAAAGGTGGATCGATCCCAACAAATGGCGAGTTTTAGCTACGCCGCACGTGCATCAACAAATGGCCGAAGCCTACCAAGTACCCAACATAATTTTGGCGCCCAACAAATGACCCGGAGGTCCAACAAATGACCCGAAGGTCCGGTACTGGTATTGACCCGAAGGTCCAACATATGACCCGAAGGTCCAACATAGTGGCTCGAAAGCACACAAAAATCATCAAATATTCAATTAACGAGTCCGGAATTAACCGAAATAGCAAACACACATGTCCCATACCACGTGTTTTACTAAATCGTTTGATTCTCTTCATCGTTTCCTTGAACGTGCAAAATCATCAAAATCATCAAACATCAAATATTTCAATTAACGAGTCCGGAATTAACCAAAATAGCAAATGCATAACCACATGTTTTACTAAATTGTTTAAATCTCTTCATCATTTCCTTGAAAGTGAAAAATTGTGTATTCCAAAAATAACATTTCACATTCTCAAACGGACAAGTCCGGAATTAAGCAAATCAGTAAAAGAAAGGGGTCATAATCCTCGATTTTGCTGAAACGTTTAAGTCACTTTCTCATTCTTCTGAAAGCGCAAACTGTAAAAATTCTGAAAACAATTTCATTTATTTTATAAAAGTAAATAATTTACATTCTCAAACGAACAAGTCTGGAATTAAGCGAATCAGTAAAAGAAAGGGGTCATAGTCCTTGATTTTGCTGAATCGTTTAAATCACTTCCTCGTTCTTTTGAAAACGTAAACTGAAATTTTTTTGGAAAACAATTTTATTTTTAAAACAATTTGCAAATTCGTGATAAAACAGCAGCATTAATGATAATTTCAACAAGGAAATTGCACTTCTCAAAACACCGTAGAAACGGATCTCAAAATCAGTATTGCGGGATAATCGCTTGAAAATCCACTTAAACAAATTGACGGATACTGAAGTCAAAGCGACAGTAATTTTTAAACATCAAAGTCTCATCAAAATAATTTGCATCAAAATATAATATCAGTGAATTTTCATTCATTAAAATGTCAACAAAACACCGGGCTTCAAAAATTTAGCATTGGTGGAAAAATCCCGTTATAAAAATAACGGCAACAAAATACGTGTAGAACCAAACATTGGTTCAACGTAAAAATAATGCAGTAACATGCAACATAAATTTGCACGTATACCGCAAAATGAATAAAGAAATCATTCAAATATATCTTCAACGAAGATAATTTAAAACAACAAAAATTTCAACAAATTCACATAGCTGCAATCGTTTCGAATCCTCAAATCAGATTCGATATTTTCAAAGAAAACAAAATGAACACAGCTATGTAAACAACAATTGAAATTTTATTTCAATTTCATAATTTTATTTTCCAATCAAAAAGGTTATCAGCCGTACTCAGTGAAGACAGTTTCACTGTTTCCGCTGCGCACCCTGATAAACAGTCACAAATCAATCAATCATCAAAACACAAATTCACTTTTATTTTTAAATAAGGAAATTTAAAAATTTCATCATAATTTCGAAACTTTAGTTTTGACTCAAAGCACAAAATATCGACTAATAGTTGTAACACATGTTCCATCTAAGTTATGTTTTATATTATGTCTATAAACCCCAAGCTTTGATACCAACTGTAACACCCCACCTCTATGCTCGCAATAACAAAGAGTATTAAAAAAATACTGTCTGTTATCACGAAGAATATGGCTGGATAGGAGCGGCCATCCGTAGTTAGGCCTTACACAAGTATTGGTTACCTCGATAGGAGTGGTATATATTTTTAATTTTTCATCTCTTATTATTTACTCCCATCGACTTACCCAATTCCAGTATAAAACGAACTACGATGGTTCATAATAGTTTAGGACAATAAATATAATAATAACACAGATAAGTCAAATGCGAAACACAGATATAACAGAAAGTCTCATATATATATAACTGAAGTCAGTTGATATACATGTGATACAATACATATGATACAACTACAACTGTCGACTCTGGAAGTTACATATACAAGTACATTATCGTATATAATATACATGAATACATATCTTCCTATACAAATACACTGACTACTATAATAACGACGACTACTCCAAAAGATATGAAAAGACTTCATAGCTCTAACAGCAACCCAAAGTAAGATATCAACAACCTGTAAATACTCGGTCTGACCCGAGTATTACATTCAAAAGAAAATAATACACGGGTCAGTCTAATTCAAACACGGTTATTAGTGCACAGAAGCAATAATAATCAAATAAAAATTAGACGACAGTCACCATAAATCTCGTTTATCCTATCCTTAAATAAAGAAATCGGATAACGATAAATATAACACGTAACAGTGTTAAACAACAAATCAGCAAATCCAAATTATCAACGAAGATATATTAAAAAGATTATTAATGAAGATAATTTAGAAAACAACAAAATTGCCAAAAAGGCAATTAACGACAACTTCTAATTATTAAATAAATAATTAGAAACTCCTAATCTAATTATCAAAAAGATAATTAGATATCAACAAAACCATCAATTAAACCAAATCAGAATACGACACAAAATATTAAAATATCAATTAAAATAACAATTCGGGTAGGGCTGCAGTACACGCACGCGTGCACTGCCTCGCCACTACAGCATATGGAATATGCAAAAGATGAATAAATCAAAACAAGATAGAATATCATACAAACCATACCGTGTGGCTGCAGTTCACGCTTGCGTGCACTGCCTTGCCACTACAGTGATAATGTACCCAAAAACTCAATTCTGTGTGGCTGCAGTTCATGCTTGCGTGCACTGCCTTGCCACTACAGTGCTGATGTACCCAAAAGCTCAACGAACCAAAATCAATGAAGAATCAAATATCGATTCCACGGCCTCAACGTCAAAGTAGAATGACATGGAAAATGCGCACGTATGTGCACAATGAAAATTCACAATCAAGCCCAAGGTCAAATCCAAAATATTGGATTCAACACAAGTACAAAAAAAATCCATGCAACTCAATATCCAACAAATGCAAATCACAAAGGCTACAGATGAAACAAGTACGTGCACCCACCAAACAAGGGTAAAACTGCAAACAAAAACTGCAGAAACCCCTTGAATACAATAGTTCAAGTTCCAAATATCAAGAGAAGATGACAACAGTGTGCAGTAAACCATAAAGAAACTAGACCTTCATGCTTAGATAACTACAAGATGGAACAGAACACTTAAGAGTACAAGAACAAATACAACCAGTACATATGTATATGTATACTACACATGACAGTAAAGAAAGAATGCAGCAAGACCCCCAAATAGACTATAGCAAATTCTACAAGGTCAGAGATCAATAAATATTGAAGCACACATACCAGACTAGACAACGAATGCATATACAATGCAATACTGACCAGTGCAAGATAGAGACAGTGGTCAGACAGAGTACAACAGGTCAGGAGCAAGTATGTGTACCTAAGGTACAACATATACACAACTGTGAGACTGAAAAATGCAAGCACCAGACTCGAGTACAAAAACTACAAACTCCGGTGCAATGAACCCAATTATAAACTCAGGCATGAATGAAATTACAATGTAGCTTCAATCGGAAACAATAACACCACTGAAACTAAACTTATATACACATTGTACTTAAGGCAACCAGCATATATAAGTGTAGTGAAAGCCAGTGATCAAGCAACATTGCAACTTCGTTCATGTATATTTGACTAAAATCACAAAGCCACTATTCAAGCTTAAGATTCTAAGTCAAATGAATATAAAATGAAATGTCCAGGTTAAATGCAAAGGCCAGTAAATCAACAGACCCAAAGCTATCGAATACCCAGTGTACAGCTACCTCATGAACTATATGAATGCAGACAAATGAACGATTGCCACGATGAATATATAGTGTAATGAGGGCTACAATGAGATGTACCAAGAAGTGATATCAGTGCACCAGTCAATGGTAAAGCCATAACTCAACAACTTAACCAAATTCAATGCCTAACGGCCCAGACTTCAATTCATGAAACAGCAAAATCCAAGTGAGTATCAAGCCAGAGCCGTGACAACCTACATGGATGAGGCAATGCAAAAAACAGATCAAAAATACACAGGAATGAACACATAGATGGCCAGAGCCGAAGTACATAGGGGTCACAAAAATCAAAGCCATAAAAATCAGTGATGCCAGAAATTCACGAAATCAAACAATAGATTCAAACCCAAATCAAAGCTGCGGAAATCACAAAATCACATATATATGTGAAATTGAATTAGATGTGAGTAATCAAAAATTACTCACCTTTGTTTTTGAAGAGCACAAACTATCACGCACAATCCCCATCGCTCAACCAACAAAGGCGCGACTTCAATTGAAATTCGAAAGCCCTAACTTGAAAAGAGGAACGAACGAATAATTGGAGTCGCCATTTTTATTTTTATTTTTTTGCTTCGTTCGTTTAGGGTTTGTAAAGTGAAAAATTACTGGAGAGATTCGAAGTTTGGAACGGGCCTTGACTATTATCCTGCACCAATAAACATGAATGTGGCCAAGATTCAAAGCCCACAACCCTTAATGAATATTTAAAAGAATTTTAACCCAATTAAAAACTTTAAATAGCCATTAGCTATCAACATTAATCGTCTAACGTCGATGATCAATCGACACGAAACCCGGGTTGTTACAGTTAAAAGCAAGTGCAAGCATTTCTATTTGATTTTGTGCAGTCTATTCTAGTTTAGTTTTGATCGTAGTTGATTTGAAACTCATCGTTGTTATATTGTTTTGTTTGATGTGTATCCAAGGAATTTGACATTTGGCTCCTCCATTCGAATCTGTGTCGTGCTTTTGTGCTTGTGTAGATCCCGTTTGTGAAATTTTTCGTTGGGTCATCAGCTCAAACTAGTGAGTTATTCTCACCAAACAATATGTACATTTATAACTAGTAAATCGACCCCTTTTGAATCTGTAAAATACATTATCATGTTACACCTGCTATGTTATGATTTTATGATGTTCACCCATGCTTAAACACCTATTATATCATATGTTACTGTTATATTATGCTGTTCTATTATTTTTATCAGTTTATCACACTGCAAGTTCCTTTTATATTAGAATCACTATGGGTTGAAATGATACATACCCGATAGGACTTTAGAATAGTAGAAAATCGTTATGGGCTGTAATGATAGGCCTGAATGATTTTCAATTATCATTTACTTGGGATTGCGTGTTTGAAATGATCAAATGCGGGTTTTCTTTGTAAATTACGGTTTGAAATGATATATTACCCGTATCACTTTACCTAGGCTAGAAAATGAAATACAGACCCGTTGTTAAAATATGTTTTTCTTAAAATTTTAAAATATTTTAGAAATGTAAATATTATAATATTTTGATTTAAATTTTATTAAAAATGATTTTTGTAAAGCATTATTGACCCTCCGAAAATTTATAAGTGAAATAAATTAATGGTAAAGTTAGAAAACCTTAAATGTAAGTTTTTTGGAAATTATAATTTTATGATAAATGGAATTTAAATTAAACATGAAAATATGATAAATTTATGATATTTTGAATTAAATGAATTTAAAATAATTTTATAATATATTAATGATTTTTGAATTAAGTTAAAATGCGAAATGAATGAATATTTAAGTTGAAATTTTGAAATATAACTAAAATTGAAAATTTGTGAATTTGGCTTAAAAGTGAATTTTAAGTTAAGTAAATAAAAATAAAATTAAGTTATATTTGAAAATTTAAACTTAAGTGTTAAGTTAAATTTAATTTAATGAATTTAAAATTTAATGTTGGAATTTAATAAGTGAATTACTATTAAATTTTGATTTTTGAATAGAGATTTAACTTTATAAAATCATGAATATAAGGGTATTTGAATGATTGTTTTAAAAGTGAAATTATATGATTTTATAAGTTAAAAATGGTTTAAATAAAAATATAATTATTTGTGAAATTATACTAAATATTTGAAGTTAATTTACTGCATTTCTAAAATGCTATTAATTCTAATGTAAAGGATAATACAACATTTATAAATACTGTAGTTGATAATAATGAACCAAATGTGTGACGCCCCACCTTTATACCCACGCTAGCAAAGAGTATTAATAGATAATATCGTCTGCTAACACGGAGAATAAGGCTGTTTAGGAGCGACCATCTATGGCCTTGCTTTAATTATTTATTGAATACATCGACAATTGCCTTACCAAGCAGATCGACATGTCCAATGAATACTTAAAACAAAACCAGAGGTGGCTAGAGGATCTATCAGAACAGAATATAACAACTCATATGCAATATACATCACAGAACAGTAAACCATCATATACGCACATATACTGATACAAAGCAGAGTATACAAAATAATACATGTCAAGTGGTATAGAAAACCACAATATACAGACGAGTCAATAGAATACATATCAGAGTTATAACAGAAAGGGCTACACAAAAAGCTAAGACAAAAAGGAGTCAGCGGAATAGTCCATGCGGAAGCAAAAGAGGCTAAGTCCAAAGCACCTAACCTGAAATATCTCGGTCTGACCCGAGTATAAAATACCCGGGTCAGTCTAGCTAAACAAATCAGTTAGATAAACTGAACAATAATAAACCTGCAAGGTCATACAGTATAACAAATATCTCCAGAGGAGATAACACAATCATCAACAAGAGATGAATCGTATAGAACAAGCCTCATATCATCGGCAACATATAGAAACAAAGGATACGAATATCCCAAAACAAGCCGAATGGCAAACAACAAATACCAATAAGGTATATAAGTTCCACAAGGTAATCGTTATACATCATGCGTCTCAAACAGACCAACACGATGAGCGATACAAAGGGAATATAATATCAATGAAACATATGATTGCTCGAGCTCAGTACGGTACAACAAGGATCCATAAGCCCGAAGGCTCCAAACCCAAGTATCACCCATGCGGCACATAAGGCCAACATCAGAGCGAAACTATATAGGGCGACAAACCCGAAGGCACAAACCCAATATCACCCATGCGGCATATAAGGCCAACATCAGAAGTGATACTATAGGGCGACAAGCCGTAGTGGTGAAGGTCGAAGACCCAGTACTGGACACCACTAACTGGCGGAATGTGTCACAACTCTCGAAAAGGAATCCGAAAAGTGTTAACGTATGTCCCATAACCACTCGTTCGCACTAAACGGTTTACTATCCGTCAGTCCCTTTCACACTCAAAGCAGTACAAAGTTTACCTCATATCATCGATAAACCAAACCCGAAGGTCAAAACAATCAATCGAATAGGTCGAGGATTAATCGGAAAGATAAACGCACAGATTCATGGTCCGTGTTTTGCCCAACCATTTAATCACCCTTCCACTTCGTTCGAAGTGCGAAAGTGTGTTTTAAATAGAATTTATAAATTAGAGAAACGAACTTTTAAATGCGATTCGAGAGATTATTTTATAAAAAACCGTGGATTAAAATTAAAAGGAACCATCAAAGTCAAAACAATTGATAATCATACATAGGATCATCATGAATCGATTCAAATTGGAAATTCAATCCCAAAAAGGCAAAGTGGGCTGAAACAGCAGGTTCAGTCGACTGAACAGAGTTTTCAGTCGACTGACCCCATACCTGGAAATTTTCTAGGTTTAGGAAACTTTCTGTTCCCAGGTTCAGTCGACTGAACAGAGTTTTCAGTCGACTGAATCATGCCTGGAAACTTTCGGGTTCCAGGTTCAGTCGACTGAACAGAGTTTTCAGTCGACTGAATCACGCCTGGGCTGTTTTTTCAGCCTTATTCAAATGAAGAGCAAACTCTTCCAAAATGCAATCGGACGAACATTGGCTCTAAGGGATTATGCCAATCAACAACCCGGCCCTATATGTTCCTCGATGCATCACCAAAACATGATCAAAACATCAAAGTTAGGATTTCAAAGATTTGAACCCAAAACACTAAAAATTGGAATATTCCCCAATTCAACCCAAACCAAATGCAAGTGCATATGAACAAGGTGTTAGGAATTCATACCCAACATCAATGAAATCAAAAGAAGTAGATGTGAGTTCAAAACTCACCTTTTTAACTCAAGAACAAGAAGAAGAAGCTCAAATGCAAAGGAAAGGCTAACCACTCTTCACACTTACACAACAAGCTTCAATCTAAGAATAAAACACATATTTTCCTAAATTAGGTTTAGGATATTTTCTGAAATTGAAGAGGAGAAGAGATGGAGAAGATGGAGAAGAGGCTTACCTATCCTTCTCTTTGAATTTGGAGCAAGAATTTGGATTATCAAGAGCAACTAAGGCTTGGGAGTTTCTATTTCCTCTTCCTTTCCCCCATTTCAGTTGGAGCTTGAGTTTAGAAGTGAAGAGGAGTAGGAATGAATGAATGGGAGGAGATGGGCTGAGTTAGATGGTTAAGTGGGGTTTGGGGCTGAACCCAAAGCTAAAGCCCAACCAGAAAAAGTAGCAAAATTCAACTTACTCCAAACATACCAAAGATTATACTCAAAAAGATCGCAAACGACGCTTTGAACTCAATGGAAGTGGTTTCGAGCTCCAATTCGGCCGTTTGCAGAAAGTAACATTTCGGACCCCAAAATCCGACTAACGACGCTATACTTAAATAAATCATTTAATTATAAAATCGTTAAATACGCGGGTTGTTACAGATCTCCCCTCCTTACAAAATTGCGTCCCCGTAATTTCTAGAGACGATATTTGTAACAACTACATACATACAACATTCAAAATAAAAGGAAATAAGCTTGAGATGAAAAGACATTCTCACCGTTTGAAAGCAAAGATAGAAAACCTGGATAGGATCGCTCGATAAACTCTCTGGTTTCCCAAGTACATTCATTGGGATTAGCGGACCATTGAACCCTAACGAGCGGCACGTCCTTGTTTCGAAGGTGTCGCACCTCCGTGTCAAGCACGCGAATAGGTTGCTGTACAATAGATAAGTCCGGTGAGACCCCAAGCTCTTGCAAATCAGGAGAAGTAATAACAGAATCCGACTCCCGAAGACACTTCCGAAGTTGAGAGACGTGAAACACGTCATGAATACCAGATAAATGAGCTGGAAGTGAAACTCTATAAGCCACAGGGCCAATACGTTCAGTAATAGAAAACGGTCATATATAATGAGGAGCCAATTTCCCAGTCGTACTGAAATGCATAACCCCTTTCAAAGGAGAAACACGAATAAAAGCAAGATCACCGATCGAGGACTCGAGAGGCTTCCTACGGTTGTCCGCATAGGACCTCTGGCGACTCTGTGCCTCTTTCATTCTCAACCAGATAAGATCAATCTTCTCGGAAGAATCACGAACAAAATCTGGACTAAGAATAATCTTCTCCCCAGATTCCAACCAACAAGAAGGTGATTGACATGGCCTTCCGTATAAAGCTTCGAAAGGAGCCATGCCAACACTAGGCTGAAAACTATTATTGTAGGAGAACCCTACAAGAGGTAGGTGATTCTCCCAACTCCCACAAACATACTAGCACAAAAGAATAACAGTCTAAGAAGTTCACCATAAAGTGCACGAAGGGGTAAGTCCGAACTTGATTGCTCAGAGAATTCTATGGATTCCTAAGCTCAAAATAATTTGGAACACCGACGTGGTACAAACAATACGTCAAATGAACCAAAGCTCAACAAAATGAAGTACAACAAAACGTCCGATGAACTTGGTAAAAAGATCATTCCATTCGGACATCAACAAAGAAACAATCACTTGCTGCTTACAACCAAATGCATTGGCAACACGATCCACTTTTCGGGAATAAAAAGAATATCAAGATCATAAAATGCAAGGAACTCGAACCAACACTAGGTTCCCTATGAGAAAATAAACATTTCAAAATTGTGATTGGTGAGGAGAGCAAAATCCCTCACCCAAAAGTAATGATGCAAAATACAAAAGACGAAAACAATAGCCACGAGCACTAAATCATGAGTGGCATATCTAGTCTCGATAGGCTATAACTATTTAGAAGAATAAATGATAGCATGTTCTCTTTTGCAAGTGAACGACATCCAAACCAATACGATTAGCATTGCATTGGTTCCCTACGGGAATAACAAGAATAGGGATATCGAAAAGAAAGAGTTCTTTTAAATTAATTTTCTTTCCCAAAAAGATAAGACTTTCAAAATTACAATTATCTTTATGTAATAATCTTTCAAGAAAAATTTACTTATTCCAAATCAATTTACTGTGCCTGATTGTCTCATCAAAGCGTTTAGGAAATTCCTATCGATAACGTTGATCAAGCGCATCGACCAGAATTCTTAAAGCACTCAATGGGCAATACAATCACAAAATCATCTTCCATATGATAAACATGTTTCTAAAACTTTTAAAAATATTCTTTGTTCGTTTAAAGAACAAAATCCAATTATACTTGTAATAAATCTTATGAAAAAGATTTGCAAAATTCTTTAAATTGCTATTTTCCATCCAAAATCAATAAATACCAAAATGGAATCATCGAGATATTCACAGAATACTCGATTCATAATATGGATGAAATGAGCTAGACAAACTGAATGACATAACAAATCATTTATAAGAATTACAACGAGTGCGGAATGCGGTAAGTGGAGTGCTAACTTCCGCAACTCGTAGCCAAATGAAAACCAGTGGTAAGGTCGTGCTAAAAAGACCTTAACACTACTCAAAAGATTGCTTAGGTGATAATCCTAAGACAAGACCAGAAATATCAGAAAATTCTCAAACTACAAGAATGAGAGAAACCACACTTTCCTCATCATGAGGACTTAAAGAAAAATGATGCCATCAAATTGGAAATCGAAATCACAAAGGAAGACAGAAATCTGTTTAACAGATTGAAAATGTCGAGGATGAAAAGTCCACTTGGGATATAGGATATGGCTTCATAATAATTAAGTCAATCCTTTCAAAAATGTCAATTCCTAAGCCTAAGCAACGCATAACATGCAAATTGGCTCGGAAAGAAAAATCTTATAAAATAATCTCGACATTAATACAAGCAAATTGAGCGTTGCGGATCCACCAATTCGGATTCGCAATTCTCAAAGAAGTAACCATACAAGAAACATCCAAAGATAAATCATCGAAGAGCTTCTTCGATACGGAAAAAATGTGAAGCACCCATATTAAAGAGAACTCGAATACAATAGAACCATTTTTTTTATAAAAAAAATGGAGATGTACCTTTTCACCGAGAAGAACCTCCAGAAGCATCCGTTATCTTTAGCTTGCTAGATAAAGGATTTTTCGGAACAATAGGACAAGTGAAAATACGATGGCCTTCCTTCTTGCAATAGTGGCAGAAGAGAGGCATAGGGCAAGCTCGAATCACATGATCAGGGGAACCACAATTGAAACACTTTCGAGTGGAAGGTGTTCCAACAGACTGAGACTGAGACTGAGGATCAGATTCAACGGGCTTTTTCTTCTTGGAAGGGAAAATTTTCCGCTTATCGAATGGAAACTGCCTCTTGTTGGCGTTCTTACGAACCTCAACATCATTCCCACAATCACACTCCTTCTCAAAGGCTTCGAGATGAAGTGCCGAATCAACCAACTCCTCAAAGGAAAGTTTAAGCTGGAGCATTAAAGACTTCTTAAGACATTTCTTAAGACCAGATACAAATTTCAGATTCTTCCTATACGAAGTGCTAATGAATTCAAGACCATATTTAGATAAGGCTTCGAAAGATGCAACATATTCAGAAACGGAAGAATCCCCTTGCTTCAATTCAAGAAAGCGCCGGGACAACAAAGCTTTCTCAGATTCAGGAACGAACTTGAGTTCGAATCGTTCCCGAAACTGAGTCCAAGAAAGAGCAGACTCATCAAATTCAGCTAAAAGAAGCTCGTACCAGTCAAGGGCACGCTTTTGCAATAAGCTAGAATTTACAAGAACCCTATCATCGTCAGAAAGATCCATGCGAGAGAGAACATGCTCGTACATGCGAACCCAAGCTTGTACCTCAAGAACAATCTCGGAGCCTTAAATGGTTTCCCTCCAAGATGAGAAAAATCACTGCACAAACGTGCGAAGGTGGACTTGCATGGAGGAGATGTTCGAGTAGGAACTGGGGGCTGCGTGCTCCTAAATCACTCTAAAAACTGATCGGCAGACATATAGACGCCGTCCGGATGTGAGCCACTGAATTGCCCAGCATCCGAGCGTCGTCCTCCGTCTCTTCCAGCCATAAGCTGAAAGTTAAGATAAGGTAAAAATTATTCCCAAGGTAGATAATTCAATATGGAATAAAACGGAATTTAAATGCATTCCTAGGCATAATCCCAAATCCTATCTAACCTTTGATGGTAGAAGGAATAGAGACACACGATGATTCAAAGATTTGTATCACTTATCACACTCTGATGTATCGTAATATGTGCTCTATTCTGTGTTTATCATATTTTGTTCTGAACCTGGCTCTGATACCAAGCTGTGACGCCCCACCTTTATACCCACGCTAGCAAAGAGTATTAATAGATAATACCGTCTGCTAACACGGAGAATAAGGCTGTTTAGGAGCGACCATCTATGGCCTTGCTTTAATTATCTATTGAATACATCGACAATTGCCTTACCAAGCAGATCGACATGTCCAATGAATACTTAAAACAAAACCAGAGGTGGCTAGAGGATCTATCAGAACAGAATATAACAACTCATATGCAATATACATCACAGAACAGTAAACCATCATATACACACATATACCGATACAAAGCAGAGTATACAAAATAATACATGTCAAGTGGTATAGAAAACCACAATATACAGACGAGTCAATAGAATACATATCAGAGTTATAACAGAAAGGACTACACAAAAACCTAAGACAAAAAGGAGTCAGCGGAATAGTCCATGCGGAAGCAAAAGAGGCTAAGTCCAAAGCACCTAACCTGAAACATCTCGGTCTGACCCGAGTATAAAATACCCGGGTTAGTATAGCTAAACAAATCAGTTAGATAAACTGAACAATAATAAACCTGCAAGGTCATACAGTATAACAAATATCTCCAGAGGAGATAACACAATCATCAACAAGAGATGAATCATATAGAACAAGCCTCATATCATCGGCAACATATAGAAACAAAGGATACGAATATCCCAAAACAAGCCGAATGGCAAACATCAAATACCAATAAGGTATACAAGTTCCACAAGGTAATCGTTATAGATCATGCGGCTCAAACAGAGCAACACGATGAGCGATACCAAGGGAATATAATATCAATGAAACATACGATTGCTCGAGCTCAGTACTGTACAACAAGGATCCATAAGCCCGAAGGCTCCAAACCCAAGTATCACCCATGCGGCACATAAGGCCAACATCAGAGCGAAACTATATAGGGCGACAAACACGAAGGCACAAACCCAATATCACCCATGCGGCACATAAGGCCAACATCAGAAGTGATACTATAGGGCGACAAGCCGTAGTGGTGAAGGTCGAAGACCCAGTACTGGACACCACTAACTGGCGGAATGTGTCACAACTCTCGAAAAGGAATCCGAAAAGTGTTAACGTATGTCCCATAACCACTCGTTCGCACTAAACGGTTTACTATCCGTCAGTCCCTTTCACACTCAAAGCAGTACAAAGTTTACCTCATATCATCGATAAACCAAACCCGAAGGTCAAAACAATCAATCGAATAGGTCGAGGATTAATCGGAAAGATAAACGCACAGATTCATGGTCCGTGTTTTGCCCAACCATTTAATCACCCTTCCACTTCGTTCGAAGTGCGAAAGTGTGTGTTTTAAATAGAATTTATAAATTAGAGAAACGAACTTTTAAATGCGATTCGAGAGATTATTTTATAAAAACCCGTGGATTAAAATTAAAAGGAACCATCAAAGTCAAAACAATTGATAATCATACATAGGATCATCATGAATCGATTCAAATTGGAAATTCAATCCCAAAAAGGCAAAGTGGGCTGAAACAGCAGGTTCAGTCGACTGAACAGAGTTTTCAGTCGACTGACCCCATACCTGGAAATTTTCCAGGTTTAGGAAACTTTCTGTTTCCAGGTTCAGTCGACTGAACAGAGTTTTCAGTCGACTGAATCATGCCTGGAAACTTTCGGGTTCCAGGTTCAGTCGACTGAACAGAGTTTTCAGTCGACTGAATCACGCCTGGGCTGTTTTTTCAGCCTTATTCAAATGAAGAGCAAACTCTTCCAAAATGCAATCGGACGAACATTGGCTCTAAGGGCTTATGCCAATCGACAACCCGGCCCTATATGTTCCTCGATGCATTACCAAAACATGATCAAAACATCAAAGTTAGGATTTCAAAGATTTGAACCCAAAACACTAAAAATTGGAATATTCCCCAATTCAACCCAAACCAAATGCAAGTGCATATGAACAAGGTGTTAGGAATTCATACCCAACATCAATGAAATAAAAGAAGTAGATGTGAGTTCAAAACTCACCTTTTTAACTCAAGAACAAGAAGAAGAATCTCAAATGCAAAGGAAAGGCTAACCACTCTTCACTCTTACTCAACAAGCTTCAATCTAAGAATAAAACACATATTTTCCTAAATTAGGTTTAGGATATTTTCTGAAATTGAAGAGGAGAAGAGACGGAGAAGATGGAGAAGAGGCTTACCTATCCTTCTCTTTGAATTTGGAGCAAGAATTTGGATTATCAAGAGCAACTAAGGCTTGGGAGTTTCTATTTCCTCTTCCTTTCCCCCATTTAAGTTGGAGCTTGAGTTTAGAAGTGAAGAGGTGTAGGAATGAATGAATGGGAGGAGATGGGCTGAGTTAGAGGGTTAAGTGGGGTTTGGGGCTGAACCCAAAGCTAAAGCCCAACCAGAAAAAGTAGCAAAATTCAACTTACTCCAAACATACCAAAGATTATACTCAAAAAGATCGCAAACGACGCTTTGAACTCAATGGAAGTGGTTTGGAGCTCCAATTCGGCCGTTTGCAGAAAGTAACATTTCGGACCCCAAAATCCGACTAACGACGCTATACTTAAATAAACCATTTAATTATAAAATCGTTAAATATGCGGGTTGTTACAAAATGGCTCAATTTAATTAAAGGCTATTATAGCATTTTTTGTGAATGTTATAATGGTTGAATTTAACTAAGTTTATTTGAAGCTAATGGAACCCTATTACAGCATTTAAATGTTGTCTTTTGTTAAATTGAACTGTTTTATGTGTGACTTTCCGTAGCATTTTCTAAATGCTGCGAAAGTTGAATTTTCATTGTTTTAATAAATTTAAGTGAATGAATGAACTTTGAAAGATTAAAATTTTGGAAATTTAATAGTTTAATTATTAAATATAATATCTTCATTTTTATGATTTAAATGAAGCAATTTGTTTCTAAATATAAACTATTTTGAAATGTGTTTTGAAATAGTATTTAAATTAAATAAAAATGAATGTGGTTTGGAAGATATGATATTTTGATATTTTGAAATGCATTTTGAATGATATTGAATTTTTAAATGATATTTGATTTCGAAGTATAAATACTATTTTGAAATTTTAACCGCGGGATGTATTTAATTTATAGTTTAACTGATCTTTAAAGGATGGGTGATCCCAAACATCCTTTAAGTTATGGTGCATTTCTACTACAGTTCACTTGAGTTGATTTACATTATATAAGTATATATTGTCTTGACTCGAGTGTTTTGTGTTTTACTTTACGCTCGGGTCAGCCTGAGTATTCACAGCTTTGGATTCTCTTTCTGGAGCTGGTCTTTGCTGGAGTTTCTGCTTATCTACATTTATATCTACTTTTCGTTTCAGCTATTCTAGTTTATCTCATGTATTAGTGAACTTCTATGTATTTAGGATTTCTATTTTGTTGTTTTCAGACTGTAATATGTTTTTGGTTTGAGACTCTGCCGTAGTAGCTTCATGAACTACTATGTATTTTATATTCCGCTGCGAGGTATTCTGTTTGTTCTGTGTCTGTGATTCTGTGATTTATATTTCATTTGCTCCAAATTTATTTACAATGCGGTATTTTGAGAAATTCAAGTCCGACATGTGCAGCCGCGAATGGCTGAAAATACCGGGTTGTTACATTTGGTATCAGAGCTTTGGTTTTAGGCAAACCATAGCCTGTGGAGCAAAAACTCATTAGAGATAGGGTAGAAATACCCTAGAATGAGTGAAATCAATCTCAGAATCCTTTCTTGTGAGAGAACATATTTTCGAAGTATAAAATAATTTCCAAATGATTTTTAAAGGATTTTCAAAGATTATTTTGGTATAAAATTTTCTTATTTTGAAACCAAGATTTTCAAAACTTCATTCCTTCAGTATCCATCTTGCTAGAAATCTCTTGGTTATGATTCTTATCGATTAGGATTCCTTGAATTTGGGAACGCTCCCACTTGTTCTGAAATCCAGTCTTGTCTTCCCTATTCTATCCATTTTGATTTTGGAGCATTTCATAACTCCATTTTGGAATGACCTCTATAAAGATCGGTGATTCCGCAAATCGTTGAATCATTTGTAAATGGGTGAAAATCCTTTATAATTGGCATTGATTCACCGAAGATTCCTGTATCCTCGGTTTTCGATGCTATCTATCTCTTGCTCTACCTGGATTCTATCTTTGGCGATCGAATGTCGATTTGCCTTAGATTTCCGAATTGATTATATTACTGAAGTCACGGTTGACCGGTTAAGGTCACCCGCGATTTATATAGGCTTATCATCTTCTATTTGGTAATAAAATTATCTTATCTTCGTTCGAGCTTATCTTCGAAACAGAATTTTGTTTTATTAGAGTTCCTCTAAATTTGAATCTCCGTATTGCTTGAAATCTAACCTTGAATCATTCTTTGGAAATTTGTGTTTGATTGCATTTTGAATTTGTGCATACATCGAAATTATTATTTTGACAAGGATGACCCTATTTTGTATATAAAAGTGAAATGTTTTCAATAAGGATTTTTACCTTTGGAAAATGAAAATTTGAAGCTTTGAAAGGATTTGAAATTTTGGAAATTTATAAGAAAATGTGATTTATATAAAAATGATTTATAAATGAAGGGTTTTGAATTTGAATTTCGAGGAATCGAACTCCGGTGTTTTGAAATGGGTTTTTAAGATTTTGGAAAATATATAATAATAATATGATTTGAAGATATTTTTCCAAATAAGAAATGTTTCAAATGTATTCAAATGAATTCTAATGATGTCAAAGAGATATCAAAGAAGTTTCAAGAAATAAAAGTCCAGAACCCACTTATGTCGCTGAAAAATAATTTTGGTGATGAATACATGCATCATCGACATTGATTTTTGAGTTTCTAAGTGGGGAAGAGGCCACTCTAGTAGCTTTGCTATGCGAGTGATTTTATGAAACCAAATTTTGATTTCCAATTTTGAAGTATGGTTTGATATTCGAAAGATATGTGTATATATATAATTGAAATGATTTAAAATAAGCCGATGTTCAATCCTCGAGATTCAGATTTGTTTTGGTATAACCTTACCTATTGGAATCGATTTACTAATTTGTTGGTGATTTCCAACTCTTGGATTGAAAATATAATTTCTTCGACTATTTTGAAGGTTCGAGCACTTCCAAATCAAGGTTAACTTTTGAAAGCTAAGAAATTTTGAATGGTATAAGGTATTTGATAAAGTATAAGTTTAGTTTGGTATGATTAATGTATAAAGTAATATGATTTATATAAGTTTGAAACTGTTGTGGAGTGAAATAAATAAGACTATTTTGAATTATACTGGTATAAATATAGTTTTGAAAAGATATTTGAAGTAAAATGTTGAGTTTTTGTTAAATTTATAAGTTAAGAAAAACAGTGAATTTTGACTTAACAAATGAAAGTGAGTTTTAAATTGAATATTTGATTTAAAATTTTGTTGTGATAAATCATATGTTAAAAATTATTTAAATGTGAAATTTTGAAGTCTAGAAATATGATTTATAAGTTTAAAATTTGCTAAAATTGAAGTTGTATTGTTTTTTAAAAGTTATAATAAAATCTGGAATTTTATTAATAGCATTTCTAAAATGCTATAGTTTTATGACAACACTTTAAAATGCTATTGTTTTTGAATTTAACTTTGTTTGAATTAACTAAATATATGTTATGGCATATTATAAATGCCGTTATTCTTGAACTAAACTATTTTGGAAACTATAAGTTACGATAGCACTTTTAAATGCTGTCATTGTTACAATTCGACAATGTTTCGTAATGTTATAGATTTTAACACTGTTGAGTTATGTTTTAAAAAGTTAAATGATTTAATTTTGGAATTGATTATTTGAGAAATTTAAGGAGTTTTGAATATAATTTAATATTTAAATTTGAATTTTAAGGAATTTAAATTGAATTTGAATTTAAATAAGGTTTAGTTGGTTATGTGTTAAATGGAATGAAATGTAATGAGATAAATGAATTTTTGAATGGAATTTTGAAATGTATTTTGTAATGATATTTGAAATAACAATTGAATGACATATTTGATTTTTTTAAAAATGATATTTAAATTTAAATATTTGAAATTGAATTCAAATAATGATTTGATAATGAGGCTTTGAATGATATAATCTTTATTTGATAAAGAATGTGAATCAGGAATGATAACTGATTTTGATAAACGAAATTTAAAGTTTATATTTGTATGAAAGGATATTTGGTTTACTTTTAATTTGAGTTTAATTAAAAATGATGGATTTATGAAATGAATATGTCAAAACTAAGTAATAATGAAGTAAAATTTGAGATATATGAAATTATAAAATTTAGTTTTGGAATACGGTACATTTAAGCTCTGAAATATATTAAAGATTGAATAGTTTATTTTGCGGATTAAATCTTTATTTGAAATTTGATAATATTTGAAATGGTTTTGTTGGAAAAATAAATTGAATTGAAACTGATGGTTTGAATTGAATTAAAGCTGGAACTTGTAGACTTGGGTTTAAATTGAATAAATTTGTGAAATGTAAAGAATTAAAGGGATGTTTTATGATTTCAAATGTACGATTTAGAAAAGTTATGATTTTCAAAGTATAATGATTTCAAGTATTTTAGTTTCGAAAGATTTATAACTTTGAAAGTATTATGATTTTTGAAAGTGAATATATGTTTGAAATGGAAATGAATTTGTTTGACCTAAATTTTTGTTGATTTGGAAATTTGGATTATTTTCTAAATCTATTGTTTTAAGAAACTTTGAAACTGAGTATATGTAATTCAGAAGAAATGATTTGGCGAAATCATATATGATTTTGAAACTGAAATGTTATTGAAACAAATTAAAATTGAGAACCTTGTTTTACTAAATAATTGATTTGGGAGTTATCGAACTTATATAAAATGTATTTGTATAAGTATGAAGTTGATTTGAAAATGTTGAATTGAAAAGGTACTCAATTTGTAAATTAAAATCTTATATAATCGAAGTTTATATTAGTATGATTTGATATACTATTGATTTTGGAAAGTATTCGATTTGAAAATGAAATCTTATATATAATGGAATTTATATAAGTGCGATATTTGAAGCTATGATTTTGAAGGACTACTATATATGGTATATTATATTTTGATGTAAGAGGTATGGGAAGTACCCTCCGGAAGAAGTATAGTGATATGCTTCGACCCAGATGGACTTGGGGAATCCAGGAATGGAATCGACCGATAAACCCTAATGGACTTGGGTGAATTTAGAAATGGATTCAAACTGATATGGTTGTCCGGACTTAAACTCATGAGTTCCTCGATTTATTTCCAGGGTAGATGGTTCTTTAGTTTACCCAATGGAGCGCTTTCGATCCTGGGATCTGTTGTTTATGGATCTTCCGGGAAGGAAGTGCATCCATTGCGTAAATCATTGAATCAGCAGCGTACCACTGCAGCAGGGGTCGATGGTCCCTTGTTTACGAACTGGCTACGATATTTTTCTAGAATCCGAAAGGTAGAAGGATCTTCTGGAAAGTGTTATGTCCATTTCGTAAATATTGGATCAGCAGCATGCCACTGCTATCATATTATCATCATTTGACATTGGATTTTGAGCGGAACTTCTCATACCTATTTTTTTAGTATTTTCACTGGGTGTTGAAACAGGTCTACTAAGTACTTGGAGAATTCTAGCTTTATGCCTGATCAACGCATAGCCAGAGTCTGCAGGAACGAATGTAAACTTGTTAAGACATCGAGTTATAAAAGTATTTTGGTAAAGTATTGTATAAAGGATATTCTAATCATGATTTAAAATGTCTTAAATATTGTTTACTTCAAACTATCAAATTTGAATCAAATAACTAATTATCATATTAAATGTTTAACATGTCAAATATAAAAAAAATTAAAATAATGGTTCATCCAGGTCTTTCAACCTGCTTTCCCTCCTAGCTACTTTTTCCGTACGTTCTTTCAGGATGTCTTCCAACCTATTGTTCTTTCTTGTTGTTTCTCCGCTTCCTTCCTTTTCGAGGATGAAAAGATTTGAGTGGGGGAGAGTGTAACAACCCTAGATTTTTCATATATTTTAATATTTGACTTTGTTTTATTTTGAAATTATTTTAAACTTATTTTATTTCAAACATTTCATCTTTAAATGTAGGTGTTGATTATTATGTGAATTATAATTTCAAACCGGTATAAATTGGATATTTTACTGAAAGATGAATTTCTGTTCAAACTGGTCAAACCTTGACTTTTAAATTTCAAATTTAAATATGTAAATTCTTAAATTTTATCTCTTATTATGAAAATAGATTTAATAGCTTGAATATTGCTTTTCGTTTCTTTGAAAACGGATTTAATTTGTGAAAGTTACGTACATTTCAATTTTGAGTATAATTTGTTTTATTTTGAAATTTTGTCTATTTTAAATTATATAAATCATATTTTCTATGTTATATTTTATTTTAATATGTGTTAATATGTTATTTTATGTATATTTTGTCTTTTAATATTTTTAAATTGACAATAAAAATTTTCCAAAATTTACTGTATTTATTTCCTATTTTTAAAGGCTGTTTTCTATTTTTCTGCTATTTTCATCATTTAAATTATATTTAATTAAAATTTATATATTTATTTTTTGAACGTATTTTTATTTTATGTTATTATTTATGTTTAAAAATATTTTACAAGCTTATATGAATTTTTTAAAAATTATTCTATTTAATTTTAAATTTTCTAGTCTAGTTCACTATTTTTAGCTATTTAACTTTATATAATTAATAAATATTATATAAATTTTTATATTTTGATAAATTTTCGAAATTTTATCTGGGATTATTATTATTTCCAGAAATATAAAGTTATATAAATTAAATAAGGATATATGAAGAGTTTTTGGCTTTTGAATTGCCTTTTGCCGTTTTGAATTCCACCTCTTCATTTTCCTCACAACTCTTCATTTCTTTTGGCATAACTCCCACATTTCAGCTGACTAATTCATTTTCATTTCACATCTCTTCCTTTCCTCCTTCCTGAGAGAAAAATTTCGGCCATCACATGCTTGGGAAGTTGGTATTTTTTTTTTTCTTTTATCTTTTTTTTTTTAAACTTATATTGCTTATTCCTTTTGATTTTAGTGCACTTGCTCTTCCATTTAGGTTCGGCCATGCTACCTTGCTGCCTAGCCGCCTCAACCACCTGATGGCACACCACCAACACCTCCTCCTCACCAGCCACCCAAGCCGTGACCCCCTTTGGTGATGCCCATCCACAAACTTTTCAAAACTACCCGAATTCCTAGCCTAGCCGAGCACAACATCACTTCCATCACCTCACCACCCCTCTAGCCACCACCTACCACGCCTCCACCACCTCCAACACCCTCGGCCACACCACCACAGTGGACCCCACACCTCTAGTCGTGACACTTGGAGCCTTGGCCGAGCCCAAATCCATGACCAAATGCATGTATTCATGCTTATGTGTATTATTCCCTTCACCCACTTTGGCACCATCAAAAATGACATCTAGGCCGACCCATACCCACCATAACCTGACCCAAACACCGGCCATTATTTTGTATTTCCCCTTATGGCTGAGCCTAGTAAGGGTTAAAAGCAAGTGCAAGCATTTCTATTTGATTCTGTGCAGTCTATTCTAGTGTAGTTTTGATCGTAGTTGATTTGAAACTCATCGTTGTTATATTGTTTTGTTTGATGTGTATCCAAGGAATTTGACATTTGGCTCCTCCATTCGAATCTGTGTCGTGCTTTTGTGCTTGTGTAGATCCCGTTTGTGAAATTTTTTGTTGGGTCATCATCTCAAACCGGTGAGTTATTCTCACCAGACAATATGTACATTTATAACTAGTAAATCGACCCCTTTTGAATCTGTAAAATACATTATCATGTTACACCTGCTATGTTATGATTTTATGATGTTCACCCATGCTTAAACACCTAGTATATCATATGTTACTGTTATATTATGCTGTTCTATTATTTTTATCAGTTTATCGCACTACAAGTTCCTTTTAGATTAGAATCACTATGGGTTGAAATGATTCATACCCGAACGGATTTTAGAATAGGAGAAAATCATTATGGGATGAAATGATAGGCGTGAATGATTTTCAATTATTTTCATTTACTTGGGATTGCAGTTTTGAAATGATCAAACCCGGGTTTTCTTTGTAAATTACGGGTTGAAATGATATATTACCCATATCACTCTACCTAGGCTAGAAAATGAAATACAGACCCGTTGTTAAAATATGTTTTTCTTAAAATTTTAAAATATTTTAGAAATGTAAATATTATAATATTTTGATTTAAATTTGAATAAAAATGATTTTTGTAAAGCATTATTGACTCTCCGAAAATTTATAAGTGAAATAACTTAATGGTAAAGTTAGAAAATCTTAAATGTAAGTTTTTTGGAAATTATAATTTTGTGATAAATGGAATTTAAACTAAACATGAAAATATGATAAATTTATTATATTTTGAATTAAATGAATTTAAAATAATTTTATAATATATTAGTGATTTTTGAATTAAGTTAAAATGTGAAATGAATGAATATTTAAGTTGAAATTTTGAAATATAACTAAAATTGGAAATTTGTGAATTTGGCTTCAAAGTGAATTTTAAGTTAAGTAAATAAAAATGAAATTAAGTTATATTTGAAAATTTAAACTTAAGTGTTAAGTTAAATTTAATTTAATGAATTTAAAATTTAATGTTGGAATTTAATAAGTGAATTACTATTAAATTTTGATTTTTGAATAGTGATTTAACTTTATAAAATCATGAATATAAGGTATTTGAATGATTGTTTTAAAAGTGAAATTATATGATTTTATAAGTTAAAAATGGTTTAAATAAAAATATAATTGTTTGTGAAATTATACTAAATATTTGAAGTTAATTTACTGCATTTCTAAAATGCTATTAATTCTAATGTAAAGGATAATACAGCATTTGTAAATGCTGTAGTTGATAATAATGAACCAAATGGCTCAATTTAATTAAAGGCTATTATAGCATTTTTTGTGAATGTTATAATGGTTGAATTTAACTAAGTTTATTTGAAACTAATGGAACCCTATTACAACATTTTAAATGTTGTCTTTTGTTAAATTGAACTGTTTTAAGTGTGACTTTCCGTAGCATTTTCCAAATGCTGCGAAAGTTGAATTTTCATTGTTTTAATAAATTTAAGTGAATGAATGAACTTTGAAAGATTAAAATTTTGGAAATTTAATAATTTAATTATTAAATATAGTATCTTCATTTTAATGATTTAAATGAAGCAATTTGTTTCGAAATATAAACTATTTTGAAATGTGTTTTGAAATGGTATTTAAATTAAATAAACATGAATGTGGTTTGGAAGATATGATATTTTGATATTTTGAAATGGATTTTGAATGATATTGAATTTTTAAATGATATTTGATTTTGAAGTATAAATACTATTTTGAAATTTTAACCACGAGATGTATTTAATTTATGGTTTAACTGGTCTCTAAAGGATGGGCGATCCCAAGCATCCTTTAAGTTATGGTGCATTTCTACTACAGTTCACTTGAGTTGATTTACATTATATAAGTATATATTGTCCTGACTCGAGTGTTTTGTGTTTTACTTTACGCTCGGGTCAGCCTGAGTATTCACAGCTTTGGATTCTCTTTCTGGAGCTGGTCTTTGCTGGAGTTTCTGCTTATCTACATTTATATCTACTTTCCGTTTCAGCTATTCTAGTTTATCTTATGTATTAGTGAACTTCTATGTATTTGGGATTTCTATTTTGTTGTTTTCAGACTGTATTATGTTTTTGGTTTGAGACTCTACCGTAGTAGCTTCATGAACTACTATGTATTTTATATTCTGCTACGAGGTATTCTGTTTGTTCTGTGTCTGTGATTCTGTGATTTGTATTTCATTTGCTCCAAATTTATTTAAAATGCGGTATTTTGAAAAATTCAAGTCCGACATGTGCGGCTGCAAATGGCTGAAAATACCGGGTTGTTACACAGTTGATTCCAGTTATGTATTCTGATTCTTGTATTTGATTATTGTATTTGAGATTTCTGTGTAACTTATTTAACTCTGATACATATATAGTAGCTTCATGAACTACTATCTTTTGCTTCCGCTGCATATTATTACTCTGTGTCTGTGATTCTATGATTATTTATTTACTGTATATCTGGTTTTGCCAAATTAAATTAACAATTCAGTATTTTGAATTATTCAAGTCCGACATGTGCTAATGCGAATAGTCCAAAATAGCGGGTCATTACAGTTGGTATCAGAGCTTTGGTAGCTCTAGGAAAAACTTAGCATATATGGTAAATGTATTTACAAAATCACTCCCACTCGAGTTTCAATCTCTTCCTTTTGACTCAATTCCTTTGAATTATGGAACGTTCCCTACGGTTCCAAAATTCATTCGTGTCCCTCACTCTTCGTAGTATCCTATAACTCCACTTCGAATAATCTTTATAATGAATCGGCGGTCTCGCCAATCTTCGAATTATTTGTAAAGGGGTGAAACTCTTTTACAATAAGCATTGATTTACCGGAGATTCCTGTATTCTCGGTTTACGATGCTATCTATCTCCTGATATACCTGTATTCTATTTCTTGAGATCAAATGTAGATTTGCCTCGAAATTCTGCATCGATCTTATTCTTGAAGTCATGGATGACCAGGTTAAGGTTGCCCATGAATTAAATAAGCGTATCCATCTCCTGATTCTGTTAATTGAATAATCCTATCTTCTGTTTCGAACTTATCATTGAATCAAAATTCTCTTTGATTTGATTTCCATCAAAATTTGAACCTCTATACTTATTTTGAAATCCATTGTTGTATCATCAAGCGAGGAAGTGTATTTGTAAATTAATATTTTAAATGTTTTAATATGTATTGTGTTGTTTGAGTTGTTGATGTTGATTTGGACTTTCGATCGATTTGTCTGATCAGCGCTATCGATAGGATTTCCAAAACATTTGAACAGAGCAAACTGACACAATATTGTTTTCAAATTTGGTAAATAAAACAAATTTTTGATGATTATATTATATATAAGTATAATTTTTTCTGAAATTAAAATGTTAATGAATCTGTTGTCCGAAATGTGAAAATTTTAATTTTCATTTATTGTTTTATAAATCATTTTCTATTTCATAAAATAAATAAATGAATTTATAAAATTTGGTTATAATTTGATTTGGAATTTGAAATGGATTTAAACTAAAATTTGAGAATTTAATATCCGGTGATTTCAAACTTTAATTTTTAAAGTTTTAAAGCATACAGTATTTGAAATATTTTCAAATAGAAACCGTTTCAAAGAATTTTAAATGATTAAATTAGAGCTCTTCTCTTTTGTCGCTGGAAATAATTTCGGTGATGACGGCCGCATCATCGACATTCATTTTCGAATTTCAAAGTGGAGAGACCATCAGTAGCTTGCTACATTTTGTTTTGAAATAATTTTGATTTGAATTTCTAAAGTATGACTCGATTTAAAATATATATATTAGTATTTGATTTAGATTTGACTTGGATATATGGTATGTATATAATTATCTCTAAATTGTTTGAAGTTAATCAGAAATTTAATTCTAAAAATTTGGGTAAATGATGATTTCAATTACAAATGAAACCAAAATTTTGAATTAATATTTAAATTTGAGAGTATTGAATTTGAAATTTACTTGTATAATACCCAGTTGCATTCCAATATAACCTACCAAAATTATTCAGAGGTTAACCACGTAATTGGATATTATACTATATAAAATGATGTTAAAGAAATTAAAATTAAGTTGAGTAAGTATAATAAGTGAAAATATACTTAATATAGGTGATAAGATACATTAAGTAGAATAAATTTAATAATGATTTAGAACAAAGAAGAATTAAATTGTCGAATAAAGTAGGAGTATAATAAATGACTATCCAATTTTATGATCTTTGAAATTGTTAATTTAAGATAATTGGATAATATACAATATAATTTGTCTTTATAAATAAAATTTGAGTGCGTATAAAAATGTTATACACTTAATTTAATTATAAACGAGGTTAATAGAGATAAATAGAATACTAGGTTAGTTGAATAATAAATGGATTAATAAAATAAATTGTTGATTGAAATAAATTATGTAACAAACAATGATAAATTGAAAATAACCCAAGTTAATGAAATTCCTTGAGTTTAAAAATCAATTATTGAATATTAATTAATTCAATTGAAATTTATATGGATTGAATTAATTGTTTTACTCTGTTTTCAAGGCTATTTTCTTTTGGTTGTTTCTATTCTCCTACTTTCTTCTTTTTCGGGGACGAAAAGTTTTGAGTGGGGGAGAGTGTAACAACTCGGGTATTTTAACGGTTTTAAGTAATTTAACTAACTGAATTTTGTGGAATTTTAAACGATAAAATTTTGAAATTTAAATTTGATATTTAGGATGCGTCTAGTTAAACATAGCAACTGGAAAATTTTCGTCCAAAAATCTGAAAGTTTATTTCGTGCATAAACTGGCTTCGATTTAATCAGTTAAAAAGCGATGAAAATAAAACGTTTTCGAAACCTAAATATTTTTACATAGAAAAATTCTAAATCATCTTCTGAGCAAGACACCATTTTTTGTTTTTCCAAATTCGGACTTCTTTAGCTCCGTCGATCTTATTTTTTTGCATTTTTCTTGCATTTTCCGCTAGTTGAAAATTCGAATTTTTATAATTCAATCGTACCACTGATATCCGTATACCATCTTGATTATCTCGTCGTACTAAATCTCTGCGATATACTCCCTTCTGTATTTCGAACTTTCGGTACCTGACGATATCGTGGAACAGACAATCGTATCGGTACGTTGCTAAACCTTTGAGTTCTGGTACCGTTACTATTTTGTTCACCGTGTAATCACACCCTAACCTTTAATATTTCTAGATATTGTTGTCAAGGCATTTACTATTCCACCTTTCCAATGTAACCATCGGTCCGCCTCACTCCCTTTCAATTTGCTTAAGAACACACAAATGATATTAATTGATACAAACTGTTCATTTCTTTGCTTTGTTCTCTCTGTGTCTTCCCTCTCAAGCACACTATCACCATATAAAAAAATTCACGCAAGCACTGCCCTTGCCACAACCACCCTCACCTGCTTTAATTCCTTGACCACCGCCCTCCTCGCAACACTCCTCCGACCGGCCCTGCTCAGGACTTGTTTTCCCGCCGCCCAGTCCCGCGTGCCGACCACTGCTTCCAATCCTCCCTCCGATGAACAACCGCCCAGCTCCGCCTCATCTCCCTCCAACGCCACACGCTCGGCCATGCTCATCGCATGAACAAGTTCGCCGCACACACCTTGCTCCATGTTGCAACCAGATTGCCACCACCTCACGACTCCGGCCACTACCTCTCCACTTCAACCGAAGGCACCATCATCGCCGCCTCCCGAAGCCAACCACGTCAGCATCTTTCCTAGATGCCGAAGCCTACTACACACGCCCATCAACCGAGAACCGCCTCTCTTTCCTCCAAAACCTCATGCGTCCATCCACCTTGCAACACCAATGGCTGCATCTCCACCCAAGTCTCGGCTTCACCAGCCTTGCCGCCGACCATATCTCCATAATGCAATCAAGCCTCCACTTCCTCGCAATCGAACTGCTCGCAAGACTTTCCTTCATCCTCTAATCAAGTCACCATCTCCTTCGGCCACCAGATCCAAGACCGAGAACCTATGCTTACCACCTCCATCAACACGACCAGCCCCCCTCCCTCTAACCACAGCACCACCTAACACGTGCCTTTCCTCCAACAGTCATTGTCTCTCTCCTCTCCTCTGCTGCATGATTGTTTGAGGTATTGTATAGTGATATATTACATTTATCTTTAGTTATATATATATATATATATAACAAGCTTTTTTTTGAATGTATATTTAGTTATGTATATAAGTAGTAAGGTATGGGTTTGCTGTGGGAAAATTTAAGTTATATATTATAGTACTTTCGCTTATATAAGTTTGTTTAAAGTATATTTGCAGTAAGCATACTTTAGAGTTCATATGAATCTGCTATTGGAAAAGTTATATAAGGTGTACAGTTTGTTAATAAAGTATGTTTATATAAATTATAATATAAGTGTATATATATTAGCATATGAGTCGGTTTCAAATTATATACATTTTTTTCATAACAGTTGAAATATCTTGCTTAAGTATATACATGGCTGATCATATTTTAAGTATATATATTAGCTGAAAACACTTTTTAATATATGTGTGTAGTGTAGAGGCTTAAAGCACATTAATTTATAAGGTTCAAATGCATATATGGTTACAGTTATAAAGTTGAAAAGAAATTAGTGCATACTTATAGACGAACTCATATGCCTCGTATGCTGCTTTGCATTCTTTTGTTATTTTATAGTTTCATATAAGCCACATTTTTATATCTGAATATGTTAGTATATTTTTTTAAAAAAAGTATCATGCGTTTTAATAAGATGTATAATATATATGTTACATATTGTAGTATATTTTTATATGTTAGTTTTGGTTAAATAATACGTTAGTTACTTATTATAGGCTATTAGTATGTATAGCTTATATTTTACTAGCTACTATCTGGTTACTTATATATATAGTTTTATACCAGCCTGTATATGAGAGTGTGGTCTATTGTTATAAAATATGAGTGATATAAGTGTTAGTTTGAAATTAATATACTTTAAGTGCGTTGATGTTTCCGTATCTAAAGGCTTGTTTTTAAAAAAAGTCTATTTATTGGTTTTAAATATATGTACAGATTTGTATTAAATAGGTGTTCAATGTTCAAATTTAATATTTATTTGGAGAAATATATAATGTACATTTTTGTTTCCATTTGATCACATTTATGTTGACCCGTTTTCATCGACTCAAAATTTTCAGATTTGTTCTTAGATCTTGAATCCATCATGCTTGCTAGGGATTTCCGTTTAGATTTGTCGATCGTCGAGTTCGCAATTCAATTCTTAGCTTGTTGTGTCGTCTATCTCTTCTAACCTCGAAAGGTGAGCAATCCCTCACGATTAATGTTCTTTTATTTATTAAATTTTAATTCAATTGACATGATAATTGAAATTTGCTGTTGTAGTTATTTACACTGTTATATATTTTATTACCTGTATCAGTTCACCTGTGACATCTGACACCATTATCTGTTAATTATTTATGCGATGATAGTACAGTTTGGATGATAATTGATTGATTGTTGATGTTTATATTGGACGTTAAATTGTTAATGTAAGTGAATAATAGTATGCAATTGAATTTGATATATGCTAGTTAAATTTTTATAATATGACCCCTTTAAATGTTAAATAAATTGACGTAGAAATAATGTTAACTACACCGTGAATCATTGAATGTATGTTGTAAAATAGTGTAGTGTAGAATTGAATAATGGACGACAAGTGAAAAACCGTAATGTAATAATCTTTAATCTACATGAAATGATAATGTAGATTCTAGGAATAATTATATTAGTTTGCATAAATAACAAATGTAAGTTAATACGATTATTTCGGGATTATTTAAATTAATTTTTGGATTATTATTGGTTGTAGTTATTGCTTGTTTATTTACTTTGACACCATCCCTGTTATCACACTGTAAGTTCCCTTTGCTATACTTTGATTGTGGAATTGAAATGGAATCGGGTTTAAATGATAGATACCCAAATGAACTTAACTTTGGATAGAGAATTAAATAAAACCCAATTGGTCAAAAATTTGATATAAAAATAAAATAGGGATTTTATTCGAATAAATAATAAGATTTGAAATGAAGTTGGAATTTAAATTTAATGAAAGGAAAATGTTAGTATTTAAAAATCTGAAACGAAAATATTAACATAGTAGTTATTGGAAGAACGTTGTTTTAAAATAAATTATTTGACAATAAAATTTGGAATTATTCATTGAATTAAGTTTGAAATGATTTAATAATTAAGTTTGAATTTATAATTAAGTTGGAACTATTAAGTTTTGAAATGATTTACTAATTAAGTTTGGATTTATAATTAAGTTGAAATTATTAAGTTTTGAAATTATTAATAATTTAAGTTTGAAATTATTTAATAATTGAGTAAGATTGAATTAATGGATAATTTGATAAATTTGAATTCTTTGATAAGAGAAGTTGAACTTTTGAAATAGTGAATTTGAACTTCGCTAATAAATAAAATTGGGTTTCTTTATTTATTAAGTTTGGAAAAAATTATTTGAGTAAGTTAATAAATGAAATTTAACTTCTCGAATATGTGAGATTTAGTTTCTTTATTAATTGAGTTTTCAAATGTGTAACTAAGTAAATAAATAAGTGAAATTGAATTTCTTTAACAAGAAATAAAATGTGATTTATTGAAATAAATATAAGACTTGTAATTTTAAGAATTGATTTGACGAATCTAATATAGTTAATTCGAAGTTTTGATATAATGAAGTTGAACGTAAGTAATTGATTTAATAAATTGGAAATTAAATGGAAATTGTTTTGAATGATAAATTCACTTAATGAATACTGATTGAAATCGATCAATGAATTTAAATTGATTTGAATGTTAAATTAAATTAATTTAAATGATTTCGGAATGAAATTTATATATGAACTTGAATCGATATTTGAATTGTTTAAATAAAAATTGAATTTGAGTTATAAGATTTTAAATTGGTAATTTGGAAAATTTGGAAATTGATATAGAAAAACAAACGGAATATTAGTTTACGAATTCTAATTGAAATTGAATTTGATTGTTTGTAAAATATATTAAACGACCAATTGGTGTAATAAACACGGAAGTTATTAAAGAGACCAGAATCGGTTATGGACATACTCTCTGTCTAAACCAAAAACCACTTTAATAATTATACGCGGAGTGTGATCCAGAATGAAGTGGTTGGAATGATGTACGTGATGACTGAAGAAAGAGAACGATAATGGATAGCCTTAACACTTGTGTCAAATTGGAAATGACTAAAACAGGAGCCATGTCGGGCCAAATGGGGTTAGCTACCTCGAGCGAACACACTTCTTGGCAAACTACTCATTACTTGTTATTGATTGGTGCACCCTCGTACTTTTGGGAGTGTTGCTTCGCGGTGTCGTTATCGTTACGGCGATGCGTTTTCACCAGTCGGATCAGGCAAATGGTAGTTTTACTACCTTGGGTATTGCCTCATGTGCCTTGTCATACTTGTATCCATATATACGCGACCACTACAAATTTGTTTTGTGTTATACCTATGTAGTACTCCCTGATATCCCACTTGTTTACGGTGAGTTTACAGTGCTGTATAGACTATGACATTTATATAAAAATGTGTTAAGGGGAATAATGGTAACGCCTTAGCACTATTTTGATATTTATATTACTGATAGACATTATCTACCTAGCGTACACTACTACATAGTAGATAGTTTAACGGATCCTTAAAGGATGGTTATTCCAACGTCCTTTAAGTTATTGTATTTCAATTGTTATTTCACTTGAGTTGGATTTATTGATATAAGAATGTTAATCCTGACTCGAGTGTTTGGTGTTCTGCTTTACGCTCGGGTCAGACTGAGTGGTTCAGCATTAGAGACTCACCTTTGGAGTTGGAGCTTCGCCTGGAGATCCAGCTATCTATCCATCTTTCAGATATTCAGTTGATTCCAGTTATGTATTCTGATTCTTGTATTTGACTATTGTATTCGAGATTTCTGTGTAACTTATTTAACTCTGATACATGTATAGCAGCTTCATGAACTACTATCTTTTGCTTCCGCTGCATTTTATTACCCTGTGTCTGTGATTCTGTGATTATTTATTTACTGTATATCTGGTTTTGCCAAATTAAATTAACAATTTGGTATTTTGAATTATTCAAGTCCGACATATGCGGATGCGAATAGTCCAAAATAGCGGATCGTTACAGTTGGTATTAGAGCTTTGGTAGCTCTAGGCAAAACTTAGCATATATGGTAAATGTATTTACAAAATCACTCCCACTCGAGTTTCAATCTCTTCCTTTTGACTCAATTCCTTTGAATTATGGAACGTTCCCCGCGGTTCCAAAATTCATTCGTGTCCCTCACTATTCGTCTTCTTTCAATTCTGGAGTATCCTATAACTCCACTTCGAATAATCTTTATAATGAATCGGCGGTCTCGCCAATCTTCGAATTATTTGTAAAGGGGTGGAACTCTTTTACAATAAGCATTGATTTACCGGAGATTCCTGTATTCTCGGTCTACGATGCTATCTATCTCTTGATATACCTGTATTCTATTTCTTGAGATCAAATGTAGATTTGCCTCGAAATTCTGCATCGATCTTATTCTTGAAGTCACGGTTGACCCGGTTAAGGTTACCCATGAATTAAATAAGCATATCCATCTCCCGATTCTGTTAATTGAATAATCCTATCTTCTGTTTCGAACTTACCATTGAATCAAAATTCTCTTTGATTTGATTTCCATCAAAATTTGAATCTCTATACTTATTTTGAAATCCATTGTTGTATCGTCAGGCGAGGAAGTGTATTTGTAAATTAATATTTAAAATGTTTAAATATGTATTGTGTTGTTTGAGTTGTTGATGTTGATTTGGACTTTCGATCGATTTGTCCGATCAACGCTATCGATAGGATTTCCAAAACATTTGAACAGAGCAAACTGACACAATTTTGTTTTCAAATTTGGTAAATAAAATAAATTTTGAATGATTATATTATATATAAGTATAATTTTTTTTGAAATTAAAATGTTAATGAATCTGTTCTCCGAAATGTGAAAAATTTAATTTTCATTTATTGTTTATTGAATCATTTTCTATTTCATAAAATAAATAAATGAATTTATAAATTTTGATTATAATTTGATTTGGAATTTGAAATGGATTTAAACTAAAATTTGAGAATTTAATTTCCGGTGATTTCAAACTTTGATTTTTAAAGTTTTAAAGCATACAGTATTTGAAATATTTTCAAATAGAAACCGTTTCAAAGAATTTTAAATTATTAAATTAGAGCTCTTCTCTTTTGTCGCTGGAAAATAATTTCGGTGATGACGGCCGCAGAAATTTATAAGCCCAAGCACAGCATCGACCTATCAAACCTTTTGGTAATATAATAATGGAAGGCTTGTTAGTTGTACGACAATACATTGTTTCATGCAAGTATTTGAAAATTGAGTAGGTAAGAGTTTTTTTACTGGAAATCCGTTAAATGGTAGTAAGTATCGATTATCATAAAATGGAACCATAGCTCACACAATAAAGATAAGTTTAATATACAACAATGCTAAATACAAAAATATCGTAGAACAATTTTGGAGATAGAAATATTGGTAGTAAAAGAAAAGGTATCGTTGAAAATAGCAGCAAAAGCATGAGTAGAACATCTAGTTGTCAATATATGTGATAACGTAGTGCTGTATAACAAATTTGCAGGGGAAAATATTCTAAAAAATTATAACCGAGTAAAATAAGATAGTGCGCATACAATATTTTTGAACCGAATACGATTAACAGTAGTGATACAAACAATTTGGAGATTGAAATATTGGTAGTAAAAGAAAAGGTATCGTTGAAAATAGCAACAAAAGGATGAGTAGAACATCTAGTTGTCAATACAGGTGATAACGCAGTGCTGTATAACAGATTTGCAGTGGAATTTTTTTTAAAAAAAGTAAAAGAAGATAGTGCGCATGCAATATTTTTTAACCGAATACGATTAACATCAGTGATACAGTGGTTACCCAAATTTTGTTTTTTTATTTGAAAACTCAGTCCCAGTAATATTCATCGCTGGCCTAGGGCTTAATGTAGCAAAACAAAATGTTTGCCAGCCGAAAGCATGGTATATGAAGCTAAGTCAGGGTAAATAGTACATTTAAATTTGACGTTGCAAACTGATGTTGGAGAGGTAGAAACAAATGTTTATCGAAAGCGTAATTGTATAAAAGTGGTTAACAGCCGTAATTGCAGAAATGGTGCACATATGTGTACTGTACTTGTTTATAGTGAAGCGTAGATGTTAAAATGTTAAGCAGTTGTAAGCGTGACAGGGAGGGGAAAAGTACCTGTCGAATTTGGTAGCTGTTGGTTTGTAGCAACGGATGTCCTTCTACTAGCGAGAGCAGACTGTCTAGCTTGTTGACGCCTTGCAAGTTGAGTAACACGTCGTCTTTCCCTTTGTTGCTGGTCCATAAAGATGTGGAAAAAATGAGTTAGGTGGAAGAAAGGTGTGCAAAGGGTGGGGCGGTTGAACTGATATGCCAAAATATTGATAACGAAATGAAAGTGTAATAGTACGTAGTAGTAAAGGTGAAAAGTGGGGTGAGTGAAAAGTGGGAAATGCATACTTATAGGAACACATAGAGTAGATATTTTGCAACTGTCATATTATTAAGTGGAAGATGTTGAAGGAGTCATAGGTGTGTAATTATGGCTGAGAAAGTGGGGTTAACGGCTAGTGTGTAGAAGGTCAAAGGGAGGGTAGCCGTTTTGGGGAAACAAATAAATTGGAACATATTTATATACAACTGGTGCCACATTTTGGATCAGTTGTCAAAATTTAGTACATAATTTTGTTTTAGCGATAAAAAACGTTTATAACTTGAATTGTTACTATCTTTGACCTACACGTTTGAAAATGTTTGTTAAATATTTTTTGTTGCAGAATAAAATGAATGTAGGTAAAACTGAAAAAATAGAAAGAAAACAGTCAACGTAGGATACTGTTACATTACAAAGTTAAAAATGATTCTAATGGCAATGTAACTATTTTACTGAATTTACCCTCAATTTTGATTAGTCTATCTCACCATTTCATGAGTAAAACATATGCCTATTTTTGTACATAATCGATGAAAAGTAAATATACTTAAATAACATTGAGTGAGTAAATTTTGTATGATGCCACTTATTGTAAGAGAATAAATTATGTATAATTATACCAACATGTATGCAATTTAATGCAAATAAGTCATGCCACAACTCTCTTTTACACCTTAATCGAATTGCAATAAGCATAAAAATAAACTTCAATTAAACATAGTTATAACACACCAACTTGTAGAGCATATCAATAGTAATACACAAATTCGCTACCTTTAAAACTGCATCAATGATTCGCACATATCTCCTTCCGTGGTTTTAGTTTCTTCATTTGGTATTCTGTGTAGGGACACTTATTAAACTTCTTTTGTCCTATCGCTGTACAAATAATAGAAACAGAAGAGGTTAGAGCCTACTGATATATAACAGGTTTTATCAAAGGTTACAGAGTAAAAAAAAAATTGCAGCCATGTCAAAGCTACATATAATCCAAGATGTACTACCACCTTCTCAGAGCTTCAGATATTGCAAGTTGTAATTGTACATGTGCAAAATGATTCCTTAAAACGAAGTTATAACATCCAACAATACAGTACGATATGATACATGTTGCATACAAAAAAACAGGCATAGATACTGCAAGTGATGTTATGTGCAGGATATTAACCACTGATTTTGAATCCATAATGTAACAACCCGGAAATTTTCGAACCCGAAAACTCCAGATAGTTATGAAAAAGAAGAAAGAGGTAGAAGAAGAAAAAGAAAAAAAACAACATCAGAATCTCACATCGCAGCGGAATAAAATATAATATATAGAATACAGTTTTAAATACAAGAAATCTGTACTGTATACATATACATACATACCATCATCAGAGTACATCAATCAACTCATACAGAGACAACTACTATAAGATCATACACGGCGGAAATAATAGGAAAATACGTAAATACGCTCTGTCATCAGCTCGTCTTCTGAGCTCCAGCATATAACCTGTTTAACTCGGTCTGACCCGAGCATCATATAAAACAACACCCGAGTCAGTCTGGAATACCAGCGTGAGAAAATCACACTCAATTGGATTATTAAAGTTTCGAAAATCCTTTGAAAACAAAAGCATCTCGTAAGACCAAACCACAAATAAACATGTCGGGTTTTTACCTTACGATAGCTAAAACAATTTTTATAGAAATCCTCTGATATTATAATAGGGTCTATATACAAATACTTATAAAATAGCCGAAATTGTTACATGATTAAATTCCTGCTACTAGCCACAGAGTGGGTAATACAAACAAAACTCGTACAAAGCTCGTAGGGAGAATGGATTTCCATCAATGGCTGGGCTACTGGGGTACCGCCCGTCACAGTACCTGGCCTAGATCAGAGTACCGAGGATTACTCCCTTCATTCCCTGCAACACAAGGCCGGAACCATTTCTTACTGAACAGTTCCGAACAAGATAAACCCCGTGGTTGGCGCGACCAACCACCCACTAAGCCGAAATAAAAAGGGACATCTAGACAGGGGAAATATCTTGTCCTGCTTGGGCATGACCCACCTAACCTTGCTGCACCTCCCCTGTTTTAGCCATTCCCGGTTGATGAGGCTTGAGGTTAAACGTTACCTTTTAAGAACGCGTCACTTAGAATGCTCATCGTCCACCTGACGATGTTCTAAAAGCATTCAATCCATTCAAGTTGTCCTGGGTTTGGACAAACCGAATCACCGTCTTCAACTCTTCACGGTCTTCATTCGTAATCGTTCAAACCGGATCGAAGTGGTTTTCGGATAATTAAATCCGATCCCGGACTCTTCGAAACGATCATCGCGTTGTCCAATATTGATAGTCGGTTATTTTAACTATCAATTAATCATTCACAAGCAACCATCAAATAATTTCCACAAATTATTTATCTCAATATCAGTCAGATATTATTCCCAACTTAACCCATTTGAAATAAATTTTCAAAGTCTTTTATTTCGATGAAATCAATTAACTGATTTCTTATACTCATTCCATTTGACTTGTCCTTTGAAAAATAACTTTTATTTCTCATTCATTCTTCAAAAATCAATTTACACTTCCCTTATAATTTCTCAAACTCACTTTCTCCACTTAATAAGATTTCTCCTAAATCTTATCCCATTTAAATTAATTTGTTTACCATCACAAGAGGATTTTAATTGGATTTTACAAACATTTTGAAAACATATAGATTTATAAAATAAGAAGTAATATTAAATATTAAAATTTATACCTAGTTATTTATAAGTTTCAAAGCTGGTTTTAGAAAACTTAGAGTTTATAATAAATAATAGCTAAACCTTCAAAATAACTAATTCGAAAATATTTTACATTCAAATAATAGTTTATAAAAAAAATTTTATATAGTATAGTAATTTAAAATATTCTTTTTAAAATAAATTATAATTTTAGAAAATCCAATATCCATTTATATGCCTCTTGTCCACATTCACCTTTGGAAATATCCTGCTATTTCCATTCAACCAATTTCATATCTCATTTATAAATTCTATTCATGAATTTATAAAATCTCCTTGGATTTCGTTTATTATAAGATAGTTTGATTTAAAAATCTCATCTTTATAATTTATTTCTTTCTATAAAGTTCCATATTGTCCCATTCGATAAATTCCATTCATTATTAAATAAAATTTCCTTTTGGCTCTTAACAGAATTTCTTATTCGTAATTCTTAATAGCATCTTCTTTATTTCCTAATAAATTTCTTTTCTTTTCTTATTAATATTTCTTTTTATTTCCTTAATAGACCTTCATTTCCATTTCTTAATATAATTCCATTTTCTTTAATTCACTTATCGATTACAATATTCCTTCAAGTATAAATTTATAATTTAAATTTTCCAAAACTCAACTTTATCACCTTAAAGTTTAACTTAAGTAGAAAATATACTTTTATTTCTTTTCTTCATTCTCACTTAAAGTAGATTCAAATTTCAAATAAATATTTTCTATTTGAGTTTTATTTAACTTTTTCAAATTAATTTACCAACGGTAATAGAAATTTCAATTTTTCAACTTCTCTGTGATTCAACAGTTGATAATTCAATTATCTATAAAACCACCCAACTCAACATATCATCCTGTCACAGAACAGCATATATACGAAATAAAATAAATAGTTTTGAGGAATCCTGTTGGATCCCTCCAACCTGTTTTCCCTGCATCCATAGATATTAGCACAATAAAATAACAATTTCACTTCAAAGTGAAATATTGCAGTATATGGGTTTAATATTTCTAACATCCACTTATTACGCGGCGTAAAAAGTTTATTTAATTATTCACTACTTCAACCATCATTCAAACAATTCAACAATTAAATTTAAATTCAACAATTCAAATTTTAAACTTAACTGAGTGAGATTAACTCACCTCTTTCTCTTTCTATTTTGCCAATCCAATCCAAACTTGACTTGTCCTCATAATTCTTTTGACCTTGTATAACAATTTGATGATTTTATTAATATTTGCAGCAATTTATTTCCGCTTAAATAAATTTATTCTTTTATCTAATAATTTTTTTTTTCAACATGTGATATAATTTAAACACATACTTAAATTTTAAACCAATAATTTATATTTTATATATTCTTCAAACTGCACATTTAAATAGTCTATAGGTTTAAAAATCTAATTTTTCATAATATTTAAACATTTCTATATATATTATTTAATTAAAATTAAATCGAGTTAACTTAATATTTTTAAATAAACTGCTTATCAGATCATGATACTTTGCTGTAAAAATGTTATAAGTTTTACCTTACTGTTAAGATCTTCTTAATCTATAAGTAGGTATACACAGATGTATAAATTTTTGAAATTACAAACATATCCTTTACTGTAAAATATATATAGCTAACTAATTTTTAAAAATCTCTGTTTTTAAGATTAACCAATTCAATCTTGCTTGTAATAATTTGTTTGTTCAGAACTGAAGACAAAAATTAAATTGAATTAGATAAAAAGAAGGATCACTACCTCACTGCCGTTCCACGAACTCACCCACTATCTCTGCCTCAAGATGTGCCGATCGAATGCACTCGTCGCCACTGAAACACTCACGAACGTCGCCGCCATCACTTCACCTATAGCCACATAGCATCGCATCCTCCCCCTCCAACCTGTGAACAACCTCGTCGCCTCGCCATGCTCCCAGATCGATCCACACACGTCGCGGCTACCCAAATCGATCTCGACCCCTCGCCTCGTCCTCTCGCGCGCGACTCAACAAGGTCGCCGCTTCCTCCCTGTCTCTCGAGCGCGCGCCCTCCCATTCAATTTGCAGACATTTCTCTTCCTTTTTTTTTATAAGTATGCCGAAGAATTCAGCTTACAGGAAGAAGGGGATAATGAGGGGTAGATTTAGGGTTGGAAGGTGAAGGAGTGAGGAATTTTAATTTTCGCGATTTAAGGAAGATAGCAGCCATGATTTTGATTTTTTTTCTGAACGAATGTTTTAAACAAGAAGAATCGTGAATTTAAGAGATAAGGAAGCGTCTTTGAGAAGCTGAAGGTAAGAATACGGCTACGATTTGGTGTAAGATATTTTGAATTTTAAAACGATTAATTATTTCCGAAGCGTTTTCCTCTCGTACGATCATATGATAACTCCGAAAATTACGAAATTTGAAATCCGGCAATAATTCAATATTACGGATCAACGGAACTGGTTTCGTCGAGTTCCGAGACTGTGCCTCGGAAGGCTATTTTTAATCGTCAATTTAAACAATGTAAATTTAAAATTGAACAAACAACAATTAAATTAAATTTTAATCCATTTATTATTCTCAGTATTATTAATATAAATTTTATAAGTCGTTAAAATATTTCCAATAGGCTTACAATTCCAAATTTTAAATAATTTACCCAATTGTCAATTACTATTTAATTTATTCAATTAGTTGTTATATTTAAATTTTGAATCTTCTTTATTAAATATAACCAAACTTTTCATATTGAAAACAATTTATATTTCAAATTAATTATTTAAATTCATTTTAAATATCACAAATTAGCTGTTGAAAAAGCCGGGTCGTTACATTCCTCCCCCCTTAAAAGAATTTCGTCTTCGAAATTACTAACACACAAGAATGTCCTAACCCGCTAACTTATTAAAAGTTACTTAGTTAAACTTACTATTCATCTTCATATTCCTTTACCCAAACAATATCACTTACTTATCAACTCAAATTTTAAATTTGAAACCGAATTTAGAATTATCAAAAATTTTCTAACTCCCTAAATTCCCAAAATTTTTTGCCAGCGTCTCCTTTGCGCGGCTAGCTCGGTACAACTACAAAATGGCTCTACGGCCTCTCAAAAACTCAAAGAAAACAAAAGGCCAAGTGGCTCAATCAAAATCCCAATCAATTTCCATATAGAAATTCAAACAAATACCTTTTTGTCGAGCATTTCAATTTTATCTTTGAAACCATCTCAATTCTCTTAATCTTTATATTACCTGCATAACCTTACACAGCAATATATCCAATTACAATTTACAAAACATTTTATCGACATCCTCACAAATTTCCATATCTATTCATTCAATTCTTAAATTATATTCGAAATATCAATTCACGATTGAGAATGCAATTTTCCTTACTCAAGTTAGTATAAACATCTTATGTGTTCCTTATATTTATTTTCATCCTACCACTTAGTTTGTATCTATTCTTATTCCATTAATTCTATCCATTTTCATATGAATTCAATTTTATCTTTAACTTTGAATATTTAAATTTATTTTTCATTCATATCAAATTCATGTCATTATTTTAAATTAGTTGCATTCACCAATTTATTTCCATTTCCAATTTGAAAACATTTGTCGTTAACAAAATTTTCAAAAACTTCAAAAATTTCTAACTCCCAAAATTTCTGAAATTTTTTGGCAGAGTCCCCTTTGTACGGAGGAGCTTTTGCAATTTGACAATAGATATAAATATATATACATCGACCCACACGGTCGAAAAAACCAAAAACAGTTCATATTTCCTAGTTTGTATTGCGTAGGCGTACCTTATTTAGCATTTTAAGCAAGCGGCTTATTTAATTTAGCATATGTGCGTCCAAAATCTCGCTATACAGTCTTCTGGTACCTGTACTTACTCGATTTAAACCCATAAGTAACATATGTATAAAATTTATAACATTGCATTTATTTAAACAGCTACAACAATCAATAACATAAGTAATGCAATATAAATAACTTCATAACAAACTTGTATAGTTTCCAAACTAGTTCCATTTGTTTATAACTGACACAAACACCGTATGCATTCAACTTTAAATGGGTTACAACACATTTACTTAACTCCAATTCATAATTCTGCCCAAACAAACCCATTTTCAATTTAATTGATTTTCAAAAATCAATTTCTGCTTCTTATCAATTCAAAACCAGATTTTATAAACAATGTATACAAGCAGTTTGTATAAACAATTGATAAGGTTCCAACTAAATTCAGTTGCTTTTACTCAATTTATAACATCATCTTCGATTCGGAATGATTTCCAATATCATTCTTTTATTCAATCCATTCTTATTGCAAACTAATTTGTATTCATGGCAATTTTATTCAAGAATCAAATTTAATTACTTCGATCATTCCATAGAACTTTATTTAATCATGTTTACGACAACAATAATTATTTCTATGCAAATTCAACAATATTCATACAAACAAACAGTTACTTTAATTTTATAACTGTTTTAAAAATTAATTCCAACTCTAGTTATATGAAATTTCATTCCATTCTAATTTATTTATAAATCACATCTTTGCATTGATTTTATTCAACATAATTTTTATTAAGCTCGACAACTTCAATGCTTAAAATTTAACAATCATGTCTCAAATTTACATAAGTCATACTTCATTGAATTTTTAAACTTAAGTTAAGTTACCTCAAATTATTTAACTTTCATAACTTAAATTTATTTCATTTGCCCATAAATTCTTTTCCAATTTAATTTTGATTTTATCTAAATCAAATCTCTTTCATTTACTTCTTAACTCAATTAGTTATTTCATTTAAAATTTCAATTCCCATGTTCGATTCATTCTCAAACTTATTCAACTTGTTACAAGTCCACCTTCACTTTAATTATACTCAATTGGATTTTGTTTGCACTTCTAACCATTTATATTTAATCCAATTTCATTTTATTTACCAACCAATCCAAGTTGAATTTTAGATATATAGCTCAAGTTCTCTTTCTACCATCCACTTAAATTCACAACCCAATTTTATTAATTTACCATTCAACCTTTATTTAACCAATTCAAAGTTTATTCACATATTCAAGTTACTAATTAATCCCAAATTAGTTTATTCCCAATTTGTAATTCAATATTTGGTTTTTAGCTTCAAAAATCTCTTCATTTAAATTTCTTTGGTTCAATTCTATTTTATAATCCAGGTTTGGATATTCAAACAATTCTATTTGACTTCTTTATTCCATCTTAATTTTATAAGTCCCCTTCTTATTTATCTTCACACTTCCATTTATTTACAGTTAACCATATTCCCATTTTATTTTAAATTCAGGTTTATATATTTTTACTTAGCCAATTTATTTCAGCACCTCTCAATTCCTTTATAAGCTATCGAAGTCTTATTACTTCAAATTCAAATTTCACTTAGCTTACATTAAATTCACCTTCATTTCACTGTTATGAATTTTACTCAAGTGAGAGTTTTAATTATAATACCATCTATATCTCAATTTAATTCATCTTCATTCAAATTCAAACAATAACTCGGCTTAAGATAATTCCAGTTAAATCAAAGTGCCCAATTCAATTAAATTGGCTATTTACTATCCATTCACATCCAAAGTTTAAGGTACTTTACCCTTCTATTTTATTCAATGAACTTCCACTTTCTTCGAACTCAACTTTCCATAAATTTTACATCTTAAGTTTATTCATTTATTGCAACTTCTTACTTAAATTCATTGCAATTGATTTTGATACTCATCTAGATCAAATCCCATGTAATTTAATTAACCAATCTAAATTTGTTAAGACAATACCCAAGGCCAATTTATTCCATCCATACTTGATTTGGATTTAATTTGTAAATTCAAACTATCTTTATTTTAATCCAATTTTTAATGATTGAGATTCATATTAAATTTGACTTACCATTACAATGGAATTTCTATTTATAACTCGGGTTTCATCACTAGATTCCATTTAAATTCCAATTTAATTCAAATACAACTGAATTTATTTTCCAGTTTAATTCAATTACTTCCATTCACATAATTTCCATTCACATAACTTAAATTAAATTTCAATCCACTTAAGTTTTATCTCTCTTCTCAATTCATTCACATTCTAAATTTTTATTTACTTCTCCACATTATTTATATTTATTTTATTTTTATATTTTCATCATCTCACTTCAATCACAACAAAATTTTCTTATTCATTAATTACATTTCAAAAATTTAATCTCAAATCCAAGTTAAATTCTCATTTCTAACCTTTCACTTGATTTTAAAATCCAAAATTCAAATCTAATGATTTCCTAGGTTATATAAGCTATTTCGGATTTTAAAATCTCATTTGTCTACAATACTAGCATCCAAACATCCAAGTTATAATAATAATTTCTGAAAAATATTCATTTTAAGTATATTTTGGATGAAATTATTTCATTCACCCACTTTTAAAAATCAATATTGTGTCGAATTGCTCTATTTAAGTGTTTAGAAACCCCTTCGATATAGTTTTCGAGGCTGTGCCGACGAAGGTTCATATACCACTCAATAAATCAATCAACGCAATATAAAACCATTTTATATTCACTAACAAATACGCACTCATATCTATAAATACGCTCCAACTCATTCTAGAGTAACATCGACTCTATTTCTAATGAGTAATTCCCACCAGAGCCAAGGTTCTCGCTTAACCTTTCAGCTCCGATACCAAGTGTAACAACCTAGAAATTTTCGAACCCGAAAACTCCAGATAGTTATGAAAAAGAAGATAGAGGTAGAAGAAGAAAAAGAAAAAAAACAACATCAGAATCTCATATCGCAGCGGAATAAAATATAATATATAGAATACAGTTTTAAATACAAGAAATATGTACTGTATACATATACATACATACCATCATCAGAGTACATCAATCAACCCATACAGAGACAACTACTATAAGATCATACACAGCGGAAATAATAGGCAAATACGTAAATACGCTCTGTCATCAGCTCGTCCCCTGAGCTCCAGCATATAACCTGTTTAACTCGGTCTGACCCGAGCATCATATAAAACAACACCCGAGTCAGTCTGGAATACCAGCGTGAGAAAATCACACTTAATTGGATTATTAAAGTTTCGAAAATCCTTTGAAAACAAAAGCATCTCGTAAGACCACGCCACAAATAAACATGTCGGGTTTTTACCTTACGATAGCTAAAACAATTTTTATAGAAATCCTCTGATATTATAATAGGGTCTATATACAAATACTTATAAAATAGCCGAAATTGTTACATGATTAAATTCCAGCTACTAGCCACAGAGTGGGTAATACAAACAAAAATCGTACAATGCTCGTAGGGAAAATGGATTTCCATCAATGGCTGGGCTACTGGGGTACCGCCCGTCACAGTACCTGACCTAGATCAGAGTACCGAGGATTACTCCCTTCATCCCCTGCAACACAAGGCCGGAACCATTCCTTACTGAACAGTTCCGAACAAGATAAACCCTGTGGTTGGCGCGACCAACCACCCACTAAGCCGAAATAAAAAGGGACATCTAGACAGCGGAAATATCTTGTCCTGCTTGGGCATGACCCACCTAACCTTGCTGCACCTCCCCTGTTTTAGCCATTCCCGGTTGATGAGGCTTGAGGTTAAACGTTACCTTTTAAGAACGCGTCACTTAGAATGCTCATCGTCCACCTGACGATGTTCTGAAAGCATTCAATCCATACAAGTTGTCCTGGGTTTGGACCGTCTTCAACTCTTCACGGTCTTCATTCGTAATCGTTCAAACCGGATCGAAGTGGTTTTCGGATAATTAAATCCGATCCCGGACTCTTCGAAACGATCATCGCGTTGTCCAATATTGATAGTCGGTTATTTTAACTATCAACTAATCATTCACAAGCAACCATCAAATAATTTCCACAAATTATTTATCTCAATATCAGTCAGATATTATTCCCAACTTAACCCATTTGAAATAAATTTTCAAAGTCTTTTTTTTCGATGAAATCAATTAACTGATTTCTTATACTCATTCCATTTGACTTGTCCTTTGAAAAATAACTTTTATTTCTCATTCATTCTTCAAAAATCAATTTACACTTCCCTTATAATTTCTCAAACTCACTTTCTCCACTTAATAAGATTTCTCCTAAATCTTATCCCATTTAAATTAATTTGTTTACCATCACAAGAGGATTTTAATTGGATTTTACAAACATTTTGAAAACATATAGATTTATAAAATAAGAAGTAATATTAAATATTAAATTTTATACCTAGTTATTTATAAGTTTCAAAGCTGGTTTTAGAAAACTTAGAGTTTATAATAAATAATAGCTAAACCTTCAAAATAACTAATTCGAAAATATTTTACATTCAAATAATAGTTTATAAAAAAAAATTTATATAGTATAGTAATTTAAAATATTCTTTTTAAAATAAATTATAATTTTAGAAAATCCAATATCCATTTATATGCCTCTTGTCCACATTCACCTTTGGAAATATCCTGCTATTTCCATTCAACCAACTTCATATCTCATTTATAAATTCCATTCATGAATTTATAAAATCTCCTTGGATTTCGTTTATTATAAGATAGTTTGATTTAAAAATCTCATCTTTATAATTTATTTCTTTCTATAAAGTTCCATATTGTCCCATTCGATAAATTCCATTCATTATTAAATAAAATTTCCTTTTGGCTCTTAACAGAATTTCTTATTCGTAATTCTTAATAGCATCTTCTTTATTTCCTAATAAATTTCTTTTCTTTTCTTATTAATATTTCTTTTTATTTCCTTAATAGACCTTCATTTCCATTTCTTAATATAATTCCATTTTCTTTAATTCACTTATCGATTACAATATTCCTTCAAGTATAAATTTATAATTTAAATTTTCCAAAACTCAACTTTATCACCTTAAAGTTTAACTTAAGTAGAAAATATACTTTTATTTCTTTTCTTCATTCTCACTTAAAGTAGATTCAAATTTCAAATAAATATTTTCTATTTGATTTTTATTTAACGTTTTCAAATTAATTTATCAACGGTAATAGAAATTTCAATTTTTCAACTTCTCTGTGATTCAACAGTTGATAATTCAATTATCTATAAAACCACCCAACTCAATATATCATCCTGTCACAGAATAACATATATACGAAATAAAATAAATAGTTTTGAGGAATCCTGTTGGATCCCTCCAACCTGTTTTCCCTGCATCCACAGATGTTAGCACAATAAAATAACAATTTCACTTCAATGTGAAATATTGCAGTATATGGGTTTAATATTTCTAACATCCACTTATTACGCGGCGTAAAAAGTTTATTTAATTATTCACTACTTCAACCATCATTCAAACAATTCAATAATTAAATTTAAATTCAACAATTCAAATTTTAAACTTAACTGAGTGAGATGAACTCACCTCTTTCCCTTTCTATTTTGCCAATCCAATCCAAACTTGACTTGTCCTCATAATTCTTTTGACCTTGTATAACAATTTGATGGTTTTATTAATATTTGCAGCAATTTATTTCCGTTTAAATAAATTTATTCTTTTATCTAATAATTTATTTTTTTCAACACGTGATATAATTTAAACACATACTTAAATTTTAAACCAATAATTTATATTTTATATATTCTTCAAACTGCACATTTAAATAGTCTATAGGTTTAAAAATCTAATTTTTCATAATCTTTAAACATTTCTATATATATTATTTAATTAAAATTAAATCGAGTTAACTTAATATTTTTAAATAAACTGCTTATCAGATCATGATACTTTGCTGTAAAAATGTTATAAGTTTTACCTTACTGTTAAGGTCTTCTTAATCTATAAGTAGGTATACACAGATGTATAAATTTTTGAAATTACAAACATATCCTTTACTGTAAAATATATATAGCTAACTAATTTTTAAAAATCTCTATTTTTAAGATTAACCAATTCAATCTTGCTTATAATAATTTCTTTATTCAGAACTGAAGACAAAAATTAAATTGAATTAGATAAAAAGAAGGATCACTACCTCACTGCCGTTCCACGAACTCACCCACTATCTCTGCCTCGAGATGTGCCGATCAAATGCACTCGTCGCCACTGAAACACTCACGAACGTCGTCGCCATCACTTTACCTATAGCCGCATAGCATCGCATCCTCCCCCTCCAACCTGTGAACAACCTCGTCGCCTCGCCATGCTCCCAGATCGACCCACACACGTCGCGGCTACCCAAATCGATCTCGACCCCTCGCCTCGTCCTCTCGCGCGCGACTCAACAAGGTCGCCGCTTCCTCCCTGTCTCTCGAGCGCGCGCCCTCCCATTCAATTTGCACGACATTTCTCTTCCTTTTTTTTTATAAGTATGCCGAAGAATTCGGCTTACAGGAAGAAGGGGATAATGAGGGGTAGATTTAGGGTTGGAAGGTGAAGGAGTGAGGAATTTTAATTTTCGCGATTTAAGGAAGATAGCGGCCATGATTTTGATTTTTTTTTTCTGAACGAATGTTTTAAACAAGAAGCATCGTGAATTTAAGAGATAAGGAAGCGTCTTTGAGAAGCTGAAGGTAAGAATACGGCTACGATTTGATGTAAGATATTTTGAATTTTAAAACGATTAATTATTTCCGAAGCGTTTTCCTCTCGTACGATCATATGATAACTCCGAAAATTACGAAATTTGAAATCCGGCAATAATTCAATATTATGGATCCAACGGAACTGGTTTCGTCGAGTTCCGAGACTGTGCCTCGGAAGGCTATTTTTAGTCGTCAATTTAAACAATGTACATTTAAAATCGAACAAACGACAGTTAAATTAAATTTTAATCCATTTATTATTCTCAGTATTATTAATATAAATTTTATAAGTCGTTAAAATATTTCCAATAAGCTTACAATTCCAAATTTTAAATAATTTACCCAATTGTCAATTACTATTTAATTTATTCAATTAGTTGTTATATTTAAATTTTGAATCTTCTTTATTAAATATAACCAAACTTTTCATGTTGAAAACAATTTATATTTCAAATTAATTATTTAAATTCATTTTAAATATCACAAATTAGCTGTTGAAAAAGCCGGGTCGTTACACATAAATTATGAGATTTGTAATTGTTTGTCAGTATATGAAAAACATTAAATAGTAAACTAATCGACTAATCAAGTTTCACTAAACATGAGATCAATTGAAGTAAAAAACGTTACCATATTTTTAGCAAAGGTAGGATTATGAAACCAGCAGCAATTATAGATGTCATTTTAAATAAACTAAGGGTGTATGTGTTGCTATTAAAAACAGTTAGTTTTTTTTTTCACGCAATGATGTTATGACCAATTTTAGCAGGTAAAACACAATGGAAGTATGCATATGTATGCATCTTTGGATTAGGCAACGACTTAAGTGTTGACATACAGAAATATCAGGCAAAAATAAAAGTAAGTACTGTAATAAAATAATGGTTGATGTGGCACTTTTAGGAAAGCTCACAGATTGTTTAGCCGTAGGTGGTTCTTCGTTGGAGCTTGAATCTTCATCGTTGATGCTGCTATCCTTGTTAATACAATTTGTAGCAACAGGGTACTGTATTAACAGATGATTAATTATGTGAGTGAACAATTAAAAACAAAGAGACCCAGGAAGTATGAATCATATTATAATTTCAGGAAGCTTACTTGTTTTGTAGCCTTAGGCGATTTCTCATCAGAGCTATCTTCATCGGAACTTTCTTCCTCGCTGCCCATGTGACATTCTGTATGATGGCAGTAGTGACAACATTAAACATGTTACACTTTCATACTCGGTAAATAAATATACCAGCAATATGTTCACAGTTATTTTAAACGATTTTCTAATCCTTCATACAAAACCATATAAGTTATAGCAGTCATACACGTATAGTATTTTCAAACAGCTAAAGCGAAAGAAACTGTTTTAGAACATTCAAAGAAAAACTTAAACATAAAGTGTCAATTTGATAATGTAAGACGCATGATAGGTAACATGACAGAACCATAAAGTCTATGTTTCTCTTGTCACTTCCTGATATATCAATTTAACTACAAAGAGCCATAAAGTTCAATATCGAATTGTGCACAGTATAGTTGTATAAAATTGTTACAAAGTAATTGCTTTAATGGCAATCCATTTCTATAATATGCCTTTCGCCATAAAAAAAAGATACACATAACTGCTATAATTATTTCAGTAAATGAATTCAGTTATGCAGTATGAGTACTATCATATCCTCATGAATAATATGCCACATGATTGAAAATTCAATATTTACTAAACAGAATATAGTAAACAGAAGTAAAAAGAAATTAACCTCAAAAGGGTAATTAAGTTGATATGGAAGACCATTGTGGCACACGCAGTGATTAAACTCTGAAGCCCGCAATTATTCGCACAACTCTTTGACAACTAATCAACACTTTTGTAACTACTTAAAACTTCAGCAATGCTCTAACCGCTGTATCTGTGCCAATATATTCCTGTTAATAGATTGTGCAATGTCTTAAGTCAATACTTTATCTTTTAGATCATAAGGATGGACTAATTAGTTGACTAAGGTGATATCTAAAGACCTCAATTCATCAAAAAAATTCCTAAAATTACAAATGAGCCTGACTCACGTAGTAGACATGATATTTTTTAAAATATATTTTTACATTTACAGCATTTCCAATTTGATTCAGAGTTGAACTACATAGTGCTTTTATAATCAAAGTTAAAAAAAGTTGGTTAAGAAATCAACTAACCCTGTAACTGGAAGGAACATAAAAAAACGAAATCTGCCAAACAAGTTTTTCCTTTCCCAAAGAGATTGTCAGACCATAAACCTAGCCCAGATTTACACTAGTTCTGTAAAATCAAAAAAGGTAAAATTAATGATTGAATAAAGGGATAAAAAATTACGCCGTTAATTGGAAGAGTTTGGGATTTTGAGTTTTCATTACCTGCTGAAAATCAAAATGAAAGTGCTGCAGCTTTTAGTCTATATTTGGATGCAGGGTAAATGCTTGTTGACGGTAGGCGACGCTTATCAATAACTTTTAGATTTCCTCACAAATAACATTGGTAATGGTATGAAGGGCAGACGGGTTGAGGGAGAACGGATTTGGGATGAAGTTTGGGAATCGGATGAAAAAATAGGTTGGAGAAGGAAAGTGGAAGAGGGGTGGAGGTAGGAGAGCCGAAAAGGGAAGTGAAAGAGGGAAGGGAAAGTCAGATTGATATGAGGGAGAAAGGGGAAGAAAAGGAAACGTGGTGAACAAAGATAGTGGACACGATGCGTCGTGGATATCATGGTGGCCGAATTACTGATTAGCCCTCCAACATTTAGTTACGGCGGAAAAGGATATGGGTAGAATGGTCGGTATTAAAAAGGCTTCAGTTTGACCGTTTGACTCAAGGTTTTTTATTATAGTATAAGATATAAGTGTGGATTTTTAAATTATTACATCTCATCCATTTCCATTTGGAACGTGGATTTTTACATGAACTCATAATGATGAGTACAATATTGTTAAGTTTGGACAGGTAATAATTTATTACATATTTAAACAAACATGGTTTAAATTACGTTATTTTGGTAAATAATGTCTTTTAAATTTATATACCCTAATTATTAATGATTATTTCGCTAGATAAGTTATTATTGACTTAAACTGGATAAAACATGGTAATTGAACATCTGTTAGCGGAATAAAAATACCATTCTGCTAAATAGATAAATTTGTTATTTAATTAGCAGAATAAATCCCCATTCGACCTATTTTATAGATTTGGACATCTAATTATATATCGTTAATTGATATGCCACTTCGAATAAGTGATATGATAACCAATTACGGTAAAATATTAAATTATTCGTATCGTCGCTAATTATGTGAATATCAATTATTAACTAGGAAAGTTAGCTTTAAATGAGTTGGTAGATGGTTTGAGTACATGATGATCGTTAAGCCTCCTTCGAATTTGAAAAGCTAATTATTGATTTGGATGTTATTTAAAAATAATTATTTTTATTATACGGTTTAAAAATAATAATTATTTAATAATAAGATTAAAGGTAAGAACTTATTAATAATAATATTTTAAAGATAATTTAATTTTTTAATAATGATTTAAATTTAATTATTTTACTAATATGACTCTTGAAAATAATTCTTAAATTTATTTTTTTATCATTCAAAATTATTCAAATATTATTTTTAAAAATATTCTAATTTATTTACTTGTTTAAAGTTATTTAACAATACTTTAATTTTTAGTTAAAATTAATTAATTATATTAATTTAAGTTATTTAATTATGTTTAAAGGATAATTAATTTTTATTTTAATATTAGTTTAAGATTCAATAATTACCATTTTAACGACATTTAAAGTCAATTTATGTAACGACTCGGTATTTTCAATTATTCGCATCCATTATAAGTACATAGATAGACACTCATGCCGGGATTGAATTGCTCAAAATACCGCGTTGTAAAAATTTTTTTGGCAAACCTCAGAATATACAGTAAATAAAAATCACAGATCACAGACACAGAGTATATAAAAATGCAGCGGAAGAAAAAGAGATAGTAGTTCATGAAGCTACTATATAAATATGAGATACATTAGAGTTAAATAAGATACAACAGAAGAGTAACAGGATACATCAGGTACAAATCAGATACATCACTGAACCACGGGATACTGAAACAAAATAGATGGCTAGATCTTCAAGGAAAGCTCCAACGCCGAAGGTGAATCTTGAATGCTAACTCAATCAATCTGACCCGAGCGTAAAGAAAAACACAAAACCCTTGAGTCAGGACATAAATACTTATAAACTGTAAATCAGCTCAAGTGAACATTAACAAAATGCATCAGTAACTTAAAGGATGCTTGGGATCGCCCATCCTCTAAGGATCCGTTAAACTATTTACTATGTAGTAATATACGCTATATACGGTAGTGTCTAATAAGTAAAGTATAATCATATAGAAAATAGCGTTAAGGGGATGGTGAACCTTAACGCGGTCGGATCCTTAAAACCAAAATCGTAGTGGGCTCGATATAAGGATATGACACGGCACGCGAGGCAATGCCAGGGTGGATACACCATTTGCACTCCCGGACCGGCTGTGACTGCAAGCCAGCAGCTTCCGCCCACCACGAACTATACCCCCGAATCAAAGTGGCGCCACCGAATCGAATCACAACAGTAATAGAATGGTTTCCGATGGAGCATGCTTGATGAAAGGGTGCGACCCTTTGTGTAGCCCGGTATAGCTCCTGTTTTAGTCATATATGCCAACTCACGGGAGTTGGGTCCACGTAATATACCTCGAGAACGTCGCCACCATCCTACTTCATTCTGGAATCTCCACCGCGTACACAGTTGTTAAAGTGGTTTTCGGTATTGGCCGGCTATAAGACAATATCCGATCCCGGTCTCTTTAACAACCAATCGTTATTATAACCCGTAGTTATAACTTTAAAACAATATTTTATACTTCAAAATAAAATATCCTTTTCAATCCAAATCTTTATCAAAATAAAGATTAAATCATTTCCAAAACCATTTCAATATATCATCGTAAAATATCTTTCAATTCAAATATTTATCAAAATAAATATCAAGTCATTTCTAACCATTTCAATATATTAAATTTTCATACCCTTTCAACACTACCTTTCAAATCATTTTAATATATCAAAATATCATAACCTTTCAAAGCTTCAGTTCCAAAATATCATATCTTTCAGAACTTCTTTTTAAATCATGTTAATATCAAAATGTCCTATCTTTCAAACTCTGTTTTTCAAATCATTTAATATCAAAAATATCATATCTTTCAAAACTTCGTTTCAAATCATTTTAATATATCAAAATATCATATCCTTTCAAAACTTCATTTCAAATCATTTTAATATATCAAAATATCGTATCTTTTCAAACTTCATTCATTTCAAATCATTATTCATTTTATTCAATCTAAAATACCATTTCAATTCATATTTCAAAACAGTTTATATTCCAAAAATTCTTTTTTATCATTTCAATGAAGTTATTATGTTTAATAATTAAATTATCAAATTTCCAAAACTTTCAACTTCCAAAGTTTATTTATTCACTTAAGTTTATCAAAACCATGAAAATTCACTTTTCGCATCATTTAGAAAACTTATACGGAAAGTTACATTCAAAACAGTTCAATTTAACAAAAATAGCATTTTAAAATGTTATAATAGGTTTACTTAAATTCGAATAACTTAGTTAAATTCAAAAATTATAGCACTTACAAAGATTGCTATAATAGCTTTTAATTCAACTTAGCTTTTTAGTTCATTATCATCAACTATAGCGTTTACAAATGCTGTAATATCATTTACATTGTAATTAATAGCATTTCAAAAATGCATTCAATTAACTTCAAATATTCAATAAAATTTCTCAACCAATTATATTTTTATTAAAAACATTTTTGAACTTATAAAATCATACATTTTCACATTTATAACATCGTTTAATTTTTCCTCAAGTTCATGATTTTATAAAGTTAAATTTCCATTCAAAAATCAAGATTTAATAATAATTCACTTATTAAATTGAAATGTTCAATTTTAAATCCATTACATTAAATTTCAACTTAACACTTAAGTTCAAATTCTCAAATATAACTTAATTTATTTTTATTTACTTAACTAAAAGTTCACTTTTAAGTCAATTTCATAAATTTCCAATTTTAGTTATATTCAAAATTTCAACTTAAAATATTCATTCATTTCACATTTCAACTTTGTTAAAAATCATAAATATGATATAAAATCACTTTTAATTCATTTAAATTCAAATTATCATAAATTTATCATAATTTCATATTCAATTTAATTTCCAATTATAATTAAATCAAATTTTCCAAAATAACTTGCGTTCAAAATTTTCATCAATTCATTTCACTTACAATTGTTCAGAAAATCAATAATATTTTACAAAAATCATTTTTTATTAAATCTCAAATCAAAATATTATATTAATTAAATTTCTAAAATATTTAAAATTTTAGAAAAACATATTTTAACTACGGGCCTGTATAAAATTTTCTACGCTAGGTAAAGTGATACGGGTAATATATCATTTCAACCCGTAATTTACAAAGAAAAATCCGGGTTTTATCATTTCAAACCCGCAATCCCAAGTCAAAATGAAAAATTTAAAGCCATTCAGGCCTATCATTTCAGCCCATAACATTTTTTTTTCTAACAGGAAACTTGCAATGATCATATGCAGAAATAATATAAACAAGGTCAATATCACAATATACAGTCATATATCAGATGTCAGGTGAAAATTAACAGTTTTAACATGGTAATAACATGGTAATAACATGGCATAGCATATCATATGATCATCATTAACTTGCATATACATTTTATATTACTAAACACTTGTCATCAATTCACTTTTCATAAGTATAAATGTCAGAGTGAGAAAGACTCACTTTTTCAAGCTGAAGACCAAAACAACAAACACAAGTGCGATTCCAAAAGCACGACAAGCACGATATAGCATGACTTTTGATTTGAATGAATGGAGAGCCTTGATATTTGTCTTGTAAACAATAACCAAAACAAGACAATACACACATAAATATTCAACGCAAAACAATGTTGAAACAATGAAAATACGAAGCAACAAAGGAATAGATTACTTGACCTTGCTTTAACCATTCAAATGCTTGGCCTAAGGGACACTTATGCTTGGCTATGATGATGCTTTGGCTCAGGTATGACATCATATAGGTCAGGTTTAACATCATATAGGCAAGGCAACAAGTGGAGATGAAGGTGTAGTGGTGCAACATAAAGCATATATAGGGTCAAGGTTAAATAAGTTGAGTTTTTGTGACATTCTTGGATCGGCCATGGGCATGTGGTGGCTTGACCATGCTTGTACAGGTCTGGACAGTAGCTGGAGCGGCGGCCAAAGATGGTGGAGTGGCTGGTGGTGGTGGCTAAGGGGTGGCCAAAGCAAGATATGGAGGGTAGATGATGATATGTGTGGTCTAGGCAATGTTTTAAGGAGTTTTGTGGAAGTTTTGTGGTACTAGCTTCAATGGATGGGCACGGCTTGGTCATGGTCTGATTTCCAGAGGGTGTTGGGTGATGTGGCAGAGGGTGGAGGTCAGGTCAGAGGTGGTGGAGGTGGCTATGGTGGTGGTTAAGGTGGTGGTTGAAGGAGATGAGGCAAAGGTGGTCAAACTAGCATTGTTCAAGGGCATTGTTGCATTTTTTTGGAGTTTTGGCACCATGGTGGGCTCGGTCTTGGTCAAGACCAGAGGGTAGCTGGTGATGATGGAAGGAAAGAGGTATAGGAGGTGGTGGCCGTGGCTATGGAGGAGAGGCCAAGCAATACACATGAGAAAACAAGGCAAAATATAAGAAAACAATGGAAAAAGAAGAGCAAAAAGAAGAGGAAAAGAGGAGCCATTACCAAACCTTTCTAGCCGTGAAAAATGAAGTGGAGAGGAATGTTTTCACGTGAAAATGAGGTAAGAAATGCACAGATACAAAAAAAAAGGACGGTCAAAGGAAATTAAATCTATTAATTGGAAAAGAAACGGAAGAAGAAACATTAAAACGGTTTTACGTTTCTTTGCTTTCAAACCTTTTAAACTTCCTATATATATATTCATATACATCTTAAATAACTGAAAACACTTATAAATTTCAGTTAGAATTCAAAAATATAACAGATAAACAAAATATTAATAATTAAATATTAATTAGATATGATTAAAATAAGAAAAATAGCACAGAAAGTGAAAACTTGACTTAAGAATTAGAAATAACTTCAATACACTTTGGAAAAATTTACTTTAATTTAAGTACATGTAAAATGAATAAAATAAAGTAAAACACAGCAAATAAAAGTGAGTGCATAAAATAAATAAATAAATAAATTTTAATTATATATAATTAAATTAAAAAAATGGCTTAAAATTGTAGACTAGGCTTTTAAAATTAGAAATAAATTCAAATGAACTTTAGAAAAATTATATTATCATTTTAAAAATACTTAAAAGTCAAAATATACATAATATAACATATTATCACATATTAAAATAAAATAAAACAAAGAAGAAGTAATTTATACAATTTAAAATAGTCATTGTTAAATAACCCTATATACGCACAATATTGTATAGGGTATAACTTTCACAATTTACATCCAAATTCAACGAAACGAAAAGTGGTGTTCTTAGAATTTTATGTACTTTCATAATAAAAGAAAAAATTAAAATTTTAATCTTTTAAAATTTTAAGTTGAAAGTCACAGTTTGACTATTTTGACCAAAATCAGCATTTCAGGCAAATATTCAACTTACACAAGTTTGGAATTATAACTCATATAAAGATCAAGATTATATTTAAATAATAAATTTAATCATTTCAAAATAAGTAAAATAAGTTTTTAAATCAAAATCTTACATTAAAAATAATTAAAATATACAATAAAATAATTACAAAATACGGGGTTGTTACACTCTCCCCCACTCAAAACTTTTCGTCCCCGAAAAGGAATGAGGTATGGAAGGGCATAGAAAAGATAGAGTGAAATAGGATTACGATAAGATGATAAGAAGATTGAAGTTATACCTGATAACTGTTGTTATAGGTAAGTTTTACAAGGTGGAGGTGATCTTTCCAAGATCCTCCAGAATCAATAACACAAGCACGAAAAAGGTGGATTCAAAATGATTACCAAAGGTCTATCAAGATTATAGAAAGATTTCTAAACAGAAAGATTATAGAAAGATGCCTATACCGGTCTATAGCAAGATAAGGGTAATAAGGACAACCAAAAGATAGTTTGAAAAACAAAATAAGGAAATAAATTTGAAAGCATGGAAATTTCAACTTAAATAGAGAATAAATCTTTACACAAGTTAAATAAATCTTAACTATCTCAAATTTCATTATCTTATTATCCAATCATCTAAATTTAACCATTTTTAAAACCATGGGTTTGAAAAATAATCATTTATTACACTCAGTGTACTTAATAAATTTAATTCTTCTTTATTCCTAATCAAAATTAAATTTATTCCTCTCAATATATTTATCACTCATGTTAAATATATTTACACTTTTTTTTATAACTACTTTCTTTTATTCTTAGTTCTTTTAACATCATTTTATTGTAAGTCATTCAATTACTCTTTATTATATTTACCTCTGTTAATCATTTTATAATTAAAATTTAAGTGTATAACATTTATTATAACTACTCAAATTTTATTTATAAAATCTTTTTATATCATATATTATCCAATTACATTTTTAACTTCTGAAATTAAGGTAAGTTATATTGGAATGCAATTGTATTATACAAATAAAACTTTCCAATTCAATTATCTCAAGTTTGAATCATTTATCCAAATTTTTGATTTTCTTTTTACAATTGAAATTATTCTTCAAGCTAAAATTTAAGAATTAAATTTCCGATTACATTCAAACCATTTAGAGATATGTAATAATATACACATAATATGTCAAATCAAATTTCAATCATATATATATATACACACATATATATTATAAATCAAGTCATATTTCAGAAAATTCAAACCAAATTAAATTCCCCAAAATAAAGCGGTAGCAAGACTACAGAACAGTCTCTTAACTTCGAAACTCGAAAATGAACGTCGATGATGTCGCGATCATCACCGAAGTTATTTTCCAGCGACAAAGAGAAGAGCACAAATTTTAAACCTTTAAAATTCTTTGAAAACAAATTCTATTCAAAATACTTTAAATAATATAACCTTTTAAAACTTTAAACCAAAGTTCGAAATAATCGGGATTTAAATCCTCAAATTCTTGTTTTAAATTCATTTCATTAAGTTCCATAAATTTACTTATATATCAAAATTTATTTCATTAACCAATTTTTTTTTTTTTAAAATATTGTGTCCGTTTGTTCTGTCAAAGTGTTTTGGAAATCTTATCGATAGCGCTGATCAGACGTATCGATCAGAAACCCAACTCAACATCAACAACTCAAACAACACAATATATAAAACATTTTAAATTTTAAATACTAGTTTACAAATACACTATACATGAATAGATTTTCAAAGAAGGATAGAGATTCAAATTTTTTTTGATTAACACAAATCAAAGGAGATTATGATTTAAAAATAAGTTGGAAACAAGGATGACATGATTAAATAACAGAATAGGAAGATGGATAAGCTTATATAAATCACGGGCAACCTTAACCGGGTCAACCGTGACTTAAAGAATAAGATCAATGTTGATTTTTCTAGGGTAAATCTACATTCGATCTCAAGAGTTAGAGTTTGAAATAACAAAAGATATTAGCATCTAAACCGAGGATAGATAAGAATCTCGGGTGAATCGATGCTAATTGTAAAGGAGTTTTCCCCTTTTTTTTTTTATTAAATTTGAAATTGGCGTGACCGCCGACTCACTAGAAAGATCATTCGAAGAGGAGTTATGGAATGCTCCAAAGTCAAAAGAAGATGAATAGTGAGGGATACAAATGGATTTTGGAACTGTAGGGAACGTTCCAAAATTCAAAGGAATCGAGTCAAAAGGGAGAGATTCAAACTCGAATGAAAGTGATTCTGTAAATACATTCACTCCATATGCTGAGTTTTGCCTAGAGCTACCAAAGCTCTGATACCAACTGTAACGACTCGGTATTTTCAACCATTCGCATCCATTATAAGTGCATGGGTAGGCACTCATGCCGGGATTGAATTGCTCAAAATACCGCGTTGTAAAATTTTTTTTGGCAAACCTCAGAATATACAGTAAATAAAAATCACAGATCACAGACACAGAGTATATAAAAATGCAGCGGAAGAAAAAGAGATAGTAGTTCATGAAGCTACTATTTAAATATGAGATACATTAGAGTTAAATAAGATACAACAGAAGAGTAACAGGATACATCAGGTACAAATCAGATACATCACTGAACCACTGGATACTGAAACAAAATAGATGGCTGGATCTTCAAGGAAAGCTCCAACGCCGAAGGTGAATCTTGAATGCTAACTCAATCAATCTGACCCGAGCGTAAAGCAAAACACAAAACCCTCGAGTCAGGACATAAATACTTATAAACTGTAAATCAACTCAAGTGAACAGTAACAAAATGCATCAGTAACTTAAAGGATGCTTGGGACCACCCATCCTCTAAGGATCCGTTAAACTATTTACTATGTAGTAATATACGCTATATACGATAGTGTCTAATAAGTAAAGTATAATCATATAGAAAATAGCGTTAAGGGGATGGTGAACCTTAACGCGGTCGGATCTTTAAAACCAAAATCGTAGTGGGCTCGATATAAGGATATGACACGGCACGCGAGGCAATGCCAGGGTGGATACACCGTTTGCACTCCCGGACCGGTGGTGACGGCAAGCCAGCAGCTTCCGCCCACCTCGAACAATACCTCCGAATCAAAGTGGCGCCACCGAATCGAATCACAACAGTAATAGAATGGTTTCCGACGGAGCATGCTCGATGAAAGGGTGCGACCCTTTGTGTAGCCCGGTATAGCTCCTGTTTTAGTCATATATGCCAACTCACGGGAGTTGGGTCCACGTAATATACCTCGAGAACGTCGCCACCATCCTACTTCATTCTGGAATCTCCACCGCGTACACAGTTGTTAAAGTGGTTTTCGGTATTGGCCGGCTATAAGACAATATCCGATCCCGGTCTCTTTAACAACCAATCGTTATTATATCCCGTAGTTATAAATTTAAAACAATATTTTATACTTCAAAATAAAATATCCTTTTCAATCCAAATCTTTATCAAAATAAAGATTAAATCATTTGCAAAACCATTTCAATATATCATCGTAAAATATCTTTCAATTCAAATATTTATCAAAATAAATATCAAGTCATTTCTAACCATTTCAATATATTAAATTTTCATACCCTTTCAACACTACCTTTCAAATCATTTTAATATATCAAAATATCATAACCTTTCAAAGCTTCAGTTCCAAAATATCATATCTTTCTGAACTTCTTTTTAAATCATGTTAATATCAAAATGTCCTATCTTTCAAACTCTGTTTTTCAAATCATTTAATATCAAAAATATCATATCTTTCAAAACTTCGTTTCAAATCATTTTAATATATCAAAATATCATATCCTTTCAAAACTTCATTTCAAATCATTTTAATATATCAAAATATCGTATCTTTTCAAACTTCATTCATTTCAAATCATTATTCATTTTATTCAATCTAAAATACCATTTCAATTCATATTTCAAAACAGTTTATATTCCAAAAATTCTTTTTTTATCATTTCAATGAAGTTATTATGTTTAATAATTAAATTATCAAATTTCCAAAAATTTCAACTTCCAAAGTTTATTTATTCACTTAAGTTTATCAAAACCGTGAAAATTCACTTTTCGCATCATTTAGAAAACTTATACGGAAAGTTACATTCAAAACAGTTCAATTTAACAAAAACAGCATTTTAAAATGTTATAATAGATTTACTTAAATTCGAATAACTTAGTTAAATTCAAAAATTATAGCACTTACAAAGTTTGCTATAATAGCTTTTAATTCAACTTAGCTTTTTAGTTCATTATCATCAACTACAGCGTTTACAAATGCTGTAATATCATTTACATTGTAATTAATAGCATTTCAAAAATGCATTCAATTAACTTCAAATATTCAATAAAATTTCTCAACCAATTATATTTTTATTAAAAACATTTTTAACTTATAAAATCATACATTTTCACATTTATAACATCATTTAATTTTTCCTCAAGTTCATGATTTTATAAAGTTAAATTTCCATTCAAAAATCAAGATTTAATAATAATTCACTTATTAAATTGAAATGTTCAATTTTAAATCCATTGCATTAAATTTCAACTTAACACTTAAGTTCAAATTCTCAAATATAACTTAATTTATTTTTATTTATTTAACTAAAAGTTCACTTTTATGTCAATTTCATAAATTTCCAATTTTAGTTATATTCAAAATTTCAACTTAAAATATTCATTCATTTCACATTTCAACTTTGTTAAAAATCATAAATATGATATAAAATCACTTTTAATTCATCATTAATTTATCATAATTTCATATTCAATTTAATTTCCAATTATAATTAAATCAAATTTTCCAAAATAACTTACGTTCAAAATTTTCATTAATTCATTTCACTTACCATTGTTCAGAAAATCAATAATATTTTACAAAAATCATTTTTTATTAAATCTCAAATCAAAATATTATATTAATTAAATTTCTAAAATATTTAAAATTTTAGAAAAACATATTTTAACTACGGGCCTGTATAAAATTTTCTACGCTAGGTAAAGTGATACGGGTAATATATCATTTCAACCCTTAATTTACAAAGAAAAATCCGGGTTTTATCATTTCAAACCCGCAATCCCAAGTCAAAATGAAAAATTTAAAATCATTCAGGCCTATCATTTCAGCCCATAACATTTTTTTTTTCTAACAGGAAACTTGCAGTGATCATATGCAGAAATAATAAAAGCAAGGTCAATATCACAATATACAGTCATATATCAGATGTCAGGTGAAAATTAACAGTTTTAACATGGTAATAATATGGTAATAACATGGCATAGCATATCATATGATCATCATTAACTTGCATAAACATTTTATATTACTAAACACTTGTCATCAATTCACTTTTCATAAGTATAAATGTCAGAGTGAGAAACACTCACTTTTTCAAGCTGAAGACCAAAACAACAAATACAAGTGCGATTCCAAAAGCACGACAAGCACGATATAGCATGACTTTTGATTTGAATGAATGGAGAGCCTTGATATTTGTCTTGTAAACAATAACCAAAACAAGACAATACACACATAAATATTCAACGCAAAACAATGTTGAAACAATGAAAATACGAAGCAACAAAGGAATAGATTACTTGACCTTGCTTTAACCATTCAAATGCTTGGCCTAAGGGACACTTATTCTTGGCTATGATGATGCATTGGCTCAGGTATGACATCATATAGGTCAGGTTTAACATCATATAGGCAAGGCAACAAGTGGAGATGAAGGTGTAGTGGTGCAACATAAAGCATATATAGGGTCAAGGTTAAATAAGTTGAGTTTTTGTGACATTCTTGGATTGGCCATGGGCATGTGGTGGCTTGGCCATGCTTGTACAGGTCTGGAAAGTAGCTGGAGCGACGGCCTAAGATGGTGGAGTGGCTGCTGGTGGTGGCTAAGGGGTGGCCAAAGCAAGATATGGAGGGTAGGTGATGATATGTGTGGTCTAGGCAATGTTTTAAGGAGTTTTGTGGTGCTAGCTTCAATGGATGGGCACGACTTGGTCATGGTCTGATTTCTAGAGGGTGTTGGGTGATGTGGTAGAGGGTGGAGGTCAGTTCAGAGGTGGTGGAGGTGGCTATGGTGGTGGTTAAGGTGGTGGTTGAAGGAGATGAGGCAAAGGTGGTCAAACTAGCATTGTTCAAGGGCATTGTTGCATTTTTTTTGGAGTTTTGGCACCATGGTGGGCTCGGCCTTGGTCAAGACCAGAGGGGTAGCTGGTGATGATGGAAGGGAAGAGGTGTAGGAGGTGGTGGCCGTGGTTATGGAGGAGAAGCCAAGCAATACACATGAGAAAACAAGGCAAAATATAAGAAAACAATGGAAAAAGAAGAGCAAAAAGAAGAGGAAAAGAGGAGCCATTACCAACCTTTCTAGCCGTGAAAAATGAAGTGGAGAGGAATGTTTTCACGTGAAAATGAGGTAATAAATGCATAGCTACAAAAAAGAAAGGACGGTCAAAGGAAATTAAATCTATTAATTGAAAAAGAAACGGAAGAAGAAACGTTAAAACGGGTTTTACGTTTCTTTGCTTTCAAACCTTTTAAACTTCCTATATATATATATTCATATACATCTTAAATAACTGAAAATACTTATAAATTTTAGTTAGAATTCGAAAATATAACAGATAAACAAAATATTAATAATTATATATTAATTAGATATGATTAAAATAAGAAAAATAGCACAGAAAGTGAAAACTTGACTTAAGAATTAGAAATAACTTCAATACACTTTGGAAAAATTTACTTCAATTTAAATACATGTAAAATGAATAAAATAAAGTAAAACACAGCAAATAAAAGTGAGTGCATAAAATAAATAAATAAATTTTAATTATATATAATTAAATTAAGAAAATGGCTTAAAATTGTAGACTAGGCTTTTAAAATTAGAAATAAATTCAAATGAACTTTAGAAAAATTATATTATCATTTTAAAAATACTTAAAAGTCAAAATATACATAATATAAAATATTATCACATATTAAAATAAAATATAACAAAGAAGAAGTAATTTATAAAATTTAAAATAGTCATTGTTAAATAACCCTATATACGCACAATATTGTAAAGGGTATAACTTTCACAATTTACATCCAAATTCAACGAAACAAAAAGCGGTGTTCTTAGAATTTTATGTACTTTTATAATAAAAGAAAAAAATTAAAATTTTAAACTTTTAAAATTTTAAGTTGAAAGTCACAGTTTGACTATTTTGACCAAAATCAGCATTTAAGGCAAATATTCAACTTACACAAGTTTGGAATTATAACTCATATAAAGATCAAGATTATATTTAAATAATAAATTTAATCATTTCAAATAAGTAAAATAAGTTTTTAAATCAAAATCTTACATTAAAAATAATTAAAATATACAATAAAATAATTACAAAATACAGGGTTGTTACAATTTATTATTATATTAATATGGTTTTGAAGTTAACTTATTAGTACAATAAAATGTTTGAAATTAATTTAATATGTTATTAAAAAGATTCTAAAGTATTATTTTAAATAAGATTTGATTAAAATGAAATAAAAGGACATTTAGATAGTGATTTGTTATTCAAAGCTATTTTAAATAACTTATGGTTTTTGACCTTATTAACGTAAAGAATCTATTAATGAGTTGGATTGAATATGGGAAGATTTTTATAAACGGCTTTGGATAATTATAAAATAATTTATAAATGAGTTTTAAAGAATCTGAGAAGGAAAAGTTTTAAAAATGGGATTTGGGATTTATTAAGAATGTTTTATAAAGGATTAGTGTTATGGGTTTCTTTGCTTTAAAAGACATTTGGGTTTGATCATTGAAATATAATTTCAAAACTGAAAATCTTCTAAGTGTTTGGTTAATATACTTATATCATAGTGCATGTATATGGAAATTTCCAAGTTTTGAAAAGTGAAATGGCTTGTGAATATACTCATACCATTGAGGTAAGTATATGGTTATATTTCTATGTATCGAAAATATAGTAGTTTGTGAATATACTTATCCTATTGAGGTAAATATATGGAAGTGATTTCCAAATATTTGAAATGTGATTTTAAATTAATGAAAGATTAATTTAAGAGGCTTAGTGATTTCCATGGGAAATGTAATCTTTGCTTTAAATGTTTGTTTGTTTGATAGCAAAATTAGTCGACTATCAAATCTTGGCCTAAATATCTAATCCTTCTTAATTTTTGTGGTAGGGGAATATTCCCTGCTTAACATTGAAGGATTTTAACTCTGGAAATATCTAGGGGAAATATGGGGATTATATGGTACAGTTACCATCGGTGGTGCTATATTACACCTATAAACTCGTCTTCTAGGACAAATGTTAAGGAGATCTGTCTACTTAAATAGTTAGGGGGTGATCCCCACTCTTATGTGTTGTATGATTATTTCCAAAAGAAATGATATTGAGCATTTCGAAAATCGATGTTTGGTTTTGTGGAGCACCCAGGAAATAAAAGAGTGTACTCGTAAGTGATGACTCAAACTCGTGACCATTTCGAAAACCATATAAGATTATATGAACAAGATTCGTAATATTTTGCGATGTTGGGATCCATGCGTGATTCCAAGACCCGTTGGGGTATGGGAATCCGGGAGTGATTCCAAGATCTAATTGAGATATGGGAATCTTTAGGCGATTCCAAGACCTGTTGGAGCATTGGAATCCATGTGTGATTCCATGATCTATTTGATGGCGGTGCGTAAGCTGGAATGCCGAACGTAGCCTCATCAGTGGAAATGACTAAAACCAGAGATAGGAGGCATGCCAGTAGGGTTGGAAAACCCATAGGGTGTAGTTGGTTCCTCATAGGAGTCACTTATAGTTGTTATACATGCATGGGGCGATGCACTCGGTCTTAGCGAGAGTAGCTATGTTCTTCCTATGGCACACCACTAGGGATGTATGCTACTTCGAAAAGATATTTCTGATCATTGTGCAGGAGGACTGTTCCTCAAAGTATTGAGGGATCCTCCATGAAAATCCTGCAAAATTAGCGAATGTGCCTTATCGATTTTCGATTATGTACCAGTATTGTTGTGATGTATAGTGTAACAATCCATGATTTGGGATATTTGTGTAACGACCCGTGTAAATTCGATGTTTAAAATGAATTAAATTAATAGGATTTCTAATTTAAATTGAGGAAGAAACAGAAATTTTATTTATTTATAGGAAAGAGAATGTTGAAATTAGATGTATCAAGGGTAATTAAAATTTACAATTTGAATTATATATTGCAATTAATTGTAATAGTGGAAATTGTTGCAATTGGATATAAGGTTAGAGATAAGTAAATAAAGGCAAGTATTAAATTCATCAATGAAAATAAATTTTTATTTAGTACAATCCCTTTTTATTAACTATTGTAAGGTGTTAATTAATTTAAATGTGAAAATTTGAAAATAGATTCAAATTGCATGTTAGATAATAAATTGTAATAATTAAAGTTAGTAGTTAATGGTTAAAGGGAATACCAATTTATTCATAAAGTGAATATAAGTGAATGTAACAAAATAAATAGGAAACGCTAATTATTCATAAGTGATGGTTGATGTAAAAGGAATAATTAATTGGATTTAGAATCTTAATTTGTATGTGTGCATATATTTAATGGAATATAAAAGGGCAAAATAATCATATACAAGTATATAAAAGGTATAATAGTGGGTTACTAGAAAATTCACTCATTTACCAATAAAGATAATTAGGTGTGTTATATAAACGTTACTAGTTATTATAGTAGTAACGGAAGTGTAAATGAAATGCAACTGTAGAAATTTAAGCCAAATATTAACAATTGAAATGAATTGTCGATTTAATGGAGTACCATAAATTTGTCATACTAAGCTAAGAACTGAATATAAGGAAACAAGGGCAAATAGAAATCAATCAATGAATGTATATAGATTGTAAGCTATAATAATAAATAGAAATTGGATGACATTAATACAAGATAATGAATTGCAAATTTTAGGTTTTTAATAAAGTGTGAATGGAAATTGATTGGTTATATTAATTCGATGGATTCAACTTTGATGGGAAAGGTAAATGGATATGTAGTAATAAATTTAAAACGGACTTAAATAGCAAATTTATCAAATTAATATATAATAAATAATGGTTGAATAAAAAGCCTATACCTATAAATATCTATAATATGCGAGTGGAAATAACAAACTTTTAAATGTGGGATTGAGAGTTTTACAACGATTTTTATGAGTTGTATACTTAGTTCGTTCAATTAAACCAGAACCTATTGCAATAAATATAATTTTTAATGTCATGCAATTGAGATAAACAATTAGAAAATGTTAAAGTATTTGAATATATATATATATATATATATATTAAAATAAATGGTACCCAGGATGGTAATATGATAAATAGTGAATTTAAATAATGGGAATCAGGATTTATTCATTTATATTGAAACTTAAAGTCTAATAATTGAATTTAATTGCAATTAAATGAGATTGAATATTGTTAAATAATTCGTTATCTAAAATAAAGATAATGTGAGGATTTAGGTGATAATTTGGAATCCAATATTTTAATCCATCTTTTGACAGGAATGTATGGAATACCAATTAATTTATTTAACTAAATGAAATTTTAGGATATTATTTATAATTTGGGAATTTAATGGAATTAAGGATTTATATTGGAATTTAAAATTTTACCTTCGTTAAATTTGACATCTAAACTTGTTGGAATTTTTGTAAATGATTAAGAATTTTTAAAAGTAATAAAATGGGTCAATTTTTGAATCTAAATATAAAATTTGGATTTTATTTATTTATTTTAAATTTATCTAATTAATATAAAAAATAGACATTTTGGTCACGGACTCGGATTTCGACTAAACCAGTTTCATCAGATCCGAAACAGTGAATTATTGTTGGGTTTCAAGTTTCGTAGCGATCAGACTTGTCGTTTGATCGTACGAACGCGAAACGCCTTGAAATCGATTTAATTGAAATCAATTTGAAAATGTTGTTTTCAGCATAACTTCTTCATACGATGGAATTTGGACGTGAAACTTTTTCCATCGTGTTCAGAATATTTTAAAATACCTATTTAGATATATAGGTTTACCCAATTTTGTTCCGGGGTCAGAATGGGCTTTTTGGGCCATGTTAGCGTTAGCACGGTTGTTTATCCGATCCATCTATTCAAATCTCTAACCTACCTATATAAACCCAGTTATAAACCCTACCTCCATCTATTCTCATTTGCTGTACGTTCATCTCCCCAGCTCCTCCTCTTCCCCATGGCTGCTAACCCTAGATCCATGTTCAAATTTCAAAAATCAAATCAAAAGCTGAAAATTCAATCACCTCAGAAAAATTACAAAAAAATATATGTTGAAGATTTGACGAGCGCAACCCAGATCTGCAATTTGTTTCTCGATTGGAGTTATCGTTTGCTTAGAATTTTTCCGTTTATTCTCGGCCTTCCATTTCATCGAAATCAAACTACATCGGATCGTCAAATTGATGATACCATGGCATGGAGGAGGTCATGCGTAGTCCATCGACGTGTTTAGTTTGGTGTTTTATTGGTAAGATCGATGCCTAAATTCGAACTAGGGTTCGAATAAGGTGGCGGCCGGCGACAATAAGGGAGGACCGGACCTGCTTGGTGGGGTGCGGCCTGACGAGGCAAGAGGGGCGGTGGGGTTGCCGAGTCTTGGAGCGATGACGTGGCGTGGCGGTCGCGGGTCAAAGGGGGAGGATCGAGTGTTGGCTGGTGCGAACGGAAATCGCGTTTGGGAAGAGAGGGGCGGGCTTGCGTGTTGCGTGGCTGACGTGGCCTCTGGTTTTAGGGTAAGTTATATTAAATTTAGTTTTAAGTTAATTTTGTTTTCAAACTATTAAACCGATATAACTCTTACACACGATTTCCGTTTCACGCGAATTTTTTTTTGTCAGGATCGTAATAAAATTCCAGACGCGTTGACGCTGGTTTGGACAGATTTGGAGACCGTCAAATTTTTGGGTTTAAATCGAATTTAAATTCGATTTAAATTCAAAAGGTGAGTGTTTTAAGCCACTCACGACTTCTCAAGTTTCCTATATCTGTTAAATTAACTTAAGATATGAGTAGAAATTTATTTATGACTGTTTGGCATGTTTTATTCAATATCTCTGTTAAATCGCATTTATTTAGTTTAACTGTTAATAAATTTTATTATTGCATATAAATTGACGGTTAAAATTTATTTATTTGCATATAAATTGTTAGTAAAGCAGTTAATAAATTTATTTTGAATATAAACTGTTAGTTAATAGCTGTCATTTACTTCCTGTTATTGGTATATATTGATGTTTGTTTAAATTGATAATGATTGAAATAAATTGGTTGATGATTGATATTGGGTGAATGGATGATGTGTTCTATCTTATATAAACTGTAAGTTATCATGCATTTTCATTTCATTCGGGATTGCGGTTTGAAATGATATACAACCGCATTTTTATTTTTAAATTGCGGATTGAAATGATAAATATCTGTATCACTTGACCATAGGACAGAAAATTATATACAGGCACCGCGGTATATATATAAAATTATTTTTGAAATTATTTTATGGCTTGGATATGATACGGTTAAATAAATATTAAATTTGGATATGATATAAATATATTTTATATATACATACATAGTTAAATTATTGAATTTAAGCTATGCATAAATCTGTTAAATAAAAAAGAATAAGTTGAAAATGACATTTGATAATTTATGTTATACGTTTAAGTACAGGTTTAAGATCTTGTATATATATATATATATATATACATACATACATACATACATAGAGTTAAATGTTTTAAATCAATAAAGATTGAAAGATAAATTTGAAATTTAATATAAATTGAGCTTATTCGAAATTTAACTCCATAAGTTGATGTTAACTTGTTAAAATTAGAAATTTTAAAGGTATGATATTTATAGCAGGATTTAATAAAAAAAATTATTATAAATAAATGGAAGGAAATTTTTAGTGTAAATAAATTTAGTTTATTTTAAATGGTTATGGATCTATCATGTAAACCTTTCAAACTAAATCATAGGAAAATGAATTGTTGATTTAAATTCACAACCTTAGTTTTGAAATTCATTAAATACTCAAAGTTAGAAAATATTGAAATCGAAGTGTTTTATTTAAACTGAAAGTGAATCTAAAAGTTATGGGTTTAGACTGGAATTAAAGTGAATAAAAACAGTGAAGGAGTGGAATTCATTTATTTTTAAAGAAATTTTAAATTCAAATGTTTATTTTATATATTGTTGAATATCCAAACCATTTAAGTTTGAAAGTTATGGTTTTAAAACTATGCATTTCGAAGTATTATGTTAAAAGTTAAAATTCAAATATTTGGTTTCGAGGTATTATAAATTTTAAGAGTGGCATGATTTTGGAAAAGAAATATATATGAAATAAAATGATATCATTTTATTTGGGTTTTTAAAAGGGAATGATATCGTATTTATGGATTTTGAAATGGAAAATTTTATTCTGGTTTTAAAGTATAAATTATTTTTAAAAGACCGCGGTGTTATAATAACATTTGGTTGTTGAAGAGACCGGGATCGGAAGTTGTCATACTCTCTGCCAACTCCGAAAGCCACTTTAACAACCGTCTATGCGGTGGAGATTCCAGAATGAAGTAGGTTGGTGGCGGCGTTTCTTGTAAGGTAAATATGTGGACCCAACTCCCGTGAATTGGCATAAGGTGGCTAAAACAGGAGCGATTGACGGATTAATAAGGTAGCACCTTTGATCGGACACATCCCTTCGATATTATACTTTGTCTTTTGGATTGTTTCGGTGGCCACTTTTGATTTTATTTGGGGGTGTGGCTCGAGGTGGGAGGTAGCTGCGCGCTACGCGTTACCACCGACCCGGAAGCGTAATTGGTATATCTACCCTGGCATTGCCTAGTTGTGTCATGTCACCTACCATACCGAGCCTTTACTACGAGTTTCTATTTGTGTCGTACCTATGGAGTGTCTTCTCGTAGTCTCCCGATCAGGAGATATGCAGGCACTGTATAGACTATTGGCATTATTTGTGTTAAGGGCTATATGGGTAACCGCTTAACGCTATTAAAAAGTAAGTTTATTTTACAATTAGACACTATTATAATAGCGCAATATACTACATAGTAAATAGTTTAACGGATCCTTAGGAGATGTAAATCCCGAGCATCTCTTGAGTTACTGCATTCATATTTATTTCTGTTAATTTAACTTGCATAAGATCTTTTAGTTCTGACTCGAGTGTTTTGTCCTTTCAATTCGCTCGGGTCGGTCCGAGCATTTCAGGATTTGAAGATTTTAATTCTGGAGGACAAAGACGGAGATTTTATTATTATTATTATATACTATATGGTTCCACTACACTGTATTCCGCTGCATTGATATTTATTGGTATGTGAACTCTGATATTTATTATATAAAGAAGAATCAAATATTTTGTAAACAGTTTTATGAACTGTATATTTATTATTATATTTTATCCTTCCGTTGTGAGATTCTGTTTTGTTTTATTCTTTCTCGTTTTCTTATTTACCCCATAACAATCCGCCCTTCCATATGGTTTGAATTGGCATGTGTGTCGATTTGAAGCATGTGAAATGGCGGGATGTTACATCTGGTATCAGAGCTTTGGTTTTGCGATAAACTTTAGCTTTGTGGGGTTTGACTCTTTGTTAATAGAGTGGTAATACCCTATGGGAGTCGCTGAGTGTATATATATGAGAGAGCGTATTTGTTAGTGTTATAAAAAGATTTTAATATGGTGTTAATCTGTTCCGTTTGTATTTATAAATTCTAGTTGGTGCATGAGACGCTGTGACATCAATAGGGATTTCTAAACAATTAATAGGACAGATCGACATAATATTTGTTTTAATATAGGTGAATGAAATAATTTTGCCTATTATATTTCCTATATATAAAAAAATACTATATAAAGACATATGTTTTGTTGTTATAGATTGGGTGTTAGACAATGAAAAAAAAAAAAATAGTTGAAACTAAGTTGAAAATAAAATAAATGAAATTTAGAAATTTAGAACTTAAGTTCCGGGGTTTTGAAATTTTTCAAATAAATTTTGGAATATAATAATATTGTTTATAAGTATTGTCTGATATAAATATTTCATTATAATTTGGAAGAATTGTTTTAAAGAAGATTTTGGAGAAAATAAGTTCTGCACTTTCCTCTCTGTCGCTGGAAAACAATTTCGGTGATGGCGGCCGCATCATCGACTTTCATTTTTGAGTTTCGAAGGGGGAAGGCCACTGTAGTAGTTCTACTGCAGATTCATTTTTGAAAATATATAAATTTTGAATTGTTTTAAATATAATTAGAAATATATAAGTTGTAAGAATATATTTATCTATTATTTTAAAATAATTTGAAATTTAACCCAGTATTTAATTCTTAAATTTCCATTAATTAATTGTTTCAATTATTGTAGTGAAATGAAAGGTAAGTAATTAATAAAATTGAAACCTCTAGAATTTAGGTAAGAGATTTAATGCCAAGTTATAAAGGACAAAAAAAGAAAGTTGAAATGATAACTTATAAGGAAAAGGTAAAAATTTATTGAACAATGAATTAATTAAAGGAAATGGAACAAACTTGTATAAATTTCAAATTTCACCCTTAAATAGCATATATATAACTTACCAAATATTAAAAGTTGAAATGTTTAATAAGAAATGTAATAGAAATTTGTACAAGTAGACGTAGATAATGAAGTATTCAATGAAATTGCTGTTAAATGAGAATTAAATGTTATAAACTTAAGTTTTACCAAGTAAATATAATTAAAGGTAAGCATGGCAAATAGATGATTTAAACTTAAGTAATTAAAGTGTAACTAAATGAGGTCATGCAATAAATGAATGAATAATTATAGTAGTTAAGGGCATGACCTGAGTTAATGGAAACAAATAATTGTAAACTTAAGAAAGGGTTGCAGTTATTCCTAAATTAAATTGAAAGAAATAAATGAAATTAAATGAGGCAATCACTCAATGAATAAAAGAAAGGAAATCAAACAACTAATGTATGAAATAAAATTGATAATTAGATAATTTGATTTGTTAATTGGAATTGTTGTTGTTTGATTATGGTTGTTTGGGTAAAATACTTTAAAATTGGGTTTGAGTGGATGAATAATCTATTTAGTTTTATCTAAGACTGTTGAGTAAATGATGCGCTAGTAGCTTATTCTTTATTCCGTACAATTTAAAGGTTTTGGAACCGAACAACTATTCGTTTGTTTGATTGAATGGTTGCTTTGTATTTGTTGTGTATACTGTTGTTGAAATTGATGGTTGTTGTATTGATTTGTTGTTAGTGATTGAAATCACTTAAAAATTTCACTTTATATCAATTGTAACCCTTTGGATTATATAAGAAAATGCAGTATCTTAGAAATATTTTGAAAATGTTTTTCCAAACTTTAATAATTTAAATATAAAGGATTAAATAGTTATAAATTAGGATATCTTATTTAAAGTAATTAATTTTGTAAATTTAATGGTTTGTAAGTCAAATATTTTGAATAAGATGTATTGTTATTTAATTATTCTTTCCCTTCTTTTCCTTTTCGGGACGAAATGTTTTGAGTGGGGGAGAGTGTAACGACCCGTGTAATTTTTTTGTTTAAAATGAATTAAATTAATAGGATTTCTAATTTAAATTTAGGAAGAAACGGAAATCTTATTTATTTATAGGAAAGAGAATGTTGAAATTAGATGTATCAAGGGTAATTAAAATTTACAAAATGAATTATATATTGCAATTAATCGTAATAGTGGAAATTGTTGCAATTGGATATAAGGCTAGAGATAAGTAAATAAAGGCAAGTATTGAATTCATCAATGAAAATAAATTTTTATTTAGTACAATCCCTTTTTATTAACTATTGTAAGGTGTTAATTAATTGAAATGTGAAAATTTGAAAATAGATTCAGATTGTATGTTAGATAATAAATTGCAATAATTAAAGTTAGTAATTAATGGATCAAGGGAATACCAATTTATTCATAAAGTGAATATAAGTGAATATAACAAAATAAATAGGAAACGCTAATTATTCATAAGTGATGGTTGATGTAAAAGGAATAATTAATTGGATTTAGAATCTTAATTTGTATGTGTGCATATATTTAATGGAATATAAAAGGGCAAAATAATCATATACAAGTATATAAAGGTATAATACTGGGTTACTAGAAAATTCACTCATTTACCAATAAAGATAATTAGGTGTGTTATATAAACGTTACTAATTATTATCGTAGTAACGGAAGTGTAAATGAAATGCAACTGTATAAATTTAAGCCAAATATTAACAATTGAAATGAATTGTCAATTTAATGGAGTACCATAAATTTGTCATACTAAGCTAAGAACTGAATATAAGGAAACAAGGACAAATAGAAATCAATCAATGAATGTATATTGTGACGCCCCACCTCTATACCCACGTTAGCCAAGAACACTACGGTGTAGTGCTGTCAACTAGCGCGGAGAATAAGGCTGTTGAGGAGCGACCATCCGTTTAATTGCCTTGTGCGAGCACCGATATGCCAGATAGTAAAAACATGCATTTCATTTCAGGAGGAAATCCGACATGCCGATGCAAACTCAAAGCTACTACACAGTGGCTATAATAGTCTAGGACAAAAATATAAAATAATAACACAGATAATATAAATGCGGAACACAGATAAAACAGAAAGTCTCATATATATATAATAACTGATGTCAGTTACAATACATTTGACACGGTACATGTGATACAACTACAACAGTCGACTCAGGAAGTTATATATACAAGTACATTAACGACTAATATACATGAATACATATCAACCTATACTATGACACGACAACTCCAAAAGATATGAAAAAACTTCATAGCTCGAGCAGCATCCCAAAGAAGAATATCTACAACCTGAAATAACTCGGGTCTGACCCGAGTATTACATTCAAAAGAAAATAATACCCGGGTCAGTCTAATTCAAACTCAGTTATTAATGCACAGAAGCAATAATAATCAAATAACGAATAGATGACAATCACAATAAATCTCGTCTATCCAATCACTAATAAGGATGAATTGGACAAAGGAAACAATCAAGTAATTGGAAACATCAATTAAAAGGTCAACTCGAGTAGGGCTGCAGTATACGCACGCGTGTACTGCCTCGCCACTACAACATATGGAGTACGAAATAGATCCATAATTCAAAAGCGAAATAAATAATAATAATACCAATACCGTGTGGCTGCAGTTCACGCTTGCGTGCACTGCCTTGCCACTACCGTGATGATGTACCCATTGAATACCGTGTTGCTGCAGTTCACGCTTGCGTGCACTGCCGTGCCACTACGGTGATATGTACACAATTAAAATTCACAAACGAGCACAAGGTCAAACCCGAAGTACCGGATTCAACTCAAGTGAATTTGAAAACCACAAAATGCTAAGGTCAAGTCAGTGACTCAACGCAACGGCAACAATCAAGGGCAAACTGCAACAATATTATAGCCACCACAAGTATGCAAGTTAACAATTAGAAGAAGATGCAATGAAGCATGTACAAGGGCAGTACATATATGTAGAACATCAACACTTATCGGGGCAAAAGAATGTACAACGAGAGACAGTACAACCCAAATGAGCAAGTGCACAAGGCAGTGTACAACATGAAGACACAACCGAATGAAGGTGAGAGCACCACTGATGTGGCACCACAGCACACAACACAAGGGCGGACTGCAATTCAGAGCAAAGTCGAAGCTGCAGCTAACACAAGCTACAGAAGGAAAGTGCATAAACATGTATGCAATGGTGACCAATTGAAATGAGGACAAGGCATCAATGCAAGGTAACAGTTCCCAACAATGAAATGGTTTTGAATAACCATAAATGATCACTGTGGCAACAGAAGTGTACACGGTGGCATCAGAAGTGTACACAGACCAATGCAACATATTCAAATTCAATGAACATGTACAAGTGAAGGCAGTGGCAACTGCAATAATATGCAGTGAAGTCAAAGAAGTGCAACTGGACAACAAGCAAAGAAATGCAACAGCAATAAAAACAACACTGATACAAATGATCAGATACCAGACTACAAGCAGTGACACTGCAAGTGCAACAGGTAGAAGAATAACAACTCAAAAATACTCAAAGACCAAGACACAGTTCACAACAGTGGCACTGCACTAAAAATTGCATATGTAAATGCACAGTGTAAACTCAAGGTTGTGTGAAACTGCAAGTGATACCATAGTACACAATGAATCATATAGTTTCAATGCTAACTGCTCAAGCAAAGTGAAGGAACAAGTCCGAACAGGCATCAATATGGAAACTGCACCAATGCAAATCAAAACAGAGACTACAATATCAAGTATGGCAGTATGCAAGCTACAAATATAGTGACAACAACACAAACTAAGCCACGACCAACAGAAACTAGGCCAACAGTTACATGCAGATGAACAACACAGGGTCAAAGCTCAATGCACATGAAATCAAAGAAGTTCATAAGGAAACAGTGAATAACATGTTCGAAGTCGAAATCATGTGGAAGCATATAGAAGTCAACAAGAAAATTCGTGAACGTATCTTTGAAAAAAGTCACAAATTAAAAGAGGAAAGTCACGGCCGTGTAATTCAAGTAGCAAAGAATCAAAGCCACTTTAGCACACAACAAGCGAGCATACGAAAAATCAAACTAGGGTCTGAATGAGATGTAAGTGAAGGAATCACTTACCTGATTTGCCAACTCGATCATCAGAGAACGAGCGAGCCAAGCACGAGAATCAATCAACAGAGGAGCAACGCGAATCAATCATCAGAGAACAAGCGCGAGCAAGAGCTTAATCAATCATCAGAACGAAGCCCTAATTCGAGAAAGAAGCCGAAGCCCTAATTCGAGAAAGAAGGCCGCCATTTTTCTTTTCGTTTGGGGTTTCGGATAAAAAATGAAAATGAGAGAGGGGGGATCGGTATTTTGCTTTGTTACCCATCACGGCAACAAAAGAAAGGGGCCAAAACAATTTTTAAAGCCCATTAAAATTCTTAAACAAATTTATGAAAAGAATTTTAATTCAAATTTAAAAACTTCAATTGGTAATTAGCGAGAATATTAATCGTTTAAATGTCGATTATAAACAGACGCGAAATACCGGGTTGTTACAGACTCCCCTCCTTAAAGAAATTGCGTCCTCGCAATCGTAAGGAATAAATGGACAAAAGGTAACAACCATAAGAGCATATCATCACAAGATGAAGAAATTCGAAATAGGAAGTTCACCATAAAGAGCATGAAGGAGCAAGCCTGAACGGGTTTGCTCAAAGTCAAAACTAGTGAAACTTCAATTTCTTCAATAATACCGGGCTCAAGAATAAAATCGGAATCCCTAAGGCATTTCCGTAGAAGGAAGACGCGTGAAACAAGTCATGAATAACAGAAAATTGAGCCGGTATTAAGAGGCGATAAGCCAAGAAACCAATACGTTCAGTGATAGGAAATGGCCCAATATATCGAGGCACTAACTTTCCCGACCGACTGAAACGCACAACACCTATCATAGGTGAGACACGAGTAATTTGGAACAACATCGTAGTACAATAACGATACGCCAGATGAATCAAAGCTTCATTTATTCGGAACGCCGTCGTAGTACAAAAACGGTACGTCCAATGAACCGATCAACATAAAAAAACATCAGACGTGAGTCCATAAAAGGAATGAGACGAAGCTCAATAAAACGAAGTACATCGAAACGTCTGATGAACTTGGTAAAAAGATGATTCCATTCGGACATCATCAAAGAAACAACCACTTGTTGCCTACGACTAAGTGTATCGGCAACACGATTTCCCATCCGGGAGTGGTAAATAATATCAAGATCATAAGATGTAAGGAACTCGAGTCAACGTGGTTGACGCAAATTAAGTTCCTTATGAGAAAATAAATATTCCCAAGATTCATGGTCAGGGTAGAGAACAAATTTCTCACCCAAAATAATGATGCCAGATTTTGAAGAACGAAATCAATAGCCAAGAGCACTAGATCAGGAGTAGCATATCTAGTCTCAATAGGCATTAATGATTTAGAAACACAAGAGACAGCACGTTCTCTTCTGCAAGAGAATGGTATGCAAACCAACACGATTAGCATTGGTACAAACGATAAAGTCTTGGTTCCCTCGGGAATTACAAGGATAGAAGTATCGAAAAAGAGTTGTTTTAAATAATATTCTTACCCGAAAAGCTAAAGCTTTCGAAATTTACAATTTACTTTATGTAATTATCTTTTCAGAAAAATTTACATTTTATAACTTAATTTATTGTGTCTGATTGTCTCATCAAAGCGTGAGGAGATTCCTATCGATAACGTTGATCAAGCGCATCGACCAGAATTCTTAAAGCACTCGATGGGCAATACAAGCACAAAATCATCTTCTAAAAATGGATGAAATAAACTGAATAAATGCAATTATCAGTATTATTCAATTATCACAAACGATAATCAAATTTCAAATCAACAAGATTATCAAAAAAAAACGATAATCGGAAATTTCAAATCATAAATATTTAATTATCCCAAACGGTAATTAAACCTCAAATATCTGATTATCACAAGCGATAAATCAGAAACAAGAAATATCTGATTATCAAAAACGATAATCAGAAATTACAAACTGAGTATGAAAACTCAAACGGGAGTATGAAAACTCCAGCGGGAGTATGTCATAGAATAAAAGATATGGCATAACATAAAATATCCATAATGACATACTACTATAAGTATGTAAATAATAGTCAACAGGAGATCAACCGATAAGAGGTATGGCATAAATATGAAATATCCATACTGACATACGACTATAAGTATGTAAATAATGATCAACAGGAGATCAATCGATAAGAGATAATCAATATCACAAGAATCTTCTCAAAGATGGAAAGGGGTATCATACCCTAGACTTGTATTCATAACAAGTCAATAACACACGAATTCACCAATGCACAAGAATTGATAAAACTTATCAACAGAAATCACAAAAATTAGTGAAGCACAAATTCCAGAAGACTACACAAGAAATCCAAAAAATCACAAGATGAGAGTTTGAAAACTCGAACGGGAGTATGGAAACTCGAACGGAGTATGAAAACTCGAAGGAGAGTATGAAAACTCGAACGGAGTATGAAAACTCGAAGGAGAGTATGAAAACTCGAACGGAGTATGAAAACTCGAAGGAGTATGAAAACTCGAAGGAGAGTATGAAAACTCGAACGGAGTATGAAAACTCGAAGGAGAGTATGAAAACTCGAACGGAGTATGAAAACTCGAAGGAGAGTATGAAAACTCGAACGGAGTATGAAAACTCGAAGGAGAGTATGAAAACTCGAACGGAGTATGAAAACTCGAAGGAGAGTATGAACACTCACCTACACGCGAGCATGAAAATTCATCAACACATGTAACGCATAACGAGAACGGGAGCATGAAAACTCACCTACACGCGAGCATGAAAATTCATCAGCACATGTAACGCATAGCGAGAACGGGAGCACGAAAACTCACCTACATGCGAGCATGAAAATTCATCAGCACGTGCAACGCATAACGAGAACGGGAGCACGAAAACTCACCTACATGCGAGCATCCAACACGTGCAATGCAAAGCGAGAACGGGAGCACGGAATCTCACCTACACGTGAGCATGATAATCACCAACACGTGCAACGCATAGCGATAACGGGAGCACGGAATCTCACCTACACGTGAGCTTGAAAATCACCAACACATGCAACACAAAGCGAGAACGGGAGCACGGAATCTCACCACGTGAGCATGATAATCACCAACACGTGCAACGCATGGCGAGAACGGGAGCACGGAATCTCACCTACACGTGAGCATGAAAAATCATCAACACGTGCAACGCATAACGAGACGCTATCTCATGGTTGCAAGCCATTAATTTTGACACACTAACGGCCCGAAGACCGTGGGGCGCTACCCCACATGTGTGAGTCGAAATCACACAGATTGAGGTCCAAACTAACCAAAAATCAAAAAAGGTATGTGTGAGTGGAATCACACAAGTGGTGTCTAGTCTAACCTCGCAAACAAAAGGAAAGTATGTGTGAATGAAATCACACAAGTGGTGTCTAGACAATCCTCAAAGCCCAAGAGATATGTGTGAGACGAAATCACATCGATGAGGCCTAGTCTAACCATGCAACAAAGAAATATGTGTGAGACAAAATCACACAAATGATGTCTAGACGATCCTCAAAGCCCAAGAGATATGTGTGAGACGAAATCACACCAATGAGGCCTAGTCTAACCATAAAAATGATCGTCATGATCAACGAGAAGTGTCAATTACACTAAGTTAGTAAATATAAAAGTTTAGCTTCATGTCCCATGACCACTTGCTTAACTTAAATATTTACGAACAAATTGTAAATCTTCACTAGAAAATTGTCACATGAGGTTCAATCGAACAAGTCCAAGAATTAACCGACGAAGCAAACGCAAGCATTTCATACCACTTGTTTTACTAAGCCGTTTAATTAGATTTCTCATCCGAGTGAGGTAAAGGCTTGTATACACTAATAGATTGGAAAACGGTTTAGGAAAAGAGTTTGATATTGAAAATAGAGTTGAAAACATTTTGATAAAAGAGTTTTGATATTTACTACTAGTATTGAAACCTTTATATTTTTAAAGTGACAAATCACAAAAATGATTGTAGAAACAATCAATCACAAGAATTCACATACGACGACGTGAATAGAATCCAAAGAACTTGATACCGAATTCATCGAAAGGTATGTTCACAAAATTCCCGAAGAAAAGGTCATCAAAGTTGCTAATAAATGATAGCAACAAATCGGGAAATAATCAAGAATCGATTAAATTCGAAAACCAAATCAATTCACTAAGATTCACATTCGAAGACGTGAATAAAATCCGAAGAATTCGATTCCAATCCATCAAAGTAGGAATACCCAAAAATTCCTGAAATAGAAGTTATCAAAGTCGACAAAGGTGATAACAACTAATCGAAAAGAAGAATCGATCAACAATTGGAAAAACAAAGCAGAACGAGCATAAATGCTTGAATGACTTTAGCAAAAGTAAAAGTCAAGTCAATGTCGATATCGACAAGGCAAAGTCCAAGACAATTTCTTTTATACCAAAGAAATTTTAAAACTATCAGAGAGAGGCACATGAAAACCAACAAACCATGGATAAACAGACAGAGTCGACAATTGAAACTCAATTTGTCTCAAAGATTGATACCCAAAACCCAATTGTATGGAGACTGCATTAAGTACACGAATCAGAGATAAGAATGCATATATACAGCAGTTCGAATAAACAACGCGAGTTCAAATTGAAGTGGTACGAGTTGCAGCAATATGCAACTTGGTAGAGCATATACACACTGATACTTAGAAGTGTAAACTCAAGTGAGCAAGTGCGACAGAGAATAGCAGCAATACTCACGAATAAGCGTTAGGAATTCATTCCTAATAATCAAAGATGATCTTAAGACAAAGATGTGAAATAAAACATCGACAAATAGTTGTAACACATGTTCCTGTCTAAGTAATATTTTATATTCGTCCTAAACCCCAGGCTTTGATACCAAGCTGTGACGCCCCACCTCTATACCCACGTTAGCTAAGAACACTACGGTGTAGTGCTGTCAACTAGCGCGGAGAATAAGGCTGTTGAGGAGCGACCATCCGTGTAATTGCCTTGTGCGAGCACCGATATGCCAGATAGTAAAAACATGCATTTCATTTCAGGAGGAAATCCGACATGCCGATGCAAACTCAAAGCTACTACACAGTGGCTATAATAGTCTAGGATAAAAATATAAAATAATAACACAGATAATATAAATGCGGAACACAGATAAAATAGAAAGTCTCATATATATATAATAACTGATGTCAGTTACAATACATTTGACACGGTACATGTGATACAACTACAACAGTCGACTCAGGAAGTTATATATACAAGTACATTAACGACTAATATACATGAATACATATCAACCTATACTATGACACGACAACTCCAAAAGATATGAAAAAACTTCATAGCTCGAGCAGCATCCCAAAGCAGAATATCTACAACCTGAAATAACTCGGGTCTGACCCGAGTATTACATTCAAAAGAAAATAATACCCGGGTCAGTCTAATTCAAACTCAGTTATTAATGCACAGAAGCAATAATAATCAAATAACGAATAGATGACAATCACAATAAATCTCGTCTATCCAATCACTAATAAGGATGAATTGGACAAAGGAAACAATCAAGTAATTGGAAACATCAATTAAAAGGTCAACTCGAGTAGGGCTGCAGTATACGCACGCGTGTACTGCCTCGCCACTACAACATATGGAGTACGAAATAGATCCATAATTCAAAAGCAAAATAAATAATAATAATACCAATACCGTGTGGCTGCAGTTCACGCTTGCGTGCACTGCCTTGCCACTATAGTGATGATGTACCCATTGAATACCGTGTGGCTGCAGTTCACGCTTGCGTGCACTGCCGTGCCACTACGGTGATATGTACACAATGAAAATTCACAAACGAGCACAAGGTCAAACCCGAAGTACCGGATTCAACTCAAGTGAATTTGAAAACCACAAAATGCTAAGGTCAAGTCAGTGACTCAACGCAACGGCAACAATCAAGGGCAAACTGCAACAATATTACAGCCACCACAAGTATGCAAGTTAACAATTAGAAGAATATGCAATGAAGCATGTACAAGGGCAGTACATATATGTAGAACATCAACACTTACCGGGGCAAAAGAATGTACAACGAGAGACAGTACAACCCAAATGAGCAAGTGCATAAGGCAGTGTACACCATGAAGACACAACCGAATGAAGGTGAGAGCACCACTGATGTAGCACCACAACACACAACACAAGGGCGGACTGCAATTCAGAGCAAAGTCGAAGCTGCAGCTAACACAAGCTACAGGAGGAAAGTGCATAAACATGTATGCAATGGTGACCAATTGAAATGAGGACAAGGCATCAATGCAAGGTAACAGTTCCCAACAATGAAATGGTTTTGAATAACCATAAATGAACACTGTGGCAACAGAAGTGTACACAGTGGCATCAGAAGTGTACACAGACCAATGCAACATATTCAAATTCAATGAACATGTACAAGTGAAGGCAGTGGCAACTGCAATAATATGCAGTGAAGTCAAAGAAGTACAACTGGACAACAAGCAAAGAAATGCAACAGCAATAAAAACAACACTGATACAAATGATCAGATACCAGACTACAAGCAGTGACACTGCAAGTGCAACAGGTAGAAGAAGAACAACTCAAAAATACTCAAAGACCAAGACACAGTTCACAACAGTGGCACTGCACTAAAAATTGCATATGTAAATGCACAGTGTAAACTCAAGGTTGTGTGAAACTGCAAGTGATACCATAGTACACAATGAATCATACAGTTTCAATGCTAACTGCTCAAGCAAAGTGAAGGAACAGGTCCGAACAGGCATCAATATGGAAACTGCACCAATGCAAATCAAAACAGAGACTACAATATCAAGTATGGCAGTATGCAAGCTACAGATATAGTGACAACAACACAAACTAAGCCACGACCAACAGAAACTAGGCCAACAGTTACATGCAGATGAACAACACAGGGTCAAAGCTCAATGCACATGAAATCAAAGAAGTTCATAAGGAAACAGTGAATAACATGTTCGAAGTCGAAATCATGTGGAAGCATATAGAAGTCAACAAGAAAATTCGTGAACGTATCTTTGAAAAAAGTCACAAATTAAAAGAGGAAAGTCACGGCCGTGTAATTCAAGTAGCAAAGAATCAAAGCCACTTTAGCACACAACAAGCGAGCATACGAAAAATCAAACTAGGGTCTGAATGAGATGTAAGTGAAGGAATCACTTACCTGATTTTCCAACTCGATCATCAGAGAACGAGCGAGCCAAGCACGAGAATCAATCAACAGAGGAGCAACGCGAATCAATCATCAGAGAACAAGCGCGAGCAAGAGCTTAATCAATCATCAGAACAAAGCCCTAATTCGAGAAAGAAGCCGAAGCCCTATTTCGAGAAAGAAGTCCGCCATTTTTCTTTTCGTTTGGGGTTTCGGATAAAAATGAAAATGAGAGAGGGGGGATCGGTATTTTGCTTTGTTACCCATCACGGCAACAAAAGAAAGGGGCCAAAACAATTTTTAAAGCCCATTAAAATTCTTAAACAAATTTATGAAAAGAATTTTAATTCAAATTTAAAAACTTCAATTGGTAATTAGCGAGAATATTAATCGTTTAAATGTCGATTATAAACAGACGCGAAATACCGGGTTGTTACATATATAGATTGTAAGCTATAATAATAAATAGAAATTGGATGACATTAATACAAGATAATGAATTGCAAATTTTAGGTTTTTAATAAAGTGTGAATGGAAATTGATTGGTTATATTAATTTGATGGATTCAACTTTGATGGGAAAGGTAAATGGATATGTAGTAATAAATTAAATACGGACTTAAATAGCGAATTTATCAAATTAATATATAATAAATAATGATTGAATAAAAAGCCTATACCTGTAAATATCTATAATATGTGAGTGGAAATAACAAACTTTTAATGTGGGATTGAGAGTTTTACAATGATTGTTATGAGTTGTATACTTAGTTCGTTCAAGTAAACCAGAACCTATTGCAATAAATATAATTTTTAAAGTCATGCAATTGAGATAAACAATTAGAAAATGTTAAAGTATCTGAATATATATATATATAAAAATAAATGGTACCCAGGATGATAATATGATAAATAGTGAATTTAAATAATGGGAATTAGGATTTATTCATTTATATTGAAACTTAAAGTCTAATAATTGAATTTAATTGCAATTAAATGAGATTGAATATAGTTAAATAATTCGTTATTTGAAATAAAGATAATGTGAGGAATTTGGGTGATAATTTGGAATCCAATATTTTAATCCATCTGTTGACAGGAATGTATGGAATACTAATTAATTTATTTAACTAAATGAAATTTTAGGATATTATTTATAATTTGGGAATTTAATGGAATTAAGGATTTATATTGGAATTTAAAATTTTACCTTCTTTAAATTTGACATCTAAACTTGTTGGAATTTTTGTAAATGATTAAGAATTTTTAAAAGTAATAAAATGGGTCAATTTTTGAATCTAAATATAAAATTTGGATTTTATTTATTTATTTTAAATTTATCTAATTAATATAAAAAATAGCCATTTTGGTCACGGACTCGGATTTCAACGAAACCAGTTTCATCGGATCCGAAACAGTGACTTATTGTAGGGTTTCAAGTTTCGTAGCGATCGGACTTGTCGTTTGATCGTACGAACGCGAAACGCCTTGAAATCGATTTAATTGAAATCAATTTGAAATCAATTTGAAAATATTGTTTTCAGCATAACTTCTTCATACGATGGAATTTGGAAGTGAAACTTTTTCCATCGCGTTCAGAATATTTTAAAATACTTATTTAGATATATGGGTTTACCCAATTTCGTTCCAGGGTCAGAACGGGCTTTTTGGGCCACGTTAGCGTTAGCACGGTTGTTTATCCGATCCATCTATTCAAATCTCTAACCTACCTATATAAACCCAGTTATAAACCCTACCTCCATCTATTCTCATTTGCTGTACGTTCATCTCCCCAGCTCCTCCTCTTCCCCATGGCTGCTAATCCTAGATCCATGTTCAAATTTCAAAAATCAAATCAAAAGCTGAAAATTCGATCACCTCAGAAAAATTCCAAAAAAATATACGTTGAAGTTTTTGACGAGCGCAACCCAGATCTGCAATATGTTTCTAGATTGGAGTTATCGTTTGCTTAGAATTTTTCCGTTTATTCTCGGCCTTCCATTTCATCGAAATCAAACTGCATCGGATCGTCAAATTGACGATACCATGGCGTGGAGGAGGTCATGCGTAGTCCATCGACGTGTTTAGTTTGGTGTTTTATTGGTTAGATCGATGCCAAAATTCAAACTAGGGTTCGAATAAGGTGGCGGCCGGCGACAATAAGGGAGGACCGGACCTGCTTGGTGGCATGCGGCCTGACGAGGCAAGAGGGGCGGTGGGGTTGCCGAGTCCTGGAGCGATGACGTGGCGTGCAGTCGCGGGTCAAAGGGGGAGGATCGAGTGTTGACTAGTGCGAACGAAAATCGCGTTAGGGAAGAGAGGGGTGGGCTTGCGTGTTGCGTGGCTGACATGGCCTCTGGTTTTAGGGTAAGTTATATTAAATTTGGTTTTAAGTCAATTTTGTTTTCAAACGATTAAACCGATATAACTTTTACACACAATTTCCGTTTCACGCGAATTTTTTTTGTTAGGATCGTAATAAAATTCCAGACGCATTGACGCTGGTTTGGACAGATTAGGAGACCGTCGAATTTTTGGGTTTAAATTGGGTTTAAATTCGATTTAAATTCAAAAGGTGAGTGTTTTAACCCACTCACGACTTTTAAAATTTCCTGTGTCTGTTAAATTGACTTAAGATATGAGTAGAAATTTATTTATGCTGTTTGGCATGTTTTATTCAATATCTCTGTTAAATCGCATTTATTTAGTTTAACTGTTAATAAATTTTATTATTGCATATAAATTGACAGTTAAAATTTATTTATTTGCATATAAACTGATAGTGAAACAGTTAATAAATTTATTTTGAATATAAACTGTTAGTTAATAGCTGCCATTTACTTCCTGTTATTGCTATATATTGATGTTTGTTTAAATTGATAATGATTGAAATAAATTGGTTGATGATTGATATTGGGTGAATGGATGATGTGTTCTATCTTATATAAACTGCAAGTTATCATGCATTTTCATTTCATTCGGGATTACGGTTTGAAATGATATACAACCGCATTTTTATTTTTAAATTGCGGATTGAAATGATAAATATCCGTATCACGTGACCATAGGACAGAAAATTATATACAGGCACCGCGGTATATATATAAAATTATTTTCGAAATTATTTTATGGTTTGGATATGATACGGTTAAATAAATATTAAATTTGGATATGATATAAATATATTTTATATATACATACATAGTTAAATTGTTGAATTTAAGCTATGCATAAATCTGTTAAATAAAAATGAATAAGTTGAAAAATGACATTTGATTATTTATGTTATACGTTTAAGTACAGGTTTAAGATCTTGTATATATATAGAGTTATATGTTTTCAATCAATAAAGATTGAAAGATAAATTAAAAATTTAATATAAATTGAGCTTATTTGAAATTTAACTCCATAAGTTGATGTTAACGTGTTAAAATAAGAAATTTTAAAGGTATAATATTTATAACGGGATTTAATAAAAAAAATTAGTATAAATAAATGGAAGGAAATTTTTAGTGTAAATAAATTTAGTTTATTTTAAATGGTTATGGATCTATCATGTAAACCTTTCAAACTAAATAATAGGAAAATGAATTGTTGATTTAAATTCACAACCTTAGTTTTGAAATTCATTAAATACTCAAAGTTAGAAAATATTGAAATCGAAGTGTTTTATTTAAACTGAAAGGGAATCTAAAAGTTATGGGTTTAGACTGGAATTAAATTGAATAAAAACTATGAAGGAGTGGAATTAATTTATTTTTAAATAAATTTTAAATTCAATTGTTTTATTTTATATATTGTTGAATATCCAAACCATTTAAGTTTGAAAATTATGGGTTTAAAACTATGGATTTCGAAGTATTATGTTAAAAGTTAAAATTCAAATATTTGGTTTCGAGGTATTATAAATTCTAAGAGTGGCATGATTTTGGAAAAGAAATATATATATGAAATAAAATGATATCATTTTATTTGGGTTTTTAAAAGGGAATGATATCGTATTTATGGGTTTTGAAATGGAAAATTTTATTCTGGTTTTAAAGTGCAAATTATTTTTAAAAGACCGCGGTGTTATAATAACGTTTGGTTGTTGAAGAGACCGGGATCGGAAGTTGTCATACTCTCTGCCAACTCCGAAAGCCACTTTAACAACCGTATACGCGGTGGAGATTCCAGAATGAAGTAGGTTGGTGGCGGCATTTCTTGTAAGGTAAATACGTGGACCCAACTCCCGTGAGTTGGCATAAGGTGGCTAAAACAGGAGCGATTGACGGGTTAATAAGGTAGCACCTTTGATCGGACACATCCCTTCGATATTATACTTTGACTTTTGGATTGTTTCGGTGGCCACTTTTGATTTTATTTGGGGGTGTGGCTCGAGGTGGGCGGTAGCTGCGCGCTACGCGTTACCACCGACCCGGAAGCGTAATTGGTATATCTACCCTGGCATTGCCTAGTTGTGTCGTGTCACCTACCATACCGAGCCTTTACTACAAGTTTCTATTTGTGTCGTACCTATGGAGTGTCTTCTCGTAGTCTCCCGATCAGGAGATATGCAGGCACTGTATAGACTATTGGCATTATTTGTGTTAAGGGCTATATGGGTAACCCCTTAACGCTATTAAAAAGTAAGTTTATTTTACAATTAGACACTATTATAATAGCGCAATATACTACATAGTAAATAGTTTAACGGATCCTTAGGAGATGTAAATCCCGAGCATCTCTTGAGTTACTGCACTCATATTTATTTCTGTTAATTTAACTTACATAAGATCTTTTAGTTCTGACTCGAGTGTTTTGTCTTTTCAATTCGCTCGGGTCAGTCCGAGCGTTTTAGGATTTGAAGATTTTAATTCTGGAGGACGAAGACGAAGATTTTATTATTATTATTATTATTATTATTATTATATACTGTATGGTTCCACTACACTATATTCCGCTACATTGATATTTATTAGTATGAGAAATATAATATTTATTATATAAAGAAGAATCAAATGTTTTGTAAATAGTTTTATGAACTGTATATTTATTATTATATTTTATCCTTCCGCTGTGAGATTCTGTTTTGTTTTATTCTTTCTCGTTTTCTTATTTAGCCAAGAACAATGTGCCCTTCCGTATGGTTTGAATTGGCATGTGTGTCGATTTGAAGCATGTGAAAAGGCGGGATGTTACAATTTGAAATTGGAATATTTAATTTATTTTGAATATTTAAAAATTAATTTTTTAACTTGATTTCAAATATAACCATTTATGTGATAATTTAATTATTGAATTTAATAATTGAATATTGGTTAAAATATTGTATCTTGAGTTTTAAGCTTGTTAAAAATAATTTAAAGGCTTATAAATTTTATATTACTAACAATGGAGACAACAGAACTTTTTAAATTGAATTTAAAAGTGATTTGTTCAGTTTTAAAATGCATCGTTTAAATTGACATTTAAAAATAGCCATCATGGGGCACAGTCGTGGAATTCGACGAAACCTATTCCATTAGATCCGTAATAGTGTATGATTATCGAATTTAAAAATTGGTAATATTTAGTGTTATCGTTTGGTCGTACGGGATTTAAACGTGCTGAAATTTATATAAAAACTTCAATGTAATAATTAGGTCCAAAAGGCTATCTTCTCCATTCGATCGAATTAGGACTCGAAACCTTTTCCATTGCGTTCATAATAGGTGCATAACATTATAAATGGCTAGAGGTCAAGATTTTAAGCTACGAAATCGAGACGATTTGAAAGTTAAATAATATTTATATATATGATTGACTTGACAAGAATTTTCACATTAGCTTTTGTTCTTCTTTTCAAAACACTATATACTTATCTACACACTTTACTTTCTTTTCCATAATTTCTCCCCCTTTTCCTTTTTAAAATGCAAAAATGGTTTGCAGTTCGAAAAGAAAAAAATGATTGTCTCAAATAGCTTTTCTCATATTATACTAAATGAAAAATCACCAAAAGAGTTTGTAAATTCATGTTTTCAATACTCTTCAATCTGGCATAATTTTTAGGTAGTGCAGTTGAGATAGGGAGGCATAAAATTGGTCGCGGTCGAGTGTAGGGACTAGGGTTTTGGTTATCTCGCGTTTTGGTCGGCGGTTGGTGGACTGGAGTCCGAAATGGTGTTCGTGACACAAAGGAGCGGCTCGGGGAAGATTTTGGTGACATCATGTGGCGTTTTGGAGTTTGTGATAGTGGAAGTTTATGGTGTCATGTAGCATTCAATTTTTGGTAGCCGGAGGGGGAGATGGTGGTACCGTTGAGTCGAGCACGCATGGAGGGGAGTTGTCGGGTGATAGCTGCATCAAGGGACGTGGGTCGTGGTGGCGTATCGTGCATGAGCATGCACGAAAGATTCAAGCAGAATAAAAGAGACACGGGAGGGGTGAAGAAGAAGATTGAAGGTCGGGGCGGGTATGGGAGAAGTTGGACGGGTTTGAATAATTTGGGTATGGGATCATTTTTAATATAATTAAATTGGTTTTAAAAATTTAAACTATCGATATCTTATAAAAATGTATCTATCTCTCGAGCTCCGATTCAGACGATTCAAGTTGCATTGGGATCATATTGCCACCACCTACACATAGGAATTAGGTTGGTCAAGATCCGAGCTTGCAAGATTTTAAGATAATTTCAAACGCGTTTGGATTGAATCAGAACCGGAACGCGAAGCGAAAAAAATCAATGTGAGTTAATCTCACTCAATTTTGGAGTACCATAATAAATTTTAATTAGTTAAATTGGTCATTAACCAATTTATAGAATTGATAAATTATTAGTTGAGTGTGATAATATATATAGTAGTATATATATTGGAGTGATTTATATTCCTACATATATATAGCGAATGAGACCATGTGCGCCCCGCGTGATAGCAGATGACCTTATATACCACGAGATCGCCTTCAAAGTGTGCTTGATAATTTTATATTGTATTAACATCTATAGATGCAGGGAAACAGGTTGGAGGGATCCAACTAGATTCCTCCAAAATATTGAAATTATTTTCATATTCAGTGATATGATTTGTTTGAATAATCTGTGATAGATTATAGTGGAATTTGAATCTGTTGGATGTTGGTATTACTAGATAGATTTTGGCAATTTAAAATACAACAAATATGAATATTGAACTTTTTTAAAAGACAAATAAAAAGGGAAATTGAAAGTAAAAGTAAAATATTTATAGTGAAGTTTGGATAAATTAAAGAACTAAATTTGGGGAAAAATAAATAGTTTGATTCAAATTTGTATTTAATAATTTTGGAATATTGCAAATAGAGATCTTGGAACATTGTAAATAAAGATTTTTGAATAATGTAAGTAAAAGAATTTAAATAATAAAACTTAAGCGATTTTTCCTTAAGTGAAAAGATTTTTAAAACCCGATATTTAAAATAATATTGGAAAATAAAAAGGAAACATCAAAATAAAATATGAAATTGTGGTATTAGATTTTAGATAAGATTTTAAATTATGAAAAGGAAGCAAAATCTGAATTTAGTTTGGTTTGGAATATATTTGGGTTATTTAAGAAATTAATTTAAAAATGGAATTTAATTTAGAAAACGAAATCGATTAAGTGTTGTGAAACCGTTATAAATGATAAATGAGACTATGAAATTTATTAACATGGTTTATGAATAAAGTCAAGTGATTATCAGTGAATAAATTGAAATTATAAATTCACGGTGAGGATTTATACGGAGATGGGTAAATCGGTGTAAAAATAAATGGTAGATTTATTTTTAGAAATGTGAAAAGGGAATTTATGGAGTTGGGACGTAAATCAAATTGGGAATAACTTGAGAGAGGTTTATAAATGGTAGACTGGTTATATTGGAATTGAAAAAAAATATTTTATTGAGGAACTGAGTTTTTATAAAAAGAAGAATTTTTAATTATTAACTGGGTAATTTTAAAAGGTGTTTAAAGAATTTTTCAGAAAAATTAACTATTTAGTTGTTTTAAATTGCGTAGAGTATATTTAAATATTAATCGAGTTAGTTTATAGTAAGTTAACCATTATTTAAAGATTAATCAGTATTATTGTTTTAAAGGGATAAATTATACAATATTCAATATTATATAAAAACTTTTATTTTAAAGGGTATTCGCCTAAATTTAACTTGGAAATTATTATAGAAATTTCTAAGTATTATTTTGAAATTTTTTTAAATAAAGTTTTTGGAAAGTAATGGTATACTTTCATGGCATAATCGGAGGCGGTGAGTGCCTGCAGCTAAGTTTTGGATTTCTCTGGGATAGAGACATAACCATTGAGCTGTGAATCCGTGGTTTGAAACAGCAGTGGTACTTTCCATATTATTTTAAAGGTTTCCAAATATTTTTGAAAGGAATAATTTGTGAATATACTAAATTCGGTAAGGAAGTATATATTTTGGATAAAGAGATTTTAAGTGATTGAAATTTAAATTGAATAAGACCTACTGTTATTTTTCAGTGGAAAAATGGAATCTTTGATTGTATGATTGTTTATTTGATAGTTAAAGAACAGATTACTACATCTAGACCTAAAAATATAACTTTGGGAATATCTAGAAGAAATACAGAAACTACATGGTATAATTACCATTCGAGGTGCTATACTGTACGTATAAGCTCGCTTCGTTCTTCTAGGACGTTTATAAGGAAATCCGTCCACTAACGGTTAGGAGGTGATCTCCGATCTTATTTTCATCTTATTATTTCTTAAAGAACCGGGGTTGAGTTTACCGAAAATATCGAACGTTGTTTCGAAGAGACCAGGATCGGATAAGTTATCCGAAAACCACTTCGATCTAACGAGTACATTTTCGATATGAAAACGAGAGCATGGAGTCGAAGATGGGGCAGTGAAATGCAAGGGCTAATCGCTACCAATCCTCAGGATTTTTCCAAAACGGATGTAGTAGTAGTGCCTTCAGTTCCATTCGGACCCGGAATGGACTTGTATGGATGAATGCTATCAGTACATTGTCGTTGGAGGACAATGAACTTTCTAAGTGAAAATTTCTTTAAAAATGTGATCATACCCTCTAGCCTCATCTGTCGGGAATGACCGAAAAGCAGGGGAGATTCAGCGAAGGTAAGTGGGTCGCACCTAATTAGGTTATGTTTGTCGCCTTTCTAGATACCCTTAGATATTATTACTAAGATACATGGAAGGAGTTCGAAATGGGTGGGAACACTTGTGGTGATAGCATATTCGTTCTATTCAGGTTAGGAGTAGACTGGTCTTGTGTTGCAGGGGATCCTGGCAAGATCCTCGGTACATTGTTTCTAGACGTGTACTGTGACAGGTGATACCCCAGTACATGGTCATTCGTATGGAATCCATTCTCTAATAAGTGCCCTTTACAGTTTTGATTGTAGAACCAAGTATGCTGGAATTTAATTAATGTAACAATTTCAGCTATTTGAATAAGTATTTGTATTTAGACACTGTTATAATATCAAAGAATTTGATATGAAATGTTTTGGTTATCGTAAGATAAAAACCCGTCATGTTGATGTGCGGCGTGGTCTTATGAGACACCATTGATTTTCGAAGAATTTGACAACTTTAATAATTCAAATTGAGTGTGTTTTCTCTAGCTGGTTTTCAAGACTGACGTGGGTGTTATTTTATTATAATGCTCGGGTCAGGCTGAGTATTACAAATGTAGGATAGGATCCCATGGAGCTCAGGACACAGGCTTGATGGCAAAGACATATTACACGTATCTGGTTTATATTCCGCCGTGTATTGCAGGTTGTATATTCAGCTTTTGTGAGGGCACTTTATTATAACTGTCCGGTGTTGTGCTATTGATGTGTTGTACTCTTATGATGTAATGTATAAATAACAGTTATAGTTCTTTTTTGTATAAAGACCAGTTGTTATCTATTATATATTGTTCCGTTGTGATTGTGAGATTCTGTGTTGTTGTTTCTGTTTTCTCCTTCCACTTTTTTCTCCTTTTCCCTAATGATCTACTATTTTTGGAATTCAATTGCTCGACATGTGATACGGTGGATGTATTGATATCGATATTTCGAAGGTCGAAAATCCAGGCCGTCACACTTGGTATCAGAGCTAAAGGTTAAGGGAGAACCTTGGCTCTGGCGGGGATTACTCATTAGAGATAGGGTCAGTAGCACCCTAAAATGATTTTGAGGGTATTAATAGATATGAGCGCGTATTTGTTAGTGAATATAAAATTATTTTATATTGTGTTGATTGATTTATTGAGTAGCTTATGGATTCTGGTCAATATGAGTTATTAACGTTATTGAAATGGACCTCTAAACACTTTACAGAGCAATTCGACATAGTGTTGTTTTATATAGGGTAAATGAAACAATTTTACCCAAAATTATTTTTGTATAAGAAATAAAAAATTTAACATAAATTATTACAGTTATATATGGTTTGCATGGTTGTTAGAAAATAATAATATTAAACTATTATCATTTTTTGTTGTGGTGATTGAAATAAAAAGTTGATATTTTAGTAACAGTTAACAAATAATTCATATAACAAAATGGCATTTGTAAATATGGGTTTATAAATACGGTTTATAATTTGAAATGTAATGAAATTCCATGGGAATATTTAAACATTATAGCTTTGTAAAAACGATTTATAAAGGATTCAAAGGCTAGAAATTTGGGAAATTAATTCCCGTTGGTTTTAAAATATTTTTGAAGTCTTGGAAAATAATAGTTATGCTATTTGGAAATATTTGTGAATTGAAATATTTAAAATGGTTTTATAAAGAGGAAAAAGCAGTGAACACACTTCTGTCGTTGGAAGATAATTCCGATGATGGTCGCGACATCAACGGTATTTTCGAGTCTCCACGGGAAAAATTATGACCTTAATGATTTGCAATTGGAGTTTTGTTTTGGAAAAACTGGTTATGGTTTGAAATGTAAAGGAAAAGTTTAATGTACAAATGGATTGTGTATATGTAATTGATATCAAAAATGATTTTGAAATATTAAGTAATTGTTTAAAACTCTAGGTTTGATCTAAATTTTTTTATGGAACATAATAAGTATGATAGCTTATAAAAGATTGAAATTTGAATTGGAATAGAAATTAACTTGCATTAATTTAGATAAAGAATATTTTGAGAATTTAGCCTAAGTTGGCTAAATGGAAAAAAAAGGAATTATTGACAAGGGAATTTAGTGAGATTTGAAATAAAATTAGTGAATGAACTAATTAATTAAATTAGTAAGTTAAAAGGATTTGAAATTGAATTTGATTGGAAATAAATTAGTAGATGGAACTAATTTAAAATAATTAGTGGATTAAATATGGGTAGAGAGATGGTTGATAAAATTCAAAATTTAATTTGATTGGAAATAAATTAGTAATTGGAAGATAAATTGAGTTCAACTGGGATTGAAAATTTAATTTGAACAGAAATGGATATAAACCAAAGTGATGAAGTGTAAATAAACATTAGAGATTTTTGTGAAATGTTTATAATAAACTTAAGAAATTGTTGGTGAAATTCTGAAGTAAAATTAGTACAAAAGGGGATATGCAAAGTAAAGTAGGAAATGTGAGGTTTAAATGGGTATGATCATTGAGAATAATTGAGTGGGAAGGAAGTAAATGTAAAAAAAATTGATATAGATAACAAACAATTGGAAACAAATACCTAAGTTGTATGTATACTATTTTATTCGCATAACAATTTAATCTAGATTCGAGCATAGAATTACGAGATAGTTTATATCGATCTGAGTTAAGATTTTTCACTCGATTTTCAACGACAAACCCTAGATACGTATTTTTGATTGATCTTGGAATTCTCTATCATAGTATATGGCTATACAAGGAGACTGACGGTTTCTAATCAAGAAACCAGATCTGAGTCTGCACTAGAGAGTCATATGAATGTTAATAGTTTGGAAGTGAAATTATGTGATCGAGTAAGCGGTCAGAGCTGATATTGTGAACGGATGATATATGTACATCGTGCGGGCTTAAGTAAAGAAAATTTTATTTTTTTGAAAAGGAATAAATAAAATGATTTTGAATTGTATGATTGGATACTATTGGTAAGTGAGATGCCGATATTTAAAAGAAAAGCTAAATTGATGTCTTCGATTTTAGAAGTAAAAAAATTGATTGCCCGACAAAAAGGTATGTGTTTAAATTATTTTATGAAATTGATGGTTTTTTGATTGAGCCACTTGGCTTTTGTTTTCTTTTGTTGATTTGGGGACCATAGTAGCGTTTTGTAGTTTTTCGAATCTAGCCGCGCAATGAAGACGCTGGCAAAAATTTTTGAAAATTTAAGGAGTTAGAAAAAATTTAAAGAAAATTTTGATAACTAAAAATTGGATTTGATTTAGAATCTGAAATGATTGAGGAAATAGTATTGTTTGAAATCTATGGATGAGTTTGGAAAATTAGTAAAAGAGATAGTGTGTTTTCAATATAAATTGTTTTTGGGAAAATGTTTGAAATAGTGTGGTTTTGGTAACTAGTTATTGGGTATTGGATCATTCTTCTTAACTGGCAATTTCGAGGAGGAAATTCTAATAAGGGGGAATAATGTAAAGACCTAGACTTTTGGATATTTGAAACTGGAATATTTAATTGATTTTAAATATTTAAAAGTTAATTTTTAACTTGAATTTCATATATAACCATTTATATGATAATTTAATTATTGAATATTGGTTAAAATATTTAATCTTGAGTTTCAAGCTTGGTAAAAAATCATTTAAAGACTTATAAAATTTATATTAACAATAATGGAGATAAAAAGAACTTTTATATTCAATTTAAAAGTGATTTGTTTAATTTTAAAAATATATCATTTAAATTAACATTTAAAAATAGCCTTTCGTCAATAAAAAGCTTTTTTCCTTCTTTCATGGCTTCACCTGTTCGTCCTTCTCCTTCATTCACGTCGCCTGTCCTTTCCACCATCCCTTCGTTCACTTCGACCTCACCTTCTTCTCTCCTAACCATACCTCCTCTGCCTGAACCGCCGCCAATCCCCTTTGCTGCTCCTCCCTCTCTCCTCGGCCCTCCACCAGTTCCTGATCCTTCTATTCACTTCTCTTCTTCATCTCCACCCCTGTGGAACTCATTGTTCAAGGCCAAACATCGTAATGCTGGTTGTTTTCAACCTGTCTCTTTCCCGTTAGTATTTGACGAAGGTGCAATTGTCCCGCCAGTTGAAGTTGTTAACGCAGGAAATGCTGTCTGGAGCCACCGCCTTGTAGGCTTTTTTCTTCATTTACCTCTCCGTTATATGGTTGTCTTGCAACATCTTAAGCAGGTTTGGCGACTTAAAGGTTCAACTGAAGTTAAACCAGATGGTAGCTTTTTCCTCTTTAATCTATCTTCTGATGAAGATAGAAGGAAGATCATCCAATCTGACCCTATTGTGATGAGGAACAAGTTTTTCGTAGTTATGGAATGGGATCCTACCATTGGTAATAGGGTTAGTACCATCAAGTCAGTGTCGGTGTGGTTGAAGCTTTCAAACATCCCTCTTTATTGTTGGTCACACTTAGGGATTAACTGGTTTGCTACAAGGATAGGTAAATTCCTTTGTGTGGATGACAACATTGAAAAGTTAGAAAGAATTGGGTATGCCAAATGTTTTGTTGAGGTGTCCGCTCATTCTGTGTTGCCTGATGCTTTCATGGTTAAACTTCTTGATGGCTCTGTGCAACAAGTCAAAGTTGATTATTTGTGGAAACCCCTTATATGTGAGGACTGCAAGGTTTTTGGGCATCTGTCTTCTTGTTGTAGAGTGCTAAAATGTAGTGATGACAGTGTTGTGGTAGATGTGCCAGCAGTGAAGGGTCACTTAACCAATTCATGTGCTGGTAAAGATAGTAGCCATAATGAGTATGGTGTTCACAGTAACGTTGCACCAAAGGAAGGATGGAGGAAAGTTGCTTTTAGGAAGGATAAAGTCTCAAGGACATGAAAAAGAGAAGCATAACCGTTGTAAAGCAAACTGTAAATGGACTAGCACAAACAAACGTTATGCCTTCAGAATTGGTTCGGAATCCTGATGCTAGTTCTGAAGGAATGTCAGTTGACCATGAAGTAAGATCCGTGCACCCTGTTATTGAAGGAGGAAACAATTTGGTAGCTAACAACCCCGAAGTGAATATGCAAGAAGTTTTATTATATCCCGAAGTATTACTGCAAGCAAATCCCTTTTCTGTCCCTGTGCATGAAGAAGCAGAGACCAAATAAAATGGGTCTTTAGAATAGTTTCTGCACCCTGAACTTGGTTCTGAAGAAGGACTGCTATGCATGAAGTTATAACTGTACAAACTGTAATTGAAGGAGAAAACAATACAGTAGTCAACAACCCCGAAGTAAACATGCAAGAAGTATTGAAATTCCCCGAAGTTATGCTGAATGCTAACCCATCATCTGTGCACGTGCACAATGAAACAGATCACAGCAAGAATGAAGCAATCTTAAACGCTGTTGAGATAAGAGGTTCATGTTCCTCATCAGTGATGGCCACTGATAATTTAGTTCCAATTAGTGCTCTTTAATCTCTAAAAGTTCATACATCACATGAAGCTGAAAATGCTCATATGAAGACAAAGAATACTTCTGTTGTTAAATCATTTTGCTCCCCTTCCCCATGCCAAACAACTCAAAGTTCATTAAATAACCATGCAAAGGTGCCACCTAACGATCTGCACCCAATCTCCCTTGATCTAGCCTTCTGTAATCAGATTGAAAACTTCATTTTTGATCTCTTTAAGCCATCTGTCCCATTTATTGCTCCTTCTTCCTCTTCTCCACAAACTAATCCACCATGTCCTAATCCCTCCCCCTTTATCTTTAACGGCACTATTCCTGGTTCGGCCTCTCCACCTCTTCGTTCAAATTCACTTTTACCCAGTGCTATCAAGTCCTCCTTATTAGCTGCAAAACTAAAGTCAGTTCGTTTTGATCCTCCTACAACTAGGAGGAGGGCAAGTTTACCTCACCTCTCAACTTAGTTTCCTGATGAATAAAATTGCTTCATGGAATATCAAAGGAGCCCATAACCCTGCCAAATTAGACCTTGTTAAATCTCTAATTAAAGAACACAATCTTAAGATTATTGCAATCTTAGAGACAAAACTATCCCTTCCATTGACCCTTAAAGCTGCAAAATACATCAACCCTGCTTGGCATGTTCATCATAATCTAGATGATGCTGCCTATGGAAGGATTCTAACTATCCATGACCCTAATATTTTCACTCTCTCCCCCGTTCTTTCTACTTCCCAGATGATACATTTTCATGCAACATTTCTTCCTCTGAATCTTCCTTTTTACCTGTCATTTGTTTATGCTCACAATGCTAGTGTTGCTAGGCAAACGCTTCTCAATCTCCTTCCTTCTCTTAGACAAAATACCCATCCTTGGCTCGCACTGGGCGACTTCATTTGTTGCTTCAACATGAATGATAAAATTGGTGGGAAGCCTCTTATGCCTCGGGACATAGCCCTACTTAATATCTCCATATCAGACTCTAATCTCCTCCCCATTGCTCGCACTGGTGTTCCCTTCTCGTGGAACAACAGAAGTTGGTCTGGGATTAGAACATACACCAACATAGATCACTCTTATTGTAATGCTCCTACATTATCTTTATAGCCTACTATCACTGCTTTCCTACCACATCCAATCTTATCTGACCACTCTCCAATAATACTCTCACCTATCTTTTTGCCTAGTAGAGGGAAAAAAGCTTTTAAATTTTTTAATGCTTGGGTCAAGGACCCAGAATACATTCCACTTATACCAACTGCTTGGTCTGACACTTATCATGGTAATCCTATGTTTATCTTGTGCAGGAAATTAAAAGCAACTAAGCATGCGTTAAGACAATGGGCCTCGTACAAATTTGGAAATGGATCCCTCATCTCTAGTAACCTAAAGATTCATCTTAAGAATGCTCGGTGCCTTCTTGATGCTGATCCCACCAATCTAACTTTAGCCTGGAATGAGTCCATCCTCTTTCAACAGCTCAATGATGCCTTAACTTCTGAATCAAGTATGATGAAGCAAAAGATACGGCAAAAGTGGTTTAGCGAGCGAGATAGGAACACTACTTACTTTCATGCATCAATCAAAAATAATCAAGCTACTGACCACATTCATTCACTTTGGGATGATGATGGTATACACCTAACCAAGGCTGATGAGATTGACCATCACCTGACTTAACATTTCTCCAAGCTTTTAGGAAACTATGATAGTTTTCATGCATCAATCGAATTTCAACTGTCGTTTAATGGGTCCAAAGGGTTTTGTATATTCATATAACAATATATTCATCACCGATATAAAAGCTTGGCACAAAGCATTACATAGCATCACATCACAAATCAAATATATCAATCCATACACAACATTCAATAAAAATCAAACATCTTCAATTAAGATGAATAAATTGTGTGGGTTAAATTAATTAACCACATAATTACTTTCATAAATTTTCTTCAACCGACGATCAATTATCATTGATTACAATTGATTCAATCTTAATCACCTTCATTAAGTAATCAATTTATCTTTAACTAATAAATTAATTGTCCTTTAATTATTAAGTAATTACCTCTTAATTACTTAAATAAATTTACTTTTAATTAATTATCCTTAATTAATTATCTTAATTATTTAAAACATTAATTAATTGCCCTTTTATTAGCTACATAAATCAATTACCTTAAGATTAATAAATGATCTTTTAATCAATCAAAACTTTAATCAATTACTTAATTAATTAATACTTGATTGTAATTAATTGAATCTTAATTCCAATTAATTACCCTTAATTGGTTATTCTTAATTTAAACCACCATAATGGATTAACCACATAATTACTTATACTTCAAAGTAATTAACCCCTAATATTTGATTAATCAAACTTTAGTCTTTAATTATCTACCTTTAATCTCTTTCACTAAGTAATTATTAATTTTTATTTAATCATTCATTAATCTCCTGATTAATTGGCTTGAATTATTAATCAATTGCTTTAATTACTTTCATAAGTAATTCACCTCAACTAATAATTTTCCTTTTAACGAATATGTTAACTTAACTTTGAAAGTTACTCAACCATTTAAAACATCATTTATAATAATTTGTCTTAATTATTTATAAATTAATCTTAATTACTATTAATTACTTGACTATCATTAACGATATGAATTAACTTACTTTAAGTTAAAAATTTAAAACATTTGATTTTTATTTTTAAATCACTTATTCAGTTTCATTTAAAATAACTTATTAAAATATAAGTTAAAACTTATTTTTTTTAAATTCATTTATTTCAAAACTTTTAATTTATACTTTCTACTTACTAAATAAATCATTATTTATGAAGAGGAATTTGTTTCAGAAATTCATTTAACAAATTCACTAAAGTTTCAAAACTAGAAAACATAAGAATTCTCAGCCCACCCGAGTGTTCCCCGAGCTAAACCTCATCGTACTCGAGCTCTCCTTCAAGATTTCCAGAAATTGTCCCGAGTGACCCAAAATTTTACATTTTAAATTTTTTTCTAAGTATTTCTCTTAATACCAAACCCTACTCCGAGTTCGGCTTCGAGTCGAATTGATGTTCCCTCGTGCTTGAACACGAGACTTCTTCTTCTTCCATCATTCTTCTTCTCCCCAATCTACTGATACACCCAACCCACGCGTGCACGGTGCATGACGTTCTGGCTACCTCCGATCCATGCCGAAGCCACCTACAAGTCAACTATGACCATCACAAGCTAGCCGACCCCCCAGCTTGAAGAAAATGATGACAGAACGAAATCGAGCACTAAGACCCAATCTGTAGTTCGTAACCCAACCTATAACAACCTCGCCCAAACGCCTCCGACCAACGGAGCATCAACAACTCCGGCCATACCTTCAACAACCTCCCAGCTAACATCTACCTGAATTTCATCAAGCTCGATCAACTACGGACCCCACATGAGCACAAGAACTGTGCTAACCAGAAACTTCACCTTAAACCCTATAATCTCACTGTGCCTCCACCATGGTTATCAATAAATTAAATGAGTATTTTTCCCATCATCCTCGAACTACGAGTCTCCCCTGACAAAAATTTCAAGCTCCAATTTGGTTTCAATCAATGGCAATTGACCGAGAAACATTTCTCGTTCATCTCGTGATTTCACCTTAATCTCGCAACTATAAATTCTGGATTTTACTGTAAAAATCATCACTTCTAAAATATTTTTAGATGATGCAACCCAAATTCGAGTTCAAGAAATTCGAAAATGATGTAAACTTTAAATTCCTACTGTTATTCCTACTTCGAGGCAGCAACCTTTCATTTTTAATTTGAAATGCATTTTTAAAAATGGCATTAGGTTAATATAAACAAAAATTTCTTGAAGCTTATAATCAATTATCGGAAGAAATGTGGAATTTTTTTTCTTGTTTCTAAACCCTATGAACTAGAACAGAACCTACTTCCTATGTACAGATGAATGCACTCAGATATATAAACATGCAGGCCAATATACACATCATTCGAACACATTTCATTATCACACTTCAGGATCATCAAGATAAAATCAGAAATAGAAGGTTTGCTCACAGTATTTTCCAGAGAGTTTGGATTTTTAATAGGTTTTTGAAACCTGTAAACAATACTAAGACAAATTTGCCTGTTCAACTAACATGCACAGATACATATCCATTTTTGTATACATGCAACCATATTCCAAAACTTCACTTCAATATAAATCACCACATTCATTTTATAGATTAGATCAAAAGAAGTTCATGCTCAGATAAAAAAAATTAGTTAGGGGTTTGCTCTCATATTTTGAAGTCTGGACAGAGACAGGCTTTGATATTTTGTGACTTAAATCTGATTCACTTGCATTTGCTTGCTTGTGTGTTTTCCAGGTTTGCTCCTTTGTTGTGTTTACAGGCTTGCATTTGTTTTGCATAGCTTCAGGTTGTATTGCCAATCTCATATTTGTAAAATGGCTACAGACTTAATACTTCAGAACTTGAGTTAGCTTTGATAAATGTTTAAAAAGTTTGCTTGATAATTTGTTGAATTTCAGGCTTGTATTAGAAAATCTGCTTTGTTCTTCATTTTCCAGATTTTGATCTTTTCTTTTATCTCCAGGTTTAAATGTTTTTGAATCTAAGTTTTTGCTTTGAAAACCAGGAATTTGGAAACAAAGGCTGTTTTAACATATTGTTTGATTCATTTCCTTTTTGTTTTCATATTTTTTTTCTGGTTTTGTTTCTTTACATAATTTTTTTTTCAAATGAAGATAAAACCAAGTTTGCTACTTGTTTAAATGAATGGACACTTGTCTTATTATTTTTAACATTTGTTGAATTATGAACTTTTTATGGTTATATCCTTTTGTCAAATTTAATTATAAATTTTATTTAAGTCCTTTATTCAAATTAATCTAAAACTCATAGTTTAGACCTTAAAATTATTAGATCTTTGTATTCACAAATGTTTATGTAATGCATTTTATATTTAAACTTTAAATTTAGCTTAGTACATAAATATAATCATATTTATTTTCCATTCATACATTTGTAAAATTTGTATATTTATGTTTTTAACCTTGTCTTGAATTAATTTAGAATTTTTATTTTAAACCCTTGTTTTAAATTAATTCATGCATTTACATTTAAACCTTATTTTTTTTATTTACTAATTCATGTTTTAAATCCTTAACTTTAATTGATTTATAAATTTAGTTCTAAATATTTACATATAAATTTTAATTTATATATACACAAACTAAATTTATTTCAAATATGAAAAGAAAGTGATTTTCTTAACTTTTTATTAATTCTATATATACGTATATACAAATAATATTTTATCTTTATATTTTAATATGTTTGTCTCACGACTTCTAAAAGATATATGTATATATAAACTATTTATATAAATTTAAAGAAATTTTTTTATACTTTTAATAAACACATATAATAGATTTTTAACCTCTTGAATTTCAAACCCCAAATTCAATTTTTATAAAATACTTATTTTTTTGAATTCCAATTCAACATCCTCTTTACAATAAAATTTTATTTCCAAGTATTCTATCAATAAATCCAAAAATTTTACTTATTTAAAAAAATTTCTATTCATAATTAAATTTATAATTTAATTTCAAAAATCAATCCACTTATCGAATTAAACTGGGCTAAAATCTGGGGATATTACAGATTCCCCCCCTTAAGGAAATTTCGTCCTCGAAATTTTGTAAGGGAGATAACCAAGAATAGATGATAGATAGAGAGATGAATTACCCGATCAAACTGAATAATTATTCTGCATTTGGCTTCCCAAATTAGAATATCACTTATAATTATGAGAACGACCTCATACAGTACAAGACATTTGGGTCACCAAAACTACGAATATACAGGGCATCGGTTAGTTCGAAAGATAACTAACCATTCGTAGAATATACCGGGACCCAACAGAATAAACAGATATATGGACACAATCCAAAACTTTTAGTTTAAACAACCAAAATATACAAATCAACCATAGCAACCAAAGCAAACAATTCATCCAAACAAACAATTCTGACCCATCTGGAGTTTGTGTCCCATGCGAATATATCAAAGCTACTTCCTGGAGCTGTCAGGAATCATCAAAAAATTGAAAAGACGAATCAAAGGAGATTGATAGAGAAAGTTGTTTCCGCTATTGCAGGGTATTGACCATTTGTAGTGGTACTCTCCTATCCCCTATCTCTTTCTCTTCTCGCACTCATACTTACTATCAGTGGATAGTAAGAGAATTTACTGAGGCATTCAAACAAATATCTTAGGGATTACTCATTCTAGGGTATACTTCACCCTATCTCTAATGAGTCACTTAATGTGTTATACTCCTGAGCTAAAGTTTCAACCTTCAGCTGTGATACCAATTTGTCACGGTCCAAATTTTTCGCGTTCGAAAATTGACATCCATACTCCACTTGTGCTTGAATACCGCCGATTCAATCGTTGAATTTCGAATCGTGCCGGAGCTTATAACACAGTTAAGTAAAACAACACAGCGGAAGAAAAAGAAATGAATATCATATATAACCAATGATACAATATCCAGAAATGATACAACAATGATATAACAAGAGTCAACATCAGAGATACATGATAAAAATGCTACAGCGGAAAACTAAATGAGCAAGTAGCAGAACCAAAACTCCAAACAGCAACTGCAACTTAAATCCAATGCTTGAACCACCATCTCGTTTCACCCAGGTAAGCAAGTCTCGTCCGACTAAAGACTCTAATATCCAAGACCTCCAAAGAATACCAAAGAGAAAGCTAGAAGCTGCTGAATCGATATCTATATCTGAAAAACCCAACTCTAGGCTACCTGTGTGGAAAATTATGGGCACCCAGAGTTTAGGAATGGAACAATAAACTCCGGGTCAGTCATGGGACTAGTATGAGCAAATGAAAACAGTTTATTTTAAAAACAAAAAAAAGAATTTAAATTTTGAAATCCGCAATGCTTTTGGAAAATGAAACTACCATAAGGCCTCCCGCCACACACACAATGCAAACGCAGACTTAGGGAAGATTTCTCCTTATGATAGTCAAATATGCTTGATACGCGAAAACCATTTGATATTATTATTAGTGCGTAGTGGAAATCATTTCGAAAGTATAATATTAATCTTAGCCAGCATGGGTACCATTATATTATGCCTGCTATAGCTACCATTTTAAATGGCATGTTCTACAACTAAAACCGTGCAAGGCGCGTATTGTTTCTTTGGTTTTCCAACAAATGGTCAGGCTAAGGAACTTCCTGGGCCACATGGGTACGCCTCTGGAGGGACATCACGAGAACCTAACCGGATCTCTACCAACACAAGGCCGGGTTACCTCTGTAACTAGGTAACTACTGACACGAGTATGCCATCCCCCTGTCGTAACCAACCTTTATCCGAGCGCTCGATACCAACAACCACAAAGTAATGTATTTGCAGTAACCACATAGGTTAAATATCTGGGCTCCATACCATGATATCACCTCTATCTAGAAGGAATGAACATACCCTCAGGAGGCGCTACCTCCATATAACCTTGCTGCATTCTTCCTGTTTCGACCATTCCGGGTTGTGTGGCTCGACGAAGTCTCGTCCACAAAGCTACGCTTTTTACAAAAGCCATGCTTTGATCAACAAATGATCAACAGCACTTCGTATGCCACATTACCAAATTGGGAATGTATTACTGGTAACCATCAATTACATAACCTCTGAGCTCGTACGTCTCGGAGAAGGGTGTTAAGCTAAGAGAATAAATCTCCTCGACCAAATAGAAATGTATTTGATAGAAACCGGTTTTACATCTCAAGGTGTAATGTCAGACACGCATCCATATAAGTCTGTTCCGGGTTCGAACAGAACCGAAGGCACTTCCGAAGAAGCCCATGCAAATCCGGGAATCCACAATCCCGATCGGACTTCCCATCACTTAGGGAATCTCTATACCGTAGCTACTCGGTGTAGAGACAATCGATAGGTCATCCTATCGTTTTCGCAAATACCCGGTCTTCACCACCGGTCTTCAATTCCTATCCATAACGTCGTATCACTATTTGGAATGGGTTATATGACACAAGGTCCTCTCCCGGCTAAACCGAATAGTGAGCGCAATACTTAAAAACATATGGATATGGGATTTCAGTTAAGTCACAACTTTAAAACCCAAAACTTTTCTTTCAAATGGTTAAACGAATTACCATTTATAAATCTTTTTTTTCCAAAAAGATTCACTTCTAGAAACCTTTCAATGGTTTAAACAATTTCCACATTTTAATCTTTTAAACAAAAGATTCACTTTTCAAGATCCCCTTTCAATTTAAAACAAGATTCATCAATCTTTTTAAACAAAAGTTCATTCATAGCTTCTCAAGACAATTCCATTCCAAATTGGATTAAATCGTTAAATCTTTAAATCAAGATTTAACTTATAGCTTTCAAAACTCGTTTCCAAAGATTCTTCCATAATTTGGAAAATCATTTTAAATTCAAAATTGAAATCCCTTTAATATAAATTGGTAGTTCATTAATCATATGAAAACTTTTATTGTTTGAAAACAAATTGTTTTTATTTCGGAAAATCCGATTTTTATTTATACAAGTTAACATTTTTGAGGTTAATTCAAATCCCTACAGCAGTTATTAAAAATGGTTTGAAACCCATATAAGCTTATATACCGTTTTTAAATTATAAATACCCAATCTATAACTCAATTTCAGATATTGAATTCCAATTTAAATCAGATTATTCAACTTTCAAATCTTTATTAAGTTACTCAGAAAAAAACATTCATTTTTAAAACACTTGTATTCAAAAGCCTTTCACTTTAAATCAAATCTATTTCCAAAACCATTTGAATTAAAATTAAAATTCAAAATTATTTAAAAATATGTGACTTAACCGATTTCCACGTGCAATCCATATTTGTGTGTATAAGTGTGGTCCAAGGGTTTACACACAATAGTGCAATAACACTCATCACAGATATATCGATAAGCGGTATAACTTATAACGCTTATCTTCATTCACAGATCACAGATAAAATAAATTTATCAATCACAAAGATTCATTATTACAATTCGATGTGGGTTTCGGATAACCAACTGGAATCCGACTCCCTGTCGCATCGAATTTCAAATGTCGTTTATAGGGTCCAAAGGGTTTTGTACATTCATATAACAATATATTCATCACCGATATAAAAGCTTGGCACAAAGCATTACATAGCATCACATCACAAATCAAATATATCAATCCATACACAGCATTCAATAAAAATCAAACATCTTCAATTAAGATGAATAAATTGTGTGGGTTAAATTAATTAACCACATAATTACTTTCATAAATTTTCTTCAATCAATGATCATTTATCATTGACTACAATTGATTCAATCTTAATCACCTTCATTAAGTAATCAATTTATCTTTAATTAATTATGTAAATTAATTTTCCTTTAATTATTAAGTAATTACCTCTTAATTACTTAAATAAATTTACTTTTAATTAATTATCCTTAATTAATTATCTTAATTATTTAAATCATTAATTAATTGCCCTTTTATTAGCTACATAAATCAATTACCTTAAGATTAATAAATGATCTTTTAATCAGTCAAAACTTTAATTAATTACTTAATTAATTAATCCTTGATTGTAATTAATTGAATCTTAATTCCAATTAATTACCCTTAATTGGTTATTCTTAATTTAAACCACCATAATGGATTAACCACATAATTACTTATACTTCGAAGTAATTAACCCCTAATATTTGATTAATCAAACTTTAGTCTTTAATTATCTACCTTTAATCTCTTTCACTAAGTAATTATTAATTTTTATTTAATCATTCATTAATCTCCTGATTAATTGGCTTGAATTATTAATCAAGTGCTTTAATTACTTTCATAAGTAATTCACCTCAACTAATAATTTTCCTTTTAACGAATATGTTAACTTAACTTTGAAAGTTACTCAACCATTTAAAACATCATTTATAATAATTTTTCTTAATTATTTATAAATTAATCTTAATTACTATTAATTACTTGACTATTATTAACGATATGAATTAACTTACTTTTAAGTTAAAAGTTTAAAACATTTGATTTTTATTTTTAAATCACTTATTCAGTTTCATTTAAAATAACTTATTAAAATATAAGTTTAAAACTTAATTTTTTTAAATTCATTTACTTCAAAACTTATAATTTAAACTTTCTACTTACTAAATAAATCATTATTTATAAAAACGAATTTGTTTCAGAAATTCATTTAATAAATTCACTAAAGTTTCAAAACTAGAAAACATAAGAATTCTCAGCCCACCCGAGTGTTCCCCGAGCTAAACCCCATCGTACTCGAGCTCTCCTTCGAGATTTCCAGAAATTGTCCCGAGTGACCCAAAATTTTACATTTTAAAATTTTTTCTAAGTATTTCGCTTAACACCAAACCCTACTCCGAGTTCGGCTTCGAGTCGAATTGCTGTTCCCTCGTGCTTGAACACGAGACTTCTTCTTCTTCCATCATTCTTCTTCTCCCCAATCTACTGATACACCTAACCCACGCGTGCACAGTGCACGACGTTCTGGTTACCTCCGATCCATGCCGAAGCCACCTACAAGTCAACTATGACCATCACAAGCTAGCCGACCCCCTAGCTTGAAGAAAATGATGACAGAACGAAATCGAGCACTAAGACCTAATCTGTTGTTCGTAATCCAACCTATAACAACCTCGCCCAAACGCCTCTGACCACCGAAGCATCAACAACTCCGGCCACACCTTCAACAACCTCCCAGCTAACATCTACCTGAATTTCATCAAGCTCGATCAACTACGGACCCCACACGAGCACGAGAACCGTGCTAACCAGAAACTTCACCTTAAACCCTATAATCTCACCGTGCCTCCACCATGGTTATCAATAAATTAAATGAGTATTTTTCCTATCACCCTCGAACTACGTGTCTCCCTTGAAAAAAATTTCAAGCTCCAATTTGGTCTCAATTAATGGCGATTGATCGAGAAACATTTCTCGTTCATCACGTGATTTCACTTTAATCTCGCAACTATAAATTCTGGATTTTATAGTAAAAATTATCACATCCAAAATATTTTTAGATGATGCAACCCAAATTCGAGTTCATGAAATTCGAAAATGATGTAAGCTTTAAATTCCTACTGTTATTCCTACTTCTAGGCAGCAACCTTTCATTTTTAATTTGAAATGCATTTTTAAAAATGGCATTAGGTTAATATAAACAAAATTTCTTGAAGCTTAACATCAATTATTGGAAGAGATGTGTAAATTTTTTTTTCTTGTTTCTAAACCCTGTGAACTAGAACAGAACCTACTTCCTATGTACAGATGAATGCACTCAGATATATAAACATGCAGGCCAATATACACATCATTCAAACACATTTCATTATCACACTTCAAGATCATCAAGATAAAATCAGAAATAGATGGTTTTCTCATAGTATTTTCCAGAGAGTTTGGATTTTTAATAGGTTTTTGAAACCCGTAAATAATACTAAGGCAAATTTTCCTGTTCAACTAACATGCACAGATACATATCCATTTTTGTATACATGCAACCATATTCCAAAGCTTCACTTCAATATAAATCACCACATTCATTTTATAGATTAGATCAAAAGAAGTTTATGCTAAGTTAAACAAAATTAGTTAGGGGTTTGCTCACAGATTTTGAAGTCTAGACAGAGACAGACTTTGATATTTTGTGACTTAAATCTGATTCACTTGCATTTGCTTGCTTGTGTGTTTTCCAGGTTTGCTCCTTTGTTGTGTTTACAGGCTTGCATTTGTTTTGCATAACTTCAGGTTGTATTGCCCATCTCATATTTGAAAAATGGCTACAGACTTAATACTTCAGGACTTGAGTTAGCTTTGATAAATGTTTACAAAGTTTGCTTGATAATCTGTTGGATTTCAAGCTTGCATTAGAAAATCTTCTTTGTTCTTCATTTTCCAGATTTTGGTCTTTGCTTTTATCTCCAGGTTTAAATGCTTTTGAATCTATGTTTTTTCTTTGAAAACTAGGATTTTGGGAACAGAGGCTGTTTTAACATATTGTTTGATTCATTTCCTTTTTGTTTTCATATTCTTTTTCTGGTTTTGTTTCTTTACATAACTTTTTTTTTCAAATGAAGATAAAACCAAGTTTGCCACTAGTTTAAATGGATGGACACTTGTCTTATTATTTTTAACATTTGTTGAATTATGAACTTTTTATGGTTATATCCTTTTGTCAAATTTAATTATAAATTTTATTTAAGTCCTTTATTCAAATTAATCTAAAACTCATAGTATAGACCTTAAAATTATTAGATCTTTATATTCACCAATGTTTATGTAATACATTTTATATTTAAACTTTAAATTTAGCTTAGTACATAAATATACTCATACTTATTTTCCATTCATACATTTGTAAAATTTTGTATATTTATGTTTTTAACCTTGTCTTGAACTAATTTAGAATTTTTATTTTAAACCCTTGTTTTAAATTAATTCATGCATTTACATTTAAACCATATTTTATTTTATTTTATTTACAAATTCATGTTTTAAATCCTTACTTTAATTAATTTATGAATTTAGTTCTAAATATTTACATATAAATTTTAATTTATATATATACAAACTAAATTTATTTCAAATATGAAAAGAAAGTGATTTTCTTACCCTTTTATTAATTCTATATATACATATATACAAACAATATTTTATCTTTATATTTTAATATGTTTATCTCATAACTTTCAAAAGATATATGTATATATAAACTATTTATATCAATTTAAAGAAATTTTTTTATACTTTTAATGAACACATATAATAGATTTTTAACCTCTTGAATTTCAAACCCCAAATTCAATTTTTATAAAATACTTATTTTTTTGAATTCCAATTCAACATCCTCTTTACAATAAAATTTTATTTCCAAGTATCCTATCTATAAATCAAAAAAAATTACTTATTCTAAAAATTTTCTAATTAATTCATAATTAAATTTACAATTTAATTTCGAAAATCAATCCAATTATCGAATTAAACTGGGCTAAAATCCGAGGATGTTACACCCATATTGGTCAGCGATTGGTGAACTATAGGTCGGAATGGGGTTCGTGACGCGAAGGAGCAGCTCGGGAAGTATTTTTGTAACAACCCTATATTTTTTTATTATTTTTATTTGTATATTTAATTATTTTAACTGAAATTCTTGATTTAAAAACTTTATTTTTATTTATTAAAATGAATAATTTTATTATTTTAAATATAAATTTTGATCTTTATGTGAATTATAATTCCAAACACGAATAAATAGAATATTTTTCAAAAATGTGAATTTTGTCAATAAGGTCAAACTTTGACCTTTAAATTTAAAATATAAATATTTGAATTTTTGAATTTTATCTTTTATTATGAAAATAAATTAAATGTCAAGTATATTGCCTTTCGTTTCGTTGAAATTTGATTAATATTGTGAAAGTTATGCTTTTTACAATATTGTGTGTAAATTGTTTTATTTAACAAATCTGTTTATTTTAATTGATATAAATAATATTTTAATTGTCATAGCATGTTCTAATTTGTGTATATATGTGTAATATGACATGTTATGTATATATTTTATTGTTAAAAACATTTTTAAGTCTAGTTATAATTTTCTAATATTGATTGTATATTGTTTATATTTTTAAATTCTAGTTTTAATTTAATAACTATTTTCTTATTTATTTTCTACTTCTCCTTAAATTATTTATTTATTCTCTTTTTCACTTTGTTTTGTTTATCTTTTATTTTTATTTTACTGATTTTATTTTGTTTATTTTGATTAAAAGAAATAAGAAAACAAAGAGACAAAGACCTTTCGTTTTCTAGTGGCTTTTCATGTACTAGTCTTTTCAAATTGCTTTTGCCTTTTCACTTCATTGCTTGGCCGTTCATCCTTATTCCTAGCCGTGATTTTCATTTACATTTTCACGTGAGAAACTTCCTCTCCACCTTCAACTCACGGCAATTCAATTTCTGAAATTTTTTGGGCAAGATTCATGGCATCTTTTTCCACTTTTATCTCTTCTTTTTCAATGATGATTTTTCCTTTGCTCTTCTTCAAGTTTGTTCGGCCTCTACTCCACCTCAACTCCACCGACCATCACCTCCTCCATCTACAGCAGCAACCACTCCCCCTCCTCTGTCAAGACTAGGCCGTGACCATTTGTTGAAGCATCGCCACAAAAATTGCAAGCTCCACCCCTTGAAACCTTGCCTAGACCACATAACTTCACCTATACCCTTCCTATTCACTTCGACCACCCCCTTAGCCACCACCACCAGCCACTACACTACCTCTAGCCACAGCTCCATCCATCACCAGACCTGAACCCTGACCTGTACAAGCACGGTCGAGCCCATTTTCTCTTTGGCCGAGCCAAATTGCAAACCAAACTTGCCCATTACACTTGTCTCTTTATCTTCCTATGTTGTAACCCCTTCTCCTTCACATCTTTGAGCCTAGCCGACCTACATGATGCCATACCCGACCGAAACACAAAATATGGCCGAGCATATGAGTCCCTATGCCAAGCATTTGGATGGTAAAGGCAAGGTCTTGTCTTTGTTGCTTTGTTTTTCAATTTGTTTCTATATTGTTTTGGGTTGAATATTCATGTGTATATTGTTTGTTTTAATTGGTTGTTTACAAGATCATATCTTGGCTCTCTCTACTCACTTCAATCAAATGTCGTGCTGTTTCTTGCTATTGTGCTTTTTGGAATTCATTCGTGTAGTTTGATTTGCTTACTCCAGCGTAAAAAGGTGAGTATTCACTCATGACATTTGTACTTATATAAATGGTGAATTGATAGGAAGTGAATTTGTAGAAATATTATATCATATTATAACTGCCTGTGATATGAATCATATGATGTTAACCTTGTTTATAAATCTGTCATATCATCGGTTACTGCCATATCTTGCTATATTGTTTATTTTATTCTGTTCTCACACTGCAAGTTCCCTTTAGAATAGAATCACTATGGGTTGAAATGATACATACCCGAACGGACTTTATAATAGGGAAAAATCATTATGGGCTGAAATGATAGGCCTGAGCGATTTTATTTATTTTATTTAACTTGGGATTGCGGGTTTGAAATGATAGAACCCGGATTTTTCTTTACGAATTGAAATGATATATTATCCGTATCACTTGAGCTAGGTTAGAAAATATTATGCAGACCCGTGGTTATTTTATATATATTTTTCTAGAAATTTTTAAAGTATTTTCAAAATGTAAATTTATAATATTTTAATTCAAATTGAATTAAAAATGATTTTTATAAATTATTAATGATTTTTCTACAAGTTAAAATGTGAAATAAATGAATGGTTAAGTTGAAATTTGAAATATAAATTAATTTTGAAATTGTGATTTTGTTTAAAAATGTACTTTAAGTTAAGTAAATAAAATATGATAATTTGATTTAAATTTGAATTTAAAATGACTTACTAAAGTGTTATTGATTTTTTTATGAATTAAAATGGTTAAATAAATGAATACTTAAAAAATGTAATTTGAAATATAACTTAATTTGGAAATGTGAAATTTGGTTTAAGAATATAAGTTAAGTTAAGAAAATAAAATGGAAATTAAGTTATATTTTGAAATGGTAATTAAAACTTAATTGTTACGTAAATTTTTAAAATACAAAGAATAGAAAATTGTGCAGTTGACTTTAATAAGTGAACCTTTGAGAAATTTGATATTTATTTGTGAAATTTACTTTATAAAAATAATAAATTAAAGGGTATTTTAAATGACCATTTTAAAGTGGAAAAATATGAAATTTATAGGTTAAAATGGTTTAAATTTAAGTTTAATTATTGCTGAAATTCTATTGTATATCTGAATATTCTTTTAGTAGCACTTCAGAAATGCTATCGTTTTTGAAATGAACTAAAATCTGAAATAAATGAATATGCAGCACTTTATAAGTGTTGTAGTTGCAGAAGTGAACTAATGGCCTAAAACTAATGAGAGAGCTATTGTACTTGTTAAGTGCTGTAGTTTGCTGAAATAAGATTTTTGAACTAAAACTGAACTATTACAGCAGTTTTGTAAACGCTGTCTTTGCTGAATTGAATTAGACCTTTTAATTTGAAACCTGAACTATTACAGCAGTTTTGTAAATGCTGACTTTTCTGAATTGAACTATTTTTCAACTAAAACTGAACTATTACAACAGTTTTAAATGCTATCTTTGCTGAATTGAATTGTTTTCAAATGTAACTTAACGTAGCATTTTCTACGTGTTGCAAAAGCTAAAATTTCACTGTTTTAATGTATTTAAGTGAATAAATGAACTCTGAAAAGGCTAAAATTTTCGAAATTTAATATTTGATTTAAAGGTATAACGACTCCACTTTTTAATGGTTTAAATAAATGATTTTAATTCGAAATTATAAACCTTTTTAGAATTTTAACCACGTGTACACTTCTCTGTATGCCTAGTGATCTTTCGATGTACACCTTCAATTTGAGAGTGTGACTAGAGGTGAGTGATTGCTGCAGCTCTATGCTACCCTAACCACGTTAACACTGTTATTAGCATAGTTTACATTAATGTAGGCATTTCTATGATAACATATATTACTGTTAATTGATGGTTTAACGGATCCTTAGAGGATGGGCGATCCCAAGCATCCTTTAAGTTATCGTGCATTACTGCTACAGTTCACTTGAGCTGGTTTACATTATATAAATATGTATGTCCTGACTCGAGTGTTTTGTGTTTTACTTTATGCTCGGGTCAGCCTGAGTATTCACGGCTTTGGATTTCTCTATCTGGAGCTAGGAATCGTTGGAGATTCTGCTTATCTAGTTATCTATCCATTTCGGTTCAGTTGTTCTATTTCAGCTCTTGTATTAGTGGACTTCTATGTATTTGGGATCTCTATTGTGTTTGTTTTCAGACTGATATTATGTATTTTGTTTTTAGATGTTATAGTAGCTTCATGAACTACTATGGTATTTTTATTTCCGCTGCGAGTTATTCTGAGATTTCCGTGTCTGTGATTCTGTGACTGGTTTTATTTGCTCCAAATTTTATTACAATCTACTATTTTGAATTATTCAAGTCTGGCATGTGCGGATTATTATCGATTTGAATGGTCCAAAATAGTGGGTCGTTACAATTTCGGTGACGTGTGGTGGCGTTTTGGAGTTCGCGAATGTGGCAGTTTATGGTGTTAGTTCGATTTTTGGTAGCCAGAGGCGGAGATGGTTGTACCGTTGAGTCGAGCACGCGGTAGGGTGTCTTCGGGAGACGGCGACATCAAGGGACCTGGGTAGTGGTGGCGTATCGTGCATAAGCATGCAGGAAAGCTTCAGGCAGAATAAAAGGGACATGGGAGGGGAGAATAAGAAGTTTGAAGGTTGGAGCGGGTATGAGAGAACCGGGCCGGGTTTGAATAATTTGGGTATGGGATTAATTTTATGTACTTAAATTGTTTTTATAAATTTAAAATGTCGATAACTTATATAGAAATGTATCTCCCTCTCGAGGACCGATTCAGATGATTCAAGTTGCGTTGGGATCGTATTTCCACCACCTACCAATAGGAATTGGGTTGGTCGAGATCCGAACTTGAAAAATTTTAAGATAATTTCAAACGCATTCGGATTGAGTCAGAACCGGAATGCGAAGCAAAAAAAATCAATGTGGGTTAATCTTACTCAATTTTGGATTACCGTAATTAATTTTAAATAGTTAAAATTAATTATCCATCGATTGATAGAATTGATAATTATTTCCAGTTGAGTGTGGTATATCTAATATAGTATATATATATATTGGAATGATTGATATTCCTGCATATACATAGCAGATGAACCCTATGCACCTCGCATAATAGCAGATGACCCCATATACCGTGATATCCCTCTATTGTATTTTTATATTGTATTAACATTTGTGGATGTAGGAAAACAGGTTGGAGGGATCCAACCGGATTCGTTAAAAATGTTGAAATTATTTTCATATTCAACGATATGATTTGTTTGATTTAGTTGTGATAGATTATAGTGGAATTTGAATTTATTGGATGCTATTGGATTACTAGATAGATTTTGGCATTTTAAAATACCACAAATATGAATTTTGAATTTCTTTCCAAAATAAAAATAAAAAGTGAAATTGAAAGTAAAATATTTATATTGAAGTTTGGATAAAGTAAAAGAAATGAATTTGGGGAAAAATAAATAGTTTGATTCAAATTTGTATATAATAATTTTGGAATATCATAAACAGTGATCTTCGAATATTGTAAATAGAAATTTTTGATAATGTAAATAAAATGATTTGAATAATAAAACTTAAGCGATTTTTTCTTAAGTGAAAAAGATTTTTGAAAATTGAGATTTAGAATATTTGGGAAAATAAAAAGGAAACTTGAAAATAAAATATGAAATTGTTATACTTGATTTTAAATAAGATTTTAAATTATGAAAAGGAAGTGAAATCTAAATTTAGTTGGGTTTTGGAATATATTTAGGTTATTCAAGAAATTAATTTAAAAATGGAATTTAATTTAGAAATCGATTAAGTGTTGTGAAAACGTTATAAACGGAAATGAGACGATGTAATTTATGAACATGGTTTATAATTGAAGTAAAGTGATTATAAGTGAATAAATTGAAATTATAAATTCAAGGTGAGGATTATAAGGAGATGGGTAAATCGACTTAAAAATAATTGGTAGATTTATTTTTAGAAATGTGAAAAGGGAATATACAGAATTGGGACGTAAATTAAATTGGGATAAATCGAGAGAGATTTATAAATGTTAGACTAGTTATGTTGGAATTGAAAAAAAAAAAGTTTATCGAGGAATTGAGTTCATTTTAAAATGAAGAATTTTTAATTATTAACCAGGTAATTTTAAAAGGTGTTTAAATAATATTTCATAAAAATTAGTTATTTAGTTGTTTTAAATTTTTTAAAGTATATTTAAATTTTTGTCAAGTTAGTTTATAGCAAATTAATTGTGATGACCGCCCATCACGATCTAGAAAATCGACATAAATACGCCCATTGTATAACATGCCGAAGGATCGAGTGCCTGAAAGAAAGATTGTTGAGGGAAAAGAAAGGAGGTAGATGAAAAAGAAACTAATGCAAAATAGAATCTCACAGCGGACTGAATAACATATAATACAAACGGTTCTTTACACAAATCAAAACTGTAATATACATATCTCACAACAGAGTACACAAATCAATAATTCCTAACCTGGACATTTATAACAACCTGCCTTCACAATTTTGCTGGTAATTTCAAACGAACACTGCAGTGGAAATAAACAAGTACGAGTAATACGTCTTCGCCATCCAGCTCATCTCCTAAGCTCTATAACATCCTATCCCAAACCTGAAATACTCGGTCTAATCCGAGCATTATAATAAAACAACACCCGAATCAATCTGGAAAACTAACGTGAGAAAACACTCAATTTGAATTATTAAAGTTTCAAAATCCTTTGAAAATCAAAGGTATCTCGTAAGACCTCGTCAAAAATAAACGCGATTGGTTTTTACCTTACAGTAACCAAAACATTTCATATCAAAATCCTCTGATATTAACATAAGTACAAATATTTATTCAAATAGCTGAAATGCTTGCATCTCACGTTTCAGCATAGTTAGGCACAATCAAAACCGTTATGACGCTTATTGGAGAATGGATTCCATCTAAATGACTAGGCACTAGGGTACCACTTGTCATAGTACACATCTAGAATAGCGTATCGCGGATCACGCTGGGATCCCCTGTTACACAAGAATACTGACTTGGATAAACCGAATATGCAATCACACCGGGTGTTCCCACCCTTTTCGAGCACCTTCCATAATCGTAGTAATAATATCTGAGGTATCTAGAAAGGTGATAGACATACCCTACTTGGGTGCTACCCATATAGCCTTGCTACATCCCCCCTTCTTTTCAGTCATTCCCAGTTGATGAGGCTAGAGGCTACGATTACCTTTTTAAAAATATTCACTTAGAATGCTCATTGTCCTCCAATGATAATGTTCTGATAGAATTCATTCATACAAGCCTGTTCCCGGTCTGAACGGAACCGAAGGCACTATTCCTACTACATACATTTTGGAATCACCGTTAGAGTTAGCAGCGATTAGCCCTTACCGTAACATCCCGTAAATTTTCGATAGTTTAATTCATTAATTAATTGAATCTTGTTATTTAATATTGGAAGAAATAAAATTTGTAACGCAATAGTGAAATAATAACCAAGTTAAAATGAAACAATGTTAATTCAAGTTAACTGTTAACAATCTTAATGAAATTCTAATTCACTGTCATTTAAATGCTACGGTTGGTTATCAATTGAATATAAGAAAATAGAAGTAAGTATTGAATTAACTGATGAAATTAATATATTGATTAATAGTAACTGATTGAAATTAGTGTTAGGAATCTAATGGTAACATTTGTTGTGAGTAATAAACCTGTAAATGAAATTAAAGATTTATGGTAACAACTATTACATGTTACCTCTTTAATTTGTCTATTAAATGGAAATGGGGAATCAATTAAATTAAACTAAAATTTAATGTTACGTCAATGAGATTAAGTCAATATTTGCAAAATATGAATGTAATAAGTGAATGGAAATGTTATTTTATGTCATAAAGTAATAATGGATTTAATAAAAAGAATCGGAATCAAGATTTATAATTTTATAGGAATTTAAATTGTAATAGTTGAAATTTGTGCAATTAAATGAAATAAATTATAACGAAAAGTGAAGGGAAGATGAAATGAGAAATTATTAATGTATTAGGATATAAACAATATTAATTGTACCCTTAAGGTGACAATTGATTGAATAACAGGATTTAAAATCAAGTAAATTGGATTATTGGAAATGAAAAGATTTATAACCTTTAAATTTAAAAGGAATTGAAATCAAACACTGTAATTGGTAAAATAACTAACTTTAAATTGATGTGTAAATTTATATTAAAATATTGTAATTATATATGTAATTGAAAAGATGAAATTTATGGATTATAAAATTTGAATTGAAAATTTGGTTTAGTTAATTAATTATTAATTTATTTAATTAACTGAAATATAGCCATTTTGGCCATTGACTCGGATTTTGATGAAACTAGTTTCATTGGATCTGTAACAGTGAATTATTGTAGGATCTCAAGTTTCATAACGATCAGACTTATGGTTGGATCGTACGGGCTCGAAACGCTTAGAAATCAATTTAATTGAAATCAATTTGAAATAACTTGATTTTAGAATAACTTCTTCATACGATTGAATTTGGACTTGAAACATGTTCCATTGCATTGAAAATATTTAAAAACATCTTTTTTGATATATGGGTTGACTCATTTTCGTTCCGGAGTCAAAACGGGCTTTTCAGGCCATTTGTTGTTCAACTTTCAATCCAAATCAATCCGGTCCATCCTAATTTCAGCTTTGCCTACTTATACCTCGTTACAAACTATAGCCTATTTCTTATGTTCATTATTCTGTACGTATAATTCCAGTTGCTCCTCCTCATTCCAATGGAAGACAAAACCAAAATTCCAATTGCAATTTCTACTCCAAAATTCAAACTCCTCAATACATATCGAATTATATATCGATTTGAAGCTCTAGACGAGTACAAGTCAAATATGTGATTCAATTTTCAATTTGGATCTTAATGTGGACAGAAATTGATGAACTATTCACGGCCGTTCATCACGCTGCAATCAAACTTGTCCGAACGTCGAATCAATTTGTGGATATTGTAGAGTGGACTGAGGGTGTTGGATCTGAGTTGTTTGTAGATGAAGTTGACGGTTGAATGTGGCGTATAAATTCAGTAGGGTTTCGGTTTTCGTGCATCTGCTATGGATCTGGCGGCTCGTGATGGCTAGGGGGGATGTGCGCGCTCGCGTGGGCATAGGAGGCAGGGCGGCGAGGCCGAATGTGGCCGTGGGTGAGGTGCGACGTCGATGGGCAGTGGCGGCTAGGTTATAATCACGATGCATGCGTTTTAGGTATTGGGTTTCGATCCGGAAGATGGTAGATGACGTGGCTCTGTTGAAGTAACTTTCTGTTTTATTTTAATTTTATTTTGTTTATTTAAATTTGAGCTTTAAAACGTTCTAATCGCGATAACTTTTGCATACGATGTCCGATTCATGCGCGGTTTTCTCCGCTAGGATCGTATCAAAATTCCAGACTTTTGACGCTGGTTTAGACAAATTCTGAGACTGTTTGAATTTTGGGTTTAAATTGGATTTAAGTTCAATTTAAATTCGAAAGGTGAGTGTTTTAACACTCAAAACTTCTAATATTTCTTATGTTTGTTAAATTGATTAAGATTTGATTAGAAATTTATTTATGACCGTTTGACATATTTTGAATCATCATCTCAGTTTATTTGAATTCATTTGGATAAAATAGTTATTTAATTTATTATTGAATATAAACACCTAGTAAATACCTATTATTTATAGTCTGTTCTATATTGATGTTATTGATTTAATTGGATGATGATTGTGATGAGTGTTTGATGATTGATACTGGTTGAATGGATGTTGTATTTTATATTGTTATAGACTGCAAGTTGTTATGGATTTTTATTTCATTCGGGATTTCAGTTTGAAATGATATGTAACCGTGTTTATATTTTAAATTACAGATTGAAATGAAAAATATCCATATCACTTGACCATAGGATAGAAAATTATATACAGACACCGTGGTCTATATATAAAAATATTTTTGAAATGATTTCTATGGTTTTGTAAAGAAATATGTGGTTTTATATACATATTGATTTTAGATATTTTTAAATGTTATTTTATCCTTGATTTTAAGCTATGTATAAATTTGCTTAATATAGAATAAGCTTAATAATAAGTTTTATTTTTATTGAAGATAATAAGGTAAGGTATTTAATGTATTTTAATATAGAGTTTACAATGATTTAGATAAATTAAGGTTGGAAGATAAATTGGAAACTTATTTGAAACTGAATTTATTTAAGAATTAAACTCAAATAAGTTTGATGTGAAATTTGTTAAATTGGAAAATTTGAAAGGTATGATTTTTATAACTAGATTTTGGGTTAAGGTGAATTAAACGAGTGTCTTAAGTATAAATAAATTGAAGGAAATATTGAGTTATTTCTAATTTGGGATTGATTTAAATGATAATGGATTTATTAAGTAAAATATTTCAAAACTAATTAATTGAAAATTGAATTTGATAGATATATATGAAATTACCAAACTTAGTTTTGAAATTGTGGAATGCTTAAAGTTTGAAATATATTGAATTTGAAATGGTTTATTCTATGGATCAAATCTGCTTTGAAATCGACATAATTTGGAATAGTTTATTTGAAAACGTAATTGAATTTAAATTTATGATTTGGGATTTGGTTAGATTCAAATCTAGAAATTCGAGTTGTTTTGGAATTGATTTGTGAAATTTAAGAAGCTATTTTATTATATAAAGTAATCTAATATTTAAACCATTTAAGTGGTGGAAGTTATGTTTCAAAGTTATGAGTTTCAAAGCATTATGATTTGAAAGCGTTATATTTCAAGTGTTTTGATTTCGAAGTGTTATAACGTTGAAAGTGCTATGATTTTTGGAAAGGATATATTTGAAATAAAAATGATATTATATTGATTTGGGTTTTAATAAAAATGATATCATATTGGTATGGTTTTTTTGAAACGGAAATGATATCGTATTTATATGGTTTTGAAATGGATATTATATTCTGGTTTTGTAGTATAAATTATTTTGAAATGACCGCGGTGTAATAATAACATTTGGTTGTTAAAGAGACTAGGATTGAAAGTTGTCATACTCTCTGCTAACTTCGAAAACCACTTTAACAACCGTATAGGCGATGGAGGTTCCAGAATGAAGTAGCATGGCGGCGGCGTTCCTTTTGAGGTATATACGTGGACCCGACTTCCGTGAGTTGGTATAAGGTGGCTAAAACGGAGCGATTGACGGGCTAATAAGGTAGCTCCTTTGATCGGACACATCCCTTCGATATTATGTTCTGACTTTGAGATTGATTTGGTGGCCATTTTTGATATTTGAATTGGGGGTATGGCTCGAGGTGGGCAGTAGCTGCGTGCTACGCGTTACCACTGGCCCGGAAGAGTAATAGGTATATCTTCCCTGGCATTGCCTAGTTGTGCCGTGTCACCTACCCTAGCGCGCCTTGTACGAGTTTGATTTGTGTCGTACCTATGGAGTATCCTCTGGTAGCCTCCCGATCAGGAGGTATTACGGTACTGTATAAACTATTGGCACTATTACGTGTTAAGGGCTATATGTGTAACAACCCGCATATTTATCGAGTTTGTATTTAAATATTTTATTTAAATAGTAACTCGTTAATCGGATTTTGGTCCGAAAAGCTACTTTTTGCAAACAGTCAAATTAGGACTCGAGACCACTTCCATTGAGTTCGAAATGTCGTTTACAACTTTTTAAGTATAAACATCGATAGGTTTGGAGTTAGTGAAATTTCACTAACTTTTCCCGCTTTGGACTTTGGGTTAGTTTAGCCTATTAAGCCCATGTTCCAACCCTCTTCTCCTCACTCTTCATAAATTTCCTAACTAATCAAGCTTTGGCATTAATGGTGGAGGGAATGGGAAATCAAAATTCCAAAACTCAAATTCAATTGGAATCCATCTTTCTACTCCAAATTCAAGAAGAAGACATTGGATTCAAGCTTCTTGTGCTTAGATAGAAGAAGGATTGATTCTTGCTTGCTTAAAACTTCATTTTCATTGATATTTGGTGCAAAGGTGAGATTTTTATCTCACAAATCTAGTCTATAACTATATTGGGTTGTTGGGAATGATTCCCTATCACTTTAGCATGAATATTTGCTTTTGGTTTGGATTGGATTGGCGAAAAGCTCCGATTTTTGGCGTTTTGGCGAAATTTCATCATTTAGGTCGTTCTGGCCATTTTTAGGTCGTTCGGAGTTAGGTCGTGTGGGTCTTAGGTCGTAGGACGCGTACGAGATAGCTCCTAGATCGTTCTGACCATTTTTCGCGTGTTCGGAGTTAGGTCGTTCACGACCTAGTACTTTGGTCGCTCGCGACCTAACCCTTAGGTCGTTCGCGTGTTATCGCACTAAGTCGCACTGCCTCGAATTTTCACTTCGGAGTTCGGTCGTTTCACGTTAGGTCGTATGGCTTTTAGGTCGTAGGTCGTATGGCTTTTAGGTCGTAGGTCGTATGGCTTTTAGGTCGTAAGTCGTATGACTTTTAGGTCGTAGGTCGTTGGCCTTTTGACCGTTAGGTCGCATGCCTTTCTACTTCGATAGGTCGTTCGGCCATGCTTTCTATTTTTAGGCCGCGACATCTTTAGGTCGTGTTACCTATATACCCCTAGGTCGAAAGACCTTAGGTCGTGCACCTTTAGGTCGCGAACCCTATTAGGTCGCGAACCTCTTTAGGTCGCCTGTCCCTTAAGAAGTTAGGTCGTTCGTCCTGTGATGCCTTAGGTCGTTTGACCCGTGTTACGTTAGGTCGCGTAACCCCTTAGGTCGCTTGACCTTGTTTCCTGTTAGGTCGCGTGACCTTGTTTTCGCCCTTAGGTCGTTTCACTTTTAGGTCGCATGACCTCGTCTCCGTTAGGTCGTGAACCTTGTTAGGTCGCTCATCCTTAGCCCGCGAACTTTCTTAGGTCGCGTACCTTTAGGTCGCGTGTCCCCTCTACCTCGTTAGGTCGCAAAGAACATTAGGTCGCTCGACCTCCTTACCCACCAGGTCACGCACTTAGTTAGGTCGCGCAGCCATTGTGTTAGGTCGCGTGAACCCTTAGGTCGTTAGACCTCATTTTGCTTTAGGTTGTAGGCCTCTTGCCTTCACTTAGGTCGTACCGTTTTGTCGGGGCGCTGCCCCGCACCCCACCGGGGGCGCTGCCCCGCACCCCGTCGGGGGCGCTGCCCCCTGGACACCCGCGACCTGACCGGGCAGGTCGAACCCCGTAAGCGGTGGCGTTGCCCCCGCACCCCCACCTAGGGGGGTTGCCACCCCCCCTGGACCCCCCCTCCGTAGGGGATCTTATCTGAAAAACATTGAGCTGATTTCCTTGGATTTTATTCACATCTCCGTATGCGATTTTTGTGACTGATTGTTTCTACAATTGCTTCTTTGTTTTGTCACTTTATAATATAAAGGTTTCAATACTAGTAGTAAATATCAAAACTCTTTTAACAAACAATTTCAACTCTATTTTTAATAACAAAGCTCTTTTCTTAAACCGTGTTCCAATCTATTAGTATATACAAGCCTTTACCTCACTCGGATGAAAAATCTAATTAAACGACTTAGTAAAACAAGTGGTATGAAACGCTTGCGTTCACTTCGTCGGTTAATTCTTGGACTTGTTCGATTGAACCTCTTGTGACAATTTTATTAGTGAAGATTTACAGTTTGTTCATAAATATTTAAGTTAAGCAAGTGGTTATGGGACATGAAGCTAAACTTCTATATTTACTAGCTTAGTGTAATTGACACTTCTCGTTGATCTTGATGATCGCTTTATGAATTAGACTAGCAATTGCGCGATGTCTCTTTCATTGCAAGGTTAGACTAGACACCACTTGTGTGATTCCATTCACACATACCTTTCTGCTTTTTGGTTAGTCTTGACCTCAATCTGTGTGATTCCATTCACACATGCGGGGTAGCTCCCCATGGTCTTCGGACTGTCATGTGATAGGCCTCTTTTCCTTTTTATGATTTCTGGATTTCTCGTGTTGATTTCTGGAATTTATGTCATTGACTTGTTATGAGTACAAGTTTAGGGTATGATGCCCTCTTCGAATCTTTGAGAAGATTCTTGTGATATTGATTATCTCTTATTGATTGATCTTCTGTTGATCATTATTTACATACTTATAGTGGTATGTCGTTATGGATGTTTATGTTTATGCCATATCTTTTATGTTACATCATGTCATCTGATATTTATAGCTAGACTGATCCGTTTATTATTTTCTTAAATAATACTCGGGTCAGACCGAGATGTTACAGGTGCTTCTGCTTGACTTCTTCCCAGGGATTCATCACTCTGACTTTTGGCTAACTGTTTAGATTAGCAGTTTTTGTTGTATACACTTGAGATATAGACTCATAGTTGTATTCTTTTGTATAGCACGTGTTGCTATTCTTTTGTATTATCGTGGATCTTAATGACCACTACTCTGATGTACACTTTCATGTGTTAGTTATATATTCATATCTTCTTCCGCCTTTGTGATATGGATATCTGTGACTGATTTGTGATATGATTATTTCTATGTTTGTTTCCGAAGATTATTTATAGCCACCGTGTGATAAGCAATTACATGGATGGTTGCTCCTCAACAGCCTTATTCTCCGTGCTAGTTGACAGCACTACTCCGGAGTGTTCTTGGCTAGCGTGGGTATAGAGGTGGGGCGTCACAATATGGGTAACCCCTTAACGCTATTTTAAAGTAAGTTTATTTTACTTTTAAACATTATTATAACAGTGTATACTACTACATAGTAGACAGTTTAATGGATCCTTAGGAGATGTGAATCCCAAGCATCTCTTAAGTTACTGCACTCACGTTTGACACTGGATAGGAGATTTCAAATCCCGTAAACATCTCTGATGCTGTTCCACTCATATTATTTACCACTGATTTAACTTACATATGATCTTTTAATTCTGACTCGAGTGTTTTGTATTTTCAATTCGCTCAGGTCAGTCTGAGCATTCGAGGGTTTGAAGACCTTATTTCTAGAGGACGAAGACGAAGATTGTGTTATTATTATTTACTATATTGTTCTGCTGCATCACAGTGTTCCTCTTCATTGTTATTTATTATTTTTTAGCATGTGTAACTCTGATTCTGTGTAGTATAAGTATAATAAAATGTTTTGTAAAATAGCTTCATGAACTGTTATTTGATTATTATATTTTGTCGTTCCGCTGCAAGATTCTATTTTGTTTTTCCTTCTTTGCTTTTTGTTATTCATCCCAATAACAATCCGCCCTTTTTTATGGCTTGATTCTGATGTGTGGGGTTTATCGCCGATTTACAACACACAAAAAGGCAGGTCGTTACAGTTGTTATCAGAGATTTGGTTTAGCGAAAAACCATAGCTTTGTGGGGTCTGACTCTTTATTAATAGGTAGTAATACCCTATGATGAGTCACTGAGCGTATATATATGAGGAAGCGTATTTGTTAGTGTTATAAAAGGTTTTGATATTGTGTTAATTTGTTTCGTTTTGTATTTATAAATTCTGGTTGGTGCATAGGACGCTATGACATCAATAGAGATTTCTAAACACTTAATAGGACAGACCGACATAATATTTGTTTTGAATATAGGTGAATGAAATAATTTTGCCTACTATATTTTCTATATATAAAATAAAAAATTTATAAAAGTTATATTTGGTTATAATATATTGGTTGTTTGGTAGAGAAATCTATAAATATTGATTGGAAACAAAATCTGAAGAAAATAAAATAAACAAAAATCGAAAATTTTAGAACTTAAGTTCCGGGATTTTTAAATTTCTTTCAAAGGATTTTGGAATATAATAATAGTGTTTATAAGTATTTTCTGATATAAATATTTCAATATAAATTGAAAGAATTGTTCTAAAGAAACTTTTGAATGAAATAAGTTCTGTACTCCCCTCTCAGTCGCTGGAAAATAATTTCGGTGATGAGTGCACTCATCATCGACATTCATTTTCGAGTTTCTAAGTGGGAAGGCCACTATAGTAGTTTTACTACAGATCTATTTTGATAATCAAATATAAATGTTAAATTGTTTTGAATATAATTGGAAATATAAATTGTACGTGTATACATATATCTATTATTTTTAAATAATTCGAAATTTTAACTCAGTGTTTAGTTCTTAAGTTTCCTTTAATTAGTAGTTTCAATTATTATAGTGAAATGGAATGTAACTAATTAATAATTGGAACCTCTAATTAAAATGAGAGATTAAATGTTAGACTATAAATGAAATATCAAGAAAGTTGAAATTTGTGATCTATAAAAAGCAAAAGGTATGATTATTGAACATTAAATTAATTTAAAAAAAATGAGATAAACTTGTATAAATTTCAATTATATTCTTAAAAAGCACATATATATATATATAACTTACCAACAGATTTAAAAGTTGAAATGTCTAATAATAAAATGTAATAGGATATTATACAAGTAAAACTTGAAATAATGAAAATATTCAATGAAACACTTTAATAAATAAGTATTGATGTTATAGAGTTATAAACTTAAGTTACAATTGAAATGTTACTATAATAAAATATGATAGAAGGTAAGTGTGGTAAGTAGATGTTTTTAAATTTAAGATGCCAAGTTACTGAATTGAACACGAATACTATGGATAAATGAATGAAAATAAATGAAATTGAGAAATGAATGAATGTAATGCAATTAAAAGAAATTTACATGATATGAATAAAGAAAATGAATTTTTGTAAGTATAAGTGCAAATAAGTGAAATAAATACTGAATCAATGGACGGAAATTAAAATTTGCAAGCAATAAATGTACATTAAAAAGATAAATCATTATATGAATGAAAAGGAAATCAAACAACAAATGTTATGAAATGAAATTAATAAGAATGAACTTGATCTATTGTCTGAAATGGTAGTTTGTTTGGTTTATGGTTGTTTAGGCAAGGATACTTTAGAATTGTTTGGATGTATGAATAATATATTTAGTTTCATCTAAGACTGTTGAGTAAATGGTGCACTTAATAGTTTATTTTCAATTATGTATAATTTAAAGTTTTTGAACCCGAACAACTATTTGTTTTGTTTGATATGGATGGATAATTGATTTGTGTTGCAAGTGATGGTTGTTTTAGATTGATTTGTTTGTCAGTGTTTGAAACAACAATAAATATTTCATTTTATATATAATTATTAACCTTTTTGGGATTATATAAGTGAAATACAGGTTATGGAAGCAATAGCTACTGCTTTTGGTTTATTAAAATAAGCGTTAATTGTCCGACAAATTGGTACGTTCTCAGATTACGGTTTTATAGCTTTATTATATTGTTTTCCCGTTGTTGGGAGATATTATTTTGAGATACCGTGACATACATCGTATATTTGATATTATATTTTCTCCCGAGCCTCTCCGTACAAAGGAGATTCTGCCGAAATTTTATGTAAATTTTGGACTTAGAAAATATTTGAAAAATGTTTTCAAAAATTTATTAATTTGAGTATAAAAAGATTTAATAGTTATAAATTGATATATTTTATTTAAATCATTAAATTTTGTAAATCTATTTGTTTATAAAGTTAATATTTAGATGTATTTACTACTTAATTCTTTCTTTTCCCTTCGTTTTCCTTTTCGGGGACGAAAAGTTTTGAGTGGGGGGGAGTGTAACAACCCGTAAATTTTCGATAATTTAATTCGTTAATTTTATGAATCTTGTTATTTAATATTGGAAGAAATAAAAGTTGTAATGTAATAATGAAATAATAACCAAATTAAAATGAAACAATGTTAATTCAAGTTAACTGTTTACAATCTTAATGAAATTCTAATTCACTGTCATTTAAATGCTATGCTTGGTTATCAATTGAATATAAGAAAATAGAAGTAAGTATTGAATTAACTAATGAAATTAATATATTGATTAATAGTAATTGATTGAAATTAGTGTTAGGAATCTAATGGTAACATTTGTTGTGAGTAATAAACCTGTAAATGAAATTAAAGATTTATGGTAACAACCATTACATGTTACCTTTTTAGTTTGTCTATTAAATGGAAATGGGGAATCAATTAAATTAATCTGAAATTTAATGTGACATTAAGGAGATTAAGACAATATTTGCAAAATATGAATGTAATAAGCGAATGGAAATGTTAGTTTATTTCATAAAGTAATAATGGATTTAATAAAAAGAATGAGAATCAAGATTTATAAATTTATTGGAATTTAAGTTGTAATAGTTGAAATTGTGCAATTAAATGAAATTAATTATAACGAAAAGCGAAGGGAAGATGAAATGGGAAATTATTTTGTATTTGGATATAAACAATGTTAATTGTACCCTTGAGGTGACAATTGATTGAATAACAGGATATAAAATCAATTAAATTAGATTATTGGAAATGAAAAGATTTATAACTTATGAATTTAAAAGGAATTGAAATCAAAGCTGTAATTGGTAAAATAACTAACTTTAAATTGATATGCAAATTTATTTTAAAATATTGTAATTATACAGGTAACTGAAAAGATGAAATTTGTGGATTATAAAATTTGAATTGAAAATTTGGTTTAATTAGTTAATTATTAATTTATTTAATTAACTGAAATATAGCCATTTAGGCCACTGACTCGGATTTCGAAGAAATAAGTTTCATCGGATCTGTAACAGTGAATTATTGTAGGATCTCAAGTTTCGTAACGATCGGACTTATCGTTCGATCGTACGGGCTCGAAACGCTTAGAAATCAATTTAATTGAAATCAATTTGAAATAACTTGATTTTAGCATGACTTCTTCATACAATGGAATGTGGACTTGAAACTTGTTCCATTGCGTTTAAAATATTTAAAACATCTATTTTGATATATGGGTTGACTCATTTTCGTTCCGGAGTCAGAACGGGCTTTTCGAGCCATTTGTCGTTCAATTTTCAATCAAAATCAATCCAGTCCATCCTAATTTCATCTTTGCCTATTTATACCTCATTGTATACCCTAGTCTATTTCTTATACTCATTATTTTGTACGTATAATTCCAGTTGCTCCTCCTCATTCCAATGGCAGACAAAACCAAAATTCCAATTGCAATTTCTACTTCAAATTTAACTCCAAAAATTCAAACTCCTCAATACATATCGAAATATATATCGATTTGAAGCTCTCGATGAGAGCAAGTAAATATGTGATTCATTTTTCAATTTAGGCCTCGATGAGGACAAAAATCGATGAACTATTCACGGTCGTTTATCACACCGCAATCAAACTTGTCCGATCGTCGAATCGATTTGTGGGTATAGTAGAGTGGAATGAGGGTGTTGAATCTGAGTCATTCATAGATGAAATTGACGATTGGATTTCGCGTATATATTTAGTAGGGTTTCAGATTTCATGCGTCTGCTATGGGTCCGGTGGCTCGTGACGGCTATGGGGGGCTGTATACGCTTGCGTGGGCATAGGAGGCAGGGTGGCGTGGCCACGTGTGGCCGTGGGTGAGGTGCGACGTCGGTGGGCAGTGGTAGCTAGGGCATAGTCGTGATGAGTGCGTTTTGGGTCTAGGGTTTCGATCTGGAAGATGGTAGATAACGTGGCTCTGCTGAGGTAACTTTCCAATTTGTTTTTATTTTATTTTATTCATTTAAATTTGAGCTTTAAAACGTTCTAATTGCGATAACTTTTGCATACGAGGTCTGATTCGTGCAGTTTTATCCGCTAGGATTGTATCGAAATTCCAGACATTTTGACACTGGTTTGGACAAATTCTGATACTTTTGAATTTTAGGTTTAAATTGGATTTAAATTCAATTTAAATTCAAAAGGTGAGTGTTTTAACCCACTCATAAATTCTAATATTGCTTATGCTTGCTAAATTGATTTATTATATGATTAGAAATTTATTTATGACCATTTAGCATATTTTGAATCATCTCTCAGTTTATTTGAATTCATTTGGATAAAATAGTTATTTAATTTATTATTGAATATAAACAGCTAGTAAATACCTGTTATTTATTATCTGTTCTAAAATGATGTTATTGATTTAATTGGATGATGATTGTGATGAGTTTTGATGATTGATATTGGATGAATGGATGTTGTATTTTATATTGTTATAGACTGCAAGTTGTTATGGATTTTTATTTCATTTGGGATTGCGCTTTGAAATGATATATAACCGTGTTTACGTTTTAAATTACGGATTGAAATGATAAACATCCATATCACTTAACCATAAGATAGAAAATTATATACAGACACCGTGATCTATATATAAAAATATTTTTGAAATGATTACTATGGTTTTGTAAAGAAATATATGGTTTTATATAAATATTGATTTTAGATATTTTATAAATGTTATTTTATTCTTGATTTTAAGCTATGTATAATATTTTTTTAATATAGAATAAGCTTAATAATAAGTTTGATTTTTATTAAAGATTATATGGTTAGGTATTTAATGTATTTTAATATAGAGTCTATAATGATTTAAATAAATTAAGGTTGGAAGATAAATTAGAAATTTATTTGAAATTGAATTTATTTAAGAATTAAACTCAAATAAGTTTGATGTGAAATTTATTAAATTGGAAATTTTAAAAGGTATGATTTTTATATCTTGATTTTGGGTTAAGGTGAATTAAATGAGTGCCTCAAGTATAAATAAATTGAAGGAAATATTTAGTTATTTGTAATTTGGGATTTATTTAAATGATAATTGATTTATTAAGTAAAATATTTCAAAAGTAAATAATAGAAATTTGAATTTGATAGATATATATGAAATTACCAAACTTAGTTTTGAAATTGTTTAATAATTAAAGTTTGAAATATATTGAATTTGAAATGGTTTATTCTGTGGATCAAATCTGTTTTGAAATCGACATAATTTGGATAGTTTATTTGGAAACTGAATTGAATTGAAATTTATGCTTTGGGATTTGGTTAAATTAAAATCTAGAAATTCGATTTGTTTTGGAATTGATTTGTGAAATTTAAGAAGCTATTTTATTATATCAATATTCTAATATTTAAACCATTTAAGTGGTGGAAGCTATGTTTCAAAGTTATGAGTTTTAAAGGAATACGATTTGAAAGTGTTATATTTCAAGTGTTTTTGATTTCGAAGTGTTATAACGTTGAAAGTGCTATGATTTTCGAAAAGAATATATTTGAAATAGAAGTGATATTATATTAATTTGAGTTTTAATAAAAATGTTATCATATTGGTTTGGTTTTTTTGAAATGGAAATGATATCGTATTTATATGGTTTTGAAATGGATATTATTTTCTGGTTTTGAAGTATAAATTAATTTGAAATGTCTGTTGTATAATAATAATGTTTGGTTGTTAAAGAGACAGGGATCAGTTGTTGTCATACTCTCTGCCAACTCCAAAAACCACTTTAACAACCGTGTGCGCGGTGGAGGTTCCAGAATGAAGTAGGATGGTGGCGGTGTTCCTTTGAGGTATATACGTGGATCCGACTCCCGTGAGTTGGCATAAGGTGGCTAAAACAAGAGCGATTGACGGGCTAATGAGGTAGCTCCTTTGATCAGACACATCCCTTCGATATTATATTCTGAGTTTGAGATTGATTTGGTGGCCATTTTTTATTTTTGATTTGGGGGTATGGCTCGAGGTGGGCGGTAGCTGCATGCTACGCGTTACCATCGGCCCGGAAGCGTAATTGGTATATCTACCCTGGCATTGCCTAGTTGTGTCGTGTTACCTAACGTAGCGCGCCTTGTACGAGTTTGATTTGTATCGTACCTATGGAGTATCCTATGGTAGCCTCCCGATCAGGAGGTATTACGGTACTGTATAGACTATTGGCCCTATTATGTGTTAAGGGCTATATGGGTAACCCGTTAATGCTATTTTAAAGTAAGTTTATTTTACTTTTAGACATTATTATAATAGCGTATATTACTACATAGTAGATAGTTTAACGGATCCTTAAGAGATGTGAATCCCGAGCATCTCTTAAGTTACTGCACTCACGTTTGACACTGGATAGGAGATGTCAAATCCCGTAAACATCTCTGACGCCATTCCACTCGTATTATTTACCATTGATTTAACTTACATAAGTTCTTTTAGTTCTGACTCGAGTGTTTTGTCATTTCAATTCGCCTGAGTCAGTCTGAGCATTCAGTGTTTGAAGACCTTATTTCTGGAGGATGAAGACGAAGATTGTATTATTATTATTATTTACTATATTTTTCTGCTGCATCATAGTGTTCCGCTGCATTGTTATTTATTATTCTTTAGTATGTGTAACTCTGATTCTATGTAGTATAAGTACAATTGAATGTTTTGTAAAACAGCTTCATGAACTGTTGTTTGATTATTATATTTTGTCGTTCCGCTGCAAGATTCTATTTTGTTTTTCCTTCTTTGCTTTTTCTTATTCACCCCAATAAAAATCCGGCCTTTTTTATGGTTTGAGTCTGACGTGTGGTGTTTATCGTCGATTTAAAGAACACAAAAACGCGGGTCGTTACACTTACACTTCACTGCTCCATGTTCGACTCCATGCTCTTGTCTTCATTTTAAAAACGTACTCGTTGGATTGAAGTGGTTTTCGGATGACTTATCCGATCTCGGTCTCTTCGAAACAACATTCATTATTTCCTGGTAAACTCAACCCGTGCTCTTTAGGAAATAAACAGATAGAAATAAGATCGGAAATCACCTCGTAACCATTAGTGGACGGATTTCCTTATCAATGTCCTAGAAGAACAAAACGAGTTTACACGTATAGTATAATATCTCGAACGGTAAATGTACCATATAATTCTCGTACTTCTTCCAAAATTTCCAAAGTTATATTTGGGCCCAGATTTGATAGTCGATTATTTAAGTATCAAATGAACAATGAATTCAACCAAATATTTCATTTTTACTGAAAACACCAAGTCTTATTTAAATTAAATTTTAAATAAATTAAATCTCTTTATCAAAGGCCATGTACTTATCTTATCGAATTTAGTATATTCACAAATCATCCTTTTTAAAAAATATTTGAAAACCCTTTTTAAAAATAATATGGAAAGTACCATTGCGATAACAAACCATGGATCACAGCTCAATGGTTGCGTCTCTATCCTAGAGAAATCTAAAATTTAACTACAGGCACACACTGCCTCTGAATTACGCCATGCGAGTATACCGTTATTTCTCGAAAACTTTGTATAAAATTTTTAAAAATGCTTATAATTTCAAAATTAGATTTTCAAGTTTAATCCAGTCGAATATACTTAAACCCTATTAATATTTAATAATTATCTTTTAAAAACAAAATGATGACCAGTTCTTAAATAATAATAAATCCTTAAAAATAATTATAATATAACTATATAATAATTAAATATGTTTTAAATAATTTAATAACTAATTTCCAGAATATTTTTACGCTTTTTAAATTACCAAGATAATAATCAAAAACCCTTTTTTAAAATAAGCCCCATTTCTCGATTCTTATTTCATTTCGCAAATTTTGGAAATCTTACTTGAATCCAGTATAACCAATTTATACTCATTTCAAAAATTCACCATTATTCTTCAAAATACTCAAATCTTGTTTTTTAAAACCTTTTATATTTAACAAAGCACCATTTAAGAATTTATTACTTGAAAATCCTTTTATATACTCTTATTCCCAAAATCCTATTCATAATATCTCGATTTAGTTAAGTACACATTTCAAAATAATTTATTTTATCCAATTGATTGACCTAAAATTCTTTTATACACATTTTACTTCAAAAATCCCTTTTTACTACCTTTCAAATTCAACCATATATTATTGGCATTTTAAGATACAAAAAATCAAGTCTAACAACCATAGCGTCCAATTAGTATAAATCCCATAGTATCCTATTGCAGCTTAGTCCAAAAGAACATATATCACTATATATGAAATTAAATCCAACATTTTGACGAATCCAATTGGATCCCTCCAACCTATTTTTCCTGCATCCACAGATGTTAGCATAATATAAAAAAATACCCATCCCACTTCGAGGGGGGATATCGCGTTATATAGGGTCATCGCTATTATGTGGGGCGCATAGGGTCTCGTCCGCTATATATATGCTAGAATATCAATCATTCCAAAATATATATACTACTATATACAATGTCACATTCAGTTGATAAAAATGCATCAATTTAACAAACCAATCATTTATTGATTTTGACTATTTAAAATTAATCACTAGCAGTCCAAAATTGAGTGAGATTAACTCGCCTTGATTTTTACGTCGCCAAACGTTCCAATTTTAAATTAAATCGAGCAAGTTCGATTTAACCAAAAAATTTCTAGCTCCGATCGATTCCAGATATGCACCAAAACATAGTACTCTTCGCTGCGGTTCCAGCGCCGCTTGTTTCGTTCGATTTGGACCTCGTTTGAATGATATATGCAGTTTATAAGTTTGAATATAAATTTATATAATTAAAATTCTTTTTTTATTACCAAATTAGATCAGGGCCATTCGTTTTGAATTGAAGAAATCTGGCCACATCTTCCTTCTTCCATGCTTGTACACTACTAGGGTTTTTGAAACCATCGGTCGCCTTCCTATTCAACTCGCCGCGTCACCATTGAGCGACTGGAACTCGATTAGAGGATGTAGAACGACGGGCCATGCTTTCCTCCACCCACGTCCCACATGCGGCCAAGCTTGGCGCTTCGTCTAGCCGAAAACCGAGCGCTAACAGTAGGCCTTCGAAAGGCGTTCGCCGTCGATTTCTTCCACCTTAGTAGATCGTGACCGTTAGATCACTAGAGCTTGAGGAGCTCTATACTTTGTTGTTGACACTTTCTCACGAAAATGAACGGATTGAGGAGAAATTGGAGGAGAAAGTCGATGATTTTCGGCCATGCAATTTGTTAATGGTGGCTGCACTATTACTAGGGCTTTTGCTACTATTTGCTATGTATTTATATATGTATGTGACATTATTTTATTATTATTTCAAATTTTTACATGCATTTTCAAAAGAACTCCAAACGAAACATGCCACCTGGCATTTATAAATTTTTACCAGTATTCCGGACACAATGGAACGTATTCGAGGCCTAATTCAACCATATGTGGAAGATAGCTTTTTGAATCGAATTAAAATAATAAATTTTCGATGTTTATTTCAACACGTTTCTATTCCTACGACCAAACGTTAACTCCAAACACTACGAAATTTGAAATCCAATAAGCTATTACGGATCCAATGGAACTGGTTTCGTCGATTTTTGAGACTGTACCCCAGAAGGCAATTTTAACGCTCGATTAAATAGAGCGATTTCCAAAATCGACGGAATTGCTTGAAATTCAAATTTAAAACTTTACTAACTCAATTATAATTCAAATAGAATTTATATTCATACTAGAAATCATTGTGATTCATATTAAATCAAAATTCAATTATTTAGACTATTATTATATATTAAATTTCACTATTAAACTAATATATAAATTTCAGTTTTAAATTTATCGACTTGTGATTCCATTCAAAAGTCCAATATTTTTAATTCTAATCCAAATAGAATTTTACATCAACCTAGAAATCGTTCCCATTTCCATTTAACTCCAGATTCACAAATTATCCCAATTTTCAATATTAAATTTATATTTATCCAATTCTAATTAATGGTTATATTTGAAACTTTAAACCATTCCACCGATTTTCCAATATTCAAAATCAATTAATAATTCAAATTCATCATTTAAAATAAATTAAATGTTCAAAATTAAACGACCAAAATTTCGGGTCGTTACGTTAATGATTATTTAAAGATTAATCAGTATTATTGTCTTAAAGGGGTAAATTATACAATATTCAGTATTATATAATAAATTTTATTTTAAAGAGCGTTCGCCTAAATTTAAACTAGATATTGTAGGATCTAGATTAACCCTAGAGGGGGGGGGGGGGTGAATAGGGTTATAGCAAATTTTCTCGATTTAAACACAGAAACAAACTGCAGAAATAAATATGCTGAAAGTAAATCACACAAAAATTTTACCCAGCTTCGGCAACCCCTGCCTACTGCTGCATTCCCAGATTTCTATTAGAATTAAACAGTCTCCCGCTTACAAACACTCTAACAGACTCGCAAACTCTGCTCCCGCTTACAAACACTCTAATAGACTCGCACCCCCTGCTCCGCCTATAGAGTTTTGCAAACTCGCAAACCCTTGCTCCAGCCTATAGAGTTTTGCAAACTCGCACAACCTGCTCACTGAACTAATTCTAACTAGACAATCTGACACTACCTACAACCTAGGTGGTGATTTACCAATACTTTGACTCGAAAAGTAAAAACAACGAATAAAAAACAATTAAAAACTTAAAAACTAAAAACCCCCTTTTATAAAAATAAAGGTCGGCCCAATTCTTTTTCTCGTTCCTTTTTCTTTTGGCTTGGCCGTTCCTCTTTGTTGAATTAGGACTTCGGTTCTTTTTTCTATGGAAAGATTGCGGCCGATCCTCTTTCTAAAATTAGGGTTTTCTGACTTGTTCGCGGCTCTCTGATGATCGATTCCAATTTGCGTTGCTCTTGCTCGCGCTCATTCTCTGTTGATTGATTCTCTGGTTCTCTTGCTTTATTTGATCGTCTCTTGAGATGATGTCGGCCGCTCCTATTTGATCGAGTTCACTGGATTATGGTATGTATTCTTTCGTTGTTGGTTTAATGCTTGCTTGACTCGATGCCTATGATGAATTTTGGGTTTGGTATTTAAATGAATTCGACACTTGCTTCAATACGATACTTTCCAAAAAAAATTGATTGCCTGATGCACACGGCTTTCCTGATATTTTCACGACTTGTTACTCACGGCCTTGATTTTCAATCGTTTGATTTTCCTTGAATAATACGGCAAAAACTTTCCTAAATTGATTTTTGACTTTTTCAAAGATACGTTCAAGATTTCCTTGTTGACTTCTGTATGCTTCCACATGATTTCGACTTCGAACATGTTATTCACTGTTTCCACATGAACTTCTATGATTTCGACTTCTATGACTTCTGTATGCTTCCACATGAACTTGTTTATTGCTTTCGATGTCACTGTGACTTATGACTTTGATTATCATGTAGCTCACTGTCTTTGTTCCTGTGCATATATGTATATGCCTCTGTCTGACTTTGGTAATGTGACAGTTTGCTGTAGTCGAGACTTGTTTCTTTGATGTTGTTTATGTCTGCATCTTTAATCTTCTATCATCTTCGAACTTTTGCATTTCAGTTGTACTTGTTGTTTTCCATGTTTAATCACTGAGCACTTGTCATGTTGCATACTCTCTGTTGCACTGTTTCTGGCCATTCTTGTTGCCTCTTGTTCATTTGCAATATTGGCTTAGTTGTGCACTTGCTTAAGTTTCACTGGTACATGTACATTGCTGCTATTTATCTTGTACTTGCTTATTTTAGTTTGCACCACTTCATGTTCGTTGTGTCACTTGTGCATTGTTGAGTTCGTTGCTGTGTTGAGGCTGTGCTTGCATGTGTCCTGGAGCTCGAGTTCTATTCTTATACATAGTTGGTTGTATTGCGCTCGACATGCTTTATGTTGCAGTCATGTGCTGTTGAGTTGTTGTTTGGACATTTTCTTATTTGAGTTTGTTGTCTGCTATTATACAAGTTGCACTTTGCATCCATTCTGGTTATTACTGCATGTGCCCAGTTGATGTTCTGTTCATTGCTTTGAGTTGTTGTACTGATTTGAACTTCTGCAGTGTTATACTTGAGCTTCACTGAGTTTTGATTGTCAAGTTGCACTCATGTCCACTGCATAGTGGTCTTCATTGTTGCTGCTTTGACTCTGTGTTTTGGTCATTAGTGCTCTGGTGCATTTTGCTCGAGTCACTTGCATTTGTTTGCTATCATGTTAGTTCGAATTGCACTTGCTCTGCACTGTGTCTTGTTCACCATGTTGCATGTTTTTCTGTTTTCATGTTCTTGCAGTTGCTATGCCTTCGACACAAATGCTTCACTTGATATATATATATATATATTTATATATATATATATATATGCATTTGCCACTATGTTGCATTGAGCTTCACCTCTCTTGTATCATTGGTGTCTGCACTGTGTTGCATTTCCACCATTGCTACCTGGTCGACTTGATTCTCTGTTGTTACCGGACCTGGTCTGCATACATGTGCTTTGATGGTTCAGTGGTGCATGTGTATTTGCTCCACTGTTGCACTTGAGTCTTGATGTTTGGTCTCACCTGAACTTTTGATATTGTTGCTGTTGATTTTTGAAATTTCACTTGAGTTGAATCCAGTTTCAAAACTCGGGTTTGACCTTGTGCTCGTGTCGTGATTTCAAATATATTGCACGTGAGTTGAACCCGGCTTTACATTTGGGTTTGACCTGTGCTTACCTGTCCCTGTAAATCGATCAAGTGTATATGATGTGCACGGCCTTGTGGCATGTACAGTGATACACTGTGCATGTCACATTGTTCGTGTATGATTAATTCAAATGTAAATGATGACGAACAACCCAAATAACTGAGGAAAATCATATTTTCAAAAATCATATTTTATTTTATATTGCAAAAATATTTGTTTTTCAATTTTACTGCGTTAGTGAATATTTTTGCAGATTGCTCAAATGCTGGATTCAAACTAGAATGAAGTTGAATATAAAACTACGAGTGTGAGTGATAAGTAGTGAGGAATTTATGTAAACTGAATTGTGATGTAATCAAAATTGTATATGTATAGTGAGAGCTTGAACTTGTACTATTCAAGATTGTAATAAATATTTGTTTGAATAAAATATCTGTTTGAATTCAAATTCTGTGTAATTTATTTTATTCAACAAATATTTATTTAATCTATGAAAAACAAAATAGTACATTACCAAATACATTTAAATGAATATATATGTTTATTATCATCAAACAAAAACATATAAGTGCATATTCAACACTCTCCCCCTTTTGATGATAACAAACATATATTTAAGATTTTGACTGCGTTAAATGTTTTTGATTAATGATATACTTTAATTGCTCCCCCTATTTAAATGCTTCCTCTCTACATGATGCTCCCCCTACATATATGCATACAAATAGAAATATACAAATGAGCCTAGATGCAAATGGGAAAATTATTTGACCTTTGCTTGATTTTATTTGACAAACTTTTCTCTCCCCCTTTTGTTATCAGCAAAAGAATAATAGTGTTAGAGAAAAATAGAGATAAAGTGATCAATATTAATCCAACATTAAAACTCAATTTGAATATAAATATTAAACTTCAATAAAAATCAAACAAAAATCATAATTACCCTTGTTAGGCGCATATTCCACTTTTAGAATGATGGAAATGATGTTCTCATATAAAATCATACAATTGTATCAACTTGTGGTACATTTATATCAGAAATTTGAATATTTACTAATCATGCTTAACCGTTAGGACTTTTAAATGAGATTAGTAGTATTCCAATTTAATTTTAAATAATGAAATCAAGTATCTTCTAACCACGCATGACCTTGAGGACTTTTAAATGGGATTAGAATCAACTTGTCTATTTAATCAATTAATTTTGATATGCGTTCCATACATGCATAACTGTAAGGACTTTTAAATGAGCATGGAAGCACATAATCAAAAATCCAAGTAATTCACCCATGCATAACCGTGAGGACTTTTAAATGAGAGTGAATACTTTGGATATTTATTTATTTTTACAAAAAATGTGACATAAGAAACAAATGATTCCTGATTATAGTACCACATATCGACAAACCATATTTAAGATTTGATAAACAATGGTCGATAGAAATATGATAGATATAGAAATGGTCATGAAATCTTTACCCAACAAAAAAGTTTTATAACTCTTGTTTGAATTCCTAAAGAAATTTTCCAAATATACTCTCTTGAGTAATGTATGTTAAATATCAACACTTATCACCTTTTCAATCACTATTTATCTTTTTGATAATTAGTAGGGAGTCGGATTAGTCAAAATTTGTTATTTAAAATCAAATAAAAATGACTAATCTGAAAACATGGTAAAAAATGATTTTCTCGAAGGGGTTACATGGAAGAAAAAAATTTCTGCTATTTGAAAATTATTTAAAATGAAAAATCTGCAGATATTTTCCATGAAAAACGATGCAGTTACTAATGTCTCAAAAATCACGTTCAACTAGTAATTTTTCTATCAACTAGATTACCAGTGTAATCTGCATCTGAGTTTCTCTTTCAATCTAAAATATCACTAACTAAAATTGATAAACCATACCATGAAGTGTGCATCAAAAATTTCAAACTCAATTTTAGCAACAATTTAAATGACATTCTTTGAATTTGAATTGAAGCCGTGTAAATAATAAGAAACCCGTGAATATAGAGTTAGCCGTAACCAAAAATATTATCATCCAACAAAACACTATTTTTAATCCAAACTAATATATATGAAGTAAACCAAAGAATAGTGTTTTTGGCATAAATATAATTGGCCAACAAGTCAGAATCAAAAAAAAAAATCATCTCTACAACATCTCAATATTGGCTGATTTCATTCAGAATATGGTGCAGATTATCACATTTAATTTATCGATCCAATAAATATACCTTCACCTGTCTTACCTTTACGATAATTTTTCATGGTTGCCCATTGTAAATCTGTCACCTTTGTACTAGGCTAAGGAACTTTGCTTTGTTGCCCGTTGTGTTTTTAGAACAGCCAAAATCCAGAGAACACTGTTGTTGTTCCTTAGCCTGCCACCATACCTACATGGGAAAAGATTTATGTGACCTATTTGTTTTTATAGGTCCATGATTGTTAGTGGTAGAATATTTTGAAAAATAATTTTGTGGAGACCTAAAACTATTTATAATTGCTCCCTTCGGCACCCAAATTTGTTTAACTTTGAGAGATTTTATATTTGTTCCTTTTGGAACCCAAATTGATATAGTTTTCATGTGTTTGGGTCTATACCAACAATTATTTTGATTGTGTCCAAATTTTCTACAAATTGTGCACACTGAATTTTCTTGATTAATCTTGCTTTCAACATTTTCAGATTTATTATATCCAAGTCCTTGTCTAACCGTATTAACAGTTTGCTTTCCTAATAGCATATTCAATGATTTTTCACTTTTTGAGAATTTATCTAAAGTCATTGATAATTGTTGGACTTGTGTTTTGAGAGATTCATTTTCATTTATCAATTGTGTGCACTTTTTAATAGAATTCTCTCTCCTAGTATTTTCATTCTCTTTTAAAATCAGAATTTCATTTTCAAGTGATTTTATATTGATTTCTGATTTTTTAATTTCCTTTTCGAATGTTGGACACTTATCATCACACTTAGGGATCTTACTTTGATAGGTTTTAACTAATTTTTCGAGTTGTTCATTTAATTCTATCAAAGTATCTTTTTGAGATTCAAGTTTGGCATACTTCTCCCTAAGTCGTTCAAAATAGCCATTCACTTCGTGGAAATAAATAAGTAATTGAGAGTGAGTGAGTTTTGATACCTCGCTTGGCTTCATATTGTGCTCTCTGTTTTTTAATTTTTGATTTAGAGCTGGATTTTCGTATTTGCGGTTCCTCCTTTTGAATTTCTTCATTAGTAATGCCAGCTCGGCTGCTCCATCATCATCATCTTCATCACAACTGCTATTTACCAATCCTGTTAAGCACATTTCTTTAACTGAGTCGGTTGCGGAGGACATCTCATTGCTGTTGACTTTTGCTCCATATATCGCATCGAAAGTATTCCAGATTTTCTGTGCATTTTCACAATGAGAGACGAAATAAAAATTATCACGATTAATATGAGAATATAATATATGCATAGCAAGAGCATTAATCGAGATAATTTCCTTATTTGTTATATCACACCCATTTTCAATAATATCCCAACATTTAATATTAACAGATTTTAAATAAAATTCCATTTTCAATTTCCATTTCAAAAAATCTGTTCCGTCGAAAATAGAAGGAATAATAATGGAACGACCCCCAACAAAAGTATTATTTGGTGGATTCATGACTCTAGAGTTAAAGAAAAATACCGGGCTCTGATACCACTTGTAGGATCTAGATTAACCCTAGAGGGGGGGTGAATAGGGTTATAGCAAATTTTCTCGATTTAAACACAGAAACATACTGCAGAAATAAATATGCTGAAAAGTAAATCACACACAAATTTTAACCAGCTTCGGCAACCCCTTCCTACTGCTGCATTCCCAGATTTCTATTAGAATTAAACAGTCTCCCGCTTATAAACACTCTAACAGACTCGCAAACCCTGCTCCCGCTTACAAACACTCTAATAGACTCGCACCCCCCGCTCCGCCTATAGAGTTTTGCAAACTCTCAAACCCTTGCTCTCGCCTATAGAATTTTGCAAACTCGCACACCCTGCTCACTGAACTAAATCTAACTAGACAATTTGACATTACCTACAATCTAGGTGGTGATTTACCAATACTTTGACTCGAAAAGTAAAAACAACAAATAAAAAACAATTATAAACTTAAAAACTAAAAACCCCTTTTATAAAAATAAAGGCCGACCCAATTCTTTTTCTCGTTCCCTTTTCTTTTGGCTTGGCCGTTCCTCTTTGTCGAATTAGGACTTCGGTTCTTTTTGCTATGGAAAGATTGCGGCCGATCCTCTTTTTGAAATTAGGGTTTTCTGACTTGTTCGCGGCTCTCTGATGATCGATTCCGATTTGCGTTGCTCTTGCTCTTGCTCGCGCTCGTTCTCTGATGATTGATTCTCTGGTTCTCTTGCTTTATTTGATCGTCTCTTGAGATGATGTCGGCCGCTCCTATTTGATCGAGTTCACTAGATTATGGTATGTATTCTTTCGTTGCTGGTTTAATGCTTGCTTGACTCGATGCCTATGATGAATTTTGGGTTTGGTATTTATATGAATTCGACACTTGCTTCAATTTGATACTTTCCAAAAAATTTTGATTGCCTGACGCACACGGTGTTCCTGATATTTTTGCGACTTGTTACTCACGGCCTTGATTTTCAATCGTTTTATTTTCCTTCAATAATACGGCAAAAACTTTCCTAAATTGATTTTTGACTTTTTCAAAGATACGTTCATGAATTTCCTTGTTGACTTCTGTATGCTTCCACATGGTTTCGACTTCGAACATGTTATTCACTGTTTCCACATGAACTTTTATGATTTCGACTTCTATGACTTCTGTATGCTTCCACATGAACTTGTTTATTGCTTTCGATGTCACTGTGACTTATGACTTTGATTATCATGTAGCTCACTGTCTTTGTTCCTGTGCATATATGTATATGCCTCTGTTTGACTATGGTTATGTGACAGTTTGCTGTAGTCGAGACTTGTTTCTTTGATGTTGTTAATGTCTGCATCTTTAATCTTCTATCATCTTCAAACTGTTTGCATTTCAGTTGTACTTGTTGTTTTCCATGTTTAATCACTGAGCACTTGTCATTTTGCATACTCTCTGTTGCACTGTTTCTGGCCATTCTTGTTGCCTCTTGTTCATTTGCAATATTAGCTTAGCTGTGCACTTGCTTGAGTTTCACTGGTACATGTACATTGCTGCTATTTATCATGTACTTGCTTATTTTAGTTTGCACTGCTTCATGTTCGTTGTGTCACTTGTGCATTGTTGAGTTCGTTGCTGTGTTGAGGCTGTGCTTGCATGTGTCCTGGAGCTCGAATTCCGTTCTTATACATACTTGGTTGTATTGAGCTCGACATGCTTTATGTTGCAGTCATGTGCTGTTGAGTTGTTGTTTGGACATTTGCTTATTTGAATTTGTTGTCTGCTGTTATACAAGTTGCACTTTGCATCCATTCTGGTTATTACTGCATGTGCCCAGTTGATGTTATGTTCATTGCTTTGAGTTGTTGTACTGATTTGAACTTCTGCAGTGTTATACTTGAGCTTCACTGAGTTTTGATAGTCAAGTTGCACTCATGTCCACTGCATAGTGGTCTTCATTGTTGCTGCTTTGACTCTGTGTTCTGGTCATTAGTGCTCTGGTGCATTTTGCTCGAGTCACTTGCATTTGTTTTCTGTCATGTTAGTTCGAATTGCACTTGCTCTGCACTGTGTCTTGTTCACCATGTTGCATGTTTTCCTGTTTTCATGTTCTTGCAGTTGTTATGCCTTTGACACAAATGCTTCACTTGATATATATATATATATATATATATATATATATATATATATATATATATATATATATATATATATATGCATTTTCCACTATGTTGCATTGAGCTTCACCTCTCTTGTATCATTGGTGTCTGCACTGTGTTGCATTTCCATCATTGCTACCTGGTCGACTTGATTCTCTGTTGTAACTGGACCTGGTTGCATACATGTGCTTTGATGGTTCAGTGGTGCATGTGTATTTGCTCCACTGTTGCACTTGAGTCTTGATGTTTGGTCTGACCTGAACTTTTGATCATGTTGCTATTGATATTTGAAATTTCACTTGAGTTGAATCCAGTTTCAAAACTCGGGTTTGACCTTGTGCTCGTGTCGTGATTTCAAATATATTGCACGTGAGTTGAACCCGGCTTTACATTTGGGTTTGACCTGTGCTCACCTGTCCCTGTAAATCGATCAAGTGTATATCGATGTGCACGGCCTTGTGGCATGTACAGTGATACACTGTGCATGTCACATTGTTCGTGCATGATGAATTCAAATGTAAATGATGACGAACAACCCAAATAACTGAGGCAAATCATATTTTCAAAAATCATATTTTATTTTATATTGCAAAAATATTTATTTTTCAATTTTACTGCGTTAGTGAATATTTTTGCAGATTGCTCAGATGCTGGATTCAAACTGGAATGAAGTTGAATATAAAACTGCGAGTGTGAGTGATATGTAGTGAGGAATTTATGTAAACTGAATTGTGATGTAATCAAAATTGTATATGTATAGTGAGAGCTTGAACTTGTACTATTCAAGATTGTAATAAATATTTTTTGAATAAAATATCTGTTTGAATTCAAATTCTGTGTAATTTATTTTACTCAACAAATATTTATTTAATCTATGAAAAAAAATAGTACATTACCAAATACATTTAAATGAATATATATGTTTATTATCATCAAACAAAAACATATAAGCGCATATTCAACAGATATTATTATAGAAATTTCATAAGTATTATTTTGAAAAAAATTTAAATAAAGTTTTTGGGAAGTAATTGTACACTTCCATGGCGTAATCGGAGGCAGTGAGTGCCTGTAGCTATGTTTTGGATTTCTTTAGGGTAAAGACGTAACCATTGAGCTGTAAATCCATGGTTTGATACCACAGTGTTGCTTTCCAGATTATTTTAAAGGTTTCCAAATATTTTTAAAAAGAATAGTTTGTGAATATACTAAATTCGGTAAGAAATTATATATATTGGATAAAGAGATTTTAAGTGGTTGAAATTTAATTGAATAAGACTTAGTGTTTTTCAGTGGAAAAATGGAATCTTTGATTGTATGATTTTTTATTTGATAGTTAAACAATCGACTATCAAATCTGGACCTAAAAATATAACTTTGGAAATATCAAGAAGAAACAAGGAAATTATATGGTATAGTTACCGTTCGAGGTGCAATACTGTAAGTATAAACTCGTTTCTTTCTTCTAGAACATTTATACAGAAATTCCTCCACTAATGGTTAGGAGGTGAAATCCAATCTTATTTTCGTCTGTTTATTTCCTAAAGGACCGGGATTGCGTTTACCGAAAATATCGAAAGTTGTTTCAAAGAGACTGGGATCAGATAAGTTATCCAAAAACCACTTCGATCCAACGAGTACGTTTTCGATGTGAAAACAAGAGCATGGATTCGAAGATGGAGCAGTGAAGTGTAATGGCTAATCGCTACTAATCCTGAGGATTTTTCCAAAATGGATGTAGTAGGAATTGTGCCTTCGGTATCATTCATACCCAGAATGGGCTTGTATGGATGAGTGCTATCAGTACATTGTCATTGGAGGACAATGTGCATTCTATATGAAAATTTCTTTAAAAAGGTAATTGTAGCCTGTAGCCTCATCAACAAAGAATGGATGAAAAGCAGGGGAGATGCAGCAAGGCTAAGTGGGTCGCACCCAAATAGGTTATGTTTACCACCTTTCAAGATACCCTCAGATATTATTACTACGATACATGGAAAGATCTCGGAAAGAGTGGGAACATCCGGGGTGATAGCTTATTCAATCTATCCAGGTTAGGGATAGACTGGTCTTGTGTTGCAGGGGATCCCGGCATGGTCCTCAGTACATTGTTTCTAGACGTGTACTATGGCAGGTGATACCCCAGTACCTATTCATTCGTATGGAACCCATTCTCTAATACATGCCCTTTACGGTTTTGATTGTAGAACCTAGTATGCTAGAATTTATTTTGTATTTAGACACTATTAAAATATCAGAGGATTTGATATGAAATGTTTTGGTTATGGTAAGGTAAAAACCCGTCGTGTTTATGTGTGGCGTAGTCTTACGAGATACCCTTGATTTTCAAAGAACTGGAAAACTTTAATAAATCAAATTGAGAGTGTTTTCTCACGCTAGTTTTCTAGACTAACTCAGGGTTATTTTTATTATAATGCTCAGGTCAAACCGAGTATTACAGATACAAGATAGGATGCTATGGAGCTCAAGAGACGGGCTAGATGGTGAAGACGTTTTAAACGTATATGGTTTATATCCCGCTGTGTACTGTATGCTATATATTCAGCTTTTGCAAGGGCAAGTTATTATAACTGTCCAACGCTGGGCTATTGATGCATTGTACTCTGATGATTTAATGTATAAATAATAGTTATAGTTATTTTGTACAAAGACGAGTTGTTATCTATTATATATTATTCCGCTGCGATTGTGAGATACTGTGTTGTTGTTTCTATTTTCTCCTTCTACCCTTTTCTCCTTTTTCCTAACGATTTGGGCTTTCCAGCATTCGATTGCTTGGCATGAAATATGGTGGACTTATTGATGTCGATTTTTTAGAGGTCAAAAATATGGGTTGTCACATACACTCACAAGAATCATAGCTACTTGATTATTATTTCTTTTCTCCCTTAGACAATATTATAATATCGCTGGATTTCTGACATAAATGTTTTGGTTTTCATAAGGTAAAAACTCATCCTTGTTTATGTGTAGCGTGGTCTTACGAGATACCTTTGATTTTTAAAGATTTTAAAAGTTATGATAAATAAAACTCCTCATTATTTAAGTTCTCACGTTGGTTTTACCAAATTGATCCGGGCGTGTTTCTGATAATGCTGAGGTCAGAATGAGCATATTTCCAGGTTTAGTTGGATATTTTGGAGCTTCAAGAGAGGAGTTGGAGGCCCAGAGAAGTATTCACTTATACGATTGTAACATCCCTGAAAACTAACTACGTTTAATTTGACAATTAATTTAATTTTGGAATTAAATTGTGGATTTATTCATGAATTTATTAAAAAAATTCAAGATTAATTTTAAGTAGAATTTGGTTTAAAATTTAAGGATAAGCAATTTTATAAATAAAATTGGATTTAAAAATAAATATTGATTTAAAGGTAAATAGCAAATTGATTTGAAATATAAGAATAAATATTTTATAAAACAAATATTGGGTTTCAAAATAAAATGTATTAAAAATAAAATAAAATTAAAAGCTTTAAATTAATAAAAAGGTTGTTTCTAAACTTTTAAACATATTGATATTTGGAAACTGTAATTTAAGAATTAATGTAATAATTTTCAAAATATTATTTTTTAAGATTTATCTTCTTGTGTATATACTTATATAAATAAAAGTAATCATTTGTTAATATGAAATCAAATTTTTTTAAATCATTCTTTTCTTTTTAAAAGTTGTACTAAAATAATAATAATAAGAAATGCATGAGTGTAAAATGTATAAATTACTAGTATATAAATATGAGAGCTAAATTAAAGATTGTAGTGTGAAAAATAATTGGAATAAAATTTTGTTAAGTAAATATAAATATAAATATAAAAGGAAAAAATAAACATTTTACAAAATGTAAACATATGTTAATATATGGGAATACATTTACATAAAGGTTTAAAACTAAAAATTACAAAATAATTTATGTCAAGGGATTTAAACATAAATTTCCCTACAAACTACAAGTGTACAACATGCATGAGGAAGTTTACAAGTGGAAAAGGGAATTTGTTCTCTTTTGAATTAAATTTTAAAAACTATAGCAGGCCATTTAGCTTCCCAAAACCTGAAATCAGAAATCAGTAATCAAATTAAAAGAAGAAACAAGATTCATTTTCAACAAAATAAAGTTAACGTCAGGTTTCATTCTTCTCAAAAACCTGAGGAAAAAAAAAGAAAACAGATCATCATCAAACTCAACTTTCAAAATTCCTCCTATCTTCAAAAATGCTAGAACCAAAATCTGGAAGGGAATGAGATTCTGGAAAATAAAAATCATCTTTAAACCTGAAAAAGAAAGGAAACATTTTCAGTTTTTAAAAAGGAAAATTGCAAATCAAATCAAAGAAGCTGAAAGCTAAAATCTGAAGCAAGTCTCAATTCATAAAACAAGCTTTAGTCAGGGAAATTGCAAATCAATTTATCAAAGCTTGGAAGCAGGAAGGTTCAAAAGTAAGGCAACTCAAAAATATAGCAGATTTAGGAAAAGAACAAAATCAAAGAGCGGCAAATAAAACAAATTCAAAGCAAAAGATCATGGAGGATTTTCAGAATATACTCAGAAAAAATTTAAGGTGCCTTTGTTCTTCATTAATTCAGGTGAGCAAACTAGACCTGAATATACTTTTATGTCTTGATGTTGTGATTAATCCTTGAAGCAAAATAATGCATGATGCTCTACATGTATGAATTTGTGAATGCATGTGTGCATCTGAGCAATGTATGTGCATATGCTCTTCTTTGTTTAAAATTGCAGATTCAAACTCAATACAAAAATTAGTATCTTCCCATTTAAATGAATTTAAGTTATAATTTCTAAAAGGAATTTGTCTGCAACAATATAAGCAGAAAATCAAAGCAAAAGATTATGTAATCAAGCAAAATCCCAGATTTAGAAATAGAACCTGCTTTTCTGTTCTTTCTTTTTGAACAATGTGAGTAAACCATTTTTTTTTAAAAAAAGCCTGAATTTGTTTGAACAATCTGGTTTACATGTGATTATCTTGTAATTTATATGCTGGTATGGTTATGCCTGTGTATATATATTTGTGTGCATATATCTGATAACAGGTATATGGTCTTTGTTATAAAATTACAGAGTCTAATTGAGTTCAAAAAAATATATTCAATTCTATCTTCTTCGAGCTATCAGCTTGTAATGTTAAAATGAATCATGTTTAAAATCACCAAATTAAATTTTAAAAATATAATTTTAAGATAAAGAGAAATGGTTTTTGTCTGGGAATAGAAATACAGTGAAAAAAATTCAAGATTTTCCCAAATTTTGAATTGCATGAAATCCAGATTTGATTACATCATCTAAAACGCTTTCGAAAATGATGATTTTCGAAACAAAAACAAGAATTTTTAGTTCCGTAGTAAGGTGGTAATTGTGGAATGAATGGAGGATGGGTTTTTGCGATTTTCTGATGATCCAGTCATTTTCGAAGTTTGAAACTTGGCATGGAGGTGCTAGTACGTTCAGGGATTGAAGAAAAAATGTAAGAAAAAATTTAAATTCATTGTGGTGGGAGTTATTAATTGATTTAGGGTTTAAGTGCTACAATTTGCCATCGACATTCGCGAGGCAATTGGAAAGGCTAGGAGGAATAGGAGGTCACCGCGACTGGGGGAATCGCTGCTTGGATGGGAGGAGATGTTATGGTCGGAGGGGCGTGGTTCCTAATCATCTTGATCGTTGTGGTGATCGCGTTTTGTCGAGGGGGTATGGTTCTAGGTGGAGCTAGAAGATCGATTTTCGAGTTCGAGATACCTGAGTACATTGGGTTGTTCGAATCATTTCTGGAGATCATCGTGGGTGATCGGAAAGCTTCGTCGTCGATAGGAGATTATCGACGTACTTGTGCACGTATACGTGCAACGTTGTATCGATGGGTTTCGTGTTTTGAGGAAGAAGAAGGCACGACTCGAAGATGGGCTTGGGGAGAAACAAGGATAGCTCGGGTCTTAACTCGATGTAGGAATTTGGTGCAAAGTGAAAACACTTAAGAAAATTTTAAGGTTGAAAATTTGGGGGCACTCGGGTAAATTATGGAAAAACTCGAAGGAGGGCTCGGGGACTTCAGTGTTTAGCTCGGGTTTGGTTGGGATTTTTATGTTCCAAGTTTAAAACTTTAATAACTTAGCTAAATAAATTTCTAAAATTATTTCTTCTATCAATAATGATTTATTTATTAAGTAGAAGGTATAAATTGAAAGGTTTTGAAATAAAGGGTTTTTAAAACAACTAAGTTTTAAACTTATATTTTTAACAAGTTATTTTGAATAAAACTTAATAAGTGATAATTTTTAACTTAAAGGTAAGTTAGTCTATATCGTTAATGATAATCAAGTAATTTATAAGTTGTAATTCATTAATAATCAAGAAAATCAATTAAAGTATAATTAGTTATAATTAAGATTCAACTAATTAATAATTAAGGATTTATTAATTAAAGTAAATAATTAATAATTCAAGTTAATTAATCAAGTAATTAATGAGCGATTTAATAAAAATAGTAATTATTTAGTGAAAGTAATTAAGAGAAGATAATTAAAGGTTAATTAACTTAAAGTGATTAAGAAATCATTATTTATGAAGGAATAATTAATTATTGTAATTAACTAAGGAATAATAAATCTATTAATTAATCGGTTAAGGATAATTAATTATAGTAAAGACTTAATTAATAATTTAGGGTTTATTAATCAAAGTAATTCATTAAGGAATAAATTAATTAATAATAGTAATTAAGATTTAATTAATTACAATAAAGGATTAATTAATTAAGACAACTAATTAAAGAAATGATTAATTAATGAAAGTGATTAAAACTTAATCAATTGAAACTAATGATAATAATCGTTGATTAAAAATTACTAATGAAATTAATTATGTGGTTGATAAATTTAAAAACAGCCCAAATTATTCATCTTAGTTGTAGATGTTTGATTGCTTATGAATGTTATGTGATGGATTGATATATTTGATATGTGATGTGATGCTATGTAATGCTTTGTGCTAAGTTGTTATATCTGTGTTGAATATATGGTTATATGAATATGCAAATCCCTTGACCTGTAAATGACATTTGAATTTCGATGCGTCAGGGAGTCGGTTTCTAGTTGGTTATCCAAAACCCACATCGAATCGTATTAGTGAATCTTTGTGATTGATAAATTTACCTTATCTATGAATCTGTGAATGAAGATAAGCGTTATGGGTTATCCGCTTATCGATATATCTGTGATGATTGATGTGTGCACTATTGTGTAAAACCCCTTGGACTACACTATACACACACAAATATAGATTGCACGTGGAAATTGGTTAAGTCACATATTTTTGAAATAAATTGCAAAATTGAACTTTTAAATCTAAATGATTTTGGAAATGGATCGGGTTTTAAAATGAAAAGCTTTTGGAAAAGAATTTATAAAATAAAGGTTATTTTGAATAACTTAATAAAGTTTTAAAACTTAATAATTCAATTTGAATTTGGATTCAGATTTTGAAATTAAATTCTATTTTGAGAATTTATGAAGTAAAAGGTCATACAAGTTATATAGGTTTTTAAACCATTTTTAAAGTGTTGTTTTGGGATTTAAATTTAACCCAAGTTTGAAAAACTTTAACTTGTATAATTGAAATCGGATTTTCCCGAAATAAAAACTATCGTTTTTCAAACGATTAAAGCTTTCATATAAGGAATGAATTACCAGTTTGTATTATAGGAATTTCAATTGAAATGAAATGGTTTTCCAAGTTATGAATGAGTCTTAGGAAATGGTTTTGAAGGCTATAAGTTAAATCTTTGATTTAATGGTTAAATGGATTAATCCAGTTAAATGGAAATTGTTTTGGAATCCGTGAGTGGATCTTTGTGAAACTGGGTAAACTTTATGGAATAAATCTTTTGGTTTAAAGATTTAAAATGGTACTTGGTTTAAACCATTTGAAAGAGGGTTTTGAATTTTAAAGTTGTGACTTAACTGAAATCCATATCCACATGAATTTTTTTAAATTTTGCGCTCGTTATTCGATTTAGCCGGGAGAGGACCTTTGTGTCATATAACCCATTCCGAATGATGATACGTCATTGTGGATAGCAATTGAAAACCGGTGGAAAAGACCGGGTTTTTGCGAGAATGATATGATGACCTATCGATTGTCTCTGCACTGAGTAGCTATGGTATAGAGATTCCCTAAGTGATGGCAACTCCGATCGGGATAGTGGATACCCGGATTGTAAGGGCTTCTTCGAAAGTGCCTTCGGTACTGTTCGAGCCCGGAACAGACTTTTATGGATGTGTGTCTGACATTATACTTTGAGATGTAAAACCAGTTTTTATCAAATACATTTCTGCTTGGTGGCGGAGAAGTTATTCTCTTAGCTTAACACCCTTCTCCGAGACGTACGAGCTCAGAGGTTATGTAGCTGATGGTTACTAGTGATACATTTCCAATTTGGTAATGTGGCATGCTAAGTGCTGCTGTGTGTTGATGATCATTTGTGATCAAAGCATGGATTTGTGAAAAAGCGTAGCTTTGTGGACGAAACCTCATCGAGCCTCACAGACCGGTAATGGTCCAAACAGGAAAGATGCGGCAAGGTTTAAGGGGCAGCTCCCCTAGGGTATGACCATTCCATCTGGAAAAGGGTAGTATCATGGTATGGAGCCCAAATACTTACTCATATAGGCACTGTAGTATATTTTAGTACTGTGTGATGTTGTTGGTGTAGAGGATCCTTGGTTAAAGGTCCCAAAGGACGGAGAGTGGCATATCTTTAGGTATTACTCCCGGGCAGGGAGGAAGCCGGCCTTGTGTTGGCAGAGAGCCGGGTAGGTTCTCAGGGCGTCCCGCCAGAGGCGTTCCCATGTGGCAGTAGGAAGTTCCTTAGCCTGACCATTTGTTGGAAATCCAATCAACCAATACGAAATCTTTACGATTGCAGTTGTATTACCTGCCATCTCAGGTGGTAGCTATAGTAGGCATAGTATAATGGTACCTATGCTGGCTAGGATTTATATTATACTTTCGAAAGGTTTTCCACTATGCACTAGTAGTAATATCTAAAACAATTTTTCTCGTAGTAAGAATGTTTGACAAACATAAGGAGAAATCTTCCCCTTTTTTGCGTTTGCATTGTGTGTGTGCCGTGAGGCCTTATGTTAGTTTCATTTTCCAAAAGCATTGTGGATTTCAAAACTTAAATTCTTTTATTTGTTTAAAGACAAAATGTTTTTGTTTGCTCATACCAATCCCATGACTGATCCGAAGTTTATTTTTCCTTCCTAAACTCTGGGTGCCCACCAATTTCCCACGGGTAGTCTAGAGTTTGGTCTTTCAGATAGTCAGGTAGTAGATATAATTTTAGTAGCCTTCAGCTTTCTGTTTGATATATTTTGGGGTCTTTGGAGTCCACGATCGAACTTGCTTATCTTTGTGCAACCTTGATGGTGGATCGAGCTTGGAGTTTGGAGCTTAGTCCTTGGAGGTTTTGGATCAGAGTTGCAGTATTGGATTCTGTGAAGACTTATCTCATATTGTAACGTGTTCCGCTGTATTTTGTATTGTATTCTATTATGTTGATGATTATCATTGTATCAAATTGATGTATTGGATATTGTATTCATGTTGTATCAGTGATATCATCTTTTTATTTCCGTTGTGTTATTTATTATCTAATGTTGATGCAAGCTCCGACGATACGAATTTGATGTTGTTTGTCGGACATCGAGTTCGGTTCGTCACAGTTGGTATCAGAGCTAAAGGTTGAGTAAGAACTTTAGCTATGGAGTGTAACACATTAGATGGCTCATTAGAGTTAGGGTGAAGTATACCCTAGAATGAGTATAACCAGTGAAACCAAACCCTAAATTTCTCTGTCTATTCTCTTTATCTGTTGTTATTCTCTAAGATATTTCGTCCGAACGCCGAAATCGATTTTCTTACTGTTCACAGATAGTGAGAATGAGTGGAAGAAGAGGACGTGATTGGAGATAGGGAAGTACCACTTCAACTGGTCAAAGCCCTGCAACGACAGATGTTCCTATTCAATCTCAATCAAATCTGGCTGATTTATATCGAAGCTTTTCTAGACTTGGTGGAATTCCATTCACTGGCAAAGAATCTATTATCCAAGCACAAGCTTGGATCCGATCGTGCGAAAGGATTTTCAAAGGACTAAAGTTGGAAGATGATCAGATGTGATTGATAGCTTCTTGGCAACTCCAGGAAGAGGCTTTAGCTTGGTAGGAAACTATTACATTGGATGAGCGTGCAGATGAATTCACTTGGAGTCGTTTCAAGGAAGTATTCGAGCAGCGTTATATGTCGTCCGTTGGTATCTCTAGAATGTACCAAGAGTTCGTGGATTTGAAGCAAGGAAGCTTATCATTTGAGGAATACTTGAAAAAATTCAATGAATTATCTCGATTTGGTCTAGAATTGGTGAATACACCATTAAAGAAGAACGAAAGTTTATTCGGGGAATGAACAAGGAATTTCAGGAGAGGATGACTAATCACGTTAAGGAATCGTTTTCTGAATTTATTGATATGGGTTATAGATATGATACTCTGGATAAGCAGGAAGTCCCAAAGGAGGATGGAAATACAAGCAGTCTGAATTGGAGGAAAAAGAAGTTTGGCAGGAAGAAACCGAGGAAAGATAAAGGAAAGAAGAATATATAGAAGAAAAAGGTGAAAGATGTTACTTGTTTCAACTGCTTGGAGAAAGGCCATTACTTGAACAATTGTAAGAATCCCAGGAAACAAGGAATGAGAGAGCCATTTATGAAGCCAGAACAGGAATCTAGGGAACGTGGTTACTGCTACAAGCCGGGACATAGGATCATGAATTGCCCAGCACTGAAGCAAGCTCAAGCAGCGAGGGCGTATGCAGTCAGAGATGATTCTTCAACTTCAAAGGCTGATTAAGGAAAGGAGATTTTATAAGGTAACCTTCTCGTTTACAATTAAAATTTCAAGTTTGTTCGATATGAGAACTACCCATAGTTCTATTTCTCAACAATTCTAAATAAGTTAAATCTTGAATCTGAAATCGTAGTCGAATCTATTTCTGTCTGTTTCATTGGGTTTCGATATATTCTACGAACGGTTAGTTATCCCTTCGAATTAATCAATACCCCTGTATACTTTGTAGATCAGATAACCTAATTTTTTCGTAGTTGATTGAGTTTGCTTTCATATCTATTGTTGATATTCTGCTTTGGTAAGCCGAATGCAGAATAAATATTTCGATCTGATCTAATCAGTCGTTTCTTTATCTATCATCTATTCTTTCTCGTCTCCCTAGCAAATTTCGGTAATGAAATTTCTTAAGGGGGAATCTATAACATCCCTGAAAATTAACTACGTTTAATTTGACAATTAATTTAATTTTGAAATTAAATTGTGGATTTATTCGTGAATTTATTAAAAAAATTCTAGATTAAATAACTATTTTTAGATTTTAAGTAGAATTTGGTTTAAAATTTAAGGATAAGAAATTTTATCAATAAAATTGGATTTAAAAATAAATATTGATTTAAAGGTAAATAGAAAATTGATTTGAAATATAAGAATAAATATTTGATAAAAAAATATTGGGTTTCAAAATAAAATGTATTAAAAATAAAATAGAATTAAAAGCTTTAAATTAATAAAAAGGTTGTTTCTAAATTTTTAAACATATTGATATTTGGAAACTATAATTTAAGAATTAATGTAATAATTTTCAAAATACTAATTTTAAAATTTATCTTCTTGTGTATATACTTATATAAATAAAAGTAATCATTTGTTAATACGAAATAATTTTTTTTTAAATCATTCTTTTCTCTTTAAAAGTTGTACTGAAAATAATAATAATAAGAAATGCATGAGTGTAAAATGTATAAATTACTTGTATATAAATATGAGAGCAAAATTAAAGATTGTAGTGTGAATAATAATTGGAATAAAATTTTGTTGTGTGAATATAAATATAAATATAAAAGGAAAACATAAATATTTTACAAAATGTAAACATATGTTAATATATGGGAATACATTTACATAAAGGTTTAAAACTAAAAATTACAAAATAATTTAAGTCAAGGGATTTAAAAATAAATTTCCCTACAAACTACAAGTGTACAACATGCAAGTGGAAGTTTACAAGTGGCAAAGGGAATTTTTTTCTCTTTTCAATTAAATTTTAAAAACTATAGCAGGCCATTTAGCTTCCCAAAACCTAAAATCAGAAATTATTAATCAAATTAAAAGAAGAAACAAGAATCCTTTTCAACAAAAGATAGTTAAAGTCGGGTTTCATTCTTCTCAAAAACCTGAGTAAAAAACAGAAAACAGATCATCTTCAAACTCAACTTTCAAAATTCCTCCTCTCTTCAAAAATGCTAGAACCAAAATCTGGAAGGGAATGAGATTCTGGGAAATCAAAATCATCTTCAAACCTGGAAAAGAAAGGAAACATTTTCAGTTTTCAAAAAGGAAAATTGCAAATCAAATCAAAGAAGCTAAAAGCTAAAATCTGAAGCAAGTCTCAATTCATAAAACAAATTTCAAGTCAGGGAAATTGCAAATCAATTTGTCAAAGCTCGGAAGCAGGAAGGTTCAAAAGCAAGGAAACTCAAAAATATACCAGATTCAGGAAAAGAAGAAAATCAAAGAGCTGCAAATAAAACGAATTCAAAGCAAAAGATCAAGCAGGATTTTCAAAATATACTCAGAAAAAATTTAAGCTGCCTCTGTTCTTCATTGGTTCAGGTGAGAAAACTAGACCCGAATATACTTTTATGTCTTGATGTTGTGATTAATCCTTGAAGCAAAATAATGCATGATGCTCTGCATGGATGAATTTGTGAACGCATGTGTGCATCTAAGCAATGTCTGTGCATATGCTCTTCTATGTTTAAAATTGCAGACTCAAACTCAATAGAAAAATTAGTATCTTCCCATTTAAATGAATTTAAGTTATAATTTCTAAAAGGAATATGTTTGTAACAGTATAAACTTAAAATCAAAGCAAAAGATTAAGTAATCAAGCAAGATCCTAGATTTAGAAATATAACGTGCTTTTCTGTTCTTTCTTTTTGAAAAATGTGAGTAAACCCAATTTTTTTTTAAAAAAAGCCTAAATTTGTTTGAACAATCTGGTATGCATGTGATTATCCTAAAATTTATATGCTGGTATGGTTATGCTTTTGTATATATATTTGTGTGCATATATCTGATAACAGGTGTATGGTCTGTGTTATAAAATTACAAAGTCTAATTGAGTTAAAAAATAATCCAATTCTATCTTCTTCGAGCTATATCAGCTTGTAATGTTAAAATGAATCATGTTTAAATTCACCAAATTAAATTTTAAAAATATAATTTTAAGATAAAGAGAAATAGTTTTTGTCTGGGAATAGAAATACAGTGAAAAAAATTCAAGATTTTCCCAAATTTTGATTTGCATGAAATCTAGATTTGATTACATTATCTAAAACCCTTTCGAAAATGATGATTTTCAAAACAAAAACAAGAATTTTTAGTTCCGTATTAAGGCGGTAATTGTGGGATGAATGGAGGATGGGTTTTCGCGATTTTCTGATGATCCAGTCATTTTCGAAGTTTGAAACTTGGCATGGAGGTGCTAGTACGATCAGTGATTGTAGAAAAAATGTAAGAAAAAATTTAAATTCATTGTGGCGGGAGTTATTTATTGATTTAGGGTTTAAGTGCTACAATTTGTCGTCGGCATTCGCGAGGCAATTAGGAAGGCTAGGGGGAACCGGAAGTCACCGCAACTGGGGGATCGCTGCGTGGATGGGAGGAGATGTTATGGTCAGAGGGGGGTGGTTCCTGATTATCTTGATCATCGTGGTGATCGCGTTTTGTCGAGGGGTATGGTTCTGGGTGTAGCTAGAAGCTCGATTTTCGAATTCGAGATACCTGGGTACATTGGGTTGTTCGAATCATTTCTAGAGCTCATCGTGGATGATCGAAGAGCTTCGTCGTCGATAGGAGATTGTCAACGTACTTGTGCACGTATACGTGCAACGTTGTATCGGTGGGTTTCGTGTTTGGGGGAAGAAGAAGGCGCGACTCGAAGATGGGCTTGGGGAGAAACAAGGATAGCTCGGGTCTTAACTCGAAGTAGGAATTTGGTGCAAAGTGAAAACACTTAAGAAAATTTTAAGGTTGAAAATTTAGGGGCACTCGGGTAAATTCTGGAAAAACTCGAATGAGGGCTCGGGGACTTCAGTGTTTAGCTCGGGTTTGGCTGGGATTTTTGTGTTCCAGTTTTAAAACTTTAATAACTTAGCTAAATAAATTTCTATAATTATTTCTTCTATAAATAATGATTTATTTATTAAGTAGAAGATATAAATTGAAAGGTTTTGAAATAAAGGGTTTTTAAAACAACTAAGTTTTAAACTTATATTTTTAACAAGTTATTTTAAATAAAACTTAATAAGTGATAATTTTTAACTTAAAGGTAAGTTAATCTATATCGTTAATGATAATCAAGTAATTTATAAGTTGTAATTCATTAATAATCAAGAAAATCAATTAAAGTATAATTAGTTATAATTAAGATTCAACCAATTAATAATTAAGGATTTATTAATTAAAGTAAATAATTAATAATTCAAGTTAATTAATCAAGTAATTAATGAATGATTTAACAAAAATAGCAATTGCTTAGTGAAAGTAATTAAGAGAAGATAATTAAAGGTTAATTAACTTAAAGTGATTAAGAAATCATTATTTATTAAGGAGTAATTAATTATTATAATTAATTAAGGAATAATAAATCTATTAATTAATCGGTTAAGGATAATTAGTTATAATAAAGACTTAATTAATAATTAGGGGTTTAGCAATCAAAGCAATTCATTAAGGAGTTAATTAATAACAGTAAAGGGTTAATTAATTAAGATAATTAATTAAATAAATGATTAATTAATGAAAGTGATTAAAACTTAATCAATTGAAACTAATGATAATAATCTTTGATTAAAAATTACTAACGAAAGTAATTATGTGGTTGATAAATTTAAAAACCACCCAAATTATTCGTCTTAGTTGTATATGTTTGATTGCTATTGAATGCTATGTGATGGATTGATATATTTGATATGTGATGTGATGCTATGTAATGCTTTGTGCTAAGCTGTTATATCTGTGTTGAATATATGGTTATATGAATATGCAAACCCCTTGACCCGTAAATGACATTTGAATTTCGAAGCGACAGGGAGTCGGATTCCAGTTGGTTATCCGAAACCCACATCGAATCGTATAAGTGAATCTTTGTGATCGATAAATTTACCTTATCTATGAATCTGCGAATGAAGATAAGCGTTATGGGTTATACCGCTTCTCGATATATCTGTGATGATTGATGTGTGCACTATTGTGTAAAACCCCTTGGACTACACTATACACACACAAATATGGATTGCACGTGGAAATTGGTTAAGTCACAGATTTTTGAAATAAATTGTAAAATTGAACTTTTAAATCTAAATGATTTTGAAATGGATCGGGTTTTAAAACGAAAAGCTTTTGGAAAAGAATTTCTAAAATAAAGGTTATTTGGAATAACTTAATAAAGTTTTGAAATTTAATAATTCAATTTAAATTTGGATTCAGACTTTGAAATTTAATTCTATTTTGAGAATTTATGAAGTAAAAGGTCATACAAGTTATGGGTTTTTAAACCATTTTTAAAGTGTTGTTATGGGAATTAAATTTAACCCAAGTTTGAAGAACTTTAACTTGTATAATTGAAATCAGATTTTCCCGAAATAAAAACTGTCGTTTTTCAAATGATAAAAGCTTTCATAAAAGGAATGAATTTCCAATTTGCCTTATAGGAATTTCAAATTTGAAATGAAATGGTTTTCCCAGTTATAAATGAGTCTTAGGAAACGGTTTTGAAAGCTATAAGTTAAAATTTTGATTTAAAGGTTAAATGGATTAATCCAATTAAATGGAAATTGTTTTGGAATCCGTGAGTGGATCTTTGTAAAACTAGGTAAACTTTATGGAAAAAATCTTTTTGTTTAAAGATTTAAAATGGTAATTGGTTTAAACCATTTGAAAGTGGGTTTTGAATTTTAAAGTTGTGACTTAACTGAAATCCATATCCATATGTTTTTTTAAATTTTGTGCTCGTTATTCGATTTAGCCGGGAGAGGACCTTTGTGTCATATAACCTATTCCGAATAATGATACGTCGTTATGGATAACAATTGAAGACCGGGTATTTTCGAGAACGATAGGATGACCTATCGATTGTCTCTGCACCGTGTAGCTACGGTATAGAGATTCCCTAAGTGATGGAAACTCCGATCGGGATTGCGGATACCCGAATTGCAAGGGCTTCTTCGGAAGTGCCTTCGGTTCTGTTCGAGCCCGGAACAGACTTGTATGGATGTGTGTTTGACATTACATGTGACGCCCCACCTCTATACCCATGCCAGCCAAGGACGCTACGAGGTAATGCCGCCAACTAGCAGGGAGAATAAGGCTGTTGAGGAGCGACCATTCATGTAATGGCTTTGTGCAAGCACCGATATGTCGGATAAAATAATATGCTTTTCATTTCATCTCAAGAGAAAATCCGACATACCGATACAAACTCAATGCTACTACACGATGGCTATAATATCTTCGGAAACAAATATAGAAATAAACATAACATAAATCAGTCACAGATATCCATATCACAAAGGCGTGAAAAGATATGAATACAACACATAAAAGTGTATATCAGAGTAGTGGTCAAACAAGATCACAATACCACAAAAGAATGGTTACAAGAGCTACACAAAAGAATCTGTATACATCATGGACTCATATGTATACAACCAAAAACTACTAATCTAAGTAGTTTGCCAAAAGTCAGGATAATAATCCCAGAGGAGGAGTCAAGTAGAAGCACCTGCAACATCTCGGTTTTACCCGAGTATTATTTAATAAGAAAATAATAAACGGATCAGTCTAGCTATAATTATCAGATAAAATGATATAGAATAAGAGACATGACAAAAAAAAGTATGATAACCATAAAGCCATACTGTAAAAAGTATGCAATTGAAAATCAATCAGAGATTAATCAATATCACAAGAATCTTCTCAAAGATCAAATGAATGTCATACTCTTTATTTATTTTCACCAAACCATAAATATTGACAATTATATCAATGCCAACCACTAAAGTTAATGACACACAAATTCACCAATGCACAAATATTGATAAAACTTATCAATGTAAATCACGAAAATTGGTGTAAACACAAATTCCAGAAATCATCAATGTAAATCCAGAAATTACGGAAAGGGGGAGGCCTATCACAAAACGGGAGCATGATGTCAGGACACGATTCTTCGTCTTCCGAAAATTCGACATCGACACTCACTTTATCGACTGCCGAGGAATCGAACGACGGAAAACCGAACACTGAGGGTTTTTAAAAAGAATTTAAGGAAAGAGAAAGAGAGAAAAAGGTAGAAGATAGAGGGAAAAGAAAATAGAAAATTTTAAAAATAGAAAGAAAAGAGAATAGAGAACATAGAGAAAATAGAACGGAATTTTAAAATAGGACGGAACAGAAAACAACAGAATCACATCAGAATCTCACAATTCGCAGCGGAACAACATATAATAATAAATGAATAATCTTTAAACAAAGAACTATATCAGTTATTACATTACATCACTTTTCATTACATCATACCATCAGAGTGTACAACAACAACAATGCAGCGGAAAAACAAATACTATATACTAGTAATACGCCATGCCATCCATCTTGCCTCCAGCAACTCCAGAATATCCAGAATATCCTGATAAACCTAACTTTTGACTGCCCGTGTAGAAATTGGTGGGCACCCAGAGTTTAGGAAGGAAAACAATAAACTCCAAGTCAGTCATGTGACTGGTGTGAGAACTCAAAACAGTTTATTTAACTTTAAAATCAAAATAGAGAGATATTTTTAATCAATTCGCAATGCTTTTAAAAATGAGACTACCATAAGGCCTCCCGCACACACACACAATGCAAACGCAGAATCGGAGGAGATTTCTCCTTGTGATAGTCAAAGATGCTTGATACGCATTTAAAATAACATTTGATAATATTACTAGTGCATGGTGTAGGGGAAAAATTCATTTTGAAAGTAGAATATAAATCTTAGCCAACATAGACATTTCGAACTATGCCTACTATAGCTACCATCCAAACAGTGTTGCGACACCATAAGTGAATGATAGGTTCTACAACTAATACCGTACAAGTTTCATATTGTTTCTTTGGATTTCCAACAAATGGTCAGGCCAAGGAACTTCCCATTGCCACATGAGAATGCCTCTGGAAAGACATCCCCGAGAACCAAACCGGAAATCTGCCAACACAAGGCCGGGTTACCCCTAACTGGGTAACTACTGACACGAGCACGCCATTCCCCGATCGTAAACGACCTTTCTCATGGGATCCCGATAACCAACAACCACAAAGTAATAAATTCGTAGTAACCACATAGGTTAAATATCTGGGCTCCATACCATGATACCACCTCTATCCAGAAGGAAACGTACATACCCTAAAGGGTGCTACCCCTCATAACCTTGCCGCATCTTTCCTGTTTTGACCATTTCCGGGGTGTGAGGCTCGACGAAGTCACGTCCACAAAAACATACTTTATACAAAAGCCATGCTTTGGGTCAACAAATGATCAACACAATGATCACCAAGATAGACGATCAAATAAACGATCCTATCACAATAATCAACACAATGATCATTTCAGCAACACTCAGCATGTCACATTACCAAATTGGGAATATATCGCTGATAACTTCAACTATATAACCTCTGAGCTCGTACGTCTCAGAGAAGGGTGTTAAGCTAAAAGAATAAATTCTCCGCCACCAACAGAAATATATTTGAAAGAAATCGGCTTTATATCTCAACTTGTAATGTCAGACATACAATCCATACAAGTCTGTTCCGGGCTCGAACAAAACCGAAGGCACTTACAAAGAAGTCCTTGCAATCCGGATATTCACAATCCTGATCGGATTCACCATCACATATGGAGAACTCTATACCGGAGCAACTCGGTGCAGAGTAAATCGACAGGTCATCCTATCGCTTTCGCAAATACCGGGTCTTCAACACCGATCTTCAATGCAATTCACAACGACGTATCACATATTCGGAATGGGTTATACGACCCCATGGTCCTTTCCCGGTTAACCCGAATAGTGAGCGCTTATTCAAAAATAAGTGTAGCATTCACATTCAAACAAATCACATCAATTACCCATTCAAAGGGAAATATTGATAGTCGGTTATTGAACTATCAATGGATATGCACACATCACCAGATTCCAAATAATTTTCCAAATTATTTATTTTCCAAAATATCTTCACTAGATATATAAATTCAAAACTTCAAAAATAAATCAATATTTATTTTTAAACAAATTCTCCTTTTCATTCATAAATTCCATAGTGAATTTATAATCCAAAATATCTATGAATATTCAATTTCGATTATTCATTTCAATTTATCTTCAAAAGGATAAATTCTCTAATATTCACTTTGTATTGGGAAAAACATTTCCATACTTATTTATTCATAAGTAATTCACAAATTTTATTTATTTTCAACACTTAGAAAATATTCAATATACTTAAATCGAGATTAAGTATATATTTCATTCTTTAAGGAAATCATTCTCATAAACATATTTATTTGGGCCAAAACGAATGTTGCGTAAAACATCGTTACGACAACCCAAAATCACCAGTATAAGGATTCGAAATTAAAATAGATATATAAATCCCAATACTATACAAAACATTTCCTTTCGGAAATCATTTACTATAACAACAGTGTTATAGTCCACTATTTCCTTCTATTTCTCGAAAACGTCTATTTCAACAATAAATGTTGAAATCTATGGTTTCGAATCTCAACACATTTAAAACATCGTTAGATCGTTTTAATTCTATTTGAAACATCCAAATCCAAAACAATTTCTTTAACGTGTTATTCGCTATTCAAAAACGTGAATATACTTTGTTAACAAATTTCATCCTTTTATTCATTTTAATTCAAAGGATTATTCACTATTCAAAAATGTGAATATAACTCCATTTATAGGTTTCAACAAATTTTCTTGTCAAAATAAATCATTTGCAAATTTATAAAACAACGTTTATAAATTCCATTTCTATTTATTTATAAAAACTTCCTTTTTATAAATTCTTTTATCAACCTATTCCAGTTTATAACTTAATTATAAACTAAAAGTTCATATTATAAGTTAAATACTTATAAAACGATTATTTTACAAAATCGTTCTTTTTAACTTCATAATTATAAATCTTATAACTTATAAGATTCATTGATTTAGTCAAAACTATTCTTTTAATAACTTCACAATTTATAAATCTTACTATTTATAAATCTCATTTATAACTTCTCCATTTATAAATAAATTTTATTCATTTATGAAATTCATTTACACTTCATTCAAATACTTATAAAAACTCGTTTTATAATGTCTATATTTCAATGTATAAATATCCATTTATAAATCTCTTAATATAAATCAATTTATATTATTCTTTAAAACTTCTTTAATCTCCTTTATTATTTCACCATTTTGATTCATAAAATAATTAAATTTTATAAATCCTATATTTAAACTTTTCACAATAAATTCTAAAATCCCGATTAAACTATTTTATAAAATCATTAGCATCATATTCTCAAAAATCAGTTTTTTTAACTATATTTCTCAAAAATCATAATTTTTATAACTTTAAAAATTATAACGTTTATTTATTTAAAATGGATCAATTTCAAAAATTATTTTATAAAACGTATACTTTTCAAAAAAATCACTTTAAAATCATTTTAAAATTTCAAAATTTGGTCCAATGATGCTACACACCAAATAGTCAATCACGACTACAACGATATCATATATCAATATGATAATCCATCAAATATCAAAATATCTGAAATCAAATAAAAACTGTTGAGGAATCCAGTTGGATCCCTCCAACCTGTTTTCCTGCATCACAAACATTAGCACAATACCAATTTCGCTCCAGTACGAAATTATCGCGGTATATGTTCTTATTAAATATTACCCGCTTAATAACGGCGTAATAGGGTCTCATCCGCTAAACAAATAAATGCGGGAAATCAACAACTGCAATATATACATATGCCAATATATATATATTGATATTATTTATAATACCAATTTCACTATTTATGAAATATTCGCGGTATATGTTTTTAATAAATAACATCCACTTACTAACGGCGTATAATGTCTATTTTAACAATCAATAGATATTAATCAACATTCAAACATGCATTCAAATATTTTAAATCTAACTATTTAAAATAAAATCGAAACTGATTCGATTGAGTGAGAAGTTCTCACCTTGATTTTATTTTCCGTTTTAGCGATTTATTTCGAATAAAATTAAACGGACGTTTAATTTCACCCAAAATTCTCACTAACTCCAAACGACTCCAAACCAACTCCATCGCGTAGTGCTCGTCCATACGATTCCAACGCAACTGGTTTCGCGCGTTTTTGACCTCGTATGAAAAAGTTATGAATTTACGAAGTTTGTACACGATTTATATACACAAATTTATAACTTAAATTAAAATTTTATAAACCTAAGTTAATCCTGGCCATAGATCAATCCCCCAGCAACATCAGGCTGCACGTTCTCTCCCTCTCCCTCACGTTTCCATTTCCAGACAAAGCCGCTCCACCCAAACCCATAGCTTCATGATTAGGGTTTAATATTGCTAACACCACACACGATGAAAACTCGATCAACAACTTGCAATTCGAAGCCCTTGACCTGAGCTACCTTCGGCCCTAAGCTAGTGAAGCTCAGCCACCCCATGTTGCACGAATCTCGAGGCATAACGGCCACGCACGCGACTCCTTATCTCCCCCATCGTCGCTCCAAACACGATCTCCACCGTTGAACTTGTAGATCTTGATGTCCTCTTCAATTCTCTAGTTGAAACCTAAGGCTAATTGTCGATGGATGAGGAGATAATCGAGGTGGAAGTTGGGAGTTTTCTGGTCGTTCATGGCTAATGGAGGCGGCTGTATAAACTAGGGTTTTGTTTTTTTTTTTTTTTTAATTTGTGTGAGGGCTATTTATAGAGAAAAACAAAACACTATTCATTCCGGAAATTCCGAACTCCGATTTACGCGCCGAAACTGACGTTCCTAGGGTTTATCCCATGTTCCGGACACAATGGAACAGGCTTCGGAAGCTAATTCGGACATCTGTGCGAGTTATGGCTGTAAACGCTCAATTTGAATTAAACCGATTTAAGTCGATTTCTAGGCGTTTTAATTTGTACCGGACAAACGGTAAATCCAATTGACTTGAAATTTGAAACCTTACAATAATATCACATTACGGATCCGATGAAACTGGTTTCATCGAAATCCGAGACTTTTTGAAAAATGGCAATTTTAACTCGTCAAATTAAAATTAAAAATAAATCGATGCGTTTCGAGCTGCCACGATCAAACGATAACTCCGATTGACACGAAATTTGAAATCCGGTAATAACTAACTATTACGGATCCAATGGAACTGGTTTCGTTCAATTCTGAGACTGTTCAAAAATTGATTATTTTCACTAGTCGATTTTAAATATTAAAATATTCAATTTTCACAAATTAACTTTTAATTCGATTTTAAAAGTTCTAAAATATCATTCTAACTCCCATATGATATAATAAAATTTTACAAATCATTTTCAATCATATTTAACTCAATTTTCAATTATTTCTATAATTTAACGTATTAAATTATCGATTTAATTATCCAATTAAATCCATGAATTCAAATAAAAATTTATTCGACTTATAAATTCACTTATTAATATTTAAAATTAATTAAATATTCAAATTTTAATTAATAAAAATCTTGGGTCGTTACACATGAAAACTCACCAACACGTGTATCACATACAATTCGGAACATCGATGTAGTACAAACGATACATCATATAAATCGAAAAGCCGAGACATCGATGTAGTACAAATGGTACATTAGATGAATCGAAACACAAAACAATTCAGAACATCGACGCAGTGCAAGCAGTACATCAGATGAATCGAAAAGCCGAGACATCGATGTAGTACAAACGGTACATCAGATGAATCGAAAAGCCAAGACATCGATGTAGTACAAACGGTACATCAGATGAATCGAAACACAAAACAATTCAGAACATCGACGCAGTACAAACGGTACATCAGATGAATTGAAAAGCCGAGAAATCGATGTAGTACAAACGGTACATCAGATGAATCGAAAAGCCGAGACATAGATGTAGTACAAACGGTACATCAGATGAATCGAAACACAAAATAATTCAGAATATCGACGCAGTACAAACGGTACATCAGATGAATCGAAAAGCCGAGACATCGATGTAGTACAAACGGTATATCAGATGAATCAAAACACATTAAAAGTACATGAGTCTCTAGCCCACAAAGAAATGAGACGAAGCTCAATAAAATGAGGTACAGTCCTCCACGTGGACAAAGAGACATCACACATTGCTAGTCTAAACCATAAAATGATCATCATCGATCATCAAGAAGTGTCAATTATACTAAGCTGGTAAATATATGAGTTTAGCTTCATGTCCCATAACCACTTGCTTAACTTAAATATTTACGAACAAATTGTAGATCTCCACTATAAAATCTGTCACAAGAGATTCAATCGAACAAGTCCAAGAATTAACCGTAAACGCAAGCGTTTCATACCACTTGTTTAACTAAGTCGTTTAATTAGATTTCTCAAACGAGTGAGATAAGGTTTGTATATGCTAGTAGATTGGAAAACGGTTTTAATAAATAAGCTTTATATTAAAATAGTGTTGAAATCGTTTTGATGAAAGCGTTTGAATATTTACTACTAGTATAGAAACCTTTGTGTTTTAAAGTGACAAATCACAAAAATGATTGTGGAAACAATCAATCACCAAAAACTCACATATGAAGACGTGAATCAAATCTATAAAAATCGATTCTAAATACATCAAAATGGATATCCCCAAAAATCCCGAAATAGAATCAAAGTCGAATAAATGATAACAACAACTCGGATAATCACAAATCGATAAAAGTTGGATTCATGAGCAAAATAGGCAAATTATAATGAAGCAAGTAGGTCAGTCGACTGGACCAGGTGGTCAGTCGACTAGCACAGAACCTGGAAACTCTCAGGTTTCCAGGTCAGTCGATTGATAAGGGGACAAAAAATTTTCTGCCTCCGGGTTCAGTCAACTGACCTACTGTGTCAGTCGACTGAACCTGCTTCGGCAGCAGTATCAGCCTTGCCCCCTTATGGGGAAAAATTCATAACCCGCGACGAAGGTGAACGAGCGAGCAACGACAACTAGGGAATTACGCCAAGCGACAACCCAGCCTTGTATGGCCCTCCAAAACAACTCGAAATCACGTTCAAACATTCATAAAAGGATTTTCACAAAAATTGGACTTAAAAACCAAAAATTGAAATATTCACCAATTCAATCCAAATTAAAAGCAAATGCACATGAAAAAGTGTTAGGAATTCATACCTAACAATCAAAGATAGTTATAGACATTGATGTGAGATAAAAATCTCACCTTTAAACCCAAATCAATGAAGGAGAAGCTTTTAAAACAAGCTAAGATCAATTCCTCTTCAATAACAACTCAAGAAGCTTCAATCTAAGCTTAAAAGAAGAACATTTCCTAAGTTAGGTTTAGGAATTTCTGAAATTGAAAGGAGAATGAGTTAGAGAAGAAGAAGAGAAGGCATACCAAAGCTTCTTCTATGAATTTGGAGCTAGAACTTGAATTTGCAAATGGAAACTAGGGTTTGGATTTCCTAATTCTTTGTATCTTCCCCCATTTTTGATGAAGCTTGAATGTATTAGGAAATTATGAAGGAATGAAGAGAAGAGGGTTGGAGCTAGGTTGATAAGTAGGGTTAATGGGCCAAAACCCAACCCAAAGCCCTAAGTGAAAAGCAGCAAAATTCTATTAACTCCAAACATATCGAAGTTTATACTTAAAAAGGTCGCAAACGATATTTTGAAATCAATGGAAGTGGTCTCGAGTCATAATTCGACCGTTTGCAAAAAGTAGCTTTTCGGACTAAAATCCGACGAACGATGCTATATTTAAATAAAATATTTAAATATACAATCGATAAATATGCAGGTTGTTACAGACTCCCCTCCTTAAAGAAATTGCGTCCTCGCAATACATAAGAAGAAAATAAAGAGTAACGACCATAAAAGCACATCAACACAAAAGAAAATTTGAAATAAGAAGTTCACCCTAAAGAGCACAAGAGAGCATGATGCTCATAAGTCAAATAGGTGAAACTCCAGTTTCTTCAACAACACCAGGCTCAAGAATAAAAAACCGAAATCCTAAAGGAATTTCCGTAGTTTGAAAGATGTGGGAAACGTCATGAATAGCAGAAAAATCGAGCCGGTTCAATGACGTAGTTCAATAATGGTACGCCCAAGGAACTAGAAACTCGAATAATTTGGAATAACGGCGTAGTACAATAACGGTATGCCAGATGAACCAAAGTTCAAATAGTTCGGAACACTGATGCAGTACAATGGTACGTCAAATGAACTGACCAGTCGGGACATCGATGTAGTACAATAACGATACACCCGATGAACCGAAACTCAAACCATTCGGAACATCGACGCGGTACAATCGGTACGTCAAATGAACCGACATGCCGGGACATCGATGTAGTACAATAACGGTACATCCGATGAACCGAAACTCCTAAAAGAACATCAGGTTCTAGTCCATAAGAGAAATAAGATGAAGCTCAATAAAACGAGGTACATCGAAACATCCGATGAACTTGGTAAAAAGGTCATTCCTTACGGACATCATCAAAGAAACGACCACTTGCTGCTTACGACTAAGGGCATTGGCAACACGGTTTCCCCTTTCGGGAATATATAGAAAATATCAAGATCATAAGATGCAAGGAACTCGAGCCAACATTGTTGACACAAATTAAGTTCCTTATGAGAAAATAAATACTTCAAAGATTTATGATCGGTATAGAGAACAAATTTCTCTCCCAAGAGATAATGACGCAAAATTCGAAGGGCGAATACAATAGCCGCGAGCTCTAAATCATGAGTGACACATCTTGTCTCGGCTGGCTTCAATTTTCTAGAAGCATAAGCAATAACGTTCCCTTTGCATAAGAACGGCTCCCAAACCAATACGACTAGCATCGGTATAAACAATAAAGTCTTGGTTTCCTTTGGGAATCACAAGAATAAGAGTATCGAAAAAAATTTCTTTTAAATAATCTTCTTTCCCAGCTAAAACTTTCAAAATCTCAATTATCTTTATGTAATTAACTTTTCTAGAAAAATTTTCATCTTTACAGGTCAATATATTATGTCAAATTGTCGCATTAAAGCATTTAGGAAATTCCTATCGACATCGTTGATCAAGCGCATCGACCAGAATTCTTAAAGCACTCAATGGGCAATACAATCACAAAATCATCTTCTATAGGATAAAGATATCTCTTAAAAACTTTACGAATATTCTTTGTTCGTTTCAAGAACAAAAATCCAATCATACTTACAAATAAATCTTATGAAAAAAGATTTTCAAAAATTTAAATTGCAGTTTTCATCCAAAATAAATAAATACAAGAATGGAATCATTGAGATATTCGTAGAATACCCGATTCATAAAATGGATGAAATAAGCTAGACAAACTGAATGACATAATAATTCATTCATAAGAATCATAACGAGTGCGGAATGCGGTAAGTGGAATGCTAACTTCCGTAACTCGTAGCAAATGAAAACCGATGGCAAGGTCGAACTGAAAAGACCTTAACACCACTCAAAAGATTGCTTAGGTGATAATCCTAAAACAAGCTCAAAAATACTGGAAAATTTATAAACAACCAAAATGAGAGAAATAACATTTCCTCAACACGTGGGCTTGAAGAATAAAATGACGCCATCAAATTGGAATCGAAATCGCAAAGAAAAATAGAAATCTGATTAACAGATTAAGAATGTCGAAGATAAGTAGTCCACTAGGGACATAGGATATGGCTTCATAATAATTAAGTCAATCCCTTTTCAAAATCAATTCCGAAGCCTAAGTAAAAAAATCGGCTTGGAAAGAAAAATCACATAAAATAATCTCGACATCCAAACAAAGCAAATTGAGTGTTGCGGATCCACCAACCGGATTCGCAATTCTCAAAGAAGTCATCAAGCCCAAAATATTTTAAAGAAAAAGAATCAACAAGTTCTTTTGATATAAAAATAGTGAGATGAACCCATATCAAAATGAACTCAAATAAGAAGATCACGAAATACAAAAATGTCATCAAGGATAGAATAAAAAGTACCTTGACCAAGAGAAGTGTTACCAGGCATTTGCACAACATTAAGCCTTCCCTCCCTCTTTCTTGGAAGTTTGGGACATGTAGATAAAAGATGACCCGAACCTTTGCAATAACGACAAAGAGAGATCTTAGACACCTATTAGCATAATGGTCTGTGGAACCACAATTGTAGCATTGTCCTCAACTAGAGGTAGGAGTCTTTGCTACCGGAGTTTGTTGCTTCCCTTTCTTGTTGGGAGTGGGGCCTTTGAATTTGATAGGCCTCTTCATGTTATTGTTGAAGTTCTGTTGGGCACCCACAGCTTCAACATCACCCTCATTATCGGCCTCTTCAAGTCGAAGAGCGATATCAATAAGCTGATCAAAAGAAACTTCTAGTTTCAAAAGCAAAGGCTTTTTGAGATTCTTATTCAAGCCATAGACGAATCTCTGATTTTTCTTCAATGGAGTATTAATGTATTCAACCCCGTATTTAGAAAGAGATTCAAAAGATGCGACATATTCTGCCACAGAAGATTCACCTTGAACAAGGTCAATAAAACGACGGGTCAAAGTCGCCTTTTCAGCTTCCGGCACGAACTTCGATTCGAATCTTTCCCGGAATCGCTCCCAAGTAGGATCCGCTTCAATAATTGCAGAAATAAGAAGCTCATACCAATCTAATACTCTTTCTTGGAGCATGCTAGAAGCCACTTGGACTCGATGTAGATCAATAAGGTTCATGTGAGAAAAGATGCGATCGCACGATTTGAGCCAAGCTTGAATATCTGTAACACTCTCGGATCCCTTGAATAGCCTTCCACCCAAGTCGGTATAATCTCTACACAAACGTGCAAAACTGGATTTTGGGTGAGTAGGCTCTGGAATGGGTCCGGCAGACTGAGCATTCTTTACAAGATCAAGAAGTTGTTGTGCATACATAAATACTCCATCCTGGGGAGTGGCACTAGATTGACCGACGTTGGGACGGCCATGTCTAACCATTTCTCTTCTTTAAAAAATAAAGAAAGAAGAAGAAAAAGTTATTCTCATAATGAATATCAATCAAACACGATTGATAAAACAAGGAATCATAAAAGAAAATCGGACAGAACGGGTCCAATGACTCGGATAAATCCTAAGGCATGACTCCTAAGCATGGTTTTAAATCTCCCATATCTCGTCCGAGATCTCGTCCGAGATCTCATTTTCACACTTAAACGAGACGAGACATCAAATTTCCTCTATATCTCCCTCGACACTCATCTCGTCCGAGATATTCAAATCTCACCCGATATATGGATCGAAATATCATTCCGAGATCTCACCCGAAATTATACATTTCTTATTTTCCATAATAATTTTTATTTTCATACTGATTCAAAAGAAACAACTCAATCCAATTATAATTTACCAATTTCTTGAACATATTCTTTAGTTTTTATCTTAATGAGTCATAGCGTAAGGTTTCACTTCTTTATTACGTTCAAATAAAAGGATATTATTCAATCATTACTAAATCACTTAAGCTAATCAAGATAATACTCTTCTAAAAAGATTTCTTTTTCCATGTAAATCAAGTATGTTACCATTTTCATTTTTACTAAGAAAGTTATAATCGTTAAATTAATTTTTGACACATCAATTTTAAACACATAAGTACATCCGAGATATTCCCGAGATCCATTATCAGACCCGAGATGTCAATCCGAGATTTACACCCGATACGTACTCATCTCGTCCGAGATCTCTCCCGATACGAGATAACTTGTGCAAAAATTCCGAGACGAAACGTGACCGAAATCCGATATTTAAAACCTTGCTCCTAAGGAAGACTTAGGACAATGATCCTTGCTAGATTATTCTATATTGTTCCGAAGTTTGGCTCTGATACCAAGCTAAGACGCCCCATATCTATACCCATGCTAGCCAAGGACACTACGGGGTAATGTCGTCAACTAGCGCGGAGAATAATGCTATTGAGGAGCGACCATCCGTGTAATGGCTTTATGCAAGCACCGATATGTCGGATAAAATAATATGCTTTTCATTTCATCTCAAGAGGAAATCCGACATACCGATACAAACTCAATGCTACCACGCAGTGGCTATAATATCTTCGGAAACAAATATAGAAATAAACATAACATAAATCAGTCACAGATATCCTTATCACAAAGGCGGAAAAAGATATGAATACAACACATAAAAGTGTATATCAGAGTAGTGGTCAAACAAGATCACAATACCACAAAAGAATGGTTACAAGAGCTACACAAAAGAATATGTATACATCATGGAGTCTATATCTCAAATGTATACAACCAAAAATTACTAATCTAAGTAGTTTGCCAAAAGTCGGGATAATAATCCCAGAGGAGGAGTCAAGTAGAAGCACCTGCAACATCTCGGTCTGACCCGAGTATTATTTAATAAGAAAATAATAAACGGATCAGTCTAGCTATAATTATCAGATAAAATGATATAGAATAAGAGACATGACAAAAAAAATTATGATATCCATAAAGCCATACTGTAATAAGTATGCAACTGAAAATCAATAAGAGATTAATCAATATCACAAGAATCTTGTCAAAGATCAAATGAATGTCATACTCTTTATTTTTATTCACCAAACCATAAATATTGACATTTATATCAATGCCAACCACAAAAGTTAATGACACACAAATTCACCAATGCACAAATATTGATAAAACTTATCAATGTAAATCACGAAAATTGGTGTAAACACAAATTCTAGAAATCATCAATGGAAATCCAGAAATCGCGAAAAGGGGGAAGCCTATCACAAAACGGGAGCATGAAAACTCACCAACATGTGTATCACAAACAATTCAGAACAATGATGCAGTACAAACGGTACATCAGATGAATCGAAAAGCCAAGACATCGATGTAGTATAAACGGTACATCAGATGAATCGAAATACAAAACAATTCAGAACATCGACGCAGTCCAAACGGTACATCAGATGAATCAAAAAACCGAGACATCGATGAGGTACAAACGGTACATCAGATAAATCCAAAAGCCGAGGCATCGATTTAGTACAAACGATACATCAGATGAATCAAAAAGTCGAGGCATCGATGTAGTACAAACGGTACATCAGATGAATCGAAACACAAAACAATTCAGAACATCGACGCAGTACAAACGGTACATCAGATGAATCGAAAAGCCGAGACATCGATGTAGTACGAACGATATATCAGATGAATCGAAAAGCCGAGACATCGATGTAGTACAAACGGTACATCAGATGAATCGAAACACAAAACAATTCAAAACATCGACGCAGTACAAATAGTACATCAGATGAATCGAAAAGCCGAGACATCGATGTAGTACAAATGGAACATCAGATGAATCGAAACACATTAAAAGTACATGAGTCGCTAGCCCACAAAGAAATGAGACGAAGCTCAACAAAATGAGGTACAGTCCTCCACGTGGATAAAGAGGCATCGCACATTGCTAGTCTAAACCATAAAACGATCATCATCGATCATCAAGAAGTGTCAATTACACTAAGCTAGTAAATATGTGAGTTTAGCTTCATGTCCCATAACCACTAGCTTAACTAAAATATTTACGAACAAATTGTAGATCTCCACTATAAAATCTGTCACAAGAGATTCAATCGAACAAGTCCAAGAATTAACTGACGACGCAAGCGTTTCATACCACTTGTTTTACTAAGTCGTTTAATTAGATTTCTCACACGAGTGAGGTAAGGTTTGTATATGCTAGTAGATTGGAAAACAGTTTTAATAAATAAGCTTTGTGTTAAAATAGTGCTGAAATCGTTTTGATGAAAGCGTTTGAATATTTGCTACTAGCATAGAAACCTTTGTGTTTTAAAGTGACAAATCACAAAAATGATTGTGGAAACAATCAATCACCAAAAAATCACATACGAAGACATGAATCAAATCCATAGAAATCGATTCCAAATCCATCAAAATGGATATCCCAAAAAATCACGAAATAGAATTCATCAAAGTCGAATAAATGATAACAACAACTCGGATAATCACAAATCGATAAAAGTTGGATTCATGAGCAAAATAGGCAAATTATAATGAAGCAAGAAGGTTAGCCGACTAGCACAGAACCTGGAAACTCTCGGGTTTCCAGGTCAGTCGACTGACACATCAGGTCAGTCAACTGATACGAGGACAAAGATTTTTCTGCCCCCTAGTTCAGTCGACTGACCTACTGTGCCAGTCGACTGAACCTGCTTCAACAGCAGTATCAGCCTTGCCCCCTTATGGGGCAAAATCCATAACCCACGACGAAGGCGAACGAGCGAGCAACGACGACTAGGGAATTACGCGAAGCGACAACCCAGCCTTGTATGGCCCTCCGAAACAACCCGAAATCACGTTCAAACATTCATAAAAGGATTTTCACAAAAATTGGACTTTAAAACCAAAAATTGAAGTATTCACCAATACAATCCAAACCAAAAGCAAATGCACATGAAAAAGTGTTAGGAATTCATACCTAACAACCAAAGATAGTTATAGTCATAGATGCGAGATAAAAATCTCACATTTAAACCCAAATCAATGAAGAAGAAGCTTTTAAAACAAGCTATGATCAATTCCTCTTTAATGACAACTCAAGAAGCTTTAATCTAAGCTTAAAAGAAGAACATTTCCTAAGTTAGGTTTAGGAATTTCTGAAATTGAAAGGAGAATGAGTTAGAGAAGAAGAATAGAAGGCATACCAAAGCTTCTTCTATGAATTTGGAGCTAGAACTTGAATTTGCAAATGGAAACTAGGGATTGGATTTCCTAATTCTTTTTATCTTCCCCCATTTTTGATGAAGCTTAAATGTATTAGGAAATTATGAAGGAATGAAGAGAAGAGGGTTGGAGCTAGGTTGATAACTGGGGTTAATGGGATAAGACCTAACCCAAAGCCCTAAGTGAAAAGTAGCAAAATTCTACTAACTCCAAACATTTCGAAGTTTATACTCAAAAAGGTCGCAAACGGCATTTTGAACTCAATGGAAGTGGTCTCGAGTCATAATTCGACTGTTTGCAAAAAGTAGCTTTTCGGACTAAAATCCGCCGAACGATGCTATATTTAAATAAAATATTTAAATGTACAATCGATAAATATGTGGGTTGTTACATTACACTTTGAGATGTAAAACCAACTTCTATCAAATACATTTCTTCTTGGTGGTGGAGAATTTCTTCTCTTAGTTTATCTCCCTTCTCTGAGACGAAGTGCTCAGAGGTTATGTAGTTGATGGTTACTAGTGATACATTTCCTATTTGGTAATGTGGCATGCTAAGTGCTGCTGTGTGTTAATGATTATTTGTTGATTATTTGTGATCAAATCATGGCTTTGTGAAAAAGCGTAGCTTTGTGGACGAAACCTCATCGAGCCTCATAAACCGGTAACGGTCGAAACAGGAAAGATGCGACAAGGTTTCAGGGCTAGCTCCCCTAGGGTATGACCATTCCTTTTGGAAAAGGGTAGTATCATGGTATGGAGCCCAGATACTTACTCATGTAGGCACTGTAGTATATTTTATTACTGTGTGATGTTGTTGGTGTAGAGGATCCTCGGTTAAAGGTCCCAAAGGACCGAGGGTGGCATATCTTTAGGGAGTAATGGGCAGGGAGGAAACCGGCCTTGTGTTGGCAGAGAGTCGGGTAGGTTCTCGAGGCGTCCCGCCAGAGGCGTTCTCATGTGGCAGTAGGAAGTTCCTTAGCCTGACCATTTATTAGAAATCCAATCAACCAATACGAGCCTTTTACGATTGCAGTTGTATTACCTGCCACCACAAGTGGTAGCTATAGTAGGCATAGTATAATGGTACCTATGCTGGCTAAGATTTATATTATACTTTCGAAAGGTTTTCCACTATGCACTAGTAATAATATCAAAAAGAATTTTTCTCTTAGTAAGAATGTTTGACTATCAAAAGGAGATATCTCCCCTATGTCTGCGTTTGCATTGTTTGTGTGCCGAGAGGCCTTATGGTAGTTTCATTTTCCAAAAGCATTGCAGATTTCAAAACTTAAATTCTTTTGTTTGTTTAAAGACCAAATGTTTTTGTTTGCACATACCAGTCCCATGACTGATCCGGAGTTTATTGTTCCTTCCTAAGCTTTGGGTGCCCACCATTTTCCACACGGGCAGTCTAGAGTTTGGCCTTTCAGATAGTCAGGTAGTAGATATCGTTTTGGTAGCCTTCAGCTTTCTGTTTGATACATTTTGGGGTCTTTGGAGTCCACGACCGGACTTGCTTATCTTTGTGCAACCTTGATGGTGGATCGAGCTTGGAGTTTGGAGCTTAGTCCTTGGAGCTTTTGGATTAGAGTTGTAGTATTGGATTCTATGAAGACTTATCTCACATTGTATCGTGTTCCGTTGTATTTTGTGTTTTATTTTATTATGTTGATGATTATCATTATATCAAATTGATGTATTGGATATTGTATTCATGTTGTATCAGTGATATCATCTTTTTATTTCCGCTGTGTTATTTATTATCTAATGTTGTTGCAAGCTCCGGCGATACGAATTTGATGTTGTTTGTTGGACATCGAGTTCGGGTCATCACAACGATTATATTTCCATTTCATACATTGTTGTATATAATTCAGCAATTGTTAGGGCATGGTGTTATGACTATCCGAGCTGAAATAGGTTAGTAAACTCTGATTGATGTGTGTATATACATATATTACAGTTTTGTATTTGTGTAAAGGTTGATTGTATATTATATATTATTTGATCCACTCTGAGATTCTGTGTTGTTTAGTTTCTTGTTTCCTTCTTCCTTCTTTCTTTTCCCTAACTATTCGCTTTCTCGTTCAATTTGGGTTGGACATGTGTGGTTTACTGTCAGCTTGAACTGTATGGAAAAATGGGTAGTTACAAAAATGATATTTAAAGTTGATTCAAATTCTATTTAGTTAGAAGGGAGTTAGCTGAACTTTTAATTTTGATTTAGAAGTGAATAAACTTATATTGGAAATTTTATATTTTAATTAACATGTACAAATAGTCATTTTTGGTACTCTCTCGGATTTCGACAAAACTAGTTTCATCTGATCCGTAATATTGAGTTATTATAGGATTGCAGGTTTCGTGTCGATTGGACTTCCTGTTTGATCGTACAGATTCGAAACGCATAGAAACTAATTAAAGGGAATTTAGTTAAAATATTTCGATTTCGAAAAGCCAACTTTAGAATATGATGGAATTCGCTTTCGATACGTATTCCATTATGTTTGAAATAGGGATATAACATATAGCATGCCAAGCGGCACACTTCGTTTGGAGTTCAGAATTTTCAAGGATGAATAGTACCACGTGAAATTTTCGATAAGTAGCCCCAACTTTCATTTAGTTGTAAAACTAAACCATAGTTTGTTCTCAGCCACCTCTTTCCTATTCAATGGCCGAAAATAACCCACCTTCTCCTATTGATATCTCCCAATCCACTCAATGAAATTAAATGACTCCAAAAGCAAAGATGAAGAGCATGTTAGGGTCTATGTTATGTATGGGTTGATCGAGCTATCATCGACGATAACGACTGTTATGGGCCCACAATCGTCTTATATTTGGGGCCGGCCTGGGAGAGGAGATCGTGCGTATGTGTGTAGTTGTCGTGGTGCTGGCGCACACGGAGAGTGAGCGGCTGGGGCAAGCATTAGTGATTGTTGGCAGCGGTTTCGTGTAGGAGTGCAAGTGGTTTTGTTCGAACGAGAAAAAAAAGTACGCATGCTGAAGCGTGTGACCTGGAGGTACAGGCACGTAAAGGAAGGATGGGGAAAAGGTTTAAAATGTTAACTAAATGTTAATTTTAATTTTAGTCATATCGACTGTTTAATAATTCATAACAAACTCGGGTGAGGTCCAAATCGAATGCGATGAGTCACGTTACGATCGTATCGATGAAGGGTACGCTATGGAGTTTGTTTCGACAAATTCGGAGCTAGATGGAATTTTGGATTGAATTGGATGCCAGTTCAGTTTTTGTGATAACCCGGATTTTTTTTGAACATCTGTTAATTGGATAATTAACTGATTTTCTATTGGAGATACTAATTTTATTTGGTCGAACAAATAAAACTTTGATAATTAGAATATATCTGGATATGTATATAGATGAATTTGAATTTTAATAAATGCTGAATTTTAAACATGTGAATAAATATCTATTTGATAATCTCCTGTTATAATTATTAAAATTTGATAATATTTGATTAATGACCTTCTTTTATAACTATTCAAATTGGAAAAATTTATCTTTTAAAAAAACAAATAAATATGTTTCCAATTATAATGTATATACTAGTGCATGGCCCGTGCTACGCGCACGGGCATTGTTGGTAACTAATTTGATGTTAAAAGTTGTTTATAATATAAGCCATAAAAATAAAGAAGTTCTACATAGTAGGGGAATGTAGATTTTTAGTTTATTATGATATTCACACACATATAAGTAGATTTGGTAACTTTACCAATGTTCGTTCTTAGATTTTCGATATGCGTAGATGGTCATTAAATTTTAAAAGCTTACTTATTAATAAAAAATCGGTAAATTTCGAAGAATTCCTATAATGGAAGAGACAAATAGAAAATAGTAAGTAATGCAAAGTGGTTTTTGATTAGGTCTTTCGAAGATCTAGTCCTTATTTCAATGAAGCGGAAGGACAAATGGTAATTGTATTTCATGGCAATGGCATGTTTTTGAAATCATAAAATGCTAAAATTGAAACCTTCATTTTCTCTCCAAAATTAAAATTTACAATATAGAAAAATACAGAAAATAGCATAGACTCAAAATACACAAATCTTGAAACTTTTCATTAATACTTGTGCCGTTAAAAAACAAATCAAGATTGCATAAATCTCACGTTATTTTAGAAAACGCAATTATATTAAAATAGATAGGCAAAGTTGTCTAAAAATTTTCAAAACTTGGAATACAAATAGATGTCGCCTTCTTTATGTTAAAAAATTATAAAATGTACAAAATAAAAACATATGTTAAGGGAGTGTAGAATATATGCATTTTTAGAAATAAAAGTGCATAATGTATATGTATATGTGTGTGTGTATGTGTTTTTCAAATCCATATATAAACCATATAAATAAAATTGCAGATTTAATGCAATGAGTAGATTACTATAATACATCATTTTGCAACAAAACCATTACAAAAGGGGATTTTGGATATTTTATATGGACTAAAACCTTCACTCATTTTCGAAAATAAATAATAACAGAGAATTATAAACAGCAAATTAAAATAGTATTGTATTTGCATCTTAAACATATGAACATAACAATGAATAAAAGATATTTTTTGAGAATGTGTATATTATGAATTTTATGAAAAAATACAAAAAATGTAAAAATGCAAATCACCGCCAGAAAATGAAACCAAAGCACTAAATATATGCAGCTTAATATATAAAAAAATGTTAACATTAAAAATACAAAGGTAAGTTAAGAAAAGAGAAGTGTAGGATGTAACTCTCCAAATTAAAATTCACGTAAAATTCAATGGAACTCTCAAGAATTGTATGGTTTTCAATTTTATATTGATATATATGTTATTATTTTCATTTAAAAATATCAACTTTAATTATTATAGGGTCAAAATCATTATCAGCTAGGTTTAAAAATGTTGTTAAGTTGGTCGCTGCATTTCAGATTATGGAGGTCCTTCCGTAGAACATAAATACTTTTCCTGTCTAATTAGATATGTCATTCTATTAAAGAAAATGTGATGTAACAATATTTAATTCTTTGAATAGTTCGTTTATATGAACAACGTAAATTACATAGAATGGTTAGTTCTATATATGGCATTGTCTGGCAATGGATTTGTGACCTAATGGAAAGAACAAAAAAAGTGCATAGTAAAACGCATGAAGTTAGCTTTTCCTGATAAATAGTGGTTGATGTCATTAATGGTTCTTGTAACTGATAATTTTATGCTAATTATACTCACCGAACACTCCATGTTTTTTCATGCTCACGTTTTTTTCTGGACAAATAGTGTTTAATGTCATTAATGGTTCATGTAACTCTTTTTTTATTAATAATACTCATCAAACACTACATTATTTTTCAGTACTTATATAATTTCAACATTATATTGTTTTTTCATATTTAATATAATTTTGTAACACATGTACATATTTTATTTGAAACACAATCAATCAATAGACAAAGGAATCTCATTTTAAAAAACTCATTCAAAACTAATCAAAACTGAACATTTAATAATTTTATCGAAAACATATGATTCTTTTGTAGCAGGCTCAAATAGTCCTAAAAATCATTAGTTAAACAGACAATAATTCCTATTTCATTTGTAAAAGCCTAGGCTTGAAAAAAGTCAGTAGAGTATGTACCCACTAATATGGAGTTCCCAACCAAAAATCCACCAAGTTTCAGTCTTAAAAATTAGAGATTAATAAGCAAAAAATATGAAAGTTGAAGTTAATATTACAGTAAATGTTATTGAAACAAATAAGTGATCAAACATCTACATCAAAGAGCATGAATTTAAATTTCGCTTCTCTTAAAGGCATATCATACCTCTTATGAGGTTAAATTGTAATGTTATCAGTTGCTTGATAGCATTAAACCCAATAAAGTTAAAAATAAATACCTTATATACAAAGTTTGCAAAAATAATATGTTAAGACATTTACTCAAAAGAAAGTTTCAAATATTTATACATCAATCCTGAAATTTACCATAATATTTGTATACATCATACTATAAAACTTGCAATATACTATGCATACATTAACCCTGAAAATTTAAATACGTCAACTGTGAAAACTGATTTATGTATTCTCAATAGTTATACCATATGAATATAATTTCTTTTGTACACTTTGATACAACGAAGGTTAAAACTTAAAACAACAACATCATTAGCTTCCTTAATTTGAAGTGCCTTTTTGGTTCACATCAAGAAGCCCTTGGGTTGGACTCTGATTAAAATAGTTGTGTTACCAGTGCATTGCATTGATCAACATCCGCATCCTGTTCCTATGCAAAAAACTTATTATTGAACATCATTTATGAGAAAAAATGATTGATATCTGTAATGTTCAATCATAAAGATTCACTGTGTAACAAAAACTATTATATTATATGGTTATAGTTGTTTGATACATAGTTCTGTTTACTGGTTAAGATGTGACTAATTCTTTCAAGTTGCACCTTTAAGATTTCATACTTCCGATCGAGAAGATTAAACTAAATATAAAAGATAATATTTAGTCAGGTGACTCATGTTTGATTTTATTAAATAAAAAAATATGTATATCTTTGTTAAACAGCTAAGAACCTCACAAACTATTCCACATTTTACAAAGGAACGTAAAGCGTAATCATGTATACTTCTAACTTCATATGCTTTATATGTAAAGCAATTTTATAATCAATTACTAGTTCAAGATTTTTGCAGTTACAATTATCCCCTTTTCGATATTCAGAGGTAAATGTTTGCATGTGGTGAATTGCCTATATCAATAAGAGCTTCTAACCAACCACTGTAAAAAAAAAGGATCCCATTGGTTCAATAAAATTAGACTCATCGATTCAAATTGTATTAGAATCGGTCGTTTATGGCTAATTTGGTAGGGAGAGTACGTCGTCAAAATACTTCATCTGAAGTTTCTAAAATTATGATTTTTTTATACACCTAAATTACATGGTCCCTTTATTATATAATGACATTTAAAATGTATTTTGAACAAACGAAAAGTGGAAACGGGTACATATAAAATAAATATAAATAATTTTCTAGTCGATTCACATGATTATTGTAATCTCTTTTAAAGGCTGGTTAAGACTAAAAGACGATATGTTTAAAACTAACCGAATGGTACAGCAATATTATAATGTTACATTTAAACTTATGTCAGTTATTACATTTTAAAACTACATGGTTGGTATAGGGACATCAAAATTTTGAACAAAATTAATGTTAGTTAGTACATTATTCGTTAACATCATGATGTCAATGACAAAGGTCTATGTCATGGTGACTTGTATAATATGTTGATTTTTCACATTAAACCAATGTTTTGAGAACCGAACCATAAGTCGGCCATGACGTCTCAAGGTTTCAAAGGTCGAACCGGTCGGACCGTTGAAACCGTGCTAGCCACACGGGTAGTGTTAGTAGTCAAATTGGTAATAAATGTTATTTTAGAATATAATGTATTAACGTAAAGGGATTTTATATAGGAGGGGGATGTAGATTTGTAGGATATTTTAAAGTATATGTTTAATTGTAATATACATACAGGCATACAAACATGTATGTATATAACTAATGAAAAGCGTGCTTAAGCGCTAAAGGCTTGTACAACGCTAAATTTTGTGAAAGAGCAGTAGAGTTAAGCGATGAGGGCTTAAGCGTGCATAATTGGTGCTTTTATGTAGGGGGCTTAAATTTAATCCATGAATAAGTATGGTTGGGTATTTAAAATAGGAAAAAACTGGTTTATAGCAAAAAATCAATATTTTTTAACAATCATTTTATATCTTATGGGTTGATGGATGGTGAGTAGTTTTATGTGTTAGATATAAGTAGATTGTTAGACAAATGTGATTTGTTTATACTCAGCTCGAGCATACTTAATGTAACGAATAATGACAGTTATATCTAGCCGTTGCAATGTATGAATTTATAGGTTAAACTTTACTTCTTTGTGATTAGTTTTTGAAGACAAAGATGATGTAGTTAATATACTCTATTTAAACACGATTATATTAGTATGAATAATTTATGCTAAGAAATTAAGCAGTAGTTATGTGATCAATAAGCGGTAGTTAGGTGATATTAAGTGAAGCGAGACTTATATCCCCTCGCGCTTACTGTTTATATATGTATGTATGTGCGTTTGTGTAACGACCTGATAAATTTATGATATTTTTATAAATTTAATTTATATGTTTGCTAATTTAATCCAGTATAAAATTAAAGTCTTAGGATTTTAAAAGGATGAATGTAGGAGTTAGATAGTAACTGTAATTACAGGTAGAGATTTAAAAGGTTATATGACATAGATTTGAAAATAACTGAAAGTTGTGTTGTAGTTATAAGTCTTAATTTGTTGGTTTAATGGTATTAATGTAACAATAACTGAATTGGATTACATACACACAAACATTTGAAAATTTTATTAGGTGGACTAAATTGGTTAAAGTTCATAAGTTGTGCATTTCAATTTAGTAGAAATTCTAAACGATAAACGAAGATTTAAATAAACGCTAAATTAAAACTATGTAAAATGGTGACTTAAGGCCTAGTTATAGGAATTGGAATATAATCCAAAATTTAATTAATGATAGTAACGTAGTATTAGCTAATAAATAGATTTTAATGCAGTAACCAAATGAAAGAAATAGGAATGAATATATATATTGAATAGGAATGAATATATATATTGGTTTGAAATGAAATAAAAATGTGTCACATTTAGATGGAGTAAAATTTAAGAAACCTATAAATGTGGAATCAGTAAACATTTGTAAAAAATATTGCCTAGAATAAAATTCATTTAATATAAGAATTCAAAGGTGGAAGATTTACATTTGGATTGAAAGGTATAATTAATTGAATTGGTGATTTGGGAATTTAATCCAAGGGTTACTCTAAAAATAAATACGGATAAAAAGAGGTTAAACTAAGGAGGGGCATTAATTGATTTTAAGGCTTATTTAATACGTTAATAGGCAAGACTCCGCATTCATACATTTATACAAAGCTAAATAGAAGCACAAGTGTGATATAATGTAAATAGATGGATATCAACCTTTATTTATATGTTAATGGGATTTAATTTCTATTGTATAAAAACCGCAATTTAATGAAGATTGAAATAGCTAATTCATACGTTAGTTGATTTAGCTGGAATATGAAGATATTTAATGGAATAGTGAAATCAAATGGGAATGGGTTTCCATTGTTCATTTGAATTCACATTCATCATAAAAACTTACTTGAAAACCAAAGGAATAATAAAGGAATCAAGACTTAATTAGTAATTTGGATTTAAGACATGGCAATTTGGATTTATTGCAACATTTAATACCATAGAATTTAGTAAAGCTTATTCAAATTTTAGTTGACCATTTGTGATATAACTTTTTGAAAACAAGACTTTATTTATGAATTGAGTATTTGATTCAACGAATGGTAATTACTTCATTTAAAAATGGAATTTAACGTAAATTAGTACGTTATTAAAGTTAAATGAAAGCTGTAAACATTTGACTTAGAGAACAATTGAGTGAAATCTTAACTAATGTAAACTTCATCATATTGACATCCATAACTGTGAATCATAGGAAGAAGGTAAATAAATGAACTTAACCAAACTATTTATGTTGAATATTGAAAATTTGAATAAATAAATAGTTAAGAAAATTAAGGGAATGGGAATAAAAATTTATTTATAATTTGGAATTTTAATTACGGTAAAAAGGGTTAACTGCAATTAAAAGTAAGTTGAGATGGAAATCAAGTTATTTATTTAATTTGGTTTAAGATGAGAGTGTATAAGTATAAGATTAGGTAATTTGTGAGAATAAATTTATAATTCCCGAATAATAAGAAAACGCAGAGGTTAACACTGCGAAATTTATATACTTATAAATTTTAATTCACATCCAAGCTTGCTAAATTATTTGGAATTGATTGGATTATATAAGTAATGAAATTTGGCCAATATTTAAAGTTGAAAGAAAATTTGGATTTTATGGTTTATTTTAATTTATTTAATAAATATTAAAAATAGCCATTTTTGTCACGGACTCGGATTTCGACGAAACCAGTTTCATCGGATCCGTAACGGTGAATTATAATAATGTTTCAAGTTTCGTAGTGATCGGACTTGTCGTTTGATCGTACGGACTCGAAACGCCTTGAAATTTACGCATTTTGAAATCAATGTGAAATTTTTGTTTTTTGGCATAACTTCTTCATACGATCGAATTTGGTCGCGAAACTTTTTCCATTGCGTTCAGAATATTTTAAAACACCTATTTGGATATATAGTTTTAACAAATCCGACTCCGGAGGCATAGCGGGCTTTTTGGACCATGGTTTGTCACGCACGTTCGCGTATCCAGTCTAGCTACCCTACCTCTAGCCTATCTATAAATATACATCTATAAACCCTAGCTCCTTTCTTTTTCATTTGCTGTACGTTCATCTCTTCACTCTTTTCTCTTCCCCAAATGCATACATCTCAGATCCAATTCCAGATCCATCCACAGTTCAAAATCAAAAGTCAAAACTCAAAAATTTCAGAAAATTCCAGAAAAAATATATGTTGAAGTATTCGATACGCGTAAAATACTGGTGAAATTCGTTTTTCAATTGGAGCTGTCGTTCATCCAGAATAAATTCAAACAGCCCCAAAACCGTTCATCATCGTCGCGCAAAAAGTTGTCGGATCGGAAAAACATTTCTGGGTTTTGGAGAGGGAACCGAGGGGATCGCATCTATGTATTTTGTTTGGCGTTTCGACGGTTGGATGCGGAGAATTTTTCGATTTGGGTTGTGAAGGAAGGGCGGGCTGTAGTGTTTCACGCGATTATGCTCTGTAGCCTGCGTGCGCATGAAGGCGGTGACGTGGCGAAGGATAGTGGGAGGGTGAGTTTGTGTCGTTTATTTATTTGAATTCAATCATCATTTTTCGCCATAACTTTCTCATACGAAGTCGGATTCACACGAAATTTTTTTTGTTAGGATCGTAATTTAATTCCGGACTCGATGACGCTGGTTTGGACGAATTCTGAGACGGGCGAATTTTTGGGTTTAAATCGAATTTAAATTCGATTTAAATTCAAAAGGTGAGTGTTTTAACCCACTCACAATTACTAGAAGCTTTTATGTTTGTTAAATAAATTTTAGAAATGAATAGAAATTTATTTATGAGTTTTTGGCATGTTATTTCATCCATAACTGTTGAATTGCATTTTATTGAATTTAGCTGTTAATTAAACTGATTGATTGCGTATAAATTGGCTGTTAGAAATTATTGTTGCATATGAACTGCTAGATTAACAGTTATATAAATTATTGGGGAATATAAACTGTTAGGTTAATAGTTGATAAATATAATTTGAAATAAACTGCCAATTATTACCTGTTGTATATTACCAAACATATATTGTTATTGATTGATATAGATGGATGTTTGTGATTGGATTATGGATGTGTTGTTGAATGGATGTTTATTTGGACATCATTAAACTGCAAGTTAGCATACATTTTACATTTCATTCGGGATTGTGGTTTGAAATGATAAAACCGCAAAGTTTTATTTTTAAATTGCGGATTGAAATGATAAATATCCGTATCACTTGACCATAGGATAGAAAATTATATACAGGCACCGCGGTCTATATATAACTATTTTAATGTGATTTCTATGGTTTGGATTGGATACGGTTTATAAATCTTAAATTTTATATTGTATAAATATTTTATTCCATATTTATATACTTATGAAGTTAAAATTTAGAAATTTAAGAAGGTGGATAAATTTCTTTATTGAAATGGAAGAAATTTAGAAAATGGAGTTGGTAAATTTATATCCTATGTTCAAATGTAAAGTTGAAAATTTTAAGATATGATATTTGAAATTGGATTTTCCCAAAATAAATAGAAATGGATATTCCAGTAAAAATTGAATTGGAAAATTTATATATATATATTTTACTAGAAATTGAAGTTTTATTAATTATGGATTTTATGTGAATGGTCAAGATTAATTAATAGAATATTGATTTTGAAAGGATAAAAATCCAACTTTAGTTGAAATATTAATGCTCAAAAATGGATATAAATATATATAAAATTGAAATGGTTTTGGGACTTGAGGTAATATTTTGGATTTTGGTTTAGCTTTAAAAGAAGAAATATTTGAAAAGCCGTGTAATATATTCTTTATAAAGCAACAGTAAAGTTAAACCTTTTTAATTCGTATACCGTTGAATATCCAAACCATTTGAGTTTAAAAGTTATGGTTTGAAATTATGGATTTCCAAAAATATTAAGCTTTGAAAATATTCGATTTTCAGATATTATGAAGCTAAAGCCTTTTAATTATGGGAAAGGAATTTTATTTGGAATAAGTGGTAAATTATGGTTTTGGGTTTTGGAATGATATCGTAATATTATGGTTTTGAAATGGATGATATTCTGGTTTTAAAGTATAAACAAATTTTAAATGACCGCGGTGTTATAATAACGATTGGTTGGCAAAGAGACCGGGATCGGATATGGACATACTCTCTGTCGATACCGAAAACCACTTTGACTAACCGTGTACGCGGTGGAGTTCCCAGAATGAAGTAGGTGGTGGCGACGTTTCCTGTAAGGTAAATACGTGGACCCAACTCCCGTGAGTTGGCATAAGGTGGCTAAAACAGGAGCGATTCTCAGGCCAATGAGGTCATTCCTCTGATCGGACGCTCCTCTTCGATATTATACTTTGACTTGGATTGATTCAGTGGCCACTTCTATATTTTGATTTTGGGGGAGTTAGTTCGAGGTGGGCGGCAGCTGCGCGCTGCGCGTTACCATCAGCCTGGATAGCAATTGGTATATCTACCCTGGCATTGCCTAGTTGTGCCGTGTCACCTACCCTATCGCGCCTTGTACGAGTTTGGTTTTCTCCCGTAGCCCGTGTGGTATCCTCTAGTGGCTTCCCGATCAGGAGGGACTATGATATTGGATGGACTACTGGGACTATTACGTGTTAAGGGCTATATGGGTAACCCCTTAACGCTATTAAAAAGTAAGTTTATTTTATAAATAGACACTATTATAATAGCGCAATATACTACATAGTAAATAGTTTAACGGATCCTTAGGAGATGTAAATCCCGAACATCTCTTGAGTTACTGTACTCATATTTATTTCTGTTTATTTAACTCACATAAGATATTCTAGTCTGACTCGGGTGTTTTTGTCTTTTCAAATTCGCTCGAGTCAGTCCGAGCGTTTCAGGATAGCAGGTTTTAGCTTTGGAGGACGAAGACGAAGATTCAGTATTATTTTATATATATAGTATTGCACCACACTCTTTCTATTCCGCTGCATTTTCGTATTGGTATGTGTGACTCTGATATTCATTGTATAAGTAAAATCCAGCTTTTGTAAACTGTTTATGAACTGTATATTTGTTATTATATTTTATCCTTCCGCTGTGAGATTCTGTTTTGTTTTATTCCTTCTCTGTTTTTCTTATTTACCCCATAACAATCCGCCCTTGCGTATGCTTTGAATTGGCACGTGTGTCGTTTAAAGTGTGTGAAAAGGCGGGATGTTACAGTTTGTATATATATGTATATATGTGTGTGTATGTGTCTATAATGACACCACAATTTGGATGCATCCAAATTGCACGTCAATTTCAGTCATAAGTTTATGTTTGACTAATGGAAAGAGCGGAGAGAGAGTCCTTTTTTGTATGGTGTGAAGCTGTTCAATTTTTTTCCCATTCTTTGCACTTTATGTTAACTATACATTGAGAATCAATGTATTTTTTTATGTTTACATTTGTTGTACAAACATATACCGAATATATAACTACAGATCCTTAGCAAAATTAGTATAATCAAGATAGAAATTTGATGTAAATATAATCCTACCAAAAATTATGAAAACTGGAATCATTGATATAATTTTTAATAAGTACTGTATGGATTTACTGATGACTCCGCCTCTAGCAATTTATTTGTCGTCGGGTACATGTGCTGGCTCTGTTGTGCATGAAACACAAAACATCATATAGCAAATGTAAAATGACGAACAATAGGGTAGTTGTAATATTTTTAATAATAGTATATGATCAGAATATGAATAGTTGTACAGATAAACCTACAACAAAGGTATAGATGCAAATAATTTTGAACGATTATTACATTAATGAGAAAGAACTGCGCAGTGATGATAAGATAAGTATGAAATTTGATATTTTATTCTACTATTGCCTAAAGTGGAAGATGAAGTTTACTTAACCGTTGAGTGCACAACAAAGTATGTTAGGGCCCTTCAATGTGAAAAATGCAGTATTGCCATCTTTGTTTATTTCCAGTACGTAGCCTAAAGTGCAACTTGAAGAATGAAGCATGAAGCAAACAGCCAAGTATTTTACTGCCCTTCAATATGAAAATATAGTGATGTCATGTAAAATATTGAGTAATACGAAGATAACACATAGAAATAAATGGCGTAAACTACCGTAACTTGATCCTGGAACCCGCATGAAACACGTTCTCTATAGTTATAATCATGTGGTTGTGGAAATTATTAAAAATGATAGCTTGTGATACTTTAAAATAGAAACAAATAAACCACTTATATGTGGGACCCAGATCTGTCTCAATTGCGCAGCAGTTGAAAACAGTTTAAGTCACTTCAGTCCCTTACTTTGTTTGTCATTGCACTTCATTTTAAAACAGTGTAGGTCATAGTAGTTTGCTCAATGCTTTTATTTTCTCCAGAATTGCTTCAGGTTTGGTTGTTTTTGAGGATGGCCTACCTCGTGATGGGTTTAAATAGCTCTCGTGCAGCCATCAAAGTTTGTACAACATGTATACTATTGCAATATGTGCTTAAAACATGATTACTATAATATCAAATATAGCGCATTATAGTTGGTAAACAGAGAGGTGGGAAAGGTAGGTGTTGACTAAACAATTTGTATAAATAGAAATCCAACATGAATGATAGAGTGAGTGCCAATTAATGAGATAATTCGACCAAATGTCTAGTAACATGTACAGTAGTTTAAACCAAAAATGAAGTACAACAATTTGCAGTAAGTACTATATCAGCATTCTGTTGGAGTCAGCCCAATAAAGTAATAACCGAAAGGAAAATGTAGCAACAACAATATGAAAACGGAAGGGACTAATTAATTTGAAAATTAATGTAATATTTCAGTACTTGGTATGAGAGAAATCTGTTTTATTGGTTGTACTATAATCATGCAACTGCTATTGACTTGATACTAATCTTTTTAGATACGGACCAGCAGCTCACTCTACATCTTGAATCTCGCATCCCATTGATTACTTAACTTTTGTCAAACTTTTAGTTCACTTCAGCTCACAGCTGCAATGCGTATTCGCAGTTATAAGTAGGATCAGATGGTTGTTGCCACATTTGCATCATCAGCCTATACTAATTCGACTGCCCATGGTTGCTTGCCTCGGTCCCTAAGTGAATATCTATTCCATCTAGTTCTACATGGAATACCTTTAACTATCCAGATGTCATTGTCCTTCCATTACCCTTTATTTGCTGTACAGTTTCCGCTGTGTGAGATAGTTGATAACTTCTACATAGAGCAGTTGCTGAATGCATTAGTTGTAAATTAAAGCAATGGTGGAATAAAATGTGGTTAGTTAGTTAGTTAGTTGGAAGACCAAAACAGCCATCTAATGCATAGGGGAAAACAGTGAAAAAAACATTCGCTTTTGCCATCCTGCGTTAACAATGATACTCTCTTTTTATGCACATCTATCCTTCTTACAGTTAGCAATATAACATGTTTCTTTTCCTTCTAGCAACCAAAGAAAAAAGTGTAGTCAGTTATCGCAGACAGGTCAGGAAAGTTGACGTGGAAAACAGTGATATCTAAAACTAATGCAAACAACACAATATGGTTCAGATTTGAAAAGAAAAACATTACAGTAGCAACATGCAGGTATAGTCAGAAACACATTGTCACTAAAGTAACAACATCCAAGTACAATCATAAGGATTATGAATAACAGCAACGACAAATTGAATGCAAATCAATACATATATCCACTTTTAGTATTTCTAAAAAAGGTAGTTAAACTATGTATATAATATCTTTCTTTAGTCAAATAATTAAAATTAATTGATCTCAAATTAACATAAGTAAGCACAAATTAGGTAAATAAATTTCTATTTTAACGATGATTTAAAAAAAAATCATGGGTACAAAGTAACAAAAATAAGGAATATGAAATTGATTACTGGTGCATATATTATCATAAGGAAGAAGTATTCAGCATGTCCTTGTACTTTAAAGAAGAGACTGAAATGTAAAAAATTTACTGGTTAAAACTGTAAGTCTTTTGTGTTTCAGTTCCAGTGGACAAATTACGGGTCGTCAAAAAGAAAGTGAATACATATTCTTGTGTTATCATCATATTATTATTTGTTAAAGAAACAATCTAAAGTTTCATTTTCTCGTTAATAGTAATAAAATCATTAACCAAACAACAAAAGAAATTATGATAAATTACCTTTCCTAAACTGCATGTAACTAAATTTCAACTCCCCCTAGTATCTTAATTAATAACAACCACCTAAATGGATCCAAGAGCCAAACAGTAGTAACCCTAACAAAATTAGAACAGTATTTGTTGAAATCGTAGAAAGTTCAAGAATTTGGGCATTTACCTGACAAAGGATTATTCCACCAATCTATACAGAATGATATGGATCCAACTTAATTAGGCAAGCACTTTACTCATTACAAAGTGAAAACAATTTAATGGATTAGTCATATTGCATAAGAAAATAACAGTTTGACATGTACAATTGGTTTCTACGGCATGTCCCGTTTCTATTATACTTTATGGAGAAAAAACAATGGCGTATAAGAAGTCCAAAACTGACAACTGGAAATTTAAAAGAAATGAACTAAACTTATATTAGCTAATCTACTGAGTTAACATTTCCAACAACATATGCACCGTCAACATCCAATAATGCTGTTAATTTGTAAATTACAACAGAAAGGATTATGGGGAAACCTTATGACTTACTTTTGCATTTTTACAAACATCCATACATGACAAAATGATAACAAACTGACCACATTATCCGACTTCAGCGTGTAATATCTTATCAATATAGAACTTTGACAACTATATATGCCTTGCATCACTAAATCTTCATATAAATGTTTTAGATAATAATGATGATGACTACGATAATAGTAGCAACAATATAGTTTTTAAAACATCTTTAGTTGTAAACAGTAAATGGAGATGTGGTAGGGTTCATGACAGCACGTCAAACTAAATTAGACAAAATCAACGTTATATCATGACTTAAGTATATGTAAGCTGATTTTTAAATTTATTTCCAAAATTAGTACATGTAAAGTACTGAAAAAGCAACATGTTTCTTTCTTACTTCTTTTGCACTTATAAGCATATTCATGTTACCTATATCTGGTAAGTAAGAAAAATACCTTTTATTCATTTATTTTTGCAAACATGGCTATTTCCTACTTATTGATTTTTGCAAACATGGCTATTTCCTGCTGATTGATTTTTACAAACATGGATATTTCCAATGTGCAATTTTAAATAACACCGATAATATATTATCCATGTCGTGACATAAAATTCTTCGACAACAGCAGTGTAAATGGTGTACAAATGTTATATTACCAATTTATTTTCATTAAATTGCAGTAGTAGTACAATGAAAAAAATATACTTTCATGCATTGGCTAAAGGAAACCGCGGTAAAATTAAAATACTTATAACTTTAAAGGAAAATTGATGCGGCATACCTTAAACTTCAAAAAGGGATAATCCTTACTAAAGATCCTTACTTTAACTGCATAACTTAATTCCCTACTACACCAAACTCTTTTATTTATATTACTTTTTAGTGCTTCATTAACTCAAAATCATTTTTCTTGACAGCATATAACAAAATTTTGAAATTGAAACTAATTTATAGACTTGGATTAAATGAAGAAAAATAGGCCACCGAATTTCATTGTAAATATTCCTCCATAAATAAAACTTTGCTCGCACCCTTAATTTGATTTAGCAACACTCTGAGCCATCGTTTTCCTCAATTTAAATATGAGACTCTATCATAACACAGTCTAGTAGATCACAATTGTTTCACCTATTTAAATAATGAATATAAAGTAGGACTACTTTACAGATATGTAATTCAAAGGGAAAAGAAGAGTTAAAATATATACGGTATTCAAGTACTGTTGTGTACCCGAATATGTAGTCAACACCCCAACTGAATCTTTGTTACATTAACAGAAAAAGCAAAAAGAATTTTATTACTACAAAAGCCAATCAGAAGCATGTTAAAAAAAAGAATGAAACATATTTCATCTTACGAATTATGAGTAAAATCACAAAATATTAATTATCAAAATCAGGTTTTTGGAATCATTTTGTATTTTCAATAGGATACTTGGAGCCGGAAAACATGAAAAATGCAATGTATAAGAAAAATAGATGCACATAAAATTATTGGCAGTAGATATTAAAAAATACTACTGGTTGGTTATGCCAATCGTAATGCACAATTCATTCGTAAATTGCTATGAAATAACTAAGTGAATGATGTGAAGTAGGATTATAAAATTATTAATAAACTACAATTAACAAAATAACTTATAGCAGGATAAATTTCAGGAACATGTTGGAAGTTGATTTGGGCCTGGCATAAAATCTGTAACGCATCACGATCGGTTTTTATTTTTTCTTACCCAGTTTACCTTCCAAATCATTATATTGTTGAAAATATCACCGACACTGCAAATAATTATACAACAATTTTCGAAAGATGTGACCATGAAGTAATATAAACTATTTAACTACTCCTGCATTATATAATGCGTACACATGGACATACTTAATTACCTAAGTTAGATTCATAGAAAACTAATGTCCCAATACCTGCTTCAATTCACCATTGAAAACAAATGTCTTGTTCACGTTAGAAAACTAATGTATCATACAAAAACACATCGACTATTGAAACGAAGTTAAGATTTAGAAGATAGATCAAGGTTAGTTAACATTTTAATCACTGTTTACGCATTTTATATATCCAAATACAAAGGAATGTCCAATCATGACCCGCTATTATATGAATATTAAATAAATTAAAATTGGAAGTTTAACATAAAAACCACTGTTCTGTACCGTGCTATATTTCTGCATATAATAAGCTAATAAATTTCCATCCACAGTTATGGGATGCTTGCATACAGTGTAAAACACTTCAACAAATAATTGAAAATAGCATAAGTGGAAAAATGGGGTTATCTATTTACATCATTTCCCTAGCAGATCATACAAAAAAGGGCTCGAGAGCATCAGTTTTTAATTTGAAGTTCAAGTTTATTTATGTAAATCTGCAGTTCAAGTTGGAAAATTAAGTTTGAAATGTCAAAAATTGGTTATTTACCCACCAAATACCGTTAAACTGGAGAAATAACTGTAGTAACTTATTGAAAATCAATAAAGTATGCATTTCAGAGGAATAAATCATATTTTGGTAGAAATCTATTTTTACACCGTTACTTATATGACTAAACATGTAGATAAAAGAACTAAAAAATAAAGAGGCTAAATTTTTGTACATCTGCCCAACATTTTTATTCTCGAAACGTCTAATTGCCAACTAAACCAATGTCGAAAATAAAGCAGAACCCATACATTTTGTTGAAGAACATACCTTTCTTTATTGGGATTTCTGTTGACATCACGTGTACTGTTACCCAAGCTATTATAATATAATCATTTCCCTGTTTATTTCTCAGTTCAGTTGATAATGTTTTCCTTCGTATTACAGAATGAAGAATGCATTTTCATCTTTTCTTTCCTTGTTTTACCGTAACAATTTACGATTTTCTCAACTCCATATAGTAGGAATTAGTAAACTTCTAGTTTAGTGAAACAAATTAAAATATTCTGATTGAATCAAAACTTGTATAATAAATCGGAGAAGTCCCCAATAACTGAATTTTGACAATCAATTTCGAATTCCGATTACTGAATCAAATTAAAAACCATACAATCTAGATATTACCTTCTACACGCAATGATATTGCAGTAAGAAAGATTAAGACGGTTGTCACATCTATGATTGGGACAGTAAATAACACTACATCGCCAATTGAACTATGTCAGTAAACCGATACAGTGGAAGTAAATAATTTCGGACGAATAGGTAAGCAATTGTTACGAAATATAACTACTCAAAAATGGCTATAATCCATATCCTAGCCACTGCCTTGAGCTGTATAGGAAATCTCTAATCAGAGTAATAATATGAACAAATTACTGACCTATTTCCAATTAACTCCCCCAATCGACGATGGGATTTAATCAACCGTAGAGGATATCCATTGTGGATAGGTTTGGTGAAGTGGAGTTGAACAGAAGGATAGGCAACGGTGGAAAATTACTCAATTTCAATTGGGTGGTGATGATGGTTTTTGAGGATGGTGAAGTTCTTGTAAAAGGGTAGGAGGGCAGTTGAAAGCAATTGGAGAATGCCGGTTTAGTGGAGTTAAAAACTGGAAAAGGGAAGAATGACGGATGAAAACAAGTACGTGGACAATACCGTTTTAATTAAGTTAAAAAGAGTATAGACAGGAATAAAGGACATGTGTCGCTTCATAAACACTTTGGTTTCTGCTTTCCTATATAAGTAATAGATGTATACTGTAAATGGTTAGCTATAGTTTAAATCCAATATTAATTTTCAAAGCTATTAAAGGTAAAATCTATATTTTTACAACAACAAAGATAATATTTTTACAAATAAACTTTGATTTTAAGTGGAGTGTAGAGCCAAATTTAAATCTTGTGGACAACACATAAACGAGATAATATAAATATTATTTCAAACCAAATATATCTATGATTTCAACATAGAATACGTATTGAAACATTTAAAAATAAAAGTGTGGTGACCCCATATATTTTTATCCCAAAAATTATTATATTTTTGTTTTTTTTTATTGCATAAGGAAATATATATATATATTCCATGGTGTTAAGTTTAAATATTTAGGAAATTCATTTAATCTGTTTCCCAAGATCCTAAGTTACCAATATAATTATACCAGTTCATAATTCACCATATAATAGCTCTACATATTTGATGATATGTTTGCTTCTTTTTATTTTTGAATGAGATGATATTTACATCAGTTTCTATACATATAAGTATGATGGTGCAGGCACTGTGCACCTTTGTTTTTTTTTTCTACTCATTCTGCATATATATAACTACTGATATATGATACAATATTTAGGTGTTAAGAAATATAACTGAAAGGAGTATAATTGTTAGTATGAACTTACAAATCTGCTTTCACTATCAAATTTTCATTTCAGGTTACACAGTTATATTTGCTCTACATTTTTCAGGTTGGTTGAAAATACATACTGGTTTGCTTCGAGTTTATATTTCAAAAACTTGGAGTTTTTCAGTTGCTTTCTTCGAGTTGGAAACACTTGCACCACATGAATTGCAGAGAAGTGATTCCAGACTATAAGGATCTGACACTTAACCATTTGAGTTGGTCATGATCCCATTCCTTCAATATTCAAAACCATATTTCTGTGTAAATCATTTCCACAAACATTCTTTCTTATCTCCACTTTGCTTTTATCTTATAAAAGTTTCTATAAGATTTTATTTTCCCAGGTTTTCAGACACAAAACCAAAATGTTTCCAAATCTATTTCTTTTGAAACTCTTTCTGTTTTTAAATCAACTGCATAAACATAAGTCATGCATTTTCTCAAGGATAATACACCACCCAATGTACATTACAGTTCAAGCATAATTTATCTTGTTCAAATTTCACAAGCTTATTTTGTTTTTATGCAAAATCTGTTGCACTTGCCATTCTTAATTGTCATTATTATAACACCAATCAGTTTCAAACAAAAGAACAAGGGACTGATATGCACATTTATTATATATCTATGATATATCAGATTTTCACAGACCTCAAAAGATAACTAAACATTTTATAAGAGCATCATCTAGCTACTTGCCATAAGACTCCACTCATCACAATATTAGTTAGATACATGTCATAATCCAAACACCCAGGAAAAAGAAAAACATCTTCACTATCTAACTTTTAATTACTAATAATAATCAGGTCTTCCACTACAGGCAATCTGCAAATACAAGCATTGTTTCTCTTATTTATACTAGCAGCTAATGCCTCCTTCATTCATCATGTCACTTTTTACTTACCTGCATGCAAATCATTGAGCTGCCCCATTTATATGAGACACCCAGATGTTTGCAAGGCAAACAAAAGGGTCAGTTTACACTGGTATGAGCATTAATAAATTCTATACAAGTTTACAAATCTTATGAATTTTTGTCACTTTCATAATCTAGCAGTTTATAAACTAGGCACATCAGCAAAATAGCTAGGTGACCTCAAGTATACAACCATACATTCAACATACATGCAACAAGCCATGCATTATTCACAACATCATAAATAAATTCAGGTTATGTTCTCCCATATTTTTCCCCCAGCAGATCATTAAGGTTACCACATTAAACCTTATTTAATTTACAGCTTTGTTCAGATATTATAACCCAGAGATTTTAAATCTCATACTCCATTTTATTTAAGGTCTAAATCCCCCTGTCAAATGAACACAAGTATGCATTGTGAAGGAAATCTCCCAGTTAGTCTTACTTATTCCAATCACACAAAGGCCTCAGGGTGCATTTGCACCATGCATATACTTTCCCCCACCTGAAGAAAGCAGATCATTGACTAACTCCAAGTGACCTGATTAATTTTCTTTATTTAATCATAGAGTTTATTGAAAACTCCCCGTCCAATTTTTATGGTTAGCTTATTAAGCCCCTGCTTATAGCTTATTCACAAAAACTTCAACCCATTCATGTTTTCAGAAAACATAAATACTCTTTAGTACAGTCTTTTCTTTTTGCAGAGATTTTTCATCATGTATATGATCTTTCCTATATTAACTTAAGCATTATGATCCTGTTATTATTCTATTGCAGAGGTATGGACAGAGGTGTTTGTTAAAAATTCATCAAAACCCAGAAAAGCCTCCTATCTTATTATTTAGAATATAAACATGAGCTAGACCTTCATCTTGCTGCCTATGTTCAAAATAATTTAGATCCATACTTAACAATAGTGAAAACAGAATTAAAAATGCTCAAACCATATAAGCTTGGAAAAACTATCATACAAAACTCCAAACAGAAATATACAACAACATCCATTTCATCCATATCAAACCATTTCAAAGATTTTAATACTACTTTTAATACTTTTAGGCTGCCTACCAGAGGACTTAATGCCATTGCATAGAATGAATTAATGCTCACCTATTTTATTTTTTCTGTATTATCTTGCTCCTCTACTCTGCATATGCCTTCAGGACTGCATACTCATTTTTCTTCTATTTGTTTTATATGTATATGTTTTTCTGAGAGGATGATGATGATCCTTGTGGTGTGCAGGTTTTATAAAGCTGTTTTTAGGGTTTAAGGAAATGGGTAATTCCTTTGATACCCTTTTTTTTATGCACAGTTTACACTGATGCATGGTCCTCAATTGGAATTATCCCCACTTGATTTCCTTTAGTAGTTATTTCGGGATTTCCAATACTTTAATTTCTGCATGCTATTTCTATGATCTCATCCCATTCATGCCATATGCATGTGACCTTGTACATTTTTATTTTTTTGCTCTATCTTTATAAAAAAACTGTAACCTGTTTGCATTTTCTACCTAGCCACCTTTTCCATTAAATTATATACACCATCATATACTATTATGTGATATAAAAATTATTTATACTATATTACTTTTATTCCACCCCTTAAAACAGCAATTTTTATATATTTATATATATGTGTGTTATAAAAAATTATACATACACACAAGTTTATTTGTTTTTTTCCCCTCTTTCAACATGATTACTTAAGTCATTTAAAATTTCATAAATTTCCATTACATTTTACTTCTTAAATTAAACAGGAAATTCCCTATATTTTAAATACATATATTCATATAATTCTTTAGTCATAAAACTATTTGTTTTAAGTCAAAACCTTTTTTTTTATAACTTCTGAAATTCTTGAAATAAATATAACTTTCATTTTATTTTAGTTTTGGGTCATTACATACCCTCCCGCTTAAAGGAATTATGTCCCCATAATTTCTTCTAATTTCTCCAATTAAAAATATTAATTCATAGCCTGTTTTAATTCCATAACCCCATACTCACATTTTATGAAAGCAAGCAATGCATAAGAATATTCAGAGAATTATTATAAACTACTTAAACATACCTTTCCATCAGTAAACAAGTTGGGGTATTTAGCCCTCATTTTGTCCTCCACCTCCCATGTACAATCATTGGTGTCCAAGCTCCATTGAATTTTTACCAGTTTGGTCACCTTGTTCCTCAACTTTTTCTCTTCCTGAGCAACTATCCCCACTGGTTCATTTGCATAGACCAAATTCTTTTGGACTTGAATTTGAGTAGGTGACTCCAGAATTGCTCCTTCATCATGCACCCATTTTCTCAATTGAGAAACATGAAACACTGGATGTACACCACTTAACTCCTCAGGTAATTTAAGTTTATAGGCCATAGCACTAATTCTTTGCATAATTTCATATGGCCCTACAAATCTTGGTGATAACTTACCAGATTTCCCAAACCTGAACACTTTTCTCATTGGTGATACTTTTAGAAAAACATACTCTCCTTCCTTAAACTCCATTGGCTTTCTCCTTTTATCTGCATAAGACTTCTGTCTTGACTGTGTTGTTTTCATTCTATGTCTAATTAACTCAATCATGTTGGAAGTTTCTTTAACATGATCTGGTCCTATTAGTATACCCTCTCCCATATCCAACCAACAGGCAGGGGATGTGCAGGGTCTTCCATACAAGGCTTCAAAGGGTGCCATTCCTATGGTTGACTGGTAACTATTGTTATATGTAAACTCTGCCAAATGAATGTGGTCCTCCCAATTACCCCCAAAGTCAAGCACACATGCTCTTAATAGATCCTCCAATATTTTATTTACTATTTCTGTCTGCCCATCACTTTGAGGATGGTAGGCAGTACTTAAGCATAATTGTGTTCCCATTGCTTCTTGGAAGCTTTCCCAAAATCTTGAGGTGAACAAAGTGTCTCTATCACTTACAATGGTCTTAGGTATACCATGTAGCCTTACCACTTCCTTAATAAATAATTGTGCAAGTTTAGATGCATTTCTATCTGACCTGACAGGGACAAAGTGAGCTGATTTGGTTAGCCTATCAACAATTACCCATATACTATCATTGCCTCTCTTAGTTCTAGGCAAACTATCCACAAAATCCATGGAAATACTTTCCCATTTCCACTGAGGTACCTCCAATGGTTGCAGCATGCCAGAGGGCTTTTGGTAGTCTGCTTTAATTTGTTGACAAGTGAAACACTTTGCCACATATCTTGCCATTGCTTGTTTCATTCCTGGCCACCAGTAGCTTCTATTTAAATCATGATACATTTTAGTACCACCAGGGTGTATGGTGTACTTGGTTTTGTGATGCTCATTCATGATTTCTTCCTTCAACTCTGCAATGTCTCGTACACACAGCTTCTCATTCTTCCTCAAATATCCTTTGTGATCTATTTTAAAATTTTCCAACTCAATATTGCTATGTAACATTTCTTTCTTCTCCTTCAAATCCTTGTCTTGGTCTTGCATGCTACCAATTTTCTCCACTAGATTAGATTTTACTGTAATCAACCCTAGTGTGCCATATTCTACCATATCATTGTGCTCACCAAAATTCTTTTCATTCTTGCTATGTATATCTGCCTCCCCAAGCATTGTTAGGTTTTTAAATTCATCAATCATTAGACTTGCTAACCTAACTTGATGCCTACTCAAGGCATCTGCCACCCTATTGGCTTTTCCAGGGGTGTACAAAATATCTAAATCATATGCAGCTAGAAATTCCATCCACCTTGCTTGTCTCATATTCAAATCTTTTTGAGAAAATAAATATTTCAATGCTTGATGGTCTGTAAATAATTCAAATTTTGCTCCAAGCAAATAATGCCTCCAAAGTTTTAATGCAAACACTATTGCAGCTAATTCTAAATCATGAGTTGCATATTTGGTTTCATTGGGTTTAAGCTGTCTTGATGCATATGCCACTACCTTGCCATGTTGTATAAGCACTGCACCTAGTCCAGACCCACTAGCATCAGTATATACAACCATTCCTTCATTTTCTTCTGGGATTTGCAAAACAGGAGCTTCTACCAGTGCTTGCTTCAATTTCTCAAAAGCTTGTTCACACTGCTCAGTCCACACATATGGTTGGTTCTTTTTTGTCAACTTAGTCATTGGTGCGGCTATTCTTGAAAAATCTTTGATAAACCTTCTATAATACCCTGCCAATCCCAAGAATGATCTCACCTCAGTCACTGTTCTGGGTCTACTCCATGATTGAACTGCAATCACTTTGCTTGGATCTACACTTACCCCTTGCTGTGACACTATGTGTCCTAAGAATTTTACTTCATGTTGCCAAAATGTACATTTTGAATACTTGGCTTTTAATTCATGTTCTCTAAGTCTGGATAATACTAAGTGTAAATGCATAGCATGATCATCTTCTGTCTTGGAGTAAATTAATATATCATCTATAAATACTAGAACAAATTTATCCAAAAAGTCTCTGAAAATTCTATTCATTAAATCTACAAAATAGGAGGGAGCATTGGTCAAGCCAAATGGCATTACTAAAAATTCATATAAGCCATATCTGGTATTAAAGGCTGTGTACTCAATGCTTTCCTCTGCAACTTTCATTTGGTGAAATCCAGAAGCTAAATCTAATCTTGAAAATATTCTAGCTCCATGTAATTGATCAAATAGATCATCTATTCTAGGCAGTGGGTACTTATTTTTAATAGTTACCTTGTTTAAATCCCTATAGTCTACACACAACCTCATTGTTCCATCATGTTTCTTGACAAAGAGCATTGGGGAACCCCAACTAGAACTACTTGATCTTATAAATCCTTTCTCTTCTAATTCTTCTAGTTGATGTTTTAATTCTACCAGTTCTTTTGGACCCATCCTATAAGGCTTTTTAATGATTGGATTTGTTCCTGGCATTAACTTTATTTTGAACTCAACTGGTCTATTCTGAGGAATTCCTCTCACTTCTCCAAACACATCTGTGTATTCATTAACTACTAGAATTTCCTCTATTTTTAATTCCTTTTGAATTTCATTTATACTCCAAATTTTATTAAAACATGTGTTCTTTGCTATTTCACTTAGAACTGTAATTCTTTTGCCTTCATTTGTCTCCAAAGAAATAGTAAGATTTTCTAAATTTAAAATTGCTTTATTTTTCATTAACCAATCTACCCCCAATATAATCCCAATACCAGGATAATTTAAAGTATATAGATCTGAATCAAAACCATAACCTCCTATAATTAATTTCAGACCCATACACTTCATTCTTAGCATACAATGACTCCCTATGGGACTGTGTATAGTTAAGGGTTGTTCAATAGAAACACAAGCAAGTGCTAATTTATTTACAATTTCCAAAGATATCAGTGAATGTGAGGCACCAGTGTCATATACTACTGATATTGGTTGGGTATTGATTAGAATTATACCTTCAAGTTGTCCAACATTTTCAGTGGTGTTGGTTGCCAAAGCTCCTACCCTTGCTGTTTTCTTATGAGTCTCTGGACAGTCCTTCTTTAAATGTCCCATCTTTCCACAGTTATAGCAGCTTCCTTTTGGTATTTTTTGGGTCAGGGCATTGGTTACTGTAATGTCCAGCTTTTCCACAGTTAAAACAATGAGTAAATTTCTTGCTTTCAGATGCTATTGCTCCTTCCCCTTTCTTAACTCCTTTACTTGCATTTCTCTTGTCATAAGGTTGCACTTTGTTCTTGCCTCCCTTCTTCTTATTGAGCTTCATGTTCCTGAATTTCTCTCTTGTGGTATCATGTTGCTCAAAAGAGAGTGTTAGATCAATCACTTGATCAAAAGTTTTATCTTTATATGGTAACATTGCCCTGGATAGATTGGGGTTCAAGCCTTGAATGTACCTTGCATTCTTTGCTTCTGCATTCCCTATCAACACCATTCCATATTTAGATAATGCTTCAAACTTCTGAGTATACTCATTTACACTCATGCTTCCTTGCCTTAATCTAATAAAATCTTCAAGCAGTGTGGCTTTGGCAGATGCTGGGATAAATCTGGCCTCAAGCATGACTTTGAAATCATTCCAAGTGATATCATTTTCTGGCCTTCCTACTATCACAACCTCCCACCAGTCCAGTGCAACCCCCTTCAATTTCCTTGAAGCTATTTGTCTTTTCCTTTGGTCATTGATTTGCATATCTGTAAAGACCCTCTCCATAGTCCTTATCCACATTTGAACACCCATACCTCCTTCAGTGCCTTCAAAATCCTTTCCTCCCAAATTGGTACAAGTCTTGAGCAGTTTGGAGAGCTCCTCATGAGGATTATCTTGCCTTGGTGCCATTCCATCCCTCAAAGCCCTCATAAAATCTTCCATGCTTATCACAGGTGGCTCACGTGATGGTCCTGCACCTGCGTGATGTCTGGGTCCTACCATAATGCTATAGATATAATTTTTAAGTTAGCTTATTTACCCCCATATTCTTAATATCTTTACTTTGTTCATTTATTTGATTTAGGTGTACCCTATACATGTATCTCAAGCATACATTTCAGTCATACAAAAACATCCAACCTCAAGAATTCAATCAATGCATTCAATCATCGATATACATACTATAATGTTTACTATGTTATTTAAAACATAGCTCTGATACCAACTGTGGTGACCCCATATATTTTTATCCCAAAAATTATTATATTTTTGTTTTTTTTTATTGCATAAGGAAATATATATATATATATATATATATATATATATATATATATATTCCATGGCGTTAAGTTTAAATATTTAGGAAATTCATTTAATCTGTTTCCCAAGATCCTAAGTTACCAATATAATTATACCAGTTCATAATTCACCATATAATAGCTCTACATATTTGATGATATGTTTGCTTCTTTTTATTTTTGAATGAGATGATATTTACATCAGTTTCTATACATATAAGTATGATGGTGCAGGCACTGTGCACCTTTGTTTTTTTTTTCTACTCATTCTACATATATATAACTACTAATATATGATACAATATTTAGGTGTTAAGAAATATAACTGAAAGGAGTATAATTGTTAGTATGAACTTACAAATCTGCTTTCACTATCAAATTTTCATTTCAGGTTACACAGTTATATTTGCTCTACATTTTTCAGGTTGGTTGAAAATACATACTGGTTTGCTTCGAGTTTATATTTCAAAAACTTGGAGTTTTTCAGTTGCTTTCTTCGAGTTGGAAACACTTGCACCACATGAATTACAGAGAAGTGATTCCAGACTATAAGGATCTGACACTTAACCATTTGAGTTGGTCATGATCCCATTCCTTCAATATTCAAAACCATATTTCTGTGTAAATCATTTCCACAAACATTCTTTCTTATCTCCACTTTGCTTTTATCTTATAAAAGTTTCTATAAGATTTTATTTTCCCAGGTTTTCAGACACAAAACCAAAATGTTTCCAAATCTATTTCTTTTGGAACTCTTTCTGTTTTTAAATCAACTGCATAAACATAAGTCATGCATTTTCTCAAGGATAATACACCACCCAATGTACATTACAGTTCAAGCATAATTTATCTTGTTCAAATTTCACAAGCTTATTTTGTTTTTATGCAAAATCTGTTGCACTTGCCATTCTTAATTGTCATTATTATAACACCAATCAGTTTCAAACAAAAGAACAAGGGACTGATATGCACATATATTATATAGCTATGATATATCAGATTTTCACAGACCTCAAAAGATAACTAAACATTTTATAAGAGCATCATCTAGCTACTTGCCATAAGACTCCACTCATCACAATATTAGTTAGATACATGTCATAATCCAAACACCCAGGAAAAAGAAAAACATCTTCACTATCTAACTTTTAATTACTAATAATAATCAGGTCTTCCACTACAGGCAATCTGCAAATACAAGCATTGTTTCTCTTATTTATACCAGCAGCTAATGCCTCCTTCATTCATCATGTCACTTTTTACTTACCTGCATGCAAATCATTGAGCTGCCCCATTTATATGAGACACCCAGATGTTTGCAAGGCAAACAAAAGGGTCAGTTTACACTGGTATGAGCATTAATAAATTCTATACAAGTTTACAAATCTTATGAATTTTTGTCACTTTCATAATCTAGCAGTTTATAAACTAGGCACATCAGCAAAATAGCTAGGTGACTTCAAGTATACAACCATACATTCAACATACATGCAACAAGCCATGCATTTTTCACAACATCATAAATAAATTCAGGTTATGTTCTCCCAGATTTTTCCCCCAGCAGATCATTAAGGTTACCACATTAAACCTTATTTAATTTACAGCTTTGTTCAGATATTATAACCCAGAGATTTTAAATCTCATTCCCCATATTATTTAAGGTCTAAATCCCCCTGTCAAATGAACACAAGTATGCATTGTGAAGGAAATCTCCCAGTTAGTCTTACTTATTCCAATCACACAAAGGCCTCAGGGTGCATTTGCACCATGCATATACTTTCCCCCACCTGAAGAAAGCAGATCATTGACTAACTCCAAGTGACCTGATTAATTTTCTTTATTTAATCATAGAGTTTATTGAAAATTCCCCCTCCAATTTTTATGGTTAGCTTATTAAGCCCCTGCTTATAGCTTATTCATAAAAACTTCAACCCATTCATGTTTTCAGAAAACATAAATACTCTTTAGTACAGTCTTTTCTTTTTGCAGAGATTTTTCATCATGTATATGATCTTTCCTATATTAACTTAAGCATTATGATCCTGTTATTATTCTATTGCAGAGGTATGGACAGAGGTGTTTGTTAAAAATTCATCAAAACCCAGAAAAGCCTCCTATCTTATTATTTAGAATATAAACATGAGCTAGACCTTCATCTTGCTGCCTATGTTCAAAATAATTTAGATCCATACTTAACAATAGTGAAAACAGAATTAAAAATGCTCAAACCATATAAGCTTGGAAAAACTATCATACAAAACTCCAAACAGAAATATACAACAACATCCATTTCATCCATGTCAAACCATTTCAAAGATTTTAATACTACTTTTAATACTTTTAGGCTGCCTACCAGAGGACTTAATGCCATTGCATAGAATGAATTAATGCTCACCTATTTTTTTTTTTTTTCTGTATTATCTTGCTCCTCTACTCTGCATATGCCTTCAGGAATGCATACTCATTTTTCTTCTATTTGTTTTATATGTATATGTTTTTCTGAGAGGATGATGATGATCCTTGTGGTGTGCAGGTTTTATAAAGCTGTTTTTTGGGTTTAAGGAAATGGGTAATTCCTTTGATACCCTTTTTTTTTTATGCACAGTTTACACTGATGCATGGTCCTCAATTGGAATTATCCCCACTTGATTTCCTTTAGTAGTTATTTCGGGATTTCCAATACTTTAATTTCTGCATGCTATTTCTATGATCTCATCCCATTCATGCCATATGCATGTGACCTTGTACATTTTTATTTTTTTGCTCTATCTTTATAAAAAAACTGTAACCTGTTTGCATTTTCTACCTAGCCACCTTTTCCATTAAATTATATACACCATCATATATTATTATGTGATATAAAAATTATTTATACTATATTACTTTTATTCCACCCCTTAAAACAGCAACTTTTATATATTTATATATATATGTGTTATAAAAAATTATACATACACACAAGTTTATTTGTTTTTTTCCCCTCTTTCAACATGATTACTTAAGTCATTTAAAATTTCATAAATTTCCATTACATTTTACTTCTTAAATTAAACAGGAAATTCCCTATATTTTAAATACATATATTCATATAATTCTTTAGTCATAAAACTATTTGTTTTAAGTCAAAACCTTTTTTTTTTATATAACTTCTGAAATTCTTGAAATAAATATAACTTTCATTTTATTTTAGTTTAGGGTCATTACAAAAAGCAAAATGAACAAATTGATTTTGACAATTGCCTCAACCTTCACATATTCGGCCTAGGGGTTATGTTTGCTCGGCCATAGTGGTGATTTGGGCTAGGATACGCATGCATGTGCACGGCTACAAGGAATTGAAGAGTGGAAGTTACAACACGAAAGAATATCAAGGGTTTAAGGCAAAAAAGTGTGTTTTTGTGCACACTTTGGTTTCGCCTGACATGGCTTGGGCTCGGTCATGCAAGGTGAAGTTCAGGTGGTGTCTGGAGTGGCAGCCATAGGTGGTGGAGGATAAGGTGGCGGCGGCTATGGAGGTGCCAAGGTGGAAAAATGAAGGGCTGTTTTCATTAAGGGTTCGGCTATGGCAAATTCAAGGTGATTTTGCAACATTTGGTGGTGATTGCTTCAAGGGTGCTCACGGCCAGGTCAAGACAAGTGGAGAGGAGGATGATGTGGCCGTGGATGTGGTGGTGCTGGACGGTGGAGGTGATGGAGGGGCTATGGCCGATCAAGATAAGGAGAGGCAAGGCACATTCAATGGAAAAATCAAATAAAATGATAAGAGAAAAGTAGAAAAATTTTAAGAAGCCATTACCTTATCCTTTCAGATCTGAAAGCATGCATGTATTGTGAAGTGAGAAAGTGATGTTTTATGTGAATGACAAAAAGAAAACTCATGATTATGAGCTTGGGAAGGGAAGGCCTAAAAAATTGAAGGGGTGGAAAATGAAAAGTCAAAAGTTAAAAAGGCTAAAGTCTCTTAAAATTTCCACTTTTCTTTATTCAAATAAACCAAAATAAAATCATGTAAATAAAATAAAAATAAATACACAATAACGTGAAAATGAAATGAATAAACAAATTTTAGAAAAAAATAGAAAAATATAAGAATATAGTTAATTATATGTAAACTAGTATTGAAAATTGAAAACAAAATATGACTAGTTTTGGAAAAATAACGACAACACTTTAAAAATGTTTTTAAAAAAAAAAATATATACATAGCATGCCATATTATGCACATATGCACAAATTAGAACAAGATATGACAAACAAAAATATTATTTATATATTTTAAAATAAACAATATTGTTGAATATATCAATTTACATACAATATTGTAAAAAGCATAACTTTTACAATATTAATATGATTTCAATGAAACGTAAAGCAATATACTTAAAATTTAATATATTTTCATAAGAAAAGACGAAATTCAAAAATTCAAAAATTTAAACTTTTAATTTAAAAGTCACAGTTTGACCATATTGACCAAAAATACACTTTTCTGGAAAATATTATGTTTATTCATGTTTGAAATTGTAATTCACATAAAAATCAAAATTTATATTTAAAATAAAAAATTATTAATTTTAATAAATAAAATAAAGTTTTAGATTAGGGATTTCAATTTAAAGTAAATAAAATATACAATTAAAATAATCACAAAATACAGGGTTGTTACACCGAAGGTGGTGGCACGGGGAAGGTTTTTGGGTAATGGTTTCGTTCAGTTTGGGTTGAGTTCTCGATTTCAAATTTTTCGACGATTCTTGGTGCAGGGTGATCCGGTGGATAGAAGTGGTTGGCGTCGACTCGTGGAAGGTCAAGAAATTGGTCGGAGGGCGTTGGATCATGGGTGCATGTGCATGCGTGCACAAGCAATTCTGGGTTGATGATGTTTTGGGGAAGACGTTATTTTTCTCTGGTTTAGACTCATGACATTTGGGATTTGCCTTGAAGATTTTGGGGTCATAAGTGTATCGTAATTTTTGCTCGGGAAATTTGGTGAGTTGCTTGGGTAGAAATCAGGGTAGACCCGAAGTTGTTGTCAACTGTTTTGATTTTAAAAGGAAGCAAGTTTTAAAATCAAAAAAATAAATCAAATTTAAAATCTACTTCTTTATATAATAAATGTTTATTTAACATTTGTTTTTAAAAAGGAATATGTTTTGATTAACTTATTTTGCAAGTAGTTTGAACTTAATGTAGAAATGAAATTAATGGTTAATTTTAAGGGATAAAATGTTGTAAGTATTTACTAGATAAATGGTTTATCCTAAAGGATTGATTAATTAAGGTTTTGATGTTTTTAGATTTATCAAGTTAATAAGAGAAGTTAAAGAGTAATTAATCAATTCCATTTATTAATAATTGAGAGTTAATAAATTAATTTACTAGAGATAAATTGATTGGTAATTAGAATTAATTAACTGGTGATTAGATGTTATTAATGTAAGGATAAATTAATTTAATTAATATTTAAAGGTTTAATTAACTGAGGATAATTAACCAATGGGTTAATTACTTGATGGAAGATATTAAAGGTAAATTACTTAATAGAAGTAATTAAGGATTAATTACTTTGTGTAATTAATTAAATTAATTAAGAAAATTAATTAAGGGTTAATTAATTAATTTAACAATAATTAATTAATTAAAGGATTAAGGTTAATTAATGTATGTGCTTAATTTGAATATTTCTTATTAAATGTAATTAATTAAAAGAATAATTAATTACTAGAAGTGATTAGAGGATCGTTAATGAATGTCATTTATTAATTAAAGATTAATTAATGTGAATGGTTAAGGCTAATTAATGATTAATTAAAAGACAATTACTAAATGTAATTATAAGATAATTAATCAAGGAGGATTAATTAAGATGGATCATCATTTGGGTTGAAATTAATCAATGATAGGTAAGCAGGATTAAAGTAATCCAAGTGATTGAGGTTGGTAATTAATTTAATTGTAGATAAATTAAATTAATTAGGAATTGCATATCTAATAAATCTTGCTTATGGATGATTGAATAATATTGGATTGTTTGGGTTGTTGATGTCTCTGATAGACAATGTAGATGTGCTGTGATATAATAGTTAAATAGTAATATTGTAAGTTATTTATCGATGATGAATTGTTCTGTGGAATGATATCCAGAATATGTATTGTATTATTTAAAACTTAACAACTTGGATTAGTAATGATATTGAATTCGAAGAGACCGAGGTCGGGTATCAGTAATACCCGAAACCACTTTGATTAGTAAATTAAATTCTTTATAAATTGGATATGTGAAATTAAATAGGCTGGAGTGGAATGAATTGGGTAACATGAACATTTAACCTGAGATTGTTATGTGAGATAAATGATTTACTATAAGAACTCGTAAAAGGTACGAGTTACCCTAGTATACGCATATGTTATAACTTGGTATTTCATGTTATATGGTTTTACTCACGTTGGTTTCCAGCCTGACCTGGGTGTCACTTTGACGTAATGCTCAGGTCAGACCGAGTATTATAAAATTTCAAGTAAGGACGTTTGGAATTCAGGAGGCGAGTTGGATGGTAGGAACATATGGAGTGTATTCCGCTGTGATATATTGTAGTTTATCTGGGACAAGTGATTTTAGTTGCCCAGTGTTTTTTTAAATGTGTAACTCTGATGTATTAAAATATAATTTGACAAGTACGGATTTCCTTTGTATAACTGCTTATCTTATTTGATATTACATTTTGATCCACTGCGAATGTGAGAATTTGTGTTTAGTGTTTCTGTTTCTTCTTCGTCTTCTATCTCTTTTCTTCTCTTTCCTAACTATCTGGAATATTCGGATCAAAAATTCTGGGTCGTTACATTTGGTATCAGAGCTGAAGATTAAGCGAGAACCTTGGTTCTGGTGAGGGATACTCATTAAAGATAGGGTCAACGGTACCAGGAAGTATCAGATGTGCTCGATTTTTTTTCCAGTGATATTCGATACTGCTGGGTGTTGGGGATGATCAGAGGGATCGTCGGTGATGTATTAGTGGTAGCAAGGTTGATCGTAGTTCGCCAGAGCGTGGGTACATGTGCACTATGCACCTGGATATTTGGTTTTTTGCGAGATTGTGGAAGATGAAGCTGGCTCGTGTTCGTGTGAGGGGAATTCAGGGTTTAGCTCGAAGTAAATTTGAAATTGAAATGGTTCGGGGAAAAATGGCATTGTGCTCGGGTTTTTGGTGATCTGGCTTGGGTTATTCGAAATACAGCAGATTTTCAAAATTAAAAGTAAGTAATCAACAAAGTTTAAACAATGTAAAGTGTAGGATCTAGATTAACCCTAGAGGGGGGGTGAATAGGGTTATAGCAAATTTTCTCAAATTAAACACAGAAATATAATTGCAGAAATAAATATGCTGAAAAGTAAATCACACACAAAATTTACCCAGCTTCGGCAATCCCTGCCTACTGCTGCATTCACAGATTTCTATTAGAATTAAACAGTATCACGCTTACAAACACTCTACTAGACTCGCAGACCCTTTTGCTCCCGCTCACAAACACTCTACTAGACTCGCACACCCTGCTCCCGCCTGCAGAGTTTCGCTCACTCGCAAACACTGCTCCCGCCTATAGAGCTTTGCAAACTCGCACTCCCTGCTCACTGAACTAATTCTAAATAGACAATCTGACACTACCTAATCCCTAGGTGGTGATTTACAAATTCTTCGACTCGAAAAGAAAAAACAACTTCACAAATAACCGTAGGAGCAAAAATTAAAATACGAGCTTGAATGCGTGATTTTTGCTCAAAATATAATAACTAAGAAAACCCCTTTATAATTGAAGCCAAAACAAAATTAAGCCCTTTTATGATTGAACAAGGCCGGCCCCTTGTTTTTATTAACCCGATTCACTTTGGCTTTGACCCATTCCTTCTTTTGCTTGTAAAAATGTCGGCCTTTCTATGTCGAATTAGGGCTTCGTTCTGATGATCGATCTCTGATTTGTGACCGATGGCTTGCGTCGCTTGTTCTCTGATAATTGATTCTTGTTACTAGCTCGTTCTCTGATGATAGATTTGCGTTGACAGTTCGTTCTCCGGTGATCGAGTTGTTGATGATTCGGTATGTTATTTCTTTTCGTTGCTGGTTTTAATGATTTGCTTGACTCTATAACTCGATGCCGATGATGAACTTGGGTTTGTGTTTTGATTTGATTCGATTTTTTCTCAACAGCCGTTGGTGATTTTGGGATTGTATTTATATGAATTCTGGACACTTGATTTTGCTTGTATCGATTCGATACTTTCCTAAATTATGCTTTCCTGATTTTAATTTCACCTTGATACGCACGGCTTTGATTGTGTTGCGTTCGATTTTCTTCTTGTATAAAAAAACAGAAACTTTCCTTTTTTTTTAACATCTCTGACCATTGCAAAAAATAATGATATGAATTTTATATTCATTGAACTCTGACTTCGGCTTGTATTTTACTTCGATCATCTCTGCTGCATACTGTACTTGGTCGAGATCATCCCCATTCTGTAGATCTGAACTTTGCATTTTATACAACAGTACATGCTCACTATCTTCTGTTCACCTGCATGTTTACTGTGACGTTGGTCTTCATGTACTTGATATTGTAGTCTTCTTCGAACTGTCTTCATGTCTTGTTTCATGTTGCAACTGACTTGTGTCTGCATTGTTGATTCAGAACTTCTGTTCATGTCGGCACTGGCTGTAGTTGAGTTGATACATTTGTCAGTTCTACATTTGTTTCACTTTGATGTTGTGTATGTGATGCATTCATTACTGCAATACTTGTCTTGGTTGAGTTTGTTGTTACAGTATTCATTGAACTGAATATCATGGTGTTCTGTTCACCCATTACTCCACTTGCATTGCATTTGTAATTGATGCAGTTTTAACAATTGGTCATTTCTGCTATGTTATCTTCACTGCTGCCACTTTGTAGTTGCTCTGCACTTTGGTGGCTCTGGCTTGTTTATCTGAACTTGTTGCATATATCACTGAGTTCTTATTTCATATGCTTGCACTACTTCTCTTTGGTCATGTCTGATGGCATTTCTTTTGTGGTCTTTGTTGTTGGCATTTTCTTCATGCCTGACTTGTTCTTTGTATCTATAGTTTGCAGCTTGGTCTTGAGTTGTTTAATGAAGAGGTTGAACTTGCATACTTCATGTAGCCTTCTGACTGTTGCTTCATGTAGTTGACATATTTGTGGTCTTCATTTAGTGATTTGCACTGCTACACTGTTGCATTATAGCAGTTGCTTCTGTGCATATATATTGGTCTTTTACTTTATGCTGCAGTCTGCAGTTTCCATATTTGTGCTCGAGCTTGCATGTGTACCACTAATCATGCTTGTGATATTCATTTGGGTTTGTGTGTTGTCTCTGACCTGAGCATGTTTATATTGAACTGCCTCCTGTACTTGCAGTTTGGTCCATTGAGTTGTTGCAATTGAATTCAAGTTTCTTGTACTTGTGCACTGTTGTGCCTGGTTCTTTTCATGTTGCAACTCAAATGTTTCACTCTGATATATTTTTGCATTTGCCACTGAGCTTGATTCATGCTTACTGTCACTACTGCTTTGAGTCAGTTTCATGGTCACTTATGCAGTTTGAAGCTTGCCACTGACTTTGGTTCTTTGCTTGCATCGTTGTAGTTGCATTTATGTCACGTAGTTGCATACTTTGACTTGATGCTGCACATATGTTTGTTGCAGTCCCTTTTTGCTGTTGCTATGTAGTTACTATGCTTTGCTTGGTCTCTGATCTCTGTTGCTTCACCACTGAACATTTGTCACTTCACTGTTGCACTTTTGTGCTTTGAGTCAGTTTCATTGTTGCTCTATGTTCATGTTCTTGCAGTCTTCATGACTGTATTGTTGCAGTCGAGTTGTATTCATGTACACTTGTGGCTTGAACTTGATTCACTTCATGTTTGTTGCCACTTTACTTTGTATTACTGCCCTTGTGTCTGGTCTTTTCATTCATGTTGCAACTGCACTCATGATGGCTGTTCATTTGTATTCTGGTCAGTCTTGTTGTACATTGCATAGTGCATTGTCGAAGCTTTGAACTGTTAGCAACTTGACACTGTTGTACACTTGCTCTTGTTGGCTGCGCACACGAGTTGGTGAGGCAGTGCACACGTGTATGAATGTACACGTGTGTATTGCAGCCACTTATGGTTACATGTCCCAGTAATATCTATATGCATGACTTTGTGATGAAATCAAGTGTGAATGATGACGAACAACCCAAATAACTGAGGCAAATCATATTTTCAAAAATCGTATTTTATTTTATATTGCAAAAATATTTCTTTTTCAATTTTACTGCGTTAGTGAATATTTTTGCAGATTGCTCAGATGCTGGATTCAAACTGCAATGCAGTTGAAGACAAAATACGAGTGTAAGTGATATGTAGTGAGGTTATCAATGTAAAAATATTTGTGATGTAATCGTGATGTAATCAGAAATGTATATTTATAGTGAGAGCATGAATTTGTACTATTCAAGATTGTAATAAATATTTGTTTGAATAAAATTTCTGTTTGAATTCAAAATCTGTGTAACTTATTCTGTTTGAATTCAAATTCAAATTCTGTGTAATTTATTTTATTCAACAAATATTTATTTAATCTATGAAAAATAAAATAGTACATTACCAAATACATTTAAATGAATATATATGTTTATTATCATCAAACAAAAAACATATAAGCGCATATTCAACATAAAGGTTTAAATTAAGTTTTGGATAAACATAAGAAGGTAAATAAAGTTTTAAAAAGTAAATGATGAAGTTATTCAAGTTTCCAAGATAAATTAACTATAATTTAGAAGCTAAAATGTATTTTTTAAACAAGTGTTAAAACAAAGTTTTTAAGTTTCAATTTTTAAAGTTAAATGTTAAAAATTGATTTGTTTTTAAAAGAAATATATGATAGGTTAGCTATATTAATTTCTATATGCTTTACAAATGGAATTTTGATTATTAATTACTTAATGATACTAATTAAAGAATGATTAATTAATTTATGTGATTAATTAATTAGGGTAATTAATTTGAGGATAATTAATTAATTGAAGTAATTAATCAAGGGATAATTAATGTAATTAGTTAGGGGTTGATTTATAAATTAATATTATCAACTAAAGATAATTAATTTATGATTAAGGTGCGACTAATCAAGTGATTAAAGAATGATTACGCAATGTAATTAATTTATGATTTATTAACAAAAGTGATTAAGGATAATCACTTATTGTAATGAATTAAAATAACTAATTAAGTGGTATTTAATTAAGGGGTAATTATTTTATTGAATTAAAAATAACTAATTAAAGTATAATTAAATAATTAACGGTTAATTATTTGACGATTAGGAGTTAATTGATTTATTAATTAAGGTTGATTAATTAATGATAGGTTAATTAATTAAAATGGTTTGTAATTAATTAATGTTAATTAACCTGGATAAGTAATCAATCTGATTCAAATTTATCAAACGATTAATTGATCCTACTTATGAATGTTTGAATTTTATTGAATACTGAATTGTTTGATATCTTTGATCTATGATGCTGTGTGATATGAATTATTTTGATTCGAGCTATAATGAACGTAACTTATTTATTTATGATGAATGTATATTATTTATCTGTGAATCTGTGAATGGAAGATAAGCGTTGTAGATTATATCGCTTGTCATTATTGCTATGATTGAATTTGTGATGATTGATGTTGTGCCCTATTGTGTAAAACCCTTGGACTACACCTTACACACACAAATATGGATTGCACGAGGAAATCGGTTAAGACACAGATATTTGAATTAAATATTTTTGATTGTAAAGTTGAATTTTGAATTCAAATGGTTTTGGAAATGGAATTGAATTAAATATGGAAAGCTTTGAAAAGTAGTTTTGAAGATAAAAGTTATTTTGAATAACTTGATTAAGTTTTGAAATTGAAATAGTTTGATTTGAATTCGAATTCAAGATTTGAATTATGGTTGAACAAGGTATATAATTTGTTTATATGGGTTTTAACACATTTTAAAAATATTATTTCGAAAATTTGAATTTAACCCAGGTTTTATACTTGAAGGGCATTAACTTGTGAAAATGAAATCGTATTTGTCCGAAACAAAAACTATTTGTTTTCAAATAATAATATCTTTCATATAAAGAAAGGGTTCCCAATTTGTGTTGAAAAGATTTCATGTTTGAAATAGAATTGTTTTGAAAGCTATGAATAAATCTTTGTGAAAAATGATTGAACCTTGTTTTGAAATTGAAGAGGATCTTAAAGGTGTATCTTTTGTATGAAAGATTTGAAATGGAGTTGTTTCGAAAGCTATGAAGGAATCTTTGTGAAACATTTGATGAACCTTGTTTTCAAATAAAAGAAGATCTCAAAGATAGATCTTTTGTTTCAATATTGTGAATGAATCTTTATGAAAGAGTGGTGAACTTTGTGAAGTGAATCTTTTTGTTTAAAGATTAAAATGGTAATTTTTTTAAACCATTTAAAGAAAGGTTTTGGGCTTTAAGTTATGACTTAACTGAGATCCCAATATCCATATGTTTTTAAATATCGCGCTCATTATTCGGTTTAGCCGGGAGATGACCTTGTGTCATATAACCCATTCCGAATATGGATAGCATTTGAAGATCGGTGGTAAAGAAACGGTATTTTCGAAAACGAAAGGATTACCCGTCGAATGTCTCTGCACTGAGTCACGCCGGTATAGAGATCTCCATCTGTGATGGGGAGTCCGATCGGGATTGTGAATATCCGGATGGCAAGGGCTTCTTTGAAGTGCCTTCGATTCTATTCGCACTCGGAATAGATTTGTATGGATGTGTGTCAGACATTACACTTTGAGATGTAAAACTAGTTTCTATCAAATACATTTCTATTTAGTGGCGGAAAATTTATTCTCTTAGCTTAACACCCTTCTCTAAGACGTACGAACTTAGAGGTTATGTAGTTGATGGTTACTAGTGATACATTCGCGATTTGGTAATGTGGCATACGAAGTGCTGCTGATCATTTGTTGATCGAAGCATGGCTTTTGTGAAAAGCATAGCTTTCTGGATGAGAATTCGTCGAGCCTCACAACCCGGTAATGGTCGAAACATGAATCATTACAGAAAGGTTATTTGGGGGTAGCACCCCCGAGGGTACGTCCATTTCCTTCTGGATTATAAGTGGTATCATGGTATGGAGCCAAAATGCTTAACTTTGTGGTTTCTGCAAACTTATTGCTTTGTGGTTGTTGGTTGAGAGGTACCTAGGATAAAGGTTGGTAACGACTGGGGGATGACACACTCGTGTCAGTAGTTACTTCCGGGTAGGGGTAACCCGGCCTTGTGTTGGTAGAGATCCGGTTAGGTTCTCGGGGGCGTCCCTCCAGAGGCGTTCCATTCGGTGTGGGAAGTTCCTTAGCCTGATTGGAAATCCAATCATCCAATATGCGCCTTGTATGGTTTTAGTTGTATAACCTGCCATTTACTTGTGGTGGCACCACTGTTTAGATGGTAGCTATAGTAGGCATACAATAATGGTTGTACGCTGGCTATGATTAATATTATACTTTCGAAAGGTTTTTTGCACTATGCACTAATAATAACATCAAAAGGATTTTGTGTATCAAGCATGTTTGACTATCATAAGAAAAAATCTCCTCCAATTCTACGTTTGCATTGTTTGTGCGGTGAGAGGCCCTATGGTAGTTTCATTTTCCAAAAAGCATTGCGGATTTATTCTACTTCTTTTGTTGTTTGTTTTAAAAGCGAAAACTCTTTTGTTTTGCTTACACCAGTCCCTTGACTGACCTGTAGTTTATTTTTCCCTTCCTAAACTTTAGGTGCCTACAATTTTACACACGGGCAGTCTAGAGTTGGGTTTTTCAGATAATCAAATAGTAGGTGTAGAATCGATAGCTTTCAGCTTTTGGATCGTGGCAATCGCATTGCTGACTGCTTGACTAACCTTGCTTAAGTCCATCTTGATGGTAGTTCAAGCCTTCGATTTGGAGTTTTGGAGCATTGGAGATGGAGTTGCAATTTGGATTCTCAAGCTGTCTCTCTCTTTTGAAGGCATATGTTGGCGTTCCTCTTTTGAAGTTGTTCTTTTCCGCTGTTGTCTTGTATCTCGGATATTTGTTCTTCATTTGTATCATATTGTATCAAACTGCTATATATCAATGATATATTCATTTTCTTCCGCTGTGTTGTTATACTTAATGTGTTATAAGCTCCGGTGCGAATCGAATTTCAACATTTGAATCTGCGGCATTCGAATACGAGTGAAATATGGATGTCGATTTTCGAAGGTTGAAATTCGGGTCGTGACATTTTGGTACCAGAGTTGAAGGTTGAACTTTAGCTTTGGAGTGTAACACATTAAGTAACTCATTAGAGATAGGGTGAAGTATACCCTAGAATGAGTATATCCCTAAGATATCCATCTGTATGCCTCAGTAAATTCTATTACTATCCACTGGTAGTGAGTATGAGTGCAAGAAGAGGATGAGGTGGGGGACAGGGGAATACCACTACAAATGGTCAATACCCTACGACAATGGAAAAAACTTTTCTATCGATCTCCTTTGATCCGGTTTCAATTCTATGATGGCTTCGTGGCAACTCGAGGGAGAAGCTTTGGTATGGTGGTGGCACTGCGAATCGTCTAGATAAGTTCCTATCTCGTATTCTCGTTATCAGCTTTTCGTTTTAAACTTTAATGAATTTGAAATTAAAATAAATTGGTTAAGTAAAATATGAAGTTAAGTTTTATTTCATCAATGAAACGATTTCGGTTAAAACCCAAATTTGAAATTCTATTGTAATTTCTTATGTGGATCTAAGTCCAAAGAGGGACAAGCCGGTGTAAACTTTAGGGTATTCCGACCTGAATTTGGAATCCATACCTAGTGTTTGAGAGTTGTAAAAGATTGAATCTATTTGTCTGCTCTTTGGGGTCTCGATATGTTCTACGAACGGTTAGTTATCCCTTCGAACTAACCAGTGCCACTGCATATTTCGTAGACCGGATGACCCGAGTATCTTCTGAGATATTAAATGAGTTTGCTCTCATAATTATTGGTGATATTTTGATTTGGCGAGCCAAATATAGAATAGATAATCGGCTTGATTGATGAGTGATGATTGGTGATATTGGTGATATTCTGTTATCTCCCTGTCTGGCAAATTTCGAGGAAAATTTTTTATAAGAGGGGAATCTGTAACATTCCTGTTTAAAAAAAATTAAATTGGTAATTAATTTAATTTTTGTTCTTTTTTGTAGTGAATTAATTTGGTGTTTTCCAAGTTAAATAGGTATTTGTTTGTGTATTAATATAAATGTATATAAGAATGATTTTAAATAGGATTTCTAATTGGAAATTCAGAAATAAATATTTTGAATAATATATTAATTGTGGATTCATTTGAAAATGGGATATATATATATATGATTTTTAAATAAAGGACTTGATTTGGAAGTCTAAATATTTTATAAATAAATTTTATTTGTAATTTGAATTTGAAATTCAAATATATATACATATATATGTTAAAAATAAAGATTTAGACAATAAATAAATTATGATTGGAATAAAATTTATACTTATAAAAAGATATTTGTTTGCTCATTTCTAAATACAAATTGATTGTATATTAATTTTTGAATCTGAAATTTAAAAAATAACAAGTTTTGAATATATATTGGATTTGGAAAAATCTATAATTTTATAATGGAAAAAACTTGTTTTGTATTTATAATATAACGATTTGAAAATTTTATTTTGGAATTGATATAAGTATAATTTGCTTAAATTAATAAAAAGTTTAAAATACTTTTCTTTATACTTGAAATAAAAATTTGGTTTTGTATACATTTAAAAATAAATAGAAAATGTATTACATAATTTATACAAGTTGATAAATAGAGGATTTAAAAAATTTATAACCTAATTAAAGATTAGGGGTTTAAACACAATTTAAATAAAAATGGACATTTGTAAAATGATAATACAAGTAGCTTACAAGTGTTAGTCTAGATAACAAGTGGCATATCCATTTCTTTTAATTAGAATTATATTTTGATTAATAAAAGAAAAATTAGTTATTCATTTCAGTTTAAAGTTTTCAAACCTTTCACTTCTCAATTTCTTCATAATTCAAACCTGTAGAATAAATCAGTAGAACAAATCAAAAGAGAAGAACTTAAACTAGAAAGTAAATTCAAAACAAAATAAAATCTAGGAAAACAACAAAGCCAGAAAGAATTACGAACTAAATCAGATGACCACTTCAACCTGAAGATCATCTAAAAGAATTCAAAAGTCTGGAAATCAAAGCCAAAACCAAGGAAAAGAAAATTTAAAATAAAATCAAATTCAAAGATCGAATAGCAGTTTTCTCAAAGCACCTCAAACCTAGAAACAAAAGCATGCAGTAAATTCAAGAAGCAAATTCAAGTTCAAAGGCAAATCAACATCAAGATCAACTTGGTTACAAACCAAAATCAAAGTAAATCAGAAAATCAAGTTTTCCAGATTTTTTCAAAAATCATTTCCAGGAAAAACTTCATTGTTCTTCTCTGTTCCATGATTCCAGTGTGCAAACTTCTAAAACCCTTAAATTTGTTTAAATCTTAGTTTGCATGTGATAAGTGTTTGATGCAAGTTATGAATTATGTTTGTATGAATGTGAAATGTGCTTGTTTATTTGTATATATGCATATATTGGTGATTGTGTACACGCATATACCTCTGTTATACATTACAGGGTTTGAAATCTGCTAGAAAATACAAATCATCACATCCAAGTTAATTTAGAATTCAATCTTTAAATGAAAAGTGATTGTAATGATGTTATACAAATTTTAAAAATTGGTTCAAGTTGAAATATTTGGTAACCATTTAAAAAAATAAAATAAATATGAAATAACAGTAAAAACCTTTTCAAAATAGAAAAATCAAATGCCTTAAATTCTTGTTTGGATTCTATAACTAGATTCGCATGTGAAAAATATGATTTTTGATATAGATAATATAAATTTTAATATTGGGTATGAAGGGAAATAGTGAGTTGATCAGATTCGCTTAGTTCGCCGATTCTCGACGAATGTTAAGGAGATTAGTGTCATGTTTGATCGTGGTGATCGCTGGAAGAATGGCGATCGTGGGAAAAATAATAGTTAAATTTATAATCTGTCGTGGTGATCAGAAGATGATGATCTAGGGTTTTATCCTAGTTTTTAGTGAGTGTCGAAAAATTGGGTTCATACATCATCGTGGATGAACGGGAAGCGTTCGCTCTGGTGGGAATCGAAGCTGAAGAGGTTGACGAAGCTCCAGCTGAGATGGCGTGGTTGATCGTGGAAGAGATCGACGGCGATGATCGGTTTTTCTGATCTGGGTTGGTTCCAAGAAGTAACAGATGTGCTCGATTTTGTTTCCGGTGATGTTCGATAATGCTGGGTGTTGGGGACGATCAAAGGGATCGTCGGTGATGTATTAGTGGTAGCAAGGTTGATTGTAGTTTGCCAGAGCGTGGGTACATTTGCACCATGCACCTGGATATCTAGTTGTTTACGAGATTGTGGAAGATGAAGCTGGCTCATGTTCACGTGCAGGGAATTTAGGGTTTGGCTCGAAGTAAATTTGAAATTGAAATGGTTCGGGGAAAAATAGCATTGTGCTCGGGTTTTTGATGATCTGGCTCGGGTTATTCGGAATACAGCAGATTTTCCAAATTGAAAGTAGTAATCAACAAATTTTAAAAATGTAAAGGTTTAATTAAGTTTTGGTTGAACATAAGAAGGTAAATGAAGTTTTAAAAAGTAAATGGTGAATTTAATCAAGTTTCCAAGATAAATTAACTATAATTAAGAAGCCAAAATGAATTTTATAAACAAGTGTTTAAACAAAGTTTTTAAGTTTCAATTTTTAAAGTTAAATGTTAAAAATTGATTTTTTTCTTAAAAGAAATATATGATAGGTTAATTATATTAATTTCTAAATGCTTTACAAATGGAATTTTGATGATTAATTACTTAATGATATTAACTAAAGAATGATTAATTTAAGAATAATTAATTTATGTGATTAATTAATTAAGGTAATTAATTTAAGGATAATTAATTAATTTAAGTAATTAATCAAGGGATAATTAACCAAAGTGGTTTATTAATTAATGTAATTAATTAAGGGTTGATTTATAAATTAATATTATCAACTAAAGATAATTAATTTATGATTAAGGTGTGACTAATCAAGTGATTAAAGAATGATTACGCAATGTAATTAATTTATGATTTATTAACAAAAGTGATTAGGGATAATCACTTATTGTAATTAATTATAATAATTGATTAAGTGGTAATTAATTATGGGTTAATTAATTTATTGAATTAAAAATAATTAATTAAAGAATAATTAAATAATTAAAGGTTAATTATTGATGATTAAGGGTTAATTGATTTATTAATTAAGGTTGATTAATTAATGATTAAAGGTTAATTAATTAAAATGGTTTGTAATTAATTAATGTTAATTAACCTGGATAGGTAATCATTCTGATTTAAATTTATCAGATGATTGATTGATCCTACTTATGAATGTTTGGATTTTATTGAGTACTGAATTGTTTGAGATCCCTGATGTGTGATGCTGTGTAATATGAATTATTTTGAATCGAGCTATAATGAATGTAATTTATTTTTCTATGATGAATGTATATTATTTATCTGGGAATCTATGAATGGAAGATAAGCGTTATAGATTATACCATTTATCGTTATTGCTGTGATTGAATCTGTGGTGATTGATGTTTTGCACTATTGTGTAAAACCCCTGGATTACACCTTACACACACAAATATGGATTACATGAGGAAATTGGTTAAGTCACAGACATTTGAATTAAATATTTTTAATTTTAAAGTTGAATTTTGAATTCAAATGGTTTTGGAAATGGATTTGAATTAAATATGGAAAGCTTGGAAAAGGAGTTTTGAAGATAAAAGTTATTTTGAATAACTTGATCAAGTTTTGAAATTGAAATAGTTTGATTTGAATTTGAATTCAAGATTTGAATTATGGTTGAATAAGTTATATAATGTGTTTATATGGGTTTTAAAACATTTTAAAAATATTGTTTTGGAAATTTGAATTTAACCCAGGTTTTATACTTGAAGGGTTTTAACTTGTGAAAATGAAACCAGATTTCACCGAAACGAAAACTATTTGTTTTCAAATAATAATAGCTTTCATATAAAGAAAGGATTCCCAATTTGTGTTGAAAAGATTTCAAGTTTGAAATAGAATTGCTTTGAAAGCAATGAATAAATCTTTGTGAAAGGTGATTGAACCTTGTTTTGAAATTGAAGAGGATCTTAAAGGTGTATCTTTTGTATAAAAGATTTGAAATGGAATTATTTCGAAAGCTATGAAGGAATCTTTGTGAAACATTTGATGAAACTTGTTTTCAAACAAAAGAAGATCTCAAAGTTTTATTTAAATATTGTGACTGAATCTTTGTGAAAGATTGGTGAACTTTGTGAAGTGAATCTCTTTGTTTAAAGATTAAAATGGTAATTTTTTAAACCATTTAAAGAAAGATTTTGGGCTTTAATTTGTGACTTAACTGGGATCCCAGTATCCATATGTTTTTAAATATTGCGCTCATTATTTGGTTTAGCCGGGAGAAGACCTTGTGTCATATAACCCATTTCAAATAATGATACGACGATACAGATAACATTTGAAGACCGGTGGTGAAGACCGAGTATTTTCGAAAACGAAAGGATTACCCGTCGAATGTCTCTGCCCTCGGTCGCGTCGGTATAGAGATCTCCATATGTGATGGGGAGTCCGATCGGGATTGTCAATACCCGGATGGCAAGGGCTTCTTTGAAGTGCCTTTGGTTCTATTTTAACCCGGAACAAACTTGCATGGATGTGTGTCTGACATTGCACTTTGAGATGTAAAACTGGTTTCTATCAAGTACATTTCTGTTTGGTGGCGGAGAATTTATTCTCTTAGCTTAACACTCTTCTTTGGGACGTACAAGCTCAGAGATTATGTAGTTGATGGTTACCAGTGATACATTCCCAATTTGGTAATGTGGCATACGAAGTGCTGCGGATCATTTGTTGATCGAAGCAAGACTTTTGTGAAGTCATAGCTTTGTAGACGAGACTCCATCGAGCCTCACAATCCAGTAATGGTCGAAACAGGAATCGTTGCAGCAAGGTTATTTAGGAGTAGCGCCCCCTGAGGGTATGTCCATTTCCTTTTGGATTATAAGTGGTATCATGGTATGGAGCCCAGATACTTAACTTTGTGGTTGTTGGTTGAGAGGTACCTCGGATAAAGGTTGGTAACGACCGGGTGATGGCATACTCGTGTCAGTAGTTACTTCCGGGTAGGGGTAACCCGGCCTTGTGTTGGCAGAGATTCGGTTAGGTTCTCGGGGCGTCCCTCCAGAGGCGTTCCATTCGGTGTGGGAAGTTCCTTAGCCTAACCATTTGTTGGAAATCCAATCATCCAATATGCGTCTTGTTTTAGTTGTATAACCTGCCATTTACTTATGGTGGTCACCACTGTTTAGATGGTAGCTATAGTAGGCATACAATAATGGTTGTATGCTGGCTAAGATTAATATTATACTTTCGAAAGGTCTTCTACACTATGCACTAATAATCATATCAAAAGGATTTTGCGTATCAAGCATGTCTGACTATCATAAGGAGAAATCTCCTCCAATTCTGCGTTTGCATTGTGTGTGCGATGGGAGGCCTTATGGTAGTTTCATTTTCCAAAAAGCATTACGGATTTATTCTACTTCTTTTGTAGTTTGTTGTAAAAGAGAAAACTATTTTTGTTCTCTCACACCAGTCCCTTGACTGACCTGGAGTTTATTGTTCCCTTCCTAAACTCTGGGTGCCCATAATTTTTCACACGGGCAGTCTAGAGTTGGTTATTCAGATAATCATATAGTATGTTTAGAGTCGCTAGCTTTCAGCTTTTGGATCTTGGCAATCGCAATGCTGACAGCTTGACTGGCCTTGCTTAAGTCCATCTTGATGGTAGTTCGAGCTTTCGATTTGGAGTTTTGGAGCATTGGAGATGGAGTTACAATTTGGATTCTCAAGCTGTCTCTCTCTTTTGAAGGCATATGTTGGTGTTCCTCTTTTGAAGTTGTTCTTTTCTGCTGTTGTCTTATATCTCTGTTATTTGTTCTTCATTTGTATCAAACTGTTGTATATCAATGATATATTCATTTTCTTCCGCTGTGTTGTTATACTTAATGTGTTATAAGCTTCGACGTGAATCAAATTTCAACATTTGAACCTGCGGCATTCGAATACGAGTGAAGTATGGATGTCGATTTTCGAAGGCTGAAATTCGGGTCATGATAGCAAAAAAGAGAGCTTAGCAAAAATTCAATGAATAGACAATCAATCATTTGCAAATGTATTTAACATATTAAACTATAAAATATAAATTTAAAACTGAACTAGTACATTAGTCATTAACTATTTTTTTAATTATGTAAATTTTTACATCATAACCAAGAATGGATTTCAGTTGGTACTCTTTCCACTTTATGCGATTAAAGCATAACTCACATAGAACTAAACTGATATATAGATGGATATACTCTAGTAAACAAAATTGCAAACCAAAAAAATAGTCTCAATTACCATGTAAAATTGTTTGCATAAAAGAGAAATTCTTTTACGCTTAAAAAATTAATTAAACGTATATTATCGGAAAAATTATATGTTCACGTGATGTGATACCTTCATAAAGCCAGAACCCAAACTGTTATGTTTAATTTTACTTCCCATCAGAAACAACATTACATATTTCATGCACCAAATCATTTAAAATTAACAAAGAGTTGAATAATTATCATGTTGTGCTGTTTCAAAATGAATATGATTTCAATAGAATTTCACATAAAAAACATATTTTTGCTTTGGAAAATTAGTGATAATGGATAACAGCCTCACCTTTAGACCCTTAACTAATACTAGGCTCCTTCACCAATCATAGATCCACCACCACAACAAACGCGAGCAACCAGCCCAAATTCACTCACTAGGCATGCACAAACCTTTATAAAAACTTTCCTATCTCGGCATCGTACCAAAAACCAAAACACACTCTACCTTACCTCATCAAATTAATAACTGACACTAGAACAATTAATCAAGCACCACTGCCAACCACCTCCTTCCACAACCCTAGCCAACTGTATCACCCGAACCCAATGCCATCAAATCTGCATCACTGGATCTCCATCGCGCCACAAGATCCAACGTCGACTCCCCCCTTCACCAGAACTCGCAACCGAAACACTGAACCAAACCGCACCCAAAGTCGAACTTGCAACCCTAACTGCGCAACCATAAAACACCATTCTAAACCCAATAACTCACCATCAAGCCTCCAACACCAAATCGCAATAGCAAAACAGCCCAAAATCACCTCCCCTCTGACGTAGCCTACCTCCACTATCGCCAGTGTTCCAACTTGTAGCAGCGAACTTAAATAAAATGGATAGCGTAAAGAGGGAGAAGAAAGAGTAGCGGCGACTCGTTGTATGAAGTAGGGCAAGACTTCATTCTTGATTAACAAAAACATTGACTATGGGCTTATTAAAAGGCCAAAAATAGGGATGAACTAGAGGGTTGAGGAAGATCGATATTCTGGAGGTCGATGACAGAGTTGCGGTGGGCGTATTGTAGAGATCAATGGTTGAAAGGGAGAGAGATCGATAGTTGAACGCATTAAAGAGTTTGATTTTTAATTATATTAGGGATTGGGATATGTGGGAAAGAGAGTGGTACGTGGGAGATCGACATTTTAAGCAGCGTTTTGGAAAAAAAATTAGTCTTTTAAATAATCCATCCATATTATCGCAACATTTTTATTAAAAAGTTTCTTAATCATGTTGTGAAAAATATATTTTGTTGTAATGTGTATTATTTACTAGTTCGCCAACTCTAGCTCTTTTTTTATCATTACTATATGGTTTCAGGTTGTTATTCATTTGACAGAAGATGGCACCACCTTTGTTTGCTTTTATATAGGTTATATATAGGAGGGTGTATGGATCATTGCAGCAAAATATATAAAGTATCATTGTATTCAAGCGGTTTAAATTCTACATGATTACGCGTGAAATTCTAAAATTTGGCTTTTATATGTTGATTAAAAAGGATGCATACGACTGCTGTGTTTTAGGAAAAACTATGTTGATTTTTACGTTATTTCTTTTGTTGAATTCCATTCTATATGTTTGGGATATTAACCCACTATTGTGGTTATGCTCTGCATTTGTCTACATCTCATTTTGACATGCTATTACTGAGTCTATTGATCAAATATAAACATATGCGTGGCTATTACGTATTTTAAAGTGTACCTTAAATTGCTCATTGGCCCAATCTCTAGTATAAGCATTTTTTCCTATTGCACTTCCATCATGTACTAATATAAATTACCATATCATATCACTAACCATTTCTCTACTACAATTTTAGGTTAGCTTATTCGATGAACGTATATGTGAATGATGGGCTCACACTAGTACTTATTAAAACTTTGAAAAGGTGGTGCCAAGAATGTAGTAAAAGGGACACTTTCTTGTAGCAAGAAAATTGAGAAGAAATACGAGGATTCCGTGTTGAGAAAACTGAAGTAAGCAGAAGTGAGAATGAGTAGACTTATACTTATACAATAGTTACTTCGGCAACTAGTACTGTTACCCTACGATGCTAGGGAACAAAATACAATTTTGCTTATTATTTAATTTTCATTACTTATAACATAATAAATATAAATCTTCATACAGTAGTGGGCCAAAATTTTATTGGAAAATTCAGATTATTTGCAAATTTAGCTATCTCGATAAAAGATACAATTGTATTTGAATTTTAAATTTTGTTTTACATTAGTCCAGTTTACCTTTTGGACTTGTTTAAAAAATTATATAAAAATTATGTATTATATTTGTATATTCAAATTTAAATAAAGGAGTTTCCAAATGCACTGGATTTTGAAATTAATTTTGTTATTATGTGTAATAGGTTAGTTATTTTCGGAAAATAGAACCCTGTAAAACTATATATTTACTTAAAGCCTACTACTATAGGAAAATTAAACCTTTTTGAACAAGTGATTGCTACTAAAATCTCGAATACCACCACAAATTTTTTATTTAAAATACATACTTTCCTATTTATCTTCAAAACCATAACTAAAAAACTTTGAAATGATGATTTAAGAAGAGGATCAATAAGAATTTCCAGTATAGTTGTACATAGTTTGTTGGACCGCACCATTGGAACTTATGAACACTTCAATCACTAAAGAGGAACAACATGACCTGAAAGATCATGGGTGGTTTTACTACTCAAACTCAAATGAATATGATTATCTTCCAAGCTACCAATATAGCGTTAAAGTTAATATGAAACAATCGATGAAACAACCAATGATATTTCTATAAATTATTCTTTTTACATTATAATACTACAAATATTTGGCAGAATAATATTTATAATTATACCAATTACAATTTGGAACATATAATTAGAATCTTATGAGAAGTATATACGTATCTTTATTACATAATTTGATAATCATCTTCATTTAAGATTGAGCAGTAAAATTTGCCAAAATCTCTTGACCTTTGTTAATCCTAAATAGTAACGCTAAGTGGCTTTCAACTTCTTCAATGATGCATGAATATTAAACCACATGCAACTAGGAAACGAAAAACCAAAAAAAATTGACTTGCAATTTAAATTGCATACAAATCGACTTCAATGTTTGAAATGACAAAGGATTTTGTAGACATTTGTCGACAAGAGTTACAATCCATATGGACGAAAAAAGAATATACCAGCTATTATATAAAAATAAAATACTGGTTTGTGAAATTCATTACAATTTTAGGGCCATTTTGACGCTTAATGCTTATTATTATAAGTCCTTGAAAGGTGGTTAAAGATATTTGGTTGGTCTAAAAATATTAAACCTTTGTGTAATGCTAGGAATAATACAGTTGAAATGTTTTGGTTATTGGAATTCGTATTATTCAAAATGGTGCTGAGTTTAAATTTTGGATATGATTTGTAATACTATTTAGGGAAATGATAGCTTGTTTAAACAATTAGTTATTTTTATTTTACTCCATACTTATACTATATCTTATATTATATACAAAAAAAGTCGGATCTAACTCGATATTTTTTTTATTCTTGCATTTTGGAAATAAAATATTCATCTCTACTCGATTGAGTATATTCTGATGAGATCACAAGTTTGAATCCCGCTAATCACTCTTATATCTAAAACGTCTCTAAACAACTTCCTCACCTTGATTTAGTTTAAATGAAGCACCAAGGTTCAAATTTATAGACTTTATTTACTTAAATATAGTTTAGAATAATTTAGTTCATTTGAAAATATTAATTTTTTTTATTGAATCTCTTTCTAAATAGAAAATAAATTCAAAATTGAAGCTCTGATAACACAATATCATATTTTGTCTCTATTTTGAATAAACTTGATCTCTGTTTGAATTTCATTGGTCCTATTCTAAATTATAAATTTATTGAAGAGTACCATTTTGTAAACAATTATGGTAACAATAATAGAAATGAAAAAAAAAATCAAAAAGTATAATAATCAAGAATTCTATATTTATATTATTCGGTTGGAGAGCTATAATTTTATCTTAATTTTTTTTGTTCTACCATTGAACTCGTGTAATATTAAAATAAAAAATGAAATATTTCGTTTACCAAATTCAACAGCAGAATTAACCTTAATAAACTTTTTGTAGTTAGTTTAAAAATTTAAACGTTTTAATTTAATTACTACTAGAATTATAAAATAAAATAAAATCATTATTAACACCATCATGAAATTTTAATTTCTATCTTACTCTAACCAATAATTTCCATTATTCTTAGTTATTGATTCATTCTATTTTCAATATAATGTTCATAGAGTGTATAGCATTACATTAGCTAATTCATCTTTGTCCTTTTCTTATCTTATAATAATAAACGAAACAATAGTTTGTAGCTGTATATACATACATACATAATACCTACCTACGTATATATATGCACACACACATATTTTTAATAATAGTTATAACATCTTTGGTGTCACACTTTTTTTGTGCCACTCTAAATAACTAAAAATGCCCCTCATATTATGAAATCTAAATATCACTTAAAAATAGAATATAGCAACTATAATTTCTATACCAATTCAAAATACCTATTTACCACTATTATCAAATTTTATTATCGCTTAAAAATAGGATCTAACAATTAAATTTCATTTACAAATTCAAATTATTCGCAAATATTAACAAATCTTAATATCACTTAAAAATATGAATTTAAAAAATAAACTTGATTTCCAAATTCGTTTTTTTATCAATTAATAGATTAAATAGAAATTCAAAGTAACAAAAATTAGGTATTATGAATTAGAAATAGAAATTCAAACTAAATACACATGGCTTTAATGTAAAAACATAACTAAATAATATGCAAATCATTTTCTATTAGATGCGTTAAAAATATACAATTCCTTAAAAAACAATACATGTGCAAAGCGTATACCATAATCACACACGGACCACATGGCTTGTAATTATTTGTTTAACAAGGTTTTGGAAATAATTATCCCTGTAATAGAATGATGTGGCCAACCAATAGAGAGAGAAATTAATGGATGAGATTTGAATAATAAATAATTCAGAACTAAAATTAGACGTTTTAAAGAGGGAATAAGAAAGGTTTTCTTTCTCTTATTGAAATAACTTCTCTCATTCATTTTTTTCCTAATTTTTTTTGTTTCCTCTCTTATCTCTTGCTATAGCCATGATTACCTCCTTTATTTTTTGAAAACAACTCAAAACTGATGGACAACATGGGATAAAATAAATAACCAAGTGGTTCATCCTTCTCTTATAAAGTTGGATACCGATCTAAAGAAATCTCAAATCAAGGTTTTACAAAGGGCAAGGCATTTCAGGTTTAATTTTCATCTTAAATTCATTCATGACGGTCAGATCTAACTTATTCAAATATATGTGTATTCATTTCTACTTATTGAATCAACTTTAAATTGTTTTGTGTATGTGATTAAATGCAAATTTTATTTTAACATATGTTTTTATCTTGAGTGTTCTATTTTGATCGGATCTGAAATCATTAGTTGTTATAGAGTTGATTTTTTATAATTTTTTGTCATAATTGAATCAGTTAATGTCACGATATATATTCTATGAACAAAATCAAGCCTAATTAATCTATTTTCACATGATGCACAAAAAATTCCAAGCTTCTCAGTGTTTGAAAAAATATACCAGGTTTTCTCTTTTGTCAAAATAAAAGGGTTGACATAAAGGTAATTCAAATGCCATCGGTTCATTTTTACCAATGGATATATTTCTTCTTGGTTGTTTTTCCCTTATTTCCATCCAATCTTATTTTACAAATTTATACTCTTATCTCGTTCTTTTTTTACCCTTATATTTATAAAATGCAATAAAAATTTAATTTAAATATTATACCTGAAATAATTCTTCATTTTTCTCTACAAAAATATGCACTGAACTAGAAATGAAATACACAATTTATCCAAATTCAACCATTGAATTGACCATATATACCTTTTGTAGTTAGTTTAAAAAATTATGCATGATATATGTCCAATTTTGTTCATTATCAAAATTATAACATAAAATATAATTAGTATTAATGCCAAAGCATAATAATCAAGAAATTTGCCTCTTTTGTTCTTGTTTCATTCTACTTTCCATATAAATTTCATATAGTATGTAGCATTATATTAGCTATTTCAACTTTGTCCTTTTCATATTTAATAGCAATAAATGAAATGAAAATTCATAGCTATATATGCAGTTGTATATATGTATGTATGTATGTATATATATATGCATGTATGCATACATGCATAAGTATATATATATATATGTATGTATGTATATGTATATATATATGTATATGTATATGTGTGTGTGTGTGTAGTTAATCGTGTAACAAGCTTCGATAAATAGTTATCCATGTAATAATTGATTTTGCTTACCATCAGAGAGGGAAATGAATACCGATAAGATGAGATTAAAAATTAATTAAGAATTAAAATTGGAAGCTTTGAAGATAGAAGAAGAAAGGTTTTCATTCCCTCATTAAAACAAAATCTCTCATTCACTTTCTTACCAAAATTGTTTTTCCATCATCTCATCTCTCTTACCATAGCTAAAATTACCTTCTCCATTTTTTGAAAAACACAACCCAAAATAAATACAAAATCAAATAAAATAAATAATCAAGAGGTTTTTCCTTCTCTTGCAAAGCTTGTTTTGATCTACATAGAGGTCTAAAAAGAAATCTCAAATCAAGGTGTTACAAAGGGCATGCCTTTTTAGGTTTTATTGTCATCATACATTTATTCATGACCTTTAGGTCTAATTTAGTTCAAACATATGTGTATTCATTGCTACTTATTGAATCTATTTTTAAATTGTTTTTGTGTATTGTGATTAAATGTAATATTTACCTTAATATATGCTTTATTCTGAGTGCTAATATTATTTTTGTTGGATCTGAAATCATTAATTGAGACAAATTTGTTTTGATATAATTTTTTTAATTGTGACAATTGAATAACTAACATAATGATATATGCACTATGACTAAATCAAGCCTAATTATATATTTTAACATGATTTTCAACAAATTCCAAGCAACGCGATGTTTGAAAAAAAAATACAGTCTCCCTTTTTTCCCAAATAAAAAAGTTAACAAAAAGTTAACTCAGGTGTCATTGATTATTTTTTCCACAAAATAATAAATTTCTTCTTAGAAATTTTTCCTTATATCCATATAATTTTTTTTTTCAAGTTCTATTCTTCTTTTACCCTTTTTCCACCATTATTTTCATCAAAAATTGAATATAAATATTCCATGCAAAATTAGTTCTTCATTTTTCTCTATAAAATAGGGATTGATCCTTCGTCTCTTTTTTACTAATGACCATTTATTCTTATTTTTTACCACTGTTAACTTTGGTATAATGATTTTTTGATTTATTAGATATATAATTCTTTTTTTTCTATGCATTTTTTTGTTTAAGGCAATAACATGTAGTTCTTTTCCATAATCTTATTCCAGCATTTTGGCAAGTTCTTTTTTTTTATTTTTTTCCTATTCATTTTATAAAATATTGCATTAGATTTGACATATTTCCCTTTTCGTTATAACTTCAAGGAAAATTATCTGATTAATCCTCTCTCATTGATTTGCCCTATTCTCACGAAACACCCGAGTTTGAATCCCAATGACCTCATTTTACCTAATGTATTCTGTAACTACTATATTTTCCTTAATCTCTCTATTCTATCAGGACCTAACTTCGAACATTTCGATTTTAATTTTTATTATATAATTCAAATCGTTTTATTCTAAGTTTTCAGGAAACAAACACTGATAAAAAAATAACATATTCACAAAATAATAATGATATTAATACAACTTTTTTAGGAATAAGAGTGGTACATTATTCTAATGATGAGTACTCATTGAATGTCTAGTTAGTTCGAAGAAATTAATAAGAAATAAATAAAAATAAATAAGGAAAAATTAATGTTTAGTTGCAGCTATTCTAAAAAAGTAATCATATTCTATGTTTAAATCTTATGAGTTCTATATTTGAAATTTATTTTTTTAGTAATGAAAATAACTTATTTTCAAACTTTCATGATAAGACAATTAAGATGGAAAAATTAAGACAAATGCATAAATTATTACTAAAACAATAACAATTATTGATGCAAAAATATTATGATTAAAATATATATTCATCTATTTTGCTGGAGCCATAATTTCTATTTTAAACATATTGCTTTGTTAATCTTATGTAAGAAGAATATAGGTGAATTTATAAATTTAAAGTTAAGCAAAATAATCTAAATATTATATTTTATATAAATTTAAATCTAACCTCTCTAATTTTTTAAGATTATCTAGAAAAAATGTTAAAGCGGTATGATTAAGATGCAAGTAAATAAAAAGTCACAAATTTGAATAGCAAATTGGTTACATCTTGGTCATTTCCTTCTTATTTTCTCAAACCTCTTATATGAGAATTGCAAATTTAATCATACTTTAGAATTAATTTAAAACATATATAAATTAATTATTTTTACTCCACTTTGAGAAATGTACCTTTATTTGGAATTCTTTTTTTATATTTCTCTGTTTTAAATAAATATAAAGATTCAAAAGCGAATTTACTTGTCATGACACTGATAGCATTGCATCATATAATTATTCAGTATTCATTTCATTCTGCACTTTCAATGCAACAAATCATTGCGTTGTTCGGTAATTTTTTTCTAATTTTTTCTCAAAACTCCCTTGCAACCATCATAGTGATGCTTTAATTGTTTCTGTTACATTTTACTAATATAACATGTGTATAGCATGGATTTGCACTATTAAAATAGTAAATAACGTTTACAATTTTAATAGCTTAAAACAAAATGAGACAACTAATATAAAAAAAATCAATTTCTAGTCTATACGTCATTTAAAGTCAAATAAAGATGCCTTGCAAATTTCACATGCCTTACACTTGATATCAAACTTTATTTTACTCAAAAAGGATTTAGCTATGATACCTATATGCATGGATTGTATGTTTAATTAATTTTCTCGTTTTCTTACTTAGTTGCCTAGTTGGTCTGTAATACATACACTATAAGAAAAAATTTGAATGCTCAACATTATTACGCCTTAGTGTTAAGACCTACTTTGATTAACAGTGTTAAAGATTTCACACAAAAAATACTAATCAAATCAACGTAAAATGAAATACAGATCCAACTCGATGCGGTAAAGCTTTCACCTTGATAAGTAATTTTATCGTCTTTGCCAGATTTTATGAAACCCATTTGTTAACGATAATTTGATTCATTTTCTTCAAATATCACATCTATTGGACAAACGTTTAGATTTGAAGCGTAAGTACCATAAAATTAAACTTTGGATGCATTATTTTCTATAATTGCATATAAATATAGATAAATACCTGAGTAGTCAGTAGGAGACAACACATGACATGATATGTGCTAGCCATCAGATTCATTTGTCCTATGTAGGAGGTAGAGATAAAAGGGATACATGATAGGCAGATCTTCAAAAAATAAAATAAAAAGAATATAAAGGCAGCCAAACGGTAGATGAAGAAAATGTTTCAGTTGATTACTCTATAATTTAATGGAATTCAACGAAGAATAAATACATTTATTGCAGTTTATTTTGTAATAAATGCATATAAATAAATATAACTCCAAATAGAAAGTTGTCCCTAGTAACTCATGTTGATAATAGCAATGTCGTACTGCAAAATGGATACCAAAAATAGCTCCAAAATATAGTATATGAAAAGGCTAGTGTAACGACCCGTAAATTTTCGATAATTAAAATAGCTAATTTAATAAGATTTCGTGATTTAATGTTAGAAAAAAATTTGTAATTCATTTGGAATAATAATAACTGGAATGAATTGCAATAATTATCCAAGTAATGAAAAAAAAGCTACTTAGTGAATGCCTTTGCAATCAATAGTTGAATAGGATATTAAATGTTGAATTCATTGGGTATGATAGAGTAATTGATTGATAAGTAAAATCTATTTGAAATCAAATATTGAATATTGAACACGTAATTGTTTAAATTAAATATTTAAAACTTATTGAATAATTGAATAACTGTAAAATGAAAATAGTGTTCTAAATTTTGAAATGGTTTTAAAAGTTGAATCTTATAAGTTCAATTTCAATATTTCAAAAGATAATGAATTATTGGATAAGCGAAATTGTCTAAATTAAATATTTGGAATTTATTGGATAAATAAAATAACGGGTTTAATATGATTAAAAATGATTTGTAAAATTTTATTTTATCATATTGGAGTTATAGTGATGTTATAGAACTTTTAAAACTGAATTTAAAATTTATTTGTGAAAATTGAATATTTTAATATTTAATTATCGCCTGAAAAATAGCCAATTTTTGAACAGTCTCAGAATTGGACGAAACTAGTTCTATTGGATCCGTAATAGTTAGTTATTATCGGATTTCAATTTTCGTAGCAATCGGAGTTGTCGTTTGACCGTGGCAGCTCGAAACTCGTTGAAATTGTTTAATATTAATTTGGCGAGTTAAAAATAGTCATTTTTCAAACGGTCTCGGATTTCGACGAAACTAGTTTCATTGGATCCGTAATGTTATATTATTGTAAGGTTTCAAATTTCAAGTCAAACGGATTTACCGTTTGTCCGGGGCAAGACAAAACGCATAGAAATTCGTTTAATCGGTTTAATTTAAATTTGATCATTTATTGCCGTAACTCACACATATGATCGAATTAGCCTCCGAAACCTATTCCATTGCGTTCGGAATGGGGGCAAAACCTTATAAACGCCTGGCGGCACGTCTCGATTGGAGTTCGGATGATTTTGGACCTACCTATATAAATACGCACGCAAACCGAGGCAGTTTTATCATTATTTTAATCCAGAAACCCTAATTGACTTCAGCCCTAGCCGCCATTTCCTGAATCAATGGCCACGAAATTCGAAACTTCTTTCTCATTTTCCTCTCAATCCATCAACAATTAGCAAAAACTCTCAACTACAAAGTTGTAGAGCACGATGAAAGCTTCAAATCCATACGGAGATGATCGAAAACGGAGCCACGGATCAACGGGAAATCGAGCAAGAAGGGGCTGCGTTTTTCACGAAATTCGAGGCAGAGGATGAGGCCGAGCTTGGAGCTATTTGGGGTGAAGGTGGAGTAAGGCGGTGGCTTCGAAGTGGTGTAACCTGATCGTCTTCAAGTTGCTCGGTTTGGTCGTGAAAAATCGATGAAGATGGCGGCTATGGGTTGTGTTGCGCGTTCGAACACCGGGAAGAAGATGATACGCGTACGTGAGGAGATGAGGGAGTGCGGCCCAGATCTGCTATGCAGGAAATCAACGGTGATGATTGGGTGGGTTTTAAAAATTTAATTAAGCTGTAATTAATTTATATAAAAATTCGTGTTAACTTTAAACCATCATAACTTTGTCATACGAGGTCGGAATTCGACGAAACTTTTTGCGTTGGAATCGTATCGACGAGCTCTTCGCTATGGAACTGGATTGGAATCATTTGGAGCTAGAGAAAATTTTGGGTTAAATCGAACGTCGTTCGATTTGATTTAAATCGTAAAAATCAAGGTGAGTGTTTTATAACGCTCACAACGTACTGAATATCTTTATGCTAGTTAAATTTGACATTATGCATAGTTATGATTTTTATTTGTTGTTGTTTGATAAAATTTAATTATCATATTGATTGTCATTTGAATTCACCGTTAAAAAAAAAAATTAAATTGACAGTTAAATTTAAATTAAAATTGAATTGCGATTAAATTACCTGACATTGATAAATATGAAATTGCCGTGAATTGTATTGCCTATTGGATGATGTATTTCGATGGATGTTATTGGTTGATATTTAAATGTTTGGATGTTTATTTGTTTATATATATCCTGCTATGCATATATATGACACTGTGATTGATTTAAATAATATATTCATCACTGACATTTAATTGTAATAACTAATCACTTGGCCATAGGTTAGAAAATTATATACGGACACCGAGTTGGTTAAATTAAATGATTTTAAAAGTTGTTTTGAAATTATTTAAATGAATTGATTTTAAGAATAAAATCCAATTTATGGAAATTGAATTATTTTGAATTGGAGCTCGAAATGTTAGAATTTAAACTTGGTAAACGAAATTATTAAATAAAATCGAAGTTTAGATTTAAATTGCAAATTGAAATACGGTGTAAATTTTTGAAAGTTGATTTGTTTTAAAAGATTGGACTTTTAATCGAACTCTGAATATTTCTAAGAAAATTGATATGAAATGATATTTCAAGTTTGAGTTTGGAATTGAAAATTTATTTGAAATTTAGATTTAAATTAATTTGGAATATATGATGATTTTGAAATGGATTTGATTTTAAAGCGAATATGATATTTTGTTATCAATCATGAATCAATTTGAAATATAAAAGAGCCAACGGTGTAATAATACGTAGTTATTAAAGAGACCGGGATCGGATATGGACATACCCTCTGTCGATACCGAAAACCACTTTAATAACTATTATACGCGGAGTGTTGATCCAGAATGAAGTGGATGGTTTGGTGAACGCGTTGACTGAAGAAAGAGAACGATATTGGATGACCCCGGACATGACTAAAACAGGAGCCGCGCCGGGCCATTGAGGTTCGCCGCCTCTAGCGGACACACTTCTTCGATACCATATCTATTACATTTGTGATTTGATTTGGGTGCACCCCTTGATTTGGGAGTGTTGTTTCGCGGTGTTGGGGTAGCTGCTGGCTATGCCCAACATCAGTCCGGATCACGCAACTACTAGTATCCTAGTTGGTATTGCCTCATGTACCTTGTCATACTGATTATCCTATTCGCGACCACTACGTTTTGATTTGTACCTTGAGTATATGGATTGCCCTCTGGTGACTTCCGGTTTTGGGGAAACTACGGTCTTGTATATGCTTTTGGGAATATAAAATGTGTTAAGGGGGATTATGGTAACGCCTTAATGCTATTTTGATACTTTATATTACTGATAGGCATTATCTACTTAGCGTATATTACTACATAGTATATAGTTTCACGGATCCTTGAGAGATGGAAAATCCCGTAACATCTCTTGAGTTATTGCACGCACGTTGACACTGGATAGGAGATGTCAAACCCCGTAAACATCTCTGACGCCGTTACACTCATATTTATTTACGATTGACTTAAGTTACATGAGGATATTTAGTCCTGACTCGAGTGTTTGTCTTTTCATTACGCTCGGGTCAGTCCTGAGTTTTCAGATTTTTGAGGATCTATTTCCTTGGAGGACGGAGACGAAGATTTGGTATATTATCTACTACTATTATATTCATTCCATTCCGCTGCATTGTTGTATGATATTTGTTGTGTATGTAACTCTGATAAATGTTGTATAATAATAATCAAATGTATTCATTTCAAATGTATTCATTTAATTAACAGCTTCATGAACTGTTATTTTATTATTATACTTTAGCCTTCCGCTGTGAGATTCTGTGTTGTTTCATTTCCTTTATTTCCCTTCCTTTTCTTTTCTTAATTACCCCAATAACTATCTGCCCTTTTAATGGTTTGAAATCGACATGTGTATTTGATCGTCGGTTTAAACTGTCCAAAAAGGCGGGTCGTTACAGTTGGTATCAGAGCTTAGGTTTAGCGATAAACCTTGGCTCTAGTGGGGAATAACTCATTGAAATAGAGGTAAACTATACGAATGAGTTGAGTGTATATGAGAGAGCGTACTTGTTATTTGATATAAATTAGTTTTATATTGTGTTAATTTGTTCCGTTGAGTATTTATGAATTCTGGTTGATACTTGGGACGCCAAGGCGTCGGTAGGAATTTCTAAACACTCGAATAGGACAAACCAACACAATATCGTTTTGGAATATATTTTATATAAAGAATTATTTGAATATTTATTCATTTTGATTGAATTGATTGTTAGGAGATGATAATATTAGATTATTATCGTTATTGTTTGATCAGTCAATATTTACAACAATTGATTAAATAACAATGGATTTAGGAAAATGAAATCTTGTAGACACAATTGATAATGAATATAAATTAATTTTAACTTGGATTTGGGAATTTAAATTTCGGTGTTTGAAATTGACTTACAAGAATTTGAAAAACATAATATGAGTATTATATGATAGTATAATTGAGTTGAAATTGTTTTCGAAGGATTTTTTTTTTATGATAAGTGTTATATTCCCTTCTCTTGACGCTGGAAAATGATTTCGATGATGAGTGCACGCATCATCGGCGTTTATTTTCGAGAGTCTGAGTGGGGGAGACCACTTAATAGCTTGTCCAAACCTTGTTTTGATTCAAATTTTATTTTATTTTATTTTGTATTCTCTATAGTATGATTTGATATATAAATTATATAAGTATATATTATTTCAAAACTTGATTTAAAATGAAACCGGGATTGGAATTCTTAAGTCCTTTAATAATTAATGATTTTTTTTTAATGATCGAAATGAATTTAGACTTGAATCATTAAGGAACTTCTGAATTGTGAAATGAGAAATGAACCTAAGAGCTAAGTGAAAATATCAATTGAAGTAGAAATCCTTAGAATTAGGAAATTATGAACTTAAAATAAAATTGAAACTGTAAAACTCGCGTAGTATTAAATTTCATTCTATAGCATAGATATAACTTACCAATAAGAAGTTCAAAAATGTTATATGAATTGTTAATTGGATAATATATAGGTATAGGTATGAATAATGAAATATGCATTTAATTAATGGTTGCAAATATAAATAAAATTGTTAGTAAATAATTGGAATTTAAATTAACATTTAAAGGTGATTCACAATTATGTTAATATAAAATGAAAATACTATATGTGAATGTAAATGTGAAATTAAATTATAGTGAAATTTAAGTAATGACTTAAGAATTAATTAATTGAAAATTCAACTTTAAATGAAAAGAAGTTGTATGTTGTTTAACTACATTCTATTTGAATAACTATAACTTACCAAATATTTAAAGGGTTTAAAATGCTAATAAGGATAGGTAGAGAAATAATATACCAGTGTGAGAATGAATAATAAAATGTGAAAATTTATTGATAGTTGTAAATATAAAAGAAATTTAAGCTGTAAAATGAATGATATATCTAAGTGAATATATAAAATTTAAAATTAATGAAATATAAAATTGGTAAATGGAAACTAATTAAATTTGAATATAACTAAATGTTTATAAGCTTGGAAGTGTATGAAATTAAAGTTGACTTGGAAATGTATAATTGATTTAGTGTAGATTTTGGATGGATGTTAATGTTTGATATGCATTGGTTGTTAGATGGATGATAATTGATTAAGTAGAATTCATTAGTGTTAATGGAATTGAATAAAGGGAATAAAATTTTAAAATAATAAAATTCAAATTCGAAGCAAAGTGAAATTAAATATAATGGAATTCAATTTAAATTGAAGCAAATTGACTTTAATTTAAAATATGAATGAAACAAACTTGAATAAATCGGAAACAAATTGAATGTAAACCTATTGTGTGGATGAATAAGAAAATAAATAGCTTTGTGTTTATGATTGTTCTTTAGAAAATTTGATGTTTTGATGGTTTGTACTTTGAAATAATAAAAGCAAAATTTTGGAAGGAAAAAAAAAAAAAAAAAAATCCAAAATGGTCCAATACATGCTGAAATGAAAACAACCATAACTTTTAAATGGCTGAACGGAATTCGACGATTTTGGACTTTCCGAAAAGCTTAGAAACTATAGCACAACTTTTATTTAGAGTGTCTTGAGAAATTCCTTCGTCTACTAGGTTAAAAACTTGAATGTTACTCGCTGTCCTGTGTAAAAATAAGTAAAATCTGTAGTATACACCCTTAGTATTTTTGCCATATCTTTTGACTGGTTTATCAGATTTTGGTGATCTTATACTTTCTGAAAAGATAAGAACTTAAGCTAAAACTTTTGTTTTAAGTGTTTTGTGTTTTGATATTGTTTAGAAGGTCGAAAACGTGGGTGAACGTCGCTGACCTGCGCAATTCATTGCCCAGGCTGAGGCGTATCCTCTAAGTAAAACGGCCATAACTTTTGAATGGATGATCCGAATTCGATGATTTTGGACATTCCGGAAAGCCTGAAATGAATGCAACAACTTTTATTTAGATTCGGTTGTCAAATTTTACAGTTTAGTTGACCTAAAGCTAATATTTGTTTGCTGTCCAGAAATTGAAATATCAGTTTTGAAGCTAAATATGTTATATATATGTTGTATAGGCTAAGTATAGCGATCTATCTTTATATGCATGGTTCTAACTTAGTTATTGAGCATTTTAGTAGGTAGCAAAGGGGTTGCGCTTCGTTTTGGAGCTCGCTTCTACGCTAATCGCATAATGTAAGTAAAATGCTAATAAATGCTAAATAAAAGGTACGCTTACGGTTTTATATGATATTGGTGATATTTATATGTTGTTTCCCCACATATGGGATGCCTCATCATTGAGATGAGATGTATATTTGTGATATATATGCTATTATATTTTTTCCGATCGAGCCGCGCAAAGGAGACTCTGCCGAAATTTTCCGAAAATCCGGGTGTTAGAAAATTTTTCAAGTTTTAAAATTTTTTTATAACTTGTTTTGATTACTAACTTTTAATGTTAGGAAGCCGTTTGGAGTAACTTAGTGGAAGCGTAGTTATGACTTTATGAATGGAATTTCATTGTTTTATAAGTGGATAATTTTGAATAAAAATATATCAAATGTTGAATTCTATACTTAGTTCTTTTTCCCTTCTTTTTCCTTTTCGGGGACGAAAAGTTTTGAGTGGGGGAGAGTGTAACGACCCGTAAATTTTCGATAATTAAAATAGCTAATTTAATAAGATTTCGTGATTTAATGTTAGAAAAAAATTTGTAATTCATTTGGAATAATAATAACTGGAATGAATTGCAATAATTATCCAAGTAATGAAAAAAAAGCTACTTAGTGAATGCCTTTGCAATCAATAGTTGAATAGGATATTAAATGTTGAATTCATTGGGTATGATAGAGTAATTGATTGATAAGTAAAATCTATTTGAAATCAAATATTGAATATTGAACACGTAATTGTTTAAATTAAATATTTAAAACTTATTGAATAATTGAATAACTGTAAAATGAAAATAGTGTTCTAAATTTTGAAATGGTTTTAAAAGTTGAATCCTATAAGTTCAATTTCAATATTTCAAAAGATAATGAATTATTGGATAAGCGAAATTGTCTAAATTAAATATTTGGAATTTATTGGATAAATAAAATAACGGGTTTAATATGATTAAAAATGATTTGTAAAATTTTATTTTATCATATTGGAGTTATAGTGATGTTATAGAACTTTTAAAACTGAATTTAAAATTTATTTGTGAAAATTGAATATTTTAATATTTAATTATCGCCTGAAAAATAGCCAATTTTTGAACAGTCTCAGAATTGGACGAAACTAGTTCTATTGGATCCGTAATAGTTAGTTATTATCGGATTTCAATTTTCGTAGCAATCGGAGTTGTCGTTTGACCGTGGCAGCTCGAAACGCGTTGAAATTGTTTAATATTAATTTGGCGAGTTAAAAATAGTCATTTTTCAAACGGTCTCGGATTTCGACGAAACTAGTTTCATTGGATCCGTAATGTTATATTATTGTAAGGTTTCAAATTTCAAGTCAAACGGATTTACCGTTTGTCCGGGGCAAGACAAAACGCATAGAAATTCGTTTAATCGGTTTAATTTAAATTTGATCATTTATTGCCGTAACTCACACATATGATCGAATTAGCCTCCGAAACCTATTCCATTGCGTCCGGAATGGGGGTAAAACCTTATAAACGCCTGGCGGCACGTCTCGATTGGAGTTCGGATGATTTTGGACCTACCTATATAAATACGCACGCAAACCGAGGCAGTTTTATCATTATTTTAATCCAGAAACCCTAATTGACTTCAGCCCTAGCCGCCATTTCCTGAATCAATGGCCACGAAATTCGAAACTTCTTTCTCATTTTCCTCTCAATCCATCAACAATTAGCAAAAACTCTCAACTACAAAGTTGTAGAGCACGATGAAAGCTTCAAATCCATACGGAGATGATCGAAAACGGAGCCACGGATCAACGGGAAATCGAGCAAGAAGGGGCTGCGTTTTTCACGAAATTCGAGGCAGAGGATGAGGCCGAGCTTGGAGCTATTTGGGGTGAAGGTGGAGTAAGGCGGTGGCTTCGAAGTGGTGTAACCTGATCGTCTTCAAGTTGCTCGGTTTGGTCGTGAAAAATCGATGAAGATGGCGGCTATGGGTTGTGTTGCGCGTTCGAACACCGGGAAGAAGATGATACGCGTACGTGAGGAGATGAGGGAGTGCGGCCCAGATCTGCTATGCAGGAAATCAACGGTGATGATTGGGTGGGTTTTAAAAATTTAATTAAGCTGTAATTAATTTATATAAAAATTCGTGTTAACTTTAAACCATCATAACTTTGTCATACGAGGTCGGAATTCGACGAAACTTTTTGCGTTGGAATCGTATCGACGAGCTCTTCGCTATGGAACTGGATTGGAATCATTTGGAGCTAGAGAAAATTTTGGGTTAAATCGAACGTCGTTCGATTTGATTTAAATCGTAAAAATCAAGATGAGTGTTTTATAACGCTCACAACGTACTGAATATCTTTATGCTAGTTAAATTTGACATTATGCATAGTTATGATTTTTATTTGTTGTTGTTTGATAAAATTTAATTATCATATTGATTGTCATTTGAATTCACCGTTAAAAAAAAAAAAAAATTAAATTGACAGTTAAATTTAAATTAAAATTGAATTGCGATTAAATTACCTGACATTGATAAATATGAAATTGCCGTGAATTGTATTGCCTATTGGATGATGTATTTCGATGGATGTTATTGGTTGATATTTAAATGTTTGGATGTTTATTTGTTTATATATATCCTGCTATGCATATATATGACACTGTGATTGATTTAAATAATATATTCATCACTGACATTTAATTGTAATAACTAATCACTTGGCCATAGGTTAGAAAATTATATACGGACACCGAGTTGGTTAAATTAAATGATTTTAAAAGTTGTTTTGAAATTATTTAAATGAATTGATTTTAAGAATAAAATCCAATTTATGGAAATTGAATTATTTTGAATTGGAGCTCGAAATGTTAGAATTTAAACTTGGTAAACGAAATTATTAAATAAAATCGAAGTTTAGATTTAAATTGCAAATTGAAATACGGTGTAAATTTTTGAAAGTTGATTTGTTTTAAAAGATTGGACTTTTAATCGAACTCTGAATATTTCTAAGAAAATTGATATGAAATGATATTTCAAGTTTGAGTTTGGAATTGAAAATTTATTTGAAATTTAGATTTAAATTAATTTGGAATATATGATGATTTTGAAATGGATTTGATTTTAAAGCGAATATGATATTTTGTTATCAATCATGAATCAATTTGAAATATAAAAGAGCCAACGGTGTAATAATACGTAGTTATTAAAGAGACCGGGATCGGATATGGACATACTCTCTGTCGATACCGAAAACCACTTTAATAACTATTATACGCGGAGTGTTGATCCAGAATGAAGTGGATGGTTTGGTGAACGCGTTGACTGAAGAAAGAGAACGATATTGGATGACCCCGGACATGACTAAAACAGGAGCCGCGCCGGGCCATTGAGGTTCGCCGCCTCTAGCGGACACACTTCTTCGATACCATATCTATTACATTTGTGATTTGATTTGGGTGCACCCCTTGATTTGGGAGTGTTGTTTCGCGGTGTTGGGGTAGCTGCTGGCTATGCCCAACATCAGTCCGGATCACGCAACTACTAGTATCCTAGTTGGTATTGCCTCATGTACCTTGTCATACTGATTATCCTATTCGCGACCACTACGTTTTGATTTGTACCTTGAGTATATGGATTGCCTCTGGTGACTTCCGGTTTTGGGGAAACTACGGTCTTGTATATGCTTTTGGGAATATAAAATGTGTTAAGGGGGATTATGGTAACGCCTTAACGCTATTTTGATACTTTATATTACTGATAGGCATTATCTACTTAGCGTATATTACTACATAGTATATAGTTTCACGGATCCTTGAGAGATGGAAAATCCCGTAACATCTCTTGAGTTATTGCACGCACGTTGACACTGGATAGGAGATGTCAAACCCCGTAAACATCTCTGACGCCGTTACACTCATATTTATTTACGATTGACTTAAGTTACATGAGGATATTTAGTCCTGACTCGAGTGTTTGTCTTTTCATTACGCTCGGGTCAGTCCTGAGTTTTCAGATTTTTGAGGATCTATTTCCTTGGAGGACGGAGACGAAGATTTGGTATATTATCTACTACTATTATATTCATTCCATTCCGCTGCATTGTTGTATGATATTTGTTGTGTATGTAACTCTGATAAATGTTGTATAATAATAATCAAATGTATTCATTTCAAATGTATTCATTTAATTAACAGCTTCATGAACTGTTATTTTATTATTATACTTTAGCCTTCCGCTGTGAGATTCTGTGTTGTTTCATTTCCTTTATTTCCCTTCCTTTTCTTTTCTTAATTACCCCAATAACTATCTGCCCTTTTAATGGTTTGAAATCGACATGTGTATTTGATCGTCGGTTTAAACTGTCCAAAAAGGCGGGTCGTTACAGCTAGCCACATGCTTGTCCTCTCTATAGCTCCTTATATTATCTCTGTAGCGACCCGCAATTTCGTACCATTTGAGTTGATAATAATTCTTCCTCGCTCAACCCAAACTGTATGAAAGAGCAAATAACTAGGGTAAAGAAGAAGAAAGAAGTAGAAGAAAAATAGAACAACACAGAATCTCACAATCGCAGTGGAACAAAATATAATATATAATAATAGATTTTAAATACAAGAACTGTACTATTAATATACATTTCATTATCAGAGTACATCAATGATTACATCAATCTAGGTAGTTATAATAAGTTGTCCTCACATAGCAGAAATAAAACTTTATGGAAATACGTCTTATCATCCAGCTCGTCTCCTGAGCTCCTTAGCATCCTATCCTGAATCTGTAATCCTCGGTCTGACTCGAGTATTATAATAAAATAACACCCGAGTCGGTCTAGAAAACCAGCATGAGAAACCACACTCAATTTGAATTATTAGAGCTATCAAAATCCTTTGAAAAATAAAGGTATCTCGTAAGAGCGCGTCACACATAAACACGACGGGATTTTCTCTTACAATAACCAAAACTTTTTTATAGAAAATCCAGTGATATTATAATAGTGTTTAAATACAGATACTTATTCAAATAGCTTAAATTGTTACATTGATTAAATTCCAGCATACTAGGCACTACAAACAAAACCGTAAGCTCGTATTGGAGAATGGATACCAACGAATGACTGGGACACTGAGGTACCGCCCATCACAGTACACCTCTAGAACAATGTACCAAGGACTACTCCAGGATCCCTTGCTACACAAGACCGGCCTAACCCTGACCTGGATAGACCGAATATGTTATCACCTCAGGTGTACCCACCCTTACCACCGAGCTCTCCTTCCATGCACAACCATATCCATAAATAATAGGTTTCCAAGAATATCTAGAAAGGTGATAACATACCCAACTTGGGTGCGACCCCCTTAGCCTTACTGCAGCTCCCCAGTTTTAGTCATTTCCTAGTTGATGAGGCTCGAGGCTAAGTGTTACCTTTCAAGAACACAATTTTACTTAGAATGCTTATCGTGCACCAATGATGATATTTTGATAGCATTCGTCCATATAAGTTGTCCTAGGTCTGGACAAACCTGTAACAACCCGATTTTTCGATGCTCGAAAATCGACATCAATACATCCACTGTATTAAATGCCGAACAATCGAAAGCCGGTAAAACGGACTGTTAGAGTCAAAGAAGAAGGAGGTAGAAGAAGGAAATAGAAAATAATATAAGAATCTCACAAATGCATCGGAACAAAATATAATAGATAATAACTGATCTTTGAACAAAGAACTATATTTGTTTATACATTACATCATCTGTGACGACCCAAAATTTTAGTGGCTTTAATAACGTAATTAACTGAAATTTTGTGAAATTTTAAATAATTAAATTTTTAGTTGAAAATTTAATATTTGTAATACGTCTATTTAGACATAGCAAATGGTAAATTTTCATCAGATAATATGGAAGTTTATTTTATTATGTAATTCTATTTCAATCAGTTAATAACAGTTGAATTTAAAAGTTTTCCAAAACCTAAATATGTCAACATGAGAAAATTTATTTAGAACACTTGAATCAGACTAGGAAATTCGTTTCGCAAAATTTGGACGTTTCTAGCTCCATTTGGATTTTTCCGTACGGAATAGCAACGTATATCGGTACCGATGTATCGAACTTTGATCGGATGATCCTAGAACTAGTATCTGTATACCCTTTTGATCATCTCGTTGTGCAGATCTTAGCGGTATATTTATTTCTATATTTTGAGGTCCAGTACGTGAAACTGTGTGTCGTATCGGCACCGAAATTGAGACTTTTAACTTACTTTGCCTTTTGAAAATTCAAACGTGTTGTCCAATCAATCAATTAATTGCTTTAAATATTTCAGCTGAATCAATGTGAGACTATTCCATTTCCTATCCTTTTCTGTTGCTTTTATTTATTTCTTATGTTTTACTTTGTCCAATATATTTCAGAAGCTTACTTTTAGATCTGCATTTCACTTCTTCTTAAAATCTCTTCTCCTTCTTCTAGTTGGCTCCGTTACTTTCATTTCAAAATAATTATACTAAAGCTTGTATATATTTGTTTCCAGAGACCTGCTTGTTCTTTTCTTTTGCCGAATTTTGCTCGTCTCCTCTTCGACCTTGTTTGCTCCAACGTCCACCTATTTCATTGTCATGACTCACAACTGAGCACCACACTTCCAAACCAAAGCAAACCCACTCATCTTCCCCCGCATCACAATCCATAGCAGCCCATCCGAAGCCACTTCCATCCCTCACCTTGTCGTCGATCCGCTTCTTCACTGACCCGAGCACCGGCCACTCTGCTTCTCTCTCTTTCATTTCGCATAAAGTCTTCTGCGTTGAGGTATTTTATGTGTTTTGCTATATATAAAAGTTATACAGATTTGTTTATTATAGTGTAGATATATTGCTTTATATTATACAATTCTATTTGTATATATATTGTTTTAATGATAAGTTTATATTGGTTTATATAGCCTGTCTCATATCAGCATATATATTTTCAGAAAATATAGTCATATTAGCATGTATGTATTATGTAACATTCCCGTTTTTAAATCAAATTGAAATTGGAAATTTAATTTTTGGAATTTAATTATGATTTAAACTGGTGTTTTCCAAAATTTTTATAAATATTTGTTTGTTTATTAATGAAAATGAATGTAAATATAATTTTTAAATAGAATTTTTAATTGGAAATTCTAAAATAAATATTTTGAATAATATTTTAATTACAAATTTAATTATGAATTTATTTGGAGATTTGAATAAATATATAAACAGATTGTAAATAAAGAAATCAATTTAAAAATTCAACAGATTCATAACTTGATTCATTAATAAGGAAAAAAATGTTTTTATCCTTAAAATAAATAAAGATTAATGATTTGGAATTCAAAAGTGAATATTTTATAAATAGATTATAATTTGAGATTTGAATTTGAAATTCAAATGTTAATATATTGAAATTTAATTAGACTTAAAGAAATTTATATTTGAAATAACTTTAATATCTTAATTTTAAAAATATAAATGTATTGAAAATAAAAATTGTATTTACTAACTTATAAATCTTTATTAGTAATGTTTAATTTAATTTCAAACCATTTTTCTTTAAATTGTATAAGTACAAAACAAAGTGTGATTTTGAAATTTAATAAATATCTTGAATTTAAAATTTCTATATATTTAAAACTAATAAAATAATTATTTCTTAATTTTTGTAAATATGCATTTTGATGTGAAAAGATATATAAGTACAAGTAGTTAAAATTATCTTTTGAAAATAAACAGGATTTGTAAATAAAAATAAAATAAGGATTAAAAACAAAAGGTATAAATTAATTTAAGTTAAGGGTTTAAACACAATATTAAATCACATTAACATTAGTAAAATAAGGAGATAAGTAGTATTACATGTGTTAGTAATGACAACAAATGGCATTCAAATTTATTTTCTTTTAAATTAAAATGTAAAATAATATTAAAAAAGGAAAACAAGCCTATTTTCTTTCATGAGAAAATTTTAATCAAAATGCTTAAGATCAAATGGAAACCTGAATACTTCCTCAAGCAAGCTGATCAAAACATGAACAAATTCTAAAACCTGACATCAAAGCTAGAAGCAAATTCCAAGATCATTTCAAAGCAAATCTACACAACCTGGAAAATAAAAATCTGAAAGCAGTATAAAACAAAGCAAAATCAAAGCATGTGCAAATTCATCTCAGCAAGTTCAAACTTCAACCTGAAATCTGAAGCAAAAGAAGCAAGTTGAAACCTGGAACAAACAATTTAAGCTATGGAATCAAAGCAAATCAAAACAAATTATAAATCAGAGCATTTCCAAGCACAAATATGATCAATATCCTCTGCCTTCATAAAATTGGTGAGCAACTTCAATTCTTTTTTTAAAAAAGTTTTTGTTTACCCAATGCTGTGAATCTGTGAGCAATCTACTTCGCTAAAGCTTAAATTCTGATGTGATCTTGCATGTATGCTGTGAAAATTTTCTGTTATGAATAGGAATGTGTTTACTTGAATAAAAATTTAGGGTGTGCATGTTTGACTTATAGGCTATGCTGACTTTTGTTTGACTACAGGCTTTCAAACCCTGTTCTTAAACCAAAAATCTCCTTCTCAAATTTATCTTAGACTTTAGGATTTAAATGAAATTGTTTATACAATCTAGATTTAGGTTTTAAAAATAGCTTGAGTATGTTTTGTTTCTAAACTACCTGGAAGTATTAATGTACAGTAATAAAAAAATAAAAAAATTACAGGGATATACATTCTTTCTTCTTCCTCTGTTCAACCTTTAACAGACTAACCCATAAAGAAATCCAAATATCTCTTCTTCAATTTGTTTTTAGGTTATAGACTTTGAATAAATGTTGATGCCAACAATTTGATACTAATTTTAATATATATTGTTATGTGTATCTAACAAGAAAATTGCTAGAATAGAAATAACAGTAAAATAAAATTATGTTGAAAAATCAATTGATACAATTCTTAAATTTAAATACACAACTTGAATTAGCTTGGGAAATTATGATTTTTGAATTCAAAATTACAATTTTAAGTGGGGTATTGAACGTGAATTTTGGGTTTGACTGAAATTTGCTTTCTGGTCGATTTCTGATAATCGACTAGTTTTTGGGAATCGAATTTTGGCATGGAAATACTAAGGTGATCGTAGATTATGGGAAAAATGCCAAGAAGATTAATCAAACCATTTTGGAGGAGAGCGCAGTGGATTTGGGTCTGTAACCCTAGTTTTTATTGGGTTGAGTATTTTGATTTGTTCTCTTCCCTTGATTGGTCGAGTTGCATGGGAATTTTGGTAATGGTAGCTTGGGCGCTGACGAGGTTGTGACCGGAATTTCATCACCTTCGGTGGTTAAGGCGTCGAGAATGGTGCGTTGACAGGCTTGGTGGTATTTCCTGTTACCTGTTCCGGGTTTGGTTTGCAAGCTCGATTTGATTTTGAGCTTTTATGGTGGATTTGGAAGGCCGTGATGTTGTCAGGTGATGGTCATGGATGTTTTGAAGACGTGGGTGGTGGTCGGAGATGGTCAGAGTCACGGTGCATGTGCACCGTGCATTTTGAAGTTCCGTTGAACTTTGGGTTTTGGGTAGGAAATTCACTCGGGTTGAGCTCGAGTTATTCCAGTACTCGACTCGAAGTAGGAGAGGAAACGACTCGAAGCATTTTTACTTTGCCTCGGGTTAATTATGACAGGCTTCAGGTTTTTGTAAACCTGATTGAAATTTGAATTTAAAGCAAATTTAAATGAAATTTAAATTGTGAGTTAGATTTAAATAAAGTTTAAATCTAGTATGGAGTTTCGATTCAAATAAACTTTTAAATCTTTAAGTTTTAAATAGGAAATTTGGATTTTTTTAAATCAAAGTTTTAAATGTAAATTTGGAAATGACTGTTTCCAAACATATTTATAAGTGATAATTAAATTGTTAATAAAAATGAGTCTACCTTAAGTAATAATAATTTATATACATTAATTATTAAGTAAATGAGAATGGAATAATTAATGTTTTGTGTTAATTACCTTTGTAACTTTAAGTTTAAATTTATTAATTAAAGTTATGTTAATTTAATTAAGGAATAATTAAATTGTAATTAAGAATTCATTAAGTTACAGTTGACACTTAATTAATTCAAAAAATTGAGATTAATTAATGAGTTCTTAATGGTTAATCAATTGATAATCAATAGTGATTATTATAAGTAAATTTCTTTAGCAAAGTAATTAAAGAATTGTTAATAGTTAATGAAGGTCATTAACTAAGATTATTTAATAAATTAATCAATGTGATTAATTTTAACAATTAATTAGATTAATTTATCAATGATAATCATTTATGAAATTGTGCAAGTGTAATCACCTCAGGGAAGAAATTGGGAAATTAATTGCTCATTGTAATTAATTGAAACTAATTAATTAAGGATAAATTATTCATTATGAGTTAATTAATGATTAGTTAAAGGATAATTTATTAAATGTTTTGTAATTAATTGATTACTTATTTACCATGACTAGCAAATTTATTCATAGAAATTTATCTGATTTAAATAAATCAGATAACTTAATTAATCCTACTTATGGACGTTTGGATTATATTGGGTGTTGAATTGTCTGATATCCTTGATATGTAATGCTTTATAATATATCCTGATTTGTGTCATGATCTATAATTTATTCGTCTAGGATGAATGTAATTAATTAGTGATATATATATATATATGTGTGTGTGTGTGTGTGTGTGTGTGTGTGTGTATGTGTGAGAGAGAGAGAGAGATAAGCGTTATATCTTATACCGCTTATCAACCATATTTCTGTATTTGAATCTGTGACGATTGAATGATGTAGCATTATTGTGTGTAAAACCCCTGGACTACACCCTACACACACAAATATGGATTTCACGAGGAAATCGGTTAAGTCACAGATTTTTACCAATTTAAAAATTGAATTCTTGATTCCAAAATAGTTTTGGAATTTGAATTGAAAGCTTTTGAAATAGTTTTCAAAAAAAATAAAAGTTATTTTAAATAACTTAATAAAACTTGAAATTTAAATAATTGATTTAAATTTGAATTCAATATTTGAAATTGAATTCAATAATTTGGAAATTTTGATCTAAAAGATTTTACAAGTTATAAAGATGTTTATATGGGTTTTTCACCATTTAAAAGTATGGTTTAGGAAATTTAAATTTAAATCCAAGTTTTACACTTGAATGGTTTTAACTTATGTAATTGTAACCAGTTTTTCCCAAAAATGAAACCTATTTGTTTTCAAATAATAATAGTTTTCATTTAAAGAAAGGATTTTCGAATTATGTTGAAAGGTTTCAAGTTTGAAATGGAATTGAAATGTTTTGAAAGACTATGAATGAATCTTTGGAAATGAATTTTGAAGGCCATAAGTTAAATCTTGATTTAAAGATTTAACGAGTTAATCCAATTGAAATGGAAATTGTTTTGAAATCCATGAATGGATCTTTGTGAACGGGGTGAACTTTGTGAATTAAATCTTTCGTTTAAAAGATTTAAATGTGAAATTTTTTTAAACCATTAAAGGTTTTTTAAATGAATCTTTTTGTTCAAAAGATTGGAAATGGTAATTTGTTTAACCATTTGAATGAATGGTTTTGGGCTTTAAGCTGTGACTTAACTGAGATCCTATATCCACATGTTTTTAAATATTGCGCTCACTATTCTGTTTAGCCGGGAGAGGACCTTTGTGTCATGTAACCAATTCGAATAGTGATACGATGTTATGGATAGCAATTGAAGACTTGTGGTGAAGACCGGATACTATCGAAAATGAAAGGGTTTCTTGTCGAATGTCTCTGCATCGACTGATCCCTAGTATAGAGATTTGAGCACCCATTGTGATGGGAAGTCCGGACGTGATTAGGAATTATCTGGATTTGCAAGGACTTCTTTTGAAGTGCCTTCGATTCTGTTCGAACCCGGAACAAACTTGTATGGATTGTATGTCTGACGTTACACCTTGAGATGTAAAATCGGTTTCTATCAAATACATTTCTGTTTGGTGGCGGAGATTTATTCTCTTAGCTTAACACCCTTCTCTGAGACGTACGAGCTTACAGGTTATCTAGTTGATGGTTACTAGTGATACATTCCCAATTTGGTAATATGGCATACGAAGTGCTGCTGATCATTTGTTGATCAAAGCATTGCTTTTGTAAAAAGCGTAGCTTTGTGGACGAAACTTCGTCGAACCTCACAACCGGAATGGTCAAAACAGAAATAATGCAATAAGGTTATTTGGAGGTAGCGCCCCCTGAGGGTATGTTCATTTCCTTCTGGATAGAGGTGGTATCATGGTATGAGGCCCAGATACTTAACCTATGTGGTTGCTGCAAATTTATTACTTTGTGGTTGTTGGTGAATCCTGGGATAAAGGTCGGTTACGACCGAGGGATGGCATACTCGTGTCAGTAGTTACCTAGTTACAGAGGTAACCTGGCCTTGTGTTGGCAGAGATCCGGCTAGGTTTTCGGGGCGTCCCTCCAGAGGCGTACTCATGTGGCAAAGGAAAGTTCATTGGCCTGACCATTTGTTGGAAATCCAAACAAAACAATACGAGCCATGTATGGTTTTAGTTGTAGAACCTGCCATTTAAAATGTAGCAATAGCAGGCATAATATAATGGTACCTATGCTGGCTAAGATTAATATTATACTTTCGAAATTTTTTTCACAATGCACTAATAATAATATTAAATGGTTTTCGCGTATCAAGCATATTTGACTCTCATAAGGAGAAATCTCCTCCAAGTCTGCGTTTGCATTGTGTGTGTGGCGGGAGGCCTTATGATAGTTTCATTTTTCTTAAAAGCATTGCGGATTTCAAATTTTAAATTCTTTTGTTTGTTTTCAAAAGACCAAATGTTTTTGTTTGCTCATACCAGTCCCATGTCCGGCCCAGAGTTTATTGTTCCCTTCCTAAACTCTGGGTGCCCACTATTTTCCCACACGGGCAGTCTAGAGTTGGATTTTTCAGATAGTAGATATAGATATTGATTCGGTAGCTCTCAGCTTTCTCTTTGTAATTCTTCGGAGACTTTGGATATTGAAGTCTTTGGTGGACGAGACTTGCTTGTCTTGGTGAAATATGATGGTGGTTCAAGTTCGTGGTTTGGATTTTTAGCTTTGGAGCATTGGATTGGAGTTATCTCTTGGCTATATGTTTTCCGCTGTTGGTTATTGTTATTCCGCTGTAGCATTGTTATCTTGTATCTCTGATGTTGATTCATATTGGATCATTGGATATTGTATTCATTGGAATTGTGTATGATATTGATTTCTTTTTCTTCCGCTGTGTTGTTATACTTGATGTGTTATAAGCTTCGGCGAACCAGATTCGACGTTTGGATCTACGGCATTTGAATACCAGCGTTGTATTCGGTGCCAATTTTCTAAGGTCGAGTCAAGGTCGTCACATTTGGTATCAGAGATGACGGTTGAAACTTTAGCTAAGGAGTATAACACATTAAGTAACTCATTAGAGATAGGGTGAAGTATACCCTATAATGAGTATATCCCTAAGATATCTGTCTGAATGGCTCAGTAAATTCTCTTACTATTCACTGATTGTGAGTATGAGTGCGAGAAGAGGACGAGGTAGGGGACATGGGAATACGATTACAAATGGTCGATACCCTACAATAGCGGAAACAACTTTCTCTATCAATCTCCTTTGATTCGTCTTTTTAATTCTTTGATGATTCCTGGTAGCTCCAGGAAGAAGCTTTGATTTTGCATGGGACATAAACTCCAAATGGGTCAGAATTGTTTATTTGGATGAAATGTTTGCTTTGGTTGCTATGGTTGATAGGTATATTTTGGTTGTTTAAACTAAAGGTTTTGGATTACATCCATATATCTATTTATTCTGTGGGGTTCCGATATATTCTACGAGTGGTTAGTTATCTTTTGAACTAATCAATATCCCTGTATATTTCGTAGTTCTGGTAACCCAAGTATCTTGATTCGTTCTTGTATCCATTATTGATATTCTGATTTGGTAAGCCAAATGTAGAATAGATATTCAATCTTATCGGAAAGATATTTCTCTGTCTTTCATTTGTTCTTGATTGTCTCCCTTTCAAATTTCAAGGACGAAATTTTCTAAGGGGCAAAATCTGTAACATTCCCGTTTTTAAATCAAATTGAAATTGGAAATAAATTTAATTTTTGGAATTTAATTATGATTTAAACTGGTGTTTTCCAAAAATTTAATAAATATTTGTTTGTTTATTAATGTAAATGAATGTAAATATAATTTTTAAATAGAATTTTTAATTGGAAATTCTGAAATAAATATTTTGAATAATATTTTAATTACAAATTAAATTATAAATTTATTTGGAGATTTGAATAAATATATATAAAGATTGTAAATAAAGAAATCAATTTAAAAGAAAAATATAACTTGATTCATTAATAAGAAAAAAAATGTTTTTATCTTTAAAATAAATAAAGATTGATGATTTGGAATTCAAAAGTGAATATTTTATAAATAGATTATAATTTGAGATTTGAATTTGAAATTCAAATGTAAATATATTGAAATTTAATTAGACTTAAAGAAATTTACATTTGAAATAAGTTTAATATCTTAAGTTTAAAAATATAAATGTATTGAAAATAAAAATTGTATTTACTAACTTATAAATCTTTATTAGTAATGTATAATTTAATTTCAAACCATTTTTCTTCAAATTGTATAAGTACAAAACAAAGTGTGATTTTGAAATTTAATAAATATCTTGAATTTAAAATTTCTATATATTTAAAACCAATAAAAAATTTGTTTCTTAATTTTTGTAAATATGCATTTTGATGTGAAAAGATATATAAGTATAAGTAGTTAAAATTATCTTTTGAAAATAAACACGATTTGTAAATAAAAATAAAATAAGGATTAAAAACAAAAGGTATAAATTAATTTAAGTTAAGGGTTTAAACACAATATTAAATCACATTGACATTTGTAAAATAAGGGGATATATAGTATTACATGTGTTAGTAATGACAACAAGTGGCATTCAAATTTATTTTCTTTTAAATTAAAATGTAAAATAACATAAAAAAAGGAAACAAGCATATTTTCTTTCATGAGAAAATTTTAATCAAAATGCTTAAGATCAAATGGAAACCTGAATACTTCCTCAAGCAAGCTGATCAAAACATGAACAAATTCTAAAACCTGAAATCAAAGCTAGAAGTAAATTCCAAGATCATCTCAAAGCAAATCTACACAACCTGAAAAATAAAAATCTGAAAGCAGTATAAAACAAAGCAAAATCAAAGCATGTGCAAATTCATCTCAGCAAGTTCAAACTTGTAACGACCCAGAATTTTTATTAATTTAAAATTTGAATATTTAATTAATTTTAAATATTAATGAGTGAATTTATAAGTCGAATAAATTTTATTTTGAATTATTGGATTTAATTGGATAAATAAATCGATAATTTAATATGTTAAATTATGGAAATAATTGAAAATAGGGTTGAATATGATTGAAAATGATTTGTAAAATTTTATTTTATCATGTTGAAGTTAGAACGATATTTTAGAACTTTTAAAAATCGAATTAAAAGTTTATTTGTGAAAATTGAATATTTTAATATTTAAATCGACTAGTGAAAATAGTCAATTTTTGAACAGTCTCAGAATTGAACGAAACCAGTTCCATTGGATCCGTAATAGTTAGTTATTACCGGATTTCAAATTTCGTGTCAATCGGAGTTATCGTTTGATCGTGGCAGCTCGAAACACATCGAATTGTTTTTAATATTAATTTGGCGAGCTAAAATAGCCATTTTTCAAAAAGTCTCGGATTTCGACGAAACCAGTTTCATCGGATCCGTAATGTGATATTATTGTAAGATTTCAAATTTCAAGTCGATTGGATTTACCGTTTGTCCGTTACAAATTAAAACGCCTAGGAATCGATTTAAATCGGTTTAATTTAAATTGAACGTTTGTAGCCATAACTCGCACAGATGTCTGAATTAGCTTTCGAAACCTATTCCATTGTGTCCGAAACGCGGGATAAACCCTAGGAATGTCAGTTACGGCGCGTAAATCGGAGTTCGAAATTCCCGGATGAATAGTGATTGAAAAAAATTCTCTATAAATAACCCCATAATAATAATAAAAAAAAATATCAAAAACCTAAACCTAAAAACTGCAGCCGCCACTCTCTTGCGTCCAATGGCTGAAATGCTCCATTCTTCCTTCGTTAATATCTTCAAATCCATGTAATATTATCAAAAACTTTCTTAATGAAAGATGGAGAGCACGCAACGAGCTTTGGATCCATACGGTTGTGATCATCATCGGTGCTTCGTGGTCGCCAAAATCTGGCCGTGAAGTGCACTCGTTCGCACGCGTTTCTAGGCGAGGAGGGGCAGCCGAGCTTGCTCGTTCTTAGGCCGAAGGTAGGTGGTGGATGGGGCTACGACGTGATGTTAGTTGATCGAATTATCATGCGTCGAGGAGGCTCGAATTTGAGCCCTAGTTTCGAGCATGGGTTCGGTTCTTTACTGGAAACGTGCGCACGAGTTTGAGAAGAAAGGGGGAAGTTAACGAACGGCAGTGATGGGTTTGGGAGAGATCCTATGGCTGAAAATGGTTGTAGTTTAAAATTAATTAAAAGTTGTTGTAATTTATGTTTATAAAAATTTGTGTAAACTTCAAATATTCATAACTTTTTCATACGAGGTCGAAAACGCGCGAAACCAGTTGCGTTGGAATCGTATGGACGAGCACTACGCGATGAAATTGGATTGGAGTCGTTTGGAGTTAGTGAGAATTTTGGGTAAAATTAAACGTCCGTTTAATTTTATTCGAAATAAATCGCTAAAACGGAATTTAAAATCAAGGTGAGAACTTCTCACTCAATCGAATCAGTTTCGATTTTATTTTAAATAGTTAGATTTAAAATATTTGAATGCATGTTTGAATGATGATTGTTATATATTGATTGTTAAAATAGATATTATACGCCGTTAGTAAGCGGATGTTATTTATTAAAAACATGTACCGCGAATATTTCATAAACAGTGAAATTGGTATTATATATAATAGCGATATATATATATTGGCATATGTATATATTGGAGTTATTGATTTCCCGCATTTTTTGTTTAGCGGATGAGACCCTATTGCGCCGTTATTAAGCGGATAATATTATTAAATCCCATATACCGCGATAATTTCGTACTGGAGCGAAATTGGTATTGTGCTAATGTTTGTGGATGCAGGAAAACCGGTTGGAGGGATCCAACTGGATTCCTCAACAGTATTTATTTGATTTCAGATATTTTGATATTTGATGGATTATCATATCGATATATGATATCGTTGTTGTCGTGATTGACTATTTGGTATGTAGCATCATTGAACCAAGTTTTAGAATTTTAAAATGATTTTTTAAGTGATTTTTGAAAGAAAACGTTTATAAAATATTTTTGGAATTGATTCATTTTAAATAAATAAACGTTATAATTTTTATGTTATAAAAATTATGAATTTTTGAGAAATATAGTTAAAAACTGATTTTTGAGAATATGATGCTATTGATTTTATAGAATAGTTTAATCGGGATTTTAGAATTTATTGTGAAAAGTTGAAATATAGGATTTATAAAATTTAATTATTTTATGAATCAAAACGGTGAAATAATAAAGGAGATTAAAGACGTTTTAAAAGAATAATATAAATTGAATTATATTAAGAGATTTACAAATGGATATTTATAAATTGAAATATTGACATTATAAAACGAGTTTTTATAAGTGTTTGAATGAAGTGAAAATAAATTTCATAATTGAATGGAATTTATGGAATTTTATACGGTGAAGTTATAAAGGGAATTTTATAAGCAGTAGGTTTATAAAATTTATTAAGTTATTAAAATAATGGTTTTGGATAAATGAATGAATCTTATAAGTTATAAGATTTATAATTTGGGAAGTTAAAAGGAACGATTTTGTAAAATAATCGTTTTATAAGCATTTAACTTATAATGTGAACTTTTGGTTTATAATTGAGTTATGAATTGAATAGGTTAATAATGGAATTTATAAACGATGTTTTATAAATTCGCAAACGACTTATTTTGATAAGTAAATTGTTGAAACCTATTAATGGAGTTATATTCACGTTTTTGACTGTGAATAATCCTTTGAAATAAATTGTATAGAAAGGATGAAATGTGTTAACGTAGTATATTCACGTTTTTGAATAGTGAATAATATGTTAAAGAAATTGTTTTGAATGTGATGTTTTAAATAGAAATAAAATGATCTAACGATGTTTTAAAAGGCGTTGAGATTCGAAACCATAGATTTCAACATCTATTGTTGAAATAGACGTTTTCGAGAAAAAAAAGGAAATAGTGGACTATAACACTGTTGTTATAGTAAATGATTTCCGAAAGGAAATGTTTTGTATAGTATTGGGATTTATATATTGATTTTAATTTCGAATCCCTATACTAGTGATTTTGGGTTGTCGTAACGATGTTTTAAGCAACATTCGTTTTGGCCCAAATAAATATGTTTATGAGAATGATTTCCTTAAAGAATGAAATATATACTTAATCTCGATTTAAGTATATTGAATATTTTCTAAGTGTTGAAAATAAATAAAATTCGTGAATTACTTATTTAATAAGTATGGAAATGTTTTCCAATATAAAGTGAATATTTAGAATTTATCTTTTTGAAGATAAATTGAAAATGGATAATTGAAATCGTATATGCATGAATATTTTGGAATATAAATTCACTAAGGAATTTATAAAAGAAAGTGGGATTGGTTTAGAAAAATAAATATTGATTTATTTTTGAAGTGTTGAAATTTTATATCTTGTAAAGATATTTTGGAAAATAAATAATTTGAAAAATTATTTGGAATCTGGTGATGTGTGCATATCCATTGATAGTTCAATAATCGACTATCAATATTTCCCTTTGAATGGGTATTTGATGTGATTTGATTGAATTTGAATGCCACACTTATTTTTGAATAAGCGCTCACTATTCGGGTTAACCGGGAAAGGACCATGGGGTCGTATAACCCATTCTGAATATGTGATACGTCGTTGTGAATTGCATTGAAGACCGGTGTTGAAGACCGAGTATTTGCAAAAGCGATAGGATGACCTATCGATTGTCTCTGCACTGGGTAGCTCCTGGTATTGAGATCTCCTAAGTGATGGGAAATTCGATCGGGATTGTGAATACCTGGATTGCAAGGGCTTCGTAAGAAGTGCCTTCGGTTTTGTTCGAGCCCGGAACAGACTTGTATTGATTGTATGTCTGACATTACAAGTTGAGATATAAAGCCGATTTCTTTCAAATATATTTCTGTTGGTGGCGGAGAATTTATTCTTTTAGCTTAACACCCTTCTCTGAGACGTACGAGCTCAGAGGTTATGTAGTTGAATGTTATCAGTGATATATTCCCAATTTGGTAATGTGATATGTTGAGTGATGCTGTAAATGATCATTGTGTTGATTATTTGTGATAGGATCGTTTATTTGATCGTCTATCTTTGTGATCATTTCTATGATCATTTGTTGACCCAAAGCATGGCTTTTGTATAAAGTATGTTTTTGTGGACGTGACTTCGTCGAGCCTCACACCCCGGAAATGGTCAAAACAGGAAAGATGCGGCAAGGTTATGAGGGGTAGCTCCCTTTAGGGTACGTACATTTCCTTCTGGATAGAGGTGGTATCATGGTATGGAGCCCAGATATTTAACCTATGTGGTTACTGCGAATTTATTACTTTGTGGTTGTTGGTTATCGGGATCCCGTGAGAAAGGTCGTTTACGATCGGGGAATGGCGTGCTCGTGTCAGTAGTTACCCAGTTAGGGGTAATCCGGCCTTGTGTTGGCAGAGTTTCGGTTTGGTTCTCGGGGATGTCCTTCCAGAGGCATTCTCATGTGGCAATGGGAAGTTCCTTGGCCTGACCATTTGTTGGAAATCCAAAGAAACAATACGAAACTTGTACGGTTTTAGTTGTAGAACCTGCCATTTAAAATGGTAGCTATAGTAGGCATAATATAATGGTACCTATGCTGGCTAAGATTTATATTCTACTTTCGAAATGAATTTCTTCTACACTATGCACTAATAATAATATCAAAATTGATTTGCTTTTAATGCGTATCAAGCATCTTTGGCTATCATAAGGAGAAATCTTCTCCAAGTCTGCGTTTGCATTGTGTGTGTGGCAGGAGGTCTTATGGTAGTCTCATTTTTTAAAAAGCATTGCGAATTGAATTTAAAAATATTCCTCTATTTTGATTTTAAAGATAAATAAACTATTTTGAGTTCTCACACCAGTCACATGACTGACTTGGAGTTTATTGTTTTCCTTCCTAAACTCTGGGTGCCCACCAATTTCTACACGGGCAGTCAAGAGTTAAGGTTTATCAGGATATTCTGGATATTCAGGAATTGCTGAAGGCAAGCTGGATGGCATGGCGTATTACTAGTATATAGTATTTCTTTTCCGCTGTTTGTTGTTTGTTGTTGTACACTCTGATGTAATGAAATGTAATGTAATGTAATAACTGATATAGTTCTTTGTTTAAAGATTATTCATTTATTATTATATGTTGTTCCGCTGCGAATTGTGAGATTCTGATGTTGTTCTGTTGTTTTCTGTTCCGTTCTATGTTCTCTATTCTCTTTTCTTTCTATTTTAAAATGATCTATTTTATGTTTTCTTTTCGCTCCATCTTCTACCTTCTTCTCTTCTTCTTCTTTTCTTTTTCTTAAAAACCATAACATTTCGGGTTTTTGACCTTCGATTTCTCGGCAGTCGATAAAGTGAGTATCGATGTTGAATTTTCGAAAGTCGAAAATTTTCGGGACGTTACATTTGGTATCCGAGCATATGGTTAAGCGACAACCATGGTTCTGTTGGATATTACTCATTAGAGATAGAGTCAGTAGTACTTTAGAATGAGTTTGAGTGTAATAATAGCTAAGAGAGCGTATTTGTTAGTGTATATAAAATTGTTTTATATTGTGATGGTTGGTTTATTGAGTGGCATATGAACTTTCGTCAGCGTGGTCCGCAAGACTATGCCGAAGGGGTTTCTAAACACTTAAATAGAACAATTCGGCACAATATTGATTTTAAAAATTGGGTAAATGAAATAATGAATATAAGTGTTAATTCATTAAAATATAATGATATTAGAAGTTGAATAATTGAATGAAAATCAATTTGATTAAACCAATTGAAAGTGATGGTGTTAAGCCAAATTGAATGAATATAAGCAAAGGAATTTGGTTGTAATTAATATACATTGGTTGTTATATGATTGTTAGTTGAGTGATTGTATATAATTCATTAAGTGTTAATGAAATTGAATTAATGAAATTGAAAGCTAAAGTAATTGAAATTCAATTGGAAGTTAAATGAATCTTAAATGGAATTGAATTTGTTTTGGAAGTGAACCAACTTGAATATGAATTAGTGAATATAAACTAATTGAGAATGAATGTTAGTAAGAACATCCACTATTAATGAATCAAATGTGATTTAAATTGAAAACCATTTCATTGAATATTAATGAGAATATGAATGAATATTGATTTGGTTATGAATGATAGTTGGTTGATATTGCATTTGTTGCTTTTACTTCATTTGCTATGTTGACATATATAGTTATTATGTTGCTATATGTTGTATATCGATACTATTTTCATATATGCATGTTCTCATGTTGTTTGTTAAGTGATTAGTAGGTGCGGATCGCGTTTGCTTCGCATTTGGAGCTCGCTTTCGCGCTATATTAGCCGTATATGCTTGCTAACAAAATATAAGGTACATATCTCGGATTAAATATCGTACTTTTATACTTTTTCCCTTCGGGATGCCTCATTACTTAATGAGATGTATATTTGTGATATATAGACTGTCATTTTTTTTCGGATCGAGCCGCGCAAAGGAGACTATGGCGAATTTTTTCGAAAATTTAAGGCGTTAGAAAATTTTTGAGAAAATTGGAAAATTTTGAAAACTTAAACTTTGATTTGGGAGTTGAAAGTTAAACAATAGTAGTTGTTTTTGAAAAGATAACTAAGTATGATTTGGAAAACTTAGTAAGTATTGTAAGAAGTTTAACTATGAATTTTGGGAAAATTAATAGATTCTGTAACTTTTCTTACTTGATAATTTCGAGGACGAAATTCTTTTAAGGGGGGAAGATTGTAACGACCCAGAATTTTTATTAATTTAAAATTTGAATATTTAATTAATTTTAAATATTAATGAGTGAATTTATAAGTCGAATAAATTTTATTTTGAATTAATGGATTTAATTGGATAATTAAATCGATAATTTAATATGTTAAATTATGGAAATAATTGAAAATAGGGTTGAATATGATTGAAAATGATTTGTAAAATTTTATTTTATCATGTTGAAGTTAGAACGATATTTTAGAACTTTTAAAAATCGAATTAAAAGTTTATTTGTGAAAATTGAATATTTTAATATTTAAATCGACTAGTGAAAATAGTCAATTTTTGAACAGTCTCAGAATTGAACGAAACCAGTTCCATTGGATCCGTAATAGTTAGTTATTACCTGATTTCAAATTTCGTGTCAATCGGAGTTATCGTTTGATCGTGGCAGCTCGAAACGCATCGAATTGTTTTTAATATTAATTTGGCGAGCTAAAATAGCCATTTTTCAAAAAGTCTCGGATTTCGACGAAACTAGTTTCATCGGATCCGTAATGTGATATTATTGTAAGGTTTCAAATTTCAAGTCGATTGGATTTACCGTTTGTCCGTTACAAATTAAAACGCCTAGGAATCGATTTAAATCGGTTTAATTTAAATTGAACGTTTGTAACCATAACTCGCACAGATGTCCGAATTAGCTTTCGAAACCTGTTCCATTGTGTCCGGAACGCGGGATAAACCCTAGGAACGTCAGTTACGGCGCGTAAATCGGAGTTCGAAATTCCCGGATGAATAGTGATTGAAAAAATTCTCTATAAATAACCCCATAATAAAAAAAAAAAAAAAATATCAAAAACCTAAACCTAAAAACTGCAGCCGCCACTCTCTTGCGTCCAATGGCTGAAATGCTCCATTCTTCCTTCGTTAATATCTTCAAATCCATGTAACATTATCAAAAACTTTCTTAATGAAAGATGGAGAGCACGCAACGAGCTTTGGATCCATACGGTTGTGATCATCATCGGTGCTTCGTGGTCGCCAGAATATGGCCGTGAAGTGCACTCGTTCGCACGCGTTTCTAGGCAAGGAGGGGCAGCCGAGCTTGCTCGTTCTTAGGCCGAAGGTATGTGGTGGATGGGGCTACGACGTGATGCTAGTTGATCGAATTATCATGCGTCGAGGAGGCTCGAATTTGGAGCCCTAGTTTCGAGCATGGGTTCGGTTCTTTACTGGAAACGTGCGCACGAGTTTGAGAAGAAAGGGGGAAGTTAACGAACGGCAGTGATGGGTTTGGGTGAGATCCTATGGCTGAAAATGGTTGTAGTTTAAAATTAATTAAAAGTTGTTGTAATTTATGTTTATAAAAATTTGTGTAAACTTCAAATATTCATAACTTTTTCATACGAGGTCGAAAACGCGCGAAACCAGTTGCGTTGGAATCGTATGGACGAGCACTACGCGATGAAATTGGATTGGAGTCGTTTGGAGTTAGTGAGAATTTTGGGTAAAATTAAACGTCCGTTTAATTTTATTCGACATAAATCACTAAAACGGAATTTAAAATCAAGGTGAGAACTTCTCTCTCAATCGAATCAGTTTTGATTTTATTTTAAATAGTTAGATTTAAAATATTTGAATGCATGTTTGAATGATGATTGTTATATATTGATTGTTAAAATAGACATTATACGCCGTTAGTAAGCGGATGTTATTTATTAAAAACATATACCGCGAATATTTCATAAACAGTGAAATTGGTATTATATATAATAGCAATATATATATATATATTGGCATATGTATATATTGGAGTTATTGATTTCCCGCATTTTTTGTTTAGCGGATGAGACCCTATTGCGCCGTTATTAAGCGGATAATATTATTAAATCCCATATACCGCGATAATTTCGTACTGGAGCGAAATTGGTATTGTGCTAATGTTTGTGGATGCAGGAAAACAGGTTGGAGGGATCCAACTGGATTCCTCAACAGTATTTATTTGATTTCAGATATTTTGATATTTGATGGATTATCATATCGATATATGATATCGTTGTTGTCGTGATTGACTATTTGGTATGTAGCATCATTGAACCAAGTTTTGAAATTTTAAAATGATTTTTTTTAAGTGATTTTTGAAAGAAAACGTTTATAAAATATTTTTGGAATTGATTCATTTTAAATAAATAAATGTTATAATTTTTATGTTATAAAAATTATGAATTTTTGAGAAATATAGTTAAAAACTGATTTTTGAGAATATGATGCTATTGATTTTATAAAATAGTTTAATCGGGATTTTAGAATTTATTGTGAAAAGTTGAAATATAGGATTTATAAAATTTAATTATTTTATGAATCAAAACGGTGAAATAATAAAGGAGATTAAAGATGTTTTAAAAGAATAATATAAATTGAATTATATTAAGAGATTTACAAATGGATATTTATAAATTGAAATATTGACATTATAAAACGAGTTTTTATAAGTGTTTGAATGAAGTGAAAATAAATTTCATAATTGAATGGAATTTATGGAATTTTATACGGTGAAGTTATAAAGGGAATTTTATAAGCAGTAGGTTTATAAAATTTATTAAGTTATTAAAATAATGGTTTTGGATAAATGAATGAATCTTATAAGTTATAAGATTTATAATTTGGGAAGTTAAAAGGAACGATTTTGTAAAATAATCGTTTTATAAGCATTTAACTTATAATGTGAACTTTTGGTTTATAATTGAGTTATGAATTGAATAGGTTAATAATGGAATTTATAAACGATGTTTTATAAATTCGCAAACGACTTATTTTGATAAGTAAATTGTTGAAACCTATTAATGGAGTTATATTCACGTTTTTGACTGTGAATAATCCTTTGAAATAAATTGTATAGAAAGGATGAAATGTGTTAACGTAGTATATTCACGTTTTTGAATAGTGAATAATATGTTAAAGAAATTGTTTTGAATGTGATGTTTTAAATAGAATTAAAACGATCGAACGATGTTTTAAAAGGCGTTGAGATTCGAAACCATAGATTTCAACATCTATTGTTGAAATAGACGTTTTCGAGAAAAAAAGGAAATAGTGGACTATAACACTGTTGTTATAGTAAATGATTTCCGAAAGGAAATGTTTTGTATAGTATTGGGATTTATATATCTATTTTAATTTCGAATCCCTATACTAATGATTTTGGGTTGTCGTAACGATGTTTTACGCAACATTCGTTTTGGCCCAAATAAATATGTTTATGAGAATGATTTCCTTAAAGAATGAAATATATACTTAATCTCGATTTAAGTATATTGAATATTTTCTAAGTGTTGAAAATAAATAAAATTCGTGAATTACTTATTTAATAAGTATGGAAATGTTTTCCAATATAAAGTTAATATTTAGAATTTATCTTTTTGAAGATAAATTGAAAATGGATAATTGAAATCGTATATGCATGAATATTTTGGAATATAAATTCACTAAGGAATTTATAAAAGAAAGTGGGATTGGTTTAGAAAAATAAATATTGATTTATTTTTGAAGTGTTGAAATTTTATATCTTGTAAAGATATTTTGGAAAATAAATAATTTGGAAAATTATTTGGAATCTGGTGATGTGTGCATATCCATTGATAGTTCAATAATCGAGTATCAATATTTCCCTTTGAATGGGTATTTGATGTGATTTGATTGAATTTGAATGCCACACTTATTTTTGAATAAGCGCTCACTATTCGGGTTAACCGGGAAAGGACCATGGGGTCGTATAACCCATTCCGAATATGTGATACGTCGTTGTGAATTGCATTGAAGACCGGTGTTGAAGACCGAGTATTTGCAAAAGCGATAGGATGACCTATCGATTGTCTCTGCACTGGGTAGCTCCTGGTATTGAGATCTCCTAAGTGATGGGAAATTCGATCGGGATTGTGAATACCCGGATTGCAAGGGCTTCGTAAGAAGTGCCTTCGGTTTTGTTCGAGCCCGGAACAGACTTGTATGGATTGTATGTCTGACATTACAAGTTGAGATATAAAGCCGATTTCTTTCAAATATATTTCTGTTGGTGGCGGAGAATTTATTCTTTTAGCTTAACACCCTTCTTTGAGACGTACGAGCTCAGAGGTTATGTAGTTGAATGTTATCAGTGATATATTCCCAATTTGGTAATGTGATATGTTGAGTGATGCTGTAAATGATCATTGTGTTGATTATTTGTGATAGGATCGTTTATTTGATCGTCTATCTTTGTGATCATTTCTATGATCATTTGTTGACCCAAAGCATGGCTTTTGTATAAAGTATGTTTTTGTGGACGTGACTTCGTCGAGCCTCACACCCCGGAAATGGTCAAAACAGGAAAGATGCGGCAAGGTTATGAGGGGTAGCTCCCTTTAGGGTATGTACATTTCCTTCTGGATAGAGGTGGTATCATGGTATGGAGCCCAGATATTTAACCTATGTGGTTACTGCGAATTTATTACTTTGTGGTTGTTGGTTATCGGGATCCCGTGAGAAAGGTCGTTTACGATCGGGGAATGGCGTGCTCGTGTCAGTAGTTACCCAGTTAGGGGTAACCCGGCCTTGTGTTAGCAGAGTTCCGGTTTGGTTCTCGGGGATGTCCTTCCAGAGGCATTCTCATGTGGCAATGGGAAGTTCCTTGGCCTGACCATTTGTTGGAAATCTAAAGAAACAATACGAAACTTGTACGGTTTTAGTTGTAGAACCTGCCATTTAAAATGGTAGCTATAGTAGGCATAATATAATGGTACCTATGCTGGCTAAGATTTATATTCTACTTTCGAAATGAATTTCTTCTACACTATGCACTAATAATAATATCAAAATTGATTTGGTTTTAATGCGTATCAAGCATCTTTGGCTATCATAAGGAGAAATCTTCTCCAAGTCTGCGTTTGCATTGTGTGTGTGGCATGAGGTCTTATGGTAGTCTCATTTTTTAAAAAGCATTGCGAATTGAATTTAAAAATATTCCTCTATTTTGATTTTAAAGATAAATAAACTATTTTGAGTTCTCACACCAGTCACATGACTGACTTGGAGTTTATTGTTTTCCTTCCTAAACTCTGGGTGCCCACCAATTTCTGCACGGGCAGTCAAGAGTTAAGGTTTATCAGGATATTCTGGATATTCAGGAATTGCTGGAGGCAAGCTGGATGGCATGGCGTATTACTAGTATATAGTATTTCTTTTCCGCTGATTGTTGTTTGTTGTTGTACACTCTGATGTAATGAAATGTAATGTAATGTAATAACTGATATAGTTCTTTGTTTAAAGATTATTCATTTATTATTATATGTTGTTCCGCTGCGAATTGTGAGATTCTGATGTTGTTCTGTTGTTTTCTGTTCCGTTCTATGTTCTCTATTCTCTTTTCTTTCTATTTTAAAATGATCTATTTTATGTTTTCTTTTCGCTCCATCTTCTACCTTCTTCTCTTCTTCTTCTTTTCTTTTTCTTAAAAACCATAACATTTCGGGTTTTTGGCCTTCGATTTCTCGGCAGTCGATAAAGTGAGTATCGATGTTGAATTTTCGAAAGTCGAAAATTTTCGGGACGTTACAAAACTTCAACCTGAAATCTGAAGCAAAAGAAGCAAGTTGAAACCTGGAACAAACAATTTAAGCTATGGAATCAAAAGCAAATCAAAACAAATTATAAATCAGAGCATTTCCAGGCACAAATCTGATCAATATCCTCTGCCTTCATAAAATTGGTGAGCAACTTCAATTCTTTTTTTAAAAAAAGTTTTTGTTTACCCAATGCTGTGAATCTATGAGCAATCTACTTCGCTAAAGCTTAAATTCTGATGTGATCTTGCAAGTATGCTGTGAAAATTTTCTGTTATGAATAGGAATGTGTTTACTTGAATACAAATTTAGGGTGTGCATGTTTGACTTATAGGCTATGCTGACCTTTGTTTGACTACAGGCTTTCAAACCCTGTTCTTAAACCAAAAATCTCCTTCTCAAATTTATCTTAGACTTTAGGATTTAAATGAAATTGTTTATACAATCCAGATTTAGGTTTTAGAAATAGCTTGAGTATGTTTTGTTTCTAAACTACCTGGAAGTATTAATGTACAGTAATAAAAAAATAAAAAAATTACAGGGATATACATTCTTTCTTCTTCCTCTGTTCAACCTTTAACAGACTAACCCATAAATAAATCCAAATATCTCTTCTTCAATTTGTTTTTAGGTTATAGCCATTGAATAAAAGTTGATGCCAACAACTTAATGCTAATTTTAATTTATAATGTTATGTGTATCTGACGAGAAATTTACTAGAATAGAAATAACAGTAAAAAAAGTTTATGTTGAAAAATCAATTGATACAATTCTTAAATTTAAATACACAACTTGAATTAGCTTGGGAAATTACGATTTTTGAAATCAAAATTACAATTTTAAGTGGGGTATTGAACGTGAATTTTGGGTTTGACTGAAATTTGCTTTCTGGTCGATTTCTGATAATCGGCTAGTTTTTGGGAATCGAATTTTGGCATGGAGATATTAAGGTGATCGTAGATTATGGGAAAAATGCCAAGAAGACTATTCAAACCATTTTGGAGGAGAGCGAAATGGATTTGGGTCTGTAACCCTAGTTTTTACTGGGTTGAGTATTTTGATCTGTTCTCTTCCCTTGATTGATTGAGTTGCATGGGAATTTAGGTAATGGTAGCTTGGGCGTTGACGAGGTCGTGACCGAAATTTCAGCACCTTCGGTGGTTGAGGCGTCGAGAATGGTGCGTTGACAGGCTTGGTGGTATTTCCTGTTACCTGTTCCAGGTTTTGTTTGCAAGCTCGATTTGATTTCGAGCTTTTATGGTGGATTTGGAAGGCCGTGATGTTGTCAGGTGATGGTCATGGATGTGTTGTAGAAGTGGGTGGTGGTCGGAGATGGTCAGAGTCACGGTGCATGTGCACCGTGCATTTTGAAGTTCTGTTGAACTTTGGGTTTTGGGTAGGAAATGCACTCGGGTTGAGCTCGATTTATTCCAGTACTCGACTCGAAGTATGAGAGGAAACGACTCGAAGCATTTTTACTTTGACTCGGGTTAATTATGACAGGCTTCAGGTTTTCGTAAACCTGATTGAAATTTGAATTTAAAGCAAGTTTAAATGAAATTTAAATTGTGAGTTAGATTTAAATAAAGTTTAAATCTAGTATGGGGTTTAGATTCAAAAAAACTTTTAAATCTTTAAGTTTTAAAAAGGAAATTTGGATTTTTTTTTAAATCAAAGTTTTAAATGTAAATTTGGAAATGACTGTTTCCAAACATATTTATAAGTGATAATTAAATTATTAATAAAAATGAGTCTGCCTTAAGTAATAATATTTATATACATTAATTATTAAGTAAATGAGAATGGAATAATTAATGTTTTGTGTTAATTACCTTTGAAATTTTAAGTTTAAATTTATAAATTAAAGTTAAGTTAATTCAATTAAGGAATAATTAAATTGTAATTAAGAATTCATTAAGTTACAGTTGACACTTAATTAATTCAAAAAATTGAGATTAATTAATGAGTTCTTAATGGTTAATCAATAGATAATCAGTAATGATTAATATAAGTAAATTTCTTTAGCAAAGTAGTTAAAGAATTGTTAATAGTTAATGAAGTTCATTAACTAAGATTATTTAATAAATTAATCAATGTGATTAATTTTAACAATTAATTAGATTAATTAATCAATTATAATCATTTATGAAATTGTGTAAGTGTAATAACCTCAGGGAAGAAATTAGGAAATTAATTGCTCATTGTAATTAATTAAAACTAATTAATTAAGGATAAATTATTCATTATGAGTTAATTAATGATTAATTAAAGGATAATTTATTAAATGTTTGGTAATAAATTATTTTTTTATTTACCGTGACTAGCAAATTTATTCATAGAAATTTATCTGATTTAAAAAATCAGATAATTTAATTAATCATACTTATGGACGTTTGGATTATATTGGGTGTTGAATTGTCTGATATCCCTGATATGTAATGCTTTATAATATATCATGATTTGTGTCGTGATCTGTAATTTATTCATCTGGGATGAATGTAATTAATTATCTTTGATATATATATATATATATATATATATACATGTGTGTGTGTGTGTGTATGAGAGATAATCGTTATAGCTTATACCGCTTATCAACCATATTTCTGTATTTAAATCTGTAATGATTGAATGATGTTGCACTATTGTGTGTAAAACCCCTGGACTACACCCTACACACACAAATATGGATTTCATGAGGAAATCGGTTAATTCATAGATTTTTACCAATTTTAAAAATTGAATTCTTGAATCCAAAATAGTTTTGGAATTTGAATTGAAAGCTTTTGAAATAGTTTTCAGAAAAATAAAAGTTATTTTAAATAACTTAATAAAACTTGAAAATTAAACAATTGATTTAAATTTCAATTCAATATTTGAAATTGAATTCAATAATTTGGAAATTTTGATCTAAAAGATTTTACAAGTTATAAAGATGTTTGTATGGGTTTTTCACCATTTAAAAGAATGGTTTGGGAAATTTAAATTTAAATCCAAGTTTTATACTTGAATGGTTTTAACTTATGTAATTGTAATCAGTTTTTCCCAAAAACGAAACCTATTTGTTTACAAATAATAATAGTTTTCATTTAAAGAAAGGATTTTCGAATTATGTTGAAAGGTTTCAAGTTTGAAATAGAATGGAAGTGTTTTGAAAGACTATGAATGAATCTTTGGAAACGAATTTTGAAAGCTATAAGTTAAATCTTGATTTAAGATTTAACGTGTTAATCCAATTGAAATGGAAATTATTTTGAAATCCATGAATGTATCTTTGTGAACGGGGTGAACTTTGTGAATTAAATCTTTCGTTTAAATGATTTAAATGTGGAAATTGTTTAAACCATTAAAGGTTTTTGAAATGAATCTTTTTGTTCAAAAGATTGGAAATGGTAATTTGTTTTAACCATTTGAATGAAAAGTTTTGGGCTTTAAGCTGTGACTTAACTGAGATCCCATATCCATATGTTTTTAAATATTACGCTCAATATTCGGTTTAGCCGGGAGAGGACCATTGTGTCATATAACCCATTTCGAATAGTGATACGACGTTATGGATAGCAATTGAAGACCGGTGGTGAAGATCGGATACTTTCAAAAACGAAAGGGTTTCTTGTCGAATGTCTCTACATCGGCTGATCCCCGGTATAGAGATTTGAGCACCCATTGTGATGGTAAGTGTAATAACCCGGATTTTTGGGTATCAGATAATTGAGTAATTATCCGAGTTTAACTATTAAAATGTGATAATCCCTTATTTAAATTATTTAAGATGGATAAAATTGTTATCTTCAAATTTATATATATATATATATATATATATATATGTATATATTATGTGTAATGGGAAAATATGATTGAATTTAATATAAAAATTTTCAATGGCTTATTTTAAAATCTATCTTACATTTCCAAAAGTAATTAAAGTAATTTTTTTTAAAAAATAGAATAGTTTAAGATAATATATATAATAAAAGTTTAATTTTTATTCTTTAAAAAAAATTATTATTAGCTTTTGAAATAAGTGTAGTTCATATATATATTAAAGAACAATGTTTTAATATGAAACTTTAAAATAAGATTTAATTCAATATTCTTTTCTTTTTAAATTTTCTTTCTTGGAAAATTAAGCTTGGGAAAAATATTTTTGAAATATACAAATAAACATTATACGATGTAATTGTATTAAGGTAATTTATATATAAACATTAAAACATAATTATATAAATAAGAAAACAATTTAAATACATCTAAACAAATGAGTAATTACTTTTATATTGTAATTTAACATGTGCAAGATTATTATACCATGAGAAGGACATTTGTAAGCATTCTAATAATCTTAAGGACAAGTGGCATTGTCTTAAATTTATTTTGGAAACATTTATTAAAATGTATTAAGTAAAAAAAACTTAGCAAAATCATTTTTAGTTAAAAATTTCTTCTCTTCCAAATATTGAAACCAGATTAAAAAAAAAGAATTTCAAAACCAATTCTGCAAAACCCAATTCATGTTTAAAATCTGCAAATCTAATCTGGTAACAATTACAAGCAAATCTATTCAAATTTTCAACATCGATTTTTCAACTTCAACTCTAGCAAAGAAGAATGGAGTTCTGCTGTAAAATTTAAATCAACTTCAGTAAATAAATCTGGAAGTAAACTCAGTTGCAAAAATCAAAAACAACTAACATACTCACCAGATTCAACATGCAGATTCAATTTACAGTGAGGAGAATGAATTGCAACAGGGTTGTCCTCTGCATTCTTCTATAAGGTGAGTAAATATCAACTTAAGTCTTAAGTAGATGACTGATCTGTTGCTTATGAAATCACTGTGATGAATAATGTTTGCTTGACTATATAAGTGATTACAGTTTAAATAAATAAGAAAAAAAATCAGAGAATCTCAGTTTTAAAATCTCTGTACAACATCAAACAAAAAAATTAACAAAGTTTAAACATTTTGGATGATCTGATGCATGTTAGAATACTTGAATTTATGATGTAACTAATGCTTGCATATGTATGAATAAGGGTATGATCTGTGTTTTCTTTTGATTGTTCTTCTCTGTTTAAATTTACAGAGAATAGGAATAGGAGAAATCCAAATCTTCTTATCAGTTCATTGATAAGTCTTAAGTTTAAAATATGTTGTGTTTGTTTAAACACAAATTTGAGTTTAAAAATTTATTTAAGTAAAACAAATGTGAAAATCTCCAAGAATTAAAAGAAATACAGTAGAAATTCTTTTATTATGATAAAAACAATCAATTAGATTTACTGTTTCGAGTTTACCTCTTGAATAATCATTGAAAGATAGGATTTTCAAAATCAAAATTTCAATTTTTAAATTTTTGGTTGTCGAGTTAGAGCGTGTTGAGCAGAAATTGAGTTTTGATTGATCTCTGGCAGCTGGAGATTTTGGAAAGTTGGAGTTTCAGGGAGGAGGTAGCTTATGGATCGGTGATGGTGGGAAAAATACTGAATAAATTTTCTGATCGTCGTGGTTGGCAAGCGTGATTGATTTAGGGTTTTAGGTAATTGCTCCGACGATGTCGTGATCGAGCAAATTGCGACGCCCTGGATGATCTGGAGGTTATCGGTGGTTGGGGAAGTGGAGTGGGTGAGCAAGGCGAAGGTGTGGACGGAGTTAGGGAAACTCCGGTGATCGGCTTCGCTGGTTCGAAGGGATTTTCCGGTGATGCTTAGGTTTAAGCTCGCCTGGAAATACTCGATTTTGTTATGGGGTTCGAGGCGATGGATCTAGGGTCGGAGTTGACAGTAGGGTTGATAGTCGACTTGTGGAAGGGGTCGTGGGTGGTCGCAACGGTGTGGATGGGTTGTGCACGTGCACGTTGGACAAGTGTGTGATCTTTGTGTTTAGGAAGAAGAAGCAACTCGGGAAAAATCTCGTAACGCTCCAGTGTACGACTCGAAGATTGGAAATGAATGATGTTGCGCGAGTGTAGTGATGTTAACTCGGGAGTTCACTCGAGTTTCCTTGAGCTTTTTCTCGAAGATGATTTGAGTTTTGATTTGTTGGGCTCGAGTTGGTGATGTATTCCTTTCCCAGTTTTGTGTTAAGTAAAAAAAAACAAGAAGAATAAAGGAAGAGGGCTGAAGGATAGGGGATTGGGCCTAGAGTAAAGTATGGAATGGAATAAAAGAAATAAAAGAAGTAATTAAAGAGGAGGAAAGGAGATTTGTTCTACTTCAATCTTGGTTTAGTTCGAGAAATCTAGAGATTTGTCTTGGATAGAATAATAGCAACATAATGTTTTTAAGTTAACAAAATTAAGTTTTAAATAATACACTTAATTATTCTTTGATATTAAAGTTTTCATTTAAATGTTTGGTAATTTAAGATTGAATTATTTATTTAACTTAGTAAGTTAATTCTTACTTAATTAACAATGTAATCAAGGGTTGATTGTGGGTGATAAATTTAACAATCAAAGATTAATTATTGAGAAATTAATTTACTTATAATTAATCAATGAAATTAATCAAGATTAAGGAATCAAGGAAATTAATTAAGAATGAAAATTAATTTGTTAATTTAGGATTAATAAATCGATTTGTTAGAAATTAATTGATTCATTGGTGATTAGAGTTTATCAATGTAAGAAATCAGAGTTTTAATTACTCAAATGATAATTATTTAATAAATAATAAGGGGATTACTAAATGGAAGTAATTTGTTAAGAATCATTAATTAATGTAATTAATTATTAATTAATTAATGAGAGTAACTAAAGGTTAATTTCTGTAAATGGTTAAGAATAATTAATTTGTGCAATTAATTAAGGGTAAATTACTTAATGTAATTAAAGTATAATTAACCAAAGATGATTAATTAAGAATATTGGTTAAAGGATGATTTATTAATTGATTTGAAATCAATTAATGCTAAGTAAAGGAAAACTAAGTGATTGAAGATTTGAAATTTAATTAGAGATTAATTAAATTAATTTTGGAAATAATCTATCTTGCTTATGAATGATTGGATGATGACTAAATGCCTCGAATTGATTGATATCTCTGGTATGAAATGTTTTGAGATATGATATGGTTTTGGTAGACAATAATAATGTGTTATCTATCGATGATGAATTTACTCTATACTAAAAGTGACATCCTTTATTTATAGTCAAATTGTCTTTCCCTTGATTTACTTTGATTAAGATGGTATTGATTTCGAAGAGACCGGAGTCGGGTATTTGTAAATACCCGAAACCACTTCGACTCTTTATAAATTGATATGTGAAATAAATAGGCTGATATGAAATGATTTATGTAAGTTGGTCCATTTAATCTAAGTTTGGCACTTAGAAATTGATGTGTGAAATAAGTAGTGTCTATAACAGCTTGTGAAGTTGTAATTGATAAGTTACCCGGGTTTATATAAGTTGCTTGCTTTTGAATTCTTGTTTGATGGGTTTACTCACGCTGGTTTCCAGCCTGACCCGGGTGTTACTTTGATGTAATGCTCGGGCCAGACCGAGTATTACAGATTTTCAGGTAAGGACGTTTCAGAGCTCAGAATGCGAGCTGGATGGCAGGGACGTATGGAGAGTTTCCACTATGATATTGTATATATCTGAGACATGTTAAATTGTATGTGCCCAATGTTGTATAAAATTGTTGTAACTCTGATATATTGATGTAAATTGATAGATACAATTTTCTTTGGTATAACTATTATCATTGATATTATATTTTATCCGCTGTGAATGTGAGATTGTGGTTTCTTTTCTATTCTTCTTCTATCTCTTTCTTCTTTCTCTTTTCTTCTTTTCTTAACTATTTGGAAATTTCGGGATCGAAATTTCCGGGTCGTTACATTTGGTATCAGAGATGAAGGTTAAGCGAGAACCTTGGCTCTGGTGGGATTACTCATTAAGGATAGGGTAAGTAGTACCCTATAATGAGTTGAGTGTATATATACGAGAGAGCGTACTTGTTATTTTCTTATATAAAGGTATTTAAATGATTTCAAAAAGTAAAAGAATCTTATATAAGAAATAGATTATCTATTATATTAAGGAAATTGGTTGTAGTATCAATTAAATTAAAGGTAATAGTAAGAATTGAATTAAGAAGTAATAGAATGAAACCAAATTGAAATTAGAATTAAATAAAGATAAGTTTGGAATGGATTCAAACTAAAATTGAAATCTTGAATTGGAGAAGTATTTCAAAATAAATTGAAATTAGAATTGGTTTCAACCCAAATAAATATTTGGTTATTGTGTTTAATAATGGAAGGATTGTTCTTCAATAAACAATAAAATGTTTTAAGGAAGTAACCATCTAAAAAGAGTAACTTGTAAGTTTGAAAGGATGTAAATTAAAGTGGGTTTCAAATTGTGCAGTTTTGAATTCTAAATTTAAACATTTGAATTGGTTTCAAAATGTTAAAGGAGATAATATTTGAATACGATCTTATTTTAAAATAAGAGATGTTATTTAATATTATGCAATTGAATGAAATGGTCCTATTTCAAACAGAGTTGTTTGAAAATTTAAAAGAAATTTGTTTTGAATTAAAAACCAAAGGTGGTTTAAAATTTTAAAGTATAACTTGGTATGTAAAAGAAGATTTATATGTATATACGTGGATATGCATAATAACAAAGTTGGTTTGAAATAAACTCTAAATATTGAGTTTTGATTTTGGAACAAGATGCGATACCCAAGTGATAAGTTTTGAACTTATAAGTGGGAAAAATTATTAATGTGAAGTTTAGAATTTTGAAAATTTGAAATGAAGAATTCAAGTTTGAGTAAGGTTAAACGGGATTGATTGAATTTAACTCGGAGGAAGTTAAATAAGTTTGAATGAACAATCTGATTTGGAAATTTCAAGATGAAATTGAGATTTAATTTGGGAATTAAATGGTTAATTTGAAATTGGAGTTTGTGTGATCTCAAAATGGGTTTGAGATCTGGAAATTGGAAATTGATGGATGTTTTAAAATGAATTGGGTGATATCATCCTATTGTTATTAATAATATTTAAAATGTGAATTGGATTTGTTTAAATGAATGAGAAATGGAGTATGGTAATCCATAGTTGGGATAAAAAGGTAAATTTATTTAAAGGAATTAAATCATTTGAAGTATTCACTCGAATTTATATAATTCGAGATGATTTAAATTTGGAATTTGAATTGAAATTAGTTCAAATTGAATTTGATTTGAATTAATTGAAATTGTGATTGAAGATGTACAAGTATAAAATTCAAATTGAAAATTTGAATTGGATTGATTTGAATAATTTGGAATTGTAATTAAAGTTTAATAGTTTTAAATTCAAATGTAATTTGAATTAAATTTGGAAAGAAATCAAGAATAATTAAACTTGATTTGGAAATGAAGTTTGAAATTGGAATTAATTCAAACTGGAGTTGAAATGAATTGAAATTGGAACTAGCTCAATTAGAAGAATTTGAGATCAAAGTTGAATAAAGTTAAATTTGAAAAGAAACTGAGGTTAATTCAACTTGATTTAGGGTTGAATCAATTTCAATGGAAATTGAAGATATTTAAATTGGAGTTGGGTCAATTTAAATGGTAGAGGAAATTTAAATTGAGTTGATGAGAATGAAAATTGGGGAGAGAACAGTTTTGACTCTGAACTATTTTTAATATAAATTGTTTTAATATAAACCTATTTTTCCAAGCTATTCATTTTATAAACAACCTTTCTTTTAAAAGCCAAACTATCTTATACCTGTTTTACAATTATTTTTGCAACTGTTTAACAATTTTCTAACTATTTTATAAACTAACTACTATTTTCAACTACTAATTACTATTTTATAGCTATCTTGCAATCATCTAAAATTCCTATGACTATTTAACTATTTTCCAATTATTTTACAATTACTGAACTATTTTACACCTATTTTACAAACTAGTAATTATTTTCCAACTACTTATTTATTTTTAACTTTTCAAGCTATTTTCTAAATTTAAACTGGACAGAGTTTAAACTGTTAAATACCCAATCGAGATAAAATTAAGGTGATAATCTAAATGGGATTGAAGCGGAGTGAATAAGGGAATTTGATTTGGCTAATAACCAATAAAGATAAATACGTAGGGTGTACGTATGTTATTCTATTCGCATAGTGATTTGATCCAGATTCGAGCACGGAATTTCGAGATAGTTATATCGATCTGAGTGGGATTTTTCACTCGATTTTCGACGGCGAACCTGGATATGGATTGTTGATTGGTTCTGGATATTCTCTATCATAGTTATGACTATGCAAGGAGAATGATGGTTTCTGATCAAGAAACCAGATCTGTATCCGCACTAGGAAATCGGGTGGACAATACTAGTTCCGAAGTGAAATTGTGTGATCGAGTGAGCGATCAGATTGGTATAGCGTACGAATGATATGTGTACATCGTACGGATTTGAATGAAATTGATATTGAAAAGAGCAATCAAATTTGAATATTTGATTTTGAGTAAACAGAGTTAAGTATCTTTGTTTTATAAAATGATACTCCCCTTGTTGAATCTTTTGCCAGAAGAAAAGGATTTTTGGAAAGGTTTGAAGTATAAAGGGAGTTTTATACAAGTTTAAAATGATCCAAAGTTTTAAAAGATTTTATATATCTGAATATGTATACATATATATAAAGGATCATATGAGAATTGTGGAAAAAGGTTTTGGGAACCTATGGATTTGGAAAGACTTTTGATTTTTGTGTAAAATCAATATTATATTTGAAAAGCCTAGTTTGAGAATTATCGATTTGGAATAATCGATTTTGTGTAAAGGAGCTTTATATGAGATCATACTAGGTGTATGATTTAAAGATACTATATATGTATAGTATAAATGTTTTGATGATGCTCTGGAGAAAAAGGCTGTCAAGACCCGATTCTTCGTCTTCCGAAAATTCAACATCGATACTCACTTTATCGACTGCCGAGCAATCGAACGACGGAAAACCGAACACTGAGGGTTTAAGAAAAAAGAAAAAGAAGAAAAAGACATAGAAGAGATAAGAAAATAGAGAGAAAAGAAAATGGAAAATAGAACGGAACAGAAAACAGCAGAACAACATCAGAATCTCACAATTCGCAGCGGAACAACATATAATAATAAATGAATAATCTTTAAACAAAGAACTATATCAGTTATTACATTACATCACATCATATCATCATTACATCATACAACAACAAACAGTGCAGCGGAAAAAGAAATACTATATACTAGTAATACGCCATGCCATCCATCTTGCCTCCAGCAACTCCAGAATATCCAAAATATCCTGATAAACCTTAACTCTTGACTGCCCGTGTGGAAATTGGTGGACACCCAGAGTTTAGGAAGGGAAACAATAAACTCCGAGTCAGTCATGTGACTGGTGTGAGAACTCAAAACAGTTTATTTATCTTTGAAAACAAAATAGAGGAATATTTTTAAATTCAATTCGCAATGCTTTTTAAAAATGAGACTGCCATAAGGCCTCCCGCACACACACACAATGCAAACGCAGAATCGGAGGAGATTTCTCCTTATGATAGTCAAAGATGCTTGATACGCATTTAAAAAGAACATTTGATATTATTATTAGTGCACAGTGTAGAAAAAATTCATTTCGAAAGTAAAGATATAAATCTTAGCCAGCATAGACATTTCGAACTATGCCTACTATAGCTACCATCTAAACAGTGGTGACCACCATAAGTAAATGGCAGGTTCTACAACTAAAACCGTACAGGGTTTCGTATTGGGAATTGGATTTCCAACAAATGGTCAGGCCAAGGAACTTCCCATTGCCACATGAGAATGCCTCTGGAAGGACATCCCCGAGAACCAAACCGGATCTCTGCCAACACAAGGCCGGGTTACCCCTAACTGAGTAACAACTGACCGAATATGCCATCCCCCGGTCCTTTGGGACCTTTCACCGAGCGCTCGTAATCAATTCACACAATCATAAAGTGTTTTCAACATGAGTAAGTATCTGGGCTCCATACCATGATACCACCCTTTTCCAGAAGGAAATGCACATATCCTAAAGTGCGCTACCCCTCATAACCTTGCCGCATCTTTCCTGTTTTGACCATTTCCGGGGTGTGAGGCTCGACGAAGTCTCGTCCACAAAAACATACTTTATACAAAAGCCATGCTTTGGGTCAACAAATGATCATAGAAATGATCACCAAGATAGACGATCAAATAAATGATCCTATCACAAATAATCAACACAATGATCATTTCACAGCAACACTCAGTATGTCACATTACCAAATTGGGAATATATCGCTGATAACCATCAACTATATAACCTCTGAGCTCGTACGTCTCAGAGAAGGGTGTTAAGCTAAGAGAATAAATTCTCCGCCACCAACAGAAATATATTTGAATGAAATCGGCTTTATATCTCAATTTGTAATGTCAGACATACAATCCATGCAAGTCTGTTCCGGGCTCGAACAAAACCGAAGGCACTTACAAAGAAGTCCTTGCAATCCGGATATCCACAATCCTGATCGGATTCACCATCACATATGGAGAACTCAATACCGGAGCAACTCGATGCAGAGTCAATCGACAGGTCATCCTATCGCTCTCGCAAATACCGGGTCTTCAACACCGATCTTCAAATGCAATTCATAACGACGTATCACATATTCAGAATGGGTTATACGACCCCATGGTCCTTTCCCGGTTAACCCGAATAGTGAGCGCTTATTCAAAAATAAGTGTGGCATTCAAATTCAAACAAATCACATCAAATACCCATTCAAAGGGAAATATTGATAGTCGGTTATTGAACTATCAATGGATATGCACACATCACCAGTTTCCAAATAATTTTCCAAATTATTTATTTTCCAAAAATATCTTTACTAGATATATAATTTCACACTTCAAAAATAAATCAATATTTATTTTTAAACAACTTCCCCTTTCTTTTATAAATTCCATAGTGAATTTATATTTCAAAATATCTATGAATATACGATTTCAATTATTCATTTCAATTTATCTTCAAAAAGATAAATTCTCAAAATATTCCCTTTATATTGGAAAACAATTCCATACTTATTAAATAAGTAATTCACGAACCTATTTATTTTCAACACTTGGAAAATATTCAATATACTTAAATCGAGATTAAGTATATATTTCATTCTTTAAGGAAATCATTCTCTTAAACATATTTATTTGGGCCAAAACGAATGTTGCGTAAAATGTGACGCCCCACCTCTATACCCACGCTAGCCAAGAACACTCCGGAGTAGTGGTGTCAACTAGCACGGAGAATAAGGCTGTTGAGGAGCGACCATCCATGTAATTGCTTATCACACGGTGGCTATAAATAATCTTCGGAAACAAACATAGAAATAATCATATCACAAATCAGTCACAGATATCCATATCACAAAGGCGGAAGAAGATATGAATATATAACTAACACATGAAAGTGTACATCAGAGTAGTGGTCAGTAAGATCCACGATAATACAAAAGAATAGCAACACGTGCTATACAAAAGAATACAACTATGAGTCTATATCTCAAGTGTATACAACAAAAACTGCTAATCTAAACAGTTAGCCAAAAGTCAGAGTGATGAATCCCTGGGAAGAAGTCAAGCAGAAGCACCTGTAACATCTCGGTCTGACCCGAGTATTATTTAAGAAAATAATAAACGGATCAGTCTAGCTATAAATATCAGATGACATGATATAACATAAAAGATATGGCATAAACATAAACATCCATAACGACATACCACTATAAGTATGTAAATAATGATCAACAGAAGATCAATCAATAAGAGATAATCATTATCACAAGAATCTTCTCAAAGATTCGAAGAGGGCATCATACCCTAAACTTGTACTCATAACAAGTCAATGACATAAATTCCAGAAATCAACACGAGAAATCCAGAAATCATAAAAAGGGAAAGAGGCCAATCACATGACGGTCCGAAGACCATGGGGAGCTACCCCGCATGTGTGAATGGAATCACACAGATTGAGGTCAAGACTAACCAAAAAGCAGAAAGGTATGTGTGAATGGAATCACACAAGTGGTGTCTAGTCTAACCTTGCAATGAAAGAGACATCGCGCAATTGCTAGTCTAATTCATAAAGCGATCATCAAGATCAACGAGAAGTGTCAATTACACTAAGCTAGTAAATATAGAAGTTTAGCTTCATGTCCCATAACCACTTGCTTAACTTAAATATTTACGAACAAACTGTAAATCTTCACTAATAAAATTGTCACAAGAGGTTCAATCGAACAAGTCCAAGAATTAACCGACGAAGTGAACGCAAGCGTTTCATACCACTTGTTTTACTAAGTCGTTTAATTAGATTTCTCATCCGAGTGAGGTAAAGGCTTGTATATACTAATAGATTGGAAAACGGTTTAAGAAAAGAGCTTTGTTATTAAAAATAGAGTTGAAATTGTTTGTTAAAAGAGTTTTGATATTTACTACTAGTATTGAAACCTTTATATTATAAAGTGACAAAACACATAAGCAAGTGTAGAAACAATCAGTCACAAAGATCGCATACGGAGATGCGAATAAAATCCAAGGAAATCAGCTCAATGTTTTTCAGATAAGATCCCTTACGGAGGGGGGGTCCAGGGGGGTGGCAACCCCCCCAAGGTGGGGGTGCGGGGGCAACGCCACCGCTTACGGGGTTCGACCTGCCCGGTCAGGTCGCGGGGGTCCAGGGGGCAGCGCCACGACCAAAACGGTACGACCTAGTGAAGACAAAATGAGGTCTAACGACCTAAAGGGATAAGGTCGAGCGACCTAAAGGTGTTCGCGACCTAACGATGACTCGCGACTCAAGGAAGAGGGGGTGAGCGACCTATGGTCATAAACGAGACCGAGCGACCTAAGGGAATAAGGGCCGAGCGACCTAGCATTCGAACGACCTAAAAGAGGCGTGGCCTAAAGGAGACGCGACCTAAAAGAGGCGCGACCTAAAGGAGACGCGACCTAAAAGAACATAAGGTCAAATGACCTAACTGTATTGGGTCACGCGTCCTAAAGAGAGGCGGCTTAGCGACCTAGAGTGCACACGTCCGAAAGTGGGAACGACCTATCGAGGTAAGGTCCAACGACCTACGACCTAAACAAATAGGCCAAGCGACCTATAGGGTTAATGGTCTAACGACCTAACAGTTATGGGGTCACGCGACCTAACTAAGTACGCGACCTAGTGGGTAAGGGAGTCGAGCAACCTAACTGCATCCAGTGACGAGCGACCTAATGGAGTCAAGTAGCGAGCGACTTAACTAGTTAACGACTCAAGGGGGTCAACGACCTAAAGGTCCAACGACCTAAACCCAAACACACGAAAAGTGGCCAGAACGACCTAGGGGTTAACTCACATGCGACCTACGACCTAAGGCCCATGCGACCTATGACCTAACTCCGATACGAGCTAATAAGGCCAGAACGACCTAGGAGCTAACTCACATGCGACCTACGACCTAAGACCCATGCGACCTACGACCTAACTCCGATACGAGCTAATAAGGCCAGAACGACCTAGGAGCTAACTCACATGCGACCTACGACCTAAGGCCCATGCGACCTACGACCTAACTCCGATACGAGCTAATAAGGCCAGAACGACCTAGGAGCAGAAAATCCACCAAAACGCTAAAAATCGGAGTTTTTCGCCAACCCAATCCAAACCAAATGCAACTATACATGCAAACACGATAGGGATTCATTCCCAACAGTCCAATATTGATATAGACTAGATTTGTGAGATAAAAATCTCACCTTTGCACTAAAATTTATGAAGATGAAGCTTGAAAGCAAGGAGAAGAAAGGAGAAGCAATCCAAAGCTTGAATCCAATATCTTCTACTTGAATTTGGAGTTGAATGTAGGATTTGCAATTGAATTTGTGCTTGGAGTTTTAATTTCCAGTTCTTTTCACCATTAATGCCCAAGCTTGAGTTAGTTAGGAAATTTATGAAGAGTGAGGAGAAGAGGGTTGGAACTTGGGCTTAATAGGCTAAACTAACCCAAAGTCCAAAGCGGGAAAAGTTAGTGAAATTTCACTAACTCCAAACCTATCGATGTTTATACTTAAAAAGTTGTAAACGACATTTCGAACTCAATGGAAGTGGTCTCGAGTCCTAATTTGACCGTTTGCAAAAAGTAGCTTTTCGGACCAAAATCCGATTAACGAGTTAATATCTAAATAAAATATTTAAATACAAACTCGATAAATATGCGGGTTGTTACAGACTCCCCTCCTTAAAGAAATTGCGTCCTCGCAATATATATAAGATGGAATTAAAAAGTAACAACCATAAAAGCATATTAACACAAGAGGGATTTTGAAATAAGAAGTTCACCTCAAGGAGCAGGAGTAAGCAAGTCCGGATGTGTACGCTCGATGAATTCTCTGGATTCCCAAGAACAATCCTTAGGATTTGAGGACCATTGAACCTTCACAATCGGAACATCTTTATTTCGAAGTCGTTTAACCTCAGAAGCTATAATTCGAATAGGATGCTGCTCATAAGTTAAATTCGGCGAAACTTCAATTTCTTCCACAACAGCAGGCTCAAGAATAGAATCGGAATCCCGAAGGCATTTCCGTAATTGAGAAACGTGAAATACATCATGCATAGCAGAAAACTGAGCCGGCAATGTAAGGCGATAAGCCATGGAACCAATACGTTCAGTGATAGGAAATGGCCCAATATATCGAGGCGCTAACTTCCCCGATCGACTGAAACGTACAACACCCTTCATAGGTGAAACACGAATAAAAACAGGATCCCCAACAGAAAATTCTAATTTCCTTCTTCGATTATCGGCATAGGATTTTTGTCTACTCTGGGCTTCTTTCATCCTATGTCGAATAAGTTCAATCTTTTCCGTGGAATCACGAATAAAGTCTGGACCTAAAACCAGCTTCTCACCGGCCTCAAGCCAACAAGAAGGAGATCGGCATGGCCTTCCGTAGAGTGCCTCGAAAGGTGCCATACCAATACTAGATTGGAAGCTATTATTATAGGAAAATTCAACAAGTGAAATATGATCTTCCCAACTTCCACCAAAATCAAGCACACAAACACGAAGAAGATCTTCAAGAGTTTGATTCACACGCTCGGTTTGTCCATCGGACTGGGGGTGATAAGCGGTGCTAAAATTAAGCTTCGTTCCTAAAGCTTTTTGAAGACTCTTCCAAAATCCACTAGTAAACAATGGATCACGATCGCTAACAATAGAAGTAGGAACTCCATGCAATTTTACAATTTCCTTGACAAATAGTTTGGCCAAAAGAGGAACGGTTCGGTTAGACCGAACCGGAATAAAATGGGCGGATTTAGTAAGTCTATCAACAATCACCCATAAGCTATCATGACCCGAACGAGAACGGGGAAGGCCATCTATAAAGTCCATGGAAATTTGATCCCACTTCCAAATTGGAATTTCTAAAGGTTGCAATAACCCACCAGGCCTTTGATGTTCGGCCTTGACAAGTTGGCAAGTCATGCAACACTTAACAAAGTTAGCAATATCATATTTCATTCCCTCCCAATAATAAAGTCGCTTCATATCAGCGTACATTTTACTACTACCGGGATGAATGGTGAATTTAGAACAATGGGAATCTTCTAAAATATCTTTACGAAGATCTCCAATATTTGGTACGATAAGTCTACCAAATTTTCGAATGCCGCCATGAGAATCAATATCATAGTCTTTCAAACCTTCAATATCTATTTTATCCTTAACATTTTTGCCAAGAAGAGCCAATTCAGAATCTAGCCCTTGAGCTTCAAGAATGCGGTCTAAAAGAGAAGGATGAGCCTCAAGGCTACATAAAACAAGCGATGAGCATAAATCGGATACACGCTCTCGAATCTCACAAGTGGATAAGATCTCGAGATCGTTCCATTCGGATATCATCATAGAAACAACTGCTTGTTGCTTACGGCTAAGAGCATCGGCGACTCGATTACCCTTACCGGGGGTATAAAGAATATCAAGATCATAAGGTGCAAGGAACTCGAGCCAACACTGTTGACGTAAATTAAGTTCTTTTTGAGAAAATAAATATTTCAAAGACTTATGATCCGTGTAAAGAATAAATTTCTCTCCCAATAGATAATGACGCCACATTCGAAGGGCGAAAACAATAGCCGCGAGCTCTAGATCATGTGTGGCATATCTAGTCTCGGCCGGCTTCAATTGCCTAGAAGCATAAGCAACAACACGTTCTTTTTGCATAAGAATGGCACCCAAACCAACGTGACTAGCATCGGTATAAACAACAAAATCTTGATTCCCCTCGGGAATCACAAGAATAGGAGCATCGGAAAGGAGTTCTTTCAATTTCTGAAAAGAGGCTTCACATTTGTCCGACCAAATGTATTTAACTCCCTTCTTAGTCAAGCCAGTAAGAGGCACGACAATCTTAGAAAAGTCTTTAATAAAACGGCGGTAATAGCCCGCCAATCCGAGAAAACTACGAATCTCTGTCACACTCTCCGGTCTCTTCCAATCTTGAATCGCTTCAATCTTTGAAGGATCCACGGATATCCCGGATTCGGAAATAATATGACCGAGAAACTTCACACGAGATTGCCAAAAGTGGCATTTAGAAAATTTCGCCTTTAATTGATTACTCCTAAGTGCTTCCAATACAATCCGAAGATGTTTCTCATGTTCCTCCTCGGTTTTTGAATACACAAGAATATCATCAATGAATATGAGAACAAACCGATCGAGGAAATCTTTGAAAACTCGATTCATGAGGTCAACGAAATAAGCTGGAGCATTCGTTAACCCAAATGGCATAACAAGCCATTCATAAGATCCATATCGAGTACGGAATGATGTCAACGGAATGCTATCCTCAGCGATACGAAGCTGATGGAAACCGGTAGCCAAGTCCAATTGTGAAAAGACCTTAGCACCACTAAGCTGATCGAATAGATCATCAATCCGAGGTAAAGGATATTTATTTTTAATAGTAAGATCGTTAAGCTTGCGATAATCTACGCAGAGCCTCAGAGTACCATCGGATTTCTTTACGAAAATAGCCGAAGCTCCCCAAGGCGAGGAACTAGAGCGAATAAATTGCCTCGTCTCCAACTCAGATAATTGTTTACGCATCTCCTCATTTTCCTTATTGGACATGCGATAAGGAGGATGAGTAATAGGTTGAGCTCCAGAATCAAGATTAATTCTGAACTCAATTGCTCGTTTAGGTGGTAAACCTAAAATGGGCTCGAATATGTCGGAAAATTCACGAACAACATGAATACGAGAAATAATATCATCTTCATCATCATCATCGTTATCACGAGGATTTAAAGAATATAAAGATGCCACCAAACATGATTCTGAATCTTTAAGATTAACAGAAATCTGTTTAACAGATTGTGGATGTCGGAGATGGATAGTCCGCTCAGGATATAGGATATGGGCTTGATAATGGTTAAGCCAATCCATTCCCAAAATTATTCCAAAGCCTAAGTAACGCATGACATGCAAATCGGCTAGGAAAGAAAAATCACATAAAATAATCTCCACATCTTTACAAAGCAAACTAAGAGTTGCGGATCCACCAACAGGATTCACAATTTTTAAAGAAGTCATCAATGCAGTAACACTTAAGGAAAAAGTGTCTACCAGTTCCTTTGATATAAAAGAATGGGATGCACCCGTATCAAAGAGAACTCTAATAGGTTGATCATGAAATAAAATAATACCATCAAGAATGGAATGAGAAATACCTTGGCCACGAGGTGTGTTGCCAGGGGCTTGAGCCACATTTAACTTTCCCTCATTCCTGCTTTTACGTTTGAGGCATTGATGTATAAAGTGATCTGGGCTCTTACAATAGCGACAAGATTTGGGCTTAGAGCACTTATTCGCATAATGATCCCCAGACCCACAGTTGAAGCAACTCGCACCACTAGGAGAAGGAGACTTTGCCGCAGGGGTTGCCTGCTTACCCTTTTTGTTGGGATAAGGACCCTTGAATTTGTTTGGCCTCTTCTTGTTGTTGAAGTTTGGTTTAGCGCCTTCCACTTCAACATCACTCTCTCTATCAGCCTCTTCAAGACGAAGAGCGATATCGACGAGTTGATCAAATGCAACTTCTAGTTTCAGGAGCAGTGGCTTCTTAAGATTCTTATTTAAGCCATAAACGAACCTCTGGTTCTTCTTCAATGGGGTGTTGATGTATTCAACCCCATATTTGGAAAGCGACTCGAAGGCTGCGACGTAATCAGTCACAGAAGATTGACCTTGAACAAGGTCTATAAAACGTCGAGCCAAGGTTACTTTCCCAGCTTCTGGTACAAACTTTAACTCGAAGCGTCCCTGAAATTGCTCCCAGGTGAGATCCGCTTCATTAATTTCTGAAATAAGGAGTTCGTACCAGTCCAATGCTCTCTCTTGGAGCATGCTGGAAGCCACCTGAACGCGGTGGAGATCGATAAGGTTCATGCGAGAAAAGATTCGATCGCATGATTTTAACCAAGCCTGGACCTCTATGATATTTTCCGAACCTTTGAAGGGCTTCCCACCCAAGTTGGTGTAATCGCTGCACAAGCGTGCAAATCCCGACTTTGGGTGAGTAGGTTCCGGGTTAGCTCCAGCTGCTTGAGCATTAGTTACTAAATCAAGAAGCTGTTGAGCAGTCATAAAAACTCCATCCGGAGGAGCAGCACCAGATGATCCAGTTCTGGGACGGCCTGGCCTAGACATTCTCTTCCTTTAAGAAAGAAAGAAGAGAAGGAAGAAGGTTATTTACCAATGAACATCAAGCAATCTTGATAGATAAAACAAGAAATCATAAAGGAAATAGGATGAATCGGTACGAAAACTCGAATTAATCCTATGGTATGACTCCTAAGATAGACCTAGGACGATGATCCTTGTTAAGTTATTCTACATTGTTCCGAAGTTTGGCTCTGATACCAAGCTGTGACGCCCCACCTCTATACCCACGCTAGCCAAGAACACTCCGGAGTAGTGGTGTCAACTAGCACGGAGAATAAGGCTGTTGAGGAGCGACCATCCATGTAATTGCTTATCACACGGTGGCTATAAATAATCTTCGGAAACAAACATAGAAATAATCATATCACAAATCAGTCACAGATATCCATATCACAAAGGCGGAAGAAGATATGAATATATAACTAACACATGAAAGTGTACATCAGAGTAGTGGTCAGTAAGATCCACGATAATACAAAAGAATAGCAACACGTGCTATACAAAAGAATACAACTATGAGTCTATATCTCAAGTGTATACAACAAAAACTGCTAATCTAAACAGTTAGCCAAAAGTCAGAGTGATGAATCCCTGGGAAGAAGTCAAGCAGAAGCACCTGTAACATCTCGGTCTGACCCGAGTATTATTTAAGAAAATAATAAACGGATCAGTCTAGCTATAAATATCAGATGACATGATATAACATAAAAGATATGGCATAAACATAAACATCCATAACGACATACCACTATAAGTATGTAAATAATGATCAACAGAAGATCAATCAATAAGAGATAATCATTATCACAAGAATCTTCTCAAAGATTCGAAGAGGGCATCATACCCTAAACTTGTACTCATAACAAGTCAATGACATAAATTCCAGAAATCAACACGAGAAATCCAGAAATCATAAAAAGGGAAAGAGGCCTATCACATGACGGTCCGAAGACCATGGGGAGCTACCCCGCATGTGTGAATGGAATCACACAGATTGAGGTCAAGACTAACCAAAAAGCAGAAAGGTATGTGTGAATGGAATCACACAAGTGGTGTCTAGTCTAACCTTGCAATGAAAGAGACATCGCGCAATTGCTAGTCTAATTCATAAAGCGATCATCAAGATCAACGAGAAGTGTCAATTACACTAAGCTAGTAAATATAGAAGTTTAGCTACATGTCCCATAACCACTTGCTTAACTTAAATATTTACGAACAAACTGTAAATCTTCACTAATAAAATTGTCACAAGAGGTTCAATCGAACAAGTCCAAGAATTAACCGACGAAGTGAACGCAAGCGTTTCATACCACTTGTTTTACTAAGTCATTTAATTAGATTTCTCATCCGAGTGAGGTAAAGGCTTGTATATACTAATAGATTGGAAAACGGTTTAAGAAAAGAGCTTTGTTATTAAAAATAGAGTTGAAATTGTTTGTTAAAAGAGTTTTGATATTTACTACTAGTATTGAAACCTTTATATTATAAAGTGACAAAACACATAAGCAAGTGTAGAAACAATCAGTCACAAAGATCGCATACGGAGATGCGAATAAAATCCAAGGAAATCAGCTCAATGTTTTTCAGATAAGATCCCTTACGGAGGGGGGGTCCAGGGGGGTGGCAACCCCCCCAAGGTGGGGGTGCGGGGGCAACGCCACCGCTTACGGGGTTCGACCTGCCCGGTCAGGTCGCGGGGGTCCAGGGGGCAGCGCCCCGACCAAAACGGTACGACCTAGTGAAGACAAAATGAGGTCTAACGACCTAAAGTGATAAGGTCGAGCGACCTAAAGGTGTTCGCGACCTAACGATGACTCGCGACTCAAGGAAGAGGGGGTGAGCGACCTATGGTCATAAACGAGACCGAGCGACCTAAGGGAATAAGGGCCGAGCGACCTAGCATTCGAACGACCTAAAAGAGGCGTGGCCTAAAGGAGACGCGACCTAAAAGAGGCGCGACCTAAAGGAGACGCGACCTAAAAGAACATAAGGTCAAATGACCTAACTGTATTGGGTCACGCGTCCTAAAGAGAGGCGGCTTAGCGACCTAGAGTGCACACGTCCAAAAGTGGGAATGACCTATCGAGGTAAGGTCCAACGACCTACGACCTAAACAAATAGGCCAAGCGACCTATAGGGTTAATGGTCTAACGACCTAACAGTTATGGGGTCACGCGACCTAACTAAGTACGCGACCTAGTGGGTAAGGGAGTCGAGCAACCTAACTGCATCCAGTGATGAGCGACCTAATGGAGTCAAGTAGCGAGCGACTTAACTAGTTAACGACTCAAGGGGGTCAACGACCTAAAGGTCCAACGACCTAAACCCAAACACACGAAAAGTGGCCAGAACGACCTAGGGGTTAACTCACATGCGACCTACGACCTAAGGCCCATGCGACCTATGACCTAACTCCGATACGAGCTAATAAGGCCAGAACGACCTAGGAGCTAACTCACATGCGACCTACGACCTAAGGCCCATGCGACCTACGACCTAACTTCGATACGAGCTAATAAGGCCAGAACGACCTAGGAGCTAACTCACATGCGACCTACGACCTAAGGCCCATGCGACCTACGACCTAACTCCGATACGAGCTAATAAGGCCAGAACGACCTAGGAGCAGAAAATCCACCAAAACGCTAAAAATCGGAGTTTTTCGCCAACCCAATCCAAACCAAATGCAAATATACATGCAAACACGATAGGGATTCATTCCCAAAAGTCCAATATTGATATAGACTAGATTTGTGAGATAAAAATCTCACCTTTGCACTAAAATTTATGAAGATGAAGCTTGAAAGCAAGGAGAAGAAAGGAGAAGCAATCCAAAGCTTGAATCCAATATCTTCTACTTGAATTTGGAGTTGAATGTAGGATTTGCAATTGAATTTGTGCTTGGAGTTTTAATTTCCAATTCTTTTCACCATTAATGCCCAAGCTTGAGTTAGTTAGGAAATTTATGAAGAGTGAGGAGAAGAGGGTTGGAACTTGGGCTTAATAGGCTAAACTAACCCAAAGTCCAAAGCGGGAAAAGTTAGTGAAATTTCACTAACTCCAAACCTATCGATGTTTATACTTAAAAAGTTGTAAACGACATTTCGAACTCAATGGAAGTGGTCTCGAGTCCTAATTTGACCGTTTGCAAAAAGTAGCTTTTCGGACCAAAATCCGATTAACGAGTTAATATCTAAATAAAATATTTAAATACAAACTCGATAAATATGCGGGTTGTTACATAAAACATCGTTACGACGTCCCAAAATCACTAGTATAGGGATTCGAAATTAAAATAGATATATAAATCCCAATACTAAACAAAACATTTCCTTTCGGAAATCATTTACTATAACAACAGTGTTATAGTCCACCATTTCCTTTTATTTCTCGAAAACGTCTATTTCAACAATAAATGTTGAAATCTATAGTTTCGAATCTCAACACATTTTAAAACATCGTTAGATCGTTTTAATTCTATTTAGAACATCAAATCTAAACATTTTCTTTAACATATTATTCACTATTCAAAAACGTGAATATACTACGTTAACCAATTTCATCATTTCTGTACATTTCATTTTAAAGGATTATTCACTGTATAAAACGTGAATATAACTTCATAAATAAGTTATGAAAATTAACTTATCAAAATAAGTCGTTTGCGAATTTTATAAAACAACGTTTATAAATTCTATTTCTATTTATTTTATAACTATTTCCTTTTTATAAATCTCCTTTATTAACCTATTCACTTTATAACTCAATTATAAACCAAAAGTTCATATTATAAGTTAAAATGCTTATAATTTATTCGTTTGCAAAAATTGTTCCTTTGAACTTCATAATTATAAATCTTATAACTTATAAGATTCAATTATTTATCCAAAACCATTCTTTCATTAACTTTATAAATTTTATAAACCTGCTGCTTATAAAATTCCATTTATAACTTCACCGTTTATAATTCTATGAATTTCATTCACTTATGCAATCTATTTTCACTTCATTCAAACACTTATAAAAACTCGTTTTATAATCCAAAATATTCTAATTTATAAATATCCATTTATAAATCTTATATAAATCAATTTGTATTATTATTTTAAAACGTCTTTAAACTTCTTTATAATTTCATCCTTTTGATTTATAAAATAATCAAATTTTATAAATCCTACGTTTTAAACTTTTTATAATAAATTCAATTATTTATAAATTCAATTAATCCCGATTTAAATTATTTTATAAAATCATTAACTCCATATTTTCAAAAATCAACCTTTAACTATATTTCTCAAAAACCATAATTTTTATAACATTAAAAATTATAACGTTATTCATTTATAATGGATCAATTCCAAACATATAGTATATTTTCAAAAATCACTTTAATAATCATTTTAAAGTTCCAAAACTTGGTCCAATGATGCTACATACCAAATAGTTAATCACGACAACAACGATATCATATATCGATATGATAATCCATCAAATATCAAAATATCTGAATTCAAATAAATACTGTTGAGGAATCCAGTTGGATCCCTCCAACCTGTTTTCCTGCATCCACAAACATTAGCACAATACCAATTTCGCTCCAGTACGAAATTATCGCGGTATATGGGATTTAATAATATTATCCGCTTAATAGACGGCGCAATAGGGTCTCATACGCTAAACAAAAAATGCGGGAAATCAACAACTGCAATATATACATATGCCAATATATATATTGCTATTATATATAATACCAATTTCACTGTTTATGAAATATTCGCGGTATATGTTTTTAATAAATAACATCCGCATACTAACGGCGCATAATGTCTATTTTAACAATCAATAGATAACAATCATCATTCAAACATGCATTCAAATATTTTAAATCTATCTATTTAAAATAAAATTGAAACTATTCGATTGAGTGAGAAGTTCTCACCTTGATTTCAATTTCGTTTTAGCGATTTATTTCGAATAAAATTAAACGGACGTTTAATTTTACCCGAAATTCTCACTAACTCCAAACGACTCCAATCCAATTCCATCGCGTAGTGCTCGTCCATACAATTCCAACGCAACTGGTTTCGCGCGTTTTCGACCTCGTATGAAAAAGTTATGATTTTTATAAGTTTACACGAATTTTTATTCATAATTTACAACATAATTTTAAAATTTTCAACCCTAACTGATTTCTAGCCGTAGGATCCACCCCCTTGCATCAAGACCGTTGCCATGCTTCTCTTCTTTCACGCGCAACCTACAGGCTTCACATGCAAACATGAACCCATGATAGCCGGCCCTAGGGCAAATCTACGCGACCACCACGAGCTACTCCACCATGATCAGACACCACCACTGGAAGCGCCACTCTCCACTCCATGCTCGGCCCAAGTGGCTTCAACCTCGGCCCTTCCTCGGCCTTGAAAACCGTGCACGAACTCGAGGACTTTGGGCTTCGATTGCCGTTGATTGGTGATGAAGTTCGCGATCATAACCGTTGAACACGAAGATCTTGCTGAGCTCTACAAGATTCTAGTTGAAAGTTTTATGAATGGTTGCTTGGATTTGAAGAAAACGAGGGAGGAAGTTGAGATGATTTCGGCCATTGATTCCATTAATTGGCGGCTAGGGTTTTCGAGTTTTTTTTTTGTGAGGGGTTATTTATAGGAAATTATTCAAAACACTATTCATTCAGGGAATTCCGAACTCCGATTCACGCGCCGTAACCAGCGTTTCTAGGGTTTACCCCACGTTCCGAACACAATGGAACAGGTTTCGAAAGCTAATTAGGACATCTGTGCGAGTTATGGCAATAAACGTTCAATTTAAATTAAACCGATTTAAACGATTTTCTAGGCGTTTTAATTTGTACCGGACAAACGGTAAATCCGATTGACACGAAATTTGAAACCTTACAATAATATCACATTACGGATCCGATGAAACTGGTTTCGTCGAAATCCGAGACTGTTTGAAAAATGGCTATTTTAACTCGCCAAATTAATATTAAAAATAATTCAATGCGTTTCGAGCTGCCACGATCAAACGATAACTCCGATTGACATGAAAATTGAAATCCGGTAATAACTAACTATTACGGATCCAATGGAACTAGTTTCGTTCAATTCTGAGACTGTTCAAAAATTGACTATTTTCACTAGTCGATTTTAATATTAAAATATTCAATTTTCACAAATTAACTTTAAATTCAATTTTAAAAGTTCTAAAATATCATTCTAACTCCAATATGATATAATAAAATTTTACAAATCATTTTCAATCATATTTAACTCAATTTTCAATTATTTCCATAATTTCACATATTAAATTATTGATTTAATTATCCAATTAAATCCAATTATTCAAAATAAAATTTATTCGACTTATAAATTCACTTATTAATATTTAAAATTAATTAAATATTCAAATTTTAATTACTAAAAATCCTGGGTCGTTACAATCTTCCCCCCTTAAAAGAATTTCGTCCTCGAAATTATCAAATAAGAAAAGTTACAGAATCTATTAATTTTCCATAATTCATAATTAAACTTCTTATAATAACTTTACTAAGTTTCAAATCATACTTAGTTATCTTTTTAAAAACAACTACTATTGTTTAACTTTCAATTCCAAATCAAAGTTAAAGTTTTCAAAATTTTCCAATTTTCTCAAAATTTTCTAACGCCTTAAATTTCCGGAAAAATTCGACATAGTCTTCTTTGCGCGGCTCGATCCGAAAAAAAATGACAGTATATATATCGTAAATATACATCTCATCAAGTAATGAGGCATCACGAAGGGAAAAAAATATAAAAGTACGATATTTAATCCGAGATATGTACCTTATAATTTTATTAGCGAGCATATACGGCTAATATAGCGCGAAAGCGAGCTCCAAATGCGAAGCAAACGCGATCCGCACCTACTAATCACTCAACAAACAACATGAGAATCATGCATATAGATAATAGTATCGATATACATCATATAGCAACATAATAACTATATATGTCAACATAGCCAATGCAGTAAAAGCAATATACTCAACTATCAACCAACTAACATCCATAACCAATTAATATTCATTCATATTCTCATTAATATTCAATGAAATAGGTTCTCAATTTAATCACATTTGATTCATTAACAGTGGATGTTTTTACTAACATTCATTTTCAATTAGTTTATATTCACTAATTTATATTCAATTTGGTTCACTTCCAATTCAAATTCAATCCTATTTAAGATTCACTTAACATCCAATTGAATTCCAATTACTTTAGCTTCCAATTTCATTAACTCAATTTCATTAACACTTAATGAATTATATACAATCAACTAACAATCATACAACAACCAATGTATATTAATTACAACCAAATTCCTTTGCTTATATTCATTCAATTCAATCACTAAAGTTGAATTTCTTTTACATAACTTAAGTTCACATTTATCACTTCACTTTATTAATTTACTTTGATATCAAAATCAACTTAATTCAACATTTCTTAAGTTAAATTTCATTTTTACAAACATTACTTGGTTTTACTTAACTTAAATTCCACTTATAAATCAATTTAGATTCCAATTCTAAAGTAAATCTCCATTTAACTTTAAATTCATTTTTATTTCAAACTCATTTTTATTCACAACTCATATTTATAAAATATATTCATATAGTTTCACTTCTTATATATATAAGTTTATTTCACAATTGTAAATCACTTTAATTATAATTCAATTCTTATAATTCTTTTGCTTATACAATTATTCTTTTATTTTGATTATTCAAACAACTAAACAATCAACTTATATACACTTTAATAATTCTGAAAAATTATTTCTTTATATATAAAAAATATAATCAAGGTAAAATTATTTCATTTACCCAATTTCAAAACAATATTGTGCCGAGTTGTTCTATTCAAGTGTTTAGAAACCCCTTCGGCATAGTTTTGCAGACCGCGCTGACGAAAGTTCATATGCCACTCAATAAACCAATCATCACAATATAAAACAATTTTATATATTCACTAACAAATACGCTCTCATAGCTATTATTACACTCAAACTCATTCTAGAGTACTACTGACTCTATCTCTAACGAGTAATACCCAACAGAACCATGGTTGTCGCTTAACCATAAGCTCTGATACCACATTGTCAAGACCCGATTCTTCGTCTTCCGAAAATTCAACATCGATACTCACTTTATCGACTGCCGAGGAATCGAACGACGGAAAACCGAACACTGAGGGTTTAAGAAAAAAGAAAAAGAAGAAAAAGACATAGAAGAGATAAGAAGATAGAGAGAAAAGAAAATGGAAAATAGAACGGAACAGAAAACAGCAGAACAACATCAGAATCTCACAATTCGCAGCGGAACAACATATAATAATAAATGAATAATCTTTAAACAAAGAACTATATCAGTTATTACATTACATCATATCATAATTACATCATACAACAACAAACAGTGCAGCGGAAAAAGAAATACTATATACTAGTAATACGCCATGCCATCCATCTTGCCTCCAGCAACTCCAGAATATCCAGAATATCCTGATAAACCTTAACTCTTGACTGCCCGTGTGGAAATTGGTGGGCACCCAGAGTTTAGGAAGGGAAACAATAAACTCCGAGTCAGTCATGTGACTGGTGTGAGAACTCAAAACAGTTTATTTATCTTTGAAAACAAAATAGAGGAATATTTTTAAAGTCAATTCGCAATGCTTTTTAAAAATGAGACTACCATAAGGCCTCCCGCACACACACACAATGCAAACGCAGAATCGGAGGAGATTTCTCCTTATGATAGTCAAAGATGCTTGATACACATTTAAAAAGAACATTTGATATTATTATTAGTGCATAGTGTAGAAAAAATTCATTTCGAAAGTAAAGATATAAATCTTAGCCAGCATAGACATTTCGAACTATGCCTACTATAGCTACCATCTAAACAGTGGTGACCACCATAAGTAAATGGCAGGTTCTACAACTAAAACCGTACAGGGTTTCGTATTGGGAATTGGATTTCCAACAAATGGTCAGGCCAAGGAACTTCCCATTGCCACATGAGAATGCATCTGGAAGGACATCCCCGAGAACCAAACCGGATCTCTGCCAACACAAGGCCGGGTTACCCCTAACTGAGTAACAACTGACCGAATATGCCATCCCCCGGTCCTTTGGGACCTTTCACCGAGCGCTCGTAATCAATTCACACAATCATAAAGTGTTTTCAACATGAGTAAGTATCTGGGCTCCATACCATGATACCACCCTTTTCCAGAAGGAAATGGACATATCCTAAAGGGCGCTACCCCTCATAACCTTGCCGCATCTTTCCTGTTTTGACCATTTCCGGGGTGTGAGGCTCGACGAAGTCTCGTCCACAAAAACATACTTTATACAAAAGCCATGCTTTGGGTCAACAAATGATCATAGAAATGATCACCAAGATAGACGATCAAATAAATGATCCTATCACAAATAATCAACACAATGATCATTTCACAGCAACACTCAGTATGTCACATTACCAAATTGGGAATATATCGCTGATAACCATCAACTATATAACCTCTGAGCTCGTACGTCTCAGAGAAGGGTGTTAAGCTAAGAGAATAAATTCTCCGCCACCAACAGAAATATATTTGAATGAAATCGGCTTTATATCTCAATTTGTAATGTCAGACATACAATCCATGCAAGTCTGTTCCGGGCTCGAACAAAACCGAAGGCACTTACAAAGAAGTCCTTGCAATCCGGATATCCACAATCCTGATCGGATTCACCATCACATATGGAGAACTCAATACCGGAGCAACTCGGTGCAGAGTCAATCGATAGGTCATCCTATCGCTCTCGCAAATACCGGGTCTTCAACACCGATCTTCAAATGCAATTCATAACGACGTATCACATATTCGGAATGGGTTATACGACCCCATGGTCCTTTCCCGGTTAACCCGAATAGTGAGCGCTTATTCAAAAATAAGTGTGGCATTCAAATTCAAACAAATCACATCAAATACCCATTCAAAGGGAAATATTGATAGTCGGTTATTGAACTATCAATGGATATGCACACATCACCAGTTTCCAAATAATTTTTCAAATTATTTATTTTCCAAAAATATCTTTACTAGATATATAATTTCACACTTCAAAAATAAATCAATATTTATTTTTAAACAACTTCCCCTTTCTTTTATAAATTCCATAGTGAATTTATATTTCAAAATATCTATGAATATACGATTTAAATTATTCATTTCAATTTATCTTCAAAAAGATAAATTCTAAAAATATTCCCTTTATATTGGAAAACAATTACATACTTATTAAATAAGTAATTCACGAACCTATTTATTTTCAACACTTGGAAAATATTCAATATACTTAAATCGAGATTAAGTATATATTTCATTCTTTAAGGAAATCATTCTCTTAAACATATTTATTTGGGCCAAAACGAATGTTGCGTAAAACATCGTTACGACGTCCCAAAATCACTAGTATAGGGATTCGAAATTAAAATAGATATATAAATCCCAATACTAAACAAAACATTTCCTTTCGGAAATCATTTACTATAACAACAGTGTTATAGTCCACCATTTCCTTTTATTTCTCGAAAACGTCTATTTCAACAATAAATGTTGAAATCTATGGTTTCGAATCTCAACACATTTTAAAACATCGTTAGATCGTTTTAATTCTATTTAAAACATCAAATCTAAACATTTTCTTTAACATATTATTCACTATTCAAAAACGTGAATATACTACGTTAACCAATTTCATCATTTCTGTACATTTCATTTTAAAGGATTATTCACTGTATAAAACGTGAATATAACTTCATAAATAAGTTATGAAAATTAACTTATCAAAATAAGTCGTTTGCGAATTTTATAAAACAACGTTTATAAATTCTATTTCTATTTATTTTATAACTATTTCCTTTTTATAAATCTCCTTTATTAACCTATTCACTTTATAACTCAATTATAAACCAAAAGTTCATATTATAAGTTAAAATGCTTATAATTTATTCGTTTGCAAAAATTGTTCCTTTGAACTTCATAATTATAAATCTTATAACTTATAAGATTCAATTATTTATCCAAAACCATTCTTTCATTAACTTTATAAATTTTATAAACCTGCTGCTTATAAAATTCCATTTATAACTTCACCGTTTATAATTCTATGAATTTCATTCACTTATGCAATCTATTTTCACTTCATTCAAACACTTATAAAAACTCGTTTTATAATCCAAAATATTCTAATTTATAAATATCCATTTATAAATCTTATATAAATCAATTTGTATTATTATTTTAAAACGTCTTTAAACTTCTTTATAATTTCATCCTTTTGATTTATAAAATAATCAAATTTTATAAATCCTACGTTTTAAACTTTTTATAATAAATTCAATTAATCCCGATTTAAATTATTTTATAAAATCATTAACTCCATATTTTCAAAAATTAACCTTTAACTATATTTCTCAAAAACCATAATTTTTATAACATTAAAAATTATAACGTTATTCATTTATAATGGATCAATTCCAAACATATAGTATATTTTCAAAAATCACTTTAATAATCATTTTAAAGTTCCAAAACTTGGTCCAATGATGCTACATACCAAATAGTTAATCACGACAACAACGATATCATATATCGATATGATAATCCATCAAATATCAAAATATCTGAATTCAAATAAATACTGTTGAGGAATCCAGTTGGATCCCTCCAACCTGTTTTCCTGCATCCACAAACATTAGCACAATACCAATTTCGCTCCAGTACGAAATTATCGCGGTATATGGGATTTAATAATATTATCCGCTTAATAGACGGCGCAATAGGGTCTCATCCGCTAAACAAAAAATGCGGGAAATCAACAACTGCAATATATACATATGCCAATATATATATTGCTATTATATATAATACCAATTTCACTGTTTATGAAATATTCGCGGTATATGTTTTTAATAAATAACATCCGCATACTAACGGCGCATAATGTCTATTTTAACAATCAATAGATAACAATCATCATTCAAACATGCATTCAAATATTTTAAATCTATCTATTTAAAATAAAATTGAAACTATTCGATTGAGTGAGAAGTTCTCACCTTGATTTCAATTTCGTTTTAGCGATTTATTTCGAATGGACGTTTAATTTTACCCGAAATTCTCACTAACTCCAAACGACTCCAATCCAATTCCATCGCGTAGTGCTCATCCATACGATTCCAACGCAACTGGTTTCGCGCGTTTTCGACCTCGTATGAAAAAGTTATGATTTTTATAATTTTACACGAATTTTTATTCATAATTTACAACATAATTTTAAAATTTTCAACCCTAACTGATTTCTAGCCGTAGGATCCACCCCCTTGCATCAAGACCGTTGCCATGCTTCTCTTCTTTCACGCGCAACCTACAGGCTTCACACGCAAACATGAACCCATGATAGCCGGCCCTAGGGCAAATCTACGCGACCACCACGAGCTACTCCACCATGATCAGACACCACCACTGGAAGCGCCACTCTCCACTCCATGCTCGGCCCAAGTGGCTTCGAGCTCGGCCCTTCCTCGGCCTTGAAAACCGTGCACGAACTCGAGGACTTTGAGCTTCGATTGCCGTTGATTGGTGATGAAGTTCGCGATCATAACCGTTGAACACGAAGATCTCGCTGAGCTCTACAAGATTCTAGTTGAAAGTTTTATGAATGGTTGCTTGGATTTGAAGAAAACGAGGGAGGAAGTGGAGATGATTTCGGCCATTGATTCCATTAACTGGCGGCTAGGGTTTTAGAGTTTATTTTTTTTATATTATTTGTGAGGGGTTATTTATAGGAAATTATTCAAAACACTATTCATTCCGGGAATTCCGAACTCCGATTCACGCGCCGTAACCAGCGTTTCTAGGGTTTACCCCGCGTTCCGGACACAATGGAACAGGTTTCAAAAGCTAATTCGGACATCTGTGCGATTTATGGCAATAAACGTTCAATTTAAATTAAACCGATTTAAACGATTTTCTAGGCGTTTTAATTTGTACCGGACAAACGGTAAATCCGATTGACACGAAATTTGAAACCTTACAATAATATCACATTTCGGATCCGATGAAACTGGTTTCGTCGAAATCCGAGACTGTTTGAAAAATGGCTATTTTAACTCGCCAAATTAATATTAAAAATAATTCAATGCGTTTCGAGCTGCCACGATCAAACGATAACTTCGATTGACATGAAAATTGAAATCCGGTAATAACTAACTATTAAGGATCCAATGGAACTGGTTTCGTTCAATTCTGAGACTGTTCAAAAATTGACTATTTTCACTAGTCGATTTTAATATTAAAATATTCAATTTTCACAAATTAACTTTAAATTCAATTTTAAAAGTTCTAAAATATCATTCTAACTCCAATATGATAAAATAAAATTTTACAAATCATTTTCAATCATATTTAACTCAATTTTCAATTATTTCCATAATTTCACATATTAAATTATTGATTTAATTATCCAATTAAATCCAATTATTCAAAATAAAATTTATTCGACTTATAAATTCACTTATTAATATTTAAAATTAATTAAATATTCAAATTTTAATTACTAAAAATCCTGGGTCGTTACAAAGGCGCTCCCTTGAAATGGACTTCTCAGGAGTACCACCGGGTGGTGCTGCCTCGAGCCCCAAGAGGGGGTTCTAAAGTTGATCCTGTGAGGAGTCCGGACAAACTAGTTCCTGAGGATTATTGGGTAGCGAAAGTCGAGGGCGCTGATGCCTACAAGGGCATTTGGGTTATGCTGTGACGACAGTGTAACTCGATGTCACTGCGATCTACTGTGGGGACCATAGCGAAAATCGTGTGGAGGATGAGTGTCAGCGGTCTACAATTGATTTTGCCGGGAAGGCAACGCAACATCGGTAGACTGCGATCTATGGTCAAGTGGAGTGGAGGAGTTTCATTCTTTTGGCAGCGAAATTCGAGGGCGCTGATGCCTACAGTTATATGGGTTTTTGCTGTGATAGCTACGTAACCTCAGTTGTAGCTGCGATCTGTAGCGGGTTCCATGGTGTAATCGAGGGGCGCGGAGGCCTACAGTTATCTATGGATTTTGTCGGGACGGCAACGTAACCATCGGGTTACCTGCGATCATGGATGGGGGTGATGATTTCCAGAGCATCCTCACCAAAGATATATCCTCTATTTTTAAAAACTGTTTTCCATATTTCCAATAAAATTATTTTCCAAGTATTTTCGCTGGGTGTTGAAAATGGGTCTGCTAAGTACTTATAGAATTTCAGTCTTACGCTTGATTAACATATGACCGAAGTTCTGTGAGAACGAGGATGGACTGGTTAAAACATCAAGTTATAAAAAGTATTTTTTATAAAAATATTTTGGAAATATTATATAGACTTTAAAAAGTGTTTTAAAACAATCGAAGAATATTTTAACTGGTTTTAAAATATTTAATAAATTCTGGCTTCGATTCTTTTCGGGGACGAAAAGATTCAGAGGGGGAAGGAATATAATAACCCGGATTTTTGGGTATCAGATAATTGAGTAATTATCCGAGTTTAACTATTAAAATGTGATAATCCCTTATTTAAATTATTTAAGATGGATAACATTGTTATCTTCAAATTTATATATATATATATATATATATATATATATATATATATATATATATATATATATATGTATATATTATGTGTAATGGGAAAATATGATTGAATTTAATATAGGAATTTTCAATGGCTTATTTTAAAATCTATCTTACATTTCCAAAAGTAATTAAAGTAATTTTTTTTAAAAAATATAATAGTTTAAGATAATATATATAATAAAAGTTTAATTTTTATTCTTTTAAAAAAAATTATTATTAGCTTTTCAAATAAATGTAGTTCATATATATATTAAAGAACAATGTTTTAATATGAAACTTTAAAATAAGATTTAATTCAATATTCTTTTCTTTTTAAATTTTCTTTCTTGGAAAATTTAGCTTGGGAAAAATATTTGTGAAATATACAAATAAACATTATACTATGTAATTGTATTAAGGTAATTTATATATAAACATTAAAACATAATAATATAAATAAGAAAACAATTTAAATACATCTAAACAAATGAGTAATTACTTTTATATTGTAATTTAACATGTGCAAGATTATTATACCATGAGAAGGACATTTGTAAACATTCTAATAATCTTAAGCACAAGTGGCATTGTCTTAAATTTATTTTGGAAACATTTATTAAAATGTATTAAGTAAAAAAACTTAGCAAAATCATTTTTAGTTAAAAATTTCTTCTCTTCTAAATATTGAAACCAGATTAAAAAAAAAAATTTCAAAACCAATTCTGCAAAACCCAATTCATGTTTAAAATCTGCAAATCTAATATGGTAACAATTGCAAGCAAATCTGTTCAAATTTTCAACATCGATTTAAAGTTCAACTTCAACTCTAGCAAAGAAGAATGGAGTTCTGCTGTAAAATTTAAATCAACTTCAGTAAATAAATCTGGAAGTAAACTCAGCTGCAAAAATCAAAAACAACGAACAAACTCACCAGATTCAACATGCAGATTCAATTTACAGTGAGGAGAATGAATTGCAACAGGGTTGTCCTCTGCATTCTTCTATAAGGTGAGTAAATATCAACTTAAAAGTCTTAAGTAGATGACTGATATGTTGCTTATGAAATCACTGTGATGAATAATGTTTGCATGACTATATAAGTGATTACATTTTAAATAAATAAGAAAAAAAAATCAGAGAATCTCAGTTTTAAAATCTCTGTACAACATCAAACAAAAAAATTAACAAGTTTAAACATTTTGGATGATCTGATGCATGTTACAATACTTGAATTTATGATGTAACTAATGCTTGCATATGTATGAATAAGGGTATGATCTGTGTTTTCTTTTGGTTGTTCTTCTCTGTTTAAATTTACAGAGAATAGGAATAGGAGAAATCCAAATCTTCTTATCAGTTCATTGATAAGTCTTAAGTTTAAAATATGTTGTGTTTGTTTAAACACAAATTTGAGTTTAAAATTTTATTTAAGTAAAACAAATGTGAAAATCTCCTAGAATTAAAAGAAATAGAGTAGAAATTCTTTTATTATGATAAAATCAGTCAATTAGATTTACTGTTTCGAGTTTACTTCTTGAATAATCATTGAAAGATAGGATTTTCAAAATCAAAATTTCAATTTTTAAATTTTTGGTTGTCGAGTTAGAGCGTGTTGAGCAGAAATTGAGTTTTGATTGATCTCTGGCAACTGGAGATTTTGGAAAGTTGGAGTTTCGGGGAGGAGGTTGCTTATGGATCGGTGATGGCGGGAAAAATATTGAATAAATTTTCTGATCGCCTTGGTTGGCAAGCGTGATTGATTTAGGGTTTTAGGTGATTGCTCGGACGATGCCGTGATCGGGAAAATTGCGACGCCCTGGATGATCTAGAGGTTATCGGTGGTTGGGGAAATGGAGTGGGTGAGCAAGGCGAAGGTGTGGACGGAGTTGGGGAAACTCCGGTGATCGGCTTCGCTGGTTCGAAGGGATTTTCCAGTGATGCTTAGGTTTAAGCTCGCTTGGAAATACTCGATTTTGTTATGGGGTTCGAGGCGATGGATCTAGGGTCGGAGTTGACAGTAGGGTTGATCGTTGACTTATGGAAGGGGTCGTGGGTGGTCGCGATGGTGTGGATGGGTTGTGCATGTGCACGTTCGACAGGTGTGTGATCTTTGTGTTTAGGAAGAAGAAGCAACTCAGGAAAAATCTCATAGCGCTCCAGTGTACGACTCGAAGATTGGAAATGAATGATGTTGCGTGAGTGTAGTGATGTTAACTCGGGAGTTCACTCGAGTTTCCTTGAGCTTTTTCTCGAAGATGATTTGAGTTTTGATTTGTTGGGCTCGAGTTGGTGATGTATTCCTTTCCCAGTTTTGTGTTAAGTAAAAAAAACAAGAAGAAGAAAGGAAGCGGGCTGAAGGATAGGGGATTGGGCCTAGAGTAAATTATGGAAGGGAATAAAAGAAATAAAAGAAGTAATTAAAGAGGAGGAAAGGAGATTTGTTCTACTTCAATATCGGTTTAGTTCGAGAAATCTAGAGATTTGTCTTGGGTAGAATAATAGTAACATAATGTTTTTAAGTTAACAAAATTAAGTTTTAAATAATACACTTAATTATTCTTTGATATTAAAGTTTTCATTTAAATGTTTGGTAATTTAAGATTGAATTATTTATTTAACTTAGTAAGTTAATCCTTACTTAATTAACAATGTAATCAAGGGTTGATTGCGGGCGATAAATTTAATAATCAAAGATTAATTATTTAGCTATTAATTTACTTATAATTAAGGAATCAAGGAAATTAATTAAGAATGAAAATTAATTTGTTAATTTAGGATTAATAAATCCATTTGTTAGAAATTAATTGATTCATTGGTGATTAGAGTTTATCAATGTAAGAAATCGGAGTTTTATTTACTCAAATGATAATTATTTAATAAATAATAAGGGGATTACTAAATGGAAGTAATTAGTTAAGAATCATTAATTAATGTAATTAATTATTAATTAATTAACGAGAGTAACTAAAGGTTAATTTTTTTTAAATGGTTAAGAATAATTAATTTGTGTAATTAATTAAGGGTAAATTACTTAATGTAATTAAAGTATAATTAACCAAAGATGGTTAATTAAGAATATTGGTTAAAGGATGATTTATTAATTGATTTGAAATCAATTAATGCTAAGTAAAGGAAAACTAAGTGATTGAAGATTTGAAATTTAATTAGAGATTAATTAAATTAATTTTGGAAATAATCTATCTTGCTTATGAATGATTGGATGATGGCTAAATGCCTCGAATTGATTGATATCTCTGGTATGAAATGTTTTGAGATATGATATGTTTTTGGTAGGCAATAATAATGTGTTATCTATCGATGATGAATTTACTGTATACTAAAAGTGACATCCTTTATTTATAGTCAAATTGTCTTTCCCTTGATTTACTTTGATTAAGATGGTATTGATTTCGAAGAGACCGGAGTCGGGTATTTGTAAATACCCGAAACCACTTCGACTCTTTATAAATTGATATGTGAAATAAATAGGCTGATATGAAATGATTTATGTAAGTTGGTCCATTTAATCTAAGTTTGGCACTTAGAAATTGATGTGTGAAATAAGTAGTGTCTATAACAGCTTGTGAAGTTGTAATTGATAAGTTACCCGGGTTTATATAAGTTGCTTGCTTTTGAATTCTTGTTAGATGGGTTTACTCACGCTGGTTTCCAGCCTGACCCGGGTGTTACTTTGATGTAATGCTCGGGTCAGACAGAGTATTACAGATTTTCAGGTAAGGACGTTTCGGAGCTCAGAATGCGAGCTGGATGGCAGGGACGTATGGAGAGTTTCCACTATGATATTGTATATATCTGAGACATGTTAAATTGTATGTGCCCAATGTTGTATAAAATTGCTGTAACTCTGATATATTGATGTAAATTGATAGATACAATTTTCTTTGGTATAACTATTATCATTGATATTATATTTTATCCGCTGCGATTGTGAGATTGTGGTTTCTTTTCTGTTCTTCTTCTATATCTTTCTTCTTTCTCTTTTCTTCTTTTCTTAACTATTTGGAAATTTCGGGATCGAAATTTCCGGGTCGTTACAGTAAGTCTGGAAGTGATTAGAAATTATCCAGATTTGCAAGGACTTCTTTTGAAGTGCCTTCGGTTCTGTTCGAACCCGGAACAGACTTGTATGGATTGTGTGCCTGACGTTACACCTTGAGATGTAAAACCGGTTTCTATCAAATACATTTCTGTTTGGTGGCGGAGATTTATTCTCTTAGCTTAACACCCTTCTCTGAGACGTACGAGCTCAGAGGTTATGTAGTTGATGGTTACTAGTGATACATTCCCAATTTGGTAATGTGGCATACGAAGTGCTGCAGATCATTTGTTGATCAAAGCACGGCTTTTGTAAAAAGCGTAGCTTTGTGGACGAAACTTCGTCGAACCTCACAACCGGAAAGGTCAAAACAGGAAGAATGCAGCAAGGTTATTTGGGGGTAGCGCCCCCTGAGGGTATGTACATTTCCTTCTGGATAGAGGTGGTATCATGGTATGGAGCCCAGATACTTAACCTATGTGGTTGCTGCAAATTTATTACTTTGTTGTTGTTGGTGAATCCCGGGATAAAGGTCGGTTAAGACCGGAAGAAGGCATACTCGTGTCAGTGTTACCTAGTTACAGAGGTAACCCGACCTTGTGTTGGCAGAGATCTGGTTAGGTTCTCGGGGCGTCCCTCCAGAGGCGTACCCATGTGGCAATGTGAAGTTCCTTGGCCTGACCATTTGTTGGAAATCCAAACAAAACAATACGAGCCCTGTACGGTTTTAGTTGTAGAACCTGCCATTTAAAATGGTAGCTATAACAAGCATAATATAATGGTACCTATGCTGGCTAAGATTAATATTATACTTTTGAAATGTTTTTCACTATGCACTAATAATAATATTAAATGGTTTTCGCGTATCAAGCATATTTCACTATCATAAGGAGAAATCTCTACCAAGTCTGCGTTTGCATTGTGTGTGTGGCGGGAGGCCTTATGATAGTTTCATTTTTCTTAAAAGCATTGCGGATTTCAAATTTCAAATTCTTTTGTTTGTTTTTAAAAGACCAAATGTTTTTGTTTGCTCATACCAGTCCCATGACTGACCCGGAGTTTATTTTTCCCTTCATAAACTCTGGGTGCCCACTATTTTCCCACACGGGCAGTGTAGAGTTGGGTTTTTCAGATAGTAGATATAGATATTGATCTGGTAGCTCTCAACTTTCTCTTTGTAATTCTTCGGAGACTTTGGATATTGAAGTCTTTGGTGGACGAAACTTGCTTGTGTTGGTGAAATGTGATGGTGGTTCGAGCTCGTGGTTTGGAGTTTTAGCTTTGGAGCATTGGATTGGAGTTATCTCTTGGCTATCTGTTTTCCGCTGTTGTTTATTGTTATTCCACTGTAGCATTGTTATCTTGTATCTCTGATGTTGATTCATATTGTATCATTGGATATTGTATTCATTGGAATTGTGTATGATATTGATTTCTTTTTCTTCTGCTGTGTTGTTATACTTGATGTGTTATAAGCTCCGACGAACCAGATTCGACGTTTGGATCTACGACATTTGAATACGAGCGTTGTATTCGGTGCCGATTTTCGAAGGTCGAGTCAGGGTCATCACATATTATTTTATATAAGCGTGTATAGATCGTATACATAACCTTCGGTTTGTATTTATATAAATCATATATGTATATATATTAGTATATTAAATTGTTAGTTGTTGAACACATGTGTGTAGTAAAATGAGTTGATATAATAGTATAGGCAAATGTTTGTTTACAGATAGACTTTTAAAGTAAGTTTGTAATAATGAAAATTTGCGTAGTTTCGTCAGCTTATGGGTTATATACATATAATATTAAAGTAACTTTATATATATATATTATCAAACAAGTCATAGCAATTTAAAAAGAAATATTATACACATATTTTCAATGATATATTTGTTATCAGAGGAATAGATTTATATACACTGTCTGTAACATTCCGCCTTTTCGTACGTTTAAGCAGACACGCATGTTGACTAAAACCATACAGAAGGGCAGATTGTTATTGGGGTGAATGAGAAAAAAACAGAGAAAGAAAGAAAACAAAATAGAATCTCACAGCGGAATAACAAAATATAATAATCAAATAACAGTTCATGAAGCTGTTTTACAAAACATTTGATTATACGTATACAACACAGAATCAGAGTTACACATACCAAAGAATAATAAATAACAATGCAGCGGGAAAATGTGATGCAGTGGAACAATATAGTAGATAATAGTAATACAATCTTCGTCTTCGTCCTTCAAAAGTTAGGTCTTCAAACCCTGAAATGCTCAGGCTGAACCGAGCGAATTGAAAAGACAAAACACTCGAGTCAGAACTAAAAGATCTTATGTAAGTTAAATCAACTGTAAATACTATGAGTAGAACTGCGTCAGAGATGTTTACGGGATTGGACATCTCCTAAGGATTCATTACACTATCTACTATGTAGTAATATAAGCTATTATAATAATGTCTATGAGTAAAATAAACTTAATTTTAAATAACTTTAAGGCTTTACATTTTCCACCTTAACATGTAATAATCCCAGTAGTCTATCCAGCATCGTAGTCCCTCCTGATCAAGAAGCCACCAGAGGATACTCCACAGGCTACGCCACAAAACCAAAGTCGTACAAGGCGTGCTAAGGTAGGTGACACGGCACAACAAGGCAATTCCAGGGTAGATATACCAATTACGCACACAGGCTGGTGCTAATGTGTAACGCGTAGCTACCGCCCACCTCGAGCCACACCCCCAAATCAAAAATCAAAAGTGGCCACTATATCAATCTCAAAGTCAGAATATAATATCGAAGGAGTTTTTCCGATCAGAGGAGTTACCTCATTGGCCCGAGATCGATCCTGTTTTAGCCACCTTAAGCCAACTCATGGGAGTCTGGTCCACGTATATACCTCAAAGAAACGTCGCCACCATCCTACTTCATTTTAGAATCTCCACCGCGTATACGGTTGTTAAAGTGGTTTTCGGAGTTGTCAGAGAGTATGACTACTTCCGATCCCGGTCCCTTTAACAACCAAACGTTATTATAACACTACGGTCATTTCAAAATAGTTTATACTTCAAAACCAAAATATCAATGTCATTCAAAACCATATCAATACGATATCATTTCCATTTCAAAACCAAATACGGTATCATTTTCGTTTCAGATATATATCCATTTTCATAATCATAGCATTTTCAAGGTTATAACACTTTCGAAACCAAACACTTGAAAATACAGCATTTTCAAAACATAATACCTTGAAATTCATAGCTTCTAAACCATAATTTTCACCAATTAAAAAGTTTAGAAATTCAAATAGTATATATAATAAATAGTTTTAAATTTAAAATTACTTTATGAACTAATATAGTTTCCTCAACTTCACAAATTGATTCAGATCAACTTGAATCCAAAATTCAATTTATATCAAATCTCAATTCATAAATTTCAACTCAACTCAGTTTTCAATAAACCTTTTCAATTTATATCGATTTCAAATACAGATTTGAACCTCAAATAAACCATTTCAACTTCTATATATTTCAAAGCTTTAAATATTCCACCATTTCAAAACTAAATTTGATAACTTCATATATACCTTAATTTAACTTCATTATTATTCAGTTTTGAAATATTTACTTAAGAAATCCAATATCTTTTAAATAAACCCCAAATACTAAATGTTCCTTCAATTAATTTAAACCTGAAATATTCATTTTAAATCATCTTGAACAAAATCAAGTTATAAAAATCATACCTTTTAAAATTTCAAATTTAATAAATTTCACATCAAATTTATTTGATCTTAATTCTTAAATAAATTCAATTTTAAATAAATTTCAAATTTATCTTCCAACCTTAATTTATTTAAATCATTATAAACTCTATATTCAAATATAATTTAAATACTTAACCATATTATCTTCAAAAAAAATCAAACTTATTATTAAACTTATTCTATATTAAAACAAATTTATACATAGCTTAAAATCAAGAATAAAATAATGTTTATATAATATCTAAAATCAATATTTATATAAAACCATATATTTCTTTACAAAACCATAGAAATTATTTCAAAAATATGTTTATATATAAATCACGATGTCTGTATATAATTTTCTATCCTATGATCAAGTGATACGGATATTTATCATTTCAATCCGCAATTTAACATTTTACAGCTGTATGTCATTTCAAACTGCAATCCCGAATTAATAATAATCCATAACGAACTTGCAGTTTATAACAATATACACTAAACATCCATTCAACCAATATCAACAATCAACATCCATCACAATCATCATCCAAAACAATCCATAAATATCAATATAGAAACTGATAATAAATAACAGGTATTTAATTGGCAGTTTATATTCAATAATGAATTAAATAACTATTTTATCCAAATAAAATTCAAATTAACCGAGATGATGATTCAAAATATGCCAAACAGTCATAAATAAATTTCTAATCGCATCATAAATCAATTTAACAAACATAAGAAATTTCAGAAGTTGTGAGTGGGTTAAAACACTCTCCTTTGGATTTAATCACATCATATATCATTGTTTTACTCTCACGGCAGCCTCTCTCCCTTGTCACTTCCCTACCATTCCTTCATCGTACCTTAATCCTACCTCGTGTCATGCTCTTATCAACCCATCTCTACCACAACCCCCACCCTCCCCACATAGGCTTCCTGACCCAACCTCTAATCCCTCGACCTCTTCTTCTTCTATCCCGACCTTGGCCTCCAACCCTTCGGCACCTCTCTCCATATCCACCCCTTCTCAACTAGTCTGGACTTCTTTGTTCAAGCAGAAACCCAGGAATGCTGGGAAGTACACGGCGGTTGAGATGAAGCCAACTTACTCTGACGGAGCCTTAGACCTACCGGCTAGCAAGTTGAAGCAGGATCCCACATCTGGAGCGAGTATCTCGTGGGTTTCTTTTTAGACAAGCTGCTATCCTTCTCTGCAGTGGTGCAAAAACTCAAGCAGGTATGGAAACTTAAAGGATCCATAAAAATCAAATCTGATGATGTTATCTTTCTTTTCCACCTCTCTTGTGAAGAGGTCAAGCAAAGTATCTTAAATGGGGATCCAATTATTATGAAGAACAAATTTTTTATTGTCAAGCCTTATGATTCCAAAATAAGTAAAGTATGTGGCTCCGTACACTCTGTTCCGGTTTGGGTGCTATTACACAACATCCCCTTGTTAGCCTGGACTCATGTTGGTATCAACTGGCTTTCGAGTAGGTTAGGTAAACTGCCGTGTATGGATACGATGACTGAAATCCTAGAGAGACTCCATTTCGCTAAATGTTTAATTGAGATTCGTCCAGACAATGACATAGTTGATGAGTTTCTAGTTAAGCTTGTTGATGGAGGAACCCAAAAAATCATAGTAACTTACATGTGGAAACCTTTAATTTGCACAAATTGTCTCTTTTGGTCACTCTAGTGAAAACTGTGAAATGCAAGTGCCTCATGTCCCTCACATAGCTCATCTGAACCATAAAAAGCAAGACAAAATTGAAGTTAAAGCCCCAGTTAAGCAAAAAGAAGTGTATAAAGGAAAGGCTCCTTTAAGGTGGCAAAAAGTTGGTATATTTAATGGTAGAAAAATGCATGTTTCTTCGACAAACTATGCTAACCCCCTCCCTCGCGGAGTGGTTACTGGTAGTAGTCGATCGAAGGTTGTTAGCATGGTCGGAACCTCTAAAATAGTTGAAGTTGTTGATGAAATTTTTTTCTTGGAAACCAATAAGGAAAAACAAAACACAGAAGTCTCCATAACTGGTAAAGAAAGAAGGGAAAACAGTATTGAACAAAATGATAAAATCTTAACTCAAACGCTTCAAGACAGCACATGTGTAAAGCAGCCCATGATCATAACTCATAATAAATTTGACATTCTGAATGAGCAAGGCACTCTGCAAATTGAAGAAACAATGCAAGTTCATTCACTGAAGGAAAGTACAACAGAAAGTTTGTTTTCTTCACAAAAGGCAGTAGCAAAATCATTAAATATATTGGGTAATGTTACACATTCTGAAGAGCACGTATCCACCACTATGCATCTGCATGAATCTACAGTGTATGGTCCAATCACTAGCTCACTTTCTACTTCAAGCCTTACTGATGCTCCCACCCCACCCACTCATGTCAATAATGTCATCCTCGACCCTTCTCCTATCTCTATTCCATCTACCACATTCTCTGAACCGCGTAGTCCTAACCGATCTCCTAAACTAAGCCACTGTCTTGCCTCCCCTAACAATTCACGTGAAAAACAAACAACCATGCAAACTTCCACATGCAACCCACACTTCAAAGTCACTTCAAACTCCAACTCAGTGCTACAAATCAACGAAACAGACATATCTCATCCCTTAGCTTCTGCTGCCAAATCTCTCATGCAAGAACATGTGCACATGCACACAATTTCTCCTATCTCTGTTGACACAGCTCCCCAAGTCCTCCCACAATCTATCGATATTTCTTCGATATCGGTGCCTTATCACAATGTGGATGAAGTCCCCAAACTAATCCCTTCCCCTCCCGGTAGGCCATCATCCAACGCTATGATCGTGCAAGCTATGCATGCTATGTATGAACAAGTTAACCCCTACAATCATATCATCCTTCCCAAAGCCTACATCCCACCGCCTGATACCTCCTCCTTTATACTTGGCCCTCCCCCACTAAATCCCATGAAGTCTCCTGCCCCTCCAAGCTCATCCAACTCTGTTTCATCTGACAATCCAGCTTCCATCTTCACGAACTCCCCCCTTTTTTCTTCCATCCCGACTGCATCAAAACCTCAAGTGCCTTGACAAGGCAAATGAAGAAAGCAATAATTGAATCTCTAGAGTTTACTCAATGACACACAATATATGTGTTTGGAACGTCCTTGGTGCTCATGATGACTCTAAACTCCATCTACGTAAAGAACTGATTACACAATATGACTTGAGTATCCTGGCAATTCTAGAAACCAAACTAAACTGTGCTCTATCTCACAGAGCAACACATCTAATTATGCCAACCTAGAAGATAGCTCACAATCTCGACCATGCCCCTTATGGTCATATCTTAATCCTCTTTCATCCGTCTGTCCACCTTATAACCCCCATCGTCTCCTCTTCTCAATTTATCCGCTACCATAACATGTTCATCCCCAGTAATATCTCTTGTTACCTCACCTTCGTTTACACTGAGAATGCTGTTAACTCCCAGGCTACCTTCCTTGCCACTCTCCCTAGTTTAAGACAGGACACCAACCTCTGGGTGGTGTGTGGTGACTTTAATTGCTCCCTTAGCCTTATGGATAGAATTGGAGGCTCTCCCCTCTCCTTTGCTGATATTAAACCTCTTAATGACGCAATTCAAGATGCTGATTTGATTGAAACTAAAGTCTCCGGTGCTAGATACACTTGTAACAACAAGAGAAGATAAGGTGTTAGAACCTTTTGTAAAATCAGCTACGCATTCTCCAACCATGAAGCCTTGAACGCCTGGCCCACCTTATTTAACCATATCTCCAACCCTATCCTGTCCGATCACTCGCCCCTAATCATCCACATGGGGGGTGCTGTCATGAGAGGAAGACCTCATTTTAAATTATTTAACTCCTTGACTAAAGAACATGAATTTTTTGATATTGTCGGTAAAGTTTGGTCCTCTCCTAACTATGGTAACCCTATGTTCGTTTTACAGAAAAAGCTCAGGGCTACGAAGGAGGCACTGAGAGAGTGGTCCAAATCCATATTTGGGAATAGCAGTAAGCAATCAAACATCTGGAAATAGAAACTTATGGAGATTCAATCAGAAATGCAAAGGAATGCCAACAATGAAAGCTTGGCTTCTCTTGAAACTTCAATAGCAAAGCAGTATCAGCTAGAACTAAAAAAGGAGCTGTCCATGATCAAGCAAAACACACGCACTCATTGGAATGATGAAGGCGATCTAAACACTGCATATTTCCATGCAACTCTTAAAGCGAAACATAACCGTGACAACATCCATAGAATAGTTGACTTGGATGGTAAAGAGAAAATAGACAGACCTGCCATCTACAAAGCGTTCATTGAATTTTTCGCTCAACTCCTTGGTAATGTCGAAAACTTCAACCCATGTATTGATGATATAGATCCCCAGATTCTTCCTAAGCTTAAACAACATGACCATGCCTTTCTCTGCAATATAATCTCCGAAGTTGAAATTAAAGACGCCATGTTTTCTCTTAACACAAACTCATGCAGTGGTCCGGATGGCCTCTACACCTTTTTCTACACTTCTTGTTGGAACATTGTTGGACCCGATGTGTGCCGAGCAATTAAAACCATTTTCATGAACTCAAGGCTCATGGACACATACAACAACACAAATATCGCCCTCATTCATAATTCAGCCTCCACTGAGACTATTGCCGATTTTAGGCCAATCTCATGTTGCAATGCGATATATAAGTGTGTTTTGAAGATTATAGCCTCTCGCCTGAAGGCAGTTCTCCCTAGTATTGTATCCCCTAGCTAATCTGTGTTTCTCTCGGGCCAAAGTATATTAGACAATGTTTTACTCTCTCACGAACTTATTAGAGGGTACAGGTGCAAAAACAAGCCTCCTAGAGCGATGATGAAGTTTGATATCAGAAAAGCATTTTATTCATTACAGTGGGATTCGCTGGTCCGAATTCTTGGTTAGATGAACTTTCCGCCCCACTTTATTGCCTGAATTTACACTTGCATATCTACAGTTAACTACTCCATCGTTATTAACGGTTCAGCGAAAGGATATTTCAAAAGTAAGCAGGACGTTCGTCAAGGCGACCCGATGTCTGCATATCTATTCATTATAGTTATGGAACTCCTCACACATATGCTTGAAAACTTTGTATCCTTTGGATTGTTCCACCTTCACCCAAAATGTAGTAACCCATGCATTACCTCCCTCTTGTCCGTCGATGATCTCGTCGTCTTTTGCAAACCCGATCCTATTTCCACTCAATCCATTATGCATGCCTTGGATGCTTTTTACAGACAAACTGGTTTGAAAATTAACCTTGCCAAATCAGAGATTATGCTAGTTGGCCTTAACGATGTGAAAACTCTTGCAATCCTCAATTCCATAGGACAGCAGCCCAATTTTAATACGGCAACTTATCTTGGAATCCCTCTTGCTACTTCTCAAATTACAGCCAGCCAATGTTTCCCTCTATTTGCAAAAATCATGTCTAAACTGGAGTGTTGGACCTCTAAAACTTTGAGTCAGGCCGGCCATGCAACCTTAATCAAATTGGTGATTTTCACAATGCAAGTTTATTGGGATAAGACCTTCATTTTACCTCTAAAACTTATCAACATGATCAAAACTGCAGCTATGAGATTCAAGTGGAAAGGCTCCATTCATGGACAGTTCATTGCCCCGATATCATACAAGCTTATTGAGAAACCTCTGTGCAAAGGTGGTCTTGGTATCTACAATGTTGCAGTTTGGAATAAGGTAGCGCTAATCAAACACTTCGATAACTTCATAAACAATAGAAAGAGTCTCTGGGTCCTCTGGTCGAAAAACAATGTTATTAAAAGGAGGGATTTCCGGAGCATGCAACCCCCTCAAAACATAAGCTGGACTTGGTACTCGGTCTTAAACTTGCAAGATTGCATCCTCCCTTATGTCCAGTATGGCATATCGAGCAATGTCAAATTCTGGAATGACCCGTGGCTAGCCCATGGTTGCATTCTTCGTACGAAGCTTACACACAACGACATCACCCAATCTAGCATTCATCCAAAATCTAAGGTCACAGACGTGTTTAGCAACGGTGGGTTCGCACTCCTAACACATCGAATCAGGCTGTTCGTCTCATATGGAACTAGATCTTAGCCATCGAGGTCTCCCTAAACCGCAACCACATCATTCACTGGAAAGGCATAGGTAGCATTTTCACAATAGGTCCATGTACATGTACTTGAATGGCTTTGACAGCCTGGATGATTGTAAATGGCAAAAAAGAGTTTGGTACACGGATAACAATGCTAGAGAAAATCTCATGTTTTGGAAAGTAATCAATAATGCTTTGCACTCGCGTGTTAAGTTGATTAGCCGAGGGATGGACATGCCGATCCACTACACTTGCACTGAACCAGAAACTAGAGATCATATATTCTTCGAGTGCGGTTTCGTCTTAGGGATGTGGACAAAGTTATTGAACAAGTTAGGTTACTCGGATGCACAACTTTAGAATGGTGATATTTGGAGCGCTCTTCTCAAATTTACTGACACGAAAGATAGTAGGAATATGATTCTCTTCTTCTTTTTAAAGAAATTCCTAACTCTTCTTTGAAAGGAAAGAAACCGGCGTATCTTCCAACCGGAGAGTGTGTGGGATGAAGAACTTATCTTTCGTCACCTCTCCTACGAGATAAAAGCCAGGTTGAGCACTGCAAAGTTTGCTATCGACCCGAGGATACTAGCCGCTCTCTGAATGGTGTGCATTGCCGTTTCTGCCTATTTTGTTTCCCTGTTTGTTTTTTTCCTTTCCTTTCTTTCTCTTTCTTTGTATTGGTGCACTTTATTGCCTCTTTCGTTTGCTTTGTTGCTCATTTGTGTGTGTGGCCTATTTAGTTTTTCTATGTTTTTTTATCTTCGGTGCATTAATAAAGTGGTAGGGGACCATCCAACCCCGTCGGCTATGCCAAAAAATTGAGTTTAAATCCAATTTAAACCTAAAATTTGAATGGTTTCAGAATCCATCCAAACCAGCGCCAAAATGTCTGGAATTTCAATACGATCCCAGCAGAGAAAACTGCGCCCAAAATCGATCACGTATGTAAAAGTTATTGATGTTAGAAGCTATACGATTAAATTTTAAAACAAATAAAATAAAATAAAATAAAATAAAAATTGATTTACACGTCATACCCCTTACATCCGTTCGAACCTGCCTCTACCCAAAACTCATGCAACAAAACCCTATCGGCCCTGAACTGCACGCGGCCGCCACCTTAACTTCGACGCTGTGACTCACCTCCGGCCTTGCGCCACACCTGCACGACCTCCCCCTGACCCGTCGAACCACCACGATGATCGACGAGTCCAGAAACGCCCTGCGCCATCGTGGTTTGTGCAACCCTAATCAAATTGTCACACGAAATCCAACCGTCAACTTCATCTACATACAACTCAGATCCAACCCCCTCATTCCACTCTATAATACCTACAAATTGATTCGACGATCAGACAAGGTTGATAGAGACACGATGAACGACCGTGAATAATTCAACATTTACTGAACAAACGATGAGCCAAAATGAAAAATGAATTGCAGATCTGAGACGCGCTCATCGAGAGCTTCAGATTGATATATAATTCGATATTGTTTGAGGAATTTGAATATTTGGCTTCGAATTTTATTTGAAATTACAATTGGAATTAGGTTTTGTCTGCCATTGGAATGAGGAGAAGCAACTGGAATTGTACGTACAGAATAATGAACATAAGAAATAGGCTAGGGTTTATATCGATATATATAGGCAAAGCTGAAATAAAATAACGGATCGGATTTGATTTGGGTTGGAACGATAAATGGCCCGAAAAGCCCATCCTGACTCTGGAAGAAAAATGAGTCAATCCATATATCAAAATAGATGTTTTTAAATATTTTAAATGCAATGGAACAGGTTTCAAGTCCAAATTCCATTATATGAAGAATTCATGCTAAAATCAAGTTATTTCAAATTGATTTCAATTGATTTTAAATTTAATTGATTCCTAGGCGTTTATAGTCCGTACGATCAAACAACAAGTCCGATCGCTACGAAACTTGAGATCCTATAATAATTCACCGTTACGGATCCGATGAAACTAGTTTCATCGAAATCCGAGTCAGTGGCCAAAATGGCTATTTTTCAGGTTAATTAAATAAAATAATATTAAATTGATTAAATCAACTTTTCAATTGCAATTCCATAATAAAAAAAGTTTATCATTTTTTGATTTCTTAAACAATCACAGTACCTTAAACAATTTAGATATCAATTTAAAGTTAATTAATTTACCCATTTCCATATTTAATTTCAATTTTAACAAATTCATTAATTATCAATTGAAATTCTAATAAGTCCATTTATTTGATTTCTTAACCTAGTTATGAAATCAATTACTAACTTATCATCTCATAGGTAATATTAACATTGGTTTATATACTAATACATCAATAATTTCCCAATTCATCCAAATATCAATTGTCACAGTATTTAGCTTCCTTTATTGTGAATTGAATTCCATTTAATTATAATTAATTCCAAATAACTGATTTGATTCAATTCTAATCCTTTTTATTAAGTCTTTTATTACTCTATAAACCTAGTTAATAATTGTTTGTCTTTCATTACATTAATATTTTCAAATTTCCATCTTTCCTTTGTATTGACTATTGTTTTCAATTATTGAATTTTGTCAAATACATACATTTATTATAATTAAAACCTCAATCAATTTATTCAACTTAGTTTCATTCTTTTACTTCTATCTATGAATAAAATATACATTTCCATTTATGTCATTACATTCACACTTTACAATTACAATCCTATCTCACATTAAAGAACACTTACCTACATTTAAATGTAATTGATTTCCTACTTTGAATTTAGCAGCCTAAATAAAAAGGTAACTTGCATAAATGTTATCACTAACTTTATATTACACTCAAGTTTATTATTTCCACTAATTATCAGAATTGCTTACATAATGTTAAATTCATTCAATTACCATACATTATATACTAATCCATTAACTCATACATTTATTTACTTATATTCCATTTTATACCCAAATGTAACAGTTACAACTAAATTAATAGACCAAATAAATAGAACTTACAACTGTTACTACAACTTTTAATTTACATTTATGAGTTCATTGTTTCCACACAAATGTTACAATTCCTTACATAACTCAAATTTTATTCCATGGTCATTTATTTCATACTATTTCATTTTATTAAATCAATGTTTACATGGGTTTTCTTATATAAATTCTATAACCAAGCATAACAATTTGCATTATTTTATTATTGGAATTCCATTTCAATTGTTAATAATTGGCTTTAATTACTATTGTTACATTTCATTTCAGCATTCATTTCATTATTAAATTACAAAGTATTATTTCTTTCCATATTAAATTACCAAAACTTATAAATTAAACAAATTAAATAGTCAAAAATTTATGGGTCGTTACACTCTCCCCCACTCAAAACTTTTCGTCCCTGAAAAGGAAAAAGAAGGGCAAAGAAAGAATTAAGTAAATAATACATCTTATTTAAAAATACTAACTTTATAATCAAATAAATTTACAAATTAATTAATTTGAATAAAATACACCAATTTATAACCATTAAATCTTTTTACACTCAAATTAATAAAGTCTGGAAAACATTTTTTAAAATTTCTCTAAGTCTAAAATTTACGGAAAATTTCGGCAGAGTCTCCTTTGTACGGAGAGGCTCGGGAGAAAATATAATATCAGATATAACAATATATATCACAATATCTCAAAATAATATCTCCCGATAATGGGAAAACAATATAATAACGCTACAAAACCGTAATCCGAGAACGTACCTATTTGTCGGGCAATTAAGGCTTATTTTATGAAACCAAAAGCAGTAGCAATTGCTTCCATAACCTGTATTTCACTTATATAATCCCAAAAGAGTTAATAATTATATAAAATGCAATAATAAAGTTGTTTCAACCACTAACAAACAAATCAATGTCAAACAACAATAATCACTTGCAACCACAACATACAATCATCATACAAAATCAATACAAATCAATTATCCTTCCAAAGCAAATAAACAAATGGTTTCTTCGAGTTTATAACATTATAAATTGCATGGCATGACAAATAAGCTACTAAGCATATCCTCTACTCAACAGTCTTAGATAAAGCTCACAGATTATTCATACATCCAAACAATTAGAAATATCATTTCCTAAACTATCCATGAACCAAAACGACCAACAAATTCCAAAAATTATTCGTGTTTGTTCATATTAATTCCTTTTCACATTTGTATCTTCCTTTAATTTCATTCATACAATGACTATTTCATTCACATATATTCATGTAATAGTTATTTCCATTTGCTTATATCCATGACTTACAAAAATTCATTTTCATTTATTCATATCATGTCAATTTCCCTTCATTCCATTATATTCATTCATTCATTCATTCATTTCTTAGTTTCATTTATTTACATTCATTTATTTATAGTATTCACGTTCAATTCAATTTCTTAGCATATCATGTGACGACCGCCCATGACTCCTGCACTTAAACAAGGAGATAGTGCGCTGAAAGGCGTGCCCGGCAGCCATGGACGATCATCAAGGTAAGGTAAACACAGCAGAGTCTATCGTATTACTCACAGCGCAGGGATAAAATACAAAAGAGAAATATATATATATATAGTGAAGCTTCACTAAATAGAATCTCATCAGTTCACTACAAACAATTTGATACAAACATCAGAATAGTCAATACATCAAGCCTCACTACATAACACTCAGAGGATCATACAAGCAGCGGAACATCCAGCACATATAGTAAGAAAAACAATATGCAAAAGCCTCCAGCTCGTCTTCGTCATCAACAGCGTCGGTCACTAAGAACAGCACCTGTCACCTGCTACCTAGTCTGCCCATCCCAAAATGGATGAACAGCCCAAGGTAATAAGAGTTGAACATAAAACCTTGAGTCAGACAAAGGTCCTAGTGAGCGGTAAATCAACTATCAAACATACCAAAAGAGCATAAAGGGTAAAAAGGAATAGGAACCCAACCATCCCACTCCACCTTTTTCTACAGTGATAGCCCCCAGACCCACTAAGCGGAAATAGACATAGCAAAGCAGACATTTAAAGTAAAACAATTATCACTCGAGTTAAGGTCGGTGTTTTCCAAGTACAAACCCCCAAGGCCTAAACCAAGATCAGATAAGCACCCAGAAAACATCGCTCTTGAGACCGAGTGACGATACAACAAAAGCATCCAAACATCCATGACTCTGGCTATCACTGTTATCATTGCCTCGATATAACCGTTAATTGAATGACCGGCTCATTCTTTCATCCGTCCGTCAAGGGCTAATGGTAACCCCGGTTCTAGACATAACTCCGCACGTCATCGTGACCCGTACTTAGGACTATCGAATCTGCCTAGAGTACTAGACCATCAACTATTAGTCTTGGGACTATCGAATCTGCCCAGTGTACTCTTGCTTTGAGCATCCTAGAACCTTCAACAACGATGAAATCTCAGCCTCCTAGTCATCCTCCTTGACGACTATTCTCATACTAGCTCAAGCGCCTCTCGAGCCAACCATTATCAACAAACTCGAACCATATCACCGAGTTATCAACATGCTTGGGATGATCCCGTCTGGATTAAACCCAGGCTATCTCACATCATGCTTTGCTTCATCGCACCATAGCAAAGTCACATCCCAACATCATCATCAAATCTATCCATATGAGCTTTATCTTCCGCTTCATATGCCACGAGCAGCTTTCCTTATTCAAGAGCCTTTCCACTTAGCTTTTGAATCATCTTCGACCAACTTGTCCAAATCAAATCATTAATCAACTAATTTTATAACAATCAATAAGATCAATCATTAATCCAAGTAATCAATCATTCAAACAAGATCTAAATAAACAGTTATAACAATAATGGAAATTTCGTAAATAAAGAATCCAAATCTAACAAGTATAAATTCTAAGTAATATCTTAATGAATGAACTGGCATAGGTTAACATGTAGTAAAGTGGACATCAAAACTTTATGAACGATGGATCTACATGCAGACTTAAGGAAAATGCATGGAATCACTATCTTTAACACACAAACAAGCCACTGATCCAATATACTCCCTTGGGTCCGTGTGAGAGATAACCACCACTCACCGAATCACCTAAACGCTTCAAAAGCGACTAACTTCAGATCTGGAAAGCAAAGGATCTAGCTTGATCCGACAAGATTTTCCTTCAAACGATGAAATCTCTCTTCGATGGATGTAGATCTTCAACTTTGGCTCTTGGATCTTCGATTTAGATGGATGGAAGCACAAGATTAAAGTGGAGAAAAGAAGTGAAGAAGTGTTGTAGTCGAGCCCTCAAAATAGCAGCACTTCGTCGCTTCAAAATCCGGATCCCAAAAATGAAGATAGGCACTCCTATTTATAGGCCGAATCCTTAAGTCGTTTGCCCCCCTTAAGTCGGTCATGACTTAACAACATTGCCGACCCAACGACCTACGACCTAACCATGAAGCCGACCTAACGACTCAAGCCTATGCGCGACCTAAAACATGCACGACCTAACACCTTAGGCCTTCACGCGACCTATGACTTAACACACGCGCGACCTAACACATACGCACGTTCCTACCTAAGCCCTAAGTCGTTTGGACGACTCAGCGACTCAACGACTCGACGGCTCAACGACTCAACGACTCCACGGCTCAACGACTCAACGACTCAACGACTCAACGGCTCAATGGCTCACGACCTAAACTAAACCCAGCCGCTAACTCTCTTAAGTCGCCGATTCTCTTAAGTCGTTCAACCGATCTATCTACTACCCGACCTAAGCTATCACCCATAAGTCGCTCGAACGACTTACCCTCCTTAGGTCGTTAACTCCTAAGTCGCTCACCTATGCCGCTACTATCCTTAAACCATTATCCCTTAAGTCGCTCACTTCCCTTAGGTCGCTCCAATCCCCTAAGTCGCTCCACCGACCTAAGCCACTGCACGACCTAAACCTGGGACGACTTAACTCTGGACGACTTAAGCTCCGAACAACTTAAATTCTGAACGACTTAACAACACTAACAACCTAATGACAACAGTTCTACGATTCTTCGATCCGTAAAAATACGGGTCGTTACATTCTCTCCCCCTTAGAAATTTCGCCCCCGAAATTCCAAACAAACAAGAGCAACCAAAACTATTCTGCATGCCTACCATCCATAGCAATCAACAAACCATGCATCCAATTATTAACCTAGCATGCAGAATTCTAAAACTAGAACAAGTTACAAATTCATGAGATGTCACGACACCTTAGGCCATACCTCGAAGAGTTCAGGATGAGCTGCCTTCATCCTCTCTTCCCCCTCCCATGTACAGTCGTTAACATCATCACTCCATTGTACCTTGAGCAACCTGACTACCTTCCTCCTAAGCTGTTTCGTGTCAGTTTCCACAACACAAAGCGGCTTACGAGGTCTTCTAGCAACTGGATCAACTTTGAAATCTTCATAGCTATTAGCAAAAACCACTGTATTCGAGTCGTGCACATACTTCCGTAGATACGATACATGAAAAACATTGTGCACACCCGACATCTTTTCTGGTAATTCCAATTTATAGGCGAGCTTTCCAATTCGCTCGACGATCGGGAATGGTCCAACAAATCTCGGAGTCAATTTCCCTTTCTTCCCGAATCGAATAACATTTTTCAGTGGGGAAATCTTCACAAAAACCATATCACCTACGTCGAATTCCAAATCCTTACGACGCTTATCGGCATAACTTTTCTGACGGTCTTGGGCTGCCTTCATTCGTCGCCGAATGATCTCTATACAATTTGAAGTCTGTCGAATCATTTCTAACCCAAGTATCAACTTTTCTCCTGTTTCCAACCAACATGTCGGAGAGTTACATGGTCTTCCATACAATGCTTCATACGATGCCATACCAATGCTTGACTGGTAACTGTTATTGTATGAAAACTCCACCAAATGGAGATGATCTTCCCATGATCCTCCGAAGTCCAAAACACATGCTCTGAGGAGATCTTCCAAAACTCGGTTGACTCTCTCGGTCTGACCATCTGTTTGAGGGTGATAAGCTGTACTCAAACACAACTCGGTTCCCAAAACTTCCTGGAAGCTCTTCCAAAATCTACTAGTGAACAATGGGTCTCGATCGCTCACTATACTCTTCGGAATACCATGGAATTGAACTATCCATTTAACATACAACTCAGCCAATTTCGATGCAGTCCTAGTTGATTGAATAGGAATGAATCTTGCACTCTTGGTCAAACGATCTACGATGACCCAAATCCCTTCATTTCCTGTTCTGGTTCTAGGTAGACCATCGATAAAATCCATCGATATTTGCTCCCACTTCCATGTAGGAACTTCTAGTGGCTGAAGCAATCCACTGGGCTTCTTCTGCTCGGCTTTTACCAACTGGCAGTTCATACTTTGGAAATAAAATTTCCAACATCCTTCTTCATACCTTCCTAGTAATAGGTTCTCTTCATATCCCGGTACATCTTATTTCCACCTGGATGAATTGTCAGCTTCGAGTGATGAATCTCCCTTAAAACTTCATTTCTCAATTCATCTATATCAGGAACAACTAGTCATCCTTGTTTCCGAAGCCAACCCTCTCGATCGACCTCGAATCCTTTATCCTTCTCTGGGTCCAACCCCGATTCCAAATCACGGATAATCTTGACAAGCTTATCGTCCCGCTTTTGGCTCTCGCCAATCCTTTCCACAAGAGTAGGTCTTATCGATAGGTTTGCCAACATCTCAGGTTCCAATTCACATCTGGGCCTGAAGTTAAATCCAGCCAAATACTCGAGACTCTTCCATTCGGAAAACATGGCTCCCAATCATGCATGCCTTCGACTTAACGCATCTGCCACTGCGTTACCTTTTCCTAGAGTATAGGCTATACCAAAATCATATGATGCTAAAAACTCTAGCCATCGTTGCTGTCAAAGATTCAAATCTTTTTGGGAGAAAAGATACTTCAACGACTTATGATCTGTAAACAACTCGAATCGAACTCCCAAAAGATAATGTCTCCACATCTTCAGAGCAAATACAATCGCCGCTAACTCCAAATCATGAGTCGGATAATTCCTTTCATGCGGCTTCAGTTGTCGACTTGCATACACAACAACTTTATCCTTCTGCATTAGCACTGCTCCAAGTCCAGTACCACATGCATCGGTGTAAACCACCATCTCATCATTTCCACTTGGAATAGTCAAAACAGGAGCACTTGTTAGTCGCTCTTTCAGGATTCCGAAAGCTTGCTCACACTTAGCATCCCATCTGAACACTTGGTTCTTTTTCGTCAATCCTGTTAATGGTGCAGCTATCTTGGAAAAGTCTTTGATAAACCGACGATAGTATCCTGCTAATCCAAGAAAACTTCTCACATCAGATGCATTCTTAGGTCTAACCCAATCCTGGATTGCTGCCACCTTGGCGGGATCATCCGCTATTCCACTTCCAGAGATAACATGGCCTAAGAACCTCACTTCGCTCTTCCAGAAGTGACACTTCGAAAACTTAGCCTTCAGCTGATGTTTCCGCAAGATTTCCAAAACAATCCGCAAGTGCGTCTTGTGCTCTTCTTCAGTTCTGGAATAAATCAAAATATCATCCACGAACACAAGTACAAACTTGTTCAACTGATCCCTGAACACTCTATTCATAAGATCCACAAAATATGCTGGTGCATTGGTCAATCCAAACGGCATTACCAGCCACTCATAGAAACCGGATGGTGTCCTAAAAGCAGTCTTCGGCACACTATCCTTTGCCACTCTTAATTGGTGAAATCCCGTTGCCAAATCCATTTGAGAAAACACCTTAGCTTCGTGAAGCTGATCAAACAAGTCATCTATTCCCGGCAATGGATACTTGTTCTTCTTAGTCACTTTATTCAGCTCACGATAATCCACACACAACCTCAACGATCCATCCGCTTTGGTTGCAAACACAACTGGTGCACCCCATTCGGACACACTGCGCCGAATGAATCATTTCTGAAAAAGGTCATCAACTTGCACCTTCAACTCTTGCTGTTCCCTAGGCGCCATTCGCCTAAGAGGCATCACAACAGGTCTGGCTCCTTCAACTAGATTGATACGAAACTCGATCTCTCTATGCGGCGATAACCCTTTGACTTCGTCAAAGACATCCTCAAATTCATTCACAATAGGCACCGATGGCAGTCCATCCCGTGGAACAACTAGCGAATACATGAAGCTCATGAAGACGCCTTCTTCATGCTTACATCGTATCACAACCCTTCGCCCCTCCACATTCTCGACTGTCACCTCCAGCCTCTTACAATCAACCCTTGCCGCATACTTCCTAAGCCGGTCCATATCCAAAATAATTCCGAACCCCGCAAAGTTCAAAACAAAACAATCACAAACAAAAGAGCAATCATGACTCGATATAACCAGACCACGACATACCATACACAAACAAGACGAACCCCCAACTGGATTAGTCACAACCAATGATCTATCAACAATATCCGGCACCAAACCCAACCGGCCTACAAGTTCATTACAAACAAAAGAATGCGACGCTCCAGTATCGAACAACACTCTAACTAGAACACCACAAATGGAAAGAGTACCTTGAACCACCACACTCTTTCCTTTCTCTTCCGCCATAGGAGCTTTTGAAGATGATGGCACAGGCCCCAAAGCATAATCTTGCACAATCTGCTTGTCCTTCCTCGGTTCTGGACAATTCTTCCTGATATGCCCCAGCTTGTCACAGTTGTGGCACTTCACCGGCACTCTCGGATTCTTACAATCTCTGGAGAAATGGCCCTTCTGCTGGCAATTGTAGTAGGTCACTTCGCCCCTCGGCTTCTTCTGGCCATCCTTACCCTTCTGCTGCTGCTGCTTTCTCTTCTTGTTTCCACCCTGCTGTGGTTTAGATTCCTCCTTAGTCACAGCAACAACAGATCCTTCCTTAGGAAACATATTCTCATGCCTGAGAGCCTTCTCCACCAGCTTCTCAAACGGATCGTCCAAATGATCCACCAACTGTCTCCCATGATAAGTGTCCAAACCTGTCACAAACTTCTCATTCTTCTGATAAGGAGATTCAATATATGACCGAGCATACTTGGACAAAGCTTCAAACTCAGAAACATACTCAAGAACTGGTCTTCCACCTTGCTTGAGCTCCACAAACTTTTTGAACAGAACAGATTTCTGAGCTGTAGAGATGAACTTAGCTTCAAATCTGGCTTGGAATTGCTCCCAAGTAATTTCGTCCTCTGGAGTATCAATGGTGATAGAATTCCACCAATCAGAAGCTCTTCCTTGAAGTTGTCTTGATGCAAGCTTTCTTTTGGTTGCATCCTCGATTCCCAAATCACCAAAGATCCTTCTACAAGCATCTATCCATCTCTGGACTTCTATGGTTGATTCTGTTCCTAAGAAAACCTTTCCTCCAAGAGCATTATAGTCTTTACACAACTTAGCAAAATCCACCTGTTTTGGAGTTTGAACTTGAACTCCAACATCTACCGTTGGCCTTGGAGCTGGCATCCTTCTCATGATCGAAGTTATCATAGCCTCGAACATAGCAGCATAATCAGCAGCCCCCTCAGAATCAAGGCCTTCCCTAGCAGTTGGTCTCCCCCTTCGACTCATTCTTAATATCTATAAAAGAATGATTAGTACACCTTGAGAAACTACTGCATAAGAGGTTCTAATCCTTCTAAACTGCTATATTATATATAGTAATCATCCATCAAAATACAATTACGTCTCTCATACGTAGTTACATCAGCGAGCGTTGGCTAAAATCGATTAACCAATGCTCTGATACCAAATGTGACGACCGCCCATGACTCCTGCACTTAAACAAGGAGATAGTGCGCTGAAAGGCGTGCCCGGCAGCCTTGGACGATCATCAAGGTAAGGTAAACACGGCGGAGTCTATCGTATTACTCACAGCACAGGGATAAAATACAATAGAGAAATATATATATATATATATATATATATATATATATATATATAGTGAAGCTTCACTAAATAGAATCTCATCAATTCAATACAAACAATTTGATACAAACATCAGAATAGTCAATACATCAAGCCTCACTACATAACACTCAGAGAATCATACAAGCAGCGGAACATCCAGTACATATAGTAAGAAAAACAATATGCAAAAGCCTCCAGCTCGTCTTCGTCATCAACAGCGTCGGTCACTAAGAACAGCACCTGTCACCTGCTACCTAGTATGCCCATCCCAAAATGGATGAACAGCCCAAGGTAATAAGAGTTGAACATAAAACCTTGAGTCAGACAAAGGTCCTAGTGAGCAGTAAATCAACTATCAAACATACCAAAAGAGCATAAAGGGTAAAAAGGAATAGGAACCCAACCATCCCACTCCACCTTTTTCTACAGTGATAGCCCCCAGACCCACTAAGCATAAATAGACATAGCAAAGCAGACATTTAAAGTAAAACAATTATCACCCGAGTCAAGGTCGGTGTTTCCCAAGTACAAACCCCCAAGGCCTAAACCAAGATCAGATAAGCACCCAGAAAACATCGCTCTTGAGACCGAGTGATGATACAACAAAAGCATCCAAACATCCATGACTCTGGCTATCACTGTTATCATTACCTCGATAAAACCGTTAATTGAATGACCGGCTCATTCTTTCATCCGTCCGTCAAGGGCTAATGGTAACCGCGGTTCTAGACATAACTCTGCACGTCATCGTGACCCGTGCCTAGGGCTATCGAATCTGTCCAGAGTACTAGACCATCAACTATTAGTCTTGGGACTATCGAATCTGCCCAGCGTACTCTTGCTTTGAGCATGCTAGAACCTTCAACAACTATGAAATCTCAGCCTCCTAGTCATCCTCCTTGACGACTATTCTCATACTAGCTCAAGCGCCTCTCGAGCCAACCATTATCAACAAACTCGAACCATATCCCCGAGTTATCAACATGCTTGGGATGATCCCGTCTGGATTAAACCCAGGCTATCTCACATCATGCTTTGCTTCATCGCATCATAGCAAAGTCTCATCCCAACATCATCATCAAATCTATCCATATGAGCTTTATCATCCGCTTCATATGCCACGAGCAGCTTTCCTTATTCAAGAGCCTTTCCACTTAGCTTTTGAATCATCTTCGACCAACTTGTCCAAATCAAATCATCAATCAACTAATTTTATAACAATCAATCAGATCAATCATTAATCCAAGTAATCAATCATTCAAACAAGATCTGAATAAACAATTATAACAATAATGGCAATTTCGTAAATAAAGAATCCAAATCTAACAAGTATAAATTCTAAGTAATATCTTGATGAATGAACTGGCATAGGTTAACATGTAGTAAAGTGGACATCAAAACTTTATGAACGATGGATCTACATGCAGACTTAAGGAAAATGCATGAAATCACTATCTTTAACACACAAACAAGCCACCGATCCAATATACTCCCTTGGGTCCGTGTGAGAGATAACCACCACTCACCGAATCACCTAAACGCTTCAAAAGCGACTAACTTCAGATCTGGACAGCAAAGGATCTAGCTTGATCCGACAAGATTTCCCTTCAAACGATGAAATCTCTCTTCGACGGATGTAGATCTTCAACTTTGGCTATTGGATCTTCGATTTAGATGGATGGAAGCACAAGATTAAAGTGGAGAAAAGAAGTGAAGAAGTGTTGTAGTCGAGCCCTCAAAATAGCAGCACTTCGTCGCTTCAAAATCCGGATCCCAAAAATGAAGATAGGCACTCCTATTTATAGGCCGAATCCTTAAGTCGTTCGCCCCCCCCCCCCCTTTAGTCGGTCATGACTTAACAACATTGCCGACCAAACGACCTACGACTTAACCATGAAGCCGACCCAACGACTCAAGCCTATGCGCGACCTAAAACATGCATGACCTAACTCCTTAGGCCTTCACGCGACCTACGACTTAACACATGCACGACCTAACACATACGCACGTTCCTACCTAAGCCCTAAGTCGTTTGGATGACTCAACGACTCAACGGCTCAACGACTCAACGACTCAACGACTCAACGGCTCAACGACTCAACGACTCACGACCTAAACTAAAACCAGCCGCTAACTCTCTTAAGTCGCCGATTCTCTTAAGTCGTTCAACCGATCTATCTACTACCCGATCTAAGCTATCACCCTTAAGTCGCTCGAACGACTTACCCTCCTTATGTCGTTAACTCCTAAGTCGCTCAGCTATGCCGCTACTATCCTTAAACCGTTATCCCTTAAGTCGCTCACTTCCCTTAGGTCGCTCCAATCCCCTAAGTCGCTCGACCGACCTAAGCCACTGCACGACCTAAACCCTGGATGACTTAACTCTGGACGACTTAAGCTCCGAACGACTTAAATTCTGAATGACTTAACAACACTAACAACCTAATGACAACAGTTCTACGATTCTTCAATCCGTAAAAATACGGGTCGTTACATATCAGTTCATCATCTTAAGTGTATAATCATCTATTTATAATACTTACCTTTCTATTATATTTAATTAGTAGCATTTCAAATATACTTCAGTTTATAACAACTACAACATCAAATTCTTATTTATTAAAGTGATTCATTGAACACTTTCATTATATAAGTTTTTCTTGTCCAATTTTCCGTTACATTTTCTTATTAAACACTTCAACTTTTTAAATCTTTTGGTAAGTTATATGCATGTTATTAAGAATGCAATTAAAAGTTACACAAATTTATCGTATTTCATTTTGGTAAATAAATATTCAATAGTTACCTTTTCTTATATTTCATTTCCTTTGTTTTATAGGTTGCAAATTTCAACTTTCTTATAAACTTCAGTTTTAATTTAGAATTTTAATTTCTTATTTTCATTTAGAAGTTTCAATTATTAAATTGTTAAATTTCATTTCAATAATTAAAATCTCTAATTTACAGAAATTTAAGAACTAAAGCCGGGTTTCACTTCAAATCGTTTAAAAATAATAGAATGATGTATATACTTATAACATATATATCCGATTATATTTAATTCAATTTGAAATTTACATTTGTTTATCAAAATAAATCTGTAGTAAAACTACTACAGTGGCCTTCCCACTTCAAAACTCGAAAATGAACGTCGATGATGCATGCACTCATCACCGAAATTTTTTTCCAACGACAGAGAGGGGAGTACAGAACTTATTTCTTTCCAAAATTTGTTTAAAACAATTCTTTCAAATTATACTAAAATATTTATATCAGAAAATACTTCTAATAATATTGCTATTATATCCCAAAATATTCGAAAGAAAGTTTCAAAACCTCGAAACTTATGTTCTAAATTTCCAATTTTACTTTGTTTTAGTTTATAGATTTTATTTTACAACCAATATTTATAAATTTCACTACCTACCAACAAATATATATTACGACCAAATATATCATTTATAAAATTATTATTTTATATCTAAAATTATACAATAGGCAAAATTACTTCATTTACCTATATTTCAAAACAAATATTGTATCGGTTTGTCCGATTAAGTGTTTAGAAATACCTATTAATGTCATAACATCTTATGCACCAACCAGAATTTAAAAATACAAAACGGAATAAATTAACACAATATCAAAACCTTTTATAACACTAACAAATACGCTCTCTCATATATTACGCTCAACGACTCATCATAGGGTATTACTACACTATTAATAAAGAGTCAGACCCCACAAAGCTAAGGTTTTCGCTAAACCTCGCTCTAATACCGAATGTAACATCCCACCATTTCGTACGTTTAAGCAGACACGCATGTCGACTCAAACCATACAGATAGGAGGATTGTTATTGGGGTGAATAAGAAAAAAATAGAGAAAGAAAGAAAACAAAACAGAATCTCACAGCGGAATGAAAAAATATAATAATCAAATAACAGTTCATGAAGCTGTTTAACAAAACATTTGATTATACGTATACAACGCAGAATCAGAGTTACATATACCAAATAATAATAAATAACAATGCAGCGGAAAATGTGATGTAGTGGAACAATATAGTAGATAATAGTAATACAATCTTTGTCTTCATCCTCTAGAAGTATTATGACGCCCCACCTCTATACCCACGCTAGCCAAGGACACTACTGGGTAATGCCGTCAACTAACACGGAGAATAAAGCTGGTTGGGAGCGACAATCTATAGCCTTGCTCTAACTATCTATTGGATACATCGACAATAATCATACCAAGTCGACTTACCTAGTGAATATTTAAAACAAAACCATAGGTGGTTGAAGGATCTATCAGAACAGAATATAACAACTCAAATGTAATATACATCACATAACAGTAGATCATCATATACACATATATTGATACATAACAGAGTATACAAAATAATACATGTCAAGTGGTATAGCAAACCACAACGTACAGACGAATCCCAAAAGAATACATATATCAGAGTTACAACAAAAAGGACTACACAAAAAGCTTTGACAAAAAGGAACAAGCTGAATAGTCCATGCGGAAGCAAAATAGGCTAAGTCCAAAAGCACCTAACCTGAAACATCTCGGTCTGACCCGAGTATAAAATACACGGGTAAGTCTAGCTAAACAAATCAGTTAGATAAACTGAACAACAATAAACCTGCAAGGTTACAAGGTATAACAAATATCTCTAAAGGAGATAACACAATCATCTAACAAAAGATGAATATAACAAAACAAGCCTCATATCATCGGCAACTCATAGAAACAAAGGATAGGAATATCCCAAAACAAGCCAAAAGGCAATAACAAATACCAATAAAGGTAACACAAGTTCCACAAGGTAATCGCTACATATCATACGGCTCAAAAAGACCAACACCGAATGGCGATACCTAGGGAATATACATATGAATGAAACATCAGAAAATTGCTCGAGCTCAGTACTGTATAAACAAGGATCCATGAGAACGAAGACTCCAAACCCAATATCACCCATGCAGCTCATAACGACCAACATCGGAAGCGATACTAAAGGGCAACCCAATATCACCCATGCGGCTCATAACGACCAACATCGGAAGCGATACTATAGGGCAACAAACCCGAAGGCTCAAACCCGGAGGCACATACCCGAAGGCAACAAGCCGTAGTGGTGAAGGTCGAAGATCCAGTACTGGACACCACTAACTGGCGGAATGTGTCATAACTCTCAAAAAGGAATCCGAAAAGTGGTAACGTGAGTCCTATAACCACTCGTTCGCACTAAACGGTTTACTATCCGTTAGTTAATTTCACACTCAAAGCACTACAAAGTTCACCTCATCTCATCGGTAAACCAGACACAAAGGTCAAAACAATCAACCGAATAGGTCGGGGACTAATCGGAAAGATAAACGCATGGATTCATGGTCCGTGTTTTACCTAACCATTTAATCTCCCTTCCACTCCGCTCGAAGTGCGAAATTGTGTATGTGTGTTTTAAATAGAATTTAAGAATTGGAGAAGGAAACTTTTAATACGATTTAGAGGGATTATTTATGAAAACCCGTGAATGAAGTCAAAAATAAGTTATCAAATCCAAAGATGCAATGAAAACCACTAAAAACTAACTTGAATCGATAAAATTTGGAAAACCGATCAAAATGAGAAAAAATAGGCAAAACAGCAAAATAGGAGCAGGTCGGTCGACCGGACTACAGGGCTCGGTCAGCTGGCCAGATGCAGAAAATAATAAAAAAGCTCGGGATAACAGGTCGGTCGACCGGCTACAGGGCTCGGTCGGCCGAACTTCAAGTTTCTGCAGTTCCTGCCCTTTTTCAATGAAATGCAAATTCTTCCAAAACGCGACCGTTCGAGCAATGGACCTAAGGAGCCTTAGCCAATTGATACCCCAGCAACCATTAGCTCTCCGATTCGCCACCAAAAACATGTTAAAACATCAAAGTTAGGATCTTTAAAGAATTGAACCCAAACACTAAAAATTTGGATATTCACCAATTCAATCCAAACCAAAAGCAAGTGCATATGAACAAGTGTTAGGAATTCATACCCAACATCAATGAAATCAAGAGAAGTAGATGTGAGTTCAAAACTCACCTTCTAATTCTAAAACAAAGAATAAGGAGTTCAATTTGCAAGGAGAAGACCAACAAATCTCCACTTCAACTCTACTAGCTTCAATCTAAGAATAAAACAAGTATTTTCCTAAGTTAGGTTTAGGAAATTTCTGAGATTGAAGAGAGAAAGAGATAGGGAAGATGAAGATAGCTTACCAATGGCTTCTCTATGATTTTGGAGCAAGAAATCAAGTTGCAAGAAGAAACTAGGGCTTGGAATTTCTATTTTCCTTTCCCTTCCACCATTTTCAGTTTTTCTTAAGCTTAAGAAATGAAATGAGGGTGAATGGAGAGGAGAGGGCTGAGTTAGGGGTTTAAACTAACAAATGGGCTGAACCCAAACCCAGAACCCAAATAGAAAAAGTTGCAAAAATTCAACTTACTCCAAACATATCAAAGCTCATACTCAAAAAGGTCGCAAATGCCATTTTGGAACCAATGGAAATGGTTTCGAGTTCCAATTCGGCCATTTGCAAAAAGTAACATTTCGGACCTAAATCCGACTAATGACGCTATATTTAAATGAAACATTTAATTATAAAATTGTTAAATATGCGGGTTGTTACAGATCTCCCTTCCTTACAAAATTGCGTCCCCGCAATTCCTAGAGACGACATTCGTAACAACTACATACATACAACATTCAAAAGAAAAGAAAAAATAAGCTTGAGATGAAAAGATTAACTCACCGTTCCCAAGCAAAGATAGAAAACCCGGATAAGATCACTCAATAAATTCTTTGGTTTCCCAAGTACAGTCATTGGGATTAGTGGACCATTGAACTTTAACAAGCGACACGTCCTTGTTCCGAAGGTGCCGCACCTCCGTGTGAAGTACGCGAATAGGTTGCTGTACAATAGATTAGTTCGGTGAGACCTCAAACTCAAGCAAATCAGGAGAATCGATAACAGAATCCGACTCCCGAAGACACTTCCGAAGTTGCGAGACGTGAAACACGTCATGAACGCCAGATAAATGAGCAGGAAGTGAAACTCTATAAGCCACAGGGCCAATACGTTCAGTAATAGAAAATGGTCCTATATAGCGAGGAGCCAATTTCCCAGTCGTACTGAAACGCATAACCCCTTTCAAAGGAGAAACACGAATAAAAACAATATCACCAATCGAGAACTCGAGAGGCTTCCTACGATTGCCAACGTAGGATTTCTGGCTGTGCCTCTTTCATTCTCAACCGAATAAGATCAATCTTCTCGGAAGAATAACGAGCAAAATCTGGACCAAGAAAAAGCTTCTCCCCAGATTCCAACCAACAAGAAGGTGATCGACATGGCCTTCCGTATAAAGCTTCGAAAGTAGCCATACCGATACTAGACTGAAAACTATTGTTGTAGGAGAACTCTACAAGAGGTAGATGATCCTCCCAACTACCACCGAAATCAAAAATACAAATACGGAGAAGATCTTCTAAGATACGATTCACCCGTTCAGTCTGTCCGTCAGACTGCGGATGATAAGCTGTACTAAAATTAAGCTTTGTTCCCAAAGCTTGCTGAAGACTCTTCCAAAAATGACTCGTGAACAAAGGATCACGATCACTCACAATAGAGCTAGGAACACCGTGAAGTTTCATGATTTCCTTGACATACAACTTAGCCAAATGCGAAGCAGTTCTATTAGACTTAATGGGGACAAAATGAGCAGACTTAGTGAGGCGATCAACAATAACCCAAATGCTAGAATGGCCCGATCTCGAACGAGTTAGGCCGTCTATGAAATCCATAGAAATCTGATCCCATTTACACAATGGAATCTCAAGAGGTTGAAGAAGACCCGAAGGATGCTGATGTTCGGCTTTAAAACGCTGACAAGTTATGCAATTACTCACACAACTCGCCACATCGCGCTTCATGCCTTCCCAATAATAAAGACGATGCATATCCTCATACATCTTACTACTACCAGGATGAATGGTATACTTAGAACGGTGACAGTCATCAAGAATGTCATGCCTAAGTGCAAAATCAGAAGGCACAAAAAGACAGTTCTTCTTGCAAAGACACCCATGAGAATCAATGCTGAAATCCTGCAACGCCTCATCACAGGATCCAGACTCACAAAGCTGAATGAAATGCAACAAATCAGGATCACGCCGTTGGGCATCGGCAATACGATCCAACAAAATAGGTCGAGCTCCCAAACTAAATAATAGAATAGGAGTATCAGAAGATGAACCTCGATCCCGAATTTCACAAAAAGATAGAGTCTCAAGAATATCCCATTCGGCAAGCATCATAGAAATAACAGCCGAATGTTTGCGACTAAGCACATCAGCAACACGATTACCCTTACCAGGGGTATACTGGAAATCAAAGTCATAGGAAGCAAGAAACTCGAGCCAACGCTGTTGTCTCATATTGAGTTCTTTCTGAGTGAACAAATACTTCAAAGATTTATGATCGGTATAGAGAATGAAGCACTTGTCCAATAAATAGTGTCGCCAAATCTTCAAGGCGAAGACAATGGCGGCTAACTCAAGATCATGAGTGGCATAGCGAACTTCATTCGGACGCAGTTGCCTAGAAGCATAAGCAACTACCCGATCTTTCTGCATAAGAACAGCATCGAGACCACTACCACAAGCATCGGTGTAGACAACAAGATCATGATCCCCCCCGGGAACCACCAAAATCGGAGCATTAGTGAGAAGTTCCTTCAATGTCTGAAAGAAATCTTCACACTTGTCGGACCAATTAAAACGAATGCCTTTCCGAGTAAGGAAAGTGAGAGGAAGCACAACACGGGAAAAATCCTTAATGAACCGATGGTAATAGCCCGCCAATCCAAGGAAACTACGAATCTAATGAACATTCTCAGGCCTCTTCCAATTCTGGATGGCTTCGATCTTTGAGGGATCGACATAAATGCCATTGGAAGATACAACATGGCCTAAGAACTTAACCTTATTCTCCCAAAATTGGCACTTGGAGAATTTGGCTCTAAGCTGATGATGTTGGAGAGTACTCAAGACAATTCCTAAGTGATTAGCATGCTCAGCTTCAGACTTAGAATAAATAAGGATATCATCAATGAACACAAGCACGAACTTATCGAGATATTCCCGGAATACTCGATTCATGAGATCAACAAAGAAAGCATGAGCGTTCGTTAAACCGAACGGCATAACGAGCCACTCAAAAGAACCATAACGAGTCCGAAAAGCGGTAAGAGGAATGCTATCCTCCGCAACTCGTAACTGATGAAAACCTGTGGCAAGGTCAAGCTGAGAAAAGACCTTAGCACCACTCAATAGATCGAACATATCATCGATCCTGGGCAATGGATACCTATTCCTAATGGTCAACTCGTTAAGTTTGCGATAGTCAATGCAAAGCCTAAGAGTTCCATCAGACTTCTTCACGAAGACGACCGCGGATCCCCACGGAGAAAAACTGGACTGAATCAACTGCTTGGACTCAAGCTCTAAAAGCTGCTTCTTGAGTTCCTCATTTTCCTTTGTAGACATCCTCGTGGGAGGACGACTAACTGGCTGCGCGCCTGGAATGAGATCAATGCGGAACTCAATTGCCCGCTTAGGTGGCAAACCCGAGACAAGCTCAAAAACATCAGAAAAGTCACAAGCAATAGGAATACGAGATATATCATCATCATCTCGCGAGTCAAAAGAATATAAAGCCATTTCGGAATTATCCACATCCGAAGAATAAGAAATAGCTGAGTAGGCGAATCCGGATGTCGAAGATACAAAATTCTCTCTGAACAAATAATCCTGGCATCATATCCAACTAGCCAGTCCATTCCCAAAATCATATCAAATCCCAGACAAGAAATAACGTGCAGACTCGAACGAAAAGAAAAGCCACATAAAACAATCTCAACATCATCACAAAGCAGGCTAAGGGCCGTGGATCCCCCAATAGGATTCACAATCCTTAAAGAAGTAGCCAAACAAGAAACATCCAAAGATAAATCATCAACGAGCTTTTTCGATACGAAAGAATGTGATGCACCCGTATCGAAAAGAAGTCGTATACTATGATCATGAAGTAAAATAGAACCTTCCAAAATAGATGGAGATATACCTTTGGGCTGAGAAGGACCTTTAGAAGCCTTAGCAGCATAAAGCCTGCTAGACTTGGCACCAGCCGGAACAGTAGGGCAAGCTGAAACATGATGACCTTCCTTCTTGCAATAGCGGCAGAAGAGAGGCTTAGGACAAGTTCGAATAATATGATTAGGAGAACCACAATTGAAACACTTCCGAACGAAAGGTGTTGCGGAAGACTAAGGCTGAGAGCTAGGACCACCAGCCTTCTTCTTCTTAGAAGGAAAAGGCTTCTTCTGAAATGGAATCGGCCTCTTGTTGGGGTTCTTAGAAACCTCAACATCAACATCACTATCACACTCCTTCTCGACGGTCTCGAGATGAAGTGCCGAATCAACCAACTCCTCAAAAGAAAGCTTAAGCTGGAGCAACAAAGACTTCTTAAGATATTTCATTAAGACCAGAAATAAACTTCAAATTCTTCTTATAAGAAGTGCTAATGAATTCAAGACCATACTTAGATAAAGCCTCGAATGACGCAGCATACTCAAAAACAGAAGATTTCCCTTGCTTCAACTCAAGGAAGCGACGGGTCAATAAACTTTTTCAGATTCAAGAATGAACTTGAGCTCAAATCGCTCCCGAAACTGAGTCCAAGAAAGAGTAGACTCATCAATCTCGGCTACAAGAAGCTCATACCAATCAAGAGCACGCTCTTGTAATAAGCTAGAAGTTACAAGAACTCTATCATGGTCAGAAAGATCCATGCGAGAGAAGATACGCTCGCACGTGTGAAACCAAGCTTGGACTTCAAGAACAGACTCGGAGCCCTTGAACGGCTTTCCTCCAAGATGAGAAAAATCACTGCACAGACGTGCAAAAGCAGACTTGTGAGGTGGAGAAACTCGAGGAGGAACTGGAGGCTGAGTGCTCCTAAACAACTCCAAAAGCTGATCGGCAGACATATAAATGCCATGCGGATGTGAACCACTGGATTGGCCAGCATCTGAACGTCGTCCTCTGCCTCTTCCAGCCATACGTTGAAAGTAAGATAAGAACAAGATTATTCACAAGGTAGATACTTCAATATGGAATACTATGGAATTTAAATGCATTCCTAGACGTATTCCCACATTCTATCTAACCTTGATGGTAGAAGGATTAGAGAGACACGATGATTCAAAAATTTGTATCACTTATACACTTTGATGTACCGTAATATGTGCATATATGCTGTGTTTATCATATTTTGTCCTGAACTCAGCTTTGATACCACGCTGTGATGCCCTACCTCTATACCCATGCTAGCCAAGAACACTACTGGGTAATTCCATCAACTAACATGGAGAATAAGGCTGGTTGGGAGCGACCATCTATAGCCTTGCTCTAACTATCTATTGGATACATTGACAATAATCATACCAAGTCGACTTACCCAATGAATATTTAAAACAAAACCATAGGTGGTTGAAGGATCTATCAGAACAGAATATAACAACTCAAATGTAATATACATCACAGAACAGTAGATCATCATATACACATATATTGATACATAACAGAGTATACAAAATAATACATGTCAAGTGGTATAGCAAACCACAACGTACAGACGAATCCCAAAAGAATACATATATCAGATTTACAACAAAAAGGACTACACAAAAAGCTTTAACAAAAAGGAACAAGCTGAATAGTCCATGCGGAAGCAAAATAGGCTAAGTCCAAAAGCACCTAACTTGAAACATCTCGGTCTGACCCGAGTATAAAATACACGGGTCAGTCTAGCTAAACAAATCAGTTAGATAAACTGAACAACAATAAACCTGCAAGGTTACAAGGTATAACAAATATCTCTAAAGGAGATAACACAATCATCTAACAAAAGATGAATATAACAAAACAAGCCTCATATCATCGGCAACTCATAGAAACAAAGGATAGGAATATCCCAAAACAAGCCAAAAGGCAATAACAAATACCAATAAAGGTAACACAAGTTCCACAAGGTAATCGCTACATATCATGCGGCTCAAAAAGACCAACACCGAATGGCGATACCTAGGGAATATACATATGAATGAAACATCAGAAAATTGCTCGAGCTCAGTACTGTATAAACAAGGATCCATGAGAACGAAGACTCCAAACCCAATATCACCCATGCGGCTCATAACGACCAACATCGGAAGCGATACTAAAGGGCAACCCAATATCACCCATGCGGCTCATAACGACCAACATCGGAAGCGATACTATAGGGAAACAAACCCGAAGGCACAAACCCGGAGGCACATACCCAAAGGCAACAAGCCGTAGTGGTGAAGGTCGAAGATCCAGTACTGGACACCACTAACTGGCGGAATGTGTCATAACTCTCAAAAAGGAATCCGAAAAGTGGTAACGTGAGTCCTATAACCACTCGTTCGCACTAAACGGTTTACTATCCGTTAGTTAATTTCACACTCAAAGCAGTACAAAGTTCACCTCATCTCGTCGGTAAACCAGACACAAAGGTCAAAACAATCAACCGAATAGGTCGGGGACTAATCGGAAAGATAAACGCATGGATTCATGGTCCGTGTTTTACCTAACCATTTAATCTCCCTTCCACTCCGCTCGAAGTGCGAAATTGTGTATGTGTGTTTTAAATAGAATTTAAGAATTGGAGAAGGAAACTTTTAATACGATTTAGAGGGATTATTTATGAAAACCCGTGAATGTAGTCAAAAATAAGTTATCAAAGCCAAAGATGTAATGAAAACCACTAAAAACTAACTTGAATCGATAAAATTTGGAAAACCAATCAAAATGAGCAAAAATAGGCAAAACAGCAAAATAGGAGCAGGTCGGTCGACCGGACTACAGGGCTCGGTCAGCTGGCCAGATGCAGAAAATAATAAAAAAGCTCGGGATAACAGGTCGGTCGACCGGCTACAGGGCTCGGTCGGCCGAACTGCAAGTTTCTGCAGTTCCTGCCCTTTTTCAATGAAATGCAAATTCTTCCAAAACGCGACCGTTCGAGCAATGGACCTAAGGAGCTTTAGCCAATTGATACCCCAGCTCCATTAGCTCTCCGATTCGCCACCAAAAACATGTTCAAACATCAAAGTTAGGATCTTTAAAGAATTGAACCCAAACACTAAAAATTTGGATATTCACCAATTCAATCCAAACCAAAAGCAAGTGCATATGAACAAGTGTTAGGAATTCATACCCAACATCAATGAAATCAAGAGAAGTAGATGTGAGTTCAAAACTCACCTTCTAATTCAAAAACAAAGAATAAGGAGTTCAATTTGCAAGGAGAAGACCAACAAATCTCCACTTCAACTCTACTAGCTTCAATCTAAGAATAAAACAAGTATTTTCCTAAGTTAGGTTTAGGAAATTTCTGAGATTGAAGAGAGAAAGAGATAGGGAAGATGAAGAGGAGCTTACCAATGGCTTCTCTATGATTTTGGAGCAAGAAATCAAGTTGCAAGAAGAAACTAGGGCTTGGAATTTCTATTTTCCTTTCCCTTCCACCATTTTCAGTTTTTCTTAAGCTTAAGAAATGAAATGAGGGTGAATTGAGAGGAGAGGGCTGAGTTAGGGTTTAAACTAACAAATGGGCTGAACCCAAACCCAGAACCCAAATAGAAAAGGTTGCAAAAATTCAACTTACTCCAAACATATCAAAGCTTATACTCAAAAAGATCGCAAATGCCATTTTGGAACCAATGGAAATGGTTTCGAGTTACAATTCGGCCATTTGCAAAAAGTAACATTTCGGACCTAAATCCGACTAACGACGCTATATTTAAATGAAACATTTAATTATAAAATTGTTAATTATGCGGGTTGTTACAGATCTCCCTTCCTTACAAAATTGCGTCCCCGCAATTCCTAGAGACGACATTCGTAACAACTACATACATAAAACATTCAAAAGAAAAGAAAAAATAAGCTTGAGATGAAAAGATTAACTCACCGTTCCCAAGCAAAGATAGAAAACCCGGATAAGATCACTCAATAAATTCTTTGGTTTCCCAAGTACAGTCATTGGGATTAGCAGACTATTGAACTTTAACAAGCGACACGTCCTTGTTCCGAAGGTGCCGCACCTCCGTGTCAAGTACGCGAATAGGTTGCTGTACAATAGATTAGTTCGGTGAGACCTCAAACTCAAGCAAATCAGGAGAATCAATAACAGAATCCGACTCCCGAAGACACTTTCGAAGTTGCGAGACGTGAAACACGTCATGAACGCCAGATAAATGAGCAGGAAGTGAAACTCTATAAGCCACAGGGCCAATACGTTCAGTAATAGAAAATGGTCCTATATAGCGAGGAGCCAATTTCCCAGTCGTACTGAAACGCATAACCCCTTTCAAAGGAGAAACACGAATAAAAACAAGATCACCAATCGAGAACTCGAGAGGCTTCCTACGATTGCCAACGTAGGATTTCTGGCTGTGCCTCTTTCATTCTCAACCGAATAAGATCAATCTTCTCGGAAGAATAATGAGCAAAATCTGGACCAAGAAAAAGCTTCTCCCCAGATTCCAACCAACAAGAACGTGATCGACATGGCCTTCCGTATAAAGCTTCGAAAGTAGCCATACCGATACTAGACTGAAAACTATTGTTGTAGGAGAACTCTACAAGAGGTAGATGATCCTCCCAACTACCACCGAAATCAAAAATACAAATACAGAGAAGATCTTCTAAGATATGATTCACCCGTTCAGTCTGTCCGTCAGATTGCGGATGATAAGCTGTACTAAAATTAAGCTTTGTTCCCAAAGCTTGCTGAAGACTCTTCCAAAAATGACTCGTGAACAAAGGATCACGATCACTCACAATAGAGCTAGGAACACCGTGAAGTTTCATGATTTCCTTGACATACAACTTAGCCAAATGCGAAGCAGTTCTATTAGACTTAATGGGGACCAAATGAGCAGACTTAGTGAGGCGATCAACAATAACCCAAGTGCTAGAATGGCCCGATCTCGAACGAGTTAGGCCGTCTATGAAATCCATAGAAATCTGATCCCATTTACACAATGGAATCTCAAGAGGTTGAAGAAGACCCGAAGGATGCTGATGTTCGGCTTTAAAACGCTGACAAGTTATGCAATTACTCACACAACTCGCCACATCGCGCTTCATGCCTTCCCAATAATAAAGACGATGCATATCCTCATACATCTTACTACTACCAGGATGAATGGTATACTTAGAACGGTGACAGTCATCAAGAATGTCATGCCTAAGTGCAAAATCAGAAGGCACAAAAAGACAGTTCTTCTTGCAAAGACACCCATGAGAATCAATGCTGAAATCCTGCAACGCCTCATCACAGGATCCAGACTCACAAAGCTGAATGAAATGCAACAAATCAGGATCACGCCGTTGGGCATCGGCAATACGATCCAACAAAATAGGTCGAGCTCCCAAACTAAATAATAGAATAGGAGTATCAGAAGATGAACCTCGATCCCGAATTTCACAAAAAGATAGAGCCTCAAGAATATCCCATTCGGCAAGCATCATAGAAATAACAGCCGAATGTTTGCGACTAAGCACATCAGCAACACGATTACCCTTACCAGGGGTATACTGGAAATCAAAGTCATAGGAAGCAAGAAACTCGAGCCAACGCTGTTGTCTCATATTGAGTTCTTTCTGAGTGAACAAATACTTCAAAGATTTATGATCGGTATAGAGAATGAAGCACTTGTCCAATAAATAGTGTCGCCAAATCTTCAAGGCGAAGACAATGGCGGCTAACTCAAGATCATGAGTGGCATAGCGAACTTCATTCGGACGCAGTTGCCTAGAAGCATAAGCAACTACCCGATCTTTCTGCATAAGAACAGCATCGAGACCACTACCACAAGCATCGGTGTAGACAACAAGATCATGATCCCCCCCGGGAACCACCAAAATCGGAGCATTAGTGAGAAGTTCCTTCAATGTCTGAAAGAAATCTTCACACTTGTCGGACCAATTAAAACGAATGCCTTTCCGAGTAAGGAAAGTGAGAGGAAGCACAACACGGGAAAAATCCTTAATGAACCGATGGTAATAGCCCGCCAATCCAAGGAAACTACGAATCTAATGAACATTCTCAGGCCTCTTCCAATTCTGGATGGCTTCGATCTTTGAGGGATCGACATAAATGCCATTGGAAGATACAACATGGCCTAAGAACTTAACCTTATTCTCCCAAAATTGGCACTTGGAGAATTTGGCTCTAAGCTGATGATGTTGGAGAGTACTCAAGACAATTCCTAAGTGATTAGCATGCTCAGCTTCAGACTTAGAATAAATAAGGATATCATCAATGAACACAAGCACGAACTTATCGAGATATTCCCGGAATACTCGATTCATGAGATCAACAAAGAAAGCATGAGCGTTCGTTAAACCGAACGGCATAACGAGCCACTCAAAAGAACCATAACGAGTCCGAAAAGCGGTAAGAGGAATGCTATCCTCCGCAACTCGTAACTGATGAAAACCTGTGGCAAGGTCAAGCTGAGAAAAGACCTTAGCACCACTCAATAGATCGAACATATCATCGATCCTGGGCAATGGATACCTATTCCTAATGGTCAACTCGTTAAGTTTGCGATAGTCAATGCAAAGCCTAAGAGTTCCATCAGACTTCTTCACGAAGACGACCGCGGATCCCCACGGAGAAAAACTGGACTGAATCAACTGCTTGGACTCAAGCTCTAAAAGCTGCTTCTTGAGTTCCTCATTTTCCTTTGTAGACATCCTCGTGGGAGGACGACTAACTGGCTGCGCGCCTGGAATGAGATCAATGCGGAACTCAATTGCCCGCTTAGGTGGCAAACCCGAGACAAGCTCAAAAACATCAGAAAAGTCACAAGCAATAGGAATACGAGATATATCATCATCATCTCGCGAGTCAAAAGAATATAAAGCCATTTCGGAATTATCCACATCCGAAGAATAAGAAATAGCTGAGTAGGCGAATCCGGATGTCGAAGATACAAAATTCTCTCTGAACAAATAATCCTGGCATCATATCCAACTAGCCAGTCCATTCCCAAAATCATATCAAATCCCAGACAAGAAATAACGTGCAGACTCGAACGAAAAGAAAAGCCACATAAAACAATCTCAACATCATCACAAAGCAGGCTAAGGGCCGTGGATCCCCCAATAGGATTCACAATCCTTAAAGAAGTAGCCAAACAAGAAACATCCAAAGATAAATCATCAACGAGCTTTTTCGATACGAAAGAATGTGATGCACCCGTATCGAAAAGAAGTCGTATACTATGATCATGAAGTAAAATAGAACCTTCCAAAATAGATGGAGATATACCTTTGGGCTGAGAAGGACCTTTAGAAGCCTTAGCAGCATAAAGCCTGCTAGACTTGGCACCAGCCGGAACAGTAGGGCAAGCTGAAACATGATGACCTTCCTTCTTGCAATAGCGGCAGAAGAGAGGCTTAGGACAAGCTCGAATAATATGATTAGGAGAACCACAATTGAAACACTTCCGAACGAAAGGTGTTGCGGAAGACTAAGGCTGAGAGCTAGGACCACCAGCCTTCTTCTTCTTAGAAGGAAAAGGCTTCTTCTGAAATGGAATCGGCCTCTTGTTGGGGTTCTTAGAAACCTCAACATCAACATCACTATCACACTCCTTCTCGACGGTCTCGAGATGAAGTGCCGAATCAACCAACTCCTCAAAAGAAAGCTTAAGCTGGAGCAACAAAGACTTCTTAAGATATTTCATTAAGACCAGAAATAAACTTCAAATTCTTCTTATAAGAAGTGCTAATGAATTCAAGACCATACTTAGATAAAGCCTCGAATGATGCAGCATACTCAAAAACAGAAGATTTCCCTTGCTTCAACTCAAGGAAGCGACGGGTCAATAAACTTTTTCAGATTCAAGAATGAAATTGAGCTCAAATCGCTCCCGAAACAGAGTCCAAGAAAGAGGAGACTCATCAATCTCGGCTACAAGAAGCTCATACCAATCAAGAGCACGCTCTTGTAATAAGCTAGAAGTTACAAGAACTCTATCATGGTCAGAAAGATCCATGCGAGAGAAGATACGCTCGCACGTGTGAAACCAAGCTTGGACTTCAAGAACAGACTCGGAGCCCTTGAACGGCTTTCCTCCAAGATGAGAAAAATCACTGCACAAACGTGCAAAAGCAGACTTGTGAGGTGGAGAAACTCGAGGAGGAACTGGAGGCTGAGTGCTCCTAAACAACTCCAAAAACTCATCGGCAGACATATAAATGCCATGCGGATGTGAACCACTGGATTGGCCAGCATCTGAACGTCGTCCTCTGCCTCTTCCAGCCATACGTTGAAAGTAAGATAAGAACAAGATTATTCACAAGGTAGATACTTCAATATGGAATACTATGGAATTTAAATGCATTCCTAGACGTATTCCCACATTCTATCTAACCTTGATGGTAGAAGGATTAGAGAGACACGATGATTCAAAAATTTGTATCACTTATACACTTTGATGTACCTTAATATGTGCATATATGCTGTGTTTATCATATTTTGTCCTGAACTCAGCTTTGATACCACGCTGTGATGCCCCACCTCTATACCCACGCTAGCCAAGGACACTACTGGGTAATTCCGTCAACTAACACGTAGAATAAGGCTGGCTGGGAGCGACCATCTATAGCCTTGCTCTAACTATCTATTGGATACATTGACAATAATCATACCAAGTCGACTTACCCAATGAATACTTAAAACAAAACCATAGGTGGTTGAAGGATTTATCAGAACAGAATATAACAACTCAAATGTAATATACATCACAGAACAGTAGATCATCATATACACATATATTGATACATAACAGAGTATACAAAATAATACACGTCAAGTGGTATAGCAAACCACAACGTACAGACGAATCCCAAAAGAATACATATATCAGAGTTACAACAAAAAGGACTACACAAAAGGCTTTAACAAAAAGGAACAAGCTGAATAGTCCATGCGGAAGCAAAATAGGCTAAGTCCAAAAGCACCTAACCAGAAACATCTCGGTCTGACCCGAGTATAAAATACACGGGTCAGTCTAGCTAAACAAATCAGTTAGATAAACTGAACAACAATAAACCTGCAAGGTTACAAGGTATAACAAATATCTCTAAAGGAGATAACACAATCATCTAACAAAAGATGAATATAACAAAACAAGCCTCATATCATCGGCAACTCATAGAAACAAAGGATAGGAATATCCCAAAACAAGCCAAAAGGCAATAACAAATACCAATAAATGTAACACAAGTTCCACAAGGTAATCGCTACATATCATGCGGCTCAAAAAGACCAACACTGAAGGGCGATACCTAGGGAATATACATATGAATGAAACATCAGAAAATTTCTCGAGCTCAGTACTATACAAACAAGGATCCATGAGCCCGAAGACTCCAAACCCAATATCACCCATGCGGCTCATAACGACCAACATCGGAAGAGATACTAAAGGGAAACCCAATATCACCCATGCGGCTCATAACGACCAACATCGGAAGCGATACTATAGGGCAACAAACCCGAAGGCACATACCCGAAGGCAACAAACCGTAGTGGTGAAGGTCGAAGACCCAGTACTGGACACCACTAACTGGCGGAATGTGTCATAACTCTCAAAAAGGAATCCGAAAAGTGGTAACGTGAGTCCCATAACCACTCGTTTGCACTAAACGGTTTACTATCCGTTAGTTAATTTCACACTCAAAGCAGTACAAAGTTCACCTCATCTCATCGGTAAACCAGACACAAAGGTCAAAACAATCAACCGAATAGGTCGAAGACTAATCGGAAAGATAAACGCATGGATTCATGGTCCGTGTTTTACCTAACCATTTAATCTCCCTTCCACTCCGCTCGAAGTGCGAAATTGTGTATGTGTGTTTTAAATAGAATTTAAGAATTGGAGAAGGAAACTTTTAATACGATTTAAAGGGATTATTTATGAAAACCCGTGAATGAAGTGAAAAATAAGTTATCAAAGCCAAAGATGCAATGACAACCACTAAAAACCAACTTGAATCGATAAAATTTGGAAAACCAATCAAACTGAGCAAAAATAGGCAAAACAGCAAAATATGAGCAGGTCGGTCGACCGGACTACAGGGCTCGGTCGGCTGGCCAGATGAAGAAAATAATAAAAAAGCTCGGGATAGCAGGTCAGTCGACCGGCTACAGGGCTCGGTCGGCCGAACTGCAAGTTTCCGCAGTTCCTGTCCTTTTTCAATGAAATGCAAATTCTTCCAAAACGCGACCGTTCGAGCAATGGTCCTATGAAGCCTTAGCCAATTGATACCCCAGCTCCATTAGCTCTCCGATTCGCCACCAAAAACATGTTCAAACATCAAAGTTAGGATCTTTAAAGAATTGAACCCAAACACTAAAAATTTGGATATTCACCAATTCAATCCAAACCAAAAGCAAGTGCATATGAACAAGTGTTAGGAATTCATACCCAACATCAATGAAATCAAGAGAAGTAGATGTGAGTTCAAAACTCACCTTTAATTCAAAAACAAAGAAGAAGGAGTTCAATTTGCAAGGAGAAGACCAACAAATCTCCACTTCAACTCTACTAGCTTCAATCTAAGAATAAAACAGGTATTTTCCTAAGTTAGGTTTAGGAAATTTCTGAAATTGAAGAGAGAAAGAGATAGAGAAGATGAAGAGGAGCTTACCAATGGCTTCTCTATGATTTTGGAGCAAGAAATCAAGTTGCAAGAAGAAACTAGGGCTTGGAATTTCTATTTTCCTTTCCCTTCCACCATCTTCAGTTTTTCTTAAGCTTAAGAAATGAAATGAGGGCTAATGGAGAGGAGAGGGCTGAGTTAGGGGTTTAAACTAACAAATGGGCTGAACCGAAACCCAAAACCCAAATAGAAAAAGTTGCAAAAATTCAGCTTACTCCAAACATACCAAAGCTTATACTCAAAAATATCGCAAACGCCATTTTGGAACCAATGGAAATGGTTTCGAGTTCCAATTCGGCCATTTGCAAAAAGTAACATTTCGGACCTATATCCGACTAACGACGCTATATTTAAATGAAACATTTAATTTTAAAATCGTTAAATATGCGGGTTGTTACAAGTATGGTCTTCAAACCCTGAAATGCTCAGGCTTACCCGAGCGAATTGAAAAGATAAAACACTCGAGTCAGAACTAAAATATCTTATGTAAGTTAAATCAACGGTAAATACTATGAGTGGAACGGCATCAGAGATGTTTACGAGATTTGACATCTCCTATCCAGTGTCTATCGTGAGTGTAGTAATTTAAGAGATGCTCGGGATTCACATCTCCTTAGGATTCGTTAAACCATCTATTATGTAGTAATATGTGCTATTATAATATGTCTATAAGTAAAATAAACTTACTTTTAAATAGAGTTAAGGCTTTACATTTTCCACCTTAACACGTAATAGTCCCAGTAGTCTATCTAGTATCATAGTCCCTCTTAATCGGGAAGCCACCAGAGGATACTCTACAGGCTACGATACAAAACCAAAGTCGTACAAGGCGCGCTAGGGTAGGTGATACGGCACAACAATGCAATGCCAAGGTAGATATACAAATTACACACACGGGCTGGTGGTAACGCGTTGCGTGCAGCTACCGCCCACCTCGAGCCTCACCCCCAAATTAAAAATCAAAAGTGGCCACCAAATTAATCTCAAAGTCAGAATATAATATCGAGGGAGTGTGTCCAATCAGAGGAGCTACCTCATTGGCTCGAGATCGCTCCTGTTTTAGCCACCTTAAGCCAACTCACGGGAGTCGGGTCCATGTATATACCACAATGAAATGTCGCCACCATCCTACTTCACTCTAGAATCTCCACCGCGTACACGGTTGTTAAAGTGGTTTTCGGAGTTGGTAGAGAGTATGACAACTTCCAACTCGATCTCTTTAACAACCAAACGTTATTATAACACCGCGGTCATTTCAAAATAGTTTATACTTCAAAACCAAAATATCATTGCCATTTCAAAACCATATCAATACGATATCATTTCCATTTCAAAACCAAATACGATATCATTTCCGTTTCAAATATATATCCATTTTCGGAATCATAGCATTTTCAAGGTTATAACACTTTCGAAACCAAACACTTGAAAGCACAACATTTTCAAAACATAATACCTTGAAATTCATAGCATCGAAACCATAACTTTCACCACTTAAACAGTTTAGATATTCAAATAATATGTATAATAAAATAGTTTTAAATTTAAAATTACTTTATAAACAAATATAATTTCCTCAACTTCACAAATTGATTCAGATCAACTTGAATTCAAAAATCAACTTATATCAAATCTCAATTCATAAATTTCAACTCAACTCAGTTTTCAATCCATTCAATTTATATCGATTTCAAATACAGATTTGAACTTCAAATAAACCATTTCAATTTCCATATATTTCAAAGCTTTAAATATTCCACCATTTCAAAACTAAATTTGATAATTTCATGCATGCCTTAATTTAAACTTCATTATTATTCAGTTTTGAAATATTTACTTAACAAATCCAATATCTTTTAAATAAATCCCAGGTATTAAATGTTCCTTTAATTAATTTAAACTTGAAATATTCATTTTAAATCATCTTAAATGAAATCAAGTTATAAAAATCATACCTTTTGAAATTTCAAATTTAATAAATTTCACATCAAACTTATTCGAGCTTAATTCTTAAATAAATTCAATTTCAAATAAATTTCAAATTTATCTTCCAACCTTAATTTATTTAAATCATTATAAACTCTATATTAAAATATAATTTAAATACTTAACCATATTATCTTCAAAAAAAATAAAAATTGTTTTTAAACTTATTCTATATTAAAACAAATTTATACATAGCTTAAAATCAAGAATAAAATAACATTTATATAATATCTAAAATCAATGTTTATATAAAACCATATATTTCTTTACAAAACCATAGAAATCATTTCGAAAATATGTTTATATATAGACCACGGTGTCTGCATATAATTTTCTATCCTATGGTCAAGTGATACGGATATTTATCATTTCAATCCGCAATTTAATATTTCACAGTTGTATATCATTTCAAACCGCAATCCCAAATTAATAATAATCCATAACGAACTTGCAGTTTATAACGACACAAACTAAACATCCATTCAACAAATATCAACAATCAACATCCATCACAATCATCATCCAAAACAATCCATAAATATCAATATAGAAACTGATAAAAAATAACAGGTATTTAACTGGCAGTTTATATTCAAGATTAAATTAAATAACTGTTTTATCCAAATAAAATTCAAATTGACTGAAATGATGATTCAAAATATGCCAAACAGTCATAAGAAGTTTTTAATCACATCATAAATCAATTTAACAAACATAAGAAATTTCAGAAGTTGTGAGTGGGTTAAAACACTCACCTTTGGCTTTAAATTGAATTTAAATCCAATTTAAATCCAAAATTTGAATGGTTTCAGAATCCATCCAAACCTACGCCAAAATGTCTAGAATTTCAATATGACCCCAATGGAGAAAATTGCGCCCAAAACCAATCTCGTATGTAAAAGTTATTGATGTTAGAAGTTATACGATTAATTTTAAAACAAATAAAATAAAATAAAAATTAATTTACACATCATACCCCTTACAGCCGTTCGAACCTGCCTCTACCTAGAACTCGCGTGAACAAACCCTATCGGCCCTAAACTGCAAGCGGCCGCCACCTTAACTTTGACGCCACGACTCACCTCCGGCCTTGCGCCACCCCTACACGACCTCCCTCTGACCCATCGAACCACCACGACGATCGATGAGGCCAGAAACGCCCAGCACCGCCACGGGTTGTGCAACACTAATTGAATTTTCATGCAAAATCCAACCATCAACTTTATCTACGCACACTCAGATCCAACCCCCTTAGTCCACTGTACAATACCCACAAATTGATTCAACGATCGGACAAGTTTGATAGAGGTGCGATGAACGACCGTGAATACTTCGATGTTTACTGAACAAAAGATGAGCCAAAATGAAAAATGAATTGCAGATCTAAGATGCGCTCGTCGAGAGCTTCAGATTGATATATAATTCAATATTATTTGAGGAATTTGAATATTTGGCTTTGAATTTTATTTGAAATTGCAATTGGAATTAGGTTTTGTCTGCCATTGGAATGAGGAGAAGCAACTGGAATTTTACGTATAGAATAATGAATATAGGCTAGGTGTAACGACCCGCTATTTTGGACTATTTGCATCCGCACATGTCGGACTTGAATACTTCAAAATATCGAATTGTTAATTTTGTTTTTGGAAAAATTCAGATATACAGTAAATAAATAATCACAGAATCACAGACACAGAGTAATAATATGCAGCGGAAATAAAAGAGATAGTAGTTCATGAAGCTACTATATAAATATATAAGATACATCAGAGTTTACAACAGAAGAGTAATACGATACATCAGATACAAATCAGAATACATCACTGGAATCATCGAATACTGGAAGCAGAATAGATGGCTGGATCCTCAAGCAAAGCTCCAACTCCAAAGGTGAGTCTCGAATACCGGTACACTCAGTATGACCCGAGCGTAAAGCAAAACACAAACACTCGAGTCAGGATTAATATTCTTATATCAATAAATCCAACTCAAGTGAAATAGAAATCGAAATACAAGTAACTCAAAGGATGTTGGAATCACCATCCTCTAAGGATCCATTAAACTATCTACTATGTAGTAGTGTACGCTAAATAGATAATGTCTATCTGTAATATAAAGTATCAAAATAGTGTTAAGGCGTTACCATTATCCCTCTTAACACATTTTTACATAAGCATCATAGTCTATACAGCACTGTAAACTCCACCGTAAACTAGTGGGATATCAGGAGTACTCCATAGGTATAACACAAAACAAACTCGTAGTGGTCGCGTATATGGGAATACAAGTATGACAAGGCACATGAGGCAATACTCAAGGTAGTGAAACTACCGTTTGCCTGATCCGGACTGGTGAGAACGCATCGCCGCACCGATCGCAACATCGCGAAACAACACTCCTGAAATTCCGAGGGTGCACCAACCAATCACAAGTAATGAGTAGTAGTTACGAAGAAGTGTGTTCGCTCGAGGTGGCTAACCTCATTTGGTCCGGCACGACTCCTGATTTTAGTCATTTTCAATTTGATACAAGTGTCAAGGCTATCCATTATCGTTCTCTTTCTTCAGTCATCACGTACATCATTCCAACCACTTCATTCTGGATCACACTCCGCGTTTAGTTATTAAAGTGGTTTTCGGTTTAGGTAGAGAGTATATCCATAATCGATTCCGGTCTCTTTAATAACTTCCGTAATTAGTACACTGATTGGTCGTTTAATAAATTTCAAAACCAAATCAATTTCAATTTCAATTAGAATTCGTAAACCATTATTTGTTTGTCTTTCTAAATCAATTTCCAAAATTTACGTTCAAAACTTCCAAATTACCATTTCAAAATCTTAAATTCGATTTCAACTTTTATTTAAACAATTCAAATATTGATTCAAGTTCGTATATTAGTTCATTCCGAAAACATTTAAATTAATTTAATTTAACATTTAAAAACAATTTCAATTCATTAATCGATTTCATTCAATATTCGTTAAGTTAGTTTATCATTCAAACAGTTTCCATTAAATTTCCCATTCGTTAAATCAATTACTTAAGTTCAACTTCATTATATCAACTAACAAATTAAATTCAATTAGATTCGTCGATCAATTCTTTAAATTACAAGTCTTACATTTATTACAATAAAACGCATTTTGTTTCTTGTTAAAGAAATTCAATTTGATTTATTCACTTACTTAAATTTTCCCACACTTAATTAAATAAGAAACCCAATTTTATTTATTAACGAAGTTCGAATTCACTTATACCAAAGAATTCAATTTTTATTCAATTATCAAATAATTCAACCCTTTTCAATTATTACATAATTTCAATCTTAATTATTAATAATTTCAAAACTTAAGAATTTCAAACTTAATTATAAATTCAACTTAATTATTAAATCATTTCAAACTTAATTCAATGAATAATTCCAAATTTTATCGTCAAATAATTCATTTCAAACAACGTTCTTTCATCATTTATTACACTATATTTTGTTTCAAATTCCAATATTAACATTTTTCTTTAAATCAAAATTTACGTTCCAATTTTTATTTCAAAACCTTATTATTCAAATAAAATCTTTATTTTATTTCAAATCAAATTATTGACCAATCGGGTTTATTTAATTCTCTATCCTAAGTCAAGTTCATTTTGGGTATTTATCATTTCAACCCGATTCCAATTCCAATTCAAAAAAAATCAAAACATAGCAAAGGGAACTTGCAGTATGATAACTGGGATGGTGTCAAAGTAAATAAGCAAACAATAACACAATAAATAACAATCCAATAATTAATTCAAATAATCCCGAAATAATCGTATTAATTCGCATTGTTATTTGTGCGAATTAATATAATTATCTCTAGAATCTACACTATCATTTCATGTAGATTAAAGATTATTACATTACGGTTTTTCCCACTTGCCGTTCAATTTACAATTTCATACAACATCAATTTAAACAACATGCATTCAGTGATTCAAGGTGTAATTAACCAAATCCTACGTGTCAATTAATTTTTACATTTAAAGGGGTCATATTACACAAATGTCATTTAAATCAATTTACACATATGTCGTTTCAAATTTTTAACTATCCTACGTCAACTTCAATTTCAAGTTATTTATCACATACAACATTAACGATTTAACGTTCAATGTCAACATCACATAATCAATCAATTATCAACCAAACTGGATTATTATTGTATACATAACAAATAACGATGTCGGTGTCACAAGTGAACTGATACAGGTAATAACATATATAACAGTGTAATTAACTAACAGCAGCATATTTCAATTGTCGTTTCAATTGAAATCAAATTTAATAAATAAAGAACATTAATCGTGAGTGATTGCTCACCTTCCGAGACTAGAGCGATAAACGATGAAATTGAGTTATGAAATCCAGGCACGAAACTCAAACGGGCAAGATATGACTCGAATCGACGAATGAAACTGATAATAAGGAATTTAACGAAACCAATCAGGACGGGGTCGATGATCATAAATGGTATAAGCTAACATATATGATTACACACATAAATCATATTTATACTTGATATACTTACCTATAATATAATGAAATGTTCTACACTTATATATTATAAAATGATTGCAAGCCAATATTTTATAACTAATTTGAACACAGACAATAATATACTTAACTGGTTGGAAAACTTATATAAGACCACAAAATAAAACGGAGGAGGCAGAGCAGTCTATAAAATAAAATATGCAGGCTACCCTTCACAGGAAATTAGGCTAAACACCGATGCAGACTACATATATTATATAATTAAAATCTATGTCAATCTTCAGAAAAATCTATGCAGACGCTACCATGGTAACCAACTAAATACGTTGATATTTATTTTGTCTACAGGACAACCTATATGCGATTTAATACATACATGCGACAATTAATCAACTAACTAGATTCATATGTATTAGGCATCAGACCATACATGTACCCAGTAGTGCATTATATTACTTACTAAACTATGCTTATTATATAGCAAATATAAAATAACCTAATACATAAAACTTTATATAGACAACAGTATACCAAATTTATATCCCACTATAACCACCTACATGCTCAACTAATCAAAAAATATATTTACTAACCTCTTTATATTGCGGAAACCAAATTTTTTCTTTCCTTTTTAAGAAATTGCTTATATGCAAACCAAAACTTTTTTTTTTACCTGTATACTAGAATTATAAATATACTAATATGTAACGTTATTTGCATAAGAACACTACAACTTGAATTTATGAAGCAACGCAACATGTCAACATATATACACATATATTACATCTACCTTAGCAGAGAAGAGGAGGAGAATGATTGATGGAGTGAAGGGCCGAGCGGTCATGGGTTCGCGCCGAGGCAAACGGGAGAGAGACGGAGAGAGACGCGACCATGGTGATGCGCGAGGAAGAGGAGACACGGATCAAAGTGTTGGTGTTGGAGCCCTGGGCGGTGCTAGTGAACGTGATAGGGAGGTTGTGCTTGGATCTACACGGTGGTGTGTTCGGAAACGTGGTGGCTCTGTTGTCGGTGTCGGAGCAAATCGGTGGTGGTTGAAGCCTGCTGCGATGGTTGCCGAGTTGATTGTGGCGATGTCGCCTGAGTCGGAGATGTACGGACAAGTGGCGAAGGAAAGGCAGTAAACAGGATTGCTTGAGGTTGTGACGGATCTGGTCTCGGCCATAGGGTGGAGAGGAGTTGCTGAAGTGGGGAGTGGTGGTAGGGAAACGAGAGACGCGGACATGGGCGAAGGTGACGGATCCAGGTGGCACACGGTGATCCGAGGCGGGGAAGGGAAAGAAAGTGGAAGGTAAGTGGCGGAGATGGATGGGTTTTGTGCACGCGTGAAGCACGGGGAGCAAGCTTCAAATAGGTAAATAGAAATGTCAGGGAGGCTTTAGACTTAGCTTAAATTTTTTTAACATGTTTGGCATGGAAAGAAATAAGAAGGAGAAAGGTCAGGGGAGTAGAGAAATGCCAAAAGGTGAGGGGAACGTAACCAGGCTTGTATAATTTGCTTAATTTGTAAATATAATTTACTTCCTCCAGTCTAGAACAACTAAACAGAACTAGTAATAAATGCGAGAACCGTCATAAATTGGATATGGTGAGACTATAAAAAAACCATGTACGTTGAAATTTTAGAGAGTAATAATTGCTAAAGGCTGTTCGTTTACCACTTGGACAACGAAAGGATACCGAACCCAAAAAGGCATGAAAAGAGCACCGATATGGTTATCGTTTTGGCATATTCCACCGCGTCTCGGACTCCGAAACACACACATGAATATACTGCGGAGATCAACACAACGATACGATCAAAACGGTATACGGATATCAGTGGTATGATTACATTTTAAAAATTCGAAATTTTCTACTGCGAAAAATGCATGAAAAACGTAGAAAAATAAGATCGACAGAGCTAAAGATGTCCGAATTTTGTAAAACGACCAACTGACATCTTGCTCAGAAGATGTTTTAGAATTTTTCTATGTAAAAATATTTAGGTTTCGAAAATGTTTTATTTTCATCGCTTGTTAACTGATTAAATTAAAGTAATTTTACGCACGAAATAAATTTTAGTATTTTCGGACGAAAATTTACCAGTTGCTATGTTTAACTAGACGCATTCCAAATATCAAGTTTATATTTCAAAATTTTATCGTTTAAAATTTCACAAAATTCAATTAATAACGTTATTAAAACCGGTTAAATTTACGGATCGTTACATTCTCCCCCACTCAAAACTTTTCGTCCCCGAAAAGGAAGGAAGTAGGAGAATAAAAACAATCAAAAGAAAATAAGCTAGAATTACATTATAAACAATTAATTTAAACCATATAAATTTCAATTTTAAATCATTTATATTCAACAATTGATTTTAAACTCAAGGAATTTCATTGGCTTGGTTTATTTTCAATTTATCATTGTTTGTTACGAAATTTATTTCAAACAATAATTTATTTTATTAATCCATTTACTGTTCAACTAGCCTAGTATTCTATTTATCTCCATTAACCATTTAAAATTTAAAATTAAGTGTATAACAATTTTATACGCACTCAAATTTTATTTATAGAGACAATTTTTGTTGTATATTATCCAATTTTCCTAAATTAACAATTTCAAAGATCATAAATTTGAATAGTCTTGTATTATAATTATATTTTATTCGACAAATTAATTCTTCTTCATTCCAAATTATTATTAAATTTATTCTACTCAATCTATCCTATCACCTATATATATATATATATTAAGTGTATTTACATTTATTATAACTACTTAAATTTATTTAAAAATTTCTTTGATATCATTTTTCTACTGTATAATATTCAATTACATAGTTAACTTTTTTTTTTAAAGCAATTTAGGAAAGTTATTTTGAATGAAATTTAGTATTATACAAGTAATTTCTAATTCAATTCTCTCGAGTTTGAATATTAACTCAAAATTTTGGTTTCATTTATAATTGAAATCATCTTTTGCCCAAATTTTAAGAATTAAATTTCCGATTAAGTTCAAACAATTTGGAGATAATTATGTATATACCATATATATCAAATCAAATTAAGTTTAAAATAATATACCTATATGTATAAATCAAATCATACCTAAGAAATTTAAATCAATTTAATTCCTAAACAAAACTGTAGCAATGCTACAAATTGGACTCTCCTCTTCGAAACTCGAAAATGAAAGTCGATGATGCGGCCGCCATCACCGAAATTTATTTTCCAGCGACAAAAGAGAAGGGCTCTAATTTAATCATTTAAAATTCTATGAAACGATTTTTATTTGAAAATATTTTAAATACTATACACTTTAAAACTTCAAATCAAGTTTGAAATCACCGAAAATTAAATTCTCAAACTCTAATTTTAAATACATTTCAAATTCCAAATTAAATTTTAACCAAATTTTATAAATTCATTATTTATTTTATGAAATAGTAAATGATTTATAAAACAATAAATGAAAATTAAATTTCAACATTTCGGACAACAGATTCACTAACATTTAATTTCAGAAAACTTATATATAATATAATTATACAAAACTATTTTATTCACCAAATTCGAAAATACTGTTATGTCAGTTTGCTCTGCTCAAGCGTTTTGGAAATCCTATCGATAGCGTTGATCAGACGAATCGATCGAAAACCCAAATCAACATCAACAACTCAAACAACACAGTATATATTTAAAACATTTTTAACATTAATTTACAAATACACTTCTTGCTCGGTGATACAAGGATAGATTTCAAAATAGTATAAAGATTCAAATTTGATGGAAATCAAATCAAAGAGAATTTTGATTCGATAATAAGTTCGAAACAAAAGATAAGATAATTCAAATTACAGAATCGGGAGATGGATAAGCTTATTTAATTCACAGGCAACCTCAACCTGGTCGACCGTGGCTTCAAAAATAAGATCGATGTTGAATTCTGAGGTAAATCAACATCCGATCTCAAAAGATGGACTTCAAATATATTAGGGAATAGATAACATCGTAAACCGAGGATACAGAAATCTCCGGTAAATCGATGCTTATTGGAAAAGAGTTTCACCCCTTTACAAATAATTCGCAGATTGGTGAGACCGCCGATTCATTGTAAAGATCATCCGAAGTGGAGTTATGGGATACTCCAAAATTGAAAGAAGACGAATAGCGAGGGACAAGAATGAGTTTCGGAACCGAGGGAACGTTCCAAAATTCAAGGGAATTGAGTTAAAAGGAAGAGATTGAAACTCGAATGAGAGTGATTCTGTAAATACATTTACCCTATATGCTGAGTTTTGCCTAGAGCTACCAAAAGCTCTGATACCAACTGTAACGACCCGCTATTTTGGACTATTTGCATCCGCACATGTCGGACTTGAATACTTCAAAATATCGAATTGTTAATTTTGTTTTTGGAAAAATTCAAATATACAGTAAATAAATGATCACAAAATCACAGACACAGAGTAATAATATGCAGCGGAAATAAAAGAGATAGTAGTTCATGAAGCTACTATATAAATATATAAGATACATCAGAGATTACAACAGAAGAGTAATACGATACATCATATACAAATCAGAATACATCACTGGAATCATCGAATACTGGAAGCAGAATAGATGGCTGGATCTTCAAGCAAAGCTCCAACTCCAAAGGTGAGTCTCGAATACTGGTACACTCAGTCTGACCCGAGCGTAAAGCAAAACACAAACACTCGAGTCAGGATTAATATTCTTATATTAATAAATCCAACTCAAGTGAAATAGAAATCGAAATACAAGTAACTCAAAGGATGTTGGAATCACCATCCTCTAAGGATCCGTTAAACTATCTACTATGTAGTAGTGTACGCTAAATAGATAATGTCTATCTTTAATATAAAGTATCAAAATAGTGTTAAGGTGTTACCATTATCCCCCTTGACACATTTTTACATAAGCATCATAGTCTATACAACACTGTAAACTCCACCGTAAACTAGTGGGATATCAGGGAGTACTCCATAGGTATAACACAAAACAAACTCGTAGTGGTCGCGTATATGGGAATACAAGTATGACAAGGCACATGAGGCAATACCCAAGGTAGTGAAACTACCGTTTGCCTGATCCGGACTGGTGAGAACGCATCGCCGCAGTGATCGCAACACCGTGAAACAACACTCCTGAAATTCCGAGGGTGCACCAACCAATCACAAGTAATGAGTAGTAGTTACGAAGAAGTGTGTTCGCTCGAGGTGGCTAACCTCATTTGGCCCGGCACGGCTCTTGATTTTAGTCATTTCCAATTTGACACAAGTGTCAAGGCTATCCATTATCGTTCTCTTTCTTCAGTCATCACGTACATCATTCCAACCACTTCATTCTGGATCACACTCCGCGTTTAGTTATTAAAGTGGTTTTCGGTTTAGGTAGAGAGTATATCCACAACCGATTCCAGTCTCTTTAATAACTTTCGTAATTATTACACTGATTGGTCGTTTAATAAATTTCAAAACCAAATCAATTTCAATTTCAATTAGAATTCATAAACCATTATTTGTTTGTCTTTCTAAATCAATTTCCAAAATTTACGTTCAAAACTTCCAAATTACCATTTCAAAATCTTATAATTCGATTTCAACTTTTATTTAAACAATTCAAATATTGATTCAAGTTCGTATATTAGTTCATTCTGAAAACATTTAAATTAATTTAATTTAACATTTAAAAACAATTTCAATTCATTAATCGATTTCATTCAATATTCGTTAAGTTAGTTTATCATTCAAACAGCTTCCATTAAATTTCTCATTCGTTAAATCAATTACTTAAGTTCAACTTCATTATATCAACTAACAAATTAAATTCAATTAGATTCGTCAATCAATTCTTTAAATTACAAGTCTTACATTTATTACAATAAAACACATTTTGTTTCTTTTTAAAGAAATTCAATTTGATTTATTCACATACTTAAATTTTCCCACACTTAATTAAATAAGAAACCCAATTTTATTTATTAACGAAGTTCGAATTCACTTATACCAAAGAATTCAATTTTATTCAATTATCAAATAATTCAATCCTTTTCAATTATTAAATAATTTCAATCTTAATTATTAATAATTTCAAAACTTAAAAATTTCAAACTTAATTATAAATTCAACTTAATTATTAAATCATTTCAAACTTAATTCAATGAATAATTCCAAATTTTATCGTCAAATAATTCATTTCAAACAACGTACTTTCATCATTTATTACACTATATTTTGTTTCAAATTCCAATATTAACATTTTTCTTTAAATCAAAATTTACGTTCCAATTTTTATTTCAAAACCTTATTATTCAAATAAAATCTTTATTTTATTTCAAATCAAATTATTGACCAATCGGGTTTATTTAATTCTCTATCCTAAATCATCATTTTGGGTATTTATCATTTCAACCCGATTCCAATTCCAATTCAAAAAAAATCAAAACATAACAAAGGGAACTTGCAGTATGATAACTGGGATGGTGTCAAAGTAAATAAACAAACAATAACACAATAAGTAACAATCCAATAATTAATTCAAATAATCCCGAAATAATCGTATTAATTCGCATTGTTATTTGTGCGAATTAATATAATTATCTCTAGAATCTACACTATCATTTCATGTAGATTAAAGATTATTACATTACGGTTTTTCCCACTTGCCGTTCAATTTACAATTTCATACAACATCAATTTAAACAACATGCATTCAGTGATTCAAGGTGTAATTAACCAAATCCTACGTGTCAATTAATTTTTACATTTAAAGGGTCATATTACACAAATGTCATATAAATCAATTTACACATATGTCGTTTCAAATTTTTAACTATCCTACGTCAACTTCAATTTCAAGTTATTTATCACATACAACATTAACAATTTAACGTTCAATGTCAACATCACATAATCAATCAATTATCAACCAAACTGGATTATTATTGTATACATAACAAATAACGATGTCGGTGTCACAAGTGAACTGATACAGGTAATAACATATATAACAGTGTAATTAACTAACAACAGCATATTTCAATTGTCGTTTCAATTGAAATCAAATTTAATAAATAAAGAACATTAATCGTGAGTGATTGCTCGCCTTCCGAGGCTAGAGCGATAAACGATGAAATTAAGTTATGAAATCCAGGCACGAAACTCAAACGGGCAAGACAGGACTCGAATCGACGAACGAAGCTGATAATAAGGAATTTAACGAAACCAATCAGGACGGGGTCGATGATCATAAATGGTATAAGCTAACATATATGATTACACACATAAATCATATTTATACTTGATATACTTACCTATAATATAATGAAATGTTCTACACTTATATATTATAAAATGATTGCAAGCCAATATTTTATAACTAATTTGAACACAGACAATAATATACTTAACTGGTTGGAAAACTTATATAAGACCACAAAATAAAACGGAGGAGGCAGAGCAGTCTATAAAATAAAATATGCAGGCTACCCTTCACAGGAAATTAGGCTAAACACCGATGCAGACTACATATATTATATAATTAAAATCTATGTCAATCTTCAGAAAAATCTATGCAGACGCTACCATGGTAACCAACTAAATACGTTGATATTTATTTTGTCTACAGGACAACCTATATGCGATTTAATACATACATGCGACAATTAATCAACTAACCAGATTTATATGTATTAGGCATCAGACCATACATGTACCCAGTAGTGCATTATATTACTTACTAAACTATGCATATTATATAGCAAATATAAAATAACCTAATACATAAAACTTTATATAGACAACAGTATACCAAATTTATATCCTACTGTAACCACCTATATGCTCAACTAATCAAAAAAAAAATTTACTAACCTCTTTATATTGCGGAAACCAAATTCTTTCTTTCCTTTTTAAGAAATTGCTTATATGCAAACCAAAACTTTTTTTATTTTTTTATTTTTTTAACCTGTATACTAGAATTATAAATATACTAATATGTAACGTTATTTGCATAAGAACACTACAGCTTGAATTTATGAAGCAATGCAACACGTCAACATATATATACATATATTACATCTACCTTAGCAGAGAAGAGGAGGAGAATGATTGATGGAGTGAAGGGCCGAGCGGTCAGGGGTTCGCGCCGAGGCAAACGGGAGAGAGACGGAGAGAGACGCGACCATGGTGATGCGCGAGGAAGAGGAGACACGGATCAAAGTGTCGGTGTTGGAGCCCTGGGCGGTGCTAGTGAACGTGATAGGGAGGTTGTGCTCGGATCTACACGGTGGTGAGTTTGGAAACGTGGTGGCTCTGTTGTCGGTGTCGGAGCAAATCGGTGGTGGTTGAAGCCTGCTGCGATGGTTGCCGAGTTGATTGTGGCGATGTCGCCTGAGTCGGAGATGTACGGACAAGTGGCGAAGGAAAGGCAGTAAACAGGATTGCTTGAGGTTGTGACGGATCTGGTCTCGGCCATATGGTGGAGAGGAGTTGCTGAAGTGGGGAGTGGCGGTAGGGAAACGAGAGAGGCGGACATGGGCGAAGGTGACGGATCTAGGTGGCACACGGTGATCCGAGGCGGGGAAGGGAAAGCAAGTGGAAGGTAAGTGGCGGAGATGGATGGGTTTTGTGCACGCGTGAAGCACGGGGAGCAAGCTTCAAATAGGTAAATAGAAATGTCAGGGAGGCTTTAGACTTAGCTTAAATTTTTTTAACATGTTTGGCATGGAAAGAAATAAGAAGGAGAAAGGTCAGGGGAGTAGAGAAATGCCAAAAGGTGAGGGGAACGTAACCAGGCTTGTATAATTTGCTTACTTTGTAAATATAATTTACTTCCTCCAGTCTAGAACAACTAAACAGAACTAGTAATAAATGCAAGAACCGTCATAAATTGGATATGGTGAGAATATAAAAAAACCATGTACGTTGAAATTTTAGAGAGTAATAATTGCTAAAGGCTGTTCGTTTACCACTTGGACAACGAAAGGATACCGAACCCAAAAAGGCATGAAAAGGGCACCGATATGGTTACCGTTTTGGCATATTCCACCGCGTCTCGGACTCCGAAACACACACATGAATATACTACGGAGATCAACACGACGATACGATCAAAATGGTATACGGATATCAGTGGTATGATTACATTTTAAAAATTCTAAATTTTCTACTGCGAAAAATGCATGAAAAACGTAGAAAAATAAGATCGACGGAGCTAAAAATGTTCGAATTTTGAAAAACGACCAACTGACATCTTGCTCAGAAGATGGTTTAGAATTTTTCTATATAAAAATATTTAGGTTTCGAAAATGTTTTATTTTCATCGTTTTTAACTGATTGAATTAAAGTAATTTTACGCATGAAATAAACTTTCGTATTTTCGGACAAAAATTTACCAGTTGCTATGTTTAACTAGACGCATTCCAAATATCAAGTTTATATTTCAAAATTTTATCGTTTAAAATTTCACAAAATTCAATTAATAACGTATTTAAAACCGGTTAAATTTACGGATCGTTACACTAGGGTTTATAATGATATATATAGGCAAAGAAGAAATAAAAATAACGGATCGAATTTGTTTTGGGTTGGAACGAAGAATGGCCCAAAAAGCCTGTTCTGACTCCGAAGCGAAAATGAGTCGACCCATATATCAAAATAGACGTCTTTAAGAATTTTAAACACAATGGAACAAGTTTCAATTCCAAATTCCATCATATGAAGAAGTTATGCTAAAATCAAATTATTTCAAATTGATTTCAATTGATTTTAATTAAATTGATTCATAGGTGTTTCTAATTCGTACGATCAAACAATAAGTCTGATCGCTACGAAACTTCAAATCCTATAATAATTCACCATTACAGATCCGATGAAACTAATTTCGTCAAAATCCAACTCAATGGCCAAAATGGCTATTTTTCAGGTTAATTAATTAAATTAATATTAAATTGATTAACTCAAATTTTCAATTGCAATTCCATAATCAAAAAAAAAATTATCATTTTTTTATTTCTTAAAAAAATACAGTACCTTAAACAATTTAGATATGTATTTAAAGTTAATTAATTTACCCATTTCCGTATTTAATTTCAATTTTAATAAATTCATTAATTATCAATTGAAATTCCAATAAATCTATTTATTTGATTTCTCAACCTAGTTATGAAATCAATTACTAACTTATCATCTCATAGGTAATATTAACATTGGTCTATATACTAATACATCAATAATTTCCCAATTCATCCAAATATCAATTATCATAGTATTTAGCTTCCTTTACTGTGAATTGAATTCCATTTAATTATAATTAATTCCAAATGACTGATTTGATTCAATTCTAATCCTTTTTATTAAGTCTTTTATTACTCTATAAACCTAGTTAATATTTTTTTGTCTTTCATTACATTTGTATTTTCAAATTTCCATCTTTCCTTTGTATTAATTATTGTTTTCAATTATTGAATTTTGTCAAATATATACATTTATTATAATTAAAACCTCAATCAATTTATTCAACTTAGTTTCATTCTTTTACTTCTATCTATGAATAAAATATACATTTCCATTTATGTCATTACATTCACACTTTACAATTACAGTCCTATCTCACATTAATGAACATTTACCTACATTTAAATGTAATTGATTTCCTACTTTGAATTTATCAGCCTAAATAAAAAAGGTAACTTGCATAAATGTTATCACTAACTTTATATTACCCTCAAGTTTATTATTTCCACTAATTATCAGAATTCCTTACATAATGTTGAATTCATTCAATTACCATACAATATATACTAATAATTCATTAAGTCGTACATTTATTTACTTATATTCCATTTTATACCCAAATGTAACGTTACAACTAAATTAATAGACCAATTAAATACAACTTACAACCGTTACTATAACTTTTAGTTTACATTTATGAATTCATTATTTCCACACAAATGTTACAATTCCTTACATAACTCAAATTTTATTCAATGGTCATTTATTTCATACTATTTAATTTTATTAAACCAATGTTTACATGGGTTTTCTTATATAAATTCTATAACCAAGCATAACAATTTACATTACTTTATCATTGGAATCCATTTCAATTGTTAATAATTAGTTTTAATTACCATTGCTATATTTCATTTTAGCATTCATTTCATTATTAAATTACAAAGTTTTATTTCTTTCCATATTAAATTACCAAAACTTTTAAATTAAACAAATTAAATAGTCGAAAATTTACAGGACGTTACATCATCTATGTATGCCAATATATAAAATGTTATATGATAAGAGTTTATACATATTGTATGTATATATTTAGGGATATGTGTAATATATATAAAGGGTTTATATATTTTCTGTGTTCATCTATGTTTTAAAATATAGTTTTAAAGTATGGGCATATATGGTGTGTTTTTAAGTTTATATATGAAGTTAAGTATTTATATTTGTTTTACAGCCAAACTTATATATATTTAAAAATTTGTTGAATGTTAGATTTTGGAATTTTAAGTAGATCTGAAATCTGTTCAATTCTTAATGTAAGACTGTACAATATATATATTTAGTTTTATAATATTGATTTGTAAATAACTATAATATAACATTACTTTATTCTAATATATGTTTGAATTTGGAATACGATTTTATATATATAGTTATATATAGTCATATATATATGCACTTATACCATCTATCTGCATCGATCCTGTCTTATTTGATTTCGTCAATTCCTATTTTTCAGCTTTTTCCGTCCAATTTGTGCCAATTTTGTTTTGCTTTGGAATTTGTGGTTGGATCTGTAACTCGTTTTATTGTCTATCTCTCTTGCCTCGAAAGGCGAGCAATCACTCACGATTAACATTCTTATATTTATTAAATATGTTTTCAGTTGGAATGACAATTGAAATATGTTGTTGTTAGTTATTTTAAATTGTGCTATATATGCTATTATTATGTAACTGTTCATCTATGGGATGTGACACGATATCATGTTGTTTATATTGTATTGTTATTTATAATATATTTTTATTTATAATATATGCCTGTTATTATTATTATTATCGTGTATGTCATCACTCTGCAAGTTTCTTATTAGTATAGAATTCACTATGGGTTGAAATGATACATACCCGAATGGACTTTATAATACGAGAAAATCGTTATGGATTGAAATGATAGATCCAAGCTATTTTCATTTGAATTAAATTTGGGATTGCGGGTTGAAATGATATATACCCATATGTATTAAATTGCAGATTGAAATGATCAATATCTGTATTACTTGACCATAGGATAGAGAATTATACATGCACCGTTGGTCTACATATAAAATTTTGAAAGTGATTTCTACGGTTTTGAAAAGGAATATATATATATATATATATGGTTTATTTAATATTGAAATATTTTATATAAATATGTTTAAATATAAAGTAAACTCAATGATAAACTTAAATTTAATAAAGTTCGACTTAACTAATATAATACGTTAAGTATTATATTTTAAATAGATTCTCAATGATTTGTATAAATTAAGGAAGATAAAGTTGAATTAATCGAAATTACATTTTTTTTAAGAAGTTTACTTAATTAAATCGATTTGAAGCTACTAAATTTGAAATTTTAAAATATGATCTTATAACCTTTGATTTAAGTAATTTAATGGATATTTCACGTCGAAAGAAATCGAAGGTAATATATAGAAAATGTAATTTAAGGTCATATAAATAATATTGGATTTACTAAGTGAATATTTCAAAACTAAATAATAGTGAAGTCAAATTGGGAGATCAATGCAATTATCAAATTTAGTCTTTGAAATATTGAATATTTAAAGCTTTGAAATATACTGACTTTGAATTACATTGAAATTTAAATGGTTTATTTGTGGCTCAAATCTGTATTTGAAATCGATAAAATTTGAATTTGCTTAGTCAGAAACTGAATCAAATGGAAATTGATAAATTGAGATTGAATTAAATTTTAATGGGAAAGTTGAGTTGATTTTGAAGCGATTTGTGAAGTTTGATGAAATTACAAATACTTTACTTTATAAATTATTTAATATATACACACACTATTTTAGAAAATAGACATATTTGAAATGAAATGATATTTTGGTTTTGAAGTATGAATTAATTTGAAATGATCACGGTGTTATAGTGTATATATCTACATTGTAGATAGTTCCACAGATCCTTAGAGGATGGTTATCCCAAACATCCTTTAAGTTACTTGTATTTCAGTTGATATTTCACCTGAGTTTGATTTATTGATATAAGAATGTTAATCATGACTCGAGTGCTTTGTGTTTTGATTTACGCTCGGGTCAGACTGAGTGATAAAGCATTTAAGACTCACCTTTGGAGTTTGGAGCTTCTTTTGGAGATCCAACTACAGATTCAGCTTTCAACTTTTCCAGTTGCTTTGTTCAGAGATGTCTTATTTGAGATATTCTGCTGTATTATTTTTCTAACTCTGATGTTTATGTAGTCGCTTCATGAACTACTATTTATCTATTCCGCTACATTATTATTGTATTACTCTATGTCTGTAATTCTGCGATTGATTTATTTACTATACATGTTGAGTTTTGCCATATATAAATTAACAATATGATATTTTGAGCAATTCAAGTCCGACATGTGCTGTAACGAGCCGCTATGTTGGACCATTCAAATCGACAATAAAACCACACATGTCGAACTTGAATAATACAAAATACTATATTGTTAATTTAAATTTGAAAAAACTCAGAATATACAGTAAATAAATCACAGATCATAGACATAGAGTAATATAATAATGCAGCGGAAGCAAAGAGATAGTAGTTCATTAAGCTACCATATACATCGGAGTAAAACAAGATACAACTGAAGTTCAATACAATGATCAAGTACAAAGCTGAATATATCATTGGAATCAACTGAATAACTTAAATCAACTGAATAGTGAAATTGAAATAGATAGCTGGATCTTGAAGCAAAGCTTACAACTCCGAAGGTGAGTCTCAAATGCTGTATCACTCAGTCTGACCCGAGCATAAAGCAAAACACAAAACATTCGAGTCAGGACATACATACTTATACAATGTAAACCAACTCAAGTGAATTGTAATATAAAGGTACAAGTAACTTAAAGGATGCTTGGGACCGCCCATACTCTAAGGATCCGTTAAACTATTTACTACGTAGTAACACATGCAATTATAATAATGTCTAGAAGTAAAATAGACTTACTTTAAAATAGCGTTAAGGAGTTACCCATGTCCCCCTTAACACATAATAGTCCTAGTAGTCTATCCAGTATCAATGTACCTCCAGATCGGGAGGCTACCTTAAATACTCCACATGCTACGGCACAAAACCAAAATCGTAAAGGCGCGCAATGGTAGGTGACACGACACAACGAGGATATGCTAGGGTAGATATACCAATTACACACATGGGCTTGTGGTAACGCGTAGCAGCCACTTTCGCTCACCTCGAAACACACTCCCAAAAATCAAAAGGACCAAATCAATCATAAATTAATAGAATGGTATCGAAGAAATGTGTCCGATTGGAGGAGCTACCTCACTTGGCCCGAGATCGCTTATGTTTTAGCCACCTTAAGCCAACTCACGAGAGCTGTGTCCATGATCGTACCTTAATAGGATCGTCACCACCATCCGACTTCATTCTGAAATCTCCACCGCATACATAGGTGTTAAAGTGGTTTTCGGAGTTGGCAGAGAGTATGGCAACTTCTGATCCTGGTCTCTTTAACAATCCAACGTTCTTATTACCCATGGATATTTATTTCAAAATCATTTATACTTCAAAAACCAAATATCATATCCATTACTTTCCAAAATATTATCCATTTTAAAAATGGTAATATTTCTAAATCCATTTACTTCCAAATAATACCCATTTTAAAAAATGATAATATTTCCAAATCCATTTACTTTAAATATTCCTTTTCAAATCATCTTAAACCAAAACCACTTTATAAATTCATATTCTTAAATCTTCGATTTCAAATCAGTATATTCTAAGACAATTCTTAATTAAATATAATTCCAAATAAATTCATTTCCAAAACCATAGTACTTTCAAAGTTATAACAACTCAGCAACAAACACTTTGAAACCATAATACTTTGAGATCATATCACTTTAAAATGTTATTATTTGGAAATCATAATACTTAGAAGATCATAACACCTTTAAAATAATGTTCATTACCAAAGTTATATCATTTTTAATGTTCATTCGGATAATTATACCAATTTCAAAAAAATTGTATTAACTTATATATTTCAAAATGGTTTATATTTCACCTCAAAACATATTCTTTTACACCATATAAACTCAATGTCAAAATCTTTCAAAAATATATTCATTTCCAAAGTTCATTCGTTTAATTATAAACCTTTCCAAAACATTGCAATTTTTAGCTACAACAGCATTTATAAAGTACGGTAGATATATTAGTATTTCAAAAACATTGTCAAATTCAGAAACATCAGCACTTACAAAGTGCTACAGTAGGTATTTAGTTATTATTTCAAAACAGTTTACTTTCAGCAACAACAGCACTTACAAGGTGTTGCTGTAGCTTATTAGTATTGCAAAACAATTTACATTCAACAACAATAGCACTTACAAAGTGCTATGGTAACTTTATTATTATTTTAGAATATAGTTAAGTCTCAGAATTGATAGCACTTAGCAAATGCTATCTTAAACCACAGTTTTTCTGAAGTGCTATCAATACTAATTCCAGATTTATAATAACATTTTAGCCACAATAAAATTTCAATTTTTAGCCATTTTAACTTGTAAAAATCATATTTCACGCTTTAGAAAATATTCATTCGGATATCATTTAACTTATGATTTAATAAAATAAAATTTTATCAATAAATATCCAAATTAAACTACAATTCATTTATTAAGTCAAAAGCACATTATTACTTAACTTTTATTTTTAACCAATGACTTAATGCTTTATTTAAAATACCCGTTTCAAAAATAAAATAAGTTGCCATAGTTAATAACAAAAATCAACTTTCTTTATAATCTATTCATTTAGACATCAATTAACTATGATTTCAAGTTAAGTAAATTTATTATAAAATGTCCAATTAAAACGGTATTTCATTTTTATCAATTCAGAATACATTATTTACTTAACTTAAAATCTCCATTTCGAAACCAATTTCCAATTATCAAGTTAAGTCATATTTAAATTACATTTTATACATTTTACATATACAATTTAACTTATAGAAAATCACTGTAAACTTATTTATTCAAAACATATCCATTTCATGAAATAAAATTCAGTACAACCACTATGTCAGATTTAGAATTCCATATTAAATCAAATTTCATTATTAAGTTGTTTTTCATACATAAAATCTTTAAATTACAAATTCAAAACCAAATAAAGATTTTTAAATTACAATTAAAACCAAAATCAACTTATAAAATTTTAACTTATAGAAAACCAATATCTCTCTATATTTCAAATCTTTAAATCAAATTTTAAGTTAAATTTCATATATTCAAAAATTCAAAATACTTAATAAATTTTTTGGGAAAATACTGCTTTAAAAATATTAACCATGGGCCTATATAATATTTTCTAACGTAGGTAAAGTGATATGGATATGTATCATTTCAATCCGTAATTTAAAAAAAAATACGGGTTCTATCATTTCAAACCGCAATACCAAGTAAATCAAATACAATAAAAATCACTCAAGCCTATCATTTCAACTCATAATGATTTTCCTTATTCTAAAGTCCGTTCGGGTATGTATATTACAACACATAGTGATAGGGAACTTGCAGTCTGAGATACAGTAAACAAAATGAACAGTATAGCATATAATATCATATCAGATGATGTAACAGGTATATAAACAGCATTTAACATCATATAAATATATCACATGCATGTTTGAACATAACCTATCAGTTTTACATATTCTCTTGCCATCATTTCATAGTTATAAAAGTACGTATGTCGAGAGTGATAAACTCACCTTTCTAAAGCTGAAGACAACAATCCAAAATACACAACTGAAACTCTTAAAAGCACGACAAGGCACGACTATATTTTTGAGTGGATGAAGAGTCAAGATCCAAACTTTGTACATAAACAAATACACGCAAACATAAGTATGATTCAATATAAAAAATAGAAATAAAAACAATGGAAGAAATAACAAGATGACATAACTTGGCCTTAACTTATGCAAGTGGCTCGGCCATGTCTCAATGGGCTACACCACATCATGTTGTGCTCGGCCTCATCATGTTTGAGGCAACATAGACTCGTCCATGAAGTGTGTACAGAAGGCTAGTGGTTAGGAATGTGAAGGGATGGAAGTTCTAAGCAAGGAAGGCAAAGAGGCAAGGGGTTTGGGTCCACATAGGTTCGGCCATAGGCTTTATGGCTCGACCATGTTTGGTCTTGGTCAAGTATACACGGCTAGGGATGTTCTATGGTCATGGCATGGCTTGGTGGTAGAGGAAACAAGTGTGGACGAGGCCAGCAAATAGAAGGAAGTGGTGAAATATGTGCTCGGTTAGGTTTTGAAATAAATTTGTGATGGAGTTTTGTGATGTGCTGCAACTTGGTGGTCACGGCTTTGGTTTGGGTTATGGTGATGGTTGAGGAGGTGGTCATGGTGGTGGTGTGATGATGATGAGGTCGGCTAGGAGCTTAATGGGGTGGAGCCCGAGCAAACATAAGAGAATGAAAGAGAAAAGTAAAATGAAAAAGAGAAAGAAGAGGAAGAAAGGAAGTCATGGATCTTGTGATATTTTTTCTCTCGAGAGCAAATGAAAATGAGGATGGCATGAGATGTGGTTTTTACGTGATTTAATCATAGAATACATAGCTAGAAAGTGCAAATGTATGGCCAAAGAAGGTGGAAGGCTAGGGAAAAGGAAAAGGCACAAATAAAGGAAGAGAAACCGAAGTCTTTTGAAATTTCCAAAGCTATTATTGAAAATAAAACCAATCAAAATCAAATAAATATAATAAAAGTTTATACAAATAAAAATAGAAAAAAATTAGAGAAATAAACATAGTAAAAATAGAAAATAAATATAGAAAATCATTACATGTAAAATACTGTATTTTATCAAATTTACAAAGTATAAAACAGAATTTGACGAAACGAAAAGAAGAACAGTTATCAAAATTATATTCTACTTCGAAGAAAAAGATTAAAAATAAAAAATTTGAATTTAAAAATTTAAACTGAGATTCAAAGTTTGACCAGAGTTGACCAAAATATAAAATTTTCAGAAAATGTTTAATTTATTTTATTTGGAAAATAAATTACAAATAAATTCCAAACTTACATTGGAAAATTCTAAAAATTCAGTTTTAAATGATTTAAGAATCAAAGTTTACAAATAAAAATTAAATTAAAAATATTTACAAAATTATGGATTGTTACACTCTTCCCCCTCAAAAAATTTCATCCCCGAAAAGGAACGAGGCATGGAAAACAGAGAAAACAAGATAGAATGATATAGGATTTAGACAAGATGGAAAGAAGGTTGAAATTATAACTGATAACTGTCGTTATAGGTAAATTCAACAAGATGTAGATGATCTTCCCATGATCCTCCATAATCAAGAACACAAGCACCAAGAAGATCCTCTAGAATCTGATTTACTCTTTTCATTTGACCATCAGTCTGTGGATGGTAAACAGTGCTCAGATTCAAGTGAAAACCAAAGATTCTTGAAAAGTTTCCAAAACAGATAGGTAAAGATAAGTTCTTTTGGGAGTAAGAACTACAGGTCGAACTTCAGGAATAAGATTCAATTTGGAATTCGATTTCCTGTTGAGGAGGCAAGAGGAAAGGAATAACCCCAAAAGAAAAAGAGATTGGAAAACAAATTAAGGTAATAAATTTAAAACCATGAAAATTTCAACTTAAATTAATTATTAATTTCATCATTTTGATTTCACCAAAGTTAAATAAATTTTAACTATTTCTAATTCATCATCTTATCATCCAATTAACAATTTCTAAAATTATGGATTCGAAAATCATTTATTATACTCATAATTTATTCAATAAATTTAAGTCCTTCTTTATTCCAAATTATTATTAGATTTATTCCACTTAATATATCTAATCACATATATTAAGTATGTTTACATTTATTATGACTACTCCAGTTCCTTTAAAATCATTTCATATTATATATTATTCAATTAACTTTTTATTCTGTTTACCTCTATTAATCTTTTTATAAGTAAATTTAACTATATATCATTTATTATAGCCCCTCAAATTTTATTTATAAAATCCCTTTTATATTGTATATTATCCAATTACATTGTTAACTTCTAATAATTAAGTTAAGTTATATTGAAATGCAATAGAATATTATACAAATAAAATTTTCTTAATTAAATTATTCAAGCTTAAATATTTATTCAAATTTTGATTTCATTTTATAACTGACATTATCCTTTAAGGCAAAGTTTAAGAATTAGATTTTCGATTAACTTCAAACTATTTTAGAGATAAATTATTATATATACATAATATATATCAAATAGAATTTGAAATCATATACCGATATATATATATATATATATATATATTATAAATCAAGTCATATTTTTAGAAAGTTCAAATCAATTTAATTTTCAAAGCAAAGCTGTAGCAAATCTACAAAATGGTCTCTCCACTTCGAGACTCGAAAATTAATGTCGATGATGCTGTAGTCATCACCGAAATTATTTTCCAGCAACAAAGAGAAGAGCACCGGTTTAAACATAAAAATTCTTTGAAATAATTTCTACCTAAAATACTTTGAATAATATATCCTTCAAAACTTTAAAGCCAAAGTTGAAACCATCGAAAGTCAAATTCTCAATTTCTTATTTTAAATTCATTTAAATTTCAAATTAATTTATAACCATGCTTAATTATTTATATATGAAACTTAAGCCAATGGTTACAAAATACATACAAAGTCAAATATTATTTCTTAACATTTAATTCAATTAACTATCAAAAATTCAGAAAATTATACTTATATATAATATAATTATACAAAATTTATTCATTTACTAAGTTTGAAAACAATATTATGTCTGTTTGCTCTGTTCAAGTGCTTTGAAGATTCTATCGATAGCGTTGATTAGACGAATCGATTGGAAACCTAAATCAACATCAACAACTCAAACAACACAATATATAAAACATTTTAAATATAGCTTTACAAAGCAAGAATAGGTGTTCGAATTTAATTGACTCAAATCAAAGAGAATTCTGATTTGAAGATAAGTTGGAAACAAAAGACAAGATGATAAATAACAGAGCAGGGAGACGGATAAGCTTATATAAATCGAGGGCAACCTTAACCGAGTCAACCTTGATTTAAAGAATATGATCGATGTACAATTCTGGGAAAATCTACATTCGATCTAAAAAGATAGAATTTGGGTTTGACAAAAGATATTAGGATCTAAACCGAGGATATATAAAATCTCCGGTGAATCAATGCCTATTGTAAAGGAGTTTCACCCCTTATCAATCGAATATTGGTGAGACCACCGATTTATTATAAAGATCATTCGAAGTGGAGTTATGGGATACTCCAGAATCAAACGAATACAAATAGTGAGGGACAAGAATGGATTTTGTAACCGCAGGGAATGTTCCAAAATTCAAAAGAGATCTAGTAAAAAGGAAGAGATTCAAGCTCAAACGAAAGTGATTCTGTAAATAAATTTACAATATATGCTAAGTTTTGCCTCAAAGCCAAAGCTCTGATACCAGCTGTAACGACCCGCTATTTTGGACCATTCAAATCGACAATAAAACCACACATGTCGAACTTGAATAGTACAAAATACCAAATCTATAATTTAAATTTGACAAAACTCAGAATATACTGTAAATAAATCACAGGTCACAGACACAGAGTAACATAATAATGCAGCAGAAGCTAAGAGATAGTAGTTCATGAAGCTACCATGTACATCAGGGTAAAACAAGATACAACATAAGTTCAATACAATGATCAAGTACAAAGCTGAATACATCACTGGAATCAACTGAATAACTGGAATCAACTGAATACTGAAATTGAAATAGATAGCTAGATCTTTAAGTAAAGCTTCCAACTCTGAAGGTGAGTCTCAAATGTTGTATCACTCAGTCTGACCCGAGCATAAAGCAAAACACAAAACACTCGAGTCAGGACATACATACTTATAAAATGTAAACCAACTCAAGTGAACAGTAATATAAAGGTACAAGTAACTTAAAGGATGCTTGGGACCTCCCATACTCTAAGGATCCGTTAAACTATTTACTATGTAGTAATATACGCTATTATAATAATGTCTAAAAGTAAAATAAACTTACTTTAAAATAGCATTAAGGAGTTACACATGTCCCCTTTAACACATAATAGTCCCAGTAGTCTATCCAGTATCAGTGTACCTCCAGATCGGGAGGCTACCCTAAATAATCCACAGGCTATGGCACAAAACCAAAATCACACAAGGCACGCTAGGGTAGGTGACACGGCACAACGAGGCAATGCCAGGGTAGATATACCAATTACACACACGGGCTGGTGGTAATGCGTAGCAGCCACTACCGCCCACCACGAAACACACTCCTAAAAATCAAAGGGCCTCAATCAATCATAAAGTAATAGAATGGTATCGAAGAAATGTGTCCGATCGGAGGAGCTACCTCACTTGGCCCGAGATCGCTCATGTTTTAGCCACCTCAAGCCAACTCACGGGAGTCGGTTCCACATTCATACCTCAATAGGATCGTCGCCACCATCCTACTTCATTCTGGAATCTCCACCGCGTACACGGTTGTTAAAGTGGTTTCGGAGTTGGCAGAGAGTATGACAACTTCTGATCCTGGTCTCTTTAATAACCCAACGTTCTTATTACCCATGGATATTTATTCAAAATCATTTATACTTCAAAAACCAAAATATCGTATCCATTAATTTCCAAAATAATATCCATTTTAAAAATGGTAATATTTCTAAATCCATTTACTTCTAAATAATATCTATTTTCAAAAATGATAATATTTCCAAATCCATTTACTTTAAATATTCCTTTTCAAATCATCTTAAACCAAAACCACTTTATAAAGTCATATTCTTAAATCTTCGATTTCAAATCAATATATTCTAAGACAATTCTTAATTAAATATAATTCCAAATAAATTCATTTCCAAAAACATATTACTTTCAAAGTTATAACAACTCAGCAACAAACACTTTGAAACCATAATACTTTGAAATCGTATCACTTTAAAATGTTATTATTTGGAAATCGTAATACTTAGAATATCATAACAACTTTAAAATAATGTTCATTACCCAAGTTATAGCATTTTTAATGTTCATTCGTTCAATTATACCAATTTCAAAAACATTGTATTAACTTATAAATTTCAAAATGGTTTATATTTCACCTCAAAACATATTCATTTAAAACATTTAAATTCAATGTCAAAATCTATCAAAAATATAGTAACGACTCGATATTTTCAAACATTCGCATCCACACATGCCGGACTTGAATTGTTCAAAGTACCGAATTGTAAATATAAATTTGGCAAAACTCAGAATATGCAGTAAATAAATAAATCATAGATCACAGACACAGAGTAATATAATACAGCGGAAGCAAAGAGATAGTAGTTCACGAAGCTACTATATAAATAAATCAGAGTTAAACAAGGGTACAATAGAAGTTTAATACAATAATCAAGTACAAAGCTGAATACATCATTGGAATCAGCTGAATAACTAGAATCAACTAAATACTGAAATTGAAATAGATATCTGGATCTTCATGCAAAGCTCCAACTTCGAAGGTGAGCCTCTAATGTTGTATCACTCAGTCTGACCTGTGCGTAAAGAAAAACACAAAACACTCGAGTCCGGACATGCATACTTATATAATGTAAACCAAATCAAGTGAACTGTAACAAAAGGTATAAGTAACTTAAAGAGTGCTTGGGACCGCCCATCCTCTAAGGATCCGTTAAACTATTTACTATGTAGAAATATTTTGCTATTATAAGAATGTCTATAGTGAAATAAACTTAATTTTAAATAGCGTTAAGGCTTTACATTTTCCACCTTAACACATTTACATATTCCCATAGTCTAAATAGTACCGTAATCTCCGCCGTACTGGGCGTCGTCAGAGGGCACTCCATAGGTATGGTACAAAACAAAATCGTATAAGGCGCGCTAGGGTAGGTGATACGACACACAAGACAATGCCAGGGTAGATATACAAATTACGCATCCGGGCTGGTGATAATGCGTAGCAGCTACTACCGCCCACCTCGAGCCACACCCCAAAATCAAAAATCAAAAGTGGCCACTAAATCAATCCAAAGTCAGAATATAATATCGAAGGAGTGTGTCCGATAAGAGGGGCTACCTCCTTGGCCCAAGAATTGTTCCTGTTTTAGCCACCTTATGCCAACTCACGAGAGTCGGGTCCATGTACATACCTCAAAGGACGTCGCCACCATCCTACTTCATTCTGGAATGTCCATCGCATACATGGTTGTTAAAGTGGTTATCGGGATTGGCAGAGAGTATGACAACTTTCGATCTCTGTCTCTTTAACAACCAAACGTTATTATTACCCATGGATATTTATTTCAAAATCATTTCTATTCCAAAACCATTTAAAATCAAATACCATTACTTTCCAAATAATATCCATCTCAAAACCAAAGAAATAGTATACCATTGAAATTCCAAAACCAAATCAATATATCATTCAAATAAAACCCAATTTCCAAATCATTGAATATTCCTTCAATTTATTAAACTCGAAATATTTCTTTAAATCATCTTAAACCAAACTACTTTATAAAGTCATATTCTTAAATCTTCAATTTCAATAAGTTCAATTTTATATATTTAAAGACAATTCTTAATTAAATACAATTTCCGATAATCTCATTTCCAAAGCCATATTACTTTCAAGTTATAACAACTCTAAAAACCCAAAATTTTGAAACATATTTATTTATACCATCTAAATTCAATCTTAATATCTTCCAAATAAGATTCATTTAACCATTTAAATTCAATGTCAAATAATATTCATTTCAAAGTTGTAGCATTTATAAGTTCATTCGTTCAATTATAAACTTTCCAAAACATAGTATATTTCAAAACAACAGCATTTATAAAGTGGTGCGGTAGGTATATTTAGTATATATCAAAACATTGTTCAAATTAAGAAACTATAGCATTCCAGAAACGCTATAATTTTTGTTATGCCCTTTAAAACAATATATCTTCAATTTTCTCATTTTTAATTTATCAAAATTATTCCACATTTCAAAAAAATTATTTGGATATTACTTAACTTATAAATTTCAGTAAAATAACATTTATTAATAAATATCCAATTTAAATTAAACACCATTTGTTAAGTCAATACTTGATAAATTGCTTAACCTTTATTCCAATAAATAACTTAATAATTTATTTTACATAACCATCTCATAAATAAATTAAATTTCCATTTATTTGCTTAGCTTAATATTTCCATTTAAAACCAAATTTCAAATTTCCAAGTTAAGTCATTATTTAAATTACATTTTCCCATTTTAAAACCATAACAATTTATCTTACCCAACATAACATTTCATAAAAGAACATTTTATCATAATTAATATAACAATCAAATTTCCTTAATAAATCTATTCATTTAGACATCAATTCAACTATGATCCCAAGTTAAATAAACTTATTACAAATGTTCCACAAAATGTATTTCATTTTATTTATTCAAACTTGCATTATTTATTATACAAAATATGTCCATTTCAAGAAATAACCTCTATTAAAATTACTAGGTCAGATTTAAGATTCCAAATTAAATCAAAATTAATTATTAAGTTATTTATCATAAATAAGACTCTTTAAACTCCATCCAAAACCAATTAACTTATAAAAACTTTAACTTATGGACAAATAATATTTATTTACACTTTAGCATTAAATCAAATTAAGTTAAATTTTTTATATGTTTATAATTCCAAAATACTTAATAATTTTCAGAAATTATTTAAAACACTTAATAATTTTTTAGGAAAATATCATTTAAAATATAACTGTTGGGTGCGTTTCCACTACCATCGAACCAAAGGGAAGAGGGCCTAGCCTAACCAATCCACTCCCAAGGCCTAGCCGAACGGAAGTCTCAACTCCACCTGCCACCGAACCAAAGTAGTATCGAACCAGAACCATCTCCAACCACTACCGAACCAGAACCATCTCCAACTACTACCGGACCAACCACTGCCGAACCAGAACCAACTCCAACCACTAATGGACCAACCACTGCCGAACCAAAGCCACTCCAACCACTACCGAACCAGAACCATCTCCAACTACTACCGGACCAACCAAAGTACTACCGAACCAAAGCCACTCCAACCACTACCGGACCGAAATCCACTCCAACCATCTCCGGACCAAGTCGTTGCCGAACCAACATTGCCAGGCCAGATTACATCAGCCCAGGCCCACCAGTAGCTATATACATCCAGGACCCCTACCCCCAGCCTCACTCTATAAATAGAGGGGTACGGGTACAACAATGGAGAACAAGTTGGAGAGCTCAAGCACGGATAGCACTTTCAAACAACTTTCATATACTTGTAATCAAAGCTTTGTAATCAAAGCTTTGTACTTGTAATCTGAACAGTAAAGGAGAATAACATATAAAGTGGACGTAGGCATGTTCTGGCCGAACCACTATAAATCTGTGTGTCTTTTACAGTTTAGCCCCTGCTTTTTACATATTTGCATAAACCACCCAAATCGCTAAGAACAACATAAAATCGACTAAATTATACGACTTGGAGATGTTTGCCCATTTTTTATGCAAACATTTTTGGTTCTTTCATTGAGAGTTGAAGTCAGGGCTTCAGCTTCTCCCACTTAACCTTCCTCCTAACAGCATCGCCCATTGCTTAGAGAACATGCCTTCCAGGCAGAAGAAAGATGTTAACAAAGGAAAGAACGTCGCAACTAGCAGTGTTCCAGGTCCAGTGGTCCCAGATCAAGAGAATCATCCCGTTCCAACAGCAGTACCAAATGAAAATCAGGCAAATCTTACTACCTCTGCCACGGAACAGCCGGCAGCAATTACTAGGGCAGATCTAGACAGCGTTGTGGCTGAAGTAACTGACCGCTTCACATCCCAACAAGAAGCCTTGGTGAACCAACTCATGTCGCGCTTAAGAGATGCTGAAGAATCCAACCGCAACACTGAATCATGGGATGAGTCCCAGTCTGGAGAATCTCGAAGGCGACAAAGATCTTTCTTCTTCGTAGAAGCTAATAACAGAAACAAAAATGTTAGGAGCCGAGCCCGAACTCAGCCCGAATTCCGACCCGAGGAAACACTTGGGATCGAACTCAACGGGGGTGGTACCAGGCGAGGGTCGGCTGTAGCTGAGCCGGTCATGCTACCTGGCCATGGAAACACCAATGAACGGGGCCAAGCTAGGGTCCAGCCCGAAGATGGACTCGAGGAAGTGCTTGAAACAGAACCCAGCAGGGGAAGATCAAGGCAAGGGCCTACTGTAGCTGACCCTAGCATGCTCCTAGAAGACCAGAGGCAGCCACTGGAAAATATTAGGAGTGATAGACGATACCATCCCTACAGGTCATCTGGACAGAATCAATCCCGCAGAGAAGAACCGAACTAATTTCTATCTGCTCCAAATTCTGATGAAAGGATGGCACGATTGTTCATAGAGTGCGTCCAACGGGATCAAAGAAATCGAGGGATGGGTGCTAGGGTAACCAGCCCTTTCACCCGCAATATCGAAATTGCCATCACCCCCCGAGAATGGAAAATGCCAACAATGTAACTTTACAAGGGAATCTCTGGCCCCGTTGTACACTTGCAGAGATACACACAGCTTATGCTCATGAATGGAGCCACAGAAGGAGTATTGTGCAAATGCTTTCCACTATTCTTCGTAGATCTAGCTACCTCCTGGTTCTGCCACCTACCCCAAGGATCCATCAGCTCATGCGAAATGTTGGAAAAAAGTTCATCAGCCAGTTCCGCATTCATGTGGAACAACACAAGAACGCTTATTCCCTATCTAATATCAAACAGAAGCCTGGAGAGATAGTGCAGCAATATCTAACCCGATTCAATGCTGTAGCGGCCGTAGTCCAAGACGCCGATGAGAAACTTATCTTAATGGCCCTCTGTAGTGGCGTGCATCCGGATACTAAGTTTGCTAGAAGATCAACGAAAGAAAAACCAGCTACCTTACCCGATTTCTTCCATAAAGCCGGAAGATATATGAGACTTGAAGATGCTGCCACTGAAAGACAGACAGGACAACAAACCAAGGCAGCTCATGGCGACACACTCGTTGTAGCAAAGGACGTTCGAAGAAATGACTCTAGAGACAATGCTGGGGGCAAGAAGGGAGAAAAACATCTATATCGGCCAGGACCGAGGTTTGACACTTACACTCCTTTGAATGAGACAATCGAAAACATCTTCCTGGCCACCCAAGATGAAGTTAAATACAGACGCCCTCCATACAAGAAGGAATCAGATAACGCAATTAAGTCTGGAAAGTTCTGCCGCTTCCACGAATCTCATGGGCATGATAGCAATGAATGCCATCATCTCCGGGACTTAATTGAAGAACACATCAGAAGGAAGAGACTGGAACGCTATGTAAAAGGTCAGAACAGGACCCCAGGTCTTGCCGATGAGAACCCAAGGCTACCTCTCCCAGAAATAGGAGGGGGAAATCGCAACATCGGCGGCCCCAGTCATGAGAAGATAGTGGTCCATACCATATCGGGAGGACCACACATCGCCGATAGAAGCTGGACAGAGATGGAAAGATACGGAAAGTCACTTAGAAACAATAAAGGCTACGTTAATTCTGTTATGGAAGAACGCCACCCGAAGCGAAAAGAGAATGATGACATTACATTCAATAGGCGTGACCTGGAAGGAAGGCAGTACCCTCACATGGATCCTATGGTCATCTCTGCCCGGTTCGTCCCAGCCGAAGTTTTCTGAATTCTAGTAGACACTGGAAGCTCAATAAATACCCTATTCAAGCATGCTTTCGACAGAATGAAGCTGTTAATGAAGGATGTGTCGCCCTGCAACAAACCACTACACGGTTTCACTAGAGATGCGAAGACGCCCCTTGGGAAATTGGACCTTTTTTTTGAAATAGGAAGCCACCCCTGCTCCATTGTGCGGAAACAAACATTTGTGCTGATAGATAACCACTCAGCCTACAACGCCTTTTTAGGAAGACCAGCCTTGTCTGACTTCCAAATTATCTTGGCCCCGTGGTGCCTGAAGATGAAATTTCCAAGAGACAATGGAATAGGGGAAGTAGAGGGAGATCAAGACGCCGCTCGAGATTGCTATGTAACCGAACTTCGCAATAATCGCAGGAAGCATAGAGGGAAGAATGCAGAGACTCCTCTCTGCATGAAAAACTTGGAAGCATAGCAACTAAAGAAAGCCCATCCTCTTCGATATACCAGTGATCCTTTCAATGGATTAGAACCCAGGGACAAAGAGGAGGAGGCCACCGCCGAGCATGCAGAGGCTATGGAGTTTGTATCTGTAGACAAACACGACTCAAGTTGACTTTTGAAAATCGGATCTCAACTAAGAGCAGAATTGAGGGATCAACTCATTGATTTTCCCCGCCACAACTTGGATGTATTTGCATGGACGCACGCTGACATGAATGGAATCTCCCCAGACGTGGCATGCCACATACTAAACATCGATCCTACCAAGGCGCCAGTAAAGCAGAAAAAGAGAAGTATGGGGGCAGAACGATCAACAGCCCTCGATGAAGAAGTAAAGAACCTACTTGCCAATGACTTTATACGAGAGGCCATCTACCCAGAGTGGATCGCTAACCCGGTACTAGTAAAGAAGGCTAATGGGAAGTGGCGAACATGCATTGACTTCTCCAACCTAAATGACGCTTGCCCGAAGGATTGCTTCCCACTCCCCCGAATCGATCAGCTTGTGGACAGCACGGCCGGGCATGAACTCTTATCTTTTATGGACGCATACTCAGGATATAACCAAATTCCTATGCACGCTCCCGATCAAGACCACACTAGTTTCATCACTGACCGGGGATTGTACTGCTACAAGGTGATGCCTTTTGGGCTTAAAAACGCCGGAGCTACTTATCAGCGCCTAGTCAACAAGATGTTTGCGGAACTAATAGGACAAACTATGGAAGTTTATGTGGATGACATGCTAGTGAAGTCAAGAAAAGCCAACGATCATGTAATCCACCTGGGCGAGATGTTCCAAGTACTTCGCCAATATGGAATGAAGCTGAATCCTCTAAAGTGCTCCTTCGGAGTATCATCAGAAAAGTTCTTGGGATTCATCGTCCATGCTAGGGGAATTGAAGCAAGCCCCGAACAAGTCCGAGCCCTAAAAGATATCAGGATACCTTCCACTCGAAGAGAAATGAAAAGCCTAAATGGGAAAGTGGCCGCCCTAAGCAGATTCATCTCTAAAGCGACTGACAAGTGCGTCCCCTTCTTCGAGGCTCTAAAGAGAGACAAAGGAAAGTTCGAGTGGACCGACAAATGCTTAACGGCCTTTCTTAACTTAATCAAACACCTCCAGAGACCACCTGTACTCTCAACTCCAAACGAAGGCGAAGAGCTATAGCTATACCTTGCAGTGTCATCTCATGCTCTAAGCGCCGCTTTGGTGAGAGAAGACAACCGTGCACAACGGCCAGTATACTTTGTAAGCAAGAGGTTAACAGGGGCAGAAGCCAGATATCCTAGACTTGAGAAGCTAGCATACTGTTTACTAATCACGTCACGGAAACTGCGACACTATTTCCAATCTCATTCCATCAGAGTTCTAACCGATCAACCGCTAAGGCAGGTACTCCATCGTCCCGACACTTCTGGACGACTACTTAAATGGTGCATTGAACTGAGTCAATATGATATCACCTACCATCCTCGCAATGCCATCAAGGGAAAAGCCATGGCCGATTTCATTGCCGAATTCACTACCAACGATGGTAAGAAGCAATCTGAAATAGCAAAAGACATTAAGTGGAATCTCTTTATGGACGGAGCTTCAAACAAACAAGGCTTGGGGGCAGGTGTTGTAATAATCACTCGAAGGGGAAGAAAGCTACACTATGCTCTAAGGCTGGAATTCGTTGCCACCAACAACGATGCAGAATACGAAGCAGTAATAGCTGGATTAGAACTTGCCCTAGAGATTGGAGTCAGTTCTTTATGTCTTCGTAGTGATTCCCAACTTATTGTAAACCAAATACTAGGAGAATTTCAGACTCGAGGAGAACGACTCACAGCATATCTAAAGAAGACCAAGCTGCTACTTGATCAATTGGATCAGTATTTAATCAAACACATCCCTCGAGAAGAGAACCAAGAGGCCGACGAACTGGCAAAGCAAGATAGCATGAAAGACGGTACCATTTCCGGAACAGTAGCCATCTCAAAGCAACTAACCCCGGGTTTCGAGCAAGTAAATCTGGTAGCTGCAATCAAAGAAGAAACTTAGATGACTCCCATCCGAAAATACTTACAAGATGGCACACTGCCCAGCGAGCGTAACGAAGTCAGGAAAATCTTGAGGAAAGCTTCCCACTACACAATACAAGAAGGCATCCTCTATCGGCGCGGCTTCTCTAACTCCTTATTAAGATGTGTCGCTGGAAGTGAAGCTAAGGAAATCTTATCCAATATCCACCAAGGAAGCTGCGGGGATCACACTAGAGGGCAGACTCTAGCAAAGAAAATACTCGGATATGGATATTTCTGGCCTGCCTTAAACAAAGACGCCTTAGACTTCGTTAAAAGATGTGACAGATGTCAGAAATTTGCCAAGATTCCTCGTCTACCAACAAATGAGATTACTCAAATGACCAGCCCTTGGCCCTTTGTAGTATGGGGAACTGACTTGATTGGCGAACTACCAGTGGGCCAAGGAGAAGCCAAGTATGCGATAGTGGCAGTTGACTATTTCACCAAATGGGTGGAAGCAGAACCTCTAAATAAAATATCTTCGGCAAAAGTTATTAACTTATTAATCAAAAATGTTCTATGTAGGTACGGAGTTCCACTCAAAATCATATCGGACAATGGACTTCAGTTTGATAGCGAGGAGTTTGTCGACTGGTGCCGAGAGCACGGAATTCACAAAAGCTCCTCATCTGTAGCTTATCCCCAGGCAAACGGACAAGTCGAAGCTATCAACAAAATTCTCAAAACTCTAATCAAGAAGAAACTTAAAATGTCAAAAGGCGCTTGGGTGGATGAACTTTCTACGGCACTTTGGGCCTACCGCACATCTTTCAGAACATCAACGGGGCATACTCCTTTCTCTTTGGCATACGGATCGGAGGCCATGCTTCTAGTAGAAACTGTAGTACCTTCCCACCACAGGATCCACTATAACCCAGAAGAGAACGAAGAACTCCTTCACATGTCTTTGGATCTAATTGAAGATAGGAGAAACGATGCAGCGCTCAAAGTAGCAGCTCAGAAGCAAAAAGTGGCGGCGTAATACAACTCCAAAGTCAAGCATCGTAGCTTACAAGAAGGAGATCTTGTCCTCAAACGAATCTTTCCGCGCCCCAGTGCACTAGATCCAATCTGGGACGGACCATATGTAATTCATAAAGATCTCCACAACGGAGCTTATATTTTGCCAACAGTGGACGGAGAGGTGTTCCAGAGGGCATGGAACATCCAACACCTTCGTCGATACTTTTCTTAACTTGTACTGCCCATATGAAGTGAATTAACAAAGAGAATCAGTGGACGTAGGCATTTTTGTGCCGAACCACTTTAAAACCTTGTCTCTTTTTTAACTTGTTCCTTTATATCTTGATTGCTTGTTAACTTTATCCTTTTCTGTTGAAAAAACTCCTATGTAATGGCATTTCCATTCAAGACGCATCACGGCGCAACCTCCTCTCGACAAGACCTAACAGGTACTATACGAATCTATGCCCTCGCCAATGAGACACTTTTGCTCCAGCATCCCTCTGCTGCGGGTTAACTCATTGCTCGCGATCGGCCCTTCAAGCCAAGTGTAATGAGCTGATTATAAGCTACCGAGAAGGCCGACTATAGCCGAGGCAGCTCATTACGGCGTTTGGATCGCCGACAACTATGAACCTACTTTAAGCCCCAACATAAGGTGTGGCCAGCCAGGGGTAGTTCGCGGTTGACGATCGGCACCCATGCTAGCCGGCCACGGTAAATCGAATAATACCCACGATTACGGGCCATAATGGCCCAGGTAGTTACTCTGCGCGATCTCGGCTCCGATGTGTCTTAAGTACGGCTGTGGTAAAAAAGAAAACTCCCCGCGGAGGCGTAAGATGGGTGACAAATGTTTCCAAGACCCACAGCTAGGGAAGGTGACTATAAAACCCGTTTTCCACGAACTTAAGCACATCGAAGACCTTCCGTGATTGGAAGTTTTACTATTTCTTATATTCCTATTTTATTTAAAACCTTTCCTCTTATCCTATATAATGATCCCTAAAGTACATGGCATAAAATAGGAGACACCCGCAAATGGGGATAGGAAATCACAACTGGATGACAGGACACTCGGCTGCATTCCATACTCAGTCACACAAGACATTCAAAGCTACCATCTACAACTAAAACACGAAGGGCGGTACTCTCTTCCTTTGTCTATAAATGCGCATCTATAATTTATTCACACATCACAATAACATTGCAAGATATTAAATTATATTTTAAGAAAAAACTTGACATCAAACACAATTGAATCACAGGCATATGCATAGCTACATTTCTTATGCAACACACCAAAATAAAGAAAGCATTTGAATATAACAGAACTAGCTTAAGTTGAAAAATTACATGCCAAGAATGAAGTTGTTCATTACAAATAACATAATTACAGCCTAAAAGTTACATTAATGTTTTGGGACTAGCATAGACAACAATGTCAGGTAAACCAAAAGATGTCCAGGTCAAGTCATCGAGTCGGCTGCATCAGAGCTTCACCTCTATCCTATTGGCCCCCCGAGATCTACTTAACCGCAGGATCGGAACTCTCAGCATGCTGACCAGAGGAAGTTGGTGCTCCAGGGGTCCCACCTGTCCAATTCGGGAAAGAATCCATTAATAGTCGCGAACAATAAGCAATCAAGTTACGAAAAGACTGAAAGGGAAGACTTACCGGCATCTGCTCCTTGATCATCATCCTCCAACTGCACCCCTACCTCCTCAGCGGTAAGTAGCCGCATACCCTCCTTCACCGCCGCTTTCTCCTCCTTGGTGAACTGGGCCGTGACCACGTCCATTCTGAAGGCCACGCCACCCTCCTTATCTGCATCGGCCTTAGCCTCCTCCAGGGCCCTAAGGTAAATCCTGGCCATGACTCGGGGATAATCATCCATCCAGGATAAGTTGCCCTGTTTCCAAGTGCGAAAGTACATATCCTAAAGCATCTCATCCATTATCCCCTCGTTCTCCTCGAACTCCCTTATTCGGTCCCCAGAAGCAAACAGCTTTGCAATGGCAGCATCCCTCTCCGATTGGTATCGCGAGCAGTCAGCCCAAAAGGATTTCCTCATCGCCTCCATCTCCTCCTTCAGCTTGGTTTGAGCAAGCTCTGCGGCTTCAAGCTTCCCAGATAACTCCTGTACCCGCTCAAGATCCGCTTTTCGAACCTCATCCACCGTTGCAATGGCCATATCAATCCGTTCCTTACAAGCGGCCTCCATTTTCCGCAACTCCGCCATGCTGGCCTCTTCCATGGTTCTCTTTAATTGCCTAGAGGCGGCCCCATGTTGAGAGATCTGGATGGCCTAATCAGCGAGTTGTTTGGCCTGGTCGGAAACCATTAATCGCAGTCGAATGTTGGCGCTCCCGATTTCTTCCCCAGCGTTGACCAGTTGGGCATGATGCCCCATCAGCTTCCTGGTCTCCTCAGCAACCCGGTCGATGTTTGCCTTAGCTTCGTCCCCCAAAGATACAACCCGAGTGGTAATCAAATCATGGTCCACGGACTTAGCTTCATCAAGTACCCTTACCATAGGATTACGAGGGAGAAGGTACTCACCGGTAGCCTCATCGAAGGTAACATCACGAAAACCTGGATCCAGATCCGGATGACGCGCAAATGGATTACGGACTAAATCGGGATGTTCTATCTGGGTAACAGTAGGATTTTCAGACGGATGTGGAGAAGGTATAAACCCAGTACTCTCCTCCGTGGTATCCTGGGGAGGCTAAGTTGGAAGTTGAGGACCAGGTGAAGATTCAAGCAAGGAGCGACTCCTCTTCTTCCTTTGGGTATCCTCTTCGATAACTCCAAGAAGAGGATGGTAGCTGACTACGTCTCCGGGGCGGTTAGTCGGAGGCTTTGGTTTAGTAGAAGCCTTGAGAAGTTGGTATTGTTCGAGACGGTGCCGAACGTCCGATGTCTTGGCCACCTTACCTGCTTCTATGATATGGAACCAAGTGTTACAAGCATAAATTGAACTATAATTCAAGAAATATAACAAGTTAAGAAGAGTAAAGAAGTGCTTTGTTATACAAACCCTGGGGAGGAGTAGGATACTGCAATAAGTCCCGGATCTCACTCCAGGACGGAAGCCGATCATAAAATATTCCTAAATCCTTATCATAAATGGAGTCTACAGGAGTCAAAAATTCACCTTGATTCGCAGGAGTTGCCTTAGCTGAAATGCTCTTAGAAGATGAATCAGCACCAGTCCCGGCCTTGTCAGCTTTCTTTGGCTTCTCCACCAAGGCCGATCCTTCCCCCAATCCCTCAAAAGCTAGGTGGAAAGCATCATCTATCCACTCCTGGATCTCACCTACCTGCCGAGAAGACAAACCCCCAGTGCCATCACCGCTCTGTCCTTCGCCACCATCATCACCGCGACCAACACCATCGAGTTCTCCACCACTTCCACTCTCTGCCTCACCTCCTTCATCCTCGCCTCTTTCCTCCTCCACATCTTCCTCCTCTGGAACATCTGGACATGTGCTGGGGGAGGGTCCATCAGACTTCTTAAGTTTCTTCCCCCCGGCGACTGGATGTTTCGAGAAGGGTTTCCTTTTGCTGCTCTTCGCCGTAGCCCCTCCTTTAGCTTTAGCAGCCTTCTCCTCAGCAGTGTCTCTTTGCTTGACCACAGACTGGCGTGGCAGAATCAAGTTGAGCTCCAGAAGAGTAGCATCCTGATCAAATAAGAGGCTGCCCTCTCCCTTCCCGGAATGGCTTCTATCTCCGCAGCCATCTGAACCAGGCGATCGCTCTCTACAACCGCAAAGCCACCTGTCGCTAGCAAGAAATAAAGCACATAAGGAGGAGCATTGTAGTTAGAACAGAAATTATAAATAAGATTCAACTTACAGCCAGAGGTGAAGCGGTGGAAAGAAACAGAGTCATCCTTGACAAAAAACCATTCCTTCTTGAACATGCTAAACTTTGAATATAAGTCCAGGATTGGCTTGAAAGATACGGCCGATTATAAGCTAATATATGGAGACCCCTTCTTGTAGCCTCTCAAGTTGTACAGATACCGGATCTCCCGGTTAGAGGGGGGGCCCCCGTATTTTCGCTGGAAAATGATGAACAGACTCACCAAGATGGCATAGGAGTTGGGCTGAAGCTGGAAAGAGGCCACCTTCAAGTATGTGATGAAGCTGACTATCCAAGCGTTGATCGGAGGAATAGCCCCACACATGCAATGATACCTACTATAGGCAATGAACATGAGTAAACGGGTTAAAGTTGCTTAACTTTGAAAAACCTTTGAAAAGAAAAGGTATCACGTAAGACTTCCCACACATGAACATGGGTAAGTTTTTACCTTACGCTAACCAAAACATTTGATAGGAAATCTAGTGATATTATACCAGGGTCTAGGGTTTTCAAATAAATATTCACATAGCCGAAATTGTTAAATTTATTAAATTCCAGCATACTAGCCACAGAGTGGGTTATACAATCAAATCCGATGGCACTTATTGGAGATTTGATTTCCATACAATGGCAGGGCTACTGGGGTACTGCTCGTCACCGTACATGACCTAGAGCAACGCACCGAGGATCACTCCCGCCCCTCTGCAACGCAAACCGGAACCATCTCTTACTGGACAGTCCTGAATAAGAAAACCCCAACGGTTGTAGCTATTCAACCGCCCACACAGCCAAAAAAAGAGACTCTAGACAGGGGTAAATCTTATCCTACTTGGGTGCTACCCACTTAGCCTTGCTGCACCTCCCCTGTTTTAGCCATTTCCGGTTGATGAGGCTTGAGGCTACGATTACCTTTGTAGAACACATCTATCTTAGAATGCTCATCGTCCACCTGACGATGTGCTGAAAGCATTCAATCCATACAAGTTCGTTCTAGGTTCGAACGAAACTGAAGGCATTATCTCATTACCCTCATTTTGGAATCACCCTTAGAGTTAACGACAATAACCCTTGCACTCTGAAACTCCATCTCGAACCTGGAAGCACTATCTCCGTTATACTTGTATTGGAATCACCTTCAGATTTTATGACAGATAGTTCTTGCACTTCGAGTCTTCAACTTGATCTTCACTTGGATTCATGACCTAATGTTTAACTTGGATCGATGTTATTTTCGGATAATCAAATTTGATACCCGATCTCGGTCTCATCGAAATCTAAACGTATCTTAAAGGCCAAGTAGTTTAAAGGTTTAAACAATCCAACTAATTCAATACTTTGAATTCACACAGCATTCATAGATAATTATCACACATTTATCACTGATATTTCCAATATCATATCACAGAATATTACAACATATCATCCAATAAATATCATCCAATTCAGACATTCTACACAAACAATCATCCGCAAACAGGAATTTATTAATCCATATCATAGTTAATTAAATTAAATTATTTAAATTACTTAAGAATTAATCACCTTATCCTGCTTAATCAAACATTAATTAATTACAATCATTTAACTAATTCATCAATCCATGATTACCTTATCAATCAATCAATTAACCTCTAATCACAAATTAATTATACTTTAATTATTAATTAATAAACCTTAATTATTAATTAATAAACCTTAATTATTAATTAATCTCTTCCAATACAAAGTAATCAATCCTTACTTACTTTCATAATCAATTAATTAACCTTTAATTAAATGATTAATTATCCATTAACTATTGATTAATAGCCTTAATCATTAATCAATATCTCTTAATGCAAATTAATTAATCCATAACTACCCTAATAATTAATTAATTAATCATTAATTAACTAATTAATTATCCCTTAATTATTAATTGATAAAACTTAATTATTAATTAACAACCTTAATTACAAATTAATTAATCCATAATTATCAGTTAATCAATCCTTGATTAACAGTTAACCTATCTTTAATTAACAACTAACCAATCCTTAATTACCATTTGATTAATCCTTAATCACCATTTGATTAATCCTTAATCACCATTTGATTAATCAATTAATTACCATTCAACAAATTCTTAATTAATCTTTAATTATAGATTAATTATACTTCAATTATTAATTAATAAAACTTAATTATTAATTAATAAAACTTAATCACAAATTAAGCACTTCTTAATTACTAGTTAAGTAACCTTTAATTACTTAATTAATTAATCACTAATTACCAGTTAATTAATCTCAAATCATTAATTAATCAGTCTTAATTACTTAATTAATTAATTTTTAACTACACTTAATTATTTGATTAATTAAGCTCTAATCATTAATCAAAAATCTTCATTATCTAATTAATGATTTTTAATTACAATTTAATTAACCTTTAAATTTAGTTAACTTTTAATCCTTAACCATTTATTAATCAATTAAATTAATTGCCCTTAATTAATATCATAATAATCCTTTAGAATTAATTAAATTAATTAATTATACTTAATTCCCTTCAATTAATTTAATTAATGTCAAGGCATTAAAACCTTAATTATCTTAAAATAAACATTATCTTGTAAATGCCTTAATTACCATTAACATATTTACATCATTTACCTTCATTAATTAACTTCACTTAATTAATCACTAATTAAGTTTTTAAAATAAAATAATCATCGAACTTGATAAACTAAAGTTATCAAAACATAACTTTCTTAAAATAAATTAAACATTTATCAAGTATAGTTTTAAAAACTAGTTTGAAATTTGAATTTAAAAACTTGCTTTTTATATAAACTTTTAAAAATTTCAACCCTAATTTAAATTTTAAAATCACTTTAAATTTACTTAATAAATTTAAATTTAACAAACTTTAAACTTCTTAACCAAAATGTTAAAGAAAACATTTATTAAACAAAAAGTAATTTATATAAAAGGTTTTAAACTAATTTTATTTTTAAATTTCAAAAACCCTTGTTTTTTTATAACTTCTAAAACTACACAACATATAGCTTCGGGTAATACCCGAATGCCATTCGGGTTTAAACCCGAGTTCTTTCCCTTCTTCCCTTTTTTAAACACTTAGATAAAATTTTAAGTTTTAAAACTAACAGGCTAATCTCCTATAAACTACCCGAGTATAAACTCGAGTTTCTTACCCCAAAACCCAAACCTTTCTTCGAGCAAACCACAATCCAAAAACACTGACACCAGAAGATCACCGTGCACATGCACCATCGCCAGAGCCACCTCCGACCCTCGCCGCACACTCCGGCACTTCACCCTACGTCGTAGCAACCAATAACGACCACCAAAACATAATCACGATCCCTCAAACAAGATCGAGCTACCCAGTTGAGTCTGGAACTAAAGCAACCTTCAGCAAAACCTCTCGACCACACTGCTCCGACCACCAGAGGTTGGACGACTCTGGCCGACCTCTACCGAACCACCACACTACCATTCCCCAGAGTATCAAGCAACTCGCATCATCAGAGACGATGCAATGACCCCAAACACTAGCTCCAACAAAACTAGGGTTTACAACCCTTATGACCTAACGCCGATGCCATAGGAGGTGATAAATTCTCGTGGCATTTTTGCCTGAACCACCCATACCTCCTCCATCTCCAGTTAAGTTCACGACCACTCCAGTTCTTCCAACGACCAGAATTCGACCAGAAACCAAATTCCAGTCATCCCCCAAATTCACATTCATCCCAATGTTAAAAATTTGGATTTCCGTTTTAAAAATCCTATCTTTCAGAGATGATTCAAGATATATACTTGAATCGATAAAATTCAACATTTGATTTATCACATATTCAAGATTTCAACTGTATTTTCTTGTTTCCAGGAAATTCCCAAAATTAAAATACTTAAACTTGTTTTCAAAACCGAGATGGTGTTTAAACTAAACTAAGTTTTTTGAAACCTAAAGATTCAAAGTGATTAGGCAAGGAGTTTTGAATTTTGGTTCATTTTAAAATCTCTGTAATAAAAAAAACAAAGAGGCATAGACATCAGACATGCATATTCAAATATATTCATATACACAGATTTTATACTTCTATATACATGTGCAAGGCATCATCATCACAGCAATTTGTCCAGCAACAATTATTAATCTACTTAAGTTTTAAATTTAAATGTTTACTCACATTTTAAAAATGCAGAGAGCTTGAACTGGATTGAAACTGAATCTTCTGAAAATTTGAAAACTGCATATTGTTGTTTTGATTTCTGAAAGCTTGTCTTGCTTGAAACTTGAAGGTTAAAGCTGGAATGTTGGATAAACTGGAACATGATGATTTAAACTTTGATTCCACGCTTGTAGTTTTCAAAGTGTTACAGGCCTTGATAAAAGATGTTTCAGACTTTTGAAAATTGCTTATAGGGTTTGCTCTAAGTTTTGAAAATTGGTTACAGATTTTGATTTTGAGCTTGATCTTTTGTGAAATGCTTTCAGGTTGTTTTGAGGAAAAGATTACAGACTTATAGTTTGAGTTTGATCTTGTTTGGAAAAATGGTTTTTGTGGAGGATTTGAATACTGTTTTTTCTACAGATATTGATTTTAGAGGAGATGTTTTTGATTTTTCTGGTTTGCAGATGAGAATGTTTCAGGTTGTGGCCATTGATCTCTTGCTTGAATTGAAAGAAAAAGAATGAAGAAAGAAAAAGGAAGTTTTATATTATGTAAATAATGATTTATCAAAATTAAAGTAAAAGAAAATCAAAGGACACTTGTTAAATTTGTCACATTTGTCACAAACCATTATTAAATTCATAACACATGTTAACAATGAGCTTATAAATTAACCACTTATCATTTCTTATTTTTAAATTATTTTTAAATGGTTTTAAAAGCTTTATTATTAGTTTTCCTAATTAATAAGTACATTTATTAATTTATAAATGCTTTTTCTTATTTATATATAAATAATACTTTTAAAAGAAAATAAAATAAAAGCTAATTAGATTTTAAATAAAATCATATAAAATTATTTAATCCATTTTTAAATGCTAATTTAAAAGCTTTTGTATTTATTTACTATTAAATAAATATTTTCTAAAATTATATAAATAAAATGCCTTTGTTTAAACAAATCTTATTTTAAATAAAAACTTTATTCATATATTCTTTTACATCCAAAATAATTTCAAGATATATATATTCTTTTTAAATTTCAAATTTAAATTCAAATTTCAAATTCAAATTCAATTTAAACTTCAATTTAAAATTAAATCAAATATATCTACATTAATTTAAACATATTAAATTTGCAAACATTAAATTCTAATTTTAAAGCTAACTTAAATATATATATATATATATGTGTGTGTATATATATATGTATGTACATATACACGACACTTATTAAATTGAAAATATTAAGTATATTTTAAAATCAAATTTATAAAATAACACAAATGAAATAATTATTCTATTTAAAATCAATCTATATCTATATTTAAAAACATCACATTATTATTATTTGGTTATTTATATTTGAAAATAACAATTTTATCAATTTTAAATAATTTAAATAAGTAGATTAACGCATTTTAAATTCCTTGAAATTTCGGGATATCGCATTCCTTCACCCTTAAAAGAATTTCATCCCTGAAATTTAAAATAAAGATAATCCAAAATCTTTTATTTCATTATGACATTCAAGCATATCTATCAGCCATACACTATCAACCAAACAACAGTCCACCTAAACAAACAGTTTATTCAAACAAACAATTCATTCAAAAAAAACAACTCTAGCTATCTGGAGACAGATCCGGATAAGCCTTCCTAAAACTATCCAAAGTTCCTCAAGACAAACTCTGAAATCCTAACACCACAACAAGAGATAGATTGTTCACGTATTTCTTCAAATGAGATACGTGAAAAACATTGTGAATTCCAGCCATCCAAACTGGCAATTCAATCCTATAGACCGTAATCACAATCCTCTTCTCTTAATAGGCTCCACCTTCGTAGATGCCTCACTAATCAAAACTGGACCAAGAACCAGACAATCTCTCGACTCTACCCAACAGAATGGAAATCTACAGGGTCTTCCAAACAAAACTCCATAGGGTGCCATCTAGATACTCACCTGATAACTAAATGAGAATTCCAATAAATGTAGATGGTCCATCCAACATCCATCAAAATCCAAAACACAAGCCTCTCAAATCCTAAAAAATTTGGTTCATCCTTTCCCTTGGTCTGGGAATGATAGGCTGAACTCAAACTCAAACTCAAACCCGAACCTAAAGCTGATCACAAAGCCTCCCAAAACTTGCTAGAGAAGATAGGATCACGATCGCTAACAATGATGACTGGAACACCAAGCAGCCAGACAAACTCTCAAGAAAAACTCAGCCAAAGATGCAATAGAATGGGTTGCCTTAACCAAAATAAAATGGGCGCTCTTGGTCAACCGGTCTTCAATCACCCATATTCCCTCATTTCCCTCTTTGGTCCTTGGAAAATTGTCGATGAAATCCAAAGAAATCATTTCCTACTTCCAATTTGGAAACTTCCAAAGGCTGCAACAAACCTGCGGTCTGCTGTTGATCACCTCCACTTTCCGACAGATCGCACATCCATAGCCGAAAGAAGCTACATCCTTCATCACGCTCGGCCACAAGAAGGCTCTCTTCATATCCATATACATCTCTGAATATCCTGGTCTAGACACTCAACCTGGAGCGATGACTCTTTACTAGACCTTCTTGCTTCAAAATCCAGAAATTCGAAACAGAAATCCTTCCGATGATCCTCGGTGTTCCTTGGTCATCAAAACACAAAAATGGAGCACTAACCATTCTTGACCCAATCCATCCATTTCTGGCACGCACAAATGTCTGAGTAGAGCTCAAACTTATTCTTACCATCAGAAAAAGCTAGAACAGGCACACTAGCCGGCCTTGCCTTCAAATCTAAGAAAGCCTCTTTACACTCGGATCCACTTAAACTTTGCTCCTTTCTAAGTCACTTGCTTAAGTGTGAAGAAATCCTAGAAATATCCTTGATAAACTTCCTGCAGAACCCTGCCAAATCCAAAAAAAAACTACAGTTGCCTCCACTCCTGAATAGTAGCTATCCAGGCTGGATCTACAGAAATACCATCACCACAAACAATATGCTTTCTCAAAGCCTCTCACACTAACTCCAAATGTCGCTTGCTCTCCTCTTCAGAATTGGAGTAGACAAGAAAAACATTAATGAACACAAGAACAAACTTATAGCACACATCTCGAAAAACTCATTACATCAAATCTACACAGAATCTCAAAAGACTCATCCGTCTTGACCACAAAAACAACAGCTGACTCCAACTGGGAAAAACTAGGCTGAACAACATGCACTGCTCCCGGAACTAAGACGATACAAATCTCTATCTCCTGATGAAGACAAACCTTCACTCCCTCGAAAACATCCGGAAAATCCCTGACCACCTCGATGGGCTTTATGCCTTCTAGAGATGCCTCAACTCCAATCAACAGATTGCTCAAAAGAAATCTGGCATCATCGCAAGTCACTTTTCCGATTCTCCCCAACTCAGCCTCCAAAGATACAATCCTTACTTTACGCACCAAAAACAGCCTAATACTAATCTAACCAATCCAAACCCAGAATAAGATCAAACCCCTTTCAAATCCAATAAAATGGGTTACAGAAAAACTATAGGGAAGATAAGAAAATCTTAAGCCTCTACAGAACTTATCTTACTTGGTTATCTGCCTATAGGGCTAGATACAAAGATAGGACGTCAACCAAACAAAGAGAGGTGAAACTCCTCTAGAACTGATCATGTTGGAAATCCGAACAAATACCCAACAAATTTAGATAAGTATATAAAATCATATAAAAATTACAAATACGCGCTCTCAAGATAGACACTACTCCAGAGCCTAGGTATTATCGCAACCTACGCTCTGATACCAAGTGTAACGACCCGCCTTTCATTCCACAAAATGACGCATCATTAATAAGAAAGAAAGAGGTAGAAATAGAAAAGATAGAAGAAAGAACTCAATAATATCAGAATCTCACAGCAGAACAGAACAAAATATAATATATAACATGACTATTACATAGTCATTTACATATCGGAGTTACACAAATACTACAACACAAAATAGACGGTTATAAAAGTCTGTCAATTATATAATTCTGGTACAATTCGTACATCATCACAGAGATATAACACAGCAAAAACACAATATATGTACTAACGTTGAATCCTCCTACTCCATTCCTCCTTCAGAATTCGTCAAAGCTAACCTGAATCCCTTGGCTACTTGTAAAAAATTTGAGTACCCAAGAGTTTAAGAAAAACAGAATAAACTCCGGGTCATACATGGGTCTGGTGTGATAAACGGGTTAAAGTTTCTTAACTTTGAAAAACCTTTGAAAACAAAAGGTATCACGTAAGACTTCCCAAACATAAACATGGGTAAGTTTTTACCTTACGCTAACAAAAATATTTGACAGGAAATCCAGTGATATTATAGTAGGGTCTAGGGTTTTCAAATAAATATTCACATAGCTGAAATTGTTACATTTATTAAATTCTAGCATACTAGCCATAGAGAGGGTTATACAATCAAATCCGATGGCACTTATTGGAGATTGGATTTCCATACAATGGCAGGGCTACTGGGGTACCGCCCGTCACAGTACGTGGCCTAGATCAACGTACCGAGGATCACTCCCGACCCTCTGCAATGCAAAGCCGGAACCATCCCTTACTGGATAGTTCCGAATAAGAAAACCCCAGCGGTTGTAGCTATTCAACCGCCCACACAGCCGAAAAAAAGGGACTCTAGACAGGGGTAAATCTTATCCTACTTGGGTGCTACCTAATTAGCCTTGCTGCACCTCCCCTGGTTTGGTCATCCTCGGTTGACGAGGCTTGAGGCTACGATTACCTTGATAGAACACATCTATCTTAGAATGCTCATCGTCCACCTGACAATGTGCTGAAAGCATTCAATCCATACAAGTTCGTTCCGGGTTCGAACTTGTAAACATATCTTATCGAAATGCAAACGTATCTTAATGGCCAAGTTGTTTAAAGGTTTAAACAATTCAATTAATTCAATATTTTGAATTCACACAGCATTTATAGATAAATATCACACATTTATAACTGATATATCCAATATCATATCACAGAATATTACAGCATATCATCCAATAGATATCATCCAATTCAGACATTCTACATAAACAATCATCCACAAATAGGAATTTATTAATCCATATCATAATTAAATTAATTAAATTACTTAAGAATTAATCACCTTATCCTTCTTAATCAAACATTAATTAATACAATCATTTAATTAATTCATCACTCCTTGATTACCTTATCAATCAATCAATCTCTAATCACAGATTAATTATCCTTTAATTATCAATTAATAAACCTTAATTATTAATTAATCTCTTCCAATACAAAGTAATCAATCCTTAATTACTTTCCTTAATTAACCTTTAATTAACTGATTAGTAATCCATTAACTATTGATTAATAACCTTAATTATTAATCAATGTCTCTCAATGCAAATTAATTAATCCATAATTACCCTTATAATTAATTAATTAATCATTAATTAACTAATTAATTTTCCTTACTTATTAAGTAATAAAACTTAATTATTAATTAATAACCTTAATTACAAATTAATTAATCCATAATTATCAAATAATCAATCCTTGATTAACAGTTAACCCATCTTTAATTATCAATTAACCAATCCTTAATTACCATTTGATTAATCCTTAATCACCATTTGATTAATCAATTAATTACCATTTAACAAATTCTTAATTAATCTTTAATTATAGATTAATTATCCGTTAATTATTAATTAATAAAACTTAATCACAAATTAAGCACTTCTTAATTACTACTTAAGTATCCTTTAATACTTAATTAATTAATCACTAATTACCAGTTAATTAATCTCAAATCATTAATTAATCAATCTTAATTACTTAATTAATTCTTAATTACACTTAATTATTTGATTAATTAAGCTCTAATCATTAATCAATAATCTTCATTATCTAATAAATGATTTTTAATTACAAATTAATTAACCTTTAAATTAATTAACTTTTAATCCTTAATCATTTATTAATCAAGTAAATTAATTACCCTTAATTAATTTCTTAATTAATCCTTTATAATTAATTAAACTAATTAATTATACTTAATTCCCTTCAATTAATTTAATTAATGTCAAGGCATTAAAACCTTAATTACCTTAAGATAAACATTATCTTGTAAATGCCTTAATTACCATTAACATATTTACACCATTTACCTTCATTAATTAACTTCACTTAATTAATCACTAATTAAGTTTTTAAAATAAAACAATCATCGAACTTGATAAATTAAAGTTATCAAAACATAAATTTCTTAAAATAAATTAAACATTTACCAAGTATAGTTTTAAAAACTAGTTTGAAATTTGAATTTAAAAACTTGCTTTTTATATAAACTTTTAAAAATTTCAACCCTAACTTAAATTTTAAAATCACTTTAAATTTACTTAATAAATTTAAATTTAACAAATTTTAAACTTCTTAACCAAAATGTTAAAGAAAACATTTATTAAACAAAAAGTAATTTATATAAAAGGGTTGAAACTAATTTTCTTTTAAATTTCAAAAACCCTTGTTTTTTTAAAACTTTTAAAACTGCACAACATATACCTTCGGGTCATACCCGAATGCCACTCGGGCTTAAACCCGAGTTCTTTCTCTTCTTCCCATTTTTTTAACATTTGGATAAATTTTTAAGTTTTCAAGCTAACAGGCTAATCTCCTATAAACTACCCGAGTATAAACTCGAGTTTCTTACCCCAAAACCCGAACCTTTCTTCAAGCAAACCATAATCCAAAAACACTAACACCAGAACATCACCGTGCACATGCACTGTCGCCGGAGCCACCTCCGACCCTTGCCGCACCCTCTGACACCTCACCCTACGTCGCAGCAACCAATAATGACCACCAAAATATAATCACGATCCCTCAAACAAGATCGAGCTACCCAGTTGAGTCTGGAACTAAAGCAACCTTCAGCAAAACCTCTCGACCACACTGCTCCGACCACCAGAGGTCGGACGACTCTGGCCATCCCTGTCGAACCACCATGTTACCATTCCCCAGATTATCAAGCAACTCGCATCATCAGAGACGATGCAACGACCCCAAACTCTAGCTCCAACAAAACTAGGGTTCAAAATCCTTATGACCTACCACAGACGCCACAGGAGGTGATAAATCCTTTTGGCATTTCTGCCTAAACCACCCATACCTCCTCCATCTCCAATGAAGTTCACAACCACTCCAGATCTTCCAACCACCATAATATGACCAGAAACCAAATTCCAGTCATCCCCTAAATTCACATTCATCCTAGTGTTAAAAATTTGGATTTTCATTTTAAAAATACTATCTTTCAGAGATGATTCAAGATATATACTTGAATCAATAAAATTCAACATTTGATTTATCACATATTTAAGATTTCAACTTTATTTTATTGTTTCCAGGAAATTCCCAAACTTAAAATACTTAAACTTGTTTTCAAAACCTAGGTGGTGTTTAAACTAAACTAATTTGTTTGAAACCTAAAGCTTCAAAGTGATTAGGCAGGGACTTTTGAATTTTGGTTCATTGTAAAATCTCTGTAATAAAAAAATAGAGAGGCACAGACATCAGACATGCATATTCAAATACATTCATATACACAGATTTTATACTTCTATATACACATGCAGGGCATCATCATCACAGCAATTTGTCAAGCAACAATTATTAATCTACTTAAGTTTTGAATTTAAATGTTTACTCACATTTTAAAAATGCAGAGAGCTTGAACTGGATTGATACTGAAGCTTCTGAAAATTTGAAAGCTGCATATTGTTATTTTGATTTCTGAAAGCTTGTCTTGCTTGAAACTTGAAGGTTTGAAGCTGGAATGTTGGATAAACTGGAACATGATGATTTAAACTTTGATTCCAGGCTTGCAGTTTTGAAAGCGTTCTAGGCTTTGATAAAAGAGGTTTCAGGCTTATGAAAACTACTTACAGGGTTTGCTCTGAGTTTTGAAAATTGGTTGCAGATTTTGATTTTGAGCTTGAACTTTTGTAAAATGCTTTTAGGTTGTTTTGAGGAAAAGATTACAGGCTTATAGTTTGAGTTTGATGTTGTTTGAAAAAATGATTTTTGTGGAGGATTTGAATACTGTTTTTTTTTACAGATATTGATTTTAGAGGAGATGTTTCAGATTGTTCTGGTTTGCATATGAGAATGTTTCAGGTTGTGGCCATTGATTTCTTACTTGAATTGAAAGAAAAAGAATGAAGAAAGAAAATGGAAGTTGTTAAAGTGGGTAAAAGAAAATCAAAGAAGGACACTTGTTAAATTTGTCACATTTTCACAAACCATTATTAAATTCATAACACATGTTAACAATGAGCTTATAAATTAACCACTTATCATTTCTTATTTTTAAATTACTTTAAAAGATTTATTGTTAATTTTCCTAATTAATAAGTAGTTTTACTAATTTATAAATGCTTTTTCTTATTTATATATAAATAACACTTTTAAAAGAAAATAGAATAAAAACCAATTACATTTTAAATAAAATCATATAAAATTATTTAATCCATTTTTAAATGCTAATTTAAAAGCTTTTGTATTTATTTACTATTAAATAAATATTTTCTAAATTTATATAAATAAAAATCCTTTGTTTAAACAAATCTTAATTTCAAGATATAAATATATATACTCTTTTTAAATTTCAAATTCAAATTTAAATTTCAAATTTAAATTCAAATTTCAAATTCAAATTCAGTTTAAACTTCGATTTAAAATCAAATCAAATATATCTATATTAATTTAAACATATTAAATTTGGAAATATTAAATTCTAATTTTAAAGCTAACTTAAATAAATATATATACATATACACAACACTTATCAAATTGAATATAATAAGTATATTTTAAAATCAAATTTATAAAATAACACAAATTTAATAATTATTCTATTTAAAATCAATCTATATCTATATTTAAAAACATCACATTATTATTATTTGGCTATTTATATTTGAAAATAATAATTTTATCAATTTAAAATAATTTAAATAAGTAGATTATCACATTTTAAATTTCTCGAAATTCCGGGATATTACAAGTACATAAATTTATTGCGTGTAAAATGTTGTAATTTATCTAAATCTAAAAGTATAAATCGAAATTTCCTGAAACGAAAAGCAGAATAAATATTATAATAAAATACATTTTCAAGGAGAAAGATTAGCATTTAAAAATTCAAATTTAAAATATTCAACCGTGGTCAAACTTTGACTTTCAATTGACCAAAAATACAAACTTTTCAGAAATTGCTTATTTTATTAAATTTGTCAAATGTACACATTATTATTATTGAAACCTCAATTAATTCATTCAGATAGGTTTTAATCTTTTATATTATCTTATAAATAAAATATGCATTCCCATTTCATCCTAGTTATCAATTAATATAGTAATTAAATTAATTTACTTATCATTAAATTTATTTATCATAGATTACATTCCAATCAATTAAAATTGATTCCCATTGTTTGATTTGATTTGATTTCCATCTTTATACTATGCCCACTGTTTCTTTATAAACCTGGTTACATTAGTTTTATATTCCATTACATTAATACACCCCTATTTACATCTTAAATTTGTACAAATGTTACCTTTTATAAATGTGTACTTTTGTCAATTGTACACATTAATTAAGGTTTGAAACCAATTAAATAAATTTACTTTGGTTCTGTAACAACCCGCATATTTATCGATTTTATATTTAAATATTTTATTTAAATATTTTATTGTTAGTCGGATTTTAGTCCGAAAAGCTACTTTTTGCATACGGTCGAATTAGGACTCGGGACCACTCCCATTGAGTTTAAAATGCCGTTTGCGACCTTTTTGAGTATAAGCTTCGATATGTTTGGAGAAAGTTGATTTCTGCTACTTTTTACTTTGGGTTTGGTTTTTTGGGCTCAACCCTATGTTAACTTATGCTCAAATCTGAGCCACTCTCCCCCACTTACCCTCATTCTCTTCTCTTTTCAGTTTTTATAACATTAATGGTGGAGGAGATTGGAAATTAAAACTCCAAAACCCTAGTTTCTCTTGCAAATCAAATTCCTAGCTCCAAACTCAAGAAGAACCCATTGGTAAGCTTCTCTTCTTCTTCTCCAACTTATTCTCTTACCAATTTCAGAAATTCCTAAACCTAATTTTGGGAATGTTCTTGTTTTTGTGCTTAGATTCAAGCTCAATTGGGTTGTGTTGAAGAGAGGTTGATTATCCATTTGCTTTCAAGCTTCTTCTTGTTCGATTTTGTGAAAAGGTGAGATTTTTATCTCACATCTATGACTATAATTATCTTTGGTTGTTGGGTATGAATTCCTAACACTTATTCATGTGCATTTGCTCTTGATTTGGATTGGTTTTGTGAATACTCCAATTTTTGGGTTTTTAAGTCAAATTTGAGTGAAATCCTTTTATGGATGATTGATCATGCTTTTGGTGATGCATCGAGGAGCATATAGGGACGGGTTGCCGATTGGCATAAACCCTTAGAGCCAATGTTCGTCCGGTTGCATTTTGGAAGAGTTTGCTCTTCATTTGAATAAGGCTGAAAAACAGCCCAGGCATGATTCAGTCGACTGAACCTGAAACCCGAGAGTTTCCAGGCATGATTTAGTCGACTGAAAAACTTTGCACAGTCGACTGAAACTGGAAACAGAAAGTTTCCTGAACCTGGAAAATTTCCATGTACAGGGTCAGTCGACTGAAAAACTCTGTTCAGTCGACTGAACCTGCTGTTTGAGTCCAATTTGCCTTTTTGGATTGAAATTCCAATTTAAATCGATTCGTGATAATCCTATTTGTTGTTATCATCTATTATGATTTTGATGACTCTTTTTTTAGGGATTTTTGGAATATCCATTTCGATGGATCCTTTATCGATTTCCTTGGGTTTTATTCACGTCTTTGTATGTGAATTTTTGTGATTGATTGTTCTTACAATCTTCTTCATGGTTTGTCACTTTAAAAATATAAAGGTTTTCTATACTAGTAGTAAATATCAAAACTCTTTCCTCAAACGATTTCAATACTATTTTAATACCAAATTCGTTTATAAAACCGTTTTCCAATCTATTAGTATATACAAACCTTTACCTCACTCGTATGAGAAATCTGATTAAACGGCTTAGTAAAACAAGTGGTATGAAACGCTTGCGTTTACTTTGTCGGTTAATTCTTGGACTTGTTCAATTGAACCTCTTGTGACAATTTTCTAGTGGAGATTTACAGTTTGTTCGTAAATATGTAAGTTAAGCAAGTGGTTATGGGACATGAAGCTAAACTCATATATTTACTAGCTTAGTGTAATCGACACTTCTCGTTGATCATGACGATCATCTTTGTGATTTAGACTAGCAATGCGCGATGTCTCTTTGTCTGCGAGGGAGACTAAACCCTGTTTTGTGGAGTTTCGACTCAATTTGTGATGGGGTAGCAACCCATGGTCTTCGGGCCGTTTGTGGAGCTTCGGCTCAATTTGTGATGGTTAGCGACCATGGAATTAGCGTTCCGTTTGTGATACACGTGTTGGTGGGCTTTATGCTCCCGTTTGTGATAGGCCTTCCCCCCCTTTGTGATTTCTGGATTCCTTGTGTAGATTCCTAGAATTTGTGTTTCACCAATTTTCGTGATTTCCATTGATAAGTTTTATCAATATTTGTGCATTGGTGAATTTGTGTGTCATTGACTTTTGTGATTTCTGGATTTCTTGTGTAGTCTTCTGGAATTTGTGTGTCATTGACTTTTGTGATTGACATTGATATTATCGTCAATAATTATGGTATGGTGAACGAAATAAGGAGTATGACGTTTCTTTGATTCTTGTGTAGATTTGGTGACATTGATTAATCTCTTGATGATTATCAACTAAGTATGTATATATATATCATAGCTTGGCATTGTGATTATTATGTGTTTAGTCATATCTCTTATTCTATATCGTTTCATCTGATATTTATAGTTAGACTGATCCGTTTATTATTTTCTTAATAAATAATACTCGGGTCAGACCGAGATGTTACAGGTGCTTCTGCTTGACTTCTCATCCGGGATTAACTCCTTGACTTTTGGGTTAACTACTTAGATTAGTAGTTATTTTGTTGTATACATTTGAGATATAGACTCCTTAATGTATACTTATTCTTTTGTGTAGTTCGTGTAACTATTTTTTTGTGATATTGTGGATCTTTTTAGACCACTACTCTGATGTACACTTCCTAGTGTAATATTCATATCTATTTCCGCCTTTGTGATATGAATTGTCTGTGACTGATTTGTGTTATGCTTATTTCTATATTTGTTTTCCGAAGGATTTATATAGCCACCGTGAAGTAGCTTTGAGTTTGTGTCGGTATGTCGGATTTCCTCTATGCATGTTATATTATCTGACATATCGGTGCTCGCATAAAGAAATTACATGGATGGTCGCTCCTCAACAGCCTTATTCTCCGCGCTAGTCGACAGCATTCACCGTAATGTTCTTGGCTAGCGTGGGTATAGAGGTGGGGCGTCACAGCTTGGTATCAGAGCCAAACTTCGGAACAATATGGAATATTATAACAAGGATCATCGTTCTAAGTTCATCTTAGGAGTCGTGCTTTAGGATTTTATTCGGGTCTTCGTACCGTTCTATCCTATTTTCTTTATGATTCCTTGTTTTATCTATCAAGATTGCTTGATATTCAATTTGGTGAATAACCTTTTCTTCTTCTTCTTTCTTTCTAAAGGAAGAGAAATGTCTAGACCAGGCCGTCCCAGAGCCGTGCCATCTAGCACTCCACCCCAGGATGGAGTTTTTATGACTGCTCAACAGCTTCTTGATTTGGTAACAAATGCTCAAGCAGCTGGAGCTAACCCGGAACCTACTCACCCAAAGTCGGGATTTGCACGCTTGTGTAGCGATTACACTAATTTGGGTGGGGAGCCATTCAAAGGTTCCGAAACTGTTATTGAAGTACAGGCTTGGCTAAGAACATGCGATCGCATCTTTTCGCGCATGAATCTTATTGACCTTCACCGAGTTCAGGTGGCCTCTAGTATGCTCCGAGGAAGAGCATTGGACTGGTACGAGCTTCTTATTTCTGAAACTAATGAAGCGGATCTCACTTGGGAGAAATTCCGAGAACGCTTCGAGTTGAAATTCGTACTGGAAGCAGAGAAAGTGACGTTGGCTCGACGGTTTATAGACCTTGTTCAAGGCGAGTCCTCCGTGACTGATTACGTCGCCTCCTTCGAGTCGCTTTCCAAATATGGGGTTGAATACATCAACACCCCTCTGAAGAAGAATCAGAGATTTGTTTATGGCTTAAACAAAAGTCTCAAGAAGCCATTACTTCTAAAGTTAGAAGTTTCTTTCGACCAACTCGTTGATATCGCTCTTCGTCTTGAAGAGGCGGATAGAGAGAATGATGTTGATGTGGTGGGTTCCAAACCAAACTTCAACAACAGAAAGAGGCCAAACAAATTTAAAGGCCCTTATCCCAATAAGAAAGGGAAGCAAGCAACCTCCGTGGAAAAGACTTCTTCCTTTGGTCATGGGGAATGCTATAATTGTGGTTCGAAGGACCATTATGCGAACAAGTGCCCAAAGTCTCTTTCTTGTCGCTACTGCGAAGTTCCCGGTCATGTTATATCTTCATGCCCCAAGCTTCAGGGCAAGAAGGAGGGAAAGTTAAATGTTGCTCAAGCCCCTGGCAACACATCTCGTGACCAAGGTATTTCTCATTCTATTCTAGATGGAATTATCTTGTTTCGTGATCATCCTATTCGAGTTCTTTTTGATACGGGTGCGTCCCATTCTTTTATATCAAAAGAACTTGTTGATACTTTTTCTTTGGATGTTTTGTGTTTAATGACTTCTTTGAGAATTGAGAATCCGGTTGGTGGATCCGCAACAAACAGTTTATTGTGTAAAGATGTCGAGATTATTTTGTGCGATTTATCTTTCCGAGCCGATTTGCATGTCATGCGTTATTTAGGCTTTGGAATGATTTTGGGAATGGATTGGCTTAACCATTATGAAGCTCATATCCTATGTCCTGAGCGGACTATTCATCTTCGACATCCTCAATCTGTTAATCAGGTTTCTGTTATTCTTAAAGATTCAGATTCTGCTTTGGTTGCATCTTTATATTCTTTAAATCCTCGTGATGACGATGATGATGATGAGGGTGATATTATTTCTCTTACTCATGTCGTTTGTGAATTTTCCGACGTATTCGAGCCCGTTTTAGGATTACCACCTAAGCGAGCAATTGAGTTCAGAATTAATCTTATTCCGGGAGCTCAACCTATCACTCGTCCTCCTTATCGTATGTCCAATAAAGAAAACGAGGAGATGCGTAAACAATTATCTGAATTGGAAACGAAGCAATTTATTCGCTCTAGTTCCTCGCCTTGGGGAGCTTCAGCTATTTTTGTGAAGAAATCCGATGGTACACTTAGGCTTTGCGTTGACTACCGCAAGCTTAATGATCTTACTATCAAAAATAAATATCCTTTACCTCGGATTGATGATCTATTCGATCAACTTAGTGGTGCTAGAGTCTTTTCACAATTGGACTTGGCTACCGGTTTTCATCAGCTTCGTATTTCAGAGGATAGCATTCCTTTGACATCGTTCCGCACTCGGTATGGATCTTATGAATGGCTTGTTATGCCATTTGGGTTAACTAATGCCCCGGCTTATTTCGTTGACTTAATGAATCGAGTTTTTAAAGACTTTCTCGACCGGTTTGTTCTCATCTTTATCGATGATATTCTTGTTTATTCTAAAACCGAGGAGGAGCATGAAAAACATCTTCGGATTGTGTTGGAAACTCTTAGGAGTAATCAATTAAAGGCAAAATTTTCTAAGTGCCACTTTTGGCAATCTCGTGTGAAGTTTCTCGGTCACATTATTTCTGAATCCGGATTTCCGTGGATCCTTCAAAGATTGAAGCGATTCAAGATTGGAAGAGACCGAAGAGTGTGACAGAGATTCGTAGTTTTCTTGGATTGGCGGGCTATTACCGTCGTTTTATCAAAGACTTTTCTAAGATTTCCGTGCCTCTCACTAGCTTGACGAAGAAAGGTGTTAAATACATTTGGTCGGACAAATGTGAAGCTTCTTTTCAGAAATTAAAAGAACTTCTTTCTGATGCTCCTATTCTTGTTATTCCCGATGGGAATCAAGATTTCGTTGTTTATACCGATGCTAGTCGCATTGGTTTGGGTGCCGTTCTTATGCAAAAGGAACGCGTTATTGCTTATGCTTCTAGGAAATTAAAGCCTGCTGAGACTAGATATGCCACTCATGATTTAGAACTCGCGGCTATTGTTTTTGCTCTTCGGATTTGGCGTCATTATCTCTTAGGAGAGAAATTTGTTCTTTACACAGATCATAAGTCTTTGAAATATTTATTCTCTCAAAAAGAACTTAATTTGCGTCAACAGCGTTGGCTCAAATTTCTTGCACCATATGATCTTGATATTCTTTATACTGCCGGTAAGTGTAATCGTGTCGCCGATGCTCTTAGCCGTAAACAACAAGTTGTTGTTTCTATGATGATATTCGAATGGAACGATCTCGAGATTTTATCCACTTGTGAAATTCGAGACCGTGTTTCCGATTTATGCTCATCATTTGTTTTATGTAGCTTTGAGGCTCATCCATCTCTTTTAGACCGCATTCTTGAAGCTCAAAGGCTAGATACTGAATTGGTTCTTCTTGGCCAAAATATTAAGGATAAAATTGATATTGAAGGTTTGAAAGACTTTAATATCGATTCTCGTGGCGGCATTCAGAAATTTGGTAGACTTATCGCGCCAAATGTTTGGGATCTTTGTAAAGATATTTTAGAAGATTCTCATCACTCTAAATTTACCATTCATCCCGGTAGTAGTAAAATGTACGCGGATATGAAGCGACTTTATTATTGGGAGGGAATAAAACTTGACATCGCTAACTTCGTTAAACGTTGCATGACTTGCCAACTCGTTAAGGCCGAACATCAAAGGCCCGGAGGGTTATTGCAACCTTTAGAAATTCCAGTTTGGAAGTGGGATCAAATTTCCATGGATTTTATAGATGGCCTTCCCCGTTCTCGATCGGGTTATGATAGCTTATGGGTAATTGTTGATAGACTTACTAAATCCGCCCATTTTATTCCCGTTCGGTCTAACCGAACTGTTCCTCTTTTGGCCAAGATATTTATCAAAGAAATTGTTAAATTGCATGGTGTTCCTACTTCTATTGTTAGTGATCGTGATCCATTGTTTACTAGTGGATTTTGGAGGAGTCTTCAAAAAGCTTTGGGAACGAAGCTTAATTTTAGCACCGCTTATCATCCCCAGTCCGATGGACAAACCTAGCGTGTGAATCAAACTCTTGAAGATCTTCTTCGTGCTTGTGTTCTTGATTTTGGTGGAAGTTGGGAAGATCATATTTCACTTGTTGAATTTTCCTATAATAATAGCTTCCAATCTAGTATTGGTATGGCACCTTTTGAGGCACTCTATGGAAGGCCATGTCGATCTCCTTCTTGTTGGCTTGAGGCCGGTGAGAAGCTGGTTTTAGGTCCAGATTTTATTCGGGATTCTACAGAAAAGATTGATCTTATTCGTCATAGGATGAAAGAAGCCCAGAGTAGACAAAAATCCTATGCCGATAACCAGAGAAGGAAGTTAGAATTTTCTGTGGGAAATCTTGTGTTTATTCGTGTTTCACCAATGAAAGGTGTTGTACGTTTCAGTCGATCGGGAAAGCTTGCGCCTCGATATATTGGGCCATTTCCTATCACCGAACGTATTGGTTCCATGGCTTATCGCCTTTTATTACCAGCTCAGTTTTCTGCTATTCATGACGTGTTTCACGTTTCTCAACTTCGGAAATGTCTTCGAGATTCCGATTCTATTCTTGAGCCCGGTGTTGTGGAAGAGATTGAAGTTTCGCCTAATTCAACTTATGAGCAACATCCTATTCGTATCATTGCTTCGGAAGTCCAACGACTTCGAAATAAAGATGTTCCGCTTGTTAAAGTTCAATGGTCTTCAAATCCTAAGGATTGTTCTTGGGAATCTAGAGAGTACATCGAGCGTACACATCCGGACTTACTTTCTCGTGCTCTTTGAGGTGAACTTCTTATTTCAAACTTCTTTTGTGTTGAATATTCTTTTATGGTTGTTACTATATATCTTCTTCTTGTAATATTGCGAGGACGCAATTTCTTTAAGGAGGGGAGTCTGTAACAACCCGCATATTTATCGATTTTATATTTAAATATTTTATTTAAATATTTTATCGTTAGTCGGATTTTAGTCCGAAAAGCTACTTTTTGCATACGGTCGAATTAGGACTCGGGACCACTCCCATTGAGTTTAAAATGCCATTTGCGACCTTTTTGAGTATAAGCTTCGATATGTTTGGAGAAAGTTGATTTCTGCTACTTTTTACTTTGGGTTTGGTTTTTTGGGCTCAACCCTATGTTAACTTATGCTCAAATCTGAGCCACTCTCCTCCACTTACCCTCATTCTCTTCTCTTTTCAGTTTATATAACATTAATGGTGGAGGAGATTGGAAATTAAAACTCCAAAACCCTAGTTTCTCTTGCAAATCAAATTCCTAGCTCCAAACTCAAGAAGAACCCATTGGTAAGCTTCTCTTCTTCTTCTCCAACTTATTCTCTTACCAATTTCAGAAATTCCTAAACCTAATTTTGGGAATGTTCTTGTTTTTGAGCTTAGATTCAAGCTCAATTGGGTTGTGTTGAAGAGAGGTTGATTATCCATTTGCTTTCAAGCTTCTTCTTGTTCAATTTTGTGAAAAGGTGAGATTTTTATCTCATATCTATGACTATAATTATCTTTGGTTGTTGGGTATGAATTCCTAACACTTATTCATGTGCATTTTCTCTTGATTTGGATTGGTTTTGTGAATACTCCAATTTTTGGGTTTTTAAGTCAAATTTGTGTGAAATCCTTTTATGGATGATTGATCATGCTTTTGGTGATGCATCGAGGAGCATATAGGGCCGGGTTGCCGATTGGCATAAACCCTTAGAGCCAATGTTCGTCCGGTTGCATTTTGGAAGAGTTTGCTCTTCATTTGAATAAGGCTGAAAAACAGCCCAGGCATGTTTCAGTCGACTGAAAACTCTGTTCAATCGACTGAACCTGAAACCCGAGAGTTTCCAGGCATGATTCAGTCGACCGAAAAACTCTGCACAGTCGACTGAAACTGGAAACAGAAAGTTTCCTGAACCTGGAAAATTTCCATGTACAGGGTCAGTCGACTGAAAAACTCTGTTCAGTCGACTGAACCTGCTGTTTGAGTCCAATTTGCCTTTTTGGATTGAAATTCCAATTTAAATCGATTCGTGATAATCCTATTTGTTGTTATCATCTATTATGATTTTGATGACTCTTTTTTTAGGGATTTTTGGAATATCCATTTCGATGGATCCTTTATCGATTTCCTTGGGTTTTATTCACGTCTTTGTATGTGAATTTTTGTGATTGATTGTTCTTACAATCTTCTTCGTGGTTTGTCACTTTAAAAATATAAAGGTTTTCTATATTAGTAGTAAATATCAAAACTCTTTCCTCAAACGATTTCAATACTATTTTAATACCAATTCGTTTATAAAACCGTTTTCCAATCTATTAGTATATACAAACCTTTACCTCACTCGTATGAGAAATCTGATTAAACGGCTTAGTAAAACAAGTGGTATGAAACGCTTGCCTTTACTTTGTCGGTTAATTCTTGGACTTGTTCGATTGAACCTCTTGTGACAATTTTCTAGTGGAGATTTACAGTTTGTTCGTAAATATGTAAGTTAAGCAAGTGGTTATGGGACATGAAGCTAAACTCATATATTTACTAGCTTAGTGTAATCGACACTTCTCGTTGATCATGACGATCATCTTTGTGATTTAGACTAGCAATGTGCGATGTCTCTTTGTCTGCGAGGGAGACTAAACCCCGTTTTGTGGAGTTTCGACTCAATTTGTGATGGGGTAGCAACCCATGGTCTTCGGGCCGTTTTTGGAGCTTCGGCTCAATTTGTGATGGTTAGCGACCATGGAATTAGCGTTCCGTTTGTGATACACGTGTTGGTGGGCTTTATGCTCCCGTTTGTGATAGGCCTTCCCCCCCCCTTTGTGATTTCTGGATTTCTTGTGTAGATTCCTAGAATTTGTGTTTCACCAATTTTCGTGATTTCCATTGATAAGTTTTATCAATATTTGTGCATTGGTGAATTTGTGTGTCATTGACTTTTGTGATTTCTGGATTTCTTGTGTAGTCTTCTGGAATTTGTATGTCATTGACTTTTGTGATTGACATTGATATTATCGTCAATAATTATGGTATGGTGAACAAAATAAGGAGTATGACGTTTCTTTGATTCTTGTGTAGATTTGGTGACATTGATTAATCTCTTGATGATTATCAACTAAGTATGTATATATATATCACAGCTTGGCATTGTGATTATTATGTGTTTAGTCATATCTCTTATTCTATATCGTTTCATCTGATATTTATAGTTAGACTGATCCGTTTATTATTTTCTTAATAAATAATACTCGGGTCAGACCGAGATGTTACAGGTGCTTCGGCTTGACTTCTCATCCGGGATTAACTCCTTGACTTTTGGGTTAACTACTTAGATTAGTAGTTATTTTGTTGTATACATTTGAGATATAGACTCCTTAATGTATACTTATTCTTTTGTGTAGTTCGTGTAACTATTCTTTTGTGATATTGTGGATCTTTTTAGACCACTACTCTGATGTACACTTCCTAGTGTAATATTCATATCTATTTCCGCCTTTGTGATATGAATTGTCTGTGACTGATTTGTGTTATGCTTATTTCTATATTTGTTTTTCGAAGGATTTATATAGCCACCGTGAAGTAGCTTTGAGTTTGTGTCGGTATGTCGGGTTTCCTCTATGCATGTTATATTATCTGACATATCGGTGCTCGCGTAAAGAAATTACATGGATGGTCACTCCTCAACAGCCTTATTCTCCGCGCTAGTCGACAACATTCACCGTAATGTTCTTGGCTAGCGTGGGTATAGAGGTGGGGCATCACAGGTTCCATTCATTTTACTAATTGTTACTTTATAAATTTACATTTCTAGTTAATTTATACATTTACACCTCCCGTTACTACATTAATTCTTATTAATGACATTAAAGATTTCCTACTTAATTTATAGACTAAAAAGACAACTTATAATAGCTGTTACCATTACCCTTTAATTTACACATAAGTTTATTATATCTAACTAATTAGTATAATTACCTACCTAATATTGAATTCATTATTATTTACAAATCAATTGTTACAATTACTTAATTAACACTGATTTACTTCAATTTATACTGATCATATATTATCTTATTAATGATTCAACATTCACACTTGTTTTCTTATATTCAAATCTATAACTAAGTGCAACAATTTACATTATTTCAATTAGTTTGAAATTTCATAGTTAGTGTTAATTACATAGTTACGTTTCATTTTAGCTTTTTTTTTCACTATTAAATTACAATGTCTTTATTCTTCCAGTTTCAATTACAAAAATCGTATTAAATCAACAAATTATATTATTGATAATTTACGGGTCGTTACACTCTTCCTCACTCTGAACTTTTCGTCCCCGAAAAGGAAAAAGAAGGGAAAGAAAGAATTAAGTAAGCAATACATCTTATTCAAAAATACTAACTTTATAAACAAATAAATTTACAAAATTAATTAATTTGAATAAAATATACCAATTTATTTAAAAATTCCTTTAACACCATTTTATATTGTAAGTTACTCAATTATCCCTTTATTCTATTTACCTCAGTTAATCCTTTTATAACTAAAATTTAAGTGTATAACATTTATTATAACCACTCAAATTTTATTTATAAAAAACCTTTTATATTGTATATTATCCAATTACATATTTAACTTTCAATAATTTAGGTAAGTCATATTGGAATGTAATTGAGTATTATACAATATAAAATTTTCTAATTCAATTATTCAAGTTTAAATATTTATTTATAATTTTGATTTCCATTTATAATTGAAAATTTCCTTTCAGATAAAATTTTAGATTAACTTCAAACAATTAGAGATAAATAAATATACACAATATATATCAAATCAAATTTAAATCATATATATATATATTGTAATTCAAATCATACTTTACGAAGTTCAAATCCAATTTAACTTCCAAACAAAAGTGTAGCATAGCTATAGAATGGTCTCTCCACTTCGAAGCTCGAAAATGAACGTCGATGATGCGGCCGCTATCACCGAAATTATTTTCTAGTGACAAAGAGAAGAGCACTGATTTAAAACTAAAATTATTTGAAACAATTTCTACTTTAAATGCCTTAAATAATGTATCCTTTAAAACTTTAAACACAAAGTTTAAAACTATCGGAAATTAAAATTTTAGTTTCTTGTTTAAATTCATTTATTTTAGTCTCGTGTTTAAATTCATTTAAATTTCCAAACTAATTTATAATCATGTTTATATTTCAATTATTTATATCTATGAACAAAAGTTAATGGATACAAGCTATATAGAAAGTCAAATACTATTTTTCAACATCCAATTCAATTAACATTCAAAATTCAAAAAATTATACTTATACATATATAATATAATTATACAAAATTTACTCATTTACTAAGTTTGAAAAAAATACTATGTTCGTTTGCTCTATTCAAGTGTTTTTGGGATCCTATCGATAGCGTTGATCAGACGAATCGAAAGAAAACCCAAATCAACATCAACAACTCAAACAACACAATATATAAAATATTTTAAATATAGATTTACAAAGCATGGATAGAGATTCCAATTTGATTAATTCATATCAAAGAAAATTTGGATTTGAGGATAAGTTGGAACAAAAGATAAGATGGTTAACTAACAAAATGAGGAAATGGATAAGCTTATATAAATCATGGGCAACCTTAATCAAGTCAATCATGACTTCTAAAATTAGACTGATGCAGAATCCTAAGGAAAATCTACATTTGACCTCAAGAGATAGAATTCGGTATAACAAGAGATACTAGCATCTAAGCCGAGGATATATAAATCTCCGGTGAATCAATGCCAATTGTAAAGGTGTTTCACCCTTTCACAAGTCAATTCAGTGGAGCTATGGGACGCTCCAAAATTTAGAATAGTACGAATAGTGAGGGAGAAGAAAGAATTTCAAAACCGAGGGAACATTCCAAAATTCGAAGGAAACAGGGTCAAAAGGAAGAGAATGACACTCGAATGAAAGTGATTTTGTAAGTAAATTTACCGTATATGCTAAGTTTTGCCTTGAGCCATAGCTCTAATACCAACTGTAATGACCTGATATTCTCAACCATTCACATCCGCACATGTCGGACTTGAATTGTTCAAAATACCGAATTGTAAATATAAATTTGGCAAAACTCAGAATATGCAGTAAATAAATAAATCACAGATCACAAACACAGAGTAATATAATGCAGTGGAATCAAAGAGATAGTAGTTCATGAAGCTACTACATAAATACATCAGAGTTAAACAAGGGTGCAACAGAAGTTTAATACAATAATCAAGTACAAAGCTGAATACATCACTGGAATCAACTGAATAACTGGAATCAAATGAATACTGAAATTGAAATAGATAGTTAGATCTTCAAGCAAAGCTCCAACTTCGAAGGTGACTCTCTTATGCTATATCACTCAGTCTGATCCGAGCGTAAAGCAAAACACAAAACACTCGAGTCATGACATACATACTTATACAATGTAAACCAACTCAAGTGAACTGTAACAAAAGGTACAAGTAACTTAAAGGATGCTTGGGACCGTCCATCCTCTGAGGATCCGTTAAACTATTTACTATGTAGTAATGTTTTGCTATCATAATAATGTCTATAGTAAAATAAACTTACTTTTAAATAGCATTAAGGCTTTACATTTTCCACCTTAACATATTTACATATTCCAATAGTCTATACAGTACCTTAATCTCCCCCGTACCAGGCATCGTCAGAGGGCACTCCATAGGTATGGTACAAAATAAAATCGTAAAAGGAACGCTAGGGTAGGTGACACGGCGCATAAGGCAATGCCAGGGTAGACATACCAATTACGCATCCGGGCTAGTGGTAATGCGTAGCAGCTACTACCGCCCACCTCGAGCCACACCCCAAAATTAAAAATCAAAAGTGGCCACTAAATCAATCCAAATTCAGAGTATAATGTCGAAAGAGTGCGTCCAATAAGAGGGCTACCTCCTTGGCCTGAGAGTCGCTCCTGTTTTAGCCACCTTATGCCAACTCACGGGAGTCGGGTCCAAGTATGTAACGACCCACTATTTTGGACCATTCAAATCGACAATAATTGTAACAACCCGCATATTTATCGAGTTTACATTTAAATATTTTTATTTAAATATTAAATCGTTAATCGGATTTTGGTCCGAAAAACTACTTTTTGCAAACGGTCAAATTAGGACTCGAGACCACTTCCATTGAGTTCGAAATGTCGTTTACAACTTTTTAAGTATAAACATCGATAGGTTTGGAGTTAGTGAAATTTCACTAACTTTTCCCGCTTTGGACTTTGGGTTAGTTTAGCCTATTAAGCCCAAGTTCCAACCCTCTTCTCCTCACTCTTCATAAATTTCCTAACTAACTCAAGCTTTAGCATTAATGGTGAAGAGAATGGGAAATTAAAACTCCAAGCTCAAATTCAATTGCAACTCCATCATTCAACTCCAAATTCAAGTAGAAGATATTGGATTCAAGCTTTGGATTGCTTCTCCTTGCTTTCAAGCTTCATCTTCATAAATTTTAGTGCAAAGGTGAGATTTTTATCTCACAATTCTAGTCTATAACTATATTGGACTGTTGGGAATGATTCCCTATCACTTTAGCATGCATATTTGCTTTTGGTTTGGATTGGATTGGCGAAAAACTCCGATTTTTGGTGTTTGGGAGAAATTTCTGCATTTAGGTCGTTCTGGCCGTTTTTAGCTCGCTCGGAGTTAGGTCGTGTGGACCTTAGGTCGTAGGTCGCGTACGAGTTAACCCCTAGGTCGTTCTGGCCATTTTCGTGTTTTCGGAGTTAGGTCGCTCAGGACCTTAGGTCGTAGGTCGCTCGGTCTCTCTCACTTCGCTAGGTCGCTAGCTCGTAGCTCGCAGCTCGCGTTTGAGCTTAGGTCGTAGGTCGTGGGTAGGTGGGTCGTAGGTCGCTCGCCTATATCCTCTGGCCATTTCATCCCTTGGTCGCTTGACCTCTAGGTCGCGGGTACCATTAGGTCGCTCGGCCTTGTTTAGTGCTAGGTCGCTGGACCATTTAGGTCGTTCGACCCTTAGGTCGCGGGTTTTTAGGTCGTTAGGTCGTTAGGCCGTTAACCCACTAGGTCGCATGACCTATAACCTGTTAGGTCGCTCGACCGTTTACTCCATTAGGTCGCCCAACCCTACTACAAGTATTAGGTCGTATGACCTTGTTCCACTAAGTCGCTCGACCCTTAGGTCGTAACACATTAGGTCGCACGCCTTTCACACCATTAAGTCGTGAGTTTAATTTGGTCGCTCGGCCTTAAAACGTTAGGTCGCTTGACCTGTGCTATTGTTAGGTCGCTTGGCCATTTCAGTTAGGTCGCATGACCATAGAGTTGCTCCAGTTAGGTCGCTTGACTCCTTAGACCCCTAGGTCGCAACCATTAGGTCGCTCGACCCTATTCCCCTTAGGTCGTTAGACCTCATTTTGTCTTCACTAGGTCGTACCGTTTTTGTCGGGGCGCTGCCCCGCACCCCGCCGGGGGCGCTGCCCCCTGGACCCCCGCGACCTGACTGGGCAGGTCGAACCCCGTAAGCGGTGGCGTTGCCCCCGCACCCCTACCTTGGGGGGTTGCCACCCCCTCTGGACCCCCCCTCCGTAGGGGATCTTATCTGAAAAATATTGAGCTGATTTCCTTGGATTTTATTCGCATCTCCGTATGCGATCTTTGTGACTGATTGTTTCTACACTTGCTTATGTGTTTTGTCACTTTATAATATAAAGGTTTCAATACTAGTAGTAAATATCAAAACTCTTTTAACAAACAATTTCAACTCTTTTTTTAATAACAAAGCTCTTTTCTTAAACCGTTTTCCAATCTATTAGTATATACAAGCCTTTACCTCACTCGGATGAGAAATCTAATTAAACGACTTAGTAAAACAAGTGGTATGAAACGCTTGCGTTCACTTCATCGGTTAATTCTTGGACTTGTTCGATTGAACCTCTTGTGACAATTTTATTAGTGAAGATTTACAGTTTGTTCGTAAATATTTAAGTTAAGCAAGTGGTTATGGGACATGAAGCTAAACTTCTATATTTACTAGCTTAGTGTAATTGACACTTCTCGTTGATCTTGATGATCGCTTTATGAATTAGACTAGCAATTGCGCGATGTCTCTTTCATTGCAAGGTTAGACTAGACACCACTTGTGTGATTCCATTCACACATACCTTTCTGCTTTTTGGTTAGTCTTGACCTCATTCTGTGTGATTCCACTCACACATGTGGGGTAGCTCCCCATGGTCTTCGGACCGTCATGTGATAGGCCTCTTTCCCTTTTTATGATTTCTGGATTTCTCGTGTTGATTTCTGGAATTTATGTCATTGACTTGTTATGAGTACAAGTTTAGGGTATGATGCCCCCTTCGAATCTTTGAGAAGATTCTTGTGATATTGATTATCTCTTATTGATTGATCTTCTGTTGATCATTATTTACATACTTATAGTGGTATGTCGTTATGGATGTTTATGTTTATGCCATATCTTTTATGTTATATCATGTCATCTGATATTTATAGCTAGACTGATCCGTTTATTATTTTCTTAAATAATACTCGGATCAGACCGAGATGTTACAGGTGCTTCTGCTTGACTTCTTCCCAGGGATTCATCACTCTGACTTTTGGCTAACTGTTTAGATTAGCAGTTTTTGTTGTATACACTTGAGATATAGACTCATAGTTGTATTCTTTTGTATAGCATGTGTTGCTATTCTTTTGTATTATCGTGGATCTTATTGACCACTACTCTGATGTACACTTTCATGTGTTAGTTATATATTCATATCTTCTTCCGCCTTTGTGATATGGATATCTGTGACTGATTTGTGATATGATTATTTCTATGTTTGTTTCCGAAGATTATTTATAGCCACCGTGTGATAAGCAATTACATGGATGGTCGCTCCTCAACAGCCTTATTCTCCGTGCTAGTTGACAGCACTTCTCCGGAGTGTTCTTGGCTAGCGTGGGTATAGAGGTGGTGCGTCACAGCTTGGTATCGGAGCCAAACTTCGGAACAATGTAGAATAACTTAACAAGGATCATCGTCCTAGGTCTATCTTAGGAGTCATACCATAGGATTAATTTGAGTCTTCGTACCGACTCATCCTATTTCCTTTATGATTCCTTGTTTTATCTATCAAGATTGCTTGATGTTCATTGGTAAATAACCTTCTTCCTTCTCTTCTTTCTTTCTTTAAGGAAGAGAATGTCTAGACCAGGCCGTCCCAGAACTGGATCATCTGGTGCTGCTCCTCCGGATGGAGTTTTTATGACTGCTCAACAGCTTCTTGATTTAGTAACTAATGCTCAAGCAGCTGGAGCTAACCGGAACCTACTCACCCAAAGTCGGGATTTGCACGCTTGTGCAGCGATTACACCAACTTGGGTGGGAAGCCCTTCAAAGGTTCGGAAAATATCATCGAGGTCCAGGCTTGGTTAAAATCATGCGATCGAATCTTTTCTCGCATGAATCTTATCGATCTCCACCGCGTTCAGGTGGCTTCCAGCATGCTCCAAGAGAGAGCATTGGACTGGTACGAACTCCTTATTTCAGAAATTAATGAAGCAGATCTCACCTGCGAGCAATTTCAGGGACGCTTCGAGTTAAAGTTTGTACCAGAAGCTGGGAAAGTAAGCTTGGCTCGACGTTTTATAGACCTTGTTCAAGGTCAATCCTCTGTGACTGATTACGTCGCAGCCTTCGAGTCGCTTTCCAAATATGGGGTTGAATACATCAACACCCCATTGAAGAAGAACCAGAGGTTCGTTTATGGCTTAAATAAGAGTCTTAAGAAGCCACTGCTCCTGAAACTAGAAGTCGCATTTGATCAACTCGTCGATATCGCTCTTCGTCTTGAAGAGGCTGATAGAGAGAGTGATGTTAAAGTGGAAGGCGCTAAACCAAACTTCAACAACAAGAAGAGGCCAAACAAATTCAAGGGTCCTTATCCCAACAAAAAGTGTAAGCAGGCAACCCCTGTGGCAAAGTATCCTTCTCCTAGTGGTGCGAGTTGCTTCAACTGTGGGTCTGGGGATCATTATGCGAATAAGTGCTCTAAGCCCAAATCTTGTCGCTATTGTAAGAGCCCAGATCACTTTATACATCAATGCCTCAAACGTAAAAGCAGGAATGAGGGAAAGTTAAATGTGGCTCAAGCCCCTGGCAACACATCTCGTGGCCAAGGTATTTCTCATTCCATTCTTGATGGTATTATTTTATTTCATGATCAACCTATTAGAGTTCTCTTTGATACGGGTGCATCCCATTCCTTTATATCAAAGGAACTGGTAGACACTTTTTCCTTAAGTGTTACTGCATTGATGACTTCTTTAAAAATTGCGAATCCTGTTGGTGGATCCGCAACTCTTAGTTTGCTTTGTAAAGATGTGGAGATTATTTTATGTGATTTTTCTTTCCTAGCCGATTTGCATGTCATGCGTTACTTAGGCTTTGGAATAATTTTGGGAATGGATTGGCTTAACCGTTATCAAGCCCATATCCTATGTCCTGAGCGGACTATTCATCTCCGACATCCACAATCTGTTAAACATATTTCTGTTAATCTTAAAGATTCAGAATCATGTTTGGTGGCATCTTTATATTCTTTAAATCCTCGTGATAACGATGATGATGATGAAGATGATATTATTTCTTGTATTCATGTTGTTCGTGAATTTTCCGACATATTCGAGCCCGTTTTAGGTTTACCACCTAAACGAGCAATTGAGTTCAGAATTAATCTTGTTTCTGGAGCTCAACCTATTACTCGTCCTCCTTATCGCATGTCCAATAAGGAAAATGAGGAGATGCGTAAACAATTATCTGAGTTGGAGACGAGGCAATTTATTCGCTCTAGTTCCTCGCCTTGGGGAGCTTCGGCTATTTTCGTAAAGAAATCCGATGGTACTCTGAGGCTCTGCGTTGATTATCGCAAGCTTAACGATCTTACTATTAAAAATAAATATCCTTTACCTCGGATTGATGATCTATTCGATCATCTTAGTGGTGCTAAGGTCTTTTCACAATTGGACTTGGCTACCGGTTTCCATCAGCTTCGTATCGCTGAGGATAGCATTCCGTTGACATCATTCCGTACTCGATATGGATCTTATGAATGGCTTGTTATGCCATTTGGGTTAACGAATGCTCCAGCTTATTTCGTTGACCTCATGAATCGAGTTTTCAAAGATTTCCTCGATCGGTTTGTTCTCATATTCATTGATGATATTCTTGTGTATTCAAAAACCGAGGAGGAACATGAGAAACATCTTCGGATTGTATTGGAAACACTTAGGAGTAATCAATTAAAGGCGAAATTTTCTAAATGCCACTTTTGGCAATCTCGTGTGAAGTTTCTCGGTCATATTATTTCCGAATCCGGGATATCTGTGGATCCTTCAAAGATTGAAGCGATTCAAGATTGGAAGAGACCGGAGAGTGTGACAGAGATTCGTAGTTTTCTCGGATTGGCGGGCTATTACCGTCGTTTTATTAAAGACTTTTCTAAGATTGCCATGCCTCTTACTGGCTTGACTAAGAAGGGAGTTAAATACATTTGGTCGGACAAATGTGAAGCCTCTTTTCAGAAATTGAAAGAACTCCTTTCTGATGCTCCTATTCTTGTTATTCCCGAGGGGAATCAAGATTTTGTTGTTTATACCGATGCTAGTCACGTTGGTTTGGGTGCCGTTCTTATGCAAAAAGAACGTGTTGTTGCTTATGCTTCTAGGCAATTGAAGCCGGCCGAGACTAGATATGCCACACATGATCTAGAGCTCGCGGCTATTGTTTTCGCCCTTCGAATGTGGCGTCATTATCTATTGGGAGAGAAATTTATTCTTTACACGGATCATAAGTCTTTGAAATATTTATTTTCTCAAAAAGAACTTAATTTACGTCAACAGCGTTGGCTCGAGTTCCTTGCACCTTATGATCTTGATATTCTTTATACCCCCGGTAAGGGTAATCGTGTCGCCGATGCTCTTAGCCGTAAGCAACAAGCAGTTGTTTCTATGATGATATCCGAATGGAACGATCTCGAGATCTTATCCACTTGTGAGATTCGAGAGCGCGTATCCGATTTATGCTCATCGCTTGTTTTATGTAGCCTTGAGGCTCATCCTTCTCTTTTAGACCGCATTCTTGAAGCTCATGGGCTAGATTCTGAATTGGCTCTTCTTGGCAAAAATGTTAAGGATAAAATTGATATTGAAGGTTTGAAAGACTATGATATTGATTCTCGTGGCGGCATTCGAAAATTTGGTAGACTTATCGTACCAAATATTGGAGATCTTCGTAAAGATATTTTAGAAGATTCCCATTGTTCTAAATTCACCATTCATCCCGGTAGTAGTAAAATGTACGCTGATATGAAGCGACTTTATTATTGGGAGGGAATGAAATCTGATATTGCTAACTTTGTTAAGTGTTGCATGACTTGCCAACTTGTCAAGGCCGAACATCAAAGGCCTGGTGGGTTATTGCAACCTTTAGAAATTCCAATTTGGAAGTGGGATCAAATTTCCATGGACTTTAAAGATGGCCTTCCCCGTTCTCGTTCGGGTCATGATAGCTTATGGGTGATTGTTGATAGACTTACTAAATCCGCCCATTTTATTCCGGTTCGGTCTAACCGAACCGTTCCTCTTTTGGCCAAACTATTTGTCAAGGAAATTGTAAAATTGCATGGAGTTCCTACTTCTATTGTTAGCGATCGTGATCCATTGTTTACTAGTGGATTTTGGAAGAGTCTTCAAAAAGCTTTAGGAACGAAGCTTAATTTTAGCACCGCTTATCACCCCCAGTCCGATGGACAAACCGAGCGTGTGAATCAAACTCTTGAAGATCTTCTTCGTGCTTGTGTGCTTGATTTTGGTGGAAGTTGGGAAGATCAAATTTCACTTGTTGAATTTTCCTATAATAATAGCTTCCAATCTAGTATTGGTATGGCACCTTTCGAGGCACTCTACGGAAGGCCATGCCGATCTCCTTCTTGTTGGCTTGAGGCCGGTGAGAAGCTGGTTTTAGGTCCAGACTTTATTCGTGATTCCACGGAAAAGATTGAACTTATTCGACATAGGATGAAAGAAGCACAGAGTAGACAAAAATCCTATGCCGATAATCGAAGAAGGAAATTAGAATTTTCTGTTGGGGATCCTGTTTTTATTCGTGTTTCACCTATGAAGGGTGTTGTACGTTTCAGTCGATCGGGGAAGTTAGCGCCTCGATATATTGGGCCATTTCCTATCACTGAACGTATTGGTTCCATGGCTTATTGCCTTGCATTGCCGGCTCAGTTTTCTGCTATACATGATGTATTTCACGTTTCTTAATTACAGAAATGCCTTCGGGATTCCGATTCTATTCTTGAGCCTGCTGTTGTGGAAGAAATTGAAGTTTCGCCGAATTTAACTTATGAGCAGCATCCTATTCGAATTATAGCTTCTGAGGTTAAACGACTTCGAAATAAAGATGTTCCACTTGTAAAGGTTCAATGGTCCTCAAATCCTAAGGATTGTTCTTGGGAATCCAGAGAATTCATCGAGCATACACATCCGGACTTGCTTACTCCTGCCCTTTGAGGTGAACTTCTTATTTCAAATTTCTCTTGTGTTAATATGCTTTTATGGTTGTTACTTTTTATTTCCACCTTATATATATATTGCGAGGACGCAATTTCTTTAAGGAGGGGAGTCTGTAACAACCCGCATATTTATCAAGTTTACATTTAAATATTTTTATTTAAATATTAAATCGTTAATCGGATTTTGGTCCGAAAAACTACTTTTTGCAAACGGTCAAATTAGGACTCGAGACCACTTCCATTGAGTTCGAAATGTCGTTTACAACTTTTTAAGTATAAACATCGATAGGTTTGGAGTTAGTGAAATTTCACTAACTTTTCCCGCTTTGGACTTTGGGTTAGTTTAGCCTATTAAGCCCAAGTTCCAACCCTCTTCTCCTCACTCTTCATAAATTTCCTAACTAACTCAAGCTTTAGCATTAATGGTGAAGAGAATGGGAAATTAAAACTCCAAGCTCAAATTCAATTGCAACTCCATCATTCAACTCCAAATTCAAGTAGAAGATATTGGATTCAAGCTTTGGATTGCTTCTCCTTGCTTTCAAGCTTCATCTTCATAAATTTTAGTGCAAAGGTGAGATTTTTATCTCACAATTCTAGTCTATAACTATATTGGACTGTTGGGAATGATTCCCTATCACTTTAGCATGCATATTTGCTTTTGGTTTGGATTGGATTGGCGAAAAACTCCGATTTTTGGTGTTTGGGAGAAATTTCTGCATTTAGGTCGTTCTGGCCGTTTTTAGCTCGCTCGGAGTTAGGTCGTGTGGACCTTAGGTCGTAGGTCGCGTACGAGTTAACCCCTAGGTCGTTCTGGCCATTTTCGTGTTTTCGGAGTTAGGTCGCTCAGGACCTTAGGTCGTAGGTCGCTCGGTCTCTCTCACTTCGCTAGGTCGCTAGCTCGTAGCTCGCAGCTCGCGTTTGAGCTTAGGTCGTAGGTCGTGGGTAGGTGGGTCGTAGGTCGCTCGCCTATATCCTCTGGCCATTTCATCCCTTGGTCGCTTGACCTCTAGGTCGCGGGTACCATTAGGTCGCTCGGCCTTGTTTAGTGCTAGGTCGCTGGACCATTTAGGTCGTTCGACCCTTAGGTCGCGGGTTTTTAGGTCGTTAGGTCGTTAGGCCGTTAACCCACTAGGTCGCATGACCTATAACCTGTTAGGTCGCTCGACCGTTTACTCCATTAGGTCGCCCAACCCTACTACAAGTATTAGGTCGTATGACCTTGTTCCACTAAGTCGCTCGACCCTTAGGTCGTAACACATTAGGTCGCACGCCTTTCACACCATTAAGTCGTGAGTTTAATTTGGTCGCTCGGCCTTAAAACGTTAGGTCGCTTGACCTGTGCTATTGTTAGGTCGCTTGGCCATTTCAGTTAGGTCGCATGACCATAGAGTTGCTCCAGTTAGGTCGCTTGACTCCTTAGACCCCTAGGTCGCAACCATTAGGTCGCTCGACCCTATTCCCCTTAGGTCGTTAGACCTCATTTTGTCTTCACTAGGTCGTACCGTTTTTGTCGGGGCGCTGCCCCGCACCCCGCCGGGGGCGCTGCCCCCTGGACCCCCGCGACCTGACTGGGCAGGTCGAACCCCGTAAGCGGTGGCGTTGCCCCCGCACCCCTACCTTGGGGGGTTGCCACCCCCTCTGGACCCCCCCTCCGTAGGGGATCTTATCTGAAAAATATTGAGCTGATTTCCTTGGATTTTATTCGCATCTCCGTATGCGATCTTTGTGACTGATTGTTTCTACACTTGCTTATGTGTTTTGTCACTTTATAATATAAAGGTTTCAATACTAGTAGTAAATATCAAAACTCTTTTAACAAACAATTTCAACTCTATTTTTAATAACAAAGCTCTTTTCTTAAACCGTTTTCCAATCTATTAGTATATACAAGCCTTTACCTCACTCGGATGAGAAATCTAATTAAACGACTTAGTAAAACAAGTGGTATGAAACGCTTGCGTTCACTTCATCGGTTAATTCTTGGACTTGTTCGATTGAACCTCTTGTGACAATTTTATTAGTGAAGATTTACAGTTTGTTCGTAAATATTTAAGTTAAGCAAGTGGTTATGGGACATGAAGCTAAACTTCTATATTTACTAGCTTAGTGTAATTGACACTTCTCGTTGATCTTGATGATCGCTTTATGAATTAGACTAGCAATTGCGCGATGTCTCTTTCATTGCAAGGTTAGACTAGACACCACTTGTGTGATTCCATTCACACATACCTTTCTGCTTTTTGGTTAGTCTTGACCTCATTCTGTGTGATTCCACTCACACATGTGGGGTAGCTCCCCATGGTCTTCGGACCGTCATGTGATAGGCCTCTTTCCCTTTTTATGATTTCTGGATTTCTCGTGTTGATTTCTGGAATTTATGTCATTGACTTGTTATGAGTACAAGTTTAGGGTATGATGCCCCCTTCGAATCTTTGAGAAGATTCTTGTGATATTGATTATCTCTTATTGATTGATCTTCTGTTGATCATTATTTACATACTTATAGTGGTATGTCGTTATGGATGTTTATGTTTATGCCATATCTTTTATGTTATATCATGTCATCTGATATTTATAGCTAGACTGATCCGTTTATTATTTTCTTAAATAATACTCGGATCAGACCGAGATGTTACAGGTGCTTCTGCTTGACTTCTTCCCAGGGATTCATCACTCTGACTTTTGGCTAACTGTTTAGATTAGCAGTTTTTGTTGTATACACTTGAGATATAGACTCATAGTTGTATTCTTTTGTATAGCACGTGTTGCTATTCTTTTGTATTATCGTGGATCTTATTGACCACTACTCTGATGTACACTTTCATGTGTTAGTTATATATTCATATCTTCTTCCGCCTTTGTGATATGGATATCTGTGACTGATTTGTGATATGATTATTTCTATGTTTGTTTCCGAAGATTATTTATAGCCACCGTGTGATAAGCAATTACATGGATGGTCGTTCCTCAACAGCCTTATTCTCCGTGCTAGTTGACAGCACTTCTCCGGAGTGTTCTTGGCTAGCGTGGGTATAGAGGTGGGGCGTCACAATAATCCACACATTTCAGACCTGAATAATTCAAAATAACAGATTTTAATAAAATTTAGAGAAAATAAAATCAATCACACGATCACAGACACTGAAGTATTAGAATAACTCGCAGCGGAAATAAAATACCATAGTAGTTCATGAAGCTACTATACATACTCTCAAAATGTACACAAAATGTCATAGTTTAAAAATGGATATAATAGAAGTCTGGATACATAAATCACTAAAATAGAAGCAATACCGAATAGGAAATAACTGGATTAGAAAACAAGAAGTAACAGATGGACAAATAAGCTCCAGTTAATCTCTAGCTCCAGAAGATGAATCCAAAGCTATGATTCTCAGGCCGACCCGAGCGTAAAGTAAAACATAAACACTCTAGTCAGGACATACATACTTATACAATGTAAACCTACTCAAGTGAACTATAGTAGTAATGCATAATAACTTAAAGGATGCTTGGGATAGCCCATCTCCAAGGATCAGTTAATCCATCAATCAAACAGTAATAAACGCTATCATAGAAATGTCTATATTAAAGTAAACTAAGCAAATAACAGTGCTAATGTGGCTAGGGTAGCGCAGAGCTGCAGAAATCGCTCACCTTTAGTCACACTCTCAAATTGAAGGCATACATCCAAAAATCACAAGGTATACATAGAAGTGTGCCCGTGGTTAAAATTCGAAAAAGGTTTATAATTTCGAATTAAAATCTTTCATTTAAACCATAAAAAGGTGGAGTCATTATACCTTCAAATCAAATATTAAATTTCCAAATTTTTTGCCTTTTCAGAGTTCATTTATTCACTTAAATACATTAAAACAGTGAAATTTCAGCTTTCGCAGCACGTAGAAAATGCTACGGTAAGTTACATTTGAAAACAATTCAATTCAGCAAAGACAACATTTAAAAACTGCTGTAATAGTTCAGTTTTAGTTGAAATATAGTTCAATTCAGCAAAGATAGCATTTACATAAATGTTGTAATAGGTCAGGATTCAAATTAAAAGATTTAATTAAATTCAGCAAAGACAGCGTTTACAAAACTGCCGTAGCAGTTCAATTATATTCAAAATCTCATTTTAGCCAACTGCAGCATTTAACAAGTGCTACTGTAGCCCCTTTATAAATTTCAGATTTTAGTTTCATTCTACAACCACATCACTTACAAAGTGTTGTAATACCACTTAGTTAAATTTTAGCCATAGTTCGTTTGTATCAACCACAGCACTTACAAAGTGTTGTAGTATCCTTTACTTCAGATTTTAAGTTAATTTCGGAAACGATAGCATTTCTGAAGTGCTATTAATTAAATTTTCAAATTTTCAATACAATTTCAAAAACAATTAAACTTCAATTTAAACCATTTTAACTTATAAAATTTCATATTTTTCCACTCAAAGATTTTCATTTAAATACCCATTAACTTATGATTTTTATAAAGTAAAATTTTATAAAATCAAATTTTTAATGATTCACTTATTAAATTCAAGCATACAATTTTCTATTCTTTGAAATTTAAAATTTAACTTAACACTTAAGTTTTAATTACCATTTCAAAATATAAACTTAATTTCCATTTTATTTACTTAACTTAAGCTCCATTTTCAAACAAAATCTCAAATTTCAAAATTTATTTATATTTCAAACTTCAACTTAACCATTTATTTATTTAACATATTTAACTTGTATAAAATCACTAACACTTTATAAAAATCATTTTTAATTCAATGTAAATCAAAATATCATAATATACAATTTTAAAATACTTAGAAATTTCCAGAAAAACTTTATAAAATAACCACGGGTCTGTATAAAATTTTCTAACCTAAGTCAAGTGATACGGATAATATATCATTTCAATCCGTAATTTACCGAGAAAAATTCGGGTTCTATCATTTCAAACCCGCAATCTCAAGTTAAATAAAAATAAATAAAAATAGCTCAGGCCTATCATTTCAGCCCATAATGATTTTTCCTTATTCTAAAGTCCGTTCGGGTATGTATCATTTCAACCCATAGTGATTCTATTCTACAGGGAACTTGCAGTGTGAGAATAGAACAAAATAAATAATATAGCAACATATAGCAGTATCAGATGATATGACAGGTTTATAAATAGGGTTAACATCATATAATTCATATCACAGGTTGGTATAACATGATATAATATTTCTACACATTCGCTTGTTATCAATTCACAAATCATGTAAGTATAAATGTCATGAGTGAATACTCACCTTTTCAAGCTGGAGATAGCAAATCAAAACACAGAATAAATTCCAGAAGGCACGATACAGCACGACACGGCATGACTTTTGATTCAAGTGAGTGGAGAGCCAAGACATTGATCTTGTAAACAACAAATAAACAAGACAATATAACACAAATATTCAACACAAAACACATTGAAACAAATTGAAAAATAAAAGCAAAAAAGACAAGATAGCTTGACCTTGCTTTAACCATTCAAATGCTTGGCCAAAGGGATTCTTATGCTCGTCTATGATCATCCTAAGCTCGGGTTTGGCATCAATATAGCATGGCTAGGCTTGGAGATATGAAGAGGTAGGTGTTACAAATAGGAATACAAAGGGACAAGGCAAAATAGAGTGGTTTGGTCAACATGTTGGCTCGGCCAGAGGTCAAGTGGGCTCGGCCATTCGAGGGTAATGTTAGGTCCGTGTTGGAGTTACGACCAGAGGTGAAGTACTTGTTGGTGGTGGTGGCTATGGTGGTGGCCGAAATGATATATGAAGGGTAGGGTGAAGCTATGGTCGGCTATGCATGTTTTGGTGACGTGTTTTGTGGATTTGTGGTGTTAGCATCAATTGGATGGTTGCGGCCTGAATTGGTCAGAGGAGGAGGAGGTGGTGCTGCCGTGGATAGTGAGGTGGTGGTCGGTGGTGATGATGGAGTAGTGGGGCCAAGCAAAGGACAAGAAGAAGCAAGGCAAAAATTCAATGAAAAAGTGGAGAAAAGGTGGAAAAATGGAAGAAGCCATCAACAAAATTTTCTCAAAAATGAAATGACCATTAGTTGAGATGTGAGAAAATTTCTCACGTGAAAAATGAAGAGGAATACATGGCTATGCAAGAAAATGTACGGCCAAAAGAAAGAATTGAAAAGGCAAAAGGAAAATGAAAAGACAAAGTAAATGAAAAGACACAGGAAAAACAAAAGGTTTATCCTCTTCAAATTCCCAATTTCTTTTATTCAAAATAACCAACTAAAATTCAGTAAATAAAATAAAAGACAAACAAAAATAAAGTGAAAAAGAAAATAAATAATCATTCCTAATAAAAATAAAGTAAATAAGGAAAATAGTTTATTATATTGAAACTAGAATTAAAAATTGAAAACAAAATACAATAAACGTTGGAAAATTATAACTACACTTTAAAAAATGTTTTAAAAATAAAATTGTCACGACCCAAAATTCATCGTTCAAAAGTCGACATCAAATACCTCACTTTTATTCGACTGCCGGAGATTCGAATGTCAAATTTCAGTTTGGATGGAGCTTATAACAACATCAGATGAATATAAAACAGCGGAACAGATTGAATATCATGCACACATCATAGATTACAACAGTAAAATATCCATTTCTACGTCAGAGTATTTTTAATACATACAGCACAACTCTAAATAAACATCATGACAATACATCAGTGATCATATATCCAAAGAGTTTTCAAAGGAAGGAAGCGATAGCGAACTCCCAAAGACTAAACACCTGAGATCTCTAAAAGCTTCTAGATTATCTCCAAGATAAGAGCTCCAAAATACAGCTAACTCCAGAACACGGAAACTGGCTACCAGGCTGCCCGTGTGGAAATTAAGGGCACCCAGAGTTTAGGAAAGAAACAATAAACTCCAGGTCAGTCATGGGACTGGTATGAGTAAACAAAAACGGTTGCTTTTAATGAAACTAGATTTATAAAAGAATTTCGGTATGCTTTTAAAATGAAACTACCATAAGACCTCCCGCCACACACACAATGCAATCGCAGAATTGGAGGAGATTTCTTCTTATGATAGTCAAATATGCTTGGTACGGGAAAAGTTCTTTGATATTATTACTAGTGCATAGTGTAGAAAGCATTTCAAAAATATAATATTAATCTTAGCCGGCATAGACATTCCGAACTATGCCTACTATAGCTACCATGTTTTGTGGCAGGTTACCGCCACACTGCATGGCAGGTTATACAACTAAAACCGTACAGGGCTCGTATTGTTTCTTTGGATTTTCAACAAATGGTCAGGCTAATGAACTTCCTGGGCCACATGGGTACGCCTCTTAAGGGACGACCCAAGAACCTAACTGGATCTCTGCCAACACAAGGTCGGGTTACCTCTAAAACTAGGTAACTACTGACACGAGTATGCCATCCCCCGGCTGTAACCAACCTTTATCTGGGGCCCCAACAACAATCACAAAGTAATATATATATATATATGTTTGCGATATCCACATAAGTTAAGTATCTGGGCTCCATACGATGATACCACTTTTATCCAAAAGGAAATGCACATACCCTAAGGGGTGCTACCCCCAATAACCTTGCTGCATCTTTCCTGTTTCGACCATTACCGGGTTGTGAGGTTCGACGAAGTCTCGTCCACAAAGCTACGCTTTTCACAAAGCCATACTTTGATCAACAAATGATCAAGAACACTCAGCATGCCACATTACCAAGTTGGGAATATATTACTGATAACATTCAACTACATAACCTCTGAGCTCGTACGTCTCAGAGAAGGGTGTTAAGCTAAGATAATAAATTCTCCACCACCAACAGAAATGTATTTGAAAGGAATCTGCTTTATATCTCAAGTGTAATGTCAGACATACAATCCATACAAGTCTGTTCTGGGTTCGAACAAAGCCGAAGACACTTCCAAAGAAGTCCTTGCAATCCGAGCATCCACAATCCCGATCGGACTTCCCATCACTTAGGGAATCTCTATACCTGAGCAACTCAATTGCAGAGACAATCGATAGGTTGTCCTATCGTTTTCGAAGATACCCGGTCTTCACCACCGGCCTTCAAATGCTATCCATAACGTCGAATCACATATTCGGAATGGGTTATACGACACAATGGTCCTTTTCCGGCCAAACCGAATTGTGAGCGTCAATTTTTAAAACATGTGGATATGTCGTTCACAAAAATTCACAAGTTCGATGTGGATTTCGGATAACTAACTGAAATCTGATTCCCTGTCACATCGAAGTTTAAATGTCGTTTTACGGGCAAAGGGGTTTCCACATCAATACAGGAATAAATCACAATTATAGTACAGTACGAAACCTGATGCTCAACCACGCCATAAATTTACCTTGCCACCGTCGCGCCGACAACCGAGTTCGCCCAAAATTCGTCCACACCTCGACAACACTCCAAGCAACCCTCCACCAGAGTCTCGAACAACTCGATCGCGTACAGGAGTCATACCCATCACATTACTGACATGAACAAAAACTGTGAATAAAACCCTAAAATGTATTCAATTGTTTAATTTATACATTAGAAAAATTCTATGATAATTTTCTCAAGATCCATGATGTTAATACTCGCTTCAATTCAAATTCCAACATTTTAAATTTGATTGATAACCTGAAATTGGCAAAAATGTAATCTATGTTCATATACAAACTGCACCTTAAATACAAATCTAAAAATTCATTTTCGTTTTAAAAATCATAAATTTCACTGAGCTTTCAAGTTATAAACTTGAATTAGATTTCTATAGTAATTGAATTTATCAATTTGTTGTTTGATTTCCTGTAAGATAGAATTACAGTAGTATTCTTTCATAGATAGTTTAAACATCTTCTTAAAATCTTGATTTAGGTTTACCATCTTGTTTCAGTTGAAAACTTTAAGCTTATCAATGATTTAAATAAGAATAACTTGAGTTCTTGAACCAAATATGCAATCTGCATCAATTCCAGAGAAGCAACAGAACATCACACAAATATTCACAGATTTGTATTCAAAGATCAACAGATTTCATACCATATAATAAATGAATCATCTTTACAGATTTTAAATAAACTCAAAATTTTAAAACTTGATGTTTAGTCACCTGAATATATTGATGAACAGATAGCTTCTGTTTTGAAAAAAAACAGTTTAATCCTCTCTTTTTCTTCCTTTTCCTTCAGCAAATTGTTTTCAAACTTGAATATAAAGTGATGTTCTTCTATTTCTTTTTATTTTCTGATCTTTGCTATTTTTTCTTTCTTTCTTTGTTTGAACGAACTGGAGGCACTATTCATGTATATAATGGAGATGTGCAGGTTCAAGTGAAGTACTGAAACAAGATTTTTTTATTTTTTTATTTGTACTTTGTAATTATTTGTATACCTTTAAATCAAAGATTTTTCTTCTTCTTCTTCTTTTCGAATGACTTGTTTTTGGGCTGAGTTTGAAAGAATTTAATGCTCATGTTCCCACCCTTGTTTACATACAATCTTACTTTAATTCTTGCAAGTACTAAGTCTTGTTTTGTTTGGCAGACTTTTATAATCTAATGTTTTGTTTGGTTACTTTGCTAAATGAAAGAAAATTGTTTTAGTTATTGTTTTCTTATGTCTACATATTTGAATGTACATTCTTCTTTTCTTTTGTCTGATTACTTTGTTTTGTTGCTGAATACACTCTTTACTTCATTGTTTTCCTTGTTTATATTTTTTTTACAACCTTATATGTATTCCTATGTCTTTTCATAACTATATGATATGTTACAACATACATTCCAAATTTTATTTCTATTCAAAGTTTTAACTAACAACATTTTAATTTGTACATATTTTATTTTATTGATTAATACAAATTTTTGTTTTGTTATATATTTCATTTATTTATCATTTATTTAAAAACTTAAACCATAAATATTTATTTATATCCATATAACTTTGTAATACTAATATTAATATTATTTTATTTCTCTTGAAATTTCTCAAATTAAATTTAAAAAGTTCAAACAATTTACCGAATTTAAAATTCAAAATTTTGGGATGTTACAATATCCCCTCCTTAAGAAAATTTCATCCTCGAAATTTGAAAGAGAGAGAGAGAAGCAAACAAAGAATATACGAATTCAGAAAAATATAAGGAAATGGCTTACCAGTTTAAGCCGAAATATCTACTATGCAGTTGGGATATGATTTTTGCATACTATCTTTGGTTTTCCAAGTACAGTCCATTGGATCGCCACTCCACTGAACTTTTACCAGTTTCACAACTTTGTTTCGCAATCGCTTTTCATCACGATCAACAATTTTTATCGGTTCCCTCTTTACTGCCAAGTTGGGAGTGATCTCAAGATCCTGCCGAGCAGCTTCTTTAATAATACTATCTTGGTCGTGCACATACTTCCGAAGATTAGAAATGTGAAACACATCATGCACGCAGACAACCAGTTGGGTAATTGCTCACGATATGCTAGAGGACCAATCCTTTCCAGAATAGGAAAAGGACCAATATAACGCGGGGTTAGCTTTCTAGTTTTCCCGAACCTCAATACACCCCGCATCGGAGACACTTTCAGGAATACAGAATCTCCAACTTGAAATTCCAAATCTCTTCTTCGGCGGTCATGATAGCTCTTCTGACGACTTTTAGCCGTTATTAATTTCTTTCGAATAAAATCAACCTTCTCCGTGGCTTTTTTAATCATATCTGGTCAAAGGACGAGTCAATCACTTGATTCAATCCAGCATGTAGGTGATCGACACGGACGACCATATAAAGATTCAAAAGGAGCCATTTCTATACTGGCCTGATAGCTGTTGTTATAAGAGAATTCGACTAGATGTAAATGGTCCTCCCAAGAACCACCAAAGTCGAGAATGCAAGTATGCAAAAGGTCTTCTAGAATTCAGTTGATCCTCTCAGTCTGCCTATCAGATTGTGGGTGATAAGCAGTGCTGAAATTCAATTTTGTTCCCAAAGCGGCTTGGAACACCTCCCAAAATCTACTAGTGAAGATTGGGTCACGATCACTCACTATACTGCTGGGAATACCATGGAGACGAACAATTTCCTTTATATATAGCCCTGCTAAGCTTGCTGCAGTTCGAGTGGATTTCAATGGAATAAAGTGAGCAGTTTTGGTTAGACGGTCCACTATAACCCAAATTGCTTCATTCCCTTCTTGGTTTGTGGCAATCCATCAGTGAAATCCATCGATACCTGATCCCATTTCCATTTCGGTACTTCCAAAGGATGAAGTAAACCGGCCACTTTCTTTTGATCGGTTTTGATTTGTTGACAAGTAGCACAATGACTCACATAAATAGATATGTCTCATTTCATTGTCTTCCACCAGAAAGTCCTTTTTATATCTCTATATATTTTATTAACTCCTGGATGGATACTGAGTTTTGATTTGTGACATTCATCTAAAACCTCTCGTTTTAGATCAGAGAAGTCTGGAACACAAATCCTGCCTTTTAATCTTATAACTCCTCTATTATCTATCTCAAAACTAGTGCCTTCTCCTTGGCAAATCCTTTGATAAATTCCCCGAAGAAACTCACCTTCATATTGCTTGCTCGCGATCCTCTCGAGGAGAGTAGGAGTGGTAACAAGATATGCAAGAACAGGATGTCTCCTACTTAAAGCATCGGCAACTACATTGGCTTTTCCGGGCGTATATTGAAATCCAAGTCATAAGATGCCATAAATTCCAACCAACGTTGTTGTCGCAGATTCAGATCTTTCTGGGTAAAGAGATATTTCAAGGATATATGGTCGGTAAATAATTCAAAATTTTCACCTAAAATAAAGAGAGTTTATTAAGTATATTTATTAAGTTAATTTCGTAAATTGTTAAGAAAGCTGAAAAGATTCTTAACCAGAAGATAGTGTCGCCAGATTTTTAAAGCGAAAACAACAACCAAAAGATCCAAATCATGTGTTGGGTAATTTCTCTCATGCGGACGTAATTGTCTACTCGCGTAGGCAATTACCTTCCCATTCTATATTAATACTGCACCTACCCCATCACCACACGTGTTAGTATAGACAGATAAGCCTTGGTTCCCATTAATGATAGCGAGAACAGGAGTAGTAGTCAATCTCTTTTTCAATTCCTGAAAAGCTTCATCACATCTTGGAATCCAATCGAATTTAGCATTCTTCATTGTTAGCTTAGTCAATTGACTGGCCAACTTAGAAAAATCTTGTACAAACTTTCTATAATATCCCGCTAAACCCTGAAAACTTCGAACTTCTCTAGGAGTAGTGGGTCGCTTCCAGTCCCGAATTGCAGAAATCTTGCTTGGATCAATAAAAATTCCTTCTTCATTAACAATATGACCGAGAAATCTGACTTCTTTGACCCAAAAGTGACACTTAGAAAATTTAGCGAATAGGATATTCCTCCTCAATATCTCCAAAACAGTTCTAAGATGTTCAACATGCTCTTCTTCGACTTTGGAGTAAATCAAGATATCGTCAATAAATATAACGACAAATTTGTTTAATACTTCTCGAAACACTCGGGTCATTAAATCTACGAAGTACGCGGGAGCGTTGGTCAGTCCGAAGGGCATGACTAACCACCCGTAGAACATGTTAGGACCCCCAAAGGCTGTTAAATGTACACAATCCTCGGCTATTCACAGCTGATGGAATCCTTGAGCTAGATCCATCTTAGAAAAGAATCGTGCACCATGGAGTTGATCGGATAAATCGTCGATCCTGGGTAAAGGGAATTTGTTCTTGAGAGTTTGTTTATTGAGATCGCGGTAATCTACACACAATCTCAAAGATACGTCCGATTTAGCCACAAATACGACAGCTAAACCCCATTCGGAAACACTGGGGCGAATCAATCCTTTCTTTAGCAAATCTCGAGTTTGATTGACTAATTCAATTCTTTCCCTAGGTGCCATCCTGCGACTTGCATGAACGACAGGACGGACATTGGGTACTAAGTCAATTTGGAATTTTATTTCTCGGTGTGGAGGTAAGGATTTTACTTCTTCAAATACGTCGGAAAATTCCCGAACAACAGGTATAGACTGCAAACTGGGTTCAGGATATCCCAAAGTATACATCAATTTATCTCTCTTTGGACTCGGATCCTCACAAGAGGTTTCAATAAAATTTCCAAGGTTTGTTTTGACTAAAACTGTCCGTTTATTACAATTCAATTTAGCTTCGTATCTCGATAACCAGTTCATTCCGAGTAAGATTTCAAATTCATTAAATTCGAGGACATAAAGGTTGATAGGAAATTGATGGCAAGCATATGAAATAGGAACTTTCTTACAATACAAACAAAAATCCGCGGGACCTCCAACCAGATTTTTCATGCAAATAGGGTCGTTAACAAATTCAGTTTTAAGTTCAATTCACTTACGGTTTGTTGGGAGATAAAGCTATATGAAGCTCCTATGTCAAATAAAACTCTAACAGCTCTATCATAAATAGTAAGGTTGCCTTCCAGAACACCTTTTCCTTTATCTGCTTTCGAAGTTGAAGGGTCTTTCTTTATCGCATAAACATTTGCCACCTGTGTTTGCTTCATTACCGGGCAATTTTTAATAACATGTCCAGGCTTGTGACAATTATAGCATTCTTTAGCTCCTTGATCATTCCTCCCAGGTTGTTCCTTCTTCATTTGCTTCTTTGGGTTTTTGCAGCTGTTTGAATAATGGCCCTTCTCTTGGCAATTGTAAAATGTTATGTTCCTACCCGAATTTCCTTGACTGCTCTTCTTATCCTTGTCTTGTTGTGGCCTCTTTCCCTCAAACTTCCTTTTTTTCCAATTCTGATTACTTGAATTTCCTCATTCCCTTGGAATCTCCTGCATATCCAGTGTGACATACCTATATCCCATATCAATAAGATCAGAAAAAGATTCTTTGACGTGTGCCGTCATCCTTTCGTGATACTTCTTGTTCATTCCATGGATGAACCTTTCATTTTTCTTAAGAGGCGTGTTTAACAACTCTGGACCGAAATGGGATATTTCGTTGAACTTGTGTAAGTACTCCTCAAATGACAAGCTTTCTTGCTTTAAATCCAAAAATTCTTGATACATTCTGGAAATTCCTGCCGACGGCATATAGCGCTTTTCAAACACCTCCTTAAATCGATTCCAAGTAAACTCTTCTTCTGGTTCATCTATAATGACTGTTTCCCACCAGGTTGAGGCTTCTTCTTGGAGTTGCCAAGAAGCTACGAGTCGCTTCTGCTTGTCTTGCAGCTTTAGCCCTTTAAAGATTTTCTCACATGATCTTACCCATGCTTGAGCCTCAACAACTGACTCCTTGTCGGTGAACGGTTTGCCACCAAGCTTTGAGAAATTCTTATATAAATCAGCCAGATTCAGCTGCTGCTGGATTGCTATTGCTGCTACTGCTGTTGGGGGATCTTGATTAGGTGTTGTGGCATTCCCTTGACCCCTAACTCTTCCTCTTCGTCCGCTCATTCTTACTATCTGTAATAGTAATAAAATTGATTTAGATATACGGACAAAATATCTTAAAGAATATCAGCAGTAAAAAGAATTACACTAAGAAATTTTGGAGTTTCGGTCTTGATTATTCTCATTCTAGGGTATACTTCACCCCATCTCTAATGAGCCATCTAATGTGTTATACTCCATAGCTAAAGTTCTTACTCAACCTTCAACTCCGATACCAATCTATCATGACCCAAAATTCATCGTTCAAAATTCGACATCAAATACCTCACTTGTATTCGACTACCGGAGATTCGAACATCAAATAGTGGAACAGAATGAATATCATGCATACATCACAGATTACAACAGTAAAATATCCATTTCTACATCAGAGTATTTTTAATACATACACCACAACTCTAAATAAACATCACGATAATACATCAGTGATCATATATCCAAAAAGTCTTCAAAGGAAGGAAGCGATAGTGAACTCCTAAAGACTAAACACCTGAGATCTCTAAAAGCTTCTAGAACATCTCTAAGATAAGAGCTCCAAAATACAGCTAACTCCAGAACACGGAAACCTGCTATTAGGCTGCCCGTGTGGAAATTATGGGCACCCAGAGTTTAGGAAAGAAACAATAAACTCCAGGTCAGTCATGGGACTGGTATGAGTAAACAAAAATAGTTGCTTTCAAAGAAACTAGATTTATAAAAGAATTTACGTATGCTTTTAAAATGAAACTACCATAAGACCTCCCGCCACACACACAATGCAATCGCAGAATTGGAGGAGATTTCTTCTTATGATAGTCAAATATGCTTGTTACAGGAAAAGTTCTTTGATATTATTACTAGTGCATAGTGTAGAAAGCATTTCGAAAATATAATATTAATCTTAGCCGGCATAGACATTCTGAACTATGCCAACTATAGCACCTTGTTTTGTGGCAGGTTACCGCCACGCTGCATGGCAGGTTATACAACTAAAACCGTACAGGGGTCGTATTGTTTCTTTGGATTTCCACCAAATAGTCATGCTAAGGAACTTCCTGGGCCACATGGGTACGCCTCTGGAGGGACGACCCGAAAATCTAACCGGATCTCTGCCAATACAAGGCCGGGTTACCTCTGTAACTTGGTAACTACTGACACGAGTATGCCATCCTGCGGTTGTAACCAACCTTTATCCGGGGACCCAATAACAATCACAAAATAATATATATATGTTTGCGATATCCACATAAGTTAAGTATCTGGGCTCCATACCATGACACCACTTCTATCCAGAAGGAAATGCACATACCCCAAGGGGCGCTACCCCCAATAACCGTGCTGCATCTTTCTTGTTTCGACCATTACCGAGTTGTGAGGTTCGACGAAGTCTCGTCCATAAAACTACGCTTTTCGCAAAGCCATGCTTTGATCAACAAATGATCAGCAACACTTAGCATGCTACATTACCAAGTTGGGAATATATTACTGATAACCTTCAACTACATAACCTCTGAGCTCATACGTCTCAGAGAAGGGTGTTAAGCTAAGAGAATAAATTCTCCACCAACAACAGAAATGTATTTGAAAGGAATCTACTTTATATCTCAAGTGTAATGTCAGACATACAATCCATACAAGTCTGTTCTGGGTTCGAACAGAACCGAAGACACTTCCGAAGAAGTCCTTGCAATCCGAGCATCCACAATCCCGATCGAACTTCCCATCACTTAGGGAATCTCTATACCGGAGCAACTCAGTGCAAAGACAATCAATAGGTTGTCCTATCGTTTTCGAAGATACCCGGTCTTCACCATCGGTCTTCAAATACTATCCATAATGTCGAATCACATATTCGGAATGGGTTATACGACACAAAGGTCCTTTTCCGGCCAAACTGAATAGTGAGCATCAATTTTAAAATCATGTGGATATGTATCACAAAAATTCACAGGTTCGATGTGGATTTCGGATAACTAACTGAAATCTGGTTCCCTGTCGCATCGAAGTTTAAATGCCGTTTTACAGGCAAAGGGGTTTCCACATCAATACATGAACAAATCACAATTATAGTACAGTACATAGCAATTTACATCACACAGTATTACAACCAGAACAGAAATATCAATCTAGTGCACAACAATAGTTAATTATTTTCCAATGTGGTTTAAAAAAATTAACCACACAATTATTTTTAGTGATGTGTAAAATCAATGATTAAATTTGGATAAATCAATTAAATCTTAATTAACTCGATTGATTGTTTCTTAATTAGTTATTTTAATTAACTTCCAATTATAATTAATTAACTTAATTTTTCTAATTAACAAATTCTTAATTACAAATTAATTTGAACACTTAATTATTTATGAACCCATTTTAATTACGAATTATAAATTGTTCTTAATTTTTTTTCAAAACAATTAGTTAATAAAAAATATTTACCTTAGTTATCATTTGAAAATCTTCTTTATACTTTGGAAATCAATTTATTACCGTTATAGAAAGTTTTAATGTTAATTAACTTTAATACTTAACTTAAATAAAATTATTTAGTTAAAGATTTAATTAAATTTTAAAATATTGTTAAATGATTTAAAACTTATAGTAAGTTCCTAATTTAGCATAAATCAATATTGGTTATATTGTAAATACAAAAATTTACTTAACATTGAAATTCAAAATTTTATTGGGCCTTAACCCATTATGACAGCAAACCCGAGGCTTTCCATCATTAAACTCGAGTATTCACTCGGGTTCCCTCTTCTTTTCCCCGGGTCTCTCTCCTTTGTCCCCTGGTTCTCTTCTTCTTCCTGCCCGTTTCCTTTTTTTACCTGTAGTTTAAGTTTAACTTAGATATAAATTAAAACATCAGTAAACATGTTTACGCACTAGACTCGAATACAAACCCGAAGGAAAATACCCTAAAACTCGAGCACGACTCGAGACACAGGCCGCATAGAACCTGACACCATCGTCGCTGCCGTACACATGCACGACAGCACAACCCAACTCCGACGAACTCCAACACTATCGGCATGTCACAAAATCTCTACAAACTCGAAATCAAAATTCGAATTGCCTGGAAAAATCTAATTTTGAAATTAAGCATAAAGTATGAAACCTGATGCTCAACCACGCCACAAATTTACCTCGCCACCGCCGCGCCGACCACCGAGTTCGCCCAAAATTCGTCCACACCTCGGCAACACTCCAAGCAACCCTCCACCAGAGTCTCGAACAACTCGATCGCGTGCAGGAGTCATACCCATCACATTACTGACACGAACAAAAACTGTGAATAAAACCCTAAAATGTATTCGATTGTTTAATTTATACATTAGAAAAATTCTCTGATAATTTTATCAAGATCCATGATGTTAATACTCACTTCAATTCAAATTCCAACATTTTAAATTGGATTGATAACCTGAAATTGGCAAAAATGTAATCTTTGTTCATATACAAACTGCACCTTAAATACAAATCTAAAAATATTCATTTTTGTTTTAAAAATCATAAATTTCACTAAACTTTCAAGTTATAAACTTGAATTAGATTTTTATAGTAATTGAATTTATCAATTTGTTGTTTGATTTCCTGTAAGATAGAATTACAGTAGTATTCTTTCATAGATAGTTTAAACATCTTCTTAAAATCTTGATTTAGGTTTACCATCTTATTTTAGTTGAAAACTTTAAGCTTATCAATGATTTAAATAAGAATAACTTGAGTTCTTGAACCAAATATGCAACCTGCATCAATTCCAGAGAAGCAACAGAACATTACACAAATATTCACAAATTTGTATTCAAAGATCAACATATTTCATACCATATAATAAATGAATCATCTTTATTGATTTTAAATAAACTCAAAATTTTAAAACTTGATGTTTACTCACCTGAATATATTGATGAGCAGATAGCTTCTGTTTTGAAAAAAAAATAGTTTGATCCTCTTGTTTTCTTTCTTTTCCTTCAGCAAATTGTTTTCAAACTTGAATATAAAGTGATGTTCTTCTATTTCTTTTTATTTTCTGATCTTTTCTATTTTTTCTTTCTTTCTTTGTTTGAACGAACTGGAGGCAATATTCATGTATATAAAGGAGATGTGTAGGTTCAAGTGAAGTACTGAAACAAGACTTTTTTTCTTTTTTTATTTGTACTTTGTAATTATTTGTATACCTTTAAATCAAAGATTTTTCTTCTTCTTCTTCTTATATTCGAATGACTTGTTTATGAGTTGAGTTTGAAAGCATTTAATGCTCATGTTCCCACCCTTGTTTACATACAATCTTACTTTAATTCTTACAAGTACTAAGTCTTGTTTTGTTTGGCAGACTTTTATAATCTAATGTTTTGTTTGGTTACTTTGCTAAATGAAAGAAAATTATTTTAGTTATTTTTTTCTTATGTCTACATATTTGAATGTACATTCTTCTTTTCTTTTGTCTGATTACTTTGTTTTGTTGCTGAATACACTCTTTACTTCATTGTTTTCCTTGTTTATATTTTTGTTTATAACCTTATATGTATTCCTATGTCTTTTCATAACCATATGATTATGTTACAACATACATTCGAAATTTTATTTCTATTCAAAGTTTTAACTAACAACATTTTAATTTGTACATATTTTATTTTATTGATTAATATAAATTTTTGTTTTGTTATATATTTCATTTATTTATCATTTATTAAAAACTTAAACCATAAATATTTATTTATATCCATATAACTTTATAATATTAATATTAATAATATTTTATTTCTCTTGAAATTTCTCAAATTAAATTAAAAAAGTTCAAACAAGTTGCCGAATTTAAAATTCAAAATTTTAGGATGTTATAAAAATATATACATAACATGTCATGTTACACATATATATAGAAATTAGAACATGATATGACAACAAAATATTATTTATATAAATTAAAATAAACAATTTTGTTAAATAAACAATTTACACACAATGGTTTAAAAATCACAACTTTCACAATATTAATCAGATTCCAACGAAACGAAAAGCATTACATTTGAAGCATGAATGCTCTCCTCCATCTTCCAGATACAATCCTGATCATTAGTATTCCGTTGTACTTTGACCAGGCTAATAGATTTCCTTCTTAGCTGCTTCGTACCTCTGTCGACAATACGAAGTGGCTTTCTCTCGAGAGTCGGATTAGGCTCAATATCCAAACTGTCAAAGGCGGAAGGCTGAACAAAAGAGATGGGTCATGAAGATACCAGCGAAGATGTGAGACGTGGATTACATCATGCACTCCAGAAAGCTTCTTGGGAAAATCCACTCGATAAGCTAAAGAACCAACTCTTTCCACAATGCGGAAAGGACCCTTGAAGAGGAATAAGGTAGGAGAATAGGAATAGCTAGAAGGGAAACAGGTTGAAAGACAAGGATGAACCATTATTTTAAAACTATATAAATTTCAATTTAAATTTTTTTATTTAAAACATTTTATAATATGATGAATAGTCGTTTGATTAAAATTTGTTGGTTCGAAGTAAACAATATTTAAAGCATTTCAAATTATTTAAAAAGGTAAAATAAATGATCAAAATATCCTTTATATAATACTTTATCAAAATACTTTTATAAATCGATGTCTTAACAAGTTTATTCTCGTTCCTACATACTCTGCCCATGCGTTGATCAGGGCAAAGCTAGAATTATCCAGGTACTTAGTAGACTTGTTTCAACATCTAGTGCAAATACTGGAAAACTTTAAAAACATATATGGAAAGTACAATCCAAACAAATCAACCAAATCATTGTCTAACCATGGATCGCAGATACACAATTGTTACGGCTAGACCACCTAGGAAACATCCGTATCCATAAGCTATCTCAGCCTTGCGAATTACGCCATGATGACTAGTAGACCGCAGATACACAATGGTTACGCCTGGATCTCTCAGGAAACATTCGTGTCCGTAAGCTATCTCAGCCCTACGGATTTTGCTACTAAAAACGACCTACATAGACCGTAGATACACAATGGTTACGCCTGGATCCCCTAAGAAACATCCATACCCGTAAGCCATCTCAGCTAGGCGAATTACGCTATGCAGTCACGCTCGTAAGACCATGGAGATCGCCATGGAATTCGATGGACACTCGACTATCATATCTAGAAAACCTAAATCAGAGAAAATAATATCGATAGAATGAATCCACAATGTGGCCACAAAGCGGATATCAAGCAGAAAGCACTTTCTGAATCTTTACTTCGAAAATATGTATCATATAGTACCTTTCCAAATCACTTTCAAATACCACACTTATATCAAGTCCATTATATATACGATTGCATTTTCAAATCAAACATTTTCCAAAATCAGTAGTATATCAAATCACACTTATATAAACTTCGATTATAGAAGATTTAAATTTTCAAATTGAGTACCTTTCCAAATCAACAATTTTCGAATCAACATCATACTAATACAAATGAATTTTATATTAGTTCGATAACTCCCAATTCAAGTATTTAGTGGTACAAGGTTCTAAATTTCAATTCGTTTCAATATCAATACAGTTTTCCAAAAAAATCATATACGATTTCACCAAATCATTTCTTCCAAATAAATATCTTCAGTTTCAAAGTTTCTAAAATAATAAATTTAGAAGATAATCCAAATTTCCAAATCAACAAAATTTATGTCAAAAAAATCCATTTCTAAAGTCATCATGTAAATACTGGGTTTAAATTTCAATCTATTTTCGAAACCAAATCTTTTCCTTAAGAATCACTTATCTACAAAATGATAACCAATTCTATGACCTTTCGTTTAAAAATTATTATTATTATTATATATATAGTTTTATAAAAGATGTTACTAAGTTAAAACATTTAAACTAAATTTTATTCAAAATATTTTTGAAAACTAAATTTTTTTATTCAAAACATTTCAAAACTAAATTTCATATAAGTTTTATTCATTAACTTAACAAAATAGTTTCAAACTTATTTAAATCATATCAAAACATACAAAATTAAACTAAATTAAACCTTGATTTGGAAGTGATCGAACTTTAAAAATAGTCAAAGAAATCATATTTAAAATCCAAAAGTTTGAAATCTCCAACAAATCAGTAAATCAATTCCAAAGATAGGGTTATATCAATCGATCCAAAACCCAAGGACTAAACACCGGCTCCTTTCAAATCATTTCAAATATATATATATATATATACATATATCTTTCGAAAATCAAATCATCCTTCGGAATTTTGAAATCAAAATTTGGTTTCACAAAATCACTCGCATAGCAAAGCTACTAAAGTGGCCTCTCCCCCACTGTGAAACTCGAAAATCAATGTCGATGATGCGCGCACTCATCACCGAAATTATTTTCTAGCGACACAAGTGAGTTCTGTACTTTTATTTTTTTCTTGAAAACTTCTTTTGAAATTTCTTCGAAATCATTGGAACTTATTGAAATTTCTTCGAAATCATTGGAACTTATTGAAATCATTTGAAACATTTCTTATTCGGAAAATATTTCAAATCGTATTATTATATTTTTTTTCTTAAACCAATTTAAAATTATGCCGGAGTTCAATCTGTCAAATTTTAATTTCAAAACCTTTCCATTAAAATCATTTTTATATAAACCAATTTCTTATGTAATTTTCAAAATTTCAAATCCTTTCGAAGCTTCGAATTTTCATTTTTAAAAGGTATATAATCCTTATCGAAAACATTTCACTCTTATATATAAAATGTGGTCATCCTTATCAAACTAATAGTTTCGATGTATGCATAATTTCAAAATACAACCAACACAAAAATTTTCCAAGGGATGATTCAAGGATGGATTTCAAAACAAACAGTGATTTAGATTTAGAAGAACTGTAATCAAAAAAAAATTCTGATTCGAAGATAAGCTTGGACAAAGATGAAATAATTTAATTACCAAATAGAAGATGGATAGGCCTATATAAATCGCGGGCGACCTTAACCGGGTCAACTGTGACTTCAGGAATATAACTAATGCAGAAATCTAAGGCAAATCGACATTCGAACGCCGGAGATAGAATCCAGGTATAGCAGAAGGTAGATAGCATCGTAAACTGAGGATAAAGAAATCTTTGGTGAATCAACGCCAATTTTAAAGGAGTTTCACCCTTTTACAAATCATTCAAAGATTGGTGGGATCGCCTTTTTTATAGAGGTCATTCAAAGTGGAGTTATGGAATGCCCCAAAATCAAAAGGATAGAAATAAGGAAGACAAGAATGGATTTCAGAACAAAAGTGAGAGCATTCCAAAGTTCAAAGAATCCTAATCAATATGAATCCTAACCAAGAGATTACTAACAAGGTGGATACAGAAGGGATGAAGTTTAGAATATCTTGATTTCAAAATAAGAAAATTTATACCAATATAATCTTTGAAAATCCTTTAAAATCATTTGGAAATCATTTTATACTTCGAAAATATGTTCTCTTACAAAGAAATGATTCTGAGATTGATTTCAGTCATTCTAGGGTATTTCTACCCTATTTCTAATGAGTTTTTGCTTCGCAGGCTAAGGTTTGCCTAAAACCAAAGCTCTGATACCAACTATAATAACCCACTATTTTAGACCATTCAAATCAACAATAATCCACACATGTCAGACTTGAATAAATGAAAATAATAGATTGTAACACAATTTGGAGCAAATAAAATCAATCACAGAATCATAGACACTGAAATATCAGAATAACTCGCAGCGGAAATAAAATACCATAGTAGTTCATGAAGCTACTATACATACTCTCAAAACATATACAAAATGTCATAGTTTAAAAATGGATACAATAAAAGTATGGATACATAAATCACTAATACAGAAGCAATACCGAATAGGAAATAACTGGATTAGAAAACAAGAAGTAACAGATGGAAAAATAAGCTCCAACCAATCTCAAGCTCCAGAAGATGAATCCAAAGCTGTAATCTTAGGCTGACCCGAGCGTAAAGTAAAACACAAACACTCGAGTCAGGACATACATACTTATACAATGTAAACTAACTCAAGTGAACTGTAGTAGTAATGCACAATAACTTAAAGGATGCTTGGGATCGCCCATCTCCAAGGATCAGTTAAACCATCAATCAAACAGTAATAAACGCTATCATAGAAATGTCTATATTAAAGTAAACTAAGCAAATAATAGTGCTAATGTGGCTAGGGTAGCGTAGAGCTGCAGCAATCGCTCACCTCTAATCACACTCTCAAATTGAAGGTGTACATCCAAAAATCACAAGGCATATAGTGAAGTGTACCCGTGGTTAAAATTCCAAAAAGGTTTATAATTTCGAATTTAAACCATTCATTTAAACCATAAAAAGATGGAGTCATTATACCTTTAAATCAAATATTAAATTTCCAAAATTTTAGCCTTTTCAGAGTTCATTTATTCACTTAAATACATTAAAACAGTGAAGTTTCAGCTTTCGCAGCACTTAGAAAATGCTACGGTAAGTTACATTTGAAAACAATTCAGTTCAGCAAAGACAACATTTAAAAACTGCTGTAATAGTTCAGTTTTAGTTGAAAAATAGTTCAATTCAGCAAAGACAACATTTACAGAACTGCTGTAATAGTTCAGGATTCAAATTAAAAGATTTAACTAAATTCATCAAAGACAACGTTTATAAAACTACTTCAGTAGTTCAATTATATTCAAAATCTCATTTCAGCCAACTGCAGCACTTAACAAGTGCTACTGCAGCCCTTTTATACATTTCAAATTTTAGTTTCATTCTGCAGCCACAACACTTACAAAGTGCTGTAATGCCACTTAGTTAAATTTTAGCCATAGTTCATTTGCATCAACCACAACACTTACAAAGTGTTGTAGTATCCTTTACTTCAGATTTTAAGTTAACTTCGGAAACGATAGCATTTCTGAAGTGCTATTAATTAAATTTTCAGATTTTCAATACAATTTCAAAAACAATTAAACTTCAATCTAAACCATTTTAACTTATAAAATTTCATATTTTTCCACTCAAAGATGTTCATTTAAATACCCATTAACTTATGGTTTTTATAAAGTAAAATTTTATAAAATCAAATTTTTAATAATTCACTTATTAAATTCAAGCATATAATTTTCTATTCTTTGAAATTTAAAATTTAACTTAACACTTAAGTTTTAATTACCATTTCAAAATATAAACTTAATTTCCATTTTATTTACTTGACTTAAACTCCATTTTCAAACAAAATCTCAAATTTCAAAATTTATTTATATTTCAAATTTCAACTTAACCATTTATTTATTTAACATATTTAACTTGTAGAGAAACACCAACACTTTATAAAAATCACTTTTGATTCAATTTAAATCAAAATATCATAATATACAATTTTAATATACTTAAAAATTTCCAGAAAAACTTTATAAAATAACCACGGGTCTGTATAAAATTTTCTAACCTAAGTCAAGTGATATAGATAATATATCATTTCAATCCGTAATTTACCAAGAAAAATTCAGGTTCTATCATTTCAAACCCGCAATCCCAAGTTAAATTAAAATAAATAAAAATCGCTTAGGCCTATCATTTCAGCCCATAGCGATTTTTTCTTATTCTACAATACATTCGGGTATGTACCATTTCACCCCATAGTGATTCTATTCTACAGGGAACTTGTAGCATGAGAACAGAATAAAATAAACAATATAGCAACATATAGCGGTATCAGATGATATGACAGGTTTATAAACAGGGTTAACATCATATATTCATATCAGAGGCACATATAACATGATATAATATTTCTACACATTCACTTGTTATCAATTCACAAATCATATAAGTATAAATGTCATGAGTGAATACTAACCTTTTCAAGATGGAGATAGCAAATCAAAACACACAGAGTAAATTCCAAAAGGCACGATACAGCACGACATAGCATGACTTTTGATTCAAGTGAGTGGAGAGCCAAGATATTAATCTTGTAAGCAACCAATAAACAGGACAATATAACATAAATATTCAACACAAAACACATTGAAACAAATTGAAAAATTAAAGCAGCAAAGACAAGATAGCTTGACCTTGCTTTAACCATTCAAATCCTTGTCCAAGGGGATTCTTATGCTTGGCTATGATCATGCTAGGCTCGGGTTTGGCATCAATATAGCACGGCTAGGCTAGAGATGTGAAGAGGTAGGTGTTACAACATAGCAATACAAAGGGACAAGGCAAAATAGAGTGGTTTGGTCAACATGTAGGCTCGGCCAAAGGTCAAGTGGGCTCGACCATTCAAGGTTCATGTCTGGTCAGTGCTGGAGTTGCGGCCAGAGGTAAAGTACTTGCTGGTGGTGGTGGCTATGGTGGTGGCCGAAGTGATATATGAAGGGTAGGGTGAAGCTATGGTCGGCTAGGCATGTTTTGGTGGAGTGCTTTGTGGATTTGTGGTGCTAGCATCAATTGGATGGTCACGGCCTGAATTGGTCAGAGGAGGAGGAGGTGGTGCTGTCATGGATGGTGAGGTGATGGTCGGTATGATGATGGAGTAGTGGGGCCGAGCAAAGCACAAGAAGAAGCAAGGCAAAAATTTAATAAAAAAGAGGGGAAAAGGTTGAAAAATTGAAGAAGCCATTAACAAAATTTTCTCAAAAATGAAATGGCCGTGAGTTTTGAGACGTGGGAAAGTTTCTCACATGAAAAATGAAGAGGAATACACGGCTACGCAAGAAAATGTGTGGCCAAAAGAAAGAATTGAAAAGGCAAAAGGAAAATGAAAACACAAAGTAAATGAAAAGACACAAGAAAATGAAAAGGTTTTACCTCTTCAAATTTCCAATTTTTTTTATTCAAAATAAACCAAATAAAATTCAGTAAATAAAATAAAAGAAAAACAAAAATAAAGTGGAAAGGAAAATAAATAATTATTCTTAAGAAAAACAAAAGTAAATAAAGAAAATAGTTTATTATATTGAAACTAGAATTAAAAATTGAAAACAAAATACAATAAACATTGGAAAATTATAACTACACTTTTAAAAATGTTTTAAAAATATATACATAACATGTCATGTTACACATATATACAAAGTTAGAACATGATATGACAACAAAATATTATTTATATAAATTAAAATAAACAATTTTGTTAAATAAACAGTTTACACACAATGGTTTAAAAATCATAACTTTCACAATATTAATCAGATTCCAACGAAACGAAAAGCAGTATATTTGAAATTTAATTTATTTTCGTAATAAAAGATAAAATTCAAAAATTCAAACTTTTAAAAAATTTAAATTTGAAAGTCAAAGTTTGACCATATTGACCAAATCTACATTTTTGGAAAATATTCTATTTATTCATGTTTGGAATTATAATTCACAAAAAAATAAAAATTTATATTTAAAATACCAAAATTTATTCATTTTAATAAATAAAGTAAAGTTTTTAGATCATAAATTGAATTAAAATAATTAAAATATACAATTAAAATAATCACAAAATACAGGGTTGTTACAACATACATACCTAAAAGGACGTCACCACCATCCTACTTCATTTTGGAATCTCCACCGCGTACACGGTTGTTAAAGTGGTTTTCGGGGTTGGCAGAGTATGACAACTTCCAATCCCGGTCTCCTTAACAACCAACCATTATTATTACCCATGGACATTTATTTCAAAATCATTTTTATTCCAAAACCATTTGAAATCGAATACCATTACTTTTCAAATAATATCCATTTCAAAACCAAAGAAATAGTATACCATTTAAATTCCAAAACCAAATCAATATATCATTTAAATGAAACCCAATTTCCAAATCATTGAATATTCCTTCAATTTATTAAACTCGAAATATTGATTTAAATAATCTTAAAACAAACCACTTTATAAAGTCATATTCTTAAATCTTCGATTTCAATAGGTTCAATTTTATATATTTAAAGACAATTTTTAATTATATACAATTTCCAATATTCTCATTTCCAAAGACATATTACTTTCAAGTTATAACAACTCTGCAAACCAAACATTTTGATACATATTTACTTAGACCATTTAAATTCAATCTTAATATCTTCCAAACAAGATTCATTTAACCATTTAAATTCAATGTCAAATAAAATTCATTTCAATGTTGTAGCATTTATAAGTTTATTCATTCAATTATGAACTTTCCAAAACATTGTATATTTCAAAACAACAGCATTTATAAAGTGTTGCGGTAGGTATATTTAGTATTTATCAAAACATAGTTCAAATTCAGAAACTACAGCATTTCAGAAATGCTATAGTTTCTGTTTTGCCCTTTAAAACAATATATCTTCAATTTCCTCATTTTAACTTTCAAACTTATTCCACTTTTCAAAAAAATATATTTGGATATTACTTAACTTATAAATTTTAGTAAAATAACATTTATTAATAAATATCCATTTGTAAAGTCAATACTTGATAAATTGCTTAACCTTTATTCTAATAAATAATTTAATAATTTATTTAACATTCCCATCTCATAAATAAATTAAATTTCCATTTATTTGCTTAACTTAATATTTCCATTTAAAACCAAATTTCAAATTTCCAAGTTAAGTCATTATTTAAATTACATTTTCCCATTTTAAACCATAACTATTTATCTTACCCAACATAACATTTCACAAAAGAACATTTTATCATAATTAATATAACAATCAAATTTCCTGAATAGATCTATTCATTTAGACATTAATTCAACTATGATTCCAACTTAAATAAACTTATTTCAAATGTCCCATAAAATGTATTTCATTTTATTTATTCAAAATTGCATTATTTATTATACAAAATATGTTCATTTCAAGAAATAACCTTTATTAAAATTACTTGGTTAGATTTAAGATTCTAAATTAAATCAAACTTAATTATTAAGTTATTCATCATAAATAAGACTCTTTAAACTCCAGCCAAAACCAATTAACTTATAAAAAATTTAACTTATAGACAGACAATATTTCTTTACACTTTAGCATTAAATCAAATTAAGTTAAAATTTTCATATATTTATAATTCCAAAATACTTAATAATTTTTAGAAAATATTTAATAAATTTTTAGGGAAATATCATTTAAAATATAACCATGGGCTAGTATAATATTTTCTAACCTAGATCAAGTGATACGGATATGTATCATTTCAATCCGTAATTTAAAAGAAAAATCCGGGTTCTATTATTTCAAACCCGCAATCCTAAGAAAAATAAATGCAATAAAAATCATTCGAGCTTATCATTTCAGCCATAATGATTTTTCCTTATTCTAAAGTCCATTCGGGTATGTATCATTTCAACCCATAGTGATAGGGAACTTGCAGTAATAATACAGTAAATAAAATGAACAGTATATCACATAATAACATATTAGATGATGTAACAAATATATGTAAACAGCATTTAACATCATATAACATATCACAGGCATGTATGAATAACATATCAATTTATATAGATCCACTTGTCATTATTCCACAATAATATAAATACACATGTCTAGAGTGATAAAACTCACCTTTTAAAAGTTAGAATCAAATTCACAATATGCAATTGAAACTCCGCAAAGCACGATAAGGCACGACCAAACTTTTGAGTAGATGGGAGAGTCAAGATCCATATCTTGTGTATAACAAATACACAAATCATAAGAATAAGATTCACCACAACAAAAGATGGATTAAACAATGCAATTACGAATAAAAGAGGACATAATCTTGCTTTCAACCACCAAGTGGGCTCGACCATTAGGTTTGGGCAGGGTCTAGGCATCACAAACTCATGGCTAGGGATGTTTGTAGTCATGTGGTGGTGATGAGGAGGAGAGGTAGGCTAGGATGTGGAGGCCGAGCTAGCATGAAAACGAAAGAGAAAATCAAAAGAAAAAGGAAGAAGAAAGTAAGGAGAAGCCATGAAAATTTAGAGCTTGTTTTAGTTTTCTCTCACGCAAATGGAAATCAGATAAGAAAATTTTCACATGAAATAATAATAAAAGTGGCGGCTAGCGTTATAGAAACAATGAATAGCTAAAGATATGGAGAGTGGATGGCAAGAGATGTGAAGGCTAGAAAATGAAGGGTTAGGAAATTAAAAGGCACAATTTAAGGCGAAGGAATCTTGTATATTTTCTTTGTTTGCATGCAAATGACAAATGAAGTGAATGGAAAGTTTCTCACCGCTTAAAGAAAATAAAATGCATGGCTAGAAGGTAATTAAGGAGGTAGGAAATAAAAAGGCAAGAAATAAAGAGGCTAGCGAATGAATGAGATTTATTTCCTATTTGATAAAAGAAACTTATGTAATATCTTCCAATCAGAAGATGCAAATGAAGAAGTGATATATTTAGCAAGATTTTGTATGTGATTTGATAAAGTTTTTCACGACTATAATAGGTGAGAAACGCTAAGAAATGATAAAGTGGGTAGAAAATTAAACAGGCAAGCATTTAATAAAGTAACGTATACCCTTTGATTTTCTCCAACTCTTTATAAAAGATATAAACAAATAAATTCCAACGAATACGATAAAAGCCTAGACAAATAAATAGAGAAATAAACGAAGAGATGGATATAGGAAATATATATATATATATATATATATATATATATAATGAATATACATAAATTTATTGCGTGTAAAACGCTGTAATTTATCCAAATCTAAAAGTATAAATCGGAATTTCCTGAAATGAAAAGCAGAATAAATATTAAAATAAAATATATTTTCAAAGAGAAAGATTTGCATTTAAAAATTCAAATTTAAAATTTTCAACTGTGGTCAAACTTTGACTTTCGATTGACCAAAAATACAAAATTTAAAGAAATTGCTTATTTATGAAATTTGTCAAATATATACATTTATTATGATTGAAACCTCAACTAATTCATTCAGATAGGTTTCATTCTTTTATATTATCTTATGAATAAAATATGCATTCCATTTCATCCTAATTTTCAATTAATATAGTAATTAAATTCATTTACTTATCATTAAATTTATTTATCAAAAATTACATTCCAATCAATTAAAATTGATTTCCATAATTTGATTTGATTTAATTTCCATCTTTATACTATGCCCACCATTTCTTTATAAACATGGTTACATTAGTTTTATATTCCATTGCAATAATACACCCCTATTTATATCTTAAATTTGTGTAAATGTTACTTTTTTTAAATGTGCACTTTTGTCAATTGTATGCATTAATTAAGGTTTGAAACCAATTAAATAAATTTACTTTGGTTCCATTCTTTTTACCAATTTATTAATTTATAAATAAATTTACGTTTCTAGTTAATTTATACATTCGCACCTCCCGTTACTACATTAATTCTCATTAATGACATTAAAGATTTCCTATTTAATTTATAGACTAAATAGACAACTTATAATAGTTGTTACCATTACCCTTTAATTTACACTTAAGTTTATTATATTCAACTAATTATTATAATTACCTACCTAATATTGAATTCATTATTATTTACAAATCAATTGTTATAATTACTTAATTAACACTAATTTACTTCAATTTATATTGATCATATATTATCTCATTAATGATTCAACATTCACACTTGTTTTCTTATATTCAAATCTATAACTAAGTGAACAATTTACATTATTTCAACTAGTTTGAAATTTCATAATTAGTTTTAATTACATTGTTACATTTCATTTTAACGTTTGTTTCACTATTAAATAACAAAGTTTTTATTCTTCCAGTTTCAATTACCAAAATCGTTGTGATATCCCGGAATTTCAAGCAAAATTAAATGTGATAATCCTCTTTATAAATTATTTTAAATTGATAAAAATTGTTATTTTCAAACAATAATGATAATGGGTTGTTTTTAAATATAGATAAATAAATAGAATTATTAATTACAAATTGGATTGGTTTATTTAAAATATATATGAATTATTGAATTAATTTTGAATTGGACTTTTAAATTTGAATTTGAATTTAGATTTAAAATTGAAATTCAAAAGAGAGATATTTTAAAATGTTTTGGATTTTAAAATATATGAATATGATTTTATATGTATATAATTTGTTTCATTTATATTTTCTCTAAAGTAATTTATATATATATATATACACATTTAGTATTTATAAAATAGTAAATTAAGTATTAAAGCTTATTATTAATATTTAAAATAAATGAAAATCTCTTAAATAACAAGTGTAAGCTTATTAAATTTTGATAATAACATATGTAAACTAATTAACAAATGAATGAAAAATGTCAAGTTTTTAACAAGTGTCATATGTTATTTTTGATTTTTCTTTCATTTTAAAAATAAATCATTTTAACTTATAAAAATAAATGTTTTCTCACCTTCATTCTTTTCTATTTTTTTTTATTGTAAAGCTTAGAAACTCAAGCTCGTAAACCATTCTCAAAAACAAATCCTCATAAACAATCTGAAAATCAATCCACTTCTAAAACCAGAAATCAAATTCTAAGCCTGTAATTCATTTTCTAAAATCAAATCATCAAAACCTGAACACTTCCTTCAACCTGGAACAAAGCCTGTAACAATTATCATGTAAGCAAGGAAACCTAAAATCAGATAAGAATCAAAATTCCAGCAAGTTTATCAGCATTCAAATTTCTAGTGCTTAAATAAAAAAATAACAAAGTTTTTCAAGTTTCAAGCAATTCAGTTTTTTCCCAAATTCCAGTAAAACAAGCCTCTGCCTTCTAAATCAGTGAGTGAACTTTTATTCTTAAAAACAAGTTTAATCTGTGTTATTGTGATGGATTTTTATAGCAATATGGTTTGCTTTTGTTGATATATGTGAATGCATACTTGTGCAAAGGAAATGCCTGAATAAAAGTCTATGTGCATGAATATGAACTTCACTGTTCTTTGTCAGATTTAACCATTTCAAATTAAATTTCATTTCTGTTTAAACATTCAATTTAAGCCAATGATCTTTGGATGGAAATGTTTCTTTCAGTGTAGTATTAACATTAAAAATAGTTATAGGATTTTATATTTAGTAAATTTCACAGAAAAACCAAATATAGTGAAAATCTAAATAATGGCTAAAAATCAATCATCACAAATTCAAAATTTGATTATAGATTCTGGTTAGTGTTAGAAATTCATGAATTTTGACATAGGTTTCATGATTTTCAGTATTGTGTTTGGTGAGATTTTCTGAGATGAACGTTTAGGGTATTTTGGTCGATTGCTGATGAACGTCATTGAAGTTTGTGGCATAGTTTGGTCTGTAGGAGGCCGGGATGTCGGAGATCAAGGGAAAATTAGGATGGGATTTTTCTGATGGCCGAGGTTGGTGATCGAAGGTGATTTATGGTTCGATAGCCTGATTGGGATGTCGGGGTAATCGTGGTGATCTCAGCGACAATGGAGCTTCGGGCTCGATCATGATGGTTGCGATCATGACATGATGATGTGAGGCTACTATGGAAGGGAGGCCATGGGTTCCGGTTGTCATAATCGTCGGCGATGGGTGGTTCTTCATTTCGAGTTTGGGTTCCAGTTGGGATTGAAGCACTCGATGTGACGCCCCACCTCTATGCTCACAATAACGAAGAGTATTAAAAGAAATACCATCCGTTATTACGAAGAATAAGGCTGGATAGGAGCGGCCATCCGTAGTTAGACCTTACACTATTATTGGTTATCTCGATAGGAGCGGTATATATTTTTAATTTTCATCTCTGATTTATTTACTCTCATCGACATGTCCAATTCCAATATAAAAAGAACTACGATGGTTCATAGTAGTTTAGGACAATATATATAATAATAACACAGATAAACTAAATGCGGAACACAGATAATAGCAAATCTCATATATATATAACTGAAGTCAGTTACAATACACGTGATACAATACATATGATACAACTACAACTGTCGACTCTGGAAGTTACATATCCAAGTACATTATTGACAATAATATACATGAATACATATCATCCTATACTATGACAATGACTACTCCAAAAGGTATAAAGAGACTTCATAGCTCTAGCAGCAACCCAAAGCAAGATATCTACAACGTGTAATACCTCGGTCTGACCCGAGTATTAAATTCAAAAGAAAATAATACACGGGTCAGTCTAATTCAAACTCAGTTATTAATGCACGAAAGCAATAATAATTAAATAACAATTAAACGACAGTCGAATAAATTCACCTACCCAATCCTTAAATAAGGAAATCGGATAACGGTATATATAACACGTAACAGTGTTAAACAACAAACCAACAAATTCAAATTATCAACGAAGATAAATAAAAGGGCTATCAATGAAGATAATTTAGAAAACAACAGAATTGCCTAAACGACAATTAACGACAAAATTCTAATTATTAAATAAATAATTAGAAACTCACAATATAATTATCAAAAAGATAATTAGATATCAAAAAAATCATCAAATTAAACCAAATCAAAATACGATTCAAAATATTGAATTGGACACACGAAACACTTCAAACAATTGAAATATCAATTAAAATGTCAATTCGGGTGGGGCTGCAATACATGCACGCATGTACTGCCTTGCCACTACAGCATCTGGAATACGCAAAAGATCAATAAATCAAAAGCAAATAGAATATCAATAAAAGCAATACCGTGTGGCTGCAGTACACGCTCGCGTGCACTGCCTCGCCGCTACAGTGATGATGTACACAAAAGCTCAATGTAAGTTCACATACGAGCACAAGGTCAAATCCAAGAGAATAGCTGGATTCAACACAGGTGTATAATCAAATGAAATGGTCAAGACGTAAATATCAAGCCTCGACTAAAGATAATTTCAATCGACAGAAAACAGTGACTGCACAGAGATAGCAGGGTACAACACGCCTCAAAGTATCAGTCGATACTAACATGCATGTGTGGTCAGGGAAACCCAAATACTACATGAAACAGGTGTGTAACCGTCTCAAATGGTCAAGACAGCTGCAATGAATGATCAAACTCGTGAAATACTTCAACTACAAGTGAGCAGTAAGATGGCCAGGTGACAAAACAAACATGCACAGGCATAGGCTACCCAAGCATGATGCATCAAAACAGTAAATGCAACCTGAACAAGAATGAAACAAAGGTGGCAACATGGGACTACACCAAAGGAATGGCATCGTGTATACACAAATCAATGCAAACCAGTACAATTTGCATACTGAAACCAAGGGTAAAAATGAAACAGAGGTGATATACTATACATGTAGTACGGTGCACAGCATTTTCAAGTGCATCAGACATGCACAAGTGACTCAATTACTACAGGAACCAGACTAAATGAAACGACACTGCAACACTGTGGAATGCATTGACACAGGGGAGTTATGCAGCGACTTCAAAATCAGGTCTAGTGCACAGTGAAGACAGACCAGAAGAGAGAACAAGACAACACAAATGTCAAATGCCTCGAATGGTGCAAGTTGAAGACTACAACACTAAGACAACAACAGGTGACAACAGTGTGAAACTAAACCACAAAGAAGTCAATGAAATTACAACGTGCAGTGATATGCAGCAATACGTGAGATTGGAGATATACGGTGCAGACTATATCAAGTCTACAATGACCAAAATGCTATCAAGACTTCGAGCTAGAAGCAACATAGGATTCAAAGAAGCAGTTTCACATTAGAATCAAAGTGGCCGAAGTCACAAACGAATTAAAGCAGTCTTAACAAATGAATGAAAACCAACACAACAGTATACAAGTGCAAGTACACCATTGTCTGGACCAATTGTCATCAAGAAAACAAGACCTCAATGCACAAACTTAGGAAAACAGTGAAACAATAATGGTGCAACACATACATATATTCATGTATGATCACACAACTCAAAGGCATAAAGCAATACGAAGGCAATTCAGAAATCAAGTGAACACAACATGTGTGTACAATTGAAGACGTTACTGTATTGGAGTTAAACATTAAAACCAAACATGCTGCGATTTCAAAATAATCAAATAAGTTCATACTTACACAATTTCAAAATGGTCAAAGTCATACAACAGTAGATTCAAGTCAAGTCAAACCCAGCACTACTAGAAATCAAAGTCAAAGTCAACAGAATGTACAAAGTCAACTGTAGTGCGAATTCAGTGAACACTACAGGCACGTTGAAGACGAAGCAATGCAAACTGCTAAATATGGCCTCAATAATGAAGACCAAATGAAGACTCAATGTCAATGACCAAATTCACAAAGCAAAAAAAATATCACTGTCAACAAGCACAAGTGCAACACCAACACGACAATGAGACAGTATCGTGCAAGTTTAAAAATTGGGTACAGCAGTTTCGAACAAAGACAGACATGACTTAAAAATCATCACATAAACACTGTCAAGTTCAAATGTAGAAACTCAATGCCGTGTAATCAAAAACCATTGAATACATCATCAAATCGAGTCAAGCCATGTGGCCACGAAATCGATCAAAACCAAGAACATCAAGTATCAGATTGTACGAAATTAACAAGGCTAGAGAAATCATCAATCCACAAAACAAATCGAACTAACTAAACGTAGCATTTGAATCAGATGTGAGTGGATAGCACTCACCTTACTTCCCAGAGCACCAACGATCGATCGGCGAGCACTTACGAGGAACAACCCACCAGGTCAAAGCAATTAAAGTCGGCCTCTTCCATTTATTAGAAACCCTAGATTTTAAAAAGAGGAACGAACGCAAAAAGGAAGCCGCCATTATTTTTGTTCGTATGTTTTTTAGGGTTTTCCAATCAAATGAAAGGGGGACGGTTACATACTTAAGATAACACGGCACCAAAATAAGTGGGCCGAAATTAATTTTTTTAAAGCCCGTATAACTCTTTTAACAAAATTGTAAAAGAATTACAACTGATTAAAACATTCAACAACAATTAACAACCAATTAATCGTTTAATGACGAAAACTAATTGTTACAAAATCCCAGGGTTGTTACAGACTTCCCTCCTTATAAAAATTGCATCCCCGCAATTTTCATAATTGAAGTCGTCAATAACAATTATTTTTCTAACATAAACTGGTTATGCTAGAAAAATAAAGAACAAGAGCACAAACACCAAAGAAATCTTTTAATTTCATAGAAGAAATTCACAAATTCTCAACAAAATCTAATTATTAAATAGATAATCAGAAAACGTCAAAACTGAATAAATGCAATTATCATCAATATTCAATTATCGATACGATAATTAAAAAACAGCAAAATCTAATTATCAACAAAGACGATTAGGAAACACAAATCACAAATCAAAAAACCGCAAATATCTAGTTATCAACCAGATAATTTTAAAACAACAATTATCTAATCACCAAAATGATAATTAGAAATCTCAAATCAATAAATATCTAATTATCCAAAACGATAACCAGAAATCTCAAATCAACAAATATCTGATTATCAAAAACGATAATCAGAAATCTCAAATCAACAAATATCCAATTATCAAAAACGATAATCAGAATCAAGAAATATCTAATTATCAAAAACGATAATCAGAAACAACAAATATCCGATTATCAAAAACAATAATCAGAAACAACAAATATTCGATTATCAAAAATGATAATCAGAATCAACAATTATTCGATTATCAAAAATGATAATCAGAATCAACAAATATCTAATTATCAAAAACGATAATCAGAATCAACAAATATCCGATTATCAAAAACGATAATCAGAATCAACAAATATCCGATTATCAAAAACGATAATAAAAAACAAAAAATATCCGATTATCAAAAACGATAATCAGAAACAACAAATATCCGATTATCAAAAACGATAATCAGAATCAACAAATATCTAATTATCAACAAAGAAAATTACAATCTCATATCAAAAAATATCCAATTACCTGCAGATAATTGGAAACAACAAATATCTAGAAATCAATTAAGATAATCTAGAAAATCAATATAAAAGGTTGGATCGATCCCATCTGATGGTGAGTTTTTAGCTACGCCGAACGTGCATCTCAGATGGCCGAAGCTTACCAAGTACTATAAATTTTGGCGCCCATCAGATGACCCGAAGGTCCACAGAGTGACCCGAAGGTCTAGTACTGGTATTTGACCCAAAGGTCCGCAGAGTGGCCCGAAAGCCCAACAAATGACCCGAAGGTCCATCAGAGTGGCTTGAAACCCAAATAAAATCATCAAAATCATCAAACAGCAGATGTTTCAATTAACGAGTCCGGAATTAACCAAAATAGCAAACACACATGTCCCATACCACGTGTTTTACTAAATCGTTTAAATCTCTTCATCATTTCCTTGAAAGTGAAAAATTGTGTATTCCAAAAATAACATTTCACATTCTCAAACGGACAAGTCCGGAATTAAACGAATCGGTAAAAGAAAGGGGTCATAGTCCTCGATTTTGCTGATACGTTTAAATCGCTTCCTCATTCTTTTGAAAGCACAAACTGCAAAACTTCTGAAAACAATTTCATTTATTTTATAAAAGTAACAATTTACATCCTCAAACGGACAAGTCCGGAATTAAGCAAATCAGTAAAAGAAAGAGGTCGTAGTCCTCGATTTTGCTGAAACGTTTAAATCGCTTCCTCATTCTTTTGAAAGCGTAAACTGTAAATTTTGAAAACAATTTTTTTTATTTTGAAACTATTTTTAAAACACGTGATTAAAACAGCAACATCAGTAGCAACTTCGACAAGGAAATTGCACTTCTCAAAATACCGCAAAAACGGACAACAAAATCAGCATTGCGGGATAACCGCTTGAAAATACACTTTAAAATTTGACGGTTACTGAAGTCAAAGCGACAGTAATATAAACGTCAAAATCTCATCAAAATAATTTGCATCAAAATATAATACCACTGAATTTTCATTCATTAAAAATGTCAACAAAACACCGTGCTTCAAAAACTTAACACCAGTGTGAAAATCCTGTTATAAAAATAACGGCAACAAAATACATTTAAAACCAAAAACCGGTTCTACATAAAATTAATGCAGTAACGTGCAACTCAAATTTGCATGTATACTACAAAATGAACAGAGAAATCATTCGAATATACCTTCAATGAAATAATTCAAAACAGCAAAAATCTTAACAAAATCACATATCTGCAATCGCTTCTGATCTTCAAATCGGATTCGAAATATTCAAAGAAAACAAATTAAACATAGCTATGTGAACAACAAATGAAATTTATTTCAATTTCAAATTTTGATTTTTAAATCAAAAAATTTATCAGCTGCATTCAGCGAAGACAGTCTCACTGTTTCCGCTGCGCACTCTGATAAACATACACAAATCAACCAATCATCAAACACAATTTCACTTTTATTTTTAAATAAGGCTATTTAAAAATTTCATCATATTTTCAAAACTTTAGTTTTGACTCAAAGCACAACTAAAACATCGACAAATAGTTGTAACACATGTTCCATCTAAGTTATGTTTTATATTATGTCCATAAACCCCAAGCTCTGATACCAACTGTGACGCCCTACCTCTATGCTCACAATAACAAAGAGTATTCAAAGAAATACCGTCCGTTATTACGAAAAATAAGGCTAGATAGGAGCGGCCATCCGTAGTTAGACCTTACACTATTATTGGTTATCTCGATAGGAGCGGTATATATTTTTAATTTTCATCTCTGATTTATTTACTCCCATCGACATATCCAATTTCAATATAAAAAGAACTACGATGGTTCATAGTAGTTTAGGACAATATATATAATAATAACACAGATAAACTAAATGCGAAACACAGATAATATCAAATCTCATATATATATATATATAACTGAAGTCAGTTACAATGCACGTGATACAATACATATGATACAACTATAACTGTCGACTCTGGAAGTTACATATCCAAGTACATTATTGACAATAATATACATGAATACATATCATCCTATACCATGACAATGACTACTCCAAAAGGTATAAAGAGACTTCATAGCTCTAGCAGCAACCTAAAGCAAGATATCTACAATGTGTAATAACTCGGTCTGACCCGAGTATTAAATTCAAAAGAAAATAATACACGGGTCAGTCTAATTCAAACTCAGTTATTAATGCATGGAAGCAATAATAATTAAATAACAATTAAACGACAGTCGAATAAATTTACCTATCCAATCCTTAAATAAGGAAATCGGATAACGGTATATATAACACGTAACAGTGTTAAACAACAAACCAACAAATTCAAATTATCAACGAAGATATATAAAAGGGCTATCAATGAAGATAATTTAGAAAACAACAGAATTGCCTAAACGACAATTAACGACAAAAATCTAATTATTAAATAAATAATTAGAAACTCACAATATAATTATCAAAAAGATAATTAGATATCAACAAAATCATCAAATTAAACCAAATCAAAATACGATTCAAAATATTGAATTGGACACACGAAACACTTCAAACAATTGAAATATCAATTAAAATGTCAATTCGGGTAAGGCTGCAGTACATGCACGCATGTACTGCCTTGCCACTACAGCATCTGGAATACGCAAAAGATCAATAAATCAAAAGCAAATAGAATATCAACAAAAGCAATACCGTGTGGCTACAGTACACGCTCGCGTGCACTGCCTCGCCGCTACAGTGATGATGTACACAAAAGCTCAATGTAAGTTCACATACGAGCATAAGGTCAAATCCAAGCGAATAGATGGATTCCACATAGGTGTATAATCAAATGAAATGGTCAAGACGTAAATACAAAGCCTCGACCAAAGATAATTTCAATCGACAGAAAACAGTGACTGCACAGAGACAGCAGGGTACAACACGCCTCAAAGTATCAGTCGATACTAACGTGCATGTGTGGTCAGGGAAACCCAAATACTACATGAAACAGGTATGTAACCGTCTCAAATGGTCAAGACAGCTACAATGAATGATCAAACTCGTGAAATACTTCAACTACAAGTGAGCAGTAAGATAGCCAGGTGACAAAACAAACATGCACAGGCATAGGCTACCCAAGCATGATGCATCAAAACAGTAAATGCAACCTGAACAAGAATGAAACAAAGGTGTATACACAAATCAATGCAAACCAGTACAGTTTGCATACTGAAACCAAGGGCAAAAATTTAACAGTGGTGATATACTATACATGTAGTACGGTGCATAGCATTTTCAAGTGCATCAGACATGCACAAGTGACTCAATTACTACAGGAACCAGACTAAATGAAACAACACTGCAACACTGTGGAATGCATATACACAGGGGAGTTATGCAGCGACTTCAAAATCAGGTCTAGGGCACAGTGAAGACAGACCAGAAGAGAGAACAAGACAACACAAATGTCAAATATCTCGAATGGTACAAGTTGAAGACTACAACACTACGGCAACAACAGGTGACAACAGTGTGAAACTAAACCACAAAGAAGTCAATGCAATTACAACGTGTAGTGATACGCAGCAATACATGAGATTGGAGATATACAGTGCAGACTATATCAAGTCTACAATGACCAAAATGCTATCAAGACTTCAAGCTAGAAGCAATAGAGGATTCAAAGAAGCAGTACCACATTAGAATCAAAGTGGCCGAAGTCACAAATGAATTAAAGCAGTCTTAACAAATGAATGAAAACCAACACAACAGTATACAAGTGCAAGTACACCATTGTCTAGACCAATTGTCATCAAGAAAACAAGACCTCAATGCACAAACTTAGGAAAACAGTGAAACAATAATGGTGCAACACATACATATATTCATGTATGATCACACAACTCAAAGGCATAAAGCAATCCGAAGGCAATTCAGAAATCAAGTGAACACAACATGTGTGTAGAATTGAAGATGTTACTGTATTGGAGTTAAACATTAAAACAAAACATGCTGCGATTTCAAAATAATCAAATAAGTTCATACTTACACAATTTCAAAATGGTCAAAGTCACACAACAACAGATTCAAGTCAATTCAAACCTAGCACTACCAGAAATCAAAGTCGAAGTCAACAGAATGTACAAAGTCAACTGTAGTGCGAATTCAGTGAACACTACAGGCACGTTGAAGGCGAAGCAATGCAAACTGCTAACTGTGGCCTCATTAATGAAGACCAAATGAAGACTTAATGTCAATGACCAAATTCACAAAGCAAAAAGATTATCACTGTCAACAAGCACAAGTGCAACACCAACACGGCAGTGAGACAGTATCGTGCAAGTTTAAAAACAGGGTACAGCAGTTTCGAACAAAGACAGATATGTCCTAAAAATCATCACATAAACACTGTCAAGTTCAAATGTAGAAACCCAAAGTCGTGTAAACAAAAACCAGAGAATACATCATCAAATCGAGTCAAGCCGTGTGGCCACGTAATCGATCAAAACCAAGAACATCAAGTATCAGATTGTATGAAATTAACAAGGCTTGAGAAATCATCAATCAACAAAACAAATCGAACTAACTAAACGTAGCATTTGAATCGGATGTGAGTGGATAGCACTCACATTACTTCCCCGAGCATACTGCAATTAACTAAACTAACTAAACGTAGCATTTTCGTTCGTATGTTTTTTTAGGGTTTTCCAATCAAATGAAAGGGGGACGGTTACATACTTAAGATAACATGGCACCAAAATAAGCGGGCCGAAATTAAATTTTTTTAAAGCCCGTATAACTCTTTTAACAAAAATTTAAAAGAGTTACAACTGATTAAAACATTCAACTGCAATTAACAACCAATTAATGTTTAATGACGAAAACTAATTGTTACAAAATCCCAGGGTTGTTGCACTCGATTTCGATTCGAGATAGGACAGTGGAATCTGGACGATGAGGATATTTAGCAAGGTCATCGGTGATGTGCGGGAGGCTTCGTAGTTTATCGACGTCGACTGGTTCGCCACGCACCATACACTCGTGTACATCTGTTACAGATGTTTGGACTTGGGGAATATCGATGTTTTGCTCGATGACGTCGCGTGTTTTTCTCGAAGAAGTGAGGGGACAAGTGGCGTAGGAACCGGTGTGTTTTTTTTCAGGGACGAGACTTGTAGGCTTGGGTTGTTTTTTTAGTTGCCAGTTTTTAAGTTTATGAAGTAAAACTGGTATTGTTTAGAAATTTTTTTATAAAAATATAATCCATTTTTTTTAAAACAAGGTAATGATCATGTTTAGATAGAGATTAAATTAAGTAAGGTAAATTATAAAAAGGGTTTTATTAAACATAAGAATACAAAGTTTAGAGCAAAACAAAATTGGTATTTTGTCCAAATTTAAAGCTATTAAAGTGATAAAGTGTTTTAACCAACTTATCTAATCAAGCTTTGAAAATGAATAAGTTTCCAAAGATTTATTAACCAAGTTCCATAGTAAAGTCACTTAATATGATATTGAAACAAGTTCAAGTTTTAAATATAAAAGAGTTAAATGATTTTAATTTGTTGGTCTTAAAGGTAATTAATTAAGGTGCAATTAATTAGTGGAAGTAATTAAGGGGATTAATTAATCAATGTAATTAATTAAATTAATGTGATTAGTTCAAGTTAATTAATTAGTTTAATTAGTTTAAGATAATCACTTGATGATTTGTTAAGTATAAATACCTGATGTAATTTATTAAGTTTAATTATCAGTGAAGTACTTAACGGGTAATTACTGGATGTAATTAATTGAAGCGTGATTTATTAATGGAAGTAAATTTGAGTTTAATTACTTTGTGTAATTAATCAAGGGATTAATTAAAGATAATTAATTAAGGACTAATTAATTAATGAAGTAATTAGGGTAGTTAATTACTAAATGAGATTAATCAAAGGTGATTAAAAAATGTGATTAATTAAAGACTAAATATTAAATATAATTAATTTAAATAGAGTAACTAATTAAAGAAGTAATTAAGAAATTATTAATTAAGTAATTAATGATGAAATTAAGGGCTGATTAATTAAAGGATAATTAATCAATAAAGTGATTATAGAAGATTAATTAATGTAATTAATTAAGGATTAATGTAATTAATTACGGTTGATTAATTAATGGAAGTAATTAAAGGTTAATTACTATAATTGTTTGATGATAGTTAATTTGTGAAATTAATTAGAGGATAATTACTTAATGTAATCAGAGAAAATTAATTAAGGATGATTAATTAAGATGAATAATTAGAGGGTGATTAATTAATTGATTTGTAATTAATTAATGGTTAAGTAAGCAAGATTTATGTGACGAAAGTAATTAATTTAATTTATTTTGAATTAATTAGAGATGAAGGTAATTAATTTAATTCATTAATTATATATGGTGTAATTAATAGATCTTTGCTTATGGATGGCTGATTTATATTGAATGCCTTGTATGGTTTGATATCTCTAATATGAGATATGTATTGATCTTAGATATTGAGATGCTTTGGTTGAATTGTAATGATATGAGTTATCTATTGTGATATTGTGAGTTACCTATCTGTGTGAATATAGATAATGAATCAAATTGTTTTAACTTTAAACAACTTGGACTAAAAAGATGGCATTTTGGATTTCGAAGAGACCGGTGTCAAGTATCAGTAAATACCTGAAACTACTTCGATTTATAATCCACTATGATTCTTTATATGATTTGATATGTGAAATAAATGGGCTGGAATGGAATATTCTGAGTAAACTGGACCTTTGAAACTGAGTAAGGATACTTAAAGATTATTTGTGAAATGAGCTTTGGATATAATATGTTATGGACTCGTAGTGGGATATGAGTTACCCCGGATTTCTGTTATGTTTTATTGCTTAGTATTTCAAATTATATGGGTTTACTCACGCTGATTTCCAGCCTGACCCGGGTGTTACTTTGATGTAATGCTCAGGTCAGACCGAGTATTACAGATTTCAGGTAAGGACGTTCTGGAGCTCAGGAGGCGAGCTAGATGACAGGAACGTATGGAGTGCATTCCACTGAGTGATATTATGGATTATCTAGAATAAGTTGATTTTATTTGTCCAGTGTTTGTGTAAATATTGTAACTCTGATGTATTAATGTGAATTGAATGGTACAGTTTTCCCTTTGTATAACTGTTATTTTATTTAATATTATATTTTGATCCGCTGTGAATGTGAGATTCTATGATTCTTTTCTGTTTCTTTTTCTTCCTCTTTACTTCTTTTCCTAACTATCTGAGATTTTCGGGATCAAAAATTCTGGGTCGTTACATTTGGTATCAGAGCCGAGGGTTAAGCGAGAACCTTGGCTCTGGTGGGTTTACTCATTAAGGATAGGGACAGTGTTACCCTAGAATGAGTTGAGTGTGTGTGTGTGTGTGTGTGTGTATAGGAGCGTACTTGTTGTTTTCTTATATAAAGGTTTAAAAATGGTTTTAAGAATAATGACTTTTATAATATTTCTTTTTAATTATTATAAATACTGAGAAATTGGTTGTTGATCATTGGAATTAAATAAAAATAATAAAAAATAAGTTGTAATAGTAATACAACCAAATTGAAATCAAATGAAGATAAGTTTGAAATAGATCCAAACTGGAACTAAATCCTGAATTTGTAGAAGTAAGAATAAGATAAAAATGAATTGGTATCCAGATATGATAATCTTGGGTATTATCATAAATGGTTATTGTGTTTAATAATGAAATATTTGCTAACGAGTAAACAAAATGAAGTAAACTTTTAAGATGAGTATAACCTCTAAATAGAAGTGGGTTTTAAATTGAGAAGTTTTGAATACTAAGTTTAGAAACATTTGAAATTGCTTTCAAAATGTTAAGAGATAATAATAAATAGTATTATTCAGAATATTTTGAATGTGATCTTATTTTAAAATAAGAATTGTTTAAAAGCTTTAAAAGAATTTGTTTTGAATTAAAACCAAAGGCGGTTTAAATTTTAAAATTTGGCTTGGTGGACCAAGAAATAAATATGTATGTGTGTGTGGATATATATGATATCAAAGGTGATTTGAAATAAACTCTAAAGTGCTGAGTTTGATTTTCCCTGAAGTGTGATACCCAAAGTGATAAGTTTTTGAACTTATAAGTGGAAGACTGTTAATGTGAAGTTTAGAATTTGAAATGGGAATTCAAATTGGGTAAGGTTGGCTGGATTAAGTAAATTGAATTTAACTTTGGGAAAGTTAAGTAATTTAACAAGCAACCTGAATTGGAAATTTCAAGATGAAATTGGGACTTAACTTGGAAAGTTAAATGGTTTAAAGAAATAAGTTGATTTGATTTAAAGGATTAAATCAACATTTGGAAATTTAACTCGAATTTATATAACTCGGTATGGTTTAAATTTGAAATTTGAATTGAATTAGTTCAAATTGAATTTGATTCAAATTAATTGGAATTGTGATCGAAGATGGATAAGTTTAAAATTTCAAATGGAAAATTTGAATTGGATTAATTTGAAAGTAATTGACGTTATTTAAATTGGAATTGAGTAAATTTAAATGGGAGTGAAAATTTAAATTGAGTTGATGAAAATGGAGATTGGAAAGTTGAACAGTTTGGCTCTGGACTATTTTCAAAATAAACTGTTTTAATATAAATCTATTTTTCCAAGCTATTTACTATATACAATCTTTCTTTTTAAAGCCCAAACTATTTTATACTTATTTTACAATTATTTTGGAATTATTTAACTATTTTATAACTGTTTTATAAATTAATTACTATCTTTCAACTATTTTATAAATAATTACTATTTAACAACTATTTTGAAATTATTTAAAATTTCTATAACTATTTGACTATTTTCCCACTATTTCACAATTACTTAACTATTTTACAAATATTTTACAAATTCATAATTATTTTTCAACTAATTATTTATTTTAAAAAATTTCAAGCTATTTTCTAAATTTAAACTGAATAGAGTTCGAATTGTTTATGATTAAATATCCATTTGAGATAAGAATTGAAGTGATAATCCAAATGAGAATTTAAGAATTGTGAGTAAATGAATGAAAAACAAAGTGAAGGTGAATAGAAAAGAGAAATTGATTAAGCTAATAATCAATGGGGCTAGATACGTAGGATGTACGTATATTATTCTATTCGTATAATGATTTGATCCAGATTCGAGCATAGAATTTCAAGATAGTTTATCGATCCGAGTTGGGGATTTTCATACGATTTTCGATGGCGAACCTGGATATGGATTGTTGATAGGCTCTGGGTATTCTCTATCATAGTTATGGCTATGCATGGAGAATGACAGTTTCTGATCAAGAAACCAGATCTGAGTCTGCACTAGGAAGTCGGGTGGACGATAATAGTTCGGAAAAGAAATTGTGTGATCGAGTGAGCGATCAGATTGATATAACATACGGATGATATGTGTACATCGTACGGGTTTGAATGAAATTGATATTGAAAATTTGTGAGTAAGAAGTGTGAAATGATTTTTGAAATGAAAGTATATTTTGTGAAATATAAAACGAATAAAAGTGAAAGTTGAATATTTTTATGATGATAAGTAAGATGGAAACAACTTTATAAAAGAGTAATCAAATTTGAATATTTGATTTGGAATAAACAAAGTTATATATCTTTGTTATACAAGGTAAATCTCCCCTTGTTGAATCTATAGCCAGAAAGAAAGATTTTTGAAAAAGTATTTGAAGTATGGAAAGAAAATTTATACAAGTTTGAAGTGATCCAAAGATTTTTTTAAAAAAGTTATATATATCTATATATATATAAAGAATCTTATGAGAATGATTTTGAGGAAAGGTTTTTTTGGAACCTATGGATTTGGAAAGGCTTTTGATTTTTGGGTAAACATCAACATTGGAATTTGGAAAGCCTAGTTTGAGAATTATCGATTTTGGGAATCAATTTTGTGTAAAGGAGATTTTGATGAAAATCATAAAGGGTATGATTTGAAAGATACTATAAGAATATAGTATAAAGTGTTTTGAGATTTGCTCTAGGGAAAAAGGCGCTCCCTTGGAATGAACTTCTCAGGAGTTCCACAAGATGGTACTGCCTTGAAACCTAAAGGGGTTTTTAAAGTTGATCCTGTGAGGAAGTCCGAACAAACTGAAGTTTTTGAGGATTATGTATAGTGTGTAGCGAAAGTCGAGGGCGCTGTTGCCTACAGAGACATTTGGGTTATGCTGTGACGACAGTGTAACTCGATGTCACTGCGATCTACTGCAGACCATAGCGAAAGTCGTATGTGCTATTAAGAGCCAACAGTCTACGTTTGATTTTATATCGGTAGACTGCGACCGATGGTGATATAGCGAAAACCGTGTGTGCTGTTGAGAGCCAACGGTCTACGTTTGATTTTATATTGGTAGACTGCGATCTATGAAGACATAGCGAAAGTCGAGAGGCCGTGAGAGCCTAAGGCTACATTGGGACTTGACTGATGTAGTCTGCGACCTATGTGGAGTGGTGAAGTTTCATTTGGCAGCGAAAATTAAGGGCATTGATGCCTACAGTTACATGGACTTTTGCTGTGACGGCAACGTAACCCTGGAATGTAACTGCGATCTGTGGCGAGTTCCATGGCATAGTCGAGGGGTGCAGAGTGCCTACAGTTACATGTACGTTTGCTGTGATGGCAACGTAACCCAGGATGTAACTGCGACCATGGATGAGGATGATGATTTCCAGAGCATTCTCACAAAATATATTTCTAATAGTTTCAAAAATATTTTCTATATTTCAATAAAATTACTTACCAAATATTTTCACTATATGTTGAAAACGGGTGTCCCGAGTACTTATAGATTTTCAGTCTTATGCCTGATCAACGTATGACCGAATTTCTGTGAGAACGAGGATGGACTTGTTGAAACATCGATTTATAAAATGATATTTTTATAAAAACTATTTTAGCAATATTATACTGATTTTAAAATGTTTTAAAAATGTTCAAAGAGAAAATTTAACTGATATTAAGATTTTTTATAAATTCTGGCTTCGTTCCTTTTCGAGGATGAAAAGATTCAAAGGGGGGAAGAATGTGATATCCCAGAAATTTCAAGCAAAATTAATTGTGATAATCCTCTTTATAAATTATTTTAAATTGATAAAAATTGTTATTTTCAAACAATAATGATAATGGGTTGTTTTTAAATATAGATAAATAAATAGAATTTTTAGTTACAAATCGAATTTGGGTTTGTTTAAAATATATATGTATTGTTGAATTGATTTAGAATTGGACTTTTAAATTTGAATTTGAATTTGGATTTAAAATTGAAATTCAAAAGAGAAATATTTTAAAATGTTTTGGATTTTAAAATATATGAATAAGATTTTATATGTATATAATTTGTTTCATTTATATTTTCTCTAAAGTAATTTACACACACACACACACATTTTTAGTATCTATAAAATAGTAAATTAAGTATATAGCTTATTATTAATATTTAAAATAAATGAAAATCTCTTAAATAACAAGTTCTAACTTATTAAAGTTTGATAATAACATATGTAAACTAATTAACAAATGGAATGACAAATGTCAGATTTTTAACAAGTGTCATATGTTATTTTTGATTTTTCTTTCATTTTTAAAATATATCATTTTAAATTATAAAAACAAATGTTTTCTCACCTTTGTTCTTTTCTATTTTTTTCTATTCTAAAGCTTAGTAACTCAAGCTTGTAAACCATTCTCAAAAACAAATCCTCATAAAAAATCTGAAAATCAATCCACTTCTAAAATCAGAAATCAAATTCTAAGCCTGTAATTCATTTTCTAAAATCAAATCATCAAATCCTGAACACTTCCTTCAATCTGGAACAAAGCCTGGAACAATTATCAAGCAAGAAAAGGTGAAATCAGATAAGAATCAAAGTTCCAACAAGTTTATCAAGCATTCAAGTTTCCAATGCTTAAATCAAAAACAATAACAAAGTTTTTCAAGTTTCAAAAGGAATCAGCAATTCAGTTTTTTCAAAATTCCAGTAAAACGAGCCTTTGCCTTCAAAATCAGTGAGTGAACTTTTATTCTTAAGAACATGTTTAATCTGTGATATTTTGATGAATTTTCATAGCAATATGGTTTTCTATTGTTGATATATGTGAATGCATGCTTGTGTAAAGGAAATGCCTGAATAAAACTCTTTGTGCATGAATATGAACTTCTCTGTTCTTTGTCAGATTTAACCATTTCAAATTAAATTTCATTTCACTTTGAACGTTCAATTTAAGCCAATGATCTTTGGACGAAAATGTTTATTTTTGTGTAGTATTAAAATTAAAAATAGCTATAGGATTTTATATTTAGTAAATTTCATAAAAAAACAAATACAATGAAAATCTAAATAATAGCTAAAAATCAATCATCACAAATTCAGAATTTGATTATGGAATCTGGTTAGTGTTAGAAATTCATGAATTTTAACATAGGTTTCGTTATTTTTAGTATTATGTTTGGTGAGACTTTCTGAAATGAACGTTTAGGTTATTTTGGTCGATCGTCGATGTATGGCGTCGAAGTTTATGACGAAGTTTGGTATGTGGGAGGCCCGGGTGCCGGGGATCAGAAGAAAATTAGGATCAGATTTTTCTGATGGCCGAGGTTGGTGATTGAAGGTGATTTAGGGTTTGATAGCGTGATAGGGATGTTGGGGGTAATCGTGGTGATCTCGGTGACAATGGAGCTTCGGGCTTGATCGCGATGGTTGCGATCGCGACGTGATGATGTGACGCTACTATGGAAAGAAGGCCGTGGGTTCCAGTTGTCATAATCATCGGCGATGGGTGGTTCTTCTTTTCGAGTTTGGGTTCCCGTTGGGATTGGAGCACTCGATTTCGATTCGAGATAGGATAGTGGAATCTGGACGATGGGGAAATTTGGCGAGGTCATCAGTGATGTGCGGGAGGCTTCGCAGTTGATCGGCATCACATGGTTCGCCGTGCACCATGCACGTGTGTACATCTGTTATAGATGTTTGGACTTTGGAGAAGATCAATGTTTTGCTCGATCAACTGGTGCGGGAACTGGTGTGTTTTGTTTCAGGGACGATACTTGTAGGCTTGGGTTGTTTTTAGTTGCCAGTTTTTAAGTTTTTGAAGTAAAACTGGTATTGTTTAGAAGAATTTTTTTAAAAATAAAACCCAGTTTTTTTTAATACAAGGTAATGATCATGTTTAGATAGAGATTAAATCAAGTAAGGTAAATTATAGAAAGGTTCTTATTAAACATAAGAATACAAAGTTTAAAGCAAAAAAATTGGTATTTTTTTCCAAATTTAAAGCTATTAAAGTGATAAAGTGTTTTGACCAACTTATCTAATCAAGCTTTTAAAATGAATAAGTTTCCAAATATTTATTGACCAAGTTCCATAGTAAAGTCATTTAATATGATATTGAAAACAAGTTCAAGTTTTAAATATCAAAAACTTAAAAGATTTAAATTTGTTGGTCTTAAAGGTAATTAATTAAGGAGTAATTAATTAGTGGAAGTAATTAAGGGGATTAATTACTCAATGTAATTAATTAAATTAATGTGATTAGTTTAAGTTAATTAATTGGTTTAATTAATTTAAGATAATCACTTGATGATTTGTTAAGTATAAATACTTGATGTAATTTATTAAGTGTAATTACTTAGCGAAGTAATTAATGGGTAATTACTGGATGTAATTAATTGAAGGGTGATTTATTAATGGAAGTAAATTTGAGTTTAATTTCTTTGTGTAATTAATCAAGGGATTAATTAAAGATAATTAATTAAGGAGTAATTAATTAATTAACCTTCAAAACCGATATGGAAAGTACAATCCAAACAAATCAACCGAATCAGGGATCGCAGATACACAATGGTTACGCTTGGATCCCCCAGGAAACATCAGTACGTTTAAGCAATCGCCGCCTTGCGAATTTCGCCATGATAACCAAAAACTGTGGACCACGGATACAAAATGGTTACGCCTGGATCACCCAGGAAACATCCGTACCCTTTAAGCAATCTCTGCCTTGCGGATTACGCCACTACAAAAAAACTGGTAGACCACGGATACACAATGGTTACTCCTGGATCCCCCAGTAAACTCCGTACCCTTTAAGCAATCTCTGCCTTGTGGATTACACTACTACAACAAAACCAGTAGACCACGATACACAATGGTTACGCCTCGATTCCCTAGGAAATATCTGTACCCTTTAAGCAATCTCTGCCTTATGGATTACGCTACCAAAACGACTTTGGGTAATGCCATGGAAGGACACTCGAGTATCACATCTGAAAAATCAAAATCAGAGAGAATAATATCAATAGAATGATTCCACAATGTGGCCGTAAAGCGGATATCATCTTTACTTCGAAAATATGTATCATATAGTCATACTTATATAAAGTCCATTATATATAAGATTTCTTTTTCGAACCGAATATTTTCCAAAATCAATAGTATATCAAATCACACTTATATAGACTTCGATTATATAAGATTTCGCTTTTCAAATTGAGTACCTTTCCAAATCAATAGTTTTCAAATCAACTTCATACTTATACAAATCAATTTTATATAAGTTCAATAATTCCGAAATCAAATATTTAGTAAAACAAGGTTCCCAATCTCAATTCGTTTCAATACATGTTCAGTTTCAAAGTCATATACTATTTCACCAAATTATTTCTTCCAAATTTGATATCTTCATTTTCAAAGTTTCCAAAATAATAGTTTTATAAAATAATCCTAGTTTCCAAATCAACATAATTCAGGTCAAACAAATTTCACTTCCAGAATCACCATATAAATACTGGGTTTTAAATTGCAATCTATTTTTGAAACCAAATTATTTTTCTCAAAATCAGTTATACCAAAATGATTACCAAGTTTATAACCATTCCTTTAAAACCTTTAAACTATTTATTTCTATTTAAAAGATCCAATTTGCCTTTGGAAATTTTTTATTCTATATACATCCATATAGTTTTATAAAAGATGTTACAGAGTTAAAACATTTAAAACTAAATTTTATTCAAAACATTTCAAAACTACATTTCATATTAGTATAATATAAAATAGTCTTATTCATTTACTTAACAAAACAGTTTCAAACTTATTTAAATCATATTACTTCATACTTTAAACACACAAAACTAAACTTATATACTTTATCAAATAATTTATACATTTCAAAATTACTTAGCTCTGAAAATTTAACCTTGGTTTGGAAGTGTTCGAACATTCAAAATAATCGGAGAAATCAAATTTTCAATCCAAGAGTTGGAAATCAGTAACAAATCAGTAAATCAATTTTAATACATAGGGTTATATCAAATCCGAAACTCGAGGACTGAACACTGGGCTCGCTTCAAATCATTTCAAATATATATATACATATATCTTTCGAATATCAAATCATACTTCGGAATTCGAAATCAAAATCGGTTTCACAAACTCACTCGCATAGCAAAGCTACTAAAGTGCCCTCTCCCCCACCATGAAATTCAAAAATCAATTTCGTTGATGCATGCACTCATCACTGAAATTATTCTCCAGCGACATAAGTGAGTTCTGGACTTCTATCTTCTTAAAAACTTCTTTGAAATTTCTTTGAAATCATTGAAACTCATTTGAGGTCATTTGAAACGTTTCTTACTCGAAAAATACTTTCAAATCATATTATTATATATTTTCAAAATCTTAAAACCAATTTCAAAATACCGGAACTCAATTTCTCTAGTTTCCAATTTAAAACCCTTTAGTTGTAAATCATTTTTATATACATCAATTTCTTATAAGATTTTCAAATTTTCAAATCCTTTCGAAGCTTCAAATTCTCATTTTAAAAAGGTATATAATCATTGTCGAAAACATTTTCTCTTTTATATATTGAATATAACCATACTTATCAAAATAATAATTTCGATATATAAAACAATTTCTAAAATACAAACAAACTCGATTTTCAAAGGATGATTCAAGAATGGATTTCAAACCAAAGATAGAAACTCAAATTAGGGGAACTCTAATCTAATAAAATTCTGATTCAAAGATAGGCTCGAATGAAGATGAGATAATTAGATTAAAAATACAGAAGATGGATGTACTTATATAAATCATGGGTGACCTTAACCGGGTCAACCGTGACTTCAGGAATACGATCAATGCGAGATTCTAAGGCAAATCGACGTTCGATCACTAGAGATAGAATTCGGCATAGCCAAAGATAACAACATCTAAACCGAGGATATATAAATCTCCGATGAATCAATGCCAGTTTTAAAAGAGTTTCACCTCTTTACAAATTCATTCAAAGATTGGCGGGACCGCCTATTCTTATAGAGATCATTCAAAGTGGAGTTATGTGATACTCCAGAATAAAGAAACACGAATAAGGAGAGAAGATAATGGATTTGGAACCGCAGGGAACGTTCCAAAGTCTAAAGGAAAAAACCAAATCAAAGAGGAAGAAATTCAAGCTCGAACGAAAGTGATTCTGCAAATAAATTCACTATATATGCTAAGTTTTCCTAGAGCCAAAGCTCTCATACCAACTGTAATGACCTGTCATTTTCAACCATGCGCTTCCGCATATGTAACAACCCATAATTTTGTAAATATTTTTAATTAAATTTTTATTGAAAACTTTGATTCTTAAATCATTTAAAATTGAATTTTTAGAATTTTCCAATGTAAGTTTGGAATTTATTTGTAATTTATTTTCCCAATACAATAAATTAAACATTTTCTAAAATTTTTATATTTTGGTCAACTCTGGTCAAATTTTGAATCTCAGTTTAAACTTTTTTAAAAACAATTTATTATTAATCTTTTTATTTGAAGCGGAATATAATTCTGATAGTCCTTTTGCTTTTCGTTTCGTCAAATTCTTTTTTATACTTTGTAAATTTGATATAATATAGTGTTTTACACGGAATGATTTTTCTATTTTTTATTTCTATTTTGACTATGTTTATTTCTCAACTTTTTTTTCTATTTTTATTTGTATAAACTTTTATTATATTTATTCGATTTTGATTGGTTTTATTTTCAATAATAGCTTTGGAACTTTCAAAAGACTTCGGTTTCTCTTCCTTTATTTGTGCCTTTTCCTTTTCCCTAGCCTTCCACCTTCTTTAGCCGTACATTTACACTTTCTAGCCATGTATTCTTTGATCAAATCACATACAAACCACATCTCATTTCATCCTCATTTTCATTTGCTCTCAAGAGGAAAAAATATCACAGGATCCATGGCTTCCTTTCTTCCTCTTCTTTCTCTTTTTCATTTTACTTTTCTCTTTTCTTTCTCTTATGTTTGCTCGGCCTCCACCCCATTAAGCTCTTAGCCAACCTCATCATCACCACACCACCACCATGACCACCTCCTCAACCATCACCCAAACCAAAGTCGTGACCACCAAGTTGCAACACATCACAAAACTCCATCACAAATTTGTTTCAAAACCTATCCGACCACAAATTTCACCACTTCCTTCTATTTGCTGGCCTCGGCCACTCTTGTTTCCTCCACCACCAAGACATGCCATGACCATACAACATCCCTAGCCGTGCATACTTAACCAAGACCAAACATGGCCTAGCCATGAAGCCTAGCGCCGAACCTATATAGACCCAAACCCCTTGCCTCTTTGCCTTCCTTGCTTAGTAACGTCCATCCCTTCACATTCCTAACCTCTAGCCGTGTGTACACACTTCATCGTCGAGCCTATGTTGCCTCAAGCATGATGAGGCCGAGCACAACATGATGTGGTCTAGCCCATTGAGACATGGCCGAGCCAGTTGCATAAGTTATGGCCAAGTTATGTCATCTTGTTCATATTTCTTCCATTGTTTTTATTTCTATTTCTTTGTATTGAATCATACTTATGTTTGTGTGTATTTATTTATATACAAAGTTTGGATCTTGACTCCTCATCCACTCAAAAATATAGTCGTGCCTTGTCGTGCTTTTCGGAGTTTCAGTTGTGTATTTTGAATTGTTATCTTCAGCTTTAGAAATGTGAGTTTATCACTCTCGACATATGTACTTTTATAATTGTGAAATGATGACAAGAGAATATGTAAAACTGATAGGTTATGTTCATACATGTCTGTGATATATTTATATGATGATAAATGTTGTTTATATACCCTTTACATCATCTGATATGATATTATATGCTATACTGTTCATTTTATTTACTATATCTCACACTGCAAGTTCCCTATCACCATGGGTTGAAATGATACATACCTGAACGGACTTTAGAATATGGAAAATCATTATGAGTTGAATGATAGGCCCGAGTGATTTTTATTGTATTTGATTTACGGGATTGCAGGTTTGAAATGATAGAACCTGGATTTTTCTTTTTAAATTACGGATTGAAATGATACATATCTGTATCACTTCACCTAGGTTAGAAAATATTATACAGGCCCGTGGTTAATATTTTTAAAGTAATATTTTCCTAAAAATTTATTAAGTATTTTGAAATTTTGAATATATGAAATTTTAACTTAAAATTTGATTTAAAAATTTGAAATATAGAGAGATATTGGTTTTCTATAAGTTAAAATTTTATAAGTTGATTTTGGTTTTAATTGTAATTTAAAAATCTTTATTTCGTTTTAAATTTGTAATATAAAGATTTTATGTATGATAAACAACTTAATAATGAAATTTGATTTAATGTGGAATTCTAAATCTAGCCTAGTGGTTGTAATGAATTTTATTTCATGAAATTGATAAGTTTTGTATAAATAAGTTTACAGTGATTTTCTATAAGTTAAATTATATAAATAAAATTTATAAAATGTAATTTAAATATGACTTAACTTGATAATTGGAAATTGGTTTCGAAATGGAGATTTTATGTTAAGTAAATAATGTATTTTGAATTGATAAAAATGAAATACAGATTTAATTGGAAATTTTGTAATAAATTACTTAACTTGAAATCATAGTTAATTGATGTCTAAATGAATAAATTAAAAAGAAAGTTGATTTTTGGAATTAACTATGACAACTTATTTTATTTCTGAAACGGGTATTTTAGAATAAAGTATTAAGTCATTGGCTAAAAATAAAAGTTAAGTAATAATGTTCTTTTGACTTAATAAATGAATTATAGTTTAATTTGGATATTTATTGATAAAATTTTATTTTATTAAATCATAAGTTAAATGATATCCAAATGAATATTTTCTGAAGCGTGAAATATGATTTTTACAAATTAAAATGGCTATAAATTGAAATTTTAATGTGGCTGAAATGTTACTATAAATCTGGAATTAGTATTGGTAGCACTTCAGAAATGCTGTCGTTTAAGATAGCATTGGCTAAATGCTATCAATTCTGAGACTTAACTATATTCTGAAATAATAATAAAGTTATCGCAGCACTTTGTAAGTGCTGTTATTGCTAAAAATAAACTGTTTTGCAATACTAGTAAGCTACTGCAGCACCTTGTAAGTGTTGTTGCTGCTGAAAGTAAACTGTTTTGAAATAATAACTAAATACCTACCGTAGCACTTTGCAAGTGCTGCTGCTTCTAAATTTGACAATGTTTTTGAAATACTAATATATCTATCGTAACACTTTGTAAATGCTGTTGTAGCTGAAATTTACTATGTTTTGGAAAGGTTTATAATTGAACGAATGAACTTCGGATACGAATATATTTGTAACGACCGACAAATTCTCAATAATATAATTTGTTGATTTAATACGATTGTAACATCCCGGAGTTTTCGATCCCGAAAATCCCAGATAGTTAGGAAAAGAAGAAAAGAGGAAGAAGAAGAAACAGAAAAGATACACAGAATCTCACATTCGCAGCGGATCAAAATATAATATTAAATAAAATAATAGTTATACAAAGGGAAAATTGTATCAGTTAATTCACATTAATACATCAGAGTTACAACATTTACACAAACACTAGACAAATAAAATCAACTTGTTCTAGATAATCCATAATATCACTCAGCGGAATACACTCCATACGTTCCTGCCATCCATCTAGCCTTCTGAGCTCCAGAACCTCCTTACCTGAAATCTATAATACTCGGTCTGATCCGAGCATTACATTAAAGTAACATGTGGGTCCGGCTGGAAACCAGAGTGAGTAAACCCATATAATTTGAAATACTAAGCAATAAAACATAACAGAAATCCGGGGTAACTCATATCCCCACTACGAGTCCATAACTTATTATATCCAAAGCTCATTTCACAAACAATCTTTAAGTATCCTTACTCAGTTTCAAAGGTCCAGTTTACTCAAAATATTCCATTCCAACCCATTTATTTCACATATCAAATCTTATAAAGAATCACAGTGGATTATAAATCGAAGTGGTTTCCGATATTTACTAATACCCGACTCCGGTCTCTTCGAAATCCAAAACGCCATCTTTTAAGTCCAAGTTGTTTTAAAGTTAAAACAATTTGATTCATTATCTATATTCACATAGCTAGATAATTCACAATATCACAATAGATAACTCGTATCATTACAATTCAACCAAAGCATCTCAATATCTAAGATAAATACATATCTCATATCAGAGATATCAAGCCATACAAGGCATTCAATATAAATCAGCCATCCATAAGCAAATATCTATTAATCACACCATCTATAATTAATGCATTAAATTAATTACCTTTATCTCTAATTAATTTAAAATAAATTAAATTAATTACTTTCATCACATAAATCTTTCATACTTAACCAGTAATTACAAATCAATTAATTAATCACCCTCTAATTATTCATCTTAATTAATCATCCTTGACTATTCTCTGATTACATTACGTAACTATCCTCTAATTAATTTCACAAATTAATTATCCTTAAACAATTACAGTAATTAACCTTTAATTACTTCCTTTAATTAATCAACCGTAAATAATTACATTAATCCTTAATTAATTGCATTAATCTTCTATAATCACTTTATTAATTAATTATCCTATAATTAATCAGCCCTTAATTTCATCATTAATTACTTAATTAATGAATTCTTAGTTACTTATTTAATTAATTACTCTATTTAAATTAATTAAATTTAGTAATTAATCTTTAATTAATCACATTTATTAATCACCCTTGATTAATCTCATTCAGTAATTAACTACCCTTAATTATTCCAAGTATTTTCACCGGGGGTTGGAACAGGTCTACTAAGTACTTGAAGAATTCTAGCTTTGTGCCTGATCAACGCATGGCCAGAGTCTACAAGAACTTGGATAAACTTGTTGAAACATCGAGTTATAAAAGTATTTTCGAAAGGAAAATTTGTTTCGATATAAAAGTATTTTATTGTAAAAGTATTTTATTATAGAAGTATTTTATTATAGATGTATTTTATTATAAAAGTATTTCCACCAAAGAAATTTTGTATTAATATTTGAAATTGAAAATCTTATGGTTTGAATTAACTATTCGTGCCCGATATTATTCTTTTTGAATCTTCCTTAACTTCTCAGCTTTATTTATTCACATATATTCTGTTTTTTTTTCTGAATCTACCTTCTTTTCCTTTTTGAGTGTATCCTTTTAAAATATTGTTTATTTATATAATACATGGTTTAATAGTAAATTATTAGTGTTATAAATATTTTAGAAGTTATTAATTAAATAAAACATATTTAAAGAAGATGATTATTGATTTATTAATAATGTTGAAAGATATCTTGAGATAAATTAATAAATCATGGATTTTATGTTTTTGATAGCATCTTTGTAAATATAAGTAATGATGTAAATAATTGTTTTAAAATAGTTTTCATATATTTATAAAGGTTTTATTTAAACATACAAATGGTATTTATAAAGGAAGTGAATTTTTTTACAAATGGGCTTTTGAAAAGTTTTAATGTATTAAAGGTAATTGATTTACAAATGAAGTTTTCAAATGAATATTTCAAGTAAAATTTATATAGTTTTAAATTAATTGTTTATTCCGGTCATTCAATCTATTTTTATTTCTGGTCGTTCTATTCTCCTACCTCCTGCCTTTTCGGGGATGAAAAGTTTTGGGTGGGGGACAGTGTAAGGACCGAAAATTTTAATAGTTTTAATAACATAATTAACTGAAATTTTGTGAAATTTTAAATAATAAAATTTTTAGTTGAAAATTTAATATTAGTAATACGTCTATTTAGACGTAGCAACTTATAATGACCCTGACTCGGCCTTCGAAAATCGACATCCAAATACATCACCCATATTCAAATGTCGTAGATTCAAATGTCGAATTTGTTTCGCCGGAGCTTATAACACATTAGATAAATAACAACACAGCGGAAACAAAAGAATAATTTTTATTGATATACAACATTTGATACAACAATGATACAAATGAATATCAATATCTATAAGAGATACACAACAGCGGAAAGATAAATCTCAAATATGATCTCCAAGAGAGGGAGAAAATCCTTCAGATTGCACTTCCAATGCCAAACTCCAGAGATGCTAAACCATAAGTTCTAACCACCATCATGTTGAACTTAAGCAAGGTCAGTCCAATTGTTGAAGTGAAACAAATGCGATCCCGAAGCCAGAGACTCCATGGATTGACAAATCTACTCCTACTGGCTGACTATTTGATAACCTGACTCTAGGCTGCCCGTGTGGAAAATTGTGGGCACCCAGAGTTTAGAAAGGCAACAATAAACTCCAGGTAAGTCATGGGACTAGTATGGGCAAACAAAAACAGTTTTATTTGAACATAAAAACAAAACTTCTTTTTTTAAAGAAATCCGCAATGCTTTTAGGAAAATGAAACTACCATAAGGCCTCCCCGCACACACACAATGCAAGCGCACAATTGAAGGAGATTTCTCCTTATGTTAGTCAAACATGCATGATACGCAAAATCCTTTTTGATATTATTATTAGTGATAGTGCAGAAAACATTTCGAAAGTATAATATTAATCTTAGCCAACATACCACCATTATGGTGTACCTAATACAACTACCATGTTCAATAACAAATTACCGCCACATTCTATGGTAGGTTATACAACTAAAACCGTACATGGCACGTATTATTTTGTTTGGTTTCTAACAAATGGTCAGGAAAAGGAACTTCCTACACCGAATGGGTACGCCTCTGGAGGGATGCCCCGAGAACCTAACCGGATCTCTACCAACATATGGCCGGGTTACCTCTGTAACTAGGTAACTACTACACGAGTATGCCATCCCCCGATCATCACCGACCTTTATCCGAGCGCTCAACACCAACAAATAGCAACAACCACATAGGTTAAATATCTGGGCTACATACCATGATACCACCTTTTATACAAAAGGAAATGGACATAACTTAAAGGGAGCAACCCTCATAACCTTGCCGCATTCTTCTTGTTTCGACCATTTCTGGGTTGTGAGGTTCAATGTAACAACCGGTTATTTTCAACCATTCGCATCCATACGTGTCAGACTTGAATTGCTCAAAATACTACGTTGTAAATAAAATTTGGCAAATCTCAGAATATACAGTAAATAATAATCACAGATCACAGACACAGAGTAATAATAGTGCAGCGGAAGAAAAAGGGATAGTAGTTCATGAAGCTACTATATAAATATATCAGAGTTAAATAAGATACAACAGAAGAAATAAAGTACAAAAGAAGTCTCCATATGATAACTAAGTACAAGATGAATAGAACAACAGAATTGAAATAGATAAAACTAGACAAGCAGATAATCTCCAGCGATTCCAATCTCCAGAAGGTGGAATCCAAATCTGTGAATAACTTAGGCTGACTCGAGCGTAAATAAAAATACAAACACTCGAGTCAGGACATACATACTTATACAATGTAAACCAACTCAATTGAACTGTAGTAAAAGTACAAGTAACTTAAAGGATGCTTGGGATCGCCCATCCTCTAAGGATCCGTTAAACTATTTACTATGGAGTAATATTGCGCTATTATAATAATGTCTAATATTAAAATAAACTTACTTTTAAATAGCGTTAAGGAGTGACCTAATATTCCCCTTAACACAAATAATGCCAATAGTCTATATAGTACCTGCATATCTCCTGATCGAGAGACTACGAGAAGATACTGCATAGGTACGACACAAATAGAAACTCGTAGTAAAGGCTCGATATGGTAGGTGACACGGCACACAAGGCAATGCCAGGAAAGATACACCAATTACGACACTCAGGCTGGTGGTAACGCAGCAGCCACATACGCCCACCGCGGAACACATTCCCACAAAATCGGAGGGGCGCCCAAACAATCACAAGTAATAGTATGGTATCGAAGAAATGCGTCCGCTACGAGGTGCGACCTCAACTGGCCCGAGACGCTCCTGTTTTAGCCACTTTATGCCAACTCATGGGAGTTGGGTCCACGTAACATACCATAAGAACGCCGCCGCCATCCTACTTCATTCTGCAATCTCCACCGCGTACACGGTTATCAAAGTGGTTTTCGGTATCGACAGAGAGTATGCCCATATTCGATCCCGGTCTCTTTGCCAACCAATCGTTGTTATAACCCGTGGTTATAACTTTAAAATAATATTTTTATACTTCAAAATAAAATATCATTTGAATCCAAATCTTTATCAAAATAATTATTTAATCATTTCTAAACCATTTCTATGTATCAACATACCAAATCTTTCAAATTCAAATATTTACCAAAATAAATAGCAAGTCATTACAAATCATTTCAATATATATCCTTTCAAAACTTCCTTTCAAATCATTTTTAATACATTAAAATATCATGTCCTTTCAAAACTTCATTTTTCAAATCATTTTAATATCAAAATATCATATCTTTCAAACTTCATTTCAAAACATTTAATATATATCAAAATATCATATCTTTCCAAACTTCATTTCAAAACATTTTTAATATCAAAATATCATATCTTTAAAAAAACTTCATTTCAAAAATTTAATATATATCAAAATATCATATCTTTCCAAACTTCATTTCAAAACATTTTTAATATCAAAATATCATATCTTTAAAAGAAACTTCATTTCAAAACATTTAATATATATCAAATATCATATCTTCCAAAACTTCATTTCAAAACATTTTTAATATCAAAATATCATATCTTTAACAAACTTCATTTCATAACATTTAATATATATCAAAATATCATATCTTTCCAGAGCTTCAATTTCAAATCATCATATAAGTTCAAATCCAAATATTCAACTTAAAATACCATTTAAATTCAAAGACATCATTTATTTATTTTCATTCCAAATCACCTTTAAATAGCTTATATTTTAATCAAAATAATTCATTTATACCATTTAAAATTTAAGTTTATATACTTTCAAATCAAGTATTCAATTTTCAAAGTTTTAAACCATTATGAGTTCATTTACTAAGTTAAAACCATAACGTTGAAAATTTTAACTTTTCACAGCATTCAGAAAAAGATGCTGAAAGTTATACTTGAAAACGTTTCAATTTAAACCATTTAAACATTATAAAAATATATTTTTACATTCAAAGGTGTTCATTAAAATACTCTTTTAATTAATTTTTTTTTATAAAGCAACATATAATAATTAAATCAAATTTCACAAATCACCTTAATAAATTCAAGTGCAAACTTTCCCATTTTTACATTTAACACTTTATTAACATTTACATTTTCAAATTATCATTTCACAAATTAAACTAAATTTCAAATTTATTTAATTACCTTAAACCCTTAATAAAACCAAATTCACATTTCCAGGTCAAGTTCATTTTAAAATTACACTTTTAAGCGTTCATTCATTTAACCATTTTAATACATAGAAAAATCAATAATACTTTATTAATTCATTTAAACTCAAAGTTAATCAAATCATCATATTTACCATTTCCAAATATAATTAAATTTCCATTTTATTTATATGACCTAGAAATCCCTTTTTAAACCAAAACCCAAATTTCCAGACTTTAAGTTATATTTCAAAAATTCAACTTGACCATTTATTTATTTAACATTTTCCACTTATTAAAAAAATCATAAATCCTTTGTTTAAAACATTAGAAAATCTATTTAAATCAAATTATCATAAATGTGCATTTAAACTACTTAAAATTTTGTTTATATAACTTAAATGTCATTTTAAAAGCCAAAGTCCAAATTTCCAAATTTAAGTTATATTTCAAAAATTCACTTTTTACCATTCATTTGAATTACACTTTTTACTTCTAAAAAAAATCCAAAATTTATTTATTTAAACATTAAAAATCCAATTTAAATCAAATTTCATAATTTTTCACTTTAAAAAAAATATTTAAAATATTTAAAATACTTTATAAAATATAACCACGGGCTTGTATGTAGTTTTCTAACCTAGGTCAAGTGATACGGATATATATCATTTCAATCCGCAGTTTAAAAAGAAAAATCCGGGTTCTATCATTTCAAACCCGTAATCCCAAGTTAATATAAAATAAATAAATAAATAAAATCATTCAGGCCTATCATTTCAGCCCATAACGATTTTTCCCTATTCTAAAGTCCGTTCGGGTATGTATCATTTCAACCCATAGTGAACCTAATCTATAGGGAACTTGCAGTGTGATAAACAAATATAAATGAACAGTATAGCATGATATAACAGTAACAAATGATATGACATGAAATTTAATAGGTTGAACATCATATATAAATAATCACATGGCAGTTATAACAATATATATTTTTCTACACATTCAGTTGTTGTTGTTTCACAACTGTATAAGTATAAATGTCGTGTGAGCTTTACTCACCTCTAAATGCTGGAGATTGCAAACCAATAACACACGGAATCAAAAGAAAATAGACAAGATTACAGACTTTGAATGGAGAGCGAGATCCAAGCTATAGGTCTTGTGTTACAACCCAAAACCAAACCAAATAAATTTAAAGTTCAATACAACATTCAATTTAAATAACTTTTGAAATAAAAAGAGATACGAATACACAGTCTTTTGCCTTGCCTTCTCTACTATTTGGCACGGCCTCGGGATGTGTTTGGCTCTGGTTTGAACAAGTTTTGGCTCAAGTTAGGTCATGTGTATGCACGGCATAGGTAGTGGAATATGGTGGAGAAGTTTATATATAAGGATGTGAAGAGTTTTAAGGCAAATAGTGTGATTTTTGGTCAAAACAAAGGCTCGACCTTGGGATTATGGCTCGGCCTGAGTGCACCATGACTGGTCAATGGTGGAAAGGGGTGTGTAGAGGTCAGGTCAGAGGAGTGGCGGCGGCTATGGTGATGGTTAGGGTGGTGGTTGAAGGAGATGAACAAGTAGTGGTCAAATAAGCATAGTTTTAGGCCTTTGGTTGCATTTTTGAGGGCTTTGGTCATCATGGATGGCTCGGCCTTGGTCATGGCTGGAAGTATAGGTGGTGGTGATGGTATGGAAGAGATTTAGAGAGTGGTGGCTGCAGCTATGGAGGAGAGGCCAATCCAAAAAGCATAGAAAACAAGGCAAAATGACATAGAAATGAGAAGAAAAGGAAGAAGAAAGTGTAGCCATTACCCAAATCCTTTTGGCCGTCAAAATAAAATGAAAAAGAAGTTTTTCACGTGAATTAGAAGTGAGAAACTCACGGTAATGACAAAAGATAGTACGGCCAAAACAAATTTAATGAAAAGTTATGGAAAATGAAGGGTCTTTGGAGATGAAAAGACTTAGGTTATTAAAGCTCTTTAAACCTTTCATATTTCTTTTTTTTTTTAAATCAAATAAAACAAAATATAATTCAAAAAATATTTATAAAAACCATAAAAAAGTGAAAGAAAATGAAAATAAATAATAAAATTTAAAGAAAATAGAAAAAGAATAAAAAAATTGCTTAAAAATTCAAAACAGGGTTCAAAAATTACAATTAACATCACTGGCTTTGAAAAAATATCTACTTCATTTTAAAAATATTCTAAAGAAAAATTTTGAAATGAAATACTTCATTTATTATTTATAAAATGAAATAAATAATTATATTTAGAGAAAATAGAAGATAATTAGGGAAATTGTTTAAAAAAAGGGCCAACAGGACATGAAAATTACAAATAAAACATCACAAGCTTTTAGAAAATTTATATTTCACTGTAAAACAAATAAAAAGGAAATTAAATGAGGAACAAAATAAAGTGGGAATGAGAATAAAATAAGATCTTAAGAAAATAGAAAAACAAATAAAGAATTTTTTTTATTTAATTGAAACTAGAAATTAGAAATTTTAAACAAAAATACAACTGACACTAGAAAATGTCAATTGCACTTTTAAAAATGTTTTAAAACCAAAATATATACATAACATGTTATTTTACCCATATAAATATAAATTAGAACATTACATGGCCAAATAAAATATTATTTAAAATAATTTAAAATAAACAATTTTGTTAAATACGGCAAATTTCACACAATAGTTAAAAAGGCATAACTTTCACATAATAAATCAGATTTCAACGAAACGAAAAGTAGTGATCTTAAAATTTTATTTACTTTCATAATAAAATATAAAATTCAAATTTTCAAACTTATAAATCTTTTAGTTAAAAGTCAAAGTTGACCAAAATTCACTTTTTTGGAAAATATTCTTTTTAGTCATGTTTTGGAAGATAATTCATATCAAAATCAAAGTTTATATTTTAAAATAAAAAAATTATCTAAATTAAATATATTAAAGTTAAATCAAAATTCAATTAAAATAATTACAAAATACAGGGTTATTACATCCGATGAGGTCTCGTCCACAAAGCTACGCTTTTCTCAAAAGTCATGCTTTGATCAACAAATGATCGGCAGCACTCAGCATGCCACACTACCAAATTGGGAGTATATCACTGATAACCATCAACTACATAACCTTTGAGCTAGTACTTCTTAGAGAAGGGTGTTAAGCTAAGAGAATAAATTCTCCGCCGTCAACAGAAATGCATTTGATAGAAATCAGCTTTATATCTCAAAGTGTAATGTCAGACATACATCCATAGAAGTCCATTCCGGGTTCGAACCGAACCGAAGGCACTTTACAAAGAAGCTCTTGCAAATCCGGATAATGCCTAATCACGTCCGAACTCCCCATCACAAAGGGTGATTAAATCTCTATACCGGGGCCATTCAGTGCAGAGACATTCGACAGGTAATCCTTTCGCTTTCGAAAATACCCAATCTTCACCACTATCTTCAAATGCTCTCCATTTCATCGTATCATTATTCGGAATGGGTTATATGACATAAATTCCTCTTCGGCTAAACCGAATAATGAGCGCTTAATTTTAAAACCGTATGGATATAATGGGATCTTAGTTAAGTCGAAACTTTAAACCCACAACCTTCCTTTTGAATGTTTTAAATAAATTTCCACTTTAATCTTTTAAATAAAAGATTCACCCTTAAAAATACATTTCAATTTGAAACCAAGGTTCAATAATTTTTCACAAAAATTCATTCATAGCTTTCAAAACTATTTCCATTTCAAATTGTTTATACGAAAAGATACACCTTTAAGATCCTGTTCCATTTGAAAATAAAGTTCACCAATCTTTAACAAAGATTTATTCATAGCTTTCAAAACTATTTCAAATTTGATTTATAACTCAGAATCCATTCAACAAAACTGGAAGTTCTTTCTTCTATGAAAGCTTTTATCATTTGAAAACAAAGAGTCTTCGTTTCGGAAAAATCCAATCAAATATGCACAAGTCATAGCCTTTAAAGTATAAACTTGGGTTAAATTTAAATTCCCAAAATAATACTTTTAAAGTACTTTAAAGATGATTTAAAAATCCATATATATATATTATATAACTTGTATCACCACTTTTCAAACCATAGATTCCAAAAATAATTTCAAAACTTAAACACGACGTATTACATTTAAACTAAATTTCAAATTCAAAATATCCTTTTCAAAAGATTTTCTTATTCAACCCAATTTCATTTCCAAAACCATTTGGATTCAAAATTCAACTTTTAAAACCATGGTATTAAATTCAAATACCAGTGACTTAACCAATTTCTCATGCAATCCATATTTTTGTGTGTGTTGTGTGGTCCAGGGGTTTTGCACACAACAATACAATATCACAATCATCATCAATTCAAGCATAACAATATCGATAAGCGGTATAACCCTATAACGCTTATCTTTATGCATAGATTCACAGATAAATATGTAAATGCATCACAGATAAATAAGTCACAGATCACAGCTCAATCATATCACATAACATTACATAACAGGGATATCAAACAATTCAAGGCATTCAATACAATCCAAACATCCATAAGTAAGATCAATTAATCACCTGATTAATTTTAAACCAGATTAAGTGCTTATGAATAAAGTACTAATCCTGGTTAATTAACATTAATTATTTACAAACCATTTTAATTAATTATCCTTTAATCTTTTATTAGTTGACCATTAATAATAAATTAATTAACCTTTAATCATTAATTAATCAACCTTGATTAATAATTCAATCAACCTTAAATCATCAAATAATTAGCCTTTAATTATTTAATTATTCTTTATTCTTAATGAATTACATAAATTAATTAACTCTTAATTAATCCCTTAATTACTTTCATTAATTAATTAACCTTTAATTAATTAACTTAATTAATTAATCCTTTAATTAATTATATTAATTATACTTTAATTAATCACAATAATTGATTAGCCTTAATTAATTACACAATGTGATTAGCCTTAAATTAAATTACACAAAGTGATTAGTTTTAATTACGAAAAGTAATTGGCTTTTAAATTAATTACACAACGTAATTAGCTTTTAGATTACTTACACAAAGTAGTTATCCATCAATTAACTTTTAAAAACATTTAACCTTTAAACCTTTAATCTTTGAAACAAAATTATTATAAATCCATAAATTAACTTAAATTTTTAAGTTAATTAACAACTAAAAACATTTCATCTTTTTGATTAACTTCTTAATTTCAACATTAAGTTTATTTAAAATTAACTTAAGAAATTATTAAAAATAAAGTAGTAAAACATTTGAACTTAATTTAATTTAAAATAATTATTTTTAAAAACTAATTAACCAAAACTAGTATAAAACATTTATTATAAATTAGGAAAGTGTTTAAAACTTGATTGGATTTAAAACTTGACAAACTTGTTTTTATTTTAAAAATCAAAAACTTTTTTCAATACAAACCCAAGACAACTTCGGGTATCTACCGGAGCCACTTGCCTATTTCCCTGAGCTTTGCACCGAGTCATCCCTTTTTTTTCTTTTTAACTTTGTTAAGTTTTGAAATTTTAAATTGTTATAAAACACATACAAATGTACTCGAGCACGTACTCGAGCCAGCAACAAAACTTCCTGAGGCCATCTTCGAGACCAAACCTCCTTCCCCAATCTTTCAACACAACCCAAAATCTCCTGATATAACAGACACCGTGCACGTGCACCGATGCTTCGACCACCTTTGGTCAATGCTACAATCATCAACAGGTCGTCGAAACCCACCTCAGTCTTCCCGACCATCTAGTTTGACGAACTTGACTGGAAATTGAAATTGAGCCACTCAACACAACCTGGAAAAAATCTTGACCATCGAAATCACCCGCTCCTTCTATCTCCGACCACCAGGGATCACATCGACCACCCTAAAACCTCGCACTGTCCAATGCTGCAATTCCTTTTGCTCTGGTCAAGCTTGATTCGACCATGTTGCCAAAATTGACTCTCAAACATCATCGACCAGACCCGGTCATTAAACCCTACACCATTACTTTCTGGCCACCACAACTTACGAGAACCTCAGTTGTCATTTTTCCCCTAACCATCAACCTTCAACCTTCCTCCAGCCACCATCCCGAGAATACTGGACCTTGCGATCGCCGAAAATCGAGAATTACGTTCAACTCGCAATTTTTCACAATTTTCTAAACTAAAATTTTTGAATTTACCTTTAAAATTCATGGCTTTCGAAAATGAATCAAATTATATAAATGAAATTTGAAACCATGATATGCGAATTTGATAAGTTTTTTAACTTGCAATGTATATCTTCTTTCAGTTAAAAACTATTTCCAAATTATTCTTAAAAGTATTTTTAAAACTTTGGTGTTGTTAATTCGAATACTTTTTATTTAAATATCAAAGTCTATAAGTGAATGCTTTAAGAGATTTTGATTTTTTTGTTTTTAGCCTGTAAACACAAGAACAGGTATATATATGCCTGCATATGCATATTTTAATTCTTTTACACACACGCATGTAGATATATTCACTCAATCATACAAGCATAATTGCATCACAACTTCAAGTACAAAATCAAACATCAATGGATATAACAAGTTTAAATAGTTTGCTCACCTGGAGAAGAACAGAAAACAGAGAACAAGGCTTTGATAGACAGAGAAAAGACTTTGATCTGAAACTGGAATTTGGATCTTTGTTTGATGATGATTTGATCTATAGATTGCTTGATTTGAATTCTTGATATTGCTTAGTTAACTTTGATTTGAACTGAATAGCAACTTGAATCTTGCTTAGCCTCAGGTTGAACTGCTTCCAGGTTTTAAGATTTTGCAATGTTTTTGATTTAGATTCCAGTTAAAATGGTCTTGAATCTATTTTGCAATCAAATTTGAGATTTTTTAATCTTGATTCTGAAGCTTGATCTTGAAGTAGTTGTATAGGTTTTCATGATGATGTTGAATTTGATTTTTTTCCTTTCTTTGCTATAGTTTTGATTTCCAGGTTTTTGGTTTAATTCCTTTATCAAGTTTTGATTTGATCAGATTTAAGTTTGAATTTGAGAAAGTTCTGTTTGCAATTATATTTCTTCTCTTGTTTGCATTTTAATGGATCAAAGAAAAATGAGAAGGATGGATATGGAATGGTATATATATCATTTTTCTTCATTTTATTCATAATTTTAAAATTGAAAATAAAATTTAAAATTAAGACACTTGTATTTATGCATGACATTAAAATCTTACACTTGTTTATTATGCATTTTATAATTTTTACACATGCTATTTAACTAATATTTGTTCAATTATATGTATAATTAATTTACACTTGTTACTTTCATGAATTAATTACCTTATACATGTCCGTTGATGTCTTAAATATGTTTTATCATATTTTCAATTTAGTTTAAATAGTTATGCATGTCTTATGTTTTTATTAACAAATTTCTATTATTTAGTTAATGCAGTTCCTTATATATACTTATAACTTTTTAAAGAAATTGATTTTAAAACCTAACTATACTTGTTAAAATAAACATACATACATACATACATACATACATACATACATATATATATATTAAAAATATAGAATTTAGGTTTAAACAACTTTTGAAAATTATTTATATCAAATTCAAAATATAACTTTCAAATCAAAATGCATATTTAATATAATTAGAAAACAAATTTTTACTAATTTAAAATATAGTGTTTTCAAATTCAATATATTTTTCAAAATATTTATTTTTGAATTTCAAATACAAAATTTAATTTACAATTAATTTATATACATATATAAATTAAAAAACAAATATCTTATTTAATTTGGAAAAATCAAATTAATTCAAAATTTAATTCAAAAATTTATATTAATTACCAATTTAAAGTTGACTCAAAATCGGGAACGTTACATAGCTGGTAAATTTTCATCAGATAATATGGAAGATTTTTTATTGTGTAATTCTATTTCAATCAGTTAATAATAGTTGAATTTAAAAGTTTTCCGAAACCTAAATATGTCAACATGAGAAAATTTGTTTAGAACACTGTGAATCAGACTGCGAAATTCGTTTCACGAAATTCGGACGTTTCTAGCTCTGTTTGGATTTTTCCGTACGGAAAAGCAACGTATATCGGTACCGATGTATCGACTTTTGATCGGATGATCCTATCACTGGTATCTGTATACCATTTTGATCATCTCGTTGTACAAGTCTCTGCAAAATATATATTTCTATATTTTGAGGTCCGGTATGCGACGGAAATAATAAAACTACGGGTCGTATCGGTACCGAAATTGAGACTTTTAACTTACCCTGCCTTTTCAAAATTCAAACATGCTATCCAATCTAGCAATTAATTGCTTTAAATATTTCAGCTGAATCATTGCGAGACTATTCCATTTCCTTTCCTTTTCCGTTGCTTTTTTTTTATTTCTTACGTTTTACTCTGCCCAATATATTTAAGAAGTTTACTTTTAGATCTGCATTTCACTTCTTCTTGAAATCTCTTCTCCTTCTTCTAGTTGGCTCTATGGCTTTCATTTCAAAATAATTATATTAAAGCTTGTATATATTTGTTTCCAGAGACCTGCTTGTTCTTTTCTTTTGCCGAATTTTGCTCGTCTCCTCTCCGACCTTGTTTGCTCCACCGTCCACCCATTTCATTGTTGTGACTCACAACCGAGAACCACACTTCCATAACCATAGCAAACCCATTCATCTTCCCCCGCATCATAATCCCTAGTAGCCCAGCCGAAGCCACTTCCTCCCCTCACCTTGTTGCCGATGCACTCCTTCACTGACCCGAGCACCGACCACTCTTCTTCTCTCTCTTCCATCTCGTATAAAGTCTTCTTTGCTGAGGTATTTTATGTGTGTTTTCTATATACAAAAGTTATAAAGGTTTGTTTATTATAGTGTAGATATATCGTTTTATAGTATACAATTCTATTTGTATATATATTGTTTTAATGATAAGTATATATTGGTTTATACAGCCTGTCTCATATTAGCATATGTATTTTCAAAAAATATAGTCATATTAGCACGCATATATTATTTTATATAAGCGTGTATAAATCGTATACATAACCTATTGTTTGCATTTATATAAATCATATATGTGTATATATATTAGTATATAAAATTGTTAGCTGTTGAACACATATGTGTAGTAAAATGAGCTGATATAATAGTATAAGCAAGTTTTTTTTACAGTTAGACTTATAAAGTAAGTTTGTAATAATAAAAATTTGTGTAGTCACATCAGCTTATGGGTTATATACATATAATATTAAAGTAACTTTATATATATATATATATATATATATATATATTATAAAACAAGTCATAGCAATTTAAAAAGAAGTATTATACACATATTTTCAATGACATATTTGTTATCAGAGGAATAGATTTATATACACCGTCTATGTATGCCAGTATATAAAATGTTATATGATAAGAGTTTATATATACTGTATGTATATATTTAGGGATATGTGTAATATATATAAAGGGTTTATATATTTTCTGTGTTCATCTATGTTTTTAAATATTGTTTTAAAGTATGGGCATATATGGTGCGTTTTTAAGTTTATATATGAAGTTAAGTATTTATATTTGTTTTACAGCCAAACTTATATATATTTAAAAATTTGTTGAATGTTAGATTTTGGAATTTTAAGTAGATTTGAAATCATTTCAATTCTTAATGTAAGACTGTACAATATATATATATATATATATATATATTTAGTTTTATATGTGTTTAATTTAATACTGATTTGTAAATAAATATAATATAATATATACTTTATTTTAATATATGTTTGCATTTAGAATACAATTTTATATATATAGTTACATATAGTCATATATATATATATATATATATGCAATTGTACCATTTATCTGCATCGATCCTGTTCTGATTTGATTTCATCATTTCCTATTTATCAGATTTGTCCATCCAATTCGTGCCAATTCTGTTTTGCTTTGGAATTCGAGGTTGGATCCGTAACTCGTTTCACTGTCTATTCTTGTAACATCCCGGAATTTTGATAAATTAAAATTCGATTAATAATTTGAACTTTTAAAATTAAATTTGAGAATTTCAAAAGAAATAAAATTGGTTGATATTAATATTATAAAATTGTATGGAATTGAATAAATAAACTGATCGTTTAAGTTTTAAATTAATAAAGAATAAAGTAATAAGAACAAACATTAGAAAAACAAACAGGAGATTGTATTAAACAATAAAATAAAATATATGTAATAAGTAAATGAAATGTATAACAAAACAAGAACTTGTATTGATCAATAAAATAAAAATTTAAGAAAAAGTATATTGTAATAGAATTAAAAGTTAATAAACAAGCTTGCAAGAAAATATACTAACTAGACCTATACAAATAATCATGTAGATAAGAAACTAAAAAGAACAAAACTCTTTCATTTAGCCATGCAAACAAAGGAATATACAAACTAAGTAAGTAAGTAAGTATTTAAATAAAAAAAAATTAAATGAAGCAAAACAGCACTTGCCGAGGGAATACAAGAGTCTAGCCTAAGAAATAAAAATCTATGTAAGAAAATATCTTCAAAACAAAAACAAACAGTACTTGCATATAAAATAAGGCTGTAGCATACAAAGGGAGCAAGGGCATTAAATGCCATCTATTCAAGCACAAGTGAAAATCTTGCTTTGCATAAATAAAATCCTATCAGCCGAAGTTAGGATGGCATGGTACAATAAAAAAAATGATCTTATTGTACAAGATAATGCAGCTCACCCTGTACAAATACATACCCTATAAACCCTTTTCTTTTCAATTTTCTCACTTCAGTTTGTTCGAACAAAACTTGGCACGCTTGAAAGAAGAAATGATAAATATCATCTTATAAACTTAAAACCACTCGATTAAACAAAAAAAAAATCAGAATAGAAGAGAAGATCATCACCTTATATTACAAATTGGAAAGCAAATCACTGAAGGGAGCTTCAAACTGCAGTTGCAAAGAAAAAAATTATTAGTCTCTGTTTCTATAGTTGCCAGGTGAGTAAACATACACTCTCAGGTTTAAGTTTTGATCACAACAGTATAGGCTATTCATTGGATAATATGTGTTGTTGCGATCTATCTTTGAAAATAATCCTGTGTATATACATGGAATGTTCTGCATTCTTTACTACTCTGTTTATTGATTTCAAGGTTAAATATTTACTCAAATTCGAATTTGTTTCATTATTAAGCTTAAATTTTTTTTGACAAAGCAAGATGTTTAAAACTCAAGTCAAGACTTTTAACATTTGTTTTAAATTATGATAGTGAACTATGCTCTGGAATCAAGTGTTACAGGCAAACAAAAGTACAACTTGGAAAAAAATTGATTTCTGTAAAATGCTAATTCAAATATACAACTTGAATCCTAACTGAAAAATAAGTATTTTAAAACAAGAATGGCGATTTTTAGTGGTGCATGCTTTGAGCGGTTCACAAATGAATAGGATAGGGTTTTTCATCAATTTCTTGTAATCAAATGAATTTTGGATGTTGTAATTTCGTGTGAAGCTGGTTTGGTACCCAATAATATTAGGAAAAATAAAAGAAAAATTATCCATTGAAGGGATTTTGGGGACGAGTTAAATTTAGGGTTTAACCCTAAATTTTCCAGTGGGTTGAACGCGTGATGATTCCATCACGTAGGGGCGATCGAGTTGCGAATGCTCTGGGGTGATGATAGTATGAACTCTCAACGTGCTATGGACGAAGTCATGGGTTTTCTGGTGGTCGAGGTCATGGAGGCGACGCGTTTCCAGGTGAAGGGTGGTTCCGGATTTACTTCCAGGTTTCGAACTTTTAAAGCTCGATTTTGATTTGTAATAGAAGTGGAGTTCAGGTGTTCGAAAACTTGATGAGGGGATGATCACTGACTTGAGGATGACTAGCGATTCGACCCACGATGGCGAATTCGACTGTGCACGTGCACGTGCTCGTTGCGTGTCAGTGGAGAGCATAGTGAAACAGAGAACGTTTGGGAATGGACGACTCAAATAATATTCGAATGGAAAAGTCCTTTCATGATGGTCCTGAGTGCGTGTATAGGCTTATCAGTTATTTTAAGTTTAAACTTAGTCTTTAACAAGAAAAAAAAAAGAGGTGGAGAAGGAGAGGAGAGGGGGGGAAGCAGGAAGTAATAAGTAAACGTGAGTGAAACAAGAACTTGAGCTTGCTTTCCCGTTGAATAATGCTTTAAGTTTAAACTCACTTAAGAAAGGGTTATGTGTAAAGGAGAGGAAAGCGTGGGGGTTACTCAGAGGGATTTCCAAAATCTGTAGTACAAAGCATTGAGCAATTTTGAATATAAATGAAGTGATTAAGGTTTGACTAATTAAATTGAGAGTTTAATTCCAGTTTTAATGAATTAAGCAAATATTTAATAACGTTTTAAAGTCTAATTTATACTTTAAATGAATAATTAATTTAAGATGAATATTGAGTTATCTTAACATTAAAACTTTTTATATCTATAATAAGTTGAAGGTAAATAATTTTTATAAATTAATGGTTTGGAAAAAGTAATTAATAATAATTTGTAATTGTAATTGATTTATAATGAGAATTAAGTGTTTAGATTTAAATCGTAAAATAAAAAAAAATTATTATTAATTGATAAATTAAGTTGATTTATTAGGACTGGCAGTTAATTAAAATAATTAATTAAGAAACAAGTAATCAAGTTAATTAAGATTTAATTAAAATTTCAAAATTTATCATTGGTTGTAAACAATCAATAAAGATAATTATGTGGTTACTTATTTAAATCACATTGGAAAAACAATTAACTATTGTTCTGCACTGGATTGTTATTTCTGTTGTGATCGTAATACTGTGTGATGTAGTTTGCTCAGTCCTGAACTGTGACTTGTGATTTAAATTCTATTTTGATGTGAAAACCCTGTTGCCCGTAAAACGGCATTTAAACTTCGATGCGACAGGGAATCGGATTTCAGTTTGTTATCCGAAACCCACATCGAATCTATGAATTTTTGTGAATGACATCCACATGTTTTTAAAATTAACGCCCACTATTCGGTTTAGCCGGGAAAGGACCTTGGTGTCATATAACCCATTCCGAATATGTGATACGACGTTATGGATAGCAATTGAAGACCGGTGGTAAAGACCGGATATTTGCGAGAGCGATAGGATAACCTATCGAGTGACTCTGCACCGAGTTGCTCCGGTATAGAGTTCTCCATATGTGATGGGGAATCCGATCGGGATTGTGAATATCCGGATTGCAAGGGCTTCTTTGGAAGTGCCTTCGGTTCTGTTCGAACCCAGAACAGACTTGTATGGATTGTGTGTCTGACAATACACTTTGAGATATAAAGCAGATTTCTTTCAAATACATTTCTGTTGGTGGCGGAGAATTTATTCTCTTAGCTTAACACCCTTCTCTGAGACGTACGAGCTCAGAGGTTATGTAGTTGAAGGTTATCAGCGATATATTCCCAATTTGGTAATGTGACATGCTAAGTGTTTCTGTGTAATGATCATTGTTTGATCATTTGTGATATGATCATTTGTTTGATCATTTATCTTTGTGATCATTACTTTGATCATTTGTTGACCCAAAACATGGCTTTGTACCAAAGCGTAGTTTTGTGGACGAGACTTCGTCGAGCCTCACGCCCCGGAATGGTCAAAACAGGAAAGATGCGGCAAGGTTATTGGGGGTAGCATCCCTTAGGGTATGTACATCTCCTTCTGGATAGAAGTGGTATCATGGTATGGAGCCCAGATACTTACTTATGTGGACATCACAAACATATATATATCTTGTTTTGTGATTTGATGTTGGGGCCCCGGTTAAAGGTTGGTTACAACCGGGAGGTGGCATACTCATGTCAGTAGTTACCCAGTTAGGGGTAACCCGGCCTTGTGTTGGCAGAGATCCGGTTAGGTTCTCGGGGACGTCCTTCCAGAGGCGTTCTCATGTGGCAATGGGAAGTTCCTTGGCCTGACCATTGTTGGAAATCCAAAGAAACAATACGATCCCAGTACGGTTTTAGTTGTAGAACCTGCCATGCAGCGTGGCGGTAACCAGCCACAAAACATGGTAGCTATAGAAGGCATACGATAATGGTCGTATGCTGGCTAAGATTAATATTCTACTTTCGAAATGCTTTCTACACTATGCACTAGTAATAATACCAAAGAATTCTTTTCTCGTATCAAGCATATTTGACTATCATAAGAAGAAATCTCCTCCAAGTCTGCGTTTGCATTGTGTGTGTGGTGGGAGGTCTTATGGTAGTCTCATTTTTAAAAAGAAAATCGAAATTTCTTTTATACCTATTGTTCTATTTAAATGCAACTGTTTTTTTTTGTTTACTCATACCAGTCCCATGACTGACCCGGAGTTTATTGTTTATTTCCTAAACTCTGGGTGCCCATTATTTTCACACAGGCAGCCTAGTAGCAGGTTTCTGTATTTTGGAGTAGCAGTATTTTGGAGCTTTTATCTTGGAGATATTCTTAGGAGCTTTTTGGAGATATCAGGTGTTTAGCTTTTGGGAGTTCGTTATCACTTCCGTTATTGAAGACCTTTTGGATATATGATCACTGTTGTAGTACTATGATATTTATTTGGAGATGTTGTGATTCATGTATTATGTACTCTGATTGTAGTATGGATATTATTATGATGGTGTATCTGTGATGATATGTATGATATTGATTCTGTTCCGCTGTTTTATATTCATCTAATTGTTGTTATAAGCTCCGACGATACGAATTTGATGTCGTTTATCGGACATCGAGTTTGGGTCGTCACAAAGTGGTATCAGAGCTTTTGGTTGAGTAAGAACTTAAGCTTCGGAGTATAACACATTAGACGGCTCATTAGAGATAGGGTGAAGTATACCCTAGAATGAGTATAACCAAGATTGAAACTTTGAATTTTCTTAGTCTATTTCTTTTTACTGCCGATGTTCTTTAAGATATTCGTCCGTATATCTAAATCAATTTTCTTACTAAATTTCAGATAGTAAGTATGAGCGGACGCAGAGGAAGAACTAGGGGTCAGGGAAATGCCGCAGCACCCAATCAAAATTCCCCAGCAGTGGCAGCAGCAATAGATATTCAGCCTCAGCCAGACTTAGCTGATTTACATAAGAAGTTCGAAAGGCTTGGTGGAAAACCATTTACTGGCAAGGAAACCATCATTGAGGCTCAAGCTTGGGTGAGATCGTGCGAGAAAATTTTCAAAGGACTGAAACTTCAAGACGATCAAATGAGACTAATTGCTTCTTGGCAACTCCAAGGGGAAGCATCAGCTTGGTGGGAAACAATAATTGTTGAAAAACCCGAGGAGGAGTTTACTTGGGATCATTTTAAAGAGGTGTTCGAAAAACGTTATATACCGTCGTCGGGAATTTCCAGAATATAGCAAGAATTTCTGGATTTGAAACAAGGAAACATGTCATTTGAGGAATATTAAAACAGGTTCAATGAACTATCTCGTTTTGGCCCTGAATTGTTAGACACGCCACTGAAGAAGAATGAAAGATTTATCCGAGGGATGAACCGGAAATATCACGAAAGAATGACCGCACATGTCAAGGAGTCTTTCTCTGATCTTATTGATATGGGCTACAGATATGCCACATTAGATATGCAGGAGATTCCGAAAGGAGGAAATTCAAATAATCCAAATTGGAAGAAAAGAAAATTTAGGGGCAAGGGGCCACAGCAAAACAAAAAGAACGGCCAAGGGAATTCAGCAAGCAATGTAACTTGTTTCAACTGCCAAGAGAAGGGCCATTACTCCAACAGCTGCCCAAACCCGAAAAAGCAAGTTAAGAAGGAGGAAACTGTTAAAGGAGCTAAAGAATGTTATAACTGTCACAAGTCTGGACATCTTGTTAAGGATTGCCCAGTGATGAAGCCAACACAGGTAGCAAATGTTTATGCGGCAAAGAAGGACCCCTCCTCTTCAAAAGCTGATAAAGGGAAAAGTGTTTTGGAAGGTAACCTTACAATTTCTGATAGAACTGTTAGAGTTTTATTTGACACGGGAGCTTCCCATAGTTTTATCTCCCAACAAACCGTAGGTGAATTAGGACTTAAAACTAAATTTGTTGAAGATCCTATTTGCGTGAAAAATCCAGTTGGAGGTCCCGCAAATCTTTGTTTATATTGTAAAAGAGTTCCTATTTCATATGCTAGCTATCGGTTTCCTATTAACCTCTATGTCCTCGAATTTAATGAATTTGAAATTTTACTCGGTATGGACTGGTTATCGAGATACGAAGCTATATTGGATTTCAATGATTGGACAGTTTTAATCAAAACAAGCTTTGGAAATTTTATTGAAATCTCTTGTGAGAATCCGAGCCCAAGGAGAGATAGATTGATGTATACTCTGGGATATCCTGAACCCACTTTGCAGCCTACCTGTTGTTCAGGAATTTTCTGACGTGTTTGGAGAAGTAAATTCCTTACCTCCACACAGAGAAATAGCATTCCGAATTGATTTAGTACCTAATGCCCGTCCTGTTGTTCACGCAAGTCGCAGGATGGCACCCAGGGAAAAGATTGAATTGATAAATCAAACTGATGAACTACGAGCAAAAGGATTAATTCGACCCAGTGTTTCTGAATGGGGCTCGGCCGTCGTATTTGTTGCTAAATCAGACGGATCTCTGAGATTGTGTGTTGATTACCGCGATCTCAATAAGAAAACTCTCAAGAATAAATTTCCACTGCCCAGGATTGATGATTTATTTGATCAGTTACACGGCGCTCATTTCTTTTCAAAGATGGATCTAGCCCAAGGATTCCATCAATTACGAATCGCCGAAGATTGTGTACATCTAACTGCTTTCAGAGGTCCCGATATGTTTTACGAATGGTTAGTCATGCCTTTTGGGCTAACCAATGCTCCAGCATATTTCGTAGACGTCATGACTAGTGTGTTCCGGGAAGTTTTGAATAAATTTGTGCTTGTATTCATTGATGATATTTTGATCTACTCCAAAACGGAAGAAGAACATGCCGAGCATCTTAAAATCGTTTTGGAAATATTGAGGAGAAATGTTCTATTTGCTAAATTTTCCAAGTGTCATTTTTGGGTCAATGAAGTCAAATTTCTGGGTCACATTGTTAATGAAGAAGGAATTTCAGTTGATCCAAGCAAGATTTCTGCAATTCTGGACTGGAAGCAACCTACTAGTCCCAGAGAAGTTCGAAGTTTTCTCGGTTTAGCGGGGTATTATAGAAAGTTTGTGCAGGATTTTTCTAAGTTGGCTAGCCCATTGACCAAGCTGACAATGAAAAATGCTAAATTCATTTGGACTCCAGAATGTGAAGAAGTTTTTCAGGAATTGAAAAAGAGATTAACCACCTCTCCTGTTCTTGCTATTATTAACGGAAACCAAGGCATATCTGTCTATATTGATGCGTGTGGTGATGGGGTAGGTGCAGTATTAATGCAGAATGGAAAGGTAGTTGCCTACGCGAGTAGACAATTACGTCCGCACGAGAAGAACTACCCGACACACAATTTGGAGCCTTTGGCAGTTGTTTTCGCCTTAAAAATCTGGCGACACTATCTTTTGGGTAATAATCTTTTCAGCTTTCTTAACAATTTAGGAACTTAACTAAATAGTATACTTAATAAACTCTCTTTGTTTTAGGTGAAAAATTTGAATTATTCACCGATCACAAATCCTTGAAATATCTCTTCACCCAGAAGGATCTGAATTTGCGACAACAACGTTGGTTGGAATTTCTGGCATCGTATGACCTAGATATTCAATATACGCCCGGAAAAGCCAATGTGGTTGCCGATGCTTTGAGTAGGAGGCATGCAGTTCTTGCATATCTCGTTATCACTCCTACTCTCCTTGAGAAGATTGCGAGCAAGCAAACTGAAGACAAGTTTCTTCGAGAAATGCGTAGAAGAATAGATCGAGGAGAGGATACTACTTTTGAGATAGATAATAGAGAAGTTATAAGGATGAAAGGAAGAATTTGTGTTCTAGACATTCCTGATCTGAAGCGTGAAATTTTAGACGAATGCCATAAATCAAAACTCAGTATCCATCCAGGAGTCAACAAAATGTATAGAGATGTTAAAAGAACTTTCTGGTGGAAGATGATGAAGAGAGACATATCTATTTATGTGAGTCGCCGTGCTACTTGTCAGCAAATTAAAAGCGATCAAATGAAAGTTGCCGGTTTACTTCAAACTTTGGAAGTACCAAAATGGAAGTGGGATCAGGTATCGATGGATTTCGTCGATGGATTACCACGAACCAAAAAGGGAAATGAAGCGATTTGGGTTATAGTAGATCGTTTAACCAAAACTGCCCACTTTATTCCAGTTAAATCCACTCGAACTGCAGCAAGCTTAGCAGAGCTATATATAAAGGAGATAGTTCGACTCCATGGTATTCCCAGCAGCATAGTGAGTGATCGTGACCCGATCTTCACTAGTAGATTTTGGGAGGCGTTTCAGGATGCATTAGGAACTAAATTAAATTTCAGTACTGCTTATCATCCACAATCTGATGGGCAAACTGAAAGGGTAAACCGAATTCTAGAAGATCTTTTGCGTACTTGCATTCTTGATTTTGGTGGTTCTTGGGAGGATCATTTACATCTGGTCGAGTTCTCTTATAATAACAGCTATCAGGCCCGTATAGAAATGGCTCCTTTCGAATCTTTGTATGGTCGTCCATGTCGATTGCCTACATGTTGGATCGAATCAGGCGACAGACTCGTCTTAGGGCCAGATATGATCAAAGAAGCCACTGAGAAGGTAGATTTCATTCGAAAGAAGTTATTAACTGCCCAAAGCCGTCAGAAAAGCTATTATGACCACCGAAGGAGGAATTTGGAATTTCAAGTTGGAGATTCTGTATTTCTGAAAGTATCTCCGGTGCGAGGTGTATTGAGATTCGGGAAAACTGGAAAGTTAGCACCGCGTTATATTGGTCCTTTTCCTATTCTGGAAAGGATTGGTTCTCTGGCATATCGAGTACAGCTACCCGATTGGTTGTATGGAGTGCATGATGTGTTCCACATTTCTAATCTTCGGAAGTATGTGCACGATCCGGATGATATTATTGAAGAAGCTGCTCAGCAGGATCTTGAAATCACTCCTAACTTGGCAGTTAGAAGAGAGCCGATAAAGATTATAGATCGTGATGAGAAGCGATTAAGAAACAAAGTTGTGAAACTGGTCAAAGTTCAATGGAGTGGCGATCCAAAGGACTGTACTTGGGAAACTGAAGATAATATGAAGAAATCATATCCCAACTGCAGAATAGACATCTCGACTTAAACTGTAAGTCATTTCCTTATTTTCAAGTTCGTATATTCTTTGTTTGCGTTTCTCTTTTTTTCAATTTCGAGGACGAAATTTTCTTAAGGAGGGGATATTGTAACATCCCGGAATTTTGATAAATTAAAATTCGATTAATAATTTGAACTTTTAAAATTAAATTTGAGAATTTCAAAAGAAATAAAATTGGTTGATATTAATATTATAAAATTGTATGGAATTGAATAAATAAACCGATCGTTTAAGTTTTAAATTAATAAAGAATAAAGTAATAAGAACAAACATTAGCAAAACAAACAGGAGATTGTATTAAACAATAAAATAAAATATATGTAATAAGTAAATGAAATGTATAACAAAACAAGAACTTGTATTGATCAATAAAATAAAAATTTAAGAAAAAGTATATTGTAATAGAATTAAAAGTTAATAAACAAGCTTGCAAGAAAATATACTAACTAGACCTATACAAATAATCATGTAGATAAGAAACTAAAAAGAACAAAACTCTTTCATTTAGCCATGCAAACAAAGGAATATACAAACTAAGTAAGTAAGTAAGTATTTAAATAAAAAAAAATTAAATGAAGCAAAACAGCACTTGCCGAGGGAATACAAGAGTCTAGCCTAAGAAATAAAAATCTATGTAAGAAAATATCTTCAAAACAAAAACAAACAGTACTTGCATATAAAATAAGGCTGTAGCATACAAAGGGAGCAAGGGCATTAAATGCCATCTATTCAAGCACAAGTGAAAATCTTGCTTTGCATAAATAAAATCCTATCAGCCGAAGTTAGGATGGCATGGTACAATAAAAAAAATGATCTTATTGTACAAGATAATGCAGCTCACCCTGTACAAATACATACCCTATAAACCCTTTTCTTTTCAATTTTCTCACTTCAGTTTGTTCGAACAAAACTTGGCACGCTTGAAAGAAGAAATGATAAATATCATCTTATAAACTTAAAACCACTCGATTAAACAAAAAAAAAATCAGAATAGAAGAGAAGATCATCACCTTATATTACAAATTGGAAAGCAAATCACTGAAGGGAGCTTCAAACTGCAGTTGCAAAGAAAAAAATTATTAGTCTCTGTTTCTATAGTTGCCAGGTGAGTAAACATACACTCTCAGGTTTAAGTTTTGATCACAACAGTATAGGCTATTCATTGGATAATATGTGTTGTTGCGATCTATCTTTGAAAATAATCCTGTGTATATACATGGAATGTTCTGCATTCTTTACTACTCTGTTTATTGATTTCAAGGTTAAATATTTACTCAAATTCGAATTTGTTTCATTATTAAGCTTAAATTTTTTTTGACAAAGCAAGATGTTTAAAACTCAAGTCAAGACTTTTAACATTTGTTTTAAATTATGATAGTGAACTATGCTCTGGAATCAAGTGTTACAGGCAAACAAAAGTACAACTTGGAAAAAAATTGATTTCTGTAAAATGCTAATTCAAATATACAACTTGAATCCTAACTGAAAAATAAGTATTTTAAAACAAGAATGGCGATTTTTAGTGGTGCATGCTTTGAGCGGTTCACAAATGAATAGGATAGGGTTTTTCATCAATTTCTTGTAATCAAATGAATTTTGGATGTTGTAATTTCGTGTGAAGCTGGTTTGGTACCCAATAATATTAGGAAAAATAAAAGAAAAATTATCCATTGAAGGGATTTTGGGGACGAGTTAAATTTAGGGTTTAACCCTAAATTTTCCAGTGGGTTGAACGCGTGATGATTCCATCACGTAGGGGCGATCGAGTTGCGAATGCTCTGGGGTGATGATAGTATGAACTCTCAACGTGCTATGGACGAAGTCATGGGTTTTCTGGTGGTCGAGGTCATGGAGGCGACGCGTTTCCAGGTGAAGGGTGGTTCCGGATTTACTTCCAGGTTTCGAACTTTTAAAGCTCGATTTTGATTTGTAATAGAAGTGGAGTTCAGGTGTTCGAAAACTTGATGAGGGGATGATCACTGACTTGAGGGTGGCTAGCGATTCGACCCACGATGGCGAATTCGACTGTGCACGTGCACGTGCTCGTTGCGTGTCAGTGGAGAGCATAGTGAAACAGAGAACGTTTGGGAATGGACGACTCAAATAATATTCGAATGGAAAAGTCCTTTCATGATGGTCCTGAGTGCGTGTATAGGCTTATCAGTTATTTTAAGTTTAAACTTAGTCTTTAACAAGAAAAAAAAAAGAGGTGGAGAAGGAGAGGAGAGGGGGGGAAGCAGGAAGTAATAAGTAAACGTGAGTGAAACAAGAACTTGAGCTTGCTTTCCCGTTGAATAATGCTTTAAGTTTAAACTCACTTAAGAAAGGGTTATGTGTAAAGGAGAGGAAAGCGTGGGGGTTACTCAGAGGGATTTCCAAAATCTGTAGTACAAAGCATTGAGCAATTTTGAATATAAATGAAGTGATTAAGGTTTGACTAATTAAATTGAGAGTTTAATTCCAGTTTTAATGAATTAAGCAAATATTTAATAACGTTTTAAAGTCTAATTTATACTTTAAATGAATAATTAATTTAAGATGAATATTGAGTTATCTTAACATTAAAACTTTTTATATCTATAATAAGTTGAAGGTAAATAATTTTTATAAATTAATGGTTTGGAAAAAGTAATTAATAATAATTTGTAATTGTAATTGATTTATAATGAGAATTAAGTGTTTAGATTTAAATCGTAAAATAAAAAAAAATTATTATTAATTGATAAATTAAGTTGATTTATTAGGACTGGCAGTTAATTAAAATAATTAATTAAGAAACAAGTAATCAAGTTAATTAAGATTTAATTAAAATTTCAAAATTTATCATTGGTTGTAAACAATCAATAAAGATAATTATGTGGTTACTTATTTAAATCACATTGGAAAAACAATTAACTATTGTTCTGCACTGGATTGTTATTTCTGTTGTGATCGTAATACTGTGTGATGTAGTTTGCTCAGTCCTGAACTGTGACTTGTGATTTAAATTCTATTTTGATGTGAAAACCCTGTTGCCCGTAAAACGGCATTTAAACTTCGATGCGACAGGGAATCGGATTTCAGTTTGTTATCTGAAACCCACATCGAATCTATGAATTTTTGTGAATGACATCCACATGTTTTTAAAATTAACGCCCACTATTCGGTTTAGCCGGGAAAGGACCTTGGTGTCATATAACCCATTCCGAATATGTGATACGACGTTATGGATAGCAATTGAAGACCGGTGGTAAAGACCGGATATTTGCGAGAGCGATAGGATAACCTATCGAGTGACTCTGCACCGAGTTGCTCCGGTATAGAGTTCTCCATATGTGATGGGGAATCCGATCGGGATTGTGAATATCCGGATTGCAAGGGCTTCTTTGGAAGTGCCTTCGGTTCTGTTCGAACCCAGAACAGACTTGTATGGATTGTGTGTCTGACAATACACTTTGAGAAGCGATTAAGAAACAAAGTTGTGAAACTGGTCAAAGTTCAATGGAGTGGCGATCCAAAGGACTGTACTTGGGAAACTGAAGATAATATGAAGAAATCATATCCCAACTGCAGAATAGACATCTCGACTTAAACTGTAAGTCATTTCCTTATTTTCAAGTTCGTATATTCTTTGTTTGCGTTTCTCTTTTTTTCAATTTCGAGGACGAAATTTTCTTAAGGAGGGGATATTGTAACATCCCGGAATTTTGATAAATTAAAATTCGATTAATAATTTGAACTTTTAAAATTAAATTTGAGAATTTCAAAAGAAATAAAATTGGTTGATATTAATATTATAAAATTGTATGGAATTGAATAAATAAACCGATCGTTTAAGTTTTAAATTAATAAAGAATAAAGTAATAAGAACAAACATTAGCAAAACAAACAGGAGATTGTATTAAACAATAAAATAAAATATATGTAATAAGTAAATGAAATGTATAACAAAACAAGAACTTGTATTGATCAATAAAATAAAAATTTAAGAAAAAGTATATTGTAATAGAATTAAAAGTTAATAAACAAGCTTGCAAGAAAATATACTAACTAGACCTATACAAATAATCATGTAGATAAGAAACTAAAAAGAACAAAACACTTTCATTTAGCCATGCAAACAAAGGAATATACAAACTAAGTAAGTATTTAAATAAAAAAATTAAATTAAATGAAGCAAAACAGCACTTGCCGTGGGAATACAAGAGTCTAGCCTAAGAAATAAAAATCTATGTAAGAAAATATCTTCAAAACAAAAACAAACAGTACTTGCATATAAAATAAGGCTGTAGTATACAAAGGGAGCAAGGGCATTATATGCCATCTATTCAAGCACAAGTGAAAATCTTGCTTTGCATAAATAAAATCCTATCAGCCGAAGTTAGGATGGCATGGTACAATAAAAAAACTGATCTTATTGTACAAGATAATGCAGCTCACCCTGTACAAATACATACCCTGTAAACCCTTTTCTTTTCAACTTTCTCACTTCAGTTTGTTCGAACAAAACTTGGCAAGCTTGAAAGAAGAAATGATAAATATCATCTTATAAACTTAAAACCACTCGATTAAACAAAAAAAAAATTAGAATAGAAGGGAAGATCATCACCTTATATTACAAATTGGAAAGCAAATCACTGAAGGGAGCTTCAAACTGCAGTTGCAAAGAAAAAAATTATTAGTCTCTGTTTCTATAGTTTCCAGGTGAGTAAACATACACTCTCAGGTTTAAGTTTTGATCACAACAGTATAGGCTATTCATTGGATAATATGTGTTGTTGTGATCTATCTTTGAAAATAATCCTGTGTATATATATAGAATGTTCTGCATTCTTTACTACTCTGTTTATTGATTTCAAGGTTAAATATTTACTCAAATTCGAATTTGTTTCATCAATCATTATTACGCTTAAATTTTTTTGACAAAGCAAGATGTTTAAAACTCAAGTCAAGATTTTTAACATTTGTTTTAAATTATGATAGTGAACGATGCTCTGGAATCAAGTGTTACACGCAAACAAAAGTACAACTTGGAAAAAAATTGATTTCTGTAAAATGCTAATTCAAATATACAACTTGAATCCTAACTGAAAAATAAGTATTTTAAAACAAGAATGGGGATTTTTAGTGGTGCATGCTTTAAGCGGTTCACAAATGAATAGGATAGGGTTATTCATCAATTTCTTGTAATCAAATGAATTTTGGATGTTGTAATGTCATGTGAAGCTGGTTTGGTACCCAATAATATTAGGAAAAATAAAAGAAAAATTATCCATTGAAGGGATTTTGGGGACGAGTTAAATTTAGGGTTTAACCCTAAATTTTCCAGTGGGTTGAACGCGTGATGATTCCATCATGTAGGGGCGATCGAGTTGCGAATGCTCTGGGGTGATGATAGTATGAACTCTCAACGTGCTATGGACGAAGTCATGGGTTTTCTGGTGGTCGAGGTCATGGAGGCGACGCGTTTCCAGGTGAAGGGTGGTTCCGGATTTACTTCCAGGTTTCGAACTTTTAGAGCTCGATTTTGATTTGTAATAGAAGTGGAGTTCAGGTGTTCAAAAACTTGATGAGGGGATGATCACTGACTTGAGGGTGGCTGGCGATTCGACCCACGATGGCGAATTCGACTGTGCACGTGCACGTGCTCGTTGCGTGTCAGTGGAGAGCATAGTGAAGCAGAGAACGTTTGGGAATGGACGACTCAAATAATATTCGAATGGAAAAGTCCTTTCATGATGGTCCTGAGTGCGTGTATAGGCTTACCAGTTATTTTAAGTTTAAACTTAGTCTTCAACAAGAAAAAAAGAAAGAAAAAAAAAGAGGTGGAGTGGAAGAGGAGAGGGGGGGAAGCAGGAAGCAATAAGTAAACGTGAGTGAAACAAGAACTTGAGCTTGCTTTCCTGTTGAATAATGTTTTAAGTTTAAACTCACTTAAGAAAGGGTTATGTGTAAAGGAGAGGAAAGCGTGGGGGTTACACAGAGGGATTTCCAAAATCTGCAGTACAAAGCATTGAGCAATTTTGAATATAAATGAAGTGATTAAGGTTTGACTAATTAAATTGAGAGTTTAATTCAAGTTTTAATGAATTAAGCAAATATTTAATAACGTTTTAAAGTCTAATTTATACTTTAAATGAATAATTAATTTAAGATGAATATTGAGAGCGATAAGATAACCTATCGAGTGACTCTGCACCGAGTTGCTCCGGTATAGAGTTCTCCATATGTGATGGGGAATCCGATCGGGATTGTGAATATCCGGATTGCAAGGGCTTCTTTGGAAGTGCCTTCGGTTCTGTTCGAACCCAGAACAGACTTGTATGGATTGTGTGTCTGACACTACACTTTGAGATATAAAGCAGATTTCTTTCAAATACATTTCTGTTGGTGGCGGAGAATTTATTCTCTTAGCTTAACACCCTTCTTTGAGACGTACGAGCTCAGAGGTTATGTAGTTGAAGGTTATCAGCGATATATTCCCAATTTGGTAATGTGACATGCTAAGTGTTGCTGTGTAATGATCATTGTTTGATCATTTGTGATATGATCATTTGTTTGTTCATTTATCTTTGTGATCATTACTTTGATCATTTGTTGACCCAAAACATGGCTTTGTACCAAAGCGTAGTTTTGTGGACGAGACTTCGTCGAGCCTCACGCCCCGGAATGGTCAAAACAGGAAAGATGCGGCAAGGTTATTGGGGGTAGCGCCCCTTAGGGTATGTACATCTCCTTCTGGATAGAAGTGGTATCATGGTATGGAGCCCAGATACTTACTTATGTGGACATCACAAACCTATATATATATCTTGTTTTTTGATTTGATGTTGGGGCCCCGGTTAAAGGTTGGTTACAACCGGGAGGTGGCATACTCGTGTCAGTAGTTACCCAGTTAGGGGTAACCCGGCCTTGTGTTGGCAGAGATCCGGTTAGGTTCTCGGGGACGTCCTTCCAGAGGCGTTCTCATGTGGCAATGGGAAGTTCCTTGGGCTGACCATTGTTGGAAATCCAAAGAAACAATACGAGCCCGGTACGGTTTTAGTTGTAGAACCTGCCATGCAGCGTGGCGGTAACCTGCCACAAAACATGGTAGCTATAGTAGGCATACGATAATGGTCGTATGCTGGCTAAGATTAATATTCTACTTTCGAAATGCTTTCTACACTATGCACTAGTAATAATACCAAAGAATTCTTTTCTCGTATCAAGCATATTTGACTATCATAAGAAAAAATCTCCTCCAAGTCTGCGTTTGCATTGTGTGTGTGGTGGGAGGTCTTATGGTAGTTTCATTTTTAAAAAGCATATCGAAATTTCTTTTATACCTATTGTTCTATTTAAATGCAACTGTTTTTTTTTTGTTTACTCATACCAGTCCCATGACTGACCCGGAGTTTATTGTTTATTTCCTAAACTCTGGGTGCCCATTATTTTCACACGGGCAGCCTAGTAGCAGGTTTCTGTATTTTGGAGTAGCAGTATTTTGGAGCTTTTATCTTGGAGATATTCTTAGGAGCTTTTTGGAGATATCAGGTGTTTAGCTTTTGGGAGTTCGTTATCACTTCCGTTATTGAAGACCTTTTGGATATATGATCACTGTTGTCGTACTATGATATTTATTTGGAGATGTTGTGATTCATGTATTATGTACTCTGATTGTAGTATGGATATTATTATGATGGTGTATCTGTGATGATATGTATGATATTGATTCTGTTCCGCTGTTTTATATTCATCTAATTGTTGTTATAAGCTCCGACGATACGAATTTGATGTCGTTTATCGGACATCGAGTTTGGGTCGTCACAATTCTCGCTTACCTCGAAAGGTGAGCAATCACTCACGATTAACGTTCTTATATTTATTAAATTTGGTTTCCATTGAAATGACAATTGAAATATGCTATTGTTAGTTATTTTAAATTATGGTATATATGATATTATTATGTAGTTCATCTATGGGTTATGACACCATATCCTTTTGTTTATATTATATTGTTATTTATGATATATGCATGTTATTATTATTATCATATGTGTCATCACTCTACAAGTTCCCTGTTAGTATAGAATTCACTATGGGTTGAAATGATACATACCCGAACGGACTTTAGAATAGGAGAAAATTGTTATGGGTTGAAATGATAGACCCAAGCGATTTTCATTTGCATTGAATTTGGGATTGCGGGTTGAAATGATATATAACCGTATATATTAAATTGCGAATTGAAATGATAAATATCCGTATTACTTGACCATAGGATAGAGAATTATAAAGGCACCGTTGATCTACATATAAATATTTTGAAAACGATTTCTTTGGTTTTGAAAGGGAATATATATGGTTTATTTAATACTGAAATATTTTATATAAATATGTTTAAATATAGAGTAGACTCAATAATAAACTTAAATTTAATAAAGTTCGACTTAATTAATATAATATGTTAAGTATTATATTTTAAATAGATTCTCAATGATTTGTATAAATTAAGGAAAATAAAGCTGGATTGATCGAAATTGCATTTTTTAAGAAGTTTACTTAATTAAATAGATTTAAAGCTATTGAATTTTAAATTTTAAAATATGATCTTATAACTTGATTTTGATTTAAGTAATTTAATGGATATTTCACGTCTAAAGAAATCGTAGGTAATATATAAAAAATGTAATTTAAGGTCATATAAATAATATTGAATTTATTAAGTGAATATTTCAAAACTAAATATGAGTGAAGTCAAATTGGTAGATAAATGCAATTATCAAATTTAGTCTTTGAAATGTTGAATATTTAAAGCTTAGAAATATATTGACTTTGAATTACATTGAAATTTAAATGGTTTAGTCAGAAACTGAATCGAATGGAAATTGACAAATCGAGATTGAATTAAATTTGAATGGGAAAGTCGAGTTAATTTTGAAGCGATTTGTGAAGTTTGAGGAAATTACAAATATTCATTTTATAAATTATTTAATATATATATATACACACTATTTTGGGAAATATATATATTTGAAATGAAATGATATTTTGGTTTTGAAGTACGAATTAATTTGAAAAGAACACGGTGTTATAGTGTATATTTCTACATTGTAGATAGTTCCACGGATCCTCAGAGGATGTTTATCCCAAACAACTTTTAAGTTACTTATATTTAAGTTGACATTTCACTTGAGATGGATTTATTGATATAAGAATGTCTATCCTGACTCGAGTGTTCTGTGTTTTGGTTTACGCTCGGATCAGACTGAGTGATACGGCATTTGAGACTCACCTTTGGAGTTTGGAGCTTCTTTTGGAGATCTAACTATAGATTCAGCTTTCAGCTTTTCCAGTTGCTTTGTTCGGAGATGTCATCAGTTTGTATTTGAGACTTCAGCTTATTTGAGATATTCTGCTGTATTTTATTTCTAACTCTAACGTTTATATAGTAGCTTCATGAGCTACTATTTATCTATTCCGCTGCCTTATTATTGTATTACTCTGTGTCTGTGATTCTGTGATTGATTTATTTACTGTATGTGTTGAGTTTTGCCAAATATAAATCAACAATCTGATATTTTGAGCAATTCAAGTCTGGCATGTGCGAATGCGAATGGTTGAAAATAGCAGGCCATTACTTCATCAGAGTACAGCGAAATTAATAGCACAACTGGACAGTTATTATAACCTGTCCTCACAAAACTGACTATACAATTAATCATACACATCAGAATATTTATCAAATACATGTGATACGTCTTGCCATCTAGCTCGTCTCCTGAGCTCCACAGCAGTCCATCCAGAATCTGTACTCTATAATACTCGGTCTTAGCCAAGCATTGTAGCGAAATAACACCTGAGTCAGTATGGAAAACCAGCATGAGAAAATGCACCCAATTAGATTATTAAAGTTTTCAAAAATCCTTTTAAAAGTCAAAGGTATCTCGTAAGACCACACCATAAATAAACATGTCGGGTTTTTACCTTACGATAACCAAAACATTTTTATCAAATCCGTCTTATATTATAATAGCGTCTATTGAAAGTAAATTAGAATCTAGCTGAAATGCTTGCATCTTACGTTTCAGCATAGTTAGGCACAATCAAAATCATACAGGCGCTTATTAGAGATTGGTTCCCATACAATGGTAGGGCTACTGGGGTACCGCCCATCACAGTATGTGCTCTAGATCACCGTACCGAGGATCAACCTTTGATCGCCTGCTACATAAGACTGGAGCTACTCCTTACTAGATAGTCCGAATAAGATCACCCCACGGTTGGGATCAGCAACCGCCCAGACAGCCGAATAAAAAGTGACCATTAGACAGGGACGACCTTACCCAAATTGGTTGCTAGCCACTTAGCCTTGCTGCATCTCCCCTGTTTTAGCCATTCCCGGTTGACGAGGCTCAAGGTTAAGGTTACTTTTTTAGCACACATTCACTTAGAATGCTCATCGTCATCCTAACGTTGTTCTGATAGCATTCGTCCATACAAGTACATTCCGGGTCCGAATGGAACCGAAGACGCTACTCCTACTACATCCATTTTGGAATCACCCTCAGGGTTAGTAGTGATTAGCCCTTGCACTTCACTACTCCATCTTCGACTCCAAGCTCTTGTCTTCCACATGAAAATTTTCAAACCGGATCGAAGTGGCTTTTGGGAAATTAATCCCTATTTCGGTCTCTTCGAGGCAATCAAGGCATTGGTCATTATTGATAATCGGTTATTTAACTATCATATAACATTCACAAACAACCATCATACTTAATAATTTTCCAAAATTATAAATTATTCAAAATATATTCGCAGGATATCTTTCTACATTTAATCCTTTGAAAACAATTCCCAAATCACTTCCTCTTGCGGAATAAATTTATAAATATTGTTTATCCCACTGAAAATCACCAAGTCTAAATACTTTTGATTTTAAAATAATTTAAATCACTTTATCCAAAAAGATATACTTTAAAATTCTTAAAATAAAAACCATTTAAACACTTTATTTAAAGTACTAGTTATGAAATATAATAATAATTTTTCATGTAAAACTTTAAGCGAAAACAATTCTTAAAATAAAAGTTGTGAAATTCTATACAAGTTTTCCCAATAAAAACTTAAGCCAACTATCTTTAGAATAAAACTACTTTATAAAATATAAACATTAATAATTATCTTTTTAAATCATAATACCAATTAACTTTTTTTTAAATAATTACTACTATAGCTAATTTAATAAATATTTATCTTTAAAATTCTAAACAACTTAAATAATAATATCTCAAATAACATTCTTTTAAAACAACTTTAAAACTTTTAACTTATACTTAAAAATCTGTTTTGAAAATGTACTTGGCTTTTCAGCGAAATACACTCTTCTTTCACACCTTTAAAAACCAACCATTATTTATTTTTAAAACAAATTACCCATTCCTTTATAGATTCCCATCGTGAATTTATATTTCCAAATATCCACTGATATCTTATTTCACTTTATAAACCTAAATTCCATAATCTCATTCCCCTTATAAAACACAGTTTAAACACTAAATAAATTTCCAAATCGATTTCCAAAATTTCTCCACTTAAAAATTACTCCTTTACTTATCCAAATTTATTTCAAAATCTATTAATTCCAAACCCACTTCTTTATTTATGACTCAAAATCTTATTTTAAACTGAAAATATCCATTTCATTCTTTATTCAAAATTCTCTCTTTTAATTCTTTCCAATCATTTTAAATCTTAAAATTTAAAATAAAATCCTTTAATTCTTAAGCAATAACACTTAAGTCTCCTAATCTCCTTTAATTTCATTTTTTTAAAATCTCTATATTTTTCTTTTCCATACCCAACATTTATTTATTAGAATTTAAAATCAAAACTTTATTCTTTCTGAATTCATTCTTTAATTTATCTAAAATTATTTTACTTAATATTTCTCTCTTTTATCTCTTTCAAAATCAAATCTTTTATATTTACTTACCTTCAAATATCCAAATATATTCAGCCAAACCATAGCATTCAATAATTTCAATTACCAATATAATCATCACAGGTTATCACATAAATCATATCGCTGAATATAAATAAATTCAACGTTTTGAGGAATCCAGTTGGATCCCTCCAACATATTTCCCTGCATCCACAGATGTTAGCATAATACAAAATACCAATTCCACTTCGAGGTGGAATATCGCGGTATATGGAGTCATCCACTATTATGCGGGGCACATAGGACCTCATCCGCTATATAATGCGGGAAATCAATCACTCCAATATATATATACTGTTGAGTCAAAGCTTCTATGAAGATTTTGATTGCTGACAACAATATAACGGCAATCGACAAATCAAGACCTACATATGGTACTCTAGATTATAGGTTGATTATTTGATGTTGTAATAGTGATAAACTTGTTAAAATCTATCCTTAAATAATCATGCATTTCAAATATAGTCGATATATATACATTTAAACATCATTGCACATTCACTGTGAAAATTTACACAGACCGGTCGACCGGTTGAAAATGGGGCGGTCGACCGTTTCTGGTAAAGTTGCACAGTAAACGTGCACACATGCACATAACGACTATATATTTAAAATCCTGTCTACCGGTCATTTTTTGACCTGTCGACCGTTTTTAAACAGAAAGCAAGTTTTCCAAAAAGACACTTCTCTTCTCCAAAAGTTGCATCTCCTACCTTTCACCAATAATCACAACTCTTAATGGCAACTGTTTCACCAAGAGTTACAACTATTTCTTCTTATATATACTCATCTAAATCGTTGATTCAAACATGAATTTATATGATTATTATATGCTTTCTCTGATCTTACTTTCTAACATTCTTGCATTCTAAAAGCACTCATTTAATTAATAGCTTATTGAATCATTGAAACTATTTTATACCTTTTGATTCAATAAGCAATATACCTTCTTTAATCTTCACAAAACATCAGTCATATACTTTGAGGATAAGATTATAGGAAGGGTGTACTACTAGTGACAAATCCGTGTTTTGAAGAACACAAGTTGTCAACAACAATTGTATTTGTTTGTGTTGAAGTCCTCGTGTTGTAAGAGGCAAGTGTTGAAGTCCTCAGTGTGTTAGAGGCGTGAAATCCCGTTCGGCTGTTCGGGTATTGTAAACCTGTTCCTCCGGGTGAAGCGAGGTAGTTAATAGTGAAAATCCAGATAGGAGTCTGGGACTGGACGTAGGACGGTGCTCCGAACCAGTATAAAAATATCTGGTGTGATTTTTCTATTTTTATTTTCGCTTTGCTACTATCATCTATTTTCCGCATTTATATTATAGTCCATATTACACGATCCGTGTGTACTATATTAGCACATATAATTGTATACACACCGCACTTTCATTTGGTATCAAAGCATAGCGACTTTCATTTGGTATCAGAGCGAGGTTATCATATAACCGTAACACAGTTATTTGATATATTCTTGTAATATGGCAAATAACGCAAGTACTAGCACTCAAAACACCACTTACACGGAAGGTCAATCGACACAAAGACCTCCATTTTTCAATGGTCTTAACTATAGTTATTGGGCAACACGTATGTCATTTTTTATGCAATCAAGTAGCTATGATGCTTGGAATGCTACTCAAAGAGAAATAGTGAATCCAACAACTGATTATTCAGAATGGACTGCTGCTGAGAAAATGGCAGCAGCCGTAAATGCAAGAGCAATAAATATGTTGTTCTGTGCATTAGACCAAAATGAATATAACCGTGTTAGCATCTGCACTACTGCATATCAAATTTGGCAAACGCTAAAAATCACTCATGAAGGTACTAACAAGGTTAAACAAGCCAAAATAGCAATGCTGAAAAGTCAATTTCAAAATTTCAAAATGAAACCAAATGAGACAATCAATGAAATGTATTCACGGTTTCAAACTATTTACCATGCACTTATTGGCTTAGGACAAAAATATTTTGATTTTGATGTTGTTTCAACAGTCCTACATTCTCTGACTAGTGAATGGGAAGGAAAAGTATTGGCAATGAAGAAGCTAATGACCTTTCCGTCATGAAGCCAGATGAATTGATAGGAAATTTAATGTCATATGAAGCAAATGTGCAGGCTAGAAAAGAACAGAAAGAAGAAAAGAAAAATGTAGCATTTCATGTTGAGAAAGATGAAAATGAATCGGATTCTGAAGACGAAGATTTGGCATTCATTGCAAAAGGATTCAAAAAATTCCTAAAATATCGAAAAGCCAGTCGCTACAATAAAAGGAAACCTGGATCAAATAAACCATCTTCATCTGCTATAGAATGTTTCAACTGCCATAAAAAGGGACACATGCAGAAGGATTGTCCAGAACAAAAGAAAAAGTCAGAAAATGACAAATTCAAATATAAGAAGGACAAATCAAAGAAACGAGCCTTCTCAGTAACATGGGATGATTCAGAGTCATCTTCATCAGAAAGTGAAAGTGATTCGGAGAATGAACAAGCTAATGTTTGTTTTATGGCAACAGAAGATGAGGTACAAATTCCTACATTTGATGAATTACTTGATATTAATGCTGAATTGATAGTCAAATATAAAGACATAAAACGTCAATTAAAAGTAGTCAAAGCAGATTTAAGTAGAGCAGAGTTTGAACGAGATATGTTAAAAGATGAGAAGAAAATATTAGAAGAAGAACTTGGAAATATTCAAGAATCATCATCTAATGTTGACTCTCAAATATCTCTTTTGAGTCATGAAATAGAAGCTCAAAAAGAGAAAAATAATGCTCTCACTACTGAAAATCATGAACTTAAAGCAAAAGTTAAAATTCTAGACCTAGAAAAAGCTAGTTTACAAACAAAGTTTGATGACATTACTCAAAATGTTTCTAACTTTAACAAAGGTCGAGAAAATTTGACTAAAATCATTGAAAGTTCACAATCTATTTCAGATAAACAAGGTTTGGGATATAACAAACATGAAACTAAGAAACATCTTAGAAATAAAAGGAAGAAAAAAGTACAAAAAACTGAAGCTAAGAAAATTTTTAGTTTATTATATTTCAAACCAAAACCAGTTGTGAAATTTCAAAAGAGAAATGTTAAGACTATCAAAATATGGGTTCCTAAAACAAATAATAATTTGATTAGGAACAAATACATTCAGCATTTCATGAATACTATACATTTTAATAACAATTATATATATAAAGGGGATACCGGACCCAAATGGGTTTGGACTCCTAAGACCTAACTCTTAGGACCCTATAAAAAGTGGGTACCATGAACTTAATTCTATTTTTTGCAGGTCCCACTGAAGAAAAGAGGAAAGTGGATATTGGATAGTGGTTGCTCAAAACATATGACGGGAGACAAAAGCTTATTAACAAATATTAAATACTCAGATGGTGGCTCAGTCACTTTTGGAGACAATTCAAAAGGTTATATCATCGGCAAAGGCGATGTGAGCAATTGCGGTACATCTAACTTACCTCTTATTACTAATGTCATGCTAGTTAGAAATTTAAAACACAATTTACTTAGTATTAGTCAGTTATGTGACAAGGGTTTTATAATTTCCTTTTCAAATAATAAGTGCAGTATTTTAGATAAAGACCATAATTTAGTTTTTGAAGGTTATAGAGACAGAAATATATATATTCTAAATATGAATATTAATCATAATTCAGATATGTGTCTTGTGGCTAATGACAATGATCCATGGCTATGGCACAAACGTTTCTGTCATATAAACTTCAGAAATATTGACAAGTTAGCTAAAAACAATCTAGTTAGAGGACTACCCAAAATGAGTTTTAAAGTTAACAACATTTGTGATGCATGTCAATTAGGAAAATTGACCAAATCATCTTTTAAATCCAAGAAAGTTATATCAACATTACAACCACTTGAGTTACTGCACATGGATTTATTTGGACCTACTAGAGTTCAATCAATAAATCACAATCAATATGTGCTTGTAATTGTTGATGATTTCTCTCGTTATACATGGACAATTTTCTTAAAAAATAAAAGTGATACTTTCAATCATTTCAAATCCTTCGTCAAAAGAATTCAAAAATCAAAAGGGATTAAAGTTAAAAATATAAGAAGTGATCATGGCGGAGAGTTTGAAAATAATGAATTTGAACATTTTTGTACAAAGAAAGGTATATATCATAATTTTTCGTTTCCCAGAACTCCACAACAGAACGGAGTAGTAGAACGAAAGAACCGAACTTTACAAGAATGTGCAAGAACATTATTGAATGGAACTACCTTACCAAAACATTTCTGGGCAGAAGCTGTCGCAACCGCCTGTTATGTTTTAAATCGTGTGTCCATAAGACCTCTTACCAAGAACACTCCTTATGAATTGTTTAACAAAAGAAAGCCCAAAATCTCATACTTCAAAGTTTTTGGTTCTAAGTGCTTTATTTTAAATACGAAAGACCAGCTTGGAAAATTCGATCCAAAAGCCGATGAAGGAATATTTGTCGGTTATTCGGAACGAAGTAAGGCCTATCGGATATTTAATAAACGAACCAAAACTATTGAAGAATCACTTCATGTATCTTTTGATGAAATCTATCAGCATCCTCACACAATATCAGATGATGACGAATCAATAGTCATTAATAATCCAATCATCTCAAATACTGATTCTGACTCAGAAGTAATTATTGAGAATGCTCCTCAAATATGTGAATTACAAACACCACCAAGAATATTAAGAGGCCATCCGGCCCAAAATATAATAGGTGAAATAACATCACATGTCAGAACAAGGAGTCAACTCAATCAAATGGGTCATGTCGCTTTTCTCTCAAATATCGAACCCAAGAATCCAAAAGAAGCTGCTACAGATGATTACTGGATCATTGCCATGCAGGAAGAACTAAATCAGTTTGAGCGCAATGACGTTTGGGAACTTGTTCCAAGACCAACTGATCAGTCAGTAATTGGTACTAAATGGGTCTATAAAAATAAGGCTGACGAACAAGGAAATATCACCAAAAATAAAGCAAGATTAGTAGCACAAGGATACAATCAAGAAGAAGGTATCGATTATGAAGAAACTTTTGCACCAGTTGCTCGACTTGAAGCTATTAGAATTCTATTATCTTTTGCTTGTCATCATAATTTCAAACTTTATCAGATGGATGTCAAAAGTGCTTTTCTCAATGGATTTATCAAAGAGAATGTCTATGTCGAACAACCTCCGTTGTTCGTACATGAAAAATATCCTGACCATGTGTTCAAACTTAAGAAAGCTCTGTATGGTTTAAAACAAGCACCTCGTGCTTGGTATGAACGATTACGTAGCTATCTTATTAATTCAGGTTTTGAAATAGGCAAAGTCGATCAAACTTTGTTTATTAAACATTCTCGAAAAGATATTCTGGTTATCCAAATATATGTAGACGATATAATCTTTGGTTCAACAAACGATAAACTCTGCAAGGAATTTGCAAGTATTATGACCAAAGAATTTGAAATGTCTCATATGGGAGAACTATCTTATTTTCTTGGACTTCAAATCAAACAACTTTCAAACGGTATTTTTATCAATCAAGAAAAATACTGTGAAAATCTTATCAAACGCTTCGGATTACAAAATACATCTGGTAAACCAACTCCTATGAGTACAACTACACATCTTGAAAAAGATGAAAGTAGTAAGAATGTTGACCAGAAATTATATCGAAGCATGATTGGTTCTCTTCTTTATCTTACAGCTAGTCGTCCAGATATATTAATGAGTGTTTGTTTATGTGCTCGTTTTCAAGCCGATCCAAAGGAATCACATTTACGAGCAGTGAAACGTATAATTCGTTATCTTAATAATACCAAAGATTTTGGTCTTTTCTATCCAAAAGAATGTCCATTTGAATTAGTATCATATAGTGATGCTGATTTTGGTGGCTCACGAACGGATAGAAAAAGTACAAGTGGTACGTGCCATTTTATTGGAAAATCACTTGTCTCTTGGTTTAGTAAGAAACAGAATTGTGTTTCACTATCAACATGTGAAGCTGAATATATATCAGCGGCTCTTGCTTGTACTCAAGTACTATATATGCAACAAACACTTCAAGATTTTGATATTCATTTATCAAATTCTATTATATACTGTGATAACACAAGTGCTATAAATCTTTCTAAAAATCCAGTGAATCACTCTCGAACTAAACACATTGATATCCGTCATCATTTTCTTCGAGATAATATTGAAAAAAGAAATATATGTCTTGAATATATCCATGCTGACAATCAATTAGCAGACATTTTTACTAAGCCGCTGCTCGAATCTAATTTTATTAGATTACGAAGAGAGCTTGGTTTAATTTCAAGAAAAAATCTTGACTAAGCAATTACTAATGTACACTTTCTCTTTTGGTTATTCTCTTTAATTATAATTTTTTTGTTTAAACTAAACTAATGTCTTTTCTCCTAGTAACCGTATCTTTTACTTAACCTATTTTTTATATTAGCCATTGCTTTATTTAAATGGTTAAATTTTATTTACTCATTTTATAAATTCAGTTTTAAAAACAAAGCTATTTTTAGAATAACAATAAAATTTCTGCTTATATTTTCGTGGTTAAAAGTTATCATTAACTCACATCCATAAGATTATATATAAGAAACTTATATATAAGCTTGCAAATTTTTTATACTTTGATCATCTTTAATTCTTATCTATCCATAATAATATATTCAACTTACACTATGGCTCATATTTGTGACAAATGTGCGCAAGAATCTCACATTTCTATTACAAGCTCTGAGTCGGACGAATATTATTCTCCTACTACTCCAAAACAAAAATCAAGCTGTCATCATCAATGCTCCTGTATGTCTGATAAAACTCCAAATTCAAAACGAGTTAAAAGGACACTATTCTATTCTCCTCGAACCAAAGCTCAAATTGAAGAGATACACCACTACCAAAAACATCAAATCGACCTTCAGAGACAATTGCATTATGGACAAAACCAACTGTATCATGAACAACAACGTACGTCGGCACGATTATCCGTCTTAGAAAGAATGGCATCGTTCTTCTGCGGATCAAACAAGCACGATGTTCATGAACCAATGCCATCCAGGCCATCGACTTCAACGACTCCAAACTCTTGGGATAGAAATTATAACGAGAATGAAGGAGCTCGAAATAAGTGGAGTCCAAGGGCTAAACGCATTGAAGACAACAAAAATTCTAATGACAACTCTCCTTCTCATTAGAATTTCATAATGTATATTGTTTTGTTTTCATATATATTTCTTGTAATATCATATATTCTGTAATAATAATATAATATAAAATATATGCAATCGATTTTTTTTTCAAAATTTTTTGCAAAATCAAGCAGTTTTCAACACAGAGCAAAACCGGTCGACCACCGGAAATATGACCGGTCGACCAAAAATGCTCTCGGGTTGAAACCAGTCGACCGGTCATATATAGGCGGTCGACCGGTCGCATGCATTTACAGTTTTTTTTTACAGTTCACGTATATATTTTATACCCCACACTCATTTCTTTCTACTTCCTACTGAAAGCTTTCCCAATTCCCAAACCCTAGTTCATATTTCTCAAGCTCCAAAACTCTCAAATCCTCATCAATGGCTCCACCACAAAAGAAATCAAAGAAAAGAGCATCTTCAGAATCTTCATCTCTAACTCTCTCTGCCAGAAAGTGGCTTGAAACTCCAGTTGCCGTAACTCGATGGAATCAAATGACAAATTATAAGTTCCATCCGGGCTCATTCATCAAATTCGAAGACTTCACTTCATACGGTATTCGTCGTTTAGCAAACAATTCCAATATTTCTCCTCTAATAGATTTTTCAGATAATAGCGTAGAAATTAATCACTTAATGATTAAATTATTCTACGCAAATATGAATTTAGAAGAATATACACCGGATAATCCAAATGGAGTTATTTGGTCGGTAGTTTGCGGCAAACGAATTTATCTTACTCATGATAGAATAGCTTCTATTCTTGGAATACCAAATCGAGGTGAAGAATTTTCATCGACATTTTGTGAAGTATTCACCCGAAATAGCACTAGCCATAAGTTTATAGAAGATAATAGTGACGGCACCAAATCGATTGGGCTACGACCGACAGCAAGGCTATTACATCGTGTCTTGATGCACTCTCTATTTCCTCGATTAGGAAATTATGATGCCGTCTACAAGGAAAATTTCAAGGCTCTTTATGCTATATACGGGGAAATCGAAATCAACTGGGCTCACATGATTTTCGATGAAATTTTAAAAGTGAATAACTCCACTCGACCTCATTTCTTCTATAATGAGTATAATATGCGCATATTGCTAGCATGTGGAGTAACAGCCCCTGATTCAGCAACATCTACACCAAAATGCATTGACTCCACTACCATCAAGCGCATGAAACTTCCTCCTCCCTATGTTCAGATTATGCCATTCGAACAATGGCAACAACGAGGTACACAAGCACAACGAGCTCCATCTTCCCGACCTCGTTCCGGAGAAGTTAGGTTGTTGAAATCTAAGTCGTCTACAAGAGAATCTCTTGAAACCATCGCTCGTAATCAATTCTTACTTGAAGCGAGACTCAAACGTATGGATTCAAAAATTGACAAACGATTCAACAAGGTCAAATCTTTCTTCAGTGCTATATGGGATGCTATATCATGTAGCACATCTGTCTCTACCCAACATCAAGACCCCGGAAAGCGTCCGGCTCCTCCCACTTTCACTTGGTCAACATCCGAGGAATCTGCTGGTACAAGCGGACAAGGTCATGGAGAGACGTCTAGAGGTGATGACGATGACGATGATGAGGATGACGATGATGACGATGATGATGATGAAGATGATGAGGAGGAGATTCAGTCGGACTAAAGCTAGTTTGTTTATTTTTTTAAGTTCTTTAAAAACATCTGTGACACTTGTACTAATTAGTGTCCATCTTATTGAACTATGGCATGTATGGTAGTTTTCAAAACATCTTATGTTTAAATATGTATTATGCATTGTTCTTTTTTGGTTCATATTCTCTTTTGTTTACTCCTTTTTGTCAATGACAAAGGGGGAGAAAGGTGCTAATAATTGTTTGCAGGGAGAAAGGTGTTAATAATTGTCTGCAGGAAATCACATATTCAGGGGGAGATTCAATACTTTAGCTATATATTGTCATCAATCAAAAAGGGGGAGAATGTTGAGTCAAAGCTTCTATGAAGATTTTGATTGCTGACAACAATATAACGGCAATCGACAAATCAAGACCTACATATGGTACTCTAGATTATAGGTTGATTATTTGATGTTGTAATAGTGATAAACTTGTTAAAATCTATCCTCAAATAATCATGCATTTCAAATATAGTCGATATATATACATTTAAACATCATTGCACATTCACTGTGAAAATTTACACAGACCGGTCGACCGGTTGAAAATGGGGCGGTCGACCGTTTCTGGTAAAGTTGCACAGTAAACGTGCACACATGCACATAACGACTATATATTTAAAATCCTGTCTACCGGTCATTTTTTGACCTGTCGACCGTTTTTAAACAGAAAGCAAGTTTTCCAAAAAGACACTTCTCTTCTCCAAAAGTTGCATCTCCTACCTTTCACCAATAATCACAACTCTTAATGGCAACTGTTTCACCAAGAGTTACAACTATTTCTTCTTATATATACTCATCTAAATCGTTGATTCAAACATGAATTTATATGATTATTATATGCTTTCTCTGATCTTACTTTCTAACATTCTTGCATTCTAAAAGCACTCATTTAATTAATAGCTTATTGAATCATTGAAACTATTTTATACCTTTTGATTCAATAAGCAATATACCTTCTTTAATCTTCACAAAACATCAGTCATATACTTTGAGGATAAGATTATAGGAAGGGTGTACTACTAGTGACAAATCCGTGTTTTGAAGAACACAAGTTGTCAACAACAATTGTATTTGTTTGTGTTGAAGTCCTCGTGTTGTAAGAGGCAAGTGTTGAAGTCCTCAGTGTGTTAGAGGCGTGAAATCCCGTTCGGCTGTTCGGGTATTGTAAACCTGTTCCTCCGGGTGAAGCGAGGTAGTTAATAGTGAAAATCCAGATAGGAGTCTGGGACTGGACGTAGGACGGTGCTCCGAACCAGTATAAAAAGCTCTGGTGTGATTTTTCTATTTTTATTTTCGCTTTGCTACTATCATCTATTTTACGCATTTATATTATAGTCCATATTACACGATCCGTGTGTACTATATTAGCACATATAATTGTATACACACCGCACTTTCATTTGGTATCAAAGCATAGCGACTTTCATATACATGTACTACTATATATAATATAACATCTAGATAGATAATAAATTATCAACTCAAGCAATTCATCCAATAATTTAAATTTAAAGTATTTAAATTATGGTAATTCAAATTAGTGAGATTAACCCACCTTTGATTTTTCATTCTTTTGCAGTCTACTTTAATCTCGACTTGTTTTCTTCACAATTTTAACCTTGTATAAACAATCCACTATTTATTGCAATTTAAATTTATCAAACAATTAATCACCATTTACTTATTTTATTTAAACTAATAAATTTGATTTTAAACTAATCTTCTTATAATAATAATTAAATAGATTAACTTACAAATAAATTACCTTAATAAACTATTTTATAACAAACTAGTAAATATCTATATGTATGTTTATTTATTTTATTTTTCTTTTGAAACTACTTATACATAATACTTACAAAATAATCTATATTACTATTTAAAATTGCTTCTTTCCAAATCTTATTTATATATAAACTATTTACTGTTATGCTATATACATTCATATATATAAATCTTTAAATAAAAATAAATAAAAATAAATTGTTTTATATTCTACTGTATATTAAAATATCAGCTATCAATATACATATCTATATACAAATCCTAAAAATATGAATGATTAATACCTAACTTCCAACAGAAACCACCATCGCGAATGCGACCTCACCCTGACTGAACGATCAACTGACGACCTTCCAAGAAAAACGACACCACGCCCTCCCTGACCTATCCCTGTCGTGAATTCTAATGCGTCTCCGCACCCCTCCCCTATCGGCTCCTAGCTGCGCCTTGCCAAACTTGATCCAAGAACCATCTTCACGACTCAAAAGGATGCTTCATCGCGCGAATATCGAAGCCCTAGCTCATAGCAGATCGCCTTCCAAGGTCAATCGATTTCATTGAACCGAACTCGTCTTCAATTTCCAAAATCATATTTCGCGATTTAAATTCGAAAGGCGGCCATGATTTTTTTCGTGAAGAGGAAAAGAGGGCTTTCGTTAGAACAGGCAAGAAGAATGAGCCGTGTGATGATTCGCAAATGAAGATAAGGGTGAGGTCAATTTCTTTATAACTGATATTGATTTACAGAGGAAAAAAGAAGAAGAAGGATGGAGGCGATTTTCTAAGTTTGGCTATAAAAAATTTCTCCTATTAAACGTGTTCGTAGTTTATTCCTTTGAGGGGGTGCGTGTAAAACAAGGGAGAACACGTGCATCAAATATCTACACGTCTATGCAAGGTCTTGACATAGAATTTTTAATGCAACAACATTATTTATATTTAAATTCAAATTCAAATTTAAATCGTCTCGTTTATCGCAACTCACAATCTCGATCTCCAATCGAGGCGTGCCGCCAGGCATTCATGAGGTTATACCCCTATTCCGAACGCGATGGAAAAGGTTTCGAGTCCTAATTCGATCATATGGAGAAGACAGCTTTTTGGACCCAGTTATTATATTTAATTTTCGATATAAATTCTAGCGCGTTTATATATCGTATGGCCACACAACCACTCCAAACACTATGAAAATAAAAATCCGATAATAATACACTATCACGGATCAAATGGAACTGGTTTCATCGAAATCCGTGACTGTGCCTCGGAAGGCTATATTTTAAATACCAATTTAAATAATATATTCTCAAACTGAACAAAACAGTTTTAAATTAAATTTTAAAGGTTCTATTACCTCCAGTATTATCAATATAAATTTCATAAACCTTCAAATTATTTTCAACAGACTCAAAATCCAGAATTCATATTTTACCTGATTTCCAATTGTTTAATTCAATAGTTTATTTGTCAACCAAATAGTAATATTTGAAATTCAAGCTGAAAATTAACCTTTGAATATTTAAAATCAATTAAATATTACGATTTCAAATATCCAAAAATTTCGGGTTGCCACATTCCTCCCCCCTTAAAAGAATTTCGTCCTCGAAATTACTAGTTAAGAAGAATGGTCCAATACCCGTTCATATTTTTCCTAAACAACTAGCTTTTAACAACTCCCTAAAACCAAACCGTTTTTAACAATACCCAAAATCATCTTTTTAATATAGACATTATCACCCTTACTAACTTTCCAAACTTCTTCCATAGGTTCCAACCAATATCGCTTACCCAACCATTCAAATTTAAATTTAAAACCAAATTTTAAATTATCAAAATTTCTCTCAATTTTTCTAACTCCCTAAAATTTTGGAAAATTTCGCCAGCGTCTCCTTAGCGCGGCTAGATCGGTACAACTACAAATGCCTCTACGCGCCCCCAAATTTCAAAAAAAGAAGCAAAATGCCAAGTGGCAAGATCAGAAAATCATCAAATTTCATATAGAAATTTAAATACATACCTTCTGTCGAGCAATACAATTCACCTTCTGAAAACAAAAATCCCAATTTCCTTTTACTTTTAAACACCTGTATCTTACTTAGCAATAATATTCAATCCCAGCATTCATAATCATTTTATACATTTCTTTACAAAAGTTTCAATATCTATTTCATTTAAGCCCGTACGACGCACATATATCATCCGTACGCAATACCAAATCTGATCGCTCACTCGATCACACAATTTCACTTCCAAACAAGTATCGTCCACCCGATTTCCTAGTGCGGACTCAGATCTGGTTTCTTGATCAGAAAACCGTCTTTCTCCTTGCATAGTTACAAAATACGATAGAGAATTTTCAAAATCAATAAAAAATCCATTTCCAAAATTCACCGTTGGAAATCGTGTCACGACCCGAATTCAATGCTCGAAATCGACATCCATACTTCACCCGTATTCGAATGCTGCAGATTCAAACGTTGATTCTGATTCGTCGGAGCTTATAACACATTAAGAAAATACAACATAGCGCAAATAGAATGAATCATTTTATTGATACACAACATTTGACACAATAATGATACAAATGAAATGATCAACACTATCAGAGATAGATAGAACAGCGGAAAAACATGGCAGCAGAAGACAATGGAAAGATAACATTTTCAATGCCAAAGATCCAAACTTCAAGCTCGAACCCCCATCATGCTGACTTAAGAAAATCCGGTGCATGATTATGTTGAAGTGAAACAAATGCGAACGCTAATTCTGATACTTCAAAGATTGCTAAAAGCTACACCTACTAGCCGGCTAGCTGATAACCTGACTCTAGGCTGCCCATATGGAAAATTGTGGGCACCCAGAGTTTAGAAAGGGAACAATAAACTCTAGGTCAGTCATAGGACTGGTGTGAGCAAACAAAAACAGTTTATTTGAACAAAATAAATAAAAAGAAATTCGCTATGCTTTTTGAAAAATGAAACTACCATAAGGTCTCCCGCCACACACACAATGCAATCACACACTTGGTGGAGATTTCTCCTTATGATAGTCAAACATGCTTGATACGCAAAAATCCTTTTGATATTACTATTAGTGCATAGTGTATAAAACATTTTGAAAGTATAATATTAATCTTAGCTAGCATACGTACCATTATGGTATGCCTACTATAGCTACCATGTTAAATGACAGGTTATACAACTAAAACAGTACATGGAGCGTATTGGGTGATAAGATTTCCAACAAATGGCCAAGGCTAAGGCACTTCCTTACCGAATGGGTAGCCTCTGGAGGGACGCCCCGAGAACTTAACCAGCTCTCTGCTAACATAAGGCCGGGTTACCTCTGTAACTAGGTAACTAACTGTAATGACCCGGAATTTCTAACAATTTAAATTTGAATAGTTAATTGATTTTAAAATATTTAAAAGTTAATTTTAACTTGAATTTCAGGATATCAATATTTACTTGATGATTAAATCATTGAATTGTATAGTTTAAATATTGAATTTAATAATTGAAATTGGGTAAATTGTTGAATCTGAGATTCTAAGCCCGTTTAAAATAATTTGAAGGCTTATAAAATCTATAATGATGATACTGAAGATAATAGAATGGTTGAAATTTAATGTAAAGGTAATTTGTTCAATTTTAATAATATATCGTTTAAATTGGAATTTAAAAATAGCCTTCCGAGGCACAGTCTCGGAATTCGACGAAACCAGTTCCATTGGATCCGTAATATTGTATTATTGTCGGATTTCAATTTTCGTAATGTTGGAGTTGTCGTGTTATCGTACGGTATGTAAACGAGTTGATAGGAGTTTGAGATATTTTCATAAAAATAATATATAAAAGTAAAATCAATTCAACGGTAATCTTCTCCAGTACGCTTCCCCAACTTTATATCACATCTACTCTCTTCCACCTCCTTCAGTGAAAACTCACGAAACGTATATAAAAAAAATGGCGACCGAGTGTTGTATCCACGGCCGCGAAATAGAATGGAGTTCGATCGATTTCAACAGAGGGGGGATTGATCTCGCGATGTGAACTCGAGCGATCATTGCTAGGGGAGGAAGGTCAGGGTCGTGTTAGGGTTTCGGTCAGGGTCTCGGGCGAAGCATCGGAGCGGCGATGACTTCAAGTGAGGTACGCGGTCAGGCGACTTGGTGGTTCGAGTTATAGTGGGATCTGGGGACGAAGATGTGGACGACTGGATGAAGCGTGCTCGCGGCTTTGGATGGCGATGGGGTTCATTAGGTTTGGAGGGGTGACGTTGAGGCCATGGTTAGAGTGCTCTCACGATCATTTGTTGTAAGTAATTTGATTTTCTTTATTTTTATTTATTTCAGCTTTGTTGTTTTAAACCCTAGGCTAAATAAATAAATAAATAAATAAAGTAATAAAGGAAAATGGAATTGTTTAATCATTTATAAATCCTTTAAATTAAGTACTTTTCAAACTTAAATCAAAACAGTTGATTGATTGTTAAACTAAGTATGTTAAATACATAAAAGATATTTAAGACTTAATTAGTTTATAAATAACGTTAAATGTTTTGTGATTTAGTATTTAACAAAAAGATGTTTACCTTAAGTATAATTCAGATTTGATAATTTATGAAACAAGTTGAATATTAATTAAGCAATTGATTTGCAATTATTGATTGAGAAATTTGAAATTAGTGATTTACAAATGGGAATTAGGTTTTAGAAATTAACAATAAAGGTTAATAATTAATAGCTAGGGAGTAATGAATTAAAATCTCTTAGGAAAGTAATAAATTTATAATTCACTGAATGTAATTAATTGAATGAAGAGGATTTCCATTTGTGAAGCAAAGGTGAGTAAATCTCACTCTGTATGATTTTTTTTTAAATTTAAATGGTTTAATTTAAATAATCGGTTGATTGGTTGAGTTGATTGAATGTGTGCTAATGATCTAGTGACTTTTGTTTTGGTTGGTACTCGAGTTAATTGTTGTTTGACTCGAAGCATATGGATTTTAAATAGTTTGAACTTAAATCATAAATAAGAAAATGTTTCATTGTTAATAAGGGCTTAATGATCTGCGATTCATCAAATTAGAAGGGTAAATAAAATGGATAATTAATTAATTAAATCAATTTATGATTTGGATTAATTAATTTAGTAAGTAAGAGTTTGAATTAATTAAGTGAGGACTAAGTTAATTAATTAAGTTTAAGTAATTTAGAAAAATCAATGGATGGTCTGAAGGGCAATTACTCAATGTAATTAATAAAATATAATTACCTTGTAAAATTAATCAAGTGGTTAATTAAGATAATTAATTAAGGAGTAATTAATTTATTAATGAAGTAAATAAAAGATTAATTAATTATAGATTGAGATTCATCGGGAATGATTAATATTTGGGTTGAATTAAAGCAATTAATTTAGACTAGAACAAATCAAAAACATAATTGGAAATCATTAATTTATATAATCAACGTTGCAATTAAAGATTGATTAATTAAGATGAATTAATCAAAGTGACCCATGAGAAATTAATTAATATAAGTAATTAAGAATTAGGGTAATTGATTATAGTTAATTAATTTGTGAATTAATAAAAGATTACTTATTAATTTGGTAAGAATAAATAATGTAGTGGAATTAATTAAAGATAATCACTTGAATTTAATTGGAAAATAATTAACCCAGGGTGATTAATTAAGATGAATAATGATGGGTTGACTAATTAATTGATTTGGAATTAATTAATGTTAAATGAAGTAATCTTAGTGATTGAGGTTTGGAATTCAATTAGGATCAATTGAATTGATTTGTATGTGATTAAGCTTTGCATATGGATGATGGAATGGTATTGGATGTTTTGAATATGTTGATATCTTTGATATGAAATGTTGTGTATTTCATTTGAATAACTTGGGTTAGGATAACGTGAGTTTCGAAGAGACCGGGGTCGGGTATTAGGAGATACCCGAAACCACTTCGAATCTTTTATAAATTTATTTGCGAAATCAATATGATGAAATGATTTAAGTGAATTGGCTTATTTTATCTAAGTTTGGTACTTAGATATTAACGAGTGGAATAAGTGTTGTCTATAGTAAATTGTGAATGTGTTAAATTGATATATGTTACCCCGGGTTTAAATAAGTTGATTGTTTTGGTATTCCATTTTAGTTGGGTTTACTCACGCTGGTTTCCAGCCTGACCCGGGTGTTACTTTGGTGTAATGCTCGGGTCAGACCGAGTATTACAGATTTCCAGGTTAGGACGTGCTAGAGCTCAGGAGGCGAGCTGAATGGCAATAGTGTGTGGAGTATTTCCGCTGTGTTTATACTATTGATAATCTGATATATGAAAACTGTAAATATTCAGTGACTGTATATATGTGAATCTCTGATGTATATTAAATGTAATCGACAGATATAGTATTCTTTTCTAAACTGTATTTATTATTATATTTTATCCACTGCAAATGTGAGATGTTAATGTTTCTATTCTTTCTTCTTCTATCTCTTTCTTCTTTTCATAACTATTTGGAATTTTCGGGTTTGAAAATTTCGGGTTGTTACATTTAGTATCAGAGCCTTCGGTTAAGCGAGAACCTTGGCTCTGGTGGGGATTACTCATTTAATAGAGTCTGTAGTACTCTAGAATGAGTTAAGAATATATATATATATATATATATATATATATATATATATATATATATGAGCGCGCACTTGTTATTTCTTATATAAAGATTTTAAATGATTTTATATAAAATATATATTTTGATATATAAAGCAATATTTCCTTCTAATAAATATTAAGGTGATTGGTTGTTAATTATTGAAATTAAAATTTAGGAGTAATATAATACAACCAAACTGAAATCTTGAATTGGAATCTATTACTTATAAGGGAAAACAGAAACCAGTTGCTTATTTGGACGACACGTGTCCCGTACGATGTGGCATCTCAAACTGGTTCATTTCTCACGTTTCCAAATCCCTAACCGCAGTTGTTTCCATTTCCTAAATCACATTTCGTGACGCTTTCTTCTCCGTCAAAACAGATCCGCTTCAGTTTCCTCCCACCACACCTTACACAGTCCGTAATGGCGGATCCTCTATTCACTCCCACAAAACCTTACTATTTCTCTACCAATTCCAAACACAATGAACGAAATAAATCCATGTTCCCTTTGTATCCTAATTCATACTGGTAAATCTCATTTCTCCTTTCCTAGGTAGTGATTTTCTCAATTTTTTCTTCCATTTATTTATTTTACTTACTTCTTCGGAATTCACGTCTACTTACTATTGATTCACACATAAACCGACCGGATCATTTGTTGACATAATTCAGTAGTTGTTCAATTTGATTAAATTTAGATTTTGAAGATATAATGATAGCGCTATTTGTTATTACTCCGTACTGTTAAAATTACAGAATGATTTACGTATTTTCCCCAGTAGTGTCAACTGTGATTATTCGGTCATGATTGAGTTTAAGGAGGGTGATGATTAACTGTATTTAAATTCTTCAAATGCAAATAATTGTGAAAAAGAGGAGTAAAATTCACGTACTTCCTATTTATTTTCATACTAGGAGAAGGAATTGTTTAAACTGAAATATTCTCTGTTGTCCAAAATTATGAGATTTGGTGTTATTTGTATTACTTTTCATAGTATTATGCTTGCATTCGTAGTTTCAATATATCTTTTTATGAGTCGACGCAAATACATTACCATTTTAACTGCATACTGTTGCATCATGTTAAACTCATGAGTTTCTTCCACAAAAGCTTATCTATTTAAATGGTGTTACTACTGTGTATTGTTATTAATGAGTTCTTTGAAATGTATGCATATAGAAAACTTCTAAATTTACTTTGATGCTCTGAGTCTCTGACTATTCATTCATGATTCAAAATGCAGTAATAAATGTTCATACTGACTTTTGGATCAGAAAAATATAATCGTATAAGGGATTCATAATGATGAAAGAAAGTAATATATGAGTGGGTAGTTAATACTTAAATGCTGCTTTTATTTATTATTGGCTAATCTTTTAGTTAAATGGGAAAGTAGGAACGCAATTTGCTTGCTGGCTTGAATGATGTCTTCAAATGATGTGGCATAAATAATAAATGGTGATACAATTCCCTCCATTGCCTTTCATTTTGTTTGATCCCATTATCTCTGTTTAAATTTCCAAATCTTTATGCTGTAGATGCAAGGCTACTACATGTTTATAGCAGCTGAACCCAAAATCTAAATACGTAGAGCAACTGTCATATCAGTAGTAATAATGGTCAAAGGCCTATATTACAAAGAGTTTGAACAAGTTTTTATCTTATTTATTTATATATTTATTTATTCCAAATGTGTACTTGATTGAACTTGATTAACTGAATAAAAGGAATTTGGAATAGTTTTGTTGCCTTTTTTAGAACAAACTGCATGTAAACGACTTGGTTGACAGTTTTAAACCAATTGAGTTCCAAATGTGGTACTCCTGAATTTTCGTTTTTTTCCTTCTGCTATATTGTTTATCCATTTAACCCACCTTCTTTACCTACACATCCTGTAATGTAAAATTAGTTATCACAGGAATAAATCAAAAGATGGAGATTTAATAGAGAATGACGATGGAGTAGTTATTCATAGTGACTGCTCTGTGACCCACTCACCACCAATGGGAAATACTACTAAACGCAATGTAGGACCTCGGTAAAATTCTGAACCATTTATTGGTATATTGCTTTTCAATTTTATCTAGTCGTATGATTTCAATGTAATTTGTTGAATCTAAAAATGAAACCTTGATCTTTACTCACTGTCATAACAAATATGCTTATTCTATTACAGTTCAGAAAAAAGGTAAGAATCACATAATTTTGTGTTCATATTTGATTTATATTTATTGACCTGATGTGCTAAAAATCACGTTGGTTGGTTTCTGTTTATGAAATTGATCTTATATTGCACCTTGGTAATAACTATATTTAAGTCGACCAAAGTAATTGTAAATTTTGGAAATATTGAAATGTACTACCATTACTTTAATACATTTTTTTTCCCTTTTCAAAGTCCAAATCGATGATTTGGTTTAGTGCAATATAGCCAAAATAACCCAAACTGGTTTAAATCATTTTTTAGTTGGCTTCTCTTTTAGTTTGAAAAATACCGAACTGGTGCAAAATTCTCTTTCCACTGATCCTTTGCAATATATACAAATATATGCATAGTCAAAACATGATAAATATTAGAAAATTTCATGGAAGAGAATCTTTTGCAAGTGATAATAAATTGAAAGAAGATGTAGATTATTAAACTTCTCTTGAATGTATATAGTATTATCGAATTATACTTTGGTATTGGATGGAGAAATTGAACCTTTCATCAACGCAACTTTAAATTTACATATATTGATTTCGATATTTATAGGACATGGTTTGTTTAAGCTGTAAATTATTATGCATACTACATAGTACTACTTACTCTTTAATTTATGTTCTATTATTTTTCCAATTTTAGTAAATGCTATTTCTATCGCAGTATATCAGTAGATGATTAATAGTAAGAACTACATATTACTCGGTCAACTGGGATTCATACAAGTGAGTCTGGTGTTGACAATAGTAAATGAAAGAAGATAGAGATGAATTTCAGCAACATTCTATGATGTTTGCATATTCTAAATCCCTTACTTGATAAATATTCATGTTTATAGAAGTTATAATCTAATTTTATATTCATGTCATTAACATAATCGATAAGGATACATGTAGGCTATATTCTGTTTGCCAATCGAGTGACTTTACCATTGACTTATTTCCATTAACAATTGCATGGATGTTAGGAATTGTATATCCTCAATATGAAAAAGAGTTGGTTACTAATCTGAAATAAAACTGCAAGTTCTAAAATTACTAAACATGTGACTTAAAGCTTAAGGGAAGCTCATCCTTCTATAACATGCATAATGCGGAAAAATCTAGGAGAAAAAAAACCTGTGACTCATCTTAATCTAATGCTAATATTTAAACTAAAAGTTATCTGTATAGATGTATAAACAACTTATATATGTATTGCTGTATATTTTCAATCGATATCATGCTAAGATTGTAATTTACTATGAAAAAATGTCGTTTATTCAAGATGTCAGATTATTTAGTTTTAAAGTTGCGTTCATGTTTGAAGTTTGAACGGTTTCTACCGAATCGCAGTCTCAAATATTCACATCCATGTAATGGTGAGTAGCATGTTATATTTCATTTAGGTCCATTACGATATTTTTTTAAATTTACAACTATTGTTTATTATGCCGAATTATAAGAAGGAAACAGTTATAGCTAAAATATACTCTTTAAAGTACCCAACCGAATCATTATAACAATTAAGTACATGTATATTTTGGTTTAATGGATGCAATAGATATTTACCTAAGTACACTTACAAAATTCTACATGTATACTAAGTAACACTAAACTTTTTTTTGTTCTTAACTTATATTAAGAATATTAAGAAATAATATTACAAAATTATCAATGAAGTAGTAAATCACTATCACCTCTAATGATATTTGCTATAATTCTACGTCTGTGCTTGAGTCGTAAAATCTCAACTTGAAATGAAACATTTATAATAAATATCACTATAGTTAAAACATTTACTCTTTGTTTTTCTAAAATTTTAATTTATGCTTGTTGATGAGCTACAATATATAGAATATATTAATGCTTAGACTTTGAATTAATGTCTGATAACATAAGCGATTGAAGTTGTATATAGCATGGTGAATAAATTTATTATTTGCAAAAATGATATAGCTAATGCTAAAAGTTAATGTGTTTTACTCTTTCTTTTTTAATAAAAAAATATGTCCATATGCGTAATCCTATATAATTAATATGGACAAGTTGTAAAATTTTGAGAAAAGCACATTAATGTGTTTTACTCTTTCTTTTTTAATAAATAAATATGTATTTGTTTCTGCAGCGACATATGTGCTTCAGAATTAGACAATTTGGTTGGTGGATTGTTCTTGCCAGCTTAGATGTGAGTACTTTTTTACTTGCTAATAGGGTTTTATTTTTCATAAATAAGTATATATGTTTAGGCTTACAGTAAGGCCATCGTATACTTGAATAATATTTTTAAGGGATGCGTTGCAAAGAGTGTAGACAGGACTGGGAACATGAAGCCTTCCCGTGAGTGTTCACATTTCACTTTCCTATTCAATATTTCTCTTATTTGCATGTGTCAATACATTTAAATGAAATATAATATATTCTTTGGTATCTTTTGGGGATAACATATATAGCCATGTAATATGCTCCTTGTTGTATTTTTCAGGAAATCAAGTAAGATGATATTGTATGCTAAACAGCGGAGACTTCTAACTCTTATCAAGGTATTTATTCATAGTCACTTTCACTCTAAACCTATTCATACTGAGCTTTAAATACATATATGTGGCTTCAAATACATATAGATTTAAAGCAGATTTTAAGTGCTTTCGTTTTCAAATCAAAATGCCATCTGAGATTAAATCCCAAAGATTTTGTGTACACATGATGCCATCAAATACATCAAGTTTTAAATATCCACAAATTCAAGTACATAAAAGCCTTGAATACCCATAGTGCTGTAGATATGAAGTTTTGAGTAATAAAGATTCCAAGTCTGTATGCTTCAAACTTTAGGGGTGCAAGATTTCGAATTACCAGGTTTCAGAAAACAATCTAATGTTAATCTCATATGATATCATTTTATACTTGAAAAGGATAAATTTTGTAAATATGTAATTTTGTATACATTAATCTAAAGTTCAATCGGCTTTCGGGAATTGTATAAGTTGCTAAACCATACCATCTTCACAGTTTTATTGATTTTTGGGAATATTTGGATTTCACATGAAAATATTAGCTCAACACTGAAACTGTGCACTGATTACAAATGAATATATAGTTCCATGTATCAATTTTGAGACGCATCAAGTTTTTCCACATGTTTAAAGTTTTCAAATGGACGCAACTTCATATGCAGATTTTGATATGTACCAGTTTTGTATACATGCAATTTTCAACGACGCGTAACTGGGAACGTACCTATGAATTTCGCATCTTCCAGCATACTAAATTTTACTGTACTATTTTATATATTGTTATCCGGGTTTGTAATCCACAGGACCCACTAGAAAACAGAACAATCCTAGGACGTCGGAATGGTTAGAACTTAACCAAAAAAGCTAAGGCAAAGAGTTAACGGAAACCAAGCCATATTACTAATGCAACAGCCAAAGTCAACTAAATCAAGAAGCTAGCGTCAGTTTATTTCATTCAGCGGTAGAATTTATCAACTATACGAAATGATTTTAGTGTATATGCTATATTACTTAGAAGTTAACTCATACTTTTCCTCGAATGTCCAATTAATGCTCCATAACTTTTATTAAGAGACGATGATGCTTAATCTATAGTTTTATGAGATCCCTACTCTTAGTTTGGTTTGAGTTATCATCAGATATAACAAACCCAATGAGCTTAAAATTCTTAATTGAACTTTTGGTTTTTATATAGGTTAATAGAATCACCATAAGCAACATAAGTTGAGTGGGGGACTGAACCTTGCATTGAATTTAAAATAGAAGAATTGGAGAAGATTTTGAAAATCAGAGTAGATTCGAAGAAATTTTCACAGCATGCAATAGAAGCAAAAATGACTGCTTCAGTGAATCAAAAGGTGGGAAACAATGAAAAAAAGTTCTATTTGTAAGTAACAACGAGGAAAAGATGATAATTGCCTGTAAGATTTGTTGAGGATTTGCCATTTAAAGTTGTTCAGAATCTTAGTTGTTTGGTCTGTTAGTTGGATGTGATAATACTGTTTCTATTTGTTTCAGTTTGATAGTTGTTTGGATAGCAATGGTTTTCATTCATGTTAGTTTTGCTATTTGTATTTGTTACAAGCTTACGTAAATTTTTGCATGTATTTCAATGCTGACGATAACGATGAGGTCTCATTATTATTTTTTAGCACTTTTCATTTTCCTATTTCATGCAATGTTCATTATAGTTTACAATCAAATGTTTATCATACACTGACTTAGTATAAATTTAGGTGCCTTACCCGAGTTTCCATAGATATTATTTCACTTTCTATGGCTTGGGTTTAGATAAACATAGTTTCAGACAGTTGATTTGTAGAGCAACATATGAGCTATCCAATGTTCGTATACTGTGTTTTTCAAAATATAACGTAATATAAAATAAAGCAGCTAACAGTCCTCAAACTTTACTGTTAAGAAACCTAAATTCAAGTATTAGTTATTGAAAAATCTACCACCTGTCCTATATAGTACTTATGTCACTGATGAAATGAATTAGCTTTCTTAATTTTACTCTATATTCAGAATAAATTTTGTTTTCCTAACAATCAAATACACTGCACAACAACATGACTATCAACGGTCTTACAACACTTTCAATTACCAGACTGCCTTAACCTCAAAACTTTATCACATACTAAAGTTGCACACTATAATCAAGCAGTTTTATACTTCAGCAAGTATTGAGGGTTTGTGAGGAATGAAATTTCACGGGAGGGGAGACCTTTATGGTGGAAAAGAAAATTTCTCTATATATTAATACAGTGATTTATTACTTTTGAAAATAGAGATGATGCAAGTTTTTTATATTCTAAACTATTGGAAATGCTAATTTTAATATTTTTCATATTTTTTACAGATATTGACGTAATAGTTGGTTACTTTTCTTTACCTGTTTAATTTTTTCCTAAAATAAGATATTGGTTGATTATGCATGCACACACATAGAAAACGTAATTTTACGTATACGTCGTTGTCATTTTGTAAGATCCAAAAAATCCTGCAAATAGTGTTTTAAAATGCTAATTCCCTTTGTATTTTTCAGGAAAACTGAATGTCGCACATAGATTAAGTACTAAATCTACTAAACTATAATCATATCACTAATAAGAACTACACATAGTGGAAACCCAACTAATAAGAACATCCGACGACAACTCTACGTTAGTAAATATATCCCGACAGTGTCCGTGTGCGTAGCACGGACCACACACTATTATATCCTACGTTTTTTCTTATGCTATTGTGGTAGTAATGGGTTTAAGTAAAGATTTAAAAGGATGAAAGATGAGGTTGCATGGAAATAAAAAATTCATCTTCACTTCAGCTAAGGAGGATAATGGTAATAATGTTGATTATATCCTAGATTGTTTGCCCGCATCACATGCATGTACCTTTCCACTCCCATTATTATTCAAAATTATATCCAATCATTCATTTATTAAATTACGACAAAAAAACATACGTATTATATTAATGCAGTCCAAAGGGAAGAAAAATACTTGCTACCCTTTCTACTGCCTAAAATAAATTCACTTCAAATTGAATATCATGTTCATGGTTGTAAGATCAATATAATATACTTTCAGACTAATTTTTCTATATACTTTCTTAATCTACTTAATTTATTTTCTCACAACAATTTCCATCAACCTCACGACTGAACATAAAGCTGAAGGGGTAAGAACCAGCACTGCACCTGACATCTACATACTACTTTAACATACAATTGGACTACATACAAATGGACCTATAATTACAGGTAAATACCAGCACTGCTCGTGTGCGTAGCACGGGCCACGCACTAGTTAAATTAAGTAGAAACAGGAATACAACCAAATTAAAATTTATTGGATTGAAAGTGAAATTCTAAATCTGGTCCCAGAATTTGAAAATTTTGTTTCAAAGTAATGAAAAATAATAAACAAGTATTATATGGATAGCTGGGATTTGTTGCAAACAATGGGTTGTTTGAAATTTGATTTGAATTTAAAACTAAAGGTGGTTTAAAATTTTAAACATGGCTGGTGTAACGACCCGTAAATTTTCGATAATTAAAATAGCTAATTTAATAAGATTTCATGATTTAATGTTAGAAAAAATTTTGTAATGCGTTTGGTATAATAATAACTGGAATGAATTGCGACAATAATTATCCAAGTAATAAAAGCTACTTAGTGAATGCCTTTGAAATCAAAAGTTGAATAGGATAAAAAAAAATGTTTAATTCATTGGGTATAATAGAGTAATTGATTGATAAGTAAATTCTAATTAAAATCAAATATTGAATATTGAACAGGTAGATTGTTTAAATTAAATATTTAAACTTATCGAATAATTGAATAACTGTAAAATGAAATAGTGTCTAAATTGTAAATTGGTTTTAAAGGTTAAATCTTATAATTTCAATTTCAAGATTTCAAAAGATAATGAATTATTGGATAAGCGAAATTGTTTAAATTTAATATTTGGAATTTATTGAATAAATAAATAATGGGAATTGAATAACCGTATAATGGAAATGGTTGTTCTATAATTTTAATTCATTTCAAAAGTTAAATTTTTAAGTTCGTTTTGAATATTTCAAAAGATAGTGATTTAAGAATAATCAAATTTGTTTAAACTTTAATATTACAAATGTTTGAAAAATAAATTCCGAATTTGATATGATTAATTTGATATTGGAATTTAATATATGAAAATAGAGTGAATAATTGGAATTTGATTTAATATGATTCAAATTGGTTTCCAAAGCGAATGTAAGTTATATTGGGATTTTAATAGAGTTAATAAGATTTTTAAATTGGAATTTATTGGATAATTGAATAACGGGTTTAATATGATTAAGAAACGATTTGTAAAATTTTATTTTATCATATTGGAGTTATAATGATGCTATAGAACTTTTAAAACTGAATTTAAATTTATTTGTGAAAATCGAATATTTTAGTATTTAATTATCGACTGGAAAATAGCCAAATTTCAATCAGTCTCGGATTTCGACGAAACCAGTTTCATCGGATCCGTATTGTCATATTTTTGTAATATTTCAAATTTCATGTCAATAGGATTTACCGTTTGTCCGGTACGAGCCAAAACGCTTAGAAATTCGTTTAATCGGTTTAATTTAAATTAGATCGTTTATTTTCATAACTCACGCATACGATGGAATTAGCTTCTGAAACTTGTTTCATTGTGTCCGGAACGCGGGTTAAACCGTAGGAACGTCAGTTACCGCGTGAAATTCGGAGTTTGGAAAAGCCGGATGGATAGTATTCATCGTTTCCTATAAATAGCCCCTTTATTCTCAAATAAATAAACAAAAGAAATTAGGGCTTCTTCTATAGCCGGCCGCCTCCTATGGCAATCAATGGCCGAAATGTTGTCATCTTCCCCCTCATTTTTCTCTCGATCCACTCAGTATTAACGAAAGTTGTCAACTGCAAACTCGAAGAGGGCAAGGAGATCTAGCAAATCATGCGGAGATGATCGAGTTTCGAGCAACGTGGGGGAGTAGGGGGGCCGCGACTTCCTACCGTTCGCACGCGTTTCTAGGCCTTTGGGGGAGGCCGAGCTCCGTGGTGCTCATGCCGAAGGTAGAGGAGGTGATGGACTTCAATTTGGCGCTTGTTGATCGTCTTCAAAGTCAGTGACGAGGGTGCGGCCTTGAACCCTAGTTCGTGAATTGGGTTTTAGGTTGCGTGTTTATTATCTGGAGCAAGAACGCGACTTGGAGGAAGAAGGAAATGCACGGCCCTGATCTGCATATTCATATCGTGCGGCCCATAAATATTGAAGGTTTAAACTAAAAGAAATTATTGTTTATTATATTATAATTCGTTCAAATGTTTAAAAATGCATATCTCTTTCATACGAGATCGAAAAAAATGCGAAATCAGTTGCGTTGGAATCATATGGGCGAGCACTATACTATGGAGATGGATTGGAATCGTTTGGAGTTCATTAAAATTTTGGGTTAAATCGAACGTCGTTCGATTTGGTTTAAAATCGGAAAAATCAAGGTGAGTGTTTTATAATGCTCACACCGTACTAAATATCTTTATGCTAGTTAAAATTGATATTATGAAGTGTTATGATTTTATTTGTCGTTGTTTGATAAAAATTTAATTGTCATATAGCTTGTCATTTGAATTAACCGTTGAAAAATTAAATTGACAGTTAAATTGAAATTAAAATTGAATTGCGATTAAATTACCTGACATTGATAATTATGAAACTGGCATGAATTGTATTGTTTATTGGATTATGTATTTTGATGGATGCTATTGGTTGATAATTGAGTGTTTGGATGTTTATTTGCTTATATAGATCCTGTTATGCATACATATGATACTGTGATTTAATTTAAGTAATATATACTCATCCCTGACATTTAATTGAAATAAATAATTACTTGGCCATAGGATAGAAAATTTTATACGGACACCGGATTGGCTAAATGAATAATTTTTAAAAATTGCTGATTTGAAATTTATTTAAATGTTGATTTAAAGTTATAAATAGAAATAAATTTATAGAAATAGAATTTATCGAAAATTGAGTTTTGGAATGTTGAAATAAATTTTGGTTAAAAGAAATTGTTAAATAATATGATTCGAGACTTTGAAATTTAAAATCTGGGATTTGATTGAATTTCGAAATTGATTTATTTAAAGATTTAACCTTAATTCGAGCTTTGAATATTACTTAGTAAAAGTGTTATAAAAATGATATTTTGAAATCGAGTTTGGAATTGAATCATATTTGGAATTTGGATTTAAACTTGAATATTGTTGGGAATCTTGTTAAGTGTTATAAATTGATGTTTTGAGAAATCAAGCTCCAAATCGATATAAATTGAAATTGAACAAATTAAAGTTGAATGAAAAATTGATTTAATTCGAAGAAAATAATTGACGTTGATTGAATTGAAATCGAAATTGAATCGGTAGAATGGAAATTGGAATTGATTTGAATTGGGAAGTTATAATTGAAATGGATTAATTTTGAAGCTGTTTTAATTTGTTCTCCAAATTACTCTGTTATATAAACCATTTTGAATACTTAGACTATTTTAATCTATTTTAAATCTACTTAACCCAATTTAAATTATTTTAAACAAATTTCTCTATTTTAAATCCATTTTTAAAGATTTTAAGTATTTTTAACTATTTTAATTATTTAAACTACTTAAAGCTATTTTCTAAAAAAAAAGATTTCAAGATGGTTAATAAGGTGAAATGTTTATATTTATATCTTAAATTTAAATACGAATTGAGTTAAATGAAGTTGCAACCTAAATTTGAAATTCGAAATGATTTTGAAATCGAAATGAGATATTGATGCGAAAATTTATTTTTGGAACGAAATCTTACATTTGAATAGATACGATGATATTTGAAATGGATTTGATTTTGAAGCAAAAATGATATTTTGATATCAATTATGAATCGTTTTGAAACATAAAAGAGCCAACAGCGTAATAACACGTAGTTATTAAAGAGACCGGGATCGGATATGGACATACTCTCTGTCGATACCGAAAACCACTTTAATAACTATTATACGCGGAGTGTTGATCCATAATGAAGTGGATGATTTGGTGAACGCGTTGACTGAAGAAAGAGAACGATATTGGATGACCCCTGACATGACTAAAACAAGAGCCGCGCCGGGACATTGAGGTTCGCCACCTCTAGCGGACACGCTTCTTCGATACAATTTCTATTACATTTGTGATTCGATTTGGGTGCACCCCTTTGATTTGGGAGTGTTGTTTCGCGGTGTTGGGGTAGCTGCTGGCTATGCTCAACATCAGTCCGGATCACACAACTACTAGTATCCTAGTTGGTATCGCCTCATGTACCTTGTCATACTGATTATCCTATTCGCGACCACTACGTTTTGATTTGTACCTCGAGTATATGGATTGCCCTCTGGTGACTTCCGATTTTGGGGAAACTACGGTCTTGTATATGCTTTTGGGAATATAAAATGTGTTAAGGGGGATTATGGTAACGCCTTAACGCTATTTTGATACTTTATATTACTGATAGACATTATCTACTTAGCGTATATTACTACATAGTAGATAGTTTCACGGATCCTTAAGAGGTGGAAAATCCCGTAACGTCTCTTGAGTTATTGCACGCACGTTGACACTGGATAGGAGATGTCAAACCCCGTAAACATCTCCGACGCCGTTACACTCATATTTATTTACAATTGATTTAACTTTCGTAAGGATATTTTAGTCCTGACTCGAGTGTTTTGTCTTTTCATTACGCTCGGGTCAGACCTGAGTTTTTCAGATTTTGAAGATCTATTCTGGAGGACGAAGACGAAGATTTGGTATACTATTACTATATTGCCCTTGCACCATGCTGTCTGCTGCATTATTTTAATTGTTCTGTTGTATATGTATAACTCTGATAAATGTTGTATAAATAATTGTCAAAGTATAGTAAACAGCTTCATGAACTGTTTATTTGACTATTATATTTTATCGTTCCGCTGCGAGATTCTGTGTTGTTTCATTTCCTTTATTTCTCTTTTCTTTTCTTTTCTTATTTACCCCAATAACCATCTTCCCTTTTGAATGGTTTTAAATCGACATGTGTATTTGATCGTCGGTTTAAACTGTCCAAAAAGGCGGGTCGTTACAGTTGGTATCAAAGCTTTGGTTTAGCGATAAACCTTGGCTCTAGTGGGGAATAACTCATTGAAATAGAGGTAAACTATATGAATGAGTTGAGTGTATATGAGAGAGCATATTTGTTAGTGATGTAAAATGTTTTATATTGTGTCGGTTGATTTTTTGAGTGGCTTATGGATTCTGGTCAATACGAGTAATTAACGTCATTGACAGGGATCTCTAAACACTTAAACAGAACAATTCGACATAGTATTGTTTTGAAATTGGGTAAATGAAATAATTTTGCCCTAATTATATTTTGTATATAAAGAATTTATTTCAAAATTTAATGTGATCAATCTAGCTTATTTGGTTGTTGGAAATGAAATATTGGCTATTAACATTAATCGGATATTGTAATTTAAATAAATAAGGTGAACTACAAAATGAACTATGATAAAACAATTGTGGGATGTTTTAAGAAAGAAAATCCTATAAGAATATTTTATAAAGGTGACTTATGAATTAAAATAGAATTAGATTGAAAAAAAAAATTGAATTTAAGACTCGGAGATTTTGAAAATGGTTCTCAAAGTTTTGAAGAAATATATGGTAATATTAGTTAGAAATTGTTTATGGAAATATTTTGAAAGGATTTTTAGGAAGGAATGAATATAGTACTCCTCTCTTATGTCGCTGGAAAATAATTTCGGTGATGACTGCGCAGCATCATCGACGTTCATTTTTGAGTCTCAAAGTGGGGGAGACTTCTAAGAAGCTTTGCTTTTCTTCAAAAAAAAATATTTTGGGTAAATGGGTTTTGGTTTAAACTCCAAAGGTATGATTTGATGTATTAAAGATATAAGTATATATGTTTATTACAAACGATTTGAAAAAAAAAACGGGGCATTTAAAATTCTAAGTTCTGTTAATTAATAATTTTCAAATTATTTGAGTGAAATGTGAATAACCAAAATTTATAAAATAAGAGGATTTGGATATCTAAGCTATTGTTTGGGAAAATTTTAAAGTTGAAAGGTAAAGAGGATTTAAACAAATTTAAATTGTGAATATTCTAAATTAGAAAAATGAAATTCTATAAATTTGTATAGTACCAAATTTGCATTCTAAATAACATATAATATGAATTACCAAATATTAAAAAGTTAAAATGATGTTGTGATATGTAATGAGATATTGTACAAATAAACAGAACCTGAAAATAATTGAAGTGTACAAGTAAGAAAAACTAAAAAGGAATTAAAATGCACATAAATGAAAATTTGGTTGTGATAAAAATGTTATATACTTAAATATAACCTGAAATGATGAATGGATAAATGGAACAAGTAAGGGAACTTAAGAAAGAAGACAGATGAATTGTATAATATCTTTGTAAATTGGTTATAGAAAATAAATATAAATTGCATAGAGAAAAATTTTGAATTTGTAATTTTGAGATAACCGTAAACTAAGAAAAGTCATATATGAGAAGTTAGACTTTCATAGGATGATTAATAAACTAAAGTGATGATTAATAAGATGTTCCATAAATAAATTTGTTATTAATTAAAATTATGAAATTGAAGTAAATGAAAACAAAAGAATTTGGTATAGCTAAGAATCAATTGGAAAATGAAATTGTATTTAATTATATTATATAGAATGTTTAAATGAACTTGAGTAAGAAAATTCTTTGATATGATGTTTGAGAAAAGATAATGTTAAAGAATATGCTATGTAAAGAAATGAATATACTAACTGAATAATGGATTGTGAGTAATTAAGTGAAAAAAAAGAAGTCAATAAAATAATTTAGTATAGATAAATTGGATAGAAAATCCATTGGAAGGTAATACGTAAGATTGTACGTATATTATTTTATTCGCATAACGATTTGATCCAAATTCGAGCACAAAATTTCGAGATGATTTATATCGATCCAAGTTAGGATTTTTCACTCGATTTTCGACGACGAACCCTAGATATGGATTTTTAATTTGATTCTGGAATTCTCTATCATAGTATATAGCTATGCAAGGAGAGTAACAGTTTCCAATCAAGGAACCAAATCTGAGTCCGCACTAGAGAGTCGTGTGAACGATACTATTTTGGAAGTGAAATTGTGTGATCGAATAAGCGATTAGATTGATATTGCTCACGGATGATATATGTACGGCTTACGAACTTAATTAAAGTTAATATTGGAATTTAAGATGCCAAATATAAGATGATTCTTTTAAAATTATATAACAGGATATATATATATATATATATATATATATATATATAAAGAGGTAAACCAAATTGAATGTGAACTTAATAATTTAGTTATGTTGGGTATGATTTGGTTGTTATCTGATTGTTAGTTGATTGTATATAATTCACTAAGTGCTAATGAAATTGAAAGCTATAAATCATTGAAATCAAATTGGAAGTTAAATGAATTTAAATAGAATTTAATTTGATTCAAATTGGAAGTGAACTAATGTAAATATAAAGTAGTGAATGTTAACTAAGTGAAATGAGAATAATGTTAGAAAAAAAATCCAACGTTAATGAATCAACTGTGATTAAAAATTGAAAACCAAGTGAATAAATATTAATAAAAAGTGAATTTATATTGATTGGTTATGGACTTGTTGGATGATAGTTGATTGATGGTTGCATTTGTTGTTTTGTTGCATTTGCTATGTTGGCACATGTAGTTGTTATGTTGCTATAAGATGTATATTGATACTATTTTCATATATGCATGATTATCATTGTTTGTTGAGTGTTTAGTAGGTGCGGATTGCGCTTGCTTCGCATTTGGAGCTCGCTTTCGCGTTATATTAGTCGCATATGCTCGCTAATAAAATATAAGGTACATGTTTATTTTGTCATTGGAATTGGTGATTTTTGATGAGCCACTTGGATTTTGATTTTCTTTTGTTGGTTTGGGGCCCGTGAGGCGTTTTGTAGTTGTACCGATCGAGCCACGCAAAGGAGACTCTGCCGAAATTTTCCGTAAAATCCGGGTGTTAGAAAATTTTTCAAGTTTTAAAATTTTATAACTTGTTTTGATAACTAACTTTTAGAGCTAGAAAACTGTTCGGACTTAGTGGAAATGTAGTAACGATTTATAAATGGAATTTCATTGTTTTATAAGTCGATAACTTTGAATAAAATATAGCTAGTGTTGAATTCTATACTTAGTTCCTTCTCCCTTCTTTCTCCTTTTCGGGGACGAAAAGTTTTGAGTGGGGGAGAGTGTAACGACCCGTAAATTTTCGATAATTAAAATAGCTAATTTAATAAGATTTCGTGATTTAATGTTAGAAAAAATTTTGTAATGCGTTTGGTATAATAATAACTGGAATGAATTGCGACAATAATTATCCAAGTAATAAAAGCTACTTAGTGAATGCCTTTGAAATCAAAAGTTGAATAGAATAAAAAAAATGTTGAATTCATTGGGTATAATAGAGTAATTGATTGATAAGTAAAATCTAATTAAAATCAAATATTGAATATTGAACAGGTAGATTGTTTAAATTAAATATTTAAACTTATTGAATAATTGAATAACTGTAAAATGAAATAGTGTCTAAATTGTAAATTGGTTTTAAAGGTTAAATCTTATAAGTACAATTTCAATATTTCAAAAGATAATGAATTATTGGATAAGCGAAATTGTTTAAATTTAATATTTGGAATTTATTGAATAAATAAATAATGGGAATTGAATAACCGTATAATGGAAATGGTTGTTCTATAATTTTAATTCATTTCAAAAGTTAAATTTTTAAGTTCGTTTTGAATATTTCAAAAGATAGTGATTTAAGAATAATCAAATTGGTTTAAAATTTAATATTACAAATGTTTGAAAAATTAAATTCCGAATTTGATATGATTAATTTGATATTGGAATTTAATATATGAAAATAGAGTGAATAATTGGAATTTGATTTAATATGATTCAAATTGGTTTCCAAAGCGAATGTAAGTTATATTGGGATTTTAATAGAGTTAATAAGATTTTAAAATTGGAATTTATTGGATAATTGAATAAGGGGTTTAATATGATTAAAAACCGATTTGTAAAATTTTATTTTATCATATTGGAGTGATAATGATGCTATAGAACTTTTAAAACTGAATTTAAATTTATTTGTGAAAATTGAATATTTTAATATTTAATTATCGACTGGAAAATAGCCAAATTTCAAACAGTCTCGGATTTCGACGAAACCAGTTTCATCGGATCCATATTGTCATATTTTTGTAATATTTCAAATTTCATGTCAATCGGATTTACCGTTTGTCCGGGACGAGCCAAAACGCTTAGAAATTCGTTTAATCGATTTAATTTAAATTTGATCGTTTATTTCCATAACTCGCGCATACGATGGAATTAGCTTCCGAAACTTGTTCCATTGTGTCCGGAACGCGGGATAAATCCTAGGAACGTCAGTTACCGCGTGAAATTCGGAGTTTGGAAAAGCCGGATGGATAGTATTCATCGTTTCCTATAAATAGCCCCTTTATTCTCAAATAAAAATAAATAAAAAAATAAATTAGGGCTTCTTCTATAGCCGGCCGCCTCCTATGGCAATCAATGGCCGAAATGTTGTCATCTTCCCCCTCATTTTTCTCTCGATCCACTCAGTATTAACGAAAGTTGTCAACTACAAACTCTAAGAGGGCAAGGAGATCTAGCAAATCATGCGGAGATGATCGAGTTTCGAGCAACGTGGGGGAGTAGGGGGGGGCGCGACTTCCTGCCGTTCGCATGCATTTCTAGGCCTTTGGGGGAGGCCGAGCTCCGTGGTGCTCATGCCGAAGGTAGAGGAGGTGATGGACTTCAATTTGGCACTTGTTGATCGTCTTCAAAGTCAGTGATGAGGGTGCGGCCTTGAACCCTAGTTCGTGAATTGGGTTTTAGTTGCGTGTTTATTATCTGGAGCAAGAACGCGACTTTGAGGTAGAAGGAAATGCACGGCCCTGATCTGCATATTCATATCGTGCGGCCCATAAATATTGAAGGTTTAAACTAAAAGAAATTATTGTTTATTATATTATAATTCGTTCAAATGTTTAAAATATCTCTTTCATACGAGGTCGAAAAAAATGCGAAATCAGTTGCGTTGGAATCGTATGGGCGAGCACTACGCTATGGAGATGGATTGGAATCGTTTGGAGCTCATTAAATTTTTGGGTTAAATCGAACGTCGTTCGATTTGGTTTAAAATCGCAAAAATCAAGGTGAGTGTTTTATAACGCTCACACCGTACTAAATATCTTTATGCTAGTTAAAATTGATATTATGAAGTGTTATGATTTTATTTGTCGTTGTTTGATAAAAAATTAATTGCCATATAGCTTGTCATTTGAATTAACCGTTGAAAAATTAAATTGACAGTTAAATTGAAATTAAAATTGAATTGCGATTAAATTACCTGACATTGGTAATTATGAAACTGCCATGAATTGTATTGTTTAATGGATGATGTATTTTGATGGATGCTATTGGTTGATAATTGAGTGTTTGTATGTTTATTTGCTTATATAGATCCTGTTATGCATACATATGATACTGTGATTTAATTTAAGTAATATATACTCATCCCCGACATTTAATTGAAATAAATAATTACTTTGCCATAGGATAGAAAATTTTATACGGACACCGGATTGGCTAAATGAATAATTTTTTAAAATCGCTGATTTGAAATTTGTTTATATGTGTATTTAAAGTTATAAATAGAAATAAATTTATAGAAATAGAATTTATCGAAAATTGAGTTTTGGAATGTTGAAATAAATTTTGGTTAAAAGAAATTGTTAAATAATATGATTCGAGAATTTGAAATTTAAAATTTGGGATTTGATTGAATTTCGAAAATTGATTTATTTAAAGATTTAACCTTAATTCGAGCTTTGAATATTACTTAGTAAAAGTGCTATAAAAATGATATTTTGAAATCGAGTTTGGAATTGAATCATATTTGGAATTTGGATTTGAACTTGAATATTGTTGGGAATCTTGTTAAGTGTTATAAATTGATGTTTTGAGAAATCAAGCTCCAAATCGATATAAATTGAAATTGAATAAATTAAAGGTGAATGAAAAATTGATTTAATTCGAAGAAAATAATTGACGTTGATTGAATTGAAATCGAAATTGAATCGGTAGAATGGAAATTGGAATTGATTTGAATTGGGAAGTTATAATTGAAATGAATTAATTTTGAAGCTGTTTTAATTTGTTCTCCAAATTACTCTGTTATATAAACTATTTTGAATACTTAGACTATTTTAATCTATTTTAAATTTACTTAACCCAATTTAAATTATTTTAAACAAATTTTTCTATTTTAAATCCATTTTTAAAGATTTTAAGTATTTTTAAGTATTTTAATTATTTAAACTACTTAAAGCTATTTTCTAAAAAAAAAAAAGATTTCAAGATGGTTAATAAGGTGAAATGTTTATATTTAAATCTTAAATTTAAATGCGAATTGAGTTAAATGAAGTTGCAACCTAAATTTGAAATTCGAAATGATTTTGAAATCGAAATGAGATATTGATGCGAAAATTTATTTTTGGAACGAAATCTTACATTTGAATAGATACGATGATATTTGAAATGGATTTGATTTTGAAGCAAAAATGATATTTTGATATCAATTATGAATCAATTTGAAATATAAAAGTGCCAACGGTGTAATAACACGTAGTTATTAAAGAGACCGGGATCGGATATGGACATACTCTCTGTCGATACCGAAAACCACTTTAATAACTATTATACGCGAAGTGTTGATCCAGAATGAAGTGGATGATTTGGTGAACGCGTTGACTGAAGAAAGAGAACGATATTGGATGACCCCTGACATGACTAAAACAGGAGCCGCGCCGGGCCATTGAGGTTCGCCACCTCTAGCGGGCACGCTTCTTCGATACCATTTCAATTACATTTGTGATTCGATTTGGGTGCACCCCTTTGATTTGGGAGTGTTGTTTCGCGGTGTTGGGGTAGCTGCTGGCTATGCTCACCATCAGTCCGGATCACGCAACTACTAGTATCCTAGTTGGTATCGCCTCATGTACCTTGTCATACTGATTATCCTATTCGCGACCACTACGTTTTGATTTGTACCTCGAGTATATGGATTGCCCTCTGGTGACTTCCGGTTTTGGGGAAACTACGGTCTTGTATATGCTTTTGGGAATATAAAATGTGTTAAGGGGGATTATGGTAACGCCTTAACGCTATTTTGATACTTTATATTACTGATAGACATTATCTACTTAGCGTATATTACTACATAGTAGATAGTTTCACGGATCCTTAAGAGATGGAAAATCCCGTAACGTCTCTTGAGTTATTGCACGCACGTTGACACTGGATAGGAGATGTCAAACCCTGTAAACATCTCCGACGCCGTTACACTCATATTTATTTACGATTGATTTAACTTTCATAAGGATATTTTAGTCCTGACTCGAGTGTTTTGTCTTTTCATTACGCTCGGGTCAGACCTGAGTTTTTCAGATTTTGAAGATCTATTCTGGAGGACGAAGACGAAGATTTGGTATACTATTACTATTATTACCCTTGCATCATGCTGTCTGCTGCATTATTTTAATTGTTCTGTTGTATATGTATAACTCTGATAAATGTTGTATAAATAATTGTCAAAGTATAGTAAACAGCTTCATGAACTGTTTATTTGACTATTATATTTTATCGTTCCGCTGCGAGATTCTTTGTTGTTTCATTTCCTTTATTTCTCTTTTCTTTTCTTATTTACCCCAATAACCATCTGCCCTTTTGAATGGTTTGAAATCGACATGTGTATTTGATCGTCGGTTTAAACTGTCCAAAAAGGTGGGTCGTTACAGCTGGGAGGGCCAAGAAATAAATATGTATATATGTATAGATATACATGGTATCAAAAATAGTTTAAATAAACTCTAAGAGGTTGAGTTTTGATATTTTTCCCTGAAGTGTGAAGTAAAAACCCAAAGTGATATAAGTTTTGAACTTATAAGAGGGAAAGAATTTTGAAGTTTGAAGCGGAAATTCACATTGAGTAAGGTTAATTGAACTTAAATTTCAAGATGAAATTGGAATTTAACTTGGAAAGTTAAATGGTTGATTTGGATAGGGAATTTGTGTGATCTCAAAACGGGTTTGAGATTTTAAAATTTAAAATGGATGGACGTTTTAAAATAAATTGGATAATATCACCCTATTGTTAATAAAATCTTTAAATTGGGAATGTAATTGTATAAATAAAATAAATTTGAATAATTGAATTGTAAAATAAACTTATTTAAGAACTAGCTTCAATCTGGAAGGTAAAATTGAATAATAAATTAAATTCTTAAAATAAAATTGTATTGAATTCTTATTTGAACCTTGAAATACATAAGTAAAGAAAATTTAAAATGGAATTTTGAGAATTGAACTCAGAAATTAAACTGATTAAAACTTTGAATAAAAGTTAATTGGGTTTAAGAAGGTAAACCAACCTTTGAGAGTTTAACTCGAATTTATATAATTCGAGATAGTTTAAATTCAAGATTTAAATTGAATTAGTTCAAAATTGAATTTTGTTTGAGTTAAGTGGATTGGTGATTGAAGATGTATAAGTTTAAAATTTTTAATGGGAAATTAAATTGGATTATATTGAAATGATTTGAATTTGAAATGGGTTCAATTGATAATAATTCACATTGATTGGAATAATTTGAAATTTTAATATAAGTTGAACATGATTAAAATTAAATGGAATTTGTTTTAAATTGGGAAGAGAATCAAGATTGATTCGACTTGAATTGGGTTTAAATAAAATTTAATAGAAATTGCAGTTATTCAAGCTGGAATTGAGTCAATTAAATGAAATTAGTTGGGAAGTGAATAGTTTGACTCTTGACTATTTTCAATATAAATTGTTTTAATATAAACTTATTTTTCTAGGCTATTTAATATATATAACTTTTCTTTGTTAAAGCCAAATTATTTTATACGTGGTTTATAATTACTTTTGGAGCTATTTAACCATTTTTCTACTGTTTCCTAAATTAATTACTATTTTACAACTATTTCACAAACTAATTTCTATTTTACAACTATTTTGCAATTATTTAAAATTCCTAAAACTATTCAACTATTTTCCAACTATTTTACGATTAGTTAACTATTTTATAGCTATTTGGTAAACTAATAATTATTTTTCAACTACTTATCTATTTTTAAAATCTTCAAGCTATTTTCAAAATATAAACTGGTCGGAGTTCAAACTGTTAATTGGTTTAAATACCCAACTGAGATAAGAATTGAAGTGACAATTCAATGGGAATTAAGGGAAATGTGAATAGAAAGGGAATTGATGTGGCTGATAATCAATGAAAATAAATACGTAGGGTGTACGTATATTATTCTATTCGCATAGTGATTTGATCCAGATTCGAGCATAGAATTTCGAGATAGTATATCGATCCAAGTTGGGATTTTTCACTCGATTTTCGACGACGAACCTGGATATGGATTGTTGATTGATTCTGGATATTCTCTATCATAGTTATGGCTATTCAAGGACAATGACAATTTCTAATCAAGAAACCAGATCTGTGTCTGCACTAGGAAATCGGGTGGACGATGCTAGTTCGGAAGTGAAATGTGTGATCGAGTGAGCGATCAGATTGGTATAGCGTACGGATGATAAGTGTGCATCGTACGGATTTGAATGAATTGACATTGGAAGGAGTAATCAAATTTGAATATTTGATTTTGAATAAACAAAGTTATATATCTTTGTTATATGTAAGATAAAACTCCCCTTGTTAAATCTATTTCCGGAAGAAAAGGATTTTTTGAAGGAGCTGAAGTATAAAAGGAGTTTTATACAAGTTTGAAAAGATCCAAAGTTTTTAAAATTTTATATATTTGAATATATATATATATATATAAAGGATCTTATGAGGAATTTGGAAAAAGGTTTTGAGAAGAACCTTTGGATTTGGAAAGGCTTTTGATTTTTGGGCAAAATCAATATTGAATTTTGGAAGCCTAGTTTGAGAATTATCGATTTTGGGATAATCGATATTGTGTAAAGGAGCTTTGTATGATATCATACTAGGTGTATGATTTGAAAGATACTATATATGTATAGTATAAAGTGTTTTTATGGTGGCTCTGGGGAAAAAGGCGCTCCCTTGAAATGAACTTCTCAGGAGTGCCACCGGGTGGTGCTACCTTGATCCCCAGGGGGGTTCTAAAGTTGATCATGTGAGGAGTCTGGACAAAACTAGTTCCTGAGGATTATGAGTTGAGTATACCATAGCGAAGGTCATGTGTGCCGCTGAGAGCCAACAGTTACATGGACTTTTGCTGCGATGGCAACGTAACCCAGGATGTAACTGCGACCTATGGTATAACATAGCGAAAGTCGTGTGTGCCGCTGAGAGCCAACAGTCTGCGTTTGATTTTATATCGGCAGACTGCGACCTATGTAGGAGTGGAGATGTTTCATTTCGACAGCGAAAATCAGAGGCCGTTGAGTGCCTGCTGTTACATGGACTTTTGCTATGACGGCAACGTAACCCTGGATGTAACTGTGATCTGTTGTGTGGGATCCATGGCGTAATCGAGAGGCCGCGGAGAGCCTACAGTTATATGGACTTTTGCTGCGATGGCAACGTAACCCTAGATGTAACTGCGACCATGGATGGGGGTGTTGATTCCTAGAGCATTCTCACCAAAGATATTTCCTCTATTTCAAAATGCTTTCAATATTTTCAATAAAATTATTTTCAAAAGTATTTTCACTGGATGTTGAAAACGGGTCTACCAAGTACTTATAGATTTTCAGTCCTACGCCTGATCAACGTATGACTGAATTTCTGTGAGAACAAGGATAGACTGGTTGAGACATCAGGTTATAAAAGGTATTTTTATTAAGAGTTATTTTATAGTATGATGTGAATTTAAAAGCATTTCTAAAATTTTTAAATAAAGATGTTGGAATTTTGGAAAATAAAGGAAATCCAAACTGGAATTTTAATGAAGTGAATTTGTATTCAAAATCGAACATTGATTTAGAAGTTGGAAGTAAGCTAAGTGGCCAAATAATTATTTGATTGAGTAAATTAATAAAATTTAACTTGGGAAAATAAATGGATTATAACTGATAATGGGTTTGAAGATGAATTCAAATTTTAAATAGAATTCGACTTGGATTTGATAATGAAATAATTAGAAGTGATGTTGTAAAAATAAAAATAAAATAGAGTTGGATAGGAAAATTGGATGGTTTGAATTACAAATAAAATTCAAGGATGATTTGAATAATATTCAACGTAAATTGCAAGTAATTTAGATGTAATGGAAGCGTTGTCAAATGAAATGAAATCGAATTATAATAGAAATGGTTTGCGTTGCAAATAAAACCCAAGTAAATAGAAATAAATTGAGAATGGCCTTGTATTAATAAAATAAATTTGGAAATGAATTGAGTAAGTAAATGAAAATTTTAAAATAGGTTAATTGAATTAAATAATAATTGGATGAAGTCTGATTGAATAAAAACTAAATCAAGTTGTGATTAGAATTGGATTATCAAACTGAACTTAAATTTGGTGATATATTAATTTGAAGATAAATGAGTTAAGTATGTGCTTGGGTATTATTTTGATAAATGGAGAAGGTGAAGTAAAATTAAAATTAAAATTGATGGGCTAACTAAATTTAATGGAAGTTGATTAAATGAGAATCAAAAAGAAGCAAACTTAAGTTTGATGTTGGAATAAACTAAAGAAAATTCACTTAAGTTTAAAATTTATGGAAGTTTGGTTTCAAATAAGAGTGAAAGCCCATTAAATAAAAGCTTCGATTGAATTAATTTGGGAATGGCTAGAAGTATCCAAGAATGGAATGTGTCGAGCTAAATAAATGGTTGGTGAATAAATTAGAATGAAATGGGATTTAATACAGAATGAGTTGAAATTAATTTAAAGTAGTTACAAACTAAAATGGATACTCTATTTAGTAAATATCAAAAAATTTATAAAAATAGCTGCCGTTGGTGTAAAAAAAGGCAATTAAAATTCTATGAGTCGGTTGAGATTAAATTAAATTGATTTTGAAATCATTTGAAGTGAATATGAGCTTGTTTGAATTAAAATCAACTGAATGTAAGAAGTTGAGTTACAAATTACTAAAATTAAATGAGATGGCTTATGAATTGGTTGGAAGCAATTGAATTAGCTTTAAATCATATAAAGTGCTTATGGAATGCATTTGGTGCTGGTTGTTTATGTAATGCATGTGTTTAGCTATTGGATGTAAGAGAAATGTTGTAAACTTCATATATATAGTGCTTATATGTTTAAATTGAGTAAGTACAGGTACCTAAAGGCCATTTGGCTGGATTTGGATTGCACTAATTGCTAAAATAAATAAGTTTCTTGCTTAAAATGCTAAATAAGGTACGCCTACGCAATAAAAATAGAAAATATGAACTGTTTTTTCTTTTTCCGACCGAGTGGGTCGATGTACATATATTTATATCTCTTGTCAAATTGCAAAAGCTCCTCCCTACAAAGGAGACTCTGCCAAAAAATTTCAAAAATTTTGGGAGTTAGATAATTTTTGGGAAAATTTTTGTTAACGAAAAAACTATTTCAAATTGAAAATTTAAAGTAAATTAGTAGATGGACTAATATGAATCAATTATACTTGAAGGATAAAATTTAATATTCAAAATTGAAATAAGTTGTATTCATATTAAAACGGGAAAAAACGAATTTGAATGGAAGTAAATATGAAAACCTATATAAGAGGATGTATAAAATGATTTGTAAAGTTTCGATTCAATATTGTTGCTAAACAAGATATGCATGTATTAAAAGGGGAAAAGAAAATTGGATTTGATTCTGAAAGATAAATTTGTATTGCCCGACAAAAAAAGGTACGTATTTAAATTTCTAGATGAGATTGGATTGGGTTTTTGATATAGCCACTTGGCTTTTTTTCTTTTGGAATTTGGGAGCTCGTAGAGGCCTTTTATAGTAGTACCGAGCTAGCCGCGCAAAGGAGACGCTGGCAAAAAAATTCGGGAATTTAGGGAGTTAGAAAAATTTGAGAAAATTTTAAATTGAAATTTAGATGATTGACCAAAAAGGGTATTGTTTGAGACCATAGGAGGTTTTAGGAAGTTGGCTAAGGTGATAGTGGGCCTTTCATAAAATATAGTCGGTTGGAAGTTGAATTGTGAGTTTTGGAAAAGTAAACGGGTATTGGTCCATTCTCCCTAATTAGTAATTTCGGGGATGAAATTCTTTTAAGGGGGGAGGAATGTGATGACCCGGAATTTCTAACAATTTAAATTTGAATAGTTAATTGATTTTAAAATATTTAAAAGCTAATTTTAACTTGAATTTCAGGATATCAATATTTACTTGACGATCAAATCATTGAATTGTATAGTTTAAATATTGAATTTAATAATTGAAATTGGGTAAATTGTTGAATCCGAGATTCTAAGCCTGTTTAAAATAATTTGAAGGCTTATAAAATTTATAATGATGATACTGAAGATAATAGAATGGTTGAATTTTAATGTAAAGGTAATTTGTTCAATTTTAATAATATATCTTTAAATTGGAATTTAAAAATAGCCTTCCGAGGCACCGTCTCGTAATTCGACGAAACCAGTTCCATTGGATCTGTAATATTGTATTATTATCGGATTTCAATTTTCGTAATGTTGGAGTTGTCGTGTTATCGTACGGTATGTAAACGAGTTGATAGGAGTTTGAGATATTTTGATAAAAATAAAAAATAAAAGTTAAATCAATTCAACAGTAATCTACTCCAATACGCTACCCCAACTTTATATCACATCTACTCTCTTCCACCTCCTTTAGTGAAAACTCACGAAATGTATATAAAAAAAAATGGCGACCGAGTGTTGTATCCACGGCAGCGAAATCGAACGGAGTTCGATCGATTTCAAAAGAGGGGGGATTGATCTCGCGATGTGAACTCGAGCGATCGTTGCTAGGGGAGGAAGGTCAGGGCCGCGTTAGGGTTTTGTTCAGGCTCTCGTGTGAAGCATCGGAGGAGCGACGACTTCAAGTGAGGTATGCGGTCAGGCGACTTGGTGGTTCGAGTTGTAGTGGGATATGGGGACGAAGATGTGGGCGACTGGATGAAGCGTGCTCGCGGCTTTGGATGGCGATGGGGTTCGTCAGGTTTGGAGGGGCGACGTTGAGGCCGTGGTTAGAGTGCTCTCACGATCATTTGCTGTGAGTAATTTGATTTTCTTTATTTTTATTTATTTCAGCTTTGTAGTTTTAAACCCTAGGCTAAATAAATAAAGTAATAAAGGAAAATGGAATTGTTTAATCATTTATAAATCCTTTAAATTAAGTACTTTTCAAACTTAAATCAAGACAGTTGATTGATAGTTAAACTAAGTATGTTAAATACATAAAAGATATTTAAGACTTAACTAGTTTACAAATAACGTTAAATGTTTTGTGATTTAGTATTTAACAAAAAGATGTTTACCTTAAGTATAATTCAGATTTGATAATTTATGAAATAAGTTGAAGATTAATTAAGCAATTGATTTGCAATTATTGATTAAGTAATTTGAAATTAGTGATTTACAAATGGGAATTAGGTTTTAGAAATTAACAATGAAGGTTAATAATTAATAGCTAGGGAGTAATGAATTAAAATCTCTTAGGAAAGTAATAAATTTATAATTCACTGAATGTAATTAATTGAATGAAGAGGATTTCCAATTGTGAAGCAAAGTTGAGTAAATATCACTCTTTACGATTTTTTTTAAATTTAAATGGTTTAATTTAAATAATCGGTTGATTGATTGAGTTGATTGAATGTATGCTAATGATTTAGTGACTTTGGTTTTGGTTGGTACTCGAGTTAATTGTTGTTTGACTCGAAGCATATGAATTTTAAATAGTTTGAACTTAAATCATAAATAAGAAAATGTTTCATTGTTAATAAGGGCGTAATGATCTGCGATTCATCAAATTAGAAGGGTAAATAAAATGGATAATTAATTAATTAAATCAATTTATGTTTTGGATTAATTAATTTAGTAAGTAAGAGTTTGAATTAATTAAGTGAGGACTAAGTTAATTAATTAAGTTTAATTAATTTAGAAAAATCAATGGATGGTCTGAAGGGCAGTTACTCAATGTAATTAATAAAATATAATTACCTTGTAAAATTAATCAAGAGGTTAATTAAGATAATTAATTAAGGAGTAATTAAATTATTAATGAAGTAAATAAAAGAATAATTAATTACATATTGAGATTCATCGGGAATGATTAATATTTGGGTTGAATTAAAGCAATTAATTTAGACTAGAACAAATCAAAAACATAATTGGAAATCATTAATTTATATAATCAACGTTGCAATTAAAGATTGATTAATTAAGATGAATTAATCAATCTGACCCATGAGAAATTAATTAATATAAGTAATTAAGAATTAGAGTAATTGATTATAGTTAATTAATTTGTGAAATAATTAAAGATTACTCATTAATTTGGTAAGAATAAATAATGTAGTGGAATTAATTAAAGATAACCACTTGAATTTAATTGGAAAATAATTAATCCAGGGTAATTAATTAAGATGAATAATGATGGGTTGACTAATTAATCGGTTTGGAATTAATTAATGTTAAATGAAGTACTCTTAGTGATTGAGGTTTGGAATTTAATTAGGATCAATTGAATTGATTTGTATGTGATTAAGCTTTGCTTATGGATGATTGAATGGTATTGGATGTTTTGAATATGTTGATATCTCTGATATGAAATGTTGTGTATTTCATTTGAATAACTTGGGTTAGGATAACATGAGTTTCGAAGAGACCGAGGTCGGGTATTAGGAGATACCCGAAACCACTTCGAATCTTTTATAAATTTATTTGTGAAATCAATACGATGAAATGATTTAAGTGAATTGGCTTATTTTATCTAAGTTTGGTACTTAGAAATTAACGAGTGGAATAAGTGTTGTCTATAGTAAATTGTGAATGTGTTAAATTGATATATGTTACCCCGAGTTTAAAAAAGTTGATTGTTTTGGTATTCCATGTTAGTTGGGTTTACTCACGCTGGTTTCCAGCCTAACCCGGGTGTTACTTTGGTGTAATGCTCAGGTCAGATCGAGTATTACAGATTTCCAGGTTAGGACGTGCTAGAGCTCAAAAGGCGAGCTGGATAGCAATAGTGTGTGGAGTATTTCCGCTGTGTTTATATTATTGATAATCTGAGATATGATAATTGTAAATATTCAGAGATTGTATATATGTGAATCTATGATGTATATTAAATGTAATCGACAGATATAGTTTTCTTTTGTAAACTGTATTTATTATTATATTTTATCCGCTGCGAATGTGAGATGTTAATGTTTCTGTTCTTTCTTCTTTTCATAACTATCTGGAATTTTCGGGTTTGAAAATTTTGGGTTGTTACACTAACGGTCTTAATTATTCCATCCTCCGGTCGTCACCGACCTTTGTCCAAGAGCTCTCAACACCAATAAATTCCAACAACCACATAAGTTAAATATCTGGGCTCTATACCATGATACCACTTTTTATCCAGAAGGAAATGCACATACCCTAAGGGGCGCGACCCCTGTAACCTTGCTGCATCCTTCCTATTTCGACCATTTCCAAGGTGTGAGGTTCGACGAAGTCTTGTCCCACAAAGCTATGCTTTTCACAAAAGCAATGCTTTGATCAACAAATGATCAGCACTCAACATGCAACATTACCAAATTGGGAATATATCATTAGTAACCATCAACTACATAACCTCTGAGCTCGTATGTCTTAGAGAAGGGTGTTAAGCTAAGAGAATAAATTCTCCGCCACCAAACAGAAATGTATTTGATAGAAGCTAGCTTTATATCTCAAAGTGTAACGTCATACACACATCCATACAAGTCCGTTCTGGGTTCGAATGGAACCGAAGGCACTTCAAAGAAGCCCTTGCAAATCTGGGTATTCACAATCCCGATCAGACTCCCCATCACATATAGAGATCTCTATACCGAAGCAACTCAGTGCAGAGACATTCGACAGGTAATCTTTTCGTTGTCGAAAATACCCGGTCTTCACCACCGTCTTCAATTGCTATCCATTTCGTCGTATAATTTATTCGGAATGGGTTTTACGACATAAAGTCCTCTCCTAGCTAAACCGAATAATGAGCGCTTATTTTAAAAACATATGGATATATTGGGATCTTAGTTAATTCACAAATTTTCAACATTATTCCCCAATACCTTTATTTTGAATGGTTTTAAACAAATTTCCACTTTAATCTTTTAAAACAAAAGATTCACCCTTTTAAGTTCCTCTTCAATTTAAAACATAGTTCACCAATCTTTCACAAAGATTCATTCATAACTTTCAAAACTATTTCCATTTCAAATTTGAAATCCTTTCAACAAAACTGGAATTTCTTTCCTTTATATAAAAGCTATTATCTTTTGAAAACAAAGATTTTTCGTTTTGGGAAAATTCGACTAAATTTTCTCAAGTTAAAGCCTTTTAAGGTATAAGTCGGAGAATCAGCGAACTGCCGTATCCTCGGCAAGTTCTATCCTAGTTAAATTCAAACTCCCAAAATAATTCCATTTAATATACTTCAAAAATGGTTTAAAATCCATATATATATATATATATATATATATTGCATATCTTGTATAACCCTTTCAAACCATAATTTCCAAAATAATTTCAAAACTTAAACAAGACATATTATATTCAAACTAAATTTCAATTTCAAAACTTCCTGTCCAAAAGCTTTTCATTGTCAACCCAATTCCATTTCTAAACCATTTTAGATTCAAAATTCAACCTTTAAATTCCTCATCATTGAAAATAATATTGAATTTAATATATCTGTGACTTAACCAATTCCTCGTGAAATCAAAAAATTTGTGTGTGTTGTGTGTAGTCCAAGGGTTTCACAGACAACTATAAATATCACAACCATCATCAATTCAAGCACAACAATATCGATAAGCGGTATAATCCTATAACGCTTATCTTTCATTCACAGATAAACAAGTAATTTTATCACAAATAAATAAATCACAGTTCACAGCTCAATTCAAAGAAATTATATCACAGAACATCACATATCAGGGATATCAATCAATCCAAGCATTCAATACAATAATCATCCATAAGCAAGAAAAAATTAATCATATATTTATAATTAATCCAATTAACTCAAATAGGTTAATTACTTATGAATTAATCACCTAACTTTGATTAATATTAATTGATTACAAAATAATTTTAGTTAATTATCCTTTAATCATTTATTAATTAATCTCAATTAAATCAATCAACCTCAATCATTAAATAATTAACCTTTAATTAACTACCCGTAATTAATTATTAATTAATTAGCCCCAATTAATCTTATTGAGTAATTATCCTTTAGCCACTTGATTAATTAAACCATAATCGTTAATTAATTATACTTAGTTAATTATATTAATTAACCTTTAACTAATTAATAAATTAACCATTAACTAATTTCATTAATTAATTAATCACATAAATTAATTATTCTTTAAGTAATTAAGTAAGTAAACCTTAAATTAATCACATTAATTAATTAATCACTTTAATTAATTTTTCTTTAAGTAATTAAGTAATTAATTATTTAATTAACTGATTATCTTTTAATTAATTATTAACCTTTAACTATTAAGTAATTAGTTAATCTTTAATTACCCATGACTTTAAAGATAATCATTACCTTAATTAATTACTTAATTATCTTTTAAATATTTAATAACCCTTGAAAATAAAATATAAATTAACTTAATACTTTTAAGTTAATTACTAATCAAAAACATTATTTTTAAGATAAACCATTTATCTTTTTTTCATCAACTTCTTAATTAAACTATTAAATTTTATTTCAAAATAAACTTTAGAAAACAAACCTTAATTAATTTTAACTTAAAAATAAACATTACAACTTTTATCAACCAAAAAATAAATAAACTTTTATTATATAAAAGAAATTCTTTAAGAATATAAATTTTAAAAATTGTTTTGTTTTTAAATTTCAAACTTGATATATTTTAAACCCAAGATCACTTCGGGTATCAACCCGAATCATTTGCCAATTTACCTGAGTATACACCCGAGCCACCATTTTCTTTCTTTTTAAACTTCGTTTTGATTAAATTTTTAAACCCTGTATTACACTCGCGTAAATACACGAGAATAACCTGTGCCAAATTCATGTTTTTTCGAGATCCACTTCGATCCAACTTCTTCTTCTTCTTCGAGCTCACCCAATACAATAATACAGATACAACAGGGACTTGTGCACATGTACCAGCCATCGGCACTGTTCCGATCATCGCTACCCTCGCTGACAAGTCAACAACAACCTCGCCTGACCCCAGACCACCCAGCTCTGGCGAACTTAACTGGAATCGTAATCGAGCTGATTATTACCTAACTAGAATCAATACCTGATCGACAAATCTACTCTGTGCCAATGATCTCGGTCACATGAGGCCTCGCCACGACGTCCAAAGCTTCGTCATGATCCTACGTGCCTTTTCCCCTTGGTCCGATCACCTTCGGTCCACCCACGACCATGCAATGCTTTCGAAAACCAAGACGAACCCAACAGGGTCTTAAACCCTAAATTGACTTCGCATGGCCACCACGGCGAACTAAAAATCTAGCGAGTATTTTTTTCGATGATGTCCTTTCTTCCAGCTATCACCGTGATCAAACCCAATACCTAACTCATCGTCAATTGCCAAATATTGACGAAAAACCAAAACACGATCAACTTGCGGTATCTCATTATTCACAATACCAAAAATCATGATTTATATATCTGAAATCATCATTTGTGAATACGAATAAGATTATGAAGTTAAATCAGTAATTTAAAATAATCGATTTTTCTTGATTTAAAAGATTTCACTGTATATTTTAATTTACCAGTAATCTTAAAATGATTATTCTTAAAAATACTTTTTGTATTAAGATCTGGTTTATTCAAATATATTTTATTTAAACATTCAAGCCTATACATGAATGATTGAAGACATTTTGGTTTTGTTTCTAGCCTGTAAGTACAAGAACAGGTATACATGCCTGTACACAGACATGCATCACATATATACATATACATGCAGGCAAATTTACATCCATGCAAACAATTTTCATCACTTTACTTCACAGAATCAAAGTATAACACAGATTCAAGCTTTAATAGGTTAGTTTGCTCACCTGGATGAAGAAACATAGAACAATACTTTGATCTGGAAATTGTTTTATTGATTGGAAACTGATCTTGAATCTTTGTTTGATGATTGTTGAGTCGAAGCTTGATGCTTATTTGAAATGATCTATGTTTCTTTGTATTTGAATTTGAACTAGGCTTGATCTTTGAAAAAATGGAACTTGTTTAGTTGCTTGATTAACTGAGATGATCTGATCTTGATTTTGTTTTGATGTTGAATTTTTTTCTGGTTTAAGTTTTTCTTTTCTGATTTGTTTTACAGGTTTCTAGATTTTTGAAATTATGAGAGAAAATGAAAGAGAAGGGGAAGTAGTATATTTATATCCTTGATTTCTTATTTTTTTTTTAAAATGAAAAGAAATTTAAAAACATGACATTTGTAATCTTGCATGTTGGAATTATTAACACTTGTTAAGTTTCATGTTAAGATCATTATACCAGTTTTAATCGCTTGTTATAATGCTTACACATGCCTCTTTTGTGTTATTAAATATTTATATATATATTTTTATGTTTAAACCCTTTTTTAATTAATTAATTATGTATTATCTTTATATTAATATGTCTTATGTATTTAAATGTATACGTATAAACAAACTACTTTTAGTTGTGTGTAAATTTTAAAATTAAACTGAAAATCTTCGATTTGCAAAAATATGATTTGAAGTTAAGAAAGAAATCTTTGATTAGGATATAATAAATAATTTGGGAATATTTTCCCTATTATAAAAGTTATAACATGAATATAAGAATCTTTGATTAAGATTTAATGAATGATTTGGAAAGGTTTTCCTAAGTAAAATAGAAAAGGATTTGGAATTGTTCCAAGATCTGAAGAGGTTTTAAAAAAATCAAATGATTTAATAAATGAGGCTTAATGATTCCATATACTCTTGAAAAGAAAATGGAATAAATTGAAAAGAATATATCTGAGAAATATATTCGATGTACATAAAAGATGAAGTAATTAATTGATGATTGATGATCATATGAGCTTAACATTTTTAAATCGATAATTGGCTTCGATGGAACCTGGGTCGAATTTGGGTGATCCCTATCCGAAAGCCACTTTGAACCAATGTATGTGTCCGAATGTGAAGACATGTTGAAGATGATGATTATTGAAGACCAAGGATCTTCGTAGCATGAGGAGCTTGTTGACATGCTCTGGTTTGCTCCCATTATAGAGTTATTTATAGCAGTGGTCTCCACGTGGAGATATTTTCGGATTGTAAGGGCTTCTCTCCTATAATGAATGCGAAAAGTGCCTTCGGTTTCGTTCAGTCTGAGAATGAACTTGTTTGGTTGAAAGTCTGACATTACATTTCCAAGACACAATGTTTGACTTTTACAAATGTACATCTACTTGATGGCGGAGAAGGCAACTTCTCTTAGCTTAACACTCTTCTTCGAGACATACAAGCTCGGTGGTTGTATAATTTTAGGAGTCAAATAGCGATTAAAGGAATGACAGTGTGGCATTTAAAGTGGAACTTGTTTTGATCTAAAGCATGGGTTTGTGAAAAACAAAGCGTAGCTTTGAAGAAATTGAGCATAGCCTTACTAGCCTCACATGCCGAAAGATGATATGGGATACTATGTGGTCTAACAGTCACAAAATTTGAAATAAGTGAGTATGTATGGTGGTGTCCAATACGTTGGGCGCTTTGAGGGAAAACGTCCCTCAAGGCATTTATTGCCCATTTTGATAAAGTGGTTAGCATGAGAAAAGCAGGGAATTATCGGTTATCAGTGATAGTATAACAAGTACAGTTCCAAGTGATTAGCTTGAGAAAGGCGATTAAGGCACCACGAGAACTAAGTTTGTTTTGCGTGGATCGGAGAAAAGGCCACTAGTTCCCTATCAAGTTGGAAATCCAATCCCCATACGAGATTTATGGTTTTGATTGTAGTCCAAAAATAGCTGTAATGACTTGCAAACATTTCGGCTACCTCCATTTTGTATCATATATTCCGTTCGGTATATTCCATTGACCTAGTCCGGATATATTACCTTAGACTTAGTCCGGGCGTTGATACCTTATTTGAATAAGTTTATTTGAAAAGTGTTTTTAAAAGAATGTCATTAAAAATAATATCATGTGTACTTTGGTATAAAAGTGTTTTGGTTATTATAAGATAAAAACTCGTTCGTGTTTATATGTAGGCGTGGTGTTATGAGATACCCATCTTTACAAAGATTTTGATAACATAGCCATTTTAATTTTCGAGTATCTCACACTGGTTTATCAAGACTGGTATGGGTATTTTTAATATGTGGTTCAGATCCGAGTAGTTTCAAGTTTAGTTGAAGATGGTTGGAGTTTCCAGAGGAGAGTTGGAGATCTTCATCCTCGTATAGGCAGGAATAAAATGAAATGGAAAAAGTATAAACACTTCTAATCTTGTCTTGGAATATCACTTAGGGGCAGAATGGCTTATTATATGTTGAGTGATGAGTTTTGGATGACTCCAAAGCAAGCTCGTAGAACAAGTGACAAAAAGAAGCAGAAGAAGACACAAAACTAGGACCCTTTGCTGACATCGACTATTGCTATTGCGGTAAGAAAGGGCATTATGCAGTTACGTGTGAAACAAAGAGAAGTAAGAAGCAGAAGAGGGAAAAAATTCTGACGGGATGTTATAGTCTGTTTCAAATGTAAGGAGAAGAGACATTTTCTACATAAATGTCCTAGAACCAAGAACAACCAAGAATTAAAAAGAAGAAAAAGGGCTGCTACCGATTCAAGAACCTAAGACATGAGGTCAAAGATTGTCCCCAACGAACTTGTATCTGGTGCTTTCAAGGGACACACTTAATGAAGGACTTTCGAAGAATGAAAGTGGTTAAGTTAGGCCCCCAAGATAAAGCACCGTCTATCTCAAAAGGAATTCAAGAATAGTATATAGTAGTCTAAGTATCTATATAATGGTAGTATGTGATAAGTTGTATTCCTTATAAATTCTGTAATGCCAGTTAGGGTTAGAAATGGATGTATGAATATGATATTAATTAAGAAACTTCCTTTTGATCGTCCTCTCGATGCACTTCTTCTATATCTTCGATCAAATCTAATAAGAAGTTCAAAAGTAAAAAGTACAAAGGAATATCATAAAGAAATAGCTTAATAGAAAAAAAAGTATTTAAAATCTATTTATTTAAGAAAATATCTTGAGAAAGTATATTTAAGATAAAGTAAAGAATATATTTAAATATATGGGTAATTTTACCATAGTCTTTGGAGGAAGTTTAAGGCGATAAAGCAAAGCTATTTAAACTTAAGAAAATTTGGAGATAAAATCTATAATAAGATGTATTACCAAAGAAAAATTCAAAAAATAAAATAGAGTGCTCTGAAACAAAATTTTAGTGATGTATTCCAAATAAAAGATAATTGATTTCTTTGGAAAAGTAGATATAACTATTTTGCATAAACATTTTGAAAATAAGAAATGTGTTATACTAAAAGATGGTTATGGAAAAAAAATTATCTCTTGGAATAAAATGTTCGCTTTTAAAAGAAGAAATACTTGGAAATTTATGAAATGGTTTCATAAAAGATTTTTAAAGATAAAAAAGTATGTATGAGATATCTATATCATTTCATCGCATAATTATGATCTAAGATTCAAATTCGGAACTTTAAGGTTTTACACTGGTCTGGAAAAGGATTTATCATCTGATTCCTGACGGCGAACATTGATTAGGGTTTATGGTTGGTACTTGAGTTTTCTATCATAGTTAAGTTCTATGCAAGGAAAGCAAAGGTTTATGAGCAAAGGGCCTGATTAGAGTCCACATTAGAGGATCGAGGGATCGATACTAGCTCGGAAGAAAAGTTGTGAATTCGAATAGAAGATCGAATAAGATAATTCAAAATAGTAATTTATGAAAATAAGTTGGTAAAATAATGTTTGGACAAATTATTGTGAGTTTTAGGTTCGGTGTAATTTCGGGGACGAAATTCTTTTAAGGGGGGAAGTATGTAACAACCTGTAATTTTACCACTTTGGAAATCAGATATTTAATTGATTTTAAATATTCAAATATAGAATTTGTAAACTTAAATAATCATATTTCATGTAATAAATAAGAATGGCAAACTTATTTCTAGATGTGAATTAAGATTTGGAACTTTTATCGCAAAATTGACAAAATTTACAAGAGCCGGATTTCGATAAAATTTAATATGCATTTGAACATTTATTATAAATGGTAAATAACTCTTTTTAATGGTTAAATAATGATATGATAATAATATAAATTTGATTATATTGATTTTATAAACATATAAACTTGTTTTACAAGAATTGACAAATTTTGTCGCACGTTGACAAATCAACGTGCATATTTACAATTAGATTTTAATATCATTAAATATAGTTTTATAACTCAAATAAACTTGTTTTAATTTATTAAATATGATGAAAAACTTATTCTCGAGTTTGGTTTACATAAATGAAACATTTATGCAAAAACGTCAAAATGTGAACGTAAAATATTTTGTCGAAAATCAACGTTTTGATCGATATAAGTTGTGCAAACATTTTGCAACTTGAATAGTATTTTATAAACATATTAAAAAAAAATAAACATCTCTCTCATATTAATCAAGAATTAATTAACTTAAGTATTTATTTAAAGTTAAATAGAGCACCAAATGACAAAGTAATTTTACTTTTGCAAAATCAAATCAAATCTCACACAAATCAAAGCATACAACTCCTCTTCATTAATGCTAATATACTTGGACATCAAATCATGCATGGAAAAGGAGCATTTTATTTTTATAAATTTTGTTAATAAAAAGGAAAATGCAAAATTATTACATTTTAATACAAAATCAAATCCATCCATCCTTCACTTCTTTTACTTTTTTCCACATTAAAGACAAGTTAAATCATGTCTTGAAAAGTGTGTTAAGGAAGACAAAAATTGTTTTGATATAAAGGGTATTTTGATCTTTTAGGTTAAGTGTAATAAGGTAATTTGTGTAGAAAACTTCAACCATAAATAGACCACCTTGTCTCCTCATTGGTGTATTTGTTAGATCGGCTTCATTTTACATTTATTTTTCTTCATTTCATCTCTTCAAACACATCCCAAGAGTGTTCTGCCCAATTTCAGCAAAAACAGAAATATTAGAAGAAGAAAAAAGAAAGTAAAGAAAGATATAGTATTCCACTTCAAAATCAAGTGCAAACCGCCTCTTTTTCCACCTACGACTCACGGCCACCACCCCCAAGCAAAGGCCGAGCTCCTCCAACCTCCCCAAGCTAGGCCGTGTGCACCTCCCTCTACCACAAGTCCAAGCCATGCCCAATTATAGGAAAGCAAGCAAGTTCGGAAGCTTCAGAGCTAGAAAAAAAGAAGGAATTGTTGCCGAAATCGATTCAGGGATCTACATAAAAGATTGGAGAAGTGAATCTAATCATGAGTACTTAATGATTTATTTAAATTTAAATCCTTATAATTATTTTAATATGTTCATTAAAACTCCTGATTATATTATTTGAATGTTTGATAACTTAGATGCAAAAATTGGTTGATTATATGATCGTTTATGTGGTTGATAATTTTATTTGATAAATGATAAGAGAAATGGTTAGTAAATGCAATTAATTCAATGAAAATTAAATCCATATAAATGTGTGTATTGAAATTATTTAGCCACTTAATGATATCAAAATATCTAAAAAGATTAAAAATGATATTATAATAACAAAATATTATAAAATGAAATGAAATGGAATATAAGTTTGAAATATAAAATTATTGTTTAAAATGAGTTTACAATGATTTAAAAATGTTTTGTAAACACTTAAAAGTGTTTTCAAGAAATTTGAAAAGAAATTGAAAAACAAGTCAAAACTAGACGCGTCGCGTAACAGTAGTTCGCGGTTTCGTACCATAAAAGTTAAAGAGTGCGCAAAGTGGAATATAGCTCGGAATTCTTCGAGATAAGAATTTTTCGGTCTATTATATCCATATTTTCCAACGAAGAAAGAAAATCTAGATTTTATCTGGTAGAGTTTGAAATATGTCTAAAACAATTTTCTAAAAACATTACGGTTTTGCAGTTCGGAATCAAAAAAAGAATTTCTATATAAATGATATTTATAAATGATTAAAAATATGAAATAAATTTGATAAATCTATTAAATAGGTTTAAAAGTGATTTGGAATGGAAAATATGAATTTCAAATATTAAAAGGTTATTAAAATCAAATAAGCTTATCTAGCACTTTCCGTAGCACTTTTATGCTACGAGTTCTATAACCTTTTGAATATGAGTTTAAACTCGACAATTCTTTCCTAAATCTTTTGTGAATGATTTTAAAATAATAATTAAGTAATTTAAAGATGATTTGGAAGTTTTAATAAGAGTTTGAATAAATAGTTAAGAGGAATTGTTTTATAACACTTAAATAATAATTGAAGAACATTGAATATAATAACAAATTGAGTATGCAAAAATGACTAGTACATTTGTCCCGCCTGTAGGAGCTAAACGGTAAAACAAGCTGTGTAACTAAGGTTAGGAATAGAGCAACCAGTGCCCTGAACTTCCCTGTCGTTCGCTTTATCTTTTAGGCGAGGTGTGGAACAGATCGAAAGGAAAGCCTGGATGCTTTAAAAGATCATATTTAAGTTTTTCGAAGATAAAAAATAGAACAAATTCTTTAAATTTTATTTAACCACTTAACATCTTTTTTTTGATGATTGGTACGAAGTAACTGGGATCATATTTGAGTGATTCCTGTTCGAAAAACCGGGATCGGATTTGGATGATTCCTATCTGAAAACCCCTTCAAACTAATTTTCGAAATAAAACATATTGAAGACAAAGATCATTGAAGACAAAGATCTTCATAATGTAGGATTGCTTTCCACTAGTCCCTGAATGTGAAATTTACTATATTTAAAGTTGCAGTAGTGCTCTATTATGAAAATCTTCAATTTGCAAAAATATGATTTGAAGTTAAGAAAGAAATGTTTGATTAAGATTTAATAAATAATTTAGGAATATTTTCCTTAATATAAAAGTTATAAATTGAATATAAGAAATCTTTGATTAAGATTTAATGAATGATTTGGAAAGGTTTTCCTAAGTAAAAGAGAAAATGATTTCGAATTATTCCAAGATCTAAAGAGGTTTAAAAAAATCAAATGATTAAATAAATGAGGCTTAATGATTCGATATACTCTTGAAAAGAAAATGGAATGAATTGAATAGAATATATCCGAGAAATATATTTGATGTAAACAAAAGATGAAGTAATTGACTTATGATTGATGATCATATGAGCTCAACATTTTTAAATCGATAATTGGCTTCGAAGGAACCAGGGTCGAATTTAGGTGATCCCAATCCGAAAACCACTTCGAACCAATGTATACGTCCAAAAGTGAAGACATGTTGAAGATGACGATTATTGAAGACCAAGGATCTTCATAGCGTGAGGACTGCTTGTTGACATGCTCTGGGTCGCTTCCATTATAGAGTTATTTATAACAATGGTCTCCTCGTTGTGTAGATATTTTCGGGTTGGAAGGGCTTCTCGCCTAGTAATGGCCAAGGAAAGTGCCTTCGGTTTCGTTTACCTTATGATAACCAAAACACTTTTATACAAAAATACAGTTGATATTATTTTTAGCGACATTCTTCTAAAAACACTTTTCAGATAAACATATTCAAATAAGGAATCAATACCCGGACTAAGTCTAAGGTAATATATCTGGACTAGGTCAACGGAATGTACCGAATGGAATTTATGATACAAAAAGGGGGTAGTTGAAATATTTGCAAGTCATTACAACTATTTTGGGACTATAATCAATGCCGTAAATCTCGTATTGGGATTGGATTTCAAACACATAGTATCCGGATGGAATTTATGATACCCGGATTTATTTTGAATTTTGTGTCTGTTAAACCACATAGTATCCCATATCATATTCCGAGATGTGAGGCTAGTGAGGCTACGCTCAATCTTTACAAAGCCGCACTTGTTTGTTCACAAAGCCACGCTTTAGATCAAAACAAGTTCTACTTCGAACGCCACACTGCCATTCCTTTGATCACTATTTGACTCCCACAAGCATACAACCTCTAAGCTCGTATGTCTCAAAGAAGGGTGTTAAGCTAAGAGAAGTTGCCTTCTCCGCCACTAGAAAATGTACATTTGTAAAAGTCAAACATTGTGTCTTAGAAATGCAATGTCATGCTATCTGTGCTTATGTGTGGGCGTGGTCTTATGAGATACTATTCTTTTCAAAGGTTTTGATAACATAGCCATTTTAATTTTCGAGTATCTCGCGCCGGTTTATCAAGCCTGGTCTAGATATTTTTACTACTCAGGTCAGATCTGAGTAGTTGCAGGTTTAGTTGAAGACGGTTGGATTTTCCAGAGGGAAGCTGAAGATCTTCATCCTTATATGGATGTATTCTATTATCTGCTATATCTATTGCACTTGTTTTCTTGTTTTCAGCATTTGTAAGGACAGGAGTTTATAACTGTCCAGGCTGAATTTAGGTTAGACTTTGATATTGTATTTTAAAGTTTTCTGCTGTAAAGATTATTATTGAAATAATATATGTTATTCCATTCATATGAGATTCTATTCTACCTTTATTTTATTTCTACCTTTAATGATCCGTCTTTTCATGCAATTTGAGTTAGACATGTATAATTTATTTGTCAATACAAAGGGTACGGAAAAACGGGCTATTACACTATACAAACCTTTAGACAGGGAAGATATGTTCGTCTATTTCACGCACTATGCACAACATTACTGTGTAAGGTGACAAGGGTTCAGAGGCCAGTTTACTACATCGGCAAGTGGTATGCCAGAGCTGAAAAGAACTATCTGAAGTTGGAGAAACTTGGTTATTACTTACCGGTTGCATCAAGGAAACAACGACCATATTTTTAATCTCACTCGATTAAGGTACTAACTAATCATCCTTTAAAGCATGTACTATACCGGCCTAAGACTTCGGGAAGTTTACTAAAGTGGAACATTGAACTAAGCTATATGATATCACTTATCATTCGAAGAGAGCGATAGATGGATAAGTGTTAGAGGATTTCATCGCTAAATTTACCGTTTGGGATGGAGAAGTGGAAGACGATATGTCATACTTACTCAATGGAAACTAGTTATAGATGGAACTTCCAATAAGCACAGTTCTGGGGTAGGAGTATTACTCATGACTCCAGAAGGATGATCAATTTGTTATGCATTGATGATAAAGTTCCCCACGACAAACATCGAGGCTGAGCACGAAGCACTTACAGTAGGACTTAGGATACTGCAGGAACTGAGGGTAAGGACATTGCATATTCTATGACACCCAATTGGTGGTTTGCTAGGAGAAGAAGGAATTCCAAGATAAGGCTGTGAGGCTTGCCCTTTATCTAACGAAAACTCTAGAATTGCTGGATGATATAGAACTGTACATGATTACACATATCCCAGAGAAGGGAATTCAAAGGCTGACTCGCTGGCTAAATTGGCTAGCTCTGGAGATGCACAAATGTTGGGATTGGTTCCAGTGTAGGATTTATGGGCTTTGAGTATCAGCCAGAAAGATGTCGGTTGGATTTTCAAGGTCGAAGAGGAGATGAAGTCATCGATGACTCCAATCAAGAACAATCTATTTATGGAATCTCTCCCAAAAGGAAACAACGAATGATGGAAAGTCCTTTGTAAAGTACCATGGTTTGTAATGCTAGGAGGAGTGCTATACAGGAGAGGTTTCATGAATCCTTTACTTCATTGTGTAACCAAGGAGGAGGCAAGGAAAATCCTTATGGATGTCCAAGTAGGTAGCTGTTGTGATCACACCCGGCTATAGACATTAGCGAAGAAGATACTTCGCTACGAATACTTTTAGCCAATAATAAATCATGATGCTACTGAGTGCACCAAACTGTGACTGATTCTAGAGGGTTGCAAAAATTCCTAAATCTCCATCCATATAACTTATACAAATGGTCAACCCATGGCCTTTTGCGGTTTGGGGAATTCATATAATCGGTGCGCTACTGATGTCGAAAGGAGGAGCTAAGTCTACAATTGCCGCGGTGGATTATTTCACAAAGTTGGTCGAAGTAGAACCGCTTGCCATAGTCATAATAAAGAATGTTATCAACTTTGTGACGAAGAATATTATCTATAGATTCGGAGTACCTAAGAAAATTATATTGCAAAATGAAACTCAGTTCGAAGGTATCGAGTTCAAGGATCTTTGCAACCGATACAAGATTGAGAAAAGATTTTCGGTGGTAGCACACCCTCAGGAGAATAGATAGGTGGAGATGGTGAATAATATCATTAGTTCCATCTCGAATTAACTGTTAACCAAAGCCAAGAGCTACTAGGTTGATGAGCTTCTGCTTGCATTGTGGGCCTATAGGACGATTCACATTTTCGCGACTAGACATACACAATTGGCTTTAGCTACGGATCAAAGGCCATGATCCCAACTAACCTAAAAGTTCCTTCTCATTGAAAAAAATACGACTCTAAGGTTAATGAGGAACTCCTTCTTGCGACCCTCGGTTTGATTGACGAAAAGCAAGAAGCTGTAAAATTTGGATGGCTACTCATCGAAAAAAAGTAGCACGACATTTCAATAGCAAGGTCGAGAACTGTACCTTCGTGATAAGGGATCTCATTTTGAAACGAGTTCCCCGAGTAGTAGGACACTTGGTTCAAATTGATAAGGTCCTTTTGTGATCAAAAAGAAGCTTGGAGATGTAACTTTCAAGCTAGTTACTGTTAGTGGATTCCTGATTGCACGAGAATTGAATACTGATCTGTTACAATGCTATTTCACTTATTAGTTTTCTACAAATAAGCCACCTTAGTGAATTGAAGGGTGATATATCAAGGCAGAACTTACCATGTTTTACTGTTTATAAATAAAATTAGCTTCTTGCACTAATGAAATCGTGTTCTTATAAGCAAAATCCTATGCATGTGATTAGAAGTGCTATCAAGTACCCGTAGATAGGTATCGAATCCTTTGGTCTAGGATTAGGACAGAGGAGTATAATCACAAGGGTCAATCGAATAATTCTACTCTAACCCTTCGGTATTGACTATTTCTTGAGATAGTTATGGTTGGAGAGGAATATCCGTAGTCAGGTAGCTAAAAGCGCTAGTTTTTGGAGATAGAAACTGGTGTGCGGTTGAAAATTTAATGACAACGCTTATGGTCTGATAGGACATGCTTGGTTGAGGATAAGCAAGGATGGTCCAAGGATACTCCTGATTTACACCTGAAGATAGGTGATACTGAGGGTGGATATCCAGAGATAGGTACCCAAAGCATGGGTTCTTGAAAATAGGAACTGATGTACAGCCAGAATTTCCACGACCGTGCTTATTATGCTCTGCCGAGGATAAGAAAAGATTATCGTTGAATGCTTTTGATCAACACTCGATGATTCGTGAGCTTGGAAATAAGTACCTAGAAATATGAACTACCAGATTCCACTAGTCCAACATTAGGACCAGAAGAGTATAATCAGATTAGGGAAATCAGATAATTTGCTCCACGTTGTTAACGTTTGACCGATGCTTGAAGGTTGGCCACGTCAATGAACGATGCCTGACTTCTAGTTTCCAGAACACCAAGATTTGAAGGCAGGACTTCGTAGGTGGTGAAAATACAAGAAATATGATCCTACTCATAGCCCAACAGGCGATGCTTGGCTGAGGTCAAGTGGCGGAAATCAATGGATAATATCAGTATCACCAGTTATTGGCAAAATCAAGGATGTTAGGAGATAAATGTTCGAACCACCTTTCCGCAAAAATAGGGAATGGCATGGAACTCAATTTGTTTGTAACAATGATTGAAGGAGACTTGATCAAAGGAACAACCACATAGTTGGTCAAATATTAGTTTTGTTTAGCCAAACAAAAACACTTTGATAGCAGTAAATGGAACTAGATAGTAGAATACAACTAAAGCAATTGTAGGAATTTTATTTATATGTACAAAGTTACTGTAAGTAAAAACATTGTAAAGACATAGGCATGTAATATGGATGGATTGTGGTACAATTAGTTATATTATATGTGTAGACATTTGTATATAGGTAGAAATAAAATATAAAAGGTGGAAATGTAAACGAAATAAAGACTAAAACAGAAAAACAATCTTCCTTTACATTCGACCTTTATATTCAATGGATATGGGGGCTAGTCCCGCACAAGCATGGCCTAAATACAAAAGGAAAACAAAGAGGTATAACCAAAAAGAGACAAAAGGAAACTGTCTCATCATCACTCAAGGAAAACTGGGGAGCCTACTTCTTTTGCATCTTCTTCTTCTCACCACCCTTGCTACCTAAACCATCGCGAGGTCTCTTCTAGCCCTTCTCACCCTTAGGAATGCTAGCTTCAACGGGCATGGTGTATCCTTCATTAATAGTGATGGTAGGATCTTCAGGCTGGTTAACCAAGGGCTCACATCTCTCTATAGTGCTGCCAATGCTAATCCCCTTCAAAATCCTGATAGTTATAGAAAGGATTCTTGCTGAAGGCTTTAGCCCCTCAAAACCAGCAGGTTTTCCGAGTCTAGGCTTGAACTTTATTTTTTATTTTGGAAGTCAATCGTTGGCATCTCCCCTATTGAAATGGGACCATTTGGGCCCAACGCATCGTTAATGGTGATGTCGTCTCCTAAGGACTGTGAAGTGTTGTCCAATCCCTTCAGAGCTATGATTTTCTCCAAATCAAGACCAGGGATGGAGCCATAAGTAAGGCTTGGAACGACTAGTCATATGGTAATAGAGGACGACTCGGTAGCAATAGCAGTGGGACCCAAGCCCTGTATGATTAGAGGTGGAGGAGGAAGCGACTGGTGACCTATGAGTTGACAAATGGAGAAGTAAACATTAGTAACAATATCGGACAAAAACTGAAGGATCTCGAACACTGGGAAGACAAGGGATATATCTTTGCTGGTTATAGCCACCTTAGCAGGAGATACAATGATCTCACCCTCTTTTGTAGCCAACAAGATGGGTTGAGAGATGAAAACAGAATGTAAGGTTTAACAGAGGTAGTTGCTACAGAAACTAGAACAACTTAGGTGGCCTCAAAGCTGGCCCCCTCAATCGTTAGAATCCTCACTGCAAGCTCTTGGAAATTTGGAGATAATGATTCTATGTGGTCCGATGCACTTGGACCAGCAGGAGCTTCAATGGCAGCTTTGGTAGCATCGGCATCTTATGAAGCCAGGATCGCCTTTCCTTTCCCTAGTTTCAAGATGTCGTTAGTGCCAGGATATCTGGCTTTTAATTCATCTTCGATGAGGTCTTTACCAAATGCTTCTACATGATATAGTACCTCTTCCCAGGCATCGACAAGAGTAATAGAATAATTTCTACCCAACCACTTCAGTTTCTTATAATAGATGACAGTTAAAGGGTGGAATTCAGGTCTTCTTTTTCTTTGGCTATTTTATTTTTTAGCTCATTTAGCTTGTTGATAGTTGTTGCATTGTCGACCTAGGCCTCTAGTTTCTCAACTTTTGCCAAGAGCAAAGCAGATTAAAGCTTCTCTTTATCAGTATGGAGTTCTTGGATCTCGGCTTCCTTATCCTTGAGAGCCTTGTCTTTCTCTAGGAGGGTCAGATCCTTGGTTTAGAGCTGTATTTTGAGAGTGGCATTATCTACATGAGTAGTTTTTACAAGGTTTTTCATTACAGTCTCTGCCTATGAGCGTTTTTCATCTTCTCGACCAAGTCATTGGCCTGTTGTCCGAGCCCCTTCTCTTTCTTCTTCAACCTTAGTCAATTTCTTTTTATGCTCCTCTATAATTTTGTCATAGCTTTCCTTATCTGACTCAAACGATCAGATATCGATTTGATGAATTCAGTTGATGTCAAAAAGGGCAAAGTAAACTTTCCCCCATTCACACCCCTATTCTATATTGGATCCCTACAAACCTAATATTTGACTCTTCCCTTGGAATATCTTTGAGGTCACAGTCGAACATGACCCCAGTTAAGAAAAGGTATATGAAGGCAGCTTGCATTAAGCTCGACGGGGCTAGGGGAGGGGTTGGACAAACAGAAACCCATTTAGGTTGTGGGGCGAAGGAACTATGGTAATCAAAGAAAGTGATGCTAGAGGTCGCTATTATGAAGGAAGCCATGGTTAAGATTGGGGTGGGAGAAGGCCAGAAGAAGAACCATAGCAGTCATGCAAATCCTTATGTCTTTTCCCTTAGTCATAAGATTCTCTTCCCACTGGTTGCCTTTTCTTCATCATCATGCTCTATGTCCTTCCTCTGAGCACTTTCTTTATATGTTTCCCAGAGTAGGAGCGAGGAGGATATGGCTCAGGAGTAACTTTACTTTATCCCAAGATGCCGAAGTAGATATATCTAAATTGATCTCTTCCTATTGTACCTAAAATAAAAAGTGTAGTATCAGTTTTGGAACATTGGAATGTAAGGGAATGCAAGGTACGTTTTTTTATGATCCTAGAAGTTTGTGAAGTTCCTATGTCCCTTTAAGTACTCTTCGGAGCATGTTCGAAAGGTAGTAAAGATGGAGTTTCGCCTCCTTCGGCTAGAATGCCCTCAATGCAAAGCCAAAACCAAGAGAGTGCCCCTTAAAAGGTGATCAATAGAGATATCAAAAAAAGATGTTTTCCTAGTGACCGGCTGGATTAGTTGCCTTGGTTTTTGGCATTGTGTTTGGTTCTACAGACTTCTAAGAGGTATTAACCATAGTTTACTTCAAATATGGCATGATACGAATTACGATGTCATTTGGAGATGTCTCTCCATATGACTTGTCTCCTTATTGATCAAAGTGATCACCATTGTCGCCTTCTTCATCACCTCCATCCTATCGATCTCTTCTCCTTCATCTTTTCTTCCCTCTCGAATTTTCGAATTTTCGTCTCAAAACTTGGATTTATATAATGTTATAACTTCTTGTTATAAACTTTTTTTGAATAAAGGTTATTTCAAAAGAAGAGGCTTTATGGAAAAATATGTTCTCATCTTAGAGTCTGTCGGTTCATCGATCATGACTTTAAGAGTTATAAATGAGATATTTCTTTTCGCTAAGTAAGACCTGATGAGGTACAATTTTACATTTTATAAAGATGTAACAAAGCAGACCATCATTTAACCTAACAAGCAATTTTACTTAAAGAATTTTACAATAATCTCTTTGAGAAAAATATATTTTGCGAATCAAAAGAGCTAGTTATGATTATTCCATATGTCTATCTATTTCGTAAAGGAATTGGCAAATTTCTTAAAAGTATATACTGATGAGAACTATTAAAAGTTTTTAGAACTATCGTGAGCTATTTTTTTAAAACTCTGATTAGAAGAGTCTGTTCTCAATTAAAGGACTATTGGTTCATGTATCTAACCATTCAGTCCTTTTTTCAAGATTTACATTCTATTATTGAATTACAAGTTTTACAAAATTTTCTTCAAATTTAGAAAGTTGGGAATGAAATCCCTTCTCCGAACCATCGAGGCATGCTAAGAAACGTTTGAAAATCTAAGAAATGAAAAAAGCGTCTATTAGGAGCTATGGTTGCGAGCATCCAAAAGGGACGATTTAATCAAGCAGATAATTGATCCAAAGAGGAAGAAAAATCTTAAAGGGAGTTACCCTTACTTCAAATAAAGAAAAATTTGAGAAATTGTTTTTATGGATCCTTTTAGCCAGGAAGAGCAAAGAAAAGATAAAAATCATTAACTAGATTATCAATACATGGGGGGAAATAAGAGATAAATCTGAGTAAATTTACAACTCTGAAGTAGAATTAATAGCCAGTATTGATATTTTTTTGAACTATGAGATTCAAGTTAGATCTACAAAGATCATCTGAAAAAGGATAATGAGATTCCAAAGAGATAAAAGTCAACTCAGATTATAGCTTAATCGCAGCTTTCTTTGAATTAATCATAATTTTGATTTCTACTTGATAAAAATTATTCTCTGAATTCTAAAAGCATTCATGATTCCTATAATAGTATAAATTTAGCATATGACCAATTCAAAGTATCCATAATAATAATGGAATTTCCATCTACTAGAGTAAGAATGTTAATTACCCATGAAGTCACAAAATGGGATAAAAAGGAAATCTACTCCTAAAAGGCATGAATTCACCAAAGAGTTACATATATAAAGGAGAACTTCCTAGCTCTTGCTACAAAACAAATTGGATAGGATGATTACAATTCATACGGTGCTGAAGGCTTAGGGCATTTAATGGCCGGAGACCTCTTTCCTAAGCTTCAATCCCTGCTAAGATATGTTTGAGATTCCCTAATGACTTCCTAAGCTTCTATCATAAAATTATTAGTATAATCTCGATGCAAATAAAGAATGCAGAAGATTCAAAATGATCATTATAGATTTAAATACTAAGTTATAACGGAAATTGATGTTTGTTTTGTATTGTGTAGGAAAACATGATTGGAAAGAAAGCCTTGTGAAGAATCAATAGTACCAAAGGAATTATTGGTTTCACCCAAAAGAGTAAAAAGCCTCTTTGATATAGAGGGGCTAAATGTTATCCATATAATTTCAATACCAAAACTAGTGCCATAAGTTATAACATCATAAAGGAGTTGGTACCATTAAGCTCTATGTCAAAGATTAGTAGCGTCGCACTTCATACACGTCGCACTACATCCACTCTGCACTACATCACTTCGCAGTTCATTAGCGTTGTCTTTCATGGTGGAGTAATCGCTCTTTATCCACATCGCATGAATAAGATGTACAAGGAGCTCAACATGGCATAACTATTAAGGTGGACTTGAGTAGGAGCGAGCCTAAGCTCTTAACGGAACATTTGGAGAAATGGGTTAGAGAGTGGTACAATGGCACTTACACACATGTACTTGTTATAGGCTATATAGCCCATTGGAGGATTATGCACTCGTTGATTAAGTATAGGAAGAATGATGTCTTCCTTTGGTATTTCGTGCTGAAAACGAATGGTTCGAAGCGACTTATCGGTTGGATTTGTTGGCATTTGTTTCAGAGGACCATATAAAACTTTTAGGCTGGTTCTGGATTAAAGCTATTGGAACTATCATTCTCTACAGCTCTGCTGTAATTTAGCGTCTAGTTCTGGAAAGCATGGGCATTAAAACCTGAGTGGTGGTAAACCGGGCTTCAGGAGGTGTTGACGGCCTAACGCCAACATTGAATTAAGGAGAATGGAGTGTCATTTTTGACAGGAAAACTCGATAGTGAATGCAATCGGGTTTATTTTATTTTGAAATCCTATTTTGTGAACCTATCATCAATGCTCAAAATCAAACAGATGTCGGCGGATGTTGAACAACCGAATTTTGAATGTCAACAGAGGCAATTGGAAGTGTTGATCTATATAGTGTGAGTCCAATGTCCCGTACACGCTGAACAGACCATTCTGTGTAGATAGCCCGCTCATGCTAGAAAATAAGCCATGTCGCACCATGAAACTATGCATCAGATCTTATCCATTATTGTCAGATAATTGATAATGAAACCGCTATTCAAAGCGACGTGGAGCATTCTTTTACATGAACAAAGGAAGCGTAGTGATTCGAGATGATATGCAATGGAATTGTTCAAATGCCGGAGTGCATTCAGCGCCACCGTTCTTTGGGAAAGAACTGTCCTATTGAAGTTTGAAACGATGAATACTTATTAACCAACTTTTGTCAGAAGCAGCTCATGCATTTTAAAGAACAAAATAGTTTGGTTGCGACAAGTTTTTAAGTCCTCTTAGTCGACAAGAAGTGAAATAAATGTCATACCAAGTTGACATGAATCAATTGGATTTTCAGGATTTTCATGTGTTCACTCCTAGCGAAGCACGAGTTCGACCAAGGGGAAACCTAGGGCAAGTAACAATCAAAGGGAAAATAATGAGATTGATTATTAAGTCAAAGTTCTAGTTACACACTGACCACGGTGACCTCAAACCATCACCAGCAACGAACTCCACCACAATGAGATGACAGCAACCCACGTTTTAATGCTAGGTCTAGATTTGAAGATGAAGCGAATTCGAGGATGAATTCTTTCGTGATGGCGGTAGCGGTCGATGTGAGCAGCGAGTGGTGGCATTGACAAAGAAATGGTGGCGGTGGTGCTACTTGACAACAACGAATGGTGGTAATAAGGGTTGGAGCATAATGGATTTCGGCACCGAAGGAATAAAAGAAGTGAATAAAATGAAGTCATGGAGAAAAATAAATTAAGTATTTTAATTTATTTTGTCGTGACGGTGTAGTAAAATTGATCGCTACCAACCTAATCAGGTTGGTACCGACATGAAATTTTGGACTCAAAATCAAAAGAAAGGAGAGGAAAGGGAAAAGAAAGGTAGTAAACACCTATGCAAGGCGTGGAACGATCTCTAGAGTGTAGATCCTGTCCTTGGCACGAAGATTGGTACTACTGCTATTTAAAGCAATCGAGCGAATACCCACAAAATTGAGATGACATATTAAAGAAACTCTTGGATAACCAACAAACTTGTAAGATAATGGTGTATGTTTGTTTTGTTCCATAGCATGCTTTCATTCCAACAAAAGCATACTTCATGGGCAAGTGTTATCCATCTTTTAGACCAAGCAGCTTTCAAACGAACCTGGAGATCGGGATAAAGACAAAATAGTTCGGGGACTTAGGAGCATGCTTAGAAGGAAGATGGAAGTGGCTTCAAGAGTAGGGACTGCGAAAGGAGCCATGAAAATAAGCCAATACCGACCTCAGTTTTGGTCAGTATCTTGCTCTTTCCAGCTACTTCGAGGAGCTCTGAAGTCTTGGTCAATGGATAGCCAGCCAAAGTGATCATCCCAGAGCTTATTTCTGTAGGAGTATGTGAATAACTCGATGGAAGCTCTGAAGAAAAGGGCAAGTACTAAAGGTGTTAGAATATCTCGGCAATAACTTGATTTCGAAGGAAAAAGTGCTCAGAGCTTTATACATCAAAGGTAGAAGACCAAGTGGGTGGAGGTTGCATGATATGCCATCACAAAATCAAGTCGGTACCGATCACTTTTGATCGGTACCAGGATGATTTTATTGGCTAGGGGACTTCATCTTCCCTTCTACATTCTCGGATCTGAAGTTAGACTTGGTTTAGAGGTTCGATGATTTCATTGGATGATTTCTCTATAAGTAGAAAGCATATGGCAACTCAAATGGAACTTTTGGCACTTCAACTTCTTCACTCTCTTTCTTTGCACAACCTTGACATAAAGGAAGATACCTTTTGCTATTATAGGAAATTAGAACTCCAAATCCCTTGTACATGACAAAGTCTATAAATAATAAGATCAAAATGGACGTAGGCTTAAGATTTGCCGAACCACTATAAAATTCTGGTATCTCTTGCCTTATTTTTTCATTTCAGTTAGATCTCTGTCTTTAAATTTATATTGGGGTGTTATGCTACTTTTGGGATCAATAAATCTAATATTATATTTAGTCTATACTCTACATCTTCATCTTTCTTTCTCACCTAATTATAATGTTTATTCAATTATAATTATCAGTTTATCTTCTGATCAATTTCAACAAAAATATTTTAAATTTGAGTGTATATCAACATTAATATTCATTTAACAAGGCCACTAACCTGACTTGGGCCATAATCAATGAATCAAAAACATATGTTCTTATTTACCTCAATGAAAATTCCCATTATAACTAATATCTTTATAATTCTCTAAGCGCCTTAAACCTTTTAATAGGGAAAAAAATTTCGGTAACCTATTGTTCAATCTAAGAATATAGTTTAAAAGTACGGAATTGGGAATATAAAATATTTCTATCTAAATCTAAGGTGTTATTTATTAACTTATCAAATTTGAAAGGTTTAAACAAAATAAATAATAAACTCATTAATTCATGTTCCGTTAAATATAAGATATCAAGCTTACTAAATTATACAAATTATGGGTTTATACATAAAACTATTGTTGCAAGTATTAAATTGACTAACTTAGTTCATTTTTTAAGTTCACGAGGGAAAATGTAACATAAACGCGACATTGCCAACTCAGTATGTTTATGACAAAAGGGTAAATAAATCATGTTACCATTTATCTATACTTAATTGACTTTTTTTTAAATGTCAAATATAGAAAATTAAATTCCTAACCTAATTTCTAAAATTATTTTTAGTCAATATTAAACATTGTACGAATTACGTTGTGTAATCGAATATACACCAATATATGACTTATGATGTATAACAGAGAGAGCAATGATATATGGATAAGAATGTTTTACTAACATATATCAATACACGCATGCATGGACATTAATAAATACAAGGTAATTTTTCTGCTGCCATCATTATTTGAATTTGCACCATTAGTTACTATTATCCATTCTTAAGGAACCATACCACATAAATAGCCATTCAGAATACACAGTTTTCCACATCTTATGAAACTATGATATACTTTGATGACTAAAATGAAAAAATTTCCTTAACTTCTCCCTTTAGTCTTTCAAATGTGCACTTCACTAAAAGCCAACTTTAACAATTATCACACCACAATATAATAATACAAAGAAAACAAATAAATTTAACCCACAAGAAAAATAGTCACAACATGATAACCAAACAAAACAATAAAAATGAGAGCATAGTCAATAAGCGTTTGCTTAAAAAATGGGCAAACACTTCCTACATATTTCATATAACTATAGATATTGAATATATTTGTACTACTGTTATGTATGTAAGATTTAGTGTTTAGTAGAAAGTAAATCAGAAATAATAAATATAGAAAATATGTTGTAGAAAGTAAAGAAAACACATAATTTATAGTGGCTCAACTGAAGATTGCCTATACCCACTGTAAATTATAATTCATTTTCTTATAGTTCTCGAGTATAATGCATACATATAAAATATAATGACGTACTTGATAAAGTCAAGAGTGTTCGCTAGGGGTAATTTGTAGGCAAAAAAGAATATTTTGCATAGGCAAGCCGGATTTGTAATGGTCGTGCCACTTTTACGAATTATTACAGGGTGTGAGGAGAAAGCCCTTAATTGTTTTGTTGATTTATAAGTGGCTCTTCTATTATATAAATAAAATTGATACGGTTATGAGGCTATGTGCATCGGTAACTACACTAACACTCATACAAAGTTGCATAAGGCAATCACACATACATTCACCAATAAACTCGCCAACTCTAATAGCGCAAAACATAACTTCACTCAGTCGACTTACATTCACCAAATAAACTCACTAACTCTAATAGCGCAAAACATAACTTCACTCGGTCGACTTACATCCAAGATTCATATGAAATCACTTAGTAACACATAAGCAATACTATGACAAAAACACTTTACCAAAACATGAACTTAATGTCACAAATATTATGGCAAAATACACATTGGCATTGAAACATTAGCAATATAATGACTATAGTGACGAAACATTCAGATCATACTACATCAGAGCATCACTGAACCTAACATGGAAGATTGAAAAAATAGCTCCTAACAGGGAAGCACAGCGTCAAGTTACCCAACATGACGAGGAATACTAAGCATATAACACACTAACAAAACACTATAGCAAAAACATAACTATATAATTCAGGCAATAGCCAGAAAAATATAGCAGCCAGGCTGAATGAATAAGCAAAGAGAAATTATGAATACAGAGATAGGAGAAAACTTCCTATTGCCGAGATGAAGCACCACCAGCATCATGTGAAATAGCAGCTTATAGCTAATATGAAGTTTTCTTTAAAATAATCGGCATTGATATTTATATAAGCATATTTTAGCAACTTATAATGATGTCGATATTTATGTAGCTAATAAGAAGTTTTCTCTAAAATATGCTTATATAAAAAACAACAGCATCATCATAGCTAATAAGAAAATAAGAGGTATCACTACCTTAGAATAATAAAGAAGATAAGCGGCGTCATTACTGCTATAGATATCAATGTCGATATGGATAGGAGCGACATCTCTAAAATAAGAGTTGGAATAGACTTGTGGCATAGCTGCCTTATGGAGACGGCGACATTATTGAAAACAGGCAGCAATGCTTATGTCGAAGTTCATGATGTCGACTTTGATGGTATGCTTCGTACTTCAACCAACGCTAATCTATATCATACCAACCGGTGTTGATATCCTATGCATTGCTCATGATTGACGTCAAAGACCATAGACGTGGCAATGTGAAAGGCGGCGATAATGACTTCGATGTGGCACACTTATAGTTATCTTTAAACAACTAATTTGGTACTAAAAGTAAATTCTTTTCACTAACTCTTATTGTTTTTCAAAATCTCATTGGACAATAATTTTCATATCAAATACTTTATAGAAATTTGTCATAAACCAAAAATATCATTCCAAAACATTTACAAACCCATTAATTTGTATTAATATTTTAATATAATTATTAAGCTTCTCTAGCCTAATAAATCATAAAAACATGGGAAAAATCCTCAAAAATACAATAAATCAGAATTTATATATTCTCTACCAAATAAAAATCTCGGGGCTACAAACATTATTCAGTTATTTTTAATAATTAAAACCCAAAATAAACCATTTTTTTACCTAAGAAAATCATAAGATATTAATACATAATCAGAAAATTATGAAATTAAAAATCCACTTCTAAAATAATAATTCTAACATCATATCAAAATTTTAAGACATTTTGTGTCATATGATAGGCTTTGTAACTCAAACATATCAATTAATTTCATAAATAAATTCTATAATTCTTCAATCAAGCATATAATCATCCAAATATTCAAACATTGCATGTTAACATTAAAACATTTTAGGTTTAATCCTAAAACTTAAATCGAATGAGCATATTAGAGATGATTATCATTATTCGCCTTAAATTGTTAAAGAACTTGAGATTTCAACGTTGATTTGATTCCCCTAAACTTTAGATTTAACTTCCTTAGATTTCCTTTCATGATTTTTCCTAGCAATGGCCGACCAAAGTTTTCTTAAGTCTATGTGAAGTGGAAATGAAATTAAGGTAATGAGAGAATAGGGGTTTACATTTAGGAAGTATAACCTATTCCTATTTTGCCCTTAGCACGAACTCTTCCTTCTTATTTAAAGTTTAATAATTCTTGTTAACTCATTAACTAGGGCTCGACCACTTAGCTATCAAATCTTGTAACATCCTAAAAATTTGTTAATTTAAATACGGTAATTTGTTTGAAACTTTTCAATTTTGTAACATCCCAAAAATTTGTTAATTTAAATATGGTAATTTGTTTGAACTTTTGAAATTTAAATTGAAAAGTTTCAAATGAAATAAAATATTATTAATATTAATACTACAAAGTTATATGGGTATAAATAAATATTTGGTAGTTTACGTTTATATAAATAATAATAAATAAAGAAAATATGTAACAAACAAGAAATTATCTTAAACCATAAAATAAAATATATGTGATAAAAATTAATGTTGATAGTTGAACTTCAAATTGAAATAAAAATTCAAGATTATGTTTGTAATAAAATTATATGGTTATAAAATGACATAGGAAATACATACGAGGTTGCATAAAGATTTTTTTGAACTAGGAAACATAAAACAAAAATTTAAATAAGAAAAAATTTCTACAAATAAAACAAAATTTGTACTTACCAAAAATCAAAATAGGATTGCATGTTAACAAGGATGGAAGCACAAGCATTAAATGTTTCTTCCCATCACAAATTTAGAGTCAATTCAAATGGAACAAAATCATAATCAGCCGAAATCAAATTTGGCTTAGTCAACAAGAAAGAAAGAAAATTTGATCAAAAGATAAATGTTGTACCAGTTATAACCTACCTTTATACAAGCTGCCTTCTTTATTTATACATCCATATCCACTTTAGTTCGTTCAAAACAAACATAGTAAACCAGGGAAAATATAAAACATCACCACAATTTCAAATTCAAATAATCTGCTGAACAAAAAAAAGAAAAAAGGCAGAAGGGTGTTTAGGAAAAATCAAACTGTTTTTTTTTCAGAGTAGCTCTCTGTTCGTCAAAATTTCATGTTAGTAAACTTATTTTTTTTTTTAAATTGAAATCTAAGTATTTAGTTTATAAAATCTTGAGCTTTGTTGTGTATTGAAGAAATACTTGTTCCGTATGTTTTTTTGTGAAAACTGGAAATCTTTATACAGTTGTTCTTCAATATTTTGTATCAGAGCAAAGTGAATTAGAAAAAATTCAAATAAACTTCATACAAACTTTTTTTGCTTAGGATGTTTAAAAAAATAAACTTGTTTAAACTTGAATCACAGCTAAAATTCGTTTTATGCTTGATCATGAAGAGTTAACACTGTAACCAAAAATTTACAGTAAAAACAAATTTTATGATAAATTTAAGTATTTTAAAACATTGATTTGATTACATAATTTGAATAAACATACAAAGTTATGATTTTTAAAATGAATATGATGATTTTTAATTAAGTATTTGATGTGCAGTTCGTATGTGAAGAAAATAGGTATTTTGATCATTTTCTGATGATCAATTCAATATTTGATGTTGAAGTTTTGCGTGAAGCAAGGCTGAACGTCATAGATTTCAGGAAAATTAGCAAATAATTTTTCTATTGTATAAATTGGAGGTCCGAGTTCAATCTTGGGTTATATTCGCGTTTTTGTGTCGTGTCTGTAAATGAAGTGATTTAATCACCTCGGAGGCATTGAGTTGCACGAGATTGAGCGGGATGGTAGTGCAGGGGGGTGACGTGCTGTGGCCGGAGTGGAAGATCTTCCGGTGGACTGAGACGTGGTGGCAAGGCGATTTAGTTTGGGTATGCTCGAGTTACAGTGTCGAGCGAAATACTCGTTTTCGATTTCGAGTTTTCTGTGTTGAGTTGAAGTTCGATTTCGAGTATAGGGGATGTTCGTGACTTGCTGAAGCTCGCGACGTTCGCCAGAACGGTGGCGCGACGCCATGCACGTGCACGACGTCGATTCTGTGCCAGGGAGTTTGGGCCTGGGGAGAGACTCGAGGGAGCGTTCGAGTAAAAGAGGTTTTGACTCGAGTTCTCTCGCGTTCGAGTGGAGTGTTTCAGCAGTTGATTAAGTTAAGACTTAAGTAAGAAAAAAAGAAAGAAAAAGGAGAAGAAGAAGATACTACGTGAGGGAGAAAGATGCTTCGGGGAAATGCAGGAGGAACTCGAATAACACTCGAGTAAAAATATGGGTCGCTCGGGTTGCTTCAAAAATGGGTTAAGCCAAAATTAATTTCAAGTTATAATGTTACACAAATTTTGGTGGTAACAAAGTAATTAATGTTTAACTGTTTTGGGTTAAGAACTTATTTCAAGTTTAATTAACCAAGCAAATACTTAACAATGTTTTAAAATCTAATTAATACTTTAACTAAATAATTAATTTAAGATATGTGTTAAAGTTAATTAACACTAAAGGTTTTTTATAATTATAATAAATTGATTTCAAAGTAATTAAGGAAGATTTTAAAGTATGAATTAAGATAAATAATTATTAATTGTTTGAAAAGGGAAATTAAGAATGATTAATTTATAATTTAATTAATTTATAATTAAGTATTATTAATTAGATAATTTAAGTTAATCAATTTGTAATTAGTAGTTAATTAAAATAATTAATTAAGAAATAATTAATCAAGTTAATTAAGATTTAATTAATTTATCCAAAATTACTCATTGATTTAAAATAATCAACAAAAATGATTATGTGGTTAATTTATTTAAATCACACTCACATTGGAAAATAATTAACTATTGTTCTGCACTGGATTATTATTTCTGTTATGATCGTGATACTATGTGATATAGATTGCTCTGTGTTGAACTGTGATTTGTGATTTAATTCTTTGTTGATGTGAAAACCTTTTTGGCCGTAAAACGGCATTTAAACTTCGATGCGACAGGGAGTCGGATTTCAGTTAGTTATCCGAAACCCACATCGAACCCTGAATATGAATCTTGGTGATTGATATATCCACGTGTTTCAAAAATTGAACGCTCACTATTCAGTTTAGCTGGGAGAGGACCTTTGTGTCATATAACCCATTCCGAATAGTGATATGTCGAAATGGATAGCATTTGAAGACCGGTGTTGAAGACCGGATGTCTTCGAAAATGGTAGGATAACCTATCGATTGTCTCTGCACTGAGTTGCTCCGGTATAGAGATTCCCTAAGTGATGGGAAGTCCGATCGGGATTGTGGATACCTAGATTACAAGGGCTTCTTCCTTTATTGGACGAAGTGACTTCAGTTCTGTTCGAACCCGAAACAGACTTGTATGGTCGTATGTCTGACACTACACTTTGAGGTATAAAGAAGATTTCTTTCAAATACATATCTGTTGGCGGCGAAGAATTTATTCTCTTAGCTTAACACCCTTCTATGAGACGTACGAGCTCAGAGGTTATGTAATTGAAGGTTATCAGCGATGTACTCCGAATTTGGTAGTATGGCATGCTAAGTGCTGCTGTGTGTTGATGATCATTTGTTGATCATTTGTGATTAAAGCATGGCTTTCGTGTAAAGCGTAGCTTTATGGACGAGACCTCATCGGACCTCACAACCCGGAAATGGTCAAAACAGAAAAGATGCAGCAAGGTTATGAGGGTCGCGCCCTTTAGGGTATGTCATTTCCTTCTGGAAAAAGGTGATGTCATGGTATGGAGCCCAGATATTTACCTATGTGGTTGCTCCAATCTCATTTACTGTGTGGTTGTTGCTTTGTGGTAGAGGGCCCTCAGATAAAGGTCCCAAAGGACCGGGGAGTGGCATATTCGTGTAGTAGTTACCTAGTTACAGAGGTAACACGGCCTTGTGTTGGCAAAGAGCTGGTTAAGTTCTCGGGACATCCCGCCAGAGGCGTACCCATGTGGCAGTAGGAAGTTCCTTAGCCTGACCATTTATTGGAAATCCAAAGAAACAATACGAGCCCTGTACAGTTTTAGTTGTATAACCTGCCATGTAGTGTGGCGGTGACCTGCCACAAAACTTGGTAGCTATAGTAGGCATACGACTAAATGTGGTATGCTGGCTAAGATTAATATTATTTTTTCGAAATGCTTTCTCACTATACACTAGTAATAATATTAGAGAATTTTTCTCGTATCAAGCATGTTTGACTATCATAAGGGGAAATCTCCTGCAAGTGTGCGATCGCATTGTGTGTGTGCAGGGAGGCCTTATGGTAGTTTCATTTTCCAAAAGCATACCAGATTTTCTTTTATAAATCTGTTTTATTTAAAAGCAACTATTTTTGTTTAATCATACCAGTCCCATGACTGACCTGGAGTTTATTGTTTCTTTTCTAAACTCTGGGTGCCCATAATTTCCACACGGGCGGCCTAGTAGCAGGTTTCCGTGTTCTGGTGTTAGCAGTTTTTTGGAGCTTTTGCTTTGGAGATATTTTAGTAGCTTTTGGGATCTCAGGTGCTTAGTTTTTGGAAGCTCGCTATCGCTTCATTCCTTTGAAGACTTTTGGATATTGATTTCTTGTTGTACTATCATGATGTTTTATTAGGAGCTGTGATATATGTATAAAAATACTCTGATGTATTAATGGATATTATATTGATGTCATACTTGTGATGTGATGCATGATATTCATTCTGTTCTAATGTTGTTATAAGCTCCATCCGACTGGAGTTCGATGTTTGAATCTTTGGCAGTCGAATACAAGTGAGGTATTTAGTGTCAATTTTCGAACATTGGATTTCGAATCATGACAAAGTGGTATCAGAGCTGAAGGTTGAGTAAGAACTTTAGCTATGTAGTATAACACATTAGATGGTTCATTAGAGATAGGGTGAAGTATACCCTAGAATGAGTATAACCAAGACTGAAACTCCAAATTTTCTTAGTCTATTCCTTTTACTGCTGATATTCCTTAAGATATTTCGTCCGAATATCTAAATCAATTTTCTTACTAATTATAGATGATAAGAATAAGCGGACGAAGAGGAAGAGCTAGGGGTCAAAAAGTGCCACAAAAACTAATCAAGATCCCCCAACAGCAGTAGCGGCAATACCTATTCAGCAGCAGCCGAATCTAGCTGATTTATATAAGAATTTGTCAAGGCTTGGTGGTAAGCCGTTCACCGGCAAGGAGTTAATTATTGAAGCTCAAGCATGGATCAGATCATGTGAGAAAATCTTTAGAGGGCTTAAGCTGCAAGACGATCAGAAGCGACTCATAGCTTCTTGGCAACTTCAAGAAGAAGCCTTAGCCTGGTGGGAGATAGTCACTGTAGATAAGCCAGAAGACGAGTTTACTTGGGAGAAATTTAAAGATGTGTTTGAGAAGCGCCATCTTCCATCAGCTGGAATTCTCAAATGTACCAGGAATTCATGAACTTAAAGCAGGGGAGTTTATCATTCGAGGAGTATCTAAAAAAATTCAATGAATTGTCTCATTTTGGTCCAGAATTAGTGAACACGCCCTTAAAGAAGAACGAAAGGTTCATTCGTGGGATATAGATATGCCACACTTGATATGCAGGAAGCCCCGGTGGAGAAAGGAAATTTGGGCAATCAGAATTGGAAGAAGAGGAAATTTGGAGGCAAGAAACCATGGCAGGGTAAGGAGAAAAAGAAGAGCATTCAAGGAAGCACAACGGAGAACTTCACTTGCTATAATTGCTTGGAGAAGGGCCATTATTCTAGCAGATTTACAAAGCCAGAGTTAAGTCAATCAACCTGTACAAGCGAAACCCAGGAAATGTTATTATTGTCAGAAACTGGGATACGAAGTTAAAGACTGCCCAGTTATGAAGCAAGCTCAGACAACAAAGGTGTACGCAGTCAAAGACCAACCTGCATCTTCCAAAGCAGAAAAAGGGAAAGGAGTTCTGGAAGGTAATCTCACCATTTATGATAGCATTGTCAGAGTTCTATTGGACACAGGCGCTACACACAGTTTTATCTCTCAGTAACCTATAAATGAATTGAATCTTGAACCCGATTTTGTTGATGAGCCTATATGCGAAAAGAATCCAGTTGGAGGTCCCGGGAACCTTTGTCTTCGATGTAGAGACGTTCCTATCTCATATTCTTGTTATCAATTCCCTATTGATCTCTTTGTCCTTGATTTTAACGAGTTTGAAGTCTTATTCGGAATGGATTGGCTAGCAAAATACGAAGCCAAATTGGATTGCAACAATTGATTGATTTTGATTAAAACCGAGTTGGGAGATTTTATCGAGATTTCTTGTGAGGACCCTAGTCCTAAAAGAGAAGGGTTGATGTATAACTTAGGTTACCCCGAACCCAGTTTGGAGTCTATACAAATTGTTAGAGATTTTCCGGACGTGTTTGGAGAGGTGAAATCTCTACCTCCACATCGAGAAATAGAATTCTGAATCGACCTAGTACCCAACGCTCGTCCTATCGTTCACGCAAGTCGCAGGATGGCATCCAGGGAAAAGGTTGAATTAGTTCAGCAAACCGATGATCTATTTGCAAAAGGGTTAATTTGTCCCAACGTTTCTGAATGGGGTTCAGCAGTCGTGTTTGTTGCTAAATTGGACGGATCTTTGAGATTGTGTGCAGATTACCGCGATCTCAATAAGCCGACTCTCAAGAATAAATTTCCACTACCAAGAATTGATGGTCTGTTTGATCAATTGCATGGCGCTCGTTTCTTTTCTAAGATGGATCTAGCCCAAGGGTTCCATCAACTACGAATCGCCGAAGATTGTGTTATTTTGATAACTTTCAGGGGTCCTAATATGTTCTACGAATGGTTAGTCATGCCTTTCGGGCTAACCAATGCTCCAGCATACTTCGTAGATCTTATGACTCGTGTGTTTCGAGAAGTATTAAGTAGATTTGTACTCATGTTTATCGATGATATCTTGATCTATTCCAAGACCGAAGAAGAGCATGTCGAGCACCTTAGAATCGTTTTGGAGATATTAAGGAGAAATATTCTATTCGCAAAAATTTTCAAATGCCAGTTTTGGGTCAAAGAAGTTAAATTTCTCGGCCACATTGTTAATGAAGAAGGAATTACTATTGATCCTAGCAAAATTTTCGTTATTCTTGATTGTAGAAAACCCACTACCCCAAAAGAAGTTCGAAGCTTTTTGGGTTTAGTGGGCTATTATCGAAAGTATGTTCAGGATTTTTCTAAAATAGCTAGTCCGTTGACTAAGCTAACGATGAAGGATGTAAAATTTAACTGGACTCCGAAATGTGATGAATCATTTTAGGAGTTGAAGAAAAGATTAACCAAAGCTCCTGTTCTCGGTATTATCAACGGGAATCAGGGATTATCTGTTTATACCGACGCTTGCGGTGATGGATTAGGTGCAGTATTACTGAAGAATGGGAAGGTAATTGCCTACACGAGTAGACAATTACGTCCTCATGAAAGAAATTACCCAACCCATGATTTGTAGCTTCTAGCTGCTATCTTCGCTTTGAATATGGCGACATTATCTTCTGGGTAAGAATCTTTTCAGCTTTCTTAAGAAATTACGAATTTAACTTAACTTAATGAATATACTTAATGAACTCTCTTTCTCTAGGTGAAAAATTCGAATCATTCACCAACCACAAATCTTTCAAATATCTCTTCACCCAAAAAGATTTAAATCTGCGACAACAACATTGATTGGAATTTCTGGCATCTTATGACCTAGATATCCAATATAGGCCGGGAAAAGCCAATGTGGTTGCCGATGCTTTAAGTAGGAGACATGTTGTTCTTGCATATCTTGTTTTTACTCCTACTCTCCTTGAAAAGATCGCCAGCAAGCAAAAAGAAGACCCGTTCCTTCGGGGAATTTGTAAAAGAATTCATCAGGATGAAGATTCTAGTTTTGCAATTGATGATAATGGGATTATCAGATTGAAAGGCAGGATATGTGTCCCAGACTTCCCTGATATGAAACGAGAAGTTTTGGACGAATGTCACAAGTCTAAATTCAGCATCCATCCAGGAGTTAACAAAATGTATAGAGATATCAAAAGAACTTTATGGTGGAAGACAATGAAAAGAGACATATCTATATATGTGAGTCGATGTGCTACTTGCCAGCAAATCAAAAGCGATCAAAAGAAAATGGCGGGTTTACTTCAGCCTTTAGAGGTTTCCAAATGGAAATTGGACCAGGTATCCATGGATTTCATCTACGGGTTGCCTCGTACTCAAAAAGGCAATGAAGCAATTTGGGTTATCGTGGACCGTTTGACTAAGACAGCCCACTTTTTGCCAGTGAAATCTACCCGCACGGCTGCAAGTTTAGCCGAGTTATATGTGAAAGAAATTGTCCATCTCCACGGTATTCCTAGTAGCATAGTGAGTGATCGTGACCCGATCTTCACTAGTAGATTTTGGAAGGCATTTCAAGATGCATTGGGAGCAAAACTAAATTTCAACACTGCTTATCACCCACAATCTGATGGGCAGACTGAGAGGATTAACCGAATCTTAGAAGACCTATTGCATGCTTGCATTCTTGTTTTTGGTGGTTCTTGGGAGGACCATTTACATCTGGTCGAATTTTCATACAATAACAGCTATCAAGCCAGTATAGAGATGGCTCCTTTTGAAGCTTTATATGGTCGTCCGTGTCGATCACCTTCATGCTGGATCGAATCAGGTGATAGACTCATCCTTGGACCAAACATGATTAAAGAAGCCACAGAGAAGGTAGATTTTAGTCGAAAGAAATTAACAACTTCTCAAAGTCGTCAGAAGAGTTATCATGATCGCCGAAGAAGAGATTTGGAATTTCAAGTTGGAGATTCTGTATTTCTGAAAGTGTCTCCAATGCGGGTGTACCGAGGTTCGAGAAAACTGGAAAGCTAGCACCATGGCATATTGGTCCTTTTCCTATTCTGGAGAGGATTGGTTCTTTAGCCTATCGAGTACAGCTGCCTAGCTGGTTGCCTGGCAGCATGATGTGTTCCACGTTTCTAATCTTCGAAAGTATGTGCACGATCCAGATAGTATTATTGAAGAACATGCACAACAGGATCTCGAAATCACTCCCAATTTAATAGTTAGAAGAGAACCAATAAAGATTGTAGATCGTGACGAAAAGAGATTGAGAAACAAAGTTGTGAAACTGGTTAAAGTTCAGTGGAGTGGCGATCCAAAGGACTGCACTTGGGAAACTGAAGATCAGAAATCATATCCCAATTGCAGAGTGGATATCTCGGCTTAAACTGGTAAGCCATTTCCTATTTTTTTTCTAATTCGTATATTCCTTGTTCGTTTTTCTCTCTCTTTTAAATTTTGAGGACGAAATTTTCTTAAGGGAGGATATTTGTAACATCTCAAAAATTTGTTAATTTAAATATGGTAATTTGTTTGAAACTTTTCAATTTTGTAACATCCCAAAAATTTGTTAATTTAAATATGGTAGTTTGTTTGAACTTTTGAAATTTAAATTGAAAAGTTTCAAATGAAATAAAATATTATTAATATTAATACTACAAAGTTATATGGGTATAAATAAATATGTGGTAGTTTAAGTTTATATAAATAATAATAAATAAAGAAAATATATAACAAACAAGAAATTGTCTTAAACCATAAAATAAAATATATGTGATAAAAATTAATGTTGATAGTTGAACTTGAAATAGGAATAAAAATTCAAGATTATGTTTGTAATAAAATTATATGGTTATAAAATGACATAGGAAATACATACAAGGTTGCATAAAGATTTTTTTGAACCAGGAAACATAAAACAAAAATATAAACAAGAAAAATTTTCTACAAATAAAACAAAATTTGTACTTACCAAAACTCAAAATAGGATTGCATGTTAACAAGGATGGAAGCACAAGCATTAAATGTTCTCTTGCCAGCACAAACTTAGAGTCAATTCAAATGGAACAAAATCATAATCAGCCGAAATCAAATTTGGCTTAGTCAACAAGAAAGAAAGAAAATCTGATCAAAAGACAAATGTTGTACCAGTTATAACCTACCTTTATACAAGCTGCCTTCTTTATTTATACATCCATATTCACTTTAGTTCGTTCAAAACAAACATAGCAAACCAGGGAAAATATAAAACATCACCACTATTTCAAATTCAAATAATCTGCTGAACAAAAAAAGAGAAAAAAAGCCAGAAGGGTGTTCAGGAAAAATCAAACTGTTTTTTTTCCAGAGTAGCTCTCTGCTCATCAAAATTTCATGTGAGTAAACTTATTTTTTTAAATTGAAATCTAAGTATTTAGTTTATAAAATCTCGAGCTTTGCTGCGTATTGAAGAAAAACTTGTTCTGTATGTTTTTTCTATTATTACTAGAAATCTTTATACAGTTGTTCTTCAATATTTTGTATCAGAGCAAAGTGAATTAGAAAAAAATCTAATAAACTTCATACAAAATTTTTTTGCTTAGAATTTTTAAACAAAATAAACTTGTTTAAACTTGAATCACGGCTAAAATTCGTTTTATGCTTGTCATGAAGAGTTAACTCTGTAACCAAAAATTTACATTAAAAACAAAATAGGCATTTTGATCACTTTCTGATGATCAATTCAATATTTGATGTTGAAGTTTTACGTGAAGCAAGGTTGAACGTCATAGATTTCAGGAAAATTAGCAAATAATTTTTCTATTGTATAAATTGGAGGTTCGAGTTCAATCTAGGGTTATATTCGCGTTTTTGTGACGTGCCTGTAAATGAGATGATTCATCACCTCGGAGGCATCGAGTTGCACGAGATTGAGCGGGATGGTAGTGCAGGGGGTGACGTGCTGTGGCCGGAGTGGAAGCACTTCTGGTGGTATGAGACGTGGTGGCGAGGCGATTTAGTTTGGGTGCGCTCGAGATACAGTGTCGAGCGAAATACTCGTTTTCGATTTCGAGTTTTCTGTATTGAGTTGAAGTTCGATTTCGAGTACAGGGGATGTTCATGACTTACTGAAGCTCGCGACATTCGCCAGAACGGTAGCGTGACGCCGTGCACGTGCACGGCGTTGATTCTGTGTCAGGGAGTTTGGGCCTGGGGAGAGACTCGAGGTAGCGTTCGAGTAAAAGAGGTTTTAACTCGAGTTCTCTCGCGTTCGAGTGGAGTATTTCAGGAGTTGATTAAGTTAAGACTTAAGTAAGAAAAAAAGAAAGAAAAAGGAGAAGAAGAAGAGAGTACGTGAGGGAGAAAGATGCTTCGGGGAAATGCTGGAGGAACTCGAGTAACACTCGAGTAAAAATATAGGTCGCTCAGGTTGCTTCAAAAATGGGTTAAGCCCAAATTAATTTAAAGTTATAATGTTACACAAATTTTGGTGTTAACAAAGTAATTAATGTTTAACTGTTTTGGGTTAAGAACTAATTTCAAGTTTAATTAACCAAGCAAATACTTAACGACGTTTTAAAATCTAATTAATACTTTAACTAAATAATTAATTTAAGATATGTGTTAAAGTTAATTAACATTAAAGTTTTCTTATAATTATAATAAATTGATTTCAAATTAATTAAGGAAGATTTTAAAATATGAATTAAGATAAATAATTATTAATTGTTTGAAAAGGGAAATTAAGAACGATTAATTTATAATTTAATTTATTTATAATTAAGGATTGTTAATTTGATAATTTAAGTTGATCAATTTGTAATCAGTAGTTAATTAAAATAATTAATTAAGAAATAATTAATCAAGTTAATTAAGATTTAATTAATTTATCCAAAATTAATCATTGATTTAAAATAATCAACAAAAATAATTATGTGGTTAATTTATTTAAACCACACTCGCATTGGAAAATAATTTACTATTGTTCTGCACTGGATTATTATTTCTGTTGTGATCGTAATACTATGTGATGTAGATTTCTCTGTGCTAAACTGTGATTTGTGATTTAATTCTGTGTTGATGTGAAAACCTTTTTGCCCGTAAAACGACATTTAAACTTCGATGCGACTGGGAGTCGGATTTCAGTTAGTTATCTGAAACCCACATCGAACCCTGAATATGAATCTTGGTGATTGATATATCCACGTGCTTCAAAAATTGAACGCTCACTATTCGGTTTAGCCAGGAGAGGACCTTTGTGTCATATAACCCATTCTGAATAGTGATACGTCGAAATGGATAGCATTTGAAGACCGGTGTTGAAGACTGGGTGTCTTCGAAAACGATAGGATAACCTACCGATTGTCTCTGCACTAAGTTGCTCCGGTATAAAGATTCCCTAAGTGATGGGAAGTCTGATCGGGATTGTGGATCCCGGATTTGCAAGGGCTTCTTCCTTTATTAGACGAAGTGCCTTCGGTTCTATTCGAGCCCGGAACAGACTTGTATGGTCGTATGTCTGACACTACACTTTGAGGTATAAAGCAGATTTCTTTCAAATACATATATGTTGGTGGCGGAGAATTTATTCTCTTAGCTTAACACCCTTCTCTGAGACGTACGAGCTTAGAGGTTATGTAATTGAAGGTTATCAGCGATGTACTCCCAATTTGGTAGTATGGCATGCTAAGTGCTGCTGTGTGTTGATGATCATTTGTTGATCATTTGTGATCAAAGCATGGCTTTCGTGTAAAGCGTAGCTTTGTGGACGAGACCTCATCGAACCTCGCAACCCGGAAATGGTCGAAACAGAAAAGATCCGGCAAGGTTATGAGGGTCGCGCCCTTTAGGTTATGTCATTTACATCTGGAAAAAGGTGATGTCATGGTATGGAGCCCAGATATTTACCTATGTGGTTGCTCCAATCTCATTTACTGTGTGGTTTTTGCTTTGTGGTACAGGGCCCCCGTATAAAGGTCCCAAAGGACCGGGGAGTGGCATATTCGTGTAGTAGTTGCCTAGTTACAGAGGTAACCCGGCCTTGTGTTGGCAGAGAGCTGGTTAAGTTCTCGGAACGTCCCGCCAGAGGCGTACCCATGTGGCAGTAGGAAGTTCCTTAGCCTGACCATTTGCTGGAGATCCAAAGAAACAATACGAGCCCTGCATGGTTTTAGTTGTATAACCTGCCATGTAGCGTGGCGGTAACCTGCCATAAAACATGGTAACTATAGTAGGCATACGACGGAATGTGGTATGCTGGCTAAGATTAATATTATATTTTCGAAATGCTTTCTCACTATACACTAGCAATAATATCAGAGAATTTTTCTCGTGACAAGCATATTTGACTATCATAAGGGGAAATCTCCCCCAAGTGTGCGATTTCATTGTGTGTGTGTGTTGGGAGGCCTTATGGTAGTTTCATTTTTCAAAAGCATACTGGATTTTCTTTTATAAATCTGTTTTATTTGAAAGCAACTATTTTTGTTTACTCATACCAGTCTCATGATTGACCCGGAGTTTATTGTTTCTTTTCTAAACTCTGGGTGCCCATAATTTCCACACGGGCAGCCTAGTAGCAGGTTTCCGTGTTCTGGTGTTAGCAATATTTTGGAGCTTTTGCTTTGGAGATATTTTAGAAGCTTTTGGGATATCAGGTGCTTAGTTTTTGGAAGTTCGCTGTCGCTTCATTCCTTTGAAGACTTTTGGATATATGATCTCTTGTTGTACTATCATGATGTTTTATTAGGAGTTGTGATATATGTATAAAAATACTCTGATGTATTAATGGATATTATGTTGATGTTATACATGTGATGTGATGCATGATATTCATTCTGTTTCCGCTATTTTATATTCATCTGATGTTGTTATAAGCTCCATCCGGCTGGAGTTTGATGTTTGAATGTTTGGCAGTCGAATACAAGTGAGGTATTTAGTGTCAATTTTCGAACATTGGATTTCGGATCGTGACAAATCTCATATCTTTTCTTTTCATTATTTTATTTAATTTACCTAATTAAATATCCAAAAAAATGTTACTCAAAATTAAGGGTGTTACAGACTCCCCTCTTTAAAGAATTTCATCCTCGAAATTACGATAAAGTACACACATCAAACATATATGCATAGATGTAAAACATATCATCAAACAAGTTAGGATTAATGTCCCTAATCGTGTCTTCTATCTCCCAAGTGCAGTCTCTTTTGTCATCATTCCACTGGACTTTTACTAATCTAATTGTCTTGTTCCTGAGCTTCTTCTTATCCTTAGCTACAATATGAACTCACTACATAATTTGGGCTTTTAATAGCATCTAAAAAATGCTATTAAATCCTTTATAGCATTTTAAGAACGTCGTATATCAACATGTTGTTGTAGGTCAGGGACTTACAATAGCAATTCCAAAAACGTTATCAATGAGTACTTTTAAAGCGTTTAAAGATGCAATAAAATAATTTGATAGCATGTATAAAAACGCTATAAAACAACATGTTATTAAAAGTAAGGGATTTTAGACAGAAGAAAAAAGCTATCAAAAGTCCATAACAACAATGTTTTTAAAATGGCATCAAACGACACTAACTATAGCTATTAAAAACGCTATAAAATGTTACTAATGACAACACTTTTATAATGCTATCGGTAATTGTTATAGCATTTTTAAAATGCTGTTGTCGTAATAATATTTTGTATAGTGCTTTAGGGCTTTTCAACACATATATTTTATAAATTTAAATATCACAAAGATCACATTTGATACCCAACACGTTATGCGTAATCAAATAAAATTATACCAAAATACAATATATTTCCATGATATTTCATAATGAAGTATGAAGGTTACAAATACTAGTAACCAAAATCAATAATATATACAAGCATTCTGACCAAAACGATACGTAAACGTGTTACATACAATAATATATATTACTTCAAATCACATTACTGCCACTTGCTCACATTAAATGTATTAGTTACCTGTAAAGGAAAAGTTCAATAATTAGCTCGATTAGGCATGAATCATTAAAAAAGTGTAGATAATATGAGACTTTAAAACAACAATATATAATTTTTATGAACTTGCCTAATTTTAAACTACTATTACTATTTATACAATTTCTAATATTATTAATTTTTATGAACTTATTTAATTTTTGTATTATATTTATAAATCTCCTTAATTTTTAGAAACTTAATTAGCTTGGTTAAATATTTACGGAACTTAATAAATTCTTTAAAAACCTAGTTACATTAGTTAAATTTTTATAAAACATAGCTAATTTTTATAAACATGGCTAATTTTTATAAACATGGTCAACTTTTAACAGTGTAGTTAATTTAGTCAAATGTTTATAAAACTTGGTTAACTTTTGTAAAAATTAGTTCAACATTATCAACTTGGTTAATTTTATAAACTTAGCTACTTTTGAAACTTAATAATTATTATAAACTTAGTTATTTTTATAAATTTATGTAATTTTTATAAAACTTGGTTAACTTTTATAATAATTAGTTATTTTTTATAAATTAAATTAACTTTTATAAATTAGGTTAATTTTTATAAAATTTACTTAAGTTGGTCAAATTTGTAAAAATTCATAAATGTATCTAATTGTTATAAAAAATTTGTTAATATTTAGAAAAAAATTTAATTTTTATGAGCTTGATTAAACTTATTTTTTTTCCAACTTGGTTGATTTATTTGAGTTTTATAAAACTTAGTCAACTTATAAAATATTATTTAATTGTTATAACATTTGGTAAACTTCGTTAAATTTAATAAACTTAGTTAAATCTAATAGAAATTAACGAATTTTATAAATTTTAGTCAATTTAGATAAACTTTATAAAACTTAATTAGTTTTTATACACTTAGTTATTGCTTTATAAAACTTAATTAACTTGGTTAAAATTTTATAAAACCTAGTTAATTTTTGTAAATATGTTTAATTTTTAAAAAACTTTCTTTACATCACTACCTTTTGTAAAAATTAGTTAATTTTTGTAAAAATTAGTTAATTTTTGTAAAAATTAGTTAATTTTTGTAAAAATTTAGTTAATATTTACAAACTATTAACAAGGTCTCCGGTTTTATTTATAGTCTCTCTAAAAATCAACTTAGATAAATTTCTATAAAACTTAGTTAATTTTAATTTATTGGATTACATAAAATTGTCTCTTTTGTGGGATTAGTGCTTTCCACAAATTCTAATTCAATATATATTTACATAACTAAAACAAGATCAGATTTCTATCATATATAACAAAATATGCTCCATGATACCATGCACATTTAAATGCGTAAAAACATACCTTTTATAAGCTATTTTAGCTAGTAATCTTCAATGTAACAAAACCTTTTAGCAATATGTAAAATTAGTTAAAACATGTGTGTGTGCACGTGTCAAATTCATAAATTCGATAGAGTTAGGAATATGGCCTAGGGGAAATGAAGTAATTTGTTACATATATCAAACTCATTGACCAATCTTGTTCGAAATAAAGGTATATTCTTTCTATTATATACTTGATATAATGTGGTTATATTAGTTAATCAATTTAATTAAAAGTATATTTAATAGAAAATCCACAAATGGTATGTTTTGTGATAGTAGTTACAAAGTGATGCAACCATGATTAATTTATCACGATGAAACGAATATACCATCTTAAATGTTCCTAGTTAAGATACATTGAGACTGGATATAGATGTAACCGTTGAGACGAGTACGTAACGCTCTCCAAATGTTGGGCGGTATATTACTCATGACTGTTGGGGACACCAAGAGGTTACGTACTGATAGTTATTGGATAACTATGGAATGACTCGCTAGATGGTTTTATGTTGGTTAGTATAACTAAGGTCAAGCAGAGAACATCGATGTGACTAATTTACATAGTTCTCTCGACTTGAGAATGCTGTTGATCTTCAATGTGGAAGCTCTGCTTTGACTATAGTTAAATTGTGGCACGACGTCCGCCGAACGACTATAATTGGGTCGAGTGAAAGCATTGGAAGTAAACAATATTCAAGAGAGGATTCGTCTCCTCAGTTATATGAGGTTGGTATCATGGTCAACTGAAGTTAATTCAAAGTCAAAGTCTCTAGCCAGAGCATTTCAGTTAATAATAATTGTTATTTTTGAACCAAGAACTGTGTGTTTGGACTATAAAGTTGAATGTGGACGATATTAGAATTTTGACCGTTACCAAATTCCATAAGTCTTAATGTGATATAGTTTTGACGAAGAGAATTGGTGTAAATAATTGTCATTATCGGGTACCACTTATAATAAGTAAAATTGGATTTTATCAAAGGATGTTTAAGCAATAAATTTGACCAAAATGTCATACCACCTGCTAAGTGATGTGCAGACGTTAATATACAAATAGTTCAATGTTAATCGCTGACTGAATTTACACCTTTGAGTCGCACAACCGTAATTATGAATTCTTTGAAAAACCACATGATTTAGTTAATTTATAGAATATTGTAAATTGATTAAATTAATTGATATTTGAGAAAAATTGATTATTATTTATTTGATGTTGGAAGTTTTTTGCAATTATTTTAGTGCATTTATAAAAGTTATATTTGCACGCACTGGTAGACGATATCAATATAATTTAAAGATAATTGCATGAGATGACTTATGGAAATTGTATGTCATTTGATGACATGATTTATGGAAATTTTATGTCATTTGATGTCATTTGATGACATGATTTGTAGAATTTTTATGTCATTTAATGACATACGTGTAAAGTAAGGATTGGAAAGAGAAACTATCAAGGGAATTACTTAGGCAAGCTTTAATTAAAGAAAGAGAAAAGTTTCATTCTTTCAGATATAACATATTCTCTAATTCATTCTGTACGTACAATTCATTCTTTCCAATTCGGTTTGTTTCTCTCTCTTTCTCCTCCTAACTTTTCATGGAAAAAAACACAAAAAAAATCCAAAAAAAATCTTTCAACTCCATATAAAACATCAAATAAAATAAAAAAAAAGTGGTTATTCATCCATTTCTTGCAGGGATGGGATGGGGATCTTGAAGATCCGAGGAGATATCATTATTCAAGGTGCGACTTCTAGGCAACATCCTAAGGGGAGTCCATTTTCAAGATGTGCTTCAAGGTTTTGGGTATAAGGTATGTTTTTCTTTAATAGATAAAGATATTTGATGTAATCTTTGTTGAAAGAGAAATTTAATTATCATAATTTGCATGTACATATCATTGACCCATTTAATTTGAAAATTGTTTATGTAGCTTGAATTGTTTGTTGAATGAATCGGCTGGTGTTTTATTTTAATAAACCAAAACTAAAATATATGTATATGTTTAAATACAATGTTTTTTTAACCATGTTATAAACATTCATTTTAAAGTCTAACTTTTAGATCAGAAATTTTATATGTTCAATTTATCAACTGGATTCTTATTTTGTTAAATTAAAATTAAAGTGTGTATATGTTTGAATATAATGTTTTATTATAGATCTATATTGTAAACATTTAGTTCAAAGTTTAATCCTTTAGATCTAAAACTTTGCATGTTCATATTGTTTTGATTGTATTTTACTTAAACTAAAAATTGTGTATGAATGTTACAGTGTTTTGTCGAAGATTCTTTTTCTAAATCATATATAACAAAATGTAATTTTAGATTTGAAAGTTTACATATATGTATTTTGTGTTTGTATTATTTTAGAAATTAAAAAAAATGGGAAGATTTTTTGGCAATAAATCTAAATTTTAATTTGATTATTATAAGTCTATAATTTGTATTTATTATATATATTTTATTGAATCTTACATACACACAATTAATGTTTTGATAATAAATCTATTTCTAAATTGATTGCTATAAATCTCTAATCTATGTTAATTAGAAAGACTTATTTTAATCTTTTATACACACTATTAATTTTATACGTATGTTTGTATACATAAAATTTATTATATGTATTACATATTGTCAAAGTATGAATTAGATTTCTTTCCCAAAAAAGCAATTTAAAATGAAGCAATTATACATACATACCTTATTTTTTTACTGTTTATATCCTTATATTATGATGTCTATTAATTGTAATTTGTATGTTGCATTAATTAAGTCTACCAATCACCCTTGTCATTTCTTATTTATTTCTATTTCAATTCCTATGTAATAACCATTCAAATTGTTCTTGTTTATTTTATGTATACATATCAATTACCAATGACTATGCACACTCCCTATATGTTGCACTTGAATATATTTACAATTCATGTCATATTTAGATTAGTCATTAATGTTATTTTATTAATCAATTATTTAATTTAAATAAGAGAAGGAAATGAAAATTTTCCTTCTCTAACTAAATTTATAATCCATTATTAATTGAATAATTTAGGAGAAAGAAAATGGATATTTTCTTTACCTACATAAATTTATACCCTCTTATTAATTAAATAAGTTAAGAGGAAGGAAACGAAATATTTCCTTTTCTGAATAAATTTGAAAGTAAACACTGCACACAAATTTGTATATAAGAGTATATTTGATATACTCTAACTTACATACACATTAAATTAAAGTGAACTTTATTTATGAAGTTAAATAAAATATTTATTTTATTTAAAAGGAACTTCGAAAAGTTCCAAATGAATTTGTTCTTCATAAGCCCATTAAAGATCCAAAATGGTTAAGAATTTTGAAATTCACCAATTTCTTCCATTACGGGCTGGCAAGTTCCAACAAAATTAACCACTAAATTGGTCTTAAACAAGATCGATCATGCAAATATTAATATAAATCATACAAAATGTATCTTGATTGATGCTATAAAACATCTACCAATAATAACAATTTCTATATAGTAGCGAATATACAAAACATTGTATTGCCTTTTACCTTAAGCAAATCATTATACTCAGCTTCTATAATGTGCCAGATGTACATCTCTGCTTTCCAAGAGCTATTGTTGTGTTAGCAGTGGCAGAAGCAACATTTGCTGATGTGGCAGAGGATGTGGAGGTTTCTATTGTGATTGATAAGCATGTAGTGGTACCCCATCAGAACTGGTCCCTTTCTATGCGCTTGAGACTTCACAAATACCTCAAAATAATACAAATAATATCGCGATTGATGAAAGTTTTAAGATCCTACACTACATACAAAAGGTAGAGAACCTTATCTCATAAATTAACCGGTAATAAATGAATGTATGAAAGAATCGCTCTTCCATATAAATTTGGCAGCAGCGAAAGAAATTGTATCCAAAATATAATGAGTGACCATTAAGATAGATATGTGTACAATAAATATAACTTTTAACACTTACCAACCTATCCAACCTTCAGTCCATACCTTAGACTTGTAATTTTTAATCGGTTAGAAGTTACTGTAACGAAAAACATTGCATACATTGACCACATGTGAACAACAGTAAAAGGTTTAATCAAAATCCAAACTATGTTTGGTTTAAAAAGGTCATTTATTTAATAAAAGAATCAAGAAGTCATAATCAAAGCTGCCAAATGTATCCTAAAAGAATTGTAAAAGAACTTAAATGTCAGTTACACAACTATACCATAAGCCAATGATGTTGTAGCGATCCTGATTCGATCTTCGAAAATCGGCACCGAATATGACACTCATATTCCAATGCCGCAGATCCAAACGTTGAATCTGGTGCACTGGAGCTTATAACACCATTAAGTACAACACAACGGAAGAAAATAATATCAATATACAACATCTAATACAATATTCAGATACAATGATGATACAATGGATATCAACATATCAAAGATACAAGAAATAGCAGCGGAAAGATAATGTCTTCAATATCAACTCCAAAATGCAACTGCAACACCATCTCCAAATCACCAATCCAGAAATAGCTCGAACTCCCAGTAACGATACACAAAGATAAGCAAGTGCAGTCGTGATCCAAAGACTGGACTAACTCCAGATAATCTACTAATCCTGATTATCTGAAAAACCCAACTCTAGACTGCCCATGTGGAAAATTGTGGGCACCCAGAGTTTAGGCAAGGAACAATAAACTCCGAGTCAGTCATGGGACTGGTGCGAGTAACAAAAACAGTTTGGTCTTTTAAAAACAAACAATAAGAATTTAGGTTGAAATCCGCAATGCTTTTTAGAAAATGAAACTACCATAAGCCTCCCACCGCACGCACTATGCAAACGCAGAATTGGAGGAGATTTCACCTTATGATAGTCAAACATGCTTGATACGAGAAAATTTCTTTTCAATATTATTATTAGTGCATAGTGCAGAAAATATTTCGAAAGTATAACATAAATCTTAGCCAGCATAGGTACCATTACATTATGCCCGCTATAGCTACCTCCTGAGGAGGCAGGTTATACAACTAAAACCGTACAGGGCGCGTTTTGTTTTGTTCGGATTTTCCAACAAATGGTATGGCTAAGGAACTTCCCACTGTCCATGGGTACGCCTCTGGCGGGACGTCCCGAGAACTTAACCAGCTCTCTGCTAACACAAGGCCGGGTTACCTCTGTAAATGGGTAACTACTTCTCGAGCATGCCACCCTCCGATCCTTTGGGACCTTTATCTAAGGCGCCTCTAAACCACAAAGCAACAACCACACAGAAAATGAGATTGAATCCCACCACATAGGTAAAAATCTGGGCTCCATACCATAATACCACCCTTTACCAGAAGGGAATGACACACGCTAAAGGGCGCGACCCTCATAACATTGCCGCCTCTTTCCTGTTTCGACCATTTCCGGGTTGTGAGGTCCTGATGCAGTCTCGTCCATAAAGCTACGCTTTATACAAAAGCCATGCTTTGATCACAAATGAACCACAAATTATCATCAACATACAGCAGCACTCAGCATGCCACACTACCAAATTAGGAGTATATCGCTGATAACCTTCAACCACATAACCTCTGAGCTCGTACGTCTTAGAGAAGGGTGTTAAGCTAAGAGAATAAATTCTCCGCCACCAACAAACATGTATTTGAAAGAAATCTGTTTTATATCTCAAAGTGTGGTATCAGACATACAACCATACAAGTCTGACCCGGGTTCGAACAGAACCGAAGGCACTTCTGAAGAAGCCCTTGCAAATCCGGGTATTCACAATCCCGATCGGACTTCCCATTACTTAGGGAGAACTCTATACCGGAGCAACTCAGTGCAAAGTCAATCGATAGGTCATCCTATCGCTTTTGCAAATACCCGGTCTTCACCACCGGTCTTCAAATGCAATCCATAACGCCATATCACTATTCAGAATGGGTTATACGACATAAAGCTCCTTTACCGGCTAAACCGAATAATGAGCGCAATATTTTAAAAATATGGATATGGGATTTCAGTCAAGTCACAACTTCAAAGAAACCCAAAACCTTTCTTCAAATGGTTTAAACAAATCACCATTTTAAATCTTTTAAACAAAAGATTTATTTCACAAAGTTTACCTAGTTTCACAAAGATCCATTTACGGATTCCAAAACAATTTCCATTTCAATTTGATTAACTCATTAAATCTTTAAATTAAAGATATAGCTTTCAAACCGTTTCCATAACTTGGAAAACCATTTTCATTTTGGACTTGAAATCCTTTTAACCCAAATTGGAAGTCCGTTTCTTATGTGAAATCTTTTATTATTTGAAAACAAATAGTTTTCGTTTCGGAAGAATCCAATTATACTTGCACGAGTTAAAGCCTTTGATTTAAATTCAAATTCCCAAATCAATATATTTAAAATGGTTTAATCCATATATAACTTGTATAACATCTTTAATCCGTAGTTTCAAATCATAGAATTCAGTTTCAAAATTTGAATTTGAATTTGAATCAAATTATTTAAATTACAAAGAGTAATCGAGTTATTCGAAAATAAATTCTATTTTTGAAATTTAATTTCAAAAGCTTTTCACATTGAACCCGATTCCATTTCCAAACCATTTGAATTTAAAAATTCAAATTCCAAACTATTTCAAAAATCCGCGACTTAACAAATTTCCACGCGCAATCCATATTTGTGCGTGTATAAGTGTGGTCCAAGGGTTCAACAAAATAGTGCAACATCATCAATCATCACATTACATATTTAAGCACATCAATATTTGATAAGCGGTATAATTTATAACGCTTATCGTTCATTCACAGATTTACAGATAATATACTATCACAAATAAATGAATAAAATACACAGCTCAATCCACAGAACAAAATATCACAGATGAGATAGGACAATCAATTCAAAGCATCTCATACAATACAATCATTCATAAGTAAGATCAAGCATTCAATAATCATTTATAAGTAGGATTAATTAATTGTTTAATCCTAGTTAATTCAATTTATTTCCAATTAAATTAATAACTTATGAATTAATTATCCAATCCTGATTTATTAATTATAAATCATTTGATATAAATTAATTTATCAACCACTTTAATTAATTAAATTTTCTTAATTAATAAATTATTCTTAATTAATCACATTAATTAAATTAACCTCTAAACCAATTATATAATTAATTAACCCCTTAATTAATTATTTTAGGAATGTAAACCTTTAATTACTTACCATTAAGCAATCATCTCATAACAATTAATCATTAATTACCAATTATCAAATGATTTTCTTCAATTAATTAAACTAAATTAATTAACTTTAATTAATCAAAATATCCAAAATTAATTACAATAAGTAATTAATCCTTAATTACTTTCATTAAGTAATTGCATTTAAATAATTTATAGTTGATTATCTAAACTAATTAATCTAATTAATTATCACATTAATTAATACTTAATAATCCTTAGTTAATTATCTTCATTAACTAATAACATTTCTTAAATACTTTTAATTAATCTCTAATTATAAATTAATCCAAATCATTAATTTATAAATTAAATAAAGTATTCCTAAATTATCTTATTAGTTAAATCACTTAATTACCTTAATTATCTCTAAGGTAATCCATTTCTTTATTAATGACTTCATTAATATTAAAGTGTATTTAAAACATTACACTTCTAAATTTAGATTCAAATTTCATTTTGAATTTAAGATTCAAAATGATTATATATTTAAAACGTTAACCAAATTTAAATATCAACTTATAAACCTATATAAGCAAAGTTCTAACTAAATTACTTAGATTTTTATTTAAAATTTAAACTTTAAAATACATTACATTTTTACTTGCAAATTCAAGATTAAAAAATCATATATTTTTCATTCAAAATTCTTTTATAAAAGAACATGATCAAAATTCAAGTTTAAAACATTTATTTGAAACAAACTTACTTTAAAAAGCTATTTGATTTAAACTTGTTTAAAACATTCAGATTAAAAAACTGATTTAAATCACAGATTTGAATTCAAAGAAAAACTTGAATCCATGAATTAACTTTGATTTAAAACTTTGACTTTAAACTTGCTTTTAAAACCTTGATTTTAAATTCTTTATTTAAAATTCATAATCATTTTTAAACTTCAAAAGTTTATTTGAAAACTAAACTCAACTTTTGAATTTAAACCCAGTTTAAATTCTGTTTTCAGATTTTAAATTAAATTTTAAAATCTGAAAACTGCAGGTTTAAAAACTGTAAACCACATTTTAAATATTCTAAAAACTTTAAGATTCAAAGTCATTTAAATCTGACTTCATACTAGATTTAAACTTAGTTTAAATCTATCATCACAACTTTTAAATTCATTTAAATTTGCTTAAATTCCAATTGTAGATAGGTTTATCAAAAACTGAAGCAATACAAACTGACCCGAGACAAACCCCATCTACTTCGAGTCAGACTGCAACCTACTTCGAGTAAATTACTCGAATAACTCGAGTAAACCCGAGTTCAAAACTCTGCACAAACAAAGATCATCAGAGAATTTCAAATGGCATAATGCACATGCACCCTGGCTCTAGCCATCTCCGGCCAACCACCGGACCATCCACACATCAGCGACCATCACTGGAAATAAACACAGCCCTCGGAAATCATCACAGCAACCTGAAATCAAATCGAGCCCCTAGATCAAAACCTGGAAACTAGACTTGCCTCCAACCACAAAACCTGGAAACTTCGCTGCTCCTCAAACTTTGACCACCAGATCGACCGAGACTTCAACCTCGTCTTCAACCACACTCCAACTCCCAATATCCAGAACCCCGCAACACTCGATGAACCAGAGTGATCGACCTGACCAAAAATTCAACCCAGGAAAAAATTAGGTTTAGAAAACCTTCTGGCCAACCACCATCGCCATAATCCATTGATCAACCATCACCCATTTTTCCTGGCCTCTCCGATCACTCATCTACCTCCACAAAGAACCACAGCCACTCCGATCAACTGTATTGCCAGAGACAACCCAAAATCCCCAAATTGATCAAACCAGTAATGTATATCCAATACTTAACAAAAAAATGAGATTTCAGTTTTAAAAATCCTAATTTTGATTTAGTAATTAGTTTATGATCCTGAATCATCGATTTACCAAGTTTGAGTTTTTGATAAATACTTAAGCGTTACTATTCTTAAGGGTTTTCCAAAGCAAACTGATTCATTTTTAGCTTAAATAAAATTTTAACACTTCCTTCGTAATCAAACAGTCAGATCTTATTTTGATCCTAAGTCCTAGAAATCAATGGATCAAGAGAAAATGATTTAGAATATAAACCTTGGTTTGAAATTTATAAATAGGGTATTTTCCAGATAAACAAACATGCGGATATCATATATACTCAGAATTGCATAAGTATGTATACATATAACATACACATTTCTGACATATTCAAGCAACATATATAAATATACTAAAGCATTTTTTAAAAAGAAGTTACTCACCTGGTTTTCAAATGAACAGAGCTTTATTTATGATGAACAAACTTGAACTATGCTTGCTGAACTTTTCTTGATCCTCTGGCTTTAATGAAGTTGTTAATTTATAAGGTTGAATTTTGTTTAAAGTTGAAGATAAGCTTCCTTCAGTTTTATTTTTCTTGTTTTAATTTGAGATGAATGAACTGAAATGAAGTTTCTTGATATATAGGAAATGAAGTTTACAGGTGATTGTTTGTACAATAGAGTGGCACATTATTTTGTTTTGTACAAAACCAGACCAAAGATTTTTCTTGTTTGTTTGACTGTGCGGATTTTTTCCCTTAGTGTTTGACTAGCCGGTTTTATTTCTTGCTTTGGTGGGCTGATATCTTGTTTTAGTGGCTGATGAGATATACTTTGTGTGCTAAGATATTTTGGCATTAATTGTTCTTTGTCTTTTTTTTCTTGTTTGTTCATGTTTGAATATATTTGGTATCTTCCTTTCCAAGCTTCATACTTGAATGTATTTTTGTTTTGTAATACTTCATATATATGTTTACTTTATATTTGAGCATATATCTCTTTGCTGGCCTTTATCTTATATCTTTATAGCTTATCTTCTTTTATTTGTTTGTACCTTAATACTTAGATATTTTCTTTTGCTTTGCATTTCTGAACTTCACATATAAGATTCTACTTTCCTAGCAGCTTTTATACCTTATGTATATATAGATATAAAGTTATTTTAGTCAATGTTACAAAATTTTAACTTAAGTAGAATATATACTTTTATACTTAAACAATTTACAATTTTATCTTTCCTTTATTTTTAAACTTAAACTATTAAATAATTATTCTACTTATTATTTATTTTATTTCTAGCTTAAACATTTATTTTCAACTTTAATACTTATTGCCTTATTATACATTTGCATTCCCATATACATATAGACATTTAACTTATAAAGAAATCGTTTTTAAAACTTACTTATACTTTGATAAAATAACACACATATTTTATTTGAGTTTGCAGAAACTCGAACCAATTCACCAATTAATTTCATGATTTTTTATTTAAAAATTAAATTAATTATTAATTTAAACACAGTCAAAATCTGGGATCGTTACAGATTCCCCCCTTAAAGAAATTTCATCCTCGAAATTTGCAGGCACGAAAACAACAGTGATAGATACACAAAGACAGAGAAACAGTTTTCCAGGTTAAACTAGATATCTATTATTTATTTGGCTTACCAAATTAGAATATCAACAATAGATATGAGAACAAACTCATTCAATACTACACAGAATACTCGGGTCATCAGATCTATGAATATGCAGGGGCACTGGTTAGTTCGAAGGAATAACTAACTATTCGTGGAATATATCGGACCCCAGAGAATAAATAGATAGATTCGATCTTCTACCATTTCTCAGACACAAGATATGGATCCAAATTCAAGTCGGAACACCCAAAGTACATACCAATTTGTCCCTCTTCGGACTTCGATATACCCAAGAAATTACAATAGAATTTCAAATTTGGTTTTGATCGACATCATTTTATTGATATAATTCAAATTTAGCTTCATATTTGTTAACCAATTTATTTAAAATTTTCAATTTCAAATTTCCAATTCATTAAAGTTCAAATCGAAAAGCTGATAAGAAACCGATGAAGATACGAAGTAAGGATTTTCTACAACGATTCGTAGGTCCACCTTCACACCGAAACTTCTTTCTTGCAGCTGCCACGAAGAAAATCAAAAGAATTTGAAACCGAATCAAAGAAAATTTGAGAAGAAAGTTGTTTCCACCATTGTAGGGTATTGACCATTTATAGTGGTATTCCCCTGTCCCCAATCTCGTTCTCTTCTTGCACTCATACTTACTATCAGTGAATAACAAGAGGATTTACTGAAGCACGAACGGATATCTTAGGGATATACTCATTCTAGGGTATACTTCACCCTATCTCTAATGAGTTACTTAATGTGTTATACTCCTGAGCTAAAATTTTCACCCTCAGCTCGGATACCAAATGTAGCGATCCTGACTCGACCTTCAAAAATCGGCACCGAATACGACACTCATATTCCAATGCCACAGATCCAAACGTCGAATCTGGTATGCCCGAGCTTATAACACCATTAAGTACAGCACAGCGGAAGAAAATAATATCAATATACAACATCTGATACAATATTCAGATACAATGATGATACAATAGAATGATACAATGGATATCAACATATCAGAGATACAAGAAATAGCAGCGGAAAGATAATGTCTTCAATACCAACTCCAAAATGCAACTGCAACACCATCTCTAGATCACCAATCCAGAAATAGGTCGAACTCCCAATAACGATGCACAAAGATAAGCAAGTGCAGTCGTGATCCAAAGACTGGACTAACTCCAGATAATCTACTAATCCTGACTATCTGAAAAACCCAACTCTAGACTGCCCGTGTGGAAAATTATGGGCACCCAGAGTTTAGGAAAGGAACAATAAACTCCGAGTCAGTCATGGGACTGGTGTGAGTAACAAAAACAGTTTGGTCTTTTAAAAACAAACAATAAGAATTTAGATTGAAATCCGCAATGCTTTTAAAAAAATGAAACTACCATAAGCCTCCCACCGCACACACCATGCAAACGCAGAATTGGAGAAGATTTCTCCTTATGATAGTCAAACATGCTTGATACGAGAAAATTTCTTTTCAATATTAGTACTAGTGCATAGTGTAGAAAAAATTTCGAAAGTATAATATAAATCTTAGCCAGCATAGGTACCATTATATTATGCCCTCTATAGCTACCTCCTTAGGAGGCAGGTTATACAACTAAAACCGTACAGGGCGCGTATTGTTTTGTTTGGATTTTCCAACAAATGGTATGGCTAAGGAACTTCCCACTGTCCATGGGTACGCCTCTGGCGGGACGTCCCGAGAACTTAACCAGTTCTCTGCTAACACAAGGCCGGGTTACCTCTGTAACTGGGTAACTACTTCTCGAGCATGCCACCCTCCGGTCCTTTGGGACCTTTATCTGAGGCGCCTCTAAACGACAAAGCAACAACCACACAGAAAATGAGATTGAAGCCCACCACATAGGTTAACATCTGGGATCCATACCATAATACCACCCTTTACCAGAAAGGAATGGCACACCCTAAAGGGCGCGACCCTCATAACCTTGCCGCATCTTTCCTGTTTCGACCTTTTCCGGGTTGTAACGTCCTGATGCAGTCTCGCCCACAAAGCTACGCTTTATACAAAAGCCATACTTTGATCATAAATGATCAACAAATGATCATCAACACACAGCAGCACTCAGCATGCCACACTACCAAATTGGGAGTATATCGTTGATAACCTTCAACTACATAACCTCTGAGCTCGTACGTCTTAGAGAAGAGTGTTAAGCTAAGATAATAAATTCTCCGCCACCAACAGATATGTATTTGAAAGAAATCTGTTTTATATCTCAAAGTGTAGTGTCAGCCATACAACCATACAAGTCTTTCCCGGGTTCGAATAGAACCAAAGGCACTTCCGAAGAAGCCCTTGTAAATCCGGGTATTCACAATCCCGATTGGACTTCCCATCACTTAGGGAGAACTCTATACTGGAGCAACTCAGTGCAGAGTCAATCGATAGGTCATCCTATCGCTTTCTCAAATACCTGGTCTTCACCACCGGTCTTCAAATGCAATCTATAACGCTGTATCACTATTCGGAATGGGCTATACGACACAAAGGTCCTCTCCAGGCTAAACCGAAGAATGAGCGCAATATTTTAAAAATATGGATATGGGATTTTAGTTATGTCACAACTTCAAAGAAACCCAAAACCTTTCTTCAAATGGTTTAAACAAATTACCATTTCAAATCTTTTAAACAAAAGATTTATTTCACAAAGTTTACCCAGTTTCACAAAGATCCATTTACGGATTCCAAAATAATTTCCATTTCAATTTGATTAACTCGTTAAATCTTTAAATTAAAGATATAGCTTTCAAACCATTTCCTTAACTTGGAAAACCATTTTCATTTTAGACTTGAAATCCTTTTAACCGAAATTGGAAGTCCATTTCTTATGTGAAAGCTTTTATTTTGAAAAAAAATATTTTTCATTTCGGGAGAATCCAATTATACTTGCAGGAGTTAGAGCCTTTGAATTCAAATTCAAATTCCTAAATAAATATATTTAAAATGGTTTAATCCATATATAACTTGTATAACATATTTAATCACTAGTTTCAAATCATAGAATTCAGTTTCAAAATTTGAATTTAAATTTAAATCAAATTATTCAAATTACGAAGCGTAATCGAGTTATTCAAAAATAAATTCTATTTTTGAAATTTCATTTCAAAACCTTTTCACTTTGAACCCGATTCCATTTCCAAACCATTTGAATTTAAAAATTCAAATTCAAAACTATTTCAAATATCTGCGACTTAACAAATTTCCCCGTGCAATCCATATTTGTGTGTGTATAAGTGTGGTCCAAGGGTTCAACACAATAGTGCAACAACATCAATCATCACATCACATATTTAAGCAAATCAATATTTGATAAGCGGTATAATTTATAACGCTTTTCGTTCATTCACAGATCACAGATAATATACAAATGTCATAAATAAATGAATAAAATGCTCAACTCAATCCATAGAACAAAATATCACAGATCAGATAGGACAATCAATTCAAAGCATCTCATACAATACAATCATTCATAAGTAAGGTCAATCATTCAATAATCATTTATAAGTAGGATTAATTAATTGTTTAATCCTAATTAATTCAATTTATTTCCAATTAAATTAATTACTTATGAATTAATTATCCAATCCTGATTTATTAATTATAAATCATTTGATATAAATTAATTTAACAACCACTTTAATTAAATTTTCTTAATTAATAAATTATTCTTAATTAATCACATTAATTAAATTAACCTCTAAACTAATTATATAATTAATTAACCCCTTAATTAATTATTTTAAGAAAGTAAACCTTTAATTACTTACCATTAAGCAATCATCTCATAACAATTAATCATTAATTACCGATTATCAAATGATTTTCTTAAATTAATTAACTTTAATTAATCAAAATATCCAAAATTAATTACAATAAGTAATTAATCCTTAGTTACTTTCATTAAGTAATTACATTTAAACAATTTATAATTGATTATCTAAATTAATTAATCTAATTAATTATCATATTAATTAATACTTAATAATCCTTAGTTAATTATCTTCATTAACTAATAACATTTCTTAAATACTTTTAATTAATCTCTAATTATAAATTAATCTAAATCATTAATTTATAAATTAAATAAATTATTCCTTAATTATCTTATTAGTTAAATCACTTAATTACCTTAATTATCTCTAAGGTAACCCATTTCTTTATTAACGACTTCATAAATATTAAAGTGTATTTAAAACATTACACTTCTAAAATTAGATTCAAATTTCATTTTGAATTTAAGATTCAAAATGATTATATATTTAAAACATTAACCAAATTTAAATATCAACTTATAAACCTATATAAGCAAAGTTCTAACTAAGTTACTTAAATTTTTATTTAAAATTTAAGCTTTAAAATTCATTACATTTTAACTTGCAAATTCAAGTTTAAAAACAAATCATATATTTTTCATTCAAAATTCTTTTATAAAAGAACTTTATCAAAATTCAAGTTTAAAACATTTATTTGAAACAAATTTACTTTAAAAAGCTATTTGATTTAAACTTGTTTAAAACATTTAGATTTTAAAACTGATTTAAATCACAGATTTGAATTCAAAGAAAAACTTGAATCCATTAATTAACTTTGATTTAAAACTTTGACTTTAAACTAGCTTTTAAAACCTTGATTTTAAATTCTTTATTTAAAATCCATATTCATTTTAAAACTTTAAGATTCAAAAGTTTATTTGAAAACTAAACTCCACTTTTGAATTTAAACCCAGTTTAAATTCTGTTTTCAGATTTTAAATTAAATTTTAAAATCGAAAACCGCAGGTTTAAAAACCTAAAAACCACATTTTAAATATTCTAAAAACTTTAAGATTCAAAGTAATTTGAATTTAACTTCATGCTAGATTTAAACTTAGTTTAAATCTATCATCACAACTTCTAAATTCATTTAAATTTGCTTAAATTCATATTGCAGACAGGTTTTTCAAAAAACTGAAGCAATACAAACTGACCCGAGACAAACCCCATATTCTTCGAGTCAGACTGCAACCTACTTCGAGTAAATTACTCAAATAACTCGAGTAAACCCGAGTTCAAAACTCTGCACAAACAAAGATCATCAGAGAATTTCAAATGGCATGGTGCACATGCACCGTGGCTCTGGCCATCTTCGGCCAACCACCAGACAATCCACACATCAGCTACCATCACTGGAAATGAACATGGTCCTCAAAAATCATCACAGCAACCTGAAATCAAATCAAGCCCCTAGATCAAAACCTGGAAACCAGACTTGCCTCCAACCACAAAACCTGGAAACTTCGCTGCTCCTCAAACTCTGACCACCAGATCGACCGAGACTTCAACCTCGTCTTCAACCACACCCCAACTTCCAATATCTAGAACCCCGCAACACTCGATGCACCAGAGTGATCGACTTGACCAAAAATTCAACCCAGGCAAAAATTAGGTTTAGAAAACCTTCTAGCCAACCACCATCGCCACAATCCTCTGATCAACCATCACCCTTTTTTCCTGGCCTCTCCGATCACTCATCTACCTCCAGAGAGAACCACAGCCATTCTGATCAACTGTATTGCCCGAGGCAACCCAAAATCTCCCAATTGATCAAACCAGTAATGTATATCCAATACTTAACTGAAAAAAATGAGATTTTAGTTTTAAAAATCCTAATTTTGATTTAGCAATTAGTTTATGATCCTGAATCATTGATTTACCAAGTTTGAATTTTTGATAAATACTTAAGCATTACTGTTCTTTAGGTTTTTCCAGAGTAAACTAATTCATTTTTAGCTTAAATAAAATTTTAACACTTCCTTCGTAATCAAACAGTCAGATCTTATTTTGATCCTAAGTCCTAGAAATCAATGGATCAAGAGAAAATGATTTAGAATTTAAACCTGGGTTTGAAATTTATAAACAGGGTATTTTCCAAATAAACAAACATGCTGATATCATATATACTCAGAATTGCATAAGTATGTATACATATAAACATACACATTTCAGACATTATTCAAGCAACATATATAAATATACTAAAGCATTTTTTAAAAAGAAGTTACTCACCTGGTTTTCAAATGAACAGAGGTTTATTTGCGATGAAAAAACTTGAACTATGCTTGCTGAACTTTTCTTGATCCTCTGGCTTTAATGAAGCTGTTAATTTATAAGGTTGATTTTTTTTTTAAAGTTGAAGATAAAGCTTCCTTCAGTTTTGTTTTTCTTGTTTTAGTTTGAGATGAACGAACTGAAATGAAGTTGCTTGATATATAGGAAATGAAGTTTACAGGTGATTGTTTGTACAGCAGGGTGGCACATTATTTTGTTTTGTACAAAACCAGACCAAAGATTTTTCTTGTTTGTTTGACTATGCAGATTTTTTTCCCTTTGTGTTTGACTAGCCAATTTTATTTCTTGCTTTCTTAGGCTGATATCTTGTTTTAGTGGATGATGAGATATACTTTGTGTGCTAAGATATTTTGGCATTAATTGTTCTTTGTCTTTTTTTTCTTGTTTGTTCATGTTTGAATATATTTGGTGTCTTCGTTTGCAAGCTTCATACTTGAATGTATTTTTGTTTTGTAATACTTTATATATATGTTTACTTTATATTTGAGCATATATCTCTTTGCTGGCCTTTATCTTCTTGCTTTATAAGCTTATCTTCTTTTATTTGTTTGTACCTTAATACTTAGATATTTTCTTTTGCTTTGCATTTCTAAACTTCACATATAAGATTCTACTTGCCTAGCAGCTTTTATACCTTATGTATATATAGATATAAAGTTATTTTAGTCAATGTTACAAAATTTTAACTTAAGTAGAATATATACTTTTATACTTAAACAATTTACAATTTTATCTTTCCTTTATTTTTAAACTTAAACTATTAAATACTTATTCTGCTTATTATTTATTTCTATTTCTAGCTTAAACATTTATTTTTAACTTTAATACTTATTGCCTTATTATACATTTGCATTCCCATATACATATAGATATTTAACTTAGAAAGAAATCGTTTATAAAACTTACTTATACTTTGATAAAATAACACACATATTTTATTTGATTTTGCAGAAACTCGAACCAATTCACCAATTAATTTCACAATTTTTTATTCAGAAATTAAATTAATCATTAATTTAAACACAGTCAAAATATGGGATCGTTACAGATGCACTCCAAATTTGAAGAAACTCATATGCATCCACATGTAATTTTCAGTTCGTCAACATAAGCTATAACATACTCCAAATCCATATACTTCAGTCTGGTACACAACTCTTCTCACTTTATCAACATGTCCCCGTACAAACACTCCAGATCATGCTTCAGCCTGTAGTTTGCACGATCCCTTCTTGATAGCCTATTTGCAACATTGCCCATCATCGGATCCATGCATTCTACAGCAAGTCAGCACCAAAGATCCATGCATCAAATTTAAAGTGCAAGTCAAGTTGTTATCAAAATATCTAAGAGTTGTAGCTACGCTTTTGCCCAAAGCTTTTAACCCAGCAAAATGAAATACATCAAACCTGCAGCCATAAAAATTAACATAAGTAATACGGCGAGGCCATTGCTTTGCCTTTGTATTTTTAGTTTAATAATTTTTTGGAAACTTAGCTAACTTTGCATAGTTTTTATAAAAACACAGTTGATTTTTATAATCTTATTTGATTTTTATAGAACTCGGTTAATTTTTATAAAACTTAGCTAAATTTTACAAATTAGTAAATTTAGTCGAAGTTAACTTTTATAAAAGCAAAGTAAATTTTATTAACATAGTTATTTTTATAAATTTAGTTATTTTTTTAAAAACCTAATTAATTTCTATGAACTTAGTTACTTTTATAAACTTAGTTAATTTTCATAAAATTTAGCTAACTTCTATAAAAAAAATAGTTAATTTTTGTAAATTGAGTTAATTTTTATAAATTTAATTAATTTATACAAAACTCAGTTAATCTTTATATATTTATTTAATTTTTATAAAATTTTGCTAATATTTAGAAATTTGTTAAAATTTTATAGAACTTGATTAACTTAGGTAAATTTTATAAATCTTAGAATATTTTTATAAATTTACTTAAATTTTATAGTTAATTCTTAGAAAAATATTTAATCTATAAAACTTAGTTAACATAGTTATTTTTTATAAACTTAGTTAAATTTTGATAAAAGTTGATTAATTTTTTTAAACTTTTACTCGACAGTTAAATTCTTATAAAACTTGATTAATGTTTACAAACTTGGTTATTTCATTGTAAAACTTAGTTAACTTGGTCGATATATCTGATTTACTCATATATTAAATTAACAAAAAAATTAATATGAAAATTTCACACTTCACATTTCCTGTTCAGCAGGTGATACAATCTCTACTTTGATGCGTGCCTCAGCTTTCAGGCATAACTTTGTAGCTATGTGCTGGGCTTTAGTACCAATATCATCCTACAATATTGCAATCGATGATATACAAAGATTGTTCTATAAAACTGATAGAGTTCACATAAAGGTATTGAATGCTTTTTACATTAAACTAAGAAGAGATGCAGTTAATAATTAGACTAACCCCAATTGAAGGTAAAGATGCATCAACTTTTGATGCTGTCCTAAAACCTCTTTTTCGAATAGGATCCTTTTTGTAACAACCCCAAATTACGGGGAATAAAAGAACGCCTTGTTTATTTAGTTTAGTTCTGAATAAACGACCAGGTTTCTCCGTAGCTTGTGTTACTGTCTCCTTCTTCCTTGCCATAATAACCTAAACATACAAAGTAAAAAATAATGTTCAATTATTTCTTAGAGAGAGTAATTCTTCATATAAGAGAATAATATATTGGTCGTGCGGTGTCTCGAAGCTGCACAAGTTTGACAATTCTGTTAGTTGAAAGTTTTATAGACAGACGTGATAGAGTTCATTTTATGTTATCTAAACAATATGTTCCTCTTCTTTCTTATTCTCCTAAACGAATAGGGCTGCATGAACAATGAAACCTACAGAGCACTGATTCAATATTCGAATTTAAGGGGTTTATCCATTGGATAAGAAACAAATTGATGATAACTTTTGAAACCATGGCATATATTTGAATAACTTGTAAAGACAAATTAACAAAGTTGAAATCTACATGGTGAATATGTTGTTTAGCGTCATAGCAAATTGTCAACAAAAATGTTTTCAGTCGGAAAAATATGTATTAGAGAAGAAAATATAACAAATAAAATACATAAGTGACAACTACAAGATAGAAGATTCTTAAAAAAAGGAAAAGGGAAAGAGAAAAGGAAACTCGGTAAGCAGGCATGAATAACCGAACTGGTATTATCTTGATATCCAAGGCTTGTAAGAAGATCACATATGGCACATGTTGGCAACATGGGATTTATTTATATACAATTTGTAACCCAAAATACAATTATATCTCCCTTGAAAAACGTATTTAGTTATCTTGCCTTGCTGCCTAGCCCATGCATTATTACTTGATACATCACATGGAATAAGCATTCTCTCATTTATATCGGATGTTCGAAGCCTTACTAACTCCAATTTAGAATACATGTACAGGTCATTTTTTCTTTACCTCAGACTTTATTATTTGTTTTATAGTAGAGTTTATACACACAACAGTTTGACAAAGAAAGGGTCATATCAGACATAAATATATGCATCGAATAAATCACTTATAATAGAGTGCCATCCAAGTTTGTTAGTTGATTATAAAAGTTATGTTGTTTTCACTCTATAATAAGTTACCAAACAATAGCACATGACCCTCTTATAAACGTCAACCCAACAACTTAACAGTACTAATCTGAAATGTTCCACAAATGTATCTGTATTCCAATCAAGAGCCTAATACCACAGAATGAAACAAAAATCAAATCTTCATACCTTATTTCAAAAGAAAACACATACTAATTTGATGATCCAATAATTGAAATCAGGTTACCTTGTTTGAAATCCCTCACTGTCATTAGTTTTATCTGCAAAAATAGAAATTGCAGTCAATAGGTGATGACATTTGGAACTCAAGACTTTATACCACTTGCTAGCAACGTTGCGAGCATCAGAATTTTTTCACTCGGAAACATGTTGTGTCTCCTTGTAGATTATATGTATTGATTTGTCAAGGTTGTCACTTTTAAGATCAGATTGGAACAACACTAAATTCCTCCACTTGAGTTTAAAATGTGCACTGCTAATAGTAGGATTAGCGTATTCATTTATATCATTATGCGAGTTACTGTATTTTGAGCCCCTAAGCATTTGATAAGGATTCAACATGTGTAAAACTGTAAAAGAAATAATATCCAAACTTATCCTTTTTATTTTGCAAGTTAGTTATGTGTATATCAATACATATTCTTGGATATGTGACGTAATACATCTAAAGCTAACAAAAATTGTTTAAAGGCGGACTAAAAAGACTTTGGTGTAGTTTCACATAACAATTCTGAGCTTCAATATGGACAGTAGATAGAGATATTCTAAATTCAACATCACTCGGTTGTAACATTATCCTGAGTTATTATACGATAGAGTCTGCTCACAGCAGCCACAAAATTTAAGTTCTCATTTGTCTATACAATACACCAAAAACAAACATAATGAACATGATAGATGTAGCGATCCAAATTCCAATGGTCCGAATTTTTCGCAAAAATGCTAAAAACCAGGCCTACTAAAGCCCGAGTTGGGTATCTGCTATCGTACAAATAGGCAAAGATAAATATATCAGAGCTCAATTAATTATCTCACAACGGAATTGACTAAAATATAGTAGTAATTAAATATTCATCCTAAATAATAAAACTTTCTAAGCAAGTTTCATAAAGCTGAGAAGTCTCTTCCATCTACCTAACATGTAGGATGTTATGAGGAGGGGGTCAAAACAAAAGTTCTAGTGAATGAATAAATTATATACTTCTAGGCTTAATTCTACATATATCGTTTTATTTCTATTTACTCTTATATTAGGTTCATTCGGTTACAATACTCTCGCCTTTATTCGTGAACCGTGCCCATCTACTCCATAGTAGATTAAAACTAATAACTAACATATACATATATGTAGCAATATGCCTAATGACCGTATTGGTGCTAGGTACTACCCATAGCACCTTCCGTATCCTTCTCGCAAAGGATTCCATCGTCTTACTTCTATAGCGTTCTGTGACAATATCTGTACCTTCATGAGGCTTACAATAAAGATGTTCCGTCGTCTACTATGAAAACGTAAAACTGTGACCACACTGGTCTATACTAATGCTCGGACATCTGCAACGTACCACTTAGGGCATACATTGAGGATTAAACGTAATCGTTCTATCTACTCTCTGAATCGCGCCAACAAAGTCTACCTTGTACGGAAATCAGTATGGGGTTTTCTATATCTATAAAGGACAGCTTCGTTAGGCTTACAATACAGATATTCTAGTTGGTATGTCTCTTTTTCATTGTGGCTATGCCCCCCCCAGCTTCCCCTCAACTAATCGAAAGACTTCTAAAGAATTAAGTGGTCGTGCCCTATTGCAAACAATCTAACATCCAATTGACGGTTCCCCTCCATCCAATGTCTCGATAGTGAAAGAATCATTGACATGTTGGTTTAATTCCAGTCTTTCCCGAAATCACTCTTGGTCTTGATGTTGGCCGATACCCGCATGCGTCCATTCTTTACCTTACTTGCAAGTACTGGACATATGAATACCCTACTCCGAACACCAAGCCCTTCTGATTGACTACAAAGATCAGCTTCGTTGGGCCTACAATGCAAATGCAGTCAAGACATAATCTCTTTATGGAACACTTACAGACCTGCCTCCGGGGATGTTGCTTCGTTAGGCCTACCCAAAAGGCCATCTTAAAGTATCCTCACGTCCCATTGAAGTCTCTTACTTCCTTCTAGCCAAAAATTCAAAGTTGGACGCACTTTTCCATTGTTGGAATCGGTGATGAACTGCTTCATTAGGCGCTTCATCCTTTGGGCTGTTCCAAACGCAATTCGATTCTTTTACTAGACCCTATGTCTAATCTTTTAATTTGCGTTTAAGTTGCCTTCTTACTCTGTTGGCTACTTAATTAACTTAATTAGCATATTCTTTCCCTCATCCCACTTCTAATTATTATGAGATTACTAAAGATCTAATAGGGAATACTATTACTATGAGCCACATCATTATCTTGCTTATTTAACTTAATATATAAATCTTTTAAGTTCAAAGAAATAAGCCTCTTTTACCATTTATGTTTTATTTTCTTATTGACTTAATATAAGTTGTTTAAATAAGCTTCTGTCATTGTTCTCTACTACCATTGCTTACCAATCTAGTTTAAGTGTCACAATAAGCTTTTCCGTTCTTATTTCCCAACCTATGTTTTAATTCTACGTGTAATTGTTACTTTTTCTTCTTTTACAGTCTGTTATATAATTACAAGCATTTCTTGTCTGTTCTAGTCTGCCTTCTTTTATTATGATATAGAATTTCCTTTAATTCCCTAACATTACATAATTCGCTTATCATAATAGTTGCTTATTTAAATAGCCTACATAGTAAATGCAGACTTAGGCTCATTAATTTTTGCAGCTTCAAATTCTTGATTAATAACTTTCTTGTTACAATTCATACTTTACTTTATTGTCTTCTATTTTAGGAAGTAATTCTATTTTATTTGGTTGGTTATGAAAACTATATAATCCATTTCCATATCTTAATATTGGGTAATACTATAACACTAATTCGTAACTGCAATATATTTCTTTTACTATTTTGGAGTAGTGTAAAATACAGCGGTTTCTCTATTTACACTAGCTCTTTTTTTTATTTCTTTTATTCTTACAGTTACGTTTATCGCTATCTTTTATATGTTAAGTTATGGAAATGTATCATGTTCTCCAAAGCGACCAATTAATCTAATAATTACTTCCAAATTAACTATTTCCATTTTAATGCAATTTCTTACAGTAATTTTATTCCTCAAACTTTTATTATTTTACATCTTCATTTTAATATTTTTAATCCATATTCGCATTTAATATATTCTAATCCGTACGTGAAGAAAAAGAAGTGGATAGAAGAAAACTGACGCTTGCATAAAATCCACAACGTGGAAAAAGATGTAAATAAGGCATAGAAAATAGTATATAATACTAATACTGTAAATAAACTGCAAGTTTCCTTATAGTTCAGCATAATTTAATTAATATGATTAATTACCAAATAAAATTTTCTAAACGGGAATCTAACGATAATATATCTTAAACTTAGAAGATATATAAATAAATCCACTCACCCATCATTCTTAGCTTCGCTTGTGCTCTACTTGGCTCCATAGTCCTTTTGATCCCCTTCTTCTAAGGTATATAATATTTTAATAAAAGATCATCTCCCAAGAAATTATTTTATTTTTAGGGTTCTGACTTAGGCAATGAACCCATGGGAAGAAATCTAATTGTGAGAAGATAGTTAGGCCTGGAGTCCTATTTTTATTGGAGCTTGGGGATCTCAGGCCATTGGATTCTTGAATTGAACCTAGAGCCACCACGTCACAGTGTAATTTGGAGCCATCAGATCGAAGAACGTATGGCTCAAATTGTGCAAAAACAAGAAAACGCGTCACTGCACGTCCAAGCCATGCGTGGGTCGACCGGGTGGACGACCGCCCTTAGCAAGCGGTCGATCGGGCGGTTGACCGTTGCGCCTATTGGATCGACTTTCTGGTCGGCCCATATCTGCATTATGCTATTTTTTCGTTCTGTTTCTTATTCTATTTATTTCTTAACTTCTTCATATTGGTTCGGATATTGACGAGTTATATATGGAAACCGATCAGAAAATAGCCCCGAACACAACAGTACAAGTCCCGAAGCCATATTCTGAAAATTCCATAATTATTTATTTTTATTACTTATCATTATACGTTAAATTTTAACTGAATAAAAATGCAGGGTGTTACATTCTCCCACCCTTAGGAAATTTTGTCCCCAAAACTTGACAAGGTTAAGATTTATGTAATCCCTCACCTTAATTACAACCATTTTGTGTACATCCAATTTGACAACCATCCGTGCTTTTGTGCAGAAGTGCTTTTCAAGATAAAATATATGCGTGTACATGAATTTCTAAGAGGTACCTCCTATATGAATGCTTTTTATTTAAAAATTTATTTTTAAAACATGAAGCGCTCAACTAAATATACTTGCAATTTCTATATGAATGCAAATTTTTTTTGAAAACTTAAAACATTTTTTACCCAATTTTCCCACACTCATATTGAATAGGGGTGTAGTTCAACCAATTTTTCATCCAAATCCTAACACACAACTTCTAATATTTGAATCTCAGAAAATATATTTTTCAGAATTGGATTTCTTATGTCAAAAAGAAGGTAGAAAACGAAAAAACTTCACATTTCTCCATTTTACTTTTGCCTACCTCTCTCTCCGTGCTTGGAACTTATGCCTATAAAATCTCAATTTTCTTTCCCAAGCAAAGTTTACACAAGAAATTATCTTTTTTTTTTAAATTTTCAGTTCATGTTTCTGTCGCTTTCTTTAAATTTATTATTTTCCTTTTAGCTATCTTATTCTGCTTTTACTTTTTATAATAACATCTTATGTTCTTATTCTCTATTTGTGAACACCAAAAATAAAGTGAAAAAGCATCTACACTGGTCTACTATTACAGCAGAGTTTTCAAATGCTTACATAATAGTACAATTTTATATCTAAAGAGAAAAAAAGCGTACTACATTGCGGTGCTAGATAGGTGACCCAAGTAGGCTAACATAGCTATCATCTCAGATTAGGAGGCCTAGGACCCTATCCGCACTGACACAAGAAGGCGCTAATAAAAGAATCTAAACAGCTAAGACGCTCCTCCTACCGCCTAGTGCTCGTCACAATCTCCTGTTGCGTCCTAGCTAACTCCTGATGTGTCCTAACCAGCTCCTATTGTCCTCGTAGAAGCTCCGCGTGCTCCCTAGCGAGCCACTCTTACCCATCGACAATGCTCTAAACTGGTTATCGTAGCTCGACGGTGGATGGTGCTGAGAGGGTCCTGCTCTCTCCTTCCAAGATCCATATCCTCACCCACTCTGCATCGTGGGCTCTAACGTCCAAGTGGGCCATGATGAATCTACATGCCCAACGCTGCCTCTAAATGGTGGCGAAGGAAAGTATTGCGGCTCGTGAAAGTACTGTGGTGCCTAGAAATGTGGCTCATGCTCTTGCTCCTCCGATGGAGCCTGTATCTAATCTTAACCTATATTCATCCTCTTCAGAGTAGATGAATTAATCATGGGGTGGGCCTGCTCACTATAAGTCTCTCTCTCCATCTCAACTCCGACCCACCTAAAGACCTGTGTCCAAAGGTGACAATATATCATAGTAGAGCGACGAAGTCCCGCTGCGGTCATGTACTAGGTCATAATCGTCCTAGCGCAGTTCACCTGCAAGCCTCCGAATATGGCGTAAGTGGCATGCCTCACTATGGGGTAGATCTGGTCATAACTCCCCATCTTATGGAAAAGGTTATGCTGCAAAATGTGTATAACCAATCTAGCTAGTGGGCACAACTGTCTAATGCGCTATTTGGGGTACTGTGGATCTACTAAAATCTTGTGTAAGACGGCCATGTCCGTCATCTCAATATGTCATATCTCCAACCTACGTCCTCTAACATCGAAAATACTCACCAACTGGGTCCTGAAAAATACTATCCTCACTGCATTGACCTACGACTGGAAGGCCAACTCCTCATCCTCGTCACTAATATGTAAGTTAGCATCGAAAAGACGTACTAACCTGGGATATGCTCGTCGCTCGAATTTCTCATGGCACAAAATTTGTCTTAGCCCTGTGTGCAAAAAGGGCTGCTCTAAAGGGGTGCCTAAAAAATCAGAAAACTTCACCGCCCTTCCTTGAAAAATCTGGTAAGTGGTTGTATCAGAGTAAGACCGCACAATCCTCTTATCACTCTGGCACCACGCTCCTCCTGTGGTGTAAGTTGTAGAAAAAGATGGACTAAAGAGAGTCTTGGAGCATGGTGAAAAACTCTTAGATTTGTGAAAAAGATGTATGGATCCAAGTAGATCTCATGATACGCTTCAATTTGGCACTAACCGTGAGCGAAACGGTGGAGTTTTTGAGGCGTTTAGGTGGTTGGAAGAGGCGGTTTTTGGGTGCGGCCGCTGTCTTCAGGAGGAGGAAATAAGAATGAGGAAGGAGAGAAGGGGGCACGCGTTTATATGCATTCGAATGAACTAAGGCGGTCGACCCGCCTTAGTAAAAGGTCGACCAGCCGTTCGACTGGGTCGGCCTTTCTTTTGCTTTTTTTTCATGCTGCCACGTCACGTTCCTCCCCCTTAACTAAATAAAGCCTAACCTATCAATTTCCAGGTTGTCTAAGTCGCAGTTACGGCTTAGACTAAATATCCCCATCTACTATCCACCCTCCAAGTGGAGTCTTGACATGTTTCATCCTTCCATTGAACCTATATTGATATCCATAAGCTCGCTCCAACCACTTAAATCGTCTAACCCATAAAAATTCTCTTTCAAAACAGCTTTAATTTCTTTACAGCCAGATAAATATTTTCATGTACTTATATAAGGATTTAAAAATACGTTTATACTTGGCTAGGAAAGATGTCGCATAAAACATCGTCACTAGAGCCCAAAACACTAGTTTTCAATTAAAGTCTATATTTTCCTAAACTGTATATTTCTCTATTTTCAAATTCAAAAATGCATTAAAGTTGTTTCTCTCCAAATTCCCATATTAATAAGGCTATAAACTTCTAAAGTTAAAACGTGAAAATCTTCCAAAAATTTATATTCAAATTTTTAAGAGTTTAATTGCTGGGCTAGACTATAAAGTGGCTTTTTAATTTAATTTCTTCTTTCTAAATATCCTTTACTGAACCCAAAAATCTTCACCATATGAGGTCTTTTAGCTTTTGGAATTTCCTCGTTCCAAGTTTAGATATACAGAATTGTTCTCCAAACTTTCCCCAACTATTGGTTTACTCAAAGGAATGGACTTCTCTTTGGTTTTTTATGAGTATACATATATTTATATATAAAAAAATACAAATACATTCACTCACTGTCTACTTAGTAGTCAAAACCTAGGCTCTGATACCAAATGTTGCAACTCGAATTCTAATGGTTCGGATTTTTCGCAAAAATGCTAAAAACCAAGCCCACCGAAGCCCGAGTTGGGTATCTGGTATCCAACAAATAGGCAAAGATAAATATATCAGAGCTCAATTAATTATCTCACAGCGGAATTGACCTAAATATAATAGTAAGTAAATAATCACCCTAAGTAATAACACTTTCTGAGCAAGTGTTGTAAAGCTGAGAAGTTTCTGTCATCTACCTAACCTGTAGGATGTTATGAGGAGAGGGTCAAAACAAAAGTTTTGGTGAATGAATAAATTATATACTTTTAGGCTTAATTCTGCATATATTGTTTTATTTCCATTTACTCTTATATTAGGTTCATTCGGTTACAATAATCTCGACTATGTTCATGAACCGTGCCCATCTACTCCATAGTAGATTAAAACTTAATAACTAATATATACATATATGTAGCTATATGCCCAATGACCGTATTGGTCCTAGGTACTACCCATAGTACCTTCCGTATCCTTCTCGCAAACGATTCCATCGTCTTGCTTCTATAGCGTTTTGTGACTATATCCGTAAAGGACAGCTTCCCAAGACCTACAATACAGATGTTCCATCGTCTATTATGAAAACGTAAAACTGTGCCTGCACTAGCCTATACTAATGCTTGGACATCCGCAATGTACCACCCAATTCATACATTGAGGACTATAGGTAACTATTCTATCTACACTCTGAATCCCGCCAACAAGGTTTACCTTGTACGGAACTCGATCGTGGATTTTCGATACTTGAAAAGGATAACTTCATTAGGCCTACAATATAGATATTCTAGTTAGTCTGTCTCTTTTTCAACGTGGCTATGGCCCCACGCAGCCACCCCTCAACTAATCAAAAGACTTCTAAAGAGTTATGTGGCCATACCCTACTGCAAACAATCTAACATCCAATTAGCGGTGCCCCTCAGAAAGAATCATGCTAGTTGGTGTAACTCTGGTCTTTTCCGAAATCGCTCTTGGTCTTGATGCTGGCCGATGTCGGCGTGCGACTATCCTTCACCTTACTTGCAAGTACTGGACATACGAATACCCTACTTCTAACACCAAGCCCTTCTGACTACATACAAAGGATAGCTTTGTTAGGCCTACAATGAAAATGTAGTCAATGCATACTCTCTTGATGGAACACGTATAGACCTGCTTCTGGGGATGCAGCTTCGTTTGGCCTACCCAAGGGGCCATCCTAGAGTATCCTCATGTCTCGTTGAAATCTCATACTTCCTTCCAACCAAAAAATTCTAAGTTGGACGCACTTGTCCATTGCTGGAATCCGTGATGAACTACTTCGTTAGGAACTTCATCCTTTGGACTGCTCCAAACGCAATTCGATTCTTTTACTAGACCCTAAGTCTAAGCTTTTAATTTGCGTTTAGGTTGCTTTCTTACTCTGTTGGCTACTTATTTAACTTAATTAGCATATTCTTGCCCTCGTCTCACTTCTATTTATTGTGAGATTACCAAAGATCTAATAGGGAATACTGTTAGTATGAGCCACATTCATTATCTTGCTTATTTAACTTAATATATAAATCCTTTAAGTTCAAAGAAATTAGCCTCTTTTACCATTTCTATTTTATTTTCTTATTGACTTAATATAAGTTGTTTAAATAAGATTCCGCCGTTGTTCTCTACTACCATTGCTTACCTAGACATACCTGGACGAACTTTCGTCCATGCTGTACCTGCACGTACCTGGACAAATTTTTGTCCACGCCGTGCACGGGTTGACCCGGCGGTTGACTGGCCTTTGTAGGCGGTCGACCGGGCGGTCATCGTTGCGCCTATTGGGTCAACCTTCTCGTCGGTCCATATCCTTATTATACTATTTTTGTCGTTCGCTTTCTTATTCTGTTTCGTTCTTAACTTCTTCATATTGGTTCGAATTTTTACGAGTTATATATGAAAAATGGTTAGAAAATCGCCTCGCACGCAATGGTACAAGTCCCAAAGCCATATTTTGAAAATTCCACTATTTATTTTCATTACTTATTGTTATACATTAAATTTTAACTGTATAAAAATGCAGGGTGTTACAATAGATACAAGAGAAAAAAAAACTAGTAATGAATTGACCTTACCATCATGTAGAACATGATAATTAATCTTTTGATGTCTGGGAATCAACAATTCACATTACAAAAGTACGTAGTGCATGCACATGATTAACTTTAGAAAAGTACATAGTAACATGCATATGAATAGCATAGTCCTATATACCAAATGGCAAGTTTCTCATTTCTTATCCAATAAAATATCACAAACACAAAAATAGGAGTATGAGTAACATGCACATGATTAACTTTTCAAATTTACTTCACTTATAATTAAAAATTCAATAGGTTAAACAATTAAATTAAGCTGGAAATTTATGAGATGAATTGCCACTTACTGTAAAATAAACAAATCAAGCAACTAGAATAAATAAAAATTACCTTAAATGGAACCCTCAAAACCTAGCCCGCTGCCTTCGTAGATTACATGATGTTGTCGGTTTCCCGAGAACACTTCACTGCTTAAATATTTTTTAAGATTTCAAATACCAATGTCCATAAAGGTCATCTAAATCCATTGAATTGATATATTCTCTCGCTCGCATATTGGATACTTGACAACATCAACTCTTCCTAGTAAGAAATAAGCACATAAGCATCTTAAAATAACTTTCTGGCTATTTTAACATTTCTTAGTGTTAGCTAACAAAAAAATTCAATGTAGATTTTGAAGGCGGTTTCATATACTAATGAGTTTATGTGCTAGTTATCAAATGTTAAAAAATCCATAAAATATAGATCATGTGAAGAATTTACATTGTTCAATCAAGCAATAACAACGACCAGTTAACCCAATTTTTAATCAATTAACATGAAATCAAGTATCAATGACTAATTAAAATTACACTAATAATACTTTTAAGTGGAACAACAAAATTTCTTTGTACGGTTCGATAAATGAATGAAAAGGAACGAGTAGAGATACCTGGAAAGACATCAAATGATGGCCAAACATGCTTCTTTAGTTGAGAGGACAGAGAATCATGACGAGAGTAATATGGGTGAAAGAGTATAAGTTTAGTAAGAGGATTTTTGTTCGGGTCCCATTTGTGTTTTTAGAGGATTTTCTTTGTTTTTTGGGAGGAAGCGTTTGAATGGAAAAAAAATGAATAAGCGGCCTAGGAAATATTCTGTTGAAATTTTGCCGAGCTCTAGGCAGGAACACTTAATGGCTTGTCATTATTTAATTTTGCTTTATTAAATGGCTAACAATTGCAGTCATTTTTAAAATGCTATTTTTTTCAATTTTTTGTTGCTATGAATAAGAACTTTTCTTGTAGTGACTGGATGTCTAACTATAATCATGTCCGGTTTCACCACTTAATCTGCTCATACAGTCGGAGTGATGGTAATCTCTGGATCTCGAGCATACTTCTTGAGATAAGAAATATGAAAAACATTATGAACTTCTGCTAAACTATATTGTAACTCCATCCTATAGGGGAGTTTTCTGATCCTTTCTATAATATGAAATGGTCCAATAAACCTAAGTGCCAATTTTCCTGACTTCCCAAACCTTACTACACCCTTCTTCACCGATACTTTGACGAAAACATGATCTCCAACTAAAAATTCAAAGACTTTCCACCACTTAGCTACATAGCTTTTTTTCTTAGACTAATCTTCCTTTATTGTAACTCGGATTAACTCAATCTTTTCTATGGCATCTCCCACTAAATCTAGACCAAGAACTAGTCCATCTCCAACCTCTAAATATACGGGTGATTTGCATGGCCTTCCATACAAAGCTTCAAAAGGTGTCATCCCTTTACTAGTCCGATAACTATTATTATAAGAAAACTCAACTAAGTGTAGAGGGTTTTCCCATGATCCTCTAAAGTCAAGCACACAAGCTCTTAACAAATCCTCTAAGACTTTGTTAGCTCTTTCTGTTTGCCCATCGTTCCAAGGGTGGTAAGCGGTACTCATCTTGGGCTTGGTACCTAAAACTCATGTAGACTTTTCCAGAATTCGCTGGTGAATAAAGAATCTCTGTCATTGACTATACTACTAGGAATCTCATATAGTCTAACTATATTTTTCATGAATAACTTAGCTAAAATATAGGTGCTATCCTTGTCGATTTAACGGGTATAAAGTATGCACTCTTAGTCAGTTTATCTACTTTAACCTAGATACTTTCATCTCCTCTACTCAACCTTAGCAACCCATCTTTGTAATCCATAGATATAGAATCACATTTCCATATTGGTATATTTGAAGACTGAAGCAATCCACTTGGATTCTGATGTTCGGCTTTTACTTGCTGACAATTCAAACACTACTTTACAAATAAGCCTACATCCCTTTTGATACCTACCTAGAAGAAACTTCTTTTCATATCACGATACATCTTAGTTCCTCCAGGATGAATAGTGAACTTCAATCGATGATATTCCTTAAATACTTCTTTCCTTAGATCTTCCACATTTAGAACACATAATCGTCCCTTCTTCCTCAACCATCCATTCTGGTCAAGACTGAAATCCTTTAAAATATCAATCTTGGTTCCACTTTCTAACCTCCCAATCCGTTCAGCTAGTAATGGGTCATCTCCTTGCTCAGAAGCAATCCTTTCGATCATCGTCGGTCGAAGTTCCAAACATGACAACGACTAGAACTAGATGAAGATCTTCACTGCACACCGCATTTTTTAAATGCCTCCAAGTCTGTCCATTCTTCTAACACTGCCAATATTGCATTATGGTATTTTCTACTTAGTGCATCTGCTACTTTGTTCCCTTTCCTTGGTGTGTACTCAATTCCAAAATCACAAGCAGCTATACACTCTAATCACCTCCGTTGTAAAATATTTAACTCCTTCCAAGACAAAAGGCATCTTAAAGACTTGTGATTCTTAAACAACTCGAATCTCTCTCCCAAAAGATAATGTCCCCGCACCTTCAAAGCAAAAATTACATTATCTAACTGTAAGTCATGGGTTGGATACCTAACTTCATGCGATCTGAGCTGTCGAAAAGTGTAGGCAATCACTTTACCCCTTTGCATTAAGACAACTCATGATCCTGTCCTGCAAGCATCGGTATACAGCATCAAATCTTGGTTTCCATCTGGGACAACTAACATAAGCACGTCGAAACAAAAGTTTTAGCATTTGGAATGCCTCCTCACATTCATCGTTCCAAACGTACTTCATGTCCTTCCTTTGTAGTTTAGTCATTGGTGCTTCTATACGAGAGAAATTCTTGATGAATCTCTGGTAGTAGCCCGCTAGTCCAAAAAAACTATTTATCTCAATCACTGTCTTCCAGTTATTAATTGCTTCTACCTTAGATGGATCCACCGATAACCCTTTCCCTGAGACCACATGACCAAAAAACTTCACCTCCATCTTCCAAAAATTACACTTAAAAATCTTTGCTTTTAACTAATGTTGCCTCGGTGTCTCTAGCGCTATTCTAAGATGAATCCCATGGTCTCTTTCAGCCTTAGAATATATCAAAATGTCTTCAACGAATTCTAACACGAATCTATCTAAATTCTCTTGGAAAATTCTATTCAGTAAATCTATGAAGAAACCAGGCATATTAGTTAGTCCGAATGGCATTACTAACCACTCATACGATTCATATCCTATTCCAAAAGCTGTCAAAGGAATACACCTCCACCACTCTTAATGGATGGAATCGTGTCGCTAAATCTAATTGCAAAAACACTTCCACTCAACTGTTTAAATAAGTCATCGATTCTTGGCAAGGGGTATCGGTTCTTTATCGTCATTTCATTCAGCTTACGATAATCAATACATAATCTTAATGACTCATTTAGTTTCTCCATGAACACCGCCGCAGCTCCCGAAAGCAAACTACTTTAAAACTTTTTCCATCTAAATCCATCAGCTGCACTTTTAACTCTTTCGTTTCATTAAGTGTCATTCTACTTAGTGATCTACTAACGGGTTCACCTCCAGGTACAAGATCGGTATGAAACTCAATAGCTCGTTTTGGAAGTAGTCCTGTAACTGGCTCAAAGACGTCTACAAACCATCTAACAACAAAAACTCGTTTCAACTCATCTTCCTCCTTCATTGTAACTAATAAGGAACAAATATTAAAATTCGAGTTCTAGTATATAATTCGGTCACTACTGCTAGGGTGTCTTAGTGATATTTTTCTATCTTGGCAAAATATCCTAGCATCATATTTACTTAGCTAGTCCATACCCGATATAATCCCAAAGCCTACGCAATCAAATACATGCAAATTACAAGAAAATATATAACCTAATAATTCAAATTCTAAATGGCACATTTCATCCCATGAGTTGCATGCCCTTCTATCGGATTCGCAACCCTTAAGAAAGTAATTGGGAATGAGGGTTCTAGACTAAGCTTATCTACCAAACAATAAGAGATAAACGAATGTGATGCACCAATATCAAATTGTACTCTAGCAAGTATACCATGAATCAAAAGCGTACCTCCGATCATAGCTTTTCCTTTTTCCTTAGCTTTGGTCTTGAGGTAGCTAGTTCCAACGCAAACACTTTTCCCATTCCACTATAGTTGGTTCCTTGAAGTAATTCTTACAGTATTCGATCTGGTCACAATTAAAGCACTTGATGTTCTTTCTCCCAATAACCTTATTTCCATCACTGGAATGACATTTGTTCGCGAAATGCTATTTCTTGTCACACTTGTAACACATAAATTCTACCTTTCCTTTCTTAGCAGCTCCACCCTTATATGCTCCCTTTTTATGAAAGAACTTCCTTTTCTAATTCTGCCCACTCTGAGTCTCCGTAGCCTTATTACCACTAAAGAAAGCAAGCATCTCTTCATTCCTCAGTGTCATCTCAACTACCTCTTTACATGGATCCTTGAGATGTGGCAAGGTTGCCTCAGCAAGCTCAGGTCTTAATGCCAAATAGACTTTTCATTCCTCTTTATCACTATATCAACCGTAGCATACCCATATCTAGAAAATTCCCCAAATCTGGTTGCATACTCCAACACGGTCATGTCTCCTTGCACTAACTCAGCAAACTTCCTTGGCCAAGTTGATTTGGCAATTTCAGAGATTAAACTCTCATTAAATCTCCTCTTGAAATCTATCCAAGTCAATGTTTCCTCCGCTACTCCCATAGTTACAATATTCCACTGGTACAATGCAGCTCCTTGCAATTGCCTGGACGCCAATCTCCTTTTCTGCTCATCATTCAAACCAAGATCAATGAAAATATTTTCGCAATGAAGTAACCAGTTCTCCACTTCAATTGCATCCTCCATTCCAATAATGGGGTTCCCTCCAAGTCTTGCATAATCTCTACTCAAAATAGCATAATTGTTGACAACAGGAACTTCAAGATTTTCTCCTCCAACATTTCCACCAACTATCCCACCAGCTACTCCTGCTAGCATCTGTTAACGAAGAATTGATATTAGCTTTCATATCCATCTGTGGTGTTCTAATACCCATATTGACATTTGCATTTTGATTAGCATTTTCTTGTCAACCCGAATTCCTTCTAGCTTTCATATCCATCTGTGGTGCTTCCTTCATCGAAAATCACTCTTCCATTTCCTTCCTCTATATCTTACTTTTTGTACATCTACATTCGAACCATAGTAAGATATGGAAGAATGGTCTAAGAGAGATGGAAACAGAGATATGGTGTATACACTTATATATAGAAAATACAAGTATGTTACTATAATTTTATCCCATGCCCTGATCTTACTCTATGATTCATTGGGATTATGCTTTCAAAACTCATTTTAAAGTTCAAAAGTCTTTTAGTTTTACATAAACTTATGCTCTGATACTAAGTTATAACATCTGCTATTTTTAGGTCGAAACTAACCGGTACAGATGTTGTAATCAACTATATTATTAATTTCTGGTGATGAAATGCAGTAATGTTATTTGTATCATTACATTAGAAAAACCGTAATATGAAATTTTCTTAAATACAGTTTCAAAAAAAGCTTTCACATTTCATTCAAAAAATATTATTTCATATTTATTACATAGTCCCAAGAGTTTCCCAGGTTCAAAAAAATATAAATATTACAAAATACTCCAAAGGTGACATATAAGGATTCCTCTTGGTTAATCAGAGTTACTAGTAGACAGGTACAATTTTCGTCATCACATGCATATAACAAAATGACATAATAAAATAGATATAATAGTAACAAACTCCTACATAGCTAGCTTTGCCTCATGCATGTCTTTGAAAGCTTTATTCGCCAAAGTCAACTTAACTTGTAAACCTTACTCTCGAACTACTCAAATGAGTACTCGAGAGTTAAAGGGGAAAAACAAAAACTTTGGGTCAGATAATAAGTCTGGTGTGAATAATAACGTACTATCTCGGTGTATGGATATCTAGTGAGACCACGTAGTTGAGTGGAATGGGGTTTCCCATCACTAGTTTCCTCTATATATATGTCAATCATAATCAAGCTCCTACAATCACAACAGTTAAAAAATAACATAATAATCGTATGCATGCATGCTACTTGGATAATCATGATAAATATGTCTAATCAATAGACTATCTGTCCCAACATTTAGTTCCCACAGGGTGACTATAAACCTATATGGCTGACTCGGACCTACCAGATTATCAAAATTTCTAACTTACTGTTAGAAAAAAACTGGACAGTCTGTTTAGAACTTACTATTTCTAGGGTCAAGCTGATCGTAATGGTTTAACAAGCGAACTAATAATCTAACTCAACTTTATGGATTCTTTTTTACGCTTAAACCTACTTCTAGTCTTATCCATGACAAAGCCTTATGCCCTGGAACTTTAGACTTATATCAGTTGGGGTTAACAACTAAAATATAGAACGTGACTCGACACCGTTCCATCTGGTTTGCAAATCTCTGAGTCAATTCATCCTATTATGACTTATCTAAAGGTGATAAGAACAATAATTCCAATAAAATTATGGGCTAAATACCCTTTTGTTTCCCTGAAAACATAAATCTTTGTAAATGATTTAACCTTTAAAATCATACTTAAAATAAAGAAAATTATAGCTTTTACTTTACTCAAAACATTTATGCCAAGATTTACACTTTTATAAAATGATATTGATGAAAGTCGATATCATTAAAAGTTTTCATACCTCAAAACTATAGGCTATAAAGCCAAATTTAATAAAACCATTGCATTGATGAAAATCGGCATCAATATCGCCATTAAGGGTTATCGCATCCCTCATATTAAATCCTTTGATTAAAAAATATAAGGCCATAGGGCCAAAATAACAAAACCATATATATCGATAAAATGCGTCATGGATATAGCCGAAATGGGTCATCGTCCCTCTTCATTATCAAACTATGTATAAGTCTTTGATTTATAAAACACAAGGCTATATAGTCAATAATAACTATGTCACGTACAGAGTGTAGAGTTTCGTAGGTTTGCATAGTGTAAAACCTTAAACTTAAAGTTACGGGAATATCAGAAATAATGTTAGGCGGCATCATCGCCATATAAGGTCGACGTCGAAAATAATCGTATATAAGCGGCATTGCTATATAGCCGATGTGGAAAATAGCGGCATCATTATAGCTAATAAGAAAATAAGCGGCATCGCCACCTTATAATTATAAAGAATATAGGTGGCGTCATTACCGCTATAGACATCAATGCCGATATAGATTGGAGTGACATCTCTAAAATAAGAATTGGAATAGGTGACTAACAGCATAGCTGCCTTATGGAGTCGAGACGTTGTTGAAAATGGGCGACAATGGTTACGTCAAAGTTCATGATGTCGACTTGATGCTATGCTTCGTACTTCAACTAAGGCCAATCCATTTCATATCAATAGATGTTTATCCTATGCATCGCCCATGATTGATGTCAAAAACCATAGATGTGGCAATGTAGGAGATGGAAACATTGACTTCAGCATGACATACTTATAATTATTGTTAAAATGGCTAATTTGCTATTAAAAGTAGACATTTTTTCACCAACTCATATTGTTTGTCAAAATCTCATTAGATAATAATTTTCTTTATCAAATACTTTTTAGAAATCTGTCATAAACAAGAAATATCATTCCCAAAACATTTACAAACCCATTAATATATATTAATATTTTAATATAATTATTAAGCTTCTCTAGCCTAATAAATTCGTAATAAATCATAAATGCATGGGAAAGATCCTCGAGAACCACAATAAATCATATTTTATATATAGTTTACCATATAAAAATTTCAAAGAAAAAAATATTATTTAATTACTTTTAATAATTAAAACCTGAAATAACCATTTTCTTTACTTAAGAAAATTGTAAAATATTCATACTTAATCGAAAAATTATGAAATTAAAAACTCACTTTTAAAATAATGTTGTTTTTACAGGTTAAATATCCATCGGATTGGAAAATAGTAAATCGAATATAAATTAACAATTAACCGGAAGCGCACAGCGTACAATTCTACTACGTGACGAGTGCGGGTTGATCCTCAAAGAATTCTTTAGATTTCAAATTATATAATCAAATTAAACTAAGATTTGAGAGTGTTTGAAGCTAACAAAAAAGATGTAAAAACTAATAAAAGCTAGAATGGATAAAAAATCAGAGTAGAAGGCAATTTAGAGATAAATCCACTCTCTTGAGCACATTAATCAACACAACATGAAATTATGATCTCTTTTATTTTGTCATTAGTGAGCTTAATTGATGTATTTATCATAAGTATGCCATATTTATGCTACTAATTAGCCTAAAATAAACCAACAAACTATAAAACGCTCATTAAACCACTTGCTAACTCTCATGAAAAATGACAATGAAGTTGAAAATAAAATCTATTTTAAGCATGGTCTATTAAATATTGATTAGAAATATAGACCATCAAATTTTGATTTAAACATTCACTTCATTACCATAATCATAAGTAGATGAAGGGGTAATTTGTGTTTATGTTTGTTTAAGCATAGCCTATTTGGTGTCAACAACATAGGCTATCAAATTCAAAGTTAAAACAATAAGTTAAACCACATCAACTATTGCCATTAAGCACAAAAAGATATCATAGATTATCAAATTATGTTGAATCCACATAATTCGAGAGCTTCATCGTCCCTAAATTGAAGGGGTTTAGCCTCTCATATTTATTATCATATTAACAAATGTAGATTACAACATGAAACAAAAACAAGAAAAAATGAGAGCTAAATGAAATAAAAGCTAGGCTACTTGCATAAGAAATAAACTACACTACTAACATGAAAGGAAAAGATCATGTAAATAAAAAGAGAATGAACTAAAATTGCATATAAAAAATTACATGAAATAAAATGGTTGAGTGGCCATGAAAATTAAAAAAAAAATTATTTGTAAGCCTCTAACTAAACTAACTAAAGAATAGGCTAAGAGATGAGGGGTTACATAAACAAAAGGGGTATTTATACATGTATGAAATCCTAATCATATTTTTGAAAACTACCCAAACTACACTTTAGAAAGTGTGTCCACCAAGTTATCATTAGCTTGCGATAATCCTCCATTAAGTGTGCATGAAACTTTAATGGTCATTAGCACGTGCATTAGCTCCTAATTTGTACATCATGGTAAGTGGGTAGGTGGGGTCCTCCATGATAGATGAAATGAATTATTTCCTTCTTTGTTTGTTTCCTTCTCTTGTGCATGCACATTTTCCATGAAACCTCTTCCAAAATTAACTAAATTTCATACAAAACAACATTAAAATATCCAAGTAAATTTTCTCAAATTATTATATACACAAAAATGACCGTTTTGCCCCTATATGAAGATGAATATATGATGATTTGAAAGTAATTTGAATTTTTGTTTAAATATGTTAAATACCCAGTATAATCATTTATTTAATTAAATTTTATAAAATATGGTAGTAAAAATATGCACATTTACGTGCACATCAAATACCGCCACACTTATCTTTTTATTTGTCCTCGAATAAATAAAAAACTAAGATAATTGAATTTCGTAGGAAACACGATTGCGTTGAGCATATGCGACAAACCGTTAAACCTCTAGGTGTCCATAGTAGGACGAGTGTTGTCACATGAGGGTTTTCAGTGGATACTACCCACAAAATCCAAATGCGAAATGAAAATTCCTAAATGCAAGATTTTGTTTGCAAAGATATGGATGCAAGTTTTTAGAAATATTTACAAATGAAGGATTTACTTTTAAATCGACACGAATAAGTTAAATAAAAGTTTCGGTCACTTTTTAAGATATCCAATAATAACTAAGTTATCATAATAAATAGAATCTAGTTTGGCTAGTTGTTTCGGTTGATAACATAGTTTAACCATGAAGTAGATCTTTAGTCGATTATCACAGTTTTTCAAAGCGATATTTTTATTTTTTTTGAATAGCAAATCGAATAAAATAAGTAAAAATAGTTCTCGGATTTTAATTTCTTACTCTCTCTTTATTTGAAAATTTTATTGATATTAACAAAATCTACATATGCCTAACTCAGAAAACCGAGGCCATATATATTACCCATACACTGTCTTACGTGCTTACATGAGGGGAATATAGAGCGTGGCGAGTGATCACATGAGTATGTACACATATCGACTGTAGGCATTATTAATAAAAGAATTTATATATACGTACACCTTACTTAGATAAACTGAGGCCAGATATACCGACCGTGCACTGCCTTTTGGGCATACATGATAAAGGTATAGAGCATGGCGAGTGTACACACTTGCGTATGAATACATGATTCTAGGTGTTAATAAAAAAATATACATATATACAGATTTTTTCCTTTGGTTTTTTTTGAAATATGTTTTTTAAGAGAGAGTTTTGCGAAATCATCTTAGCACCATTTAACTTAAAAGATAAAAAGTGTTATATCCCTTACTTTAAATTAACCACTTTTTTAAACGGTGATTTTCAATTGGGATATACTTTGTAAATATCACCTATGAATCTTCCTATATACTAGTTAAACCAAAGTTTCTTGAAATCAAACTTTTTTTTTTAGGCAAATAAATTTTCAAAAATTTCAGTTTAATAACCAATATCCTATACTTATCCTATAGTGTTTCTCCAAAAATAAATCAAAATGCTAAAAAATTTGTCTTTGGGATTTTCTTTTATTTTTTTTAAGTTTCGGAAAGAAATGCAAAATAATAAACTATAAAAAATAAAAATAAATATTAGACCCGCTGCCCCCCACACTTGATTTTGACTGTTACCCACAGTCAACACAACTAAAAGGAGAAAAATAAAATAAAAATGAAAATATGACCCTTTTTTTTTCATGAAAATGAAAATATTATTACTTTCAAGACATCAGAAAATACGCCGTTAAAGAGTAAATGAAACGGTCTTCCAAAGACCAATTCATTTTTCTCATCAAGTATGAGAGACACAACTTAAGCACGGAAAACCAAATCGTAAAAGATTTCGGAGTTGAATGTTGATTTCGAAAAATGAATGTCGTTTTATTAAAAATTATATGCGTTGTTTTGTCTTCAATGTTTTTCGGGTTAGACAGAACAATTTGTTTAAGTTCAAGTTTATTTTCACCAAATTGAAATTTAAGATTATCATTGAAAATTTCTGCAAAATTATTGATTTCAAAATCAAAATGGTGATTTAAATCTTCCCCTTTAGAATTCAATAACTCATCTTTGGAAAGTCCAAAGAATTTATGTTCACAAAATTCATCTTTCTTTGTTAGATTATCAACAACTTTATTGCATATGTCAATTTCAAAATCCAAAGTTGTTGTATTCAAATTTTCAAAATCAAAAAAAGAAAGATCGAATTTTAAATCAAGTTTTTTGCCCTCAAAAGAATTGAAATCGAATTCAATTACCGTTTTTTCTACAACTTCATTAAGATATTATTTTTCAATTTCAAAATTTGTTATTTGAAAATTGTCAATTATGGTAAAAGATGGATTATCACTTGACTCGGCATACAATTGAATTTGATTTTGTTTCTCGCGTTGTTTCATGTATGTTTCGAATAACAAATCCGTGTGATCATTGTAAATCTCATTCATTTTCTCAACAAAATCAAATTTATAATTATTAATTTAAAAAAATTCAATTTGAATTTGTTGAGAACAAAAATTGTCCATTGAACCATAATCAAGATTATTCTCATTGCCAAAATTATTTGAAAAGTGGTTCACATTTCCATTTTGACTTTGAAATTCATATTGGAGTTCGAAGTTGTATTGACATGAGTCATAATCAAAATCATTTGAACTTTGAAGTGAATTCAAATTTTGATTATCTTGAAAACTTTGCCTTGAGTTATTGCACATATATGAATTACACAAATCATTATCATTTGATTTAGTTATATAGAGAGTTCAAGTAAAGACAAAAATGTTTCCATGCGTTTTTCTAGAGTTGAGGGTTGGTCATCGTTTTGAAAAAATTTAGGGTACGTGTTACCCCGCCTTTTGGTCGAGGCCCGTATATCAACAAATTGGCTGGAAAGGATGGATATTAGGACTGGAGATCGATTGGAAACAAGGCTATGATCGATACCCTTCAAATTTGACCGAGCTCCAATCAAGGCAGGATCGATTGGGAATCATGAACAAGGCTATTTCTGGTCAATCGGAGTTCGTATGCTCAAGTTATGGATGGATCAAGGTTCATGAAAACTGGTTCGTATCGATCCACTCGTATCGATCAAGGTGGATAGTGTTCGTATCCATTAGGATCAATACGAAGAAAAGGAATTTGGATCCATACGAGGAGCAAATGGTTATAGGGAGAAGGGTTTCGTATCGATCAGTAAGTGATCGATACGAAGGAACGAGGCTCGGATCGATATGAGGAGTATGGATACAAAGCAGGGAATGGATCTATGGATACGAATGGCATGGATACGAAGTGCATAGCTAAGTATCGATACGAGTAGAAGGTTTTGGCATCGATACAGAGCAAGGTGGGGATCGATAAAAATGGCTTAGTAACCGATGGATATGAAGAAGGTCAAGGAAAACGAAGCGGTCAGCGGGCATGAAAGATGGATCTATACACGATTATCGCTCCACGTCATCGATTCAAGAACAATCGAGACGAAGAGGATCGATGCAAAACGATCGATACGAAGATGACAGCTGACGGTGGAAAATGCAAACTTGGACCGATCATAACTCTCATTCTACAAGTCTAGATGCTATGAAATTTTCATAGAAGCTTGCTTATGCACTCAGGAACCTCCATGATCGATCTCAACTTAAATAGAGCCAGTTTGGACCGATATAAATTTTACTTAGATCGATCAAAAATCACTTTGGATCGATCTGTCGGGCCCACCCGCGTAAGAGAAGAAGTATTGCAGGTTTTAAGGCTGATATTTTCGAATTTACATCTATAAATAGTGGTCCTATGGCAACTAAAAGGGGGATCTCTTCTGCTCTTTACGTGGAAACTCTGCTATTTTTTTCATTGATGTTTAAAGGCTTGTAACTGTAATCCCAACACAAAATGGGATAGAAGGATTGATTCAAAGTGGACGTGGATCGGACATAGCCGAACCACTATAAACCTTGTGTCTTCTCTTACTTTATTTCATTTTAATTTTGCTACTTCTTCATTTTTATTCTCTACATTATCTCGATCTGAGATCTGTGTTAAGATGTTGAGGATTTGTGTATAAACACTGATAGTTTCACTACATCTGGGGTTTGTGACCAATTTTGAAGTAAGCACTTTCGTGCTTTCACTGAGAAGGAAGAGCACCCACTATACCGAATTGGAATTCAGATTTGGAAAGCTAAAGGATCAGATCTAAAAGGAACCATGACAAAGCAATCAACAAGGAGATAAAGAGCGGAAAGGAGTCAGCACGAAAGGAGTCAGGAGGCTTCCTCAGGAGCAAATCAGACCTCAGTTTTCATCACCATAGATGAGATGGAGATGGCTAAGGAAGCTACGCAGGAAGAATTTTTGAAAAGGCAGGAGGAAAAGATGCAAAATCTTCTCAGACAGTTTGGACAGGCAGGAACAGTTGGAGCTGCTGGAGTTTAGATCCACAAAGCTAGAACAAAATGTAATGACCTAGAATTTCAGTCATTTGAAATTCATATATTTAGTTGATTTTAAATATGCACAAGTTAAATTTATAAGCTGAATGGATTTTATGTTGAATATTATGATTTAATTGGATAATTAAATTATTGATTCAATATTTAAAAGTACAGAAATAATTGAAAATTGGATTTAAAATAAATAAAAATGATTTATAAAGTTGAATTAAATCATATTTCAATTAGAATGATGTTAGAGAACTTTTGAAATTGAACTAAAAGTTAATATGCAAAAATTGAAATTTTAATATTTAATTGACGTGTAAAAATAGCCATTTTCAAACAGTCTTGGATTTTGGAAAAATAAGTTTCATTGGATCTGTAATGCTATATTATTGTAAGATTTCAAATTTTGTGTCAATCGAATTTACGGTTTGTCCGGGGCAAGCTAAAACATGTAGAAATCGGTTTATGTGAAATTTTAAATTTAAATAAGTCGATTTGAAAACCTATCTTCCAAATAGGTTTGAGCTGGCTTCCGATATATATTCCATTGCATTCGGAATAGGGGTAAAACCTTATAAATGCCAGGCGGCACGTTTCGTTCACTGCAACAAAAACACCCTTTAATAGCGTTTAAAAAACGCTATTAGAAGCTATTATAGCGTTTTTTCTTACGCTGTATATTAACATGTTGTAATAGGTCAGTGACCTATAACAGCAACATACAAAACGCTATAAGAGACGCTATGGACAGGGACATTTCATAGCGTTTTATCAGTGCTGTAAACATGAATTTTAATAGCCTTGGAAAGTCGCTATGAAGTGAAACTATAGCGTTTTCATGACTGCTATGTAAAAACAGGCTGGCATACATATGTAATATACCACAGCGTCAATAGACGCTATAGAACACAATATTTTACAGCGTTATCTGCTGCAATAGTACATTGTATGTATAAGTACATCTACTTTCTATAGCGGGTTGCTGTCTTTTATTGCGTTGTTTTTTTGTTATGAAAATTGTTTATAGCACTATCATAATGCTGTAGTATACAAAACTGGAAAAAACAACCTTTCCATAGCACAGTTAAAACGCTATAAATTTTTATCTCTGCGGTTTTTTTACTAGGTACATCCAAGCTTACAATTCTACTAATATATTATAAAATTTCAAAAAACACAATTATCACATAATGATGTATGTAATCAAATGAAGACATAAGCCAAACCACAATATATATTTAAATATATATCCATAATATTTCATACACAAAGTTTCAAATATTTGTGATCTTAAAAAAAACAATACATACAACCATAGCTGACCAAAACGATACATACTAAAAGCAAAGATATATGAACGTCAATACAAAATACGTTAATCCAAGCATGACCGATTTGAAAGAGAATGAATGCAGCAAAATAATTTTTCCTTCCTTCCAGCTTGTAGTAAACCCGGTATCATCATACAGCACCTGTCAAAATGAAGCACATAAGTTATTTTTCAAATCCAAACATCATCCGCAAGTTATATAATTTTTCATAACAAAAAAGATAAAGACTGTTAGTACATCATTTTAACTACATAGACTGCAGTACATCAGTTTAACTAAACAGACATTGACGTGAAAATTATAATTGTTCTATAATTAATCACATGTGCCATATTTTTTATCATAATTGTTCTACAATTAATCAAATGAAAATTATATTAATAATAAATTAAATGTCAAATGTAATGATATCGATAGTAATATAAATAACTTTTACCGCTTGAGGTACATTTGCTTCATCCCGGCTTTCTTTTCTCTGTCAAACAAATATAAAAACAACATTAGCCCAGCACTACCTCTCCAAGGTACACTATATACAAAAAGGAAATGGATATCCACAAGTGCACATTTCATGTGGCTGTAGTGATAGGATTTCAGGTGAAACAGCAAAGAAAATTTTGCAGTTTTGTGTAAAATTTTCAGGTGAAACAGCAAACAAGGACAGGACACAAATTTTTGTACAATTTCAAGTGAAACAAAAACAACATTACCATGCACACTTTTCATATCTTTGTACGAGGACAGGTGAAACTTTTCAGGTGTACATCTGTTTTTTATGATTATAAAATGTAAACAACTGAAATGTGAGTATGGTCATATATTTGGGCATGCAACTCAGAAATTTTTGAAGAAAACAGAACAATAATGAATGCAGCCAACAAATGTTAAAGATGAAATCAATTATAAAAGAAATATAATATGAAGATAAGAAATTTACAATAAACTTAATCTCAAACTTAATCTCTTCTTTTTTCTATATGCTAGCAACAATAACTGAATTGAATAGTGCATTATGCGCTCTTTATTTTCGACTATATTGCAGCACCAAGCATTAATCTTGGTGTAGTATTTCTTTGCTTTTAGAAGTGTGCATATATAAATAGCTTTTGGTTTAATTATGACAGAGCTGAAAATAAGGAAAAAGAAAGTGTGAAGTAGTGGAGTGAGTTTTACTGATAATTAAGGGATGAAGAAATCAAGCCCATCATCAACAAAATTGGAAGATATATATATATATATATATATATATATATATATATATATATATATATATATATATATATATATATACATATACATACACACCCGGGTACCGTGTACATTTTCTGATTTTAATGCTAGAATTAACCTATGATTTCCAATTAGTAATTTTTTTTAATATCCTTACTTATGGTTTTAATGTTAGAATTAAATATATTTTGAATGGTAGAATCATATTTTGGAACCGACTGCATAGCAGATTCAAACAAAGCCAGTTAAATGTTTTGATATCTTGCTTTAAAAGCTTTCTTTCTTTTGAAATATTGTATTTATGTTTTTGTTAAGAGGACTTGCTTTCAATATTCAATTTTGAATGGGAAATTTGATGTGTATTTGTCTAGAAGATGATATCATTGAAGCTTTCTAGCTACTCTTTGTTTATTTCTTTTTTGTATTTTCTAAGTTTCTAAAATTAAAAAATACTTTAAGATCTCTTATGTTAGAAAAGAAATATATTTCATTATCAAAATTTATTTAATCCGTTTATTCCTAGACTTTTTTCTCAGTATTATTTATTTTTCTATTAATAAGTTGTCTGTTAAACATAGGTTTCTTGTATAATAAGAATTTTGGCAGGTTTATTAAAACGTAGAAATGAAACCAAAGAAATTAAATTTATGGTTTATAACAAATAAGATATTTTTATTTTATTTTACTGGCATTTTGTGATTATTAAACAGGGAAATGAATTCCTTGAACTAAATGAATTCCTTAACCAATAAGATTACCTTGAACTAAATCTTTTCTTCTCCAAACTTTAAATGAATTCCTATTAGATATTCCAACAAAATGAGGCCTCTGCACATTATCTTTCAAATTACCCTGATGCATACTTTCCTTATATTCATTTTTCCCATTGTCACCAAAAATTCTACTGTCTTACGTATCCAAACTTTTCATTTTATTATTACCTGAACAGTATAGAGTTTCATGACCAAATACTTTGCATTTACTACAAATTTTAGGTTTCCAGTCATATTCAACTTTAACATATGGACAGCAATCACCAAATCCATCAATTGCAATAAATTCAGGGAGCTCCTGATTAGGTGACACCTCCTGATCAGGTTGCACCAGCATTTTGTTTTGATAATAAGTTATTGTTGTATTTTACTATTGGCAACAATCTTAATTTCATTTCAGAAGTGCAGTTTTCTTCTCTTCTATAACTTATCTCATTTGTTAACAATTTTGTTTTGGATCTCTAAAATAAAAATAGGGAGAAAAAAATTAACAAAGCACTCTGTCTTCATTAAGAAAAAGGAATTTGTTTCCACATTGGGAGCTGCTTTAGCTGTATAAAAATTACAAGTGTTCTAGCACTTCCATTAAATGAATTTTGCAACTGTATAGCTAATTAGTAAATATAAAAACAGTTTATACCTGAATGCATCCCCATAAAGCAACTTGGAATTCGTTACTTAGTAAATATAAAAACAGCTTTGAAAAATTACTTAGTTTAGAAGACTATAATTGTTATGAAAGTCGAACTTACAAATTTAATTTTTAATTAATTTTTTTCTTGGTGAACTACAACTTCAGACCTAGTTTCAATTCAATATCTTATAGTTCAATATCTAACACAGATTTTTTTTTTCTTGCTGAGATATCTAATTTTTTTCTTGCTGAAATCAAACGCAAATCATCATACAATCAAACACAGATTTTTAATCAAAATCCTAGTTAAAAAAATCGATTAACAAAAGACCGTGGATTTTAATGCAAAATTAACATCGATTGAAATTAAACAAAACTACTATACCTGAAAGAGTGACAGAACTCGCAATGATACAGAGAGACGACTTTGGATTGTAGGATTCTAAGAAAGACAGATTCGAACGCGTAGGGTTTTGATGAGCGATGAAAATGGGGAGTTTTCAACTTGTCATTTTGAAGATTAAAATGCATTATATTTCATTACAAAAATATGAAATAATTTCCTACAATAAGGTAGTTTTCAACTTGTCATTTTTCTGCCCTAGTGCTTATGATGTAAAACGTAATGGTTGTTTGAGTGTGGCCTGTTTAAAAAAAACATTTACGCTATATTTCTAATATCAATGGATCAACATGATAGTCATCAATTATCCCTTCAACCTCAGTGGTCAAAATTGACACATGATTATTATTTTATAATTTTAACTTCATCTTCAGATTTTAACTGAAATAACCAATGGTGCAGCAGCTAACTGAAATTTAGTTCACCAAGAAGTATAAAAATGTAGGAAGAGTGTGGCATAGATGAATATTACATAGAGGACAACCAAAAAATCAAATATTTTACCTCAAATTAGGATAATGAGATAGAAGTCGGAAATAGTGTGGGAAAATAGGTCTAGCAATTGGGACGCTATGGAAGTCTCGTCAAAGGTAGAATTGACCATCGAACCTACGCACCAAAGAAACTCTAGACATTGGTGTTCAAGAAAAATATTCATTTAGGTTTCTCTAACTGGAAATAAGAAAGAATCATTAGAGGGAGTTGATCAAGAGGATGTATTGAGCTTTAGCTTAGCAAAGAAATGAGGAAATTGGAATTTAGGTTTTTTTAGACGAAGAGGATAAAAGGGCTTTGGCATTTACCTTAAAAGAATAAAACCAGAGGGATGGAAATATTTTTACCGTCTAGCTTTTCAAGCATTAGGATTTTAAGGTTTTGCTTTATCAGAGCGTGTATAATCATTTTCTTACCGCTTGGTAAATTCTAGACAGCATGAAGATATTCAACGTTGTTCCATTTTACTATGAAACATGGATTTTCTTGTAGTGGATTATTATAATTTAATTTTTTTACCTTGAAGTAGTATCAGGCAGATCAAGAACTGCAGCATTACTGTCTAGTCCATAGTGTTCATTGCTGCTGGATCTTGCAATTCTGATAAAGGTATCAAAGTTGCAAATAAATTGGATAATAGTTGGAGCATAAATTTGGAAAAAAATAAAGTACACCAATCCATTGAGAACCATAAACAAAAACACAAATTGTTAAGTTCACATAATACTATTTATGCACATTAAGTGAACATATCATTTCCTTAACTAATAACCTATACATAGATGGAAACATGATAAGTAGACATAATATTCTGGAACAAGGTTTGAGAGAGCTTTGCTAAACATGAATAAGTTGATATTGTTATTGCAAATAAGACATGAAACAAAGGCGACAAAAGCTGTGTTAATGATTCTTTAATGCCAGTTATTATAACCTTATGCTTTTTGCTGAATCGCTGAATCATAACAAACAACATGGATATCACTATGATAGTTCTGAAGGTCAAAATCACAGATTAGGCTCTAGCTTCATTGTTCTAACAAGCTTTTTGGGTGAAAACTGAAGAAGAAATAAACATAAACATTCATTTTAAAATCCAACCATCTAGATTCATAAAATTAAACAAGAAAACTAAAGACATACCACCTGTCTAAACTTGAGTTTTTTTGCAACGTTCATCATGTTGACAATATTTGAAGAACTATCGTGACAACCCAAGGGTTTGGAAGAAGTGGGAAGCCAAGCTTTGCTCCACAGACCTACTTGAACGCAGCACTAGGAAAAGGCAAGATAACAAGCTGCAAATTTAACATTTGAGATCAGTTCCCATTTGCATTAATTAACTATATGTTTGCTGCAAACTGAACATGTACTGTTACTATGAGAACATGTATTCACAAAACGCCATTAATAGTCTAAATATACAAATATGATGTGGTTAGAATAAAAAACGCAGTAACTCAGCTCAACTGCTCTTTCTTCAAAATTAAAAAAATAGAGGTATTGATGCAAAACGAAGTTAGAAGTACTTTGTTTTCTCTCTGAAGTACTTAATCAAATATTTGACCTATAAAAAAGATCTGAATAACCATTAATCAATTTCGCAGTCTGCCCTTTTTCTTTTCCACTGTATTAGTTTTTGTATCTTCTATTATTTTGAATTCCCAACACTTAATAGACACATCTAAACAGCCCTATAAACTTCGGTGGGATAAAGTTAATTAATTGGAACTCAGGCTCTGCTATGAACTAGGATATTGCAAAGTTAAAAAACAATTAAAGCCGTCTTATGAATTATTATTCCTATGAACAAGTTAAGAGCAGGGTACTAAACTATTTGAATTTCTATAAAATATCATAAACGCTTGCTTAATTTAAGAATTCAAGCAAGTTAAGGGCACCTTCATTTATGATACCACACAAGCTACTTGCTTAAAAATTTCAACTATACTTCAATTTACAGTTTATAAGTAAGACTTGCTGCTTAATTATACCATCCCTACAATCTTCAAGTCTTAATATAATGCTTACTAACAACCTTACTAGTTTTCAATTCAATCCTATGGACAAATTGTTCGTTTCATATATGAAAAATATGCATCACATGGGTAAATGGAACTTTAGCTTCAACTTAACTTGCACTACACCAATACTCACCTATGAATAGAAGCTGACATAGCAAACTCCAAAACCATCCAAGCAACAATACTATTTGACCATATCTTTTTCTCACTAATGCCTTCATCAATCTCCAATGGTACTACTTCTACTCCAAAAAGGTATAGCAAGCTCTTTATCTTCATTACATTACCAAGAAAAAGAAAAATCCGAACCTTTCATATATTTACAGGTTAGAAGGGAAGATAGCAATAGCTACAGGTGGAGTAATGGGTATAGGAGAAGTAACAGCAAAGCTTTTCTGTTCCACGGTGCAAAAGTAGTGATAGCTGACATTAAAGACACAAAAACAGTTTCATAATTAGTTACAAGATATACCATAGTCGGTGCGTACGTAAATATATTAACATAAAACTAATACACTAACAACCAATTAAATTCAATCAACAATGTCACTTGAGTGAATTACTGGAATAATAAAAACACAAAAATAGTTTCAGGTTCAACATATTTTAATTTTTAATCTAAGCCCTTTCTTCTGAATGGCTAACGAGTAATGGGAATTATGGCTATGCAGACATACAAAATTGAAGTTAATAAATTTAAAAATATCAAAAAAGTGAACAGATGAAAATGCTAAAACACTTGCAATACAGTCTGCCAATAATCTCAATCTAGGACTGAAACGGATTATTACTTAAAGTATAACATTAAATATGGTAGTAGTTAGTATGAAAATCATTGTAGCATGTTGATTATAACTTAGGGTCAAAAATACTCCAAAACAAATCAATCAAAATGTCATAGCCTCATACCTAAAAAAAACTTGGCAATGAACAAATCTAACCTGATTCAAGTACCAAGTAACGATTAAATCTTAAAAACGGGTTACATTTGTCTAGTCCCACAATAATTATAATCAGTAGGCAAAATTGGTATAATCTATACATCACCGTAATCTAAAGGAATATGGGTAGTACCTGAATGTGAACTAGGTCAACTTCAGAGTTTCAATGTCCACAAGATTCGGTCAATTTTGCGCTACGTCTAGTCAATCATCTGAGATGGACGGCGAAGAACCACATCAGATAAAAGCGGTCGAAATTGTTGAGTAGACGAATAATACTACTTCAGATGCAGTAGACGAATAATACTACTTCAGATGCAATAATTATTACCTGTGACCAGAATACCAGTGATGATTTAAGGCGGAAGATAGTTCAAATGCAATAATTAGAGGTTAGATTGGCGAAGAAATGAGAAAACTAGGGTTTTCCTGTTGAGGCGGTGAAGGGAGGTGCGTTAGTCTTAAAAATTGGATTAAGAGAACTGAACAGATCAGGATTCCAGAGGGATCAACGAAGAATAGTGATTTTGGTAGGAGGAACTTAGGGTTTCGGAATTGGATCAGTGGAGACAATGAAAAGGGATTTCATGCGAAATGCTGGAATAGGAAATGAGAGGGAGATGAAAAATTTCAGCGCGAACATTTCTATCATTTTGGGTTAGAACTTAGAAGTAAACATATAGCGTGTATGATGCGTAATTTTTAGTTGTGACTAACTAAAAAATTAACTAAAGATAGCAAGTTTCGTTAGGAAGCTATCCCTCTATGCTATTGATGGTGAACTTTCTTGTAGTGGTTTCGAGTTTGGAAAAATCTCGGATGAATAGTGCACGAGTATTTTCTATAAAAGGACATTAATTTTTACATTGCAAACCATTAGGGTTTCAAACCATAGCCGTCGGCCTTAATTTCAATGCAGAAAATCATCCTCTTTCCCTCCTTAAGTTCCTCCAGTCCACCAATCAACTCGAAAAACTTCCAACACGAGATTTGTAGAGCATATCGAGTTCTTTAAATCTATATGGTGATGAACGAAAATGAAGCTACGAATCAACAACAATTTTCATTGAAGTGCGTACGTTTCGTGCACGATTTCCTAGGCTAGATGATGACCGAGCTCGTCCACATCTTGGCCGATGGTGGCACGTCTGAGGAGCTTCGAGACTATAGTCGTCGATCATCATGTAGTTCATCGTAGGTCGAGCAAAAATTGAATGTAGAAGCGGCGACTTTGGGTTTTCTTTACATGGCTGAAACGATAGGAGAAGAAGATGATTTCGGCGGCCCTAATGTGAAGGAGTGAAATCAACGGCCAGATGGAAGCAAGGGTTTGGAAAATAATAAATAAAATTGTAAATTGATTTATATTAATTCGTTTAAACTTCAAAACATCATAACTTTGTCATGCTAGGTCGAAAATTGACGAAACAGATTGCGTTGGGTCCGTATGGACGAGCACTACATTATGGAGCTGGATTGAGATTTATTTTCGAGTTTCTTTTTGGTGGATTTGCTACCAATAGTAAATTGAAATTGAAATTGAAGTTTTGTTTTAATAAACAAATTTGAATTTAAAATCCGAGCTGTAATCGATAAATATAAGTAAAATGAGTTTTGGACTTATAAAATGAAGTAAAGATTTAATTTTGGTAAAGTTGAAATAAATTTGAGTTAGCATATTAGATATATGATTTGAAATTTAACAAAAGAAAGGTATATTTGAACTGGATTAGATAAGTTATTAAAGTAAGAATATAAGCTTAAATGGTTAAGTGATTATATAATATGAATTTGGAAGTTTATATAAATAAGTTGTATAACTTATAAAGTGAGAAATGTTAGTAAAACCAATTGTTAAAATGGTTAAACAATTTTGTTAAGCAAAAAAAAAATCTGAATTTGAATAGTGATATAAATTTGACTTAAGTAAAGTTAAATAAAATAGAATTGGAAGTAAATTAGTAGTGAACTTAATTGTATAAGTGAAAGTAAATGCAAGTGAGTTAAAATGAAATATAACTTAAGTGATGTTGAATGAAGTTGATTTTGGTATCAAAGTAAATTAATAAATGAAGTAATTAATTGAATGTGAATTTGAGTTATATAAACGAATTCTACTTTATTTGTAAAATGAATCAGCATTGGAAATGTCATGTTAAGAATCTGAATAATACTTAGGTTAAGAAGTTGTGAATATAGTGAATATTAGAACTCAATCTAAATTGAACATTAAACCAATTGAAAGTAAATTAATTTGATAATTTTGGTTGTACATTGGTAGATTAGATGGTTGTTAGTTGACTGTATAGAAATTCATACGAAATTGAATTAATTAAATTGGAAGTAAATGAATCAAAATAGAAGTGAATTTGATTTAACGTGAAAGTAAACAAACTTGAATGTAAATTAGTGAATGTAAACTAATTGAATAAATGAATGTTAGTAAATCCAATGTTAATAAATCAAATGTGATAAAATTGAAAACCAATTCATTAAATATCAATAACAAGTGAATTTATATTGGTTTGGTTATCGATGTTAGTTGGATGATAGTTGGTTGATGGTTGGATTTGTTGTGATGATTGCATTTGCTATATTGGCATATATAGTTGTTGTATTGATATATGTTGTATATTGATATTACTTTCTATATACATGTTTCTCATTATTGTTGAGTGTTTAGTAGGTGCATATGGAGCTTGCTTCGCATTTGGAGCTCGCTTTCATGCTATATAAGCCATATATGCTTGCTAATAATATATAAGGTACATATCTCAGATTAATATCTTACTTTTGCACTTTTTTCCCTACGGGATGCCTCATCACAGAGATGAAATGTATATTTGTGATATATATATATATATATATATATATATATATATTGTGAGAAGCGTTATAGATATTTTGAGAATTTTGGGAAAATTGGAAAAATTTTGATAACCAAATTTTGGTGTTTTAAGTTGAAAGTAAAATGATATTAGTTGGTTTTAAAAGAAAACTAAGTTGATTTGAAAACTTAGAGAAGTTTTTATAAGAAGTTTAACTATTGGATTTTGGGAAAGTTAAACATTTACGTGATTTTGATAAATCTAATTTGACCGAATTGTTTTGAAAAGTTAATTGATTTTGTGACTTTTTCTTACTCGGTAATTTCGAGGACGAAATTCTTTTAAGTAGGGGAGAATCTAACGACCCAGAATTTCAATCATTTGAAATTCGTATATTTAGTTGATTTTAAATATGCACAAGTTAAATTTATAAGCTGAATAGATTTTATTTCGAATATTATGATTTAATTGGATAATTAAATTGTTGATTTAATATTTAAAATTACAGAAATAATTGAAAATGGGATTTAAAATGAATAATAATGATTTATAAAGTTGAATTAAGTCATATTTGAATTAGAATGATGTTAGGGAACTTTTGAAATTGAATTAAAAGTTAATTTGTAAAAACTGAATATTTTAATATTTAATTGGCGTATAAAAATAGCCATTTTTCAAATAATCTCAGATTTTGACGAAACTAGTTTCGTTGGATACGTAATGTTATTTTATTGCAAGATTTCAAATTTCGTGTCAATCGGATTTACGATTTGTCCGAGGCAAGCTAAAACGCATAGAAATCGGTTTACGTGAAATTTTAAATTTAAATAAGTCGATTCGAAAACCTATCATCCAAATACGATCGAATTGGCTTCCGATATATATTCCATTGCGTTCGGAATAGGTGTAAAACCTTATAAACGCCAGGCGGCATGTTTCGTTTCGGCTTTGGAAAAATCTTGGATGAATAGTGCACAAATATTTTCTATAAAAGGACATTAATTTTTCACATTGCAAACCATTAGGGTTTCAAAACCTAGACACCAGCCTTAATTTCAATGGAAGAAAATCATCCTCTTTCCTTCCTTTATTTCTTTAAGTCCACCAATCAATTCTAAAAACTTCCAACACAAGATTTGTAGAGCGTATCGAGATCTTTAAATCTGTATGGTGATGGTCGAAAACGAAGCTACGAGTCAACGACAGTTTTCATTGAAGTGCGTGCATTTCGTGCATGATTTTCCAGGCTAGATGATGACGGAGACCGTCCATATCTTGGACGATGGTGGCATGCGTGAGGAGCTTCGAGACTATAGTCGCCGATCTTCGTATAGTTCATCGTAGGTCGAGCAAAAGTTGGATGTAGAAGCGGTGGCTTTGGGTTTTCTTTATGCGGCTGAAACGATGGGAGAAGAAGATGATGTCAGTGGCCCTGATGTGTATGAGTGAAATCAACGGCCAGATGGAAGCAAGGGTTCGGAAAATAATAAATAAAATTGTAAATTGATTTATATTAATTCGTTTAAACTTCAAAACAACATAACTTTGTCATGCGAGGTCGAAAATTGACGAAACAAATTTCGTTGGGTCCATATGGACGAGCACTACATTATAGAGCTAGATTGAGATTTATTTGAGCTAGTGAAAATTTTGGTTGAAATTAAACGCTTGTTTAATTTTAATCGGAATAAATCGCTATCGCAACGACTACAATCAAAGTGAGTACAACTCACTCTTTCTGACTCACTGATATTTTTATATAAGTGAGAAATAATTTATTATACGATGATTGATGATTGTTTGGATGATATATGATACATTGATTGGTATTTGGATATATACCTGTCTAGTGGAGCAGATGACTTTATACGTTCCCATGTATGAGCGGATGACCCTTTGTAAGTGCATCTGCCTTGAAGCGGACATTATACACATAGTCTAATTGTATATTTGTTGCAGATGACATGTTGGAGGAATCCAACTGGATTCCTCACTAGTATTGATTTATTTACAGATATTGTTATATATTAGGTTATCATATGATATATGATGTTTTGGATGCCATGATTGTTGTATTTAGTGCTGTTGCAGCATTGGGCCATATTTTGGAAATATAAAAATGTTAAATGATGATTTCCAAATTTAAAAGGGTTTTAAAAGTGATTTTGAAAATATACGTTTTGTTGAATTTTGAAGTGTTCAAGGAATTGAATTTATTTTGAATAAATAAATATTATAATTTTTATGTTACAAAAATTATGATTTCTGTGAAATATAGTAAATTATGATTTTTGGAATATGAAATGAACTATTTTGTAAAATAGTTTAAATGCAGATTTTTGAAGTTATAATAAACGGTATATATATAAAAGATTTATAAAATTGAATTTTTATAAATCAAAGTGATGAAATTATAAAGGAGTTTTGAAAGTGTTTAAAATGAAGTTATAAATGGATTTTTATAAGTAAAGATAATTTATAATTGTGAAGTTATAAAATGAATGGGTTTTGTAAATAAATGGATTATAAGTAATTAACTTATAAATTGGACTTTGGAATATAAGTATGATATATATAGAATTGGTAAATAAAGGGATTTTATATATTGAAGTTTTTATAAATAGAAATGGAATTTATAAACATTGTTTTATAAATCCGAAACCAATTGAATTTGATAAGTTAATTATTAAAGTTATTAATGGAATTATATCCACGATTTTGGACAGTGGATAATCCTTTAATAAAAGTGCAATAGTAATAAATTTGATTAGGTGTTAAATCCATGATTTTGGATAGTGGATTTTACTTTAAAACAATATGTGCAGAAGTATTGAATTTGGTGAACGAACTATATTCACGAATTTGGAAAGTGAATAATCTTTTGAAATTAAGTAAATGTTTTGAAAGTGATCTTTTAAATGGAGTTAAATGATTTGAAGATGTTTTAAAATGTGTTAAGTATCGAAACCATAGATTTCAATATTCATTGTTGAAATAGACGTTTTCAAGAAGTAAGGAAATGATGGACTATAACTCTGTTGTTATAGTAAATGATTTTCGAAAGGAAATGTTTTGTGTAGTATATGGGATTTATATATCTATCTTATTTTCGAAACCCTATACTTATAATTTTGGGTTGTCGTAAAGATGTTGTACGCAACATTCATTTTAACCCAAATAAAAGTTGTTTAAAAGAATGTTTTCCTTATAGAATGAAATATATACTTAACCTTGATTAAGTATATGGAATATTTTCTAAGTGTTGAAAATAAATTGATTTGTGAATTACCTATTATTAAATAAGTATATGGAAATGTTTTCCAATATTGAAAAGTTGAAATGGTTTAAGAATATATCTTTTTAAAGATAATTTGAAGTGAATATTGGGTAGGTAAATTAATTAATAAAAGATTAATTAAAAGGGTTTAGCGATTGTATATGGTGCTAAATATTTGTTTGTTTGCTTTGATTGTTAAATAACCGACTATCAAACTTAGCCAAATTTTAGTTCCACGACTTGATGTGGGGACTATTTAGTCATACACTTAATATGTAGCCTTCTATATAGGCTTGATTATCATTTGTGTTGAGGATGTTGATTCATATAGTACGGAGTATTACTCCAATCTATCGAGCTTACTTCTTGGCCCGAAGGATAGAAAATTGAAAGTTGGAGACGTGATAAGTCTATGAGACTTTGTTTCTGTGTGAAGTTGAGAAACGCTTTTGCGTTGTTGGTGCGAAGAGACCGGGGTCAGATTTATCTGAAAACCACTTCGGACTAACGTATATGCGACGATTGTGTAGGTTACTTATTGATGATATTGATATTCCAGATTTTCATAGCAGGGGACTGCTTGTTGATCATTTAGGGTTAAAATCCCAATATACATTCAGTAACAGTGGTCTCTTCATTATGAAATATCCAATGCAAGGACTATTTGCTACTAATCCTAGGTATTTCTCGACAGGATGTGGTAGGAAAGTACCTTCGATTTGTCATGTTCCTGGACAACTTGTATGGATGTTTATCTGACATTGCATTTATAGATATTACGTACATTGGTTTTTACAAACGTACATCAGTGGTGGCGGAGAAGACAACTTCTCTTAGCTTAACACCCTCCTTGAGACGTATGAGCTTAAGGGTTGTATTTTTATGGAAGGCAATTAGTAGTCAACGGAAATGGCCGTGCGGCATTCAAAGTGATGTGATATGCAATATGTGAAAGGTAATCGTAGCCTCGCGAGCCTTACACCCCGATTATGATGGGATTCTATGTGGTCGGATGTATGCTTGCATTTCGGATAGTAATGATTTGGGTTATCAGATGTTCTGAGTCCCAGGTGCCAGATACGTCTGTGCCTCACGGCAGGGATGCGCGAAGTCCGAGTCCTTAGATGTTATTCGCAAATTGCATCCACTTTTAGCCTTTTGTGTTGTTGTATAATCGCGTCTGAGTCATGGACGTAAGCTGTGGATATAGACTGATCTTTCCATTAGTTTCCTATCATGTTGGAAATCCAATCCCAATACGAGATTTACGTTCTTGATTGTATTCCCAAAATAGCTGTAATGAATTGCTAACATCTCAGCTATCCCTTTTTGGTATCATATATTTTGTTCGGTATATTCCGTTGACCCTGTCCGGATATATTCCGTTAGACGTAGTCCAGGTATTGATACCATATTAGAATAAGTTTATTTGAAAATTGATTTCAAAAGAATGTCATTAGAAATAATATCAAACGTTTTGATATATAAAAATGTTTTAGTTATCGTAAGGTAAAAACATGTCCGTGTTTATGTGTGGGTGTGTCTTACGAGATACTTTTGTTTTGATAAAAGAAAAGTTTTGGTAATTTAATAAATTCAGTTGAGTGTGTTCCTCACGCTGATTTACCAGACTGATCCGGGCATTCTTCGCTTTCAATGATCTGGTCAGACCGAGTATATTAACAGGTCCACATCTGATGCTTTTGGAGCTTCAGCGAGAGAGCTGGAGATCTTCATTTTCGTACATCCGTATTTGCTTGATTATCGCTGCATTGTTGCTTAGTTGTTTTTATTATCGGCAATTGTGAGGACAGGTTATTATAACTGTTCAAGCTGATAACTATTGACTGATTGTTGAACTCTAATTGATGTGTATATATGCAGTTTCTGTTTTGTAAAGATCATTGATGTGATATTATATGATTTACGCTGTGATGTGAGATTCTGTATGGTTCTGTTTTGTTCTATCTTCTCTCTTTCTTCTCTCTCTTCTCTTTTTCTCTCTTCTTTTCTTTCTCCTGACTTTCCATCAGTCTTTTCTTTTTGGATCGCACATGTGTGGATTATTGTTGATTCAAAAGGTATGAATTTTCTGGTCGTCGCATTTAGTATCAGAGCTTAGATTTTGTATATTCCTAAGCTTTGATGTGTACTCATTATAGATAGGGACAGTAGAACCCTAGATTGAGTTGAGTGTATTATACATATGAGCGCGTATTTGTTAGTGATATAAATTTTTTATACATTGTGTTTGCTTATCCATTGAGCTATTTGTGAATTCTGGTTGGTATGTGGGACGCCATGTTATCGATAGGGATTTCCAAGCACTTAAACGAGGAAAGTCGATATAGTATTGTTTTAAATTGGGTAAATGAAATAATTTTACCTCGATTATATTTTATATATAAAGAAAATAATTTTTCAAGAATTATTAAAGTGTATATAAATTGATTGTTTGGTTGTTTGAATATATATATATATATATATATATATATATATATAAGTTAATAAAAGCTGTTTGAATAATCTAAATAGAAACAACAATTGTAAAAGAATAAATTATATACGCAAATGAATTATATGTATGGAATTATAATTAATATGATTTACAATTGTGAAATAATCTTATATATAAGAAATGAAACATCATGAATATATTTACAAATATGAGTTATAAATAAAAAAAATGGATTTAACCAAGAGTTTGAAAATTTGAATCCTGTTAAATTTGAAAGTTATTTTTCAAAGTTAAAGAGGTTGTATTGTTATCCCACCTTTTGGTCAAGGCCGGAATATCAACAAGTTGGTAAGGAATAATGGATATCAGGATTGGAGATCTATTGGAAACGAGGTTGCGGTCGATGTCGTTAAAATTTGGCCGAGCTTCGATCAGGACGGAATCACTTGGAGGTAATGATCAAGGCTAAGCAAGGCTGCATTTCAAATTTCAGGTTAATTGGAGTTCGTACGAAGGAGATATGATCGATACAAGGTAGAAGAAATATGTTGTTCGTATCCATCGGAGAACCAAGGTGATGGTCTATTCGAATCCATCAAATTCGTATCCATCGAAATGACACCGCCCCAATCTATTCGAATCCATCAGATTCGTATCCATCGGAATGACACCGCCTCAATCTATTTGAATCCATCAGATTTTGCATAGTTCGAATCCATTAGGATTGTATCAATCAGGTTCACGCATGCTCGATTGTTCGTATCCATATGTTCGAATCGATCTGGAGTCATCACATTGGTTCTGTTCGTATCGATACAGTTCGCACTCCACTACTACATTGTTCGTGTTGATCTGGTTTGCATCGATCCAACGCTCACTGTTCGTATCGATCCCCAAGGATTGATCGATACGAATAGTGCACTCCTTCAGTGATCGATGTGAAATGGCACTCTAATCATCAATGCGAACAGTGTCATTGATACTCCCAGTTATTGATGCGAACGTGTCGATGCAAACGAGGCGAAAGCCTCGGAATGACTCGATTAAATTGCCGCAAAAGTTGGATCGGTCCAGGAAGCTTGCGCCAAGTAATCCTATATGCACGTGCTTCTGATCGATACGAAGGGATGGATACGGATCCTGTATTCGAAGTCGACAACCTTCGACGAATACAAAGTTGCATCAATCATATCTCCTAAACCATAGGTCCAAATGTTACGAAATTTTCACAGGAGCTTACGTACAAGCTAAAGAAAATCCCTACCAAGTTTCAGCTCGATTGGACCATTTCTTGATCGATACGAAATCGATTTGTATCGATCACGAATCGATTCGAAACTTGGTGGGATCGTTCGCGTGGGCCCAGTCACGTGCCAAAAGGAGTCTCCCAAAGTTTTAGCCTGATATCAGTCTCCTACACCTATAAATAGCCTCCCTGAAGCCTACAGAAAAAGGGATCTTTTGGCTATTCAACGTGCAGACTCTGCCGGATTCAATTCTACATCTCACTATTGCTGTTATATTCGAATTCCTTCACTGTAACTGCAGTAATCATCTGTAATCAGCGAAGAACATCAATAAAAGACAAACCTTTGAAGTGGACGTAGGCCAGAGATAGCCGAACCACTATAAATCTTACATTTCTGATTGTTATTTCTGAATTGTTATACTTAATATTGCTTAAATCTGAGATTTGTGTTTGCAATATTGCTGATCCATATTCATAACTTGATGCTTTCATGATACTTGGGCTTTGTGACCAATTTTGGCACAAATACTTTGGTGCTTTCATTGAGAAGGACTAGCATCCGCTACATTGGATTTGAAGTTCAGATTTGAAAAGCGGGAAGAGTTCAGATTTAAAAGACAATGACTCGACAGACAAGAAGAAGACAGAGAGCTGAGAGAAGCCAACAGGAGGGAAGTCAAAAAGCATCCTCCAGAGCTGGAGATAGACAAGCTTCGATCTACATCACCAGGGATGAAGTGGAAGCTATGGCCAATTTATTGCATGAGAGTTTGTTGAAGAGTCAACAGGAGATGCTGTAGAACTTCTTTGAACAGTTGAGTACAGCAAATGCACAAAACCTTGGACCAACTACTGCAACTACGAATGTGGAACAGGGAGCAAGGGTCATGGAACCCAATGGAGGACAGAATACAGAACCAGAGGGCAATCAACAAAGGCTTGGGGTCAGGCCCACAGGATCTGACACTGGAAGGCCTTTGGATGGAGCTCAACAGGCTAGAGCGAGCACTAACGTTAACGAACCGCATGAATAATATGTACCAGAATTCCCTCGGGAGCATGGAGGGCAACCTTTGATAGGTAATGTTGGATTAGCAGAGATTATTAGTAGAACTATGCATGGAGGTCCTACCAATAGAGATTTGGAAGGACTGAACAAGATCCCGTTTACACCGAAAATCAGGATAGCTCGAAATCCACCTGATTTCAAGCTGCCTAGCGTGGAAGTATACAATGGCAAGGCTGATCCAAAAGATCATATGATGAGATACACTAGACACATGGAAGTGCTGGGGGCATCGGAAGAAGTTATGGCCCGATGTTTCCCTCTGTACTTGACGGATATAGCCGCGATGTGGTTCAGGCAGCTGGAAGAGGGATCTATTAGGATGTGGACATAGTTGGTGGATAGGTTTTTGAGGTAATTTTGGGTTCATATTAAGAGGCCTAAGAACGCGATGACGCTAACGTAGATAAAGCAAAGAATGGATGAGTCGCTTAAAGCTTTCATAACTCGATTCAATGTGGCAGTTGCTTCGGTGGATCTGCCGGATCCATCCATGGTTTTGATGGCAGCAGTGTCCAGAGTCAGAGAGGATTCAGATTTTAAAGTATCTCTGATATGGGATGCACCACTGGATCTCGGAGAATTCTTTCACGAAGCCGAGAGATTCCCTTCAACAAGAAGATGCATGTACAAGTATGAAGTTAAAGGAGGTGAATGCAGCTGAGGATGGAGGTCCATCTAGTGGAAGCTCGGATCAAAAAAAAAGGAAAAACGAAGCTGGATGATGATTCAGGAAAAGCCAGGAAGCGATGGAAGGATCCGAAGTTCTCCACATACACAGGATTAAACGATATGCTGGAGTGAATATACATGGAGACCCGAAATCGCCTTCCCTACAAAAGGCCGCTAGGAGAGAACCTTCTGAACGTGAGAGGTCATCAGGAAGGCATTGTCTATTCCATGATTTGGATGGACATTATACCAACAACTGCATGCATCTAAAGGACATAATCGAGGAGCATGTAAGGAATGGACAGTTGCGACAATATGTCGGGGATCGGAATGCAGCGGTGGAGCAGGAGCAACCTCGCCTACCTCGAACAGCGATGGTGCGAGGCCCAGGAATGATGGTCGATTGGTTATCAATTGACTAGGATAATGTGAAATAAGTAGCAAGCTACTGGCAAATGACAAAGTCATTTACTCATGTACGGGGACAGAGATATCCCTTAGGCATGCTCTGAATGATGATAAACCGCAATGCTATTGTTTGTGAAATCTGTCTTTTGTTTCTAGATCGAACACTCGTTTTTCTTGTTTGGTTTTGGAGTTCGGATTGAACTCTTGGTTTTGTTTGCCTTCTGATTTGGATTCTCGTTTGGATGATTGTTTTCTGTTTTTGATGTTGGTTTGGATTTCCGATTTTCCGATTTGATTTGGATTTCGGATTGGATTTTGATTGGATTTTTATCTGGTTTTTGGTAAATGGTCATCAGGTATGGATTATATCCGGCAAGGGGTAAGTCTCTTCATCCGCATGTGCTGAATAAGCTTATTCAGGTCGTTGAGTATGGACTATGCTCAACAAGGGTCCGGAGTGACCAGGATTCGGCCTAGGGCTTAGGCCCCATATTATTGATTATTGTTTCGGGTCGCTGAGTATGGACTATGCTCGGCAAGGGTCCAGAGAGACCAGGATTTGACCTAGGACTTAGGCCCTACATTATTGGCTACTATTTCAGGTCGTCGAGTATGGACTATGCTCGACAAGGGTCCAAAGTGACCAGGATTCGGCTTAGGACTTAAGCCATGGCATTGTACAACGGCCAGGGACACTGGACCACGGTCGTCAAGTGTGGATTGCACTTGGCAAGAACCCAGAGAGGTTAGCTCAACGTCCAGGAACTACAACAAAAATACCCTTTAATAGCATTTAAAAAACGCTATAAAAGGCTTTTACAACGTTTTTATAAACGTTGTATATCAACATGTTGTAATAAATCAGTGACCTATTATTGCAACAGAAGAAACGCTATAAAAAACATGTATATTTATGCGTTTTTTACATGCTATGAAAAATCTTACTAATGGCGTTCTTAATATGCTATAAAAGGCTTTTACAGCGTTTTTATAAACGCTGTAAATCAACATATTGTAATAAATCAATGACCTATTATTGCAACAGAAGAAACACTATAAAGAACATGTTTTTATAGCATTTTGAACATGAAATAAAAAAGTCTTATTAATGGTGTTCTTAACAGAATTTTAAAAATCATTTTTGCAATACGTATATATCCATTATCACATTACAATCGATAAATTTACATAAACACAATGTATCATTTCACACAATCATATATATCACATTAAACGAAAAATAACTAACCATTCAACATTCACATCGAATGATGCATAACATATCGTAATATTTAATGAACATTACATTAGAAGTATAAATAATACAAATGATAAAAAGATCGTACTACACATGATGATTAAATGTACAAACCAAAGAAGTTGTTACTTCAAAAGAACTTCAAAGCGCTAATATACAACAGATTGCCATTTGTATACTCCATAGATGGGTAATTACCTATGAAAAAGAAATTCAACAATTAGCAATTATAACTATACATGCATACATATATGTGTGAAACTTAATTATATAGATTTAATTAATTTGTATGAAACTTAATTAATTTATATAAAACTTGATTAACTTTGTTATTTTTAAAAAATTAAATTGATTTTTACAAACTTTAGTTAATTTTATAAAATTTAGTTAATTTATATAATCATATGGAAACAATATCAATAACATATGGAATTTCCTAAAATGGATGTAAATTTTGTTTAAAATACTTTATTCAACAATTGCATGTATATTGTTATAAACTTATTAATTTTTAAAACTTAATTAAATTTTATAAACATATTTAATTTTAAAAAACAGTTGGCTTATTTCATTATTATAAAACTTAATTAACTTAGTTACTTATTTTAAACTTAGTTAATTTTTTATTATTGTTGTTGTTATATCAATATTATTATATTATTTTACTACTATTATTATTATGTTATATTATATTATTCTTCTAAATTTAGTTAATTTTTATATAACTTAGTTAATTTAATTAAAAAAATTAAATTTTATATTAGTTAATTTTTGTAAATTAAGTAAATTATTATAGTTTTAATTATTTTTTATATAACTTAGTTATCTTAGTTAAATTTTTATACTTAGTTAATTTTCATATATATATTTAAATTTTATAAAATTTTATTAATATTTAGATATTAATTTAATATATTATAAAACTTAGTTAATTTTTAGAAAATTATTTAATTTTTATAAAACTTGGTTAACTTAGTTAATTCTTATAAACTTTGTTGATTTTTATAAAATTTAGTTAGTAAATTTTTTATACTTAGTTAATTTCCATAAATATGTTTAAATTTTATAAAATTTTATTAATATTTAGATATTAATTTAATATATTATAAGTAAACTTATCGGATTTCATGAATTTTCGATGGCACCTCCTTTGCGCGGTTAGTGTTTCCTTTACACCCCAATTCGATATACATTTACATGATCAAAACAAGATCGGATTTTTATCATATATAACAAAATATACTTCATAATAGCATACACATTCAAATGCATAAAAACATACCTTTAGCAACTTTAGCTAGTAATCTTCCATGTAGCAAAGGAATGTTTTGTGTACCTATATAGCAAAGTAAAGGGAATAATTAGTAAAGATGGGCATCTCATATAGTAATTGAAATTAGACTACATAAATAGGAGAATTGAAATTAGACTACATAAATAGCTATATAGTCAATTAAAATTACTTGCGTTATAAGCAACAAATAGTTTAAATTTAATTTTTATGCGATGTTATTATCATGAAGTCGGCAGCATTCACTGTAACGTGTGACTCCTGTTCAACAATATCTAATACTAGCAGTAACAAAAGTGTAGTTGTCCCACATATGAATACATATACTCCAAGATATTAACATACAAAAGTATGTACATGCATAAGTATGTATGTGCAATCAAATACTGAAATGATGGGCAGGCCAAGAAAGACAGAAAATACTATAAACTTGAAGAAGCAAAGTGACAGAAAGTAACATTTTAACAAAACTAATATAATATTATTAACTTGAGGAAGCAAAGTTGACAAAGTAACAAGTATCGGTTATATACACATTGATGAAATCATTCAACAAAACTAATATAATATTATTAAATTAATGAGGACATGCCTGACCATGGGATCCTTTACCCATAAAATTCGATGGATAAAAATTGTTGGTTGCTGCTTCAAGCTCTTCCAATGAAAATGAACTGGAGATTGTTTAATATGATTAGACAACTAACAACTTAAGTGACAAGTTGAACTTTGAATTTCTTTTTTTCTTTAGAAAAAACGCATGCACATGCACAACAATATAAAAGGTTAATGCAGTTTATAGTTTATACTTATCCAGACATGCCTATCTATCAAATATTTTGAATCTAGTAAAAGAGAAGGGAAAAAAAGAATGCACCTCTAATATAGTGGTACAAAAGTAGTGCTGAAGGGAGCTTGATGTTAATGAAGAACAGATTGTTATTATTGTTTATGAAAAATAATACTTTATTGATGTCACTACTCCTAGCATGTCAATTTCCAAACCAAAACTGAAATACTCTTCCAAATCACCACTCAAAATTTGAACTCGGATAGTAATGCAGCATAATGGCCAAATATCAGCGCATACTTACTTTATTGGATCTGCAATAGAATGGAGAACCATAGCCTAAAATGTTGAAGAAGAAAAAAAATTGTTAGTTTGCTACTTAGTTACTGAGTTTTATCGAAAATGTACAGAGATTTCATGATTTGCTACTTTTTAGTCAAGAGGGTAACAAACATGTTTGTATAAGCAAACAGTTATTGTTTACTTACGCAATCAGAGAATTATAGTCTTTTTCCTCTTATAGTTTGTAGATCAGTAGATGTATTCAACTTCTATAAACAAATAATTTTGGACAAGTACCTTCTCTTATGAATAGGTCACGAAAAAGCTTCTTCAGACAAGTATAATCGGGTTTGTCATCAAACCGCATTGATCGGCGCTAGTGAAAATATGATATAAATTGTGTTGGATATGGTTTATAGAGAGCCTGATCATGCTGCATGCATGTTTTATTAAACTTAACAGAATATATTGAGCGAATTATTGTAATTCGACGGTGAAAATGATTTGATACCTCCACAAGTGAGCATTTTCTTTTCACTAATTTTATCATATTTTCCTTTTTGGTTCCAGCTCTCAAGCCCTGCCATGGTAGGCTGATCCAAAGTAAAGATAACATAGTAAATAAAACACTTAGAAAAAAAGAGGCCATAAAAATAATAACAATCTTTTTCATGAAGTATACCTTCCTCTTAGGAAATACATGAATACATAACCAAGAGATTTCAAATCATCCCTCCTGCTTTGCACTTCGTTAAATTAAAAGGATCCACCAATTTCAAGATGAGTATTGACAGGAGTAGCAAAATTAATTGAAGAAAGCATTGGATGTAATACACACCCATTCCAAGATGGGTATTGACACTTGCATATTGTGATGTTCCTGTGAGATTCTTATTCTCCCTGTTAATGAGAGTGAGCTTAAATACTTCAGAAAATAACAAATATTGCATGAATCTAAACTTCCCTTTGTGAGAGAGTATATTTTGTTTAAGCACATGGACAAGAACATTAACTCCAGCTCCTACATTTTGCTTTACAATTATGCATCATAAGTCCAAGTTTTATTTGTTTCTCGTGTCAAGCAGCGACATGAATATAAAGGTCAAAAACTAGTATGGCCCAATATGAAAAATGATTTAGGTCAAAATGATTCTTTTAATTTGAATGGTATAAGGCAACAAAATTCACTGGATTTTTTTTAATACTTAGAAATAGGATAAAAAGCTTAGAGTCACCTGTATGGTATGTGCGTATGAGTTTGTATATCCCTGTATTTCTTTGCAAGTCCATAATCAATTATATAAACCTGTCAAGTGGAACAAAGTGCACAACAGCCAAAAGATTATTCTAAAATAACTCAGTTTAAATACCATATCACATTTTACTTCTATTTAAGCCATCTCTGATTAAGGAATAGTAACAAGACAGGGGATCATTGATCAGTCGGCATCTCAAAAAATCTCATATATGTATGTGTACACACACACAATAAAGGGAAGTGTTTAAGAAAATTGCAAAAACTATAGAGCATGTTAACTAAAAGCATTTTTATACTAAGTTTGATCTTCTTAAGTGCTTTGTTTCCAAAATTAAGAAAGAAGTGCTTAGAAGAAATGGAAAATAGTAAGGAAGTTTATTTTAAATACTCGGCTTTAAGGGCTTCCTATCACTATTCTTTAAGTAAAAGACTTATTTTGAAATTAAGAGCCAAAATACAAACATCGTGTATCTAACTAAACATAAGCTTAATCAAAAAAAGGAAACAAAAAAAAAGACCAGCATTTAAAGAAAGAATATGTTCCATACTAAATCCTTGTCTAACATCCTCCTCGAATAATGATATAAATGATGCTTACAGCAAAGGAAAGATATTGCACATATGACAAACTAGATAAAATCTGCTGATAATGCGTAGAGGATCAACATTTCTCAAAAACTTGCATGATAATTTTTCCAAAACAAATTAGAACACATGATAACTTTCCAATCAGTTTCATTTTTACTTCTAGGAAATAATACCCTTGACCTCTTTAAACACTTGGAATTTCCATGATGTGGCAAGTATTATTAGCTAAAAAAACTTAAATAAGAAATTACAATATCATTTACTTATTGTAATGGCAATTCATTTTAATATGCATCACGACTTCTTCAAATATATGCATTTTGCATGTATAACAATATAGTTTCCTACTTTGTGCAGTGTACTCAAAATGCAATTCATAATCGAAAGTATCCTTGTTACTAATCCATACTGGCATGCGGTAACAAAAACATATGTTTACATTTTCATGTAGCTCTCCACATACATGTACTGCACTGAGAACTGCTTTTAAGAAACCCGGGCTTGCTGAATGGGGCCTCTTGAATCTCATCAACCCTGATGACTGTGTATTTCATGTTGCTTTTACAGTATACACTTGGATTTGCAGGTGGGTAAAAAAATATACGGCCATTCTATATTTCATATACCTTCTTAATGTTAGTTTAGAAAAATTTCGATACAGATGGTTGTATTGGTGTTTTAATACAGATCTAAAAATTCCCATGTGTACTACATGATAAATGCAAAAATGCAGTGGATGGAATTATAATAAACATTATATTTAATTTGGTAATTTTACATAACAAATATAATACAACCATTTATGTCAGAAGTTTCTCTCATCTTCCCGGTGTCCATATTTGCATATTTTATAGTAACAGTATCTACAAGAAAACTACAAAATGAGTTTACTGTTTTTATTCTACGTTCTTGACTACAGAGATTGAAAGCATTTCATTTGTTAGAAGTTAAAAAACGATGAAACGGTGTACCATTAACTTGCTAATCAGTGGGTCTGTCACGTTGTCATTGTCTTAACCAAGCTTTTGTTTTATAATTTACGTCAAAGAATTTGCAATTCTGCTAAACAAATGTGCCTTGCAAGAAATAGACGGAGTCACTTATGTCTCAAATCGATTACTAGAAGTCGATGCTTGATTTCAAATAGTAGTGTCAAGTAACTAATCAAAGTCTTACCCATCACTTCAACTTCGACAGAAACTTCTCATACTCCATATCGCCTCCATCACTTATCTTCTGTTCTCCATTTTCCAAAGCTTGAACAGGTTGAGGTGGCTGCTGATGATGCATCTGACTTGGTGCCCATGGCACATTTCCAGCTTCTGGTTCCACATCACCGTTAAGAAGTAGAATTTTATCCAGGTTAAAACTAGAATGAAACAACTCTCCAATACCATGTCCACAATATGATTTCACCTGAATTTCACATATTTTACAATAAGATTACTCCTTTAAAAATTTCAAAACTAATTTTTTACCAAAGAACATTAACAATTATCACCAACTTATGTGCGACGTCTAAGAACAATGCTAGTCAGGATTAAAAAATAAAATAAAAGAACTCACTAGCAGGCTCTGGCAGCCATTTATCAACATTATCAAAAGTATCCCTCCTTGAAAATATCATAGACAACAACAGCACCCATTTCTCCTTGGTAATACGCCGCCTTTACTGGCCAGCACCTCTTTATGACTAGATGTTTCCAAGATCCAAGCCTAAATCTTCTTTCCGTCAATCATCATGCTTTGCATCGTAGGCTAAACTGCGATCATTATTATTTAACTGCCATGCAATTGACCGTGGAAAGAAAACTTCCATGCAATTGACTGAATAGTGACTACCATTTAACTCGCAAAAATTAGGGATTTTGCTGATAACTAGTTACCCGCTACTATAGAATAACGACGGTCTACTTCTGCCTCCTCTCTCTTACACGATATCTAAAACCATCATTTGAGTAATTGAATATTGAGGTGGAGATTATTGAAGGAAATAAGAGGACCAATTCGAATGATCGTTTAATTTGAGAGGATTATTGAAATGGGATAAAGCTGAAATTAATTAAAAGATTGTGCGAAAAGTGAGAAATAAAAAGAAATGAAGTGAAATGCAAGGCGGCAACGAGAATGCAAAATCCCGCCTAATATTTTGTTCAATAAACAGCATTTTCATTTTCCTTTTTACATTTAATACCGTAAATAACAGCAAGTTTTCTTAACACGCTGTTATGTTTTGCCATTGAAACTACCTTTTCTTGTAGTGAGGGACACTGGACCACGGTCGTCAGGTGTGGATTACGCTTGGCAAGAACCCGTAGAGGTTACGAATTTGGATATCGACCCGGAGAGGTCCTGGATTCGGTTATTGGCTATTGGATGAGGATGGATTAGGACTCGGCTGTCGAGTTCGGATGGGTAAGGAATTGACTGAAGGCTTTGGTTACTGGATTTGGCATCAAAGATCAACACGGAGCAGTCAAGAACGATGCATTCGGATGATATGGCTACGGACTTTGAATATCAGATTCGGAACTATTCAAAACACACCTTCTTATCACAAGGCATATTTTAGGGGGCAAATGTTATCCCACCTTTTGGTCAAGGCCGGAATATCAACAAATTGGCAAGGAATAATGGATATCGGGATTGAAGATCTATTGGAAACGAGGTTGCGGTCGATGTCGTTAAAATTTAGCCGAGCTCCGATCAGGAAGTAATCGCTTGGAGGTGATGATCAAGGCTAGGCAAGGCTGCATTTCAAATTTCAGGTTAATCAGAGTTTGTACGAAGGAGATATGATCGATACAAGGTAGAAGAAATGTGTTGTTCATATCCATCAATGAGCCGAGGTGATGGTCTATTCGAATCCATCAAATTCGTATCCATCGGAATGACACCGCCTCAATCTATTCAAATCCATCAGATTCGTATCCATCGGAATGACACCGCCTCAAACTATTCGAATCCATCAGATTTTACATAGTACGAATCCATCAGGTCCGTATCGATCAGGTTCACGCATGCTCGATTGTTCGTATCCATATGTTTGAATCGATCTGGAGCCATCACATTAGTTCTGTTCGCATCAATACTGTTTGCACTCTACTACTACACTGTTCATGTTGATCTGGTTCACATCGATCCAACGCTCACTATTCGTATCGATCCCCAAGGATCGATCGATACGAATAGTGCACTCCTTCAGTGATCGATGTGAAATGGCACTCTAATCATCGATGCGAACATCGTCATCGATACTCCCAGTTATTGATGCGAACGTGTCGATGCAAATGAGGCGAAAGCCTCAGAATGACTCGATCAAATCACTACAAAAGTTGGATCGGTCTAGGAAGCTCGCGCCACGTCATCCTATATGCATGTGCTTCTGATCGATACGAAAGGATGGATACGAATCATGGATTCGAAGTCGACAACCTTCGACGAATATAAAGTTGCATCGGTTATATCTCCTAAACCACGGGTCCACATGCTATGAAATTTTCAGAGGAGCTTACGTACAAGCTAAAGAACATCCCTGCCAAGTTTCAGCTCGATTGGACCATTTCTTGATCGATATGAAATTGATTCGTATCGATCACGGATCGCGTGGAAACTTGGTGGGATCGGTCGCGTGGGCCCACTCACATGCCAGAAGGAGTCTCCTGAAGTTTGAGTGCGATATCAGCCTCCTACACATATAAATAGCCCCTTGAAGCCTACAGAAAAAGGGATCTTTTGGCTATTCAACGTGCAGACTCTGCCGGATTCAATTCTACATCTCACTATTGCTGTTATATTCGAATTCCTTCATTGTAACTATGGTAATCATCTGTAATCAGCGAAGAACGTCAATAAAAGACAAACCTTGGAAGTGGACGTAGGTCGGAGATAGTCGGACCACTATATATCTTGCACTTCTAATTGTTATTTCTGAATTGTTATACTTAATATTGCTTACATCGGAGATTTGTGTTTGGAATGTTTCTGATCCATATTCATAACTTGGTGCTTTCACGATACTTGGGGTTTGTGACCAATTTTGGAACAAACATATATTATTATAAATAGAAAATAAGTGAAATTATACAAGTGAAAGATTTATGAATGTGATTTATAAAAGGAAATTAAAAAAAAGAATATAAAGCACTAAATTCACTACTGTTACTGGAAAATAATAAGGGTGATGACTACAGCATCATCAGTATCATTTTTGAGTTTATTTGTGATGGATTTGCTACCAATAGTAAATTGAAATTTAAATTGAAATTGAAATTTTGTTTTGATAAACAAATTTGAATTTAAAATCCAAGCTGTAATCGATAAATATAAGTAAAATGAGTTTTGGACTTATAAAATGAAGTAAAGATTTAATTTTGGTAAAGTTGAAATAAATTTGAGTTAGCATATTAGATATATGATTTGAAATTTAACAAAAGGAAGATGTATTTGAACTGGATTAGATAAGTCATTGAAGTAAGAATATAAGCATAAATGGTTAAGTGATTATATAATATGAATTTGGAAGTTTATATAAATAAGTTGTATAACTTACAAAGTGAGAAAATGTAAGTAAAACCAATTGTTAAAATGGTTAAACAATTTTGTTAAGCAAAAAAAATCTGAATTTGAATAGTGATAGAGTTAAGTAAAGTTAAATAAAATAGATTTTGAAGTAAATTAGTAGTGAACTTAAGTTGTATAAGTGAAAGTAAATGCAAGTGAGTTAAAATGAAATATAACTTAAGTGATGTTGAATGAAGTTGATTTTGGTATCAAAGTAAATTAATAAATGAAGTAATTAATTGGATGTGAATTTGAGTTATATAAAGAAATTCTACTTTATTTGTAAAATGAATCAGCATTAGAAATGTCGTTTTAAGAATTTGAATAAAAATTAAGTTAAGAAGTTGTGAATATAGTGAATATTAGAACTCAATCTAAATTGAATATTAAACCAATTAAAAGTAAATTAATTTGGTAATGTTTGTGTTACATTGGTTGATTAGATGGTTGTTAGTTGATTGTATAGAAATTCATATGAAATTGAATTAATTAAATTGGAATAAATGAATCAAAATGGAAGTGAATTTGATTTAATGTGAAAGTAAACAAACTTGAATGTAAATTAGTGAATGTAAACTAATTGAATAAATGAATGCTAGTAAATCCAATGTTAATAAATCAAATGTGATTAAATTGAAAACCAATTCATTAAATAACAATAACAAGTGAATTTATATTTATTTGGTTATCGATGTTAGTTGGATGATAGTTGGTTGATGGTTGGCTTTGTTGTGGTTATTGCATTTGCTATATTGGCATATATAGTTGTTGTATTGATACATGTTGTATATTGATATTACTTTCTATATACATATTTCTCATTATTGTTGAGTGCTTAGTAGGTGCATATGGCGCTTGCTTCACATTTAGAGCTCGCTTTCACGCTATATTAGCCGTATGTGCTTGCTAATAATATATAAGTTACATATCTCGGATTACATATCTCAGATTAAATATCTTACTTTTACACTTTTTTCCCAAAGGGATGCCTCATCGGAGAGATGAGATGTATATTTGTGATATATATATCGTGATCCTACTACGATCGAGCCGCGCAAAGGAGACGCTGACGAATTTTTTTGAAAATTAAAAGAGTTAGAGATATTTTGAGAATTTTGGGAAAATTAGAAAAAATTTGATAACCAAAATTTTGGTTTTTTAAGTTGAAAGTTAAATGATATTAGTTGGTTTGAAAAGACAATTAAGTTGATTTGAAAACTTAGAGAAGTTTTTATAAGAAGTTTAACTATTGGATTTTGGGAAAGTTAAACATTTAAGTGATTTTGGTAAATCTGATTTGAACGAATTGTTTTGAAAAGCTAATTGATTTTGTGACTTTTCTTACTCGGTAATTTCGAGGATGAAATTCTTTTAAGTAGGGGAGAATGTGAGGACCCAGAATTTCAGTCATTTGAAATTCGTATATTTAGTTGATTTTAAATATGCACAAGTTAAATTTATAAGCTAAATAGATTTTATTTCGAATATGATGATTTAATTGGATAATTAAATTGTTGATTTAATATTTGAAATTACAGAAATAATTGAAAATTGGATTTAAAATGAATAAAAATGATTTATAAAGTTGAATTAAGTCATATTTGAATTAGAATGATATTAAAGAACTTTTGAAATCGAATTAAAAGTTAATTTGTAAAAATTGAATATTTTAATATTTAATTGACGTGTAAAAATAGCCATTTTCAAATAGTCTCGGATTTCGACAGAACTAGTTTCATTGGATCCGTAATGTTATATTATTGTCAGATTTTAAATTTCGTGTCAATCGGATTTACGGTTTGTCTGAGGCAAGCTAAAACGCATAGAAATCGGTTTATGTGAAATTTTAAATTTAAATAAGTCGATTCGAAAACCTATCTTCCAAATACGATCGAATTGGCTTTTGATATATATTCCATTGCGTTCAGAATAGGGGTAAAACATTATAAACGCCAGGTGGCATGTTTCGTTTCGACTTTGGAAAAATCTCGGATGAATAGTGCACGAATATTTTCTATAAAAGGACATTAATTTTTCACATTGCAAACCATTAGGGTTTCAAACCCTAGACGCCAGCCTTAATTTCAATGGTAGAAAATCATCCTCTTTCCCTCCTTAATTTCTTCCAGTCCACCAATCAATTCGAAAAACTTCCAACACAAGATTTGTAGAGCGTATCGAGATCTTTAAATCTATATGGTGATGATCGAAAACAAAGATACGAATCAACGATAGTTTTCATTGAAGTGCGTGCATTTCATGCATGATTTTCCAGGCTAGATGACGACCGATATCGTCCATATCTAGGCCGATGGTGGCACACGTGAGGAGCTTCGAAACTATAGTCGCCGATCGTCGTATAGTTCATCGTAGGTCGAGCAAAAATTGGATGCATAAGCGGCGGCTTTGGGGTTTCTTTACATGGCTGAAACGATTGGAGAAGAAGATGATTTTGGCGGCCTTGATGTGAAGGAGTGAAATCAACGGCCAGATGGAAGCAAGGGTTTGGGAAATAATAAATAAAATTGTAAATTGATTTATATTAATTCGTTTAAACTTTAAAACATCATAACTTTGTCATGCAAGGTCGAAAATTGACGAAACAAATTGCATTGGGTCCGTATAGACGAACACTACATTATGGAACTAGATTGAGATTTGTTTGAGCTAGTGAAAGTTTTGGTTGAAATTAAATGCTTGTTTAATTTTAATCGGAATAAATCACTATCGCAACGACTACAATCAATGTGAGTACAACTCACTCTTTCTGACTCACTGATATTTTTATATAAGTGAGAAATAATTTATTATATAATGATTGATGATTGTTTGGACGATATATGATATTTTGATTGGTATTTGAATATATACCTGCCTGTTGTAGCAGATGACCCTATACGTTCCCGTGTATGAGCGGATGACCCTTTGTACGCGTGTCTACCTTGAAGCGAACATTGTACACATATTCTAATATGTATATTTGTTGTAGGTAACAGGTTGGAGGGATCTAATTGGATTCCTCACCATTATTGATTTGTTTACAGATATTGTTATATATTCTGTTATCATACGATATATGATGTTTTGGATGCCGTGATTGTTGTATTTAGTGCTGTTGCAACATTGGGCCAAATTTGGAAATTTAAAAATGTCAAAGTGATGATTTTCAAATTTAAAAGGGTTTCAAAAGTGATTTTGAAAATATACGTTTTGTTGAATTTTGAAGTTTTAACGGAACTGAATTTATTTTGAATAAATAGATATTATAATTTTTATGTTATAAAAATTATGATTTCTGTGAAATATAGTAAATTATGATTTTTGGAATATGAAATGAACTATTTTGTAAAATAGTTTAAATGCAGATTTTGAAAGTTATAATAAAAGGTGTATATATATAAGATTTATAAAATTGAATTTTTATAAATCAATGTGATGAAATTATAAAGGAGTTTTGAAAGTGTTTAAAATGAAGTTATAAATGGATTTTTATAAGTAAATATAATTTATAATTGTGAAGCTATAAAATGAATGGGTTTTGTAAATAAATGGATTATAAGTAATTGACTTATAGATTGGACTTTGGTATATAAGTAAGATATATATAGAATTGGTAAATAAAGGGATTTTATAAAATGAAGTTTTTGTAAATAGAAATGGAATTTATAAACATTATTTTATAAATCCAAAATCAATTAAATTTGATAAGTTAATTATTATAGTTATTAAAGGAAATATATCCATGATTTTGGACAGTGGATAATCCTTTAATAAAAGTGTAATAGTAATAAATTTGATTAGGTATTAAATCCATGATTTTGGATAGTGGATTTTACTTTGAAAATAAAATATGTAGAAGTATTGAATTTGGTATACGAACTATATTCACGAATTTGGACAGTGACTAATCTTTTGAAATTAAGTAAATGTTTTGAAAGTGATCTTTTAAATGGAGTTAAACGATTTGAAGATGTTTTAAAATGTGTTTAGTACGGAAACTATAGATTTCAACATTCATTGTTCAAATAGACGTTTTCGGGAAGTAAGGAAATGATGGACTATAACTCCGTTGTTATAGTAAATGATTTTCGAAAGGAAATGTTTTGTATAGTATATGGGATTTATATATCTATCTTATTTTCGAATCCCTATAGTTGTGATTTTGGGTTGTCGTAACGATGTTTTACACAACATTCGTTTTAACCCAAATAAAAGATGTTTAAAAGAATGTTTTCCTTATCGAATGAAATATATACTTAACCTTGATTAAGTGTATGGAATATTTTCTAAGTGTTGAAAATAAATTTATTTGTGAATTACTTATTATTAAATAAGTATATGGAAATGTTTTCTAATATTGAAAAGTTGAAATGGTTTGAGAATATATCCTTTTAAAGATAATTTGAAGTGAATATTTGGCAGGTGAATTAATTAATAAAAGATTAATTAAAAGCGCCTAGTGATTGTATATGGTGCTAAATTTTTGTTTGTTTGTTTTCATAGTTAAATAACCAACTATCAAACTTGGCCAAATTTTAGTTCCTCTACTTGATGTGGGAACTATTTAGTCGTACACTTAGTACATAGCCTTCTATATAAGCTTGATTATCCTTTGTGTTAAGGATGTTGATTTGTATAGTGCGAAGAATTTCTCCAATCTATCGAGCTTCCTTCTTGGCCCAAAGGATAGCAAGTTGAAAGTTGGAGACATGATACGTCTAAGAGACTTAGTTTCTGTGTGAAGTTGAGAAACACTTTTGCATTGTTGGTGCGAAGAGACCGGGATCATATTTATCTGAAAACCACTTCGGACTAACGTATATGCGACGATTGTGCAGGTTGCTTAATGATGATATTGATATTCCGGATTTTCATAGTAGGGGACTACTTGTTGATTATTTGGGGTTAAAATCCCAATATACATCCAGTAGCAGTGGTCTCTTAATTATGACATATCCAATGCAAAGACTATTCGCTACTAATCCTAGGGATTTTCCGATAGGATGTGGTAGGAAAGTACCTTCGGTTTGTCCTGTTCCTGGACAACTTGTGTGGATTTTTGTCTGACATTGCATCTCTAAAGATTACGTACATTGCTTTTTACAAACGTACATCAGTGGTGGCGAAGAAGACAACTTCTCTTAGCTTAACACCCTCCTTGAGGCGTATGAGTTTAAAGGTTGTATATTTGTGGAAGACAATTACTAGTCAACGCAAATGGTCATGTGGCATTCAAAGTGATGTGATATGCGAAAGGTAATCGTAGCCTCGCGAGCCTCACACCTCGGTTATGATGGGATTCTATGTGGTCAGATGTATGCTCGCATTTTGAATAGTAGTGATTTGGCTTATCAGATGTTTTGAGCCCCAGGTACCAGATACGTCTGGGCCTCATGGCAGGGATGCACGAGTCCGAGCCCTTGGATGTTATTCGCAGATTGCATCCACTTTTATCCATTTATGATGTTGTATAACAATGTCTGAGTCATGGACATAAGCTGTGGATACAAATTGATCTTTCAACTAGTTTCCTATCATGTTGGAAATCTAATCCCAATACGAGATTTACAGTTTTGATTGTATTCGACTTGCAAACATTTCAGCTACCCCTTTTTGGTATCATATATTACATTCGGTACATTCTGTTGACCTAGTCCGGATATATTCCGTTATACTTAGTCCAGGTATTGATACCGTATTTGAATAAGTTTATTTGAAAAGTGATTTCAAAAGAATGTCATTAGAAATAATATCAAACGTTTTGATATATAAAAATGTTTTAGTTAACGTAAGTAAAAACATGTCCGTGTTTATGTGTGGGAGTGTCTTACGAGATACTTTTTTTGATAAAGGAAAAGTTTTGGTAATTTAATAAATTCAGCTGAGTGTGTTTGACATGTTGGTTTACCAGACTGATCCGGGCATTCTTCCCTTTCAATGCTCGGGTCAGACCGAGTATATTTACAGGTCTAGATTTGATGCTTTTGGAGCTTCATCAGGAAAGCTGGAGATCTTCATTTTCGTACATCCGTATTTGCTTGATTATCCGCTGCATTGTTCCGTAGTTGTTGTTTATTATCGACAATTGTGAGGACAGGTTATTATAACTGTTCAAGCTGATAACTATTGATTGATTGTTGAACTCTGATTGATGTGTACATATACAGTTTCTGTTTCGTAAAGATCATTGATATGATATTATATGTTTTCCACTACAATGTCAGATTCTGTATGGTTATGTTTTGTTTTATCTTCTCTCTTTCTTCTCTTCTCTTCTTCTCTCTTCTTTTCTTTCTCCCGACTTTCTGTCAGTCTTTGCTTTTTGGATCATACATGTGTGGATTATTGTCGATTCAGAGGGTACGGATTTTCGGGTCATCACGCAAAAGGACTCAACAGGCAATTAGATAAAGCAGCTCAACAGGGTGCAGCCCCCAATCAGCGTACAGTTACCAATTCCAACGGATTCAGACTTGAGGCACACTACCATGCAATGATAGGCCAATTCATGGAGGAATTCCCGGTGACACCACACAGAAGGATGCCAACGGGAGCATGAAAGTATGTGATGAAGAGTATATACCAGAATTCCCTCGGGGACTTGGGAGGCAACCGTTGGTGGACAACACCGGATTAGCTAAGACCATCAGGCGAACTATGCACGGAGGTTTAGAAAACAGAGATTTGGAAGGAGTAAACAGGAGTCTGCTTACCCATGATATCAGATTGGTTAGAAATCCACCAGAGTTCAAGCTACCTACTTTTGAGGTGTACAATGGTAGGGTTGATCCTACCGATCATTTGATGAGGTACATGAGACACATGGAAGTGCTAGGGTCATCGAAGGAAGTTATGGCTCGGTGTTTCCCTCTATACTTGACGGATATAGGTGCTATGTTTTTCAGGAAGTTGGAAGATAGATATATTAGGACATGGTCAGAATTGGTGGACAGATTTTTAAAGCAGCTTCAGGTTCATATCAAAAGGCCGAAGAATGTAATGACACTGCCATCAGTAAAATAAAGAATAAGGGAATCACTTAGGGCTTTCTTAACTTGGTTTAATGCGGAAGTTGCTTCGGTGGATTGGTCAGATCCATCAACGGTCCTAATGGCGGCAGTGTTAGGAGTCAGGGATAACTTGGATTTCAAAGTACCATTAATACGAGATCCACCAACAGATCTCGGAAAATTCTTTCACGAGGTTGAAAGATTTCTTCGACAGGAGGACACGGGTCTGGATTTGAAACTAAAGGATGTAAATGTGGTCAAGGATGGAGAAGCATCTGGTGAAAGCTCAGGTAAGGATAAGGACAAAGAAAAGAGGAAGTTGGATGACAACTTTAGGGCAAGGAATCATTGGGGAGAGCCAAAATTCTCCACTTACATAGAATTGAATGAAACATTGGAGCGGATACTCATGGAGACTCTGGATTACCTTCCTTAGCGAAGGCCGGCAAGGAGAGAACCCTCGGAATGCGAGAGGGCATCCGGAAGGCACTGTCTCTTCCATGATCTGGACGGGCATGATACCAATAGTTGCAGGCATCTAAAGGATATAATCAAGGAGCATGTAAGGAGTGGTCAGTTGCGGCAATATGTCGGAACTCGAAATGCAGTGGTGGAACAAGAATATCCACCATCTACCTCAAACGACGATGGCACGAGGCCTAGGAATGATGGTCGATTGGTTATCAACTGACAGGGATGATATGGAATAAGTAGCAAACTTCAGGCAAACGGCCAAGTCACTTACTCATGTACAGGGACAGAGATAGCCCCTAGGCATGCTCTAAGATGATAAACCGCAACGCTCTGGTTTGCGAAATCTGCTTTTTCTTTTTTGGTTTTGACATTTGCTTTTTTCTGGTTTGGACTTTGGTTTTGATGCTTGTTTTTCGGTTTGGATATTAGTTTGGATTTCTGGTATGGATTTCTGGTATGGATTTTTGGTCTTCCGATTTAATCTGGATTTCAGATTAGATTTTGATTGGATTTTTATCTAGTTTTAGGTAAATGGTCGTCGGGTACGGATTATGCCCGGCAGGGGTAAGTCGCTTCGTCCGAACGTGGCGAATCGGCTTATTCAGGTCGTCAAGCATGGACATGCTCGACAAGGGTCTGGAGAGACCAGGATTCAGCTTAGGACTTAGGCCTCATATTTTCTATCGGTTACTATTTCAGGTCATCGAGTATGAACTATGCTCGGTAAGGGTTCGGAGCGATCAGGATTCGGCTTAGGACTTAAGCCATTGTATTACTCAACATTTAGGGTCACTGAACGAAGAATACCAAGGCGTAGCTTAATACAGGTCATCGAGTGTGGGTTGCACTTGGCAAGAACACAGAGAGGTTATGGATTCTGATATCGGCTATGAACAGCTAAGGATTTGCGTATGGACCCGAAGTGTTTCAGATTCGGCTAAGTGCCCGAAGTGGTCCCGGATTTGGATATCGACCCAGAGAGGTCCTGGATTCGATTATTGGTTATCGGATATGAATGGATTAGAACTCAGTTTTCAGGTTTAGATGGATATGAAATTGGCTAAGGATTTGGTTACTGGATTCGGAATCGGATATCAATTCAGAATGGTCGTGGATTCAGAATCAGATATCGGCTCGGAGTGATCGCGGATTCGAGTAAGGATACGGCTATGACACTTGATAGGATGGCTTGGTAATATATTGGATTATGGATCAGATGGTATGGCTATGGATGGAATATGGACTTTGGATGTTGGATTCGGAGCTATTCAAAACACGCCTTCTTACCACAAGGCATGTTTTGGAGGGCACTTTTGGTCAAGGTCGAGATATCAACAAATTGGTTGGAAAGGATGGATATTAGGATTGGAGATCGATTGGAAATAAGGTTATGATCGATACCGTCAAAATTTGACCAACCTCCAATCCTGACAGGATCGATTGGGAATGATGAACAAGGCTAAGAAAGAATACGTTTCAAATTTCAAGTCAATCGAAGTTTGTATGCTTAAGTTTTGGATGGATCAAGGTTCATGGAAACTGTTCATATCGATCCATTCGTATCGATCAAGGTGGATGGTGTTCGTATCCATTGGGATCGATATGAAGAAAGGGAATTTGGATCCATACGAGGAGATAATGGTTATAGGGAGAAGTGTTTTTTATCAATCAATAGTGATCGATACGAAGGAATGAGGCTCGGATTGATATGAGGAGTATGGATACGAAGCAGGAAATGGATCGATGTATACGAACGGCATGGATACGTAGCGCATAGCTAAATATCAATACGAGTAAAAGGTTTTGGCATCGATATAGAGCAAGGTGGGGATCGATACGAAAGGCTTAGCAACCGATGGATACGAAGAAGGTCAAGGCAAATGAAGCGATCAACAAGCATGAAAGATGGATCTACATGCGATTATCGCTACACGTAGTCAATTCAAGAATGATCAAGACGAAGAGGATCGATGTACAATGATCGATGCAAAGATGACAACCGACATTGGAAAATGCCAACTTGGATCGATCATAATCATCAATTTACAAGTCCAAATGGTATGAAATTTTCATAGAAGCTTGCTTATGCACTCAGGAACCTCCATGATCGATCACAACTCAAATGGAGCCTACTTGGATTGATATGAATTATACTTAGATCGATCCAAAATCACTCTGGATTGATCTGCCTGGCCCACCTGAGCAAGAGAAGAAGTATTCCTGGTTTTAAGGCAGATATTTTTGGATTTACACCTATAAATAGCGGTCTATGGCAACTAAAAGGGGGATCTCTTCTGCTCTTTACGTCAAAACACTACTATTTTGTTCATTAGTGTTCAAAGGCTTGTAACTGTAATCTCAATACAAAAAGGAATAAAAGGATTAATTCAAAGTGGACGTAGGCCAGAGATAGCTGAACCACTATAAACCTTGTGTCTTCTCTTACTTTCATTTATTTTAATTTTTCTATTTCTTCATTTTTGTTCACTACATTATCTGGATCGAAGATATGTGTTAAGATATTGAGGATTTGTGTATAAACACTGGTGCTTTCACTACATTTGGGGTTTGTGATCAATTTTTGCGTAAAGAGTTCAAAATTTAAATTGGTTGTGTAATAGTTGTCATTAAAATATCTATAAGAATTTGGAGTGAAATTATGTGGATTTAATTGGTTTTCATAACTATCATAAATTCATGTGAGTAAGGTAACTCGAGCATTTTTAATTTTTTTAAATAAAGGAAAATTATTTATCAAAAAGAATTTATTTTTCAAATGGGAAATTTATTTTTGTTTTTTATTTCAATTTTTTTTGTTTTTGAAATGGTTTAGTTTTGGATTTTTGTTTCTTTGAAAAAACTAACTTAATTTTTTTTTGGATTTTTAAATTTTTGATTGATATATTTCAAATGAAAAGAATTTAAAAACTAATTTAAGGAATATTTACTATATTGTTTTAAATATGCATGAACTGATGCAACTAAATAAATGCAAGGGTTTAATTATAAATTATTTATTCTAAGTAGCTCCTAACCCAAAATTGTATAATAAGACTTTGTCTTAATCAAACAAGATTGTTTTGGCCAGGTGACGGACAGGATTTATCGCTGCACCATGAATAACCGTAGCAATGCAGCCGAAGGCTTAAGTACCTTCAGAGAATCAACCACTATAATATTTACGTATCATCGTAATATTTATAAATTGTTATTGCTTTACCATAGTCTAGACGCCAAAAATTTAAGTTGTTCAAAGAAGACAACTTGTCAATATATAATTAAGTGTTATCGATGTCAAACCATTATTATTAATCAAAATTCTAAAATGAAATGCAAAGCAGAAATCAAACGTGTATTAACAATCCAACTATAATGAAATTTATTTTTTTGTTTTTGAAATTTATTTTTTTTTTGAATTTTTTTAAATATAATATATATAAATGCATATGCAGACGACCAACAATGCAAAACAAAATAAAAACAAGGGCTAAGGGCACGATACCAGAGCGTGTAGAATTATTATCAAATTATTTTAAAAGCAACAATTTATTATTCATGCAAACAAGTAGTTTTTTTGGCAAGTTAAGCGAAGCAATCAACTTTTCCTATCTGCTACGCAACCTGAAAAATAAAAACAAGATATCTATACAGTATTTTTTTTTAGTTTTTTCTTTTACTTATTTATATATATATATATATATATATATATATATATATATATATATCAAAGAAGAAATCAAAACAAATTAAATTAAACAATTTTTTTAAAAGCAGAATACGAAACAAAAGGAAAGAAAATCTTTTTTATTTAGACATAAACAAAGGTTAAGTGAAAGCAAAGGCAAACAAAACAAATATTTTTTTAAAAATCGAAAGATATCTTGTTAAAAAAAGGATTTAATTTAACTCGAAACAATTTAATCACCACAGCCTATTGTTTGTACCAATATTGGGTACAACAATCTTTGGACGTATTTGAAGAGAGTAGAATGAAGAATATAAATGTAAGAAGAGGCTAATCTAACAAACATGCCAAAATAGACAAATAGAAATGTAAGAACACATGAATTTATAGTGGTATAGCGCTATAGCCTACATCCACTTTGGAAAGTTTGTTGTTTTATTAATATCTACTAACTGATTACAGTATAGAATACTCAAGCACATGAGTTTCAATGGGTTCCGGCAGAGTATCAGCGTAGCAGAATCAAAAGTCCCTTTTATGAAGGCATAGGGCTGCGATTTGTAGGTGTAGGCTAAAAATACCGGGCTTAGATCTCGGAATACCTCTTCTCCCATGTGGGCCGACTCACTTGATCGATCCAGGATCATTTGGGATCGATCCCTACACATTCGTATTGATAAAAAATAGCTCCTTTTGGGCTGAGATCGATCATAGACATTCTTAAGGCGGTAAGAAAGCTCCTATGAAAATTTTGTGGCATTTGGACTAGTAGATCTTGAGCTATGATTGATCCAAGTTTGATTTTGCATTAGGTTGAACTGTTCATATCGATCCCATTCTTATCGATAGGTATTCATGTCGATGCTATGTGTATCGATCAGGGTGACATGGAGCGATAGTCTAGGAGCGATCCGCTCATGCCGCACGACTGCTTCTTTCACTTCATCATGTTTTCTTCGTATCGTTCTTAGGAATCATTCTTCATAACGATGAATGGAAGTTCTATTCGTATCGATCATCTATATCTGCTTCGTATCGATGATCTTCATTCTAGTTTGTATTGATGCGCACTTATTTCTTCGTATCGATCCTTGATTATACTTTTCGTATCGATCTGCCATGACTTCTCTCGTATCGATCATTGACTCTCTCTTTCATATCGATCAAGCGAGTGATCGATACGAACCAGGCCACTTTTGCTTGATGGATCCGAACTAAAGTAACTTAAGGGATGGATATGAAATAGATGCTCCTAGATTGATGGATATGCAGGTGGTTGGCATATGGTGGATACGAACACAATGGATACAAATGAGGTTGACTTCCTTGATTTTAATCGATTCATACCTTGATCATACCAACTCCAATTTACCTGAAATTCAGAATATTGGCTTTTATAGCTTTTCATGTCATACTATGTTAATTATAGCTCAATCCAGATTAAGACAAGATTGGCCAATATCCATAGTAGCCTATGTACAACTGATCTTTGGGACGGATTGTCCTGGGTTTCCCGTCAAGTTCTTGGTGTCACGGCCTTGCCAAAAGGCGGGATAACATTTGCGGCCCAAAGTATGTCTTGTGAGAACATGACGTACTTTGAAAAGCTACAATCTTTATTATGAAAAATCCTATCTGATTCGTTGAATAGCTGTTGCCTTTTCGTCAAAAGATGTATTTTTTGGTTGGTTTCTAGTAATATAAATGTTGAATTACTAACTGCCAACGATCATGCAATATTTTTTTGTAACTGAGGGTCGAGTGCTAGCAATTTGTTTTTCACTGTTTTGATTGTCATCAAGTGAGCATTTAATTCCTTTCGATTTTGAAAATTGAATATTACTTCGTCATACATGCATGTATGTTAACTTGACTTTTGTTCACGTTTGCATGCTCATGGGTTATTGTCAAGTCTTTTTAATTTTTAATATCGAGTTTCATATTGATACTCTCCTGAATCGATGTGAAATTCGAGTTGTAACAACGTTTTATGGTTATTTTAGGTCTTCCTTTCGTATCGATCCTCTCCTGGATCGATTTGAGAAGTTGGAAAACACGTTTCGTATCGATGGATTTGAATAGTTTAAACAAGTCTCTGTTGCATCTTTTATATTGATGGGTCACCGATGGATATGAATATCCATGCTCTTGATCGATCTGAATTGATGGTTACGAGCAGTTGATCCCCAGACCGGTATGGGTGGATGGATACGAAGAAGGCTCTTCGTATCGATGATGTGGTGACCATTCCTACTGGTTTTTAGCACTGGGAGAGAATCGTTTCATTCTAAGTTTGAGTCCATACAAATGCATTTTGGACTTAGAAAAATTTTCATCGGTCTTCATTTACTCTTGCTTTCATATCGATAGAAAACCTAAGAAATAGAAACTGCCTTCGTTCCTAAATAACCACAGCTTGTTAGTCCCTCGAATCGATACTCTAATTTAAGTAATTAGTTAAACAATCTCACATAAAAATGATAAGTTTTGAGATTTAATGCCAATTCGCTCATAATTATGGCCAATTCTAATGATGATGAGGCCAAAATTGGGTTGGAGCCTAGTTGAGGGAGGAGGAACTGGAGTCTGAACTGTTTGGAGAAGAAGAAAGAAAGGATGATGGACATGAAGGGCATACTCGTATGGATTATGGACGAAGAAAAAGTTCATATCGATTTGGACATAATGGAATTTCGTACCAAATGAAGGAATTGTTTCATATCAATGGCTAGTGGACATTCTTGTCGATCGATTAATGATTGACATTCATATCGATTCGGAGCAATCGATACAAAACCTTAGGCTTGGCGATCGATACGAATGTGTTGTTGTCGATCGATACGAAGAACATTACGAAATGTTCTTCGAGTGATCGATACGAAGCATCGTTCCATGATTGGTACAAATCTCTGTTTCCCATGATCAATAAAAATTGTGCTCCTGGTGATTGATCCAAGTTCGAACTTTGATGGATACGAAATCCTGCATAATCAAACATTTGACTCTGACGAGCTTCAGCCTTGCATAATTGGACTTAACCGATCCACTGCATATTTGACTACCCTTCGGAGCTCATCGATGGAGGGTCATTTTTTGAAGTCTGGATCGCACAGTTGTGACGGTCAGCAATGACGGTCACTCCTGTTGAATCTCAAAGTCTTGTCATTTGAACATCTCTCAAATTCTATGGAATTCTAAGTATCATATAGCACTGCACTGCACAATACATTCACGCACTTCACACCAGGAGAAGCATGGGTTTATTGTCATCTAACGATAATTCTTACCGAGTTCTATAGCTATGGAACCCGAAAGTTCTCAGTCGCAGGATGTTCAGAGTTTAACTCTTCCCATAACTGAAACGCCGGCTATCGCAGCTGAAGTAATTAGCCCAGCTCTGGATGAGCTATCGGGAGCAGCTTTTATTACGAACCCACGGGATTCTATCCTCTCTAATATCTCAAAAGATATGTTAGTAGAATTTTCCTAGGACATAGGTTGCCGCTAAATGATGTCTTATTACCAGGGCTGGAAGATAGAGCTCACAACCCCCTGGAGGAATACACGGCTTGCAATAGATTCATGTGTGTAGTGAGGACGCTTCCTCCCTTCAATCAGTTCATCAGGGAAGTTTTGCTTTACTTGAGGATCACTCTGTACCAGCTGCACCCGAATGGGTATGCTTTGCTCAATAATCTATTGGTTATCTTCATGGAGCATCACATCTGACCTCCGACTGTAGAAGAGATCGGATACATATTCAACATAAAACGTCACGGGGACAACTCTTCTTTCCCTTTTTTGGAAGCAGTTAGAAATTGTCAGGTAGTTGCGGGAGCTTGGAGCAAGCTTAACTATTTTAAAACCGAATGGTTCTTTGTTCAGTGTCCGCCGGGATTCGCCAGACGTTGGCTAGTCAGACGTAATTGTTCCAACCCTTTTTTCGATTAACTAGATAATACTAATTGATGTGAAGTCTAACACTTTACTTCTTACATAGCTTTGATTCCGTGAGCCGAAGGAGTCTAGTTTAAAGAAATAGTAAGGGTTCTTCAAGCGGTGCCAGCCCAATATAGGGAGATCGATGAAGTCCTCACAGATGAGAATTTGATTGCCTTGGGGCTGATCGATAAAGATCAGAGCATAGGACTAGTGGGAGTTCTTAGGATGGCTTCGGTAAGGACTAGAGTTCGCTAGTTAGAGACGAGAAGTTGTGCCTTCGCAGGACCCTCAAGCTTCGGGAAAAAGAAAAGGCAAGATTGTTGCCCGTAAATCTCTAAGCCGTAAAACCGTCGTAGTGTCTTTGTCGGCTATTAATCAAGAGATTCCTCCTTTGCAAATGGAGAGCTCGTTGGAAGGATTGGTGGATGTCCTAATCCCAAGCGATCTGACTTCACTTCAAGACTTCGGGTTGGAAACTGTGGCAGGCTGGAGTGCTTTAGATATAGGGGAGCCGACTCCTGTAAGCGGAGCCGCCATAATCGGTTGGTTGGGGGATTTGTACATGCGTACACACACGGCATCGCACAATTTCTCGTCACATGTTTTCCGGTTCCAGGGTATAACTAATTCCAATTTTCTTTTCAGTTCACAAACACAATGGTAAGGCAAGGCTCGATGCTTGGCAGTCTTCATTCTATGCATCGTTCTTCTAGTTCTTACTCTGAGTCTCACAGGTGTGAGTCTGGCAGAGGCTATGACCGTCATAATTCCAGTCAAGAGCATGAGCGTTGGGAAAGGGAGAAGGAAAGGAATTATCGGCGTCGCTCATGGTCATGCTTTCCGCCACCCAGAGTTTCTCCCAAACCTTCTAGCTCTGGTAGATATCCTTTGGAAACTTCTCGTCAAGCACCACGTCCTCAAACTTTATGGCTCGATGAGCAACGTTATAGGATCAAGACTGAGGCCCCTATTACTACTGAATAAGTCACTATAGAACCCACCGGGGAAGGAGCGATTAGAATCGCTAAGTTGAAGAAGGATCTCCCAAATGTCTGCTTCGACGGCTTCCTATTTCCTCCACACTTAAAGAGAATTACCAATGAAGCAGAACAGGCGATACATGACTACATATACGATGTTTATAGTCAATATCGAGAATGGATAAAGACTGTAGACAAAGTTTCAGCAGTGGCCTTTGAGCGGGCGAAGACAATCGAGAAACTAGAAACTAATCTCGCTAAGAAGAATCGCATAATTTAGGTGCTCAACAATGAGAATGAGTCTTTAAGAAATTCAAAAACGAAGGCGAATAAGAGAGCTGACGAGGTAACCTGAAAGATGGAGGAGATGAGGCGAACATATTTTTCCTTGGTCGAGGAAATGGGGCACCGGACCACTACAGTCATGACTGAAAGAGATGCGGTGCTCAAAGAGCTTGAGGAGCTAAAAGCTAAATTTTCCGAAGTCGCCATGGAAAAAGACGACGTTAATAGAGCTGCCCAGGAGGCATGTGTGTAGGCCGTGGTACTCAGGGATGAGGGGGATGCGGTCAAGCTAAAGGTCCAAGCAACTAAGGCTAAAATTGAGACTGAGGTTAGAGCGGCAGAGACCAGGTTGGAAGGTGATATCGAAGACCTCCTGGTCACTTATAATGTTAATGTCTTGAAACATCACAACCTAGGCTGGTTCGATGACTACCCATGACATTTGTACAATGACTGGTGCCACTTAGCAGAAGATGAGAAAGCGGACCGCGATACTACATCAATTGACAGCTTTGAGTTAGAGAATCGGATATTAACCGAAGATGAGAGAAAAGTTCTTCACGAAGCCATTATCACTTTTGAAAAGGAGAAACTGGCCGCTAAATACCCGAACGTTGGAGAGGGGTCTTGAGTTGAGCATCATGAAGGAAGCTTTGAATGCCTACAGCGACTCAACCCGAGCTTACTTCTATAATTAACCTTCCAACTGTTTCGGCATACGACTCGGATAGGCGGCACATTTCCCCAGTCCATGAACATTTTTCTGAAGGCACGCTGGCTCAGCATATGAGTCACTCTTAGGAAGGTACTCCAACATTTCTTAAATTCATCCGAAGGCTGGAGTGTTGTTGAATGATATTTCTATCATCTTTTTGTGTCTTTATTCATTCATAGGTTCTGCACCAGCCGATCCTCCTGCAACCCAAGAATTGCATTATGAGCAAGAGGCTCTTATGACGAAGGCAATGACCACAATGGCTACCACATCAACTGGAGTGGTGCATGAAAGTAGCTTTTTTCTTGACGAGCAAATGATGAAAGAACTCCTCGGCCACCAAAGCGACACAATCATTGATCTGCCTTTCAACATAGGTGAAAATGTGTTTACAACTAGCTCCTTGGGCCCGACTAGTAGCATTCTAATAAATGCTCAATCAGTTTGGGAGGAGGAGATAATGGTGGAAATTAATGCCGAAATGGAGAGAGCCAAGCAGGCAAGCAGCATGGGAGGTAGCTTGGCGGGCCCTGGTCCAGTCCCTATGCTTATCGTTTCACCAGGTGACATTATTGTTGATACCTGCTTGCCTCCTCTGTCTTCCAACATTGAAAGTGTCGTCTTTCCTCCGGCTTCGCATATCGAGAGCATTCTGATTCCCATTAGTTTGGAGGTAGAGACCGCTATAATTCCCTCGATCGAAGAACAACCAGAAAAAGGAGGTCAGGGAGGCAAAGGCTCTAAAAGACAGCCGAGCGATCGCTCTAGTGGTTCAACACCGAAGAAGAAGAAGAAGAAAAAGAATAAATTGAAGGAGTAGACATGTCTTTTTGTTTCTTTTTTTGGTAGATAGGTAGGAATTTCCTTTTGCTTTCCGTATGCCATGTATAGATGCGGGATCGACCCCTGCCTATAGGAATTCTTGAAATAATTTTTGTACTTATCTTTTTAGAAGAATAGTTGAAATGAGATTTCATTTTTTTCCAGCATAACTCTAAGTCTATCCACTTAAGTATTTCTGCACTCATATTTCCATTCAATGTACGCGTAAGGCTTTTAGTTTTTGAGTCGAACTTGAGTTTGGTAGTTAAGTCCTGAAGTCATTGCTTTGGGTCATAACCAAACACTGAGTCGAATTTCGATGTTATACTGTCTCGGTCAGTGGTTGGTACTTGAGTTATGCCTCCGGTCTCGAAGAAAATTAAAGTAATCGGTCGGTGGACACCTTTTGCATTTGTTGACCTCTATTTAACTAAGTCGGAATGAAATTAAAGTGAGATGAATTTGAGCGGTCTATTACACTCGTTCATTGAAAAGTACTTGCATCTTCACTTTAGGGATTGATCTTGAGTGCTGGCAGTCAGTTATGCCTGCTTTTCATTTACAATCACGTCCACGCTCCGGGGACATAGGATAATTAATGGGTGGTCGGTCATACTCGTTTAGTGCTTAGAGTCATATTCGTGCTACGAGGATAAGAGTTGTTTTATGGGCTGTTATTCATGTCTGTTTAATGTTTTATACTCCATTTCGCGCTCTGGGAATTTGAAGTTGGTTGATGGGCAGTCGGTCACACCCATTTAGTGTAGGTCTATGCTCTGGGAACTTAACTTGTGTACGGGCGGTCAGTCACACCTGTTTAATGTTTATACTCTGGTCCACGCTCTTGGGATTGGAGTTGGTTATTGTTTATACTCCAATTCGTACTCCTGGAATTTGGAGTTACTTGATGGGTGGTCAGTCAGACTCATTTTGGTGTTTATACTCCAGTCCGCGCTCTTGGGACTAGAGTGAGTTGGTGGGTGGTTAGTCACACCCGATTATAATTATACTCTGAGTCGTGCACTGGGAATCTGGAGTTGGCTAACAAATGGCCAGTCACATCTATTTAAGCATTTGGATCTCGTTCGTGCTCTGGGAACATGGAGTTGATGTGGGCGGTCGGATCACATCCATCTTGATTTGACAAGCAAAGTCGTAGATGGACGATTCCATCCTCCTCGAGCTTGGATTTGGAATTTGCACTCCAACTCACACTCTGGGAACTGAAATTTGTTAGAGGATTATCGTGTTTTAATCCTTTTTTATTTAAGTGTGCCATTCCCTGAGCTCGGGTTACACTTAGCGAGTGATCAGTCGGATCACGATCACTCCCTATTTGAATGAGTCCTACCGGAAGATGGAACTTAGCTCTTTGTGCATCGGGATGATCGCATGATGCATTTCAAGAATCGTCATTCTGGCGTGATGAGTTTGCATTTTATTGCTGAAATAAGAAAGTATGGCAAAGTCAGTTGCCATATTACAAGTTCAAATTTTGAAATGCATAAGTAAATTTCAAAGGAAAACAGATTAAATGAATAAATAAAGCCTGTTATGTGTAATAGCGACGAAGACTCTCACTGTTCCTTGCTCTTCGTAAAATGGGACCATCAACATTTGATAGTTTGAATGTGCCATCTCCAAGTATCTGCTCAATTACATACGGTCCTTCCCATGTTGGTTTCATATGCGAAGGGGCTGGAGATTCTCTTGAGTACGATATCGCCAAGTTCAAAGGTTCTGGGTTGAACCTTAGAATTATATAATCAAGTGACTCAACTTCAGTGTGTGGCTGCCCTTAAATCAGCCTCTTCACACTTCTCATCTAATAAATCTGAAGATTCAGCAAGTAATATGGCATTCGTCTTTGGATCATAATATGTCACATGATGAGAAGGTACTTCCAACTCAACTGAAATAACGACTCAGAGGCGTAGGAAACTGAAAATGGAGTGTGGCCAATCATGGACTAGTGGGTGGTCCGATATGCCTATAGGGCCATGGGAAGTTCATCCACCCATCTGCCTCCAGCCTTCTTCGGCCATTTCTTCAGGATGGACTTAATAGCTTTGTTAACAACTTCAACTTGTCCATTTGCTTGAGGATGAGCAACAACCAATAACTTCTTCTAGATGTGGAAACATTGACAGAAATTCTTGAACTCGACACTATCGAGTTGGGCTCTGTTGTTAGTGATAATTGTTTATGGGAGGCCAAAATGATAGATGATGTTGCGTCCAACAAAGTTGGTCACTTTCTTCATTGTGATGGTAGCAAGGGCTCGGCTTCCGCCCATGTTGCAAAGTAGTCAACTGCAACGATGGCGTACTTCGCACCACCTTTAGCCAGAGGTAATGATCCTATTATATCGATGCCCCATATGGCGAATGGCCATGGGCTGACCATCTGAGTGATTTTAGTAGGCGCGGCTCTTGGAATACAGGCATGCTTGTGGCGTCTATCACATTTTTTGGCATAGTCTGATGCATCTCGATTCACAGTCGGTCGATAATATTATGTGTGGAAGCGAATGGTTGAAATATTAGGATGTTACAGTGTATATGTAGTTTCAAAAGAGAAAAAGTAAATTTACACATACACATTTTAATTTTACTAAAAATAAGGGATTTTGGTGACTAACTTATTTTATTAACTCATTCAATTATTTTAGTCACCGAAAATATTTTTATATAAAAGGAACCAGTTTAGAATTAAATTACTAGTAATTAAATTTATTAAAATAAAAAATTTACTATTCGATTTACTACAAATTTTAATAAACCGTATAAATGTTTATACAAGGTCTAAATCATGAAGAAATCAAGTCAAGATCAAAGTGGATTGCAAATAAAAGCAAAGGTGAGTTAATCTCGCTCATTTGGATTACCTTTTTAATTTAAATAGTTAAATTTAAAATTATTGGTTGTTTGCTTGAATTGATAATTTATTATCAGTCTGGATGTGGTATATTATATATAGTAGTATATATATTGAATTGATTGATTTCCCGCATTATATAGCGGATGAGACCTTATGCGCCTCGCATAATAGCGGATGACCCTTTATACCACGTTATTCCCCTCGAAGTGGGATTGACATTTTATATTATGCTAACATCTGTGGAGGCAGGAAAACAGGTTGGAGGGTTCCAATTGGATTCCTCAAAATGTTGAATTTATTTTATATTCCGCGATGTGATTTATTTAATGATCTGCAATAGATTATATTGATTATATCGGGGATTGAATTCTTGAATGTTATGGCTTGGCTGAATATATAGTGGTATTTTGAGAAATGAAAAAATATATATAAAGTTTGGATTTTAAAGGAAATGAAAAGAAATTCTTAAGTAAATAATTATTGGGAATTGGATAAATCAAGTAATAAATTTTAAAGGGAAATTAAAACCAGGAAATCGGTTTGAAATCGATTTAGTATTTGGAAACTGTGATTTAAAGGAAAATGGGAAATGAAAATTTGCAAACGGGGTTTATAAACGAAGTGGAATATTTATCAATGGATAAAATTGGAAGTATAGATTCCGGTGGAATTTATAAGAAAAGGGTGCAATTCATTTTAAAAATAAAAAAGTGATTTTATTTTCAAAAAAAAGTTGTAAAGTATCGTTTTCCTGGAAAACTAAGTATAATTTCAAAGAAAAGATTTCAAAGTATAAACTAGAAGTTTAAAAAAACATTTTTAGAATGTTTTAGAAATTTATTATTTTAATTATTTTTAAGTGAAAAGTAATATTTATTTAAGTTAATTATGGTAGTTAATTATTTTAAAGGTAAATTAGTATATGATTTTTAAAAAGGAAATTTTAACATAAATATTTGATATAATAACTTTATTTTAAAAGGAAATTTTGGTTTAAGTTACTCAAAAACTCTTATAAAATTTCTTAAGTATTATTTTTAATTAAGTAATTTTAGTTGTCTTAATGTAAATAATTTAAGTATATATATTTTTGAAAGTGATTTAAGGAGATGGGAAATGTTTTTGAAAAAAACAAAAAACTTGGTTTATTTTTAAAGTGTTGAAAGAATTTATGGGTTTGAGAAGTAAGTTAAATTGGGATAAACCGAGAAGGATTTATTAACTGATTGAGTGGACTGTTTTGGAATGGAAAGTGTATTTGCCTGAAAAGCCAAGTTTGTTTTCAAAGCAGATTTTTAAGTGTAACATAAAGATTTAAAGTTGTTTTTAAAAGAATGTTATTAGAGGATTATTATTTAGTAGCTTTTAAAAATTTTAAAGGTAAATATTTATTAAATTAATTATATAAGTTAATTATTTTAAGGTTTAATTAGTATTATGACTTAAAAGATAATTATTTAATATTTATACCTTATAGAATACCTTTTATTTTAAATTTAGTTTTGGCTTAAGTTTTACATGAGAAATTATTATAAATTTTCATAATTTGTGTTTTAAATTAAGTGTTTTAAGTAGTTTTTTTAAGTGTTTTAAAGTATATATTTTTGGATAAAGTGATTTAAATTATTTAAAAACTAAAGTATTAAGACTTGGTGATTTTCAATGGAAATAAAACAATTGGATGGAAATTATTCCGTGAGAGAAAAAGTGATTTGAAAACTATTTTCAAAGGGTTGAAGTGTAGAAAAATATCTTGTGAAGATATTTTGAAATAGATAATTTGAAAAATTATTAAGGCCTGATGGTTTTTGTGGATGTTATATGACAGTCAAATAACCGACTATCATTATGGGCCAATGCGCTGATCGTTTCGAAGAGACCGCGATCAAGATTAATTTTCCGAAAACCACTTCGATCCTGTTTGAACGTTTTCGTGAGGAAGACAAGAGCTTGGAGTCGAAGATGGACAGTGAAGTGCAAGGGCTAATCGCTACTAATCCTGAGGGTGATTCCAAAATGGGAGTAGTAGGAGTAGTGCCTTCGGTTCCGTTCAGACCGGGAACGGACTTATATGGATGAATGCTATTTGAACATCATCAGGGGAACGGTGAGCTTTCTAAGTGAATGTGTGCTAAAAAGGTAACGCACAACCTCGAGCCTCATCAACCGGGAATGGCTCAAATAGGAGGGGTGCAGCAAGGCTAAGTGGCTAGCAATCAACTCATCCCTATCTAGATATCCCTTTTTATTCGGTTGTGTGGGCGATTGCTGATCCCAACCATGGGGTGATCTTATTCGGACTATCCAGTAAGGGGTAGCTCCGGTCTTGTGTTGCAATCGATCAGGGTGGATCCTCAGTACGGTGATCTAGACCACGTACTGTAAAAAAAATTCAGCAAACCACAACCAAACAATCATTCAAATTCAAGCAACCAATTCACAACCAGTTTGAAAGCAATTCAATCACCAAACCATCCAATTCAATTCAAATATCAACTAAAAATTATTTTCATAGATTAAAGGTATAGAGTGAGCGATTAACTTACTTTTTACTCCAATTTGACAAAGATGTAATGCATAGATCAACATATGTGCACTCCTCTTTTTCTACAACTCCTATTCTATACATGCCACAAGAATCGCCCAAAAGCCCTCTCATCCAAAAATTTCAGAAATTAGAAATCAAATAAAACTGAAATTAAATGCTATATTCGGATAGAGAAGATGATTTGGAGACTTGCCCATATCTTCTTTTACTTTTTAGATTTTTTTCTTGATTTCTAGTGATTTTCCAAGAAGCTAGGTTTATGAGTTTCTTAGTTTTGAAAAACTTAGTTTTTACTTTCTACCTAGTTAAAATGAACGTACCATTCATTTTCCAATACAAAAGAGATAAGAATTCTCCTTTATTTTCACAAATGGGCTCAATTTTATTAAGCCCAAACTCAAATTTTAATACAAAGAATTAAAACTCTATGTCACCTCTTTACTTAGTCTAATAAAATGATTAGATCATTTTTTTTTCAATTAGTTTATCCTCTTTTCCTAGTTAACCACTACTTTAATTAAAATCACATTTTAATTTATCAACAGGTAATCACAAAACCGCTGGTTGTTACAATACGATCATGCGACAACTCCAAACACTACGAAACTTGAAATCTGATAATAACATGCTATTATGGATATAATGGAACCGGTTTCGTCGAAATCCGAGACTGTGGCCCAGAAGGCTATTTTTACATGTCAATTTAAATGATATATTTTTAAAACTGAACAAAACACTTTAAATTCAATTTTAAAAGTTTCATCGCCTTCAATATTATTAATATAAATTTTATAAGCCTTCAATTTATTTTTAACAAGCTCGAAACTCTCGATTTCATATTTTACCCAATTTTCAATTATTCCATTCAATAATTTAATTATCCAATAATTGGTTACATTTGAAATTCAAGTTTAAAAATTAAATTTTAAATATTTAAAATCAATTAAATATTCCAATTTCAAATATCCGAAATTCCAGGTCGTCACATTCCTCCCTCTAAAAAGAATTTCGTCCCCGAAATTACTAATTAAGAAGAATTGTCCAAAAACCGTCAACTATTACCCAAAGTCAAATAGTTTTTAACAACTTTCCAAAACAAATCTTTTTGTTAAAGACACACTGACACCCTTGCCAACTTTCCAAACTCATCCCCAGGTTCCAAATATTATTACCTACTCAACCATTCAAATTATAATTTAAAACCAAATTTTAAATTATCAAAATTTTCTTCAAAATTTTCTAACTCCTTAAATTTTCGAAAAATTTCAATAGCGTCTCCTTTGCGCGGCTAGATCGGAACAACTATAAAATGCCTCTACCGGCCACAAATTTTTAAAGAAAACAAAAGCCAAGTGGCTAGATCAGAAAATCATCAAATTTCGTATGCTAATTTAAATACATACCTTTTGTCGGGCAATTCAAATTTATCTTCCGAAATCCAAAAATACCAATTTTCCTTTGCTTTTAACACACCTGTATCCTACTTAGCAATAATATCTAATCAAATAATTCAAAACCATTTTATTCACTTCTTTACAAAATTTTCAATATTTTCTTTGCTTAAGCTGTACGATGTACACATATCATTCGTACACAATATCCAATCCAATCGCTCACTCGATCACACAATTTCACTTCCGGACTAGTATCGTCCACCTAGCTCTCTAGTGCGGACTCAGACCTGGCTTCTTGACCAAAAACCGTGATTCTCCTTTCATAACCATATACTATGATAGAGAATTCCCAAAATCAATCAAAAATCCATATCCAGAGTTCGCCGTCGAAAATCGAGTGAAAAATCCCAACTCGGATCGATATGAATATCTCGAAATTCTATGCTCGAATCTGGATCAAATCGTTTTGCAAATAATATACGTACCTCTTATGAATTTATCTCAATTGATTATTAGATATACCAATTCTCTTTTTATTCACATTTATTTTGATTTCCATTCACCTATTCATATTTTTCCTTTTACCCAACTTTTATTAAATCTCCATTCAAATACTAACTCGGTATATTTCCAACACCAAATTTTACTTAAGCATTTCCTCTTTACTCTTCTTAATTTTATTATAAACATTCTATACACTTTAATATTATTAACCCGCCTTTTTACAAGGCCATGGACAGGCGGATTAACCAAATCAACTGCTCATTTGTCATGACCAAAAAATGATTGGTTGGAGCCAGCTGGATGGATAGACAGTCAGTCAGGTGGTTCGGCACTCGATGGTGACTCGGCATTCAGGTGATTTGGCACTCGATGGTGGCTTGGCATTTAGGCAGTTCGGCACTCGATGGTGGCTTGGCATTTAGGCAGTTCGGCACTCGATGGTGGCTTGGCATTTGTGTGGTTCGTCACTCGATGGTGGCTCGGCATTTGGGTGGTTCGGCACTCGAAGGTGGGTTATGTTACTTCGAGTCGCTAAGCGTATCACTTCGTGGCGGTACCATGGTTACTTCAAGTCGGCCTATGGAGGACTTAGGGTCGGTTGAGGTGAAAGGTGTGAACTCGACCAAAGTCTTAATGGGCCTGTATCACTTGAGAAGCCCAACTACCTGGTTTTGCCTATAAATACAACACGTAGGGCTTTTAAAGAAAAGATCTTCTTCCGACTCTCTGACTTTTTATTTTCTAAGGCTAACGTTACTCTTCCAGTCTGTAACTGTAATTGATTCTAACATCAATAAAAAAAAATTTCTAAAGTGGACTTAGGCCGGAGTTAGCCGAACCACTATAAAATCTGTTGTTCTTTACTACTTTCATTTTAATTTTGACTGTTCTTCACATCATTACTCTCTACATATATTCTATCTGTGAGTTGTGACTGTTATTTGGTGCTTTCGCTTGGAATTAGTGACCATTTTTGGCGCTAACATTTTGGTGCTTTCACTGAGAAGGCAAGCACTCGGGGATTTTGGAGCTAGGAACTTGGATTCTAGAAAGCAATGGCTAGGCCATCAACAAGAAAGCAAGTGACAAAAAGAAGCAATTAGGAGGAAAGTCAAGAGGCCTCCTCTGGAGCTGGAGCAGGTCAAGCATCCACCTATATCACTAGGGACGAGATGGAAACGATGTTGAAAAGACAAAAAGACATGATACAGAACCTGCTTCGACAGGTTGGAAATGTTGGAGCACAAAGTCAAGGGAATGGACCAACCGTGGCTGCTAGCATTGTAGAACAAGGAACCAGAGCTGTAGATGTTTTAGAGGTCAACACCAGAACCAAAGTGGAGGGATTGAAGGAAATCAACAAAGGCTCGAGGGCAGACCTCCAGGATTGGATACTAAGAGAGCGGTGAATGAAGCTCTGCAAGGTGGGACCAACGTGAACGTAAATGACCAGCATGAAGAGTACTACCCGGAGTACCCCCTAGGATGTTCGGGGCAAGGTAGAGATGCAAACAGTGGATTACCCCCGGATGGAGATGAGCGAATGGCTGGATTAATGAGAAGGGTTATGAGAGGAGGATTGTCAAGCGGAGGCTTAGAGGAAGTTAGTCGAAGTCCGTTCACTCCAAATATCAGAAATGCAAGGAATCCTCTAAAGTTCAAGTTACCCACGCTGGATTCTTATGATGGGAAATCAGACCCAACCATGCATATTGACAGATATATCAGGCATACGGAAGTGCTGAGGGAATCCGAGGAAGTGATGGCACAATGCTTCCCTCTATATCTAACAAACTTGGCTGCGCTTTGGTTCAGGCAGCTAGAGAATGGATCAATCAAAACATGGGGTGAGCTAGTGGAACGCTACATGAGACAGTTTAGGGTCCACGTGATGCGACCCAAGAGTGTGACGACCTTAGCTTCAATGAAGCAGAGGACCGGAGAGTCCAAAAGAGATTTTCTATTGCGATTCAATGCAAGGTGGCTTTAGTAGATCGCCCGGATCCATCGATGAATTTGATGGCAGCGGTAGCAGGGGTTGCGGAAGGCAAAGAGTTTGAGGATTCTTTGGCAAGAGATCCACCATAAGACCTTGGAGAATTCTATCATGAAGTTGAAAGGTTCATTCGGCTAGAGGATTCACGCACCGAAAGGGGAGAAATAAACGTCGTGCAAGGCGAAGGAACCTCCAAGGAACAAACTGGAATAGACAAAGGAAAGGGGAAGTAGGATGATAGATATTATGGTCCTGACAAAGGAAAGAAACTCCGAGAACCCAGGTTCAAACAATACGCTGACTTGATAGCAAACCTGGAATGGATTTACACAGAAACTTGGGGGCACCTCCCCTATCGAAAACCACCCAGGAGAGATCCCATGGAACGGGAACGTAGGAGTGGAAAGTATTGCCTATTCCATGAGCTGGAAGGATATGCTACAGATGAATGCCGCCGTTTGAAGGATGAGGTGGAAGAGCATGTTAGAAATGGTAGATTGCCACAGTACGTGAGAAATCAGACAGCGACCGTAGGACCTGAGCAACTACCACCTCCACCTAGTAGAACTAATCCTGGATTGGGGTCACGACTCGTCATAAATTAGTCATGATGGCAAGGGCCAAGTTCAGGACTTGAACTTAGGTCGATCATTTAAATTTCTTAGATTTGATTTCAAAATAAAACGGCTATTCCACTTACACATGTGAGGAAACTAGATCTCCGGGCATGCTCTGAGATGGTAATAGACGGCTCTGCCCAGAGAGGCAGTATCTAGATTTTTTCCTTTGTTTATGATTGGACATTTAGAATTGGAATTTAATAAATGAACTCGAATTTATAAAATAAACCTTTGACCGAAGAGTTAAAGGATGAATATTGTAAGTCAATTTGAAATTAATCACTTTATGGCCCTACCCGGAGAGACGGAGTCCGTAGTGCAAGAAGTGAGTTGCTTCACCAGAGAGCGACAAGATCAACTCGCTTAACGTCGTTCCCCATTGACCGGTGAGTGATTGGAACTGGGTTCGATAAGAGCCCGGAGTGGCTGTAATCGGCCTAGGATTTAGGCCATGACATCGCTTAATGTTCAAGGACACTGAATCGAAATGCAGGGAGTGACGCTGCTTCGTTGGAGTGCGATAGGATCGGCTCATTCAACGTTGTTTCCCCTTCACTGGAGAGTGACAGGATGGGATCCAGTAAGAGCCCGGAGAGGCTGATATCGGTCGAGGAGCATCATGACATCGCTTAACGTTCAGGGACACTGAACCAGAGTGCAGAGAGTGACGCTGCTTCATCGGAGAGCGACAGGATCGGCTCACTCAACGTTGTTTCCCCTTCACGAAGAGTGACGGGATGAGATCCAGTAAGAGCCCAGAGAGGCTGATATCGGTCCAGGAGGATCATGACATCGCTTAACATTCAGGGACACCGAACCGAAGTGCAGGGAGTGACGCTGCTTCGCCGAACAGCGACAGGATCAGCTCACTCAACACTATTTCCCCTTCACCGGAGAGTGACAGGATAGGATCCCGTAAGAGTCCGGGGAGGCTATGATCGGTCTAGGATGACCAAGACGTCACTATATGCCCTCGATGAGGCCGGAGCGCAAGGGATAGAAAGTAGTACCGGAGCGTGAAGGGATCTTTCTATTCGATCATTAAGTTTGGCATGGATATAGCAAGGGTCCGAAGTGGCCGTTAATGGTCCAGAGAGGCCATAGGATTGGATTACTAATTTCTACAAGTTGAAATGGATACTGAATCGGCTTCAAACAGCTAACTTGATTGAGAATACTATAGATATGGACAAAACATAGACTTTGAATATTTGGTTTGAGACTATTCAAAACACACCTTCCGATAGCAAGGCATGTTTTGGAGGGCAAATGTTAACCTGCCTTTTTACAAGGCCATGGACAGGCGGATTAACCAAATCAACCGCTCATTTTTCGAGACCAGAATATGATTGTTTGGAGCTAGCTGGATGGATAGGTGGTCAGTCAGGGATTGTTCAATTTGCATGGCTCGGCCTAGGTAGGTTGGTAGATGCCGCTTGGCATTGGCGGCTTGACATGGGTCGACCGGTATATTGACTCAGTCAGGGTCGCACGACATTGATGGCTCGGCATGGGTCACTCGGCATTGTAGAGAAGTTAGGGTCGCTCAGCATTGGCGATTCGGCATGGGTCGCTCGGCATGATGACTCGGTCAGGGTCGAACGACGTTGACGGCTCGACATGGGTCGCTCGGCATTGTAGAGAAGTCAGGGTCGCTCGGCATAAGGCAGTGGTTCGGTAGATGTCGCTCGGCATCGTACCTCGCTCGGCATCGTACCTCGCTCGGCATCGTACCTCGCTTGGCATCATGCCTCACTTGGCATCATGCCTCACTCGGCATCACACCTCGCTCGGCATCGTACCTCGCTCGCATTGTGGCTCGGCATGGGTCGCTTGGCAAGATGGTTCGGCACTCGATGGTGGCTCAGCATTCAGGTGGTTCGACACTCAATGGTGGCTCGGCATTCAAGTAGTTCGACACTCGATGGTGGCTCGGCATTTAGGCGGTTCGGCACTAGATGGTGGCTCGACATTTGGGTGGTTCGACGCTCGATGGTGGCTCGACATTAGGGTGGTTCATCACTCGAAGGTGGGTCATGTTACTTCGAGTCGCTGAGCATATCACTTCGGGGCAGTACCATGGTTACTTTAGGTTGGCCTATGGAGGACTTGGGGTCGGTTGAGGTGAAGGGTGTGCACTCGATCGAAGTCTTAATGGGCCTATATCACTTGAGAAGCCCAACTACCTGGTTTTGCATATAAATACAACATGTAGGACTTCTGAAAAAAGGATCTTCTTTCGACTCTCTGACTTTCTATTTTCTAAGGCTAAGGTTACTCTACCAGTCTGTAACTGTAGTTGAATCTAACATCAATAAAAGGAAAATTTCTGGAGTGGACGTAGGCCGGAATTAGCCAAACCAGTATAAAATCTATTGTTCTTTACGACTTTCATTTTAATTTTGACTGCACTTCACATTATTACTCTCTACATATATTTTATCTATGAGTTGTGACTGTTATTTGGTGCTTTTGCTTGGATTTGGGTGTTAGTGACCATTTTTGGCGCTAACAAATATTTATTTTCACTCCACCTCTTAGGCTCATATCTATTTTCATCTAACTTAAATTTTCAATTCCATTTTCAATTCAATTTACCTTCAATTCTTAATTTATTTCCAAATTAAATTTAATATTGAATTCTATACACCTTATCTCAAATCCATTCCTACCTAACCATTTCTTTAATTAGTTCCACTTACTAATTTATTTTCCAACCTTCCATTTTGTTTAGCCCATTCGAACAAATTTTCCGATTTCACTTTACTTACAATTTAAATTAGTTTGTTCATTCCCACATTTATTTCCAACCCGATGAATTTTTATTTCAGTGGCCATTTCATTTAGCTTACTTAGATTTATTTCCTCAACATTCACTTTTATTTAACTTAATTCGGTTAAATTCCAATTCCGTTTAAAATTTTAAACTTCCATAAGTTTCCAACTTATTTACATTCCATCCACTACTCCTTTAATTTTCTTCATTTAATTGGCTTACTTTTCCACTTTATTTTAATTGCACACTTATTTTAATTTAACTTCTCTTAAGTTAAATTTTATTCTAAACAAATTTCAATTTTTTTTTATAAGTTCTCAAACTCATTTATATTCCATAAACATTTTAAATAGGATTCCAGAATTTAAACAATTTATCGGCACTTCAAAATCACCATTGAAATCAACTATATCCAAAATCCTTTGGCATTACAAATTATTTCGTTGAATTTCAAAACCTAACCTAGTTTTGCAAACAACTCCAATTTGAAACATTCAGGTATCAATTCCTCTCTTGAAAACTCGAAAATGAACACCAATGATGTCGCGATCATCATCGGAATTATTTTCCAGCGATCGAAAAGTGTTTAGTGCTTTTATCTCTTCAAAAACATTTTCCAAATATTTTTAATTACAAATCTCACCAGATTTCATATCCAATCCAAAAATGTTTCTGAACAATATCACTATTATTCCTCCAAAACCCTTGAAAATCATTTTCAAACTTAAAGAAAATTAATTTTCTAAAATTTCCAAATTCCAAATCTTTTCGATCTATATTCTAATATTACTTTGGAATTTTATACCATTTCAATTATAAATCACATTTATAAATTCACATTACAAATTCCATTCTATTAATGAATTTATTTCCTTAGCCTTTGATTATAATTTTATTTTCTTATTTCAATTTCCATCCAACACTGATAATAATTTAATATTATCATTTCCTAACAACTCAGCAACCATATATACTTATAATAATTTTCAAAAAATTATTTCTTTTATATAAAAATAACTTGGGTAAAATTATTTCATTTACCCCATTTAAAACTATATCGTGTCGAATTGTTTTGTACAAGTGTTTAGAGATTCCCATCAATAACGTTAATTACTCGTATTGACCAGAATCCATAGGCCACTCAACAAATCAATCAACACAACAAAAAACATTTTTATATTCACAAACAAATACGCGCTCATATCTATTAATACACTCAAACTCATTCTAGAGTACTACTGACTCCATCTCTAATGAGTAATCTCCACCAGAGCCAAGGTTCTCTCTTAACCTTTATCTTTGATACCAAGTGTAACAGCCCGCAAATCCATACCCCTTCGAGCCGACAATATTCTCCATTGGTTCAACTCAAAGTGGTCGTAAATACAAACCATTAGGGTTAAAGAAGAAAGAGGTAGAAGAAGAAAATAGAAACAACATCAAAATCTCACAATCGCAGCGGAGCAACATATAATATATAACAACAGATTTTTATACAAAAGAATTTGTAACTGTATAATACTTACAATCATCAGAGTATAACATAATCCATAGCACACAACTGGACAGTTATAATACTTGTCCTCACAAAAGCTGACTATGCAGCATATCATACACAGCGAAATATACGTCAAGTACGTGTGATACATCTTGCCATCCAGGTTGTCTCCTGAGCTCTATAGCATCCTATCATGTATCTATAATACTTGGTCTGACCCGAGCATTATAGTAAAATAACATCCCAGTCAGTCTGGAAAACTAGCGTGAGAAAACACACTCAATTTGGTTATTAAAGTTTCAAAATCCTTTGAAATCAAAGGTATCATGTAAGACCATGCCAGAAATAAACATGTCAGGTTTTTACCTTACGATGACCAAAACATTTTTTATCAAATTCGTCTGATATTATACGTGTCTATAGATAGTAAAATAGAATCTAGCTGAAATGCTTGCATCTCACGTTCAAGCATAGTTGGGCACAATTAAAACTGTACAGGCGCTTATTGGAGAATGGATTACATACAATGGCAGGGCTACTGGGGTACCGCCCGTCACAGTACCTGGCTTAGATCAACATACCGAGGACCACTCCCAATCCCCTACAACACAAGATCAGAGCTACCCCTTACTGGATAGTTCGAATAAGATCACCTCGCGGTTGGGATCAGCAACCGCCCACTAAGCTGAGATCAAAAAGGGACATCAAGACAGGGATGACCTTACCCTAATTGGGTGCTACCCACTTAGCCTTGCTACACCTCCTCTGTTTTAGCCACTCCTGGTTGATGAGGCTTGAGGCTATGCGTTATCTTTTTAAAGATCATGTTTACTTAGAATGCTCACCGTCCTCCTTACGATGATCTGATAGCATTCGTCCATACAAGTTTCTCTGGGTCTAGACAAACTGAATCACCATCTTCACCATCTTCATGGTCTTCATTCGCTACGTTCAAACAGGATCAAAGTGGTTTTCGAATAATTAAACCCGACCCCGGTCTCTTCGAAACGATCAGCGCATTGGCCAATATTGATTGTCAGTTATTGAACTATCAAATTAAACAATCATCCAAACAATTGTTTTATTTCCACTGAAAAGCACCAAGCCTTAATAGTTTAGATTTTAAGCAATTTAAATCACTTTATCCGTACGTGTATATATATATATACACACACTTTACCATTTAAAATAAACCGCTCAAATCACTTTATTCAAAAATAGGTATGAAATTCTATAATAGCCTCCCAAGTAAAACCTTAGCCAAAGCTACTTTTAAAATAAAAGTCATTTTGTAAAATATTAATATTTAATAATTTACCTTCAATTCATAATACTAATTTAACCTTTAAAATAATCACTACTATAATTTACATAATAAATATTTCCTTTAAAAAATTTAAAACAATTTAAATAATAAATTTCTCTAAAATATTCTTTTTAAAACAACTTTAAACTTCTAATTTATACTTAAAAATCTTTCTTGATAATATACTTGGCTTTTCAGGGAAATAAACTTTCCACTTCAATATAGTCCATCTAATCATTTATAAATCCTTGTCGATTTATCCCAATTTAGTTTACGTCCCATTCCGTAAATTTTCTTTTAACGCCTTAAAAAAAATAAAACCACTATTTATTTTTAAAACAAATTACCATCTTCTTATAAATTCCCACCGTGAATTTATACTTTCAAATTTATCCACTGATAAATATTTCGCTTTAATTATAAACCCAGATTATAATTTTCACTCTCATTTTCCTTTAAATCACAGTTTCCAAAACACTTAATGATTTCCCAATCGATTCTCTGAACTATTTCCATTTTAAAATTTATTTTGATTTACCCAAATTTAATCCAAAATCCATTAATTCCATATTCCCTCCTTTATTATGATTTAAAACTTTATTTAAATCGGAAATATCAATTCCCTATTCTACTTTAAAATTCTGCTTTTTATTTCTTTCTGACATTTTTAAAATCTGGAATTTTGAAAAAAAAATCCTTCAATTCTTGAACAACATCGCTTAAGTCCTCAAAACTCCTTTATTTTCCATTTATTTAAAATCTCTATTTTTTTCCATATTCGGAATTTATTTGGTAGGATTTAAACAATCAAACTCTTTATTCTCTTCCAAATTCATTCTTTTCGTTTATCCAAATTCACCATAATTTCTTTTCTTAAAAATTTTCCTTTTATTTCCCTTCGAAAATCTGATCTTCACATTTTTGACTTCTTAAAATATCATAATATATCCAGCAAACTATATCATTCAATAATTTCAATCTTAAATATAATCTATCGCAGGTGATCAAATAAGTCACATGACTGAATATGAAAATAAATTTCAATATTTTTGAAGAATCCAGTTGGATCCCTCCAACCTGTTTTCCTACATCCACGGATGTTAGCATAATATAAAAGTACCAATCCCACTTCGAGAAGGATATCGTAGTATATAGGGTCATCCGCTATTATGCGGGGCGCATGTGGTTTCATCAGCTATATAAAGCAGGAATATCAATCACTCCAATATATATACTACTATATGTATAATATCACATCCAGACTGATAATAATAATCAATTCAATCAATTAACCAATAATTTGAATTTTGATTATTTAAATTAACTAGTAATTCAATTTGAGTGAGACTAACTCACCTTTGCCTTTTAATTTGCAATCCACTCCAAACCGGCTCGTCTGTCCACTATTTTCTGACCTTGTATAAACATTATATGTTTTATTATCATTTGAACTAATCGAATAATCAATTTGCATTTATAAATAGATTTAATTAGCTTATAATTTAACTTAAACTAGTTTTCCTTTAGAAAGCCTATAGTAACTAAAATAATTAAATAATTTTATTAAACAAGTTAATCACATTAATCCCATATTTTAAAATAAACTAGTTTTGAAAATATATATACATATTTTTATATAGATAATTTATATTTATATATTTCCTTTGAAACCTATACACTTGTAAAAATTTATTTTTATGGATTCAAAAATCTAATTTATATAAACTCTTCAACCTTTAAAATTCCTATATATTTTTTCAAAAATATTTTCTATATAATTTTTTTCCTGTTTACCTACCATTAAAATAGGCATGTGTGTGTATATATATCTATATTTTTGTTATTCTCTTTTTTTTCTTTACTGTATTCAGATACATACATACATACATATATATATAAACCTTTAGATTAAAAAATAATTTGTTTTATGTCCTACTATAGATAAAAATCCTATCTACATACATTTTTTCGTGTTTAAACCATATACTTTAATTTCTTACGTCTACATATATATATATATATATATATATATATATATATCAAATCAAAATTAATTGGAAAAAAAGATTCGAACCTCACTGCTACACATCTCGGCATCAGCCTCACCTATTCAACATCGTCGAAGGCCCCTCCCCCAGTCATCCACCAGATCGACTCACGCCTCAACTAGCTGCCCTACCTTGGACGCACGTCGATGCATCCCATGCCGCCTACGCCATGAGCACGAAGCCCCAAACCCCCTATTTTGACCACCTTTCGAAGAACCCACGCTCGAACCCTAGCTTGCAATCCCACGACACAACCCTATTACCCCTGACGTCATCGTGCTCGAGTTCGCGCCGAACTCGCGACCTCTTTATTTTTTTCAGTTCCGCCATTTTTTTTAACTGTATTCGATTTCTTGAATTGGAAACGGAGGAGGGAAAATAAATCTTTTTTTCTGAGTTATTGGCTTGCTATATATAAAAGAGGAGGAGGGATGAAGCTTGTTTTGAAATGTTTGCGTGCAAAATTGTTCTTGCATGTCGGCTGAGGCTTAATGAACAGTGATTTGAAATAAGAAAATGCTTTTGGAAAGAAAAAGTTTTGATGTGAAAAGGTTTGACTAGTCAATATAATATATTATTTTAAATTTTAAATTATCTCGAAATCGTCGCTTAAAATTTCAACCTCCTATCGAGGCATGCCGCAGGCGTTTATAATGTTATGCCCTTATTCCGAACACAATGGAAAAAGTTTTGAGTCCTAGTTCGATCGTATGGAGAAGATAGCTTTTTGGACCCAATTATTATATTGAATTTTCAATATAGATTTCAGCGTGTTTACTTACCGTACGATCACTCGACAGATCCAAACACTACGAAACTTAAAATCTGATAATAACACACTATTACGGATCTAATGGAACTAGTTTCGTCGAAATCTAAGACAGTGCCTTGAAAGGCTATTTTTAAATGTCAATCTAAACGATATATTTTTATTATAGAAAAAACACATTAAATTCAATTTTAAAAGTTCCATCACCTTTAGTATTATTAATATGAATTTTATAATCCTTTAATTTATTTTTAACAAGCTCGAAACTCTCGATTTCATATTTTTACCCAATTTCCAATTATTACATTCAATAATTTAATTATCCAATAACTGGTTACATTTGAAATTCAAGTTTACAAATTAACTTTTAAATATTTAAAATCAATTAAATATTTAAAATTTATTAAATATTCCAATTTCAAATATCTAAAATTTCGAGTCGTCACGTTTGAATTATTTAATTAAATTAACTATTTAAATCAATTTAAACTATTTTTATTTATATTAATATATTATAATCTATCTAATCCAATTTAAATCTATTTTAAAAATTTTTTAAAAATAAATTTATTTAATATATTTTAAATTTATTTAATGCAAAATCTATTTTAAATCTATTCATTGTAATTTAAAACCTATTTAAGATAATTTCAATATATTTAAACTATTTGAATTCTATTCAATGTAATTTAAAATTATTTATTCTATTTTAAATTTATTTAATCTATTTAAAAAATATATTTAAGATAATTTATATCCATTTAATCTATTTTAAAATCTATATAAACCATTTTTTGAAATCTAATTAAATCAAATTTAAATCTGTTTAAACTATTTTTAAATATTTTTTAAGCTATTTTAAAACTATTAAAACTATTTAGGACAACCTAAACTATCTACTAAAATTTCGGAGTGTGTAAAGCTAAAGTATTTATATTTAAATCTTTGATGAGGATACCACCTAAGTTGGAATTTGGAATTGGTACCTTTTGTGAAACGACATATTTGAGTAAATATGATTTTGGTAGTGAACATGATTTTTGAAAGTGAATATGACTTGAAAATGATATGGCTTGAGAATATGATATTTTGATATCAATTGTAAATTGAGTTTTTCAAATGTAAAAGAACCATTCGGTGTGAAATAAGCATTTGGTTGTTAAGGAGACCGGGATCAGATATTGTCATACTTTCAGCCGATATCGAAAACCTCTTTAACAACTGTGTACGTGGTGGAGATTCCAGAAATGAAGTAGGATGGTTTGACGAATGATTTTATATGTGGTATTTACGTGACTCTGACTCCCGTAAGTCAGCTTGATGTGGCTAAAATTAAGAGCCACGCTAGGCTAAGTGATAACATTCCTTCGATCGAACACATTTCTTCGATACCATTTTATTACTTTGTGATTTATTTGATGGCCACCCTGGATTTTGATTGGGAGTGTGTTTCTAGGTGGTAGTCGTAGTTGCTATGCGTTACCACCAATACGAATACACAATTGTTATGTCTACCCTGGGCATTGCCTCGAGTGCCTTGTCGCATGCCTTATGGCACCTTGTACGAGTTTGTTTTGTACCATACCTATAAAGTGCCTTCTGATAGCACTTCAGTCTATGGAGGAATTACGGTACTGTATAGACTATGGGAATATATAAATATGTGTTAAGGGGTATATAGGTAACGCCTTAACGCTATTTAAATACTTTTACTTTACTGTAGACATATTATAATAGCGTATTGTACTACATAGTAGATAGTTTAATGGATCCTTAGGAGATGTAAATCCCGAACATCTCTTAAGTTACTGCACCCACATTAGACACTGGATAATGTGCCAAACCCCGTAAACAACTCTGCCACCGTTACACTCATATTTACCATTGATTTAACATACAAAAGATATTTTAGTTCTGACTCGAGTGTTTTGTCTTTTCAATTCGCTTGGGTCAGCCTGAGCATTTCAGGGTTGAAGACCTTATTTCTGGAGGACGAAAATGAAGACAAAGATTGTAATATTATTATTTATGATATGTATTCTTGTTCCGCTGCATTTATTTATATCTATTCTCTGTGACTTTGGTTTTTTTATTTTAAATGAATAATCAAATGTGTTTATAAATAGCTTCATGAACTGTTATTTGATTATTATATTTTCTCATACCGTTGCAAGATTCTGCATTTTTTTTATTTCTTTCTCTTTTTTTATTTGCCCTATAACAATATGCCCTTTTGAATGGTTTGAGTTTGACGTGTGTCTGCTTAAAACATTCAAAAAGGCAGGTCGTTAGAGATGGTATCAGAGCTTCGGTTTAGTGATAACCTTAAGTTTATGTGGTCTGACTCTTTAGAAATAGGATAGTAATACCCTAGAATGAGTCGTTGAGTGTATATATATGCGAAAGCATATTTCTTTGTGTTATAAAATGTTTTTATATTGTGTTAATTTGTTTCATTTTGTATTTATAAATTCTGCTTGGTGCATAGGATGTTATGACATCGATAGAGATTTCTAAACACTTAATAGGACAGAGCGACATAATATTGTTTTGAATGTAGGTGAATGAAATAATTTTACTTATTACATATTTTATTTATAAAACAAATAAATTATATAAATGATATAGTTGGTTGTTATATATTTGTTGGTTAGGTAGTGAAATTTTATAAATACTGATTGAAAAATAAGATTTACAAATAAAGTAAATATAATTGGAGATTTAGAATTTAAGTTTCGGGATTTTGAAAATTTCTTTCGAAAGGTTTTCGAATACGGTAATAGTAGTGTTTAGAAGTATTTTCTAATATAAATATTTCAAGATGATTTGAAAAAAATGTTTTAAAAGAAATTTTACAAGGAGATAAGTTCTATACTCCCCTCTTTATCACTGGAAACTAATTTCGACGATGAGTGCACGTATCATCGATGTTCATTTTCAAGTTTCAGAGTGGGAAGATCGTTGTAGTAATTTTACTGTACAATTGTTTTGATAAATTAATCTAAAGTTTAAATTCAAAATATGATTTGATATATATAAAAGATATGATTTTATATATATATATATATATATATATATATATATATATATTTAAAATAATTGAAATGAAACCCGATTGTTTAGTTCTTAAGTTTCTGTAAATTAGAAATTGAAACTAGGGTAATGAATGGAATCTTGACCATATTAATAATTGAAAGATTCTAAAATGAAAATAAGAAATTTGATGTTAAAATGATTAATGAAATAGATAAGAAATTGAATTTTTGAAAACTGCAAATAAAAAAGAAATGGAAATAAGAAATGTAACTATTGAAAATTTGGATTTAAAATAAATATGAAAACTTATGCAACATTTTATTGCATTCAAAAAGGCACCTACATATATAACTTACCAAAATATTAAAAGCTGAAATGTTGAATGGAATATGTAATAAGATATTATACAAGTAAAACTTTAGTGAATGAAAGTGTTCAATGGAATTACTTTTATAAATAAGAATTCTAATGTTATAAATTTGTTAAGAACTTAAGTTGATAATTTGAAATGCTATTAATTAAATGTAAATAAAAGTGAATATTGTAAGAAAATGATTATACACTTAAGTTAGCATTTAAACCATTTATAACCAGATTTAATGATAAAGGTGAATACTGTAAGTAAATAATTATAAACTTGAAGTAATATTAAAGCCATTTATAATTAAAATGAGTACTACCACTACACCAAAAAGGTGTATTTGTAACGAATATAGTCGTTACAAATGAAATTTATAACAGATATAGTCGTGAGCAGTACAGGCGTGAGATATGTCGTTACAAATATTTATAACGGCCTCTACCCGTTATTAGATATATCACTTACCAATGGACTTTTTCGTTAGAAATCTAAATTTTTGTAACGAAAAAGTTTGTTATCACTTGCACCGGTTTGTAACGGATATTTTCCGTTACTTAGTTTCCCCTTTCATGGTTGAAGAAGGGGTTGTCATTCTAAATTATCACGACCTTGTCCATTACAAATTTCATCATTAGTAACGCACTTGTTCGTTACAAATTTCATCAATAGTAATGACCATGCTCGTTATAACTTTTATCTTTAGTAACGAATATGTTCGTTACAGCTACCAAACCATGTAGAGGTGCATTTTTGCTAGCATTTACACTACAGAATTGTCTATTATAATACAGTAGGTACATACATATCAAAAATTACAGAATTTCGATAACAATAAGCAATTACGCATCCAAACATACAACTTAAATTTAACAAATATTTGACAACAAATTAAAGGAAGATTCAAAATTTCACAAGTTCATCATACATAATTAAAGAGTATGAAATCAAAACATTACAAGTTCTAACATTACTTCAAAATAAATTCTAGATCCTACAAACAACGAACACGACAGACAAAGCCTTGTCAGCAAAAGGTCCAACTGCTGACTCGCCAGAGAGCATTAATGCGTCTGCATATTGCCTAACTGCTTCGGATACATCACCTACCTTTCAGTACAGAAAGAAAAAGAAGAGGAAATAAGCATTAAAATTCTCAATCAGATAGAATAAATCAGACATTACCTTCTGATTCTAATATATATGATCAAGGCCGGTTCTATCCTTTTTGACTACCAGAGTGTATATTGTACCATAGATAAAGTGAGGCATTTCTAACAACATAAATGCAATAAACCTTCTAAAAAAATGATAACAATTTTCATATTGCATATAAAAATTTATAGAATGAAGCCATCAAGGAGAGGAAGTTCAATCATTAAAGCAGAAGAATTTTTCTATCAAGCGCAAAGGATCTTGCGTACATCTAGTGGTATATGATTTGTTTGAGGGCCTCTTTGTTTTGAGATTCAAAGCGATGACCTGAGATGGTTTGGGCCAAAACAGGTCCTATAAAAACATATTATTGAGCTATATGAATCCCTACCCGTGATACTGAATTTTATATTTACTACCGGTACAAGTGGTGGTGTGGTACATGTCATGGGTTTTGTATTAGTGGTACAGACAAGTGTCTTTAACAATGTTGCAGATATGATAACAAATTATAACATTGTTTCTGTAAATTATTTACCTCAGCGCGTGTAGGAGTAGGAAATTCGACCATGGACTGAAGAAGCTGAGAAGCCACAATTATAGGCTTGTTCAGCTGCCTACACATGCGTATTATTTTCTCTTGGACATCTGGAATATGTTCTAGTGGAACATAAACTCCAAGATCACCACGTGCCACCATGACACCATCAGATGCCTCTATTATCGCTTCTAGATTTTAGAGCGATTCCTTGCTTTCGATTTTAGCTATGACTTTGATAAACCTGTGGATTTGATTCACATTGCAAATTAAGATGAATAGGTCTAAAATGATGCATGAAAAAAAAACGCAACTATCATCTTACTCTTTGTTTCTTTTGGAAAGATAGCTCTTCAAATGCTTTATATCATTAGCATCTTTTACAAATGAGAGAGCGATAAAATCGATTCCCTTTGATATTCCAAATTCAATATCAATCCAGTCCTACATGTAATTTCTTATTCAATATACTGAATGTGGATCTTTTGCGTGGGTAGAGCCATAGGGGCCGCTGAACCATGCTGCGTTGCGTTACATACCCCCGTGTCCGCGAACATGTTATGATAATTCCATTAAATTTTTGTATGTGGAATTGTTCTTTATTCAATCCTCACCACCTACCGTTGTCAAGTTAGACCAAAAAATCTTCATTTCGGAAAACACATGCTCAAGCATTGTCATGGAAAAAAACATAAGACACCACACACTATGAAACTCATCCTCACTCTTATACCTTAACAAATTGCCCAGTAGTAATCGGCTCTAGTGTATTTAAGAACATAAACGAGATAAAAGAATAACATGCCAAAAATTATAATGAACAGTAATACTAATAGATTCAGATTCTTTTAATCCTTTTATAAATATTTACTAACCATTTGATTTCGTACAAGATTCTCTGATCTCACCCTGTTTATTAGACTTCACACCAATGCCAGCAAGCTTAATAAATGACTCAGGCCACTTTGCAAAAAAACCACTCTGATCTGAAGAAAACCCCTCAACCATTGTTCTACTTCTCTCATCGCTAAAAAGAACCGAATCTGATCTGAATAAACCTTTTCCATTCATTAAATTTTGATAATACTGGTTATCAAATACATTAGCAGTCACCAGATCATTGTTAATTGTAGTATTACTATCTGCATTTGCTAGGCAAATTTTCATTAGCTCATTTGCAAAATCTTTGTCCATTTCAGTGTCTAAAGGTTCAAGGTTTCCTTCTTTATCTAGCTGAAACCGTTCACTGAATGAGTTGCAGTGAGATTTTCCAATTGTATGGGCTCCTACAAATTTCTAACACATCAGTTATATAACCTAGAATTAGTTACCAAGAGTTTTATTCATGTTCCTATTGAGTGTGCATATGTATGTGTATGTATGGTAAGTTACCTGAAAGGATGACTAAGTCGCTAAATGATAAACCTTTGGATGAGAATATACGATTCATTTTGTCTACGGAGAAGCTTGTGTGTACCATGTTTGGTCGAACATTTGATTCCAAAGAGATACAACTATCTTTTCTTCCAAGAGGAACCCGAACAAATGGACCTCCAGTCTTCATTTGTAAAAATCAAATTGATTATGAATACACAGAAAACACTAAGTTTCAAACAATATAACAGTTATGCATGGGATCATTCATTCTAGTCTCAATTCAAAATGTGTACAAACTGAATGTATCAAAACCATCACAGTAGAAAATCAAGAAAATGGAAAAGAAACAACCAATACTAACATATTAAATGAATAAGAAATACAACAAAATAAAGAGACTGAATGGTAGATGTGATTAAGTTCATCCACTTTAAAGAACTTAGACATAATTAAGGAAGAATTAAAAATAAATGGATGATTACAATTCATTTAAAAATATATAATTCACTCGTAAGGAATTTAATGTTTTTATACAATTATCTAATATTGTAATTTACTAGATTTTGTCACTTGTGTTTAAATGTATGGAGTTTGAATGATTATATTAAAGCATTCGGAGTGGCACAATATAGAACTGTGAACATTTGATACAAACAAGATATCCGTAGTGATTCTTCATCAATATAACTGAGGTCAATATGATAGATTATATCCACTTTTAGAATTCTGCTACTCGGAGATTGTAAATTGATTGTAGCTGGTGGGTAATATTGAGTATAAACTAAAGTTTAATGGGTAACACAGTGGATGGTTAACAAAGCACTAAATGCAACCTAAATAGGATGACTTGTCTTAAATCCATATTTTCTTGCATGCTCAAAGCTTTTTTTTGTAAATGATCTCCATAGAATATGATGGACAAATAAAATCTTGATAAATTAAAGTATAGCTAGGACAGTTGCCAAATTTGCTAATTCCATATTCTTTAGCGCCATGCTTAATAAGTTTTCATAATACTTAAAAAGAAAACGAACTTACTAATACATATAAGATTATAAAAACAACTTACAATTTGTACAGAATCTCTTGCAGCAAGAACCAGTATATCAGCACAAGAAACAATCCCTGGGCACAAAAATTCAAGAAGCCTTTTAGCACTTTCAATTGCTTCAAAACCGCCAAGTGATCTATTGGCTGGATCATTTCTTTCAGTCCATTCCCTTGTAGTAACAATGAACCATCAGCCCTTCAAAATAAGTTAAATGTTAGATTATGAAAAAATAACACAAAAATCGCAGTAGAGACAAATCAAAGCTACAGAAAACCATCTTATTATGCAGTAAACAAAAAAACCAAAGTTGTTACTGTTAGTTGTCTAAAAAGTATGCAAATTTAATTAATGAAAAGAAAATTTATGAATACCGATTTTTAACTTCTGGTTCATACTCAAGAAACAACTAGATGCAATTCCCAAAATGTCAAAAATTGAACCTGAAATTTCTATTACAATTACACAAAGGAAAGTGCACTACCTAAAGAGAAATTGAGCGCACTAGAGTGAATACATGAACAAAAAAAGGCCTGAATTTAAATTCGAACAACAATCGAAAACCCAATTTGAGATCTACAAAAAATGAAAAATACCCGATGGAGGCGGTGCTAGAACGAGACAAAGGGGACGATAACCGTAGAATGAACAACAAGGCAGAGACAGAGATGACCATATAACGAATAACACGACGGAGAGGGCGATAACCCTCAAGGCGGAGGAGGCCATAACCCTAGAATGAAATAGAGGTCGAGGAATAAATGATACAAAGCGTGACAAATGAAAGAAAATGGCAATAAAAGATAAAATGACATTCCTGTCCATGCTACTTTTATTTATTTATGAAATTACCAGATTTGATAATGGATAATAACCGTTGCAAACTTTTGTAACGGAAATATCTGTTAGAAATTTGTAACGGTAATAACCGTTACAACTTGAAACGAAAAAAGTGTTACAAAATGGTCTATTTGGTGTAGTGTACATTAACTAAATGATTATGACTTCAGAAACATCGAAAATAGTTTAGAAATGGAGTTAATATTCAATAATATTTTATATGGAAGAATGAATGTGAAAAAGAAATAAATCTATAAGTGTTAAATTGAATTGTAAAGAAATTTACATAACAATGTACAATCCAATAATTGAAATAAAAATAATTTATTTAAGCAATGAATGTAAGGAAATGAAAAGAAATTTTCATTATATGAATAAAAGAAAAAATTGAATTTTGTAAGTGGTGAATGAAAGAAAATGAAAGAAAATGAAAATAAGTACTAAATGAGTGAATGTGAATTTATTTACAAAGAAACCTATATAGTAGTTTAAGAATTGATTTACATATGTTTAAATAAGTGTGTATGTGTGGCATATGTAAGAAAATGTATATAACATATGTAAGTAAGTGGAATTAAGTATTATATGAATGAACGGAAAATGAATATTTGTAAGAAATAAATGTAAATTAAGGAAATAATCATGGTATGAATGAAAAATTATGAAAAATAAATGTCGTGAAAGAAAATTTATAAGAATATCTCAAATAATAGTTGAATTCTTTGTTTGTTAGGCTTATGTATTGGTTGGGAAAGGATACTTCTATTTTGTATAAAGGTGTATACATAATCTATAAGTTTTATCAACGACTGTTGAGTGTATGGTTCACTTCACAGCTATTTATCATTTTATACGATTAAAAGTTTCTGAACCCAAGCAAACCCTCTGTTTTGGTTGCTATGGATGGATGGCCGATTGATTTGATTGCATGTGATGATTTTATAGTTTTGTTGCTTGTGGCTATTGTATGTTGTGTTGATTTGGTTGTGATAAAATTTAAACAAAACTTAAATATTTCTCTTTTATATAATTATTAACATCTTTGGATTATATAAGTGAAATACAGGTTTTTGGAAGCAATCACTACTCCTTTTGGTTTCATAAAATAAGCGTTGTTTGCACGAAAAATAGGTACGTTCAATGATTACGGCTTTCTAGCGATATTATATTGTTTTCTCCGTGGTTTTGGATATATCATTTAAAAAAAATGATATATATCGTTATTATTGATATTATTATTTCTTCCAGACCACTCCGTACAAAGGAGACTCTGACGAAATTTTCGGTGAGTTTTTGGACTTCGAAAAATTTTGTGAAACGTTTTTCCAAACTTTCGTTAACTTGAATATAAAGGATTTAAGTGTTATAAATTGATATATTTTATTTAAATTATTTAATTTTGTAAATTTATTTGTTATAAATTTAATATATTGAATAAGATATATTGATTTCTTAATTCCTCCTTTTTCCTTCTTTTCCTTTTCGAGGACGAAAAGTTTTGAGTGGGAAGAGTGTAACCGCCCGTGATTAATGTTGGAAGAAATGAATTTTTTTGATCAAATAATAAGAATGTAATTGGATTAAAAGGTAATAGTATTAATTTAAGGTAATTTAAATTGATGTGAATGTAATTCTAATTAGTTGAAATGATTAAAAAGTTATTATTAGTTATAGATGTTAAATTGATTGTATTAATGATGTATTTATAAATTGATCATTGGATTTAAAGAGAAATTGATAATTTAAAAAGTGTAAATTTATAAAATAAGGTGTAATTAATTGTAGTTGATAAAAGTAGTGTTGTATAAGTTGTTATAACAATTGGTGGTAAATAACAAACTTACAAATGTTATTAAATGTAGAAATGGTGACGATTGTTATTTCTTACCAATTTAATTAATCAATTATGAATAAATGTAAATAATTGTTACATTAATGTGAGTTAAGATAATATCAAAAAATTGTGAATGTAATTAAATGAATAGAAATGTTAATTTTATTCATAAGGAAATAATCGATTGAATAAAAAGGAATGAAACCAAGAAAAAATAATTAATTGAAATTTTAAATTATAATTAGTGTGTAAAATTGACAAAAATTCAATATAATTGAAATATAGTGGTTAATACAAATAAAAGATGGAAATTTTAACATATTAGTGAAATAAGAAATGCACATATATTAATGTTATTAGAGTAATAAATGATTGAATAAAAAGATTGAATCGAATTTAATAAAATTAGTTGGAATTAAATTATTATTAATTGGATTAATTGCAGTTGAAACTGAACACTGTATTTTGAAAATTAATTAACAATGAAATTTTACATAAGCTTGTTTTAAATTATTATAAATGTCTAAGTAATTAAAAATGATGGAATTCGTTAGTTTATAAACATTGAATAAAAAAGTGATTTAATTAATTTAATAATAATTTATTTAATTAATGTAAAAATAGCCATTTTGGCAACTATCTCAGATTTTGACGAAACGAGTTTCAGCGGATTCACAAAGGCGAATTATTATAGGATTTCTAGTTTCGTAGCGATCAGACTTGTCGCTCGATCGTACGGACTCGAAACGCATAGAAATCAATGAAATTAAATTCAATTGAAATCAATTGAAATAAGCCGATTTTAATCTAACTTCTTTATGCGATGAAATTTGGACCTGAAAATGTTCCATTGAGTTTAAAAATATTGAAAGCATCTATTTTGATATATGGGATGATCCATTTTCATTTCGGGAACGAAACGGGCTTTTCGGGTCGCTTATCGTTCAACTATCAAATCGATCTAGCCCATTCATTTATATTTCTGATCTGACAATAAATAGCCTATTATAAACCCTAACTATTTCAAATTCCATTTGTTTGTACATACAATTCTATCTACTTCTCTCTTTCAAATGGCAGATAAACAAATTTCTAATTCCAAATTCAAATCAAAAATTTTAACTCCTCAAAATATATCGATTTGAAGCTCTCGACGAGCACAAGTCAAAATTTGCAGTTTGTTTCTCGATTTGGGTTTCTATATGCTTGGAATTCGAGGAATTATCCCTTGCCGTTCATACGAGAGTTTTGATTTTTAACGGTGGATCATCATCTTCGCGAAAATCTAAGGGCGCGAGGTGGCAGAGTTCGTCGAGTAGTGTGCATCAGCGTGATTGGTCAGTGCTAGAAGTGGTCGATGATGCCAGAGAGTAGCTTGAAGGCTCAGTAGCGGCGAGCTTCCAAGCTACTTTTTGGCATCATCGACCACTTCTAGCATAGACCAATCAGGCTGATGCACAGAGGGCACGGGGACATCAGGGGGAGGGCGGCACAAGTAGGACGGACGAGTGGTGATAGTCGATCGGGGCGTAGCTTCCTCTAGTGCATAGCGGCGATGAGGATGGGGAAGCGGATCCATTCGTTTCAAGCTTAGAAGGGATGCGTGATTTAGGGTTTTCGAGCAAATGTCCTTGCTGATGTGGAAGTTTTTGTTTTTTGTTTAATTTAACATTCAATTTTTAATGTTCTAATGCTTATAACTTTTACATACAAGGTCCAATTCACGCGTGGTTTCTTGCATTAGGATCGTATTGAAACTTTGGACATTTTGACTCTAGTTTGGACGAATACTGAGACTGTTTGAATTTTGGGCTTAAATTGGATTTTTAATTGATTTAAAATCGAAGGTGAGTGTTTTAACCCACCCACAACTTCTAAAATTTCTTGTGTTAGTTAAATTAAATTTTTGATGTGATTAAAAATTTATTCATCGATGTTTGGTATATTTAAATTGTCATTCTAGTTAAATTTGACTTTTATTGCATTAATCATCTTTTAATTTAATATTTAATTTAAATTGTCAATTTGATACATGTTATTGATTATCGGTTATCAATTGATGTTTATTGATTGATTTGGATGATGATTGTGATGAATATTTGATTGTTGATATTAGATGACTGGATATTGTAGTTTATATTGTTATAACACTGCAAGTTCTCTATAGGTCGAAATGATACATATCCGAATGATCTATAGACTAGGGAAAATTAATTATGGGTTGAAATGATAGACTCGAGCGATTTTATGGATTTTATTTAATTCGAGATTGCAGTTTGAAATGATATATAAACGTAAAAATTTTAAATTGCAGATTGAAATGATAAATATCCATATCACTTGACCCTGGGGTAGAAAATTATATACGGACATCGGATTAGTTAAATTTAATGATTTTTGAACCTTTGAAAAATTTAATCCATTTAACGGGTATATTGAAATAAAAATTGACATATATGTACTAAATTATTTACGTTTATCCAAGTGTAAATGCTAAAATTGGAAATGATTTATTAAATTGTTCAAAGGGTTTAAATTTGAATTTTTTTAAAGTAGAGGAGTCAAATATAAGTGTATCAGAATTGAGTTATTGAAATGGTGGATATAACTTCGAAATCTATTTTCAACAAATTTAAACTATTTAATTAATTTCACTATTTTAATCAATTTAAACTATTTTTATTTATATAATCTATTATAACCTATTGGGTCTAATTTAAATCTATTTTACCAATTTTAAACTAATTAAATTTATTTAATCTATTTTAAATTTAGTTAATGTAAATTTAAATCTATTTAAGCTATTTAAAATATATTCAATGTAAATTTAAACCTATTTAAGACAATTTAAATCTATTTAATCTATTTTAAATCTATTTAATGTAATTTAAATTTATCTAATTTATTTTAAATTTATTTAACCTATTTAAAAATCTATTTAAGGTAATTTATATCCATTTAATCTGCTTTAAAATCTTTATAAACAATTTTTTTAAAATTTAATTAAATCAAATTTACATCTGTTTAAACTATTTTTCTATTTAAACTATTTTTGAATTTATTTTAAACCATTTTAAAACAATTAAACTATTTATGAGTACCTAACTATTTACTAAAATTTCAGACTATGTAAAGCTAAAGTATTTATGTTTAAATCTTTGATGAGGGTACAATCTAAGTTGGAATTTGGAATTGGTGCCTTTTGTGAAATGACATATTTGAGTAAATTGTTTTTGGAAGTGAACCCTGATTTTTGAAAGTGAATATTATTTGAAAAGGATATGGTTTGAGAATATGATATTTTGATATCAATTATAAGTTGACTTTTTGAAATGTAAAAGAACCAATCGGTATGAAATAAGCGTTTGGTTGTTAAAGAGACCGAGATCGGATATTTTCATGCTCTTTGCCAATGCCGAAAACCACTTTAACAACTATTTACGTGTTGGAGATTACATAAATGAAGTAGAATGGTTTGACGAATGATTCTATATGAGGTATACGTCTGACTCTCGTAAGTCATCTTGATGTAGCTAAAATCAGGAGCCACGCCGGGCCAAGTAAGGTCATTTCTCCGACCGGACCCATTTCTTCGATACCATTCTATTTCTTTGTGATTGATTTAGTGGGTACCCTTGATTTTGATTGGGAGTGTGTTCCGAGGTGGGCGGTAGTAGTTGCTATGCGTTACCACCAGTCCAGATATGCAATTGGCATATCTATCCTGGATATTGCCTCAAGTGCCTTGTCGCATGTCTTATCGCGCCTTCTACAAGTTTGTTTTGTACCATACCAATGGAGTGCCCTCTGATAGCCCTCTAATTTACGGAGGAATTACGGTACTGTATAGACTATGGGAATATATAAAAATGTGTTAAGGGGATATGTGTAATGCCTTAACGCTATTTTAATACTTGTACTTTACTTTAAACATATTATAATAGCGTAATGTACTACATAGTGGATAGTTTAACAGATCCTTAGGAGATGTAAATCTCGAACATCTCTTAAGTTACTGCACCCAGATTAGACGTTGGATAAGAGATGTCAAACGCTATAAACATCTCTGACACTGTTACACTCATATTTATCGTTGATTAAACTTACATAAGATCTTTTAGTTCTGACTCGAGTGTTTTGTCTTTTCAATTCGGTCGGGTTAGGTTGAGCATTTCGGGGTTGATGACATTATTTGTGGAGGACAAAGACGAAGATTGTACTATTATTATTTATGATGTGTATTCCATTGCATCATGTTGTTCTGCATTTATTTATTTATGTTCTATGTAACTCTGATTTTTGTGTTGTAAAAGAATAATAAAATGTATTTATAACAGCTTCATGAACTGTTATTTGATTATTATATTTTGCCATTCCGTTGTTAGATTCTGTATTGTTTTATTTCTTTCTCATTTTCTTATTTACCTCATAATAATATGCCATTATAAGTGGTTTGAGTTTGATATGTATGTCTTCTTAAAATGTTCAAAAAGGCAGTCGTTAGACTTGAGTTACAAATAAGCCCAATTTGAGTATGAATAAATTGAACATAGCCGTGAATATCATTGAAATGAATTCGAGAATGAATTTGAATATGGAATTGAAATTGAAGTGGAATAAATGAAGGAACTAATTAAATTAATTAAGTAAATGAAATGAAATTTGATTGGATAAGAATCAAATTAAATTGAAAGGGAATTTATTTTCAAATGGAAATGAACTTAAGTTGTTTGATTGAAATGATTGAAGTAAAAAAATTAACTTGAGTTAATATTTTAATGGAAGCTTGGCTTAAATAAATTATGAAATGTTTATTTAATAAATTAGCATGCAATGATTTAAAGCAAAGTAAGGTGGATTTGATTGTAATGTGGATATGAATGGGATGCAATTGAATTGATCATGAATGAATTTGAAATGGAATGGAATTGAATAAGAATTGATTTGAAATCAATTTAAAAATAGCGAAAAACTGAAATGGTTATTTTATTAAAATAATACCATCGAATTTGCATAGAAAAAAATTGGTCGTTTTGCATAAACAGAGTAAATAAAATTAAATAAATCAAATGGAAGGTGAATGAATTTATTTTTAATCAATTTGGAACGGATGTGAGTTTGTTTGGCTTAAAAATTAATCGAATGCATGTAAAGTGAGTTGTAAATCATTTAAATTGAATAAAATGAAATATGGATCGATTATAAGTGATTAAACTAGTGTTGGAACCTTATGGCTGCTTATAAACAATTGTTTAGCATGCATTGCTTATGAAACTTATGTGTTTTAACCATTTAAATATGTGAAATGTTATTTAAATTCATGTTTTGGCAGTTATGAGTTTAAATTGAGTAAGTATAGGTACCTAGAGCTGTTTTGCTTGACTTTGATTGTGAGAATTGAAAAATAAAATAAGATGTTCGCTTAAAATGGCTAAAATAAGGTCGTTTTCGGATTAAATACCGCAAAATTATAAATATTAATATATATTTTGTTTTCGAACCGTATGGGTCGATGTATATATATTTATCTCCCTTGTCATATTGCAAAAAGTCCTCCGTATAAAGGAGACTCTGCCAAATATTTTCGAAAATTCAAGGTGTTAGAAATATTTTGAAATTTTTTGAAAAAATTTTGTTAACGAAAATTTGGTTTCAAATTGAAATTGAAATAAAGTGTTTTGGAATTAGAATTGAAAACTAATTGTTTGGGTGGAACTAAAAGATTAGAAAAGTGAATATCGAGTTTCAACTAAGTAGTTTTTTGGATAGGTTAATGGATTCGGATCGTTCGTTCTGCCTTAGCAAATTTCATGGATGAAATTCCTTTAAGGGAGAGGAATGTAACGAGTCGGTTTTTTTATCATTAATTTTGAACATCTAATTCATTTTAAAGTTGAGTTTTGGAATGTGAATGGGATTCAATGTGAAGTTTATCGATCAAAAATAGGGTGTTAAAACTTAAGTTCCAAATATAGTGATTTAATTAATAAATTTAATTATTGAGTTAATAATTAGAAATCGCTTGAATAATTGAATTGGAGTTGAATATGAAATCGAAATGATTTCTGATATTTATATAGATTCTATTAGAATTAGAATTGAGTAATAAGTTTTTAAAACCGAAATTTCAAATGACTTTGTAAAATTTTTGAAATCGTCGATTTAGTCGATGTGTTAAAATAGTGATCCGGGGCATAGTCTCGGAATTCAACTAAATCCATTCCAATGGATCCGTAATAATGAATTTTATCGAGTTTCAAATTCCATAGCATTTGGAGTTATAGTTTGGTCATATAGGATATAAATGCGTTGAAATTAATATCGAAATTTAATATAATGATTGGGTCCAAAAAACTATCTTCTCCATACGATCGAATTAGGATTCGAAACCTTTTCCATTGCGTTTGAAATAAGGGTATAACATTATGAATGCCAGGCGGCACGGATCAATCGGAGGTCAAAATTTTAAGACATGCTAAGCAGGATATTTTTAAATAAAATTTATAAATTTCAAATCATATCAAATCGAGCCACCCTATACTCGTACCCTATAGCTACCCTACATCACTGACTGAAGCTACCTTTCCTTGTTATTTACGTAACCTTTCTCTTCTTTCTTTCAAACCTAGGTATAAATCGAAATCAAGCATCATAGGAAAAAATGGAGGAAGAAACAAAATCTCGTTGGACTCTAGAAAAAAAAACGTAGAATGCTCACGAGCAATTGGGAAGGCGAGGCGGATGGAGGACAAGAATGTAATTGAGGAAAATCGCGAGCAAGGGGAACGGTTGCGGCAGTGCACAGGGTCGAGACTCAGCGTGAACATGGAGCGCTTGGGTGATTCAATCGCGTGCGAGGAACCGGGGGAAGGTAGAGCAAGTCGGCAATGATCGAAGAGGGGACATATGTCTTTTGGGTTCGAACACAAACTATGTTGCGTGAACTTGGAATAGGATGAAGAGTAGTGGCATGGATTAGAAGTTAATTAAGGTATTGTTATCAATTTGGTTTTGTATGGTAATCGTATACAAATTCGTTACAGTATACCTTAACTTTGGAAATTCATAAATCGATTTTTGTATGGAACTGTGTACAATTATTTTCACACACAATTATAACTATTTCAAGTTCACATTATACCTAAACTTTGGAATTGATAAATCAATTGGAAATAAATTGATAATAATTGTATAGTTTTGGTTTTGCATGGAACTAAATACAATTGTTATCAATACTTTAACTGTGTTCCAAAATAAGGTATTGATGACATATTCGCGATCATCACAATAAGGTATTGATAATTATATGAGGTCATTATATAACCATCCTTATATAAATGCTAGCCATACAAAGATTATGATAGTAAGTTTGGTATACAAGTTATTATAAGTGTGGTTTATTCACGTTGTAGCTCTTGTGTGACGCCCCACCCCGAGACCTACATTAACAAAGAGTATTACTAGGTAATACTATCTGCTAATGTAGAGAATAGAGCATGATAGGAGAGACCATCTATAGCATCGTCTGAAATATCTATTGAATACCTCGACAAATGCAATGCTTTTTTTTAAAAGTTTTCTATCTCAAGTGGATCGATATATCTAATAAAAACCTAATACAAAGCCATATGTGGCTATAGGATATATCAGAACAAAATACAACAACTGGAATGTAAAACACATCACATAATATTAGATCATCACACACACACACACATATACAGATACATCACAGAGTATACAAAATTGTACATTTCAAGTGGTATAGCACCCACAAAATACAAGCAAGTCAAAAGAATATACATATCAGAGTAGCAACCCAAAAAGGACTACACAAAAAGCTATAACAAAACGAACTAGCAGAATAGAGTCCATATGGAAGCAGAATAGGCTAAGTCCAAATGTACCTTACCTAAAACACCTCGGTCTAACCCGAGTATAAAATACGCAGTCAGTCTAGCTAAACAAATCAGTTAACAGAGATAAGTGATAAAAAGATAATATTCTCGAGTGAGGAGAGACAACTAAAGTGTATGATTACATCAAGTGATAATATGGTATCACTATGCAAACTTATAATCTCAAAAGAGATAAAATAACTCATAAAACGCTAAAACTAGCGAGCATCATATCATCAGCATTCATAAGATATCAAATATGGTTTAGGGGAAAACCTAAACCCATCATCTTGGCAAACCCAAAACATGCATAAAGGTATCCCATCTCAACCACGCCATAAGGCAAATATATATCCAAAGAGGACAATAAAATCTCAACTATACGCCAAAAGGAAAATCTCATATAACGCCAGTGTAGGCAATTCAAATCTCAAAAATAAAACTTCCAAGATTTCAAATTCCCAAAAGGTAATCGCCACAAAGATATATCGAATGGTTCAAAGGACAAATTCTGGAAAGGGGCGATACACCAGGGAAAATGGTCAAAGAAATCATCTCAAAAGTTTAGCACGTGCATGTGGCCAAAGCCTTGCCGAGTACTGTTTTCTCAAATAGGTACCCTGCTCAAAGGAAAAACATCACAATGAAAAATTTTCCACAATGGCAAATACACCGCAATGGCAAACGTCTCGAAGACAATTACGCCGCAATGACAATGCCTAAAGGTCCAGCACTAGCACGCCGCAATGGCAAATGTGTCACAAACTCTCGGATGAAAATCCAAACAGTGTTAAAGTATGTTCCATACAACACGTTCGCACTAAACGGTTTACTAACCGCATGTAAATTTCACACTCGAAGCAGTAAAATGTTTACCTCATCTCATCTGTAAACTCGACTCGAAGGTTAAAACGATCAAATGGACAAGTCGGGAATTAACCGACAAGATAAACGAACGTGTCCCATACCACGTGCCTTACCAAACCGTTTAATTCTCCTTCTCATTCACTCGAAATGTGCAAAAAAGTGCAATTTAAATATAAAAATCCATTCTTTGAAGTTTGTCTTGCCTTGATGCAATTATCTAACGACTTGCATTTATGCGTTAGTTTGGGTGTGTGGTATTGAGAAAAGCAATTTTATAATTGATTCAGGCTTGGAAACAAATTCTTACTTATAAAATCGATTTGGAAAAATATTTATTTCAAATCCGATTTTTAAATCGAAAAATCACCTTGAAATCAATTATAAAATCCGTGCACGAAATCAACAAAATCAATTCAAACTCAATGAAGTTTTCTCAAATAGAACTCGAATAAATCAACAACATTGCAACTTAAAATCATAACAGAATGTTGGCTTTCTAATGTATAGAAATAGCCTTTTGAAAGCATCATAATTCATCTCTAAAAATACATAAGAAAACAGTGCAAAACAACAGAATAAAGGTCAGGATAACACAAAGTTAATCGCACTTAGGCAAGTGAGTCAAACTTTTTATAGTAGCTTTGAATGTCAGTTTATTTTATATGTAGAAAATTAAAGTTAAATTCCTAACCAAGTGGTGCAGATTTCATATTCTTTAACAACTATTTTAAACTCGGATTTGTAAATCTCAGTTTACATATACCCACTTTGAAAAAATCATATAAATTCGAAATTTAGTATTTTTAACTCAAACTTTTTACAGTAGCTTTGAATATTGGTCTAAATTATATGTCCATAATATCAAAGCCAAAATCCAAACCAAAAGGTACGGATTTCATATTTTTTAACCCTCATTTTCAGCTCAGTTTAATGAATCTAAATTGACATGAAGTTAATCAACCAAATCAACCAATTTAACTCTTATATCATAACAATCATTATACAATAAATTAGCATACAGAAAAAAACAATCATTTCGTAGCCTAATCCTTAGAGATAGATTCTATGAGTGTTCAAAACTCACCTTATCATTTTCCAGATCGCATGCATCAACACATAAACAAATCATTGAAAAAATCTACGTTTGCGTCCTCAGTGCAACAAGGGTTTAGCATAGAAAAATTAAGTATTTTCCTACGAAATTTTTATTGAAGGTGTATTCTTGAGGTTAGAAAAACATATCAGAATTTCATATTTTATGATTTTTCTACGAATAGTTAAGAATTTTCTGCTGACCTTTGTTTTCAGCCATGATCTAACCAGAGAACCACTAGAGAAAACAAGACCTTTGATCCATCATAACTAAATCAATTTCCACAAAATTTGGAGCAGAGATGCTATAACATATCAGCAACAATATATCCAAATTTTAGAATTTTTGAGAATTTATTTGATTTTATGATTTTTGAAACAGGTATGGTTTGGTGAAAAGAGTTGTAGAAGGAGGAGTTTAAGCTTTCTCGTTTTGAGTTTTTGAGAAATGTGATGAGCGTAAAGCACAAAGAAGAGATGAGTTATCTCATCTTCACTTGTAAATGGGCTTAGGTTGGAGATTTGAGCCGAACACCATTAATAAATCAATTTTTCACTATTTTAAACACACAGAAACACTTTTTAAGTCCATCTTTGAAAAATAATATCTTCTAAACCAAAGCTCATAAAAATGCAAACTTATTTTCAAAAATTAAGTATAAGACTTAATATTTGCAATGAAATTGAAATCACTCATTTTTATGGTCGTTAGACCCTTCAAATAATTTATTGAAAACGAACATTTTCATGTTTGTACAAAAATGTAAAACATGCTAAAAATAATTTTTACCTCTCAAACTTATGATTTCTTCATATAAAAATTTATGAATCACCTTAAGATTTTTACCCAAGTTTACATTGGTAAATTTGCAATAATACTCCTTATTTTATTAACTCAAAAATGTAGTTTGTTACATCTTGCCATGAGTTAGGGATGTCGCAATTGGAAGGGGGCAGTCGCCTTTTGGTCTGGCAGTTCTATTTGATCTAAATTGAGCTTTAGCAATTTTAAAAATCAAAGTGAGAAAATTCTCACTCATTTGGAATTGCCAAGTTTAAATTTCTAATTGTTAAAATAAATTATTGGATGCTTGGATGAATTTGTATAATTATTATCTGTTGATGTTAAATATATATATATATATATATATATATATATATATACATACATACATACATACATATATATATATATATATATTAGTATTTGGAGTGATATTCCCGCACATTATAGCGGATGAGACCCTATGTGCCCCGCATAATAGCAGTTGACCCTATATACCGTGATATTTCCCTCGAAGTGGAATTGGTATTTTTATATTGTATTAACATCTATGGATGTAGGAAAACAGGTTGGAGGGATCCAACTGGATTCCTCAAATATATTGTTTATTATTCATATTTTGTGATATATGGATTGTACAGAATAATCTTTATAGATTATTGTGGTGTTTGGAATTATTGGATGCTACTGTAGCACTGGCTTGAATTCTGATATTTTAAATACCATAAATATATTATAAGATTCAAAGAATAAAAGGAATTTTGATAAAGTTGAAGTCGATATTAAAACAAGATTGAAAAGTTATAAATGAGATTTATAAAGAAATGGATTTATAAAATGGAAATTTATAAATAAAGTTGTTTTTATGAACAAGTAAAACTCAAAGGAGCATAAAAATTTATCAACGATGTTTATAAATAAGTTAAGCGATATCAGTGGAAATGTTGGAAAAATAATAATTCATAGGGTGAATTTATATTAAAAATATGGAAATAGGGTGAGAAAATAGTAGATACTATTGGGAATAATGAAAAATGGTTATGAAAATCCGAATGGAAGGATATGATGTGATTCGAGGAGAATTTATAAATTGAATTGGTTATTAAGGTTTCAAAAATATACTTTTAATCCTAAGAAGTTAGTCTGTTTTAAAAGGAGAATTTTATTTTTTAAAACTGTAAAATTTTAAACTAGCTAGGATTGAGATACTTCGGTAAGTAGATTTTTCAAAAACATTAAGTATTTATTTTAGTAAATTCTAACTTTTAAAATCAGCTTCGAAAACTTATTTGTTTATCTAAAAATGAGTTATTGATGTTATAAAGGTGTTTTTGATATTTTAAATAATTATTTGAACTTGTTTTAAAAAAATGTTATCCATCAAAATACTTATTTTATATGTTATCCCACCTTTTGGTCAAAGCTGGAATATCAACAAATTGGCAAGGAACGATGGATATCAGGATTAGAAATCGATTGGAAGCAAGGCTGCAATGGATGTCGTCAAAATTTGGCCGAGCTCCGATCAGGGCCGAATCGATTGGAGATGATGATGAGGACTAGGGAAGGCTACATTTCAAATTTCAGGTCGATCGGATGTCGTATACATAAGATATGGGTGGATTAAGGTGTGCAAGGCACAGTTCGTATCGATGCATTTAGCATCGATCATTATATGGTGGTTCGAATCGATACCGTTCGTATCGATCGGCATAGGTTCGACTCGGTGAAGTTCGCATCGATTAGGTTCTGGTTCGACTCGATGATTTCGTATCGATCAGGTGGGAAGGCCAGAAGGATTTCGACTCGATAGCAGTAGACCCAGATTGGTAAGCAAGCGTGCGGTGGTTTGTTCGTATCCATGCATTTCGCATCGATCGGTTATTGGCATTTCGAGTCGATACTGTTCGTAATGATCAGAGACAGAGCATAGTGGTGGACTTCGAATCGATATCGTTCGTATCGATCAGCATGGACTCGACTCAATGGTTTCGCATTGATCAGGTAAAGCCTTGTTCGTATCCATCAGGTAAAGCTTTGTTCGTATCCATCAGGTAAAGCCTTGTTCATATCCATTAGGTAAGGTCTCGCTCGTATCCATCCCAAGGATGAGATTCGTGTCCATTTTCATAACCACTTCGTATCGATACCCCCATGCTCATTTCGTATCGATCAGCGCATATGGAAGCGATACGAAATGTACTTCTGGAGTCGACACGAAGGAGGACACGAATTGATGGGTGGAACGTACGATGTTATGAATATGAACAAGCATTAAAAGCAGATGCGAACAAAGGAAATCCACGAATCAAGGGGAGAAGCATTCAAAGCAGCGAAGGACGTGCATGGTTTGAAGGAAGAAACCTTCACCTCGGCACGAATTTAGGATCTGGCCTGGGAAGTAGCGCCACGTCAGTGGATAGGCATGTGACTTGATCGAGTCGAACAGGAGGGATGCGAAGCCATGGATTCGAACTGGACAGCCTTCCGAAGAACATCAACTCGTGTGGATCATATCTCCTAAACCGATGATCCAAATGCAATGAATTTTTCACAACAGCTTCCATACAAGGTAAAGATTGTTCCTGCCAAGTTTCAACTCGATTGGATCAATTCTTGATGGATGCGAAATCAATTTGTATCGATCACAGATCGAGTCGAAACTTGGTGAGGTCGGTCGTGTGGGCCCATTCACGTGCCAGAAGAAGACTCGCGATATTTTAGCTCGATCTCAGCCTCCTACGCCTATAAATAGCCTCCTGAAGCCTACAGAAAAAGGATCTTTTGGTGATTGGACGTCCAGACTCTGCCGGATTCATTTCTACACTTCAATTCAACTATTGTACTTGAAATTCTCCATTGCTACTGCTGTAATCATCTGTAACCAACAAGGATAATCAATAAAGGATAAAACTTTAAAGTGGACGAAGGCCGGAGATAGCCGAACCACTATAAATCTTGCGTCTCTGTTCATTATTTCTGAATTGTTGCTTGCTGTTTTTTTAGATCTATGATTAATATTGCTGATTGATATTCATACTTTGGTGCTTTCACGATATTTGGGGTTTGTGACCAATTTTGGCGCAAACATTATATATATATATGGAGTTTTGAAGTGATTGAAAGTTTTTATTTATAAATTCTCTCGAGATGCATAAATGAGCTTTTAAATGAGCATGTTTAGAGGGAAGGAATTTTATAAGGGATTTGGAGGAAATGAAATTTCAAAATGTATGAATATGGAAATTTGAAATGAAATTTGAATTTATAAAAGAAGTTATAAATTGCTAAAAGGGATTTTAAATAAGTATACTGGTTTGGAATTTGGAAAAAGGGTATTTATCAATGATTCTGGAAATTTACGAAATAAGTTACCAAATTTTCTCTGAGGTGTTGATATTTGAAATGATTGGAAATAACGCTTATAATATTTTCCTAAGTATAACAATGGAAAATTGGAAATATTTCTAAATGTTAAGATGGTTTGAAAATATCCTGTTATGGATTTAATTATCTGAAACTGTTTTCAAATATTGGAATATGGAAAGGGATTTGAATATACATCTTAGTAGCAATATTTTTAGAACAAATGTTTAGGAAAAAGTTTTAATAAGGCCTAGTGACTTTTTATGGATGTTTTATTGAAGTTAAATAACTGACTATCAATAACTGGCCAATTTCGTTATCGTTTCGAAGAGACCGGGATTGATTTAATTATCCGAAAAACCACTTCGATCCCATTTGAATGTTACGAATGAATACCGTGATGATGATGAAGACGGTGATTAAGTTTTTCCAGACCCAGGACAACCTGTATGGATGAATGCTATCAGAATATCGTCATTGGAGGATGATGAGCATTCTAAGTAGAATTGTTCCTTGAAAGATAACGCTTAGCCTCGAGCCTCATCAACCGGGAATGAATAAAACAGGGGAGATACAGCAAGGCTAAGTGGGTCGCACCCAATTAGGGTATGCTATCACTTTTTTAAATGTCCTCGGGAACCTATTTATTATGGATATGGTTGTGCATGAAAGGAGTGCTCGATGGTAAGGGTAGAAACACCCGAGGTGATAACATATTCGGTCGATCTTGGTTAGGGGTAGGCCGATCTCGTGCAGTTGGTGATCCCGGCATGTTCCTCGGTACATTGTTCTAGAGATGTATAGTGATTGTTGGTACCCCAGTGGCCTAGTCATTCGTTGGAATCCATTCTCTAATACGAGCTTATGGTTTTGTTTGTAGAGCCTAGTATGTTGGAATTTAATTAATGTAACAATTTCAGCTATTTGAATAAGTATTTGTATTTAGACACTATTATAATATCACTGTATTTTCTATAAAATGTTTGGTTGTCGTAAGGGAAAAATCCATCGTATTTATGTGTGACGTGGTCTTACGAGATATCTTTATTTTTCAAAGGATTTTTGATAACTTTCATAATTCAAATTGAGTGTTTTTCCTCATGTTGGTTTTCCAGAATGACTCTAGTGTTATTTATTTGTAATGCTCGGGTAAGGACGAGTATTACAGATTCAGGTTAGGATGCTATGGAGCTTAGAAGGCGAGCTAGATGATAGAGACATATCTCCATATTTTGTTTATATTTCCGCCGTGAAAGCTATGTATGTGAGGACAAGTTATATAACTGTCCAGTTGATGCATTGATTATTGTACTCTGATGATTGCATGTATATTAACAGTTACAGATTCTTTTATATAAAAATCTGTTGTTGTATATTATATTTTGTTCCGCTGCGACTATGAGATTCTGTGTCTTTATTTCTATTTCTTTTTCTATCTTTTCTTCTTTATCCTAAAGATTCGTATTTTCCATTCAAAATGAGTTGAACTGATGTGAATTATATTGACTCAAGAAGTACGGATTTGTGAGCCTTTGCAATTGGTATCAGAGCTGCACGACCACATATGAGCTCTGATATCAACTGTAATGACTCGGATATTTCAACCCTCAAAAATCAACATTTATACATTCACTATATAACCTGCCGAATATTCAAGTGATTGAAATGCCTGATCATTAGGGTAAGAAGAAGAAAGGTAGAAGAAAATATAAAACAACAACATTAGAGTCTCACAGTTGCAACGGGACAAATTATAATATATATTAACTGATTTTAAATACAAGAACTGACTGTTTATATACATACCATTATTAGAGTAAAATAGACAACAGTCAGTCTGGACAGTTTAATAACTTGTCCTTACACAGTGGAATAATAATCAAGTATGAAAGTACGCCGAGCTCCGTAGCATCATATCCTCAATCTGCAATACTCGGTCTGACCCGAGTATGATAATAAAATAACACACGAGTGTGTCTAGAAAACCAGCCTGAGAAAACACACTCAATTTGAATTATTATTACTTTCAAAACCCTTTGAAAACAAAGGTATCTCGTAAGACCACGTCACACATAAACATGTCGGGTTTTTACCTTACGATAACCAATTTTTTTATCAAAACCGTCTGATATTATAATTGTGTCTAAACCAAGTAAATATAAAATAGCTGAAATGCTTGTATCTCAAATTTTAGCATAGTTGGGCACAATCAAAATCGTATGGCGCTTATTAGAGAATGGATTCCATCAAATGATTGGGCCATTAGCGTACCGCCCATTACGGTACACCTCTAGAACAATGTACCGAGGACCTCGTCGGGATCCCCTTCTACACAAGACCGGCCTACCTCTAACCTGGATAGACCGAATATGTTATCACCCTTGTTGTTCTCACCCTTGCCGTCTAGCGCTCCTTCTTTCATGCACACCCATATCCATAATAAATAGGTTTCCGAGGACATTTAGATAAGTGATAACATACCCTAATTAGGTGCGACCCACTTAGCCTTGCTGCATCTTTCCTATTTTTGTCATTCCCAGCTGATGAGGCTCTAGGCTAAGCATTACCTTTCAAGAACAAAATTTTACTTATAATGCTCATCGTCCTCCAATGACGATGTTCTGTAGCATTTGTCTATACAAGTTGTCCTGGGTCTGGACAAAGCAATCATTATCTTCATCATCTTCACGATGTCCATTCGTAACATTCAAACCGGATCGAAGTGGTTCTTGGATAATTAAACCTAATCCCGGTCTCTTCAAAACGATCACCTCTTCAAAACGATCACTGAATTTGGCCAAACCTTATAGTCTGTTATTTAACTATCAATAAAACATCCATAACAGTCACTAGGCCTTATATAATTTTTCCAACATTTATTTCATAATATCTTAATAAGATATATTCCAATTTTTCTTCAAGATTTCAATTGGAAACAAATTCGATCTCTAATACCTAATAGGATATTTCCAACCACCTCTTTCTTTCACTTACTTGGAATATATTTAAAAATTCTAAATAGCTTACTTCCCAACCATTAGGAGATTTTTCAGTTATTTCTCTTTTTCCCAAAAAAAACCCTCCCAATTTATATTATAACTTCTTTAACTCGTTTATAACGAATTCTACGAGTTTCGACTCCTTTAATTTAATTTCTTTCTTCAAAAATATATATACTTATCTCACTGAAACGAGTATATTCACAAACCATTCCTTTTAAAAATATTTGAACTTCTAAAGTGAATACAAGAAAGTACCATGTGGTATCAACCATGGATTCAAAGTTCAATGGTAACGTCTCTATCCTAAAGAAACCCAAGTCTTAACTGCAGACAATCTCTACATCCGATTTCGCCATGAAAGCATACCATTACTTTTTGAAAACTTTATCTAAAAATTCTCTAAAAAATAATTTTTCTAAAGCTTCTATAATAATTTTCCAAGTTTAACTTAGGCAAAACCCTTAAATAAAAGTCGTTATATAAATTATACTAATATCGAATAATTTATCTTTTTTTTTAAACATAATAATACTAGTTATTCTTAAAATAATAATTAACTTAATAAGTTATTGTTGACTTAAATGGATAAAACATGGTTATTGGACATCTGTTAGTGGAATAAAAAACCATTCTGCTAAATAGATAAATTTGACATTTAATTAGCAAAATAAATCCCCGTTTGGTCTGTTTTGTTGATTTGGACATCTAAGTATATATCATTAATTGATATGCCACTTTGTATAACTGATATGATAACCAATTACGGTAAATATTAAATTATTCGTATTGTCACTGATTATGTGAGTATCAAATATTAACTAGGAAAGTTAACTTTAAATGAGTTGGTATCTGGTTTAAGTACCATTCTAACGACCCGAAAATTTCGATCCCCAAATTTCCACATAGTTAGTGAAAAGAAGAAAAGAGAAAGAAGAAGAAACAGAAAACTAGTCACAGAAACCTCACATTCGCAGCGGATAAAATATAATATCAATAATAATACTTATACCAAAGAAAATTGTATCTATCAATTTACATCGATATTTCAGAGTTACAACAATTTTATACAACATTGGACAGATACAATTTATATTATGTCTCGGACATAAACAATGCTATAGTGTAAACTCTCCATACGTCCCTGCCATCCAGCCCGCCTCCTGAGCTCCAGAACGTCCTTACCTGAAAATCTGTAATACTCGGTCTGACCCGAGCATTACATCAAAGTAACACCCGGGTCAGGCTGGAAACCAGCGTGAGTAAACCCATCTAACATGTAATTCACAAGCATACAATTTAAATAAACCCGGGGTAACTTGGGGTAACTTGTATCAATTTACAACTTTACAGGTCATTATAGACATTACTTACATCACACATCAATTTCTAAGAATCATAACTTAGATTAAATGGTCCAATCACTTTAATCATTATATTTCATTCTATTGATTTCGCACACCAAATTATAAAGAATCGAAGTGGTTTTGGATACTTATTAATACCCGACTCCGGTCTCTTCGAATCCAATTTCATCAGAATCCAAATTATTCAATTAAATACTACTCAACCTTCATTATCAGATATCCTTTTTACATACCAATTCATAATTGACAAATAATCATATTATCACCATCCATCTAACATAGCATATCACAAAGCAACTCATATCAGAGATATCAACCAATTTAAAATATTCATCATCATTCAATCATTGATAAGCAAGATTTATCACTTCCAATAATTACATTAATTAATGATCCTCTAATAACTTTCATTAGTTAATTATTCTTAAATTTCATTTAAGAATTAACTCATAATTTAATTACATTTATTAATCAACCTTGATTAATCACACTCAGAAATTATCTTTCTTAATTTCTCCATCAATTAAACGAATCCCCTTGATTAATTATTAATTAAATTTTTTCTAATTACACAGAGTAATTATCACTTAATTCCTTCCAACAAGTAATTATCCTTTAATTACTTCCCATCAAATAATTTTCTTTAACTAATTACATCCAGTAATTAGCCATTAATTACTTCTCTAAGTAATTATACCTCATTAATTACCTCAAGTAATTATATTTAACTCAACATCAAATGATTACTCTTAATTAATTAAATTTAATTTCTTAACTAGTATTAACCACTTTAACTTAACTAATTACACAAATTAATTAACATTACCCATACACATTGATCCATAGTTAATTACTCGAATCAATTCTTCTATAATTTCTTACATTGATTAATTATCTTCTACTTATTTTCTTCATTAATTAACTAACCCTTGATTTATCTCCTTAATTTATACATCCTTTAATTCATTATTTTAAGTAATTTTCCTTATTTAATCACTTTATTAAATCATTCTTAATTAAATTATGTTAATTAATAAACCTTTTATTAATTAAAGACTTTTAAGTAATTACATTGATTAATTTATCCATCAAAATCCAGACCCTATTTAATTTAAGATATACCATTATCTTAGTTAACTATTTAATAATTATTAAATCTCCTCTAAGACCATATAGAATTAAAATTAAATAATTAACTTATAATTTTTAACTTTAAAACCTTAAATTCATTGGTAACTAAAATATTCGGGTCAAATCTCAAACCCAAACTAACTAAATTAACCAACTAAGTGGTTTGAAACACTTTTTTTTTCTTTTCTTCCACTTCCCTTACCTTGACTATCTTTTATTCCTTAAAAATAATCAAATACTTAACCAACCGACCCACTACTTTCCCGGCCCACCAAAAATCAAAACCCATGAAAATAGCGAAATCCCACATCTCTTCGAGTTACTCAAGCCACCTCTTCTGTTTTTTTCAAACCTTAACCCAAAACATTATCAGATGAATTCGCTTCGAGCCGAACACTGTGTTTCTTGAGCACTACTTCGAGTATCTCTTCATCTTCCCAAACTTAATAACCTAGACAAATGAATGTGCACCGTGCACATGTACTGACGCCCAAGCCGCCGCCGATCAACCACGTTAACGTCAACAAGTCATCAACGACCGATCCTAACATCTCGACCACCCAAATCCCATTAACGACGATGAATTCAAATTTTGGCAAGTTGAACAAAAACTAGAATCATAGATCGCTAGAAAACCCCCCTCCATTCGACCACCTCCAGTAGGCTTCGACCACGCCGCTTTATCCGGAACCTCGCCAACGCCTCCTCCTCCTTTTCCCCTTTGACCGATCACCCCTCGTGTCCCAATGCTGACGAATTTTTCCCCAAAAGTTCATCGACTCAACTGGGTCATTAAACCCTATTTTTCCTTCAATCCACTTCCATAATTAAAAAAGATATCATTGATCATTTTTCCTACAATCCTCGTCACATCATCCTCCTCCCATATCAAGCTTGAGTTTTTTCAGTTACGCGATCAGCAGAAATGGTTCAAAAACCTTCCTCCATTCAACTCGAGAATTCACATAAACTACTGACTTAAAAATCAGGATCTTATTTTCAAAATTCACTATTTTGGAAATCAAATCAGATTTTATACTTGAGATAATAAATTATCAAAGTTGAATTTCTTTGTCTACCTTGGTTTCTTACAGTATATTTCATATTTCCAGAAAACTTAACTAAATTTCTCTTAGAAATAAATTTTATAATTTAGATCTTACTACTCTAAACATCCTATGTTTGAACTACAACTAAATTAAATCAAAGGATGAGATTTGTTTTTTTTTTAAATTTAGGACAGGTTTTGAAACCTGAAACTTTGAACAGATTAGTACATAGGTACATACCTACACATATCTTCATATATACACACATACAATCCATAATTTATATTTATTCATCAATGATCATCACTTGCAAACCAAAATAAAAAGAATTCAAGAGTTTGCTCACCTTGAAAGGTTTGAAAACAGAGAGTTTTGCTTGTAACCTGGTGCTTTAAAACTTGCACGCTTTCAGGATGAAACTTGGACAGATTTTGATTCTTTATTTGACCTGGTTTAGCTTAAGTTTCTTGTTTCCAGATTTGAAATGAATTGCATGTTGATTCAGTTTTTGTTCATGTTTTTGATCAGCTTCAGGTTGTTTGATCTTCAAACTGAAACTGTTTTGATCAGCACTCTTCTTAATTACAGGTAAAAGAATTTCATTTTCCTGATTTGCTTTTGTATTTCTTAGTTGAAAACATGAGATAGATTCTTATTTTTGATTTGAAACTCTGATAAAAAAAAATCTTTGATCTTTGCTGCAGTTTTTTTTTATAAATTTCCTTCTTTTCTATAAATTCTAAACCAAAAGAAAATTACATTTAATTGCCACTTGTAAATAAAACTAACACTTGTCATAAACCTTTATTCATTAGTTAACACATGTTATATTAAGTTTTAATATAAGAACACTTGTCTTGATATTGTTTTCTTTTTATTTTAAATCTTAATAAAGGTTTCAATTAATTTGTTTATTCTTATGTAATATATATATGTGAATTTCTTAAGTAAAGAGAATGTAATAAAACAAATTATGAATAAAAGCTTACTCAAATATCTTTAAATCCAAATATTTCAAAATATCCATCCCTTGAATTTCAAAACTTTAAATTCGAATTCAAATTCAAATTAAATTCTAAAATCCAATTTACAAATCAAGTTATACATATATACTTATATAACTACTTGAAAATTTTTAAAAAAAATAACAATTCTATTCCTATAAAAATCTATTTATATCTATGTATTATTATTTGTTTGAAAACATCAATTTTTGCCAATATAATTAATTATACTAGAAAGATTATTAAACCAATACTTTTTCAGATATATACTTTCATTACCAGCATTATTTGTTTAACTTATTAATCAGTATTTCCATTAATTAAATTTAGTTAATCTACAAATTACAGGTATTCTAAAATCTGGGTTATCACATTCCTCTCCCCTTTGAATCTTTTCGTCCTCGAAAAGGAACGAGACCAGAATTTAAAATATCATAAAATAGTTTGTAAAAATACTTTTTATAACTCGATGTTTTAACAAGTCCATCCTCGTTCTTACAGAAATTCGGTCATACATTGATCAGGCGTACGACTGAAAATCTACAAGTACTTAGCAGACCCATTTTCAACACCCAGTGAAAATACTTTAAAAAAAAAATTTATTGAAAATATAGAAAACATTTTTTTTTAAATAGAGGATATATCTTTGGTGAGAATGCTCTGGAAATCATCACCCCCATCCATGGTCACAGTTACATCCAGGGTTACGTTGCCGTCGCGGCAAAAGTCCATGTAACTACAGGCTCTCCGCGGCCTCTCGATTACGCCATGGAACCCACACAACAGATCTCAGTTACACCCAGGGTTACGTTGCCGTCACATCAAAAGTCCATGTAACTGCAGGCTCTCAGTGGCCTCTGATTTTCGCTGTCGAAATGAAACTTCTCCACTCCTACATAGATCGCAGTCTGCCGATACAAAATCAAACACAGACTGTTGGCTCTCAGCGGCACACACGACTTTCGCTATGTTATACTCTACTCATAATCCCCAGGAACTAGTTTTGTCCGGACTCCTCACAGGATCAACTTTAGAAACCCCTTTGGGGCTCAAGGCAGCACCACCCGGTGGTACTCCTAAGAAGTTCATTTCAAGGGAGCGCCTTTTTCCCCAGAGCCATCATCAAAACATTTTATACTATACGCATATAGTATCTTTAAATCATACACCTAGTATGATCTCATACAAAGCTCCTTTACTCAAAATCGATTATCTCAAAATCGATAATTCTCAAACTAGGCTTTCCAAATTCAATATTGATTTTACCAAAACATCAAAAGCCTTTCCAAATCCATAGGTTCCCAAAACCTTTTTCCAAAATCCTCATAAGATCCTTCATACATATATATACAGATATATATAATTTTCAAAATTTTGGATCATTTTCAAACTTGTATAAAACTCCTTTTATATTTCAAACACTTTCAAAATCCTTTTCTTCTGGCAAAAGATTCAACAAGGGGAGTTTTATTTTATAAAACAAAGATATTTAACTTTGTTTACTCAAAATCAAATATTAAAATTTGATTATTCTTTTCAATATCATTTTCATTCAAATCCGTACGATGAACACATATCATTCGTACGCTATACCAATCTGATCGTTCACTCGATCACACAATTTCATTTCCGAACTAGTATCGTCCACCCGACTTCCTTGTGCGGACACAGATCTGGTTTCTTGATCAGAAACCGTTATTCTCCTTGCATAGTCATAACTATGATAGAGAATATCCAGAACCAATCAACAATCCATATCCATGTTCGCCGTCGAAATTCGAGCGAAAAATCCCAACTCGGATCGATATAACTATCTCGAAATTCTGTGCTCGAATCTGGATCAAATCACTACGCGAATAGAATAACATACGTACACCCTACGTATTTATCTTTATTGGTTATTAGCCAAATCAAATCCATTTCTATTCACATTCACTTTGATTTTCATTCACTTACTCACAATTGCTTCAATCCATTTAGATTATCATCTCTATTCTTATCTCGATTGGGTATTTAACCAATAACAGTATAAACTCTGACCAGTTTATTTAGAAAATAGCTTGAAATATTTAAAAATAGATAAGTAGCTGGAAAATAGTTACTAGTTTGTAAAATAGGTTTAAAATAGCTAGAAAATAGTTAAAATAATTATAGAAATTTTAGATAATTGCAAAATAATATTAAGATAGTAATTAGTTTTGTAAAACAGTTGGAAAATTTGTTAAACAGTTTCAAAAGTAATTGTAAAACAAATATAAGATAGTTTGGCTTTTAAAAGAAAGGTTGTATATATAATAAATAGCTTGGAAAAATAGGTTTATATTAAAACAATTTATATTAAAAATAGTTCAGAGTCAAAACTGCTCACTTCCCAATTCCCATTCTCATCAATTCAATTTAAATTCCATTTCCATTTAAATTGACCCAATTCAAATTTAAATAACTTCAATTTCTATTGAAATTGATTTAATCCCAATTCAAGTTGAATTAACCATAGTTTCTTTCCAAATTTAGCTTTATTCAACCATAATCTCAAATTCTACTAATTTAAATAAATTTCAATTGAACTAGTTCCAATTTCAATTCATTTCATCTCCAGGTTTGAATTTATCTCAATTTTCAAACTCCATTTCCAAATCAAGTTGAATTATGCTTAATTTCCTTCCAAATTCAATTCAAATTCTATTTGAATTTAAAACTATTTAACTTTAATTACAATTCCAAATTATTCAAATCAATACGGACTAATATCAAATTGAACCCACTTCAATTTCAAATCATTTCAAATTAATCCAATTCAAATTTTCCATTTGAATTTCATACTTATACTTCTTCAATCACAATTTTAATTAATTCAAATCAAAATTCAATTTGAACTAATTTCAATCCAAATTCCAAATTTAAACCATCTCGAATTATATAAATTCGAGTTAAATTCCAAATGTAGATTTAACCCTTTATACCAAGTTAACCTTTATTAAAGCTTTTAAACAATTTAATTTACAAACTCCATTTTTAATCTATTACAAAGTTCAAATAATTCAATTTTTTTTTTCAAAATAACTACATCTTTGAAATTCAATTTATCATCAAATTTAAATTTTGAAATCAAACTCTTGAAGTTTTATCTTATATATTCAAATCTTAAGTCCAAAATGATTCCATTTTACCTTAATAACGGATATATTACCTACCCAATTTAAATTAATCATTTAACTTCCCAAGTTAAATTTCAATTTCATATTGAAATTTCCAAATCAGGTAGTCCTTTCAGACTTATTTAACTTCCTCTAAGTTAAATTCAATTCACTTAATTCAGTCAAATTCAAACAATTTGAATTCCCATTCAAATTTCAAAATTCTTTCCCATCTAAACTTCAAAAACCTATCATTTTGGTTTTTCACATCTCATTCCCAATTTAAAACTCAATTTTTAGAGTTTATCTCAAATCATCTTTGGTATTATGCATATCCATACATAAACATATTTATTCCTTAACCAACCAGGCTATACTTTTAAATTTTTTAACCACCTTTGGTTTTAATTCAAAACAAATTTCCTTTAAATTTTCAAACAACTCTTGTTTGAAATAGGACCATTTCATTCAATTGCATTAAATAATATTATTTACTATTTCTTTAAATTTATTACGTCATTAATTAATCATATTTGGTAATTAACTTATTTCTTAATTATCTTCATTAAGTAATTGTCCCTTAAATTACTTACCTCTAGTTACTTCATTAAGTAACTCCCTCTTTATTTATCATTTCCAATTATTATCCATTAATTAATCTCATTAAATAAAGTTTAATTAATTACATAAATTAATTGATTATCCTGAACCCTTTCCCAATTTCAAGATTTAATTCCAGTTTGAATCCATTTCAAACTTGTCTTTAATTTAATTTTCAATTTGGTTGTAATTCTATTACCACTTAATTCTTACTATTACTTTTAGTTTAATTAATAATACAACCAATTTTCTTAATATAATAGATAATCTATTTCATATATAAGATTCATTTACTTTTGAAATCATTTAAAAACCTTTATATAAGAAAATAACAAGTACGCTCTCTCATATTTATACACTCAACTCATTATAGGGTACCACTTACCCTATCCTTAATGAGTAATCCCCAACAGAGCCAGGGTTCTCGCTTAACCTTCTGCTCTGATACCAAATGTAACGACCCGAAAATTTCGATCCCGAAATTTCCATATAGTTAGTGAAAAGAAGAAAAGAGAAAGAAGAAGAAACAGAAAACTAGTCACAGAAACCTCACATTCGCAGCGGATAAAATATAATATCAATAATAATACTTATACCAAAGAAAATTGTATCTATCAATTTACATCGATATTTCAGAGTTACAACAATTTTATACAACATTGGACAGATACAATTTATATTATGTCTCGGACATAAACAATACTATAGTGTAAACTCTCCATACGTCCCTGCCATCCAGCCCGCCTCCTGAGCTCCAGAACGTCCTTACCTGAAAATCTGTAATACTCGGTCTGACCCGAGCATTACATCAAAGTAACACCCGGGTCAGGCTGGAAACCAGCGTGAGTAAACCCGTCTAACATGTAATTCACAAGCATACAATTTAAATAAACCCGGGGTAACTCGGGGTAACTTGTATCAATTTACAACTTTACAGGTCATTATAGACATTACTTACATCACACATCAATTTCTAAGAATCATAACTTAGATTAAATGGTCCAATCACTTTAATCATTCCATTTCATTCTATTGATTTCGCACACCAATTTATAAAGAATCGAAGTGGTTTTGGATACATATTAATACCCGACTCCGGTCTCTTCGAATCCAATTTCATCTGAATCCAAATTATTCAATTAAATACTACTCAACCTTCATTATCAGATATCCTTTTTACATACCAATTCATAGTTGACAAATAATCATATTACCACCGTCCATCTAACATAGCATATCACAAAGCAACTCATATCAGAGATATCAACCAATTTAAAATATTCATCATCATTCAATCATTGATAAGCAAGATTTATCACTTCCAATAATTACATTAATTAATGATCCTCTAATAACTTTCATTAGTTAATTATTCTTAAATTTCATTTAATAATTAACTCATAATTTAATTACATTTATTAATCAACCTTGATTAATCACACTCAGAAATTATCTTTCTTAATTTCTCCATAAATTAAACGAATCCCCTTGATTAATTATTAATTAAATTTTTTCTAATTACACAGAGTAATTATCACTTAATTCCTTCCACCAAGTAATTATCCTTTAATTACTTCCCATCAAATAATTTTCTTTAACTAATTACATCCAGTAATTAGCCATTAATTACTTCTCTAAGTAATTATACCTCATTAATTACCTTAAGTAATTATATTTAACTCAACATCAAATGTTTACTCTTAATTAATTTAATTTAATTTCTTAACTAGTATTAACCACTTTAACTTAACTAATTACACAAATTAATTAACCTTACCCATACACATTGATCACATTGATCCATAGTTAATTACTCGAATTAATTCTTCTATAATTTCTTACATTGATTAATTATCTTCTACTTAATTTTCTTCATTAATTAACAAACCCTTGATTTATCTCCTTAATTTATACATCCTTTAATTCATTATTTTAAGTAATTTTCCTTATTTAATCACTCTATTAAATCATTCTTAATTAAATTATGTTAATTAATAAACCTTTTCTTAATTAAAGACTTTTAAGTAATTACATTGATTAATTTATCCATCAAAATCCAGACCCTATTTAATTTAAGATAAACCATTATCTTAGTTAACTATTTAATAATTATTAAATCTCCTTTGAGACCATATAGAATTAAAATTAAATAATTAACTTATAATTTTTAACTTTAAAACCTTAAATTCATTGGTAACTAAAATATTCGGGTCAAATCTCAAACCCAAACCAACTAAATTAACCAACTAAGTGGTTTGAAACACTTTTTTTTCTTTTCTTCCACTTCCCTTACCTTGACTATCTTTTATTCCTTAAAAATAACCAAATACTTAACCAACCGGCGCAGTACTTTCCCGGCCCACCAAAAATCAGAACCCATGAAAACAGCGAAATCCCACATCTCTTCGAGTTACTCAAGCCACCTCTTCTATTTTTTTCAAAGCTTAACCCAAAACATTATCATATGAATTCGCTTCGAGCCGAACACCGTGTTTCTTGAGCACTACTTCGAGTATCTCTTCATCTTCCCAAACTTAATAACCCAGACAAATGAATGTGCACCGTGCACATGTACTGACGCCCAAGCCGCCGCCGATCAACCACGTTAACGTCAACAAGTCATCAACGACCGATCCTAACATCTCGACCACCCAAATCCCATTAACGACGATGAATTCAAATTTTGGCAAGTTGAACAAAAACTAGAATCATAGATCGCCAGAAAACCCCCCTCCATTCGACCACGCCGCTTTATCCAGAGCCTCGCCAACGCCTCCTCCTCCTTTCCCCCTTTGACCGATCACCACTCGTGTCCCAATGCTGACGAATTTTCCCCAAAAGTTCATCGACTCAACTAGGTCATTAAACCCTATTTTGCCTTCAATCCAATTCCATAATTAAAAAAAATATCATTGATCATTTTGCCTACAATCCTGGTCACATCATCCTCCTCCCATATCAAGCCTGAGATTTTTCAGTTACGCGATCAGCAGAAATGGTTCGAAAACCTTCCTCCATTAAACTCGAGAATTCACATAAACTACTGACTTAAAAATCAGGATCTTATTTTCAAAATTCACTATTTTGGAAATCAAATCAGATTTTATACTTGAGATAATAAATTATCAAAGTTGAATTTCTTTGTCTACCTTGGTTTCTTACAGTATATTTTATATTTCCAGAAAACTTAACTAAATTTCTCTTAGAAATAAATTTTATAATTTAGATCTTACTACTCTAAACATCTTATGTTTGAACTACAACTAAATTAAATCAAAGGATGAGATTTGTTTTTTTTTTAAATTTAGGACAGGTTTTGAAACTGAAACTTTGAACAGATTAGTACATAGGTACATACCTGCACATATCTTCATATATACACACATACAATCCATAATTTATATTTATTCATCAATGATCATCACATGCAAACCAAATAAAAATAATTCAAGAGTTTGCTCACCTTGAAAGGTTTGAAAACAGAGAGTTTTTCCTGTAACCTGATGCTTTAAAACTTGCATGCTTTCAGGATGAAACTTGGACAGATTTTGATTCTTTATTTGACCTGGTTTAGCTTAAGTTTCTTGTTTCCAGATTTGAAATGAATTGCATGTTGATTCAGTTTTTGTTCATGTTTTTGATCAGCTTCAGGTTGTTTGATCTTCAAACTGAAACTGTTTTGATCAGCACTCTTCTTAATTACAGGTAAAAGAATTTCATTTTCCTGATTTGCTTTTGTATTTATTAGTTGAAAACATGAGATAGATTCTGATTTTTGATTTGAAACTCTGACAAAAAAAAATTCTTTGATCTTTGCTGCAGTTTTTTTTTTATAAATTTCCTTCTTTTCTATAAATTCTAAACCAAAAGAAAATTACATTTAATTGCCACTTGTAAATAAAACTAACACTTGTCATAAACCTTTATTCATTAGTTAACACATGTTATATTAAGTTTTAATATAAGAACACTTGTCTTAATATTGTTTTCTTTTTATTTTAAATCTTAATAAAGGTTTCAATTAATTTGTTTATTCTTATGTAATATATATATGTGAATTTCTTAAGTAAAGAAAATGTAATAAAACAAATTATGAGTAAAAGCTTATTCAAATATCTTTAAATCCAAATATTTCAAAATATCCATCCCTTGAATTTCAAAACTTTAAATTCAAATTCAAATTCAAATTAAATTCTAAAATCCAATTTGCAAATCAAGTTATAAATATATACTTATATAACTACTTGAAAATTTTTAAAAAAAATAACAATTCTATTCCGATAATAATCTATTTATATCTATGTATTATTATTTGTTTGAAAACATCAATTTTTGCCAATATAATTAATTATACTAGAAAGATTATTAAACCAATACTTTTTCAGATATATACTTTCATTACCAGCATTATTTGTTTAACTTTTTAATCAGTATTTCCATTAATTAGATTCCGTTAATCTACAAATTACAGGTATTCTAAAATCCGGGATATCACAACCATGGTGATCGTTAAGACTCCTTCGAATTTGAAAAGCTAATTATTCATTTTGTAATTTAAAAATAATTATTTTTATTACAACGTTTAAAGATAATTATTATTTAGTAATAAGATTAAAGGTAAGAACTTATTAATAATAATATTTAAAAGATAATTTAATTTTTTAATAATGATTTAAATTTAATTATTTACTAATATGACTATTGAAAATATTTCTTAAATTTATTTAATTATTATTCAAAATTATTCAAATATTATTTTTAAAAATATTCTAATTTAATTACTTGTTTAAAATGATTTAACAATACTTTAATTTTTAGTTAAAGTTAATTAGTTATATTGATTTAAGTTATTTAATTATATTTAAAGGATAATTAACTTTTATGTTAATATTAGTTTGAGGTTAAATAATTACCATTTTAATAACATTTAAAGTTAATTAATTATTATATTAATATGGTTTTGAAGTTAACTTATAATATAATAATATGTTTGAAATTAATTTAATATATTATTAAAAAGATTCTAAAGTATTATTTTAAATAAGATTTGATTAAAATGAAATAAAAGGACATTTAGATAGTGATTTGTTATTCAAAGCTATTTTAATTAACTTATGGTTTTTCATAAGGACCTTATTAACTTAAAGAATCTATTAATGAGCTAGATTGAATATGGGAATATTTTTCTAAATGGCTTTGGATAATTATAAAATAATTCATAAATGAGTTTCAAAGAATCTGAGAAAGAGAAGTTAAGAATTTTTTATAACGGATTAGCGTTATGGGTTTCTCTATTTTAAATGACATTTGGGTTTGATCGTTTAAATATGATTTCAAAACTGTAAATCTTTCTAAGTGTTTGGTGAATATACTTACATCAGAGTGTATGTATATGGAAAAGTTTCCAAGTTTTGAAAAGTGAAATGGCTTGTGAATATACTTATACCATTGAGATAAGTATATGGTTATATTTCTAAGTATCAAAAATATAGTAGTTTGTGAATATACTTATCCTATTGAGATAAAGATATGGAAGTGATTTACTTTGAAACGTGATTTTAAATTAATGAAAGATTAATTTAAGAGGCTTAGTGATTTCCATGGAAAATGTAATCTTTTCTTTGAATGTTTGTTTGTTTGATAGCAAAATTAGTCGACTATCAAATCTTGGCCTAAATACGTAATCCTTCTTAATTTTTATGGTAGGGAAATGTTCCCTGCTTAACATTGAAGGATTTTAACTCTAGAAATATCTTGGGGAAACATGGGGATTTAATGGTATAGTTACCATCGGTGGTGCTATGTAGGATCGATTCACCCTAGAGAGGGGGGTGAATAGGTTAATACAATTAATTTTAAAAATCTATTGTGGAAATTTATATAAATGATTGCAACACATATATGGCAGAATTATAGCAACACAATTAATAGTAGAATATTAAAAATGCAGAAATAAAATAACATAGAATTTACCCAGCTTCGGCAAAACCCTGCCTACGTGCTGCCTCCAAAGTTTCTATTAGAAATTAAGTATTCATACGCTTACACACGTAAACTCACGACACCCGCTATCGACTAACCTAACTCTATGCTCAAAAGCCTGCCACAACTCAGCCACTGAGTTGCAAATTCTCGAACTACACCACTGTAGTTCGTTTCCTAGTCACACGACTAGACAATACACAAGTTTAAAAAGAAAAATACAATTTAAAACAATTTAAATAACAAAACCCTAATTTAAAAATTAAAACCAAAATATAATTTAAAGAAGCCAGCCCATAAGTTTAGCCTTAAGAAATAAACCCAGTCCCTTTTTATTTCTTCTTGTATATTCATTGGCCCGTATTATTTTCATTGTGAAAAATAGCAGCATTCTTTCTTCTTTCGTTCCTCTTTCTGATTTAGGGTTTTGCGATTTGAAGTCGCCGCTTTGAATCGATGCTTCAATCTGGATTGATGGCTGCTTGTTCTATTTCGGCTCCTTTAATTTGTAGCGAGCATGTATACTGGTTGAAAAAATTTGTAAGTGATATTCCTTTTTAATTTCGATTGTGCTCGACTTTGATTCGAGTTGAATGATAATTTTTTATTACTTGAACATGAATGATATTTTGTAGCCAATGATGAATGGGTTAAATAGGAATCGAATTCCTTAATTTTCGTTCGTATATTTCATATGAATTCGTCTGATGATTTTTCTCGGCTACTTGATTTTAGTTGAATGCTTGAGACTGACCTTACTTGTTCAATTCATTCTTTTCGTTGCTTGATTCTCACGACTTCGATTTTGAACTGTTCCATTCCTTGACAACCATGGGTTTGAATTGTTTTGGAATTTGATTTGTTCGACTTGTACTTTGCTGTTTTAGATTTTGGTTCTTTGGTATTTTGAATATGATTCCATTTTGACTTCGGGCTTGACTTTGTTTATGCGATGATATTATCTGGCTTTGAATTTCTGGCATATCTGGCTTTGCTTTGCCTTGATTATTTTGAAACTACTACTGTAAAAATGTTCGACCTTGACTTCGTTGAACTTTGACTTTGCATTTGCTTTGAGAATTGACTTCGGCCTGACTTTGTTATAACAGCCAGTTGCCACTGGTTTATGTGTATTAGTGCTCATTGACTTGTATTTGCAACTGTACTGGTTTGCATTGAGTTGTGTATACTTGATGCCTTGATTGTATGACTGTTATCATGTTGTACTTGATTCACTCGAGTATGGTGCCTTTTGTAGCATTGTTTCTTCATGAGTCCACTGTCCTTGGCTTAATGAACTATTTATAAGTTTTGTAGCTCTGACTTTGACTCGACTTGATATTCTGTTGCTTGTTTGTCTGACTGCACGTATATATGAGCAAACATATGTATATATGAAGTTTGAAGTTACTGTCTGCATATCAACTTGTTGAGGTCACTTCTGGTCTTGATTATATTGAACTGGTGCAGGCTTTAGTCTCATTGATGCATTCCATTTTTCCTTGAGTCATTGTGTACTGGTTCCTGTATACTCTGTGGATCATCATGTCTGCACTTTGATATGCATGTGCACCATTGATGTTAGTATTGACTTGCCTTAACTGCTCATTGTTGTATCACCATATAGTTTGTGGTTACCACTGTTTATATGTGCGTTGCCTATATTTATTTGCATATTTTTTGTTTTGCCATTGCTGCTTTGAGTTGCATATTGTTAATGGTCTTTATATGACTTGAGTCTGTTGCATTTCACTCTGTTGCAGACATTGGTCCATGAGTGTTGAGGCTTTACTTGAGCCGTATTGGTTTGTAACCTCACTTGCATACTGCTTCAATTGTTGCCAGACCCTTGTGTACCTTTCTCTTCTTTTGGCCATTCACTTGTTAAGGCTACTGCTGCTTCGAGCCTTGGAATTACATTTGTGGTCTATTTCACTGAGGCACTGGACCTTATGTATATGATGCATGTTGAAACTAGTCTGGTTGCATATATGTTACTTGTCGTGTGACATTTGAATGTTGAGGCTACAACATTTACTGATGAGGCTTTGATTCACTCGAGAATTATTTTCTTTGTGAATTGCACCTGTGCTGAATCCAGCTTATTGCTCAGGTTTGACTTTGTGCTCGTATCGTGACTTAACTTGAGTTGAACTCGGCTTTTAATTGGGTTTGACCTTGTGCTCACTTGTCCCTGTAATTTTATCAAGTGTATATCGGTGTGCACGGCCTTATGGCATGTATAGTGATACACTGTGCATGTCATAAGTTATTCGTGTATGATGAATTCAAAATTAAATGATGACGATAACTGAGGGAAATAATATTTTCAAAATACACATTTTATTTTATACTGCACAAATATTTCTTTTTCAATTTTACCGCGTTAGTGTTTATTTTTGCAGATAACTCAGGTGCTGGGTTCAATCTAGAATAGAGTTGAAGATAAATATGAGTGAACAAGTGATATGTAGTGAGGTTCAATTGTATATTGAAAAATATTATTGAAATTGTAATTGAAAATTGTATATATAGTGAGAGCTTAAACTTGTACTATTCAAAATTGTAATAAACATTGAATTTAAATACTGTGTTATCTATTTTATTCAGCAAATATTTATTTAATTATGTGAAAAATAAAATAGTACATTAACAAATACATTTAAATTAATATATATGTTTATTTTCATCAACCAAAAATCATATACTTTCATATTCAACAATCTTCCCCTTTTGATGATAACAAACATATATTTAGGATTTTGAATATATTAAATGTATTTGATCATTCAATTTTCTCTCTCTATTTGAATGCTCCCTCTACAACAAAGCTCCCCCTTTATATATGTATGAATAAAAATATGCAAATGAGCCTAGACGCATATAGAAAATATTTGACATTTATTCGCAAAAATCTTAACTTTTCTTTCCCCATTTTGTTATCAGCAAAAGAGTAATAGTGTTAGAAAAATAGAGATAAAGTGATAAGCATTAATACAACATTAATAATCAATTGAGTATAAATATTAAATTTCAATAAAAAATCAAACAAAAATCATAAATACTCTGTTTGACGCATATTCCACTTTAGAATGATAGGGATGATGTCATCATATAAAACCATATAGTTGTGTCTATTTGTGGTATATTTATTTCAGGAATTTGATTATCTACTAACCATGCATAACCGTTAGGACTTTTAAATGAGATTAGTAGTATTCCAATTTTTTTATAAAAAATGAATTCATGTATCATCTAACCACGCATAGCCGTGAGGACTTTTAAATGGGATTGGAATCAACTTGTCTATTTAGTTAATCAATTTTATTATGCATTCCATACATGCATAACCGTGAGGACTTTTAAATGAGCATGGAACACACGAAAAATTCCAAGTAATTCACCCATGCATAACCATGAGGACTTTTAAATGAGAGTGAATACTTCATATGTTTTTATTTGTTAAAAAAATAATGAAATGAAAAACGAATGATTTCCCTTTTAAAATACCACATATTGACATACTATATTTGATTTTGATGAGTGATGGTCATTAGAAATATGATAGAATTAGAGATGGTCATAGAATGTTTACTAACAAAAAGTTTTTATAACTCTTGTTTAAATTTCTAGAGAAATTTACTAAATATACTGTCTCAAGTTATAATGTATAATTAATATCAACGCTCATCACTTTTTCAATCACTATTTATCTTTTTGATAGTCAATAGGGAGTCAGATTAGTTAATGTAGTCATTTAAAATCAAATCCAAAAATAATTATAAAATCAAATTTTTTTAAATGACTAATTTGTAATAAGGTCAACAAAAACTATTTTCTAGAAGGGTTTATAAAAGAAAAATGTCTACTAATTGAATATTATTTGAAATGAAAAATTTGCAGATATTTTCTTTGAAAATGATGCAGCTACTGAATATTCTCAACATAAATCACGTTCCACTAGTAATTTTTCTATCAACTAGATTACCAGTGTAATCTGAATTTTTCTTTTGCTCAAGGTTATCTTTAGTTGGATGTTATAGACCAGACCGTGAAGTTGCAAAAAATTTCCTTAAAATCAGCATTTAAATGGAATTGAATTGAAGCCATGTAAATAAACAAACAATGACCATGTTGTCAAGTCTACATGTATCAACATCATTAGTCCAAAAAAGTTTATATGAACCAGTTCAGAGACGAAAAGATGATTGGTCAACATTTTTAAATCAGAATAAAAAATAAGAACAAGTCAAATAAGACTAAGTCAGAATCAAAATCACATTTGTTTCTTCATCACATAACTGGCTGATTTAAATCAGATTATGGTGTAGACTTTCACATTTAATATATCGTTCAAGATACCTTTACCTATTTTACCTTTGCCGATAATCTTTTATTTGTTACCCACTATGATTCTATCACCTTTGTACTAGGCTAAGTAACTTTGATTTGTCGTCCATTGTGTGTCTGGAACAAGCAGAATCCAAATAACACTGTTATAGTTCCTTAGCCTGCCACCACACCTACATAATAAAAGATTTTTGTGACCTATTTGTTTTTATAGGTCCATAGTTGTTGGTGGCAACGGATTTTGAAAAAATCGAAGCGCTCATCTATTCTATCACACCTTTTTTCAGTATTATTCCAACATTTAACATTAACAGATTTTAAATAAAATTTCATTTTAATTTCCAAATCAAAAAATCTGTTCTATCAAAAACAGGAGGAGTAATATTGGACCGACCCTCAGTACAAGCATTATTAAAAGAAGCCATTTTAAAAGTTCAAATTTGTAAAACAAAATTGGTCGTTGAAAAATCAAATTTTTAAAACAAAAATGGCTTTTATTTCCTGGCTCCGATACCACTTGTAGGATCGATTTCACTCTAGAGGAGGGGTGAATAGAGTGATACTATTAATTTTAAAAATTTATTGCGGAAGTTGATATAAATGATTGCAACAAAGATACGGCAGAATTATAGTAGCACAGTTAATAGCAGAATATTAAAAATGCAGAAATAAAATAATACAGAATTTACCCAGCTTCGGCAAAACCCTACCTATGTGCTTCCCCCAAGATTTCTACTAGAAATTAAGTAGTCAGACACTTACACACGTAAACTCGCGACACCCGCTATCTATTAACCTAACTCTATGCTCAAAACCCTACCACAACTCAGCCATTGAGTTGCAAATCCTCGAACTACACCACCGTAGTTCGTTTCCTAGTCACACGATTAGATAATACACAAGTTTAAAAAGACAAATACAATTTAAAACAATTTAAATAACAAAACCCTAATTTAAAAATTAAAACCCAAATATAATTTAAAGAAGTCGGCCCATAAGTTTAGCCTTAAGAAATAAACTCAGTCCCCTTTTTATTTCTTCATGTATATTCCTTGGCCCGTATTATTTTCGTTGTGAAAAATGGCAGCTTCCTTTCTTCTTTCTTTCCTCTTTCTGATTTAGGGTTTGGCGATTTGAAGTCACGGCTTTGAATTGATGCTTTGATCTAGATTGATGGCTGCTTTTTCTACTTCGGCCCTTTAATTTGTAGCGAGCAAGTATACTGGTTGAAAGAATTTGTAAGTGATATTCCTTTTTAATTTTGATTGTGCTCGACTTTGATTCGGGTTGAATGGTAATCCTTTTTGGCTTGAACTCGAATGATTTTTTGTAGCCGATGATGAATGGTTTAAATAGGAATCGAACTCCTTAATTTTCGTTCGTATATTTCATATGAATTTGTTTGATAATTTTTCTCGGCCACTTGATTTTGGTTGAATGCTTGAGATTGACCTGACTTGTTCAATTCATTCTTTTCATTGCTTGATTCTCACGGCTTCGATTTTGAATCGTTCCATTCCTTGACAACCACGGCTTTAAATTGTTTTGGAATTTGACTTGTTCGACTTATACTTTGCTGTTTCAGATTTTGGTTCTTTGGTATTTTGAATATGATTCTTTTTTACTTCGGACTTGACTTTGTTTATGCGATGATATTATCTGGCTTTGAATTTCTGGCATGTCTGGCTTTTCTTTGCCTTGATTATTTTGAAACCGCTACTGTAAAAATGTACGACCTTGACTTCGTTGAACTTTGACTTTGCATTTGCTTTGAGAATTGACTTCGGCCTGAATTTTTTATAACAGCCAGTTGCCACTGGTTTATATGTATTAGTGCTCATTGACTTGTATTTGCAACTGTACTAGTTTGCAATGAGTTGTGTATACTTGATGCCTTGAATGTGTCACTGTTATCTTGTTGTACTTGATTCACTCGAGTCTGGTACCTTTCCTAGCATTGTTTCTTCATGAGTCCATTGTCCTTGGCTTAATGAACTGTTTATAAGTTTTGTAGCTCTAACTTTGACTTGACTTGATATTCTATTGCTTGTTTGTTTGACTGCATGTATATATGAGCAAACATTTGTATATATGAAGTCTGAAATTACTGTCTACATATCAACATGTTGAGGTCACTTCTGGCCTTAATTTTATTGAACTGGTGCAGGCTTTAGTCTCATTGATGCATTCCATTTTTCCTTGAGTCACTATGTATTGGTTCCTGTATACTTTGTGGATCATCATGTCTGCACTTTGATATGCATGTGCACCATTGATGTTAGTATTGACTTACATTAACTGTTCGTTGTTGTATCACCATATAATTTATAGTTACCACTATTTATATGTGCACTACCTACGTATATTTGCTCATTTTCTGTTTTGTCATTGCTGCGTTGAGTTGCATATTGTTAATGGTCTTTAAATGACTTGAGTATATTGCATTTCACTCTGTTGCAAACATTGGTCCATGAGTGTTGAGGCTTCACTTGAGCTGTATTGGTTTGTAACCTCACTTGCATACTACTTCCATTGTTGCCAGACCCTTGTGTACCTTTCTCTGCTCTAGGATATTCACTTGTTAAGGTTGCTGTTGCTTAATTACATTTGTGGTTTGTTTCACTGGTGCACTGGTCCTCATGTATATGATGCATGTTGAAACTAGTCTGGTTGCATATATATTACTTGTTGTGTGACATTTGAATGTTGAGGCTACACCATTTACTGCTGAGGCTTTGATTCACTCGAGAATTATTTGCTTTATGAATTGCACCTTTGTTCAATCCAGCTTATAGGTAGGGTTTGACCTTGTGCTCGTATCGTGACTTAACTTGAGTTGAACCCGGCTTTTAATGACCTTGTACTCACCTGTCCCTGTAATTTTATCAAGCGTATACCGATGTGCATGGCCTTATGGCATGTACAGTGATACACTATGCATGTCACAAGTTGTTTTTGTATGATGAATTCAAAATTAAAGATGACAAACAACCCAAATAACTGAGACAAATAATATTTTCAAAATACACATTTTATTTTATACTGCACAAATATTTCCTTTTCAATTTTACTGCATCAGTGTGTATTTTTGCAGATAGCTCAGATGCTGGATTAAATCTAGAATAGAGTTAAAGATAATTATGAGTAAACAAGTGATATGTAGTGAGATGCAAATGTATAGTGAAAAATATGATTGAAATTGTAATTAAAAATTGTATATATAGTGAGAGCTTAAACTTGTACTATTCAAAATTGTAATTAATATTTGTTTGAATAAAATATCTGTTTGAATTTAAATACCGTGTTATTTATTTTATTCGGAAAATATTTATTTAATTATGTAAAAAATAAAATAGTACATTAACAAATACATTTAAATGAATATATATATATATACGTGTGTGTGTTTATTATCATGAAACAAAAATCGTATACTTGCATATTTGACAATGCTATACTACACGTATAAACTTGTCTTCAGGGACAAATGGTAAGGAGATCCACCCACCTAAATGATTAAGGGGTGGTCCCCTCTCTTATGTACTGTATGGTTATTTCCAAAAGAAATGATATTGAGTATTTTGAAAATTGACGTTTGGTTTTGTGGAGCACCCAGGAAATGGAAAAGTGTACTCATAAATGATGACCCAAACTTGTGACCACTTTGAAAACCATATACGATTCTATGAACAAGATTCATGATATTTTGCGATGTTGGGATCTATATGTGATTCCAAGATTCATTGGGGAATGGGAATCCGGGTGTGATTCTAAGATCTAATTGAGATATGAGAATCTTTATGAGATTCCAAGACCTGTTGGAGCGTTAGAATCCATGTGTGATTCCATGATCTATTTGATGGCGGTGCGTAAGTTGGAATGCCAAATGTAGCCTCATCAATGGAAATGACTAAAACCAGAGATAGGAGGCATGCCAGTAGGGTTGGAAAACCCATAAGGTGTAGTCGGTTCCTCCTAGGAGTCACTTATAGTTGTTATACATGCATAGGGCGATGCACTCGGTCTTAGCGAGAGCAACTATGTTTTTCCTATGGTACACCACTAGGGATGTATGCTACTTTGAAAGGATATTTCTGATCATTGTGCAGGAGGACCGTTCCTCGAAGTATTGAGGGCTCCTCCATGAAAATCCTACAAAATTAGTGAATGTGCCTTATCGATTTTCGATTATATACCTAGTATTGTTGTGATGTACACTATAATGACCCAGAATTTTGGATATTCGAAATTGAATATTTAATTTAATTTACATATTTAAAAGTAAATTTTTAACTTGATTTTAAATATAACCATTTATGTGATAATTTAATTATTGAATTTAATAATTGAATATTGGTTAAAATATTGAATCTTGAGTTTTAAGCTTGTTAAAAATAATTTAAACGCTTATAAAATTTATATTAATAACAATGGAGATAGTAGAACTTTTTAAATTGAATTTAAAAGTGATTTTTTCAGTTTCAAAAATATATCGTTTAAATTGACATTTAAAAATTGCCTTTTGGGGCACAGTCTCGAAATTTGACGAAACCAATTCCATTGGATCCGTAATAATGTATGATTATTGAATTTAAAAATTGGTAACGTTTGGAGTTATCATTTGGTCGTACGGGATTTAAACGCGCTGAAATTTATATCAAAACTTCAATATAATAATTAGGTCCAAAAAGCTATCTTCTCCATACGATCGTACTAGGACTCGAAACCTTTTCCATTGCATGTAGAATAGGGGCATAACATAATAAATGGCTAGATGCATGCCTTGGTAAGAGGTCGAGATTTTAAGCTATGAAATCGCGATGATTTGAAAGTTAAATATATATATATAGATATATATATATATATATATATATATGATTGACTTGACAAGAATTTTCACATTAGCTTTTGTTCTTCTTTTCAAAACACTATATACCTATCTACACACTTTACTTTCTTTGTCATCATTTCTCTTTCCCCCTTTTTCTTTTTAAAATGCAAAACTGTTTACAATTCGAAAAGGAAAAAAATGGTTGTTTTAAAAATCTTTTCTTATATTATACTAAATCCACCAAAAGAGTTTGTAAATTCATGTTTTCAATACTGTTCAATCTGGTATAATTTTTGAGTGGTGCGGTTGAGATTGGGGTGGCACGAAATTGGTCGCTGTCGAGTTTCGGGACTAGGGTTTTGGTTATCTCGCATTTGGTCGGCGATTGGTGGATTGGAGGCCAGAATGGTGTTCGTGACGCGAAGGAGTAGCACGTGGAAGATTTTGGTGACATGCTGTGGCGTTTTGGATTTCGCGACACTGGCAGTTTGTGGTGTTAGATCGCATTCAATTTTTGTTGGTCGGAGGGGGAGATGGTGGTACCGTTGAGTCGAGCACGCACGGAAGGGAGTCGTTGGGTGATGGCGGAATCAAGGGACGTGGGTCCTGGTGGCGTATCATGCACGAGCGTGCACGAAAGCTTCATGCATAATAAAAGAGACATGGGAGGGGAGAAGAAGAAGTTTGAAGGTCGGGGCGGGTATGAGGAAAGCTGGCCGGGTTTGAATAATTTGGGTATGGGATTACTTTTAATGTAATTAAATTGCTTTTATAAATTTAAAATATCGATAATTTATAAAAATGTATCTCTCTCTTGACATCTGATTCAAACGATTCAAGTTGTGTTAGGATTGTATTGCCACCATCTACGCATAGGAATTAGGTTGGCTGAGATCCGAGCGTGCAAAATTTTAAGATAATTTCAAACGCGTTCGGATTGAATTGGAACGCGAAGCAAAAAAAATCAATGTGAGTTAATCTCACTCAATTTTGGAGTACCGTAATTAATTTTAAATAGTTAAATTGATCATTAACCGATTGATAGAATTGATAAATTATTATCAATTGAGTGTGATATTATATACATATAGTAGTATATGTACTGGAGTGATTTATGTTCCCGTATATATATAGCAGATGAGACCCTATGTGCCCCGCATGATAGCAGATGGCCCTATATACCGCAAGATCCCCCTTGAAGTGTGCTTGATAATTTTATATTGTATTAACATCTGTGGATGTAGGGAAACAGGTTGGAGGCACGTAAAGGAAGGAAGGGGAAAAGGTTTTAAATGTTAACTAAATGCTAATTTTAATTTTAGTCATATCGATTGTTTAAATATTCATATCTAACTCGTGTGAGGTCCAAATCCAACGCGACGAGTCGCGTTGCAATCGTATCGACGAAGGCTATGCTATGGAGTTCGATTTGATGAATTTAGAGCTAGATCCAATTTTGGATTGAATTGGATGTCCGTTCAATTATAATTCAAAATATAATGTTTTGATGACTATTAAAATCAATGTGAGTTAATCACACCTTTTTGGATAATAAGAAAATTTATATAGTAAAAAAAATATTACTTATTGGATGTTTGGACATTTATTTCTAATCGTTTTTTTTATTGTTTGGACAATATATAAATTATTTATTATTTTGATATATTCCTTCCTATTGGAGCTGTTAGCACCAAAATTGGTCACTAACACCCTTAGAAAGATTGTGTAGAGAGATTAGTAAAGAAAGTAAATTAAAATAGAGAACTGAGTATGAATTTAAATGCAGAGAACAAGAAAACCAAATTTATATTGGTTCGGCGTAATTGCCTACGTCCACTTTGAGGTTAATCTTTATTGCTTTCTCCATTACTTGAGTACAGATACAATCCGTAAATCAATCGCTTGAATACAAATTTGAATGAAGAAGAAAAGAGTATAAAAAAGGGTAGAGTCTCCCCAGTGTTCTCGAAAAAAGATCTTCCCCTTTTACTGTGCCCCTGCCCCTCTATTTATAGACGAAAATGGGTTAGACTCCCTGGTGGGCTTGGAATCTGAATATCCTGGTCCAAATGGAATGAGCACTGTATGCCGACCCAAACATGCCAAACAGCAAAGTGCCGAACCTCCATCTTTCTACCGAACAAAGTGAGGCCGGATGCTTTACATGTCGAACACCTCTTGGTGCCGAACGATTCTGGATGACGAACGGTAGGAGACGGCCGAACGAGGTATGTGCCGGACGGGATGTGGTGTTGAGTGAGGAGTGCAGGCCGAACGAGGCGCTTGATTCCAAGCGCTATCCAATGCCAAACGAGGGGCTTGATACCGAGCGCTATCCAATGTCGAACAAGGCGCTTGATGCCGAGGGTTATCCAATGCCCAACGAGGCTCTTGATGCCGGATGACTCTACCATGCCGAACGCCCAGAGATGTCGGATGTCCTTTGACCGAATGATGCCTTTGGCCAAGCAATGTTTTTGGTCGAACGAATCCTTTGGCCGTGCGCTCCTGGATGCTGAGCGTTCCCTGGACGTCGAACGTTTCTAAACGATGGTCGTGAATAGATGCCGATCGAGGGTATGCCGAGTACTAAGTTTCCTGGCCAAATCTCCAGGAAACACTTGCCCCCAAAGTGTATCGCGTGATCGAACGTGACGCGCTTTGAATTATGTGTCCTCTGGGCTCCTCTTCGATCCTTGGTTCACTTCTCTTGACGAGGTTATGACGCGTGCCGAACGTAATATGTATGCCGAACAATCTAACTGAAGACGAGTACCCGGGATGCCGACCGAACCAGAGTAACCGATGCCAAACAAACCAAGGTACTCGAACGGTATCCCCTTGACCGATTCTACCGGTCATAGTCTCCTCAACTTCTTCTTCTCCCCTATAAAACCCGGCGCCTTCCTCCTTCTTCTCTTTTCAAATTTTTACCACCGCTGTGTTGTACTTACTAATCTTTCCAGTTAACAACCTCCAACGATTCATCAATCCTTTCCAAGTTTCGATCTACTAATTAGGTATCGATCCTTCCATCAAAGTCCTTTTCATAACTAGAGAAGTTTATTTTATGCCTGAGTCCTTAGGCGATAGGATAGGGTTGGGCCTTGATTAAGGTATTCTAAGGGTTTCTAGAGTTAAATGATGAGGAGGAAAGGAGGAATGACTAGAGACGAGCATACGAGGGAGAGATGTTCTATGGTTCGGCACGGTTTCCTTGTGCCGAACGAGATTGGGAAAAAAGAATAGAGGAGGAGTAGGAGATGGTTAGAATGCCGAACGGTATGTTCTGGCATGACTTGCCGAATGATGATGGAGTGCCGAGCGTTGGGGCTCGGTGTACCTTTGGTTCGACATGGATCGCCACATGCCGAGCAGTGGAACGGTGGGTTAGGTAGGAAGTATGAATTGGGCATGATGCTGAGTGTTGTTTTGGCCGAACAGAATCTTGGTCGAATGATACTTTGCCGGTCGCTAACTAGTTCGAATGATAATTACGCCGAACGAGAGTTTGGCCGAGCAAGTTTCAGGCCGAACGGTAGCTTGGCCGAACGACGGCTTGGCCGAACAAACATAAATGCCAAACCATATCAAGGCCGAACAAACATAGATGCCGAACCATATCAAGGCCGAACAAACATAGATGCTGAACCTTATCAAGGCCGAACAACATAGATGCCGAACTATATCAAGGCCGAACAAACATAGATGCCGAACCATATCACAAAACAAGGACAAGGACTCTAGCATATTAGCATATCGAACTGATCCAAACTATAAACTTCCTAGTTTCAGTAGTCACAAGTCTAAAATTAAATCGACATAAACGGATAATTTCTTCCAACATTTACTGAATCTGAAATTGTGAATACCATAAAGCAGGCTTTTGGAGATGGTCAGCGATGACGGTCTTCAAAGTCGACGATCCGAAGTTCAATTTTGTATTACTAATTCTACGACTTTCAATTTTTCAATAATTATATACGATTGATCGCATTAGTTCACACACCACTTGGGGGGAATATTTGTTTTATTAATTCTAACGTCGAACCTTTTTTAAGTATAGTTCACACAGGTGCTTACCCAAATTCATTATTTGTTGAAGATGTCGAAAAAATCCAGCTCCGCCACGATTTCTGACAAACCAGGGCCATCCTCTCGACAGGAACTCGTAGACGTCTCAAATCCATCCACCTCCCCTGCACATAACTTAGCTCCCGATGCCCTGGAGGCATCGATTTTCTTGGACAACCCCGTCGACTCACAGGCTTCAAAAATCAATGAAGTCACACTTCAGCAAATATGCTCCATCCATGGAATACCTTTTGACGGCGTGCTGGTTCCATCGGGGAGCGATCGGCCACACCTGCCCCCGGTCGGATATACAGCGTGCAATAAATTCATGTGCTCGGTTGGCAGCGTGCCACCATTCAATCTATTTCTTCGGGATGTGCTGCAATACATCGATATCACCCCGTCGCAGCTGCACCTACATCCTCTTCATGATCGTTTTCTCTAGGCCCCCAACTCCTGGCGACATCAGATACATATACATGATCAAAAAGCGGGGAGGTTGCCCCTCTTACGTGTTCATCGAGCCATACCGTAAATGCCAAATCTTAACCGGGGCGTGGAGCAAATTTGCCATGTACAAACAAGAATGGTTCTATGTGCGTTGCCCCCCTCCCCCGGTTTCACGAGGAGAAGGGTCGAACGAATTAAGTCTTCTTTTTGGAATGATAATCATGTTTTGGTCGAAGCTATGCCTATTTATAACTCTTGTTTCATCTTCTCAGGTATCAATCCACGTCCCGACGGCCGCGGGTATTATGAGGCCGTTGAAGCTATTAGAGCTCTTCCCACCGAAGAACGAGACATCCGAACTCTTATCTCAAAGGAGTCACTATCGAGGTTCGGATTGTTAGCAGAAGGTCGTCGGGTAAGTCTTCCCGAAGGCGTTACTGTACCCAGGCCGATCTCCGGCAATGGGAAAAAATTAGCTGAGTCGTCAGCACGCCACACTCCTAATGTACAAGAAGAGGGGGAAATCAAGGAGGGTGAAACACCCGAAGCACAAGGTGAGAATTTGGGTCCAGCTCAAGATCCTATAGTTGAAGTGCACGATATCGAAACGTCATCTTCTCCTTCACAGAATAAAAAGGGATTGACTTACAAGATCAGAAAGGAGAAGGTTAGCGGAACTCCGAAAGTTACGCTTATATCGACGGAGAAAGAGGCCTCTTCGCAGCACGTAGAAAGTTCTTTAAAGGGCTTATAGAACCTCTCTATTCCGGATGATCTGCTCCATTATGACTTTGAAGATCCAGAGGCATTCAAACTTTATTCGCCCATCAAAGATGACACGGGTGCTCCAACCCAGAGTCAGGGAGAGAAAACTCATATTAGCAAAGCGACTGGTCTGTTGGGGGGAGGCACTAGGACACACATGAACACTTGCACTTCAATTTTCGCTTAGACTTTTGTCGTCACACTGCTCTTTGCTAATTCGCTGTTATTTGGATTCTGTACAGGTGGTATGGGGCATTCACATGGATTCGATCGCCTTTGTAGCTCGTCTGTTCTTTACCACTCTAGATGGGACTCAGGTTTCGAAAGACGTCGAGATAGGGATGGTGACGGCGATAAAGACTATCATTCCCGGAACTCGTCTTCTCGGGAAAACTTATTATCAACCAAAATACCACCAGGATACCTCTTCTCACGTGGAGCAAAGTAAAGACAAGCGCGGCCATAAGAGGTCACAACCTGATGCTCCCCGGGACCAATATTCCGACTCCTCTTCCACTCAACAGTCCCAAGATTCTTACAGAAGGGGCAAACTTTCAAAGCCGTCTCCTTCCGCTCCTGCAACAGACCCAACAGTATCAGAAAGGCTGGCCAAGCTTAAAGATAAGTTTTTGAAAATCTGCTTCGATGGCCTGAAATTCCTCCCGGCGATTCACCATATTCCCGGACATGCCAAACAGAGCGCCCTTGCCTGTACGAATGACGTCTATGTTCAACATGACGCGTTTGTTCATCTAGCTGAAAAACTTTCTGAAGTTTTCATGGAGCACCAGCATGAAATCGACCGCTTGAAGCTTGAGGCTATCCATGACAAGGATATCATTAAAGCTCAGGACGAAGAAATGGCCACTTATAAGTCTGAGCTCGAGGTCGCCCGTCAGAGCGCTAAGGACACTGCTGAGGCCGTTACTCGTCTGGAGTCAACTCATAGGAAAGAACTTGACGAGGCGGTTCAACGATGTGGGGCTTTGGCTCTAGAGAAGGACTCGGTTCAGAAGGAGAGGGACACACTCAGCCTCCGAGTGAAAGAACTTGAGGAGCAGCTCCGTAGGGAGAGGAAAGAGAAAACAGCCGCTCAAGAAGAGTCACAACGGTACTGTGACGAAATCGTTACTACTCAACTCTTAAAGGAAGAACTTGAGGCCGAGCTTTCCCAAGTTGAGATGATAAAGAGTGAAGCCCGAGAAGAGGGAAAGAAGATAGCGTCCGTGGATATCGATTCGCGTCTCAAGGCGGTTAGAGAAGAGGGCAGGGAAGAGGTCAAAAGCATGTTTGACCCGCTAATTGCTGAGTTCAACGCCCGCGTTCTCATGCATCGAGACTTGACTTTTTTGGGCGAAGGCTATCTTGAATCTTTAGCCGAGGCATGGAAGGCTTTGATAAAAATCAGGAAGGCCGAGACGGCACCAAAGAGATTGGTGAGGGGGCATTGATAAAAGAATATCTCAAGGGAAATGAGCCTTTGGACTTGTCGGCGTCCAAAGGTATCTATTGCAAAGGCTCCCCCTCAAAGAAAGGGAAAGAAATTATTACTCGTCTATCCGGGGCCGTGCCTCCAGCTCATGCGCCTATTCGATCGGCCGATCGGCCGATACTCGATCCATTCGAACAGCATATTGGTTACAATTCGGAGGACCTTGGCCTTGGTGTCCATATTCTGTCTCCCATTCCGGAGGGTGAGACCCACTTGACGGCCGAGAGCCTGCCCGAAGCTGGTAGATAACTCTTCACTTTGAGATTCCAAATGTCGACGTCCTGGGACTATTGTATTCTAATGCTTATTTTCCATGCTTTCACGCAGGTCGTTCTGATCCCGGGCCCACTCCAAGGAGCAATGTTGCCAAGGAGGTGGAGGAGAAGATATGTGAGGCTAGTCAGGCAGGAGAAGCTCCCAGGCCAGATGCTCAGGTGATTGGGGCGCTAGATGAAGACAAATCTGAGACTTCTTCTCCAATCAAGGGGAGTTATGAAGTAGAGATCATAGGTGCCTCCGAACACACGTCTGAGCTGAGTATGAAGGAGCGGCTAGAGAAAGAGAAGAGAGAAACAACCAAGATCAATGTCGAACCTCAAGCCGTGGACCCCGACGATCCTCTGAATAAACCGTTGAAGATCATTCTCCCTAGTAGGTCTAAACCCGTGGATGTCCCTCATACTTCTCCGGCTGTCACTCCTCCATCAAAGAAGGGTACCAAGGGTAAACGCGGAGGAGAGGGGTCGTCTGAGAAGACGACGGAGGTGAAGAAGGCGAAGAAGCATAAGAAGTAATCATTACTCTAGTTCAACGAGAGTCAGTTTAGATTGTGCAAGTACTTTTGTTTTCTTAGTTTGTGTAAATAAATTTTTGATTCCGAGCTTCAAAGGAGTTGTAATGGAAACTTATCTTTGATGAATAAAACTTAGTTTTTCTGTCTTTCCATGGCTCTTGTCATTCAATTTTCCTTATGATTGTGATTCAAATCCAAGCTGTTGTGAATATAATAGACCTCTCGGTTCATCTTCATATAGCTTAGAAATTCTTTGAGAACTATCTGTTTCTTCTTCCGCGCCCCAAGCACTTAGAATATTTTCTAATACGCACGCTGAAGGCTCGATGTCTTCAAGTCATTTGCATCTAGCCCGTCTTCAGCGGACCTAGTCATTTAAATCGTTTATAGTTGAGTCTGTGCTCCATGGACTTAGAGTACTCCAGTCCGCACTACGGGGACTTGGAGACTTTAAGTCGTTTATACTCAAGTCCGTGCCCCGAGGACTTAGAGTACTCCAGTACGCACTCTGGGGACTTGGAGATTTTAAATCGTTTATACTCGAGTCCGCGGTCCGGGGACTTAGAGTACTCCAGTCCGCACTCTGGGGAGATTTTAAGTCATTTATACTCGAGTCCGCGCTCTGGGGACATAGAGTACTCCAGTCCGCACTCCGAAGACTTGGAGATTTTAAATCGTTTATACTCGAGTCCGCGCTCCGGGGACTTAGAGTACTCCAGTCCGTGCTTCGGGGACTTGGAGATTTTAAGTCATTTATACTCGAGTCTGCGCTGTGGGAACTTAGAGTACTCCAGTCCGCACTCCATGGGCTTGGAGATTTTAAATCGTTTATACTCGAGTTCGCGCTCTGGGGACTTAGAGTACTCCAGTCCGAACTCTGGGGACTTAGAGATTTTAAGTCGTTTATACCCAAGTCCGTGCTCCAGGGACTTAGAGTACTCCAGTCCACGCTTCGGGGACTTGGAGATTTTAAATCATTTATACTCGAGTCCGTGCTCTGGGGACTTAGAGTACTCCAGTCCGCACCTTGGGGACTTGGAGATTTTAAATCGTTTATACTCGAGTCCGCGCTCTGGGGACTTAGAGTACTCCAGTCCACACTCTGGGGACTTGGAATATTTAAATCGTTTATACTCGAGTCCGTGCTCTGGGGACTTAGAGTACTCCAGTCTGCACTCCGGGGATTTGGAGATTTTAAGTCGTTTATACTCGAGTCCGCGCTCTAGGGACTTAAAGTACTCCAGTCTGCACTCCGGGGACTTGGAGATTTTAAGTCGTTTATACTCGAGTCCGCGCTCCGGGGACTTAAAGTACTTCAGTCTGCACTCTGGGGACTTGGAGATTTTAAGTCGTTTATACTCGAGTCCGCACTCCAAGGACTTGGAGACTTTAAGTGTCCGTGCGCGTTCGTTCGTTAGCCGGAATAACATAATTTCGTTCGCCCGTCACAGGATCATCATTTGTAGAGACATTAGTAATTCATGGAAAAGATGGCTTCAAGCCTTTATTAATGAGAGCAAGCTAAATTGCCTTATTACATGCCAAGAATTAGAAATAAAAGCATATTGGAAATAAGTGCAACTGATGCATGAAAGAAATAGACTAAGTATAATAATGCCGCAAGTGCTCGTTGTTCCATGCTCGGGGGTGTGTCGCACCATCGACGAACGCTAGCTTGAAAGTTCCTTCTCCAAGCTTCCGTTCGATGACGCATGGACCTTCCCATGTAGAATTCATATAAGACGGGATCGGGAAAACTCATTTCAAAACGAGGTCTCCCACACTAAAAATTCTTGGTCGGACCTTCCCGTTATAGTATTTAGCGACTCTATGTCTGTATGCGGCCGCTCTCAAATTGGCTTCTTCGCGCTTTTCATCAATGAAGTCCAACGATTCCAATAAAAGATTCTGGTTCAACTCGATGTCATAATAAGTTACCCGATGTGATTGGACTTTAAGTTCCATGGAAATGACAACTTCCGTGCCATATGCCAACGCGAATGGAGTGTGGCCAGTCGCGGTCTTGTGGGTGGTCCTGTAGGCCCAAAGTGCTGTTGGAAGTTCATCCACCCACCTGCGCCTAGCCTTTTCCAGACATTTTTTCAATATGGACTTGATTATCTTGTTTACGGCTTCCACTTGTCCATTGGCCTTCGGGTGAGCAACCGCTGTAAACTTCTTTTCAATGCCATATTTCTGACAAAATTCTTTGAACTCCTTGCTTTCGAATTGAGTCCCATTTTCTGTAATGATGGTCCGTGGAAGGTCGAAGCGGCATATGATATTTCGTATGACGAAATTAATAACCTTCATGGTGGTTATCGTGGCCAGAGGCTATGCTTCTGCCCATTTGGTGAAGTAATCGACCGCAACTATTGCTTATTTCGCTCCACCTTTGGCTATGGGTAAAGAACCTACTAAGCCAATTCCCCACATTGCAAATTGCCAGGGACTAACCATTTACATGAGTTCCATCGGCGGAGCTCTCGGGATTTTAGCATATATCTGGCATTTGTCACATCTTCTCACATAGTCTGCAGCATCCCGATTCACAGTTGGCCAGTAGTATCCATAACGGAGGATCTTCTTTGCTAACGTCTCCCCCCCCAGTATGGTCACCGCACTCTCCTTCATGGACTTCCTCCAGGACTCATTTTATCTCATCATGGGCAATGCATCGGAGTAGTGGGGTCGAGAATCCTCTTTGATACATTATTCCATCCTGTATTACATAACGAGAAGCCTTACGTAGGACTTGTCGTCTTTCGCTCCTTTCTTTGGGAAAGATCTCGAATAGCAAGTACTACTTGATTGAGGTCATCCACGATTCCTTCTCGATTTTTGTTTCCAACACGAAACCTACCTCCATCATATCTGTACTCGGAGCATGGAGGGTATCAACAGGAAATAATCCCATTTGTTGTGCGTCGCCTGTGCTTGTGAATTTTGCCAATGAGTCTGCTGCTCTGTTTTGCTCACGCGGGACATGTGAAATATCGTAGTACTCGAGATTCGCTAGCAGCTCCTGAACTCGAACCAAATATGGGGCAAGTCTCTGCCCCCTTGCTTGGTAGTCACCTCGCACTCGCTACACCACCAGCCGCGAGTCGCTAAAGATTTCAACCGATCTTACTCCGAATTCTTTGATAAGTTTTAAGCCGGCGATCAACGCTTCATATTCGGCTTCGTTATTCATTGCTGTGAATTCGAGCTTCAGAGCGTAGCAGACCGATCAATTTTTAGAAGTTACGAGAACTATGCCAACCCTCGAACAACGGTCGTTAGATGCCCCAACGGTGTACATCTTCCATCGAATGGGTGGTGTGACATTATGATCGTTTAATTTGTCTGTCGTAGTGAATTCAGCAATAAAGTCAACTAGTGCCTGTCCTTGTATGGCCCTTCACGGCAGGTAGGCGATGTCGAACAGACTTAGCTTAATATTCCATTTTAACATCCTTTCGGAAGTTTTCGGTCGTTGGAGTATCTGTCGCAAAGGCTGATCAGTATAAACACTGATTGAGTGTGCCTGAAAATATGGGAGAAGCTTGCATGCTACAATCACTAAGCAATAGGCTAGTTTTTCAGTCTTCGGATAATTTCTTTCTGCCCCCGTCAAGCGTTTACTAACATAGTAAACGGGCTTCTAGACCCGGTTTTCCTGGCGAACCGGGGCGGTGCTGATAGCTTGCTGGGATACAACCAAGTATACGTACAACATTTCATGGTCTATTGGTTTTAACAATATCGGAGGATTTTCCAAGTGCCTTACAAGATCTCGGAATGCTTCCTCATAGTCGGATGTCCACTCGAAATTCCTCTTTCCTTTCTTTATGGCATCGACGAAAGGAATACACTTGTCTATGGCCCTAGATATGAATCGGCTCAGCGCGGCCACCTTTCCATTCAAGCTTTGTACCTGTTTTATGGTTCTGGGCACTTGTATATCTCGGATAGCCTGAATCTTCTTTGGGTTAGCCTCGATGTCCCGGGCATTCACCATGAATCCCAGGAACTTTCCTGATGCTACGCCGAATGAACACTTCAACAGATTGATCTTTATTCCATAATGCCTGAGTATCTCAAACATCTCTGCTAAGTCTTGGATTTGGTCGTTTGACTATCGTGACTTCACGAGCTTGTCATCCACATAGACTTCCATTGTTTTACCAATCTGATCATTGAACATTCGATTCACCAGGCGTTGGTAAGTCGCTCATGCGTTCTTCAATCCAAATGGCATTACTACATAGCAGTACAATCCCATGTTCGTGAAAAAAATGGTGTGTTCTTGGTCTGGGAGGTGCATTGGGATTTGGTTGTATCCAGAGTACGCATCCATAAATGATAATAACTCATGTCCGGCAGTTGAGTCGACCAGCTGGTCAATCCTAGGCAACGGGAAGCTGTCCTTAGGGCATGCTTTGTTTAAATCAGAATAACCAACACAGGTCCTTCATTTTCCATTTGCTTTCTTTACTAGCACCGGGTTAGATACCCATTCAGGGTAGAGGGCATCGCGGATGAACCTGTTGGCTTTGAGTTTGTCCACCTCCTTTTTAAGAGCCGCAGACCTCTTCGGGTCCACGTGTCTCCTTTTTTGTTTCACAGGTACATGTTTCAGGTCTATGTTCAACATATGACTCGCAATCGCAGGAGAAATCCCACACATATCAGAATGTGTCTAGGCGAAAACATCAAGATTCGCTCGGAGGAAATCGGTAAGGTTCTTGCGGCCAAAGGGTCGAGTTGCGACCCAATTTTAAGAACTTGTGATGGGTCGCTCCGGCTAACTGGGATGTCAATGGTTAGTTCAGCCGGTGCTGCATTTGTTTCCCTGGGTTCCCCATCATCATCTCTCGAATCTATGTCTCTATGGATCCGAGAATATTGCTCGAGCCAGGGCTCGGGTGCTACTTGTCAATTATTAGCATTTAGGATGCGGACGGAGCTGTCCGCAACCTTCCCATTCTCTCTGTGCTGAGCCTCTCTCAGCTCAGCCACATAACATGCACATCCAGTCGCCTGATCGCCGTGTACCACCCCAACACCTCTGTCTGTCGGAAACTTTAACGTCAGAAACCAAGAGGCCAATGCTGCCCTAAACTCTGCCAGGGCTGGAGGTCCTAGAAATACGTTATATGGAGAGTCGACATCCAACACTATGAATGGTAGGATTCACACCCTCATGCGCTCGCCTTGCCCCAGTTCAACTGGAAGTTCTACATATCCCACTACATCTGCTGTTGCGCCGTTGAAGCCATGGATTCTGGCTTTAGATGGTTTCAAATCCTTGGTCTCCAGCTTCATTTGGTCGTATGCCTTCTTGAAGATGATGTTAACGGAACTTCAGCAATCAATTAGAATTCTCTTTACGAACGCCGGCCCAATTGTCGTAGATATGACCATCGGGTCGATGGTAGGAGCCTCCACCTTATCCGCATCTCTGCTCCTGAATACAATATCATCATCCATCGTGCGCTGCTGCTTTGCAGGAGTCCCATCCTCCACATTCGGGCAATACTCATACTCCGCATGTCTTAAAGAGTTAGCATATTGCTCCATCTCCATCCAATTCTTATCCACAGGATGAGGTCCGCCAGCAATCGTGTTGATAACCAATCTACCCACAGTTCGGGCAGGTTGTTCTGGTTGGCGTGGAGCTGGCCCACGTCCGGGGTCCGATGTCTCTTGTCTTACGTCTTGTGGGTCTTTGACAAACTCCTGCAGCTTCTTCTGTCTAATCAAGTTTTCTATAGCGTCATGGAGGTGTCTACACTCCTCTGTGTTGTGCATGTAAGACTCGTGAAAGCGACAATACTTCCCAGTCTGCTTCTGTTCCTCCGTTGATTCTTTTGGGCGTGGTAATCTATATTGAAAAGTGTTGCAAGTTGACAAATAGATGTTCTCAAGAGATGCGTTGAGCGGGGTGTATTCATCGTAGGTCGGGATCCTTGACTTCCATTTCCCCGTCTCTCTTTTATTTCCAGGATTTCCACCTCCGAATCCTTTAGACCGCCCAGGCTTGTTTTGGGCGTTGCCTTGAGTCTTTCCAGAATTATCGCCGGTTTGCTTCATGGCGACGTTACTTTTCTCAATCTCTTGAGCTGGACCTGGTGCCTTGTCTCGCCTTGTCCATCGAGCTTCTTCCCTTCTTTATGAACTGATGAGCTTTCGAATAAAAACGCTCCAGCGTGGCTGGGGGCTTCCCCGCTAACCAATCTCCAAATTCAGAGTCCGGATCCACTCCACTCATTACCTCCATCAAAATTGTGTGGTCGTTTGGATTGCTCACTTCGGTAGCAGCAACATGAAATCTCTGCAAGTATGCTTTCAATGACTCTCCCGGAGCTTGGATTACGCTCGATAAGGACATCACATCCTTTGGACGAGTGGTGTGTATTCTGAACTGCTTTATGAATTTCATTGCCAATTCGTCAAAGCTGGATATAGATCGCGGGGAAGTCGAGTAAACCACATGGTGGCGAATCCGGACAGAGTGATTGGGAAGCACCTACACTTGGTTGCATCATTGGCTCTTGCAGAATCCATCATCCATCCTTACCTCATCATGTGCTGCGTGGGGTCATCCTTCCCCTCATAGGCTGGGATAGTTGGCATATTGAACTTCTGGGGGTACTCAGCCTGCGGGATACCATCCGTAAAGGGGGTATGGCTTCTGGTCACACCTCAATCTTCATTGGTCAAGACTTGGTTTTCTCTCATCAACTGACTGAACATAGTTGTTAAGTCCGGAGTTTGCATGGAGGATGGAAGGTTGGGTTCCGTTCCACGGGACCGTGCGGGTTGATGTCCCGCCTGATTTGAGTCTTGGAGATTCGGGTGTTCGGTCTCTTCGCGGGCTTGATTCCCAATGCCTGCTTATGCACCTTCATCCTTACGGTGTCTATGCCTAGGAGGTTCATCAGCTGAGGTTGAGCTGTCAGATTCAGAATAAGGGGCAGGGTTACCTCCAGCATTATGGCGCTGCTGTTGAGCGAGCTGAGTCATGAGGTTAGTGTTTGCTTGAATCTGTTCATCAAGCTGCCTTCTACTTTCGTTGAGTTCTCTTATCAAATCATTGAATTCCGTTTGGGAAATGACTTCCGCTTGGATTTCGGTGGAGGGCCCTGCATCTCTGGTTGTTTGCTGATTTACAGGTCCAACTTGTTGTACGCTAGCAGTTTCATGGACATCTGCATCATGAGAGACCGATCTGGTTCGTGGTCTCCCCATGGTAGAGTTGTTGATTGTAACTCTGAGTAGAATCAACAGATGCCTTGTCAATGATTTTGGATCTCCTTCGGGGGATTTATACAATCCAGTAGCTACAAAGCAGATCCTAACATCCTGAGAATTCAGTTCTTAGTGAAAGCACCAAAATGTTAGCACCAAAATTGGTCACTAACACCCTTAGAAAGATTGCGTAGAGAGATTAATAAAGAAAGTAAATTAAAATAGAGAACTGAGTATGAATTTAAATGCAGAGAACAAAAACATCAAATTTATAGTGGTGCGGCGTAATTGCCTACGTCCACTTTGAGGTTAATCTTTATTGCTTTCTCCATTACTTGAGTACAGATACAATCCGTAAATCAATCGCGTGAATACAAGTTTGAATGAAGAAGAGAAGAGTATAAAAATTGGCAGAGTCTCCCCAGTGTTCTCGAAAAAAGATCTTCCCCTTTTACTGTGCCCCTGCCCCTCTATTTATAGACGAAAATGGGTTAGACTCCCTGGTGGGCTTGGTATCTGAATCTTGGTCCAAATGGAATGAGCCCTGTGTGCCGACCCAAACATGCCGAACAGCCAAGTGTCGAACCCCCATCTTTATGCCGAACAAAGTGAGGTCGGATGCTCTACATGCCGAACACCCCTTGGTGCCAAACGATTCTGGATGACGAACGGTAGGCCGAATGAGGTATGTGCCGGACGGGATGTGGTGTTGAGTGAGGAGTGCACGAGGCGCTTGATGCCGAGCGCTATCCAATGCCGAACGAGGAGTTTGATGTCGAGCGCTATCCAATGCCGAACGAGGCGCTTGATGTCGGACGACTCTACCATACCGAACGCCCAGAGATGTCGGATGTCCTTTGACCGAATGATGCCTTTGGCCGAGCGATGTTTTTGGCCGAACGACGCCTTTGGCCGAGCGCTTCTGGATGCTGAGCGTTCCCTGGACACCGAACGTTTCTAAACGACGGTCGTGAATAGATGCCGATCGAGGGTATGTCGAGTACTAAGTTGCCTATCCAAATCTCCAAAAAACAGGAGCAGATGAGACCCTATTACGTAATCGTTTAAGAGCGGATGACTCTTCATATATGAATCACACCTCGAAGGGTTAGTTTATATTTTTATGCTTATATATTCTATTCATGATGTAGGGGAATAAGTTGAAGGGATCCAACATGATTCCTCACACCGTTGGTCTTATTTTCATATATATTGTGATATATGATTTTTTGAATGCTATATTGACATGGACCTGAATTTGTTTATTTAGTGCTTTAGTAGCACTAGGCCTTATATTTTGGTATTTTAAATTACCATGAAATAGTCATAAATTTTGAAAAGGGATTTCAAAGTTATTTTGGAAGTTACATATATTTTAAAATAGTTATCCTCGAACTATTTGAAGAATTAATTTATTTTAAAATCAAAGGTATGATTTTTGGACAATATAATTTAATAGTTTTATAAAATATTTTTAAACGGACATATTAAGTTGCGAATAAAGATTTTTAAATCTTAAATTAAGTTCGTTTTTTATATAAAAAGTATACGGTTTTAAAAGAAACTAGAAAATATTTGATATAAGTATTGTTAATCATTTTGCATAAAGTGATGTTTTATAAATGAAGTAAAGATTTGAAAAAAGTCATGTGTTGTAAATAAAAGAGTGGATTTATGAACAGTGTTATAAATCAAAGAAAAATTATTATTATTGTTTAGCACGTCGTTGAATAATCAAATGATGGATTTACTATAAGATATGGAAGCTGTTTTGGAAAATAGTTGACTCTATTCTGGAAATTGAAAGTGAGGGTAAGAACTGGGATTGTTAAACGATATTTTATAAATTGAAGGAAATTTGTAAAAGAAGTTTATACCTCTTAAAGCAAGGTTAAATTGTTGGAATTATGTTGGATGCGGTTTAATAAATAAGCAGGATTTACAAAGGAAGGAAGGTATAAATGACTTCATAAATAAAGGAATTTATATGAAAGGAAATTTTTATGAAATAAAAAGAGATATATAAACATGGTTTATAATATCGAAATGATAATGTTGAGTCAAATATTGATTTTTATCAAGAATTTTATTTATTTATTTTAAAGGTGATTTATTACTATGATATTGTTTAAAAGTTCTTAACCAATATTTAAATGATTTAAAAGGTTAACTATTTAAAAATATAATATGGCTTGAAATTCTTTCAAAATTATTATCAGTAAAGTTTTGGAAACTTATTATTATTATTTAGAAAAATGTTGAAAATAGTTTATTTTTATTTATTTAAGAATGTTTCTAAATTTATTAATTATTATTAAGATCTTTTAAATTATTATTAAGATCTTTTAAATTTAGCATACAGTAGTATATAAAGGTAAGTGGTTGGAATTTAGTTATAATTGTTTCCAAGATTTATAAATGGGGTTTTATAAACGGCTTAGATATTAAAAAAAAGGAATTTTGAAAATGGGTTCATAAATTTATAAAAGGAGTCTTATAAATGGTTATGTGGTTATAATAAGGTATATAAGTGGTTTTTGAATTGAATAAAATGGGTAATCATCCAAATTAGTGGTAAATATACTTATAACATTGAAATAAGTATACGGATATTTTTTTACAAATATTAAGAAATAGTGAGTATGCGTTTACATAAATCTTTGTAAAAGAATTTGGACTCAAGTATTGCAAAGTGAATTAATTTAATAAAATATTTATTAATAAAAGGCTTAGTGTTGCTTCATGCTTAACAAATGTTGTTTTTCTCGTGGAATTAAATTCCTGATTGAGTGTTTGTTATTCAATAGTTATATAACCGACTATTGGAATTAGACCCAAAATGTAAGTTTGGAAATATCTTGGAGAAACACGTGAGCTATATGGCACAGTGGATATAATATCACAAGAAGCGAAGTTTCATCAGGAAGTATCTTCTATGACATGCTAATACCAAAATTTATTATGTTAGTTTCTTGTGGACAAATAATGAATAATAGTTTTGTCAAATTGTGTAGAATACAATTCGAAAAGAAGCTTTTATGGAAAACTATTTGGCAAAAAAGAGAGCTTAGAAAAAATTCAATAAATAGATAATCAACAATTTGCAAATGTTTTTAACATATTAAACTGTCAAATATAAATTTAAAACTAAACTAATACATTAGTCATTAACTATTTTTTTTTAATTATGTAAATTTTCATATCATAACCAATTATGGATTTCAGCTGGTACTCTTTCCACTTTATGCCATTAAAGCATAATGATGTGCACACACGTAACTCACATGGAACCAAACCGATATATAGATGGATATACTCTAGTAAACAAAATTGCAAACCAGAAAAATAGTCTCGATTACTATGTAAAATTGTTTGCATATAAGAGAAATTCTTTTGCACTAAAAGTAGTAATTAAACGTATATTATCAGAAAAAATTATATGTTAACGAGATGTGATACCTTTGTAAAGCCAGAACCCAAACTGTTATGTTTAATTTTGCTTCCCATCAGAAACAACATTACATATTCATGCACCGAATCATTTAAATTTCACAAATAGTAGAATAATTATTATGTTGTGCTGTTTCAAAATGAATATGATTTCAATAGAATTTCACATTAAAACATATTTCGACTTTGGAAAATTAGAGATAATGGATAACGGCCTCACCTTTAGACCCATAACTAATACCTGGGCTCCTTCACCAATGATAATCCACCATCACAACAAACTCAAGCAACCAAACCAAATTCACTTACTAGGCATGCACAAACCTTTATAGTAACTTTCCTATCTCAGCATCATACCAGAAACCAAAACACACTCTACCTCACCTCATCAAACTCATAACTGACACTAAAACAGTTAATCAAGCACCACTGCCAACCACCTCCTTCTACAACCCTAGCCAACTGTATCACTTGAACCCAGTGCCATCAAATTCGCATCACTAGATCTCCATCCCGCTACAAGATCCAATGTCGACTCCCTCCTTCACCAGAACTCGCAACCCAAATACTCACCAGAAAACCAAACCGCACCCAAAGTCAAACTTGCAACCCTAACTGCGCAACCATAAAACACCATTCTAAACCCAATAACTCTCCATCAAGCCTCCAACACCAAATCGCAATAGCAAAACAACCTAAAATCACCTCCCCTCTGACGTAGTCTACCTCCACTATCGCTAGCATTCCAACTTGTAGCAGCAAACTTAAATAAAATGGACAGCGTAAAGAGGGAGAAGAAAGAGTAGTGGTGGCTCGTTTTATGAAGTAGGGAAAGATTTCATTCTTGATTAAAAAAAAATTGACTATTGGCTTATTAATAGGCCAAAAATAGAGAAGAACTAGAGGGTTGCGGAAGATCGATATTCTGGAGGTCGATGACGAAGTTGTGGTGGGCGTACTGTAGAGATCAATGGCTGAGAGGGAGAGAGATCGATAGTTGAGCGCATTAAAGAGTTTGATTTTTTAATTATATTAGGGATTGGGATATGTGGTAGAGAGATAGATACGTGGGAGATCGACATTTTAAGCAGCATTTCGAAATTTTTTTTTAGCTTTTTAAATAATCCATCCATATTATCGCCACATTTTTATAAAAGGGTTTCTTAATCATGCTGTGAAAAATATATTTTGTTGTAGTGTGTATTATTAACTACTATTTCGCCAACTATCACTTTTTTTATCATTACTATACGGTTACAGGTTGTTATTTATTTGACAAAAGAGGGCACCACCTTTATTTGCTTTTATATAGGTTATATATGGGAGGGTGTATGGATCATTGCAGCAAAATAAAGTACCATTGTATTCAAGCGGTTTAAATTCTACATGATTACATGTGAAATTCTAAAATTTGGCTTTTATATGTTGACTAAAAAGGATGCATACGACTGGTGTGCTTTTAGGAAAAACTATGTTGATTTTTACGTGATTTCTTTTATTGAATTCTATTCTATATGTTTGGGATATTAACCCACTATTGTGGTTATGCTCTGCATTTGTCTACATCTCATTTTGATATGCTATTACTGAGTCTATTGATCAAATATAAACATAAGCGTGGCTATTACGTATTTTAAAGTGTACCTTAAATTGCTCATTGGCCTAATATCTAGTATAAGCATTTTTTCCTATTGCACTTCTATAATATACTAATATAAATTACCATATCATATGACTAACCATTTCTCTACTAAAATTTTAGGTTAGCTTATTTGATGAATGTATATGTGAAGCATGGGCTCACACTAGTACTTATGAAAACTTTGAAAAGGTTGTGCCATGAATGTAGTAAAAGGGACACTTTCTTGTAGCAAGAAAATTGAGAAGAAATACGAGGATTCCATGTTGAGAAAACTGATGTAAGAAGAAATGAGAATGAGTAGAATTATACTTATACAATTGTTACTTCAGCAACTAGTACTCTTACCTTACGATGTTAGGAAACAAAATACAATTTTGCTTATTATTTAATTTTCATTAGTTATAACATAAGAAATATAAATCTTCATATAATAGTGGGCCAAAATTTTATTGGGAAATTCAGATTATTTGCAATTTTAGCTATCTTGATAAAAGATGTAATTGTATTTGAATTTTTAAATTTTGTTTTACATTAGTCCAGTTTACCTTTTCGGACTTGTTTAAAAAATTATATAAAAATTACGTATTATATTTGTATTTTCAAATTTAAGTAAAGGAGTTTCCAAATACATTGGATTTTTAAATAAATTTTGTTATTATCTGTAATAGGATAGTTATCTTCGAAAAATAGAATCCTGTAAAACAGTACACTTACTTAAAGCCAACTACTATAGGAAAATTAAACCTTTTTGAACAAGTGATTGCTACTATAAATCTCGAATATCACTACAATTTTTTTATTTAAAATACATACTTTCTAGACTATAATTATTTAAATTTTATCTTTATTTATCTTCAAAATCATAACTAAAATACTTTGAAAAGATGATTTAAGAAGAGGATCAAAAAGAATTTCCAAGATAGTTGTACACAGTTTGTGGGATCACACCATTGGAACTTATGAACACGTTTATCACTAAAGAGAAATAACATGACCTGAAAGATCTTGGGTGGTTTTACTACTTAAACTCAAATGAATATGATTATCTTCTAAGCTACAAATATAGTGTTAAAAGTAATATATAGCAATTGATGAAACAACCAATGATTTTTTTGCAAATTATTCTTTTTACATTATAATACTACAAACTTTTGGTAGAATAACTTTTATAATTATACCAACTATAATTTTGAACACATAATTAGAATCTTTTGAGAAGTATATATGTATGTTTATTACATAATTTGATAATCATATTCATTTAAGACTGAGTAGTAACATTTGCCAAAATCTCTCGATCCTTTTTAATCCTAAATAGTAGCTCTAAGTGCTTTTCAACTTCTTCAACGATGCATGAATATTAAACCACATGCAACTTGGAAAGGAAAAACCCAAAAAATTGACTTGCAATTTAAATTGCATACAAATCGACTTCGATGCTTGAGATAACAAAGGATTTTGTAGACATGTGTCTATAAGAGTTACAATCCATATGGACAAAAAAAGAATATATCAGCTATTATATAAAAATAATATACTGGTTTTTGAAATTCCTTACAATTTTAGGGTCATTTTGACATTTAATGCTTATTATTTATCTTTGAAAGGAGGTTAAAGATATTTGGTTGGTCTAAAAATATTAAACCTTTTTGTAATGCTAGGAATAATAGAGTTGAAATGTTTTGGTTATTGGAATTCGTATTACTCAAAATGGTGTTGAGTTTAAATTTTGGATATGATTTGTACTGCTATTTAGGGAAATGATAGTTTATTTAAACACTTAGTTATTTTTATTTTACCCTAAACTTGTACTATAGATTATATTATATACAAAATAGTCGGATCTAACTCAATAAAAAAAATTTGTTCTTGCAACTTTAGAATTAAAATACTCATCTCTACATGATTGTGTATGTTCTGATTAGATCACAAGTTTGAATCCCGCTAATCACTCTTATATCTAACACATCTCTGAATAACTTACCTCACCTTGATTTAGTTTAAATGAAGAATCAAGGTTCAAATTAGTAGACCTTATTTACTTAAATATACTTTAGAATAATTTAGTTCATTTGAAAATATTAACTTCTTTTTATCAAGTCTCTTTCTAAATAGAAATTAAATTCAAAATTAAAGCTCTAATAACACAATATCATATTTTGTATCGATTTTGAATAAACTTGATATTTGTTTGAATTTCATTGGTCCTATTCTAAAATATAATGTTTCTTAAAGAGTACCATTTTGTAAACAACTATGGTAACAGTAATAGGAATGGAAAAAAATCAAAAGTATAATAATCAAGAATTCTATATTTATATTTTTTGATTGGAGGGCTATAATTTTATCTTAATTTTCTTGTTCCACCATTGAACTCGTGTAATAGTTAAAATAAAATACATTCATTATTAGCACCATCATGAAATTTTAATTTGTATCTTACTTAAACCGTTAATTTCCATTATATTCTTGGTTATTGATTCATTTTATTTTCAATATAAAGTTCATAGAGTGTATAACATTACATTAGCTAATTCATCTTTGTCTTTTTCTTATCTTATAATAATAAAGAAAATGAAAGTTTGTAGTTGTATATATATACATACATAATACCGACATATATATACATACACACACACACACAAATATATATATATATGTATGTATGTATGTAAGTATGTATATGTATATATGTATACCTTCAATAATAGTTATAACATCTTTGGTGTCACACTTTTTTGTGCCACTCTGAATAGCTAAAAATCCCCCTCATATTAAATATCACCTAAAAATAGAATCTAGCAACTATATTTTCTATACAAATTCAAAATACCTCTCTACTAATATTATCAAATTTTATTATCACTTAAAAATAGAATCTAACAATTAAATTTCATTTACAAATTCAAATTGTCCGCGAATATTAACAAATCATAATATCACTTAAAAATATGAATTTAACAAATAAACTTGATTTTCAAATTCCTTTTTTTACCAATTAATAGTTTAAATAGAAATTCAAAGTAACAAAAATTAGGTATTATGAATCAGAAATAGAAATTCAAACTAATTACACATGGTTTTAATGTAAAAACATAACTAAATAATTATGCAAATCATTTTCTACTGAATGCGTTTAAAATATACAATTCCTTAAAAAGCAATACATGTGCAAAGTGCATGCCATAATCACACACAGACCACATGCTTTAAGGCTCATAATTATTTGATTAACAAGGTTTTGGAAATAATTATCCATGTAATAGAATGATGTGGCCAACCAATAGAGAGAGAAATTATTGGATGAGATTTGATTAACAAATAATTCAGAACTAAGATTAGACGTTTTAAAGAGGGAATAAGAAAGGTTTTCTTTCTCCTGTTGAAATAACTTCTCTCATTCTTTTTTTCCTAATTTTTTTTAGTTTCCTCTCTTATCTCTTGCTATAGCCAAGATTACCTCCTTCATTTTTGAAAGAAATTCAAAACTAATGGACAACATGGGATAAAATAAATAACCAAGTGGTTCATCCTTCTCTTATAAAGTTGGATACCGATCCAAAGAAATCTGAAATCAAGGTGTTACAAAGGGTAAGGCATTTCGGGATTAATTTTCATCTTAAATTCATTCATGACGGTCAGATCTAATTTATTTATAAATACGTGTATTCATTTCTAATTATTGAATCAATTTTAATTTTTTTTTTCTGTGGTTAAATACAAAATTTATTTTAACATATGTTTTTATCTTGGGTGTTCTATTTTGATCGGATCTGAAATTCATTAGTTACTACAGAGTTGATTTTCTATCATTTTTTTATTGTCATAATTGAATCAGTTAATGTAATGATATATATTCTATGAACAAAATCAAGCCTAATTAATCTATTTTCACATGATGTTCAAAAAATTCCAAGCTTCTCAGTGTTTGGAAAAAATATACCAGTTTTTCTCTTTTGTCAAAATAAAAGGGTTGACATAAAGGTAATTCAAATGTCATCTATTCATTTTTCTACCAATGGATAAATTTCTTCTTGGTCTTTTTTTCCCTTATTTCCATCCAATCTTATTTTATAAATTTCTACTCATATCTCATTCTTTTTTTACCCTTATATTTTATAAAATGCAATAAAAATTGAATTTAAATATCATAACTGAAATAATTCTTCATTTTTCTCTACAAAAATATGTACATAACTAGAAATGAAATACTCAATTTATCCAAATTCAACCGTTGGATTGACTATACATACCTTTTGTAGTTCGTTTAAAAAATTAAGCATGATATATGTCTAATTTTGTTTATTATCAAAATTATAACATAAAATATAATCAGTATTAATGTCAAAGCATAATAATCAAGAAATTTGCCTCTTTTGTTCTTTCATCATTCTACTTTCAATATAAAGTTCATATAGTATATAGCATTATATTAGCTAGTTCAACTTTGTCATTTTTATATTTGATAGCAATAAATGGAATGAAAGTTCATAGCTATATATATACAGCTGTACATATGTATATGTATGTATATATATGCACATATGCATATATGCATAAGTATATATATGTGTATGTATAAGTATATGTATATTTGTGTGCGTGTATGTAGTTAATCGTGTAACAAGCTTCAGTGGGGGAATTGAATACTGATAAGATGGAATTAAAAATTTATTGAGAATTAAAATTGGAAACTTTGAAGATAGAAGAAGAAAGGCTTTCATTCTCTCATTCAAACAAATTCTCTAATTCACTTTCGTACCAAAATTGTTTTTCCATCATCTCTTCTCTCTTGCCATAGCTAAAATTACCTTCTCCATTTTTTGAAAAACACAACCCAAAATAAATAAAAAAATCAAATAAAATAAATAACCAAGAGGTTCATCCTTCTCTTGCAAAGCTTGCCGTTGATCTACATAGAGTTCTAAAAAGAAATCTCAAATCAAGGTGTTACAAAGGGCATGCCTTTTAGGTTTTATTTTCATCATACATTTATTCATGATCTTTAGGTCTAATTTAGTTCAAATATATGCGTATTCATTGCTATTTATTGAATCTATTTTTAAATTGTTTTTGTGTATTGTGATTAAATGCAAAATTTACCTTAATATATGTTTTATTCTAAGTGCTAATATTATTTTGGTTGGATCTGAAATCATTAATTGATACAAATTTGTTTTGATATAATTTTTTAAATTGTCACAATTGAATATGTAACAGCCCGCAAATCCGTACCCCTTGAGTCAACACTATTCTACATCAATTAACTCAAGTGGAATAGAAATACGAACCATTAGGGTTAAAGAAGAAGAGATAGAAGAGAAAAGGAATTAGACAATAAAAGAATCTCACAGTCGCAACGGAATAAAATATAATATATAATATCATATCTTTACACAAAATGAAATCTATATCTGGTTTATACATCATATCATCAGAGTATCTCTTACAACAATATTACCAGTCAGACAATCATACAATCATAGCAGCGGATATTTATACTAGTACGAATAATACGTCTCAGACTCCAGCTCCTCTCCTGCTCCATAGCATCCTGTCCTGAACATATAATACTCGGTCTGACCCGAGCATTATAATGTAATAACACTCGAGTCAGTTTGGAATACCAGCTGATAATAATGCATCCAAATTGATTATTAAGTTTCAAAAATCCTTTTGAAAACAAAAGCATCTCGTAAGACCACGCTACAAATAAACATGTCGGGTTTTTACCTTACGATAGCTAAAACACTTTTTATAGAAATCCTATGATATTATAATAGGGTCTATATACAAATACTTATAAAAAAGCCGAAATTGTTACATGATTAAATTCCATCTACTAGCCACAAAGTGGGTAATACAAACAAAACTCGTAAAAGGCTCGTAAGGAGAATGGATTTCCAACAATGACTAGGCACTGGGGTATCGCCTGTCACAGTACGTGGTCTAGATCACAATACCGAAGAGTTAGCCCGCTCCCCTACAACACAAGACCGAAACCATCCCTTACTGGACAGTTCCAAATAAGATCACCCCGCGGTTGGGATCAGCAACCGCACCACTAAGCCGAAATAAAAAGGGACATCTAGACAGGGATGACCTTACTCTCAAGTGGGGGCTACCCACGAAGTCTTGCTGCATAACCCCTGATTTTCATTCATTCTCATTTGATGAGGCTTGAGGCTAAGTGTTACCTTTTAGAACGTTTCACTTAGAATGCCCATCACCCACCTGACGATGTTCCGAAAGCATTCGTCCATACAAGTCCGTCCCGGATTCGAACGAAACCGAAGGCATTACTCCTACTACATCCATTTTTGAAATATCCTAAGGATTAGTAGCGACTAGCCCTTGCATTTCACTGCTCCATCTTTGACTCCATACACGTTTTCCACGAAACGTACAAACTGGATCGAAGTGGTTTTCGAGAAATAAATCTCGATCCCGGTCTCTTCGAAACGATCAACGCATTTGTCTAATATTGATAGTCGGTGATTTAACTATCAATTAATATTCACAAACATCCATCACACAATAAATAATCTTCCAATCATTTATTTCCCAAAAATATCTTACGAGATATAATTCAAATTTCAAAATCCCTTTGAAACACCTTTCAAACCCAATTTTCTCATGGAATAGATTTCTCAAATATTTTTTTCCCTTGAAACATCAAAGTACCCATATTTAAGGTTTAAAATAATTTAAATACTTCATCCCTCAAAATACATTAAAACCATTTATATCAAATCTATTTACCTACTTAATTTAAAAAATACATATACTCTTTTAAAATATTTCGAATAAAACTGCTTTATAAAATATAAACCATTAACTTTAAAATAAGTTAAGTCATACTAGTTTTAAACATAAAGTTATGAATCCTTATACAATTTCAAATAAATCTTTAATTGATTTTCTTTAAAGTAGAACCAATTATAAAGTATAAATAATAATAATATTCTTTAAACATAGTTCTAATTACCCTTTTTAAAATAATTACTTCTATAGCTACTTTGATAAATGTTTATTTTTAAATATTCTTACAACTTAATTTTTTTTTTGAAATCATTCTTTTATAAAACTTCAAACTTTTAACTTTTCAAAAATCATCTTTAAGAACGTACTTGGCATCTCAGGAAAATATACTTCCATTTTAGGATAACCCAAGAATTCTCTTTATCAATCCAATCACGATTTACCCAATTCAATTTTACGTTCATCCCGTAAAATCCCTTTCCACACTTTAAAAACAGCTCCTTTTATTTTTAAACACATTGCTATCTCCTGGAAATCAATTTCAAACATATATTTAAAATATCTAATATAAGCTTCTAGAAATTATTTTAATTGAAAATAATACTTAAGGAAATATATAGGAGTTTCCATGGTATTTTTAAATAAAATTTAACTTTAAAAATAAGGTTATTAAATCAAATATTCATATTAAATTTTCTTTTTGGAAACTTAAACTACATTACCAGTTAAAAATAATAAATACCATAATTACTAAATCAAATATTTCCTTTCACTTTAAACATTTTAAAATAATATTTCTTTCTAAAATATTCTAAACATATTCGAACTGCAAATTTATAATTTGAAAGCTTTTCTTAAAAACAAAATAAAATTTCCAGGAGAAAGCTCACTTCACATTCTTTTATAAATAAATCTCGCTATTCTTTAAACAATTCACATTTCTTTTATAGATCAAATTCCCAAACAATTAAAATTATCAACTAATTTCTTGACTTTAATCCCCTTTAAATTCTTTACTAAGGAATTTCTTTGATATCCTTTAAACCCAATTCATCTATTTATTTTTAAAATTTTCAGGTTGTATTCTCCCAATCACAGCAAAACACAATTTAAATTTAAATTTAATGCATCACAGCATATAAATAAAACACTGCATATTAGGCTCTAGACAAATTATCACAGAATAATAAATAACGTATATCGCAGAATATAAATTAATATTTATTTGTGAGGGATCCAGTTGGATCCTCCAACCTGTTCTCCTGCATCCACAGATATTAGCAGCACAACATATATCGATTCAATCATATTCAACCAATCAAGCAATTCATTTAAATATCGACTATTTAAATTAACCAATATTCCAGATGTGAGTGAGTTAAACTCACCTTGAGTTTCGGCGAGCGTTTGAAACTTCAAATTAAATCGATCTGTTCGATTTAATCTAAAATTTTTGCTTGCTCTGATCGTCATCGGATTTGCTTTAGCGCGTAGATTATGTCGCTGCGATCCTGGCGCTTCCAAAATCGTCCGATTCTGACCAAAAATGTATTAGATATGAATTCCCAAAGTTTAATTACCAATTTAAAAACAATTTCTTTTAAATTTAATTTTTTTTATTATACCCAAACAAAACTCAACCGCATGATCTGGAAATCCACATCAAAGCCGTAGGTTCCTTCTTCCTCACGCGATACAGCTTACGGCCGAACCCTAACATATCTCCAAACCCTAATTGTCGCTTCCTCCTCGATAGTCGAGACGACGATCAAACAACGTCAAAACAAGCGCCCATGCATGCTCTATCCATGGTCCAGAAATCATGAAGCTCGGTCCCCTCTCCATCGCGAACTTCAAGCACGAACGTGCGCCGCTCATCTCCAATTTGCCGACAAACCGAAGCTCAATTTCCGATCACCACCGCTCGGAACGTAGAGTTCAACGAGCTCTTGATCTTTGAAGTTGAAGTTTTTTGAAATTATTGAGTGGATTGATCAATAATTGAAGAGAACAGTTGGTGTTTATCGGCCATTGGAGTAATAAGTGGCGGCTGGAATGAAATTAGGGTTTAGGCCCTAATATATATATCCGTTTAATTATATTATTTTAATATTAAAACAAATTTTAACGAGCTTATACAAACGAACTCCAAAACTCACGTGCCGCCAGGCATTCCTAAGGTTTTACCCATGTTCCGAATACAATGGAACATGTTTCGAAAGCTAATTCGATCATAAACATGAGTTACGGAAATAAACGATCAATTTTAAATTAAATCGATTAAAGTATTTTCTATGCGTTTTAAGCTTCGGGGGTTAAACGACAACTCCGATTGCTACGAAATTTGAAATCCGATAATATCTAACTATTACGGATCCAATGGAACTGGTTTCGTCGAATTCCGAGTCTATGTCCCAGAAGGCTATTTTAAATCGACAATTAAATCGAGCGATTTTCACAATCGTCGAAATCATCGAAAATGTAACGACCCGCCGTTCTGACCGCCCTCAGTCGGTAATTAAACCAACTTGAGACGTTTAAAATGACGGATTGTTATTCAGTTTATAGAGTTTAAACAGAATCAGCCACAGAATCACAGAATAATCATAATATTTCACATAAATGAATTTTCTTACATATATCAGACTTTGTACAATGCATTCAATTTTTATACAGCGGAATATATCATTAAGTACAAAAAATTCTTCGAAAAGCTAAAGTGAAGAAATTTCCCCAACTCTCTCTAACTTCGCGGCCTGAAAATCTTCAGGCTGTAAAATACTCGGTCTGACCCGGGTATTACATTCAAAAGAAAATAATACACAGGTCAGTCTAATTCAAACTCAGTTATTAGTGCATAGAGGCAATAATAATAACAATTAGACGACAGTCAAATATAAATTTACCTATACGATCCTTTAACAAGAAATCGGATAACGGTAAATATAACACTTAACAGTGTTAAACCATACAACAGTAGATTCAGATTATCAATGAGGATAAATAAAGGGATTATTGATGAAGATAATTTAGAAAACAATCAAAATCTGCCTAAACGGAAATTAACAACAAAATCATCAAAATCGATTCAAAATATATTGAATTGGCAACATAAAACAATTTTCATCAAATAGAAAACGTCAATTAAAACATTAGATTGGGTAGGGCTGCAGTACACACACGCGTATACGGCCTCGCCACTTTTAAAATGTTAACTCTGTGTGGCTGCAGTTCACGCTTGCGTGCACTGCCTCGCCACTACCGTAATGAAATAGAAATCATCACAACAGTGAATACTAACAGAAATCGAAGCTGCAGAGGTCAAGTCAGTGACTCAACACAACTGCAACACAAAAACCCATGCAACAAGGCTAGGTCGAAATGCAATTGTTTGCATATACTCAAGTAAACTCAAGAAAACAAGTTCCAAACAACTTATTACTGCACATTTCAACAAGTGCAAAAATTTTATAAAAATGAAACTGCATCCCACTTCGAACTCAAGGGAAGACCGCAACAATAAACTGCAGCCATCACAAATGTTCAAGGGTAGAACTGCAACAATAACGCAGCCACCACAAGTACACAAAGCACGAAGGCTCGAATAAAGCATGAAAACAGTTCAAAGCTTCAACAAATCAAAACAGCCATACTTGAAGTAGTAAATGCAGAGAGCTACAACAACTACAAGCCCAATGTGACAGCAAACACAAATGGAATGCAATAGTGAACTTCAGTATGGAAATGAGACAGGTCAAGCAATGGAGTATCAAAAAGCAAAATAGGATGAACTACAAAGTGGTACATACGAAGTGCATAAGTATTCCAGATCTAGCAACACAAGTGCAACAGATATAAGGTGATGTATAAGCAGGAATATGAATGCAAACATATACACTGCGGTGAGGCAGGTACATATATGGACTGCAACTTAACTTGATTACAAAGCACAAGGCACGAGTGACCAAGTGCAACCAACAATGCAATATTGATCAGTCAAAATACACTGCAGCAACAGGGAAGTGACAAGCCGAGTATATGTATCCAAAACCAGGTGCAAGTTTAAAATACACATCAATAAAGTCGAAGCCGACCAAAATTCATGCAACAAAACACGTCAAAGCCAAAGCAAAACAAAACACAACTACTCAGCAAGGTCATGAGACCGAAATGTTATAAACTCTGACCTGGTGGTACAAACGAAAATAAACAATCCTGTATACATTGTTCTATGTCAATCTTCCCTATCTCTTCTCGTTCATTAAGAAACTTAGCAGTCCAGAAGAGTATCTTACTACTGAAGCTTTGTTCAAATCAACTTAAACAACAATTCAACAACTTAAACTTAACAATCCTGTATACATTTGGAAACAAGTCCAGAAAACTGGTGTGTAATATCACTCTTTAAAATTTCAAGTATATAATTGTGTTGCATGTTCAACTCTGGAAACAAGTATGTTTGTGAATATAGTTTAAACTCTGAGTATATATATGAATATATTGATTTATGCATGTCTGAAAGGTCTGGAGCACCTCTGTCTATGTTTTAAACCCAATTTTTAATTTAAATTCTATAGCTCTTGATCTAGTCATAAAACTGATTTAAGTTACAAATAAAACTTGCTTGTCTGATCGTAGAGTAGGATTAAAATTTTATGCAAGTTAAAACAAACCTGGATTCGCTCTGGAAACCATTAGAACAGGAAAAATCAAATAAATCCTAAGTGAAAATTTCACAGGCCAAACTTTCCAGAAAATCAAAACCAAAGTCTAACATCAATTCATAGCCGAGGTGGTCGAAGCTAAAATCGAACAACAAGTTTCAAAAATGACAGTAATCAATTAATAGTTCTATCAAAAACAAACTTAATTTATTTTCGCAAAATTAAGCTTTCAAAACCATGTTTAAAAACACTGCAATTTAAATCGAAGATGTCAAAGTCAAAGGAAATCAGCAACAATAAAAATTAAGTTGAAACCGAGACAATGAAAACACAAATAAGCAGACGAGGATGAACAATTTACAGTTAAATGCAGCCCAGGCCGGAGCCAAAGTCGACATTTTTAAACATTAGAGATTTCAAAATAATCGAGCAGTGGGTTTCAAACAATTGGCCGAGACCAAATAAATCAACTCGAAAGCCAGAGAATCCAAAGCAATAAGTTCCAACCAAAATCAAAACCCATGGAAATCGAGAACAAAAGATCAACTAACTTTGAATTAGATGTGAGTAGTAAAATTTACCCACCTTGCTTCGAAGCGGCGACGAATTGGAATCGAAGCCGAAGCCCTAATTTCACAGACAAATCAAGAGAAGCAGCGACTTCAAAAATTTGAAAAGCCCTAATTTTGGAGCACGGGATCGAAGAGGAAGACGAACGAAAATTAGAGAGAGGCCGCCATTATTTTTATTTCTTTGGTTTGATTTTTTTTTTCTCTGATGATTTGAAGAAGAATGGGTTTCGAATATAAAAGAGGGGAGATGTGATTTGGTCGTGGGTTATGGCTGAAACAAAGGCGTGGATCAAGGCACGTTTTCGGCTGATAAGAGTAAGGTAATGTACTCTTTATATTATATATATATTATTATTATTATATATTTTTTTTCAATTTAAATTCAATTTGTTTTGTAAATTATTTTCTTTAATAAACATATAAACGTTTTGCAGTTCAACTATCAAACATAAATTTATATTAACGTGTTTCACAATTAGATTTTTATACTTGTATTTTGTATTGATAAAATTTTAAAATTAAATCGCCAATTTATCCTGAAAATTTGAAATTCAAGTCAATCATTATTCGAATATTTAAAATTAATTAAATATTTTCATTTTTAAATTATTCAAAATTCAGGGTTGTTACAGAAAATTTCACTTTTAAATTTTTTCTAACTCTATTACAACTCGTATAAAATTTATATTCACATTTAAAATCATTCTAATTCAGTTTAAATCAAAATCTGATTATTTGCATTATTATATTAATAAATTCCATTATTAAATTAATATAAAATTCCAATTTCAATCTATCGACTTTTAATTCCATCTAAGGGTCCAATATTACTATTTAAATCAAAATAAACTTAAATAAATTTTTAAAAACCATTTTTATTTTTATTTCCACTCAGATTCACCAATTATCCCCATTCTAATATTAAGCTATTATTATTTAAATTTCAATTAAATTCCTGTATTCGAAATTTAACTAATTTTATTAACATAACCAAAGTCTTTTATTTAAAAATTCAAATTATAACAGATATTCAACATTTAAAATGAATTAAATGTTCAAATCTGGCGACCCGAAAATCTGGGTCGTTACATTCCTCCCGTTTATAAAAATTTCTTCACCGAAATTTGCTAGGGTAGAAAATACTTCTAAACCCACTTACTTACCCAACTTACTTGGTTAAAAACTTATATACACTTCCCAAAACCCTTTAACTCAAATCCAAACTCATTTGCTTTATGTACTCTAAAGCTTTTGTTTCAACATCATTTCAAAACACTTCACTAGTTAATAAAATTTTCCAAATTTTCCAAAAAAATTCTAACTCCCAAAATTTCCGAATTTTTTTGGCAGAGTCTCCCTTGTACGGAGGAGCTTTTGCGATATCGCAATACAGATAAATATATATACATCAACCCACACGATCGGAAATCAAAATATATCACAACAAATACATCATTTCCCAATTATATTTGCGTAGGCGTACCTTTTTTAGCAAAATTTTAAAGCAAGCGGCTAATATAACGCATATACGCGCCCCAACTCCATCGAACAACTTCCGTACCTGTACTTACTCAACAAACTCATCAGTTTTCAAAGATATGAACATTTTAACAACATTTCCAATATAAATGTAAGCCAAACATATCCATTTCATAGCTTAACCAAGCAACTTCATAATTTAACAATGTTAACCATATTTTATTAACAATTTAAAGATTTCAATCACCTTTTAATTTCTTATTCAATTCCAAACTTCATTTCATTTCACTCGAACAATTCATATTCAAGTTCACTATATACCCTTCATATTTATTACAACCAATTCATTTCCACTACAATATGATTAACATATGCCTTAGTTACATCTCTTTTACTCCAATTCAATTCCAAATTGATTCACAACCAAATTTTACCTTCAATTTGAAGTATTTACATTTCTTTCGTGCTCCATTCCCATTCATATGCAAAATCATTAATAAAATTTTCAATTCATCCCAATTGATTCAATAACCCATTTCAATTGGTTTCTTTTCAGCCAATTAAGATTTTGTTTACAGCAAAACGACCAATTTCTATGCAAATTTAAGGTTATCCAAGCAAGTGACCATCACTTAAGCTTATAACTATTAAAATTAATTTCCAACTTAGATTCACATTAATTTTATTCAACTTTGCATGATTCACAATCCAAGCATTCTTATTTCATTGCAATTTTTAATTCAATTTTTTATTCTCACTTCAAGTTCACCATTCAACTTAAGTTTAAATTAATAACATCACATTCTATATTATTTATAGCCCAAACATTCTTGCTTTATCACAATCATTGCATTAAATCTTTAATCTTACATTTTCAATTCATTATCCCTATAGGTTTATATTAATATCATTCAATTCTGGGTTATATACAACTCATACATTCTTATCTCATCTCAATAATTAATTAAAATTCCTTTTCACTTGCATTTCAATTCTATTATCTCAACAAATTCCATTCAGGACCCCTTATAAGCCCGACCACAATTATTATTTAGTTTGCTTAAGTTCTTCCACAATATTTTCATTATCTTCTTATAAATCAAATTTTATTTTCATTTGATTCTCAACCAACCCAATTCCCATTCCATTTACAAATTGAAATGCACTTTGTTTATCTATTCAATCCATTTTAGATTTATTTTATTAACAATGAGATCATTTTGAATCATTTCATTCATTTGGATTTATTTACAATTCAAACCATCACTATTATAATCTAATTCCATCATTCATTCACATTCTTAGCTTTTATTGCCAAAATTAAATCCCATCCTAGAATTAGGTTTTTATTTTTCTCTATAAAATTTCCTTAACAATCCACCAAAACTTCATCCACGCCAATACAAATTCCATTAAATTTAGTTTACACTAAATTCATCTTCAAGCTTCATTTTTATTTAATTTAGCTTACGCTAAATTCATTCTCAAACAAATCCTTTGAATTTAGTTGAGCTAAAATATTATTCACACAATATCATTCTTACTTCTCTGAATTAAATTTTCTCAAGTTAATTTCCTTTTCAATTTAATTCAAGTCCAACTAAGTTTTAGTTAGTCAACTTGAATTCATTTTATTTCTTTTACTATTTAAACAAGAATTTAATTTTATTCAAAATTATTTGTACCACAACTGAATTTTGATTTTATTTCAATCCAAATTCAACTCCATTCTTTTATTCTAAGTTAAATCCAATTTAATCAAATTTTAGTTCTCCATATACAAGTTCAAATTTATTTACTAACTTAAGTTCATCCACATCCTTTATATTATATATTTTCATCGTCTTATTTCAATTCACATTTCATTTGAGATTAGGTATGAATTCACCATACCATTTAACTATTTCCCATTTGTGATCATAATTGCTTTTTCTATTTATAAGTTCACCAAATTATTTACTTTAAAGTTTATATTGCTCATTTTAATTCATTTACATCTTATAATCACAATTCCAAATTTTATATATATGTGTATCACTGAATTCTTAAGGATACAAATTTTCTTCCTATTTAATTCTTTGCAAATTTTAAATCCACAATCTCAATCTATAAGTATAACACTTAATAGCTCATGGGTACAATTCCTTACATAATGACCCACAATTACAAAGTTATTTTACATTTCAATTTTAACCCGAATCAATTTTATTCTAGGTCCAATTTATTTTACTTATCCTAAATTAAATTCAAATTTTCTATTCACTTTAATATATTTCATTTACTTCCATTTACTGAAGTTAAATTTTAATTCCAAGATTAAAACTTTCATTCCTTCCTTATTAATATCAACTTTACTTAATAAGCTCAATAGTTGATTCATTTTAACTTTCACATTATCTAAATAGAATTTACCAGAATTCAATTACTCGGTTTTATCTCAAAATCATTTTGAAACAATAATCAACTCATACCTACTTGGCATACCAAATCAAATCTCCGGATTTCCAAAACAAATGATATACCCAACAAGTCCAAACAATATCATAACCAACCACTTTGGTAGCAATCCATCACTTTGGAAACTCGAAAATGAATTCTAACGATGTGGCCAGCATCATCAGGATTATTTTCCAACGACTGAAGTGATTTCAGTGCTTCCTTACTTTCCCACATTCATTTCAAAATATTTTCCATTCAAAAATACTTCACAAAACAATATTCCATTATTGTCTTCAAACACCTTAGCAAACATTTCACACATTCCCAGGATTTTAAATTTCCAAACTTTTATTTTCAATACATTTAAATCCTTTTCAAAATACCCGGGATTTAAATTCTGGTTCAATTTAAATTTATTTATTCTTCTTTTGTATAATTCATACTTATAGAACTTTATTTGATTACACCATTTCAAATTTTAGCTCAAATTTTAGATTCTTAGTTGATTAAGATATCCATATCCAAACAATCAAACATAAACAATGATTTCAGAAAATTATTTCTTTTATATCAAAAGTATAATTTTGGTTAAAATTATTTCATTTACCCACTTTAAAAACAATACTATGTCGGTTTATCTTGTTTAAGAGTTTAGAAACCCCTATCGATATGGTTGTACTTCCCGCACCGATCAGAATTCATAAACACTCAACTGATAAGTCAACACGGTATAAAAACAAATTTTATATTCACTAACAAGTACGCTCTCATATCTATTATTACACTCAACTCATTATAGAGTACTATTGACTCTATTTAATGGGAAATTTCCCCACCAAAGCCTAGGTTGTCGCCAACCTAAGCTCTGATACCAAGTGTAACAGCCCGCAAATCCGTACCCCTTTAGTCAACACTATTCTACATCAATTAACTCAAGTGGAATAGAAATATGAACCATTAGGGTTAAAGAAGAAGAGATAGAAGAGAAAAGGAACTAGACAATAACAGAATCTCACAGTCGTAACGGAATAAAATATAATATATAATATCATATCTTTACACAAAATGAAACTTATATCTTGTTTATACATCATATCATTTGAGAATCTCTTACAACAATACTGCCAGTCAGACAATCATACAATCATAGCAGCGGATATTTATACTAGTACGAATAATACATCTCGGACTCCAGCTCCTCGCCTGCTCCATAACATCCTGTCCTGAACATATAATACTCGGTCTGACCAGAGCATTATAATGAAATAACACCCGAGTCAGTCTGGAATACCAGCTGATAATAATGCATCCAAATTGATTATTAAGTTTCAAAAATCCTTTTGGAAACAAAAGCATCTCGTAAGACCACGCCACAAATAAACATGTCGGTTTTTTACCTTACGATAGCTAAAACACTTTTTATAGAAATCCTCTGATATTATAATTGGGTCTATATACAAATACTTATAAAATAGTCGAAATTGTTACATGATTAAATTCCAGCTACTAGCCACAAAGTGGTTAACACAAACAAAACTCGTAAAAGGCTCGTAAGGAGAATGGATTTCCAACAATGACTAGGCACTGGGGTACCACCTGTCACAGTACGTGGTCTAGATCACACTACCGAGGAGTACGCCCGCTCCCCTGCAACACAAGACCGGAACCATCGCTTACTGGACAGTTCCGAATAAGATCACCCCGCGGTTGGGATCAGCAACCGCACCACTAAGCCGAAATAAAAAGGGGCATCTAGACAGGGATTACCTTACTCTCAAGTGGGGGCTACCCACGAAGCCTTGCTGCGTAACCCCTGATTTTCAGTCATTCCCATTTGATGAGGCTTGAGGCTAAGCGTTACCTTTTAGAACGTTTCACTTAGAATGCCCATCGTCCACCTGACGATGTTTCGAAAGCATCGTCCATACAAGTCCGTCCCGGGTTCGAACGGAACCGAAGGCACTACTCCTACTACATCCATTTTTGAAATATCCTCAGGATTAGTAGCGACTAGCCCTTGCACTTCAGTGCTCCATCTTTGACTCCGAACACGTTTTCCACGAAACGTAAAAACCGGATCGAAGTGGTTTTCGAGAAATAAATCTTGATCCCGGTCTCTTCGAAACGATCAACGCATTTGTCCAATATTGATAGTCGGTGATTTAACTATCAATTAATATTCACAAACATCCATCACACAATAAATAATCTTCTAATTATTTATTTCCCAAAAATATCTTAAGAGATATAATTCAAATTTCAAAATCCCTTTGAAACACCTTTCAAACCCAATTTTCTCATGGAATAGATTTCTCAAATCTTTATTTCCCCTTAAACATCCATGTAGCCATATTTAAGGTTTAAAATAATTTAAATACTTCATCCCTCAAAATACATTAAAACCATTTATATCAAATCTACTTACCTACTTAATTTAAAATATAACTATACTCTTTTAAAATATTTCGAATAAAACTACTTTATAAAATATAAACAATTAATTTTAAAATAAGTTAAGTCATACTAGTTTTAAACATAAAGTTATGAATCCTTATACAATTTCAAATAAAACACTAATTGATTTTCTTTAAAATAGAACCATTTATAAAGTATAAATAATAATAATAATATTCTTTAAACATAGTTCTTATTACCCTTTTAAAAATAATTACTTCTATAGCTACTTTGATAAATGTTTATTTTTAAATATTCTTACAACTTAAAATATTTTTTTTTGAAATCATTCTTTTTTAAAACTTCAAACTTTTGACTTTTCAAAAATCAGCTTTAAGAACGTACTTGGCATCTCAGGGAAATATACTTCCATTTTATGATAACCCGAGGATTCTCTTTATCAATCCAATCACGATTTACCCAATTCAATTTTACGTTCATCCCATAAAATCCCTTTCCATACTTTAGAAACAGCTCCTTTTATTTTTAAACACATTACTTTCTCCTGGAAATCAATTTCAGACATATGTTTAAAATGTCTAAAATAAGCTTCTAGAAATTATTTTAATTGAAAATAATACTTAAGGAAATATGTAGGAGTTTCCAAGGTATTTTTAAATAAAATTTAACTTTTAAAATAAGGTTATTAAATCAAATATTCATATTTAAATTTCTTTTTGGAAACTTAATACTACTTTACCAGTTAAAAATAATAAATACCATAATTACTAAATCAAATATTTGCTTTCACTTTAAACATTTTAAAATAATATTTCTTTCTAAAATATGCTAAACATATTTGAACTGCAAATTTATAATTTGAAAGCTTTTCTTAAAAACAAATAAAATTTCCAGAAGAAAGCTCACTTTACATTCTTTTGAAAATAAATCTCGCTATTCTTTAAACAATTCACATTTCTTTTATAGATCACATTCCCAAACAATTCAAATTATCAACTAATTTCTTGACTTTAATTCCCTTTAAATTCTTTACTAAGGAATTTCTTTGTTATCCTTTAAACCCAATTCATCTATTTATATTTAAAAATTTCAGGTTGTATTCACCCAATCACAGCAAAACACAATTTAAATTTAAATTTAATGCATCACAGCATATAAATAAAACACTGCATATCAGGCTCTAAACAAATTATCACAGAATAATAAATAATGTATATCGCAGAATATAAATTAATTTTTATTTGTGAGGGATCCAGTTGGATCCCTCCAACCTGTTTTCCTGCATTCACAGATATTAGCGCAACAACATATATCAATTCAATCATATTCAACCAATCAAGCAATTCATTTAAATATCGACTGTTTAAATTAACTACTATTCCAGATGTGAGTGAGTTAAACTCACCTTGAGTTTCAGCGAGCGTTTGAAACTTCAAATTAAATCGAGCCGTTCGATTTAATCTAAAATTTCTGCTTGCTCCGATTGTCTCCGGATTTGCTTCAGCACGTAGATTACGTCGCTACGATCCCGGCGCTTCCAAAATCGTCCGAATCTGACCACAAATGCATTAGATATTAATTCCCAAAGTTTAATTACCAATTTAAAAACAATTTCTTTTAAATTTAATTTTTTATTATACCCAAACAAAACTCAACCGCACGATCTGGAAATCCACATCAAAGCCGTAGGTTCCTTCTTCCTCACGCGATATAGCTTATGGCCGAAACCAAACATATCTCCAAACCCTAATTGTTGCTTCCTCCTCGATAGTCGAGACGACGATCAGACACCGTCAAAACGAGCGCCCATGCATGCTCTATCCATGGTCCAGAAATCATGAAGCTCGCCCCCCTCTCCATCGCGAACTTCAAGCACGAACGCGCGCCGTTCATCTCCAATTTGCTGACAAACCAGAGCTCAATTTCCAATCACCACCGCTCGGAACGTAGAGTTCAACGAGCTCTTGATCTTTGAAGTTAAAGGTTTTTGAAATTATTGAGTGGATTGATCAATAATTGAAGAGAACGGTCGGTGTTTATCGGCCATTAGAGTAATGTAACAACGTGCATATTTAACGATTTTATATTTAAATGTTTGATTTAAATATAGCGTCGTTATTCGGATTTTGGGGTCCGAAATGTTACTTTCTGCAAATGGCCGAATTGGAACTCGAAACTACCTCCATTGGTTCCAAAAGGGCGTTTGCGATCTTTTTAAGTATAATCTTTGATATATTTGGAGTAAGTTGAAATTTGACCCTTTTTCTACTTGGGCTTGAGTTTGGGTTCAGCCCATTGGCTAGCTAACTCACTTAACCTTCTACTTCAGCCCCTTCCCCTCATCTCTCTTCATTTCATTTTATTTCTTAAGCTTAGAACTGAAATGGGGGAAAGGAAGAGGAATTAGAAATTAGCAAGCCCTAGTTCTCCTTTGTATCTTGATTTCATGCTCCAAATTCATAGAGAATCCATTGGTAAGTTCATCTTCATCTTCTCCATCTCTTCTCCTCTTCAATTTCTGTAATTTTTCTAACCCTAACTTAGGAAATACTTGCTTTGATTCTAGATTGAAGCTTGTAGTGTTGAAGTGGAGTGTAGTTGGTTGATTCCTTGCTTTTGTGCTCCTTCATCTTCATTGTTTGTGAGATTAAAAGGTAAGTTTTTAACTCACATCTATCTCTCTTGCTATCATTGATGTTGGGTATGATTTCCTAACAAATATTCATGTGCTATTGCTTTGATTTGAAAAAGGTTTGGAATTCATTTGATAAGGGCAGGAAGTGCTGGAAAACAGCCTTCGGCCGAGTGAGCACAGGGCTTCGGTCGACCGACCTGCTGCCCCGAGCCTTATTTTGCTCCCTGCATCTGGCCGGCCGACCGAGCCCTGCAGTCCGGTCGACCGACCTGCTTTGTTTTGCCTGGTTTGTTTATTTTGCATATTTGATTGATTTTTCGGATTTTATCGACTCAAGTTGCTTTTTAGTGGTTGTTATTGCATATTTGGCTTTGATAACTTACTCTTGACTTCATCCACGGATTTTTATAAAATAATTTCTCGAATCACATTTAAAAGCTCGTTCCTCTAATTTATAAATTCTATTTAAAAACACACACTTTCGCACTTCGAGCGAAGTGGAAGGGTGATTAAATGGTTGGGCAAAACACGGACCATGAATCTATGCGTTTATCCTTTCGATTAATCCCCGACCTATTCGATTAATCATTTTGACCTTCGGGTTTAGTTTACCAATGATATGAGGTAAATTTGTACTGCTTTGAGTGTGAAAGTGACTGACGGATAGTAAACCGTTTAGTACGAACGAGTGGTTATGGGACATACGTTAACACTTTTCGGATTCCTTTTCGAGAGTTGTGACACATTCCGCCAATTAGTGGTGTCCAGTACTGGGTCTTCGACCTTCACCACTACGGTTTGTTGCCTCTGGGATAGTGTCTTCGGACTGTCTCCCTAGGTTTGTTGCCTTCGGGTATGTTGCCTTCGGGTGTGTGCCTTCGGGTTCGTTGCCCTATATAGTTTCGCTCTGATGTTGGCCTTATGTGCCGCATGGGTGATACTTGGGTTTGGAGTCTTCGGGCTCATGGATCCTTGTTTGTACAGTACTGAGCTCGAGCAAATTTTATGATGTTTCATTGATATGTATATTCCCTTGGTATCGCCCTTCGGTGTTGGTCTTTTTGAGCCGCATGGAGTATAGCGATTACCTTGTGGAACTTGTATACCTTATGGGTATTTGTTATTTGCCTTCTGGCTTGTTTTGGAATATTTGTATCCTTTGTTTCTATATGTTGCCGATGATATGAGGCTTGTTCTATATGATTCATCTCTTGTTGATGATTGTGTTATCTCCCCTAGAGATATTTGTTTTACCGTATGACCTTGCAGGTTTATTGTTGTTCAGTTTATCTAACTGATTTGTTACCTAGACTGACCCATGTATTTTATACTCGGGTCAGACCGAGATGTTTCAGGTTAGGTGCTTTTGGACTTAGCCTATTTTGCTTCCGCATGGACTATTCGCTAGCTTCATTTTGTTATAGCGTCTTTTGTGGTCCTTATCTGTTGTAACTCTGTTATTTATACTCTTTTTGTCTCGTCTGTATATTGTGGTCTCCTGTACCACTTGACATGTATTATTTTATATACTCTGTTGTGTATCCGTTTATGTGTATATTATGATCAACTGTTCTGTGATGTGAATTACATTTGAGTTGTTATATTTTCTTCTGATAGATCCTATAGCCATTGTAGTTTTGCTTTAAATATTTATTGAATAGGTCGAATTTTAATGTGTTTCTACTTTTCGACGTATTTAGTGAATAGTTAAGGTAAGATTGCACATGGTCGCTTCCATTATACTCTATTGTCCGCGTTAGCCGACAGTATTATCTATGTAATACTCTTTGTTAACGAGGCTCTCGGAGTGGGGCGTCACAGCGTGGTATCAGAGCTAAGTTCAGAACAAAATATGATAAACACATAATAGATGCACATATTATGGTACATCAAAGTGTATAAGTGATACAAATCTTTGAATCATCATGTCTCTTTATTCCATCAAGGTTAGATAGATATTGGGAATACGTCTAGGAATGCGTTTAATTCCGTAGTATTCCATATTGCAATATCTACCTTGTGAATAATCCTTTCCTTATCTTGACTTTCAGCTTATGTCTGGAAGAGGCAGAGGTCGACGTTCGGGTGTTGGGCAGTCCAGTGGCTCACATCCGGATGGCGTTTATATGTCTGCCGATCAGTTTATGGAGTTGTTTAGGAGCACTCAGCCTCCCGTTCCTCCTCGAGTGTCTCCACCTCGTAAGTCTGCTTTTGCACGTCAGTGTAGTGATTTTGCTCATCTTGGAGGAAAACCGTTTAAGGGCTCCGAGTCTGTTCTTGAAGTCCAAGCTTGGCTTCGCACGTGCAAACGTATTTTCTCTCGCATGGATCTTTCTAACAGTGATAGAGTTCTTGTAACTTCTAGCTTATTGCAAGAGCGTGCTCTTGACTGGTATGAGCTTCTTGTAGCTGAAATTGATGAGTCTACTCTTTCTTGGACTCAGTTTCGGGGGCGATTTGAACTCAAGTTCGTTCCTGAATCTGAAAAAGTTTTATTGACCCGTCGCTTCCTTGAGTTGAAGCAAGGGAAATCTTCTGTTTCTGAGTATGTCGCATCGTTCGAAGCTTTATCTCAGTATGGTCTTGAATTTATCAGCACTTTTTACAAGAAGAATTTGAAGTTTGTTTCTGGCCTTAAGAAATATCTTAAGAAGTCCTTGTTGCTCCAGCTTAAACTTTCTTTCGAGGAATTGGTTGATTCAGCGCTTCATCTCGAGACTGTCGAGAAGGAGTGTGATAGTGATGTACATGTTGAGGTTTCTAAGAACCTCAACAAGAGGCCGTTTCCAATTCAGAAGAAGCCTTTTCCTTTTAAGAAGAAGAAGACTGGTGGTGCTAATCCTCAGCCTCAGTCTTCCGGAACACCTTTCGTTCGAAAGTGTTTCAATTGTGGTTCTCCGGATCATATTATTCGAGCTTGTCCTAAGCCTCTCTTCTGTCGTTATTGCAAGAAGGAAGGTCATCATGTTTCAGCTTGTCCCACTACTCCTGCTAATGCAAAATATGGCAAGCTCAATGTGGCTAATGCTTCTGGAGGTCCTTCTCAATCTAAAGGTATGTCTCCATCTATTTTGGAGGGTTCAATTCTATTTCATGATCATAGTATTCGAGTTCTTTTCGATACGGGTGCTTCACATTCTTTCGTATCGAAACAGCTCGTTGATGATTTATCCTTGGATGTTTCTTGTATGGTTACTTCTTTAAGGATTGTGAATCCTATTGGGGGATCCGCGACCCTTAGTTTGCTTTGTCATGATGTTGAGATTGTTTTATGTGGCTTTTCTTTCCATGCGAATCTGCACGTTGTTTCTCATTTGGGTTTTGATATGATTTTTGGTATGGACTGGTTAGTGAGGTACGATGCCAGGATTAATTGTTCCGAGAGAATTTTATATCTTTGTCATCCTAATTCGCCTTCTCAGTTATCTCTTGTTCTTCGGGATGTGGATAATTCCGAAATGGCTTTGTATTCTCTTGATTCGCGAGATGGTGATGATATATCTCGTATTCCTATTGCTTGTGACTTTTCTGATGTTTTTGAGCCTGTATCGGGTTTGCCACCTAAGCGGGCAATTGAGTTCCGCATTGATCTCATCCCCGGCGCGCAGCCAGTTAGTCGTCCTCCTACGAGGATGTCTACAAAGGAAAATGAGGAACTCAAGAAGCAACTTTTAGAGTTCGAGTCCAAGCAGTTGATTCGGTCCAGTTTTTCTCCGTGGGGATCCACGGTCGTTTTTGCGAAGAAATCTGATGGAACTCTTAGGCTTTGCATTGATTATCGCAAGCTTAACGAGTTAACCATCAGAAATAGGTATCCATTGCCTAGGATCGATGACATGTTTGATCTATTGAGTGGTGCTAAGGTCTTTTCTCAGCTTGACCTTGCCACAGATTTTCATCAATTACAAGTCGCGGAGGATAGCATACCTCTTACCGCTTTCCGCACTCGTTATGGTTCTTTTGAGTGGCTCGTTATGCCGTTCGGTTTGACGAACGCTCCTGCTTTCTTTGTCGATCTCATGAATCGGGTATTCCGGGAATATCTCGATAAGTTCGTGCTTGTCTTCATTGATGATATCCTTATTTATTCTAAGTCTGAAGCTGAGCATGCTAATCACTTGAGAATTGTCTTGAGTACTCTCCGTCATCATCAGCTTAAAGACAAATTCTCCAAGTGCCACTTTTGGGAGAATAAGGTTAAGTTTTTAGGCCATGTTGTATCTTCCGATGGCATTTCTGTCGATCCCTCAAAGATCGAAGCCATCCAGAATTGGAATAGGCCTGAAAATATTCATGAGATTCGTAGTTTCCTTGGATTGGCGAGTTATTACCGTCGGTTCATTAAGGATTTTTCCCCTATTGTGCTTCCTCTCACTTACCTTACTCGGAAAGGCATTCGTTTTGATTGGTCCGACAAGTGTGAAGCTTCCTTTCAGACATTAAAAGAACTTCTCACTAATGCTCCTATTCTAGTGGTTCCCGAAGGGAATCATGATCTTGTTGTCTACACCGATGCTTGTGGTAGTGGTCTCGGTGCTGTGCTTATGCAGAAGGATCGGGTAGTTGCTTATGCTTCTAGGCAACTGCGTCCGAATGAAATTCGCTATGCCACTCATGATCTTGAGTTAGCCGCCATTGTCTTCGCCTTGAAGATTTGGCAACATTATTTATTGGGCGAGCGCTTCATTCTCTATACCGATCATAAATCTTTGAAGTATTTGTTTACTTAGAAGGAACTCAATATGAGACAACAGCGTTGGCTCGAGTTTCTTGCTTCTTATGACTTTGATATCCAGTATACCCCTGGTAAGGGTAATCGTGTTGCAGATGCGCTTAGTCGCAAACATTCGGCTGTTATTTCTATGATGCTTGTCGAATGGAATATTCTTGAGACTCTATCTTTTTGTGAAATTCGTGATCGAGGTTCATCTTCCGATTCTCCTATTCTATTATTTAGTTTGGGAGCTCGACCTGTTTTATTGGATCGTATTGCCGATGCCCAACGGCGTGATCCTGATTTGTTGCATTTTATTTAGCTTTGTGAGTCTGGATCTTGTGATGAGGCGTTGCAAGATTTCAGCATTGATTCTCATGGGTGTCTTCGTAAGAAGAGCCGTCTTTTTGTGCCTTCTGATCTTGCACTTAGGCATGACATTCTTGATGATTGTCACCGTTCTAAGTATACTATTCATCCCGGTAGTAGCAAGATGTATGCCGATATGCGTCGTCTTTATTATTGGGAAGGAATGAAGCGCGATGTGGCGAGTTATGTGAGCAATTGCATAACTTGTCAGCGTTTTAAAGCCGAACATTAGCGTCCTTCTGGTCTTCTTCAACCTCTTGAGATTCCATTGTGGAAATGGGATCAAGTTTCTATGGATTTCATTGACGGCCTACCTCGTTCGAGATCAGGTCATTCTAGTATTTGGGTTATTGTTGATCGCCTCACCAAGTCTGTTCATTTTGTCCCTATTAAGTCTAATAGGACAGCTTCGCATTTGGCTAAGTTGTATGTCAAGGAAATCGTGAGACTTCACGGTGTTCCTAGTTCTATTGTGAGTGATCGTGATCCTTTATTCATGAGTCATTTTTGGAAGAGTCTTCAGCAAGCTTTGGGAACAAAGCTTAATTTTTCTACAGCTTATCATCCGCAGTCTGACGGACAGACTGAACGGATAAATCGTATCTTTAAAGATCTTCTCAGTATTTGTATCTTTGATTTCAGTGGTAGTTGGGAGGATCACCTACCTCTTGTAGAGTTCTCCTACAACAATAGTTTTCAGTCTAGTATCGGTATGGCTCCTTTCGAAGCCTTATACGGAAGGCCATGTCGATCACCTTCTTGTTGGTTGGAATCTGGAGAGAAGCTTATTCTTGGTCCAGATTTTGTTCGTGATTCTTCCGAGAAGATTGATCTTATCCGATTGAGAATGAAAGAGGCGCAGAGTCGTCAAAAATCCTACGCGGACAACCATAGGAAGCCTCTCGAGTTCTCAATTGGCGATCTTGTTTTTATTCGTGTTTCTCCTTTGAAGGGGGTTATGCGCTTCAGTACGACTGGGACATTGGCTCCTCGCTTTATAGGACCATTTTCTATTACTGAACGTATTGGCCCTGTGGCTTATAGAGTTTCACTTCCAGCTCATCTATCTGGCATTCATGACATGTTTCACGTCTCGCAACTTCGGAAGTGTCTTCGGGAGTCGGATTCTGTTATTACTTCTCCTGATTTGCAAGAGCTTGAGGTCTCACCGGACTTATCGATTGTACAGCAACCTATTCGCGTGCTTGACACGGAGGTGCGACGCCTTCGGAACAAGGATGTGCCGCTCGTTAAAGTTCAATGGTCCTCTAATCCCAATGACTGTACTTGGGAAACCAGAGAGTATATCGAGCAATCTTATCTGGGGTTTCTTTCTTAGCTTGAAACCGGTGAGTATGTCTTTTCATCTCCAGCTTATTTCCTTTTTCTTTTGATGTAGTATGTATGTTGTTGTTACAAATATCATCTCTAGGAATCGCGGGGACGCAATTTTGTAAGGAGGGGAGATCTGTAACAACCCGCATATTTAACGATTTTATATTTAAATGTTTGATTTAAATATAGCGTCGTTATTCGGATTTTGGGGTCCGAAATGTTACTTTCTGCAAATGGCCGAATTGGAACTCGAAACTACCTCCATTGGTTCCAAAAGGGCATTTGCGATCTTTTTAAGTATAATCATTGATATATTTGGAGTAAGTTGAAATTTGACCCTTTTTCTACTTGGGCTTGAGTTTGGGTTCAGCCCATTGGCTAGCTAACTCACTTAACCTTCTACTTCTGCCCCTTCCCCTCATCTCTCTTCATTTCATTTTATTTCTTAAGCTTAGAACTGAAATGGGGGAAAGGAAGAGGAATTAGAAATTAGCAAGCCCTAGTTCTCCTTTGTATCTTGACTTCTTGCTCCAAATTCATAGAGAATCCATTGGTAAGTTCATCTCCATCTTCTCCATCTCTTCTCCTCTTCAATTTCTGTAATTTTCCTAACCCTAACTTAGGAAATACTTGCTTTAATTCTAGATTGAAGCTTGTAGTGTTGAAGTGGAGTGTAGTTGGTTGATTCCTTGCTTTTGTGCTCCTTCATCTTCTTTGTTTGTGAGATTAAAAGGTGAGTTTTTAACTCACATCTACCTCTCTTGCTATCATTGATGTTGGGTATGATTTCCTAACAAATATTCATGTGCTATTGCTTTGATTTGAAAAAGGTTTGGAATTCATTTGATAAGGGCAGGAAGTGCTGGAAAACAGCCTTCGGCCGACAGAGCACAGGGCTTCGGTCGACCGACCTGCTGCCCCGAGCCTTATTTTGCTCCCTGCATCTGGTCGGCCGACCGAGCCCTGTAGTTCGGTCGACCGACCTGCTTTGTTTTGCCTGGTTTGTTTATTTTGCATATTTGATTGATTTTTCGGATTTTATCGATTCAAGTTGCTTTTTAGTGGTTGTTATTGCATATTTGGCTTTGATAACTTACTCTTGACTTCATCCACGGATTTTTATAAAATAATTTCTCGAATCACATTTAAAAGCTCGTTCCTCCAATTTATAAATTCTATTTAAAAACACACACTTTCGCACTTCGAGCGAAGTGGAAGTGTGATTAAATGGTTGGGCAAAACACGGACCATGAATCTGTGCGTTTATCCTTTCGATTAATCCCCGACCTATTCGATTGATCGTTTTGACCTTCGGGTTTAGTTTACCAATGATATGAGGTAAATTTGTACTATTTTGAGTGTGAAAGTGACTGACGGATAGTAAACCGTTTAGTGCGAACGAGTGGTTATGGGACATACGTTAACACTTTTCGGATTCCTTTTCGAGAGTAGTGACACATTCCGCCGGTTAGTGGTGTCCAGTACTGGGTCTTCGACCTTCACCACTACGGTTTGTTGCCTCAGGGATAGTGTCTTCGGACTGTCTCCCTAGGTTTGTTGCCTCCGGGTATGTTGCCTTCGGGTGTGTGCCTTCGGGTTTGTTTCCCTATATAGTTTCGCTCTGATGTTGGCCTTATGTGCCGCATGGGTGATACTTGGGTTTGGAGTCTTCGGGCTCATGGATCCTTGCTTGTACAGTACTGAGCTCGAGCAAATTTTATGATGTTTCATTGATATGTATATTCCCTTGGTATCGCCCTTTGGTGTTGGTCTTTTTGAGCCGCATGGAGTATAGCGATTACCTTGTGGAACTTGTATACCTTATGGGTATTTGTTATTTGCCTTCTGGCTTGTTTTGGGATATTTGTATCCTTTGTTTCTATATGTTGCCGATGATATGAGGCTTGTTCTATATGATTCATCTCTTGTTGATGATTGTGTTATCTCCCCTAGAGATATTTGTTCTACTGTATGACCTTGCAGGTTTATTGTTGTTCAGTTTATCTAACTGATTTGTTACCTAGACTGACCCGTGTATTTTATACTCGGGTCAGACCGAGATGTTTCAGGTTAGGTGCTTTTGGACTTAGCCTATTTTGCCTCCGCATGGACTATTCGCTAAGCTTCATTTTGTTATAGCGTCTTTTGTGGTCCTTATTTGTTGTAACTCTGTTATTTATACTCTTTTTGTCTCGTCTGTATATTGTGGTCTCCTGTACCACTTGACATGTATTATTTTATATACTCTGTTGTGTATCCGTTTATGTGTATATTGTGATCGACTGTTCTGTGATGTGAATTACATTTGAGTTGTTATATTTTCTTCTGTTAGATCCTATAGCCATTGTAGTTTTGCTTTAAATATTTATTGAATAGGTCGAATTTTAATGTGTTTCTACTTTTCGACGTATTTAGTGAATAGTTAAGGTAAGATTGCACATGGTCGCTTCCATTATACTCTATTGTCCGCATTAGCCGACAGCATTATCTATGTAATACTCTTTGTTAACGAGGCTCTCGGAGTGGGGCGTCACAAGTAATAAGTGGCGGCTGGAATGAAATTAGGGTTCTGTCCCTAATATATATATCCATTTAATTATATTATTTTAATATTAAAACAAATTTTGACGAGCTTATACAAACGAACTCCAAAACTCATGTGCCGCCAGGCATTCCTAAGGTTTTACCCACGTTTCGAACACAATGGAACGTGTTTCGAAAGCTAATTCGATCATATACGCGAGTTACGGAAATAAACGATCAATTTTAAATTAAATCGATTAAAGTATTTTCTATGCGTTTTAAGCTGCCGGAGTTAAACGACAACTCCGATTGCTACGAAAATTGAAATCCGATAATAAATAACTATTATGGATCCAATGGAACTGTTTTCGTCGAATTCCAAGACTGTGTCCCGGAATGCTATTTTAACTCGACAATTAAAACGAGCGATTTTCACAATCGTCGAAATCATCTAAAACTTCACTTTTAAAATTTTACTAACTCTATTACAACTCATATAAAATTTATATTCACATTTAAAATCATTCTGATTCAGTTTAAATCAAAATCTGATTATTTGCATTATTATATTAATAAATTCCATTATTAAATTAATATAAAATTTCAATTTCAATCTATCGACTTTTAATTGCATCCAAGGGTCCAATATTACTATTTAAATAAAAATAAACTTAAATAAATTTTTAAAAACCATTTTTATATTTATTTCCACTCAGATTCACCAATTATCCCAATTCTAATATTAAGCTATTATTATTCAAATTTCAATTAAATTCCCGTATTCGAAATTTAACTAATTTTATTAACTTAACCAAAGCCTTTTATTTAAAAATTCAAATTATAACACATATTCAACATTTAAAATGAATTAAATGTTCAAATCTGGCGACCCAAAGTTCTGGGTCGTTACAGAATAACTAATGAAATGATATATACACTATGACTAAATCAAGCCTAATTATACATTTTAACATGATTTTCAAAAAATTCCAAGCAACTCAATGTTTGAAGAAAAAAATATACGAGTCTCCTCTTTTTTCCCAAATAAAAAAGTTAACGAAAATGTTACTCAGGTATCATTGATTATTTTTTCTGAAAAATGATAAATTTCTTCTTAGACATTTTTCCTTATTTCCATATAATTTTTTTTTCTAGTTCTATTCTTCTTTCGCTCTTTTTCCACCCTTATTTTTCGTTAAAAATTGAATATAAATATTCCATGTGAAATTAATTCTTCATTTTTCTCTATAAATTGTGGATTGATCCTTCGTCGCTTTTTTATTAATGACCATTTATTCTTCTTTTTTACCACTGTTAACTTTGGTATAACGATTTTCCTATTTATTAGATATAAAATTCTTGTTTTCCTATGCATTTTTTTGCTTAAGGCAATAACTCGTAGTTCTCTTCCATCATCTAATTCCGGCATCCACCAATCTTTGGCAAGTTCTTTTATTTTATTTTTTTCTATTCATTTTATAAAATATTGCATTAGATTTGACATATTCCTTTTCGTTAATATATTTAAAAATTTATTTAAAAATTAAATTAAAAATTAAAAAAATAAAAAAAATTTAAAATTTTTAAAATTAAATTTTTTATTTTAATATTTTTTTTATAATATTAATTAATTTTTTTATATTTTAATTTTTTAAAAATTTTTTTATTATTTTAATTTTTTTTAATAAATTTTTTTTTTTGTTTATTTTATTTTTTTATATAATTATATTTTATTTATTTTTTTTTTTTTTAATTTTAATATTTTTTTTTTTTTTTGTGATATTAATATAACTTTTTGAGGAATAATAGTGTTACGTTATTCCAATGGTGAGTACACATTGAATGTCTAGTTAGTTCGAAGCAATTAATAAGAAATAAATAAAAATAAATAATGCGAAATTAATGTTTAGTTGTAGCTTTTCTAAAAAAGTAATCATATTCTATATTTGAATCTTACGAGTTCTATTTTTGAAATTTAATTTTTTTAGTAATGAAAATAACTTATTTTCAAACTTTCATAATAAGACCAATAAGATGGAAAAATTAAGGCAAATGCATAAATTATTACTAAAACAATAAAAATTATTGATGCAAAAATATTATGATTAAAATATATATTCATCTTTTTAGTTGGAGCCATAATTTCTATTTTAAACACATTACTTTGTTAATCTTATCGAGGAATAATATAGGTGAATTTATAAATTTAAAGTTAAGCAAAATAATCTAAATATTATATTTTATATAAATTTGAATCTAACCTCTCTATTTTTTTGTGATTATCTAGAAAAAATGTTAAAGTAGTATGATGAAGATGCAAGTAAATAAAAAGTCACAAATTTGAATAGCAAATTAGTTACATCTTGTTCATTTCCTTCTTATTTTCTCTAACCTCTTATATGGGAATTGCAAATTTAATCATACTTTAGCATTAATTTAAAACATATATAAATTAATTATTTCTGTTCCACTTTGAGAAATGTACCTTTATTTGGAATTTTTTTTATATTTCTCTATTTTTAATAAATATAAAGATTCAAAAGCGAATTTACTTGTCATGACATTGATAGTATCGCATCAAATAATTATTCAGCATGCATTTCATTCTACACTCTCAATGCAACAAATCATTGTGTTGTTTGATAAAAAAATTCTAATTTGTCTCAAAACTCCCTTGCAACTATCGTAATGATGCTTTAATTGTTTCTGGTACATTTTACTAATATAACATGTGAATAGCATTGGTTTGCACTAGTAAAATAGTAAATAACGTTTACAATTTTAATAGCTTATAACAAAATGAGACAACTAATATAAAAAACATCAATTTCTAGTCTATATGTCATTTAATGTCAAATAATGATGCCTTAGAAATTTCACATGCCTTACACTTGACATCAAATTTTATTTTACTCAAAAAGGATTTAGCTATGGTACCTATATGCATGGATTGTATGTTTGATTAATTTTCTCATTTTCTTATTTAGTTGCCTAGTTGGTCTGTAATACAAAGACTGTAAGAAAAAAATTTAATGCTCAACATTATTATGCCTTAGTGTTAAAACCTACTTTGATTAATAGTGTTAAAGATTTCACATGAAAAAATAATAATCAAATCAACGTGAAATGGAATACAGATCCAACTCGACACGATAAAGCTTTCACCTCGATAAGGAACTTTATTATCTTTGCCATATTTTATGAAACCTAATTTTTAACGATAATTTGATTCATTTTCTTCAAATATCACATCCATTGGACAAAGGTTTCGATTTGAATCATAAATACCATAAAATTAAACTTTGGATGCATTATTTTCTATAATTGCATATAAATATAGATAAATACCTGAGTAGTCAGTAGGAGACAAAACATGACATGATATGTACTAGCCATTGGATTCATTTATCCTTTGTAGGAGGTAGAAATAAAATAGATATATGATAGGCAGATCTTAAAAAAAAATTATAAAGAGAATATAAAGGCAGCCAAACGATAGACGAAGAAAATGCTTCAATTGATTACACTATAATTTAATTAAATTCAACCGATAATAGGTACATTTATTGTAGTCTATTTTTTAATAAATGCATATAAATAAATATAATTCCAAATAGAAAGTTCTCCCTAGTAACTCAGTGTTGATAATAGCACTATCGTACTGCACAATGGATAACAAAAATAGCTCCAAAATATAGTATATGGAAAGGATAGCCACATGCTTGTCCTCTCTATAGCTCCCTATATTATCTTTGTAGCGACCCGCAGTTCCGTACCCCTTGAGTTGATAATAATTCTTCCTCGCTCAACCCAAACTGTATGAAAGAGCGAATAACTAGGGTAAAGAAGAAGAAAGAAGTAGAAGAAAAATAGAACAACATAGAATCTCATAATCGCAGCGCAACAAAATATAATATATAATAATAGATTTTAAATACAAGAACTGTACTGTTAATATACATTTCATTATCAGAGTACATCAATCAACACATCAATCTGGACGGTTATAATAAGTTGTCCTCACGTAGAAAAAATACAAATCTACGAAAATATGTCTTGTCATCCAGCTCGTCTTCTGAGCTCCATAGCATCCTATCTTGAATTTGTAGTACTCCGCTTTACTAGAGTATTATAATAAAATAACACCCAAGTCAATCTAAAAATCCAGCGTGAGAAAACGCACTAAATTTGAATTATTAGAGTTATCAAAATCCTTTTAAAAACAAAGGTATCTCGTAAGATTGCGTCACACATAAACGCGATGGGTTTTTCCCTTACAATAACCAAAACATTTTTATAGAAAACCCAATGATATTATAATAGTGTCTAAATACAAATACTTATTCAAATAGCTTAAATTGTTGCATACTAGGCTCTACAAACAAAACCGTAAGCTCATATGGAGAATGGATACCAACGAATGACTGGGCCAGTGCAGTACCGTCCATCACAGTACACCTCTAGAATAATGTACTGAGGACCACGTCGGGATCCACTGCTACACAAGACCGGCCTACCCCTGACCTGAATAGACCGAATATGTTATCACCCCAGATGTTCCCACCCTTACCACCGAGCACTCCTTCCATGCACAACCATATCCATAAATAATAGGTTTCTGAGGACATCTAGAAAGGTGATAACATACCCAACTTGGGTGCGATCCGCATAGTCTTGCTGCGTCTCCCCAGTTTTAGTCATTCCCCAGTTGATGAGGCTCGAGGCTAAGCATTACCTTTCAAGAACACAATTTTACTTAGAATGCTCATCATCCACCAATGACAATGTTCTGATAGCTTTCGTCCATACAAGTTGTCCTAGGTCTGGACAAACCGAATCACCTCCTTCATCATCTTCACGGTATTCATTTGTAACGTTCAAACCGGATCGAAGTGGTATTCGGATTATTAAATCCAATCCCGGTCTCTTTGAAACGAGCAATGTATTTGGCCAATGATTGATAGTCGGTTATTTAATTATCAACAAAACATTCATATGCAACACCGGGCCTTATTTTATTCATCTCCAAAATATTCATTTCAAAACATCTTTCCAAAGATATATATATATATATATATATATATATATATATATATATATATTTAATCTCTTCAATGTTCTATATTTGTAAACAATTTCAACACATGTTTCCATGACAGGATATTTCACTATTTCGATACTTAGAAATATTTTCCCCTAAAATATTTCCAAAACCTCCCTTTTAATACTTAGGAAAATATTTATACGTATAATTTTCGAAAAGCATTTTATTATTTAACTTGGAAAGATTTCAAACTTATCTCATAAGTCTCCGGAATTTTTTTATAAATTCTTCTTACGATATCCAATCCAACTAGACTTATTTATAATAATCCCAACCAACCATTTTTAATTCCTTCAAATGAATTCAAAATCTTCCCAAAGTTATCGCATCTAAACATCAGGAAATTCTCTTAAGTCTCTGACATTCCATTTGTAAGATTCTTCTTATAAATACCTCATCCTTACTTTAAAACTTGTTTACACTTCTCGAGAGAATTTATACATAAATTTGCAATCATTTCAAAACAATATATATATATACACATATATATAATGAGTATTTCTTTAAAGAATAGTAGTTTATTTAAAATATTCTTAAGTTATTATTCAAAATATTTAAAACTCTTTTATAACATCTATAATTCATTTTTAGGTGAATAAATAAATTTCCAAAGCTGAATTTAAAGTTAGAATTTCATTCAATAAATACTTAACATTTGAAAATCTACTTACCGAAGTATTTAGATCTCAACTGATTTAGAATTCCATAGTTTTAAAATAAATAAATTTTCCTTTTAAAACAAACTCGCTTCTTAAATCTTAAAAATATATTCTTAAAATTTCAATAACCAATTTAATTTATAACTTCCTCTCGATTTCACAACATATCGATTTATTTACGCTTCCCTAACCATTTCCATTTTAAGAATAGAATCTATTATTTTTCTCAGCCCTATTTTCAATATTCTACTGTAAATTTACCTTATGAATTTATATTCCAATTATCACCTGATATCGAGTTCCTTTATTTATAACTATCATTACCAATTTTATAACCCTTTTTATTTTACCTGTTTATAAACCAAATCTTATTTATAAAATTTTGTTATATACAATCATTTCTTATAAATTTCTTTTACACTTCCAATATATTTCCAATATTGATTTTGACTCCTTTTTATTTTTTTCCAAAATATCATTTATGAATTCTCTTATATAATTCATTTTAAAAATCTCCATTTATTTGTTCGCAATAGTTAAGTATAGCCAAAATAAATTTTATTTTCCTAACTCAGTTTATTTAAACTAACTCCAATTCCATTATATATATATATATTATCAAATTCCCTTCAATTCCATAAATTTTAAAAAAGTATTTATAATATTTGAATTATCAAAATTCTGGCTAGTGCTACAGTAACATCCAATAATTCCAGTCACTACAACAATCTATAATAGATTATTCTACACAAATCATATATCACTGTATATGAAAAGTAAAAAAATAATTTGAGGATCCCATTGGATCCCGTCGACCCATTTCCCTGCATCTACAGATGTTAATACAATATAAAAATTAAGAGGGATATCTTGGCATATATGGCCATCCGCTATTATGCAGGGCTCATAGGGTGTCACCTGCTATAATGTGGAGGAATATCACTCCAAATACTAATATATACTACTATATATTATATCATTCGACGGACATTAATATATAGATTCATCGCATCAGATAATTTATTTTATCTATTTAAAATAAATTTTAGTAATCCGAAAAAGTGAGAATTTTTTCACCTTGATTTTTAAATTGCCAACATCCAAATTGAATGTTTTTCTCAGTGGTGAATCCAAGAGGACCGACTTCTTGATTTCAGACCTTATATGCAAATTGAATAAATTTTTATTAGCTGTGAAATTTTAAATTCTGAGTTGACTAAAAAAATTATGCCATTAAATTTTAATTACAGAATTACCTCCTCCCAAACCCCGATTCCTCGTCCATCACGGCCACCTCATGTTATTGCGGACCGCTGCAACCCCCACTGTCGCGATCCCAAACTGCCGTCGCACCGCCATATGCTACCCCGACCACCTAAACGCAACTACTTCCTGAAACACGACTCCACTCCACTCCTCATTTCGACCTCGAGCCCACTTCCATACTTCTCGATCGCATCCCCAAATCGATTCAATCTTCACCGACTTCCCTCCAAACCCAAAACCCTAGCCTCGACTAAAGCCACGAACACGGCCTCGCCTCCACTCGCAGCCACGCACGTGAGCACCTCCCAATCGATTGCGACTTGCCTTCCGCTTCCAAGGCCAAGAACGAATGCAGCCTCGCCTTCGAGAACGAGGTCAACTCGGTGACAAATGAGAATGAATGAGGGAGAGGCTCGCGTTTTATCTCGTTCTCTTTTTTTATAAGCTCTGCCATTTTTCTTTTTTCTTCGTTTTTTTGTGCTAAGTTGAAATGGCGGGGGAAAACATGATATTTGAAAAGAATGTTGCATGTAGGACTTGCTTGTGTACAGTGATTTGAAAAAGGCAGAATAACATATGATAGGAAATTTAAAGGTCAAGTCAATTATTTATATACATTTTTATATTTTAAACATTTCGATTTTCACAACTTAAAATCTCGAACCCCTATCGAGGGATGCTACTAAGCGTTTATAATGTTATACCCATATTCCAAATGTAATGGAAAATGTTTCGAGTCCTGATTCAATCGTATGGAGAATATAGCTTTTTGGACCCAATTATTATAATGAATCTCGATATTATTTCAACGCGTTTATATCCCGTACAATCAAAAGATAACTCCAAATGCTACGAAATTTGAAATCCAATAATAATACACTATTACAGATCTAATGGAACTTGTTTCATCCAATTTTGAGACTGTGTCTCGAAAGGCTCGTTAAATATGTAAATTTAAATGATATACATTTAAATTGAACAAATAACTTTTAAATTCGGTTTTAAAACTTTCATTATCTTAATTATTATTAATCTAAATTTTACAAGCCTTTAAATCATTTTTATCGAGCTTAAAACTCAAGATTCAATAATTTAACCAAATTCCAATTATTAAATTCAAAAAATTTAATTATCCAATAAATCGTTATATTTAAAATTCAAGTAAAATATTAACTTTTAAATATTTAAAATCAATCTATGATTCAAATTCAATATTTAAAACCATTTAAATATACCAAATCAAACGTTGAAAAATCCAGGTTATTACATTCCTCCCCTCTTAAAAGAATTTCATCTTCGAAATTCCTAAGGCAGGAAAATGCTCCAAACCCATTAACTTAACAAAACTCACTTAGCTGAAACTCAAAATTAACCGTTTCTAATCTTTTTGTTTAAACCAAACAATATTTTTCAATTAAAGTTCCAAAATCCCTTATTTCAACTTTAATTTGATACCAATCCATCATTATAAAAAATATTCCAAAAATTCAAAACTTTTCTAACACCCTAAATTTTCGAAATTTTTTGGCAGAGTCTCCCTTGTACGGAGAGCCTTTTGCAATATTACAAGAGGGATATATATATACATCGACCCATATGGTCAGTAAACAATATATATATATATATATATCAATATTTATATTTTCATCCTTTTATTGCATAGGCGTAACTTTATTTACCGTTTTTAAGAAAGCGGCTTATTTATTTTGCAATTAGCACGACCAAAGTCTAGCCAAACGGCCTCCAAGTACCTATACTTACTCAATTTAAACACGAAAGTACCAAATATTTGAAATTTATAACATTTAAATTATTTAAAAGCTTTAAACACATATGCTTCATATGCAATGCATGGCAAACAATATTTATAAGAAATTATAAAATTTCAATGCTAATTTTATTTCCTTTCAACCAATCTATATACCATTTTCGTTTACCATCTAACTTATTTAGTAAGAATTGAATTTCATTCTATATCATTTATAACTCATGTTTCACTCCAAAAATCCATTTTTAACTAACAATCCAATTTTGTTTAACCAAGTTAAGTTCCATTAACATATTCAATTAACTAATTTATTTAGCTAATTAGTTCACTTCTAATTCGTCATCCAATATTTGATCTTTATTTTCAAAACTCGCTTTATTAAATTATCCTTGAGCTCAACTCATTTTTATAATTCAAGTTTGGATTTTTATTTCTCCACTACAATACCAAACCATTTTTATTTTTTGGTTTTCAATTCCACTTTCAATTTCTAATCCCATACTCGAATTCATTCATGAATTCTTTAAATGATATCAAGGCCATATTTAATTCATTTATACTCAAATTGATTTTTTATTTATAACTCAATCCATTTCTATTTCAATATAAATCCCTTTTATTCAATAATATTCCATTTATATTTCATTCTTTTAGAATCTAAGTCTTAAGTTTCACTCCTAATATTCACTTTTTATCCACAATCCAATTTATTTATTCGAGTTAACATCCATTCTATATCCAATTATCTAATTAATTATCTAATTAGTTCACCTCTATTCTATAACCCAATATTTAATTTTTATTTCACTTGTTTAGCTTCCTTTTATTTACAATTCAAGTTTGAGTTTTATTTCATTACCAAAATATCAAACTCTTTTTATTTTGGGTTTTCTATTTCACTTTTCAATTTTATAAGTCACACAACTTATTTTTCACATTTCCATCAATTCTATATTCGAATATATCCACTTATTATTTTTAGCTTGAGATTACACATTTATTTGTATCCCGAGTACATTTTTATTCCACTCACCTCTACTTTTATAAGTTATTAAAGTTTATTTATTCCTATTCAATTTTCATCTTCAATTCAATTCAAATTCAACTCAATTTCATTCATCTTAGCTTATGTTGAATTTTTAATTCTATTTTATTTCTCAATTCAATTGATTTCTTTTTTCAATTCAATTCATTCACATCCCAATATAATTAATTTAACTAGTCTACTTTACTACTTTATTCGATTCAAATAAAAATCAATTAAATCCCTAAAATTTTAACTATTCAACTAAACTTAAGTTGAATTCTATTTAATTTTATATCTCAATCCCGCTCGATATGATTTCCAAGCCAATTTTATTTAACTTAGCTCAAGATGAATTTTCTTCTTTTTAACTTACTCAAGTTTAAACTTTATTTACAAAATTTAGTTCTCATATTTTTCCTTCCTTATTTATAATAATTCTCAATTTATAATTTTATAACTTATTTCCTGATGATTTTTAAATTATTCAAATTCAGAATTCAAATATCCAGTATTTATTTAAAATTATTTTGAAATCACAAATATCCCAAAATCACACTTCTTAAAATTTAAACCAACATGGCTTCTATCCAAAACAAATTCGCCTTCGTATTTTCCAAAACAAAACTGATTTACCCAACAAATCTGAACAATTCAATTATGGTAGCAATCCATCACTTAGAAACTCAAAAATAAATACTAATGATGCTGCAGTCATCACCAAGAATATTTTCCAGCGAATGTAGTGAGGTCAGTGCTATATCACTTTCAAAAGTCCATCTAAAACCAATTTTCTATTCTGAAACCTTCAAAAATAATATTTATTTCAAAAACTTCGAAAAATATTTCCAAAATCTCCAGGATTTAAACTCCTGAATCCCAATTTGAATCCATTTTCTATTTTATCTCACTTGTATAATCCATACTATAAAATCTTCATTTGGTTATATATAACCATTTAAATTCTTATAATCTTATTTAGATTATAATATCACAACCAAACGCTTCAACATAATAATTTCCATAAAATTATCCTGGTTTACAACAAAATATTGTTTGGGTAAAATTATTTCATTTACCCGCTTCAAAATAATACTATGTCAGTTTATCGTGTTTAAGTATTTAGAAACTCCCATCGATTTAGTGGCATCCCACTATTCGATAAGAATTTATATACCACTCAACTAATAAGTTAACACAATATAAAACCATTTCTATTCACTAACAAATACATGCTCATATCTATTGATACGCCTAAACTCATTCTAGAGTACTACTGACTCCATCTCAAATGAGTAATCCCCACCAGGCCCAAGGTTCTTGCTTAACCATCAGCTCTAATACCGAGTGTAGTGACCCATAGTTACGTACCCATTGAGTTGATGATAATTCTTCCTCGCTCAACCCAAAGTGTACGAAAGAGTAAATAATTAGGGTAAAGAAGAAGAAAGATGTAGAAGAAAAATAGAACAACAGCACATAATCTTACAACCGCAGTGGAACAAAATATAATATATAATAACAGATTTCAAATACAAGAACAATATTGTTAATATACATTTCATTATTGGAGTACATCAATCAATACATCAATCTAGACAGTTATAATAACTTATGCTCACATAACGGTAATACAAATCTGCGGAAATACGTCTTATCATCTAGCTCGTCTTCTGAGCTCGTTAGCATCGTATGCTGAATCTGTAATACTCGGTCTGACCAGAGTATTATAATAAAATAACACCGAGTCAGTTTGGAAAACCAGCGTGAGAAAACATACTCAATTTGACTTATTAGAGTTTTAAAATCCTTTGAAAAACAAAGGTATCTCGTAAGACCGGGTCACACATAAACAGGATGGGTTATTCCCTTACGATAAACAAAACATTTTTATAGAAAATCCAATGATATTATAATAGTGTTTAAATATAAATACTTATTCAAATAGCTGAAATTGTTACATTAATTAAATTCCAGCATAGTAGGCTTTATAAACAAAACTGTAAGCTCGTATTGGAGAATGGATTCCAACGAATGACTGGGACACTGGGTGCCACCCATCACAGTACACTTCAAGAACAATGTACCGAGGCCCATGCCGGGATTCCCGTCTACACAAGACCGGCCTACCTCTGACAAGGATTGACCGAATATGTTATTAGCCTGGGTGTTCCCACCCTTACAATCGAGCGCTCCTTCCATGCACAACCATATCCATAAATAATAGGTTCCCGAGGACATCTAAGAAGGTGATAACATACCCTGCCTGGGTGCGACCCACTAAGCCTTGCTACATCTCCCATGTTTTATTCATCCCCGGTTGATGAGGCTCGAGGCTAAGCATTACCTTCCAAGAACACGATCTTACTTAGAATGCTCAACGTCTTCCAATGACGATGTTCCGATAGCATTTGTCCATACAAGCAGTCCTGGGTCTAGACTAACCGAATCACTTCCTTCATCATCTTCACGTTATTCATTCGTAATGTTCAAACCAAATTGAAGTGGTTTTCGGATAATTAAATCCAATTCCGGTGTCTTCGAAATGATCAACGTAATAGGCCAATGATTGATAGTCAGTTATTTATCTATCAGTAAAAAATCCATAAGCAACACTAGGCCTTATTTTATACATCTCTAAAATACACATTTCAAAACATCTTTCCCAAGTTATATATATATATATATATATATTCAATCTCTTCAATATTCTCTATTTGAAAACAATTTCAACGCCCGTATCCATAACAGGATATTTCACCATTTCAATACTTAGAAATATTTTCCACTAAATTTTTCCAAAACAGCCCTTTCAATACTTAGGAAAATATTTATAAGTATATTTTCCAAAAATCATTTTAATATTTAATTTGGAAATATTTCAATTTTATCTCATAAGTCATCGGAATTTTTTATAAATTCTTCTTATGATTTCCAATCCGACTATACTTATTTATAATCTCAACCAACCATTTTTAATTCCTTTAAATGAATTCAAAATCTTCCCAAAGTTGTCGCATCTAGACATCGAGAAATTCTCTTAAGTATCTAACATTTCATTTATAAGATTCCTCTTATAAAAATCTCATCCTTAATTTAAATTTTGTTTACATTTCTCGAGAGAATTTATAAATAAATTTGCAATCATTTCGAAGCGATATATATAATGAGTATTTTTAAACAATTTTGTATCTGTAATACTCGGTCTGGCCCAAGCATAATATTAAAATAACACCAATGTCAGTCTGGAAACCAGTGTAAGAAAAACACACTCAATTGAATTATTAAAGTATCAAAATCCTTTGAAAACAAAGGTATCTCGCAAGACCACGCCACAAATAAATAAGACAGGTTTTTTCCTCACATAACCAAAACATTTCATATCAAATCCTCTGATATTATAATGTGTCTAAGTACAAATATTTATTTAAATAAATGAAATTGTTACATTAATTAAATTCCAACATACTCGGCTCTACAATCAAAATCATAAAGGAACATATTAGAGAATGGATTCCTTACGAATGACTTAATACTGGGGTATCACCTGTCATAGTACACGTCTAGAAACAGCGTAACCAGGACCACGTTGGGATCCCCTATGACATAAGACCAGACTATCCCTAACCTGTATAGGAGGAATATGCTATCACCCTAGGTGTTTCCACCCTTTTTCGAGCTCCTTCCATGTGTCGTAGTAATAATATCCGAGGGTATCTAGAAAGGTGATAAACATACGCTAATTTGATGCGACTCACTTAACATTGTTGCATCTCCCTTGCTTTTCAGTCATTCCCGGTTGATGAGGCTGTAGACTACGATTACCTTTTTAAGGAATTTCACTTAGAATGCTTATTGTCCTCCAATGACAATGTACTAATAGCATTCATCCATATAAGTCCGTTCTGGGTCCGAACGGAACCGAAGGCACTACTCCTACTACTTCCATTTTGGAAAATCCTCGGGATTAGTAGCTATTAGTCCTTGCACTTCACTGCTCCATCTTCAACTCCATAGTCTTGATTTCACATCGAAAACGTACTCGTTGGGTCGAAGTGGTTTTCGGATAAGTTATATGATCCTGGTCTCTTCGAAACAACGTTCAATATTTTCTTGTAATCTCAACCCCGGTTCTTTAGGAAATAAATAGACGAAATTATGATTGGAGATCACCTCCTAACCGTTAGTGGACGGATTTCCTTATCATCGTCCTAGAAGAACAAAACGGGTTTATACGTATAGTATAGCACCTCGAACGATAACTATACCATATAATTCCCATATTTCTCCTAGATATTCTAAAGGAACATTTTGTTCCAAATTTGATAGTGGGTTATTTAACTATCAAATAAAAATCATTCTACCAAATATTCCATTTTCCATTGAAAAACTCCAAATCTCTTTTTAATTAAAATTTAATAAATTAAATCTCTTATCAAAATTCATATACATATTTTACCGAAGTAAGTATGTTTACTAACCATCCATTCAAAATATTTGAAAACTTTTTTTAAAATGAATATGAAATGTATCACTGCGGTATCAACTGTGGATTCACGGCTCGGTGGTTACATCCCTATCCCAGATAAATCCGAAACTTAACTGCAGGCACTCACTACCTCCGTTTTTGCTGTGAAAGCATACCTTTACTTCCCAGAAACTTTGTGAAATATTTTTTTCCAAAATTAAACTTACAAAATTTCTATATAAATTTCCAAGTTAATTTTAAGCAAATACCTATTAATAAAAGTTATCATATAATATGAGTATTGAATATTTTATCTTTTAAAATAATAATACTGGTTAATTCTTAAATAATAAACTAATTAATAAAAACTAATTAATAATTAAATATACTTAAAACAATTTTAAACAACTAAAAATTGGTTTTCTGAAATATTCTTAAACACTTTTAAATTTTCTAGTTAATACTTAAAAATCCACTTTTTAAAATAACTTTACTTCTCAGAAAAATATATTTTTCAACTCCCATATAGCCAGTCTAATATTTATAAATCTCTCTCGATTTATTTTCAATTTTGATTTACGTCCCAATTCTCTGTAACTTCCCTTTTCACATTTCCAAAATTAAATCTACCATTTATTCTTAAACCGATTTACCCATCACCTTATAAATCCTTACCATGAATTTATAACTTCAATTTATCCACTGATAATCACTTTAATTTATTTATAAACCTTGTTTATAATTTCATAGTCTCACTTCCCGTTCTAACGATTTCATGGTACTTAATCAGTTTTACATCGACTTCTAAATTAAAATTCCATTTTTAAATTAAATTCTTAAATAACCCAACTATATTTCACTTTCTTCTTTTTATCATTTAAAATCTAAAAAATCTAGTATAACAACTTCGTGTTTTATTTTCAAATTTTCCTTTTTATTTTTCCGACTATTTAAATCTCGATCTAAAAATAAAACCCTTTTTATACTTAAACAAATATCACTTAAGTTTTATTGTTTAAAACCCTTTTATTTACATTATTCTAAAATCTCTTTTTCCAATATTCCAAAATTCCTATTTACAATGTTCTGGAATTATTAAATACTAAATTGCATCAAACTATTTATTTTACCCAATATCCATTTCTTTTAATTAATTCAAACTTCAATATGGATACTTCACTTCCAAAATCGATTTTTAATTTCTTTTAAAATTCAAAACTTTTATTTTTTGTTTTTAAAAATACCAAGTCCAAGCCAAAACTACCATAGCATCCTATAAATTCAAATTACACTATAATCTACCACATATTATTCAAACAAATCATATATCAATATATGAAATTAATTCAACATTTTTGAGGAATCCAGTTGGATCCCTCTAACATGTTTCCCTGCATCCATGGATGTTAATACAATATAAAAATACCAATCCCGTTTTGAGGGGTATATCGCTATACATATGGTCATCTGCCATTATGCGGAGCGCATAGGGTCTCATCCGCCATATTTATGCGGAAATATAAATCACTCCAATATATATACTACTATATATAACAACACATTCAATTGATAAAATATGTCAATTTAGCCAATCATCAATAATTAAATTCATTGTGGAAAATCCAAAACTGAGTGAGATCAAATCACATTTGTTTCATGTCTTTTTGGCGTTCCAGATCTGATTTATTTGAACGCCTTTGAAATTATCTGAGAATTTCAGAAGCTCCATTTTCGATCAATCCATCCCTAAGCATCGTATTCATCGATATGAACACAACGCAACAAACGTCGTGTCGATTAGACCTAAAATGAAGGTGATATGCTTTTTATACGAATTGGAATTTTCTTAAAACAATATACATACATACATACATATATATATAACTTAATTTAATTCACTATGTTTGAATCAGTACACATTCACGAACATCGACCCACAAAGATCTAGTTCAACACATCTAAAATACTAGCCCCTACTTCTTCTCTCCCAAATCCCATGTATGAAAAACACTATATCATGTCGTGCATACCTTGTGTCAGTGATACGTGTCCCCACGCCGTCAACGACCAACCTGAAATCATCTACCCGATCGCCTTATCGATCTCCACACCTTCGTCACGCCTCCTCCTCCGAGTCATAACGACACCACTATCGAATGCAGCAACCTCCAAAAATCGCAACCCCCAATCGACGCTGCACGCTCCCAAATCATGCTTATGTGAGCTCACCACCTCCATGAAGACAATGTGCCTAGCCTCGACAACCAATTTCACTCGAATCGCATGCAAAAACCAACCCTAGCTTCGCCTGTTCGCTCGCCCTTCACTGTCGATCACCAAATCCTACTGCCACACTTCACACAAACATTCCATATCGAAGCTTTGAGAAAAACTAGATTTTTAAAAATTGTTTTATATTTTTTTTGAAAGATTTGTGAGATATTGATTTCTTTTTAAGTTCGTTCACTTTTTTCTACTTTCTTTGGTTTCGCTGCTTTAATATTCAACAAGAGCGATGCGTGCTTTAAAAAACAGAAGAAGGAAATGATTGAAAGGAAGGTAGCATGTAAAAGAAGGGCTATGGTTATTGAGAAGAAGGAAAAGCTGATGTGAATAGATTTTGACTGGTCAACATATAATATATATTATTTTAAAATTTCAAATCATCTCGATTACACAGTTAAAAATCTCATACGCTTAATTATGCATGCCGCTAGGTGTTTATAATGTTATAACCCAATTCCAAACGTAGTGGAAAAGGTTTCAAGTCTAAATTCGATCGTACGTGTACCAGCCCGCAAATCCGTACCCCTTGAGTCACACTATTCTACAATAATCAACTCAAGTTGTACAGAAATACGAACCATTTGGGTTAAAGAAGAAGAGGTAGAAGAAGAAAATGAGAAACAACATCAGAATCTAACCATCGCAGCGGAATAAAATATAGATAATAAATGATCTTTACTCAAAATCAAATATTTCTGTTTTTATATTACAACATCAGAGTACATCAATCACAGTTCAACAACAACAACATACAAATGGATACACAGCAACTCAATACAGCGGAATATATATATAAACAAGTACGGAAGTACGTATCGTCATCCAGTTCGTCTCCTGAGCTCCACAGCATCATATCCTGTATTCTATAATACTCGATCTGACCTGAACATTACAGTTAAATAACACCCGAGTCAGTCTGGAATACCAGCGTAAGAAAATCACACCCAATTCATTATTAAAGTTTCAAAAATCCTTTGTAAACAAAAGCATCTCGTAAGACCATGCCACAAATAAACATGTCGGGTTTTTACCTTACGATAGCTAAAACATTTTTATTAAAGTCCTCTGATATTATAATAGTGTCTATAGAAAGTAAAATAGAATCTAGCTGAAATGCTTGCATCTCACGTTTCAGCAATAGTTGGGCACAATCAAAACCGTACGGGCACGTAGGGTAAATGGATTCCAACTAATGGCTAGGCACTAGGGTACCACCTGTCATAGTACCTAGTCTAGATCAGCGTACCGAGGAGCCACCCTAACTCCCCTGCAACACAAGACCGGAACCATCCCTTACTGGACAGTCCCGAGCAAGATCACCCCGCGATTGGGATCAGCAACCGCCCACTAAGCCGAAATAAAAGGGACATCTAGACAGGGATGACCTCACCCTCCAGTGGGGGCTACCCACGAAGCCTTGCTGCATAACCCATGATTTTCAGCCATTCCCATTTGATGAGGCTTGAGGCTAAGCGTTATCTTTTTAGAATATATCCCTTAGAATGCCCATCGTCCACCTGACGATGTTTCGCAAGCATTCATCCATACAAGTCCGTTCCGGGTTCGAACGGAACCGAAGGCACTTTCCTACTACATCCATTTTGGAAATATCCTCAGGATTAGTAGCGACTAGCCCTTGCACTTCACTTCTCCATCTTCGAATCCAAAATCGTTTCCATGAAACGTACAAACCGGATCGAAGTGGTTTTTGAGAAATAAATCTCGATCCCGGTCTCTGCGAAACGATCAACGCATTTGTCAAATATTGATAGTCGGTTATTTAACTATCAATTAATATTCACAAACAACCATCAACCAATAAATAATTTTCCAAATTATTTATTAACCCCAAAAATATCTTCACAAGATATATTTCTACTTTTCAAACCCCTTTGAAAAATAGTTTTCAAACTAACTTTCTGTTTCAGCATAAACTTTCCCAAATAATTTATTCCTAAATAATTTATTTCTCCTCTGGAATCACCAAGCACAAACACCAGATCTTGAAATAATTTAAAACACTTTACTTTGAAATATACTTTAAAACATTTATTTTAAAAAAAAACCACTTCAATAATTTATTAAAAATATATACTATACGAATATTTGAAAATAAGGTTACTTAATAAAATATAATACTGGATTTACACTTTTAAAACAAATACTAAATCACTCTTTAAATAATTATTGCTTTAATAGATTAAAAGGAAATACTTACTTTAGAAATTAAATATTAGAAATAATAAATTTTCCAAAACTTGCTTTTAAAAACAACTTTAAAACTTTAGTTTATATTTAAAAATTTATTTTGAAAACGTACTTGGTTATTCAGGGAGAATTTCAAATCTCAATCACTTAAATCAATTTTCCAAATTGATTCCCAATTTATTCATCTTGAATTAAATCTCCTTACTTACTTGATTCATTTCCAAATCTATTAATTATGGGCTTTATTATTAATGTTTTTAATTTCCGTTTGATTTATAATCTTTTAACTGAAATATACCAATTTCAGGTTATTTCAAATTTTCTTCTTTATTCTTTCAATAAATTGAATCTTAAATTTTAAATAAATGTTTTATTCTTTTAAATAGTAACACTGAAGTTTAAGATTCATTAATCTTCTGTTTATTCAAAATTACCCTTACTAAGCCTAAGATTTATTTATTAAAATTTTAAAGTTATTTTATTTCCTTTCCAATTCATTCTTAAATTTATTCAAATTTTCTATGATTATTCTACTTCCAAATTCATTTCTTAATTTTCCAAAATCCAATTCTATATATCTAGATAACTTAGTGCACCGGAATATATTCAGGTAAATCATAACATCCAATATTCCAAATGTCAATAATATTCATCGCAGAATATAAAATAACCACAACAGAGGGTATTAAATAATTTAAACAAATGTTGAGGGATCTAGTTGGATCCCTCCAACCTGTTTCCCTGCATCCACAGACGTTAGCACGATATAAAATATCTTCACTATAAAATGAGGGAAATCAATTATTTCAAGGTGTAGTGTATACTACTATATAACACAACAATCAATTCAACCATTCAAACAATTATTTAAATTTAATCATTTAAATTTAATTTTAACTAAGTAAGATTAACTCACCTTATTTCCGTTTACAGTCCACTTCAACTTTGCCTTGGATTCACGTTTTTTTTTCTTCGACCTTGTATATAAATATTATACAGTCTATTAATTATTTGAATAAATCGAACTGTAAAATTTTATTTTAAATAAATTTAATTAACCAGAAATTTAAATCCAACTAGTTTCCGTTTAAATAAATTACCTTTACTAATTTAAAACTATTTAGATTCAATTAAACAAATAAGTCATCCCCATATGCAAATGGAATATGAATAGGTATATTTACTTTATATTATATTTTCAACTGGTTACAAAAATAATCAATACCATTTAAAATTAAATATATTCTCATTTTATAACTTCTGTTTTCTGTAAAATCATTTTCAAAATTTCCTTCATTCCCATAGTTAACAAATTTCTTAGATTTATGGTATATAAATTTAAGTTTATACCTTACTGTAATTTATCCTTATTATAATTATATTAAAAAAAAGAATAAGAAATCGATACGTTACTAACTCTCAACATCCATCTCGCCTGCACGAGCAAGAACACCATCGACATAGACGAGTCGCCCCTCCCATGCCTTCCCCTTCTCATCCCCAAAATCGTGATTAGCATTAGTCGACAGTTGATCGGATCCCTTCCTCGCACTTGCCCTAGCTGCTGCTGGAGTTGCTAATGCCGCTCCTTCCCCTGATGTCACATGACCGAGCACGGCTCGATCCTAGCCCCAAACCACTCGCGAGAATTGACGCGATTAATCATGACCTCCCTCGATCAAGCCTCTCGATCGATATCACTTGCGAACGTCGCTTGCTCCCCCTTTCTTCCACGAGCCGATTGATCTCGATTTCGAGATACAGGGAGGCGCGATTTATAGTTAGGGAGAAGTCGCCACTTTTCTTTTTAGTCGATTTGAACGAAAGGGTTTGCCCCTTTTTTTTAATTTCTTTTAGTTAACGAGAGGGTGCTTTATCCTTTCGTTCATTAGCTTATGAACAAAGCCTTTACCTTCTTCTTTTTTTCTAATTTTAATTTTAGCTTGGAAGAGAAGGAATGTAAATAAGATTTCGTGCTTTACAAAGGAAAGAAGAGAGGCATGTAACACAATTTTTATTTATTATTATTATATATATTTTTTTCGTTGAGAAAGAACGAAATCGATTTAAATTTTCGATATAGAATTTCAACGCGTTTATATGCCGTACGCTCACACAACCACTCTGATCGCTACGAAATTTCAAATTCGATAATAATCCAACATTACGGACTCAATGGAACTGGTTTCGTCGGATTCCGAGACTGTGCCTCGGAAGGCTATTTTTAAATTCAATTTAAACTATAAAATTTCAAAACTGAACAGATCACTGTTAAATTAAATTTTAAAACTTCTATCAACCTCAGTATTATCAATATAAATTTTATAAGCTTTCAAATTATTTTTAATAGGCTTAAAATTCCAGATTCAATATTTTATCCAACTTCAAATTATTTAATTCAATAATTAAATTATCGAATAAATTGTGATATTCGTAATTCAAGTTAAAATTTCTCTATTGAATACTTAAATCAATTAAATAGCCTGATTTTAAATGCTTGAAAATTCCGGGTCGTCACATTCCTCCCCCCTTAAAAGAATTTCGTCCCTGAAATTACTAACTAGGAAGAATGGTCCAAAACCCGTTTACTTTTCACAAAACCAAATAGTTTCTAGCAATTCAACATCTTACCAACTATCTTTTTATAAAAGACTCATTATCACTCTTATTAACTTCTCAACTCTCCCATAGTTTCAAACAATACTATTTGTTTAACCATTCAAGTTTCAATTTAAAACCAAGTTTTGAATTATCAAAATTTTCTCAAAAATTTTCTAACTCCCTAAATTCTCGAAAAATTTCGCCAGCGTCTCCTTTACGCGGCTAGCTCGGTACAACTACAAAAGGCCTCTACGGGCTCCCAAATCCAAAAAGAAAACAAAACGCGAAGTGGCTCTATCAAAATCCCAATCAAATTCCATATAGAAATTTAAACACATACCTTTTTGTCGAGCATTTCAAATTTATCTTCTGAAATCAAAATCAATTCTCTTTACCATTATATTACCTGCACATCTTACAAACCAATATGTCCAATCACAATATTCAAAAACATTTTATCGACTCACTTACAATGTCAATATCTATTAACTCAAATACTAACTTAGATTATATTTGAAATATCAATTTCCAATTGAGAATGCCTCATTCCTTACTCAAGCTAGTATAAGCATTTATGTTTTTCTTTTATTTATTTTCATCTTACCACTTTAGTTTATATCCATTTCTATTCACATTGATTCTTTCATTTCCATACGAATTCAATTTATCTTTAACTTTAAATATTGAATTTTATATTCCATTTACAACTAATTCATGTCATTATTTTAGTTAGTTTCATTTACTAATTAATTTTAGTTGCCAATTTAAATTCGTTTTGTTATTAACAAAAATTCTTCAAAAAATTTCAAAAAATTTCTAACTCCCAAAATTTCCGAATTTTTTTGGAAGAGTCCCTTTGTACGGAGGAGCTTTTGCAATTTGACAAAAGAGATAAATATATATACATCGACCCACACGGTCGGAAAAATCAAAAACAGTTCATATTTCCTATTTTTATTGCGTAGGCGTACCTTATTTAGCATTTTTAAGCAAGCAGCTTATAATTTTAGCAATTAGCGCAACCCAATCCAACCACACGGCTCCCAAGTACCCGTACTTACTCAATTTAAACATGTAAGTGCCAAATATATGAATTTTAACAACATTTCACTTCTTTGCAATAGTTAAACACATGAATTCTAAAAGAAATTCACACCAAACATTTTCCATAAGCAACTGGTACAATTTTCACACTAATTCCACTATTCCCATTAATTTATAATCATTTTCATTTAATTTGAATAGTTTTCAACCCATTCGTATATAACTTCATCAATGCATAGGGTTTAAAACTCAATTGCTTACATTTTATTTATTTTTTAAGCAAATCGAACACATATTTAATTCAATTGCACTCAAAATCAATTTATTTAAATCCATATCGATTCATAAAATTTTAATTACTTCCATTTACATCAAATGACAATTTATTTTATGCAATATGACGAGATCTATGTGAATAAATAAGTACTTATGTTTTATAACTAATTTAAATTGATTTCAACTCAGTTTATACTTAATTCTATTCCATTTTTAAATTTATTCACAATCCATATATTCTCATTTTCATTACCTTTAAATTTGAATCCATTCATTTGCATTTCATTTTATTAACCAAACTAGTTCATTCAAAATCCATTAACAACTTAGGTTCATCTTTATTACCAATTAAATTTCCCTTTTATTTCAATTCATTCACAACCATTTATTTAGCTCGACCCATTCCAGGCTTGCATATTAGTAACCATTCTTGAATTAATTCAAATCAAGCTTTAATTTAATGGTCTTCCATTTTTACTCGTAGTCGAGCTTCTAATTATTCTCAACTTAAGTTAATTTACTCAATTTACTCCACTTTAAACTTAAGTTCACTTCCATTTGATTCTTATTTATCCCATCCATTTATTTATTCAATATAATTAGTTTATCCACTCAATCCATTTTAAATTTTCATTTCCTTATATATTATATATATATATATATATATAACTCACCGAATTCTATTTCGATTTAAATTTATTTCCACTTGATTCAAATTCAATCCAATATCCTTAAACTTGGTTTTAAGTTGAATTCAATTCAACTCTCCCCCTTTTATTCAGCTTAAGTCAATTTATTTTGGTTTATTCAAATTTTATACTTAAGCTCATTTTCATTTCACAAATAAATATTTTCTCTTCCATTTAACTTAATTCTATCTCAGTTAAATCTCATTTTAAAAATTTAGAATTTCATTTGATGAGTTATTATAAATTTAACTTTCCAGATTCAATTCATTCAATTGATTACAAGGCTATTTCCAATTTATTTCCACTTATTTGGATTTTATTTGCAATTTATACCATTACTATTTTAATCCAATTTCTTTTTTTTTATACATTTCCAATTATATTTAATTTGTTAACACCTCAAGTTAAATTTTAATTTATAACTCAAGTTCTGAATCCACCATTCACTTTTAATTTACCACCCAATTTCATGAACAACCCAATTCAATTACATTTACTTTACTGACAATTCAAGTCGAATTCAATTTATAACTTGAGTTTATTTCCAAACTTCATCATAAACTCACAATTCAACTTCATTAACTAATTTATTATCTAATTAGTTCTTCCCCTGGTTAAAATTCAACACTTGATTTTTAATTCCAAATATCACTTCATTTAGTTTTCTTGGTTCAATTTATTTAATAACTCAAGTTTGGATTTTCTTTTCATTATCCAAAACATCAAACAATATTTATTTTGGATTTTCTATTCCACTTTCAAAATTTATAAGTCACAACTTATTATTTACACAATTCCATCCATTATAGGCTTGAATATATTATTCTTTTTATTTTAACTCAAGCCTTATGCTTATTTATATCCCGAGCACATTTTTATTCCATGCAATTTAATTTTGATTCTTTTATAAGTTATTCTAATTTATTTACTTCAATTCCAATCCTTATTCAATTTATTTCCCATTCGTTCAGCTAAGAATTTAATTCCATTCATTAATTCAATTGAATTCTCATCCCAATTCAATTTTACTTTAACTCAAATTTATTTAACTCAATTCGATTTCAACTTGATTCTAATACAATTGGATATTATTTTCAGCCTATCCAATTAATGTCAATCCAGTCAAATTTTTATTTCCCATCCAAGTTAATTTCATTTTTAACTTTTCTCTTTAAATTTTAAATTCCAACATTCAAAGCTTATATTCCCTTCCTGATTTAAAAATCATCTCAATTTATAAGCTTACAACTATCTCATCAGGATTTTTAAACACCCGGCTTTGGTTTCAAATTATTTTGAAATCTCCAACATCTCAAATCACATTTCTCAAAAGCCAAACCAATCCTGGTTTTATTCCCAACAAATTTCCTTTGAAATTTTCAAAAACAACTAGTTTTTCTGAATAAATAAATTTTTGGCAGCAATCCGTCACTTAGAAATTCAAAAATGAATACTGATGATGCGGTCGTCATCATCATGATTATTTTCCAATAATCCAAGTGATCTCAGTGCTATATCACTTTCAAAATCCATTCAAAACACATTTTCTTTCAGGAATACCTCCAAAACAATAATACTGTTATTTATCTTCAAATACTTCCAAATCTCCAGGATTTCAAAGTTTCAAATTCTGTTTTAATTCAAATTTTAACTATAATGCATTTGTATAATTTAGGATTATACAAATTCTCATTTGATTATATTTCAATTTATAAATCACGTTTATAATTCATATTTATAAATTTCATTTTATAATGAATTTATTCCCTTAAACTTTAGTTATATTTCAATTTCTAGTTAAATTTTCACTTAACAATGATAATACTTTAATATTATCACTAACATCCAAGCAACCATATATTAGCTAAATATTTTACAAAAACTATTCTTTATATCAAAATATGTTTTGGGTAAAATTATTTCATTCACCCACATTTAAAACAATACCGTGTCGATTTTCCTATTCAAGCGTTTAGAAACCCCTTCGATACAGTTGTCCAGACTGGGCCGACGAAGGTTCATATACCACTCAATAAACCAATCAACACAATATTAAAATAATTTATATTCACTAACAAATACGCGCTCATATCTATTTATACGCTCAAACTCATTCTAGAGTATTACGGACTCTGTTTTAAATGAGTAATTCCTACCAGAGCCAAGGTTATCACCAACCTAAGCTTTGATACCAACTGTAACAGCCCGCAAATCCGTACGCCTTGAGTCACACTAATCTACAATAATCAACTCAAGTTGTATAGAAATACGAACCATTTGGTTTAAAGAAGAAGAGGTAGAAAAAGAAAATGAGAAACGACATCAGAATCTTACCATCGCAGCGGAATAATATAATAGATAATAAACGATCTTTACTCAAAATCAAATATTTCTATTTTTATATTACAACATCAGATTACATCAATCACAGTTCAACAACAGCAACATACAAATGGATACACAGCAACTCAACACAGCGGAATATATATATAAACAAGTACGGAAGTACGTATCGTCATCCAGTTTGTCTCCTGAGCTCCACAGCATCATATCCTGTAGTCTATAATACTCGGTCTGACCCGAGCATTACAGTTAAATAACAGCTGAGTCAGTCTGGAATACCAGCGTGAGAAAATCACACCCAATTGATTATTAAAGTTTCAAAAATCCTTTGAAAACAAAAGCATCTTGTAAGACCACGCCACAAATAAACATGTCGGGTTTTTACCTTACGATAGCTTAAACATTTTTATTAAAGTCCTATGATATTATAATAGTGTCTATAGAAAGTAAAATAGAATCTAGCTGAAATGCTTGCATCTCACGTTTCAGCAATAGTTGGGCACAATCAAAATCGTACGGGCGCGTAGGGTAAATGGATTCCAACTAACGGCTTGGCACTGGGGTACGACTTGTCACGGTAACTGGTCTAGATCAGCGTACCGAGGAGCCACCCTAACTCCCCTGCAACACAAGACCGGAACCATCCCTTACTGGACAATCCCGAGCAAGATCACCCCGCGGTTGGGATCAGCAACCGCCCACTAAGCCGAAATAAAAGGGACATCTAGACAGGGATGACCTCACCCTCCAGTGGGGGCTACCCACGAAGCCTTGCTGCATAACCCATGATTTCCAGCCATTCCCATTTGATGAGGCTTGAGGCTAAGCGTTACCTTTTTAGAATATATCCCTTAGAATGCCCATCGTCCATCTGACGATGTTTCGCAAGCATTCATCCATACAAGTCCGTTCCGGGTTCGAACGGAACCGAAGGCAATATTCCTACTACATCCATTTTGGAAATATCCTCAGGATTAGTAGCGACTAGCCCTTGCACTTCACTGCTCCATCTTCGAATCCAAAATCGTTTCCATGAAACGTACAAACCGGATCGAAGTGGTTTTTGAGAAATAAATCTCGATCCCGGTCTCTTCGAAACGATCAACGCATTTGTCCAATATTGATAGTCGGTTATTTAATTATCAATTAATATTCACAAACAACCATCAACCAATAAATAATTTTCCAAATTATTTATTAACCCCAAAAATATCTTCACAAGATATATTTCTACTTTTCAAACCCCTTTGAAAAACAGTTTTCAAACTAACTTTCTGTTTCAGCATAAACTTTCCCAAATAATTTTTTCCTAAATAATTTCTTTCTCCTCTGGAATTACCAAGCACAAAACCAGATCTTGAAATAATTTAAAACACCTTACTTTGAAATATACTTTAAAACATTTACTTTTAAAAAAAAAACTACTTCAATAATTTATTAAAAATATATACTATACGAATATTTGAAAATAAGGTTACTTAATAAAATATAAAACTGAATTTACACTTTTAAAACAAATACTAAATCACTTTTTAAATAATTATTGCTTTAATAGATTAAAAGGAAATACTTACTTTAGAAATTAAATATTAGAAATAATAAATTTTCCAAAACTTTCTTTTTAAAACTACTTTAAAACTTTAATTTATATTTAAAAATTTATTTTGAAAACGTACTTGGTTATTCAGGGAGAATTTCAAATCTCAATCACTTAAATCAATTTTCCAAATTAATTCCCAATTTATTGTTCTTGAGTTAAATCTCCTTACTTACTCGATTCATTTCAAAATCTATTAATTATGGGCTTTATTATTAATGTTTATAATTTCCGTTTGATTATAATCTTTTAACTGAAATATACCATCTTCAGGTTATTTCAAATTTTCTTCTTTATTCTTTCAATAAATTGAATCTTAAATTTTAAATAAATGTTTTATTCTTTTAAATAGTAACACTGAAGTTTAAAATTCATTAATCTTTCGTTTATTCAAAATTACCCTTACTAAGCCTAAGATTTATTTATTAAAATTTTAAAGTTATTTTATTTCCTTTCCAATTCATTCTTAAATTTATTCAAATTTTCTATGATTATTCTACTTCCAAATTCATTTCTTAATTTTCCAAAATCCAATTCTATATATCTAGATAACTTAGTGCACCAGATTATATTCAGGTAAATCATAACATCCAATATTCCAAATGTCAATAATATTCATCATAGAATATAAAATAACGACAACAGAGGGTATTAAATAATTTAAATAAATGTTGAGGGATCTAGTTGGATCCCTCCAACCTGTTTCCCTACATCCACAGACGTTAGCACAATATAAAATATCTTCACTATAAAATGAGGGAAATCAATTATTTCAAGGTGTAGTGTATACTACTATATAACACAACAATCAATTCAACCATTCAAACAATTATTTAAATTTAATCATTTAAATTTAATTTTAACCGAGCGAGATTAACTCACCTTATTTCCGTTTACAGTCCACTTCAACTTTGCCTTGGATTCACATTTTTTTTCTTCGACCTTGTATATAAATATTATACAGTCTATTAATTATTTGAATAAATCGAACTGTAAATTTTTATTTTAAATAAATTTAATTAACCAGAAATTTAAATCCAACTAGTTTCCGTTTAAATAAATTACTTTACTAATTTAAAACTATTTAGATTCAATTAAACAAATAAGTCATCTCCATATGCAAATGGAATATGAATACGTATATTTACTTTATATTATATTTTCAACTGATTACAAAAATAATCAATACCATTTAAAATTAAATATATTCTCAGTTTATAACTTCTATTTTCTGCAAAATCATTTCCAAAATTTCCTTTATTCGCATGGTTAACAAGTTCTCAGATTTATGGTATATAAATTTAAGTTTATACCTTACTGTAATTTATCCTTAATATAATTATATTAAAAACAAGAATAAAAAATCGATACCTTACTGACTCTCAACATCCATCTCGCCTACACAAACAAGAACACCATCGACACAGACGAGTCGCCCCTCCCATGCATTTCCCTTCTCAACCCCAAAATCGTGATTAGCATTAGTCGGCAGTTGATCGGATACCTTCCTCGCACTTGCCCTAGCTGCTGCTGGAGTTACTAACGCCGCTCCTTCCCCTGATGTCACATGATCGAGCACTGCTCAATCCTAGCCCCAAACCACTCGTGAGAATTGACGCGATTAATCGTGACCTCCCTCGATTGAGCCTCTCGATCGATATCACTTGCGAACGTCGCTTGCTCCCCCTTTCTTCCACGAGCCGATCGATCTCGATTTCGAGATACAAGGAGGCGCGATTTATAGTTAGGGAGAAGTCGCCACTTTTTTTTTAGTCGATTTGAACGAAAGGGTTTGCCCCTTTTTTTCTTTTAGTTAAATGAGAGGGTGCTTTATCCTTTCGTTCATTAGCTTATGAACGAAGCCTTTACCTTCTTTTTTTTTAATTTTAATTTTAGCTTGGAAGAGAAGGAACGTAAATAAGATTTCGTGCTTTAAAAAGGAAAGAAGAGAGGCATGTAACACGATTTTTATTTATTATTATTATTATATATATATATATATATTTCCGTTGAGAAAGAACGAAATTGATTTAAATTTTCGATATAGAATTTCAACGCGTTTATATGCCGTACGCTCACACAACCACTCCAATCGCTACAAAATTTCAAATCCGATAATAATCCAATATTACGGACTCAATGGAACTGGTTTCGTCGGATTTCGAGACTGTGCATCGGAAAGCTATTTTTAAATTCAATTTAAACTATAAAATTTCAAAACTGAACAGATCACTGTTAAATCAAATTTTAAAACTTCTATTATCCTCAGTATTATCAATATAAATTTTATAAGCTTTGAAATTATTTTTTATAGGCTTAAAATTCTAGATTCAATATTTTATCCAACTTCAAATTATTTAATTCAATAATTAAATTATCGAATAAATTGTGATATTCGTAATTCAAGTTAAAATTGCTCTATTGAATACTTAAATCAATTAAATAGCCCGATTTTAAATGCTTGAAAATTCCGGGTCGTCACAGTATGGAGAAGATAGATTTTTGGACCCAATTATTATATTGAATTTTCGATATAAACTTCAACGCGTTTATATCTCTTAGGTCTAAACATTCGAAATTTTAAATCTAGTAATAATACACTATTATGGATCCAATGGAACTGGTTTCGTCGAATTCCGAGATTGTGCCTCGTAATGCTATTTTTATATGTTAATTCAGACGATGTATTTTTAAAACTGAAAAAATCACTTTTAAATTCAATTAAAAAAATTTATTATCTTCATTAATATTAATATAAATTTTAAAAGCGTTTAAATTATTTTTTAACAAGCTTAAAACTCCATATCCAATATTTTAACCAGTTTATAATTATTGAATTCGATAATTAAATTACCCAATAAATAGTTATATTTGAAATTAAACTTAAAAATTAAATTTTAAATATTTAAAATAAACTAAATATTCCAATTTCAAATATCCAAGATTTTGGGTCGTTATATTTCTTCCCCTTATAAGAATTTCATCCTCGAAATTGCTAGGTAAGGAGAATGGTCCAAAACCCAATAACTAATTCCCAAAACCACATAGTTTCAAATAACTCACCGAAAACAATTATCTTTTATTGAAACTATAATATCACTACTAGTAATTTTCCAAATTAATCCATAGATTACACTAATATTATCTCCTCAATAATTCAAATTATAATTTAAAACCAAAATTTAAATTATCAAAATTTTCTAACTTCTTAAATTTTCAAATTTTTTTGTCAACGTCTCCTTTGCACGGCTAGATCCGAAAAACTACAAAACTACCTCTACGGCCCCAAATCATCAAAGAAAACAGATTCCAAGTGGCCTAATAAAAAAATCATCAATTTCATACGACAATTTAAACAGATACCTTTTTGTCGGACAATCAAATTTTACTTCTGAAATCGAAGACATCAATTTAGCTTTTGCTTTTTAATACCCGCATCATACTTATCAATAATATCTGATCATACAAATGAAAATCTTTTATTCAGCATTTTAAATTTCTAATTTCTATTTCATCGATACCACTACGACGTACATATATCATCCGTACGCAATATCAATACTGATCGCTCACTCAATCACACAATCACTTCCGAACTAATATCGTTCACACGACTTTTTATTGCAGACTCAGATCTCGATTCTTGATAAGAAACCGTTATTCTCCTTGCATAGCCATATACTATGATAGAGGCTTCCAAGATCAATCAAAAATTCACGTCCAGGGTCCGCTGTCGAAAATCGAGTAAAAAATCCTAACTCCGATCGATAGAAATTATCTTGAAATTACGTGCTCGAATCCGAATTAAATCGTCATGCAAATAAAATAATATACATATAACCTACGTATTAATTCCAATTGACTATTAGTTATATCAATTTCTTATTTACATTTATACCATTTACCTATGTACTTAGTATATTTCCTAGTACCAATTTTACTTAAGAATTTCACCATCAATTTCTAAAGTCTATTACAAACATTTTATACAAAGCTCTTATGTTTATTTCCACTTCATTACTTTAGTTTATATCCATTTCTATTCAATTTAGATTTTCAATTCCATTTGATCTGAATTTACCTTTCCAAATTTATTAAATATGGAATTTTTATCAACCATCTCTCAAACCATATTCAATTCACTATTTATGGTAATTAGTTCCATCCACCAATTCATTCCAAATCTCAGTGAATTTTATTTCCAAACTATATTTTGTTTAGCCCACCTTAGGCAAAAATTTCGAAATTCGCCTTATACTTAACTCAAGTTAAGTTCAATCCTATTCCAATATTCAATTGCATTCCCATTTACTTACTAATTAAATTAATTAGTTCATCCACACATTTTATTTTCAATCTTAATAAATTCTATTTTCAATAATTATTTCATTTTGCCTACTTAGGCTAAATTCCCAAATTCTCTTTATTTAACTTAATTTGAGTTAATTCCTATTTAAAAAATTTATAAGTTTTCCAACTTATTTATATTCCATAAAACATTTTAAATCAAACTCTATAGTATAAACAATTACTTAAGTATTTGAAAATCATTTTTGAAATCATATATTGTATCTACCTGCCTTTTGGATGTTTTAAGCAGACACACATGTCGTACTCAAACCATTCAAAATGGCAGATTGCAATGGGGTAAATAAGAAAAAGAGAAAGGAAATAAACAAATACAGAATCTCGTAGCGGAATGATAAAATATAATAATCAAATAACAATTCACGAAGCTGTTTTATAAATACATTTGATTATTCTTTTACAACACAAAAATCAGAATTACATAAAGCAGAAATAAATAAATAAATAAATAAATGCAGCGGAACAACATGATGTAGTGGAATAAATATAATAAATATTGGTAGTACAAATCTTCGTCTTCGTCCTCTAGAAATAAGATCTTCAACCCTATAATGCTCAAGCTGACCCTAGCGAATTGAAAAGACAAAACACTCGAGTCAGAACTAAAAGATCTTATGTTAGTTAAATAATCGGTAAATATGCATGTGACGGCATCAAAGATGTTTATGGGGTTTGACATCTCCTATCCAGTTTCTAACATGAGTGCAATAACTTAAGAGACATTCGGGATTCACATCTACTAAGGATCCGTTAAACTCTCTACTATGTAGCACAATACGCTATTATAATATGTTTACAGTAAAGAAAAAGTATTAAAATAGCGTTAAGGCATTACCCATATCCCCCTTAACACATTTTATATATTGCCTGTTTGTGTCAAAATTGGGCACAACACTCGTCGGAAGTTTTTGAAGAGATAATAAATGAAGAAAGTAAATTAAAACGTGGATTATCTAACAAAAACTCCAAATAGCATGAAGTAAACTGCACAAGAGACAACGATTTAGAGTGGTTCGGCGTTTTGCCTACGTCCACTATGAAGTTTTGTTACTTTATTGCTTGATATTCGGAGAATACAACTTTTTAATGTCAAAGTACAGCAAGTAGTAAGCCAAAATTCGAAATCAAGGGCAGTAGTGGTGCTCTGAAGCAATACTGGCAGCGTCTGGGCGTTCTCTTACTCTCAAAATTCTCCGATCCCTTTTCTGAATGACCAGGGGCTCTATTTATAAGTGTTGGAGGCTGATATTTTGCCTAAAATTCGGGGAGACCACTTCTGGTACGTGTGGGGGGCCCACATGGCCTGGCGCAGCGGATATTACGAAAACAATGAAATCGATAAAACGATGAAATGTAGCAATCGGCGGATTGATGAATACCAAAATGCCCAAATTCGTTAATCCGAAGATACCGAATTCTAGCTATCTCTAACACGTTGATCGCGCACGATACCGTGAAAGAAGATCTTCAATTCTTCAAGCGTTGATCAAGCGCACTTGATTCCGCGAATCGGCTTCAACAATCGTTGATTCGAGCGCACTCGAATAACCGAAAGTGGAGATAGGAGATTACACTCAACTACCAATTTAAGATGAAAGCACACATCAATCAACAAGAATTTTTATTCAAAAATCAACTCCTTGAAAATGTACAACTCACGCGTATTTATAGTATTTGACAACCGGTCCTTAAGTCGTACACGACTCATCCCCCACGACTCACGACTCACGACTTAAGGCTCTCGACTTAGCAACAACACCATACCCAAATTACAACACAACACATATAAGTCGGCAGCGACTCAACAGCTTCTCACACGCATTACAATTATGCGACCAAAGACGAGACGACTCACGATTCAGCATTACTCACGACCTAACTTAGGTCGTACGCGACTTAACAGATTCACATAACACAGGTATGCGACTTAACAATATGTCGCGACCTAACATTACACGGTTCAACCTTACAACACAGTCACACGACCTAAATACACAAACGACATACGACTTAAAGAAAGTACAAACATATTACACACTTTATCATGATATACGACCTAACAAACTCAGCGACTTACGACTCAACAGACCACGACTTAACACTTTTCAACATAATGACTTAACGACTCATGAATCAAACGACTCATCTTGTAGGCATCACCACCCCAGGTCCAGCGACCTAAACCTACTACGACTTAAGCTTCTGAGCGACCTACTTTGATAGGTCGTGACCCGTTAGGTCGGGTAACCTCAATACGTACCAAACCAAGTGGATGCGGCATACCCCAACGACCTAAACCCGAGCGCCTTATCTCCAAATGACTTATCTCCGAACGATTCAACTCCCCGTAACTCACTAAGTCGTTTGATCTCTTTGTATCTTTCCTCTTATGTTCTTGGTTAGGTCGCAATGCTATTCTCAGTGACTCGTTAGGTCGTGAACGACCTATAGCTTCCTTCTTAAGTCGTGGATGGCTTAACTCTTCCTTAAGTCGTGTACGACTTATTTCTTCTCTGGCCTGAGCTGCATCATCCTCCCCTGGTTGAGAAAAATTCGTCCTCGAATTTGTAAATTCTTCCACATCAGATTGTCCATCTCCATAATACGGCACAGGATGCTTAACATTGAATACGTCAGAAGTGTATACATTCTCCGGCAGCTTCAACTTATAAGCATTCTCATTGATCCGTTTCACGACTTCTACAGGACCAATTTTTCTGGCTTTCAACTTGTTATAAGCGCCTATTGGAAAACGATCCTTCGTTAACACAGCATAAACCAAATCACCTTCGTTAAATTCAACACTTCGTCGCTTCAAATCTGCTGTCTGCTTATACTTCTCATTTGCTTTCTCTAATCGTTCTTGAACGATCTTATGACATTCCGTCAATCCATCAACAAAATCAACAGCCCGTTTAATCGTCCCCTTCGGTTGTGGCACTACCGTTAGGTCCAACGGTCCCCTTGGTAAATTTGAATATACAATCTGAAATGGACTGAATCCCGTACTACGATTCACTACATGATTATGAGCAAACTCTGGCTGGCATAACTTCATATCCCAACTTTTCAGATTGTCCTTCACAAGACATCGCAATAAATTTCCCAACGATCGGTTAACAACTTTGGTCTGTCCATCTGTTTGCGGATGATAAGCGCTGCTAAAGTTCAACTTCGTTCCCACCATCTTCCACAAACTAAGCCAAAAGTGACTCAAAAATCTGGTATCCCTGTCCGAAACAATAGACTCTGGCAACCCATGTAAACAATAGATTTCTTTAAAAAACAATGAGCAACACGAACATCATCCGCCGTCTTCTTACAAGCAATAAAATGTGCCATTTTCGAAAATCTATCCACCACAACAAATATAGAATCATTTCCCCTTTGAGTTCTAGGCAATCCCAAAACGAAATCCATGCTGATATCAACCCACGGTTTAGATGGTACAGGTAACGGCATATACAATCCCGCATTTGTCGCTGTTCCCTTCGAAACCTGACATATATGACATCTCTCCACAAACTTTTCAACCTCTTTCCTCATCGATGGCCAAAAATAAGATTGAGAAATTAACTGCAAAGTACGATCTCTACCCACATGGCCTTCTTCGTGCAACTCTTTGATAATCTTCATTCTCAAACTGCTCTCAGGAATACATAACCGATTTCCTTTAAACAAGAATCCATCAACCAACATAAATTCATCAGTATCTCCATCCTTAACTTTCTCAACAAACTTTGCAAAGTAAGGATCCTCCTCAAACAATTATGGCAATACTTCGAATCCCGTTACTTCAATCTTCAATGTTGTCAACAAATGACTTCTCCTACTCAAAGCATCAGCCACACGATTCGTCACCCCAGATTTGTGCTTAACAACAAAGGTAAATTGCTTTAAATATGCAATCCACGATGCATGTCTCGCTGAAATCTTATCCTGCCCCTGTAAATGCTTCAAAGCTTCATGATCAGTGTAAAGAACAAATTCTTTCTGAAATAGATAATGCCTCCAATGTTTAACAGCTTGTACAACAGCGTAAAATTCAACATCGTATGTACTATATCCCAGCTTTGCCCCTGATAACTTCTCACTGAAATATGCAATAGGTCTTCCACACTGACTCAACACTCCTCCAATCCCAACCTTTGATGCATCAGTATGTAGCTCAAACAACAACTGAAAATCTGGTAATACAAGAATTGGTGCTGTCGTCAACAGTTCCTTGATCTTCTCAAAAGCAATCCCAGCTTCCTTTGTCCAAGAAAATTGTTTCCCCTTCATGCAATCAGTAACTGGTGCCATCACGCTACTGAAGTGTGGAATGAATCTTCTGTAGAATGATGCCAATCCATGAAAACTTCTAACTTCAGTGATAGTTCTCGGTTGTGGCCAATTTCTAATGGCTTCAACTTTACTTTGGTCCACTTGGATTCCCTTCTCAGATACAACATATCCCAAGAATAAAACACTTCGAGTCATGAACACACATTTCTTCGTAGCTGCATAAAATTGTTCCTCACGAAGAATAATTAACACCTTTCTCAAATGTTGAACATGCTCATCCGTACTCCTGCTGTATATCAGAATATCATCAAAATACACCATCACGAATTTCCCAATGAATGGTCTAAAGATTTGATTCATCACCCGCATGAACGTACTTGGCGCATTCGATAGACCAAATGGCATAACCAGCCAATCATATAATCCTTCCCTCGTCTTGAAAGCGGTCTTCCATTCGTCTCCTGGTCTAATTCGAATTTGATGATATCCACTCTTCAAATCAATCTTTGAAAAGATAGTAGCCCCACTCAACTGATCTAGCAAGTCATCCAACCTCGGCATAGGAAATCTGTAGCGAACAGTAATCTTGTTCAAAGCTCTACTATCGGTACACATTCTCCATGTTCCATCCTTCTTCGGCACCAACAAAGCTGGTACTGCACAAGGACTCAAGCTTTCCTGAACACGTCCCTGCTCTAACAACTCTTCCACTTACCTCCTCAACTCTTCATGTTCCTTCAGACTCATTCGATAATGTGGTCTATGCGGTAATACTGCTCCCGGAACAAGATCGATTTGATGTTGAGTGTCTCTTAGTGGCGGTAACTCCTTAGGTAACTCTTCTGGAAATACATCTTCAAATTCTTTCAAAACTGGCTTTGCTTCTTCTGGAATTCCAACCTCTTCGTTACACTCTCGCCCAATCAACAAAAACACTTCAGGCTCCTCTTCAATCTCCTTGACAAACTCCTTCAAAGATAGCAAAGTTTTCATTTCTTCGATCTCCTCTAGCTTGCTTTCCTTCTGTTGCTGCTTCTTGGGAACTAAAGTGATTTTAGTACCTTCAAACATGAAACTATAGCTATTAGCACGACCATCATGTTGCACTGCTCTATCAAACTGCCATGGCCTGCCCAACAACAAATGACACACATCCATGTCTACAACGTCACATCAAATTTCATCTTTGTACTTCTTCCCAATAGAAAAATTCACACAAGCCCTTCGACACACCTTCACTTCACCTCCCTTCCTTAACCATGCTAGCTTGTACGGTTTAGGTTGCTTCTCAGTTTTCAAGTTCAACTTTCTTACTGCTTCTGTAGAGATAATATTATCACAGCTTCCAGCATCAATAACGAACTAGCAAACTTTCCCTAGAATAGTGCATGTCGACTGAAAAATATTGCTTCTCAACCAACTAGAATCCTCTTCTTGCTTTGGTGTAAGACATGACCTCCTCATCATAAAATTACAACCTTCATCTCCAGACAATTCTTCTTCCTCCTCGACATAAGGTGTATTTGAACATTCTGCCTCCTCACCATCATCCTCCTCAACTTCTGTAACCATGGTTCTCTTCTTTGGCTTCGGACATTCATTGCTTTTATGACCCAACTCCTGGCAATTGTAACATTTGAAACCACTGCTAACCTTTGCCTTTTCAGCCTCCTTCACAACTGGCTTACTGACAGGTTTAGGAACATTAGAACTCCCACTAACACCCTTCACTTGATTATTGGAATTAGTAAACACACCACCTCCACGCCTTCCCTACTTCTCCCAAGCCAACGCTTTCTGATGTGCCTCTGCTACTGATCTAGGATCAAACATATTAACCATATCATGGATCTGCATTCTCAATCCCCCAATGAATCTAGCAGTTAGCTGTTCTTCCGTTTCCATAATATCATTTCTGGCAATGAGTTGGTAAAATTCATCTGCATAATCATTAACTTTCTTCGTCCCTTGCCTTAGATTCTGCAATCTCTCGTACATAAGTGATTGATAGTTATAAGGTAAAAATGTAGCTCTCATCAACTTCTTCATCTTCTCCCATGATTCAATCTTTGACTTTCCCATTCTCTCCCTTGTAAATTTAGTTTGCTGCCACCATGCCGAAGCTCTTCCCCTCAACCTAGTAGCAACCAACTTCACTCTTCTATGCTCAGGAACCTCCTTGAAATCAAAGATCTCTTCAACATTTGACAACCAATCTAAGAATTCTTCAGCTAGCATTCCACCCTTGAATTCCGGAATTTCCATCTTCATTCCCAATTCCCATCGACGATCATCATCTACATCTCGACATGAATTTCGAACTGGGTCTCGTTCTCGATAATGAATGCTAGCTCTATCACCCTCTTCATCAAAATCAAAAGTACGCCTACATCGATCTCGACCATTGTCATCCCTTCGTTCATGCATGCTTCTTCGACTTTGTCTCTCTTCATCTCTATATGCCTCATTCTCAAATTCTCGTGAAATTCTTCTTTCTTCATGTCCATAGTCATGATGATCTCTCCGTGATGAAATTGATGTTTCTCTTCTATCTCTAAAAGAATGCGGTGATACCCTCCTCGCTTCCGTAACCGATGGCGAAACTCGGTTTCCTCCATGGTTCGAGTTTGGTGATCTCCTCCTTTGAGTTTGATTCAAATCATTCATCAACTTCTCTAACTTTCCAATGCCTTCATCAAATTTCTCATTAATACGTTGTTCCATAAGCTCGGCTTCTTCTCTTCTATACAACGCTTCAACATTTTGATGACGGTTAGCTCTCCTTGGCGGCATGATTGGAAACTCTTCACAAACACTTCAAAACTTCGCAAATACTTCAACAAATCAAACACAAAACTTCAACACAAGACCAACAAGTCACGGCCTCAACCTTGACTCGGCAATAGCTCTACACGGCTTAACTCCTTAACTCGGCCTCCACTTCAACAAAATGTACTTCAACACAAACTATGCTCGGCCTTCAAACACTTCACGGCTTAACTTGGCTCGGCTCAAGGTCTTCAAGAAACTTCAAATTCAAACACTTCTCCAACTCTAGATCCAAAATGAAATGGATAAAAATCTTCAAACTCGTTGCAACTTCAAGATGAACACGATAAACTCCAACTTCAAACTTCAACTTCAAAAATTGGCTCCAAGTCTCGGCTTAGCTATGATTGGCTAAGTCTAGCTCTGATACCAAAACTGGCGCAGCGGATATTACAAAAACAATGAAATCGATAAAACGATGAAATGTAGCAATCGGTGGATTGATGAATACCAAAATGCCCAAATTCGTTGATCCGAAGATACCGAATTCTAGCTATCTCTAACACGTTGATCGCGCACGATACCGTGAAAGAAGATCTTCAATTCTTCAAGCGTTGATCAAGCGCACTTGATTCCGCGAATCGGCTTCAACAATCGTTGATTCGAGCGCACTCGAATAACCGAAAGTGGAGATAAAAGATTACACTCAACTACCAATTTAAGATGAAAGCACACAGCAATCAACAAGAATTTTTATTCAAAAATCAACTCCTTGAAAATGTACAACTCACGCGTATTTATAGTTTTTGACAACCGGTCCTTAAGTCGTACACGACTCATCCCCCACGACTCACGACTCACGACTTAAGGCTCTCGACTTAGCAACAACACCATACCCAAATTACAACACAACACATATAAGTCGGCAGCGACTCAACAGCTTCTCACACGCATTACAATTATGCGACCAAAGACGAGACGACTCACGATTCAGCATTACTCACGACCTAACTTAGGTCGTACGCGACTTAACAGATTCACATAACACAGGTATGCGACTTAACAATATGTCGCGACCTAACATTACACGGTTCAACCTTACAACACAGTCACACGACCTAAATACACAAATGACATACGACTTAAAGAAAGTACAAACATATTACAACACTTTATCACGATATACGACCTAACAGACTCAGCGACTTACGACTCAACAGACCACGACTTAACACTTTTCAACATAATGACTTAACGACTCATGAATCAAATGACTCATCTTGTAGGCATCACCAACCCAGGTCCAGCGACCTAAACCTGCTACGACTTAAGCTTCTGAGCGACCTACTTTGATAGGTCGTGACCCGTTAGGTCGGGCAACCTCAATACGTACCAAACCAAGTGGATGCGGCATACCCCAACGACCTAAACCCGAGCACCTTATCTCCAAATGACTTATCTCCGAACGATTCAACTCCCCGTGACTCACTATCGTTTGATCTCTTTGTATCTTTCCTCTTATGTTCTTGGTTAGGTTGCAATGCTATTCTCAATGACTCGTTAGGTCGTGAACGACCTATAGCTTCCCTCTTAAGTCGTGGACGGCTTAACTCTTCCTTAAGTCGTGTACGACTTATTTCTGCTCTGGCCTGAGCTGCATCATGGCGGAATTCTGGAGATCTGGGCCACTTTAGGATCGATTCGACCCTTGGTTCGAATCGATCAAAAAAGTGTCCAATCGTGATGAAACTTGGCGTGGACATTCTTCTATGTACGTGCAAGCTCCTGTGAAAATTTCATAGCATTTGGACTTGAAGATCTCAAGTTATGATCGATTCAAGATTGCATTTTCGGTCAACAAGCTTGGTTCGAATCGATTCCTTAGGGTCGAATCCATAGGGTCGAATCCACCATTTTAGCCACCTTGACTTAGTGGATTCGAGGTAGCATTCGTGGAGTCGAAGCGAGGGGGGGGGGAATGATGGATTCGATCATGTGCTTCAACGATGGATTCGAAATGAATCAACTGCATGGATACGAATGTCTCCTCCTTGATGGATTCGAAGCGAGATTATGTTTCGTGCATTTGAACCAAGACTTGCTTGATGGATTCGAGGCGAGGCCATCTGATGGATATGAACTCATATGCTCTGATGTAAGCAAAGTGGAGTGACTTCATAGACTCGAAGGATTTCAACCTGATGGATACGAAGTGGAGTTGTCCCATGGATTCGAGGTATCTCGCCTTGAGGGATTCGAAAGAAGGCCATTGGGATGGATTCGAAGTTTGGCCATTGGGATGGATTCGAAGGAAGAGGTGACTTGATGGATTCGAAATCATGCTCTCTCGATGGATTCGAACTTCGGCTGATTTCCTCCAACTCGAAGCAGTCATAACTTGAGCGTGTGAACTCGGATTGACTTGAAATTTGAGATGCGGGCTTCTGTGATCATTCTTGTCATGTCCTATCAATTGTCATGTCGATTTTGAATGCATAGCTTCGAATCGATGGTTATAAAAGAAAAAGAAAAAAGTCTCGTGGCGATCGATTCGAAGGAGCTTAATATTGATCGATTCGAAGTAATAATATGTTGATCGATTCGAAGGAGCTCAACTTTGATCGATTCGAAGTCATGTAGGGCTTCATGGATTCGAACTGCTCCTCTGTCCCAAGGTCTCATCGAGTCGAACTACATGGAGTTGGGGCGTACCGATTCGAAGTTCATCGATTCGACTCGTGTCGATTCGGGTCGATCGATTCGAACGTTCTTGCTTCTGAGACTCCCACTATTCTGATTTGCTCCAATATCTGAACTACGACCAATTTCAAATTGAACTTTAACGAACTCACTGAACTTTAGCATACTTGACTCCGGTGAGCTTCGGCCTTGCATAATCGAATTTGACTTGACCTCTCTTTTGGAGCTCGTCGATGGCACCATGACTTAAACAAAATATAACGAATTTATACTTGAATTGGTCAGTAGCATCTGGGTGGCGTGAAAGTGACGGTCAGCGATGACGGTCAATTTCATTCTCAAATTCCAAAGTTTCGTCATTCGGACATCTTGTTTCAACTTGTAAAATCTGCTTAAGTTTTGCATAGCACTTGCACTGCACGACATACTCATGCACTTTACTCCGGGGGAATGCATGGGCTTTTTATGTATTTAACGCCGCTTTCTGGTGAGTTAGTTAATTATGGAATCTTCGAGTTCTCAACAACAAGAAGCACAAAGCTCACCTCTTCCAGCGCTTGAGATTCCGAAAATCCCTCCTGAAGTCATAGATCCGGCTCCGGATGAGTTGCCGGAGGCCAAATTTATCGAAGATCCTGTCGATTCTGTCCAGTCCAATATCTCGGAGTCTCTTTTGGGCCGGATATGTTAGAAACATAACATATCTCTGGACGATGTTTTATTACCTAGTGCTAGTGACAGACCATATAACCCACCTGAAGGATATACTGCCTTTTACGGTTATGCCTGCGCGGCTGGATCTCTTCCTCCTTTTAACCAATACATCAGAGAGATGCTGTCGTATTTAGGAATCGCTCCTTCACAACTCCATCCCAACGGGCATGCATTACTGAACAGCGTCTTTTTCATATTTATGGATTGCCTTTTTCGCCCTCCAAGGCCTAACGAGATCAGGAACATATTCAATTTCAAGAGTAGGGGTGATAGCCAGTCTTTCACTTTTCTGGAAGCGGTTAGAAACTGTCAGGTTGTGACTGGGGCCTAGACCAGGCTTAGCTACTTCAAGAATGAGTGGTTTTTTGTTCAATGCCCCCTAGGGTTTGCCAGGAGATGGTTATCCAGACGTAAGCATCATAATTTATCTTTGAATGGCCACTTTTAATAATTACACTAATACTCTGTTACTCTTACAGCCATCATTTCGAGACCTACCAGTGGGCATTATAGAGGCGTCGTTCAAAGCTTGCAAAGGGTCCCACGCGACTCGAGGCACATAGACTTGCTGTTGACCGACGATAACTTAAGGACATTGGGTTTGATTGGGATGAGCCAGAGTATGGTAATTGAAGGATTGGCGAAATCGGCCTCGAGGAAGAAGAAGAAAGTGGCAAAAAGAAAACCTGGTGTTGTGATAAGAGAAGTGAGCGATGATGAAAGAACACCCACGGACACTGAGATAGCAGCCGACCTTTCTCGAATAGAAGAGGGTCAGAAAGGCAAGGTTGCTGTACCTTAGTTTAAGAGATGGAAGTCTGTAGTCGTAACCCGTTCCAAACCTGGGGTTACTGTTTCCAGCTCCTCTCCTCGCCAGTCCGGAGACCTTTTCACAGGGCTGGACGATATTCCCATTCCGGACTACATATCTCTCCACCACGGGTCCGGGTTGGAAGAGCTCCGGGGAGCGCTTGATATAAGCGAATCTTTACCCGTTAGTGTAATCGACGCTTCTGGTTGGTCGGGGGGTTTGCACATTTACACACTTTTCACAACACTTCACGACTTCCACATGCATTGCAGTGCTTTTTCTTGGTACTTAACTGAATTGTTTCTTCTTCACAGGTGCCATGTCGGATCGTCCTTCTACACTTGATAGACTTCGGCGAGTGCATCATTCTTCATTTTATTACGAGTCTTGCCGTAGGGATTCTGACCGTGATCGTGAACGGAGGTATTATGAGCAAGAGCATCATGAAAGGGACCATTCCCGATATTATTCTAGCCAGGAGCGTTCTGATAGGGACCGAAGGTACCGTTCACCCTCTCGTTATCCTCCGCCATCCAAAGGCCAAGCACCTGCAGTCGAACCTTCGCGATAACAGCCATCTCAACAAATCTCAAAACCTGGTCCACACCGTTCAAGGACTGATACGGCTACGACCGTAACTGTGGAGGAGGCCCCTCTTGAAGCGTATGATGAAGGGGCTATAAGAATTGCTCAACTGAAGAAAGATTTTCCAGAAATATGCTTCGACGCCTATATCTTTCCACCCAATCTCAAAAGAATTCCCGAAGAGGCTGTGAGCACCGCCCTCAGCTATACCCGTGATTTTTATGCTCAGTATAAAGAATGCAGTATAAAGAATGGTACAGGGCGGCTGTTAAAGCTTCGAAAGTAGCCTTCGAACGAGCCAAAGTTATTTAGAAACTGGAAGTAGACTTGGCTCAGAAGAACCGTATTATTGGCATACTTCAATCTGAAACGGAATCTTCTCGTAAAGCCGAAATGGAGTCGCTAAAAAAGGTCGATGAGACACTAGCCGAGATGGCGAAGATGCAACAAGCGCATTGCACTTTGTTGAAGATTTGGGCCATCGGTATAAAAATGTTGAGGCCGAGCGGGATGCGGCGGTCAAAGAGCTTGAGGAATTGAAGGCTAAGTTTGCCGACTTGAGCAAGGAAAAAGATGACGCTAACATGGCCGCACAAGAAGTGTGCGAGCAAGCCGTGTCTCTTCGAGCTGAGCGAGACTCGGCGGTTGCTAAGGTTGAAGCGGTGGAGGCAGAAGTGGAAGGGAGAGTTCAAGCAGAGATATTCAGAGTAGAAGCCGAGTTTGATGATCTTCTTGACACTTACAATGCTAATGTGCTTGAGCGCAGAAATCTCTCGTGGCTCGGGGATTATTCTATGCTTCTACTCAGTGCTTGAAGAAAGTTGGTGGCGAACAAGAAAGCATCTCTCCCTGAAGGTGCCGTGGATGAATTTGAACTCGAGTCTCGCTTGTTGAGCGAGGAGGAAAGGAAACTTCTCCATGAAGCGATGATTTCTGCTGAGAGAGAGACTTGGTTTTCAACATGTGGAGACTGGCGAGGGTTCTGGAGCTGCACATCATAGTGAGGATGTTTCAGTTGATTCCCCGACCTCGTTTGGAGTTACTGCTGCAGTTGGTCCACATGTTGTTCCTGCTTATAACCCGGATCGATCGGAACTGTCTCTTGGTACAACTACTGTTTGCGAACTCGTCTCATCACCGAGCCGAGGCAAGAAAGGTATTTCAAATGTTGTTTAAGTATTTTTAGAATGACGAACTTGGAACAGATCATTTGACTACTTATTCTCATTTCTTTTCGACCAGTGACTGAAAGTGATGCGCCAGCACTTCCAGTACCACAAACTTCGCAGCCAATGCAAGTGGCTGTCGTTACTGAGGCTATTACAACTACCGCCGTAGCCGGCGAGATGGGATAGGGGAGTTCAATGTCGTTTGATGTTCAGATGATTGAGGAACTTCTCAAGCAACCCTGTGAATCTTTTACCGATCCTTCCTTTGCAATGGGTGGAGTCGCTCCAACTTTTAGCTCGTTTATGCCGATTGTCAGTGTGTCCAGCGCTGCTCGATCTTCCTGAGAAGAAGAAATCCTTGCCGAGATAAGCGCTGAAATGGTTGCGGTGACGACGGTCGGTGGTTCCGGAAGTGTTGTTGCTCCACCAAGCTTAACTCCTTTAACGGTTACTTCTCCTGCCGGCACAACTATAACTTCTAGCGCTGAAGTTCCACCACCTGTTACGGCTTCTCTACCTCCGGTTCGTCCTCACAAAAGGATCTCTATCCCTTCCAGCTATGAGGAAGACGTGGATATTATGCCAGATCCTGAGGATGCCCCAAAGAAGGAAAAAAAATCTCGCAAGAAGCCGGGTAGTGGGTCTAGCGGCTCAACTCCGAAGAAGAGACACCGGAAGAAGAAGGAGTGAACTTCTCGTCTTATCATGCGGTTGTGAAATGGCAATTCTCCGTACTTCTCCTTTTTTAGACCGTGTATAAGTGTGGACTCGGCACCCACTTTATGGACTATTTTTTTTTGTTTTTTCATGTAATCAAACCCCTTTTTTGCTTGTTGATAGAATGGAAAACAACTCTTTTCTTTTTTGCTTAAGTATTGCATTGGTTAGCTCGTGCTCACATATGTCATAAGCCTTGAATACATGTCCACACTTCTGGGACTTAACATAATTTGCAATTAACAGTTCGGCCCATATTCTGGGAACTTATTAATTATCAGTGTTTATGACTTAGTTCGCTCTCCGGGAACTTGTAATTGATGTTTATACTCCAATTCACACTCCGGGAATTTGAAGTTAGTAACTTACACTCCGGTTCGCGTTCTGGGAACCTAGAGTTGGTGTTTATGCTCCAATTCACACTCTGGAAATTTGGAGATAGAGTTTTGTATTCTGGCTTGCACTCCGGGAATCAGAAGTTGGAGTTTATACTCCAATTCGCACTCCGGGAATTTGGAGTTAGCTCACACTCTGGGAGCGATGGATTTATACTCCGGTTCGCGCTCCGGGAACCGAGAGTTGAAGTTTATACTCCAATTCGCACTCTGGGAATTTAGAGTTGGCTCACACTCTGGGAGCGATGGGTTTATATCCCGGTTCGTGCTCCGGGAACCGAGAGTTGAAGTTTATACTCCAATTCGCACTCCGGGAATTTGGAGTTGGCTCACACTCTGGGAGCGATGGGTTTATATCCCGGTTCGTGCTCCGGGAACCGAGAGTTGAAGTTTATACTCCAATTCGCACTCCGGGAATTTGGAGTTGGCTCACACTCTGGGAGCGATGGATTTATACTCCGGTTCGTGCTTCGGGAACCGAGAGTTGAAGTTTATACTCCAATTCGCACTCCAGGAATTTGGAGTTGGCTCACACTCTGGGAGCGATGGGTTTATATCCCGGTTCGTGCTCCGGGAACCGAGAGTTGAAGTTTATACTCCAATTCGCACTCCGGGAAATTGGAGTTGGCTCACACTCTGGGAGCGATGGATTTATACTACGGTTCGTGCTTCGGGAACCGAGAGTTGAAGTTTATACTCCAATTCACACTCCGGGAATTTGGAGTTGGCTCACACTCTGGGAGCGATGGATTTATACTTCGGTTCGTGCTCCGGGAATCGAGAGCTAAAGTTTATACTCCAATTCACACTCCGGGAATTTGGAGTTGGCTCACACTCTGGGAGCGATGGATTTATGCTCCGGTTCGTGCTCCGAGAACCGAGAGTTGAAGTTTATACTCCAATTCACACTCTGGGAATTTGGAGTTGGAAGAGGGATTGTCGTGTATCAATCCCCGTTTATGTTGGTGTAGTGTTCTGCCCCCGAGCTTGGGTTTCACTTAGCGAGTGACCGGTCATATCACAGTTATTCACTATTTGAATAAATCCCACCGCGTGATGGAACTTAGCTCTCCGTGCATCGTGATATTGTACGTCATATTCAGTAAATCACAGCTCTGGCTCGAAGAGATGGCATTTTATTGCTGAAACGAGAAAACATGGCAAAGTTAGTTGCGTTATTACAAATTTAAATCTCAAAATTCTAGAATAAAATGCAAAGGAATAAATTGACAGAAAATAAATAAGTAAAGTCTTTTATATGTAGTAGCGACGAAGACTTTCGCTATTCCAAGCTCTCGGCAAAGTAAGACCGTCAACGGTCGATAATTTGAACGTGCCATCTCCGAGCTTTTGTGAAATCACATACGGCCATTCCCAATTTGGCTTCATGTGCGAAGGGACCGAATAGACCCTTTTGAGTACGAGATCGCCGAGTTCGAAGGTTCGCGGACGGACCTTGGCATTGTATGGTCGAGCGACTTGACTTCGATATGCAGCTGCCCTCAAGTCAGCCTCTTCGCGCTTCTCATCGAGTAAATCCAAAGATTCAGCAAGTAGTATGGCGTTTGTTTTCGGATCATAATACGTTACACGATGAGAGTGCACTTCCGTTTCGACTGGAATAACGGCTTCAGAGCCGTAGGATAAAGAAAACGGGGTATGACCGGTTGTGGTTTTATGAGTTGTTCAATAGGCCTATAATGCCATAGGAAGTTCGTCGACCCATTTGCCCCCAGCTTTTTCCAGTCGCTTCTTTAGAATGGACTTGATAACTTTATTAACAGCTTCAACTTGACCATTTGCTTGAGGGTGCGCTACTGCAGAGAATTTCTTATGGATGTGGAATCGTTGATAGAAATTCTTGAATTTAGCACTGTCGAATTGGGTTCCGTTATCGGTGATGATAGTATGTGGGAGACCAAAACGGCAGATGATGTTACGTACTACAAAGTTGATTACTTTCTTTGTTGTAATTGTCGCAAGGGGTTCGACTTCAGCCCATTTGGTGAAATAATCAACTGCGACGATGGCGTACTTCGCGCCACCTTTGGATAGAGGCAATGTGCCGAAGATATCTATTCCCTATATCGCAAATGGCCAAGGACTGACCATTTGGGTTATCTCAGTAGGCGGGGCTCTAGGAATTCAAGCGTGTTTCTGGCATTTGTCACATTTTCTTACATAGTCTGCAGTATCGCGATTAACAGTAGGCCAATAATACCCATATCAAAGTATTTTCTTTGCAAGGGCTTGCCCTCCAGTATGATCGCCACATTCTCCTTCGTGTACAACGTGTAACACTCGTTTGACTTCATTGTGCGCGATACAACGGAGGAGAGGAACAGAGTATCCTCTCCGGTACATGACTCCATTTTGAATAACAAATCGTGAGGCCTTTCGTAGAACTTGTCTTTTCTCCCTTCGCCGCTCGAGCAATACACCACGTTCGATATAATCTCGATAAGGGGTCATCAACGACTCCCTAGTCGAGGTAGCTTCAAATGTAAAATCGGTCTCCCTTCGATCAATGCTCGGAGAGGATAGGGTTTCAACCGGAACAACCCCCAACTGTTGAGCCTCACCTGTACTTGCTAACTTTGCCAACGAATCAGCTTTCTGATTGTGCTCTCGGGGTATGTAGAAAATGGCATAGTAATCGAATTGATTAAGCATCTCCAGAACTCGAGTTAGATAAGGGGCTAATCTTTGGTCTTTGGCCTGATATTCTCCTCGAACTTGACATACTATCAACTGGGAATCATAGTAGATCTCTACATCTATGATTTTTAGATCACGGGCAAGCTTTAGTCCGGTAAGTAGAGCTTCGTACTCGGCTTCGTTGTTGGTTGCACGGAACTCGAACTTTAAAGCATAACATATGGATCGTCCCTAGGGGGTTTCAAGCACTACCCCAGCTCCTGAGCACCGATCGTTGGACGCACCGTCGGTGTACAGCTTCCACATGTGTTCGGGAGGTTTGCTGGTCTCGGGCAAGTCTTCAGGAATAGTGAATTCGGCTATAAAATCTGCTAGGACTTGGCCGTGAATGGCTCTTCTTGGATTATAAGTGATGTCGAATTGACTCAGTTCGATGTTCTATTTTAGTAACCTACCAGACGTCTCAGGCCGCGTGAGGACCTGTCGTAACGGCTGATCGGTGTACACAGTAATAGGATGAGCCTGGAAATATGGACGGAGCTTCCTCGAGGCAATGACTAGGCAATATGCCAACTTTTCAAGCTTTGGATAATTTCTCTCGGCTCTGGTCAATCGTTTACTCACGTAGTAGACCGGTTTTTGCACTCGGTCTTCCTCCCGAATTAATGCAGCACTGATTGCATTTTCAGATACCGCCAGGTAAAGATATAACTGTTCATGATCTACAGGCTTTGAAAGGATTGGTGGTACGAAAAGATGTTGGATTAGCGATTGAAATGCGCCCTCACATTCTGCAGTCCATTCGAAGTTTCGTTTCCCTTTTCGAATCAAATCGAAGAAGGGAATGCATTTGTCGGTCGACTTTGAGATAAACCTGCTCAGTGCTGCAACTTTCCCATTAATACTCTAAACTTTCTTTATAGTTCTCGGAGTTTGAAGATTTCTGATATCCCAGATCTTCTCGGGGTTGGCCTCTATTCCTCGGGCATTGACAATGAACCCAAGGAATTTTCCGGATGCGACTCTGAAATGACATTTTAGTCGATTAAGCTTCATCCCGTATTTCCGGAGGATATTGAACATTGACTCCAAGTCTTTGACATGATTATCGGAGTATCGTGATTTCACCAACATGTCGTCTACATAAACCTCCATAGTCTTCTCAATTTGATCCGCAAACATCCGGTTGACTAAGCGTTGATAAGTTGCACCAGCATTCTTTAACCTAAAAGGCATGACCTTGTAGCAGTACAATCCCAAGTCGGTTACGAAGCTTGTGTGCTCTTGGTCTGGTACATGCATGGGTATCTGATTGTAACCTAAGTAAGCATCCATGAAGGATAACAATTCATGTCCGGCGGTTGAATCTACTAGTTGATCGATTCGGGGAAGCGGAAAGCTGTCTTTCGGGCAGGCTTTATTCAGGTCAGAGTAATCTATACACGTTCTCCATTTCCCGTTTGGTTTCCGGAAAAGTACGGGATTGGAAACCCACTCTGGCTATAAAGCATCTCTAATGAACCCATTTGATTTCAACTTATCGACCTCTTCTTTCAGGGCGGCAGATCTCTCTGGATCCATACCACGTCTTTTCTGCTTGACCGGGACATACCGCGGGTCAATGTTCAAAGTGTGGCTCGCGATGTCCGGCGAGATTCCACACATATCGGAGTGCGTCCAAGCGAATACGTCGAGATTCTCCTAGAGAAAATCAACCAATTCCTGTTGTATCTCTTGGTTAAGCTGAGACCCAATCTTCAACATTCTCGAGTCATTGTGATCATAGTCAATCGGGACATCGATGGTTAGCCCGGCCGGAGAAGCTTGACATTCCGTAGATTCTTCTTTATTATCATTGTCCCTTGGATCAAGATCCTTTTGGAATTGGTTGTGGTGCCCAGGCCGAGTCCCAGGCGCTAGTTGTCAATCGTCAGTAAAATGGACGCAGAGAGATTCCTCTACGCCCTTTCCTTTTTCTTTTCGCTGCGCCTCCCGCAGCTCAGCAACATAACAGGCTCTCCCAGCAGCCTGATCTCCTTGTATAACTCCTATCCCGTGGTCAGTAGGGAACTTCAGAGTTAAACACCATGGGGCAATAGCAACCCTAAATTCAGCAAGGGCCGGTCGGCCCAAAAAGGCATTGTATGGGGAAGGTATATCCAAGACAACAAATTGCAACATCCGAACTCTTCGGCATTCTCCCACTCCCAACTCCACCGGCAATTCAACCATTCTGGTTGGTATTGTCGCACTTCCGTTGAAGCCATGGACTCTTGATTGACAAGGTTTTAAGTCTTTAGCTTCCGTCTTCATTAAATCGTATGCTCTTTTAAATAGTATGTTCACGGAACTTCCACTGTCTACCAAGATCCTCTTCATCCAAGCAGGACCAACTTGAGCAGATATGACCAACGGGTCAATTGTGGGAGCTTCGACTTTATCGGCATCTCGATTTCTAAATACGATTTCATCAGCCATCGTCTTTTGTTGTTTAGCCAGTGTTCCGTCTTCTGAGTTACTGTAGCATTTAAAGTCCACATGCCTGATCGAGCTAGCATATGACTCCATTTCTCTCCAGCTTCTGTCTGCTGGATGGGGACCACCACTTATTGTATTGATAACCAACCTTCCGCCCGTACGAGCAGGTTCGCCTTGTCTTTCCTGATTCTGCGTTCGATTTTGATTAGATGGGCCCGCTCCACCAGACTGCGGCGCCCGAACAAACTGGTCCAACTTTCTCTCTCTGATCAACTTTTCAATGAGGTCTTGCAAATGCCTACACTCATTGGTATTATGCCCATAACTTTCATGAAACCTACTGAATTTTCCTGTTTGAATCTGCCTTTCTGACGAAGGCTTCGGAGCAGGCTTCTTGTATTGCATAGTATTACAAGTCTGTTGGTATACGTTTTCCAACGACGTGTTAAGTGGTGTATAACTGTCAAACATTGCGGCCCTACGTCTCGGACCACGATTCTGGTCTTGCTTCTTGCTTCGGCTATCGCCGTTTCTTGATCGTTGAGTCTGTTTATTTTGAATATTCAACTCGACTTTTCCTGAACTTTCTCTGGATTGTTTAACCGCAACATTACTCTGAATCCCTTCACTGCTGGGCCTTGCATCATCCTGCTTCCTAGACTGTTTCGCATCCTCTCGCCTCAAGAATTGAGCGGCTTTGGAATAGAAACGGTCCAACGATGCGGGAGGCTTTCCGGCTAACCAATTTTCAAACTCAGAATCAGGATCGATTCCTTTAGTCAAAGCCATTAAAATAGAATTATCATTGGGGTTGGTGATCTCTGCGCATGCAGCATTGAATCTCTCCAAATATCGTCTAAGTGTTTCTCTGGGAGCTTGAGTGACACTTGATAAGGTATTAACATCTTTAGGTCGGGCAATATGCATGCGAAATTGTTCAACAAATTTGGTATCTAACTGATCAAATGAAGAAATAGACCGTGGCGGTAATCGTGTAAGCCACATCGTCGTAATTCCCCCTAAGGAAATGGGAAAACTGCGGCACTTTACTGCGTCATCAGCTCTCGCAGCAGTCATCGACCATTCGTATTTCAAAATATGTTGATTTGGGTCGGAATTCCCTTCATACATGGGCAGGGTTGGCATTCTGAATCGCCGAGGAGGTTCAGCATACAATATGTCATCAGTAAACGGGGTATGACTTCGGGAGATTCCCCAATCGTCATTTGTTAGGCCTTGACTCTCGCGAATCATTTGTCGTACCATGGCTGAGAAGTCTGGCATTGGAAAATTCTGTGTATGTTGAGCCAAAGTGTGGTCGGGTTCCACAGTGCGAGCTGGGATCGGGCGCTGTCGACGATCCGTATCTCGCCTCCTTGGCTCGACGTCTTCTGGGACATATGGCTCTGGAGCCTGTCCCTGCTGATGATAATTTTGATTGGAGTGATCTCGGGCATCAACTCCTATGTCAACTGCAGCGGCTGTGGCAGCTCGATCATCTGCAGTGTATTGTGGAATAGTGCCTCCTCGGGAGGAGGGTCCAGTATGGAAGCTGGTTAATGGGCCAACTCTTACTTGCCTAACGGTTAACGCCTGTTGATAGTCAGCAGCTTGCGCATGGTTTTCGTCTAGCCTAGGACGGGTAGATCTGTTATTGTAGTCAGATGAAGCAGAGCTTTCGGTGGAAGAATGAGGAGCTTGATCCCTTCTGGATCTTCTTCGCTTTTGGCGATTTAATTGATTGGTCAACTTAGCGTTAGCGTGCAACTGCTCAGTTAGCTGTTGTCGGCTTTGGGTTAGTTCCTGGAGTAGCGCCTAGAACTTTTGTCTTGTGACCGGACCCGACTGATCCGTATGCCCAGCAGCATCTTGATTGGTAGACTGTAGCTGTGTGGGATTTTGCCTATCCCGACCTTCTTGATCACCAATGTTAGAAGTGGTTCTTGTACTCACCATCTTGAAGCGTTGAATCCTCTCCTAGACTTTGAACAAATCTGAATAGAACGGAAGGAATCTGAATATGAGGTCTGGATCTCTCTCTTAGATTTATGCAATCCGGTATCGAAGGTAGATCCAAGAAGCGGGAGGAAAAAACTGGGTTTGTTCTCAGTGAAAGCACCAAAATGTTTGTGTCAAAATTGGGTACAACACTCGTCGGAAGTTTTTGAAGAGATAATAAATGAAGAAAGTAAATTAAAACGTGGATTATCTAACAAAAACTCCAAATAGCAGGAAGTAAATTGCACAAGAGACAACGATTTAGAGTGGTTCGGCGTTTTGCTTACGTCCACTATGAAGTTTTGTTACTTTATTGCTTGATATTCGGAGAATACAACTTTTTAATGTCAAAGTACAGCAAGTAGTAAGCCAAAATTCGAAATCAAGGGCAGTAGTGGTGCTCGGAAGCAATTCTGGCAGCGTCCGGGCGTTCTCTTACTCTCAAAATTCTCCGTTCCCTTTTCTGAATGACCAGGGGCTCTATTTATAAGTGTTGGAGGCTGATATTTCGCCTAAAATTCGGGGAGACCACTTCTGGTACGTGTGGTGGGCCCACATGGCCGAATTCTGGAGATCCGGGCCCACTTTGGGATCGATTCGACCCTTGGTTCGAATCTATCAAAAAAGTGTCCAATCGTGATGAAACTTGGCGTGGACATTCTTCTATGTACATGCAAGCTCCTGTGAAAATTTCATAGCATTTGGACTTGTAGATCTCAAGTTATGATAGATTCAAGATTGCGTTTTCGGTCAACAAGCTTGGTTCGAATCGATTCCTTAGGGTCGAATCCATAGGGTCGAATCCACCATTTTAGCCGCCTTGACTTAGTGGATTCGAGGTAGCATTCGTGGAGTCGAAGCGGGGGGCAAAATGATGGATTCGATCATGTGCTTCAACGATGGATTCGAAGTGAATCAACTGCATGGATTCGAATGTCTCCTCCTTGATGGATTCGAAGCGAGATTATGTCTCGTGCATTTGAACCGAGACTTGCTCGATGGATTCAAGGCGAGGCCATCTGATGGATACGAACTCATATGCTCTGATGTAAGCGAAGTGGAGTGACTTCATAGACTCGAAGGATTTCAACCTGATGGATACGAAGTGGAGTAGTCCCATGGATTCGAGGTATCTTGCCTTGAGGGATTCGAATGAAGGCCATTGGGATGGATTCGAAGCTTGGCCATTGGGATGGATTCGAAGGAAGAGGTGACTTGATGGATTCGAACTCATGCTCTTCCGATGGATTCGAACTTCGGCTGATTTCCTCCAACTTGAAGCAATCATAACTTGAGCGTGTCAACTCGGATTGACTTGAAATTTGAGATGCGGACTTCTATGATCATTCTTGTCATGTCCTATCAATTGTAGCCTGATCCGGGCTTGGACGAAATTCATCGATATCCATGGTGAAGCAACGTACAGCCAATCTTTGAGACGAACTGTCTTTTATTTTTGATCAGTCCTTTGGTATCACGGCTTTGCCAAAAAGCGGGATAACATTGCCATAATCCATACAGTACCGTATGCTCCACCGTATAGGTTTACCCAGAGAGCACTCCATAGGTATGGTGTAAAACAAACTCGTAGAAGGCGCTCTAGGGCATGTGAACATGACATTCGAGGCAATGCCAGAGTAGATATACCAATTGCAGATCCGGACTGGTGGTAATGCATAGCAGTTACTACCTCCCACCTCGGAACACACACCCCTAATCAAAATTAATGGGTGTCCACCAAATAATCACACAAGTCATAATATGGTATCGAAGAAATGTGTCCGATCGGAGGTGCGACCTCACTTGGCCCGGCATGGCTCCTGTTTTAGTCACATCTAAGCTGACTCATGGGAGTCAGGGTCATGCCATAGCTTATTCAGAAATCGTTTGCCAATCCATCCTACTTCATTTTTGAAATCTCCACCACGTACACAATTGATAAAGTGGTTTTCATTATTGGCAGAGAGTTTGAAAATATCCGATCCCGGTCTCTTTAACAACCAAACGTTTATTTCATACCAGATGGTTCTTTTACATTTCAAAAGTCAATTTACAATTGATACGAAAATATCATATTCTTAAAACATATCATTTTCAAATCATATTCACTTTCAAAAATTACATTCACTTCCAAAATCATATTTACTCAAATATATCATTTCGCAAAAGGTATCAATTTAAAATTCCAACTTAGGTTGTATCATCATCAAAGATTTAAGTATAAATACTTCAACATTAAAAATTCTAAAATTTTAGAAAATAGTTTGGATGGTAATAAATAGTTTTAATAGTGAAAAATAGATTAAATTGGTTTTTTTAGGTTTAAAATGTTTTAAATAGATTGATTATAGATTAAACCGATTTAAATTATATTATGTATATTTTTAAATAGATTAAATAGATTTAAAATAGATTAAATATATTTAAATTATATTAAAAATATTTAAAATATATTAAATAAATTTAATTAGTTTAAAATTGATAAAAATAGATTTAATAGGGTTAAATAAGTTATAATAGATTAAATAAATTAAAATAGTTTTAAATTGATAAAATAGTTTAAATTAATTTAAAATAAATTTCAAAGTTATATCCAAACATTTTCAGTAACTCAATTTCAAATAAGTTCATTTATATTTGACACTTCAACTTTGAAAATCCAATTTAAATCCTTTGAGCCATTCACTAAATCAATTCCAATTTCAACATTTACACTAGGATTTTAAAAAATAATTCAGTTTATATAAATCAATTTCTATTTCAAAATACCAGTTAACTGAATTAAAAATTTCAAAGATTTGAAAATCATTAAATTTAACCAATCTGATGTCCGTACATAATTTTCTACCCTATGGTCAAGTGATACGGATATTTATCATTTCAATCTGCAATTTGCAATTTTACGGTTATATATTGTAACGATCCGGTATTTCAAACCATTCGCATCCACACATGTTGGATTTGAACTGCTCAAAACAACAGATTGTTAATATATATTTGGCAAAACTCAACATACATAGTAAATAAATCAATCATAGAATCATAGACATAGAGTAATATAACATCAAGCAGCGGAATAGATAAATAGTAGTTCATGAAGCTACTATATAAAAACCAAAGTTTGAAATAAAATACAACAGAATATCTCAAAAACAATGTAGTCTCAAATACACACAGATGACAAGTCTGAAACAAAACCACTGGATAACTGAAAGCTGAATAGATATAGATGGATCTCCAAGTGAAGCTCCAACTCCAAAGACGAGTCTCAAATGCTGTGACACTTAGTCTCACCAGAGCGTAAAGAAAAACACAAAACACTCGAGTCAGAATTAACATTCTTATATTAATAAATTAAACATAAGTGAAATGTCAACTGAAATACAAGTAACTTAAAGGTTGTTTGTGATTTCCATCTTCTAAGGATCCGTGGAACTATCTACTAAATATACGCTATTATAATAGGTCTATAGTAAAATAAAAGTATTATAATAGCATTAAGGCGTTACCCATATCCCCCTTAACACATTTTATATATTCCTATAGTTTATACAATGCCGCACGCTCCACCAAACCGGTGGTTTACATAGAGGACACCACATAGGTACAGTACAAAACAAACTCGTAGAGGGCACGATATGCATGCGACAAGGCACTCGAGGCAATGCCAGGGCAGATATACCGTTTGCGGATCCGGACTGGTGGTAACGTATAACAGCTACTACCGCCCACCTCATGACACATTCCAAAATCAAAGAGTGCACCCAATCAAATCACAAAAGCAATAGAATGGTATCCAAGAAATGTGTCCGATAGGAGGAATGACCTCACTTGGCCCGACATGGCTCCTGTTTTAGCCGCATCAAGCTGACTCACGGGAGTCAGGGCTACGTAAATACCACATAGAACCATCACCAAACCATCCTACCTCATTCTGGAATCTCCACCACGTACATAGTTGTTAAAATGGTTTTCGGTATTGGTAGAGAGTATGACAATATTCGATCCCGATCTCTTTAACAACCAAATGCTTATTTCACACCGTGGTCATTCATTTCAATAGTTCATACTTCATATCAAAAAATCATATTTATTTCAAAATCATACCAATTCGATATCTTTATTCACTTTAAAAATATTCATTTCCAAAAATCATAACACATTCTAAATTATAACACTTTCGAAATCATAGCACCTTCGAAATCATCACACTTTGAAATCATAACACTTTCCACCTAAACAATTTAGATGTTGAAAATAGTACATATATTAAAATACTTTATAAATTAAAATAGTTTATATATATAATAATACTTTGTAAATTAAAGTAGTTTGCATGTATAATAAATTATTTTATATAATAAAATTGGTTTCCTTCAATTTCGCAAATCGATTCAATCCATCTTAAATTCCACCATTCAATTTAAATCAATTCCAGTTTAACCATTTAAATGTAAAGTTCAAAGATTCAAGTTTATATATTCAAACCTTTATAATATAAATTTCATTTATATTTCAACAGTTAACTTTAAGTTTATTCAAATTGGAAATTATCCCCTTAACCATTTTTAAAACAATTTATTTAAATCCCAATTTATACATTTATATCAATATTAAATATTCAGTCTCAATTTTTATTTAAAGTTGAGAATATTCATTTAATCACCTTTTATCAAATCAAGTTATAAACCATATCTTCCAAAATCCGAAAAATCAATAAGTTCGAATAAATTCTTATTTGAATTCAATTATTAACCAATTTAAATTCCAAGTCAATACTAATTTACCTTCCCAACCTTTATTATTAAGGTTATAAAAATCTTTTTTTAAATATTAATATAAATTTAAATAAATACTTAAACATATAATAACTAATTAAATTAAATTTTATTAAATAAAAATCTTATTATTTAATGTAATTTGCAATAAATCTTATTTATATATTATTAAAATAATAAAATTATAAGAAAAATCTAAAAAATATAGTTTTTCAAAACTAATTAATAAATTTAAAATTTTCCCAAACATATCATTTTTAAAATATAAAATTTGACATATATAAAATAAAATTTATTTATATCATATTTTTTAAAACTGTGTATTTCCTTTCAAAACTATGGAAACCATTTTCAAAATATAGACCAAAGGCGTCTGTATATAATTTTCTATCCTATGGTAAAGTGCTACGGATATTTATCATTTCAATCCGCAATTTAAATATTTATGGGTATATATCATTTCAACCCGCAATCCCAAAATTCAATTCAATGGAAACCACTCGGGTTTATTATTTCCACCCATAAAGATTTTCTTCTATTCTACAAGATCGTTCGGGGATGTATCATTTCAACACATAGGGAATTCTAAACTAATTGAGGAACTTGTAGAGTGATAACAGTTATGATAATAATATAACATATCAACAACGTGCATATATCATCAGTGATAAATTAAATGAAATATAAACAACGGGATATGTATCATATGACAGGTGAACAGTTACAGATAATGGCCTATCATATACAACAATTATAAAATTAACAGTTAAATTTAGCAGCATATTTCAATTATCGTTTCAAGTGAAATCAAATTTAATAAATATAAGAATTTTAACCATGAGTGATTGCTCACCTTTTGAGGCTAGAGAGATTCGACAATGAAACAAGTTACGAATCCAAAGCAAAGCAGAATGGCATGAATTCGAGGAATAGAGCTGATAGTTTGAAATATACAGGAAAAAAAATCAAAACTGGCTTAATATTAACCGAAGCAAAATATATATCATATTAAATCTTTTATTAAAGTCACTATTCAATTAAAAATAAAATCTTCATGTATTTTTAAATCGTTAAACATATAATACCTCTATATATATAAGCATGCTACTATATATGTAACCAATTATATTTAGAAATCTAAAATAAAATTTTAAAAATCAATACACACACATGCGCTAAAATTTACAAAATTATTCAAAGAAATATTTAGAAAGACTATGTTTAAATGTTGAAAAAATCCATTTCAACATAATATATAATTCTCTAAACAGATTAGAGATACAACCTTAAACAGATTAATTATATACCCTCTTTTTGATAGAAAGCAAAAAATACATAAAAGAAAAGAGCAATAGGAACTCAACTTGCAAACAGGAAGGCTTACATAATAAACAGCTCATATATATATATATATATATATATATATATATATATATATATATATTTGAAAAAAATTAACCGCCTCGTTAAAAACCTGAACCTGTACTCGACGTGAGTATAGGACAGAAAAAAGAGTGGGTGTTTTATTAACATCTCATTAACAAAGCAAATAAAATGTTCTACAATGTAAATCCATAGATACACGGCAACCAATCAAATTGGCTAACAAGATAAAAACACGCTACATTTATGAACTGAAACGAAACAAAGACAAGTCCAAGCCGAGATAAAATAATCGCAAGAAGAAAAAGAACAAAACTGAAGCACTTCTCCTTCACTAAAACTGGAGACGAATCGATCAATCTCCCACCAAATTTAAATCCCAACAATCTAGAATTCGCTTGCTTCTACCGATGATAACCCTCTTCTTCTTCACTTTGTTAACCAATAGCTTCAGATCCACTTCAATCAGTTTCCATCGTTCCCCTTTCGTGAACTTCCGGTTTTCATGAAGTCTTCTATTTCGTTCTAGCCAAATATGATGAATAACTGTTGAGAAACTCGCAAATGCCAATCCGGTAGCCTGATCCACTGCAGAGAAATTTGTTGATAGGAGTTGAATTCCCTCTTCCAAAGTAAGCAAGCACGGCTGAGGTAAGTCCAACTTATTACAGCATGTAGTCCATAAGAAATTAGAGTATGAACATGCGAAAAATAAGTGGGAGTGGTTTTCTGGAGATTGATTACAGAGTAGGCAATTAGAGTCACAGTTGTATCCCCAGTCAATTAGTTTATCTCTAGTAGGCAAGCGATTATTAATCGCTTTATAGGCAGTTAATGTCATTCTAGGATTGTTGCAATTGTTCCATATAATCTTGCCCCACTCTACAGTAAGATAGTGATTTCTAGCTGCATTCCACGCAGATCTGAAACTAAACCCTTTTAAACCCCTCGTCCATTTCCAGTAATCCGAACTAGCCGAAGAGTCTATTTGGATTTTTGAAATCTGATTGTTGAGTTGTTTAGTGGAGGGAACTAGATCCAAATTAAAAGCTCCATCTTGAATGATAGATGATACTTTATCATTAATATGACCACAAAGATGTAAACTATCCCATCCAAGAATAGTAACCATACTTTCACTGTTAATCCAAGGATCATGCCATAAAAGCGTGTTTCTCCCATTAACAATGACTCTGGATATATTATTGCGAGCTATTTGTCTATGTTTTAGAATTGATTTCCATGTACATGAGGCATTGTTATCAATCTCCATAGTCCAGAACTGCTTGTTTCACAATACCTTTTGCTCATCCAGCGAGACCAGATATTCTTAGAATTAATAAAATGCCAGAGAAGTTTTAGACTAGATGCTTTCTTGATATCCGCAAAATTTCTCAAGCCAACGCCTCCTTCTGATTTAGGACGGCAGAGAGTATTCCAGGCAATTTTGTGAACTTTTCCATTCCAAATAAAATTAGCACACAGTCTATTTAATTTGTCGATACTGGCCAAAGGAAGCTGATATACCATCATCCAATACAAAACTATAGGCGTAATAACAGAATGTATTAATTCAATTCTCCCATCCATGGATAAAAACTTGCAGTCCCATCCATTTAACCTTTTGTTAATATTATCAAAAAGAGTCCCACAATCAGAATAATGAAGATAGTTATGAGATAAAGGCACACCTAATAATTTGACAGGCAGTTTACTTTCTTGCATGTTAAGAATATTCACAATTTCTTGTTTGTTTGTTGTGCCTTTACTAAAATACAGCTTAGATTTTGTATTGTTGACATTTAATCCCACATATGTTTTGATTTTCTTCAGACATTTGCTAATCACCTTGGCACTTTTATTAGAGGCCCGAACAAAAATCATCAAATCATCAGCATAAAGAAGGTGAGTGATGGCCGGTTCAAAATTGAACATAGGAATAATGTCCTTGACTTTGTAAGCCTTCAACATCAAAATAGAAAAATATCCCATAGCCACACAAAACAAATACGAAGATAGAGGATCACCTTGTCTAATACCTCTATTACTAGAAATTAGACCTTTAGGGAAGCCATTTATCATTATAGAGAACATAGGAGTAGATATGCAATTGTGTATTAATTTTACCAATTTTCCAGGAAAGCCCATTTTTTTAAGCATATGACATATAAATTCTCTATTGACCATATCATAGGCTTTATGTAGATCTATCTTTAGACATAGCTTTCCAGCACCTTTTCGATTGAAAAATCTTACTTGTTCATGAGCAAGTAAAATATTTTCATATATTACTCTTCCAGGAATAAACGCAGATGGTGATTCAGAGATCAGATAGCTAAGAAAAGGCTTGATTCTGTTGCAAATAACTTTAGCAATGATCTTATAAATAACATTACAGCATGCTATGGGCCTATAATGAGCAAAAGAATTGGGATTATTTATTTTAGGCACAAGAGTAATAAAAGTATGATTCACACCTTTGTCTAATTTGCCAGTAGAGAAAATCTGATTAATCATGCGCGTCAGACTGCTTTTTAACTCATTCCAATGAACTTTGTAAAATTTTGCAGAGAAGCCATCCGGACCCGGACTACTATTATCAGACATAGAGAAAATGGCTTTGCTAACTTCATCAGAGCTAACACTGCTTGTTAAGAACTCTCTCCCTCCATCATTGATGCGACAGGTGCAGTTTACATCAGGTAAATTGGTATTTAAATATTCGCCATTAAAAATCTGATTAAAATATAAGATAGCTTCATTTTCAATAGTGACAAGATCATGCACTAGTTTTCCTTCAGAAGAAATAATAGCGTTAAGATTGGAATTGTATCTCCTCATAGACATTTTAGAATGAAAGAATCTTGTACATGCATCACCTTCTGTGAGCCAATCCACCTTAGCTTTTTGAGTAGCATTGAGAAATTCGATTTTATTTTGCTCCTTTCATTTTTTATAGGTTGTCATTAAATTGTCAAAAGCTGAAGAATCTTCTGTATTATTGTCCACACTTTTGAGGGCTGTTGTGTACTCCTGTTCCACCTCCTTCATAATTTTACCATCTAAGCTTCTACTAGAGCTCCAGGCTTTAAGGTAAAGCTTGCACGCTTTTAATTGTTGTCTAAAAATATGTAGATGAGAACCTTCAAAATTGAATTTAAAAGCATTTGAGACACATTCCCCATATCCTTCTAATAAATTCCAAGTGTTTACATATCTGAAATGTTTTCCTACAGAAGATATATGGGGATTTAAAAATTTAAGACAGATTGGAATATGATCACTAATGGGATTAGAGATTCCAAAACAAGCTATATTAGGGAATTTTTCCAGTAAAAGATCATTACATAGAATTTTGTCGATTTTCGTAGCCACTCCCTATTTCCTCCAAGTATAGTTGAAACCCGATATGGGTAGTTCAACCAATCCTGAATTAATCATACAATTTTTAAAACCTTCCATTTGGCTGAAAGGAACAGAGTTGCCCCCTTTTTTATCTGTAGTGGAGAGAATATTATTGAAATCGCCAATCAAGCACCAAGGCATATCAGTATAAATGGATTCCTTAAATAGAGCATTCCATAGAAGATCTCTGTCCTTTAAAAAATTACTGGCATATATAAAAGAAATTTTCATTTGTAGACCTCCAGAATTTACTATATTCAAAGACAAGTGTTGATAAGACATATGAGTAGGTTCGATCTTCCAAGTAGAGTTATTCCAAATAACTAGAATTCTTCCTTTGCACGAACAGATATTATTATCCAGTGAAGACCAGCTATTATTCAACTTGTTCATTAGTTTTCGTTTGGCTTCGTTATTAAGTTTGTTCTCTAGCAAAACAACCATGGTTGGTTTATGTGTTGTTAAAAATTTAAATAGAGCCATTTGTTTTTCGACAGCATTTAAACCTCTAACGTTCCAAGCTATTATGGTCATTTAACTTTTGAAAGGCTCCTGGTTTGCCTTTTAGGAGGAGCAATATTAGTAGGAAAAGCATCTTCATTCTTTTTTTGTTCTTTTTTTGTTTAATTCCTCAATTTCATTTATAAATTCCTTATTTACCTCAATAAAATGTTCGACATTCATAACACGGTCCTGCTTAAAGATGGGGGTATCATCCACTGCAACATGGTTTATTAATTCATCGTCAGAGTCATTCAGATCTTCAATAAGGCCTTCCCCTGAATTAAGATGGTACCCAGGTGCTTCCTCATGTTCCTGCACTTGGTTTTCTTTGAATGTAAGTACCTTCAATTTAACACTTTTGCTTTGTGGCATATTTGTTACAGTTCCAGAGGTAGATGCAATACTATCTCCTATGGTATGAGCTTCTTGAGTTGTCGAGAGAGCATTATCTTGCTCCTTCACAACATGTTTGGCCTTTACAAAAGTTTCCTTTACTTGGAGAAGAGTTGAAACATTTAAGTTTTCTATCGTCTGTAAATTATTATTTGAGGATAGATTAGTAACATCATCTCTGTCACTGCCATTGTTCAGCTGTGTTGAATCAGCTTCAATTCCTATACTTGCATTGTGTGTTTCATTTTCAATATTTGTTTGAGTTACTTTATTGTTGTTTGCATTTTCCTTAGCTGATTCCAAGAATTCATTACAAGTAGCATTAGTTTTTGGAATCCATTTACTGTTGTGTTTGATTTTACATAAATCAGTGGAATGCCCAAAAATTTTGCAATCTTTACAAAATATTGGTTTGTAATCGTAGCTAACTGAGACTTGGAGCTCTTCTCCATTATGCATTAATACATGTACATTATTTGGAAACCCATCTTCAGCAGATATTTCAATTAACACTTTGGCGTATGCTATTCTAGATTCATCCGCCGTAATTTTGTCCATCTTCATTGGTTTGCCCAGGACGCTAGCTATAGCACTGATCGCTTCCTTATCCCGTAAATCCAGTTCAAGGTTATGCAATTTCACCCAAATTGGCATAGTGGATAATAAATCTCTGCTGAACCTCATTCCTGCCTGCCATTTCTTGAGAATTATAATACGATTATTAAACAAATATGGACCAAATCAAACAAATATATATATATATATATAAGCTAAAATAGACAAGTAAAATTAATACAAACCTATACATACATATATATACACTAACATATACATAAATCATAAAATAAACTATAACATAGGTAATATATTTTTCTACCTAGCATATAAGATAGAAGGATGCTCGGCAAGCAGGATGAAAGAGAAGGTTGGCACTGACAAGCTCAGGTGAACAACTAATAACCTTTTATAAATAAAAGCAAATCAGATTTCTTTTTCAAAGGGAGGAGGTTGCCCAGTTGTTGCATGTGACTATTGGAAGGTGGTGCTCGGGTTAAGGGATAGGAGCTGGAGGTGTTGGGCTTGCGGCTGGGGTTAGGTGGCGAGCAGTGGGCGTAAGGTGAAGGAGAGAGAGAGGGAGAGAGGTAGAAGAAAGAGATGGACGCATGAGTTGGTTGCTGATGAGGCCGGGCGTGGTGGTTGCTTGGCGAGGTTGGGATGTTTCTAAAGGCACACGTGTGAAGAGGAGAGGGAAAATAGACGTGGAGATAGCCTTCGGTTGTGGGGTGAGAGGGAAGGGGCATAGAAGAAAAACGTGTATGTGTACAGGGAAGATGGAATTGGAAATACGCGGTTTCTTGGTGGAGTTGTGAATGGAGTGGGAAGGTGCGGTGGCAAGGTGGAGATGCGGGTAGCGGGTTTGGGTTTGGTGGAGGAGTCATGCGGTGAGAAGTTGTGTAGTTCAAACGAGAGGAGGAAAGTGAAAAGGAGGGGAGAGGAGATGAGCAGTTCTATATATACGGCTATATATTTTCTTTTTCTTTTTTTTCAAATTAACACTATGAAATAGTGGAAAGTAGAATGTGAACAAGCTTATCAGAGGAAGGGTGAACATTTTCTTAAAGTAAAGCTATATAGGAAAGAAGTCATATTATATATACTTTCCTTCTATATTCTATACGCCTAGAATCAAACAACAGAGGAAACAGGACGTTAGAGAAAATGAAAAGTGAAAGGACAATTCAAATTAATATGGCAAATGGGGAAAGGTAAAAGCCAGCGCATCGAATGAGAGAATTATTAATAGCCAGCTGGTTATTGGCTTCTGCCAGGAACAGATGAAAAGGACAGGGAACCAAAAGGCTCGAGAAATGTGTACCAATACGATTAACCATTACGCAGCTCTCGCCGTGTACCGGACACCGAAATATACAAATGAATATACTACGGAGGTCAGCACGACGAGACGATTAGAATGGTACACAGATATCAACGATATGACCATCTTATCAAAAGTCGATATTCGATACTGAAAATGCTGCTAAAACGCCGAAAATAAGATAAACGGAGCAACAACAGTTCAAATTTGACGAAATGAGACATGATGTCACACTCAGAAGATGAGTTACAAATTTATTATGTAAAAATGTTCACGTTTGAGAAATATTTTATTATCATCAAATATTAATTGATTTAAATTTAAAAAAAATTACAAAATAAAATAAACTTCCATATTATCTGATGAAAATTTACCGTTTGCTATGTTCAAGTAGACGTTTTCCAAATATCAATATTTTATTTTCAAATTTTATTATTTAAAATTTCACAAAATTCAATTAATTAAGTTATTAAAACCATTAAATTTTATGGGTCGTTACACTCTCCCCCACTCCAAACTTTTCGTCCCCGAAAAAGAAGGAGGTAGAAGAAAAGAAGTCATAGAAAAGAAAATACAACTAGCAAGAAAAGATAGATTGAAATGCAAAATACAAAAAAAATTAAAACCATATAAATTCATTTATTTTTAAATTGGTTTATATTCAACTAACCGATTCCAATTCATTTTATTTAGTCAATCAAATTTATTATGTTCACATTTAATTTCATTTCAATACCATATATTTTCATTCAATTGATTTGTTTTCAATTTATTAACATTGATTACAAAAAATTTCACAACAAAATTTATTTCGTTTAACTCATTTATTAAATCTATTTATCTTCGGTTGAGTTGATTCCACTAAAAATTCAATTTGAACTATTTCTAAGTTCATATTTATTTTCTTAAATAGCATTTAATTTATTCCACTTGACATATTTTATAGCCTATATTAAGTGTATAAACATTTAACATATCCATTTATTATTCGATCCATTAATTCTCTTTTTATTGTTCAATTCATTGTTCAATTTATTATTTATAAATTCTGTTAAAAAAATATCATTTTCGGACATCTTATTACTCACGTTTATATTGTATATTATTCAATTACCTATTGTCATTAACATTTAAACTTTTCTAGGTAAGTTTTAATGTTTCTGAGTTACAATTAAACACTATACCAATTTACCTTTGATTTACAACACTTCTATTAAGCATAATTTTCAGCTTGAACAATTTATTACATTAAGTTTCCTCTTGGATAACCTTCAACTTATTATTCCCCTAACCTTTTAAATTTCTAAATATTTTAGGTAAGTTATATATATTAAAATGAAATTGATTATTATATAGATAAATTTTATCCTAGTTCAACTATTTCAAGGTGTTTTAAATTTCAATTCTTACTTTATACACTTCAATTATTCAAAATTTTGCTTTATTTCAAAATTTTGAAACCATCACTTAACATAAATTCAAGAGTAAAATTTCCGGTTTCACTTCAAACTATTTGAAATATATATATATATATGTGTGTGTGTGTGTGTGTGTGTGTGTGTGTGTGTGTGTAAATTTTATAAATCAAATCAAACTCAAGAAATTTAAATCATATCCATTTCCCCAAAACAAAAGTGAAGCAAAGCTACTAAGTGGTCCCTCAACTTTGAGCCTCGAAATGTCAATGAAGCTGCAGTCATCACCGAAATTATTTTCCAACGATAAATAAGGAGAGTACCGATTTACTTCATTAAAAATTATTTGGAAACAATTCCCATTTAGAAATACTTTCAAATAATATTATATTTAATTTTCTAAAACCTTGAAACCCAAAATTTGTAAAGCATTGAAAACCTAATGCTCAAATTATTTAATTTAAAGTCAATTTATTTGAAAATCAGATTTATAAACTATATTTATAAAAGTTTCATTTCCTTATAATTTAAAACAAAAATTAACAGTTTAAGGAATGTTGAATAAAACAATAAATGATAATATAGTATTATCATTTCTAATAACCAATTTATTTAACTACAGAATTTCAGAAAATTTATACTTAAATATATGTGTGTATATATATTCATACAAACTTATTTCATTTACCAATTTTGAAAATAATATCGTGTCAGTTTGCTCTGTAAAAGTGTTTTAGAATTCCTATCGATAGCGTTGATCATACGAATCGATCGAAAACTAAAGTTCAAACTAAACAAAACAAACAACACACTATAAAAAAATATTATATTAATAGCAAATACACTCCCTCACACGATGATTCAAGAATGGATAGAGACACATGTAGAGGGGTCCTAATAGAATAGAATTCTAACTAAGAAGAGAGGCTCGAAAGGAAGATAAAATAATTGTATTACAAAAAGTGAAAGGATGGATAGACTAATATTAATCGTGGGTGACCTTAACCGGGTCAACCGTGACTTCAAGAATAAGATCGATGCAGAATTCTAAAGCAAATCAACATTGAATCACAAGAGAATTACACTGGTCGTCTACTAGAGAACATTAGGGAATATCAAGAGATGGAAGCATCGTAAACCGAGGATATAGAAATCTCCGGTTAATCAATGTCTGTTGTAAAGGTGTTTCACCCCTTTACAAATCATTAAGTGGAGCTATGGGATGCTCCAGAATCAAGAAGAACACGAATAGGGAGAGACTAGAATGGATTTCAGAATGAGGAATGTTCTAAAATCCAAACGAGCCTGAATCAAAGAGGAAGAGTTTCAAGCTCGAATGAAGGTGATTCTGTAATTAAATTTACCAAATTTTCTATGTTTGCCTAAACCTGGCTCTGATACCAACTGTAATGACCTGGTATTTCGAACCATTCGCATCCACACATGTCGGATTTGAATTGCTCAAAACAATAGACTGTTAATTTATATTTGGCAAAACTCAGCATATACAGTAAATAAATAAATCATAGAATCACAGGCACAGGGTAATATAACAAGAAGTAGCGGAATAGATAAATAGTAGTTCACAAAGCTACTATATAAACAATAGAGTTTGAAATAAAATACAAAAAAATATCTCAAATACAATGTAGTCTCGAATACACACAGATGACAAATCTGAACATAACCACTAGATGGCTGAGAGCTTAATAGATATAGATGGATCTCGAAGTGAAGCTCTAATTCCAAAGGCGAGTCTCAAATGTTGTGACACTCAGTCTGACCCGAGCGCAAAGTAAAACACAAAACACTCGTGTTAGGATTAATATTCTTATATTAATAAATTCAACTCAAGTGAAATGTCAACTGAAATACAAGTAACTTAAAGGATGTTTGGGATTTCCATCCTCTAAGGATCCGTGGAACTATCTACTATGTAGTAATATATGCTATTATAATAGGTCTATAGTAAAGTAAAAATATTAAAATAGCATTAAGACGTTACCCATGTCCCCTTTAACACATTTTATATATTCCCGTACTATACAATGTCGTACGCTCCACCAAACCAGTGGTTTACACTGAGGACACCACATAGGTACGGTACAAAAAAAATCGTATGAGGGGCGATAGGGCATGCGATAAGGCACTCGATGCAATGCTAGGGTAGATATACCGTTTGCGGATTCGCACTGGTCGTAACGCATAGCAGCTATTAACGCCCACCTCGTGACACACTCCTAAATCAAAGGGTGCACCCAATCAAATCACAAAATCAATAGAATGGTATCGAAGAAATGTGTCTGATAGGAGGAATTACCTCACTTGGCCCGGCATGGCTCCTGTTTTAGCCGTATCAAGCTAACTCATGGGAGTCAGGCCTATGTAAATACCATATAGAACTGTCACTAAAACATCCTACTTCATTCCGGAATCTCCATCACGTAAACAGTTGTTAAAGTGGTTTCTGGTATTGATAGAGAGTATGACAATATCCGATACTGGTCTCTTTGACAACCAAACGTTTATTTCACACTTTGGTCATTCATTTCAATAGTTCATACTTCATATCAAAATATCATATTCATTTCAAATCCATATCAATTTGATATCTTTATTCACTTTAAAAATATTCATTTCCAGAAATCATAACACTTTCAAAATTATGACACTTTCGAAATCATAGCACTTTCGAAATCATAACACTTTTGAAATCATCACACATTGAAAACATAACACTTTCCACCAAAACAGTTTAAATGTTGAAAATAGTACATACATTAAAGTACTTTATAAATTAAAATAGTTTATATATATAATAAAATACTTTATAAACGAAAATAGTTTGTATGTATAATAAATTAGTTTATATAATAAAATTAGTCCTCCAATTTCGCAACTCGATTCAAATCATTTTTAGTTCCACCATTCAATGTAAATCAATTCCACTTTAACCATTTAAATTTAAAGATTCAAGTTTATATATTTAAACCTTTACAATATTAATTTCATTTATATTTCAACAGTTAACTTTAAGTTTATTCAAATTGGGTATTATTCCCTTAACCATTTTTATAACAATTTACTTAAATCTCAATTTATACATTTTATTCAATATTAAATATTCAATCTTAATTTTTATTTAAAGTTTAAAATATTCATTTAATCATCTTTTGTCAAATCAAGTTATAAATCATATCTTTCAAAATCTCAAAAATCAGTAAGTTCAAATAAATTCTTATTTGAATACAATTATTAGCCAATTTAAATTCCAAGTCAACATTAATTTACCTTCCCAACCTTTATTATTAAGGTTATACAAATATATTTTTTGAAATATTAATATAAACTTAAATAAATAATTAAACATATAATAACTAATTAAATTAAATTTTATTAAATAAAAATCTTACTATTAAATATAATTTGCAATAAATCTTATTTATATATTTTTAAAATAATAAATTATAAGAAAAAACTTAAAAATTTAATTTTTCAAAACTAACTTATAAATTTAAAATTTTCCAAAACATATAATTTTAGAAATCTAAAATTTAGACATATATAAAATAACATTTATATATGTCATATTTTAAAAATCAATATTTACTAAAACTATATATTTCCTTTCAAAACTTTGGAATCATTCTCAAAATATAGACCAACGGCGTTCCTATATAATTTTCTATCCTATGGTCAAGTGATACAGATATTTATCATTTCAATCCGCAATTTAAATATTTACGGTGATATATAATTTCAACCTGTAATCCCAAAATTCAATTCAATGAAAATCGCTCAGGTATATCATTCCAGCCCATAACTATTTTCTCTTATTCTACAAGATCGTTCGGGTATGTATCATTTCAACCCATATGGAATTTAAAACTAATCAGGGAACTTGTTGAGTGATAACAATGATGATAATAATATAATATATTAACAACAGGCATATATAATTAGTGATAAATTAAATAAAATATAAACAACGGGATAGGCTGCCATATCACACGTGAACAATTACAAATAATGGCATATCATATACAACAATAATAAAATAAGCAGTTAAATTTAACAGCATATTTCAATTGTCATTCAAGTGAAATCAAATTAATAAATATAAGAATGTTAATCATGAGTGATTGCTCACGTGACGCCCCACCTCTATACCCACGCTAGCCAAGAACAATACGGTGTAATGCTGTCAACTAGCGCGGAGAATAAGGCTGTTGAGGAGCGGCCATCAGTAGTTAGGCCTTACACTAGTATTGGTTATCTTGATAGGAGTGGTGTGTGTGTGTGTGTGTGTATATATATATATATATATATATATATATATATATATTCTTTCAGTTTTCATCTCTGATTTATTTACTCCCATCGACATAACCCAATTCCAGTATAAAACGAACTACGATGGTTCATAATAGTTTAGGACAGTAGATATAATAATAACACAGATAATATCAATAAATGCGAAACACAGATAAAACAGAAAAGTCTCATATATATAACTGATGTCAGTTACAATACATTTGACATAGAACATATGATACAACTACAACTGTCGACCCAGGAAGTTATATATATACAAGTACATTATCGACTAACATACATGAATACATAACAACCTATGCTATGACACGACAACTCCCAAAAGATATGAAAAGTCTTCATATCTCAAACCGCTACCCAAAGCAAGATATCTACGACCTGAAATAACTCGGTCTGACCCGAGTATTAAATTCAAAAGAAAATATTACGCGGGCCAGTCTAATTCAAACTCGATTATTAGTGCACAGAAGCAATAATAATTAAATAATGAATGGACGACAGTCACAATAAATCTCGTCTATCCGATCCTTAAATAAAGAAATCGGATAACGATAAATATAACACGTAACAGTGTTAAACAACAAATCAGCAAATTAAACCAAATCAGAATACAATTCAGAATATTGAATTGAAAAAACAAAATAGTTCAAACCATTGAAATATCAATTAAAATATTAATTCGTGTAGGGCTCCAGTACACGCACGCGTGCACTGCCTCGCCACTGTAGCATATGGAATTTGCAAAAGATCAATAAATCAAAACAAGATAGAATATCATAGAAGCCATACCGTGTGGCTGCAGTTCACGCTTGCGTGCACTGCCTTGCCACTACGGTGATGATGTACCCAAAAGCTCAGTACCGTGTGGCTGCAGTACACGCTTGCATGCACTGCCTTGCACTACGGTGATGATGTACCCATAAGATCAACGAACCAAGATCAATGAAGATTCAAATATCAATTCCATGATACAAGCATAAGGTCAGACCCAAGCTTTACAGCCGGATTCAACACAAGTGAAACACAGATGCAAATAATTCCGGAGTAGAACCAAGGACATCAACAAAAACTCAGATGCAACAATCAAACAAAAGCAACAGTACAAAGAAACAAACTCGCATAATCAAATAATTGAAGTAATGTCAGTGACAGTACCGAAGTCATCAAAGTCAGAGACATAATGGCCGAAGCCAACATATAAAGTGTATGCACTGCTCAAGTATAGACCGATAACAACCGAGTTTCCATTATGCAGACAGCTAAGTGAAAGTATGTACACGTATCTAGACAGTGTTCATGTTGCAATGTACACAAAGAGAATATCAAGCAGATCATGTGAGGAAAAAAGCTCAATAACTTCAAATTATATGGTGATTCAGCAAATGAGCATTCGAGACATGCAAATGCTAACCTGAAGAACAACAACATAAGTCTGCAACATATACTACCTATATACATGTATGATTACACATGTGTATACACAAAACATATGTACAGCAACACGAACACATGCCACTGAATGGCGACAGGCAAATGGAACCAAACCCAAATTACAGTATCATTAAAACATGGACAATGGAGTACAAAGATACATGAAGTCCAACAGCAAATGAACATCAAAAATGAAAACTGCAAACTGAATCAGCATGTACAAACTAGCATCAAAATACAACAAAATAACAGTGACAACAATTGTATCAAAACAGTAATCAAAACTGAAGCCCGGTGAATAAGAATCACAACATACATATATACGCACATACATATCTGTACGTATATATATACGGTGACTAAATGGACGAACTCAGCCACAAACCAATGTACCAAGCCCATAAGAGTCAAAACCAAAACAAGCTTCAGAATTTCAGAACAAAATAACATGCTCACATTCAATATGAATGCAACACTGAAGCAAGTAGATGAACTATGCAACAGAGTGATGTGTATAACTCGAAGGCATGGTGCCAGATCAATGCAGGCACGAGTGCTATCAGGTAACAATGAAGATAGTGCTACCAGATACAATAAAGACCACAAAACACAAGTCTGCAACACTACTTATACAAAAGTAGTAAACCATAAACGATGTCAAATACCAGAGAATAGCATACACAAAGTCAGATGACTAAATTTAAATGAAATCAACCAACCGTGGATTACAAGGAATCAGCAATTTCAAAAATCCAATTTCACCCAAGTCGAATAACCTAAGCACAGACAAGTGATCGAAAACATGAAGCATGGGGATTCAAGCATCAAGTAGCTGTCTTGATCAAAGACAATTTTATTTTCTCGAAGTCACTTTAGAAACGACCGAGAATTCAAACCAACAACCCAAAGTCAGTTTCATATCAAAATTCAAGTCAAAACCATGAACAATTAAATAAGTCAGAGGCAAGCAAGAAATTCACAAATTCGAACAAGTCAGAACAAATCACGGCATTCGATCATACTCGAACGACCGAACAATTAAACGACAAATTCAGTGGCAACAAAACAAAAATTGTAATGCCGTGCATAGTTGAATTAGATGTGAGTAAGAAAAATTTACTCACCTTATCGACGAATAGAAGCAGCCGAGCGTAATTCAGGAAGAGGAACGATCGATGAAGCAAACTCGCGAATGGAATCAAGCGGCCAAAGTCATCTCACGAGGCAAGCAAATCGGCACCAACGAGAAACCCTAATTTTGATACTGAGGAACGAGCGAAAGACGAGCGGCCACCATTTTTTCTTCGTTCGATTTATTTTGTTTAGGGTTTCTAATGAAAAAAAAATAAGAAAGGGGGGACGGGTCATCATCTATATACAATCCATCATCCAAAACGTGGCCCAATTTCTTTTCGTTTGCTAGTTAGAGTAGAGAGAAATGATAGAAGGGGACGGTTATAACTCACTAATCATCACTACACCCAAACCAAAGGAACATGGGCCGAGATTCGATTGAAGCCCGCAAAACTCTTTAACAATTTTTCAAACGAATTTCAACCAATTAAAATCCTAACAGCAATTAGTTATCATATTAATCGTTTAACGACGATTATAAAATGGTGCAAAACCCCGGGTTGTTACAGCTCACCTTTTGAGGCTAGGGAGATTCGATAATAAAATGAGTTATAAATCCTAAGTAAAGCAAGATTGGCACGAATTCGACAAATAACACCAATAATTTGAAATAGTTGGAAAACAAATCAAAACTGGCTTGACATAAACTAAAACAAAATATATATCATAATAAATCTTTTATTAAAGCCACTATTCAATTAAAATAAAATATTCATATATTTTTAAATCGATACTTAATTTAAAACACATTAAAATAAATATCTTTGAATTATTTTCAAAATCAATATTTATTAAAATACATATACTTTTTTTAAACATATAATACCTCTATATATATACTTGCATGCTACTATATATGTAACCAATTATATTTAGAAATCTAAAATAAAATTTTAAAAATCAATACACACACATACACACACATATATACACTAAAATTTACAAAATTCTTTAAAGAAATATTTAGAATGACTATCTTTAGACGTTCCTAAAATCCATTTCAACATAATATATAATTCTCTAAACAGATTAGAGATACAGCCTTAAACAGATTAATTATATACCTTATTTTTGATAGAAATCACAAAATACATAATAGAAAAAACAACAGGATCTCAACTTGCAAACAGGAAGGCTTACATAATATACAGCTCATATATAAATACATATATATGTATGTATGTATGTATGTATGTATATATATATATATATATATTCATAAGCTAAAATAAACAAGTAAAACTTATACAAACCTATACATACATATATATACACTAACATATACATAAATCATAAAATAAACTACAAAATAGGTAATATATATTTTCTTGCCTAACATATAAGATAGAAGGATGCTCGGTAAGCAAGATGAAAGAGAGGGTTGGCACTGACAAGCTTCAGGTGTACAACTAATAACCTTTTATAAATAAAAGAAACCAGGGTTTTTTTTTCAAAGAGAGGAGGTTGCCTGGTTTTTGCACGTGGGTATTGGAAGGTGGTGCTCGGGCTAAGGGATAGGAGCTGGAGGTATTGGGCTTGCGGCTGAGGTAAGGTGGCGAGCAGTGGGCTCAAGGTGAAGGAGAGAGAGAGAGAGAGGTATAAGAAAGAGATGGAAGCAGGTGTTGGTTGCTGATGAGACCGGGCGTGGTGGTTGCTTGATGAGGTTGGGAGGTTTCTAAACGCATACGTGAAGAGGAGAGGGAAAAATGGACGTGGAGATAGCCTTCGGTTGTGGGGTGAGAGGGAAGAGGCATGGAAGAAAAATGAGCAGGTTTATAGGGAAGATGGAATTGAAAATATGCGGCTGCTTGGTGGAGATGCGGGCAGCGGGTTTGGGTTTGGTGGAGGAGTCATCCAGTGAGAGGATGTGTAGTTCAAACGAGAGGAGGAAAGTGAAAAGTAGGGGAGAGGAGATGAGCAGTTCTATATATATACAATATATATTTTCTTTTATTATATTTTTTTCTTCAAATCAATAGTACGAAGTAGTGGAAAGTAGAATGTGAACAAGCTTTTCAGAGGAAAAGTGAAGAGTTTATTAACGTAAATCTATATAGGAAAGAAGTCATATTATATATACTTTTCTTCTATATGCTATACGCTTGGAATCAAACAACAGAGGGAGCATGACGTTAGAGAAAATGAAAAGTGAAAGGACAATTCAAATTAATGTTGCAAACGGGGAAAGGGAAAATCCATCACTTCGAATTAGGGAATTATAAATAGCCAACTGGCTACTGGCTTCTGCCAGAACAAATGAAAAGGACAGGGAACCAAAAGGATTGAGAGATGTGTACTAATACAATTAACCATTACGTAGCTCCCGCCGTGTACCGAACACCGAAGTATACAAATGAATATACTATGGAGGTCAGCACGACGAGACGATCAGAACGATATACAGATATCAGCAATACGACCATCTTATCAAAAGTCGATATTCGGAACCAAAAATACTGTTAAAACGCCAAATATAAGATAAACAGTGCAACAATTCAAAATTGACGAAACGAAATATGACGTCACACTCAGAAGATGATTTACAGATTTATTATGTAAAAATATTCAGGCTTGAGAAATATTTTATTACCATCAAATATTAACTGATTTAAATTTAAATAAAATTAAAATAAATAAACTTCCGTATTATCTGATGAAAATTTATCATTTGCTATGTTTAAGTAGACGTATTCCAAATATCAAAAAAAAAATTCAAATTTTATTATTTAAAATTTCACAAAATTCAGTTAATTGCATTATTAAAACCATTAAAATTTTATGAGTCGTTACATATATATCATTTCAAACCGCAATCCTAAATTAAATAAAAATCCATAAAATTGCTCGAGTCTATTATTTCAACCCATAACGATTTTTCCTTAATCTATAGATCATTCGGGTATGTATCATTTCAATCCACAGGGAACTTGCAGTGTTATAACAATATAAAAATTACAACATCCAGTCATCCAATATCAACAATCAAACATCCATCATAATCATCATCTAAATCAACTGATAAACATCTATAGATAACTGAAGATAAATAACAAGTATTAAATTGACAATTTAAATTCAATATTAAATTAAACGGTGATTAAATGCTATAAAAGCCAAATTTAACTAGAATGACAAATTAAACATACCAAACATTAGTCAAATAAATTTCAAATCACATCATAAATTTAATTTAACTAACAAAAGTTGGTTTAGAATTTGTGAATGGGTTAAAACACTCAACTTTGATATTTAGAGTGCAAAAATCCAAACAAAGACGCCTTTTTCAATAATCTCCAAACTTAGCTAAATATATTTCATGCCGTCAGGAATTCCAATACGTGAGGAAACCACCTATGAATTGGAGTTTCTACGTGGATGGTATTCAAGTTGTATGAAATATTAATAAAATAGTATATATACACAAATTTAATAATATATATATAATAAAACATTGATTGACTCACGTTTCCAAATGCTTAGGAGAAGGATTGAAAAAACACTAATGGCTTAAGCACTCATATGTATTCTTTTCGTTTAAAGCATGCAGAAAGTATGAATATAGGAAGAAAGAGACAAAAAAATTGAGAATAGGAAGAAATAAATATGGAGGAGCAGCATAGTTTGTGAAAGGCGGAGGTGACAAAAGAATATAAAAATACAGTAAGCTTTTTAGAGAAACGATGTGGTTACGTGTTTAATAAATATGAACATGAACATGAACAGGCTAGCATGAATTATGCATGTGCATTAAATATGAATTGTTAATATTCGCTGATGAGTTAATTTATAAAATGTTAACATTACATAAAATATGAGCATTTGGAAGCTTATAAATGAAGAATAGCAAGTTTGAATAGGTTAATGTGCATGAAAATGTGAGTATTTAATGCATTGGAAACGAAAAGTTAATGGACGAATTAGTGCAGGCAGAAGTTATGAAAAAGAATGAATACTAAAAGTTGCAATGTGCAAAAATAAATGCTTAGATGAAGTATAAGAGGCATACAAGAATTAGGCCAAACAAAAGTAGGTAAGAGAATGTATGGCTAATAATAAGAATGGAAAATGAATAGACTGAGAATAAATGAAAATTTTATGAAATAAGGAGAGAATTTACTATTTTACTTAATATGAACAGTTGAAATTTGAAAGCGAACAAGGAAGAAAAAAAAATGAATGCGATAGTAGTTATCAAAAGCAATAAAATTTGAAATGTGCACGAATATGAATTCAAGATGAACATCACCTTTCATACTTCAAAATGAATATAATAGGACATTAATTCAGTATGGAAACGTATTTCAATTCAATTAATTCTGTTAAACCTTAAATCAACTCAAATTATGCCCATTTAAAAGTTTTATTAACATACAATAAATAAGATTTGAACACACCAATTAACATAATGGGGACCACCGCTACGTTAAATAAAAGGTGAACCATGATTCCAAATTCAAATTCAAAATCGGCGTTTTTCTCAACGTACAATCACGAACTTAAAATATTTACTTTATTCTAAATTTTACAATTAACATTAGAATCACCTATATACTGCCAAAGGCAACTATTTAACGACCGTAAAATGTTGTTTCAAATTTCAAATTTTGTTCTTTTTATAAAATTACACTTACTTTAAAAACAACAATGTTCATTTTGATTTCATTAAAACATCCTTTTTATTTTAACAATAACGCGTTTCTTTCGTTAAATCATTAATTACGATTAATGTTTTCTTTAACTCTTTTAAATTGAAAAATTCCAACGACATACTTGTATTTAATATCAAAATTACACTTTAAAACAGAGCATTTCTTTCATTAAACGACATTAATTTAAATTAAATTCCCTTTCCCTTTTATTGGAAGATTCCAAATCAAATTAACTACAATAAATTTCAACATCAAAATTTAAAACGGAACCTAATTAATGGAAAGATAGTTAAAACAACTGAGTTCTTTTTATAGTAACTTAAATACATTTACAAAATTGTTGTTTACACATAAGGGTTATAAATATACATGCTTAAATAGTTATCAATAACATACAAACAACAAAATTAGATTAATATTCTAATTATTTTCTCATTAATAAATCAAAAATTTTAATTTCTCATAATTTTTAAATTCTAAAATCTTATTAAGTTTAATAGTTTTAATTATCAAAATTTGTGGGTTGTACATTATTACATCAGTTACAGTATCCAATTTCAACGATAATTAAATCTAATTAATTATAATTTAATTCTAATAAATTGATTTAAGTTGATTGCAATACCTTTTATTCAACCAATCATTATTTTATGGACAAAGTTCGATTGGTTTATATTTTATTACATTATTATTTTTCTTTTATCATCTTTTACCATATTAGTCACAATAATTCGATTACATTGAAATTTTTGTAAATTTTCACATTAATTATAATTTAAAATCCCAACTAATTTATTTATCTTTGTTTCACTCTTCTTTATTACATCAATTATTGCGTTGCTAATATAATTAACCTTTCTATACCTTTCATTACATTCACAATTTGCAGTTATTGTCTTAACTCACATTAATGTAACATTTAGTGACATTCAATTGCAATTGGTTTAAATAAATTGGTAACAAATAACAATTGTCACCATTTCTATAATTAATAACATTAGTAAGTTTATTATTTACAAATAATTGTTATAACTACAACTGCCCCACTACTGTTATCAATTACAATTAATTACACCTTATTTCATTAATTAACCAATATTTGAATTATCAGTTGCTCTTTTAATTCAATTATCCCTTAAAAATCCATTACTATAATCTATTTACAACCTATATCAATTATAACTCTTTAATTCTTTTAATTAATTGGAATTATATTTAAAGCAGTTATCAATTACCTTAAATTAATACTATTTCACTTTATTTTAGTTATATTCTTATTATTAAATCACACATTTTTCTTTCTTCCAACATTAAATTACAAAACTTTATTAAATTAACTAATTTTGATTATCGAAAATTATGGGTTGTTACACTCTCCCCCACTCCAAGCTTTTCGTCCTCGAAAAGGAAAAGGAAGGGAAAAGAAGGAATTAAGTAATTAATATATCTTGTTAAAAATATTAAATTTATAAATAATTTTTTTACGTAATTAAACAATTTAAATAAAATATATCAATTTATAATAATATAATCCTTTACATTCGAGTTAACAAAAGTTTGGAAAACATTTCACAAAATTTTCTAAGTCCAAAAATTCACGAAAAATTTCGACAGTCTCCTTTGTACGGAGAGGTCTGGGAGAAATAGTAATATCAATAATACAATATATATCACTTAATTTTCAAAATAATATATACCAAAAGCACGGGGAAAAAAAAATATCGCTAGAAAATCGTAATCCGAGAACGTACATATTTGTCGGGCAAATAATGCTTATTTTATGAAGCCAAAAGCAGTAACAATTGCTTCCATAACCTGTATTTCACTTATATAATCCAAAAGAGTTAATAATTTTCTAAAGGAGAAATATTTAAGTTGTCTCAACTAATGTCAACAAAACAGTCACGACATATAGTAGTCACTTGCAAACAAAAAATACAACCATCATATCATCACATACAATCAAAGAAATCAAACATACATCCATAGCAACCAACAAATAGTCGGTTCGGGTTCAGAACTTCTAATCATATAAAATGATAAATAAAGCATGAAATAAACCATACACTCAACAGTCGTAGATAAAACTTTATAGATTATTTATACATCTTTATACAAATAGAAGTCTCCTTTCCCAACCAAACCATAAGCCAATACAAACAAAGAATCCAACGTTTTTAAGTTTACTTCATTTTTTCTTTTTCACTTCATTTATTGTTCATATTTTCTTATTCATTTTCTTCTTCTCGTACAATGATTTTTCCTTAATTCTCCATGGTTACTTACAAAATTTTCATTCATTCATGTAAGGGTAATTTCATTTATTCACATTCTTTACTTACAAAAGTTATATACATTTCGATTATTTAGATCATAAATGAAGTCATTATTGAAGTATTTTATACATTTCATTTCAGTTTACTTCACATTTACAATTTAGTTGGATTTTCCCTTTTTTCCATTATTTACTTTTCTTTTCTCATTCATTTAATGTTTATTTTCATAAATTCACATTCATTATTACTTACAAAGTTTATTTCTCCTTTATTCATACAACGCAAACTTCTTTCATTTTACTACTTCACATTCATTGCTTAATTAAGTTATTTTTATTTTAATTATTGGATTATACAATATTCGGTAAGTTTCTATACAATTAAATTCACCATTTATAGATTATTTCTTTTAACATTCATTCTTCCATATATAACATTGTTGAATATTAACTCCATTTATAAGTCTTTTCAATGTTTCTGAAGTTATAGTCATTCAATTTATATAGTACTCATTTTAATTATAAATGGCTTCAATATTAATTCAAGTTTATAATTATTTACTTACAGTATTCACCTTTACCGTTTAATCTGATTATAAATAACTTACAATGTTAACCTAAGTTTATAATCACTTTTCTTACATTATTCACTTCTATTACATTTAATTAGTAGCATTTCAAATTATCAACTTAAGTTCCTAACAATTTATAACATTAGAATTCTTATTTACAAAAGAAATTCCATTGAACACTTTCATTTACTAAAGTTTACTTTTACATATCCTATTTAACATTACAACTTTTAATAATTTGGTAAGCTATATATATATATATGTGTGTGTGTGTGTGTGTGTGTGTGTGTGTGTGTGTGTGTGTGTCTTTTAGAATGCAATTGAGTATTACCCAAGTTTCTCTTACATTTTAGTTAAAAAAATATTCAATAGTTGCCATTTCTTATTTTCATTTCCTTTTTATTTACCGTTTTGAAGTTTCAGTTTCTTATCTACTTCATTAGTCATTTTAACATCAAATTTCTTATTCTCATTTTAGAAGTTTCAATTATTACTATAGTCAGGATTCCATTCATTACAATTTCAATTTCTAATTTATAGAGACCTAAGAACTAAACAACCGGGTTTCATTTCAATTATTTTAAAATAATATATATAATCATATCTTTTACACATCTCAAATCATATTTGGAATTTAAAAATCAAGATTAATTTATCAAAACAATTATGCAGTAAAATTACTACATGGTCTTCCCACTTTGAAACTCGAAAATGAACTTTGATGATGCGTGCAGTCATCACAGAAAAAAAATTCCAACGACGGAGAGGGGAGTACAACACTTTTTCCTTAAAATTTCCCTTTTTATACTTTCATTCAAATCATCTTGGAATATTCATATCAGAAACTACTTCTAAATAATATTAATATTATATTCCAAAATCTTTCGAATTTTTTTTTCAAAATCCAAAAATTAAGTTCTCAAATTCCAATTTATATCCATTTCATTTGTAAATCTTATTTTTCCATCATATTTATATTTCACTAATGTAACGGCCCGAGGATTTTTGACCTCGAAAATCAACACTAATACGTTCACTGTATAGAGTGCCGAGAAATCAAGTGCTGGAAATACCAAACTATTAGGGTTTAGAAGAAAACGAGATAGAAGAAGAACAGAAAACAACATCACAGAATCTCACAATCGCAGCGGAACAAAATATAATATAAAATAACAGTATTTACAAAAAGAAATGCTATAACTATCAATATACATACAAGATATCAGAGTACAATTATCACCAAATAAATATGGACAATTATAATAACTTGTTCTCAACTACTATCTATACAGATCTCAATACACAGTGGGATCTAATCAATACGTCTCTGCCATCCAACTCATCTTCTGGGCTCCAAACATCCTAACCTGAAAATCTGTAACGCTCGGTCTGACTCGAGCATTATAATAAAGTAACACCCGAGTCAGGCTGGAAACCAGTGTGAGTAACCCACTTAAAATGAAACACTTAAGTTATGGAAAAATTCTTTGGAAACAAGGTAACTTGTACAACACGACGAGTTTTTAGCTGATTATAACAAAATGCTTATAATACAAATTCACCAATATCATAGTGATGACTAAGTACAGTTACTTATTTAAAATAGTTGAATATGTGAAATTAACCCAATTCTAGCCTATTAAACTCTATAAGCAAACCCCATAAAGTTCATAGTGATTATTAAATCGAGGCAGTTTCGGATAACATAGATATCTGATCCCGTTTCTTCAAAACCAAATAATAGATTTAAAAAGGTAAATTGTTTAAAATAAACAATTTATTATTTAGGGTGACAACTTTTCAAATTTGGGTATTTATTACAAGTTCTTATTTTAGAATAAAACATATTATCTTTTCATCTGGCTTTCTAACTTGATTGGATTAAATCTCCAATAGACTTGAGCCAAGATATATATTATTAATGATCTATAACAATATCAACAAATTCACATCAGGATTTAGTAACTTTAATTAACAGAAAACCAATTATGTCAAATTAATTACGGATTAAGAAATTATATAATAATCTATTTCTAGTTAATTAAAATTAAACACACTATTTAATATCTCACTTGGAAATTTATAAAAGTTTGAGTCAATGATAATATTGTAATTTATTAATTACTCATTAAATTCTGAAATATCGTTGAACTTTAACTATTTATTTAGATTTAAGAAAATAGATTTTGGAAAATATTAATTGTCATACATACAAATTCCATTCTTCTCCTTTATCCCTTTTATTTTTCCTCATTTATCTATCCTTTATCTTTTCTATTTCCTTACTTTTCCTCTCCTTTTCTTTTTCTTTCTTTCTTCCTTCTTATTTTCCCTTTTTCATTTTACTTTTCTCTTCCTTTATCTTATTATTTTCCCTATCCTACTTCGGCCCAAACAAAAAATAAATCCGGGCCAAACATTTCTCCTCCCCAATTCTCCTCCTCCCTTCCTATTACACTTGCCAGGATACTGTGCGCATACGTATGCACGTGCACTCAACTTCTAGCAATCCTTCCTCGCCATCGACGGGCTTCACGAGTCACGAATGATAATCTAAACACGATCCCTCACCTAAAAATGCAGTCCATCTCCTCGTCCAAAATCTTGACTCCTCACCCAAACTGAACAAAGCCGAACCATTATAATCACTTCGCCTACGCCACCATAGCCCACCGTTCACCACCTACCTTTGCTCAGAGGTTCGCCAACCTTGCCTCCACCTCCTCCTCCACATGCGCACGTCGCATTCGCTTTCCCCATGCCACCATTTGCCTTATAACCGAAACAACCCAAAACTGTCCCAAAACCCTACTGCCGCCTCCCATGACCACCATAGTCCGAAAAAACCCCGCATGGCATTTTCTCCGATGCCACACTGTCCATGCCTCCTCCAGATCCTATCTCGGCCCACGAAGATGACTGGGTTGCTGAAATTTGGTCGAACCCCTAAGAACAATCGACTATAAAATTCTCCCTCCATATAGCTCAAAAAAATCCCAAACAATCTTAAAAAATCATGTTTCTTGCTAACAAACACACTTATGAGATCCACTGATGAAAATATGACACTCGAATTTCAAACATTTATATCTAGGTTCCGATATATGGGCCAAGATACTTTGCTTCTAGGCCTGAGAAGGAAGTCCATTCTATCTTCGTTTATAAATACAGAGGTAGGGATACAGTTGAGGGGACCTTTTTTCGATAACTCCAGGGAGATTCCTCCATTTGGAAGACTCGTTTATTTTCGATCCAAACTTGTAATCAAGTTGTGAGTGTATGGATTGTATTTGTATTCAATAGTTTGAAGAAGCAATAAAGATTACACTCAAAGTGGACGTAGGCAGTTATGCCGAACCACTATAATTCCGGTGTTCTTGTTTCTGCAGTTAATTTTGCGTACGTTCTTCTATTTTAATTTTCTATCTTTATTAATCTGTCTACATAAATCTTTCCTTAGGTATTAGTGACCAATTTCGCTGCTAATATTTTGGTGCTTTCATTGAGAGTAAATTCTCAGGCTATTAGGATCTACTTTGTCGCTACTAGATTAAAGAAATCCCCCAAAGGAGATCTAAATTCATTCATAAGAATTCCACTGATTCTACTCAAAGTTTCGACCGATAACTCTATAATGGGAAGACCACGTACTAGATCACCCTCCCACAATGCGGATGTCAATGAGACCGCTAGCGTCCAATATGTAGGACCCAACAATCAACAAGCTAATCTGGGCAGGGATCGTCACCGCCCATAACCAAACGGAAGTTGTCACTAGAACAGAGTTCAATGAGCTGATGAGAGAACTCATGGAAAGAAGGAGACAGCTTAACAAGCAGATTCAAGCTAACGCCAACCTTATGGCTCAGCTTACTCAACAACAACATCAGAATGCTGGAGGAAGTCCCGCTTCCTACTCCTCGTCCGACAGCTCTACTTCGTCTGATGAACCTCCCAGGCATAGAAGCCGTAGAACTAAAACAGCAAATAAGTGCAGCTGATCAATCAACCAGGGATGGTCCATGTTCCCAACTTAGAGAAATGACCCCTCACTTACACCAGGGAAATCGCACTCAATCTGAAACAGGAAACTTAGGATTTGGAGCACAAGTGGAAGCTGTACAACTGGCTCACCAAGGTCATGATGAAGCAGGTCCCCAATATACACATTTGGTAGAACGCCGATAGAGAAGGCACCAACCGGAATAGTCCCGTAGGACAGATTCCAACTTCCCATCTTCTATACAAACCCCAGACCTACCAGCCATGGTCAGACAACCGATGAGGGAAAATCAAGGTTTATCTAACGATGATCGGGGTGTATCTGGGAGTCATACTCCATTCACAAATGCTATCCTACAGGCTGAGTACCCAAGGATGTTTAATATGCTGACTATTCTGGCCTACGAAGGGAAGACTAATCCCCGACAGCATGTGATGAGATATGGATGGATGATGGACTCGGCTAGGGCAAACGATGCAACTAAATGTAGGTGTTTCCCAATAACTTTATCTAGAATCGCTGCCGTGTGGTTCACCCGACTTCCTCCACGGTTTATCTCCAACTTTGATGAGTTAGCAACGAAATTTGTGGAGCAGTTCGAGATTCATGCCACTCGTCCCAAGGATGTTACGTCCTTGTCCATTGTAATTCAAGCTCCAAGGGAGTCGTTAAAGGAGTACTTACAAAGATTTCACGTTGCTGCTACTGAAATTAGCAACCCGAATGACCATGCCATTCTAATGGCCCGTGATGTGAGGAGTAGATCTAGACTCAGAGTTTGGTGATTGGATGGTGGAAAAGCCGTCGGTTACACTGGAATGTTTTTATTCAAAGGCACACCAATTTATAAGAAGGGAGGAAGCCAGGTGGATGAGATGAGACAATGAATCAGGACCCGAAAAGGAGATTGTGTAGAGAAACATTGCTATAAAAAAATATTGTGAAAAATCTAGAAAAGTCCAGGTCAATGTTCAAAACAAGCCTAAGCAGTCCAATGGATCTAGAGGAGGAAATTCCGGAAAGAAAAGGGAAGCCGGAAAGTGGAAACTAAGGATCCCAACTTACAACAAATACACTCCTATGAACGCATCTTTGGAAAATATTTACCTATCGACTTCTAATTATTTCCAATATCAAAAGCCACGCCCAAAAGATTCCATCGAGGAGAAAAAGCGGACTGTGTTGAGTCAAGATTTTTATAGAGTTTTGATTTCTGACAAAGGGATAAGCCGTGATCGACAAAAAGAAGTTATTTAGACACAAAGAGCTCCATATGATTAGAGGTTGATTATTTGGTATGTTAGTAATGATTATTTATGTTAAAATCTATCCTCAAATAATCTTATGCCTTTAATCATCTAATATATATATATAAATATATATGAGTGCACATTAACTGTGCAGTCTGGACAAAACCGATCGACCGGTCAAAAACCAGGTGGTCGACCGTTTTTGCCCAGAATGCACAGATAATGTGCACAAGTGAACATAACGTATACATATATATTCAAATTCCTGTCTACTGGTCATTTTTTGACCTGTCGACCGTTTTTAAACAGAGAGCAACCTTTTCCAAAAGACACTTCTTTCTCCAATGGTTGCATCTCTTACCTTTCATCAATGATCATAACTATTAATGGCAACTGTTCACAAAGAGTTACAACTATTTTTCTCTATATATACTCATCTAAATCATTGATTCAAGATACATGAAAACATGATTGTATATGCTTTTTACTCTAATCTCTGATCTTACTTTCTACATACTCCTGCATTCTAAAAGCTCTCAATTATTTTAATTGCTTATTGAATCATTGAAATTATTTCATATCTTTTGATTCAATAAGTAATATACTTTCCTTAAGTTCACAAAACATCATTCGTATATTTTGAGGATAAGGTTATAGGAAATTTGTACTACAAGTGACAAAACTGTGTTATCAAGAACACATACCATCGACAAACAATTATATTCATTGTTGTTGAAGTCCTCTGTGTTGTAAGAGGCAAGTGTTGAAGTCCTCGGTGTTGTAAGAGGCAAGTGTTGAAGTCCTCAGTGTATTAGAGGCGTGAAATCCCGTTAGTTTGCTCGGGTATTGTAAACCTGTTCCTCCGGGTGAAGCGAGGTAGTTAATAGTGAAAAGCCAGATAGAAGTCTGGGACTGGACGTAGGACAGTGCTCCGAACCAGTATAAAAATCTCTGGTGTGATTTTTCTATTTTTATTTTGTACTTTGCTACTATCATCTATTTTCCGCATTTATATTATAGTCCATATTACACGATCCATGTGTACTATATTAGCACATATAATCGTATACACACCGCACTTTCATTTGGTATCAGGGCCCGGTATTCTAGAGATCGTAACAACATCCTAGAATAAATGGCTACAAAGAGATCTAGTCAAGGCAATAAGAAGAGGAAGAGCAATAAAGAACAATCAGAGGAGCAAACAAACAAATGCTTCATGGCAAAAGATAACGAGGTTAGTGATCTAACTTTTGATGATATGATAGAAATAAATTCAGAACTTCTAGACACTTTAAAAAGTCTCAAAAGAAAATATAAGGAAGCTCTGGAAAATCAGAAGAAAGCAGAATTCAAAAGAGATATGTTTAAAGACGAGAAGAGAATATTAGAAGAATAACTTGAGAAAATTCAAGATTCAGACAATTCTCAACTCGCTCTATTAAGTCAAGAAATAGAAGCTCAAAAAGAAAAGAATAATGCTCTACCTTCTGAAAATCATGAGTTAAAAACAAAAATTAAAATTGTTGAGTTAGATAACACTAGTCTCAAAACTAAGCTTGATGACATTACTAAAAATATTTCCAATTTTAATAAAGGGAGAGAAATTTTATGCAGGATTATTGAAAATTCTCAACCTGCTTCAAATAAGAAGGGATTAGGTTATGTTAAGAATTCAAAAGCTCACAATGATAGAAGTAGTGTAGGCTATAAACAAGCTAAAAGTAAAAATAGTACTAGATATGCATTCATGTATACTAACTTTAGTGCTAGTACTAGTAATCAAGATAGTTTTAAAACCAGTTATAGTCATAATAGTACTTTGTTTAGAAATGATAGAAATTATTCTTCAAGTACTAAGCTAATGACTAATAGTATTAAGATATGGATTCCAGCTAATATGATTGATCATGATAAACAACTTTATATTAGCAACTATTATAAGAATGTAATTTGTAATGAAAATTATATTTATAAAGGTTCAACCACACCCAAATGGGTATGGTTTCCAAAGACCTAACCCCCCGGACCCTAATATAGTAAGTGGGTACCGAAAATTATTATTATTTTTTACAGGTACTCAGAGAAACAAAAGGAAAAGGATAGATTTTGGAATTTCAAAGAATGTTCCATATGTTTAATAGAATTATGTGCTTACAAATAAATATGGACTTCGGTAAATATGGTAAAATTTATTTTACTTTTCCTTCATAATTAATAATGAGTTTATCTCGTTATATACAAGATATTTTATATAATTTTATATATTTCCTCATTCTTTTTGATAATGACAAAGGGGGAGAAATTCATATGCATATAAATAGAGGGGGATATTATACTTAGGGGGAGATGTTATACTTAGGTGGAGCTTTAAAGACATTATCTGGCACTTGTACTAAATATTGTCGTGTTTTAATTCGTACTAGACTTGTGTGTATTATCATCTTGTGTGAATGTTACTCTTGATCTATGGTAGTAGTTTTATGTTGCTTATAATCTTTTTTACATCCTCCATTTAAACAACTCCTTTTTGTCGATGACAAAGGGGGAGAAAATTGTGCTAACAGTATATGCAGGACACAATCTCAGGGGGATATCTCATAAGGGGGAGATTCATAAATATGTTGTCATCAATCAAAAAGGGGGAGAATGTTGAGTCAAGATTTTTATAGAGTTTTGATTTCTGACAAAGGGATAAGCCGTGATCGACAAAAAGAAGTTATTTAGACACAAAGAGCTCCATATGATTAGAGGTTGATTATTTGGTATGTTAGTAATGATTATTTATGTTAAAATCTATCCTCAAATAATCTTATGCCTTTAATCTTCGAATATAATTATAAATATATATGAGTGCACATTAACTGTGCAGTCTGGACAAAACCGGTCGACCGGTCAAAAACCAGTCGACCATTTAAACAACTCCTTTTTGTCGATGACAAAAGGGGAGAAAATTGTGCTAACAGTATATGCAGGACACAATCTCAGGGGGATATCTTATACAGGGGGAGATTCATAAATATGTTGTCATCAATCAAAAAGGGGGATGTTGAGTCAAGATTTTTATAGAGTTTTGATTTCTGACAAAGGGATAAGCCGTGATCGACAAAAAGAAGTTATTTAGACACAAAGAGCTCCATATGATTAGAGGTTGATTATTTGGTATGTTAGTAATGATTATTTATGTTAAAATCTATCCTCAAATAATCTTATGCCTTTAATCTTCGAATTTATATATAAATATATATGAGTGCACATTAACTGTGCAGTCTGGACAAAACCGGTCGACCGGTCAAAAACCAGGTGGTCGACCGTTTTTGCCCAGAATGCACAGATAATGTGCACAAGTGAACATTACGTATATATATATTCAAATTCCTGTCTACCGGTCATTTTTTGACCTGTCGACCGTTTTTAAATAGAGAGCAACCTTTTCCAAAAGACACTTCTTTCTCCAATGGTTGCATCTCTTACCTTTCATCAATGATCATAACTATTAATGGCAACTGTTCACAAAGAGTTACAACTATTTTTCTCTATATATACTCATCTAAATCATTGATTCAAGATACATGAAAACATGATTGTATATGCTTTTTACTCTAATCTCTGATCTTACTTTCTACATACTCCTGCATTCTAAAAGCTCTCAATTATTTTAATTGCTTATTGAATCATTGAAATTATTTCATATCTTTTGATTCAATAAGTAATATACTTTCCTTAACTTCACAAAACATCATTCGTATATTTTGAGGATAAGGTTATAGGAAATTTGTACTACAAGTGACAAAACTGTGTTATCAAGAACACATACCGTCGACAAACAATTATATTCATTGTTGTTGAAGTCCTCTGTGTTGTAAGAGGCAAGTGTTGAAGTCCTCGGTGTTGTAAGAGGCAAGTGTTGAAGTCCTCAGTGTATTAGAGGCATGAAATCCCGTTAGTTTGCTCGGGTATTGTAAACCTGTTCCTCCGGGTGAAGCGAGGTAGTTAATAGTGAAAAGCCAGATAGAAATCTGGGACTGGACGTAGGACGGTGCTCCGAACCAGTATAAAAATCTCTGGTGTGATTTTTCTATTTTTATTTTTACTTTGCTACTATCATCTATTTTCCGCATTTATATTATAGTCCATATTACACGATCCGTGTGTACTATATTAGCACATATAATCGTATACACACCGCACTTTCAGACTGGAAAGTATTGCCGCTTCCATGCGACTTACGGGCACAATACCGAGGATTGTAGGCACCTCCATGACGCTATTGAAATGCTGATTGGACAGAAAAAGTTACAGGAGTTTGAAAAAGAATCCTTAAGAAGGCGGAAAGGGGGCATCCGACCCCCAATCGCGGACAGGCTCCGCGACGATCTGAGGAACCCGTTCGGGCTTGTGGTAGATTAGTCATAAACATGATAGTCGGTGGGCCTCACCCTGTAGACAAGAATTGGCAAGAAAGGGAGTGTTATGCTAGTTTCCTAAAGCATGTAGATTTTGAATGTTGTTCAAACACGAAAGGTGGGACCCCGGCTAAACAGCAGCGAATGATGACAGATGATATAGTGTTCAGGTGTAGATATGCCTATCAGTTGGAGGCACCTACCATTGACCCGATGGTCATCTCGGTCACTATTGGGCCAGCGTTTGTGAGAAGAATACCGATTGACTGTGGAAGTTCTGTTAACATCATCTTCAAAAAAGCATATGACCAGATGAATATGGAGACAAAGGATCTAAAACCATATAAAGCCTGTATTCATGTTTTTATTGGTGCGGCTACTGATGCAGTGGGTTTCGTTGAATTGCCAGTTGAACTTGGAGAAGGTGGACTTAGGAGGTTGTAGATCCTGTCATTCATCGTTTGGGATGTCTCCATATAATGTTTTTCTGGATCGAAAGACCCTGGCAGAGTTCAGGGCAGCTTTGGCCCCGTGGTGTTTAACCTTGAAATTTCTGACGGATAAAGGAGTTGGTGTTGTGCATGGAGATTAGGCGGCTGGTCATGCATGTTATGTGGCTGAGCTGAGAGAGGCCCGGTGAAGAGAGAAAGGAAAGGTTGTGGACAACTCCGTCCGCATCCGAGTCACTGAAGATTGACAAGCAATGCCAGGGCCTTGGCTCGGGCAACATGACCAGATCTATAGAGACATAGATCCGAGGGCCGAGGATGAGGAACCCAAGGAGGCAAAATTAGCACCGGTTGAACTAACGATTGACATTCCAGTTAGCCGTGATGACCCATCGTGGGTACTTGAGATTGTATCACAACTCAACCCCTCGATGATCGAGGATCTTATTGATTTCCTCCGAGCGAATCTGTATGTTTTCGATTGGACGCATTCTAATATATGCAGGATTTCTTCCACCATTGCTAGTCATATGTTGAACATAGATCCAAAATACATGTCGATGAAGCAGAAAAGGAGAGGCATGGACCCAGGGAGGTCCACTACTCTCAGAGATGGGGTGGACAAACTCAAAGCCAATGGGTTCGTCCGCGACGCCCTCTACCCAGTATGGGTCTGTAACCCCGTACTAGTGAGAAAAGCGAATGGGAAATGGAGGACCTGCATAGATTACTCAGATATGAACAAAGCATGCCATAAGGATAGTTTCCCTTTTACCCAGAATTGATCAACTAGTCGACTCAACAGTAGGAAATGAGTTATTTCCATTTATGGATGCGTATTCGGGATACAATCAAATCCCGATGCGTATTCGGGATACAATCAAATCCCGATGCACATTCCAGATCAGGAACTCACTAGTTTTTTCATAGACGTTGGATTGTACTGTTATATAGTGATGTCTTTCGGATTGAAAAATGCAGAAGCAACATATCAACGTTTGGTGAATCGGATGTTCAAAACCAAATTGGTCGGACGATTGAAGTCTATGTTAATGACATGCTCGTGAAGTCATGGCAGTCAAACGACCACATTCGAGACTTGGCAAAAATGTTTGGTATACTCAGGTATTACGGCATGAAAATCAATCCTATAAAGTGTTCCTTTGCACTGCATCAGGAAAGTTTTTGGGTTACATTGTTAATGCACGGGGAATTGAAGCTGACCCAAAAAAGATTCAGGCTATTCGAGACATACAAGTGCCCAGAACTATAAAGCAGGTACAAAGCCTGAATGGTAAAGTGGTCGCCCTGAGTCGATTCATATCTAGAGCGACAGACAAGTGTATTCCCTTCTTCGATGTAATAAAGAAAGGGAAGAGAAATTTTGAATGGACGCCCAACTGCGAGGATGCATTTCAAGCTCTGGTAAGACATTTGGAAAGTCCCCCGGTGTCGTCGAAGACTATAGACCATGAAGTTTTGTATGTATACTTGGCTGTATCTCAAGATGCCATCAGTACGACTTTGGTTCGCGAGGAGGACTAAGTTCAAAAGCCGGTGTACTATGTCAGTTAACGTTTAACGTAGGCAGAAAGAAATTATCCTAAAATTGAGAAGCTAGCCTACTGCTTGGTGATTGCATCACGCAAGCTTTGTCCGTACTTTCAGGCACACCCGATCAGTGTTTATATCGATCATCCCCTACGATAGGTACTCCAATGACCAGAAACCTTTGGAAGGTTGTTTAAATGAATATTGAGTTAAGTCAGTTTGATATCACCTACCTGCCATGAAGAGCCATACAAGGGCAAGCACTAGCAGACTTCATCACAGAATTCACCATATCACACGAACCAAACATTGATGATGTTATTCCCTCCATTCGATGGAAACTATACCCCAATGGGGCATCCAACGACCATTGTTCTAGGGCTAGAGTCACCTCTGAAAATGGATCAATTTGTTACGCTTTGAAGCTTAATTTCCCTGCTACATTTAACGAAGCTGAGAATGAAGCATTGCTTGCTGGCTTAAAACCTGTCAGGGGACTCGGAGTAAGATCGGTTGAAATATTTTGTGACTCGCAATTGGTGGTGTACCAAGTGTAGGGAGATTATCATGCAAAGGGGCAAAAGCTTACTCCATACATCGTTCGGGTTCAAGAACTGTTGGAAGACCTTAAATATTACGATATTTCGCATGTCCTACGTGAACAAAAGAGGAAATGTGATTCGTTGGCAAAATTCACAAGTATTGGTGATGCACAGCAGATGGGCTTGGTTCCTGTCGAAGTTTTACAATCTCCAAGTATAAACGAGATGGAAGTAGATTTTTTGCTAGAAACAGAAATTGAAAGGGAATCATGGATAACCCCATTCAAACAATACTTATTATATGGGACTTTGCCCGACAGAAAGAATGAAAGATGACAAGTCATTCACAAAGCTTCACGATATATAATGCAAGATAGAATAATGTATCGGTGGGGGTTCTCGGTTCACTTACTTTGGTGCATCGCCCACGATGAGATAAAATGAGTCTTGAGGGAAGTTCATGATAGAGAATGTAGTGACTATACTGGGGGCAGACAATGGCAAAAAAGATCCTTCGCTATAGATACATTGGCCAACTGTAAATTGGGATATTGCGGACTACGTAAAAAGATGAGACAAATGCAGAAATATGCCAAAATCCCGAGAGCTCCGCCAATAAAACTCACACAAATGGTTAGTCCCTGGCCATTTTCAACTTGTGGGATCGATATAATCGGTTCTTTACCAATTGCCCGAGGTGGTACAAAATATGCAATTGTTACGGTTGATTACTTTTCCAAGTGGGTAGAAGAAGAGCCTTTAGCTACGATCACCACCAAAAAGGTAATTAATTTCGTTGTGCGAAACATCATATGCCATTTTGGCCTCCCATGAACTATTATCATGGACAACGGAACTCAATTTGAGAGTAAGGAGTTTAAAGAATTCTGCCAAAAGTATCGCATTGAGAAAAGGTTTGCGGCTATCGCACACCCTAAAGCGAATGGACAAGTTGAAGCCGTAAATAAAATAATCAAATCAATATTAAAGAAACATTCGGAGAAGGCTAGAGGGAAGTGGGTTAATGAGCTTTCAACAGTGCTCTAGGCTTACATAACCACCCTCAAGTCTGCGACTGGCCATACTCCGTTCACTTTGGCATATGACGCTGAAGCTATGATACCAATGGAACTTGAAGTTCCTTCTTATTGGGTAACTTATTACAATCCTAAGACGAATCAAAATCTCCTATTGGAATCGCTGGACTTTATCAATGAAAAACGCAAAGAAGCTGATTTAAGAGCGACTGCATAGAGGCACTGGGTTGCTCGATATTATAATGAAAAAGTTCGACCGAGAATTTTTGATGTGGGTGATCTCATTTTGAATCGAGTCTTTCCCACCCCATCACATCTGAATCCCACACGGGAGGTCCGTATTTCATCGAACAGAGGCTTGGAGAAGGAACTTTCAAGCTAGTGACCATAGCTGGCGTGACACTTCCCCGCGCATGGAATAGCGAGCATTTGCGTCGTTATTACACTTAGTATATATCTTTTGCATTTTAGTTCCAATTCGTTCCAGTGTATGTTGATTTTGTTGTCCTTAGTTTTCGGCATGTAATAAGGCAATTCAGTTTTTTTCCATTTGTAGTGATCAATAAAGGCTTGAAGCCGTCTTTTCCATGAACTATTGATGTTTTCATATGTTACAATTTCATGACAAAATTAAATTGCATTATTCTGTCAGGCGTATGAACGCGCACACAAACTTAAAAGTCTCTAAGTCCCCAGAGTGCGGACTAGAGTACTCGGAGTCCCTAGAGTGCGGACTAGAGTATAAACGATTTAAAAATCTCTAAGTCCCCAGAGTGCGGACTAGAGTATAAACGACTTAAAAATTCTAAGTCCCCAAAGTGCGGACTAGAGTACTCTGAGTCCCAAGAGTGCGGAATAGATTATAAACGATTTAAAAATCTCTAACTCGCCAGAGTGCAGACTAGAGTACTCTGAGTCCCCAGAGTGAAAACTAGAGTATAAACGACTTAAAAATCTCTAAGTCCCTAGAGTGTGGACTAGAGTACTCTGAGTCTCAAGAGTGTGGACTAGAGTATAAATGACTTAAAAATATCTAAGTCCTCTGTAACGACCCATAAAATTTTTAATAATTTGTAATAGTTTTATTTACGTAGTTAATTAAATTTTTGAGAAATTTTAAATAATAATATTTTGAAATAAATTTTTTATATTTGGATTATGTATAATTAAATATAGCAAATGGTAAATCTTCAATTAATTTTATGGAAGTTTATTTATTTTGAAATTCTATTTAATTCAAATCAGTTAATAATTACTGATAATAAATTTTTTTTCAAGCCTGGATATTTTTCTATAGGAAATTTCAAAATCCTCTTCTGATTGAGACGTTATCTTTCGTTTTTCCAAATTCGGACGTCTACTGCTCCTTTTACCTTATTTCTGACAAATTAACAGCATTTTGGTGACAATAATCGACTTTTGATCGGAGGTTCATACCACTAGTATCTGTATACCGTTGTGATTGTCTCATTGGGCTGATCTCAATAGTATATTTATTTCTGTGTTTTGAAATCCGATACACAGCGGAACCCACGAAACTGGTAACCGTACCGGTACCGGATCCGTTACTAATGGATTTCTTTTGCGTTTCAAAATCTGAACGCGCATCAATCAATTGCTTTATTTTTGTCAGCTGAATTCAATCGGAGACTGTTACAAATTTCAATTATTTGTGTACGTTTTCATTTCAATTATTGCTGACATCACGGTACCTTTAATTGTGACTTTATTTCTTTCCTTCGGTTTCAAATTTGAAACTTGTGGTCCAAACAAAAATTAATTGTTTTAAATCTGCATCTGACCGTTACAATTTCTTTTAATTGTCGGTTCAAAAAAAAATCCATTTGACTTTATTTGTCCTAACGTTTCCTTTTTCCATGGGTTCGGTTACAAAATAAACAAAGCTATATATTTTTCTCTCTGATTGAAATTGCGTAACCTCTCTGCATTCTTTTTTCTTTTGCTTGGAAATAAAAACTTAAAGTGACAGCTCATCCTTTAATCTAGCATTTATATTGAGCCCTATACACGTCTTCCTCCTCTCCTTTATTTTCTTTTCTTCCTCTCTCTCTCCACCTGAAACCCCCTACACCCGAAGCTTCAACCAAGGCCGGCCACCCTCCGCTCCGACCTACTGTTCACCACCATCCTTGCCTCTCCTCCGCCGCCACCTAAAGCTCTGTCTCCATCACGAGTTGAACAGCCATGCACGGACTCCATAAACCCGACCACTATCTCGCCTATCTCCCTCTCCACGTCATAAAAACCGAAGCCATCCATCACCACTAATAGCAGCACCACCTCCGGCTCCGCCTCACCGACCCCGCGCCACCAACCTAACCTCAGTCGACTCTTCCCTGCCACCGCCCTTCAACGCAGCATCTTCCCACTTCGGTCACCTCAGCAACTGCCAAGAACCACCTCTCCACGTGATCAAGCCACTCGGCCTCATCCACCTTCCGTTTGCCCTCCTGCCGTGACTTGCTCCTCATCCCTTTCTAGTATTAGGTAAGTAATATACATATAAAAAAGGGGTTAGCTTATAATTTTATATACCTGTTTGTGTACGTGTTGAAGGTTGGTTTAATTTATGTGGTCTCCTACAGACTTGGTCGAGCTACATTTTTTTTCCAGCAACAATGCATATAGTTATGAGAAGCATGTTTATAAAGTGTATAAGGTGTTATATAGTACACAATATTTAAATATATGTATTTGCTTTAGACATAATCTGTTGTTTACAGTAGATACAAGGTTGCATAAAGTTGTACATCAATGATTATTATAAACATTAGTATATTTACTAAATTGTATGTAAACTATAGGCTGTATGTATATATTTTACTGAAGAAGGATCTGGTTCCATACTTTATAGAGTAGTATTGAAGCTATATATTTATATGTTAGTTTGGATACTAGTATATAGTTTTACTAATTTGATTTCTAGTCATGTTATATATAAACATATATATTTGATTTGGGGGGGGAGGGGGTTGTGTCACCATTGCCTGTATTATTTGGTATAGCACTTCGAATGTAAAAATATAGTAAACTTATATATAAGCCGTGAGTATATATGTTATAAAGTCGCATATATTTTGCTTTTCTTAAAGTGTACACTATAGAAATTTATTTTAAAAGCACAGCTTTTATTATACTATCTTATGTTATACTAGAGTGCACATTTTCTGCATATTACTATGCAAGTATATATTTTCTGTTCATATTAGTATTTTAGACATAGATTCCTATATACATATTATCTTAAATATAGTAAGCATATAAGTATTATATAGCATGGGGCCTATATGTATAAATGTTTAAGGGGATTTAAGGTCTGCATTTGGTTTTGCAGTCTGCATGTTGTTATGTATAAGCATATATGAAATTCATGCATGCATTGCCTTTACACGTTGTAAAGAAATTTTATGATAATAAATGAAAATTGATTTTTAATAATGTATATAAAAGGTTACTCTTTTAAAGATTTAAAATTTAAAATTTTGTTTGGATATTGGGTTGAAATATGGGTTAATATAATATACTATTCGTTCGAATGTATCATCGTCAACCAAATTCTGATTTGATTTCATCGATTTCTCGTTATCAGCTTTGATCGTCGGATTCGTGCTGATCTTTCTTCGCTTTGATTCGTAACTCAAATCAGCTTCGTTGTCCATCTCTCTAGTCTCGAAAGGTGAGCAATCACTCACGATTAAAAGTTCTTATATTTATTAAATTTGATTTCAATTGAAACGACAATTGAAACATGAGACTGTAGTGATTTAAATTGTTATATATGCTATTATATAACTGTTCACTTATGGGATATGACACCATATCCTATTGTTTTTATTTATGATATATGCCTGTTGTTGTTATTTTCATATTTGTTATCACTCTGCAAGTTCCCTATTAGTATAGAAATCATTATGGTTTGAAATGGTACATACCCGAACGGGCTTTAGAATAGGAGAAAATCGTTATGGGTTGAAATGATAAACCCAAGTGACTTTCATTTAATTGAAATTGGGATTACGGGTTGAAACAATATCAACCCGTATATATGTAGTGTACGGATTGAAATGATAAATATCCGTAGCACTTTACCATATGATATGAAATATACACAGACACCGTTGGTCCATAATTATTTTGAAAATAATTTCTACGATTTTGGAAAGTAATATATGGTTTAATAAATATTGATTCTTAAGATATTATATAAATGGAAATTTTATATATAGATTTAGTAGAAATATTTGTTGTAGATTAGATTGATTTAATACATATAATATGGTTAAGCATATTTTGTAAATCTATATTTCAAATAGAATTTCTCGTAATAAATTGAATAATTAAGATTGGGAGATAAATTTGGGTTTATTTAAAAATAATATTTAAACAAGGATTTATTTAATTTAATCAATTTGAAATTATTGAATGGGGAATTCAAAAGTTATGATTTATAACTGGATTTTTGATCTAAGTGATTTAATGAATATTGAGTAAAATGTAATTTAAGGTTTCTTAATGATATTGAATCTAATAAGGGAGTATTTCAAGACTAAATAATAATGAGGTTAAATCGAGATCTATATGAAACTATTATATAGGACATTTAAATATTAAGGCCTTGAATTATATTGGAATTTAAATGGTTTATTTTGAGATTCGGACCTGTATTTGAAATCAATATAGCTGAGTTTGTTATTTAGAAACTAATTGAATTAAAATGAAAATTTAGGTTGAACTAAATTTGAATTTATTATTTAGAAACTAGATTGAATAAAAATTTAGTTGAAACTTTGAATACTTAAAGTTTTGAAATATATTGAATTATAAAGGGTATTTTGTGATTACAAATCTGAATTTGAGATTAATAAAATTGAAGTGGTTATTTTAGGAATTGATTTGAATTTATATTAATAAATTGAGATTGAATTTAATTTAAATGGGAAGGTCGGGTTGATGTTGAAACAATTTGTTAAGTTGAGGGAATTGAAAATATTTTACGGTATAAATTATTTAATATATCTAAATACTATTTTGGAAAACAGCTATATTTGAAGTGAAATGATATTTGATTTTGAGGTATAAATTAAGATGAAAGGACCATGGTGTCACAGTGTATATTTCTACCTTGTAGATAGTTCTATAGACTCTTAGAGGATGGTTATCCCAAACATCCTTTAAGTTATTTTTATTTCAGTCGATATTTCACTTGAGTTGGATTTATTGATATAAGAATGTTAATCCTGACTCGAGTGTTTTGTGTTTTGCTTTACGCTCGGGTCGGACTGAGTGATACAGCATTTGAGACTCACCTTCGAAGTTGGAGCCTTGCTTGAAGATCCAGCTATCTATCCTTTCAGTCATCCTGTTGATTTGTTCAGAGAAGTCATCTGCGCATACTGGAGACTTCACTACATCTAAGATATTCAGTTGTATTTTATTTCTAACTCTGATGTATATAGTAGCTTCATGAACTACTATTCTTTATCTATTCCGCTGCATTATATTACTCTGTGTCTGTGATCTATGATTCATTTATTTACTGTATATTTTGAGTTTTGCCAAATTAAATTAACAATTCGATATTTTGAATTATTCGAGTCGGACATGTATGGTTTTATTGTCGATTTGAATGGTCCAAAATAGCGGGGCGTTACATCCTCGGTGTGCGGACTAGAGTACTCTGAGTCCCTTGAGTGCGAACTAGAGTATAAACGATTCAAAAAGCTCTAAGTCCTCGGAGTGTGGACTAGAGTGCTCTGAGTCCCCAGAGTGCGGGCTAGAGTATAAACAACTTTAAAATCTCTAAGTCCCTGAAGTGCGGACTAGAGTACTCTAAGTCCCCAGGGTGCGGATTAGAGTATAAACGATTCAAAAAATCTCTAAGCCCCCGGAGTATGGACTAGAGTACTCTAAGTCCCCAGAATGTGGACTAGAGTATAAACGATTCAAAAATATTTTAAGTCCTCGGAGCATGGACTAAAATTGAAGCAATTCGATCTTCGAGTCACATGGAAGTGAACAAGTGCTTACGTGACCCACATAACTTTGGATTTCAAACACAAGATGGGTGGTAAGCTAAGTAGTGAAGATCATCGAAAAAAAATAAAACAAATTTTTATTTAAAAATCAAAGATTCGATCCTATTACAACTTCTCCTAAACTTTTGGCAAAAAGTCTATTTACAACGAGTATGAAAATAAATTGAAATAATTACATAATCCAGGCTTATTCGTGTTGAACGAGGCATGCTAGCTACTTTTTTGACTTCTTCTCCTTCCTCGGTTTCTTCGAAGACTCCTCCCCTAAGCGTTTTCTCTCCCACGCCTTGCTTACTAAGGAAGTTGTTCCTAGGTAAGGAAGAGGAACTTCCGGTGGCGAGGTCCCACCAGGGAGAATAACCTTCAGGGGATTCTTCAGTGGATCATCAAGTTCCACTACATGAGGCTCAACCTTAACATCAGCCTTCTTCTCCTTCTCTTCCATATTTTACTCCTCCATGCTTATTTTTGAAGTGTGTTCGGAGGCACCCGTAATTTCAACTTCATCATGTTCTTCTACAGGTGATGGATTTTTAGATTTGTCTTCATCGACGCCTCGATCACTTGAGCGTCAGGTTTGGGAGTCTCCCCAGTTTGAATAGCCTCTCCCATTTTCTCCTCCCTCTCCATGACGACATCGCTCCTTGGAATAGGTTCAGGGTTAGAATGGCCTACATGAAGTCATAACAAGCAAATGTTAGGATGCGTCTATTACACGCCAAAAGCAATTATCTTTTAAACACTAGAAAGAAAAGCTCTGTACCGATGTCTGGTTGGATCTCGACTGATTTAGGAGTTTTGCCCTTTGGAATAGAAGATAAAGCGTGAATATCAAGTCCAGGCTTCTTTGGGCCATAGCCAATATGCTGCTCAAAGGGATCAAAGATGGGCGACCAGTTGGCTGAACAGAAGGAGGAACTGGAGACTCATTTCCGGATGGATCAGCAGTGTCATTCTTTCCTTTTAATAAGGAGGAGTCTCTTTTGTAAAGGGCCTTTGCAATGGATAGGTCAGTGCACTTATTCTCATGAAGCACTTCCTTCCCAAGGGATTCCTCGTCAATCAATTCAGTTCCCAACTCAGCCTTTTTAATTTTTATTAAAGTGTCCCATGCTTCGGCCAAAGATTCGAGGTAACCCTCGCCAAAAAAGTTAGGTCGTAATGCATGAGAACTCAGGCGTTATACTCGGCTTTGAGTGGATCAAACATGCACATAATTTCCTCTCTACCAGCCTCAACAACCGCCTCGAGGCGAGAAATGATTTTCGAGATTGCCATTCTTTTTCCCTCCTCACGGGCTGCGTCCTTCAGCGCTTCATCTTTGGAAAGATCCGCATCAAGCATTGCTTTTAGAAGTCGTGTAGCGACAATCTCGTCACAGTATCGTTGCGACTTCTCTTGGGCGGCAGTTTTTTCTTCTTTTTCTTTAAGGAGTAGCTCCTTTAATTCTTTAACTCGCTAAGCAAGGATATCCTTATCCTTTTGGATGGAGTCCTTTTTTAAGGCTAAAGCGCCACAACATTGAACCACCTCATCAATTTACTTTTTGTGTGCAGCTTCTAGACGATTAATTGCTTCAGCTGTGTCTTTAGCATTTTTCGAAGTGTCTTTAAGCTGAGATTTGCATGAGGAAGGATCTTCATCCTGGGCTTTGATAATGTCTTTGTTGTGGATGGCTTCGAGTTTCAAGCGATCGATTCATGCTGACGTTCCATAGAAACTTCTGAAACTTTTTTCGCCAAATGAACGAATGCGTCATGTTGGACGTAGACATCATTATTGCAAGCAATGACGCTTTGTTTAATATGCCCTGGAATAGGATGGATTGCTGGAAGAACCTTTAGTCCATCAAAGCATATTTTTAGAAATGTGGTTTTAAGCTTGGGTAACTTTTCTGCTATCGATGGATCATGTGCAGGGGCAGAGGAAGTTTGTCTAGTCGAAGCTACAGGCTTCTTGTGAAGCTCGTGGGATTGCCTAATGCTTGATGAACCAAAATGTTGATCACGAGAAGCTTCAGATTGGGACCCCCTTTAAGCAGATTTCTCCCTGCTATGCTTTGGTTGAGAGGAGGATCGTAGGGGTAAGAAGAGTGGCTGTGAGTTTTACTTCGAGATGATGAATCTCGAGGATGATAGTCTCTATCGCTGTTGTTGTCTCTATCTCGGAATTTTTTGGACCCCGAGTCTCGCCTGGAGTGATGAAAGATAGAGGACCCATGAAGGTGGTTGAAGCCATGTGTGCGTCCCATATCACCTGCACAGAAGTCAGGCGAAGAAGAGTTAGTGAAAAATCGCATGATGCTAAAAACTTAAGTGAGGTGTGGAGTGTGAGTGTTAGTGTGTGTCCTAGTGTTTCCCCCCGATGGACCAGTTTCTTTATCTTACTTATCGGAGTTTTTTCTCCATGGTGATGGGCTTGAATGCCTTCGTCGCCACTCGTGGGCGAATGAAGTTTAAGGGCTTCTGGATCGTCGAAGATGTAATTGAGCAAGTCATCGGGGATGGTGAGATATGATAAGCGTTTTATTGAACCCTCTAGGTGGTTTGGAGACGGCTCTTTCTCCATCGGAGTAATTGTAACCTTCTAGGTTCCGCCACTGTTTTCTTCCTGAGTTTGTAGGCTTGTTTTTTTCCCCTTTGATGGAGGAGGCGGTTCATCGATGCCGGGTGCGTCGGTCATCGGTTCTGAGAGAGGACTTATATACTCGTTGGACGCTCTCGGAACCCCGGCCTCTCTAATTTCACCTTCCTTGGGCATGTAGAAGGCCCAACCTATATGGGATACTGAAAGCCCGACGTATTCTTTACCCTTCTCCGCTGCAGATCCGGTTGTAGTGGCATCGGATGGAAGACTAGTTAGACGATCTTTTGTAAATAGCCCAAACTTTAAAAGTGACTCATTGGAAATAATGAATTTGATTTCCAAGTCCCCCATGGAAGTAGCACGAATGGTCTTGGCGGGCTCAGAATACCCCGCACCTTCGGGACGTAGGATGAAGCCTATAAAAGACCGAAGGAAGTTTAGAAAAAGTACACTTCATGCCTTAAACAGATAGTGAGTCCTAGAATGAAACTTACTTCATTCCAACCATCTTCTCACAAAGCCGGGGGGACACCACACGTAAAACCTTTCCTGCTTGTACTGGGAGAATTTACTCCATGCCCCCATCAGGATCTGACACTTAGAGTGTGGCTCAAGGAATGTGAAAGAGGGGCTGTCAGATCGTATTTTAAAGCGATAGATGAAGCTAATATCCTCAAGAGGAGGAGGCTGAATAAGATGCTCATAAAGAGAATGCAAGTGCCATGAAGAAATGCATGACTGTTAGGGTGAAGCTATGCTAGAGCGATTCCGATGTACTGCAACACCTCGTGAAGAAATGAATTGAATGGTGGCACACTCCCAACCTAGCACATGAATTTGTTACAAGTTGTATATCCCGCTGGGGGCAGGTGAAGACGATCTTGTCCCGATGGAACTAATACATCATCAAAAGGGATTCCATGGATTGAAGATAACTGGCGAAGAGCGGTTTCACTGATTTTTGAAGCTTGAGAATCAGTCGGATTGTCCAGGATAATTGCTCCATCTATAGCATCAGGTGCTGGGCTAATAACTGTAGCAGATGGATCTGGAATACTGTGCGTGGAGGTCGTTGGTAGGTCCGAAGTACCTACTACCTCCTGTTGAGAGCCTGGATTAGGCTTATCGAAAACTGTAGTAGAGCTCGACTTTCTGGACATCTTTAAAGAGCAATGGATATGGAAAAGGTCCTGTTTGAACTATACTTGAAAGGCAATCGATATCAGATATAAAAATAATAATATATCCGGCCGTGTTGTGTGTTCACTAGTGCTACAACTGAAGTGCTAGTACAGAAAAAATTAAAGTTTGAGGGACACCCTGTTTTGATAGAATTTTAAGTTATTGTCTTCAGAAACTGCCATCGTGGCTGTCTCCTACAATTTGTTCTGTGGTTGGCAGTAGTGGTTTTGGAGTCAGACATTGGCATCACAGGGTGTGAAGACCATCGTTCATGTTTGTTAAGTCAAGTTTGCATTTGAGATCATTCATATTGCAAGGGAGTTAGTTTAAGTCAAGTGCTTGGGCATGTATTCTTTCTTGTTTATCATGCTTTATCTAATTTGCTTAAGGTTGATTATGGAGATAAGTCACTCAAATGTGCCTTATGATCGAGTTAAGACACTTTTGATTACCAATGCTAACCCATACGCACGTTACTTCTCCTTAATGATCGAATGTCACTTACTCCCTCTCTATAAACCGAACGGCACTCACTCCCTCTCCCTAGACCGAACGACACTTACTCCCTCTTTCTGGACCAAATGAAAACAACTTCCTCTCTCTTGATCGAACGACACCCTCTCCCTCTACCTCCCTAGCACTACTCCCACAAGAGATCTACCAAGAAACAGACTTCCACCTATAATACCGATCCGTTCACACTCTCTTCTCTCTCGTTCCCTAATCACCGGATGACTTCGATCACTAATTTAGCTCTAATTCACTAACCTAACAACCTCTCTCCCTCGCTCGGTGGCCTAACAAGAACCTACGTCCAAGTGACTACCGATATCTTTTTCTTTTTCTCTCCTCACCTCACATCTGTTAAAGCCATACCAAACCCCTAGCCGAACACATGTTCTTATCTCCAATTCGTCCTCCCTCATCTACAACAACTCGTACTGATCATAATCTTAAGAGAACTCGTGAACACGAGCTTCGTGCAAAACCCTTAATTTGGGAAGATGGTCGAGTGAGAGATTCATACCTATAGGAATGAATTTAGAATTGTAGGAGTCGTGGATTTGGGGTCGAAACTCATTTAGGTTTAACAGAAGGAGATGCGGAACAAACGTCTTGGATTCAGGAGGAGAAAGGAAAGTTTGAGTAGCTGCTGAGGTTCGGGGGAAGGTAGATTAGCAGGTCTAGAAGGAATAGTAAAAGTGGAGAGAGGTAGGAATAAAGTGCTCTTATAAATAAGTGAGGGGAGGTTAACATGCTATCTCCTAAAGAACCGATCATTGTGCTTTAGAAAGCCGGCTGCTAGACATACTTATTCCTGATCAAGTAAACCGATCGTGTGGCTCGACCTATGTATGTCGATCTGCCCAATGTTATATATATAAAAAGGAAGAGGAAAGAGGAAATGAAAATAAAATCAAAACTATTACATTCGACTTTTGAAAGCAGGAACTGATTACTGATTCAAAGCGTGTCGTGTTGCTTCACACGACACACTTTGGGGGGCAAATGTTACCCGGTTGCTTAGCCCGGCTACAAGATGCTAATTATAGAGGTTTTGATTGAATCTTAGTAAAACTCGAGCGAATGAAAGGTTGACTCAAATTGAGGAGTTCAACATACATACAACGTTCGGCATGTAAGCACCGTTCGGCCTGAATGCATAGTTCAGCCTACTTACATGGTTCGGCCTGAATGCGTGGTTCGTCCTATATTTATGGTTCGGCCAAGGAAGGATGGAATGTGTCGCTCGGCTAAAAGAAATGTTTTGTTGGGAACTCAATGAGTATCACTCGGCTTGGGGAGGCATTGCACTATTCGGTTTAGGTAGTTCCATGCATGTCGTTCAGTCCAGATGCTTCGGCACATACCGCTCGGTCAAGGGAGTGAATTCACACATGGCTCGGTCAGACTAGATTGGAACGCGTGGCTCGGTCGACGATGTAAGTCACATCTGGCTCGGCCTAAGCGGGTTAGCAGGTATTATTCGTAAAATTGAAGTTGTTGCCATTCGATCAAAAGTGGTTCGGCCTGCGTGGCTCGATGTATCTGGTTCGGTGCACGATGAAGAGGTTAGCTTGTTCGTGTGACCAAAAGTAGAGTGAGAAAGCCGGTACTTCTTGACTTCGAGATCCACCGTGAGTTACTCCGAGTTCTTTAAGAGTTCGCGTCGAGTTAATTACCCGATGACCACCGCTCGGCTATCCTGGATCGACATTTGTCGATTGGTGTATCTCGCTCGGTATGCCTAGGCAGGTCGACTCGAGGTTCCCATATATGGGCCAAGGTACTTTGCTCTAAGCCTAAGAAGGAAGTCTAGCCTATCTTCATCTATAAATACAATGGCAGGGATATAGTTGAGGGGACCTTTTTTTGAGAACTTCGAGGAGACTCTGCCGTTTGGAAGACTCATCTATTTTCGATCCAAACTTGTAATCAAGTTGTGAGTGTACGGATTGTATCTGTATTCGATAGTTTGAAGAAGCAATAAAGATTACACTCAAAGTGGACATAGGCAGTTACGCCGAACCACTATAATTCTGGTGTCCTTGTTTCTGCAGTTAATTTTGCACACATTCCTCTTTTTTAATTTTCTATCTTCATTAATCTCTCAACACAAATCTTTCCTTGGGTGTTAGTGACCAATTTGGGTGCTAACAGATGTATATCATTTCAATCCACTTCTTAATTTACTCAAAATAGTCCAATTTACAGTTTTACATATACTGTCAATAACAAACAAGATGATAGCAAGATATGTCACAGTAAATAAACATCCAAATTATCTAAAGCACCAATCAATAGCATACATTACCAATTTCCAGAATTCAAAACCCGTATTTATTTCAAAATATATTTGAAATTATCCATACATATTCTCCTATCAAATCCATACTTCTCTTTTCAATTTTATCCATTTATCTTCCCTATGTCAAAATTTTCAATCTCACATTGAAATTTTCCAATTCAGGTTGTAAGTTCAAAACTTATTTAACTTCCCCTAATTTAAATTTCCCATTCGTTCAATCCATTTAACCTTACTGAATTTATATTTTCCACTCCAAATTTAAATTTCTTATCAATATCACTTCCCACTTATAAGTTCAAAAACTTATTTTTCTTAGGGTTATACTTCATATTCTCAAGGAGTTTCCAGAATTCAAACACAAGTATTTATCACAAATCAACTTTGAAACCATGTACACCTACCTATATACACACACACACATATATCCCATGCACACACCAAGTCGCATTTTTTTTAAATTTTAAAACATCCTGGGTTTTTACTCCAAAACAAATTCATCTTCAAACAACTCATGTTTTTAAACAAATATTTCTATATTCAAAAATATTCCAAATAATATTATTTATTTTCTCCTTAAACACTTTGAAACAGTTTCAAAATTTCTCTAGGACTTAGATTTAAAACTTCCCAATTTAAATTCATTTTCAATTTCATTTTTAATTTTATAAGTCCCACTCATAAATTCGGCTTATAACGTTTCCCTCTGTTTCATCATTGTTTATTCGGTAATAAACATCCTTTATTAAGATACAATACCCAATCTACGATAATTATCATATCTAGAAATCACACACACACACACCATATATTGCATCATAATTTATTCAGAAATATAATTAGGGTAACTCATTTCAAATACTTTGAAAATTATTTTGAATTTTCTAGGATTTAAATTCAGGTTTGAATCCATTTTTAGCTTAACTTATTTGTATAGTTAGTCCTTACCTAAATTTCTATTCGGTTATATGCATTTTACCACTGAAATCTTAAAATCTTATTTGATTTTAATAACAATAACCAATTCCCTTAATAAACTATAATAATTAGAAAAATTATTCCATTATATATCAAAATATGGCCTTTATATGAAAAAATATATTTTAAAACCGCTTTTTAAATCATTATATAAGAAAATAACAAGTATGCCCTCATATAGTACTCTCAACTCATTCTAGGGACTACCAACCCTATCTCTAATGAGTAATCCCCACCAAAGCCAAGGTTCTCACTTAACCTTCAGATCTAATACCAAATATAACGTCCCGAGGATTTTCGATCCTAAAGATCGACACTAATACGTTCATTGAATAGAGTGCCGAGAAATGAAGTGCCGGAAATATCAGACTATTAGGGTTTAGAAGAAAAAGAGATAGAAGAAGAACAGAAAACAACAGCACAGAATCTCATAATCGCAACGGAACAAAATAGAATAAATACGTCTCTATGCAGCCCTAAATACACAACGGGATCTAATCAATACGTCTCTACCATCTAGCTCGTCTTCTATGCTCCAAACGTCCTAACCTGAAAATCTATAACACTCGGTTCGACCCGAGCATTACAATAAAGTAATGCACAAATCAGGCTGGAAACCAGCATGAGTAACCCACTTAAAATGAAACACTTAAGTTTCGAAAAAATCCTTTGGAAACAAGGTAACTCGTACAACACGATTAATTTTTAGCTGATTATAGCCAAATGCTTATAACAGAAATTCACCAATATCATAGTGATGACTAAGTACAGTTACTTATTTGAAATAGTTGAATTTGTGAAATTAATCCAATTCCAGCCTATTAAAATCTCTAAGCAAACCCCATAATGTTCAGAGTGATTGTTAAATAGAGGCGGTTTTGGATAACACAAATATCTAATCCCCTTTCTTTGAATCCAAATAATATATTTAAAAAGGTAAATTGTTTAAAATAATAATTTATTATTTAGGGTGATAACTTTTCAAATATGGGAATTTATTACAAGTTCTTATTTTCAAATAAAACATATTATCTTTTCATCTGGCTTTTTAACTTGACTGAATTAAATCTCCAATAGAATTGAGCCAAGATATAGAACGTTAACGATCTATAACAATATCAACAAATTTACATCATGGTTTAATAATTTAATTGACTGAAAACCCATTATGTCACATTAATTACAGATTAAGAAATTATATAACAAACTATTCTAGTTAATTAAAATTAAACACGCTATTTATTATCTCACTTGGAAATTTACAAAAGTTTGGGTCAATGATAATATTGCAATTTATTAATCACTCATTAAATTATGAAATATCGGTGAACTTTAACTATGTATTTAGATTTAAGAAAATAGATTTTTAGTAAAATAAAGAAAATATGAATTGTCATACATATAAATTCCATTCTTCTCCTTTATCCCTTTTATTTTTCCTTATTAATCTACCCTTTGTCTTTTCTATTTCCTTGCTTTTCTTTCTTTTTCTTTTTTCTTTTTCTTTCTTTCTTCCTTCTTATTTTCCCTTTTTCATTTTAATTTTCTCTTCCCTTATCTTATTATTTTTCTTATCCTACTTCGGCCCAAACAAAAACGAAATTTGGCCTAAACATTTCTCCTCCCCAATTCTCCTCCTCCCTTCCTATATCACTTGCCAGGATACCGTGCACATACGTGCGCACTTGCACTCAACTTTCGGCCGCCCTTCCTGGCCATCGATTGGCCTTACGAGTCACGAATGATGGTCTTAACATGATCCCTCACCTAAAAGTGCAGTCCATCTCCTCATCCAAAATCTCGACTCCCCACCCAAACTGAACGAAGCCGAACCAACGTAATCACCTCGTCCACGCCACCATAGCACACCGTTCACCACCAAACTTTGCTCAGAGGTTCACCAACCTTGCCTCCTTCTCCACATGCACACATCGCGTTCACTTTCCCCACGCTACCATTTGCCTCATAACCGAAACAACCGAAAATTAACCCAAAACCCTACTGCCGCCACGCCTGACCACCGTAGTCATAAAAACCCCCCACGACATTTTTCTTAGATGCAACGCTGTCCACGCCTCCTTCAGACCCCATCTCGGCCCACGAAGATGACTGGGTTGCCAGAATTTGATCGGACCCCCAACAATGATCGACTATAAAATTCTCGCTTTATATAGCACAAAAAATCCCAAAACAATCTTAAAAATCATGTTTATTGCTAATAAACACACTCATGAAATCCACTGATGAAAATATGACACTCAAATTTCAAACATTTATATCTAGCTACTGTTAAATTTTCCTTTCTTCCTTTGTACCCGGTGATAACGAATGCATTGAATTTTAGAATCAACTACACAAAGAAACAATCAACTTTAATTTTAGGGTCATGACCTAAAATCAACTAGATTGAGGTGTAATATTTTTGAAGTTGGAAAGGCTATTTTTCTTTCCTTTTTTTGAAAATAGAGCTATACATTTTTTCCAGGTAATATTATTATGATTAAAACATTTGTATACACAACATAGCAAAATTTGTAACACATAAATGCTTGTAACTAAAAGGATTCATTCACATCTACAAATATATGGAGACATATATGATTTACAGCAAGCAATGGCCGTGTTTACTTACAGTTAAAAAGATGATGAGCCGCTGCTACTCTGTTCTAACTTGTTTATGTGCTTGATCATTTTATACTTTGATTTACTTCTAGAGCTTGGGTGCTTAGTTCCTATGGGTTTTGAAATGGCAGATTCTTCTTTTGTTTTTTGTTTCTATAAGAATGAATAAACGAACAAAAAACAAAGAGGCAATGTGTATGGGCAAAAACACTCGGCCTACATACATACACATACATACACACACACATACATACATCCATATATATATATATATAGAAAGGTGATAGGTTGTTGAGGTTGAAGCCTATTTTTTATGTACAGGCTAATGTTTTATTCATTTTTCCCTTCTTTTCTTTTATTTATTTTGATTTGAAATATGTAGCCCTGATTTGATTTCCCTTTTTATATGATTTGAGGTTTTGGATAGATATGATCTATTATGTGCTTGATTTTGGAATTCTATGAGTGATTGACTTGAGGTTGCCATCATGATATTCCCTTAGATGCTTATATATACATTTGTATACAGAGAGATTTTTATACATACACTATTTATATTGACATATATAAACCTATTTACTGTCTTATGTAACATATGTACATATACATTCACCCTTACACATTTTGTCATCATATACCCATTTTATTTATAATTATTTAGATATACACATGCTTACTTATATGTATATATATATATATATTTATTATTTCCATAAGCATTTCTTTTATGACATATATACATAGTCATAGGTTTTGAAATCTTATCATTTTGAAGTTATACATTCATGTGTATATATGTATTTACTTACATATACAATATTTTTTTCATACATGTATATTTACCCATTCACTATTTTCTATAGCATATACATATACATTTTCATTTATACATATTATCATATACATTACTTTCCTGCGGTCATATATATATATATATATTATCAAACATCATAAAGCTTGTACATATTCATATATATATAATATTTATGGCTATTTTATCTTAATTTAAATGGTGGAGTTTATATACATATTCCTATAAATTTTTATATGGAAATTTATAACTCAAAATTGTAATAGATTTTAATCAATTGACAGAGATAAATATTTTACTATACGAAAATTTATTTATTTGACTTATAGAAATCAATATTTCAATAACTAAAATCAGTTAATTGTCCAATACTTAACGGCAAAAAATACGGGTCATCACAACTACCTATCAAGTAAAAATATAACAACCAACTATATCATTTATAAAATTTATTATTTTATATAAAAATATATAATATGCAAAATTATTTCAATTACCTATATTTCAAAACAATATTGTGTCACTCTGTCCTATTAAGTGTTTAGAAATCCCTATCGATGTCATAGCGTCCTATGCACCAACCAGAATTTATAAATACAAAAAATAATAAATTAACACAATATAAAAACATTTTATAACACGAATAAATATGATCTCTCATATATATAAACTCTGAGACTCATTCTAGGGTATTACTACCTGATTTAATATGAGTCAGACCCCACAAAGCTAAGGTTATTGCTAAACCAAAGCTCTGATACCAACTGTAACGACCTGCCTTTTTGGACGTTTTAAGAAGACACACATGTTGTACTCAAACCATTCAAAAGGGCGGACTGCTATGTGGTAAATAAGAAAAAGAGAAAGGAAGTAAACAAATACAGAATCTCGGAGCGGAATGACAAAATATAATAATCAAATAATAGTTCATGAAGATGTTTTATAAATACATTTGATTATTCTTTCACAACACAAAAATTAGAGTAACATAAAACAGAACTAAATAAATAATTGCAGTGGAACAACATAATGTAGTGGAATAAATATAGTAAATAATGATAGTACAAATCTTCGCCTTGGTCCTCCAGAAATAGGATCTCCAACCCAGAAATGCTCAGGCTGACTAGAGCTAATTGAAAAGACAAAACACTCGAGTCAGAACTAAAAGATCTTACGTAAGTTAAATCAATGGTAAATATGCGTGTGACGGCGTCAAAGATGTTTACAGAGTTTGACATCTCCTATCTAGTGTCTAACGTGAGCGTAATAACTAAAGGGACATTCGGGATTCACATCTCCAAAGGATAAATTAAACTATCTAATATGTAGTACAATACGCTATTATAATATGTCTACAATTAAGTAAAAGTATTAATATAGCGTTAAGGCGTTATCCATATCTCTCTTACCACATTTTATATCTTCCCATAGTCTATACAGTACTGTATGCTCGTCCGTAAACTGGAGGCTTACCCAGAGGGCACTCCATAGGTATGGTACAAAACAAACTCGTAGAAGGCACTCTAGGGCATGTGAACACGACACTCGAGGCAATGCCAGGGCGGATATACAAATTGTGGATCCGGACTGGTGGCAGTGCATAGCAGCTACTACCGCCCACCTTGAAACACACTCCCATAATCAAAATCAAGGGGTGGCCACCAAATCATCATAAAGTCATAATATGGTATCAAGGAAATGTGTCCGATCGGAGGTGCGACCTCACTAGGCCTGGCATGGCTCCTGTTTTAGTCACATCTAAGCTGGCTCATGGGAGTTAGGTCACGTTATACCTTAGACAGAAATCGTTCACTGTAACAACCTAGAATTTTGGATATTTAAAATTAGAATATTTAATTGATTTTAAATATTTAAAAATAATTTTTAACTTGAATTTCAAATATCACTATTTATTGGGCAATTTGATTATTGGATTAAATAATTGGAAATTGATTAAAATAGCGAACCTTGAGTTTTAAGCCTGTTAAAAATGATTCAATGGCTTATAAAATTTATATCAATAACACCGAAGACAATAAAAGTTTTAAAATTGAATTTAAAAGTGATTTGTTCAGTTTTGAAAAATTTTCGTTCAAATTGACACTTAAAAATAGTCTTCCGGGGCACAGTCTCGGAATTTGACAAAACCAGTTCCATTGGATCCGTAATAATGTATTATTATTGAATTTCAATTTTCATAGAACTTGGGATTATTGTGTGATCATACAGGATATAAACGTGTTGAAATCAATATCAAAAATTCAATATAATAACTGGGTCCAAGAAACTATCTTCTCCATACGATCGAATTAAGACTTGAAACATTTTTCATTGTGTTCGAAATAGAGGTGTAACATTATAAATACCTAGCATCACGCCCCGATAAGAAGATAAAATCTTAAGTTATGGTTTCGAGGCAATTTAAAATTTAATTAATATATGTATGTATTTGTATACTCTAGTCAACCTTCAGCTTAATTCTATTCACATCATAACCTTTTCATTCAAATCACAACACCCATTCGTGTAGCATATGCTTCTCTTTTACAAATCACATCATCCCCCTTTTTAAATATCGCATCCTTTCCCTCCTTCACTTTCATTCAGTTGAGAATAAAATATACTAAATGGCGTTTTCTTCCCGGTGGCTAAAAAGTATTGAACAAAATCATTTATATAGAAAAAAATCGCAGTCCCAATAAAACACGAAGCCAAGCCTACCCCAAATCGAATCGATCTGCGCCTCAAAAATAGGGGAATCGCGACGACGCTGTGAGGTTCGGCTCGAACTCGAGCATGATTACATCGAAGGGGAGATGGCGACGCGAATGATGGTAGGTGGTAGGTTGTCGAGCAGAGCAGCGAGGTGTTTCTTTTAGGTTCAAGCGTTCGTCTATTCGAAGAGGGTATCATGCATGTCAGCGACGAATCAAGAGAGGGTGATTCGTGTTGGGGGTGGAGGCTTGGGGTTGGTTCGCTTTTGTTGTGCGGAGGCTGCTCGATTTTGGGTTGGCCGTGGGATGAAGTGGAGTCGCGATGATGGGGGCGGGGCAGGGTGAGGGTTGGCAACGCCAATCTAACGAGTAAGGTATAGGATTTTTCAATTAAATTTAATAAATACTTACATACATACATACATACATACATATATATATATATATATATATATGTATGTATGTATGTACACATAGGTTCAGAAAGCAAAAATATATATTTTACAGTAAGATATATAGAATAATTACGTTTTTAATTTAATATATAGGTTTGGAAGGAATTTTATTTTATTAGAATTTAATGTACATATACAGAAAGATTTTGAAAAATATATATAGGAATTTTAAGTGTTGATGAGTTTATATAAAATTTGATTTTTGAATCTATATATATATTAATTTTTATAAGTGCATGGGTTTCAAAGAGAAAGAAAAATATAAGTATAATATATCTATATAAAAATGTATATACATATTTTCACTTACTAGTTTAATTTAAAATGATGGATTAAGGAGATTAACTTATTTAAATTAATGTATTTAATTATTTTAGTTACTAAAAATTATTTATGATAAGAGAATTAGTTTAAAATTAATTTATTAGTTTAAATTAAATTCATAGATGGTAATAGACTGTTCGATTATTTTAAATGTTAATAAACCGTATAATGTTTATACAGGGTCTACAATCGTGGAGAGACAAGCCGGTTTGGATTGGGTTGTGAATAAAATCGAAGGTGAGTTACTCTCACTAAAATTGAATTACTGGTGAATTTAAATAGTAAAAATTTAAATTATTGGTTGATTGCTTAAATTGATAATTATTATCAGCTTGGATGCGATATGATATATATATATATATATATATATTGGAGTGATTGATATTCCCATATTATAAAGCAGATGTGACCCTACGTGCCTCGCATAACAACGGATGATGCTATATACCGCGATATCCCCCTTGAAGTGGGATTGGTATTTTTATATTGTGCCAACATCTATGGATGCAGGGAAACAGGTTGGAGGGATTTAACTGGATTCCTCAAAAATGTTTAAAATTTATTTTCATATTCAGTGATATGATTCATTTGATAATCTGTGATAGATTATGTTGGAGAATTAAATTATTGGATGCTATGATATACTGTTAGCATTTCAAAATATCAAAAATATAAAAATTGGATATTTAGAGGAAATTAAAATTAAGTTTTTAAGTAAAATAATTATGGTGAATTTGGATAAATTACAAGAACGAATTAGGAAAAAGATTAAAAGTTTGATTTTAAAAACCTATTAAATAAATTTCGAGTATGAGAGAAAAAAACGAAAATTTGAATAAATGGGAATAAAGGAGTTTTGAAGACTTAAGTGAAATTGTTTAAGAATTAAACGATTTTAAGTTTTTAAATTTTAAAATTCAAGATTTCAAATGTTGGAAAGAAATTAAAGGAGAATTTTGAAGTAGAGTATGAAATTGATATTTCAGATTTAAATAGGGTTTTAAGTCATAATAAAGAAATGGATTTGGAATTAATGGATTTTGGAATAAACTTTGGATAAATCGAGAAATAAATTTCAAAGGGAATTTAATTCAGAGTATCAACTTGAAAAGCGATTAAGTGTTTTGAAAATAGTGATTATAAGGAGAATGGGACTATGAAATTTATAAACTGGGTTTATAAATAAAGTGAATATTTATCAATGGATAATTTGGATTCATAAATTCATGGTGGGAATTTATAAGGAATGGGTAATTCGTTTTAAAAATAAATAGTGGTTTTATTTTTAAATGTAAAATGAAAATTTACGGGATTGGGACGTAAATTAAACTGGAAATAAACGGAGAAGGATTTATAAATGATTAGACGGGTTATATTGGAATGGGAAGTGTATTTTCCTGAAAAGCTAAGTATATTTTCAAAGAAAGATTTCTAAATATAAGCTAAAAGTTTTAAAGTATTTTAAAAGATTGGTTTTTAAGAAATTAATATTTTATTGTTTTAAAATTTTAAAATTAAATATTATTCATGTTAGGTACTGTAGTTAATTATTTTTAAAGGCTGAATTAGTATTACGATTTATAAGGGAATTTTTTTAAATGTTTATATTTTATAAAATAACTTTTATTTTGAAAGTAGTTTTGGATAAAGTTTTACTTAGGAAATTATTATAGAATTTCATAACTATTATTTTGATTAAAGTGATTTAAATAGCTTTATATTAAATGCTTTAAGTATATATTTTTAGATAAAGTGATTTAATTTATTTAAAAATCTATATTAAATAAGATCTGGCCTTTTTCAGTGGTAATAAAATAATTGGTTGAATGATTGTTTAATTTGATAGTTAAATAACCGACTATCAATATTGGCTAATGCACTGATCGTTTTCGAATAGACCGGGATCAGATTTAATTATCTGAAAACCACTTTGATCCGGTTTGAACGTAGAGAACGAATACCATGAAGACGATGAAGATGGTGATTCGGTTTGTCCAGACCTAGGGCAACCTGTATGGACGAATGCTATCAGACCACCATCATTGGAGGACGGTGAGCATTCTAAGTAAATGAGTACTTTTAAAAGGTAACGCCTAGCCTCAATCCTCATCAACGAGGAATGGTTAAAACATGGGAGATGCAGCAATGCTAAGTGGTTAGCACCCAATTAGGGTAAGGGCATCCCTGTCTAGAGTCCCTTTGATCTCGGCTATGTGGGTGGTTGCTGATCCCAATAGTGGGGTGATCTTACTCGGACTATCCAATAGCTCCGGTCTTCTGTTGTAGAGGATCCAAAGTGGTCCTTGGTACTTTGATGTTGGCAAGTACTGTGACGGGCAGTTCTCTAGTAGCCATGCCATTATGTGGAACCCAATCTCCAATAAGCACCCGTACGGTTTTGATTGTCCCCAACTATGCTGGAATGTAAGATGTAAGCATTTCAGCTAGATTCTATTTTACTTTCTATAGACACTATTATAATATTAGACGGATTTGATAAAAAGGTTTTTGTTATCGTAAGGTAAAAACCCGACATGTTTATTTATGGCGTGGTCTTACGAGATACCTTTATTTCCAAAGGATTTTTCAAAAAAATATAATATTCAAATTGAGTGTGATTTTCTCACGCTGGTTTTCCAGACGGACTTGAGTGTTATTTTATTATAATGTATGGGTCAGATCAAGTATTACAGATTAAGGATAGGATTCCATGGAGCTCAGGAGACGAGTGGGATGATGGAGACGTATATAACGTATCTAACTTATATTTCGTTGTGTATGGTATGTTGTACATTCAGCTTTGTGTGGACAAGTTATTATAACTGTCCAGTTTTGTGATATTATTTGTTATGTACTCCGATTATGTAATGTATAAAAATAGTTATAATTTTTTGTATAAAGATCAGTTGTTAGATATTATATATTTTCCGCTGCGACTATGAGATTCTGTGTTCTTGTTACTATTTTCTTCTTCTGCCTTTTTCTTCTTTCCCTTACGGTCTGGTATTTTCGGCATTCAATTGTTCGGCATGTAATATCGTGAACGTATTGATGTCGATTTTCAGAGGTCGAAAAACCGGGTTGTGACATTGTGGTATCAGAGATGAAGGTTAAGTGAGAATAGAGCCCTAGAATGAGTTTGAGTGTATTAATAGATGTGAGCACGTATTTGTTAGTGAATATAAAATTATTTTAATTGTATTGATTGGTTTGTTGAGTGGCTTATGGATTCTGGTCAATATGAGTAATTAACATTATTGATAGGGATATCTAAACATTTGAATAGGACAACTCAACATAATGTGTTTAAATAGGGTAAATGAAATAATTTTCCGAAATTATTTTAATATATGAAAGAAAAAATTAGATAAATTATTACAGTTATATATGGTTGCCCGGTTGTTAGGAAGTGATCATATTAAATTATTATCATTGTTGTGTGGAAATTGAATAAGGAATTGACAATTATAATCAAAAGTTAAGGAAATAAATTCATATAACAAAATGAAAGTTGTAAATGTGGATTATAAATGTGATTTATAATCGAAATGGGATAAAATTCCAGAGTAATATATGGATATAGATTGAAAAGATTTGGAATTCAAAAGTTTAGGAAATTAGATTCCCTTTGGGTTTGAAAATGATTTTCAAAGGCTTTGGAGGAATAATAGTGATATTATTCGAAAACAATTTTTTGAATTGGGTTTGAAATTTGGTGAGATTTGGAAATAAAAATATTTGAAAATGTTTTTAAAGATTAAAAGCACTGAATTCACTTCGGTCATTGGAAAATAATTTCGATGATGATCACAACATCGATGTTCATTTTGGAGTTTCCAAGATAGGAATTGCTACTTGAATGCTGAAAATTGGAATTTGTTGCAAAAAGTTGGGTTTGGGTTTTTGGAAATTCAAAGGATTTTAGATATAATTGGTTTCAAAAATGAATTTTGAAATACTTAAGTGATTGTTTAAAACCTTGGAGTTTGGTTTAAAATGCGATATAATTTAAATAAGTTGGAAAACTTATGGAAGTTTAAAATTTTGAATGGAAATGAAATTCAACTGAATTAAGTTAAATAAAAGTGAATTTTGAGGAAATGAATCTAAGTAAGCTAAATGGAATGGTCATTGAAATAAAATTTATTAAGTTGGAATAAATTTGTGAATTAAAAAACTAATTTAATTAGTAAGTAAATGGAATTGAAACTGAATATTGGAATTCAATTTGGATTATGTTAAACAAAGTGATGTTGAAGATAGTTTGAAGTGGACTAAAAATAATGAAGGTTGGAAATATAAATTTTTGTTGATATAAATAACTTAATGAGTGGAACTAATTAAAGAAATGGTTGATTAAATATGGTGTGAGATAAGGTAAAATGAATTCAACATTCAAAAATTGGAAGGTAAGTTGAATTCAAATGAAATTGAAAATGTAAACTGAATAAAAATGGGGTTAAACGTCAGTGGCGGAATGGAAAATAAATATAAGGAGTACATAAAATATTGATAATAGGCTTAAGAAAGTAATGGTGAAATTCTTAAGTAAATTTGGTATTGAGAAATATACTAAGTTAACATTTGAATGAAGATTTAATAAAAGTGGTGAAAAGGGAAATTGTGGATAAGTGAACGGAAATCAAAATAAATGTTAAATAAAAAGAGAATTGATATAGCTAATAATCAATGGAGATAAATACGTAGGATGTATGTATATTATTTTATTCGCATAGCGATTTGATCCAGACTAGAGCACAGAATTTCGAGATAGATATATCGATCCGAGTTGGGACTTTTCACTCGATTTTCGACGGCGAACCCTGGATATGGATTTTTGATTGATTCTGTAAATTCTCTATCATAGTATATGGCTATGCAAGGAGAATGATGGTTTTTGATCAAGAAACCAGATCTGAGTCCGCACTAGATAGTCGGGTGGACAATACTAGTTCGGAGGTAAAATTATGTAATCGAGTGAGCGATCGGATTTGGTATTGCATACCGATGATATGTGAACATCGTACGGGCTTGAATGAAATGGCTATTGAAAATTTTGAAAAGAAGTGAATAAAACTATTTTGATTTCTGTAATTAGCTATTATTGTTGAGTAGGGTACAGGTATTTAAAAGAAAAAGAAAATTGGTGTTTTTGATTTCAGATGATAAGTTTGAATGGCTCGGCAAAAAGGCTGGTATTTAAAATTGTCGTATGAAATTGATGGTTTTCTAATCTAGCCACTTGGATTTAGTTTTTTTTGAAATTTGGGGCCCGTAGAGGCATTTTGTAGTTGTTCCGATCTAGCCACACAAAGGAGACGCTGGCGAAATTTTTCGAAAATTTAACGAATTAGAAAAGTTTTGAGAAAATTTTGATAATTTAAAATTTGGTTTTAAATAATAATTTTAATGGTTGAGTAAGTAATATTATTTGGAACCTATGGTTGAGTCTGGAAGGTTAGTAGGAGTGATAGTGTGTCTTTAATAAAATGATTGTTTAGGGAAGTTGTTGAAACTGTTTGGCTTTGGGAAAATAGTTAATGGGCTGTGGACCATTCTTCTTACTTGGCAATTTCTGGGACGAAATTCTTAAAAGGGAGGTGGAATGTAACGAACCGAAATTTTGAATATTTAAAATTAGAATATTTAATTGATTTTAAATATTTAACAGTAATTTTTAACTTGAATTTCAAATATCACTATTTATTGGACAATTTAATTATTGAATTAAATAATTGAAAATTGGTTAAAATAGCGAACCTTGAGTTTTAAGCCTGTTAAAAATGATTCAAAGGCTTATAAAATTTATATTGATAATACTGAAGATAGTAAAAGTTTTAAAAGTGATTTGTTCAATTTTGAAAAAATTTCGTTTAAATTGACACTTAAAATTAGCCTTCCAGGGCACAGTCTCGGAATTCTACGAAACCAGTTCCATTGGATGCGTATAGTGTATTATTATCATATTTCAATTTTTGTAGCACTTGGTGTTATCGTGTGATCGTACATGATATAAACGCGCTGAAATTTATATCGAAAATTCAATATAATAACTCGGTCCAAAAAGCTATCTTCTCCATACGATCGAATTCAGACTCGAAACCTTTTTCATTGTGTTCGAAATAGGGGTATAACATTATAAACGCCTAGCAGTACGCCTAGATAGGATGTCAAAATCTTAAGTTACGGTTTTGAGACAATTTAAAATTTAATTAATATATGTATATATTTATATACTCTAGTCAACCTTCAGCTGAATTCTATTCACATCACAACTTTTTCATTCAAATCACGGTACCCTATCATATAACATATGCTTCTCTTTTTCAAATCACATCGTCCCTTTTTCCAATGTCGCATCCTTTCCCTCCTTCACTTTCATTCATTTGAGAGAAAAAAATACAAAATGGCTTTTTCTTCCCTGTGGCTAATAATGTAGCAACCCACAAATTTTACGATAATATATTTAAATAATTTATTTGAATATAGCATCGTTAGTTGAATTTAAAGTCTAAAATGTGACTTTTTGCAAACATTCGAATTCGAACATGAGACCACTTCCATTGAGTTCAAAATGATGTTTGCAACCTTTTGAGTATAAACATCGATATATTTGGAGTTGATTGGGATTTTGATATTTTTGTTTGGGCTTTGGGTTGTGTTCTAGCCACTAACCCAATAAGAGAACCCAACTCCTCTACCAAATACCCTAACACCTCTACTGTTCATTCATTCTTCTCCTCATTTCCTAACACTCGCCCTAAAGAAAAATGGGAAAAAGAGGGGAAATTAAAATTCCTAAACCCTAGTTTTATTAGGAAATTCAAATTCAAGTCTAAAATCAAGGAGAGCTTAGGTAAGCATCCTCTTCATCTTCTTCATTTCAATCTCTCTTCAATTTTCAGAAATTCTTATAACCTAACTTAGGAAATTCATTTCATTTGACAATAGATTGAGGATTCTTGAGGTCTTGTTGAAGAGGAATTGATCTTGCTTTCTTTTAGAGCTTCTCATTCGTTGTTTTTGGTTTTAAAGCTGAGTTCTTGAACTCACATCTATGTCTATACCTTTGATGGTTGTTAGGTATGCATCCATATTTCATGTTTATTTGCTTTTGAATTGAATTGATTTATTGAAGTTTCCATTTTTTGGTATTTTGAATTCAAACTCTATGAAAATCCTACTATGGATGTTTGGTTATGTTGTTTGGAGTGTATTGAAGAGCCTATATGGCTAGGTTGTCACTTGGCATAAATCCCTAGCCTACGTCGCTCATCCGATCACTTCCTAACCAATTTGGCCATTAATGGCCTAGGTTGATTTTTGCCTGAGCTTCAACTCAGACGTCTGGGCCTTTGGAATAAATATTCCAGACTTATAGCTTAGACGTCTGAAGTTATCTCCCAGACGTCTGGGCGATCTAGAGGAAAATTCCAGACCTTCAGCTCAGACGTCTGGGAAACCACCAAATGTCTGATGCTGATTAAATTCGGGGGATTTACTTATTTTTAAGCAGATTTCCGTTTTGATCGTTTTTTGTTGATCTGGTTGGTCGTTGTCATTTATTATGGACTTTGATGAGTTCTTTTCTGGGTTTTTGGGAATATCCAATTGATGGATTTGATATCGATTTGCATGGATTTAATTCACATCATCGAATGTGAATTTTTGGTGATATATTGTTTTTACAATCGTTTCTGTGATTTGTCGCTTTAAAATACAAAGGTTTTTATACTAGTAGTAAATACTCAAACTCTTTCACCAAAATGATTTCAATATTTCTTTTTAATATAAAGCTCATTTTTAAAATGGGTTTTCAATCTATTAGTATATACAAAACTTACCTCATTCGTATGAGAAATCCTATTAAACGACCGCAAAACAAGCGCTATGAAACGCTTGCATTTACTTCGTCGGTTAATTCTTTGACTTATTCGATTGAAATCTTGTGACAATTTTCGAGTGTAAATCTACAATCCGTTTGTAAATATTTAAGTTAAGCTAGTGGTTATGGGACATAAAGTTAAACTCATTTATTTACTAGCTTAGTGTAATTTACACTTTTTATTGATCAATGGCAATCATTTTATGGTTTATACTAGCTGTGCGCGATGTCTCTTTGCCCGCGTGGGGGACTGTACCTCGTTTTATGGAGATTTGTCTCATTTTTATGGGCTAGCGACCCATGCCCTTTTATGAAGTTCAGTTCATCGGGCGTATCGTTGTATTATGTCATTGTTTCGGCTTATTTGAGTTTCAGGTTCCTCAGGTGTACCGTTATACTACGTCGTTGCACTGGCTCTATGGGTGAGCGACCCATGGGTTAGCATCCCATTTTTGATACACGTGTTGGTGAGTTTTCATGCTCCCGTTTGTGATAGGCCTCCCCTTTTGTGTTTTTTGGATTTCTAAATATCGATTTCTAGAATTTGTGATTCTCCAATTTTCGTGATTTGCATTGATGAGCTTTATCAATATCTGTGGTTTGTTGAATAAAAATAAAGAATATGACATTCTTTGTAGTGTATGAGAAAATTTAAGATATTGAATGACTTTTGTTGCTATCATATATATTTTTCTTATCCTATCTCATCCTATATGATATTTAAAGCTAGACTGATCTATTTATTATTTATTTTTAAATAATACTCGGGTCAGACCGAGGTGTTTCAGGTTCTTCCACTTGACTTCTTATCAGAGATCATCATATGACTTTTGGCTAACTACTTTAGCTTAGTAGTTTTTGCTTTTATACATTCGAGATAGAGACTCCTTGATGTATACATATTCTTTTGTTTAGCACTTGTACCTATTCTTTTGTGATGTAGTGGATCTTGTATGACCACTACTTTGATGTACACTTATATGTGTTATATTCATATATGTTTCCACCTTAGTGATATGAATACCTATGACTGATTTATGTTATTCTTATTTTATATTTGTTTCCGAAGTTCACATAGCTACTTTGAAGTAGCTTTGATTTTGTATTTGATATGTCAGATTTCCTCTTGAAATGAAATGCATGAAATTCTATCTGACATATCGGTGCTCGCATAAAGCAATTGCACAGATGGTCGCTCCTTGATAGCCTTATTCTTTATGCTAATTGACGGCATCACTCAGTAGTGTCCTTAGTTAGTGTGATTATAGAGGTAGAGCATCACAAACAAGTACTAAACAAAATCGTTTATATATAAAAAATCGCAGGCCCAATAAAATACGAAGCCAAGCCTACCTCAAATCAAATCGATTTGCGCCTCCAAAATAAGGGAATCGCGACGACGCCGCGAGATTCGGCTCGAACTCGAGCATGATGACGTTGAAGGGGAGATGGCGACAAGAGTGATGGTGAAGGCGGTAGGTAGTCGAGCAGAGCGGCGGGGCATTTCTTTTGGGGCCAGGCAATCGTCTGTTCGAAGAGGGCATTGCACGTCAACAGCGAATCAAGAGAGGGCGATTTGTTTTGGAGATGGGGGCTTGGGGTTGGTTCGATTTCGCTGTGTGGAGGCTGCTCGATTTCGGGTTGGCGATGGGATGAAGTGGAGTCGCGATGATGGCAGGGCAGGGTGAGGGTTGGCGACGCCGTTGTAACCAGTAAGGTAAAGGATTTTTTAGTTAAATTTAATATACATACATACATGCATGCATGCATGCATGCATGCATACATACATACATACATACATATATATATATATGTACGTATAGGTTCAGAAACAGAGAAAAATATTTTACACTAAGATATATAAAACAATTTTGTTTTTAATTTAATATATAGTTTTGAAAGGAATTTTATTTTATTAGAATTTAAAGTATATATACAGAAAGATTTTAAGAAAATATCAAGGAATTTTAAACGTTGAAGAATTTATATAAAACTGGATTTTTGAGTCTATATAAATTAATTTTTATAAGTGTATGGGTTTCAAAGAAAAAGAAAAATATATGTATAAATATATCTATATAAAAATATGTATACATACTTTCACTTACTAGTATATTTTAAAATAATGGATTAAGGAGATTAACTTGTTTAAATTAACTTATTTAATTCTTTATTCACTAAAATTTATTTATGATAGGAGAATTAATTTAAATTTTAATTATTAGTTTAAATTAAATCGATAGATTGTAATGGACCGTTCGATTATTTCAAATGTTAATAAATCGTATAATGTTTATACAAAGTCTATTATTGTGGATAGACAAGCCGGTTTGGATTGGGTTGCGAATAAAATCAAAAATGAGTTAATCTCATTCAAATTGGATTACTGGTGAATTTAAATAGTAAAAATTTAAATTATTGGTTGATTGTTTAAATTGATAATTATTATAAGTTTGTGTGTGTATATATATTGGAGTGATTGATATTCTCGCATTATATAGCGGATGAGACCCTATGCGCCCCGCATAACAGCGGATGACCCTATATACCGCTATACCCCTTCGAAGTGGGATTGGTATTTTTATATTGTGCTAACATCTGTGGATGTAGGGAAACAGGTTGGAGGGATCCAACTGGATTCCTCAAAAATATTTTAAATTTATTTTCATATTCAGTGATACGATTCATTTGATAATCTATGATAGATTATGTTGGAGAATTAAATTATTGGATGCTATGATATATTATTGGCATTTTGAAAAATAAAAAAATTGGATTTTTAAAGGAAAATAAAATGGAAGTTTAAGTAAAATAATTATGGTGAATTTGGATAAATTACAAGAATGAATTTGGAAAAAGATAAAAAGTTTGATTTCAAAAATCCCATTAAATAAATTTCGAGTATGAGAGAAGAAAAATAGAAATTTTGAATAAATGGGAATAAAGGAGTTTTGAGGACTTCAGCGATATTTTTTAAGAATTAAAGGATTTTTTAATTTTAAAATTCAAGGTTTAAAATTGTTATCCCGCCTTTTGGCAAGGCCGAGATACCAAGGAACTAACTGGAAAGAGGCAGGATCACACGTCCATAGCTTTGAATAATTGTTGGGCGACTACAAATATCGATGAATTTTGCCCGAGTCCGGATCGGGCTACGATTGATAAGACACGTCAAGCGAAGCCGCGGGAACCAACGTTCCAAATTTCAAGACAATCCGAGTTAGTATGCTCAAGTTATCGCCAATGGGAGATAGATGAAATGCTATAGGCACGAATCTCTCAGGAAGGGCATAAGTTCGAATCGATCTTGAGTAAGCCATGCTTCGACTCCATCAACCGCACACTGGTTCGAACCTATCCACAACACCTCAACTCGAATCCATCGGTAGTCAGCCATGGTTCGAATCCATCAAACCTAGACCTTGCTTCGACTCCATCGGGCAAGCCTTAGTTCGAATCCATGAAACCATCTTCCATCTTCGAATCCATCAAGGAAGAGTCCTTCGAATCCATGCAATTGAGGAAGCTCCGACTCCGTTCCCTGCTTATCTTCGAATCCCCACATCGAGACAACTTCGAATCGATCCACAGTACCATATTTTATTCGATTCGAATGAGCACCGGTTCCATCGATTCGAAGGTAGCGCACCTTCGAATCCAACATCTCGAATCCACCAAGTAAACGCGGCTAAAACCTAGGGTATAACCCAGAAAACTCGGAGGAAAAGGAGGATTGACCCGAAGCACGCGCACCACGTCATCGCTTTCACGTGTAGAAGCATGGATTCGACCCTATGGATTCGAACCATATCGATTCGAACGAATCCATAGGGCGAAACACACCATCTTGAATCGATTACAACTCAAGATCTACAAATCCAAATGCTATGAAATTTTCACAGGAGCTTACATATACACAGAAGAATGTCCACGCCAAGTTTCGTCACGATTGGACACTTTTTTGATCGATTCGAACCAAGGGTCGAATCGATCCCAAAGTGGGCCCGGACCTCCAGAATTCGGCCATGTGGGCCCCCCTCACGTGCAAGAAGCGTTCTCCCCTGATTTTAGGTGAAATATCGGCCTCCAACACCTATAAATAGAGCTCCTGGTCATTCAGAAAAGGGATCGAAGAATTTTGAGAGTAAGAGAACGCTCGGGCGCTGCCAGAATTGCTTCAGAGCACCACTGCTGCCTTTGATTTCGACTTTTGGCTTACTACTTGCTGTACTTTGACATTAAAAAGTTGTATACTCCGAATATCAAGCAATAAAGTAACAAAATTTCATAGTGGACGTAGGCAAAACGCCGAACCACTCTAAATCGTTGTCTCTTGTGCAATATACTTCCTGCAATTTGGAGTTTTTGTTAGATAATCCACGTTTTAATTTACTTTCTTCATTTATTATCTCTTCAAAAACTTCCGACGAGTGTTGTGCCTAATTTTGACACAAACACTTTGGTGCTTTCACCGAGAAAAACCCAGTTTTATCTCCTGCTCCTTGGATCTATCTTCGATACCGGATTGCATAAATCTAAAAGAGAGATCCAAACCTCATATTCAGATTCCTTCCGTTCTATTCAGATTTGTTCAAAGTCTAGGGAAGGATTCGACGCTTCAAGATGGTGAGTACAAGAACCACTTCTAACGTTGGTGATCAAGAAGGTCGGGATAGGCAAAATCCCACACAGCTACAGTCTACCAATCAAGATGCTGCTGGGCATACGGATCAGTCAGGTCTGGTCACAAGACAAGAGTTCCAGGCGCTACTCCAGGAACTAACCCAAAGCCGACAACAGCTAACTGAGCAGTTGCGCGCTAACGCTGAGTTGACCAATCAACTAAATCGCCAAAAGCGAAGAAGATCCAGAAGGGATCAAGCTCATCATTCTTCCACCGAAAGCTCCGCTTCATCTGACTACAATAACAGATCTACCCATCCCAGGCTAGACGGAAACCATGCGCAAGCTGCTGACTATCAACAGGCGTTAACCGTTGGGCAAGTAAGAGTTGGCCCATCGACCAGCTTCCATACTGGACCCTCCTCCCGAGGAGGCACTATTCCATAATACACTGCAGATGATCGAGCTGCCACAGCCGCTGCAGTTGATATAGGAGTTGATACCTGAGATCACTCCAATCAAAATTATCATCAGCAGGGACATGCTCCAGAGCCATATGTCCCAGAGGACGTCGAGCCAAGGATGCGAGATACGGATCGTCGATAGCGCCCGATCCCACCTCGCACTGTGGAACCCGACCACACTTTAGCTCACCACACACAGAATGTTCCAATACCAGATTTCTCAGCCATGGTACGACAAATGATTCGCGAGAGTCAAGGCCTAACAAATGACGATTGGGGAATCTCCCGAAGTCATACCCCGTTTACTGATGACATATTGTATGCTGAACCTCCTCGGCGATTCAGAATGCCAACCCTGCCCATGTATGAAGGAAATTCCGACCCAAATCAACATATTTTGAAATACGAATGGTCGATGACTGCTGCGAGAGCTGATGACGCAGTAAAGTGCCGCAGTTTTCCCATTTCCTTAGGGGGAATTGCGATAATGTGGTTTACACGATTACCGCCACGGTCTATTTCTTTATTTGATCAGTTAGCTACCAAATTTGTTGAGCAATTTCGCATGCATATTGCCCGACCTAAAGATGTTAATACCTTATCAAAGTGTCACTCAAGCTCCCGGAGAAACACTTAGATGATATTTGGAGAGATTCAATGCTGCATGTGCAGAGATCACCAACCCCTATGATAATTCTATTTTAATGGCTTTGACTAAAGGAATCGACCCTGATTCCGAGTTTGGAAATTGGTTAGCTGGAAAGCCTCCCGCATCGTTGGACCGTTTCTATTCCAAAGCCGCTCAATTCTTGAGGCGAGAGGATGCGAAACAGTCTAGGAAGCAGGACGATGCAAGGCCCAGCAGTGAAGGGGTTCAGAGTAATATTGCGGTTAAACAATTCGGAGAAAGTTCAGGAAAAGTCGAGTTGAATATTCAAAATAAACAGACTCAACGATCGAGAAACGGTGATAGCCGAAGCAAGACCAGAATCGTGGTCCGAGACGTAGGGCCGCAATGTTTGACAGTTATACACCGCTTAACACGTCGCTGGAAAACGTATACCTACAGACTTGTAATACTATGCAATACAAGAAGCCTGCTCCGAAGCCTTCGTCGGAAAGGCAGATCCAAACAGGAAAATTCTGTAGGTTTCATGAAAGTTATGGGCATAATACCAATGAGTGTAGGTATGTGCAAGGCCTCATTGAAAAGTTGATCAGAGAGAGAAAGTTGGACCGGTTTGCTCGGGCGCCGCAGTCTGGTGGAGCGGGCCCATCTCATCAAAATCGAACGCAGAATCATGAAAGACAAAGTGAACCTGCTCGTACGGGCGGAAGGTTGGTTATCAATACAATAAGTGGTGGTCCCCATCTAACAGACAGAAGCTGGAGAGAAATGGAGTCATATGCTAGCTCGATCAGGCATGTGGACTTTGAATGCTATAGTAACTCAGAAGACGGAACACCGACAAAACAACAAAAGACGATGGCTGATGAAATCGTATTTAGAAATCGAGATGCCGATAAAGTCGAAGCTCCCACAATTGACACGTTGGTCATATCCGCTCAAGTTGGTCCTGCTTGGATGAAGAGGATCTTGGTAGACAGTGGAAGTTCCATGAACATACTATTTAAAAGAGCATACGATTTAATGAAGATGGAAGCTAAAGACCTAAAACCTTGTCAATCACGAGTCCATGGCTTCAACGGAAGTGCGACAATACCAACCGGAATGGTTGAATTGACGGTGGAGTTGGGAGTGGGAGAATGTCGAAGAGTTCGGATGTTGCAATTTGTTGTCTTGGATATTCCTTCTCCGTACAATGCTTTTTTGGGCCGACCGGCCCTTGCTGAATTTAGGGCTGCTATTGCCCCATGGTGTTTAACTCTGAAGTTCCCTACTGACCACGGGATAGGAGTTGTACAAGGAGATCAGGCTGCTGTAAGAGCCTGTTATGTTGCTGAGCTGCGGGAGGCACAACGAAAAGAAAAAGGAAAGGGCGTAGAGGAATCCCTCTGCGTCCGTTTCACTGACGATTGACAATTAGCGCCTAGGCCTCGGCCTGGGCACCACAACCAATTCCAAAAGGATCTTGATCCAAGGGACAATGATAATAAAGAAGAATCTATGGAAAGTCAAGCTTCTCCGGCCGAGCTAACCATCGATGTCCCGATTGACGATGATCACAATGACTCGAGAATGTTGAAGATTGGGTCTCAGCTTAACCAAGAGACACAACAGGAATTGGTTGATTTTCTCCGGGCGAATCTCGACGTATTCGCCTGGACGCACTCTGATATGTGTGGAATCTCGTCGGACAACGTGAGCCATACTTTGAACATTGACCCGCGGTATATCCCGGTCAAACAGAAAAGGCGTGGTATGGATCCAGAGAGATCTGCCGCCCTTAAGGAAGAGGTTGACAAGTTAAAGACGAATGGGTTCGTTAGAGACACTTTATACCCAGAATGGGTGTCCAATCCCGTACTTGTCCGGAAACCAAACGGGAAATGGAAAACGTGTATCGATTACTCTGACCTGAATAAAACCTGGCCAAAAGACAGCTTTCCGCTTCCCCGAATCGATCAACTGGTAGATTCAACCGCCGGACATGAATTATTATCCTTCGTGGATGCTTACTCAGGTTACAATCAGATACCCATGCATGTACCAGACCAAGAACACACAAGCTTCGTAACCGACTTAGGATTATACTGCTACAAGGTCATGCCTTTTGGATTAAAGAATGCTGGCGCAACTTATCAACGCTTAGTCAACCGAATGTTTGCCGATCATATTGGGAAGACTATGGAGGTCTATGTAGATGACATGTTGGTAAAATCACGATACTCCGATGATCATGTCAAAGACTTGGAGTCAACGTTCAATATCCTCCGGAAATACGGGATGAAGCTTAATCCACTAAAGTGTCATTTCGGAGTCGCATCCAGAAAATTCCTTGGGTTCATTGTCAATGCCCGAGGAATAGAGGCCAACCCCGACAAGATCTGGGCTATCAGAAATTTTCAAACTCCGAGAACCATAAAACAAGTTCAGAGTCTTAGTGGGAAAGTTGTAGCACTAAGCAGGTTTATCTCAAAGTCGACCGACAAATGTATTCCCTTCTTCGATTTGATTCGAAAAGGGAAACGAAACTTCGAATGGACTGCAGAATGTGAGGGCGCATTTCAATCGCTAATCCAACATATTTCCATACCACCAATCCTTTCAAAGCCTGTAGATCATGAACAGTTATATCTCTACCTGGCGGTATCTGAAAATGCAATCAGTGCTGCATTAATTCGGGAGGAGGACCGAGTGCAAAAATCGGTCTACTACGTGAGTAAACGATTGACCGGGGTCGAGAGAAATTACCCAAAGCTTGAAAAGTTGGCATATTGCCTAGTCATTGACTCGAGGAAGCTCCGTCCATATTTCCAGGCTCATCCTATTACTGTGTACACTGACCAGCCGTTACGACAGGTACTCACGCGACCTGAGACGTCTGGTAGGTTACTAAAATGGAACATCGAACTGAGTCAATTCGACATCACTTATACACCAAGAAGAGCCATTCACGGCCAAGTCCTAGTAGATTTTATAGCCGAATTCACTATTCTTGAGGACTTGCCTGAGACTAGCAAATCTCCCGAATACATCTGGAAGCTGTACACCGATGGTGCGTCAAACGATCGGTGCCCAGGAGCTGGGGTAGTGCTTGAAACCCCCGAGGGATGATCCATATGTTATGCTTTAAAATTCGAGTTCGGCGCAACCAACAATGAAGCCTAGTACGAAGCTTTACTTACCGAACTAAAGCTTGCCTGTGATCTGAAAATCATCACAGTAGAGATCTACTGTGATTCCCAGTTGATAGTATGTCAAGTTCTAGGAGAATATCAGGCCAAATATCGAAGATTAGCCGCTTATCTAACTCGAGTTCTGGAGATGATTGATCAATTCGATTACTATGCCATTTTCTACATACCTCGAGAGCACAATAAGAAAGCTGATTCGTTGGCAAAGTTAGCAAGTACGGGTGAGGCTCAGCGGTTGGGGGTTGTTACGGTTGAAACCCTATCCTCTCCGAGCATTGATCGAAGGGAGACCGATTTCACATTTGAAGTTACCTCCAATAGGGCGTCGTGGATGACTCCTTATCGAGATTATATCGAACGTGGTGTATTGCCCGAGCGTTGAAACGAGAAAAGACAGGTCCTACGTAAGGCCTCACGATTTGTTATTCAAAATGGAGTCATGTACCGGAGAGGGTACTCTGTTCCTCTCCTCCGGTGTATCGCGCACGATGAAGTCAAACGAGTGTTACACGATGTACACGAAGGAGAATGTGGCGATCACACTGGGGGCAAGCACTTGCAGAGAAAATACTTCGATATGGGTATTATTGGCCTACTGTTAATCGCGATGCTGCAGACTATGCTAGAAAATGTGACAAATGCCAGAAACACGCTCGAATTCTTAGAGCCCCGCCTACTAAGATAACCCAAATGGTCAGTCCTTGGCCATTTGCGGTATGGGGAATAGATATCATCGGCATATTGCCTCTGGCCAAAGGTGGCGCGAAGTACGCCATCGTCGCAGTTGATTATTTCACCAAATGGCTGAAGCTGAACCCCTTGCGACAATTACGACAAAGAAAGTAATCAAGTTTGTAGTACGTAACATCATCTGCCATTTTGGTCTCCCACATACTATCATCACCGATAACAGAACCCAATTCGACAGTGCTGAATTTAAGAATTTCTGTCAATGATTCCACATCCATAAGAAATTCTCTGCAGTAGCGCACCCTCAAGCAAATGGTCAAGTTGAAGCTGTTAATAAAGTTATCAAATCCATTCTAAAGAAGCGACTGGAAAAAGCTGGGGGCAAATGGGTCGACGAACTTCCTATGGCATTATGGGCCTATCGAACAACTCATAAAACTGCAACCGGTCATACCCCGTTTTCTCTATCCTATGGATCTGAAGCCGTTATTCCAGTCGAAATGGAAGTGCACTCTCATCGTGTAATGTATTATGATCCGAAAACAAATGCCATACTACTTGCTGAATCTTTGGATTTACTCGATGAGAAGCGCGAAGAGGCTGACTTGAGGGCAGCCGCATATCGAAGTCAAGTCGCCCGAGTGTACAATGCCAAGGTCCATCCGCGAACCTTCGAACTCGGCGATCTCGTACTCAAAAGGATCTATCTGGTCCCTTCGCACATGAAGCCAAATTGGGAAGGGCCGTATGTGATTTCCCAAAAGCTCGGAGATGGCACGTTCAAACTATCGACCGTTGATGGTCTTACTTTGCCGAGAGCTTAGAATAGCGAAAGTCTTCATCGCTACTACATTTAAAAGACTTTACTTATTTATTTCCTGTCAATTTATTACTTTGCATTTTATTCTACCATTTCGAGATTTAAATTTGTAATAAGGCAACTGACTTTGCCATATTTTCTCGTTTCAGCAATAAAATGCCATCTCTTCGAGCCAGAGCTGTGATTTACTGAATATGACGTACAATATCACGATGCACGGAGAGCTAAGTTCCATCACGCAGTGGGATTTATTCAAATAGGGAGTGACTGTGATATGACCGGTCACTCGCTAAGTGAAACCCGAGCTCGGGGGCAGAACACTACATCAACATTCACAGGGATTGATACACGACAATCCCTCCTCCAACTCCAAATTCCCAGAGTGCGAATTGGAGTATAAACTTCAACTCTCGGTTCCCGGAGCGCGAACCGGAGTATAAATCCATCGCTCTCAGAGTGCGAGCCAACTCCGAATTCCCAGAGTGCAAATTGGAGTATAAACTTCAACTCTCGGTTCCCGGAGCGTGAACCGGAGTATAAATCCATCTCTCCCAGAGTGTGAGCTAACTCCAAATTCCCAGAGTGCGAATTGGAGTATAAACTTCAACTTTTGGTTCCCGGAGTGCGAGCCAGAATTTAAAACTCTATCTCCAAATTCCCAGAGTGTGAATTGGAGCATAAACACCAACTCTTGGTTCCCAGAGCGCGAACCGGAGTATAAATCACTAACTCCAAATTCCCGAAGTGTGAATTGGAGTATAAACGTCAATTACCGGTTTCCGTAGAGCGAACTAAGTCATAAACATTGATAATTAATAAGTTTCCAGAATATGGGCCGGACTGTTAATTGCAAATTGTGTTAAGTCCCCGAAGTGTGGACAAGTATTCAAGGCTTATGACATATGCGAGCACGAGCTAATCAATGCAATACTTAAGAAAAAGAGAAAAGAGTTGTTTTCCATTTTATCAACAAACAAAAAAGGAGTTTGATTACATGACAAAACAAAAAACAGTCCATAAAGTGGGTGCCGAATCCACACTTATACACGGCCTAAAAAGGAGAAGAAAAAAAAAAAGAATTGCCATTTCACAACCGCATGATAAAACGAGAAGTTCACTCCTTCTTCTTCCGGGGTCTCTTCTTCGGAGTTGAGCCGCTAGACCCACTACCCGGCTTCCTGCGAGATTTTTTGTCCTTCTTTGAAGCATCCTCAGGATCTGGCATAATATCCACGTCTTCCTCAAAGCTGGAACGGATAGAGATCCTTTTGTGAGGACGAACCGGAGGCAGAGAAGCTGTAACAGGTGGTGGAGCTTCGGCACTGGAAGTTATAGCTGTGCCGGCAGGAGAAGCAACCGTTAAAGGAGTTAAGCTTGGTAGAGCAACTTCACTTCCGGAACCACCGAATGTCGTCACCGCAGCCATTTCAGCGCTTATCTCCGCAAGGATTTCTTCTTCTCGGGAAGATCGAGCAGCGCTGGACACACTGACAGTCGGCATAAACGAGCTAAAAGTTGGAGCGACACCGCCCATCGCAAAGGAAGGATCGGTAAAAGGTTTACAGGTTTGCTTGAGAAGTTCCTCAATCATCTGAACATCAAACGACATTGAACTCCTCTCTCCCATCTCGCCGATTACGGCGGTAGTTGTAATAGCCTCAGTAACGACAGCTCCTTGCATTGACTGCGAAATTTGTGGTACTGGAAGTGTTGGCACATCGCTTTCGGTCACTGATCGAAAAGAAATGAGAGTAGTTAGTCAAACGATCTGTTCCAAGTCCGTCATTCTAAAAATACTTAAGGAACATTTGAAATACCTTCTTTGCCTCGGCTCGGTGATGAGACAAGTTCGGAAACAGTAGTTGTACCAAGAGACAGTTTCGGCCGATCCGGGTTATAAGCAGGAACAACATGTGGACCAACTGTTGCAGTAACTCCGGACGAGGTCGGGGCATCAACTGAAACATCCACACTACAATGTGCAGCTCCAGAACCCTCGCCAGTCTCCACATGGTGAAAACCAAGTCTCTCTCTCTCAGCAGAAATCATCGCTTCATGGAGAAGTTTCCTTTCCTCCTCGCTCAACAAGAGAGACTCGAGTTCAAATTCATCCACGGCACCTTCAGGGAGAGATGCTTTCTTGTTCGCCACCAATTTTCTCCAAGCATTGGGTAGAAGCGTAGAATAATCTCCGAGCCACGAGAGATTCCTGTGCTTAAGCACATTAGCATTGTAAGTGTCAAGAAGTTCGTCAAACTCGCCTTCTACTCTGAATATCTCTGCTTGAACTCTCCCTTCCACTTCTGCCTCCACCGCTTCAACTTTAGCAACCACCGCGTCTCGCTCAGCTCGGAGAGACACGGCTTGCTCGCACGCTTCTTATGCGGCCATGTTAGCATCATCTTTTTCCTTGTTCAAGTCGGCAAATTTAGCCTTTAATTCCTCAAGTTCTTTGACCGCCGCATCCCGCTCGGCCTCAACATTTTTGTACCGATGGCCAAGTCCTCAACTAAAGTGCAATGTGCTTGTTGCATCTTTGCCATCTCAACTAATGTCTCATCGGCCTTTTTTAGCGATTCCATTTCAGCCTTACGAGAAGATTCCATTTCAGATTGAAATATGTCAACAATACGGTTCTTCTGAGCCAAGTCTGCTTCCAGTTTCTCAATAACTTTGGCTCGATCGAAGGCTACTTTCGAAGCTTTAACAGCCGTCCTGTACCATTCTTTATACTGAGCATAAAAATCATGGGTATAGCTGAGGGCGGTGTTCACAGCCTCTTCGGGAATTCTTTTGAGATTGGGTGGAAAGATATAGGCGTCGAAGCATATTTCTGGAAAATCTTTCTTCAGTTGAGCAATTCTTATAGCCCCTTCACCAGACGGTTCAAGATGGGCCTCCTCCACAGTTACGGTCGTAGCCGTATCAGTCCTTGAACGATGTGGACCAGGTTTTGAGATTTGTAGAGATGGCTGTTGTCGCGAAGGTTCAACTGCAGGTGCCTGGCTTCTGGGTGGCGTAGGAGAACGAGAGGCTGAACGGTACCTTCGGTCCCTATCAGAACGCTCCTGGCTAGAATAATATCGGAAATGGTCCCTTTCACGATGCTCTTGCTCATAATGCCTCCGTTCACGATCACGGTCAGAATCCCTACGGCGAGATTCGTAATAAGATGAAGAATGATGCACTCGCCGAATCCTATCAAGTGTAGAAGGACGATCCGACATGGAACATGTAAAAGAAGAAACAATTCAGTTAAGTACCAAGAAAAAGCACTTCAATGCATGTGGAAGTCGTGAAGTGTTGTGAAAAGTGTATAAATGCGCAAACCCCCCGACCAACCAGAAGCGTCGATTACACTAACGGGTAAAGATTCGCTTATATCAAGCGCTCCCCGGAGCTCTTCCAACCCGAACCCGTGGTGGAGAGATACGTAGTCCGGAATGGGAATATCGTCCAGCCCTGTGAAAAGGTCTCCGGACTGGCGAGGAGAGGCGCCGGAGACAGTAACCCCAGGTTTGGAACGGGTTACGACTACAGACTTCCATCTCTTAAACTTAGGTACAGCGGCCTTGCCTTTCTGACCCTCTTCTGTTCGGGAAAGGTCGGCTGCTATCTCAGTGTCCGTGGGCGTTCTTTCATCATCGCTCACTTCTCTTATCACAATGCCAGGTTTTCTTTTTGCCACTTTCTTCTTCTTCCTCGAGGCCGATTTTGCCAACCCTTCAATTACAATACTCTGGCTCATCCCAATCAAACCCAGTGTCCTTAAGTTATCATCAGTCAACAGCAAGTCTATGTGCCTTGAGTCGCTTAGAACCCTTTGCAAGCTTTGAACGACGCCTCTATAATGCCCACCGTTAGGTCTCGAAATGATGGCTGTAAGAGTAACAGAGTTTAGTGTAAGTATTAAAAGTGGCCATTCAAAGATGGATTATGATGCTTACGTCTGGATAACCATCTCCTGGCAAACCCTGGGGGGCATCGAACAAAAAACCACTCATTCTTGAAATAGCTAAGCCTGGTCCAGGCCCCAGTCACAACCTGACAGTTTCTAACCGCTTCCAGAAAAGTGAAAGACGGGCTATCACCCCTACTTTTGAAATTGAATATATGCCTGATCTCATTTGGCCTTGGCGGGCGAAAAAGGCAATCCATAAATATGACAAAGACGCTATTCAGTAATGCATGCCCGTTGGGATGGAGTTGTGAAGGAGCAATTCCTAAATACGACATCATCTCTCTGATGTATTGGTTAAAAGGAGGAAGAGATCCAGCCGCGCAGGCATGACGCTAAAAGGCAGTATATCCTTCAGGTGGGTTATGTGGTCTGTCACTGACACTAGGTAATAAAACATCATCCAGGTATATGTTATGTTTCGAACATATCCGGCCCAACAGAGACTTCGAGATATTGGACTGGACAGAAACGACAGGATCTTCGATAAATATGGCCTCCGGCAACTCATCCGGAGCGGGATCTATGACTTCCGGAGGGATTTCCGGAATCTCAAGCGCTGGAGGAGGCGAGCTTTGTGCTTCTTGTTGTTGAGAACTCAAAGATTCCATAATTAACTAACTCACCAGAAAGCGGCGTTAAATACATAAAAAGCCCATGCATTCCCCCAGTGTAAAGTGTATGAATATGTCGTGCAGTGCAAGTGCTATGCATAACTTAAGCAGTTTTTACAAGTTGAAACAAGATGTCCGAACGAAGAAACTTTGGAATTTGAAGATGAAAATGACGGTCATCGCTGACCGTCACTTTCATGCCACCCAGATGCCACTGACCAATTCAAGTATAAATTCGTTATATTTTGGTTAAGTCATGGTGCCATCAACGAGCTCCAAAAGAGAGGTCAAGTCAAATTCGATTATGCAAGCCAGAAGCTCGCTGAAGTCAAGTATGCTAAAGTTCAGTGAGTTCGTTAAAGTCAAACTTGAAATTGGTCGTAGTTCAGATGTTGAAACAAATCAGAAGATCAGAAGTTTCAGATGTCAGAACGTTCGAGTCGATCGACTCGAATCGATATGAGTCGAATCGAAGGCGTTCGAATCCATACACCTCGACTCCATGAAAGGTCGACTCGGTGAAGCCTTAGGGTGGAAGAGCACTTCGAATCCATAAGCGCTGCATAGCTTCGAATCGATCACATTACATACCTTCGAATCGATTAGGGTATCACTGCTTCGAATCGAACCCTCGCGCTTGATATCGATTCGAATAGTTCATTCCTGGATCGATTCGAAATCTCGCATTCTTGACCGATTCGAACTACACATGCTCAGGTTGATGTGAAGCAAGGATGCTTCTCCATGATAACACTTAAGATCAAAACGACTTGGATGGTTTCGCTCCCCAGATCCATCGAGTCGACCAACTCCATTCAGATTTCATGACTCTTCAGATTTGTCAAGATGAAAAGAATTGAAATCAATGATGAAAAGTCCAGTTTCATCGTCCTACACTCGAGTCAAATTCCTTAATTACCTAGTTGGATTCGATTGACAGACGAAAAACTTGGAAAAATTGAATCGATTCGTGAAAGATGTAGTTGTCTCTGGCTCCGGAGGATCGATTCGAAGAAATGGTTAAAGCAATAGTAAAAAAGTAAAAAATAAAAGTGAAGTTGGCTTGAGTATTTATATGGGTTCCACAGGAAGCGCGTGACTTTTCGACTCCCGGTCGTATTGACCTTTTACCACCGGTCACTCGCCATGCTCCATCGATTCGAACGACCGCTCAATCACCGACTACGTTCGAATCCATCCTAGTGTCAAGCCGTTGCTTCGAATCCATCACACGGCTGAGTCCATACTTCGCTTCGAATCCATTGCCTTCCTACCGATTGCACGTTCGAATCCAGCCCTGCAGGATCGATGCGAGGCGTTATCGATTCGAAGGAGCCATCGAGCAAATGTTGGATTGAAAATTCAATCGATTCGAAGCACGAAGAGCAATTGAACCATGGATTCGAAAGTTGTCGCTTCGAACATACATGCCTTCGAATCCATCAAAATCCACCGATGAGAACGGACGAATCGCATCAATTATAAAATTTACTTGTCTTCCTTTTACATCGATTCAGGAGAGGATCGATACAAAAGGACGATTATAGACAATCATAAAACAGTGTCTCAACTCGAATCTCAAGATCGGTTCAGGAGAGGACCGATGCAGAATTCGATAACAAACCGAACAGACAACGACTGTCAATCGCGCAACGTTAACCAAAACCAAAGTGGTACATATATGCACATATGTATGACTAACACTTGATCTTTAACATTTACAGGGATCAAATGTTCATCTCGTCATGGTTTCAACGACTGACAGTCAAATCACAATCATACGACGATTAATTGCAGCAATAAAGAATACAACTTTCAGAAGAGCATGTCCCGGTTGTCCAACATGAGACTGCAACTTTTCAAAGCACGTCATGTTTACACAAGACGTACTTTGGGGGGCAAATGTTATCCCGCCTTTTGGCAAGGCCGAGATACCAAGGAACTAACTAGAAAGAGGCAGGATCACACGTCCATAGCTTTGAATAATTGTTGGGCGACTACAAATATCGATGAATTTTGCCCGAGTCCGGATCGGGCTACAATTGATAAGACACGTCAAGCAAAGCCGTGGGAACCAACATTCCAAATTTCAAGACAATCTGAGTTAGTATGCTCAAGTTATCGCCAATGGGAGATAGATGAAATGCTATAGGCACGAATCTCTCAAGAAGGGCATAAGTTCGAATCGATCTTGAGTAAGCCATGCTTCGACTCCATCAACCGCACACTGGTTCGAACCCGTCCACAACGCCTCAACTCGAATCCATCGGTAGTCAGCCATGGTTCGAATCCATCAAAGCTAGACCTTGCTTCGACTCCATCGAGCAAGCCTTAGTTCGAATCCATGAAACCATCTTCCATCTTCGAATCCATCAAGGAAGAGTCCTTCGAATCCATGCAATTGAGGAAGCTCCGACTCCATTCCCTGCTTGTCTTCGAATCCCCACATCGAGACAACTTCGAATCGATCCACAGTACCATATTTTATTCGATTCGAATGAGCACCGGTTCCATCGATTCGAAGGTAGCGCACCTTCGAATCCAACATCTCGAATCCACCAAGTAAACGCGGCTAAAACCTAGGGTATGACCCAGAAAACTCGGAGGAAAAGGAGGATTGACCCGAAGCACGCGCACCACGTCATCGCTTTCACGTGCAGAAGCATGGATTCGACCCTATGGATTCGAACCATATCGATTCGAACGAATCCATAAGACGAAACACACCATCTTGAATCGATCATAACTCAAGATCTACAAATCCAAATGCTATGAAATTTTCACAGGAGCTTACATATACATAGAAGAATGTCCACGCCAAGTTTCGTCACGATTGGACACTTTTTTGATCGATTCGAACCAAGGGTCGAATCAATCCCAAAGTGGGCCCGGACCTCCAGAATTCGGCCATGTGGGCCCCCCTCACGTGCAAGAAGCGTTCTCCCCTGATTTTAGGCGAAATATCAGCCTCCAACACCTATAAATAGAGCTCCTGGTCATTCAGAAAAGGGATCGGAGAATTTTGAGAGTAAGAGAACACTCGGGCACTGCCAGAATTGCTTCAGAGCACCACTGCTGCCTTTGATTTCGACTTTTGGCTTACTACTTGTTGTACTTTGACATTAAAAAGTTGTATACTCCGAATATCAAGCAATAAATTAACAAAATTTCATAGTGGGCATAGGCAAAACGCCGAACCACTCTAAATCGTTGTCTCTTGTGCAATATACTTCCTGCTATTTGGAGGTTTTGTTAGATAATCCATGTTTTAATTTACTTTCTTCATTTATTATCTCTTCAAAAACTTCCGACGAGTGTTGTGCCCAATTTTGACACAAACAAAAATGTTGGAAAGAAATAAAAGGAGAATGTTGAAGTCGAGTATGAAATTGATATTTCAGATTTAAATAAGGTTTCAAATCATAATAAAGAAGTGAATCTGGAATAATGGATTTTGAAATAAACTTTGGATAAATCGAGAAATAAATTTTGAAGGGAATTTAATTCAGAGAATCGACTTGAAAATAGATTAAGTGTTTTGAAAATAGTGATTAAAAGGAGAATAAGACTATGAAATTTATAAACTGGGTTTATAAATAAAGTGAATATTTATCAATGGATAATTTGGATTCATGAATTCACGATGGGAATTTATAAGGAAAGGGTAATTCGTTTTAAAGATGAATAGTGGTTTTATTTTTAAATGAGAGAAGAAAATTTACGGTATTGGGACGTAAGTTAAACTGGAAATAAATCGAGAAGGATTTATAAATGATTATACGGGTTATATTGGAATGGAAAGTGCATTTTCCTGAAAAGCTAAGTATATTTTCAAAGAAAGATTTCTAAGTATAAGTTAAAAGTGTTCTAAAAGAATGGTTTGTAGGGAATTATTATTCAAATGTTTTAAAATTTTAAAACTAAATATTATTCAAGTTACATATAGTAGTTAATTATTTTTAAATGTTGAATTAGTATTACGATTTAAAAGTGAATTTTTTTAAATGTTTACATTTTATAAAATAACTTTTATTTTGAAAGTAATTTTGGCTAAAGTTTTACTTTGGAAATTATTATAGAAACTCAAAAATATTGTTTTGAATAAAGTGATTTAAGTAGCTTTATTTTAAATGTTTTAAGTATATATTTTTGGATAAAGTGATTAAATTTATTTAAAAATCTAAGTTTAATAAGATTTGGTGTTTTTTAGTGGAAATAAAATAATTTGTTGAATGATTGTTTAGTTTGATAGTTAAATAACCGATTATCAATATTGGCCAACACGTTGATCGTTTCGAAGAGACCGGGATCGGATTTAATTATCTGAAAACCACTTCGATCCGATTTGAAAGTAGCGAATGAATATCGTGAAGATGTTGAAGTCGGTGATTCGGTTTATCCAAACCCAGGGCAACTTGTATGGACGAATGCTATCAGACCACCGTTATTAGAGGACGGTGAGCATTCTTAGTAAATGTGTTCTTTTAAAAGGTAGCGCTTAGCCTCAAGCCTCATCAACCAGGAATGGCTAAAACATGGTGCAGCTAGGTTAAGTGAGTAGCACCCAATTAGGGTGAGCTCAACCTTGTCTAGATTCCCTTTGATCTCGGCTGTATTGGCGGTTGCAGATTCCATCCGTGGTGTGATCTTATTCGGACTATCCAGTAAGGGGTAGCTTCGGTCTAGTGTTGTAGGGGATTGAGAGTGGTCCTCGGTACTCTGATCTAGGCCAGGTACTGTGATAGGCGGTACCCCAGTTACCCTGCCATTGTATGGAACCCAATCTCCAATAAGCGCCATGTGGTTTTGATTATGCCCAACTATGCTGGAACGTGAGATGTAAGCATTTCAGATAGATTATATTTTACTTTCTATAGACACTATTATAACATCAGACGGATTTGATAAAAATGTTTTGGTTATCGTAGGGTAAAATCCCGACATGTTTATTTGTGGCATGTTCTTACATCATACATTTTTTCCAAAGGATGTTTCAAAAAAATAATAATAATCAAATTGAATGTGATTTTCTCACGCTTGTTTTCCGGACTAACTCGGATGTTATTTTATTATAATGCTTAGGTCAGACCGAGTATTACAGATTCGGGATAGGATTCTATGGAGCTCAAGAGACAAGCTGGATGACGGAGACGTATATCACGTATCTGTCTTATATTCCGCTATGTATGGTATGCTGTACATTCATCTTTGTGAGGACAAGTTATTATAACTGTCCAATTTTGTGCTATTGTTTGGTAGTTACTCTGGTGATGTAATATATAAAAACAGTTATAGTTCTTTTGTATAAAGATCGGTTGTTAGCTATTATATATTTTTCCGCTGCGATTGTGAGATTCTGTGTTGTTGTTTCTATTTTCTTCTCCTACCTCTTTCTTCTTTCCCTTGCAGTTTGGCATTTATGGCATTCGATTATTCAGCATGTAATACCGTGAACGTATTGATGTCGATTTTCGAAGGTCGAAAAACCGGGTCGTGACATTCGCCAAACCATCCTACTTCATTTCTGGAATCTCCACCACGAACACAATTGTTAAAGTGATTTTTTAACAACCAAACGCTTATTTCACACCGGATGGTTTTTTTACATTTCAAAATTCAGTTTACAATTGATACCAAAATATCATATTCTCAAACCATATCATTTTCAAATCATATTCACTTTCAAAAATCATATTCACTTCCAAAATCATATTTACTCAAATATGTCATTTCACAAAAGGTATCAATTTCAAATTCCAACTTAGGTTGTTTCATCATCAAGGATTTAAGTATAAATACTTCAACTTTACACAGTCTGAAATTTTAGAAAATAGTTTAGATAGTTATAAATAGTTTTAATAGTTAGAAATAGATTAAATAGGTTTTATTAGGTTTAAAATGTTTTAAATAGATTAAATATAGATTAAATTGATTTAAATTATATTATGTTGATTTTTAAATCGATTTGATAAATTGAAAATAGATTAAATAGATTTAAATTATATTAAACAGATTTAAAATAGATTTTATAAATTTAATTAGTTTAAATTAGGTAAAAATAGATTTAACTGTGTTACATAGGTTATAATAGATTAAATAAATTAAAATAGTTATAAATTGATAAAAATAGTTGAAATTAATTTAAAATAGTTTCCAAAGTTATATCTAAACATTTTTAGTAACTCAATTTCAAATAAATTCATTTATATTTGACACTTCAACTTTGAAAATCCAATTTAAATCCTTTGAACCATTCATTAAATAATTACAATTTTCACATTCACATTTGGATTTTTGAAAATAATTCCGTTTATATAAATCAATTTACATTTCAAAATAACAGTTAACTGAATTCAAAATTTCAATGATTCGAAAATCATTTAATTTAACCAATTTGGTGTTCGTATATAATTTTTTACCCTATGGTCAAGTGATGTAGATATCATTTCAATCTGCAATTTACAATTTTACGGTTATATATATATATATATATATATATATATATATATTCAAACCACAATCCTGAATTAAATAAAAATCTATAAAACCGCTCGAGTCTATCATTTCAACACATAATGATTTTTCCTTAATATATAGATTATTCGGGTATGTATCATTTCAACCCATAGGGAACTTGCAGTGTTATAATAATACAAATATACAACATCCAGTCATCCAATATCAACAATCAAACATCCGTCACAATCATCATCCAAATTAACCAATAAACATCAATAGATAACTAAAGATCAATAACAGGTATTAAATTGACAATTTAAATTCAATATTAAATTAAACGGTGATTAAATGCAATAAAAGCCAAATTTAACTAAAATGACAAATTAAACATACCAAACATCAATTAAATAAATTTCAAATCACATCATAAATTTAATTTAACTTACAAAAATGGTTTAGCATGTAAGTGGGTTAAAACACTCACCTTTATATTTAGAATGCAAAAATCCAACCAAAGACGCCTTTTACAATAATCTTCAAACTCATCCAAACATATTTCACGCCTTCAGGATGTAACGACCCATAAATTTTCGAATATCTAAATTGTTAATTTAATAATATTTTGGTAATTAAATTTGGAAGAAATAAAAATCTATAATTTAATAATGAAATGAATACTGAAATGAAGAAACAAATGATAATTTAAGCTAATAATTAATAATTTGAATGAGACTACAATTAACTGAAATAATATAAATTGTTATACTTTGTTATAAATTGATATAAGAAACAAATGCAAACACTAAATTTATAAATGAAATAGTGGGAAATAAATGACCATTGAATAAAAATCAATATTATATAAGAATTATAACATTTGTTTGTGAATAATGAATTCATAAGTGTAATTAAAAATTAGGGTAGCGATTGTTATAAGTTACCTGTTTAATTGGTCTATTAAATTAAAATTGAATATCAATTGAAACTAAACGTAATTAAACACTACGTTAATATGAATTTAGTTGATGAATGTAAAATATTAGGGTAATTGGATATATACTAATGTTAAATTTATCCATAAGATGATGATTGATTGAATAAAGAGACTGAAACAAAATTGAATTAATTTATTTGAAATTAAAAATATAATTTATTTGAATTTACTTAAATTGAAGGTAAACACTGTAATTTTTGCAATAAATCCTTATTTGATTGGCATGGAAATTTTGGTTAATGAATTATAAGTTTATATGTAATCAGGAGTGACAGAAATTGTTAACTATTAAATTAAAATTGAAAATTTGATTTAATTAATTTAATATTAATTTATTTAGTTAACTGAAAATAGCCATTTTGGCCACTGACTCGGATTTCGACGAAACCAGTTTCATTGGATCCGTAACGATAAATTATTATAGGATTTCAAGTTTTATAACTATGGGACTTGCCATTTGATCGTACTGACACGAAATGCCTAGAAATCAATTTAACTGAAATCAATTGAAATCTATTTGAGATTTGCTGATTTTAGCGTAACTTCTTCATACGATGGAATTAGAACTTGAAACCTGTTCCATTGAGTTTAAAATATTTGAAAACATCTATTTTGATATATGGGCCGATGACCCATTTACGTTCCAGAGGCAGAATGGACTTTTCGGATCGTGTATCATTCAATCAATCTGGTCCATGCTTTCGGTTTCAGCTCTACCTATAAATACCTCATTATGAACCCTAGTCCTTTCTGTTTCTCATTTATGTACGTATAGAAATTTCTGTTGCTCCTTTTTCTCAATGGATGAAAACCCTAAATTTCCCAATGCAATTTCAATTCAACATTCAAACTCCTCAAAATATATATCGAATTGTATATCGAGTTGAAGCTCTCGAAGAGCACAAGTCAATTATGTGATTCGTTTCTCGATTTGGGTTGCTGTGTGGCCGAAATTTGATGATCCAGTCACGGTCCTCCGTTTATCGCCGTCTCGTTTAATGGTGGATCGTCATCCTTAAGACGATCGTGTTGCACTGCACTATGGAGGACATCGAAGGGCTTTGCTCTATGCCACTCGTTCGTCGTCTTCAGTCTTGAGTTCGCCAGAATTAGGTCACGTCTATAACGGCGGTGGAGGAGGCGTGAGGCCATGAGGAGCATGCGTGTGGAGTTGGTGAGGTCGGCCATGGATGGGGGACACGGCGATGGGTTCTGATCTGGTCGAAATCGATCGGAGTAGTGGCGAATTTTGTGATTAGTTTTTGGTGGTGGTGGTTAGAGATGTGGCATAGTTGAAAATGGGTTAGGGTTGCAATGTGATAGGTTGGTGACATGTACGTATAATTTGTTTTTTAATATATTTTAATTGTTCAATCGTTCCAACTAACGTAACTTTCACATACATGGTCCAATTCTTGCACGGTTTGATCCACTGGTATCGTAACAAAATTCTAGACATTTTAAGTCTAGTCTGGAGGAATTCAAAGACTTTGAATTTTTGGGTTTAAATTGGATTTAAATTCAACTTAAATTCAAAGGTGCGTGTTTTAACACACTCACAACTTCTAAAATTTCTTTTGTTTATTACACTTAATTTATGACGTGATTAGGAATTTATTTATGACTGTTTGGTATATTCTGAATCATCGTCTAAGTTAATTCAAATTTATTTGAATCAAATCAATGTTTAATTTATTATTGAATATAAACTGCCAATAAATACCTGTTATTGATTATCAGTTCTATATTGATATTTATTAATTGATTTGGATGATGTTTGTAATGGATGTTGATTGTTGATGTTGGTTGAATGGATGTTGTGTTTTATATCATTATACACTGCAAGTACGTTATGGATTTTTATTTAATTCGAGATTGCGGTTTGAAATATTATACAACCGTAAAATGTTTAAATTGTGGATTGAAATGATAAATATCTGTATCACTTGACCCTAGGATAGAGATGTAACAACCCTGTATTTTGTAATTATTTTATTGTATATTTTAATTATTTTTAATGTAAGATTTTGATTTGAAAACTTATTTTACTTATTTGAAATTATTAAATTTATTATTTAAATATAATCTTGATTTTTTATATGAGTTATAATTCCAAACTTGTGTAAGTTGAATATTTGCCTGAAATGCTGATTTTGGTCAAAATAGTCAAACGGTGACTTTCAACTTAAAATTTTAAAAGTTTAAAAATTTAATTTTTTTTCTTTTATTATGAAAGTACATAAAATTCTAAGAACACCACTTTTCGTTTCGTTGAAATCGGATGTAAATTGTGGAAGTTATACCCTTTACAATATTGTGCGTATATAGGGTTATTTAACAATGACTATTTTAAATTGTATAAGTTACTTCTTCTTTGTTATATTTTACTTTAATATGTGATAATATGTTATATTATGTATATTTTGAATTTTAAGTATTTTTAAAATGATAATATAATTTTTCTAAAGTTCATTTGAATTTATTTCTAATTTTAAAGCCTAGTCTACAATTTTAAGCCATTTTCTTAATTTAATTATATATAATTAAAATTTATTTATTTCTTTTATGCACTCACTTTTATTTTCTGTTTTTTACTTTATTTTATTCATTTTACATGTATTTAAATTAAAGTAAATTTTTCCAAAGTATATTGAAGTTGTTTCTAATTCTTAAGTCAAGTTTTCATTTTCTGTGCCATTTTACTTATTTTAATCATATCTAATAAATAATTAATTATTAATATTTTATTTATCTGTTATATTTTTGAATTCTAACTGAAATTTATAAGTGTTTTCAGTTATTCAAGATGTATATGAATATATATAGGAAGTTTAAAAGGTTTGAAAGCAAAGAAACGTAAAACCGTTTTAACGTTTCTTCTTCCGTTTCTTTTTCAATTAATAGATTTAATTTCCTTTGACTGTTCCTTTCTTTATTGTAGCTGTGCAGTTCTTACCTCATTTTCACGTGAAAATATTCCTCTCCACTTCATTTTTCACGGCTAGAAAGGTTTGGTAATGGCTCCTCTTTTCCTCTTCGTTTTGCTCTTCGTTTTCCATTGTTTTCTTATATTTGCCTTGTTTTCTCATGTGTATTGCTTGGCCTCTCCTCCATAGCCACGGCCACCACCTCCTACACCTCTTCCCTGCCATCATCACTAGCTACCCCTCTGGTCTTGACCAAGGCCGAGCCCACCATGGTGCCAAAACTCTAAAAAAATGCAACAATGCCCTTGAACAATGCTAGTTTGACCACCTTTGCCTCATCTCCTTCAACCACCACCCAAACCACCACCATAGCCGCCGCCACTCCCTAGACCTGACCACAACACACCCCTCCTCACCTCTGTCCAGTCATGACACATCACAGGCCGAGCCCAATCCCCAAGGTTGAGCCCTTGTTTTGACCAAAAACCACCTAATTGCCTTCAAAACCACATCACCTCCTCATGTACAAACTCCACCTTGTCTTGCCTTGAACCCGAGCTATGTTAGCCCAAACCTAACCCAAAACTTGACCACATCTGAACCACATCAGACCCCAAAGCCATACCAAACAATAGAGAAGGCAAAGCAAAAGACTGCGTAGTCGTATCTTCTTTTATTTCAATGTTATTGCATTTTAAAGTCGTATTGAATTTTGTTGTTTTGATTGTTTGTTTTGGGTTGTACACAAGAGTTGTAGATTGGATTCGTTCTCCACTCATGTCCGTAGTCTTGTCATCGTGCTTGTCGTGCTTTTGGAATCGCACTTGTGTTAGTTGTTTTGGTCTTCAACTTGAAAAAGTGAGTCTTTCTCACTCTGACATTTATACTTATGAGAAGTGAATTGATAACAAGTGTTTAGTAATATAAAATGTTTATGCAAGATAATGATGATCATATGACATGCTATGCCATGTTATTACCATATTATTACCATGTTAAAACTGTTAATTTTCACCTGACATCTGATATATGACTGTATATTGTGATATTGACATTGTTTATATTATTCCTGTATATGATCACACTGCAAGTTCACTGTTAGAAAGAAATGTTATGGGCTGAAATGATAGGCCTGAATGGTTTTAAATTTTTCATTTTGACTTGGGATTGCAGGTTTGAAATGATAAAACCCGGATTTTTCTTTATAAATTACGGGTTGAAATGATATATTACCCGTATCACTTTACCTAGCGTAGAAAATTTTATACAGGCCCGTAGTTAAAATATGTTTTTCTAAAAATTTTAAAATATTTTAGAAATTTAATTATTATAATATTTTGATTTGAAATTTAATAAAAATAAATTTTTTGTAAAATATTATTGATTTTCTAAATAATTGTAAGTGAAATGAATTAATGAAAAAGTTAGAAATTTTGAACGTAAGTTATTTTGGAAATTTTGATTTGATTATAATTGGAAATTTAATTGAATATGAAATTATGATAAATTTATGATAATTTGAATTTAAATAAATTTAAAGTGATTTTTATATCATATTAATGATTTTAATAAAGTTGAAATGTGAAATGAATAAATATTTTAAGTTGAAACTTTGAAATATAACTAGAATTGGAAATTATGAAATTGACGTAAAGTGAACTTTTAGTTAAGTAAATAAAAATAAAACAAAGTTATATTTGAGAATTTGAAATTAAGTGTTAATTTGAAATTTAATGTAATGGATTTTAAAAATTCAACATTGCAATTTAATAAGTGAATTATTATTAAATCTTGATTTTTGAATGGAAATTTAACTTTATAAAATCATGAACTTGAGGAAAAATTAAATGATGTTATAAATGTGAAAATGTATGATTTTATAAGTTAAAAATGTTTTAAATAAAAATATAATTGGTTGAGAAATTATATTGAATATTTGAAGTTATTTGACTGTATTTTTGAGATGCTATTAATTACATTGTAAATGATATTACAGCATTTGAAAATGCTGTAGTTGATGATAATGAACTAAAAAGCTAAATTGAATTAAAAGCTATTATAGCAATTTTTGTAAGTGCTATAAATTGTTGAATTTAACTAAGCTTATTCGAAATTTTAGTAAACCCTATTACAACATTTTAAAATGTTGACTTTTGTTAAATTGAACTGTTTTGAATGTATTTTTCCGTAGCGTTTTCTAAATGATGCGAAAAATGAATTTTCACTGTTTTGATAAACTTAAGTGAATAAATGAACTTTGGAAGTTGAAATTTTTGGAAATTTAATAATTTAATTATTAAGCATAATAACTTCATTGAAATGAAAAAAAAGGAATTTTTGGAATATAACTGTTTTAAAATATGAATTGAAATGGTATTTTAGATTGAATAAAATGAATAATGATTTGAAATGAATGAAGTTTGAAAAGATACGATATTTTGATATATTAAAATGATTTGAAACGAAGTTTTGAAAGGATATGATATTTTGATATATTAAAATGATTCGAAACGAAGTTTTAGAAGATATGATATTTTTGATATTAAATGATTTGAAAAACGGAGTTTGAAAGATAGGACATTTTGATATTAACATGATTTAAAAAGAAGTTCTGAAAGATATGATATTTTGGAACTGATGCTTTGAAAGGTTATGATATTTTGATATATTAAAATGATTTGAAAGGTAGTGTTGAAAGGGTATGAAAATTTAATATATTGAAATGGTTAGAAATGACTTGATATTTATTTTGATAAATATTTGAATTGAAAGATATTTTACGATGATATATTGAAATGGTTTTGGAAATGATTTAATCTTTATTTTGATAAAGATTTGGATTGAAAATGGTATTTTATTTTGAAGTATAAAATATTGTTTTAAAGTTATAACTACGGGTTATAATAACAATTGGTTGTTAAAGAGACCGGGATCGGATATTGTCTTATAGCCGACCAATACCGAAAACCACTTTAACAACTGTGTACGCGGTGGAGATTCCAGAATGAAGTAGGATGGTGGCGACATTCTCGAGGTATATTACGTGGACCCAACTCCCGTGAGTTGGCATATATGAGTAAAATAGGAGCTATACCGGGCTACATAAAGGGTCGCACCCTTTCATCGAGCATGCTCCAATGGAAACCATTCTATTACTGTTGTGATTCGATTCGGTGGCGCTACTTTGATTCGGGGGTATTGTTCGAGGTGGGCGGAAGCTGCTGGCTTGCCGTCACCACCGGTCCGGGAGTGCAAACGATGTATCCACCGTGGCATTGCCTCGCGTGCCGTGTCATATCCTTATATCGAGCCCACTACGATTTGGTTTTAAAGATCCGACCGCGTTAAGGTTCACCATCCCCTCAACGCTATTTTCTATATGATTATACTTTACTGATTAGACACTACCGTATATAGCATATATTACTACATAGTAAATAGTTTAACGGATCCTTAGAGGATGGGCGGTCCCAAGCATCCTTTATGTTACCGATGCATTTTGTTACTGTTCACTTGAGTTGATTTACAGTTTATAAGTATTTATGTCCTGACTGGAGGGTTTTGTGTTTTGCTTTACGCTTGGGTCAGATAGATTGAGTTAGCATTCAAGATTCACCTTCGGCGTTGGAGCTTTCCTTGAAGATCTAGCCATCTATTTGTTTCAGTATCCAGTGGTTCAGTGATGTATCTGATTTGTACCTGATGCATCCTGTTACTCTTCTGTTGTATCTTATTTAACTCTGATGTATCTTATATTTTATGTAGTAGCTTCATGAACTACTATCTCCTCTTTTACTTCCACTGCATTATTATATACTCTGTGTCTGTGATCTGTGATTTTATTTACTGTATATTCTGAGGTTTGCCAAAATTTTATTTACAACGCGGTATTTTGAGCAATTCAATTCTGGCATGAGTGTCTACCTATGCACTTATAATGGATGCGAATGGTTGAAAATACCGAGTCGTTGCAGTTGGTATCAGAGCTTTGGTAGCTCTAGGCAAAACTCAGCATATGGAGTGAATGTATTTACAGAATCACTTTCATTCGAGTTTGAATCTCTCTCTTTTGACTCGATTCCTTTGTATTTTGGAACGTTCCCTACAGTTCCAAAATCTATTCGTATCCCTCACTATTCATCTTCTTTTGACTCTGGAGCATTCCATAACTCCGCTTCGAATGATCTTTCTAGTGAGTCGGCAGTCACGCCAATTTCAAATTGAATTGAAAAAAGGGGAAAACTCCTTTACAATTAGCATCGATTCACCAGAGATTATTATCTATCCTTGGTTTAGATGCTAATATCTTTTGTTATTTCAAACTCCAACTCTTGAGGTCGAATGTAGATTTACCCTAGAAAATCCACATCGATCTTATTCTTTAAGTCACGGTTGACCCGGTTAAGGTTGCCCATGATTTATATAAGCTTATCCATCTTCCTATTCTGTTATTTAATCATGTCATCTGTAACAACCCGCATATTTATCGAGTTTGTATTTAAATATTTTTATTTAAATAGTAACTCGTTAATCGGATTTTGGTCCGAAAAGCTACTTTTTGCAAACGGTCAAATTAGGACTCGAGACCACTTCCATTGAGTTCGAAATGTCGTTTACAACTTTTTAAGTATAAACATCGATAGGTTTGGAGTTAGTGAAATTTCACTAACTTTTCCCGCTTTGGACTTTGGGTTAGTTTAGCCTATTAAGCCCAAGTTCCAACCCTCTTCTCCTCACTCTTCATAAATTTCCTAACTAATCAAGCTTTGGCATTAATGGTGGAGGGAATGGGAAATTAAAATTCCAAAACTCAAATTCATTTGCAATCCATCTTTCTACTCCAAATTCAAGAAGAAGACATTGGATTCAAGCTTCTTGTGCTTAGATAGAAGAAGGATTGATTCTTGCTTGCTTAAAACTTCATTTTCATTGATATTTGGTGCAAAGGTGAGATTTTTATCTCACAATTCTAGTCTATAACTATATTGGACTGTTGGGAATGATTCCCCATCACTTTAGCATGTATATTTGCACTTGGTTTGGATTGGATTGGCGAAAAACTCCAATTTTTAGTTGTTTGGTGAACTTCCTGAGCTTAGGTCGCTCTGCCCAGGTATAGGTCGCTCGGAATCATTAGCTCGCGCGTGTGGAAAAGTCAAGGCCTGCATATTTCGTTCGCCTCGGATTTAGGTCGTAGGTCGTTGGACTTTAGGTCGTTCGCGTATAGGTCGTTCGGCCTTGCCTGCCTCATTAGGTCGTGGGACCTTAGGTCGTAGGTCGTTAGGCTTAGGTCGTTAAGTCGTTCCCTCTGTTGGAAACGTCTCCTCGGTCTTAGGTCGTTAGACCTTAGGTCGCCACCCCCCTAGGTCGTTAGACCCTGAGTTGTTCCGCCTTCATTTAGCTCGCGCACTTCTTTAGGTCGCATACTCCTTTAAGTCGCATGACTCCCATCCCTTTAGGTCGTTGGACCTTGTTTTCCTTAGGTCGTTGGACCCTGTTTCCTTTAGGTCGTATGACCCACTAGGTCGCTTGGCCCCTTAGGTCGCGACATCTTTAGGTCGTGTTACCTATATACCCCTAGGTCGAAAGACCTTAGGTCGTGCACCTTTAGGTCGTGCACCTTTAGGTCGCGAACCCTATTAGGTCGCGAACACCTTTAGGTCGCGAACCACTTTAGGTCGCATGACCTCGTCTCCGTTAGGTCGTGAACCTTGTTAGGTCGCGAACACCTTTAGGTCGCGAACCACTTTAGGTCGCATGACCTCGTCTCTGTTAGGTCGCGAACCCATTTTAGGTCGCATGACCTTTATCCTTTGGGTCGCTGGACCACTAGGTCGTGCCCCTTAGACCCCTAGGTCGCAACCATTAGGTCGCTCGACTCTATCCCTCTTAGGTCGTTGGACCTCATTTTTTCTTCACTAAGTCGTACCGTTTTGGACGGGGCGCTGCCCCGCACCCCGCCGGGGGCGTTGCCCCCTGGACCCCCGCGACCTGACCGGGCAGGTCGAACCCCGTAAGCGGTGGCGTTGCCCCCGCACCCCCACCTTGGGGGGTTGCCACCCCCCCTGGACCCCCCCTCCGTAGGGGATCTTATCTGAAAAACATTGAGCTGATTTCCTTGGATTTTATTCACATCTCCGTATGCGATTTTTGTGACTGATTGTTTCTACAATTGCTTCTGTGTTTTGTCACTTTATAATATAAAGGTTTCAATACTAGTAGTAAATATCAAAACTCTTTTAACAAACAATTTCAACTCTATTTTTAATAACATTAAACCATTTTCCAATCTATTAGTATATACAAGCCTTTACCTCACTCGGATGAGAAATCTAATTAAACGACTTAGTAAAACAAGTGGTATGAAACGCTTGCGTTCACTTCGTCGGTTAATTCTTGGACTTGTTCGATTGAACCTCTTGTGACAATTTTATTAGCGAAGATTTACAGTTTGTTCGTAAATATTTAAGTTAAGCAAGTGGTTATAGGACATGAAGCTAAACTTCTATATTTACTAGCTTAGTGTAATTGACACTTCTCGTTGATCTTGATGATCGCTTTATGAATTAGACTAGCAATTGCACGATGTCTCTTTCATTGCAAGGTTAGACTAGACACCACTTGTGTGATTCCATTCACACATACCTTTCTGCTTTTTGGTTAGTTTTGACCTCAATCTGTGTGATTCCACTCACACATGTGGGGTAGCTCCCCATGGTCTTCGGACCGTCATGTGATAGGCCTCTTTCCCTTTTTATGATTTCTGGATTTCTCGTGTTGATTTCTGGAATTTATGTCATTGACTTGTTATGAGTACAAGTTTAGGGTATGATGCCCTCTTCGAATCTTTGAGAAGATTCTTGTGATATTGATTATCTCTTATTGATTGATCTTCTGTTGATCATTATTTACATACTTATAGTGGTATATCATTATGGATGTTTATGTTTGTGCCATATCTTTTATGTTATATCATGTCATCTGATATTTATAGCTAGACTGATCCGTTTATTATTTTCTTAAATAATACTCGGGTCAGACCGAGATGTTACAGGTGCTTCTGCTTGACTTCTTCCAAGGGATTCATCACTCTGACTTTTGGCTAACTGTTTAGATTAGCAGTTTTTGTTGTATACACTTGAGAGATAGACTCATAGTTGTATTCTTTTGTATAGCATGTGTTGCTATTCTTTTGTATTATCGTGGATCTTACTGACCACTACTCTGATGTACACTTTCATGTGTTAGTTATATATTCATATCTTCTTCCGCCTTTGTGATATGGATATCTGTGACTGATTTGTGATATGATTATTTCTATGTTTGTTTCCGAAGATTATTTATAGCCACCGTGTGATAAGCAATTACATGGATGGTCGCTCCTCAACAGCCTTATTCTCCGTGCTAGTTGACAGCACTACTCCGGAGTGTTCTTGGCTAGCGTGGGTATAGAGGTGGGGCGTCACATCATCCTTGTTTCCAACTTATTTTTAAATCATAATCTCCTTTGATTTGTGTTAATCAAAAAATTTCAATCTCTATCCTTCTTTGAAAATCTATTCATGTATAGTGTATCTGTAAACTAGTATTTAAAATTAAAATATTTTATATATTGTGTTGTTTGAGTTGTTGATGTTGAGTTGGGTTTTTGATCGATACGTCTGATCAGCGCTATCGATAAGATTTCCAAAACACTTTGACAGAACAAACGGACACAGTATATTTTAAAAAAAAACAAAAAAAAACTGGTTAATGAAATAAATTTTGATATATAAGTAAATTTATGAAACTTAATGAAATGATTTAAATTGATAATTTGAAATGATAATACTTGATTTATCATTTATTGTTCTACAAATAGATCTATAAATATTTGTTTATAAATTTATTTGGGAACTGAAATGAATTTAAAACAAGAATTTGAGGATTTAAATTTCAATTATTTCGAACTTTGGTTTAAAGTTTAAAAGGTTATATTATTTAAAATATTTTGAATAGAATTTGTTTTTCAAAGAATTTTAAAGGTTTAAAATTAGTGCTCTTCTCTTTGTCGCTGGAAAATAACTTCGGTGATGATTGCGACATCATCGACGTTCATTTTCGACTTTCGAAGTTAAGAGACTGTTCTGTAGTCTTGCTACAGCTTTGTTTTGGGAAATTAAATTGATTTGAATTTCTAAAATATGACTTGATTTATAATATATATATATATATATATGATTGAAATTTGATTTGACGTATTATATATGTATATATATTATTTCTTATCTCTAAATGGCCTGAAGAAATCGAAAATTTAATTCTTAAATTATATTTTTAAAGAATAATTTCAATTATAAAAAGAAAATAAAAAAAAATTTGAATAAATGATTTAAGCTTGAAATGATTGAATTGAAAATTTTATTTGTATAATACAATTGCATTCAAATATAACTTACCAAAATTTCAGAAGTTAAAAATGTAATTGGATAATATACGATATAAAAAGATTTTATAAATAAAATTTGAGTAGTTATAAAAAAAGTGTAAATATATTTAGCATGAGTGATAAATATATTTAGGAATAAATTTAATTTTGATTAGGAATAAAGAAGAATAAAATTTATTAAGTACATTGTGAGTGTAATAAATGATTATTTTTCAAACCCATGATTTTAAAAATGGTTAATTTTAGATGATTGGATAATAAGATAATGAAATTTTAGATAGTTAAGATTTATTTAACTTGTGTAAAGATTTATTCTCTATTTAAGTTGAAATCTCCATGCTTTCAAATTCATTTCCTTATTTTGTTTTTCAAACTATCTTTTGGTTGTCCTTATTATCCTTATCTTGCTATAGACCGGTATATGCATCTTTCTATAATCTTTCTGTTTAGAAATCTTTCTATAATCTTGATAGACCTTTGGTAATCATTTTGAATCCACCTTTTTCGTGCTTGTGTTCTTGATTCTGGAGGATCTTGGAAAGATCACCTCCACCTTGTTAAACATACCTATAACAACGGTTATCAGGTATAACTTCAATCTTCTTGTCATCTTATCTTAATCCTATTTCACTCTATCCTTTCTGTGCCCTTCCATACCTCATTCCTTTTCGGGGACGAAAAGTTTTGAGTGGGGGAGAGTGTAACAACCCTGTATTTTGTAATTATTTTATTGTATATTTTAATTATTTTTAATGTAAGATTTTGATTTAAAAACTTATTTTACTTATTTGAAATGATTAAATTTATTATTTAAATATAATCTTGATTTTTTATATGAGTTATAATTCCAAACTTGTGTAAGTTGAATATTTGCCTGAAATGCTGATTTTGGTCAAAATAGTCAAATGGTGACTTTCAACTAAAAATTTAAAAAGTTTAAAATTTTAATTTTTTTTTCTTTTATTATAAAAGTACATAAAATTCTAAGAACACCACTTTTCGTTTCGTTGAAATCGGATGTAAATTGTGGAAGTTATACCCTTTACAATATTGTGCGTATATAGGGTTATTTAACAATGACTATTTTAAATTGTATAAGTTACTTCTTCTTTGTTATATTTTACTTTAATATGTGATAATATTTTATATTATGTATATTTTGACTTTTAAGTATTTTTAAAATGATAATATAATTTTTCTAAAGTTCATTTGAATTTATTTCTAATTTTAAAGCCTAGTCTACAATTTTAAGCCATTTTCTTAATTTAATTATATATAATTAAAATTTATTTATTTCTTTCATGCACTCACTTTTATTTTCTGTGTTTTACTTTATTTTATTCATTTTACATGTATTTAAATTAAAGTAAATTTTTCCAAAGTATATTAAAGTTGTTTCTAATTCTTAAGTCAAGTTTTCATTTTTTGTGCCATTTTACTTATTTTAATCATATCCAATTAATAATTAATTATTAATATTTTGTTTTCTGTTATATTTTCGAATTCTAACTGAATTTTATAAGTGTTTTCAGTTATTTAAGATGTATATGAATATATATAGGAAGTTTAAAAGGTTTGAAAGCAAAGAAACGTAAAACCGTTTTAACGTTTCTTCTTCCATTTCTTTTCCAATTAATAGATTTAATTTCCTTTGACCGTTCCTTTCTTTATTGTATCTGTGCATTTCTTACCTCATTTTCACGTGAAAACATTCCTTTCCACTTCATTTTTCACGGCTAGAAAGGTTTCGTAATGGCTCCTCTTTCCTCTTCTTTTTGCTCTTCCTTTTCCATCGTTTTCTTATATTTTGCCTTGTTTTCTCATGTGTATTGCTTGGCCTCTCCTCCATAGCCACGGCCACCACCTCCTACACCTCTTCCCTGCCATCATCACCAGCTACCCCTCTGGTCTTGACCAAGGCTGAGCCCACCATGGTGCCAAAACTCCAAAAAAATGCAACAATGCCCTTGAACAATGCTAGTTTGACCACCTTTGCCTCATCTCCTTCAACCACCACCCAAACCACCACCATAGTCGCCGCCAATCCCCAGACCTGACCACAACACACCCCTCCTCACCTCTATCCAGTTATGACACATCACAGGCCGAGCCCAATCCCCAAGGCTGAGCCCTTGTTTTGACCAAAAACCACCTAATTGCCTTCAAAACCACATCACCTCCTCATGTACAAACTCCACCTTGTCTTGCCTTGAACCCGAGCTATGTTAGCCCAAACCTGACCCAAAACTTGACCACATCTGAACCACATCAGACCCCAAAGCCATACCAAACAATAGAGAAAGCAAAGAAAAAGACTGCGTAGTCGTATCTCCTTTTATTTCAATGTTATTGCATTTTAAAGTCGTATTGAATTTTGTTGTTTTGATTGTTTGTTTTGGGTTGTACACAAGAGTTGTAGATTGGATTCGTTCTCCACTCATGTCCGTAGTCTTGTCATCGTGCTTGTCGTGCTTTTGGAATCGCACTTGTGTTAGTTGTTTTGGTCTTCAACTTGAAAAAGTGAGTCTTTCTCACTCTGACATTTATACTTATGAGAAGTGAATTGATGACAAGTGTTTAGTAATATAAAATGTTTATGCAAGATAATGATGATCATATGACATGCTATGCCATGTTATTACCATATTATTACCATGTTAAAACTGTTAATTTTCACCTGACATCTGATATATGACTGTATATTGTGATATTGACATTGTTTATATTATTCCTGTATATGATCACACTGCAAGTTCACTGTTAGAAAGAAATGTTATGGGCTGAAATGATAGGCCTGAATGGTTTTAAATTTTTCATTTTGACTTGGGATTGCGGGTTTGAAATGATAAAACCCGGATTTTTCTTTATAAATTACGAGTTGAAATGATATATTACCCGTATCACTTTACCTAGCGTAGAAAATTTTATACAGGCCCGTAGTTAAAATATGTTTTTCTAAAATTTTTAAAATATTTTAGAAATTTAATTATTATAATATTTTTATTTGAAATTTAATAAAAATAAAATTTTTGTAAAATATTATTGATTTTCTGAATAATTGTAAGTGAAATGAATTAATAAAAAAGTTAGAAATTTTGAACGTAAGTTATTTTTGAAATTTTGATTTAATTATAATTGGAAATTTAATTGAATATGAAATTATGATAAATTTATGATAATTTGAATTTAAATAAATTTAAAGTGATTTTTATATCATATTAATGATTTTAATAAAGTTGAAATGTGAAATGAATAAATATTTTAAGTTGAAACTTTGAAATATAACTAGAATTGGAAATTATGAAATTGACGTAAAGTGAACTTTTAGTTAAGTAAATAAAAATAAAACAAAGTTATATTTGAGAATTTAAACTTAAGTGTTAAGTTGAAATTTAATGTAATGGATTTTAAAAATTCAACATTGCAATTTAATAAGTGAATTATTATTAAATCTTGATTTTTGAATGGAAATTTAACTTTATAAAATCATGAACGTGAGGAAAAATTAAATGATGTTATAAATGTGAAAATGTATGATTTTATAAGTTAAAAATGTTTTAAATAAAAATATAATTGGTTGAGAAATTATATTGAATATTTGAAGTTATTTGACTGTATTTTTTAGATGCTATTAATTACAATGTAAATGATATTACAGCATTTGAAAGTGCTGTAGTTGATGATAATGAACTAAAAAGCAAAATTGAATTAAAAGCTATTATAGCAATTTTTGTAAGTGCTATAAATTGTTGAATTTAACTAAGCTTATTCGAAATTTAAGTAAACCCTATTACAACATTTTAAAATGTTGTCTTTTGTTAAATTGAACTGTTTTGAATGTATTTTTCCGTAGCATTTTCTAAATGATGCGAAAAGTAAATTTTCACTGTTTTGATAAACTTAAGTGAATAAATGAACTTTGGAAGTTGAAATTTTTGGAAATTTAATAATTTAATTATTAAGCATAATAACTTCATTGAAATGAAAAAAAAGGAATTTTTGGAATATAACTGTTTTAAAATATGAATTGAAATGGTATTTTAGATTGAATAAAATGAATAATGATTTGAAATAGTACTACAAATCTTCGTCTTCGTCCTCCAGAATAAACGTCTTCGATCCTGAAATGCTCAGACTGACCCAAGCGAATTGAAAAGACAGACACTCGAGTCAGAACAAAAAGATCTTATGTGAGTTAAATCAACAGAAATAAATATGAGTGCAACGACGTCGGAGATGTTTACCGGGTTTAACATCTCCTATGCAGTGTCAAACGTGAGTGCGGTAACTTAAGAGATGCTTGGGATTCACATCTCCTAAGGATCCGTTAAACTATTTACTATGTAGTAATATTTCGCTATTATAATAGTGTCTAATAGTAAAATAAACTTAATTTTTTTCATAGCATTAAGGGGTTACCCATATAGCCCTTAACACGTAGTAGTCCATCCAGTATCAGCGCATCTCCAGATCAGGAGACTACCTTAAATACTCCATGGGCTACGGGAGAAAACTAAACTCGTACAAGGCGCGATAGGGTAGGTGACACGGCACAACTAGGCAATGCGAGGGTAGATATACTAATTACGCTTCCGGGTCGGTGGTAACGCGTAGCGCGCAGCTACCGCCCATCTCGAGCCAAACCACCAAATAAAAAAATAAAAGTGGCCACCGAATAAATCCAAAAGTCAAAGTATAATATCGAAGGGATGTGTCCGATCAAAGGTGCTACCTCATTAATCCGTCGATCGCTCCTGTTTTAGCCACCTTATTCCACTCACGGGAGTTGGGTCCACGTATTTACCTTAAAGGAAACGCCGCCGCCATCCTACTTCATTCTGGAATCTCCACCGCGTACACGGTTGTTAAAGTGGTTTTCGGAGTTGGCAGAGAGTATGACAACTTCCGATCCCGGTCTCTTCAACAACCAAACGTTATTATAACACCGTGGTCATTTTAAAATAATTTATACTTTTAGAACCAGAATATAATATCAATTTCAAACCATATAAATACGATATCGTTTCCATTTTTAAAAACCAAATCAATATGATATCATTTTCAATTATATCCTTTTCTAAAATCATAACATTTCAAAATTATAATATTTCGAAACCAAATGCTTGAAATATAGCCTTCCAAATCATAAAACTTTGAATTTCATAACTTTGAAATATTACTACACCACTTAAATGGTTTAAATATTAAATTACTTTATAAAATAAAATAGCTTCATTAATTTCACAAATAAATTCCAAATGCCGATTCGAACCTCCAAATAAACGATTTAAATTCATATATTTCAAAGCTTTAAATATTCCACCATTTCAAAACTAGTTCTTTGATAATTCCATATATATATATCAAATTCAATTACTATTATTTAAATTTGAAATGTTTACGCAATAAATCCAATATAATTTAAGTAAACCTTTACTTCACCTAACTAGGTATTCTTTCAATTTATTAACTTGGTATATCAATTTATATTCATTTAAATCACTCTAAACCAAATTTAGTTATAAGAATCATACCCTTTAAAATCTCAATTTTATTTAGATTTCAAATCAAATTTATTCGAGTAAAATTCTTAAATAATTCAATTCACCCCAATTTCATATTTATCTTCCAACTTAATTTTTTTTATTTAAGTCATTAAAACTCTATATATACAATATCTTAACAGGTACTTAACCATATAATATAAACAATCAAACTCCATTTTTAAACTTATTTTTATTACACAAATTTATGCATAGCTTAAATTTAAGCATTTAACTATATATATATATATATATATATATATATATAACATTTATATAATATCAAAATTTATTATTTATTAAACTGTATATTTCTCTCCAAAACCATAGAAAATCATTTCAAAATAATTATATATATATACCACGGTGCTTGTATATAATTTTCTATCTTATGGTCAAGTGATACAGATATTTATCACTTCAATTCGCAATTTAAAATAAAAATGCAGTTGTATATCATTTCAAACCGCAATCTCGAATCAAAATAAATGCATAACAACTTGCAGATTATGATGATATAAATAAAACATCATTCATCCATCATAAAATCATACATCCATCACAATCATCATCCAAAACAATCAATCAATATCAATATATAACTGATAATATACAACAGATAATTAACTGGCGGTTATATTCAATAATAAATTAAATAACGATTTAATTTCAATAAATGCAATTAACTGAGATGATGATTAAAAATATACGAAACATGCATAAATAAATGCATAATCACAACATAAATTAATTTAACAAACATAAGATATTTTAGAAGTTGTGAGTGGGTTAAAACACCCAACTTTGCAATTTAAATTGAATTCAAATACAATTTAAACCCAAAAATCAAACAATCTCCAAATCTGTCCAAACTAGCGTCAAAATGCCCAGAATTCCACTATGAACCTAGCGGAGAAAACCGCACGTGAAACGGAGTTCGTACGCAAAAGTAATTATCGTCAAACGATTTGAAATTGAAATTAAAAATAAATAGAAAGAAAACAAATTAACACTTACCAATCTTCCACGTCAACAATGCAATTCTATCATCGTCCAGCAAAGAAAAATGACGCACGCTACTGAAACGCAGAACCCATTTGACCAAATATTCTGACCGTCATTTCCTTCTCGCCTACGGCCATCAGAGGCCGGTCGACCTTCCTATCTTCCACGTCACGACGAGCCGCACCCATCTACCACCTCGCGACCCCCTATCGGCCCCCTGTCGTATGCGAAAACGCAGCCGCCGCCACCGGGTTTCAAACCTTAATCCAATTAATTGCATCGATCTGACCGTTGAATCGAGTAACTACCTGCGTTTATGAACTCACCTTGTCTATCTCCACCCAACTGTACCGTCAATTTGATGATCCGTTAAAGTTCATCGACGATCAACGGATGGCCGAGATTTGTTTGACGAATTCTGGGCAAAATTGGTGTCAATTTGAAAAACGAATCACACCAGAAGATTACGCTCTTCGAGAGCTTCGAATAAATATAAAATTTGGCATATATTGTGGAGATTGAAATTTTAGCTTTTGATTTGGAATTGGAATTGAATTGGATAAATTAGGGTTTACAGCCATTGTGGAAGAGGAGCACAGAAGTTTCTGTACGTATAGAAATGAGGAATAGAGGCTGCTAAGGTTTATAACAGAGTATTTATAGACAACTAAAATAGAATAAATGGACCTGGTTTAAAACGTGCTGAGCGATATATGGCCCGGAAAGCCCTCTTCGACTCTGGAATGAAATTGGGTCAACCCATATAACAAAATAGATGTTTTTAAATATTTTAAATGCGATGGAACAAGTTTCAAGTCCAAATTTCATCGTATGAAGAAGTTATGATAAAATCAATATTTTTCAAATTGATTTCAATTTCATTAATTTCAAGTCGTTTCGAGTCCGTACGATCAAACGACAAGTCTGATTGCTACGAAACTTGAAATCCTATAATAATTCACTCTTACGGATCCAATGAAATTGGTTTCGCTGAAATCCGAGTCAGTGGTCAAAATAGCTATTTTTTGCATTAATTAAATAAATTAATAATTGATTAATTATACCAAATTTTAAATTTCAATTCTAAAATTGACAAATTTTACCCTTTTAAATTTCTTAATCATTTACACAAATTTTGAACAAATTTATATGTTAATTTAAAGTTGAGTAATTTATAAATTTCCGTACTAACCTTAATTTATTGAATTCAGGATTTATTAGAAAATTCCCAATAACTCCATATAATTATATAAATTAATAATTACTCCATTCATTATTGTCAAACAGATGAAATTAACCTTGGATCATGGATTATTACATTATTATCCTCAAATTTCATCTTAATTTCAATAACGTAATACTTAAACGTTTAATTTCATTTATTTTGCAACAACTTCAATTATTGAATTTTATACTTCAATTAAATTAATAAATCTCGCTTTCTTTACTTTAAATTAACCAATAGTCATATTATAGATGGATTAAGCATTGGATTCAAAACTATTATATAAATTTCCTCATATACCATCTTCTTTTCAATTAACATAAAATTTAATTCCAATTCTACTTATCTGCAATAAATCCAATTATTTAATTTTAAATTCCAATAAATCCATAAATCCTGCCTTCCATTCCTTGAATTAACTAAATATCATATTATGAATAAAATTTACGTTACTTCCGACTATTTCTTTAATTGGCCTTACAAAACGTTAAATTTTGATTTATTGTAATTGATTCCCAAAGTTTATTTAACACATTAAATAAATAAACAACCTATATTAATTGCCCCCTATTTGTTTTTAATTGCATTTATAAGTTCGTTACTTATAAATCTAGATTATAATTCCATATATAACGCTAATTTTATTTCATTACATTAGCAAGTTCAATTTCCATCTTTCCTTTGCACTAACTACCCTATTTCCATTTTATTACATTTCTACCAATATACACGCTAATTGCGATTAACATTCTAAATACATTCATTTACTTGGGTTCATACTTTCCATTATATCGATTACTACACTATGCACAAATTTACAATTCCAATTATTTCATTATTACATTCACACCTTCCATTATTGCACTAATTTTCATTAAAACATTTAAAGATTTCCTATTTTAATTAAGAAGGCCAATTAAATATAACAATCGTTACAATTAACTTTATAATACACTCAAGTTTATTAATTTCAACTAATTTATAATTACTTGCGTCACTGAATTCATCCAATTACCATTTATTATACTAATTTATTTATTTATACAACACTTTCCATTATTTGCTTTCACCATATTATTCAATTCATTGTTGTCAAATGGGTGCATTTAATATTGGATTCATGATCTATTACCTTAATATACCCAATTTAACAACTCCTAAACATTGAATTACATTTCACATTTATGTAACATTTGTTTACATTTATTAAAAATTTATTTCCAATTTCAATTAACCATCTAAATAAATAGGTAACATACAATACTCATTACTGTTACCCCTTAGTCACATAAATAAGCTTTTATTACTTACAAATCAATGTCGTCGTTTATTCTCATACTACTAATTTCATTCACATATGTTCAATTTAACCAAACATACGTTTAAATCATTTTATATAATTGGAATTCCATTCAAGTTCATTAATTATTAACTTTAGCTATTGCAATTCATTATCTAATATTAATTTTGAATATATTTCCAAATTTACTAATTATAATTAATTAAAACCTTACAATTGTTTACAATTAAATGGGGACTGCACTAAATTAATTATTTATTGACCTCCATTAAATTTATTACCTTAATTTTCATTCAGTTACCGTTAATCGTTATATTATTTCATTGGTACATTCGATACTTACTTTTTATTTACTTATTTTCCATTTTAACTAAGGGAAATTTTTTTATACCATTTCATTTATTGTGATTTCACTTCAATAAATTATAAAATTATTATTCCTTTCTAAATTTAATTGCAAAAATCCTATTAATTTACCCAATTTAGTTATCGAATTTTTCGGGTCGTTACACTCTCCCCCACTCAAAACTTTTCGTCCTCGAAAAGGAAAAAGAAGGGAAAAGAAGAATTAAATAAACAATATATCTTATTCAAAAATATTAACTTTATAAACAAAATTAATTAATTTAAAATAAAATATACCAATTTATAACAATTAAATCTTATTATACTCAAATTAATAAAGTTTGTAAATCATTTTTCAAAAAAAATTCTAAGTCCAAAATTTACGGAAAATTTCGACAGAGTCTCCTTTGTTCGGGGAGGCTCGAGAGAAAATATAGTATCAATTATAATACTATACAACATATATTTTTCAAAATAATATAAATCCCAACACGGGAAAATTATAATAATTGCGCTATACCGTAATCCGAAAACGTACCTATTTGTTGGGCAATTAACGCTTAAGTATGAACCAAAAGCAGTAGCAGTTGCTTCCATAACCTGTATTTCACTTATATAATGTAAAAGAGTTAATAATTATATAAATGAAATATTTAAAGTTGCTTCAACCATAAACAACCAAATCAATCCAAACAACAATTACTTGCAATCACAACATACAGCCACAATATGAAGCCAAATAAAATCAACCATCACGTAGAACCATCACAAATCAATCATTCATTCATATCAAACAAAACAAATAGTTTTTCGAGTTTTAAAACTTTAAATTGTACAGAATGAAAATAAACTACTAAATGCATCAATTACTCTACAGTCTTAGATGGAACTAAATAGATTATTCATCTAAACAATTTTAAAGTATTCTTGCCCCAACAACCTTAAACCAAACAAACAACAAATCCAAAAAATAAAATAAGTTTATTCTTGTTAATTTCATTTCATATTATTGTTGTTTGATTTCCTTTTTATCCATATACTGATTTTTTTTTTACCTTTACATTATTTCTTGCAAATTTCCATCTTTAATTCGATTTCTTTGCATTTAATTCATTTATTTACTGCTTATTTTCATTTATTTATAGTATTCATCTTTCTGCTTATTTTCAAAATAAATAACTTCAATATTTACTTAAGTCTATAATTACTTACTTACAACATTTACCTTCTATCATATTTTATTATAGTACGATTTCCATTATAACTTAAGTTTATAACTCTATAACATCAATTCTTATAAATAAAAGCAATTTATTGAACACTTTCATTACATACTTTTACTTGTACAATTTCTATTACATTTCTTATTAACATTTCAACTTTTAATATTTGGTAAGTTATATATATATGCTTTTAAAGAATGTATTTGAAAGTTATACAAGTTTTCTCATTTCCTTTAATTAATTTACTGTTCAATAATAATCCTTTGTTTTATATGTTACAAATTTAAATTTTCTTTTTATTTAATTTATAACTTAGCATTATATCTCTTATTTCCTTTAGAGGTTTTAATTTATTAATTATCTACGTTCTAATTCACTACAATAATTGAAACTATTAATTAATGGAAATTTAAGAACTAAATACCGGGTTAAAGCTCAAATCATTTTACAATAATAGATGAATATATACTTACAACATATATATCCAATTGTATTTAAAACAATTAAAATTCATATTTGTTTATCAAAATAAATCAGTAGCAAAACTACTATAGTGGCCTTCCCACTTCGAAACTCGAAAATGAATGTCGATGATGCAGCCGCCATCACCGAAATTATTTTCCAGAGACAGAGAGGGAAGTACAAAACTTATCACTTTCCAAAGTTTCTTCAAAACAATTCTTTCAAATCGTATTGAAGTATTTATATCAGAAAATACTTCTAAATAATATTATTATTCTATTCAAAAATCAATTGAAAGAAATTTCAAAACCTCGGAACTTAAGTTCTAAAATTTCCAATTTCATTTATTTTATTTTAAATCTTATTTCAACTATTATTTAAAATTTCATTACCTAACAACCAATATATTGCAACCAAATATATATATCATTTATAAAAAAATTATTTTATATATAGAAAATATAATAGGAAAAATTATTTCATTCACCTATATTAAAACCAAATATTGTGTTGGTCTGTCTTATTAAATGTTTAGAAATCCCTATTGATGTCACAACGTCCCATGCATCAACCAGAATTTAGAAATACAAAACGGAACAAACTAACACAATATTAAAACCTTTTTATAACACTATCAAATACACTCGCTCATATATATATATATATATATATACACACTCTCAGCGACTCCCATAGGGTATTACTACCCTATTAGTAAAGAGTCAGACCCCACAAAGCTAAGGTTTATCGCTAAACCAAAGCTCTGATACCAGATATAACGTCTCGCCTTTTTCGCACGCTTTAAATCGACATACATGTCAATTCAAACTATACGGAAGGGCAGAATGTTATGAGGTAAATAAGAAAAAGAAGGAAGAAATAAAACAAAACAGAATCTTGCAGCGGAACGATAAAATATAATAATCAAATATACAGTTCATGAAACTGTTTTACAAAATATTCAACTTTCTTTACTTATACAATACAATATCAGAGTACACATACCAGAGAATAATAATTATGCAGCGGAATTAAATGGTGTAGTGGAGTAATATAGTAGATAATAGTACTACAAATCTTCATCTTCATCCTCCAAAATAAAGGTCTTCGATCCTGAAATGCTCGGACTGACCCGAGCGAATTGAAAAGACAAACACTTGAGTCAGAACTAAAAGATCTTATGTGAGTTAAATCAACAGAAATAAATATGAGTGTAACGACATCGGAGATGTTTACGGGGTTTGACATCTCCTATCCAGTGTCAAACGTGAGTGTAGTAACCTAAGAGACGCTCGGGATTCACATCTCCTAAGGATCCGTTAAACTATTTACTATGTAGTAATATTTCGCTATTATAATAGTGTCCAATAGTAAAATAAACTTACTTTTTTCATAGCATTAAGGGATTACCCATATAGCCCTTAACACGTAATAGTCCCAGTAGTCCATCCAGTATCAGCGCATCTCCAGATCGGGAGACTACCCTAAATACTCCACGAGCTACGGGAGAAAATCAAACTTGGACAAGGCGCGATAGGGTAGGTGACACGGCACAACTAGGCAATGCCAGAGTAGATATACCAATTACGCTTTCGGGTCGGTGGCAACGCGTACCGCGCAGCTACCGCCCACCTCGAGCCACATCCCAAAATAAAAAATTCAAAAGTGGCCACTGAATCAATCCAAAAGTCAAAGTATAATATCGAAGGGATGTGTCTGATCAAAGATGCTACCTCATTACCCGTCGATCGCTCCTGTTTTAGCCACCTTATGCCAACTCACGGGAGTTGGGTCCACGTATTTACCATAAAGGAAACGCCGCCACCATCCTACTTCATTCTGGAATCTCCACCTCGTAAACGCTTGTTAAAGTGGTTTTCGGAGTTGGCAAAGAGTATGACAACTTCTGATCCCGGTCTCTTTGACAACCAAATGTTATTATAACACTGCGGTCATTTTAAAATAATTTATACTTTTAAAACCAGAATATAATATCAATTTCAAACCATATAAATACTATATCATTTTCATTTTTAAAAACCAAATCAATATGATATCATTTTCAATTATATCCTTTTCTAAATCATAACATTTCAAAATTATAATATTTCGAAACCAAATGCTTGAAATATAGCCTTCCAAATCATGAAACTTCGAATTTCGTAACTTTGAAATATAACTACACCACTTAAATGGTTTAAATATTAAATTACTTTATAAAATAAAATAGCTTCTTTAATTTCACAAATAAATTCCAAATGCCGATTCGAACCTCCAAACAAACCATTTAAATTCATATATTTCAAAGCTTTAAATATTCCACCATTTCAAAACTAGTTCTTTGATAATTCCATATATATATATATATATATATCAAATTCAATAACTGTTATTTTGATTTGAAATGTTTATGCAATAAATCCAATATAATTTAAGTAAACCTTTACTTTACCTAACTAGATATTCTTTCAATTTATTAACTTGGTATATCAATTTATATTCATTTAAATCACTCTAAACCAAATTTAGTTATAAGAATCATACCCTTTAAAATCTCAATTTTATTTAGATTTCAAATCAAATTTATTCGAGTAAAATTCATAAATAATTCAATTCAACCCAATTTCATATTTATCTTCCAACTTAATTTTGTTATTTAAGTCATTAAAACTCTATATATACAATATCTTAACAGGTACTTAACCATATGATATAAACGATCAAACTCCATTTTTAAACTTATTTTTATTACACAAATTTATACATAGCTTAAATTTAAGCATTTAACTATATATATATATATATCAAAATTTATCATTTATTAAACCGTATATTTCTCTCCAAAACCATAGAAAATCATTTCAAAATAATTATATATATATATATACCGCGGTGCCTGTATATAATTTTCTATCCTATGGTCAAGTGATACAGATATTTATCATTTCAATCCGCAATTTAAAATAACAATGCGGTTGTATATCATTTCAAACCGCAATCTGAATCAAAATAAATGCATAACAACTTGCAGATTATGATGATATAAATAAAAGTTCTATTCATCAATCATAAAATCATACATCCATCACAATCATCATCCAAAACAATCAATCAATATCAATATATAACTGATAATATACAACAGGTAATAAACTGGCTGTTATATTCAATAATAAATTAAATAACGATTTAATTTCAATAAATGCAATTAACTGAGATGATGATTAAAAATATATACGAAACAGGCATAAATAAATGCATAATCACAACATAAATTAATTTAACAAACATAAGAAATTTTAAAAGTTGTGAGTGGATTAAAACACTCACCTTTTGAATTTAAATTGAATTTAATTCCAATTTAAACTCAAAAATCAAATAGTCTCCAAATCCGTTTAAACCCGCGTTAAAAAGTCCGAAATTTCAATATGAACCTAGCGGAGAAAACCGTGTGTGAAAAGGAGTTCGTACGCAAAAGTAATCATCGTTAAACGATTTGAAATTGAAATTAAAAATAAATAGAAAGAAAAAAATTTAACACTTACCAATCTGCCACGTCAACAATGCAATTCTATCATCATCCAGCAAAAAAAAATGACGCATGCTACTGAAACGCAAAACCCATTTGACCGAATATTCTGACCGTCGTTTCCTCCATGCCTACGGCCATCAGAGGCCGGCCGACCTTCCCATCTTCCACGTCACGACGAGCCGCACCCATATTCCACCTCGCGACCCCCATCGGCCCTCTGTCATACGCGAAAACGCAGCTGCCGCCACCGGGTTTCAAACCCTAATCCAATTAATTGCATCGATCTAACCGTTGAATCGACCAACTACCTGCATTGATGAACTCCCCTTGTCTATCTCCACCCAACTATACTGTTAATTTGATGATCCGTTAAAGTTCATCGACGATCAATGGATGGCCAAGATTTGTTTGACAAATTCGGGGAAAAAGTGGTGTCGATTTGAAAAACGAATCACACCATAAGATTACGCTCTTTGAGAGCTTCGAATCCATATAAAATTTGGCATATATTGCGGAGATTGAAATTTTAGCTTTTGATTTGATTTGGAATTGGAATTGAATTGGATAAATTAGGGTTTACAGCCATTGAGGAAGAGGAGCACAGAAGTTTCTGTACATATAGAACTAAGGAATAGAGGCTGCTAGGGTTTATAACAGAGTATTTATAGACAACTGAAATAAAATAGATGGACCTGATATAAAACGTGTTGAGCGATATATGGCCCAAAACGGCCCGCTTCGACTCCGAAATGAAATTGGGTCAACCCATATATCAAAATAGATGTTTTTAAATATTTTAAACGCGATGGAACAAGTTTCTAGTCCAAATTCCATCGTATGAAGAAGTTATGATAAAATCAATATTTTTCAAATTGATTTCAATTTATTTCAATTTCATTAATTTCAAGTCGTTTCGAGTCCGTACGATCAAATGACAAGTCTGATCGCTACGAAACTTGAAATCCTACAATAATTCACCATTTCGGATGCGATGAAACTGGTTTTGTCGAAATCCGAGTCAGTGGTCAAAATAGCTATTTTTGTATTAATTAAATAAATTAATAATTGATTAATTATATCAAATTTTAATTTTCAATTCTAAAATTGTCAAATTTTACCCTTTTAAATTTCTTAATCATTTACACAAATTTTGAACAAATTTATACGTCAATTTAAAGTTGACTAATTTATAAATTAACCTTAATTTATTGAATTCAGGATTTATAAGAAAATTCCCAATAATTCCATATAATTATATAAATTAATAATTATTCCATTCATTATTGTCAAATGGATGAAATTAACCTTGGATCATGGTTTATTACATTATTATCCTCGAATTTCATCTAAATTTCAATAACGTAATACTTAAACGTTTAATTTCATTTATTTTGCAATAACTTCAATTATTGAATTTTATACTTCAATTAAATTAATAAATCTCGCTTTCTATACTTTAAATCAACCAATATTCATATTATAGATGGATTAAGCATTGGATTCAAAACTACTACATAAATTTCCTCATATACCATCTTCTTTTCAATTAACATAAAATTTAATTCTAATTCTACTTATTTGCAATAAATCCAATTATTTAATTTTAAATTCCAATAAATCCATAAATCCTGCCTTCCATTCCTTTAATTCAACTAATTATCATATTATGAATAAAATTTACGTTACTTCCAACTATTTCTTTAATTGACCTTACAAAACGTTAAATTTTGATTTATTGTAATTGATTTTCAAAGTTTATTTAACACGTTAAATAAATAAACAACCTATATTAATTGTGATATCTCGGATTGAAAGAATTTGATATCGATTCTTGTGGCGGCATTCGAAGATTTGGTAGACTTATCGTGCCAAATATTAGTGATCTTCGTAAAGATATTTTAGAAGATTCACAGCGTTCTAAATTTACCATTCATCCCGGTAGTAGTAAAATGTACGTGGATATGAAGCAACTATATTATTGGGAGGGAATGAAATTCGATATTGCTAACTTTGTTAAGTGTTGCATGACTTGCCAACTCGTCATGGCCGAACATCAAAGGCCCGGTGGGTTATTGCAACCTTTAGAAATTCCAATTGGGAAGTGGGACCAAATTTCCATAGATTTTATAGATGGCCTTCCCCGTTCTCGTTCGGGTCATGATAGCTTATGGGTGATCGTTGATAGACTTACTAAATCCGCCCATTTTATTCCCGTTCGGTCTAACCGAACCGTTCCTCTTTTGGCCAAGCTCTTTATCAAAGAGATTGTTAAATTGCATGGAGTCCCTACTTCTATTGTTAGTGATTGTGATCCATTGTTTACTAGTGGATTTTGGAAGAGTCTTCAAAAAGCTTTAGGAACGAAGCTTAATTTTAGCACCGCTTATCACCCCCAGTCCGATGGACAAACTGAGCGTGTGAATCAAACTCTTGAAGATCTTCTTCGTGCTTGTGTTCTTGATTTTGGTGGAAGTTGGGAAGATCATATTTCACTTGTTGAATTTTTCTATAATAATAGCTTCCAATCTAGTATTGGTATGGCACCTTTCGAGGCACTCTATGGAAGGCCATGCCGATCTCCTTCTTGTTGGCTTGAGGCCGGTGAGAAGCTGGTTTTAGGTCCAGATTTTATTCGGGATTCCACAGAGAAAATTAACCTTATTCGACATAGAATGAAAGAAGCCCAGAGTAGGCCAAAATCCTACGCTGATAACCGAAGAAGGAAATTGGAATTTTCTGTTGGAGATCTTGTTTTTATTCGTGTTTCACCTATGAAGGGTGTTGTACGTTTCAGTCGATCGGGAAAATTGGCGCCTCGATATATTGGGCCATTTCCTATCACTGAACGTATTGGTTCCATGGCTTATCTCCTATCATTACCGGCTCAGTTTTCTGCTATGCATGACATGTTTCACATTTCTCAACTTCGGAAATATCTTCGAGATTCCGATTCTATTCTTGAGCCCGGTGTTGTTGAAGAAATTAAAGTTTCGCCTAATTTAACTTATGAGCAACATCCTATTCGTATCATTGCTTCGGAAGTCAAACGACTTCGAAATAAAGATGTTCCGCTTGTTAAAGTTCAATGGTCTTCAAATCCTAAGGATTGTTCTTGGGAATCTAGAGAGTACATCGAGCGAACACATCCGGACTTACTTTCTCGTGCTCTTTGAGGTGAACTTCTTATTTCAAATTTCTTTTGTGTTGAATATGTTTTTTTTGGTTGTTACTATATATCTTCTTCTTAAATATTGCGAGGACGCAATTTCTTTAAGGAGGGGAGTCTGTAACAACCCGCATATTTGTCGATTTTTATATTTAAATATTTTATTTAAATATTTTATCGATACTCGGAATTTAGTCCGAAAAGCTACTTTTTGCATACGGTCGAATTAGGACTCGGGACCACTCCCATTGAGTTTAAAATGCCGTTTGCGACCTTTTTGAATATAAGCTTCGATATGTTTGGAGTAAGTTGATTTTTGGTACTTTTTACTTAGGGCTTTGGTTTGGGCTGAGCCCATTAACCCCACTTAACTCAATTCCAACCCTCTCCTCTTCATTCACTTCTTTTCTATCTTCCTAATACTCAAGTTTTTATGTTAATGGAGAGTGGAAGAGGAAATTAAAACTCCAAGCCCTAGTTTTCTTTTGCAAATCAAGCTCTAGCTCCAAACTAATAGAAGAACCCATTAGTAAGCTTCTCTTCTTCTTCTCCAACTCTTTCTCTCTTTGATTTCAGAAAATTCCTAAACCTAATTTGGGAAATGTTTCTCTTTTTAGCTTAGAATCAAGCTTCTTGAGTTGGATTTGAAGAGTGGTTAATTCCCTTTGCTTTCATGCTTCATCTTCATTTGTTTGGGTTCAAAGGTGAGATTTTTATCTCACATCTATGCTTATATTTATCTTCGAATGTTAGGTATGAATTCCTAACACTTATCCGTGTGCATTTGCTTTTGGTTTGGATTGATTTGGTGAATATTCCAATTTTTGGTGTTTTGAGTTCAATTCGTTAAAAATCCTAACTTTGATGTTTGACCATGTTTTTGGTGATGCATCGAGGAGCATATAGGGTCGGGTAGTCGATAGGCATAAACCCTTAGCGCCGTTGCTCGAGCGAATGCAATTTGGTCGAGGTTGGACCTCATTTGGATGGGCTGGGAAGGGACTGGCAACAGGTCCGGTCGACCGAGCTCTGTAGCCGGCCGACCGACCTGCTGCCAGGTGCATAAGCACCTCTCTGTTTAAGGTTCGGTCGACCGAGTACAGGGTTCGGCCGACCGACCTACTTCTCGAGGAATTTTTAGGCAGGGTCCGGTCGACCGAGCTCTGTAGCCGGCCGACCGACCTGGTACATTTTTGCCTATTTTACCTAGTTGTTTGAATTTTCAACTTTAATCGATTCGTGTTGTTTCCTATGTGTTGTTATCATTTGTTATGACTTTGATGACTCCTTTTTAGGGATTTTTGAATATCCATTTTGATGGATTCTTTATCGGTTTCGTTGGGTTTTTATTCACATCTTCGTATGTGAATTTTAGTGATTGATTTTTCCTACAATCTTCTTCGTGATTTGTCACTTTAAAAATATAAAGGTTTTCTATACTAGTAGTAAATATCAAAACTCTTCCCTCAAAACGATTTCAACTCTATTTTTAATACCAAATTCGTTTACAAAACCGATTTCCAATCTATTAGTATATACAAACCTTTACCTCACTCGTATGAGAAATCTAATTAAACGGCTTAGTAAAACAAGTGGTATGAAACGCTTGCGTTTACTTCGTCGGTTAATTCTTGGACTTGTTCGATTGAATCTCTTGTGACAATTTTCTAGTGGAAATCTACAGTTTGTTCGTAAATATTTAAGTTAAGCAAGTGGTTATGGGACATGAAGCTAAACTCATATATTTACTAGCTTAGTGTAATTGACACTTCTCGTTGATCATGGCGATCATCTTTGTGATTTAGACTAGCAATGTGCGATGTCTCTTTGTCTGCGAGGGAGACTAAACCCCGTTTTGTGGAGTTTCGACTCAAATTGGTGGGGTAGCAACCCATGGTCTTCGGGCCGTTTGTGGAGCTTTGGCTCAATTTGTGATGGTTAGCAACCATGAAATTAGCATTCCGTTTGTGATACACGTGTTGGTGAGCTTTATGCTCCCGTTTGTGATAGGCCTCCCCCCTTTGTGATTTCTGGATTTCTTGAGATGATTTCTAGAATTTGTGTTTCACCAATTTTTGTGATTTCCATTGATAAGCTTTATCGATATTTGTGCATTGGTGAATTTGTGCGTCATTGACTTTTGTGATTTCTGGATTTCGTGTGTTGAATTCTGAAATTTGTGTGTCATTGACTTTTGTGATTGACATTGATATTATCGTCAATATTTTATGGTTTGTTGAACTAAATTTGGAGTATGACGTTTCTTTGATTCTTGTGTAGATTTTGTGACATTGAATAATCCCTTGATGATTTTCAACTACTTATATATATCACAGCTTGGCATTGTGATTATTATGTGTTTAGTCATATCTCTTATTCTATATCGTTTCATCTGATATTTATAGCTAGACTGATCCGTTTTTTATTTTCTTATTAAATAATACTCGGGTCAGACCGAGATGTTACAGGTGCTTCTGCTTGACTTCTCCCCAGGGATTCATTACTCTGACTTTTGGCTAACTACTTAGATTAGTAGTTTTTTTTGTTGTATACATTTGAGATATTGACTCCATAATGAATACTTATTCTTTTGTGTAGTTCGTGTAACTATTCTTTTGTGATATTGTGGATCTTTTTAGACCACTACTCTGACATACACTTTCATGTGTTAGTTATATATATTCATATCTTCTTCCGCCTTTGTGATATGAATTGTCTGTGACTGATTTATGTTATGCTTATTTCTATATTTGTTTCCGAAGGATTCATATAGCCACTGTGTAGTAGCTTTGAGTTTGTGCCGGTATGTCGGATTTCCCTCTTGATAAAGAAATGCATGTTATACTATCTGACATATCGATGCTCGTGCAAAGAAATTACACTGATGGTCGCTCCTCAACAGCCTTATTCTCCATGCTAGTTGACAGCATTCACCGTAATGTTCTTGGCTAGCGTGGGTATAGAGGTGGGGCGTCACAGCTTGGTATCAGAGCCAAACTTCGGAACAATATGGAATGATATAACAAGGATCATCGTCCTAAGTCTATCTTAGGAGTCGTGCTTTAGGATTTTATTCGGGTCTACGTACCGTCCTATCCTATTTTCTTTTATGATCCCTTGTTTTGCCTATCAAGATTGCTTGATATTCAATTTGGTGAATAACCTTTTTCTTCTTCTTCTTTCTTTCTAAAGGAAGGGAAATGGTTAGTTCTAGCAGTCCTAGCGCTGGTCAATCCAGTAGACCTTCTCTGGATGGCGCATTCATGACTGCCCAATAATTTTTGGATCTTGTAAAGAATCAAGAGTTTATATGTGCTTTGAGTAAGAACCCCGAAATGGTTCTACCTTTGAAACTTGAAGTTTCTTTCAATCAGCTTGTGGATGTTACTCTTCTTCATGGAGAGGTTGGTAAAGGAAGTGTTTGTGATATTGGGACTCCAAGAAGAGGCATATTAAGTTCAAGAGCCTTAATCCCAATAAGAGAGTGAAGCAAACTACTTTTTTTGCAGAGACTCCAATCCCTTATCGTGGAGGATGCTACAATTGTAATTCTAAGGACCACTATGCAAAGGAGTGTCTGGAGCCACTCTTTTGTCGCTATTGCAGAAATACAAGTCATCATATTTCTGTCTGCCCCATACTTCAAAGCAAGAAGAAGGTGGAACAAGGAACTTCAGTAGCCAAGACTCCTACCCCAAGTCGTAATCAATGCTACAATTGTGGTTCCACGGACCATTATGTAATTAAGTGCCTGAAACCCCTCTATTGCCGCTATTGCAAAGGCTCAGGTCATTACTTATCTACATGTCCCAAACTCCCTAGTAAGAGGGAGGGAAAGTTGAAAGTCGTGCAAGCCCCTTGTGACATTTCTCTTGGTCAAGGTATTTCTCATTCGGTCCTTGATGACATTTGCTTTGTGATTATCTTGTTCGTGTTCTTTTTGATATGGGTTCCACCTCACTATTTTATATCAAAAGAATTTGTTGATTCTTTCCCTTTAAACAATTTTAGGCTTGATGTCTTCCTTGAGAATTGCGAATCTGTATGGTAGATCCACAACACTCAATTTGCTTTCTATTGATGTCGAAATTATTTTATGTGATTTTTCTTTCCGAGCCGATAATTTTTACTTAGGCTTCGGAATTGATTTGTGTTAAAGGATTGGCTTTTTCATTACGAAGCCATATCCTTTGTCTCGTTTGGACTATTCATCTTCGACATTTTCAATCTGTTAAGCAGATTTCTGTTTTTTCCTTTATGATTTTGATTCCAACTTGATGGCATCATTTTATATCTTAAGCCCAATTATAAGGAAAGTGTTATTTCTCTCATTCATGTAGTTTGAGAAATTTTCCGGTATTTTTGAATTTGTCTTAGGACTGTAACCTAAGCAATCTTTTGAGTAGTGTTAAGGTCTTTTCAGCTCGACCTTGCTATCGGTTTTCATTAGCTACGGGTTGCGGAAGTTAGCATTCCACTTACCGCATTCCGCACTCGTTATGATTCTTATGAATGACTTATTATGTCATTCGGTTTATCCAGCTTATTTCATCCATTTTATAAATCGAGTATTCTATGAATATTTCGATGAGATCATTTTTGTATATATTGGTTTTGGATGAAAATAGCAATTTAAAATTTAAACAAATCTTTTTCATAAAGATTATTTATAAGTATAATTGAATTTTTGTTCTTAAAACAAGCAAAGAATATTTGTAAAACTTTTAAGAAACTTGTTTATTATAAAGAAGATGATTTTGTGATTGTATTGCCCATTGAGTGCTTTAAGAATTTTGGTCGATGCGCTTGATCAACGTTATCGATCGGAATTTCCTAAACGCTTTGATGAGACAACCAGACACGATATATTGACTTGTAAAAATGTAAATTTTTCTAGAAAGATTATTACATAAAGATAAACGTAATTTTGAAAGTTTTAACTTTTCAGGAAAGAAGATTATTCAAAGAAATTCTTTCTTTTCGATACTCTTATTCTTATGATTCTCGAAGGGAACCAAGACTTTATTTTTGTACCAATGCATATCGTATTGGTTTGGATGCCATTCTCTTGCAAAAGATAACGTGCTATCACTTGTGCTTCTAAACCATTAAAGCCGATCGAGACTAGTTATGCCACTCATGATCTAGTGCTCGCGGCTATTGTTTTCGCTTTTAGAATTTGGCATCATTATTTTTGGGGGAGAAATTTGTTCTCCACCTCGATCATAAATCTTTGGAATATTCATTTTCTCATAAGGAACTTTATGTCGACTCGAGTTCTTGGCATCTTATGATCTTGATATTCTGGAAGTCGTGTTGCCAATGCGCTTTGTCGTAGGCAAAAAGTTGTTGTTTCTATGATGATATCCGAATGGAACGATCTCGAGATATTATCCTCTTGTGAGATTCGAGACCGTGTCTCCGATTTATGTTCATCACTTATGTTATGTAGCCTTGAGGCTCATCCTTCTCTTTTTAGACCGCATTCTTGAAGCTCAAAGGCTAGATCTCGAAATGGCTCTTCTTGGCCAAAATATTGGGGATAAAATTAATATTGAAGGATTGAAAGAATTTGATATCGATTCTTGTGGCGGCATTCGAAGATTTCGTAGACTTATCGTGCCAAATATTAGTGATCTTCGTAAAGATATTTTAGAAGATTCACAGCGTTCTAAATTTACTATTCATCCCGGTAGTAGTAAAATGTACGCGGATATGAAGCAACTATATTATTGGGAGGGAATGAAATTCGATATTGCTAACTTTGTTAAGTGTTGCATGACTTGCCAACTCGTCATGGCCGAACATCAAAGGCCCGGTGGGTTATTGCAACCTTTAGAAATTCCAATTGGGAAGTGGGACCAAATTTCCATGGATTTTATAGATGGCCTTCCCCATTCTCGTTCGGGTCATGATAGCTTATGGGTGATCGTTGATAGACTTACTAAATCCGCCCATTTTATTCCCGATCGGTCTAACCGAACCGTTCCTCTTTTGGCCAAGCTCTTTATCAAAGAGATTGTTAAATTGCATGGAGTCCCTACTTCTATTGTTAGTGATCGTGATCCATTGTTTACTAGTGGATTTTGGAAGAGTCTTCAAAAAGCTTTAGGAACGAAGCTTAATTTTAGCACCGCTTATCACCCCCAGTCCGATGGACAAACTGAGCGTATGAATCAAACTCTTGAAGATCTTCTTCGTGCTTGTGTTCTTGATTTTGGTGGAAGTTGGGAAGATCATATTTCACTTGTTGAATTTTTCTATAATAATAGCTTCCAATCTATTATTGGTATGGCACCTATCGAGGCACTCTATGGAAGGCCATGCCGATCTCCTTCTTGTTGGCTTGAGGCCGGTGAGAAGCTGGTTTTAGGTCCAGATTTTATTCGGGATTCCACAGAGAAAATTAACCTTATTCGACATAGAATGAAAGAAGCCCAGAGTAGACAAAAATCCTATGCTGATAACCGAAGAAGGAAATTGGAATTTTCTGTTGGAGATCTTGTTTTTATTCGTGTTTCACCTATGAAGGGTGTTGTACGTTTCAGTCGATCGGGAAAATTGGCGCCTCGATATATTGGGCCATTTCCTATCACTGAACGTATTGGTTCCATGGCTTATCGTCTATCATTACCGGCTCAGTTTTCTGCTATGCATGACGTGTTTCACGTTTCTCAACTTCGGAAATATCTTCGAGATTCCGATTCTATTCTTGAGCCCGGTGTTGTGGAAGAAATTGAAGTTTCGCCTAATTTAACTTATGAGCAACATCCTATTCGTATCATTGCTTCGGAAGTCAAACGACTTCGAAATAAAGATGTTCCGCTTGTTAAAGTTCAATGGTCTTCAAATCCTAAGGATTGTTCTTGGGAATCTAGAGAGTACATCGAGCGAACACATCCGGACTTACTTTCTCGTGCTCTTTGAGGTGAACTTCTTATTTCAAATTTCTTTTGTGTTGAATATGTTTTTTTTGGTTGTTACTATATATCTTCTTCCTAAATATTGCGAGGACGCAATTTCTTTAAGGAGGGGAGTCTGTAACAACCCGCATATTTGTCGATTTTTATATTTAAATATTTTATCGATACTCGGAATTTAGTCCGAAAAGCTACTTTTTGCATACGGTCGAATTAGTACTCGGGATCACTCCCATTGAGTTTAAAATGCCGTTTGCGACCTTTTTGAGTATAAGCTTCGATATGTTTGGAGTAAGTTGATTTTTGCTACTTTTTACTTAGGGCTTTGGTTTGGGCTGAGCCCATTAACCCCACTTAACTCAGTTCCAACCCTCTCCTCTTCATTCACTTCTTTTCTATCTTCCTAATACTCAAGCTTTTATGTTAATGGAGAGTGGAAGAGGAAATTAAAACTCCAAGCCCTAGTTTTCTTTTGCAAATCAAGCTCTAGCTCCAAACTAATAGAAGAACCCATTAGTAAGCTTCTCTTCTTCTTCTCCAACTCTTTCTCTCTTTGATTTCAGAAAATTTCTAAACCTAATTTGGGAAATGTTTCTCTTTTTAGCTTAGAATCAAGCTTCTTGAGTTGGATTTGAAGAGTGGTTAATTCCCTTTGCTTTCAAGCTTCATCTTCATTTGTTTGGGTTCAAGGTTGAGATTTTTATCTCACATCTATGCTTATATTTATCTTCGAATGTTAGGTATGAATTCCTAACACTTATCCGTGTGCATTTGCTTTTGGTTTGGATTGATTTGGTGAATATTCCAATTTTTGGTGTTTTGAGTTCAATTCGTTAAAAATCCTAACTTTGATGTTTGAACATGTTTTTGGTAATGCATCGAGGAGCATATAGGGTCGGGTAGTCGATAGGCATAAACCCTTAGCGCCGTTGCTCGAGCGAATGCAATTTGGTCGAGGTTGGACCTCATTTGGATGGGCTGGGAAGGGACTGGCAACTGGTCCGGTTGACCGAGCTCTGTAGCCGGCCGACCGACCTTCTTCCAGATGCATAAGCACCTCTCTGTTTAAGGTTCGATCGACCGAGTACAGGGTTCAGCCGACCGACCTGCTTCTCGAGGAATTTTTAGGCAGGGTCCGGTCGACCGAGCTCTGTAGCCGGCCGACCGACCTGGTGCATTTTTGCCTATTTTACCTAGTTGTTTGAATTTCCAACTTTAATCGATTCGTATTGTTTCCTATGTGTTGTTATCATTTGTTACGACTTTGATGACTCCTTTTTAGGGATTTTTGAATATCCATTTTGATGGATTCTTTATCAGTTTCGTTGGGTTCTTATTCACACCTTCGTATGTGAATTTTAGTGATTGATTGTTCCTACAATCTTCTTCGTGATTTGTCACTTTAAAAATATAAAGGTTTTCTATACTAGTAGTAAATATCAAAACTCTTCCCTCAAAATGATTTCAACTCTATTTTTAATACCAAATTCGTTTATAAAACCGATTTCCAATCTATTAGTATATACAAACCTTTACCTCACTCGTATGAGAAATCTAATTAAACGGCTTAGTAAAACAAGTGGTATGAAATGCTTGTGTTTACTTCGTCGGTTAATTCTTGGACTTGTTTGATTGAATCTCTTGCGATAATTTTCTAGTGGAAATCTATAGTTTGTTCGTAAATATTTAAGTTAAGCAAGTGGTTATGGGACATGAAGCTAAACTCATATATTTACTAGCTTAGTGTAATTGACACTTCTCGTTGATCATGACGATCATCTTTGTGATTTAGACTAGCAATGTGCGATGTCTCTTTGTCTGCGAGGGAGACTAAACCCTGTTTTGTGGAGTTTCGACTCAAATTGGTGGGGTAGCAACCCATGGTCTTCGGGCAGTTTGTGGAGCTTCGGCTCAATTTGTGATGGTTAGCAACCATGGAATTAGCATTCCGTTTGTGATACACGTGTTGGTGAGCTTTATGCTCCCGTTTGTGATAGGCCTCCCCCCTTTGTGATTTCTGGATTTCTTGAGATAATTTCTAGAATTTGTGTTTCACCAATTTTTGTGATTTCCATTGATAAGCTTTATCGATATTTGTGCATTGGTGAATTTGTGCGTCATTGACTTTTGTGATTTCTGGATTTCGTGTGTTGAATTCTGGAATTTGTGTGTCATTGACTTTTGTGATTGACATTGATATTATCGTCAATATTTTATGGTTTGGTGAACTAAATTAGGAGTATGACGTTTCTTTGATTCTTGTGTAGATTTTGTGACATTGAATAATCCCTTGATGATTTTCAACTACATATATATATCACAGCTTGGCATTGTGATTATTATGTGTTTAGTCATATCTCTTATTCTATATCGTTTCATCTGATATTTATAGCTAGACTGATCCGTTTATTATTTTCTTATTAAATAATACTCGGGTCAGACCGAGATGTTACAGGTGCTTCTGCTTGATTTCTCCCTAGGGATTCATTACTCTGACTTTTGGCTAACTACTTAGATTAGTAGTTTTTTTTGTTGTATACATTTGAGATATAGACTCCATAATGTATACTTATTCTTTTGTGTAGTTCGTGTAACTATTCTTTTGTGATATTGTGGATCTTTTTAGACCACTACTCTGACATACACTTTCATGTGTTAGTTATATATATTCATATCTTCTTCCGCCTTTGTGATATGAATTGTCTGTGACTGATTTATGTTATGCTTATTTCTATATTTGTTTCCGAAGGATTCATATAGCCACTGTGTAGTAGCTTTGAGTTTGTGTCGTTATGTCGGATTGCCCTCTTGATAAAGAAATGCGTGTTATACTATCTGAATATCGATGCTCGTGCAAAGAAATTACACTGATGGTCGCTCCTCAACAGCCTTATACTCTGTGCTAGTTGACAGCATTCACCGTAATGTTCTTGGCTAGCGTGGGTATAGAGGTGGGGCGTCACAATTATAATTCTTTTATAAATTATTTTAAATTGTTAAATTTTTTATTTTCAGATAATAATGATAATACTTAGTTTTTATGAACATAAGTAAATTTACTAAGAAATGGATTTTGTTATTTTTAAATTTAATAAGAGTTTTATATGCATATATATATATATATATATATATATATATATATAACTTGATTTTTAAACTAGGTTTTATAATTTAATTCAAATTTGAATTTAATGTTTTGAAATTTAAAAGAATAAATACTTAAAAATATTTGAATAAGCTTATATTTATATTTATTTTGTTTCATTTTTTTAAATAAAAAAGGAAATTTATATATACAAAAGAAATAAAATAAGTTAAAGCTTTTATAAACAATTTAAATTAAAATTAAAATAACAATAAAATACTTAAATTACATGTGTTAATCTTTTAACATCCTAAATGACATGTGTTGAATCATAAAATTAATCAAGAGACAAATGTTAAAATTTAAACAAGTGTCCTAATTTATTTTTTTCGTTTTCTTTTATTTTAATTGAATCAAAGTCTACTTATATAAACATATTACTCCTCATTTAATTTTCTTTTCTATTTTTTTCCAACTACTTGAGAGAATCTTCAGCTGTAAAAAAATCTGCAAACTCCCTCTAATCAAAACAAAAACCAATGTTTCCTCTGAAACCAAAACCCTCCGAATCATATTCAAACCTGAAATGCAAATCAAATTACCAGTAGCCTTTTCAAAACATTAAATGCCTGAAATCAATTTGCAAATTTCCAAAACCTACATGCATCTGAAAATCACTGCTTTTCCGTTTTGAAAACTTCATCAACAATGCCTGCATTTTTCTGGAAACATGCAATTGTTAAATCTGGAAGCATGCGTCAAGGTGCAGGGCATTCAACAAAAACAAGATGAATGTTTTTAAAAGCAAACTAAAGTTTTTAAAAAGCAAATCTAGAAGCAACTTGAAGCTTTCAAATTTAAGCACCTTTCAGGTTAAAGTTTTCAAAGGCTCTGCTCATCAAATTTTCAAGGTGAGTAACAATTTTATATTAAATTAACTTATGTATAAATTAGTTGCTTGTTTTACTCTAGAAATAAGTGTGTTTGCATGCAATTTACAAGTTCATTTCTGAAAGATATATGAATATATGTAATTTGAGTAAGTTGCTATGAATTTATTTTATTTCTGTGCATAAATTCCCAGGCTCAAGAAATTGCTTAAAAATTCCATTTCATTAAATTTAATCTGTGTAAAGTTGTATGATTTAAACAAAATTTGGTTGTGTAATATAAGTTAAGTTTAAATTTTATTTAATATAATGTAAAAAAAAAACTGTACTGTCTCAGGAAACATGACATAACAGAACAAATTATATGAAAGTAGTAATTTAATTTGCCAGATTCATTGATTAAAGTTTATAAACCAATTACATTATCAAAGACTTGAATTTTAAAACTAAAATTAGAAATTTTAGTTAGAAATTGATTGTGTATTTCTGGTTTAACTAGAAATCATGTTTGGGGTTAGAACTGACAACCTAGGAGGTCGGGGTGGCCATGGTTTTCTTTGGTGATGAGGTGATGATCAAGTATTCAGGGAAAAATGGTAATTGGTGGATTAAAGCTTTGGGGCGATTGTGATTTTGAATCAAAGATTTTAACCCTAGTTTCTCTAATTGATCAGTAAATTGATCATTGCAACCCCTACGAATGACCGAGTTGTTCAAGATTCATGTTGGTGATTGATGGAGTGTGGAGGAGTTAGTAGCCGGAGGCGAAGCCATTCTGGTGATCGGATTTTGGAGTTGGAAGTGAATTCCAGTTTCGACATTGCTTTCTGTTTTCGAACTCGAAGCTCGATTTTGGTTTCTGCATGTCGTTTGATGATCGGGATCGAGATGGAGGATGATCGTCGACTCGCGTGAGTGGTCGCGAGAGGCCGAAGGTGACGGCGGGGTTAGTGCAGGTGCACGGGGTTTTTGGTGTCAGCTGATGGTTTAGGAAAGTTGATTGCTCGTGTTTGTATCGGGCTATTCTTGTTTTAGCTCGAAGCTGTAGGTCATTGGACTCGAAGAAATTTATGTGTGGACTCGGGAGTATGTTTGTTACAGGTTTATGTGTAAACCTGTCAGTACCCACCAGATTTGAATAAATGCAAATGAATGTTACTCGAGTTTACTCGAGTTTATTTAGTGTTTTACTCGAGTGAATCATTTGGGGTTCGAGTTAGTTTACAGGTTATGAAACTTGTTTTGTTTCCAAATTTAAACTGAATTTAAAATATTAAGTAAAGATTTAAAGTACGTTTTAAATCTAATTTTAAATTATGAATTCAAGTTTTAATTTGAATCATAGTTGTAAATGAATAAGTTTTTAAATTCAAATATGTATAAAATACTTTAAAAGGGTTTATTGTTTAAAAATGTTTATTTTAAAGAAATTTGAATTTAAATTGGAAATTAAAATGTAAAAGAATGTTTTAAACTAAGTTTAAACTGATTCAAATCTGAATTTGAATCTTTGGTTTAAAATAAATTTAAGTTTTATAAATTTAAGTATTTTAAAAAAATTGAATGATAAAGAAAAATTTAAATGTTTTGAATTTAAAAAGGAATTTGTTTTAAATCTTGTAAAATTTCTTTTATAAGAAAAGTATTATTTATCATTTAAAGGTTTCAAATTGATTTTAAAACTTGTTGAAGTTAAATTAGAATTTAATGATTTGTTATGTATTTAATTATTAGGGTAATTAAATGAATGATTAATTTATTTAATAAATTAATGAAATGAATAATTACTTAAAGTAATTGAGGGTTTAATCTTAAAAGTTTAAGATTAATTATTCTGAGAATAATCAACTTGTATTTTAAGATTCATTAATTAAATAAGATTAGATTTTAATTAATGATTAATAATTAATTAATCAAGTAATAAAGGATTAATTAAGTTATTGTTAACACTTAATTAATTAAATAATTAGGGGTTAATTAATGGATTATTAATGATTAATTAATTTGTAATTAATAATGATTAAAATAGTTAATTACTTTAGAAAAATAATCAATGAATTGTTAAATAGTTAATAAAGTTCATTAACTAAGGATTATTTAATAATTAATTAATGTGATTAATTTTTAATAATTAATTAGATTAATTAATTTAAAGATAATCATTGTATAAATTGTTAAGTATAATTACTTATGGAAGTAATTAAGGAATTAATTACTTATTGTAATTAGTTAAGTTTAAATTTGATTGGTTTAAGTTAATTAATTCAGTTTAATTAATTTAAAATAATCATTTGATGATTTGTGAAGTATAATTACTTAATGTAAATAAATGAAGAGAAATTACTTAGGAAAGTAATTTATGAGTAATTACTCTATGTAATTAATTGAAGGTGATTTGTGATGAATGTAATTTGAGTATAATTACTTTGTGAATTAATCAAGGGATTAGTTAGAGATAATTAATTATGGAGTAATTAATTTATTTTGGTAAAGTAATTAAGGGTAGTTAGTTACTGAATTGAGTTAATCAAGGGTGATTAACAATTAAGGTTTAATAAGGATTAATTACTTAATGTAATTAATTTAAAAAGAAAATATATTTAGGGATCATTAATTATTATAATTAATGATGTAATTAAGTATGGATTTATTTAGAAATAATTAATAAATGAGGGGAATTAATTAATGTAATTAATTAAGAAATAATGTAATTAATTTATAGTTAATTAATTAAGGAAGCAATTAAAGACTAATTACTATATTTGATTAAGTATAATTAATTTGAGAAATAAATTAGAGGATAATTACTTGAATGTAATTAAAGATTAATTAATGAGGGATGATTAATTAAAATAAATAATTGATTGATAATTAATTAATGGTAATATAAGCAAGATTTATATTGGTAAAGTAATTAATTTAATTTACTTTAAATTAATTAGAATGATGTAATTAATTTAATTCATTTTAAATTAATTATATTTGGTGTGATTATTAATCATTGCTCATACGGATGAATAATATTGTTTTCCTTGGATGGTTTGAATCTCAGTTATGAGATAAGTAATATTGAGTGATATGGATGCATTGGTTGCATTGTGATGATGATTTGGACTACCTTTTGATAATGATAATATGGATTATTTGTTGTGATGATAATGTTGATCATCTATTGTGAATCTGTGATTTATCTATCTGTGTATATAGATAATTGAATTGTTTTAAACATTTAAAACAACTTGGCCTTAAAGATACGCTTTGGATTTTGATGAGACCGGGATCAGGTTTCTATAATTGGATATCCAAAAACCACATCGATCCAAATTAACGATAGGTCATGAATCTCATGTGAAGAGTAAAGACTCGAGGTGTAAGAACTATTCATCAGTATAACTCTGGGGTGATTCCGTGATGAGTTTGACGAGGTAGTACTTTTAGATTCGAGATAAATATTCAGAGTGTAAGGGTTCTCATCGTTAACTCGGAGGGTGATTCCAAAATGAGTGTAACGAGATAATGCCTTCGGTTTCGTTCGAACCCAGAATGAACTTGTATGGATTGAATGCTTTCAGAACATCGTCAGGTGGACGATGAGCATTCTAAGAGACATGTTCTCTAAAGGTAATCGTAGCCTCAAGCCTCATCAACCGGGAATGGCTAAAACAGGGGAGGTGCAGCAAGGCTAAATGGGTCATGCCCAAGTAGGACGAGATTTTCCCCTGTTTAGAGGTCCCTTTTTATTTCGGGTGTGTAGGCGGTTGGAACGTAAGCCAACTGCGGGGTTGTCTTGTTCGGGGCTGTCCAGTAAGGGATGGTTCCTGTCTTGTGTTGCAGGGGATTGGGAGTGATCCTCGGTATGTTGATCTAGGCCACGTACTGTGACGGGCGGTACCCCGGTAGCCCTGCCATTGTTGGAATTCAAAATCCAATAAGTGCCAACGGTTTTGATTGTATTACCCACTTTTGTGGCTAGTAGTTGGAATTTAATGAATGTAACAAATTCGGCTATTTCGTATTTACTTGAGAACCCTAGACCTATTATAATATCACCGGATTTCCTATCAAATGTTTTGGTTAGCGTAAGGTAAATTATTTTCCATGTTTATGTGTGGGAAGTCTTACGTGATACCTTTCTTTTCAAAGGTTTTCAAAGTTAAGCAACTTTAACTTGTTACTCACACAAGACCTATGTCTGACCCAGAGTTTATCTTTTGTTTTCTTAAACTCTTCGGTACTCAAATTTTTACGAGTAGCCAAGGGACTCAGGTTAGCTTTGACGAAATATGGAGGAGCAATGGAGCAGGAGGCTTCGGCGTTAGATATTTAGTTTCCGCTGTGTGTTCTCTATGTTGGTATATCTTGTTTGAGCTGTATTGAGTTGTAATAACTAGACAGGTGTTTATAACTGTCTAGTATGTGTTGTGTGATCTGTGTACTCTGATAGTTGTTGTATATGATACTATGTAATATTTATGTTATTAATATAATTTATTCGTTCTACTATTGAGATTCTAATGTTGTTTCTTCTATCTTCTCTTTCTTTTCTCTTTTCTATCCCTTTCTTTCTTCACGATGATGCGACTTTCTATGGAGAAAGTCGGGTTGTCACATTAATTGCCCCCTATTTGTTTTTAATTGCATTTATAAGTCCGTTACTTATCAATCTAGATTATAATTCCATATATAACGCTAATTTTATTTCATTACATTAGTAAGTTCAATTTCCATCTTTCCTTTGCACTAACTACCCTATTTTCATTTTGTTACATTTCTACCAATATACACGCTAATTGCGATTAACATTCTAAACACATTCATTTACTTGGGTTCATACTTTCCATTATATCGATTACTACACTATGCATAAATTTACAGTTCCAATTATTTCATTATTACATTCACACCTTCAATTATTGCACTAATTTTCATTAAAACATTTAAAGATTTCCTATTTTGATTTAGAAGGCCAATTAAATATAACAATCGTTACCATTAACTTTATAACACGCTCAAGTTTATTAATTTCAACTAATTTATTATTACTTGCGTCACTGAATTCATCCAATTACCATTTATTATACTAATTTATTTATTTATACAACACTTCCCATTATTTTCTTTCACCCAATTATTCAATTCATTGTTGCCAAATGGATGCATTTAACATTGGATTCATGATCTATTACCTTAATATACCCAATTTAACAACTCCTAAACATTGAATTACATTTCACATTTATGTAACATTTGTTTACATTTATTAAAAATTTATTTCCAAATTCAATTAACCATCTAAATAAATAGGTAACACACAATACTCATTACCGTTACCCCTTAGTCACATAAATAAGCTTTTATTACTTACAAATCAATGTTGTCATTTATTCTCATATTACTACTTTCATTCACATGTGTTCAATTTAACCAAACATACATTTAAATTATTTTATATGATTGGAATTCCATTCAAGTTCATTAATTATTAACTTTAACTATTGCAATTCATTATATAATATTAATTTTGAATGTATTTCCAAATTTACTAATTACAATCAGTTAAAACCTTACAATTGTTTACAATTAAATGGGGACTGCACTAAATTAATTATTTATTGACCTGCATTAACTTTATTACCTTAATTTACATTCAGTTACCATTAATCAACATATTATTTCATTGGTAAATTCAATACTTACTTTTTATTTACTTATTTTCCATTTTAACTAAGGGCAAAAATTTTATACCATTTCATTTATTGTGATTTCACTTCAATATAAATTATAAAATTCTTATTCCTTTCTGAATTGTATTACAAAAATCCTATTAACTTACCCAATTTAGTTGTCGAGTTTCCCGGGTCGTTACAGTTTGCCTAACAAATTGGTGTGTTCTCAGATTACGGTTTTTTAGCGATATTGTATATATTTTCCAGTTGTTGGGATATATTATTTTGAGATATTGTGATATATATTGTTATATTTGATATTATATTTTCTCCCGAGCCTTTCCGTACAATGGAGACTCTGCCGAAATTTTTCCAAAATTTTGGACTTAGAAAATTTTATGAAATGTTTTTTGCACTTTTATTTTTTGAATATAAAAAGGATTTAACTGTTATAAATTGATATATTTTCTTTAAACTATTTGATTTTGGTAAATTTATTTGTTTATAAATTTAATATTTTGAATAAGATATTGATTACCAAACTTCTACTTTTCCCTTCTTTTTCTTTTTCGGGGACGAAAAGTTTTGAGTGATGGAGAGTGTAACGACCCGTAAATTTTCGGGTATTTAAATTTTTAATTTAATAATATTTTGGTAATTAAATTTGGAAGAAATAAAAATCTATAATTTAATAATGAAATGAATACTGAAATGAAGAAACAAATGACATTTAAGCTAATAATTAACAATTTGAATGAGATTACAATTAACTGAAATAATGTAAATTGTTATACTTTGTTATAAATTGATATAAGAAACAAATGCAAACATTGAATTTATAAATGAAATAGTAGGAAATAAATGACCATTGAATAAAAATTAATATTATATAAGAATTGTAACATTTGTTTATGAATAATGAATTCATAACTGCAATTAAAAGTTATGGTAGCAATTATTATAAGTTGCCTGTTTAATTGGTCTATTAAATTAAAACTGAAAAAGCAATTGAAATTAAACGTAATTAAACACTACGTTAATAAAAATTTAATTGATGACTGTAAAATATTAGGGTAATTGGATGTATACTAATGTTAAATTTATCCATAAGTTGATGATTGATTGAATAAGGAGACTGAAACAAAATTGAATTAATTTATTTGAAATTAAAAATATAATTTATTTTAATTTACTTAAATTGAAGGTAAACACTGTAATTTTTGCAATAAATCCTTATTTGATTGACATGGAAATTTTGGTTAATGAATTATAAGTTTATATGTAATTAGGAGTGATAGAAATTGTTAACTAATAAATTGAAATTGAAAATTTGATTTGATTAATTTAATATTAATTTATTTAGTTAACTGAAAACAAGAAATTATTGTCAAGGACAAAATTTCACAGCTTTTTAGCCTCAAGGATAGACCTTCAATATTTTATCCTGAAGGACAACTTTCTGTAGGTATCAGTTTTTAGTTATTGATAGCAGTTTTTAGGTATCAGTTTGTAGTTATCGGTAGCAGTTTTTAGGTATCAGTTTTAGCACGGTAGCAGTTTTGTTGTCCTTATGAATAATTTTGGAAAATATTTGTCCTTATGAATAATTTTTAGAAGAATGTTTGTCCTTGTGGTAAAAATATCAAGGTCGTGTCCTTGAGACAAAAAATATACAAATCTTTGTCCTTTAAATTAATTCCCCCAACTGAAAATAGCCATTTTAGCCATTGACTCGAATTTTGACGAAACCAGTTTCATCGGATTCGTAACGGGATATCATTATAGGATCTCAAGTTTCATAATGATGGGACTTCTCGTTTGATCGTACGGACTCGAAACGCCTAGAAATCAATTTAACTGAAATCAATTGAAATCTATTTGAAATTTGTTGATTTTAACGTAACTTCATCATACAATGGAATTAGAACTTGAAAACTGCTCCAATGAGTTTAAAATATTTGAAAACATCTATTTTGATATGTGGGTCGATGACCCATTTGCGTTCCGGAGGCAGAACGGGCTTTTTGGGTCGTGTATCATTCAATCAATCTGGTCCATACTTTCTGTTTCAGCTCTACCTATAAATACCTCATTATGAACCCTAGTCGTTTCTTTTTCTCATTTCTGTACTTAAAGAAATTTCTATTGCTTCTCTATCTCAATGGCTGAAAACCATAAATTTCCCAATGCAATTTCAATTCAAAATTCAAACTCCTCAAAATATATATCGAATTATATATCGGTTTGAAGCTCTCGAAGAGCGCAAGTCAATTATGTGATTCGTTTCTCGATCTAGGTTGCTGTGTGGCAAAAATTTAATGATCTAGTCATGGCTTTCCATTTATCGTCGTCTCATTTAATGGTGGATCGTCATCCTTAAGATGATCGGGTTGCGCTATAATGTGGAGGACTTCGAGGGGCTTCGATCTATGCCTCTCGTTCATTGTCATCGGTCTTGAGTTCATTGGAATTAGGTCGCATCTGTAACGACGGCGTAGAAGGCGTGGGTCTTGTGGGTTCGGTGAGGTCGGTCATGGATGGGGGACAAGGCGATGCGTTCTGTCTGGTCGAAATCGATTGGAGTGGTGGCAAATTTTGTGATTAGGTTTCGGTGGTGGTGGTTGGAGATGCAGCGTCTCGATAATGGGTTAGGGCTGCAATGTGGTAGGCTAGTGACGTGTATGTATAATTTATTTATTTTAATATATTTTAATTGTTCAGTCGTTCCAACTAACATAACTTTCACATACGAGGTCCAATTCATGCGCGGCTTGATCCACTGGGATCGAATCAAAATTTTAGACATTTTGAAGCATGTTTGGACGAATTCCGAGACTGATTGAATTTTTGGGTTTTAATTGGATTTAAATTCAATTTAAATTCAAATGTGAGTGTTTTAAGCCACTCGCAACTTCTAAAATTTCTTATGTTTGTTAAAATAAATTTAGGATGTGATTAGGAATTTATTTAGGACTGTTTGGTATATTTTGAATCATCATCCAAGTTAATTCGAATTTATTTGAATCAAATCATTATTTAATATATTATTGAATATAAGCTGCCAGTAAATACCTGTTATTGAATATCATTTCTATGTTGATATTTACTGATTGATTTGGATGATATCTATTTTAAAGATATTTAATCTATTTTGATTATATTTAATATATTTTAAATCTATATTAATTATTTATAACTGTTTAAACTATTTTCTTCCAAATTCCAAACCAAGTAAAATGGATGGGTTTATATTCAAATTTCTCAATTTTTAAAGTGAATATGGTTAATGATGTCATAACCTAAGTTGGGATTTAAAAGTTATAACTAATTGAATTTGATGATTTTAGAGTAAGGATTTTACCTATCTTGGAAGTATGATTTTTGAAAGAAATCATGATTTTGGAAACGATAATGATTTGAAAGTGTTATAGTTTAGAGAATACGATATTTTGATATAAACAGTGAATTTGACTTTGAAAGGAAATATAATCATCGAACTATGATTTCAAAGGCGAATATGATTTCGAAAGTAAGTAATGATTTCGAATATGATATGGTTTGAATTGAATATGATATTTTGAAATCAATTATGAAATGATTTTGGAAATGTAAAAGAACCGTCCGGTGTATAATAAGCGATTGGTTTTCAAAGCGACTGGGATACGATGTTGTCATACTCTCTGCCATATCGAAAACCACTTTGACAACTATATACATGGTGGAGATTCCAGAATGAAGTAGGATGGTGGCGACGATCCTATATGAGGTATATATGTGGACCCAACTCCCGTGAGGTGGCACAAGGTGGCTAAAATAGGAGTTATTCTCAGGCCAAGTGAAGTCATACCTCCGATCGGGCACCCTCCGTCGATACTATATTCCAACTTTTGATTTATTTGGTGGCCACCCTTCGATTTTTGCTCGAGAGTGTGTTTCACGGTGGGCGGTAGTAGCTGCTATACGTTACCACCAGCCCGGATGCATAATTAGTATATCTGCCCTGACATTGCATAGTTTTTCCATGTCACCTACCCTAGCGCACCTTCTACTAGTTTGTTTTGTACCATACCTATGGAGTACCATCTGACGACGCCCAGATTACGGTACTATATAGACTATGGGAATATAAAAATGTGTTAAAATGTAAAATGTAAAGCCTTAACGCTATTTTAATACTTTTACTTTACTGTAGACATATTATAATAGCGGATTATACTACGTAGTAGATAGTTTAACGGATCCTTAGGAGATGTGAATCCCGACATTTCTTAAGTTACTATACTCACGTTAGACACTGGATAAGAGATGTCAAACCCCATAACATCTCTAACGCCGTCACACGCATATTTACCGTTGATTTAACTTGCACAAGATCTTTTTGTTTTGACTCGAGTGCTTTGTCTTTTCAATTCGCACGGGTCAGCCTGAGCATTCCAGGATTTGAAGACCTTATTTCTGGAGGACGAGGACGAAGAATTTGTACTACTATTATTATATTAGTCCCACTGCATAATACTATTCCACTGCACTATTATTTATTTATCTTTAATATGTATAACCCTGATACTGTGTTGTATAAGCATAATCAAATGTTTTGTATACAGCTTCTTGAACTGTTATTTGATTATTATTGTCATTCCACTGTAAGATTCTGTTTTTTTATTTCTTTCTATTTTTCTTATTTATCCCAATAACAATCTTTCCTTTTGTATGATTTGAGTTGGCACGTGTGTCTTCTTAAAGCGTCCAAAAGGCGGGATGTTACACAGGAATTCCAATATGCGAGGAAACCACATGTGAATTGGAGTTTGCATGTGGATGATATTCAAGTTATACGAAATATTAACAAAATAATATGTATACAAATTTAGTAATATATATATATATATATATATATAAAATAAAACATTGATTGACTCACGTTTCCAAATGCTTAAGAGAAGGATTTGAAAAACACTAAAAGCATAAGCACTCATATCTATTCTTTTTGTTTAAAGCATGCAGAAGCTATGAATGTAGGAAGAAAGAGACAAAAAAAATTGAGAATGGGAAGAAATAAATATGGAGGAGAAACATATTTTGTGAAAGGAGGAGGTGACAGAAGAATATAAAAATACAGTAAGCCTTTCAAAGAAACGATGTGGTTATGTGTTTAATAAATATGAACATGAACAGGCTAGCGTGAATTATGCATGTGCATTAAATATGAATTGCTAATATTCACTAATGATTTAATTTATAAAAATATTAACACTAAATCGAATATGAGCATTTGGAAGCTTATAATTCAAGAATAACAAGTTTGAACAGGTTAATGTGCATGAAAATGTGAGTATTTAATGCATTGGAAACGAAAAAATAATGGACAAATTAGTGCAGGCAGAAGTTATGAAAAAGAATGAATATTAAATGCTTAGATGCAAATATAAGAGGTATATAAGAATTAGGCCAAACAAAGTAGGTAAGAGAATGTACAGCTAACACTAAGAATGGAAAATGAATAGACTGAGAATGTATGAAAATTTTATGAAATAAAGAGAGAGCTTTTGCTTTTTTTTTTTTTACTTAATATGAATAGTTGAAATGTTAAAGTGAACAAGGCAGAGGAAAAAAAGTGAATGAGATAGTTGTTATCAAAAGCAATAAAATTTGAAATGTGCACGAGTATGAATTCATGACGAACATCACCTTTCATACTTCAAAATGAATATAATGGCACATTAATTCAGTACGGAAACGTATTTTTTTTTTTTGGCAAAGCCAGCGGGGTTATCTGGGCCCCTACCAGTTTTATTGCAACAAACAATAAAAAAAGAGATACATAGAAAAAACAAAGAGGAAGATAACTGAAAAATAAAAAAGGAAGAGAAACATCAAAATCAAGTCCAAGCTTGTAACATAGACAGCGGGATGCTACTAGCACAGTGCTTCAGTTGCTTGTGTATACTGCATTTCATTTCTTTCCATAAGACCATGTCATTCCTTTTAACATTTTCAAAAACTCTTAAATTTCTTTCCCTCCAAATCACAGCCACGAAGACCTTCAAACACACAGTGAACACTCTACTATCAACTGTTCTCCATTTGGTTGCTTTGTGTATTATATTCCACTGTATGTTGCTAGTTCGTCCAGATAGATATGTACCAGTTTTACCACCTAAGTGGAATAGCAAGTTGTTCAAGGCAGAGCACTCAAAAAAAATATGGTCGGTTGTTTCCTCTTCAATTTCACAGAATAGGCATTGCATGGGACAGATCATTCCAACCTTTTGTAACATAGATCTAGTAAGCAAAGCTTTGTTGATCACTTTCCACATCAAAAGATTGTATTGAGGGACTGTATCAGTAGACCATATAACATCATGCCAGATTGCAGCAGGCAATGGATCACTTTCTGTTAGGGAACAGTAAACACCCTTAACAGAATGTGGTTTGCCATTCCACTGAACAGAGTTGATTTGCATAGCAGTGAAATTAGTTTGTTGTAATATATTCCAAGTTTGCTGAATTTCTTGATTACTGGTGGTAGGCAACTGAATATTACCATTGATCAAGTAGGAATTAGCATCAGCAGTTAAGGAAATACCTGTTTGGACAATTTGTGAGTAGGAAAGCAATTTAAATAAAATTAGGCCTTGTCTAACCCATGGTTCCTTCCAAAAATTCACCTTTGAACTGGCATTAACTGGGTATTGTATAAACGGCAGAAAGACTTCTCTATACTTAAGGATGCTTCTCCATGTCCAACTACTTTGTTGAGGGATCTCCATGACCCAGAAATCCTTGTTCTTGATATTGTGATGCCATGTCCATTCCACCCATAAACTTTCCCTTTTTTTAATGATTGCATCAAACTGTTTGCTTATAGCCGCTATGTTCCACTTCCTTATGTCTAAGATACCAAGCCCACCAGATTTAAAGGGAACTTCAAATTTTGTAAAAGCACATGGGACAATTTTCCTGTTGTGAATACTTCCAGTCCAAAAGAATCTACTCATAGCAGATCTGAGTAAATGTAATAACTTGATAGGAAGAATTATAGTGCGTGCCCAGTAAACAATAGAAGAGAAGACAACAGATTTGATGAGAACAAGCCTTCCAGATTGAGTTAATTTCCTATTATCCCATGCTGTCATGATTGAAGTTATTTTATGATATAATGGATAACAGTCATTCTTAGTAATTCTTTTAGTTATAAGAGGCAGACCAAGGTACTTCATGTCATTCTCCATACTTGTGAAACCAGACTGCTGATGTAGGAAAGCAGCTTGTTCATTACTGATACCAGAGACTAGCATAGAAGATTTATTTTGATTTATGGATAAGCCAGTCATTTTTTTAAATATATGCAGTGCTTCTTTAATTCCATTCAGAGAAGGCAACTCAGGCTTTGTAAACATCATGACATCATCAGCAAACATGATGGATGTAATAAGTTGTTGAGAACATTTGGGATGATACTTTATTATTTTCCTGTTGTAACTAGTTCTTAGAGTAACAGTTAGCACTTCCATAACTATCAGAAACAAATAAGAAGATAACGGGTCTCCTTGCCTGATACCTTTTCTTCCTCTAAAATTTCCTACAGGTCTGCCATTAATCACAATAGAGTAGGATGGAGTGGAAATACATACATAGATCCAAGACACAAATGTTTTAGGGAATCCCATAACAGCCATAATTCTAACTATGGATTCCCAATGGATAGAGTCGTAAGCTTTAGTTATGTCAATTTTCAGAGCTGCAGCAGGGGTGCTATTGCTATTACCATAACATTTGAGAAGTTCTTGAGCCAAGAGAACATTATCAATGATGTCTCTGTTAGGAAGAAAAGCTGATTGATTTTTAGAGACAACAGATGGAAGAACTGAGACTAATCTGGCTGCTAGAATTTTAGATATGCACTTGTACACTACATTACAACAAGATATGGGCCTATAAGAACTAACAGTGGAAGCTGGAGAGTATTTGGGAATTAATGCAATATTGGAACAGTTGATTTCTCCAAGAATCTTGCAAGTATTAAAGAAGTTATGTATTGCCTTGCAAAATTCACTTCCAAGAATACTCCAAGTACTAATAAAAAACACTACATTTAGACCATCAGGGCCACCGGATGAGTGTTTGTTCATGGAGAAAAGGGTTGCCTTGATTTCTTCATCAGTAACAGGACTGACAAGAAATGATGCTTCCAAATAATTGATGTTTGGGAGGTCAGTTTCAGTAATTAAGTCAAGATCTGGAGTAAAGCCTTCTATATTACCATACTGCTTGGTGAAGTATTGTATAAATGCATTGTCAACAGTTTCAGGAGAGGTGTGCAAAATGCCCTGGTCATCAGTTATACTATGAATGTTTTCTCTTGCTTGTTTAAGTTTGATAGAATCATGATAAAACTTCGTGTTTTTGTCACCTTCATCATGCCATTTTTTGTTTAGTTGCTGTCTCTTCATGTTGGCTTCAAGTTCCAAAACAGAGTTAACTTCTAAAAGTAGTTTTCTTTCTTCATCAGCTGCTTGAACGTCAAGAGGATGTTCCATCATAAATTCTTGCCTTATTTTAAGTTGCTGAGTAAGTGTAGCAGACAGCAGACCACCTCTACCAAAAGTTGAAGAGACCCACTGTTTGATAGCTTGCTTAATGTACTTGAGTTTCCTGCAAAATTTAAACATAGGGTTACCAAAACCAACAAATTCTGCATTAGCTTTTGATACAAGAACAAGAAAGTGTTCATGCTTAGCCCAAGCATTAAAAAATTTGAAACTTCTTTTTTCTCTTCGCAAATGGTTACCAAGGGACAGGATTTGAGCTGAGTGGTCTGATAGGATTGGTTGTGGGAGGAAAACTGAAATGGAAGGCCAAAGAGATAGGGCTTGGAAATTGCAAAAGGAATGATCAATAGTTGTAAAGGTACGTACTCCACTTCTGCTTCTATTATTCCAAGAGTACTTGGCACCAGATTTATTCACCAACAGCAACTCAGAATCAATAACAGATTGATTGATAGGATCAAGATCCCTAGGAGTAAGTGGGTTGCCACCGAACTTGTCATTAAAACTTAAACAAGAGTTGAAGTCACCCATAACCAGCCATGGATGTGAAGCTTGTCTTAAAGGAGGAATTGTTTTAAGGAAGGCATTCCTTGATATGGTAGAATTGTCAGCATACACAATTGTTAAGTAGAAAGAGGTTTGGGTTTGGGTAAGAAACAAGTGAAAATGTATAGATTGTCTACTCGAAAGAATGGGAGATAGAGTTATTTCAGAGGGGTTATACAAAACAAGAATTCTACCATATGATGCTGAATCAAGGTTATGATGGAAGGACCAGGTAGGATTAATGTAGTTAACAGCCTTTTGAGATAGGGGAAGATTTAGCTTAGTTTCAAGAAGTCCAATGAGGCAAAGGTTATAATCAGAGATATAATTCTTAACTTGATCAAGTTTCAAATTGTTATGAGCCCCTCTAAGATTCCAAGTTGCTATTTTTGTATGCATTAAAAACTATTGATAAGTGAGGGAGTTGTTTCTTCTCTGAGCTGACAGAGATCTGGATCTTGTTTGTATCTTCCTTTTTAATTTTGTAGGGGGTGTGGGAGGTTGGTTGTGTGAGGCAGGAGATGATGAGTGAGGTTGGTTGAGTGAGACAGGTGAGGGGGTGCTGGGATCAGGCCAACCAGGGATGGGAATGGAAAAATTGTAGTGAGTTTGAGAAGATTTTGAGGATTGATCACCTTGCTTGGATGTTACTATTTGAGTTATCTGGGTTTTAAATGATTTGCACCAATTGTTGTCAAAATCAGAAGAAGATGTAACAGTTGTTGTACAAACTTTGCCAGTTTCTTTTCTATTTTGCTTGTTACTTCCATTTTTCCTCTTTTCATTCATTTTTGTTGCTTGTTGTTCTTTTGTTATTGCCTGATTTAGTGTGTCAGTGGGTATTTGTTTTGCAGAATGGTTTGTTTTCTCAGTCATGGTTGTTTGTTGCTCTGTGCATGTAAGCTGGTCAGTTATTTCACCTTCTTCCATAAGTTGCATATTATTTGCTTCTTGATCTTCTTCATCAGTTTGTAGCAATGTGTACATGTTGTTAGTACTTACTGCACACACTTGCACATTTGTTTTTCCAGTAGTTTTTGGAATTTGTACTGTTCTTATTCTCTGTTCTAAAATTTCATCATTCTCCTTCTCTTTCACCATATTTATTTCTTGTACTTCAACTTCAGTTTGTTGCATGGTGTACATGTTACTTGCACTAACTGTATCTCTTTGTTTTGCATTTACTGAACCTATCACACCATTATTAACTCCAGCAGCTATATCAATAGTTTTTTGATTTTCACCTTGTTTCAACAAATCAACTTCATCATTAATTACACAGTTGTTGTTCCTATTACTATTGGTTTTGGTTACTTTCTGCCATTTTTGTTTAAAACTAGTCTGTTTATCACTGCCTTGACCCTTTACCACATTATTCCTTCCATCATTTCCTTTCTTCTGTTGTTCAGTCATTGTTTCTTTATCTACTTTCTTTCCATTTTCTACAATTTTGCAATTACTCAGCTGGTGTCCAAACTCCTTGCATAGAGTACATATCAGTGGTTTCCATAGGTAAGTTACATTAACTACTTGCATCGATCCATTTTGCAGTTGAACTATAAATTTATCTGGCAGTTCTTTGTTTGGATGCACTTCAACTAAACATTTGGCAAAAGAAATACGCTCAAATTTTTCAGTTGAAGCATCCAAACATAGTAGCTTACCCACTCTAGATGCTAACCAATTAATTCCCAACGTTGACCAAGCAAACAAAGGAATGTTTGTTAATTTTATCCATACTGGAACTGTTTTAATGCTACTACAGTTATTTCCAATATTTACATCCCATGGTTTCACAATAAATAATTTATTCCTCATCACAACAGGGTCAGCCTCTGATATTCTGATTCTATCATCTTCATTTGTGAATTTGAATAGAAAGAGAAACCCATCAGATTTGACTGAGATCGAACCACTTAATTTCCAGACTTTCTTAAGGTAGTATAACACAGTAGCATAAGGCAATGGGGTGTCTAAAAAGAAACCTACGAGATAATCTCTCCACATATCATTACCAGCTTGAACAACGTCAGCGGGTGGGACGATCGCTTCACCATTGAATTGCAGTTGAATTTCGCGTGGGACAAACTTCCCAGCATTATTCGGTTTGGCTTTGAAAAGCGAGTTCCAGGAAAGAGGAGGAGAAGGAACAGGGATAGGTTTAGAACTAGGAAGAAATGGCAGTGAAGAAGGTGGAAGGGGGTTGACCAACGAGGGTGGAGATGGCACCGAAGTAAGAAGACTAGGAGAAGGTGGATTGGATGGTTCTGACAAGGAGCTGGAAGCAGCTGGCGGTACAAGCAAGGGAGAGGAGGGACTAGGTTGATTTGATTTGCTGGGAAAAGACAGATAAGCGGGAATAGAGGATGGGGGCACGGTCACCATTTTTGAAGAGGTACGGAAACGTATTTTAATTCAATTAATTTCGTTAACCTCAAATCAACTCGAATTATGCCCATTTAAAAGTATTTTTAACATACAATAAATAAAATTTGAACACACCAGTTAAGATAATGGGGACCGCCGCAACATAAAATAAAAGTTGAACCATGATTCCAAATTCAAATTCAAAACCGACGTTTTTCTGGCAAACTTAAAATATTTAATTTATTCTAAATTTTACGATTAACATTAAAATCACCTTTATACTGCCAAAGGCTGCTATTTAACGACCGTAAAATGTTTTTTCAAAATTCATTTTTTTTCTTTTTATAAAATTACACTTACTTTAAAAACAGCAACTTCATTTTGTTTCATTAAAACATCCTTTTTATTTTAACAATAATGTACGTTTCTTTCGTGGAATCATTATTACGATTAATATTTTCTTTAACTCTTTTAAATTGAAAGATTCCAAATCGACATACTTGTAATTAATATTAAAATTACACTTTAAAACAGAACATTTCTTTAATTAAACACGATTAATTTAAATCAAATTCCAAATTTAATTAACTGCACTAAAATTCAACATCAAAATTTAAAATTGAACCTAACTAAAGGAAAGATAATTAATGGAAAGATAATTAAAATAATTTAATTCTTTTTATAGTAATTAAATACATTTACAAAATCGTTTTATTACACATAAAAGTTATAAATTAACTTGCCTACATAGTTATCAATAACATACAAACGACAAATTTAGATTTATATTCTAATTATTATCTCATTAATAAATCAAAAAATTTAATTTCTCATAATATTTAAATTTTAAAATCTTATTAAATTTAATAGTTTTAATAATCAAAATTTGTGGGTTGTTACATTATTACATAAGTTACAGTGTCCAATTTCAACTGTAACTAAATCCAATTAATTATAATTTAATTTCAATAAATTGATTTAATTTGATTTCAAACCTTTTTATTCAACCAATCATTATTTTATGGACAAAGTTACATTGGCTTATATTTTATTACATTACTATTCTTCTTTTATCATCTTTTACCATATCAGTCACAGTAATTCAATTACGTTGAAATTTATGTAAATTTTCATATTAATTATAATTTAAATTCCCAATTAATTTATTTATCTTAGTTTCATTCTTTTTTACTACATCAATTATTGCCCTGTTAATATAATTAACCATTATATACCTTTCATTACATTCACAATTTGCAGTTATTGTCTTAACTCACATTAATATAACATTTAATGACATTCAATTGCAACTAGTTTAAATAAACCGGTAACAAATAACAATTGTCACCATTCCTATATTTAATAACATTTGCAAGTTATTAAATGTTATTAATTTAATAGTTTTAATAATCAAAATTTGTGGGTTGTTACATTACTACATCAGTTACAGTGTCCAATTTCAACTGTAACTAAATCCAATTAATTATAATTTAATTTCAATAAATTGATTTAATTTGATTTCAATCCTTTTTATTCAACCAATCATTATTTATGGACAAAGTTACATTGGCTTATATTTTATTACATTACTATTCTTCTTTTATCATATTTTACCATATCAGTCATAGTAATTCAATTACATTGAAATTTATGTAAATTTTCATATTAATTATAATTTAAATTCCCGATTAATTTATTTATCTCAGTTTCATTCTTTTTTACCACATCAATTATTGCCCTGTTAATATAATTGACCATTATATACGTTTCATTACATTCACAATTTGCAGTTATTGTCTTAACTCACATTAATATAACATTTAATGACATTCAATTGCAACTAGTTTAAATAAACCGGTAACAAATAACAATTGTCACCATTCCTATATTTAATAACATTTGCAAGTTATTAAATGTTATTAAATATAGTTCAATTATATATTACTATCTTTTAATGGCAGAGTTTTTCCTTCCCCCTCCTCTCCTTCCCTGATTTCACCTTCCCCTGACCATCCAATCCCCGAACCTGACCCACCACCATTACTCTCTGGCTCGTCCTCATTTACCAACCCTACCCCACCAGCGCCCCTGCCTGTCCCTCCCATCAGCACTACAAGTCAACAACCATGGACTTCTCTCTTTAAGAACAAACCGCGCAACGCGGGGAAGTACATGCCTGTTAACTTTATCAATGAATATGTCGATGGTACTTTGGTTTTACCTGACTCTGTTCAGGAAGCTGGTCAGTGTATATGGCACGAGTACGTTGTTGGCTTCTTCCTTAACGAACCACTATCTTTCACTGTTGTGGTGCAACATCTAAAGCGTGCATGGAGGCTTAAGGGAAGCATTAAAGTTAAATCTGATGGTGTTGTCTTTATGTTCCTATTTTCTTGTGATGATGATCGGAGGAGGGTTTTGCAAGCTAACCCGATAATCATGAGAAATAAATTGTTTATTGTTAAACAATGGGACCCCACTTTTAGCAATATTTGTGGCTCTGTCACTTCAGTGCCCATCTGGATACATATTTACAACATTCCTTTAGCAGCATGGTCCCCGCTTGGAATCAATTGGCTAGCTGGAAGAATAGGCTGTGTTAAATGCTTGGATGAAAGTACAGAAAGTATGGGTAGGTTGACTTATGCTAAAGCTCTGGTGGAAGTGACCCCCATCACCGAGCTAGTTGATAGCTTTCAAGTACTGTGTAAGGATGGTACAAAACAAACTATTTTCGTGGATTATCAGTGGAGGCCAAAAGCATGTACAACATGTAAAGTGTTTGGACATGACATTTCAAATTGTAAAAATACTGACAGGTCAGATGTAGTTAAAAAAAAGGTATCAAATAATTTGCCTAATCAAATTCCTAAAGGTGTCACCATGGTGAAAGATCAAAACAACAAATTAAAGCATAATAATGCCCCAAGTGTTTGGAGGAGAGTTGAGCATGGAAGCAAAAGAAAAAGTGTAATTTTGAAGAATAAAGAAGATAGTGGGAGTGACAAAAATGGAAGTGGTAGAGAGCATGAAGTTAGAAAAGAAGGTGGTGCAACAGACAATAACAAGGAGAATGTGATTAATTTAGTTGAAGAAGGTGAAGTAGTTGAGGATTTAGATATGATTATTGGCAATAAATTTCAGGTGCTTAACTACTTGGTTGAAGATAATGGAGTTTTAAGTGTTGAAGGAAGTGGAGATAAAAATAACTGTGGAGGGTCTGATAGTGTTACTGTTCTGATGAATGAAGAAGCAACAGTGGATGGTGATAGTTTAGAAACAGGTCAGCAGAAGAACTTGGATGTACCTAGTGTTGTGGCCGATGCAGAAGGTAATATCCAACTAGCAAAAAATTATGGTTTGCTAGTTCAAGAAATGATTGGGGTCAGAAGAGCAAGAGAGCATGAATTTAGTAAGCTAATTCAAAAGCATGATGATGCTTTTTTGCATACAGAATATAATGGAAACAAAGACTTCTTGGATGGGAAGACATCCCAATTACCCTGTGATAAGAATCATTATTTAACATCTAAAGCATCACAACCCAGTAACATGAACAATCTCCCAGAGCAACCTAATCATGCACATGCACACAATTCCTGTGTACATGTACCTGAAGTACACTCATCCCCTGGCCATCAAACCAATCTTCCTTATTCACACATTCCTCCCCCTCCTGGATTTTTGACTAATCAAGTGATCCCTCCTCCCTCTATACCCATACCTCCAATCCCTATTCTTAAACATCACAGCAGTTTTAAGAGGCAAAAGGATAGTAACAGGACAGATTTTGACAAAGGCAAGAATATTTTTTTGCTGAAACATTACCTGAAAAAGATATTACCCCTAATTCAGGCCTCAGAAGGTCTACGAGATTGCTTACTTCTCTCCCATAAGTTAACCCATGTTACAAAATTTTGGGTTTTGGAACATTAGAGGTGCTCACAAGGAAATTAAGCTTGTGCAAGCAAAACGTATTGTCTCTGACAATAATCTTGGCATCCTAGCCATACTGGAAACCAAACTCAGCCATGACCTAACCCACAAAGCTGCAAAACTAATTAATCCATTATGGAGTCTTCATCATAATTTGATTGAGGCACCATATGGAAGAATCATGGTTTTGTCTGACCCTTCCATTTACACCCTCACCCCTATTTTATCCCACAAACAATTTATCCATTTCCATGCTATACATATTCCATCTGCTACCACATTCTACCTTACCTTTATTTATGGGGATAATCATGTTGCTGCTAGACAAGAAATGCTTAACTACTTACCGCATTTTAGATAGGAAACACACTCGTGGTTTGTGTTAGGAGACTTTAATTGTATGTTAGCTGCTAATGACCGTTATGGTGGCTCTCCCCTTACAATTTCTGATATCACTCCTCTCAATCAAGCTATCTCTTCCTCCAATTTACATGAAGCTGCCTATGTTGGACCTAAATTCACTTGGAACAATAAGAGTAGATCTGGTGTGAGAACTATGAGCAGACTTGATTTAACTTTTCTCAACACCAAAGCCATTACCCTTTTTCCCAAGTCCCTTAACCATATACTCCCCCCTCTTCTCTCTGACCATTCTCATGTCTTTATTGCCTTGGAATGCAACGCCATTAAAAGGAACTCAAGTTTTAAATTTTTTAACTCAGGGACCAATGATCCAGAATTTATGCCTTTAGTGGTTACTGTTTGGAAACAACCTAAATTTGGAAATAAAATGTCTATTTTGCAGCAAAAATTGAAGGCAACCAAGGTGGCTTTAAGGATATAGGCTAGAAGCAAATATGGTGATGGTGACAAGAACTCTACTAATCTGCAGAACCAACTATCAGCTATTCAATTAAGTATGATTGAAGACCCTGGCAACATTAGCCTTTCAGAGCAGGAACATGAGCTATCTCAACAACTTTCTGAAGCTATGGTCATTGAGTTAAGTATGAAGAAACAAAAATTAAGGAAGGAGTGGGATTTGTTTGGTGACAGAAATTCAAGTTTGTACCATTCTACTCTTCAGGTTAAAAAGGCCAAAAGATACATTCATCAGCTTCTTGATGATGAAGGTTGGACTTTAAACAAGCAGGAAGACATTGACTGTGCCTTCATTAACCTTTATACCAATCTTTATTCCACCAATGATCCTTGGAACCCTGACTATCATGAACTCTTTTTAACTCCTTTGCCTATGCTAAATGAATCTGACATTCAACTCTTATCTTCTAAAGTGACTGATGAGGAAATATATAATGCATTGTTTGGTATGAAGAGGGATTCCTATGGTGGACCTGATGGCTTTAATGCCTTTTTCTTTATTCATTGTTGGGATGTTATTGCCACTGACTTCAAAAATGCTATGCACAATTTTTTTGACCACAATAAATTACCTTCTTCCATTAATGCTACCAACTTATGTCTGGTGCCAAAAGGTAAAGAACCTTCTACTCTGCATGTTTATCGACCTATTGCTTGCTGTAACATAACATACAAATGTATCTCTAAAGTTATTGCTGCTAGGCTTAGGCATGTGCTTCCCACTGTTATATCTGATAATCAGGCTGCCTTCTTGAATAACAGAAGTATATTGGACAATGTGCTAGTTACTCATGAGCTTCTTAATGGGTATGGTAGAACTCATGTTTCCCTTAGAGCTATGATGAAGCTTGATATTAGACGTGCTTTTGATACTATTAGTTGGGAAGCATTGAGTGGTATTATGGGTTTAATGGGGTTCCCTGGTCACTTTGTCAGCTGGATCTACACTTGCATATCTACCGTTAACTACTCTCTATGCTACAATAGGGGTACAGTTGGTTATTTCAAAAGTCAGAGGGGCATAAGGCAAGGTGACCCCATGTCTTCGTATCTGTTCATTGTTGTGATGGAATTTTTTACTCAGCTTGTTAATCATCAGGTAGTGAACAATAACTATGAACTTCATCCCAAATTCAAGAATCCCCTCATTACCACCCTCCTTTTTGCTGATGATGTTTTACTCTTCATCAAGCCTACTGTGTCTTTTATGGAATGTGTCAATAGTATCCTTCTCACCTTTGAGAAATGCACTGGTCTGCAGGTTAATAGAAGCAAGTCTTCCCTTTTGGTGGCTGGTCTCACTGAGAGTGATAATCATAACATACACAATTATAGTCAACTTCCAAATCTTCCCGTGGGTACTTTACATCTTGGTATCCCTTTGTGCACTAGAAGAATTGGTGTTACTGCTTGTTTACCTCTGTTTGAAAGAATTACTGAAGCAATGAATAGATGGGCCAGCAATAAATTATCCCAAGCAGGCAGAACCACCATCATCAATTCTATAATCCATGCTATGACTGTTTACTGGTGCAGATGTTTCATCTTACCTGCTTCTCTGCTATCTAGTATTAGAAAAGCAATGAATCATTTTTTATGGACAGGGAGTATGTATTCTAAAAAGCTATTTCCTATTGCCTTTAATAAATTAGAGAAACCACAAATATTTGGTGGTTTGGGAATAAAATGTATGAGAACCTGTAATCAAGCTGCATTCTCTAAGCATTTTGACAATTTGATTAATGATAAGGCAAATATGTGGGTAAAGTGGGTTAGGCATCATCATCTTGGCAACAAAAATTTTTGGTCTATGGAACCATCTCCTCTGTGTGGTTGGGTTTGGAGATCTATTCTCAAGATCAGAGACATATTACTCCCTCTTGTCCAACTTGTGCTTGGTCCTCACTGCAATGCCAAATTCTGGTATGATCCTTGGGTTGGAAGAGGAATTATACTGTCCAATCTGCTCACATATGAACAGAGGTATCAAATTGGCATACCTTTGGATGCCGGTGCCTTTGATTATTGTCATAATGGTGAAGTTACTCTGCCATACACATCCAATCCTATCATCCAGCAGTTGTGGGCTGATGTGCAGTGTATGAGCATCCCCTCTGGTGATCCTAGGTATGTTTGGTTTACTAGTCAGGATCAGCACTCCATTGCTGGGGTCTATAAGGCTTTGAAACATGATGACAATAGCCCCATTTTTAGATGGCATGCTAGGGTTTGGAATTCTCTTACCTCACAAAAACTGAATTTCCTTCTTTGGAAAGTTCTTCGTAATGCTATCATGACCAAGGCTAAACTATATAGAAGAGGTTATACTGTTGACCTGATGTGTGCATACTGTAATAATGTTGTTGAGGTGGTGCTCACCTCTTTTTTGAATGTTTGATTACTAATAGAATCTGGGAGACTGTTCTTATCAGTAATGGTTATATTGAGATGGTATTACATGGTGATGCTGAATGGAATAGGCTGTTTACTAGAACTAGATGGAAGAATGCTACTACTTACAAGCTGCTACTCATTTTGAAGGTGTTTGTGCATGTTATATGGGAAGAAAGAAATGCCTGTGTCTTTGAAAACAAGATGAAGCTTGAAAGTTCCTTAATTAACATAATCATTTCTAGGGTCAAAGAAAAGTCTGATCATCACAATGCGTATAGTTCTGCAGTTTAGGGCCTTGTTTTTTCCTTTTCCCATCTTCTGTTTTTGTATGTTCTGTTTCAGTCTTTCTTTCTTCTTTCATTGTTTTCTCTGTGTTCTCTTTTGTGAGCTCTAGTATGTTAGTGCTCACTTGTAACTTGTTTTTGCATTCTGGTTAATAAATATGGTAAGGGTCCATTCAACCCTACTTGCTTTTCAAAAAAAAAAACATTTGCAAGTTTATTATTTACGAATGATTGTTATAACTACTACTACCCCACTACTATTATCAACTACAATTAATTACACCTTATTTCATTAATTAATCAACATTTGAATTATCAATTGCTCTATTAATCCAATTATCCATTAAAACGTACATTACTATAATCTATTTACAACCTATATCAATTATAACTCTTTAATTCTTTAATTTAATTGGATTTACAATTAAAGCAGTTATCAGTTATCTTAAATTAATACATTAAACTTTATTTCAGTTATATTCTTATTATTACATCATAAATTTTTATTCTTCCAACATTAAATTACAAAACTTTATTAAATTAACAAATTTTAATTATTAAAAATTACTAGTTGTTACGTATATACCCCAAAATCCTTTGGTATATCAAATTACTTCTTTGAATTTCAAAACCAGAACCAGTTTCACAATCAAACTCCAATTCAAATCATTAAGGTAGCAATTACTCCCTTAAAAACTCAAAAATGAACACCGATGATGTTGCAATCATCATCGGAGTTATTCTCCAGCGATCGAAATGAGTTCAGTGCTTTTTCCTCTTTTATAAACCATTTTAAATATTTCAATTCATACATGTTTCCCAAATAACATCACCAATATTTTCGAAGACTTCGAAACACATTTCAAAACCAAAGGGAATTAAATTTTCCAAATTTCCAAATTTCCATTTTTAAATCCTTTATAAATCGTTTTTATAAACCATATCATCTTTATATATTCCTTTGATACTTCATTCCATTTCAAATTATAAATCAACTTTATAAACATATATTTAGAAATTCCATTTTGTTAGATGAATTTATTCCTTAACTATTGACTAAAATATCAACTTTTATTTCAATTACCACAACACACCAATGATAATGGTTTAATATTATCATTTCCTAACAACCAAGCAAACCATATACAACTATAATAATTCCTTAAAAATTATTTCTTTCATATATGAAAATAATTTGGTTAAAATTATTTCATTTACACCATTTAAAACAATACAATGTCGGATTGCTCTGTTCAAATATTTAGAGATCCCTACCAATATTAATTACTTGTATTGACCATAATTCATAAGCCACTCTATAGATCTATCAACACAATGTAAAACAATTTTATATTCAATAATTGTTATCCAGCGTTTGATAAGGCTGTAGGTAGGCGGATTTAACAAAGTCGATTTCTCAGTTATCGAGGATGGAATGCGGTAGGTTTGAGTCGACTGGATGGATAGGTAATGCAGCACGTTTTGGAAGTCGGTCAGCGTGGAGGTCGGTCGGCATGGAGGTCGGTCGGCGTGGAGGTCGGTCGGCATGGAGGTCGGTCGGCGTGGAGGTCGGTTGGCATGGAAGTCGCTACAGGAACAAGAAGTCGCTACAGGAGGTCGCTACAAGAATTGGAAGTCGCTACAGGAATAGGAATTCACTATAGGAACAGGAAATCGCTACAGGAAGTCCCTCGACATGGAAGTCGCTCAGAATAGGAAGTCTATATAGGAACAAGAAGTCGCCACAGGAACAGGAAGTCACCTACAGGAACAGGAAGTCACCACAGGAACAGGAAGTCGTCATAGGAACAGGAAGTTGCCACAGGAACAGGAAGTCGCTAAAGGAAGTCGATCGTACAATGATGAAGGATGTTGGCTCAGCTATGGTCCTGATGGGCCCGGACTACTCAGAAAGCCCAGTAACTCGGTATTTACCTGTAAATATAGCATGTGGAGGTTCATAAAAAGGTTCTTCATTTTGTTTCCTTTCTTCTTCCTCATGAAGGCTACTCTGCAATAATTATTTTGAAAACTCTGGATTGTAACTGTAATTGATTCTCATATCAATAAAAAGGAAAATTTTGGAGTGGACGTAGGCCAAAGTCAACTGAACCACTATAAATCCACTGTTTTTTGTTTTCTTTCTAATTTTTACCGCTCTTCATATTTATACTCTCCACATACAGTCTATCAGTTATCTATGATTGTTAGTCGGTGCTTTCATTTACATTTGGGTGTTAATGACCAATTTTAGCGCTAACGTTTTGGTGCTTTCACTGGGAAGGCAAGCACTCAGAGAATTTGGAGCTAGGAACTTGGATTCTAGAAAATAATGGCTAGGCCATCAACAAGGAAGCAAGTGACAGAAAGAAGCAATCAGGAGGGAAGTCAAGAGGCCTCCTCAGGAGCTGGAGCAGGTCAAGCATCCATCTACATCACTAGGGACGAGATGGAGACGATGCTGAAAAGGCAGGAAGACATGATACATAACCTGCTTCGATAGGTTGGACATGTTGGAGCACAAAGTCAAAGGAATGGACCAACCGCGACTGCATCATTGCAGAACAAGTAACCAGAGCTGTAGAAGTTTCTGGAGGTCAACACCAAAACCAGACTGGAGGGATTAAAGGAAATCAGCAAAGGCTTGGGGGCAGACCTCCAGGATTGGTTACAGGGAGAGCGGTGAATGAAGCTCAGCAAGCAGGGACCAACGTGAACGTAAATGACCAACATGAAGAGTACAACCTGGAGTACCCCCTAGGACGTAGAGGGCAAGATAGAGATGCAAACACGAGACTACCCCCGGATGGAGATGAGCGGATGGCTGGTTTAGTAAGAAGGGTTATGGGAGGAGGATTGTCAAGCGGAGGCTTAGAGGAAGTTAGTCAGAGTCCATTCACTCCGAATATCAGAAATGTTAGGAATCCTTCAAAGTTCAAGTTATCCGTGCTGGATCCTTATGATGGGAAATCAAACCCAACCATAAATATTATCAGATATATCAGGCATATGGAAGTGCTGGGGGCATTAGAGGAAGTGATGGCATGATGCTTCTCTATATATCTAACAGACTTGGTTGTGCTTTGGTTCAGGCAGCTAGAGAATGGATCAATCAGAACATTGGGTGAGCTAGTGGAATGCTTCATGAGACAGTTTAGGGTCCACGTGACATGACCCAAGAGTGTGATGACCTTAGCTTCAATGAAGTAGAGGACTGAAGAGTTCATAAAAGATTTTCTATTGCGATTCAATGCAACGGTGGCTTCAGTAGATCGCTTGGATCCATTGATGATTTTGATGGCGGCGATAGCACGGGTTGCGGAAGGCATAGAGTTTAAGGATTCTTTGGCAAGAGATCCATCACAAGACCTTGGAGAATTTTATCATGAATCTGAAAGGTTCATTCGGCTAGAGGATTCACACACCGAAAGGCAAGAAATAAACACCGTGCAAGGCGAAGGAACCTCCAAGGAACAGACTGGAATAGACAATGGAAAGCGGAAGCAGGATGATAGATATGATGGTCCTGATGAAAAGAAGAAATTTCGAGAACCCAGATTCAAACAATACGCTGACTTGACGGCAAACCTGGAATGGATTTACACGAAAACTCGGGGGCACCTCCCCTATCGGAAACCACCCAGGAGAGATCCCACGGAACGAGAACGTAGAAGTGGAAAGTATTGCCTATTCCATGAGCTAGAAGGACATGCTACTGATGAATGCCGCCATTTAAAGGATGAGGTTGAAGAGCATGTTACAAATGGTAGATTTCCACAGTACGTGAAAAATCAAACAGCGGCCGTAGGACCTGAGCAATTACCACCTGCACCCAACAGAACTAATCCTGGATCGGGATCCTGACTCATCATCAATTGATCATGATGGCATGGGCCAAGTTCAAGACTTGAACTTTGGTCGATTACATAAAATTCTTAGGTTTTGATTTCAAAATAAAACAGCTATTCCATTTACACATGTGAGGGAACCGGAGAGATCCCCGGCATGCTCTGAGATGGTAATAGACTGCTCTGCCAAAAGTCACAGTATCTAGATTTTTCCTTTGTTTGTGGTTGAACGTTTGGAATTTTAATTTAACAAATGAACTTGAATTTCATGAAATAAACCTGGGACCGGTGAGTTAAAGGATGAATATTGGAAGTTAATTTGAAATTAATCGCTTTATGACCCTACCCGGAGAGACAGGGTCCGGAGTGCAAGAAGTGAGTTGCTTCGTTAGAGAGCGACATGATCAAATCACTTAACGTCGTTCCACATTCATCGGTGAGTGATAGGACCGTGGTTCGATAAAAGCCCAGAGTGGCTGTAATCGGCCTAGGATTTAGGCCATGACATCGCTTAACGTTCAGGAACACCGGAGTGGAAGGAGTGACGCTGCTTCGCTGGAGAGCAACACGATCGGCTCACTCAACATTGTTTCCCCTTCACCGAAGATTGACAGGATGGGATCCAGTAAGACGAAGAGGCTGATATCGGTGCATGAGGATTAGGGCATCGCTTAACGTTCAGGGACACTGAACCGGAGTGTATGGAGTGACGCTGCTTCGTCGGAGAGCGACAGGATCGGCTCACTCAACGTTGTTTCCCCTTCACCGGAGAGTGACGGGATGGGATCCAGTAAGAGCCCAGAGAGGCTATGATCGGTCTAGGATGACCAAGACATCGCTATATGCCCTCGCTGGGGTCAGAGTGCAAGGGATGGAAAGCAATGCCGGAGCATAACATGATTTTTCTATTTGACCGTCGAGTTTGGAATGGACTTGGCAAGGGTCCAAAGTGACCATCGATAGTCCGGAGAGGCTGTAGAATTTAATTCCTGACTTCCACAAGTGGAAATGAATACCAATTCGGCTTCGAACGGCCACGAAATGGATCAAGTATACTATAGCTATTTATAAAATAGGGACTCACGATATTGGATTCGAAGCCATTCAAAACACGCCTTTTACAAAAAGGCATGTTTTAGGGGACAAAGTTTTATCCCGCCTTTTGGCAAGACTGTAGGCAGGCGGATTTAACTTAGTCGATTTCTCAGTTATTGAGGAGGGAATGCGATAGGTTTGAGTCGATTGGATGGATAGGTAATGCAGCACGTTTTGGAAGTCGGTCAACGTGGAAGTCGGTCGGCGTGGAAGTCGGTCGGCATGGAGGTCGGTCGGCATGGAGGTCAGTCGACGTGGAGGTCGATCGACATGGAGGTCGGTCGGCATTGAGGTCGGTCGACGTGGAAGTTCGTCGGCGTAGAGGTCGGTCGGCGTGGAAGTCGCTCGGCGTGGAATTCACTCGGCGTGGAAGTCGCTACAGGAACATGAAGTCGCTACAGGAAATCACTACAGGAACATGAAGTCGCCACAGGAACATAAAGTCGCTCGGCATGAAGTCGCTCGGAACAGGAAGTCTCTACAGGAACAGGAAGTCGCTGTAGGAACAGGAAGTCGCTATAGGAAGTCGCTGTAGGAACAGGAAGTCGCCACAGGAATAGGAAGTCACTTGTACCTTGATGAAGGATGTTGGTTCGGCTATGATCCTGATGGCCCAGACTACTCAGAAAGCCTAGCAACTCGGGACTTACCTATAAATACAGCATGTGGGGGTTCAGAAAAAGGATCTTCATTCTGTTTCCCTTCTTTTTCCTCATTAAGGCTACTCTGCCATAATTGTTTTGAAAACTTAGGATTGTAACTATAATTGATTTTCATATCAATAAACAGGAAAATTTTAGAGTGGACGTAGGCCAGAGTCAGCCTAACCACTATAAATCCACTATTTTTTTGCTTTCTTTTTAATTTTTGCTGCTCTTCATATTTATACTCTCCACATACATTCTATATGTTATCTGTGACTGTTAGTTGGTGCTTTCATTAACATTTGGGTGTTAGTGACCTATTTTGGCGCTAACGATAACAAATACGCGCTCATATCTATTAATACGCTCAAACTCATTTTAGGGTGCTACTGACCGTATCTCTAACGAGTAATTCCCATCAGAGCCAAGGTTCTCGCTTAACCTTCAGCTCTAATACCAAGTATGATGGCCCGAGATTTTCGACTTTCGAAAATCGACATCTGTTCATCCACTGTATTAAATGTCGAACAATCGAATGTCAAAAATACCAAATCGTTAGCAAAAAGACGAAAGAGGTAGAAGAAGAAAATAGAAACAACAATATAGAATCTCACAATCACAGTGGAAAAATATATAATAGATATCAGCTGGTCTTTATACAAAAAAGCTATTTCTGTTATTTACATATTACATCATCAGAGTACGACTCATCAATAACACAATACCAGACATTTATAACAACTTTTCCTCTCGAATGCAGAATATACAGTGTACAATACACAGTGAAATAAAAACCAAGTACATGTGATGCGTCTCGTCATCCAGCTCGTCTCTTGAGCTACACAGTGTTCAATCTTGTATTTGTAATACTTGGTCTGACCAGAGCATTATAATAAAACAACATCCGAGTCAGTCTAGAAAACCAACGAGAGAAAAAACATACTCAATTGAACTATTAAAGTTATCAAAATCCTTTGAAAACAAAGGTATCTCGTAAGACCACGCCACAAATAAACACGACGGGTTTTTTCCTTACGCTCACCAAAACATTTCATATCAAATCCTCTGATATTATAATAGTGTCTAAGTACAAATACTTGTTCAAATAGCCGAAATTGTTACATTAATTAAATTCTAGCATACTATGCTCTACAATCAAAACCGTAAAGGCACGTATTGGAGAATGGTTTCTATACGAATAACTAGGTAATGGGGTATCACCTGTCACAGTACACATCTAGAAACAGCGTTACCAAGGACCATTATAGGATCCTCTACAACATAAGACCAGATTTCCCTAACCTGGATAGACCGAATATGCTATCACCCCGTGTGTTCCCACCCTTTTCCGAGCTCCTTCCATGTATTGAAGTAATAATATCCAAGGGTATATAGAATGGTGCTAAATATACCCTAATTGGGTGTGACCCACTTAGCCTTGCTGCATCTCCCCAGCTTTTCAATCATTCCCGGTTGATGAGGCTAAAGGCTACGATTACCTTTTAAAGGAATTTCACTTAGAATGTTCATTATCCTCCCATGATAATATACTGATAGCATTCATCCATACAAGTACGTTCTTGGTCCGAACGAAATTGAAGGCATTACTCCTACTACATCCATTTTGGAAAAATCCTCAAGATTAGTAGCGATTAGCCCTTGCACTTTGTGACGACCCGGAATTTCTAACAATTTAAATTGGAATATTTAATTGATTGTAAATATTTAAAAAGTTAATTTTTAACTTGAATTCAAATATGATTATTAATAGCAATTAAGTTATTAGATTTAATAAACTGAAATTGGGTAAAATGTTGAATCTGGAGTTTTAAGCCTGTTAAAAATAATTTGAAGGCTTATAAAATTTATAACGATGATACCGAAGATAATAGAATGGTTGAAATTTAATTTAAAGGTGATTTGTTCAGTTTTAAAAATATATCGTTTAAATTGAATTTAAAAATAGCCTTCCGAGGCACAGTCTCAGAATTTGACGAAACTAGTTCCATTGGATCCGTAATAGTTAGTTATTATCGGATTTCAATTTTCGTAGTAATCGGAGTTGTCGTTTAACCCTGGCAGCTCAAAATGCATAGAAACTATTTTAATCGATTTAATTTAAAATTGGTCGTTTATTTCCGTAACTTGCGCATATGATCGAACTAGCCTTCGAAACCTTTTCCATTGCGTTCGAAATAGGGTTATAACATTATAAACGCCCAGTGACACTCCTTAAGAGGAGTTCGAAGTTTTAAGTAGCAATTAACAAGGCATTTTGGAAGTTTTATAATATAATAAAATTGGAAGTCAACTAGTCAAAGATATTTTTATAAACAAACACTCGTACTCAAGAAGCCATCCCTAAATCTATATTTCATCTCCGTCTCCCTCTCTAATTTTCATACCGGATCGAAAAAAAAAAGATCGAAATCAAAACAAAAGAATAATGGCCGATATCTTTCTCCTATCCTTCCCTTTCCTCTCAAATTCAAATCGAAGGCCGAACGAAATCAGTTCGTTCGTCTAAAAAAACAGAGGACGCAAACGAATCAAGGAAGGTGTTCGAATTCAGATCTAGGTAGGGCGCCGCCCGTGTACTGGTTAGGGCAGAGGCCGGTGTTCAAGGAGGATTGGTGGGTGGTTTATGTGGAGGCGTTAGGGTTAGAGTCGCGACTGGGAAAAGCTGGTTCGAACGAATCTGGGAGGCTCTCGCGTTCATGGAGAGTCGAACGAAATCTAGGAAGTCGAGCCGTTGGTGTTCGTGAAGGGTTCGACAGTGAGGTACGCCTTTTCTCTGATTTGGGGTATATGTGTTTTTGTTAAAAATTTTTTACAGTAAACAATAGGTATAAATACATATACAGTGTGTTTAAAACCTAATAATATATATTTGTGTATATATATATATATATATATATATATATATATATATATGTGTGTGCGTGTGTGTGGATGTATGGAGTAAAAGCAGAAGACTATTTGAATTTATACATGCATATTTAATTTACTAGTTTAATTTTAAAAGTAATATATTTGTTTAGTTAACTTATTTAAAAATTATTTTGGTTATTAGAAGATTATTAAAAGGAAATTAGTTAGAAATTAATTTATTTAATTAACTTATTTAATTATTTGGTTGCTAAAATATTCTGTAAAAGGGAATTAGTTTAAAATTAAAATTAAATTTATTTGTTTAAAATGAAAATTTCATTGTTCAATTGTCTCGAATATTGAAAAAAAAATTATCTAATGTTTATACAAGGTTATAACCCGGGAAACCAAGTCGAAATTGAAGTGGACTGCAAACAAATTCAAAGGCGAGTTAATCTCACTCAACTGGGTTTTTTTTATTTAAATTTAAATGGTTAAATTTAAATAATTGGTTGAATGGTTGAATTGAATTAATGTGCTATATCATATATATAATAGTATATAATATATATTGGGTGATTGATTTCCCGCATTATATAGCGGATGAGACCCTATGAGCCGCATAATAGCGGATGATATTATATAAATCCCATATACCGCAATATTCCACCTCGAAGTGGAATTGGTATTGTGCTAACACCTGTGGACACAGGAAAACAGGTTGGAGGGATCCAACTGGATTCCTCACAATACATAAATTATTTTCATAATTGATGATGCATTTAATTTATATACTGTAAAAGATAATTTTGGGGATTAAATTTTGCTATGTTATGATTGAGTAAGTATAATTAGGGATTCTAAAATATAAACAGAATAAATTGGGTGGTTTGATAGGTAATTACTTAATGTAATTAATAAAATATAATTACGTAGGGAAGTAATTAATAAATAATTACTGGATGTAATTAGTTGAATGATGATTTGTTAATAGTAGTAAATTGGGTATAATTACTTTGTGTAATTAATCAAGAGATTAATTAAGATAATTAATTAAGGAGTAATTAATTTATTTAATGAAGTAAATAAAAAGGTAGATAATTACAGGATGAGATAAATCAAGAGTGATTAATATTTGTGGTTTAATTAATGATTAATTATTTAATGTAATTAAATTAGATTAGGATAAATTGAAATGTAATTAGAAATCATTAATTTATATAATCAATAATGTAATAAAAGATTGATTAATTAAGATTAATTAATCGATAATAAGTGATTTATGAGAAATTAATTAACTACTAATTAAGGATTAATGCAATTAATTAATTTGTGAAGTAATTAAAGATTAATTATTGATTTTGGTTAAGAATAATTAATTTGTATGATTAATTAAAGATAATTACTTTAATGTAATTGAAGAATAATTAATCCACGGTGATTAATTAAGATGGATAATGGAGGAATGATTGATTAATTGATTTGAAATTAATTATTGCTAAATGAAGGAATCTAAGTGATTGAGGTTAGTAATTAAATTAGAATTAATTAAATTAATTTGGAAGTGAACAATTTTGCTTATGGATGATTGAATGGTATTGGATGCCTTGAATGAGACTCGAAGAGACCGGGATCGGGTATTGGAAAATATCTGAAACCACTTCGAATTTTTATAGATTGATATATGAAATCAATAGGTTGGAATGAAATGATTTAAGTGAATTGGATTGTTTAATCTAAATTTTGATACTTAGAAAATTGATGTGTGAAATAAGTGATATCTATAACAAATTGTGAATTTGTAAATTGATACAAGTTACCCTAGGTTTTATATGAGTTATATGCTTTGTATTCCATGTTAGATGGGTTTACTCACGCTGGTTTCCAGCCTGACCCGGGTGTTACTTTGATGTAATGCTCGGGTCAGACCGGGTATTACAGAGTTTCAGGTAAGGGCATTCTGGAGCTCAGGAGGGGAGCTGGACGGCAAGAACAAATGGAGTGTTTCCACTGTATTATATTGTTGTATATCTGGGACTTGATGATTGAGTATATCTATTATCTGTATATTTTTGTAACTCTGATGAATCATAAATGTATTTGACAGATACAGAATTTCTTTGTATAACTGATGTTATTTGTTATTATATTTTATCCGCTGCGAATGTTAGATGTTGGTGTTTTTGTTCTTCTTATTCTTCTATCTCTTTCTTTTTCTTCCTAACTGTCTAAAATTTTAGGGATCGAAAATTTTGGGTCATTACACACTTCACTGCTCCATCTTCAATCCATACTCTTATTATCACATCGAAAACGTCCTTGTTGGATCGAAGTGGTTTTCGAACAACTTATCTGATCCTTGTCTTTTCGAAACAACGTTCGATACTTTTGGGTAAACTTAACCCCGGTTCTTTAGGAAATAAATAGACGAAAATATCATCGGGGATCACCTCCTAACCGTTAGTGGACGGATTTCCTTATCATCGTCCTAGAAGAACATAACGAGTTTATACATACGGTATAGCACCTCGAACGGTAACTGTACCATATAATTTCCGTATTTCTCCTAGATATTCCAAAGTTATATTTTGGTCCAGATTTGATAGTCGTTATTTGACAATCAAATAAAAATCATTCAACCAAATATTCCATTTTCCACTGAAAAACTCCAAATCTCTTTTTAATTAAATTTTAATAAATTAATTCTCTTATCAAAATTCATATACTTATCTTACCGAAGTAGGTATATTTACTAACCATCCTTTCAGAATATTTGAAAACATTTTTAAAAATAAATATGGAAAGTACCACTGTGGTATCAACCGTGGATTCACAACTCAATGGTTATGTCTCTATTCTAGCGAAATCCAAAACTTGACTATAGGCACTCACTGCCTCCGATTTTTCCACGAAAGCATACCATTACTTTCCAAAAAATTATGAAATAACTTTTTCCAAAATTATAATTATAAAATGTCTATATAAATTTCCAAGTTAATTTTTGCCAAATACTCTTTAAATAAAAGTTATTATAATAATACTGAATAATTTATCTTTTAAAATAATAATACTGGTTGATTCTTAAATAATAATTAACTTAATATAAACTGACTTAATTAATAATTTAATATACTTAAAATAGTTTTAAACAACTAAAAATTGGTTTCTTGAAATATTCTTAAACACTTTTAAATTTTCTAGTTAATACTTAAAAATCCTCTTTTTTAAAATAAACTTAACTTCTCAGAAAAATATATTTTTCAACTCCCATATAGCTAGTCTAATATTTATAAATCTCTCTTGATTTATTTCCAATTTTGATTTACGTCCTGATTCCATAATTTCCCTTTTCACATTTCTAAAATTAAATATACCATTTATTTTTAAGCCAATTTACCCATCTCCTTATAAATCCTCAGCATGACTTTATAACTTTAATTTATCCACTGATAATCAATTTACAATATTTATAAACCTTGTTTATAATTTCATAGTCTCATTTCCCATTTATAACGGTTTTATAATACTTACTCGATTTTAGAACGATTTCTAAATTAAATTCCATTTTTAAATTAATTTCTTAAATAACCCAAATATATTCCACTTTCTTCTTTTTACCATTTAAAATCTTATTTAAAATCTAGTATAACAACTTCGTATTTTATTTCAAATTTTCCTTTTTATTTTTTCGACTATTTAAATCTCGATTTTAAAAATAAATCCCTTTTAAACTTCAACAAATATCGCTTAAGTTCTGTTGTCTAAAACCTTTTTATTTACATTATTCCAAAATCTCTTTTCACAATATTCTAAAATTCTTATTTACAATGTTTTAGAATTATTAAATACACAATTGCATTAAATTATTTATTGTACCCAAAATTCATTTCTTTTAATTAATCCAAACTTCAATATAGATACTTCACTTCCAAAATCCCTTTTAAATTTTTTCTAAAATTCGAAACATTTATTATTGGTTTGTATAAATACCAAAGTCTAGGCCAAAACTACCATAGCATCCTATAAATTCAAATTACATTATAATCTACCACTGATTATTCCAACAAATAATACATCAATATATGAAATTAATTCAACATTTTTGAGGAATCCAGTTGGATCCCTCCAATCAGTTTCCCTACATCCACATATGTCAATACAATATAAAAATACCAATCCCACTTCGAAGGGGATATCGCGGTATATAGGGTAATCCGCTATTATACGGGGGGCATAGGGTGTTATCCGCCATATATATGCAGGAATATCAATCACTCCATTATATGTACTACTATATATAACATCACATTCAATTGAGAAAATATATCAATTTAGCCAATCAAATAATAATTAATTTTAACTACTTAAAATTAATTACGGTAAATCCAAAATTGAGTGAGATTAACTCACATTTATTTCTTGTCATTTTCGCGTTCCGATTTCGATTTAATTTGAACCTTGTGTCGATTGGACCTAAAATGAATGAGATATGCTTTTTATACAAATTGGAATTTTCTTAAAACAATTTACATATATATAACTTAATTTAAATCACTATTTTTAAATCATTACCCATCCACAAACATCAGCTCATAAAGATCAAGTTCGGCCCATCTGAAAAAACTAGCTCCTACTTCTTCTCTCCCAAATCCCCTATACGAGAAACACTACATCATTTCGTTCATGCCTCGTGTTAGTGACACACCTTCATGCATCATTAATGACCAACCCGAAATCATCCACATGATTGCCTCATCGATCTCCACCCTATTGCCAACTCGCCTCCTCCTCCGACTCACCCAAGCAAATCACGACACCACCATCGAATGCAGCAGCCTCCAAAAGTCACGACCCCCAAACGGACGCCGCACGCTCCTAAATTATGCACATGCGAGCTCTTTCCTCCACAAAAAAATTGCGCCTAACCTCGACACCCAGTTCCATTCGAATCGCACACAAAAGCCAACCCTAGCTTAGCATGTTCGCTCGCCCTTCACCGTCGATCACCAAATCCTAGTGCCGCAATTCATACAAACATTCCACATCCAAGCATTGAGCAAAACAAGATTTTTAAAAATGGTTTTATATTTTTTTGAAAGATTTGTAAGATATTGATTTTTTTCTAGTTCGTTCACTTTTTTTCTACTATCTTTGGTTAGGCTGCTTTAGTATAGAAGAAGATTAATGCGTACTTAAAAAGAGAGGAGGGAAATGATTGAAAGGAAGGCAGTGTATTAAAGAAGGGCTACAGTGATTGAGAAGAAGGAAAAGCTAATGTCAATAGATTATGACTGGTCAACATATGATATATATTATTTTAAAATTTCACATCGTCTCGATTACACAGCTAAAAATCTCGAACCCCTATCATGCCATGCCACTAGGTGTTTATAATGTTATACCCTAATTTCTGATGCAATGGAAAAGGTTTCGAGTCCTAATTCGATCGTATGGAGAAGATAGCTTTTTGGACCCAATTATTATATTGAATTTTCGATATAAATTTCACACGTTTATATCCCGTATGGCCAAACGATAATTCCAAACATTACAAAACTTGAAATCCGATAATAATACACAATTACGGATCTAATGGAACTGGTTTCACTTAATTACGAGACTATGCCTAGGAAGGATTTCTTTAAATGTTAATTCATACGATTTATTTTTAAAATTGAACAAGTCACTTTTAAATTCAGTTTAGAAAGTTTTATTATCTTCATTAATATTAATAAAAATTTTATAATCCTTTAAATTATTTTTTAACAAGCCGCTCTTTACACAAATCAAAACTATAATATATATATCTCATATCAGAGTACACAAATCAATAATTACCACCCTGAACAGTTATGACAACCTGCTCTCAAAACTGCTGGTAATTTCAACCAAAACACTGCAGCAGAAATAAACAAGTACGAGTAATATGTCTTCGCCATCTAGCTCATCTCTGAGCTCCATAGCATCCTAACGTGAACCTGTAATACTCGGTCTGACCCAAGCATTATAATAAAATAACATCCGAGTTAGTCTGCAAAACCAGCATAAGAAAACACACTCAATTTGAATTTTTAAAGTTTCAAAATCTTTTGAAAATCAAAGGTATCTCGTAAGACCACACCACAAATAAACACGACGGATTTTTACCTTACGATAACCAAAATGTTTCATACTAAAATCCTCTAATATTATAATAGTGTCTAAGTACAAATACTTATTCAAATAGCTGAAATTCTTGCATCTCACGTTTCAGCATAGTTGGGCACAATAAATACCGTACGGCGCTTATTGGAGAATTGATTCCATTTGAATGACTAGACACTGGGGTACCACCTGTCACAGTACACGTCTAGAACAGCGTACCGAGGACCATGCTGGGATCCCCTACTACACAAAATTGGACTATCCTGACCTGAATAGACCGAATATATTATCATCCCGGGTGTTCCCACCCTTTTACGAGCGCCTTCCATAATCGTAGTAATAATATCCGAGGGTATCTAGAAAGGTGATAGACATACCCTACTTGGGTGTTATCCACTTAGCCTTGTTGCATCTCCTCTGCTTTTCAATTATTCCTGGTTGGTTAAGCTAGAGGCTACGATTACCTTTTAGAAATATTCACTTAGAATGCTTATTGTCTTCCAATGACAATGTTCTGATAGCATTCATCCATATAAGTTAGTTCCCGGTCCGAACGGAATCTAAGGCATTATTCCTACTACATCCATTTTTGAATCACCCTAGGATTAGTAGCGATTAGCCCTTGCACTTCACAGCTCCATCTTAGACTCCATGCTCTTATCTTCATTTCGAAAACGTACTCGTTGGATCGAAGTGGTTTTGGAATAGAAAATCTGATCCCGATCTCTTCGAAACAATGTTCACTATTTTCGGTAAACTCAACCCCGTTCTCTAAGAAATAAATAGACGAAGATAAGATCGGAGATCACCTCCTAACCATTAATGGATGGATTTCCTTAAAAACGTCCTAGAAGAACGAAACGAGTTTATACGTACAGTATAGCACCTCGAACGGTAACTGTACCATATAATTCTCATATTTCTTCTAGATATTTCTAAAGTTATATTTAGGTCCATATTTGATAGCTGGTTATTTAACTATCAAATAAACAATCAATTCTACCAAAACTTCAATTTCACTGAAAAACACCAAGTCTTATTTAAATCAAACTTTTAAATAAATTAAATCTATTTATCCAAAGTTTGTGGAAAGTACCACTGCGGTATCAAACCATGGATCATAGCTCAATGGTTACGTCTCTATCTTTAAGAAATCTAAAACTTAACTGCAAGCACTCACTGCCTCTGACTTACGCCACGCGAGTATACCATTACTTTTCCCAAAAGCTTAATTTAGAAATTATCTCAAAATAGCGCTTATAATTCTAAAATAAATTTTCAAGTTTAATCTAGCCAAAAATACTTAAATATAAGTTACTATACAAAGCCATATTAATATTTAATAATTTATCCTTTAAAAAAATGCTAACCATTTTTTTAATAATAATACATCTTTAAAAATAATATAAAGTAATAATTAATAATTAAATATACTTTAAATAATTTAAAATAATTAAATAACTAATTTTCCAGAATATTTTTAACGCTTTTAAAATTACCAAATTAAAAATTAAAAATCCTCTTTTCAAAATAAGCCCAATTCTCGATTTTAAGTTCACTTCGTACATTTTGAAACCTTACTTGAACACTAGTAAACCAATTTTACAATTATTTCCAAATTCACTTTTATCATTCAAAAATATTTAAAATCTCAATTTTGAAACCTTTTATATTTTAAACAAGTTCTCCTTTATAAATACTTTTATTCCAAAAATCCTTGTTCACAATTCTTTACCAATTTAAACCATATTATTATTGGTATTTAAAAATACCAAAAATCCAGGTTAACTTCCATAACACCCAATCAATTCAAATCACACAACAACTTATCACAGATTATTCCAACTGTACCCATATCTATGTATGTGAAATAAAATTGTATATTTTTGAGGAATCCAGTTGGATCCCTCAAACCTTTTTGCCTGCATCCACAGATGTTAGCACAATATATAAATACCAATCCTACTTCAAGGGGGATATCGCGGTATATAGGGTCATCCGCTATTATGCAGGGCGCATAGGGTCTTATCCGCTATATATATGTGGGAATATCAATCACTCCAATATATATATATATACACACTACTATTTATAATATCACATCCAACTGATAAAAATACATTCATTTAACCAATCAATCATTAATTAATTTTAACTATTTAAAATAAATAGCGCCAGTCCAAAATTGAGTAAGATTAAATCACCTTGATTTTTAAGTTGCCAATGTTCCAATTTTAAATTTAATCTAAAAAATTTGCAAGCTCCAATCGACCCCAAATCTACTCCACTGCGTAGTGCTCATCGCGGCGTTTCCGACGCCACTTGTTTTTTCAGATTCAGACATCGTATGACAAAGCTACGAAGTTTTAAAGTTTTGGAGATAATTTATATATAATAAATTTCGTTTTTTTAACTAAAACCAGATGAAATCTGGGCCGTACATTTCATGATATGCAAATCTAGCTGCACACTTTGTCTTCTCCTTTGCGTTCACTCCCCAGGTAAACGTACGTGAACAACCCATCACCGCCCCTTTTAGGGTTTATAGCCGCACCTCCTCGATTGCCAAGGACATGATCGGAGGCCAACATATCGAAGCCCTCCTTGAACTCTATCTCCTCCATGAACCCCGTCAAGCTCGGCGCCTTCCTCCCCTCGAAATTCTTGAATGAACGACAGCTCTTTTCGACTATTTTCTGGCTTCAAACGATGACGATAACAAAGATCCACCGTTGGATCTGTATATCTCACAACGCTCTTCAATATTGTAGTTGGAGAATGTTGATGAAAGCTAAAGGATTGGAAGAAATTCAAAGAGGAAGAGATGTAGCTTTTAGCCATTGATTTGTTAAGAACGGCGGCTGGGTGAATTTCGCTAGGGTTTAACTATAAAACGCGTATATATATGCGTACACACAATATTTTATTATTATTTTCAATTTTAACGTGCTTTTTCAAACGAACACCAAACGAAACATGTGGCATTTATAATGTTCTACCACTATCCCGAAAACAATGGAACATGTTTCGGGGCCTAATTCGATCGTATGTGGAAGATAGCTTTTTGAATTGAATTAAAATATTAAATTTCCGATATTTATTTCAACGCATTTCTATTTCGTACGACCAAACGATAATTCCAAACGCTACCATATTTGAAATCCGATAATTATACACTGTTACGGATCCAATGGAATTGGTTTTGTCGAATTCCGAGACCGGAAGGCTATTTTAACACGTCGATTAAATCAAGCGATTTTCAAAATCAACGAAATCATTTAAAATTTCAATTTTAAAACTTACCAACTCATTTATCATTCAAATAGAATTTATATCCATATTAAAAATCATTCTGTTTCATATTAAATCAAAATTTGATTATTTACACTTTTATCATATATTAAATTCCACTATTAAATTAATATATAAACTTCCAATTTTAACTTATCAATTTTTTATTCCATTCAAAAGTTCATATTATAATCCTAATCCAAATTGAATTTAAATAAATTTCAAAAATCATTTTCCATTCCCATTTAACTCCAGATTCCCATATTTATCCAATTTCAATATCAATGTACCATTTTACCAAATCAAATAAATCGCTATATTTGTAATTTTAAACCATTTCAGAAATTCTTCCATATTAAAATCAATTAATAATTCAAATTCAACGTTTAAAATAAATTAAATGTTCAAAACTAAACGACCAAAATTTCTGGTCATTACATTCCTCCCTCCATATAAAAATTTCGTCCCTAAAATTTGCTAAGGTAAGAAAAATACTTCCAAACTCATTAACTTTTCTAAAACCCACTTAATTAAAATCCCACATTCACTTCGCTAAACCTTTAGTTTTTATCCAAAACAATTATCTTTCCTTTCTGACTCGGAACCCTTATTTTCTAGTAAAATTCAAAAATCACCTTTCTAGTTAAACAAAAAATTTCCAAAAATTTTGTAACACCCAATGTTTTTGAAATTTTTTGGCAGAGTCTCCTTTGTACGGAGTGTCTTTTACAATATCACAAATATGATAAAAATATATACATCGACCCACACGGTGAGAAAAAAATATATAACAATATATTATCATTTATTTATTTTTATTGCGTAGGCGTCCCTTTATTTTAGTGTTTTTAAGCAAGCGGCTTATTATATGCATTTACACAACCCAAAAACTATCCAACAGCTCCTTGTACTTGTACTTACTCAAAATAAGCACATGAATTTCCACAAAGATGAAATTTTATAACATTTCAATTATTTAACTAGCTAAACACAAAAACTTCATAACACGGACATTCCAAACATATATTCACAAGTAATTATAAGGTTCCAACACTTATTTAATCCCTTTCCATGGATTCATATATCATTGATATCATTTCACTAAATTCAAAAATGATTTAAAACCAAATTTTTTGCATTCAATTTATATTTACAACAACCAACTCATATCCATTTCTAATTGATTTCTATCTGCTTTACTTGCATAAATTCATTTTTATTCAATTGCAAATTGATTCACCATCAATTTATTTACATTCCATTCACTATTCACTTCCATTATATGCAAATCCATTTTACCAGCTTCAATTTAACCCTTTTCAAATTGACTTTAAACTAACTTATCTAATTTCCTTTTGATTCCCATTTATGCTATCCACCACCTTATTTGCTTTTTTTTCATTAACACATTCCAATCCATGTTAATTTTATTTATGAATCCATTTCATAAATAATCAATTAAGTTAAGTTTCCATGGCAATCAAATTCTAATTCATTTTAAATTGATTCATTCAATTTATTCACTTCCGTTTACTTAGTATATCCAATTTATACTATAATACTCGGGGACCATTTCATATAATTATCTCTAATGTTTATTATGAATATTCCATATCATTATTTAAGTTATATTCAGCTTTAACCTTAAGTTCATACCCAACTTACCCAAGCCATATTCCAAATAATATTCAATTTCTTTTCCCTTAAATTGAATTCATTCCTTGTTATCAATTTCTTAACCTTTTTAATCGGGTTATACTTTTCACATTCCCAATTTAACAAGTTATACAACTTATTTATTCACAATTTTTTTATTTTCCTCTTACGTTTACCCACATTAAATATTTATAACATATCGTTATATAATCACCTCACACTTTATATTCAATTTACTCCATTCTAATTCACTCCACAATAAAATTCAAAATTTTGAATTTCCATTCTTTATTATAATTTCACTATTTTTTTTGGTTTCACCATTTCATTTCTCAATTCATAATTTCAAAAACTTTTTTACTTAAAATCTTATGTTGCTCACCTGAGCACACTTACATTTTATAATCATACTCTGGATTATATACATCACTTAATAGCTTAAGTGTATTCATTCCATTTAATAATTATAAATTATAGTTATATAATTATTTTACATTTCTAGCTTAACATTCCATTCAATTCAAATCCAATTTCTATTTTATTTACTTACCTTAAGTTAAATTTTAACTCCCAATATTCATTTTAACTTACTCAAATCAAATTTTTAATTTCAGGATTAAATTTTCACTTTCCTTTCTTATTCATACCAACTCCACATCACAAGTTCAATGACTGATTTTTCTTAACTTTACAAATTATTTAAATGGTAATTTTAGAATTCAATCACCCGATTTTATTTAAAATCATTTAAAATCATAAAATATGCATATACCACTTTGTCATATCAAATCATCCTTTCGGAATTTTAAAACAACTTGCTTTGTTTTCCCAAAACAATTTCACTTTGGAATTTCCTAAAATGAACTTGTTTATCAAGAAAGCCAAGCAAATAATCACAAATATTCACTATAGTAGCAATCAGTCACCTTGAAACTCGAAAATGAATAATGATGATGTGGCCATCATCACCAGAATTGTTTTCCAGCGACTAAAGTAAGTTCAATGCTTCCTTACTTCCAAAATTCATTTTAAAACAATTTCCTTTCCAAAAACATCTCAATTTAATACTCCATTATTCCTTTCAAACCTTATTGGAAAACATTTCCAAAATTTCCAAGATTTAAAAAAATTCCAACACTTGATTCAAATTTTGGTCAAATTAAATTTTAGTTACACTCCTTTGTATAAATCATATTTATAAAATCTCTATTTGGTTATATATATAACCATTTCAAATTTTTTTGATTTTTATATTATCAACCAACATTCCAAGCATATACAATATAATAATTTCAGAAAATTATTTCTTTTATGTCATAATATAATTTTGGGTAAAATTATTTCATTTACCCACTTTACAACAATACTATGTCGGTTTGCCTCATTTGAGAGTTTAGGAACCCTTATTATAACAGCCCGCACCTCAATTAACGCAGATTTTGTCCCCAACTTAGTCACCTCCACATCATAGGCCAAGCCAAGGTGGTGGGTTTGTTCCATAAAAGGCCTCGACGTTGTTATGAGGTGAAGGCTTTGGTATATAAGCACCCACTTTTATAGTATTATCCACGATGTGGGACTATTATTCCCATTTTGAAGGGGTGTTACATTCTCTCCCTTTAGAGCCCAACGCCCTCATTGGCTCATGAACAAAACACCACCCAGGTGTCGTGGCTGTAACACGTACATGCCACAATTTCGGCCGGGTGTGGCTCTGTACTAATTATGGCGGCCCAACACACAGAAAGTCATTGAAATTCTTTATATAATACTCAAAATATTCTTTATTAATCTCAAAACTTATTTTATTTTTAAAACATTATTATTATTAAAAACCTTAACTTACAAAAATACACTATTTTGACCAATAAATGCAAAAGTTCACATTTTTAACTTCTAAAATTCAACAAAAATACTTTTCTCACTTAGGAAAATATTTCAAACCGTTTCCAACCTTATTTATAACCAAAAAAATAATTTAAAACCAATTTCCACCTTTTTATTTAAATAAACCACATTTAAAATTAATTGCTTCTTTTGAGAATTATTAAAAGAAGAAGAATAGCAATAATTAATAAAATTATTGCACTATCACAAAATAAAAATCATTTTCCATTTATTTTAACTCAAACCACAATAAAGAGGCTTCTAAAACTTTATTCTCACCTTTTATTACTAAAATTCATTGTTTATGTCAAATAAACAATTTAAAACTCCAATTGTATTTAATTCTCAGTATTAAATTATAAATACCATTATAGTTTAATATTAATAGGTAATCACTAAAACCAGGGTTGTTGCACCTATCGATACGGTTGTACTTTCTATACCGACCAGAATTCAAAAACACTCAACCAATAAGTCAACACAATATAAAAACATTTTATATTCACTAACAAATACGCGCTTATAACTATTAATACACTCAAACTCATTCTAGATGTAATGACCCTCAATTTTCGATAGCTAAATTTGTTAATTTAATAGGATTTTGGTAATTAAGTCTGGAATAAATAAAAATTTGAAATTTGTTAATGAATTAATAAATGGAATGAGATGTAATGATGTTAATTCTATTCATAAAATGATAATTAGTTGAATATATAATTGGAAATTGTAACAACCCGCATATTTTACGATTGTATATTTAAATAATTTATTTAAATATAGCATCGTTAGTCGGATTAAAATTCGAAAAGCTACTTTTTGCAAACAGTCGAATTAGAGCTCGAGACCACTTCTATCGAGTTCAAAATGTCGTTTGCAATCTTTTTGAGTATAAACTTCGATATGTTTGGATTTAGTAGAATTTTGCTACCTTTTCACTTTGGGTTGAGTTTGGGTTTCAGCCCAATATCCTAACATAAGCCTCTAGCTCGGTCCACCTCTCCTTTTCACTTCATTCTTATTTTTCCTAATACTCAAGCTTTAGCAACAATGGAGAGAGGAATGTGAAATTAAAACTCCAAGCCCTAATCATCTTTGCAAATTCAAGTTCTAGCTCCAATTTCATAGAAGAAGCTTTGTTAAGTCTTCTCTTCTTCTTCTCCAACTCATTCTCCTTTCAATTTCAGAAATTCCTAAACCTAACTTAGGAAATGTTTCTCTTTTAAGCTTAGATTCAAGCTTGTTGGGTTAGAATTTAAGAGTGATTGTTCTTGCCATTGCTCTATAGCTTCTCTCTTGTGATTTTGAATTTAAAGGTGAGATTTTTATCTCACATCTATGTCTATATCCATCTTTGTTGTTAGGTACGAATTTCTAACATCTATTCATGTTCATTTGCTTTTGATTTGAGTTGGTTTTATGAATATTCCAATTTTTGGCGTTTTGAGGTCAATTCTTTGAAAATCCTATCTTGTATGTTTGGACATGTTATTTGGAGTGTATCGAAGAGCTTATAAGGCTGGGTTGTCACTTGGCATAAATCCCTAGTCTTCGTCGCTCGTCCGATCGCTTCCGATTTGGATTTTTGCCATTTTTGGTCTAGGCAGTTTTTTTCCTAACAGGAAATTTCAGACGTCTGGAAGAAAATCCAGACGTCTGGTTTCAAATTCAGACGTCTGGTTCAGAAATCCAGACGTCTGGAATTGGTCCCTGAAAACGCAAAAAGGCAGAGACAAAATCCAAACGTCTAGAATTCCATCTAGACGTCTGGTAAGTGGTTCAGACGTTTGGTTGGTAATTTCAGACGTCTGAAATGTGCAGTTTTGCCTATTTTGGCTATTTTTGAGTGGATTTCCAATTTTAATCGATTTTTGTTGATCCGGTTAGTTATTATCACTTATTAGTGACTTTGATGACTTCTTTCTTTGGATTTTTGGGAATACCCATTTTGATGGATTTGGTATCGATTTCTTTGGATTTAATTCACGTCTTCGTATGTGAATTTTTGGTGATTGATTGTTTCTACAATCATTTCTATGGTTAGTTACTTTAAAATGCAAATGTTTCTATACTAGTAGTAAATATTCAAATCCTTTCATCAAGACGATTTCAACTCTATTTTTGATACAAAGTTCGTTTATAACACTACGCCATAGATGACCTTCTGCAACATTTTTGCAAGGTGTTGCTAACTAAAATGTTGCGACAGCTATAAAATTTTGGTCCTACTGCAACGTTGTATTTTTGGTGTTACCTTAGCCATAAAAATGTGTTGCTCTAGCTAAACAAGTGTAACACGATGCAACATTTTTATATAGTGTTGCCATAGATTTATTCTAATTAAAAAAAATTAAATTTTTTTTACACCTCAGTGATCCACACCACCATTTAAAACAAAATCTCAACCGTCGATTCGCACCATCGATCCACACCTTACCAATTTCCATTTCCCGCTTTACTTTTCTTTCTCATTCCTCTCTGTTTGAAAATTAGGGCACACGATTTTTCTTTCTCGTTCCTCTCTGTGAAAACTAGGGCACGCGATTCCAGTTGCTTTGATGCTCTGATTGATCGAATCTAGTGTAAGAAACGTTCCTGGTAGCTTGCTCCTTCATTCTCCTTGATTGATTGCTCGAATTGCTTTGACTTCGTCGTCGGGTGCGATGTGATATTATTTGGTATGTTTTTTGCCTTCTGGTTTACTTGATTATTCTCAATTTTGGTTACACTCGCACGCTTTTGCCGATGATGAATTGGGATTTATTTATAGGCTTTATTTCCTATAATCTCGAGTTTAATCTTTCTGTTGGACTTTGAGAAATCTGGTATGTTGGATTGCGATGATGTATTGGTATGTTGGATTTTGGTCCACTGGCTTGATTTTGCTTTGCCGATGATGAATTGCGATGTGATATTATTTGGTATGTTGGATTTTGGTTCACTAGCTTGTTTTTGATTTCTGATCTGAGCTTGTTAGCTCCTTCTGCTACATTTGTTAAACCAGAACTTGAACCTTTGTTAAACTTGTTCACATACCTTTGTACCTTGCTGCATTTGTTAAACCAAAACTTGAAGTATTTGTATTCTGTTGTCCTCTTGAAAACTGCTTCACTTGAAAACTTCTGCATTTTCGAAAATCAGAACTTTGAAAGTGATCTTTGGTTTTATTAAACTGTTGACTAATCTGAACATTGAGTTTTGGTTTCCACGATATATACAAACATATGTGTGTTGAGCTTTGTTGGTTTTGCTTGGTCTGGACTGAACTAGTACCATGCTAACCTTGTTCTTTAACATGAACTAATGCTCCAAGTCCTCTGTATATCATATTACTGCCTATGTTTCTCTTGTACATGCCTGATGCATTCACTGTTTTTGCTTGATGGGCTGCCTATGTGTACTGCTGTGTTTCTTGCATTAGCTTGTCTACATTTTGCTGAACCTGGTTCTTGTTTATTTTGTTGGTTGCTTGGCCCTAAGTTGAATCCAGTCGATGACTCGGGTTTGACCTTGTGCCGTGTCCATTTTTTTTGGCTTGTCTACATATCTGGCTGCACTTGAGTATGAACTTGCACTTGAGTAGTTGCACTTGAGTAGTTTCTTGTACCAAGCCTTATGATGCATGTATGTTCATCCATGTACATGCATTTCTTGGTCATGTTATGTTGCTTGCTGTGTTAAGTACTACTTCATGCACTTGGCTTCTCCTTTGTGCATTTTTGCCTGAACTGTTGCTTGTTGTCTTCCACACTGTCTTGTATCCATGTTTTGCATTTATGTTTGGCTTATGCACTTGTGAACAGCTGACTTGTGCATTCACAGGTTGTCCGTGCAAATATTTGGTCCTTGTCAGAAAAAAATATGAAAAGAAACAACCCAAATACCTGAGGCAAATAATATAACAAAAATATTTTCATTTTCTGTTCGAGTTAAATATTATTTTCCAGATTACTGCTTTTGAATTATATGTGACAGGTATTGAAGACTGGACAGCTGGATACAAGCTTGAAGACAGAGTCAAATCAAATGTGCTTGAGCTTGAAGACTGGACCCGCTACTCGGCTCGCCTTCGGCTCGGCACTCGGCTCGTCATATATTTGTCAGTGTCGGTGTTTGTATAAATTGAAACTGCATATGCAATGAGTGAACTGAGTGATGTAGTGAGGAATATCTGTATATGTGAATATCAGTGTTATATATCATTGAATTGTAAAATAGTGGAGTCAGGAATTTGTACTATTTCAAATGTTGAAATAAAATATTTATTTAAATAAATTACTTTTTGAATATCAAATTCTGTGCAATAGCATTTTATTAAATAAATATTTATTTCTATTAAAAAATCAAATATGCTCTACATTGTGGGCCCTACAAATTCAGAAAGTTAATATCTATAGCAACATTTTGGAATGTTGCTACAGACACATATGGATGTTGCTATAGACCCAAATAGGGTTCTATTACAACAATATTACTTATGTTGCCTTAGAGAGTCAAAATGTTGCCTTTGAGGTCTAAGGCAACGGCAAAAATTGCATCACCCGAAAAGTGTTGCCATAGACCTATGGCAACATTTTTTGGGCCTGACCCAACATTTTTTTTGTGTTGCAGAAGGCCATTTATGGCGTAGTGTAAAACCGTTTTCCAAACTATTAGTATATCCAAACCTTTACCTCACTCGTATGAGAAATCTAATTAAACGGCTTAGTAAAACAAGTGGTATGAAACGCTTGCGTTTACTTCGTCGGTTAATTCTTGGATTTGTTCGATTGAAACTCTTGTGACAATTTCGAGTGGAGATCTACAATTTGTTTGTAAATATTTAAGTTAAGCTTGTGGTTATGGGACATGAAGCTAAACTCATATATTTACTAGCACAGTGTAATTTACAGTTATTGTGACGACCGCCTATGACTCTTGCACCAAACAAGGGAATAGTGCGCTGTAAAGTGTGCCAGGCAGCCATGGATGATCGTCAGGGTAAGGTAAAACAATAAACTCTATCGTATTACTCACAGCGCATGGATAAAATACAATAGAAAAGTATACATAGTGAAGCTCCACAGAACAGAATCTCATCATATAAACTCATAATAGTTTGGTAAAACAACCTAAAAAGTCAATACATCAAGCCTCACTACATAACACTCAGAGAATCATACAAACAGCGGAACAACCAGTACATATAGTAAGAAAACAATATGCAAAATCCTCCAGCTCGTCTTCGTCATCAATAGTGTTGGTCACTAAGAACAGCACCTGTCACCTGCTACCTAGTCTGCCCATCCCAAAATGGATGAATAGCCCAAGGTAATAAGAGTTAAACAAAAAACCTTGAGTCAGACAAAAGTCTTAGTGAGCAGTGAATCAACTATCAAACATATCAAAAGAGCATAAAGGGTAAAAAGGAATAGGAACTCAACCATCCCACTCCACCTCTTTCTACAGTGATAGCCCCCAGACACACAAAGCAGAAACAAACATAATAAATAAGACATTCAAAGTAAAGCTATTATTACTCGAGTCAAGGTCGGTGTTTTCCAAGTACAGACTCCAAGGCCTAAACCAAGATCAGGTAAGCACCGTGAAAACATCGCTCTTGGCCCAAGCGACGATACAACCAAAACATCCAAACATCCATGACTCTGGCTATCACTGTTATCATTGCCTCGATATCACCATTAATTGAATGTCCGGCTCATTATTTCATCCGTCCGCCAAGGGCTAATGGTAACCCCGGTTCTAGACATAACTCCGCACGTCGTCGCAGCCTGTGCCTAGGACTATCGAATCTGCCCAGAGTACTTAGCACGTCGCCGCAGACCGTGCCTGGGACTATCGAATCTGCCCAGCGTACTCTTGCTTTGAGAATGCTAGAACCTTCAATAACGATGAGATCTCATCCTCCTCGATGACTATTCACATACTAGCTCAAGCGCCTCTCGAGCCAACCATTATCAACAAACTCGAACCATATCACCGAGTTATCAACATGCTTGGAATGATCCCGTCTGGATTAAACCAAGGCTTTCTCATATCATGCTTTGCTTCATCGCATCATAGCAAAGTCCCATCTCAACATCATGCTTTGCCTCATCACATCATAGCAAAGTCCCATCTCAACATCATCATCAAATCTATCCATATGAGCTTTTTCATCCGCTTCATATGCCACAGGCAGCTTTCCTTATTCAAGAGCCTTTCCACTTGGCTTTTGAATCATCTTCGACCATCTTGTCCAAAACAATCACTAATCAACTAATCAATCAAATCAATCATTAGTCTAAGTAATCAAGCATTCAAACAAGATCTAATAAGCAATTATAACAAGAATGGCAATTTGGTAAATAAAGAGTCCAAATCTTACAAGCATGTATAATGAGCAATATCTCTACAACTTGATAAATGAACTTTCATAAGTTAACATGTAGTAAAATGGACAACAAAACTTCATAAACAATGGATCTATATGCAGATTTAAGGAAAATGCAAGAAATCACTATCTTTAACACACAAACAAACCACCGATCCAATATACTCCTTTGGGTCCGTGTGAGAGATAACCACCACTCACCGAATCACCTAAACACTTCAAAAGAAACTAACTCCAGATCTGGACAGCAAAGGACCTAGCTTGATCGGACAAGACTCCGCTTCAAACTATGATATCTCTCTTCAATGGATGGAGATCTTCAACTTTGGCTCTTGGATCTTAGATTTGATCTTCAATCTCGGATGGATGGAAGCACTAGATTAGAGTGGAGAAAAAGAAGTGAAGAAGTGTTGTAGTCGAGCTCTCAAAATGGCAGCACTTCGTCGCTTCAAAATCCGGATCCCAAAAATGAAGATAGGCACTTCTATTTATAGGCTGGAAATCCCTTAAGTCGGCCATCCCCTTAAGTCATCCACGACCTAACCCTTGCCGACCTAACGACCTACGACTCAAGACACCACACGACCTAACACACACTTCTCAACACACACGACTCACGACTCATAAATCCCACGGCCTACGACATAACCCTTGAAGCCGCCCCAACACTCTATGACTTAGCACCTATACGACCTACGACTCAATTACACTGCCAACCTAACACAAGGGACGACTGAACACACATGGCTTAGCGACCCAACGACCTAACACCCTTAACTCGTTCACGACCTAAGCCTTAGGTCGCTTAACCCCTTAAGCCACTAACCCTTGAGTCGGCATCACCTAAGCCGTTAGTTCCCTTAGGTCGGCCAATCACCTTAATTCGCTCTCTCCTAAGTTTTCAACTGCCTTAAGTCGTAAACTCCTAAGTTGTTAGCTCCACTAAGTCGGCCACCCCTATAAGTCGTTCCATCACCTTAAACCGTTATCTCTTAAGTCGGCCACTTTCCTAAGTCGTTCCACCGACTCATCACTCCACACGACTTATCTTACGGCGATCTATCTCTGGACGACTCAATCTCCGAACGACTTAAATTCTGAACGACTTAATGGCACTAACGACCTAATAACAACAGTTCTATGATACTTCGATCCGTAAAAATATGGGTCGTTACATTCTCTCCCCCTTAGGAATTTTGCCTCCGAAATTCCAAACAATCAAGAGAAACTAAAACTATTCTGCATGCCTACCATTCATAGCAATCAACAAACCATGCATCCAAATACTAACCTAGCATGCAGAGTTCTAAGACTAGAACAAGTTACAAATTCATGAGATGTTACGACACCTTAGGGCCATACCTCGAAGAGCTCAGGATGAGCTGCCTTCATCCTTTCTTCCTCCTCCCATGTACAATCGTTAACATCATCACTCCATTGTACCTTGAGCAACCTGACTACCTTCTTCCTAAGCTGTTTCGTGTCAGTTTCCATAACACGAAGCGGTTTACGAGGTATTCTAACAACTGGATCAACTTCCAAATCTTTATAACTATCAGCAGAAACCACTGTACTTGGGTCATGCACATACCTCCGTAGATACGATATATGAAAAACATTGTGCACACTGGACATCTTTTATAGTAATTCCAACTTATAGTCGAGCTTTCCAATTCGCTCGACAATCGGGAATGGTCCAACAAATCTCGGTGTCAACTTTCCTTTCTTCCCGAATCGAATAACATTCTTCAATGGAGAAACCTTTACGAAAACCATATCGCCTACGTTGAATTCCAAATCCTTATGACGCTTATCGGCATAACTTTTCTGACGGTCTTGGGCTGCCTTCATTCGTCGTCGAATGATCTCTATGCAATCGGAAGTCTGTCGAATCATTTCTGGCCCAAGTATCAATTTTTCTCCTATTTCCAACCAACATGTCGGAGAGTTACATGGTCTTCCATAAAATGCTTCATACGGTGCCATACCAATACTTGACTGGTAACTGTTATTATATGCAAATTCCACCAAATGAAGATGATCTTCCCATGATCCTCCAAAATCTAAAACACATGCTCTAAGGAGATCTTCCAAAACTCTGTTGACCCTCTCGGTCTGACCATTTGTTTGGGGGTGATAAACTGTACTCAAACACAACTCGGTTCCCAAAACTTCTTGGAAGCTCTTCCAAAATCCACTAGTGAACAATGGATCTCGATCGGTCACTATACTATTCGGAATACCATGGAATCGAACTATCCACTTAACATACAGCTCAGCCAATTTCGATGCAGTCCTAGTTGATCGAACAGGAATGAATCTTGCACTCTTAGTCAAACGATCTACTATGACCCAAATTTCTTCATTTCCCGCTCTTGTTCTAGGTAGTCCATCGATAAAATCCATCGATATTTGCTCCCACTTCCATGTAGGAACTTCTAACGGCTGAAGCAATCCACTTGGCTTCTTCTGTTCGGCTTTTACCAACTGGCAGTTCATACATTTGGAAATAAAATTTCCAACATCCTATTTCATACCTTCCCAGTAATAGGTTCTCTTCATATCCCGGTACATCTTATTTCCTCCTGGATGAATTGTCAACTTCGAGTGATGACTTTCCATAAGAACTTTATCTCTCAATCCATCTATATCGGGAACAACTAGTCGTCCTTGTTTTCGAAGCCAACCCTCTCGATCGATTTTGAATCCTTTATCCTTCTCTGGGTCCAATCCAGATTTCAAATCACGGATAATCTTGACAAGCTTATCGTCTCGCTTTTGGCTCTCGCCAATCCTTTCCACAAGAGTAGGTCTTATCGATAAGTTTGCCAATATTTAAGGTTCCAATTCACATCTAGGCCTGAAGTCAAATCCAGCTAAATACTCGAGACTCTTCCATTCTGAAAACATGGCTCCCAATCCTGCATGCCTTCGACTTAACGCATCTGCCACTGCGTTACCTTTTCCTGGAGTATAGGCTATACCAAAATCATATGATGCTAAAAACTCTAGCCATCGTTGCTGTCGAAGATTCAAATCCTTTTGGGAGAATAGATACTTCAACGACTTATGATCTGTAAACAACTCGAATCGAACTCCCAATAGGTAATGTCTCCACATCTTCAAAGCAAATACAATCGCCGCTAACTCCAAATCATGAGTCGGATAATTCCTTTCATGCGGCTTCAGTTGTCAACTTGCATATGCAACAACTTTATCCTTTTGCATCAGCACTGCTCCAAGTCCAGTACCACATGCATCGGTGTAAACCACCATCTCATCATTCCCACTTGGAATAGTCAAAACAGGAGCACTTGTCAGTCGCTCTTTCAGGATTCCGAAAGCTTGCTCACACTTAGCTTCCCATCTGAATACTTGATTCTTTTTCGTCAATCCTGTTAACGGTGCAGCTATCTTGGAAAAGTCTTTGATAAACCGACGATAGTATCCTGCTAATCCAAGAAAACTTCTCACATCAGATGCATTCTTAGGTCTAACCCAATCCTGGATCGCTGCCACCTTGGCGAGATCAACCGCTATTCCACTTCCAGAGATAACATGGCCTAAGAACCTCACTTCACTCTTCCAGAAGTGACATTTCGAAAACTTAGCCCTCAGCTGTTGTTTCCGCAAGATCTCTAAAACAATCCACAAGTGCGTCTTGTGCTCTTCTTCAGTTCTGGAATAAATCAAAATATCATCCACGAACACAAGTACGAACTTGTTCAATTGATCCCTGAATACTCTATTCATAAGATCCACAAAATATGCTGGTGCATTAGTCAATCCAAACGGCATTACCAGCCACTCATAGAAACCAGATGGTGTCCTAAAAGCAGTCTTCAGCACACTATCCTTTGCCACTCTCAACTGGTAAAATCCCGTTGCCAAATCCATCTGAGAAAACACCTTAGCTTCGCGAAGCTGGTCAAACAAGTCATCTATTCTCGGCAATGGATACTTGTTCTTCTTAGTCACTTTATTTAGCTCACGATAATCCACACACAACCTCAACGATCTATCCGCTTTGGTTGCAAACACAATTGGTGCACCCCATTCGGACACACTACGCCGAATGAATCCTTTCTGTAAAAGGTCATCAACTTGCACCTTCAACTCTTGCTGTTCCCTAGAGGCCATCCGCCTAAGAGGCAACACAACAGGTCTGGCTCCCTCAACTAGATCGATACGAAACTCGATCTCCCTATGCGGCGGTAATCCTTTGACCTCGTCAAAGACATTCTCAAATCCATTCACAATAGGCATCGATGACAGTCCATCCCATGGAACAACCAGCGAATACATGAAGCTCATGAAGACGCCTTCTTCATGCTTACATCGTGTCACAACCTTTCGCCCTTCCACATTCTCGACTGTCACCTCTAGCCTTTCATAATCAATTTTTGCCACATACTTCCTAAGCCAGTCCATACCCAAAATAATTCCGAACCCCGCAAAGTTCAGAACAAAACAATCACAAACAAAAGAGCAATCATGACTTGTGACAACCAGACCACGACATATCATACACAAACAAGACGAACCCCCAACTGGATTAGTCACAACCAATGGTCTATCAACAATATCCGGTTGCAAACCCAACCGGCATACAAGTTCACTACAAACAAAGGAATGCGACGCCCCAGTATCAAATAACACTCTAACTGAAACACCACAAATGGAAAGAGTACCTTGAACCACCACACTCTTTCCCTCCTCTTCAGCAGTAGGAGCTTTCAAAGATGATGGCACAGCCCCCAAAGCATAAGCTTGGACAATCTGCTTGTCCTTCCTTGGTTCCGGACAATTCTTCCTGAAATGCCCCGGTTTGTCACGGTTGTGGCACTTCGCCGGCACTCTCAGTTTCTTACAATCTCTGGAGAGATGACCCTTCTGCTGACAGTTGTAGCAGGTCAGTGCGCCCTTCGGCTTCTTCTGGCCATCCTTACCCTTCTGCTGCTGCTGCTTCCTCTTCTTGTTTCCACTTTGCTCCTTGGTCACAGCAACAACAGATCCTTCCTTAGGAAACAGATTCTCATGCCTGAGAGCTTTCTCCACGCTTCTCAAATGGGTCATCCAAATGATCCACCAACTGCCTCCCAAGATAACTGTCCAAGCCTGTCACAAACTTCTCATTCTTCTGATAAGGAGATTCAATATATGACCGAGCATACTTGGACAAAGCTTCAAACTCCGAAACATACTAAAGAACTGGTCTTCCACCTTGCTTGAGTTCCACAAACTTCTTCAACAGAACAGATTTCTGAGCTGTAGAAATGAACTTAGCCTCAAATCAGACTTGAAATTGCTCCTAAGTAATTTCTTCCTCTGGAGTATCAATGGTGATAAAATTCCACCAATCAGAAGCTCTAGCCTGAAGCTGTCTTGATGCAAGCTTCCTCTTAGTTGCATCCTCAATTTCCAAATCACCAAAGATCCTTCTACAAGCATCTATCCACCTCTGAACTTCAATGGTTGATTCTGTCCCCAAGAAAACCTTTCCTCCAAGAGCAGTATAGTCTTTACACAACTTAGCAAAATCCACTGGTTTTGGAGCTTGAACCTGAACTCCAACATCTACCGATGGCCCTGGAACTGGCATCCTTCTCATGATCGAAGTCATCATGGCCTCAAACATAGAAGCATAATCAGCAGTCTCTTCAGCAGCACGGCTTTCCCTAGCAGCTTGTCTCTCTCTTCGACTCATTCTTAATATCTATAAAAAGAATGATTAGAACACCTTGAGAAACAACTACATAAGGAGTTCAAATCTTTCTAAGCTACTATATTATATATAGTAATCAACCATCAAAATACAATTACGTCTCTCATACGTAGTTACGTCAGCGAGCATTAGCTAAAATCGATTAACCTCGCTCTGATACCAAATGTGATGACCGCCCATGACTCCTGCACCAAACAAGGGAATAGTGTAAAGTGTGCCAGGCAGCCATGGATGATCGTCAGGGTAAGGTAAAACAATAAACTCTATCGTATTACTCACAGCGCATGGATAAAATACAATAGAAAAGTATACATAGTGAAGCTCCACAGAACAGAATCTCATCATATAAACTCATAATAGTTCGGTATAACAACCTGAAAAGTCAATACATCAAGCCTCACTACATAACACTCAGAGAATCATACAAACAGCGGAACCCCCGGTACATATAGTAAGAAAACAATATGCAAAAGCCTCCAGCTCGTCTTCGTCATTAATAGTGTTGGTCACTAAGAACAGCACCAGTCACCTGCTACCTAGTATGCCCATCCCAACATGGATGAACAGCCCAAGGTAATAAGAGTTAAACATAAAACCTTGAGTCAGAAAAAAGTCTTAGTGAGCAGTAAATCAACTATCAAACATACCAAAAGAGCATAAAGGGTAAAAAGGAATAGGAACTCAACCATCCCACTCCACCTCTTTCTACAGTGATAGCCCCCAGACACACAAAGCAGAAACAAACATAATAAATCAGACATTCAAAGTAAAGCTATTATCACTCGAGTCAAGGTCGGTGTTTTCCAAGTACAGACCCCTAAGGCCTTGACCAAGATCAGGTAAGCACCTTGAAAACATCGCTCTTAGCCCAAGCGACGATACAACCAAAACATCCAAACATCCATGACTCTGTCTATCACTGTTATCATTGCCTCGATATCACCGTTAATTGAATGACCGGCTCATTATTTCATCCGTCCGCCAAGGGCTAATGGTAACTCCGGTTCTAGACATAACTCTGCACGTCGTCGCAGCCCGTGCCTAGGACTATCGAATCTGCCCAGAGTACTTAGCACGTCATCGCAGCCCGTACCTGGGACTATCGAATCTGCCCAGCGTACTCTTGCTTTGAGCATGCTAGAACCTTCAATAACGATGAGATCTCAGCCTCCTAGTCATCCTCCTCGACGACTATTCACATACTAGCTCAAGCGCCTCCCGAGCCAACCATTATCAACAAACTCGAACCATATCACCGAGTTATCAACATGCTTGGAATGATCCCGTCTGGATTAAACCAAGGCTTTCTCATATCATGCTTTGCTTCATCGCATCATAGCAAAGTCCCATCTCAACATCATGCTTTGCCTCATCACATCATAGAAAAGTCCTATCTCAACATCATCATCAAATCTATCCATATGAATTTTTTCATCCGCTTCATATGCCACAGGCAGCTTGCCTTATTCAAGAGCCTTTCCACTTGGCTTTTGAATCATCTTCGACCATCTTGTCCAAAACAATCACTAATCAACTAATCAATCAAATCAATCATTAGTCTAAGTAATCAAGCATTCAAATAAGATCTAATAAGCAATTATAACAAGAATGGCAATTTGGTGAATAAAGAGTCCAAATCTTACAAGCATGTATAATGAGCAATATCTCTACAACTTGATAAATGAACTTTCATAAGTTAACATGTAGTAAAATGGACATCAAAACTTCATAAACAATGGATCTATATGCAGACTTAAGGAAAATGCAAGAAATCATTATCTTTAACACACAAACAAACCACCGATCCAATATACTCCTTTGGGTCCGTGTGAGAGATAACCACCACTCACCGAATCACCTAAACACTTCAAAAGCTACTAACTCCAGATCTGGACAGCAAAGGACCTAGCTTGATCGGACAAGACTCCGCTTCAAACTATGAAATCTCTCTTCAATGGATGGAGATCTTCAACTTTGGCTCTTGGATCTTCGATTTGATCTTCAATCTCGGATGGATGGAAGCACTAGATTAGAGTGGAGAAAAAGAAGTGAAGAAGTGTTGTAGTCGAGCTCTCAAAATGGCAGCACTTCATCGCTTCAAAATCCGGATCCCAAAATGAAGATAGGCACTTCTATTTATAAGTTGGAAATCCCTTAAGTCGGCCGTCCCCTTAAGTCGTCCACGACCTAACCCTTGCCGACCTAACGACCTACGACTCAAGAGACCACACGACCTAACACACACTGCTCAACACACACGACTCACGACTCATAAATCCCACGACCTACGACTTAACCCTTGAAGCCGCCCCAACACTCTACGACTTAGCACCTATACGAGCTACGACTCAATTACACTGCCGACCTAACACAAGGGACGACTCAACACACACGGCTTAGCGACCCAACGACCTAACACCCTTAACTCGTTCACGACCTAAGCCTTAGGTCGCTTAACCCCTTAAGCCACTAACCCTTGAGTCGGCATCCCCTAAGCCATTAGTTCCCTTAGGTCGGCCAATCACCTTAAGTCGCTCTCTCCTAAGTTGGCAACTGCCTTAAGTCGTAAACTCCTAAGTTGTTAGCTCCACTAAGTCGGCCACCCCTATAAGTCGTTCCATCACCTTAAACCGTTATCTCTTAAGTCGGCCACTTTCCTAAGTCGTTCCACCGACTCATCACTCCACACGACTTATCTTACGACGATCTAACTCTGGACGACTCAAGCTCCGAACGACTTAAATTCTGAACGACTTAATGGCACTAATGACCTAATAACAACAGTTCTACAATACTTCGATCCGTAAAAATATGGGTCGTTACACTTATCAATCAATGATGATTACTTTTGTGATTTAGACTAGCATGGTGAGATGTCTCTTTGTCTACGTGGGTCGTACCTATTTAGGTGCGTCGATGTTTACGTGGGTCGTACCTATTTAGGTGCGTCGATGTTTGTTTATGCATGGGTCGTACCTATTTAGGTGCGTCCATGTTTGTTTATGCATGGGTCATACCTATTTAGGTGCGTCGATGTTTGTTTATGCACGGGTCGTACCTTTTTAGGTGCATCGATGTTTGTTTATGCATGGGTCGTACCTATTTAGGTGTGTCGATGTTTTTTTATGCATAGGCCGTACCTATTTAGGCGCGTCGATGTTTGTTTATGCATGGGTCATACCTATTTAGGTGCGTCGATGTTTGACAGTGCATGGGGCGTGTCTATTTAGGTGCGTCGATGTTCGGTTTATAGAATAGCGTTCCATTTAGGATTGGCCATCCTCTCTTTGATTTCTGGATTTCTATTGATGATTTCTAGAATTTGTGTTTCGCCAATTTTTGTGATTTCATTGGTAAGTCTATCAATATTTGTGCATTGGTGAATTTGTGTTTCAACAACTTTTATGATTGGCATTGTGATGTTTGCCAATATTTGTGACTTGGTGAATAAAAATTAAGAGTATGACATTCTTTTTTATCTTTGAGAAGATTCTTGTGATATTGATCAATCTTTGGTTGATTTTCAATTACATACTTATCACAGTATGGCATTATGGTTATCATACGTTTTTGTCATATCTCTTATTCTATATCATTTCATCTGATATTTATAGCTAGACCGATCCGTTTATTGTTTTCTTATTAAATAATACTCGGGTCAGACCGAGATGTTACAAGTGCTTCTGCTTGACTCCTCATCTAGGATTTTTATTATGACTTTTGGCTAACTACTTAGATTAGTAGTTGATTTTGTTGTATACATTTGAGATATAGACTCCATGATGTATGCTTATTCTTTTGGGTAGCACTTGTAACTATTCTTTTGTGATATTGTGGATCTTGTTAGACCACTACTCTGATGTACACTTTTGAGTGTTATATATTCATATCTATTTCCGCCTTTGTGATATGAACTTCTGTGACTGATTTGTGTTATGATATTTCTATATTTGTTTCCGAAGATTTCATATAGCTACTGTGTAGTAGCTTTGAGTTTGTGTCGGTATGTCGGATTTCCTCTTGTGATGAAAAGTTATATTTTTATCTGGCATATCGGTACTCGCACTAAGCAATTATACAGATGGTCGCTCCTCAACAGCCCTATTCTCCACGCTAGTTGATGGCATTACCCCGTATTGTCCTTGTCTAGTGAGGGTATGGAGGTGGGGCGTCACAGCATGGTATCAGAGCCAAAGTTCGGAACAATGTAGAACAATCTAATAAGGATCATCATCCTAAGTCTTTCTTAGGAGTCGTGCCCTTAAATCGAGTCATTGGACCCATTCTATCCTATTTTCTTTGTGATTCCTTGTTTTATCAATCATTATTGTTTGATATTCATTCTGAGAATAACTTTTTCTTCTTTCTTTCTTTCTTAAAGAAGAGATGTGGTTAGATCAAATCGTCCCAATGCCGAACAATCTAGTGCTACTCCCCAGGATGGAGTATTTATGTCTGCCCAGCAGCTTCTTGATCTTGTAAAGAATGCTCAAGCTGTCGGACCCATTCCAGAGCCTACTCACCCAAAATCCAGTTTTGCACGCTTATGCAGAGATTATAATGACTTGGGTGGAAGGCCATTCAAGGGACCCGAGAGTGTTATAGAAATTCAAGCTTGGCTCAAATCATGCGATCGCATCTTTTCTCGCATGAACCTTATTGATCTACATCGAGTCCAAGTGGCTTCTAGCATGCTCCAAGAAAGAGCATTGGATTGGTATAAGCTTCTTATTTTTGAAATTATTGAAGCGGATCTTACTTGGGAGCGATTCCGGGAAAGATTCGAATCAAAGTTTGTGCCGGAAGCTGAAAAAGTGACTTTGGCCCGTCGTTTTATTAACCTTGTTCAAGGTGAATCTTCTATGACGGAATACGTCGCATCGCATCTTTCGAATCTCTTTCTAAGTATGGGGTCGAGTATATTAATACCCCATTGAAGAAAAATCAAAGGTTTGTCTATGGGTTGAACATGAACCTTAAAAAGCCTTTACTTCTTAAACTAGAAGTTTCTTTTGATCAGCTTATTGATATCGCTCTTCGACTTGAAGAGGCCGATAATGAAAGTGATGTTGAAGTTGTGGGTACCAAACAGAACTTCAACAATAGCATGAAGAGGCCTATTAAGTTCAAAGTCCCCAATCCCAATAAGAAAGGGAAACAAGAAACTCCGGTTGCAAAGACTCCTACCTCTAGTCGAGGACAGTGCTACAATTGTGGTTCCACGGACCACTATGCAAGGGAGTGTCCGAAACCTCTTTATTGTCGCTATTGCAAAAATTTGGGTCGCCATATAACTGCATGTCCCATACTTCAAAATAAGAAGGAGGGAAAGCCCAATGTAGTGCAAGCCCCTTGTGGCACTTCTCGGGGTCAAGGTATTTCTCATTCAACCCTTGATGATATTTGTTTTGTGATTATCTGATTCAAGTTCTTGTTGATATGGGTTCATCTTATTATTTTTATATCGAAATAATTTGTTGATTTCTTCTCTTTAAACATTTTGGGCTTGATGACTTCTTTGAGAATTGCTAATCCGGTTGGTGGATCCGCGACACTCACTTTGTTTCTTTCAAAGATGTCGAGATTATTTTATGTGATTATTCTTTTCGAGCCAATTTACATGTTACGCGTTACTTAGGCTTCGGACTTAAATTTTTTTGTGTGAAAGGATTGGCTTAATCATTATGAAGCCATATCCTATGTCTCGAGTGGACTATTCATCTTCGACATTCTTAATCTGTTAAGCAGGCATCTATCTTTCTTTGTGATTTCGATTCCAATTTGATGACATCATTTTATTCTTTAAACCCACATGATGAAGAAAATGTTATTTTTCTCATTCGGGTAGTTTGTGGAATTTTCCGGTATTTTTTGAGCTTGTTTTAGGATTATCACCTAAGCAATCTTATGAGTGGTGTTAAGGTCTTTTCAGCTCGACCTTGCCACCGGTCTTCATTTGCTACGAGTTGCGGAAGTTAGCATTCCACTTACCGCATTCTGCACTCGTTATGATTCTTATGAATTACTTTGTATGTCATTCAGTTTGTCCAGCTTATTTCATCCATTCTATGAATCGATTATTATACGAATATCTCGATGACTCCATTCTTTTATTTATTGATTTTGGATGAAAACAACAATTTAAAATTTTGCAAAATCTTTTCATAAGATTTATTTATAAGTATGATTGGATTTTTGTTCTTGAAACGAACAAAGAATATTCGTAAAGTTTTTAAGAGATATTTTTATCCTATAGAAGATGATTTTGTGATAGTATTGCCCTTGAGTGCATTAAGAATTCTGGTCGATGCGCTTGATCAATGTTATCGATAGGAATTTCTTAAACGTTTTGATTAGACAATCTGACACAATAAAATGACTTGTAAAAATGTAATTTGAAAGTTTTAGCTTTTCGGGAAAGAAGATTATTTAAAGGAACTCTTTTCCGATACTCTTATTCTTGTGGTTCCCGAAGGGAACCAAGACTTTATTGTTTATACTGATGCTAGTCGTATTGGTTTAGGTGTCGTTATCTTGCAAAACGTGCTATCACTTTTGTTTCTAAATAATTTAAGCCGATCGAGACTGGGTATGCCACTCATGATCTAGTGCTCGAGGCTATTGTTGTCGCTTTTAGAGTTTGGCAGCATCATTTATTTTTGAGGGAGAAATTCGTTCTCCACTCCGATCATAAATCTTTGAAATGTTTATTTTCTCATAAGGAACTTAATGCTGGCTCGAGTTCCTTGCATCTTATGATCTTAATATTCTTTATACTCCCGAAAGGGGAAATCGTGTTGCCAATGCTCTTAGTCGTAGGCAACGAGTGGTTGTTTCTTTGATGATGTCCGAATGGAATGGTCTTTTTACCAAGTTCATCGGACGTTTCAATGTACCTCGCCTTATTGAGCTTCGTCTCATTTCTTTTATGGACTAGCGTCTGATGTTCTTTTATGGTGTTCGGTTCATCGGATGTATCATTATTGTACTACATCGATGTCCTGGTTTTTCGGTTCATTTAACGTACCGTTATTGTACCACGTCGACGTTCCAAATTGTTCGAGTTTCGGGTTCCTCGGGCGTACCGTTATTGAACTACGTCGTTGAACCGGCCTCATTTTCTGCTATTCGTGATGTTTTCCACGTTTCTTAATTATGGAAATTCCTCAGAGATTTCGATTTTTAGTCTTGAGCCTGGTATTGTTGAAGAAATTGAAGTTTCACCTAACTTTAGGGTGAACGTCTTACTTCAAATTTTCTTTTGTGTTGATATGCTTTTATGGTTGTTACTCTTTGTTTTCTTCTTAAGTATTGCGAGGACGCAATTTCTTTAAGGAGGGGAGTCTGTAACAACCCGCATATTTTACGATTGTACATTTAAATAATTTATTTAAATATAGCATCATTGGTTGAATTAAGGTCCGAAAAGCTACTTTTTGCAAACAGTCGAATTAGAGCTCGAGACCACTTCCATTGAGTTCAAAACGCTATTTGCAATCTTTTTGAGTATAAACTTCAATATGTTTGGAGTCAGTAGATTTTTGCTACTTTTTCACTTTGGATTGAGTTTGGGTTTCAACCCAATATCCTAACATAAGCCTTTAGCTCAGTCCACCTCTCCTCTTCACTTCATTCTTATTTTTCCTAATACTCAAGCTTTAGCAACAATGGAGAGAGGAATGGGAAATTAAAATTTCAAGCCCTAATCATCTTTGCAAATTCAAGTTCTAGCTCCAAATTCATAGAAGAAGCTTTGGTAAGTCTTCTCTTCTTCTTCTCCAACTCATTCTCCTTTCAACTTCAGAAATTCCTAAACCTAACTTAGGAAATGTTTCTCTTTTAAGCTTAGATTCAAGCTTGTTGGGTTGGAATTGAAGAGTGATTGTTCTTGCCATTGCTCTATAGCTTCTCTCTTGTGATTTTGAGTTTAAAGGTGAGATTTTTATCTCGCATCTATGTCTACATCTATCTTTGTTGTTAGGTATGAATTTCTAACACCTGTTCATGTTCATTTGCTTTTGATTTGAATTGGTTTTATGAATTTTCCAATTTTTGGCATTTTGAGGTCAATTCTTTAAAAATACTATCTTGGATGTTTGGACATGTTATTTGGAGTGTATCAAAGAGCTTATAAGGCTGGGTTGTCGCTTGGCATAAATCCCTAGTCTTCGTCGCTCGTCCGATCGCTTCCTGTTTGGATTTTTGCCATATTTGGTCTAGGCTGTTTTTTTGCCTAGCAGGAAATTTCAGACGTCTAGAGGAAAATCCAACCGCCTGGTTTCAAATTCAAACGTCTGGTTTAGAAATCCAGACGTCTGAAATTGGTCCTGGAAAACGCAAAAAGGCAGAGACAAAATCCAGACGTCTGGAATTCCATCCAAATGTCTGGTAAGTGCTTCAGACGTCTGGTTGGTAATTTCAGACGTCTAAAATGTGCAGTTTTGCCTATTTTGGCTATTTTTGAGTGGATTTCCAATTTTAATCGATTATTGTTGATTCGGTTAGTTGTTATCACTTATTAGTGACTTTGATGACTTCTTTCTTTGGATTATTGGGAATATCCATTTTGATGGATTTGGTATCGATTTCTTTGGATTTAATTCACGTCTCCGTATGTGAATTTTTGGTTGTTGATTGTTTCTACAATCATTTCTATGGTTAGTTACTTTAAAATGCAAAGGTTTCTATACTAGTAGTAAATATTCAAATCCTTTCATCAAAACGATTTCAACTTTATTTTTAATACAAAGTTCGTTTATAAAACCGTTTTCCAAACTATTAGTATATCCAAACCTTTACCTCACTCGTATGAGAAGTCTAATTAAGCAGCTTAGTAAAACAAGTGGTATGAAACGCTTGCGTTTACTTCGTCGGTTAATTCTTGGACTTGTTCGATTGAAACTCTTGTGACAATTTCGAGTGGAGATCTATACTTTGTTCGTAAATATTTAAGTTATGCTAGTGGTTATGGGACATGAAGCTAAACTCATATATTTGCTAGCATAGTGTAATTTATACTTATCGATCAATGATGATCATTTTTATGATTTAGACTAGCATGGTGCGATATCTCTTTATCCACGTGGGTCGTACCTATTTAGGTGCGTCGATGTTTGTTTATGCATGGGTCGTACCTATTTAGGTGCGTCGATGTTTGTTTATGCATGGGTCGTACCTATTTAGGTGCGTCAATGTTTGACTGAGCATAGGGCGTGTCTATTTAGGTGCGTCGATGTTCGGTTTATAGAATAGCGTTCCCTTTGGGATTGGCCATCCTCTCTTTGATTTCTGGATTTCTATTGATGATTTCTAGAATTTTTGTTTCGCCATTTTTTGTGATTTCATTGATAAGTTCTATCAATATTAGTGCATTAGTGAATTTATGTTTCAACAACTTTTATGGTTGGCATTGTGATGTTTGCCAATATTTGTGACTTGGTGAACAAAAATTAAGAGTATGACATTCTTTTTTATCTTTGAGAAGATTCTTGTGATATTGATTAATCTCTGGTTGATTTTCAATTACATACTTATCATACTATGGCATTATGGTTATCATACATTTTTGTCATATCTCTTATTCTATATCATTTCATATGATATTTATAGCTAGACTGATCCGTTTATTATTTTCTTATTAAATAATACTCGGGTCAGACCGAGATATTATAGGTGCTTCTGCTTGACTCCTCATCTGGGATTTTTATTCTAACTTTTGGCTAACTACTTAGATTAGTAGTTGATTTTGTTGTATACATTTGAGATATAGACTCCATGATGTATGCTTATTCTTTTGGGTAGCGCTTGTAACAATCCTTTTGTGATATTGTGGATCTTGTTAGACCACTACTCTGATGTACACTTTTAAGTGTTATAAATTCATATCTATTTCCGCCTTTGTGATATGAACTTCTGTGACTAATTTTTGTTATGATATTTCTATATTTGTTTCCGAAGATTTCATATAGCCCCTGTGTAGTAGCTTTGAGTTTGTGTCGGTAGGTTGGATTTCCTCTTGTGATGAAAAGTTATATTTTTATCTGGCATATCGGTACTCGCACAAAGCAATTATACAGATGGTCGCTCCTCAACAGCCTTGTTCTCCACGCTAGTTGACAGCAATACCCCGTAATGTTCTTGTCTAGTGAGGGTATAGAGGTGGGGCGTCACAGAAATCAAGATTTATTGATTTATTTGAATTTAAATTTTAGTAATTGGGTTTATTGCAATTAAATGGAATTAAATATTTAGACATTATGTTAAAGGGAAATTAAGATGAAATATGAATATTTTAATGTAATAAATCATGAACCAATGTTAGTTGCATCCTTGTTGTGATAAAAGATGTGAATAACAAGGTTTAATTTTTTTTTAATAAATCGATTTTTGGGAATTGTAAATTTTAATTTCTTAATTTAATGAAACTTAAATTGATGGATTAATCAACTTTAATTTGACATCTAAATTTGTTTAAAATTAATGTGATTGTTTAAGAAATCAAAAATGATAAGATTTGTTGACTATAGAATTTAAATTGAAAAGGTGATTAATTAATTTAATATTAAATTATTTAGTTAATCGAAAAATAGCCATTTTGGCCACTGACACAGATTTTGACAAAACCAGTTTCATTGGATGTGTAACGGTGAATTATTATTGGATTTTAAGTTTCATAACGATCGGACTTGTCGTTTGATCGTACGGGCTCGAAACGCCTAGAAATCAAATTTAATTGAAATCAATTGAAATCAATTTGATATAACTTGATTTTAGCATAACTTCTTCGTACGATGGAATTTGGGCTTGAAACCTATTCCATTGTTTTTTAAATATTCACAAACATCTATTTTGATATATGGGTTGACCCAATTTTGTTCCGGAGTCAGAACGACCTTTTTGGGCCATATATCATTTAACGTATGAACCAATCGTATCCGGTCCATTCTAATTTCAGCTTTGTATATATATATATACCTCACTATAAACCCTAACCTATTTCTTATTCCTCGTTTCTGTACGTACAATTCCATTTGCTCTTTCTCTTTCCAATGGCTGAAAACCCTAAAAACTCCTCAGTTCAATTCCAATTCAAATTTCAACTTCAAAATTTAAACTCTTCAAACTATATCATATTTTATATCGTCGGAAAGCTCTCGATGAGTGCATCTCAAATCTGTAAAAAAATTTCCAATTTTAACATCGATTTGTCCAAAAATGAAGAACCAGTCATGGCCATTCGTTACGTCGTGATGGACTTCATCAGATCGTCAAATCGTTGATACCGTATGGAAGAAAGTGAAGAGGGGGTTGCATCGGCAGGGTTCGTTAGATGATTTGACAGCTTGATCATGTGGAAAAATTTGATTAGGGCTTTGCAAATTGGTGGCGGCCGTCCCTTTTCCTGCTGATCGATGGGCATGGGAGGAGGATAGGAGGTTGTAGGCTGGGTCGACGCATCGTACTATGGGGTTTCTGGTCGGCCGCGCGTGGCCACGGTCGACGATGGACAAGCTTTTGCTGGTGGCGATCGTTCGTATGCTGGCACGTGGGTATCGGGTTGGCCGTGCAGTTAGGGTTTCTTGCCCGGAAGAAGCGGTGACGTGGCGTGTGGGGGTAAAGTGATTTTCATTTGTTTTTTTGTATTTAAATTCAAATCGTATAATGTTCTAACTTCAATAACTTTTGCATACGAACTCGATTTTACGCGCAGTTTGCTCCAATGCGGTCGTATTGAAATTCCGGACATTTTGACGCGCGTATGGAATAATTATGAGACTATTCAAATTTTGGGTTTAAATTGGATTTAAATTAAATTTAAATTTTAAAGGTGAGTGTTTTAACCCACTCACAACTTCTAAAATTTCTTATGTGTGTTAAATTAAATTCTAATGTAATTAGAAATTTATTTATGACTGTTTGGCATATTTTTAATCATTATCTCGGTTAAATTGAATTTATTGAATTAAATTGTTATTTAATTTATTATTGCATATAAACTGCATGTAAATACCTATTATTTATTATCTGATCGATTTGATGTTATTGATGAAATTGGATGATGATTGTGATAAATGTTTGATGATTGATATTGGATGAATGAATGTTGTATTTAACATTGTTATAAACTGCAAGTTGTTATGGATTTTATTTCATTCGGGATTGCAGTTTGAAATGATATATAACCGTATTTATATTTTAAATTACGGATTGAAATGATAAATATCTGTCACTTGACCATATGATAGAAAATTATATACAGACACTGTGGTTTATATATAAAAATATTTTGAAGGGATTTCTATGGTTTTGGAAAGAAATATATGGTTTATATAAATATTGATTTTTGATATTATATAAAAATAACATTTTTATGTATAGTTAAATTCTTAAATTTAAGCTGTGTATAATTTTGTTCATTATATAATGAGAGTAATAATAAAGTTTGATTTTAGTAAAATATAATGTGGGTAAGTATTTATTTAAATTATATGTTAATATATATATATATATATATATAGTTTATAATGATATTGATAAATTAAGGTTGAGAAGATGGATTTGAAATCAGTTTAAAATTGTTTTAATTAAGAATGTTATTTAATTATAGCAATCTGGAACTTATTGAATTTGAGATTTTAAAGGGCATGATTTTATAACTTGATGATGGTTTAAGGTGATTATCGAATATTTCAAGTTTGAGTTTTATTTAAATAATATTGAATTTATTAAATAAATATTTCAACACTAAATAATAGTAAATTGAATTAAGATATATATATATATATATATATATATATATATATATATATGAAATTATCAGATTTAGTTTGAAATTATGGAATATTTAAGCCTTGAAATATATCTAAATCGAAATGTTTTATCGAAATTGAAGTGTTTCGAAGTTATGAAATCCAAAGTATTATGGTTTCAAAATGTTTTTTTTCGGAGTGTTACAACTTTGAAATAACATGATTTTTGAAATGAATTATTTGAAATTGCATTTAATTAAGATTTGTCTTTAAATATATATTGATTTAGAACTTATTGAAATTAAAGATGTAAGAATCTGACTTTATAATAAGGTTTTGGTTTAAGATGATGTAAAGAGGGAATATCTCAAGTTTAAAGGAATTGAAGGAAATATTCAGTAACTTGGAAGTTTGGATTTATTTAAATGATAAAATATTAATGTGGTTTTTGAAATGAAAATGATATATTATTGATATGGTTTGAAATGAAATGAAATATTATTGATTTGGTTTTTTAAGGGAAATAATATATTATTGATGAGGTTTTGAAATGGAAACGATATCATATTTTATTTGTTTTAAATGGAAATGACATCGTATTTGGTTTTAAAATGGAAATGGTATTTTGGTTTTGAAGTATAAACTATTTTTAAATGACCACGGTGTTGTAATAATGTTTGGTTGTTAAAGAGACCGGGATCGAAAGTTGTCATACTCTCTGCCAACTCTGAAAACCACTTTAACAACCGTGTACACGGTGGAGATTCCAAAATGAAGTAGGATGGCGGCGGCGTTCCTTTGAGGTATATACGTGGACCTGACTCCCGTGAGTTGGCATGAGGTGGCTAAAACAGGAGCGATTCCGGGCCAATGAGGTAGCTCCTCTTATCGGACACACTCCTTCGATACCATTCCATTATATTCAAACTTTGAGATTGATTCGGTGGCCACTTTTGATTTTTGATTTTGGGGGTGTGGCTCGAGGTGGGCGGTAGCTGCGCGCTATGCGTCACCACCAGTCCGGATAGTAATTGGTATATATACCCTGGCATTGCCTTGTGTGTCGTATCACCTACCCTAGCGTGCCTTGTACGAGTTTGGTTTTCTCCCGTAGCCCATGGAGTATTTAGGGTTGTCTCCCGATCTGGAGATACGCTGATACTAGAGGGATTACTGGGACTATTACATGTTAAGGTAGAAAATGTAAAGCCTTAATGCTATTTAAAAGTAAGTTTATTTTACTATAGACATTATTATAATAGCGAAATATTACGACATTGTAAATAGTTTAACGGATCCTTAGGAGATGTGAATCCCGAGCATCTCTTAAGTTACTGCACTCACGTTTGACATTGGCTAGGAGATGTCAAATCCCGTAAACATCTCTGACGTTGTTCCACTCATATTTATTTCCGTTGAATTAACTCACATAAGATTTTTTAGTTCTGACTCGAGTGTTTTTTCTTCTCAATTCGCTCAGGTGAGTCTGAGAATTACAGGATTTGAAGACTTTATTTTGGAGGACGAAGACGAAGATATTATTACTGTTATATATTATATTATTCACTACATCATGTACTCCACTGCATTTTATTATTCTCTAGAATATGTAACTCTGATATGTATTGTATAAGTATAATCAAATGTTTTGCATACAGCTTCATGAACTATTTATTGGATCATTATATTTTATCGTTCCGCTGCAAGATTCTATTTTGTTTTTATTACTTTCTTTGCTTTTCTTATTTACCCCATAACAATCCGCCCTTCTGTATGGTTAGAGATGGCACGTGTGTCTGGTTAAGCATACAAAAAGGTGGAATGTTACACTAGAGTACTACTGACTCTATCTCTAATGAGTAATTCCCACCAAAGCCTAGGCATATCGCCAACCTAAGCTCTGATACCAACTGTAATGGACCACCATTCTCGACCCTCGAAAATCGACATAAATACGCTCATCGTATAACATGTCGAACGATTGTGTGCCGGAAAGACAGATTGTTGAGGGAAAAGAAAGTAGGTAGAAGGAATATGAACTAAACAAAAAAAGAATCTCATATTGGACATAATAATATATAATATCAATAGCTCTTTACACAATTCAAAACTGTAATATACATATCTCACATCAGAGTACACAAATAATAATTACCAGCCTGGACAGTTATAACAACCGGTCCTCACAACTGCTGGTAATTTTAACCAAAGCACTACAACGTAAATAAACAAGTACGAGTAATATGTCTTTGCCATCCAGCTCGTCGCCTGAGCTCCATAGCATCCTAACCTGAACTTATAATACTCGATCTGACCCAACCATTATAATAAAATAACACCCGAGTCAGTTTGAAAAACCGGCGTGAGAAAACAAGCTCAATTTGAATTTTTAAAGTTTCAAAATCCTATGAAAATCAAAGGTATCGCATAAGACCACGCCACAAATAAACACGATGGGTTTTTATCTTACGATAACCAAAACATTTCATACCAAAATCCTTTGATATTATAAAAGTGTCTAAGTACAAATACTTATTTAAATAATTGAAATGCTTGCATCTCACATGTCATCATAGTTGGGCATAATCAAAACTGTATGGCACTTATTGGAGAATGGATTCCATATGAATGACTAGGCACTGGGGTTCCACCTGTCACAGTACATATCTAGAAAAGCATACCGAGGACCACGTCGGGATCCCCCGCTACATAAGACCGAACTATCCCTGACCTGGATAGATCGAATATGCTATCATCTCGGGTGTTCCCACCCTTTTCCAAGCTCCTTCCATAATCGTAGTAATAATATCCAAGGGCATCTAGAAAGGTGATAGACATACCCTACTTGGGTGCTACCCACTTAGCCTTGCTGGATCTCACCTGCTTTTCATTCATTCCCGATTGATGAGGCACGGGGCTACGATTACCTTTTAGAAATATTCACTTAGAATGCCCATTGTCCTCCAATGACAATGTTCTGACAGCATTCATCCATACAAGTCTGTTCCCGGTCCGAACGGAACCGAAGGCACTATTCCTACTACATCCATTTTGGAATTACCGTAAGGATTAGTAACGATTAGCCCTTGCACTTCACTATTACATCTTCGACTCCATGCTCATATCATCATTTCGAAAACGCACTCATTGGATCGAAGTGGTTTTGGATAACAAATCCAATCCAAGTGTCTTTGAAACAACATTCGCTATTTTTTGTAAACTCAACCTTGGTTCTCTAGGAAATAAACAGACGAAGATAAGATCGGAGATCATCTCCTAACCGGTAGTGGACAGATTTCCTTAAAAACGTCCTAGAAGAATGAAATGAGTTTATACGTACAGTATAGCAACTCGAACGGTATTTATACCATATAATTCTCGTACTTCTTCCAGATATTTCCAAAGTTATATTTAGGTCCAGATTTGATAGTCGGTTATTTAACTATCAGATAAACAATCAATTCAACCAATACTTCAATTTCATTAGAAAACACCAAGTCTTATTTGAATTAAACTTTTAAATAAATTAAATCTCCTTATCCAAATTTTGTGCTTATCTTATCGAATTCAGGATATTCACGAAGTATCCATTCCAAATCTTTTGAAACCTTTTTTTAAATAATGTGGAAAGTACCACTACGGTATCAAACCATGGATCACAGCTCAATGGTTACATCTCGATCCCAGAGAAATCCAAAACTTAACTAGAGGCACTCACTGCCTCTAATTTACGCCTTGCGAGTATACCATTACTTTTCCCAAAAGCTTAATTTAGAAATTATCTCAAAATAGTGCTTATAAACTGTAAAATAAATTTTCAAGTATAATCTATCCACAAATACTTAAATAAAAATTATTTATACATAGCCATACTAATATTTAATAATTTATCATTTGAAACAAAATGCTGACCGTTTTTTAGTAATAATAAATCTTTCAAAATCATTATAAAGTACTAATTAATAATTGAGTATACATTAAATAATTTTAAATAATTAAATAATTAATTTTCCAGAATATTTTTTACACTTTTAAAATTACCAAATTAATAATTAAAAATCCTCTTTTCAAAATAAGCCCAATTCTCGATTTTAATTTCACTTCGTAAATTTGGAAACCTTACTTGAACGTCAGTATAACAAATTTTACACGTATTTCCAAATTCACTTTTATCTTTAAAAAAATTTAAGATCTCAAATTTAAAACCTTTTACATTTTAAACAAGTTCCACTTAAGAATTTATCATTTAAAAATCCTTTATATATACTTTTATTCCAAAAATCCCAGTTTACAATTCTTTACCAATTTAAACCATATTTTTATTGGTATTTAATAATACCAAAAATTCTAGGTTAATTGCCATAACACTTAATCAATTCAAACTACACAATAACTTATCATAGATTATTCCAACAGTAAACATATCGCCATATATGAAATAAAATTCAATCCATTTGGATCCCTCCAACCTATTTTCTTGCATCCACAGATGTTAGCACAATATAAAAATATCAATCCCACTTCGAGGGGGATATCGCGGTATATAGAGTCGTCCGCTATTATACAAGGTGCATAGGGCCTCATCCGCTATATATATGTGGGAGTATCAATCACTCCAATATATATATATATATATATATATATATATATATATACATAGACACACTACATATCCATATTAGAAATCATTTTGATTCATATTAAAATTTCAATTTTTAAAACTTACTAACTCATTTACAATTCAAATAGAATTTATATCCATATTAGAAATCATTTTGATTCATATTAAATCAAAATTCGATTATTTACACTATTATCATTTATTAAATTCCACTATTAAATTAAAATATAAATTTCCAATTTTAACTTATCGACTTTTTATTCCATTCAAAAGTTCATATTATAATCCTAATCTAAATAGAATTTAATAAAATTTTAGAAATCATTTTCCATTCCCATTTATCTCTAGATTCCCATATTTACCAGTTTCAATATCAATGTACCATTTTACCAAATCAAATAAATCGCTATATTTGCAATTTTAAACCATTTCAGAAATTCTTCTACATTCAAAATCAATTAACAATTCGAATTCAACATTTAAAATAAATTAAATGTTCAAAAATCAAGTCGTTACAAGTGAAATGTATTTGTGTAGTTGTATGAATATATAGTGTTTCAAAGATTTAAAGCTAACGAATGTGTGTACAACCATTTAATACAAACATTTAATGTAAAGTCACCAATCATCTCAGCAAAGGACATGTAAGATTTGAACGAACGCAAAGAAATGATCTAACTTGATTTATATTTAATTTTAAAAAATTTAGGGTACGATGCTACACACTATTCCGTTTGCATAAGGACTGCGAATGGCCGAAATAAAAATATAATCACGCATAATAGCGTAAGACGATCACAAAATAGTAATAAAATAGACAAGTTAACTTATTCTGTTAAATTTCAAAAGTACTGACTTTTTTGAAAAAAGTGTCAAACTAAAATTCATTTATTTTCCAAATTAAAAATTATGAAAAAATTCTATAAAACAAACTAAAAATACGTCTTTCTAAGTCAATTCTAAATTTGAAATAGATAATTTATCACAATTTAAATTTAAATCTGAATATTTATAGAAATTAAATATTCAAATTTGAAGATCCAAAAATATGGGTCGTTACAGATGGGAAGAAGGGTTCAACAACAAAGTTGTTGCCATTGAAATTATACACGGTTTCAAAAAAAATTGATTTGGAGTAATTTAGTGGAATATAGAAGCCATGGAGATAAGGGAAACAAAGAGGGAAATAGAGAAGGGGAAAAGAAGGGAAAAAGGAGAAAGAAGAGGAGAGAGAATGTGGAAGGAGATGGCCTTGGAGATAGTGGAGAGGGCAGCGGCTATAGGAGAAAGAGTTGAAGGAGAGGGGAAAGGAGTTTTGATTTGTGAGATTTTTTGGAGTTTTAGATCTAGAGTTCTCTATAGATTTTGAGGACAAAGAAGAAGTGTGCAAAAAAAGTTTCTCAGGAGAAAAATTATGTACGTGGATGTTATCAAATAAGAAACATAAGGTGGTAGGAAAAGGAACGGTCACATGACTGACTAGAATCTCTTAGTTAACTAAGGCTCATTCGACCAAACAAACCCAATATGCCTTAGCCAAATAAAACACAACTAAACACTATCGATTCATGTTAATTTTTCACAATAATTTAATTTTTTAGAGCAACAGGAATTTGATTTTGAAGAAACTAAAAGTGGAGGGGAGATCAAAACTGAATATAATGCCATATAAAAAGAATAAAATTTTAAAATTCAAATTTAAATTTTTCAACCAAAAGTCAATCTTTGACAAAGTTTGACAAAAATTTGAAATTTCGCAAAATTTTTAATCTATTAGTTTGGTCAAATAAAACACTCAACATCACCAATTCAATTTTTTTATTTAATTTTTATTTAAATTCAAAATACTGTCCTTTTAAAGTTGTTTAAAGTTACGGATCGTTACACTTTATCTTAATTAAAAGATGCAATATCAATTAATGCAATATTAATTTGTTTCCTCATATCACATTTAAAAGGTTATATGCCAATAACTACGCATCCAATTCTCATCCAATTACATTCAAACCTATGTTATCATCCTTATTATTCAATCAACAATACTTAATAAATTATATTAACATAAGTTTACATTTTATTACATTCATTATTTTACCGTTAACATATTTTACCATATTAACTAGAATAATTAATTACATATATTTTCATTGATTTCCAAATTAATTCCAAACATATTAAATAATGAGAGATAAATGAACAATTGTTACCTTTAAGTTTTATAAGTTTATTATCTACAACAAATGTTATGACTACTTAAACATCACTTATTATATTCAATTTCAATTAACAACATATAATTCCAACATTTAATTTCCTTAATTCCATTAATTATCCATTTAATATTCAAACGAAAAATTAACGAGAAGATAATTACAACCATAGTTTATAATAATAGTTCAATCCATTATCTTATCATTTACAACTAAGGGTTATAGCAAAATGATTTTATATTCTATATTAACCTATTCCAATCAATTACATATAATCCCATCATTAATTGCATTGTTTAATTTATTTCATTATTTACAATTTTAACCAAATAACGATACAATTATATACATTGATTGAAATTTGATTAAAATGGTTATCAATAACATTAAATCAACATTAATATATTACATTCTAATTTTTTTACAAATCTTAAATTTTAGTTTATTACAATATTAATATTTCAAAATCTTACTACATTTAATATTTTAATTACCGAAAAATACGGGTCGTTACACTCTCCCCCGCTCAAAACTTTTCGTCTTCGAAAAGGGAAAAGGAGGAATTAAGGGATTAATATATTTTATTCAAAGTATTCAATTTATAAACAATTGAAATAATTAAGTATTTTAAATAAAATATACTTATTAATAAATAATCAAATCTTCATATTCAATTTTACTAAAGTTTGAAACAATATTTTCACTTCCACAAAAAATTTCTACGTCTAAAATTCACGGAAAAATATAGAGAGAGTCACCTTTGTATAGTGTGGTCCGAAAAATAATAATATAAATATAACCATATATATAAATAAAATATTTTAAAATAAAATATCCCAATCACAGAAAAACAATATAATATAGCTAGAAAATCGTAATCTGAAAATGTACCTATTTGTCGGGCAAACAACGCTTATTTATGAAACCAATAGTAATAGCTATTGCTTCCATAAACCTGTATTTCACTTATATAATCCAAAATAGGTTAATAATTATACAAAAGAGAAACATTTAAGTTGCTCAATTTTCAACAAAAGAAAATCACTATAAAACATATATAAAGAAACAATACAACCATTATATGCAACCACAGAATCCATCATACGTTCATAGCAACCAAATTCAATGGTTTGTTTGGTTCAGAAACTTCTAATTATGCAAGGGTGACGAATAAACTATCAAGTGTATACTCAATAGACTATCCATACAACCTTAAACAATTAGAAGTAAACTTTCCAAACATCTTATAAGCCAAAACATCCAAGAATTTCCACACATTATTTAAATTTATTTAATTAGTTTCTTTTCATGTCATTACATACCTTTTTTTTATTTTTTTCATCCATACAATATCTTTTTTTAATCATGTACTTACATAAATTATTTCACAATATTAACTTACATTAATAACATTTCTTGTACGTCGAAATTCTTATTTAGAAATAATTTCATTGAACACTTCCATTACTTAAGTTTTACTTGTATAATATTCCATCACATATTCTATTAACATTTCAACTTATTAAACATTTCTGATAAGTTATACATACATACATACATATATATATATATATATATATATATATATTAGTAATGTAATTGAATGTTACACAACTTTTTGGTATTTGCCCTTAAAGAGAAAAGAAGTATTTCAATATATCTAAATATTCAATTAAAACATTTAACCTCATTCACTTAGTACGAAATAAGATATATTTAAAACATCTTTATAGAATTATGCAAGAATTTTCCAAAAAGTTTAAACTATGTTAGCAATTTATAGCAAAACATTAGGATAACCTTTTTTAATAAAGTTCCTCAAATTCAATAATTTATAGACTCGTTATTTTAAAATAAGTTTAACCCTAGATTATTAAACTGAAACTAATAGTATACTCATATCTTACATTAAATATCCAAATAAAAGTATGAAATTCCATATCTTCCTAATTAGTTTTACACGCTTGTTTAAAATGAATATTCAAATCATGGAAAAACATTTACTATGGTTTAATACAAAAATTCAAATAGTGAATAAACCTATAAATTTACTGTTAGTGCTTCGAAATCAAGTAGATATTTCAAACCATGGTTCCAAAATAGAGATTCAAATTATCAGTCAAGTATAGTACTATAAATAAAACTTTGCAAATCATTTTTTCATTATATAATAGCTTTAAATTATGCATTCAAATCAATTTATATAAATTTTACTTGAAATATTCATTTGAAAACTTCACTTGCAAATCAATTGTAACGACCCACTATTTTGGACCATTCAAATCGACAATAATCCACACATGTCAGACGTGAGTAATTCAAAATAACATATTATAATAAAATTTGAAGAAAATAAAATCATTCACAGAATCACAGACACAGAAATATCAGAATACTCGCAGCGGAAATAAAATACCATAGTAGTTCATGAAGCTACTATATACATATTCTCAAAACATATACAAAATCTCATAGTAAAATGATACAATAGAAGTCAGGATACATAAACAACAATACAGAGACGGATACCGAATAGGAACTAGCTGGAAGAAATAGACGAATAGATAGACAGATAAGCACCAGCGAAACTCTAGCTCCAGAAAGTGAATCCAAAGCTGTCCTTCTCAGGCTGACCCGAGCGTAAAGTAAAACACAAATACTCGAGTCAGGACATACATACTTATACAATGTAAACCAACTCAAGTGAACTGTAATAGCAATGCACAATAACTTAAAGGATGCTTGGGATCGCCCATCCTTTAAGGATCAGTCAAACCATCAATTAAGTAGTAATAAATACAATCCTAGAAATATCTATATTAATGCAAATAATAGTGTTATTGTGACTAGGGTAGCATAAAGCTGCAGTAACTGCTCACCTCTAGCCACACTCTTAAAATCAAAGGTGTACATCAATTAATCACAACGAAATCACATGACACACAAAGCAGTGTACCCGTGGTTGTAAATTTCAAAATGATTTATAATTCCAAATTAAAATCATTCATTTAAACCATTAAAAAGTGAAGTCGTTATTCCTTCAAATCAAATATTCAATTCCTAAAATTTAGCCTTTTCTGAGTTCATTTATTCAGTTAAACACTTCAAATAAACTTCAATTTAAACCCTTTTTAACCTATAAAATTTCATATTTTCCACTATAAAATAGTGATTTAAATACCCTTGAACTTCTGATTTTTATAAAGTAAATTTCACAAATAATTATCAATAATTTCACTTATTAAATTCAAGCGTACAAATCTCCCATTCTTTACCTTTTAATAATTATTTATCACTTAAATTTCAAATTACCATTTCATACATTAAACTAAATTTCCCTTTTATTTAATTTACTTAAACTTCCATTTTAAAACCAAATCTCACAATTCCAAGTCAAGTTAAATTCCAAATTTCCATTTAACTATCCATTTATTTAACATTTTAAACTAATTACATAAATTCAAAATACACTGTAAGTTGCTTAATAACTTGATATTTTCTTTTACTTCATATTTATCCAATTCATACATCAATTATATTAATTACCAAGTTAAGCTTATAATACCTTTTTTTACTTAAATTCCCATTATTAAGTTAAATCAACTTTCACACTACAACTTAAACCATCTATTAACTTATAACATTTAACCTTTTAGAAAATCACTGCTTAACCATTTAAATCCAATATAAGTCAAATTTCATATTATTTTTTCTTTCATTTACAATACATGAAATTTATGAGAAATCATATTTTGAAATCAACTACAGGTCCGAAAATTATTTCACACCTAATTTAAGTGATACGGAAATTATCATTTAAATTCGTAATCAGTAAAATTTCCGGGTTTTGATTATTTCAAACCTGAAATCCCAAGACAAATACAAATAAATAAAAATCACTCAGGCCTATCATTTCAGCACATATGATTTTTCCTACTCTAAAATCTGTTCGGGTATGTATCATTTCAACCCATAGTGATTCTATTCTACAGGGAACTTACAGTGTGAGAAACAGAAATAAATAAACAATATAACATAATAGAATATAACAGATGATGTGACAAGTTAATAGTAGGGTTTAACATCATATAAATGATATCACAGGCAGGTATAACATAATATAAAAGTTTCTACACATTCACTTGGTGTCACTTCACAATTATATAGGCATAAATGTCATGTGTGAATTACTCACCTCTTTAAAGCTGGAGTTCGCAAACAACACACACAAAAGAGAATCCAGAAAGCACGATATCACAATTTGATTCAAGTGGGTACAGAGCCAAGATGTATATCTTGTATATAACAATAAAACAAGGCCATGCACAAATATAAATACAATACCAAAATTATTGAAACAAATTGAAATAGAGAAAAACAAAGACATCACCAAGTTTTGCTTGCTCTTGACTCAACATGTGCTCGGCCTTAAGGCCAAATTGGTTCAGTCATGACATGTTTCAGGTGGTGACGGATCGGGTTTGGACTGAAAATAACAAGGCTTGGTCAAGGCATATTTAGGCTCAGCCAGAGGCTACTACAGGTCAGGTCAGAGGTTAGTAATGGTGTTCAGAGGTGGTGCTTGATGGTGGTGGTGGCTAAGAAGGTGTCTGTGGCAAGCAATGAAGGTGGTGTATTATATAGGGCTCGGTTAGCATGGTGTTGTGGAGTTTTTCATAGTTTTTGTGAAGTTTTGTTCAAGGGGAGGCCATGGCACTTTAAGGTCAGAGAAGCATGGTGGTTAGTCCATGGATTAGGTAGGGAAGAAGTGGCAGGGTCAGTGGAGGTGATGGTGAAGGGGTTAGGCAGAGAACCATATGTGAAGATCAAGCAAAATCAAGTGAAAAACAAGGCAAAACAAAGAAGAAAAGTGGAGAAAAGAGAAGGAAGCCATTACCTTTCTCTTCAGATCTGAAAATGGCATGTTTGATGAATGAGAAAGAGATGTTTTCTTTCACGTAATATACAAAATACATTAAGGATCAAGGAAATAAACGACAACATATGGAAGAGTTATGGTATGAAATTAATGGATGAAAAGATAAAGAGGCAATAAATCAAACGTACGCATGCCTTTAATTAAAAATAGGTAACGTATTTGATTTGTTTCCCATCTATTTAATAAAATATGTGCTAAATAAATAATTCAATAAATACATACCGTTTATATAAACACTATATAAATAAATAAGAAAACGGTTATAGAAACATATAAATTAATTGCTAATTACATCTTTGTACGTTACTTAATTTATAAAGTATGTATCCATATTAAATGAAACAAAACGGATAAATGTTGTAAATATATACATAACATGTAATGTTATATATATACACACATTTATAACATGATATAACAACCAAAAATATTACTTATATTAATTAAAATATACATTTAAAGGAATGTCTTTTAAAACAATACTCTCTGTGTGTGTGTGTGTATTTGAGATTTCTTTCCAAGAAATAAATAGGGATCTAAGTACTTTTCCATTTAATTACTAAATGAAAGTATAAATAATAAAAATAAAGTAGAGATAGATATTATGAGGAATAAATAAATGGTTTTACGGAAAGTAGGAAATAAATAAAGAAATTACTTTATATAATGGAAACTAGAATTAAAGATTGAAAACAATATACAATCAACATTTGAACATTATAACTATGCTTTCAAAATGTTTTAAAAATAAAATACATGCAAAAAATATCATGTTACACAAATTAGAAGATGATTTTACAAACAAAAATATTATTTATATAAATTAAAATAAACAAATTTGTTAAATAAAACAATTTACACACAATATTGTAAAAAGCATAACTTTCACAATATTAATCTGATTTCAACGTAACAAAAAGCAGTATTCTTGAAATTAAATCTATTTTCATAATAAAAGATAAAATTAAAAATTTTAAATATTTAAATTTTAAATTTAAAAGTCAAAGTTTGACCATTTTGACCAGAAATCAACTTTTTTGGAAATATTCCATTTATTCAGGTTTGGAATTATAATTCACACAAAAATCAAAATTTATATTTAAAATAACAAAATTTATTCATTCTAAATAAATAAAATACAATTTTTAAATCAGGAAATTAAAATATACAATTAAAGTAATTACAAAAAAATAGGGTTGTTACGCTCTCCTCCTGTAATGACCCGCAAATCCGTACCCCTTAAGTTAACACTATTCTACCTAAATCAACTCAAGTTGTACAGAAATACGAACCATTAGGGTTAAAGAAGAAGAGGTAGAAGAAGAAAATAGAAAACAACATCAGAATCTTACCATCACAACGGACTAAAATATTATAGATAATAAATTATCTTTACTCAAAATCAAATATATCTGTTCATATATTACATCATCAGAGTACATCAATCACAGTTCAACATCAATATCATACAAATGGATACACAACAACTCAACAGAGCGGAATATATATATATAAACAAGTACGGGAGTACGTATCGTCATCCTGCTCGTCTCCTGAGCTCCACAGCATCATATCATGTATCCTATAACACTCGGTCTGACCCGAGCATTACAGTTAAATAACACCCGAGTCAGTCTGGAATACCAGTGTGAGAAAATCACACTCAATTGATTATTAAGGTTTCAAAAATCCTTTGGAAAACAAAAGCATCTCGTAAGACCACGCCACAAATAAGCATGTCGGGTCTTTACCTTACGATAGCTAAAACACTTTTTATAGAAATCCTCTGATATTATAATAGGGTCTATATACAAATACTTATAAAATAGCCGAAATTGTTACATAATTAAATTCCAGCTACTAGCCACAGAGTGGGTAATACAAACAAAACTCGTACAAGGCTCGTAGGGAGAATGGATTTCCAACTAAAGACTATGCACTGAGGTACCACCTGTCACAGTACGGGCCTAGATCACAGTACCGAGGAGTACGCCCGCTCCCCTGCAACACAAGACCGGGACTACCCCTTACTGGATAATCCCGAGTGATATCACCCCGCGGTTGGGATCAACAACCGCCCACTAAGCCGAAATAAAAAGGGACATCTAGGCAGGGATGACCTCACCCTGCTTGGGTGCTACCCACCTAGCCTTGCTGCATAACCCCTGATTTTCAGTCATTCCCGGTTGATGAGTCTTGAGGCTAAGCGTTACCTTTTTAGAACATATCCCTTAGAATGCCCATCGTCCACCTGACGATGTTTTCGAAAGGATTCATCCATACAAGTCCGTTCCGGGTTCGAACGGAACCGAAGGCACTATTCCTACTACATCCATTTTGGAAATATCCTCATGATTAGTAGCGACTAGCCCTTGCACTTTACTGCTCCATCTTCGAATCCAAACTCGTTTCCACGAAACGTACAAACCGGATCGAAGTGGTTTTCGAGAAATAAATCTCGATCCCGGTCTCTTCGCAACGATCAACGCATTTGTCCAATATTGATAGTCGGTGATTTAACTATCAATTTATATTCACAAACATCCAAAAAACAATAAATAATTTCCCAAATTATTTATTAACCTCAAAATATCTTAACAAGATATATTTCTATTTTCAACCCTTTTGAAAACAGTTTCAAATCATCTTTCTCTTCGAAATAAACTTCCCAAATATATTTCTATCTCCAATGAAATCACCAAGCACAAAACTAGATTTTAAAAATATTTTAAAAACACTTTATTGTAAAATATATTTAACATTTAATTTAGAAAAAATTACTTTAATACTTAATTTAAAACAATGTCTAGAAATAACTAAAATAAGGTTACCTTATAACTATACATTAGATTTTCTTCTTTAAAATACCAAATCATTCTTTAAATAATTATTGCGATAATAGATTAAAATAAAATACTTACTTTGGAATTTACTTTAGAACATTTAAGTTAAGACTACTTCAATAATTGGCTAAAATATGTACTGTATGAATATTTAAAAATAAGGTTACTTTATAAAATATAAAACTAGGTTTTCACTTTTAAAAACATAATACTAAGTCATTCTTTAAATAATTACTACCATAATAGATTGAAAGAAAATACTTACTTCAGAAATTTAAATATTTAGAAATGATAAATTTTCCAAAACTTGCTTTATAAAAACAACTTCAAAACCTTTAATTTATACTTGAAAATTTACTTTAAAAACGTACTTGGTTATCTAGGGAGAATTTCCAATCTCAATCACTTAAATCAATTTTCCAAATTGATTCCCAATTTATTCCATTTGAAATAAATTTCTTTACTTACTAAGTTCACTTCAAAATTCCTTAATTATGGACTTTATTATTAATGTTATTATTTTCCGTTTGACTTAAATATTTTAGCTGAAATATTCAAAATTCAGGCTTTTTCCAATTTCTTCTTTATTGTTTTCAATAATTTAAATATTAAATAAACGTTTGTTCTCTTAAATGTTAATATTGAAGTTTAAAATTCATTAACTTTCTGTTTATTCAAAAATTTCCTTTACAATTCATTCTTGAATTTATTCAACTTTTCTATAATTATTTTACTTACAAATTCACGTTTTTATTTCCTTTCAAAAATCCAATTTATATTTTTTTTTTGGTAATTTATTATACCCAATTATATCCAATCCAACCATAGCATTCAATATTCCAATATAATTCATCATAGAATATCAAATAATCACAACAGAGAATATTAAATAATTTAAATAAATATTGAGGGATCCAGTTGGATCCCTCCAACCTGTTTTTCCATGCATCCACAGACATTAGCACAATATAAAATGCCACTTCCAAAATATACCATACTATAGCACATCAATCAATTCAGCCATTCAAACAATTATTTAAATTAAATTATTAAATTTCAAATTTAACTTCAGCTGAGTGAGATTAACTCACCTTATTCCGTCTGCAACCCATTTCCAAACCAGTTGTTTCCTTTCATATTTTGACCTTGAATAACAATTTATATGATTTTATTAATATTTGAACTTATTGAACAATTTCTTCTCTTTGATAATTTATTTAGCTACTTATTTATTTAAATTACTTTTCCTTTTAATAAAATATCCCTTTGGAAACCAGAAAAAAATATATGAGTTTTATTAACTAATTAATTACCATTTAATAAATAACTCAACTAATAATTTAGATAAACCAATTTTTTTTCTTTTACAATTCTTTTTAGTAACTAAATATTTTGAATAAGTTCATTAATCGTCTAAACCACTAATATACATTATTAAGTAAACTTGTAGGTTTTAAAATGTATATATGTATACCTTTTATTTTCCTACCTCATTTTTCTACACGATAACAACAGCAGTATTTTATTGTAATTACATAAATCCTTAAATAACTTTTATAAAATCTACTGTTTATATAATTACTATGAAACAAAAATATTTATATGAGTAAATTAAAATTAGTACAAATTCGAGGATACCTCACAACAAAGCTCGCAAAGCATGCGACCAACATCGTTGCCCGGAGATGCTCGAACCCTAACTTAAGCACTACAGCGCCTCGACCGAACCCGCTCCCTTCACCGTCGCTACCCACGAACGACCCTCCTTTAGAATTGAATGCGACCATCTTCCACGCGAGCAGCCCCAAAACCTAATCGTGACCCACTGCTGCCCTCACGCATGCGCGAGCACCAGAAGATCGAGCACCATGCCCTAGAACAGCACGGCAAAAACAAAGCCCTTCGAGAAAGAATCGTCGCAGCCATCAACCTCTTCCACGCGCGAAATTCTCCCATAAATCGAACGTGGCCTCGCAAGCTTACTCGACCTCGATCGAGACCGTCCTCCCCCCTTTCATTCGCCATTTATATTTCTATATTTTTTTAGCTGATCGATTTGAACGAAAAGGGTTCGTCCCTATTTTTATTTCGTTTAGATTTGGTTTACGGTTGAATTAGGAAATGAGGACAATGGAATAGATCAGCCATTATTGTTTATTTTTAAACGCGGCTGAAAGCTTCCTCTTGAAGCTTCCTCTTTTTTTTTCTTATTATTATTATTATTTATTTATTTTTGGCTATTAATATTAAAGAGGGGAACGGTTTGGAGATGCTTTGCTTCAGTGTTTGAGTAGAAAGCAAATAAATTCTGACATTTAGTTTATTTGAACAGTCAAGGTATATAATACTTTTAACTTTAAATCGTCTCGAATTTTTGATTTAAGCGCGTTTATATGTCATATGCTCACACAACAACTACAATCAATACGAAATCTGATAATAGTTCAATATTACAGATCCAATGTAACTGGTTTCGTCAAAATCCGAGACTGTGCCTCGGAAGGCTACTTTTAAATTCAATTTAAACGATAAAATTCCAAAACTAAACTAATCGCTGTTAAATTCAATTTTACAACTTCTATTATCCTCAATGTTGTCAATATAAATTTCATAAGTCTTCAATTTATTTTCAACAGGCTTAAAACTCCAGATTCAACATTTTACTCAACTTTGAATTATTTAATTCAATAATTTAATTATCAATAATTAGTGATATTTGAATTCAAGTTAAAAATTTACTTTTAAATATTAAAATCATTTAAATATTCCGATTTTAAATGCTCAAAAATTCTGGGTCGTCACACCCCCACTCAAATCTTTTCGTCCTCGAAAAGGAACGAGGTAGGGAAAACACAGAAAAAAATAGAATGAAATAGGACTAAGACAAGACGACAAGAAGATTTAAATTATACCTAATAACTGTTGTTATTGGTAAGTTTAACAAGGTGGAGAATAGGAATAGCTAGAAGGGAAAATAGGTGGATAGGAATATCTAGGAAGGAATATAGGTTGAAAGACAAGGATGAACCATTATTTAAAGCTATATAAATTTCAATTATTTGGAAGGGTAAAATAAATGATCAAGATATCCTTTATATAATACTTTATCAAAATACTTTTATAACTCGATGTCTTAACAAGTTTATCCTCGTTCCCGTATACTCTGGCAGTGCCTTGATCATGCACAAAGTTAGAATTCTCCATGTACTTAGTAGACATGTTTCAACACCCAGTGAAAATACTCGAAAAACTTTTAAAAACAGATATGGAAAGTACAATCCAAAAAAAACAACCAAACCAAAACCTTTGTCTAACCACGGTTAGCAGATATACAATGGTAACGCCTGGATCCCCCAGGAAACAATCCATATCCATAAGCTTTCTCAGCCCTGCGATTTACGCCATGATGACTAGTAGAATGCAGGATACACAATGATTACGCCTGGATTCCCCAGGAAACAATCCATACCCCTAGGCCATCTCAGCCAGGCGGATTTCGCTACTAATGCGACCTACATAGTTCAGAGGATACACAATAATTACGCCTGGATCCCCCATGAAACAATCTGTACCCCTAGGCCAGCTCAGCCAGGTGAATTGCACTATGCAGTCGTGCTAAAAAAACCATTGGTTACGCCACGGTGGGACACTCGAGTATCACATCCGAAAAACCAAAAATTAGAGAGAATAATATCGATAGAATGAATCCACAATGTGGCCACATAGAGATATCAAGCAGAAGGCACTTCCTATATCTTTACTTCGAAAATATATTTCATATAGTACCTTTTTCAAATCATTTTCAAATATCATACTTATATAAAGTCTATTATATATAAGATTCTATTTTCAAATCGAATACTTCCCAAAATCAATAGTATATCAAATTACACTTAAATAGACTTCGATTATATAAGATTTCACTTTCAAAATTGAGTACCTTTCAAAATTAATAGTTTTCAAATCAACATCATACTTATAAAAGTCCATTTTATGTAAGTTCGAAAACTCCCAAATCAAGTACTTAATAATATAAGGTTCTCAATTTCAAATCATTTCAATATCAATTGAGTTTCAAAATCATATACGATTTCAACAAATTATTTCTTACAAGTTAAATATCTTCAGTTTCAAAGTTTTTAAAATAATGGGTTCAGAAAATAATTTAATTCGCCAAATCAACAGAATTCAAGTCAAACAAATTCATTTCCAAAACATCATATAAATACTGGGTTTTAAATTCCAATCTATTTTCGAAACCAAATATTTTCTCAAAATCAATTATACCCAAAATGGTTACTAAGTTTAAAACCATCCCTTTTAAAACCTTCAAACTATTTATTTCTATATGAAAAATCCAATTTACCATTGGAAAGATTATTATTCTATATATATATATATATATATATATATATATATATATATATATCTTATTCAAAACATTTCAAATCGATATTTCATACTAGTATAATTCAAAATAGTCTTATTTATTTTACTCAACAAACAGTTTCAAACTTATATAAATCATATTACTTTATACTTTAATCATATAAAACTAAACTTATATTCTTTATCAAATACCTTATACCTTTCAAAATTACTTAGCTTTGAATAGTAACCTTGATTTGGAAGTGTTCGAGCATTCAAATAGTCGAAGAAATCATATTTCAAATCCAAAAGTTGGAAATCAGTAACAAATCAGTAATCAATTTTTATAAATAGAGTTATAATAAACTAAATCCAGAACTCGAGGACTGAACACCGGCTCACTTCAAATCATTTCAAGTATATATACATATAGCTTTCGAAATCAAATCATCCTTCGGAATTTTGAAATCAACATGGTTTCCCAAAATCACTCGCATACCAAAGCTACTAGAGTGGCCTCTCCCCCACTCTGAAACTCGAAAATCAATATCGATGATGCGTGCACTCATCACCGAAATTATTTTCTAGCGACAAAAGTGAGTTTTGGACTTCTATTTTCTTGAAAACTTCATTGAAATTTCTTCTAAATCATTGGATTCATTTGAACTCTATCGAAACATTTCTTATCCGGAAAATACTTTTAAATCGTATTATTATTATATATTTTTGAAATCTCAAAACCAAATATCAAAATACCGGAGTTCAATTCCTCGAAATTCAAATTCAAAACCCTTCAATTATAAATCCTATTATATAATCGAATTCCTTATAAATTTTCAAAATTTCAAATCCTTTCAAAATTTTAGACTCTCGTTTTTAAAAGGTATATAATCCTTATCGAAAACATTTCATTTTTATATAAAAACGCGGTCATCCTTATCAAAATTATAATTTGGATATATACATAATTTCAAAATACAATTAACAAATTTTTTTCAAGGGATGATTCAAGGATGGATTTCAAAACAAACAGAGATTCAAATTTAGAGGAACCCTACTCAAATAGAATTCCGATTCAAAGCTAAGCTCGAACGAAGATGTGATAATTAATTTACCAAATAGAAGATGGATAAGCCTATATAAATCGTGGGCGACCTTAATCGGGTCAACAGTGACTTCAGGAATATAATCAATGTGGAAATCTAAGGCAAATCAACATTCGATCGTAAGAGATAGAATCCAAGTATAGCAGAAGGTAGATAGCATCGTAAACCGAGGATACAGACATCTCCGGTGAATCAATGCCAATTGTAAAGGAGTTTCATCCCTTTACAAATCATTCAAAGATTTGTGGAATCACCGATTTTTATAGAGGTTATTCAAAGTTGAGTTATGGAATGCTTCAAAATCAAAAGAATACAGATAGGGGAGACAGAAATGGATTTCAGAACAAGTGGGAGCATTCCAAGTTCAAAGGAATCCTAATCGATAAGAATCCAAACTAAGATTAGAGATATATAACCTATATTAACACAAAAGAATTCCTATTCAAAATTTGGAAAGACTCAAATTCATATCATACGAAAAACAGGAACATAAAAATCTTCAGTTTGACAACTCCAGCTAAGCAAAAGATACAATAGAGTTCACTTAAGCAACCTAACATACTACTGATAACAACAGATCCACGGATTTTCATTCCTACATAAACAAAGCATTAGTATTAATTCTTCCTGTCGGTACATCAATGGGTCCAAAACACTCCCCCTCATTGTGCCCCTAACTTTTGCATTTATGGCATAAGTGCACTACACTCCCATCTTCCTTAACGAACTGCAGGTACGCAGCTTTCTTTCCGTACTTCCTCTCAGAACAATTCCTGGCTATATGCCCATGTCTCCTACAGTGATAGCAAATGGTTGATTGGTCAACTGATGTAGTGGGTACAGATTTCACTTTTTTCACATTCTGGCAGCGACTAGGAAAGTGCCCCCCACTACGGCATTTAAAACAGAAGATCTTGGATCGAAAATGCCGGCCCTCCTTTTTCTTTCCTTTATTCCTATTCCCGCACATGACTGCATAGTGCCCCTTTTCCTGACACCGATAACACACGACATGGTCATAAGGACTAGGTCCTGCTCTTTCTCTCCACAGCCTTTCCCACCTCTCCATTTCTTCCTCCCGTTCCTTACGGGCCAGGGCTCTACGTGCTCTACGAGCTACTTTCTGCTCTTCCGATTTTGCCTTACTAAAATAGTTTCCTAGCAGCAACGAATCCGGATCTGTAAGATAGAAGTTCAAAATTCTAGCGAATCCTAACTGAAGAGATTACTAACAAGGTGGATATCGAAGGGATGAAGTTTGGAAAATCTTGATTTCAAAATAAGAAAATTTATACCAAAATAATCTTTTAAAATCCTTTAAAATCATTTAAAAATCATTTTATACTTCGAAAATATGTTCTCTCACAAGGAAATGATTCTGAGATTGATTTCACTCATTCTAGGGTATTTCTACCATATCTCTAATGAGTTTTTGCTCCACGGGCTAAGGTTTGCCAAAACCAAAGCTCTGATACCAAATGTAACGACCCACTATTTTGGACCATTCAAATCGACAATAATCCACACATGTCAGACTTGAATAATTCAAAATAACATATTGTAATAAAATTTAGAGCAAATAAAATCATTCACAGAATCACAGAAACAGAAATATCAGAATACTCGCAGCGGAAATAAAATACCATAGTAGTTCATGAAGCTACTATGTACATGCTCTCAAAACATATACAAAATCTCATAGTAAAATACATACAATAGAAGTTAGGATACATAAACAACAATACAGAGACAGATACTGAATAGGAACTAACTGGAAGAAGTAGACGAATAGATAGACAGATAAGCTCCAGCAAAACTCTAGCTCCATAAAGTGAATCCAAAGCTGTCCTCAGGCTAACCCGAGCGTAAAGTAAAACACAAACACTCGAGTCAAGACATACATACTTATAAAATGTAAACCAACTCAAGTAAACTGTAATAGCAATGCACAATAACTTAAAGGATGCTTGGGATCGCCCATCCTTTAAGGATCAGTCAAACCATCAATTAAGTAGTAATAAACACAATCCTAGAGATATCCATATTAATCCAAATAATAGTGTTATTGTGACTAGGGTAGCGTAGAGCTGTAGTAAATGCTCACCTCTAGCCACACTCTTAAAATCAGAGGTGTGCATCAATTTATCACAAGGAAATCACATGGCACACAAAACAGTGTACCCATGGTTATAAATTTCAAAATGATTTATAATTCCGAATTAAAATCATTCATTTAAACTATTAAAAAGTGAAGTCATTATTCCTTCAAATCAAATATTCAATTCCTAAAATTTAACCTTTTCTGAATTCACTTATGCAGTTAAACACTTCAAATAAACTTCAATTTAAACCATTTTTAACTTATAAAATTTAATATTTTCCACTATAAAATGGTCATTTAAATACCATTGAACTTATAATTTTTATAAAGTAAATTTCACAAATAATTATCAATAATTTCACTTATTAAATTCAAGCGTACAAATTTCCCATTCATTACCTTTTAATAATTATTTATCACTTAAATTTCAAATTACCATTTCATACATTAAACTAAATTTCCCTTTTATTTAATTTACTTAAACTTCTATTTTAAAACCAAATCTCACAATTCCAAGTCAAGTTAAATTCCAAATTTCCATTTAACTATCCATTTATTTAACATTTTAAACTATTACATAAATTCAAAATACACTGTAAGTTGCTTAATAACTTGATATTTTCTTTTACTTTATATTTATCCAATTCATACATCAATTATATTAATTACCAAGTTAAGCTTATAATTCCTTTTTTTTACTTAAATTCCCATTATTAAGTTAAATCAACTTTCACACTACAACTTAAACCATCTATTAACTTTTAACATTTAACCTTTTAGAAAATCACTGCTAAACCATTTAAATCCAATAGAAGTCAAATTTCATATTATTTTTTCTTTCATTTACAATAAATGAAATTTATAAGAAATCATATTTTGAAATCAACCACGGGTCCAGAAAATATTTCACACCTAAATCAAATGATACGGAAATTATCATTTAAATCCGTAATCAGTAAAATTTCCGGGTTTTCATTATTTCAAACCCGAAATCCCAAGACAAATACAAATAAATAAAAATCACTTAGGCCTATCATTTCATCCCATAATGATTTTCCCTATTCTAAAGTTTGCTCGGGTATTTATCATTTCAATCCATAGTGATTCTATTCTACAGGGAACTTGTAGTGTGAGAAACAGAAATAAATAAACAATATAACATAATAGAATATAACAGATGATGTGACAAGTTAATAGTAGGGTTTAACATCATCTAAATGATATCACCGGTAGGTATAACATAATATAAAATTTTCCGCGTATTCACTAGGTGTCACTTCACAATTATATAGGCATATATGTCATGTGTGACTTACTCACATCTTTAAAGCTGGAGTTCGCAAACAACACACACAAAAGAGAATCCGAAAAGCACGATAACACGATTTGATTCAAGTTGGAAGAGAGCCAAGATGTATATCTTGTATATAACAATAAAACAAGAACATGCATAAATATAAATACAATACCAAAATTATTGAAACAAATTAAAATAGAGATAAACAAAAGACATCACCAAGTTTCAAACAAGTTTCGCTTGCTCTTGACTCAACATGTGCTCGGCCTTAAGCTAAATTGGTTCATCCATGACATGTTTTAGGTGGTAAAGTTTAGATTTGGACTGAAAATAACAAGGCTTGGAAAAGGATAGGAAGGGTTTGGAGGTTACAAAGTGTGGAAGGTAGAAAGGCAATGCTAGAAAGGGTTTTGGTTCAACTTGGGCTCGGTCAAGGCATATTTGGGCTCAGCCAGAGGCTACTACAGGTCAGGTCAGAGGTTAGTAATGGTGTTCAGAGGTGGTGCTTGATGGTGGTGGTGGCAAAGGAGGTGGTCGTGGAAAGCAATGAAGGTGGTGTTGCATATAGGGCTTGGTTAGCATGGTTTTATGGAGTTTTTCATATTTTTTGTGAAGTTTTGTTCAAGGGGAGGCCATGACACTTTCAGGTCAGAGTATTATGGTGGTTAGGCCATAGATTAGGTGGGGAAGAAGTGGTGGGGTTGGTGGAGGTGATGGTGAAGGGGTTAGGCCGAGAACCATATGTGAAGATCAAGCAAAATCAAGTGAAAAACAAGGCAAAACAAAGAAGAAAAGTGGAGAAAAGAGAAGGAAGCCATTACCTTTCTCTTCAGATCTGAAAATGGCATGTTTAATGAATGAGAAAGAGATGTTTTCTTTCACGTAGTATACAAAATACACTTGGGATCAAGGAAATAAATGGCAACATATGGAGGATTTATGGTATGAAATTAATGGATGGCAAGATAAAGAGGCAATAAATCAAACGTACGCATGCCTTTAATTAAAAATAGGTAATGTATTTGATTTGTTTCCCATCTATTTAATAAAATATATGCTAAATAAATAATTCAATAAATAAATACCTTTTATATAAACACTATATAAATAAATAAGAAAACGGTTATAGAAACGTATAGATTAATTGCTATTTACATCTTTGCATGTTACTTAATTTACAAAGTATAAATCCAAATTAAATGAAACAAAACGGATAAATGTTGTAAATATATACATAACATGTAATGTTACATATATATACACAATTATAACATGATATGTCAACCAAAAATATTACTAATATTAATTAAAATAAACATTTAAAGGTATGCCTTTTAAAACAATAACGTGTGTGTGTGTGTGTATATATATATATATTTCAGATTTCTTTCCATGAAATAAATAGGGATCTAAATACTTTTTCATTTAATTACTAAATGAAACTATAAATAAGAAAAATAAAGTAGAGATAGATATTATGAAGAATAAAAAAATGGTTTTAGGAAAAGTAGGAAATAAATAAAAAAATACTTTATTTAATGGAAACTAGAATTAAAGATTGAAAACGATATACAATCAACGTTTAACATTATAGCTATGCTTTAAAAATGTTATAAAAATGAAATGCATGCAAAACATATCATGTTGCACAAATTAGAACATGATTTTACAAACAAAATTATTATTTATATAAGTTAAAATAAACAAATTTGTTAAATAAAACAATTTACACACAATATTGTAAAAAGCATAACTTTCACAATATTAATCCAATTTCAACGAAACAAAAAGAAGTATTCTTGAAATTAAATATATTTTCATAATAAAAGATAAAATTCAAATATTTAAATATTTATATTTTAAATTTAAAAGTCAAAGTTTGACCATTTTGACCAGAAATCAACTTTTTTTGAAATATTCCATTTATTCAGGTTTGGAATTATAATTCACACAAAAATAAAAATTTATGTTTAAAATAAAAAAAATTATTCATTTTAAATAAATAAAATAAATTTTTTAAATCAGGAAATTAAAATAATTAAAATATACAATTAAAGTAATTACAAAAAAAAACAGGGTTGTTACATCAATCATCTTTAATACTTTAATGCATTGTAGGAAATTTTCATCTGTAAAATTTCTTGCTTAATTTATAAATACCACATAATTTTTTTTAAATAACATCATTATAAATATATGTAAAAAATTTGAAAAAAATTATTTACATCATCACTTACATTTAAAAAGAAGTTACTAAAAACCTTAAATCCATTATTTATAAATTTTATTTGTTTTAAATCTCAAAATACTTTTAAACATCATTAACAAATCAATAATCATTAACTTTAAATTTGTTTTATTTAATTAATAACTTCTTATAATATTTACAACACTAATAGTTTACTGTTAAACCATATTGTACATAAATAAACAAAATTTTAAACATTTTTAAGTATTTATAAAAGGGAAAAATGACAAAAATATATTTTATATAATAATTTATTAAAATACTTTTATAACTCGATGTTTTAACGGGTTTATCCTCTTTCTTGCAGACTCTAGTCGTATGTTGATCAGGCGTAAGACTAGAAATCTCCAAGTACTTAGTAGAACTATTTCAACATCCAGTTAAAATACTTAAAAATAAGAATGAGAAGTACCACTCAAAATATGATGTCAAATGATGATGTTACGATAGCAGTGTCCCGCTGCTGATCCAGTGTTTATGTAATGGACACAAAACTTTCCACAAGATCCTTCCACCTTTCAGATTCTAGAAAAATATCATAGCTATTTCATAAAGAAGGGACCATAGACTCCTACTGCAGTGGTAACTGTTGATTCAATGATTTATGCTATGGATGCACTTCCTTCCCAGAAAATCCATAAACGACAGATCCTAGGATCGAAAGTGCCTCCATTAGTTAAACTAAAGAAATAACTACCTTGAAAAAAATATCGAAGAACTCATGAGTTTAAGTGTAACGACCCGTAATTTTCGATAATTAAAATTTGTTAATTTAATAAGAAATGAATGCTAAAGTGAAATGCAACCATGGAAATAAAAGCCAAGTATTAACAATTGAAATGAAATTTTGATTTATTGAAGTAATGTAAATTGTTATACTGGGCTATAAATTGAATATAAGGAAAAAAAGTAAATATTGAATTAATTAATGAATTAATAATAATAAATAGCAATTGAATAAAATCAATGTCCTGTAAGTAAATATAATATTGTTTGGAAATGATAGCTTATTAAAGTATGATTAAGCGTTAGGGGCAACAATTATTATAAGTCACCGATATTTTTTAATCCATTAAACTGAATTGGAATCTATTGCAATAAATCTAAATAAAATATTTCTTTAATGTTAATTACAGTAATATTTAAAAATAATGTTAATATTATCCATAATCGAACAATTGGTTGAATTGAAAGAATGGAAATGAAGACTTATCAATTTAATGGGATTTGAACTATAGTAATTGGATTTAATTGCAAATAAATAAAATTAAATATCTAAATATTACGTTAATTGAAATCAAAATGGAATGTGAGAATATTAATGTAATAGATTTTGAATCCAATGTTAATTTCATCCGTTTGATAATAATGAGTTGAATAATAGAATGAAAATAAATTAAATAGAATTATTGGAAATTAAATTTATAATTTTTGAATTTAATGAAATTAACGTCAATACTGAAATTGATAAATTATTCAACTCTAAATTGACAATTAAATTTGTTTAAATCATTCTAAATGATTGAGAAATCAAAAATGATGAAAATTTTCAATTATCGAATTGAAATTGAAAATTTGATTTAATTAATTAATTATTAATTTATTTAATTAATGTAAAAATGCCATTTTGGCCACTGACTTGGATTTCGACGAAACCAGTTTCATCGGAACCGTAACGGTGAAATATTGTAGGATTTCAAGTTTCGTAGCGATCGGGCTTGTCGTTTGATCGTACGGACTCGAAACGCCTAGAAATCAATTAAATTGAAATCAATTTGAAATAAATTGATTTTAGCAATACTTCTTCATACGATGAAATTTGGACCAAAAACCCGTTCCATTGATTTTAATTAAAACATCTATTTTGATATACGGTTTGACCCAATTTCGTTCTGAAGTCAGAACGGGCTTTTTAGGCCATTTATCGTTCAACTTTCGATCTAAATCAATCCGGTCCATTCTAATTTCAGCTTTGCATATATATACCTCATTATAAACCCTAGCCTATTTCCTATGTTCATTCTTCTGTATGTACAATTCCAATTGCTCCTCTTTCTCAATGGCAGACAAACCAAAATTTCCGATTGCAATTTCAAATTAAATTCAAAGCCCGAATTTCAAACTCCTCAAAAAAATTCAGAAAAAATTATATATTGAATATCTCGACAATACGAATCTGCGTCAAGTGTTCGTTTTCAGAATTGATGCGTGATTTAACGGCAAATCGTGATCAAAATTAAATTTAAGGGTTTTAATCGAAGCTACATCGATGAAATTGGGAGATGGGTTTTGTTAGTCTCGGCTTCAGGAGTGCGACGGTGGTGGTCGTGTGGCCTAAACTGGCCTGAAGCGGCCGAAAATCTTTAATTAAGGTTTCGAAAACCCTAATTTTATGGTAGCGGCAGCGCTACTCTAGGGGTCGTTGTTGTGCCGGTCGGAGGAGGGAACGACGAGGAGTTCATCGATAGTGGTGGCGCGACCGATCGTGGTTTCTGGTGGCACGCGCAGGTGGTCAAAGGTCGGTCAATGGCCATGGAGATGGGTTCTTCGATCGCGTATTGTTCATGCATGCGAACGATAGAGATGCAGTGATGTGGCGCTTGATTGGGTAACGTATTTCTTTGTTTTTTATTTTATTTGTTTAATTTAATTCATGTAATCTTTTAACGATGATAACTTTAGCGTACGAGGTCGAAATTATACGCGGTTTTCTCCGCTAGGTTCGTATCGAAATTCCGGACATTTCCCCGCTGATTTGGATGAATTCTGAGACTGTTCAAATTTTGAGTTTAAATTCAATTTAAACTCAGAAGGTGAGTGTTTTAACCCACTCACAACTTCTAAAATTTCTTATGTGTGTTAAATTAATTTCTAATGTGTTTAGAAATTTATTTATGGTTGTTAGGTATATTTTTATCATCATTCCAGTTAAATTGAATTTATTGAATTAAATTGTTATTTAATTTATTTTTGCATATAAACTGCCTGCTAAATTGTTATTTAATTTATTATTGCATATAAACTGACAGTTAAATTGTTGTTTAATTTATTATTGAATATAAACTGCCAGTAAATACCTATTATTTATTACGTTCTATATTGATGTTATTGTTTGAATTGGATGATGATTGTGATCAATGGATGATGATTGATATTGGATGAATGGATGTTGTATTTTATATTGTTATAAACTGCAAGTTGTTATGCATTTTTATTTCATTCGGGATCGCGGTTTGAAATGATATATAACCGTATTTTATTTTAAGTTATAGATTGAAATGATAAATATCTGTATCACTTGACCATAGGGTAGAAAATTATATATAGACACCGTGGTCTATATCTAAAATATTTTGAAAATGATTTCTATGGTTTAATGAATATTGATTTTTGATGTTATTTAAATATTATTTTAGTATATAGTTAAATGCTTGAATTTAAGCTATGTATAAGTTGTTAAATAAAAATTAAGTTTAATAATAGAGTTTAATTTTTATTAAAATAAATGTCGGTAAGTATTTAAATTTTATTTTAATGTAGAGTGTATAATGATTTAAATAAATTAAGGTTGGGAGATAAATTGGAGATTTATTTGAAATTAAATTTATTTAATAATTAAACTCAAAAAGGTTGATGTGAAATTTATTAAATTGGAAATTTTAAAAGGTATAATTGTTATAACTTGATTTTGGGGTCAAGGTGAATTAAATGATTATTTCAAGTATAAAGGAATTGAAGGAAATATTCAGTTATTTGTAATTTGAGTTTTATTTAGGTGATAAGGGATTTATTATGTAAATTATTTCAAAACTAAATAATAGAAAATTTAATTGTTGAATCGAAATTATCAAATTTAGTTTTGAAATTTTGGAATATTTAAAGCCTTGAAATATATCGGAATTGAAATGTTTTATCGAAATTGAAATGTTTCGAAGTTATGAATTTCAAAGTATTATGTTTTAAAGGTGTTATAATTTCAAATGTTTGGTTTCGAAGTGTATAAAGTTGAAAATGATATGATTTTGGAAAAGGGATATATTTGAAATAAAAAATTGATATCATATTGATTTGGGTTTTGAAGTGGAAATTATATTGTATTTATATAGCTTTGAAACGGATATTATATTTTGGTTTTAAAGTATAATTATTTTGAAATGACCGTGGTGTTATAATAACGTTTGGTTGTTAAAGAGACCAGGATCGGAAGTTATCATACTCTCTGCCAACTCTGAAAACCACTATAACAACCGTGCATGCGGTGGAGATTCCAAGAATGAAGTAGGATGGTGGCGACGTTCTATTAAGGTATATACGTGGACCCGAATCCCGTAAGTTGGCATAAGGAGGCTAAAACAGAGCGATTCTCGGGCCAAGGAGTTGCCCCTCTTATCGGACACACTCCTTCGATATTATACTCTGACTTTTGGATTGATTTGGTGGCCACTTTTGATTTTTGAGGTATGGCTCGAGGTGGGCGGTAGTAGCTGCTACGCGTTTTCACCAGCCCGGATGCGTAATTGGTATATCTACCCTGGCATTGCCTTGTGTGCCGTGTCACCTAACCTAGCGCGCCTTGTACGAGTTTGATTTGTGTCGTACCTACGGAGTATCCTCTTGTAGCCTCCCGATCAGGAGGTATTACGGTACTGTATAGACTATTGGCACTATTACGTTTTAAGGGCTATATGGGTAACACTTTAACGCAATTTTAAAGTAAGTTTGTTTTACTAATAGATATTATTATAATAGCGAAATATTACTATATAATAAATAGTTTAACGGATCCTTAGGAGATGTGAATCCCGTACATCTTTTAAGTTACTGCACTAAAGTTAGACACTGGATAGGTGATGTCAAATCCCGTAAACATCTCTGATGCCGTTCCACTCATATTTTACCTTTGATTTTACTTACATAAGATCTTTTAGTTCTGGCTCGAGTGTTTTGCCTTTTTAATTCGCTCGGGTCATCATGAGCATTTTAGGGTTTAAAGACCTTACTTTTGGAGGACGAAGACGAAGATTTGTATTACTATTTTTTATTATATTCCACTGCATCACATTGTTCCGCTGCATTGTTATTTATTATTCTCTGGTATGTGTAACTCTTATATGTATTGTATAAGTATAATCAAATGTTTTGTAAAACAGCTTCATGAACTGTTATTTGATTATTATATTTTGTCATTCTGCTGCAAGATTCTGTTTTGTTTTATTTCCTTCTCTGCTTTTCTTATTCACCCCAATAACAATTCGCCATTTTGTATGGTTTGAGTCAGACGTGTGTGGTTTATCGTTTATTTAAAGCATACAAAAAGATGGGAAGTTACAATCTGGTATCAGAACTTTGGTTTAGCGATAAACCTTAGCTTTGTGCGGTCTAACTATTTATTAATAGGGTAGTAATACCCTATGATGAGTCATTGCGTGTGTGTGTTTCTATATATATATATATATATATATATATATATATGAGCGTATTTGTTAGTGTTATAAAAAGATTTTGATATTGTGTTAATTTGTTCCGTTTTGTATTTATAAATTCTGGTTGGTGCATAGGACGTTATGACATTAATAGGGATTTCTAAACACTTAATTGGACATACTGACACAATATTTGTTTTGGATATAGGTGAATGAAATAATTTTGCCTATTATATTTTCTGTATATAAAGTAATAAATTTTATAAAGATTATATTTGGTTGTAATGTACTGGTTGTTAGGCAGTGAAAATTTTAGATATTAGTTGAAAATAAGATTTCTAACAAAATAAATGAAATTTGGAAATTTTAGAACTTAAGTTCTGGGATTTCAAAAATTTCTTTCAGAGGATTTTGGAATATAATAGTATTTTTTATAAGTATTTTCTGATATAAATATTTCAATATAAATCGAAAGAATTGTTTTAAAGAACTTTGGAAAGAAATAAGTTCTGTACTCCCCTCTCTGTCACTGGAAAATAATTTCGGTGATGAGTGCACGCATCATCGACATTCATTTTCGAGTTACGAAGTGGGAAGGCCACTGTAGTAGTTTTACTACAGAATTATTTTGATAAACAAATATAAATTTTAAATTGTTTTAAATATAATTGGATATATAAGTTGTAAGTATATGTTTGTTGATTTTTTTAAAACGATTTGAAATTTAACCAGGTATTTAGTTCGTAAGTTTCCGTTAATTAATAGTTTCAATTAGTGTAGTGAATTGAAATTCAACTAACAAATTGAAACCTCTAAAGGAAATAAGAGATTAAATGCTAAGTTATAAATGAAATTAAAAGATAGTTGAAATATGTAACCTAAAAACAAATGATATGATTATTGAACATTAAATTAATTAAAAGAAATGAGATAAACTTGTATAACTTTAAATTACACCCTTAAAGCATATATGTAACTTACCAAATATTAGAAGTTCTAATGTTTATAAGAAAATGTATGGATGTTATACAAGTAATAAACTTGAGGTAATAAAAGTATCTAATGAAATTCTTTTATAAATAAGAATTTAATGTTGTAATTGTTGTGAGCTTAAGTTATAATTGAAATGTTACTGTAATAAAGGTAATAGGAAGTAAGTATTGTAAGTATAAGATTATAAACTTAAGTAAATGAATTAATATGCAAAGAAATTGAATTAAACATGAATACTGTAAATAAATGAAATTAAGTAGTGAATAAATGAATGTAATACAATAAAAAGAAAAATTATGTGATACGAATAAATGAAAATAAATGGAGATTTACAAGAAATAAATGTAAACTTGAAGGATGAATCATTATATGAATAAAAAGGAAATCAAACAACAAATGTTATGAAATGAAATTGCTAAAAATGGGCTTGATCTATTGTTTGAAATGGTTGTTTGTTTTGGTTTATGAGTTGTTTGGGTAAAAGATACTTTTAATTGCTTAGATGTATGAATAATCTATTGAGTTTTATCTAAGACTGTCGAGTAAATGGAATACTCCATGGTTATTTGTCATTCTATGGGATATAAAGTGTCTTAACCTGAACCAACCAATTGTTTTGTTTTGCCTGAATGGATGATTTGTATATATTGTGTATGCTATTGGTTGTAATGATTATTGTTTTATATTGAATTGTTTGAAACAACTTTGAATATTTCATTTACAAGTTATGGATGTAATTGCTACTGCTTTTGGTTTCATAATTAAGCATTAATTGCCCGACAAATAGGTACGTTCTCGGATTACAGTTTTATAGCATTATCATATTGTTTTTCCCGTGTTGGGATATATATCATTTTGGAAAATATATTTTGCATATTGTAATATTTGAAATTATATTTTCTCCCGAGCCTCTCCGTACAAAGGAGACTCGGCCAAAATTTTCCGTAAATTTTGGACTTAGAAGTTTTTTTGAAAATGTTTTCCAAACTTAATTAATTTGAGTATAAAAGTTTTAATGGTTATAAATTGGTATATTTCCTCTAAATTAATTAATTTTGTAAATTATTTGTTTATAAAGTTAATATTTTGATTGAGATGTATTGTTTATTTAGTTCCTTCTTTTTCGTTGTCGGGGACGAAAAGTTTTGAATGGGGGGCGAGTGTAACGACCCGTAATTTTTGATAATTAAAATTTGTTAATTTAATAAGAAATGAATGCTAAAGTAAAACACAACCATGGAAATTAAAGCCAAGTATTAGCAATTGAAATGAAATTTTGATTTATTGAAGTAATGTAAATTGTTATACTAGGCTATAAATTGAATATAAGGAAACAAACGTAAATATTGAATTAATTAATGAATTAATAATAATAAATAGTAATTGAATAAAATCAATGTCTTGTAAGTAATTATAATATTGTTTGGAAATGATAACTTATTAAAGTATGATTAAGCGTTAGGGGCAATAATTATTATAAGTCACCGATATTTTTTTAATCCATTAAACTGAATTGGAATCTATTACAATAAATCTAAATAAAATATTTATTTAATGTTAATTAAAGTAATATTTGAAAATAATGTTAATATTATCCATAAACGGACAATTGGTTGAATTGAAAGAATGGAAATGAAGACTTATCAATTTAATGGGATTTGAACTATAGTAATTGGATTTAATTGCAAATAAATGAAATTAAATATCTAAATATTACGTTAATTGAAATCAAGATGGAATGTGAGAATATTAATGTAATAGATTTTGAATCCAATGTTAATTTCATCCATTTGATAATAATGAGTTGAATAATAGAATGAAAATAAATTAAATAGAATTATTGGAAATTAAATTTATAATTTTTGAATTTAGTGAAATTGACGTCAATACTGAAATTGATAAATTAATCAACTCTATATTGACATTTAAATTTGTTTAAATCATTCTAAAAGATTGAGAAATCAAAAATGACGAAAATTTTCAATTATCGAATTGAAATTGAAAATTCGATTTAATTAATTAATTATTAATTTATTTAATTAATGTAAAAATGCCATTTTGGCTACTGACTCGGATTTTGACGAAATCATTTTCATCGGATCCGTAATGGTGAAATATTGTAGGATTTCAAGTTTCGTAGCGATCGGGCTTGTCGTTTGATCGTACGGACTCGGAACGCATAGAAATCAATTAAATTGAAATTAATTGAAATCAATTTGAAATAAATTGAATTTAGCATAACTTCTTCATACGATGAAATTTGGACCTGGAACCTATTCCATTGATTTTAAAATATTTTAAAACATCTATTTTGATATACGAGTTGACCCAATTTCGTTCCGGAGTCAGAACGGGTTTTCGGGCCATTAATCATTCAACCTTCGATCTAAATCAATCTGGTCCATTCTAATTTCAGCTTTGCATATATATATACCTCGTTATAAACCCTAGCCTATTTTCCATTTCATTCTTCTGTACGTACAATTCCAATTGCTCCTCTTTCTCAATGGCAGACAAACCAAAATTTCCAATTGCAATTTCAAATCAAATTCAAAGCCCAAAATTTCAAACTCCTCAAAAAAATTCGAAAAATTATATATTTAATATCTCTACAATACGAATCTACATTAAGTGTTCGTTTTTAGAATTGATGCTAGATTTAATGGCAAATCGCGGTTAAAAATAAATTTAGGGGTTTTAATCGAAGCTTCAATCGATGAAATTGGGAGATGGGTTTTGTTAGGCTCGGCTTCAGGAGTGCGACGGTGGTGGTCATGTGGCCTAAATTGGCCTGAGGCGGTCGAAAATCTTTAATTAAGGTTTCGCAAACCCAAATTTTATGGTAGTGGCGGCGCTACTCTTGGGGGGCCGCCGTTATGCCGACCGGAGGAGGGAAGGACGAGGAGTTCGTCGACAGTGGTGGCGCGACCGATCGTTGCCTCTGGTTGCGTGCGCAGGTGGTCAAAGGTCGATCAATGGTTGTGGAGATGGGTTCTTCGATCGCGTATTGTTCATGCGTGCGAATGATAGAGTTGTAATGATGTGGCACTTGATTGGGTAATGTATTTCTTTGTTTTTTATTTTATTTGTTTAATTCAATTCATGTAATCTTTTAACGATGATAACTTTTTCCTATGAGGTCGAAATTACACACGGTTTTCTCCGCTAGGTTTGTATTGAAATTCCGGATATTTTGACACTAGTATGGACAAATTCTGAGACTGTTCAAATTTTGAGTTTAAATTGATTTAAATTCAATTTAAATTCAAAAGGTGAGTGTTTTAACCCACTCACAACTTCTAAAATTTCTCATGTGTGTTAAATTGATTTCTGATGTGATTAGAAATTTATTTATGGCTGTTTGGTATATTTTTATCATCATTCATGTTAAATTGAATTTATTGAATTAAATTGTTAGTTAATTTATTTTATCATATAAACTGGTAGTTAAATTGTTATTTAATTTATTATTGCATATGAACTGCTAGTTAAATTGTTATTTAATTTATTATTGAATATAAACTGCCACTAAATACCGGTTATTTATTATCTGTTCTATATTGATATTATTGTTTGAATTGGATGATGATTATGATTAATGGTTGATGATTGATATTGGATGAATGGATGTTGTATTTTATATTGTTATAAACTACAAGTTGTTATGCATTTTTATTTCATTCGGGATTGCGGAAATGATATATAACTGTATTTTATTTTAACTTACGGATTGAAATGATAAATTCTGTATTACTTGACCATATGGTAGAAAATTATATATAGACACCGTGGTGTATATCTAAAATATTTTGAAAATGATTTCTATCGTTTTGGAAAGAAAAATATGGTTTAATGAATATTGATTTTTGATGTTATTTAAATATTATTTTTATATATAGTTAAATGCTTGAATTTAAGCTATGTATAAGTTGTTAAATAAAAATTAAGTTTAATAATAGAGTTTGATTTTTACTAAAATAAATATGGGTAAGTATTTAAATTTTATTTTAATACAGAGTGTATAATGATTTAAATAAATTAAGGTTGGGAGATAAATTGGAGATTTATTTGAAATTAAATTTATTTAAGAATTAAACTCAAAAAGGTTGATGTGAAATTTATTAAATTGGAAATTTTAAAAGGTATAATTATAATAACTTGATTTTGGGGTCACGGTGAATTAAATGATTATTTCAAGCATAAATGAATTAAAGGAAATATTTAGCTATTTGTAATTTGAGTTTATTTAGGTGATAAGGGATTTATTATGTAAATTATTTCAAAACTAAATAAAAGATAATTTAATTGTTGAATCGAAATTATTAAATTTAGTTTTGAAATTTTGGAATATTTAAAGCCTTGAAATATATCGGAATTGAAATGTTTTATCGAAATTGAAAAGTTTCGAAGTTATGAATTTCAAAGTATTATGTTTTAAAGGTGTTATAATTTCAAATGTTTGGTTTCAAAGTTTATAAATTTGAAAGTGCTATGATTTTGGAAAAGGGATATATTTGAAATAAAAAAAATGACATCATATTGATTTGGGTTTTGAAGTGGAAATTATATCGTATTTATATAGTTTTGAAATGGATATTATATTCTGGTTTTGAAGTATAATTATTTTAAAATGACTGCGGTGTTATAATAACGTTTGGTTGTTAAGGAGACCGGGATCGAAAGTTGTCATACTCTCTGCCAACTCCGAAAACCACTTTAACAATCGTTCACGCGGTGGAGATTCCAGAATGAAGTAGGATGGTGGCGACGTTCTATTAAGGTATGCACGTGGACCCGACTCCCGTGAGTTGGCATAAGGTGGTTAAAACATGAGCGATTCTCGGGACAAGGAGGTTGCCCCTCTTATCGGACACACTCCTTCGATATTATACTCTGACTTTTGAATTGATTCGGTGGCCACTTTTGATTTTTGATTTTGGTGGTGTGGCTTGAGGTGGGCGGTAGAAGCTGCTACACGTTACCACCAGCCCGGATGCATAATTGGTATATCTACCCTGGCATTGCCTTATGTACCGTGTCATCTACCCTAGCGCGCCTTGTACGTGTTTGATTTGTGTCGTACCTATGGAGTATCATCTGGTAGCCTCCCAATCAGGAGGTATTGCATTACTGTATAGACTATTGGCACTATTACGTGTTAAGAACTATATGGGTAACCCCTTAACGCTATTTTAAAGTAAGTTTATTTTACTAATAGACATTATTATAATAGCGAAATATTACTATATAGTAAATGGTTTGACGGATCCTTAAGAGATGTGAATCCCGAGCATCTTTTAAGTTACTGCACTCAGTTAGACACTGGATAAGAGGTGTCAAATCCCATAAACATCTCTGACGCTGTTCCACTCATATTTTACCATTGATTTAACTTACATAAGATCTTTTAGTTCCGACTCGAGTGTTTTGTCTTTTCAATTCGCTCGAGTCAGCCTGAGCATTTCAGGGTTTGAAGGACTTACTTTTGAAGGACGAAGACGAAGATTTGTATTGCTATTATTTATTATATTCCACTGCATCACATTGTTCCACTGCATTGTTATTTATTATTCTCTGGTATGTGTAACTCCGATTTGTATTATATAAGTATAATCAAATGTTTTGTAAAACAGCTTCATGAACTGTTATTTGATTATTATATTTTGTGTTCCGCTGCAAGATTCTGTTTTGTTTTATTTCCTTCTCTGCTTTTCTAATTCACCTCAATAACAATTCGCCCTTTTGTATGGTTTGAGTCTAACGTGTGTGGTTTATCATCGATTTAAAGCATAAAAAAGGCGGGATGTTACATTAAGTCCGCACAACCATATCGGTTCGAATCCATTTCTGAATTCACCTAAAAATATTAGGGTTTATCGGTCGAATCCGTTCCTGGATTCGCCAAATCCATCTAGGTCGAAGCATATCGTATTATACTTCTTCGCGGAGGGCACTTCCTCATTCCTTTTACTTCAAAATAATAACATAACATATATAGTACTCTTTCAGAATCATAACTTCAACTATCACATTTATATAAATTACATTATATATAAGATTTCATTTTTAGATATAGTACTTTCCAAAGTCTATGATCTCAAATATATCAAATCATTGTTATATATATTTCATTGTATATAAGATTTATCTCTTCAGATCGAATACCCTCCTAAATCTATAGTCTTCCAAATCACCATATACTTATATAAAGTCCATCTTATATAAGAATCAAATTTTCCCAAAATCAATTTCGTTGTATGAAGAGCCATATGGATTGACCAACTTTTCTTTATAAAAGGTTTTGAATTTAGAATAGTTTTGTAAATATAGAATAGTTTGTAAAATAATTTGTATATAAAATAGTTTGTAAATACATTAGTTTGTAAAATAGTTTGTAAATAAAATATTTTGTAGAATAGTTTGTAAATAAATTAGTTTGTAAAATAGTTTGTAAATAAAGTAGTTTTTAAAATAGTTTGTAAATAAATTAGTTTGTAAACTAGTTTGCAAATAAAGTAGTTTGTAAATAAAATGGAATAAACTGGTTTGTATAAGAAAAATAAAAGAAAATAGTTTTGAAAAATGGTTTTAAATTAATAGTAGCTTTGCATAAATGAAATTTCCAATTTAAATTACAAAGAATATCCAACCCAACAACTTTCAATTTCAATGTCGAAGCATATCAATAATATTAGAACATAAGATGTGCATATGTCTTCATTTCAATCGCATTCGATTGCTCGCTCAATCTCACAAGTTTGCTTTCGAACTAGTATTGTTCATTTAACTTCCCTAGTGCGGACTTCGATAAGGTTTCTTAAATAGAAACCATCATTCTCCTTGCATAGCCACATATTATGATAGAGAACTTTAGAATCAAATCAAAAATCCATATCAAATATTCGCCATCGAGAATCGAATGGAAAAATCCTAATATGAAATGGTGTAATTGTAATGAAACGGATTTTTCATTGTTTGATTTTGAATATTTCAATGGTTTAAATATTGGATTCAAAATTTTAATCGAGTTATTAAGTTTTTAAAACTGAAATTTCAAACGATTTCATAAAATTTTGAAATTGTCGATTTAATCGATGCATTAAAATAGTGATCCGGGGCATAGTCTTGGATTTCGATGAAACTAGTTCCATTGGATCTGTAGTAGGGTATTACTATCAGATTTCAAATTATGCAGCATTTGGATTTACCATTTGATCATACGATCTGAAAACGCCTAGAAATGGTTTAATTGAATTTAATTTATTTAGTCAATTTAAAAACCTATCTTACACATATGATCGAATTAGGACTCAAAATTTGCTCCATTGGGTTTGGAATAGCGCCGTAACATTAGTAATGCCAAGTGGCATGCGTCAATAGGAGATCGAGATTTCATAGTAGCTAATACGAGAAATTTTCAATATTTAAATATATTAAATCAATCAAAAGAACAGAGTGTTACCCTTCCCTATACGCGCAACCTATCTCCTTCTTTTGAAAGCTATCGCCCCTTCTCGTTTTAAACACAACATTTCCCTTTATTCTTTCATAAAAAAATCGATCTTCTTACATAAGAAAAATCGCGCTATGAAATCGAGATGAGCTAAACGATGCGCAAGCGATGGTGGGCGATCGACTAAGGGGGAGGGTAGTGACTCAACGTCGATCGATGCTTAGGCTTCTCATTTGGGATTTCGCATTTGTGCGTGCGTAGAGCGACCAAGGCAAAGGCGGTGAGTTGATCGATGGTTGGCAAGGGGCTTGTGGCGAGGCACGTAAGTCGCGGCTAAGAATTGAGGGGATGGAGGCGTTCTCGATTGGAAAGGCGCAATCGCACGCGCGTGTTTCTAGAGAAGCGGATGCATTCGCGATGGCTGGAACACAGTAGTATGGGGAAGTAGAGAACAGTAAGGTTAAATAATTTATAAGTTTATGTTTAAGTTAATTGAAAATTTTAATTATACAAATGCTTATTAAATGTATATCTCATTCGTACGGGGACCAAAAATCACGAAAACGAGTAGCGTTGGATTGTAGCAACAAAAACACTATGCAATGTGATAAATTTTGAATTTGAAACGATTAATAGATTCGAGAATCAAGATGAGTAAATCTCACTCGACTGGGATTATAGTTTAATTAAAATTTTGAAATTGAATTATTGAATGATTGGGTGAATTGATAATTACTATTATCAGTTTGGATGTTATAATATATATAGTAGTATATATATTTGTAGTTGAATATAGACCAACCTATTGGAGCGGATGAGACCTTATGCGCCCCGCATTAGTCGAAAGCAAGCAGGTGCATTTTCATTTATGTGATGACCCGGAATTTTAAAGCAATATCAATTTAATAATCTGTAATAAAAATTAAATTGATTTGATAATCTTTGTAATGAGATTTGAATTAATTTAATAATTCAATAAAATAAATAGTTAATTGATAGATTTTATCTTTTTAAATCTAATATTTGTTTTATATTTATAATATATATAGAATATTGTATATATTGTAAATAGGTATTGTTTTAAATGAATCCTATTTTCTATAAAATTTATATCTTTAGTAAAATTGGAAATTATGATTTTATTTAAAAGTTAAACTTTTTAAAAAACTATTTAATAAATAAAATATGGTTTTAAATACCTAAGATAAATATTAAATGATTTAAAATATGTGTAACTCAAGTTTAAAATTTAAAATCAATAACAATGAGATTATTTTGAGTTTCATTTAAATATAATGTGATAAAATAAATAATTTATTAATAAGAAGACAATTTCTTTTAATAGTTATTTATGGTTATTAAATATTGTTATTTCTAAAAATATAATAATGCATTGTTTTAACAAATAAATTTTTAATAAAAATAATTGTTCTTCAGAAATTTAAATTGTGTAGTTATATTTGTAAATAAACTAGATTTCAAAATTTATTTTGAAACTTGAATTCAAAGTTTTTAAAATTTAAAGTATAAATGTTTTTAATTTATCTTGATTTTGAAATATTTGTATAAGTTTAATTTTATAAATATAGTTTGATTTATTTTATTTTAAAATCTATATACATGTAAATAAATGCATGTTAACTCATTAACTAAACATATCTTATATTAAACATCCAATTTAAAATACAAGTTAACTAAATATATAGCTTATTATCATTAATAACAAGTGTAAGAATATTAAGACAATATAACACATGTTAGCAAATAAGGTAAGGAGATTGACAATTGTTAAAATGTGAGACAAGTGTCATTTAAATTTGGTTTTCTTTTATTTATTTGTTTAATAAAGTTTAATTTCAGTTTATATAACCAAATCTCTTTCTTCATTTCTTTCTTTTTCTAAATGAAAGCCTAACATAAATCTTCAAACCAAATTGCAAAACAAATCTTAAAAACCCTCTTTCAGATCTAAATCTGTAAAAAGAAAAAAAATTGTAGCATGCAAATCAAAAATCCACCTGCGCATCTTCAAATTGAAAATATGCATTTTCAAACCTGTCACCATATTAGAAATCTGTAGCCTGCATCATTTCAAATTTTGGCATTCAAAGCAACTGCCTGCATGCAGTTTTAAATTAAAGAAACAAGCAATCCTATTCAAGCAAACCTGCATTCTTATTCAAGCCACTGTAGTTTAAATTCTTAAGCAAAACAGAGGGGCAATCCTGTTTCAAGGCAAAGCATTTGTGGCTCTGTGACGCCCCACCTCTATACCCACGCTAGCGAAGGACACTACGGAGTAATGCTGTCGACTAGCACGGAGAATAAGGCTGTTGAGGAGCGACCATCTGTATAATTGCTTTGTGTAAGCATCGATATGTCAGATAGTATAACATGCATTTCTTTATCAAGAGGAAATCCGACATACTGACACAAACTCAAAGCTACTACACAGTGGCTAAAATATCTTCGGAAAACAAATATAGAAATAAGCATAACATAAATCAGTCACAGATAATTCATATCACAAAGGCGGAAATAGATATGAACATTACACATAAAAGTGTATATCAGAGTAGTGGTCAAATAAGATCCACAACATCAAAAAGAATAGATACAAGTGCTAGACAAAAGAATAAGTATACATCATAGAGTCTGTATCTCAAATGTATACAACAAAAACTACTAATCTAAGTAGTTAGCCAAAAGATCATATGATAACCCCAGAAGAGAAGTCAAGCAGAAGCACCTGTAACATCTCGGTCTGACCCGAGTATTATTTAATAGGAAAATAATAAACGGATCAGTCTAGCTATAAATATCAGATGAAATGATATAGAATAAGAAATATGACAAAATGTATAATAATCACAATGCCAAGCTGTGATATATAAGTAATTGAAAAATCAACGAGAGATTAATCAATATCGCAAGGATCTTCTCCAAGATAAAAAGGAATATCATACTCCTAATTTCATTCACCAAGCCACAATAATTGATAAATCAAATCAATAGAAATCACGAAAATAGGTGAAGCATAAATTCCAGAATTCAACACACGAAATCTAGAATTCACAAGAAAAGGATGGGCAATCCCATAAACTGGACATCGACGCACCTAGAAAGACACGCCCCATGCACAGTCGAACATCGACGTACCTAGAAAGATACGCCCCATGCTCTAGCATCGACGCACCTAGAAAGATTCGCCCTATGCATAAATAAACATCGATGCACCTAGAAAGATACATCCCATGCATAAATAAACATCGATGCATCTAGGAAGATACATCCCATGTAATGTCTAACATCGATGCACCTAGAAAGATACACCCCATGCTAAGTCGAACATCGACGCACCTAGAAAGTCACGCCCCATGCATAGACGAACATCGACGCACCTAGAAAGATACGCCCCATGTCCCGACTTATTGAGCCGATTTCTCCACGAAGTAAATAAACATCGATGCACCTAGAAAGGTACACCCCATGCATAAATAAACATCGACGCACCTAGAAAGGTACGACCCATGTGTAAATAAGCATCGACGCACCTAGATAGGTACGACCCAGGCAAGAAATGAGACGAAGCTCAATAAAATGAGGAACAGTCCTCCACATAGACAAAGAGACATCGCACATTGCTAGTCTAAACCATAAAATGATCGTCATGATCACCGAGAAGTGTCAATTACAGTAAGCTAGTAAATACATGAGCTTAGCTTCATGTCCCATAACCACTAGCTTAACTTAAATATTTACGAACAAATTGTAGATCTCCACTAGAAAATTGTCACAAGAGATTCAATCGAACAAGCCCAAGAATTAACCAACGAAGTAAGCGCAAGCGTTTCATACCACTCGTTTTACTAAGTCGTTTAATTAGATTTCTCATACGAGTGAGGTAAAGGCTTGTATATACTAATAGATTGGAAAACGGTTTAAGAAAATGAGCTTTATAATAAAATAGTGTTTAAATCATTTGAAGAAAGAGTTTTGATATTTACTACTAGTATAGAAAATCTTTATATTTTTAAGTGACAAATCATAGAAGTGATTGTAGGAACAATCAATTCATAAAAATTCACATTCGAAGAAGTGAATAAAATCCAAGAAATCGATACCGAATCCATCAAAGTGGATATATCCTAAATTCCCAAAGAAAATGTCATCAAAGTCGATAATAAATGATAGCAACAAATAGGAAACAACATGAATCGATTAAAGTTGAAAATTCAAGCAACTAGGCAAAAAAAGCAAAGTAGGCAGATAGGAGCAGGTCGGTCAACCGGACTCCCTGAGTCGGTTGACCGAACTAGAGGTTGGAAGTGCTCCGGCACCAGGTCCGTCGACCGTCCCAGGGGCTCGGTCGGCCGAAGCCTGTAACCAGCACTTCCAAACAGAGACAGGAAGTGCCTGGGTAGCAGGTTAGTCGAGCGGACCCTGAGCTCGGTCGGCCGAACCTGTATACTTGCACTTCCTACCCTATTTCATAAGAGTGCAAACTTCCTCAATTTGCAAACCGTCGAGCAACGGCACTAAGGGTTTACACCAATCGACTACCCGGCCATAGAAGCTCTTTGGTTCATCACCAAAAACATGATCAAAACATCAAAGTTATGATTTTCAAAGAATTGAACCCAAAACACTAAAAATTGGAATATTCACCAAAGCAATCCAAACCAAAAGCAATTGCACAAGAATAAGTGTTAGGAATTCATACCTAACAATCGAAGATAGTTATAGATTAAGATGTGAGATAAAAATCTGACCTTTGAACCCAAAAACAATGAATGAGAAGCTTGAAGACAAGGGAAGATCAACCACACTTCAATCTCAACACTAGAAGCTTGAATCTAAGCTCAAAAGAAGAACATTCCCTAAGTTAGGTTTAGGAAATTTCTGAAATTGAATGGAGATAGAGTTAGAGGAGAAGAAGAAGGAGATGCTTACTAATGGGTTCTCTTTGATTTTGGAGCAAGAACTTGAGCTAGCAAGAGGAACTAGGGCTTGGAGTTTCTAATTCCCATTCTCTTCCACCATTTTTGATGAAGCTTGAATGTATTAGGAAATTATGAAGGAATGAAGAGAAGAGGGTTGGAGCTAGGTTGATAAATGGGGTTAATGGGCTGAAACCCAACTAAAGGCCCTAAGTGAAAAGTAGCAAAATTCTACTAACTCTAAACATATCGAAGTTTATACTCAAAAAGGTCGCAAACGGCATTTTGAACTCAATGGGGATGGTCTCGAGTCCCAATTCGACTGTTTGCAAAAAGTAGCTTTTCGGACCAAAATCCGACGAACGATAAAATATTTAAATAAAATATTTAAATATAAAATCGATAAATATGCGGGTTGTTACAGGCTCTGTCTTTTAATTAGCAGTTGAGTAACATTCTGTTTTTTAAAAGTTTTAAATTTTTTAAATAAGTTCATGATTAAATTCCTGTGATAAAATGTGTTGAATGTGTACTTGAATACATTATGCTGTGACTATGTATGTTTGTGATTCCTAAAGGGTTCTCTCTGATTTTATGTAGATCATGTGTTCAGGTTCTCGTTTTATAATTCAAACATATAGATTTATACCTCTGATTTAATTTAGATTTAATCAAACTTATTAGTTTAAGATAAGTTTTAGTTTAAAAAATTTTAGTTAAGTTAAAATAACCTGTAAACATCTCTGCAAACCAGAGTCTGATTAATCAAGTTTTAAAATGTGAAAATTTATATTGAATAAATTAAATTCAGCATTAAGAATTAAATAGCAAGATAAAAACTTGATTTTTGGAACAAAAATTGGGATTCTTAGTGGAGAGGTTATGGTATTGTTCTGTGTTGAACAGTAGGGGGAAATTTTGAAATTTTGGGGGATCTGGGCAATTGTAATGGTCGGGGTTCTTCTGGTAGGTGGAGGAGCGGTCATTGATGGTTGGAAAATTATTAGGTGTTGAAGGAAATCAACATGAATACAGTGGTGGTGATTTTCTTTCTGAAGCCCTAGTTGAGTCAGGAAATTTAGTTTTGGTCGGTGTTACCAATAGAAGTGATCGAGTGGATTGAATCTCTGGGGAATGATAATATGTTGAAGGATGGACTAGTGGCCGGAGTCACAGCCATTCCGGTGGTCAAGAGGTGGAGAAGGAGACGAGTTTCAGGTTTGGGGAAGAAACCGGTTTCTGCAGTTTCAGGTTTTGTGAAGGCTACTCAAATTTGATTCTTGGTTGTGGAGCGAGGAACTGATGGTGGTGGTTGATTGTATGCTTGGTCGTCGATGATTGGAAGATGCCGGAGGCAGGTGATGGTGACTGGAGGCACGGTGCACGTGCACCGTGCAAAAATCTATGAGCTCTGTTGAATTGGGGTACTGCAGTATTTAGAACTCGAAGTAATACTCGAGTGTGGCTGTACTTGCCTCGAAGCAGGAGTTCTTCTGACTCGAAGTAAATTTTGTACTTGCTCGGGTTTTTAGCTTACTGGTTGCAGTTTTTTTGAAAAACCTGTAGTTTTGTTTTTATTTTAAATATAAAATTTAAAACTGAATTTAAATGGAGTTAAGTTTTAAATTTGATTTAAGTTAAATCTAATATGTATTAGAGTTTCAAATGATTTTGAAAATCTTATAAGTTTTCAAATTTGAAAATGGTTTCAGTTTTAAATAAAAAAAATCTAACAGTTTTCTGTAAATTAAAACTTCATTTTAAAATTTGCATCATGATTCAAAACACCAGTTTAAATCTAAATTTAAGTTCAGTTTCCTTAAGATTTTTGAATCTTTAGGTTTTAAAAATAAATTTTTATTTTAAATAAAAGTTTTAAAATCAAGGTTCAAATCAAAAGTTTATTTTAGGTTTAAATTATAAATGATCTGATTAAGGAATGGTTTCAAAGTGTATTGAGTTAAAAATCTGGGATTTGAATAAGTTTTAAAATTTGAATGTTTTTCAAACTAGTTAAATTTAAATTGTTTATTTGAAGTAAATGTGTTTTCAAACATTTAATTTGATTTTCCTTTTAAATGAAATCATTAAATGGTTTATAAAGGAAGTTAATGATTGTTAACTTGAATTTGAAATTTAAATGGTAGTGCATTTTAAACTTAATTTTTATTAAATTAAGTATATTAAGATTTATCTTGTATAAGTTTAATTTTAAGTAATAAATGTTATTTACATTTATTTTAAAGAATAATAAATGAAATTTAAATTGGTTAATTCTTAATATCATTTTGAATTTTAGATTCAAAATGAAATTTGAATTAAAATTTTTAAAATGAAATGTTCTAAATACATTTTAATATTTATGAAATTATTAATAAGGTATGGATTTCCTTAGAAATTATTAAGATTTTAAATATAATTAAATAAATTGGATAATTAAGGAATAACTTATTTATTTAATTTATTTAATTAATAATTTGGATTAATTTAAATTAGAGATTTATTAAGAAGAAATTAAAGAAAATTAATTAAAGAATAATAGTTAATGATGGTCATTAACTAAGGTTTATTTGATAATTAATTAATATGATTAAATTTTAATAATTAATTAAATTGATTAATTAATAATAATAAATTGTAAAATTTATTTAAGTCTAATTACTTAAATGGAAGTAATTATGACATTAATTACTTAATGTAATGGAGTTTGTTGAGGTTGGTTTAAATTAATTAATTAAGTTTAATTAATTTTAAACATTGGATTTGATAATAATTACTTTATGTAATTAATGGAATTACTCAGTTAAGTAATTAGAGATAATTACAGGATGTAATTAGTGGATAGGTGTTGGAATTGTGAATGAAATTTTGATTAAATTATTTTGTATAATTAATCAAGGGATTAATTAAAGAAATTAATTAAGGAGTAATTAATGTGATAAGTAATTAAGGGTAGTTAATTACAGAATGAGATTTATCAAAGGTGATTAATAATTATGGTTTAAGTGAGATTAATTACTTAAAGTAATTAATTTAATTGAGTAATTAATTGAATATAATTAAGAATCATTAATTAATATAATTAATGATGTAATTAAGATTGATTAATTAATATTAATTAATCAATAATAATTAATTAATTGTAATTAATTAAGGATAAATGTAATTAATTATAGTTAATTAATTAATGAAGAAATTAAAGGTTAATTACTGTAATTGAGTTTAGAGTAATAAATTTTGTGAATTAATTAATCAGGATGGATTAATTAAGATGATAAATTAGAGGTTAATTAATTAATTTGTAATTAATTAATGATAATGTAAGCAAGATTTATATTGTGTAAGCAATTAATTTAATTCATTTTAAATTAAGTAAAGATGATGTAATTAATTTAATTCAGTTTAAATTAATTATATATAGTATGATTATGAATCATTGCTTATGAATGGTTGTTATTGGTTGCCTTGAATGGTTTGGGAAATCTCAACTACGAGATTAGTATTGTTGATTGATATGGATGCATTGGTTGCATTATGATATGGATTATCTTTTGATAGTAATAATATGGATTATCTATTGTTATGATAATGACAATTATCTGTTGTGAATCTATGAATTATCTATCTGTATGTATATAGATAATATAATTGAATTTGTTTTAAACTTTAAAACAACTTGGACCTAAAAGACACGCTTTGGATTTCGATGAGACCGGGATCGGGTTTCCATATTTGGATATCCGAAAACCACATCGATCCAAATTAACGATAGGTCATGAATCTTATGGGAAGAGTGAAGACTCGAGGTGTAAGGGCTATACGTCAGTATAATTCTGTGGGTGATTCCGTAATGAGTTTGACGGAATAGTACTTATAGATTCAAGATGGAGATTCATAGTGCAAGGGTTATCGTCGTTAACTCTCTGGGTGATTCCGTAATGAGTGTAACGAGATAATGCCTTCGGTTTCGTTCGAACCCGGAACGAACTTGTATGGATTGAATGCTTTCAGAACATCGTCAGGTGGGCGATGAGCATTCTAAGATAATGTGCCCTCTAAAGGTAATCGTAGCCTCAAGCCTCATCAACCGGGAATGGCTAAAACAGGGGAGGTGCAGCAAGGCTTCGTGGGTAGCACCCACTGGAGAGCAAGATTGATCCCTGTCTAGAGGTCCCTTTTTATTCGGCTTAGTGGGCAGTTGTTAGTGCGCACCAACTACGGGGTTGTCTTGTTCGGAACTATTCAGTAAGGAATGGATCCGGCTTTGTGTTGCAGGGGAGTGGGAGTACTCCTCGGTACGTTGATCTAGGTCACGTACTGTGACGGACGGTACCCCAGTAGCCTTGCCATTGTATGGAATCCAAAATCCAATAAGTGCCAACGGTTTTGATTGTATTACCACTTTTGTGGCTAGTAGCTGGAATTTAATGAATGTAACAATTTCGGCTATTTCATATTTACTTGAAAACCCTAGACCTATTATAATATCACTGGATTTCCTATCAAATGTTTTGGTTAGCGTAAGGTAAATTTTTTTCCATGTTTATGTGTGGGAAGTCTTATATGATACCTTTCTTTTCAAAAGGGTTTTTGAAAGTTAAGAAACTTTAACCTGTTACTCACACCAGACCCATGTCTGACCCGGAGTTTATTTTTGTTTTTCATAAACTCTTGGGTACTCAAATTTTTACGAGTAGCCAAGGGATTCAGGTTAGCTTTGACGAATATTGGAGGAGCAATGGAGCAGGAGGCTTCTACGTTAGATATATAGTATTCCATTGTGTGTCTCTGTGTTGTCTCTGGATTGTATTATGTTGTAAATACTAGACAGGTGTTTATAACTGTCTAGTATATCTGTGTACCCTGATAGTGGTTGTAAACTATGTAATATTTTATGTTATTAATATAATTTATTCGTTCCGCTGTTTAGATTCTGATGTGTTGTTTCTTCTTCTTTTCTTCTTTTCTTCTTTCTCTTTTCTATCCCTTTCTTTCTTATTAGCGATACGACTTCTAGCAATTATGGAAGTTGGGTCGCTACAGGTGGTATCAGAGCATTAGGTTGAGTGAATACCTAGGCTTTGGAGTGGTGTCTATCTTGAGAGAGCGTATTTGTAATTTTATATATAATTATATATATATATATATTTATCTATTTCTACCTATCTGTTGGGTTGCCTGTTCTGGTTTTCCAATATAGGCTATAAAGATAGATGAGGTAGTAGTATTTGTAACACGATTACTACCATTGGTTGGAGTTTGTATGTTTGAGGTTGGAAGTATGTCTGTCGAGACTGTAGACATAATACCGTCTCGAATAAGTTTTGTTGTGTTGAAGTATTTCATCGACCTCTAAAGGAAACCTGTTAAGGTTCGGAGACATCTTTGAAGTGCAGAGTTTGGTGAGTAGAGTTTGGCTCTGTTAGTTGGGCTAGAGCAAGTGATGGCAATTTGATACTTCAGGAAGCTGGACCTGCGTGATGAGATGCAGTGACTATGGATTGTTTCCGAAGATATTTTCTTTGGAACAAGTTTTGGAAGTGAGTCTGCTTCGATGTTGTGGTGTTTCTATCTGCTTTGAAGTTCGAGTTTCTCGAAGAGCTTTGGATCAAGAAGTTTGGCATTAGGTGTCAGCAGTGCAGCTCGGAATGTTCTGTGAGCCGACAGGGAGGTCTTAGATGAGTAGTTTCTCTGAAGATGGAGTTCAGAAACTACTAAGTGAATTCGTTTCTTCAATGGATTGACTAGACCAGTGTAAGCTATTCTGTTTGGTAAAGAGAGAACAGTTTTTCTTTGGAAATTTATCTGGGTTGATCGTAAAAGTGACTTGCGATTATTTGAGTATTCTCTTGGATTATTGGAGATTTTATGGATGTCTTCTGGGAAGACAGAGGTTTGTTCGCATCTGGAGATTGAGTTTTCTCTGCTTCAGGAGCTATAAGTTTTGGTAAGATTAGAAAAGCTAGTTCAGTGATGTTTGGATCTTTTATTTGTGTTTTGGTTGGATTGGTATTTGGTTTTCTGAGTCGAATTGTCAGTTTGGATAACTGGAATTCGATGAGTTTCACGTATCTCTGAGGGAGTACGTGTATGGTCTATCTCTGGTTTTAGAACCAGCAGTTATGGAGTTTGGTTGTTGAGTTAGACTCGTTTGTAGTCTGATATGCTGTCTAGTTCTGTAGATATAGATGAATAGGAGCTCTATAGTCTAATAGTATTGATTGTTTGGAATATATAGAGCGGGTATCCCGATATTTTTATACCGGGAAAACTCGTGAAAGTTTTATGCAGAATTTTCTGGATAACTTTATTTGATTAATTAGATTCGTTTGATTGGGTTAATTGATTGCTATGGTTGTTAGCATATCATTGGTATATGCTTGTGTTTTAAAATTTAATCCTTTAAACAGATTATTAAATTACCTTTGTTTTAAATTTCGGGGACGAAATTCTTTTAAAGAGGAAGGAATGTGATGACCCGGAATTTTAAAGCAATATCAATTTAATAATCTGTAATAAAAATTAAATTGATTTGATAATCTTTGTAATGAGATTTGAATTAATTTAATAATTCAATAAAATAAATAGTTAATTGATAGATTTTATCTTTTTAAATCTAATATTTTTTTTATATTTATAATATATATAGAATATTGTATATATTGTAAATAGGTATTGTTTTAAATGAATCATGTTTTCTATAAAATTTATATCTTTAGTAAAATTGGAAATTATGATTTTATTTACAAGTTAAACTTTTTAAAAAACTATTTAATAAATAAAATATGGTTTTAAATACCTAAGATAAATATTAAATGATTTAAAATATGTGTAACTCAAGTTTAAAATTTAAAATAAATAACAATGAAATTATTTTAAGTTTCTTTTAAATATAATTTGATAAAATAAATAATTTATTAATAAGAAGACAATTTCTTTTAATAGTTATTTATGGTTATTAAATATTTTTATTTCTAAAAATATAATAATGCATTGTTTTAACAAATAAATTTTTAATAAAAATAATTGTTCTTCAGAAATTTAAATTGTGTAGTTATATTTGTAAATAAACTAGATTTCAAAATTTATTTTGAAACTTGAATTCAAAGTTTTTAAAATTTAAAGTATAAATGTTTTTAATTTATCTTGATTTTTAAATATTTGAATAAGTTTAATTTTATAAATATAGTTTGATTTATTTTATTTTAAAATCTATATACATGTAAATAAATGCATGTTAACTCATTAACTAAACATATCTTATATTAAACATCCAATTTAAAATACAAGTTAACTAAATATATAGCTTATTATCATTAATAACAAGTGCAAGAATATTAAGACAATATAACACATGTTAGCAAATAAGGTAAGGAGATTGACAATTGTTAAAATGTGAGTCAAGTGTCATTTAAATTTGGTTTTCTTTTATTTATTTGTTTAATAAAGTTTAATTTCAGTTTATATAACCAAATCTCTTTCTTCATTTCATTCTTTTTCTAAATGAAAGCCTAACATAAATCTTCAAACCAAATTGCAAAACAAATCTGAAAAACCCTCTTTCAGATCTAAATCTGTAAAAAGAAAAAAAATCTGTAGCATGCAAATAAAAAATCCACCTGCACATCTTCAAATTGAAAATCTGCATTTTCAAACCTGTCACCATATTAGAAATCTGTAGCCTGCATCATTTCAAATTTTGGGATTCAAAGCAACTGCCTGCATGCAGTTTTAAATTAAAGAAACAAGCAATCCTATTCAAGCAAACCTGCATTCTTATTCAAGCCACTGCAGTTTAAATTCTTAAGCAAAACAGAGGGGCAATCCTGTTTCAAGGCAAAGCATTTGTGGCTCTGTCTTTTAATTAACAGGTGAGTAACATTCTGTTTTTTAAAGTTTTAAATTTTTAAATAAGTTGCATGATTAAATTCCTGTGATGAAATGTGTTGAATGTGTACTTGAATACATTATGCTGTGACTTTGTTTGTTTGTGATTCCTAAAGGGTTCTCTCTGATTTTATGTAGATCATGTGTTCAGGTTCTTGTTTTATAATTCAAACATATAGATTTATACCTCTGATTTAATTTAGATTTAATCAAACTTATTAGTTTAAGATAAGTTTTAGTTTAAAATTTTTTAGTTAAGTTAAAATAACCTGTAAACATCTCTGTAAACCAGAGTTTGATTAATCAAGTTTTAAAATTTGAAAATTTATATTGAATAAATTAAATTCAGTATTAAGAATTAAATAGCAAGATCAAAACTTGATTTTTGGAACAAAAATTGGGATTTTTAGTGGAGATGGTATGCTATTGTTCTGTGTTGAACAGTAGGGGGAAATTTTGAAATTTTGGGGGATCTGGGCAATTGTAATGGTCGGGGTTCTTCTGGTAGGTGGAGGAGCGGTCATTGATGGTTGGAAAATTATTAGGTGTTGAAGGAAATCAACATGAATACAGTGGTGGTGATTTTCTTTCTGAAGCCCTAGTTGAGTTAGGAAATTTAGTTTTGGTCGGTGTTACCAATAGAAGTGATCGAGTGGATTGAATCTCTGGGGAATGATAATATGTTGAAGGATGGACTAGTGGCCGGAGTCACAGCCATTCCGGTGGTCAAGAGGTGGAGAAGGAGACGAGTTTCAGGTTTGGGGAAGAAACCGGTTTCTGCAGTTTCAGGTTTTGTGAAGGCTACTCAAATTTGATTCTTGGTTGTGGAGCGAGGAACTGATGGTGGTGGTTGATTGTATGCTTGGTCGTCGATGATTGGAAGATGCCGGAGGCAGGTGATGGTGACTGGAGGCACGGTGCACGTGCACCGTGCAAAAACCTTTGAGCTCTGTTGAATTGGGGTACTGCAGTATTTAGAACTCGAAGTAATACTCGAGTGTGGCCGTACTTGGCTCGAAGCAGGAGTTCTTCTGACTCGAAGTAAATTTTGTACTTGCTCAGGTTTTTAGGCTTACTGGTTGCAGTTTTTTTGAAAAACCTGTAGTTTTGTTTTTATTTTAAATATAAAATTTAAAACTGAATTTAAATGGAGTTAAGTTTTAAATCTGAGTTAAGTTAAATCTAATATGTATTAGAGTTTCAAATGATTTTGAAAATCTTATAAGTTTTCAAATTTGAAAATGGTTTCAGTTTTAAATAAAATAAAAATAAAAAATCTAACAGTTTTCTGTAAATTAAAACTTCATTTTAAAATTTGAATCACGATTCAAAACACCAGTTTGAATCTAAATTTAAGTTCAGTTTCCTTAAGATTTTTGAATCTTTAGGTTTTAAAAATAAATTTGTATTTTAAATAAAAGTTTTAAAATCAAGGTTCAAATCAAAAGTTTATTTTGAGTTTAAATTATAAATGATTTGATTAAGGAATGGTTTCAAAGTGTATTGAGTTAAAAATCTTGGATTTGAATAAGTTTTAAAATTTAAATGTTTTTCAAACAAGTTAAATTTAAATTGTTTATTTGAAGTAAATGTGTTTTCAAACATTTAATTTGATTTTCCTTTTAAATGAAATCATTAAATGGTTTATAAAGGAAGTTAAATGATTGTTAACTTGAATTTGAAATTTAAATGGTAATGTATTTTAAACTTAATTTTTATTAAATTAAGTATATTAAGATTTATCTTATATAAGTTTAATTTTAAGTAATAAATGTTATTTACATTTCTTTTAAAGAATAATAAATGAAATTTAAATTGGTTAATTCTTAATATCATTTTGAATTTTAGATTCAAAATGAAATTTGAATTTAAATTTTTAAAATGAAATGTTCTAAGTACATTTTAATATTTATGAAATTATTAATAAGGAATGGATTTCCTTAGAAATTATTAAGATATTAAATATAATTAAATAAATTGGATAATTAAGGAATAACTTATTTATTTAATTTATTTAATTAATAATTTGGATTAATTTAAATTATAGATTTATTAAGAAGAAATTAAAGAAAATTAACTAAAGAATTAATAATAGTTAATGATGGTCATTAACTAAGGTTTATTTGATAATTAATTAATATGATTAAATTTTAATAATTAATTAAATTGATTAATTAATAATAATAAATTGTAAAATTTATTTAAGTCTAATTACTTAAATGGAAGTAATTATGACATTAATTACTTAATGTAATGGAGTTTATTGAGGTTGGTTTAAATTAATTAATTAAGTTTAATTAATTTTAAACATTGGATTTGATAATAATTACTTTATGTAATTAATGGAATTACTTAGTGAAGTAATTAGAGATAATCACAGGATGTAATTAGTGGATAGGTGTTGGAATTGTGAATGAAATTTGGATTAAATTATTTTGTATAATTAATCAAGGGATTAATTAAAGAAATTAATTAAGGAGTAATTAATGTGATAAGTAATTAAGGGTAGTTAATTACAGAATGAGATTTATCAAAGGTGATTAATAATTATGGTTTAAGTGAGATTAATTACTGAAAGTAATTAATTTAATTGAGTAATTAATTGAATATAATTAAGTATCATTAATTAATAATTAATGATGTAATTAAGATTGATTAATTAATATTAATTAATCAATAATAAGTAATTAAGGATAATTAATTAATTTTAATTAACTAAGGATAAATGTAATTAATTATAGTTAATTAATTAATGAAGAAATTAAAGGTTAATTACTGTAATATGAGTTTAGAGTAATGAATTTTGTGAATTAATTAATCAGGATGGATTAATTAAGATGATAAATTAGAGGTTAATTAATTAATTTGTAATTAATTAATGATAATGTAAGCAAGATTTATATTGTGTAAGTAATTAATTTAATTCGTTTTAAATTAATTAAAGATGATGTAATTAATTTAATTCAATTTAAATTAATTATAAATAGTATGATTACGAATCATTGCTTATGAATGGTTGTTATAGGTTGCCTTGAATGGTTTGGAAAATCTCAACTACGTGATTAGTATTGTTGATTGATATGGATGCATTGGTTGCATTATGATATGGATTATCTTTTGATAGTAATAATATGGATTATCTATTGTTATGATAATGACAATTATCTATTGTGAATCTATGAATTATCTATCTGTGTGTATATAGATAATATAATTGAATTTGTTTTAAACTTTAAAACAACTTGGACCTAAAAGACATGCTTTGGATTTCGATGAGACCGGGATCGGGTTTCCATATTTGGATATCCGAAAACCACATCGATCCAAATTAACGATAGGTCGTGAATCTTATGGGAAGAGTGAAGACTTGAGGTGTAAGGGCTATACGTCAGTATAACTCTGTGGGTGATTCCGTAATGAGTTTGACAGAATAGTACTTATAGATTCAAGATGGAGATTCAGAGTGCAAGGGTTATCGTTGTTAACTCTATGGGTGATTCTGTAATGAGTGTAACGAGATAATGCCTTCGGTTTCGTTCGAACCCGGAACGAACTTGTATGGATTGAATGCTTTCAGAACATCGTCAGGTGGGCGATGAGCATTCTAAGATAATGTGCCCTCTAAAGGTAATCGTAGCCTCAAGCCTCATCAACCAGGAATGGCTAAAACAGGGGAGGTGCAGTAAGGCTTCGTGGGTAGCACCCACTGAAGAGCAAGATTGATCCTTGTCTAGAGGTCCCTTTTTATTCGGCTTAGTGGGCAGTTGTTAGTGCGCACCAACTACGGGGTTGTCTTGTTCGAAACTATTCAGTAAGGAATGGGTCCAGCTTTGTGTTGCAGGGGAGTGGGAGTACTCCTCAGTACGTTGATCTAGGCCACGTACTGTGACGGGTGGTACCCCAGTAGCCCTGCCATTGTATGGAATCCAAAATCCAATAAGTGCCAACGGTTTTGATTGTATTACCCACTTTTGTGGCTAGTAGCTGGAATTTAATGAATGTAACAATTTCGGCTATTTCATATTTACTTGAAAACCCTAGACCTATTATAATATCACTGGATTTCCTATCAAATGTTTTGGTTAGCGTAAGGTAAAAACTTTTCCATGTTTATGTGTGGGAAGTCTTACGTGATACCTTTCTTTTCAAAAAGGTTTTTGAAAGTTAAGCAACTTTAACCTGTTACTCACACCAGACCCATGTCTGACCCGGAGTTTATTTTTGTTTTTCATAAACTCTTGGGTACTCATATTTTTACGAGTAGCCAAGGAATTCAGGTTAGCTTTGACGAATATTGGAGGAGCAATGGAGCAGGAGGCTTCTGCGTTAGATATATAGTATTCCGCTGTGTGTCTCTGTGTTGTCTCTGGATTGTATTATGTTGTAAATACTAGACAGGTGTTTATAATTGTCAATTATATCTGTGTACCCTGATAGTGGTTGTAAACTATGTAATATTTTATGTTATTAATATAATTTATTTGTTCTGCTGTTTAGATTCTGATGTGTTGTTTCTTCTTCTTCTTCTCTTCTTTCTCTTTTCTATCCCTTTCTTTCTTATTAGCGATACGACTTCTAGCAGTTATGGAAGTTGGGTCGCTACAATTTAAAAGCAAAGTATCGCTTCATCCCCTTTGGAACCCCAGGTTTTGACCCTATACCTTTCGCCATTGTCTAATTCCCAATGTACCAGTTACCTGATATCATATGCATTAGTTTCAATGGAGTCGGAGGCGAAGGTAAGGAAGCAAAAGCCTAGTGCCGAAAGCATCGAAAGAGTAAAAACCATGAAGATTTGTCCTTTTTAAACAATTTTTTTGCGCCTAACCCGCCTTGTTTGTCAAATTGTGATTGGTTGCAAGTTTCTCTTTTCCATAAGTACAGCCAATTTCCAAAAACAACAATTTTGAATTATTTAGAAAATACCCTTCTCCTTTTTATAAATATATAAAACATTTAAGTCCCATACCTTAAATAATTTTATATATCCATCAAAACAGTTTGGAAAATTCTACAAAAATTCTAAAAATCATTTTTAAGATGTTTTATAACATATACAAATTTCAGACCCTAAGCCCATATAATCGCGCCGTAATTATTTCTTAACCCAAAATAACATTTTCTTCACTAGAAAATTCATATAAAATCCATGTCAATTCAGAAAATTCTAAAACTTAAGACCCATATCTAAAATATCATTCTGATCAACATAAAAATTCATAAGGCATTTGGATGTCATTTGATAGGGTTTTAATATCAAAACATATCATAATATCGATATGAACAAGCATAAATCATCTACAAGTACATGTAGTCATTCCACCTTTCAAAAACATGGCAAATTATTGCTAATAGGATCGGATTTCATCTTCAAACCAAAAACATAAGAAATAAGAGATGTAATTCTTATTCACCTTAGCTTTAGAGATTAAGGAGCTTAAGACTTAAATGGATTTGATTTGATTTAGCTTTTTCCTCAGCTTTTCTTAATGTTCTTCCTCTTTTTCTTGTTAATGGTGGTTGGTCTCAAGCTTTTAAAAAATTTGATGAATGAAAAATGAACATGTATAGGGCACACGGCAAAAGGTTTAGGGTATAAGAATCGCATCTTTCCTATTTTACTCCCTTTCTGTTTCATTTTAATTTTTCTCTCAATTTGTTGGTTAAATGGAACGGCCACCCCTTAATTAAAATCAAATCTCAATCCCCAAATCAATATATTATTTTCTTTAATTTAGCTAATTAAATTTACAAGTAATGTTACCAAAAATATGGGGTGTTACCTAATGTAAGATGATTAATTGATTAAGATTTATGATTAATAGAAGTAGTCGTGCTATGATACTGAGTAATTCAAAACGATATAACATAAAATAAAATAGATAAAGGGTTAGGAAATAGGTAGGTGGGAAAATAGGAACCTGGCAAATCCTTATACCCTAAACCCTAATCCCCGTCGCTGTGTATTCTCTCATTCACTCTCATTTGCAAAACTAAAACATAGAGGCCAGCCACCATTTTAGAGAACCATAGGAAGAAAAAGCTAAGGAAGAAGATAAATCAAATCAAAAGCTATTCAAATCTCAAATCCTTAACCTCAAGCTAAGGTGAATAATGACTAAATCTCACTTTTCTAATTTTTTTCCTTTTTAAGTTAAATTTGAAGTGATTTGTAATGTTATGCAATGATTTCGAAGGATTATACATATGCTTGTTGATGATTTATCCTTGTTCACATAGATTCTATGATATGTTTTGATATGAAAACCCTATTAAATGATATCCAAATGCCTTGCGCTTTTAGATTTAGATCAGAAATGGTATTTTAGAGATGGGTTTTAATTTTTATAATTTTATGAATTACTATGGATTTTATATAAATTTTCTAGCAAGAAAATGATTATTTGGATTTTAAATTATTTACAACTAAATAATAAATTATTTGGGTCTAAAATTTATATGTGTTAGAAGACATATTGAAAATGATTTTATGGAATTTTTGTAGAATTTTCCTAAATGCTTTAATGAATGTATAAATTATTGAGGTATGGGACTTAAATGTTTTATATATTTATAAAAGGAGAAGAGGTATGATGTAAAATTAAACTTTGTTTGTCTTTGAAATATTTGCAGCACTTCTGAAAATGAAATTTGGTAACTAATGAAAACTTAACAAACATAGCAGGTTAGTTGAAAACAATTTCTCTTTCAAGTTAAAGATAAAATTTACATGTTTTTTGCATGTTCTGCCACTTCCGGCACCAGGAATTCCGACCTAGAGGTTTCGCGACCATTGCTTTCGAAATTAATATGCATGGTATGAATACACCTTTTACATGGCGAATTGGATAGAGGCGGAAGGTAGAGGATCGAAACGTAGGGTTGAAGCATGACATTGTTTTAAAATGAAGTTGTGCCCGCGTTGCCTTCGAAGGGTTTGCTTTCGACCGGGTTGGCTTTCGACCTGGTCAAATGTTTTCAAAGGAATGGTTTTGAATGGTTTGTGCTCTTTTGTTTAGGTAATGCTTTCGAAGAGGTCAAAACCTCTAGCTGCCGCTTTTTTACCTTTCGAAGTCAACAGTTTCAGAAGGTATGCTTTGCTTTAAACTTGGCCACTTTTCCAATGTTTTCGGAAGGATGGTTTCGACACCATCACTTCTTTACTTAGGAATAGCTTTCGAAAGAAATGCTTTTGACTTAAATAGGATTTTGACCCTTTTGCTCTACCTAACGGTATAACCCAAAAGGTTTCGAAAGAGATAGTATCTGAAGGTTTCGAAGGAGTAAATTTTGAATGGTTTCGAAAGGTTTCCACATGTTTTAATTGAACCCAAAGATTTTTGAAAGGATTTTAAATGAAGGTTTCAAAGGGGTGGTTCCCTAATGATTTTGAAAGGTTTTGAAGGAAGGTTTCCAATGGTTTTGAAAGGTCTAAGAGGAAAGGTTTTTCCAATATTTTCGAAAGGCAGTTTTAAAGTTTTTTAAAAGAAAGATGCCTAAGATTTTAAAATTTTCAAAGGGAATGTTTTCAAGGATTTTGAAAGGAAGATTAAGGATGGTTTCAAAAGGAATGTTTTGGCCTTTCGGCCTAGGTTATTAAGGGTTTATATGTTTTTGAAAAAGGTACTTTCAATGGATTTGAAAGGTGTACTTTCAAAGGTTTAAATGTCTTCATCGACAAAGATTTGGGTAAAAATATATAACATGACAAGGTGATCTTGAACAAAGCATATAGTATACATATTCCTTGTTTAAGTTTGATTTAAAGATTTTAAATCAGTTAAAGAAGAAAAGGTTTTCAAGGAAGATAGGGAAGATTACCTTGAGTAAAATCACACGGATATTAGAATACCAGATGGGACTGATATAGGGTCGCTCCCTATACATTAGCTATTATCCCCAGCTAACTTAGTCCAAAATTCTAGTGTCTATGGCTTTGTCACAGGTACGACTAAAATTATAATTGCACACAGAAGGGAATATAATTGTATACAGATAGGTTATTGGTGAGCCCATAAAACTATTATGATCAGGGGACCTAGGAGATGTTAAGTTAAGGATAGACCGTTCAGAAGAGGATTATTCAATAGATAGTCAAGGACAAACCGCCTAGAAGAGGAGTGTCTAACAGATGTTAGATTATTTGTTTATATTGTTTGGTGGGCCCCAGTTAGCCAAAGTTAGTAGTTAGCCAAACAAAACTATAATGTTCAGATAGATAGTCCCTTTATTACCTGCTATGTATGTTTACATGACAATACATTATGGTTTCAACCAGTTTTGGGTTGTAGGAAAGGGTTTGCAAAAGATATGTTTTAAGAGGATATTAGTGAGGGGAAACCCGTTCTGCTAAGCGGCGTGGTCTCACTTAATATCATGTAACCGAGGTATAGTATATTCACACTGGCTTTATGTCTGACTCGAAGTTTAGGTTTTCCTCTTAAACTCTCAAGTGCTCAAAACTAATTTGAGTAGGCTGAGGGTTGAGGTTTATAGGTTATTAGTAGATTGGCAAATAAAGTTTTCATAGATGAGCAGGTGGTTGATGGATAACTATATACTGTTGTTATTCTATTTTGTTTGATTCTGCTGTGTGTAATAAGTCAGTTATAACTATATAGTACTCTGGTCAACCAAGAGGGCATCATCATATGCCGCTCTTAGCGTACTTTGAAATAATTTTATTTGATCTTTACCTAGGAAATGTTTATGGGGTTATGTAATGGAATATATAATTTTTTTGTGAATTGTAATAATAAAAGTTGATTTTTTTAAAAATCTATGATCTTGTTTCATATTCATGTGACTCTGATATTATGGATACCATTAATATTACTGTATTTGGTCATCGGAAGTTAATACTATGGATGGCTACAACATCTATAACACTTAGCTTCGGACATCCAAATGGGGGATGTTACAATCCACCTATGGGATGGCACTACGGTCTCTATGGGTAACACCACCTTTGATCTTTAGGCCAAGGAATTGTGGGTATTTCATGTTGAGTAAAGTGCGGTAAGTCCACGGTGCCAGAGGTAGCTCGTATGCCCATGCCTGTTTTGCATTTTCAAACCACTTGTTTATACAGCACTTTAAAACTTTGTTGACCGCCTCCACCTATTGTTAGCCTATGGGTATGCTACTGTAGAAATATATTCTTTATTCCTTGCTGCCATTCCTTACTGCCAGCTGAAGTCAAACTGTAGTCCATTGTCTGAGATGATCTAAAGAGGAACTTCGTACCTGCGTATCTTATTCCTGACCAAAAATTTTATAACCTTAGTTGACGAAACCTCAGTAAGTGGTTAGCTTCAACCCAGTTAGTAAAGAAGTCAACTGACACAATAGTATGCTTTGCTCCACCCTTGGCCATGGAAAGTTCGTCGATCAGATCCATTCCCCAGACTACAGAAGATCATGGGCTAACCGTGTAAGTAAGCTCAGTCAGTGGTGATCTTGGGATCTTTTCATATCGATGGCATTTGTCTCACTCTTTGCAATCCCATTTCACCATAACTTAGCATAGGCCAAAAGTACCTATATAACAACACTTTCTTCAGCTGGATTTTCCACCGAGTGTGGTCTCCGCAGCTACCCCGATGTATAGTCTCTAATAGCTCTTCTACCTCCTTTCCATCTGTTCACCTTAATAGTATGTTAAAAATCCCCTTCGATAAAACATGCCATCTTGATTGATAAAGTGAGTCACCTTTCTTTAGACCTTCTTAGCTTCGTTTCTATTGTCTATTAAGACCTTACTCAAATACCTTATAATTGGCATCAACCAGGTTTCCACCCCATTATTAATTACAATCACATTCACCTCCTCAAAACCAGGGTTTGGTAAGTCACCATTGGTATTGATCCTAACAAAGTCATATATCCCAAACTTGCTAATTTTGAACTCATCTGAATGTGTTAGATCACACAATACTCCATCTTATTAAATAAGTTCTTCAACTTTCTTAGATAGGAGGCCAAGCATTTTCCTTTAGCCTGAAACTCCCCCGGCACCTGATTTACAACTAACAAAGAGTCATTGTACATGCACAACGACCTTATTCTCAATTCTTTAGCTATCTCCAAGCCTATTATTAGCACCTCATATGTGGCCTCCTTGTTTGTTCCTTTGATCCCCAACCATATTGTGTACCTCAGCTTCCTCCCTTGGGTGTTAGCAACACTACTCTTGCACCAAGGTCGGGCTTGTTTGAAGCTTCGTCCACATATGTCTGCTATTTAATATTTTATCCTCCCAAGATTCAACTTCATTAATTATAATAGTAAACTCGATAATAAAGTCTGCTATGGCCTGCCCCATGATCACCGTTTGAGGATGATAAGTAATCTTATATTGGCTTGTAACGAACCACCTTTCTCACTTCGAAAGATGAGTCATTAAGGTAGAAGATTTAAAAAGACAAGAAGAAAATACACAATCACATAATCTCACCACAAATCAAAACAACATATAATAGATAACATATGATATTACATAGTCCTTTCCATGGTAATAATGCATCGGAGTCATTACATTACAACTTCAACTGGATAGTTATAACTACCCGCCCATACAAAATACATTGATCATACACAAACATAGTGGAATAAGATAATAACTAGCTAATAGTGAAGCCACCTGCTCCGGCTCCTTCAAAATGCTTCCATAAGAAACCTGGATCACTTGGCTACTTATACAAATTTGAGTACCCAAAAGTTTTAGGAAAAGAAAATAAAGCTCTAGGTCAAACATGGGTTCATTTGGAGTAAACTCAAAACAACTTAAATTTTATACTTTGATAATATACTTTGAAAATCAAAGGTATTCCATAAGACCACGCCGCACATAAACATAGAAGGATTTTTATCTTGCGATAACTAAAACACTTTATACAGAAATCCAGTGATATTAAAATAATGTCCAGCATTTTCAAGTAAAGTAGAACATAGTTGAAATGCTTCCATCTCACAATCCAACATATTTGGGTACAACTAAATCCGTATGGAACTTATTAGAAAATGGATTCCATACATGACTTGGTAAGGAACTACCATCTAAAAGGTGCACCTCTAGATAAAATACACTTGGGGTCTAACAAGAACATCTTGTACCCCTGCTACATAGAACCGGCCTAACACTTGACTAGTAGTACCGAATCATCACCACCATAGTTAGGATCAGCAGCCATGCCAGAGCATACAAATAGGTCAAATATCGATTCTAGATATGGTAATGACATTCCCTGATGGGAGCGACCCATATACCCCTGCTGCATACCCCTGTTTTGGTCATTTTCGGTTGATAAGGACCGAGGCAATGTTTACCTTTACTACAATACTGCCACTTGGAGTGCTACATCGCCTTCCAGGTGTTGATACAATGTCGGCATTCATCCATACAAGTCGTTCAGGAGATGAATGAACTGAAGGCACCACTTCCACTACACTCGTTTTGGAATTGACCTCAGGGCGAGTAGTGTAACAACCCTGCTTTTGGAGATTTCCTGTTAATATTAAATTATAACTAAGACCTATATGGCCATGTACTAACACATGCGCATACGCCGCCCGCCCATCCCGTATCGAACCGGGTGCGGATGCAATAAGAGTGGACCTTGCTATATTTTATATTAACAGGAAATCTCCAAAAGCAGGGTTGTTACAAGTAGCAAATAACCTTTGCACTTCTACGTCTTCATCTTGGACCTTACCTTCACTATTTCCAATTCGAACACTTACATTGGTCCTAATTGGTTTTCAGATAACAATTACTATCTGATTTTTGGTCTCTCTAAACCAATGTTCGATAATTTTTAAAAGATCAAGTTGTTTATAATGGACCATCCCATTATCAGGATGTAAGATTTACATATGAACATATGTTCAATATGCTTAGACTATCATGGCCCGCTTACCGAAATTAACTCCCTTGTATTCACTATGTTTCCAAAGTGCAGCATTTGTGATAAGTACAAGTCAACTTACTTTCAATAAACCGTTCAACATTTTATTACAAATACTTTAATTCATTTGGCAACTTAATAGCATGGACAAAACATCCTTTGGTTTTAAAACAATTTTATTAAATAAGAAAGTTGGTTAAAAATAAATAACCGATAGAGTTTATAAAGGAAAACTTTAAAATAAATAAACTTTAATTAAATCATAAGTTTAAAATTTAATTAAACTTTAATTAATCTTAATTAATCAAGATTAAATCATAAATAACCCTAATTTATCTTAGTTAGGTCTTAATTTATCTAACTATTAATTGAACCTTGATCAAGCTTGGTTAAGTCAAAATTAAACCTTAATTAAGTACAAATTAATTAAAAATAAAATTTTAATTAACCTTAATTAAGTAACATTCATTTACGATTGAACTCTAATTGAGTAATAATTAAGAAGGTAGTTACCCCTTTTATTTAAAATAATTAAATAAATAATCAACTCTACTTAGTAATAATTGATAAATAATTAACTTTAAATTAATTAATTAAAATAATTAAGCATGATCAAGTAAAATTAATATACTTTGTATCATTATTAATCATATAAGAAAACTTCTTTAGTTAAAATAATTAAATTAGTAAATAAAATTTTAAACTCTATTTACTTAACCTAATTACTTAATTAATTTAAATAATTATACTAATTAATAAATAAAATAACCTTTTTGCCTACTTCATTAGTTTGAAATTAGTTTTCAAAATCAATCCAAAAGAAATCACTTTAAAACTTGAAATCGCGAAATTTTCCGAACTGCATTCATAGCAACTATAGCTATAAGCGTAGTTCACTAGAATTGATTTCTAGGTGAAAACCTCACTTTAACTCTAACTACTATATATTTTAAAACATAAATGGAAGAGTTTTGATACTTAAACAAAAGGTGAAACTTGGGAAAACATTTACTAAATCTAAACTAAAAAAAAGGCTTTTTGTTTCAAAACAGATCTCAAGTCTCTTGCGAACTTTTTAAGGTGCTACTTCATAACCATTTCATCACATAACTTGGTTATTTTTGTTTTCACAAACATGCTATCATCATATCATAATCAACCATTCACATATCTGTATCCAAACATATCATTTAACAACCAAAATCACTAATCCAAGCTCAACCATGAACTTACAATCATATCCATCGAAATAACATGATATTTCAACACAACAAATAGGGTATTTTCAAAACATATAACTCACCAAAGTTGTTTTCTTTTCCAAAAATAAGAGTGTTACTCACCGAATCTTTACTAATTCAAGGCAAACTTTTGCTAAAACTTGAAAACAACTTAGGATCTTGCAAAATTTAAAAACTTTGGATGCTTGAATACCCAAAACGGGCTCAGCCATGTGAAGTTTGGGCTCAGTTAGGGGCTAATTGGGCTAGACTATGTGGGCTAGTGGAGCTTGGGTGCTTGTAATTTGGAGATGAGGTGTTGTAGACCTTGTGGAAGTGATTTAGTGGACTAAAAGGGAGATTTGAAGCAATAAGAAGTGATTTTTGTTACTTTAAAATTTATGAAGAGAAGCCATGGATGTATATTCTCAAGCTCTTAGGAATTTTGCAATGAAGATGGAGGTTGTAAAATGAGAAACTTGAAAGAGTAGTGATATTTATAGGCTTAGGAAATTTATTTAAAAATAGGTAAGTGCTTAAATTAAATATATATGTATGCATGCATCTCCAACCCCCCCCCCCCCCCCCCCCCCCCCCCCGTCTTCCAATTTCGTCCTCACCATGTACCCCACCTCATCATGCACTATTCATACCATGTTCCATGTACTTCGTGTTGAAAAAGATAGTTTCATATGTTAATATATATATATACACACACATACACATGCACTTTTAAATACATAAAATCTTTCTCTTATCTTTATATATATACACACTTTAAAGAGAAGTATATACATGCATATATACACATGTATTCATCATGTTAGAACAGTTTGTAGTGTGTGCATATGTGTTTAAAACAGTGTTATGACATTTTAAATAATTTTAACCAATGAAAAATCATTATTTTGGAAAATAATTTTTGGTCACATTTTCTATTTCTCAGTGAACTATATATATTGGTAAAAAAAATTTGAAAATGATTTTATCATCATTAGTTATTTTTTAGCAAAGTTGGCCGGCTTTATAGTTGGCCGTGCCATTATGTATAAAGAGAATAACATGTGCTCTGCACATGCATAGAGCAACTATGACTGTTTTTATAGTGGACAGACCACTTAATACAAAATAAAAGACAATAAAGAACTGGAGCTAGACAGAGAGTCTAGACTACACGGAAGGATGAAAATCCCCCCTTTCGTTAAAGTATCAGCATCGGTACCAGGTCCTATGACATGTTGTACAACAGAAAGGGACGTAGCCAATAATGGATCAAAAGATCTCGAGTGTGCAGATTATATTTAAAATAGTTTTGCTTGTTAATAAAATTAATTTGTTAATTATTTAAAAATATAGTTAAATATTAATTTAAATAGCGATTAATTCTGTGTTGTTACACTTTCTCGCTTTAAAAGAGTTTCGTTCTGAAATTAGCAAACTAGGAGATAATTTAAATCACGCGAAAAGCTCTATATATATTCATATCATAAAACATATACAAAGACATACACTCAAAATCCATAGCAAACAAACATACTCTATACATGCAACAGACAAACAAGCTATCCTAACATCAACTTGAGATAGGCTTCCTTCATACGATCCACAGTCTCCCAAGTGCAGTCTCTTGGATCCTCACTCCACTAAATTTCAACTAGTCACGCCACCTTGTTATGCAACATCTTGTCATCTTGATCCACAGCATGAACTGGATGTCTAACCACTATCAAATTCGGTTCTATTTCCAGTTCCTCTTGAACCGATGACTCCACAATCAAAGATGGGTCATGAATATATTTTCTCAAATGAGACATGTAGAATACATTATAAACATCCACCAACCTCTCTAGTAACTCGACCCTATAAGCAAGCGACCCGATTCTCTCAAGAATACGGAAAGGTCAACATACGTTAGAGCTAACTTTCTAACTTTTCCAAATTTAACACCTCCTCTTATTGGTGAAATCTTTACAAACACCATGTCTCCAACCATAAATTCTAAATCCCTTCCCCTTTTATCAGCATGACTCTTTTGGCGGTCTTGGGTTTCCTTCATTCTTTTCTTAATCACTGCAACTTTTTGATAGCTTCTTGGATCAGATTCGGTCCAAGTACAAGTCTATCACCCGCCTCAACCCAATATGTTGGTGACTTGCACGGTCTTTCATATAGGGCTTCATAAGATGTCATATCGATACTTTCTTGGAAGCTATTGTTATAGGAGAACTCAACTAAATGCAGATTATCCTCCCATGATGCATCAAAATTCAAAATACACGCATTTAAGAGATCCTCTAGGATTTGATGCACTTGCTCTATCTGTCTATCAATATGGGGGTAGTATGTTGTGCTTAGGCTAAACTTTTCTCCTAGATTTATTTGCTATGCTTCCCAAAATTGACTAGTAAATATGGGGTCTTGATCACATACTATAGTCATAGGAACTCCATTCAACCTAACCATCTCTCTTATAAAAATTTCAACTAAAGAAGCAGCAATCCTTATTGGTTTCATAAGAATATAATATGCGCTCTTCATTCGCCGATCCATGATAACTCATATTCCTTTATTTCCTTTCCTAGGTTTGGGTAAACCATCGATAAAATCCATTGATATTATTTCTCATTTCCAATTAGATATTCCCAAGAGCTGTAATAACCTGGTTGCTTTATGATGATCACCTTTGATTTTTTGATGGCACAAACATCTGTTAACATAGACTGAAATGTCTTTCTTTATTCTCGGCCACCAAAATATTCATTTCATGTCTTATACATTTTATGAACTTCTGGATTAATACTTAATTTAGATTTATGGCACCTCGACTATCCATCTCAAAACCAGAACATCAACCCTCTTCAATACCTTGAATTAACCCTTTCGGTATTAGATCCTTCCCTTGATTTCTCGTAATTGTTTCCTTAAATGTCGGGGTAACCTCCAAAACAGTAAAAACAACATTCCTACTTAAGGCATCTGCCACCACATTAGCGTTCCCTAGCGTATAAAGAATATCCAAGTCATAGGACGTCGGAAACTCCAACCACATTTGTTGCCTCAGGTTCAGATCCTTCCAAGAAAATGGATACTTCAGGGATGTATGATCCATGAAGAGGTCGAATTTTTCACCTAATTAAAGAAAGAAATTTACTCCTAGAATCCCTAAAGATTAGAAAGAAACTAAGAGGAATAGAAGGATCCTTATCCAGCAAGTAGCGCCTCCTCAATTTCGATGCAAAGACAACAACCAACAGCTTCAAGTCATGTGTAGCATAGTTCTTCTCGTGAGACTTCAACTTCATGCTTGCATGCGCAATCACTCTACCATGATGCATCAAAGCAGCACACAGCCTCACTCTAAAAGCATCTATGTAAACCATGAAGCCACTATTTCCACCTGGAACATCTAAAACTGACGCACTGACCAATCTTTTCTTCAATTCCAGAAATGCTTCTTCACATTGATATGCATGTAAATGTGCATATATTTACATCCATGTTTTATCTATTTTTAATTAAATAATTATCATAATTGGGTATTTTAATATGTTTAAACAAAAATTCAATTATTTTCAAATCATCATATATTCATCTTCATACAGGGGTAAAATAGTCATTTTTGTGCATGTTAATTTAAGAATTTTTACTTGGACATTTTTTATGATTTTTATAGGAATTTGGATTCAAATGGAAGAGGTTTTCATGGAGTATATGCATGCACAAGAGAATACAAATGAATGAAGATGAAAATAATTCAAACTCATGATCATGGAGGACCTCACCTACCCACTTACCTAAATATACAATTAGAAGCTAATGGACAACTAAGTGAAGGTTAATGTTTCATGCATACTTGATGAGGATTAAATAGAGGCTAATGGTTACTTGGTGACCATACGTTTTGTTCTAGCTTTTCGTTTACATTTCTTCTTAGCTAATCAAAACTTCATCTCTTGCTTTAATTTTATTGAATAGAAAATTTTAAAATCTAAAAAATTCCCTGCGGGTCGACCTTTACTCGCCACGTGCTATCATTGTACGCTGTGCGTTTGCGATTAATTTTAATTTAAAATTTTTCGGCGAGCTTTCTAAACCGGTAGAAAAACCATCGTTAAATAAGTTTTTGACGCTGTTGCCGGGGAATCGATTTGATATTATTTTCTATTCTTCGAATTATTTTTCATTTGATTTTATTGTGTTTTAATTTTGTGTGTTTGTTTGCATTCTAAAAAAAAAGAAAAATAAGTTATTGTTGTATGTTTGTGTGTGATTTTTGTTTGCATTTTACCGTGTGCATGTTATTGTTTTGATTTTATTTGCATTTGCATTTCTATTTATAAAAAAAACATACATGATTTAAAAAGAATTATTTCACTTTCATTTGCATTCTGTTTTGATTTTACAATTGCTATTTGATTTACTGTTACACTATCCACTGCTAATACATTACTCTCTGTTACACATTACAGCAGCATCACACAACGTACTCTTCTTCTACTTTGCCATCTCTCTGTCACAAAAACACTACTCATCGTCTCCAAAAGCCACTGCCCACTGTCTTCCCCAATTGCCAACCATCTCTACATCAACTCAGGCCATACAACATACCGGCCCTACAACTTTCTTCCAAACTACTCCATCCACATCCTACTCATATTTATCATCACTTCCTCTTACTATCAGCAGGATCACATACAACTAATGCACATCACCCCACTGTGCCATTTCCATAACACTACACTGCCAACATCACTGACCACAACTACCCCGCATTCCATACTTCCTCACCACATCATTTCTACATCAACTGTTGTGCCTTGCCAAAACTTCCCTGCCTCTATCACATAACCACCATACAATTCAGATCAACAATCACTTGCCACTTACTCTCAACACCTGTACCATAAACTTCTGCCTGTATTAAAACCACATCCATCTCTGCAAACCAATCTTCATACTACATATCACTACTACATAAAACAACACTTCATACTTGCCTCTACACTGCAATTTCAACTGAACTACAAAAAAAAACTTCAACCATCACCATATCCTACCAGACCCTCTTCCATCTCAATGTACTTCAATTACACCCATCTAACACATGACCACATATACAACTACAAACATCAAAACCCACCTCTGGATGCCACAATTCCTTACCCTGTACAACCTTCAAACCACCATCTCCGCTGACATACACCCCTGAACCCATACAACCACTCCATCTCCTTGCTCTTCGCACTGCACCACATCTGCAGTTCAAACACTACTGCCTGACATCCTTCTATCACCAAACCACCCCACCAGACCACTGCAACAACAACATATATTACTGCACTTCCACCCCTACAGCAGTTCATCACAAACCCTACTCAACCAACCAGGCAACCTTCAGTGAACAACCCATTTCAACTGTCACTATCAACTGCATAACCTCCCAACCATACTTCAGTTCAAACACAAATCTTCCAGTTCAAACACTACTGCCTGCCATCCTTCTATCACCAAACAACCACCACCTCCTACCGTTAACAGTGCCGCACCTCTCTGCTCTACACACCTAACCACCACTGCCAACTCAAGCCACTTCATACCATCAGTCCACCTCAATATCAACATTTCAAACCACTTCCAGTACCACTGCAAATATCTCTTAGACTAACAGCATCCACAACTTGACCAAACACATCAAAAATTACTGCCAAGTACAACCCTTTTTTGGTGTGGCTGCTAGGATATGAGCCCAGGCTTCCAATTCACTCCCCTCTGCAAACAGTAACATTTCACTCCCCTTTGCACCGCAACCCCCACAGCCTCAGAACTGCGACCACACAGCAGCTATTTTCATCTCCAATTCGCCCCATCGAATTCAAAAATCACCACCAACTGCAATCATCTTCCACGACCTCTTAGAGAACAACCATCCACACCCACAAAATGGCGACCTACTCGCCCTAAATCAATGACCTCTGCAATCAGCACCAATAATTGTCTGCCATCGACCATCCCTTACCACCAATAGAACACCGCAGCCTCGCTTCCCACCACCGCAACTCGTGAGCCAAGCGATTGCCTCCACCACCCAAACCCAATTCATTCAAATTCGAACGGCAGCCAACTCGAAATATAAAACCAATCGGTGACACAAAGAATCTCCACCGTTGGATTGCTCCCTGAATTCCACATTCTCTATAAAGATGAAAAAATTCAATGGTATGGATCTTTTCTGTCATCATTTTGTGTTTAGTTTTGTGTTCATATAGTCGGCTCCTAAAAAATTGAAATGGTAGTACTTTTTGTTTCTTTTGGAATTGGGTCGGGCCCTATTTTTATCGTAAAAAATTTTCTTGTTAAAGAGAATTTTGTTCTTTTGTTTTAAAGTTACTTTCAACTCTTCTTTTATTTTACAAATATATATATATATATATATATATTTGTGTGTGTAATAATTTCAAATAATGGCCTCAACAGCAGCCGATTCCGCCGCCGCCACTATTTCAACCGCAGCCGCCACAAATCCAGCTGTCTCCGATGATGAAGATCGGGAGGGCTGGCAGGAGGTCCGCCGTCGTGGAAAGCAGAAACTAGATGCTCCCTCTAATCCATGGTCAAACCCTAAATCAACTGCATCTCTTTTTAAATTTAATAAATCACAGGGTGTTAGATCATGGTCGGATTTGTTTGATAAACATGTTTCTATCAAAGAAGATGTTATCTTCCATCAACCAGCTAAGGACGACACAGGTGACTATGCTATTATAGATGACTTGGATTACAAGTTATCCAATGAGATGTGGAATAACTCAATATTCATTTATCTTACGGGTAAACGACCATATTTTGTACACTTTAACGCGTATATCAAAAGGGTCTGGAAACCTGAAGGCACATGGGAAATTTTCTCTAGAGATAATGGTTTTTTCTTAGTAAAGTTTGAAAATCATGCTGATTTTGATAAAGTTTTAAATGGGGGTCCCTGGTTTATGGATAGTAGGTTAATATTTATGAAAAAATGGGATGCTAATTTCCAGTTTGAAAGAGACATGTTAGACTCATATCCTATTTGGGTAAGATTAAATAATCTACACCTATCTCTGTGGAATGCTAGGGGCATTAGTAAACTTGCTAGTCTTATTGGTAAACCTTTGGACATTGATGATTTCACCAGAAATGTTAAAAGGCTTAAATTTGCAAGAGTGTTAATAGAAGTGACAGCTGATGCTACTTTTCCTAAAATAATCAGAGCAAAAGATAATAAAGGAAGAATTTATGAACAAGAGGTGGAATATGAGTTTATTCCACCAAGATGTAAGCAATGCAGTTGTTTTGGACATAGTGATTCACAATGCCCAAATACAACTACTCAAAAGTGGATCCCCAAAGTTTCAGCACCAAACCATACCGCTACACTGACTGAACAAACTTCTAAACTGCCTGAGCTCCCTACTAGCTCAGTGCCAAAAAATAGCCTAGATCATAATACTTACAAAGATTTACAACAGACTAACATTGAAGCTGACTTTAATACTGGAAGTCACACACCTGAGGAGAGGCAGTCCATTCTGGAAGGGCAGCATTGTTCAACAGAGCAAAATAAGAATCCACCACTTCAAAATCATGTTCAAATAAATGCGTCTCCACAGAGTGATCATTCTCTTCAGAATAATGCTGACCAAGGTAATCCCTGCATGGTTGAAACTCCTGTTGAAATTCATTCCCATGGACGCTTAACAACTGAGGAGTTAGAGCATTCAATTGCAATGTTCCCAACAAGGTCTGAAGCTGCTTGTCAACATAATAAGTCTCTGGCAAATGCTGAGGCACAGCGTACTGTTGCTGTTGAACAACATGATGCTGTGGAAAATGATGATACACCTAATAATATACAGGAAATTAATCAGATGGGCATTGAATTGGATGTGGAATCCATAAACTCAGAAGAGGAATTTTATTATTCTGACCAATATACTAAAGAAAATCCAAAATATGTGGAACAATTCAATGCCAAAAACAAAGGAAAAAAGAAAAGTAGGAACACTTTGGTTCGGGTAACAAGGAGCCAATCAAGACATTCTTAATGTCTATTATTTGTTGGAATGTAAGGGGTCTAAATGGTGAAACTAGAAGATTAGACCTCTTTAAGTTAAAAAATAAAGTTAATCCTACCATAATTGCTTTTCTTGAGAATAAGATGGGGGATCGTAGTACTCAGATATTTGCTAACATGTTTGGTAATGATTGGGAATGGATAGACAATAATTCAGCATCCTCTAAAGGTCGCATACTGATCACTTGGCACAAATCCATATGGAACTTATCTATCAGAGATAAATCTGAACAACATATTACTGTTACTTGTACTAATGTAGGCGGTTTGAATTTCATATGCACTTTTGTTTATGCCCATAACTGGGCTTCTCTTCGCAGACAATTATGGTCTTATTTAATTCAAACATCAAAGCAAATTAATAATAATTGGATGGTAATGGGGGATTTTAATGCAGTTCTTAAAACTAATGAGAAAAGAGGTGGAAGTACCCTTAGTCTGTCACAAACAGAGGAGTTCAACAAGTGCATTGTAGCAGCTGGCCTCTCTGAAGCTATCCACTCTGGCCTGAAATTTACTTGGTTTAGTGGAGAAGTAAAAAAAATTGCTTGCAGACTTGATAAAGTTCTTATAAATGACAAAATTCTAACAAACATCCCAAATTTGAAAATATCAGTTCTCCCTAGCTCAACAAGTGATCATTCTCCATTACATATCCAATTTAATCAACAAGCTAATTTATTGAAAGGAAGACCTTTTAGATATAGCAACCACTGGCACCTAATAGAAGGATATGCTGATGTTGTAGACTTCAATAACATTACCAAAACTGATGGAAATTGCTGGTTTTCAATGGTCATGATGCTAAGAGAGTTAAAAAAGAGATTGAAGAACTGGAACAGAGAAAGGAGTAAAACAAAGGATACTATAAGCCATTTACAACAAACATGTGAACAGATGCAGAACCTTCTTGATGCAGACCCTCTTGATGAAGCTAGAATCTCAAATTATTTTTCTACACAACAGAATCTTAAAGAAGCATTGCATTTACAAGCTATACAAGCTAAACAAATGGCAAAGGAGAAATGGCTCACTCAAGGGGATGAATGCACCAAATTTTTTTATGCTAAGATGTCTTATAGGAGGAACTGCAATGCTCTTATTAACTCTATGAATGACCAGGGGGATATAGCATCTAATATATCTCAATTTGAACAGGGAGCCATATCTTATTTCACAAATTTATATAATAGTGAGATTAAGATAACATTACCTCCTATTAATTGCAGGGCTATAATATCTGATGTGGGAAGACAAATGTTGCAAGAGACTGTTACTGAGGAAGAAATAAGGGCTGCTGTCTTCTCCATACACGTAGACTCCTCCCCAGGACCTGATGGGTGGAATTCCAAGTTCTATCAATTGCACTGGCAACATCTGAAAAATCAATTATTAGAAGCTATACAGGAATCTTTCAACACTGGCAAAATTCTTCATGAATTAAATCACACATTCATCACTCTTATCCCAAAGGTGGAAAGCCCTACTATGATTGAAGATTATAGACCTATTGCATGCTGTAATGTGTTATATAAGATACTCAGCAAGGTAATATGCAACAGAATTTCTAAAGTCCTCCCTGATTTAATTTCTGAATGTCAATCTGCTTTTATAAAAGGAAGACACATCTCTAAAAATTCTTTACTAGCTCATGAACTAATTAGAAATTTCAATAAACCTGGAGCTGACAAAATGTGTCTAAAGATTGATCTACATAAAGCATATGATAAAATTAATAGACAGTTCATCATTCATGTTCTACACTATATGAATTTTCCTACTTCCTTGATCAAACTCATTGAAGAATGCATATCCACCCCCACATATTCAATTATTATTAATGGTATTCCCAAAGGATATATAACTAGCAACAGGGGTTTGAGACAAGGTGATCCCCTCTCCCCCTACTTATTTGCAGTTGCTATGGAATTCTTTACACTACAAATGGAAATAGCTTGTCATAATTCTTTGATCCAGCCTTTGTTTAAACATAACCCTAATGTCAATCATCTTTTATATGCTGATGATTTGATAATTGCTATTAGAGCTTCCTCTTCTGCAGCACAGTGTTTACTACACATATTTGATCAATTACAGTTGTTTGTGGGACTTGAACTAAATACTAATAAGTCCAAATGCTACTTTAGCAAATATTGTACATCCAAAAATCAGATCCTGGAAATTTTGAAAATTAAGGAAGGACATCTTCCTGTCAAGTATCTGGGGGTTCCTTTATCAACGAATGTAATTACAGATCGTGAATGTGGTGAACTAGTTGGTAAAATCAGAGAAAAACTAAATGGTTGGAGTTCTAAATTACTTTCTTTTGCTGGCAGAATTGAATTGGTACACACAGTTATAACTGCAAAAATAAGATTTTGGCTTCAAACATTTCACATTCCTGATAGTTCAATTGAGAAGATTAAATCAGCATGTGCAAATTTCATATGGAGGGGGGGATTACATAAAGTCAGTTATGATATTCTTTCTAGGCCTAAAGCTGAAGGAGGTGTTGGTCTAATCAACCTGAAAGAACTTAGAAAGACTTATCAAATAAAACATGGATGGAAAATTCTAACATCAAATACTCTTTGGGCTAGGTGGATGAGAAGTAGATATATAAAAGGTAGTTTCTGGACAATGCATGAGGATATTAACTCTTCTGGAGTTTGGAAATGTATTTTAAGAAGCAGGGAAGTTCTGAAAACATGCATTACAAAGAGAATTGCTAATGGAAGGGATACTTATCTTTGGAGAGACCCATGGATAAATGGAAAATCATTTGCTAACAAATATGGTTGGGGCATGATTTCATGTATTGGGGAATATGATGACCTAGTTGCATCTATCATCAGTCAGGGCACTTGGATACCAGAACAAAAAGGATTACATGCCATAGCTGAAGATGTCAAGTACATCCCTATTTACTCTTCTGAACCCAAAGATATCTGGACATGGAATCATACAAAAGATGGCATTTTTACCACAAACAGTGCATGGGAAGCAATACGAACTAAACATACTAACAAATATTGGGCAGCCCATATCTGGTCCAGATCTAACAACCCAAAGATGGCTTTCACAACTTTTAAAGCAATTAATTTAAGACTTCCTACAGCTGACAGATTAGCAAGATGGGGTATGGAGGTTAATCTAACATGTAAACTTTGTAACAACATTCCAGAATCACACAATCATATATTCTTTGAATGTGAATTCTCCGCTCGTGTAATAAGCCATGTTAAAAGCAAAAATCAAGACATGCATGCTATTTCTACACTTGAAGACGAACTGCTATACCTGAGCCACAGCAAGAGAGGAGACCTGTTGACTCAACTGCAGATTATTAGCCTCACAACAACTGTATATCACCTCTGGAAGGAGAGGAACCGGAGAGTCTTCAAGAGTACTGCAAAGGGACATAAACAAATTCAAATCACAATAGAGCAAGATGTCAAGATACTTGCAAGAAGAATTAAAGGAAAATTATTTACTCATGCGACTGAACTGGAGAACAAAATCCTCCGAGCATGGAAAGTGGATCCGCCATGAACCTTTGCTTCAGAGCTTTTTAGAAAGGGGCATTTGTTATTTTGCTTTGTTGTTGAAATGATCTTTGTAAATACGTTTAGCACGTGTCCTGTTTACTTCTAGGTAATACACGGAACATGGATTATTGTACTGAGCTTTGATGCATCAATAAAATTCACCAATTTTCAAAAAAAAAAAAAAAAATATTTGTGTGTGTGTGTGTATGTATGTAAATGTATAACAAGTTCCAATTGTTTTTTGTTTTGTTTTGTGGTGTTCTCATTTGTTTTTTTTTGTTTTGTGGTGCTTTATTTTCTTTCTTCATCTAAAAAAACTATATATATCTTGTTTTCGTTTCAGGTTGGCAAAGCAGAAATCAAGAGGAATTGTTTTGCTTTGCTAGCTTATAAAAATCGCCGCTTAAAAAAATAAAAAAATAATTACTAATAAATCTGCACTCTCTGGTATCGTGCTTTCATCTTCAATTTTATTTTTGTTTACATTGTTGGCCGCTTGCATTTGCATTCAAATTTTTTTTTGATAACATCCAAAAATTCAGAACTAAAAAAAAACTTCATTTTAGTTGCATTATAAATTCACGTTTAATTTTTGCTTTGAATTCATCTCATCTTATTTTTATTTTCTAAGGGCAATACCCTAATTCACATAAGGTAGGGAATTTCATCACCCTTTTCTTAGCCCACAAATCACATTTCATCGTAGAATTTGACATATAATAAAGGTTAAACATTCGACTTAAGGGTGTCACGAGCTCACTTAGGGCTTAATTTTATCTTGACAATTGTCTTCCTTGAACAATTTTATTTCTTGATGTCTAGGCTACAGCAGAGCAATGTCCGGTTAAAATTACAGTGATTCGTAAATATTATACTAGAAGTTTCTCTGAAGGTACTTAAACCTTCGGTTGCATTGCTATAGTGATTCGTGGTGCACCGATAGCCCCTACCCATTACCTAGCTAAGAAATATTTGTGTTGATTTAAGACAAAGTGTGATTATACAATTTTGGGTTAGGAGCTACAAAGGACATAAAATTTAAAATTAAGTACTTTGCATTCATTTGGTTGCATTACTTCATACATATTTAAAAAAAATCCAAAAAATCCAAAAGCCAAAAAATGTAAATTTTACTAAACTTAGTTTTTTATCCAAAAGAAAAAAGAAAAAATCCTTTTAAATCCTTTCCTTTGAAAATTTTCAAATAAAATCTTTCCGAAAAATAATTTTTTTTGAAAATACAAAAATAAAAATCCTTTTAGTAAATATTTGAAAATTTGAAAATTCAAAAACAAAAAAATTACAAAAAAAAACATATAAAAAAGTTTGAAAAGCAAAAAAAAATAATCAAACTTCTCTTTTGAAAATAACTTTCACTTAGTAAATATTTTTCTTCCATTTAAAAAAAACAAAAACAATTTTTCACTTCATTTTTCAAATCCTATTCATTCTCTAAACTCGATTCTAACTTCCTTCTCTTCTTGTTTTTCACTTGTGCATGAGTACTTAGATACGTGACACAATAACAAATCGTTAGACTTACTTAACAACTAATCGTTTAACTCGAACGAACTATCCTCTTGAAATGGCAAACGAGAATGCTCTCGAACTCTTATGGATAGAATCTTTCCTGATAGAGTTTCTATTCAATCTTGCATCACGTTACACACCCCTAGGGGTAACCATTTCGAAATTCACTCAAACCATATTGCCATGCTTCTGAAATTTGGCAATTTTGAACACGATGACCCATACATTTTCTTGACTAAATTGAAACAAGTTTGCGCAACCATGAAACTCTGGCAACTTTCCGATGACGGAATCAAACTTCGATTAATCTCACTCGCTCTTATGGATTACGCTGAAAATTGGTTGTATAGCTTACCATCTAACCCGATTAAAACATGGGAAGAACTCGTAAAAGCTTTCTTTGAAAGTTCTACCCCTTGGAAAAAAAATGAGTAAAATCCTAAACAAAATCATCAATTTTCATCAATTTAGGGGAGAACCATTTGGACAATAATTTGAAAGATTCATAGAACTTTTGATAAAATGTCCACATTATAACTTCGCATAATGGACACTTTTCCAATTCATATACGATGGACTCAAAAATGGCTCACGGACCATGCTCGAATTAATATACCAAGACAACTTTCTTGCCCAACATCACGATGATGCTTGGCAATTTCTTGAAAACCTACCGAAAAATCATCCCAATGGGAACGTTCAAACGAAAAATAAATTTACTCATGATCGAGCACACACTTGATAGGATCTTCTTTGGCTTTGGAAGTTAAAATCAACGCAATGATTAACAAATCCGACAATGTTTTCTCATCAAACCAAATGAATCAAGCTTTCCTGTAACAACCCGAGATTTAAGGAGAAATTAATAAATAATTATAAGAGAAAAAATAGTGTTTATAATTAGAATTCATTGAAATTAATATTGAAATTAATTGGCAGTATATTTATTGAAATGTTTCAATTAGAAAGGGGAAGAAGAATTAAATTGTAATGATTAAGTTTAATATAAGAACTTGCTTTGTGTCAAAATGGAATGAACATTTTAAATAGAAATAAATGCATGTTTTGAGATAAATGAAATAAACTTTTCATTTTTGAATATATGTATGAGTTTACAAACAGGGAGTTTGTTTTTGTTAAAAAAAGTAAATAATAATAATATATATAACAACATATTTAAAAGAAGGCAGCTACTTTTATAAATTTGAAAAGTAAAGATGATGTTATTTATAGTTTGTATATTATTGAGGGTGTAATTAATTTAATTAAGTATAAGATAAGGTGCTGACAAGGAGCATTGTAAGATTTAACACGGCAATGGGTCAGTAGAAGTTTCATACACATTGTTTTGCATTCTTTTGTTCCATCTGACCTTTCCGTGCTTCCATCTGATGGCTCCTATTCAGCCTATGACGTGGTCGCAACCTATTCAATCCCCAAATTCAACAGTCTGAGATCCACTTCTACACCTATAAATTAGACCCTAGACTTAACACTTTTTCACATTCTACATTTTCTCCGCTTGGGTTCACCTTTTCAGGAAGGACCCTAAAAAGAGTAATTTTTCAAGGAGAGAATCTTTTTAATAAAAATATTTTAACAACCCCAAGTGGATCCATGAAGGCATAAAGGGAAGAGCTAAGGATCATAGGTGAGTGATTATAATTATTTTAAGATTTCTTTAAGTAATTTAAAATAATAGAGTTTCCAATAGTTGTAGTTTTACTACGATTTTTGGAATAGCATTTTCAGTAGTTTATTTACAGTTTTTAGAATTATTTTCAGTCTATTTCCTTTTAGCTATTCTTTTCAGTAATTTTAATTTATTTCTATTAATTATAATTTTTTCAATTATTTGCAATTTATTTACAGTATTTTTACATCGTCTTTATACATTTTGGATTTTCTTCAATTTTCAATTTTCTTTTATTCCTCCTTCTTCTTCGCATACGAATTAGAATAAGATTAACATGAATACGAATTAAATTGTATAAAAACTGAAATAATGGAATATAAGATGTAAATTATAAAGACTGTAATAAAATGGAACTAAGACTGAAATTATGCCTAATTATGATATTAGTTGGACTGAATTAAAGAGATTGGCCTATTTATAATTATGAGATGTAAATTACAAAGACTGTAATATAAGTGGGATTGGACTGAAATTATGCCTAACTATGATTAGAATTGGATTAATTAATTGGCTTAGTTATAACGTAGAATTATAACTAAAAAGAGTAAAAGATGAAAGAGCTTATTTTCACACCTAGACCTTGGGTCAAGCAATAAACATGATTATAACGTAGGTTATAATAAAAAAAGAATAGAATGGGGCTTATTTTAATACTTAGAATAAATTAACAAGCATATTAACAAGCATAGAAAGTAAAAATGATAATAAAGGCTTATTTAAATAATTTATCTAAGTTAATAAGTAAAGATGAAAGTAAGACTTGTACCAAATAGCATTCCCTATTAGACAAAACGATGTCTCACATTAGTCTGAAGTGAGATGAGGGCACGCTTATGCTAAGAATGGTAGTAATTGGTCAAATAGAAGTCCAAATCACGGGAGATTTGGATATAGGGCGCAACAATATATTGTTTGGATGAAGGGCCAGTACCAACAGCGTTTCCCCTATAGTTTTGATGGACACACGGTGATCTCACATTAGCTTGAAGTGAGATGAGGGACACACTATGCAGGATGTTGGAGGTAATAAGAAGACCCAATAGGTGGAGCAAAAGGAAGCATGAGCATGGTGACAATTACGCGTGTAACTTCCATTTGCGGGTGCTTAGTAACAGCTATTAGTTCTAAGCACTTAGTATGGGTGTTTTTAGTAGACACCATTGCCTTCTGTGTATGGAGCTATATATGTCGACTTGGCCACAATAACATTTTTTTGTGGTGAGTTATATAGCGCCCGGTCCACAGAAAGGTATTATAAAGTAGCAAGTCGATCAAAAAGGATAGAATTAGGGTTACATCTTAATTACAGGATTAGGAATTCAGCCTAATCTAAGCAGAAATTAGGAATAAGTGCAAATAATCAAAGTTAACCTATCGTATAAATTGAGCAATATTTAATCGTACTTATTTCTAGTTTATCTCTTTCCTGTTTCCTTTTGTTATCCTTCTTTATGCTAGAACTGTTGTAGAGTCTATTACTTTTATCTTCCTTAAAAGACTCTAGTAATTACTATTATTCACCTGACTTTTAGTCTAACCCACTCCTCTATTTTTTCCTTTCCTCCCCATAGGCAATCAAGGGAGAAGTCGCTAGATTGTAGTTGCTTGGAGATTTCTTGAAGGAGTTTGCTAACATGTATTTCTTTTCTTTCAGCTTTTATTCTTTCTATTTGCTGGCTTATTATGGGGGATATTATGTACTATGATTTTAAGATTATGAATTTTTTAAGACATGATGGTTTTTGAAAATATGGATGTTGTATTTGGTATTTGACTTAATTATGAAGTGATTATGATAGTTTTATTTTAAATAAGTTAGTATTCTAGTTTCCGCTGTTTTCACCTATTTTTGTCTTCTAAATCTTAGTCTCTATTAGTTTTTTTAACCTATAATGCACCACGACTTTTAATGTGTCCTTTTGGGCATATTAGGGGGTGTGGGGTGTTTCACTTGGTATCAGAGCCTAAGGTTACAATATTCCTAAAAATTTATTTTAAAAGTAAAGTATTTCTCCAAATATAACTTGTTTTAAAAGTATTTTATAAGGAACTCTTAGAAATAATTTTCAAGTACAAAAGAGTTTTTATAAAAATCCACTCAAAGTCCAGTTCAACGTTCTTTCGATTCTTCCAAGCCTAATTTTTCTTTTCTTTACATAGTATGGCTGACTGGTTCCATAAAATTATGGTACCAGAGGTGCAAGAGCAAATGCCCAACACAACATCTGTAGGTGGAAATCCCTTTCATCCACCTACACCAACCGATTTTTCTAAGTTATGCAAGGACTTCACTAGTATAGGGGTAGAATGTTTTCTGGCATGGAGGATTTTGAGGAGTCACGAGCTAGGTTGGAAGATATGGAGCAGAATTTTAGGCTGTTAGACTTCGAAGACCAATAGAGAGTTCAGCCTGTATCTTCGCAACCAAAGGGAGAGCTTAAAGAGGTTCCTAAGTCAAAAAAGGAAGGCCCTTAGAAGCAAATGAACCAAGAAGCGAAGCGACATAGTTGTGGGGTGACTGGTCATTACGCAAAAGACTGCAAGATGAAGGGAAAGTGCTATAATTGCAGACAATCCGGTCACATTAGTAGGAATTGTCCCTACAGGAAGGGGCAGGGAGAGGCGCATCTGCAGCGCAAGTATAAGCTTTGAATGCAGCACCTTCTAGTAGTGAACCAAATAGAGGTAGGAAAGTCACCATGAAAAGTTTTTATTTCTATTTTTGATTTTCCCATTGGACTCTTTTCGATTCTGGAGCATCACACCCTTTCATTTTGGGTTCTTTGTTTGATTTTTTGCACTTAAACATCTCTTTAGTAGTAGACCCCATTGTTATTTCAAACCTTATGGGAGGATCAGCACACATATATATGGTTTGTAGGGGTTTGAAAAGTTTTATCCTAGGCGTAGAGTTTGACTGCGACGCATATGTATTGGCATTTTTGGGGTATGGGATGATTTTGGGAATGGATAAGGTATCCACTTATGGAATGATATTAGACTGTGAGAGAAGAGTCGTTAGACAAGAGACATGCAGCAGTACGACTCTCGAGATTTCTTGCAACCCATAGGAGTCAGTCATGTTGAGCTTCTTTTATCTCCTCAATTCATCATTAGCAAAGTTAGATTCAGTTCCAGTCTTCAGAAATTTCCCAGATGTCTTTAAAGAGGTGCTTTTCTCAGGGGATAGAGAAGGTCTACACATGGTAGGAGTTTGAGAAATGGTTTTGTTTTTTAGGTTCGGATTATGGAAATCCAAAGAGAGGTAGGAAAAGGTTGGAGATGTACAATAGATTTAGTTGATAAGAGAAGAAGAAAGCTCATGTGTAGATAATTGCAAAAATTATAATTATTTCATATAAGTTAATTTAATGGTGGTGGCTTAGATTAAAGTTATAAGCATCAAAGAGGAATTGGAGTAAAAGACTTTGGTAAGGAAATGGGATTACCAAAATTTAGGAAGGATACTCCTAGGGTAATGAGAAGAAAACCCACTTTATATCTAGCCCAATAAAATTGTTAGAATTATAAAAGTAAAAAAGTATAATTGTCAATGTTTTTAAAGTAAATATTGGATCTTTTTGAAAAATGGCATGAAATTTAAAATTGGTTTTTTATGATATAAATTTTGTTGAAAAAATAAATTCTTTTTGAAGAATTATAGAGCGTATATAGCTCACTAGCTTCTTTGTAAGTAAACAAGGATGTTAAATATAAAAACATAAAGTGTATTAAGTATCGAAAACATAGGTTACAACTTTTATTGTTGTAATAGATGTTTTCGTGAAAAATAGAAGGAGCATAGACTATAACACTATTGTTATAGTAGATGACTCTCTAGAGGAATGTATTTACATAATATGTGAGGTTATTGGTATTTATTTTTAATTAAATTCATAGATTAGTATTTTTAGGTTGTAGTAACGGTGTTTTCCGCAATATCCGTTTTAACCTAAATAAAGACATATTTTAGAAAGGTAATTTCTAAGAATAGAAATAAAGTAAATTGCGAATACACCTGTTATTTAAATAAGTATAAGAAAATGTTTATCATAGGAAAGTATAAATTAAACATGCTTTAATCTATTGGAATGAAAAGAATAATGGTATAATTTTTATGAAACCAATAAAAATATTTTATGCAAGTCACATGAAATATATGAAAGAGATGTACAAGGTATGGGAAGCATCATATTTTGTATAGTCCATTTCGAAAATATAGAATAAATTCCTTGTAACTCCACATAAACATGAAGTCCTCTTTTAAAAGGTTCATAGAAGATTTTAGCATTAAAAATTTCTTATTAGAGAAAGTAGTTCCAATACCTTAAGGTATGAGGCTATTAAGTATAATAAGAAGATGATTTGATAAAGGACATTTTAAAGATATTTTAAAAGAAAAATGGTTTGATGAAAAAGTAAATAAGTTTTTGAAAGCAAACAGTTTAGTAACAGTTGAATTTAAAAATCCCAATTTTATAGAAAACTATAAAGATCTTTAAAAGAAAATGAGGAATAAGTTTTGGATTTAAAAAGTTTCCCCTATAGATTTGGGAATTAGTGTAAATTCAAAAATCTATAAGGATGCAAGTTCAGAAAAATAAAATATTGAGCAGTCAAGTATTTTTGAATTTAATAGAAACTGAAAAGATAACACTTTTAAAGACAAAGATTTTTGGATTTGATGTTTTAATTTTTTTAGAAACCTTGGTTTTTAAAACAAGGTGATAAATGCCAAACCAAACTCTTAAATGTGGAGTAGGTAAAAATCATTTCGTTGGAGTCACGGAAAAGGTGTAAGGAGATAGAAGCAATTACCTTTAGATCTAATAATGGAAGTTTCCATACAGTGTATAGGACACTAGTAAGAACCTAGGAGTGTTGATTCATGAAGAACGGTAAAATAAAATTAGTGGAATTCATATGATAGTAGTTTTCAAGCTAGCATTAGAGTGACTCCTTTCGAACCTCTTTATGGAAGACGTGCAAGTCGCATTTGCGTTGGATAGAGTCTGCAGAGGGATTGCCTTGGTTTCGACATAGTTAAGGAGACTTCGAAGAAAATTGGTTTGATTAGGAGAAAGTTTGTATCTCATATCTGCATTTCCTTGATAGTAAGTTTTAGAATTTCCTATTTCCATCTTTAGTTTTGAATAGGTTCTTTCCTTTATTATCTTTTGGAAGGGTAGAACTTAGGATTTAATCTATGGATGGTAGGATTTGACGTAAACATGTTAATAGAACATGTTATGAATGATGTATGCTAGTGGTTGCAAGTGTTTGCGGGTGGATGCTAATGGACACATATACTTACACAATGCACTATTATCCTTTAGGGATCGGCCTAATTAGGATACTAGAGCATATGCATATGGTTGTGTGCGCATTTTCATTTTTATTTTATTTCATGGTTGCTATAAATGGATGATTATCACATGATTTTTGCATTTGGATGATGATTGTAACACGCATATAAAACTATCAGTTAACATTAGGGAATTTTCATTCATCTGGACACATGGCACATACATAATTGCATAAAAGGAGGTCAACTGAATCAATGGACCGCCTAATCTTTTGCATTAGTTAGAGATATTGACACTACACTATTTGCATAAGTATCATAAATTGCATCAGAAAAAACTAAGGACAATGGATGTAATGGATGATGATTGAGTAGTTGGTTGTAGAACTTGGATGAAAACATTTATTTTATTCTTCTATCCTTAGAGATTTCGGGGATGAAATCCCTTAAGGAGGGGAGAATGCAACAACCCGAAATTTAAGGATAAATTAATAAATAATTATAAGTGAAAAGAAATAGTGTTTATAATTAGAATTCTGTGAAATTAGTATTGAAATTAATTGGCAGTAGATTTATTGAAATGTTTCAATTAGAAAGGGAAAGAGGAATTAAATTGTAATGATTAGGTTTAATATAAGAACTTGCATTTGTGTCAAAATGGAATGAACATTTTAAATAGATATAAATGCATGTTTTGAGATAAATGAAATAAACTTATCATTTTTGAATGTATGTATGATTTTATAAACGGTGAGTTTGTTTTGTTAAAAAAAGGAAAATAATATATATATATATATATATATCAGCATATTTAAAAAGAAGATAACTACTTTTATAAATTTGAAAAGTGAAGATGACGATGTTCGAATGAGATGGGTTATTGTAAATGAGAGAAAATGTAACCATATATTTATAAAAAAAAGGGAATTTAATAAAATAAATGTTATATTTTGAAAAGAAAATGCAAGAGTGTATTATGAAAGGATTGCATTTCTTACAGAAAATATAAGGCATGCTATTTCTTTGTTAGTAAGGAATAATGTTCCGTTTAGTTTTTGAACATAAAAACATTTATACCAACTAATAAATGCAATTGATTGATCAATTTAAAGGTAAAGAATAAGGTTACTAATTAGTACACAACATATATACACATTTGTGGACATATGTTATTTATCTAATTACAACAGATGTGAATATGGAAAAAATGTAGATATAACAATTCACATGTTAAATTATTTAATTCGGATGTAAATGTGGAAAGGTATTGATATGTTGTTTATTTATTTATTTTAGACATAAACATGTAAATTAAATGGGATGTTGAAAAATGAAATGAAACATGCGAATAAAGAGAGACGCATGGAAATTTAATCTGAAATAAAATGCACAAATTAGGAATTAATTGAGATGAAGAAAAAGTTATTTATAGTTTGTATATTATTGAGGGTGTAATTAATTGAATTAAATATAAGATAATGCACTAACATGGCGCATTGTAAGATTTGACTCAGCAATGAGTCAGTGGAAGTTTCAAACACGTTGCTTTGCATTCTTTTGTTCCATCTGGTCCTTCCGTGCTTCCATCCGATGGCTCCTATTCAGCCTATGATGTGATCGCATCCTATTCAATCCCCATATCTAACGGTCTAAGATCCACTTCTACACCTGTAAATAAGACCTTAGGATTAACACTTTTTCTCATTCTACATTTTCACTACTTGGTTTCACCTTTTCAGGAAGGACCCTAAAAGGATAATTTTCCAAGGAGAGAATCTTTTTAATAAAAATATTTTAATAACCCCATATGGATCCGTGAAGGCCTAAAGGGAAGAGCTAAGGACCAGAGGTGAGTGATTATAATTATTTTAAGATTTCTTTGAGTAATTTAAAATAATAGGGTTTCGGATAATTGTAGTTTTACTGCGATTTTTGGAATAGCCTTCTCAGTAGTTTATTTATAGTTTTTAGAATTATTTTCAGACTATTTCTTTCGGCCATTCTTTTCAGTAATTTTAATTTTTCTTTTCCAATTATTTACAGTTTATTTACCGTATTTTAGTTATTTACTGTTATTTATAAGTTATTTACATCTTATTTATATGTTTTAGACTTTCTTCTATTTTTAGTTTTATTTTATTCCTCCTTCTTCTTCGCATACGGATTAGAATAAGATTAACGCGAATACAGATTAAATTGTAAGAAAACTGAAATAATGGAATATAAAATGTAAATTATGAAGACTGTAATAGAATGGAACTAAGACTGAAATTATGCCTAATTATGTTATTAATTAGACTGAATTAAAGAGATTGGCCTATTTATAATTATGAGATGTAAATTACAAAGACTGTACTATAAGTGAAATTGGATTGAAATTATGCCTAATTATGATTAGAATTGGATTAATTACTTGGCTTAGTTATAATGTAGAATTATAATTAAAAAGAGTAAAAGATGAAAGAGCTTATTTTCACACGTAGACTGTAAAAATCCCGTTTTTAAACCAAATTTAATTTAGTGATCAATATAAATTTTAGAATTAATTTGTGAAATTAATTTGAATTTTTTTCCAAAACAAATAAGATATGTATATGTTTATATGTATATATATATATATATTGTAATTAGAAATTGATTTGAAATTCAAAAATAAAATATCTTAAAAATATATATACATGTTTATTTATTAGTGTATAATTTAGTTTTAAATCATTTCCTTTGAAAGATTATATAAATATAAATAAAAGGAAAATTGAAAATATAATATTAATATATATATATAAGGAAATGAATTTAATATAAAAACATATATATATATATATACATATAAATATAAAACTAAATATAATATAATATATATATATTATATAAAAATATTTTTAACATGCAAATTACAAATATTTGTAAGATAACATGAGATTTAACAAGTGTAAAAAAAATTATCATGCATAATTACAAGTGTCTTGATTTTCTTTTATTTTTAAAATAATAAGTAAACAAGTTATATATACATCTATACTTCCACTCTTCATTTTCTATTCATTTCAAAAACTACAAGCTTAAAGAAAATCAAATATAAAACCTAAGCAAGTAAACAAACCAGAAAAGAATTAAAATCAAGTTCAGATCATCTCAAATAAGATTCAAATCATAGCAAGATTTCAACTTCAAAACCTAAGTAAAGCAAACAAGATCAGAGTTCAAGATCAAAACCAAAACATTCCAGTTTTCAAATCCAGGCTCTTTGTTTTCTTCAATCAAGTGAGTAAACTAACTCTAATCTGATCTATAACTTGATGTTTATGAAGTGAACCTGTGAAAAATGTTTGAATGTATGTAAATATGTTTGCATGTATACAAATATATGTGTGTGTGTGTATCTGTGCATGTCTGGGTACGTGCATTGATCCCTCTGTTCAAATTTTACAGGTTTTAAACCTCTTCAAAAACCAAAATCTCTTCCTCTAATTCTTTTTAAGGGTGAAGATATAAACAAAATGTGTTTGTATAATCAAGATCTAAGTTGTAAAAATATTTTTAAGTAAAATTAGTTAAAGTATTTTTTGGAAATTAGGAAAATACAGTAGAACTTAAAGAATATCAAAAATTTGAACACCATGATTTCCAGTTTCTTTTACATCACCAAAATCATCTTTGAAAACCATGAATTTGAAAAGAAGAATCATGATTTTTAATTTTTAATTGGGGTAGAAATCATGAGTTGAACCGGAATCCTCTTATGGGTAAGTTCTGGTGATCGGCGAGGAGAGGGAGGTCGTGGTCATGGCTGGAGGATGCTTGAGTGATGGGGATTCATGGAAAAATGGTGGGTGAATTTATCAACCACCATGGTGGACGGACAATGGCAATGTAGGGTTTAAACCCAGTTTTTGGTCGATGTCGGAATTTGGGTTGCAAGGGGAATCAATGCACCGGACATGCAACGGACAATGTCAATGCATCGGACATGACCGAAGCAAGGGGAATCAAAACATGGATCTTCGGTGAATATTTGGTCGGAGTGGCGTGGGTTCAGATGGCCTGAGGTGGCGGGTCGAGGTGGTTTTTGGGTGTCGAGTTTGTTCCAGGTGGTTGTCAAAGTTGTTCGATTTCGAGTTCGTGATCAATTTGAGGTTCTGGGTGGACATACTGTTAGAGGTAGTTGTCGCCGACTTGTTGATGGTCGTAGCCTTGGTCGGAGATGGCCAGAACTCCTGTTCACGTACACAGGTATCTGTGTGTTAGAGATTTGGTGAAGAAGAAATTGACTCAGGGAGATGAAGCTGGAGCTCGGGTCTGCTATCGGGTAGTTACTCGAGTATGTAACAGTTTTTAAAATGTTAAAATAAAAATAAAGTTTTGAAAAAATAAAGAAGGGCTCGGGTTGATGCGGGAATATGTTGAAGCAGTCTTAAAATTTTGAAATAAAACAAGTTTTATAAAAGTTTAAATGAATCAAGTTTTAAAAAAAATTCATAAACTTATTCTTTGATATAATATGTGTTTATTTAAGTTTGGGATTAATTAAAAGTTTTAAAGTAAATTATTTTAAATTAACCAAGTTTAAATTATTAAATTATGTGACCATTATTTATAATTAATTCTTTGAGTTGTTTAAATAAATGTAATAATGTAATTAAGGAGTTAATTAAGTAGATAAAATGTTTTTAAAGGTTAATCAACTTAAAGGTCTAAGTTAATTGGTTAATGATAATTAATTACAAGGTTTATTAATAATAATTAAAGTAATAAATTAAGATAAATGGTTTATCTTTTTGTTAATTAAGGTCTTAAGTAATTAAAGATTAATTAATTAATTAAAGTAATTAAAGGATAATTATTTAGTATAAGTAATTAAAGAATTAATAAATAAATAAGGTTAAGTAATTAATAATTAACGGTTAATTAATTAATAATTAAAGGATAATTTAATTTATAATTAAAGAATGATTAATCGGTAATTACAGGATAATTAATTAAGGACGATTAATTAATTTTATTCGTTAATTAAAATTAATAACAAATGGTTTGTAATTAATTAATGTTACTTAAGTAGGGTTAGGTGATTAATTCATAAGTAGTTAACTTATTTTGAGTTAATTAAAATAATTATGATCATATGATTAATTAATCTTGCTTATAAATGATAAACCTGAATTGAATGCCTTGAATTGTTTGATATCTCTGATATGTAATATTCTGTGGCATGAATTACTTTGGATTGAGCTGTGATTATTGTAAGTTATTTATTTGTGATGAATTTCTGTGTGATTGTGAACTTCTGAATTGAATTAAAATTGTTTACTTAAACAACTTGGCCGTTAAGATGGCATTTAAATTTCGATGAAACTGGGAATCGGATTCCAAATGGTTATCCGAAAACCACATCGAATTTTAAAGGTGGATCTTTTGTTTAAAAGATTAAAATGGAAATTTGTATCCACATGTTTTTAAAATAAGCGCTCATTATTTGGATAAGGCGGGGGAGGACATTAAGTCATAAAACCCATTCCGAATAATGATACGTCGAAATGGGATTGCATTTGAAGACAGTGGTTGAAGACCGGGTATTTTCGGGAACCAAAGGATTGCTTGTTGATTGTCTCTACACCGAGTTGCTCTGGGGGAGTTCAGTAGGGATTGGGGATATCCGGATTTGCAAGGACTTTTTCCTTAACTGGACAAAGTGCCTTTAGTTTCATTCAGACCCAGGATGACTTGTATGGACGTATGTATGACATTAAAATTTAAGATGTAAAGCTAGTTTCTATCAAATACATTTCTATTTGGTGGCGGAGAATTTATTCTCTTAGCTTAACACCCTTCTCTGAGATGTACGAGCTCAGAGGTTATGAAGTTGATGATTACTAGTGATATATTCCCAATTTGGTAATGTGGCATGCTAAGTGTTGATCATTGGTTGATCGAAGCATGGCTTTTGTGAAAAGCGTAGCTTTGTGGGACGAGACTTGATCGAACCTCACACGCGGAAATGGTCGAAACAAGAAAGGATGCAGCAAGGTTATGGGGGTCGCACCCCTCAGGGTATATGAATATCCTTCTGGATAAAAAGTGGTATTCTAGTATGGAGCCCAGTTATTTTGCGTATGTAGTTGTTGGTTGTTGAGGGACCTCGATAAAGGTCGATTACGACCGAGGGATGGCATACTCGTGACAGTTAGTTACCTAGTTACGGAGGTAACCCGGCCTTGTGTTGGCAGATATCCGGTTAGGTTCTCGGGGCGTCCCTCAAGAGGCGTACCCTTTCGGATAAAGGAAGTTCCTTAGCCTTAGCCATTTGTTGGAAATCCAAACAATCAATACGAGCCCTGTACGGTTTTAGTTGTAGAACCTGCTATTTAACATGATAGCTATAGTAGGCATACTATAATGGTACGTACATTGGCTAATATTAATATTATACTTTCGAATTTTTTTTTCCACACTATGCACTAATAATAATATCAAAAGGATTTTCGCATATCAAGCATGTTTGACTATTATAAGGAGAAACCTCCTCATGTGTGTGATTGCATTGAGTGTGTGTCGGGAGACATTATGGTAGTTTCATTTTCCAAAAGCATTAATGGATTTCTTTTTGTAATTTCTTTTTGTACAAATAATTGTTTTATGTTTTCTCACACCAGTCCCATGACTGACCCTGTGACGACCCGATTTTCTCACCAAAGAAAATCGCATCATCTTGAAGAAAGAAAGGGATGGAAAAGAGAAAAGAAAGACGAGAAAGAAGAAACAACATCAGAATCTCAACAGCGGAACAAATAAACTATATTAATAACATAAATATTACATAGTTTACAACCATTATCAGAGTTACACAGACTATATACCCCATACTAGACAGTTATAAACACCTGTCTAGTTATACAACTCAATACAATACAAGGAAACTACTCAGAGAAACCAACACAGCGGAACACTATATATAACTATAACGTAGAAGCCTCCTGCTCCATTGCTCCTCCAGAATTCGTCAAAGCTAACCTGAATCCCTTGGCTACTCGTAAAAATTTGAGTACCCAAGAGTTTAAGAAAACAGAAATAAACTCCGGGCCAGACATGGGTCTGGTGTGAGTAAACGGGTTAAAGTTGCTTAATTTTAAAAACCTTTTGAAAGAAAAGGTATCACGTAAGACTCCCCACACATAAACATGGGTAAGTTTTTACCTTACGCTAACCAAAACATTTGATAGGAAATTCTGTGATATTATAATAGGGTCTAGGGTTTCCAAGTAAATAGAAAATAGCCGAAATTGTTACATTCATTAAATTCCAGCTACTATCCACAAAAGTGGGTAATACAATCAAAACCGAGGGCACTTATTGGATTTTGGATTCCATACAATGGCAGGGCTGCTGGGGTACCGCCCGTCACAGTACGTGGCGTAGATCAACGTACCGAGGATTACTCCCAATCCCCTACAATACAAGGCCAGAACCATCCCTTACTGGACAGTCCCGAACAAGACAACTCCGGCAGTTGGAGCTCAACAACTGCCCACACAGCCGAAATAAAAGGGACCTCTAGACAGAGGAAAATCTCGTCCTACTTGGGCATGACCCACTTAGCCTTGCTGCACCTTCCATGTTTTAGCCATTCCCGGTTGACGAGGCTTGAGGCTATGATTACCTTTAATCAGAACACATCACTTAGAATGCTCATCGTCTACCTGACGATGTCCTGAAAGCATTCAATCCATACAAGTTCGTTCCGGGTTTGAACGAAAACGAAGGCATTATCTCGTTACACTCATTTTGGAATTACCCTCAGAGTTAACGACGATAACCCTTGCACTCTGAATCTTCATCTTCACTTGATATTCACGACCTACCGTTAATTTGGATCGATGTGGTTTTCGGATATCCAAATATGGAAACCCGATCTCGGTCTCATCGAAATCCAAAACGTGTCTTTTAAGGCCAAGTTGTTTTTAAGCTTTAAAACAATTCAATTATCTATATACACACAGATAGATAATTCACACACCACAATAGATAATCAACATTATCATTATAAACTGATCATCCACATTATCAATATAAACAGATAATCCATACTATCATCGAAATAGATAATCCAGATATTATTATCACAATGCAACCAAAGCATTCATACCATATAGCATTACTCATCTCATTTCTGAGATCACAACCATTCAAGGCAATCAATATCATTCATCCATACATAAGCAAGGATTTACTTAATCACAATATAATTAATTTAAAATGAATTAAATTAATTACTTCCATCTCTAATTAATTTAAAGTGAATTAAATTAATTACTTCATCTTTAATAAATTTAAATTAAATTAAATCAATTACTTCATTATTATAAATCTTGCTTGTCTAACCATTAATAAATTACAAATCAATTAATTAATCATTCAAATTAATCACCTTAATTAATCATCCTAGATTAATTGTCCTTAATTACATTCAAGTAATTGTTCTTTAATAAATTTCACAAATTAATTATCCTTAACTATTTAAAGTAATTAATCTTTAATTACTCTCATAAATTAATTAATTATAATTAATTACATTAATCCTTAATTAATTACATTAATTAATTACCCTTAATCACTTATCATTGATTAATTAATCTTAATTAATCAACTTTAATTACATCATTAATTATATTAATTAACGATCCTTAATTACATTTTAATTAATTACTTTTTTAAATTAATTACAATAAGTAATTAATCTTAATCAAACCATAATTATTAATCCCTCTTGATTAACCACATCCAGTAATTAATTAACCTAATCACTTCATTAATTACCCCCAATTGATTATCCTTAATTAATCCCTTGATTAATTACTAAGTAATTATACTCAAATTACTTCCATTCTTAAAACATCTTCCATTAATTATACTCAAATTACTTCCATTCTTAAAACATCATCCATTAATTACATCCTGTAATTACCAATTAATTACTTCACTAAGCATTTACACTTATCAATCTCATTAAGTATTTATACTTAATTAATTATCAAAAGATTACCTTTAATTAATTAACCAATTAATTAACTTAAATTAATCATCTTCATTTGATTAATTACAATTGGATAATTCATTCCTTAATTATCCTTAAAACAAATTAATTAAATATTAATTACAGATTAATTAATTCTTTAACCATTAATTAATAAACCTTAATGACTAATTTATACCACTTAATTACAAATTAAGTACTTCTTAATTACCTGTCAATCAATCATTTAATTAACAGTTAATTAACTCTTAATTAACCTTTAATTTTAGATTAATTATTCCTTAATTATTAATTAAATAAACTTCATCATTAATCAATAAAACTTAGTTAAGAATTTCTTAATTACCAATTAATTAACCTCTAATCATTTGATTAACTAATTTCTAAATAAAATTAATTAATCTTTAATCATTAATTAATAATCCTTAATTGCAATTAATTAACCTTTAATTAATTAATTATAAGCCTTAATTAAAAATTAATAAATCCTTAAACATTAGTTAATTAAATTAATTAATTGTTCTTAATTAATTACTTAATTAACCCTTTACTTAATTAATTAAGTTAATCAATTATACTTAAATTTCTTAATTAACATGATTAATCCCAATTTATTAAAAACCATAATCATCTTAAGCTAAAATCTCATTTTATTTATTCCCTAATTATCATTTAAAACATTTTATTTTAAAGATAACTTTACTTAATTAAATCATTAATTAAGTTTTAATATACTTATTCAACTTGATAAATTAAAGCTACAAAACACAACTTCCATTAAATAACTTTAACATTTATCAAATGATAGTTTAAACAAATTTTTAATTTAAATTTTAAACTTGTCATATAAACTATTAAAGATTTTAAAAAAAACTATTTTAAACATTTTACCTTTAACTTATCTTTATATTTCTTTCTAACTTATCATTTAAAACAACTTTAAATCTTATTAACTAAATTAAATTTAATCAAATTCGAAACTTCTTAAACAATATTTAAAAGAAACAACTATTATATAAGTAATTATATAATAAAGTTTAAACTAATTCATTTTTAAATTTCAAAAACCAAGTTTTAAAAACTTTTCCTCTTTTTTTTGTATTTGCTTCAGGTAAACCCTGAAATCCTCTCTTCCTTACAAAATTTAGTTTAAGTTTTTAGATAGGTTTAAATTTATAACCAGAACCCAAAAGCTGATTATACGCTAAACACCTCCAGCTGCTCGTGTCTAAACTCAAGCCAATACCTCACAGTCACGAGCTCCAACCTGGGATCAAATCTTCATCAGCATCCAGATATGACCGTGCACGTGGGCACCTACACCAGCGACCAACGGCGCTCCGACCATTGACGCCGACCCCAACAACTCGCCAGTGAACCTCGCAACCACACTCGATCACCAATTTACTCGATTCGATCGTGAATCGAAATCGCCCCAAAAATCCAAATCTGCAAACTCATACTCACCGAAAATTCACCTAATTCCCTCGATCCTTGCTTCGAGAAGCCTTGCCAACTTCACTGCAGCTCCGCCTCGTCTTCCAGCCACTACATCACACTTCGCGATCGCCACCGATCAAATCCCGATGTAGCACTTTCTTTAGAAAGAATGACAACATAACCTGGAGGCTAAACCCTACTTGATCGTCGAATGGCCACTCCAATTGCCTGAAAATTCGAGCACCATTTTTGCCAAACACCCCATCCATTCAACTATCTTCAACAAGAAACCCGATCATCCAAATCCTCTTGATCACCAGAAATCTCAAAAAAATCCATTCCCAGTCATCTTGAATTGCACAACCAATTCAATGTTAAAAATTAAGATTCAAGTGTTAAAAATCCTAGTTTGTTAAAGGAATTCAGATTTTATATGCGAACTAACAGATCATTGAATTTGATTTTTAGAATCACTTAAGCTCCTCTGTATTTTTAATTTTTCTCAGTTAATATATCTATATGTAATTCCTAAAAATATTTTTAAAACATAATTTAGTTTTAAATAGACAAACCCTTTTTAAATACTTAAGCCTAAAGAGATTAGAGTGTGTGAAAAAATAAATTTTTAATCTATGTTAAAATTTCTGGAACTTAAAGCAGAAAAGAATATCATTTCCAGACATTCACACAGCATCTATAATCATGATTTCAGAATCATAAACCATCATGCAAATCACATTTCAAGTTTTACACCAAACATTTGTCACATGCATCCATATGAAGGTGATTTAATGTCTACAGCTTTAAAAAAAATCAGAGACATAAACTCAGATCAGAGATGTAAACTCAACAAAAAACAAATAGGTTTGCATACATACAGATATTCAAAGCAAACATTAACACAGTAATCCACATGCCACAAATATTTGTTACTTAAACTTTAAATTTTAAAGTTTACTCACCTTTTAGAAAGCAGAGAGCTTAAAATAGGAAACTGGAAAGGGTATTGAAGCTTTAAACTCTGAATGTTTTAAAAAACTGGGTTGTAGTAGAAAAGTTGAATCGCCTTAAATTACTGAAATGCTTTAAAACTGGAATGTTGATGCAGGTTGAAGCTTAATTCTGCTGATTGCATTGATAACCCAGATTGCATTATGAAACTTGCAAGCTTGATTCATTTGCTTTTAAAATATGTTTCAGGCTTGCTTATTGAAAATTTACTGACAGGTTTTTGTTTTTGAGTTTGTAGAGTGTTACAGGGTTTTGATCTGAGCTTTGATTCATTTTGAGGAATGGTTTCATATTTTGGAACTTTAATTTGAGAATGGTTACATGATTTGGAAATTGAAGTACAGATTGGATTTGATTTGGAAAGTGAATTATAGTTTTGAGCTGAGAGTTGCCTTATAAAAATTTGGTTTGTTTCCTTTGTTTAGAAATGAGGTTAGAGAAAAAATAATACTAAGAATGAAAGATGTAGGTTTCTATAAACCAATTTATAATTTTATAAAAATTAAGAAAAAAAATAAAATTAAGGGGTGACACTTGTCTTCCACCCTATTTAACTATCTAACACATGTTACTGAGGGTGTTTATAGATTAACACATGTCTTAATTCATTTTTATATATTTTTAAATTGATTTTAAAAGTTTGTATATAAATATCTTAATTAGTTAATCCATTTCTTAATTAATAAATGCTTTTGTAAATTTATAAAAAATAAAACCTTTAAAAGAAAATTAAAATAAATCCAATCATGTTTTTAAATAAAATCATACCTAGTGTATTCAATTCATTTATAGATATAAATATAAAACTTTTATATTTATTTATTATTAATATGAATACTTTCATAATTTAAATAAATTCTTTTAAAGAAAAAGAATATAAAACAAATTATATTCTTATGGAAACTTTATTCATATATTTTTATATCTAACTATTTCAAAATAATTTTTCTTTAAATTCACATTTACATCCAAACATTAAATTCAAAATCGAATTTTAAAATCCAATTTAAAGTTGACTTAAACATATATATTATTCTAAACAAACATACTATTAAATTTGAAAATAACAATTCTATTTTTAAAAAATTAACTTAAATAAGTATATATACATATATATATATTTAATCAATACTTATTTAAAATAATAAGTCTATCAAAAACCAATTTATAAAATAATCCAATTAAATTTGTAAAAATAATTATCCCTTTTAAAAATATATTTATACTATTATAAAAATCATCACATTATATTGATTTAAAATAACCATTTTGCCAATTTTAGTTAATTGAATCAAGGAGATTATCATATTTAAATTGCTTGGAATTTCCGGGATATCACATTCCTTCTCCCTTAAAAGAATTTCGTCCCCAAAATTTAAACAAAAGATAATCTCAAATTTTTTATTAAATTTTAAATAATTTCAAACATACATATCAACCATACACTATCAAATAAACAACCATTCATCCAAAAGAACAAATTTATCTAAACAAACAATTCTAGCTATCCGGACACAGATTCTGGTAAGCTTTCTAAAACTAACCCGAGTTTCCCAGATACAGATACTGGAATACTCATCCTACTAAATCCAAACTAGCTACAGAGCCCCTACTCATCTAGACCTATCATCTATACACAAGATCTGACCATAGTCAAGACCAACTCAACAACCAAATCCTTCTAAACAACTGGTTCCAAACTAAAGATGGACGAAACACGAACTCCCTCAGAGATACGTGAAATACCATGAATCCCAGTCTCCAAGCTGGCAATTTAACTCCTGAAGACCAAATCATTAATCTTAATTGGGACACAAAAAGATCCAATACATGTTAAAGCTAGCCTTCCAATCTTATCCAATCCTATTGCTCTCCTTACCGGAGAAAACCTTATCCAGAAATCAAATCTCCAGCTTTGAATTCCAAATTCCAACGTCTCTTAACCACAAAGATCTTCTGACGATCCTAGGCTGTCTACATCCTTCCTTGATCAGCTCGACCTTTGTTGATGCTTTTTGAAATAAACCGGATCAAAAACAACCAACAGAATGATCCTCTCAATATCAATCCAAAACCAGAACTCAAATTCTACTTCACAATCAACAGTAGACTTCACACTTACTTCTCCTACCCGAAAAGACAAAACAGGTGCACTCAAAAATCTGGCCTCAAATCCAGATAAACTTCCTGAAGAAACCCTCTAATCCAAACATTGCAACTTCCGTTGCCTCTACTCTAGAACAGCTGCCATCATGTTTCTGCGGCACAACTCTAATTTGGAGCATATAAGAATGCCATTAATGAACACGAGCATAGACTAGATAGCACATCCTAGAAATAAGGTTTCCTAGATCCACCAAGAGAACACATAGAAACACCCAGAATTCTTGAGCCGCTTCACCAAATCCTCTCTTAATGAGACATCCTTCAACCTATCTGAATCACCAGTAACTCCATGAATCAAGTTGATGCAGAAATCAAGTTAATGCGATCAACTTATACTCAAATGATGGACTCTGAACCTTAACAGGTTTCCTTCAGAGATCAATGGAATCCTATTACTCACTCGAGACGGTACTAGGTCTATATTCTCGACAGATACACTTCCAACCTCAAACATTCAAACTCCAACCAATGGTAGTCGTGTTACACACACCACTACCCCATCTACCTTTATAACTTATGTTGGAAAACATGAACAGGTAACCCAACAGATAGGTAGAAATAAATATATATAAATATATTTAAAATTACAAATACGCTCTCTCAAGATAGACACCACTCCAGAGCCTAGGTATTCACTCAACCTAACGCTCTGATACCAAATGTGACGACCCAATTTTCTCAGCACAGAAAATCGCATCATCTTGAAGAAAGAAAGGGATAGAAAAGAGAAAAGAAAGACGAGAAAGAAGAAACAACATCAGAATCTCAATAGTGGAACAAATAAACTATATTAATAACATAAATATTACATAGTTTACCACCATTATCAGAGTTACACAAATTATATACCACATACTAGACAGTTATAAACACCTGTCTAGTTATACAACTCAATACAATACAAGGAAACTACTCAGATAAACCAATATAGCGGAACATTATATATAACTATAACGTAGAAGCCTCCTGCTCCATTCCTCCTCTAGAATTCGTCAAAGATAACCTGAATCCCTTGGCTACTCATAAAAATTTGAGTACCCAAGAGCTTAAGAAAACAGAAATAAACTCTGGGTCTGACATGGGTCTGGTGTGAGTAAACGGGTTAAAGTTGCTTAATTTTAAAAACCTTTTGAAAGAAAAGGTATCACGTAAGACTCCCGCACATAAACATGGGTAAGTTTTTACCTTACGCTAACCAAAACATTTGATAGAAAATTCTGCGATATTATAATAGGGTCTAGGGTTTCCAAGTAAATAGAAAATAGTCGAAATTGTTACATTCATTAAATTCCAGCTACTAGCCGCAAAAGTGGGTAATACAATCAAAACCGAGGACACTTGTTGGATTTTGGATTCCATACAATGGCCGGGCTACTGGGATACCGCCCGTCACAGAACGTAGCCTAGATCAACGTACCGAGGATTACTCCTAATCCCCTGTAACACAAGGTCGGAACCTTACTGGACAGTGCCGAACAAGACTACCCCGGCAGTTGGAGCTCAACAACTGCCCACACAGACGAAATAAAAGGGACCTCTAGACAGGGGGAAATCTCGTCCTACTTGGGCATGACCCACTTAGCCTTGCAGCACCTCCCCTGTTTTAGCCATTCCCGGTTGACGAGGCTTGAGGCTACGATTACCTTTAATCAGTACACATCACTTAGAATGCTCATCGTCCACCTGACGATGTCCTGAAATTCAATCCATACAAGTTCACGGGTTCGAACGAAACCGAAGGCATTATCTCGTTACACTCATTTTGGAAACACCGTCAGAGTTAACGACGATAACCCTTGCACTCTGAATCTTCATCCTCACTTGAAATTCATGACCTACCATTAATTTGGATCGATGTGGTTTTCGGATATCCAAATATGGAACCCGATCCCAGTCTCATCGAAATCCAAAATGTGTCTTTTAAGGCCAAGTTGTTTTTAAGGTTTAAAATAATTCAATTATCTATATACACACAGATAGATAATTCACACACCACAATAGATAATCAACATTATCATTATAAACAGATGATCCACATTATCATTATAAACAGATAATCCATACTATCATCGAAATAGATAATCTAGATATTATTATCACAATGCAACCAAAGCATTCATACCATATAGCATTACTCATCTCATTTCTGAGATCACAACCATTCAAGGCAATCAATATCATTCATCTATACATAAGCAAGGATTTACTTAATCATAATATAATTAATTTAAAATGAATTAAATTAATTACTTCCATCTCTAATTAATTTAAAGTGAATTAAATTAATTACTTCATCTTTAATTAATTTAAAATAAATTAAATTAATTACTTCATCATTATAAATCTTGCTTATCTAACCATTAATTAATTACAAATCAATTAAATTACTGAAATTAATCACCTTAATTAATCATCCTAGATTAATTGTCCTTAACAAGTAATTATTCTTTAATAAATTTCACAAATTAATTATCCTTAACTATTTAAAGTAATTAATCTTTAATTACTCTCATAAATTAATTAATTATAATTAATTACATTAATCCTTAATTAATTACATTAATTAATTACCCTTAATCACTTATCATTGATTAATTAATCTTAATTAATCAACTTTAATTACATCATTAATTATATTAATTAACGATCCTTAATTACATTTTAATTAATTACTTTTTTTAAATTAATTACAATAAGTAATTAATCTTAACCAAACCATGATTATTAATCCATCTTGATTAACCACATCCAGTAATTAACTACCTTAATTACTTCATTAATTACCCCCAATTGATTATCCTTAATTAATCCCTTGATTAATTACTATGTAATTATACTCAAATTACTTCCATTCTTAAAACATCTTCCATTAATTACATCCTTTAATTATCAATTAATTACTTCACTAAGTAATTACACTTATCAATCTCATTAAGTATTTATACTTAATTAATTATCAAAAGATTACCTTTAATTAATTAACCAATTAATTAACTTAAATTAATCATCTTCATTTAATTAATTACAGTTGGATAATTCATTCCTTAATTATCCTTAAAACAAATTAATTAAATCTTAATTACAGATTAATTAATTCTTTAACCATTAATTAATAAACCTTAATGACTAATTAATACCACTTAATTACAAATTAAGTACCTCTTAATTACCTGTCAATCAATTCCTTAATTAACAGTTAATTAACTCTTAATTAACCTTTAATTATAGATTAATTATTCCTTAATTATTAATTAAATAAACTTAATCATTAATCAATAAAACTTAGTTAAGAATTTCTTAATTACCAATTAATTAACCTCTAATCATTTGATTAATTGATTTCTAATTAAAAATTAATTAATCTTTAATCATTAATTAATAAGCCTTAATTGCAATTAATTAACCTTTAATTAATTAATTATAATCCTTAATTAAAAATTAATTAAATCCTTAAACATTAGTTAATTAAATTAATTAATTGTTCTTAATTAATTACTTAATTAACCCTTTATCCTTAATTAATTAAGTTAATCAGTTATACTTAAATTTCTTAATTAACACAATTAATCCCAATTTATTAAAAAACCATAATCATCTTAAGATAAAATCTCATTTTATTTATTCCTTAATTATCATTTAAAACATTTTATTTTAAAGATAACTTTACTTAATTAATTCATTAATTAAGTTTTAATATACTTATTCGACTTGATAAATTAAAGCTACAAAACACAACTTCCATTAAATAACTTTAACATTTATCAAATGATAGTTTAAACAAATTTTTAATTTAAAATTTTAAACTTGTCTTATAAACTTTTAAAGATTTAAAAAAAACTATTTTAAACATTTTACCTTTAACTTATCTTTATATTTCTTTCTAACTTATCATTTAGAATAACTTTAAATTTTACTTAACTAAATTGAATTTAATCAAATTCGAAACTTCTTAAACAATATTTAAAAGAAACAACTATTATATAAGTAATTATATAATAAAGTTTAAACTAATTCATTTTTAAATTTCAAAAACCAAGTTTTAGAAACTTTTCGTCTTCGTTTTTATACTTGCTTCAGGTAAACCCTGAAGTCCTCTCTTCCTTACTAAATTTAGTTTAAGTTTTTAGATAGGTTTAAATTTATAACCAGAATCCAAAAACTGATTACACGCTAAGCTCCTCCATCTTCTCGTGTCTAAACTCGAGCCAATACCTCACAGTCACGAGCTTCAACCCGTGATCAAATCTTCATCAACATCCAGCTATGATCAAATCTTCATCAACATCCAGTCACGACCATTGACACCGACCCCAACAACTCGCTAGTGAACCTCGCAAACACACTCGATCACCAATTTACTTGATTCGATCGTGAATCGAAATGGACCCAAAAATCCAAATCTACAAACTTATACTCACCGGAAATTCACCCAATTCCGACGATCCCTGCTTCGAGAAGCCTTGCCTCCTTCACCGTAGCTCCGTTTCGTCTTCCAGCCACTACGTCACACTTCGCGGTCGCCACCGATCAAATCCCGATGTAGCACTTTCTTTAGAAAGAACGACAACACAACCTGGAGGCTAAACCCTACTTGATCGTCGCATGGCCACTCCAGTTGCCTGAAAATTCGAGCACCATTTTTGCCAAACACCCCATCCATTCAACTATCTTCAACAAGAAACCCGATCATCCAATTCCTCTTGATCCCCAGAAATCTTAAAAAAAATCCCATTCCCTGTCATCTTGAATTGTACAACCAATTCATTGTTAAAAATTAAGATTCAAGTGTTAAAAATCCTAGTTTGGTAAAGGAATTCAGATTTTATATGTGAATTAACAGATCACTGAATTCGATTTTTAGCATCACTTAAGCTCCTCTGTATTTTTAATTTTTCCCAGTTAACATATCCATCTATAATCCTTAAAAATATTTTTAAAACATAAATTAGTTTTAAACAGACAAACCCTTTTTAAATACTTAAGCCTAAAGAGATTAGAGTGTGTGAAAAATTAAATTTTTAATCAAGGTTTAAATTTCTGGAACTTAAAGCAGAAAAGAATATCATTTCCAGACATTCACGTAGCATTTATAATCATGATTTCAGAATCATAAACCATCACGCAAATCACATTTCAAGTTTTATACCAAACATTTTTCACGTGCATCCATCTGAAGGTCATTTAATGTCTACAGTTTTAAAAAAAATCAGAGACATAAACTCAGATCAGAGATGTAAACTCAACAGAAAACATATAGGTTTGCATACATACAGATATTCAAAGCAAACATTAACATAGTAATCCACATGCCACAAATATTAGTTACTTAAACTTTAAATTTTAAAGTTTACTCACCTATTAGAAAGCAGAGACCTTAAAATAGGAAACTGGAAAGGGTATTGAAGCTTTAAACTTTGAATGTTTTAAAAAACTGGGTTGCAATAGAAAACTTGAATTGCCTTAATTTACTGAAATGCTTTAAAACTGGAATGTTGATGTAGGTTAAAGCTTAATTCTGCTGATTGCATTGATAACCCATATTGCATTATGAAACTTTCAAGCTTTATTCATTTTCTTTTAAAATATGTTTCAGGCTTTCTTATTGAAAATTTACTGATAGGTTTTTGTTTTTGAGTTTGTAGAGTGTTACAGGGTTTTGATCTGAGCTTTGATTCATTTTGAGGAATGGTTTCAGATTTTGGAACTTTAGTTTGAGAATGGTTACATGATTTGGAAATTGAAGTACAGACTGGATTTGATTTGGAAAGTGAATTATAGTTTTGAGCTGAGAGTTGCTTTATAAAAATTTGGTTTGTTTCCTTTGTTTAGAAATGAGGTTAGAGAAAATAATAATAATAAGAATGAAAGATGTAGGTTTTTATAAACCAATTTACAATTTTATAAAAATTAAGAAAATAAAATAAAATAAAGGGGTGACACTTGTCTTCCACCCTATTTAACTATCTAACACATGTTACTAAAGGTGTTTATAGATTACCACATGTCTTAATTCATTTTTATATATTTTTAAATTGATTTTAAAAGTTTGTATATAAATATCTTAATTAGTTAATCCATTTCTTAATTAATAAATGCTTTTGTAAATTTATAAAAATAAAACCTTTAAAAGAAAATTAAAATAAATCCAATCATGTTTTAATTAAAATCATACCTAGTGTATTTAATTCATTTATAGATATAAATATTAAACTTTGATATTTATTTATTATTAATATGAATACTTTCATAATTTAAATAAATTCTCTTAATGAAAAAGAATATAAAACAAATTATATTCTTATGGCAACTTTATTCATATATTTTTATATCTAACTATTTCGAAATAATTATTCTTTAAATTCACATTTACATCCGAACATTAAATTCAAATTCAAATTTTAAAATCCAATTTAAAGTTGACTTAAACATATATATTATTCTAAACAAACATACTATTAAATTTGAAAATAACAATTCTATTTTTTAAAAATTAACTTAAATAAGTATACATGCATACATACATACATATATATATATATATTTAATCAATACTTATTTAAAATAATAAGTCTATCAAAAACCAATTTATAAAATAATCCAATTAAATTTGTAAAAATAATCATCCCTTTTAAAAATCTATTTATACTATTATAAAAATCATCACATTATATTGATTTAAAATAACCATTTTGCCAATTTTAATTAATTGAATCAAGGAGATTATCATATTTAAATTGCTTGGAATTTCCGGGATTTCACAGACCCGAAGTTTATTGTTCCCTTTCCTAAATTTTGGGTGCCCCTAATTTTCCACACGGGCAGCCTAGAGTTAGGTTATCAGTAGGTTCTAAAGCTAGCTTGGAAAGCAGATGTAGATTCTGGAAGTCTTTGAAGCTTTTGGGTTTTTGAGCTTTTTGGTTTGGAGCTTTAGAGCTTTGGGATGAAGACGTAGTATGTTGGATTCTTTTGTAAGACCATGTTGATGATATCTTTTTTGCTATTGTGTTGTTTTCCGCTATATTGTGTTGTATATATAGTGCTCTGATGTTGTGGTCATTTATTGTAAAATGTTGTATCCTTGTTGTGTATCAATGAAATCATTTTGTTTCCGCTGTGTTGTTATCATCTAATGTGTTATAGCTCCAGCGATACGGACTCCAACGTTTGAATCTCCGTCATTCGAACACAAGTGATGTATTGGATGCCGATTTTCGAAGGTTGAAAGTCCGGGTCATCACATTTGGTATCAGAGCTAATGGTTGAGTAAGAACTTTAGCTTTGGAGTATGACTCATTAGGTGACTCATTAGAGATAGGGTTAGAAATGCCCTAGAATGAGTATATTCCCTAAGATATCTCGTTCGTATGCCTAAATCAACGTTCTTACTATTTACAGATAGTGAGAACGAGTGCAAGAAGAGGACGAGGTAGGGAAAGGGGAAGTACCATTACAAATGGTCGAGACCGTGCAACAACAACAATGGAAGGAGCAGCTCTTCCCACCCAACCCCAGCCAAATCTGACAGAGTTATATCGGAATTTCTCAAGACTTGGAGGAAACCATTCACAGGATCGGAAACTATTATAGAAGCGCAAGCTTGGATTCAATCTTGGGAATGGATTTTCAAAGGATTAAAGTTGGAGGATGATCAAAAGAGGTTGATGGCTTCCTGGCAGCTCCAGGAAGAAGCTTTGGCATGGTGGGAGACCATTACCTTGGTCGAGTCAGAGGATGAGTTTACATGGGATAGATTCAAGAAAGTGTTTGAGCAACGTTATATGTCGTCCGCTGGTATTTCTAGGATGTATCAGGAATTTACCGATTTTAAGCAAGGGAATTTATCTTTTGAAGAATACTTTAATAAGTTTAATGAGTTAACCCGATTTGGACCTGAATTGGTGAATACCCCTCTTAAGAAGAAAGAGAGATTTATAAAAGGGATGAATAAGAAGTTTCATGAAAGGATGACAGGCCATGTGAAGGAGTCTTTTGCTGATTTGGTGGATATGGGATATAGATATGCCACTTTAGATAAACAAGATATTCCAGAAGAGAAAGGAAGTGGAAGTAATCCAAATTGGAAGAAGAGGAAGCTTGGAGGAAAGAAACCTTGGAAAGGTAAAGAAAATAAGAATACTCAGGAGAACAAGACGAAGAATGTTACCTGTTTCAACTGTTTGGAGAAAGAAATTGCATGAAGCCCAAGAAGCAAAGAAAGAGGGATCAACCTAAGAAGTCAGGACAAGAAGCCAGGTAATGCTACTATTGCGATAAACCAGGACACATGTTAAAGAATTCCAAGCAATGAAGCAGGGCCAAGTAGCGAAGGTTTATGCAATCAAGAATGACCCTTCAACCTCAAGACTTGATAAAGGGAAAGGAGTTTTGGAAGGTAATCTTCTTATTTATGATAAAATTGTTAGAGTTCTATTCGACACTGGAGCCATGCATAGTTTTATTTCCCAACAAACCGTAGAAGAGTTAAATTTTAAACCCGAATTCGTAGGCGAACCTATTTGTGTGAAGAACCCGGTAGGAGGCCCTGTGAATCTTTGTTTACGTTGTAGAAAGGTTCCTATTTTGTATTCTGATCATCAGTTTCATATCAGCCTTTTCGTTCCTGACTTTAATGAATTTGAAATTTTAATTGGAATGAATTGGTTAACAAAATATGAAGCTAAATTAGATTGTATCAATAGAACAATTTTGGTTAAAACCAAACGTGGGAATTTTGTTGTGATTTCTTGTGAGGATCCAAGTCCAAAGAGGGATAAGCTAATGTATACTTTAGGGTATCCCGACCTTAGTTTGGAATCTATACCGATTGTTCAAGAATTTCCTGACGTATTTGAAGAAGTTAAGTTCTTACCTCCGCATAGGAAAATTGAATTTAGAATTAACTTGGTTCCCAATGCCCGTCCAGTTGTACATGCAAGTCATAGGATGACACCAAGGGAAAGAGTAGAGTTAGTCAAGGAAACCCAAGATTTACTGGAGAAAGGATTTATACGACCTAGTCGTTCCAGTTGGGGTTCAACTGTGTTATTTTTAGCTAAGTCTGATGGATCTTTGAGATTGTGCGTAGATTATCGTGATCTTAATAAATTAACCCTTAAGAATAAATTTCCTTTTCCCCGAATCGACGACCTGTTCGATCAATTACATGGTGCTCGGTTCTTTTCAAAGAAGGATTTAGCCCAACGATTCCATCAGCTGATAATTACGGAAGATTGTATTCATTTCACTGCTTTTAGGGGTCCCGATATATTCTACGAATGGTTAGTTATGCCCTTCGGACTAACCAATACCCCTGCATATTTCATAGACCCGACGACCCGAGTATTTCGTGAAGTGTTAAATAAATTCATTCTCGTATTTATTGATGATATTCTGATCTATTCCAAAACTGAAGAAGAGCATGCCAAAAAATTAAAATTAGTTTTGGAAATATTGAGGAGGAATATTCTTTTTGCCAAGTTTTCTAAATGTCATTTTTGGGTAAAAAAAAGTTAGATTTCTGGGACATATTGTTACAGAAGAGCGAATTTCTGTAGTCCCTGGTAAGGTTTCCGCTATCCCAGAATGGAAGCAACCCACAACTCCAAAGGAGGTCAGAAGTTTTCTTAGATTACCCGGATACTACCGAAAGTTTGTTTAAGATTTCTATAAGTTAGCCAGTCCATTAACTAAGCTGACTATGAAGAACGCCAAATTTATTTGGACTCTAAAGTGTGAGGAAGCATTCCAGGAAATGAAGAAAAGGTTGACCACTGCTCCCGTTCTTGCTATTATCAACGAGAATAAAGATTTATCTGCTTACACAGATGCGGGTGGTGAAGGTGTGTGTGCTGTTCTAATGCAAAAGGGTATAGTCATTGCCTACGCGAGTAGACAATTGCGACCACATGAGAAGAACTACCCAACCCACGATCTTGAGCTATTGGCAGTTATCTTTGCTTTAAAAATATGGCGTCATTATCTTCTGGATGAAAATTTTGAATTGTTCACTGACCATAAATCTTTGAAATACCTCTTTATCCAGAAGGATTTGAATCTATGGCAGCAACATTGGTTGGAATTCCTAGCGTCATATGACCTGGATATTTAGTATACACCTGGTAAAGCCAACGTGGTTGTTGATGCTTTGAGTAGAAGACATGTTGTTCTTGCTTATCTTGTTGCCACGCCAACTCTTCTCGAGAAGATAGCAAGTAAGCAAAAAGAAGAAAAGTTTCTTCGAGAAATTTATGGAAGAATACATCGAGGCGAAGATTCCAGCTTTGAAATAGATGATAGTGGGGTTATAAGGTTGAAAGGGAGGATTTGTGTTTCAAACATCTCAGATCTCAAACGAGAAGTATTAGATGAATGTCACAAGTCCAAGTTTAGTATCCATCCAGGGGTTAGTATATATGTCGAGATATTAAGAGGACTTTCTGGTGGAAAACAATGAAGAGAGTTATATCCATTTATGTTAGTCGATGCGCAACTTGTCAACAAATAAAGAGTGATCAAATGAAGATGGTAGGTTTACTCCATCCACTGGAAGTGCCTAAATGGAAATGGGACCAAGTGTCTATGGATTTCATAGATGGTTTGCCACGAACTTGGAAGGGTAATGAGGCGGTTTGGGTTATTGTGGATCGTCTGACCAAGACTGCCCACTTTATCTCAGTTAAATCCACCCGAACGGCAACGAGTTTGGCAAAGTTATATGTGAAGGAGATTGTTCGACTCCATGGAATATCAAGTAATATAGTGAGTGATCGTTACCCGATCTTTACTAGCATATTTTAGGAGGCATTTCAAGCCGCACTACGAACCAAGTTGAACTTCAGTATTGCCTATCACCTGCAGTCTAATGGGAAAACTGAGAGAATAAATCGAATCTTGGAAGATCTTATGCGTACTTGTATTCTTGATTTTAGAGGTTCATGGGAGGACTATTTGCATTTGGTTGAGTTTTCATATAATAATAGTAATCAGGCCAGTATTAGAATGGCTCCTTTCGAAGCATTGTATGGTCATCCTTGTAGATCACCTGCGTGTTGGATTGAGTCAGGTGATAGGCTTGTTCTTGGTCCGGACATGATAAGAGAAGCTTCTGAAAGGTTGATTTCATTCGGAAGAAGTTGAAAACTCCCCAGAGTGGACAGAAAAGTTATGCCGACCATAGGAGAAGAACTTTAGAGTTTCAGGTTGGAGATTCAGTTTTCTTGAAGGTTTTTATCCAATGAGTGGAGTTTTGAGATTTGGAAAGGCAGGTAAGCTAGCAGCACGATATATAGGTCCTTTTCCTATACTTGAGAGAATCAGTCCTTTTGCTTATCGAGTGCAGTTACCAAATTATTTAGCTGGTGTACATAATGTGTTCCATGTTTCACACCTTCGGAAGTATGTACATGACCCAGATCATATCATTGAGGAGGCCGCTCAACAGGATTTTGAAATCACACCTAACTTGGCAGTGAAAAGAGAACCATTAAAGATTATTGATTGAGATGAAAGAAGTTAAGGTATAAAGTGGTTAAATTAATGAAAGTGCAATGAAGTGGAGACCCGAATGATTGCACTTGGGAAACAAAGGAAAGCATGCAGAAGTCCTATCCCAAATGTAGAATAGATATTTCGGCTTGATCTCGTAAGTCATTTCTCTATCTTTTTATGTGTTCATATGTTCTTTATTTGTCTCCCTATCTATCAAATTTCGAGGATGAAATTTTCTTGGGGCGGAATTTATAACGATCCTGTTTTTTAACCAAATTTAATTTAGTGATTAATATAAATTTTATAATTAATTTATGACATTAATTTGAATTTTTTTCCAAAACAAATAAAATATGTCTTTGTTTATATTTAAATATATATATATATATATTGTAATTAGAAATTGATTTGAAATTCAAAAATAAAATATCTTAAATATATATATATATGTTTATTTATTAGTGTATAATTTAGTTTTAAATCATTTCCTTTAAATTATTATATAAATATAAATAAAAGGAAAATTGAAAATATAATATTAAAACATATATATATATATTAATATAAGGAAATGAATTTAATAAAAATATATATATATATATAATTAAATATAATATAATATATATTATATAAAAATATTTTTAACATGCAAATTACAAATGTTAGTAAGATAACATGAGATTTACCAAGTGCAATTTTTTTTTATCATGCACAATTACAAGTGTCATGATTTTCTTTTATTTTTAAAATAATAAGTAAACAAGTTATATATACATCTATACTTCTACTCTTTATTTTCTTTTCATTTCAAAAAACTACAAGCTAAAAGAAAATCTAATATAAAACCTGAGCAAGTAAACAAACCAGAAAAGAATTAAAATCAAGTTCAGATCATCTCAAACAAGATTCAAATCAAAGAAAGATTTCAACTTCAAAACCTAAGCAAAGCAAACAAGATCAGAGTTCAAGATCAAAGCCAAAACATTCCAGTTTTCAAATCTAGGCTCTCTGTTTTCTTCAATCAAGTGAGTAAACTAACTCTAATCTGATCTATAACTTGATGTTTGTAAAGTGAAGCTGTGAAAAATGTTTGAATGTATGTAAATATGTATGCATGTATACAAATATGTGTGTGTATGTATGTATGTATGTATGTGTATATATATATATATATGTGCAAGTCTGGGTACATGCATTGATCCCTCTGTTCAAAGTTTACAGGTTTTAAACCTGTTCAAAAACCAAAATCTCTTCCTCTAATTCTTTTTAGGGGTTAAAATATCAAGAAAATGTGTTAGTATAATCAAGATCTAAGTTGTAATAATATTTTAAAGAAAAATTAGTTAAAGTATTTTCTGGAAATTAGGAAAATACGGTAGAACTTAAAGAATATCAAAAATTTGAACACCATGATTTCCAGTTTATTTTACATCACCAAAATCTTTTTTGAAAACCATGAATTTTGAAAAGAAGAATCATGATTTTTAATTTTGAATTGAGGGAGAAATCATGAGTTGAACAGGAATCCTCTTTTGGGTAAACTCTGGTGATTGGCGAGGAGAGGGAGGTCGTGGTCATGGCTGAAGGAAGCCTGAGTGATGGGGATTCAAGGAAAAATGGTGGGTGGATTTATCAACCACCGTGGTAGCCGGACGACGACAATGTAGGGTTTAAACCTTGTTTTTGGTCGATGTCGGAATTTGGATTGCTGCAGCGTCGTCAATGCACCAGACCTGACCGGAGTAAGGGGAATCGAAGCGTGGATCTTCGGTGAATCTTTGGTCGGAGTGGCACGGGTTCAGATGGCCTAAGGTGGCGGGTCGAGGTGGTTTTTGGGCGTCGAGTTTGTTCCAGGTGGTTGTCGAAGTTGTTCGATTCCGAGTTCGTCATCAATTCGAGGTTCTGGGTGGTTGTACTGTTAGAGGTGGTTATCGCCGACTTGTCGATGGTCGTAGCCTTGGTCAAAGATGGACAAAACTCATGTGCACGTACACAGGTATCTATGTGTTAGAGATTTGGAGAAGAAGAAGTGGACTCGAGTTTGAACTCGGGGAGATGAAGTTGGAGCTCGGGTTTGCTATCGGGTAGTTACTCGAGTATGTAACAGTTTTTAAAATGTTAAAATAAAAACAAAGTTCTGAAAAAATAAAGAAGTGGCTCGAGTTGATGCTCGGGGGAGATACGGGTTTGACTCGGGATAGTCTCGGGGATATGTTGAAGCAGTCTTAAAATTTTGAAATAAAACAAGTTTTATAAAAGTTTAAATGAATCAATTTTTAACAAAATTTCGTAAACTTATTCTTTGATATAATATGTGTTTATTTAAGTTTGGGATTAATTAAAAGTTTTAAAGTAAATTATTTTAAATTAACCAAGTTTAAATTATTAAATTATGTGACCATTATTTATTATTAATTCTTTGAGTTGTTTAAATAAATGTAATAATGTAATTAAGGAGTTAATTAAGTGGATAAAATGTTTTTAAAGGTTAATCAACTTAAAGGTCTAAGTTAATTGGTTAATGATAATTAATTACAAGGTTTATTAATAAGATTTAAATGATAATTAAAGTAAGTAATTAAGATAAATGGTTTATCTTTTAATTAATTAAGTTCTTAAGTAATTAAAGATTAATTAATTAAAGATTAATCAATTAATAAAAGTAATTAAAGGATAATTACTAATGTAAGTAATTAAAGAATAATTAATTAATTAATCAATATTTAAGGTTAATTAATTAATAATTAACGGTTAATTAATTAATGATTAAAGGATAATTAATTTATAGTTAAAGAATAATTAATCAGTAATTACAGGATAATTAATTAAGGATGATTAATTAATTTCATTAGTTAACTAAAATTAATAACAAATGGTTTGTAATTAATTAATGTTACTTAAGTAGGGTTAGGTGATTAATTTGTAAGTAGTTAACTTATTTTGAGTTAATTAAAATAATAATGATCATATGATTAATTAATCTTGCTTATGAATGATAAACCTGAATTGAATGCCTTGAATTGTTTGATATCTCTGATATGTAATATTCCGTGTTATGAATTGCTTTGGATTGAGCTGTGATTATTGTAAGTTGTTTATTTGTGATGAATTGCTGTGTTATTGTGAACTTCTGAATTGAATTAAAAAAATTTACTTAAACAATTTGGCCGTTAAGATGGCATTTAAATTTCGATGAGACTGGGAATCGGATTCCAAATGGTTATCCGAAAATCACATCGAATCTTAAACTTTTATTTAAAAGATTAAAATGGAAATTTGTATCCACATGTTTTAAAAATAAGCGCTCATTTCGGATAAGCCAAGGGAGGACATTAAGTCATAAAACCCATTCCAAATAATGATACGACGAAATGGGATTGCATTCGAAGATGGTGGTTGAAGACCGGGTATTTTCGACAACGAAAGGATTGCCTGTTGATTGTCTCTGCACCGAGTTGCTCCGGTATAAAGATTTCCCTATGTGATGGGGAGTCCGGTCGGGATTGGGGATATCCGAATTTGCAAGGACTTTTTCCTTAATTGGAAAAAGTGCCTTCAGTTCCATTCATACCTAGGATGGACTTGTATGGACGTATGTCTGACATTACACTTTGAGATGTAAAGCTGGTTTCTATCAAACAAATTTCTGTTTAGTGGCGGAGAATTTATTCTCTTAGCTTAACACCCTTCTCTGAAACGTACAAGCTCAGAGATTATGTAGTTGATGATTACTGATATATTCCTAATTTGGTAATGTGGAATGCTAAGTGTCGATCATTGGTTGATCGAAGCATGGCTTTTATGAAAAGCGTAGCTTTGTGGAACGAGACTTCATCGAACCTCACACCGCGGAAATGGTCGAAACAAGAAAGGATGCAGCAAGGTTATGGGGGAAACGCTCCTCAGGGTATGTGCATTCCTTCTGGATAAAAAAAGTGGTATTCTGGTGTGGAGCCTAGATATTTTGCTTATGTGGTTGTTGGTTGTTGAGGGCCCTCGTTAAAGGTCGGTTATGACCGAGGGATGGCATACTCGTGATGGTTAGTTACCTAGTTACAGAGGTACCCGGCCTTGTGTTGGCAGAGATCCGGTTAGGTTCTAAGGGCGTCCCTCTAGAGGCGTACCCTTTCGGATAAAGGAAGTTCCTTAGCTTTGGCCATTTGTTGGAAATCCAAACAATCAATACGAGCTCTGTACGGTTTTAGCTGTAGAACCTGCCATTTAACATGGTAGCTATAGTAGGTATACTATAATGGTACGTATGCTGGCTAAGATTAATATTATACTTTTGAAATGTTTTTCCACACTATGCTCTAATAATAATATCAAAAGGATTTTCGTGTATCAAGCATGTTTGACTACTATAAGGAGAAACCTCCCCCATGTGAGCGATTGCATCGAGTGTGTGCCAGGAGACCTTATGGTAGTTTCATTTTCCAAAAGCATTAACGGATTTCTTTTTGTAATTTCTTTTTGTACAAAAAACTATTTTATGTTTGCTCACACCAGTCCCATGACTGACCCAGAGTTTGTTGTTCCCTTCCCTAAACTCTGGGTGCCCCTAATTTTACATACCAGCAGCCTAGAGTCAGGATATCAGTAGGTTCTAGAGCTAGCTTGAAAAGTAGAAGTAGATTCCGGAAGTCTTTGAAGCTTTTGGGTTTTTGAGCTTTTTGGTTTGGAGCTTTGGAGCTTTGGGATAAAGACGCAGTATGTTGGATTCTTTTGGAAGACCCTGTTGATGATATCTTTTCTGCTGTTGTGTTGTTTTCTGTTGTATTGTGTTGTATATAAAGTGCTCTACTGTTGTGGTCATTTGTTGTAAAATGTTGTATCCATGTTGTGTATCAATGAAATCATTTTGTTTCCACTGTGTTGTTATCATCTAATGTGTTATAGCTCCAGCGATACGGACTCCAACGTTTGAATCTCCGGCATTCGAATACGGGTGATGTATTGGATGTCGATTTTCGAAGGTTGAAAGTCCAGGTCATCATATAGACCTTGGGTTAAGTAATAAGCATGATTATAACGTAGGTTATAATTATTAAAAAAAGAATAGAATGGGGTTTATTTTAAGACTTGTAATAAATTAATAAGCGTAGAAAGTAAAAATGATAATAAAGGCTTATTTAAATAATTTATCTAAGTTAATAAGCAAAGATGAAAATATGACCTGTACCAAATAACATTCCCTATTAGACAAAACAGTGTCTTACATTAGTCTGATGTGAGATGAAGGCACGCTTATGCTAAGAATGGTAGTGATTGGTCAAATAGAAGTCCAAATCACGGGGGATTTGGATAAGGGGCGCAACTCCATATTGTTTGGATGAAGAGTCAGTACCAATAGCATTTCCCCTATAGTTTCTATCAACACATGGTGATCTCACATTAGCCTGAAGTGATATGAGGGGCATGCTATGTTGGACGTTGGTGGTAATAAGAAGACCCAATATGTGGAGCAAAAGGTAGCATGAGTGTAACATCCCGCCTTTTTATACGGTTTAAATCGACGATAAACCACACACGTTAGACTTAAACCGTATAGAAGAGCGGATTGTTATGGGGTAAATAAGAAAAAGCAGAGAAAGAAAAAAGAACAAAACAGAATCTTGCAGCGGAACAATAAAATATAATAATCATATATACAGTTCATGAAGCTGGTTTACAAAATATTCGATTATACTTATACAATACATATCAGAGTTACACATACCAGAGAACAACAAATAATGCAGCGGAATAGTATGAATGTAGTGGAATACTATAATAAATAATAATAAATCTTTGTCTTCGTCCTCTAGAATACGGTCTTCCAAATCCTGAAATGCTCAGGCTGACTCGAGCGAATTGAAAAGACAAAACACTCGAGTCAGAACTAAAATATCTTATGTAAGTTAAATCAACAGGAATAAATATGAGTGGAACGGCGTCAGAGATGTTTACGGGATTTGACATCTCCTATCCAGTGTCTAACATGAGTGCAGTAACTTAAGAGATGCTCGGGATTTACATCTCCTAAGGATCCGTTAAACTATTTACTATGTAGTAATATTTTGCTATTATAACAGTGTCTAATATAAAATAAAGTTACTTTTAAATAGCGTTAAGGGGTTACCCATGTAGCCCTTATCACATAATAGTCCCAGTAGTTCATCCAGTATCATCGCATCTCCAAATCGGGAAACTACCCTAAATACTCCACGGGCTACGGGAGAAAACCAAACTCGTACAAGGCACGCTAGGTTAGGTGACACGGCACACAAGGCAATGCCAGGGTAGATATACCAATTATGCATCCGGGCTGGTGGTAATGCGTAGCGCGCAGCTACCGCCCACCTCGAGCCACACCCCTAAATCAAAAAAATCAAAAGTGGTCACCAAATAAATCTCAAAGTCGGAATATAATATCGAAGGAGTGTGTCCGATCAGAGGAATGACCTCACTGGCCCGAGAATCGCACCTGTTTTAGCCATCTTATGCCAACTCACGGGAGTTAGGTCTACGTATATACCTCAAAGGAAACGCCGCCACCATCCTACTTCATTCTAGAATCTCCACTGCGTACACGGTTGTTAAAGTGGTTTTCGGAGTTGGCAGAGAGTATGACAACTTCCGATCCTAGACTCTTTAACAACCAACGTTATTATAACACCGCGGTCATTTCAAAATAATTATACTTTAAAACCAGGATATAATATTCATTTCAAAACCATATAAATACGATATCATTTTCGTTTTAGAAACCAAATCGGTCATTTTAAAATCATAGTATTTCAAAGTTATAAAATTTCGAAACCAAAGACTTAAAACTATAACACTTTCAAAAAGTAATACTTTGAAATTTATAACTTTGAAACATAACTTCCATCCCTTACATGGTTTAAATATTAAAATATTTTAAAAAATAAACTAGCTTCTTAAATTTTACAAATCAATTCCAAAATAACCCGAATTTCTAAATTTTAAATTTAACAAATCCCCAAATCATAAATTTCAATTCAATTCGGTTTTCAAATAGACCATTCCAAATTATATCGATTACAAAACAGATTTGATCCACAAAATAAACCATTTCAAATTCAATATATTTCAAAGCTTAAATATTCAATATTTGAAAACTAAATTTTATAGTTTATATATATACCAAATTTACTTTTACTATTAGTTAGTTTTGAAATATTTGGTTAATAAATCCAATATCCTATAAATATAACATCAAATTTCAATAACCGAAGATTCCTTAATTTTTTTAGACTTGATATATTCACTTAAATCACCTTAAACCCGAATTAAGTTATAAAACCATATTCTTTTAAAATCTCAATTTCAATAAATTCCAAATGGATTCTTATTAAATATAACTCTTAATTAAATAAAATCTCAAATCAATTTCAAAACTATCTTCTCAACCTTGATTTATAAAAATCAATATAAACTCTATATTAAAGTATAATTTAAGTAATTGCTTATCCATATTGTATTTTAATAAATCAAACTTTATTATTAAACTTATTTTATACTTTAAACCAATTTTATACATAGCTTAAAACCAAGAATTTAACTATATATAAAATACCATTTATAAAATGTCTAAATCAATATCTCATAAAACCATAGAAAATCATTTAAAAATATTTTTATATATAGACCACGGTGTCTATATGTAATTTTCTACCCTATGGTCAAGTGATACAGATATTTATCATTTCAATCCGTAATATAAAATAAAAATACGGTTATATATCATTTCAAACCGCAATCCCGAATGAAATAAAATGCATATCAACTTGCAGTTTATAATAATATAAAATACAACATCCATTCATCCAATATCAATCATCAACCATTTATCACAATCATCATCCAATTCAAACAATAACATCAATATAGAACAGATAATAAATAACAGGTAATTACTTGCAGTTTATATTCAATAATAAATTAATTTAACTGGCAGTTTATATGCAATAACAAATTGAATAACAATTTAATTCAATAAATTCAATTTAACTGGAATGATGATAAAAATATACCAAATAGCCATAAATAAATTTCTAATCACATCAGAAATTAATTTAGCACACATAAGAAATTTTAGAAGTTGTGAGTGGGTTTAAACACTCACCTTTGGGATACAAATTGAATTTAAATCCAATTTAAACCCAAAATTTGAAAAGTCTCAAAATTCGCCCAAACTAGCGCCAAAATGTTTGGAATTCTGATACGATCCTAAAAAACCGTGTGCAAATCGGACATCGTATGAGAACGTTATTAAGTTTTGAAGTTACATGAATTTAAAATTATATAAAAAAAGAAACATTGCCTCCAACAAGCCACGTCACTACCCTGAACACGAAAACCCAACCCCTCTCAGCTTTGATCAAAACAGCGCCGCCACCTACCGAAGAAAAACGCAGCCACCACCGATGGTTCCATCGCGATCAGAGAACGCTGCTGCCTCGGCCTCGCCTAGCCGCACGCGTGGACCACACCTCGAGCCTCCCGAAACCAAAAACGACACGCCGCCGTAGGGAAGATGTAACCAACCCTAAGTGATTTTTTTCGACCGATCCAACCGATGAATCCACGAACGAATTATACAATGAGCTATGCTCATCGATCTCTACAAAACCCATAAGTGATTCGACGATCCGACAACGTTCATCGACGCGCGATGAACGGCCGTGAATGTTTCATTGATTTCTGGCGACACCGAAACCCAGATTGAAAAACGAACAGCAGAATTGACATGCTCTCTTCGAGAGCTTCAAATCGATATATAGTTCGATATAGTTTGAGAAGTTTGAAATTTTGATTTGATTTTGAATTGCAATTGGATCTGGAATTTGATTGTCTGCCATTGAGGAGGAGAGACAGCTGAATTGGAATTGTATGTATAGAATAATGACATAAAAAATAGGCTAGGGTTTATAACATGGTATATATAGGCAAGATGAAATTAGAATGGACCGGATCGATTGGATATACGCGTTAAACGATAAAAATGGCCCGAAAAAGCCCGTTCTGACTCAGGGACGAAATTGAGTCAACCAGTATAAAATAGATGTTTTAAAATATTTAAAATCAATGGAACAGGTTTCAAGTCCAAATTCCATCGTATGAAAAAGTTATGCTACAATCAAATTATTTCAAATTGATTTCAATTAAATTGATTTCTAGGTGTTTCGTGTCTGTACGATCAAACGACATGTCCGATCATTATGAAACTTGAAACCCTACAATAATTCACCGTTACGGATCCGATGAAACTGGTTTCGTCGAAATTCGAGTCAGTATCCAAAATGGCTATTTTTACATTAATTAAATAAATTAAATCAAATTTTCAATTTCAATTCAATAATTGACAAATTTCATCATTTTGATTTCTCAATTATTTACAAGGATTTAAACAAATTTAAATGTCAATTTATAGTTGATTAATTTATCAATTTTAGTGTTAGCCTCAATTCATTAAATTCAGAAATTATAAATAAAATTACCAATAATCCCATTCAAGTAAGAAATTAACGATTATTCCATTCATTATTGTCGATAAATGGATTTAACATTGGATTCAAAACTATTACATTAATATTCTCACATTCCATCTTAGTTTCAAATAATGTAATATTTAGATATTTTAATTTCATTTAACTGCAATTAATCCAATTATTATGTTCAAATCCAATAAATTAATCAGCATGAATTCAATTGTTTTTATTCAATCAATTGCCATATTATGAATAGAATTGATATTATTTCCAGTTATTTCCTTAATTTACACTAACATAACATTGAATTGTGATTCATTGCAATTGATTACAAATTTTGATTTAATGTACTAAATGAATGATTAACTTATAATAATTGTTATCATTAACTCTCAATCACAGTTTCATAAGTTTATCATTCCCAAACCAATGTTATAATTTCTTACTAAACATTGATTTTATTCAACTACCATTTAGCGCATATTATTTCATCAATCTATATAACTCTGAAATTATTTCCCAATTTACTATTTACAATCAATTATGACCTTGCACTTGTTTCAACTAATTCAGAATTTAATTCCAGTTACTTACCATTAAATTCATTTATTATTGATTACATTCCAAAAATTGATTTGATTTAATTGCCAAATATATGCATAAATTACAATTAATATTCTCGATAAATTTATTTACTTGGTCTCATGCTTTCTATTACACCAGTTACTACTTTATAAATAAATTTACGTTTCTATTAGATTTACGTTTACACTTTCCGTTATTATATTAATTATCATTAAAGTACATTTAATTATCTTTATTTGTAATTGGTTAATTAATTGGTAACAATAACCGTTTGCCACCATTATACCCTTTATAATACTTTATGTTCATCCTTCCCAACCAATTACCATTTATTATATTATTTCACACATTAATTCAATAATTACATTTGCTTTCTCATATTCCATTTATAACCAAGTCACAACATTTATATTATTTAATTTAATTGGAATTTCATTCAAGTTCATCAATTATTAACTTTAATTAACCTTATTACGTTTCCTCTTAGTTAATTTTCATTACACTATCACAACTTTTATTAAAAATTCACTAATTTTTATTTTCTTCAATATTAAATTTCAAAAATCTCATTAAATTAACAATTTTAATTATTGAAAATCTACGGATCGTTACACTCTCCCCCACTCAAAACTTTTCGTCCTCGAAAAGGGAAAAAAGGGAAAAGAAAGAATTAAATAAACAATACATTTTATTCAAAATGTAACAACCCGCATATTTATCGATTATATATTTAAATTTTTTATCGTTAGTCGGATTTTAGTCCGAAAAGCTACTTTTTGCATACGGTCGAATTAGGACTCGGGACCACTCCTATTGAGTTTAAAATACCGTTTGCGACCTTTTTGAGTATAAGCTTCGATATGTTTGGAGAAAGTTGATTTTTGCTACTTTTTACTTTGGGTTTGGTTTTTGGGCTCAGCCCTATGTTAACTTATACTCCAAAACTGAACCACTCTCCCCATTCTCCCTCACTTCTTTCTCTTTTCAGTTTTCTTAGCATTAATGGTGGGAGAGATTGGAAATTAAAACTCCAAAACCCTAGTTTCTCTTGCAAATCAAATTCCTAGCTCCAAACTCAAGAAAAACCCATTGGTAAGCTTCTCTTCTTCTTCTCCAACTTATTCTCTTACCAATTTCAGAAATTCCTAAACCTAATTTTGGGAATGTTCTTGTTTTTGAGCTTAGATTCAAGCTCAATTTGGTTGTGTTGAAGGGAGGTTGATTCTCCATTTGCTTTCAAGCTTCTTCTCGTTTGATTTTGTGAAAAGGTGAGATTTTTATCCCACATCTATGACTATAACTATCTTTGGTTGTTGGGTATGAATTCCTAACACTTCATCATGTGCATTTGCTCTTGATTTGGATTGGTTTTTTGAATACTCCAATTTTTCGGTTTTTAAGTCAAATTTGTGTGAAATCCTTTTATGGATGTTTGATCATGCTTTTAGTGATGCACCGAGGAGCATATAGGGCCGGGTTGCCGATTGGCATAAACCCTTAGAGCCATTGTTCGTCCGGATGCATTTTGGGAGAGTTTGCTCTTCATTTGAATAAGGCTGAAAACAGCCCAGGCATGATTCAGTCGACTGAAAACTCTGTTCAGTCGACTGAACTTGGAACCCGAGAGTTTCCAGGCATGATTCAGTCGACTGAAAAATTCTGCATAGTCGACTGAACTTGGAAACAGAAAGTTTCCTGAACCTGGAAAATTTCCAGGCACAGGGTCAGTCGACCGAAAACTCTGTTCAGTCGACTGAACCTACTGTTTGAGTCCAATTTGCCTTTTTGGATTGAATTTCCAATTTAAATTGATTCGTGATGACCCTATTTATTGTCATCATTTATTATCATCTTTGATGACCTATTTTCTTTGGGAATCTTAGATATATCCACTTCGATGGATCCTTTATCGATTTCGTTGGATTTTTATTCACATCTTCGAATGTGATCTTTGTGATTGATTGTTTCTACAATCCCCCTTGTGCTTTGTCACTTTAAAAATATAAAGGTTTTCTATACTAGTAGTGAATATCAAAACTCTTTCCTCAAACGATTTCAATACTATTTTAATACCATATTCGTTTATAAAACCGTTTTCCAATCTATTAGTATATATAAACCTTTACCTCACTCGTATGAGAAATCTAATTAAACGACTTAGTAAAACAAGTGGTATGAAAAGCTTGCGTTCACTTTGTTGGTTAATTCTTGGACTTGTTCGATTGAAACTCTTGTGACAATTTTCTAGTGGAGATATACAATTTGTTCGTAAATATTTAAGTTAAGCTAGTGGTTATGGGACATGATGCTAAGCTAATATATTTACTAGCTTACTGTTATCGACACTGCTCGTTGATCATGACGATCATCTTTGTGATTTAGACTAGCAATGTGCGATATCTCTTTGTCTGCGAGGGAGACTAAACCCCGTTTTGTGGAGTTTCGACTCAATTTGTGATGGGGTAGCAACCCATGGTCTTCGGGCCGTTTGTGGAGCTTCGGCTCAATTTGTGATGGTTAGCGACCATGGAATTAGCGTTCCGTTTGTGATACACATGTTGGTGGGCTTTATGCTCCCGTTTGTGATAGGCCTTCCTCCCCCCTTTGTGATTTCTGGATTTCTTGTGTAGATTTCTAGAATTTGTGTTTCACCAATTTTTCGTGATTTCCATTGATAAGTCATATCAATATTTGTGCATTGGTGAATTTGTGTGTCATTGACTTTTGTGACTGACGTTGATATTATCGTCAAGATTTGTGGTTTGGTGAACGAAATGAGGAGTATGACATTTCTTTGATTCTTGTGTAGACTTGGTGATATTGATTAATCTCTTGTTGATTTTCAATTACTTATATATATCACAGCTTGGTATAGTGATTATTATGTGTTTAGTCATATCTCTTATTCTATATCGTTTCACCTGATATTTATAGCTAGACTGATCCGTTTATTATTTTCTTATTAAATAATACTCGGGTCAGACCGAGATGTTGCAGGTGCTTCGACTTGACTTCTCTCCAGGGATCCATTACTCTGACCTTTTGCTTACTTCTTAGATTAGTAGTTTTTGTTGTATACTCTTGAGATATTGACTCATTGATGTATTCTTTTGTATAGCACATGTTGCTATTATTTTGTGTTATTGTGGATCTTTTTGACCACTACTCTGATATGCACTCCCATGTGTTAATTATATATTCATATCTTCTTCCGCCTTTGTGATATGAATTATCTGTGACTGATTTATGTTATGTTTATTTCCGTATTTGTTTCCGAAGATATTATAGCCACTGTGTAGTAGCTTTGAGTTTGTGTCGGTATGTCGGATTTCCTCTTGATAAAGTATTGCATGTTATACCATCTGACATATCGATGCTCGCACAAAGCAATTACACGGATGGTCGCTCCTCAACAGCCTTATTCTCCGTGCTAGTTGACAGCATTCACCATAATGTTCTTGGCTAGCGTGGGTATAGAGGTGGGGCGTCACATAAAAATACTAACTTTATAAACAAGTAAATTTACAAAATTTATAAATTTGAATAAAATACACCAATTTATAACCACTAAATCTTTTTATACTCAAATTAATAAAGTTTGGAAAACATTTTTCAAAATTTTTCTAAGTCCAAAATTTTGCAGAAAATTTCGGCAGAGTCTCCTTTGTACGGAGAGGTTCGAAAAAAATATAATATCAAATATAACAATCTACAACATATATTTTCCAAAATAATATATATCCCAACACGGGAAAAACAATATAAAAGCACTCTAAACCGAAATCCGAAAACGTACCTATTTGTCGGGCAAACAAACACTTAATTATGAAACCAAAAGCAGTGGAAATTGCGTCCATAACCTGTATTTCACTTATATAATCCAAAGAGTTAATAATTATATAAAATGAAATATTTAACGTTGTTTCAATCAATAACAAACAAACCAATATAAACAACAATCACTTGCAATCACAACATACAACCACCATATGAAGTTAATAAAATCAACCATCCATATATCCATAGCAAACAGACAAATAGTTGTTTTGGGTTTAAACTTTAAATTGCCCAGAATGGAAAATAAACTACTAAGTGCACCATTTACTCAACAATCTTAGATGAAACCAAATAGATTATTCATACATCCAAACAATTTTAAAGTTTCCTTACCCAAACAACCATAACTAAACAAACAACAGTTTCAAACAATAGATCAATTTCATTCTTATTAATTTCATTTCATAATATTTGTTGTTTGATTTCCATTTCATTCGTATAATGATTTTTCTCTTTAATTTACATTTATTTCTTGCAAATTTTCTTTTTATTGCATTACATTCATTTGTTCACTACTTAATTTCATTTATTTACAGTATTCATCTTTCTACTTATTTCTATTATAAATAGCTTCAACCATTTACTTAAATTCATTATCATTTATTTATAATACTTACATTTCTATTAAATTAGTAGCATTTCAATCACAACTTAAGTTCATAACAACTAGAACATCAAATTCTTATTAAAGAATTTCATTGAATACTTCATTACTTCAAATTTTACTTGTAAAATTTCCCATTGCATTTTCTTTTAACAATTTAACTTTTTATAGTTGGGAAGTCATATATATGTTAAAGAATGCAAATTGAAAATTACACAAGTTTATCTTATTTCATTTTAAATTGACTTAATGTTCAACAATAACATCTTCTGTTTTTAGGTTACATAATTCAATTTTTCTTTTTATTTATAACTTAGCATTAAATCTCTTATTTCCTTTAGAGGTTTCAATTATTAATTACTTACGTTCCAATTCACTACAATAATTGAAACTATTAGTTAACCCAAACATAAAAACTAAATATCGGGTTTAATTTCAAATTATTTAAAAAAAATAGATAAATGTATATACTTATAGTTTATATATATCCCATTATATTTAAGACGATTTAAAATTTATATTTGTTTATCAAAATAAATCTGCAGTAAAACTACTACAGTGGTCTTCCCATTTCGAAACTCGAAATGATTGTCGATGATCCGTGCACTCATCACCGAAATTATTTTCCAACGACAGAGAGGGGAGTATATTACTTATCTCTTTCCAAAGTTTCTTTAAAACAATTCTTTCAAATTATATTGAAATATTTATATTAGAAAATACTTCTAAATAATATTATTACTATATTTCAAAATCATTCAAAAGAAATTTCCAAAACCCCGAAACTTAATTTCTAAAAATTTCGATTTCATTTATTTTATTTTCAAATCCTACTTTACTAATATTTATAGATTATATTACCTAACAACCAATATATTACAACCAAATATAACCTTTATAAAAAAATTATTTTATATATAGAATATATAATTGGCAAAATTATTTCATTCACCTATATTCAAAACAAATATTGTGTCGGTCTGTCCTATTAAATGTTTAGAAATCCCTATCAATGTCATAGCGTCCTATGCACCAACCAAAATTTATAAGTACAAACAGAACATATTAACACAATATTAAAACCTTTTATAATACTAACAAATATGCTCTCTCATATACATACGCTCAGCGACTCATCATAGGGTATTACTACCCTATTAACAAAGAGTCAGACCCCACAAAGCTAAGGTTTATCGCTAAACCAAAGCTCTGATACCAGATGTAACATCCCGCCTTTTTATACGCTTTAAATTGACGATAAACCACACACGTCAGACTTAAACCATACAAAAGGGCGGATTGTTATGGGGTAAATAAGAAAAAGCGGAGAAAGAAAAAGTATAAAACAGAATCTTGCAGCGGAACGATAAAATATAATAATCAACTATACAATTCATGAAGCTGGTTTACAGAATATTCGATTATACTTATACAATACATATCAGAGTTACACATACCAGAGAACAATAAATAATGCAGCGGAACAGTATGAATATAGTGGAATACTATAATAAATAATAATAAATCTTCATCTTTGTCCTCCAGAATACGGTCTTCCAAATCCTGAAATGCTCAGGCTGAGCCGAGCGAATTGAAAAGACAAAACACTCAAGTCAGAACTAAAAGATATTATGTAAGTCAAATCAACAAGAATAAATATGAGTGGAATGGTGTCAGAGATGTTTACGGGATTTGACATCTCTTATCCAGTGTCTAACGTGAGTGCAGTAACCTAAGAAATGCTCGGGATTCACATCTTCTAAGGATCTGTTAAACTATTTATTACGTAGTAATATTTCGCTATTATAATAGTGTCTTATATAAAATAAACTTACTTTTAAATAGCGTTAAGGGGTTACCCATATAGCCCTTACCACGTAATAGTCCTAGTAGTCCATCCAGTATCAGCGCATCTCCAGATCGAAACTACCCTAAATATTCCACGGGCTACGGGAGAAAACCAAACTCGTACAAGGCGCGCTAGGGTAGGTGACATAGCGCACAAGGCAATGCCAGGGTAGATATACCAATTACGCATCGAGGCTGGTGGTAACGTGTAGCGCGCAGCTACCGCCCACCTCGAGCCACACCCCCAAATCAAAAAAATCAAAAGTGGCCACCAAATAAATCTCGAAGTCGGAATATAATATCGAAGGAGTGTGTCCGATCAGAGGAATGACCTCATTGGCCCGAGAATCGCTCCTGTTTTAGCCACCTTATGCCAACTCACGGTAGTTGGGTCCACTTATATACCTCAAAGGAAACGCCACCACCATCCTACTTCATTCTGGAATCTCCATCGCGTACACGGTTGTTAAAGTGGTTTTCGGAGTTGGCAGAGAGTATGAAAACTTCCGATCTCGGTCTCTTTAGCAACCAACGTTATTATAACACCGTGGTCATTTTAAAATAATTATACTTCAAAACCAGGATATAATATTCATTTCAAAACCATATAAATACGATATCATTTTCGTTTTAAAAACCAAATCAGTATGATATCATTTTAAAATCATAGTATTTCAAAGTTATAAAATTTTGAAACCGAATACTTAAAACTATAACACTTTCAAAACGTTATACTTTAAAATTTATAACTTTGAAACATAACTTCCACCTCTTACATGGTTTAAATATTAAAATATTTTAAAAAATAAACTAGCTTCTTAAATTTTACAAATCAATTCCAAAACAACCCGAATTTCAAAATTTTAAATTTAACCAAATCTCCAAATCATAAATTTCAATTCAATTCGGTTTTCAAATAGACCATTCCAAATTATATTGATTACAAAACTGATTTGATCCATAAAATAAACTATTTCAAATTCAATATATTTCAAAGCTTAAATATTCAATATTTCAAAACTAAATTTTATAGTTCATATATATATACCAAATTTACATTTACTATTAGTTAGTTTTGAAATATTTGCTTAATAAATCCAATATCCTTTAAATAAAACTTCAAATTTTAATAATCGAAGTTTTCTCAATTTGTTTAGACTTGATATATTCACTTAAATCACCTTAAACCCGAATTAAGTTATAAAACCATATTCTTTTAGAATCTTAATTTCAATAAATTCCAAATGGATTCTTATTAAATATAACTCTTAATTAAGTAAAATCTCAAATCAATTTCAAAACTATCATCTCAACCTTGATTTATAAAAATCAATATAAACTGTACATTAAAGTATAATTTAAGTAATTACTTATCTATATTACATTTTAATAAATCAAAATTTATTATTAAACATATTTTATACTTTAAACCAGTTTTATACATAGCTTAAAACCAAGAATTTAACTATATATAAAATACCATTTATAAAATATCCAAATTTATATCTCGTAAAACCATATATTTCTTTACAATACCATAGAAATTCATTTAAAATATTTTTATATATAGACAACGGTGTCTGTATATAAATTTCTACTCTATGGTCAAGTGATATGGATATTTATCATTTCAATCCGTAATATAAAATAAAAATACGGTTATATATCATTTCAAACCACAATCCCGAATGAAATAAAATGCATATCAACTTGCAGTTTATAATAATATAAAATACTGCATCCATTCACCCAATATCAATCATCAACCATTTATCACAATCATCATCCAATTCAAATAATAACATCAATATAGAACGGATAATAAATAACAGGTAGTTACTGGCAGTTTATATTCAATAATAAATTAATTTAACAGGCAGTTTATATGCAATAATAAATTGAATAACAATTTAATTCAATAAATTCAATTTAACTGGAATGATGGTAAAAATATACCAAACAGCCATAAATAAATTTTTAATCGCATCAGAAATTAATTTAACACACATAAGAAATTTTAGAAGTTGTGAGTGGGTTAAAACACTCTCCTTTGGAATTTAAATTGAATTTAAATCTAATTTAAACCCAAAATTTGAACAGTCTCAGAATTAGCCCAAACTTGCGCCAAAATGTTTAGAGTTCCGATACGATCCTAACAAAAAAACCGCGTGCAAATCGGGCATCGTATGAGTACGTTATTAAGTTTTGAAGTTACACGAATTTAAAATTATATAAAAAAAAGAAACGTTACCTCCAACAAGCCATGTCACTACCCTAAACATGTAAACCCAAACCCTCTCAGCTTCGATCGAAACAGTGCCGCCACCTATCGAAGAAAAACGCAGCCACAACCGATGGTTCCATCGCGATCAGAGAACATCGTTGTCTCGGCCTCGCCTAGCCGCACGCGTGGACCCCACCTCGAGCCTCTCGGCCACCAAAAACGATGCGCCGCCGTAGGGAAGATGAAACCCTAAGTGATTTTTTCTGACCGATCCAACCGATGAATCCACGAAAGAATCATACTGATGAGCTATGCTCATCGATCTCTACAAAACCCATAAGTGATTCGATGATCCGACAACGTTCATCGACGCGCGATGAACGACCATGAATGTTTCATGGATTTTCGGCCACACCAAAATCCAAATTGAAAAACGAACAACAGAATTGGCATGCACTCTTTGAGAGCTTCAAATCGATATATAATTCGATATAGTTTGTGAAGTTTGAAATTTTGATTTGATTTTGAATTGCAATTGGATCTGGAATTTGATTGTCTGCCATTGAGGAGGAGAGACAGCTGAATTGGAATTGTACGTACAGAATAGTGACATAAGAAATAGGCTAGGGTTTATAACAGGGTATATATAGGCAAGCTGAAACTAGAATGGACCGGATCGATTGGATTTACACGTTGAACGATAAAAATGACCCGAAAAAGCCCGTTCTGACTCAAGGACAAAATTGGGTCAACCCACATATCAAAATAGATGTTTTAAAATATTTTAAAATCAATGGAATAGGTTTCAGGTCCAAATTCCTTCGTATGAAGAAGTTATTCTACAATCAAATTATTTCAAATTGATTTCAATTGATTTTAATTAAATTGATTTCTAGGTGTTTCGAGTCCGTACGATCAAACGACACATCCGATCGTTACAAAACTTGAAACCCTACAATAATTCACCGTTACGGATCTGATGAAATTGGTTTCGTCGAAATTCGAGTCAGTGGCCAAAATGGCTATTTTTATATTAACTAACTAAATTAAAAAATAAATTAATTAAATCAAATTTTCAATTTCAATTTGATAATTGACAAATTTCATCATTTTGATTTCTTAATTATTTACAAGGATTTAAACAAATTTAAATGTCAATTTATAGTTGATTAATTTATCAATTTCAGTGTTAGCCTCAATTCGTTAAATTCAAAAATTATAAATAAAATTTCCCAATAATCCCATTTAATTAATAAATTAATAATTATTCCATTCATTATTGTCAAATAGATGGATTTAACATTGGATTCAAAACTATTACATTAATATTCTCATATTCCATCTTAATTTCAAATAACGTAATATTTTGATATTTTAATTTCATTTAATTGCAATTAATCCAATTATTATAGTTCAAATCCAATAAATTAATCAACATGAATTTCAATTGTTTTTATTCAACAATTGCCATATTATGAATAGAATTGACATTATTTCCAATTATTTCCGTAATTTACACTAACATAACATTGAATTGACATTCCTTGCAATTGATTACAAATTTTGATTTAATGGACTAAATGAATGATTAACTTATAATAATTGTTATCATTAACTCTCAATCACATCATAAGTTTATCATTCCCAAACCAATGTTATAATTTCTTACTAAACATTGATTTTGTTCAATTACCATTTATTGCGTATTATTTCATCAATCTATAAAACTCTAAAATTATTTCCCAATTTACTATTTACAATCAATTATGACCTTGCACTTGTTTCAATTAATTCAGAATTTAATTCCAGTTACTTACCATTAAATTCATTTATTATTGATTACATTCCAAAAATAGATTTAATTTAGTTGCCAAATATATGCATAAATTACAATTAATATTCTTGATAAATTTATTTCCTTGGTCTCATGCTTTCTATCACACCAATTACTACCTTATAAATAAATTTACGTTTCTATTAGATTTACGTTCACACTTTCCGTTATTATATTAATTATCATTAAAGTGCATTTAATTATCTTTATTTGTAATTGGTGAATTAATTGGTAACAACAACCATTTGTCACCATTATACCCTTTATAATACTTGTATGTTCATCCTTCCCAACCAATTACCATCTATTATATTATTTCACATATTAATTCAATAATTACATTTGCTTTCTCATATTCCATTTATAACCAAGTCAAAACATTTATATTATTTTATTTAATTGGAATTTCAGTCAAGTTCATTAATTATTAACTTTAATTAACCTTATTATGTTTCCTCTGTGTTAATTTTCATTACATTGTCACAACTTTTATTAAAAATTCACTAATTTTTATTTTCTTCAATATTAAATTACAGAAATCTCTTTAAGTTAAAAGTTTTAATTATTGAAAATCTACGGGTCGTTACAATGAGCATGATGACAGTTACGTGTGTGACTTTCATTTGCGGGTGCTTAGTAACAACTATGAGTTCCGAGCGCTTAGTATGGGTGTCTTTAGTAGGCACCATTGCCTTCTGTGTAGGGAGCTACATATGTCGGCTTGGCCACAATAACATTTTGTGTAGTGAGTTATATAGCGCCAAGTCCACGGAAAGGTATTATAGAGTAGCGGGTCAATCAAAACGGGTAGAATTAGGATTACATCTTAATTACAAGATTAGGAATTCAGCCTAATCAAAGCAGAAATCAAAAACTAGTGCAAACAATCAAAGTGAACCTATCGTATAAATTGAGCAATATTTAATCATACTTATTTTCAGTTTATCACTTTCCTATTACCTTTTATTACCCTTCTTTATGCGAGAACTGTTGTAGAGTCTATTACTTTTATCTTGCTTAAAGACTCTAGTAATTACTATCATTCACCAGACTTATAGTCTGACCCACTCCTCTATTTTCCCCTTCCCCCCATTGGCAATCAAGGGTGAAGTCAGTAGATTGCAGTTGCTTGGAGATTTCTTAGAGGAGTTTACTACCATGTATTTCTTTTCTTTCAGCTTTTGTTCTTTCTATGTACTGGCTTATTACGAGAGATATTATCTACTCTGATTTTGAGACTATGAATTTTCTAAGACATGATGGTTTTTGAGGTACTGATGTTGTATTTGGTATTTGACTTAATTATGAAGCGATTATGAAAGTTTTATTTTAAATAAGTTATTATTCTAGTTTCCGCTGTTTTTACCTATTTTTGCCTTGTGAATCTTAGTCCCTGTAACGACCCATAATTTTTGATAATTAAAAATAGTTTATTTAATAAAGTTTAGTGATTAAATGTTGGAAGAAATAAAAATTTATGGTTTATTAATAAAAATATAACTGGAATAAAATGTAATAGTATTTATTTAAGGTAATTTATAATTGCTTTGAATGAAATTCCAATTAATTAAAAGGATTAAAAGTTTAAAATTGATATAGATTGTAAATAAACGATAGTAATGAATTTATTAATGGATAATTGAATTAAAAGAGAAATTGATAATTTAAAAGTTGATTAATTAAATGAAAAGATGTGTAATAAATGGAAATTGAATAAAATTAGTGCAATGATGGCTGTTATAACAATTGTTTGTAAATAACAAACTTACAAATGTTATTAAATGTAGAAAGGTGACAATTGTTATCTGTTATCAATTAAATTAATCAATTACAAATAAATGTAAATAAGTGTTGCATCAATGTGAGTTAAGACAATAACTGTAAATTGCGAATGTAATAAAACGTGTAGAATGTTAATTATATTCATAAGAAAATAACTGATGTAATAAAAGAGTGAAATCAAGCTAAATAAATCAGTTGGGATTTTAATTTATTATTAATGTGTGAAATTGGAAAAAATTCAATATGATTGAAATATAATAGTTAATACAAATGAAAGATGGAAATTGTAGCTTGTTAGTGAAATAAGATGTCAACAAATGTTGACCATGTCTATAGAGTAATAATTGATATAATAAAAAGACTGAAATCAAATTTAAACAATTTATTGGGATTTAACTTTAATTAATTGGATTTAATTACAGCTGAAATTGAACAATGTAATTAGTGAAATGTTAAACACTAAATTTGATATGTAAATTTGCTTTAAGTTATAATAAATGTCTAAGTAATATGAAATGATGGAATCTGTTAGTCTATAAATATTGAATTAAAAAGTGATTTAATTAATTTAATATTAATTTATTTAATTAATGTGAAAAATAGCCTTTTTGGACACTATCTCGGATTTTCATGAAACTAGTTTCATTAGATCCGAAATGGTGAATTATTATATAATTTCAAGTTTCATAGCGATCAGGCTTGTCATTCGATCATGCGGACTCGAAACGCCTACAAATCGATTTAATTGAAATCAATTTGAAATAAGCTGATTTAACATAATTTCTTCATACGATGGAATTAAGACCTGAAACCTATTCTATTGAGTTTAAAAATATCAAAAACATCTATTTTGATATATGGGATGACCATTTTCATTTCGGAAACGAAATAGGCTTTTCAGGTCATTTATCGTTCAACTTTCAAATCAGTCTAGTCCATCCATTCTATTTCTGATCTACCTCTAAATAGCTCGTTATAAACCCTAGCCATTTCTTATTCTATTGTCTATACATACAATTTCATCTGGCCACTTCTCCTTCTCAATGGTAGACAAACAAATTCCCAATTCAATTTCAAACCAAAAATCAAATCGAAAAACAAACTCCTCTTAAATATGTCAAATTATATACCGATTTGAAGCTTTCGACGAGTGCAAGTCAAATCTGCAGTTAGTTTTTTTATTTGGATTTCTATTTGTCCATAATTCAAGGAATAAACCACGGCTGTTCATCGTATCACGATCAACTTTTTCGGATCGCCAAATCGAGGGTACCGTTATGTGGAGAGCCTCGAGCGTAGTTCATCAGCATAGTTATTGCATTTTATTATCGTTTAATTTAATACTGAATTTTAATCGTCAATTTAATACCTGCATTGATTATCAGTTATCTGTTGATGTTTATTGATTGATTTGGATGATGATTGTGGATGAATGTTTGATTATTGATTTTGGATGACTGGATGTTGTATTTTATATTGTTGTAACTGCAAGTTCCCTATAGGTTGAAATGATACATACCCAAACGATCTATAGACAAGGGAAATATCGTTATAGGTTGAAATGATAGATTCGAGCGATTTTATGGATTTTATTTAAATTTGTTATTGCAATTTGAAATGATATATAACCGTAAAATCTTAAATTGCAGTTTGAAATGATAAATATCCGTGTCACTTGATCCTAGGGTAGAGAATTATATATAGACACCGGACTGGTTAAATTTAATGAATTTGAAATCCTTAATTTTGAATTTAGTTAAATGATATTTTGAAAAAAAAATTGAGTCAAATAAATTGAATTATTATCGAAATTTGAGTTTTATGTTGAAACTGGAATTGATTTAAAGGAATTGGTTAAAGAACATTAAATTGAAATTTTGAGTTGGATTATGAAGTATAAATGGAATTTATCGAAATTAAGTCATTAAAATTATGAAATATAACTTTGATATATAGACACACACACACACACAGATATATATATATATATATATATATATATATATATATATATATATAGGACTCGTAGTGACTTAAATGGATATTTCAAACATGAAATGAAATCGATATAAAATTTAATATTTTACTTAGAATGTGAATGGAGACTTGAAATTGGATTTTTGTTGATTAAGAAATTGAAATGGTTCTATTATGTTGAAATGAAATAAATAGTAAATTGATATCAATTTCAAAATTCATATTTTTAATATAAACTGTTTTTAAAATATATTATTTTAAAGACTTTAATTATTAAGATTTTCAAACTGTTAAACTATTTCAACCTATATTAAATGTATTAAACCATTTTAACCTATTTTAAACCATTTAATTTATTTTAAACTAATTAACCCATTTTAACTTATTTTAAATCTAATTAATCTATTTTAAACTCATTTAATCTATTTTAATTATATTTAGTCTATTTTTAATATATTTAACTATCTTAAATCAATTTAACAATATCTTTAATCTATAACTAAACTATTTCAGAGTATTTTAACTAATTATAACTATTTTAACTATTTAAAACTATTTAAACTATTTTCTAAATTTTCATTCTAAGTAGTGGGAAGTGTTTATATTGAAGATCCATGATTTTAAAGTGAATATGGTTAAATGATGTAACAACCTAAGTTGAGAATAAAATAACATATTTGAGTGAATAAGATGATTTTGAAATGAAGAATTAATTAACAGAACTTATCGATAATTTCAATATGAATGTGAATTTGAAAAGTGAATATGATTTGAAAGTAAATATGATTTGGATGTGAATATGATTTTGAAAGTAAATATAGTTTGAAAGTGAATATAGTTTGAAAGTGAATATGATTTCAAAAGAGATATGATTTGAAATCAAATATGATAGTTTGATATTAAGTATGAATTGAATTTTGAAATGTAAAAGAACCATCCGTGTGAAATAAGAGTTTGGTTGTTAAAGAGGCCGGGATCGGATATTGTCATACCATCTTCCAATACCGAAAACCACATTACCAACTGTGCACATGGTGGAGATTTCAGAAATGAAGTAGGATGGTTTGGTGTACGATTCTGTATAAGGTATTTACGTAGCCTTTACTTTCGTGAGTCAGCTTGATGTGGCTAAAACAGGAGCCACGCCGGGCCTAGTGAGGTCGCACCTCCGATCGGACACATTTCTTCGATACCATATTTTGACTTTGTGATGATTTGGTGGCCACCTCTTTATTTTGATTTGGGAGTGTGTTCCGAGGTGGGCGGTAGTAGCTGCTATGCGTTACCACCAGTCCAGATACGCAAATGGTATATATACCTTGGCATTGCCTCGAGTGCCTTGTCGTATGTCTTATCGCGTCTTCTACGAGTTTGGTTTGTACCATACTTGTAGAGTGCCCTCATATAATCCTCCAATTTACGGAGGAATTATGGTACTGTTTAGACTTTGGGAATATATAAAAATGTGTTAAGAGGGATATGGATAATGCCTTAATGCTATTTTAATACTTTTAATTTACTATAGACATATTATAATAGCGTATTGTACTAAATAGTTGATAGTTTAACAGATCCTTAGGAGATGTGAATCCCAAACATCTCTTGAGTTATTGCACTCACGTTAGACACTGGTAAGAGATGTCAAATCTTGTAAACATATCTAACGTCGTTCCACTCATATTTATTCACTGTTGATTTAACTTACTTAAGATCTTTTAGTTCTGACTCGAGTGTTTTGTCTTTTCAATTTACTCGGGTCAGCCTGAGCATTTCAGGGTTGAAGGCCTTATTTCTGGAGGACAAAGACGTAGATTTGTACTATTGTTATTTATGATATGTATTCCACTACATCATGTTGTTCAGCTGCATTTCTTTATTTATTTCTATTTTATGTAACTCTAATTCTGTATTGTGTAAGAATAATCAAATTTATTTGTAAATAGGTTCATGAACTGTTATTTGATTATTATATTTTATCATTCCGCTGCGAGATTCTGTATTTGATTTTTCTTTCACTATTTTTTCTTGTTCACCCCAATAACAATCTGCCCTTTTGCATGGTTTGAGTCTAACATGTGTGGTTTATCATCGATTTAAACTATCCAAAAAGGCAGGTCATTAGAGTTGGTATCAGAGCTTTGGTTTAGCGATAACCTTATCTTTGTGGGGTCTGACTCATATAAAATAGGGTTGTAATACCCTAGAATGAGTCATCGAGTGTATATATATGAAGGAGCGTATTTGTTAGTGTTATAAAATTGTTTATATTTTTTTTAATTTGTTCCGTTTTGTACTTATAAATTCTAGTGAGTGCATAGGATGCCATGACATCAATAGGGATTTCTAAACACGTAATAGAACAGACGGACACAATATTGTTTTGAAGTATAGGTAAATGAAATAATTTTGCCTATTATATATTTTGTATATAAAAGAATAATTTTATGGATGATATAGTTGGTTTTTATATATTTGTTTGTTAGGTAGTGAAATTTTATAAATACTGATGGGAAAAAATTACAAATAAAATGAATATAAACTGAAAATTTTAGAACTGAAGTTCTGGGATTATCGAAAAAATTTTCGAAAGATTTTGGAATATAATATTAATATTATTTTGAAGTAGTTTCTTATATGAATATTGCAAGATGATTTGAAATAAATGTTTTAAAAGGAATTTTGGAAGGAAATAAGTTCTGCACTCCCCTCTTAATTGTCGGAAAATAATTTCTGTGATGAGTGCACGCATCATCGATGTTTATTTTTGTGTTTCAAAGTGGGAAGACTGTTGTAGTAATTTTATCGCATAATTGTTTTGATAAATTAATCTTAATTTGGAAATTCAAACATGATTTGGTATATATAAAAAAATTGATTATATATATTATTATTTTAAATAATTGAAACAAAGCCTCGTGGTTTAGTTCTTAAGTTTCTATAAATTTGAAATTGAAATTAAAGTAATGGATGGAATCTTGACTATATTAATAATTGGAAGCTTAAAAAATGGAAATAAGAATTTGATAACTAAAATGATTAATGAAATAGATAGGAAACTAAAATTTGAAAACTGTTAACAAAAAGGAAATGGAAATAAGAAATGGTAATTATTGAACATTTTGTTAACTAAATAAATAAGAGAAAGTTGGGTAATATTAAATTGCATTCTTAAAACACACACTGTGACGCCCCACCTCTATACCCACGCTAGCCAAGAATACTACGGACTAATGCTGTCAACTAGCACGGAGAATAAGGCTGTTGAGGAGCGACCATCCGTGTAATATCTTTGTGCGAGCACCGATATGTCAGATAGTAAAGCATATTTCATTTAAGGAGGAAATTCAACATATCGATACAAACTCAAAGCTATCACAAGTGGCTATATATAATCTTCGGAAACAAATATAGAAATAAACATAACACAAAACGGCCACAGACATCCATATCACAAAGGCGGAAAAAGATATGAATATATAACACATGAAAGTGTACATCAGAGTAGTGGTCAGAAAGATCAACAATAACCCAAAAGAATAGCAACATGTGCTATACAAAAGAATAAGTATACATCATAGAGTCTATATCTCAAATGTAAATGTCCAAAAACTACTAATCTAAGTAGATAGCCAAAAGTCAAGGAGATAATCCTAGAAGTGAAGTCAAGCAGAAGCACCTGTAACATCTCGGTCTGACCCGAGTATTATTTAATAAGAAAATAATAAACGGATCAGTCTAGCTATAAATATAAGATGAAATGATATAGAATAAGAAATATGGCATAAACATATGATAACCATAATGGCATACTACTATAAGGATGTAATTGAAAATCAACATGAGATTAATCAATATCACAGGAATCTTCACAAAGATCCAAAAAGGGTTTCATACCCAAAACTTGTATTCACAACAAGTCAATGACACACAAATTCACCATTGCACAAAAATTGATAAATCATATCAATAAAAATCACTAAAATTGGTGAAGCACAAATTACAAAAATCAACACACGAAATCCAGAAATCATAAAAAGGGGGAGGCCTATCACACGACCGGGAGCATGAAAACTCACCAACATACGTATCACACGAACGAGACGCTATCTCATGGTAGCTAGCCATTAATTTTTGACACACGAACGGCCCGAAGAACATGGGGCGCTACCCCACATGTGTGATTCGAAATCACACTGAAACGGGGTCTAGTCTCTCTCGTAGGCAAAGAGACATCGCACAATTGCTAGTCTAAATCACAAAAATGATCGTCATGATCATCAAGAATTGTCAATTACAGTAAGCTAGTAAATATATGAGCTTAGCTTCATGTCCCATAACCACTAGCTTAACTTATATATTTACGAACAAATTGTAGATCTCTACTAGAAAATTGTCACAAGAGATTCAATCGAACAAGTCCAAGAATTAACCGACGAAGTAAACGCAAGCATTTCATACCACTTGTTTTACTAAGCCGTTTAATTAGATTTCTCATACGAATGAGGTAAAGGTTTGTATATGCTAATAGATTGGAAAACGGTTTAAGAAACGAGCTTTGTAATAAAATAGTTTTGAAATCATTTTGATGAAAGAGTTTTGATATTTACTACTAGTATTGAAACTTTTGTATATTTTAAAGTGACAAATCACAGAGATGATTGTATAACAATCGATCATCAAAATTCACATACGAATACGTGAATAAATTCCAAAGAAATCGATAAAGAATCCATCGAAATGGATATTCAAAAATCCTTAAAAAGGAGTCATCAAAGTCATAATAAATGATAACAACAAATAGGATCATCATGAATCGATTTAAATTGGAAATCCAATCCAAAAAGGCAAACTGGACTGAAACAGCAGGTTTAGTCGACTGAACAGAGTTTTCAGTCGACTGACCCTGTACCTGGAAATTTTCCAGCTTCAGGAAACTTTATGTTTCCAGGTTTAGTTGACTGAACAGAGAATTCAGTCGACTGAATCATGCCTGAAAACTTTGGGGTTCCAGGTTCAGTCGACTGAACCGAGATTTCAGTCGACTGAATCATGCTTGGGCTGTTTTTCAGCCTATCCAAATGAAGAGCAAACTCTTCCAAAATGCAACCGTACGAACATTGAGTCTAAGGGTTTATGCCAATCGGCAACCCGACCCTATATGTTCCTCGATGCATCATCCAAAGCATGATCGAACATCCATAAAAGGATTTTCACACAAATTTGACTTAAAAACCCAAAAATTGGAATATTCACAAAACCAATCCAAATCGAGAGCAAATGCACATGAAGAAGTGTTAGGAATTCACACCCAACAACCAAAGATAATTATAGTCGTAGATGTGAGATAAAAATCTCACCTTTTTACAAAATCAATGAAGAAGAAGCTATAGAGCAGTGGCAAGAACAACCACTCTTCAATTCCAACCCAACAAGCTTGAATCTAAGCTTAAAGGAGAAACATTTCCTAAATTAGGTTTAGGAAATTTCTGAAATTGAATGGAGAAAGAGTTGGAGAAGATGAAGAGAAGGCTTACCAAAGCTTCTTCTTGAATTTGGAGGTAGAAGCTCGAATTTGCAATAAAGATTAGGGCTTGGAGTTTTAATTTCCCATTCCTCCCACCATTGTTGCTAAATCTTGAGTATTAGGAATTAGAAATGAAGTAATGAAAAGTTGGAGTGGAGTTGGGTTCATATATTAGGTTAATGGGCTGAAACCCAAACCAAAGCCCTAAGTGAAAAAGTAGCAAAATTTTACTATCTTCAAACATATCAAAGTTTATACTTAAAAAGATCGCAAACGTCATTTTGAACTCAATGGGAGTGGTCTCGAGTCCTAATTTGACTGTTTGCAAAAAGTAGCTTTTTCGGACAAAAATCCGACTAACGATGAAATATTTAAATAAGATATTTAAATACTCAATCGTAAAATATGCGGGTTGTTACAGACTCCCCTCCTTAAAGAAATTGCGTCCTCGCAATATTTAAGAAGAAAATATATAGTAACAACCATGAAAGCATATTCAACACAAAAGAAATTTGAAATAAGAAATTCACCTCAAAGAGCGCGGGAAAGTAAGTCCGGATGTGTTCGCTTGATGAACTCTCTAGATTCCCAAGAGAAATCCTTAGGATTTGAGGACCATTGGACTTTAACAAGCGGAACATCTTTATTTCGGAGGCGTTTAACTTCCGAAGCAATAATTCGAATAGGATGCTGCTCATAAGTTAAATTAGACGAAACTTCAATTTCTTCCACAACACCGGGCTCAAGAATAGAATCGGAATTTCGAAGACATTTCCGTAATTGAGAAACGTGAAACACATCATGAATAGCAGAAAACTGAGCCGGTAATAAGAGGCGATAAGCCACGGAACCAATACGTTCGGTGATGGGAAATAGACCAATATATCGAGGCGCTAATTTTCCCGATCGACTGAAACTTACAACACCCTTCATAGATGAAATACGAATAAACACAAGATCTCCCAAAGAAAATTCTAATTTCCTTCTCCGGTTATCGGCATAGGATCTTTGTCTACTTTGGGCTTCTTTCATCCAATGACGAATTAGGTCAATCTTTTCTGTGGAATCACGAATAAAATCTGGACCTAAAGCCAGCTTCTCACCGGCCTCAAGCCGACAAGAAGGAGGTCGGCATGGCCTTCCATAGAGTGCCTCAAAAGGTGCCATACCAATACTAGATTGGAAGCTATTATTATAGGAAAACTCAATAACAGAAATATGATCTTCACAAATTCTACCAAAATCAAGAACACATACACGAAGAAGATCTTCAAGAGTTTGATTCACACGCTCGGTTTGTCCATCGGACCGAGGATGATAAGCGGTGCTAAAATTAAGCTTTGTTCCGAAAGCTTTTTGAAGACTCTTCCAAAATCCACTAGTTAACAATGGATCACGATCACTAACAATAGAAGTAGGAACTCCATGCAATTTAACAATTTCTTTAATAAAAAGTTTGGCCAAAAGAGGTACGGTCCGATTGGATCGAACGGGAATAAAATGGGTGGATTTAGTAAGCCTATCAACTATAACCCATAAGCTATCATGATCCGAACGAGAACGGGGAAGACCGTCAACAAAATCCATGGAAATTTGATCCCACTTCCAAATTGGAATTTCTAAAGGTTGCAATAACCCACCGGGCCTTTAATGTTCGGCCTTAATGAGTTGGCAAGTCATGCAACACTTAACAAAGTTAGCAATATCAGATTTCATTCCCTCCCAATAATAAAGCCGCTTCATATCCGCGTACATTTTAATACTACCGGGGTGAATGGTAAATTTAGAATGATGAGAATCTTCTAAAATATCTTTACGAAGATCACTAATATTTGGCACAATAAGTCTACCAAATTTTCAAATGCCTCCACGAGAATCGATATCAAAGTCTATCAAACCTTCAATATCAATTTTATCCTTAATATTTTGGCCAAGAAGAGCCAATTCGGGATCTAGCCTTTGAGCTTCAAGAATGCGGTCTAAAAGAGAAAGTTGAGCCTCAAGGCTACACTAAACAAGAGATGAACATAAATCGGAAACACGGTCTCGAATTTCACAAGTGGATAAAACCTCGAGATCATTCCATTCGGATATCATCATGGAAACAACCGCTTGTTGTTTTCGACTAAGTGCATCCGCAATGTGATTTCCCTTTCCGGGAGTATAAAGAATATCATGATCATATGGAGCAAGAAATTCGAGCCAACGCTGTTGACGGAAATTAAGTTCCTTTTGAGAGAATAAATACTTCAAGGACTTATGATCGGTATAAAGAACAAATTTCTCTCCTAAAAGATAATGACGCCAAATATGAAGGGCGAAAATAATAGCCGCGAGCTCTAAATCATGAGTGGCATATCTAGTCTCAGCAGGCTTCAATTGCCTAGAAGCATAAGCAATAACACGTTCTCTTTGCATAAGAACAGCACCCAAACCAACGTGACTAGCATCGGTATAAACAACGAAATCTTGATTCCCCTCGGGAATAACAAGAATAGGAGCATCAGAAAGGAGTTATTTTAGTTTCTGAAAAGAAGTTTCACATTTGTCCGACCAAATGTATTTAACACCTTTCTTTGTTAAGCTAGTGAGAGGCACGGCAGTCTTAGAAAAGTCCTTGATAAATCGACGGTAATAACCCGCCAATCCAAGAAAACTACAAATCTCCGTCACACTCTCCGATCTCTTCCAATCTTGAATCGCTTCAATCTTTGAAGGATCCACGGAAATTCCGGATTCGGAAATAATATGACCGAGAAACTTCACACGAGATTGCCAAAAGTGGCATTTAGAAAACTTTGCCTTTAATTGATTACTCCTAAGAGTTTCCAACACAATCCGAAGATGCTTTTCATGCTCCTCCTCGGTTTTTGAATACACAAGAATATCATCAATAAAGATGAGAGAAAATCGATCGAGGAAGTCTTTGAAAACTCGATTCATTAAGTCAACGAAATAAGTCGGGGCTTTCGTTAACCCAAATGGCATAACAAGCCATTCATAAGATCCATACCGAGTACGGAACGATGTCAAAGGAATGCTATCCTCTGCAATACGAAGCTGATGAAAACCGGTTACCAAGTCCAATTGTGAAAAGACTCTAGCACCACTAAGTTGATCGAATAGGTCATCAATCCGAGGTAAAGGATATTTATTTTTGATAGTAAGATCATTAAGCTTGCGATAATCAACGCAAAGTCTAAGAGTACCATCGGATTTCTTCACAAAAATTGCCAAAGCTCCCCAAGGCGAGGAACTAGAGCGAATAAATTGCTTCATCTCCAATTCGGATAATTGTTTGCGCATCTCCTCATTTTCCTCATTGGACATGCGATAAGGAGGACGAGTAAGAGGTTGAGCTCCAGGGATGAGATTAATTCTGAACTCAATTGCTCACTTGGGTGGTAACCCTAAAATCGGCTCAAATATGTCGAAAAATTCACGAACAACGTGAATAAGAGAAATAATATCTTCCTCGTCATCATTATCGTCATCGCGAGGATTTAAAGAATATAAAAATGCTGTCAAGTCGGAATCCGGATCTTTAAGTGCAATAGAAATCTGCTCAACAGATTGAGGGTGTCGAAGATAAATAGTCCGCTCAGGACATACGATTTGAGCTTCATAACGGTTAAGCCAATCCATACCCAAAATCATTCCGAAGCCTAAATAACGCATGACATGCAAATCGGCTAGGAAAGAAAAATCGCATAAAATAATCTCGACATCTTTACACAATAAACTGATTGTTGCGGATCCACCAACCGGATTCGCAATTCTCAAAGAAGTCATTAAACACAAAACATCCAAAGAAAAAGCATCAACAAGTTCTTTTGAAATAAAAGAATGGGACGCATCTGTATCAAAAAGAACTCGAATAGGATGATCACGAAATAAAATAATGCCATCAAGGATAGAATGAGAAATACCTTGACCATGAGATGTGTTGCCAGGGGATTGAGCAACATTAAGCTTTCCCTCCTCCTTGCCTTCAAGTTTGAGGCATTGATGTATATAATGATCCGGGCTCTTACAATAGAGACAACAACGGGGCTTTGAACACTTGTTCGCAAAATGGTGCCTAGACCCACAGTTGAAGCATTTCCCACTACTAGGAGAAGGAGCCCTAGCAGCAGGAGTTGCTTGCTTACCCTTTTTGTTGGGATAAGGACCTTTGAATTTGTTTGGCCTCTTCTTGTTGTTGAAGTTTGGTTTGGGACCCACCACTTCAACATCATTTTCCCTATCCGCTTCTTCAAGACGAAGAGCGATGTCAATGAGTTGGTCGATGGGAACTTCTAATTTTAGAAGTAATGGCTTCTTGAGATTTTTGTTTAAGCCATAGACAAATTTTTGGTTCTTCTTCAACGGGGTGTTGATATATTCAACCCCATATTTGGAAAGTGACTCGAAGGATGCAACATAATCAGTCACGGAGGATTCACCTTGAACAAGGTCTATAAAACGGCGAGCCAAAGTCACCTTCTCAGCTTCTGGCACAAATTTTAATTCGAAGCGTTCTCGGAATTTCTCCCAAGTAAGATCCGCTTCAGTAATTTCAGAAATCAGAAGCTCATACCAGTCTAATGCTCTTTCTTGGAGCATACTAGAGGCCACCTGAACTCGGTGAAGATCAATGAGGTTCATGCGAGAAAAGATTCGATCGCATGCTCTTAACCAAGCCTGGACTTCAATAATAGTTTCAGAACCTTTGAATGGCTTCCCGCCCAGGTTGGTATAATCGTTGCACAAACGTGCAAATCCAGACTTAGGATGAGTAGGTTCCGAATTAGAACCAGCTGCTTGAGCATTCTTAACTAAATCAAGAAGCTGCTGGGTAGACATAAAAACTCCAACTTGCGGAGTAGCACTAGATTGACCGGCGCTGGGACGGCCTGGTCTAACCATTTCCCTTCCTTAAAGAAAGAAAGAAAGAAGAAGAAAAAGGTTATTCACCAAATGAATATCAAGCAACCTTGATAAATAAAACAAGGAATCATAAAAGAAAATAGGATAGAACGGTACGAAGACACGAATTAAATCCTAAGGCACGACTCCTAAGATGGGCTTAGGACGATGATCCTTGTTAAATTATTCGATATTGTTCCGAAGTTTGGCTTTGATACCAAGCTGTGACGCCCCACCTCTATACCCACACTAGCCAAGAACACTACGGACTAATGCTGTTAACTAGCACGGAGAATAAGGCTATTGAGGAGCGACCATCCGTCTAATATCTTTGTGCGAGCACCGATATGTCAGATAGTAAAGCATATTTCATTTGAGGAGGAAATCCGACATATCGATACAAACTCAAAGCTATCACACAATGGCTATATATAATCTTCAGAAACAAATCTAGAAATAAACATAACACAAAACAATCACAGACATCCATATCACAAAGGCGGAAAAAGATATGAATATATAACACATGAAAGTGTACATCAGAGTAGTGGTCAGAAAGATCCACAATAACCCAAAAGAATAGCAACATGTGCTATACAAAAGAATAAGTATACATCATAGAGTCTATATCACAAATTTATATGTCCAAAAGCTACTAATCTAAGTAGTTAGCCAAAAGTCAAGGAGATAATCCTAGAAGTGAAGTCAAGCAGAAGCACCTTTAACATCTCGGTCTGACCCGAGTATTATTTAATAAGAAAATAATAAACGGATCAGTGTAGCTATAAATATCAGATGAAATGATATAGAATAAGAGATATGGCATAAACATATGATAACCATAATGGCATACTACTATAAGTATGTAATTGAAAATCAAAATGAGATTAATCAATATCACAGGAATCTTCACAAAGATCCAAAAAGGGTTTCATACCCAAAACTTGTATTCACAACAAGTCAATGACACACGAATTCACCAATGCACAAAAATTGATAAATCATATTAATGAAAATCACTAAAATTGGTGAAGCACAAATTCCAGAAATCAACACACGAAATCCAGAAATCATAAAAAGGGGAGGCCTATCACATGAACGGGAGCATGAAAACTCACCAACATATGTATCTCACGAACGAGACGCTATCTCATGGTAGCTAGCCACTAATTTTTGACACACGAACGGCCCAAAGACCATGGGGCACTACCCCACATGTGTGAGTCGAAATCACACTGAAACGGGGTCTAGTCTCCCTCGCAGACAAAGAGACAACGCACAATTGCTAGTCTAAATCACAAAAATGATCGTCATGATCATCAAGAAGTGTCAATTACAGTAAGCTAGTAAATATATGAGCTTAGCTTCATGTCCCATAACCACTATCTTAACTTAAATATTTACGAACAAATTGTAGATCTCCACTAGAAAATTGTCACAAGAGATTCAATCGAACAAGTCCAAGAATAACCGACGAAGTAAACGCAAGCGTTTCATACCACTTGTTTTACTAAGCCGTTTAATTAGATTTCTCATACGAATGATGTAAAGGTTTGTATATGCTAGTAGATTGGAAAACGGTTTAAGAAACGAGCTTTGTAATAAAATAGTTTTGAATTCATTTTGATGAAAGAGTTTTGATATTTACTACTAGTATTGAAACCTTTGTATATTTTAAAGTGACAAATCACAGATATGATTGTATAACAATCGATCATCAAAATTCACATACGAATACGTGAATAAATTCCAAGGAAATCGATAAAGAATCCATCGAAATGGATATTCAAAAATCCCTAAAAAGGAGTCATCAAAGTCATAATAAATGATAACAACAAATAGGATCATCACGAATCGATTTAAACTGGAAATCCAATCCAAAAAGGCAAACTGGACTGAAACAGCAGGTTCAGTCGACTGAATAGAGTTTTCAGTCGACTGACCCTATACCTGGAAATTTTCCAGGTTCAGGAAACTTTCTGTTTCCAGGTTCAGTCGACTGAACAGAGGATTCAGTCGACTGAATCATGCTTGGAAACATTTGGGTTCCAGGTTCAGTCGACTGAACAGAGATTTTAGTCGACTGAATCATGCCTGGGCTGTTTTTCAGCCTATCCAAATGAAGAGAAAACTCTTCCAAAATGCAACCGGACGAACATTGACTCTAAGGGTTTATGCCAATCGGCAACCCGGCCCTATATGCTCCTCGATGCATCATCCAAAGCATGATCAAACATCCATAAAAGGATTTTCACACAAATTTTACTTAAAAACCCAAAAATTGGAATATTCACAAAACCAATCCAAATCAAGAGCAAAAGCACATGAAGAAGTGTTAGGAATTCACATCCAACAACCAAAGATAATTATAGTCGTAGATGTGAGATAAAAATCTCACCTTTTTACAAAATCAATGAAGAAGAAGCTATAGAGCAATGGCAAGAACAATCACTCTTCAATTCCAACCCAACAAGCTTGAATCTAAGCTTAAAGGAGAAACATTTCTTAAATTAGGTTTAGGAAATTTCTGAAATTGAATGGAGAAAGAGTTGGAGAAGATGAAGAGAAGGCTTACCAAAGCTTCTTCTTGAATTTGGAGGTAGAAGCTTGAATTTGCAATAAAGATTAGGGCTTGGAGTTTTAATTTCCCATTCCTCCCACCATTGTTCCTAAAGCTTGAGTATTAGGAATTAGAAATGAAGCAATGAAGAGTTGGAGTGGAGTTGGGTTCATATGTTAGGTTAATGGGCTGAAACCCAAACCAAAGCCCTAAGTGAAAAAGTAGCAAAATTCTACTATCTCCAAACATATCAAAGTTTATACTTAAAAAGATCGCAAACGTCATTTTGAACTCAATGGGAGTGGTCTCGAGTCCTAATTTGACTGTTTGCAAAAAGTAGCTTTTTCGGACAAAAATCCGACTAACGATGAAATATTTAAATACTCAATCGCAAAATATGCGGGTTGTTACAGACTCCCCACCTTAAAGAAATTGTGTCCTCGCAATATTTAAGAAGAAAATATATAGTAACAACCATGAAAGCATATTCAACACAAAAGAAATTTGAAATAAGAAATTCACCTCAAAGAGCATGGGAAAGTAAGTCCGGATGTGTTCGCTCGATGAACTCTCTAGATTCCCAAGTGCAATCCTTAGGATTTGAGGACCATTGGACTTTAACAAGCGGAACATCTTTAACCGGGAGATCAAACAATAGCTTTCCAAAAACAGAAATGCTCTCTGTTCAAACACTTTTCTGCGAGTGAACATACTGTTTTCAAAAATTTAAATCTGTGTATTTGATTTATGAATAGTATGTGCTTTGTTGTGTGTTCTAAATAAGTAGTTCTGGGTATTTCTGTTGTACTATGAATTTTTATATGGTTTGTTCTCCTTTATTTCTAGTTTCAGGCCAAAGCAAACTAGAAAAATTTTTAATAAATCTTCATACAGACATTATAAGCTTAGGATATAAACAAAATAAGTTTGTTTAAACTTAAATCATAGCCTAGAATTTTCTTGAAGCTTGATAGTGGAATAGTGACTCTGTACATTCAATTTTACAGTAAAAAGGGAATCATATGATTAATTTAAATATTTTAAATTGTTGATTTGATTATATAACTTGAATAAACGTTCAAAGATAGGATTTTTAAAACAAACATGATGATTTTTAGTTAATTGTGCAAAGCGCAGTTCTTAGTTGAACGAAAAATGCCATTTTACCAATTTCCAGCGATCGAATGAATTTTGGATGTTGAATTTTTGTTTAAAGCTAGCTTGTTGATCAATGAGTTCAGAAAAATTGTTAGAAAAATTATCTATTGCAAGAGATGAGAGAACGAGATAAGAATAGGGTTTATGATAGAGTTTTGACACGGTCTAGAAACGAGGTGGTTTCATCACCTCTGATGCATCGACTTGCGTAAGGTTCAAGGGGTTGATAGAGAGGGGTATCGGCGATGTGACGCCGGAGTTATGGATTTTCTAATAGTCGGCGTGAGTTGGACGAGGCGGTTTTGGATGAAGGTGTAAGTTTGAGTTTCGAACTGGAAACTCGATTTTTGATTGGGGGTTGTTGGCGTCGAATTGTCCATGGCGATCGAGTGTCGCGACGTTGTGTGGCTTGCTAGAGGTGGCGCGGTTCGCCAGAACGCTGACGAGGTGTCGTGCACGTGCATGACCCTATGATGGTGTCAGGAAGTTCTGCTGTTAGCGACTCGAGTTGATACTCGAGAAAGATGATGCGTTGCTTCGGTTTGGAACTCGAGTACGTGAGCATACTTACCCGTTGTTACAGTTTGAACTTAAGTTTAGCTTAAAACTTACAGAAAAAAAGAGGGGAGAAGAAGAGTATGAGAAGAAGGAAGAGAGAAGGACTTGGGAAATGGTGGAAGAGAACCCGGGTGTTTACTCGAGTAAACTGGGGGTTTTTCTCAGGTTTCATTTCCAAGGGGTTAAGCCTAATAAACTTTTAAGTTAAAAAAGTTAAACAAATTTTAGTATTAATGAAGTAAATAATGTTGGCAAATTTTAGGTTAATATTTGATTTAAAAGTTATTAAGGGAGATTTTCAAATGCAACATAAATAATTAATTTATATTGTAAGTTAATTAAGAATGTAAATTAATTTATAATTGTAATTACCTAAGTAATTTGAGATTAAATAAATTTGTAATTAAGATTGGTATTAATAATTAAGTGTTAAATTAATTTATAATTAAAGATTGATTAATTAATAATTAAGTGTTAAATTCATTTATAATTAAAGATTGATTAATTAATAATTAAGTGTTTGATCAAATTGTAATTAAGAATTTTAGTTAACTTAATTAATGTATGATTAGTAGTTAAGTAATTTAATTAAGAATTAATAATTGATTAATTAAGTATTAGTGATTAATAAATGGGTAATAAGTTTTATTAATTAATAATTAAGGTTATTAATTAATAATTAAGTAAGGTTTAATAAATTGATTAAGAAGTGATTAATTAAATAAATGATTTGAAATGGAATAATTAATTAATTAATGATTTATTAAGCATGATTAAGTGATTAATTCTCAAGTAATTAATTTGAATTGAATTAATTACAATAAGGATTAAGATGCTTGCTTATAGATGATTGTATAAGTAGAATATCTGATTTTGTGATAACTATTTGGTGATATTTTGTGATACCCTATGATATATTCTGGATATATCTGTGATGTTTGTGTATGATTTATCTGTGATAAATGCTATGTGAATTCAAAGTGTTAAATTAAATTGTTTAAACTACTAAACAACTTGACCTTTAAAAAGGCGTTTGGATTTCGATGAGACCGAGATCGGGTGTCAATTATGATTATCCGAAAACCACATCGGTCCAAATTAAATGATAGCTCGAGGCATCTCAAGTGAAGATCGAGATGGTGTTTCTGAGTACAAGGGTTATTATTGTTAACTCTGAGGGTGATTCCAAAATGAGTGTAACGAGATAATGCCTTCGGTTTCGTTGGAACCCGGAACGAACTTATATGGATTGGATGCTTTCAAAACATCGTCAAGCGGAAGAGATGTGTTCTATAAAGGTAATTGTAGCCTCAATCCTCATCAACCGGGAATGGATAAAATAGGGGAGATGCAACAAGGTTAGGTGGGTAGCACCCAAGCAGGACGAGATATACCCCTGTCTAGATGTCTCTTTATTTCGGCTGTATGGGCAGTTGTTAGGCACAACTGTGGGGTTATCTTGTTCGGAACTGTTCAGTAAGGAATGGTTCCGGCCTTGTGTTGTAGGGGGTCGGGAGTGATCCTCGGTACGGTGATCTAGGCCCCGTACTATGACGGGCGGTTCCCCAGTAGCCCTACCATTGATGGAAACTCATTTTCCCTACGAGACCCTACGGTTTTGATTTGTATTACCCACTTTTGTGGCTAGTAGCTGGAATTTAATAGATGTAACAATTTCGGCTATTTTCTATTTACTTGAAAACCCTAGACACTATTATAATATCACTGGATTTCCTATAAAATGTTTTGGTTAGCGTAAGGCAAAAACTTACTCGTGTTTATGTGTGGGAAGTCTTACGTGATACCTTTATTTTCAAATGGTTTTCAAAATTAAACAACGTTAACCCGTTTACTCACATCAGACTCATGTCTGACCCGGAGTTTATTTTCTGTTTTTCATAAACTCTTGGGTACTCAAATTTTTATGAGTAGCCTAGTGATAGGTTTTGGATTGTTGAGTTCTGGAGGAGCTTGGAGCAGGAGTCCAGACGTATATATCTATCTATCTAGTTCCACTGTGTTAGTTGATGTATGTTGTATTTTGGGATATATGTATTGGCAGATATATATATATATATATATATATATATATGACTGTCTTGTTGTATGATGTTGTGTAACTCTGATATATGTAAAACTACGTAATAGTTATGTGATGTATTATATTTTGTTCCGTTTCCGCTGTGAGATTCTGATGTTGTTATCCTTTATTTCTATCTTTTCTATTTCTATCTCTTTCTTTTCTTATTGATGATACGTCGTTCTGTGGTTAGAAAGGCGGGTAATCAAATAAAATGTATACAATACTTCAATAATGAATTCTTTGATGATCCAAATAATCGAAATGGATATAAATTATGTAAGTAAAGAATGTAAATTAAAGAAATAAGCCTTGCTTGAATGAATGAAATTTAAAATTTTGTAAGTAATAAAGAGAATTAAAGAAAAATCATTGTACGAGGGAAAATGAAAAATAAGATAATATGAACAATAAATTATGTGAAAAGATAAATAGAGTACTCTTAAAAATGTGTTGAATTATTGTTTGTTTAACTTATGGATTGATTGGGAAATGGTGCTTCTATTTTGTATGAAGATGTGTAAATAATCTATAAAGCTTTATCTATGACTATTAAGTGTATGGTTTACTTCATGGTTTACTTATCATTATATTTGATTAGAAGTTCTGAACCCAAACAAACCATTTAATTTGGTTGCTATGGATGTATGATTGTTTTCTTTGTTGAAATAACGTTTGTATTATTTGTTTGCAAGTGATTGTTGTTATGTTGTAGTGACTAGTTTTTTTATTAGTTGAAAACAACTTAAATATTTCTCTTTTATACATAATTATTAACCTCTTTGGATTATATGAGTGAAATACAGGTATGGAAGCAATAGCTACTGCTTTTGGTTTCATAAAATAAGCGTTATTTGCCCGACAAATAGGTGCGTTCTCAGAATACGGTTTTCTAGCGATATTATATTGTTCTTCCCATGGTTTGGGATATATTATTTTGGAAAATATGATATATATATATACTGTTATTATTGATATTATTATTTCTTCCTGACCTCTCCATACAGAGGAGACTCTGCCGAAATTTCCGTGAATTTTGGACTTAGAAAATTTTATGAAATGTTTTTGAAACTTTTGTTAACTTGAATATATAAGGAATTAATTGTTATAAATTTATATATTTTATTTAATTTGTTTAATTTTTAAAATTATTTTTTTATGAATTTAATATTTTGGATAAGATATATTGATTTCTCAATTCCTTCTTTCCATTCTTTTCCTTTTCGAGGATGAAAAGTTTTGAGCGGGAGAGAGTATAACGACCCATAATTTTCGATAATTAAAAATAGTTTATTCAATAAAGTTTAGTGATTAGATATTGGAAGAAATAAAAATTAATTATTTATTAATAAAAATATAACTGGAGTAAAATGTAATAGCATTTATTTAAGGTAATTTACAATTGCTTTGAATGAAAATCCAATTAATTAAAAGGATTAAAAGGTTATAATTGATATAGATTGTAAATAAATGATAGTAATGAATGTATTAATGGATAATTGGATTAAAAGAGAAATTGATAATTTAAAAGTTGATTAATTGAATGAAATAATGTGTAATAAATGGAAATTGAATAAAACTAGTGTAATGAGGGTTGTTATAACAATCGTTTGTAAATAATAAACTTATAAATGTTATTGAATGTAGAAAGGTGGCAATTGTTATCTGTTACCAATTAAATTAATCAATTACAAATAAATGTAAATAAGTGTTACAAGAATGTGAGTTAAGACAAGAACTATAAATTGTGAATGTATTAAAACATATAGAGTATTAATTATATCCATAAGAAAATAACAGATGTAATAAAAGAGTGAAATCAAGCTAAATAAATTAATTAGGATTTTAATTTATAATTAATGTGTGAAATTGGCAAAAATTCAATATAATTGAAATATAGTAGTTAATACAAATGAAAGTTGGAAATTGTAGCTTATTAAGTGAAATAAGATTTCAACACATATTGACTATGTCTATAGAGTAGTAATGGATCTAATAAAAAGACTGAAACCAAATTTAAACAATTTATTAGGATTTAACTTTAATTAATTGGATTTAATTACAACTGGAATTGAACATTGTAATTAGTGAAAATCAAACACTGAATTTGATATGTAAATTTTCTTTAAGTTTTAATAAATGTCTAAGTAATATAAAATGATGGAATTTGTTAGTTTATAAATATTGAATTAAAAAGTGATTTAATTAATTTAATATTAATTTATTTAGTTAATGTGAAAATAGCCATTTTGGCCACTATCTCGCATTTTGACGAAACTAGTTTCATCAGATCTGTAACAATGAACTATTGTAAGATTTCAAGTTTCGTAGCGATCGGGCTTGTCGTTCAGTCATATGGATTCGAAATGCCTAGAAATCAATTTAATTGAAATTAATTTGAAATGAGCTGATTTTAACATAACTTCTTCGTACGAAGGAATTAAGACCTGAAACCTATTCCATTGAGTTTAAAAATATCGAAAACATCTATTTTGATATATGGGATGACCATTTTCGTTTCAGGAACGAAACGGGCTTTTTGGGTCGTTTATCATTCGACTTTCAAATCAATCTAGTCCATCAGTTCTATTTCTGATCTGCCTATAAATAGCTTGTTATAAACCCTAGCCATTTCTCATTTTATTGTCTGTACGAACAATTTCGTCTGTCCACTTCTCCTTCTCAATGGCAGACGAACAAATTCCCAATTCAATTTCAAACCAACAATCAAATCGAAAAACAAACTCCTCCTAAATATGTCAAATTATATATCGATTTGAAGCTCTCGACGTGCATAAGTCAAATTTGCAGTTGGTTTTTCGATTTGGATATATGTGTGTCTGGAATTTGAGGAATAAACCTCGGCCGTTCATCTTGTCACGATCAACTTTGTCGGATCGCCAGATCGAGGGTACCTATATGTGGATAACCTCGAGTGTAGTTCATCAGCGTAGTTTGTTTGGTGTGTTAACGGTTGGATCGAGCTCAAAAATCCGACAAGGATTTCTCGGATGGCGGTAGAGGATGCTGTATTTTGAACGTGACTTGGTGTCTTGTGGCCATGGGTTGACTCGAAGATCGCGGGGGGAGGTATCTGGGGCCGCGTGCGTTCGAGGCTAGGGAGGTGGCACCATTCGCGATGGTGGCGACCTCGTTTGCACGCTAGGGTTTCGAGTTCTGGAAGCCACGCGATGGAGCATCTGTTCGAACACATGCACCGTTGGGAAGAAGGTACGTGGCAGTCTATTTTTTTTATTTGTTTAATTTAATTTTAATTTTAATTTTAATTTTAAATGTTTTAACTAGCATAACTTTTACATACGAACTCGAATTTGGGCGCGGTTTGTTCCATCGAGATCGTATCGAAATTCGAGACATTTTGAAGTTGGTTTGGATGAATTCTAAGACTGTTTGGATTTAGGCCTAAATTGGATTAAATCGATTTAAAATCAAAGGTGGGTGTTTTATATTGTTATAACTGCAAATTCCCTATGGATTGAAATGACACATACCCGAACGATCTATAGACTAGGGAAAAATCATTATGGGTTGAAATGATAGACTCAATCGATTTTATGGATTTTACTTAAATTCGGGATTGCGGTTTGAAATGATATATAACTGTAAAATTTTAAATTGCCGATTGATATGATAAATAACCGTATCGCTTGACCCTAGGGTAGAGAATTATATATGGACACCAGATTGGTTATATTTAATGATTTTAAAATCCTTTGTTTTGAATTTAGTTAAATGATATTTTGAAAAAGAATTTGAGTCAAATAAATTAAATTATTATTGAAATTCGAGTTTTATGTTGGAACTGGAATTGATTTAAAGAATTGGTTAAAGAACATTAAATTGAAATTTTAAGTTGGATTTTGAAGTATAAATGGAATTTATCGAATTTGAGTCATTAAAATTGTGAAATATAACTTTGATATATATATATATATATATATATATATATATATATATATATATATATATATATATATATATATTGGACTCGTAGTGACTTAAATGGATACTTCAAACATGAATTAAAATCAATATAAAATTTAATATTTTATTTAGAATGTGAATGGGGGCTTGAAATTTGATTTTTGTTGATTATGAAATTGAAATGGTTCTATTGTGTTGAAATGAAATAAATAGTAAATTGATATTAATTTAAAAATTCATTTTTTTAATATAAACTATTTTAAAAATATATTATTGTAAAGACTTTAATTATTATGATTTTCAAACTATTACACTATTTAAACCTATATTAAATATATAAAACCATTTTAACCTATTTTAAACCATTTAATTTATTTTAAACTAATTAACCCATTTTAACTTATTTTAAGTCTAATTAATCTATTTTAAAGCCACTTAATCTATTCTGATTATATTTAGTCTATTTTAAATCTATTTAACTATCTTAGATCAATTTAATAGTATCTTTAATCTATAACTAAACAATTTTAGTATTTTAACTAATTATAACTATTTTAACTATTTAAAACTATTTAAACTATTTTCTAAATTTTCAGACTAAGTAAAGGGAAGTGTTTATATTCAAGATCCTTGATTTTAAAGCAAATATGGTTAAATGATGTAATAACCTAAGTTGAGAACAAAATGACACATTTGAGTGAATAAGATGATTTTGAAACGAAGAATTAATTAACAGAACTTATCGATAATTTTAATATAATTTGAATTTCAAAAGTGAATATGATTTGAAGGTAAATACGATTTAGATGTGAATATGATTTTGAAAGTGAATATAGTTTGAAAGTGAATATGATTTTGAAAGATATATGATTTGAAATCAAATATGATATTTTGAAGTTAAGTATGAATTGACTTTTGAAATGTAAAAGAACCAATCGGTGTGAAATAAGCGTTTGGTTGTTAAAGAGACCCGGATCAGATATTGTCATACTTTCTTCCAATATCGAAAACCACTTTAACAACTGTGCACGTGGTGGTGATTCCAGAAATGAAGTTGGAGGGTTTTATGTGCGATTCTTTATGAGGTATTTACGTAGCCCTGACTCCTATGAGGTAGCTTGATGTGGCTAAAATAGGAGCCACGCCGGGCCAAGTGAGGTCGCACCTCCGATCGGACACATTTCTTCGATACCATATTATGACTTTGTGATGATTTGGTGGCTACCCCTTGATTTTGATTTGGGAGTGTGTTCGGAGGTGGGTGGTAGTAGCTGCTATGCGTTACCACCAGTTCGAATACGTAAATGGTATATCTACCCTGGCAATGCCTCGAGTGCCTTGTTGCATGCCCTATCGCGCCTTTATGAGTTTGGTTTGTACCAAAACCTATGGAGTGCCGTCTGATAGCCCTCCAGTTTATGGAGTAATTACGGTACTGTATAGACTATGGGAATATATAAAAATGTGTTATGGGGGATATGGGTAACGCCTTAACGCTATTTTAATAATTTTACTTTACTGTAGACATATTATAATAGCATATTGTACTACATAGTAAATAGTTTAATGCATCCTTAGGTGATGTGAATCTCGAACATCTCTTAAGTTACTGCACTCACGTTAGACACTGGATAAGAGATGTCAAATCCTATAAACATCTCTAAAGCCGTTCTACTCGTATTTATTCACCGTTGATTTAACTTACATAAGGTTTTTTTAGTTTTGACTCGAGCGTTTTGTCTTTTCAATTCGCTTGGGTCAGCCTGAGCATTTCAGGGTTGAAGACCTTATTTCTGAAGGACAAAGACGAAGATTTGTACTATTGTTATTTGTGATATGTGTTCCATTGCATCATGTTGTTCCACTGCATTTCTTTATTTATTTTCTGTTTTATGTAATTTGTAAACAGCTTCGTGAATTATTATTTGATTATTATATTTTGTCATTCCGCTTCGAGATTTTGTACTTTTTTTTCTTTCTCTGTTTTTTCTTATTTACCCCAAAAACAATCTGCCCTTTTGTATGGTTTGAGTCTGATGTGTGTGGTTTATTGTCGATTTAAACTGTCCAAAAAAGCAGGTCGTTACAATCGCTGTTAGTTTTTTTGACCTACAACGTACCATGCCTTTTAATGTGTCCTTTTGGGTATATTAAGAGGTGTGGGTTGTTTCATTCCCAACCCATGTGTTATAAATGCAACGATCCTAATAATATAGCCGACCAGTGCCCTAATTCTGTCGAACAAATCAATGCTTTCAATAAAGCCAAAAATGGCCTGTTTTCTCCAAACATACAATCCTGGTTGGAGAAATCATCCAAATTTTTCTTGGAACCAAATATATCCCAACACAAATACGGTTCGTCCTAATTTTCAAGCATTCTCGAATAATGCTTTGAATCCCCCTTTTCAACCTAATCACTTTCGACCAAATTTTGCAGGTCCATCTCATTGTCACCGCAATAATCAAATTTTCAACCAAATGCTGCTCAACCTCCCCAAGATGATAAACATTTAAGTTCACTTGAGAAAAATCTTGAAATATTGGCTAAAGCAATTACTCAAAGCCTTCAAACAAGTTGCAATTTGCAAAATTTACTAAACTCATATATGCAAAACACAAACCAATCGATTGCAAAACTTGAAATGCAAATGAGTCAATTAGCCACATTTTTCAGTGAACACAAAGGAGTTACATTCCTAAACCAACCTGTTTCAAATCCCATAAATCAAAATGCTTATTCAAATCAAGCCTATGTTGTTCAGGATAGCAAGATCACCCAACCGAATGCTATCACAACTCTACATTCCGGTAAACAAATCGATAATTAAGTCACTAATTCAAACGATTTACCGGAAACCTCTCTCGACACCTCTAAAACAATAAATGAATCTGAATAGAATGTGGATCCAAACATTGAATCGAATAACAATCAAAATTCTTCTTCTACTCAAGTAGACCCACCTACTGAGTATCGTGTTTCATTTGCACATCGCCTTCGATACAAGAAACAATCGGTCCAAATGAAAAATATGTTTTAAATGTTTAAACAAGTGAAAGTTAACATCCCGCTTCTTGACAATGTTCAGCAAGTCAAACCTTACGCAAAATTTCTTAAGGAGTTGTGTACACAAAAACAACACACTCAAGTGCCCAAAAAAGTCTTCTTAGCGGCCAGTTTGGGTGAAGTACTGTCTCAATCCATGCTTGTTAAATACAAAGATCCTGGTTGCTTTACAATCTTATGCACAATTGGACAGAAGACGATTAAAAAATGCTTGATAGACTTATGTGCAGGTGTCAATTTGATTCCATACTCTATGTACGAACAATTAGGCTTAGGTGAGCTCAAACCCACAAAGGTCACACTTCAATTCGCTGATCGTTCCATTAAGAAGCCCGTGGGAGAAATCGAGGATGTTCTCATTAGAGTAGAGAAATTCATATTCTCCGTAGATTTTATCATTATCAAAACACAACCATGACAAACCCTACGAGTCAAATTCCATTGATTTTAGGCTAACCATTCTTAGGAATTTCAAAAGCCTTGATCCATAGTTGCAACATTTCGATGAAGATATCTTTTGGAAACATGACTTTTGATCTTAACATTTTCAGTCTTGAAAGCACACCGAATGAACCTCGCAACCAAACGTTGGAAGTTAGTTCCTTTCGCGAAAACTTCAAAAATGAGAAGATTGACATTAACGATGAATGCGAAGCTAAGTAGGAAAGATTGTTTCACAAAATCCCCAATGAGATTGAGTACAAGCTTCCCTTTGAATCGCTTCTAGTTGAGTCCGAATCTCAACCTAATTCTTTGATCGAGCAACCATCAAAGTTAGACCTTAAGCCCTTTCCCGATCACCATAAGTACGCATACTTAGGTGATAACGAAGCGTTTCCCGTCATAATGTTTACGACTCTCTCTCTTGATCAAGAAACGTTCTTACTTTCAATTTTGTCCACAAACAGAGAAGCAATTGGATGGTCAATCACTGATATAAAGGGAATTAGTCCCGCTCTTATTCAACATCACATCCATTTGATTGACGATGCCAAGCCTGTTCGTGATGCACTATGAAGGTCTAACCCAAAAATGATGGATATGGTGCATGATGAATCTCAAACTTCATGATAATGGTATTACATACCCAATCTCCGATAGTTTATAGGTTAGCCCAATTCACGTTGTACCGAACAAGTATTGATTTACCGTTGTCAAGAACGATTCTAATGAACATTCCAACTTGAACTCAAACAGGTTGGCGTCTTTGCATTGACTACCATAAAACAAATGCCGCAACACATAAGGATCACTTCCCTCTTCCTTTTATTGACCAAATTCTCAAATGTTTAGCCGATCACGAATTTTATTGCTTTCTTGATGGTTATTCCAGATATAACCAAATTCCAGTCGATCCCGAAGATCAAGAGAAGACAACTTTCACACTTCCCTTTGGCACTTTTGCTTATCGACATATGCCCTTTGGCCTTTATAACGCTCCTGCTACGTTTCAAAGATGCATGGTTAGCATTTTTTTCGATATGATCGAATGATCTCTCGAAGTGTTTATGGACGATTTTTCTATCTTTGGAAACTATTTTTCTGCGTGTATACACCATCTTGAACTTGTTCTTAAACGATACAGGGATAAAAACTTAATGCTAAACTAAGAAAAATGCTACTTTATAGTCACTCAAGGCATAGTCCTTGGACATGTCGTTTCAAATATAGGCATTGAGGTGGATAAAGCGAAAATCGATGTCATTGCAAATATACTCATTCCTAAATCTGTTAAAGACATTCGCTCTTTCCTTGGAAATGCAGGATTTTATCAACCTTTGTGAAAGATTTTAGCCAGATTGCTCGACCTTTTAGGACTCTTCTTGGAAAAGATGTTCCATTCGATTTTACTTTGATTGTATATCTTCTTTCGAACGTCTCAAAACGAACTTGTTTCTGCTCCTGTAATTTGCTTACCGAATTGGGATCTCCCATTTGAAATAATGTGGGATGCCTTGAATTTTGCAGTTAGTGCTGTCTTAGGACAATGCATCAACAAGATCCTTCACATTATCTACTATGCTAGTATGACTCTGAACGATGCTCAACTTAACTACACAACCATTGAAAAAGAACTTCTAGCGGTAGTTTTTGCTCCCGAAAAATTCTGACAATGCTTGATAAGGTCACACATTACTATGTACACGGACCATTTTGCGCTTAAATATCTCTTTGCTTAAAAGGATGCTAAGTCTCGCTTAATCTATTGGATCCTTTTATTACAAGAGTTTGATCTTACAATAAAGGAAAAAAGGATCCAACAAGGTCATAGCCGACCACTTGTTTCTTCTTCCTAACGCACCATCAACTTTACCAATCAATGAAAACTTCCTCGATGAATAATTTCTTTCAATTTCTATCTCCATGGTACGCTGATATAGTGAACTACTTAGTCACTAAAGAAACTCCCACATTTTGGTCCAAACACGACAAATGCAAATTCATGTCCCAAGTGAAATATTTCTATTAGGACGATCCATACTTGTTCAAGTATTGTCCCGACCAAATCATTCGACGTTGCATCCCGGATAATGAGATCAGGAGTATTCTTTCATTTTGCCACGATCAAGTGTGTGGTGGACATTTCGGTCCTTGGAAAACTGTAGAAAAGACGCTTCAGTGTGGTTTCTATTAGCCTTCTCTTTTCAAAGACACATTCGAATTTCGTAAAACTTGCAATTGATGCCAAATGCTTGGAAGGATTTCTCGATGAAATTTGATTCCTCTAAACCCCATTCTTACGATTGAAATCTTTGATTTTTGGGGTATCAACTTTATCGGACCTTTTTCCAATCTTTTGGAAATTTGTATATTCTTCTCGCCATTGATTACGTCCCGAAATGGGTTGAAGTTGTTTCGTGTAAAACCAACGACAATAGAATTGCTGTGAAATTCCTTAAAGAAAACATCTTTTCGAGGTCCGGCATACCTCGCATAATAATCAGTCACAACGGAACCCAGTTTTGCAATTGTTTTTTGAAACTTTAATGAAGAAATACTCGATAACCCACAAGTTATCCACTCTGTATCATCCTCAAACTTGTGGCCAAGTTGAAGTTTCAAATCGTCAAATAAAACCAATTTTGGAGAAAACAGTTAACAAAAATCGTAAAGATTGGTCTTAGAAATTGACCGACGCGCTTTAGGCTTACCGCACTGCTTTTAAAACTAACCTTGAGATGTCCCCATTTCATTTAGTTTACGGGAAAGCTTGCTATTTATCGGTTGAAATCGAACACAAAGCGTTGTGGGCAATAAAGAACTTAAACTTTAACCTTGAAAAGGCCAGTGAAAACAGAAACTACAACTCAACAAACTAGAAGAACTTAGGAACAATGCGTATGAAAATGAAAAAATTCATAAAGAAAGAAAAAAAAATTTCAAGACAAATCAATCCTAATGAAAATGTTTTCACCAAACTAGGTAGTTCTTTTATATGATTCTAGACTTCATTTATTCCCTCAGAAACTAAAACCGAGATGGACCGAACCATTTATGGTACAAACTATTTTTCCACATGGTGCCGTTGAAATAGAAAACCTATGTGTAACGACCCGGTATTTTCAACCATTCACATCCACACATGTCAGACTTGAATTGCTCAAAATACCACGTTGTAAATAAAAATTTGGCAATACTCAGCATAAACAGTAAATAAATAATCATAGACACATAGTAATATAATGCAGTGGAATAGATAAATAGTAGTTTATGAAGCTACTATATAAACATCAGAGTTAGAAATAAACTACAACAGAATATCTCAGATGCAGTGAAGTCTCTAGTACGAGCGGATGACTTCTCTAAACCAATCAACTGGAAGGGCTGAAAGCAGAATCGATAGTTGGATCCCCAAACAAAGCTCTAAACTCCGAAGGTGAGTCTCAAAGGCTATATCACTCAGTCTGACCCGAGCGCAAAGCAAAACACAAAACACTCGAGTCGGGATTAACATTCTTATATCAATAAATCCAACTCAAGTGAAATATCAATTGAAATACAAGTAACTCAAAGGATGTTTGGAATAACCATCCACTAAGGATCTGTAGAACTATCTACAAGGTGGAAATATACACTATAATACCGTGGTCATTCAAATTAATTTATACTTCAAAACCAAAATATCATTTTCCTTTCAAATATATCTATTTTCCAAAATGGTATATATATATATATATATATTAAATAATTTATAAAGTAAAGTATCTGAAATTTCCTCAACTTCACATATTGATTCCAATCAACTCAAATTCCAAATTCCCATTTATTCAAAGCTCAGTTCATTAATTCAATTCAGTTCTCAATAACCATTTAAACTTTCGATATATTCAAAGCTTTAATATTCAACATTTTCAAAGTTAAATCTAACAGTTTCATATGGATCTTGATTTAGCTTCATTATTATTTAGTCAGGAAATATCCACTTAACAAGTTCAATATCATTTATATAGCCTTAGATTACATTTTATAGAATATTTCCTTAAATTTATTTAAACTTAAAATATCCATTTAATCCCTTTTACCAAAACCAAGTTATAAAATCGTATCTTAAATCCCGAATTCGATAGTTTCAAATCGATGTAATTAAATATAATTCTTAATTAAATCCCTTTCCAATTAATTCAACTTTATCTTCTCAACCTTAACTTATTTAAAATTTTACCAAATCTATTTTGAAATATAAATTTAAGCGAATCCTTAAACATATTATATGTATTAAATCAATCTCAATTAGATTAAATATTATTATTAGGTCTATACATAAAATTTTCATTTTTATACATATAATATTCTAAGAATCAGTCTATATTAAAATTATATTTTCTTTCCAAAACCACAGAAATTATTTTCAAAACATTTATATTGGACCAACGGTGTCTGTATATAATTTTCTATCCTATGGTCAAGTGATACGGGTATTTATTATTTCAATCCGTAATTTAAATATATACGGGTAGATATCCTTTCGACCCGCAATCCCAAATTCAATTCAAATGAAAATCGCTTGGGTCTATCATTTCAACCCATAACGATTTTCTCCTATTCTATAGTCCGTTCGGGTATGTATCATTTCAACCCATAGTGAATTATATCCTAACAGGGAACTTGCAGAGTGATAAGAGATAATATAAAATATAACAGCAGGCATATATCATCAATTACAATATAATATAAAAAACAGGATATGGTGCAATATCCCATAAGTGAACAGTTACAGATAAGAGCATATATAACAATTTAAATAACTAACAACAGCCTATTTCAATTGACGTTTTAATTGAAATCAAATTTAATAAATATAAGAACGTTAATCGTAAGTGATTGCTCACCTTTCGAGGCTAGAGAGATTCGACGCAGAAATGAGCTACTAAATCCAAAGCAACGCTAGATGGATATGATTTGATGTAGAAAACAGGCACGACGGACAAGGCTCATAATGGGAAATCGATGAGAATGATTGAATTAGTTTTGTTATAACGGGACTATTTCATTTTATATATTATTATTTGTTTCTAAAATAATTTCAAACATATATTTTCAAATCCATATCATGTCCCAAATTTTTTAATTTAAACAAAAATCAATATACAATGTTTATATAATTCATACATTTCCATAAAATTTCCTTAAATCCATCTTAAACGCTAACACTAATATAAGTTTGGAAACCGACCCAACATTTATGCAGACAAATACAAATCCATATACAACGATATATATATTATCTTTCCATGAAATAAATATTAAAATTTTAAGATGAATGTTGAAATAAAAATCATTGTTTACATTTAAAACGCGTAAACAGTTTAGATGTTGAAAATAGTACATATATTAAAATACTTTAAATAGTTTATATATTAAAATAATTTGTATATAAATTCAAAATTTTAAACACATATTAAATTAATATATATCTAAAATCATCATTTTTGAAAAAAAATAACATATCTACATAATATACTTTATATAATACTTACAGATATGCTGCCTAACACAAACAGATACTTTAAACAAATATATTTCTGAATAAGATAAAATATAAACAACAAGTTGAACCCATGTTAACAACTTTACTAAACACTTAACTTATATTATTATACAAATAATAGGTTATATGATTTACATACTTGATTCTATATGCATAACAAAATATACTGTAAGCTTTTCAGATTATGTTGTAAGCCTATATATGCATGCACTATATTACTATATGCTGCTTATACAATTTTTATAGATTAAGTAAACTTATAAAACAATGTAACTAATAGATTTTCAGGCTCATATAAAACTTATACCTACCTATATTTTATTTCACTTTAATTTAATTTTATTTTTTTTATTTTTAAAACACACGTACACATTAAAAATCAACTTATATATAACTATATTGTTCGTACTATAACTTATAGATATAAAAACTTATAGATATAAAACAGAAAACCTATTTAAGAAAGATCAGATAACAGATTTATGTACACTTATGGATATATATATCTTTAAATACAAGAGAGGAGCAAGGCCGAAAGAAGTGGTGGTGGAGGGGCGTAGGCCTGTTGTGGTGGTGAAGAGCCGAGCACTTGATGGAGTGAAACAATGGAAACAAAAGAAAAAACAAGAAGAAGAAAAAGAAAAGAAATAAGAAAAAATAAGTGCAACCTTTTACCTACAGGAGAAGCTTCACATGCAAGAGAGGAGATGAAGGCCAAATAATATGCGGTGGGTATTTGTGTACGTGGGTTTTGAATATTTATCAGGGGAGCTTGCGTTGATTAAGTGGGAGAAAGGCAAGAAATTTTGTTTAAAGTGGTAAGAGAAAATTTAGGCATTCATTTCTATTAAATATACAGAAGCAAATGGAAAGAAACAAAAGATTTTGAAATGGCTAGTGTAAATCAAAGATTATATTCCTATTAAATACGGAGACGCAAATGAAAGTGGAAAGTTTTACACGTGATTTGTAAGGTAGGAAATCATATTTGAACAGATGTTGATTGATTTTTACCAGCTAAGATATGAAGTCAAAGAGTGCGTACCAAAGATGCCATAATTAAAACAAAACGTACGCCCAATGTGATATCCCGAAAATTTTGGCAATATCAATTTAATAATATGTATTTAAAATTAAATTAAGTTGATAAATTCTATTAATAAAAACTAACTTGATTTAATAATCCAATTAAATAAATGTTTAATTGGTGAATTTTAACTTTTAAAAGCTAATAAATTGCTTTCTACTTATAATGTATATAAATATTTATATATATTGTAGATAGATAAGTTTTGATTGAAGTTTAAAAAACAAATAAAATCTTGTTCCAATAATTCATTTTGATAATTTAGAAATTATTATTGTATTTAATAAATAACTATTCAAAACTATTTAATAAATAATTATTTGGTTTTAAGATACTTAAAGAAAATGTTTTAAATTGTTTAAATATATTTTAAAGCATAGTTTAAATTTTAATAAGATAAACAAAAGTTTATTTTGTTTTGTTTTTGAATGTAGCTTAATAAATATAATTTGGAATTATATATGGAAATTTAAAATACCATTTATATATTAAAACATTTATGCATTTAAACAAGTTAGACAAGTGATAAGTAATTTATAATTTCTTTTATAAATTATTTAAATTAATACATATGTTATTTTCAAATAATAATAAATGTATAAATATAGATAAATTTTTAAAAAGACATTATTATTATTATTTTAAATTAAGTATGTTAATATAAATTAGTTTTAATTGGATTTTTAAAATTTATAGCATTTGAATTTGATTTAATTTTGAAATTTCAAAAGAATAAACATATCTAAATTATATAAGTAAGCTTTCATTTTTTTTCTATAATTTGTTTCATTTCATTTTCTTTAAAAGGAAATGCATATACATTTACTTATGGAAATAATTTATATACATATGTATTTAATAAATAAAGATAAAGAGGGTTTCTTTAGTTTTAAATTAAATAAAAATAAATAAAATTTCTTACAAGACACATGTTATTATATTAGGGGGTATAATGACAAGTGTAGTTAAATTGAGTAACTAATAATACATGTGTCATTCTTGTTTTTATTTTTCTTTTATTTTAAAAAAAATCATTTTATCTTATATAAGCACATACTTCTTTCCTTCAGTTTCTTTTTAATCTTCATTTTTTTTCAAAGGCTAAGACAAAAATTTCAGCCGAACCAAATTTGTTTCCAAAACTCCCAAAAAACCAAAATCAATATCCTTTAATTCATTTTCAAAATCAAATCTGGGATCTTCAAAAACTTGCTTCAAATCAAACCTGTAATTCCTTTCAAAAGCAAAATGAAAAGCCTCTTCATTTCTTTAAAATCTGGGAATCAAGCATATGCCTGCATCTTTCAACCTGAAGCAAGTTCAAGTTTCAAATAGCCTGCATGCAAATCTAAATGCAAAGCAACTCAGTTTATGATCAAAGAAGTAAAAGATTTCAAATAGTTTTTAAAATAAAGGCTCTGTCCTCATTTGTTTCAGGTGAGTAACCTCACAAATTTAAAACTTAAGTAGTTATGGTTGCATGCTAGTTTTCTGTGAGAAATATTTTATTGTGTATGTTGTCTTCCGTGTATGAATGGATGATGAGTATAGATTACTGTTTTATGCTACTATAGTTTTTTTTAAGTTCCAGGTTCATAATTTAGTAAAAAATCAAGTGCTCTTGAATAAATCTTTAATAGTACATGAGTCTGGAACAAGGTATGTTTAATTTATCCTAAATTTTAGTTTAAAATTTTGTTTAAGTTAAAAAAAAATCTGCAGTTTTACAGGAAGGTAAGGAAACAACTGTGCAAACTCAAAACAAGTAAAATTCGTTTTAACTGTCTTATAGATTTAGTTACATGAATCAAAAGATAAAGATAAAAATTTATTTTTGAAACAAAAATTACGATTTTTAATAATGGGATTTAGAAGCATTTCTGGTTTAACCAGAATTTGGATTTCGATGAAAATCTGATGAACTCTGTAATCTGGAAGATAGGGGTTGTTTCTGGTGATGGTAGGATGATCTGTGAGTGGAAGAAAAATAATGGATCGATGTATAGTTGATCATGGCGATGGTGGTTGATAGGGGAAGTTTCTAAACCTAGTTTTTGCTGGTTTAAGAATTCATGATCGTTCCACTGTCTTTAGGTAATCGAGTGCAACAATTTTTGAGGTGATGGTAGCTCGAGTGTTGAAGAAGAGATGTATGGAGTTCCAAAGCCTCTGATGGCCAGAGGAGCGCGGACGAGGAGTTTTTTCAGGTTTGAGGGGTTGCCTGTTGCTTCCAGTTTCTGTATTGGGAGTTCGATTTTGATTTCATGATGCTTGTGAGGATTCTGATGGTCGATGTTGGATCTGAGGGAAAACGTCGACTAGCTCATGGTAGTTATGAAGACCGGAGGTGGTCAGGACCACCGTGCATATGCATGGTGCAATGATCCGTGTCAGGTGTTGAATTGTTTAAGGGGATGGTGTACTCGAGTATTACTCGGGCGATTTGATTATTAGCTCGAAGAAGTAAATGGTTTTACTCGAAGTAATAAAAGAGGGGACTCGGGTATTTTAGATGGTTACAGGTTTCTCTGAAACCTGTATATTTCCAAATTCAAATTAAGTTTTAAAATTGAAGTAAATTTAAAACAGAATTTAAAACTTAAATTTAAAGTATGGATTTCAAACTGAGTTTGAATCCATGTTTTAAAAATCTAATTTAAATTTTATAAATTAAAATGTTTTAAACAATTTTAAAAGGTTTAAATAGTTTAATTTTAAAGTAAAGCCTTAAAGAAAAGTAGAGATTTAACTTAAATTTAAATCTGTATTCAAATCCAAATTTGAATCATAGTTTTGAAAATAAAGGATGTTTTTAAAATTAAATTTTAAATGAAATTGGGTTTAAATTCCTTTAAACATTTTTTATAAATAAGAAATTCTTAGCACAAGTTTTACAGGGTTTTAAAATGTTTTAAAAACTTGTTAAAGTTTAAGTTTGACTTCATTTTAAATCTAAAATTTAAAATGTACTTTGAAATAAATTTAAGTAAATTGTTTTAAATTGCATTGTTAATGATAATGTAATCATTAATAATAAATGTTTTATTTATAGTAAACCAAAGATTTAACGATTTTGGTTTATTAAATTAGTAAGGTAATTAGATGGATAATTAATTAATTAATTTAATTAATTAATTAAGGATTTTGAATTAATTAATTAAGGTTGAAGTTAATTATATAAGATTAATTAATTTGGAAATAAGATCATTAATTAAATAGGTTAAGATGTTAATTAATGATAGAAATGAATTTATCAAGAGATTAAGATTAATTAAGTTAAAAACTTAATTAATTAAACAATTAGTGATTAATTAAATGATTTTTAAAGATTAATAAATTTGTGATTAATAATGATTAATTTAAGTTAATTACTTAAGAAAGATAATTAAAGAAATTGTTGATAAGTTAATGAAGGTCGTTAACTTGGGATTATTTATTAATTAATTAAAGTGATTAATTTTGATAATTAATTAGATTAATTAAATTAGATAATCATTATGGTATTTTGTTAAGTATGATTACTTTATGAAAGTAATTAAAGTTATTAATTACTCATTGTAATTAATTAATTTATTTGATTAGTTTTAAATTAATTAATTAAGTCTAATTAATTTAGAATAATCATTGATGGGTTGATAAGAGATTAATGAAGGATAATTACTTAGAGAAGTAATTAAGATGAGTAATTACTGAATGTAACTTATTAAAGTATGAAAGAGTTTGGGGTTAATTGCTTGTGCAATTATTATGGAGGATAATTACTTTGTGATAGTAATTAATAATTAATTACTTGGTGTAATCAATTTAAGCATTGATTGATTAAGTCATTTGGAAAATAATTAAGTAATGTAATTAATTAAGGGTAATTAATTACTAATAAAATTTATCAAGGATGATTAATAAATATAATTAATTATAAATATAATTAATTTAGGGGTAATCAATTTACTCAATGAAGTAATTAAGAATAGTTAATTACTGAAGTTAATTAATCAAAGGTGATTGATTAATAGTTAAGGTTAATTACTTAATGAAGTTAATTAATCTAAATGTAATTAGAAATCATTAATTAATATAATTAATGATGTAATTAAGATTAATTAATTGAGATTAATTAATCAATGATAAGTGATTAAAGTAATTAAATAATGTAATTAGTTAAGGATTAATGTAATTAATTATAATTAATTAATTAATGAAGTAATTAAAGGTTAATTATAGTATTTGGTTAAGGATAATGAATTTGTGAAATTAATTACTTGAATGTAATTAAAGAATGATTAATCAAGGGAATTAATTAGATGATTGGTTTGTAATCAATGGTTATATAAGCAGAATTTATAGATTGAAGTAATTAATTTAATTTACTTTAAATTAATTAGAGATGATGTAATTAATTTAATTCATTTTAAATTAATTATATATGGTGTGATTATTAATCCTTGTTTATATATGGATGATATAGATGTGACAACCCAAAATTTGGCGGTATTATTTTAATAAGTTTTTAATCTGATAAATTAAAAATACGAACTTATATTTGTTTTATATGTATATATGAGTAATTTGGAAGGGATTATGATTTGCAATTTAAAATAAAGCCTTTCCAAAATAATGAAAACAAAATCTATCTTGTACATATTTAAAATAAATATAAATTTTATTATATATATATAAAAAAAAATCTATATACACTTAACTATTACATAATAAACTATGTAATCTTGCATCTACATTATTCTTCAGTCTGTTCACAATCTTTCATATACCACCTTTTATTTCCTTTTCGTTCAGCAAAAACAAAATCTGTCTTATTCAATAAAATCAAAGGTTCTATATTGTTGATATTTGATCTAATATACATATAAAATGTAATTGAAACAATAATGTTTAAATAATAAACAACCTTATCAATGTTACCCATAAACATAAAAACATAAGTATAAAACATAATTATAAAATATAAGATGTAACTGGAAATATAAACATACAAATAGAATGTAGCCTGTAGATATGCATGCAAGGAAGGAAAGATAAAACAAAATTTGTATGTGAAATGCAAAGTACTAAATATAAGCAACTAAACTTATGAATATAGTTTAAATATCAATAGTTAAAATAGAAATAGAAATAAATATAAGAATAAGTATAAATGTAAGTAAAATTTATGAATCTAATTTAAAGATAGTTAACATACAAGCCATGCCTACCTGCAAAGTCTACATTTATGTACAAAATATCTTTATGCAGTGAACATAATAATAATATGTAAGCATGTTAAGAAACAAGACAAAATACCTTTGTACAAACTATACATATCAGCCGGTATTAATTATGTGTAAGCTAATATGAGGACATGCATTAAATTAGCACAACATTTTGTCAATTCAATTGTAGAAAATCAACTCAGCCACCATGTACAAAATCTTGTCTGAGTATAACAAGCTGAAGCTTGTATTAGAAGCTTATACAACTATTTAAAGCCATTCCTATATATATCCATTATCTTATTTTAACTGGTTTGTTCAGAACTTAGAGTAAACCTGAGAAAATAGTAAAATAAACATCTTTACTTTACAAACTCAAGCAAATTCAACAACAAAGCAGGGAGGCTTTCAGATCGTAGTGTTTCAATCAAGAAGTTGTTCTCTGTTCAGATTGTTTCCATGTGAGTAAACATACCACCTCGAAGTTTAAATCTTGATAATTGATTTATGGAAATCTTGTGCTTGCTATCTTTGTTAATATGAAGATCTGTGTGTTTTGCTGATTTCTGGAAGTTTTGCTATATTGTTGTTCTCCAATATCCTCAAGTTTCTGAACCAAGAGAAATAGAGAAAGATCTATACTCTTCATATAAAGACATTTAAAACTTAGGATTTTAACTAAATAAGTTGTTTAAAACTTAAAACCATAATCAGGAAAATGGTTTAAAGGTTGACTGTGATTATTAATATGGTAAATTCAAATTTACAGTAAAAGCAAATCTATGTGTAAAATTCGAATATCATAAATCATTGATTTTATTTCATTTCTTGAATAAATATACAAAGGCAGGATTTTAAAAAAAAACAAAATGGTAATTTTTAGGCAAGTATTCCAGGTGCGGTTTATTAAGAAACCCAAAATGCTTTTTCACCCATTCCTGTTGATTTAATGAATTGTCGATGTTAAAATTTGCGGTGGAGTTAGTTTGATGGTTTTTGAATCCAGGAAAAATGTTCAAAATTTTTTCTAATGTAAGGATTTGGGGGCGGAATGAAGATAGGGTTTTTGGGTGCGAGTTTTTAGTGGTTTGTAAATTCGTTGATTGTGTCGCCATGAGGTGATCGAGACGTTCGAGTTTTAAGGAGTGGGTAGAGGAAGATGATGGTGAGGTGGGGCCGGAATCGCTTAGCCACTGGTGGTCGACGTTGGGTGGTTGCGGCGATCTTCTTTTGTTATGTTTCGAGTGGCTGTTCAAACAGGCGAGCATATTTTGATTTAGTTCTTATTGCGTCGAACTGAGGCTTGATTTCGTATGTGGGGCCGTTATGGGGTTTGCTGGAGGCGACAAGGGTCGCCAGAATGTTGGCAAGCCACCGTGCACGTGCACGGTGGCGCATGCAGTGCCAGCGTTTTGTGTGGTGGACGTCTCGTGTAATTAAACGAGAATATAAGGGATTTCTTTGAGTCTCTTGGGGCGTGAGTGGGTTTGTTTACCGCTGTTTATAATTTAAACTAAAAAAAAAGGTTAGTGTTGAAGAAGTAGTACACGAGAGAAAAGAGAGAGGTCTCGGGAATATGGTTGAGGAAATCGAAGTGCTACTCAAGTTAAGGCATGGGATTCGCGGGTGCTTATTTTTCAAATTGCAGTATGAATAAAATAAGTTAAGCAGTTGTTTTTCAAACAAGACTTAGACACTGTAAACTTAGTAAATGTATCAGCTAAGTTAAGTCTTCATTCAAGTTTCAATTATTTTAGTAATTAATTAAGAAAACACTTAAGAATAATTACTTTATAGCTGTAATAAAAAAATTGACTGATAAATGATTATGGGGTTAATTAATTTGTAATTAACTATTTGAAGTTAATTAGCGAATGACAAATAGTTAAGTAATTAAATAATTTAATTAACTAATGATTTATTAACTGGTAATTAAGGAAGACTTAATAATTAAGTCGTGTAAATCAATAATTAAGGTTTGTTAATCAATGGTTAAAGGATAATTAGTCTGCAATTAAGATTTAATAATCGAGTTTAAAGGTAATTTAGGGATGGATTACCCGATTGACATTAATCTGTTAATTAATTAAAGGTAATCTCTGGATAAGTAATTAAATATAAATATTTGATGAGATTTAGTGAAGTAATTCATAATTACAAGATGTAAAAAAAAAATTAAAGGGAATTAATTAATGGGAAGTAATTAAAGGGTAATTACTTAGTAGTAATTAAGGATAAATTATTTGGTGTAATTAATCAAAAGGGATTAAATAATTAAGTAAGAGATTAAATACTTAAGAAGTAATTACAGAGGGGTAATTACTGTTTATTGAGTAATTGGGGTTGATTAAGGGATGCAATTGATTAGGTTTAATTGATTAATTAAGGAGTTTGGTTAAGTATAGTTACTTAATGAAAGTAATTAGATAATGGTGATGATTTTAATGTAATTAAAGAATAATTAATTAAGGAGGACTACTTAAGATGAGCGATGATTGGATGGATAAGCAATATGGTTGAAATCAATTAATAAGCCGGATTTAAAGGTAACTGATTTTGACTAATTAGATTTATTCGAGATGGTACATCTTGCTTATATATGATTAAATGATAATTAAATGCTTTGAATTGATTGATATGGATACCCCTGATATGAAATGGTTCGTGATATGGTGTATTTGGGTGGGAAATGATAATGTGGTTATTTATCAATAAGAAATTGCTAAGTTAAGGTGACATCTTTTATTTAAAATTGAATCGCATTTTACCTGAATAACATGTGTTATGATGGACTGAATTCAAAGAGACCGGGGTCGGGTATTAGTTAATACCCGAAACCACTTCGATTCTATACAAAGCTTGATACGTGGAATCAATAGGATATAATGGAATGATTTAAGTGAATTGGACCATTTAGTCTAAGTTTGGTACTTAGAAATTTATGTGTGAAATAAGTGATGTCTACAATAACTTGTGTAGTTGTAAATTGATATAAGTACCCCGGGTTTATATGAGTTGTATACTTTTGCATTTCATGTTAGCTGGGTTTACTCACGCTGGTTTCCAGCCTGACCCGGGTGTTACTCTGATGTAATGCTCGGGTCAGACCGAGTATTACAGATTTTCAGGTAGGTACGTTTGGAGCTCAGGAGGCGAGCTGGATGGCAAGTACGTACGGAGTATTTCCGCTGCAGTATATTATTGTGTATCTGGGACATGATTTATATGTCTAGTGTCTGTATATATATGTGAAACTCTGATGTATATTAAATGTAATCAACAAATATAGTATTCTTTTGTAAACTATTATTTATTATTATGTTTTATCCGCTGCGAATGTGAGATGTTGTTTCTGTTCTTTTTCTTCTTCTTCTTCTATCTCTTTCTTCTTTTTCATAACTATCTGGAATTTTCGGGTTCGAAAATTTCGGGTCGTTACATTTGGTATCAGAGCTGAAAGGTTAAGCGAGAACCTTGGCTCTGGTGGGGATTACTCATTAAATAGAGTCTGTAGTACTCTAGAATGTGTTGAGTGTATATATATGAGGGCGTACTTGTTATTTTCTTATATAAAGGTTTTAAATGGTTTTATATAAAGTATATTTTGATATATAAACAATATTTCCTTCTAATAAATATTAAGGTAATTGGGTGTTAAATTATTGGAATTAAGATAAGAAGGACTATAATACAACCAAATTAAAATTAAATTAACTAAAAATGAAATTCTGGGATTAGAACTCAGAAATTAAATTGTTTAAAAACTTTAAATGAACAAAGTTAATTTGGTTTAAAAGATTAAACCAACCTTTGAGAATTCAACTCGAATTTATATAATTCGAGATGGTTTAAAAGTGAGATTATAATTTGAAATAGAATTCCAGAAAATATTTGAAAATAAAGTAGGATGAAAATTCCAGAGTAATATTTAATTATGAATTGGATGGATTGGGAATTAGCAATTTTTGGGAGAAATTAAAATTCCTTTTGGTTTGAAAGTGGTTTCCAAGGGTTTTAAAGAAAGAATAGTATTATTTCAAAAATATTTTTGTGTTTGAAATTTGAGAGATTTGAAATCAAAAATATTTGGAAGTGTTTTTTTTAGAGAGATAAAAGCATTGAACTCTTTTGGTCACTGGAAAATAAAGTCGGTGATGACTGCAGCATCATCGATGTTCATTTTCGAGTTTCTAGAAGAGAAATTGCTACCAAATTGTTTTAAATTGGGATTGTTTGTAAATTGGGTTTAATTTTGAAATTCAAAGGGGATAATTGAATTTGCCAAAGAATTTTGGATATAGTTGAATTCTAAGGTGATATTGTAATTTGGACATTTGTTTAAACTCTGGAATCTTGATTAAATGTTTATGGAATAATAAAAATATATTGGTTAAATAAAATGTATAATTCTGAGTTAAAAGCAAAATGTGAATGTAATTGGTTATAAATAGAAGTTGAAAATTTTATATTATAATTAAAAGTTGTACAAGTTTAAAATTCAAATGGGAAATTTGTATTGGATTAACTCGAAAAGGGTATTGTACTTGAAGAGAGTTCAATTGATATTAGACCAGATTTATGTGAATAATTTGGAATTAAAATCAAAGTGGAATTGGTTTAAGATCAAATGAAATTTGATTTGAAATTGGAAAGAAATTGGAAATTAATTCAATTGAGTTGGGAATGAATTAAGTCCAATGGAAATTGGGGTTATTGGAAGCGGGTCAATTTAAATGGGAGTGGAAATTTAAATTGAATCGTTGGGGAAATGAACAGTTGGCTCTTGACTATTTTCAATATAAATTGTTTTGATACAAACTTATTTTTCTAAGCTATTAAATATGTACAACCTTTCTTCCTTAAAGCCAAATTATTTTATATACTTGTTTTACGAATTTTTTTTGAAGCTATTTAACTATTTTTCAACTGTTTTATAAACTAATTACTATTTTTCAACTATTTTACAAATAAATTACTATTTTTTCAATAACCCAAAAAAAAAATTCTGAAACTATTTAACTATTTTCAAATACTCTATAATTGGTTAACTATTTTAAAGCTATTTTGCAAACTATTGATTATTTTTCAACTACTTATCTATTTTTAAAAATTTTCAAGCTATTCTCTAAAATGGTCGGAGTTTAAACTGTTTATGATTAAATATCCAACTGGAATAAGAATTTAGGTGATAATCCAAATGGGGATTAAGGCAAATGTGAATAAGTGAATGGAAATTTAAGTGAATGTGAATAGAAAGGAATTGATATTGGAAAGAGTAATCAAATGTGAATATTTGATTTTGGGCAAACAAAGTTATATCTTTGTTATATATTCTTCCCTTGTTGAATCTATTGTGGGGAGGAAAAGGATTTTGGAAGTGTTTGAAGTATAAAAGGAATTTTATATGAGTTTAAAGTGATCTAAGGTTTTAAAAATTATATATATATGTATATATATAAAGGATCTTATGAGGATTTTTGGAAAAGGTTTTGGGAACTTTTTGATTTGGAAAGGCTTTTGATTTTTGGGTAAAATCAATATTGAATTTGGGAAAGCCTAGTTTGAGAATTATCGATTTTCGGAATAATCGATTTTGTGTAAAGGAGCTTTGATAAAAAAAAAATTATACTAGGTGTATGATTTGAAAGATACTATATGTGTATAGTATAAAGTGTTTTGATGATAGCTCTGGGGAAAAAGGCGCTCCCTTGGAATGGACTTCTCAGGAGTGCCACTGGGTGGCGCTGCCTTGAGCCCAAGTGGGGTTCTAAAGTTGATCCTGTGAGGAGTCCGGACAAAACTAGTTCCTGAGGATTATGAGTTGAGTTTACCATAGCGTAAGTCGTGTGTGCCGCGGAGAGCCAACAGTTACATGGACTTTTGTTGTGACTGCAACGTAACCCAGGATGTAACTGCGACCTATGGTAACATTGCGAAAGTCGTGTGTGCCGCTGAGAGCCAACAGTCTGCGTTTGAGTTTATCTCGGTAGACTGCGACCTATGTAGGAGTGGAGAAGTTTCATTTTGATAGCGAGATCAGAGGCCGCGGAGAGCCAACAGTTACATGGACTTTTGTTGTGACTGCAACGTAACCCTGGATGTAACTGTGATCTGTTGTGTGGGTTCCATGGCGTAATCGTGAGTGTCGTGGAGAGCCTGCAGTTACATGAACTTTTGTTGCGACTGCAACGTAACCCTGGTATGTAACTGTGACCATGGAATGGGGGTGATGATTTTCAGAGCATCCTCACTAAAAAAATAATAATAATATTTCCTCTATTCTCAAAATTGTTTTCTATATTTCAATAAAATTGTTTTCCAAGTATTTTCACTGGGTGTTGAAAACGGGTTTACCAAGTACTTATAGATTTTCAGTCCTACGCCTGATCAACGTATGACTGAATTTCTGTGAGAACAAGGATGGACTGGTTGAGACATCGAGTTATAAGAAATATTTTTATAAAAAGCTATTTTAATTGTATTGTCTAAATTTGAAGGCATTCCTAGATTTTAAAGTAAAAAGGGGATTTCAAACTGGAATTATAAGATAAAATTGGACTCGGGAAATTTCAATGAAGCGATTCTTTGAAATAAAATCGCATATTGATTTGAAAGTTGGAAGTAAGCTAATTAACAAAATAATTACTTGATGGAGCATGTTAATAAAATTTAACTTTGGTTAATAAATGAATTGTAAATTCATAATGGAGTTTGGAAATGAATTCAAATTGTAAAAAGAACTCGACTTGGATTTAATAATGAAATAAATTAGAAGAGATGTTGTAAAAATAAAATAAGGCTGGATTGAAAAAAAGAATGTGATGGTTTGAATTATAAATAAAATTCAAGGGTGATTTGAATAATATTTAATGAGATTTGCAAGTGGATTGGATATAAGAGAAGTGATTATAATAGAAATAGTTTGAGTTGCAAAGCAAAATCCAAGTGAATAGAAATAAATTGAGATGGTCTTGTATTAATAAAATAAATTTGAAATAAACAAGTAAATTAAAAATTTTAATGGGATCACTGGAATTATATAATAAATGGATGAAGCCTGATGAATAAAAAAAAAATTTGAATCAAACTTTAATTGGAATTGGATTATCAGACTGGACTTAAGTTCGGTGGCATATTAATTTGAAATATAAATGAGTTAAGTAGGTGCTTGGGTATTATTTTGATATATTGTGGAGGTGAATTAAAATGAAAGTGAACTGAATTAAATAGAATTTGATTTGATAGGGAATCAAATTGAATGGAAGTGAACTTAAGTTGATGTTGGAATAAATTAACTTAAGTTTGAAGTTTGTGGAAGCTTAGCTTTGAATAAGGGTGAAAGCCATTAAATAAAAGTTTGGGTTGAGGAAATTTGGGAATGATCAGTTGTTAATGTATGGATGATGTGTATGTTTAAATTGTCAATATAAAAACTTTTGAAAATATCTTTTGCTTTAAATTTCGGGGACGAAATTATTTTAAGGGGGGAGGAATGTGACAACCCAAAATTTGGCGGTATTATTTTAATAAGTTTTTAATCTGATAAATTAAAAATACGAACTTATATTTGTTTTATATGTATATATGAGTAATTTGGAAGGGATTATGATTTGCAATTTAAAATAAAGCCTTTCCAAAATAATGAAAACAAAATCTATCTTGTACATATTTAAAATAAATATAAATTTTATTATATATATATATAAAAAATCTATATACACTTAACTATTACATAATAAACTATGTAATCTTGCATCTACATTATTCTTCAGTCTGTTCACAATCTTTCATATACCACCTTTTATTTCCTTTTCGTTCAGCAAAAACAAAATCTGTCTTATTCAATAAAATCAAAGGTTCTATATTGTTGATATTTGATCTAATATACATATAAAATGTAATTGAAACAATAATGTTTAAATAATAAACAACCTTATCAATGTTACCCATAAACATAAAAACATAAGTATAAAACATAATTATAAAATATAAGATGTAACTGGAAATATAAACATACAAATAGAATGTAGCCTGTAGATATGCATGCAAGGAAGGAAAGATAAAACAAAATTTGTATGTGAAATGCAAAGTACTAAATATAAGCAACTAAACTTATGAATATAGTTTAAATATCAATAGTTAAAATAGAAATAGAAATAAATATAAGAATAAGTATAAATGTAAGTAAAATTTATGAATCTAATTTAAAGATAGTTAACATACAAGCCATGCCTACCCGCAAAGTCTACATTTATGTACAAAATATCTTTATGCAGTGAACATAATAATAATATGTAAGCATGTTAAGAAACAAGACAAAATACCTTTGTACAAACTATACATATCAGCCGGTATTAATTATGTGTAAGCTAATATGAGGACATGCATTAAATTAGCACAACATTTTGTCAATTCAATTGTAGAAAATCAACTCAGCCACCATGTACAAAATCTTGTCTGAGTATAACAAGCTGAAGCTTGTATTAGAAGCTTATACAACTATTTAAAGCCATTCCTATATATATATATCCATTATCTTATTTTAACTGGTTTGTTCAGAACTTAGAGTAAACCTGAGAAAATAGTAAAATAAACATCTTTACTTTACAAACTCAAGCAAATTCAACAACAAAGCAGGGAGGCTTTCAGATCGTAGTGTTTCAATCAAGAAGTTGTTCTCTGTTCAGATTGTTTCCATGTGAGTAAACATACCACCTCGAAGTTTAAATCTTGATAATTGATTTATGGAAATCTTGTGCTTGCTATCTTTGTTAATATGAAGATCTGTGTGTTTTGCTGATTTCTGGAAGTTTTGCTATATTGTTGTTCTCCAATATCCTCAAGTTTCTGAACCAAGAGAAATAGAGAAAGATCTATACTCTTCATATAAAGACATTTAAAACTTAGGATTTTAACTAAATAAGTTGTTTAAAACTTAAAACCATAATCAGGAAAATGGTTTAAAGGTTGACTGTGATTATTAATATGGTAAATTCAAATTTACAGTAAAAGCAAATCTATGTGTAAAATTCGAATATCATAAATCGTTGATTTTATTTCATTTCTTGAATAAATATACAAAGGCAGGATTTAAAAAAAAAAACAAAATGGTAATTTTTAGGCAAGTATTCCAGGTGCGGTTTATTAAGAAACCCAAAATGCTTTTTCACCCATTCCTGTTGATTTAATGAATTGTCGATGTTAAAATTTGCGGTGGAGTTAGTTTGATGGTTTTTGAATCCAGGAAAAATGTTCAAAAAATTTTCTAATGTAAGGATTTGGGGGCGGAATGAAGATAGGGTTTTTGGGTGCGAGTTTTTAGTGGTTTGTAAATTCGTTGATTGTGTCGCCATGAGGTGATCGAGACGTTCGAGTTTTAAGGAGTGGGTAGAGGAAGATGATGGTGAGGTGGGGCCGGAATCGCTTAGCCACTGGTGGTCGACGTTGGGTGGTTGCGGCGATCTTCTTTTGTTATGTTTCGAGTGGCTGTTCAAACAGGCGAGCATATTTTGATTTAGTTCTTATTGCGTCGAACTGAGGCTTGATTTCGTATGTGGGGCCGTTATGGGGTTTGCTGGAGGCGACAAGGGTCGCCAGAACGTTGGCAAGCCACCGTGCACGTGCACGGTGGCGCATGCAGTGCCAGCGTTTTGTGTGGTGGACGTCTCGTGTAATTAAACGAGAATATAAGGGATTTCTTCGAGTCGCCTGGGGCGTGAGTGGGTTTGTTTACCGCTGTTTATAATTTAAACTAAAGAAAAAAGGTTAGTGTTGAAGAAGTAGTACACGAGAGAAAAGAGAGAGGTCTCGGGAATATGGTTGAGGAAATCGAAGTGCTACTCAAGTTAAGGCATGGGATTCGCGGGTGCTTATTTTTCAAATTGCAGTATGAATAAAATAAGTTAAGCAGTTGTTTTTCAAACAAGACTTAGACACTGTAAACTTAGTAAATGTATCAGCTAAGTTAAGTCTTCATTCAAGTTTCAATTATTTTAGTAATTAATTAAGAAAACACTTAAGAATAATTACTTTATAGCTGTAATAAAAAAAAATTGACTGATAAATGATTATGGGGTTAATTAATTTGTAATTAACTATTTGAAGTTAATTAGCGAATGACAAATAGTTAAGTAATTAAATAATTTAATTAACTAATGATTTATTAACTGGTAATTAAGGAAGACTTAATAATTAAGTCGTGTAAATCAATAATTAAGGTTTGTTAATCAATGGTTAAAGGATAATTAGTCTGCAATTAAGATTTAATAATCGAGTTTAAAGGTAATTTAGGGATGGATTACCCGATTGACATTAATCTGTTAATTAATTAAAGGTAATCTCTGGATAAGTAATTAAATATAAATATTTGATGAGATTTAGTGAAGTAATTCATAATTACAAGATGTAAAAAAAAAATTAAAGGGAATTAATTAATGGGAAGTAATTAAAGGGTAATTACTTAGTAGTAATTAAGGATAAATTATTTGGTGTAATTAATCAAAAGGGATTAAATAATTAAGTAAGAGATTAAATACTTAAGAAGTAAGTACAGAGGGGTAATTACTGTTTATTGAGTAATTGGGGTTGATTAAGGGATGCAATTGATTAGGTTTAATTGATTAATTAAGGAGTTTGGTTAAGTATAGTTACTTAATGAAAGTAATTAGATAATGGTGATGATTTTAATGTAATTAAAGAATAATTAATTAAGGAGGACTACTTAAGATGAGCGATGATTGGATGGATAAGCAATATGGTTGAAATCAATTAATAAGCCGGATTTAAAGGTAACTGATTTTGACTAATTAGATTTATTCGAGATGGTACATCTTGCTTATATATGATTAAATGATAATTAAATGCTTTGAATTGATTGATATGGATACCCCTGATATGAAATGGTTCGTGATATGGTGTATTTGGGTGGGAAATGATAATGTGGTTATTTATCAATAAGAAATTGCTAAGTTAAGGTGACATCTTTTATTTAAATTTGAATCGCATTTTACCTGAATAACATGTGTTATGATAGACTGAATTCAAAGAGACCGTGGTCGGGTATTAGTTAATACCCGAAACCACTTCGATTCTATACAAAGCTTGATACGTGGAATCAATAGGATATAATGGAATGATTTAAGTGAATTGGACCATTTAGTCTAAGTTTGGTACTTAGAAATTTATGTGTGAAATAAGTGATGTCTACAATAACTTGTGTAGTTGTAAATTGATATAAGTACCCCGGGTTTATATGAGTTGTATACTTTTGCATTTCATGTTAGCTGGGTTTACTCACGCTGGTTTCCAGCCTGACCCGGGTGTTACTTTGATGTAATGCTCGGGTCAGACCGAGTATTACAGATTTTCAGGTAGGTACGTTTGGAGCTCAGGAGGCGAGCTGGATGGCAAGTACGTACGGAGTATTTCCGCTGCAGTATATTATTGTGTATCTGGGACATGATTTATATGTCTAGTGTCTGTATATATATGTGAAACTCTGATGTATATTAAATGTAATCAACAAATATAGTATTCTTTTGTAAACTATTAATTATTATTATATTTTATCCGCTGCGAATGTGAGATGTTGTTTCTGTTCTTTTTCTTCTTCTTCTTCTATCTCTTTCTTCTTTTTCATAACTATCTGGAATTTTCGGGTTCGAAAATTTCGGGTCGTTACAATAGATTTCCTTGAATGGTTTGAATCTCAGATATGAGATTAGTAATGATGTGTGATATGGATGCATTGGCTGCATTGTGATGATGATTTAGATTATCTTCTGATAATGATAATATGGATTATCTGTGGTGATGATTATCTATTGTGAATCTGTGAATTATCTATCTGTATGTATATAGATAATTAAATTGAATTGTTTTAAACATAAAACAACTTGGACCTAAAAGATGGCGTTTTGGATTCGATGAGACCGGTATCGGGTTTCCATATTTGGATATCTGAAAACCACATCGATCCAAATTAACAATAGGTCGTGAATCTCAAGTGAAGATGAAGATTCAGAGTGCAAGGGTTATCGTCGTTAACTCTAAGTGTGATTCCAAAATGAGTGTAATGAGATAATGCCATCGGTTTGTTCGAACCCGGAACGAACTTGTATGGATTGAATGCTTTCAGAACATCGTCAGGTGGACGATGAGCATTCTAAGAGAAATGCTCTCTAAACGTAATCGTAGCCTCAAGCCTCATCAATGGGGAATGGCTAAAATAGGGGAGGTGTAGCAAGGCTTAGTGGGTCATGCCCAAGTAGGACGAGATTTTCCCTTGTCTAGAAGTCCCTTTTTATTCGGCCGTGTGGGCGGTTGGGTCACGGCCAACTGCGGGGTTGTCTTGTTTGGGACTGTCCAGCAAGGGATGGTTCCGGCCTAGTGTTGCAGGGGATTTGGAATGATCCTCGGTACGGCGATCTAGGCCCCGTACTGTGACAGGCGGTACCCCGGTAGCCCTGCCATTGTATGGAATCCAAAATCCAATAAGTGCTGTACGTATTGATTGTGCCCAACTATGTTGGAACGTGAGATGTAAGCATTCCAGCTATTTCTGTATTTTACTTGAAAACCCTAGACACTATTATAATATCACCGGATTTCCTATCAAATGTTTTGGTTAGCGTAAGGTAAAAAAATTTCCTTGTTTATGTGTGGGAAGTCTTACGTGATACCTTTCTTTTTAAAGTTTTTTCAAAAGTTAAGCAACTTTAACCTGTTACTCACACCAGACCCATGTCTGATCCGAAGTTTATTTCTGTTTTCTTAAACTCTTAGGTACTCAAATTTTTTTTGAGTAGCTAAGGGATTCATGTTAGCTTTGATGAATTGTGGAGGAGCAATGGAGCAGGAGGCTTCTGCATTATAGTTATCTAGTTTTCCGCTGTGTTGATATCTCTGAGTCATTTGTTTGAGTTGTTTTTGTACCGTGTTGTAAAAACTAGATAGGTGTTTATAACTGTTTAGTATGTGTTGTATAATCTGTGTAACTCTGATAGTTGTTGTATACCTATGTAATACTTTTGTTATTAATATAATTTATTCACTCCGCTGTTGAGATTCTGTTGTTGTTTCTTCTTTCTTCTCATTCTTTCTCTTTCTATCTCTTTCTTTCTTAATTCATGACACGTCTTTCTGGTTAGTGGAAGACGGGTCGTGATAGTTGGTATCAGAGCGTTAGGTTGAGTGAATACCTAGGCTCTAGAGTGGTGTCTATCTTGAGGGAGCATACTTGTAATTATATATATATATTTAGCTATTTCTACATATCTATTGGGTTACCTGTTCGGGTTTTTTCAATATAAGTTATAAAGGTAGATAACATAGTGGTGTGCGTAACACGACTATTACCATTAGTTGGAGTTTGAATGTTTGAGGTTGGAAGTGTATCTGTCGAGACTGTAGACCTAATATCGTCTCGAGTAAGCTTTGCTGTGGTGAAAGGATTTCATCGATCTTTGAAGGTAACCTGTAAAGGTTCAGAGTTCATCTTTGAAGTTGGATGAGTTGGGTTTGGATCTTTCGGTTTAGCAGAAGTGTGTGATGGTATTTTCATACCTCAGGAAGTAGTAGCTGTGTGATGTGATGCAGTGAATATGGATGTTTTCGAAGAAATTTTCTTTGGAACAAGTTTTAGGAAGTGTGCCTGCTTCGGTGATGTGGCAAAGTTCAGCTGGTTGTTTGTGTTTGAGGTCCGAGTTTCTCGAAGGGCTTTGGGTTAGGAAGTCTTTGGCTTTGGTGTCAGCAGTGCAGCTCGGAGTGTTCAGTGTCGATAGTGAGTCTTCTGGTTAGAAGTTTCTGAAGGAGGAGTTCAAAAGCAGCAGAGTGGACACGTTTCTTCAGTGGATTGGCTAGTTAAGTGTAAGCTGTTCTGTTTGGTAAAGAGAGAACAGTTTTCTTTGGGAATTGGTCTAGAATGATCGCAAAAGTGACTTGCGATTATTTGGGTGATCTCTTGGGTTATCATAGATTTTCTAGATGTCTTCTAAGAAGTCAGAGGTTTGTTCTGTATCTGGAGATTGAGTTTTCTCATCGACCGGATTCCAGGAGTGCTACCGGTGGATCAGCTAGTAGAAGGAGGATTTCTCGAGTTAAAGTTTGGTGAAGCAGCTCAGGATTGGTGGAACTTCTGAATTTTCTTTATGGATCTGTTGAATCATATTTCTAGGATGTGTTGTCCAGTCTATACTCATGTTCATCATCAGCATTTTCTTCTAATTCAGATCAGAGTTGTGCAGCGGAAGCAGTTTGGAAGTGCTTCTGTTTTGTCTTTTCCAGACAGAAGAAGTGAGTTTGTTCTTCTGATGTTTGAAGATTAGTGTTGGTAATCTTGGTTTTGGTTGATCTTGAGGAGATCATTGTGTTGGATTGTTTTTGGTCGAGCTTATTTTTAGAAACGTCAGCTAAGGTTGAGTTGATCAGGGAGGATGTTGACAGCCCAGGATCGTCAGAAGAGTTTTGTGGTTAAGAGACAAAGGAATTTGGATTCCGAAATCGGAGATTTGGTTTTAGATAAATTTTTCTCTGATCGAAGGAGCTATGAGTTTTGATAAGTCTGGGAAGCTAGCTCCGAGGTGTTTTGGATCTCTTCTGTGTTTTGGTTGGATTGGTGTTTGGTCTGCAAGAATTGAATTGCCAGTTTGGATAATTGGATTCGATGTGTTTCACGTATCTCCGAGGGAGTACGAGTATGAGCTATCTCTGGTTGTGGAACCAGTAGTTCAGAAGGTTTGGGTGTTGAGTCAGACTCGTTTGTAGTCTGATATCTTGTTAGTTTTGTAGATCTAGATGAGTAGGAGCTCTGTAGCTTCGTAGTATTAATTGTTTGGAATCTAAAGAGCGAGTATCCCGATATATATATATATATATACATACTTGGGGAAACTCGAGGAAATTTTATCCAGAATTTTGTCCGGATAATTAAATTTGTTTGATTGGATAAATAGGTTGCTTTGGTTGTTAGCATATGATTGATATATGCTTGTGTTTAAAATTTAAAATCTTTAATGGGATTATTAAATTACCTTTGCTTTTAAATTTCGGGGACGAAATTCTTTTAAGGGGGGAGGAATGTGATATCCCGGAAATTTTGGAAATATCAATTTAATAATCTGTATTTAAAATTAAATTGAGTTGATAAATTCTGTTAATAAAAAATAACTTGATTTAATAATCCAATTAAATAAACGTTTAATTGGTGAATTTTAACTTTTAAAAGGTAATAAATTGCTTTCTATTTATAATGTGTGTGTCTATATATATATATATATATATATATATTGTAGATAGATAAGTTTTGATTGAAGTTTAATAGACAAATAAAATTTTTTTCCAATAATTCATTTTGATAATTTGGAAATTATTATTTTAGTTAATAAATAACAATTCAAAACTATTTAATAAATAATTATTTGGTTTTAAGATCCTTAAAGAAAATGTTTTAAATTGTTTAAATATATTTTAAAGCATAGTTTAAATTTTAATAAGATAAACAAAAGTTTATTTTATTTCCTTTTTGAATGTAGCTTAATGAATATAATTTGGAATTATATATGGAAATTTAAAATACGATTTATATATTAAAACATTTATGCATTTAAGCAAGTTAGACATGTGATAAGTAATTTATAATTTCTTTTATAAATTATTTAAATTAATACATATGTTATTTTCAAATAATAATAAATGTACAAATAAAGATAAATTTTTAAAATGACATTTTTTAAATTAAGTATGTTAATATAAATTAGTTTTAAATTGGATTTTTAAAATTTATAGCATTTGAATTTGATTTAATTTTGAAATTTCAAAAGAATAAACATATCTAAATTATATAAGTAAGCTTTCATTTTTTTTCTATAATTTGTTTCATTTCATTTTCTTTAAAAGGAAATGCATATACATTTACTTATGGAAATAATTTGTATACATATGTATTTAATAAATAAAGATAAAGAGGGTTTCATTTACATTTAAATTAAATAAAAATAAATAAAATTTCTTACAAGACACATGTTATTATATTAAGGGGTATAATGACAAGTGTAGAAAAATTGAGTAACTAATAATACATGTGTCATTCTTGTTTTAAATTTTTCTTTTATTTTAAAATGAATCATTTTATCTTATATAAGCACGTACTTCTTTCCTTCATTTTCTTTTTAATCTTCATTTTTTTCCAAAGGCTAAGACAAAAATTTCAGCTGAACCAAATTTGTTTCCAAAACTCTCAAAAAACCAAAATCATTATCCTATAATTAATTTTCAAAATCAAATCTGAGATCTTCAAAAACTTGTTTCAAATCAAACCTGTAATTCCTTTCAAAAGCAAAATGAAAAGCCTCTGCATTTCTTTAAAATCTGGGAATCAAGCATATGCTTGCATGCATCTTTCAACCTGGGAATATAAAGTGAAATCTGAAGCAAGTTCAAGTTTCAAATAGCCTGCATGCAAATCTAAATGCAAAGCAACTCAGTTTATGATCAAAGAAGTAAAAGCTTTCAAATAGTTTTCAAAATAAAGGCTCTGTCCTCATTTGTTTCAGGTGAGTAACCTCACAAATTTAAAACTTAAGTAGTTATGGCCGCATGCTAGTTTTCTGTGAGAAATATTGTATTATGTATGTTGTCTTCCGTGTATGAATGGATGATGAGTATAGATTACTGTTTTATGCTACTAAAGTTTTTTTTAAGTTCCAGGTTCATAATTTAGTAAAAACTCAAGTGCTCTTGAATAAATCTTTAATAGTACATGAGTCTGTAACAAAGTATGCTTAATTTATCCTAAATTTTAGTTTAATTTTTTTTTTAAGTTAAAAAAAAATCTGCAGTTTTACTAGAAGGTAAGGAAACAATAGTGCAAACTCCAAAAAGGTAAAATTTGATTTAATTGTCTTATAGATTCAGGTACATGAATCAAAAGACAAAGCTAAAAATTGATTTTTGAAACACAAATTACGATTTTTAATAATGGTAATTAGAAGCATTTCTGGTTTAACCAGAATTTGGATTTCGATGAAAATCTGATGGAACTTTGTAATCTGGAAGATAAGGGTTGTTTCTGGTGATGGTAGGATGATCTGTGAGTGGAGGAAAAATAATGGATCGATGTATAGTTGATCGTGGCGATGGTGGTTGATAGGGGAAGTTTCTAAACCTAGTTTTCGCTGGTTTAAGAATTCGTGATCGTTCAACTGTCTTTAGGTAATCGAGTGCAACAATTTTTGAGGTGATGGTAGCTCGGGTGTTGAAGAAGAGATGGACGGAGTTCCAAAGCCTCTAATGGCCGAAGGAACGAGGACGAGGAGATTTTTCAGGTTTGAGGGGTTGCCTGTTGCTTCCAGTTTCTGTATTGGGAGTTCGATTTTGATTGCGTGATGCTTGTGAGGATTCTGATGGTCGATGTTGGATCTGAGGGAAAACGTCGACTTGCTCATGGCAGTTATGATGACCGGAGGTGGTCAGGACCACCGTGCATATGCACGGTGCAGTGATCTGTGTCAGGTGTTGAATTGTTTAAGGGGATGGTGTACTCGAGTATTACTCGGGTGATTTGATTATTAGCTCGAAGAAGTAAATGGTTTTACTCGAAGTAATAAAAGAGGGGACTCGGGTATTTTAGATGGTTATAGGCTTCTCTGAAACCTGTACATTTCCAAATTCAAATTAAGTTTTAAAATCTGAAGCAAGTTTTAAACAGAATTTAAAACTTAAATTTAAAGTATGGATTTCAAACTGAGTTTGAATCCAAGTTTTAAAAATCTAATTTAAATTTTATAAATTAAAATGTTTTAAACAATTTTAAAAGGTTTAAATAGTTTAATTTTAAAGTAAAGCTTTAAAGAAAAGTAGAGATTTAAATTAAATTTAAATCTGTATTCAAATCCAAATTTGAATCATAGCTTTGAAAATAAAGGATGTTTTTAAGCTTAAATTGTTTTAAAACAACTTTGAATGTTTAAGTTAATTTAAAATATTATTTGTATTTTAAATGAAATTGGATTTAAATTCCTTTAAACGTTTTTTATAAATAAGAAATTCTTAGCACAAGTTTTAAAGGGTTTTAAAATGTTTAAAAAACATGTTAAAGTTTAAGTTTGACTTCATTTTAAATCTAAAATTTAAAATGTAATTTAAAATAAATTTAAGTAAATTGTTTTAAATTGCATTGTTAATGATAATGTAATCATTAATAAGAAATGTTTTATTTATAGTAAACCAAAGATTTAATGATTTTAGTTTATTAAATTAGTAAGGTAATTAGATGGATAATTAATTAATTTTTTAATTAATTAAGTAAGGATTTTGAATTAATTAATTAAGGTTGAAGTTAATTAAATAAGATTAATTAATTTGGAAATAAGATCATTAATTAAATAGGTTAAGATTTTAATTAATGATAGAAATGAATTTATCCAGAGATTAAGATTAATTAAGTTAAAAACTTAATTAACTAAACAATTAGTGATTAATTAAATGATTTTTAAAGATTAATAAATTTGTGATTAATAATGATTAATTTAAGTTAATTACTTAAGAAAGGTAATTAAGGAAATTGTTGATAAGTTAATGAAGGTCATTAACATGGGATTATTAATTAATTAAAGTGATTAATTTTGATAATTAATTAGATTAATTAAATTAGATAATCATTATGGTATTTGGTTAAGTATGATTACTTTATGAAAGTAATTAAAGTTATTAATTACTCATTGTAATTAATTAATTAATTTATTTGATTAGTTTAAATTAATTAATTAAGTTTAATTAATTTAGAATAATCATTTATGGGTTGATAAGAGATTAATGAAGGATAATTACTTAGAGAAGTAATAAAGATGAGTAATTACTGAATGTAACTTATTAAAGTATGAAAGAGTTTGGGGTTAATTGCTTGTGTAATTATTATGGAGGATAATTACTTTGTGATAGTAATTAATAATTAATTACTTGGTGTAATTAATTTAAGCATTGATTGATTAAGTCATTTGGAAAATAATTAAGTAATGTAATTAATTAAGGGTAACTAATTACGAATAAAATTTATCAAGGATGATTAATAAATATAATTAATTATTAAATATAATTAATTTAGGGGTAATCAATTTACTCAATGAAGTAATTAAGAATAGTTAATTACTGAAGTTAATTAATCAAAGGTGATTAATAATTAAGGTTAATTACTTAATGAAGTTAATTAATCTAAATGTAATTAGAAATCATTAATTAATATAATTAATGATTTAATTAAGATTAATTAATTGAGAATCAATGATAAGTGATTAAAGTAATTAATTAATGTAATTAATTAAGGATTAATGTAATTAATTATAATTAATTAATTAATGAAGTAATTAAAGGTTAATTACAATATTTGGTTAAGGATATTGAATTTGTTAAATTAATTACTTGAATGTAATTAAAGAATGATTAATCAAGGGAATTAATTAGATGATTGGTTTGTAATCAATGGTTATATAAGCAGGATTTATAGATTGAAGTAATTAATTTAATTTACTTTAAATTAATTAGAGATGATGTAATTAATTTAATTCATTTAAAATTAATTATATACGGTGTGATTATTAATCCCTGTTTATATATGGATGATATAGATTTCCTTGAATGGTTTGAATCTCATATATGAGATTAGTAATGATGTGTGATATGGATGCATTGGTTGCATTGTGATGATGATTTGGATTATCTTCTGATAATGATAATATGGATTATCCGTGGTGATGATTATCTATTGTGAATCTGTGAATTATATATCTGTATGTATATAGATAATTAAATCGAATTGTTTTAAAGTTAAAACAACTTGGACCTAAAAGATGGCGTTTTGGATGCGATGAGACCGGGATCGGGTTTCCATATTTGGATATCCGAAAACCACATTGATCCAAATTAACGATAGGTCGTGAATCCCAAGTGAAGATGAAGATTCAGAGTGCAAGGGTTATCGTCGTTAACTCTGAGGGTGATTCCAAAATGAGTGTAACAAGATAATGCCTTCGGTTTCGTTCGAACCCGGAACGAACTTGTATGGATTGAATGCTTTCAGAACATCGTCAGGTAGACGATGAGCATTCTAAGAGATGTGCTCTCTAAAGGTAATCATAGCCTCAAGCCTCATCAACCGGGAATGGCTAAAACATGGGAGGTGCAGCAAGGCTAAGTGGGTCATGCCCAAGTAGGACGAGATTTTCCCCTGTCTAGAAGTCCCTTTTTATTTGGCTGCGTGGGCAGTTGGGTCGCGGCCAACTGTGGCGTTGTCTTGTTCGGGACTATCCAGTAAGGGATGGTTCCAGCCTTGTGTTGCAGGGGATTGGGAGTGATCCTCGGTACGGCGATCTAGGCCCTGTACTGTGACGGGCGGTACCCCGGTAGCCCTGCCATTGTATGAAATCCAAAATCCAATAAGTGTCGTACGTATTGATTATGCCCAACTATATTGGAACATGAGATGTAAGCATTCCAACTATTTCTGTATTTTACTTGAAAACCCTAGACATTATTATAATATCACCGGATTTCCTATCAAATGTTTTGGTTAACGTAAGGTTAAAACTTTTCCATGTTTATGTGTGGGAAGTCTTACGTGATACCTTTCTTTTTAATGTTTTTTCAAAAGTTAAGCAACTTTAACCTGTTACTCACACCAGACCCATGTCTGACCCGGAGTTTATTTCTGTTTTCTTGAACTCTTGGGTACTCAAATTTTTTTCGAGTAGCCAAGGGATTCAGGTTAGCTTTGACGAATTATGGAGGAGCAATGGAGCAGGAGGCTTCTGCGTTATAGTTATCTAATTTTTCGCTGTGTTGATATCTCTGAGTCGTTTGTTTGAGTTGTTTTGTACTGTGTTGTAATAACTAGATAGGTGTTTATAACTGTCTAGTATGTGTTGTATAATCTGTGTAACTCTGATAGTTGTTGTATACCTATGTAATACTTTTGTTATTAATATAATTTATTCATTCCGCTGTTGAGATTCTGTTGTTGTTTGTTCTTTCTTCTCTTTCTTTCTCTTTCTATCTCTTTCTTTCTTAATTCATGATACGTCTTTCTGGTTAGTGGAAGACGGGTCGTGACACCCAAAATAATTGACAAAGTAACATAATTTATATCTATTCTTTTCTTATTTATTTAGTAAATATGCTAAAGAATATATCAGGAAATAACGTACCAATTATAGCGCCAAACAAATTAAACAAGAACAAATATAAACGTATCAATTTAAAACGTATAATTTATTTCCTTTTCACAACATTATTTGTTACTTAATTTAAAAGTATATAACCAATATAAGTAAGTAAAACAACAGCGAAATAAATGTTGTGAATAATTATATATTTTAAATAAAGATTTGAAGTTAGAATTTAAAATTTAAAATTTCAATTAGTGTCAAAAATTTAACCAAAATCTACCATTACAAAAATTCTTTATATTTATTTAAAATTGGGCAAATTAATTCAAGAAATTTTAAAAATTCAAGAAATTATTTATATTATTTATATAAATTAAAATAAACAAATTTGTTAGATAAAACAATTTACACATAATATTGTAAAAATCATAACTTTCACAATATTACTCCGATTTCAACGAAATGAAAAGTAGTATTCTTGAAATTAAATCTATTTTCATAATAAAAGATAAAATTTCAAAAATTCAAATATTTAAATTTTAAATTTGAAAGTCAAAGTTTGACCAATTTGACCAAAAATCCATTTTTTGGGATTATTCCATTTATTCAGATTTGGAATTATAATTCACAAAAAAATCAAAATTTATATTTATAATAACTAAATTTATCCATTTTAATAAATAAAATAAAGTTTTTAAATCGGGAATTTTAGTTAAAATAATTAAAATATAAAATTAAAATAAACACAAAATATAGGGTTGTTACAATATGGATGGATCAATTTTCAAAGTCAACGTTCATCGTTTGAAGCCTTTCTTGGAATTGCCAAGTAACCAAGAGGAGAAGCTCATGATTCTTCATGAGCCAAGCTATGTCTAGTAAGAATTTTAACCCTTTTTTGTAAATACGTACATATTTTTTCTCGGCAAAATTAAGTATGGGGGAGTCTCATTTTAATTTTTTTTATTTTTACGGCATTTTTGAATTTTCATTTTCTTTAAACTCAAAATAAAAAAAATCTCAAAATTTATAAATCTCAAAAATATTTTCTTTTTAGCATTTTGATTTATTTTTGAAGAAACACTATAGGATAAGCATAAGTTTAGGCTGTTAAATTGAAATTTTGAAAATTTATTTATCTTAACAAAAATAAAAATAAAGTTTGATTACATATAACGATGATTTTAACTAGTACATAGGAAGATTCATGGGTATTACGAAGTATATCCTAATTGAAAATCTTTATTTAAAAGAGCGGTTGATTTAAAGTAAAGGCGATAAATCTTTTAAGTTAAGTGGTACTAAGATGATATTGCAAAACTCTCTCTTCTAATAAAACCAAAAAATATCAATAAAACTTTGAAAAACACTTTTGTATATATGTATATATTTTTGTTAACACCTAGAGCCATGTGTTCATACCAGTATGTTCACTCGCCATGCTCTGTACCATTCTCACGTTAGCCCGAAAGTTAGTGCACGATCGATATATCAGGCCTTAGTTTATCCGAGTTAAGTATATGCATATAAAAAAATTCTTTCATTAATAACGCATACAGTCGATAAGTGTTCACACTAGTGTGTTCACTTGCCACGCTTTGTATTCCTCTCACATAAGCATACGTAATATATCTGGCCTTAGTTTTCTGAGTTAGGCATATGTAAATATTGTTGATATCAATAAAATTTTCAGATAAAGAGAGAGTAAGCAATTGAAATCCAAGCACTATTTTTACTTATTCGATTTGACTTATTATTCAAAAGAAATGAAAAGACCCTTCGATAAACTTTGAAAATCAACTAAGGATCCAATTCATAGTTACATTGTGCTATCAACTGAAATAGCTAACCAAACTATAGTCTATCTGTTACGATAACTTTATTTTTGTTGGAAATTTTGACAAATCAAAAAACTTAAATGTCTTGATAATGACCAGAACTTATATCTAACTTATTAGTGTTGATTTAAAGTAAATCCTTCATTTGTAAATATTTTCAAACTTGCATCCATATCTTTGTAAATAAATCTTGCATTTAGAAAATTTCGCATTTTGCATTTGGATTTTGTGGGTAGTATCTGCTGAAAACCCTCACGAGACAATACTCGTCCTACTAGGGACACATAAAGGTCTAACCATTTATTGCATATGCTCAATGCAATCGTGTTTCCTACGAAAACGGATTTATCTTAGTTTTTCTTTATTCGAGGACGAATAAAAAGATAAGTGTGGGGTATTTGATGTGCACACAAATGTGCATATATTTACATCCATATTTTATTTATTTTTATTTAAATAAATGTCATAATTAGGTATTTTAACACGTTTAAACCAAAATTCAATTATTTTCAAATCATCGTATATTCATCTTCAAACAGGAGAAAAATGGCCATTTTTGTGCATGTTAATTTGATAATTTTTACTTGGACATTTTTTATGATTTTTATAGGAATTTGGATTCAAATGGAAGAGGTTTTCATGGAATGTATGCATGCATAAGAGAATACAAAGGAATGAAGATGAAAATAATTCAAACTCATGATCATGGAGGATCTCATCTACCCACTTACCTAAATATACAATTAGAAGCTAATTGACAACTAAGTGAAGGTTAATGCTTCATGCGTACTTGATGGTGGATTAAATAGAGGCTAATGGTTACTTGGGTGGCCACATTTCCTATCACGACCCGATTGTTTAATGCCCGAAAATCGACATCAATACGTCCAATGTATTAAATGCCGAACAATCGAATGCCGAAAATAGTCCGTAAGGGAAAGAAAAAGAAGGTAAAAGAAGAGGAAAAAAACAACATCACAATCTCACAAACGCAACAGAATAATATATAATAGATAAATAACTGATCTTTATACAGAAAGAATTATATATGTTTCATACATTACATCATCAGAGTACAACACAACCAATAGAAAAATATTGGATAGTTATATTAACTTGTCCTCACAAAAGCTGACTATACAGATCATACTCCACAGTGGAATATATATCAAGTATGTGTGATACGTCTCGCCATCCAGCTCATCTCCTGAGCTTCACAGCATCCTAATCTGTATCCTATAATATTCGGTCTGACCCGAGCATTATAGTAAAATAACACTTGAGTCAGTCTAGAAAACCAGCGTGAGAAAACACACTCAATTGGATTATTAAAGTATTCAAAATCCTTTAAAAATCAAAGGTATCTCATAAGACCACGCCACAAATAAACACGTCGAGTTTTAACCTTACGATAACCAAAATATTTCTTGTCAAATCCTCTGATATTATAGTAGTGTCTATATACAAATACTTATTCAAATAGCTGAAATTGTTACATTCATTAAATTCCAGCATAATAGGTATACAAACAAGTCCGTTGGCACTTATTGGAGACCGGGTTTCCATCAATGGCAGGGCTACTTGGGTACCGTCCGTCATAGTACTTGGTCTAGATCGAAGTACCGAGGATTCACCCTAGTCCCCTATAACGCAAGACCAGAGCTACCCCTTACTGGATAGTCCGAATAAGATCACCCTACGGTTGGATCAACAACCGCCCACACAGCTGAATAAAAGGGACATCTAGATAGGGATGACCTTACCCTAATTGGTTGCTAACCACTTAGCCTTGCAGCACCTCCCCTGTTTTAGCCATTCCCAGTTGATGAGGCTCGAGGCTATGCGTTACCTTTTTAGAACACATCTCACTTAGAATGCTCATCATCCTCCCGACGATGTTCTGATAGCATTCATCCATACAAGTCCGTTTTGGGTCCGAATGGAACCGAAGGCACTATTACTACTTCATCCGTTTTGGAATCACCCTCAGGATTAGTAGCGATTAGCCCTTGCACTTCATTGCTCCATCTTCGACCCCAAGCTCTTGTCTTTCTCATGAAAACGTTCAAACCAAATCGAAGTGGTTTTTGGAAAATTAATCCCGATCCCGGTCTCTTCGAAACAATCAACGTATTGGCCAATATCGATAGTCAATTATTTAACTATCATATAACATCCACAAACAACCATCAGGCCTTAATAATTTTCCAAATTATTTATTTCAAAATATCTTCGCAAGATAATTTTCTACACTTCAACCGTTGAAAATAGTTTTCAAAACACTTTTTCTCTCGCGGAATAAGTTTCCACTGAAAATCAACAAGTCTTAGTACTTTAGATTTCAAATAATTTAAATCACTTTATCAAAAAATTTACTTTAAAACACTTAAAATAAAACTACTTAAAACACATTATTCAAAACACTAGTTATGAAATTTTATAATAATTTCTCATGTAACCTAAGCCAAAACTAATTTTAAAATAAAAGTTATTCTATAAGGTATAAATATTAAATACTTATCCTTTTAAATCATAATACTAGTTAAACCTTTAAAATAATCACTTCTATAATTAACTTAATAAATATTTACTATATAAAAAAATTAAAACCACTAAATAATAATTTCGTTCTAAAACATTCTTTTAAAACAACTTTAAAACCTCTAACTTATACTTGGAAATCTTTCTTTGAAAACATACTTGGCTTTTCAGGGAAATACACTTTCCATTTAAATATAGCCATCTAATCATATATAAATCCTGCTTGATTTATTCCAATTTAATTTACGTCCTAATCCCACAAATTTCTTTTTACACTTTAAAAATAAAACCACTTTTATTTTTAAAACACATTTCCTATCTCCTTATAATCACTTTCAAAGATACATACTTAAATTATTTACATTAAGGCTACAAAAATTACTTAAATAAAAATAATACTTAAGAAATTCTATAAGAGTTGCTGAGTAAAACTTAAACCAAAATTCCCTTTTAAAATAAAGTTATTATATCAAATATTTATGTTAAAATTCCTTTTTAAAAATTATAATAATAATTTACCTTTAAAAATAATTAACTACCATAATTAACTTAAATAAATATTTACTTTTCACTTAAAAATAATTGAAATAATAAATTTTCTAAAACATTCAAAAAAACATTTTTAAACTTCTAGTTTATACTTTGAAATCTTTTCTTTGAAAATATACTTAGTTTTCTAGGAAAAATATACTTCCCAACCTTTTTAAAAATAAAAGCGCCTTCTTATTTTTAAAATGAATTGTACTTTTTTTTGTAAATTCCACCGAAATATATACTTTCAAATTTTTCCACTGATAAATATTCCACTTCATTTATAAACCAGTTTACAAATTCCCATTTCTCATTTTCCTTTAAATCATAGATTCCAAAACACTAAATCGATTTCAAACTGATTTCCTAGTTTAAATTCCCTTTAAAATTTATTACTCGATTTATCTAATTCCCAATAATTATTTACTTAATAATTTTCTTTTCATTTCCTTTAAAAATCCAAACTTTATATGTGTATTTTTTCCATTTCTCCAAATACCCATATATTCAGCCAAGCATAGCATTTAATAATTTCAACCCCCAATATAATCAATATAATCTATCATAGATCATCAAATAATTCACATCGCTGAATATAAAATAAATTCAACGTTTTGAGAAATCTAATTGGATCCCTCCAACCTGTTTCCCTGCATCCACAAATGTTAGCACAATATAAAATACCAATCCCACTTCGAGGTGGAATATCGTGGTATATGGGGTCATCCGCCATCATGCGGGGCGCATAGGGTCTCATCCGCTATATAATGCGGAAATATCAATCACTCCAATACACACACACACACACACACTATATATATATATATTATCACATCCAGATTGATAATAAGTCATCAATTCAAGCAATCAACTAATAATTTAAATTTTTAACTATTTAAATTTACGGTAATCCAAATGAGTGAGATTAACTCACCTTTGATTTTATTGTTTGCAATCCACTCCAACCTGCTTGCCTCTTCACTATTTTAGACCTTGTATAAACATTACACATTTATTAACATTTGAATCAATCGAATAATAAATTATCAATTATCAGTTTAATTTAAACTAATTTTCCTTCGAATAATTTTTAGTAACTAAACTAATTAAATAAGTTGATTAAACAAGTTAATCTCCATAATTCATTATTTTATAATTCAAACCAGTAAGTCGACATATGTATATTTATTTTATTTTATTTTATTTCTTTAAAACTGCATATATATTTATAGTCCATAGAGATTCCAAACCAGATTTTATTTATTAATCCTTCAAACATTTTAAAATTTCCATTTTAATCCTACCTCTATATATATTTACCTTTTTAGTTTAAAATATGTATGTGAATGTATATATATATATTTATTAAAGCAAAATTATTTTTATACTTCTCTGGTCATCATTTTTTTCTGCTTTTTGTCAAATATATATCTGACTAAAAAGAGTTTACTGTTTTACTTTACATATTTATTTATATTTTTTCTTGTTTCTAACTTGTATAAATTTTATTCAAAAATGAATTAGCTAATACCTTACAGAAAGAGGCGAACTAGGCTTCGACCAACCCGCGTCTCCTATACGACCCCCATCCTTCGTCACCACTGCCTGATGCATCTCCCTTCCATCGCGAATCCTAAGGCAAATGCTTGAGCTCGACCGCATGTTGAGATGCCAACGCCGCCGCGCCTTAAATGCCGAAGTCAAAGTCGTCGACCTCATAATCGAGATTGCCTCTATGACTACAGGTGACGCCGTGCCGCCTCCTCCTAGAATTCCAAAGTGAACCCTCGACTTCAAAAGATCGTCGTGCCACCCAACTTCACAAAATCGAGATTGCCAATTTGATTTCGAGAAATTTGGGTTTCGATTTCTGAATGTTTGGATTTGAATTCGAGCTTCCATTTCTTTTTTTTAAGTCTGGGCGAATTGATTTGAAATAATTTTGAGAACTAATGGAGAAAGGGATTTGTTTTTGAACTAGCTTCTATTTTTAAGTTTTTTTTTTCTTTTGTCTGTTAAATAAAAAGAAGGAGAAGAGGAACATCTGGTACGTGATAAGAAGAGGCACGTGGAAGGAAAGGTTACAGTGATACTGAATTATTTTTGACCAGTCAAATTATATTTAAATGTTAAATTCAAATTGTCTCAAAATCACCACTCAAAATTTTAACTTCCTATCGAGGTGTGCCGCTAGGTGTTTATAATGTTATACCTTTACTACGAACACGATGGAAAAGGTTTTGAGGTCTAACTCGATCGTAAGGAGAAGATAGCTTTTTAGACTCGGTTATTATATTGAATTTCCTATATAAAACAGCGCGTTTATATACCATATGATCACATGACAACTCCGAATGCTACGAAATTTGAAATCCGATAACAATACACTATTACTGATCCAATGGAACTGGTTTCGTAAAAATCCGAGACTGTGCCTAGGAAGGCTATTTTTAAATATACATTTAAATGGTATATTTTTTAAAACTGAACAAAACACTTTCAAACTCAAATTTCAAACTTATATCATCTCCAGTATTATAAATATAAATTTTCCAAGCCTTTGAAATATTTTTAACCAGCTTAAAAACAAAGATTCATTATTTTAACCAATTTCCAATAATTAAATGCAATAATTTAATTGCCAAATAAACAGTGATATTTGAAATTCAAGTTAAACTAATTTTAAAATATTTAAAATCAATTAAATATTCTTATTTTCAAATATCCAAAAATTCTAGGTCGTTACACTTCTTAAAGGACATTTTTGAAAGCCCCCTAAAAATTGAATTAGGATTTTGTGCATGTATAAATAGCCCTCTTATGTACATGTAGATGATCTTCTTCCTCTTTGAATTACTTAGAAAATTAGAATGCAAGTTGTAAACTCAAAGTTACATGAAATAAAAAAGGGTTTCTAAGCCTCTTACTCTTTTTCTTCTACTTTGTTCTTATCTTATTTTCTCGTTCATTTTTATTTACATGCTCTTTTATTTCATGTTCATAACTTAGTTTTACTTTTATGCAACTAGTTTAGCTCTTCCATTTTCATTAGCTCTTACTTATTTGCTTGCTTTTCAATGTTCAAATTTATGTGTGTTTATATGATAACACAAATGAGTAGCTATACACCTCCAATTTAGAGGTACTAAAGCTCTCCACTGCTATGTAAATTCAACATTTCTTATGATTTATGGTCTCTTTTAATGCTTCATGAGAAATAGATGTTGATGTAAGTTTATACAAATGAATTTGATAACCTATGTTGCATTTGAAAAGGGGATATTCTTATTCAACATAAACACAATTTACATTCATTTACTAATTTATTTTTGATTATGAAATTTAAGTGAAAACAAAATTTGATGATATATATTGCTAAATGCAATAGTAAATAGATCATACTTAAAATAGCTTTGCTTTGACTTCATTTTCATGAAAAGTGATAAGTGGTTTTATTTGTTGTATTATAGTTTGATGATTTATGCGATGACTCGAGATTTTGGGTATTTGGAACTGGAATATTTAATTGATTTTAAATATTTGAAAGTTAGTTTTAATTTGAATTTCAAATATAACCATTTATTGGGTAGCTAGTTTTAACCTTCTGCTCTGATACCAAAATGTCACGATCCGATTTTTTCGACGCCGGAAAATCGACATCAATACGTCCACTGTATTAAATGCCAAACAATCGAATGCCGAAAAAACAGACCGTAAGGGAAAGAAGAAGGAGGTAGAAGAAGAGAAAACAAAACAACATCAGAGTCTCACAATCACAGCAAAATAATATATAATAGATAAATGACCGATCTTTATATAAAAGAACTATATCTGTTTTATACATTACATCATCAGAGTACAACACAATCAATAGCAAAATACTGGACAGTTATATCAACATATCCTAACAAAAGCTGCCTATACAGCTTATACCGCACAGCGGAATATACATCAAGTACGTGTGATACGTCTCACCATCCAAATCGTCTCCTGAGCTCCATAGCATCCTATCATGTATTCTATAATACTCGGTCTGACCCGAGAATTATAGTAAAATAACACCCGAGTCAGTCTGAAAAACCAGTGTGAGAAACATACTCAGTTTGGATTATTAAAGTTTCCAAAATCCTTTGAAATCAAAGGTATCTCGTAAGATTGTGCCACAATAAACATGCCAGGTTTTTACTTTACGATAACCAAAATTCTATCAAATTTGTCTGATATTATAATAGTGTCTATAGAAAGTAAAATAGAATCTAGCTGAAATGCTTACATCTCATGTTCCAGCATAGCTGGGCACAACAAAAAATGTACAGGTGCTTATTGGAGATTGGATTCCATACAATGGCAGGGCTACTGGGGTACCGCCCGTCACAGTACCTGGTCTAGACCAACACAAGACTGGAGCTACCCCTTACTGGATAGTCTGAATAAGATCACCCAGCAGTTGGGATCAGCAATCACCCATACAACCGAATAAAAGAGACATCTAGACAGGGATGACCTTACCCTAATTGGTTGCTAGCCACTTAGCCTTGCTGCACCTCCCCTGTTTTAGCCATTCCCGGTTGATAAGGCTTGAGGCTATGCGTTACCTTTTTAGAACACATCTCACTTAGAATGCTCACCGTCCTCCTGACGATGTTCTGATAGCATTCATCCGTACAAGTTGCCCTGGGTCTGGACAAACTGAATCACCATCTTCAACATCTTCAGGATCTCCATTAGCAAACGTTCAAACCGGATCGAAGTGGTTTTTGAATAATTAAATTCGATCTCGGCCTGTTCGGAACGATCAGCGCATTGACCAATATGGATAATCGGTTATTTAACTATCAAATTAAACAATCATCCAAACAATTTTTTTTTTTCTACTGAAAAACACCAAGTATTAATAACTTAGATTTTAAATAATTTAAATCAATATATCCAAAGATACACTCAAAACATTTAAATAAAACTACTTAAAAGAATTTATTCAAAATAATAGATATGAAATTCCAGAATAATTTCCAAGTAAAACTTAGCCAAAACTACCTTTAAAATAAAAGTTATTTACATAAAGTATAAATGTTTAGTAACTATCCTTTAAATTATAATGCTAATTTAACCTTTAAAATAATTACTACTATAACTAAATTAATAAATATTTATTTCAAAATCTTAAAACTATTTAATTAATAAACTTCTAAAAAGAAAACATTCTTCTTTTAAAACATTTTAAAACTTCTAATTTATACTTAAAAATCTTTCTTTGAAAATACACTTAGCTTTTCAAGAAATTTCACTTTCATTTCAATATAACCGTCTAATCATTTATAAATCCTTCTACTTTATTTCCAATTAAATTTTACGTCTCAATCCCGTAAATATTCCTTTCCACGCTTTTAAAAATAAACCATTATTTATTTTTAAAACAAATTACCCTTTCCTTATAAATTCCCATCGTGAATTTGTACTTCCAAATTATCCACTGATAAATATTCACTTTGTTTATAAACCCAGTTATAAATTCCATAATCTCATTCTCTTTTTAATCACAGTTTCAACACTTAATCGATTTTCAAAATTAACTCCATTTTAAAATACACAAATCTATTCTAAAACCCATTAATTTTGAATTCATCCTTTTATTAAGATTTAAAATCTTATTTAAATCTAACATTATCAACTTCACACTTCTTTTCAAAATTTCTTCGTTCAAATTCTCCCAAACCATTTTAAACCTTGAATTTAAAAATAAATCCTTTATTTATTTAAATAATATCACTTAAGTTTCAAAATTTATTTATACTCATTTATTCAAAAACCTCGTTTCCCCATACTCGGAATTTATTTGATAGGATTTTAAATCAAACTCTTTATCCTTTCCAAAATTCATTCTTTTAATTTATCCAATTTCACTATATTTATTTTACTTAGACTTTCCTCTTTTATTTTCCTTTAAAAATTCAATCTTTGTATTATTGATATCTCAATTTACCCAAAATATATTCAGTCAAACCATAGCATTCAATATTTCCAATTCCCAATATAATCAATATAATCTATCATAGATTATCAAATAAAACATATAACCAAATATGAAAATAAATTCCAACATTTTTTTTGAGGAATCCAGTTGGATCCCTCCAACCTATTTCCCTGCATCCACAAATATTAGCACAATATAAAAATACCAATCCCACTTCGAGAGGGATATCGTGGTGTAAAAGGGTCATCCGCTATTTTACGGGGCGCATAGGGTCTCATCCGCTATATAGTGTGGGAATATCAATCACTCTAATATATATATACACTACTATATATAATGTCACATCCAGACTGGTAATAAATCATCAATTCAAGCAATCAATCCAATAATGTAAATTTAACTATTAAATTACCCAGTTATCCAATTTGAGTGAGAGTAACTCACCTTTGATTTTGTTTGCGACCCATTTCCATCCTGACTTGTTTTCTTCATGATTTTAGACCTTGCACAAACATATATGGTTTATTAATATTCAAGATAATCGAACATTTAATTTCCTTTTTAATAAATTTAATTAACTAATAATTAAACTATACTAATCTCTTTCAATAAAATATTTTTAGTGATTAAAATAATTAAACTATTTTAAAAGTAAACTAGTAAATTTAAAATGTATATTTATTTTTCTTTGAAACTACACACATACACAAATATATATATATATATATATATATATATATATATACACTTATAAAAATAATCCATATAGATTTTAAAAATCTAATTTTTACATAAGCTTCAAACATGTTAAAATTCCTATTTTGCCAAACTTTATCTATAATAATTTCTATGTATACTTTTAAATGAAAATAGGTATGTGTATATATATATTCATACATTCTAATTTTTTTTCTTAACTGTATATATTTACAAATGTACAATATTTATGTTCCCTTTTCTGTAAATAAACCACAGGATTTTTTTTAATGTATTTTTTTATATTTATAAAATAAAGTAAATCTGGGTTCAAATTCCTATATGTATGTATACAAATACCATTCTCTTTTCCTAATTATATATACATATAGATACACACATATATATATGTTTGCACCAAAATTGGTCACAACACTCTTCAGGAGTCTTTGAAGAGATAATAATGAAGAATGTAAATTGAAAATGAGGATTATCTAACAAAAACTACAGGTAACAATAATATAAATGCGTAGACAAGCGATTTATAGTGGTTCGGCGTGTTGCCTACGTCCACTGTGAAGTTTTTACAATTTTATTGATTCTCTTTCAATGATTACAAGTGATTATAGCGAGCAACAACAAGTTACAACTGGAAATTCGAAATCAACGGCAAGAATATGATGTAGGATGATGGAGATCTCGATCCGGCAGAGTCTGGGCGCTTGAGAGTCAGAAGATCCTTTTTCTGTAGGCTCTGAACTCTATTAGTAGGCGTAGGAGGCTGAGACTTCGCTCAAATCTCAGGAGGCTTTTTCTGGCACGTGAGTGGGCCCACGCGACCAACCTCAGGAAGTTTCGAGTCGATCTGTGATCGATACGAAGTCATTTCGTATCGATCAAGATGATGTCCAATTGGGCTGAAATTTGGTAGAGACGTTCCTCGGCATGTGTGCAATCTCCAGTGAAAATTTCATGGCATTTGGATCAGTAGATCTCTAGATATCGTGGATACAAAATGGAATCCTTCGGTTGCTGTTCGGTTCGAATCGATTCCTTCGAATCGATTGTTTCAAATCGATCAACTCACATGGTCTTGTGATGATGTGGAGCACACACTTCGCCTCGATCCGGTCTTTGCTACGAGTTGACCGCGTCGACTCCATATATCTCGGTGCGTTCGCATCGATGGATGACACGTCACCTAGGCTTGCTGGCTTGATGGATTCGAATGAAGCATCACTGATGGATTCGAACAAGGCTTCACTGATGGATTCGAACAACCGATGGTCGATGGGTACGAACAAGCCTTTCTATGATTGATACGAGCCTTGTAGCTTCTCCATGGATACGAAGTCAATCGATGAGAACTTGAACCCTTCGATGGATACGAAGGATGGTGCTCTGATGGATGCGAAGCAGATACTGGCTGATGGATACGAAGTGCTTCATCTGCTGATGGGTACGAAGTCCATCGATACGAACTCGATGGATTTGAACACGGCCAATCCTGATCGATATGAACTCATAGGAGTTGATCGATACGAAGTATGTCATCTTCCGATGGATGCGAAGTGGGATTTCTGCCGATGGTTCAAATGAGACCGAGTCGAACCGAGGCATGATGGATTCGAACTTGATCGATACGAACAGCAGCACTTCGATGGATACGAACTTGATCGATACGAGCTGCTGGTGGATTCGAACCGGAGTTCGATGATGGATACGAAATCAACAGCGGCAATGGATACGAACGTCGGGCCGTTTCCTCTAGATTGAATCAATCATAACTCGAGCATATAAACTCGGATTGACTTGAAATTTAAGATGCTGACTTCTATGGCTTTGCTTGTCATGTCCTATCAATTGTAGCTCAATCTGGACCCGGACAAAACTCAGCGATATCCATAGTGAAGCAAAGTATGACCAATCTCTGAGACGAACTGTCCTTTGTTTTCGATCGATCTTTTGGTATCACGGCTTTGCCAAAAAGCGGGATAACAATATATCTATATATTTAAACTTGAAAATAATATGTTGACATATGTACCTTACTGCCACATACGCGACTGCCTCCTTCACTACTGAACTACCCATTGCGTTCGCCGAACCTAACCAAAAATGCAGCCCCAACGATCGCGACTGGAACCGTGATGACCCTGCCTAGCTTCGCAACTCGACTCTACCCCCAGCCTCATCTGCTGCTACCGTGCCCCCAAGTCGATTCAAAGCCCTAGCTACAGCCTCATTTGCCCTATCCATTATGAGCTCGTGCGCCTGAACCCGGCTTACCGCCATCGCGACCACAACCTACGACATCGCTTGCTCGTTCATGAGCTCATGTACCCTTCACCATCCCTGCAACCCAACTGTCGCATCGATTCTTCCACCTCTACTAACCCTAACCTCGCATGTGAATCCGACTTGCAATCTCGGGAAGCATTCGAAAGAGTACGAGCTTTGATTTAAATCGATCGACTCGATTTCAAGGCTGACGTTCCCCTCTTCCCGCAATCGAACGAATTCGATTTGGGTTCTTTATATTTTTTTATACATATACAGTTTCATTCGAATGAACTGAAGTAGAAGGGAGGAGAACGAGATTTAATTTGAGAAGGATTTTGTTTTCGGCCATTATTATTATCTCCTCTGTATAGATCTGCTGCGTGCTTATCAAAAGAAGAATAAGGGAGACAAGTGGAGATGTTGGCGTGAAGGAATGGTTTTGCTACAGTGATTGAGATGAGAGGCAAAAAGTTTTGACGTGAAATTGTTTTGTCTAGTTACCCAAAGTTATTATATACCAATTTAAATTTAAATTTCCAATCGTTTTGAATTCACAGCTTAAAAATTTGACATCCTATCGAGGCATGCCGCTAGGCGTTCATAATGTTATATCCCTATTCCAAACGCAATGGAAAAGGTTTCGAGTCCTGACTCGGTCGTATGGAGAAGATAACTTTTTTAGACTCGGTTATTATATTGAATTTTCGATAAAGATTTTGGCACGTTTATCTACCATACGATCACACGATAACTCCAAAACTACGAAATTTGAAATCCGATAATAATACAATATTACGGATCCAACGGAACTAGATTCATCAAATTCCATGACCGTGCCTCGGAAGGCTATTCTTAAATCCAATTTAAACGGTATATTTTTTTAAAACTTGACAAATCACTTTTAAATTCAAATTTAAAGCTTTCATTATCTTTAGTACTATTAATATAAATTTTACAAGGCTTCAAATTATTTTTGACAAGCTCAAAACTGAAGGTTCAATATTTTACCCAATTTCAAATTATTAAATTCAATAATTTAACTACCCAATAAATGGTTATCTTTGAAATTCAAATTAAAACTAACTTTCAAATATTTAAAATCAATTAAATATTCCAATTCCAAATATCTAAAATCCTGGGTCGTCACATTTTAAGTAATGTTAATTAATAACATAAGCTTATGATAAATACAACACTAATTCCACTTCATATCAAAAATAGAGATCATAGATTATTTATTTATTGATTTACAAAAATATGAGAGTGGATTTTCTTCTAATTTTTTTTCTAATCTCATATTTTACATCATGTTTTGTTCTAGCTTTTTGTTAATATTTCTTCTTAGCTAATCAGAACTTCACTTCTTGGTTTAATTTGATTGAATATAAAATTTTAAAATATAAAAAATTCCCTACGGATCGACCCATACTCGCCTTGTACTATTATTGTACGCCGTGCGCTTAGGTTAATTTTAATATAAAATTTTCGACAAGTTTTCTAAACCGATAGAAAAACCATCTTATACACACACTTTAGAGTCTATATAATCTTCTCCCCCTTCTTAGTCATCTTTCTCAAATGGGAAGAAATCTTAGAATAGTCTTGAATAAACCTCTTTTTGTATCCAGCTACGCCTAAGAAACTGTGAGCCTTGGTAGGAATCCGTCGTCGCTTCCATTTCTAAACAACTTCCACCTTCACCGGGACAGCTAAAATACCATCTCTTGACAAAATATGTCCTAAGAATCTCACCTTCAATTGCCAGAAATGGCACGTAGAAACCTTCAGGACATGTTTCCTTAATGTCTCCAATACCACTTTAAAATAATGTTTATGCACCTCCTCAGATTTGGAGTGGACAAGGATGTCATTGATGAAAAGTAACACAAACATATTAAGAACATCTTGGAAAACATGATTCATGAAGTCTACAAATATATAGACGCATTGGTTAGCCTGAAAGGCATAACTAACCACTCAAAGAAAAGTCAGGGCCATTAAACGCAGTTAAGGGTATACTATCTTCAGCAACCCTCAATTGATGAAAATCCAGTAGCTAGATGCATTTGAGAAAATACCATAGCTCCATGAATTTGGTCAAAAAGATATTCAATGTAGGGTAAGGGATATTTATTCCTAATTGTCACCTTATTCAATTCCCTATAATCCACACACAACCTTAAAGATCCATCAGACTTAGCCGTAAAAACCATAGCAGATCCTTAACTCAAATGACTGGGTCTAATCAATCCTCTTCTTAACTGGTCATTGATTTGACTTACCCATTCCAATCTCTCCCTCGGAGCTATCCTTTCGCTTTGGTTGAACCACGGGCCTTGCAACATGGACTAAGTCAATGCAAAACTCTATCTCTCGGTGCAGGGGTAAACTTTTAACCTCTTCGAATACATTGGGAAAATTCTTAAAAACTTCAATAGACCTTAAATTTTCTTGGAAGGCTTCCACGGCTTGCAATAAACTACATATATGTATACCGGGTTCCTTATATAATACTTTAGCTTTTCTTCCTATAGAGTTTACTAAAGTCATAGTTCTCTTACTACATTTTAAGACATCCTTATACTTTGATAACCAATCCATACCAATAATAATGTCAAATCCTTTAAAGTCTAAGACGTACTGGTCATAAGAAAAGTGATGAGAAAGGTAGGAAATTGGCACATCCTCATAAATCATATTTAAGCGGGTTACCCTGCCTACAGGGTTAAACACACACATAGGGTTTTCTACAACTCGGAATAAGATGAAATTTACCTACTAATTCTAAAGAGATAAAACTATGAGAGGCGCCAGTATCATATAGTGCTCGAACAAAAATACCATTAATTAGTAAAGTACCTTCAAGGATTCTTTTCCCTCACATCTGTTGAATTCGATGGTTCATTCTTAATGGCATACTCCTTGGGCTACTGCACCTTCTTCATGAGTGGGCAGTCCTTTACCCAGGTTGATGGGAATTAAAATAAAAAGTCATCTAGACCATCGAGGAGATAGGTCCATTTTGTTGTTGTTGATGCTGTTGAATTCCAAAATTCTTGCAAAACTTTATGATGTGGCCCTTCTGCTGACACCTACGACAAACAAAGTCCTTAAAACGACTCCATTAAGCCTCATCGCTAGGCTTTCCCTTTCCTTGGTTTTTCTAATTAGGATTAAATTTTCTCTTGTTAGAACCGCTTCAACTGGTCTTCCCACTAGGTGCTACTGGAGTTGGCTTCTTCTTTTCCAAGGCCTCGTACCTCAGAGCCATATCAACTAATCCACAAAAGTACTTTCAACATGAGCAGTCATTCTCTCATGCGTATTCTTTCCTCATACCTAAAAACAAACATCTTATTTTTCTTCAACGGAGTGTTGATCGGTTCTGGTCCAAAACAAGATAGCTCGTTGAACTTCGTCTCATATTCTGCTATAGATAACTCCTTATGTTTCAAGTCCATGAAGATCCTATACATCCTGGTCCTTTCTGCTATTGGCAAGAATTGGTCCTAAAGAACTTCTTTAAATCGGGCCCATGAAAACTCTTCTTCTGCAATATTTGTAGTAAAGAGTCTCACCCAGCTGCTGCTCCCTCTTGCAGTTGCAATGCTGCTAAGAACCTTTTCTGTTTGGATAAACCAAGACCTTTAAAAATCTTTTTGCAAGATCGCAACCGAGTTTGCACTTTCATGATAAACTCAGTTCCTTTAAACAGCTCCCCTTTTAAATTGGTGTAATCCTTGTATAAGGTTGCGAAATCCACTCTTGACTGCTCTAGTGCTGCCTCTTCGACAATCCGAACTCCTCCAGAATTTGTATAACACCCCTAATTTTAAATAACATTATTCAAGAGATTTAATTAGATAATAATGTAAAGATTAAAGTGGTTAGGAGACTGAGATTTGTATAATTATTAGGTAGTCGTGCCTTAAGTAATGAATAAACAAATGAAAATTTAAAATGAAATAAATAAAGGTAATAAGATAAGGGAAAAATAGGAATAGGTTATATTTTTATATCCTAAACGCTTATCCCATTCTCATTTCCAACATTCACAAAAAAAACTAAACATAGAGTTTGACCGGCCATAATTAGAAGAAAACAAGAGGAAGATAAGTAAGGATTTAAGAAGGAAGCTTATTCAAATCAATTCAAGGGAAAATCTCAAACTCCTAAACAACAAGCTAAGGTGAATAATAGATCACATCTCATTTTTATTGCTTTTGGTTTCTAGATGAGATCTGAATTTATTTTGCAAGAAAAATGCCATGTTTTGATTGTTTAAATGGATATATACGCTTGTTGATGATTCATGTTGTTTCATACAAATTTTATGCTAATATTGATTGGAAAAACCTATTAAATGACATCCAAATGGCTTGCGTTTTGACATAAAGTCAGAAACATTATTTAGAGATGGGTTTCAAGTTTCATAATTTTCTAAGTTGTTGTCGATTTATTATGAATTTTCTTGAAGAAAATGGTTAAATTGGGTTTAAATTATTTTTGTCTATTATATGTTTGCTTTGGGTTAGAAATTTAAATATGTTAGAAAAAAAATATTAGAAGTGATTTATCGGAATTTTTGGAGAATTTTCGTAAGTATTTTATTAAATAAAATTATTTAACGTATGAGACTTAAATGTTATATACGTTTGGAAAAGGAGAAGGGGCAATTTGTCAAATGTTTTAAAATTGTTAATTACTGAATTCGGCAGCACTTTTAGAAAAAGGTTTTGCAAAAGAATTGTCAACCAATTCTGGAATCTTATTTGTCCAAAGCTAGCTTGCTTCCTACACGTCTCTGGAATCTTATTTGTCTAAAGGAGTACCTGAAAACCTAAACTCTCAAACTACTCAAAATCAGTTGAGCACCCGAGAGTTTAAGGGGAAAACATAAACTTCGAGTCACACAAAAAGCCTGGTATGAATAATAACCTACCAGCTCGAACTATTTATATATCTAGTGAGAACACGCTGCTTTGGTGAAACAAGTTTTCTCCTCACTAGTATCTTGCCTAAATTTTTTTTACTAACCATATACCGCTCCTACATCCATAATGTTTAAAAACATATCAATGTAGAATATCATGATGATACAAAAACAAGAAAAATATCCTTGAATTCCCATCCCCATTTGTTTGACTATACATGGTTATAGTTTCCAGGGTCACAATTAACCTATTATTTTCATGGGCTGACTGATAACCTATTCAAATATTATGGACTATTTATCCCGTTTCATAGTTTTCATGGGATCACTAAGAACCTATTGGCCTCTGCCAATAACTTCATTCAATTATTTCTTGAGTTCTCCTTAAACCTATTGGTACCCCCAATAACTTCTCGTATATCATAGTTTTCATAGGTTGACTATGAACCTATTTATTTCAACCAATAACTTTATCCAGATATAGTTTTAATGGGATCACTACGAACCTATTAGTATCTCCAATAACTCTCTCCAAGCATAGTTTTCATGGGTTTACTATGAATTTGTCTAATCTGACAATTTCTTTGATTAGTCTCTAGGCATCCTATGTTTTTATCTACCAGACCCCTTGGATGCAACTCCACTAATTTAGGAGATAACTCAATTTATATTCACTACTGGGTCAATCTAGCTGGTTATTCTGCACTTACTCCCCAAAATACAGCTATGAGTCCATTATACTTTGAATATGTTTATAGAAGAAGCACGCATAGTAACTTAACAATGCCAACATTTATGGTTTAACATCCTTGAAATCATTTCCACCAGAAACATGGTTAATACCTTTAACCCATCGTTTTTATTAAGGAAACCTTCTTTATGAACTCCAAAATTAAAAAGCATTTCAAAGCTCTTGTGTATGCCATTGGTTTTCCTTTAAAAATGACAGTGGGTTCTTTGTTTTGAAAACTAAGGCTTTCATCACCTTAGATCTTCACTTTGGAAACCATTAGAATATATCTTTCAAAATCATTCAAATTTTCTTTTCAAAACATTCAAACATACGTCTTTCAAAACGCTATAAAATAACTCTTTTGAAAGCATCAAAATCTTCCTTTAGAAACCATCAAACATTCCTTTTAAAAGTATTAAAGCATCACTGTCCAACTTACAGAAGCAAAGCTTCAAAACCATTTGAAAGTACCTCTTTCAAAACCATTGAGTTTAAAGTAACTCTTTTGGAACCATTAACCTTCAAATAAAAGAAATTGGGGAAAATAAATGGCTTCCGAACCATCCTTTCGAAAGCTTTAACCTTTTAAGTACATCAATTTGAAGGATAGCACCGAAACACCTTTTGAAGCCATTTCCTTCGAAACCTTTTGTTTAAATGGCTACTGGAGCCTTTCAAAAGCTTTGGGAAGTGGCTTGTTATATTTATAAAACAAAGTTTGCCTTTCGAACTCATTAAAAACTTTCAACCTATTTGAAAGGTATGGAGATGGCAGCAAGGCTTCGACTTGGTTCAAAGACTACCCTTTCGAAAGCTTCTCTTTAAAAAATAATATGCCGCAAACCCTTCGAAAGCTATATAAAAGTAATTCCACCCTTTTGAAAGCATCCATTAAAAGCTAGGCGAGCGACACCTCTTTTGAAAGCAAAGCAAAGACCTTTGAAAGCTATTTAAAATAGCCTTAACCCCTTCGAAAGCATGATTTCAACTCTATACCTTTTGCTTTCTCCAAATCCACTACGTACCAAAGTATTGATGCTATATGTATTGGTTTCGACTTGGTTAGGGGCGGAAGTTTGGGGTCGAAAGGTTGCTACTGAAAGTGGCGAAACAATAAATCATTACAGAACTGTTTTATTTCCTTTTAAAGTAAATGTTTTTTCAACCAACTTGCCTATTTGTAAAAATATAATTGGTTGCCATTACCTTTACAAAATTCTTTTCTAAAAGACTGCCTAATTCATCCAGAATTAATTAAAAATATTTAACAAAGAAGCCCTTCCTTTTAGGAAAACAATTAAGACATTAAAGTCCTCCAACTTAATTAATTTAATTTCCATAGTAAATCACTTGGGAAAAATCCCCAAAAGTCATCAAAATTCACTTTTAATATTTTATCTAACATATATAAATTTAAGGCCCAAAATCCTTTATATATTAGCAGAAATAAATTTTAAACCCAATTATTTATTTCTTCTGTCAAATTTTCAAAGTAAATTATCTATAGCTTGGATAACTACGAAAATTTAATTTTTTCTCCAAAATAATGTTTTACATAACATGTTAAATCCTCATGGCATTTGAAATCTAATATATACAATTTTAACCTTAAAATCAGATCAAACATTCCTGTTTAAAACAAACATGGGTTATAACTCAAGCATATCATCATTAAAATCATCAAAGCAGATATAAATATATAATCCAAAATTAAATATTCATGAAAAAAAATTAGATGGTTTTGACTATTATTCACCTTGCTTTGGATAAGGAACTTGATATTTGATCTTGCTTAATTTTCCTGGCTTGATTCCTTAGCTTTTAATTGATTTTTCTCCTTTGTTCCCTAGGTTATGGCCGGCTTGAGCTCTTTAGTTTATGTTTTAGAATTATGAACTAGTGAAATGAAAATGGGGATAATGGTTAGGGGTTAAGGGCTATGGTGGATGGCAATTCCCCCATAATACCCCTGCCTTATTTTCTTATTAGTTAACTTTCAAAACCTTTCCCCAGTAACCCATTCTTTTAATTTTTTATTAAGTTAAGCATGGCCTATAATAAATATTCAAATCTCAATCCCTTTATCACTTTAATCTTTATATTATTCTATTTTTCTTATTTAATTAAACCTCTGAATAATGTTATTTAAAATTAGGGGTGTTACAGGCTCCCCTCCTTAAAGAATTTCGTCGTCGAAATTTAGTAAGGACTAGTTACTAAGCATAGCTATCATCTATAACACCTCCTAACCATGATACTAGCCTACCTGACTAGCAACGGTCTATATATAGAAAATATAGGACATACCCTTACAGTAGATCGGGATAAGTTTCTCTAAACCTGACCTCTGTCTTCTAGGTATAGTCCTTCTCATTGTTGCTCCATTGAACTTTCACCAATTTGACTGCCTTGTTTTTTAATCTCTTCTCATCTCTCGCTACAACCTGGACTAGTTGTCTAATAAAAGTCAAATTCGGTTCTACTATCAAATCCTCCAACTCTATCAAAAGAATAGTAGCCTCTGGATCATGCACATACTTGCAAAGGTGAGATACATGAATCACATTATGGACACTTTCCATACTTCTCGATAACTCTACTCTATACGCAAGCTTTCAGATCCTCTCTATAACTAGAAACGGTCCAACATATCCTAGTGCGATTTTCCCTGACTTTCTGAATCGTACCACACCCTTCATCGATGATACCTTAATGAAGACTCTATCTCCAACTGAGAATTCTAGATATTTATGCCTCTTATTTGCATAAATATTCCGTCTAGATTGAGCTTCCTTCATCCTTTCTCGAATCAACTAAATCTTCTCTGTCACCTCTCTTACCATGCCTGGACCCAAGACTACCATGTCTCCAGTCTTTAACAAAAATGTTGGTGATTTGCATGGCCTTCCATACAAAGCTTTAAAAGGTACCATTCCTATACTAGTCAGATAACTATTATTATAGGAAAACTCAATCAAGTGTAGGTGATCTTCCTAAGATCTACCAAAGTCCAACACATAAGTTCTTAACAAATCCTCGAGTACATTATTGACTCTCTCTACCTGCCCATCCGTTTGAGGGTGATACACAGTATTGATCTTAAGCTTGGTACCTAACACCTCATGCAGGCTCTTCTAGAATTCACTAGTAAACAAAGCATCTCTATCACTGACTATACTACTAGGAATTCCGTGTAGTCTAACTATGTTCTTCATGAGTAACTTAGCTAAAACAGGTGTCGTTCTGGTTGACTTAACTTGAATGAAATGGGCATTCTTAGTCAACCTGTCTACTATGACCCATATACTTTAATTTCCTCTATTTGACCTTGGCAACCCATCTATTAAATCCATGGATATCGAATTCCCATTTCCAAACTGGTATTTCCAAAGGTTGAAGCAACCCACTCGGCTTCTGATGTTCGGCTTTCACTTGTTGACAGTTTGCACACTGCGTAACCCACAAGCCAACATCCCTCTTCATACCTTCCTAATAGAAGGTCCTCTTTATGTCCTGGTATATATTGGTTCCTCCAGGATGAATCGTAAATTTAGATCGATGACATTCCCAGGAACTTCTTTCCTTAACTCCTTAACATTCGAAACACACAATCGTCCCTTCTTTCTCAACCATTCCCTCTGGTCAAGACTAAAATCCTTTAGATCATAGATCTCTGACACAATCTCAAGCCTTCTAATCTTCTCGGCTAATAACAAATCCTCTTTCTTCTTAGAAGCAATTGTTTTGATCAGCACTGGTCAAACTTCCAAATAGGACAATATGGCGACGCTCTAACTAGAATTAGCAGCCGATTTTAACGGCACATTATAAGCAGTCAAAACTTCTAAAATTTTCCATTCTACCAACATAGCTAACATCAAATTCTAATATTTTCTTCTAAGAGCATCTGTAACTTTATTTCCTTTCCCTGGGATATATTCTATACCAAAATATAAGCTGCTGAAAACTCTAGCCACACCTGTTGTCTCATATTTAACTCCTTCTAAGAGAATAAATATCTTAAGGACTTATGATCTATGTACAACTCAGATCTTTCTCTTAAGAGATAATGTCTCCATATCTTCAATGCAAAGATCACCACTACCAACTCTATGTTAGGAGTAGGATATCTCATTTCATGCGGTCTAAACTGTCTTGAAGCATAAGCAATGAATTTACCTTTCTACATCAACACAGCTCCTAATCTAGTTCCACATGCATCGATATACACCACCAACCCTTGATTTCAATTTGGAACCAATAACACAGGCGCATTAATCAACAAATGTTTTAACTTAACAAATGCTTCCTCGCATTCGTTAGACCAAGTAAACTTCACGTCTTTCCTGGTTAACTTAGTCAAAGATGGTTCTATCCGTGAGAAACCCTTAATGAATCTCCGGTAGTAGCTAGCAAGTCCAAAAAAGCTTCTAATCTCAATCGCCGTCTCTAGTCACTTCCAGCTATTACCAGCTTCGATCTTATTTGGATCAACTAAAAAACCCTTCTCTGAAACTATGTGACTGATAAACCTAACCTTTTTCTTCCTGGAATGACACTTGGAAAACTTCGCTTTTAGCTGATGCTGTCTCAATATCTCAAGCACTACTCTAAAATGATCTGCATGCTCTCTTTCATCTCAGGAGTATACTTAAATGTTGTCTATAATTACCAATACGAACCTATCCAAGTACTCTCAGAAAACTCGGTTCATCAAATCCGCAAAGAAACCTGGTGTATTCGTTAACCCGAATGTCATTACTAACCATTCGTACAAACCATACCTAGTCTGAAATGCTATCAAAGGAATACCATCCTCTGCCACTCTTAACTGATGGAACACTTTCACCAAACCCAATTGGCAAAATACTCTGGCTCCACACAAGTGATCAAAAAGATTGTTGATTCTCGGTAAAGGATACTTATTCTTAATCGTCTTCTCGTTCAACTTACGATAGTTGATGCACAGCCTTAACAACCCATCCATTTTTTTACAAACACCACGGCCGCATCCTAAGGTGGCCTATTTGGTCTAATAAAATTTCTCCCGTCTAGATCCACTAGCTGCCCCTTCAATTCTTCCATCTCGGTCTGTGCCATCCTGCTAGGCGATCTACTTAAAGGTTTAGCTCCTAGCACAAGATCTATTTGAAACTCAACGGCCTGTTTCGGTTGTAATCTTGTAACCAGCTAAAAAGCATATGCCAATTTTCTTACTACCCGAACCTAACTTAACACTTCTTCTATTTTCATAGCACTCAAGAGAGGACAAGCACTCCGGTTAGAATCATCCACTGAAAATATAATTCAGTTATGACTATCAGGATGTCTGGGTGATATATCCCTATCCGGGAAAAATATCGCCTCGTATCTACCCACCAATCCATATTCAAAATGGCTCCAAAATCTATTAAATCAAAAACATACAAACTGCATGCAAACTTATGACCTTAAAAATCAAGTTCTAACTGGTCACATTCATTCCTAGAGTTGCATATCCTCCTATCGGATTCACAGCCCTTAAGTAAGTAACAAGATATGTGGGTTCTAAACATAACCCATCAATCAAACACTGAGATATAAATGAATGTGCTGCTCCAGTATCAGTACCCTAACTGGTAAACTCTAAATCAAAAGTGAACCTTCCATCATAGTCTTTCCTTTCTCAGCAGCAATTGGCCTAGCAGATGATGGTCCGACAGCAAAGTCTTTTCCCTTGTTCGCCCTGACTGGTTTTGGACATTAATTTTTGTAATGCCGAATTTGGTCGTTGCTAAAGCACTTTACACCCTTCTTGTCTTTGGCCTTCTTTCTTTTGCCAGTTCGGCATTCATGAGCATAATGACCCTTCTTATCGCACTTCAAGCAAACCAGACCTTTGCCTATTATCTCGCCTTTTGGCAAGGCCGTGACACCAAGAAATTAATTAGAAACCAAAGATAATTCATCCCGAAGATCAGTTATACACAGGCCTACAATGGATACTGGTAAATTTTTCCTAAGTTTGGATCAAGCTACAATTGATATGACACGACAAGAAAAGCTACGAAATCCAACGTTCCAAATTTCAAGTCAATCGAAAGTCGTATGCTCATGATATTGATCGATCAAAATAAAGAAAACCAACCACATTCGTATCCATGAAAAAAGGGTTAAGTTCGTATCCATCCTTCACCGTCCCCTTTGTATCCAACAATGGCCAATAACAATCAGACCTCCACAATTCTAGCTTTGAAGCTGTTCGAATCGATCATCATCCAGGCAATTCGTATCGAGCGACCAGTGATCAATACAAAAGTATATAAAAAAACATCAATACAAAAGGGATCGGTTCGTATCGATGTAAATCGAAGTAAGGACCATCGATATGAAATGGCATTGACCATTAATACGAAGTCAACCAAGTGCTATGGGTATGAAGCAGCATCCTATGATCGATACGAAATAAGGATCAAATTGGGTCGATATGAACAAGAACATGTTCAAGAGGAAGACTCGGTCACTCGGCATAAAAAGTTGTTCGATCCTAGAATGTAGCGCCACATCACCTGACCGATGTAAGCTTGAAGCAATACGAAGGTATCGATACGAGCTCGGCAGTACATTGAAAACACAAACTTGTATCAATCATAACTCAAAATCTACAAGTCCAAATGCCACCAAATTTTCACAGGAGCTTACGCACCACCTCAAGAACGTACTTGATCAATCTCAGCCCAAAAGGAGGTGCTTTGGATTGATACAAATTGTGTATGTATTGATCATGGACCGAATCAAAATGGGCAAGGATCGACCACGTAGGCCCACCCATGTGAGGGAAGGGTTTTCCGAGATTTAAGCGAGATATTTGCAATCTACGCCTATAAATAGCAGTCCAAGGCCTTTAGAAAAGGGACTTTGGACTCTGGAACGCCGATACTTTGCCGAAATTTTCATTGTACCTTCAGCGTTCTGTTGCAAACAATTGTAACCGGTGAGAATCATCAATAAACCAGCAAACTTTCTATAGTGGATGTAGGCTGTAATGCAGAACCACTCTAAATCTCTGTGTTCTTATACTTCTGTTTGTCTGTTTTTTGCATGTTTGTTAGATTCACTTCATTTTTCCATTTATACTCTTCATTTTAATCTCTTCAAATATGTTCGAAGAGTGTTATGTCCAATTTTGGTACAAACACTTTGATGCTTTCAGTGAGAAAACCCAGATTTTTTTTCATGCTCTTTGGATCTACTACTATCGTTGGATTGCAAGAATCTAAGGAGAAGATCCATATCTCATATCCTCTTCCACCCTATTAAGAATGCATCAAATGTAGGAAAGAGCTACATCTTTCACCATGGTTACCAATAGGACCACCTCAACTGTTGTAGATTAGGAAGGTCGTGATAGACAAAACCCGCGTAGCTACCCACTGTAGGTCAAAACTCAGCTGGACCTTTAGATCCACAAGGCCCTATCACCAAGGAGGAGTTCTAGATATTGATTAAATTAGTGACCTAAAGCCGCTAACAGCTTACCAGAAGATCCGGGCCAACATGGAGTTAACTAACCAACTGAATCAGGAAAGACGAAGGAGCTCAAGAAGGGATCAAGTTTCTTACTCTTCCACCGAAAGCTCATCTTCCTCTGATTACAATTACAGATCAACATGTCCACAGATGGATGGAAGCTATGCACAAGCTCTCGGGCATCGGTACACTCTAAATCTTGGATGAGCGAAAGCTAGTCCATATGCAAGCCACCAGCCGGAACCTCCTCCTAAGGAAGGGCAACTCCTTATCACACTATTGATTGTCGTGCTGCTGCCGTCTCCATAGACTTGGAAGCTGACAATCGAAACCATGCGGATTCGAACCTTTGTCAAATCAATCACACTTCTAAGCCCTATGTATCTGATGATCTAGAGCCAAGGAGGCAACGCATGGACCATCGACCATGCCCGGCCCGTCCTCGCATTGTGGAACCCGACCACACCTTGGTCCAGAATGCTCAGAATGTCCAGATGCCAGATATTCCAACCATGATCCATCAGATGATCAGTGAAAGTCAGGGCCTCACCAATGATGATTGGGGAATCTTCCGAAGCCATACTCCATTCACTGATGACATCCTCTATGCTGAACCATCTTGCCGATTAAGGATGCCAACTTTACATGTCTATGAAGGAAGCTCAGATCCCAATCAGCACATCCTAAAGTATGAATGGCCGATGGATGCCACATGGGCTGAGGATGCGGTCAAGTGTCGAAGTTTTCCAATCTACCGAGAGGGCATCACGACCATGTGGTCTACTCGCCTGCCATCCCAATCCATCTCTTGCTTCGATCAGTTAGCTACCAAATTCGTTGAGAGTTTCGTATGCACGTCATGAGACCCAAGGATGTTAACACCTTATCCAACGTCACTCAAGCTCTTAGGAAGACACTCAGACATTATCTGAAAAGGTTCCATGCCGCTTGTGTGGAGATTAGTAACCTTTATGATAATTCCATATTGATGGCACTAACTAAAGGAATCAACCCTGATCTTGATTTCGGCAATTGGTTAGCTGGGAAATCCCCCACGTCATTGGATTGTTTCTATGCTAAGGCGGCCTAGTTCCTGAGGAGGGAAGACACTAGACAATCTAGAAAACAGGATGATGCAGGGACCAGTGTTGAAGGCGTCCAAGTAACGTTCCTGTAAAACAGACGGTAAGAGTTCCGAAAAGTTACAACTGAATATTCAGAACAAACAAAGCCAGCAAATAGGAAATGGAGGTCAAGGTAAGGAGCGAGGCCAAAATCATGGGCCGAGATGCAGAGCTCCCATGTTTTGACCAATATACTCCCCTAAATACATCCCTAGAGAATGTTTATCCGCAAACATGTAATACTAGACAGTATAAAAAGCCTGCTCTGAAACAGTCGTCTGAAAGGCAAATTCAAACTGGGAAATTATGTAGATTCCATGATTCCTTTGGGCACAATACTAATGAGTATCGTCATTAGCAAGGCATCATTGAGAAGTGAATCTGAGAGAGAAAGTTGGAATAATTCGTTCAGGCTTTGTAGGCTGAAGGTGCGGGCCCGTCGAACCCAAATTAAGGTCAGAATTAGGCTAGACCAAAAGAACCCACGTGTACTAAAGGGAGGTTGGTTATTAATACAGTTAGTGGTGGTACTCACTTGGCTGATCGAAGATGGAGGGAAATGGAGTAGTACGCCAGTTCGATCAGGCATCTGGACTTCGAATGTTGCAGTAATACTGATGATGGGGCTCCTTTGAAATAACAGAAGACGATGGCAGACGATGTCGTTTTTCGAAATAGAGACGCTAATAGAGTCGAAGCCCAACTATTGATCCACTAGTCATATCAGCTCACATGGGTTCTGCTTGGATGAAGAGGATCTTGGTAGATAGTGGGAGCTGCATGAATATTCTTTTCAAACGAGCCTATGATCAGACGAAAATGGAAGCAAAGGATTTAATGCCGTGTCAATCTCGCATACATGGCTTCAATGGAAGTGCAACTATACCCACCAGGATGGTGGAATTACCGACGAAGTTAGGAATCGAAGATTGCCCGAGAGCCTGTATGTTACAATTCATTGTGTTGGATATCAACTCATTGTATAATGCTTTCTTAGGCCAATCGGCCCTCGCTGAATTTAGGGCAACTATCGCCCTATGGTGTTTGACTCTGAAGTTCCCTAGTGACAATGGGGCCGGAGTTGTTCATGGTGATCAAGCAATTGGACGCGCCCGTTATGTTCCTAGCTCCGGGATGCATAGCGTAAGGAGAAAGGCATGGGCATCGAGGAATCTCTCAGCGTCGGCTTTTCAGAGAATTGACAATAAACGCCTAGACCTAGGCCCGTGCACCACAGGCAGTTCCTTAGAGACCTTGGTGCCAGAACCTTCAAAGTTGACCAAGTTTATTTACATATTTAGCCTATTTTTCGTTTGAAATTTGTTCATGAATTTCAAAATTTGAACTTGTAATAAGGCAATTGACTTTGCTATACTTTCTTATTTCAGCAATAAAATGCAAACTTGTTGTGTAACAACCCTATATTTTGTAATTATTTTATTGTATATTTTAATTATTTTAATGTAAAATTTTGGTTTAAAAAAACTTTTATTTTTACTTATTTGAAATGATTAAATTTATTATTTAAATATAATCTTGATTTTTATGAGTTATAATCCCAAACTTGTGTAAGTTGAAATATTTGCCTGAAATGCTGATTTTGGTCAAAATAGTCAAACTGTGACTTTCAACTTAAAATTTTAAAAGTTTAAAATTTTAATTTTTTTATTTTATTATGAAAGTACGTAAAATTCTAAGAACACCACTTTTCGTTTCGTTGAAATTGGATGTAAATTGTGAAAGTTATACCCTTTACAATATTGTGCGTATATAGGGTATTTAACAATGACTATTTTAAATTGTATAAATTACTTCTTCTTGGTTATATTTTATTTTAATATGTGATAATATGTTTTATTATGTATATTTTGACTTTTAAATATTTTTAAATGACAATAGAATTTTTCCAAAATTTACTGTATTTATTTCCTATTTTTAAAGGCTTTTTCTAATTTTCTGCCATTTACTTCATATAAATTATATTTAATAAATTTTTTTTTGTGAATGCACTTATATTTTTTGTTATAAATATTTTACAAGTCCATGAAGATTTTATAAAGTTCATTTGGATTTATTTCTAATTTTAAAGCCTAGTCTACAATTTTAAGCCATTTTCTTATTTTAATTATATATAATTAAAATTTATTTATTTATTTCATGCACTCACTTTTATTTGCTATGTTTTACTTTATTTTATTCATTTTACATGTATTTAAATTAAAGTAAATTTTTCCAAAGTGTATTGAAGTTATTTCTAATTCTTAAATCTAGTTTTCATTTTTCTATGCTATTTTTCTTATTTAATCATATCTAATTAATATTTAATTTTTAATATTTTTTTTATCGGTTATATTTTCTAATTTTAACTGATATTTTAATTATTTTCAGTTATTTGGATGTATATAGATATATATGAGAAATTTGAAAGGGTTAAGAGCTAAGAAACGGAAAAACGTTTTATCCGTTTCTTTTGTAGTTTCTTCTGTCATTAATACATCAATTCATCTTAGCCATTCCTTTCCCCATCCTTTGCAGCCGACTTCCTCTTGACATTCACGAATTTTTGAAGCCCCAAAATCCTAAAAATCATGGCCTCCACCTTGAAGAAAAAAAAATTAGGTAAATCCCTCTCTTCTTTCTACTTTTCTTACTTTTCTATGCAATTTTGCCTTGTTTCTCTTCTAAGTTTGGATCGGCCTCTTCTCCATAGCCGCAGCCACAAACTCCTACATCTCTTCCATGCCTCCAACACCATCTACTCCACCAACCATGACCATGGCCGAGCCATCTATGGTGGCCAAACCCTTCAAATTGCAACCTACATGCCTAAAAACAATGTTTTTGACCATTGTTGCCTCATTCCCTTCATCTCCACTTGTTGCCTTGCCTATATGATGTTAAACCTGACCTATATGATGTCATACCTGAGCCAAATCATCATCATAGCCAAGCATAAGTGTCCCTTAGGCCAAGCATTGAAGTGGTTGAAGCAAGGTCCAATCTATCTTGTTCATTTCGCTTTGTATTTCAAAATTGTTCCAATGTTATTTTATGTTGAATGTTTATATATTGTCTGGGTTTTTTTTTTTTTTGGGTTGATGATACAAAATCATATCTTGGCTATCTTTCAACTCAAATCAAAAGTCTTTAAATTGTGCTTGTCGTCCCTTTGGAGTCGTGCTTGTATGTTGTTTTGGTCTCTAGCTTTGAAAAAGGCGAGTCTTTCTCACTCTGACATATATACTTATGAAAAGTGGATGGATGACAAGTGTTTAGTAATGTAAAATGTTTATTCAAGTTAATGATGATCATATGATATACTATGCCATGTTATTACCATGTTATTACCATGTTAAAACTGTTAATTTTCACCTGACATCTGATACATGACTGTATATTGTGATATTGACATTGTTTATATTATTTCTGTATATGATCACACTGCAAGTTCCCTGTTAGGATAAAAATCATTATGGGCTGAAATGATAGGCCTGAGTTATTTTATTTATTTATTTAAACTTGGGATTGCGGGTTTGAAATGATAGAACCCGGATTTTTACCTTTTAAACTGCGGATTGAAATGATACATATCCGTATCACTTGACCTAGGTTAGAAAACTATATACAGACCCGTGGTTATTCTATAAAGTGCTTTGAAATATTTAAGTATTTTAAAAATATAAAATTATGAAATTGATTTAAATAGATTTTGAAAGGTTTTAAAATAAATAAATTATGATTTTTCTATGTGTTAAAAATGGAATTTATGAATGGATTAACTGGATTTTGAAATATAACTTATGTTTGAAATTTTGAATTTTGACTAAAAATGATATTTAAGTTACATGAATAAAATCGATTTTAGTTTTATTTGGAAAATGGTAAATATGATAAATTGATTTATATTTGAATTTAAGTGATTTATTAAAGAATTATTGATTTTCTATAAATTTAAGTGGTTGAATAAATGACTATTGAAAATGAAATTTTAAAATATAACTTGACTTGAAAATGTGAAATTTGAGTTTTAACTAAATATGTTAAATTAATTAAATAAACTGGAAGTATAGTTAAATTTGTGAAATGGTAATATAAATCTGAAATGTTAGGTTTTAATTTATGAAAGAAACGCATAGGTTTTAATTTATGAAAGAAACGCAAAGGTTTTAATTTATGAAAGAAACGCAAAGGTTTTAATTTATGAAAGAAACGCAAAGGTTCTAATTTATGAAAGAAACGTATAGGTTCTAATTTATGAAAGAAACGTATAGGTTCTAATTTATGAAAGAAACGCATAGATTTTAATTTATGAAAGAAACGCATAGGTTTTAATTTATGAAAGAAACGCATAGGTTTTAATTTATGAAAGAAACGTATAGGTTGTAATTTATGAAAGAAACGTATAGGTTCTAATTTATGAAAGAAACGTATAGGTTCTAATTTATGAAAGAAACGTATAGGTTCTAATTTATGAAAGAAACGTATAGGTTTTTATTTATGAAAGAAACGTATAGGTTTTAATTTATGAAAGAAACGTATAGGTTTTAATTTATGGAAGAAATGTATAGGTTTTAATTAACGAAAGAAACGTGTAAAGTCCTAATTAATGAGAGAACATGAAAGTTTTAATTAATGCAAGAACATGTAAAGTTTTAATTAAGAAAGAAACATGTAAAGTTTTAAGTAGTGTGGTATTGATTTAATTAATAAATGTTCATTATTGTAATAGGAATATAAAATTTAAAACGTACATTTGACACGTAGATTTTAATCAATGTAATGGTGTATTTTAAATTGATTAAAATGATAAATGTTACTTACTGTAATAATAAAATGTAAGTTGAAAACGTACATTTGATAAGCAAGTTTTAATTTATGTGAATGGCGTACTTTAAATGATTAAAATAATAAAGTTTCTTTATTATAATAATAATGTAAGTTAATAAGGTGCTTTTAACTTAACATAAGAATTTCGGTTTAAATTGTATATTACATTAAGAAAGTTTATTTAACTATAAGGCTATGATAAATTGACATGTTAAAATTTTAAGCTTATCAATACTTTGAATTATATACAATGTAAAGTGGAAAGTAGTACATTCCAAAAATGTTATGATTCCTTAAGGTAACATTTCCAAAATGCTTTGATAATTTAAAGGAATATTTCAAGTTTAATAAATTTAAAGAAATATTCAATGATTTGAAAATTTGGGTTTTATTTGAATGATATGATATTGAATTATTTTTGAAATGGAAATGATACAATTGTGATATTGTTTTGAAATGAGTATGATATTTTGGTCTTGAAAGTATAAATTATTTGAAATAAATATCCATGGGTTATAATAACGATTGGTTGTTAAAGAGACCGGGATCGGATATTGTCTTATAGCCGGACAATACCGAAAACCACTTTAACAACTGTGTACGTGGTGGAGATTCCAGAATGAAGTAGGATGGTGGCGACGTTCTCGAGGTATGTTACGTGGACCCAACTCCCGTGAGTTGGCATATATGACTAAAATAGGAGCTATACCGGGCTACACAAAGGGTCGCACCCTTTCATCGAGCATGCTCCATCGGAAACTATTCTATTACTGTTGTGATTTGACTCGGTGGCGCCACTTTGATTCGGGGGTATTGTTCGAGGTGGGCGGAAGCTGCTGGCTTGCCGTCACCACCGGTCCGGGAGTGCAAACGGTGTATCCACCCTGGCATTGCCTCGCGTGCCATGTCATATCCTTATATCGAGCCCACTACGATTTTGGTTTTAAAGATCCGACCGCGTTAAGGTTCACCATCCCCTTAACGCTATTTTCTATATGATTATACTTTACTGATTAGACACTACCGTATATAGCGTATATTACTACATAGTAAATAGTTTAACGGATTCTTAGAGGACGGGCGGTCCCAAGCATCCTTTAAGTTACTGATGCATTTTGTTACTGTTCACTTGAGTTGATTTACAGTTTATAAGCATTTATGTCCTGACTCGAGGGTTTTGAATTTTGCTTTACGCTCGGGTCAGATTGATTGAGTTAGCATTCAAGATTCACCTTCGGAGTTGGAGCTTTCCTTGAAGATCCAACCATCAATTTTTTTTCAGTATCCAGTGTTTCAGTGATGTATCTGATTTGTACCTGATGTATCTTGTTACTCTTCGGTTGTATCTTATTTAACCCTGATGTATCTTATATTTTATATAGTAGCTTCATGAACTACTATCTCTTTTTCTTCCGCTGCATTATTATTACTCTGTGTCTGTGATCTGTGATTTTTTTTACTGTATATTATGAGGTTTGCCAAAATTTTATTTACAATGCGGTATTTTGAGCAATTCAATTCCGGCATGAGGTCTACCTATACACTTATAATGGATGCGAATGGTTGAAAATACCTAGTTGTTACAGTTGGTATCAGAGCCAGGTTAGCTCTAGGCAAAACTCAGCATGTAGAGTGAATGTATTTATAGAATCACTTTCATTCGAGTTTGAATCTCTTCCCTTTTGACTCGATTCCTTTGAATTTTGGAACGTTCCCTGCGGTTCCAAAGTCCATTCTTATTCCCCGCTATTCATCTTCATTTGATTCTGGAGTATCCCACAACTCCACTTCGAATGATCTTTATAGTGAATTGGCGGTCCCGCCAATCTAAAAAATTTTCTTGTAAGAGGGGTGAAACTCCATTACAACAGCATCGATTCACCAAAGATTTTATATCCTCGGTTTAGATGCTAGTATCTCCTATTATCCCAAACTCTAACTCTTGAGATCAAACGTAGATTTACCCCAGAAAATCCACTTCGATCTTATACTTTAAGTCACGGTTGACCCGATTAAGGTTGCCCGTGATTTATTTTAGCTTATTCACCTCCCTACTCTATATTTAATCATCTTGTCTTTTGTTTCCAACATATTTTCAAACATTTTGAATTGTATTTGTCAATCTATATTTTTTTTATATTGTGTTGTTGGAGTTGTTGATGTTGATTTGGGTTTTCAATCGATTCGTCTGATCAACGCTATCGATAGGATTTCTAAAACACTTTGACAGAACAAACTGACACGATATTATTTTAAATTTTGTTTTGGTTAATGAAATAAAATTTTGATATATATATTTATGGAACTTAATAAAATGATTCAAATTGATAATTTGAAATGATAATACTTGATTTATCATTTATTGTTCTATAAATGAATTTATAAATAATTGTTTATAAATTTATATGGGAACTTAAATGAATTTAGAAAAAGAAATTTGAGAATTTAATTTCCGATGGTTCCAAACCTTTTGTTTAAAAGTTTAAAGGGATATAATATTTAAAATATTTTCAAATAGAAATTTGTTTCCAAAGAATTTTAAGTTTAAAATTAGTACTCTTCTCTTTGTCGCTGGAAAATAACTTCGGTGGTGACTGCAGCATCATCGACGTTCATTTTCGAGTTTCGAAGTGAAGAGACTGTTCTGTTGTCTTGCTACAGCTTTGTTTTGGGAAATTAAATTGATTTGAATTTCTAAAATATGACTTAATTTATAATATATATAGATATATGATTGAAATTTGATTTGACATATTATATATATATTATTACTTATCTCTAAATGGTTTAAAGAAATCGGAAATTTAATTCTTAAATTTTATTTTTAACAATGATTTCAATTATAAAAAGAAAATCAAATTTTTCTGGATAAATGATTAAACTTGAGATAATTGAATTGGAAAGTTTTATTTGTATGACACAATTTCATTCCAATATAACTTACCTTAATTTCAGAAGTTAACAATGTAATTGGGTAATATACAATATAAAAAGATTTTATAAATAAAATTTGAGTGGTTATAATAAATGTTATACACTTAAATTTTAATTATAAAATTATTAACAAAGGTAAATATAATAAAGGATAATTGAATAACTTATAACAAAATAATATTAAAAGAACTAAGAATAAAAGAAAGCAGTTCTATTAAGTGTAAGTATGTTTAACATAAGTGATAAATATAGTGAGAGGAATAAATTTAGTTTTATTTAGGAATAAAGAAGAATTAAATTTATTAAATACATTGTGAGTGTAATAAATGATTATTTTTCAAACCCATGGTTTTGAAATTTGTTAATTTATGATGATTGGATAATAAGATAATGAAATTCGAGATAGTTAAGATTTATTTAACTTGTGTAAAGATTTATTCTCTATTTAAGATGAAATTTCCATGCTTTCAAATCTATTTTCTTATTTTGTTTTCCAAACTATTTTTTTTGTTATCCTCCTCCTTCTTATCTTGCTATAGATTGGTATAGGAATCTTTCTATAATCTTTGATAGATCTTTGGTAATCATTTTGAATCCACCTTTTTCGTGCTTGTGTTCTTAATTTTGGAGAATCTTGGAAAGATCAGCTCCACCTTGTAAAACTTACCTATAACAATAGCCAGCATGTATAATTTCATTCTCCTTGTCATCTTGTCCTAACCTTATTTCACTCTATCTTTTTGTATGCTTTCTCATACCTCATTCCTTTTCGGGGATGAAAAGTTTTGAGTGGGGGAGAGTGTAACAACCCTATATTTTGTAATTATTTTATTGTATAATTTAATTATTTTAATGTAAAATTTTGGTTTAAAAAAAAACTTTTATTTTTACTTATTTGAAATGATTAAATTTATTATTTAAATATAATCTTGATTTTTATGAGTTATAATCCCAAACTTGTGTAAGTTGAAATATTTGCCTGAATGTTGATTTTGGTCAAAATAGTCAAACTGTGAATTTCAACTTAAAATTTTAAAAGTTTAAATTTTTTTTTCTTTTATTATGAAAGTACATAAAATTCTAAGAACACCACTTTTCGTTTCGTTGAAATTGGATGTAAATTGTGAAAGTTATACCCTTTACAATATTGTGCGTATATAGGGTCATTTAACAATGACTATTTTAAATTGTATAAAGTACTTCTTCTTTGTTATATTTTATTTTAATATGTGATAATATGTTTTATTATGTATATTTTGACTTTTAAATATTTTTAAATGATAATAGAATTTTTCCAAAATTTACTGTATTTATTTCCTATTTTTAAAGGCTTTTTCTAATTTTCTGCCATTTTCTTCATATAAATTATATTTAATAATTTTTTTTTGTGAATGCACTTTTATTTTTTGTTATTTTATTTGTTATAAATATTTTACAAGTCCATGAAGATTTTCTAAAGTTCATTTGGATTTATTTCTAATTTTAAAGCCTAGTCTACAATTTTAAGCCATTTTCTTATTTTAATTATATATAATTAAATTTTATTTATTTATTTTATGCACTCACTTTTATTTTCTGTGTTTTACTTTATTTTATTCATTTTACATTTATTTAAATTAAAGTAAATTTTTCCAAAGTGTATTGAAGTTATTTCTAATTCTTAAGTCTAGTTTTCATTTTTCTGTGTTATTTTTCTTATTTAATCATATCTGATTAATATTTAATTTTTAATATTTTTTTATCTGTTATATTTTCTAATTTTAACTAAGCTTTTAATTATTTTCAGTGATTTGGATGTATATAGATATATATGAGAAATTTGAAAGGGTTAAGAGCTAAGAAACGGAAAAACGTTTTATCCATTTCTTTTGGAGTTTCTTCTGTCATTAATACATCAATTCATCTTAGTCATTCCTTTCCCCATCCTTTGCAGCTGACTTCCTCTTGTCATTCATGAATTTTTGAATCCCCAAGATCCTAAAAATCATGGCCTCTACCTTGAAGAAAAAAAATTAGGTAAATCCCTCTCTTCTTTCTACTTTTCTTACTTTTCTATGCAATTTTGCTTTGTTTCTCTTCTAAGTTTGGATCGGCCTCTTCTCCATAGCCGCAGCCACAAACTCCTACATCTCTTCCATGCCTCCAACACCATCTACTCCACCAACCATGACCATGGCCGAGCCATCTATGGTGGCCAAACCCTTCAAATTGCAACCTACATGCCCAAAAACAATGTTTTTGACCATTGTTGCCTCATTCCCTTCATCTCCACTTGTTGCCTTGCCTATATGATGTTAAACCTGACCTATATGATGTCATACCTGAGCCAAAGCATCATCATAGCCAAGCATAAGTGTCCCTTAGGCCAAGCATTGAAGTGGTTGAAGCAAGGTCCAATCTATCTTGTTCATTTCGCTTTGTATTTCAAAATTGTTTCAATGTTATTTTATGTTGAATGTTTATATATTGTCTGGTTTGTTTTGTTTTGGGTTGATGATACAAAATCATATCTTGGCTATCTTTCAACTCAAATCAAAAGTCTTGAAATTGTGCTTGTCTTTCCTTTGGAGTCGTGCTTGTATGTTGTTTTGGTCTCTAGCTTTGAAAAAGGTGAGTCTTTCTCACTCTGACATATACACTTATGAAAAGTGGATTGATGACAAGTGTTTAGTAATGTAAAATGTTTATGCAAGTTAATGATGATCATATGATATGCTATGCCATGTTATTACCATGTTATTACCATGTTAAAACTGTTAATTTTCACCTGACATCTGATACATGACTGTATATTGTGATATTGACATTGTTTATATTATTTCTGTATATGATCACACTGCAAGTTCCCTGTTAGGATAAAAATCATTATGGGCTGAAATGATAGGCCTGAGTTATTTTATTTATTTATTTAAACTTGGGATTGCGGGTTTGAAATGATAGAACCCGGATTTTTACCTTTTAAACTGCGGATTGAAATGATACATATCCGTATCACTTGACCTAGGTTAGAAAAATATATACAGACCCGTGGTTATTCTATAAAGTGCTTTGAAATATTTAAGTATTTTAAAAATATATAATTATGAAATTTGATTTAAATAGATTTTGAAAGGTTTTAAAATAAATAAATTATGATTTTTCTATGTGTTAAAAATGTAATTTATGAATGGATTAACTAGATTTTGAAATATAACTTATGTTTGAAATTTGGAATTTTGACTAAAAATGATATTTAAGTTACATGAATAAAATGGACTTTAATTTTATTTGGAAAATGGTAAATATGATAAATTGATTTATATTTGAATTTAAGTGATTTATTAAAGAATTATTGATTTTCTATAAATTTAAGTGGTTGAATAAATGACTGTTGAAAATGAAATTTTAAAATATAACTTGACTTGAAAATGTGAAATTTGAGTTTTAACTAAAGATGTTAAATTAATTAAATAAACTGGAAGTTTAGTTAAATTTGTGAAATGGTAATATAAATCTGAAATGTTAGGTTTTAATTTATGAAAGAAACGCATAGGTTTTAATTAATGAAAGAAACGCATAGGTTTAACGCATAGGTTTTAATTTATGAAAGAAACGCATAGGTTTTAATTTATGAAAGAAACGCATAGGTTTTAATTTATGAAAGAAACGCATAGGTTCTAATTTATGAAAGAAACGTATAGGTTTTAATTTATGAAAGAAACGCATAGGTTTTAATTTATGAAAGAAACGCATAGGTTTTAATTTATGAAAGAAACGCATAGGTTTTAATTTATGAAAGAAACGCATAGGTTCTAATTTATGAAAGAAACGTATAGGTTTTAATTTATGAAAGAAACGTATAGGTTTTAATTTATGAAAGAAACGTATAGGTTTTTATTTATGAAAGAAACGTATAGGTTTTAATTTATGAAAGAAACGTATAGGTTTTAATTTATGGAAGAAACGTATAGGTTTTAATTTATGAAAGAAAACGTATAGGTTTTAATTAATGAAAGAAACGTGTATAGTCCTAATTAATGAGAGAACATGAAAGTTTTAATTAATGCAAGAACATGTAAAGTTTTAATTAAGAAAGAAACATGTAAAGTTTTAAGTAGTGTGGTATTGATTTAATTAATAAATGTTCATTATTGTAATAGGAATATAAAATTTAAAACGTACATTTGACACGTAGATTTTAATCAATGTAATGGTGTATTTTAAATTGATTAAAACAATAAATGTTACTTACTGTAATAATAAAATGTAAGTTGAAAACGTACATTTGATAAGCAAGTTTTAATTTATGTGAATGGCATACTTTAAATGATTAAAATAATAAAGTTTCTTTATTGTAATAATAATGTAAGTTAATAAGGTGCTTTTAACTTAACATAAGAATTTCGGTTCAAATTGCATATTACAGTAAGAAAGTTTATTTAACTATAAGGCTATGATAAATTGGCATGTTAAAATTTTAAGCTTATCAATACTTTGAATTATATACAATGTAAAGTGGAAAGTAGTACATTCCAAAAATGCTATGATTCCTTACGGTAACATTTCCAAAATGCTATGATAATTTAAAGGAATATTTCAAGTTTAATAAATTTAAAGAAATATTCAATGATTTGAAAATTTGGGTTTTATTTGAATGATATAATATTGAATTATTTTTGAAATGGAAATGATACAATTGTCATATTGTTTTGAAATGAGTATGATATTTTGGTCTTGAAAGTATAAATTATTTGAAATAAATATCCATGGGTTATAATAACGATTGGTTGTTAAAGAGACCGGGATCGGATATTGTCTTATAGCCGGACAATACCGAAAACCATTTTAACAACTGTGTACGCGGTGGAGATTCCAGAATGAAGTAGGATGGTGGCGACGTTCTCGAGGTATGTTACGTGGACCCAACTCCCGTGAGTTGGCATATATGACTAAAACAGGAGCTATACCGGGCTACACAAAAGGTCGCACCCTTTCATCGAGCATGCTCCACCGGAAACTATTCTATTACTGTTGTGATTCGATTCGGTGGCGCCACTTTGATTCGGGGGTATTGTTCGAGGTGGGCGGAAGCTGCTGGCTTGCCGTCACCACCGGTCCGGGAGTGCAAACGGTGTATCCACCCTGGCATTGCCTCGCGTGCCGTGTCACATCCTTATATCGAGCCCACTACTATTTTGGTTTTAAAGATCCGACCGCGTTAAGGTTCACCATCCCCTTAACGCTATTTTCTATATGATTATACTTTACTGATTAGACACTACCGTATATAGCGTATATTACTACATAGTAAATAGTTTAACGGATCCTTAGAGGATGGGTGGTCCCAAGCATCCTTTAAGTTACTGATGCATTTTGTTACTGTTCACTTGAGTTGATTTACAGTTTATAAGTATTTATGTCCAGACTCGTGGGTTTTGTATTTTGCTTTACGCTCAGGTCAGATTGATTGAGTTAGCATTCAAGTTTCACCTTCGGAGTTGGAGCTTTCCTTGAAGATCCAACCATTAATTTTGTTTCAGTATCCAGTGTTTCATTGATGTATCCGATTTGTACCTGATGTATCTTGTTACTCTTCGGTTGTATCTTATTTAACCGTGATGTATCTTATATTTTATATAGTAGCTTCATGAACTACTATGTAAAGACCCGTAAATCCGTACTCCTTGAATAGACAACTAATCTCCTTTGTTTAATTCAAGATGAACGAAAATACGAACCCTTAGGGGTTTTAAGAAAAATTTAAGAAAAGAAAAGGACAGAAGAAGATAGAAAATTTAGATAGGGAAAAGAACATAGAAAATTTTAAAATAGAATAGAAAGAAAAGAGAACAGAGGAAAAAGAAAGACAGAAAATAGGACGGAACAGAAACACAACACAACACAACAACAACATCAGAATCTCACAATTCGCAGCGGAACAACATATAATAATAAATGAATAATCTTTAAACAAAGAACTATCAGTTATTACATTTTATACATTACATTTCATTACATCATATCATCAGAGTGTACAACAATAACAACAACAACAGTGCAGCGGAAAAAGAAATACTATATAAGTAATACGCCATGCTATCCAGCTTGCCTCCAGCAACTCCAGAATATCCAGAATATCCTGATAAACCTTACTCTTGACTGCCCGTGTGAAAATTGGTGGGCACCCAGAGTTTAGGAAGGAAAACAATAAACTCCAAGTCAGTCATGAGACTGGTGTGGGAACTCAAAACAGTTTATTTATCTTTAAAAATCAAAATAGAGGAATATTTTTATTTCAATTCGCAATGCTTTTAAAAATGAGACTACCATAAGGCCTCCCGCACACACACACAATGCAAACGCAGAATCGGAGGAGATTTCTCCTTATGATAGTCAAAGATGCTTGATACGCATTTAAAATAACATTTGATATTATTACTAGTGCATAGTGTAGTGGAAAATTCATTTCGAAAGTAGAATATAAATCTTAGCCAGCATAGACATTCCGAACTATGCCTACTATAGCTAACTATGTTCAATAGCAGATTACCACCACATTCCATAGCAGGTTATACAACTAAAACCGTACAAGTCACGTATTGTTTCTTTGGATTTCCAACAAATGGTCAGGCCAAGGAACTTCCCATTGCCACATGAGAATGCCTCTGGAAAGACATCCCCGATAACCAAACCGAAACTCTGCCAACACAAGGTCGGGTTACCCCTAACTGGGTAACTACTGACACGAGCACGCCATTCCCCGATCGTAAACGACCTTTCTCACGGGATCCCGAAAACCAACAACCACAAAGTAATAAATTCGTAGTAACCACATAGGTTAAATATCTGGGCTCCATACCATGATACCACCTCTATCCAGAAGGAAATGTACATACCCTAAAGGGTGCTACCCCTCATAACCTTGCTGCATCTTTCCTGTTTTGACCATTTCCGGGGTGTGAGGTTCGACGAAGTCACGTCCACAAAAACATACTTTATACAAAAGCCATGCTTTGGGTCAACAAATGATCAACACAATGATCACTAAGATAGACGATCAAATAAACGATCCTATCACAATAATCAACACAATGATCATTTCAGCATCACTCAGCATATCACATTACCAAATTGGGAATATATCGCTGATAACTTCAACTATATAACCTCTGAGCTCGTACGTCTCAGAGAAGGGTGTTAAGCTAAAAGAATAAATTCTCCGCCACCACAGAAATATATTTGAAAGAAATCGGCTTTACATCTCAACTTGTAATGTCAGACACACAATCCATACAAGTCTGTTCCGGGCTCGAACAAAACCGAAGGCACTTACAAAGAAGTCCTTGCAATCCGGATATTCACAATCCTGATCGGATTCACCATCACATATGGAGAACTCTATACCGGAGCAACTCGGTGCAGAGTAAATCGACAGGTCATCCTATCGCTCTCGCAAATACCGGGTCTTCAACACCGATCTTCAAATGCAATTCACAACGACGTATCACATATTCGGAATGGGTTATACGACCCCATGGTCCTTTCCCGGTTAACCCGAATAGTGAGCGCTTATTCAAAAATAAGTGTAGCATTCACATTCAAACAATTCACATCAATTACCCATTCAAAGGGAAATATTGATAGTCGGTTATTGAACTATCAATTGATATGCACACATCACCAGTTTCCAAATAATTTTCCAAATTATTTATTTTCCAAAATATCTTTACAAGATATATAATTTCACACTTCAAAAATAAATCAATATTTATTTTTAAACCAATTTCACTTCCTTTATAAATTCCTTAGTGAATTTATAATTCCAAAATATCAATGAATATTCGATTTCAATTATTCATTTCAATTTTCTTTTCAATTTATCTTTTCAATTTATCTTCAAAAAGATAAATCCTTAAAATATTCACTTTATATTGGAAAACAATTCCTTACTTATTAAAAATAAGTAATTCACAAATCTTTTTATTTTCAACACTTAGAAAATATTCAATATACTTAAATCGAGATTAAGTATATATTTCATTCTATTAAGGAAATCATTCTCTTAACATATTTATTTGGGCCAAAACGAATGTTATGTAAAACATCGTTACGACAACCCAAATTCACTAGTATAGGGATTCGAAATTAAAATAGATATATAAATCCCAATACTATACAAAACATTTCCTTTCGGAAATCATTTACTATAACAACAGTGTTATAGTCCATCATCTCCTTTTATTTCTCGAAAACGTCTATTTCAACAATAAATGTTGAAATCTATGGTTTCGAATCTCAACACAATTAAAACTTCGTTAGATCGTTTTAATTCAATTTAAAACATCACATTCTAAATAATTTCTTTAACATATTATTCACTATTCAAAAACGTGAATATTCTATGTTAACCAATTTTATCACTTCTATTCATTTTATTTCAAAGGATTATTCACAGTCTAAAACGTGAATATAACTCCATTTATAAGTTATAACAATTAACTTATCAAAATAAGTCATTTGTGAATTTATAAAACAATGTTTATAAATTCCATTTCTATTTATTTTATAACAACTTCCTTTATAAATCTCCTTTATTAACCTATTCGATTTATATCCCAATTATGAACTAAAAGTCCATATTATAAGTTAAATGCTTATAAAACGATTATTTTACAAAATCGTTCTTTTTAACTTCCCAAATTATAAATCTTATAACTTATAAGATTCATTCATTTATCCAAAATCATTATTTTAATAACTTAATAAATTTTATAAACCTACTGCTTATAAAATTCCATTTATAACTTCACCGTATAAAATTCTATAAATTCCATTCAATTATGAAATTCATTTTCACTTCATTCAAACACTTATAAAAACTCGTTTTATAATGTCTATATTTCAATTTATAGATATCCATTTATAAATTTCTTAATATAAATCAATTTGTATTACCCTTTTAAAACATATTTAATCTCCTTTATAATTTCACCATTTTTTTGATTCATAAAATAATTAAATTTCATAAATCCTATATTTAAACTTTTCACAATAATTCTAAAATATCTCGATTTAACTATTTTATAAACTCAATAGCATCATATTCTCAAAAATCAGTTTTTAACTGTATTTCTCAAAAATCATAATTTTTATAACTTTAAAAATTATAACGTTTATTTATTTAAAATGAATCAATTCCAAAAATATTTTATAAACGTATACTTTCAAAAATCACTTTGAAATCATTTTAAAATTCCAAATTTGGCCCAATGATGCTACACACCAAATAGTCAATCACGACTACAACGATATCATATATCAATATGAAAATCCATCAAAAATCAAAATATCTGAAATCAAATAAAAACTATTGAGGAATCCAGTTGGATCCCTCCAACCTGTTTCCTGCATCCAAAAACATTAGCACAATACCAATTTCGCTCCAGTACGAAATTATCGCGGTATATGTTCTTATTAAATATTATCCGCTTAATAACGGCGCAATAGGGTCTCATCCGCTAAACAAAAAAATGCGGGAAATCAATAACTCCAATATATACATATGCCAATATATATATATTGATATTATATATAATACCAATTTCACTGTTTATGAAATATTCGCGGTATATGTTTTTATTAAATAACATCCGCTTACTAACGGCGTATAATGTCTATTTTAACAATCAATAGATATCAATCAACATTCAAACATGCATTCAAATATTTTAAATCTAACTATTTAAAATAAAATCGAAACTGATTCGATTGAGTGAGAAATTCTTGATTTAAATTCCGTTTTAGCGATTTATTTCGAATAAAATTAAACGGACGTTTAATTTTACCCAAAATTCTCACTAACTCCAAACGACTCCAAACCAACTCCATCGCGTAGTGCTCGTCCATACGATTCCAACGCAACTGGTTTCGCGCGTTTTCGACCTCGTATGAAAAAGTTATGAATTTTTGAAGTTTGTACACGATTTTTATAACTAAAATCACAACATTAATTTATAATTAAAACCTACACTAAACCATAGCCACTGGATCAAGCTTCTTTGCATCACAGCCGCAAGCTCCTTCTCTCCTCTTTCACGCAAATGTCCAGTAACACTCACGTATAGCCGAACCCAAATATAGAAACTAGGGTTAAATTATTCATCTTCCTCGTTGAATTCTAGCATGATCAGGAAGTTGCAACGCGCTCGCCATCATCTCCTCTAGGTTCGGCCCCAAGGAGAGCAAGCTCGGCCATCCCTGTAGCATAGAAACGCGTGCGCAACAGCCCAGGGACGCGGGCCTGTAGCTTCCTCCACACGACTCCGTTTCCGATCATAACCGTTGAATCTCTAGCTCTCATCGCCCTCTTCAATCCTCTAGTTGAACATTCCTGCTAATTCTTGATGGATTTGGAGATTTGGAGGGAGGAAGTTCGTGAGTTTCTGGCCGTTCAGGGGGGGGGGGTGGCAGCTGCAGTTTTTGGCTAGGGTTTTGTGTTATATTTTTTTTTTTTTTTTTTTTTTGTGTGAGGCTATTTATAGAGAAAACCGAAACACTATTCATCCCGGAAATCCCGAACTCCGATTTACGCGCCGTAACCCGCGTTTCTAGGGTTTACCCCGCATTCCGGACACAATGGAACAGGTTTCGGAAGCTAATTCGGAAGTATGTGCGAGTTATGGCTATAAACGCTCAATTTGAATTAAACCGATTTAAGTCGATTTCTAGGCGTTTTAATTTGTACCGGACAAACGGTAAATCCAATTGACTTGAAATTTGAAACCTTACAATAATATCACATTACGGATCCGAACAAACTTGTTTCGTCGAAATCCGAGACTTTTTGAAAAATGGCTATTTTAACTCGCCAAATTTAAATTAAAAATAAATCGATGCGTTTCGAGCTGCCACGATCAAACGATAACTCCGATTGACACGAAATTTGAAATCCGGTAATAACTAACTATTACGGATCCAATGGAACTAGTTTCGTTCAATTCTGAGACTGTTCAAAAATTGACTATTTTCACTAGTCGATTTAAATATTAAAATATTCAATTTTCACAAATTAACTTTTAATTCGATTTTAAAAGTTCTAAAATATCATTCTAACTCTCATATGATAAAATAAAATTTTACAAATCATTTTCAATCATATTTAACTATATTTTCAATTATTTCCATAATTTAACGTATTAAATTATCGATTTAATAATCCAATTAAATCCAATAATTCAAATAAAAATTTATTTGACTAATAAATTCACTTGTTAACATTTAAAATTAATTAAATATTAAAATTTCAATTAATAAAAATTCTGGGTCGTTACAATCTTCCCCCCTTAAAAGAATTTCGTCCTCGAAATTATTAAGTAAGAAAAGTACAGAATTTATTAATTTTCCCAAAATTTATAGTTAAATTTCTTAGAATAACTTTACTAAGTTTTCAAATCATACTTAGTTATCTTTTCAAAAACAATTACTAATGTTTAACTTTCAATTCCAAATCAAAGTTAATAGTTTTCAAAATTTTCCAATTTTTCTCAAATTTTTTCTAACGCCTTAAATTTTCGGAAAAATTCGCCATAGTCTCCTTTGCGCGGCTCGATCCGAAAAAAAAATGACAGTATATATATCACAAATATACATCTCATCAAGTAATGAGGCATCCCGAAGGGAAAAAAGTGTAAAAGTACGGTATTTAATCCGAGATATGTACCTTATATTTTATTAGCGAGCATATACGGCTAATATAGCGCAAAAGCGAGCTCCAAATGCGAAGCAAACGCGATCCGCACCTACTAATCACTCAACAAACAACATGAGAATCATGCATATAGACAATAGTATCGATATACAACATATAGCAACATACTAACTATATATGTCAACATAGCAAATGAAGTAAAACAACATATTCAAACATCAACCAACTAGCATTCAACAAATTCATAATCAATATATATTCATTTATATTCTTATTAATATTCAATGAATTGGTTTTCAATTTAAATCACATTTGATTCTTTAACATTGGATTTTATCCACTTTCATTCATATTTCAATTAGTTAACATTTACTAATTAAATCCAATTCACGTTCAATTCTATTCAAATTTATTTACTTCTAATTTGAATTCAATTTACTTTAGCTTCCAATTTCATTAACACTTAATGAATTATATACAATCAATCAACTAACAATTATATAACAACCAATGTATATTAAATACAACCAAATTCCTTTGCTTACAATTGGTTTAATTAATTGATTTTCATTCAACTATTCAACTTCCAAATAACATTAGATTTTAATGAATTAACACTTATTCATTATTCCACATCAACTTAATTCACATTCAATTGATTAACATTTAATCCATTCATTTATATAACTCAAGTTTATATTCATCACTTAACTTTATTAATTTAGTTTGATACTAATATCAACTTCATTCAACATCTCTTAAGTTATAATTCCATTTAACTTTAAAAATTCATTTTTATTCACAACTCATATTTATAAATATATTCATATAGTTTCACTTCTTATATATATATATAAGTTTATTTCACAATTGTAAATCACTTTAATTATAATTTAATTCTTATAATTCATTTTACTTATACAATTATTCCTTTATTTAGGTTATTCAAACAACTAAACAATCAACTTATATACACTTTAATAATTACGAAAATTATTCCTTCATATATAAAATATAATCAAGTAAAATTATTTCATTTACCCAATTTAAAAACAATATTATGTCGAATTGTTCTATTCAAGCGTTTAGAAACCCCTTCGGCATAGTTGTACATACCGTGCTGACGAAGGTTCATATGCCACTCAATAAACCAATCATCACAATATAAAAGAATTTTATATTCACTAACAAATACGCTCTCATAGCTATTATTACACTCAAAATCATTCTAGAGTACTGCTGACTCTATCTCTAATGAATAATACCCAACAGAACCATGGTTGTCGCTTAACCATAAGCTCTGATACCAAATGTAAAGACCCGTAAATCCGTACTCCTTGAATAGACAACTAATCTCCTTTGTTTAATTCAAGATGAACGAAAATACGAACCCTTAGGGGTTTTAAGAAAAATTTAAGAAAAGAAAAGGACAGAAGAAGATAGAAAATTTAGATAGGGAAAAGAACATAGAAAATTTTAAAATAGAATAGAAAGAAAAGAGAACAGAGGAAAAAGAAAGACAGAAAATAGGACGTAACAGAAACACAACACAACACAACAACAACATCAGAATCTCACAATTCGCAGCAGAACAACATATAATAATAAATGAATAATCTTTAAACAAAGAACTATCAGTTATTACATTTTATACATTACATTTCATTACATCATATCATCAGAGTATACAACAATAACAACAACAACAGTGCAGCGGAAAAAGAAATACTATATAAGTAATACTCCATGCTATCCAGCTTGCCTCCAACAACTCCAGAATATCCAGAATATCCTGATAAACCTTACTCTTGACTGCCCGTGTGAAAATTGGTGGGCACCCAGAGTTTAGGAAGGAAAACAATAAACTCCAAGTCAGTCATGAGACTGGTGTGGGAACTCAAAACAGTTTATTTATCTTTAAAAATCAAAATAGAGGAATATTTTTATTTCAATTCGCAATGCTTTTAAAAATGAGACTACCATAAGGCCTCCCGCACACACACACAATGCAAACGCAGAATCGGAGGAGATTTCTCCTTATGATAGTCAAAGATGCTTGATACGCATTTAAAATAACATTTGATATTATTACTAGTGCATAGTGTAGTGGAAAATTCATTTCGAAAGTAGAATATAAATCTTAGCCAGCATAGACATTCCGAACTATGCCTACTATAGCTAACTATGTTCAATAGCAGGTTACCGCCACATTCCATAGCAGGTTATACAACTAAAACCGTACAAGTCACGTATTGTTTCTTTGGATTTCCAACAAATGGTCAGGCCAAGGAACTTCCCATTGCCACATGAGAATGCCTCTGGAAAGACATCCCCGAGAACCAAACTGGAACTCTGCCAACACAAGGCCGGGTTACCCCTAACTGGGTAACTACTGACACGAGCACGCCATTCCCCGATCGTAAACGACCTTTCTCACGGGATCCCGAAAACCAACAACCACAAAGTAATAAATTCGTAGTAACCACATAGGTTAAATATCTGGGCTCCATACCATGATACCACCTCTATCCAGAAGGAAATGTACATACCCTAAAGGGTGCTACCCCTCATAACCTTGCCGCATCTTTCCTGTTTTGACCATTTCCGGGGTGTGAGGTTCGACGAAGTCACGTCCACAAAAACATACTTTATACAAAAGCCATGCTTTGGGTTAACAAATGATCAACACAATGATCACTAAGATAGACGATCAAATAAACGATCCTATCACAATAATCAACACAATGATCATTTCAGCATCACTCAGCATATCACATTACCAAATTGGGAATATATCGCTGATAACTTCAACTATATAACCTCTGAGCTCGTACGTATCATAGAAGGGTGTTAAGCTAAAAGAATAAATTCTCCGCCACCGCAGAAATATATTTGAAAGAAATCGGCTTTACATCTCAACTTGTAATGTCAGACACACAATCCATACAAGTCTGTTCCGGGCTCGAACAAAACCGAAGGCACTTACAAAGAAGTCCTTGCAATCCGGATATTCACAATCCTGATCGGATTCACCATCACATATGGAGAACTCTATACCGGAGCAACTCGGTGCAGAGTAAATCGACAGGTCATCCTATCGCTCTCGCAAATACCGGGTCTTCAACACCGATCTTCAAATGCAATTCACAACGACGTATCACATATTCGGAATGGGTTATACGACCCCATGGTCCTTTCCCGGTTAACCCGAATAGTGAGCGCTTATTCAAAAATAAGTGTAGCATTCACATTCAAACAATTCACATCAATTACCCATTCAAAGGGAAATATTGATAGTCGGTTATTGAACTATCAATTGATATGCACACATCACCAGTTTCCAAATAATTTTCCAAATTATTTATTTTCCAAAATATCTTTACAAGATATATAATTTCACACTTCAAAAATAAATCAATATTTATTTTTAAACCAATTTCACTTCCTTTATAAATTCCTTAGTGAATTTATAATTCCAAAATATCAATGAATATTCGATTTCAATTATTCATTTCAATTTTCTTTTCAATTTATCTTTTCAATTTATCTTCAAAAAGATAAATCCTTAAAATATTCACTTTATATTGGAAAACAATTCCTTACTTATTAAAAATAAGTAATTCACAAATCTTTTTATTTTCAACACTTAGAAAATATTCAATATACTTAAATCGAGATTAAGTATATATTTCATTCTATTAAGGAAATCATTCTCTTAACATATTTATTTGGGCCAAAACGAATGTTATGTAAAACATCGTTACGACAACCCAAATTCACTAGTATAGGGATTCGAAATTAAAATAGATATATAAATCCCAATACTATACAAAACATTTCCTTTCGGAAATCATTTACTATAACAACAGTGTTATAGTCCATCATCTCCTTTTATTTCTCGAAAACGTCCATTTCAACAATAAATGTTGAAATCTATGGTTTCGAATCTCAACACAATTAAAACTTCGTTAGATCGTTTTAATTCAATTTAAAACATCACATTCTAAATAATTTCTTTAACATATTATTCACTATTCAAAAACGTGAATATTCTACGTTAACCAATTTTATCACTTCTATTCATTTTATTTCAAAGGATTATTCACAGTCTAAAACGTGAATATAACTCCATTTATAAGTTATAACAATTAACTTATCAAAATAAGTCATTTGTGAATTTATAAAACAATGTTTATAAATTCCATTTCTATTTATTTTATAACAACTTCCTTTATAAATCTCCTTTATTAGCCTATTCGATTTATATCCCAATTATGAACTAAAAGTCCATATTATAAGTTAAATGCTTATAAAACGATTATTTTACAAAATCGTTCTTTTTAACTTCCCAAATTATAAATCTTATAACTTATAAGATTCATTCATTTATCCAAAATCATTATTTTAATAACTTAATAAATTTTATAAACCTACTGCTTATAAGATTCCATTTATAACTTCACCGTATAAAATTCTATAAATTCCATTCAATTATGAAATTCATTTTCACTTCATTCAAACACTTATAAAAACTCGTTTTATAATGTCTATATTTCAATTTATAGATATCCATTTATAAATTTCTTAATATAAATCAATTTATATTACCCTTTTAAAACATATTTAATCTCCTTTATAATTTCACCATTTTTTTGATTCATAAAATAATTAAATTTCATAAATCCTATATTTAAACTTTTCACAATAATTCTAAAATATCTCGATTTAACTATTTTATAAACTCAATAGCATCATATTCTCAAAAATCAGTTTTTAACTGTATTTCTCAAAAATCATAATTTTTATAACTTTAAAAATTATAACGTTTATTTATTTAAAATGAATCAATTCCAAAAATATTTTATAAACGTATACTTTCAAAAATCACTTTGAAATCATTTTAAAATTCCAAATTTGGCCCAATGATGCTACACACCAAATAGTCAATCACGACTACAACGATATCATATATCAATATGAAAATCCATCAAAAATCAAAATATCTGAAATCAAATAAAAACTGTTGAGGAATCCAGTTGGATCCCTCCAACCTGTTTCCTGCATCCAAAAACATTAGCACAATACCAATTTCGCTCCAGTACGAAATTATCGCGGTATATGTTCTTATTAAATATTATCCGCTTAATAACGGCGCAATAGGGTCTCATCCGCTAAACAAAAAAATGCGGGAAATCAATAACTCCAATATATACATATGCCAATATATATATATTGATATTATATATAATACCAATTTCACTGTTTATGAAATATTCGCGGTATATGTTTTTATTAAATAACATCCGCTTACTAACGGCGTATAATGTCTATTTTAACAATCAATAGATATCAATCAACATTCAAACATGCATTCAAATATTTTAAATCTAACTATTTAAAATAAAATCGAAACTGATTCGATTGAGTGAGAAATTCTCACCTTGATTTAAATTCCGTTTTAGCGATTTATTTCGAATAAAATTAAACGGACGTTTAATTTTACCCAAAATTCTCACTAACTCCAAACGACTCCAAACCAACTCCATCGCGTAGTGCTCGTCCGTACGATTCCAACGCAACTGGTTTCGCACGTTTTCGACCTCGTATGAAAAAGTTATGAATTTTTGAAGTTTGTACACGATTTTTATAACTAAAATCACAACATTAATTTATAATTAAAACCTACACTAAACCATAGCCACTGGATCAAGCTTCTTTGCATCACAGCCGCAAGCTCCTTCTCTCCTCTTTCACGCAAATGTCCAGTAACACTCACGTATAGCCGAACCCAAATATAGAAACTAGGGTTAAATTATTCATCTTCCTCGTTGAATTCTAGCATGATCAGGAAGTTGCAACGCGCTCGCCATCATCTCCTCTAGGTTCGGCCCCAAGGAGAGCAAGCTCGGCCATCCCTGTAGCATAGAAACGCGTGCGCAACAGCCCAGGGACGCGGGCCTGTAGCTTCCTCCACACGACTCCGTTTCCGATCATAACCGTTGAATCTCTAGCTCTCATCGCCCTCTTCAATCCTCTAGTTGAACATTCCTGCTAATTCTTGATGGATTTGGAGATTTGGAGGGAGGAAGTTCGTGAGTTTCTGGCCGTTCAAGGGGGGGGGGGGGGTGGCTGCAGTTTTTGGCTAGGGTTTTGTGTTATATTTTTTTTTTTTTATTTGTGTGAGGCTATTTATAGAGAAAACCGAAACACTATTCATCCCGGAAATCCCGAACTCCGATTTACGCGCCGTAACCAGCGTTTCTAGGGTTTACCCCGCGTTCCGGACACAATGGAACAGGTTTCGGAAGCTAATTCGGAAGTATGTGCGAGTTATGGCTATAAACGCTCAATTTGAATTAAACCGATTTAAGTCGATTTCTAGGCGTTTTAATTTGTACCGGACAAACGGTAAATCCAATTGACTTGAAATTTGAAACCTTACAATAATATCACATTACGGATCCGATAAAACTGGTTTCGTCGAAATCCGAGACTTTTTGTAAAATGGCTATTTTAACTCGCCAAATTTAAATTAAAAATAAATCGATGCGTTTCGAGCTGCCACGATCAAACGATAACTCCGATTGACACGAAATTTGAAATCCGATAATAACTAACTATTACGGATCCAATGGAACTGGTTTCGTTCAATTCTGAGACTGTTCAAAAATTGACTATTTTCACTAGTCGATTTAAATATTAAAATATTCAATTTTCACAAATTAACTTTTAATTCGATTTTAAAAGTTCTAAAATATCATTCTAACTCTCATATGATAAAATAAAATTTTACAAATCATTTTCAATCATATTTAACTATATTTTCAATTATTTCCATAATTTAACGTATTAAATTATCGATTTAATAATCCAATTAAATCCAATAATTCAAATAAAAATTTATTTGACTAATAAATTCACTTGTTAACATTTAAAATTAATTAAATATTAAAATTTCAATTAATAAAAATTCTGGGTCGTTACATACTATCTCTTTTTCTTCCGCTGCATTATTATTACTCTGTGTCTGTGATCTATGATTTTATTTACTGTATATTCTGAGGTTTGCCAAAATTTTATTTACAACGCGGTATTTTGAGCAATTCAATTCCGGCATGAGTGTCTACCTATACACTTATAATAAATGCGAATGGTTGAAAATACCTGGTTGTTACATGTTTAGCCAAAGCGGCGATTCTTGAAATGCGTCTTATGACCATCACAATGCATGGAGAGCTAAATTCCATTCTACGGTGGGACTTATTAAAATAGGGAGTGAGTTTGATACGACCGGTCACTCGCTAAGTGAAACCCCAAGCTGGGGGCAAGCAACTACACTGAAGCCAAGAAGGATTGAAACCCAACAATCCTCTAACAAATTCTAGTTTCTAGGGTGTGAGCTGGAGTGCAAATTCTAAATCCAAGCTTGAGAAGGATGGATCTGTCCATTTATGACTTCTCTTTTCAAATCAAGGCGGATGTGATACGACCATCCACAACCTTGATTAACTCCTTGTTCCCCGAGTGCAAACGAGATCCAAATGCCTAAACAGATGTGATTAACCATCTGTCGGCCAACACCAAATTCCCGGAGTGCGAACGGGAGTATAAACATAATCGGGTGTGACTGACCACCCACCAACTTACTCCAGTCTCGAGCGTGGAATGGAGTATAAACACCAAAATGGGTATGACTGACCACCCATCAACTAACTCAAGATTCCTGGTGTGCGAACTGGAATATAATCATTAACTAACTCTAAGTCCTAGAGCGTGGACTGGAGTATAAACACAAATTGGGTGTGACTGAACACCCACAAATCAATCTAAGGCCCCAGAATATGGATGTAATTCTAAACATTAAACGAGTGTGATTGACCGCCCGTAAAATAAATTAAGTCCCTGAAGTGCGAACATATCTTTAAACATTAAAAGGGTGTGACTGACTGCCCGTAAAAAAATTTTAAGTCCCCATAGCATGGACATATCTTTAAACATTAAGCAGGCATGACTGACCGCCAGCATACAAGTTCAATCTCTAGAGTGTGGATGCAATTACCAATAAATGTGCGAGTGTGATCCAACCAATCGAACTCATTTGACTTTGACTTAGTTCCGACTAAGTTAAATTAAAATTATTGAAGACGGAAAACAACTATCTCCTGGCCACTTCAACTCAACCCCAGGATTAGGGGCATAACTCGAGCACTAGCTACTGATCGAGACAGTACAACTACAGGACTCGACTTAACATTTGGTAATGGCCAAGAGCCATGACTCCAGGACTTAGCAACCGAACAAAAGTCCTATCCAGAGATTAAAGCTTCATAAGCACATTGAGTAGAAATTCAAGTACTGAAACACTTAAGCAAATAAAATCAGAGTTATGATGTAAACAAAAGATGATCTTATTTCATCTATTCCGTGAAAACAAAATAAGAACAAAAAGAAACTTATTTCAAAAATTCCTATAAACAGGGGCCAAACCTGCATCTATACACGGCCTACAGAAACCAAAAAAGTGACTCCTACCTTTCTACCAAAAAGGGACGCAAAGAGACATGCCTACTCCTTATGTTTATTCGTCTTCTTCTTTCCTTTCGTCATTGATCCACTGGAGCTACCGCTATGGTGCCTTTTCAAACTCTTTCCTTTATCCGGTTGTTCCCCGGGCGGGGGAAGTGTGGTAGTTCCTCCTCCAAACTCATAGAAATTGGGATACTCTTAGAATGCATGGTCGGAGGAATGTGGGCACTTTCTATATGTGAAGACAAAGGCAGCACACCTGTGATGATGATTGTACCACCTGGAGAAATCATATGCAATGGACCGGGCCAGGACTCTCCATACAAGCTTCAATGCTACTGGCTTGTGCGGCTGCTTCCATTTCAGCGTTGATCTTCGATATTATCTCTTCCTCATGAATTGCTTTAGCGTCCATGGGAGTGCTACCAGTTGGCCCCAAGAAGCTAGCTACGAACGCAACTTCGCCCATGACAAAAGGCAGGTCGGTAAGTGGATCACTTTGATGACTAAGGAGTTCTTCCACCATTTGTTCATTGAAGATAAAAGTACTCTCATGACCTCCCCCGGTCGAAGTGGCACGGTAGTGGTCGTCGCCTCCACATGATGGCCTCCTGTTTTTAATGATGCTATTGGGTTGTAGGGGGCACGGCCGGTGCAGCTCCTATAACTGAATGAAGATAAGAAAAAAAATAGTGATATCTCCTGATAATGCTCCAGACTTTGAATAAATTCGAGAAGTTCTCAGAATACCTTCCTCAGATTGGCTCACGGGTGGAGCCGAAGCACCTTCAGACACGTGCTCATGAATCAGAGTCAAGTGTGGTTGATCGGGATCATAAGTTGGGACAGTTGGAAGATCAACTGCAGAAGTAGGCTCAGGTCATGTTGACATAGGTATTCCAAAACTTGCTTCATGGTGTTCAACTCCAGACCCCTCTCCAGCTTCTGGATGTTGAACGGCGAGTTTCTCTTTCTCAAATGTAATGATGGCCTCATAGAGAACTCTCCTCTTATCTTTAGTTAGCACCCGATTCTCCAAGTCGTGAAACTCATTGATGGATGTAGTGTGTTGTTCAACCTTCTCATCATCCACCAAGCGGCGTTAAGCATTATGCAAATGAGTCGAATATTCAACGAGCCATCTCAAGCCACAGTATTTCAATACATTAGCATTGTAAGTGATCAGAAGGTCTTCCATATGCATTCTAATCTGGCCTCCGCTGCTCTGACTTCAGCTTCAATTCTAGCCTCGACTTCTTGGACCTTTAGAACTGCCGCATCTCGCTTTCCCTTAAGCTCCACCGTCTGATCACAGGCCTCCTGAGCAGCCTTATTTGCATCATCTTTTTCTTTGACGGCTTCGGTGCACTTCGCTTTAAGCTCATTAAGCTCTTTGAGCGCATTGTCTCTTTCAGCTTTGACGATGGCATTTCTGTGGCCCATATGGTCAACTAGTTTCAAGTGCTCTTAACTCATTTGCTCCATTTTCTTGTTGGCCTCATCGACTTTTTTCAAGGCCTCTGTCTCTGAGTTTCTCAACGTGTCATTTTCACCAGTGCGCACTTGAACTATGCGTCTTTTTTAGCGAGGTTTCTTTTAGCTGTTCGATTGTTTTTGCCTGATCAAATGTAACAGCCGAGGCTTTCTCTATAGTTTTCTTCCATTCCCGATATTGGATGTAGGCATGATAAACACAATTGTGCATAGTTTTCTCTGCCCCTTCTTGAATCAACTACAAATTTGGAGGGAAATGGAAGCCGTCAAAACAAATGTTAGGGAATTCCTTCTTCAGTTGAGCAATTTGGGTGACTCCCTACCCTGTGAGCTCTGTATCCATTGATGTAGTGAGGATAGAAGCATCCGTCGAAGTTGTGTGGCGCAGCTCGGTAGGCCTTAAAGTTTGTGGGGGCATTGGCTGGCATGAAGTTTTAGCAGTATGTGTTCCAAAACTGAAGGGTGGTAAGGGAGCTCTAGGTGGAGGGGAGTGCGACCGTGAGCGGCGCCTATCTCACATCTCTCTTTCTCTCTCTCTCTCTCTCTTTCCCTTTTCCTAGCTCTTTACCTATCATAGCTAGAGTAATAGTGGTCATAATCAGACTCATCCCCGTGGGACTCTCGATATGAGCTATAAGATTGAGACACTGCACGAAGGCTGCTGAGCATGGATCCCTTCTTTGACATTGAATCTGTAAAGTGAAAAGAGAAATAGAGTTAGTCATCTCTAGAAATTGAATAGCTCATGGATATTAGTTGTGTGATGTCATGAAGTGTATGCATACACGTGTTAACCCCCCGACCAACTGGTAGTAGTAGCCGTACTCGAAGGAGTTGGCACTCCTAAATCTAAGATGCTTTGAATCTTGGAATTGGAAGATCCCCAAGTCCTTCGAAGGAACTCTCTATTTGCGAAGGGAAGCCTCCGAAATTACGACACCGACAGCCGGTAGAGACATGACAACAGATTTAAGTCTTGTAGATTTATGGGGTTTATGGGAAATGGCCTTGCCTTTCTTTATTCTCATTGAATGTTGGGAACTTTGTGAAGGCCCGAGTGCTGGTTCATCTCCAACTGGCATGCTTCCATTGCCACCTTGCTCGGTGATTACGACTCCAGGGAATCTCATTCTAACTTGCCTCATTGGAGCCATCCTATGAAACCCTTCAAGCCCGATGCTTTGATTTCTAACAATTAGCCCAATGGCCCTCAGATTCTCATCTGTGAGGACTTCATCAATTTCCCTGAACTCGACAGGCACCCCTTGGAGAACTCTTACGATATCTTTAAACTAATCACCATCGGGTTGTGGAATCAAAGCTGTGAAAGAAAGAAAATGTTAGTGTTATCTCGCCTTTTGGCAAGGCCATGACACTAAGAAATTAAATAGAAACCAAAGACAGTTTTTCCTGGATATCGGTTATACACAGGTTCACTATGGATACTGATGAATTTTTCTCAAGTCCAGATCAAGCTACAATTCATATGACATGACAAGCAAAGTTTTGGAAGCCAATCTTCCAAATTTCAAGTTAATCGGAGTTCACATGCTCAAGTTATGGATCAATCAAGTCTCACGTGAAACACATCTTTTTGTATACATCGGTTTGTATCCATCATGATCGCTTCACTTCGTATCCATCAATAAGCAACGCTTTGCATCGATCTCATCCATATGTACTTCGTATCGGTCTCCTCATCAACTCAATTCGTATCAATCAGCCAACAACCGATACGAAACATACCACTAAAGTCATCGACACGAAGGATGTGTGGAATGATCGATACGAAATGGCATCCAGGTCATCGGTACGAAATGCATGGGTTCGTATCGATACGGAACGGTTACAAAGCATCGGTACGAAGAAGTGCAAACCATCGATATGAAAGGAATACTCCAGATCGATACAAACAAAGCATGTAAAAATGGAAGACTCGGTCACTGGCATGAAAAGTGGATTGATCCTGAAATATAGCGACACGTCATTCTGGTCGATATAAGCTACCATGGATAAGAAGTCATCGATATGAATGGGATCAATACGAACTCGACAGCCTTTTACAAATCCAAACTTGGATCTATCATAACTCAAAATCTACAAGTCCAAATGCTACCAAATTTTCGCAGGAGCTTGCATACTACCTCTACTTGGTCTATGATCGATCTCAGCCCAAATGGAGTCATTTTTGGTCGATACGAATTATGGCTGTATCGATCATCGATCGATCCCTGGTGCTTTCACGACACTTGGGGTTTGTGACCAATTTTGGCGCAAACACTTTGGTGCTTTCACTGAGAAGAACTAGCACCCGCTACACCAGATTTAGAATTCAGATTTAAGAGCTTGAAGAATCCCGACTTAGAGACAATGACTCGACAAACAAGACAAAGAGCTGATCGGAGCCAACAAGAACGAAGCCAAGAAGCATCCTCTGGAGCTGGAGAAGGACAGGCTTCGATGTACATCACTAGAGATGAGATGGAGGCTATGGCTAATTCGTTCCACGAAAACATGAGGAAGACTCACCAAGAGATGATGCAAATTTCCTTGAGTAGATAAGAGCAGCAAACGTGCAAGCCTTGGGCCAACTATAGCGGCTGCAAGTACAGGACAAGGAGTCAGGATTGCGCAGGACAATGAAGGTCAGGTTCAAGATCATAGTGCAGGACCTGAAGGCGATCAACAAGGACCTGGGGGCATACCCTCGTGATCAGATACTGGAAGACCCATAGATGAAGCTCAGCAAGCCGGAGCCCATGCTACTGTTACTGAGCCACATGAAGAGTATGTAACGGAGTTCCCTTCAAGACTTGGAGGGCAGGATAGAAACAGGACAAGGGGGCAACCCCCGGAGGGAGACGAAAGAATGATTGGTCTAGTGCGACGAATCATGAGAGGAGGATTGTCAAGTGGAGGATCGCAAGAAGTCAGTCGGAGTCCGTTCACTCCGAATATCAGGAATGCAAGGAATCCTCCGAAGTTCAAACTGCCTACGTTGGATCCTTATGAAGGGAGGTCAGACCCAACGATGCATATTACCAGATATATCGGGCACATGGAAGTGCTGGGGGCACCCGAGGAAGTGATGGCTCGATGCTTCCCTCTATACTTGTCAGATTTAGCTGCGCTTTGGTTAAGACAACTGAGACTGGATCAATCGGGGCGTGGGGCGAGCTTGTGGATTGCTTTATGAGACAGTTTAGGGTCCATGTGACACGACCCAAGAGTGTGATGACTCTAGCTTCAATCAAGCAAAGGAATGGAGAGCCCATAAAAGATTTTTTATTGCGGTTCAATGCAACGGTGACTTCTGTGGATCGCCCGGATCCATCAATGATTTTGATGGCGGCGGTAGCAGGTGTCGGCGAAGGCACCGAATTCAAAGACTCTTTGGCAAGAGATCCACCACAGGATCTTGGAGAATTTTATCATGAAGCTGAAAGATTCATTCGACTGGAAGAGTCACGAGCCGAGAGGAGAGAAATAAATGCTGTGCAGGGCGAAGGAACCGCCAGGGAACTGTCCGAAGCGGACAAAGGAAAGAGAAAGAAGGACGATGGACGTGATGGTCCTGATAAACGGAAGAAATTCCGAGAGCCTAGATTCAGACAGTACACAGATCCGACGGCAAGTCTGGAAAGGATTTACACTGAAACTCGGTGGCAACTCCCCTATCGAAAACCACCCAGGAGAGATCCCACTGAGCGGGAGCGCAGAACTGGAAAATATTGCCTATTCCATGAGCTGAAAGGGCACGCTACAAATGAATGCCGTCACCTAAGGGATGAGGTGGAAGAACATGCCAGGAGTGGTAGATTGCCACAGTATGTCATAGAACAGACAACAGTGGCGAGGCCTGAACAACTACCGCCTCCACCTAACAGGAACGATCCTGGATCGGGATCACGACTCGTCATCCACTAATTAAAGATGGCAAGGGCCAAGTCCAGGATTTGGACTTCGGTCAAATAATTTCATTATATTTGTTTTCAGAATAAACGGTTACTCCACTTACTCATTTACGGGAACCGGAGAGACCCCTAGGCATGCTCTAAGATGGAGATAGACCAATATGCCCGGAGAGGCAATGTTTAGTTTTTCCTGATGTTTGAGATTGAACATCTAGGACCCAAATTTAAATAAATAAATTAGAATCTCTTGAAATAAACCTTTGACTGGAGAGTCAAAGGATAAATATTGAATACCAGTATGAAAATGATCGCTTTATGACCCTACCCGGAGAGGCGGGGTCCGAAGTGCAAGAAGTGAGTTGCTTCGCCGGAGAGCGACAGGATCGACTCACTTAACGTCGTTTCCCATTCACCGGAGAGTGATTAGATCGGGATTCGATAAGAGCCCGGAGAGGCTGTGATCGGCCCATGATTTAGGCCATGACATCGCTTAATGTTCAGATACACTGAACCGGAGTGCAAGAAGTGAGTTGCTTCGCCGAAGAGCGACAGGATCGACTCACTTAACGCTGCCTCCCCTTCACCGGAGAGTGACAAAATGAGATCCAGCAAGAGCCCGGAGAAGCTATGATCGGTTTAGAACAACCAAGACATCGCTATATGCCCTAGCTGGGGCCGGAGTGCAACGGATAGAAGGCAACGCCGGAGTGCAATGGGATCTTTCTATTCAATCGTCAAGTCTAGAATGAGCTTGGCAAGGGTTCGGAGTGACCAACGACAGTCCAGAGAGACTGTAAAAATTCATTCTTAATTTCCACTGAAAGAAACTGATAACGATTTGGCTCTGAACAACTACGAACTTGATTGAAAATGCTATAAGCTCTGAACAAAACATGAACTCACTACGTTCAATTTAAGAACAATCAAAATACGCCTTTTACCAAAAGGCATGTTTTGGGGGGCAAAATGTTATCCCAACTTTTGGCAAAGCTGAGATACCCAAAAATTAGCTGAAAATCAATGATTACTATTCTTGAATATCAACTGTGCACTGCAGGATAACCATGGATATCGATGAATTTTGTCCGAGTCCAGATCGGGCCACAATTGACAAGACATGACGAGCAAAGCTGTAGAAGCCAGCGTTTCAAATCTCAAGTCAATCTGAGCTCGTATGTGCAAGATATGATTGATTCAATCTAAGGAAAGGCCTCAGTTTCGTATCCACCCTCACGCTCCAATTCGAACCGATCTCGTTCGTATCGATCGCGTTCAAATCCATCGGTATGCCTCAGTTCGACTCGATCACGTTCGAACCCATTTGCTTCCCCTGCTTCGTATCCATCACGGAAGTCCCTCTGCGAAACCATCTAGGCAGGGCATTTCGTAACCATCGATTGTCATTGTTTCGTATCCATTGGTGCAACTACTGTTCAGGATCCATAAGCATGGCCTCACTTCGAATCCATTGTCCTCGTATCGATCAAAGGCGCAAGTCCCTCGCATCCATCTGTCTCGAGTTCATCAAGTGACTTCGTATCCACCGGAAAGTTTCACTTCGCATCCATCAGAAGTCTTTGTTCGAGTCCATGAACAATCACTTGTTCGTATCCACCAAGTCAACTAGTTTGGATGACGTGTCATTCCACGATACGAAATAGGCAAGATCTAAGGAATCGAAGCATTCAACCCGGAGAGAAGACCGGGTCGACTCGAAGGACGCGTGCCACCTCATCACAGAACCACGTGAGCTGATGGAGTCGAAGGCATCGATTCGAAGCCATGGATTCAAACTAGACAGCCACACGAAGAATACAATTTCGAATCGACTATATCTTGAGATCCATAAGTCCAAATGCCACGAAATTTTCACAGAAGCTTGCATACATGTTGAAAAATGTCCACACCAAATTTCACCTCGATTGGATAATTTTCTGATCGATTCGAATGGACTTCGAATCGATCCCAAAGTGGGCCCAAATTTCCAAAGGCCGGGCATGTGGGTCCCCTCACGTGCCAGAAGTGGTCTCTCGAATTTCCAGGGAAATATCAGCATCATACGCCTATAAATAGAGCCCCTGGTCCTACAGAAAAAGGATCTTTGGACTCTCGAGCGCCCAGACACCACCGGATCGAGATCTACTTCCTTTCATAGCAGATTTAGCCGAAATTCAATCATTGTAACTGCTGCAATCACTTGTAACTAGCAAAGAACATCAATAAAAGTTAAAACCCTTGAAGTGGACGTAGGCCGGAGATAGCCGAACCACTATAAATCATGTGTCCTTGTTCATAATTTCTGTATTGCTGCGTGTTGCTTGCTTAGATCTGTGATTTGTGTTTGAATATTGCTGATTTGTATTCATACACTGGTGCTTTCACGATACTTGGGGTTTGTGACCAATTTTAGCGTAAACACTTTGGTGCTTTCACTGAGAAGAACTTGCACCCGCTACACCAGATTTAGAATTCACATTTAAGAGCTTGAAGAATCCCGACTTAGAGACAATGACTCGATAAACAAGACAAAGAGCTGATCGGAGCCAACAAGGAGAAAGCCAAGAATCATCCTCTGGAGATGGAGAAGGACAGGCTTCAATGTACATCACTAGAGATGAGATGGAGGCTATGGCTAATTCGTTACGCGAAAACATGAGGAAGACTCACCAAGAGATGATGCAGAATTTCCTTGAGCAGATAAGAGCAGCAAACGTGCAAAGCCTTGGGCCGACTACAGCGGCTGCAAGTACAAGACAAGGAGTCAGGATTGCGGAGGCCAATGAAGGTCAGGTTCAAGATCGTAGTGCAGGACCTGAAGGCAATCAACAAGGACCAGGGGGCAGACCCTCAGGATCAGATACTGGAAGACCCATAGATGAAGCTCAGCAAGCCGGAGCCCATGCTACTGTTACTGAGCCACATGAAGAGTATGTACCGGAGTTCCCTTCAAGACTTGGAGGGCAGGATAGAAACACGACAAGGGGGAAACCCCGGGATGGAGATGAAAAAATGATTGGTCTAGTTCGACGAATCATGAGAGGAGGATTTTCAAGTGGAGGATTGCAAGAAGTCAGTCGGAGTCCATTCACTTCGAATATCAGGAATGCAAGGAATCCTTCGAAGTCCAAACTGCCTACGTTGGATCCTTATGAAGGGAGGTCAGACCCAATGATGCATATTACCAGATATATCGGGCACATGGAAGTGCTGGGGGCACCCAAGGAAGTGATGGCTCGATGCTTCCCTCTATACTTGTCAGATTCAGCCGCGCTTTGGTTCATACAACTGGAGACTGGATCAATCGGGACATGGGGCGAGCTTGTGGATTGCTTCATGAGACAGTTTAGGGTCCATGTGACACGACCCAAGAGTGTGATGACTCTAGCTTCAATAAAGCAAAGGATCGGAGATCCCATAAAAGATTTTTTATTGCGGTTCAATGCAACGGTGACTTCTGTGGATCGCCCGGATGCACCAATGATTTTGATGGCGGCGGTAGCAGGAGTCGGGGAAGGCACCGAATTCAAAGACTCTTTGGCAAGAGATCCACCACAAGATCTTGGAGAATTTTATCATGAAGCTGAAAGATTCATTCGGCTGGAAGAGTCACGAGCCGAGACGAGAGAAATAAATGCTGTGCAGGGTGAAGGAACCACCAGGGAACAGTTTGGAGCGTACAAAGGAAAGAGAAAGCAGGACGATGGACGTGATGGTCCTAATAAACGGAAGAAATTCCGAGAGCCTAGATTCAGACAGTATACAGATCTGACGGCAAGTCTGGAAAGGATTTACACTGAAACTCGGGGGCAACTCCCCTATCGAAAACCACCCAGGAGAGATCCCACTGAGCGGGAGCGCAGAACTGGAAAATATTGCCTATTCCATGAGCTGAAAGGGCACGCTACAGATGAATGCCGTCACCTAAGGGATGAGGTGGTAGAACATGCCAGGAGTGGTAGATTGCCACAGTATGTCATATAACGGACAACAGTGGCAAGGCCTGAACAACTACCGCCTCCACCTAACAGGATCGATCCTGGATCGGGATCACGACTCGTCATCCACTGATTAAAGATGGCAGGGGCCAAGTCCAGGATTTGGACTTCGGTCAAATAATTTCATTAGATTTGTTTTCGGAATAAACGGTTACTCCACTTACTCATGTACGGGAACCGGAGAGATCCCTAGGCATGCTTTAAGATGGAGATAGACTAATATGCCCGGAGAGGCAATGTTTAGCTTTTTCCTGATGTTTGAGATTGAACATCTAGGACCCGAATTTAAATAAATAAATTCGAATCTCTTGAAATAAATCTTTGACCAGAGAGTCAAAGGATAAATATCGAATACCAATATGAAAATGATCGCTTTATGACCCTACCCGGAGAGGCGGGGTCCGGAGTGCAAGAAGTGAGTTGCTTCGCCGGAGAGCGAAAGGATCGAATCACTTAACGTCGTTTCCCATTCACCGAAGAGTGATTAGATCGGGTTTCGATAAGAGCCCGGAGAGGCTGTGATCGGCCCATGATTTAGGCCATGACATCGCTTAATGTTCAAATACACTGAACTGGAGTGCAAGAAGTGAGTTGCTTCGTCTGAGAGCATCAGGATCGACTCACTTAACGTTGCCTCCCCTTCACCGGAGAGTGACAGGATGAGATCCAGCAAGAGCCTGGAGAGGCTATGATCGGTTAAGAACAACCAAGACATCTCTATATGCCCTAGTTGGGGTCGGAGTGCAAGGGATAGAAGGCAACGTCGGAGTGCAATGGGATCTTTCTATACAGTCGTCAAGTCTAGAATGGGCTCGGCAAGGGTCCGGAGTGACCAACGACAGTCCGGAGAGACTGTAAAAATTCATTCTTAATTTCCACTGAAAGAAACTGATAACGATTTGGCTCTGAACAGCCACGAACTTGATTGAAAATGCTATAAGCTCTGAACAAAACAAGAACTCACTACGTTTAATTTAAGAACAATCAAAACACGTCTTTTACCAAAAGGCATGTTTTCGGGGGAAAAATGTTATCCCAACTTTTGGCAAAGCTGAGATACCCAAAAATTAGCTGAAAATCAATGATTACTATTCTTGAATATCAACTGTGCATTGCAGGATAACCATGGATATCGATGAATTTTGTCCGAGTCCAGATCAGGCCGCAATTGACAAGGCATGACGAGCAAAGCTGTAGAAGCCAGCGTTTCAAATCTCAAGTCAATCCGAGCTCGTATGTGCAAGATATGATCGATACAATCTAAGGAAAGGCTTCGGTTTCGTATCCACCCTCACGCTCCAATTCGAACAGATCTCGTTCGTATCGATCGCGTTCGAATCCATCGGGATGCCTCAGTTCGACTCGATCACGTTCGAACCCATCGGCTTCCCCTGCTTCGTATCCATCACGGAAGTCCCTCTGCGAAACCATCTAGGCAGAGCATTTCGTAACCATCGATTGTCATTGGTTCGTATCCATTGGTGAAACTACTGTTCAGGATCCATAAGCATGGCCTCACTTCGAATCCATTGTCCTCGTATCGATCAAAGGCGCAAGTCCCTTGCATCCATCTGTCTCGAGTTCATCAGGTGACTTCGTATCCTTCGGAAAGTTTCACTTCGCATCCATCAGAAGTCTTTGTTCGAGTCCATGAACAATCACTTGTTCGTATCCACCAGGTCAACTAGTTTGGATGATCTGTCATTCCACGATACGAAATAGGCGAGATCTAAGGAATCGAAGCGTTCAACTCAGAGTGAAGACCCGGTCGACTCGAAGGACGTGTGCCACGTCATCACAGAACCACATGAGCTGATGGAGTCGGAGGCATCGATTCAAAGCCATGGATTCAAACTAGACAGCCACACGAAGAATACAATTTAGAATCGACCATATCTTGAGATCCATAAGTCCAAATGCCACGAAATTTTCACAGAAGCTTGCATACATTTTGAAGAATGTCCACACCAAATTTCACCTCGATTGGATGATTTTCTGATCGATTCGAATGGAGTTCGAATTGATCCCAAAGTGGGCCCAAATTTCCTGAGGCCGGGCATGTGGACCCCCTTACGTGCCAGAAGTGGTCTCCCGAATTTCCAGTGAAATATCAGCATCCTATGCCTATAAATAGAGCCCCTGGTCCTACAAAAAAAGGATCTTTTGACTCTCGAGCGCCCAGACACCACCGTATCGAGATCTACTTCCTTCCATAGCTGATTTAGCCGAAATTCAATCATTGTAACTGCTGCAATCACTTGTAACCAGCAAAGAACATCAATAAAAATTAAAACCCTTGAAGTGGACGTAGGCCGGAGATAGCCGAACCACTATAAATCTTGTGTCCTTGTTCATAATTTCTGTATTGTTGCGTGTTGCTTGCGTAGATCTGTAATTTATGTTTGAATATTACTGATTTGTATTCATACACTGGTGCTTTCACGATACTTGGGGTTTGTGACCAATTTTGGCGCAAACACTTTGGTGCTTTCACTGAGAAGAACTAGCACCCGCTACACCAGATTTAGAATTCAGATTTAAGAGCTTGAAGAATCCCGACTTAGAGACAATGACTCGACAAACAAGATAAAGAGCTGATCGGAGCCCACAAGGAGGAAGCCAAGAAGCATCCTCTGGAGCTGGAGAAGGACAGGCTTCGATGTACATCACTAGAGATGAGATGGAGGCTATGGCTAATTCGTTACGCGAAAACATGAGGAAGACTCAGCAAGAGATGATGCAGAATTTTCTTGAGCAGATAAGAGCAGCAAACATGCAAAGCCTTGGGCCAACTACAGCGGCTGCAAGTACATGACAAGGAGTCAGGTTTGCGTGGGCCAATGAAGGTCAGGTTCAAGATCATAGTGCAGGACCTAAAGGCAATCAACGAGGACCTGGGGGCAGACCCTCAGGATCAGATACTGGAAGACCCATAGATGAAGCTCAGCAAGCCGGATCCCATGCTACTGTTACTGAGCCACATGAAGAGTATGTACTGAAGTTCCCTTCAAGACTTGGAGGTCAGGATAGAAATACGACAAGGGGGCAACCCTCGGATGGAGATGAAATAATGATTTGTCTAGTGCGACGAATCATGAGAGGAGGATTGTCAAGTGGACGATTGCGAGAAGTCAGTCAGAGTCCGTTCACTCCGAATATCAGGAATGCAAGGAATCCTCCGAAGTTCAAATTGCCTACGTTGGATTCTTATGAAGGGAGGTCAGACCCAACGATGCATATTACCAGATATTTCGGGCACATGGAAGTGCTGGGGGAACCCGAGGTAGTGATGGCTCGATGCTTCCCTCTATACTTGTCAGATTTAGCTGCGCTTTGGTTCAGACAACTGGAGACTAGATCAATCGGGACATGGGGCGAGCTTATGGATTGCTTCATGAGACAGTTTAGGGTCCATGTGACACGACCCAAGAGTGTAATGACTCTAGCTTCAATCAAGCAAAGGACCGGAGAGCCCATAAAAGATTTTTTATTGCGGTTCAATGCAACGGTGACTTCTGTGAATCGCCCGGATCCATCAATGATTTTGATGGCGGCGGTAGCAGGAGTCGGGGAAGGCACCGAATTCAAAGACTCTTTGGCAAGAGATCCACCACAAGATCTTGGAGAATTTTATCATGAAGCTGAAAGATTCATTCGACTGGAAGAGTCACGAGCCGAGAGGAGAGAAATAAATGCTGTGCAGGGCGAAGGAACCGCCAGGGAACAGTCCGGAGTGGACAAAGGAAAGAGAAAGCAGGACGATGGACATGATGGTCCTGATAAACGGAAGAAATTCCGAGAGCCTAGATTCAGACAGTACACAGATCTGACGGCATGTCTGGAAAGGATTTACACTGAAACTCAGGGGTAACTCCCCTATCGAAAACCACCCAGGAGAGATCCCACTGAGCTGGTGCGCAGAATTGGAAAATATTGCCTATTCCATGAGCTGAAAGGGCACGCTACAGATGAATGCCGTCACCTAAGGGATGAGGTGTAAGAACATGCCAGGAGTGGTAGATTGCCACAATATGTCAAAGAACGGACAATAGTGGGAAGGCCTGAACAACTACCGCCTCCACCTAACAGGAACGATCCTGGATCGGGATCACGACTCGTCATCCACTGATTAAAGATGGCAGGGGCCAAGTCCAAGATTTGGACTTCGGTCAAATAATTTCATTAGATTTATTTTCAGAATAAACGGTTACTCCACTTACTCATGTACGGGAACCGAAGAGATCCCTAGGCATTCTCTATGATGGAGATAGACCAATATGCCCGGAGGGGCAATGTTTAGCTTTTTCCTGATGTTTGAGATTGAACATCTAGGACCCGAATTTAAATAAATAAATTAGAATCTCTTGAAATAAACCTTTGACTGGAGAGTCAAAGGATAAATATTGAATACCAATATGAAAATGATCGCTTTATGACCCTACCCGGAGAGGCGGGGTCCAGAGTGCAAGAATTGAGTTGCTTTGTCGGAGAGCGACAGGATCGACTCACTTAACGTCGTTCCCCATTCACCGGAGAATGATTAGATCGAGATTCGATAAGAGCCCGGAGAGGCTGTGATCGGCCCATGATCTAGGCCATGACATCGCTTAATGTTCAGATACACTGAACCGGAGTGCAAGAAGTGAATTGCTTCGCCAGAGAGTGACAGGATCGACTCACTTAACGCTGCCTCCCCTTCACCGGAGAGTGACAGGATGAGATCCAGCAAGAGCCTGGAGAGGTTATGATCGGTTTAGAACAACCAAGACATCGCTATATGCCCTAGCTGGGGCCGGAGTGCAAGGGATAGAAGGCAACGCCGGAGTGCAATGGGATCTTTCTATTCAATCGTCAAGTCTAGAATGGGCTTGGCAAGGGTCCGGAGTGGCCAACGACAGTCCGGAGAGACTGTAAAAATTCATTCTTAATTTCCACTGAAAGAAACTGATAACGATTTGGCTATGAACAGCCACGAACTTGATTGAAAATGCTATAAGCTCTGAACAAAACATGAACTCACTACGTTCAATTTAAGAACAATCAAAACATGCCTTTTACCAAAAGACATGTTTTCAGGGGAAAAATGTTATCCCAACTTTTGGCAAAGCTGAGATGCCCAAAAATTAGCTGAAAATCAATGATTACTATTCTTGAATATCAACTATGCATTGCAGGATAACATGGATATCGATGAATTTTGTCCGAGTCCAGATTGGGCCGTAATTGACAAGACATGACGAGCAAAGCTGTAGAAGCCAGCGTTTCAAATCTCAAGTCAATCTGAGCTCGTATGTGCAAGATATGATCGATTCAATCTTAGGAAAGGCCTCGGTTTCGTATCCACCCTCACGCTCCAATTCGAACAGATCTTTGCATCGATCGCATTCGAATCCATCGAGATGCCTCAGTTCGACTCGATCACGTTTGAACCCGTCGGCTTCCCCTGCTTCATATCCATCACGGAAGTCCCTCTGCGAAACCATCTAGGCAGAGCATTTCGTAACCATCGATTGTCATTGGTTCGTATCCATTGGTGCAACTACTATTCAGGATCCATAAGCATGGCCTAACTTCGAATCCATTGTCCTCGTATCGATCAAAGGCGCAAGTCCCTCGCATCCATCTGTCTCGAGTTCATCAGGTGACTTCGTATCCATCGGAAAGTTTCACTTCGCATCCATCAGAAGTCTTTGTTCGAGTTCATGAACAATCACTTGTTCGTATCCACCAAGTCAACTAGTTTGGCTGATCTGTCATTCCACGATACGAAATAGGCGAGATCTAAGGAATCGAAGCGTTTAACTTAGAGTGAAGACCCGGTCGACTCGAAGGACGCGTGCCACCTCATCACAGAACCACGTGAGCTGATGGAGTCGAAGGCATCGATTCAAAGCCATGGATTCAAACTAGACAGCCACACGAAGAATACAATTTAGAATCGACCATATCTTGAGATCCATAAGTCCAAATGCCACGAAATTTTCACAGAAGCTTGCATACATGTTGAAGAATGTCCACACCAAATTTCACCTCGATTGGATGATTTTCTGATCGATTCGAATGGAGTTCGAATCGATCCCAAAGTGGGTCCAAATTTCCTAAGGCCGGGCAGGTGGGCCCCCTTACGTGCCAGAAGTGGTCTCCCAAATTTCCAGCGAAATATCAGCATCCTACGCCTATAAATAGAGCCCCTGGTCCTACAGAAAAAGGATCTTTTGACTCTCGAGCGCCCAGACACCACTGGATCGAGATCTACTTCCTTCCATAGCTGATTTAGCCGAAATTCAATCATTGTAACCGCTGCAATCACTTGTAACCAGCAAAGAACATCAATAAAAGTTAAAACCCTTGAAGTGGACGTAGGCCGGAGATAGCCGAACCACTATAAATCGTGTGTGCTTGTTCATAATTTCTGTATTGCGGCATGTTGCTTGCTTAGATCTATGATTTGTGTTTGAATATTGCTGATTTGTATTCATACACTGGTGCTTTCACGATACTTGGGGTTTGTGACCAATTTTGGCGCAAACAGGTTTTATGATATTAAATCTTTCGAGCTATATATACGTATGGTAAATAAAGTATAAAACATAAATAATATAAAATATATGCATATGGATATTTGTGAGCCAGAAGGAGACCTACGTATACAAGTGTCAAATTGACCTTTTAAATTGATTTATTCATAAAAAGATAAAAATGATTTATAGGGAGAAAGAACCAAGGCTGTATACAGGCGGCTTGCTTTTATATACATATCTCTTCTTCTTTCTTTCATTTTTATTTCTTCTTCCAAACAAAACCTAAAAAATAAAGAGAGGAAACCAAACAACTTCACCAAGCTTACAACTGAACAAGCATAGCAAAGCAGAATTCAGCTTAAACAAAGAAGATTAGAGTAGATCAAGAAATCAAGTGCAGTTTTTCAAACACAGATCTGGGTTGCTATGTTCAAAAATTTTACAGTGAGTACACTTCATTTGAAAATCAAATCTTTTTAATAATTCATGATTTGGATTAAATGATAAAAATTGAAATAACAGATTGGTGTGTGTTGTTGCATAGAAATAAAGTGTATATGCCTGTATATAGAAATATGAAAACCTGTACATGTTTGTTGCCTCTGTTTAGTCTTCCCTGGTATGTTCAACTCTTCAAAAATCGATTTCTCGTCCTCTAGTTAGTTTTAGGCCAAAATGTCTGAAGGATTTCTGTTTGCATGTGAGTGTAATTAATTTTAAAAATGATTAAATAAAATACTATCAAGTAGAAATGCTTGAAAAGGGATTTACAGTAAATACGTTTTGAGGAAATTCGATCATGTTGATTGATGTTTTCTCCTACGTGAATGGAATCGATTTGAAAAATGATGAATTTTGATAGCTTCACCTCGATTTTCAGTTGTGTATTTAATGTAATGATGTGGAATGAACGATTTGTGGACTTTGGCCAAATTACGGTAGGTCAAGCTAGGTGGGAGGTCGACGTTGGGTCAGGAAGTAGCTTGGAGGTGGGGTATTGTGAGAAAAATGGCATGACGGTTAATAATGGTCGTGGCGACCGAGCATCGATGATTTAGGGTTAGGCTTCAAAATTTCTCTGGTTCAGGCCGTAATCGGCGATAGAGGTAATAGTTAAGGGAGATGAAGGTACGGTATGGGGGGAAAGTTGGGAAAATGAGTGGCGAAGCTGCTGGTGGAGTGGTGCGCTGGCCGGTGGTCGGTAGCGACGGGACGAGGGGGAAGAAGTGGTCGGTCGAATTCCTGGGGTTGGGTTTCCTTCGATTTTCATATGTGAGCTATGTTATGAAGACTGGGGGTTCAGGTGGATCGCGGGGGTGGTAGGTGACTGATGGAGATGTTCGGCGATGGAAATTAATGGCCGTGGTTGATGTATATGTGCATGGTGGTGCACAGATTCGTGCACAAAGGGAGACTGGGTTAATGGAAAAGGAAGGTGGGAAGAAGATGAATACTGGAATTAAGAAAAGAAAGGGGAACGGGCCGAAGAATAAGAAATGGGCCAGGAAGGGATTTGGGCCAGGAAAAGAGAAAAAGAAATAATTAAAAGGAAAAGTAAAGAGAAAAAAGAGGAAATAGAATTTGTACTTTATGCATAAGATAAATTCATATTTCCATTTTAGTTGAGGTGAAATGAAAATTTAAAATTTTAATTGAGACAATTAATGGTAATAAATCATGAGTATTATTTGTCTTAAACTGATGGATAATGAACATTATTGTATAATATTTACTAATTAATAACCTGTTGAATTTGTAATTAAATTGGTTTTAAAACATAAAATGCATATGGTTAATCAAAATAAACTAAGACTCTTGAGTAGATCATTGGATTTGGTTATAGATCGTTAATGGGGTTGACGATCTATATCTTCGTTTAATTTTCTATGGGATACTAGTTTTCAATAATAATAATGAAATTAAAAAAACGATAAGGTTTTATTTAAAATAAAATCTGTAGTAAGTCCCCTTAATTGGGTATTGTCCCCATAGATGATAAATTGTCATTTGAACAACTGACTTCCTTAAATTTATTCCTTGGATTCGAAGAGACAAGGATCAGATATCAGCGGTATCCGAAACCACTTTGATTTAATAACCACCATAATTTTAATAATTATAGAATTAAATGGGCTGGAATTGAATTAAATTAAGTAGACTTGGCCATTTAAACTAAGTAATGGTACTTAGATATTATTTTGTGAAATAAATGTTTGGCTATAACAAGATAAGAACTCGTAGTGTGGTACGAGTTACCCTGGTTTTCAAAGAAGTTTTATAACTTTAGTATTTAAAGTTATATGGGTTTACTCATGCTGGTTTCCAGCCTGACTTGGGTGTTACTTTATGGTAATGCTCGGGTCAGGCCGAGTATTACAGATTTTCAGGTTAGAACGATCTAGAGCTCAAAAGGCGAGCTAGATGGCAGAGAAGTATAGATTCCGCTATAAATTTTTTGGCTGTGCAAGCTGTATTCTAAGACAACTTATTATAACCGTCCAGTTTATTTGTGAATGATTGTACTCTGATATGTTATATGTAAATTGACATTTACAGCTTTCTTTATGTAAATGTTGTTATTTGTATATTATATTTTGGTCCACTGCGATTGCGAGATTCTGTGCTTTTATTTTATGTTCTTCTTCTACCTCTTTTTCTTCTTTTCCCTAATGGTCTGGATTTTCGATATTCGATTACTCAACACTCAATATAGTGAATGTATTAGTGTCAAATTTTCGAGGTCGAAAATTCTGGGGCATTACGGGTGCCAAATGTGACGAACGGGCAATTCCATACCCGCCCCAATAGGCTTTTCAACCATCCTGCTACCCTTCTTCTTTTCAAAATAGGAGTACTCCTACTTTTCAACATGGAGTTGACCACAATTAGTACTTCGAATTTGCTTTTACGACAAACCTCTCGACTATCAACCAACCCTTTCACACTAGGGACATGTAGGGGTAAGAGTCTAAGCTTCGTCACTGTTCACAAAGTGAGAACCCCCTATCATGTAGAACATAATCAAGCAAATCTGATACCCTTTGAATCGATAATAATACACACATATTGAACCCAAAATGCACCGACAGACGGAAAGTCAAGAGAAAGAAAAGAAAAGAGATGAAGAGAAGTGAAGAAAGAGAGAAGATAGAACCAAAACAGAACAATGCAGAATCTCACATCGCAGTGGAAAACGTATAATATCATATCAATGATCTTTACAAAATAGAAACTCTATACATGCATAGATCAAACGGACTTCAACAATCAAACAATAATTATCATCCTGGACAGTTATAATAACCTATCCTCACAATTTCCGATAATATAAACAACAACTAAGCATAGCGGATAATCAATAATCAAAATAGATACGTGTATATAAAATGAAGATCTCCAGATCTCTTGCTGAATCTCTAAAAGCACCAAAATGGAACCTGTAAATCTACTCGGTCTGACCCGAGCATTGTAAGGGAAGAACGCATGGATCAGTTTAGTAAACCAATGTGAGAAACACACTCAACTAAATTTATTAAATTACCGAACTTTTCCTTTATCAAAACAAAAGTTTCTCGTAAGACACGCCCACACATAAACACAGACATTTTTTACCTTACAATAACTAAAACATCTCATTTCAAATCCTCTTATATTATAATAGTGTCTATTGCACAAATAATATTCAGAATAGCCGAAATTGTTGCCATTATTAAATTCTAGCATACTAGGCTCTACAAATAAAATGCCAGGTACGTAGTGGAGTTTGGATTTCCATACAAATGACCAGGTGAAGGGACTGCCTTCTGAATGGGTACACCTCTAGATGGATGTCCCGAGGCACAGAGCAGATATGCCCTCTACCAACACCAGATCGGCCTACCTCTATAACTAGATGATACCGAATATTTCATCCTTCGGTCACTACCGACCTTTTTCGAGGTCCCTTATAGCATACAAACCACAATAATCAGATACACGACGTCGTAGCGTGTAAAGACATTCTAGAAAAGGATGATCATATCCTACTTGGGAATGACCCACTTAGCCCTACTACATTTAACCCTATTTTGGTCATTTTCGGTTGAGGAAGCCAAGGGTAACGATTACCTTTCACAAATCACAATCATATCACTTTTAATGCCATACAGCCATTTTCGCTGCATACTAATTGCCTTCCATAAAAATACAACCTTAAGCTTATATGTCTTAAGGAGGGTGTTAAGCTAAGAGAAGTTGCCTTCTCCGCCACCACTGATGTACATTTGTAAAAGCCAATGTACTTAATCTTTGGAAATGCAATGTCGAACAAACATCTATACAAGTTGTCCAGGAACAGGACAAACTGAAGGTACTTCTCTACCACATCCTATCGGAAAATCCCTAGGATTAGTAGAGAATAGTACTTGCATTGGATATTTCATAATGAAGAGACCACAACTACTATATGTATATTGGGATTTTTACCTCAAATGATCAATAAGTAGTCCCCCACTATGAAAATCCTATATATCAATATCATCACAATCTGCACAAATCGAATGTATATACGTTGGTCCGAAGTGGTTTTTAGATATATCTGATCCCGGTCTCCTCGCATCAACAACGCAAGAGCGTTTCTCAACCTCACATAGAAACTAAGTCTCATAGACTTATCACGTCTCTAACTTTCAACTTGCTATCCTTCAAGCCAAGAATGAAGCTCGATAGATTGCAGTAATACTCCACAATATACGAATCAACATCCTCAAAACAAATGATAATCAAGCCTACACATAAGGCTATGTACTAAGTGTATGACTAAATAGTTCCCATATCAAGTCGAGGAACTAAAATGGCCAAATTTGATAGTCGGTTATTTAACTATCAAATCAAACAAACAAATATTTAGCACTATAAAAATCACTAGGCCCTTTTTAATTAATCTTTTATTATTAAATCACTTGCTAAATATTCACTTCAAATTATCTTACAAAAAGATATATTCTCAAAACCATTTCAACTATTCAACACTGGATAAAATTTCCATATACTTATTTAATAATAAGTAATTCACAATTCAATTTATTTTCAACGCTTAGAAAATATTACATATACTTAAATCACGATTAAGTATATATTTTATTCTTTGAGGAAAAGATTCTCTTTAACATCTTTATTTTAGTCAAAACGAATGTTGCGTGAAACATCGTTACGACAACCCAAAATCATTAGTATATAAATTCAAAAATTAGATAGATATATAAACCCCAATACTATACAAAAAAATTTCCTTTCGAAAATCATTTACTATAACAACAGTGTTATAGTCCATCATTTCCTTACTTCTCGAAAACGTTTATTTCAACAATGAATGTTGAAATCTATGTACTCGATACTTAACACATTTTAAAACAGATTCAAATCATTTTAACTCCTTTTAAAATATCACTTTACAAAAATATCAGTTTTATTTAATATATTATTCACTGTCCAAAATCATGATTATACTTCATTTACCAAACTCATTATTTCTATATAATTAATTTAAATATTATCCACTGTCCAAAATCGTGAATATAATTCCCTGACTGAATTCGTTGCATATACATATTTTATTAAAGAATTATCCACTGTCCACAATCGTGAATGAAATGCCTTTAATAAACTTCTATATTTAACTTATCAAAATCAATTGATTTCACGTTTGTAAAACAATGTTTACGAATTCACTTTTCCATTTTATAAAAAACTTCTATATATAAAATCCCTTAATTAACCGATTCCATTTATCTCTTATTTATATGCCAAAATCCAAATTATAAGTTAATTACTTATAATTCTCTTGTTTACAAATTCATTCATTTTATAACTTCACAAAATTTATAAATCTTATTTACTTATAAAATCCATTTATAACTACATTTTAACATTAACAAAACCCCTTTATAATTCCATCACTTTTGATTTATAAAATATCGATTTTATAAATCTTATATATAAACCATTTATAATAAATCAAAAATCACCATTTAAACTATTTACAAAATAATCAACTTCGTATTTCAAAAATCACATTCTGATTATATTTCACAAAAATCATAATTTTTATAACATAACAATAATAACATTTATTTATTCAAAATAAATTCATTCCTTTGAAAATTCAAAATTTAACAAAACATCTATTTTCAAAATCACTTGAAAATCCTTTTAAAATTTGGAGACCATCGTTAACATTTTCAAATTCCAAAAATAGGCCCAATGCCGCAACAACACTAAATACACCAATCACAGCATCCAAAACATCATATATCATATGATAACAAAATATATATCAATATCTGTAAATAGGACTGGTGAGGAATCCAGTCGGATCCCTCCGACCTGCCACCTGCAACAAATACACATATTAGAAATATATGTACAATGTCTGCTTCGAGGCAAACGCACGTACAAAGGGTCATTCGCTCATACGTGGGAACATATAGGGTCTTATCTGCTCCAGTAGGCAGGCATATATCCAAATACCAATCAATATATAGATAATATTACATATATCATCCAAACAATCATCAATCATCATAGTATTATTTATTCTCACTTACACAAAAATATCAATGAGTCAAAAAGAGTGAGTTGTACTCACATTGCTTCCAATAGCAGTTGTTGTGTTTTATTCCTAATAAAATTAAAAAGGCGTTTAAATTTACCCAAAATTTACATTAGCTCCAATCAACTCTAAACAAGCTCTAAAATATCGTGCTCGTCAATGCAGACCCAAAGTAACTTCTTTCGCCAAAAACAGACCTCATATGAAGAAAATATGGCATTTTAAAGTTTATACCAATTTAATATATATATAAATTTACACTTTGTTTTTTTATTTTTTAAACCTATGCAATCGTGGTCGTTCGTTTTCTTGCCCCTGATCTAGGCCGTGCGCCTTTCTTCCCTAGGATCGTTTCGAACGAGAATAACACAATTGCCGTCGATTTCTTCTTTGAATTATCGAGCCTCCCTCGACGACATATTCAACGATCAGATAATGCCGTTCGAAGCACCACCACGAACTCCACCTCTGGCATGAATGACGGCAAGCTCGGTTATGGCATCTCTTCGTAAAACGTGTATGAATGCGCCACAATCAAACTTGATATGTCACTGATTGGTTTCATTTTAAACGATCATAGCCTTTCATATCGAAGATCTCGATGTGCTCTTCACTTTTGTAGTTGGGAGTTTGGTCTAATTATTGATGTATTGAGAGAGATCGAAGGGGAAAGGAAATGAATTTATGGTCGTAGAAAGTATAGTAGCGGCTAGGGTTAGATTTCTAGGGTTTTAACAATTTTCAGAAAATGAGGTCCTTTTATAGAAAATTTCGCGATACTATTCACCCGAAAAATTTTCAAACTCTAAACGAAGCACGCCGCCTGGCGGTTATAATGTTTTACCCATATTCCGAATGCAATGGAATATATATTGAGAGCCAATTCGATCGTATTTGGAAGATAGGTTTTCGAATCGACTTATTTAAATTTAAAATTCACTTAAATAAATTTTTACGCGTTTTAGCTTCCTCGGAGAAACCGTGAATCGGATTGACACGAAATTTGAAATCCTATAATAATATGACATTACGGATCCAATGAAATTGGTTTCATCAAAATCTGAGATTGTATGAAAAATGGTTATTTTTACACGTTAATTAATTATTAAAATATTCAATTTCTACAAATTAACTTTTAAATCAATTCCAAAAGTTCACTAACATCATTCTAATTCAAATAAGATTTAATTCAACTTTATAATCATTTTTATTCATATATAATTACAAACTCCAATTATTTACACAATTTGAAATATTAAATTAACAAGTTAATCATCCAATTAAATCACTATATTCGAAATAAAATCTATTCAGCTTATAAATTTAACTTGTGAACATTTAAAATCAATTAAATATATGAATTTCGAATGACTGATATTCTAGGTTTATGGGCTCTATCTTCAACCCCTGGCAATAAGACATTATCCCTTGGCAATTCGTACCTTATGCAAATCCTACTTAGCATGTCTTTAGAGATATTAGAAGGAACAGAACCTTGCAGATGCGTGATGAAAATTGCTCCTGTAAGCTCATTCGATGCAGGACTAACAACTTCGGCCGCGACGGTTGGCATCTCGATTACTGGAAGTGGTGGACTCTGAACTTCCTGCGATTGTGATCTTCCAGGTTCCATAGCTATTCAACTCAACTAAAATTATCCTCAGACGACAATAATTCCGTGTTCCCCCTAATGTGAAGTGTGTGAATGTGTTGTGCAGTGCAGTGCTACATATTACTTAAGAGATTCTACGAGATCTGAAAAATGTCAGAACGACAAGACTTCGATATTCAACCGGAGTGACCACTGACCATCACAACCATACCATGTAGACTACGGAGATTGATCCAAGTTAAAGTTCATCAAATTTCATCAAGTTATAGTTCCATCGACGAGCTTCGAAGGGCGATCAAATATGTAGTGATACTGTTAAGTTCGGTTATGCAGGACAGAAGCTTGTCGAAGTCAAATGTTCGAGTATGCAAGAGTTTCATAACCATCAAGGTTTGAGTTCGTATCGGCCACCAGAAGCCAATTTTGTATCGGTTAGGGAAGGATGAGTTTCATATCGATCAGGAGTCCCTTTCGCATCGATCATTCTTTCGGGGTTCGTATCGACCACCTAGTTCTTATTTGTATCGATCATTTTGCCAGCACTTCGTATCGATGGCTTTGGATCGATACGAAGCTCCATAACTCCGCACCGATACAAATTCCCTCCTCACCATTGGTTACAGATCGACATGAACATCTCTTCCCAGATCGGTACGAACGTCTTATTTCCTCTCTTCTCCCATCGACATGCTGTCAAGGTCGAGCATTTCTTCCATGAGTCCTATGTATCCCCACACTTCATCTTCTCCAAAGCATTGCAGAGACCACCTCCTCCTTCCTCGACCTCATTCCAACCATCTCTGGCCTCCACTTCATGAGAATAGATCATGGAAACAAATGAAATGGCAAAGAATCTCAGGTCTCATCATTTTCAACACAAATTCATGGTATAGTTACCTAGTTTTAACAATTGGTTTAGGGGATTGAAGGCCTAGTGCAGTTCGAAAGCAAAGGCGGTTTTGTTCCTCTTCTACTCAGAGCGATACAAAACCTGGAAAGGCAAATGAACAAGTGGGAAAAATGCTAAGTACAAAAGAATTATATACTAGGGAGAGAGTCTATTCGTCTTCTGGTTATTATGACCAGTTGAAGCAGTCAATGACACAATTGATACGAAAATCAATTCGTGTCCAATGTTCAATCGAGGAAATTTCAACACCATCAATATGAAGCTTATTTCATATCCTTGCACTGCCTATTTGAGATGAAGTAATTCATATCCATCCAACGAGCTATACGAAGCACGAAGCCAAAGCTTGTTTGGACTATTCGAACCCATTAGAAATGCATTGATACAAAATGATGAGCTTGTATCAATCAACATAAAGCCTGTAGAGATTCATATCCATCGATATGAAATATTGTGAAAAGCCAATTGATTCGTATCGATCACCATCGATATGAAAATGATTTTTCAACCTTTCACATCAATCCAAGAGAGGATCGAAATGAAGAGATACACTAAAACAACCATCGAGCATTATTACAACTCGAATTTCACAACGATTTAGGAAAGGATCGATGCGGAATTTGGTACAAAAAACTGACAACGACTCGTCAACGTGCAAACGTTAATAGGAGTCAGGTTAATATACATTCTTGTGTAACGAATTAACATTCAAATTTCAAAATTCATTGGAATTGGATGTTCACCTGGTGACAATTACAACTGTGAACAACAATTTGCTAACACTCGAAACTCGGTTACAATAATCACTATACGATCATTGGCAGTCAACAATTCGACATTTATATTAGCGGAAATCATCCAAAGGTTACATCCTTTGACGAAAAGACAATGAATGTTCAGCAAATTGGGTGGAACTTTTCAGACTAAAGATTGCAGCTTTTCAAAGCGTCATGTTCACACAAGACGTACTTTGGCAGGTATCCTGCCTTATGGCAAGGCCGTGACACCAAAAAATTAACTGGAAACCAAAGGCAGTTTGTCCCGAACATCAGTTATATACAGGCCTACTATGGAACTGGTAAATTTTTCTTGAGTTCGGATCGAGCTACAATTGATATGACAAGACAAGCAAAGCTATAAAAGCTAACGTTCCAAATTTTAAGTCAATCGGAATTCGTATGCTCAAGATATTGATCGATCAAAATCAAGAAAACGAACCATGTTCGTATCCATGAAAAAAGGTTAAGTTCATATCCATCCTTTACCATCCCCTTCGTATTCATCAGTGGCCAACGACGATCAGACCTCCACAATTTTGGCTTTGAAGCTGTTCGTATCGATCATCATCTAGGCAATTTGTATCGATCGACCAGTGATCAAATAAACAAACATCAATACAAAAGGGATCAGTTCATATCGAAGTAAGGACCATCGATATGAAGTGACATTGACTATCGATATGAAGTCTACCAAGTGCTATGGTTACGAAGCAGCGTCCCATGATCGATGCGAAATAAGGAGCACATCAGGTCGATACAAATGAGAACATGTTCAAGTGGAAGACTCGGTCACTCGGCATAAAGAGTGGATCGATCCTAGAATGTAGCGCCACGTCACCTGACCGATGCAAGCTTGAAGCGATACGAAGGCATCGATACGAGTTGTATCGGTATGAGTTCGGTGGTACATTGAAAACAAAAATTTGTATTGATCATAACTCAAAATCTACAAGTCCAAACTCCACCAAATTTTCACAGGAGCTTACACACCACCTCAAGAATGTACTTCATCGATCTCAGTCCAAAAGGAGGTGTTTTGGATCGATACGAATTGTGTATGTATCGATCATGGTTTGAATCCGAATGGTCATGGACCGATCACGTAGGCCTACCCATATGAGAGAAGGGTTCTTTTGAGATCTGAGCAAGATATTTGCAGCCTACACCTATAAATACTAGTCCAAGGCCTTCAAAAAAAGGGACTTTGGACTCTGGAACATCGATACTATATCGAAATCTTCATTGTACCTTGAGTGTTTTGTTGCAAACAATTATAACCAGTGAGAATCATTAATAAAACGACAAACTTTCTATAGTGGACGTAGGCTATAACGCCGAAACAATCTAAATCTCTGTGCTTTTATACTTATGTTTGTATATTTTTGGCATGTTTGTTAAATTAACTTCATTTTTCATTTATACTCTTCATTTTCATCTCTTCAAATACGTCCGAAGAGTGTCGTGGCCAATTTTGGTACAATGATTGCCTTCTTGGCAGCTTCTGCCTCCTGGGTTCCCTTCTTCTTAAAGAACTTCCTCTTCTTGCCAAGAGAACTCTGAGTTTCAGCTTGTTCCTCCTTCACATAAGTAGCAAGCATTTCCTTATGACGAATTGTCATTTCCACAACAACATTAAAAGGATCACGAACATGTGGCAGGGTTGCCCTAGAAATTTTGAGTCTCGATCTCTAAATAAACTTCTCATTCCTTTTGATGACGGTGTCAATGGTAGCATGTCCATATCTGGATTACTCTCCTTGTGGAATACTCAATCACCGACATCTTACCTTGCACTTAATTCATGAACTTCCTCAACAATGCCGACTTGGTAACTTTAGACAAAACCCTCTCCTTGAATATCCTTCGAAATTCAACCTAAGTCAACTATTTCTCGAGAACTCTGGTAGTAATACTATTCCACCAATGACGCGCTACTCCTTGTAACTGCTAGAGGCTAGTCTCCTCTTCTGCTCATCATTCAACCCCAAGTCAACGAAGATTCTTTCCTAATGCAAAAGCCAATTCTCAACTTCTATAACATCCTCTATTCCCAAAAACTACTTCCCACCAAGAATGGTATAATCTCTGCTCAACTTAGCATAGTTGTTTCCCATTGGAGCCACGAGATTTGCTCCTTCAACATTCCTAACTACTCCAACAGGTGCTCCAGCTTGCATCAGATTAACGAAGAACTAATACATTGTAATGACCTAAAATCTCAACCTCGAAAATTCGACACTAATACGTTCACGGTAGAAGTATCGAGCAATCGAACGCTGAAAATTTTAGATTTCTAGAGAAATGAAGAAGAAGGTAGAGAAGAACAAAAAACAACAGCATCTCACATTCACAGCGGATCAAAATATAATATCGAATAAATGTATTTACAAAGAAAGCTGTAATTGTCAATTTTATAACAATACATCAGAGTATAGTCATTTACAAATAAATTAGACAGTTTTACAACTTGTCCCAAACTATCATCAATACAAACTCTATACACAAGGGTATACTCCATACTTCCTCCAAACAGCTGGCCTCCTGAGCTCCAGAACGTCCTCACCTGAAAATCTGTAATACTCGATCTGATCCAAGCATTACATCAAAGTAACACCCGGGTCAGGCTGGAAACCAGCATGAGTAAACCCATTTGACATTAAAATTCCTGTGCATAAAATCTATTTAAAACCCGGGGTAACTCGTACTTCACTAAAGTTCATAACTTGTTATAGTCAACACTTATTTCTCACATCAATATCTAAGTACCACTACATAGTTTCAATGGTCGAGAAATTATTCCATTCCATCCTATTGATTTCACATATCAAATCTATAAAGAATTATTGTAGATTACAAATCGAAGTGGTTTCGGGTATTTACTGATACCTGACCCCGGTCTCTTCGAAACCAATGTCATCTTAACCCATGTTATTCAAGTGAATACAATTTAAATACAGGATGTCACTTTTCCACAGCAATTCATCATCGATAGATAACAACATTATCACTGTTCAACCTAAACATATCATATCACAAAACATTTCATATCGAAGATATCAACCAATTCAAGGCATTCAATATAATTAATCATTCATTCATAAGCAAGATTAATTGGATGTTCAATTCCCAATTTATTTAATTTAATCTCCAAATAAATTAAATTAATTACCTTTAAATCTAGCTTATCTAACATTAACAAATCATTTTAATTAATTAATGAAATTACTAATCAGCCTTTAATTATTAACATTAATTAATTATACTACAATTAATTAACCTTTAATTACTCTCATTACTTAATTATACCATAATTAATCACATTTAAGTAATTACCTTTTAAGTAATTAACTATCCTTTAATTACTTTCATTAACCCTTAATTAATTACATTAATTAACCTTTAATTAATTACATTAATTAACCTTTAATTAATTATTGAAATTAATTCTTTAATCATATAATCATTCACATTAAATAATTAACCTTTATTTTCTTACATTAATTAATGATCCTTTAATTAATTATCTTAAGTAATTATCCTTAATTAATCACTTTAATTAATTATCTTTAAATTAATTATCCTTAATTACTTATTTAAATCAACGTTTAATTAATTCATTCAGTAATTAACTATCCTTTAATCATCCATTAATGATCTTTTAATTACATAAAGCAATTATTCTTCTAATCACTTCCACTAAGTGATTATCCTTAACTAATTTCATTAAGTAATTACTACTTTAATAACTTACGTAAGTTATCCTTTCATTAATCACATTAATAAACTAAACACATTAGTTTTAAATAACCATCCCAATATAATTATTCAAAACCCAAAACAAATTTAAACATATTTTTAACTTTAAAATCAAATCTCTAAAAACTTATTTTTAAAAACTTGTTTAAATAAATTTACTTTGGGAAAATTTAGTTCATATTCTTTTGAAACCTTATTTACTTCAAAATATTTCCAAACTTGATCACTTAGGTATACTTTAAAACTTGGCTAAATAAAATTGTTTGAAACTTATTATATATTTTTTAAATCTTAAATCTGGTTAATTCAACTGTAATAAAAACCCGGGCCAAACAATAAAAATCCCAAGCCAAACCCCTTACTTCTCTTCACATTCTCGCCTCGAGCCTATCCTTGCGTTTACACGAGAACGAACCCGAGCCGAGTTTGGCATGCCCACCTGGAACAATTTGATCATGAATAACCACCTCATGCTGACCATCTTGACCACCAAAGTTCATGCCTCCGCACCTGGAGACTAGCCAATCCATCCTTCTCCTAATCCCCCTGGTCTGATCCACTCAATTTCACCAATGACGACGAAATTACCACTCAACCCATCGACGACCAAACCCGACCTTAAACCCAATTATCACCTCGCCATGCCACCCCAGCGAATGCTAACCCCTCCGACCATTTTTCCTACCGCCCTCGACCCTCGATCTAACTCCGGCAGGGACACTGACCTCACCGAGCCTCGCGTTCGCAAGAAATCGAATGAAGTTCCAATTCCGGTCAACTCGAAAATTCACATCATCTACAATGTTAAAAATCTAGATTTAAATATCAAAAACCATCATTTTCCAATTCGATTTAGTTTATATAATTAAATCTTGATATTTGGATATTAGATTTTCTTACAATAATTGATCATTACTGTTAATTTTTCATTTTTGAATCAATTACTTATTATATATACTTGAAATTATTTTTAAATTTGATGTTACATTCATACTAACACTTTTCATTTAGTGATTATAACCAGAAATAGATTGAAGAAGGAGGATTGGGTTTTTGAATTAGGTTTGATCTGTTAAAATCAACAAAGCTTGAATATATATCCAGTCATACACAGGTTTCTCCCATATTAATATATATAAATATCTTAATTCACCCATGCAAAGCTTTTTCACAACATCTCATCTATAATCTATCATATGCATCATGATAATCACAAGTTTAAGCTTTTAAAGACAAGTTTACTCACTTATTTAAAAGCAGAGACAGGAATTTTATTTTGAACTTGATACTTGAATTGGAATACTTTGATCTGAGAACTTATACTTGGTTTTGAAACTAATACTTTGAATTTGCTTGTGATGATTGCTTTAGGTTGAGTTTGATTTTGCTGCTAGCTTTTCTCTTGAATCAGTTTTTTTATATTTTGTTTTCTGGTTTACAATTTTTCTTTCTGGTTTTCAATTTTGCTTTCAGGTTTTGATTTAGAAAATGATGTAGGAAGAATTTTTTGAATAGAGAATGAAGAGAAAAAAATGAATAGCCTGGTTTATCGTTTTTCATTATTTACAATTTCAAATAGGGAAAATATTTTGCCACTTTTCTTTGCTAAACAAACACTTGTTAATTTGTATTTTACGTATCAAACATTTGTCAAAGTATCTATTTTTATGTTAAACCCTTGTTTTATAAACTACTTATATATTTATATATATATATATATTATTTACATATGTATTATGTTTTCAAAATTTACCTTATGTATATATATATTCTAGTGAAAAATGTAGAGTCTTAATCTAATTTACTTTTGAGATTTTGAAAATAACTTTGGAATAATAGAATACCTTGTACATCCATATTATAACAAACTTCTTATATTTTATACCATAGGCATATATATACTCATATATATTCTAAAGCTTGTATATATCTATTTATATGTATGGATATCTTATTTTGATTAAATAGGGAAATATATTACTTATTTATATACTATAAAATTTATCATCTCCATAGATTTAAAATTCAGTACTTGTTATAGTTTTCAAATCTATAATATATATCCAGATATTTATCAGAATTTTATTTGTTCAACTTACAAATTAGTATTTTAATAAATTTAATCCTGTTAGTTACCAATTAATAGATGTCCAAAAATCTAGGTTATCACATTCCTCCCCCTTTAAATCTTTTTGTTCTCGAAAAGGAATGAAGCCAGAATTTATTAAAATGCTTATTGTGAGCTTAAATTGCTCTTTGATCATTTCAACTATAAACTCTTTTATTAAGAAATTTTTTAAAAAAACATTTTAAATTCATATAATATTTCCAAAATAGTTTTATAAAAATATTTTTATAACTCGATATTTCCACAAGTCCATCCTCGTTCTTACAGAAATTCGGTCATACGTTGATCAGGCGTAGGACTGAAAATCTATAAATACTTAGCAGACCCGTTTGCAACACCCAGTGAAAAAAATTAGGAAATCATTTTGTTGAAAATATCGAAAACATTTTTTAAAATCGAGGAAACATCTTTGGTGAGAATGCTCTGGAAATCATCACCCCCTCCATGGTCGCAGTTACCCCGATGGTTACGTTGCCATCCCGGCAAAATCCATAGATAATAGTAGGCACTCCACGCACCTCGATTACGCCATTGAACCCACCATAGATCGCAGCTACTTCTTGGGTTACGTCGCCATCACGGCAAAAATCCTTGTAACTGTAGGCATCAGCGCCCTCGATTTCCACAGTCAAATCAAACTTCACCACTCCTACATTGGTCGCAGACTACATCAATCAAGTCCCAATGTTGCCATAGGCTCTCACGGCCCCTTGACTTTCGCTATGTCTCCATAGATCGCAGTCTACCGATGTTACGTTGCGATCACGACAAAATTAAACGTAGACTGTTGGCTCTCACAGCACACACGACTTTCGCTACGGTCCGCAGTAGATCGCAGTGACATTGAGTCACACTATCGTCACAGCATAACCCAAATGTCTCTGTAGGCATCAGCGCCCTTGACTTTTGCTACACACAACACAAAATCCTCAAGAACTTCAGTTTGTTCGGACTTCCTCCCAGGATTCAATTTAGAGCCTCCCCCTTAGGGCCCAAGGCAGAACCACCCCATGGATCTACTATGAAGTTCATTTCAATGGGAGCGCCTTTTTCCCCAGAGCCAATCACAAAACATTTTATACTATACGCATGTAGTATCTTTCAAATCGTACCCTTTATGATTTACACAAAAATCTCCTTTACAAAATTGATATCTCAAATCGATAGTTCCAAATTTGGCTTCCAAATTCCCAAAATTGATTTTTCTCAAAAATCAAGAACCTTTCCAAAATCCATAGGTTCCAAAACCTTTTTCCCAAAATTATTCTCATAAAACGATTTTTATATATATATATACACACACAATTTATCATTTCCAACTTGAAAATAATTTTTGGAACACTTATATAGATTCCCTTTTTATACTGCAAGTATTTTCGAAAACCCTTTCTTTTGGTTCTAGATTCAACCTAGGGGAGCTTATCATATATAATAAATATATATATAACTTTATTTATACCAAATCAAATATTCAAATTTGATTTCCCTTATAAATTTATTCACCATAATACTTACAATTCAAAATGTAAATTTCAATAATAGAGATATTCAACTTCCACTTTAAGCATCCAAAATTTTCTCAAAATATACCTTTCCTGTCAAAACCATTTCTCATTCTTTTAAAATTACACTATCTATTACATTTAAGCGCGTACGACGTACCTATACCATCCGTACGCAATATCAAATCTAATCGCTTACTCGATCACACAATTTCACTTCCGAACTAGTATCATTCACCCGACTTCCTAGTGCGGACTCAGATCTGGTTTCTTGATCAGAAACGTCATTCTCCTTGGATAGCCTAGCTATGATAGAGAATTTCCAGCATCAATCAAAAATCCATATCCAAGGTTCGCCGTCCAAAATCGAGCGAAAAATCCCAACTCAGATCGATATACTATCTCGAAATTCTATGCTCAAATCTGGGTCAAATCATTCTGCGAATAGAATAATATACGTACATCCTACGTATTTATGTTTGCTAATTATTAGTTAAATCAATTCCTTTTACTTCACATTCACTTAAATTCTATCCACTTATTCACAATTGCTTCATTCTACTAGATTAATCATCTTAATTATAAACAGTTTGCACTCTAACCACTTAATTTAGAAAATAGCTTGAAAAAATTTAAAATAGGTTAGTAGTTGTAAAATAGCAATAAAATAGTTAAGTAATTATAAAAAAGTTGTAAATAGTTAAATAGTTTGTAGAATAATTAGTTAGTGGCAAAATAGTTGTACAATAGTGATTAGTTTCTAAGTTGTTGTAAAATAGTGATTAATTTGTAGAACAGATGTAAAATAGTAATTAGTTTTCAAAATAATTGTAAAATAAGTATAAGATCGTTTGGGTTTTAAAAAGAAAGGTTGTATAGTAAATATCTAGGAAAATAGATTTAAAACAGTTTATACTAAAACAATCAATTTGAAAATAGTTTCAGAGTCAAACTGTTCAATTTCCCAATTTCCATTTCCAATTAACTTTCAATTCCCAATTTCATTAAATTAATTCAATTTGAATTCAATTTAAATTAACTTCAATTTCTATCCCAAATTCGAATCAATTTCCATTTGAAATTTAAACTTATTCAACTTCAACTTCACTTCAAATTAATTAAATTAAATTTTCCATTTGAATTTTATGCTTATCCATCTTCAATCACAATTCCAATTAATTTAAATCAAATTCAATTTGAACTAATTATATTCAAATCTCAACTTAAAACCATCTCGAATTTCATAAATTTGAGTTAAATATTTAAATGTTGATTTAATCCTTTACTTGACTTATTTCAAAGTTCAAATAAGAGTTCAAAACTTTTTAAATGATTTAATTTTCAGAATCCAATTTATTACACAATTTTAACTTTGAAACCAATCCTTAACAAATTTTCAGTAAGCTCATATCTAACATTTAAATCTTTAAGTTTAAAGCAATTTCCCTTTTCATAAGTTCAATCTTATTTCTATTTTTTTTCAGTAATGGATGTATATTACCTCAATCCATTTCTTAATTAAAATAATCCAACTCTCAGTTTCATAGATTATTAATAACAACATGATGATATTAAGATAAGTCAAATAAATAAATATCCAAATTATTTAAAACATTCATCAATAGCATCTAATTCCAATTTCCAGATCTCAAACCCATTTTGAGATAACACATACTCCCCTTCAATTCAACCCATTTAACTTCCTAGGTTAAATCTCAATTTCATTTAATCCGATCAACTTTACCCAATTTGAATTCTCATTTCAAATTTTAAACTTCTTATTAATAATCTTCCCACTTAAGTTTAAAAACTTATTTCACTTTGTGTTTTCACATCACATTCTAAGGAAAAATTCAAAACTCAACACTTAGAGTTTATTTCAAATCATTTTTAATATTATGTATATATATACATATTTATTTCCTTTGCATACCAAGTTTTACTTTAAATTTAAAACCACCTTTGGTTTTAATTCAAAATAAATTTCTTTAAAATTTTCAAACAACTCTTGTTTGTAACAGGACCCTTTCATTCAAATACATTGTAAATAATACTATTTATTATTTCTTTTAGCACTTTGAAACAAATTCCAAATTTTAGATTTAAAACTTCATAATTTAAATTTTCTTCAATTCCAATTTATAAGTCATACTCACCTAAAAGTTTACTTCCCTAAACATTTCATTTTTGCTTAATCATTAACAAACATTTCTTTATCAAGATAGAACAAACATTTTAGGATAATAACCAAGGTTATCATATTTGAAAAACAATTCACTATATATTATCTTATTCTGAAAACACTTCTACAAATTTAGGATTTTAATTTCAGTTTGGATCCATTTATCTTATTTATATAGTTTATATTATCCAATTCCAATTTGGTTGTATATTACCACTTAATTCTAATTATTACATTTAATTTTAATGATCAATAACCAACTATCTTAGTATATATAATAATTATAAAAACCATTGCTTTATATCAAAATACAAGTTTTTATAAAAACTAATTTTAAAACCATTTTAAAATATTTATACAAGAAATTAACAAGTACGCTCTCATATAATATGTTCAACTCATTCTAGGGTACCATTGACCCTATCCTTAATGAGCAAACCCAACAGAGCCAAGGTTCTCGCTTAACCTTTTGCTTTGATACCAAAATGGAACGACACAAAATTCCAACCTTGAAAATTCGACACTAATACGTTCGCGGTAGAAGTGACAAGCAATCGAACGCCAGAAATTTCAGATTGTTGGAGAAAAAAAGAAGATGGTAGAAGAAGAACAGAAAACAACATCATCTCACATTCGTAGCGGATCAAAATATAAATATCAAATAACAGTATTTACAAAGAAAGATGTAATTGTCAATTTTATAACAATACATTAGAGTACAATCATTTACAAATAAATTAGACAGTTGTACAACTTGTCCCAGACTATCATCAATACAAACTCTATACACAATGGTATACTCCATACGTTCCTACAATCCGGCTCGCCTCCTGAGCTCCAGAACGTCCTCACCTGAAAATCTGTAATACTCGGTCTGACCCGAGCATTACGTCAAAGTAACACCTGGGTTAGGATGGAAACCAGCGTGAGTAAACCCATTTGACAAGAAAATTCCTATGCATAAAATTTATTTAAAACCCGGGGTAACTCGTACTTCACTACAAGTTCATAATTTTTTATAGTCAACACTTATTTCACACAATTATCTATGTACCAGTACATAGTTTCAATGGTCCAGTTTACTTAAATTATTCCATTCCGGCCTATTGATTTCACATATCAAATCTATAAAGAATTATTGTAGATTACAAATCGAAGTGGTTTCGGGTATTTACTGATACCCGACCCTGGTCTCTCCGAAACCAATGTCATCTTAACCCAAGTTATTTAAGTGAATACAATTTAAATACAAGATGTCACTTTTCCACAGCAATTCATTATCGATATATAACCACATTAACATTGTTCAACCCAAACATATCATATCACAAAACATTTCATATCGAAGATGTCAACCAATTCAAGGCATTCAATATAATTAATCATTCATAAGCAAGATTAATTGGTTGTTCAATTCCCAATTTATTCAATTTAATCTCCAAATAAATTAAATTAATTACCTTTAAATCCAGCTTATCTAACATTAACAAATAATTTTAATTAATTAATGAAATCACTAATCAACCTTTAATTATTAACATTAATTAATTGTACTACAATTAATTAACCTTTAACTACTCTCATTACTTAATTATACCATAATTAATCACATTTAAGTAATTAGCTTTTAAGTAATCAACTATCCTTTAATTACTTTCATTAACTCTTAATTAATTACATTAATTAACCTTTAATTAATAATTGAAATTAATTCTTTAATCATATAATCATTCACATTAATAATAAACCTTTAATTTCTTACATTAATTAATGATCGTTTAATTAATTATCTTAAGTAATTATCCTTAATTAATCACTTTAATTAATTATCCTTACTTACTTATATAAATCAACCTTTAATTAATACATTCAATAATTAACTATCCTCTAATCACCCATTAATTATCTTTTAATTACATAAAGTAATTATTCTTTTAATCACTTCCACTAAGTGAATATCCTTAACTAATTTAATTAAGTAATTACTCCTTTAATTACTTACGTAAGTTATCCTTTCATTAATCACATTAATTATTAATCACATTAATTTTAAATAATCATCCCAATATAATTATTCAAAACCCAAAACAATTTTAAACATATTTTTAACTTTACAATCAAATATCTGAAAACTTGTTTTAAAAACTTGTTTAAATAAATTTACTTTGGGAAAACTTAGTTCATATTCTTTTGAAACCTTATTTATTTCAAAATATTTCCAAACTTGATCACTTAGGTATGCTTTAAAATTTGGCTAAATAAAATTGTTTGAAACTTATTATATATTTTTCAAATCTTAAATTTGGTTAATTCAACTTTAATAAAAACCTAGGCCAAACAATAAAAATCCCAAGCCAAATCCCTTGCTTCTCTTCACATTCTCAATTTCGAGCCTATCTTTGCATTTACACGAGCACGAACCCAAGACGAATACTTCTTCTCCGATCCTTAACCAAACCCCGACACTTTGTGCATGCGCGCACATGCACGGTCACTCCGATCATCACTGGACGTCGCTAAGATCACTCGCAAGTCACCGGTGACCTTTCTAAAGCATCCGATCACCCAGAACTTAGGTATGATTTCAAAATCGTATTCGAGCACATAAGAACACCACCTTAAACAATTCGATCATCAATAACCACCTCATGCCGGCCATCCTGACCACTAGAGTTCACGCCTCCGTGCCTGGAGACTCGCCAATCCATCCTTCTCCTAATCCCCTTGGTTTGATCCACTCAATTTCACCAACGACGACGAACTGACCACTCATCCCATCGACGACCAAACCTGACCTTAAACCCTATTATCACCTCGTCGTGCCACCCCAGCGAATGCTAACTCCTCCGACCATTTTTTCTATCGCCCTCGACCCTCGAACTACCTCCGGCAAGAACAACAACCTCACGAGGCGCGTTCGTTTGAAATCGAATGAAGTTCCAATTCATGTCAACTCGAAAATTCACATCATCTACAAACTTAAAAATCTAGATTTATATATCAAAAATCATCATTTTCCAATTCGATTTAGTTTATATAATTAAATCTTAATATTTGGATACTAGATTTTATGACAATAATTGATCATTACTGTTAATTTCTCATTTTTGAATCAATTACTTATTATATATACTTCAAATTATTTTTAAAATTGGTGTTACATTCATACTAACACTTTTCATTTAGAGATTATAACCAGAAATAAATTGAAGAAGGAGGATTGGGTTTTGAATCAGGTATGATCTGTTAAAATCAACATAGCTTGAATATATATCCAGTCATACACAGGTTTCTCCCATATTAATATACATATAAATATCTTAATTCACCCATGCAAAGCTGTTTCACAGCATCTCATCTATAATCCATCAGATGCATTATGATAATCACAATTAATCTTTTAAAGACAAGTTTACTCACTGATTTAAAAGCAGAGACATGAATTTTGTTTTGAACTTGATACTTAAACTGGATTACTTTGATCTGAGAACTTGTACTTGATTTTGAAACAAATGCTTTGAATTTGCTTGTAATGATTTCTTTAGGTTGAGTTTGATTTTGCTGCTAGCATTTCTCTTGAATCGGGTTTTTTTAATTTTGTTTTTTGGTTTTCAATTTTGCTTTTAGGTTTTAATTTAGAAAATGATGTAAGAAGAATTTTTTGAATAGAGAATGAAGAGAAAAAATTAACAGCCTGGTTTATCTTTTCTTATTATTTACAATTTCAAATAGGGAAAATATTTTGCTACTTGTCTTTGCTAAGCTAACACTTGTTGATTTGTATTTTACTTATCAAACATTTGTCAAAAGTATCTATTTTTATGTTAAACCCTTGTTTTATAAACTACTTATATATTTATATATATATATATATATATATATATATATATTATTTACATATGTATTATGTTTTCAAAATTTATCCTTATGTGTGTGTGTGTGTGTGTATATATTCTAGTGAAAAATGTAGAGTCTTAATCTAATTTACTTTTGAGATTTTGAAAATAACTTTGGAATAATAGAATACCTTATACATCCATATTATAACAAACTTCCTTATATTTTATTCCATTGGCATATATATACACTCATATACATTATAAAGCTTGTAAATATCTATTTATATATATGGTTATCTTATCTTGAATTAAATAGGGAAATATATTATTTATTTATATACTATAAAATTATCATCTCTATAGATTTAAAATTCAATATATGTTACAGTTTTTAAACTATATATATATATATATATATATATATATCCAAATATTTATCAGAATTTTATTTATTCAATTTACAAATTAGTATTTTAATAAATTTAATCTTGTTAATTACGAATTAACAAATGTCCAAAAATCTTGGTTATCACATACATCATCCCAATATCTACTGGTGGAATTCCAGCACATGCATTGGCATCTGCATTTTTATTTGCATTTGCCTGTCGATTCTGATTTCTCCTGTTGGGTCGAGCATTTCCATTTGTTGTGGTGCTTCCTCCACCGAGATTTTAACTTCCATTTCCTGCCTCTATATCTTCCGTTCTCGTAAATCTACATACGAGCCTTAGTAAGATACATAAGAATGATCTAAGAGAGAAGGGAATATGTACTTACATATATATTAAATACAAGTATACTGCTATAGCGTTAACACAAATGCCAATCTTATTTTCTGATTCATTGGATTATGTTTTGAAAAATCATTTTAATTTTGAAATTTCTTTTAATTTTTCATAAACCTATGCTCTAATACCAACTTATAACATCCCCACTTTGAGGTCCAAAACTGTAGTCATCCATAGTTATTTATTATTGATTTCCAAATGTGGTAACGTTAGATACATTGATATAACAGAAATAGATGGATATGAAAAAATAATTAAAACCATTAAACAAATTTCTCATTTCATTTCAATCATATTTTAATTCCATTACATAATCCCAAATTCAAGAATCACGTTTAAAGAAGATATAATTGTTATAAACCACGCTAAGAGCGACATATGAAGATGTCCTGCTGGAAGATCTGAGTCTAAACATAGGCAATTAAACAACTTTGCCTCTACATCATCAAATAGAAAAGAACTTCTATTAGCTAGCTTGCCTCCTGCATGTCTCTGGAGTCTTATTTGTCTAAAGGAGACCCTGAAAACCTAAACTCTCAAACTACTCAAAATCAATTGAGCACCCGAGAGTTTAAGGGGAAAACATAAAATTCCAGTCGTATAAAAAGCTTGGTATGATTAACAACCTACCATCTTGAACTATTTAGATATCTAGTGAGACCACGCCGCTTAGCGGAATGGGTTTTCGCCTCACTAGTATCTTGCCCAATTTTTTTTACTAACTATATACTGTGCTCCTCAATCCACAATGGTTAAAAAAATAGCAACTTAAAATATCATGATGATATACAAACAAGCAAAATATCCTGGATTTCCCATCCCCATTCATTTGACTATCTGTATCAGTTATAGTTTTTAGGGTCATTATTAACCTATTAGGTTTCATATGCTGACTAATAACCTGTTCAAAGCTTATGGACTATCTGTCCAGTTTCATAGTTTTCATGGGATCACTAAGAACTTATTGACCCTCCCAATAATCTCATTCTATTATTTCATGGGTTCTCCCTGAAGCTATTGGTATCCCCAACAACTTCTCTTATATCCTTGTTTTCATGGGTCGACTATGAACTTATTGACTTCTGCTAATAACTTTGTCCAGATATAGTTTTCATGGAATAACCACGAATCTATTGGTATCTCTATTAACTATCTCCAAACATAGTTTTCGGGGGTTTACTGTGAACCTGTATAATCTGACAACTTCTTTGATCAGTCTCTAGGCATCCTACGTTCTGGTCTACCTGACCTCTTAGATGAAACTCTACCCATTCAAAAGTTAACTCAATTTATATTCACTACTAGGTCAACCTAACTCTACCCCTACTCCCTAAAATACAGTTATGGGTCCATATACAGTGAATATGTATGTAGAAGAAGCACATATGATAACATAACAATTCCAACATTTATGGTTTAATATCCTTCAAATCATTTCCACTTGAAGCTTGGTTAATACCTTTAACACATTATTTTTCTCAAGGAAAGCTTTTTCAAAAACTCCAAAATTAAAAAAAAACATTACAAAGCTCTTGTATACCACCATGGGTTTTCCTTTAAAAACTAGATTGGGTTCTTTGGTTTGAAAACTAAGGCTTTCAAAACCTTGGACCTTTACTTTCGAAACCATTAGAATATATCTTTCGAAAGCATTCAAATTTTCTTTTCTAAACACTCAAACATATGCCTTTCGAAACACTATAAAATATCTCTTACCAAAGCAACAAAGTCTTCCTTTCGAAGCCATCAAAACATTCCTTTCGAAAGTACTAAAGCGTCACTTTTTAACATATAGAAGCATAGCTTCGAAACCTTTTGAAAGTACCTATTTCAAAACCATTAGATTTGATCTTAAATATAACTTTTGGGTCAAAGTGGACATAAGCGAAAGTAACTCTTTCAGAACCATTAACCTTCAAATAAAAGAATTTAGGGAAAACAGATGGCTTTGAAATCATCCTTTCGAAAGCTTTAACCTTTTAAGTAAAACAATTGGAAGGATAGCTTCAAAACACCTTTCAAAGAAATTACCTTCAAAACCTTTTGTTTGAATGGCTACTGGAGCCTTTTCAAAAGCATTGGAAGCGGCTTGTTATATTAATATAACAAAGCTTGCCTTTGAAACTCATTAAAAACTTTCAACCTATCCGAAAGGTATGAAGACGGCAACAATGCTTCGACTTGGTTCAAAACTACCCTTTCGGAAGCACCTCTTTAAAACATAATATACGAAAACCCCTTCGAAAGCTATATAAAAGTAAGTCAACACTTTTGAAAGCATCCATTAAAAGCTAGGAAAGCAGCACCTTTTTGGAAGCAAAGCACAGACCTTCGAAAGCCATTTAAAATGGCCTTAACCTATTCGAAAGCATGGTTTCGACTCTATACATTCTTCTTTTCTCCAATGCACACGTATCAGAGCATTAATACCAAGTGTATTGGTTTCGACTTGGTTAGGGGTGGATGTATGGGGTCGAAAGGTTGCTAATAAAAGTGGCGAAACAATAAATCTTTACAAAACTATTTTCTTCCCTTTTTAAGTAAATGCTTTTAACTAACTTGCCTATTTGTAATTATATAATCGGATGCCATAACCTTTAAAAAAATCTTTTCTAAAAGACTGCTACTTCATTTAGAATTAATTAGACATATTTTACAAAGAAGCCCTTCTATTTAGCAAAAAAATAAAGACATTTAAGCCCTCCAAATTAATTAATTTAATTTCTGTAGTAAATCACTTAGGAAAAATCCTCAAAAATCATCAAAATTCACTTTTATTATGTTACCTATAAATTTTAGACCAAATTCTTTATATAATAGCTAAAATAAATATTAAACCCAATTCTTTATTTCTTCCTTAAAAAATTCATAGTAAATTATCCATAGCTTGGATAATTACGAAAGTATAAACTCATCTCTAAAATAATATTTTACATAACATATTATATCCTCATGGCATTCCAAATCCAACATATATGATTTTGGCCTTAAAATCGAATCAAGCATTTATCAAACTTTCTTGGTTAAAATGAACATGACTTATAACCCAAGCATATTATATTAAAAACATCAAAACGAATATATATATATATATATATATATATATATATATATAAAATTCAAAATCAAATGTTCACGAAAATAAAAATGAGATGGTTTTGATCATATTCACCTTTCTTTGAATAAGGAACTTGAGATTTGGTCTTGTTCCTTGCTCGATTCCTTAGCTTTTATTTAATTTTTCCCCTCTTTTCCCCTAGTTATGGCCGGCTTGAGCTCTTTAGTTTATGTTTTAGAATTATGAACATGTGAAATGAAAATAGGGATAAGGGTATAGGAGTTAAGGGTTATTGTGGACAACTATTCCCTATAATACCCTTGCTTTATTTTCTTATTAGTTAACTTATAAGACTATTTCAAATTACTCATTCTTTGAATTTTTATTAGTTAAGCACGGTCTCTAATAAATTTTCAAATCTTAATCCCCTTATCACTCTAATCTTTACATTACTCTATTTAATTTATTTAATCAAATCTCCTGATTAGTGCTATTTAAAATTAGGGTGTTACAAATGCGCCTTGGTTTTACCAAAAGGTCTTTAGAATAGGTTGCCGCCTTTTTAAAAAAAACAAGATTTTGAAGGTGTCGGAACTCTTACTGCCGCATTCGACCTTTCGAATCAATTTTTTTTAAAGGGTACTTTTGCCTTTGAACTTTGAAGCCGCTTCTCCTTGCTTTCAAAAGGGTTGGTTTCGAAACCATCCTCTTTCTTGTACTTAGGAATAATGCTTTCGAAAGCTATGCTTTCGAAAGCTATGCTTTCGCCTCAGTTCTTTTAAGATCCTTTGTTTCATTAAAAGATAAACCCAAAGGTTTTGAAAGGAATGGTTTTAAATGGTTTTGTAGCTATGTCTATAAACTTTTACTTGAGCCCAATGCTTTTGAAAGATTTTTTTTTTTATATAAAGGACTTTAATGATTTAAATAGATATATAATGAAGGTTTCAAAGGGGGGATTCCCAATGTTTTCGAAAGGTTTACTTTTAGTATTTGAATGGAAGATTTCTAATGCTTTCAAAAGGAAATTTGAATTATTTTGAAAAGAGGATGTCTAAGATTTTATAAAGCTTTCAAAGGGACACTTTCAATGATTTTGGAAAGTCTATATTAAAAGGAGTCAAAAGTTTTAGCCTTTCGGCTAAGTGTTTCATGGTAAAGTAGTTAACCTATCTTGAAATGCGTACTTTCAATAGATTCGAAAGGGACTGTTTAAAGTCTTTAAACAAGGGTTTTGAACGTGATATCTTGAATTTAAAATTTCTAAGTTGAAGAAGGAATTTAACTTGTTTTAAAGGGAGAGATAACCCTATTGATTTAGGTTTTCAACAACATTATGTAAAGCATATTTCATGGCAAAGATATTTGAGTAAAGTAAAAAAGTATATTTTCTGTGACGACCCGGAATTTTGGACAATTTAAATTGGAATATTTAATTGATTTTAAATATTTAAAAGTTAATTTTTAACTTGAATTCAAATATTATTATTATTTAGCAATTAAGTTATTGGATTTAATAAACTGGAATTGGGTACATTGTTGAATCTGAAATAAGCCTATTTAAAATAACTTAAAGGCTTGCAAAATTTATATTGATAATACTGAAGATAGTAAAAGTGTTAAAATTGAATTTGGGAGTGTTTTGTTCGGTTTTGAAATTATATCGTTTAAATTGATATTTAAAAATAGCCTTCTGGGGCACAGTCTCGGAATTCGACAGAACCAGTTCTATTAGATCTATAATGGTTAGTAATTATCGGATTTCAATTCTCATAACAATCGGAGTTGTCGTTTGACCCTGGCAGCTGAAAACGCATAGAAACTATTTTAATCGATTTAATTTAAAATTGATCGTTTATTTCCGTAACTTGCGCATATAATCGAATTAGCCTCTGAAACACGTTCCATTGTATTCAGAATGCGGGTAAAACCTTATAAACGCCTGGCGGCACGCCTCGATAGGGGATCGGAATTTTAAGTTGCAGTAAATAAGATATTAATAATTAAAAAAAATATTTCAACCTGTCAACAATCAAGGCTTACCTTCTCCAATACGCCTCCCTTAACTTTATATCACGTATCTTCCTTCCTCCCCTTCATTCCCAGTTCTAAATCGAGATCTACCCCTTCTAAAAAAAATCAAGTATGAAATTCATCTCAAAATCTAAATCAAAAAAAAAAGAAACCAAACTCATTTTATTCATCCAGTCCGAAGTTAAGCCTTCCTCCAGCTTAAATCACGAATTGATTTCGACTTTAAAAAAAAGTAAAGGAGGGGGAAGATCGCGTCGGGCTTGAGACTGAGGGGAGGTCAACCTTGGAAGCGGAACGATAGGAGGTGGCGCGAGTGAGTGCGTTGGGTAGAGGCAGAGAAAATCGCGATCGGCGTGGAATTGGTGAAGTTGGTGATTGCCTCGCGTGTGTGAAGTAAAGGGGCTTGTGGGCCGTGGCAAGGTGGAGGTGCAAGCGTGCGTGTTCGAGGTGGCGGTGGCTCCTCTATGGGTCAATGATGGGGTTTATGGTGGCGTTCGATGGAAGTCTGCGGCAACAGCAATAGTCGGCAATTTGGGGCTTTTTTCGAGAGTAAGCTAGGGTCGGGAATTCGAGTTGTAAGGTATTTGCCGTTATTCTTTTTGATTTAAATTTGAATAAAAACAGAAAAGAGAAAAAAAATATAGTATATACAGTAAAGGGAATTAGTGATTTAATATTTACAAAAGAATGAAAATATATATATAGGTAGGTATGCAATGCAATTCTGTTTTTAAAATGTATTTAGGCTATTTTCTTAGTATAAGTATTTTCAAAAGATAAAAGATATTATTTTTACAGTAAATTCAAAATAGTTAATTTCGAAATAGGACCGTCATGAATTAATATATGTTAGAAGAATTTTCATTTCAGTAAGTATAAAATAATTTTGTTTTTTTTATCTATTAAATACAAATATGATTTTTGGTAAAATATATAAGGAATTTTAAGTGTTGGAAGGGTTTGATTTTGGAGTCTTTATGAATTATTTTATACACATGTATGTAGTTTCAAAAATAAAAATAGTATACATGTATAAATAATTTTTATTCCACTAGTTTATTTATAATAAAAAATGGGTTTGATAATTAAGTTGTTGTAATTAACTTGATTAATTTTTGGGCTGCTAAAAATAATTTGTTAAAAGAAACTATTAGTTTAAAATTTTTAAATCAAATAATGAGTTAAATTGAATAAGTGATTGGTGATCAATTGTTTGATTTATTCAAATAGTAATAAATCGTGAATTTTCTAATAAAGGTCTGAAATCGTGAAGAAATCAAGCTGGATTGGAAGTAGATTGCATACAAAATCAAAGGTGGGTTAATCTCACTCTTCTAGATTTTGATTTAAATTTAAATGGTTAAATTTAAATAATTGGTTGAATGATTGGATTGATTTGATGTGGTACATTATATAGTAATATATAGTATATATTGGAGGGTTGATTTCCCGCATTATATAGCCGACGAGACCCTATGCTCCGCATAATAGCGGATGCTATTATAAATCCCATATACCACGATATTCCACCTCGAAGTGGAATTGGTATTTTATGTTGTGCTAATGTCTGTGATGCAGGAAAACGGTTTGAGGGATCCAACTGGATTCCTCAAAATTATTTAGATTGTTTAATATTCTATGTTATGAATATTAGATATTCTGTGATGAATTATACTGATAATTGGAATATTGAATTTATAAATGAATTTGGTTTTAAATTCCTTTAAACTTCTTTTATAAAATGAGTAATTAATTTATTTAATGATGTAATTAATGGTTGATTAATTAAGGTTAATTAATCAATAATTAGTGATTTATGAGAAATTAATTAATATAAGTAATTAAGGATTAATGTAATTAATTATAGTTAATTAATTTGCGAAGTAATTAAAGATTAATTACTGTTTTTGGTTAAGAATAACTAATTTGTATAATTAATTAAAGATAATTACTTGAATGTAATTGAAGGATAATTAATCCAGGGTGATCAATTAAGATGGATAATTAAGGAATGATTAATTAACTGATTTGAAATTGATTAATGTCAAGTGAAGGAATCTAAGTGATTGAGGTCAGTAATTCAATTAGAAGTGATTAAATTTATTTTGGAAGTGATCAAGTTGCTTATGGATGATTGAATGGTATTGGATGCCTTGAATGAGTTGATCTTTCTGATATGAAATGATTTGTAGTATCATATGTTTGGGCGGAAAGGATATTGTGGTTATCTATCAATGGTGAATTGTTGTATAAAGGGACATCCTGTATTTAAATTTTGAAGTGTATTTCATTTGGATAACTTGGGTTAGGATGATATGAGACTCGAAGAGACCGGGGTCGGGTATTAGAAAATACCCGAAACCACTTCGAATTTTTATAGATTGATATGTGAAATCAATAGGCTGGAATGAAATGATTTAAGTGAATTGGACTATTCGATCTAAATTTTGGTACTTAGGAAACTGATGTGTGAAATAAGTGATGTCTATAACAAATTGTGAATTTGTAAATTGATACGAGTTACCCTGGGTTTTAATAAGTTTTATGCTTGGTATTTCATGTTAGACGAGTTTACTCACGTTGGTTTCCAGCCTGACCCGGGTGTTACTTTGATGTAATGCTCTGGTCAGACCGATTACTACAGATTTTCAAGTAAGGATGTTCTGGAGCTCGGGAGACAGGCTGGATGACAGGGACGTATGGAGAGTTCCCTCTGTATTATATTGTTGTATATATCTGAGTCATGTTGATTGTACATGTATATATGTTGTAACTCTGATGTATTAAAGTGAAATTTGACAAGTACAATTTTCCTTTGTATAACTGTTATTATTTGTTATTATATTTTATCCGCTGCGAATGTGAGATGTTGGTGTTTCTGTTCTTCTTATTCTTCTATCTCTTTCTTCTTTTTCCTAACTATTTGGAATTTTCGGGATCGAAAACCCCGGGTTGTTATAGTTGGTATCAGAGCTGAAGGTTGAGCGAGAACCTTGGCTCTGTTGGTATTACTCATTAAAGATAGGGTCAATGGTATCCTAGAATGAGTTGAGTATACATACGTACATACATACATACATACATACATACGTACATACATACATACATACATACATATATGAGCGCGTACTTGTTATTTTCTTATATAAAGGTTTTAAATGATTTTATATAAGAATATATTTTGATATATTAAGCAATATTTCTTTTTAATAAATATTAAGGTAATTGGTTGTTATATTATTTGAAAATTTTAATAAAGACAATTAAGTGGTAATAGAAATACAATCAAATTAAAACTGAATGAAGATAAGTTTGAAATGGATTCAAAATTAAATGGTTTAAAGAGATAAGTTGATTTGATTTAAAGGACTAAATCAACATTAAAAAAATTAACTCCAATTTATATAATTCGGGATGGTTTAAATTCGAAATTTGAATTGAATTCGTTCAAATTGAATCTGATTTGAATTAATTGGATTTGTGATTGAAGACGTATTAGTTTAAAATTTTAAATGGAAAATTTGAATTGGATTGAATTGAAATGATTTGAAATTGAAGTGGGTTCAATTTATATTAGACCAAATTGATTGGAATAATTTGGAATTGTAATTAGAGTGGAGTAGGTTTAAAATCAAATGGAATTTGATTTGAATTTGGAAAGAAATCAAGATTGATTCAACTTGAAATGGGGTTAAATTAATTTCAATGGAAATTGAAGTTATTCAAATTGGAATTGAGTCAATTTAAATAGAAGTGGAAATTTAAATTGAATTGATGGGGAAGTGAACAGTTTTGACTCTGGACTATTTTCAATATAAATTGTTTTAATATAAACTTATTTTTCCAAGCTATTTAATATGTACAACCTTCCTTTTTAAAGCCAAATTATTTTATATTTGTTTTACAATTATTTTTGGAACTATTTAACAATTTTTTAACTATTTTATAAACTAAATACTATTTTTCAACTATTTTACAAATGAATTACTATTTTACAACTATTTTGCAATTATCTAAATTTTTTGAAACTATTTAACTATTTTCCAACTATTTTACAATTAATTAACTATTTTGCAGTTATTTTGCAAACTAAAAATTATCTTTCAACTACTTATCTATTTTAAACTTTTCAAGTTTTTTTCTGAATCTAAGCTGGACAGAGTTCAAACTGTTTATGATTGAATATCCATTTGGGATAAGGATTAAAGTGATAATCCACTGGAATTGAAACAATTGTGATTATGTGGATAATATTAAAGGAAATGTGAATAGAAAGAGAAATTGATTTAGTTGTTAATCAATGAAGATAAATACGTAGGATGTACATTATTCTATTCGCATAGTGATTTGATCCAGATTCGAGCACAGAATTTTGAGATAGTTATATCGATCCGAGTTGGGATTCTTTACTCGATTTTCGACGGCGAACCTATATGGATTGTTGATTAGTTCTAGATATTCTCTATCATAGCTAGTATATGCAAGGAGAATGACGGTTTCTGATCAAGAAACCAGATCTGAGTCCGCACTAAGAAGTCGGGCGGAGGATAATAGTTCGAAAGTGAATTTGTGTGATCGAGTGAGCGATCAGATTGGTATAGCGTACGGATGATAAGTGTACATCGTACGGATTTGAATGAAATCGATATTGAAAATTTGTGAACAAGAATGTGAAATGATTTCTTTTGAAATTGAAGTATATTTTGTGAAATATACAATGGATAAAAGTGAAAATTGGATATTTTTATGACGATAAGTAAGATGGAAACAACTTTATAAAAAAAGGAGTAATCAAATTTGAATATCTGATTGTGAATAAACAAAGTTATATATCTTTATTATATAAGATAAATCTCCCCTTGTTGAATCTATTGCCGGAAGAAAAGGATTTTGAAGGTGTTTGAAGTATCAGGAGTTTTATACAAGTTTGAAATGATCCAAATTTTTTTTTAAAATTATATATATATATATATATATATATATATATATAAAGGATCTTATGAGCATTTTGGAAAAAGGTTTTGGGAACCTTTGGATTTGGAAAGGCTTTTGATTTTTGGGTAAAATCAATAGTGGATTTGGAAAGCCTAGTTTGAGAATTATCCATTTTGGGATAATCGATTTTGAGAAAGGAGATTTATTTGAGATTCATACTAGGTGTATGATTTGGAAGATACTATATGTGTATAGTATAAAGTGTTTTGAAAATGGCTCTGGGAAAAAGGCGCTTCCTTGAAATGAACTTCTCATGAGTGCCATAGGTTGGTACTTCCTTGAACCCTAAGGGGGGATTCTAAAGTTGATCCTGTGAGGAGTCCGGACAAAACTAGTTCCTAAGGATTATGAGTAGTGTGTAGCGAAAGTTGAGGTCGCAGATGCCTACAGAGGCATTTGGGTTATGCTGTGACGACAATGTAACTCGATGTCACTGCGATCTACTGCAAACCATAGCGAAAGTCGTGTGTGCCGCTGAGAGCCAACAGTCTACGTTTGATTTTATCGGTAGACTGCGACCTATGGTAACATAGCGAAAGTCGTGTGTGCCGCTGAGAGCCAACAGTCTGCGTTTGATTTTATATCGGTAGACTGCGACCTATGGCAACATAGCGAAAGTCGTGTGTGCCGCTGAGAGCCAACGGTCCGCGTTTGATTTTACATCGGTAGATTGCGACCTATGTGGGAGTGGAGAACATTCATTTTTGACAGCGAAAATCGAGGGTGCGAAGTGCCTACAGTTACATGGACTTTTACAGCGATGGCAACGTAACCCTGGAATGTAACTGCGATCGGTTGTGGGTTCCATGGTGTAATTGAGGGGACTGGAGTGCCTACAGTTACATGGACTTTTGCTACGATGGCAACGTAACCCAGGATGTAACTACGACCATGGATGGGGGTGATGATTTCCAGAGCATTCTCACCAAAAATATTTCCTCTATTTTCAAAAAATATTTTCGATATTTTCAATAAAATTATTTTCCAAGTATTTTCACTGGATGTTGAAAATGGGTCTGCTAAGTACTTATAGTTTTTCAGTCCTACGCTTGATCAACATATGACCGAATTTCTGTAAGAACAAGGATGGACTGGTTGAGACATCGAGTTATAAGAAGTATTTTTATAAAAAGATATTTTAATAGTATTATGTGAATTTCAAAGTATTTCTAAAATTTTAAAATAAAGTAGTAAGCTTGTTAGCTAAGTAAATTAGTTAAGTAAGTATGTTAATAAGATTTAAATTGGTTAAATTGAAGTTGAACTGGGAGTTATTAGTGGAGTTTGGAAATGAAAACTTGAGTTATAAATTAAATTAGACTCAAATTGTTAGTAAATTGAATACAATTGGAATACTGTCGAATAAAAAGGAAGTTGGATTGACACAGAAATGGTTTGAATTGCAAATTAAGTTCAAGAAGGTAGAAATAAATTGAAAATGGCCTTGTAATTAGTCAAATGAGTCGTGAATGAATTGAATTTGGAAATTAAATTTATAATAAATAAGCAAATAAATTTGTAGATTGAAATGAGATTTGATTGAAATAGAACCAAGTTAAATTGAAAAGGAAAATTTATTTTGCAAACGAAGTGAGCTTAAGTTTTGAAGTTAGACTAAACTAAAGTAAATTAACATAAGTTTAAAATTTATAGAAGCTCGACTTCAAGTAGGAAGGATAGACCATTAAATAAAAGCTTGGGTTGAATTAATTTGGGAATGGTTAGTAGTATACAAGCATGGATTGTGCCGAGCTAAATGAAATGGTTATGAACGAATTAAAATGGAAGGAACTAAATATAAATTGAGTCGAAATAAATTGAAATTGGTAATAAAACTTAAGTATTTATTCACATAGATATCATCAAAATTGCATAGAATGAATTGTCGTTTGACGTAAACGAAGGTAATTAAAATTCTATGAGTTGATAGAGATTAAATAAATTGATTTTGAAATCAATTGATTTGAATATGAGCTTGTTTGGATTAAAAATAAATTGAATGTAAGAAAAATGAGTTGTAAACCATTAAAATTGAATGAAATGGCATATGAATTTGTTGAAAGCAATTGAATTAGCTTTAAAATCGTATAAATCGCTTATGGGAAGTGTTTGGTGCATGTTGCTTATGAAATGCATGTGTTTAGCCATTGAAGTAAGTGAAATGTTAATAAATTTCATATATTTAGTACTTATATGTTTGAATTCAGTAAGTACAGGTACCGGGAAGCCGTTTGGCTAGATTTGGTTGCGCTAATTGCTAAAATAATAAGCCGCTTGCTTAAAAATGCTAAATAAAGGTACGCCTACTCAATAAAAATAGGAAATATGAACTGTTTTTGTTTTTCCAACCGTGTGGGTCAATATATGTATATTTATATCTCTTGTCAAATTGCAAAAGCTCCTCCGTACAAAGAAGACTCTGCCAAAATTTTCAGAAAATTTTGGGAGTTAGAAAATTTTTGAAAATTTTTGGAAAAATTTTTGATAGCGACAAAACGATTTCAAATTGAAAATTGAAATAAATTAGTGGATGAAAATAATTTAAAATAATGATATGAATCAGTTATAAAAGGAAGATAAAATTCAATATTCAGAATTGAAGATAAATCGAATTCATATGGAAATGGGGAAAACTAATTTGAATAGAAGTAGATATGAAAACTTCTGTAAGGAAATGTATAAAATGATTTTAAAAGCTATGTTGGATATTATTGCTAGGTAGGATGTGCAGGTATTATAAAGGGAAAGGAAAACTAGTTTTGACTTCAGAAGATAAATTTGAATTGCTCGACAAAAAAGGTATGTGTTTAAATTTCTGTATGAAATTTGATTGGGTTTTTGATCTAGCCACTTGGCTTTTGTTTTCTTTTGGAATTTGGGAGCCCGTAATGGCATTTTGTAGTTGTACCGAGCTAGCCGCGCAAAGGAGACGCTGACGAAATTTTTCAAAAATTTAAGGAGTTAGAAGATTTTTGAGAAATTTTGAAAATTTAAAACTTGGTTTTGAATTATAATTTAAATGGTTGAATAAGTAAAGTTGTTTGGAAACTATGGAAGAGTTTGGAAAGTTAGTAAGAAAGATTAGTGTGTCTTTAATAAAAAGTTTGTTTTGAGAATTGTTTGGAATTCTTTGGTTTCGAAAAATAGTAATGGGTATTGGATCATTCTTCTTAACTAGCAATTTCGGGGACGAAATTCTTTCAAGGGGAGGAATGTGACGACCCGGAATTTTGGACAATTTAAATTGGAATATTTAATTGATTTTAAATATTTAAAAGTTAGTTTTTAACTTGAATTCAAATATTATTATTATTTAGCAATTAAGTTATTGGACTTAATAAAGTGGAATTGGGTAAATTGTTGAATCTGAAATTCTAAACCTGTTTAAAATAACTTAAAGGCTTATAAAATTTATATTGATAATACTGAAGATAGTAAAAGTGTTAAAATTGAATTTGGGAGTGTTTTGTTCAGTTTTGAAATTATATCGTTTAAATTGATATTTAAAAATAGCCTTCCGGGGCACAATCTCGGAATTCGACGAAACCAGTTCCATTGGATCCGTAATGGTTAGTTATTATCGGATTTAATTTTCGTAACAATCGGAGTTGTCGTTTGACCCTGGCAGCTCAAAACGCATAGAAACTATTTTAATCGATTTAATTTAAAATTGATCGTTTATTTCCGTAACTTGCGCGTATGATTGAATTAGCCTCCGAAATAGGTTCCATTGTGTTCGGAATGCGGGAAAAACCTTATAAATGCCTGACGGCACGCCTCGATAGGGCATCGGAATTTTAAGTCATAGTAAATAAGATATTTATAATTAAAAAAAATATTTTAACCTATCAACAATCAGGGCTTACCATCTCCAATACGCCTCCCTCAACTTTATATCACGTATCTTCCTTCCTCCCCTTCATTCCCCGTTCTAAATCAAGATCTGCCCTTTCTTAAAACAAAATCAAGTATGAAATTCATCTCAAAATCTAAATCAGAAAAAAAAACCGAACTCATTTTATTCATCCAGTCCTAAGTTAAGCCTCCCTCCAACTTAAATCACGAATTGATTTTGACTTTAAAAAAAAGTAAAGGAGGGGGACGATCGCGTCGGGCTTGAGACAGAGGGGAGGTCGACCTTGGAAGCGGCATGATAGGAGGTGGCGCGAGTGAGCGCGTTGGGTGGAGGCAGAGCAAATCGTGATCGACATGGGATTGGTGAAGTTGATGATTGCCTCGCGTGTGTGAAGTAAAGGGGCTTATGGGCCGTGGCAAGGTGGAGGCGCAGGCATGCGTGTTCGAGGTGGCGGTGGCTTCTCTGTGGGTCGACGATGGGCTTCATGGTGGCGTTCGATGGAAGTCTGCGGCAACAGGAATGATCGGCAATTGGGAGTTTTTTTCGCAAGTAAGCTAGGGTCGGGAATTCGAGCTATAAGGTATTTGTAGTTATTCTTTTCGATTTAAATTTGAATATAAATAGAAAAGGGAAAAAATAATATAGTATTTACAGTAAAGGGATTTACTGATTTAATATTTACAGAAGAAAGAAAATATATATATATATATATATATATATATATATATATATAGGTAGGTATGCAATGCAGTTTTGTTTTTGAAATGTATTTAGGTTATTTTCTTAATATATGTATTTTCAAAAGATAAAAGATATTATTTTTACAGTAAATTTAAAATGGTTAATTTCAAAATAGGACCGTCTTGATTTAATACATGTTAGAAGAATTTTCATTTCAGCAAGTATAAAATAATTTTGTTTTTTATCTAGTAAATACATATATGATTTTGGATAAAATATATAAGGATTTTTAAGTGTTGGAAGGGTTTTATTTTGGAGTCTTTATGAATTATTTTATAAATATGTATGTAGTTTCAAAAATAAAAATAGTATACATGTATAAATAATTTTTATTCTACTAGTTTATTTATAAAAAATGGGTTTGATAATTAAGCTGTTGTAATTAACTTGTTTAATTTTTGGGTTGCTAAAAATAATTTGTTGAAAGAAACTATTAGTTTAAAATTTTTAAATCAAATAATGAGTTAAATTGAATAAGTGAATGGTGATCAATTGTTTGATTTATTCAAATAGTAATAAATCATGAATTGTTTAATAAAGGTCTGAAATCATGAAGAAATCAAGCTGGATTGGAAATAGATTGAATACAAATCAAAGGTGAGTTAATCTCACTCTTCTGGATTTTGATTTAAATTTAAATGGTCAAATTTAAATAATTGGTTGAATGATTGGATTGATTTAATGTGGTATATTATATAGTAATATATAGTATATATTGGAGTGATTGATTTTCCGCATTATATAGCAGATGAGACCCTATGCGCCGCATAATAGCGGATGATATTATAAATCCCATATACTGCGATATTCCACCTCAAAGTGGAATTGGTATTTTATGTTGTTCTAATGTCTGTGGATGCAGGAAAATAGGTTGGAGGGATCCAACTGGATTCCTAAAAATTATTTAGATTGTTTAATATTCTGTGTTATGAATATTTGATATTCTATGATGAATTATATTGATAATTGGAATATTGAATTTAAAAATGAATTTGGTTTTAAATCCCTTTAAACTTATTTTATAAAATGAGTAATTAATTTATTTAATGAAGCAAATAAAAAGTAGTTAATTACTGGTTGAGATTAATCAATAGTGATTAATATTTGTGGTTTAAGTAATGGTTAATTACTTAATGTAATTAATTTAGATTGGAATAAAATGTTATTAGAAATCATTAATTTATATAATTAATGATGTAATTAAAGGTTGATTAATTAAGATTAATTAATCAATAATAAGTGATTTATCAGAAATAAATTAATATAAGTAATTAAGGATTAATTTAATTAATTATAGTTAATTAATTTGCGAAGTAATTAAAGATTAATTATCGTTTTTGGTTAAGAATAATTAATTTGTGTAATTAATTAGAGACAATTACTTGAATGTAATTAAAGGATAATTAATCCAGGGTGGTTAATTAAGATGGATAATTAAGGAATGATTAATTAATTGATTTGAAATTAATTAATGTCAAGTGAAGGAATCTAAGTGATTGAGGTCAGTAATTCAACTAGAAGTGACTACATTTATTTTGGAAGTGATCAAGTTGCTTATGGATGATTGAATGGTATTGGATGCCATGAATGAGTTGATATCTCTGATATGAAATGATTTGTAGTATCATATGTTTGGGCGGACCGGATATTGTGGTTATCTATCAATGATGAATTTTTGTATAAAGGGACATCTTGTATTTAAAGTTTGAAGTGTATTTCATTTGGATAACTTGGGTTAGGATAACATGAGACTCGAAGAGATCGGGGTCGGGTATTAGAAAGTACCCGAAACCACTTCGAATTTTTATTGATTGATATGTGAAGTCAATAGGAAGGAATGAAATGATTTAAGTGAATTGGACTATTTAATCTAAGTTTTGGTACTTAGAAAATTGATGTGTGAAATAAGTGATGTCCATAATAAATTGTGAATTTGTAAATTGATACAAGTTACCCTGGGTTTTAAATAAGTTTTATGCTTGGTATTTCATGTTAGATAAGTTTACTCATGCTGGTTTCCAGCCAAACCCGGGTGTTAATTTGATGTAAAGCTCGGGTCAGACCGAGTATTACAGATTTTCAGGTAAGGACATTCTGGAGCTCAGGAGACGGACTGGATGACAGGAACATATGGAGAGTTCCCTCTGTATTATATTGTTGTATATATCTAAGTCATGTTGATTATACATGTATATATGTTGTAACTCTGATGTATTAAAGTGAAATTTGACAAGCACAGTTTTCCTTTGTGTAACTGTTATTATTTGTTATTATATTTTATCTGCTGCGAATGTGAGATGTTGGTGTTTCTGTTCTTCTTATTCTTCTATCTCTTTCTTCTTTTTCCTAACTATCTGGAATTTTCGGGATCGAAAATCTCGGGTTGTTACATTTTCCATATTTAAGTATGATTTGAAGGCTTAAATCAGTTTGTAAGAAATGTTTTCATGGAAAATTTGATGGGGGTAGGTAACCCTAAGTAAAGAACTCAGATATTAAAATACCAGGCTGGTATAGAGTCGCACCCTATACTCTAGCTAATAGCCCCTAGCTAATATAGATCCAAAATTCCAGCGTGTATGGCTTTGCCACAGGTAAGACTAAAATTATGTTACACGTAGAAAGGAATATTCGATAAAGACAGGTTATTAGTGAGCCTGCAAAACAATTAGCATCTGTTGATCTTGGGAGAAGTAAGTTAAGGACGGACCGTTTAGGAGTGTGCCTAATAGAAGTTAGATTAATTATTTTGTTAGCCAATCAAAACTACATTATTCGGATAGATGATCCATTGATTACTTGATTTATTTACATGTATGGTAATGCTATTATTAGATTAATCAGTTTAATTGTAGGATTCTCATTTGCAAAAAGATATGTTTTAAAAGGGATATTAGTGAAAGGGGAAACCCGTTCTGCTAAGCGGTGTGGTCTCACTAAATATCCATAAACCGAGGTGTAATTGTATTATTCACATCATGCTTTATGTTTGACTCGAAATTTATATTTTCCCCTTAAACTCATAGTTGCTCAAAATTAATTTGTGTAGATTAAGAGTTTGGGATTTACAGGTTTAGTAGGTGGACAAATAAGCTTCCAAAGACGAGCAGGAGGAAAAAGTTAGCTACTTAGGAGTAATTAATTTTATTTCCGATGTGATGTATTTAAAATTGAGATATCTGTTTAATACTCTGATCATCCAAGGAGGCATATTCATATGCCACTCTTAGCATAATTTGTAATAACTATATTTGATCAAACCTGGGAACCGTTTTGGGATTATGTATGTGGATATGAAATATTGATTTCAAATGTAATCAGAAAAGTTGTTTTTAAATCTGTGTTGATTTTATTTCATATTAATGTGCTTCTGATATTATGGATACCATTTACATTACCATATTTTATCACTGAAATTTAATATTGTAGATGACTGCGGCATTTTTAGCACTTACCTTCGAGCCTTAAGGTAGGAGATGTTACAATTTGGGGATTGAAAATTTGTAGTCTTAGTGCTACCCGCATCTACCTTGGATACTCATGTGTCACTACCTGGACATAATAAAAAAAATCTTAAAATACTTGGACAAGATAAATCTTGAAAGAGGTGTACTAATCAAACCTATCATTCTAACCTATCTATCAGATATATATACACACACGATTAAGAATTACAAATATGCACTCTAGAGGTTGACTCAATCCCAATGCCTAGGTATCCACTTGTCCTATGCTCTGATATCAAAATGTAACAAACCTCCTTTCTTGCTTCGAAAGACGAGTCACTAAGGTAGAATAAATAAAAAGAAAAAAGAAAAAAGAAAAAAGAAAAATACACAATCACAGAATCTCATCAAGAATCATGACAAAATATAATAGATGACATAAGATATTATATAGTCATTTCCATAATAATAATGCATCAGAGTAATTATATTACAACTTCAACTGGATAGTTATAAGTACCTGCCCATACAAAATACATAGATCATACATAAACACAACAGAATAAGATAATAACTAGCTAACGGTGAAGCTACCTGCTCCGGCTCCTTCAAAATGCTTTTGTGAGAAACCTAAATCACTTGGCTACTCATACAAATTTGAGTACCTAAGCGTTTTAGGAAAAGAAAATAGAACTCCAGGTTAGACATAGGTCTGCTATGAGTAAACTCAAGACAACTTAAATTTTTTTTACTTTTATAAAATAATTTGAAAATGAAAGGTATCCCGTAAGACCATGTTGCACATAAACACGAACAAGTTTTAACCTTACGATAAACAAAACATTTTATATATAAATCCAATGATATTATAATAATGTCTAGGGTTTCCAAGTAAAATAGAACATAGTAGAAATGCTTACATCTCACATTACAAAATATTTGGACATAACTAAATCCGTACGACACTTATTAGAGAATGGATTCCATACATAACCAGGTAAGGAACCATCCAAAAGATGCACCTTTAGATAAAATACATCTGGGGTCTGACAAGAACATCTTGTACCCCTACTACACGGAACCGTCCTACCACTTGACTAGTAGTGCCTAACGCATCACCACCATGGTTGGGGTCATCAACCATACCAGAGCATACAAATAGGTCAAATACCGATTCTAGATATGATGATGGCATACCTGACGACCCATACAACCCCATTGCACACTTTGTTTTGGTCATTTTCGGTTGATAAGGCCTAAGGCTACATTTACTTTTACTATAGCACTGCCACTTGGAATGCTATATCGCCTTCCAGGTGTTGATACAATGTAACATTCATCTATACAAGCTGTTTAGGAGATGAACGAACCGAAGGTACTACCTCCACTACATTCATTTTGGAATCATCATCAGAGTTAGTAACAAACAGCCCTTGCACTTCAAAGTCTCCACCATTGACCTTGCCTTCAGTATTTCTAATTGGAATGTTTACGTTGGTTCGAAGTGGTTTTTGGATAACAACTACTTTCCGATCCCGGGCTCTCCAAACCAACGTTCGATGATTTTTAAAAAGTCAAGTTATTTATAGGAGACCATCACACTATCAGGGTGTAATATTTAGATATAAACATACATCCTATATGCTTGGCTTATCATGGCCCGATTAGCAAAATTAGCTCCCTTGTATTTGTCACCTTTTCGAAGTGCGGCATTTGTGATAAGTACAAGTCGACTTACTTTCAGTAAAACATGTCAATGTTTTATTACAACAAATTTAATTCATTTGGCTACTTAATAGCATAGACAAGAGATCCTATGGTTTTAGAACAATTTTCTTAAACAAGAAAGCTGGTTAAAAATAAATAACCGATAGAGTTTTTTGGGGAAAACTTTAAAATAAATAAACCTTAATTAAATCATAATTTTAAAATTTAATTAAACTTTAATTAATCTTAATTAATCAAGGTTAAATCATAAAAAAACCTATTTTGTCTTAGTTAGGTCTTAATTTATCTAAGCCGTAATTAAGCTTGGTTAAGTCAAAATTAAACCTTAACTAAATAAACTTAATTAAAAAATTTAATTAACCTTGATTACATAACATTCATTTATAATTGAACTCCAATTAAGTAATAATTAAGTAGGTAATTACCCTTATTTATTTAATAACAATTAAATAAATAAATAACCTTAATTAGTAATAATTAACAAGTAATTAATTTTCAACTAATTAATCAAAATAAATAAACTTGAACTAAGTAAAAATTAATTACGTGTTATCATAATTAATCATATATTAAAACTTCCATAGTTAAAAATAATTAACTTAGTAAATAAATTCTTAATCTCTAAATACTTAACCTAATTACTTAATTAATGTAATATTAGTTACCCTAATAAATAAAATAATTAAATAACAAAAGCTTAACCTTTTTTATCTACTTCATTAGCTTGAAATGAATCTTCAAAAACAATCCAAACAAAATCACTTTAAAACTTGAATCGTGAAATTTTCCGAATTGCATCCATAGCGACCATCCCTATGAGTGCAGTTCGCTAGAATTGATCTCTAAGCGAAAACCTCACTTTAACTCTAGCTAATACATATTTTAAAACACAAATGGAAGAGTTTGGGAACTTCAACAAAAGGTGAAACTTGGAAAAACATTTACTAAATCCAAACCAAAAAACAAGCTTTTTGTTTCTAAACGGATCTCAAGTCCTCTGCGACTTTTTAAAGTGCTACCTCGTAACCATTTTATCACAAAGCTTGGTTTTTTTTTGTTTTCATAAACACACTACCGTTATATTATAGTCAACCATTCACATATCCATATCCAAACATATCATTTAACAACCAAAATCACAAATCCAAGCTCAATCACGAACTTATTATCATATGCCATCAAAACAACATGATATTTCAACACAACAAACATTATATTTTCACAACATATAGGTCATTATAAATAAGTTGTTTTCTTTTCCAAAAGAAAGAGTTTTACTCATCGAAAATTTACTAATTCAAGGCAAATTTTTGGTAAAACTTGAGAACAACCTAGGATCTTGCAAATTTCAAAACTTTGCATGCTTGAACACCATAAAAGGGTTCGGCTATGTGAAGTTTGGGCTCCACCAGTGGCTAGTTTGGCTTGGCCATGTGGGCTAGTGGAGTTTGGGTGCTTGTAATTTGGAGGTAAGGTATTGTAGAGCTTGTAGAAATGCTTTAGTGGACTAAATAGGAGATTTGAAGCAAAATGAAGTGATTTTTCTTACTTTTAAATTTATGAAGAGAAGCAATGGATGTATATTCCCAAGCTCTTAGGAATATAGGAATCAAGATCGAGGTTTTAAAATGAGAAACATGAAAGAGTAGTGGTATTTATAGGCTTAGGAAATTTATCTAAAAATATGTAAGTGCTTAAATTAAATATATGTATGTATGTATGTATCTCCACTCCTCCTCCCTCGTTTCCATCCTCACCATGTACCCCCGTCATCATGCACTGTTCATACCATGCTCCAGGTACTTTGTGTTGAAAAAGATAGTTTTATATGTTTATATATATACACACACACTTTAAATAAATAAAATCTTTCTTTTATACACACACACACATACTTAAAGAGAAGTATATACACACATATATACACATGTATTCATCATGTTAAAATTGTTTGTAGTGTGTGTATATGCGTTTAAAATAGAGTTATGACATTTTAAATAACTTTTAGCAAATAAAAAATCAATATTTTGGAAAATAATTTTCGGTCACATTTTCTATGAGCTATATATATTGGTAAACAAATTTGAAAAAACATTTTATCATCATTATTTAATAGTTTTATTTGTTAATAAAAATTCATTATCAATTATTTAAAAATATAATTAAATATTCATTTAAATAGTGATTAAATTCTGGGACATTACAGCTCAGCTCAATGCTCAACTTTGTTGGTCCTCCCAATGTATCAGGTCGATGTCGGACCTACCTCAACGGTTAGTCCATCAACACTTGGATAGGGTGGGATTGAAGATAGTGCCTTAGCTTTCGAGTTGATATTAACAAATAGTATACCAAATTTTCCAAGTAGGATATCTAGATTCTGGTCAGGGAAAGCGCCTACTCACATAATACACCGGCCAATGCACTCGATCATCCCGAACCAATGTCACTCCCAAGGCGTAGGTTGACACTTCTATGTACAGACATAGATCCTCTCCTTCCACCGGTGTAGAAAGAACTGGTGGCTACTGCATCTTCTCTAGTAGGTAAAGGAATGTAGCCAGCTATTAATCCATCCAAGAAAAATTGCATTTGCCCTCTACAAGCTTTAAATAACGAAACAAATTTATCAGTAGCCACTGATATGAACCTGCTGACTACTACCACTTTGTCATTCAGGCTCTGCATCTCCTTTCATGTTTCGGGAATTCTAATGCCTTTTAAAGCTTGTGCTTGTTTTGGTTTAACTTTGATTCCCTTGGCTTGTAAGTTAAATCCGAAGAACTTTTTAGACGAAAACCGCATAAAACATTTTAGCAAATTTAACATAATCCTAAACTTTCATAAAATTTGAAATATCTTATCCGGGTGAAAAAGTTGGTCATTAGCCTTCTTTAGTTTCACTAACATATCATCGACATAAACCTCTTCCTTCCAATTTGACTAGCAGACATCTTATTGATTAAGTGTTGGTATGTTGCTCCTCCATTCTTGAGCCCAAATGACATAACCATGTAACAATAGAGTCTCAATTCCATGATAAAATTAGTGTGCTCCTGGTTTGGAACATATACGGCGATCTCATTATACCCAGGATATGCGTCTGCAACGGATAAAACGCTCATGTCCCGCTATTCAATCTACCAGCTGACCATCTCAAAAGTTGGAAACAATACTTAGGACAGTCATCATTTAGGTTAGAAAAATCAATACATTTCCATCATTTCTTATTTGGTTTACTCACCAGAATTGGGTTAGCTATCCATTCTGGGTATCAAGCCTCCCTAACGAACTTGTTTTCCACTAAAGTCTCCATCTTTTCATTAAGGGTTGCCAACCATTCAGGGCCCATACTTCTTTTATTTTGTTTCACTGGGGGTTTTCTTGGATCAATATTCAAGGTGTGACATGCAAGTTAGGGAGATATTCCATATATGTCTGCATGGGACTAGTGAACACGTCCTGATTGTCTCATAGGAACCCTATAAATTGTATCTTTAGATCATACTCCAACCTGGATCCGATCTTCGTAAGTTTTTTGAGTCGTTGCTATCTACCTCCATAAAATCTACTGCCTCTTCGGGCTTTACTATAGCCTTCTCACTCCATCTCTCGCATCTAGTTCTTTATAAGGATCACTTGTGAATTTGAGTGGGGGCCTTCCTCTAACTGCTATGCAGTTGCCTTTTGGTGCCACACTCTGTGCCCTTCCCTTTTCCAGATGCGTAATCTCTCAAATCTCTGCTACATAATATTCCCTGGTGGCATCCTAGTTTCCTTCTACTATCCCCACTCCATGAGGAGTAGAGAATTTCATGGTTAAACACCATTAGTCTACCACTATGCGAAAATCTTATAAGATCAGTCTCCCCAAGATTGTACTAAACGTAGAATCCATCCATCAAAATGAAAGTTTGCATTTATTTGATAGATTGGGAATGGATTCCTAGCTCGTCAAACAAATCAAACCTTCCTAATTGTATTTTGTTCTCTCATGTGATGCCATGCAATTGCTGGATGAATGGCATGACATCCGTTATAGAAATCCCCATCTCGCCAAATGCATCTTTGAATAGGATGTTTATCAAACTTCCATTATCTACTGAAATCTGATGCACTTCTGCTAGGCCAAGCATTGTTGAAATACCGTAGGGCTAGTATGCGGATACTTCTTACCATGTAGTCAATATCATACAAATTAACTCATCTAGCATCGTTAAAAGGCTTTAGCCTTATGCTCCTCACTTTTGGTGTACACAAAAGCTTCCCTATTCTTTAGAGACTTTGCATATCTTTCCATCTCAAACCAACTTTTGTCAGCTACATGAGTCCTCATGTTATGGTATTAATCACAAATCTCCCATCCTTCTCATGATTAGCACTAGTTTTTCTCCTTTATCCCTTAGTGAGGGTTGCTTTACAACATGTTGCATAACAAGGGGGGTTAAGGGAGCATTATGATTCTTGATGTACCACTCCAACTACTTTTTTATGATTTATTCCTCTATAATGTCTCGCAAATAGTGACATTCATTTGTATTGCATCCACGAGATTTGTGAAATTTATAATATTTTCTTGTAATTATGTCTACTCAGTGTCTTTTCTCAATTGAGGCCTATTATGTTTAAGCTCTACTTGTGTTGCGAGGTATATGTTTTCCACACTGTCGTTTAGGTCCATGTAAGCATCAAACTTTGGTCCAGGTCTGAATTTCCTTTATTCTAGTTTCTTTCTGCATAACCACTTTGAACGTTATCCTTCTTCTTCTCAAAAAAAACAACAACTGATGCCTTTACCCTAGCGTGCAAACTATTAGACACATCAGATGACTTGCCAACTGCTCTAGTTTGTCGCTCAGAATCAGCTTCTTCCAATCACATATACTTTGCTGCCTCATAGAATAAACCCTGCAAAGTTGCTGATTTTTCCTTAGTTAATCTCTGGGCGGTCTTCATATTCGGGTTTATGTCACCACACAATGCAATAAGAGTTAGTCATTCATCGGCATTTTGAATGCTTGCCACTGAGGTATTGAAGTGAGTTAAGTACTGCCGCACTGTTTCATCTTCTCTTTGTCTCATGCCTGATAGTGAATATGGATCCTTAGGTTGTTACGCGTGTACCTAAAATCAGCTAATGAACTTTTGTTTTAACGTAGCCCATGAATGAATTAAGCCAAGATAAAGGCGGCAAAACCACATTGTTGTTAATTCTACTAGGAATAAGGAAAAATATTTTCACAAGACTTTATCCGTTGCTTTGGTCATCAGCGTATGTCATGTATACCATTGCCAACGTACTATTAGATCAATCAGACCTTAATAAGGATCCATGGTGGGCATTTGGAAGCCCTTAGAGCTCAGGGCGTTTCTATATCCATAGAGAACAAGCTACCAACTCTCGAAAAAATTCCTCATTCTACTTGCTTATGATACATACATTCTCTTATAATTCATGCCATACGGTCCTCTGATTAGGTAATGAGCTGAGCTCGGTCGATCTCTCCCTCCGTGATGAAAGACTTCTATCGCTTCTTCTATAATGACTTATCCTACGATCCCATCCTCGATCTCGGCTTTGGATCATTCGTGGTGGTAAGTTCACCTTCTGTCAGTTGCTACTTCTACAAAGGTAAGGGAGCATCACCTGGATTGTGAGGGTTTAGCTATAGCTGGCCTTGGTTTGACACCTTCCAGGTCGGTTCAGTGCTGAACTGTTCCATGGGCATGGCTTCAGGCTGAATCCTTGCTTGATCCACTTTATCAACGTTCGCTCTTCATGCTCTTTGATTCTTGTAATGACCTTAATTTTGATTAACATTATTCATAATATTTAATTAGATAAATTAAATAGAATAATGTAAAGATTAAAGTGGTTAGGAGATTGAGATTTGTATAATTATAAGGTAGTCGTTCCTAAAGTAACGTTGATCCAAAAAATGGACCAAGACCCTGGTTTGAGTTTGAAAGCACCAGCTGTGTTCTGAAAAAGAAATATCACAGGTAATAGATATAGAAAAATAGCAGTAAAAGAAAGAAGATATTGAATTTTATAGTGGTTCGACTGTTAATGAAGCCTACATCCACTTTATAGTTTTACTATAGACTGATTGTTGTTACAAGGGTTGTTTGATTACAAGGCTTTGATTATTTTCTAGCTAGATTGAATCTCCAGAGTAGGAATCAACTGGAGAATCGTATTGTATTCCTTGGGGATTGTTATGAAGGAGGTAGAGAGTGAAGAATAATTCCAATAGAGCTTCAGCAGCTAGTCCGAAGAAGAACCTCTTTATGTTGCAGGTAGGTTGGTGTTTATTGGAGAGCTTATGAGCTAGGCTTGTTTATCAACTTCTCGCATGTAGGTAGGAAACGACCCAAGGAGAGTTTGGCTAGCAAAACGAGATAAACTTATGGGTCGCCGGCGGCCCAATACCTATGGGTCGCTGGCGGCCAATGGTCTATGGATCGTTGGCGGCCCATGGTCTATGTGTCACTGGCGACCTGTCTATAGGTCACTAGATAGGGCTGTCAATGGGTATTCGAAAAATCCAGCATCCATCCGAATCTGTATCCAAAAATATGAAAAATATCCATTATCCGAAAAGCGGATACGGATATCCGACATCCGAAAAGCTTTCCGGATACGGATACGGTTATTGTGGTATCCGTATCTGAAAAATATCCGTCCGATTAACTGATGCATATATATATATAATTAAAATTATATTTAATTAATATATGATTTTCCAACTATTTTCTAACCATTGGATGTTACTACGATATGGTTTTTTGCTCGTTTTTAGTGAAAACGGACAGTTTTAGTGTTTAATTTTCAAATATTTTTGGATACACATACGGATATTGGTATAAAACAACGTTTTATCATCACATTTTTTTTATTCCTTGGTTTTTTATGAACATTTTTACAAAAACTGTTTTATGTTGATCCAAACCTTTTCATTTATACTTATAAATTTACTGATTATGGACGGAGCGGATAAATATACGATATTCGTCTGTATCCAAAAATTAAACGGATACGGATATCCGATATCCAAAAATTAAGCGGATACGGATATCCCATATTCGAAAATGATTTCGGATACGGATATAGATATGGCACTATCCGTATCCGAAAGTATCCGTTGACAGCCCTATCGCTAGCGACCTATAGACTTGGTTCGCTTGCAATCTAATGCCTTGGCCTCTTTTTGTAGTGTTCTTCAGCTAACTTGTTTGAAGGTTTGAGAAGAGGCATAGGTTGCCAATGATCCAAGCACTTAGGATTTTCTGGAGTTTGGAGCTGGAGATGCTTTGATAGTCTTTTATCGTAGTGGCAATTCACTAACTATTTGTGCTCAACTGTTGATTGGACTAAATGAATGTTAATCCCTCGGCTTCATTGATCCCATTCATTGCCTTAGCCATATAGTTTGACTCTCGCTAACCCCTTGCCTTCACCTTTCAGGTTAAGTTCTAAACCATTCTGATAATATGAGATTGTTCTGTCACCTATTGAATCCTACTGGGTTAAAAACCAGATAACATTTGCCCTCTAGAGTATGCCTTCGTTGAAAATAAGGCATGCTCTAGAAGTAACTTCTTTTGAGTCTTTACTTGGTGAATTCTAGTTTATCGTGTTGAGGTTACCATGCAAATTAGGCTTTGACTGTTGAATTTTTGATGTGAATTGTTAGAGTCCACCTAAAGGTTATGTTGTTCTCAATTGACTGACCTTTGATAGCCGTTCGTTTTTTTATTTCAATCTAAATTTTTATTCCTAGTATTGATGATGCAATCTTTGCTTTGTAGTTTATGCAAAGGTTTAGGTCGGTAAGTGGGTGCATGATGTAGGTTTGGAGTTGTCATATATAGTTTTTATTCGACTGGCAGTGAAGCTAAGTTTTGTCCTGAATGATTGTACGCCATTTTGGAGCAAAGTCCTGCTCTTTGTCGTTACATTTTTCTTCTCGAGAATTTGGTTAAGATCCGTCGATGTTCTTGAATTCAAATGCAATGATTTATTCCAAAATCGAATATAGTGAATGATTCAATCTTATCACTCTTCCTATTTCTATATTCCAGTGATCCTGAAAAGAGAAGCTTCCTGCGTCACTTCGAACAGCGGCTCATTATTGATCGTTGATCGATAACAGGTAAGTGTGGAAGAGATAATTTCAAAGGACGATGTGGATTGTTTTTTTAGATGTAATAAAGCTATCTACACTAGAATTTTTGTTCATAGTATTTATGATACTAGACACTTCTCATGTAGATAACATCACTACATCTGCCCCGATCAACGCTCAGTACCCAATTAGTCAACATATGTCAACCTCTCTTAGATTTCGGGTGTTAATTATATGAGGATATTATTTAAAGTAAAACATGCTTGATAAGGTTAAATGCCAAGTTTTGTTTTTGAAAATGACTTTTCGTTCTTCCAATCTTTAGTTTGGCGGAGGGACTTCCACTCCTTCAGAAGCTGGGTTCTTCGCAACTTAGGCTTCGCTTATTATTCTTATCATGGTCCTTTGCCACTTAGGCTTCGGTTATTATTCTTATCATATTAGGACGATTGATTACCGTTAAATTACAAGGCATGGTTGCTCTTGTAGAATTGTAGTTGGAGTTCGATCAGGCACAGTTTTAGCCTACGGCAACTAGCGCGTGAATTGTCTGAGTGCCATTGTCCTTCCTTTGCATTTTTCGAAATTCAATTCACACTAGCCTCTGTCTCTGGAGACTATTGGCTCAATTTCTCGATTTCGAGCATTGCTCTTTCTCGCTATTGCACCTCTTATGCTCATATGTAGCACACTCGTTTACTGTAATTCTATACATATAAGTAATACTTTCGTGGTCATTTTGGCATATTCTATTTCATAGCTTTGTTTAGAACCATTATGCAGCTTGGTCAAGCCAGTTCTGTAGCTAATCCCTGCTTATGCTCAATTGAGTTCGTTCCAATAGAGTGTTGGTGTAAATGCCTAAGTCGGTAGGGCTTATTACTTTGACTATTGAACCAACATGTTTCATGAGACTAGGTCCTCTAAGTAATACATTCGATTGCCCTAGTTTAGTTAACACGATAGCTGCTATCTTCGGGAATTAAGGACTTTGTTGCCTGATCCGAAGATCTGGGTTTTGTAATGATGTCGGTTTGTATTAGAAAGATGTGTTTCTGGCATCCTTTGCTAGAGTAAATTCTTCTGAGTCCGATATTGAGATCCTAATCATGTGTTGATTTCTATCTTCGAATACTCATAAACGGATGACTCAACTCTGTGGATTTTTCCCTAATGTTGTGAATCTTCAGATAGCATGAGATGCCAGAAGACAGGGCTGAAGATTCAATTAAACTCTTGCTTCTATTTCTAACAGCTGAGGTATCGGTAATTTCATTTTAGGCTTTCTTCCTAGCATCACCAAACTTCGGTAATGGATATTCCTACAAGTTGGAATCATATGGTCTAGTCAGATCGTATGTAGGTCATCGATCCTTCTCGTCATCACCAGACTATGAGCGACGACTGATTTATGAATGTTACATCCTTCATTTCTTTTATTATGATTTTGTTGCCAGCTCTTTTTCGTGATATAGAAACGTTATCTTAACCCACCATATGGTTATTCATGTTAGGGCTTTAAAACATTTCTTTCAATCACGTATTTCTGCTTCCATCCTTTTTTGAGGTACTGGCTATTTCGAATGCCTATATTTGGCCGATTATGAGAGATGGAAATTCGTGGGGGCGAACTGCTCAATTTCCCTTAGTTTGGCTCTCAATCCCATTCTGGAATTGAGGAACTTTGGTGATTTTATTTTCGACCTTCCAAGATTTTTCCCACTTGTCCTTGGCCATGCATGCTTTTCTTAGTTGCTGACGTTTTCACGGAATTTTTATTCATATGTCAATTTGTTGGAATTGTGCCCATTATTCCTAATTATAGAAGTGGTCATCGCTGGTTATGAGGCGTGCGGTGTTGGGGATCGATATGACCCATCAATCCGATTCTGGAGCTCCTTGGTGCTGCCTATCTTCGAGAAACGTAAGGAGTTTATGCTTCAGGAGCATGATTTTTTGGCGATGTTCCTCGGTGTTGAATTGTCTTCGAGAAATGTTGAGGAGTTGGCGCACAACATACGGGTGCATGGCTTTTGATATTCCTCTGTGTTACCTATCATCGAGTAACGTGAGGGGTTAGTGTTTTGAAAGTTATTGCATAGCTTATTGGATGCATGGCTTTTAGTTTTCCTCAATGTTACCTATCTTCGGGCAACGTGGGAAGTTATTACTTTAGTGCATGGCTTGTGAGGTGTGCGATTTTGTTTTTCCTCGGTGTTGCCTATCTTCGGGCAACATGCGGAGTTATTATTAAGGTGCGTGACTTATGAGGTGTGTGGCTTTTGCTATCCCTCGGTGTTGCCTATCTTCGAGCAACACGAGGAGTTACAGTTTTGGTGCACGACTTATGAGATGTGTGGCTTTTTCTATCCCTCGGTGTTGCCTATCTTTAGGCAACACAAGGAGTTACAGTTTTAGTGCACGGCTTATGAGATGCGCGGCTTTTGCTATCCCTCGGTGTTGCCTGTCTTCGACAACACGAGGAGTTTTGGTGATCCTTGGTGTTGCCTATCTTTGGGCAACACGCGTGATTTTGGTGCTCCTACCTATCTTTAGGCAACATGAGGAGTTTTTATTTTAGTGCTCCTTGATGATACCTATCTTCATGCAACATGAGGATTTTTCTCTCTCCTTAGTGCTACTTATCTTTGGACAACACGAGAAGTTTTAATGCTCCTTGGTGTTGTCTATCTTTGGGAAATACAAGGAGTTTAGGAGCTCCTTGGTGTTGCCTATCATGCTCCTTGGTGTTGCCTAACTTCGGGCAACATGAGGAGTTGTTTTTTTGGTGCATGGCTTATGAGATGTACAACTTTTATTTTTCCTCAGTGTTACCTGTCTTCGGACAACACGAGAAGTTTTAATGCTCCTTGGTGTTGCCTATCTTTGGGAAACATGAGGAGTTTAGGCGCTTCCTAGTGTTGCCTATCATGCTTCTTAGTGTTGCCTAACTTCGAGCAACACGAGGAGCTGTTATTTTGGTGCATGTCTTATAAGATGCACAGCTTTTATTTTTCCTCGGTGTTGCCTATCTTCGGGAAACAAGAGGAGTTATTATTTTTGTACGTGGCTTTTGAGATGCACGACTTTTGGTACCCCTCGGTGTTGTCTATCTTCGGGCAAAGTGAGGAGTGTTAGTTTTAGCCCTCTCAATGTTGCCGAAGCAACACTGGTTTTTAGAGGGCAAAGACCGGGTTCCATCGATCTAACGGTTTGAGTCGATTTGACCCCATTAACTTAGTCGGTTTCTTACGTGAACACGATTTTATTGGTTCAAGAAGCTAAACAGTTTTTGGTTCAGGTAATCATGGCTTGGATGATCCTTCTGTGTTTTTGGAAGATGTACATGTCCAAATAGATCAGGCTGCCATCATGGATAGATCTATAGCTAATCGCATGAAGATGGACTAAAGAAAGAGCCTATGGGAGTTTAGGGCACAACCTTAGCTCTTGGTCCAAACCGCCTTTATAGATTGGGTCTTTGTGCTATTATTTCATTTTTTGCACTAGCAAGGTCATTACGTCCGTAGTTGTTAGAATGCTATAATTTTTTTGGATCGAGAAAAACAGAACTATGGTATGATTAGTCTCAACCTTTCTTATGGTTGCGGAGCATTCCATGCCATAGGGTTGTAGGCGCACTTGAACTATATCCATGTTCCCTCCACAACTCGTTTGGTTACCTCCGGTCTAGTGAACATGGTTCTCCCGATGTCTAAGTCTTGGCTTGATTCACATCAGCATCTGATTAACCACATGGTCGGTTCAATTTTGGCTTATTTGTTTTGAGCGACAGTGAAACTCTGGAATTTAGCACTGTTTGTCTCATTAGTTGTTGGAAGTGATCCATTAATTTTGCGGAGTGATTGGTATGATTGTCGGTTTGTGGCTTTGGAGCGTGACTTCGTTGACTTCAAGGAGCTTTGGATTAAATGACTACTGATCTTCCAATTCACCATCATGGGCATCAGTCATATATAAATTTCGCTGATCTTCTAGTTCGCCTACATGATGCTTTGGCTCATGAAAGACCTTCGCAGTCGCGAAGGGTTCTTTGGATCAGGTGACCGCTAATCTACCAGTTTACCATTGCGACACTTTAGTTCATGGAAGATCTTCATGTTCGCGAAAGGTTTTTTGTGTTTGGTTGTCCGACGACCAAACGACCATGGAATGATAATTAATCAATTGCGAGAGGAGTTTTGGGTCGTGTGTTCGACGACCCGGTGGTCTTAAAGAAATGATTCATCAACTTCAAAAGGAAATTTTCAGATTTAACTCAAGGGAACATAATTTTATCAGTACATGTAGGCAATGGCATTAGATCTGTTAGTTCGACGATGCTTTGGACGAGAGATCTTGACGCCACCAGCAACGTCGGTCCTTAGAAAGGGGATTGAAATTACTCGTCGAGGGAATAAAAGCATTCCTTTCATCGTGCTATCTGCAGTGCCCCTAGTTTCTCGGTATGGCTCATTTGGAAAGGAGAGTAGACAATGGATGAGAAGGCATCACCTTAGGCTGCGGTCGCATTCCTTAGTTGCTGGCTAGCTAGAGTGTTATTCAATAATCGTCTTTCCGTCTGATTTTGTCAGTTTGGTGGGGCACTTTTCTACTTGGTCTCGGTAGCCTTGGTTAGGCAGAAAGTCCCTGAGGTCATGTATCTCCTTCATAGTTTGGTATGTCGTTTGGCACACTATCAGGTTTGCCTTCTTCTTATTACACTACTTCTAGTCTATTAGAACTGGTTTGCCTTCCCATAGAATTCTTTGATGGTAGCAGGTTGTTTCATCCTTTAATGATCCCTGAGGGCTTGCAGCAGACTACATCCCCTCGCCCTCGCTTCATCTATATGTTAGTCATGCCTGTAAAGAAATCATTTCAAATAAGTTGTACAATTGTATAAAAGGTATAGTTGGCATGTTAAACTTCTTTGGATATTCTTCATATTGAACGACTTCAGTGAATGGGTTTCGAATGGAGAAGATGCCCTAATCATTATCAGATCGGTCCGTTTTTAAGTTATGTCTTTTTATAATGCTTGAAATTGATGTATGCGTGATTGTATATGCTTGAATGTATAAATGCCGATTGAATGACTCGGATCAGCGATGATCCTAAAAAGATTCAAACTGGGTGAGGTTGGTCTGGGGGAACAAAGAAGGCCCATTAAAATTGCATCCCAAATTTCAAGGTATTCGAAATTCACACGTTCGAGTTATGGACAAAAGAAGATAGATCGACGTTGATGGATCTGTGATATTTTACTTGGAGTCCGACCCGAGAAAATTTTCCATTTACTTGGAGTCAGCACAGGGTTCACTTGGAGTCACAGAATTTGATGTGTTGGGTCGGTGACAAACGTTGCTTGGAGCCATTTGACTGTTTGCTTGGAAAAAACCTTGGTATTACCCGAGTCAAGCTATGGACTAGAATTTCCTAGGTTTTTTTGGGGTCAAATTCGAATACTCGAGTTCAACTTTGAGTCAACCTTGAAATGAGTTTTTCAACAGCCATTTTTGATGATTTTTGACGATTTTTAATGACGATCATTCTTGATAGGGGCTTTATAATGGGATTCGAAGATGGTCAGTCGGGAGTGGTCACTGTATACCACCGGAGCTTGGCATTGTAATTGATCTCGGTTTGTACCATATCTTGTTGGTCCTCCTACCTCTAGGAATACCGTTTGAGTAGCCGTTCTTCGTCCATTGCTTGGCATTATGCTAAGGCATGGGTTTTAGAGCTTCTTCTAATGTTTTGCACGTTGGCAATTTCATCCAATCGTCTTTATCTAATTTTTTATCTTCAGAGTAGGAGAGATCCATCCTTATATCCTCACGTGGGTTTTCACCCCTAAGTTTGGGTTTATAGCCGGTGTTTTTGCAGTAGGTGGAGTGTTAACGTTTTCTTCCATCATGATTCTTGAAGCTCCTCCCATTGCTTCCTTTCGACTATATCCCCTTCGAACGACCCAAATGGCGGTGATGACCCAGACGATGGTACATGTTAAAAACCATCATGAATGGAGCTAACTTTATGGATCGCTGGCATTCCATAGGCTATGGATTGCTAACTACCCATAACTTCGAGCAACCCATAGGTTCTAATGACCCATAGCTTCTAGCGACCCATAGCTTCTGGCGACCTATAGTATGGATCGCTGGTGATCCATGTACTTAACTAATTTCAGTACTTCGTTTTCTAGGGTGCCTATTGAATCATAATGTGAGAGAGTTGATTGACCCACGAGCGAACATCATGGATCGCTAGCGATCCATAGGAGATGGATCGCTGGTGACACATCACTTTAGCATGTGTTTACTTGCTTTTTCTCTGATCCCTCTTGGTTGGTTCTTCTGTTCTCAACAGCCAACTATATGAGTAGAGAATGAGGATCTAACTTTGAGACCTATGGGATCCAACATAGATAGCTAGATCTGAACCTTGAGTCGGAGTTATCAATGAAAGCACTAAAATATTGACCAAAAAAATGGACCAACACCTTTGTTTGAGGTTGAAAGCACAACCCTATTCTGACAGAGCAATATCACAAATAATAGATATAGAAAAAGAACAGTAAAAGAAAGAAGATAGAGAATTTTCATAATGGTTAATAAAGCCTACATCCACTTTATAGTTTTACTATAGACTGATTGCTGTTACAAGATTTGTTTGATTACAAGGCTTTGATTATTTTCTAGCAAGATTGAATTTCCAAAGTAGGAATCCACTGGAGAATCATAGTGTATTCCTTTGGTATTTTTATGAGGGAGGTAGAGAGTAAAGAATAATTCCAGTAGAGCATCAACAACTACTCCGGAGAAGATTCTCTTTATGTTGTTGGTAGGTTGGTATTTATATGGATTGGAGAGCTTATGGGCCAAGCTTTTTTATCAACTGCTCATAGGTAGGTAGGAAATGACCCACGGATAGATTGGCTTGCAAAGCGGGATAGATCCATGGGTTGCTAGGGACCCATGAGTTATGGGTCGTTGGGGACCTAATACCTATTGGTCGCTGGTGACCCATGGTCTATAGGTTGCTAGCGACCAATAGACTTGGTTCGTTTGTGAGCCAATGCCTTAGCCTCTTTTCGTAATGTTCTTCAGCTAACTTGTTTGAAGGTTTGAGGGGAGGCTTGTGTTGGCAATGATCCAAGCACTTAGGATTTTATAGATCTTGGAACTGGAGATGCTATGATAGTCTTTTATCAAAGTTATTTCGTCTTGATGGCAATTCACTAGCTGTCTGCGCTCAGCTGCTTATTGGACTAAAAGAATGCTAATCTCTCGGCTTCATCAATCCCAGTCGTTGCCTTAGCCCTATAGCTTGGCTCTCGTTAACCCCTTACCTTCACCTTTGTGGTTAAGTTCTAAACCATTCTGATAATACGAGATTGTTCTGTCTCCTGTTGGATCTTGCTGGGTTGAAAACCTGGATAACAAGTAATAAATGAATAAATGAAAATTTAAAATGAAGTAAGTAAAGGTAATATGATAAGGGAAAAATAGGAATAGGTTATATTCTTATACCCTAAACTCTTATCCCATTCTCATTTCCAACATTCACAAATAAAATTAAACATGCAGTTTGGCTGGCCACCGTTAGAAGAAAATAAGAGGAATATAAGTAAGAAAGCAAGTAGGAGCTTAAGCGAATTAATCAAAGTGCAAATCTCAACATTCTTAACACTCAAGCTAAGGTGAATAATACATTACTTGTAATTTTTATTGTTTTTTTTCTAGTTGAGTTCCAAATTTATTTTGAAAGTAAAATACCATGATTTGAATGTTTAAATAGATATATAAGCTTGTTGATGATTTCTATTTCTTCATATAGATTTTATGATAAGTTTTGATTTGAAAAACATGTTAAATGACATCTTAATGATGTGTGTTTTTGATATAAGGTCAAAACTATTATTTCAGAGATGGGTTTCAAGTTTCATAATTTTCTAAGTTATTGTGGATTTATTATGAATTTTTAGGAAAGAATTTGGTTAATTGAGTTTAAATTATTTTCGAGAAATGTATGATAATCTTGGGTTTGAAATTTAAATATGTTAGAAAACATATTAAAAATGATTTATGGGAATTTTCAGAGAATTTCACTAAGTATTTTATTATGGATATAAATTATTTAAGGTATGCGAATTAGATGTGTTATATGCTTCTTGAAGGAAAAGGGGATAATTTGCTATATGTTTTTAATTGTTAATTGCTGAATTTGGCATCACATTTAGAAAAAAATTGAAAAACAATTAGAAACTAATTATATGTTGACAAATAAGGCAAGTTTTTTTAGGAAGATACTATTTTAAAAGGCTAATAATCAGTTTTGCAAAGAATTACTGCTCGCCGCTTACAACAGCTAACTTTCGACCCCATACTTCCTCCTCAACCAAGTCGAAAACCAATACACTTGGTATCAATGCCTTGGTACGTAGTGGATTGGAGTTAGGCTGAAGGTATGGAGTCGAAATATGCTTTCAAAGGGGTAGAAGCTACTATTTTTTACTACGAATCACTTATATTTATAAATGAGGCTATCAAAGGAGTTATATTAGCTTTCGACTTAGTTAAATGTGCCTTTGTTTTATCAAAAGGACTTTCGAAAGGGATTTCTTCCTTTGTGTGATAAAATGTAGCTTTTAAAGGGGTCTGAAATCCATGTTGCACAATTCAATGTTTTGAATCAATGCTTTCGAAATGGTAATTTTGCCGTTAAATTTTAAACCCTCTTCGCTATGATTTCGGAAGTATTGGTCTCGAAACCATCCACTTTCTTTTACTTAGGAATAACGTGTGACGACCCAGAATTTCTGGACATTTGAAATTGAAATATTCAATTAATTGCAAATATTTGGAAGATAATTTAACTTGAATTTCAAATATCACTGTTTATTTGGCAATTAAATTATTAAATAATTGGAAATTGGTTAAAAATAGTGAATCTTGGAATTTAAGCTGGATGAAAATATTTCAAAGGCTTGGAAAATTTATATTAATAGTACTAAAGATAATGAAAGCTTTAGAATTGAATTTGGCAATGTTTGTTCAATTTTGAAATCATATTATTTTAATCGATATTTAAAAATAGCCTTCCGAGGCACAGTCTCGGATTTTGACAAAACCAGTTCCATTGAATTCGTAATATTGTATTATTATCGGATTTCAAATTTCGTAGTGATTGGAGTTGTTGTGTTAGCATACGATATATAAATGCGCTTAAATCTATATCGAAAATTAAAAATAATAACTGGTCCAAAAAGCTATCTTCTCCATACGATCGAATTAGGGCTCGAAACCTTTTCTAGTGCGTTCGTAATAAGGGTATAATATTATGAACGCCTAGCGGCACGCCTCGATAGGAGGTTGAGATTTTGAGTTACGAATTCATGACGATTTAAATTTGGATTTAAATTTAAAATATTTGTAACTTAAGTTTAAATTTTGTATAAGAATAAATATAAGGTTTTAATATTTCCTTGAGTACATGAAATAGATAAATTGTATACAAATGAACATTTGTAGGCTTTTGAAGGCATTTGCGTACAAGTGACAATGTGTTCTTTAAAATTTATTTCTTCATCAAAATAAAATAATAAATGATATAGCCGAGCTCGTTCCTTTATGCTTCGTTCCCCTCTCCTTTTCTTGAGCTTAGATAAAAAAAAGGAGGGAAGGCCGTTCGAATCTATTAAGAAAGGAAGAGGGAGACTTGCGAATCAGGATATCATGTCTTCCTTTTCGAATCGAACTCGTCACGGTAGGCAATCGAAATCAAGTCGATTGGGGACTTTCGAGTCGAAACTCGATGGCACGCGCAGGAGATCCGCCGTCTTCTCATTTCAAGGGTGAAGGAGATGGTTGCACTCGAGCTTGAGGGAATTCACACATGAGGCTGGAACGCATGGCTTTCGACGAAGTAGCGTGTGCAGTGGCAATGGTAGTAGAGGTTGTTCGCAAACGCGTGACGGTGTGGACGAGGCTGGGATCGACGGGTAGTTGTTTGAAGAGGTGATTATCAGATTTTATAACAAGCTTAAGGTAATTCTTCTTTAAATTGTAATTAGTAAGTTAAATTGCTGTAATTAGGATATTTGTGTACATATATAAGTTTGACAATATGAAATCAAGTTACTGTTAAAACATGTAAACAGAGATATTTGTATAGGCAAGGTTTTTGGAAAAATAATAGGACATTTTAAAATCAAGACTTTATATAACAGATGAAGTTTTCTTTTTACAGTAAGGTAGATAAAGCAATTCTGTTTTATTAAATTCATAAGTTGGAAAGAAAACCTTCTTAATTTATTAGAATTTAATATATATATATATATATATATATATATATATATGATTTTGGAGAATATATAGGAATTTCAAAATGATTGAAGTGTTATTTAAAATTTAGGTTTTTGAATCTGTATAAGTTATTTTATAAGTATATATATGTCTGTGGTTTCAAGAAAATAAAAAAGGAAAAATTACAATATATATATATATATATATATATATATCCACTTACTGTTTAATTTTAAATATAAGTATTTAGGAGGTAACTTATTCAATTAGCCTATTTTTTTATTTTTATCATTAGGAATAATTTATTTAAAGGAAAACTAGTTTGAATAAAATTCTTAGTTAATTAAATTATAAAAAGGGAAAATAAATTGTTTGATTAGTTCAAATACTAATAAACCGTATAATGTTTCATATAAGGTCTTGAATCGTGAAGAGACCGAGTCAAGATTGAAGTGGATTGCAAAATCAAAGGTGAGTTAATCTCACTCATTTGGAATTCCATTTAAATTTAAGTAGTTGAATTTAAATAATTCGTTGAATGATTAAATTGATTAGATATGGTATATTATATAGTAGTATATAGTATATATTAGAGTGAGTGATTTCCCACATTATACAGCGGATGAGACCCTATGCGCCGTATAATAGCGGATGATATAAATATAATCCCATATACCGCGATATTCCACCTCGAAGTGGAATTGGTATTTTATATTGTGCTAACATCTGTGGATGCAGGGAAACAGGTTGTGGGGATCGAACTGGGTTCCTCAAAGTAGTGTAATTTATTTTTATAGTCTATGTTTAATTTGATAATCTGTGATAGGTTATTGATTATATTAGGAATTGGAATATTGGATGCTATGTTTGGATTGAATATATTTGGGTATTGAGTTATTAAAAAATATAATAATAAAGATTGGATTTTTGAAGGGAAATAAAAGAGAGAATTTTTTTTAAGTAAAATAATATTGACGAATTTGGATAATAAAAAAATGAATTGGAAAAAAGATAAAAGTTGATTTTAAATTCAATTAAATAATTTCGGGTATGGGAAAGGTGATTTATGGATAAATGGGAATAAAATGAATTTTCAAACCTAAGTAATATTATTTAAGAGAATAAAGAATTTATTTTAAATTCAAGGTTTAAAATTTGTTCGGAAAGATAAAGAAGAGATTTGGAAAGGCATGAAATCGGTATTCAGTTTAAATAAGATTTTAAATCATAATAAAGAAGTTAAATCTAAAGTTAATGGGTTTTGAAAAAAATTAAGAAAATTATTTTTACAAATGAAGTAAATTTGATAATCGATTTGGAAATTGATAAAATGTTTGAAATTGTGAGGAGATGATGGAATTTATAAACTGGGTTTATAAAGTGAAACATTTTCCAGAGGAAAATTCGGAAGTATAAATTCACGATGGGAATTTAGAGTAGAATGGGTAATTTGTTTTAAAAATAAATAGTGGTTTATTCTTAAAAGGTGTGGAAATGGAAAGTGTATTTCCCTGGGAAGCCAAGTATATTTTAAAGGAGATTTTTATGTAAAAGTTTAAGGTTTTAAAATTTTGGTTTAAAGAAATGTTTTAGGAAATTTATTATTTTTAATTATTTTAAAATTCTAAAGTAAATATTATTTCAAGTCTATTTTAGTTGTAATTATTTAAAAGTTAAATTAGTATGATGTTTTTAAGAAACAAATTTTCTAATATTTATACTTATATAAAACTTTCATTTTTTAAAGGGGTTTTAGCTTAAGTTTTACATAAAAGGTTAGTATAAAATTTCATAACAATTATTTTAAATAAAGAGTTTTAAGTAGTTTTTATTTTAAATATTTTAAAGTATATATTTTTGTATAAAGTGTATAAATGGATTATAAATGTTTTAAAATATATTTTTAAAATAAAGTGATTTAAATTATTTTGAAATCTAAAGTATTTAGACTTGGTAAATTTCAGAGTTTGGGAAATTTATTCCGCGAGAGAAAAATAATTAAAATTGTGTTCAAAGAGTTGAAAAGTGGAAATATATCTTGCGAAGATATTTTGAGGATTATAAATAATTTGGGAAAAATTATTATGGCTTGATGATTGCTTGTGAATGTTATTTGATAGTTAAATAAACAATTAACAATATTGGCCAATGCGCTGATCGTTTCGAAGAGACCGGGATCGGATTTGCTATATTACAGCTTGATAGGGGGTTCTCGCTTTGCGTTTGGTGGTGAACGGGAAACTCTTACCCCTACATGTCGCTAGAGGTAATATAAGGCCTTTAGGGGTTGGTTGCGAGTCGAGAGGCTGGCCGTAAAAGCAAATTCGAGGTACTGTGGTACGCCACGGTAGAAGTGGCCGCTGTCGATGGTTGAAAAGCCTAGACCGTTACATTTGGTATCAGAGCTGAAGGTTAAGCGAGAACCTTGGCTCTGGTGGGAATTAATCATTAGAAATAGAGTCCGTAGTACTCTAAAATGAGTTCTAGTGTGTTAATAGATATGAGCGCGTATTTGTTAGTGAATATAAAAAATTATTTTTATATCGTGTTGACTTATCGGTTGAGTATTTATGGATTCTGGTCGATATGTGGGACGCCATGTCATCGATAGGGGTTTCTAAACTCTTAAACAAGATAAACCGACATATATTATTTTAAAATAAGGTAAATGAAATAATTTTACCCAAATTGTTATTGTATATAAAGGATATAATTTTTCGCAAATTATTATAGTTATATATGGTTGCTTGGTTGTCAGAAGATGATAATGTTTAATTATTATCATTGTTAAGTGGAAGCTGAATAAAGAATTGAAATTATAACCAAAAATTAAGGAACAAAATCCATTAATGAAATTTATAAATGTGAATTATAAATGTGATTTATAATAGAATAAAATTCCAGAGTAGCATTTGAATATGAATTAAAAGGATTTGGAATTGAAATTTTGAACATTGAATTCCTTTGAGTTTGAAAATAGTTTTCAAGGGTTTTTGAGAAATAATAGTGATATTATTTCGAAAATATTTTTGAATTGGATTCGAAATCTGGCGAGATTTGGAATTTAAAAATAATTGGGAGAATGTATTAAAAAGGTTAAAGCACTAAACTCTTTCGGTCACTGGAAAATAACTTCGGTTATGACTGCAGCATCATCGATATTCATTTTCGAATTTCCAAAAGAGGGATTGCCACCAAAATGTTTTGAGTTGGTTGTTTGCAAATTTTGGTTTTATTTTGGAAGGTTAATGAAAAAAAATTGATACCGAAGGATTTTGGGTATTTTTTATTTCAAAAATGATTTTGAAATGTTGAAAAATTATTTAAACTCTAGAATCTTAATTAAAGATGTTTATGGTATATAATATGTTTGATAATTTGAATTTGGTTTTAAATTTAAAATTTGAAATTTAAAGGATTAGTGAATGAAAATAAGCTGGAGAACTTTTAAAAACTTGGAATTAAATTGAGTTGGAATATAAATCGAATAAAAAAGAATTTAAGGAAAAGTCTAGTAGACTAAGGGTAATGGTCATTAAAATAAAGTTTACTAAGTGTAAAATAAATGTGTGAATGAACATAAAAATTTACATTTGTAAGTAAATGGTATTGAAACAGGATATTGGAATAAAAATTGAATTGTGTTAAATAAAGTGGAATGGAAAATTAGTCAACTTGGATTGAATAAAACAAAGTATTAAATTTAAAATTATTTAATAAATGAATTGATTTATATGGTAAGCAAACAAATTGAAAATGAATATTGGAATACTCGAGTTCAATTTAAATTGGGTTAAGTAAAGTGAAGTTGTGGAATTTGATCAAAATAGACTAAAAATTAGTTAAAATTTGGAAATAAAGTCCATTTGGATTTAAAATAAATTAGCAAGTGAAATTAACTAAAGAGATGATTAGTGGTTTGAAATGAGATGAATAGAATTCAATATTTTAAAATAAAAGATAAATTGAATTCACGATGTAATTGGAAATTTGAGATTAAATAAAATAGGTATGGGAACTTAATGGTAAAGTGAAAAATTAATATGAGAAGCTGTATAAAATATTTATATTGAACTTAAGAAAGGGATGGTTAAATTTTAAAGTAAGAATTTGATATTGGAATATACTAAGTTAGTATTTGAATAAAGATTTATAAAAGAGGTGAATAGGGAAATTGAATTCAAATGAATCTGAAAACGAAAATTTGAACAAACGTATAAATAAACCAAAGTGGTGAAGTGAAAATAATTATAAGAAGTTTATAAAGCGTTTATATTGTACTTAAGAAGAATTGGTGAAATTCTTAAGTAAAATTTTGTATTGGAAAAAAAATATTGAGTAAGTATTTTGATAAAGGTTTAATAAAGATATGAGAAATTGTAAGTGTGGATAAGTGAATGGAAATCAGATAAATGCGAATAAAGAAAATTGATATAGCTAATAATCAATTGGGGTAAAATACGTAGGATGTAACATATATTATTTATTCGTATAATGATTTGATCCAGATTCGAGCATAGAATTTCATGGTAGTTATACTAATCCGAGTTGGGATTTTTCACTCGATTTTCGACGGCGAACCCTGAATGTGGATTATTGATTGAATTCTGGATATTCTCTATCATAATTTATGGCTATGTAACGAGAATGACGGTTTCTGATCAAGAAACCAAATCTGAGTCCGCACTAGGAAGTCGGGTGAACGATACTTGTTCGAAGGTGAAATTGTGTGATCGAGTGAGCGATCGAACTGATATTGCGTATAGATGATATATGTACATCGTACGACTTAAGTAAATCTAATAATTGAAGTCTTGTAAAAGAATGAATGAAATAGGTATTGAAATTCTGTAAATAAGTGAATTGAATGATTTTAGATTCTATGATTAGATATCATTGCTTAATAGGATACAGGTAATTAAATGCATGGGATAAATTGAAGTTTTCAAATTCAAAAGATAAATTGAATTGCTCGACAAAGGTATGTATTAAAATTTCTATATGAAATTTGATGGTTTTCTAGTCTAGCCACTTGGCTTTTTGTTTTCTTTGAAATTTGGGGGCCCGTAGAGGCATTTTGTAGTTGTCCCGAGCTAGCCGCGCAAAAGAGACGCTGGCGAATTTTTTCAAAAATTTAGGGAGTTAGAAAATTTTTGAGAAAATTTTGATAATTTAAAATTTGATTTAAAATTTGAATTATTGAGTAAGTATTATTGGTTGGAACTTATGGATGAGTTTGGAAAGTTTTAGTGTGTCTTTAGTAAAATGATTGTTTTGGGAAGATGTTAGGAAAATTGTTTGGTATGGGAATAGTAACGGGTTATGGACCATTCCTCTTAACTAGTAATTTCGAAGATGAAATTCTTTCAAGGGGGAAGGAATGTGACGACCCAGAATTTCTGGATATTTGAAATTGAAATATTTAATTGATTTTGAATATTTGGAAGATAATTTAACTTGAATTTCAAATATCACTGTTTATTTGACAATTAATTATTAAATTTAATAATTGGAAATTGGTTAAAAATAGTGAATCTTGGGATTTAAGCTGGTTAAAAATATTTCAAACGCTTGGGAAATTTATATTAATAGTACTGAAGATAATGAAAGCTTTAAAATTGAATTTGGTAATGTTTGTTCAGTTTTGAAATCATATCGTTTAAATCGTTATTTAAAAATAGCCAACCGAGGCACAGTCTCGAATTTCGATGAAACCAGTTCCATTGAATCTGTAATATTGTATTATTATCAGATTTCAAATTTCGTAGTGATTGGAGTTGTTGTGTGGGCATATGATATATAAAGCGTTGAAATCTATATCGAAAATTCAAAATAATAACTGGTCCAAAAAGCTATCTTCTCCATACGGTCGAATTATGGCTCGAGTGGCAATGTGTTCTTTAAAAATTATTTCTTCATCAAAATAAAATAATAAATGATATAGCTGAGCTCGTTCCTTTATGCTACGTTCCCCTCTCCTTTTCTCGAGCTCAGATAAAAAAAGAGGAGGGAAGCCGTTCGAATCTATTGAGAAAGGAAGAGGGAGACTCGTGAATCAGGATCTCGTGTCTTCGTTTTCTAATCGAACTCATCACGGCAGGCAATCGAAATCGAGTCGATCGAGGACTTTCTAGTCGAAACTCGATGGCATACGTAGGAGATCTGCAGTCTGCCCATTTCGAGGGTGAAGGAGATGGTTGCATTCGAGCTCGAGGGCATTCGCGCATGAGGCTGGAACGTGTGGCTTTCGACGAAGTAGCATGTGCAGTGGCGATGGTAGTAGAGGTCGTTCGCAAACGCGCGACGATGTGGATGAGGCTGGGATAGTCGGGTAGTTTTTGACGAGGTGATTATCAGATTTTATAACAAGCTTAAGGTAATTCTTCTTTATATTGTAATTAGTAAGTTAAATTGCTGTAATTAGGGTATTTGTGTACATATATAAGTTTGAGAATATAAAATCAACTTACTGTTAAAATATGTATACAGAGATATATGTATAGGCAAGGTTCTTGGAAAAATAATAGGATATTTTAAAATCAATACTTTATCTAACGGATGAAGTTTTCTTTTTACAGTAAGGTAGATAAAGAAATTATGTTTTATCAAATTTATATGTGGAAAGAAAACCTTCTTAATTTATTAGAATTTAATATATATATATATATATATATATATATGAATTTGGAGAATATATAGGAATTTCAAAATGATTGAAGTGTTATTTAAAGTTTAGGTTTTTGAATCTGTATAAGTTATTTTATAAGTATATATATGTGGTTTCAAGAAAAAGAAAAAATTACAAGTTACAAATTATTATTATTTTTTTGTAAATGGGTAAGATTTTATTAAGGGCATATACAGCCCAAGTTCGGTTTAGCCCATTACGACAAGCTGTATGGGAATAATACAAATATGTCTTGCATAACTACAACTACTTACGTTTCCAATTATACTTTTATTAGTTCTCATCTTCTTCACATTCATGGCGGCTGATAGCTTGTATTTGGGCTTTCTCCCAATGAACTTTGTTGATCCTCTGCTGCAGTTTGAACTTCATCTGATTTCGACAAGGTGAGTTCATTCTTTTTGTTTCTCTTCTTCACTAATTGGATGTCAGATCTAATGTGTTTGCTGATTTCCCCACTACTGCGTTGTTTTCTCTCATATAACCTGCGATTTCTCTCCTTCCACACATTCCAAACTGTCGCAGTGATGAGAACACTGGCCAATTTGGATTTGCTGTTTACGCCATCTCCTCTCCGCAATAGGTAATGTATTTCCTCCTCCAATGTACTTTCTTATTAAGGCAAATTTTCTTTTGTTTTGCATTTTGTCCATACCTAATTCGAGAATTTGCATTTGAAGAACAGGTGATTATGTGTTTCTTCCTCCTGTTCGCATAGTTCACATTTGTTTTCTGTAATAATTCCCTATTTCATAAGTCTGTCTTTAGTAGGCAAACGTTTTTGAATCACTTTGTATGCTGTGAAAGCCATTTTTGGGTTATTTACTTTGTTCCAGATGATTTTGCTCCAATCAACTTTATTATCATGATGTCGAATCTCTTCCCAAGCTATTTTAGTAGTGAAATTATCCCCCGTAGGCTTCCAGATCCATATATCACTTTCTCGCCCATTGTAAATTGGCATGTATTGTATTTTCTCCTTGGTTTCTCTATTCAGCGGTAAACTCGAGCAATCCCATTTATTATTTTTAATTATGTCAGATACAGTTTTTTCAGGGCATCCATAATCCGAGTAAGTAGTGATCCCCAGAATGTCTATCAAAGATGCGTCTGTTATCCAAGGGTCCTTCCACAGGTTGGTCTCTCGCCCCTTAGCTATTTCTTTGCCGCAACACCGAGCTAGTGTTTTCCTTATTCGCATGATAGCTTTCCAGTTTGTTGAAGCATTATTGTCTATCTTCATGCACCAAAAATTGTCTTTAATGTATCTTCTTCTCATCCAATTTCCCCATATTCCTTTTCCTTTGATTATCCTCCAAGCTTGTTTTAATGTGAAAACCATTCTGATGTCTTTAATTCGTCTAAGCCCCACTCCACCCTCATCTTTGGGTCTACATAGATCCTCAAATTTTATTTGATGCATGCATCCTTTCCAAATGAAGTCTGCATAGACTTTTTCAATTTTTTTAATTGAGGCATCTGGTATTTGGAATGTCTGTAACCAGAAATTGATTTTGGCATGAATAACTGTGTGTACCAGTTCTATTCTGAGCTAGTGATAAAAGTTTGGAACTCCACCCCTGCAATTTTTCTCTTATCGAGGAAACCAGTACTGCACATTCTCTATCAGTTATTTTATTTGTTGATAGAGGGACACCTAGGTATTTAACTGGAAGTTCTCCTTCTTTCACTGTTAAGATATTCAGGATTTCATTTCTGTTATTGCATGTCTTGTTGAAATAGCATTTAGTTTTTTGTTCGTTCAGTTTAAGTCCTGTATATCTCTCTAGCTTGCAAAAAATTTCTTTGATTGATCTAGCCGAGGCATTGGAGGATTTTATACAAATGAGCAAGTCATCTGCATATAGTAGGTGGGTCACAATAGGCTGAATGTTGTATATTGGCTAAAGTAATTTGTTGTGTGTTGCCAACTCCATTTGTAACGAAAAATATTCCATGGAAATAGCAAACAAATAGGGAGAGAGGGGATCGCCTTGTCTTATTCCTCTGTTGGATACTAGGAAGCCTTTTGGTATCCCATTGATCAATATTGAGTAGGTAGGAGTGGTTATACATTCTTTTATTATATTCACAAATTTTGGAGGGAATTCCATTGATCTTAGCATATGAATGATAAAGTCTCTATTTATTTTATCATATGCTTTATGAAGATATACTTTTAGACAGAATTTGTCTGCACCTGATTTGTTGAAGTTTCTAATCAATTCATGAGCCATCAATGAGTTTTCGGAAATGCTTCTTCCTTTGATGAATGCACTTTGACTTTCTGAAATAAGGTCAGGTAAAATAAGTTTCATTCTGTTGCATAGGATTTTACTTAAAATTTTGTAAATCACGTTACAACATGCAATAGGACGATAGTCTTCTATCTATGTTGGATTTTCCTTCTTAGGAATCAGTCATATGAATGTGTGATTTATTTCTTTTATGAATTTACCACTTTGTAGCATATCCTGCATTGCTGATAGTATGTTTTCTTTCAAGGCTTCCCAATGGTAAATGAAGAATTTGGATCCCAGCCCATCTGGACCGGGACTGGAGTCTATGTGAATGGATTTCAGAGCTTCCCAAACCTCCTTCATAGTTATGTTCCTGGACAATATTCTTTTCCCTCTGGCATTAACCAGCCGTCTGCAATGAACTTCTGGTATTGTGTGATTAACTTCCCCATTAAATAGATCTGTGTAGTATTTTATAGACTGTTCTTCAAATGCTGAAGTATTAACACAGTTATTGCCATCTTGATCAATTAAATGAGGATTATCGTTGAGGTTATGTCTAATTGCCATTTTCGTATAAAAGAATTTTGTGCATTCATCTCCTTTAGTTACCCACTTTTCTTTAGCTTTCTGTTTTAATTCAATGGCTTTTATGTGTAGAGCTTCTTTTAAATCATTTTGAGATTGGTATTATTGTCTCCATATATCATCTGTTGAGTCTCCATTATCAATTAATTTTAATAGATCATCACATTTTGCCAGAAGAGTGTTGATGTGGTCTTCTTGTTTAGGTCTGTTTTTATTCCATTCCTTTAGTTGATGCTTGGCTGCTTTAAGAATTTGCACGAGTTTATAACATTCAGTTCCTTCCTCCCTTGGTATTTCATTAATGTGTATTGCTGATGTGTATCCTTCTAATTCTGGCGAATGATTTGAGTAGCTGAAAGGTTTGCCTTTTCCATGCATATTCTTTTCTTTTAAGTTAATAAGGATGGGACAGTGATCGCTTGTTGAAGGAGGTAATATGTTCACATTAATGTCCGACAGTTTATTAATAAATTCAACATTCACTAGTGCTCTGTCCAGTTTACAAGAAATTTTCTTGCGTTCACCACTCCTTCATGTATATTTCAGGCCACAATGTATAGGCTCTAATAATCTCGCTCCAGTTACACAGTTGTTAAATTCCTCCAGTTGGAAAGCTCTGATGGTAAGCCCTCCTTTCTTTTCCTCTGCTTTCAATACTGCATTAAAGTCACCCATTACTATCCAAGGATCTTTTACATTGTTACTGATATTAGTGATTGTTTTCCACGGTTTGGTACGATGAGATGCTAAATTGCTTGCATAGATACTGCTTAGAATGATTTTAAAACCCCCTAAGTTTGTAGCGTTTACAGTGATTTGTTGATCATCCTTGTCAAGTAGATTAACACTCCATATATTTTTATTCCATAGTAAGAGAATACGACCTTTCCCCCCTACATCATTGTTGTGTATAGATTCCCATTCAGGTTCTAGAGATTCAGTGAAATATTGAAGATTATTTTCACTAAGTTTATTTTCCAAAATACTTATAATAGAAGGAGAGTATTTTCTCCTTAGGTTTAAGAGGTCTAAACGTCTAGTGTCATTATTTAGACCTCTTACGTTCCAGCTTATTATGGACATCTAGAAATTGGAGGTCGGCTACTCAGTTTCCTAGAAGAGACCTCGCGACTTGAGCTCGCCTTATCTTTACATTCTGGCTTTTTAAACTGATCTACATATTTTTGATTGGATTTTGTGTATTGTTTTATGTTTTCCTCCTCTGGCTCAGATTCAGATTCCATGTTATCAAGCTCTATATTGCTAATCTCCTTTTCTACTTCTACAGTTGTTGATGAATGCTTATCATGGGTATCTTCCAAGTTATGATTTTGGACTTCATCTACCTCCTCATTATTCAGTGGTGAATTCTGATCCTCCGTTGCCTCAGTATTATCCTCCTGATCCACAATTGTAGCTTGCTTGTTAAGTATGTCATCTGATTTTGTCGCCTTTTGTTGTATCTGGTCAGTTTGGATAGTTATTTTTTGTCTCCAAACTTGTGTAATAGGAGGTGACACAGTTTCACACTGCTCCAGTTTGTGACCAAAACATTTGCAGTTAGAACAAATAGGCGGAATATGTTCATATTCTATTTCCTGGATGTATATATTGCCTTGTCTGTCTTTTGCTCTTTCTTGTTTTATTATATTATCATTAGCTTTAATTTCTACTAGTACTCTGGCATAATTTAGTCTTTTCACTTGTTTGGTGTAATCATCCATATCCAGAGGATTACCAATCAAACTAGCTATTTTGCTGATTCCTCTTGCGTTCCATAAAGACAGATCTAGGTTTTTCAATCTTACCCAAACTGGATGTGATTCAAGCATATCCCTTTCAAGTCTTAGATTAGGCTCCCATTTTTTAATAAAGATGAGTTTACTGTCAATGAACCATGGTCCCCCATCTAAGACTTTTTTGCAGTCTGATTCGTTTGCAAATTTAATTAAATAGAATCTATTTTCCCTAGGGAAGATATCCCACTTTCCAGTAGGTTTCCATTCACGCTTAATATATGCATTTAGGTGAATATAGTATGGCCTTTTACCTGAAACATACATGTATATTGAGGTGCCCCACATGCCTTTTGCTGCGTTGAAAACTTCGTCATCCAGATCTGCATAAGATCCTTCCTCATCTTCCTTATAATCAAATTTCTGGACCCCACCTTCAATTCGAGTATTTCCTGCTATCACATCGGTCCACGTTTTCATTCCTTTCATAATTGATGGTTTGCTAGAGGATCCCACTAGATTTGTAGCTTTATTCAAAGTATTTGGTCTCTGTCCCACCAGATCTGTAGCTTTTCGAGGGTTGCCAAACGAATTTGTTTCTTTGTGATACTGCTGTCGATCCCTTATTTGATTAGGGCTTTTGTTTTTATATCTAACCTCTGTCCATCCCGTGTCAGCTTCCTCATTAACCACGGTGATAGGTTGATTTGGATCGGTTGCCACAGTATCTTTTTTGGTTGTATTTGTTTCGCTTTCGCCAATATCGCCTGTTTCGCCAATGTCCGCCATTATCGCCATAAATTGAATGTTCTAAAAAATCTACATAATCAAATTACAAATTATATATATATATATATATATCCACTTACTATTTAATTTTAAATATAAGTATTTAGGAGGTTAACTTATTTAATTAGCCTATTGTTTTATTTTTATCATTAGGAATAATTTACTTAAAGGAAAATTAGTTTGAATAAAATTCTTAGTTAATTAAATTATTAGTTAATTAAATTATAAAAAGGGAAAATAAATTGTTTGCTTAGTTCAAATATTAATAAACCGTACAATGTTTTATACAAGGTCTTGAATCGTGAAGAGACCGAGTCAAGATTTAAGTGGATTGCAAAATCAAAGGTGAGTTAATCTCACTCATTTGGAATTCCATTTAAATTTAAATAGTTAAATTTAAATAATTGGTTGAATGATTAAATTGATTGGATGTGGTATATTATATAGTAGTATATATATTATATATTAGAGTGATTGATTTCCCGCATTATACAGCGGATGAGACCCTATGCGCCGCATAATAGCGGATGATATAAATATAATCCCATATACCGCGATATTCCACCTCGAATTGGAATTGGCATTTTATATTGTGCTAACATCTGTTAATGCAGGAAAACAGGTTGGAGGGATCCAACTGGGTTCCTCAATGTAGTGTAATTTATTTTTATAGTCTATGTTTAATTTGATAATCTGTGATAGCTTATTGATTATATTAGGAATTGGAATATTGGATGCTATGTTTGTGTGATATCCCGGAATTTCGAGCAATATCAATTTAATAATCTATATAAAATATTAAATTGATTTGATATATCTTTGTTAATAAGTTATGAATTGATTTAATAAATTTTCTTTTAAATAAATATTTAACTGATAAATTATCTTTTAAAAGCTAATTAAAATGTTTTCTATTTATAATATATATATATATATATATATATCTGTATATATTGAAATAGATAATCTTTGTTTTAAATTTAATAAATCAAGATATGTTTCTAATTCTAATGTTTCTGTAAATTTGGAAATTTGATTTAATATTAAGCTATTAAATAGACAACCATACAATTTTTAAATACTCAAGATAAATGTCAATTTGTTTAAAATGATTCTAGCTTAAGTTAAATTTAAATAAAAAGGATTTTATAAATAAGAGATATTTCCTTTTATAAATTATTTTAACAATGAGTTATATTTAAACAAATTAAATAAGTAATATAATGTCTTTACAGATAGATTGCTAATCCAAATAGAAATTGTTATTTTAAATTTATTTGTATTTTAGAAAGCTCTGATTTGTAAACTTAAAATAAAATCTTTCAAAAATGATTAAGATGAAGTAAATCTTTTAAAATATTAAGCTTGAACATATATCAAACATATGTTATATAAAAATAAAAATAATAAGCAAATGAGGTATAAAAAAATTAAAAAAAACTAAAACAAGGTATATATTTCCACTTAAGCTAGTTATGCAAGAACAAAAAAATGAATCTGGCAAGTAAAAGTAAGGTAATAGACAAAGTAATAAACATATTGTTGCAACAAATAAACATTCAAGTGTGTAAAACAAATTAAATTAGATGTAAGTGATAATTTGAGCCATGACAGAAGTATAGCAAACAAATGTACTTAAAATAAAAGTAGAAATAAATATTTAAGACAAATCATATAGTCTTGTAAGATAGAAGTAAACACTAACTAAAATAAAACAACATAGTATATATGTTTGTACAAACAAGTGAACACAGTATGCAGGCTTGAAAGGCAAGAGAAAAGATTAACATATATTCACATTCAATTTTAAACAAGCTGTAAGTCAAGATAAAGACAATAGAATTTAATGCCCATATCTCAGCCACCAAAACAATCAATGTTAATATCTTAAGTACACAGTGCATATCGTTTCAGCCACCTAAATAATCAGCCTAGTCAAACATACAAGAGAAATATCCCTGAAATGTTGTAAAAAAAAAAAAATGTATAACCTGTATTGTACAAACACCATAATATTATAACCTGTAAATTCATGTATATATATCAGCTTTTCTTCATATCAGTTCGACATCATCCCTGAGCAAAACTGAGACATATATATATATATATATATATATATATATATATCATCCAAAACTTGAGTATCTTCTTTTTAAAATCTGAAGTCAAGCTTGTGTGTCTTTGAAACCTGAAGGCTGCACCTTGTCAAACTAAAACAAATATTGATTGTTGTATTCTAACTTAAGATTTAAACATATAGTACCATTCATTTAATACCAGCTCAACTTTTGGTCTACTGGAAATGTTAAAAATCTTTTCAGCCGAAATCTACAAAATCTTTTCAGCCTCCAAAATACAAAATCATGCCTGATAAAAACAAAAGTAAGAAAAGCTTGTTCCAGTAACACCTACCCCCTTTATACAAACTCTTCTCTATATATCCTTTTATTTCAGTTTACCTGAAATATAGCAAGTTCTTTTCTTTTTACAAACTGAAACAACATCCACTAAAAACAAAAGCAAGATGTTTGGCAGGAAGATCAAAGTAAAACTTTTCCAGTTGTAAAAGTTCACAACTGTTTCAAAGCTAAGGGTGCTCTGTTCAAATCTTTTCGGTGAGTAACATTTTTTTTTAACTTAAATAAATCTAGTTGCATGTTATTCTCTGAATCAAATAAGTTGATATGAATTTTCTGGCATTTTCTATGAATGATTATAAGTGTGTATATACTGTTGAACATCAGTGTTATTGTTTGTGTTACCAGGCTCATGCTTAATTCAAAAATCTATATCTCTTGATCCAATCTATGTTAGGATTTAATTATCAAACAAAACTTGTTTGTTTTATCATAGAGAAGATTTTTTTAAGATTTTGTTAAGTTAATTGAATTTGAATTTTCACTGGATATTTGAAAATAACAGAGTAAATCATTTATAAGCACCACTGCAAATTTAGTAATTTATTAGTTCAAGTTTATAAATCAAATCTATAAACAATATCATGATTTTTAATAATAAAATCATAAATTTTAGTTTGGGAATTAAGGTATAGTTCTGGGTTGAACATATTATGTAAATTCGTGACTTTCTGGTGATCTATAAATCGTGGAGGCACGGGGTTCTTCCAGGTGATGGAGGAGGGATCGTAGAAGCTAGGAAAAATCGTGGTTGGTGATAATAAGCATTGGGGAAATTGCGGCAGTGGATTTTCTCTTAGAACCCTAGTTTTTGCTGTGTGTAAAGAATCGATCACCATGGTCTACGCAATCGATCGAGTGCAGCAAGGATTTGAGGGACGATAGCGTGGTCGTAGGCGAAGTCGATGAAGGAATTGCAGACCTTCAGATGGTCAGAGACGTGGGGACGGCACATTGACAGGTATGGGTATGCGGCGACTTCAATTTCCAGGTTTGGGAATGTCGAACTCGAATTTGACTTCAAGTTTTGAGTGGCAATCTGATGATCGAAGTTGGATGCTTGGATGGTTTCTGATATGTGGGGATCAGCGTTGATGATCAGTGGTGAGCGGCGCCACCGTGCATGTGCACGGTGGACTTCTTTGTGTTCAGCTGAGATGGATTTGAAGAGGAGTAAGTCGCTCGAGTTTTTCTCGAGTAAGCATCGGGTAAGGCTCGAAGCATATAGGGTTTTGTCTCGAAGTTTTCAGGGGGGTGTCTCGGGTAGATTATATGTTACAGGTTTAAGACCTGTAAGTTTAGAACAACTTAAACTGGAATTTAAATATTTCAAAGGCAGGGTTTAAATGGTGTTTAAATTCAAGTTTAAATATAAAGTCCAGTATGGTTTAAAATGTAGTTTGGGAAATTTGTAGTCAAGCCTGAGATAAGAAGTTGGATTTCAAATCAAAATTTGAATCAAAATTTCAGAAAATAAAAGAAACGTTAAAAATTTAATTGTTTAAATTACTTGGAAGTTTAAGTTGTATTTAAAAAAAAAATATGACTTGTATTTTGATGAATTTGGTTTTAAACTCTTTTAAACTTTTTATAAAACAAAAGGGAAATATGTAACCATTATTAAGAAACGTTCTTATTTTCAAAGTTAATTAAGATTATTTGAACCTTGTTAAAGTCAATTTATTCCCATTTTTAAAAAAAAAATGAAATTTAAAAGTAAAATTTTGAAGGCAATTGTTTAATACCCTGTTAATGAAAATTTGATCATTTAAAATATTTTTATTCTTGAAATAAACGAAGATTTAGTGATTTATAATCATTAAGTAAATTAAAATGAATAATTAACCAATGCAATTAATTAATGATTTGGTTTAATTGATTTAGTAATTAAGAGTTTAAAATTAGTTAATTAAGATTTAAGATAATTTATTTAGGATAAATAAATTAGGAATTAAGGATCATTAACTAAATAAGGTTTTTAATATTCAAATTAATGATTAGTAATTAAGTAATCAAGTAATTAAGGATTAATTAAGTTATAGTTAACACTTAGTTAATTAAATAATATTGGATAAATTAATGAGTTATTAAAGATAAATTGAATTGTAATTAATAATGGATGAATCTTAGTTAATTACTTTTGAAAAGTAATTAAAGGATTGTTAATAGTTAATGATGGTCATTAACTAAAATTATTTAATAATAAATTAATGTGATTAATTTTTGATAATTAATTAGATTAATTAATTTAAGATAATCAATTGTAAATTGTTTAAATATAATTACTTAATGAAAGTAATTAAGGAATTAATTACTCATTGTAATTAATTCTATTTAATATGAATTATTTAAGTTACTTAATTAAGTTTAATTAATTTAAATAATTATTTGATGATGTGATAAGTATAATTACTTAGGGAAGTAATTAATGATAATTACTAGATGTAATTAACTAAGGATGATAGTGGAAGTAATTTGAATATACTTGGTATAATTAATCAAGAGATTAATTAGAGGAATAAATATTGGAGTAATTAATTTATTGGGTAAAGGCAATTAAGGGTAATTAATTACTGAATGGGGTTAATCAAGGATGATTAACAATTTGATCAAATTTAAGATTAATTACTTAATGTAATTAATCGAAATATAAATATAAGTAGAGAACATTAATTGTTATAATTAATAATTTAATGAATTTATCTGGAAATAATAAATAAATGAATTGATTCATTAATGTAATAATTAGGAAGCAATTTAGTAAATTAAGGCTAATCTCTATATTGGTTAAAGAATAGTTAATTTGTGAATATAATTAATGGATCATTATTTAAATGTGATTAAAGATAATAAATCAAGAATGATAAATTAAAAATGAATAATTGGATGATGACTAATTAATTGATTGTTAATTGATTAATGGTGAAATAAGCAAGATTTATAATGGTAAAGTAAATAATTCAAATTACTTTAAATTAATTAGAAATGAAGTAATTAATTTAATTCATTTTAAATTAATTATAGCTGATTTGATTGCTTATGTATGGATGGATGATATTGTTTGCCTTGAATGATTTGAGATATGAGATATTTATGCTATGTAATATGGATGCTTGGTTTAAGTATAATAAAATTTAATTATCTGTTTTGATGATAACATGAATTATCTGTTTATGATGATGTGATTATCTATTGTGATATTGTGAATTATCTATCTGTGTGTATATTGATGATATTGAATTGAACTGTTAAGACTAAATAGACAACTTGGCCTTAAAAGACACGTTTTGGATTTCGATGAGACCGGGATCGGGTTTCCATATTTGGAATCCGAAAACCACATCGACTCCAATTAAACGTTAGGTCGTTAATCCAAGTGGAGCAAGTGAAGACTCGAGGTGTAAGGGCTATACGTCAGTATAACTCTGTGGGTGATTCCGTAATGAGTTTGACGGAATAGTACTTATAGATTCGAGATGGTGAATCAGAGTGCAAGGGTTATCGTCGTTAACTCTGAGGGTGATTCCAAAATGAGTGTAACGAGATAATGCCTTCGGTTTCGTTCGAACCCGGAACGAACTTGTATGGATTGAATGCTTTCAACACATCGTCAGGCGGGCGATGAGCATTCTAAGAGATATGTTCTATAAAGGTAATCGTAACCTCAAGCCTCATCAACCAGGAATGGCTAAAACAGGGGAGATGCAGCAAGGTTAGGTGGGTCATGCCCAAGCAGGACAAGATATTTCCCCTGTCTAGATGTCCCTTTTTATTTCGGCTGTGTGGGCGGTTGGTTCGCGACAACTATCGGGGTTTATCTTGTTCGGGACTGTTCAGTAAGGAATGGTTCCGGCCTTGTGTTGCAGGGGATGAAGGGAGTAATCCTCGGTACGTTGATCTAGGCCACGTACTGTGACGGGCGGTACCCCAGTAGCCCTGCCATTGTATGGAATCCACAATCCAATAAGTGCCAACGGTTTTGATTGTATTACCCACTTTTGTGGCTAGTAGCTGGAATTTAATAAATGTAACAATTTCGGCTATTTTCTATTTACTTGAAAACCCTAGACCTATTATAATATCACAGAATTTCCTATCAAATGTTTTGGTTAGCGTAAGGTAAAAACTTTTCCATGTTTATGTGTGGGGAGTCTTACGTGATACCTTTCTTTCAAAGGATTTTCAAAGTTAAGCAACTTTAACATGTTACTCATACCAGACCCATGTCTGGCCCGGAGTTTATTTTTGTTTTTTCATAAACTCTCGGGTACCCAAATTTTTACAGGTAGCCAAGGGATTCAGGTTTAGCTTTGACGAACTCTGGAGGAGCAATGGAGCAGGAGGCTTCAACGTTGTAGATACATATTTATATAGTTCCGCTGTGTTGGTATCTCTGAGTCATATTGTTGAGTTGTATTGTATTGAGTTGTATTAACTAGACAGGTGTTTATAACTGTCTAGTATCTGATGTATTATCTGTATAACTCTGATTGATGTAGTATATTATATAATACTTATATGATTATTATAATTTATTCGTTCCGCTGTGAGATTCTGATGTTGTTGTTCTTTCTTCTCTATCTTTTCTATTTTCTCACCTCTTTCTTTTCTTATTTACGATACATCTTCCTGGACGTAGGAAGTATGGGTCTTTACAGTGGTATCAGAGCGCTAGGTTGAGCGAATACCTAGGCTCTTAAGTGATTTCTTTCTTGAGAGAGCGTATTTGTAATTTTAATATATATACATATATATTTATTTCTACCTATTTGTTGGGTTACCTGTTCGGGTTTTCCAATATAAGTTATAAAGGTAGATAGGGTAGTGGTGTGTGTATCACGACTACCAATGGTTGGAGTTTGAATGATTGGAGTTGGAAGTGTATCTATCAAGACTGTAGACCTAATACCGTCTCGAGTGAACTTTGGATGGTGTAAAGGATTTCATCGATCTCTGAAGATAACCTGTTAAGGTTCGAAGTTCATCTTTGAAGTGTAAGTATGGATGAGCTAGAGTTTGGATCTGTCGGTTGGACAGAAGCAAGACGTGATATCTTGATGCATCAGGAGTAATAGCTGTGTGATGAGACATAGTGACTAGGGATGTCTCCGAAGATGTTTCTTTGGAACAAGTTAGGGAAGTGTGCCTGTTTCGGCATTGTGGCTGAGTTCAGTAGATGTTTTGTTTGGTTTGAGGTCCGAGTTTCTCGAAGAGCTTTGGATAGGAAGTCTTTGGGCATCTGGGTCAGCATTGCAGCTCGGAATGTTCTGTAAGCCGTCGAGGAGATCTTATGGCTTAGCAGTTTTTCTTGAGGTAATTTCTGAAGCAGCAGTGTGGTTCCATTTCTTCGATGGATTGGCTAGTTAAGCATAGGCTGTTCTGATTGGTAAAGGGAGAACAGTTTTTCTTTGGAATTAGGCTGGATTGATCGCAAAACTGACTTGCGATAGTCTGAGCTTTCTCTTGGGTTGTCAGGAATTTTTTCGGAATGTCTTCAGGAAATCAGAATTTTGTTAGCATCTGAAGATTGAGTTTGGTATCGACTGGATTCCTGGAGTGGTACCGATGGTTCAGCTTAGTAGTAGGATGGTTTTTGGAGGAAGATTTTAGCGAAGCAGCTCAGGTTTGGAGGAATTTCCGAGTTTTATTTTTGGATCTGTTGAACTATATTTGTGGAATGTGTTTTCCAGTCTTTTCTTGTGTTCGTCATCAGCATTTTCATCTGCTCGGATCAGAGTTGTGCAGCGGAAGCAGTTTGGAGAACATCTGTTCCGGATATGAGCAGTGAGATCTGTCTTCTGATTTTGCAGTAGAGTTCGTGTTCTGAGTTGGTTGATCTTGAAAAGATCATTTTGTTTGATTGTTTTGGTTTAGGGGCATCAGCAAGAGTTGAGCTGATCAAGAAGGATGTAGGCAGCCCAGGATCGTCCGGAAATTTTTGTGGACTAAGAATCGGAGATTTGATTTTGGATGATTGTTTGATCTTTTGGAGTGAATTGTCAGTTTGGATAATTGGGATTCGATGTGTTTCGCGTATCTCTGAGGGAGTACGTGTATGAGTTATCTCTGATTGTAGAGCCAGCAGTTCATGAAGTTTGGATGTTGAGTCAGACTTGTCTATAATCTGATATCCTGTCTTGTTTTGTAGATCTAGATGTGTGTAGCTTAGTAGTATTGATTGTTTGGATTCTATAGAGCGAGTAACCCGGTATTTATACTCGGGGAAACTCAAGGGAATTCTATCCAGTATTTTGTCTGGATAGTTAGATTTGTTTGATTTGGATGATTGATTGCTATGGTTGTTAGCATATATTAATGATATATGCTTGTGTTTTAAAATTAAATCTTTAATTAGATTATTAAATTACCTTTGTTTTAAATTTCGGGGACGAAATTCTTTTAAGGGGGGAGGAATGTGATATCCCGGAATTTCGAGCAATATCAATTTAATAATCTATATAAAATATTAAATTGATTTGATATATCTTTGTTAATAAGTTATGAATTGATTTAACAAATTTTCTTTTAAATAAATATTTAACTGATAAATTATCCTTTAAAAGCTAATTAAAATGTTTTCTATTTATAATATATATATATATATATATATCTGTATATATTGAAATAGATAATCTTTGTTTTAAATTTAATAAATCAAGATATGTTTCTAATTCTAATGTTTTTGTAAATTTGGAAATTTGATTTAATATTAAGCTATTAAATAGACAACCATACAATTTTTAAATACTCAAGATAAATGTCAATTTGTTTAAAATGATTCTAGCTTAAGTTAAATTTAAATAAAAAGGATTTTATAAATATGAGATATTTCCTTTTATAAATTATTTTAATAATGAGTTATATTTAAACAAATTAAATAAGTAATATAATGTCTTTACAGATAGATTGCTAATCCAAATAGAAATTGTTATTTTAAATTTATTTGTATTTTGGAAAGCTCTGATTTGTAAACTTAAAATAAAATCTTTCAAAAATGATTAAGATGAAGTAAATCTTTTAAAATATTAAGCTTGAACATATATCAAACATATGTTATATAAAAATAAAAATAATAAGCAAATGAGGTATAAAAAAATAAAAAAAAAATAAAACAAGGTATATATTTCCACTTAAGCTAGTTATGCAAGAACAAAAAAATGAATCTGGCAAGTAAAAGTAAGGTAATAGACGAAGTAATAAACATATTGTTGCAACAAATAAACATTCAAGTGTGTAAAACAAATTAAATTAGATGTAAGTGATAATTTGAGCCATGACAGAAGTATAGCAAACAAATGTACTTAAAATAAAAGTAGAAATAAATATTTAAGACAAATCATATAGTCTTGTAAGATAGAAGTAAACACCAACTAAAATAAAACAACATAGTATATATGTTTGTACAAACAAGTGAACACAGTATGCAGGCTTGAAAGGCAAGAGAAAAGATTAACATATATTCACATTCAATTTTAAACAAGTTGTAAGTCAAGCTAAAGACAATAGAATTTAATGCCCATATCTCAGCCACCAAAACAATCAATGTTAATATCTTAAGTACACAGTGCATATCGTTTCAGCCACCTAAATAATCAGCCTAGTCAAACATACAAGAGAAATATCTCTGAAATGTTGTAAAAAAAAAAAATGTATAACCTGTATTGTACAAACACCATAATATTATAACCTGTAAATTCATGTATATATATCAACTTTTCTTCATATCAGTTCGACATCATCCCTGAGCAAAACTGAGACATATATATATATATATATATATATATATATATATATATATATATATATATCATCCAAAACTTGAGTATCTTCTTTTTAAAATCTGAAGTCAAGCTTGTGTATCTTTGAAACCTGAAGGCTGCACCTTGTCAAACTAAAACAAATATTGATTGTTGTATTCTAACTTAAGATTTAAACATATAGTACCATTCATTAAATACCAGCTCAACTTTTGGTCTACTGGAAATGTTAAAAATCTTTTCAGCCGAAATCTACAAAATCTTTTCAGTCTCCAAAATACAAAATCATGCCTGATAAAAACAAAAGTAAGAAAAGCTTGTTCCAGTAACACCTACCCCCTTTATACAAACTCTTCTCTATATATCCTTTTATTTCAGTTTACCTGAAATATAGCAAGTTCTTTTCTTTTTACAAACTGAAACAACATCAACTAAAAACAAAAGCAAGATGTTTGGCAGGAAGATCAAAGTAAAACTTTTCCAGTTGTAAAAGTTCACAACTATTTCAAAGCTAAGGGTGCTCTGTTCAAATCTTTTCGGTGAGTAACATTTTTTTTAACTTAAATAAATCTAGTTGCATGTTATTCTCTGAATCAAATAAGTTGATATGAATTTTCTGGAATTTTCTATGAATGATTATAAGTGTGTATATACTGTTGAACATCAGTGTTATTGTTTGTGTTACCAGGCTCATGCTTAATCCAAAAATCTATATCTCTTGATCCAATCTATGTTAGGATTTAATTATCAAACAAAAATTGTTTGTTTTATCATAGATAAGTTTTTTTTAAGATTTTGTTAAGTTAATTGAATTTGAATTTTCACTGGATATATGAAAATAACAGAGTAAATCATTTATAAGCACCACTGCAAATTTAGTAATTTATTAGTTCAAGTTTATAAATCAAATCTATAAACAATATCATGATTTTTAATAATAAAATCATAAATTTTAGTTTGGGAATTAAGGTATAGTTCTGGGTTGAACATATTATGTAAATTCGTGACTTTCTGGTGATCTACAAATCGTGGAGGCACGGGGTTCTTCCAGGTGATGGAGGAGGGATCGTAGAAGCTAGGAAAATCGTGGTTGGTGATAATAAGCATCGGGGAAATTGCGGCAGTGGATTTTCTCTTAGAACCCTAGTTTTTGCTGTGTGTAAAGAATCGATCACCATGGTCTACGCAATCGATCGAGTGCAGCAAGCATTTGAGGGACGATAGCGTGGTCGTAGGCGAAGTCGATGAAGGAATTGCAGACCTTCAGATGGTCAGGGACGTGGGGACGGCACGTTGACAGGTATGGGTATGCGGCGACTTCAATTTCCAGGTTTGGAAATGTCGAACTCGAATTTGACTTCAAGTTTTGAGTGGCAATCTGATGATCGAAGTTGGATGCTTGGATGGTTTCTGATATGTAGGGATCAGCGTTGATGATCAGCGGTGAGCGGCGCCACCGTGCATGTGCACGGTGGACTTCTTTGTGTTCAGCTGAGGTGGATTTGAAGAGGAGTAAGTCGCTCGAGTTTTTCTCGAGTAAGCATCGGGTAAGGCTCGAAGCATATAAGGTTTTGTCTCGAAGTTTTCAGGGGGGTGTCTCGGGTAGATTATATGTTACAGGTTTAAGACCTGTAAGTTTAGAAAAACTTAAACTGGAATTTAAATATTTCAAAGGCAGGGTTTAAATGGAGTTTAAATTCAAGTTTAAATATAAAGTCCAGTATGGTTTAAAATGTAGTTTCGGAAATTTGCAGTTAAGCCTGAGATAAGAAGTTGGATTTCAAATCCAAATTTGAATCAAAATTCCAGAAAATAAAAGAAACTTTAAAAATTTAATTGTTTAAATAACTTGGAAGTTTAAGTTGTATTTAAAAAAAAAATATGACTTGTATTTTGATGAATTTGGTTTTAAACTCTTTTAAACTTTTTATAAAACAAAAGGGAAATATGTAACCATTATTAAGAAACGTTCTTATTTTCAAAGTTAATTAAGATTATTTGAACCTTGTTAAAGTCAATTTATTCCCATTTTTAAAAAAAAAATGAAATTTAAAAGTAAAATTTTGAAGGCAATTGTTTAATACCCTGTTAATGAAAATTTGATCATTTAAAATATTTTTATTCTTGAAATAAACGAAGATTTAGTGATTTATAATCATTAAGTAAATTAAAATGAATAATTAACCAATGCAATTAATTAATGATTTGGTTTAATTGATTTAGTAATTAAGAGTTTAAAATTAGTTAATTAAGATTTAAGATAATTTATTTAGGATAAATAAATTAGGAATTAAGGATCATTAACTAAATAAGGTTTTTAATATTCAAATTAATGATTAGTAATTAAGTAATCAAGTAATTAAGGATTAATTAAGTTATAGTTAACACTTAGTTAATTAAATAATATTGGATAAATTAATGAGTTATTAAAGATAAATTGAATTGTAATTAATAATGGATGAATCTTAGTTAATTACTTTTGAAAAGTAATTAAAGGATTGTTAATAGTTAATGATGGTCATTAACTAAAATTATTTAATAATAAATTAATGTGATTAATTTTTGATAATTAATTAGATTAATTAATTTAAGATAATCAATTGTAAATTGTTTAAGTATAATTACTTAATGAAAGTAATTAAGGAATTAATTACTCATTGTAATTAATTCTATTTAATATGAATTATTTAAGTTACTTAATTAAGTTTAATTAATTTAAATAATTATTTGATGATGTGATAAGTATAATTACTTAGGGAAGTAATTAATGATAATTACTAGATGTAATTAACTGAGGATGATAGTGGAAGTAATTTGAATATACTTGGTATAATTAATCAAGAGATTAATTAGAGGAATAAATATTGGAGTAATTAATTTATTGGGTAAAGGCAATTACGGGTAATTAATTACTGAATGGGGTTAATCAAGGATGATTAACAATTTGATCAAATTGAAGATTAATTACTTAATGTAATTAATCGAAATAGAAATATAAGTAGAGAACATTAATTGTTATAATTAATAATTTAATGAATTTATCTGGAAATAATAAATAAATGAATTGATTCATTAATGTAATAATTAGGAAGCAATTTAGTAAATTAAGGCTAATCTCTATATTGTTAAAGAATAGTTAATTTGTGAATATAATTAATGGATCATTATTTAAATGTGATTAAAGATAATAAATCAAGAATGATAAATTAAAAATGAATAATTGGATGATGACTAATTAATTGATTGTTAATTGATTAATGGTGAAATAAGCAAGATTTATAATGGTAAAGTAAATAATTCAAATTACTTTAAATTAATTAGAAATGAAGTAATTAATTTAATTCATTTTAAATTAATTATAGCTGATGTGATTGCTTATGTATGGATGGATGATATTGTTTGCCTTGAATGATTTGAGATATAAGATATTTATGCTATGTAATATGGATGCTTGGTTTAAGTATAATAAAATTTAATTATCTGTTTTGATGATAACATGAATTATCTGTTTATGATGATGTGATTATCTATTGTGATATTGTGAATTATCTATCTGTGTGTATATTGATGATATTGAATTGAACTGTTAAGACTAAATAGACAACTTGGCCTTAAAAGACACGTTTTGGATTTCGATGAGACCGGGATCGGGTTTCCATATTTGGAATCCGAAAACCACATCGACTCCAATTAAACGTTAGGTCGTTAATCCAAGTGGAGCAAGTGAAGACTCGAGGTGTAAGGGCTATACGTTAGTATAACTCTGTGGGTGATTCCGTAATGAGTTTGACGGAATAGTACTTATAGATTCGAGATGGTGAATCAGAGTTCAAGGGTAATCGTCGTTAACTCTGAGGGTGATTCCAAAATGAGTGTAACGAGATAATGCCTTCGGTTTCGTTCGAACCCGGAACGAACTTGTATGGATTGAATGCTTTCAACACATCGTCAGGCGGGCGATGAGCATTCTAAGAGATATGTTCTATAAAGGTAATCGTAACCTCAAGCCTCATCAACCGGGAATGGCTAAAACAGGGGAGATGCAGTAAGGTTAGGTGGGTCATGCCCAAGCAGGACAAGATATTTCCCCTGTCTAGATGTCCCTTTTTATTTCGGCTGTGTGGGCGGTTGGTTCGCGACAACTGCCGGGGTTTATCTTGTTCGGGACTGTTCAGTAAGGAATGGTTCCGGCCTTGTGTTGCAGGGGATGAAGGGAGTAATCCTCGGTACGTTGATCTAGGCCACGTACTGTGACGGGCGATACCCCAGTAGCCCTGCCATTGTATGGAATCCACAATCCAATAAGTGCCAACGGTTTTGATTGTATTACCCACTTTTGTGGCTAGTAGCTGGAATTTAATAAATGTAACAATTTCGGCTATTTTCTATTTACTTGAAAACCCTATACCTATTATAATATCACAGAATTTCCTATCAAATGTTTTGGTTAGCGTAAGGTAAAAACTTTTCCATGTTTATGTGTGGGGAGTCTTACGTGATACCTTTCTTTCAAAGGATTTTCAAAGTTAAGCAACTTTAACATGTTACTCATACCAGACGCATGTCTGACCCGGAGTTTATTTTTGTTTTTTCATAAACTCTCGGGTACCCAAATTTTTACAGGTAGCCAAGGGATTCAGGTTTAGCTTTGACGAACTCTGGAGGAGCAATGGAGCAGGAGGCTTCAGCGTTGTAGATACATATTTATATAGTTCCGCTGTGTTGGTATCTCTGAGTCATATTGTTGAGTTGTATTTTATTGAGTTGTATTAACTAGACAGGTGTTTATAACTGTCTAGTATCTGATGTATTATCTGTATAACTCTGATTGATGTAGTATATTATATAATACTTATATGATTATTATAATTTATTCGTTCCGCTGTGAGATTCTGATGTTGTTGTTCTTTCTTCTCTATCTTTTCTATTTTCTCACCTCTTTCTTTTCTTATTTACGATACATCTTCCTGGACGTAGGAAGTATGGGTCTTTACAGTGGTATCAGAGCGCTAGGTTGAGCGAATTCCTAGGCTCTTAAGTGATTTCTTTCTTGAGAGAGCGTATTTGTAATTTTAATATATATACATATATATTTATTTCTACCTATTTGTTGGGTTACCTGTTCGGGTTTTCCAATATAAGTTATAAAGGTAGATAGGGTAGTGGTGTGTGTATCACGACTACCAATGGTTGGAGTTTGAATGATTGGAGTTGGAAGTGTATCTATCAAGACTGTAGACCTAATACCGTCTCGAGTGAACTTTGGATGGTGTAAAGGATTTCATCGATCTCTGAAGATAACCTGTTAAGGTTCGAAGTTCATCTTTGAAGTGTAAGTATGGATGAGCTAGAGTTTGGATCTGTCGGTTGGACAGAAGCAAGACGTGATATCTTGATGCATCAGGAGTAATAGCTGTATGATGAGACATAGTGACTAGGGATGTCTCCGAAGATGTTTCTTTGGAACAAGTTAGGGAAGTGTGCCTGTTTCGGCATTGTGGCTGAGTTCAGTAGATGTTTTGTTTGGTTTGAGGTCCGAGTTTCTCGAAGAGCTTTGGATAGGAAGTCTTTGGGCATCTGGGTAGCATTGCAGCTCGGAATGTTCTGTAAGCCGTCGAGGAGATCTTATGGCTTAGCAGTTTTTCTTGAGGTAATTTCTGAAGCAGCAGTGTGGTTCCATTTCTTCGATGGATTGGCTAGTTAAGCATAGGCTGTTCTGATTGGTAAAGGGAGAACAGTTTTTCTTTGGAATTAGGCTGGATTGATCGCAAAACTGACTTGCGATAGTCTGAGCTTTCTCTTGGGTTGTCAGGAATTTTTTCGGAATGTCTTCAGGAAATCAGAATTTTGTTAGCATCTGAAGATTGAGTTTGGTATCGACTGGATTCCTGGAGTGGTACCGATGGTTCAGCTTAGTAGTAGGATGGTTTTTGGAGGAAGATTTTAGCGAAGCAGCTCAGGTTTGGAGGAATTTCCGAGTTTTATTTTTGGATCTGTTGAACTATATTTGTGGAATGTGTTTTCCAGTCTTTTCTTGTGTTCGTCATCAGCATTTTCATTTGCTCGGATCAGAGTTGTGCAGCGGAAGCAGTTTGGAGAACATCTGTTTCGGATATAAGCAGTGAGATCTGTCTTCTGATTTTGCAGTAGAGTTCGTGTTCTGAGTTGGTTGATCTTGAAAAGATCATTTTGTTTGATTGTTTTGGTTTAGGGGCATCAGCAAGAGTTGAGCTGATCAAGAAGGATGTAGGCAGCCCAGGATCGTCCGGAAATTTTTGTGGACTAAGAATCGGAGATTTGATTTTGGATAATTGTTTGATCTTTTGGAGTGAATTGTCAGTTTGGATAATTGGGATTCGATGTGTTTCGCGTATCTCTGAGGGAGTACGTGTATGAGTTATCTCTGATTGTAGAGCCAGCAGTTCATGGAGTTTGGATGTTGAGTCAGACTTGTCTATAATCTGATATCCTGTCTTGTTTTGTAGATCTAGATGTGTGTAGCTTAGTAGTATTGATTGTTTGGATTCTATAGAGCGAGTAACCCGGTATTTATACTCGGGGAAACTCAAGGGAATTCTATCCAGTATTTTGTCTGGATAGTTAGATTTGTTTGATTTGGATGATTGATTGCTATGGTTGTTAGCATATATTAATGATATATGCTTGTGTTTTAAAATTAAATCTTTAATTAGATTATTAAATTACCTTTGTTTTAAATTTCGCGGACGAAATTCTTTTAAGGGGGGAGGAATGTGATATCCCGGAATTTCGAGCAATATCAATTTAATAATCTATATAAAATATTAAATTGATTTGATATATCTTTGTTAATAAGTTATGAATTGATTTAATAAATTTTCTTTTAAATAAATATTTAACTGATAAATTATCTTTTAAAAGCTAATTAAAATGTTTTCTATTTATAATATATATATATATATCTGTATATATTGAAATAGATAATCTTTGTTTTAAATTTAATAAATCAAGATATGTTTCTAATTCTAATGTTTTTGTAAATTTGGAAATTTGATTTAATATTAAGCTATTAAATAGACAACCATACAATTTTTAAATACTCAAGATAAATGTCAATTTGTTTAAAATGATTCTAGCTTAAGTTAAATTTAAATAAAAAGGATTTTATAAATAAGAGATATTTCCTTTTATAAATTATTTTAATAATGAGTTATATTTAAACAAATTAAATAAGTAATATAATTTCTTTACAGATAGATTGCTAATCCAAATAGAAATTGTTATTTTAAATTTATTTGTATTTTGGAAAGCTCTGATTTGTAAACTTAAAATAAAATCTTTCAAAAATGATTAAGGTGAAGTAAATCTTTTAAAATATTAAGCTTGAACATATATCAAACATATGTTATATAAAAATAAAAATAATAAGCAAATGAGGTATAAAAAAATAAAAAAAACTAAAACAAGGTATATATTTCCACTTAAGCTAGTTATGCAAGAACAACAAAATGAATCTGGCAAGTAAAAGTAAGGTAATAGACAAAGTAATAAACATATTGTTGCAACAAATAAACATTCAAGTGTGTAAAACAAATTAAATTAGATGTAAGTGATAATTTGAGCCATGACAGAAGTATAGCAAACAAATGTACTTAAAATAAAAGTAGAAATAAATATTTAAGACAAATCATATAGTCTTGTAAGATAGAAGTAAACACTAACTAAAATAAAACAACATAGTATATATGTTTGTACAAACAAGTGAACACAGTATGCAGGCTGGAAAGGCAAGAGAAAAGATTAACATATATTCACATTCAATTTTAAACAAGCTGTAAGTCAAGCTAAAGACAATAGAATTTAATGCCCATATCTCAGCCACCAAAACAATCAATGTTAATATCTTAAGTACACATAGCATATCGTTTCAGCCACCTAAATAATCAGCCTAGTCAAACAGACAAGAGAAATATCTCTGAAATGTTGTAAAAAAAAAAAAAAAATTGTATAACCTGTATTGTACAAACACCATAATAATATAACCTGTAAATTCATGTATATATATCAACTTTTCTTCATATCAGTTCGACATCATCCCTGAGAAAAACTGAGACATATATATGTATATATCATCCAAAACTTGAGTATCTTCTTTTTAAAATCTGAAGTCAAGCTTGTGTATCTTTGAAACCTGAAGGCTGCACCTTGTCAAACTAAAACAAATATTGATTGTTGTATTCTAACTTAAGATTTAAACATATAGTACCATTCATTTAATACCAGCTCAACTTTTGGTCTACTAGAAATGTTAAAAATCTTTTCAGCCGAAATCTACAAAATCTTTTCAGCCTCCAAAATACAAAATCATGCCTGATAAAAACAAAAGTAAGAAAAGCTTGTTCCAGTAACACCTACCCCCTTTATACAAACTCTTCTTTATATATCCTTTTATTTCAGTTTACCTGAAATATAGCAAGTTCTTTTCTTTTTACAAACTAAAACAACATCAACTAAAAACAAAAGCAAGATGTTTGGCAGGAAGATCAAAGTAAAACTTTTCCAGTTGTAAAAGTTCATAACTGTTTCAAAGCTAAGGGTGCTCTGTTCAAATCTTTTCGGTGAGTAACATTTTTTTTTAACTTAAATAAATCTAGTTGCATGTTATTCTCTGAATCAAATAAGTTGATATGAATTTTCTGGCATTTTCTATGAATGATTATAAGTGTGTATATACTGTTGAACATCAGTGTTATTGTTTATGTTACCAGGCTCATGCTTAATTCAAAAATCTATATCTCTTGATCCAATCTATGTTAGGATTTAATTATCAAACAAAACTTGTTTGTATTATCATAGAGAAGTTTTTTTTAAGATTTTGTTAAGTTAATTGAATTTGAATTTTCACTGGATATTTGAAAATAACAGAGTAAATCCTTTATAAGCACCACTGCAAATTTAGTAATTTATTAGTTCAAGTTTATAAATCAAATCTATAAACAATATCATGATTTTTAATAATAAAATCATAAATTTTAGTTTGGGAATTAAGGTATAGTTCTGGGTTGAACATATTATGTAAATTCGTGACTTTCTGGTGATCTATAAATCGTGGAGGCACGGGGTTCTTCCAGGTGATGGAGGAGGGATCGTAGAAGCTAGGAAAAATCGTGGTTGGTGATAATAAGCATTGGGGAAATTGCGGCAGTGGATTTTCTCTTAGAACCCTAGTTTTTGCTGTGTGTAAAGAATCGATCACCATGGTCTACGCAATCGATCGAGTGCAGCAAGGATTTGAGGGACGATAGCGTGGTCGTAGGCGAAGTCGATGAAGGAATTGCAGACCTTCAGATGGTCAGAGACGTGGGGACGGTACGTTGACAGGTATGGGTATGCGGCGACTTCAATTTCCAGGTTTGGGAATGTCGAACTCGAATTTGACTTCAAGTTTTGAGTGGCAATCTGATGATCGAAGTTGGATGCTTGGATGGATTCTGATATGTGGGGATCAGCGTTGATGATCAGTGGTGAGCGGCGCCACCGTGCATGTGCACGGTGGACTTCTTTGTGTTCAGCTGAGATGGATTTGAAGAGGAGTAAGTCGCTCGAGTTTTTCTCGAGTAAGCATCGGGTAAGGCTCGAAGCATATAGGGTTTTGTCTCAAAGTTTTCAGGGGGGTGTCTCGGGTAGATTATATGTTACAGGTTTAAGACCTGTAAGTTTAGAACAACTTAAACTGGAATTTAAATATTTCAAAGGCAGGGTTTAAATGGAGTTTAAATTCAAGTTTAAATATAAAGTCCAGTATGGTTTAAAATGTAGTTTGGGAAATTTGCAGTTAAGCCTGAGATAAGAAGTTGGATTTCAAATCCAAATTTGAATCAAAATTTCAGAAAATAAAAGAAACTTTAAAAATTTAATTGTTTAAATAACTTGGAAGTTTAAGTTGTATTTAAAAAAAAAAATATGACTTGTATTTTGATGAATTTGGTTTTAAACTCTTTTAAACTTTTTATAAAACAAAAGGGAAATATGTAACCATTATTAAGAAACGTTCTTATTTTCAAAGTTAATTAAGATTATTTGAACCTTGTTAAAGTCAATTTATTCCCATTTTTTAAAAAAAAATGAAATTTAAAAGTAAAATTTTGAAGGCAATTGTTTAATACCCTGTTAATGAAAATTTGATCATTTAAAATATTTTTATTCTTGAAATAAACGAAGATTTAGTGATTTATAATCATTAAGTAAATTAAAATGAATAATTAACCAATGCAATTAATTAATGATTTGGTTTAATTGATTTAGTAATTAAGAGTTTAAAATTAGTTAATTAAGATTTAAGATAATTTATTTAGGATAAATAAATTAGGAATTAAGGATCATTAACTAAATAAGGTTTTTAATATTCAAATTAATGATTAGTAATTAAGTAATCAAGTAATTAAGGATTAATTAAGTTATAGTTAACACTTAGTTAATTAAATAATATTGGATAAATTAATGAGTTATTAAAGATAAATTGAATTGTAATTAATAATGGATGAATCTTAGTTAATTACTTTTGAAAAGTAATTAAAGGATTGTTAATAGTTAATGATGGTCATTAACTAAAATTATTTAATAATAAATTAATGTGATTAATTTTTGATAATTAATTAGATTAATTAATTTAAGATAATCAATTGTAAATTGTTTAAGTATAATTACTTAATGAAAGTAATTAAGGAATTAATTACTCATTGTAATTAATTCTATTTAATATGAATTATTTAAGTTACTTAATTAAGTTTAATTAATTTAGATAATTATTTGATGATGTGATAAGTATAATTACTTAGGGAAGTAATTAATGATAATTACTAGATGTAATTAACTGAGGATGATAGTGGAAGTAATTTGAATATACTTGGTATAATTAATCAAGAGATTAATTAGAGGAATAAATATTGGAGTAATTAATTTATTGGGTAAAGGCAATTAAGGGTAATTAATTACTGAATGGGGTTAATCAAGGATGATTAACAATTTGATCAAATTGAAGATTAATTACTTAATGTAATTAATCGAAATAGAAATATAAGTAGAGAACATTAATTGTTATAATTAATAATTTAATGAATTTATCTGGAAATAATAAATAAATGAATTGATTCATTAATGTAATAATTAGGAAGCAATTTAGTAAATTAAGGCTAATCTCTATATTGGTTAAAGAATAGTTAATTTGTGAATATAATTAATGGATCATTATTTAAATGTGATTAAAGATAATAAATCAAGAATGATAAATTAAAAATGAATAATTGGATGATGACTAATTAATTGATTGTTGATTGATTAATGGTGAAATAAGCAAGATTTATAATGGTAAAGTAAATAATTCAAATTACTTTAAATTAATTAGAAATGAAGTAATTAATTTAATTCATTTTAAATTAATTATAGCTGATGTGATTGCTTATGTATGGATGGATGATATTGTTTGCCTTGAATGATTTGAGATATGAGATATTTATGCTATGTAATATGGATGTTTGGTTTAAGTATAATAAAATTTAATTATCTGTTTTGATGATAACATGAATTATCTGTTTATGATGATGTGATTATCTATTGTGATATTGTGAATTATCTATCTGTGTGTATATTGATGATATTGAATTGAACTGTTAAGACTAAATAGACAACTTGGCCTTAAAAGACACGTTTTGGATTTCGATGAGACCGGGATCGGGTTTCCATATTTGGAATCCGAAAACCACATCGACTCCAATTAAACGTTAGGTCGTTAATCCAAGTGGAGCAAGTGAAGACTCGAGGTGTAAGGGCTATACGTCAGTATAACTCTGTGGGTGATTCCGTAATGAGTTTGACGGAATAGTACTTATAGATTCGAGATGGTGAATCAGAGTGCAAGGGTAATTGTCGTTAACTCTGAGGGTGATTCCAAAATGAGTGTAACGAGATAATGCCTTCGGTTTCGTTCGAACCCGGAACGAACTTGTATGGATTGAATGCTTTCAACACATCGTCAGGCGGGCGATGAGCATTCTAAGAGATATGTTCTATAAAGGTAATCGTAACCTCAAGCCTCATCAACCGGGAATGGCTAAAACAGGGGAGATGCAGCAAGGTTAGGTGGGTCATGCCCAAGCAGGACAAGATATTTCCCCTGTCTAGATGTCCCTTTTTATTTCGGCTGTGTGGGCGGTTGGTTCGCGACAACTGCCGGGGTTTATCTTGTTCGGGACTGTTCAGTAAGGAATGGTTCCGGCCTTGTGTTGCAGGGGATGAAGGGAGTAATCCTCGGTACGTTGATCTAGGCCACGTACTGTGACGGGCGGTACCCCAGTAGCCCTGCCATTGTATGGAATCCACAATCCAATAAGTGCCAACGGTTTTGATTGTATTACCCACTTTTGTGGCTAGTAGCTGGAATTTAATAAATGTAACAATTTCGGCTATTTTCTATTTACCTGAAAACCCTAGACCTATTATAATATCACATAATTTCCTATCAAATGTTTTGGTTAGCGTAAGGTAAAAACTTTTCCATGTTTATGTGTGGGGAGTCTTACGTGATACCTTTCTTTCAAAGGATTTTCAAAGTTAAGCAACTTTAACATGTTACTCATACCAGACCCATGTCTGACCCGGAGTTTATTTTTGTTTTTTTCATAAACTCTCGGGTACCCAAATTTTTACAGGTAGCCAAGGGATTCAGGTTTAGCTTTGACGAACTCTGGAGGAGCAATGGAGCAGGAGGCTTCAACGTTGTAGATACATATTTATATAGTTCCGCTGTGTTGGTATCTCTGAGTCATATTGTTGAGTTGTATTGTATTGAGTTGTATTAACTAGACAGGTGTTTATAACTGTCTAGTATCTGATGTATTATCTGTATAACTCTGATTGATGTAGTATATTATATAATACTTATATGATTATTATAATTTATTCGTTCCGCTGTGAGATTCTGATGTTGTTGTTCTTTCTTCTCTATCTTTTCTATTTTCTCACCTCTTTCTTTTCTTATTTACGATACATCTTCCTGGACGTAGGAAGTATGGGTCTTTACAGTGGTATCAGAGCGCTAGGTTGAGCGAATACCTAGGCTCTTAAGTGATTTCTTTCTTGAGAGAGCGTATTTGTAATTTTAATATATATACATATATATTTATTTCTACCTATTTGTTGGGTTACCTGTTCGGGTTTTCCAATATAAGTTATAAAGGTAGATAGGGTAGTGGTGTGTGTATCACGACTACCAATGGTTGGAGTTTGAATGATTGGAGTTGGAAGTGTATCTATCAAGACTGTAGACCTAATACCGTCTCGAGTGAACTTTGGATGGTGTAAAGGATTTCATCGATCTCTGAAGATAACCTGTTAAGGTTCGAAGTTCATCTTTGAAGTGTAAGTATGGATGAGCTAGAGTTTGGATCTGTCGGTTGGACAGAAGCAAGACGTGATATCTTGATGCATCAGGAGTAATAGCTGTGTGATGAGACATAGTGACTAGGGATGTCTCCGAAGATGTTTCTTTGGAACAAGTTAGGGAAGTGTGCCTGTTTCGGCATTGTGGCTGAGTTCAGTAGATGTTTTGTTTGGTTTGAGGTCCGAGTTTCTCGAAGAGCTTTGGATAGGAAGTCTTTGGGCATCTGGGTCAGCATTGCAGCTCGGAATGTTCTGTAAGCCGTCGAGGAGATCTTATGGCTTAACAGTTTTTCTTGAGGTAATTTCTGAAGCAGCAGTGTGGTTCCATTTCTTCGATGGATTGGCTAGTTAAGCATAGGCTGTTCTGATTGGTAAAGGGAGAACAGTTTTTCTTTGGAATTAGGCTGGATTGATCGCAAAACTGACTTGCGATAGTCTGAGCTTTCTCTTGGGTTGTCAGGAATTTTTTTGGAATGTCTTCAGGAAATCAGAATTTTGTTAGCATCTGAAGATTGAGTTTGGTATCGACTGGATTCCTGGAGTGGTACCGATGGTTCAGCTTAGTAGTAGGATGGTTTTTGGAGGAAGATTTTAGCGAAGCAGCTCAGGTTTGGAGGAATTTCCGAGTTTTATTTTTGGATCTGTTGAACTATATTTGTGGAATGTGTTTTCCAGTCTTTGCTTGTGTTCGTCATCAGCATTTTCATCTGCTCGGATCAGAGTTGTGCAGCGGAAGCAGTTTGGAGAACATCTGTTCCGGATATGAGCAATGAGATCTGTCTTCTGATTTTGCAGTAGAGTTCGTGTTCTGAGTTGGTTGATCTTGAAAAGATCATTTTGTTTTATTGTTTTGGTTTAGGGGCATCAGCAAGAGTTGAGCTGATCAAGAAGGATGTAGGCAGCCCAGGATCGTCCGGAAATTTTTGTGGACTAAGAATCGGAGATTTGATTTTGGATGATTGTTTGATCTTTTGGAGTGAATTGTCAGTTTGGATAATTGGGATTCGATGTGTTTCGCGTATCTCTGAGGGAGTACGTGTATGAGTTATCTCTGATTGTAGAGCCAGCAGTTCATGGAGTTTGGATGTTGAGTCAGACTTGTCTATAATCTGATATCCTGTCTTGTTTTGTAGATCTAGATGTGTGTAGCTTAGTAGTATTGATTGTTTGGATTCTATAGAGCGAGTAACCCGGTATTTATACTCGGGGAAACTCAAGGGAATTCTATCCAGTATTTTGTCTGGATAGTTAGATTTGTTTGATTTGGATGATTGATTGCTATGGTTGTTAGCATATATTAATGATATATGCTTGTGTTTTAAAATTAAATCTTTAATTAGATTATTAAATTACCTTTGTTTTAAATTTCGGGGATGAAATTCTTTTAAGGGGGGAGGAATGTGATATCCCGGAATTTCGAGCAATATCAATTTAATAATCTATATAAAATATTAAATTGATTTGATATATCTTTGTTAATTAGTTATGAATTGATTTAATAAATTTTCTTTTAAATAAATATTTAACTGATAAATTATCTTTTAAAAGCTAATTAAAATGTTTTCTATTTATAATATATATATATATATATATATATATATATATATATATATCTGTATATATTGAAATAGATAATCTTTGTTTTAAATTTAATAAATCAAGATATGTTTCTAATTCTAATGTTTTTGTACATTTGGAAATTTGATTTAATATTAAGCTATTAAATAGACAACCATACAATTTTTAAATACTCAAGATAAATGTCAATTTGTTTAAAATGATTCTAGCTTAAGTTAAATTTAAATAAAAAGGATTTTATAAATAAGAGATATTTCCTTTTATAAATTATTTTAATAATGAGTTATATTTAAACAAACTAAATAAGTAATATAATTTCTTTACAGATAGATTGCTAATCCAAATAGAAATTGTTATTTTAAATTTATTTGTATTTTGGAAAGCTCTGATTTGTAAACTTAAAATAAAATCTTTCAAAAATGATTAAGATGAAGTAAATCTTTTAAAATATTAAGCTTGAACATATATCAAACATATGTTATATAAAAATAAAAATAATAAGCAAATGAGGTATAAAAAAATAAAAAAAACTAAAACAAGGTATATATTTCCACTTAAGCTAGTTATGCAAGAACAACAAAATGAATCTGGCAAGTAAAAGTAAGGTAATAGACAAAGTAATAAACATATTGTTGCAACAAATAAACATTCAAGTGTGTAAAACAAATTAAATTAGATGTAAGTGATAATTTGAGCCATGACAGAAGTATAGCAAACAAATGTACTTAAAATAAAAGTAGAAATAAATATTTAAGACAAATCATATAGTCTTGTAAGATAGAAGTAAACACTAACTAAAATAAAACAACATAGTATATATGTTTGTACAAACAAGTGAACACAGTATGCAGGCTTGAAAGGCAAGAGAAAAGATTAACATATATTCACATTCAATTTTAAACAAGCTGTAAGTCAAGCTAAAGACAATAGAATTTAATGCCCATATCTCAGCCACCAAAACAATCAATGTTAATATCTTAAGTACACAGTGCATATCGTTTCAGCCACCTAAATAATCAGCCTAGTCAAACAGACAAGAGAAATATCTCTGAAATGTTGTAAAAAAAAAAAAAAAAATTGTATAACCTGTATTGTACAAACACCATAATATTATAACCTGTAAATTCATGTATATATATCAACTTTTCTTCATATCAGTTCGACATCATCCCTGAGCAAAACTGAGACATATATATATATATATATCATCCAAAACTTGAGTATCTTCTTTTTAAAATCTGAAGTCAAGCTTGTGTATCTTTGAAACCTGAAGGCTGCACCTTGTTAAACTAAAACAAATATTGATTGTTGTATTCTAACTTAAGATTTAAACATATAGTACCATTCATTTAATACCAGCTCAACTTTTGGTCTACTGGAAATGTTAAAAATCTTTTCAGCCGAAATCTACAAAATCTTTTCAGCCTCCAAAATACAAAATCATGCCTGATAAAAACAAAAGTAAGAAAAGCTTGTTCTAGTAACACCTACCCCCTTTATACAAACTCTTCTCTATATATCCTTTTATTTCAGTTTACCTGAAATATAGCAAGTTCTTTTCTTTTTACAAACTGAAACAACATCAACTAAAAACAAAAGCAAGATGTTTGGCAGGAAGATCAAAGTAAAACTTTTCCAGTTGTAAAAGTTCACAACTGTTTCAAAGATAAGGGTGCTCTGTTCAAATCTTTTCGGTGAGTAACATTTTTTTTTAACTTAAATAAATCTAGTTGCATGTTATTCTCTGAATCAAATAAGTTGATATGAATTTTCTGGCATTTTCTATGAATGATTATAAGTGTGTATATACTGTTGAACATCAGTGTTATTGTTTGTGTTACCAGGCTCATGCTTAATTCAAAAATCTATATCTCTTGATCCAATCTATGTTAGGATTTAATTATCAAACAAAACTTGTTTGTTTTATCATAGAGAAGTTTTTTTTAAGATTTTGTTAAGTTAATTGAATTTGAATTTTCACTGGATATTTGAAAATAACAGAGTAAATCATTTATAAGCACCACTGCAAATTTAGTAATTTATTAGTTCAAGTTTATAAATCAAATCTATAAACAATATCATGATTTTTAATAATAAAATCATAAATTTTAGCTTGGGAATTAAGGTATAGTTCTGGGTTGAACATATTATGTAAATTCGTGACTTTCTGGTGATCTATAAATCGTGGAGGCACGGGGTTCTTCCAGGTGATGGAGGAGGGATCGTAGAAGCTAGGAAAAATCGTGGTTGGTGATAATAAGCATTGGGGAAATTGCGGCAGTGGATTTTCTCTTAGAACCCTAGTTTTTGCTGTGTGTAAAGAATCGATCACCATGGTCTACGCAATCGATCGAGTGCAGCAAGGATTTGAGGGACGATAGCGTGGTCGTAGGCGAAGTCGATGAAGGAATTGCAGACCTTCAGATGGTCAGAGACGTGGGGACGACACGTTGACAGGTATGGATATGCGGCGACTTCAATTTCCAGGTTTGGGAATGTCGAACTCGAATTTGACTTCAAGTTTTGAGTGGCAATCTGATGATCGAAGTTGGATGCTTGGATGGTTTCTGATATGTGGGGATCAGCGTTGATGATCAGTGGTGAGCGGCGCCACCGTGCATGTGCACGGTGGACTTCTTTGTGTTCAGCTGAGATGGATTTGAAAAGGAGTAAGTCGCTCGAGTTTTTCTCGAGTAAGCATCGGGTAAGGCTCGAAGCATATAGGGTTTTGTCTCGAAGTTTTCAGGGGGGTGTCTCAGGTAGATTATATGTTACAGGTTTAAGACCTGTAAGTTTAGAACAACTTAAACTGGAATTTAAATATTTCAAAGGCAGGGTTTAAATGGAGTTTAAATTCAAGTTTAAATATAAAGTCCAGTATGGTTTAAAATGTAGTTTGGGAAATTTGCAGTTAAGCCTGAGATAAGAAGTTGGATTTCAAATCCAAATTTGAATCAAAATTTCAGAAAATAAAAGAAACTTTAAAAATTTAATTGTTTAAATAACTTGGAAGTTTAAGTTGTATTTAAAAAAAAAAAATATGACTTGTATTTTGATGAATTTGGTTTTAAACTCTTTTAAACTTTTTATAAAACAAAAGGGAAATATGTAACCATTATTAAGAAACGTTCTTATTTTCAAAGTTAATTAAGATTATTTGAACCTTGTTAAAGTCAATTTATTCCCATTTTTTTTAAAAAAAAAATGAAATTTAAAAGTAAAATTTTGAAGGCAATTGTTTAATACCCTGTTAATGAAAATTTGATCATTTAAAATATTTTTATTCTTGAAATAAACGAAGATTTAGTGATTTATAATCATTAAGTAAATTAAAATGAATAATTAACCAATGTAATTAATTAATGATTTGGTTTAATTGATTTAGTAATTAAGAGTTTAAAATTAGTTAATTAAGATTTAAGATAATTTATTTAGGATAAATAAATTAGGAATTAAGGATCATTAACTAAATAAGGTTTTTAATATTCAAATTAATGATTAGTAATTAAGTAATCAAGTAATTAAGGATTAATTAAGTTATAGTTAACACTTAGTTAATTAAATAATGTTGGATAAATTAATGAGTTATTAAAGATAAATTGAATTGTAATTAATAATGGATGAATCTTAGTTAATTACTTTTGAAAAGTAATTAAAGGATTGTTAATAGTTAATGATGGTCATCAACTAAAATTATTTAATAATAAATTAATGTGATTAATTTTTGATAATTAATTAGATTAATTAATTTAAGATAATCAATTGTAAATTGTTTAAGTATAATTACTTAATGAAAGTAATTAAGGAATTAATTACTCATTGTAATTAATTCTATTTAATATGAATTATTTAAGTTACTTAATTAAGTTTAATTAATTTAAATAATTATTTGATGATGTGATAAGTATAATTACTTAGGGAAGTAATTAATGATAATTACTAGATGTAATTAACTGAGGATGATAGTGGAAGTAATTTGAATATACTTGGTATAATTAATCAAGAGATTAATTAGAGGAATAAATATTGGAGTAATTAATTTATTGGGTAAAGGCAATTAAGGGTAATTAATTACTGAATGGGGTTAATCAAGGATGATTAACAATTTGATCAAATTGAAGATTAATTACTTAATGTAATTAATCGAAATAGAAATATAAGTAGAGAACATTAATTGTTATAATTAATAATTTAATGAATTTATCTGGAAATAATAAATAAATGAATTGATTCATTAATGTAATAATTAGGAAGCAATTTAGTAAATTAAGGCTAATCTCTATATTGGTTAAAGAATAGTTAATTTGTGAATATAATTAATGGATCATTATTTAAATGTGATTAAAGATAATAAATCAAGAATGATAAATTAAAAATGAATAATTGGATGATGACTAATTAATTGATTGTTAATTGATTAATGGTGAAATAAGCAAGATTTATAATGGTAAAGTAAATAATTCAAATTACTTTAAATTAATTAGAAATGAAGTAATTAATTTAATTCATTTTAAATTAATTATAGCTGATGTGATTGCTTATGTATGGATGGATGATATTGTTTGCCTTGAATGATTTGAGATATGAGATATTTATGCTATGTAATATGGATGCTTGGTTTAAGTATAATAAAATTTAATTATCTATTTTGATGATAACATGAATTATCTGTTTATGATGATGTGATTATCTATTGTGATATTGTGAATTATCTATCTGTGTGTATATTGATGATATTGAATTGAACTGTTAAGACTAAATAGACAACTTGGCCTTAAAAGACACGTTTTGGATTTCGATGAGACCGGGATTGGGTTTCCATATTTGGAATCCGAAAACCACATCGACTCCAATTAAACGTTAGGTCGTTAATCCTAGTGGAGCAAGTGAAGACTCGAGGTGTAAGGGCTATACGTCAGTATAACTCTGTGGGTGATTCCATAATGAGTTTGACGGAATAGTACTTATAGATTCGAGATGGTGAATCAGAGTGCAAGGGTTATCGTCGTTAACTCTGAGGGTGATTCCAAAATGAGTGTAACGAGATAATGCCTTCGGTTTCGTTCGAACCCAGAACGAACTTGTATGGATTGAATGCTTTCAACACATCGTCAGGCGGGCGATGAGCATTCTAAGAGATATGTTCTATAAAGGTAATGGTAACCTCAAGCCTCATCAACCGGGAATGGCTAAAACAGGGGAGATGCAGCAAGGTTAGGTGGGTCATGCCCAAGCAGGACAAGATATTTCCCCTGTCTAGATGTCCCTTTTTATTTCGGCTGTGTGGGCGGTTGGTTCGCGACAACTGCTGGGGTTTATCTTGTTCGGGACTGTTCAGTAAGGAATGGTTCCGGCCTTGTGTTGCAGGGGATGAAGGGAGTAATCCTCGGTACGTTGATCTAGGCCACGTACTGTGACGGGCGGTACCCCAGTAGCCCTGCCATTGTATGGAATCCACAATCCAATAAGTGCCAACGGTTTTGATTGTATTACCCACTTTTGTGGCTAGTAGCTGGAATTTAATAAATGTAACAATTTCGGCTATTTTCTATTTACTTGAAAACCCTAGACCTATTATAATATCACAGAATTTCCTATCAAATGTTTTGGTTAGCGTAAGGTAAAAACTTTTCCATGTTTATGTGTGGGGAGTCTTACGTGATACCTTTCTTTCAAAGGATTTTCAAAGTTAAGCAACTTTAACATGTTACTCATACCAGACCCATGTCTGGCCCGGAGTTTATTTTTGTTTTTTCATAAACTCTCGGGTACCCAAATTTTTACGGGTAGCCAAGGGATTCAGGTTTAGCTTTGACGAACTCTGGAGGAGCAATGGAGCAGGAGGCTTCAGCGTTGTAGATACATATTTATATAGTTCCGCTGTGTTGGTATCTCTGTGTCATATTGTTGAGTTGTATTGTATTGAGTTGTGTTAACTAGACAGGTGTTTATAACTGTCTAGTATCTGATGTATTATCTGTATAACTCTGATTGATGTAGTATATTATATAATACTTATATGATTATTATAATTTATTCGTTCCGCTGTGAGATTCTGATGTTGTTGTTCTTTCTTCTCTATCTTTTCTATTTTCTCACCTCTTTCTTTTCTTATTTACGATACATCTTCCTGGACGTAGGAAGTATGGGTCTTTACAGTTTGGTTTGAATATATTTGGGTATTGAGTTACTAAAAAAATATAATAATAAAGATTGGATTTTTGAAGGGAAATAAAAAGAGAGAATTTATTTGTAAGTAAAATAATTTTGAAGAATTTGGATAATTAAAGAATGAATTGGGAAAAAGATAAAAGTTGATTTTAAATTCAATAAATAATTCCGGGTATGGGAAAGGAGATTTATAGAGAAATGGGAATAAAATGAATTTTTAAACCTAAGTAATATTATTGAAGCAAATAAAGAATTTATTTTAAATTCAAGGTTTAAAATTTGTTTGGAAAGATAATGAAGAGATTTAGAAAGGTATGAAATTGGTATTCCATTTCAATAAGATTTTAAATTATAATAAAGAAGTTAAATCTGAAGTTAATGGGTTTTGATATAAATTGAGAAATTTATTTTTAAAAATGAAGTAAATTTGAAAATCGATTTGGAAATTGATAAAATGTTTGAAATTTTGAGGAGACGATGGAATTTATAAACTGGGTTTATAAAGTGAAACATTTTCTAGAGGATAATTTGGAAGTATAAATTCACGATGGGAATTTAGAGTAGATTGGGTAATTTGTTTTAAAAATAATAGTGGTTTATTTTTAAAAGGTGTGGAAATGGAAAGTGTATTTCCAAGGGAAACCAAGTATATTTTAAAGGAGATTTTTATGTAAAAGTTTAAGGTTTTAAAAATTTGGTTTAAAGAAATGTTTTAGGAAATTTATTATTTTAATTGTTTTAAAATTCTAAAGTAAATATTATTTCAAGTCTATTTTAGTTGTAAATATATAAAAGTTAAATTATTGTGATGTTTTTTTAAAAGAAATTTTCTAATATTTATACTTATATAAAACTTTCATTTTTTAAAGGGGTTTTAGCTTAAGTTTTACATAAAAGAGTAGTATAAAAATTCATAACAAGTATTTTAAATAAAGAGTTTTAAGTAGTTTCTATTTTAAATATTTTAAAGTGTATATTTTTTTACAAAGTGTATAAATGGATTATAATATTAAATGTTTTAAAATATATTTTTAAAATAAAGTGATTTAAATTATTTTGAAATCTAAAGTATTTAGACTTGGTAAATTTCAGAGTTTGGGAAATTTATTCCGCGGGAGAAAAATAATTGAAACTATTTTCAAAGAGTTGAAAAGTGGAAATATATCTTGCGAAGATATTTTAAGGATTATAAATAATTTGGGGAAAATTATTATGGCTTAATGATTGCTTGTGAATGTTATTTGATAGCTAAATAGCCGACTATCAATATTGGCCAAAGCGCTGATCGTTTCGAAGAGACCGAGATCGGGTTTAATTTCCTAAAAACCACTTCGATCCGGTTTGAACATTTTCGTGCGGAAGACAAGAGCTGGGAGTCAAAGTGGAGCGGTGAAGTGGAAGGGCTAATCGCTGCTAATCTTGAGGGTGATTCCAAAATGGATGTGGTAAGAATAGTGCCTTCGGTTCCGTTCGAACCCGGAGCGGACTTGTATGGACGAATGCTTTCAAAACATCATCGGGAGGACGATGAGCATTCTAAATGATTGTGTGCTAAAAAAGGTAACGCATAGGCTCGAGCCTCATCAACCGAAAATGGCTAAAACAGGGGAGGTGCACACAAGGCTAAGTGGCTAGCAACCAATTAGAGTAAGTTCACCCCTGTCTGGATGCCCTTTTTATATTTGGCTGTGTGGCGGTTGTTGATCCTAACCGCGGGGTGAACTTATTCGGGCTATCCAGTAAGGAGTAGTCCGGTCTTGTGTTGCAAGGGATTTAGGGTGGATCCTCGGTGCAGTGATCTAGGCCGCGTACTGTGACGGGCAGTACCCAGTAGCCCTGCCATTGATGGAAATCCATTTTCCTTACGTGCCTTTACAGTTTTTTTTGTATACCTATTATCTGTAATTTAATAAATGTAACAATTTTGGCTATTTGAATAAGTATTTGTATATAGACACTATTATAATATCAGAGGATTTTATAAGAAATGGTTAGGTTATTGTAAGGTAAAAACCCAGCATGTTTATTTGTGGCGTGGTCTTACGAGATACCTTTGTTTTCAAATGGTTTTGAAAACTTTAATAATCTAATTGAGTCTGTTTTCTCATGCTAGTTTTCCAGACTGACTCGGGTGTTATTTAACTATAATGCTCTGGTCAGACCAGTATTATAGATACAGGAAAGGATGCTATGGAGCTCAAGAGTCGAGCTGGATGGCGAGACGTACTTCCGTACTTGATTATTATTCCACCGTGTATTCAGTTTCGTGAGGATAGGATATGATGGTTGTCCAGTTGTGTGTTATGAATTTTGTTGTACTCTGATGATGTAATTTATAAACATATATAATTCTTTTTGTTTTAAAGATTAGTCATTTATCTATTATATATTGTTCCGCTGTGATTGTGAGATTCTAATATTGTTTCTATTTCTTCTTCTACCTCCTTCTTCTTTTAACCCTAATGGTTTGATTTTCGAGTATCGAAAAATCGGGTCGTTACATAACACTTTCAAAAGCAATGCTTTACCCCGGTTCTTTTAAGACCCTTTGTTCTATTAAAAGATAAACCAAAGGTTTCAAAAGGAATGAATTTAAATTGTTTCAAAGCTATGATCCACAAACTTTTACTTGGACCTGATGCTTTCGAAAGGTTTGTTTTAAGTAAGGAAGTTTTATTCTTTCGAAAAGTATATGATGTAAGTTTTGAAAGGGAGGTATCCCAATGTTTTTGAAAGGTTACTTGAGTCATCAAATGGAAGGTTTCCAATGCTTTCGAAAGGCAAGTTTAAAGTATTTTGGAGAGAGGACATCTAAGGTTTCATGAAGCCGTCGAAGGGATACTTTAAATGACTTCGAAAAGGTACGTTTTGGCCTTTTAGCCTAGTGTTTAAAGGTAAAACAGTTAACCTATTTTGAAAGAGGTACTTTCAATGAATTCGAAATGACTTTTTAAGGTTTTTAAACAAGGGTTTCGAAGGTGATATCTTGGATTTAAAACCTAACGTTTTCTTAGTTAAAGAAGGGCTTTGACTTGTTTTAAAGGGATAGATAACCCTATGATTTAGGTTTTCATCAACATTGTTTTGCTTAAATCATATATCATGGCAAAGATATTTGAGTAAAGCAAAGTGTATATTTTCCTTGTATAATTATGGTTTAAATGGATAAATCAATTTAAAAGAAATGTTTTCAAGGAAAATTCTATAGGGTAGTTAACCCTAAGTAAATGACTCGGATATTAGAATACCAAATGGAACTGCTATCGGGTCACACCCTATACTTTAGCTAGTAGCCCTTAGCTAATATAAGTCCAAACTTCTAGTGTGCAAGGCATTGTCATGAGTAAGACTAAAATGATGTTACACATAGAAAGGAATATACAAAGAAATATATGTTATTGGTGAGCCCATAAAACCATTAGGATCAATTGACTCTGGGAGAAGTAAGTTAAGGACAGACCGTTTAGTAGTGTGTCTAACAGAAGTTAGATTATTTATTTTGTCTGGTAGGCCCGAGTCACCCAATGGTTAGTAACTAGCCAAACAAAACTGTATTGTTCGGATAGATAGTCCATTGATTACCTAGTTTATATGCATATATGATATTGCTATTATTTCTTTAATCGGTTTGATTGTAGGATTCTGATTTGCAAAAGATTTGTTTTAAAAAGGGTATTATTGAGAGGAAAACTGTTTCGCTAAGCGGCGTGGTCTCACTTAATATCAATAAACAGAGATGTAATAGTATTATTCACACCAGGCTTTATATCTGATTCGAAGTTTATGTTTTTCCATTAAACTCTTAGGTGCTTAAAAAAAATTTTAGTACAGGTTTAGCAGGTGGATGAATAAGCTTTCGAAAATGTGCAGGAGGCAAAGATAGCTATAAAGGAGCTTTTAAGTTTTATTTCCCCTGTGATGTACTAAGACTGATATGCCTATTTAATACTTTGATCATCCAAGGAGGCATCTTTATATATCACTCTTGGCATATTTTGTAATAATTATATTTGATCAAAACCTAGGAATAGTTCGGGTTGTATCTGAATATGAAATATTGATTTGAAATGTAATCAGAAAAGCATTTTTTAAATCTATGCTATTCTTTTAGTATTCATACGATTCTAATATACGGATACCATTAACATTGTCGTTTTTTGTTATCGAAAGTTAATACTAGTGATGGCTACATCATTTGTAGCCCTTAGCTTCGGGCCTTAAAATATGGGATGTTACAACTTAGTATCAAAGAAATTTCAAACTTAAAATGATTTTGAAAAACATAATCTCAATGAATTAGAGAAAAGATTGGGATATGAGATAACGTTATAGTAACATACTTGTATTTGCTATATATAAGTATACACTTTATCTCTATCCTCTCATTTCTCTTAGGCTATTCTTTTGTATCTTACAAAGACTCGAATGTAGATTTTAAGGATGTAAGATATGGATGCTAGTAGTGGAAGAGTTAACATTGGTGGAGGAAGCACCACGGCCAATGGAAATGCTAGATCAAACAATAGAATGAATCCACGTCAGGCACAAGCTGCTAATGTGGGGGCCGGAATGACGCAATTAAATATGGGTGCTATATATCAGTTCTTCGTTAATATGATGCAGGCTAGAGTTACTACGGGTTTGATTGGAAGAAATGCTGATGGAGGAAATCAGGGGGATCCATTGGTCACTAATTATGCTATGTTGAGTAGAGATTATGCCAAGTGGGAGGAAAACCGTTTATCGAGACCAAGGATGCAATTTAAGTGGAGAACTGGTAACTTCATTGTGAGAGGATTTTTGCCGAATTAGGGCTCAATGATGAACAGAAAAGGAGGATTGCTTTTAGGAAATTACAGGGAGCAGTATACGGTGACAGTTAATGAGGAGACCATGACTTGGGCCGAGTTTATAAGAAGGTTTGAGGAGAGGGTTATGTCTAAGATTGCGAAATCAACTCTGCTCAGGAGATTCAATGAGTTGGAGCAGGGAGACATGACACTGCTTGAGTATGCAACCAGATCTTAGGAGCTATGATACGGTAATGCTACGGTTGATACAGTTATTAAAAGGAATGAGAAGTTCATTCACAGGTTGAAGCATTAGCTTGACAAGGCCACATTATTATATATTAGAGATCTGTGCAATGTAGTTGTTGAGATGGTTTTGAGGCAAAAAAAGATGCTTGCTTTTCTTGAGGGTAACAAAGAAAGGGGAGCTCAAGGAGGTCAGAACCAAAAGTGGAAGTCTTTCCATAAGAAGGGAGCTCAGAAGAGTGGAGCTGCCAAGAGGGAAAAGACAAAAGTTGTAACGACCCGTAAATTTCAATAAATAAATTGATTAATTTGATTTGGATCTTAGTAATTAAATGTAGACAAAAATAAAAATTTTATAATTTATAATGAATCAAATATTACAAATGAAATGCAACCGTGGAAATTTAAGCTAAGTATTAACAATTAAAATGGAATGTTGATTAAATGGAGTACTGTAAATTGTTATACTAAGCTAAGAATTGAATATAAAAAAACAAAGGCAAATAGTAAATCAATCAATGAATTTATTTAAAATTGTAAAGTTATAATAATAAATAGTAATTGAATGTCTTGTAAGAAGTTATAATATTGTGTGGAAAGGGAAACTTATAAAAGTATGAATGAGAGTGGGCATTTAATTAACCAATGCAATAATGTATTGATAAATAATAACTAAATGAAAATTTAGGTAGTAATGTTAATGGCAGTTGATGAATAACCAATTTAATGCAATCCAAATTGGTTGAAACCAAGTAAATAAATTTATTGAGAATATTTAACCGTAATTAATATATATATTTGGCAAAGATATAGTAAATGAAATTAGGACAGTTAATAACAAAGGAGTTAGAAATTTGAATAGATTAAATGTAACATTTATCCAATTGTAAGATGTAAATGGCATATAATAGTGTAATAGATAAGGACCCATGTTGACATCACCTTTAAGACGGTAAGTTATAATTGATTCATAATAAGGAAAAATTGAATAGATTTATTTGAACGGTAATTGACAATTAATGAATGAATTAAAATTGGAAAAGTCGTAATTGTTTGCATTAAATTAATTTTTGGTAATCAATTGTAATGAATCTAAATTTAACGTTTTGTGATGTAAATTTACGTAATAATCGGAAATCAATGTTAATTATACCCATAAAATGCCAATTTATTGAAAAGCAAGATTTTAAATAAATGAACGGTTTTATTTAGATTTCAATTGATAATTAATGAAGTTTAATGTGAAATCAAATTGCAATTAATTGCCTTAATTTATGCAGTTAGGGTAGGTTTGATTTGCCATTGAGAATGGTTATTTTATAAAATGTAATAAATGTTAATTTTATTTATAATATGAAGATTGGTTGATTTAAGGAGTGAAAACCAATATTTGTTAATTTATTGGAAATTTGAAATTTAATAATTGGATTAATTGCAAATAAGTGGAATATAATATTAAAATATTGCATAAATGAGAATTTAGATGAAAGGGGAGAATGTTAATGTGACGGATTTTGATTCCAATATTTATTTCATCCGTTTGTCAATAATGAATGGATATAATTTTGATTGATGTAATTAAATGGAATTTTTTAAAATTTATTTATAAATTCTGAATTTAATAAATTGTGGTTGATACTGGAATTGATGAATTAATTAACTCTAAATGGACACCTAAATTGTCTAAATTAGTATAAAGGACTAAGAAATTTAAAAATGAATAAATTGGTCAATTATAGAGTTTAAAATGAAAATTTGATTTAATTAATAAATTATTTATTTATTTAATTAATGTAAAAATAGCCATTTTGGCCACTGACTCGGATTTTGATGAAACCAGTTTCATCGGATCCGTAACGGTGAATTATTGTAGAATTTCAAGTTTCGTAGCAATCGGACTTGTAGTTTGATCGTACAGACTCGAAACGCCTTGAAATTAATGAAATTGAAATCAACTGAAATCAATTTGAAAAATATTGATTTTAGCATAACTTGTTCATACAATGGAATTTGGACTTGAAACCTTTTCCATTGCGTTCAAAATATTTTAAAACATCTATTTCGATATGGGTTGACCCAATTTCATTACGAAGTCGAAACGGGCTTTTTGGGCCACTTTGGCGTTAGCGCGTAAATCTATCTTATCCATCCATTCAAATGTCAACTCTGCCTATATATATCCTGCTATAAACCCTAGCAGCCTCTGTTCCTCATTTCTATATGTTCTATTCACCTCCTCACTTCAATGGCAGAAAAACCCTAATTCCAATTGCAATCCCAAATCAAATCCAAAGCTGAAATTTCAAACTCCACAATATATGCCAAATTTTATATCAATTCGAAGATCTCGAAGAGTGTAACTCAGATCTGCAACCCTTTTTTGATTCGACGCATTGTTTGTTCAGAAATCGAAGAACAATTTTCGGCCGTTCGTTTTGTGTTATTGGTTTCGACGATGGATCTTCATCCGGGAAGCGATCGAGGGTATGCATCGCGTAGAGGAGAATCAAGGCTTCGCATCGGTGGTTTTGTTGGGTGTCGTAGTCGACTGGAGTTGGCCAAAAATGCCTTCGAACGACCGACGGTGGCCACGCCCTCGCGTGGGCCAGAGGGGGTCGGGTGGAGCGATGCTCTGGGGGATAGGTCGGTTGGTGGTGGCCGTTTCGATGGTGACGGTGGATCATGCTAGAAGTACTCGGATGGTCGAGCGTTTTGTAGAAATCTGTGGCGGCTAGGGCTTCTGTGTTCGTTTTTTTCGGCAGCGTGCGTGTTGAAAAGATGTTGACGTGGCAGGTAATAGTGGTAACTTCTATTTTATTTTATTTTAAATTTAATCTAAATTCCAATCTTCAAATTGTAATAACTCTCACATACGAGGTCCGTTTTACGCGCGGTTTTTTTCGCTAGGTTCGTATTGGAATTCCGTACATTTAGCGCTGGTTTGGACGAATTCTGAGACTGGTCAAATTTTGGGTTTAAATTGAATTTAAATTCAATTTAAATTCAAAAGGTGAGTGTTTTAACCCACTCAAAACTTATAAAATTTCTTATGTTTGTTAAATTTATTTATGATGTGATTTGAAATTTATAGCTGTTTGGCATCATCTTACTTAAATTGCATTTATTTGAATTAATTTTGGTATCAATTTATTTATTGCATATAAACTGTCAGTTAAATTTTCATTTAATTTATTATTGAATATAAACTGCTAGTTGATACCTGTTGTTTATTTTCCGTTATATATTGATGTTATTGATTGAATTGGATGATGATTGTGATTAATTGTTGATGATTGTTATTGGATAAATGGATGTTGTATTTTATATCGTTATAAACTGCAAATTGTTATGCACTTTATTCCCTTCGGGATTGCGGTTTGAAATGATATGTAACCGTATTCTATTTTAAATTATGGATTGAAATGATAAATATCTGCATCACTTGACCATAGGGTAGAAAATCATATACAGACACCGTGGTATATATATAAAACTATTTTGAGATGATTTTCTATGGCTTTGTAAAGAAATATATGATTTTATGAGATAGTGATTTGGATATTTTATAAATGTTATTTTATATATAGTTAAAATTTTGGTTTTAAGCTACATATAAAATTTGTTTAAAGTATAAAAGAAGTTTAATCATAAAGTTTGATTTTATTAAAATATAATATGGATAAGTATGTACTTAAATTATATTTTAATATAGAGTTTATATTGATTTTATAAATCAAGGTTGAGAAGATAGTTTTAAAATTGATTTGAGATTTTACTTAATTAAGAGTTATATGTAATAAGAATCCATTTGGAATTTATTGGAATTGAGATTTTTAAAGGAATATGGTTTTACAACTTAATTCGGGTTTAAGGTGATTTAAGTGAATGTATGAAATCTAAATAAATTGACGAATATTCAGTTATTGAATTAGAAGCTTTATTTAAAGGATATTGGATTTATTAAGAAAACATTTCAAACTAAATAATAGTAAAGTGAATTTGGTATATATATATATGAATTGTAAAACTTAGTTTTGAAATATTGAAAAATTAAAGCTTTGAAATATATGGAAACTGAATGGTTATTTGGGAATTCAAATCGGTATTTGGAAATTTAGTTGTGAAATTTAAGAAGCTATTTTATTATAGAAAGTAATTTAATATTTAAGCCATTAAGTATTAGAAGTTATGTTTCAAAGCTTTGGGGTTCAAGGTATATAGATTTGAAAGTACCATGATTGTGGAAAAAGAATATATTTGAAATAAAAAGATATCATATTGATTTGGGTTTTAAAATAGAAATGATATCGTATTTATATGGTTTTGAAAAGGATATTATATTCTGGTTTTAAAGTATAAACTATTTTGAAAAACACCGCGGTGTTATAATAACGATTGGTTGTTGAAGAGACCAGGATCGGAAGTTGTCATACTCTCTGCCAACCCTGAAAACCACTTCAACAACTGTGTACGCAGTGGAGATTCCAGAATGAAGTAGGATGGTGGCGGCGTTTCTTTTAAGGTAAATACATAGACCCAACTCCCGTGAGTTGGCATAAGGTGGCTAAAACAGGAGCGATTCTCGGGCCAATGAGGTAGCACCTTTGATCGGACACATCCCTTCGATATTATACTTTGACTTTTGGATTGATTCGGTGGCCACTTTTGATTTTTTTTTGTTTGAGGGTGTGGCTCGAGGTGGGCGGTAGCTGCGGCTATGCGTTACCACCAGCCCGGATGCATAATTGGTATATCTACCTCGGCATTGTCTAGTTGTGCCGTGTCACCTACCCTAGCGCGCCTTGTACAAGTTTCTATTTGTGTCGTAACTATGGAGTATCCTCTAGTAGCCTCCCGATCAGGAGGTATTATGTTACTGTATAGACTATTGGCATTATTTGTGTTAGGAATATTGGGTCACTCCTTAACGCTATTTAAAAGTAAGTTTATTTTACTAATAGACACTATTATAATAGCGAAATATTACTACATAGTAAATAGTTTAACGGATCCTTAGGAGATGTGAATCCCGAGCATCTCTTGAGTTACTGCACTCACGTTAGACACTGGATAGGAGATGTCAAATCCCGTAAACATCTCTGACGTCGTTCCACTCATATTGTTTATTGTTGATTTAACTTACATAAGATATTTTAGTTCTGACTCGAGTGTTTTGTTCTTTCAATTCGCTCGGGTCAGTCCGAGCATTTCAGGATTTGAAGATTTTATTCTGGAGGACGAAGACGAAAATTTGTAGTACTATTATCTACTATATTATTCAACTACACCATTAAATTCCGCTGCATTAATTACTATTCTCTGGTATGTGTACTCTGATATGTATTGTATAAATATAATTAAATGTTTTGTAAAACAGCTTCATGAACTGTTATTTGATTATTATATTTTATCGTTCCGCTGCAAGATTCTATTTTGTTTTATTTCTTCCCTGCTTTTTCTTATTTACCCCCATAACAATGCGTCGTTCTGTATGATTTAAGTCTGACGTGTGTGGTTTTTCGTCGATTTAAACCGTGCGGAAAGGCGGGATGTTACATCTGGTATCAGAGCTTTGGTTTAGCGATAAACCTTAGCTTTGTGGGGGTTTGGCTCTTTATTAATATTGTATTAATACCTTATGGGAGTCGCTGAGCGTACATATATGAGAGAGCGTATTTGTTAGTGTTATAAAAAGGTTTTATATTATGTTAATCTGTTCCGTTTTGTATTTATAAATTCTGGTTGGTGCATGGGACGCTATGACATCAATAGGGATTTCTAAACACTTAATATGACAGACCGACATAATATTTGGTTTTAATATAGGTGAATGAAATAATTTTTCCTATTATATTTTCTATATATATATAAAATAAATTTTTATAAATGATATATATATTTGGTTGCAATATATTGGTTGGTAGGTAATGAAATTTATAAATGATAGTTGAAATAAGACTGAAGATAAAATCAATGAAAATTTGGAAATTTTGGAACTTAAGTCCGGGATTTTGAAAAAAAGCTTCCAAAGGATTTTGAAATATAATAATATTATTTAGAAGTATTATCTGATATAAATATTTCAATATGATTTGAAAGAATTGTTTTGAAGAAACTTTGGAAAGTGATAGCTCTGTACTTCCCTCTCTGTCGCTGGAAAATAATTTTGGTGATGGCGGCCGCATCATCGACATTCATTTTCGAGTTTCGAAGTGGAAAGGCCACTGTAGTAGTTTTACTACAGATTTATTTTGATAACCAAATATAAATTTTAAATTGTTTTAAATATAATTGGATATATAAATTGTAAGTTTATATTTATCTATTATTTTAAAATGAATTGAAATTAAACCCGGTATTTAATTCTTAAGTTTTCGCTAATTAATAGTTTTAATTAGGGTAGTGAAAGGGTAGTTAACTAATAATTGGAACCTTTAAATAAAATAAGAGATTAAATGCCTGGTTATAAATGAAATTTAAAGAAATTTGAAATTGTAATCTATAAAACAAAGGATAGGATTATTAAATATTAATATTAGTTAAAGGAAATGAGAAAAACTTGTATGACTTTCAATTACAGTCTTAAAGGCATATATATAACTTACCAAAGATCTGAAAGTTGAAATGTTAATAAGAAATTTTAATTGATATTATACAAGTAAAACTTGAAGGTAATAAATAAGAATTTGATGTGCAGATGAAATGCTACTAGTTTAATAGAAATGTAAGTATTATAAGTAAATGATAATAAACTTAAGTAAATAAGTTGAAGTTATTGCTAAATAAAATTGAAAGACATAAATGTAAATTAAAAAATAAACCATTACATGAATGAAAAAGAGAAATCAAAAAATAAATGTGTGAATGAAATTAAAGGATAAACAAAATCTGTTGTTTGAAATTGTTGCGTTTGTTTTGGTTTATGGTTGTTTGGGTAAGGATACTTTAAAATTGTTTGGATTTATGAATAATCTATTTAGCTTCATCCGAGACTGTTGAGTAAACGGTGTGCTGAGTAGTTTATATTTCCATCTTGTACAATTTGAAGTTTGAACCCGAACAACTATTTGTTTTGTTGATATGAATGAATGATTGATTTGTATTGATTCTATGTGATGGTTGTATGCTTGTTGCAAGTGATGGTTGATTGATTTGTTTATTGTGATTAAAACAACTTAAATATTTCATTTTATATAATTGTTAACCTTTTGGATTATATAAGTGAAATACAGGTTATGGAAGCAATTGCTACTGCTTTTTGTTTCATAATTAAACCTTAATTACCCGACAAATAGGTACGTTTTCGGATTTCGGTTTTATAACGTTATATTATTATTGTTTTCCCGTGTTGGGATATTTATTATTTTGGAAAATATATTTTGTATATTGTATATTTGATATTATGTTTTCTTCCGAGTCTCTCCGTACAAAGGAGACTCTGCCGAAATTTTTCGAAAATTTTGAACTTAATTTTTTTTTAATGTTTTCCAAACTTTATAAAATCTGAGTATAAAAAGAACTGATTGTTATAAAATTGGTATAGTTTATTTAAAATAATTAATTTTGTAAGTTTGTTTGTTATAAAGTTAATATTTTTGAATAAGATATATTATTTCCTTGATTCTGTCCTTTTTCCCTTCTTTTTCCTTTTCGGGGACGAAAAGTTTTGAGTGGGGGAGAGTGTAACGACTTGTAAATTTCAATAAATAAATTGATTAATTTGATTTGGATCTTAGTAATTAAATGTAGAAAGAAATAAAAAAATTATAATTTATAATGAAGCAAATGTTACAAATGAAATGCAACCATGGAAATTTAGGCTAAGTATTAACAATTAAAATGAAATGTTGATTAAATGAAGTACTGTAAATTGTTATACAAAGCTAAGAATTGAATATAAGAAAACAAAGGCAAATAGTAAATCAATCAATGTATTTATTTAAAATTGTAAAGTTATAATAATAAATAGTAATTGAATGTCTTGTAAAAAGTTATAATATTGTGTGGAAAGGGAAACTTATAAAAGTATGAATGGGAGTGAGCCTTCAATTAACCAATGAAATAATATATTAATAAATAATAACTAAATGAAAATTTAGGTAGTAATGTTAATGGCAGTTGATGAATGACCAATTCAATGCAATCTAAATTGATTGAAACCAAGAAAATAAATTTATTGAGAATATTTAACCGTAATTAATGTATATATTTGGCAAAGATATAATAAATGAAATTAGGATAGTTAATAACAAAGGAGTTAGAAATTTGAATAGATTAAATGTAACATTTATACAACTGTAAGATGCAAATGGCATATAACAATGTAATAGATAAGTACCCATGTTGACATCACCTTTAAGATGGTAAGTTATAATTGATTCATAATAACGAAAAATTGAATTGATTTATTTGAATGGTAATTTACAATTAATGAATGAATTAAAATTGGAAAGGTCGTAATTGTTTGCATTAAATTAATTTTTGGTAATCAATTGCAATGAATCTAAATTTAACGTTTTGTGATGTAAATTTAAGTAATAATCAGAAATCAATGTTAATTATACCTATAAAATGTCAATTTATTGAATAGAAAGACTTTAAATAAATAAAAGGTTTTATTTAGATTTCAGTTGATAATTAATGAAGTTTAATGTGAAATCAAATTGCAATTAATCGCCTTAATTTGCGTAGTTAGGGTAGGTTTGATTTGCCATTGAAAATGGTTAATTCTATAAGATGTAATAAATGTTAATTTTATTTATAATATGAAGATTGGTTGATTTAAGGAGTGAAAACCAAGATTTGTTAATTTATTTGAAATTTGAAATTTAATAAGTGCTTTAATAGCAAATAAGTGGAATATGATATAAAAATATTACATAAATGAGAATTTAGATGAAAGGGGAGAATGTTAATGTGATGGATTTTGATTCCAATATTTATTTCATCTGTTTGTCAATAATGAATGGATATAATTTTGATTGATGCAATTAAATGGAATTTTTGAAAATTTATTTATAAATTCTGAATTCAATAAATTGAGGTTAATACTGGAGTTGATGAATTAATTAAATCTAAATGGACACCTAAATTGTTTAAATTATTATAAAGGACTAATAAATTTAAAAAAGATTAAATTGGTCAATTATAGAATTTAAAATGAAAATTTGATTTAATTAATAAATTATTTATTTATTTATTTAATGTAAAAATAGCCATTTTGGCCACTGACTCGGATTTCGACGAAACTAGTTTCATCGGATCCGTAACGGTGAATTATTGTAGAATTTCAAGTTTTGTAGCGATCGGACTTGTCGTTTGATCGTACGGACTCGAAACGTCTTGAAATTAATGAAATTGAAATCAATTAAAATCAATTAGAAAAGTATTGATTTTAGCATGACTTCTTCATACGATGGAATTTGGACTTGAAACCTTTTCCATTGCTTTCAAAATATTTTAAAACATCTATTTCGATACATGGGTTGACCTAGTTTCATTCCGAAGTCGAAACGGGCTTTTCGGGCCACTTTGGCATCTCGAAGAGCGTAACTCTGATCTGCAACCTATTTTTCGATTCGATGCATTGTTTGTCCAGAAATCGAAGAACAATTTTCAGCCGTTCGTTTTTGGTTATTGGTTTCGACGGTGGATCTTCAGCCGGGAAGCGATCGAGAGTATGCATCGCGTAGAGGAGAGCTAAGGCTTTGCATCTGTGGTTTCGTTGGGTGTCGTAGTTGACTGGAGTTGGCCAGAAATGCGTTCGAACGACCGGCGGCGGCCACGCCCTCGCGTGGGCCAGAAGGGGTCGGGTGGAGCGGTGCTTTGGGGATAGGTCGGCTGGTGGTGGCTGTTTCGATGGTGACGGTGGATCATGCCAGAAGTGCTCGGATGGTCGAGCGTTTTGGAGAAATCTGTGGCGGGGCTTCTGCGTTCATTTTTTTCCTGTAGCGTGCGTGCTAAGAAGATGTTGACGTGGTAGGTAATAGTGGTAACTTCTATTTTATTATATTTTAAATTTAATCTAAATTCCAATCTTCAAATTGCAATAACTCTCACATACGAGGTCCGTTTTACGCACGGTTTTCTCCGCTAGGTTCGTATTGGAATTCTGGACATTTTGGCGTAAATTTGGACGAATTCTGAGAATGGTCAAATTTTGGGTTTAAATTCAATTAAAATTCAAAAGGCGAGTGCTTTAACGCACTAACAACTTCTAAAATTTCTTATGTTTGTTAAATTTATTTATGATGTGATTTGAAATTTATTTATAGCTGTTTGGCATATATTTAATTATCATCTCGGTTAAATTGCATTTATTTGAATTAATTTTAGTATCAAATTTATTTATTGCATATAAACTATCAGTTAAATTTTCATTTAATTTATTATTGAATATAAACTGCTAGTTGATACCAGTTGTTTATTTTCCGTTATATATTGATGTTATTGATTGAATTGGACGATGATCGTGATTAATGGTTGATGATTGTTATTGGATGAATGGATGTTGTATTTTATATCGTTATAAATTGCAAATTGTTATGCACTTTATTCCATTCGGGATTGCGGTTTGAAATGATATATAACCATATTTTATTTTAAATTACGGATTGAAATGATAAATATCCGTATCACTTGACCATAGGGTAGAAAATCATATAAAGACACCGTGGTATATATATAAAAATATTTTGAGATGATTTTCTATGGCTTTGTAAAGAAATATATGATTTTATGAGATAGTGATTTGGATATTTTATAAATGTTATTTTATATATAGTTAAAATTTTGGTTTTAAGCTATGTATAAAATTTGTTTAAAGTATAAAAGAAGTTTAATAATAAAGTTTGATTTTATTAAAATATAATATGGATAAGTATGTACTTAAATTATATTTTAATATAGAGTTTATATTGATTTTATAAATCAAGGTTGAGAATATAGTTTTAAAATTGATTTGAGATTTTACTTAATTAAGAGTTATATGTAATAAGAGTCCATTTGGAATTGAGATTTTTAAAGGAATATGGTTTTACAACTTAATTCGAGTTTAAGGTAATTTAAGTGAATGTATGATATCTAAATAAATTGAGGAATATTCAATTATTGAATTAGAAGCTTTATTTAAAGGATATTGGATTTATTAAGAAAATATTTCAAAATAAATAATAGTAAAGTGAATTTAGTATATATATATATATATATATATATATATGAATTGTAAAATTTAGTTTTGAAATAATGAAAAATTAAAGCTTTGAAATATATGGAAACTAAATGGTTTATTTGGGAATTCAAATCGGTATTTGGAAATTTATTTGTGAAATTTAAGAAGCTATTTTATTACAGAAAGTAATTTAATATTTAAGCCATTAAGTATTAGAAGTTATGTTTCAAAGCTATGGGGTTCAAGGTATACAGATTTGAAAGTACCATGATTGTGGAAAAAGAATATATTTGAAATAAAAAGATATCATATTGATTTGGGTTTTAAAATAGAAATGATATCGTATTTATATGGTTTTGAAAAGGGATATTATATTCTGGTTTTAAAGTACAAACTATTTTGAAAAAGACCGCGGTGTTATAATAACGATTGGTTGTTGAAGAGCCCGTGATCGGAAGTTGTCATACTCTCTGCCAACTTCGAAAACCACTTTACAACCGTGTACGCGGTGGAGATTCCAGAATGAAGTAGGATGGTGGCGGCGTTTCCTTTAAGGTTAATACGTGGACCCAACTCCCATGAGTTGGCATAAGGTGGCTAAAACAAGAGGGATTCTTGGGCCAATGAGGTAGCACCTTTGATCGGACACATCCCTTCGATATTGTACTTTGACTTTTGGATTGAATCGGTGGCCACTTTTGATTTTTTATTTGGGGGGTGTAGCTCGAGGTGGGCGGTAGCTGCGGCTATGCGTTACCACCAGCCCGGATGCGTAATTGGTATATCTACCCTGGCATTTCCTAGTTATGTCGTGTCACCTACCCTAGCGCGCCTTGTACGCGTTTCCATTTGTGTCGTACCTATGGAGTATCCTCTGGTAGCCTCCCGATCAGGAGGTATTACGGTACTGTATAGACTATTGGCATTGTTTGTGTTAAGGAGAATATTGGGTCACTCCTTAACGCTATTTAAAAGTAAGTTTATTTTACTAATAGACACTATTATAATAGCGAAATATTACAACATAGTAAATAGTTTAACGGATTCTTAGGAGATGTGAATCCCGAGCACTCTTGAGTTACTGCACTCACGTTAGACACTGGATAGGAGATGTCAAATCCCGTAAACATCTCTGACGTTGTTCCACTCATATTGTTTATTGTTCATTTAACTTGCATAAGATATTTTAGTTCAGACTCGAGTGTTTTGTTCTTTCAATTCGCTCGGGTCAGTCCGAGCATTTCAGGATTTGAAGATTTTATTCTGGAGGACGAAGACGAAGATTTATAGTACTATTATCTACTATATTATTCAACTACACCATTAAATTCCGCTGCATTAATTATTATTCTCTGGTATGGGTACTGTGATATGTATTGTATAAATATAATCAAATGTTTTGTAAAACAGCTTCATGAACTGTTATTTGATTATTATATTTTATCATTCCGCTGCAAGATTCTATTTTGTTTTATTTCTTCCCTGCTTTTTCTTTTTTACCCCATAACAATCCGTCGTTCTGTATGATTTAAGTCTGACGTGTGTGGTTTATCGTCGATTTAAACCGTGCGGAAAGGCGGGATGTTACAAAATTTTCTGTTATGAGTGTGATAAAAAGGATAATATGCTCATGCATGCTGGACAGGCAAAGGGAAGAAAGCCGCTGACAAGAAAGGAGTGAGATGCTTCAGCTGCGATCAAATTGGACATTATAAGAGCCAGTGAAAGGAGCCAACCAAGGATGGAAAAGTCAAGATGTTTTCATTGTTACCAGCTACCTTCAGACATTCAGTAGAGGAGAAGGGAAAGCTGTGTTTGGAGGTACGCTTTTGATTCATGGTATACCAGTTAGAGTTCTATTTGATACTGGTGCATCGCATTATTTTACATCTCATTGTTTGGTAGATAAGCTTAACCTAGAACTTTCATACCTAGTTATTTCCTTAAGGGTTGCGATCTGGTAGGAGAATATGCGACACTTAGGAAGAAGTATGACCATCTTGTTGAGTTATACATTTGTTTGCAGTTTACATGTGTTTGATTTCATAGGGTTTAGCATTATTTTAGGTATGGATTAGTTAAGTAAATACGATGCTAAGATATTTTGTCATGGTAGGAAAATAACTCTTAGACCCCTGATTGTAGTGAACGGATTATATACTCGGTAGAAAACCTTAGTTTTGAGGTTGATGCACCCTATGGTGTTGTGGAGGCAGAAGACGAGTTGAATAGAGTTTCTGTTGTTAGAGAATCCACAGTTGTCCTTTTAGCCCATAGAAGGGCTACCACCGAAACGAGCCATTGACTAACTGTGCACTAGCATTCTTTTGTAGATTTGATGAACCGAGTTTTCTGAAAGCACGTGGATAAGTTCGTATTGGTATTCATAGATGATATTTTAGTATTCTCTAAAGATGAAAGAGAGCATGAAGTTCATCTTAGAGTGGTACTTGAGACGTTGAGGCGGCATCAACTGAAAGTGAACTTTTAGAAGTGTCATTTCTAAAAGAAGGAAGTGATGTTTCTTGGTCATGTTGTCTCAAGGAAAGGGTTCCCTGTAGATCCGACTAAAATCGAAGCGGTAAATAATTGGAAGAGACCCAAGACAGTGACTGATATAAAGAGTTTTCTTGGATTAGCTGGTTATTATCAGAGATTCATTAAGGATTTTTCACGGATAGCGGCACCAATGACTAAGCTAATGTGGAAGGATGTGAAGTTCATTTGGATCGATAAATGTGAGCAAGCATTCCAAATATTAAAACACTTATTGACTAATGCACATGTGTTATTTTTTCAAAAAGGGAATCAGGACTTAGTAGTGTATACGGATGCATGCGAAACAGGATTACAATCTGTGTTAATGCAGAGAGGTAAAGTAGTTGCATATGCTTCTATAAAGCTTGGACCGCATGAGGTTAGATATCCCACTCACGGTTTGGAATTAGCTGCAGAAATTTTTGCGTTGAAGGTATGGAGACATTACCTTCTAGAAAAAAGATTCGAGTTGTATACAGTTCATTATTCAATGAGGTATTTATGCTCTTAGAAGGAATTGAATATGAGGAAACAAAGGTGGTTAGAGTTTTTAGCCGCTTATGACTTTGGTATTGAGTGCACACTAGGAAAAGGTAATAAAGTTGCAGATGCACTTAGCAGGAAACATCAGAATGCAGTATTGGCAATGGTAATTGAGTAGAAAGATTTAGATCTGAGGCTAGGTCTAATAAGGAAATTGCTATGTTTTCATGTTTAGAGGTTCGATGATCAAAAGATCGCTTCTAAGAAAGGGGAGGATCCATATTAGCTGAATGGAGCAAAAAATTAAGGGATGAAACAGTGAGTGATGAATTGGAAGATTTCAGCGTTGACCAGAATGGATGGTTAAGAAAGAAAGGAAGTGCAATGACCCTAATTTTGATTAATATTATTTAAAAATTTTAATTAGTTAAATTAAATGAAATAATCTAAGTTGGTTAAGGAATTGAGATTTGTATAATTTAAAGGGCAGCCATGCCTAGTTGAAGTAATGAACTAAATGGAATTTAAAATGAAATATGTTAGGGAATTAGATAAGGGGCAAAAAAAATATTCTTATACCCCCAAACCTTTACTCACTCTCATTTTACTTGTTTATTTCCACAAACTAAAACAAAACAAGAGGCCGACCACCATTAAAGAAGCTAATGGGGAAGATAAGCTAGAATCAACAGAAAGAAGCTAATCAACTTAATTCAACAAAAAATCTCAACTCCTTAACAACAAAGCTAAGGTGAATAATTGTTACATCTCATATTTTTGATGTATCGGTTTCTATAATCAGATCCAAATGTTTTTGTGAGTAAATTTCCATGTTTTGAATGATGTTTAGATATACATACATGTTTGTAGTGAATTATGCTTATTCCTATTGATTTTATGATATGTCATGAATTGAAAAACCTATCAAATGACATCAAATGCCCTGCGATTTTAATATATGGTAAGAAATGATATTTTAGAGATGGTTTTCAAGTTTTATAATTTTCTGAATTAATGTGGACTTTTTATTAATTTTCTGGTGAAGAAGATGGTTGTTTGGGTTTAAAATTAATTACGGCAATTATACATATGTTTTGGGTCAGAAATTTAAATATATTAGCAAACGTATTAAAAGTGATTTATGTGAATTTTTTCAGAATTTTCCTAAGTGTTTTATTAAATATATAAAATTATTTAAGGTATGGGACTTAAATATTTTGTATGTTTATAAAAGGAGAAGGGGCTATTTGCAAATGTTTTAAAATGTTTATTTTTGAAATTCGGAAACACCTTTAATAAAATATTTTGGAAAAGTAAATGCAACCTATTATATAATGAAAAATAAGCAGGCCAGTTGAAAAGAATTACTTTTTAAAGTTAAAAATAAGATTGTCTAAGGTTCCGCTGTCTCACCATCACCGGCAACACCTTTAGACTTAGTACAACCACCTCCAAGTAGATCAAAACCAATGCACATGGTATCATATACTTGGTACGTAGTGAATTGAACATAAGAGAAAGGTACAGGGTCGAAACAAGGGGTTCCGAAGGGGTCGAAGCCTTGTTTTGTTTTCTAAAGGAAAAGCGCCTACTTTTCTTTCGAATAAGATAGCCTTCAACTTGGTCAGCTTTCAACTGGGTAAAAAAATTTAAAGAAAGGAGCTTTCGAAATATGTTTCGCTTTTGTTTTAAGTGAATGCTTTCGAAAGGATCGAAATCCCTACCTGTCGCCTTTATACCTTCAAAGCAGTGTCTTCGAAAGGGTCCTTTTGTTTTAAAATTAGAGTCGCTTCTCCAATGCTTTTGAATGGATTGGTTACCATCCACTTCTTTACTTAGGAAATTTCTTTCGAAAGAGTTGGTTTTGACTTAGTTGTTTTAAGACTCTTTTTGATATTTTGAAAGTTAAACCCAAAGGTTTTAAAAAGAATGAATTCAAAAGGTTGTTCCACATATTTTGACTTGAACCTAATGCTTTTGAAACTTTTGTTTTAATTAGTATTCTTTAATGCTTTCGAAAGGTTTCGAAGGAGTGATTTCCTTGTGTTCTTGAAAGGTTTACCTTAGTGTTTAAAAGGAAGGATTCCAATGGTTTTGAAAGGCATATTTAAAGTGTTTCGAAGAGGATGTCTACGGTTTTTAAAGCTTTCGAAGGAGATGTTTCTAATGTTTTCGAAAGGACTACTGTTTTTTGTTTCAAAAGATATGTTTTGGCCTTTAGGCCTAAGGTTATAAAGTAAAGTAGTTTACTTATGTCGAAATGGGTACTTTCGATGATTTCAAAAGAGATTGTTTAAAGGTTTAAACAAAGGTTTCGAATATTTTCATCGATAATATTTTGAGTAAAGCATATAACATGGTAAAGTGATTTTAGTAAAGCAAATAGTACATTTTCCTTGTATAGGTATGATTTAAAGGGTTAAATCATTTTGAAAAGTTTTTCAAGGAAAATTTAAAGGCAGTAACCCTAAGTAAAATAACTCAGATATTTGTATACCAGATGGGATTGGTATAGGTTCATGCCCTATACATTAGCTATTAGCCCTAGCTAATTTAGTACAAAATTCCAGTGTATAAGGCTTAGTCACAGGTAAGACTTAAACGATGGTTACACATAAAAAGGAATATATGTGCAAGGAAGGAGGATAGGTTATTGGTGAGCGCGAAAAACAATTAGGATCGGGTGATCCTAGGAGAAGTAAGTTAAGGACAGATCGTTTAGAAATTTGTCTAACAGATTATTTATTTATTTTGTCTGGTAGGCCCGAGTCAGCCAATGGTTAGTAGTTAGCCAACAAAACTATATTTCCGGATAGATGGTCCATTTATTACCTGTTTTGAGCATATATGATATTTGCTACTATTGATATAGTGAGTTTTGATTAAAAAGTTTGGTTGTAGGGCTTTGATTTGCAAAAGGATATGTTTTAAAGGAATATTAGTGAGGGAAAACTCATTCCACTAAATGGCATGGTCTCAGTTAATATCAGTAAACCGAGATGTGATAGTATTATTCACACCAGGCTTTATGTCTGACTCGAAGTTTATGTTTTTCCTCTTAAACTCTCGAGTGCTCAAAATTAATTTGAGTACATTGAGAGTTAAGGTTTTACAGGTTTAGTAGGTGGACGAATAAAGCTTTCAAAGAAGAAGGAAAAGTTATCTAATTAGGAGTTGCTATTTATTTTTATTTCCACTTGTTGTATTAAGACTTATATGTCTATTTAGTACTCTGATCATCCAAGGGGGTATCTTCATATGTCTCTGTTGGTGTAGTTTGTAATAATTATATTTGATCTAAACTTGGGAAATGTTTGATATTATGTAACTTAGATATGAAATGTTGTTCAGAAATGTAATCAGAAAATTTTTTTAATCTGCAATAATTTTATTTCATATTCAAGTGCTTCTAATATTATGGGTACTATTAACATTACCGTATTTAGTTACTCGAAGTTAATACTATGGATGAGTGTGGCATCTGTAGTTCTTAGTTTTGCTTCTCCAGATAAGGGATGTTATAACTACGTATCGAAGCATAGGTTTATGACAAACTTTGAACTAAAATGATTTTTAAAACATAATCTTGAGGAATAAGAGAGAAGATCAAGGTATAGGATAACGCTATAATAACGTACTTATATTTGCTATATGTAAGTATACGCTATTTCTTATCTCTATAGGCTATTCTTCTGTATCTTATGAAGACTAGAATGCAGATATGGTGCTAGCTGTGGAAGAGTTAGCCTTGGTGGGGGAAGCACCACAACTAATGGAAACGATAGACTAAATACTAGGAGAAACCAAGGTCAGGAACTAGCTGCAAATGTGAGTGTTGGATTCCCACAAGTGGATATGGGAGCAACGTATCAATTCTTTGTCAACATGATGCAGGCGGGAATTGATGCTGGAGTAGTTAGAGGAAATTCTAGAGTAGGGAACCCAAAAGCTCCAGTGGTGAATAACTATGCTATTTTGAGTAGAGATTTTTCTCGATGGAGAGGAAATTCATTTATTGGTACTGAAGGCACAATCGAAGTAGAGAATTGGATACTTCATCGCAAAGGATTTTTGCTGACTTAGGGCTCAACCATGAGAGAAAGGAAGCTAGATAATTTCAAGGGGAAGCATTATTTTTTTGGAACAGTGATAGTTGGAGTCAACAAGGAGAATAAGGCTAAGTTTTGAACGAGGTTCGAGGAAAAGTTTATGTTAGAGATTGCTAAGTCCACTCTGCTTAGGAAGTTTGCTGAGTCGGAACTGGGGGATATGACTATGCTCGAGTATGCGACGAGGTATGATAAGCTAGCAAGATATGGCTATGCTACTATTTATACTGTGATTAAGAGGAATGAGAAGTTCATCAGGGGGTTGAAGCCTGAGCTGGCTAAGGCTATGTTACCACATGTTGGGGATCCAAGTGATGTTGTTGTTGAGATGGCCTTCAGGAATGAAAATATGCAAGCTTTTCTTGAAATAAATAAGGCCAAGGAATCTTAAGGAGGGTAGAGTTATATGAGGAAGTTTTTCTATAAGAAAGGAGCTAAGAAGGGTGAAGTTGCTAAGAAGGGAAAAGCAGAAGTGGTCTGTTACAAGTGTGAAAAGAAAGGAAACTATGCGGACAGGTAAGAGAAAGAAAGCTGCTGAGAAGAAAGGACTAAAGTTTTCAACTATTACCAGATTGGACATTATAAGAACCAGTGTAAGGAGACAGCCAAGGATGAAAAGGCAAGATATTTGCATTAGAACCAACTACCTCAAGAACAATAGTAGAGGAGAGGGGAAAATCTGTGTTGGGAGGTACGCTTTTGATTTATAGTGTATCAGTTAGAGTTCTGTTTGATGCTGGTGTATCACATTCTTTTATATCTCATTGTTTGGTAGATAAACTTAACCCGGAACCCTCATAACTAGTCACTTCTTTAAGATTTGCAAATCTAATAGGCGGGTATGCGACACTTGGGATGAAGCGTAACCATATAGAGTTTGAATTACTAGGTCATACATTTGTTTGCAGTTTGCATATGTTTGATTTCGTACGGTTCAGAATTATTTTGGGTATGGATTGGTTAAGTGAATACGATGCTAGAATGTTCTGCTATGATAGGAAAATATCACTTAGACACCCTGACTGTAGTGATCGGATTGTATACTCTTTAGAAAACCCTAGTTTTGAGGTTAATGCTTTGTTGGGTATTGTGGAGGTAGAAGATGAGTTGAATTGCGTTTTCGTTGTTAGAGAAATCGCAGATGTGTTTGAATCTATAGTAGGATTACCACCAAAATGAGCCATTGAGTTTCAGACATATTTAGTATTTGGAAAAGAACCAGTAAGTAGACCGCCAAGCAGAATGACACTTACCGAGATGAAGGAGCTAAAAGTGTAGTTGGTATATTTGAAAGGCAAGAATTTTACCAGACCAAGCAATTCGCCTTGGGAAGCAACCGTAGTGTTTGCTAAGAAGCCAGAGGGATCGTTAAAGCTGTGTATCGATTATCATAAGCTGAATGAGAAGACGATAAAGAATCAATATTTGTTACCTAGAATTGACGATTTGTTCGATCGTTTAAGTAGAGCTAAGTTATTTTCCCAATTGGATTTAGCAACAGTGTTCTATCAGCTTAGAGTAACAGAGGAGAATATTCCTTTGACGGCGTTTAGAACCAGATATGGGTCGTATGAATGGATAGTAATGTTGTTCGGACTAACTAATGCGCCGGTAGATTTGCTGAACCGAGTTTTCCAAGTGCACTTGTACAGGTTCGTGTTCACTTTCATAGATGATATTTTGATATACTCTAAGGATGAAAGAGAACATGAAGTACATCTTAGAATGGTGCTTGAGACATTGAGGCAACATCTGATGAAGGCAAAATTTTAAAAGTGTCATTTTTGGAAGAAAGAAGTGAAGTTTCTTGGTCATGTAGTCTCAAAGAAAGAGTTGTCTTTAAATCCAACTAAGATCGAAGCGGTGAAGAATTGGAAGAGACCCGAGACAGTGACTGAAATAAACTGTTTTCTTAAATTAGCTGGGTATTATCGAAGATTCATTAAGGATTTTTCATGGATAGCGGCATCGATGATCAAGCTAACGTGAAAGGATGTGGAGTTTATTTGGACCAACAAGTGTGACAAAGCATTCCAGAAGCTGAAACACTTATTGACTAATGCACTCATGTTAGTCGTTCCAGGAGGGAATCAGGATTTAGTGGTATATACAGATGCATGTGGAATAGGAGTAGGAGCCGTGTTAATGCAAAGAGGTAAAGTGATTACCTATGCATCCAACGCATGATTTGGAATTAGCCGCGGTGATTTTTGCGTTAAAGATGTAGAGACATTATTTTTTAGGAGAAAGATTTGAGTTGTACATGGATCATAAGTGGCTAAAGTATTTATTCTCTCAGAAGGAGTCGAATATGGGACATCAGAGGTGGTTAGAATTAGCCGCTTATGACTTTAGTATTGAGTACACACCGGGAAAGGGAAATAAAGTTGCGGATGCACTTAGTAGAAAACATCAAAATGTTGTGTTGGAAATGATAGCTGAGTGGAAAGATTTAGAGGCGTTGATTGCATATAAAGTACAGTGGAGATCTCAGAGTGGGTCTAGTATAGAAACTGCTATGTTGTCATGTTTAGAAGTCCGATCGATGATGATAAAAAAAGATTGCTTTTAAGCAGATAGAGGATCCATTATTAGTTGAACGGACCAGGAAGTTAAGGGATGGAACGGAGAGCGGTGATTTGAAGGATTTCAGTCTTAACCAGAATGGGTGGTTGAGAATGTAGCACCCCATATTTTTAGTAACTTTATTTAGGATATCTAATTAGCTAAATAAAATAAAATAATATAAGATTATTAGTGTATAGAGATTTGTGATTAATAAGGGGTAGCCGTACGTATATGCAAAATGAACTAAAGAAATAAGAGGGAAATAAGTGCTAGGAAATAAGGGAGGGTAAAATGGGAAATATAATAAACTTATACCCCAAACCCTTAGGAAATCAAACACACATTCATTTTATAATTTCCCAAGCAAAAAACATTCTAAGGTCGGCCACCATTTTCAATCTTAAGAGAAGATAATGCTTATATTTTCAAGTTAAGAAGTAAATCAACTTATTCAAGATCAAATCTCGCATCTTTAATCACAAAACTAAGGTGAATGATTAGTACATCCCATTTTTCTTATAATTTTCATGATTTTTCATGATAATGCATGTTTTGAATGATTAAAAGTTTATATATGCTTGTTGATGATTTATGCATGTTCGTATTAGTTTCTATGATAAGTTTAATATGAAAACCCTATTAAATGACATTCAAATGCCTTGAAATTTTTAATGTAGATCAAAAATGATGTTTTAAAGATGGATTTCAATTTTCATAATTTTATAAATTAATGTGGACTTTATATTAATTTTCTAGTGAAGAAACTGAATTGATGGGTTTTAAACTATTTACAGCTAAATAGATAATTAATTGGGTCTGAAATTTATATATGTTAGAAACAATATTAAAATTGATTTTTTGGAATTTTTAGAGAATTTTCCTAAATATTTTATGAATATATAAAATTATTTAATGGTGGGACTTAAATGTTTTTATATCTAATTAAGGAGAAGGGGTATTTTGTAAAATAAAATCATTGTTTATTTTCGAAAATATGGGCAGGACTTTTTGAAAAAGAGATTTAGAAACCATTTAAATTTGACAAACAATGGCATGTTATTGAAATTTTTTCCTTTTTAAGTTAAAAAAACATGTTTTTAGCATGTTCCGCCACTTTCGGCACAGGGGTTCTGACCTACACCTTTCGCCACCACTGGTTTCAAAACCAAAGCACATGGTACCAAGCTACTTGGTAAGTAGCACATTGGAGAAAGGTGAAGGGTACTTAGTCGAAATGCTGGGTTCCAAAGGGGTTGGAATATACTCTATTTTAAACTAAAAGTTGTGTCTGCTTTGCTATTGAAAGGTTAGCTTTCGACCCAGTTGGCTTCCGACTGGGTCAAATATTCTAAAGGAAAGGTTTCGACTGGGTTGCACTTTTTTATTTTAAACAATGCTTTCGAAGGGGTCAAAACCCCTAGCCGCCGCATTTCTACCTTTCGAAGTCAATGGTTTTGGAAGTTATACATAACTTTTAAAATTAACCACTTCTCCAATGCTTTCAAAGGGGTGGTTTCGATGTTATCACTTCTTTACTTAGGAACAGGTTTCGAAAGGAAGGCCTTTGACTAAGATATTTTTAAATGAACCTTTTGTTTTGATTGAATTATAACCCAAGGGTTTCGAAAGGTGTTATCCACATGTTTTAAATTGAACCCAAAGTGATTTCAAAAGGTTTGAGTTCCTAATGGTTTGATGCTTTCGAAAGGTATTTAAAATGATTTAGAAGGGGTGGTTCCTAAAAAGGTTTCGAAGGAGTCAAAAGGTACTATTTTATGATGGTTTCGAAAGGATTAAAATGGGAGGCTTTTCCAATGTTTTCTAAAGGCAGTGTTTTTGAAGTGTTTTATAATATGGTATCTAAGGTTTTATAGCTTTCGAAAGGAAGGTTTACAAAGGTTTCGAAAGGGGAGCTTTGGCCTTTCGATCTAGATAAATAAAGTTTTACATGGTTTCGAAAGAGATGTTTTTAATGATTTAGAAAGGCACACTTTCAACGGGCTCGAAAGGGGTACTTTCAAGTGTTTAAATGTTTTCATCAAATAAGGTTTGAGTGAAGAGTGTGTGTGTGTGTGTGTGTGTGTATAGCATGGTAAGGTGATTTTGAGTAAAGTATAAAGTTAATCTATTTTCCTTATGTGTGTTTGATTTAAAGGTTGTGAATCATTTTGAAAATGTTTTCACGGAAAATTATAGGATGTGATCTCTAAGTGAAAATGACTCGGATATTAGAATACCATATGGGACTGGTATAGGGTTGGGCCGTATACATTAGCTATTTGCCCCAGCTAGTTGTTATCCGAAATTCCAGAGTGTAGGGCTTTGTCACGGGTAAAACTAAAATTATAATTACACACAGAAGGGAATATATATATATCTATGTGTGTGTATTTGTATACAGATAGGTTATTGGTGAGCCCACAAAAACATTAGGATTAGGTGACCCTGGGAGATGATTAAGTTAGGGACTTACAATCTGAAAGAGAAGTATTTAATAGATAGTTAGGAATAGACCATCCAGAAAACGAGTGTCTAACAGGTGTTATATAGTTTTTTTATATTGTTTGGTAGGCCTAAGTCAGCCGAAGGCAAATAGTTAGCCAAACAAAATTAAAGTGTTTGAACAGGTAGTTCTATTATTACCTGATATGTATGTTTACATAATGATGCTCTATAGTATTTAACCAGTTTTGGTTGCAGGAAACGATTTTACAAAGATATGTTTTAAAAGAATATTGGTGATGGGATACTCGTTCCGCTAAGTGGCACGGTCTCACTTAAAATTAATGAGGTATAGTATTATTTATAACCCATATACTTTCATTTCCTCTGTATGATCTTGGCAATCCATCTATAAAATTCATCGAGATAGAATCCCATTTCCATATTGAAACATATAATGGTTGAAGTAACCCACTCAGTTTCTGATGTTCGGCATTCACTTATTGGCAGTTTGAACACTGCTTTACCCATAAGCTTACACTTCTCTTCATACCTTCCCAAAAGAAACTCCACTCTATGTCCTGATACATCTTAATTCCTCTTGGATGAATCGTGAACTTCGAACGATGGCATTCCTCAAGAACTTCCTTTCTAATGCTTCCTACATTTGAAACACATGGTCTTCCTTTCTTTCTTTGTAACATTCCCTATCTAGAGACCTAAAGCTAAGTGCTACAGATGTTGCAGTCATCCATAGTATTAACTTCCGGTGACTAAATGCGACTATGTTAATGGTATCTATAATATCATAAGCATTTGAATATGAAAAAAAAAATTAAAGAATTTAAAACAACATTTTTATCCACATTTCAAAACACATGTTCCATATCCATATTGCATAATTCCATAACGTTTCCTAGGAAATGCAAAATATACTTATTACAAAATACGCCAAGAGCAACATATGAAGATGCCCCCTTGGATGATCAGAGTCATAACTAACTTAATACACAGCGGAAATAACAACAATAAAACAAAGAACTGCAATTCCTAAAAGCTTCCGCTAGCCTCCTGCTCGCCTCCGGTAGCTTTATTCGTCATCTTACTAAAAATGTGAAAAGCTCTAATCCCTCAGCCTACTGAAATCAATTTTTGAGCACTCGAGAGTTTAAGGGGAAAACATAAACTTTGATTCAGACATAAAACCTGGTATGCAAGATAGATTGACCAAGAGTACCCATTTCATTCCAGTTAAGTCAACCAGGATGGCATCTGTTTTAGCTAAGTTGTTTCTGTAGAATTTATTTAGACTGCATGGAATTTCTGGTAGTATAGCAAGTTATAGAGATTCCTTATTCACTAGATAATTCAGGAAGAGTCTACAGGAGATTTTAGGTACCAAGTTTAAGATGAGTACCGCTTACCATCCACAGACCAATAGGCAAACGGAAAGTGTTAATAAAGTCTTAGAAGATTTGTTACGAGCTTATGTGTAAGATTTTGGAGGATCATGGGAAGACCATCTACACTTAGTCGAGTTTTCATATTACAACAATTATTATGCTAGTGTAGGGATGGCACCGTTTGAAGCTTTGTATGTAAGGCCATGTAAATCTCCAGTTTGTTTTATTGAAGACCAGGGATAAATTAGTTCATGGTCCGGATTCAGTTAAGGAAGCTTCAAATAAGATTGAGTTGATTAGAGTTAGAATGAAGGAAGCTCAGTCTAGGAAGAAGGGTTATGCCGATAAGAGATGAAAGACTTAGAATTCTCAGTTGGGGATCATGTTTTTGTCAAAATATCACCAATGAAGGGTGTGATCAGATTTAGGAAATCGAGAATGTTGGCAACAAGATTCGTTGGGCCATTTTCTATTATAGAAAGGATCGAAAAACTTGCGTATAGAGTAAAGTTACCAAACAATTGGCGGGAGTCCATAATGTTTTTCATGTTTCTCATTTGAGGAAGTGTATTCGGGATCATCATAGTATCGACTGTGTTAGACGACTTAGTAGTGAAACCGAATTTTACTATAGTTAGAAAGCCAACTCATACTGTCGCGAGGGATGATAAGAGGCTAAGGAACAAGACAGTCAAATTAGTTAAAGTTCAGTGGAGTGAAAAAGAGAGGGATTGTACTTGGAAAACTGAGGGCAGGATTCGAGATTCTTATCTTGACTTGTTTCATGGTATGTTTTACCTTTATGATTGATTTTGATGAGTACCTTATCGTAATTTCAAGGACAAAATTATTTAAGGAGGGGAGTCTATATCGACTCTAATTTTGATTAACATTATTTAAGACATTTAATTAGTTAAACTAAATGAAATAATGTAAGTTGGTTAAATGATTGATATTTTGTATAATTTAAAGGGTAGTCGTGCCTAGTTGAACTAATGAACTAAATGGAATATACAATGAAATAGTTTAGGGAATTAGATAAGGGGCAAAATATGAGTAAGTCTTATTCTTATACCCTAAACCCGTACCCACTCTCATTTTACATGTTCATTTCCACAAAATGAAACCAAACAAGAGGTTGGCACCATTAAAGAAGATAAAGGGGAAGATAAGCAAGAATTAAGAGGAGAAGCTATTCAACTCAATTCAAAAACAAATCTCAACTACTTAACAACAAAGGTAAAGTGCATAATTATTACATCTCATAATTTTGATGTTTGGATTTCTAGAATCAGATCCAAATGTTTTCGAAAGCATATTGCCATGTTTTGAATGATGTTTAGATATATACATGCTTGTTGATGAATAATGCTTATTCCTATTGATTTTATGATATGTTTTGAATTGAAAAACCTTTCAAATGACATCCAAATGCCTTGCAATTTTAATATATGGTCAAAAATGATATCTTATAAATGGATTTCAAGTTTTGTAATTTTCTAAATTAATGTGGATTTATTATTAATTTTCTAGTGAAGAAAATTGTTATTTGGGTTTGAAATTAATTACAGTAATTATATATGTGTTTTGGATCAAAAATTTAAATATGTTAGAAAACATGTTAAAAGTGATTTATGTGAATTTTTGCAGAATTTTCCTAAATGTTTTAATAAATATATAAAATTATTTATGGTATGGGATTTGATGTTTTATATGTTTGTAAAAGGGGAAGGGGCTATATGCAAATGTTTTGAAATGTTGATATCTAAAATTAGGCAGCATCATTTAGAAAGATTTTGGAAAAGTAAAGGCAACCAATTATATGATGGAAAATAACCATGTTAGTTAAAATAAATTATTTTCTAAAGTTAAAAATCGGGTTTTCTAAGGTTCCGCTGTCATACCATCTACTCGAACCATCTTTCGACTTAGTACCTCTGCCTCCAACTAGATCAAAACCAATGCACATAGTTTCATAGAATTGGTATATATTGAATTGAACATAGGCGAAGGGTATAAGGTCATAACAAGGTGTTCCTAAGAAGTCGAAGCCTTATTTTTTTCTCAAGGAAAACCGCCTGCTTGCTTTCGAATAAGATAGCCTTCGATTTGGTCAGCTTTCGACTGGGTCTAATTTTTTTTAAAGAATGGAGCTTCTAAAATAGGTTTCACCCTTGTTTTAAGTAAATTCTTTCGAAGGGGTCGAAATCCTACCTGCCACCTTTATACCTTTCAAAGCATTGCCTTCGAAAGGGTCCTTTTGTTTTAAAATTAGAGCCACTTCTCTAATGCTTTCAAAGGGATTAGTTTCCCAACCTCTTTACTTTAGAAATTTCTTTTGAAAGAGTTGCTTTTGACTTAGTTGTTTTAAGACCCCTTTTAATATTTTTAAAGTTAAACCCAAAGGTTTCGAAAAGAATGGTTTCAATAGGTTGTTCCACATATTTTGACTTGAACCCAAAGCTTTTGAAACATTTATTTTAAGTAATATACTTCAATGCTTTCGAAAGGTAACAAGAAAAGGTTTGAAAGAGATGATTCCCCAGTGTTTTCAAAAGGTTTACCTTAGTGTTTAAAGGGAAGGATTCCAATTGTTTCGTAAGGCATATTTAAAGTGTTTGGAAGAGGATGTTTACGGTTTATGAAGCTTCCGAAGCAGATGTTTCTAATGTTTTCGAAATGTCTATTGTCAATGGTTTCGAAAGATATGTTTTGGCCTTTAGGCCTAAGATTACAAAGTAAGTAGTTTACTTGGGTCGAAAGGGGTACTTATAATGGTTTCGAAAGAGATTTTTTAAAGGTTTAAAAAAAAATTCGAACGCTTTGATTAACAATATTTTGAGTAAAGCATATAATATGGCCAAATGATTTGAGTAAAGAAAACGGTATATTTTCCCTGTATAGGTATGATTTAAAGGGTTAAATCATTTTGAAAAGGTTTTCAACGAGTATAGTTAACCTTAAATAAAATGACTCGGATATTTGTATACCAGATGGTACTGATATAGGGTCGCATACTATACATTAGCTATTAGCCCCTAGCTAATTTAGTCCAAAATTCCAGTGTGTAGGGCTTACTCACACTTAAGACTTAAATGATAGTTACATACAGAAAGGAATATATGTGCAAGGAAGGAGGATAGGTTATTGTTGAGCCCGAAAAAACCATTAGGATCTGGTTATCCTTGGAGAAGTAAGTTAAGGAAAAATTGTCTAGAAGTTTGTCTGTTAGATTATTCATTTATCTTCTCTAGAAGGCCCGAGTTAGCCAATGGTTAGTATTTAGCCAAACGAAACTATATTTTCAAACAGATGGTCCATTTATTACCTATTTTTAGCATATATGATATTTTCTATGATTGACTAATCAGTTTTGATTAACTAGTTTGGTTGTAGGGTTTGGATTTGCAAAAAGATATGTTTTAAAGGGATATTAGTGAGGAGAGACCCGTTCCACTAAGTGGCATGGTCTCATTTAATATCAGTAAACTGAGAGGTAAAGTATTATTCACATCAGGCTTTATATCTGACTCGAAGTTTATTGTTTTCCCCTTGAGCTCGCGGGTGCTCAAAATTAATTAGAGTAGGTTGAGAGTTAAGGTTTATAGATTTATTAGGTGGATGAATAAAGCTTTCGAAGATGTGTAGGAGGAAAAGTTAGCTAATTAGGAGTTTCTATTTAGTTTTATTTCTGTTGTATTGTATTGAGACTTGTATGTCTATTTAGTACTCTGATCATCCAAGAGGGCATTTTCATATGTCGCTCTTGGCGTATTTTATAATAATTTTATTTGATATGAACCTGGGAATCATTTGGGATTATTTAACTTTGATATGAAATATTGTTTTGAAATGTAATTAGAAAACTGTTTTAATTTTTGATGACTTTATTTCATATTCAAGTGCTTCTAGTATTAATGAATACCATTAACATTACCGTATTCAGTCACTGAAAGTTAATACTATGGATGACTATAGCATCTGTAGCGTTTAGCTTTAGACCTATAGATGGAGGATGTTATAGGAAGACCATGTGTTCCGAATGTGGGACACATTAGGAAAGAAGTTATTGAAGAATTTCATCGTTCAAAATTCGCTATTCATCCGGGAGGAAATAAGATGTATCACGGTATGAAAAGAAGTTTCTTCTAGGAAGACATGAAGAGAGATGTGGGCTTATGGGTGAAGCAGTGTTAAAATGTCAACAGATATAAGCTGAACATCGTCAACCAATTGGGTGACTTCAGCCTCTAAATGTTCCACTATGGAAATGGGATTCTATCTCAATGGATTTTATAGACAGGTTGCCAAGGTCGAAGGAAATGAAAGTATGTGGGTTATAATGGACAGATCGACCAAGAGCGCCCATTTTATTCCAATTAAGTCAACCAAGACGGCATCTGTTTTGGCTAAATTATTCACGAAGAATATAGTTATAGTATATGGATTCCTAATAGTGTAGTAAGAGATGGAGATTCCTTATTCACTAGCAAATTTTGAAGGAGTCTACAGAAGACTTTGGGTACCAAGCTCAAAATGAATACTACTTACTATCCACATATAGATGGGCAAACAGAAAGAGTTAACAAAGTCTTTGAAGATTTGTTACGAGCTTGTGTACTAGATTTTAGGGGATCATGGGAGGACCATTGTTGACCCACCTTTCATGAAGGCAGTATATAGGCGGATTTAACCCAATAGACTTCACATTATCAAAGCCGATGAGTGCAGAGAGGCGGTTGTAGGGTCCAGAAATCATGTGCAGATGGCTACATGGAGTTGGGATTGAATGGAATTGGTAGATACGCAGGGCGGAATGCTCGAAGTATGGAATATGGTTCAACAGATGGAAGGGATCATCATGGATTGGCTTGTGTCAGAGGGATCAACACGGTTAGTTCTAGAGGGGTCGGTATGCTCCAATTTCTTAGCATGATGGAGGGGTCGGTATATGAGATGGATCGGCATAGAGGGTTTGGCATAGCTTTGTGGCATAGGAGGGTTCAATATAGTTTCATGAAGAAGGATGGATCGGCACAGCTTAATTGAGTAGGAGGGATCGGTGTACTTTCATGAAGAAGGAGGGATCGACATGGTTGTGTGCAAGATGAAGGATCAGCATAACTTAGTAGAATAAGAAGGGTAGGCATGAGTTAGTGGCATCAAACAGATCGTTATTACAATATGGAATCCAAGGGATGAGCATAATTAAGCAAGCATGGATCGGCATATATAGAAAGGCATGGATTGGCACACTTGAGTTGATCATGGGGGATTGGTATAATCCATTGGAAGGGTTCGGCAAAGATATCCTCAAAGTGCGTTCTCATATTCATCAATCAATAACTCGAGCTCCTTTAATCCAAATGACATGAAACTTTGGGATTAAGTATAATTCGTTATGAAGAATCCACCGTGATAGTCATTGTCCAAAAATCAACCAAGGAAGGGATTGGCACTGATCCCTATCCATTAGGATTCCGGCCTAGCGACCCTTATGGTGGGCTTATGTGGATAAGAGGGTTCTCAGCCGAAGTCTCAGAGAGATTGATGGTCGTCTTCCCCTATAAATACAATAAGCATGGCTCTAGAAAAGAGATTTGGATTCTGCTTCTCTTCACCTGCTACCTACGCTACACTCTACTATTTTTATTCTTGAATTTATGGATTTGTAATTATAATTAGCAGTATAAACTAAATAAAAGAAAAATCTTTGGAGTGGACATAGGCCGGAGTTAGCTGAACCACTATAAATCTATGTCTCTATGTACTTGCTTCCTGATTGTTCAATTTTATTCTTCATTTATTTCTCTTCATATTTCTTTGGCTGGATTGGATATTGGTGCTTTCATAGAATTGGATGTTGGTGGTCAATTTTGACGCCAACATTTTGGTGCTTTCACTAAGAAAGCTTGCATAAACGGATTCAGGAGCTAGGAGTTCAAATTTTGAAGCTTGAGTACATTGAGATAAGAATTAACGGCTAAGCAATCAACAAAGAGAGTGCAACCGAAAAGGAGTCACCATGGAGGAAGTCAGGAGGCTTCCTCAGGAACTAGAGCCAATCAAGCATCTATCTACATAATAAGGGATGAAATGGAAGCAATGATGGAAGCTATGCACGAGAAAACGTTGAAAAGGCAGGGGGAGATGATGCAGAATCTACTACAACAAATCAGCAGACTGGAGCAATAGAAGCTGTTGGAACGTAAAACCAAAATCGGTACTGGGAGCATGGAAATGGGGCTAATAGACAGAGGAATGGAATAGAGCAGCCCGAGGCAATCCTCTGCCATTCTAGAGGGATCTGCACCGATCCCTCTAGAGGAATCGGTACCGATCCCCAAAGGCCAGAGGCATGCCCCCAAGTTTCGTTAATCGAGACGTTGGAGGACCTATGATCGATCCTGTGGAGCTTGTCTTGAATTGAAATATGGATGCTCGACCGGAGGGAGTAGGTCCCAGAATTCCCTTGTAGACTTGGTGGAAGCTTGGGTATGATGATAGGAGATTCCCATCGGAAGACAATTCTAGGTTTAGGGAGATGATAAGCCGAGCTATGCATGGAGGATTAGTGAACATTGTGAAAGAGGCTATGCGGTAGGATCGTATAATATGAAATAGTGGAATGATATAGATAAATAACGATAGGCAATAAGTAAAGTAGACACCAAGATTTTATACTGGTTCGGACCACTTGTCCTACGTCCAGTTCCTAAGCTCTTTTTAGGAATACTAATTAACAACCTTCACTTAACCCGGAGGAATAGGTTTACAACTTACCCGAACAACCGAACGGGATTTCTTGCCTCAACTACCGAAGAGGACTTCAACTCAATTACCAAAAAAACAATATTCGACTTGTTGTGTTCTTGTCAACACTAATGAGTCTAATGTAGTACAATATTCCTATAATCTTATCCTCGAGAGTATGCAATGTGTTTGTGAAGATTTAGGAAATGTGAATTGCTATGAATCAAAAGAATGTTAAAAACAAAGCAGTGATTCAAGCAATAGATTTGTGACTACTTTGAGAATTTCTAGATAATATGTTCAAGAAAATAGTAAAATTAAAGCAAGAGAATTCAGCAAATTGAAGATGTTAGAATCATGTATTTATACTTGTAGAAGAGGTGCATATGTTGGCTAAGGGTGCAGATAAGAGATGCTTCCATTTCCATTGGAGAATGGTTGCAACTCTTGGGAGGAAGAAGGTGTCCATTCAGAGAAAATTCACAGGTTCAAATTCAGTCGACTGAACAGGGAATTCAGTCAACTGAAAATATGAACTAAAATTTTCAAGAACAAATTCAGTCGACTGAGCAGGGTGTTTCAGTCGACTGAAACTGTACATGTTTGTATATGTGTAACAGGTTCAGTCGACTGGTCATCCCTGTTCAGTCGACAACTACTAAATTATGCATAGTGAATGTTTATTAACAAATAAAATTTATAAAATGTGTTCTAGTGTTTGTGTAAGCCTCTTGAGGATAGATTTTAACAATAAATCTAAACTAAGACCTATATAAAAATCATACTTATGTTTATCCTTGGTCTTCATCGTTCTTTCTTTAGCTTTGCACATATCTCTTCCTTTTTGTTGAAGCACATTGTCATTGATCAAAATCTTGGCATATCAACATTCTCCCCCTTTTTGATTGATGACAATACTCATGTGTGTAGAGATTATTTCCTCCCCCTGAATATATGCACTATATTTTCTACAAAACAAGGTTAGTAACATAGATTTCTCCCCCTTTGTCATCGACAAAAAGGAAGTAATAATCGCAGAAGTATATTGTCGAAATAATCACTATAGTTTCAAAAACTTAGAATGTAGCATAGAATGTAGCATAAATAAATAAAACATAGAATGTAGCATGATTGAAACATAGAAGGCTATTTATACAAGCCTTTTGATTAGTGTTTTTTGAAATAAAAAATCAAACCATAAGAGAGTTATTCATCTTTATCCCAATCATATGAGGCTTCTCTCCCTCCCCTCGGTTCGCGTATAACGGGTCCACCTGTGGGTGGTCTATAAGATCTTCCACCATGACCACCGTTATTCCCACTTGTGCTGCTGCTTGGATTTTCTTCGGATGACGTCCATGTGAAAGTTGGTGCTGGACGCTTGCTCGGAAGGTTGAAGCAGTAGTAGAGCTCGTGCATGAGATGGCATCCCATAATTTATTGAAGAACCCTTTAATTCTATCAAGTTTGTGGTCTACCTTCTTGAGGCGATTATCAAGAATTTGTTGATTTCTTGATAAAATTCCTAACGATTGATTGGTAGTAAAACTTGGTTCAATGATATGAATTTCATCATCTTGGTCGAAAGGTTCTTCATGTGGAGCTTGTGGAGGTTGTTGCTGTTCTTGATGCCTAGCTTTCCATTTGGCAAGAGATATGATGCGAGGAGGTCTAGCCGGGAGTTGCATAAGGCTTATAGTCCGTTGGTTAATTTGATGGACCATTGTATTTTCGGACTCGGGTAATGGCGTATCAACATTGAGGAGAAGTCTCATGATATATTCTCCAAAATATATAGTTCGCATTTTGCCATTATTAAATGTGAGAAACTCATCAAGAATAAGTTGGACCCAATTGACTTGAATATTGCCCCAAATAGCGTATAGAGCTCGATAATTGATTGGGTAGACAATTTCATATGAACCCGTTCGTGGAGTAATTATTCTCATAAGAGCTTTGTGAAGGATTCTAACTCTAGGTCGTAGGGAAGTGGATTTAAACTCTTGAATGTTAACATTATCATCCAGAAATTGATGGTTTATGTTATCTCGAATTTGTGGATTGAATTCTACCACGTCAAGCTTTCTCCCTACATTAGGTGATCCTAAGATGTGTCCAATTCGATCTAAGGAGAACCAAACTTTCTTCCCGCACACCAAACTCCAAACACTATCATTTGGATTTCTTGGAGTTTGGTGTCCAAGATTAAGGTTTGCATAAAATAGTTTGACCAAGACATGATTTATTGCATGGTCGTTTCTTTTTAAATCCAAGAGAGAAGTTAAACCTGCCTAATCCGTTAATGCTTGGATGTTGTATGTCTGAATGCTTTGAAAATCAACGAAGGAGTGTTCGAAAATGCGAGAATTCTTCATTTTATTCCACCTCGTTACAGATACTCCATCATAGAGCCATTGTGCAATTTGAGCATCAATTGGCTCGGAGGATGAAGAAGAAGAAGCTCTTGATCTTTTTGGGGCCATTTGTTGTGAGATTTGAGAGTAATTTGTGGACTGGGGGCTAGGGTTTTGGAAAACAATGGGGAAGAGAGAACTTTTGCAATGTAAAAAGTGAAGGAAAAAAGGTGAAAACTAGTGGATAAAAGGGAAAAGTTGCCTGGGAATTGGCGTTCAGTCGACTGAAAAGTCTGTTCAGTCGACTGAATTGAAGGCCAAATATATTCTGTGTTGAATTCAGTCGACTGAACAGGGTTTTTAGTCGACTAAACTGTGATATGTAAGTTTCTGTTAAAAATTTAGTCGACTGTGCAGATAATGTCAGTCGACTGAGCTATGGAAATTTTGTTTTCTGCCTTATGTTCAGTCGACTGAATAGTAAGGTTTAGTCGACTGATCCTTGCAATTATTTTTTTGTTCTTCGTGAATTTTGAAAGCAAACGTTTTATTGAAAGAAATTATTACAATTGTATAGATGTATAACAACATGAGTTGACTTCAAAAGTAATTATTTCTTCGGAGATGGACTATTTTTATTTTGCGTCTTTTTCCCCTCATTCTCCATATAGTTTATATCCCATGAATTTGGACTATATTGAGGAGTCTTTGGCGACATCCAAGGATTCACGGGATCTACTGGTGTACGGTAAGACGAAGACGGATCATATGAACTAACAGGTCGAGGTAGGGGCTCGGTCACTTCGTTTTTCTTTGAGCCACAAAAACGTAAACCAATTTTCTCTAGAAAGCTTAATCGTCTAGCCGTTACTTTTTGTTCGAAATATAATTCTCGTTGAAGATCTATTTGTTGTTGTTGAAAGTGATGAATCTCATCAATCTTTCTTTTTGTATCTGGAGATATAAAAAGTCCACGTTTTGCCTTCTTTGATTCAGGTGTGTAGCCAGTTTGATAGTTATCCCATTTATAGACTGGCTCATGCTTTGGTGTTGGAGTAGGAAATTTTGGTGATGTTGGTGGGTTATCGACCGAAGAGGTGATATTGATTGGGGAGTATGAGTTGTTTGAGGACATTTTTATATCGACTTTTCAATCTTTTGTAAGTGCAAATGAGTTGTGAAAATGAAAATATGTTTAAACGTGTATTTATAGGATGAATATTCTAAAAATATTGTGGTGATAATTTATTAAAGTTTTTTAACCAATCAAAGATTTAATGGTTAAAATAAATTAGTTAGAAATGTATGGATTAGAGATAACCCTTATATTATTATTCATTATGTATCATTATTTGAAAATATAAATTGAAAGTCATAGTTTTCTTCATTCAGTCGACTGAGCATATAGATTTAGTCGACTGAATTATATAAAAAAAAATTAATAACTTTCTCTATAAAATATCTTTAAAAGAGATTATTCCTAATTCTCGTCGTAATTTTATAAAGGAGTTTTCTAATAAAGGTTTGGTAAATATATCGGCAATTTGATTTTCGGTAGAAATATGTTCTAAATTTATGATTCCTTTTTCGATATTGTCACGTAGAAAATGGTGACGAATATCTATATGTTTTGTACGAGAGTGATTAACCAGATTTTTAGATAAATTTATTGTACTTGTATTATCACAATATATTGTAGAGTTTGTTAAATTTATATTAAAATCCTTAAGTGTTTGTTGCATGTAGATAACTTGAGTGCAAGCTAAAGCGGTTCATATATACTCTGCTTCACAGGTGGAAAGCGAGACACAATTTTGTTTCTTAATAAACCAAGATACAAGTGATTTTCCAATGAAATGGCACGTACCACTTGTACTTTTTCTATCTGTTCGAGATCCACCAAAATCAACATCACTGAATGATACTAACTCAAATGGACACTTTTTTGGATAGAAAAGACCAAAATCTTTAGTATCATTAAGATATTGCATAATTCATTTTACCGCTCTTAAATGTGATTCTTTAGGATTAGACTGAAAACGTGCACATAAACATACACTCATCATTATGTCTGGTCTACTAGCGGTTAAGTAAAGTAAGGAACCTATCATACTTCTAAATAATTTTTGATCTATACTTTTGCCATTTTCATCTCGATCGAGATGAGTAGTGGTACTCATAGGAGTAGGTTTAGCAGAAGTGTTCTCCATTCTGAAACGTTTAATTAGATTAGCATAATATTTTTCTTGGTTTATGAAAATTCCATTTGTTAATTGTTTAATTTGAAGTCCGAGAAAATATGATAATTCTCCCATATGAGACATTTCGACCTCCTTAGTCATTATATTTGAAAATTCTTTACATAAATTTTCATTTGTCGAACCAAATATAATATCATCTACGTATACTTGAATTATTAAAATATCTTTAGTAGTATTTTTAATGAAAAGCGTTTGATCAACTTTTCCAATTTGAAATCCCGAATTTAGTAAGTAACTTTTAAGTCTTTCATACCAAGCACGAGGTGCTTGTTTAAGACCATATAGTGCTTTCTTTAATTTATATACATGATCTGGATATTTTTCATGTATAAATAAAGGAGGTTGTTCTACGTATACATTTTCTTTTATAAAACCATTTAAAAATGCACTTTTAACATCCATTTGATAAAGTTTAAAATTGTGAAAACATGCAAAAGCTAATAGAATACGTATTGCTTCAAGTCTTGCAACGGGAGCAAAAGTTTCTTCAAAATCAATACCTTCTTCTTGATTATATCCTTATGCTGCTAGTCCAGCTTTATTCCTAGTTATATTACCTTGCTCATCTATTTTATTTTTGTAAACCCATTTTGTTCATATAACAGATTGATTATTTGGACGGAGAACTAATTCCCAAACATCATTACGTTCAAATTGATTTAATTCTTCTTGCATTGCAATAATCCAGTAATCGTCTGTTGATGCTTCTTTAGGATTTTTAGGTTCTATTGTAGAAATGAAAGCTATATGTCCCATTTGATTTAGTTGATTTCTTGTCTTAACTTGAGAATTGATTTCACCTATTATGTTTTGAGCAGGGTGATCTTGTAATATTCTTGGTGAAAATCTTAGTTCATTATTACAATTTTCAAGATTTGTATTTTCTACATTTATAAATTCTTCATCATTTTTTATACTTAATTCTTTGTTGAAATTCTCATCAAAAGATACATGTAAGGTTTCTTCGATTACGTTTGTTCGTTTATTAAATACTCGATATGCCTTACTTTGTTTTGAATATCTTACAAAAATTCCTTCGTCGGCTTTTGGATCAAATTTACTTAGTTGATCTTTTGTATTTAAAATAAAACATTTTGATCCAAATATTTTAAAATAAGATATATTTCGCTTTTTGTTGTTGAATAGTTCATATGAAGTATTTTTTTTAGTTAACGGTCTAATTGATATTCTATTCAATACATAGCATGCAGTAGCTACGGCTTCTGCCCAAAAATGTTTTGGTAGAAAACTTCCATTTAATAATGTCCTAGCACATTCTTGTAATGTTCTATTCTTTCTTTCTACAACTCCATTTTGTTGAGGAGTTCTGGGAAATGAAAAATTATGATTTATTTCTTTCTTTTTACAGAAAGTTTCAAAAGCTTCATTTTCGAATTCGCCTCCATGATCACTTCGTATATTTTAATCTTCGAATCTTTAGTGTTTTGAATTCTTTTGACAAATGTTTTAAAATGCTCAAAAGTATCGCTTTTATTTTTCATAAAAATAGTCCATGTATATCTTGAGAAATCATCAACTATTACAAACACGTATCGATTATAATTAATGGATTGAACTTGTGTTGGTCCAAATAAATCCATATGTAGTAATTCTAATGGTTGTAAAGTCGAAATATTTTTCTTAGATTTGAAAGATGATTTCGTTAATTTTCCTTTTTGACAATCATCACAAAGATTTTTTTATTTTAAAGTTTATTTTGGGTAAACCTCTTACTAATTCATTTTTGGAGTTTTCTAATAGTTTTAAAATTTATATGACATAAATCTTTTGTGCCATAACCAAGGATCATTATCTTTGGCTAGTAAACACATACTTGTATTATGATTAATATTCATATTTAGAACGTAAATATTCCTATCTCTATTTCCTTCAAAAACAAGATTTTGGTTTTGATCAAAAATACTACATTTATTTTCCGAAAAAGTTATTTTAAAGCCTTTGTCACAAAGTTGACTTATGCTAAGTAGATTATGTTTTAGATTTTCAACTAATGAAACATTTGTTATAAAAGGTAAATTTGATGTACCGTAATTGCTCACATCTCCTTTGCCAATGATATAGCCTTTTGAATTATCTCCGAAGGTAACCGAGCCACCATCAAAGTATGTGATGTTTGTAAGTATATCTTTGTCTCCGGTCATGTGTTTTGAGCAACCACTGTCTAGTATCCATTTCTTCTTTTTAAGTGGGACCTGAAAATAAATACAAAATTATTGGTACCCACCTTTTAATAGGGTCCTAAAAAGTTAGAGCTTAGGAAGCCAAACCCAATTTGGTTTAGTATCCTTTTTATAAATATAGTTTTTATTATAATGAACACTATCCATAAATGTTTTAATATATTTATTCCTAATTAACACATTGTTAGTCTTTAGAACCCAAATTTTAACTACCTTGGTTTCTACTTTTGTTTCAATAGGTTTTCTTAACAATATTTGTTGTTTTGAATCAATATTCCTTTTAAGATTTATATTCCTTTTATTAGGAATTTTTGACTCCTTTTTATATCCTAAACCTTGTTTATTTGAAGATGATTGAGAATTTTCTAATATCTTGGATAAATTTTCCCTTCCTTTGTTAAAGTTAGAAACGTTTTTAGTTATGTTTCTAATCTAGCTTGAAGACTATTATTTTCTAATTCAACTTGTCTAATCTTAGTTTTTAACTCATGATTTTCAGAAACAATTACATCATTCTTTTTCTTTTGAGTTTCAATTTCTTGACTTAAAAGAGATAATTGAGTTTCCGAATTTGAATAAGATTCTTGAACTTTTTCAAGTTCTTCTTCTAGAATTTTCTTTTCACCGTTTAACATATCTCTTTCAAATTCAACTTTGTTTTTATTTACATGAATTTCCTTAATTTTCTTTTTAAGAAATTTTATTGTACTCAAAAGTTCAGAGTTTACTTCAATTAAGTCATCGAAAGTTAAATTACTTACTTCAGATTCTTGAGCCATGAAGCATACATTTTCCTGTTCATTGTCGCTATCATTTTCACTTTCGGATGAAGATGAATCCGAATCATCCCATGTTACAGAGAATGCCTTCTTTTTGAATTTCTCTCTCTTGTTTTTGTTGTTGAGAGCTTTCTGATTCTCTTTCTTTTGCTCAGGGCAATCCTTGTGCATGTGACCTTTCTTGTGACAGTTGAAACATTCTATATTCGAGGATGTAGGTTTGTTCAATAAATTCTTTTTGAGTCCGTTTTTGTTTCCTTTTCTATATCTTAAGAATTTCTTGAAATTTTTGGCTATGAATGCTAAATCCTCATCTTCAGACTCTGATTCTTCCTTTTCCGCATGAAAAGCAACATTCTTTCTTTCTTGAGTTTGATCTTTCTTAGCTTGCATATTTACTTCATACGACATAAGATTTCCAATCAATTCCTCTGGTTTCATTGTAGATAGATCATTTGCTTCCTCGATTGCTAGTACTTTTCTCTCCCATTCATCGGTGAGTGAATTTAGAACTTTAGACAGAATGTCAAAATCTGTGTATTTTTCTCCAAGTCCTATTAAGGCATGATGAATGTCTTGAAATCTCGAGTAGATGTCATCGATGGATTCATTTTGTCGCATTCTAAAGTTTTGGAATTGGTTCTTCAGCATGGATATCTTTGTTTGTTTAACTTTGTTTGTGCCTTCATGTATGACTTTAAGTGTTTCCCATATCTGATATGCAGTAGTACATATGCTAACAAGGTTGAATTCGTTTCTATCCAGGGTGCAAAATAGCATATTCATAGCTTTGGCATTTGCACTAGCTTCATTCTTCTGAGTTTGTGTCCATGTAGGATAATCGGTCGTGGGTACAACAAACTCTGCTTGAGTAGCATTCTAGGCTTCGAAACTTGTTGCTTGCATATAAATCCTCATCCTTGTAGCCCAATAGTTGTAGTTTAGTCCATTGAATAGGGGGGTCTTTGGGTAGATTGTCATTCCGCAAATGTAGAACTATAGGCAGATGTTGTGCTTGTACTTGCGTTATTTTCCATATTATCAATATGTCTGATAATGGTGTTATGGTTATAGGACGGCCTAGCTTTGATACCAATTGAAAGAGGGGGCTATGCGGTAGGATCGTATAATATGGAATAGCGGAATGATATAGATAAATAACGATAATAAGTAAAGTAGACACCAAGACTTTATACTGGTTCGGACCTCTTGTCCTACGTCCAGTCCCTAAGCTTCTCTTAGGAATTCTACTAACAACCCTCACTTAACCTGGAGGAATAGGTTTACAACTTACCCGAACAACCGAACGGGATTTCTTGCCTCAACTACCGAAGAGGACTTCAACTCAATTACAAAAAAAAACAATATTTGACTTGTTGTGTTCTTGTCAACACTAATGAGTCTAATGTAGTACAATATTCCTATAATCTTATCCTCGAGAGTATGCAATGTGTTTTGAAGATTTAGAAAATGTGAATTGCTATGAATCAAAAGAATGTTATAAACAAAACAGTGACTCAAGCAATAGATTGGTGATTGCTTTGAGAATATCTAGGGAATATGATCAAGAAAATAGTAAGATTAAAGCAAGAGAATTCGGTAAATTGAATGATGTTAGAATCATGTATTTATACTTGTAGAAAAGGTGCATTTGTTGTCAAAGGTTGCAAACAAGAGATGCTTCATTTCCATTGGAGAATGGTTGCAACTCTTGGGAGGAAGAAGGTGTCTTTTCAGAGAGAATTCGCAGGTTCAAATTCAGTCGACTGAGCAGGGAATTCAGTCAACTGAAAATATGAAGTAAAATTTTCAGGAACAAATTCAGTCGACTGTGCAGGAAGTTCAGTCGACTGAAACTGTGCATGTTTATATATTTGTACCAGTTTCAGTCGACTGGCCATTCCTGTTCAGTCGACTGAACTACTAAAATATGCACAGTGAAAGTTTAAATAAAAATGAAGTTCATAAAATGTGTTCTAGTGTTCGTGCAAGCCTCTTGAGGATAGATTTTAACAATAAATCTAGACTAAGACCTATATAAAAATCATACTTGTGTTTGTTTGGTCTTCATCGATCTTCCTTTAGCTTTGCACATATCTCTTCCTCTCTTTTTTTGTTGAAGCATATTGTCATCGATCAAAATCTTCGCGTATCAACACAAAATTTACAGAAAAATTCGACAGAGTCTCCTTTGTATGGAGAGGCTCAGGAGAAAATATAATATCAAAAATACAATATACAACATATATTTTCCAAAATAATATATATCCCAACACGGAAAAATGATATAATAACGTTATAAATCGTAATCCGAAAACGTACCTATTAGTCGGGCAATTAACGCTTATTTTATGGAACCAAAAGCAGTAGCAATTGCTTCCAAAACCTGCATTTCACTTATATAATCTAAAAGGGTTAACAATTCTATAAATGAAATATTAAAGTTGTTTCAAATAATAACAAACAAATCAATACAAACATCAATCACTTGCAACAAGTCATACAACCATCATATAAAAATCAACATAAATCAAACATTCATTCATATCAAACAAACAAATAATTGTTTGGGTTCAAAATTTTAAATTGTACGGAATGAAAAATAAACTACTAAGTGTACCCTTCACTCAATAGTCTTAGGTGAAACTGAATAGATTATTCGTTCATCCAAACAATTTTAAAGTATCCTTACCCAAACAACCATAACCCAAAACAAACAACAATTCCAACCAACAAATCAAATTCACTTATTATTAATTTCATTTCATACATTAGTTGTTTGATTTCTTTTTTTCATTCATATAATGATTTTTCTCTTCAATTTTCGTTTCATTTCTTACAGTTTTCATTTATCCATATATAATGCAAATTTCTTTTATTTGCATTACATTCGTTTATTCATTACTTAATTTCTCTTATTTATAGTATTCATTTTTTCCTACTTATTTTATTTATAAATAGCTTCAACCATTTACTTAAGTTTATCATCTTTCATTTATTTCTAAATTCTATTTATAATACTTACCTTTCTATTTTAATAAATAGCCTTTTAATTCTTCTTGAGTTCATAACAACTCTAACACCAAATTCTTATTTGTTAAGGAATTTCATTGAATACCTTTCATTATTTCAAATTTCTACTTGTATAATATTTGGTAAGTTATATATATACTTTTAAGGATGTAATTGAAAGTTATACAAGTTTATTCTATTTCCTTTAATTAATTTAATACTCAACAATATTATCCTTTGTCTTATAGGTTACACATTTCAAATTTCTTTTATTTCATTTAAAACTTAGCATTAAATTTCTTGTTTAATTAAAGGTTCTAATTATAAATTAGTTATATTAAATTTCGCTACAATAATTGAAACTATACTTAACGGAAACTTAAGGACTAAATACGGGTTAACTTTCAAATCATTTAAAATAATAGATAAAAGTATTTATATACTAATTATATTAAAACAATTTAAAAATTATATTTTTTATCAAAATAAATCTGCAGTAAACTACTACAGTGACCTTCCTACTTCGAAACTCGAAAATGAATGTCGATGATGCGTGCACTCATCACCGAAATTATTTTCCAGCGATAGAGAGGGGAGTACAACTTTATCTTTCCAAAATTTCTTTTAAAAAAACATTTCTTTCAAATTATATTGAAATACTTATATCATAAAATACTTCTTTTAATAATATTATTATTATATTTCAAAATCATTTAAAAGAAATTTCAAACCACGGAACTTAAGTTCTAAATTTCCAATTTTATTTATTTATTTTAAATCTTATTTCAACTATTATTTATAAATTTCATTACCTAACAACCAATATATTACAACCAAATATAATCCTTATAAAATTTATTACTTTATATATAGAAAATATAATAGGCAAAATTATTTCATTCTCCTATATTAAAAACAAATATTATGTCGGTCTGTCCTATTAAGTGTTTAGAAATCCCTATTGATGTCATAGCGTCCCATGCATCAACCAGAATTTATAAATACAAAACGGAACAAATTAACACAATATTAAAACCTTTTTATAACACTAACAAATATGCTGTCTCATATACATACACTCAGCGACTCCCATAGGGTATTACTACCTTATTAGTAAAGAGTCAAACCCCATAAAGCTAAGGTTTATCGCTAAACCTGGCTCTGATACCAGATGTAACATCCCGCCTTTTCGCACGCTTTAAATCGACGATAAATCACACACGTCAGACTTAAAATGTACAAAAGGGCGGATTGTTATGGGGTAAATAAGAAAAAAGCAAAGAAGAAGAAAAATAAAATAGAATCTTACAGCGGAACGATAAAATATAATAATCAAATATACAGTTCATGAAGCTGTTTTACAAAACATTTGATTATACTTATACAATATATATCAAAGTTACACATACCAAAGAATAATCCAATGCAGCGGAACATTTTTAATGTAGTGGAGTACTATAATAAATAATAGTAATACAAATCTTCATCTTCGTCCTCCAGAGCTAAAGTCTTCGAATCCTGAAATACTCAGGCTGACCCGAGCGAATTAAAAAGACAAAACACTCGAGTCGGAACTAAAAGATCTTATGTAAGTTAAATCAAAAATAAATATGAGTGCAGTAACTTAAGAGATGCTCGGGATTCACATCCCTAAGGATCCATTAAACTATTTACTATGTAGTAATATTTCGCTATTATAATAGTGTCGATTAGTAAAATAAACTTAATTTAAAATAGCGTTAAGGAGTGACCCAATATTCTCTTAAAACATGATATATTGCCGTAGTCTATACAGTACCGTAATCTCCCACGTACTGAGCGTCGTCAGAGGGCACTCCATAGGTATGGTACAAAGAAAAATCGTATAAGGCGCGCTAGGGTAGGTGACACGGCACAACTAGGCAATGCCAGGGTAGATATACCAATTACGCTTCCGGGTCGGAGGTAATGCATAGCCGCAGCTACCACCCACCTCGAGCCACACCCCTAAATCAAAGAAAACAAAAGTGGCCACCGAATAATTCTAAACTCAGAATAGAATATCGAAGGGATATGTCCGATAAAAGGGGCTGCCTTCTTAACCCGTCGATCGCTCCTGTTTTAGCCACCTTATGCCAACTCACGGGAGTTGGGTCCACATATTTACCTCAAAGGAAACGCCGCCACGATCCTACTTTATTCTGGAATCTCCACAGCGTACATGGTTGTTGAAGTGGTTTTCGAAGTTGGCAGAGAGTATGACAACTTCCGGTCCCGGTCTTTTCAACAACCAAACGTTATTATAACACCGCGGTCTTTTCAAAATAATTTATACTTTTAAAACCAGAATAAAATATCAATTTCAAAACCATATAAATACGATATCATTTCTATTTTTAAAACCAAATCATTTTGATATCATTTTCAAATATATCTTTTTCTAAAACCATCATAGCACTTTCAAAATATAATATTAGAAATTAAAACACTTGAATATAGTACTTTCAAATTATAATACCCTGAAATCTATAGCTTTGGAACATAACTTAATGTACTTCGATGGTTTAAATATTAAATTACTTTATAAAATAAAATAGCTTCTTTAATTTTACAAATAAATTCCAAATATGGATTAAAATACCCAAATAAACCAATAAAATTTCCATATATTTCAAAGCTTTAATTATCCTCCCATTTCAAAACTTATTCTTTAATAATTTCATATACATCAATTTCAACTACTATTATTTAGATTTGAAATGTTTACTTAATAAATCAAACATCATTTTAGTAAAACATTTAGACTTCAAATACGTGGATATTCTTTCAATTAAATTAACTTGATAACATTCATTTAAATAAATTTGATATTCATTAAAATCCTCTAAACAAAAAATCAAGTTATAAAATCATACTTTTTAAATCTCAATTTATTTACATTTCAAATCCAAATTTTTCGAGGAAAAATTCTTAAATTCTTTAATTCAAATCAAATTCACATGTATCTTCCAACTTAATTTTATTTGAGTCATTATAAACTCTATATACAATAGAATTTAAATAGATACTTAACCATTTTATATAAAAGAAACCAAACTTTATTATTAACTCATTTCTATTAATAAATTTTATACATAGCTTAAATTCAAGAATTTAACTATATATATATAATAATATTTATATAACATCAAAAATTAATATTTAATAAACCGTATATTCCTTTCCAAAACCATAGAAATCATTTTAAAATATTTTTATATATAGACCACGGTGTCTGTATAAAATTTTCTATCCTATGGTCAAGTGATACGGATATTTATCATTTCAATCCGTAATTTGAAAATAAAAATTACGGTTATATATCATTTCAAACCGCAATCCCGAATGAAATGAGAATGCATAATAACTTGCAGTTTATAACAATATAGAATACAACATCCATTCACCCAATATCAATCATCAACCATTTATTACAATCATCATCCAATTCAAACAATGGCATCAATATCAAACGAATTATAAACAACAAGTATTAACTAGCAGTTTTTATTCAATATAAATTAAATAACTGTTTAACTGGCAGTTATATGCAACAATAAGTTGAATAACAATTTAATTCAAATAAACGCAATTTAACTGAGATAATGATTAAATATATGCCAAACAGTTATAAAAAAATTCAAATCACATCATATATCAATTTAACAAACATAAGAAATTTTAGAAGTTGTGAGTGGGTTAAAACACTCACATTTTGAATTTAAATTGAATTTAAATCGAATTTAAATCCAATTTAAACCCAAAATTTGAGCGGTCTCAGAATCCATCCAAACTAGCGTCAAAGTGTCCGAAGTTCAGATATGATCCTAACAAAAGAAACTGCGCATAAAGCGGACATCGTATACAAAAGTTATGCGATTTAGAACAATTGAAATCAAAAATAAATTAAAAACAAAAATAAATTAACCTACCCCATTTGCCACGTCGTCATCACTTTCACGCACAGAGCTGAACACTACCCTGAGAAAAACGCATTATCTCCAGTACGACATCACAGCCGTCCTCGCCACATCGTGCCGCGCCACCAACATCTCCCACGTCATCGCCGTATTTCGCGACCACGCCACCATCACGCGGCCCTCCCCTCGCCTCGCTCGACTCCGCCGACCCCAGAACCAGCCGCCACCGCACCCAATAGAAAGCCCTAGGTGAATTTTTACTCGAGATCCAGCCGTTAATTTGACGAACGAACGCCACAGATCGACTCCCCTCGGTCCCCTCTAAAAAACCCAGAATGGGTTCGATGATCCGACTAGTTTGATTTCGACGCGATGAATGGTCGAAAAATTTTCTTTGATTTCTGGACAAATAATGCGTCGAATCGAAAAACGAGTTGCATATCTGAGTTACGCTCTTCGAGAGCTTCGAAATATATTTTTTCTGAATTTTTCTGAGAAGTTTGGATTTTTGACTTTGATTTTTGAATTGAAATTTGAGTAGGATAAATTAGGGTTTACAGCCATTGAGGAAGAGGAGCACAGAAGTTTCTGTACGTATAGAAATAAGGAACTAAGGCTGCTAGGGTATATAGCAGGATATATATATAGGCAGGGTTGACATTTGAATGGATGGATCAGGTTGAATATACGCGCTAACGACAAAGTGGTCCAAAAAGCCCGTTCTGACTCAGGAACGAAATTGGGTCAACCCATATATCAAAATAGATGTTTTTAAATATTTTAAACACGCTGGAATAAGTTTCAAGTCCAAATTCCATCGTATGAAGAAGTTATGCTCAAATCAATATTTTTTAAATTGATTTCAATTTCATTAATTTCAAGGCGTTTCAAACCCATACGATCAAACGACAAGTCTGATCGATACGAAACTTGAAATCCTACAATAATTCACCATTACGGATCTGATGAAACTTGTTTTGTCGAAATCCAAGTCAGTGGCCGAAATGACTATTTTTTCAGTTAATTAAATAAATTAAAATTAATTAATTAATTCAACTTTTCAATTTCAATTCAAAAATTTACCATATTTCATCACTTATGATTTCTCAATCATTTACAATGATTAAACAAATTTAAATGTCAACTTAGAGGTGAATAATTTATAAATTTCAATATTAACCTCAATTTCATTAAATTCAAAATTATAAATAAAATTTTCGATAATTCTATTAAATTCACTTTTCATTCTATTATTTAATTCATCACTATCAAAAGGATGCAATTTACATTGGTTCACGATTGTTTACATTTATTTTCTTAGATTTCATCTACATTTCCATTTATGCAATATTTTAAATATTAAATTTTCATTTTAATTGCAATAAATCATATTATCGTAATTTAAATTCAAATAAATAAATAAATGTTAATTCCCATTCTTATTATTCAAACAATCATTATCCTATAAACATATTTAACATTTGTTTTCGTTTCATTACACTGATACTTCTATATACACCTTAGATTTGTATAAATGGTTATATTTCAAAATGTGAAATTTGGTCTATTACACATACTAATTAAGGTTTTAAACCCAATTAATAAAATTTCCTTAGTCCAATCCTTTGTACCAAATCAATTATTATCCAATAAACAAAGATAACATTTGTTTACCCTTTATTACAATAGTACGCTCAAATTTTCATCTTTCCTTTTTATTGACTATTCTATTTTCACTTTATTATTTCTACCAATATACACGCTAATTGTGATAACATTCTAAATCAATTCATTTACTTGGGTTCATACTTCCCACTATATCGATTACTACATTATGAATAAATTCACAATTCCATTTATTTCAATATTACATTAATACCTTCCGTTACAATTCTTAAATACTTCTGCTTTTATTTAATTACCGTTACTATATTATTATTAGTCTATTAGCTAATTAAGTAATTACATTAATATATCTTTATTTCCATTCCTTAAATTTACACCTAAGTTTATGTTCTATTCGACTAATTAATAAAATTTACGTTATTCCCCAATGTAACAGTTACAACAAATTGATAAGACAATTTAATAGTAACTTACGACCGTTTCTATTTCTTTGATTCATTAATTACAATTAATATCCTCAATAAATTCATTTACCTGGTCTCATGCATTCTATTACACCAATTTCCACCTGATAAATAAATTTTACGTTACTAATTTAAATTTGCATTCACTCTTTCCATTATTATATTAATTGAATTTCATTCTAGTTAATATTTTTATTAATGATTCACTAATTCAATATTTCCATTTGTTGCTTGTATTAAACTTATAACCAAGTAAGACAATTTACATTATTTTCAATTAATTACAATTTTATTCTAAATTGTTAATTTTAATACAATTGCTACATCTAATTTCTAACATTGTATCACATCCCCATAATTGTAACATATATATATATATATATATATATATATATATTAACTAAAATTTATTTCCAATTCCATCCACAAATTAAACATGTAACTTATAGTAATTGTTTACATGCCAAGGTTACACTTAAGTTTATCCAGCTTCAACCAATTATTATAATTACCTACATAATACCGAATTTGTCACATCCCGCCTTTTCGCACGCTTCAAATCGACACACATGCCAATTTAAACCATACTGAAGGGCGGATTGTTATGGGATAAATAAGAAAAACAGAGAAGAAATAAACAAAATAGAATCTCACAGCGGAAGGATAAAATATAATAATAAAATATACAGTTTATAAAACTATTTACAAACATTTATATAATACATATCAGAGTTACACATACCAATAACAATGCAGCGGAACAGTGTGTAGTGCACTAGTATAAATAATAACAGTAATACTACAAATCTTCGTCTTCGTCCTCCAGAGCTAAAACTTCAAATCCTGAAACGCTCGGACTGACCCGAGCGAATTGAAAAGACAAAACACTCGAGTCAGAACTAAAAGATCTTATGTGAGTTAAATTAACAGAAATAAATATGAGTGCAGTAACTCAAGAGATGCTCGGGATTTACATCTCCTAAGGATCCGTTAAACTATTTACTATGTAGTATATTGCGCTATTATAATAGTGTCTATTTGTAAAATAAACTTACTTTTAAATAGCGTCAAGGCTTTACATTTTCCACCTTAACACAGTTATATATTCCCATAGTCTATACAGTACCGTAATCTCCCCCGTACTGGGCGTCGTCAGAGGGCACTCCATAGGTATGGTACAAAACCAAAATCGTATAAGGTGCGCTAGGGTAGGTGACACGGCACAACTAGGCAATGCCAGGGTAGATATACCAATTACGCTTCCGGGCCGATGGAAACGCTCAGCGCGCAGCTGCCGCCCACCTCGGACAAACTCCCCACATCAAAGAAATCAAAAGTGAAGGTGGCCACCGAAAATCCAAAGTCTGAGTATAGTATTGAAGGGAAGTGTCCGATCAGAGGTGCTACCTCATTAACCCGTCGATCGCTCCTGTTTTAGCCACCTTATGCCAACTCACGGGAGTTGGGTCCTCGTATTTACCTTTAAAGGAAACGCCGCCGCCAACCTACTTCATTCTGGAATCTCCACCGCGTACACGGTTGTTAAAGTGGTTTTCGGAGTTGGCAGAGAGTATGACAACTTCCGATCCCGGTCTCTTCAACAACCAATCGTTATTATAACACCGCGGTCTTTTCAAAATAGTTTATACTTTAAAACCAGAATAAAATATCCATTTTAAACCCATATACATACGATATCTTTAAAACCCCAAATCAGTACGATATCATTTAGACCCAAATCATATAATGTCATTTTATTTTCCAATATATATTCTTTTCCAAAATCATAGGGTTTTCAAAGTAAAATATTTAGAAATCAAAACTCTTGAATATAATATTTTCAAATCGTACTACCTTGAAAATCATAACTTCGAAACAAAATTTCCATCTCTTAAATGGTTAAATATTAAATTACTTTATAAAACACAGTAGCTTCTTTAGATTTTACAAATCAATTTTCAAGTATCGATTTAACTTCCAAATACCATTTCAATTCTTATGTTTCAAAGCTTTAAATATTCCACCATTTCAAAACAAACTCATTTGACAATCCCATATATATTAAATTCAATTACTTATTATTTAGACTTGAAATATTTACTTAATGAATTCAATATATTTTAAGAAAAACCTTTAACTTCCCATAACTGGAAAATCTTTCCATTTATTATATATTGATTTAAATCAACCTGATATTCATTTAGATCACTCTACACAAAAATCAAGTTATAAAATCATATCCTTTAAAAATTCTAACTTTTTATTTAATTCCAATTTAACTTAATATTCATCTTCCAACCTTATTCTCATTTAAGTCAATGAAACTCCAGAAATTAAATTTTAAATAAATGCTTAATCGTATTTGATCTTAAAATCAAACTTAATTTTAAACTTCAAATCAAATTTATACAAAGCTTAAAAAACCGGAAATTACTATATATATAATAACCTTTATCAATAACCAAACCAATATCCCATAAATCATATATATATCACTTTACAAAACCATAGAAAATCATTTCAAAATATTTCATATATATATATATATATATATATACCGCAGTGCCTGTATAAAATTTTCTACCCTATGGTCAAGTGATACGGATGTTTATCATTTCAATGCGCAATTTAAAATGAAAAAATGCGGTTATATATCATTTCAAACCGCAATCCCGAATGAATGAAATGCATAGCAACTTCCAATTAATAAAATTAATCATCCATTCACCCATCAAATCATACATCCATTTGTCACAGTCATCATCCAATTTCAAACAATCATCAATACATAACAGGTGATAAATAATGATATCAATTATCAGTTTATACTCCAAATAAATTTAATAACTATTAATTTGCAGTTTATATGCAAAAATAAACGTTAATTTAAATGGCAGTTAATATGAAATAAAATTTAACATAACTATGCCTGGCAGTTAATATGAAATAAATAAATTCTAACTGTCAAATTTATATGCAATAAATAAATAAATTTACAGTTATATTAAATAAATGCGTTTAAACAGAAATAGTGAATAAAACATGCCAAACAGTCATAAAAAAATTTCTACCCATATCTAAAATTAATTTAACAAGCATAAGAAATTTTAGAAATTGTGAGTGGGTTAAAACACTCACCTTTTGAATTTAAATCGAATTTAAATCCGATTTAAATCCAAAAATTTGACGATCTCCAAATCTGTCCAAACCAGCGTCAACGCGTCTGGAATTTTATTACGATCCTAACAAAAAAATCTCGCGTAAATCGAAGGTCGTATGCGAAAGATATTAAGGTTTGAACATTGAAATTTAAAATTAAACTAAATAAAAAAACAAGGTCAACTTGCCACGTCATCCACTACTAGCATGCAACAGTGAAACGCGTCTTCCTTTACGCTGTTCACCGAACCCATCTCAGCAACCGTTGACCGCCTCTTACTCCTTCCTTCGACCATCTTAGCCGACGCCACCGCCACCACTCGACTCGCCTTGGCCGCGCGTACCCACGCCCCAAAGATCTCCTCGTCCGGTCCCCTATTTCACCGCCGTCGTCGCTTCCAATATTAGGGTTTTCGAACCCTAATTGACAAATTCCCAATGCCACGGTCATCAATAGCAGCTGCGACCACCACCAACGACCCCCCTTGCCGAGATCTACAAAACCCATGTCTGGATTTCGTCAATCGCTGCTTCGTTTGAAAACCCCCAATTGAGCTTTGACCGTGATTTCTGGACGATTCGAGCATCGTATACAGAAACGAACACCACCAGTAGATTCGTGTCGATGAAATCTACAACATATAATTTTTTGAGATTTTTCCTGAGATGTTTGAATTTTTATTTGAATTTTGAATAGAATTGGATCTGAAATTTGTATCCATTGAGCAAGAGAAAAAAATTTAAAGAAAATGAACATACAGCAAATGATAGAAGATGGAGGCTAGGGTTTATAATCGTCTATTTATAGATAGATCGCAAAAGAATAGGTGTGCACGAATTTTAACGTGCAAACGGAAGTGGTCCCAAAAGATAAATAATATTAATTACACACGTTACGGATTTAGGAAATAAATAAATTCCTTATCATTTACATTTTATTTTAAACGTATTTACAAATGTAAATCTAGATGTTTCGTTTACGTTTCAAAATACATCCACAATTTTATTAATTTCCAAATTGATCTAAACAAATTTAGATGTAAATTAAAAGCTGATAAGTCTATCCATTGTAGTGTTAATTTCGCCACTTCCTTATATTTAGAAATTATAAATTAAATTTTCAAAAACCTATTTTTTTTATTTTCAAACTTTTATATTCTCATCTTTTACCAGTAATAAGGATGCACTAACATTTGTTCATGGTTTCACCTTATTATCCTCAAATTCCATTTTAATTTTCAATAATTACAATTGTTGAATGTTGATACTTTAATTAAATTTATACATCTTGCTTTCTATACTATAAATCAACCGGTGGTCCTGTTTTATATAGAATTAGCAAAATTTCATCTTATAAAATTAACCTCCTTCAATTACAAAACAAAATCTACGCTAACTGCACAATTCAAGTCAATTAATTGTAATTGATTTCCCATAAATTTTTATAATTAAAATTTGAAATCTTCATAACTTCGTTTATTGATTTACAATCTTACTATTAAATAAATTGACATTTAGCATTGAATTATATTACATTCCATAAATGAATTTATAAATTTATTTCAAATTAACGTACTACTTGATTTCCTTAGATTATAAGTTATTCTATTAGTCAGTCATCTTTTTTTTTTTTAAATCATTAATTAAGGTCCCAATTAGGTTAATTTATCTGGATTTCATCCTTTATTACATCATTCATCACTTAACAATTTACCAACTTTTCTATGCATCTTATTTCACTTATATCTTGTAATTATTTTCTAAACTCATACTTGTAGTACCCAATATCATTTTATATTTCAATCGATTCTCACTTATTCCTATTTTATTGCAATATATTTCTATACTCATTCACTAATGCATATCTTCACTCACTTCCTATTTTATTGCAATATATTTCTATACTCATTCATTAATGCATATCTTCACTTACTTCCTATTTTATTGCAATATATTTCTATATTCATTCATTAATGCACACATACAAATTAAAATTCTAAATCCCTTTTAATTATTCCATCTATGCTCCATTCCTTCACTTAATGCACAATTAGCATTCCTTATTCAAATTTGTTACATTCCCTTATATCCACTTCATAAATAAATTGGTATTCTGTTTTCCATTTATTACTAACTTTAATTATTGCAATTTATTATCTAGCATACAATTTGAATTTATTTTCAAATTTTCACCGTTAAATTAATTAACATCTTATAATAGTAAATAAAAAGGATTGAGCAAATTAAAATTTCTATTCAGTTATAGTTTATCAATATATTGATACGTAGGCAAAATCAAATTCTTGTCTTCAATTACCCTTTTCATAATTTCAACTCAGTCAACCATTTCAACATGCAACTCATAATAACTTTTTATAAGTATGCATGGAATCATCATTTATTCCAATCTTTTCTTAATTTACATAATAAATTCCCTTTATTTATTTTCAATTTACACAAAGGTATAAATCTTTCACTATTTCAATCATTAGATTTTTATTCAAATTACTAATAATCAAGTTTTTAAATACCGTTGCTATATTTTTAATTTAGCATTCATTCCAATACTAATTTATCATCTTCATTTTTTTTTCTACAAAAATTTAAATTACAAGATCCTATTTAATTAACAGTTTAATTGTCGAAATTTATGAGTCGTTACACTCTCCCTCACTCAAAACTTTTCGTCCCCAAAAAGGGAAAGAAGGGAAAAGAAGAATTTAGAAATCAATATCATATTTAAATATTATATTTATAAAAATTTAAATTTACAAAATTAGTTAATTTAGCTAAAATATACAAATTTATATAAAGTGAAATATTTAAGCGGTTTCAACCATTAATCAACCAATCAATACAACAACCATCAACTTTACAAACAGCATACATACACAAGACAAAGCAACCATTTAATCCAACAAACAAATAGTTGTTCGGGTTCAAAACTTGAAATTGTATGGAATGAAAATAACTATCAAGTGCATCCTTTACTCAACAGTCTTAGATGGAACAACGATAGATTATTTATTCATCCAACAACTTCAGATTCTCTTACCCAACCAACCATAAGTCAAACAATAACAATTCAAACCAACAACCAAATTAACTTATTATAAATTTATATTTCATACATTAACAGTTTGATCTGTTCATTCATATAACAGTTTATCTTTTATTTTCATTTATTTCTTTAAATTATCCTTTTATAATTTACATTTATTTCCAATAACTTTTAATTTTATTCACTCATTAAATGTTTGTTTCATTTATTTTCACTTATAACCTCCAATTATCCATTTCCATTTATTTTGGCCATGTAAGTTTCTTCTATTTAATTACATTTAATGCACTTCTCGCTTTCAATCATTTATTTAATTCTTCCATTTCTATTACATTTAATTATAGTAACCCTTTTTAATTTCACTTAAATTCTTAATCTTATAACATCCATTCTTATAAATAAAGGATTTTATTAACTCATTAACAAGGGTTTGCAGTCATCTATTTATATTACCTACTTTTATTATATTAAACTAGTAGCATTTATATCATGCTTAGGTTTATAACCCTACACATCAATCCTTATTATTAAAGAATTTCATTTTATTTACTTAAGTTTAAAATCACCTATTTATAATACTTACCTTTAATTTTGGTAAAATTTCAATTTATAACTTAAGTTTATAACATTAAATTCTCATTTATAACAGAAATTCATTTAATACTTTATTATTTCCAAAATTTCTACTTGTATAATATTCTATTCTAGTCTCTTATTTAACATTTCAACTTTTCATATTTGGTAAGTTATATATGTTAAAGAAAATGCAATTGAACTTATACAAGTTATGTCAATTCTTTAATTCATTCATTGTTCAATAGATCTTTACCATTTTCTTATAAGTTAAAATTTTAACTTCCTTTATAACTTAGCATTTAAGTCTCTTATTTTATTTAGGGTTTCAATTATTAATTAAATTCTGTTTCACTACCATAATTGAAACAATTAATTAATGGAAATTAAGAATTAAATACCGGGTTAAATTTTAATAGATAAATATATTCTTATAACTTATATACCTCTAGTTTTATTTAAAACAATTAAAAATTTAGATATTTTCAAAATAAAGCTGCCGTAGAATTACTACAGTGGCCTTCCCCTTCGAAACTCGAAAATAGAAGTCGATGATGCGGCCGCCATCACCGAAATTATTTTCCAGCGACAGAGAGGAAAGTACATAACTTATTTTCTCCAAAATCTTCTTTAAAACAATTCTTCCGAATTATAATGAAATATTTATATCGGAAAATATTTATAAACAATATTATTATATTTCAAAATCCTTTGAAAGAAAATTTTCAAAATCCCGAACTTAAGTCCTAGAATTTCCAAATTTCATTGATTTTAATTTCAATCTCATTTTACCTATTATTTAAAATTTTATTCCTAACAACCAATCTATTGCAACCAACAATATATATATATATATATATATAATACCTTAATAAAATATTTTATACATAGAAAATATAATAGGCGAAGTTATTTCATTCACCTATATTAAAAACAAATATTATGTCAGTCTGTCCTATTACGTGTTTAGAAATCCCTATTGATGTCACAGCGTCCCATGCACCAACCAGAATTTATAAATACAAAACGGAACAAATTAACACAATATTAAAACCTTTTTATAACACCAACAAGTACGCTCTCTCATATATATACACTCAGCGACTACCATAGGGTATTACTACCCTATTAACAAAGAGTCAAACCCCACAAAGCTAAGGTTTATCGCTAAACCAAAGCTCTGATACCAGCTGTAACATCCCGCCTTTTCGCACGCTTCAAATCGACACACATGCCAATTTAAACCATACTGAAGGGCGGATTGTTATGGGGTAAATAAGAAAAACAGAGAAGAAATAAACAAAATAGAATCTCACAGCGGAAGGATAAAATATAATAATAAAATATACAGTTTATAAAACTGTTTACAAACATTTATATAATACATATCAGAGTTACACATACCAATAACAATGCAGCGGAACAGTGTGTAGTGCACTAGTATAAATAATAACAGTAATACTACAAATCTTCGTCTTCGTCCTCCAGAGCTAAAACTTCAAATCCTGAAACGCTCGGACTGACCCGAGCGAATTGAAAAGACAAAACACTCGAGTCAGAACTAAAAGATCTTATGTGAGTTAAATTAACAGAAATAAATATGAGTGCAGTAACTCAAGAGATGCTCGGGATTTACATCTCCTAAGGATCCGTTAAACTATTTACTATGTAGTATATTGCGCTATTATAATAGTGTCTATTTGTAAAATAAACTTACTTTTAAATAGCGTCAAGGCTTTACAGTTTCCACCTTAACACAATTATATGTTCCTATAGTCTATATAGTACCGTAATCTCCCACGTACTGGGCATCGTCAGAGGGCACTCCATAGGTATGGTACAAAACCAAAATCGTATAAGGCACGCTAGGGTAGGTGACACGGCACAACTAGGCAATGCCAGCGTAGATATACCAATTACGCTTCCGGGCCGATGGAAACGCGCAGCGCGCAGCTGCCGCCCACCTCGGACAAACTCCCCACATCAAAGAAATCAAAAGTGAAGGTGGCCACCGAAAATCCAAAGTCTGAGTATAGTATCGAAGGGAAGTGTCCGATCAGAGGTGCTACCTCATTAACCCGTCGATCGCTCCTGTTTTAGCCACCTTATGCCAACTCACGGGAGTTGGGTCCACGTATTTACCTTTAAAGGAAACGCCGCCACCAACCTACTTCATTCTGGAATCTCCACCGCGTACACGGTTGTTAAAGTGGTTTTCGTAGTTGGCAGAGAGTATGACAACTTCCGATCCCGGTCTCTTCAACAACCAATCGTTATTATAACACCGCGGTCTTTTCAAAATAGTTTATACATTAAAACCAGAATAAAAAATCCATTTTAAACCCATATACATACGATATCTTTAAAACCCCAAATCAGTACGATATCATTTAGACCCAAATCATATAATGTCATTTTATTTTCCAATATATATTTTTTCCAAAATCATAGGGTTTTCAATGTAAAATATTTAGAAATCAAAACTCTTGAATATAATATTTTCAAATCATACTACCTTGAAAATCATAACTTCGAAACCAAATTTCCATCTCTTAAATGGTTAAATATTAAATTACTTTATAAAACACAGTAGCTTCTTTAGATTTTACAAATCAATTTTCAAGTATCGATTTAAACTTCCAAATACCATTTCAATTCTTATGTTTCAAAGCTTTAAATATTCCACCATTTCAAAACAAACTCATTTGACAATCCCATATATATTAAATTCAATTACTTATTATTTAGACTTGAAATATTTACTTAATGAATTCAATATAATTTAAGAAAAACCTTTAACTTCCCATAACTGGAAAATCTTTCCATTTATTATATATTCATTTAAATCAACCTGATATTCATTTAGATCACTCTACACAAAAATCAAGTTATAAAATCATATCCTTTAAAAATTCTAACTTTTTATTTAATTCCAATTTAACTTAATATTCATCTTCCAACCTTATTCTCATTTAAGTCAATGAAACTCCAGAAATTAAATTTTAAATAAATGCTTAATCGTATTTGATCTTAAAATCAAACTTAATTTTAAACTTCAAATAAAATTTATACAAAGCTTAAAAAACCGGAAATTACTATATATATAATAACCTTTATCAATAACCAAACCAATATCCCATAAACCATATATATATCACTTTACAAAACCATAGAAAATCATTTCAAAATATTTTATATATATATATATATATACCACGGTGCCTGTATAAAATTTTCTACCCTATGGTCAAGTGATACGGATGTTTATAATTTCAATGCGCAATTTAAAATGAAAAAATGCGGTTATATATCATTTCAAACCGCAATCCCGAATGAATGCAATGCATAGCAACTTGCAATTAATAAAATTAATCATCCATTCATCCATCAAATCATACATCCATTTGTCATAGTCATCATCCAATTTCAAACAATCATCAATACATAACAGGTGATAAATAATGGTATCAATTATCAGTTTATACTCAAAATAAATTTAATAACTGTTAATTGGCAGTTTATATGCAAAAATAAACGTTAATTTAACTGGCAGTTAATATGAAATAAAATTTAACATAACTATGCCTGGCAGTTAATATGAAATAAATAAATTCTAACTGTCAAATTTATATGCAATAAATAAATAAATTTACAGTTATATTAAATAAATGCGTTTAAACAGAAATAGTGAATAAAACATGCCAAACAGTCATAAAAAAAATTTCTACTCATATCTAAAATTAATTTAACAAACACAAGAAATTTTAGAAATTGTGAGTGGGTTAAAACACTCACCTTTTGAATTTAAATCGAATTTAAATCCAATTTAAACCCAAAAATTTGACGGTCTCCAAATCTGTCCAAACCAGCGTCAACGCGTCTGGAATTTTATTATGATCCTAACAAAAAAAATCTCGCGTAAATCGAAGGTCGTATGCAAAAGATATTAAGGTTTGAACATTGAAATTTAAAATTAAACTAAATAAAAAAACAAGGTCAACTTGCCACGTCATCCACTACTAGCATGCAACAGTGAAACGCGTCTTCCTTTAAGCTGTTCACCGAACCCATCTCAGCAACCGTTGACCACCTCTTACTCCTTCCTTCGACCATCTTAGCCGACGCCACCGCCACCACTCGACTCGCCTTGGCCGCGCGTACCCACGCCCCAAAGATCTCCTCGTCCGGTCCCCTATTTCACCGCCGTCGTCGCTTCCAATATTAGGGTTTTCGAACCCTAATTGACAAATTCCCAATGCCACGGTCATCAATAGCAGCTGCGACCACCACCAACGACCCCCCTTGCCGAGATCTACAAAACCCATGTCTTGATTTCGTCAATCGTTGCTTCGTTTGAAACCCCCAATTGAGCTTTGACCGTGATTTCCGGACGATTCGAGCATCGTATACAGAAACGAACACCACCAGTAGATTCGTGTCGATGAAATCTACAACATATAATTTTTTGAGATTTTTCCTGAGATGTTTGAATTTTTATTTGAATTTTGAATAGAATTGGATCTGAAATTTGTATCCATTGAGGAGAAAAAAAATTGAAGAAAATGAACGTACAGCAAATGATAGAAGATGGAGGCTAGGGTTTATAATCGTCTATTTATATATAGATCACAAAAGAATAGGTGTGCACGAATTTTAACGTGCAAACGGAAGTGGTCCCAAAAGATAAATAATATTAATTACACACATTACGGATTTAGGAAATAAATAAATTCCTTATCATTTACATTTTATTTTAAATGTATTTACAAATGTAAATCTAGACGTTTTGTTTACGTTTCAAAATACATCCACAATTTTATTAATTTTCAAATTGATCTAAACAAATTTAGATGTAAATTAAAAACTGATAAGTCTATCCATTGCAGTGTTAATTTATCCACTTCCTTATATTTAGAAATTATAAATTAAATTTTCAAAAACATATTTTTTTGATTTTCAAACTTTTATATTCTCATCTTTTACCAGTAATAAGGATGCACTAACATTTGTTTATGGTTTCACCTTATTATCCTCAAATTCCATTTTAATTTTCATTAATTACAATTGTTGAATGTTGATACTTTAATTAAATTTATGCATCTTGCTTTCTATACTATAAATCAACCAGTGGTCCTGTTTTATATAGAATTAGCAAAATTTCATCTTATAAAATTAACCTCCTTCAATTACAAAACAAAATCTACGCTAACTGCACAATTCAAGTCAATTAATTGTAATTGATTTCCCATAAATTGTTATAAATAAAATTTGAAATCTTCATAACTTCGTATATTGATTTACAATCTTACTATTAAATAAATTGACATTTAGCATTGAATTATATTACATTCCATAAATGAATTTATAAATTTATTTCAAATTAACGTACTACTGAATTTCCTTAGATTATAAGTTATTCTATTAGTCAGTCATCTTTTTTTTTTAAATCATTAATTAAGGTCCCAATTAGGTTAATTTATCTGGATTTCATCCTTTATTACATCATTCATCACTTAACAATTTACCAACTTTTCTATGCATCTTATTTCACTTATATCTTGTAATTATTTTCTAAACTCATACTTGTAGTACCCAATATCATTTTATATTTCAATCGATTCTCACTTATTCCTATTTTATTGCAATATATTTCTATACTCATTCATTAATGCATATCTTCACTCACTTCCTATTTTATTGCAATATATTTCTATACTCATTCATTAATGCATATCTTCACTTACTTCCAATTTTATTGCAATATATTTCTATACTCATTCATAAATCCATATCTTCACTTACTTCCTATTTTATTGCAATATATTTCTATACTCATTCATTAATGCACACATACAAATTAAAAATTCTAAATCCCTTTTAATCATTCCATCTATGCTCCATTCCTTCACTTAATGTACAATTAGCATTCCTTATTCAAATTTGTTACATTCCCTTATATCCACTTCATAAATAAATTGGTATTCCGTTTTCCATTTATTACTAACTTTAATTATTGCGATTTATTATCTAACATACAATTTGAATTTATTTTCAAATTTTCACCATTAAATTAATTAACATCTTCTATTAGTAAATAAAAAGGATTGAGCAAATTAAAATTTCTATTCAGTTATAGTTTATCAATATATTGGTACGTAGGCAAAATCAAATTCTTGTCTTTAATTACCCTTTTCATAATTTCAACTCAATCAACCATTTCAACATGCAACTCATAATAACTTTTTATAAGTATGCATGGAATCATCATTTATTCCAATCTTTTCTTAATTTACATAATAAATTCCCTTTATTTATTTTCAATTTACACAAAGGTATAAATCTTTCACTATTTCAATCATTAGATTTTTATTCAAATTACGAATAATCAAGTTTTTAAATACCGTTGCTATATTTTAATTTAGCGTTCATTCCAATACTAATTTATCATCTTCATTTTTTTTTCTACAAAAATTTAAATTACAAGATCCTATTTAATTAACAATTTAATTGTCGAAATTTACGGGTCGTTACACACTCCCCCACTCAAAACTTTTCATCCCCGAAAAGGGAAAGAAGGGAAAAGAAGAATTTCGAAATCAATATCATATTTAAATATTATATTTATAAAAATTTAAATTTACAAAATTAGTTAATTTAGCTAAAATATACAAATTTATATAAAGTGAAATATTTAAGCGGTTTAAACCATTAATCAACCAATCAATACAACAACCATCAACTTTACAAACAGCATACATACACAAGACAAAGCAACCATTTAATCCAACAAACAAATAGTTGTTCGGGTTCAAAACTTGAAATTGTATGGAATGAAAATTACTATCAAGTGCATCCTTTACTCAGCAGTCTTAGATGGAACAACGATAGATTATTTATTCATCCAACAACTTCAGATTCTCTTACCCAACCAACCATAAGTCAAACAATAACAATTCAAACCAACAACCAAATTAACTTATTATAAATTTATATTTCATACATTAACAGTTTGATCTTTTCATTCATATAACAGTTTATCTTTTATTTTCATTTATTTCTTTAAATTATCCTTTTATAATTTACATTTATTTCCAACAACTTTTAATTTTATTCACTCGCTAAATGTTTGTTTCATTTATTTTCACTTATAACCTCCAATTATCCATTTCCATTTATTTTGGCCATGTAAGTTTCTTCTATTTAATTACATTTAATGCACTTCTCACTTTCAATCATTTATTTAATGCTTCCATTTCTATTACATTTAATTATAGTAACCCTTTTTAATTTCACTTAAATTCTTAATCTTATAACATCCATTCTTATAAATAAAGGATTTTATTAACTCATTAACAAGGGTTTGCAGTCATCTATTTATATTACCTACTTTTATTATATTAAACTAGTAGCATTTATATCATACTTAGGTTTATAACCCTACACATCAATCCTTATTATTAAAGAATTTCATTTTATTTACTTAAGTTTAAAATCACCTATTTATAATACTTACCTTTAATTTTGGTAAAATTTCAATTTATAACCTAAGTTTATAACATTAAATTCTCATTTATAACAGAAATTCATTTAATACTTTATTATTTCCAAAATTTCTACTTGTATAATATTCTATTCCATTCTCTTATTTAACATTTCAACTTTTCATATTTGGTAAGTTATATATGTTAAAGAAAATGCAATTGAACTTATACAAGTTATGTCAATTCTTTAATTCATTCATTGTTCAATAGATCTTTACCATTTTCTTATAAGTTAAAATTTTAACTTCCTTTATAACTTAGCATTTAAGTCTCTTATTTTATTTAGGGTTTCAATTATTAATTAAATTCTGTTTCACTACTATAATTGAAACAATTAATTAATGGAAATTAAGAATTAAATACCGGGTTAAATTTTAATAGATAAATATATTCTTATAACTTATATACCTCTAGTTTTATTTAAAACAATTAAAAATTTAGAAATTTTCAAAATAAAGCTGCAGTAGAATTACTACAGTGGCCTTCCCCTTCGAAACTCGAAAATAGAAGTCGATGATGCGGCCGCCATCACCGAAATTATTTTCCAGCGACAGAGAGGAAAGTACATAACTTATTTTCTCCAAAATCTTCTTTAAAACAATTCTTCCGAATTATAATGAAATATTTATATCGAAAAATATTTATAAACAATATTATTATATTTCAAAATCCTTTGAAAGAAAATTTTCAAAATCCCGGACTTAAGTCCTAAAATTTCCAAATTTCATTGATTTTAATTTCAATCTCATTTTACCTATTATTTAAAATTTTATTCCTAACAACTAATCTATTGCAACCAACAATATATATATATATAATACCTTAATAAAATATTTTATATATAGAAAATATAATAGGCGAAGTTATTTCATTCACCTATATTAAAAACAAATATTATGTCGGTCTGTCCTATTACGTGTTTAGAAATCCCTATTGATGTCACAGCGTCCCATGCACCAACCAGAATTTATAAATACAAAACGAAACAAATTAACACAATATTAAAACCTTTTTATAACACGAACAAGTACGCTCTCTCATATATATACACTCAGCGACTCCCATAGGGCATTACTACCCTATTAACAAAGAGTCAAACCCCACAAAGCTAAGGTTTATCGCTAAACCAAAGCTCTGATACCAGCTGTAACATTCCGCCTTTTCGCACGCTTCAAATCGACACACATGCCAATTTAAACCATACTGAAGGGCGGATTGTTATGGGGTAAATAAGAAAAACAGAGAAGAAATAAACAAAATAGAATCTCATAGCGGAAGGATAAAATATAATAATAAAATATACAGTTTATAAAACTGTTTACAAACATTTATATAATACATATCAGAGTTACACATACCAATAACAATGCAGCGGAACAGTGTGTAGTGCACTAGTATAAATAATAACAGTAATACTACAAATCTTCGTCTTCGTCCTCCAGAGCTAAAACTTCAAATCCTGAAACGCTCGGACTGACCCGAGCGAATTGAAAAGACAAAACACTCGAGTTAGAACTAAAAGATCTTATGTGAGTTAAATTAACAGAAATAAATATGAGTGCAGTAACTCAAGAGATGCTCGGGATTTACATCTCCTAAGGATCCGTTAAACTATTTACTATGTAGTATATTGCGCTATTATAATAGTGTCTATTTGTAAAATAAACTTACTTTTAAATAGCGTTAAGGCTTTACATTTTCCACCTTAACACAGTTATATATTCCCATAGTCTATACAGTACCGTAATCTCCCCCGTACTGGGCGTCGTCAGAGGGCACTCTATAGGTATGGTACAAAACCAAAATCGTATAAGGCGCGCTAGGGTAGGTGACACGGCACAACTAGGCAATGCCAGGGTAGATATACCAATTACGCTTCCGGGCCCATGGAAACGCGCAGCGCGCAGCTGCCTCCCACCTCGGACAAACTCCCCACATCAAAGAAATCAAAAGTGAAGGTGGCCACCGAAAATCCATAGTCAGGGTATAGTATCGAAGGGAAGTGTCCGATCAGAGGTGCTACCTCATTAACCCGTCGATCGCTCCTGTTTTAGCCACCTTATGCCAACTCACGGGAGTTGGGTCCTCGTATTTACCTTTAAAGGAAACGCCGCCACCAACCTACTTCATTCTGGAATCTCCACCGCATACACTGTTGTTAAAGTGGTTTTCGAAGTTGGCAGAGAGTATGACAACTTCCGATCCCGGTCTCTTCAACAACCAATCGTTATTATAACACCGCGGTCTTTTCAAAATAGTTTATACTTTAAAACCAAAATAAAATATCCATTTTAAACCCATATACATACGATATCTTTAAAACCCCAAATCAGTACGATATCATTTAGACCCAAATCATATAATGTCATTTTATTTTCCAATATATATTCTTTTCCAAAATCATAGGGTTTTCAAAGTAAAATATTTAGAAATCAAAACTCTTGAATATAATATTTTCAAATCATACTACCTTGAAAATCATAACTTCGAAACAAAATTTCCATCTCTTAAATGGTTAAATATTAAATTACTTTATAAAACACAGTAGCTTCTTTAGATTTTACAAATCAATTTTCAAGTATCGATTTAAACTTCCAAATACCATTTCAATTCTTATGTTTCAAAGCTTTAAATATTCCACCATTTCAAAACAAACTCATTTGACAATCCCATATATATTAAATTCAATTACTTATTATTTAGACTTGAAATATTTACTTAATGAATTCAATATAATTTAAGAAAAACCTTTAACTTCCCATAACTGGAAAATCTTTCCATTTATTATATATTCATTTAAATCAACCTGATATTCATTTAGATCACTCTACACAAAAATCAAGTTATAAAATCATATCCTTTAAAAATCCTAACTTTTTGTTTAATTCCAATTTAACTTAATATTCATCTTCCAACCTTATTCTCATTTAAGTAAATGAAACTCCAGAAATTAAATTTTAAATAAGTGCTTAATCGTATTTGATCTTAAAATACGACTTAATTTTAAACTTCAAATCAAATTTATACAAAGCTTAAAAAACCGAAAATTACTATATATATAATAACCTTTATCAATAACCAAACCAATATCCCATAAACCATATATATATCACTTTACAAAACCATAGAAAATCATTTCAAAATATTTTGTATATATATATATACCGCGGTGCCTGTATAAAATTTTCTACCCTATGGTCAAGTGATACGGATGTTTATCATTTCAATGTGCAATTTAAAATGAAAAAATGCGGTTATATATCATTTCAAACCGCAATCCCGAATGAATGAAATGCATAGCAACTTGCAATTAATAAAATTAATCATCCATTCATCCATCAAATCATACATCCATTTGTCACAGTCATCATCCAATTTCAAACAATCATCAATACATAACAGGTAATAAATAATGGTATCAATTATCAGTTTATACTCAAAATAAATTTAATAACTGTTAATTGGCAGTTTATATGCAAAATTAAACGTAAATTTAACTGGCAGTTAATATGAAATAAAATTTAACATAACTATGCCTGGCAGTTAATATGAAATAAATAAATTCTAACTGTCAAATTTATATGCAATAAATAAATAAATTTACAGTTATATTAAATAAATGTGTTTAAACGGAAATAGTGAATAAAACATGCCAAACAGTCATTAAAAAAATTTCTACACATATCTAAAATTAATTTAACAAACACAAGAAATTTTAGAAATTGTGAGTGGGTTAAAACACTCACCTTTTGAATTCAAATCGAATTTAAATCCGATTTAAACCCAAAAATTTGACGGTCTCCAAATCTGTCCAAACCAGCGTCAACGCGTCTGGAATTTTATTACGATCCTAACCAAAAAAATCTCGCGTAAATCGAAGGTCGTATGCGAAAGATATTAAGGTTTGAACATTGAAATTTAAAATTAAACTAAATAAAAAAAAACAAGGTCAACTTGCCATGTCATCCACTACTAGCATGCAACAGTGAAACGCGTCTTCCTTTACGCTGTTCACCGAACCCATCTCAGCAACCGTTGACCGCCTCTTACTCCTTCCTTCGACCATCTTAGCCGATGCCACCGCCACCACTTGACTCGCCTTGGCCTCGCGTACCCACGCCTCAAAGATCTCCTCGTCCGGTCCCCTATTTCACCGCCGCTGTCGCTTCCAAAATTAGGGTTTTCGAACCCTAATTGACAAATTCCCAATGCCACGGTCATCAATAGCAGCTGCGACCACCACCAACGGCCCCATTGCCGAGATCTACAAAACCCATGTCTTGATTTCGTCAATTGCTGCTTCGTTTGAAAACCCCCAATTGAGCTTTGACCGTGATTTCCGGACGATTCGAGCATCGTATACAGAAACGAACACCACCAGTAGATTCGTGTCGATGAAATCTACAACATATAATTTTTTGAGATTTTTCCTGAGATGTTTGAATTTTTATTTGAATTTTGAATAGAATTGGATCTGAAATTTGTATCCATTGAGGAAGAGAAAAAAAATTGAAGAAAATGAACGTACAGCAAATGATAGAAGATGGAGGCTAGGGTTTATAATCGTCTATTTATAGATAGATCGCAAAAGAATAGGTGTGCACGAATTTTAACGTGCAAACGGAAGTGGTCCCAAAAGATAAATAATATTAATTACACACGTTACGGATTTAGTAAATAAATAAATTCCTTATCATTTACATTTTATTTTAAACGTATTTACAAATGTAAATCTAGACGTTTCGTTTACGTTTCAAAATACATCCACAATTTTATTAATTTCCAAGTTGATCTAAACAAATTTAGATGTAAATTAAAAGTTGATAAGTCTATCCATTGCAGTGTTAATTTCTCCACTTCCTTATATTTAAAAATTATAAATTAAATTTTCAAAAACCTAATTTTTTGATTTTCAAACTTTTATATTCTCATCTTTTACCAGTAATAAGGATGCACTAACATTTGTTCATGGTTTCACCTTATTATCCTCAAATTCCATTTTAATTTTCAATAGTTACAATTGTTGAATGTTGATACTTTAATTAAATTTATACATCTTGCTTTCTATACTATAAATCAACCGGTGGTCCTGTTTTATATAGAATTAGCAAAATTTCACCTTATAAAATTAACCTCCTTCAATTACAAAACAAAATCTACGCTAACTGCATAATTCAAGTCAATTAATTGTAATTGATTCCCCATAAATTGTTATAAATAAAATTTGAAATCTTCATAACTTCGTTTATTGATTTACAATCTTACTATTAAATAAACTGACATTTAGCATTGCATTATATTACATTCCATAAATGAATTTATAAATTTATTTCAAATTAACGTACTACTTGATTTCCTTAGATTATAAGTTATTCTATTAGTCAGTCATCTTTTTTTTTTTAAATCATTAATTAAGGTCCTAATTAGGTTAATTTATCTGGATTTCATTCCTTTATTACATCATTCATCACTTAACAATTTACCAACTTTCTATGCATCTTATTTCACTTATATCTTGTAATTATTTTCTAAACTCATACTTGTAATACCCAATATCATTTTATATTTCAATCGATTCTCACTTATTCCTATTTTATTGCAATATATTTCTATACTCATTCATTAATGCATATCTTCACTCACTTCCTATTTTATTGCAATATACTTATATACTCATTCATTAATGCATATCTTCACTTATAGGACTTCCTATTTTATTGCAATATATTTCTATACTCATTCATAAATGCATATCTTCACTTACTTCCTATTTTATTGCAATATATTTCTATACTCATTCATTAATGCACACATACAAATTAAAAATTCTAAATCCCTTTTAATTATTCCATCTATGCTCCATTCCTTCACTTAATGCACAATTAGCATTCCTTATTCAAATTTGTTACATTCCCTTATATCCACTTCATTAATAAATTGGTATTCCGTTTTCCATTTATTACTAACTTTAATTATTGCAATTTATTATCTAACATACAATTTGAATTTATTTTCAAATTTTCACCGTTAAATTAATTAACATCTTCTAATAGTAAATAAAAAGGATCGAGCAAATTAAAATTTCTATTCAGTTATAGTTTATCAATATATTGATACGTAGGCAAAATCAAATTCTTGTCGTTAATTACCCTTTTCATAATTTCAACTCAGTCAACCATTTCAACATGCAACTCATAATAACTTTTTATAAGTATGCATGGAATCATCATTTATTCCAATCTTTTCTTAATTTACATAATAAATTCCCTTTATTTATTTTCAATTTACACAAAGGTATAAATCTTTCACTATTTCAATCATTAGATTTTTATTCAAATTACTAATAATCAAGTTTTTAAATACCGTTGCTATATTTTAATTTAGCGTTCATTCCAATACTAATTTATCATCTTCATTTTTTTTTCTACAAAAATTTAAATTACAAGATCCTATTTAATTAACAATTTAATTGTCGAAATTTACGGGTCGTTACAGAATTCATTCAATTACTATAAATTATATACAAATCCTTAATTTACACCACTTTTACGCTTATTTACTTATTTTAAATTTATACACAAGTGCACAATTTACGCTATTTCACTTTTATTGATTTTACTTCAATTGTCAACAATTGGTTGCTACAATTCATTCTTAAACTTTTATTTCGATATAAATTATAAAATTTTATTTCTTTCTAAATTTAGTTACAAAATTAAATTAAATTCAAATTTATTCATCAAAATTTACGGGTCGTTACATGTATGATGAATTCAAAATTAAACGATGAAGAACAACCTAAATAACTGAGACAAATAATATTTTCAAAATCACATTTTATTTTACACTGCAAAAATATTTCATTTTCAACTTTACTGCGTTAGTGTGTATTTTTGCAGATCGCTTAGATTCTGGATTCAATTTGGAATGGAGTTGAAGATAAATACGAGTGAATGAGTGGAATGTAGTAAGGTGCTTATGTAAATGATAATTATGTAATCAAAAGTGTATTGTTTGAAAATTGTGTATACAGTGAGAGTTCATATTTGTACTATTCAAAATTGTAATAAATATTTGTTTGAATAAAATATCTGTTTGAATTTAAATTCTTTGTTATTTATTTTATTCAGCAAATATTTATTTAATTATGTAAGAAATAAAATATTACAACAACAAATACATATAAATGAATATATATATATATATATATATGTATGTATATGTTTATTATCATCAAACATAAATCATATACTAGCATATGCAACAGATGGAACATCTGTATTGTAGGCCTCACGAATCTGTCCTTTACAGATGTAGTTACATTACGCTCTAGTAGCGAGACGATGGAGTCCTTTTCGAGGAGGATGCAAAAGGTACTATGGGTAGTACCTAGGACCGATGCGGTCTTTGGGCTTCTAGCTATATATATATATATATATATATATATATATATATTGGTTATTAGGTCTTAATCTGCTAGGAAGTAGATAGGTACGATTCATGCATAGAGGCGATAGTAGTATAAAACCAATTAACCTAATATAACAGAAAATTGAAATAGAATGGTATATGTAGAATTATGCTTATTGTCCATTCACAAGAACTTTAGTTTTGACCCCCTCCTCATATCATCCCATGGGTAAGATAGATGGTAGAGATTTTCCATCTTTGTGACGCTTGTTTAGTAAGTGTTATTACCTTGGTGAGTATTTATTTAATTGCAATTTTATTCTAAATTGTTAATTTTAATACAATTGCTACATCTAATTTCTAACATTGTATCACAATTTTATTCTAAATTGTTCTTTGTGACGCTTGTTTCACAAGAACTTACTATTATATTTTAGTCAGTTCGCTGTGAGATATTTATTTAAGCTCTGATATATTTATCTTTTCCTATTTGTAGGATACCAAACACCCAACTCGGGCTTCAGTGGATTTGGGTTTTAGCATTTTTGCGAAAAATCTGAACCCACTAGAACTCGAGTTGTTGCATTGGTATCAGAGCCTAGGTCAGTATATCTTAATTAAATTAGGAAATATGAGTGAACATATTGGTATTTTTGCATAAAATATAAATATATTATGTAGTAAAATCCAAATAGTCCCCAATTATAGATTTTAACATATGGAAAAAATTTAGAAGTATATTTGTGCATAGTTTGCTAGTCAGTTTGGGATGACCCAATGGTGTTGGCCCTACATTATTGCCGATTTATAGTGTACAATAAGCTATGTTTTAAGAGAAGATTGGTATCCATATGTTATAGGAAGTGGGAAAATTCCCTAGGGATAGTAGGGAGAGTATTTTTATTTTGGAAGGAATAAGAGATTTTAGTAAGGAAGTGAGATTTTCAAGGTTTAGGAAGGGTATTCCTCGGGTAGTAAGAAGAAAATCCACTTTATGTCTAACCAAATAAAATGAAACTTTTGGAATTGAAAAATTGAAAAATATAATTGTTAATATGTATGAGGAAGTAAATACTGAGTTTTTGAAAAGAAAAAAAAGTGGTATGAAATTTAAATTGGTTTTTATATGATGTAAATTTTGTTAAAAGTGAAATTTTTTTAAAGAATTATAGAGCATGTATAGCTCGCTAGTTTCTTAGTAGGCAAAAAAAGATTTTAAATGTAAAAACCTAGTGTGTTAAGTATCGAAAACGTAGGTTACAACATTTATTGTTGTAATAGATGTTTTCGTGAAAAATCAAGGAAGCATAGACTATGACACAATTATTATAGTAGGTGAACCCCAAATGAAATGTTTTTACATAGCATATAGGATTTATTAATATTTATTTTAATTGAATCCATATACTAGTATTTTTAGGTTGTAGTAACGGTGTTTTACGCAACATCTATTTCGACGTAAGTACACTTATTATTTAAATAAGTATATGGAAATGTTTTCTAGTTATGAGAATATTAAAACAGTTTTGAAAATGAGTTCTTGTGAGAATAATGTAAATTAAATATCAAAAAATTAATAAATCACGTAGAAAATGTTTATTGAAAGTGAGTATAGATTAAACATACTGTAATCTATTGGAATGAAATGAATATTAATATAATTTTCTATGAAACCAAATCACAAATAAAGATGTTTTGTGCAAGTTATAAAGAATACGTGAAAGAGATGTACAAGGTATGGAAAGCACCATATTTTGTGTAGCTTATTTCAATAAATTATAAAGTAAGTTCTTTGTAATTTCACATAAACATGAAATCCTCTTTTAAGGGATTCTGTAACAACCTGAAATTTAACCTGTAATAATTAATTGGTCAATTAATTAACTTTGTGAAAATTTCAGAATTGAGCCACTGGAGTTGCACCATTGTATGACCATATATAATGTCGAAATCCGAGTTAATATGAGCAAGGAACAAAATAGTCAAAGAAATGAATATATATATATATATAGCCCTGGTCAACTGGTCGGTCGACCTGGGCACAAGGACGGTCTACTGCCCGGTCGACCCGCCTGCTCATTTGGGTGAATGAACCTTCGTTCGTTCGAAAGTGAACAGGTAATTTGCAATGTTTAAAGTAATATAGTCCTTCTATTCTTGCATCTGATGGCTCCTATTCAGCCTATGAGGTGGTTGCATCTTATTCAATCCCCAAATCCAATAGTCCGAGATCCACTTCTATACCTATAAATAGAACCCTAGGTCTAACACTTTTTCTCATTCTAGATTTTCTACGCTTGGGTTCATCTTTAGAGGAAGGACCCTAAAAGGAATAATTTTCCAAGGAAAGAATCTTTTAATAAAAATGTTTTAGTACCCTCACGTGGATTCGTGAAGGCCTAAAGGGAAGAGCCAAGGACCAGAGGTGAGTGATTGTAATTATTTTAAATTTCTTTACTAGTTTAAGATAATAGGGCTTCCAATAGTTGTAGTTTAACTACGATTTTTGGAGTAACCTTTTTAGTAATTTATTTATAGTTTTTAGAATTATTTTCAGTCTATTCCTTCTAGCTATTCTTCAGTTAATTTCAGTTTATTTCTATTTATTATAGCTTTTCCCATTTAATTATATTTTATTTACAGTATTTTAATTTATATACTATTATTTATGTGTTGTTTACATCTTCTTTCTATACCTTGGATTTCCCTCTACTTTCAGTTTTCTTTTATTTCTCCTTCTTCTTCGTGTATGGATTAGAATAGAATTAACATGAAATTGGATTAAATTATAAGAAATCTAAAATAATGGAATATGAGATGTAAATCGCAAAGACTGCAATATAATTGGAATAGGACTGAAATTATGCCTAATTATGATATTAATTGACTAAATTAAGAAGACTGGCCTAGTTATAACTGAGAATTATAACTAAAAAGAATAAAAGAAGAAAGAAGCTTATTTTCACACTTAGACCTTGGGTTAATTGATAAGCATGATGATAATGTAACTTATAAATTGATAAACTATGGAAACTATGGTAAAGTATGGAAACTATAGCGCTTATATTGAGATTTAGGATAGATTAATAAGAAATGATAGTAATTGATAAAAATAAAGGCTTGTTTAAATAATTTGTCTAAGTTAATAAGCAAAGATAAGAGTATGACATGTACCAAATAGCATTCTCCTAATATTTCTGTGGTTACGGTGTTTCACATAACCCTAAAGTGAAACGATGTGTCTCACATAATCTTGAAGTGAGGCAAGGGGCACTTATGCTTATAATGGTAGTAAACGATAAATCTATGGTAATTCAAATCAAGGGGATTTGAACAAGGGGCGCAATTAAATTTTTGTTTGATAGGGACCAGTATCGGCAGCATTTCCCTTAATTTTCTATGGATACTGTGTTTCACATAACCCTAAAGTGAGACGAGGCGCTTCACATAATCATGAAGTGAGGCGAGGGGAATGCTTATGCTGACTAGGGTAAATAAAAGGTCAAAAGAGAGAGCAACATGTAGCATGGGCATGGTGGCAGTTACACGTGCGACTTCCATTTCGATGCTCAGTAATCGTTATGAGTTCCAAGCGCTTATAAGTGTGTCTTTCGTAGACACCAAAGTCTACTGTGTAGGGAAACGTCTGGCCCACAGTAGATTCTATGGAGTAGCAGGCCGATCAAAGGCTAGAAGTAGAAATTCATCCTAATCAAAGATGCTATCAAGGACAAGTGCAAACAATCAAAGTTGACCTATCTTATTAATTGAGTACTAGCTAATTCGTATTTATTTCCAATTTCTCTCTTTTCTATTTCCTTTGTTTCCTTATATATACTAAAACTGTTGTAAAGTATATTACCTTTACTTTGCTTAAAGATTCTAATAGTTACTATCACTCATCAGACTTTTAGTCTGACCTACTCCTTTATTTCTCCCCTTTTTCCGCCATAGGCTGTAACAACCCGCATATTTATCGATTTTATATTTAAATATTTTATTTAAATATTTTATCGTTAGTCGGATTTTAGTCCGAAAAGCTACTTTTTGCAAACAGTCGAATTGGGACTCGAGACCACCCCCATTGAGTTCAAAATGACGTTTGCGACCTTTTTGAGTATAAGCTTCGATATGTTTGGAGATAGTTGATTTTTGCTACTTTTTCCCGCTTATGACTTTGGTTTGGACTGCACCCTTATTAGCTCAGCCCAACCCCCTTCTCTTCATAACTTCTCCTCTTTGCTTAAACACTCAAGCTTTAGTAACAATGGTGGAAGAGAATGGGAAATAGAAATTCCTAAGCCCTAGTTTCCATTAGCAAATCCATCTTCTAGCTCCAAATTCAAGAGAACCCATTGGTAAGCATTCTCTTCTTCTTCTCCAACTCATTCTCTCTTTGATTTCAAAAAATTCCTAAACCTAATTTAGGAAATATTTCTCTTTTAAGCTTAGGTTCAAGCTTCTAATGTTGAGATTGAAGAGGGATTGATCTTAGCTTGTTCTTAAAGCTTCTCCTTCATTGATTTGGGTTCAAATGTGAGATTTTTATCTCACATCTTTGTCTATAATTATCTTCGATTGTTAGGTATGAATTCCTAACACTTATTCATGTGCAACTGATTTTGGTGTGGATTGATTTCGTGTATATTCCAATTTTTGGTGTTTTGGTCTAATTTATGAAAATCCTATTATGGATATTTGGACATTGATATTTGAGGCGTATCGAAGAGCCGTTTAGGCTGGGTTGTCGGTCGACGTAATTCCTTAGTCATCGCCATTTGCTCGTTCGATCGTTTCCGATATTCGTTTGGCCATTTTTGGCCTAGGTTCAGGGAATGCCCTGAACCCTTCATTCAGACGTCTGAAACGTAATATTCAGACGTCTGAATATTGTTCTGGGAAGTTTTCTATTCCCAGATTCAGACGTCTAAATATATGGTTTCAGACGTCTGAATTGGTTCATTTGGAACCAGAAAGGAAATAGGCTAAAATATGCCTATTTCAGACGTCTGAAACACTTGATTCAGACGTCTAAATTGTTTTCTGGAAATTTTTATATTTCCAGATTCAGACGTCTGAACCACTTGTTTCAGACGTCTGAATCAGCACTATTTTGCCTATTTGCCTATTTGCTTGAGAATTCCAATTTAAATCGATTCGTGATGATCCTATTTGTTGTTATCATTTATTATGACTTTGATGACTCCTTTTTAGGGATTTTTGAATATCCATTTCGATGGATTCTTTATCGGTTTCTTTGGATTTTACTCACGTCTTCGAATGTGAATCTTAGTGATTGATTGTTCCTACAATCTTCTTTGTGATTTGTCACTTTAAAAATATAAAGGTTTTCTATACTAGTAGTAAATATCAAAACCCTTTTCATCAAAACGATTTCAACACTATTTTATTACAAAGCTCGTTTCTTAAACCGTTTTCCAATCTATTAGTATATACAAGCCTTTACCTCACTCGTATGAGAAATCTAATTAAACGACTTAGTAAAACGAGTGGTATGAAACGCTTGCGTCTACTTCGTCGGTTAATTCTTGGACTTGTTCGATTGAATCTCTTGTGACAATTTTCTAGTGGAGATCTACAGTTTGTTCGTAAATATTTAAGTTAAGCTAGTGGTTATGGGACATGAAGCTAAGCTCATATATTTACTAGCTTACTGTAATCGACACTTCTCTCTTTGATCGTGATGATCATCTTATGTTTTAGACTAGCATGTGCAATGTCTTTGCTTTTGATTCATTGGATGTACTGTTTGCACTACATCAATGATATGCTTTTGATACATTGGATGTACCGTTTGTACTGCATCAATGTCTTTGCTTTGTGATTCATTGGATGTACCGTTTGCACTACATCAATGATATGCTTTTGATACATTGGATGTACCGTTTGCACTACATCAATGTCTTTGCTTTGTGATTCATTGGATGTACCCTTTGCACTACATCAATGATATGCTTTTGATACATTGGATGTACCGTTTGCACTACATCAATGTCTTTGCTTTGTGATTCATTGGATGTACCGTTTGCACTACATCAATGATATGCTTTTGATACATTGGATGTACCGTTTGCACTACATCAATGTCTTTGCTTTGTGATTCATTGGATGTACCGTTTGCACTACATCAATGATATGCTTTTGATACATTGGATGTACCGTTTGCACTACATCAATGTCTTTGCTTTTGATTCATTGGATGTACCGTTTGCACTACGTCAATGATATGCTTTTGATTCATTGGATGTACCGTTTGCACTACATCAATGATATGCTTTTGATACATTGGATGTACCGTTTGTACTACATCAATGTCTTTGCTTTGTGATTCATTAGATGTACCGTTTGCGCTACATCAATGTCTTGGCCATCCTTTTCTTGTGATTTCTGGATTTCGTGTGTTGATTTCTGGAATTCATGTTTCACCAACTTTTATGATTGGCATTGATATATATGTCATTTATTGTGGCTTGGTGAATGAAATTAGGAGTATGACATTCCTTTTTATCTTTGAGAAGATCTTTGCGATATTGATTAATCTCTTATTGATTTTTCAATTACTTATTTATCACAGCTTGGCATTGTGATTATTATACGTTTAGTCATATCTCTTATCCTATATCATTTCATCTGATATTTATAGCTAGACTGATCCGTTTATTATTTTCTTATTAAATAATACTCGGGTCAGACCGAGATGTTACAGGTGCTTCAGCTTAACTTCTCACTTGGGATTGATTTCTCTGACTTTTGGCTAACTACTTAGATTAGTAGTTTATTTTGTTGTATACACTTGAGATATAGACTCATAGTTGTGGATCTTTTTTGACCACTACTCTGATATACACTTCCGTGTCTTAATTATGTATTCATATCTTCTTCCGCCTTTGTGATATGAATTATCTGTGACTGATTTATGTTATGTTTATTTCTGTATTTGTTTCCAAAGATTATTATAGCCACTGTGTAGTAGCGTTGTGTTTGTATCGGTGTGTCGGATTTCCCTCTTGAGATAAAATGCATGTTATACTATCTGACATATCGGTGCTCGCGCAAAGCAATTACACGGATGGTCGCTCCTCAACAGCCTTATTCTCCGTGCTAGTTGACAGCATTCACCCGTAGTGTTCTTGGCTAGCGTGGGTATAGAGGTGGGGCGTCACAGCTTGGTATCAGAGCCAAACTTCGGAACAATATGGATTATTATAACAAGGATCATCGTCCTAAGTCCATCTTAGGAGTCGTGCTTTAGGATTTTATTCGGGTCTTCGTACCGTCCTATCCTATTTTCTTTTATGATTCCTTGTTTTATCTATCAAGATTGCTTGATATTTATTTTGAGAATAACTTTTCTCTTTCTTTCTTTCTTAAAGAAGAGAAATGGTTAGACCTGGCCGCCCCTGCGCCGGTCAATCTAGTGCTACTCCTCAGGATGGAGTATTCATGTCTGCTCAGCAGCTTCTTGATCTAGTAAAGAACGCTCAAGCAGCCGGACCCAATCCAGAGCCTGCTCATCCTAGATCCGATTTTTCACGCTTGTGCAGAGACTATACCGATTTGGGTGGAAGGCCATTCAAAGGATCCGAGAATGTTATGGAAATTCAGGCTTGGCTCAAATCATGCGATCGAATCTTTTCTCGCATGAACCTTATTGACCTTCATCGAGTCCAAGTGGCTTCTAGCATGCTCCAAGAAAGAGCGTTAGATTGGTATGAGCTTTTGATTTCTGAAATCATTGAGGCGGATCTCACTTGGGAGCAATTCCGGGAAAGATTCGAATTGAAATTTGTGCCGGAGGCTGAGAAAGTAACTTTAGCCCAGCGTTTCATAGACCTTGTTCAAGGTGAATCTTCTGTGACAGACTATGTCGCATCTTTTGAATCTCTGTCCAAATACGGGGTTGAATACATCAACACCCCATTGAAGAAAAATTAGAGATTTGTCTATGGCTTGAATAAGAATCTTAAGAAGCCATTGCTTTTGAAACTTGAGGTTTCATTTGATCAACTTATTGATATCGCTCTTCGTCTTGAAGAGGCCGATAATGAAGGTGAGGTTGAAGTTGTGTGTGCCCAACAAAACTTCGACAATAACTTGAAGAGGCCTATCAAATTCAAAGGCCCCAATTCTAATAAGAAAGGGAAGCAACAAACTCCGGTAGCAAAGACTTCTACCTATAGTCGTGGACAATGCTACAATTGTGGTTCCACAGATCACTATGCAAGGGAGTGCCCGAAACCCCTCTTTTGTCGTTATTGCAAAGGTTCAGGTCATCTTTTATCTTCGTGTCCTAAGCTTCCAAGCAAGAGAGAAGGAAAGCTGCAAGCCCCTAGCAACACTTCTCTTAGTCAAGGTATTTTCACTCAATCCTTGATGGCATTGTTTTATTTCGTGACCTTCTTATTTGAGTTCTTTTTGATATGGGTTACATCCCACTATTTTATATCAAAAGAACATGTTTATTCTTTTTCTTTGAAAATATTTTGGGCTTGATGACTTCTTTGAGAGTTGCGAATCCGGATAGTTGGTCCGCAACACTCAATTTGCTTTCTTTTGATGTCGAAACTATTTTATGTGATTTTTCTTTCCGAGCCGATATTTTTACTTAGGCTTCGGAGATGATTTTTGTAAGGATCGGCTTAATCATTGTGAAGCTCATATCCTATTTTTCGAGTGGACTATTCATCTTTAACATTTTCTGTCTGTTAAGCAGATTTCTATTTCTCTTTGTGATTTTGATTCCAATTTGATGGCATCATTTTATTCTTTAAACCCTCATGATAAGGAAAGTGTTATTTCTCTCATTCATGTAGTTAGAGAAATTTTCCGGAATCTTTGAGCTTGTCTTAGGATTATCACCTAAGTAATCTTTTGTGTGGTGCTAAGGTCTTTTCAGTTTGACCTTACCACCAATTTTCATTTGGCGACGAGTTGTGGAAGTTAGCATTCCACTTACGCACTCCGCACTCGTTATGATTCCTATGAATGAATTATTATGTCTGTGACGACCCGGAATTTTGAGCAATATCAATTTAATAATCTTTGTTAATAATTAAATTGATTTGATCATTTTATATTATAAATTGACAAGTTAAATCTATTTTAAAGGTTAATGATAACAATTTGGTAATATCTATTAATATTTTTTTTTTTCTAACAATATAAATAGGCAAGATTAATTCTTTTGAAAGTTTATAATAATCTGATTTGAAAATATTTATTTTGGTAAATAAGAAGTCTTTAATGTAATAGAACTTTATATTCAAATTGTAATATATATGAATGTATATATATTGTGATTTGGTATTTATTTTAAAATTTAATTTGGAGATTAATAAATATAATGTTAGAATATGTTTCTATTTGAAATGTGTATATATATTTGTATATATATATTTGAAATAGGAAAATTATTAATTTAAATTTAACAAGAGTTTTTCGAACTTAAATATATATATATATAGTTTTATAAATTGAAATGTTAATTTGACTTAATGTCTTTGAAATTTAAATTTTAAATCATAAAGTTAATTTCTTATTTTATAAACATATAGTTTAACTTTTGTTTTTAATAAGATAAAATTGTTTTAAAAATCTATGTAAAGAGTTAAACTAAGTTTCTCAATTTAGAAACAAATGATAAAATTAAATTGATTAATTTATAAGTTAGTCATAAATGTCTATATGAATTGGCTTTTGAAATATTTATTTAAAAGATCTAAAAGCTTATTTATATAAGATAAAAATATTTTACAATCATACAAATATTACATAATAAAATCAATAATTAAGCATTAGAATACAATACATACATATACACATTTCATGCAAAATTTAAAATAAATTATAAAAGAATATAATAACACTTGTAAACATTTTAGGACATGTAAGTTACATTTGTAAGAATATAAAACATTTAAGAGACACATGGCATTCTCTTGTAAATATATTCAAAATTTAACTTGTAAATAATAAAAGGAAAGATTTTATCCTTCCAGCAAGTTTTTCTCTTCATTTAAAAAAAAAAAGATGAATTCAAATCTGAAAAGGAAAAAAAAACTGTAAAACCTGAAAACTAAATGAAGAAATCTGCAATTCAATCATAAGACATGGAAGAGGAAGAAGTCTGGAAATTCAAACAGAATGAATTTAAAAGCAAATGCAAAGCAGAGGCAAGCAAGATGTAAACTTCATCAATTCAAATGCTCAGCTACAAGATAAAAATCAACATGCAATTTATTCAAGCAATGCAGGATTAAAATCAACATGCAATAAGTTCAGGAAGGAATGCAGTGAAATTCAAAGCCTGGAGATGCAGTTCTGTTCTCTGCAATGAAAAGGTGAGTAAATGGAACTTTTAAAAACAGTTTTAATTCTGGGATTCAACTGTTTTTAAATAACTTGATGATATTTGCAATATTTCAATTAAAATTTGATGCATATGTGAATATGATGTTTGATTGCCTGTTGAGTGTGAATGTAGTTCCTGTGTGATGAAACAGGTTGAAATTTTCTTAATAAATTCAACAACTTCCTGTTGAATTCAATTTTGTTTAAGATATGTAAACAAAAGTTGTTTATAATCATGCAACTTCTCATCTAAAAATACTTGTAAGTTTTAAAAGTAAATAATTAGTATTCTTTTTAAAATTTACAGTAAAATACAATATTTGGTCAAAATTTGATGAAATCAATTTCAGGTTTTGATTTCATGATTGGATTGTAAACGGTAAATGATGATTTTAGAAGCTGGAATCAAAATTTTTAGTGGAGTATGTTGTGAGAATTTTGGAATTAACGGTTTTGGGTATTTTTGCAAAATTACGGCAAATCACGATGAATTGGTTGTCGCCGTTGAACTCGAAGGTCGAGGGGGGTTTAGAGATCATGCGAAAAATGGTTCAAGAATTTTTAATTGATTGGGTTGGCCATGGATTGAGTATGTAGGGTTTTGTGTGCTGTTGAAGCCGATGTTGCTCTTGGAGTTGTCGCGACATAATGTTGTTACCGGAGGGTGTCGCGAACATTGCAGAGGGTCGAGGGGGTAATGGTGGAGCTAAGGTAGCAACGGCGTGGTCTCTGGTGAGGGAATTGGTCGGCGGTGGTTGATTTTTGTTGGGGGTGGATTTCGAACAGTTTGGGTGAAGGTCGAAATCTCAATCTCGATTGAGTTTGGGTGTTCTGGGTGATGCAGTTGGATGTGGAGGATGAGAGTGACTTGGGGTGGGTCGGCATGGTGATCGCCGGCGTCCATCGGTGCCGTGCACGTTAACGTGCACGGTGACATGTTTTGGTGGTGGGTTCTGGAATTAGGAGTTGGAGAAGAAAGGGTAGACTCGAAGCAGGCATCGTGTTTTGTTTGATGGAACTCGAAGCAAGGGGTAGGCAGGGAAGACTCGGGTTGTTTTGCTTGTTTACTCGGGTGTGGCACGGGTTGTTGCTGGTTACTCGAGTATTCAGAGGGTCAGGCTTTAGAACTTTATGTTTAAGTTGTTAATTCAAAGAAAATTTGATTTTAGGAATTAAGTTTTTAAAACAAGGGTTAAACAAGTTCAAATTGAATTGGTTTTTCACAGTTATATTTTAAAACAAGTTGATATATTTTAAAATATGGAGTTTTAAAATAAAATGGGTGAATTTTAAAATAAAGATTGTATTTAAACTTTATTAAATAAATTTGGAAAGGTTGTAAAGATTTCAAAGTTCAATTTAAAATATGTTTAAATTTAATTGATTTCTAAATCATTATATTTTATTTAAAATAAGTTTAATGATTTAGAATTTGATAATCAATTGTAATAAGAATTATCTTTAGTTATTTTGAATTTGATTTTATTAAAGATAATTAAATTTGTAAAGATAATTGAGATAATTAAATTAATTTTAATTATCAAGTTTTTATTGTTAATAAATGATTTAATTAAGATAATGGTTTCTTAATTAAGAATCTTATAATATAATAAGATTAAGAATCATTTAAATTAATTTGAATGATTAAGTTAAATAGTTAATTAAATAATAAATTTGTGATTAATTAAGATAATCACTTTGAATTAATATAATATAATTACTTGGGAAGTAATTAAAGTAATTAAGTGATTAATTACCAAAGGTAATTAAGTAAAGAATAATCACTTTATGAAAAGTAATTAGGTAAATGTGATTAAGGAATAATCACTTTAGTTATTAATTAAAGAATTAATTATAATTAGTTAAAGGTTTAAATTATTTGATTAATGATTAATTACTTGATTAAGAGTAATTAATTAAGATAGAATTTTAATTAATGAGTAATCATTAATTAATGAAAATAATTAATTAATTGTTAATAAATAATTTAAGAATAATTAGTTTATAATTAAGTTTTAATTACTAAATGTAATTAAAGTAATTAATCAAAGGTGATTAATTAAAAGTAATTAATTAAGTATGATTAATTAAAAGTAATTAATCAAGTGTGATTAATTAAAAATGATTAATCAAGTGTAATAGATTAAAGATAATTAAGGAATAATTATCAAAATAATTAGAGAATAATTAATCAAGGTTGATTAATTTAGAAAGTAATTAAGAGGTAATTACTTAGTATAATTTGGAAGTAATTAATCAGGATGATTAATTAATTTGGTAATTAAGTAATAATTACTTAAAGTAATTAGGTGATAATTAATCAGGAAAGATTAATTGAGTTGGGTAATTAAGTGATGATAATTAATTAATTTGTAATTAATTAATAAATAGGAAGTTGGATTGATGATAATCCAAGTGTTTAATTAAGGATTAATTTAATTTAAGGATTAATTAAATTAATCAAGGTTGAATCAAATTTGTTTATGAATGGTTAATGATTGGATGATTTATATATCATTGGATGAGTTAATGATATTGATTGTTGTTGGATGATATTGATGGATGATGATATGTATATGCTATATCTGATTGTGATATATATGCTGCTTTGTGATATGTATAGATGCATGTGATAATAGATGCTTATCTATCTGTGTAATATGATACATTCATTTATGTTAAGTGATATTTCTAAATATCTATTGTTTAAATCCCTTAAGTACAACTTGGACATTAAAATGGCGTTTGGTTTCGATGAGACCGGGATCGGGTTTCCATATTTGGAATCCGAAAACCACATCGATTCCAATTAAACGTTAGGTCGTTAATCCAAATGGAGCAAGTGAAGACTCGAGGTGTAAGGGCTATACGTCAGTATAACTCTGTGGGTGATTCCGTAATGAGTTTGACGGAATAGTGCTTATAGATTCGAGATGGTGAATCAGAGTGCAAGGGCTATGGTCGTTGACTCTGAGGGTGATTCCAAAATGAGTGCAACGAGATAGTGCCTTCGGTTTCGTTCGAACCCGGAACGAACTTGTATGGATTGAATGCTTTCAGCACATCGTCAGGCGGACGATGAGCATTCTAAGATAATTGGTCCTATAAAGGTAATCGCAGCCTCAAGCCTCATCAACCGGGAATGGCTAAAACAGGGGAGGTGCAGCAAGGCTTCGTGGGTCGCGCCCACTGGAGGGCAAGATACATCCCTGTCTAGAGGTCCCTTTATATTTCGGCTGTGTGGGCAGTTGGTCTGCAGCCAACTGCGGGGTGGTCTTGTTCGGGACTGTTCAGTAAGGAATGGTCCCGGTCTTGTGTTGCAGGGGATGAAGGGAGTAATCCTCGGTACGGTGATCTAGGCCACGTACTGTGACGGGCGGTACCCCAGTAGCCCTGCCATTGTTGGAAACCCATTTTCCCTACGAGACCCTACGGTTTTGTTTGTATTACCCACTTTTGTGGCTAGTAGCTGGAATTTAATCATGTAACAATTTCGGCTATTTCATATTTATTTGAAAACCCTAGACACTATTATAATATCACTGGATTTCCTATCAAATGTTTTGGTTAGCGTAAGGTAAAAACTTTTCCATGTTTATGTGTGGGAAGTCTTACGTGATACCTTTTCTTTTCAAAGGTTTTTCTAAAGTTAAGCAATCTTAAACCGTTTACTCACACCAGACCCCTGTCTGACCCGAGTGTTTATTTTCTGTTTTATTAAACTCTTGGGTACTCATATTATATATGAGTAGTCAAGTGATTCAGGTTATCTCTTGACGAATTCTGGAGGAGCTTTGGAGCAGGAGGCTTCAGCGTGTAGATATATGGTTAGAGTTTCCGCTGTGTGTTTTTCTGTGTGTTGTCTTGTATTGTATTAGACAGAAATGTTATAACTGTCTAATTTGAGATGTTTAGTTGTGTACTCTGATGTATATAATACTATGTATATGTTCTATATTATATTTAAATCGTTCCGCTGTGAGATTCTGATGTGTTGTTTTCTCTTTCTTCTCTTTCTTTTCTTCTTCTATCCCTTTCTTTCTTAATTAGTGATGCGATTTTCCGGTAGTGGAAAGTTGGGTCGCTACAGTTGGTATCAGAGCGTTAGGTTGAGTAAATACCTAGGCTCTGAAGTGGTGTCTATCTTGAGAGAGCGTACTTGTAATTTTTATATAAATATATATTTATATAACTACCTAATCTGTTGGGTTATCTGTTTGGATTTTCCAACATAGGTTATAAAGGTAGATAAGGTAGGAGTGTGTAGAACACGACTACCACTATTGGTTGAGGTTTATATGTTGTGGTTGGAGGTGTTTATCGAGATTGTAGACCTAATACTGTCTCGAATAAGTTTTGTGGATTGTAGAAAGGATTTCTTTGAGTCCAAAGGAAGTCTTTTTCAAGAATTAGAGTATATTCTTGAAGTGTGAGGTTGATTTGCTCTCGAGTGAGCGGGATTTCCTTGAGTTGAGTTGTCAGCTGAGCCGAAGCTAGTGATGGTATCTTGATAGTTTCAGGAAGGAATAGCTGTATGATGAGATGCAATTTCCATAAATGGTTCTGAAGATGTTTCTTTTGGAGCCAGATTTAGATGGTGTTGGAAGAGCATTGATGCCTGCTGCAGTGGAGTTTTGGATGTGTATAGATTCTCCAGATGTTTTTAGGGAATTAGAAGTTGACCTGAATCGGAGATTGAGATTTCTTTTCGACTTGGATTCTAAGAGCAATATTGATGGTCTAACCATATTGTGGGATGACTCTTAGAGCGAGAAGAGTTTGGAGAGGCAGCTCAGGATTCTTTGGAATGATCATCTCATTTTAGTTGAGATTCTGTTAAAATGTTTTGACCAAGTGGAATGGTCGTTGAGTTTTTTTTTATGAGTCGGATGAACTGTGTATGGAGATAGATTGTGCTTGTATGCTTCGATAGCATTCTTATCTGCTCTAGATCAGAGTTGTGCAGCGGAAGCGAGTTGGGAATTATTCTTGTATGGAGCAACCGGATGTTGCAGTAAAGGAATTTCTACAGGAATTCAAGTATGAAGGAATTTTCTGGATTTGGTAGGCAAGGTTGTCTAGTACAACTGTTTGGTTATCCCAGATATGAGAGGTATGTTTGAAGTCCATTGATGTTTGTGGTATAGAGTTGTATTTTGGATTTCAGCAAATTATTTTTGGAAGAGCCATTTTGTTGAGTAGGATCTGGAGATTTGATTTGAGTTGGTGCTGTTGTTTCATGGAGCAATCAGCAAGGGTTAGGCTGATCAGGTATATTGGAGGTGACTCAGAGCATCTGAAGAATTGTGCAGTTAAGAACTGAGGAGATTTGGGATGTGCAATTAGAGTTTGGATATTGATTTGGTTTTATCCAATTAAAGGAGATATAAGGTTTGGTAAAACTGGAGAGTTGGCTCCGGAGGTATTTGGAGTTTATCTGTGATCTCTAGGGATTTGATTTTGATCTACAGGATTGAATTGCCAGTTTGGATAGCTGGAATTCATTGTATTTCACATATCTCTGAGAAATATGTGTATGATTCTTCGAGTGATAGAATCAGCAGTTCAGAAGGAATCTGGTAGTTGAGTTGGTTTTGAGTTTAGTCTGATATCTTGTTCAGATTTGTAGAATCAGATGAGGAAGTTCTTGGTTTTAGTAGTGTAGTTAGTTAAGATTTGTAGAGCAAGTATTCCAGTATAGGTATTTGGAAACTCTAGATAATATTAGAAGGTTCTATTCAGAATTTTTCTGGAATAGATAAATTATTTGTTTGTTTGTTTGAATTGGTTGCTATGATTGATAATGTATGATTGATTGTTTGATTGCTGATAGGAATTTAAAATCTTTATCTGGGTTATTAAATTATCTTTGCTTTTTAAATTTCGGGGACGAAATTCTTTTTAAGGGGGGAGGAATGTGACGACCCGGAATTTTGAGCAATATCAATTTAATAATCTTTGTTAATAATTAAATTGATTTGATCATTTTATATTATAAATTGACAAGTTAAATCTATTTTAAAGGTTAATGATAACAATTTGGTAATATCTATTAATATTTTTTTTTTCTAACAATATAAATAGGCAAGATTAATTCTTTTGAAAGTTTATAATAATCTGATTTGAAAATATTTATTTTGGTAAATAAGAAGTCTTTAATGTAATAGAACTTTATATTCAAATTGTAATATATATGAATGTATATATATTGTGATTTGGTATTTATTTTAAAATTTAATTTGGAGATTAATAAATATAATGTTAGAATATGTTTCTATTTGAAATGTGTATATATATTTGTATATATATATTTGAAATAGGAAAATTATTAATTTAAATTTAACAAGAGTTTTTCGAACTTAAATATATATATATATATAGTTTTATAAATTGAAATGTTAATTTGACTTAATGTCTTTGAAATTTAAATTTTAAATCATAAAGTTAATTTCTTATTTTATAAACATATAGTTTAGCTTTTGTTTTTAATAAGATAAAATTGTTTTAAAAATCTATGTAAAGAGTTAAACTAAGTTTCTCAATTTAGAAACAAATGATAAAATTAAATTGATTAATTTATAAGTTAGTCATAAATGTCTATATGAATTGGCTTTTGAAATATTTATTTAAAAGATCTAAAAGCTTGTTTATATAAGATAAAAATATTTTACAATCATACAAATATTACATAATAAAATCAATAATTAAGCATTAGAATACAATACATACATATACACATTTCATGCAAAATTTAAAATAAATTATAAAAGAATATAATAACACTTGTAAACATTTTAGGACATGTAAGTTACATTTGTATGAATATAAAACATTTAAGAGACACATGGCATTCTCTTGTAAATATATTCAAAATTTAACTTGTAAATAATAAAAGGAAAGATTTTATCCTTCCAGCAAATTTTTCTCTTCATTTAAAAAAAAAAAGATGAATTCAAATCTGAAAAGGAAAAAAAAACTGTAAAACCTGAAAACTAAATGAAGAAATCTGCAATTCAATCATAAGACATGGAAGAGGAAGAAGTCTGGAAATTCAAACAGAATGAATTTAAAAGCAAATGCAAAGCAGAGGCAAGCAAGATGTAAACTTCATCAATTCAAATGCTCAGCTACAAGATAAAAATCAACATGCAATTTATTCAAGCAATGCAGGATTAAAATCAACATGCAATAAGTTCAGGAAGGAATGCAGTGAAATTCAAAGCCTGGAGATGCAGTTCTGTTCTCTGCAATGAAAAGGTGAGTAAATGGAACTTTTAAAAACAGTTTTAATTCTGGGATTCAACTGTTTTTAAATAACTTGATGATATTTGCAATATTTCAATTAAAATTTGATGCATATGTGAATATGATGTTTGATTGCCTGTTGAGTGTGAATGTAGTTCCTGTGTGATGAAACAGGTTGCAATTTTCTTAATAAATTCAACAACTTCCTGTTGAATTCAATTTTTTTTAAGATATGTAAACAAAAGTTGTTTATAATCATGCAACTTCTCATCTAAAAATACTTGTAAGTTTTAAAAGTAAATAATTAGTATTCTTTTTAAAATTTACAGTAAAATACAATATTTGGTCAAAATTTGATGAAATCAATTTCAGGTTTTGATTTCATGATTGGATTGTAAACGGTAAATGATGATTTTAGAAGCTGGAATCAAAAATTTTAGTGGAGTATGTTGTGAGAATTTTGGAATTAACGGTTTTGGGTATTTTTGCAAAATTACGGCAAATCACGATGAATTGGTTGTCGCCGTTGAACTCGAAGGTCGAGGGGGGTTTAGAGATCATGCGAAAAATGGTTCAAGAATTTTTAATTGATTGGGTTGGCCATGGATTGAGTATGTAGGGTTTTGTGTGCTGTTGAAGCCGATGTTGCTCTTGGAGTTGTCGCGACATAATGTTGTTACCGGAGGGTGTCGCGAACATTGCAGAGGGTCGAGGGGGTAATGGTGGAGCTAAGGTAGCAACGACGTGGTCTCTGGTGAGGGAATTGGTCGGCGGTGGTTGATTTTTGTTGGGGGTGGATTTCGAACAGTTTGGGTGAAGGTCGAAATCTCAATCTCGATTGAGTTTGGGTGTTCTGGGTGATGCAGTTGGATGTGGAGGACGAGAGTGACTTGGGGAGGGTCGGCATGGTGATCGCCGGCGTCCATCGGTGCCGTGCACGTTAACGTGCACGGTGACATGTTTTGGTGGTGGGTTCTGGAATTAGGAGTTGGAGAAGAAAGGGTAGACTCGAAGCAGGCATCGTGTTTTGTTTGATGGAACTCGAAGCAAGGGGTAGGCAGGGAAGACTCGGGTTGTTTTGCTTGTTTACTCGGGTGTGGCACGGGTTGTTGCTGGTTACTCGAGTATTCAGAGGGTCAGGCTTTAGAACTTTATGTTTAAGTTGTTAATTCAAAGAAAATTTGATTTTAGGAATTAAGTTTTTAAAACAAGGGTTAAACAAGTTCAAATTGAATTGGTTTTTCACAGTTATGTTTTAAAACAAGTTGATATATTTTAAAATATGGAGTTTTAAAATAAAATGGGTGAATTTTAAAATAAAGATTGTATTTAAACTTTATTAAATAAATTTGGAAAGGTTGTAAAGATTTCAAAGTTCAATTTAAAATATGTTTAAATTTAATTGATTTCTAAATCATTATATTTTATTTAAAATAAGTTTAATGATTTAGAATTTGATAATCAATTGTAATAAGAATTATCTTTAGTTATTTTGAATTTGATTTAATTAAAGATAATTAAATTTGTAAAGATAATTGAGATAATTAAATTAATTTTAATTATCAAGTTTTTATTGTTAATAAATGATTTAATTAAGATAATGGTTTCTTAATTAAGAATCTTATAATATAATAAGATTAAGAATCATTTAAATTAATTTGAATGATTAAGTTAAATAGTTAATTAAATAATAAATTTGTGATTAATTAAGATAATCACTTTGAATTAATATAATATAATTACTTGGGAAGTAATTAAAGTAATTAAGTGATTAATTACCAAAGGTAATTAAGTAAAGAATAATCACTTTATGAAAAGTAATTAGGTAAATGTGATTAAGGAATAATCACTTTAGTTATTAATTAAAGAATTAATTATAATTAGTTAAAGGTTTAAATTATTTGATTAATGATTAATTACTTGATTAAGAGTAATTAATTAAGATAGAATTTTAATTAATGAGTAATCATTAATTAATGAAAATAATTAATTAATTGTTAATAAATAATTTAAGAATAATTAGTTTATAATTAAGTTTTAATTACTAAATGTAATTAAAGTAATTAATCAAAGGTGATTAATTAAAAGTAATTAATTAAGTATGATTAATTAAAAGTAATTAATCAAGTGTGATTAATTAAAAATGATTAATCAAGTGTAATAGATTAAAGATAATTAAGGAATAATTATCAAAATAATTAGAGAATAATTAATCAAGGTTGATTAATTTAGAAAGTAATTAAGAGGTAATTACTTAGTATAATTTGGAAGTAATTAATCAGGATGATTAATTAATTTGGTAATTAAGTAATAATTACTTAAAGTAATTAGGTGATAATTAATCAGGAAAGATTAATTGAGTTGGGTAATTAAGTGATGATAATTAATTAATTTGTAATTAATTAATAAATAGGAAGTTGGATTGATGATAATCCAAGTGTTTAATTAAGGATTAATTTAATTTAAGGATTAATTAAATTAATCAAGGTTGAATCAAATTTGTTTATGAATGGTTAATGATTGGATGATTTATATATCATTGGATGAGTTAATGATATTGATTGTTGTTGGATGATATTGATGGATGATGATATGTATATGCTATATCTGATTGTGATATATATGCTGCTTTGTGATATGTATAGATGCATGTGATAATAGATGCTTATCTATCTGTGTAATATGATACATTCATTTATGTTAAGTGATATTTCTAAATATCTATTGTTTAAATCCCTTAAGTACAACTTGGACATTAAAATGGCGTTTGGTTTCGATGAGACCGGGATCGGGTTTCCATATTTGGAATCCGAAAACCACATCGATTCCAATTAAACGTTAGGTCGTTAATCCAAATGGAGCAAGTGAAGACTCGAGGTGTAAGGGCTATACGTCAGTATAACTCTGTGGGTGATTCCGTAATGAGTTTGACGGAATAGTGCTTATAGATTCGAGATGGTGAATCAGAGTGCAAGGGCTATGGTCGTTGACTCTGAGGGTGATTCCAAAATGAGTGCAACGAGATAGTGCCTTCGGTTTCGTTCGAACCCGGAACGAACTTGTATGGATTGAATGCTTTCAGCACATCGTCAGGCGGACGATGAGCATTCTAAGATAATTGGTCCTATAAAGGTAATCGCAGCCTCAAGCCTCATCAACCGGGAATGGCTAAAACAGGGGAGGTGCAGCAAGGCTTCGTGGGTCGCGCCCACTGGAGGGCAAGATACATCCCTGTCTAGAGGTCCCTTTATATTTCGGCTGTGTGGGCAGTTGGTCTGCAGCCAACTGCGGGGTGGTCTTGTTCGGGACTGTTCAGTAAGGAATGGTCCCGGTCTTGTGTTGCAGGGGATGAAGGGAGTAATCCTCGGTACGGTGATCTAGGCCACGTACTGTGACGGGCGGTACCCCAGTAGCCCTGCCATTGTTGGAAACCCATTTTCCCTACGAGACCCTACGGTTTTGTTTGTATTACCCACTTTTGTGGCTAGTAGCTGGAATTTAATCATGTAACAATTTCGGCTATTTCATATTTATTTGAAAACCCTAGACACTATTATAATATCACTGGATTTCCTATCAAATGTTTTGGTTAGCGTAAGGTAAAAACTTTTCCATGTTTATGTGTGGGAAGTCTTACGTGATACCTTTTCTTTTCAAAGGTTTTTCTAAAGTTAAGCAATCTTAAACCGTTTACTCACACCAGACCCCTGTCTGACCCGAGTGTTTATTTTCTGTTTTATTAAACTCTTGGGTACTCATATTATATATGAGTAGTCAAGTGATTCAGGTTATCTCTTGACGAATTCTGGAGGAGCTTTGGAGCAGGAGGCTTCAGCGTGTAGATATATGGTTAGAGTTTCCGCTGTGTGTTTTTCTGTGTGTTGTCTTGTATTGTATTAGACAGAAATGTTATAACTGTCTAATTTGAGATGTTTAGTTGTGTACTCTGATGTATATAATACTATGTATATGTTCTATATTATATTTAAATCGTTCCGCTGTGAGATTCTGATGTGTTGTTTTCTCTTTCTTCTCTTTCTTTTCTTCTTCTATCCCTTTCTTTCTTAATTAGTGATGCGATTTTCCGGTAGTGGAAAGTTGGGTCGCTACAATGTCATTCAGTTTGTCCAGCTTATTTCATCCATTTTATAAATCAAATATTCTATGAATATTTCGATGAGACCATTCTTGTATTTATTGGTTTTGGATGAAAATAGAAATTTAAAATTTTGCAAAATCTTTTTCATAAGATTTATTTAGAAGTATAACCGGATTTTTGTTCTTAAAACGAACGAAGAATATTCTTAGAAGTTTTTGAGAAACTTACTTATCCTATAGAATACGATTTTGTGATTGTATTGCCCATTTAGTGTTTTAAGAATTTTGGTCGGTGCGCTTGATCAACGTTATCGATAGGAATTTCCTAAACGCTTTGATGAGACAATCAGACACGATATATTGACTTGAAAAATGTAAATTTTTCTAGAAATATTTTTACATTGAGATAATTGTGATTTTGAAAGTTTTAGCTTTTCGGGAAAGAAAATTATTTAAAAGAAATTCTTTCTTTTCGATACTCTTGTTCTTGTGATTCCCGAGGGGTAACCAAGACTTTATCTTTTGTACCAATGCTTATCGTATTGGTTTGGATGTCGTTCTCTTGCATAAGATAACGTGCTATCACTTGTGCTTCTAAATCATTAAAAGCCGATTGAGACTAGGTATGCCACTCATGATCTAGTGCTCACGGCTATTGTTTTCGCTTTTAGAGTTTGGAATCATCATTCTAGGATGAGAAATCTGTTCTCTACCTCAATCATAAATCTTTGGAATATTTATTTTCTCATAAGGAACTTCATGTTGACTCGAGTTCCTGGCATCTTATGATCTTGATATTCTTTTTATTCCCGGAAGGGAAATCGTGTTGCCAATGCGCTTTGTCGTAAGCAACAAGTGGTTGATTCTTTGATGTTGTCTGAATGGAATTATCTTTTTATCAGGTTCATCGGACGTTTTGGTATACTTCATTTTATTGAGCTTTATCTCACTCCTTTTATGGACTAGTGTCCGGAGTTCTTTTGGTGTTCGGTTCATCGGATGTACTGTTATTATACTACATCGATGTTCCGTCTCATTTGATTCATTGGATGTACCGTTTGTACTACATCAATGTCTTTGCTTTTGATTCATTGGATGTACCGTTTGTACTACATCGATGACTTTGCTTTTGATTCATTGGATGTACCGTTTGTACTACATCAATGCCTTCGCTTTTTGGTTCATTGGGCGTACCGTTTTTGTACTACGCTGATATTCCAAATTATTTGAGTTTCTAGTTTCTCGGGCGTACTGTTTTTATACTACGTCGTTGCACCAGCTCAATTTCCTGCTATTCTTGACGTTCTCCACGTCTTTTATATACGGAAATGCCTTAGGGATTCCGGTTTTTATTCTTGATCCCGGTGATATTGTAGAAATTGAAGTTTCACCAGATTTGATTTATGAGCAACATTCCATTTGCATCATTGCTTTGGAGGTTGAGCGCCTTCGGAATAAAGGTGTTCTTCTTGTGAAAGTTCATTGGTTCTCAAATACTAAGGATTACTCTTGGGAATCCAGAGAATTCATTGATCGATCCCGTTCTTGCTAACTCTTTCATGCTCCTTATGGTGAACTTCCTATTTCAATTTTTTTTTATGTTGATATGCTTCCATGGTTGTTACTTCTTATTTTCCTCTTAAGTATTGTGAGGACGCAATTTCTTTTAGGAGGGGAGTCTGTAACAACCCGCATATTTATCGATTTTATATTTAAATATTTTATTTAAATATTTTATCGTTAGTCGGATTTTAGTCCGAAAAGCTACTTTTTGCAAACAGTCGAATTGGGACTCGAGACCACCCCCATTGAGTTCAAAATGACGTTTGCGACCTTTTTGAGTATAAGCTTCGATATGTTTGGAGATAGTTGATTTTTGCTATTTTTTCCCGCTTATGACTTTGGTTTGGACTGCACCCTTATTAGCTCAGCCCAACCCCCTTCTCTTCATAACTTCTCCTCTTTGCTTAAACACTCAAGCTTTAGCAACAATGGTGGAAGAGAATGGGAAATAGAAATTCCTGAGCCCTAGTTTCCATTAGCAAATCCATCTTCTAGCTCCAAATTCAAGAGAACCCATTGGTAAGCATTCTCTTCTTCTTCTCCAACTCATTCTCTCTTTGATTTCAAAAAATTCCTAAACCTAATTTAGGAAATGTTTCTCTTTTAAGCTTAGGTTCAAGCTTCTAGTGTTGAGATTGAAGAGGGATTGATCTTAGCTTGTTCTTCAAGCTTCTCCTTCATTGATTTGGGTTCAAAGGTGAGATTTTTATCTCACATCTTTGTCTATAATTATCTTCGATTGTTAGGTATGAATTTCAAACACTTATTCATGTGCAACTGATTTTGGTTTGGATTGATTTCGTGTATATTCTAATTTTTGGTGTTTTGGTCTAATTTATGAAAATCCTATTATGGATATTTGGACATTGATATTTGAGGCGTATCGAAGAGCCGTTTAGGCTGGGTTGTCGGTCGACGTAATTCCTTAGTCATCGCCATTTGCTCGTTCGATCGTTTTCGATATTCGTTTGGCCATTTTTGGCCTAGGTTCAGGGAATGCCCTGAACCCTTCATTCAGACGTCTGAAACGCAATATTCAGACGTCTGAATATTGTTCTGGGAAGTTTTCTATTCCCAGATTCAGACGTCTGAATATATGGTTTCAGACGTCTGAATTGGTTCATTTGGAACCAGAAAGGAAATAGGCTAAAATATGCCTATTTCAGACGTCTGAAACACTTGATTCAGACGTCTGAATTGTGTTCTGGAAATTTTTATATTTCCAGATTCAGACGTCTAAACCACTTGTTTCAGACGTCTGAATCAGCACTATTTTGCCTATTTGCCTATTTGCTTAAGAATTCCAATTTAAATCGATTCGTGATGATCCTATTTGTTGCTATCATTTATTATGACTTTGATGACTCCTTTTTAGGGATTTTTGAATATCCATTTCGATGGATTCTTTATCGGATTCTTTGGATTTTATTCAGGTCTTCGAATGTGAATCTTAGTGATTGATTGTTCCTACAATCTTCTTTGTGATTTGTCAGTTTAAAAATATAAAGGTTTTCTATACTAGTAGTAAATATCAAAACCCTTTTCATCAAAATGATTTCAACACTATTTTATTACAAAGCTCGTTTCTTAAACCGTTTTCCAATCTATTAGTATATACAAGCCTTTACCTCACTCGTATGAGAAATCTAATTAAACGACTTAGTAAAACGAGTGGTATGAAACGCTTGCGTTTACTTCGTCGGTTAATTCTTGGACTTGTTCGATTGAATCTCTTGTGACAATTTTCTAGTGGAGATCTACAGTTTGTTCGTAAATATTTAAGTTAAGCTAGTGGTTATGGGACATGAAGCTAAGCTCATATATTTACTAGCTTACTGTAATCGACACTTCTCTCTTTGATCGTGATGATCATCTTATGTTTTAGACTAGCATGTGCAATGTATTTGCTTTTGATACATTGGATGTACCGTTTGCACTACATCAATGATATGCTTTTGATACATTGGATGTACCGTTTGTACTGCATCAATGTCTTTGCTTTGTGATTCATTGGATGTACCGTTTGCACTACATCAATGATATGCTTTTGATACATTGGATGTACCGTTTGCACTACATCAATGTCTTTGCTTTGTGATTCATTGGATGTATCGTTTGCACTACATCAATAATATGCTTTTGATACATTGGATGTACCGTTTGCACTACATCAATGTCTTTGCTTTGTGATTCATTGGATGTACTGTTTGCACTACATCAATGATATGCTTTTGATACATTGGATGTACCGTTTGCACTACATCAATGTCTTTGCTTTGTGATTCAATGGATGTACCATTTGCACTACATCAATGATATGCTTTTGATACATTGGATGTACCGTTTGCACTACATCAATGTCTTTGCTTTTGATTCATTGGATGTACCGTTTGCACTACGTCAATGATATGCTTTTGATTCATTGGATGTACCGTTTGCACTACATCAATGATATGCTTTTGATACATTGGAAGTACCGTTTGTACTACATCAACGTCTTTGCTTTGTGATTCATTGGATGTACCGTTTGCGCTACATCAATGTCTTGGCCATCCTTTTCTTGTGATTTCTGGATTTCGTGTGTTGATTTCTAGAATTTATGTTTCACCAACTTTTACAATTGGCATTGATACATATATGTCATTTATTGTGGCTTGGTGAATGAAATTAGGAGTATGACATTCCTTTTTATCTTTTAGAAGATCTTTGCGATATTGATTAATCTCTTATTGATTTTTCAATTTCTTATTTATCACAGCTTGGCATTGTGATTATTATACGTTTAGTCATATCTCTTATCCTATATCATTTCATCTGATATTTATAGCTAGACTGATCCGTTTATTATTTTCTTATTAAATAATACTCGTGTCAGACCGAGATGTTACAGGTGCTTCAGCTTAACTTCTCACTTGGGATTGATTTCTCTGACTTTTGGCTAACTACTTAGATTAGTAGTTTATTTTGTTGTATACACTTGAGATATAGACTCATAGTTGTATTCTTTTGTATAGCACGTGTTGCTATTCTTTGTATTATTGTGGATCTTTTTGACCACTACTCTGATATACACTTCCATGTGTTAATTATGTATTCATATCTTCTTCCGCCTTTGTGATATGAATTATCTGTGACTGATTTATGTTATGTTTATTTCTGTATTTGTTTTCGAAGATTATTATAGCCACTGTGTAGTAGCTTTGTGTTTGTATCGGTGTGTCGGATTTCCCTCTTGAGATAAAATGAATGTTATAATATCTGACATATCGGTGCTCGCGCAAAGCAATTACACGGATGGTCGCTCCTCAACAGCCTTATTCTCCGTGCTAGTTGACAGCATTCACCCGTAGTGTTCTTGGCTAGTGTGGGTGTAGAGGTGGGGCGTCACATAGGCAGTCAAGGGAGAGGGTAGTAAATTGCAGTGCTTGGTTTCTTAAAGAAGATTCTACTATGTATTTCCCTACTTTTATTTCCATTTTCTTTCTTTGTATTGGCACTTGAGAGGGATATTTATATTCTGATTTTTTGATGGGACTACGAATTTTTATTTCATGAGACATATTGGGTTTTGAGACATGTATGTTGTATTTGGTATTTGACTTATTTGGTTTGTGAAGAAATTATGAAGATTTGGTTTTGAATAAGTTATTATTTTAGTTTCTGCTGTTTTTACCTATATTTATCTTATGAATCTCAGTCACTATTAGTTTCAGTTATATGTACAACGCACCATGCGTTTTAATATGTCCTTTTGGGTATATTAAGGGGTGTGGGGTGTTTCAGATTCATAAAAGGTTTTAGCATTAATGGTTTCCCATAAGAGAAAGTAGTTCCAATACATTAAAATATAAAACCATTAGGTGTAATAAGAAGTGTAATAAATAGAGACAGTGTTAATTAGGAGGGATATCATAGATAGCCTTAGTAGGAAAGCTAAGCAATGGAAGTTTCGTATTTTTCCATAGATTATGCGCATTGGTTTATTGTCTTTGTAGAAAGTCCCCATTTGTAGTAAGTTAGAAACTCCTCAAAGGTTAGGTAATTTGAAGAGTAGGAAAGTTAAGGGATTTTTGATAAAATAATTATTCTTATCCATTACATTTTTCGTAAATTTAAAAATCTATGAAAATGAGATGTTTTGAAAACATGTGAGGACATTTTTGGAAGTCAAGAAAAAAATTGTTTTAAGAACAAGCAAGGCATGTTTTAAAGAAAAATGGTTTGGTGAAAAAGTAAATAAGTTTTTAAAAGAGAAAAACTTAGGAAATAGTTAAATTTAAAAATCCAAATATTTTTTATGAAAAGCTGTAAAGGTGCTTAATAGGTAAAGAGAAAATTTCCTCGAGCTTAATTGCTTTTTTAGATAAAGACTGCATAGATTGAAATTCCTATTCGTTGCAGTAAATGAGACTTGGTTATTCTATTTTGAGTATGGAATGGAAGAGATAAATAGATCTTATTCATTGTGAGTAATACAACGTAAGTTAGTAACGAGTAATACGCGACAGGAGGAGCATATGAGTTACTTGGATTCCTAGAGTAGGACATTTCTGTGTCAGAGTGGACATGGTCCTAGGCTCCTATCCCCTAGATGATAGCTGTGTTTAGCAGCTATATTTATTTATCTAGTACGTTTTATAGTAGGACTTGTTTTCTCTTTTAGTTATAAGATCGTACTCCTATGTAAGTATTTTGTCTTTATTATTGAAAGTCGGTACCGATTAGCATGATGCTCTTTTTTAGGGATGTTCACAAGAAGAGAATAAAAACATAGGATGTAATAAAAGAAAAGCAAAAGCCAAAAATAGTAACTAAAAGGAAAAAAAAAGTTTAAAGAAAGCAACAGAAACATCAACAACAAAAATTAGAAAAGAAAAATTTTCTTATGTGAACCATGCTTGGGAAAGAAAATAGAGATTTTAATAGAATAGCGGCATAAGTTAAAAGTACAGAGAAAGAGGTGCGCAAAAGTAAAACGGGAAATGTGAGATTTTCCATTTTCTACCTTCTTTCTGACGTAAGAAATCGAGTTAGGAAAAAAATTAGATTTTTCTGAAATTCGAATATTAAAAGTTGTGTGGTAGGATTTGGATGTAAAATTCATTGAACTACGCCCATATTCAGTAGGAGCGTAGGAAAAATTGGATGAAATTTTTTTTGAGTTTTCAAAAGATTGCATTCGTATAAAAATTGTAGGTACATTTAGGATGTGTGCATCATATTTTAAAATAGATTTTTAAAGAGAAAAGCATTCATATAGGAGGCACCGCTTAGAAATTCATGTACATGCATATATCTTATGTTAAATGGCGCTTTACACAAAGATACAGATGGTTGCAAAAAGTGGATGTACACAAAATGGATGTGATTGATGCGGAGAATTACATAGTTTTACCCTTATCGAATTTCGTGGATGAAATTTCCCAAAGGGTGGGAGAATGTAACACCCCGCGTTTTTAGATAACTAAATAACCAAAATAATTATAAACAGTGAAAATGAACATTTTTGAAACTGTTAGAATATGGCCTCGAAACTTATACCATTGTGTTCGTGGCCATTTTTTGATTAATTTACATATATAATATGCATTGAATAGACTTCGTATGAAAAAGTTATTGACGTTCGAAGTTCCATATCGAAAAATAATTATACGTGTAAATATGCGTAAATATATTTGTTTATAAAAATATGCGCATATAAATTTCAAGAATAACGCACGTTCGAATTTCAAAATAGACGCGCGTCATAAAGGAAATTAATTGACATCAGCAATTAGAGGTAAGAATTTACATTAATAGGCAATGTTAATCAAATCAGCAATTAAAGGAAATCAATTTACATTAATTAGCAACGTTTGAATTTCAAAATAAACATGTGTTATAAAGGGAATTAAATTTGCGATTGATGAAAATTAATTAGAATGAATAGGCAGTGGTTAAAATTTAAAGTTTAGAAATAGATGAAATAAATTAATACGTATGAAACAAAAAAATTAGACATGTTAAAACTGACGCGTTTTGCTTGTTTTTAACGGCTAGATTTCAATCTCTTTAAATGAACGGACGACGTTGCTTTGGCTCTCTATAGATAAACGTGCAGGGCTAGCCTTCAAACCTATATTTTTCTAAATGGGCACAAAAGCCCTTTAACTTTTCTTTCTCCTCGAATTCTTCAGAAATCAAATATATTAGATTTAGGTTTTTTGGTTTGCAATTTGGTGGTAGAAACTGTAGATCTAGAGAAGAGATGTCCAAATTAAGCCGTCCATATGAGGTGAGTTTTCAGATCTGGTTTTCTAGTTAATCTGTTTATTTTTCTTCAATTAGTTCTAGATTTATAAATCCATACAAATTCAGGTTTATGGATCCAAATAGGGTTGCAAAGGAGAAGGCTATGGATAATAGAACTGGAATAAAAATCAGATCTGGAATTTAGAGTGTTTTCGTTTTAGGTTAGTGGATTTAAATTATATATCTTTTATGTTGATGATATATAACATCGTTATATTTCCATTAAATATTTTAATTTGGCATTTCTTATATTTCAACTAAATTCAGTAATTAGTTATGTAAGTTAGTTGTGTTGAAACTGTAAGTTTATAAGAAAAGTGTACTTATATGCAAATGTTATTTTTATGGATCCAAATGAATATAAGTGATATTAGGCTTAAAAATTGTAGAGAAAGGCATAAGCCTAAAAGTGAGAAATTCACAGTAAAATATGTCAAAACGTGGAGAATGAAATAAAAAGGGAAGATCTAATGAATAACTTGATTTGGAAGTTAGTGATAGATTAGTTGGTTGTTTAGAAAAAGGGGATACATTTCCATAATTTAATATTGTAAGCAAAATGGTAAACTTAATTATAGGAATAAAAACAAGATAAATGGAATTAGTGCAAAATTGAGACATTGCTGTATTTTGCATTATCTAATAATTAAAGAAATAACAAAAGAAGTATCTTGCAGTTACGGGTTATTATTTATGGCAGTATTTTGTATTGAAATATGGTAATGGATTATAGTACAGTTTTTGTAACCAACCAAATAGAATAGAATTACTTTCCAGAATAAAAGATAATAACGCTAAGCGTTAAAGAAATTAAAGAAGAAGAAATAATCAAGTTAATTATTTGACAGAACTATACAATAAATAGAAAATATGACTAGATCTGCATTTATTACTCAGATTGTAGAGTAAAAAGTAAATCAGTTATTATGATAAGTAAATTATGACAGTTGGACGTAGTCCCAAGTTAAGACTGTTATATAATATAAGAGAACTAAAGAAAATTTAGTAACATTATAAAAGAAGACAAACTAGAATAGAAACAGTACACTTGCAATTACATTTATAACATGTAGGTTATAAAAGAAAGAAAATAATATAAAAGTCACAATTTCAAGTATAGTTGTAACACGTAGGTTATAAATAAAAAGAAAGAAATATAAGAGTCTTATTTTATCAAACTTAGATCTTGGATTAAGTTAATTAGCAAAAATAATAGAAGTGGCCCGTACCGGCAGCATTTCCTTTCAAATCTAGGACCGGTGGTCTCAAACATGGGTGGGGCTGGGCATGCTGATTAGGGTAAATAAGTAGCCAATAGAATAAGAAAAGTAAACTAAATTCACAATAAAAGATTAGATGTAGGGTCTAATAAAATGGTAAGGTGCGTTTGGAGCAGCCCGAAAGGAATTTGGATAAAGAGCTTAACGAAGCAGTTCGTCGTAGATTTTTAGTACAGAAAGTGCACATCCAACTTGGTTATTTTTACTAGAACGAAGTACAAGAATTCAATGGGATGTGAGGATACTCTAGGATGACCCTCTTGGGTAGGCCTAACGAAGCTGCACCTCCGAAGGTAGGTCTGCAGGTGTTCCATCAAAAGAGTATGCCTTGAATTCTTTTGCATTGTAGGCCTAATGAAGCGGACCTTTATAGGCAGTCAAAAGGTTGATGATGGAGTAGGATACTCATATGATACCATACTCTAGTTTGCGAGTAGGTCATAATGGGTAGGACCCATAGGGATAGTCGCATACGGATATTAGCCATCTTATGTCAGAGCGAGTTCGGAAAAGACTAGAGTTAAACCAATTGGCCAACGATTCTTTCAGTATCAAGACATTGGATGAGGGGCACAGCCAATTGGATGTTTAGATTGTTTGCAGTAGGGCATTGCCACTTAGCTCTTGAAAGGTCTTTCGATTTGTTGAGAGGGGAGGGCTGCGTGGGTCCATAGCAACGATGAGAAAATAGACAAACCAAGTAGAATATATATATATATTGTAGGCCTAACGAAGCAGACCTTTACAGATATAAAAAATCCTCGACTGAGTTCAATGCAAGGTAGAGCTTGTTGGCGAAATTCAAAGAGTAGACAGAACGATAACATGTAGTCCTCAAGGTACGCATTAGGTGGTACATTGTGGATGTCCGAGCGCTATTATAAGCTAGTGCAGATGCAGTTTCACGTTTTCATGGTAGATGACGAAACATCTGTATTATAGGACTCATGAAGCTATCCTTTACATATGTAGTTATAGTATGCTCTAGTAGTGAGACGATGGATTCCTTTTCGAGGAGGATACGGAAGGTACTATGGGTAGTACCCAGGACCGATGAAGTTTTTGGGCATGTAGCTACATATATATATTGTTTTATGTAGAAATCACCCCCAAAAGCTAGCTTGTAGAGGGTGCCTAGTTGGTTATATAGTCATCGCTCGTACCATATTAGACGATGTGGGACATAAAGTCTATAGGGTGGATCGTGTATTGTATATACAAGTATATATGACAAAATATATGATGCAACTAAAACAATATTAAACTAAGTAAATATAGAATAAGCACGCCATGATTTTATACTGGTCCGGACCTCCCGTCCTACGTCCAGTCCTGAAACTCCCCTTCGGAATTCGACTATCAAACACGCTCGCTTCGCCCGGAGGAATAGGCTTGGTTACAATAAGTTATTCTTGTCAAATGTGTGTTCTATAATACGAATATTGACTAATTGGTACAAATGCTTCCAATATATATCTAGAGAGTATTGTCCATGAAGAACTGAATATTTAGAAGAGTGAAATACAATTATAGATTGCTAGAGATCAAGAATATATGATAGAGTATGTAATTAGAGAGCGTAAGTAAGTAAGGTGGTCCGTTGTCTTGATTCTTGATGCTATATAGAGTTGTAGATAGGTATCATGAGTAGTTGCATCCATTAACTAGTGCTCTACAGTTGCTTCAAGTGATGATGAAGAGTTGCAGCAAAGAGAAGCAGAGATGTCTATTCGAATGTGGCAGTTGAAGTTTTTATTTAAAATCCGAGTTTGAAATCAGATGTCTGGAATATGTTTCAGACTCTGATACTATATATATATTTTAATATAATAGTAGATCAGACGTATGAGTGCAGTTGCCAGACATCTAGTTCAGTCTATCTATTGTTCCAGATAACTGTTTCAGATGTCTAGCTTGTGCACCCAGACATCTGATATTGTGCATATCATTTTTTATGCATTTTTTCTTGTGCTTCTTTGATCCTTTCGACTTGTAGTCTCTTGTAGTGTTTTTTGAGCCTTGTTCTTGTCTTTCTAGTGATGTTGCTCTAGCAAGTACATGTATATATGAATATATATGCATATTTGATTTCCATTGTATAGTTGTTTTTATCGAAACCGTAGATTTGATTTCCTAACAATCACCCCATTTTGATGTTGACAACTATATAATGTATTTATATACAATTTTATAAATCTCCCCCTGAATATGTGCTTTCCATCATTTATTTTGATCTTTATTATTTCTCCCACTTTGGCATTATCAAAAAGAATTTATAACTTTTTAATTGTAGACATCATATCTATTCCATTAAGTATTTACCAATCGTTGTAAGATTACATAAATATACACAGAAATAACACACCAAAAAGGAAATTTCATTAATCTTATTAATCGATTGCATTCATAGATTTTTATCATTCGTATACAAAAGATGGAATCCAAAGAAATCTAAGGATCTTTTGAGGAAGCTTTATTTTGATCAACTCTTTCATCTTCATTTTTGGAAGAGCTAGCTTGTTTTTTAGGAGATGTCAGAGTTTGGTCGAGAGGTTCTTTCTCCTCGTCAAAAAGTTTGAAATGTTTCGAAGGAGGAGGAGAAGGCACTGTAGTTGGCCAATCTTCTGAAGGTGGTGTAGGACCACGAACCCGTTGAAGAACCTCCTTTAAAATGGATAATGTAGTTGAAAATGACATTTCAACTGTGGCTAGGCGAGAAGCAAAAGATGTTTCAAAACTATCAACGCGCTTAGCTAATAATTTTTGATTCCAAGATAAAATAAGCTGATTTTGGAGAGTTAAGTCGTGAATACTCTCATTTGGATTCGTCTCGGTGCGGGTCTCCAAAATATCATCTTGGCACGTATAATCGAATGGTGCAGGTGGAGGAGGGGTAGTCTCGTGATCTTGCTCCACCTCTTGTGATGGTTCAGGTTGTGTTTGAAGTGGAGGCCTAGCTTATCCGGCTTGATGACGTTGCATCCACTCTTCAAACGATATAAAATCCGGAGGATTTTCCGGTAAGTGCATTAGGGAGAAAAAATTTGGATGCATATTTCGTAGAAATTTCTTCAGAAGTGGATAAATATGAGGGGATGTTGTGAGCTTTTATAAGTCTCATGATGTATGTAGGATAGATGATGGATGGATATGATCGAGTCCAAAAATGTTTGAGCTCGTCAAATATAAATTTTGCCCAATTAACCCTTGTTCCACTAAATATAGCATATAGGGCCTTGTGCTCGAGCTCCGTGATTTGCTCATGACTACCAAGGTGAGGAATGATAGTATTGATAATCATTTTAGTGAGAAGTCTCGCCTTAGGTCGTAGGTATTTGGATGCAAATCTAGGAATTTCATCCTCCCATATTTGATGTGTTATATTATCTCTCAGTTTGAGACGCATATCCGTAATATTATATAAATCTTCTCTGGTGTCGGAACATCCGAGAGTTCGGCCTATGATCCCTGGAGTATGTCTAATTGTGTTATTGTAAACACTTGACCATAGCCTATTATTATCGTTGTCAGTTTCCAAACTGTTGTGCTATCTAAATTAGCATAGAAGAGAAATATGGCTAGTTGATTGATTTGGATGTTATTAAGATTAAAGGATATCAACGCTTCTAAACCAGCACTTTCGCACATTTCGCCTAAACCATACATTGGGAACTTTAGCAAATTATAAAATGGAACTGTATGGAGTTTCTTCTTTTGAATATCGTCTTATCTCTTGAGTGGATGCGGTACATGATTCATCCATTGCTCAATTTGATCGTCAGAACAACCTTGAGGGTTGGATGAAGTGGCTTGATCTTACTTTCGCTTAGAGATTTAGGGTTTTTTTTCTTTAGAGGCCATGAATTTCGAGCATGTTCGAAGGAGAAAGCAGGTTGGAGAATCGGAGAATCGTCGTTGTAGTAGAAATATAAGTGTGAAAAGTTAAAAAAAAATAGACGTTAGCAGGTTACTTTAATAGTGTTGATTGAATTTCAGATGTTTGAAAAGTGAATCAGACGTCTGATTTTACCTAGTTTAAAGACAGTAGATAAGATCAGACGTCTGGTTGTTGGTAACAGACGTCAGGAATTGATCGATTAATAAATTTTAAAAGGCAGAGAGAATTATCAGACGTCTGGTTGTAGAATCAAACGTCCGGAATAGGTCGAAGTATTTTTTTGTAGGATAGATAGTTTTCTCGAACGTCTGGATATAATATCAGATGTTTGAAAATGGTCTGAATTTTTATCTTATGGAGGCAGAGACTTTGTTCAAATGTCTAGTCAATATTTTAGACATCTGTAATAGAATGGTTTCTATTGTTTATCAATCAGAGATAATTTTCAAATGTCTGGAAGGTTATATCAAAGGTCAGATATATGCATGATGGTTAAAAATTTGTGGGATATAAGAATGTCAGACGTCTAATGGCAATGTTTTAATGTTTGAAATGACCAGTTTGTCTTAAAACAGCCTAATTTTGAACTGGTTTTGCTTATTTTTCGAGATTTTGATTTTAATAAAACATAATGTTATTATTTGTGAAATAGAATACAAATATACGTAGATAAAAAATACAACGAGAATAATTAAATTTATTTAGATGATGATGGAGCATTGCAATCTTCAGACTTGTCATCCCTCCATGGCTTGAGTGGAGACCATATATTTCTACATTCCTGGGTTCTCGGGGAACCAGAGAATCTCCTAGGTAAAGGATCCAAGGCATACGATAAGAAGCAGCAAGGAATCGGAAGTGGTTCATGAACATCCTTCTTTCGTGAATTACAAAATTTTATCGCTACTTGCTCCAGAAAATTTATTCGTCGCGCGGTGACCTTTTGTCCAAAGTATAATTCACGTTGTAAATCTATTTGTTGTATGTGGTAGTGATGTATCTCATCTATTTTCTACTTGGAGTTAGAAGAGACAAACAGAGATCGTTTGGACTTCTTTTTGTCGGAAGTGAATCCCGTGTGGTAGGAGGACCACTTATATGTCGGTTAATGATTTAGGGTAGGAGTAGGAAGGCGGTGAGGTGTATCCGCTGAGCTATCCGTTGTTGGTGTCGAGAAGGAGAGATGAGAGTTGTCGGAAGACATGCTTTTATCTTCTGTTGTAAAAAGAATATGAAATTTATATAATCTTTACTTTTTGTTTTGTAGAAATAAAACTATTTATACATGATTTTAAAGGTTATTCATAGGTAATTTCAGAAAACAACCACCTAAAAAATTTAAGGTGATAACAATTTTAATTTGTGGACAAAAAATTTTAACCAAAAATAGAACAAATGAAAATGTAGTATTAGTTTAGAAGATCATTAAGAGAACATATTCCTAAATCACTTCGTAGTTTAACAAATGTTTGTTCATTTAGTGGTTTTGTGAACACGTATTCTAATGTAATAATTCCTTTTTCTACATTGTTACGTAAAAAATGATGTCGTATATCTATATGTTTAGTACGTAAGTGATTTACAGGATTTTTTGATAGATTTATTGCACTCGTATTATCGCAATATATTAGTGATTTATTGATAACATAGCTGAAATCCTTAAGTGTTTGTTGTATGTATATCACTTGTGCATATGCTAGAGCTACTGAAATATATTTGGCTTCGCAAGTAGATAAGGAGACGCAATTTTTCTTTTTGCTAAACCATGAGACTAATGATTGTCCAATAAAGTGACACGTTCCGCTAGTACTCTTACGATCTGTTTTACATCCTTCGAAATCCGCGTCACTATATGAAACTAGTTCAATCGATGATCCCTTAGGGTAAAACAAATTGTAATCTCTAGTACTCGATAGATATCGTAAGATACGTTTAACAGCTCTTTGGTAAGATTCTTTTGGTTTTGCTTGAAATCGGGCAAAAAGACATACGATCATCATAATGTTGGGTCGACTAGCCGTTAAGTAAAGTAAGGAGCCAATCATACGACGATATAATTTTCATCAAAATCTTTTCCGTTATCATCTTTTTCCAAGTGAACACTAGTACTTATTGGTGTTGGTTTGCTTGAAGTTTTATCCATTTCAAAACGACGTAATAGATCATTACAATATTTTTCTTGATGAATAAAAATTCCATTTTCAAGTTGTTTTATTTGTAAACCTAGAAATTTAATTCTCCCATGTGAGACATTAAATTCTTTTTTCATAATATTTGAAAATTGATTACAAATATTTTTGTTAGTTGAACCAAAAATAATATCGTCTATGTAAATTTGTACAACTAAAATATCGTTATTTTCTCGTTTAATAAATAAAGTAGTGTCGATTTTACCAATTTGGAAACTAGATGTAATTAAATAATTTTTAAGACGTTCGTACTAAGCACGGGGGGGCTTGCTTTAAACCATATAAGGCTTTTTGTAACTTAAAAACATGATCGGAAAATTTTTCATGAACAAACAATGGAGGTTATTCAACATATACATTTTCTTTAATAAAACCATTTAAAAAAGCACTATTGACATCCACTTGAAATAATTTAAAATCGTGATGATTTGCAAAAGCAAGTAACGTACGTATGGCCTCGAGTCTTGTTACTGGAGCAAAAGTTTCGTCGTAGTCGATACCTTCTTCTTGATTATATCCCTAAGCAACTAAACGTGCTTTATTTCTAACTATATTTTCGTTTTCATCTGCTTTGTTTTTAAATACCCATTTTGTACCAATAACAGATTGATTTTCTGGTCTTGGTACTAATTCCCAAACATTATTACGTTCAAATTGATGTAGCTATTATCCAAAAATTATCATTTGAAGCTTCTTTATGATTTTTCGGTTCAAAATTTGACACAAATGTTATATGACTTATTTGGTTAAGTTGATTTCTAATTACTCTGGAGTTAAGATCTCCAATAATGTTATCTTTTAGATGATCTTTCAGAATTCTAGGAGATGACACTAAAGTATTATTTTGTGCATTTGTCTCATTATGATAAGAATTTGTTGTATTTGTTATTGAAATTAATTCTTCATCATCATTAGTTTGATGGTTAAGAAAATTTTCATCAAACGAAACATGTAAACTTTCTTCAATTGTGTTAGTTTGTTTATTAAAAATTCTATATGCCTTGCTACGATCCGAATATCCAACAAAAATTCCTTTATCGGCCTTTGGGTCGAATTTTCCCAAATTATCTTTTGTATTTAGTATAAATCATTTTTATCCGATGGTTTTAAAGTATGATACTTTAGGTTTTCTTCCAAAAAATATTTCAAAACAAGCATGTTTAGTCATAGGTCGTATGGTTACTCGATTCAAAATATAACAAGCCATAGCAATAGCTTCAGCCCAAAAATGTTTTGGTATACCACTACTATTTAATAGTGTTCGTGCACATTCTTGTAACGTACGATTTTTCTTTCTACTATACAGTTTTGTTGAGGTGTTTGGGGAAAAGAAAAATTATGACTTATTCCCTTTTTATTACAAAAATTGGTAAATAAATCATTTTCGAATTCTCCACCGTGATCATTTTAAATATTTTTAATTTTCAAATCCATTTGATTTTTAATTCTTTTAGCAAAAATTTTAAAAATTCCAAAGGTGTCACTTTTATGTTTTAAAAATAAAGTCCATGTATATCTTGAAAAATCGTCAACTATTATGAAAACATATTTGTTGTGATTTATAGATCATACTTGCGTTGGACCAAATAAATCTAAATGTAATAATTCTAATGGTTGTTTTGTAGAAATATAATTTTTAGATTTAAAAGAGCTTTTCTTTAGTTTTTCAATTTGACAATCATCATATAAATTTTCTACTTTGTAGTTTATTTTAGGTAACCCTCTAACTATCTCATATTTTGCTAATTTATTAATATATTTAAAATTAATATGACAAAATCGTTTATGCCACAACCATGGATCATCATGTTTGCCGGTTAAACATAAGTTTGAATTTCGATTTATATTCGTATTTAAGATATAAATATTTTTGTTTCTAAAACCCTCAAAGATAAGTTGTTTGCTATTGTCGAAAATATTACATCTATCTTTTTCGAAATTGATTTGAAAAACTTTATCGTATAATTGACTAATACTGGGTAGGTTGTGTTTTAAATTTTCTACTAACAAAACATTTTCAATAATAGAAGAGTTAGAATACCACAGTTGATGACTTCTCCGATGCCAACGATGTATCCTTTTGAGTTATCTCCAAAAGTTACCGTTCCGCCATCGATGTATGTTATATTTGATAACATTTTTGAGTTTTCGGTCATGTGATTGGAGCATCCACTATCAAGTATCCATTTCTCCTTACTTTTATTTTGGGTACCTCGTCAGTTTGTACCATAAAACATACATTAGCTTGTTCTTCGTCACTATCACTGTCACTATCTTATGATGATGAAGAATCTGAGTCATCCCATGTTACTTTGAAAGCTTTCTTCTTTTTGAATTTTTCAAATTTGTTCTTCTTTTTATCATTGTTGAGGTTGGGACAATCTTTCTTCATATGTCCAAATTGGTCACATTCATAGCATTTGATTGATGTTTGATTTGTAGAGCTTGATTTTCCTCCTTTCTGAAATCTGTTCATTTTCCAAAATTTCTTGAATTTGTCGTAGTTTTTGGCAAAAAATATGATTTCTTCTTTGTCTAAGTCAGAGTCTTCTTTGTTGTTGGGAATGCTATGTTTTTCTTCTCTAGATTTTGTTCTTTTCTTGCTTGCAAATAAGCTTCATTGGACATTAAATTTCCTATCAATTTTTCAACTAAGAGTGATGAGAGATCATTAGCTTCTTTGGTAGCTAATGCTTTTCTTTCCCACTCTAGAGTTAAAGAATTGAGTGTTCTAGACACTAAGTCAAAATTTGAGAATTTGACCCCAAGTGCCATTAAATCATGTTAAATGGTTTGGAATCTAGAGTACATATCTACTATAGATTCATTTTGTTTCATTTTAAATGATGAAAATTGATTTTGTAAAATTGAAATTTTAGTTTGTTTAACTTTGTTTGTGCCTTCGTGTGTAACTTGTACGGTACGCCAAATATCATATGTAGTGTTACATAACATGAAACGTGAAAATTCATTCTTATCTAATGAACAAAATAAAACATTCATAGATTTTGCATTATTAGAAGCTGTGGTTTTTTTGCATCATTCCATGTGTTCATAGCAGTGTCAGACGCTTCATATTTATTTTGAGTGGTTGACCAAATTTCTAATCCATTAGCTTCCATAATTATTCTCATATGTGTTGACCAACATGCATGGTTAGAACCATTAAAAAGTGGGGGCCATGCCGTGGATTGACCTTCTTGAAAAATACTTGCCATATTAAAGTGATTCAAAAACGTGTTACTGTATTTTGATCAAACCTTGCTTCGATACTAAATAAAAGTCTACAGGTGGATCGTGTAGTATATATGCAAGTATATGTGACAAAATATATGATGCAACTAAAACAATATTAATCTAAGTAAATATAGAATAAGCACTCCAGGATTTTATACTGGTTCGGAACTCCCGTCCTACGTCCAGTCCAGAAGCTTCCCTTCGAAATTCGACTATCAAACACCCTTGCTTCGCTCGGAGGAATAGGCTTGGTTACAATAAGTTGTTCTTGTCAAATGTGTGTTCTATAACACGAATACTGACTAATTGGTACAAATGCTTCCATTATATATCTAGAGATTATTGTCCGTGAAGAACTAAATATTTGGAAGAGTGAAATACAAGTATAGATTGCTAGAGATCAAGAATATATGATAGAGTATGCAATTAGAGAGCATAAGTAAGTAAGGTGATATGTTCTCTTGATTCTTGGTGCTATATATAGTTGTAGATAGGTATCTTGAGTAGTTGCATCCACTAACTAGTGCTCTACAGGTGCTTTTGTTGATGATGAAGAGTTACAGCGAAGAGAAGCGGAGATGTCTATTCGAATATGGCAGTTGAAGTTTATATTTAAAATCCGAGTTTGGAATATGTTTCAGACGTTTGATACTATATATACTTTTGAATATAGTAGTAGATTAGACGTCTGAGTGCAGTTGCCATACGTCTAGTTCAATCTGTCTGTTGTTCTAGAGAACTGTTTCAAACATCTGGCTTGTGCACTCAGACGTCTGATATTATGCTATCAGTTTTTGTTCTCTTTTTCTTCTGCTTCTTTGATCTTATCGACTTGTAGTCTCTTGTAGTGTTCTTTGAGCTTTGTTCTTGTCTTTCTAGTGATATTGCTCTAGCAAGTACCTGTATATATGAATATTTATGCATATTCGATTTCTATTGTATAGTTGTTGTCATCGAAACCATAGATTTGATTTCCTAACAGGATATTATACACCACCATGCTTTCAAAGTCTGACGCCCACATCGGCACTCTATTTCACTGACACCGCTCATACAATGTTAATGTTCAATAGAATGACGTCATGCCCATACATGTCGTCTATGCCCATAGATGTCACCAACGAGTTTCGAACTTTTTCTATTGTGGTGTTAGGCTATGATACCATATACTCCTTTTACAGCTTTTAAAATGCAATTCTTTTAGATTTGATTGGAACCATGTACACAAGCAAGTAGAGAACATAATGTCTAGAAGTAGTAAGATGAAGAAGTGATCAATCATACCTCGATATTTATTTTGATCAACTACCTTACCTTTTTCATCCTTGTCAAATTTAATTGTGGTGCTTAAATTTTCTCAATTGATCACTGGCTAATTGAAATCTGATTATGTTGCAGATTTTCAATATATAATACATCGTTTATTGCCCATATTGACTCTACCACCTTTGTATTTCTTTAGTCTAAGGAACTTTGATTTTTCGTCCTTCATGTGCCTGAAACAACCAGAATCCAGTACCACTTTTGTTATTCTTTAGCCTACCAACACACGTACATGAGGAAAAAATTTGTGGCCTATTTGTTTTTATAGGTTCATGATTGTTAGTGACAAATGATTTTGAAAAACAAGTTTGCGTTGAACCAAAACACTTTATGTTTGTTCCATTTGGCATCCAGATTTGTTTGACTTTAAGAGATTTTACATCCGTGCCTTTAGGAACCCAAATTGATATGGTTTTCGCATGTTTGGGTCTATACCAGCAATTTTTTTGATTGTGTATAATTTTTCCACAAATCGTGCACTTGGAGTCGACATGATTAGTTTAACTTCTATCCCCTTTTAGATTGAGTATACCCGAGTCCTTATCTAACACTATTCGCAGTTTGTTTCTCTAATAGCATATTTAGTGATCCCTCTCCTTTGGAGAATTCTTATGGTTGTAGACAATTTTGGACTTGTGACTTGAGAGATTCATTTTCATTTAATAACATAGTGCATTTGTTAATTGAATTTTCTCTCATAGTATTTTCACTTTCTTTCAAAATCAAATTTTCATTTTCAAACGATTTGAATTTAGTTTCTGATTTTTTTTATCTCCTCTTCAAAATATGGACACTTATCACAGTTAGGGCAGTTATTTCTATAGTTTTGAACCATTTGATTAAGCTGCATATTTAGTTCTATCAAACTATCCTTTTGTGCTTCTATTTTAGCATACTTCTCCCTAAGTCTTTCAAAATAACCATTTACTTCATGAAAGTGTATAAGTAATTACGAATGAGTAAGTTTTTGTACCTCTCTTGGCGTATCATCATAGCTGTCACTTGATTGTCCTAAAAGACACTGATTTTCTCTTTGCTTTCATCACTTTTTTCTAAAGTTGCTGCGAAACTTCTACTTTTTGGTTTCTTTCCTTTGCTGAGTCGATTTTGAGAACAGTTGGGCTTGATATGACCAGGTTTATTGCAATTGTAACAAATGATCTCCTACCCTTCTAAGTTATCTAGAACTTTGATGATTCTGCTTTTCACTTGTTGATTTTGAGCGGGATTTCCATATTTGCAGTTCACCTTTTGAATTTCTTTATTATTATAGCCAATTTAGCTGCTCCTTCACCATTACTATCATCTTCACTTTCCTTCATTTCTGTGAGAGCTATTGATTTCTTTCGTGTATCTCCTCATTCATTTTCTTCCTTGAATTTGATTTTTGGATCATAAGTGATGAGATTTCCGGTGAGATCCTTGACTATAATCGGTTTCAGATCCTTTGATTCTTGAATGGCAGTTACTTTTCCTTCAAATTTCATAGAAGAATTTTGAGGATTTTTCGGAGTATTTCCAACTCTGTGTATGGTCTTCCTAGAGATTTAGATTTTTATACAAGATTAGAAAGTCGTCCATGCATTTCTTTGAAACTTTCATCCTTTGCCATTGTAAAGTTCTCGTAACCGCTACTAAGCATGGCAAGGCGAGATTCTTTGACTTGGGAGATTCCTTCATGAGTCACTTCAAGTGTGTGCCAGATTTCCTATCGCGGTAAGACAATGCGAGACACGATTATATTCAATCTGATCTAATGAACAAATAATAGAATTCACAGCTTTAGCACTAGCATTTTGCGTTTTATTTTCAAGATTTGTCCATTGATCCATAGGTTTTTCAACTTCTTGATTATCTACCATTATAGTTAGTGTCCTATATTCTCGTCTCAACAATATTCCATGTATTTATGGCTTTCAAAAAAAATTCATTCTATTTTTCGAATATGCATATTCACCATTGAACATGGGTGGTCTAACTATGGTTCATCGTAATTTTTTTAATTCGTCTTACGCGAACAACTTGTAACATGCACAGTGTATCATTGTATATGCCACAAGGTCATGTACGTTTATATACACTTGCTTGTTAAAGCTGTAGGGATAGGTGAGCACAAGGTCAAACCCAAGCAAAAGCTGGATTTAACTCAAGTGAAAATGCTTGAATAAAACAACACACAAAGCGAGAACCTGACTTCAAAATGACAACATGAAACCACTTAAATAACAAGCCAATGGGTCAAGACAACATAAACAAGATGACCAAACCTAAACAGACTTCAAGAAGTGTCAGACATGTTAAGCAGGTTAATGGTCAGTTCATACGAACATGAGTATGCAGTAGTAACATGTACACATGAAACCAGATCATAAAAGACTCGAGTGAACATGTTCAATTAAATGGTCAGATGCAACCCAACATGTCAACAAGCTCCTAACAAGACTCAAATCAACAAATACAAGCACACATGCATACAACAAGTTTCAGGAGTGCTCACAAATCAACAATATGCAAGCATATGAAAACAAGTCTGACCACAAAATATGCATATGCAAAATGGACATGAAAGGTCAACTCCATCATAACCCAAAAACTAGAAGTGAACACATAATGCTCAACCAGACTAGATCAGTGGTAGACACCAGTCAGAGCTTCAAGTGAATCATATCAGATATGTACAAATATGCAGTAAAAAACCAGAACAGTCATCAATGCAAAGTTGAAATGCAACAAGACTTCAAAATGCACAACAACCAGGCACGAGACAAAGACATAAGACCAAAACTCCAAATGTAAAAGGCAAAATGAAGCACACATGTATCTATCATACATGTATGTATATATGTATATACTTATGGTGACCAACCAAGTGCAACATGACATGAAAATATAGGCAGAACAGACTTGGATCATGTGTATATGCAAAAATTACAAACCAACACATATGAAAGTAGTTCAATATGAATAAACTCAGGCATGAAGAACACTTGAATATGTTCAACCCAGTGCATCAATACAGCAGAGTACAAAGAAGCAACAACCAAGTGCAGACACATGGAGTAACACACAATACGCAAAAACAGTGGCATTTTGAAAAACTAAAGTACACCAAACATATATGCATAAATATGCATGGACACGTATGTATGTATACATGTATATAAGCATATAAAAATGAAGAAATTCAAAGCTGTTGGTCATGAACAAGTCAAGAGTGTAACAAGTCAAGATTATCTTTAATTCAATTACTATCAAAGAATGGAATAGCAAGTCACACGATGAACAATTTATAGTAGAAAGAAATGGAAGAAACATAATTATTCAAAGAAAATTGAAAATTGCAATGGAACCAGTGAACAAGTCAATCTCAATTTCAAATGCCGAAGTCATAGGAAAAAGAATGCAAAGCAGGTTTAAATATATCATGTGATGAACAAGTCAGAATCATCTCAATCACTGAAGTAAGAATCGAATGGCCAAGAATAGTCATTGACAAATTCAAACTAATATACGAACAAATCAATAGGGTTTCGTTCCCTATTTAAACCTCATTTTCATCATCGTCGGTATTCGAGTTCGAGATAAAAATTCAAAGCCAACACTTAGAAAAAATCACAAATATAATCTAAAACTCAAATCGAAGTCGAGTGTAATCAAAATCGAAAAGGGAAGAAATCGCATACCATTTTTATCATTCATGCTCGACAAAATTGGAGCAGCCGCAAGCCAATCAAAGCCAGGATCGATTGACGAAACAAAGCCGAGTTGAATTCATCACTTAAATCGATTGATATCAAGGCGGCGGCGGCTTCAATTACAAAACCCTAATGCCAGATTGAAAGAGAAATAAGACGGCCGTAAAAAAAAGAAAAGGGAAACATTTTCCACTAGTTATATTTTTTGTTGGACCGGCTTTGTTATATTATATTGGGCTTATCTTTAAGTAGGGTTTTATTTTTATTTTATTTTATTTGTAAATTCCTTTTATAAATTTGTAAACTTCTACTTGTTTAACTAGGTTATGAACTACATGGTGTAATTCGAAGAATTCGCAACTCAATGGCTGAGTTATGGCAGGGCTTTGAGCTTAGAGTTAGGTTAGTCAAGCTAGCAGATTTTGCAAGTTTACATATGTTTGTAAGCGTCAAACTACTTAGTTTCTAGTAGAAACCTTAGGGGCAGCACGTAGGCAGGTTATTGCCAAAGCTGGGTAAATCTATGTGTAATCTCTACTGCTTTATTTTCTATTTTATATTTTTATTTCCGCATTAATTTTAATTATTATCAGTACACCATATTCACCCCCTCCCCTCTAGGGTGAAAACGATCCTACAAGTGGTATCAGAGCTAGGAACAAAAACCAATTTTTGTTTTAAAAATTTGATTTATATTTGTGGATTTAATCTTAAATGTCTATGTTAACTAATCTGACTCCCTACAGATTATCGAAAAGGAAAATAGCGAATGAAAAATTTGATGAGTGTTGATATTAATCATACATTGATATGAGACGGTATATTTAGTAAATTTCTTTAAAACTTTAAACAAAATTTGTAATAACTTTTGTTGGTAAAAATTCTATGACCATCTCTATTTCTATCATGTTTCTAACGACCATCACTCATCAAAAATCAATATAGCATGTCAAAATGTAGTATCTAAACAGGAATTTATTCCTTTTTTAATTAACTAGCAATAAAATATCCAAAAATACTTACTCTCATTTAAAAATCATCACGGTTATGCATGGGTAAAGTACTTGGAATCTTTGATTATGTGCTTTCATGCTCACTTAAAATTCCTCACGGTTATGCATGTATGGAACACATATCAAAATTGATTATTAATTACGCGAGTTGGTTCTAACTCCATTTAAAATTCCTCACGGTTATGCGTGGTTAAAGAATGCTTGAAATTCATTTTCTAATAAAATTGGGAATACTACTAATCTCATTTAAAAGTCCTAACGGTTATGCATGGTTAGTAAGTATTCAAATGTCTGTTATAAATATACCACAAGTGGGCACGACTATATGGTTTTTTATACCGACATCACCCCTATCACTCTAAAATGGAATATACGCTTAACAGAGTATTTATGATTTTTGTTTGATTTTTTATTGAAATTTAAAATTTATACTCGATTAGGTATTAATGTTGTATTAATGTCCATTACTTTATCTTTATTTTCTAACAGACTATTACTACTTTGTTGATAATAAAAGGGGGAGAGAAGTCATGATTTTGGCGAGCATATTCTCATATAGGCTCATTATATTTGTTTTTTATTTTATTAGCATATTTTTTCATGCATATGCAAAGGAGGGGCCTTGTTGTAGGGGGAGTATTCAAATTGGGGAAGCTCATGGAATTCATCAAGGCCAAATACATTTAATAGAGTCAAAATCTTAATATATGTTTGTTATCATCAAAAAAGGGAGATTGTAGAATACAATAGTCTATGATTTTTGTTTGATGATAATACACACACACACATATATATATATATATATTTAATTGTACTTGTTATTATACTATTTTATTTTTCCATATAATTAAACAAATATTTATTGAGTAATAAATAACTTAGAATTCATATTTAACCAAATATTTTATTGCAAATTCAAATAGTACAAATTTGAGCTCTCACTCAATTATACAATTTCAATTATAATATAACTTTTAATTTACATTTTTTCACCTCATTACATATTCACTCTCGCTCGTATTTGATCTTGAACTTTGTTCCAGCCTATATCTAGCACCTGAACTATCTATAAAATAAGTGCTGACATGGTAAAATTGAAATAGAAATATTTTGCAGTGTATAATGAAGTGTGTGATTGATTCTTCATGTGTATTCGAGTCTGTACACGCAGGTTGAACTTGAGCTTTTGAAGTGATATGTGTATCTGAACGTGTTCATTTGTTTGTTGGTCACCTCTATTTCATATGTATGCTCCAATGCATACATGTCTTGTGGTCTTGATGTCTTGCTTCGAGTTAAATGACAATTTATTCGAGTCATTTCATTTCTTGGTCTGGTTCAATATGTTTTCATGTGTGTTCGAGCCTGTGTTGCATAGTATGTTGAAGTCTGTTGTCTGTGCTCAATTCTGGTTGCTTAGACTTGTCTTTCAAGTGTTTTACTATTGCATACATGTCACTTTGCTTGTGTGGGTTCATGTCTTCATACTTGTATTCTCTGGTGTGTGGGTGTGTGTGTGTGTGTGTGTGTGTGTGTGTGTGTGTGTGTGTGTTTATGTGGCTTTGTATTTGAACCTGCCTGCCTCTGAACTTTGTTTTCATGTTCATGTAGTGTTGCACTTGACCATATGTGCTTGATTCATTGCTCCTAAACTATGATAGTCTAAACTTGCTCATTGATGTGTATACGTGTGCATGGTCTGGTTGGACCCCTTTGAACTGTTGAACATGTTTGTTTGGTGATCATTGTTTTCTCTAAATATATGCATATCCATGTTGTTGTCTTATTCCACTTGAAGTTTGATTGGGTTGCCTCTGAATCTGATTTGCTCATTAGTTTTGAAAATCATGCACATATTCATGTATATACATGCATACATATGCATGTATATATGTGTAATTGTGTAATATATGTCCTGTATTCCTTTATATTTGATTTGTTCATATGTGCATTTGCAATAATCTGTGAGATGGAATTGGGAAACGGCCTTGTGATATTCACAGTGATACACTGTGAATGTTACAAGTTGTTCATGCATATATATTTGGTCCCTGTCAGAAAATATGAAAAGAAACAACCCAAATACCTGACGCAAAACAAATTTTAAATTCAATTTTATTTTTGCAATTTAAACTTGTTTCTTTTTCCAGTTTACTGCGCTATTTATTTATTTAACAGGTATAACAGATGGCTGGATACAAGCTGGTGCTAATCAAGATCAAGTGTATGAGTGTTGAGTGAATTATGTAGTGAGGTAAAATCTATATAAATAAAATTGTATATTTGAAAATTGTGTTGTAATTGAAACTTGTATAGTGGGAGCTTAAATTTGTACTGTTCGAATTTGTAATAAAATATTAGTTTGAATAAAATATCTGCTTGAACATAAATTCTGAGTTATTTATTCTAATCAACAAATATTTATTTTATTATTTGGAAAAATAAAATAGTACAACAAAAAATGCATTTAAACAAATATATATATATATATATATATTATCAATAAACAAAAATCATAGGCTATTGTATTCAACATATTGGTTATTAGGTCTTAATCTACTAGGGAGTAGATTGGTTCGATTCACGCACGGAGGCGAGAGTATTATAAACCCAATAAACCTAATATAAAAGAAAATGGAAATAGAACGGTATATGTAGAATTATGCTTATAAGTGTAATTTATCCATTCACCGGAACTTTAGTTCTGACCCCCTCCTCATATAATCCCACGGGTTAGATAGATGGAAGAGATTTTCCAGCTTTGTGACGCTTGTTTAAAAAGTGTTATTACCTGAATGAGTATTTACTTACTATTATATTTTATTCAGTTCGGCTGTGAGATATTTATTTGAGCTCTTATATATTTAGCTTTCCCTATTTGCAGGATATCAGGCACCCAACTCGGGCTTCAGTGGATTTGGGTTTTAGAATTTTGCAAAAAAATCCGGACCCACTGGAACTCGGGTTGCTACAATGCCAGGGAGTGTTTAGAAATCAAGAGAGTAAAGAATAGATTAATTCAAATTAGATGATATCTACTTCTCAATCAAAGTGGTACTTATAGATTTAAAAAGGTGCGAATGAAGAGTTATTGCTATTTGAGAAAGTCTATTGATTTTAATGGCTGCAACCTTTCACTGAAAGGTGATTTCTTTTATTTCAAAATAGAAGTATCTATTTAGAATTGACATTTTAGCCCATGAAAGGTGTTTATGGCAAAATCCTCAATCGTCCATGACTTGTTTAAATTTGAAATTGAGAATTGTCACAGATGTTTGTGGTTTTATCACAGACGTCTATGAGGTGTAAAAACAATTTTTACCACAATTTTGATGTACATGAAATTGTGTGCGCTAGTGTATGCGTATATACTGAAGGAGACCTGAACAATATTATATCTATGACTCTTTTGTAGTAGAATAACCTTATTATGGCAATGAATCTTCATTTCTCTTTGAGTCTAAATATCTTAGAGCATGATGTATTCTTGTAGCATATAACTGTAGTCTTGATAAGGTCTATATATGTGTATGACTGTATAGTTGTTATCATTGAAACATAAATTGGAGGTTCTAACAATCTCCCTCTTTTTGATGACAACTATACAATCAAAAATCAATTATAGAATGGAGGTATTATTATATTTGTCTCCCCCTATGTATATGCATCTCCCCTTACGTATATGCATAGATTTCTCCCTATTTGTCGTTATCAAAATGGAGGGAAACGATATAAGATATGGAGATATTAAATAGTAGTAGCATATTATCACTTTAGATCATAGAAAATCAAATGTGAAATTCAAAATAAAATTACAATCAATTGTATCAAAAGTTATAAATAGAAAAATAAACAAGCATAAAAGTTGTAAAATAAAAGAAAACTCTAGTTGTACTGATTTTGAGAATAAGGTAAGCCTCTGTACTTCTCGTAATTCTCCCAGTAAGAGGATGGATCTTGCTCATATGTACCCGGCCTTTGTTAAAGTCCATAAATCTACATTTGATGCTTCCTTTTAATTTTTTGGTTCAAAATTAGATATAAATGCTAACTACTCTTTTTATTTATTTGTCTTTTAGTCGAAACTTTGTCATCTAGATTTTCAATTATGTTATCAATAGGATGATCTTTTAATATATGGGGTATTGATTCTGAATTACTGTTATTTTGATTATCATTATTTTTTTCAATCATAGTTTCAATGGCTTTATTTTGATTAGTGTCAAAAATATATTCGTCGTCTTTATTTATGTTTTTAAAGTTTTCATCAAACGAGACATGAAAATTTTTCTCTATAACATTTGTTCATTTGTTAAAAATTATATAAGCTTTACTTTGATCAGCATATCCAACAAAAATTCCTTTATCTGCTTTTGAAAATGTAACAACCAGATATTTTCAACCATTCGCATCCATTATAAGTGAATAGGTAGACACTCATGCCGGAACTGAATTGCTCAAAATACCGCGTTGTAAATATAAATTTGGCAAATCTCAGAATATACAGTAAATCAGTAAATAATAATCACAGACACAGAGTATTTAATAATGCATCGGAAGTAAACAGAAATAGTAGTTCATGAAGCTACTATGTAATATATCAGAGTTACATAAGATACAACAGAAGAAATAAAGTACAAAAGAAGTCTCAATACATAGAAGTAAACTAATACAAGAGCTGAAAAGGAACAACAGACTGAAAAAGATAAAACTAGACAAGTAGATAATCTCCAGCGATTCCAATCTCCAGAAGGTAGAATTCCAAATCCGTGAATACTCAGGCTGACCCGAGCGTAAATAAAAATACAAGCACTCGAGTCAGGACATACATACTTATACAATGTAGACCAACTCAAGTGAACTGTAGTAAAGTACAAGTAACTTAAAGGATGCTTGGGACCATCCATCCTCTAAGGATCCGTTAAACTATTTACTATATAGTATATTGAGCTATTATAATAATGTCTAATAGTAAAATAAACATACTTTTAAATAGCGTTAAGGCTTTACATTTTCCACTTCAACACAAATAATGCCAATTGTCTATACAATACCTGCATATCTCCGGATCGGGAGACTACGAGAAAATATTGTATAGGTATGACACAAATAGAAACTCGTAGTAAAGGCTCGATATGGTAGGTGACACGGCACACAAGGCAATGCCAGGGTAGATATACCAATTATGCATACGGGGTGGTGGTAACGCAGCAGCCACATACGTCCACCTCGGAACACATTCCCAAAATCGGAGGGGCGCCCAAACAATCACAAGTAATAGAATGGTATCGAAGAAATGCGTCCGCTACGAGGTGCGACCTCAACTGGCCCGAGACCGCTCCAATTTTAGCCACCTTATGCCAACTCATGGGAGTTGGGTCCACGTAACAAACCACAAGAACGTCGCCACCATCCTACTTCATTCTGGAATCTCCACCGCGTACACGGTTGTCAATGTGGTTTTCGGTATCGACAGAGAGTATGCCCATATCCGATCCCAGACTCTTTGCCAACCAATCGTTATTATAACCCATGGTTATAGCTTTAAAATAATATTTTATACTTCAAAATAAAATATCATTTCAATCCAAATCTTTATCAAAATAAAGAATAAATCATTTCCAAACCATTTCAATATATCAACATACCATATCTTTCAAATTCAAATATTTATCAAAATAAATATCAAGTCATTTCTAACCATTTCAATATATTAAATTATCATATCCTTTCAAAACTTCCTTTCAATTCATTTTAATATATTAAAATATCATATCCTTTCATTTCAAATCATTTTAATATCAAATTATCATATCTTTCAAAACTTCAATTTCAAATCATTTTATAAGTTCAAATCCAAATATCAAATTTAGAATGCCTTTTTAAATTCCAAGATATCATTCATTTATTATAATTTCAAATCACCTTTTAAAATGATTTATATTCCATCAAATTAATTCATTTAAACCATTTAGAAGTGGAGTTATTATACTTTCAAATCAAATATTAAATTTCTAAAGTTTCAAACCACTCTGAGCTTATTTACTAAGTTAAAACCATAAACATTGAAAATTTCAACCTTTCACAGCATTCAGAAAAAGCTGCTGTAAGTTATGCTTGAAAACATTTCAATTTAAACCATTTAAACATTATAAAAATCATATTTTAACATTCAAAGATGTTCATTAAAATACTCTTTTAATTTATGAATTTTATAAAGCAAACCTTTACAGAAAAATCCAAATTTTTCAATAATTTCACTTAACAAATTCAATCGTACAATTTTCCCATTTTTACATTTGACACCTTATTAACACTTACATTTTCAAATTTCCATTTCACAAATTAAACTAAATTTCCAATTTATTTAATTAACTTAAACCTTTAAACAAAACCAAATTCCACATTTCCAAATCAAGTTGTATTTTAAAATTTCACTTTTAAGCATTCATTTACTTAACCATTTTAATTCATTGAAAAATCAATAATACTTTATTAAATCGTTCAAATTCAAATTTAAATCAAATTATCATATTTACCATTTTCAAAATAAGAATAAATTTCCATTTTGTTTATATAACTTAAATATCATTTTCAACCAAATTTCCAAACTTAAGTTATATTTCAATAATCCAATTTAACCATTCATTAATTTCGCTTTTAACTCATAGAAAAATCATAATTTCTTTATTTTAAATCATTTAAAAAATCTATTTAAATCAAATTCCATAAATGTATATTTTTAAAATACTTAAAAATATCCAAAAACACTTTATAAAATAACCACGGGCATGTATATAGTTTTCTAACCTAGGTCAAGTGATACGAATATATATCATTTCAATCCGCAGTTTACAAAGAAAAATCCGGGTTCTATCATTCCAAATCCACAATTCCAAGTTTAAACAAATAAATAAAAACCGTTCAAGCCTATCATTTCAGCCCATAATGATTTTTCTCTATTCTAAAGTCCGTTCGGGTATGTATCATTTCAACCCATAGTGAATCTAATCTACAAGGAACTTGCAGTGTGATAAACATATATAAATGAACAGTTAACAACATGTAGCAGTAACAGATGATATGACATGGAATTTAACAGGTTGAACATCATATATAAATAATCACATGGCAGTTATAACATCATATATTTTTTCTACACATTCAGTTGTTGTTGTTTCACAACTACATAAGTATAAATGTCGTGTGAGCTTTACTCACATCTTTGTGCTGGAGGTAGCGAATCAAATGACACAAACGGATTTCCAAAGGCACGATGACACAATAATAGATTCAAGTGGATGAGAGAACCAAGCTTAACGATCTTGTCACAACCCATAAACCAAACCAAATATAAATATGAATTCAATGCAACATATTATGAAACAACTTTGAAATAGAAGCAACAAATGAGACAAAATGCATTGGCCATGCTTTCTATCATCGATTGCTCGACTTAGGGGTCTTGTAGGCTCGGCCATAACATGGTTTTAGTTCAGTTTTGAACTTAAAAGGGCATGGCTACATGGACTAGAAAGTGGTAGAGAAGTTACCACACAAGAATACAAAGAGGCAAGGTAAAATAGGAGGGTTTGGTGCAATATTAGGCTCGGCTACATGCATTGTTTGGCTCGACCATTCATGTTTCAGATCTGGACAGTAGCTAAGGTGATGGGTGGTGGTCATATCATGGTGTTAGTGGAGAAATAGGAGGTGGCCAAGGCAATCTAAGGTGATGTTGTTGAAGTTTGGCACGGCTAGGCATGGTTTTAAGGGATTTAGCAATGTTTTGTGTGGTTTTTGATCAAATGGAGTGCATGGCCAGTCATGGTCAGGTATGGAAAGAGGCTAAGGATTATGGATAGGGGTGTGTACTTGCTGGTGGTGGCGGCTAGAGGTGGTGGTCGTGGCTACAAATGAAGGTGGTGAAGCAAAAGTGGTGGCCAGCATGGATTTAAGTGGTTTTTTTGCATGTTTTGTGGAGTTTTTTGCCAAGGAGAGAGGCATGGCTTGTATTGGTCAGAGGAGATGAAGGTTAGGCCATGGATTTAGTGGGGAATGAAGTGGTGGTGGTTGGTGGAAGAGATGGTGGAGGGTTTGGCCGAGCATGGCAAGTGAAATCATGGCCAAAAATCATTGAAAACAATAGAAAATAAAGGGAAAAAGTGGAAAAGGAAGAAGAGGCCATTACCATTTTTCTTAGCCATGAAAATGAAATGGAAGAGGATAATTTTCACGTGAAAATGGCTTGAGAAACTCATGGCTAAGCATTTAGGGTGTACGGTCAAAGCAAAGCAAATGAAAGGTCAAGAGAAAGTGAAAGGTCTTGAGTTTCAAAAGCTTTTAAACTCTTCATATTTCTATTCTTTTAAATTAAAATAAAAACAAAGTAAAATTTCAGTAATTACAAATAAATCACTATTGGCTTTAAAACCGAAACAAAGTGAAAAAAAATGAAAATAAATAATAAAATTTAAAGAAAATAGAAAAAAGAATAAAAGAAATTGCTTAAAAATTGAAAACAGGGTCCAGAAATTACAAATAAATCACTATTGGCTTTTGAAAATTATTTACTTTATTTTAAAAATATTCTAAAACAAAATTTGAAATAAAATAATTTATTTTTCATTTCTAAAATGAAATAAATAATTTAAATTATTAAAAATAGAAAAAGAACTAAAGAAATTGTTTAAAAATTGGAAACAGGACTTAAATTTACAAATAAAATATCACTAGCCTTATAAAATTTCTATATCACTTTAAACAAATAAAAAGTCAAATAAATAAAATAAATGAGAAACAAAATAAAGTGGGAATGAGAAGAAAATAAGTTTTAAGAAAAATATAAATATAAATAAAGAATTTCTTTAATAAATTGAAACTAGAAATTAAAAATTATAAAAAGAATACAACTGACATTGGAAGATGTCAGTTACACTTTCAAAAATGTTTGAAAACCAAAATATATACATAACATGTTATTTTACTCATAAAAATATAAATCATCACATTACATGACCAAATAAAATATTATTTATATAATTTAAAATAAACAATTTTGTTAAATACAACAAATTACACTCAATGGTTAAAGAGGCATAACTTTCATATTATAAATCAGATTTCAACGTAACGAAAAGCAGTATTCTTAAAATTAAATTTATTTTCATAATAAAAGACAAAATTCAAATTTTCAAACTTCTAAAATTTTAAATTAAAAGTCAAAATTTGACTATTTTGACCAAAATTCACTTTTTGGAAAATATTCTTTTTAGTCATGCTTTGGAATGATACTTCATATCAAAACTAAAGTTTATATTTAAAATAACAAAATTAATCATACAAAATAAATAAAATAAGTTTTCAAATCAAAAATCAATTAAAATAATCAAAATATACAATTAAAAATAATCACAAATTACAGGGTTGTTACACTCTCCCCCACTCAAAACTTTTCGTCCCCGAAAAGGACTGAGGTACGGGAAAGCACAGAAAAGATAGAAATGAAATAAGATTAAGACAAGGTAACAAGAAGATTGAGATTATACCTGATAACTGTTGTTATAGGTAAGTTTAACAAGGTGGAGATGATCTTTCCAAGATTCTCCAAAATCAGGAACACAAGCACGAAAAAGATCCTCTAGAGTCTGAATCACCCTTTTCACTTGACCGACGGTCTATGGATGGAAAACAGTGTTCAAAAAATGAGTAACAAAGATTATCTAAGATTATATAAAGATTTCTAACAGAAAGATTATAGAAAAAAATGCCTACACCAGCCTGATGCACGATAAGGAAAATAAGGGCAACCAAACGATAGTTTGGAAAACAAAATAAGTTTGAAACCATGGAAATTTCAACTTAAATAGAAAATAAATTTTTACACAAGTTAATTATATCTTAACTATCTTAAATTTCATTATCTTATTATCCAATCATCTTAAATTAACCATTTTTAAAACCATGGGTTTGAAAAAAAAAATCATTTATTATACTCATAATGTACTTAATAAATTTAATTCTTCATTATTCCTAATTAAAATTAAATCTATTCCTCTCAGTATATTTATCACTTATGTTAAATATACTTACACTTATTATAACTGCTTTATTTTATTTTTAATTCTTTTAACATCATTTTATTGTAAGTTATTCAATTACCATTTATTATATTTACCTCTGTTAATCATTTTATAACTAAAATGTAAGTGTATAACATTTATTATAACCACTCAAATTTTATTTATAAAATCTTTCTATATTGTATATTATCCAATTACATTGTTAACTTCTGAAATTAAGGTAAGTTATATTTGAATGCAATTGTATTATACAAATGAAACTTTCCAATTTAATCATTTCAAGTTTGAATCATTTATTCAAAATTTTGATTTTTCATTTTATAATTGAAATTATTCTTTAAGATAGAATTTAAGAATTAAATTTCTGATTCCTTTCAAACCATTTTGAGATAAATAAATACACATATACTATATATATGTGTGTATATATATTATAAATCAAGTCATACTTTAGAAAATTCAAATCAATTTGATTTCCCAAAAAAGCTGTAGCAAGACTACAGAGCGGTCTCTTTACTTCGAAACTCGAAAATGAATGTCGATGATGCCGCGGTCATCACCGAAGTTATTTTCCAGCGACAAAGAGAAGAGCACTAATTTTAAACTTTAAAATTCCTTGGAAACATATTCTTATTCGAAAGTGCTTTAAATAATATACTTCAAAACTTAAACACGAAGTTTGAAACCATCGAAAATTAAATTCTCAAATTTCTTGTTTTAAATTCATTTCAGTTCCCAAATCAATTTATAAACAACTATTTATAAATTCATTTATAGAACAATAAATGATAAGTCAAGTATTATCATTTAAAATAATCAATTTAAATCAGTTTATTAAGTTCCATAAATTTACTTATATATCAAAATTTATTTGACTAACCAAATTTAAAAATAATATTATGTCAGTTTGTTCTGTCAAAGTGTTTTAGAAATCCTATCGATAGCGTTGATCAGATGAATTGATCGGAAACCCAAATCAACATCAACAACCCAAACAGCACAATATATAAAACATAACATAGATTTAAAAGTACAATTCAAAATGTTTGGAAGAATAGATTGGAAACAAAAGACAAGATAATTGAATAACAAAATAGGAAGGTGGATAAGCTTAAATAAATCGCGGGCAACCTTAACTGGGTCAACCGTGACTTAAAGAACAAGATCGATGTGGATTTTCTAGGGTAAATCTACATTCAATCTCAATAGATAGAGTTTGGAATAACAAAAGATATTAGCATCTAAACCAAGGATAGATATAAATCTCTGGTGAATCGATGCTAACTGTAAAGGAGTTTCCGCTTTACAAATGAATTTTTTGAGATTGGCGGGACTGCCAATTCACTATAAAGCTCATTCGAAGTGGAGTTATGGGATACTCCAGAATCAAAAGAAAATGAATAGTGAGGGACACAAATGGATTTTGGAACCGTAGAGAATGTTCGAAAATTCAAAGGAAATTCGAATCAAAGAGGAAAGATTCAAACTCGAACGAAAGTGATTCTGTAAATAATTTACTTTATATTCTAAGTTTTGGCTCAAAGCCAAAGCTCTGATACCAAATGCAACAACCAGATATTTTCAACCATTTGCATCCATTATAAGTGTATAGGTAGACACTCGTGCCAAGATTGAATTGCTCAAAATACCGCATTGTAAATAAAAATTTGACAAATCTCATAATATACAGTAAATCAGTAAATAATAATCACAGATCACAGACACAGAGTATTTAATAATGCATCGGAAGTAAACAAAAATAGTAGTTCATGAAGCTACTAAGTAATATATCAGAGTTACATAAGATACAACAGAAGAAATAAAGTACAAAAGAAGTCTCAATACATAGAAGTATACTGATACAAGAGCTGAAAAGGAACAACAGACTGAAAAAGATAAAACTAGACAAGTAGATAATCTCCAGCGATTCCAATCTCCAGAAAGTGGAAATCTAAATCTGTGAATACTCAGGCTGACCCGAGCGTAAATAAAAATACAAACACTCGAGTCAGGACATACATACTTATACAATGTAGACCAACTCAAGTGAACTGTAGTAAAGTACAAGTAACTTAAAGGATGCTTGGGACCATCCATCCTCTAAGGATCCGTTAAACTATTTACTATATAGTATATTGCGCTATTATAATAATGTCTAACAGTAAAATAAACATACTTTTAAATAGCGTTAAGGCTTTACATTTTCCACCTCAACACAAATAATGCCAATTGTCTATGCAATACCTGCATATCTCCGGATCGGGAGACAACGGGAATATACTGTATAGATATGACACAAATAGAAACTCGTAGTAAAGGCTTGATGTGGTAGGTGACACGGCACACAAGGCAATGCCAGGGTAGATATACCAATTATGCATACGGGGTGGTGGTAACGCAGCAGCCACATACGTCCACCTCGGAACACATTCCCAAAATCGGAGGGGCGCCCAAACAATCACACGTAATAGAATGGTATCGAAGAAATGCGTCCGCTACGAGGTGCGACCTCAACTGGCCCGAGACCGCTCCAATTTTAGCCACCTTATGCCAACTCATGGGAGTTGGGTCCACGTAACATACCACAAGAACATCGCCACCATCCTACTTCATTCTGGAATCTCCACCGCGTACACGGTTGTCAATGTGGTTTTCGGTATCGACAGAGAGTATGCCCATATCCGATCCCAGTCTCTTTGCCAACCAATCATTATTATAACCCGTGGTTATAACTTTAAAATAATATTTTATACTTCAAAATAAAATATCATTTCAATCCAAATCTTTATCAAAATAAAGATTAAATCATTTCCAAACCATTTCAATATATCAACATACCATATCTTTCAAATTCAAATATTTATCAAAATAAATATCAAGTCATTTCTAACCATTTCAATATATTAAATTATCATATCCTTTCAAAACTTCCTTTCAATTCATTTTAATATACTAAAATATCATATCCTTTCAAAACTTCCTTTCAAATCATTTTAATATCAAATTATCATATCTTTCAAAACTTCAATTTCAAATCATTTTATAAGTTCAAATCCAAATATCAAATTTAGAATGCCTTTTTAAATTCCAAGATATCATTCATTTATTATAATTTCAAATCACCTTTTAAAATGATTTATATTCCATCAAATTAATTCATTTAAACCATTTAGAAGTGGAGTTATTATACTTTCAAATCAAATATTAAATTTCTAAAGTTTCAAACCACTCTGAGCTTATTTACTAAGTTAAAACCATAAACATTGAAAATTTCAACCTTTCACAGCATTCAGAAAAAGCTGATGTAAGTTATGCTTGAAAACATTTCAATTTAAACCATTTAAACATTATAAAAATCATATTTTAACATTCAAAGATGTTCATTAAAATACTCTTTTAATTTATGAATTTTATAAAGCAAACCTTTACAGAAAAATCCAAATTTTTCAATAATTTCACTTAACAAATTCAATCGTACAATTTTCCCATTTTTACATTTGACACCTTATTAACACTTACATTTTCAAATTTCCATTTCACAAATTAAACTAAATTTCCAATTTATTTAATTAACTTAAACCTTTAAACAAAACCAAATTCCACATTTCCAAATCAAGTTGTATTTTAAAATTTCACTTTTAAGCATTCATTTACTTAACCATTTTAATTCATTGAAAAATCAATAATACTTTATTAAATCGTTCAAATTCAAATTTAAATCAAATTATCATATTTACCATTTTCAAAATAAGAATAAATTTCCATTTTGTTTATATAACTTAAACATCATTTTCAACCAAATTTCCAAATTTCCAAACTTAAGTTATATTTCAATAATCCAATTTAACCATTCATTAATTACATTTTAAACTCATAGAAAAATCATAATTTCTTTATTTAAAACATTTCAAAAATCTATTTAAATCAAATTCCATAAATGTATATTTTTAAAATACTTAAAAATATCCAAAAACACTTTATAAAATAACCACGGGCATGTATATAGTTTTCTAACCTAGGTCAAGTGATACGGATATATATCATTTCAATCCGCAGTTTACAAAGAAAAATCCGGGTTCTATCATTCCAAACCAGCAATTCCAAGTTAAAACAAATAAATAAAAACCGTTCAGGCCTATTGTGACGACCCGAAATTTTAGGCAATATCAATTTAATAATATGAATTAATAATTAAATTGATTTGATAATTTTTCTTTATAATTTTTCTTTAAATTGGAAAATTTAATCTTTTAAAAGTTAATAAATATTTAATCTGGAAATATTGATCAATATCTTTTAACAATTCAAAATTGATAAGAATTATTTTTCAAAGCTAATAAATTTGTTTCTATTTATAATGTGTGTGTGTATTGGTATATATATTGTGAGTAGAAAATATTTTCTTTAAAATAAAAGATGAATTTTCAAATTGTAATATATATGCATGTATATTTTATAATTTGGAGTTATTTTGAAATTTAATATAATCTACGGATAATATGTGTGTGTGTGTGTGTGTATGAATATATTGTAGTTTGAAGCTTTGTTTTAAATTCAATACTTTTCAAAAGTTAATTTAAGATTAATTCAATTATTTTCAAAGTATAAAATAATTTATTTATTTTTAAATGTGATAGTTTTCAATAAGATTTAATCAAAGTTTTATTTTGTTTTCTTTAAAGTGTTTAAATTAAAATGTTATAAATATATATAAAGTTTTAAATAAACTTTCTTTTTAAATATCTCTTGAACTAGAATTGTTTGTAAACATAAGTGATATGTACATAAATCACTAGATTCATATTTATATAAATATAAATACAAATTCATATTTCACAATCTAAAAGAAAATATATAATACATTTATTTGATTTAAAACATAAGCTATTTATAAAACAAATGTTTATAAAATATCACACTTGTATGTTTATTAAAATTTAAAAGTTTATTTACATAAGAACATTTCATATGCATATAAATACTTCATGAATACATGTATAATTGAAATGATTTAATTAAAGGAAATTGAACACTTGTAAAACAAAGATAATGCATCTTTAACACTTGTAAGCTAGATGAATTTGCTTGGGCATTTGTCTAAATAAATCAATAAGTGGCATCATAATTTTTTTTAGAATTTGAAGTTTATAATTAAATGTATGTTTAGAGAAAGCCTGTTTTCATTTTTCCTCAGTTCAAATTTCTTTCCTTTCTTTTTTTTCTTAACTTCAAACCTGAAATTGAAACCCAAAAGAAAAAAAGAAAAAAATCTGAGATTAAAAACTGCAATTTGCAAACCTGTGACTCAAATGAAGATCAACAGCAAGTCAACATCGGTTTCAACTTTTAAATCAACAATTTGTAAGCATGCAAGGGATCAATTTCATCAGCAAAACAACTCAGATTTCAAGGCCTGGAAAATTAAAACCTACTCTGCTTTGTTCAGTGCAAATTGATGGTGAGTAAATCCTTTTAAAAACAGTTTTAATTAATCTGTGGTTGAATGATTGATGCATGTGTTGAATTTTTCTATGATGTTGAATATATGTTTACATGAATATTGTTATGTATGCATATTAAAGGTATGGATTGTCTGATAATATAGGTGTCTGTAAAATTTCATCTCTGTTCAATTTACAGGAGTTGTTTTTTTCTTAATAAAAAGGAAAAATTCTTCTAATCTAAACTTCATTTGAACTTGATATTTGAATGATAGTTATAAATTAATGTATGATGGAAATTTTAAAAATAGTTTCTGGAATTTTTAATTTACAAATAATTTTAAAAATGGAAAACACAGTGAAATACTGTTGCATGTCAAAAATCAACATCTTTAATACCTGCTTTGGATTACATAGATGGATTTGTAGTTAAAAATGATGATTTTTAACATGCATTTCAGAATTTTTAAGTTGATATTCGATTTGGAATTGTGAGTTGAACGGTTTCGACAACTTGATGATGGAAGTTGAAACCTTGGTCGAAGCAAATTTTTGTGATGTTGATGAAGGGGAAAATACACTCGAACTTTTCCTATGGCCGAATAGATCGAATTCGTTTGAAGTAGGGTTTTGTTTCCTATTTTTGAAGGCGACGTATCAGGGGGTTTTGCGGCGTCGTGGATTGATCGGGTTCGATCTCGTGTTGGGGGATGGAGGCATGGAGTTGCGGCGGTGCTTTGGAAGGGTCGCTGGAGATTCTGGTGGTGGTGATCATCAGTGGCAATTGGTTTTGGGTATCGAGTTGCTGCAGTTTTTTTTTAGCAGAGGGGTCGATTTCGATTCGACCTTGGATTTTGGATTCTGGGTTGAGGGAAGGCATGTCGTGGTCATTGGCGACTTGGAGATGGCCGGAGGAAGGTTCGGCGTTGCTTGGTTCGCCGTGCAATATGCACGCGTGTACGTTTTGTACACTGGAAATGATGGGTTTGGGGAAGACGTGTCGAACTCGGTGTGGAGCTCGCGTTTCCCTCGTGTTTTTCTTGAGTTGAGGACGAGTGCGTATTTTGCTGTGATTTGTGCGGGGAGGAATCGAGTTTGTCTCGAGTTTTTGGGTAGGCCTTTCTGGTTCGGAACAGTAAAGTTAGGATATAAAGTTTTCAGATTAAAACTTATTGTTGAATAAATAAAATCAAAGTTAAGTTTTTACAAAAAGGAAATAAATTTATAAATTTGAAAACTTATTCTTTGTAAGCAAAAGTTAATCAAACTTTTATAAATGTTAATTGAAATTATTTTCAAATTTAAAACGTTTAAGATAATTGCTTTTGAAAGTAATTAACTTAATTAAATTTTGAATTTTAATTTAAAAAGAAGTGTTTTCAATTTTAAGTATTAAATCAAAGTTTTTAAGTAAATTTTAAAGTAATGTTTTAATAACTAAGTTTTCAAATTATGTTGAAAATGGAAAGTTTAAATTAGATGATTAAATTGTTTTAAAATTTAAAATTGATTTCTAAATGTTTATTTTCAATAAGATTATTGTTAAAATTTTATAAACCAATAAAATAGTTTGTCTTTAAGTTATTAAGATTTGATTAATTCAAATAATTAATTTGTGAAAATAAATATGGTTAAATTATTATTGTTATGAATGTAAGAATACTTAATTAATATGATTTGTTAATAAGTAAAAGATTAATTAAGATAAATGTTTTTCTTAATTAATTAAGGATTTTTTTAAATATAAGAAGTTAACTAATTATTTAATTAATTTTAAATGATTGGTTAATTGTTTGTTTAATTTTAAATAATCACTTAATTATGAATTAATTAAGTGTAATTACTTAATGAAGTAATTAATAGATAATTACTAAATGTAACTAAGAAGGGAAAATTACTTATGGAAGTAATTAATGGAAATTACTTATGGAAGTAACTAAATGGAAGTGATTAAGGGATAATCACTTGATGTTATTAATTAAAGGATTAATTAATAAATTGATTTGAAATTAATTAATTATGGAGTATCTAATTAATTAAAGAATTAAGATTGATTAATAATGGGATAAATTACTTGTTAAGGTAATTAATTAAGAGAGTAATCATCTAATGGAATTAATTAGAAGATAATTACTTATAAAAGTAATTAAGGGGTAATTACCTAATTAAAGTTTATTAATTAATGTGATTAATTAATGGATGTGATTAATTTAAGATTAATTACTAAATGTAATTAATTAATTAATAAAGTAATTAATTAAGAATTATTAATTAATTTAATTGATTAATAATTACTTAATAAGGTAATTAAAGATTTATTAATTAGAGTAATTAATCAAGGATTAATATAATTAATTAAGAAGTTAATTAATTAAGATAAGTAATTACAAGTTGTTAATTACTGTTTATGATTAATTAAATTAATAAGATGGTTAATTATAAGTTAATTATGTAATTAATTATTAAAGGAATTATTAATTAATAAGGATTCTTAATTAATATAATTAATAAAATTAATCAAGGTTGATTAATAAAAATGATTAATTAAAGTATGATTAATTGTAATTAAATAAAGTTTAATGTAATTAACGAGCACTCCATCTCCTTCTGTTGATTTTGTGAATCGCGTATTCTAGGAATATCTCGATGCATTCTCTCAATGTTCTTTGGTTTGAGATTTTGAAGCTATATATATGAGTTATATAATCCTTCTCCTCATTCGAGAAGAAGTATCACTATATCCATTCTGCTTCATATTATCGATATTGACTGATTTGTGTAGCTAGACTGACCCGTGTATTTATACTCGGGTCAGACCGAGTTATTTCAGGTATCATCTACTGGACATAGCTTGAAGTTGATGTTGGGTATCAGCTCTTCTTTCTCTTGAGTAGTTTTTGTTCTTTCGCATACTCTGATGTAGTTATATTTGATTCGATATTTATGGGGCGTTACAGCTTGGTATCAGAGCTTAGAGTTTGTAACAGCATTTTGATCAAATTATGCTCAAAATATGCAAATGTGTACAACAGTAAAGTTGTCACATATAAAATAAGCTTTCCAGGACTTGAAAAATCATCCAAATCGGACAAGAAACAAGGAAGATATGATCAATTTACTAACTGTGTTCAGTTTGGATAACATAGTTACTAAAGTGACAGAGCTTAGAGTTTGTAACAGCATTTTGATCAAATTATGCTCAAAATATGCAAATGTGTACAACAGTAAAGTTGTCACATATAAAATAAGCTTTCCAGAACTTGAAAAATCATCCAAATCGGAGAAGAAACAAGGAAGATATGATCAATTTATTAACTGTGTTCAGTTTGGATAACATAGTTACTAAAGTGACAGAGCTGAGAGTTTGCAACAGAATTTTGATCAACTTATGCTCAAAATATGCAAATGTGTACAACAGTAAAGTTGTCACATATAAAATAAGATTTCCGGAGCTTCAAAAATCATCCAAATCGGACAAGAAACAAGGAAGATATGATCAATTTACTAACTGTGTTCAGTTTGGATAACATAGTTACTAAAGTGACAGAGCTTAGAGTTTGTAACAGCATTTTGATCAAATTATGCTCAAAATATGCAAATGTGTACAACAGTAAAGTTGTCATATATAAAATAAGCTTTCCAGAACTTGAAAAATCATCCAAATCGGACAAGAAACAAGGAAGATATGATCAATTTACTAACTGTGTTTAGTTTGGATAACATAGTTACTAAAGTGACAGAGCTTAGAGTTTGTAACAGCATTTTGATCAACTTATGCTCAAAATATGCAAATGTGTACAACAGTAAAGTTGCCACATATAAAATAAGCTTTCAGGAACTTCAAAAATCATCTAAATCGGACAAGAAACTAGAAAGATATACCTAAAAGAATTTCTGTGTTTTAAAGCTAAGATTAAAACACAAGACAGAAAGGTTACATCATCTTCAAACTCAAATTACTCTTAGTAAACAGCTTAATCACAAAAAGTAATGAACATAAAAGTTGTTTATTATAAAAGCATCTTCCAAATGAAAAAAACCTAACTCAATTTCGATCTACCATTTCAAAGTTATGGTGATTTCAATATCAGGTTTCAACAAAAATATTGCACAAAGCAAAGCTATGTACATCAGTTTCAAACCCAATTTCGACCCTCTAAACCATGGAATTTATTAAAGTGATTAAAAGAAAACTTACAGCTAATAGAATGTTCTTTCAACTGCAAAAAGATTGAGCTAATTTGGATAAATTGGCTCTAAGATATCGCTGTTTTACTGCAGCGATATTTTTACCAACAATTTTCAGCAAACTACAACCATGCGATCATTCAAATTCAAGCAACCAATTCACCACTAATTTGAAAGCAATTCAATCATCAAACCATCCAATTCAATTCAATTATCAACTGAAAATTATTCTCATAGATTAGAGGTAGTAGTGTGAGTGATTAACTCACCTTTTACTTTCCTATAGCTTACTAAATCCTCTTTTAAGCCTTGCTAACCTCTTAGCTTCTCCAAAATCACCAAAAAACTCAAGAACAAAATTCGGACAGCAAGCAATTTGATCAAAAAGGGGATCAAAATCATTCTTTTAGAGTTCTAAAAGATAGAGATAGAGTTTAAAACACTTACTCTACATTATTGGACAAAACCCCTTAATAGAGTTTGATGTCATCTTGTCTATTGAGTTTATCTTGTTGTGAGGATGTTCTTTCCGTATTATTATGTGGAAAATCTTGTTGATGATCTTCTCTATTGTTTAAAAGTTCAGGTTTGAATGAGTTTGATCCCGACTCTATTCATAGAGTTTTGAGAAATCTATCTTATTTGATAGATAATTTGTTGAGCTTTTTATTGAGTATTGATTCGAAGACGGGATATCTTCGAAATTTTTTTGAGTTACTTGGAAAATTCGATGGCTTGCTAATCACTATATTAGCATTTGATAGGCCATTGGATTAACCAAGTGAGTTTTTCCTTGTTTCCCTCTACCATTCTATGTTGATATGAATGGTTTGAGTTTCGAGCATGTCCCATATCCTTGGTCGATTGAATTTTTGTGTTGCTTACGGCTCTTTTTCTAGAAAATTGCAGGGACGCAATTTTTGTAAGGGGGGAATCTGTAACAACCCTGTTGTTGGTTACCTGATTAATTAGACCTAGTTAGGGATAATTAATTCTAAACTGGGATTTGTGAAATTTAACTATGAAATTAAATCTAGTTTTATGAATAATTGAATTGTTTATCTTAATTAATTTTAAGATAACTTTGGAAAATGTTGTAAATGTTGTTAAGTGTTAATATTGTGATTTATTATTTTAAAATGATAAATTGTGATTATAATTTATTTTATTTTAATTAAAAATGATAAGAATAACTTTCTCTTTGTGAATGGGTTTGATAAATTATGGATGGTTAAGACAATGTTAACTAAAACCTTAGTTAAAATGTAAAATAGTGTTTTATAAATTATTAACACTTAGGATTTTTGTAACACTTGGCAATTGGGTCCATACCTCAAACCACTTAGCCCATTTAAGAGAAGCTTCCTTCTCATTTGATGAAAAGAGTACGTTCTTTTCTAAAAGCTTAGAAAACCAGAGAATTCAATTCCTCTTTCAAAACCTAGAAGAAAAAAAAAATCAAATCTCTTCTTCAATTCATGATAAATTAAACATCTTTGGGAGCTTATTTGTGCAGGTAAACATCTCTAGCTTAAATACATCTCAATTGTGATTTTATTTCTCAATTTACAGTAAACTAAATTAGGGCTTTTGGGTATATTTTGGATTGATTTTTGTTTAGGGTTTACTAGTTTGGAAATTTGGGCTGAAGTGATAATATGGATTGTTGAATTAAAGAATAGAGGTGAGTTAATCACTCACATGCTTATTTCTAAATCTTTGTTTGCTGCACATTATTATTTGAATGATTTTTGATTTAATTGTATGCAATTTGGTTGAGAACTTATGTGATTTTTGTGATATTGTTTGCTGGAAATTTGATAAAACAAAGTAGCTGCAGTAAAACAACGATAATATATGGTAGATTAATCCAAATTGACTCAATCTTTTTGTGGTTGAAAGATATTTCAATTAGCTACAAGTTTCATTTTAATCATATTTCGAAATTTTGCTGTTAAATTGGTCAAAATTGAGTTTGAAACTAATGTTATAGCACAGCCATATAACAATTTCCTGAGTTAATACCTGAAAGTAAAATGGACATAACTTTTGATTGATTAATCCAATTGTGTTGAACCTTATTGTAGTAGAAATATAATTTTCTAAGGAAGAACTTTTGTTTTAATTACTTTCTCATATTTTGAAGATTTCTTGGTCAAAATCCGGTTTTTTTAACAGAGTAATAGTCTCTGCCCTGTCAAATTTCTATGATAGATATTGGTTAGTAAACAAAGCATAACTTTCTCGTTTCTTATCGTATTTTGACAAAATTTAATGTTCTGGAAAGCTTAAACTTTGCGCTACAACTTTCATCTTGTAAGTTTCTGCAGATTCTATTATTTAAAGGGTCGAAATTGGGTTTTAATCTGAGATACATGCTCCGCTCTGTTGATTTTCAGAATTGAAACCTAAAACTAAATTAGACATAACTTTCTCATTTTTGATCGGATTTTGATAATATTTTATGTTCCGGAAAGCTTATTTCATGTACTACAACTTTCATATTTTGTATTTTCTGAAATTATGAAGTTAGCTATATCAAAATCGTAATTTTCTACTGTAATCCCGAGAACAAAATCAATATTTGCTCTGTGAAAGGCTAAAACTAAATTCGCCATAACTGCTTCATTTCTTAACCAATTTTGATGATCTTAGTCATTCCGGAAAGATTAGAAACTAAGCTAAGACTTTCATTTTATACGTTTTTCCAGATTTCAAAGTTATCTAGTCTAAAATTACAATTGTTTGTCGCTGTCCTGCAAATGCATAAGTTCAGACCGAGTTGTTTCAGGTATCATCTATTGGGCTTAGCTTGAAGTTGATGTTGAATATCAGCTCTTCTTTCTCTTGAGTAGTTTCTATTCTTTCGCATATTCTGATGTAGTTATATTTGATTCGATATTTATGGTGTGGTCGAGTACCACCTTTATTGTATTCATATTGTATTGTACTAAACACATATCATTGTATATGTATATATATGATGTTGGTTACTGTTCTGTGATGTGATTTACATTCAGTTATTGTATTTTGTTCTGATAGATCCGTTAGCCACCTATAGTTTTGGATTAAGCATTTACTGGGTATGTCGATCCACTTGAGTTGAAAAAAAAATATAATGCATTTATCGACGTATTCAATGAATGTTTAAGACAAAATTGTAGATGGTCGTCCTTAACCAGCCCTATTCTCCGCTTTAGTAGACGGAATTACTTGTTAATTCTCGTTGCTAAGGTGGGTCTCGGGGTGGGGTGTCACATCATGGTATCAGAGCCCAGAAAGAATCCAAAACATCATATTTGAAATCACCATAAAACCATGTATATAAATTAGCCCTTTTCTTACATAAGGCTATAATAAAGCATCATCATCAAAACAGTGAAAACGAAACATCTAAACTTCATGGAAAACAGCACGTGCTTTACATCTTGTCTAGTACTAGTAATTTGGTACCATACATCGTGATGATTAATTAATGGAGGCAAATGAAGGATCATTCATTAATTTAATTAATGATAGTAATTAAAGGTTAATTACTGTATATGGTTAAGGATAATTACTTGAATGTAATTAAAGGATAATTAATCAATGGAGATTAATTAAGGAGGATCATTAAGAGGTAATTAATTTATTAATTTGTGATAAATTAATAAAGAAGGATCAAGGTAATCCAATTGATTAAGAGTTAATCAATTCTGCTTATGGATGATTGATTAATACTGGGTGATTGATATTGGATGTTTGAATGATGTGGATGATTTGGGAGTGATATCTCTGATATGTGATATGCTGTTTTGTGAGATGATTGGTTGATATGAATTATCTATTGTGATAATGCGATTCATCTATCGGTTTATGTTATTCTAAATATAAGTTTAAATTGTTTAAACCCTTAAACAACTTGGACATTAAAATGGCGTTTGGATTCGGTGAGACAGAGATCGGGTTTCCATATTTGGATATCTGAAAACCACATCGATCCAAATTAAACGTTAGGTCGTGAATCCAAGTGGAGCTTAGTGAAGACTCGAAGTGTAAGAACTATTCGTCAGTATTACTCTAAGGGTGATTCCGTGATGAGTTTGACGGAGATAGTACTTTCAGGTTCGAGATGGTGATTCAGAGTGCAAGGGCTATGGTCGTTGACTCTGAGGGTGATTCCAAAATGAGTGCAACGAGATAGTGCTTTCGGTTTCGTTCGAACCCGGAACGAACTTGTATGGATTGAATGCTTTCAGAACATCGTCAGGTGGACGATGAGCATTCTAAGATAGATGTGTTCTATAAAGGTAATCGCAGCCTCAAGCCTCATCAACCGGGAATAGCTAAAACAGTGGAGGTGCAGCAAGGCTAGGTGGGTAGCACCCATTTCAGGGTGAGGTCATCCCTGTCTAGATGTCCCTTTTTATTTCGGCTTAGTGGGTGGTTGGTCGCGCCAACCATAGGGTGATCTTACTCGGGACTGTCCAGTAAGGGATGGTCCTGGCTTTGTGTTGCAGGGGATTGGGAGTAATCCTCGATACGGTGATCTAGGCCACGTACTGTGACGGGCGGCACCCCGGTAGCCCTGCCATTGATGGAAACTCATTCTTCCTACGAGACCCTACGGTTTTGATTGTATTACCCACTTTTGTGGCTAGTAGCTGGAATTTAATAAATGTAACAATTTCGGCTATTTCTTATTTACTTGAAAACCCTAGACACTATTATAATATCACAGGATTTCCTATCAAATATTTTGGTTAGCGTAAGGTAAAAACTTTTCCATGTTTATGTGTGGGAAGTCTTACGTGATACCTTTTCTTTTCAAAGGATTTTCTAAAGTTAAGCAATTTTAAACCGTTTACTCACACCAGACCCCTGTCTGACCCGAGTGTTTATTTTCTGTTTTATTAAACTCTTGGGTACTCATAGTATGTATGAGTTGTCGAGGGATTCAGGTTTGCTTGACGAATTCTGGAGGAGTTTTGGAGCAGGAGGCTTCAGCGTGTAGATATATTATGGTTCCGTTGTGTTTGAGTTGTGTTTGTATCTTGTGATATCTTGAGTTGTATAGTTAGACAGATGTTTATAACTGCCTAATATGTGTTGTATAGATTGTGTAACTCTGACGTATATGATACTATGTAATATTTTATGTGATATATTATATTTCATTCGTTCCGCTGTGAGTATCTGATGTTGTTGAGTTTCTTCTTTCTTATCTTTTCTTTTTCTATCCCTTTCTTTCTTAATTCATGATACGTTTTTTTCTGGAGGTAGAAAGACGGGTCGTGATAGCTTGGTATCAGAGCATTAGGTTGAGTGAATACCTAGGCTCTGGAGTGGTGTCTTTCTTGAGAGAGCGTACTTGTAATTTTTATATATAACTATATATGTATATATATCTACCTAATTTGTTGGGATATCTGTTCCGGTTTTTCCAACATAATTTTTAGAGGTAGATGGAGCAGTGGTGTGTGTGTAACACGACTACCACTAATGGAAGAGGTCCATATGTTTGAGGTTGGAAGTATATTTGACGAGACTATAGACCTAATACCGTCTCGAGTAAGATTTGCAGCTTGGAGTAAGGATTTCTCTGATCTCCGAAGGAAATCTTTTAAAGATTCGGAGTTTATCTTTGAAAGTGTAAGTTTGGTTGCGCTCGGGTGAGCGAATTTTTCTAGAGTTTGGATCTGTCGGAAGTGCAGTAGCAAGTGATGATATCTTGATAGCTGCATGGTGAGATGCAGTACCCATGGATGTTTCAGAAGATGTTTTCTCTTGAAGCAGTTTTAGGAGTAGTTGAGGAGCAATTTTTACCTGCCGCAGGGAAGATTCACCTGTGTAGAAGTTATCTAGATCTTTAGCGAGGGGGTTAGCTATTTTGGAATATGAGACTAAAATTTATGAGTTGCTTCGCTTCGGCATGGTCTCATTTTCATTCCTTAAGGAGAGCGAGATGTTGATGCTTGGTTTGGAGCTCGAGTTTCTTTTGGGATGTCTGCATCTCGAAGGTCTTTTGTGTAGTTTGTTGATGGTATTGGAGTTCGAGGAGCCATTGAATTAGAAGTCTTTGATTAGCTGTGGTAGCAGTTTCAGCTCGGAGGTGTTTGTGAGCCAACAAGAAGGTCTATTGGCTTTGCAGTATCAGCAAGGTAGAGTTTGGAAGCTGCAGTGTGGTCCATTTCTCTGATGGTTCAAGAATCTTTGTGGTTCTTCTATCAGCAGTCCGGGCAGATGGTGAAGGTTTCCTTGAAGGATTAACCTTGTTTGGAGAAGCTTAAGGCTGTTCTAATTGGTAAAGAGAGGACAGTTTCTTTGGAATTCGAACAAGGTAGGATCGCAAAAGTGACTTGCGATTAGTTTGGGAATTTATTTTGGGCAGTCATATGTTTGAGAGTGAGAGTTCTCATGTGGAAGTAAGAGCTACTGAAGTAATCAGAAGTTTGACTGCATCTGAACTTGAGTTCCATATTGATTTGGTTCCAAAAGTGATACTGGTGTTTAGTCTGGTAATAGGATGCTTCTTAGAGAAAGAAGAGTTGGTGTAGCAGCTCAGAAATTTTTGGAATTTGGATTGGTTAGATCTTGTTTTTGAGTTGGATTTCTGCTGAAGGTTGTGTGACCGACTCAGATGGGTCACTAAGATTTTATGGATTTGATAAACAAAGTTTCTCGGATATATTGATAAGTTTGTACTCGTGTTCATCAACAGTATTCTCATCTATTTCAAAATCGAAGTTGTGCAGTGGAAGTGAGGTAGCAGCTGTACGAGGAAGGAAGCAAGTTCAGTTAGCTATTGATTGGAAAGTAGAGCTTATGTTCTGGATTTCGACGGATCTTCGAATACCCTTTTGATGAGTAGGATCCAGAAAATGGTTTGCTTTGGTCTAGTTGTTTCTAGAAGCATCAGCATAGGTTGAGCTGATCAAGAAAAATGGGCAGCCCAGGTTTGTCTATTAAGTTATGTAGATATGAGATAAGGAGATTGGAATTCGAAGTTGGAGACTTCATTGTAGTTAAAATTTCTCTGGTTAAGAGAGCAGTGATTGGGTAAGATTGGATGGCTAGTTCTGTGGTATTTGGTATTTCTTATCTGTGTTTTTGATAGGATAAGTTCTTTTGTCTATAGGATTGAATTGCCAGTTTGGATAGCTGGAATTCATTGTATTTCACGTATCTCTGAGGTATTACGTGTATGATTCATCATTGGTTGTAGAATCTGCAGTTCAGTTGGATTTGGAAGTTGTTTCCTGGTGACTTGACTAGGAAACTCGGTACTCGGCGTACCCACCGTTCGGCCCAACTGGGTCGTCCAGCATTTCTTTGCAACCGTCATTCAGGAGCGCTCGGCCAAAGGCCTCGATTAGCCAAAGGCTTCGCTCGGCCAAAGGCATCGTCCGGCCAGAAACCTCGCTCGGCCTTTAAGTGGTTCAGCACCATAACGCTCGGCATCCAAGAACGCTCGGCATGGCAGAATGGTCCGACATAAGACATCGCTCGGCATACAAGTTACGTTCGGCCAAGGACATCGTTCAGCATCAAGTGACGTACGGCATTCCATATCAATCGGCATCCACACCTTGTTCGGCATTGGGAAGTGTTCGGCACTCAGAGCATTCGGCCTCATCTCGTTCGGCCTAGCAATCGTTCGGCCATGACATGACATTGGTTCGGCTCCTAGCATCGTTCGGCACAAGTGCTCCCCACGGCATTTAGTGTGTTCGGCCTCAACCCGCTCGGCCAAAGGAGATTGTTTGGCATGGAGGGGTACGTTCGGCATTTGGACGTTCGGCATTCGATCGTTCGGCCTCTCTTGTGCGACGCACAGAGACCACTTCACTCGGGCCAAGATATTCAGCTATCAGGCCCACCAGGGATGTCCAACCCACCTTCGCCTATAAATAGAGGGGCAGGGGCACAGAAAAAGGGGGGATTTTAGAGAACATTGGGGAGACTCTGCCATTTTCAAGACTCATTCCAGACTTATTTCTTTTACTTTGCAATTATATTCTAGTAACTAAAAACGGATTGTATCTGTAATCACCCATCAAGGAAATCAATGGAAATCAACTTCAAAGTGGATGTAGGCAGTTACGCCGAACCACTATAAATTTGGTGTTCTTGTTCTCTGCATTTAAATTTACACTCTATTCTCTGTTTTAATTTACTTTCTTCATTAATCTCTCTACACAATCTTTCTAAGGGTGTTAGTGACCAATTTTGGTGCTAACATTTTGGTGCTTTCACTGAGAATTTGAATTCTCAGGCTATTAGAATCTACTTTGCAGCTACTGGATTGCATAAATCCCCCGAAGGAGATCCATAATCATTTATAAGGCATCTGTTGATTCTACTCAGAGTTACAACCAAGAACTCTATCATGGGAAGACCACGAACTAGATCAGCCTCTCAAAATGCAGATGCCTACGAAACCGCTAGTGTGCAACAACTGAGAACTAGCAATCACAAGCGATTCGAGGTGAAGGGCAACCAAAACCAAGCAGAAGTTGTTTCCCGAGAAGAATTCAATAACTAGATAAGAGAACTTAAGGAAAGTAGAAAGAAACTTGCTGAGCAAATGCAAGCCAACGCTGACCTCATGACTCAGCTTACTCAGCAGCAGCATCACAATGCTGGAGGTAGCCCTATCCCTTACTCTGAAGATGATAGTTCGACCTCTGTTGATGAACCTCCTAGGCATAGACGCCGTAAGGATGAAGATGCACATGCAGGTGCTACTGATCGATCTACTAGAAACCAAGACCCAAATCGGACGGGACATCAACCTGCACGGTCCCGTGGAACGGAACCCAACCTCCCATCTTCCATACAAACCCCGGATTTAACGGCTATGGTCAGGCAGTTGATGAAAGAAAACCAAGGTCTAACTAATGAAGACTGGGGAGTGTCTAAGAGTCATGCTCCCTTCATGGATACCATTCTACAGGTCGAATACCCAAGAAAGTTTAGCATGCCCGCCATTCCAGCCTACGAAGGAAAGACTGACCCCAGGCAGCATGTGATGAGGTACGGATGGATGATGGATTCTGCAAGAGCTAATGACGCAACCAAGTGTAGGTGTTTCCCAATCACCTTGTCCGGGATTGCCACGATGTGGTTCACTTGACTCCCACCACGATCTATATCCAGCTTCGACGAATTAGCAATGAAATTCGTAGAATAATTCAGGATACACACCACTCGTCCAAAGGACGTGATGTCCTTATCAAGTGTAACCCAAACTCCAGGAGAGTCATTGAAAGCATACTTGCAAAGATTTCATGTTGCTGCTATCGAGGTGACCAATCCTAACGACCACGCAATTCTGATGGCAGTAATGCGTGGAGTGGATCCGGATTCTGAATTTGGAGATTGTTGGCGGGGAAGCCCCCAGCTACGCTGGAACGTTTTTATTCGAAAGCGCATCAGTTCATAAGAAGGGAGGAAGCTTGGTGGACAAGGCGAGACATGGCATCAGGGCCCATTCAAGAGTCCATGAAAAGTAACGTCATCGTGAAATGAACCGAAGATAACCCTTGAAAAACTCAAGTTAACATTCAGAACAAGCCCGGGGAGTCTAAAGGATCTGGAGGTGGAAATCCCGAAAAGAAAAGGAAACAGGGAAATGGAAATCAAGGTTCCCAACATACAATGAATACACCCATTGAGCGCATCTCTTGAAAACATCTATCTATCAACTTGCAACACTTTCCAATATAGAAAGCCACGTCCAAAGGAATCAACGGAAGAACTGAAGCGGACCGGGAAGTATCGCCGTTTCCATGAGTCTTATGGGCACAACACGGAGGAGTGCAGACACCTCCATGATGCTATAGAAAAGCTGATAAGACAGAAAAAGCTGCAGGAATTTGTCAAAGACCCATAGGATGGGAGGCAAGAAACATCGGACCCTGGATGCGGGCCAGCCCCACACTAACCGGAGCAACCTACTCGGACTGTGGGTAGATTGGCTATTAACACGATTGCTGGCAGCCTCATCCTACAGATAAGAATTGGCAAGAGATGGAGCGATATGCTAACTCCTTAAGACATATGGAGTACGAGTGTTGTTCGAACGTGGAGGATGGGGCTCCTGCGAAGCAGCAGCGCACGATGAATGATGATATCGTATTCAGGAGCAGAGATGCGGATAAGGTAGAGGCTCCTACCATTGACCCAATGGTCATATCTGCGACCATCGGGCCGACATTCGTAAAGAGAATTCTAATTGATTGCGAAAGTTCCGTTAACATCATCTTCTGGAAGGCATACGACCAAATGAAGCTGGAGACCAAGGATTTGAAACCATCCAAGGCCAGAATCCATGGCTTTAATGGCGCAGCAACTGATGCAATGGGATATGTGGAGTTGCCAGTTGAACTGGGACAAGGTGAACGCAGAAGGGCGCAAATCCTACCATTCATAGTACTGGACGTTGATTCCCTGTACAACGTATTAATGGGTCGTCCAGCCCTGGAGGAATTTAGGGAGGCTTTGGCCCCTTGGTGTTTGACGTTAAAATTTCCAACAGACAAAGGGGTTGGAGTGGTACACGGTGATCAGGCAACCGGTCGTGCATGCTATGTAGTTGAGCTCAGAGAGGCACAGCGTAGGGAGAAAGGAAAGACTGCGGACAGCTCTGTCCGCATCCAAAGTTCTGACGATTGACAACTAGCGCTCGAGCCCTGGCTCAGGCGACATTCTCGGATCCATAGAGATATAGATCCAAGAGACGATGATGGGGAACCCAGGGAGGAAAATGCAGCACCGGCTGAACTAACCATCGACATCTCAGTTAACTGCAACGACCCATCACGAGTTCTTAAAATTGGATCACAACTCGACCCCGTGGTGGCCGAGAACCTCACTGACTTCCTTCGAGCAAATCTTGATGTTTTAGCTTGGACACATTCTGATATGTGCGGAATTTCTCCTGCAATTGTGAGTCATATATTGAACATAGACCCGAAGCATGTGCCCGTGAAACAAAAAAGGAGAGGCACGGACCCGGAGAGGTCTGCGACTCTCAAAGAGAAGGTGGACAAACTCAAAGCCAACGGGTTTGTCCGCGACGCCCTCTACCCTGAATGGGCATCTAATCTGGTGTTAGTAAAGAAAGCAAACAGGAAATGGAGAACTTGTGTTGATTATTCCCATTTAAACAAAGCGTGCCCTAAGGATAGTTTTCCGTTGCCTAGGATTGACCAGATGGTCGACTCAACTACCGAACATGAGTTATTATCATTTATGGATGCGTATTCAGGATATAATCAAATCCCAATGCACCTCCCAGACCAAGAACACACCAATTTTGTCACGAACATGGGATTGTATAGCTACGTAGTAATGCCATTTGGATTGAAGAATGCAGAAGCGACTTATCAACGCCTGGTGAATCGAATGTTCAAAGATCAGATTGGTAAAACAATGGAAGTCTATGTGGATGACATGCTAGTAAAGTCACGGCAGTCAAACGACCACATCCGAGACCTAGCGGAGATGTTTGACATACTCAGGCATTATGGAATGAAGATCAATCCGTTGAAGTGTTCATTCGGCGTCGCATCAGGAAAGTTTCTGGGATTCATTATGAATGCCCGGGGAATTGAGGCTAACCCAGAGAAGATCCAAGCTATCTGAGATATACAAGTACCCAGAACCATAAAGCAGGTGCAAAGCCTGAATGGAAAAGTGGCTGCGCTAAGTCGATTCATATCCAGAGTTACAGACAAGTGTATTCCCTTCTTCGACATTATAAAGAAAGGAAAGAGAAATTTCGAATGGACATCCGACTGTAAGGAAGCATTCTGGGCTCTAGTAAGGCACTTGGAAAGTCCCCATGTACTGTCCAAGCTGATAGACCATGAAATGTTGTATGTATACTTGACGGTATCCCAGCACGCTATCAGTACAGCCTTGGTCCGCGAGGAAGACCGGATTCAAAAGCCGGTTTACTATGTCAGTAAACGCTTGACAGGGGCGGAAAGAAATTATCCAAAGATTGAAAAACTAGCCTATTGTGTGGTGATCGCATCACGCAAGCTTCACCCCTACTTTCAGGCACACTCAATCAGTGTCTACACTGACCAACCCCTACGGCAGGTACTCCAACGACCAGAAACTTCCGAAAGGATGTTAAAATGGAATATTGAGTTGAGTCGGTTCGATATCGCCTATCTACCGCGAAGGGACATACAAGGACAAGCACTGGCTGACTTCATTGCTGAATTCACTATGCTAGATGAACCGAGCAGTCACACAATCATACCCCCCCCCCCCCGTTCGATGGAAGATGTACAAGGATGGGGCATCTAACGACCGTTGCTCGTGGGCAGGTATAGTCCTCGTAACTCCTGAAGACCGATCAATCTGCTACGCTTTGAAGCTCGAATTTGCAGCAACAAAAAACGAAGTTGAATATGAAGCGTTGATTGCTGGCTTGAGACTTGCTATCAAACTGGGAGTGGGGTCAATCCAAATTTTAAGTGACTCGCGGCTGGTAGTGTATCAGGTGCGGGGAGACTATCAAACGAAGGGACAGAGGCTGGCTCCTTACCTTGCTCGTGTTCAAGAGCTGCTGGAAAGCCTGGAATATTACGACATCTTGCATATCCCACGCGAGTAAAATAGAGAATCCGATTCATTGGCAAAATTCGCAAGCACTGGCGATGCACAGCAAATGGGATTGTTCCCTATTGAGGCCCTCCATTCTCCGAGTATAGATGTGATGGAGATAGATTTCGTGTTAGAAACCGAACTTGAGAAGGAGTTGTGGTTGACCCCAATCAAACAGTACCTGCTACAAGGGGATTTGCCTGAAAAGAGAAGCGAAAGACACCAAGTCCTTCGTAAGGCTTCGCGTTATGTAATACATGATGGGGTAATGTATCGAAGGGGATTCTCGACCCTTTTGCTTCGGTGCATGGCCTATGATGAGATAAAACGAGTATTAAAGGAAGTCCATGAGGGAGAGTGCGGTGACCATACCAGGGGGAAAACATTGGCAAAGAAAATCCTCCGCTATGGATACTATTGGCCAACCGTGAATCGGGACGCTGCAGACTATGTGAGAAAATGTGACAAATGCCAGATATATGCAAAAATTCCGAGAGCACCGCCGACGGAACTCACACAAATGGTTAGTCCCTGGCCATTTGCAATGTGGGGGATTGACCTAATCGGCTCTTTACCCATAGCCAAAGGAGGCGGGAAATATGCAATAGTTGCAGTCGATTACTTTACCAAATGGGCAGAGCCTATGGCCACGATCACCACCAAAAAGTCATTAACTTCATTGTACGAAATATCATATGCCGTTTTGGCCTTCCCCGGACCATCATAACAGACAATGGAACTCAATTCGAAAGCAAGGAGTTCAAAAAAATTTGTCAGAAATATGGCATTGAGAAAAGGTTTGCAGTAGTTGCTCACCCGAAGGCGAATGGACAGGTAGAAGCCGTAAACAAAAAAATCAAGTCCATATTGAAAAATCGTTTGGAAAAGGCTAGAGGCAAATGGGTAGATGAACTCCCGACGGCGCTTTGGGCCTATAGAACCACCCACAAGACCGCGACTGGCCACACTACATTCACATTGGCATATGGCACGGAAGCTGTCATACCCGTGGAGCTTGAAGTTCCATCCCATCGGGTAACTCGCTACGACCCTGCGTCGATCCGGGATCTCTTACTAGAATCATTGGACTTTATTGATGAAAAACGCAAAGAAGCCGATTTAAGAGCGGCCTCATACAGACATCGGGTAGCCAGATATTATAACGAAAAATTCCAATCGAGAATCTTTGACATGGGAGATCACGTTTTGAAACGAGTTTTTCCAACCCCATCTCATATAAACCCCGCATGGGAAGGTCCGTACGTCATCGAACGGAGGCTTGGAGAAGGAACTTTCAAGCTAGCGACCGTCGATGGTGCGACACTCCCCCGAGCATGGAACAGCGAGCACTTGCGACGTTATTACACTTAGTTTATTTCTTTCATGCAGTAGTTGCATTTATTTCCAGTACGTTTTCATTTCTAGTTCTTGGCATGTAATAAGACAATTTAGCTTGCTTTCATTAATAAAGGCTTGAAGACATCTTTTTCATGAATGATTAATGTTTCTATGTAAGATAGTCTTGTGGCAAGCGATTAGAATTATATTATTCTGGCTGGCGTACGAACGCTATAAACAATTTAAAATCTCCAAGTTCATGGAGTGCGGACTGGAGTACTCTAAGTCCCCGGAGTGCGGACTCGAGTATAAACAATTCAAAATCTCCAAGTCCCCGGAGTGCGGACTGGAGTACTCTATGTCCCCGGAGTGCGGACTCGAGTATAAACGATTCAAAATCTCCAAGTCCTCGGAGTGCGGACTGGAGTACTCTAAGTCCCCGGAGTGCGGACTCGAGTATAAACGATTCAAAATCTCCAAGTCCCCGGAGTGCGGACTGGAATACTCTAAGTCCCCGGAGTGTGGACTCGAGTATAAACGATTCAAAATCTCCAAGTCCACGGAGTGCGGACTGGAGTACTCTAAGTCCCTGGAGTGTGGACTTGAGTATAAACGATTCAAAATCTCTAAGTCACCGGAGTGCAGATTGGAGTACTCTAAGTCCCTGGAGTGCGGACTCGATAAACGATTCAAAATCTCCAAGTCCCCGGAGTGCGGACTGGAGTACTCTAAGTCCCCGGAGTGCGGACTCGAGTATAAACGATTCAAAATCTCCAAGTCCCCGGAGTGCGGACTGGAGTACTCTAAGTCCCCGGAGTGTGGACTCGAGTATAAACGATTTAAAATCTCCAAGTCCCCGGAGTGCGGACTGGAGTACTTTAAGTCCCCGGACTGCGGACTCGAGTATAAACGATTCAAAATATCCAAGTCCCCGGAGTGCGGACTGGAGTACTCGAAGTCCCCGGAGTGCGGACTCGAGTATAAACGATTCAAAATCTCCAAGTCCCCAAAGTGCGGACTAGAGTGCTCTAAGTCCCCAGAGTGCGGACTCGAGTATAAATGAATAAGAACCTCCAAGTCCCTGGAGTGCGGACTGGAGTGCTCTAAGTCCTCGGAGTGCGGACTCGAGTACAAACGACTCAAAATCTCCAAGTCCCCGGAGTGCGGACTGGAGTACTCGATGTCCCCGGAGCGTGAACTCGAGTATAAACGGTAAAAATTCTCCAAGTCCCCAGAATGCGGACTGGAATATTCTAAGTTCCCGTTGTACAGATTAAAGAATGTTCTAAGTGCTTGAAGCATGGGAGGAAAATGAATAACTCTCAGAGAATCAACGGGCTATGTGAAGACAAACCAAGAAGTCTATGTTACGCACAACAGCATGGATTCGAATAACAATCACAAAGAAAACTAAATAATAAGAATCTTTTGAAAAGACAGAAAAGGAAACTAAACTTCATTCAGGAAAGGTTTTCTACTACAAGCACTCCAAAATTCGGAGTCAACAGTCTATCGACAAAAATTACAAAAAATTATTACACGACTTAGATTGACTCTCGTTGAACGAGGATAGTAGTCACTTCTTGTGCTTCTTCAACTTCTTCCCGGACGGCTCTTTCCCAGAGCGTTTACCCTCGAAACCTTTCCTTGATGAAGGAGTAACAACTGAAGAAGTAGGGGGAACATCCAAGGGCTTGGACCTGCCGGGAAGGATGACCTTCAATGGCTTGTTCAAGGGATCGTCTAGGTCCACTTCACACGGCTCAACCTTGACCTTAACTGTATCTCTTTTCTCTTTCTCGTGCCGCTCCTTCATGCTTAATTCATATGTATGCTCAGAGGTGCCTGTGACTTCTACTTCATAACTCCCAGAGGAGGAATCGGACTTACCTTCGTCAAGCGCCTCGATCACCTGAGCATCAGGACCGGGAGCCTTACCTGCGTGAGGGGCCTCACTTGTTTCCTTCTCCGCCTACTTAGCGACATCGCTCCTCGGAGTGGGTTCAAGATTAGGACGACCTGCACAAAGTCACAAAAAGCAAGTATTAGAATACGACAACTTCTAGGGAAACACTTGGGATGTTAATGCAAAAGAATTTCCTACCAGGTTCCTGCTGGATTTCAGCCGTTAGAGGGGTCTCACCCTCCAGGATAGGCGACAAAACATAAACGCACAGGCCGGGGGCTTCCGGATCGTAGCCAATGTGCCGTTCAAAAGGATCAAGTATCGACCGACTGGCCGGCTAGGTAGGCACATGAACAGGAGGCTCGACCCCGGATGGACCGGCGACAACTTCTTTCCCTTTCCTATAGGGGGAGCCTTTGCAATAAAGGGCCTTGGCCGCTGATAGGTCCGAAGGCACATTTCCCTTCAGAAATTATTTTATCAAAGCCCTCTCGTCAACCTCCTCGACACCGCACTCGGCCTTCCTGATCTGAATTAAGGTTTCCCATGCCTCGAGCAATGATTCAAGATAGCCATCGCCCAAAAAAGTTACGATGCATGAGCACGCGGGTGTTGAGTTCGGCAATGAGTGGGTCGAACGCGATTTTGATCTCTTTTCTACCTTCTTCCCTGGCTGCCTCAAGATGGGAATCGATGTCCGTCAACGCCATCTTCTTGCCCTCTTCACGGGCCTCGCTATTTAACATCTCAACCCTGGAAAGCTCGCCCTCGAGTTGTTCTTTTAAAAGTCGGGTGGCGACAATCTCGTCACAGTATCGTTGTGACTCTTCTTGGGCAACCGTTTTATCCTCTCTCTCTCTCTCTCTCTCTCTCTCTCTCTCTCTCTCTCTCTGCGGAGAAGCTCCTCAAGTTCCTTGACCCGGGTGCTGAACGCATCCCTCTCCTTTTGAACGGAGTCTTTCTCTAAGGCCAAAGCCCCACATCGTTGAACTGCCTTGTCAAGTTCTTTCTTATGAGTTGATTCCAAGCAAGTAACGGCCTCAGCAGTATCCCTGGCACTCCGATGGGCAACCTCGAGTTTAGACTTATAAGTGGCGATTTCTTCATCTTGGGCCTTAATGATGTTTCTATCGTGGACAGCCTCAAGCTTTAAATGGTCTATCTCATGCTGGCACTCCATAGAGACTTCGAAAAGTTTCTCAGCTAGGTGGACAAATGCGTCATGTTGAACATAGACGTCATTCGTACAGGCAAGAGCGCTCTGTTTAACATGACCGGGAATAGGATGAATCGCCGGAAGTAATTTCAGTCCATCGAAGCAGATTCTCGAAAATTTGTCTTTAAGCTCAGCCAGCTTCTCTGACACTGTTGGGTCTGTCGTAGGAGCAGCGGATGACGGCTTTGAAAGTTCGCCCCTACGGTGAGAACCTCGGGACTGTCGAGTAGAAGAGGAGTCAGAGTGTTGGTCCCGGGGTGCATCGGGTTGCGACCTGTTATGGCCATGCTTGTCTTTGCTGTGCTCCGCGTGAGACGAAGTATCCTAGTGGTGCTTTGGATGATAGTAAGTTTTCCTCCGGGATGAGGAGTCCCGGGAATGATAGTCTTTATCGCCATCTCCATCTCGACATCTTCCGAAACTCGAATCCCGTCCTGGTTGATGAAAAATGGACGAACCGTGAAGACGATCGAATCTGTGTGAACGCCCCATGTCACCTGCACAAAAGTCAAATAACAACAAATTAGCAAAGAGAGATGTGACGATAAAAATCTAAGTGCGAATTGAAGTGCAAATGTTCGTGTGTGTCTTAGTGCTTCCCCCCCCCCCCCCCCCCGACGGACCAGTAGCCTTACTAACAGGGGTTTTCTCTCCCTGACTTAGGGTTGGAATTCCCACATCGCCTCTGATGGGAGAATGGAACTTGAATGCCTCCGGATCATTAAAGTCATAGTTGAGAAGATCTTCCGGAATGGAAAGGTTCGAGGGGCCCTTTAGCGAACTTTCAGCGTGCTGTGAAGAAGCCTCCTTCTCTGCCGGGATGAGCGTAACTTTGGAAGTTCCGCCAACCTTCTCCTTCCTAATCTTACATATCACTTTCTTTCTCCCCGTCGAAGGGGAAGATGACGTTTCAATATCGTGCACTTCGACTAGCGGATCCTGAGTAGGACCCGCATTCTCGCCTTAAGTTTCGGGTGCTTCACTCTCTTTGATTTCCCCCTCCTCCTGTGCACCAGGGGTGTGGCGTGACGATGATTCAGCTAACTTCTTCCCTTTACCGGATGCGGGCTTGGGGATGGAGACGCCCTCAGGAAGGCTCACCCGACGACCTTTTGCTAACAGCCCGAACCTTGACAGTGACTCATTTGAAATGAGGGTTCGAATGTCTCGTTCCTAGGCGGGAAGAGCTCTAATAGCCTCAATAGCCTCTGAATAGCCGCGGCCCTCGGGACGTGGATTGATATCTGAAAAAATGAAACAAGAGTTAGAAAAAGCATCGCCTCAACCGAAATATGAGCATCGCTCCAAAAAGAAGACTTACTTCCTTCAACCCATCTCCTCGCGAAACCAGGAGGGCGGTGCACGTAGAGCCATTCCTGTTTGTATAGGGAAAACTTGCTCCACGCTCCGGTTAGAATTTGGCACTTATGGTGCGGCTCAAGGAACACGAAGGAGGGGCTATCTCTCCGCTTCTTGATCATATAAATATATCTGATGTCGTCGGGAGTTGGAAGCCTAGAGAAGACAGCCATGAGAAGGAGGTAGGTCCCATAAATAAACGCATGACCGTTTGGGTGCAGCTGCGACGGGGTGACGTCTATGTATTGCAACACGTCCCGAAGAAATAAATTGGATGGAGGCACGCTGCCCACCCAGCACATAAACTTATTGCAGGCGGTGTATCCGAGTGGGGGCAGGTGTGGATGATCATGCCTCGATGGAACCAACACATCGGCAAAAGGGATGCCGTGGATAGAGCATATTTGCTGAAGGGCGACTTCGTTAATCTTCGAAGCTTGTGAATCGATCGGATTATCTAAGAGAATAGATGACTCCAGGGCATCAGGAGCTAAATTATAAGCGGGGGAGGTCGACGGGTTAGAAGTGTTTACCTCCCCTTGTTTGGAAGACGGCCCTGGTCTGTCCGAGATTGTGGCGGAACTGGATTTTTTAGACATTTTTTGACGGGAATCGAATCCTGCAGAGCACTTGTTTGAACTATACTCAAAAAATGATCAGCGTTAGACTTAACAACATAAATTTCCCCCCTGTGTGGTGTGTGAGCTAGTGCAATCAATCGTGTATAAGCATTGGAAATTCGAGAGTCGCAAGGTTACTGATATAAAACTAAGCTTAAAAATCATCACCTTCGAAGACTGTCATCGCTGACCGTCTCCAAAAGCCTTCCTAATGGCGATTACAGTTTCAAGTTCAGGGAACGTTAGAGGAAGTTATCCGATTACATCAAGTAAAGTTCAGATTTGTAGCTGCTAAAAATAGAAGGTTATTAGTCCAAATCGGTTCGATATGCTAGAATGCTAGAGTCATTGTTCTTTCTTTACGACCGTTCGACATGTTTAGTTTGGCATTTATGTGTTGTTCGGCTAAGTATCGTTCGGCATGTTTGGTCCGGCATTCATGTGTTGTTCGGTGCAAGATTGTTCGGTCTTAATACCGTTCGGCATAAGAAATTGTTCGGCCTTGATATGGTGTAACGACCTGATAAATTTATGATATTTTTATAAATTTAATTTATATGTTTGCTAATTTAATCCAGTATAAAATTAAAGTCTTAGGATTTTAAAAGGATGAATGTAGGAGTTAGATAGTAACTGTAATTACAGGTAGAGATTTAAAAGGTTATATGACATAGATTTGAAAATAACTGAAAGTTGTGTTGTAGTTATAAGTCTTAATTTGTTGGTTTAATGGTATTAATGTAACAATAACTGAATTGGATTACATACACACAAACATTTGAAAAATTTATTAGGTGGACTAAATTGGTTAAAGTTCATAAGTTGTGCATTTCAATTTAGTAGAAATTCTAAACGATAAACGAAGATTTAAATAAACGCTAAATTAAAACTATGTAAAATGGTGACTTAAGGCCTAGTTATAGGAATTGGAATATAATCCAAAATTTAATTAATGATAGTAACGTAGTATTAGCTAATAAATAGATTTCAATGCAGTAACCAAATGAAAGGAATAGGAATGAATATATATATTGAATAGGAATGAATATATATATTGGTTTGAAATGAAATAAAAATGTGTCACATTTAGATGGAGTAAAATTTAAGAAACCTATAAATGTGGAATCAGTAAACATTTGTAAAAAAATATTGCCTAGAATAAAATTCATTTAATATAAGAATTCAAAGGTGGAAGATTTACATTTGGATTGAAAGGTATAATTAATTGAATTGGTGATTTGGGAATTTAATCCAAGGGTTACTCTAAAAATAAATACGGATAAAAAGAGGTTAAACTAAGGAGGGGCATTAATTGATTTTAAGGCTTATTTAATACGTTAATAGGCAAGACTCCGCATTCATACATTTATACAAAGCTAAATAGAAGCACAAGTGTGATATAATGTAAATAGATGGATATCAACCTTTATTTATATGTTAATGGGATTTAATTTCTATTGTATAAAAACCGCAATTTAATGAAGATTGAAATAGCTAATTCATACGTTAGTTGATTTAGCTGGAATATGAAGATATTTAATGGAATAGTGAAATCAAATGGGAATGGGTTTCCATTGTTCATTTGAATTCACATTCATCATAAAAACTTACTTGAAAACCAAAGGAATAATAAAGGAATCAAGACTTAATTAGTAATTTGGTTTTAAGACATGGCAATTTGGATTTATTGCAACATTTAATACCATAGAATTTAGTAAAGCTTATTCAAATTTTAGTTGACCATTTGTGATATAACTTTTTGAAAACAAGACTTTATTTATGAATTGAGTATTTGATTCAACGAATGGTAATTACTTCATTTAAAAATGGAATTTAACGTAAATTAGTACGTTATTAAAGTTAAATGAAAGCTGTAAACATTTGACTTAGAGAACAATTGAGTGAAATCTTAACTAATGTAAACTTCATCATATTGACATCCATAACTGTGAATCATAGGAAGAAGGTAAATAAATGAACTTAACCAAACTATTTATGTTGAATATTGAAAATTTGAATAAATAAATAGTTAAGAAAATTAAGGGAATGGGAATAAAAATTTATTTATAATTTGGAATTTTAATTACGGTGAAAAGGGTTAACTGCAATTAAAAGTAAGTTGAGATGGAAATCAAGTTATTTATTTAATTTGGTTTAAGATGAGAGTGTATAAGTATAAGATTAGGTAATTTGTGAGAATAAATTTATAATTCCCGAATAATAAGAAAACGCAGAGGTTAACACTGCGAAATTTATATACTTATAAATTTTAATTCACATCCAAGCTTGCTAAATTATTTGGAATTGATTGGATTATATAAGTAATGAAATTTGGCCAATATTTAAAGTTGAAAGAAAATTTGGATTTTATGATTAATTTTAATTTATTTAATAAATATTAAAAATAGCCATTTTTGTCACGGACTCGGATTTCGACGAAAACAGTTTCATCGGATCCGTAACGGTGAATTATAATAATGTTTCAAGTTTCGTTGCGATCGGACTTGTCGTTTGATCGTACGGACTCGAAACGCCTTGAAATTTACGCATTTTGAAATCAATTTGAAATTTTGTTTTTTTAGCATAACTTCTTCATACGATCGAATTTGGTCACGAAACTTTTTCCATCGCGTTCAGAATATTTTAAAACACCTATTTGGATATATAGTTTTAACAAATTCGACTCCGGTGGCATAGCGGGCTTTTTGGACCATGGTTTGTCACGCACGTTCGCGTATCCAGTCTAGCTACCCTACCTCTAGCCTATCTATAAATATACATCTATAAACCCTAGCTCCTTTCTTTTTCATTTGCTGTAAGTTCATTTCTTCACTCTTTTCTCTTTCCCAAATGTATACATCTCAGATCCAATTCCAGATCCATCCACAGTTCAAAATCAAAAGTCAAAACTCAAAAATTTCAGAAAATTCCAGAAAAAATATATGTTGAAGTATTCGATACGCGTAATATACTGGTGAAATTCGTTTTTCAATTGGAGCTGTCGTTTATCCAGAATAAATTCAAACAGCCCCAAAACCGTTCATCATCGCCGTAACAAAAGTTGTCGGATCGGAAAAACATTTCTGGGTTTTGGAGAGGGAACCGAGGGGATCGCATCTGTGTAGTTTGTTTCGAGTTTCAACGGTTGGATTGGCGGGAATTTTCGATTAGGGTTGATAAAGTATGGGTTGCGTGCGTGTTTTCCTCTGTTCGAAGGTGCGTGCGTTGCTGTAGCTATGCGCTTCTCTTTAGGTGACGTGGCTTGTGAAGGTGAATGTGTGTCATTTGTTTATTTCCAATTTTTGAATTCAATCACCATTTTTCGCCATAACTTTCTCATACGAAGTCGGATTCACACGAAATTTTTTTTGTTAGGATCGTAATTTAATTCCGGACTCGATGACGCTGGTTTGGACGAATTCTGAGACGGGCGAATTTTTGGGTTTAAATCGGGTTTGAATTCGATTTAAATTCAAAAGGTGAGTGTTTCAACCCACTCACAATTACTAGAAGCTTTTATGTTTGTTAAATAAATTTTAGAAATGAATAGAAATTTATTTATGAGCTTTTGGCATGTTATTTCATCCATATCTGTTGAATTGCATTTTTTTAATTTAGCTGTTAATTAAATTGATTGATTGCGTATTAATTGGCTGTTAGAAATTATTGTTGCATATGAACTGCTAGTTAACAGTTATATAAATTATTGGGGAATATAAACTGTTAGATAAATAGTTGATAAATCTAAATTGAAGAAAACTGCTAGTTATTACCTGTTGTATATTACCAAACACATATTGTTATTGATAGATGTTTGTGATTGGATGATGGATGTTTTGTGATTGGATTATGGATGTGTTGTTGAATGGATGTTTATTTGGATATCATTAAACTGCAAGTTAGCATACATTTCACATTTCATTCGGGATTGTGGTTTGAAATGATAAAACCGCAAAGTTTTATTTTTAAATTGCGGATTGAAATGATAAATATCCGTATCACTTGACCATAGGATAGAAAATTATATACAGGCACCGCGGTCTACATATAACTATTTTAATGTGATTTCTATGGTTTGGATGGAATACGGTTTATAAAAATCTTAAATTTTTATACTGAATAAATGTTTTCTTCCATATTTATATGCATATGAAGTTGAAATTTTGAAATAAAAAGGTGAATAAATTTCTTTATTAAAAATGGAAGAAAATTAAGAAAATGGAGTTTGATGATTTATATCCTATATTTAAATATTAAGTTGGAAATTTTAAAGATATGATATTTATAATTGGATTTTTCCCAAAATATTTTGAAATGAATATTCTAGTAAAAATTGAATTTGGAAATATATATATATATATTTTACTAGAAATTGAAGTCTTATTAATTATGGATTTTATGTGAATGGTCAAGATTAATTAATAGAATATTGATTTCGAAAGGATAAAAAAAAATCCAACTTTAGTTGAAATATTAATGCTCAAAATGGATATAAATATATATAAAATTGAAATGGTTTTGGGGACTTGAAGTAATATTTTGGATTTTGGATTAACTTTTAAAGAAGAAATATTTGGAAAGCCATGTAATTTATTTCTTTATAAAGCAACAGTAAAGTTAAACCTTTTTAATTCGCATACCGTTGAATATCCAAACCATTTAGTTTTGAAAATAATGGTTTTAAAATACTATGGATTTTCGAAGAATTATGTTGAAAGTTACAAACAAAATATTGGTTACATGAGATATTAAATAATAAAAGTGACATAATTTTTGGAAAGGAAAATTTATTTGGGAAACGATATCATTGATTTGAGTCTTTATAAATTAATATCAAAATGAATTGTTTGGGTTTAAAAGAAGAAATGATATCGAGATATTATGGTTTTGAAATGGATTATATTCTGGTTTTAAAGTATAAACTGTTTTTAAATAACCGCGGTGTTATAATAACGATTGGTTGGCAAAGAGACCGGGATCGGATATGGACATACTCTCTGTCGATACCGAAAACCACTTTGACTAACCGTGTACGCGGTGGAGATTCCAGAATGAAGTAGGTGGTGGCGACGTTTCCTGTAAGGTAAATACGTGGACCCAACTCCCGTGAGTTGGCATAAGGTGGCTAAAACAGGAGCGATTCTCAGGCCAATGAGGTCATTCCTCTGATCGGACGCTCCTCTTCGATATTATACTTTGACTTGGATTGATTCAGTGGCCACTTCTATATTTTGATTTTGGGGGAGTTAGTTCGAGGTGGGCGGCAGCTGCGCGCTGCGCGTTACCATCAGCCTGGATAGCAATTGGTATATCTACCCTGGCATTGCCTAGTTGTGCCGTGTCACCTACCCTATCGCGCCTTGTACGAGTTTGGTTTTCTCCCGTAGCCCGTGTGGTATCCTCTAGTGGCTTCCCGATCAGGAGGGACTATGATATTGGATGGACTACTGGGACTATTACGTGTTAAGGGCTATATGGGTAACCCCTTAACGCTATTAAAAAGTAAGTTTATTTTATAAATAGACACTATTATAATAGCGCAATATACTACATAGTAAATAGTTTAACGGATCCTTAGGAGATGTAAATCCCGAACATCTCTTGAGTTACTGTACTCATATTTATTTCTGTTTATTTAACTCACATAAGATATTCTAGTCTGACTCGGGTGTTTTTGTTTTTTTCAAATTCGCTCGGGTCAGTCCGAGCGTTTCAGGATAGCAGGTTTTAGCTTTGGAGGACGAAGACGAAGATTCAGTATTATTTTATATATATAGTATTGCACCACACTCTTTCTATTCCGCTGCATTTTCGTATTGGTATGTGTGACTCTGATATTCATTGTATAAGTAAAATCCAGCTTTTGTAAACTGTTTATGAACTGTATATTTGTTATTATATTTTATCCTTCCGCTGTGAGATTCTGTTTTGTTTTATTCCTTCTCTGTTTTTCTTATTTACCCCATAACAATCCGCCCTTGCGTATGCTTTGAATTGGCACGTGTGTCGTTTAAAGTGTGTGAAAAGGCGGGATGTTACAGTTGGTATCAGAGCTTTGGTTTAGCGATAAACCTTGGCTTTGTGGGGTTTGACTCTTTGTTAATAGGGTAGTAATATCCTATGGGAGTCGCTGAGTGTATATATATGAGAGAGCGTACTTGTTAGTATTGATAAAAAGATTTTAATATTGTGTTAATCTGTTCCGCTTTGTATTTATGAATTCTGGTTGATGCATAGGACGCTATGCCATCAATAGGGATTTTTAAACACTTAATAGGACAGACCGACATAATATTTGTTTTTAATATAGGTGAATGAAATAATTTCGCCTATTATATTTTCTATATATAAAAATTATTTTATAAACATATATATATATATTTGGTTGCTATAGATTGGATGTTAGGCAATAAGAATATTTGTAATAAATTGAAGCTAAGTGAAATTATAATAAACCAAATTTGGAGATTTTAGAACTTAAGTCCGGGATTTTTCCGAATTCGTTTTCAAAGAATTTATGAGATATAATGATTCGGTTTACAAGTATTTTCTTATGTAAATATTTAGCATAATTCGAAAAAAAAAAAAAAAAAAACTGTTTAAAGAAGATTTTGGAAAATTTTTATTTTGTACTTTCTTCTCTGTCGCTGGAAAATAAATTCGGTGATGACGGCCGCATCATCGACTTTCATTTTCGAGTTTCGAAGAGGAAAGGCCACTGTAGTAAATTCTACTACAGATTTATTTTAGAACTTTCTAAAAAATTTCTTTTATTGTTCTAACTATAATTAGAGATATTGAGTAGTAAGAACTTATTTATCTATTATTTTGAAATAAATGGAAATTCAACTTGGTATTTAATTCTAAAATTTCCCGTTAACTAATTGAAAATTTTAGTGAAATAAAAGTTAGGTAATAAATGAATTGAAACCCCTAATTGAAATAAGAGAATTAATGCTAAGGATAAAGGAAGATAAATATTTTAACTTATGAATATTGGTAAAGACTTAGTGAATAATCAATGAATTAAAAGAATGGAGATTTAACTTGTATAAGTTCAATTGCAATTTCCTTAACATAAATAACTTACCCAAATATAAAAGTTGAAGTGTTAAATGAGGAACTGGAATTGAATATTTTACAAGTAGGAATTTAGGAAAAATGAAGTATTCAATAAATTACTGTTATAATAAGAATTTATTGGTATAAACTTAAGTGATAATTGAAATTTTACCCAAATTAAAGGTGAGTATTATTAATAGGTGATTTTAACTTAAGTAAATAAAATGAAATTCTTTAATAAATAAAGATTGATGTGTAGGGTTATAAACTTAAGTATGTTTTAAAATGCTACTAGTAATATAATAAAAAGTAGGTAATATAAATAAATGTCTGTAAACCCTAGATAATGAATTAATAAGATCCTTTATTTATAAAAATGGAGGTTTTAAGGTTAATAATTTAAGTGTAAGTAGAGGGTTACTGTAATTAAATATAATAAAACGTAAACATTAAATAAAGGAATGAAATTAAGGGTAAGTTGAAATTGTAATTTATAAAACGAATATATATTTATTGAACCATTAATAAATAAAAAGGAATTGAGAAGAAACTTGTAAATTTTCACTTGCATTCTTAAACATACATAACTTACCATATAATAAAAGTTGCAATGTTAGTAAGAAAATGTAAAGGGAAATCTTACAAGTGAAGATATTCAAAATATTTGTTGTTATTAATGAGAATTTATTTTATAGACTTAAGTAATAAAAGGAAACTTAAGTAATAAAAAGGAAATACAAATATAATGAATTTGGTGATAATTGGAAAATAAACTTGTAAGAAACAAAGAAATCCCTCATAAATGAAGGAAAGAAAAATCAAAACACTGAATTATGAAATAAATGTATAATGAGATATTTTGGTGTTGATTTGAATTGTTGGTTGATGTATGTTGTTGGGTAAGGAATTATGGAGTTGTTAGATTTACAAATAATCTATCTTTGTTCCATCTTAGGCTGTTGAGCAACGGATGCACTTGATAGTTATTCTTCATTCGTACAACTTCAGAATCTGAACCCGAACAACTAATTGTCGTTTGATTTAAATGATTGGTTGTTGTATGTGGTTGTGCTGTTTGTTAAAATGTATGGTTGTTGCATTTGATTGAGTATGAATGATTGAATCCACTTGAATAGTTCATTTAAAATAAATATTTAACCTTTTAGATTTTATTAGTAAATACAGGTGTTGGAAGCAACTGCTACTGCTGTTGGTTCCAAAATAATAAAGCGTATATTGCCCGACAATAGGTACGTTTTCAGATTACGTTTAAAGCGATATTTTATATATTTTTCCCGTGTTGGGATATAATATTTTGATTATATATGTAATATACTTGTATATTTGGATATTATATTTTCTCCAGAGTCCCTCCGTACAAAGGAGACTCTGCCAAAAAATTTCGAAAATTTTGGACTTAGAATTTTGTTAAAATATTTTTCCAACTTTAATAACTCAAGTATTAAAGGATATAATGATTATAAAACAGGAATATTTCATTTAGGAGGATTAATCCAGGAAAATATTGTTTATAAATTAAAAATTGAAATAAAAAGTACTGTTTATTCTTCCTTCTCCCTTCTTTTTTCCTTTTCGGGGACGAAAAGTTTTGAGTGGGGGAGATTGTAACGACCTGATAAATTTATGATATTTTTATAAATTTAATTTATATGTTTGCTAATTTAATCCAGTATAAAATTAAAGTCTTAGGATTTTAAAAGGATGAATGTAGGAGTTAGATAGTAACTGTAATTACAGGTAGAGATTTAAAAGGTTATATGACATAGATTTGAAAATAACTGAAAGTTGTGTTGTAGTTATAAGTCTTAATTTGTTGGTTTAATGGTATTAATGTAACAATAACTGAATTGGATTACATACACACAAACATTTGAAAAATTTATTAGGTGGACTAAATTGGTTAAAGTTCATAAGTTGTGCATTTCAATTTAGTAGAAATTCTAAACGATAAACGAAGATTTAAATAAACGCTAAATTAAAACTATGTAAAATGGTGACTTAAGGCCTAGTTATAGGAATTGGAATATAATCCAAAATTTAATTAATGATAGTAACGTAGTATTAGCTAATAAATAGATTTCAATGCAGTAACCAAATGAAAGGAATAGGAATGAATATATATATTGAATAGGAATGAATATATATATTGGTTTGAAATGAAATAAAAATGTGTCACATTTAGATGGAGTAAAATTTAAGAAACCTATAAATGTGGAATCAGTAAACATTTGTAAAAAAATATTGCCTAGAATAAAATTCATTTAATATAAGAATTCAAAGGTGGAAGATTTACATTTGGATTGAAAGGTATAATTAATTGAATTGGTGATTTGGGAATTTAATCCAAGGGTTACTCTAAAAATAAATACGGATAAAAAGAGGTTAAACTAAGGAGGGGCATTAATTGATTTTAAGGCTTATTTAATACGTTAATAGGCAAGACTCCGCATTCATACATTTATACAAAGCTAAATAGAAGCACAAGTGTGATATAATGTAAATAGATGGATATCAACCTTTATTTATATGTTAATGGGATTTAATTTCTATTGTATAAAAACCGCAATTTAATGAAGATTGAAATAGCTAATTCATACGTTAGTTGATTTAGCTGGAATATGAAGATATTTAATGGAATAGTGAAATCAAATGGGAATGGGTTTCCATTGTTCATTTGAATTCACATTCATCATAAAAACTTACTTGAAAACCAAAGGAATAATAAAGGAATCAAGACTTAATTAGTAATTTGGTTTTAAGACATGGCAATTTGGATTTATTGCAACATTTAATACCATAGAATTTAGTAAAGCTTATTCAAATTTTAGTTGACCATTTGTGATATAACTTTTTGAAAACAAGACTTTATTTATGAATTGAGTATTTGATTTAACGAATGGTAATTACTTCATTTAAAAATGGAATTTAACGTAAATTAGTACGTTATTAAAGTTAAATGAAAGCTGTAAACATTTGACTTAGAGAACAATTGAGTGAAATCTTAACTAATGTAAACTTCATCATATTGACATCCATAACTGTGAATCATAGGAAGAAGGTAAATAAATGAACTTAACCAAACTATTTATGTTGAATATTGAAAATTTGAATAAATAAATAGTTAAGAAAATTAAGGGAATGGGAATAAAAATTTATTTATAATTTGGAATTTTAATTACGGTGAAAAGGGTTAACTGCAATTAAAAGTAAGTTGAGATGGAAATCAAGTTATTTATTTAATTTGGTTTAAGATGAGAGTGTATAAGTATAAGATTAGGTAATTTGTGAGAATAAATTTATAATTCCCGAATAATAAGAAAACGCAGAGGTTAACACTGCGAAATTTATATACTTATAAATTTTAATTCACATCCAAGCTTGCTAAATTATTTGGAATTGATTGGATTATATAAGTAATGAAATTTGGCCAATATTTAAAGTTGAAAGAAAATTTGGATTTTATGATTAATTTTAATTTATTTAATAAATATTAAAAATAGCCATTTTTGTCACGGACTCGGATTTCGACGAAAACAGTTTCATCGGATCCGTAACGGTGAATTATAATAATGTTTCAAGTTTCGTTGCGATCGGACTTGTCGTTTGATCGTACGGACTCGAAACGCCTTGAAATTTACGCATTTTGAAATCAATTTGAAATTTTGTTTTTTTAGCATAACTTCTTCATACGATCGAATTTGGTCACGAAACTTTTTCCATCGCGTTCAGAATATTTTAAAACACCTATTTGGATATATAGTTTTAACAAATTCGACTCCGGAGGCATAGCGGGCTTTTTGGACCATGGTTTGTCACGCACGTTCGCGTATCCAGTCTAGCTACCCTACCTCTAGCCTATCTATAAATATACATCTATAAACCCTAGCTCCTTTCTTTTTCATTTGCTGTAAGTTCATTTCTTCACTCTTTTCTCTTTCCCAAATGTATACATCTCAGATCCAATTCCAGATCCATCCACAGTTCAAAATCAAAAGTCAAAACTCAAAAATTTCAGAAAATTCCAGAAAAAATATATGTTGAAGTATTCGATACGCGTAATATACTGGTGAAATTCGTTTTTCAATTGGAGCTGTCGTTTATCCAGAATAAATTCAAACAGCCCCAAAACCGTTCATCATCGCCGTAACAAAAGTTGTCGGATCGGAAAAACATTTCTGGGTTTTGGAGAGGGAACCGAGGGGATCGCATCTGTGTAGTTTGTTTCGAGTTTCAACGGTTGGATTGGCGGGAATTTTCGATTAGGGTTGATAAAGTATGGGTTGCGTGCGTGTTTTCCTCTGTTCGAAGGTGCGTGCGTTGCTGTAGCTATGCGCTTCTCTTTAGGTGACGTGGCTTGTGAAGGTGAATGTGTGTCATTTGTTTATTTCCAATTTTTGAATTCAATCACCATTTTTCGCCATAACTTTCTCATACGAAGTCGGATTCACACGAAATTTTTTTTGTTAGGATCGTAATTTAATTCCGGACTCGATGACGCTGGTTTGGACGAATTCTGAGACGGGCGAATTTTTGGGTTTAAATCGGGTTTGAATTCGATTTAAATTCAAAAGGTGAGTGTTTTAACCCACTCACAATTACTAGAAGCTTTTATGTTTGTTAAATAAATTTTAGAAATGAATAGAAATTTATTTATGAGCTTTTGGCATGTTATTTCATCCATATCTGTTGAATTGCATTTTTTTAATTTAGCTGTTAATTAAATTGATTGATTGCGTATTAATTGGCTGTTAGAAATTATTGTTGCATATGAACTGCTAGTTAACAGTTATATAAATTATTGGGGAATATAAACTGTTAGATAAATAGTTGATAAATCTAAATTGAAGAAAACTGCTAGTTATTACCTGTTGTATATTACCAAACACATATTGTTATTGATAGATGTTTGTGATTGGATGATGGATGTTTTGTGATTGGATTATGGATGTGTTGTTGAATGGATGTTTATTTGGATATCATTAAACTGCAAGTTAGCATACATTTCACATTTCATTCGGGATTGTGGTTTGAAATGATAAAACCGCAAAGTTTTATTTTTAAATTGCGGATTGAAATGATAAATATCCGTATCACTTGACCATAGGATAGAAAATTATATACAGGCACCGCGGTCTACATATAACTATTTTAATGTGATTTCTATGGTTTGGATGGAATACGGTTTATAAAAATCTTAAATTTTTATACTGAATAAATGTTTTCTTCCATATTTATATGCATATGAAGTTGAAATTTTGAAATAAAAAGGTGAATAAATTTCTTTATTAAAAATGGAAGAAAATTTAGAAAATGGAGTTTGATGATTTATATCCTATATTTAAATATTAAGTTGGAAATTTTAAAGATATGATATTTATAATTGGATTTTTCCCAAAATATTTTGAAATGAATATTCTAGTAAAAATTGAATTTGGAAATATATATATATATATATATTTTACTAGAAATTGAAGTCTTATTAATTATGGATTTTATGTGAATGGTCAAGATTAATTAATAGAATATTGATTTCGAAAGGATAAAAAAAAATCCAACTTTAGTTGAAATATTAATGCTCAAAATGGATATAAATATATATAAAATTGAAATGGTTTTGGGGACTTGAAGTAATATTTTGGATTTTGGATTAACTTTTAAAGAAGAAATATTTGGAAAGCCATGTAATTTATTTCTTTATAAAGCAACAGTAAAGTTAAACCTTTTTAATTCGCATACCGTTGAATATCCAAACCATTTAGTTTTGAAAATAATGGTTTTAAAATACTATGGATTTTCGAAGAATTATGTTGAAAGTTACAAACAAAATATTGGTTACATGAGATATTAAATAATAAAAGTGACATAATTTTTGGAAAGGAAAATTTATTTGGGAAACGATATCATTGATTTGAGTCTTTATAAATTAATATCAAAATGAATTGTTTGGGTTTAAAAGAAGAAATGATATCGAGATATTATGGTTTTGAAATGGATTATATTCTGGTTTTAAAGTATAAACTGTTTTTAAATAACCGCGGTGTTATAATAACGATTGGTTGGCAAAGAGACCGGGATCGGATATGGACATACTCTCTGTCGATACCGAAAACCACTTTGACTAACCGTGTACGCGGTGGAGATTCCAGAATGAAGTAGGTGGTGGCGACGTTTCCTGTAAGGTAAATACGTGGACCCAACTCCCGTGAGTTGGCATAAGGTGGCTAAAACAGGAGCGATTCTCAGGCCAATGAGGTCATTCCTCTGATCGGACGCTCCTCTTCGATATTATACTTTGACTTGGATTGATTCAGTGGCCACTTCTATATTTTGATTTTGGGGGAGTTAGTTCGAGGTGGGCGGCAGCTGCGCGCTGCGCGTTACCATCAGCCTGGATAGCAATTGGTATATCTACCCTGGCATTGCCTAGTTGTGCCGTGTCACCTACCCTATCGCGCCTTGTACGAGTTTGGTTTTCTCCCGTAGCCCGTGTGGTATCCTCTAGTGGCTTCCCGATCAGGAGGGACTATGATATTGGATGGACTACTGGGACTATTACGTGTTAAGGGCTATATGGGTAACCCCTTAACGCTATTAAAAAGTAAGTTTATTTTATAAATAGACACTATTATAATAGCGCAATATACTACATAGTAAATAGTTTAACGGATCCTTAGGAGATGTAAATCCCGAACATCTCTTGAGTTACTGTACTCATATTTATTTCTGTTTATTTAACTCACATAAGATATTCTAGTCTGACTCGGGTGTTTTTGTTTTTTTCAAATTCGCTCGGGTCAGTCCGAGCGTTTCAGGATAGCAGGTTTTAGCTTTGGAGGACGAAGACGAAGATTCAGTATTATTTTATATATATAGTATTGCACCACACTCTTTCTATTCCGCTGCATTTTCGTATTGGTATGTGTGACTCTGATATTCATTGTATAAGTAAAATCCAGCTTTTGTAAACTGTTTATGAACTGTATATTTGTTATTATATTTTATCCTTCCGCTGTGAGATTCTGTTTTGTTTTATTCCTTCTCTGTTTTTCTTATTTACCCCATAACAATCCGCCCTTGCGTATGCTTTGAATTGGCACGTGTGTCGTTTAAAGTGTGTGAAAAGGCGGGATGTTACATATGGTTCGGCGCTTGTGATTGCCCGGAAAAACTACCGTTCGGCCTAAAACTTGTTCGGCCAAAACTCTCGTTCGGCCGAACTATCGTTCGAACTAGTTAGCGCTTGGCAGAGTATCGTTCGGCCAAAATCCCATTCGACCGAAGCAACACTCAGCATCCTCCCCGCTAACTCATGCTTCCTCCCAAACCTTCCATCCTACCGTCTGGCATGTGGTGAGTCACACCGAACTAGGATTATGCCGAGCTCCAACGTTCGGCGCTCCACCCTAAAATCCTTTCCTCTTCTCCACCATCCGCGATCAGGCAACGAGAACCGAGTGTTCGGCATCCCAACCATCTCCTGCTCCTTCCATTTTCTTTCTTCCTCCAATCTTGTTCGGCACAGAAGGATTATGCCGAACCCTAACACATATCCCGACAGCTTCCTAGAAGATTCGTCTCTATCCACTCCTCCTTCCACCCTCATCATTTCACACTGAAACCCTTAGAATATCTAAACCTAGGCTCGATTCACCCTATCAATTATGGAACTCGAGCATCAAGTCCTTTTTTTAAGTTATGGGAAGGAATTAGAATCGATACCTAGTCGTGGGATAAGAACTTGGAAAGAATTGATGGGTCGCTGGAGTTTGTTAACTAGAAAAATCAGCAAGTACAAGGCAGAGGTAATAAAAGTTGAAAAGAGGAGAGGAGGGAAGACGCCAGGCTATATAAGGAAGAAGGAGAAGATGAAGAGGCCATAACCGGTAGAGCTAGTCAAAAATGTATCGCTCGGCACACGAGGAGTGTTCGGTTACAATTGCATTACGTTCGGCATATTGCATTACGTTCGGCACACACCTCCATGACTGGCATTCACAAGATGGAAATCCCCAAGAGTGATGAACAAAGGTTCAAAGCGAAGCACGAAGGATATGTAATTCAAAACGTATCACGTTCGGTCATGTAATACACTTTGGGGGGCAAGTGTTTCCTGGTGATTTGGCCAGGCAACTCGGTACTCGGCATACCCACCGTTCGGCCCAACTGGGTCGTCCAGCATTTCTTTGCAACTGTCCTTCAGGAGCGCTCGGCCAAAGGCCTCGATCGGCGAAAAGCTTTGTTCGGCCAAAGGCATCGTCTGGCCAGAAACCTCGCTCGGCCTTTAAGTGGTTCGGCAACATAACGCTCGGCATCCAAGCACGCTCGGCATGGCAGAATGGTCCGGCATAAGACATCGCTCAGCATACAAGTTACGTTCGGCCAAGGACATCGTTCGGCATCAAGTGACGTCTGCATTCCATATCGATCGGCATCCACACCTTGTTCGGCATTGGGAAGTGTTCAGCACTCAAAGCATTCGGCCTCATCTCGTTCAGCCTAGCAATCGTTCGGCCATGACATGACACTGGTTCGGCTCCTAGCATCGTTCGGCACAAGTGCTCCCCACGGCATTCAGTGTGTTCGGCCTCAACCCGCTCGGCCAAAGGAGATTGTTCGGCATGGAGGGGTACGTTCGGCATTTGGACATTCGGCATTCGATCGTTCGGCCTCTCTAGTTCGACGCACAGAGACCACTTCACTCGGGCCAAGATATTCAGCTACCAGGCCCACCAGGGATGTCCAACGCACCTTCGCCGATAAATATAGGGGCAGGGGCACAGAAAAAGGGGGGAGATTTTAGAGAACACTGGGGAGACTCTGCCATTTTCTAGACTCATTCTAGACTTTTTTCTTTTACTTTACAATTATATTCTAGTAACTAAAAACGGATTGTATCTGTAATCACCCATCAAGAAAATCAATGGAAATCAACTTCAAAGTGGATGTAGGCAGTTACGCCGAACCACAATAAATTTGGTGTTCTTGTTCTCTGCATTTAAATTTACACTCTGTTCTCTGTTTTATTTTACTTTCTTCATTAATCTCCCTACACAATCTTTCTAAGGGTGTTAGTGACCAATTTTAGTGCTAACAGAAGTTGTGCTAGACTTGAGTATGGTTTGATGTTCTGTTCAGACTGATGGATCTAAAGATGAGAGGAGCTCTGGATTTTGGTGGTGTAGTTAGTTAAGCTTCTGTAGAGCGAGTCTCCCTGTGATTTATACTTGGGAAACTCTAGATAGTATTAGTAGGATCTATCCTGATTTGTGTCAGGATAATTAGTTAGGTTTGTTTGTTTGATTGATTGCTATGGTTGTTAGTTACTGGATGTTAGGTATGCTTGGCTGTTTGAAATTAAAATCTTTGTTGGGTTATTAAATTATCTTTGCTTTTAGAATTTCGGGGACGAAATTCTTTTAAGGAGGGAGGAATGTGACGACCCGGAATTTTAGGCAATATCAATTTAATAATCTGAATTAATAATTAAATTGATTTGATAATTTTTCTTTATAATTTAATTTAAATTAGAAATTTTAATCTTTTAAAAGTTAATAAATATTTAATCTCGCAATATTGATCGATATCTTTTTAACAATTCAAAATTGATAAGAATTATTTTTCAAAGCTAATAAAATTGTTTCTATTTATAATGTACATATATATTGGTATATATATTGTGAGTAGAAAATCTTTTCTTTAAAATAAAAGATGAATTTTCAAATTGTTATATATATGCATGTATATGTTATAATTTGAAGTTATTTTGAAATTTAATATAATCTATTGATAATATATATATGTATGAATATTTGTAGTTTGAAGCTTTGTTTTAAATTCAATACTTTTCAAAAGTTAATTTAAGATTAATTCAATTATTTTCAAAGTATTAAATAATTTATTTATTTTTAAATGTCATAGTTTTAAATAAGATTTAATCAAAGTTTTATTTTTATTTTCATTAAAGTGTTTAAATTAAAATGGTTACAAATATATATAAAGTTTTAAATAAACTTTCTTTTTAAATATCTCTTGAACTAGAATTGTTTGTAAACATAAGTGATATGTACATAAATTACTAGATTCATATTTATATAAATATAAATACAAATTCATATTTCACAATTTAAAAGAAAATTTATAATACATTTATTTGATTTAAAACATAAGCTATTTATAAAACAAATGTTTATAAAATATCACACTTGTATGTTTATTAAAATTCAAAAGTTTATTTACATAAGAACATTTCATATGCATATAAATACTTCATGAATACATGTATAATTTAAATGATTTAATTAAAGGAAATTGAACACTTGTAAAACAAAGATAATGCATCTTTAACACTTGTAAGCTAGATGAATTTGCATGGGCATTTGTCTAAATAAATCAACAAGTGGCATCATCATTTTTTTTAGAATTTAAAGTTTATAATTAAATGTATGTTTAGAGAAAGCCTGTTTTCATTTTTCCTCAGTTCAAATTTATTTCCTTTCTTTTTTTTCTTAACTTCAAACCTGAAATTGAAACCCAAAAGAAAAAAAATAAAATCTAAGATTAAAAACTGCAATTTGCAAACCTGTGACTCAAATGAAGATCAACAGCAAGTCAACATCAGTTTCAACTTTTAAATCAATAATTTGTAAGCATGCAAGGGATCAATTTCATCAGCAAAACAACTCAGATTTCAAGGCCTGGAAAATTAAAACCTGCTCTGCTTTGTTCACTGCAAATTGATGGTGAGTAAATCCTTTTAAAAACAGTTTTAATAAATCTGTGGTTGAATGATTGATGCATGTGTTGAATTTTTGTATGATATTGAATATATGTTTACATGAATATTGTTATGTATGCATATTAAAGGTATGGAGTGTCTGATAATATAGGTGTTTTCATCTCTGTTCAATTTACAGGAGTTGTTTTTTTTTGAATAAAAATGCAAAAATCTTCCAATCTAAACTTCATTTGAACTTAATATTTGAATGATAGTTATAAATTAATGTATAATGGAAATTTTAAAAGTAGTTTCTGGAATATTTAATTTACAAATAATTTTAAAAATGGAAAACACAGTTAAATACTGTTGCATGTCAAAAATCAACATCTTTAATACCTGCTTTGGATTATATAGATGGATTTGTAGTCAAAAATGATGATTTTTAACATGCATTTCAGAATTTTTAAGTTGATACTCGATTTGGAATTGTGAGTTGAACGGTTTCGGCTAACTGATGAATGGCCGACGATCAACTCGATGATGTAAGTTGAAATCTTGGTCAAAGCAAGTTTTTGTGATGTTGATGAAGGGAAAAATACACTCGAATTTTTCCTATGGCCGAATAGATCGAATTCGTTCGAAGTAGGGTTTTGTTTCCTATTTTTAAAGGCGATGTATCAGGGGGTTTTGTGGCGTCGTGGATTGATCGGGTTCGATCGCGTGTTGGGGGATGGAGGCGTGGTGTTGCGGTGGTGCTTTGGAAGGGTCGCTGGAGATTCTGGTGGTGGCGATCATCAGTGGCAATTGGTTTTGGGTATCGAGTTCTACAGTTTTTTTTTAGCAGAGGGGTTGATTTCGATTCAACCTTGGATTTTGGATTTTGGGTTGAGGGAAGGCACGTCGTGGTCATCGACGACTTGGAGATGGCCGGGGGAAGGTTCGGTGTCGCTTGGTTCGTCGTGTAATGTGCACGCGTGTACGTTTTGTACACTGGAAATGATGGGTTTGGGGAAGACGAGTCGAACTCGGTGTGGAGCTCGCATTTCCCTCGTGTATATCTCGAGTTGAGGACGAATGCATATTTTGATGTGGTTTGTGTAGGGAGGAATCGAGTTTGTCTCGAGTTTTTGGGGTAGGCCTTTCTGGTTCGGAACAGTAAAGTTAGGATATAAAGTTTTCAGATTAAAACGTGTTGTTGAATAAATAAAATCAAAGTTAAGTTTTTACACAAAGGAAATAAATTTATAAATTTAAAAACTTATTCTTTGTATGTAAAAGTTAATCAAACTTTTATAAATGTTAATTGAAATTATTTTCAAATTTAAAACGTTTAAGATAATTGCTTTTGAAAGTAATTAACTTAATTAAATTTTGAATTTTAATTTAAAAAGAGGTGTTTTCAATTTTAAGTATTAAATCAAAGTTTTTAAGTAAATTTTAAAGTAATGTTTTAATAACTAAGTTTTCAAATTATATTGAAAATGGAAAGTTTAAATTAGATGATTAAATTATTTTAAATTTTAAAAATGATTTCTAAATGTTTATTTTCAATAAAATTATTGTTAAAATTTTATAAACCAATAAAATAGTTTGTCTTTAAGTTATTAAGATTTGATTAATTCAAAAAATTAATTTGTGAAAATAAATATGGTTAAATTATTATTGTTATGAACGTAAGAATACTTAAGTAATATGATTTGTTAATAAGTAAAAGATTAATTAAGATAAATGTTTTTCTTAATTAATTAAGGATTTTTTTTAAATATAAGAGGTTAACTAATTATTTAATTAATTTTAAATGATTGGTTAATTGTTTTTTAATTTTAAATAATCACTTAATTATGAATTAATTAAGTGTAATTACTTAATGGAGTAATTAACAGATAATTTCTAAATGTAATTAAGAAGGGAAAATTACTTATAGAAGTAATTAATGGAAATTACTTACGGAAGTAATTAAATGGAAGTGATCAATGGATAATCACTTGATGTTATTAATTAAATGATTAATTAATAAATTGATTTAAAATTAATTAATTATGGAGTATTTAATTAATTAAAGAATTAAGATTGATTAATAATGGGATAAATTACTTGTTAAGGTAATTAATTAAGGGAGTAATCATCTAATGGAATTAATTAGAAGATAATTACTTATAAAAGTAATTAAGGGTTAATTACCTAATTAAAGTTTATTAATTAATGTGATTAATTAATGGATGTGATTAATTTAAGATTAATTACTAAATGTAATTAATTAATAAATAAAGTAATTAATTAAGAATTATTAATTAATTTAATTAATTAATAATTACTTAATAAGGTAATTAAAGATTTATTAATTAGAGTAATTAATCAAGGATTAATATAATTAATTAAGAAGTTAATTAATTAAGATAAGTAATTACAAGTTGTTAATTACTGTTTATGATTAATTAAATTAATAAGATGGTTAATTATAAGTTAATTATATAATTAATTATTAAAGGAATTATTAATTAATAAGGATCACTAATTAATATAATTAATAAAATTAATCAAGGTTGATTAATAAAAGTGATTAATTAAAGTATGATTAATTGTAATTAAATAAGGTTTAATGTAATTAATCATAGTCGATTAAGTAATGGAGGCAAATGGAGGATCATTCATTAATGTAATTAATGATAGTAATTAAAGTTTAATTACTATATATGGTTAAGGATAATTACTTGAATGTAATTAAAGGATAATTAATCAAGGTAGATTAATTAAGGAGGATCATTAAGAGATGATTAATTTATTAATTTGTAATAAATTAATAAAGAAGGATCAAGGTAATCCAATTGATTAAGAGTTAATCAATTCGGCTTATGGATGATTGATTAATATTGGGTGATTGATATTGGATGTTTGAATGATGTGGATGATTTTGGAGTGATATCTCTGATATGTGATATGCTGCTTTGTGAGATGATTGGTTGATATGAATTATCTATTATGATAATGTGATTCATCTATCTGTTTATGTTATTCTGAATATAAGTTTAAATTGTTTAAACCCTTAAACAACTTGGACATTAAAATGGTGTTTGGATTCAGTGAGACCGGGATCGGGTTTCCATATTTGGATATCTGAAATCCACGTCGATCCAAATTAAACGTTAGGTCATGAATCCAAGTGGAGCTTAGTGAAGACTCGAAGTGTAAGAACTATTCGTCAGTATAACTCTAAGGGTGATTCCGTGATGAGTTTGACGGAGATAGTACTTTCAGGTTCGAGATGGTGATTTAGAATGCAAGGGCTATGGTCGTTGACTCTGAGGGTGATTCCAAAATGAGTGCAACGAGATAGTGCCTTCGGTTTCGTTCGAACCCGGAATGAACTTGTATGGATTGAATGCTTTCAGAACATCGTCGGGTGGAGGATGAGCATTCTAAGATAGATGTGTTCTATAAAGGTAATCGCAGCCTCAAGCCTCATCAACCGGGAATAGCTAAAACAGGGGAGGTGCAGCAAGGCTAGGTGGGTAGCACCCATTTCAGGGTGAGGTCATCCCTGTCTAGATGTCCCTTTTTATTTCGGCTTAGTGGGAGGTTGGTCGCGCCAACCACGGGGTGATCTTACTCGAGACTGTCCAGTAAGGGATGGTCCCGGCTTTATGTTGCAGGGGATTGGGAGTAATCCCCGGTACGGTGATCTAGGCCACGTACTGTGACGGGCGGTACCCCGGTAGCCCTGCCATTGATAGAAACCCATTCTTCCTACGAGACCCTACGGTTTTCATTGTATTACCCACTTTTGTGGCTAGTAGCAGGAATTTAATAAATGTAACAATTTTGGCTATTTCTTATTTACTAGAAAACACTAGATACTATTATAGTATCACTGAATTTCATATTAAATGTTTTGGTTAGCGTAAGGTAAAAACTTTTCCATGTTTATGTGTGGGAAGTCTTATGTGATACCTTTTCTTTTCAAAGGATTTTCAAAAGTTAAGAATTTTAAACCGTTTACTCACACCAGACCCCTGTCTGACCTGAGTGTTTATTTTCTGTTTTATTGAACTCTAGGGTACTCATATTATGTATGAGTAGTCGAGGGATTCAGGTTTGCTTGACGAATTCTAGAGGTGTTTTGGAGCAGGAGGCTTCAGCGTGCAGATATATTATGGTTCCGCTGTGTTTGAGTTGTGTTTGTATCTTGTGATATCTTGAGTTGTATAGTTAGACAGATGTTTATAACTGTCTAATATGTGTTGTGTAGATTGTGTAACTCTGATGTATATGATACTATATTATATTTCATTCATTCCGCTGTGAGTATCTGATGTTGTTGAGTTTCTTCTTTCTTATCTTTTCTTCTTCTATCCCTTTCTTTCTTAATTCATGATACATTTTTCTGGAGATAGAAAGACAGGTCGTAACACCTATCATTTCAGCTCATAACGATTTTTCCCTATTCTAAAGTCCGTTCGGGTATGTATCATTTCAACCCATAGTGAATCTAATCTACAAGGAACTTGCAGTATGATAAACATATATAAATAAACAGTTAACAACATATAGCAGTAACAGATGATATGAAATGAAATTTAACAGGTTGAACATCATATATAAATAATCGCATGGCAGTTGTAACATCATTTTTTTTCTACACATTCAGTTGTTGTTGTTTTACAACTACATAAGTATAAATGTCGTGTGAGCTTTACTCACCTCTTTGTGCTGGACGTAGCGAATCAAATGACACAAACGGATTTCCAAAGGTACGATGACACAACAATAGATTCAAGTTGATGATAGAACCAAGCTTAATGATCTTGTCACAACCCAGAAATAAAACCAAATATAAATATGAATTCAATGCAACATATTATGAAACAACTTTGAAATAGAAGCAACAAATGAGACAAAATGCATTGGCCATGCTTTGTATCATCGATTGCTCGACTTTGGGGTCTTGTAGGCTCGGCCATAACATGGTTTTGGTTCAGGTTTGGACTTAAAAAGGCATGGCCACATGGACTAGAAAGTGGTAGAGAAGTTACCACACAAGAATACAAAGAGGCAAGGCAAAATATGAGGGTCTGGTGCAATATTAGGCTCGGCTACATGCATTGTTTGGCTCGGCCATTCATGTTTCAGATCTGGACAGTAGCTAAGGTGATGGATGGTGGTCATATCATGGTGGTGGTGGAGCAACAGGAGGTGGCCAAGGCAATCTAAGGCGATGTTGTTGAAGTTTGGCTCGGCTAGGCATGGTTTTGAGGGAATTAGCAATGTTTTGTGTGGTTTTTGATCAAGCGTAGTGCGCGGCCAGTCATGGTTAGGTCTGGACAGAGGCTAAGGATGATGGCTAGGGGTGTGTACTTGTTGGCGGTGGTGGCTAGAGGTGGTGGCCGTGGCTACAAATGAAGGTGGTGAAGCAAAAGTGGTGGCTAGCATGGATTTAAGTGTTTTTTGCATGTTTTGTGGAGTTTTTTGCCAAGGAGAGAGGCATGGCTTGTATTGGTCAGAGGAGATGAAGGTTAGGCCGTGGGTTTAGTGGGGAAAGAAGTGGTGGTGGTTGGTGGAAGAGATGGTGGAGGGTTTGGCCGAGCATGGCAAGTGAAATCATGGCCAAAAATCATTGAAAACAATAGAAAATAAAGGGAAAAAGTGGAAAAGGAAGAAGAGGCCATTACCATTTTTCTTAGCTGTGAAAATGAAATGGAAAGGATAATTTTCCAGTGAAAATGGCTTGATAAACTCATGGCTAACCATTTACGGTGTACGGTCAAAACAAAGCAAATGAAAGGTCAAGAGAAAGTGAAAGGTCTTGAGTTTCAAAAGCTTTTAAACTCTTCATATTTCTATTCTTTTAAATTAAAATAAAACAAAGTAAAATTTCATTTAATACATTTTTAGAACCGAAACAAAGTGAAACAAAATGAAAATAAATAATAAAATTTAAATAAAATAGAAAATAGAAAAAAGAATAAAAGAAATTGCTTAAAAATTGAAAACAGGGTCCAGAAATTAAAAATAAATCACTATTGGCTTTTGAAAATTATTTACTTTATTTTAAAAATATTCTAAAACAAAATTTGAAATAAAATAATTTATTTATCATTTCTAAAATGAAATAAATAATTTAAATTATTGAAAATAGAAAGAGAACTAAAGAAATTGTTTAAAAATTGGAAACAGGACTTAAAATTTACAAATAAAATATCACTAGCCTTATAAAATTTCTATATCACTTTAAAAAAATAAGAAGTCAAATAAATAAAATAAATGAGAAACAAAATAAAGTGGGAATGAGAATAAAATAAGTTCTTAAGAAAAATATAAAGATAAATAAAGAATTTCTTTAATAAATTGAAACTAGAAATTAAAAATTATAAACAGAATACAACTGACATTGGAAAATGTCAATTACACTTTCAAAACTGTTAACATGTTATTTTACTCATATAAATATAAATCAGAACATTACATGACCAAATAAAATATAATTTATATAATTTAAAATAAACAATTTTGTTAAATACAGCAAATACACTCGATAGTTAAAAAGGCATAACATTCACATTTCAAATCAGATTTCAACGAAACGAAAAGAAGTATTCTTAAATTTTAATTTATTTTCATAATAAAAGACAAAATTCAAATTTTCAAACTTTTAAAATTTTAAATTAAAAGTCAAAGTTTGACTATTTTGACCAAAATTCACTTTTTGGAAAATATTCTTTTTAGTCATGCTTTGGAATGATACTTCATATCAAAACTAAAGTTTATATTTAAAATAACAAAATTAATCACTCAAAATAAATAAAATAAATTTTTAAATCAAAATTCAGTTAAAATAATTAAAATATACAATTAAAAATAATCACCGATTACAGGGTTGTTACAGAATCAAATTTACTAAGATTATCTTTTGTATTTAGAATAAAGCATTTAGATCCAAATATTCGAACATATGATACTTTTGGTTTCTTTTTGTAGGACATTTCATAAACATGTATTTTTAGTCATAGGTCTAATAGTTACATGATTTGATATGTAACATGTAGTTGTAACTGCTTCGGCCTAAAATTTCTTTGGTAAGCCACTGTCATTTAGGAGAGTTCGAGCACATTCTTGCAATGTGCGATTTTTTCTTTCAACTTCTCTGTTTGTTGTGGTGTTCGTGGAAATGAAAAATTATGACTAATTCACTTTTTGTTACAAAATTTTGTAAATACATTTTCAAATTCTCCCCCATGATCGCTTCTTATACTTTTTATTTTTAAATTCATTAGAGTCTTAATTCGTTTAGCAAAAATTTTAAATATTCCGAATGTATCACTATTATGCTCTAAAAATAGCGTCCAAATATGTCTTGAAAATCATCTACTATTACAATGACATATTTATTGTGACTTATCAAACGCACTTGAGTTGGACCAAATAAGTCCAAATGAAGTAACTCAAGAGGTTGTTTAGTAGAGATTTCCTTTTTAGATTTAAACGAGCTTTTCTTTAATTTTCCAAGTTGACATGCATTGCATGGATTTTTAACTTTGAAATTTATTTTGGGTAATCCTCTTACCAAATTCTTTTTAGCTAATTTGTTTATATATTTGAAATTTATGTGACAAAATTTTTTGTGTCATATCCATAGATCATCGTGATTTGTGGTTAAGAATAAAAAATTGTTATGGTTAATATCCATGTTTAGAATATAAATATTTCAGTTTCTTATTCCTTCAAAAATTAAATTTTTATTTTGATCATAGATATTGCATTTTTCTTTATCAAAATCGATTTTAAATCCCTTATCGCATGATTGGCTTATAGTTAGTAGATTATGTTTTAAGTTTCTAACTGATAAAACATTTGAAATAATAGGGGTAGATATACTGACATTGATGACGTTTCCAATTTCGATAACATGTCCTTTGGAATTAACCCGAAAATCATGCCACCGTCCATGTAAGTGATGTTTGATAGCATGCATGCATTTCCCATTATATATTTCGAGCATCGTTTATCAAGTATCCATTTCTTCTTATTATTAGTTTTGTTTTTGGGTACCTACAAAATAATAAAAAGTATTAATTGGTACCCAATTTCTCTTTTAGGGTTCTTTGTGTTAGTAGGAGCAGGTAGCCATACCCATGAGGGTTTGGAACCTTTAGAGATGTAATTTTTCATTATGAACTATATCTTTTAGATATACATCTACGTCCTTTTGTCTAAATAATTTATTATTTGTTTTAGGAATCCATATTTTAGTCATTTTTGGTTTCCTTATTTTCATGTTTAGATTTTGTTTTCTAAAATTTGTATATAATGTACTATACTTCTTGAATCTTTGATTATTATTAGAAGCCAGATTATTTCTAGAATGTTTATGAATTTTTTCACTAAATCGTATACCTTCCAATTTCCTGATGGTTTTGAAATCTTTATCAAATTATCTAGGTTTTGCTTTCCTTTACTAAATTTTGTAATATTATTAGTAATTTTATCTAAATTACTTTTGAGATCGAAAATTTCTAAATTAGCCAATTCTATTTTTTTAATTCATACTTTTCTTTTTCAAGTTTATAATTCTCTATTTTGTTATTCTCTAAATCATGTGTTAAAGTAGCATTTTGAGATGATAACTTTCTACATTCTTTTTGTGCCAATTCTAATTCATCTTTTAAAAAAATTCTCATCTTTTAACAATCCGATTTCTAATTCGGCTCTATTCAATTTTCTCACATTTTCTTTACTCAATTTTTTTAATTCTCTATACTTTTCATCTAATTCTATACTAATTTCAAAAATTTCATCATATGTTAATTTAGGACTTACCTTATTTGTGTTAGCTATAAAGCAAGCGTTTGCTTGTTCTAAGTCGCTATCGAATGATGAGGAAGAGTCGGAGTCCTCCCAAGTCACTTAAAATGCTCTTCTATTTTTTTGAAAGTTTTGAATTTTTTTCTTTTTATCATGTTGAGTAGTGGACAGGTTTTCTTAATATAACCAAATTTATCACATTTGAAGCACTTAATTGATGTTTGATTTGAGGAATTTGTGTTGCTGTTGTTTTGAAATCTCGTCATTTTTTGAACTTCTTGAACTTGTTGTAATTTTTGACTATGAAAACAATCTCACCTTCTTCCAAATTGAAGTTGTCGTTACTTGCCTGAAATGCAATGTTTTTCATTTCTTGATTTTATTCTTTTTTTGCCTGTAAATTAGCTTCATACGACATCACGTTTCCTATTAATTCTTCGACTTTGAGTTGGGAAAGATTGTTAGATTCTTCGATGGCTAAAACTTTTCTTTCCCATTCATTTGTCAAAGAGTTCAAAACTTGTGTGACTAAATCATAATCAGTGAATTTAACTCCTAATGTCATAAAATCGTATTGTATTGTTTGGAACCTAGCATACATGTCAATAATTGACTTATTCGATTTCATTATAAAAGATGAAAATTGATTTTATAGAATTTAAATTTTTGTTTGCTTAACTTTATTTGTGCCTTCATGGGTAATTTGTAATGTACGTCATATATCATAAGCGGTAATGCAAAGCATGACTTGTGAAAATTCATTTTATCGAGTAAACAAAATAAAACATTCATAGCTTTGGCATTGTTAGATGCCTCTGCTATTTGTACATCAGTCCATGTGCCAATATCAGTGTCAAGTGCTTCATATCTATTTTGAGTTCCTAGCAATATTTCTAATACATTTTCTTCCATAAAATTTGCATATGTGTTGACCAATAAGCATAACTAGAACTAGTAAATAGTAGGGGATGAGCAGTTGATTGACCTTCTTGAAATGTACTTACCATTTTAATGATTTCAATTGCGTGTTTCTGTAGATTGAAATAACCTTGCTCTGATACCAATTGAAATCTTGTGGATCGTATATTATCTAATTTGTGTATAACATGCAAGTGTATAAGCTAATGCAATAGTAGGCAATAAATAGTAAAGTATATAAAGCATGCAAAACAGAGTTTTTATACAGTTTCGGACCTCCCGTCCAACGTTTAGTCTTCAAGCTCCCCTTCGATATTTCCTTTAAACAAATTGCCATCACTTCGCCCGGAGGAGTAGGCTAATACAAAAGTAACTCTGACAATTTCATGTTCCAAATAACACAGTTTTTTACTTATAATACAAATCTTCCTATGATCTCCTTTTGAGTACATGAATATGAATGCTTTGAGTTGTAAGAATGATCAACCAAAATTCTATTTTGGTTATAATAGATTGAGAGCATGTGAACAACGTATACGCAGGAGAGTATTTAGAAATCAAGAGAGTAAAGAATAGATTAATTCAAGTTAGATGGTTTCTACTTCTCAATCAAAATGATATTTATAGATTTAAAAAGGTGCAGATGAAGAGTTGTTACTATTCAAGAAAGTCTATTCATTTTAATGGATTCAACCTTTCATTGAAATGTGATTTCCTTTTGTTTCAAAACAAAACTGTCAATCCAGAATTAACAGTTTCAGCCTATGATAGACGTCTGTGGTAATTTAACTTGTTTAAATTTTAACCCGAAAATTTTCACAACCTTCTGTGGTTTCATCACAGACGTTTTGAGGTGTAAAAACAGTTTTTCATCGTAATTTTGATGTACATGAAATTATGTGTGCTCGTGTGTGCACATATACTCAAGTAGATCTTAATAATATTATATCTAGGGCTCTTTTATATTAGAATAGTTGTAGTATGATCAATGAATCTTCATTTCTCTTTGATTCTCAATATCTTCGAGCATGGTGTCTTCTTGTAGCATATACATGCAATCATGATAAGGTCTATATATGTATATGATTGTGTAGTTGTTACCACTGAAACATAAGTTGGAGGTTTTAACACATCCTTGGTCACATTGGGCTCCTCATTGTCATCCCTCGGATCCATGTCTTTATAGAACCGACTATAGTGCCCGAGTCAAGGCCTAGGCAATGATTGTCAATCTTCGGTGGCTTGGATGCGAAGAGTATTTTCCATTCCCTTACATTTCTCCTTCCGCTAAGCATCTCTCAGTTCAGCTACATAACAAGCATGTCCAGTCGCCTGATCACTATGCATAACTCCAACACCGTTATTAATTGGAAACATCAAAGTCAAACACCATGGGGGAAGAGCTGCCTGGAATTTATCTTGGGATGGTCGGCCTAGAAAAGCATTTTATGGAGAGTCAATGTCTATGACAACAAACAGCAACAAATACACTCTCCTTCGATTTCCTTCTCCCAACTCCATAGGCAATTTGACATAACCGAAAACTTCGGTCACAGCACCAATAAAGCCATAATTGTGAGATTGGTAGGGTTTAAAGTCCTTGGGTTCCATCCTCATCTGATCATAAGCCTTTTTTAAAATTATATTCATGGAACTACCATGGTTAACCAAGATCCTCGTCATTAAGGTAGGGTATATCACGATAGAAATGACCATTGGGTTAATTTTTAGTGCCTCCACCTTATCCACATCTATGTTTCTTAACACAAGTCATCTGCTATTGTATGCTACTATTTTGTTGAAGCTCCATCTTCTGTACTTGAACAACATTCTAAATTCATATGCTCGATTGCGTTAGCATAGCGTCCCATCTCGTGCCAGCTCTTATCAATTGGAATGAGTCCTCCGACTATTATATTGATCACTAACCTTCCACCAGTTCTTGCAGGCTCCTCGGCCATATGCGAACCTTGTCCTTGGTTAGGGTCAGATGTCCCCTGCACACCATCCTATGAGGCTTTAACAAACTGCTATAATTTTCTTTCCCAAACCAATTTCTCAATACATCCTAGAGACACCTAAATTCATTCGTGCTATGACTATAGCATTCGTGGAACCGACAATATTTTCCATATTGTTTCTGCGTCTCCATCGATTCTTTTGGAGGTGGCTTCCTATACTACATGGTATTACATGTAGACAAGTAGACGTTCTCTAGATATGTATTCAGTGGTGTGTGGTATCATACATTAGAATCCTAGGCTTTCCACTTCCACAATCCCTCTTTCGTTCGTGGTTCGATCACCGTATTTCTTTTCTAATTCGATTTATTTTGGACATTTATTTGAAATTTTCTGGAATTGTCCCTAGACTGTTTCACTATAATGTTACTCTACACTTCCTCTCCACTAGGTCCCATAGAATTCTTCTTTCTAGAGCATCTAGCTTCCTCTTTCTCAAATATTAAGCCACTTTTGCATAGAAATGCTCCAACATTGTGTGTGGTTTGTCAGCTAAATATTCACCAAAGTCAGATTCTTGGTCAATCCCTCTTGTTACCTCTATCAATATTAAATGGTCATTCAGGTTACTGACTTCGATGATAGCCATATGAAATTTTTCAAAGTAATCTTTTAGCGACTCTCCTAGAGCTAGAATCGCTCTTGATAAGGACATTACGTTTTTTCGATGAGTTGCGTGCATACGGCTCCACAAACTTCGTTGTTAAATCCTCAAATCTAGAGATCGACCATGGAGAAATCTTGTAAACCATTTTTTGCTATTCTAGAAAGATTAATAGGAAAACATCTGCATTTTTTTTGCATCGTCAGATCATACAGAATCCATAAGACATTTGTATCTCATGATGTGCAACCTGGGGTCGGTTTTTGCATCATATCCAGGCATCGACGACATGTTGAACCTCTTTGGATACTTTGCATGTAGGATATTGTCGATAAATGGAATATTTCTTCTCGAGATCACCCATTATCATTGATTAAGCCTTGGCTTTCCTTTAGCTGTCTAACCATAGCTGACAACTCCGACGTTTGGATAGTTTGAGCCAAGCGGTAGTTGTGCTCCACCTCATGGGAATTATAACGACCCTAATTTTTAGTAACATCATTTAGGACATTTATTTAGTCAAATTAAATAAAAATTAATGTAAAATGGTTAAGAGATTGAGGTTTGTAAATTTAGACGGTACCCATGCCCGTTAAACCAATGAACTAAGGGAGATGAAATAAAATAAGTTAGGATGGATAACAATGGAAAATTAGGAAAAGATACATTCCTATACCCTAAACCCTTAAGCCACATTCATCCTCACGTTCAAAACAAAAACACAACAAAAGAGAGGCCAGCCACCATTAAGGAAAATCAAGTAGAAGATAAAGAAAGAATCAAGAGAAAGCCTAATTAACTTAATCCAGGATCAAATCTCGACCCCTTAATCACAAAGCTAAGGTGAATAATAGGTTGCATCTCATATTTTGATGTTTTTGGTTTCTAGATAAAATCTGCATACTTCGCAAATTATATTGCCATGTTTTTATTGCTAAAATGGATATAAATACATATATATTTGTTGATGATTTATGCTAAAAATATAGATTTATGATATGTTTTATTGTGAAAATCCTATTAAATGACATCCAAATGCCTTATGATTTTAGAATAAGGTCAAAAATGATATTTTAGAGGTGGGTTTCAATTTTCATAATTTTCTAGATTATTGCGGACTTAATATTAATTTTCTAACGAAGAAAATGGCTATTTAGGTTAAAATTTAATTATGGCAATTTTATATATGTTTGAGGTCAGAAATTTAAATACGTTGGAAAACATATTAAAAGTGATTTATGGGAATTCCATAGGTTTTTCCTAAGTGTTCTAATAAGTATATAAAATTATTTAAGGTATGCGACTTAAATGTTTTACATATTTATAAAAGGAGAAGGGGCATTTTGTAAATTAATATTTATTTATTTCAGAAATTTTGGCGGTACTTTTAGAAAAGAACCAATCAGTTTTTGACAAACAAGGCAGGTTAGTTGAAAATAATTGCTTTGAAAGGTTAAAAATTAGTTTAAATGCTTATTACATGTTTCACCACTTTCGACACCTAGCCTTCGACACGTTACTTTTACCTCCATCTCCATTGAAACCAATACATATGGCATCAAAAACTTTGGTACGTAGTGGAATGGGCATAGGCGAAGGTATGGAGTCGAAATAAGAAGTTCCAAAGGGGTCGAAGCCTTAGTTTGTTTTCAAATGAAAATGCTCCTGCTTTGCTCTCGAAAGGAATGCTTTTGACTTGGTTAGCTTTTAACTGGATCAAATTTTTTTAAAGGAATGGTTTCAAAGAAGTTACACCTTTTATTTTAAGTAAATATTTTTGAAGGGGTCAAAATCCCTTGCTGTCGCTTTCTACCTTTTGAAACAAATGGTTTTGAAAGGTTTATTTTGTTTTTAAAACTTAGCAGCTTCTTCAGTACTTTCGAAAGGTTGGTTTTGACATTTTCACTTTTTTAGTTAGGAAACAGCTTTTGGAAGAGTGCTTTCAACCTAGTTGTTTTATGACCCTTTTGTTCTATTAAAAGTTAAACATGGTGGTTTCTAAAGGTTATTCCACATGTTTTACTTCCAGATGGTTTTGAAAGATTTGAATTTATGAAAAGGATTTAGAGCTTTCGAAAGGTTTAAGATAAAGGTTTCGAAGGGGTGGTTCCCCAATGGTTTTGAATGGTTTTAAAGGAAAGGTCTTTCAATGTTTGTGAAATGATTATTAGGAATGGTTTCAAAAGGTATGTTTTGGTATCTCGGCCTAAGGCTATAAGGCAAAGTAGTTACTTGGTTTCAAAAGGGGTACATTCATTGGTTTCGAAAGGGGTACTTTGAAAGTTCGAATGTTTTCATCAACGATGTTTTTTGTAAAGTATATATAACATGGCAAAATGATTTGAGTAAAGGATAAAGTATATTTTTCTTGTTTAAGTATGATTTAAAGGGTTAAATCAATTTGAAAGAAATGTTTTCAAGGAAAATTTTAATGGAAGATGACCCTAAGTAAAATGAATCAGATATTAGAATACTAGATGCGACTGGTATAAGGTCACGCTCTATACATTAGCTATTGGCCCCTAGCTAATTTAGTCCAAAATTCCAATGTGTAAGGCTTTGTCACAGGTTAAGACTAAAATGATGTTTCACGCAGAAAGGAATATATAGGGTGAGGATAGGTTTTTCGTGAGCCTGTAAAATCATTAGGATTAGTTGACTTTAGGAGAAGTGAGTTAGGGACAGACCATCTAGAGGAGTATCTAACAGAGGTTAGATTATTTGTTTATTTGTCTAGTAGGCCCGAGTCAGCCAAAGGTTAGTAGTTAGCCAAACAAAACTATAGTGTTCAGACAGATAATCCACTTGTTACTTGATTAATATTCGTATATGATATTGCTTTATTGTTTTAACCAGTTTTGGTTGCAGGATTAAGATTTACAAAAGACATGTTTTAAAAGGATATTAGTAAGGGGAAAACTACTTTGCTAAGTGACGTAGTCTTATTTATTATCATATAGCCTAGATGTACAGTATTATTCACACCTTGCTTTATTGCTGACTCAAAGTTTATGTTTTTCCCTTAAAATCTCGGGTGCTAAAAATTATTTGAGTAGGATGAGGATTGAGGATTTACATATTTTAGCGGGTGGATGAATAATGCTTCTGAAAACGAGCAGAATGCTGAAGTTAGCTATTTAGGAGTTGTTACGTTGTATTTCGGCTGTGTTCTATTAAGTCTATTATAACTATTTAGTACTATGGTCATCCATGGGGGCATCTTCATATGTCTCTCTTGGTGTATATTGTAATAATTATATTTGATCTACACATGGGAAACATTTGGGATTACGTAACATGGATATGAAAAGTTGTTTTGAAATGTAATCGGAAAAGTGTTTTAATCTGTGATGATTTTATTTCATATTCAAGTGATTATGATATTATGAATGTCATTGACATTACCATATTTTGTCACTGAAAGTTAATATTGTGGATGATTATAGCATCTGTAGCATTTAGCTTTGGGCTTCCAGATAGGGGATGTTATAACTAGTATCAAAGCATAAGTTTATGAAAAAATTTAAACTAAGATGATTTTTGACAACATAATCCTAAGGAATTAGAGATAAGATCGAGGTATGGGATAACATTATAGTTATGTACTTGCATTTGCTATACATAAGTATACACTATACCTCTATTCTACTATGTCTATTAGGCGATTCTTCGGTATCTTATGAGGCTTGATTATAGAGATGGATGTTAGAAGTGGATGGGTTAACCTTGGAGGAGGAAGCACCATGACTAATGGAAATGCTAGACCTAATACCAGGAGAAACCAAGGTGAGGCACAAGTTGGAAATGTGGGTGCTAAAGTCTCGCAGGTTGACACGGGAGTAATGTACAATTCTTTATTAATATGATGCAAGTGGGAGTTACTACTGGAGTAGTTATAGAAGGAAATCAAGAAGATCCAGTGGTTAACAATTATGCTATTCTGAGTAGAGATTATGCTCAGTTGGGAGGAAACCCATTTATTGGTACTGAAGACGTAATCGAAGAGAGAATTGGATGTTCATTGCAAGAGGATTTTTGCTAATTTGGGGCTCAATGATGAGCAGAAGAGAAGGCTTGCTTCAAGATAGCTTCAAGAAGCAGCGTTGTACTGATGGAATAGTGTCACGATTGGAGTAAATAAAGAGACAATGACATGCGCCAAGTTTAAGAGGATGTTTGAGGAGAGGATTATGTCTAAGATTGCAAAGTCCACACGCCTCATTTATTGAGTTAGAGCGGGAGAGATAACTGTGCTAGAGTATGCTACAAGGTTTGAGGAGTTGGCGAGATATGGTTATGCTACGGTGAATACTGTGATTAAAAGGAATGAGAAATTCATTAGGAGCTGAAGCCTAAGCTTGTCGAGTAATGTTATCGCACATTAGGGATCCATGTGATGTTGTCATTGAAATGGCTTTAAGACATGACGAGATGCTTTCTTTTCTGGAGAGAAATAAGGCAAAGGAAGTCCAGGTGGGGCAGAGTTAGAAAAGGAAGTTCTTCCATAAGAAAGGAGCTCAGAAGGGTAGAGCAATCAAGAAAGGAAAGTTGGAAGTTATCTACATTAAATGTGATAAGATACGGCATTTTTCTAATGAATGTCATTCTAAAGAGGGAAAGAAGGTGATCGGGAAGAAGAATATCAAATGCTTCAACTGTGATCAAATTGGACAGTACAAGAACCAATGCAAGGAGCCAGCTAAGGATGGAAGAGGCAAAGTGTTTGCATCGAATCCAGCTATCTTGAAGCCACCAACAGAGGAAAAAGGAAAAGTTGTGTTGGGAGGCATGCATAGGATTCGTGGTATGTCAGTTAGCGTTCTGTTTGATACTAGTACATCGCATTCTTTTATAGCTCGTTGTTTGGTAGATAAGCTTAACTTAGAGGCCTCATACTTAGTTAATTCCTTAGGGGTTGCAAATCCGATAGGATGTTATGCAACACTTAGGATGAAGGTAACCACCTAGAGTTTGAATTGTTAGGTCAGACCTTTATTTACAATTTGCATTTGTTTGATTTCGTAGGGTTCGGAATTATTTTGGGTATGGATTAGTTAAGTAAATAGGACGATAGGATACTTTTCCATTATAGGAAAATATCACTTAGACACCCTAACTGTAGAGATCAGATAGTACACTCCGTATAAAACCCTGGTTGTGAGGTTAACGCTCTGGTGGGTGTTGTGGAGGTAGAAGACAAGTTGAATAGAGTTTTCTTCGTTAGAGAATTCGTAGATGTTTTTGGCTCGTACTAGGATTGCTACTGAAACGAGCAATTGAATTTCAGATAGATTTAGTACCTAGAGCAGAATTAGTGAATGGAACCCAAGCAGGATGACACCTACAGAGATGAGGGAGTTGAAGGTGCAATTGGTGGATTTGGAGGGCAAGAATTTTACCAAACCAAGTAGTTCACCTTGGGGAGTAGCCGTAGCATTTTCCAAGAAGCCGGAAGGATCGTTGAGGTTGTGTATCGATTATCGTAAGTTGAATGAGAAGATGATAAAGAATCGATATCTGTTACCTAGAATTGACGATTTTTCGATAATTGAGTGGGGCTAAAGTATTTTCCTAGTTGAATTTGGCAATAGGTTTCCATCAGCTTAGAGTAGCAGTGGATAGCATTCCTTTGACGGCGTTCAGAACTAAAGATGGATCGTATGAATGGTTAGTAATTTCGTTCGGATTAACTAATGCACCATAAATCTTTGTAGATTTGATGAACCGAGTTTTTCGAGAGCACTTGGATAAGTTCGGGTTGGTATTTATAGATGATATTATGATATGATCTAAGGATGAAAGAGAGCATGAAGTTCATCGTAGAGTGGTGCTTGAGACATTAAGGTAGCATCAACAAAAGGCGAAGTTGTCAAAGTGTCAATCCTGGAAGAAAGAAGTGAAGTTTCTTGGTATTGTAGCCTTAGAGAAAGGATTGTCTGTAGATCCGACCAAGATCGAAGTAGTAAATAATTGGACTGATAAGTGTGAGGAAGCATTCATGAAGCTGAAACACTTATTGACTAACGCACCTATGTTAGTTATTCCGAAAGGGAATTAGGAATTAGTAGTATATACAGATGCATGTGGAATAAGGTTAGGAACTGCATTAATGCAAAGAGGTAATATGATTGCCTATGCTTTCCAACAACTTAGACCACATCAGGTTAGGTACCCGACTCATGATTTGGAATTAGATGCGGTGATTTTTGCGTTGAAGGTATAGAGACATTATCCTTTGGGAGAAAGATTCGAGTTATATACAGATCATAAGTCATTGAAGTATTTATTCTCTCAAAAGGAGCTAAATCTGAGACAATAGAGGTGGTTAGAGTTTTTAGCTGCTTATGACTTTAGAATTGAGTACACATGAGGGAAAGGCAATAAGGTAACAATTAACATCAAAATGCAGTGTTGGCAACGCTAACCGAGTAGAAAGATTCAGAAGCGCTGATGGCATGTAGAGTACAGTCGACATCTCAGAGTAGTTCTAGTACGGAGACTATTACATTATCATGTTTAGAAGTTCGACCAGTATTGATCAAAAGGATCGTTTCTAAGCAAGGAGAGCAGCTAAATTTTTGTTGCAGTTTCTCTGTTTGAAATTTGTTTCATATTGCTATTTTGCTTCTTTTAATAATTTTTAAAAGAAGTAATTAATTTTAAAGGTGGTTTATTTAAATAAAAAGGTGGAAATTGGTTTTAGAATATGTTTTGGTTATAAATAAGGTTTGGAAATGGTTTGAAATATTTTTCTAAGTGAGAAAGGTATTTTTTGTGGAATTTCAGAAGTTAAAAATAAGGTTTTGTGCATTTGCTTGTGAAAATTGTATATTTTGGTAAAATAAAGGATTTTAATAATAAAAATGTTTTAAAAATTAAAATTAATTTTTTTATATGATCCATTATTAGCTGAGTAGGTCAGGAAGTTAAGAGACAGAACAGACAGCGATGACTTGAAAAATTTTAGTCTTGACGGGAATGGGTAGTTGAGGAAGAAAGGAAGGTTATGTGTTCCAAATGTAGGAGACATTAGGAAAAATGTTCTTGAGGAATGCCATCGTTTAAAGTTCACTATTAATCCAGGAGGAACTAAGATGTACCAGGATATGAAGAGGAGTCTCTTTTGGGAAGTTATGAAGAGGGATGTAGGCTTATGTAAAGTAATATTTGAACTGTCAACAGGTAAAAACCAAACATCAAAAACCAAGTGGGTTAGTTCAGCCATTAGATGTTATAGTATTGAAATGGAATTCTATTTCTATGGATTTTACAGACTGGTTTCCAAGCTCAAACAGAGGAAATGAAAGTATAAGGGTCATAATGAACAGGTTAACCAACAGTGTTCATTTCATTCCAATTAAGTCAACTATGATAGCACCTGTTTTAGATAAGTTACTAATGAAGAATATAGTTAGACTTCATAGAATTCCCAGTTGTATAGTAAGTGATAGAGATGCTTTGTTCACTAGCAAGTTCTAGAAGAGTCTACAAGATACTTTAGGTACCAAACTCCAAATGAGCACCACTTACCATCTACAAACCGATAGGCAGATGGAAAGAGTTAACAAAGTCTTGGAATATTTGTTAAGAGCTTGTATGCTAAATTTTAGAGGATTATGGGAGACCATCTACACTTAGTCGATTTTTTGTATAAACACAGGTATCAGGCTAGTATAAGGATGGCACCGTTTGAAGCTTTGTATGGAAGGCCATGCAAATCTCCAGTTTGTTGGTTAGAGATAAGGGATATATTGGTTCTTGGTCCGGATTTAGTTAGAGAAGCTGCAGAGAAGATTGAGTAGATTTGGGCTAGGATGAACGAAGCTCGGTCTAGGTAGAATAGTTTTGCAAACAGAAGACGGAAGGATTTAGAGTTTTCAGTAGGAGATTATGTTTTCGTCAAGGTGTCACCAATGAAAGGTGTAATTCGATTTGCGAAATCACAGAAATTGGCATGGAAATTTGTAGGACCATTTCCTATTATAGAAAGGATCGAGAAACTCACATATAGAGTGGAGTTACCAAACAGTTTGGCAGGAGTTCACGATGTTTTTCATATTTCTCATCTAAGAACGTATTCGAGATCCGGAGACTGCTATAGCACCGACTGTGTCAAAGGACTTAGTAGAACCGAATTTGATTATAGTTAGAAAGCCAGTTCGTATAGTCACGAAAGATAAGAAGAGGCTAAGAAACAAGATAGTCAGATTTGTTAAGGTCTAGTGAAGAAACGACGAGAGAGACTGTACTTGGGAGACCGAAAGCAGTATTAGAGATGCTTATCCTGATTTGCTTGATGATATATTTTACCTTGTTGATTGATTTGTACGAGTATCTTATCGTAAATTCGAGAACGAATTTATTCAAAGAGGGGAGTCTGTAATAACCCTAATTTTGAATAACATTATTTAAAACATTTAATTAGTCAAATTAAAAATAATAATGTAAAATGGTTAAGAAATTGAGGTTTATGAAACTAGAAGGTAGTCGTTCCCATTAAACCAATAAACTAAGGGAAATGAAATGAAATAAGTTAGGACAAATGACAAGGGCAAATTAGGAAAATATACATTCTTATACCCTAGACCCTTAAGCCACGTTCATTCTCACGTTTAAAACAAAAACACAACAAAAGAGAGTCCGGCCAGCATTAAGGAAAATCAAGTAGAAGATAAAGCAAGAATCAAGAGGAAGCTTAATCACTTAATCCAAGTTCAAATCTCAACTCCTTAATCACAAAGTTAAGGCGAATAATAGGTTACATCTCATATTTTGATGTTTTTGGTTTCTAGATCAGATCCGAATATTTTTCAAAGTATGTTGCAATATTTTTTATTATTAAAATGGGTGTGTGTATATATGCTTGTTGATGGTTTATGCTAAAATATAGATTTTATGACATGTTTAATTATGAAAACCTTATTAAATAACATTCAAATGCCTTGCGATTTTAGAATAAGGTCGGAAATAATATTTTAGAGATAGCTTGAATTTTAATAATTTTATGAATTAATGTGAATGTAATATTAATTTTCTAGTAAAGAAAATGGTTATTTGGATTTAAAATTAATTATGGCACTTTTATATATGTTTTGGGTCAAAAATTTAAATATGTTGGAAAATATATTAAGAGTGATTTATGTGAATTTTTATAGAATTTTTCTAAGTGTTGTAATAAGTATATAAATTTATTTAAGGTATGAGACTTAAATGTTTTATATACTTATAAAAGGAGAAGGGACATTTTTAAATAATTTAATTTGTTTATTTCAAAATTTTCGGCAGTACTTTTAGAAAAGAAATTAGCAGCAAATAATGTTTTGATAAACAATGCAGGTTAGTTGAAAAGAATTGCTTTAAAAAGTTAAAAATTATTTTATGCATGCTTTTTACATGTTTCGCCACTTTCAGCACCTAGTCTTCGACACCTTACTTCTGCCTTTGACTCCATCGATACTAATACACATGGTATCAAAAGCTTTGGTACGCAGTGGATTGGGCATAGGCAAATGGTATAGAGTCAAAACATGGGGTTCTGAAGGGATTGAAGCCTTACTTTGTTTTCAAATGAAAATGTGTCTACTTCGCTTTCGAAAGGAATACTTTCGACTTGGTTAGCTTTCGACAGGGTCAAATTGTTTTAAAGGAATGGTTTCAAAGAGGTTGCGCCTTTTGTTTTTAAGTACATGTTTTTGAAGGGGTCGAACCTCTTGCTGCCGCTTTCTACCTATCGAAACAAATGGTTTCAAAAGGATTACTTTATTTTTAAAATCTAGATGCTTCTCCAATGCTTTCGAAGGGTTGGTTTCAACACCGTTACTTCTTTACTTAGGAAATAGCTTTCGAAAGAGTCCTTTCGAATTAGTTATTTTATGATCCTTTTGTTCTATTAAAAGTTAAACCCAATAGTTTCGAAAGGTTATTCCACATGTTTTATTTAAACCCAATTGCTTTTGAAAGGTTTGATTTCATGAAAAGGATTTAATGCTTTCAAAAGGTTTAAGACAAAGGTTTCGAAAGGGCGGTTCCTGGGTGATTTCGAAAGGTTTTAAAGGAAGGATGCTGAACTGTACAAATGAATATAGTACGGATATCAACGCGATGAGTTGAACATGATGGTACATAGATATGAGTGATACGACCATCCTATTAAAACTCCATATCCGTTGTTGAAAATACTGCTAAAATGCCGAAAATAAAATAAATGGAGCTATAGCGGTCTAAATTCAACAAAACAAATTATAACGTCTAGCTCAGAAAATGATAAACATTTTTATTATGTAAAATTATTCGGATTTCAAAAATAATTTATTTTCATCAAATTAACTAATTTGAATTTTCACAAATAAACAAACTTCCGTATCTTCCAATAAAATTTTACCATTCGCTATTTTTAAACAGACGTATTCCAAATATCAAATTTTCATTGCTATATTTTATTGTTTATTTTCAAGAAATTTTTTTAGTTAATTACATTATTAAAATCGTTAAAATTTCTGGGTCGTTACATGAGATATTGATTAAGTAATTTCTGCTGTTATTATTTGGTTTTAGAGTGGCATGAATTGGGGAAAGTGATAATAGTGGAGAGAGGACTGATGTGAATTGTGTGTTCTGTATGGAGAAGGGAAGCTGAGATTGGCCGCATCCTAGATACGGTTGGTTTGAGGTAATCGGTTACTTATGGTTTCAAAAGTGGATTGATACTCTTTTAAGAAGCCAGTTTATCAAAGTTTAAGTAAGATAGATTTAGAATTAAGAAAGGAAGGAGTTTTAAAAGTGAGGCCACTCCAAGCCCAAGGCAATAATTATTAATTACCTAACATCCATTGGAACTATGTGATTGTTTGCTTGGACACATAAAAGATAGAAAATTAGACCCATAGTCCATTTAGAGTGGCATTATATATGAAAAAGCGTTCACCTTGAAATTATTTGCATGAAATTCAAACATAAGGTGATTTTAAGTTGAAGTGGAAATGGAGGATTGAGATTGGCGATTTTAAGCATATGATTGTTGCCCTTCAGTTTTAAAGCTTGGAAGAGAGAACCTGGGATATTTATGTCATATCTCATACACTTGTATTATTTTTGAATGTTTTATTATTTCATGGTACATTATTTATCGGCATAAGTATAACCTTAAGAGCCCTATTGGTTACCTATGATTATATTCCTCTAAGTTAGAGTTGATTTAACAATTTGATTGAAATTTTGTAGAATTTTGGAGTAGGTTGGTTATTATTATTGTTAATTTTTGGGTCTCTAAGTGAGAGTTATGTTAACAGTAATTTAAAAAAAAATAGTTATTCAATTATAAGTCTTCTTGGATCATAAAAGTTAGCATTATTTTGTCATGTTATGCTTTAAATTGTTAACAATACAAAGAATTAGTTCATGCTAATTTCCATTTTTTTATTTCTTAAAATGCCTATTTTAGTTTGAACTTTAAAGAAAGTGATATGCCCAGTGTGATGATCAATTTGGTGACATCCCTTATGCTACATAAGACTTTAATAACACGCCAACAACTTATCTTCTACCTCAAATATGCTTATATCTACATAAGTACTTAGTTCTACAAATAGTAGGCTGTATTTAACTCTTATGCAAAAAATGACATGCATTCATTAATACCCATTCATTGGTTTGCTTTCACGGTTATGCTTCTGTTCATTCTCATAATATTTTTAGTTGTTGTGTGTATATATAAATTTCTAGCAATCTACATCCTTATGGGAAGTTAAAATGATTTATTATTTTTGTTTCTATGATTGATAGAAGAACATATTTTAGCTTAAATGTATCTTTCATTCGTACTAAAGGTATTTAAAAATCATGGTGCATTTACAAAAGCATCAGTGGCTTATTCTCACAGTCAAATGATGGGTTTGCCTATAGTTCCAGCCATAGTCTCCGCCTGACTTGATGGTATGATGGAACTCTTTTATCGAACCAGGAAATGTGGCTTGTGTAAAGTACCATCCAAAGTGAGTCATCTCATTTTTTATCCATTGTTCCTCTCGCTGCTTCATTTTCTTTCGAGGTTTGGATTGTTACCAAGGATCATTCACCATGCTTTCATGAAATAAAAAAGAAAAAAGGTAACGAACTTTTCACTCAGAGTAATCTGTTTGAGTTGTTTTTTTATGTTTAAAGGTAGAACTATTTTCCCGTTTACTTTCATAACAATCATCAAAAAGGTATATAAAGCTTGTGTGAGTTCAAAAATGCCTTCGCTATTTATACTAGTGTAGATCATCATTCCACTCCTTGAGTCTATGATTCATAATTTATACCATTTTAACAGCATGATAGCTAATCAACCTAGTAAATATAAATCATGACTTTTCTAAAATGTCCAAATGTTGAGCTTCTAAGTTTGATTGTTTCATGGAGACTCGTGTTAATAGACTTTTTGGCGAGTCAATGTTGGTTGTATCTTTATAACATATCAACTATTTTGTAAACTATAATATAATACTAAAGAATGCTTAATACATTCACTTTAACATACTACAATTACGTTACATATATAATATAACTTCTTAATTGTTATTATACATGCCACCGAATAGGTTATGGATTTTCCTTTCATCATTTGAACACACCCTGAAGAGTCTGAATGGTTTGATTATTTACTGATCGACATTTACTCTAGAATCAAAAAATAAGCCCATAAATTTTCTATGCTATTTCAAGTGGTTGTGCAACCCATGGTGAGATAAGTGTATGTTGGCACAGTAGATAGTCACCTAATACTAGTAATGGAAGCGCTGCTTGTAGGATAACTTGATGTAAGTAAAATTTGTAGGACAAAAAAATCATGTAATTAATAAAATGTAAGTAATAACGAATGGGGATAAAATTTTACTATTAAATAATTTGTTTCTTTGTATGACAATTTGATGAGAGCTTTTATAGAGCATCTTGCCACTCATGGAGAGACAATTGGCGATGAAACGATGTAGTTGCCTCCGGAGGAAGGAGACAGTGGATACCATATTCAAATCATTACGGTACCAAATGAAAAAAATTGTTTTACCCCTTCAGGACTCTAGAGGTACAAAATTTCAATTATCCTTTTAACTGTGTGCTTCATGAACATTTTTAACATAATAATATAGCCTAATATTCCAATAAATTAAAAACTCTTATAATTATGAGCAATATCGCTAACATATACATCTAGTTACCATATCGCTATTCTCAAACTCTAAAATGGGATATGTCATATCCAACTAAAGTTGTGTTAGTACCGTTCAAGACATGTTATTACCTATCCCATATTTTTTAACTTTGTGGACTCACTTGTCTGTAAATGTAGGTTGAGTAGGTAATGTGATCAAGCTTGTAGTTTGCATGGCAAGGTGATGTGGACGATTTCAGGACAGTGTTCCATTGAACAGATCATCTTTTAACTTTTTAAAGGTAAAATTATTGAAGAATTTTAACAAGACTATATAGCTGGATCAATGTTACTAGGTTAAGTGTAACGATCCGAAATTTTCGACTCTGAAAATCCCAGATTGTTAAAGAAAGAAGAAAGAAGAAAAACAGAAACAACAACAACATCTCACATTCGCAGCGGATCAAAATATAATATTAAATAATAGCAGTTATACAAAGAAGAACTGTATCTGTTAATTTACATGAATACATCAGAGTTACAACTATTTACAAAAGACTGGACAGTTATCAACCTGTCCTAGACTAATATCATAACAACTCTCAAATATACAGCGGTAAACTTCATGCGTCCTACCATCCAGCTCGCTTCCTGAGCTCCAGAACGTCCTAACCTGGAAAGCTGTGATACTCGGTCTGACTCGAGTATTACATCAAAGAAACACCCGGGTCAGGCTAGAAACCAGCATGAGTAAACTCATCTAGCAATGAAATTCAAATGCTTAAATTTTATTTAAACCCGAGGTAACTCATACCTTACTACGAGTTCATAACTTACCATAGTCAAAAACACATCTTACAATCATATCTAAGTATTATTACTTAGATTAAATGACCAAGTTCACATCATTTATTCCATTCCAGCCCATTTATTCCAAAATCAAATCCATAAAGAATTAGTGTAGATTACATAACGAAGTGGTTTCGGGTATTTATTGATACCCGACCCCGGTCTCTTCGAATCCAATATCATCTTTAAAAACAAGGCTGCTCAAGTTTTAAAGAATTCCATTTATATCTAGCATTTCATATTACGTAGCCATTTATCATAGATAGACAAACCATATTATCACAGTTCAGTCCAAACATATCATATCACATAGCATCACATATCGGAGATATCAAATAATCCAAGGCATTCAATATCATTCAATCATCCATAAGCAAGATTAATTAATCGTACCATTTCTAAATAATTTTAAAAAGAATTAAATTAACCACTTCTAATCCTGCTTACTTAACATTAATTAATTACAAATCGATTAATTAATCATCCTTTAATTATCAACTTTAATTACACTAAGTATCAGTCTTTAATTATTTACACAAATTAATTAACCTTCAACCATTCATATTAATTAACTTTGAATTATTCTCATAAATTGATTAATAACAATTTATTACATTGACTAATTATCCTTTAATTAATCACCTTGACTAATTAACTAACTCTTTAGTTAATTTCATTAATTAATCCTTACTTTAACTAATTACACTAAGCAATTAATCCTCAATTACTTTCATTAAGAAATTTTCATTAAATAAATCATATTTAGTAATCACCCATTAATTACCCTCCTTAATTAATGATATTAAGAAATTTTTCTTTAATTACTTTTATTAAGTAGTCATCTTTAATCAATTTCATTAAGTGATTAACCTTAGTAAATTAATCATCTTTTAATTAATAACTTAATTAATTAATCACATTTATAAATCAATTCTTTAAATTAATTACACAAATTAATTAGTTATCTAATAAATTAAATTAATTGATTATTCCCTGGTTACATTAATCAATTTGCCATCCTAAATACATTAAATAATTTGTACATTATTTCATTTCATCATTTAATTCACCTTTAAAAACATATAGGATTTAACCTATTATATAATTACTCTAACAAACAATTTGAAAAACTTTTAAAAACTTTGGAACTCATTTAAAACTTGCTAAAACTTTGTTAAAGAATTTGGTTTACATTCTTCTTTGAAACATACACATTTTGATCATCCTTTAAACTATGATTACTACAACTTGCAAAAACCTGGGCCAAACCCATAAAACTCTCGAGCCAACCCCATGAAATTTCTCGCGTCATCTTACTTCGAGGAAATCTCCAATCTACTTCGGGTCTAACTCGAGAAAACTACCCTCTTTCCACCAAATTCCATAGCAACCCAAAATCACTAATACACTTATCGATATCGTGCACATGCACCAATGATCGGAGCATCTCTGAACAACATCATCGTCGCCAAACAGTCGACCCTGACCTACCTACACGATTATGACCATCGATGCTCTAGTTCGAACATGAAAACCCGATCAAGCCTGTGAACCCAAACCTGGAACGAACCATTACCTTTAAACCTCCCCGCGACGCCACCACCGATCACCAGAAATCCCGACACCCTGTCCCGAGATTCGCCATCGACTTATGCTTCTATTCCACCTACCCGATCCATGTCCAATGCGTCGACGAACTCAGAATTGCCTCGCAAAAACCCACGACCAACCCAAGCCTAAAACCCTAAATCTCTATCGTCATACCTACACAACGTTGGAGAATTTGAGCCACCATTTTTGTCATACTTCCCATCTATCCAGCCTTCTTCTGACACAACTTGAGCCCTTGAAGTGGAGCAGTTCACCAGAAAAGCCTCATAATCCATTTTCCAATCATCTTCAATTTACACACTCAATCAAGTATTAAAAATCTGGCATAAACTCTTATAATTCATGTTTTTCGGTAACAAAATAGATTTCAAACCTAGAAATATAAATTGTTTAGGTCGAGAATTTGATATGTTTGTACTTTCCACTGTTTTCCTTAATTTCCTGATAGTTTTCAAACTCATTGTGCTTAAATATATTTTCAAAAACTTGTTTATGTATAAACAAACAAATCTCATTTGAACTCCGCAGCCTATAAGAGATTGCAAGAGTTGATTTTGAATTTTTGATTTGTAAAAATCTAAAACAGAGAGTTCTATATGTATACAGCCATGCATACTTAACACTTCATACTTTTAAACAAGCAAACACAATTTCATTCATGCAAAACAATTAACACGTCATCTTTCTAGACATCATTCTCGTGCAATCAGATTTAAACAGTCTTTAAAACTTGGATGTACTCACCTGTAAAATGAAACAGAGAAACCAAGGCCTTTGAGAAACCTGGAAGTGCTCTTGACTTTTAAACAACTACTTGAATTTGAAAGCTGAGGTTTGATAAAACTGAATTGAACTGCATGCTTTTGATTTTGCAACTAGATTTAAATTTACTACTTCAGGTTGAAAATTTGAAGTTGCTTGTTTGATTTTATTTTCTTCTTCACGGGTTTTGGTTTTTTTTAGTTTCAAGATGAAGGAAGAGTTAGGAAAGAGGAAATGAAAATAAATGCAACAGTCCTGGTTTTGCTTTAACACTAAATTTATGATTAAAAAAAATTAAAGAACAAAATTGCCACTTGTAATTTGTATGTTATGATTAACTCCCACTTGTAAAATTGCATGCACTAATACGTCCACGTGTTTTTATATTTCATATGTATTTATATTAATATATGTTATCTTTATATATACAAAGTGCATAAATTTTAAATAAAAGAAAGTGTTTTTAAACCCTTGTTGAATCTTATTTTGGGCTATCATATTTTGAGCTACTAAATATTTATTAATCTATGCTAATATCTTTTTATACAAATCATAATTAGTTCAACAAATTTAAAAAGAAAGTATAATAAACTCTTTTATTAAATCCTATTTTAAGTCTTTAAGCTATATAATACTTTAATCATAAATAAATTTAGATACTATTCTGAGTGTTAAAATATAGAATTCAACTTTAAATACCTCTTGAAAATTATTAAAACATAACTTCCTATTCAATATACATACCTATATATTATATATTATGATTAGAAAATCATTTTTATAAATTTTGAAAAGATAAATTTTACCCAATTAAATAATTACAAAAGAAGATTATTAACTAATATTGTCAAACTTCAATAATTATTAGGAGATTATCAATTAAATATTTATCCAGATATTTATAATTCAACTTTTATTATATTTTCAAACTTATTTACATATCCAGATATCTTTTATTATCGGAATTTTTTATCTGTTAATTTGAATAAACCAGTTAATTATCCAATTATCAGATGTCCAAAATACGGGTTAACACGTTCCTCCCCCCATTGAATCTTTTCATCCCTGAAAAGGAACGAAGTCATAATTTATTCAATATTTATTATTAGATAAATTACATCTTTGAACATTTTAAATAAAAACTCTTTTATTCAGAATTTTCGAAAACACTTCAAAATCTATATAATATTACCAGAATAGTTTTACAAAAATACTTTTTATAACTCGATGTTTCAACCAGTCCATCCTTGTTCTCACAGAAATTCGGTCATACGTAGATCAGGCGTAGGACTGAAAATCTATAGGTACATAACAGACTCATTTTCAACACCCAGTGAAAATACTTGAGAAAATATTTTGTTGAAAATATAGAAAACATTTTTGAAAATAGAGGAAATATCTTTGGTAAGAATGCTCTAGAAATCATCACCGCCTCCATGGTCGCAGTTAACCCGATGGTTACGTTGTCATCCCGACAAAATCCATAGATAACTGTAGGCACTCCGCGCCCCTCGATTACGCCATGGAACCCACCACAGATCGCATTTACATTTAGGGTTACGTTGTCATCATGGAAAAACCCCATGTAACTGTAGGCATCAGCGCCCTCGATTTTCGCTGCAAAATGAAACTTCACCACTCTCACATAGGTCGCAGACTACATCAGTCAATTCCCAGTGTAGCCTTAGGCCCTCACGGCCTCTCGACTTTCGCTATGTCTTCATAGGTCGCAGTGTATCGATGTTACGTTGCCATCACGGCAAAATCAAACGTAGACCGTTGGCTCTCAACAACACACACGACTTCTGCTATGGTCCGCAGTAGATTGCAGCGACATCGAGTTACATTGTTGTCACAGCAAAACCCAAATGACTCTATAGGCATCGACACCCTCGACTTTCACTACCCACTTCACAAAATCCTTAGGAATTTCATTTTGTCCAGACTTCCTCACAGGGTTCAATTTAGAGCCCCTCTTAGGGCTCAAGGCTGACCCATCCCATGGATCTCCTAATGAGGTTCATTCCAATGGGAGCGCCTTTTTCCCCAGAGCCAATCTCAAAACACTTTATACTATACACTTATAGTATCTTCCAAATCATACCCTTTATGATTTACATCAAAATCTCCTTTACTCAATATCAATATCTCAAATCGATAGTTCCAAACTTGGCTTTCTAAATTTCCAAAATTGATTATTCCCCATAAATCAAATGCTTTTCCAAAATCCATAGGTTCCAAAAACGTTTTTCCAAAATCATTCTCATAAGATCCTTTATATATAGATATATAAAATCTTAGAATCACTTATATAGATTCCCTTTTTGCACTTCAATTTTTTCAAAAATCTATTCTTCTGGCAATAGATTCAACAAGAGGAGATTTATCTTAAATAACAGATATATAAAACTTTATTTATACCAAATCAAATATTAAAAATTTTATTTCTCTTATAAATTTATTCACCATAGTACTTACTTTCCAAAAAGTAAATTTCAATAATAGTTATTCAACTTCCACTTTAATCTTCAAAAAATTTCTCAAAATATACCTTTCCTTTCAAAACCATTTCTCATCCTTCCAAAATTTCAATATCCATTTCATTTAAGCACGTATGATGTACATATACCATCTGTATGCAATATCAAATCTAATCACTCACTCGATCATACAATTTCACTTCCGAACTAGTATCGTCCACCCGACTTCCTAGTGCGGACTCAGATCTGGTTTCTTGATCAAAAATTGTCATTCACCTTGCATAGTCATAACTATGATAGAGAATTTCCAGAACCAACCAAAAATCCATATCCAGGGTTCGTCGTCGAAAATCGAGTGAAGAATCCCAACTCGGATCGATATACTATCTCGGAATTCTATGCTCGAATCTGGATCAAATCATTATATGAATAGAATAATATACGTACATCCTACGTATTTATCTTCATTGATTATTAGCTAAATCAATATTCTTTCTATTCACCTTCACTTTGATTCTATTAACTTTTTCACAATTGCTTGCATTTCCATTTGAGTTATCACTTCAATTATAAACAGTTTGCACTCTGACCTACTTAATTTCAAAAAATAGCTTGAAATTTTTTGAAATAGATAAGTAGTTGAAAAATAGTTATTAGTGGTAAAATAGATGTGAAATAATTAAGTAGTTATAACATAGTTGTAAAAATAGTTAGATAATTTCAAAATAGTTGTAAAATAGTAATTAGTTTTCAAAAAAATTATAAAATAAGTATAAGATAGTTTGGGTTTTAAAAAGGAAAGTTGTATAGTAAATAGCTAGGAAAATAGATTTAAAACAGTTTATATTTAAAAAAATTGAAACTAGTCCCAGAGCAAACTATTCAATTCCCAATCTCCATTTCCGATCTCTTCAATTTAAATTAACTTCCATTCCCATCCCAAATTCAAATCAACTTCCCATTTGAATTTTGAACTCATTCAACTTCAATCACGGTTTCCACTTAATTCAAATCAAATTCAATTTGGACTAATTCAATTCAAATCTCAACTTTAAACAATCTCGAATTATATAAATTCGAGTTAAATTTTAAATGTTGATTTAATTCTGAGTCCAAATTTCAAAATTCCATTTTAAATTACCTTACTTAACTCATTACAAAGTTCAAATAAGAGTTCAAGAAACAACTTAATCTTTAGAATCCAATTTATTACCCAATTTTAACTTCAAACTTGAAACCGATTTTAAACAATTTTAGTTTGAAAATTTAATTATTAAGTTTAAAGTGATTCCATTCTATAATTGCAATTTCATTTTATAAATCAAAATCATGTAAATAATTTCAAATTTAAGCTTAATTCCATTAAATTTTCTACAGTGAATATGTATTACCTCAATCCATTTCTTAATTCAATTAAAATAATCCAATTCACAGTTTCAAAGATTATTAATAACAATAGGATGATATCAGGATAAGTCAAAATAAATAATCATCCAAATTATTTAAAACATTTACCGATAGCGTCCATCAATAGCACATATTATCCATTTCCAAATCTCAAATCCGTTTGAGATCACACATAACTCCCATATCAAATCAACCCATTTAACTTCCCTATGTTAAATTCAATTGAAATTTTAAATTTCAATTAATTCATTACAATTCAATTTTTGAATTAATTTTAATTCTTTTCTCAATAAATAAAGTTAATTTTATATTAGATTGTACTACCACAAAATATTCCATACATTGATACACTACACACTAGTAGTTCAAACATTACATCCATTTATCCAAAATGAGAGTCTTACAGAAGTCATAAATCTCGATGCCTTTTCCATTACCGAGGGGTTAGGAAAAGAATAGAGCCCTAGTATTCTAACAAGAATCTCTTCTATGGACTTCCTTCCAAAGGGCAAAGCCCGAACATACACTTCTCAACAGGGTGTCCCCACTTATAACATTTACCACAAAATGTTTCTACCCTCCCATCAATCTGGATAACCTTCACGCCTCCAGCAATGTGTTCCATAGCCTTATTCTTCTTCTGTCTTTCGGAACAATTCCTAGCATTGTGTCCCGTCTTCTTACAATGATAGCAAATAGTCGTCTCATTGACCGGTTCAACTGGTTTACGCTTTACCTTTCTCACTTCATGGCAATGGTTTAGGAAATGTCCTTTCTTATGACACTTAAAGCACAAGATCTCAGAGCGAAACCATTGGAATGTACTCTTCAATTCCTCTCTTGTTTTACTACACTTGGTTGTGTAATGACCCTTATTGAAACATCTGTAGCAGGTGACATTATCATAAAGCACAAGCTCGGCCACCTCTAGTGCCTAGGGTTGCATGCGCAAGCTCCAGGCGTCGGCCCCTCCTAGCTGCCTCCTCGCGACACCATATTCGATCATAACCGTTGATCTCGTAGCTCTCGTCGTGCTCTACCACTTTGTAGTTGAATGTTTTTGACGAATGTTGACGGATTGGAAGAAATCGAGGGGGAGAGGAGAATGATTTCTGGCCGTGCATAGATGTGGAGGCGGCTAGGGTTAAAATTTAGGGTTTTATATTTATTTATTTTTTAATTATGAAGGGGTAGGGTGCTATTTATAGAAGAAAATCGAACACTATTCATCCGGAAATTCCGAACTCCGATTTACGCGCCGAAACTGACATTCCTAGGGTTTATCCCGCGTTCCGGACACAATGGAATAGGTTTCGAAAGCTAATTCGGACATCTGTGCGAGTTATGGCTATAAACGCTCAATTTAAATTAAACCGATTTAAGTCGATTTCTAGGCGTTTTAATTTGTACAGCACAAACGGTAAATCCAATTGACTTGAAATTTGAAACCTTACAATAATTTCACATTACGGATCCGATGAAACTGGTTTCGTCGAAATCCGAGACTTTTTGAAAAATGGCTATTTTCACTCGTCAAATTTAAATTAAAAATAAATCGATGCGTTTCGAGCTGCCACGATCAAACGATAACTCCGAGTGACACGAAATTTGAAATCCGGTAAAAACTAACTATTACGGATCCAATGGAACTAGTTTCGTTCAATTCTGAGACTGTTCAAAAATTGACTATTTTCACTAGTCGATTTAAATATTAAAATATTCAATTTTCACAAATTAACTTTTAATTCGGTTTTAAAAGTTCTAAAATATCATTCTAACTTCAATATGATAAAATAAAATTTTACAAATCATTTTCAATCATATTTAACCCAATTTTCAATTATTTCCATAATTTAACGTATTAAATTATCGATTTAATTATTCAATTAAATCCAAAAATTCAAATAAAAATTTATTTGACTTATAAATTCACTTATTAATATTTAAAATTAATTAAATATTCATATTTTAATTTCTAAAAATTCTGGGTCGTTACAATCTTCCCCCCTTAAAAGAATTTCGTCCTCGAAATTATTAAGTAAGAAAAGTTACAGAATTCATTAACTTTCCATAAAATCCATAGTTAAACTTCTTACAATACTTTACTAAGTTTTCAAATCATACTTAGTTATCTTTTCAAAAACAACTACTATTGTTTAACTTTCAATTCCAAAATCAAAGTTTAAGTTTTCAAAATTTTCCAATTTTCTCAAATTTTTTCTAACGCCTTAAATTTCCAGAAAAATTCGCCATAGTCTCCTTTGCGCGGCTCGATCCGAAAAAAAAATGACAGTATATATATCACAAATATACATCTCATCAAGTAATGAGGCATCCCGCAGGGAAAAAAGTATAAAAGTACGATATTTAATCCGAGATATGTACCTTATATTTTATTAGCGAGCATATACGGCTAATATAGCGCAAAAGCGAGCTCCAAATGCGAAGCAAACGCGATCCGCACCTACTAATCACTCAACAAACAACATGAGAACATGCATATATGACAATAGTATCAATATACAATCATATAGTAAATGCAACTATATATGTCAACATAGCAAATGTAGTAAAACAACAAATGCAAACATCAACCAACTATCATCCAACAATTCATAACCAATATATATTCATTCATATTCTCATTAATATTCAATGAATTGGTTTTCAATTTAATCATATTTGATTCATATACAGTGGATGTTTTTACTAACATTCATTTTCAATTAGTTTATGTTCACTAATTCATATTCAAGTTGGTTCACTTCCAATTCAAATTCAATTCTTATAATTCATTTTACTTATACAATTATTCTTCAATTTAGATTTATTCAAACAACTAAACAATCAACTTATATACACTTTAATAATTCTGAAAAATTATTTCTTCATATACAAAATATACTCAAGGTAAAATTATTTCATTTACCCAATTTAAAACCAATATTATGTCGATTTATCTTGTTTAAGAGTTTAGAAACCCCTATCTACGATAATTAGCTAGACTAGATCGACGGGAATCTATAAACAATCAACCGATAAGTCAACACAATATAAAACAATTTTTATTCACTAACAAATACGCTCTCATAGCTATTATTACACTCTAACTCAATCTAGAGTACTACTGACTCTATCTCTAATGAGTAATACCCAACAGAACCATGGTTGTCGCTTAACCATCAGCTCCGATACCAACTGTAAAGACCCGTAAGTCCGTACTCCTTGAATAGACACTAATCTCCTTTGTTTAATTCAAGATGAACGAAAATACGAACCCTTAGGGGTTTTAAGAAAAATTTAGGAAAAGAAAAGAAGAAGACAGAAGAAGAGAGAAGAAGATAGAAAATAGAGAAATAGACAACAGAAAATAGGAAATTTGAAAATAGAAGAAAAAGAGAATAGAAAATGGAGGGGAAAGAAAAATAGAACATAGAACAGAAAACAACAGAACAACATCAGAATCTCACAATTCGCAGCGGAACAACATATAATAATAAATGAATAATCTTTAAACAAAGAACTATATCAGTTATTACATTACATTTCATTACATCATATCATCAGAGTGTATAACATCAACAACAACAAACAATGCAGCGGAAAAAGAAATACTATATAAACTAGTGAATACGCCATGCCATCCAGCTTGCCTCCAGCAACTCCAGAATATCCAGAATATCCTGATAAACCTTAACTCTTGACTGCCCGTGTGGAAATTGGTGGGCACCCAGAGTTTAGGAAGGAAAACAATAAACTCCAAGTCAGTCATGTGACTGGTGTGAGAACTCAAAACAGTTTATTTATCTTTAAAATCAAAATAGAGGAATATTTTTTAAATTCAATTCGCAATGCTTTTAAAAATGAGACTATCATAAGGCCTCCCGCACACACACACATGCAAACGCAGAATCGGAGGAGATTTCTCCTTATGATAGTCAAAGATGCTTGATACGCATTTAAAATAACATTTGATATTATTACTAGTGCATAGTGTAGAGAAAATTCATTTTGAAAGTAAAATATAAATCTTAGCCAACATACGACCATTATCGTATGCCTACTATAGCTACCATCCAAACAGTGTTGCGACACCATAAGTGAATGATAGGTTCTACAACTAAAACCGTACAAGTTTCGTATTGTTTCTTTGGATTTCCAACAAATGGTCAGGCCAAGGAACTTCCCATTGCCACATGAGAATGTCTCTGGAAAGACATCCCCGAGAACCAAACCGGAACTCTGCCAACACAAGGCCGGGTTACCCCTAACTGGGTAACTACTGACACGAGCACGCCATTCCCCGATCGTAAACGACCTTTCTCACGGGATCCCGAAAACCAACAACCACAAAGTAATAAATTCGTAGTAACCACATAGGTTAAATATCTGGGCTCCATACCATGATACCACCTCTATCCAGAAGGAAATGTACATACCCTAAAGGGTGCTACCCCTCATAACCTTGCTGCATCTTTCCTATTTTGACCATTTCCGGGGTGTGAGGTTCGACGAAGTCACGTCCACAAAAACATACTTTATACAAAAGCCATGCTTTGGGTCAACAAATGATCAACACAATGATCACCAAGATAGACAATCAAATAAACGATCCTATCACAATAATCAACACAATGATCATTTCAGCAACACTCAGCATGTCACATTACCAAATTGGGAATATATCGCTGATAACTTCAACTATATAACCTCTGAGCTCGTACGTCTCAGAGAAGGGTGTTAAGCTAAAAGAATAAATTCTTCGCCACCAACAGAAATATATTTGAATGAAATCGGCTTTATATCTCAACTTGTAATGTCAGACATACAATCCATACAAGTCTGTTCCGGGATCGAACAAAACCGAAGGCACTTACAAAGAAGTCCTTGCAATCCGGATATTCACAATCCTGATCGGATTCACCATCACATGTGGAGAACTCTATACCGGAGCAACTCGGTGCAGAGTAAATCGACAGGTCATCCTATCGCTCTCGCAAATACCGGGTCTTCAACACCGATCTTCAATGCAATTCACAACGACGTATCACATATTCGGAATGGGTTATACGACCCCATGGTCCTTTCCCGGTTAACCCGAAAAGTGAGCGCTTATTCAAAAATAAGTGTAGCATTCACATTCAACCAAATCACATCAATTACCCATTCAAAGGGAAATATTGATAGTCGATTATTTAACTATCACTGGACATGCACACATCACCAGATTCCAAATAATTTTCCAAATTATTTATTTTCCAAAAATATCTTCACTAGATATATTATTTCAACACTTCAAAAATAAATCAATATTTATTTTTAAACCAATTCCACTTTCTTTTATAAATTCCTTAGTGAATTTATATTCCAAAATATTCATGCATATAAGTTTTCAATTATTCATTTCAATTTATCTTCAAAAAGATAAATCCTCAAAGTATTTACTTTATATTGGAAAACATTTCCATACTTATTTAATAAGTAATTCACAAATTTTATTTATTTTCAACACTTAGAAAATATTCAATATACCTAAATCGAAATTTAGTATATATTTCATTCTATTAAGGAAATCATTCTCTTCAACATATTTATTTGGGCCAAAACGAATGTTACGTAAAACATCGTTACAACAACCCAAAATCACTAGTATAGGGATTCGAAATTAAAATAGATATATAAATCCCAATACTATACAAAACATTTCCTTTCGGAAATCATTTACTATAACAACAGTGTTATAGTCCATTATTTCCTTCTATTTCTCGAAAATGTCTATTTCAACAATAAATGTTGAAATCTATGGTTTCGAATCTCAACACATTTTAAAACATTGTTCGATCGTTTTAATTCTATTTAAAACATCCAAATCCAAAACAATTTCTTTAACGTGTTATTCACTATTCAAAAACGTGAATATACTTCATTAACAATTTCATCCTTTTATTCATTTTAATTCAAAGGATTATTCACAATTCAAAAATGTGAATATAACTCCATTTATAGGTTTCAACAATTTACTTATCAAAATAAGTCATTTGCGAATTTATAAAACAACGTTTATAAATTCCATTTCTATTTATTTATAAAAACTTCCTTTTTATAAATTCTTTTATTAACCTATTCCAGGTTTATAACTCAATTATAAACTAAAAGTTCATATTATAAGTTAAATACTTATAAAACGATTATTTTACAAAGATCGTTCTTTTAAAGACTTTCCAAACCATAAATCTTATAACCTATAAGATTCATTTATTTAACCAAATCTATTCTTTCAAATAACTTCACAAATTTATAATTCTTACTATTTATAAATTTTATTTATAACTTCACAGTTTATAATTTTATAAATTTCATTCTTTAATGAAATTCATTTTCACTTCATTCAAACACTTATAAAAACTCGTTTTAAAATTTCAATATCTCAATTTATAAATATCCATTTATAAATCTCTTATATAAATCAATTCATATTAATATTTTAAAAACGTCTTTAAACTCCTTTATAATTTCATCATTTTGATTTATAAAATAATCAAATTTTATAAATCCTATATTTCAACTTTTCATAATAAATTCAAAAATTCCGATTTAACTATTTTATAAAATCATTAGCATCATATTCTCAAAAATCAGTTTTTAACTATATTTCTCAAAAATCATAATTTTTATAACTTTAAAAATTATAACGTTTATTTATTTAAAATGAATCAAACTCCAAACATATAGTATATTTTCAAAAATCACTTTATAAATCATTTTAAAATTCCAAAACTTGGTCAAATGATGCTACACACCAAATAGTCAATCACGACTACAATGATATCATATATCAATATGAAAATCCATCAAATATCAAAATATCTGAAATCAAATAAAAACTGTTGAGGAATCCAGTTGGATCCCTCCAACCTGTTTTCCTGCATCCACAAACATTAGCACAATACCAATTTCGCTCCAGTACGAAATTATCGCGGTATATGTTTTTAATAAATATTATCCGCTTAATAACGGCGTAATAGGGTCTCATCCGCTAAAAAATACGGGAAATCAATCAACTCCAATATATACATATGCCAATATATATATATTGATATTATATATAATACCAATTTCACTGTTTATGAAATATTCGCGGTATATGTTTTTAATAAATAACATCCGCTTACTAACGGCGCATAATGTCTATTTTAACAATCAATAGATATCAATCAACATTCAAACATGCATTCAAATATTTTAAATCTAACTATTTAAAATAAAATCGGAACTGATTCGATTGAGTGAGAAGTTCTCACCTTGATTTTAAATTCCGTTTTAGCGATTTATTTCGAATAAAATTAAACGCACGTTTAATTTTACCCAAAATTCTCACTAACTCCAAATGACTCCTAACCAACTCCATCGCGTAGTGCTCGTCCATACGATTCCAACGCAACTGAGTTTGCATTTTTTCAACCTCGTATGAAAAAGTTATGAATTTTTGAAGTTACACGTATTTAAACTTGCTAATTTACAATATAAATTTACTAATTTTATACCCAAAGCAATCTTGGCCGTGAGATTCAGATCCAACACTCCCAACATCATCTCCTACATCACACACTCACCCCACAGGTCAAACACGAGGCCGCCGAACCCATCTCTTAGGATTAGGGTTACAATTTGCAACACCATCTCTCGACTAAACTCCATCACACAACCACCATCGCGAAGCACTCGACTTGCACTATGTTCGGCCCCCCTATGGTGGAGCTCGGCCACCTCTAGTGCCTAGGGTTGCGTGTGCAAGCTCCAGGCGTCGGCCCCTCCTAGCTGCCTCCTCGCGACACCATATTCGATCATAACCGTTGATCTCGTAGCTCTCGTCGTGCTCTACCACTTTGTAGTTGAATGTTTTTGACGAATGTTGATGGATTGGAAGAAATCGAGGGGGAGAGGAGAATGATTTCTGGCCGTGCATAGATGTGGAGGCGGCTAGGGTTAAAATTTAGGGTTTTATATTATTATTTTTTAATTATGAAGGGGTAGGGTGCTATTTATAGAAGAAAATCGAACACTATTCATCCGAAAATTCCGAACTCCGATTTACGCGCCGAAACTGACATTCCTAGGGTTTATCCCGCGTTTCGGACACAATGGAACAGGTTTCGAAAGCTAATTCGGACATCTGTGCGAGTTATGGCTATAAACGCTCAATTTAAATTAAACCGATTTAAGTCGATTTCTAGGCGTTTTAATTTGTACAGGACAAACGGTAAATCCAATTGACTTGAAATTTGAAACCTTACAATAATATCACATTACGGATCCGATGAAACTGGTTTCGTCGAAATCCGAGACTTTTTGAAAAATGGCTATTTTCACTCGTCAAATTTAAATTAAAAATAAATCGATGCGTTTCGAGCTGCCACGATCAAACGATAACTCCGATTGACACGAAATTTAAAATCTGGTAATAACTAACTATTACGGATCCAATGGAACTAGTTTCGTTCAATTCTGAGACTGTTCAAAAATTGACTATTTTCACTAGTCGATTTAAATATTAAAATATTCAATTTTCACAAATTAACTTTTAATTCGGTTTTAAAAGTTCTAAAATATCATTCTAACTTCAATATGATAAAATAAAATTTTACAAATCATTTTCAATCATATTTAACCCAATTTTCAATTATTTCCATAATTTAACGTATTAAATTATCGATTTAATTATTCAATTAAATCCAAAAATTCAAATAAAAGTTTATTTGACTTATAAATTCACTTATTAATATTTAAAATTAATTAAATATTCATATTTTAATTTCTAAAAATTCTGGGTCGTTACAAATAATTAACAATCAATTTCCTATATTAGAAAAATTATTGCTTTATATATACAAATATATAAACTACTTTTTAAAACCATTTCTAAAATCTTTGTATAAGAAAATAATAAATACGCTCTCATATATATATAAACACACACACACACTCAACTCATTCTAGGGTACCATTGATTCTATCCTTAATGAGTAAACCCACCAGAGCCAAGGTTCTCGCTTAACCTCGCTCTGATACCAAATGTAACGACCTGAAATTTTCGACTCCGAAAACCCTAGATTGTTAAAGAAAGAAGAAAGAAGAAAAATAGAAACAACAACATCTCACATTCGCAGTGGATCAAAATATAATATTAAATAATAACAATTATACAAAGAAGAACTGTATCTGTTAATTTACATCAATACATCAGAGTTACAACTATTTACAATGGACTAGCTATCAATCTGTCCCAGACTAATATCATAACAAATCTCTAATATGCAGTGGTAAACTCCATACGTCCTGCCATCCAGCTCGCCTCCTGAGCTTCAAAACGTCCAAACCTAAAAAGCTGTAATACTCGGTCTGACCCTAGCTTTACATCAAAGTAACACTCGGGTCAGGCTGGAAACAAGCGTGAGTAAACCCATCTAACAATGAATTTCAATGCTTAAATTTTATTTAAACCCGTGGTAACTCATACCTTACTACGAGTTCATAACTTACCATAGTCAAAAACACATCTTACAATCATATCTAAGTATTATTACTTAGATTAAATGACCAAGTTCACATCATTTATTCCATTCTAGCCCATTTATTCCAAAATCAAATCCATAAAGAATTATTATAGATTACAAATCGAAGTGGTTTCCGGTATTTACTGATACCCGACCCCGGTCTCTTCGAATTCAATATCATCTTTAAAAACAAAGCTACTCAAGTTTTAAACAATTCCATTTATATCTAGCATTTTATTATGTAGCCATTCATCACAGATAGACAAACCATATTATCACAGTTCAGTCCAAACATATCATATCACAGCATCACATATCAAAGATATCAAATAATCCAAGGCATTTAATATCATTCAATCATCCATAAGCAAGATTAATTAATCATACCATTTCAAATTAATTTAAAAAAAATTAACCACTTCTAATCTTGCTTACTTAACATTAATTAATTAAAAATTGATTAATTAATCATCCTTTAATTATCATCTTAATTACATTAAGTATCAGCCTTTAATTAATTACACAAATTAATTAACCTTCAACCATTCATATTAATTAACCTTTAATTATTCTCATAAATTAGTTAATAATAATTTGTTACATTGATTAGTTATCCTTTAATTCATCACCTTGACTAATTAACAAAGTCTTTAATTAATTTCATTAATTAACCTTACTTTACTAATTACACTAAGTAATTAATCCTCAATTACTTCCATTAAGAAATTTTTGTTAAATAAATCATATTTAGTAATCACCCATTAATTACCCTCCTTAATTATTGATATTAAGAAAATTTTCTTTAATTACTTTTATTAAGTAATCATCTTTAATTAATTTCATTAAGTGATTAACCTTAATAAATTAATCATCTTTTAATTAATAACTTAATTAATTAATCACATTTATAAATCAATTCTTTAAATTTATTACACAAATTAATTAGTTATCTAACAAGTTAAATTAATTAATTATTCCCTGGTTAAATTAATCAATTTATCATCCTAAATACATTAAATAATTTATATATTATTTCATTTCATCATTTATTTCACCTTTAAAAACATATAGGATTCAACCTATTATGTAATTACTCTAACAAACAATTTGAAAAACATCTATAAACTTTGGAACTCGTTTAAAACTTTCTAAAATTTTGTTAAAGAATTTGGTTTACGTCCCTCTTTGAAATATACACATTTTGATAATCCTTTAAACTATGATTACTACAACTTGCAAAAACCTAGGCCAAACCCATAAAATTACCGAGCCAACCCCATGAAATTTCTCATGTCATCTTATTCGAGGAAATCTCCAATCTACTTTGTGTCTAACTCGAGCAAACTACCCTCTTTCCACCAAAATCCACAGCAACCCCAAATCACAGATACACTGATCGATATCGTGCACATGCATCAATGATCGGAGCATCTCCAACCAATGTCATCGTCGTCGAACAGTCGACCCTGACCTACCAACACGATTACGACCACCGATGCTCTAGCTCGAACATGAAAACCCGATAGCGCCTGTGAACCCAAACCTGGAACGAACCATTACCTTTAAACCTCCCCGCGACGCCACCACCGATCACCAGAAATCCCGCCACTCTGTCTCGAGATTCGCCATCGACTTATGCTTCTATTCCACCAACCCGATCCATGTCCGATGTGTCGACGAACTCAGAATTGCCTCGCAAAAACCCACGACCAACCCAAGCCTAAACCCTAAATCTCTACCGTCACACCTCCACGATGTCGGAGAATTTGAGTCACCATTTTTGCCATACTTCCCATCTGTCTAGCCTTCTTCTGACACAACTTGAGCCCTCGAAGTGGAGCAGTTCACCAGAAAAGCCTCATAATCCATTTTCCGATCATCCTCAATTTACACACTCAATCAAATATTAAAAATCTTGCATAAACTCTTGTAATTCATGTTTTTCGGTAACAAAATAGGTTTTAAACCTAGAAACATAAATTGTTTAGGTCGAGTATTTGATATGTTGATAATTTCCACTGTCTTCCTTAATTTCCTGATAGTTTTCAAACAAATTATGCTTAAGTATATTTTCAAAACCTTGTTTATGTATAAATAAACAAATCTTATTCAAACTCGGCAGCCTATAAGAGATTACAAGAGTTGATTTTGAATTTTTGATTTGTAGTTTACTCTATAAATCTAAACAGAGAGTTCTATATGTATACAGCCATGCATACTTAACACTTCATATTTTTATACAAGCAAACGTAATTTCATTTATGCAAAAACAACTAACACATCATCTTTCCAGACATCATTCTCATGCAACCATATTTAGACAGTCTTTAAAACTTGGATGTACTCACCTGAAAAATGAAACAGAGAAACCATGGCCTTTGAGAAACCTGGAAGTGCTTTTGACTTTTAAACAATAACTTGAATTTGAAAGCTGAGGTTTGATAAGACTAAACTGAACTGCATGCTTTTGATTTTGCAACTGGATTTAAATTTACTGCTTCAGGTTGAAATTTTGAAGTTTCTTGTTTGATTTTATTTTCTTCTTCACAGGTTTTGGTTTTTTTTTATAGTTTGAAGATGAAGGAAGAGCTAGAAAACAGGAAATGAAAATAAATGCAACAGTCCTGGTTTTGCTTTAACACTAAATTTATGATTAAAAAAAATTAAAGAACAAAATTGCCACTTGTAATTTGTATGTTATGATTAACTCCCACTTGTAAAATTTCATGCACTAATAATTCCACATGTTTTCATATTTCATATTTATTTATATTAATATGTGTTATCTTTATATATACAAAGTGCATAAATTTTAAATAGAAGAAAGTGTTTTTAAACCCTTTTGGAATCTTATTTTACGCTATCATATTTTGAACTACTAAATATTTATTAATCTATGTTGATATCTTTTTATACAAATCATAATTAGTTCAACAAATTTAAAAAGAAAGTGTAATAAACTCTTTTATTAAATCCTATTTAAGTCTTTAACTATATAATACTTTAATAATAAATAAATACAGATACTATTCTAAGTGTTAAAATATAGAATTCAACTTTAAATACCTCCTGAAAATTATTAAAGCATAACTTCCAATTCAATATATATACCTATATATTATATATTATGATTAGAAAATCATTTTTATAAATTTTGAGAAGATAAATTTTTGCCCAATTAAATAATTATAAAAGAAGATTATTAACTAAAATTGTTAAACTTCAATAATTATATTAGGATATTATCAATTAAATATTTATCCAGATATTTATAATTCAACTTTTATTATATTTTCAAATTCATTTATATATCCAGGTATCTTTTATTATCAGAATTTTTTATCTGTTAACTTGAATAAATCAGTTAATTATCCAATTATCAGATGTCCAAAATACGGGTTATCACATTAAGCTCTATTTGTTTTAGTAATAACTTGCATGGTTTTATAAACTAGATATCTCATTTGTTTTAGTAATAACTTTCATATTACAGGAATACATGAGCTACATTCTTAGATAATTGTTTGTTAAATGTAGTCAATGTGGAACTTCTGATTATCTGATTTGGGTCTGACTTCAATGGTTTCTGCTATCATTTACATACAAAACTGGAGCCTTTTGAGTCAATTTGAATTTATAGATAATTTGCAGAAGTTGTTCAATAATTAAATTTTAAGACTTAACTTTTATGATCACTGGCTTTCTTTACATGAGTGAGTTTTTTTCGATATTATTATAAGGGTGGATCGGTAAGTTAAACTTCCCACTGATCTTAATTTGACAATTAGTTTCAATTTTGTTTATGCTGGTCTTACAAATAGTATGTTATTATACATCACCTTCTCATATTCAAATAGTATTTCCCGTTGATAAGTTTCTATCATACTGTTCTTTTATTACACTTAATCTAGTTGTATCCAACTAATTAATCATGTTAATTATGCTTGTAGTCATATACACCATCGCATCATGGTAGTATTAGTTTCCAAAATAGTCATATGCGGTTGCTTGGCACAAGGATTTCGTCGTCATTATCGATTAGATGGTTGTGCATTGGTATGTTTTGATCTTTTTGTTTGTATATATATGGTCCAACATGTGTGTTTGTGTTGGAAACAATGATATTTTGTCTGATTTTTGTTGAAAACAATGATATTTTGTTTGTTTGATATTTTATCTGTGTCGGATCATGTGTTAGCTTATTTCGAATGAAGCGTTTTGGAAAGGTGTTCCATTTTGTTCGTGTTTTATACATTTAAGTTACTAAGATAACATTATTCTATTTGCTATAATGCTATTATGAGATGTAGCTGGAGCTTGGAATGCATATATATAGCTTTTGAAAAAATTGCAGTAAATATTTCACAATATTCAAAAAACGTCATAAAAAACATACTGCAATGGTAAAAAAAGTTGTAAAAATAAACTATATTACAACGTTTATAAAATGTTGTAATAAACGTTTACACAACAGTTTGTTGAGGTTGTAAAAAGGGTTTTCGATATTTATATTAGTGATTTACAACACCAGATAAAAGTTGTAAAAGACTTTATTACAACATCTCAAAAACATTGCATCAAAAACGTTGTAGCAAAGTTTATTGCAATGTTTTCATACAATGCTAGAAAAAAGTTGTAAATTACTCTTACTCTATTACAACTTGGCCTAAGACGATGTTTGTAAAAACGTTATGAAACCCCTATTACAACGTTTTTTGATGTTGTAATAAGGTATTTTTGTTGTAGTGACCACTTCTCAAGCAATGCTTCCTTTTACTGATATCGCCTTTCATGCAATGTCGTACCTCTTCAAGGCCATCTATTATCAATGCCACCTATTATCGATATCGTGCCTTAGTGATGTTGCACTTCATCAACCTTTAAAAAATTCCATAGCTCCTCAACAACATTGATGTCGGACGTTATGGATGACGAGAAAAGCTATGAAGGTGGATGTGGATATAAAGCGCTGACACATGATGTGATAGTCGATCAGTATACCAAAGGATGTCGCAAATTATCAAAACAAAGCATAGCAACTGGTGCCATTAAAGTGGCTCTTGATATCGAAATCCTACATGTCAGAGATAGTGTATAGCAGCCACGTTGCACCTCTATCCCTATAAATATGGACCTAGAGGCGTTGAGGAAGGGCAATTATTTCTTTTCTCTCCACTCCAAATCAAACATTTGTAACCCTAAATTGAATTGGGGCAAAACTTGATTTGGTTGTAATTATTGTGAAATTATATAAACAAGGACTTGGACATGCCTATTACCTTGATTGTGCCTTTTGGAAATTATTGGACATGGATATGCATATAATAAAGCTCTTTTGACCCAAAGCCTATCATGATTTTACTTCATATAGAATCACATGAGCTTCGCTCTAAACTAGTGTTTATATGCATAGTCGTTATCTTGCCAACTACATATGAACATTGGACAACGAACTATGAGGATTGCATATCTAGTCCATTAACATGCTTAATGGGTTATTACACATACTCTCAACTTATTCTTTCTCTTCTATGATCATACTGCATGGGCTTTCGAATATCACATTTGAAAAGTCAAGGGCATCATGAAACCATTTCTTAATGATATAATCTTGTGCTTGACCTTGAATGTTAAACCCATTCTTGATTCCTTAGCGTTGTTTGATCAATGCCAACTAAGCCATGCATAGTCATGTCATCTAGGGTGTTAAAATCGAGTTTTGGCTCATTATACTTGGCACCGTGGGTGTTATACTAATTTTTGGTCTAACAGTGTGCAAACCGATAGGTTCATAGTAACCTTATGAATATTATATTGATGTGTTGACACCTAATGAGATGGGTAGAAGTAAGGAATGTGTAACTCCTAAACCCTATTGAATCTTTACCTATTTAACATTAATGAATTTTTATACGACGCTTATGTTATGTTTTAACCATTGTGTTTGTAAGTGGATGAGGAGAGCATAGTGTCTTAGGTCCATCTCATCCAGTTTAATGATTGTTATGTTTGACATTTTGATAGTCAAGATACTGGTTAAGGGAAAATTGTTTTGCTCAGTGGTGTGGCCCCACTATGTATCTATTTTTATTTAGGATGGCTAATATTATTCATACCAGACTTATTGTTCCGACCTGAAGCTTTTATCTTCCTTTTAATTCTCAGGTACTCATTTGAGTAGGTCAGGAGTATTGATTTTCAGGTTTTAAGGAAATGAAGCTTTTGGAGACGTGTAGGATGCAAGATAATACTAGTACTTAGTTTATATTCCATTGTTCTTCCTAGCAACTTATATATGCATATAACATTGTAATAATGGGTTTTATAACCATCTGTGGTTTGACGGATGGTTATAAAACCCATTATTCCATTGTGCAGCATAGCTGCTTATATATATGCATGTAACATTGTAATTGTGGGTTTTATAACCATCTGTAGTTAAGACTCGAGTCATTGAAGGGGGGATCATTATATGTCGCTCTTGAAACTATGTTTTGTAATTATTATATTTTATCCAATCGTTGTGATCGTATGATTATTTATTGAAAATTGTAATGAAAGAATGAAATGGTTTTATGATTTTTATTTAAATTACTGTGCTCTTGATGTTAATATTACAATGACTGATCTCATATTTTCATTGAAAAATAATACCGACATGTATATAGCATCATCAATATCTATTTTCGGATCTCAAAATGGGTGATGTTACAATATTTACCTTCTAAAATATCTTAAGTGCATACAATATATTAATGAAAAATTTATAACATATTATACATCATATATATATATATATATATATATATATCAACTATATGTATATCAACTATATATTTAAAATGTATATATGTATATCATACTTAAGTATAAGTTAGTACATATGTAAAAATAATTTTTTTAAGCAATGTATAAAAAAGTGAAATATTTACCTCTTCGATTTAGCCAGTTGTTGATGCTTTACATTTGCATGCCATTTCATCATTGGATTATTTCTCATTTCTTCTCTTAGATTGGTATGGAAAGATAAGTTATTGACTCCAACTTCTCTCTAGTGGAGGAAAGTGTTTCTTGAACATACGAAAACAATGAGAGAAGATGATTATATGTATAACCATAAATTTTCCTCTTTTTTCTTACATTGTTCTAGGTCTAATATTAGTCAAAACCAACTCAAATCTTATCACATCTCACTTAGAGTCGGCTCCATTATTATAAATAGTTTTGAAAATTTTAGGGCCTAATTAATTCCTATTATTAATTATTTAAATATTAATTTAAGCTCATTTATTTAATCAATATATAACATTTATAATTTATTTTATTCAATTTTAAGACCTTAAACAAATAAGTATAAACTATAAAAAAATGAAATATTTATATTAAATTCCTCCGTTTTAATTTATAACTAAATTATTCGATTAAGTTGAATTTAGAAATATACTAACAAAGACTATTATGTGACTCCCTTATATGAACTCAATCCTTAGTAATATTTAAACAACTTAAATATTTAGGCATGTACTTACATTACTGAAGCATGGTAGTGGATATGAGTTCAGTTGTTTACAAATCACTTGGGAGAAATCATATTTTCAATTAACTAAAGCTACACCCTAAGTAGCGGTATATTGTGCATGTTTTCCTTTTGTCATCCTTATATCCTTGAGATATCTAGAGTTGATTATTGGTCAAAAACATGAATAATATCTATAGCTAATTTTGTTGCATAACTTAAAAGTATTTAGTTCAATCTGATAGCATTTTTCGATTAACCATTTTATTATAGTTGGAGATTTCGATTTTAAGCTGACTACCAATTAAGGTGATATTATACAACGGAAGAGGCGAATTCTCTTGAGTAGTATTTCAATTCTAGTAGTTCAACAAATACTTAACTATAGCTGTAACATGATTAACTTTTCACATGAGTGATCATGATCAAAGTACGGTCAAGACACTTAAGATCTATAGTAATCTCAGGCTCGAAGGTTACTTCACATCATCACATGAGATCATCTATTTTTTACATATTTATATTAACTTATAGAATATTTTCATTCAGTCGATTAGTGAATTTTCCAAGCAACACAAGCTCTTTGATGTCCCCAACGGTCATGAGTAATTCATCGTCCATCATAGATGTACATTAATATTAATGGATATATCATTATCCTATTCTTGATATATTTCAACAAGGAATGTTTAAGGATAAGCATTTCAAATACACAATCTAATGCTTATAGTCATGAATACATTCGCAAGATATTGATTAAATAATTTCTTAAATATCTCCTGCTTGTACATGACGATTATAGATGATTACTTATATCACGATTTAACGATACATTAAATAGGAAACAAAACTAAATAAGTACTTTATTTTAAACAAGGTTCTCATAAAAGAATTAAATCATATAATAAATTGCATAATTACCCCTATAGAACACCCATAACTCTAACAAATAAAGATTTCAAACATATTGCGAGATGCATATATTATCTATCTAGGATGTAGTGTTTTGTTGCTTGTTACGTAAAATTAGAGTTTATAATTGCCTAGAAATAAACTTGTGAAGCTTGCAGAAATCTTCATATGTAGCATTTGTTTATTATTTGTGATATTCTATGTACCCCTACATAAGAACAATTGAAAAAATGATGTAAAACAATTATTTAACCAAAAGTTCTTAGTTTCATTGTGTTAGTGCAGAATTTCGTTTATACCAACACCAGAGGTCTAAAGTTATAACTTCGAAAGCTACTTGATTACTAACTTTAATTATGAGAATACCAAAGCGTGATTAGTCAAACTTGGGTTATGAGGTATCAAACTGCAGAATCATGATAATAGATGTCGATATGTTAAAGTATGGAAAGTAAATAACACCGAAACTTTTATAGTGGTTTGGGCCAAAAGTCATTACGTCCACTGTCATTTCCTTATTTACTCACCCTATATAGATGAGAGGCTTATTACATTGAATCTAGGCGTTTACGCCATTAATAAGTTTCCGAATAAAGCTCTAATATAGAAAAATAATATATGATTTTATGTTAGTTCTTTTTTGTGCTAGAAGATCCTTTGTGCCTCGGAATTGTTGCCTATTTATAGCCGGCATGCCATAGCGCCATTGGTGGTGAGCCTCCTTTTTGGATTACTGACCTGGTTTGTTATGAGCGGTTTTGATTCAAACACTTGCCATTATCTGGTAGAAAGTGCTTTGATGTGGATTGCTGAAACAATGCCTTTATATATATATCTTCTTTGATTCCTTTCGTCTATCTGGACTGTTGATCTCGGTCTGGGGCTATCTGAGTCATTGATTTTGGGTACTTGTTGAAATGCTTTTAGATTCTGCAACTATTGCCCTCGACTAACCTTTTATCTTAGTTGGACTATAGTCTAGATCTTGGCTAGCATTTTAACTCATGCTTTCAAATTACATGCTCTTAGCTACCGAGTTTGGAGCTTAAGCTCTTGCTGAAAACACTAAATAATGGGGTCTCGTAATTGTGAGCCAAAAAATTTCTTCCCAAATATTCGTGAGTTTTACTTTATAAAACTTATAGTATAACACATGCCCTTAAAGTTCACCTCATATGGTTGATATGATGTGGACTTTGGAAAGAACAATGTCATGTCATGTTTAATATTTGGCTTGTCTGTTCCTTCCCTATTATGAAGTGGATTAGAAGCTTTCGGGCGAAATAGTATTCTAAGAACTTTCGGGCGCATTGCTTCACTTATGCAACTCGTAAAGATCTAAACTTATCTAGAGGGTTTTAAAAGTTGTTTGAAATTACTTCTCATGGGCGAAGCCTTAACTGGTTTCTTTGGTCAAATGGTAAATATTTAAAGGTTTTAATAGCTGAAAGGGGAAGATTTGGTTTAGGTCCATGAGGTGAAAAACTTTTGAAAATTGTGCTCACCACTTGAAATATCTAGATTAAGTGGTGGGTGAAACTGTTTAGTGCCGAAAGGTGAAATCTAACTTGAGACGGTGAGGTCAATATTTTTGAAAACTATGCTTGCTACCTAAAGTCATCTAGACTAAGTGGTAAGCAAAACTGTTTGGTGCCCAAAGGCAAAATCTAACTTGAGACCATGAGGTTAAAATTTCTAAAACTATGCTTGCCACTAGAGGTCATCTAGACTAAGTGGTAACTAAGCGAAACTACTTCGTGTTGAAAGGCAAAAATCTAACTTGAGACCATGAGGTCAAAAGTTTTGAAACCATGTTTTCCACTTGAAGTCGTCTAGATTAAGTGGTAAGCGAAACTGTTTCAATACCAAGAGGCAAATCTAACTTGAGGCCGTAAGGTTAAAACTTTTGAAAACTATGCTTACCACTTGAAATTGTCTACACTAAGTGATAAGCGAAAATGTTTGGTGTCGAAAGGCAAAATCTAACTTGAGACCAAGAGATCAAAATTTCTGAAAACTACGCTTGCTACTTGAGTCATCTAGACTAAGTGCTAAGCGAAATTTTTTGGTGCCAAGAGGCGAAATCTAACTTGAGACCATAAGGTCAAAATTTCTATAAACTAAGCTTGCCACTTGAAGTCATCTAACTAAGTGGTAAGCGAAACTGTTTAGTGCCGAAAGGCGAAATCTAACTTGAGGCCATGAGGTCAAAATTTCGGAAGACTATGATTGCCACTTGAAGTCATCTAAATTAGAGGGTAAGTGAAACTGTTTCAGTGCCAAGAGGCAAAATGTAACTTGAGACCCTGAAGTCAAAATTGTACTTGCGGTAAGGAATTTGTAAATGACCAATCGAGATTGGACTTCGAAGAGACGGATTCTGGTCTTCCTTTAAATATGAGTTCAAATGTCAATATTTGATTGGTTATCATCAAAAAGTGCCTCTCTTTTCTCTTATAAGGATGATCTGGCATCTAAGGAAATCTTTTGACATTCCACTTATGGGTAGTTACTAAATGAGATCTACAATGAGAAAGATTTTTCTCTCTTCAAACTATGCAGTTCTATTTAATATAAACAATCATTCTTCTTTCTCTCTTCTTTTATCTGTTCAAATTTGTGAAACTGCCATTGGTGTTTCCAAGCTTCCTTCGATTTTTCTTTCGATGTCCATTATCAATCTATTACATTTCATTTTCGACTTTATTATTCTTACCAAGATGGTTAACGTAATCATCGGTAACCTTCCTTGTTTTACTATGTTTCTAAAGATTAGATTTGGGTTCTTTCTAGCTTTAACATGCTTAATTCTAGTTCTTAGGAAAATACTGATTTTTCTTTTCACCATTAGATATCATGCCCCTTTTTTAGGTTTGAAATGGATGTCCCTGTTAAAACTCAGCAAGATCTTGATGAGGTTTTGGATTCTTATAGGATCACGGGAGTTGGGGCGATCGCTCCCGGCTTCGAGATGCACTTAGCATGGTATTTTGTATGGTCCATATAAAATCCAAAACAGGGATTCTCTTGCCTTTAGCCTCTCTAGTATTGAGGACCTTGACTTCTACCACATTAAGCCCTATAAGTTTTGAACACTTCTGATTTAACCTTATTGGCTATGAAGATATTATACTCTGAAAAAGCTACCACAAATATCCACGATAGAGATCAACTATATGTTCAATTTTCTTGAGTCTAAGTCCATTGGAGAATTTCCCATGTACTTTCTCAAATAAGGCCTTCTCCCTTAAAGGATCCATTTAGTAAATTAACGCTACAACAATGGTTCTTTGTTAAGGTATGTTCTGATCGAATAGTTACTTTTTTAAATAATGTCATTATGTCCTTGAATGTCTTTCTTCTTTTTTAAATCTAGGTCATGCTTCCTTATTTTGCTATATTTCAAATAGTAAGACCTGAGAAGAGTGACGACTCGGCTATGACCACTCAATTAAGGATAGGTATAAGGAGGTTATGAAAATTCTTTGTCTAATGCGATATCGGCACTTAGTTGTTACTGAAAGCAAACCAAAAGCTCAAGACCTGGTATCTCATCCTGCTATATTTGTCGAACTTAAATCCTCTAGGAAATTCTAGAAAGCTTTTACCGTAGTCATTACTAGCAAGGAAAAATCTGAATCTGGTCTTAGGAAATCGAGACCGAGGTTTCCACACTTTAACCATTAGGCTAACTTATTCCATGCTCTCAGTATTACTTAATTTTGATTCTGAATATAGACTTATCCCTTTTTGTCATTATAGTAACTTCCTCTTCTAAGATGGCTGGCTCACTAGATAAGAAAATGAAGAGGTTCGTCTTTTTTTCCCCTGACAATGGCGCTCTCGACTCGAAGAACCAAAAGGTTTCCCAGTCTTCCAAAATTGAAAGCTCTAAGGGAAGGGCTTTGATCCACATATCGAGAGAAAAAAAACAAGTGATTGAGATTTTAGGAGCAGCTTTTAAAGGCGGTCTCTTCATTGCCATTACCAAAGCACATGTTAGACTTCCATCCTTTGTCCCGGGAATCTAAAAAACAATCGAGTATAGCCTCTAGGAAAGCATCAATGTAAAAATTCTTTTGTAAGCTTACGATTTCAATAAGTATCTTTACTATTTTTACTTCTTTCTAGACCGTGGCGGTAATCTCCTCCCTTTAATATAGGTGGTTGAAAATGGAAGAGACAGTGGCTATCATTGAAGCAACGAAAAAAGAGTTTGCAGAATTTGGAGCTAAAGTGCAAGAGGCGAATACTCAAGTAGAGGAATTAGGTAGCACCGTGGGAGAGAAGGATCGTAAGATTGAGATCCTTGAGAAAGCCTTAAAGGAAAAGGACGAGAGGCTAGAGATAGCCGAGGCTAGGGTGGTTGATAAAGAACATTATGCTGCTTGAGATGAGCATTAGTGGGAGGCCAGCACATGGAATTTCCAAGTTTTATTTGATGTTATGCTTACCATCGAGATAAAACATGACTTTCTCTTTAGCTTGTCTTAGGAATAACGCTGCTGTAGTAGAGGCTAACTTTGTTTAGAGGTATGAGGAACGTGAGAAGGAAAAATAAACTGAAGCAATGGTGGTGGATGAAGCTGAGACCTTGGTAGAAGAGGAGGAAGAAGCAGCTTCTTCTAACAAGGAGGTAGGAAAGGATCATTTTGATGGTAAGCATAATGAAGAGGATATTCTCTAGTTGTCCTTATAATAATATAATTTTTGCCTTGTATGATTAGTATTTTTTACCGAAACTTTTTTGATGACTTTTTAATACTTATATTTCCATCCAAACTTATATTGTGTGACTTTCATATGATATCCCAAACTAGAGTAGCTGATACGTCGTTTTTCTTTATTTCCTATGCTTTTATTTTAATATTATTAAGTCAATGTTCCTTAGGGAGTACCATGCCTAAAATGCTCAAAAACTCAGCGAGACTATGCTTCTGCTTACCAATCTTACGAGGATTAGGTAGCCGAACTCCAAAAGCTAAAGGTAACCCTTAAGGCCTTTGAGACTAAGAGAAATTTCCTTGAGTCAATGTTAGGTCTAAAAATTAACATATGCTTCTCTTCGGAGAGGAGTGAGCACTAAATCAATATCTAACCTCAGGAAGTGACGTCGCGATCCTTTTTCGATGAAAGGGAGGAAGGAGGCTAGGGACAACATTGTTAATAAATTCCATTTGAGATTATGAATACTAAGGTTGTTTCAGAGATTTAGCATCTTTGTTTGCTTATTTGGGAAAGATTTTCCTTTTGTTTTCACACTTCTATCCTTCGATGCTTTTGATTTTGTAATCCAATCTTCGTAGCCTCATTTCTTAACTAATTTAGGAGTCCTTCCCAACCTATCCCTTGTAACATTTCCTTGGACAAACTGTATGTAAAAGAAATTTATTCCTTTCGATTTTATTTCTTATGTCGTCACTTTGTTTCAATGTGCTTTATAAATTTCTCTTTGTGAGGTATCTTTTGCCCTTGGTTTACTTTTGTCGAAACCATATCTCAGACCCAACCGAATTCTATTGTTGATTCTTGTCCAGGGCCAACCTAGTGGCATAATTAGGAACTTCTTCCTTGTTTATTGTAATTCTACTAGATTTCTTACCTTTCGAACTTTTTCCTTGGATTCTAATTTTATTAAGAATCCTTTCAATCCTGAACTTATGCATGATTCTTCTTAATCGTGGCTCACTATTATTAGCAATCTACCCAACGCATAACACTTTTCGTCAATGGCCAACTATCACTGGGAATCTACCCAATATTCTAATGTAACTAGGAATCTACCCAACACATGACATTTCTTGTCCATGGCTCACTATTAGTGGGAATCTACCCAACATTCTAATCTAACTAGGAATCTACCCAACATACAGCGCTTCTCGTCCATGGCTGGCTATCATTGGGATTTAACCAACATTCTAATCTAACTAGGAATCTACGTAGTGCATGGTACCACTTGACCATAGCTCACTATTATTGGAAATCTACCCAATATTTTAATCTATAAGGAGTCTACCTAGTGCATGGTACTTCTTGGCTATGGCTAGCTATTATTGGGAATCTACCTAGTACTCTGACCTAACTAGGAATTTACTCGGTGCATGGTACCACTTGACCAGGGTTTACTGTTATTGGAAATCTGCCCAATACTCTAACCTAATTGGGAATCTACCCAGTGCGTGGTACTACTTGAGCATGGCTCACTATAATTGAGAATCTACCCGATACTCTATTCTAATTGGGGATCTACCCAGCGCATGATTCCATTTGACCATGACTCACTACCAGCATCATTCTGCTTTTTGATGTCATTTTAATCCCAGGTGACATGGCCTTAACTTTGTAGAACATCACTATGAGAGTGCTCTTATGGCGAGGTTTATCAACTTATCATTGGGTCCAAATCTATAGCCACTTTTAGCGGGCATCGTTCATCTACAAACACTATTGGCGGCATCAGTCACCTACAACCACTTTTGATAGGTGTCGGCCATAAATAACTATTTTAAGTTAGCGACCATGCAGAAAGCTAGTTATAACTTAGAAAAAGGGAAATATGAATTGTTTAAAAAGAGTGCTTTTGAACCATTTTGTAAAATATTTTTGAAATCACATAGTTTTTAAATCACATTATTTAATAGAAAGTTTGATCTGAATTTGAGAAAGAAGATTATTGATGGAATCAGTATTATTATAATTATTATTATTATTATATAAACACATAAATATATATATATATTAGGAAAAAATTGAAGCTCTTCATTGGTCTCGTCAGATCAATAGAGGGTTTCAGTCCTTAAATCGTAAATGCAAGTATAATATGCAAGAGTTTTTAAGGGAAGAGAACATATTAGAAAAGATACCATAAATAGTGGGACTTGAACGCACCTTCAGAGTAAAGACTCGGTAATCAGGGTTATGCCGAAGAAGAATGCCTCGGAAAAAGAAAACGAGATTTATTAGTTAAGCTTCAAGAAATCCAAAACCATGGGGTGCTACTTAAAGTTGAAACTTTGGCGAAAGAGTTTGTAACCAAGATGAGCATGTTAATAAATTTGGCATCCTCCATTTAATTATGGGAGTTTGATAAAAAGGATTCCTCTTACAACTTCATCTTTGTAGAAAAGCGCCATATACATTTATTTAGCAAGAGTTACATAGAATTCTCCTGGAGTCATAAAAATAGAATAGCGTAAATAATTTCGAAGCTAAATATTCAAACTAATGTTTAGTAACTTGGTTAACTTCCCTTTTTGTATATACTTCTCGATCTCGTACGAAAGCTTTTGCCATTTGTCTGTCTCATGCCCATTCATCAAATGATAGGCATAATACTTCTCACTCCTTGGGGTTTCTTTCTTTGATGTGGGATAATTAGGGTAGAAGAAGTCTTCACAAATATCCAAGAATATCTAAGATAGGCTTTGATTGAGCGGGGTAAAGACCTGATCACACTTCAACTTCTTCCGAAACCCACCATCTTGAGTATTCGGGAGGGCATACTTATCGAAAGGAACCAAATCTATTTCAGCAATTTGGTGGAAAGGTTTCTAACTTCACTATTCTAGGCCTTAATAATCTTTCGGAGCTGGGCTGATACATGAAGTGATTCTTAGAGATATTCTAAAAGCTTCCTGATCTGAGAAGCTTAAAGTTCATAAATAGGATCATATTCTTTACCATTCTCTTTCTTCGAAATGAGGGTAACAATCTCTTTTGTTATCTTCTTCAATGAGCTGAAAGGGTTGAGAAGCAACTCCGGGGTCAGCTTCTTATTCACAAAGTTAGTCGTGGTTGGAAGGATGATGTCACTGGATTTTCCAAAAGGGAATAAATGATGTAGGTTCAATCCCTTCTTCTAGCTCCAAAAATGTCAGTGCAAAATTTTGTCTACACCAACACCACGATGTCCATATGGATAATTTCGAAAGCCAATTGGTTACTAACTTCGGTTATGATAATACTGAAGCATGATACGATCAAACTTGGGTTATAAGATATCAAACTGCAAAGTCATGATAATTGTAATGACTCGTATTTTACGTATCGGAGTATCGTAAAATATTATTTTTATTTCATATGTGGTCGGATGACTCTATGACTTTGGGAAATGCCTATCATAGACATTTCCCGTCTTTTTAATTTTTTTGGACAATTTTACCCTTAAAAATCTTGTATCGGCTATAACTTTTGATTGGAGCTAAATTAGTGTTCTAAACCACTTCCTTGGAAATATATGATGGTTTCCCTTTCAATAGAGTGGTCATAATAGCGTTTTGGACATTCTGGCTAAGAGATACAGCTATTTGATGATTTGGCTCCGGTTGGTGCTAAGCATGTTCAGAGCTTAGAGAGCATTGCCTTGGTTCAATGTGCTCGGTTCGACGTGCTCTATTCGGTGTACCTCCAACGAGGGGTGCTTGGTTTTTGCCTATAAATTAGAGTTCCTTCCTCAAATCATTTTTTTCTACCACTTCTTAATCCAGTCCCAACCTCCATTATTCCTCTCTTCACCTGTCAACATCGCAGCCATTTAACAAAGAAATTTTCCAAATAGATGGCGAGGCAGCGCCATTACATTATTTGATTTTACAGTGAATGATTGTGTATTGAGATGTCTTATATTGTTCTACACATATATTACAACCACGGTAATAGTGTTTTAAGCCTAGATTGTATACGTCGACTCTACAAAATAAATTTTTACCACTCAAGTCGATGTGTCAATACTTGCTTAAAGCAATACATGGATGGTCATTCCTAACCAGCCTTATCCTCTACACTAGAAGACGATATTACACGGTAATATTCATTTTTAGTGTGGGTCTTAAGGCAGGGCGTTACAGCTTGGTATCAACTTCTTCCTTTCTCATCCAAACTATAGATAAGCAAATGGATTCATCAGGGAGCTTCATATCTACATCTTTGGAAAGGAAATCAAATCTTAGCTAGGATTTTTATTTGCCTTGGTTTGCGTTCAAATCTCCATCTTTGGGCATTTGGTGAGTGACTTATCATCTGTCACTTTTCTAAATATGTATTTATAGGTTTTGATATGTTTTAAACTCATTTTAAAGTCAGATTAACGTTTTAAAGCTGTTTTCTAAGTTGGATCTAACATAAAATAAATTTTAGGATATCTAGAGTACTTTAATCATATCGCTTGGAGTATGCTTGCCTTTGTATGTGATAGGCTATCTTATGGGTGTATTATATGATGAATTACTATGGTTTGATGTGTGTTTGGATGTTGATTTTCATTCTTTTGCGTGTTGTGTTTATGTTAATGCTTGCATGTTGAAACGCTCATCGAAGTGACTTAGAGTTAGGGACTTTGAAACCAAGCTTCTATGGATCGGCTCGAGATTGTAGAGAGTTTTATCATTGGATATGGGATGCACAAGGGTCAAAGAATGAGGCATAGCTATGAAATGAATACGAAGTTTAGATTCCGCAGTGCTATAGAGAATCGGTTGGCGTAAGTAGGTACAGCCTAAGCTTAGTTCGGTGGGGTAGATGGAGCAGTGGCTGATCATGGAGTTCGGTTCAATTGTAAGGCCGGCTGGGTGATCATACAAGTTTGGCGATTCGGTGGTGTTGAGTGCTTGATGGTCGGGCTGAGGAATTTGTTCGGTAGTTTGGTGGTTCGGTGGCCAGTCGAGGTGGTCTGTTCGATGGTAAGGCAAGGCGACGATCGAACAAAAAATTTGGTTTAGTAGTGGAATTCGGACCGTGGAAGGTGGCTTAGCTAGATGTAAATTGGCTTGCATTTAGCTTGGCTTGATCATAGAATGGATCGGTAGGGAGGAGCATAGAGTTATCTATTAACTTCGGATATGGCTGCAGAGTTTGGAGTCTTTGACGAGTTGATGAGAGGTAAGGGTGGATGGCTCAGGGACGACTCGGGATAACCTTGGACATCGTGCAGTGACTAATTAAGCAATGGCATAGGGCTTTGAGGTCGATGATGTGATGACTTCGGGAGTAAGTACAATGAATCTACAACTTGAGGTGGATGTCTAAAGGCATTCTAAGGATGACGACTTAACGATAGGAGTCATGGCGGTGATCCACAAAGGCAAGTCTAACGATAGGGATTTACGAGTGGGATTTGCGATAGTTCCTACTATGGAGAAAGCCGAGATGGAACAACGATTAGTTCTATATTGGAGATGCATGCAAAGGGTCATTAATAACTCGAAGGTTTCTAATGTGCTCGGAAAGGAGTATGTGGGGATGCCTAACTAGATTACGATTGCATCCGGATCTTACTATAGTAGATTACCCTTGTCTTTATAATTATAGGCTTAGTTCCTAGCTTTTAGGAGTAGTATGAATTCGAGCACCAACGAAGTTGGGATTACGATTGGGTCCCTGGTTTGCAATTGTGCCATATGAGTAATCGTGTATCCAATGCACACGAGTGTAGGAGAGGACTGTTTGATGGATGCTATATTTTTCATGGTTGTTGTTATACTAGGATGTCACCCAATGTAGGTATTTTCGATTGTATACCTAGACATTGGGCATTGTACTATGATTGTAGTACATTTATATGACTTTGATAGTAGATTAGCATATGTTGATTGTTATGTGCTAACTCTTTGGATTTAAAGACGGATCATGTAACAACCCACCCCAAAATTGACCTAAGCCACAACCTAGAAAAGGCCCATCGGGACTTAGAGCCATTCTAAGATAGGCGGTTTGTTGGTGAAAAATTTAAAACATCACACAGTATAAAGAGCTATCTATCTAACTTTCAGAATCTTACAGCGGATGGATAAAATATTATAGCAAAACATGTACCCATAAACAAGAGCCATTTCAGAAACAAAAATCTTCTTCATAAAATCCTAAAATATCTCAACATAGTCATTTCAGTACATAAATCTCAACTAAAAATCGAAATAGCAATAACATAGTCTCAAATGTCTAGGTACATGAGAATAACATAAAATATATGAAAACTAAAGACAACTGCCACATCCATCAACTTCCCCACCTCTTCCTTCCTCAGTAATACCCTACGCCCCTAACCTTTGTTGAAATGAGGAGGGAGTCAAAATAACAAATTCTGGTGAAAGAAAATTCAATTTTTACGATAATAGAAATCTAAGTATAGTATCTGGAAATATAAAATGACTTTCGTATTAAAATCATTATACACTCACAAAGTTAAATGTAGGCCCGGAGGCCCTTCTAGCCTAACTACATAAAAGTCTACTTTAGGCTATAAGGCTTTTACAGTCTGACTATACCAAAGTCAACTATAGGCCCGAAGGCCCTTTTAGCTTGACTATACCTTTTTTCATGACTAGCACATATGATGCGAAATAGAAATACTCAAACCACTTAATATCTATTTAATGGAACTTAGGCAGACTCTGATCATTTAATACCTATAATAGGTAGATCCCCGTCATTCGGGGTCTAACCCCAAGGTGGGACCCTACATGGCTTCCTTATAACATCGCAAGAAATCTTATTAGGCCACTTAATACTTCAACTAAGAAAGAGGCGAACATTATGATAGTTTGATTCATGGGTTTTTGATTCATGACACAAGCTTCAGAGATCATGAGACGAGCTACAAAGAGAATACTATACAAAGGCGACAAAAAGAGAATAAAAGTATATTGTGCACTACAAAGGAGACAAGACTACAATCCAGAGATTAGTATTAATATTTTATTATATTGAGTCTTAGAATATTGTTAAAATCATTCCTCAAGTAGTCACACAAACATACAAATAGTTGTATATTGTTTTATACTTGAAACAATATAATCTGTGCACATAACATCAGGTCGGTCGACCGGCCAGAATTTTCGGCTGACCGAACCTGTTGTTAGCGCACGGATATGCTCTGTTTCGTGCACGATTTTAAACTCAGCTGACAGGTCAGAATTTTCAGCCAACCGGCCTGGAAATAACGGCTATTTTTCCGAAGAGTTGCGATCGTTCGTGAAGAGGAATCACCTTCAATCCAAGAGATATGGTCACAACCTTTGATTGAAACTCTTCATGAAAGATTGTAACTATTCTACCACTATATAAACATGTTTAATTCATTCCTACAATCACCAATACTTGTTTATAATTCTGAAATCTATTATCTATTTATTTCTACAAATAAAAGCATTCATTCTCATTCAATATCGCTAGAATCTCTGAATTAATTTATATACTTCGATTCTACGAGATTATCCTCCTTCTAAATCTTCACACACACTACATATTCTTGAGGATTTGATTTTAGGAAAATTATACTATCAAAAGACAAATCCGTGTTATTCAGAACACACTCGTCAACAAATTATTTGTATTAAGTTGAAGTCCTCTTCGGCTGTTGAGGTGGAAAAATTCCTGTTCGGCTGCTTAGGTGTGGTATACCTAATCCTCCGGGTTAAGTGAGGGGTTTAGTCCAGAGGATATTCTGGGACTGGACGTAGAACGGGAAATTGGAACCAATATAAAAATTCCTGGTGTGCTTACTTTAATTCTTATTTTACTGCTATTATCAGTTTCCGCATTTATATATTATATTACACGATCCTTAGTACTGCACGTACACTTTTATTTGGTATCAGAGCGAGGTTATCCTATAACTGTCACAAAGTTATTTGATATTTATTTCTAGTAATATGGCAAGGACACAAACTAACGATGTTGGCAATAACACTAATACTAGTTTCACAGAGGGTCAATCAACTTCACGACCTCCACTTTTTAATGGTATAAATTATAATTATTGGTCAACTAGAATGAGAATCTATATGCAATCTAGTGGTTTTGATATCTGGAATGTTATACAAAGAGAGTACACAACTCCTACAGGAGAATACTCAACTTGGAGTAACACACAAAAACTAGATGCTACATCAAATGCAAAGGCTATGAATATTTTATTTTGTGCATTAGATAGAAATGAATTCAATAGAGTTAACATGTGCACTTCTGATTATGAAATATGGAGAACACTTAAAGAAACACATGAAGGAACGAACAAAGTTAAATTAATTAAAATTTCTATGTTGAAAAATCAATTTGAAAATTTCAAAATGATGCCAAATGAATCTATAAATGATATGTATTCTAGATTCCAGGATATTTATCATGCTCTACTATCATTAGAACAAACATTTACTGATTTTGATGTTGTTACAAAAATCTTAAATTCTTTAACTGACGAATGGGAAAGAAAAGTCCTAGCCATTGAAGAAGCAAGTGATTTGTCAACATTAAAACTAGAAGAATTAATAGGTAATTTAATGTCCTACGAAGTAAATTTACAGGCAAAGAGAAATGTAGCACAAGGAAAGAAGAATGTGGCATTTCAAGCAGAAAAAGATGATTTCGACTCAGAGAATAAAGATATGGCAATGATTGCTAAAAATTTCAAAAAAATTCTGAAATTCAAAAGAAATAAATTTAGGGGAAACAAAAATAATTCCAACAACAATATCAACAGTACCAAACCATCATCTTCAGCAATGGAATGTTATGAATGTCACAAGAAAGGTCACATGAAGAAGGATTGTCCAGAACGTAAAAAGAGCAATTTTAAGAAGGACAGAACCAAACGAAGAGCTTTTTCAGTCACTTGGGACGACGCAGACTCATCATCCTCATCAGAAAGTGAAAGTGACAATGAAATGAGCAAGCAAATGTATGCTTCATGGCTTCATCAGACGATGTAAGTGATCTTAGTTTTGAAGATTTAACTGAAATTAATTCTGAATTAGTAGACTTAGCAAAGCAACTTAGAAAGAAAAATAAATATTTATAGAGAAAATTAGATAGGACAGTCTTAGAAGTAGATATGCTGAAAGATGAGAAGAAAATATTAGAAGAAGAACTTGAAATTTCTCAACAATAAAATTCTAACTTATCTCCTCAAATTTCTTCAATATCTGAAGAACTAGAAATTCAAAAAAATAAAAATGATGTTTTATTTTTTGAAAATAATAGCTTACATTCTAAAATTAAAGATTTAGATTTAGACAAATTTAGTCTAAAAATAAAATTTGATGACATCTCTAAAAATGTCTGCATTTCAATAAAGGAAGAGAGAGTCTTTCCAAAATACTAGAAAATTCTCGAACCACTAACAATAAATCTGGACTAGGATTTAAGAAACAAAATAATTTTGCTAAAATTAGGATTAATAATAATATTAAAAAGAATATTAAGAAAACAGTTTGTTCAAACACTAAAACCATTAAGATATGGATTCCAAAATCAAATAATGTTTTGATAAGAAATAATCATATCAAAATGTTCATGGAAATTGTTCATAATAACAAAAACTATGTTTATAAAGGGAATTCTAAACCCGTATGGGTTTGGCTTCCTAAGATCTAACTCTTAGGACCCTAAAAAGAAACGGGTACCAACTTTTTATAAATTTTTGCAGGTACCACATAAAAGGAGAGGAAAATGGATTTTAGATAGCGGTTGTTCAAAACATATGACTAGAAACAAAGAAATGTTGTCAAATATTATCTACTCAAATGGAGGATCAGTCACTTTTGGAGATAACTCTAAAGGATATATCATCGGAAAAGGCGATGTCAGCAGCAACGGTACCACTAATTTACCTCTCATTACCGATGTTTTATTAGTCAAAAATTTAAAACATAATTTATTGAGTATTAGTCAGTTATGTGATAAAGGTTTTAATATAACTTTTTCAGAAAATAAATGTAATATTTTCGATAAAAATCATAACACTATTTTTGAAGGAATAAGAGATAAAAACATTTATATTTTAAATATGAACGTTAAAAATGATTCAAATTTGTGTTTAATAGCTAAGGAAAATGATTCCTGTCTTTGGCACAAAAGATTTTGTCACATCAATTTTAATACAATCAACAAATTAGCTAAAAATAAATTAGTTAAAGGACTACCTGACATGAAATTCAAAACGAATATATTTTGTGATGCATGTAAATTAGGAAAATTAACAAAATCTTCTTTTAAATCAAAAAAAGCAATTTCTATAGAACAACCACTTGAACTTTTACACATGGATCTTTTTGGTCCAACTCAAGTTCAGTCTATTAATCATAATAGATATGTGTTTGTTATCGTAGATGATTTTTCTAGATACACTTGGATTTTCTTTTTAAAAAATAAAAGTGATACTTTTTATAATTTTAAAGTGTTTGTTAAAAGAATACAAAATATTAAAAGTTTGAAAATTAAAAATATCAGAAGTGATCATGGAGGAGAATTTGAAAATGAAGTTTTTGAACAATTTTGTAACAAGAAAGGTATTAACCATAATTTTTCATTTCCTAGAACACCACAACAAAATGGCGTTATAGAAAGAAAAATAGAACGTTACAAGAATGTGCAAGAAATTTATTAAATGAAACCACTTTATCAAAACATTTTTGGACAGAAGCTGTAGCTACTGCTTGTTATGTATTGAATCGTGTTTCCATTCGACCGTTAACTAAGAATACTCCATATGAACTTCTAAATGGAAGAAAACCAAATATTTCATATCTTAAAATTTTTGGTTCAAAATGTGTTATTTTGAATACTAAAGATCAGCTAGGAAAATTCGATCCAAAATCCGATGAAGGAATATTCGTAGGATATTCGGAACGAAGTAAAGCTTGTCGAATTTTTAATAAAAGAACTCAGATTATTGAAGAAAGTTTACATGTTTCATTTGACGAAAATTTTGTAAATATATATCCAATATTACTATCGATTCTAATGATGAAACTACTCAGAATAAAAACAGTAATACTAGTGAAAAATTTGATAATATTAATGAAATTACCGAAAATACAAACATTACTACTAATATAATAAAATCTCCACCTAGAATTTTACGGGATCATCCTGTACAAAATATAATTGGAGAAGTAAATACGAACGTTAAAACCAGACATCAATTAAATCAAGTTGGTCATGTAGCTTTTCTCTCTAACATAAAACCTAAGAATATAAAAGAAGCCTCAACTGATGACTACTGGATTCTTGCCATGCAAGAAGAACTAAATCAATTTGAGCGAAATGAAGTTTGGGAACTTGTTCCTAGACCAAGTGATCAATCAATCATTGGTACTAAATGGGTCTTCAAAAATAAAGCAGATGAACTAGGAAATATAACTAGGAACAAAGCTAGATTAGTTGCACAAGGATATGATCAGGAAGAGGGAATTGACTACGAAGAAACGTTTGCTCCAGTCGCCCGACTTGAAGCAATACGAATTTTATTGGCGTTTGCATGTTTTCATAATTTTAAACTTTATCAAATGGATGTTAAAAGTGCATTTTTAAATGGTTATATAAAAGAAAATGTTTTTGTTGAACAACCACCTCTTTTTTATCATGAAAAATTTTCGAATCATGTTTATATACTCAAAAAGGCTTTATACGGTTTAAAGCAAGCACCTCGTGCTTGGTATGATCGTCTTAAAAGCTATTTATTAGAATCTGGTTTTGAAATTGGTAAAGTAGATCAAACTCTTTTTATTAAGAAAGCTAAGAAAGATATTTTGATAATTCAAATTTATGTTGATGATATTATCTTTGGATCGACAAATGATAAGTTATGTCAGGAATTTTCAACTATAATGACAAATGAATTTGAAATGTCTCATATGGGAGAATTGTCGTATTTTCTTGGATTACAAATTAAAAATGGAATTTATATTAATGAAGAAAAATATTGTTATAATTTAACTAAACGATTTGGTCTGGAAAACACTTCTGCCAAACCAACTCCTATGAGCACAACGATTCATCTCGATAGAGAGGAGGAGGGCAAAAGTGTTGATCAAAAACTTTATCGTAGTATGATTGGATCGTTATTATATTTAACAGCTAGTCGACCTGATATAATGATGAGTGTTTGTTTATGTGCTAGATTTCAAGCAAATCCCAAAGAATCGCATATGCGAGCAGTTAAACGCATTATTCGTTATCTAACTAAAACCAAAGATTTCGGACTATTCTATCCAAAAGAATGTCCTTTCGAATTAGTTTCCTATAGCGACGCTGATTTTGGAGGAAGTCGGACAGATAGAAAAAGTACTAGCGGAACATGTCACTTCATTGGACATTCCTTGGTCTCTTGGTTCAGTAAAAAACAAAACTGCGTTTCTTTATCGACATGTGAAGCAGAATATATATCTGCTGATTTGGCATGTGCACAGGTCATTTACATGCAACAAACACTTCAGGATTTTAATTGTCATCTTGAAAAGTCTATAATTTATTGTGATAATACTAGTGCAATAAATCTTTCTAAAAATCCTGTCAATCACTCACGAACAAAACATATATATATTCGTCATCATTTTCTTCGTGATTGTTTGGAAAAAGGATTGATAAATTTAGAGTTTATTAATACTGAAAATCAGATTGCTGACATTTTTACTAAACCATTAAATGAAAATAGTTTTATCAAACTTAGACGAGATTTAGGAATAATGTCTCTAAAAGAGTTATAACTAAAAATATGCAAAATGTTTAAAACAAATTTTTTTTCTTCTGACCAAAGTGAGATTTGAACCCATGACCTCTTACTTGCTTGTTATATGGTGTATTATAGCCACTTGAGCTATAGTTGTTTCTTGTCTCAATCATCTTTTTAGTTTAAACTGTATTTTCATAACACTATATTTACAAATTATTTTGCTATTAATTACCTGTGATGAGAATTAAATACTAATTCTTAACCACTTGTTTTTAAGTAAACAAATACTTATATAAACTATGTTCAGTTTTCAAACAAATACTAAGAAAAGTTTATATTCAAAATTATTTGAAAATATCATCAAACAATGATTCTTACAGTTCCGAAAACTCTCGTTTATCGTATACATCTCCGGACGATGATTCCGATCGTATTCCTGAAAACGGACCCTGTCCTATTTTTCCCTTACCTAACCATGTCCTTAAATTCTCTCCTTCCCCAGATAAAGACCCCCGACATGGCTGGAAACCATGGGAAAACACTCATACCGGTTATACACCGGAAAAGAAGAAAGGCAAGATGCTATGGTCATATCTCCTTCAACTAAACAGAAAATAGATGAGATACACCACTATCAACAGCAACAAACGGATCTACAAAAGGAGTTATACTATGAACAAAAAGTTACGGCAAGACGTTTGAGCTTCCTAGAATGGATGGCCATAAAAATCTGTTCGTCGAAAAAGGAAGACATTGTTAAACCCACAACCTCCTCAAATCCTGCTCAATCACCAGTAGCTCCTACGTGGCCACCTATAGAGAATGTTCCATCTCCGAACTCTTGGAAACGTCGATACTAACAACCGGTGGTTAAGAATTCTTTAATATATATATATATATATATATATATATATATTGCTGATTTTCTATAAGTTGTATTAATATCATTCAAAAATAATAAAATTTCTCTTTGAACGATTTTTAAAAAAAAAACAAAACAAGCATATCTGGGCAGAACAACAGGGTCGGTCGACCGAAATCCTGAGTCGGTCAGCTGAATCCTTCCTGAAAGTTTCTTTTGTTCATTTAACAGGGTCGGTCGGCCGACCAGACATTTCGATCGACCGAACGACATAAAACTGGTGCTACCGGTTACAAATTTTTAACCCACCCGTTCATTTTTTCACCTACCTCTTCATTTTCACTTTCCCAATTTCAGATTTTTACCTTAGATTCCATTGAAATTTTATCAAATTTAAATGCCTCCTAGAAAGAAAACTAAATCTACCGGTGCTTCTTCATCAACTCCAGTGGATTCTCAAACAGCCTCATGGCTTGTGAGTGATAAAGCACTCGAAAGTTGGATAAAACTTCAAGATGCCAAGATCTTCGAGGAATCCTTCGTAAGTTATAATGATTTCTCTTCTTACAGCATTGAAAATGCCGCAATTGAAAGTGGGCTTGATACTTTTCTTGACCATAGAAAGAACAATTTGAAAATTAACCACATTATGGTCAAATTATTTCTTGCTAACCTAAACCTTGTTAATCCTTCTAGAAACACCGAAAATTGTGTTTGGACGTCGGTATGTGTTACGGAAATTTTCCTTTCACTAGATAGAATAAATCATATTTTGAATGCTCGACCGGGTGGAATATCGTTACATGATGTGGATTGCAATGTAATGAGACGCGACCAAATAAGCCATCTCTTTTTTGAAGATGATGCTATAGATTTCAGACAAACATCATCTCTTCGACCAAAAGCTAGACTTTTTCATCGTTTCATGATGAAATCCATTGTTCCAAGAGGCGGATCCTACCATTTAGTGTATCCTGAAAATTTTAAAGTTTTATATGCTATATGTGGGAATATACAAGTCAGTTGGGCATAATTACTTATGGATGAGTTTCTCTCATTTAATCAAGGCAAGATGCTTTATATTTATTATGGAGAATATATAATGAGATTAATCAACAACTCAATCTCACATGCTCCAGAATCTGAAACTAACAAAGTTCATCATTTTGATTCAAGGACCATTAAATTAATGAAGTTGTCGGATGCTCCACCAAGATTTATAAAATTTGATCAATGGCGTGCTACTTCTAGAGATCAACTACGCCGTAGCCATTCCACACCACATCCAACCACTCATTCTACGAAACGCTTAATTCGCCAGTCCACAATTCAAAGACCAATACCCGGACTTGGTACGGAAGCTGCTATTGATCTTCTGGCTCAAAATCAATTAGTTTTAGATGCCCGTCTACGGAAAATAGACGGAAGATTCAAGAAAATCAAAGGCTTCTTTGTTAATCTTTGGGATGCGTTACCATGCACTTCTGAAGCCGGTGCCTCTCATCTTGCTCCTGGAAAAAACCAGCACCTAATTTTTCTTGGTCAACTTTGGAAACTACAAGTTCAGGTACATCAGGAACTCATACTTCTCATACTCAGCGTCGTGGTAAAGAACAAGCTCCTCCTGATGAAAATATTCATCCATAATTTTAGGATACCGACGACGGTGAGGAAAGATCTTGTTGGATTATTTCTATTCTATTTTTATTGTGAACAATATTTCTATTTTATGTTGTGTTAAGTAATGGATCATTAACATTTTATTTGTTTTCGGTATGTAAGTTTAACTCTATGTTCCTAAATTTGATACATGATTTCATATTTTTTTTACATTCTATGCATCATAAGTATTCATTTTTGTCGATGACAAAGGGGGAGAAATATATGGAAGCTAACAAGTTTTTGCAGAAAAGTCTCCATATATTCAGGGGGAGAATTACAATATATACCACTTCGTCACATAAGTATTGTCATCAATCAAAAAGGGGGAGAATGTTGATTCATGGGTTTTTGATTCATGACACAAGCTTCAGAGATCATGAGACGAACTACAAAGAGAATACTATACAAAGGCGACAAAAAGAGAATAAAAGTATATTGTGCACTACAAAGGAGACAAGACTACAATCCAGAGATTAGTATTAATATTTTATTATATTGAGTCTTAGAATATTGTTAAAATCATTCCTCAAGTAGTCACACAAACATACAAATAGTTGTATATTGTTTTATACTTGAAAAAATATGATCTGTGCACATAAGATCAGGTCGGTCGACCGGCCAGAATTTTAGGCTGACCGAACCTGTTGTTAGTGCTCAGATATGCTCTGTTTTCTGCACGATTTTAAACTCAGCTGACCGGCCAGAATTTTCAGTCAACCGACCTGGAAATAACGGCTATTTTTCTGAAGAGTTGCGATCGTTCGTGAAGAGGAATCGCCTTCAATCCAAGAGATATAGTCACAACCTTTGATTGAAACTCTTCATGAAAGATTGTAACTATTCTACAACTATATAAACACGTTTGATTCATTCCTACAATCACCAATTCTTGTTTATAATTATGAAATTTATTATCTATTTATTTCTACAAATAAAAGCATTCATTCTCATTCAGTATCGCTAGAATCTCTGAATTAATTTATATACTTCAATTCTACGAGATTATCCTCTTCTAAATCTTCACACACACTACATATTCTTGAGGATTTGATTATAGGAAAATTGTACTATCAAAAGACAAATCCATGTTATTCAGAACACACTCGTCAACAAATTATTTGTATTAAGTTGAAGTCATCTTCGGCTGTTGAGGCGGAAAAATTCCTGTTCGGCTGCTCAGGTGTGGTATACCTATACCCTCGGGTTAAGTGAGGGGTTTAGTCTAAATCCAGAGGATATTCTGGGACTGGGCGTAGAACGGGAAGTTCAAACCAGTATAAAAATTCCCGGTGTGCTTACTTTAATTCTTATTTTACTGCTATTATCAGTTTCCGCATTTATATATTATATTACACGATCCTTAGTACTGCACGTACACTTTCAGATAGTCACTTAATACCTCAAACCAAAAAGGGACATCTCCTAAGCTTTTCGCCTATCGTATCCAAACGCAATTTATGACCCATAACTCACCTGTGACGTCTCCCATTAGACCGGTTCTCCAAAGGAACTAGTAGTCAAATTAACGGGGTAGATTTACCCTATAGAATTGGGACTAACCTCACATCGACTGAAGTTATTTATTATATGTGATGTCCTACATTAGTCCGAAAAGCCATACCACCGGTAGCTAGATTTAACCGGGCGGACTTCCATGTAGCTTTGGACTAATCTTGCATCCTTATAACTTAGTCATAACTTATATATATATTCAGTATATACATACATATATATAATTCTATGCGAACACTAATTGAGGCCATATATGGTATTCCCTGATTACGCCTCTAATTATGGACTAATTCCCTAATTTACTCTAACTACAAAACAATAAAGTAATATTATGTAACTATTCTAATAAAGGGAATACGTGGTATTCAATACGCTATAACCAATACATTATATTATACATATACATTTTATTTACACGAGGAGTTTTGAATCTAAAATATGCTTTGGCAATTCGCTGACAATTCGCTTACAGGGTGTTTTGCAATATCGATCTCATATAAATCTACATTCCCACATAAATAGCTACCAACCTAGCCAAATAAATAGATCAGTATCGATATGGACATTTACATTTGTTTATATTAGCACATTAGAATCTTTTTTTCTCTTAAGGAACATATCATCATAAATTAGAATTATCTATATTTAAACTTGAAGGAACTAGGCCAACCCGTAGTGGAAGAAATAGGTGAATTTAATTTTTTTTAACCATTTCGGATCTTTAATGGGCCTATGAAGTCTAAGTACATTTAGAACTTTTCTATGTTTCTTTTAAATAAAATCAATATTTTATTTAACTTCATAAATAAAGTTTCACTTTAATTTAATGTGTATGTAAGTTAGAGTATATAAAATATACTTTTATATACAAATTTGTATGTAACATTTACTTTTCAAATTTATCCAGAGAAGGAAATATAACATTTCCTTTCTCTTAGTTATTTAACTAATGAGGGGGCGTATATTTATTTGGAGAAGGAAACTTTTTATTTCCTTCTACTTAAATTATTCAATTAATGAGGGATCATAAATTTAGTTAGAGAAGAAAACTATTCATTTCCTTCTCTTGATTAAATTAAATAACTGATTAATAAAATAACATTAATGACTAATCTAAATATGACATGAATTGTAAATATATTTAGAGTAAATATTGTCAAGTGCAATATATAGGGAGTGTGCATAGTTAGTGGTAATTGATATGTATACATAAAATAAACAAGAACAATTTAAATGATTATTGCATAGGAACTGAAATGGAAATAAGTAAGGAATGCCATGAGTGATTGATAAAGTTTCCCATTTAGTAAAATTAATTAATGCAACATAATAATGACAATCAATAGGTACCATAATGAAAGAATATAGAAGGTAAACAATATTCTAAGATTATTTTCTTAATTAAAAAGAGAAATAATTTCATACTATGACAACATGTGTAAAGAAAAATAATTTTTATATGAATACATACAAGTAGATCCAAATATGTATATATGAAATTCAATCAAAGCTTTCTAATAATATAAATTATATAGTTATTACAGTCAATTTTAAAACTTTGATTTGTTGTTAAAATTCCTTTTATTCATATGTAAATATTTAATGCTATAAAAAGTGCACATAGTTTATGCAAACAAAAATACATACATGTATTATACTAAAATTACACTATTATGAAAGAATAAAAAATAGATCTATAATTAAAACATTGTATTAGTGCCATATAAATTTCATTTTTAACTCTAAATATAATTCAATCAATCAATATGAAAATGTAAATTTCCAGATTTAAAGAAATGAAATTTAAATTAAATGTTAAAACATAGAACTAAATTAAAAATAGTATTTTAAAATATATAGATTTAGTTTAAATTTAACAAATTAAAGAAAATCAGCTAATCAATTCAAACATATAAACATTCAGATTTAAAGAATTACAATTTAATTAGAATGCTTAAAAACACATATCTACACTTAAATGTTGTGTTAAAACATAAAAAAATTAATTTTGATCTATCAAATGAAAGCTCGATCATATCACTCAACAAATAATTCAAACTTCATAAACAATTTTTAATTAAGCAAGATAGCAATACATCTTTCAAATTATGAAAGTCAAATTAAATTTCCATCAAACATTGCAAAATCACTATCAATATATAGTACATAACATACCTTGCTACCCAATCCTTAAAACGCACCTTGTTGATATTGCCCTTGATTTGCACGTTGAATGAAGAATGCTTCTAGATCCGAGTGACTCACCTTATGATGTTGCCTAGAAATCACACCTTAGAATGATGATAACTCCTCATATCTTCAAGATCCACATCCTATCTTTGCATGAGATGGATGAACCACTTTTGTTTTATTTTATTTTATCTTTTTATTTGGAGTTGAAAGATTTAGGATTTTTTTTCTGTCAGGAAAATTTAGGAGGAGAGAAAGAATGAATGAGAATGAAATGAATTATACATACAGAATGAATTAAAGAATATGTTTTATTTAGAAGAAGGAAACCTTTCCTATTCTTTAATTGAAACTTCTCTAACTAATTCTCTTGATTAACTTTCTCTTTTCACTCCTATTTCTTTACATGGTATGGCTGAAAATTACATGCCATCAAATGACATAGGATTCCATAAATTATCGCATGTAATTTTCTTTTACTTAATTACAATGATATCAAATATCAACGCATGCAAATATAACTTTTATAAATGCATTCAAATAATTACAAATAACTACCAAACATAAAATAAAATAAATAATAAATAATATTTATCAAATACTAATTAATTTATTTAATTTACAAATTTTGTAAATTAATTAAATCATGTGGTTATTTGGAAAATTCATCATTACGGTTGTGTGATTCAAAGGTGTAAATTCAGTCGGCGATTAATATTGAACAATTCAAATATTAACGTTCACACATCACTTAGCAGGTGATGTGAACTTTGGTTGAATCCATCGCTTACACATCTTTTGGTAAAATCCAATTTTACTTATTATAAGCGGTACCTAATAGTGATAATTATTTATGCCAATTGTATTCATCAAAACTATATCACTTTGAATTCATGAAATTTGGTAATGGTCAAAATTCCAATATCATCCACATTCAACTTTATATTCCAAACACAAAGTCCTTGGTTCAATAATAATTTTTATTATTAACCAAAATGCTCTAGCCAGAGACTTTAACTTTGATTTTACTTGAGTTGACCATGATACTAACCCCATATAACTGAGGAGACGAATCCTCCCTTGAATGTGCTTCACTTCAAATACTTCCACTCGATTCAACTATAGTCACTCGATGGAACGTCATGTCTTGATTTGACTATAATCAAAGTGGAGCTTTCATATTGAAGATTCACAGTATTCTCAAGTCGAGAGAATTATGTAAATCAGTCGCATCGATATTTTCTGTTTGACCTTAGTTATATCAACCAACAGAGAACTATCGAGTAAGTCGTTCATAGTAATCCAATAACTATCAGTACGTAACCTCTAGGTGCCTCCAACAGTCATGAGTAATACACTCCAACATTTAGAGAGCATTACATACTCTAGTCTCAATGGTTACACTGATATCCAGTCTCGATGCATCTTGTCTAGGAACATTTAAAATGGTATTTTTTTTATTGTAATAAATTACTCACGGTTACAACATTTGTAACTACTATCACAAAATATGTCATTTATGAATTTTCTATAAAATATACTTCTAATTAAATTAGTTAATTAATATAACCATGTTATATCAAGTATATAATAGAAAGAAACACCTTCATTATGAACAAGATTATTCAACGAGTTAGATATATGCAACAAATTACATAATTGCCCCTAGGGCATACCCTTAACTCTATCAATCTTCCACTTGCACTTGTAGTCAATTATGGAATCTTATTCCAACTTCTCCAATCAATTTCTCAAAACTAGTTGGATTGGTCCCTTTGTGAACGGGTATGTTGTTATGTTATAATTACCTACTCTGTCAATCAACTCTCTCTGACGGTGATAAACTGTTTTATCATGTGGAATAATTTGGAGTATGTCTCTCGACTTCGAGTAAGCTCTAAGTTCTGTCACGAACTACATTACGACGTTGTTATTGTATAACTCTATCATGAGATTCTCAACATTTGGAATTTTCTCAGTTATATATTTGTGCACTTATATTTTTTATATACATTTTTTTGATTACGGCGCTATTCAGTGCGATGTACCTAGCCTTTTTTCACTGAATCGGCCACGGTCTTTCATTTGGAACATTTACAACTTAAAATTTTGTTATTGACGTAGTATACTTAATATTACTTGTGAAAGTTTTGAGTCTGAACATTTCTTCATAAGGAATTTATGTTTCTATAAACAATTCTCTAGTATTTCATAAATACACGAGAACACTTCAAACAACTAGTCAGTGATATCAATTTGGATTTGATATTGTTTCATATATCAAATACATAAAAAATCATGATATCGTAGACAATACAACATGTATGATAATTTCTTTTGCTAATGCAAAGAAATAAATCTTACATGTTCCATATTGAACATTTTAATAAGGTGTCTTTGCATATCATTTGGGACATTCCCGACATCTTTTATACTCACTATAAAAGACATCTTTAATTAATCTAATATTGAGTATTAAAACAGCTAAGGCTGATTTTAACATAAGTACATCGTTAAAATCAATAGTGTGTTGTTTACTTGTAGTTTAGAAATATTAGTGTACCTTTTAACATTCTTTCTTATGAAGACATGCTTCCTTTACACTTTGATTGAAAATCAAACTATTTGATATTTCTATCAAAATACTTATTCAATCTTGATAGTTATAAAATGATACTTTCAAATCATTTCTTGAATCATATCCAAAGACTCACAAACTAATATCTCTCCCACTGACTTCAAGACATTTTGATTATTATGTGTAAATTTTACTCTAAATCATTATTTAAAATTTCCCATTTCAGTACATACATACCAAACATAAAGTCATATCAAGTAGTAATTTTGTAAGCAATCTGAATTAATTTGAGCACATTGAATACTCAATCTATTACACTAATTTCAACAATTGAAATTTGTGATATTATTCTCACCAACATTGCTTATTTAATTCCAACTACATGAGTCTTACTCATAAAGACATAATCATGGCCGATGGATCACATCCCTTAGGTTACAACTAACAAAATCACATTTTGATAGCGTAAGTTAACAAGATTTCTTGTCAACACCCCAAAGTAATACAAAGAAAGATTGGTAGTCTATTACAAGAATAGTGAGTGAAATTCCCTTGTGAATTGCCTTTTAATTTGACTTTATTCATTGATAATTCTTAGACCAGACCTTTCGTCATCGTCGAAAGTATATACTGTGGATTAAGCAACCTTTCGACTTTATTTAGTGTTAACCAAATTTACGGTCAACACTCCAAAGAATCCAAGTAAAAGAAGTTATTGAGAAAAGTTGGAAGATGGAATCTCTAAAGGATTAACGAATGTTCAGCTGATAGCTCTGAGCTATTCGGAGTGATAGGATTAGTCCGAACTATACCGAAAGGTTAATGATATGTAGAACTTTCTTTACTTCATTACTTAGGATTAGACTTATAACCTTTCGATGGGGTGAAGAAGACTTGGATATGAGATTTAGGAGGAAAGAAGTCTTTCCGATCTTGTTGAATTAACGTAGAAAGGTATTTGATTTGGTTAAACCTTTATAAGACTCCACCCAAAAGCTTTTTCCTCGACCGGGATTAGATTTCCTTGGTTTATCTTATATAGAGAGTTAACTTGATTCTTTACTGAAAGGCTGGGCAAGCAGCTGTTTGGGATTCGAAGTGATGCTAAGGTTGATGGGACACGACAGGTAATGATACTTCGAGAAAGGTTTGACCATCGGGATTTATGACTCCGAAAGGTTTTATGTATATCAATTCTGATAATCCACATTTAGGTCCGAAGGGTTATGAAGACCGCCCAAGAAAGAATATCATTGTTTCTGTTGGTTCGGACCTTTTGGAGGAACCATACCTGAAAGTTGTTATTAAACCAGCAAAGATTAATGTAAACTATAAAGAGATTGTACAAAATTTAAGACTTCCCTCTGATATTTGAATGGACTTCTCTTTTTAATAAATTTTCCCAAATCACTACCCAATTTGGGTTACATAACTATGATTTTAGAAAGACAAGAATGGAATGAGGAAAAATCCACCCCCGGAATAGGACCTCTTGGGTCTTATTTATAGATACCGGCGACTATGCTTCGACCCTTATGCCTTCGGCTGATTCGAAGGGTTCCTTCCTTGTATACGGTTGCTAATCTTTCAACTTCATCGAAAGGTTTTCCTTTCACATATCAACTTGAATTTTTGAATGTTAGCGAGGGAACTTTTCTTCCATTTATTTTTAGGAATCCTCTGCTTTTTTGGAAGGTTTGCTATCCATAAGTATATGAACCCTTTGGTAGTGTCGGAGGGTTCTTGGCTATTGTGAGTCCTTCGTCTTTGTCGGTATGTTGCTTTTAACCTGGATGTTACCGAGGTCCTAACTTTCTTTAAACATTGTCTGTAGATTACCTTATGCAATTTGCTGAGTTACTATTATTATCTTCATCATATACCCTTCGGCACCGCAGAAAGGTGTCTAGTAAGTGTCCCGACCAACCCAAAAGGCTTATCATGCTTCCGGAAGGGTTGTTATAGGGCCACATGCCCTTGTCTTGACTTCTTTGTCTTCTTCAAAGGGTAAGAGATTATTGGATATTGTGGAACAATACCCTCCGTCTTCTTCGAAAGGTCTTGAGCTGCTTCATATTGATGATTGCATCCCTTCAACCTCATTGGAAGGCCCGATATGGATTCCTTTTCTTCTATCCTTTGTTTGAGATCTTCTGACTTAAGTGGAAGGTGAATTTTTTGAGTAATAGTTATCTACCATTCTTTGCTGATTTTCAAGCATTGCTTTCAAAAAAAAACTTTCGACCTAGTTGAAATGAATTTCGAATGTGCTCCAACCAATTCTTGCTATGCTTTCGAAAAGGTCATCATGGAGTTGCACCTGCTTTCTTTTATTTCTTCATCTTCTTTGAAAGTAAGAACTCCCTGAACAGAACCTTTTGACTACTTCGAAAGGTTTGACGCTATTAAATCTTGATGGCAGCATCCTCTCGACTCCTTCAAAAGGTTTGGTTTGAGCTCCTTCTTTGTTTTTGTTGAAAAACCTCTCATTCTAGTCAAAAAGTGGATTCTTAGAGCATCACCCCGCCTATGGACTTTGAAAGATAGCCTTAGACTTCGCCGGAAGCTCCTTGTCGAAAGGTATGATTATCCAGAACATCTTGTTGCTTTCTGATCTTTCCTCATGCTCTCGTGATCCTTCTTTCATACTTCGTTCTTCTGAGTATTTTATGGTTAACATTTATCCCCCCCCCCCCACCCCCTCCCTCGTATGAAAGAAGCTTTTGTTCTTTAGGACAAACTTCAATGAACTTCCTTCTTTGCCTTCTACAAAATAGATTATAACTTCTATTAAGGTTATGACTTTGTTATGGAATCTTAAAGAGAAATCTCAGATTTACACAGCTAATATTCAAGAAGTCGTTAGAGTAATATTTCCAGATAAGTTGCTTTGTAATGACCATAATTAAACTTCCTTAAGAATATGGAGTATTATCGTCTGACTTGCAGATATCGGTTCAAATAAATGAACCTTTGGAGAATATCTATTACAGACCCGTGATATTTCTTTCTTGAATTAAACCTTTTCAACCTGTGGAAATAAATTTCATGCTATTGGGGACTTTTCCTTGTCCCTTTAATTTTCCTTTATTTTCAACCTTAAACCTTTGATTGGTAATTCTCATTTAGTGAAAAAGTAGAAAGTAGTTTAGCAATGTTTCCATTTGGTGTCATGAAGATCTTGTATTTTCAATTCAATGGAAAATTCATAAATCATCATAAAATTCAATAAAGAGAACCAAGAAATCATGAACTCATGAAATAAGTGATCAATAGGAAATCGTCATGAAAATTCAAAGGGAAATTGTAACACGTAAACTTCATAAATCATCAGAGAAATCAGTAGGGAAATTCATTAAACTAATAATTCAGCAAGAAATCACCACGGTGATTTAATAAAGAAATCATGAATACAAGATCAGCAAATCATAAGTAAAAACCATAGGTAGAGTAGAGTACACTAAACACGAAAACCTGCAAGATCACCAAAAATTCAATAAGGAAACTAGAAATACAGAATTCGTAAATCATTATGAGAATCGACCAAAGGAATCTAGAATTTATGAAACTAGAAATCGAAAATTAAATAAGGAGACAGGAAATGGGAAATCTTCGAATCATCATAAAAATTCATCAGGGAAATCAAGAACTCATTAAACAAGCAATTAATAAGAATCATCACGGAAATTCAGTGGAGAGAAATACAATATCTGGAATTCAACAAATCATCATAAGAGACCAATAGGGAAATTCAAAATTCATGAAATTAGGAATTTAAGTAAAAGTTGTCATGAAAATTTAACAAGGTAAATATGAATATGTAATCTATAAATCATCATAAAAGCAATATTGAAATTCAAAATTTACGAAATCCAAACTGAAATTTACATCAATAGAAATGATGAAACTCAAAATTCACAAAATCAAGAACTTATCCAAAGTCTCGTCAGGATCTCATCTAGCGAATTAAATATTCAAAGCTCCATTTAATATAAGTATGAAGCCATAGATATATCTAATAATAACATATTTAGTAGATTTCAAATAAAAGATAACTAAGTTGATATAACCTTAATTCTAAGATTATTCACAGGAAAGTTTCCTATTAATAAATGTGTTTCTCCTAAAGTGCCTATAAGTTAGTAGTATATGTATATATATGTATACAGGTATAATAGACTCTTTTATCCATTCATTCACTTTATCTCAATGGATCAAGGAGTGGCTTTCTTAACCTAATCTTGGAGCGAAGCACTTTATCTTTGTGACTAAAAATTTATTATCTATTCTATTCCTTTAGATTTCGTATCAGTCTTTATTTTTGTATCCATATTATGGATTCCTTCTTCCATTTTTTGGTCTAATGCTTTTTGTAGTATAAAAGTTTCTTAATCCTTTGATGTTGGAATCACTTTACTATAATTGGAAGTTCTGTAATTCATTAGCATATCCTTTGCCTCTGTGTGTATCCTCTTCCAGGATTCCAACTTTGTCTTAGATGAGGGATAGGTTTTTTTTCTTTAACCCTTAATTCGCTTGGGTTCTGACTTTCTTCTTGAGTTTTAGACATCTTTATCTTTATTCTTTTATTCGGTGCCCCTACTAGGCTTGGATGTCTCAATCTACTCTTTGATGAGCCACTCTCTCGGCTCGGATATCTTAATCTATCAAAAGCCTCTCGTTGGGCTAGACATCTTAGTCTGTTGTTTGATGATCCCCTCTTTAAGCTAGACATCTTAGTCCATTGTTTGATGAGGCTCTCTTTGGGCTTCCCTTGTCTCAAAGGGGTATATACTTAGATGACCTTTCTCCAGAAGCTTCCGTTGAGCACTTTATCGGATCCTTCCCTAAGAGGTAATTTGTACGTTAAGGGATTTTGATTTTGCAGATGTTTATCCTGACCTTCCTTTAAGAGGCGATATCGACAGTAGGGGATTTTGATTTTGCGGGTGCTTATCTTGACCCTCCCTTGAGAGGTGATATGGATGTTAGGGGTTCTATCTCTCCCTCTAAGAGATGCAACGGAGTAGCTGTTGAAGTGTATGATTTTTGTTTGATGATAATAAATATATATATATATATATATATATTCATTTAAATGTATTTGTTAATGTACTATTTTATTTGTCACATAATTAATAAATATTTGCTGAATAAAATAAATAACACAGAATTTAAATTCAAATAGATATTTTATTCAAACAAATATTTTATTACAATTTTAAATATACAACTTTGTGCTCTCACTATATATACAAAATTTCAATTACACTACATTTTAATTTATACAACTGTCCTCACTACATATCGCTCATTACATCATTCACTTGTATTATTCTTCAACTCTATTCTAGATTGAATCCAGCATCTGAGCAATCTGCAAAAATACACACTGACGCGGTAAATTGAAAATAAAATATTTTTGCAGTATAAAATAAAATGCTACTTTGAATTATTTGCCTCGGTTATTTGGGTTGTTTGTCATCATTTGATTTTGAATTCACCATACATGAACAGCTTGTGACGTGCATAGTGTATCACTGTACATGCCACAATGCCGTGCACACCGATATACACTTGATAAAATTGTAGGGACAGGTGAGCACAGGTCAAACCCAAATGAAAAGCCGAGTTCAACTCAAGTGCAATACAAATAAAGTCATGACACGAGCACAAGGTCAAACCCGAGCTATAAGCTAGATTCAACTCAGATGCGATGTCAAAAATCAAAATGAAGTACACAAGTAAATCCAAGCATCAAGCTTATATGACAGTAAAGTATGAATGCGACGACTGGTCAGAGAAACAAGCAATCAAAGTCAATACTAACATCAATGGTGCACATGCATATCAAAGACCAAACATGAATCAAATTGTCAAGTGCAAGGAACGGTTTAAATGGCCAGACTTACAAATGGAATTATGAATAAGACCAACCAAATGGAACAGGATAGTGAACATCGTGCACAGCAACTAACACATACATATATGAACACACATGTATGCAATGCACAACAACTCGAATATCAATGGCACTGCCTCAATAGTCAAAGCATCATCAGCAAACAAGAACAATACTGCATCAAGTAATCAAGTCAAGTAGACTGTACATGAACAAAACCATGTAACATATATGTAAGCAATTCGAAGTAGTAAAACTCCAATGCAAACCAGTGAAAACACAGCAGTGTGCAAATGAAAACCACAAGACATCACACCAGAGACATGTACAAATGTGCAAAACCAAATGCAAATTACAACTTCATGCATAAAACCAAATACAAGTCGATGAAGCAGACCATCTACATGTAATCAAGATGACATAGAACAGATTTCAAGTGGAAAGCACATTGAAACCAGACATTGTTCAACAGACTGCAACACTACAAGAATTGAACAAATCATATCACAAAATCAAAGAAGCCGATGTCAACAGAGAACAGAGCAGCAGTCAATATAAATTCAAAACCATCGTCAAATAGTATCGAACAAGTCAGAGTCACAACAGAAATCACCTTAGTCGAAGTCACCAGCAAAATCAACGTCGTGATAACCAAGGCAAAATTATACGAATTGAAGAAGTCGAAAATCATCTCAAACGTTCAATCAAAATCATACGGCCGAGACAAAATTAACTGATGAATAAAAATGATTATGTACATATGAATTTATAGGACATCGAATCCTATATAAACCCACAATCATCATCGGCTTAAGATCAATTGAGTTCAAGTAATATCATAGTGCATAGAATTAATTAGGAACTCGAATCAAAGTTGAGGGTATTATAAATCGAAAAGGGGACAGACATACCAAACTCAAAACATCATTCAAACTCGACGAATTGATGCAGCCTTGCGCAAACTCGAAGAGACGATCATTCAACTGAGCAAGCACGCAAGATTATACAATCAAACGATCAATTGAAGCGGTGCGTCAGTTTCACAAGGCCCTAATTTGGAATGAAGAGGAACAAACACGAGGCCGTCATTCTTTTTGGAGCAAACCAGGCCGACATAATATAAAAGAAAGAGAAAGAGAATTTCTTATCTAATTTTGGGCCGGCTATTTACTTTGAGCTTTTGTATTTTAAAAATTAGGGTTTTGTTTCACAATTGTTTTAAATTTGTACTTTTCTTTTTGAACCTTTGTGATTTCTAGTCGTGTGACTAGGGTATGAGTTGTGGCAGGATTTTGAGCGTAGAGTTAAGGTTAGTCGATAGGGGGTGTCGTGATTTTACGTGTGTAAGCATCCGACTACTTAATTTCTAGTAGAAACCTTGGGGACAGCACGTAGGCAGGGTTTTGCTGAAGCTGGGTAAATTCTGTATTGTTCTATTTCTGCATTTATTATTCTACTATTATTTGTGCTGCTATTATTCTGATATATCTGTTTTGAAAATATTTTATAAATTTCCACATTAAATTTTTATAATTAATAGTATCACCCTATTCTCCCTCCTCTAGGGTGAAATCGATCCCACAAGTGGTATCAGAGCTAGGTTCAATAGCCATTTTTGTTTTAAAATTTTAATTTTTTCAACGACCAATTTTTACTTTACAAATTTGAATTTTTAAATGGCTTCTTTTAATAATGCTTTTGCTAAGGGTCGGTCCAATATTATTCCTCCTATTTTGATAGAACAGGTTTTTTGAATTAGAAATTAAAAATAAAATTTTATTTAAAATCTATTAATTTTTTTTGTTAGGATATTATTGAAAATGGGTGTGAGATAAAAGATGAGAAAATTACTTCAATAATGCTCTTGCTATGCATATATTATATTCTCATATTAATCAAGATAATTTTAACTTTATCTCTCATTGTGAAAGTGCATAAGAAATTTGGAATACTTTTGATTCAATTTATGGTGCAAAAGTCAACAACCGTGAGAGATCCTCCATAATTGACTCGGTTAAGGAAACGTGCTTAACAGGATTGGTAAAAGGAAGTAATGATGATAATGATGATGAAGCAGCTGAGCTGGCATTACTAATGAAGAGATTCAAAAAATGGAACCGCAAATACAGAAATCCAGCTCTAAATCAAAAATTGAAAAGCAGAATAGTCAAAGCACTGGACAATCCAGAAGAACGGGAGATCATCTGTCACAAGTGCAACAAACCCGGACACATCAAGCCCAATTGTCCTCAAAATCGACACGGCGAAGAAAAGAAGTCAAAAAGGAGAAGCAAGGTATCAAAACTCACCCACTTAAAATTACTTATATATTTCCATGAAATTAATGGCTGTTTCGAAAGGCTTAGGAAGAAATACGCTAAACTTGAATCACAAAGAGATACTTTGATAGATTTAAATAAACATCTTGATCAATTAGTTAAAAACTATCAAAGTAAGATCCCTAAGTGTGATAAGTGTCCATTACCCCAAGAAGAGATTAAAAAATAAGAAATTAAAATTAAATCGCTTGAAAATGAAATTCTGATTTTGAAATAGAGTGAAAATACTAGAAGCAAAAATTCTATTAAAAAGTGTACTCAATTATTAAATGAAAATGAATCACTTAAAACACAAGTCCAACAATTGTCTACTACTTTAGGAAAATTTTCCAAAGGAGAAAAATCGTTAAATATGTTATTAGGGAAACAAACTAATATTGTTAGACAAGGACGTAGGTATAATCAATCTAAACGGGCTAGAAATGTAATTAATGAAGTCAAATCCGAGTGCACAATCTGTAGAAAATGGACACAATCACAATATTTGCTGGTATAGACCCAAAAATATCAAAACTATTCCAATTTGGGTTCCAAAAGGCACAAATATAAAATCTCTAAAAGTCAAACAATTCTGAGTGCCAAAAGGAACATATATAAATAGTTTTGGGTCTAATGGACATATTTTTCAAAATCATTTGCCACTAACAACCATGTACCTATAAAAACAAATAGGTCACAAAAATCTTTTATTGTGTAGGTGTGGTGGCACGCTAAGGAACAACAATAGTGCTATCTGGATTCTGGCTGTTCCAGACACACAACGTGCGACTAATCAAAGTTCCTTAGCCTAGTACAAGGGTAGCAAAATCACAATGGGCAACAATGAAAAATTATCATAAAGGTAAAAAAGGTAACGGTATATTTATTTTGAACAATTATATTAAATGTGATAATCTGCACCATAATCTGAATTAAATCAGCCAGTTATATGATAAAGAAATGAATGTTGATAATGATTATGACTTTTTCAAAATAGTTAGCCAATTATTCTTTTATGCCGAGAACACTACAATCCTTGAAATACTTCATATAGATTTAATTGATGATAATACATTTGGCTAACTCTATATTCACGGTTTTGTTTACACGGTTTCAATTCAAATTTAAAAGATGTAAAAATGATTTCAAAGTATTTGTTGCAACATCAAGGTCTGGTCTATGACGTCAAACTACTGATAATCCTGAGTGAAAGAAAAATTCAAATGCAGATTACACTGGTAATCTAGTTGATAGAAAAATTACTGTTGAAATGTGATTTATGTTGAGACATTCTGTAGCTGCATCGTTTTTCAAAGAAAATATCTACATATTTTTCATTTCAAATATTTTCAAATAGCAGAAAATTTCTTATAAAAACTCTTCTAGAAAATCATTTTTGACCTTATTTTAGTCATTTTTAGAAAATTTGATAACTATTTTTGAATTTGAGCTTGAATGATTACATTAACTAATCTGACTCCCTACTGATTATCGAAAAGATAAATAGTGATTAAAAAGTGATGAGTGTTGATATTAATCATATGTTATAACTTGAGACAATATAATTAGTAAATTTCTTTAGAAATTTAAATAAGAATTATAATTACTTTTTATTGGTAAAAATTCCATGACCATTTCTATTTCTATCATATTTCTATCAACCATCACTCATCAAAATCCAATATAGTATGTAAATATGTGGTATTTTTTAACGGGAAATCATTTGTTTTTCAATTTATTTATTTGTAATAAATACCAAAGAATTCACTCTCATTTAAAAGTCCTCACGGTTATGCATGGGTGAATTACTTGGAATTTTTGATTATGTGTTTCCACGCTCATTTAAAAGTCCTCATGGTTATGCATGTGCGGAACGCATATTAAAATTGATTAATTAAATAGACAAGTTGATTCTAATCTCATTTAAAAGTCCTCATAGTTATGCGTGGTTAGAAGATAATTGATTTTAAAAAAAATTGGAATACTACTAATCTCATTTAAAAGTCCAAACGATTGTGCATGGTTAGTAGATATTCAAATTCTTGTAGTAAATATACCATAAATAGATACAACTGTATGGTTTTATATGATGGTATCATCTCTATCACTCTAAAGTGGAATATGCGTTAAACCGAGTATTTATGATTTTTTTTTTGATTTTTTATTGAAATTTAATATGTATATTCGATTGAGTTTTAACGTTGTATTAATGTCTATCACCTTATCTTTATTTTTCTAACACTATTACTCTTTTGCTGATAACAAAAGAGGGAGAGAAAAGTTAAGATTTTGGGCAAACAAAGGTCAAATATTTTCTATTTGCATCTAGGCTCATTTGCATATTTTTTATTTACATGCATATATGAAGCAGGAGCTTATATAGAGAGATGCATTCAAATAGGGGGGCAAATTGAATAATCAAATATATTTAATAAATTAAAAATCTTAAATATATGTTTGTTTTCATCGAAAGAGGGAGTTTGTTGAAGTACATGATTTTTTTGATGATAATAAACATATATATATATATATTCATTTAAATGTATTTGTTAATGTACTATTTTATTTGTCACATAATTAATAAATATTTTCTGAATAAAATAAGTAACATAGAATTAAATTCAAATAAATATTTATTACAATTTTGAATAGTACAAATTTGTGCTCTCACAATATATACAAAATTTCAATTACACTACATTTCAATTTATACAACTGTCCTCACTACATATCGCTCATTCACTCGTATTATTCTTCTACTCTATTCCAGATTGAATCCAGCATGTGAGCAATCTGCAAAAATACATACCGGCATAGTAAAATTAAAAATAAAATATTTTTACAGTATAAAATAAAATGCTATTTTGAAAATATTGTTTGCCTCGGTTATTTGGTTTTTTTGTCATCATTTAATTTTGAATTCATCATACTTGAACAGCTTGTGACATGCATAGTGTATCACTGTATATGTCATAAGGTCGTGCACACTGATATACACTTGATAAAATTGCAGGGACAGGTGAGAACAGGTCAAACCCAAATGAAAAGCTGGGTTCAACTCAAGCGCAATACAAATAAAGTCATGACACGAGCACAAGGTCAAACCCGAGCTATAAGTTGGATTTAACTTGGGTACAATGTCAAAAATCAAAATGAAGTACACAAGTAAATCCAGGCATCAAGCTTATATGACAGTAAAGTATGAGTGCCATAACTGGTCAGAGAAACATGCAATCAAAGTCAATACTAACATCAATGGTGCACATGCATATCAAAGACCGAACATGAACCAAATTGTCAAGTGAAAGGAATGGTTCAAATGGCCAGACTTACAAATGGAATTATGAATAAGACCAACCAAATGGCACAGGACAGTGAATTTTGTGCACAGCAACTAGCACATACACATATGAACACACATGTATGCAATGCACAGCAACTCGAATATCAATGGCACTGCCTCAACAGTCAGAGCATCATCAACAAACAAGAACAATACTGCATCAAGTAATCAAGTCAAGTAGACTGTACATGAACAAAACCAAGTAACATATATGTATGCAATTCGAAGCAATAAAACTCCAATGCAAACCAGTGAAAACACGGTAGTGTGCAAATGAAGACCACAAGACATCCCACCAGAGACATGTACAAATGTGCAAAACCAAATGCAAATTACAACTTCATGCATAAAACCAAATACAAGTTGATGAACAGACCATCTACATGTAATCAAGATGACACGGAACAGATTTCAAGTGGAGAGCACATTAAAACCAGACATAGTTCAACAGACTGTAACACTACAGGAATTGAACAAATCATATAACAAAACTAAAGAAGCCGATGTCAACAGAGAATAGAGCAGCGGTCAATATAAATTCAAAACCGTGATCAGATAGTATCGAACAAGTCAGAGTCACAATAGAAATCACCATAGCCGAAGTCACCAGAAAAATCAATGCCGTGATGACCAAGGAAAAAATATATGAATTGAAGAAGTCAGAAATCATCTCAAACATTCAATCAAAATCATACGGCCGAGATAAATTGTTGTGTGCATTTCCACCACCGAACCAGCGAGCACGGGGACACCACTGAACCAATGCTTCTCCCCTACATGCCGAACCAGAACCTTCTCCCCTAAATGCCGAACCAGAACCTTCTCCCCTAAATGCCGAACCAGATGCCTCTCCCCCTACATACCGAACCAGCTCCTCTACCATCCCCTACCGAACCAAACCTTGCTCTACTACATGCCGGACCTACCGCATCTCCATGCGCACCGAACCAACCCCTTCTCCAACATCTCACTGGACCAACTCCCCTCGCTACCGAGCCGCCTACCGCCGAACCAACTCCACTATGTCCCACCGGTCCAACGGCTACCGGACCAACAAACATGCCGAACCATCCCTCGCCCATCCATCACCGGACCGACCTACCTAACCTACCACCGAACCACCTTTTACCGGATCAAATTCCACCGAATCCTACCGAGCCAAACGTCATCCACTCTCCACCGAACCAAAGCATACCGAATCAACACTGCCAGGCCAGATTGCATCAGCCCAGGCCCACCAGCAGCTATACACATCCAAGACCCTGCCTCCGACCTTACTCTATAAATAGAGGGGCAGGGGTACGACAATGGCAGACAAGTTTGAGAGCTCAAGCACGGAAGGAACTTTCAAACAACTTTCATATACTTGTAATCAAAGCTTTGTACTTGTAATCTGAAGAAAAAAGGAGAATAACATATAAAGTGGACGTAGGCACGTTCTGGCCGAACCACTATAAATCTGTGTGTCTTTTACAGTTTAGTCCCTGCTTTTTACATATTTGCATAAATCACCCAAATCATTGAAAACAACATAAAATCAACTAAATAATACGACTTGGAGGTGTTTGCCCATTTTTTGTGCAAACATTTTTGGTGCTTTCACTGAAAAGGTCGAGCTAGAAGCTACAGCTTCTCCTACTCAACCTTCTTCCTCACAGCATCGTTCCTTGCTCCGACAACATGACTTCCAGGCAGAGGAGAGATGTTAACAAAGGAAAGAACGTCGCAGCCAGCAATATCCCAGATTCAGTGGCCCCAAATCAAGAGAATCATCCCGTTTTAACAGCAGTACCAGATGAAAATCAGGCAAATCCAACAGCCCCCGCCGCGGAACAACCAATTACCAGGGCGGACCTGGACAGGGTTGTGGCTGAAGCAATCTAACCACTTCGCATCTCAACAAGAAGCCTTGGTAGACCAACTCATGTCACGCCTAAGGGATGCTGAAGAATCCAACCGCAACACCGAACCATGGGGTAAGTCCCGATCTGGAGGATCTGAAAGGCGACAAAGACCTTTCCTCTTCAAAGAGGTTAACAACAGAAACAGCCATGGTAGGAGTCAAGCCCGGACTCAGCCCGAATTCCAACCCGAGGAAACACTTGGAACCGAACCCAACGGGGGAGGTGCCAGGCAATGGTCGGATGTAGCTGAGCCTGTCATGCTACCTAACCATGAAAACACCAATAGACGGGGCCGAGCTGGAGTCCAGCCCGAAGTTGGACCAGAGGAAGTGCTGAGAACGGAACCCAGCAAGGGAAGATCAAGGCAAGGGCCAACTATGGCTGACCCCAGCATGCCCCCAGAAGACCAGAGGCAGCCTTTGGAGAATGTTAGGAGCGACAGACGATACCATCCCTATAAGTCGTCTGGACGGACTCAATCCCTCAGAGAAGAACCAAACTCATTTCTATCCGCTCCAAGTTCTGATGAAAGGATGGCGCGATTGTTCAGAGAGTGCGTCTAACGGGAGCAAAGGGATCGGGGAATAGGTGCTAGGGTAACCAGCCCCTTCACCCGCAATATCGAAACTGCCATCACCCCCCGGGAATGGAAAATGCCAACGATGGAACCTTACAAGGGAACCTCTGACCCCATCGTACACCTACAGAGGTACACCCAGCATATGCTCATGAGCAGAGCAACAGAGGGAGTGTTGTGTAAATGCTTCCCACTATTCTTGGCAGATCTAGCTACCTCCTGGTTCTGCCACCTACCCCAAGGGTCCATCAGCTCATGGGAAATGTTGAAGGAAAAGTTCATCAGCCAGTTCCGCATTCATGTGGAACAACCCAAGGACGCTTATTCCTTATCTAATATCAAACAGAAACCCGGAGAGACATTGCAACAATATCTAACTCGATTCAACGCCGCGGCAACCGCAGTCCAAGATGCCGACGAGTAACTTATCCTAATGGCCCTCTGCAGCGGTGTACATCCAGATACTAAATTTGCTAGAAGACTAACCAAGGAAAAACCAGCTACTTTACCTGATTTCTTCCATGAAGCTGGAAAGTATATGAGACTTGAGGACGCTGCCACTGGGAGGCAATCAGGGCAACAGGCTAACACGGCTACAGACAGGGTCCCCGCTGCAGCAAAGGATGTTCGAAGAAATGACTCTAGAGACAATGCTGGGGGCAAAAAGGGAGAAAAGCGCTTATATCGACCGGGACCAAGATTTGACTCTTACACTTCTTTGAATGAAACGATCGAAAACATCTTCCTAGCCACTCAAGACGAAGTTAGATACAAGCGCCCCCCGCACAAGAAGGAGTCAGATAGCGCACTCAAATCTGGAAAGTTCTATCGCTTCCACGAATCCCACGGACATGACGCCAATGAATGCCACCATCTCTGGGACTTGATTGAAGAACACATCAGAAGGAGGAGACTGGAGCGCTATGTAAAAGGCCAGAACAGGACTCCAACTCCTGCCAATGAGAATCCTGGACTACCCCCCCCCCAAGAAGCAGGCGGGGGAAATCGCAACACCAGCGGCTCTAGTCAAGAGAAGATAGTGGTCCACACCATATCAGGAGGACCGCACATCGCCGACAGAAGCTGGGCGGAGATGGAAAGATACGGTAAGTCACTGAGGAACGCTGAAGGCTGCGTTAATTCTATTATGGAAGAACGCCACCCGAAACGGAAAGAGAATGACGACATCACATTCAATAGGCGTGACCTAGAGGGAAGACAGTACCCACACATGGATCCTATGGTCATCTCTGCCTGGTTCGGACCAGCCAAAGTTTTCCGAATTTTAATAGACACTGGAAGCTCGGTGAATATCCTATTCAAGCATGCTTTCGACAAAATGAAGCTATCAATGAAGGATGTGTCTCCCCGCAACAAACCACTACATGGTTTCACTGGAGATGCGAAGATGCCTCTCGGGCAACTGGACCTTTTTGTTGAAATAGGAAGTCATCCCCACTCCGCTGTGAGGAAACAAACATTTATGCTAATAGAGAACCACTCGGCCTACAACGCCTTTTTGGGAAGACCAGCCTTGTCTGACTTCCAAATTGTCCTAGCCCCGTGGTGCCTGAAGATGAAATTTCTAACCGATAACGGAATAGGAGAAATAGAGGGGATCAAGACGCTGCTCGAGACTGCTATGTAACTGAACTTCGCAATAACCGCAGAAAAGATAAAGGGAAAAATGCAGAGACTACTCTCTGCATGAAAAGCTTGGAAGCATAGCAACTAAAGAAAGCCCCTCCTCTTCGATATACTAGTGATCCTTTCAATGAATTAGACCCCAGGGACAAAGAGGAGGAGGCCACCGCCGAGCCTGCAGAGGCTATGGAATTCGTATCTGTAGACAAACACGACCCAAGTAGACTGCTGAGAATCGGGTCTCAGTTAAAAAAAGAATTAATGAATCAACTCATTGATTTTCTTCGCCACAATATGGATGTATTTGCATGGACGCACGCTGACATGACAGGAATCTCCCCAGACGTAGCATGCCACATGCTGAACGTCGATCCTACCAAGGTGCCAGTGAAGCAAAAAAAAGAGGAGCATGGGGGCAGAACGATCAGCAGCCCTCGAGGAAGAAGTGAAGAACCTACTTGCCAATGACTTCATACGAGAAGCCATCTACCCAGAATGGATCGCCAACCCGGTACTGGTAAAGAAAGCTAACGGGAAGTGGCGAACATGCATCGATTTATCCAACTTAAATGACGCTTGCCCGAAAGACTGCTTCCCACTCCCCCGAATCGACCAACTCGTGGACAGCACTGCCGGACATGAACTCTTATCCTTTATGGACGCATACTCAGGATATAACCAGATCCCTATGCACGCCCCCGATCAAGACCACACTAGTTTCATCACTGACCGGGGATTGTACTGCTACAAAGTAATGCCTTTTGGACTTAAAAACGCCGGAGCTACTTATCAGCGCCTTGTCAACAAGATGTTTGCGGAACTAATAGGACACGCTATGGAAGTTTATGTGGATGACATGCTGGTAAAATCGAGGAAGGCCAACGATCATATAAACCACCTGGACGAGATGTTTCAAGTACTTCGCCAATATGGAATGAAGCTGAACTCTCTAAAGTGCTCCTTCGAAGTATCATCGGAAAAGTTTTTGAGATTCATCGTTCATGCCAGGGGGATTGAAGCAAACCCCGAACAAGTTCGAGCTTTGCAAGATATCAAGATACCATCCACTCGAAGAGAGATGCAAAGCCTAAATGGGAAAGTGGCCGCCCTAAGTAGGTTCATCTCTAAAGCAACCGACAAATGCATCCCTTTCTTCGAAGCTCTAAAGAAAGACAAAGGAAAGTTCGAATGGACTGACGAATGGTCGACAGCCTTCCTTAACTTAATCGGACACCTCCAGAGACCACCGGTACTCTCAACTCCAAATGAAGGCGAGGAACTGTACTTATACCTTGCTGTATCGTCCCACGCTTTGAGCGCCGCTTTGGTGAGAGAAGACAACCGCGCACAGTGGCCCGTATACTTTGTAAGCAAGAGATTTACAGGGGCAGAAGTCAGGTACCCTAAACTTGAGAAGCTAGCATACTGTCTGCTAATCACGTCACGGAAACTGCGACACTATTTCTAGTCTCATTCCATCAGAGTTTTAACCGATCAACCGCTAAGGCAAGTGCTCCATCGCCCCGACACTTCTGGGCGATTACTTAGGTGGTGCATTGAACTAAGTCAATATGATATCACTTACCATCCTCGCACCGCTATCAAGGGGCAAGCCATAGCTGATTTCATTGTCAAATTCACTACTAACGAAGGTAAGGAGCAATCTGAAATAGCAAAAGATATCAAGTGGAATCTCTTCGTAGATGGAGCGTCAAACGAACAAGGCTCGGGGGCAGGTGTTGTGATAATCACCCCCAGGGGAAGGAAGCTGCACTACGCCCTAAGGTTGGAATTCGCTGCCACCAACAATGACGCAGAATACGAAGCGGTGATAGCTGGATTAGAACTGGCCTTGGAGATTGGAGTCGGCTCTTTATGTCTCCATTGTGATTCTCAACTCATTGTAAATCAAATACTGGGAGACTTCCAGACTCGAGGAGAACGACTCACAGCATATCTAAAAAAGACCAAGCTGCTGCTCAGTCAATTGGATCACTATCTAATCAAACACATTCCTCGAGAAGAAAACCAAGAGGCCGACGAACTAGCAAAGCAAGCTAGTATGAAGAACATCACTATCTTCAGAGCATTAACCATCTCAAAACAACCGGCACCAAGTTTCGAGCAAGTGAATCTGATAGCTGCGATCGACGAAGGAACTTGGATGACTCCTATCCGGAAATATTTACAAGATGGCATACTGCCCGACAGGCATAACGAAATCAAGAAAATCTTGAGGAAAGCTTCCTGCTATACATTACAAGAAGGCATCCTTTATCGGCGCGGCTTCTCTAATCCCTTATTAAGGTGTATCGCTAGAAGGGAAGCCAGGGAAATCTTATCCAACATCCACCAGGGAAGCTGCGGAGACCACACTAGAGGGCAAACTCTGGCAAAGAAAATACTCTGATATGGATACTTCTGGCCTACCTTGAACAAGGACGCCCTGGACTTCGCCAAAAAATGTGACAAATGCCAGAAATTTGCCAAGATTCCTCGATTACTGACGAATGAGATTGCTCAGATGACCAGCCCTTGGCCCTTCGCAATATGGGGAATTGACTTGATTGGCGAACTGCCTATGGGCCGAGGCAGGGCAAAATATGCTATAGTGGCAGTCGACTATTTCACCAAATGGGTGGAAGCGGAACCCCTAAATAAAATATCTTCTACAAAAGTTATCAACTTCTTGATCAAAAATGTTCTATGTAGGTACGGAGTTCCACTCAAAATCATATCAGACAATGGACTTCAGTTTGACAGTGAGGAATTCACCAGCTGGTGCCAAGAGCACGGAATTCACAAAAGCTTCTCGTCTGTGGCTTACCCCCAGGAAAATGGCCAAGTCGAAGCTGTCAACAAAATCCTCAAAACTTTGATCAAGAAGAAACTTGAAAAGTCAAAAGGCGCTTGAGTGGATGAACTCCCTACGGCACTTTGGGCCTACCTCACATCCTTCAGAACATCGACAGGGCATACTCCTTTCTCCTTGGCATACGGATCGGAGGCCATGCTCCCAGTCGAAACTATTGTGCCTTCCCACCATAGGATCCACTACAACCCGGAAGAAAATGAAGAGCTCCTCCACATGTCTTTGGATCTTATTGAAGAAAGAAGAAACGATGCAGCGCTCAAAGCAGCAGCTCACAAACAAAAAGTAGCAGCACAATACAACTCCAAAGTCAAGCATCGCAGCTTACAAGAAGGAGATCTTGTCCTCAAGCGAATCTTTCCGCGCCCCGGGGCACTGGACCCCATCTGGGACGGACCATATGTAATTCATAAAGATCTTCACAACGGAGCTTATATTTTATCAACAGTGGACGGAGAGGTGTTTCAGAGGGCATGGAACATCCAACACCTTCGTCGATACTTTTCTTAACTTGTACTGCCCGTATAAAGTGAATTAACAAAGAGAATCAGTGGACGTTGGCATTTTCGTGCCGAACCACTTTAAAAATCTTGTCTCCTGTTAACTTGTTCCTTTATATCTTGGCTACTTGTTGAGCTTTATCCTTTTCTGTTGAACAAAATCCTGCATTTCCATTCTAGACGCATCACAACGCACTTCACCTGGACAAGACCTAACAGGTACTATACGATTCTATGCACTCGCCAATGAGACACTTTTGCTCCAGCATCCCTCTGCTGCGGGTTAACTCATTGCTCGCGACTGCCCTCAAAGCCAACTGTAATGAGCCGATTATAAGTCATCAAAAAGGCTGACTATAGCCGATGGCAGCTCATTACGGCATTCAGCTCGCCGGCAACTGTGAACCTACTTTAAGCCCCAACATAAGGTGTGGCCAGCCAGGGGTAGTTCATGGTTGACGGCACCCACGCTAGCCGGCCACAGTAAATCGAATAATACCCACGATTACGGACCATAATGGCCCGGGCAGTTACTGTGCGCGATCTCGGCTCCGATGTGTCTTAAGTGCGGCTGTGGTAAAAAAGAAAACTCCCCGCAGAGGCGTAAGATAGGTGACAAATGTCTCCAAGACCCACAGCTAGGGAAAGTGACTACAAAACCCGTTTGCCACGAACTTAAGCACATCGACGGCCTTCCGTGATTGGAAGTTTTACTTTTCCTATATTTTCATTTCATTTAAATACTTTTCTCCTATCCTATATAACGGTCCCCAAAGTACAGGACGCCAAATAGGAGACATTCGCTCATGAGAATCTGAGCCCACAAACTGGGTGACAAGGCACTCAGCCGCACCCGTGGTCAGTTACACAAGACGTTCAAAGCTACCCCCTGCAACTAAAACATGAAGGGCGGTACTCACTTCTCTTGTACATAAGCATGTAGCTATAACTTATTCGTAACATTGCAAAACATAAAATTATATTTCAAGCAAAACCTTAGCATCAAACACAATCAAATCACAGGCATATGCATGGTTATATTTCTCATACAACGCATCAAAATAATAGCAGCATTCAAAATATAACAGAATTAGCTCGTGTTATAAAATTACATAGAGTCGTTCAATGACGTAATTACAATCCGAAAATACACTAATGTTTTTGACTAAGTATAGACAGGAAAGTCAAGAAAACCAAAAACTATACAGATCAGGTCAAGTAGTCAACTGCATCAGGGCTCTACCTTTATCCTGCCTGCCCTCCGAATCTACTTAACTGCAGGGTCGGAACTCCCAGCATGTTGACCAGAGGTCCCGCCTGTCCAATTCAGAAGAAAAATCCCTTAGTATTCATAAACAATAAACAGTCAAGATATGAAAAGCTAAAAAAAAAGGAAAACTCACCAACACCAACTCCTTGGTCCTCATCCCACAACTGCACACCGGCTTCCTCCATAGCAAGTAGCCGCATCCCCTCCTTCACCGCTACCTTCTCCTCCTTTGAGAACTGGGCGGTAACCATATCCATCCTGAATGTCGCTCCACCTTCCTTATCCGCATCGGCCTTGGCCTCCTCCAAAGCCCGGAGATATATCCTAGCCATGATCCGGGGATAGTCATCCATCCAGGATAGATTGCCCTGCTTCCAAGTACAGAAGTACATATCCTGCAACATCTCGTCCATCATCCCCTCATTCTCCTCAAACTCCCTCATCCGGGCCTCGGAGGACAGCAACTTAGCAATGGCAACATCCCTCTCCGATCGGTATCTCGAGCAGTCAGCCTGGAGAGATCTCCTCATCTCCTCCATCTCCTCCTTTAGCTTGGCCTGAGCAAGCTCTGCGGCTTCAAGCCTTCCAGACAACTCCTCTACCTGCTCGAGATCCTCTCTCCGAACCTCATCCACCATCGCAATAGCCATGTCAATCTGTTCCTTACAGGCAGCCTCCATCTTTCGTAGTTCTGCCTTACTAGCCTCTTCCATAGTCTTCTTCAATCGCCTGGAGACTGCCTCATGCTGGGAAATCTGAATGGCCTGATCGGCAAGCTGCTTGGCCTGGTCAGAAACCAGTAACCGTAGTCGGATGTTGGCACTCTCAATCTCCTCTCCGGCTTTGACCAGTCGGGCATGATGCCCCATCAACTTCCTGGTCTCCTCAGCGACCCGGTCAATGTTTGCCTTAGCCTCGTCCCCCATGGTTACAATCCGAGTAGTGAGCAAATCAAGATCCAAGGCCTTGGCCTCATCGAGCACCCTTACCATGGGGTTGTGTGGGAGAAGATGTTCACCAGTAACCTCGTCAAAGGAAATATCTTGAGCACTTGGACCCAGATCCGGATGAACCGCAAATGGATTACGAGCCAAGCCGGGATGATCGATATGAGTAACAGTAGGATTTTCAGACGGATGCGGGGAGGGAATATACTCAGTGTGCTCCTCCGTGATATCATGAATAGGTTGAGGTGGAGGCTGCGGACCAGGTGAAGATTCAAATAAGGAGCGACTCCTCTTCTTCTTCTGAATACTCTCTTCAACGACCCCAAGAAGAGGACGGTAGCTAACTACGTCTCCTGGACGACTAGTGGGAGGTTTAGGCTTGGCAGAGGCTCTGAGTAACTTGTATTGTTCAAGGCGGTGTCGAACGTCTAACGTATTGGCCACCTCGCCTGCCCCTGGAATAAAGAACAAGTGTTACGGACATACAATGATCCATAATTCAAGAAATATGTTAAGTTAAAAAGAGTGAGAAGGCACATCTATTATACAAACCCTGCGGAGGAGTAGGATACTGCAATAAGTCCTGAATCTCATTCCAGGACGGAAGCGAACCATAAAATATTCCTAAGTCTCTATCGTAAATGGAGTCTGCAGAAGTCAAAAGTTCACCTTGAATCGCCGGAGTCGCCTTAGCTGAAGAGCTCTTAGAGGACCAGCCCCAGCCTTGTCAACCTCCTTTGCCTTCTCAACCAAAGCCGATCCTCCCTCCGACTCCCCAAAAGCTTGACGGAAAACATCATCCGTCCACTCATGAATCTCTCCCGCTTGCCTGGAGGTTAAGGCACCAACGCCACTACCGCTCTGTCCATCGCCTCCCTCACCCTCACTTCTATCCTCCTCCACCTCTTCCTCCCCCGGAGCAATTGGGCAAGTGCTAGGAGAGGGGCCGTCGGACTTCTTGAGCTTCTTACCTCCGACAGCTGGAGGCTTTGTGAAAGGCTCCCTCTTGTCGCTTTTCACCGTGGCTCCTTCCTTGGCTCTGGCGGCCTTCTCCTCAGCCGTATCCCTCTGCTTAACCACGGACTGGTGTGGAAGGATCAAGTTGTGTTCCAGGAGAGTAGCATTCCTGATCAGAAAAGAAGCCGACCTGTCCCGTCCCGAAATGGCCTTTATTTCCGCAGCCATCTGGACCAAGGAATCACTCTCCACAACCGCAAAGCCACCTGTCGCTAGAAAGAAATAAAAGCATATAAGAAGAAGCATTGCAGTCGGAACAAGGAAACTGTAAATAAAGTTCAACTTACAGCTGGAAGTGAAGAGGCGGAAGGAGACAGATTCATCCTTGATAAAAAAAACCATTCTTTCTTAAACATGGTGAACTTTGAGTATAATTCCAAGACCGGCTTGAAGGACACGGCCGCTTCTAAACTAACGTACGTAGACCCCTTCTTGTAGCCCCTCAGATTATACAAGTATCGGATTTCCCGGTTAGAAGGGGGCGCCCATACCTCCTCTGGAAGATAACGAATAAGCACACCAAGATAGCGTAGGAGTTGGGCTGGAGCTGGAAAGGGGCCACCTTTAGATAGGTGATGAAGCTGATTATCCAGGCATTGATAGGAGGAATGGCCCCACACATATAGTGGTATCTGCTGTAAGCGAAATATCCTTCAGGAGGGTCATATGGCATGACTCCTTCCCCCGGCAATAGCATGCGCGCTCTGTCAATCCCGAAGGAACGAGAAATGACATCAAGCTGCTCCTCTCTGAGGGAGCTAGGAAAACAGTCGGACGGAGAGTTCAGAAGCTCCTGAGGGACATACCTATCTACTAGCGACCTCGGGACAGGTCCATGGCGTTCCGGTCTTGGCTGGGCTGGGGGAACGGAGGAGGACTCTCCTTCGCCCTTGGACTTCCGTTTATCTGATCGGGTTTCCACTTTGTGAGACATTTATCTGCAAACACAAAAGCAAAAGCACGTTGTTAGAACAAAGGATGAAGAAATATAAAAACAAGCAAGTTTTTCAGGTTTATTCGGTAGCAGTTTCGTCCGGTACTCGGGGTCCACGAATTCATCCGGTTGTTCAAATATATGAATTCATTCGGCATTATACTCCCTAGGTCCATCCGGTAAAGTAAATAATAAGTTTCATTCGGTACGCGAGGCCCCGAGCTCATTCGGTGATTGAATATAAAGATCGTTCGGCAGGATAGATCCTCACCTGGTTCGGCAAAGATTTTGATACGGCTAAACACGTATGATTCGGCACAACTAGGTGATTCGGCACTTATATGGTTCGGCTGTCTCAAATGGTAGAGGATGAACGAAGGCCTGAAGCCCATACTTATAGGCGAAACCTATCAACCGGACCAACCGGTTCGGCACACCCAGGATCGAACGACTGCAGGAAAACAAAGCACGCCATGTGCATGCACATGCCCTACTTTGGGGGGCAAGTGTTGTGTGCATTTCCACCACCGAACCAGCGAGCACGGGGACACCACCGAACCAATGCTTCTCCCCTACATGCCGAACCAGAACCTTCTCCCCTAAATGCCGAACCAGAACCTTCTCCCCTAAATGCCGAACCAGATGCCTCTCCCCCTACATACCGAACCAGCTCCTCTACCATCCCCTACCGAACCAAACCTTGCTCTACTACATGCCGGACCAACCGCATCTCCATGCGCACCAAACCAACCCCTTCTCCAACATCTCACGGACCAACTCCCCTCGCTACCGATCCGCCTACGGCCGAACCAACTCCACCATGTCCCACCGGTCCAACGGCTACCGGACCAACAAACATGCCGAACCATACCTCGCCCATCCATCACCAGACCGACCTGCCTAACCTACCACCGAACCACCTTTTACCGGATCAAATTCCACCGAATCCTACCGAGCCAAACGTCATCCACTCTCCACCGAACCAAATCATACCGAATCAACACTGCCAGGCCAGATTGCATCAGTCCAGGCCCACCAGCAGCTATACACATCCAAGACCCTGTCCCCGACCTCACTCTATAAATAGAGGGGCAGGGGTACGACAATGGCAGACAAGTTTGAGAGCTCAAGCACGGAAGGAACTTTCAAACAACTTTCATATACTTGTAATCAAAGCTTTGTACTTGTAATCTGAAGGAAAAAGGAGAATAACATATAAAGTGGACGTAGGCACGTTCTGGCCGAACCACTATAAATCTGTGTGTCTTTTACAGTTTAGTCCCTGCTTTTTACATATTTGCATAAATCACCCAAATCATTGAAAACAACATAAAATCAACTAAATAATACGACTTGGAGGTGTTTGCCCATTTTTTGTGCAAACATAAATTAATTAGCGAATTCAAATGATTATATACGAACGAATTTTTAGGACATTGAATCCTATATAAACCCATAATCATCATGGGCTTAAGATCATTCGAGTTCAAGTAATATCACGGTGCATAGAATTAATTAGGAACTCGAATCAAAGTCGAGGGTAATATAAATCAAAAAGGGGACAAACATACGAAATTCAAAGCATCATTCAACCTCGACGAATTGATGCAGCCATCTGCAAACTCGAAGAGATGATCATTCGACAGAGCAAGCATGAAAGATTATATAATTGAACGATCAATTGAAGCGGTGCGTCAATTTCACAAAGCCCTAATTTGGAACGAAGAGGAATAAACATGAGGCCGTCATTCTTTTTAGAGAAAACCAGGCTGACATAATATAAAAGAAAGAGAAAGAGAATTTCTTATTTAATTTTGGGCCGGCTATTTACTTTGGGCTTCTGTATTTTAAAGATTAGGATTTTGTTTTATAATTGTTTTAAATTTGTACTTTTCTTTTTAACCTTTGTGATTTCTAGTCGATTGACTAGGGGACGGGCTACGATGGTGTAGTTCGAGAATTCATAACTCAGTGGCTGAGTTGTGGCAGGGTTTTGAGCGTAGAGTTAAGGGTAGTCGATTGCGAGTGTCGTGAGTTTACGTTTGTAAGTGTCCGACTGCTTAATTCCTAGTAGAAACCTTGAGGGCAGCACGATGGCAAGGTTTTGCCGAAGCTGGGTAAATTCTGTGTCGTTCTATTTCTGCATTTATTATTCTGCTATTGTCTGTGCTGCTATTATTCTGATATATCTGTTTTGAAAATATTTTATAAACTTCCACATTAAATTTTTACAATTAATAGTATCACCCTATTCACCCCCTCCCTCTAGGGCGAAATCGATCCTACAATAGCATCGTAGGCTTATGTCCCTTCCTCTAAGAGGTGCCATGGAATAGCGTTGTGGTCTTATGTCCCTCCCTCTAGGAGGTTGTATGCAATAACATCGTAGGCTTGAGTATTTATATATGAAAATAATTTTTGGCCAATTAAAATGGAGTCTTCTTTGAGAGAAAGAATTTTGTAATTAGACCCTTCTATTATATTGAAGAGTTTCTTTTGAAAAATAGTTTGGACTCACGAATTCTTTTTATGAAAGATTTTTTTTGAATCTTTTGGAAGAACTTTCTTGCTATTCTCATAATGGAGACACGAATCTCAAATAGGAGACTAGGAGGTCATGATTCATGAACCAATAGCCTTTTAGTCGAGAATAGGGTTCTCTAATTTGAGTTCCAATAAACATTTTTTGCTCACAAAATCTTTCTTGAAAAGGTATGAATAGACTTATCTTCGCCCATGATTTTAGTAAACTTTGAAACATTACTATTGCTCGATTTGAAGTCTTTTGGTGCGCATTTATTAATGCTATATAATATCTCAAATTAGTTGCATAAATCTGATTTTGAGATAAATAAGTATTTGTTTCCCCCTAAGCCATAGGGTGACTGAAAATAGTTTTCTTAAGAGGATATAATTTGAGAGGTTTCCTTTTGAAACCGCTTGCTAAAACTAGATTTGGTATATATGGGTTTTCTCCTAAATTGGTATTGAGTTTAGCAGCGATTCAACATTTCTTACAGGAAAGCCTTAGTGTTGACTGAACTATTGATAATTGCCTCATGTCAGGCGTCTGAGTCGTCCGCCTTTAGTATTCCGGAGTTTGTCAAGTGCTTCGATTTGATTTTGTTTTTACCTATAATTGCACTAAAATTGTAATAAATACATGATCAATGCACAATACAAATTTAAGTATCAAGTTAAAGAGCTATGAAAAGAAAGAGAGAAAGTTCATAGTTGAACTAGTCTCACGAGTCCTCATGATTTGATAGGAATCTGCATTTTGGAGTTGCTGAATTGCTTTCCTCTTATTTTGAATAAGATGTCTTTCAAGTTTCTCTGACGAACTCCTGTAAAAATCCCGACCTGACCATGCCTTGAATTTTATCTGACAAGATACGGCATTCATCTATTTCATGTTCATTTGCTTTATGGTACTCGCAGTAACTTCCTCCTTTATTTGGCTCTGGGACGCTCCGAACTTTTTGAGGTGCAATAAAATTCTCATTTCGTTTCGTAATAGCATATATTTAAGAGAGGGGTTTGCTCAAGACTGCACAATTCATTTTAGAACTCTTTATTTGACTTTCCTTCGGGTTTTCACTTTCCCTTGGCCTCTTGTCAAGGTGCCTAAAATCAGATTTCCCTTCCTTGGATTCTCGGTGGAATTCTTTCTTAGCATGGTGCATCTCATCCAATTGAATTAACTTCTCGGCCCGAAGAAAGAAATATTGTAGATCTTTGCACCCACTGATAAAAAGGTCTTCCCAAAATGGGGTTTGTTCAGTTAACCCTGATTGAACTGCCATAAGCTTTTCTCTATCAGTTGCACTTTTTGCGCTTAATGCTTTTGCGCTGAATCTATTTGAATATTTGCCTAGTAGCTCCCCTAGTTTTTGTCTAATAGTTGCTAGCACGCTAAAGTCCATTGTTGTGTATCTGAATATAGAAAATTAAACCATGAAGTCGCAAGTAAATTGCTCCCAAGAATATATGTTCCATTCGGTAACTTCTATACCATTTGATTACTGCTCCTTGAAAAGTAATGGGAAAATGTTTACAGCGAACTACCTCCGAAGCATTATATAAGTTTATCCAGTTTTCAAAGATGACAAGGTGATCATCTGGATCAGTTGTCCTATCATATTTTAGTGAAGGAATTTAAATGTATGGAGGAAGATTTGTTGCCATTATTTCTTCGGAAAAGGGGGCCTTTGGCAAGGTAACATATTCTTCAGGATCATAAATTTCTTTTTCTCTAAGTGCATTAACCACTATATGGTATAGATTGTCATTTTGATTGGTCTCATTTCCGTAATTTCACCTGTTGTATTCTAGGATAAGGCTATTTGATCGCTCAAGAGATTTATTTACTTGACTATCTCGGTTTAACCCTTGATCCTCTATCTCATTTGGAGGTTGAACTTCATTCTCCATTTACATAATCCTTATTGATTCCTAGGTAGGGGCTCTTTTTGGATACTCTTTTATTACCATCTTTTGGGGTCGTTGATTCTGAACCTTGGTCGTATTGCTTTCCAATTTTGTTAGGGTTGAAGGTTGTCGAACTTCTATTTTGGTTAAGTTAGGATATGAGCCCATGTGACTTTTAAAGGTTCATTGTGATGTATCCTCTTCGTTTGGATCATTGCTACTACTTTTAGATTTGCCCATGCTCCTCTTTTAGTCAAGGCTCTTTATATAACTGATCGGGGATGAAAGTTATCGGAGATCGGAGGTTCAAGCCCTCCTTCTAGCACAAAAAATGTTAGTAAGATTTCTTGTCAACACCCCAAAGTAATGCTAAAAAAGATTGGTTGTCCATTGCAAGAACAGTGAGTGAAAATCCCTTGAGAATTGCCTTTAAATTTGACTTTATTCGTTGATAATTCTTAGACCGGACCACTCATCGTCGTCGAAAGGTATATACGGTGGATTAAGCAACCTTTCGACTTTGTTTAATGTTGATCAAATTTATGGTCAACACTCCAAAGAATCCAAGTAAAAGAAGTTATTGAGAAAAGGTGGAAGATGGAATCTCTAAAGGATTAACGAATGTTCAACTGCTAGCTTTGAGTTATTTTGAGTGATAGGATTAGTTTAAACTATACCGAAAGGTTAATGATATATAGGACTTTCTTTACTTCTTTACTCAGGATTAGACTTAAAACCTAACCTTTCAATGGGGTTAAGAATACTTGGATACGAGATTTAGGAGGAAAGTCTTTCCGGTCATGTTGAATTAACATAGAAGGATATTTGATTTGGTTAAACCTTTATAAGACTTTGCCCGAAAGCTTTTCCCTTAACCGGGATTAGGTTTTCTTGGTTTATCTTATATAGAGAGTTAATTTTATTCTTTACCAAAAGGATGGGCAAGCAGCTATTTGGGATTCGGAGAGATGCTAAGATTGATGGGATGCGACGGGTTATGATGCTTGGCGAAAGGTTTGACTGTCAGGATTTATGACTTCGGAAGGTTTTATGTATACCAGTTCTGATAAACCCCCTTTAGGTCCAAAGGGTTGTGAAGACCGCCCAAGAAAGAATATCGTTGTTTCTGTTGGTTTGAACCTTTCAGAGGAATTGCACCTGAAAGTTGTGATTAAACTAGCAAAGATTAATGTGAACTGTAAAGAGAATGTACAAAATTTAAGACTTCCCTCTGATTCTTCAATGGACTTCTCTTTTTAATAAATTTCCCAAATCACTACCCAATTAGGGTTACATAACTATGATTTTAGAAAGACAAGATTGAAGTGAGGAAAAATCCACCCCTAGAATGGGACCTCTTGGGTCTTATTTATAGATGCCAGCGGCTATGCTTACACCCTTTTGCCTTCGGCTGAGTCGAAGGGTTCCTTTCATGCATACAGTTACTAATCTTTCAACTTCGTCGAAAGGTTTTCCTTTCACATATCAACTTGAATTCTTGAGTGTTATCAAAGGAACTTTTCTTCCATTTACTTTTAGGGATCTTTTGCTTTTGTCGGAAGGTTTGTTATCCATACGGTATATAAATCTTTTGGTAGTGTTGGAGGGTTCTTGCCTATTGTGAGTCCTTCTTCTTTGCCGGTATGTTGCTTTTCACCTGGATGTTGCCGAGGGCCTAACTTTCTTTGAACATTGTTTGAATATTGCCTTATGCTCTTTGCTGACTTACTACCATTATTTTCATCATATACCATTCGGTACCGCAGAAAGGTGTCTAGTAAGTGTCCCGACTGACTCAAAAGGCTTATCATGCTTTTGGAAGTGTTGTTATAGGGTCGTATGCCCTTGTCATGACTTCTTTGCCTTCTTCGGAGGGTAAGAGCTTCTTAGATATTGTGGAACAATATCCTCCGTCTTCTCTGAAAGGTCTTGAGCAGCTTCATATTGTTGACTGCATCCATTCGACCTCTTTGAAAGGCTTGATATGAATTCCTTTTATTCAGTCCTTTGTTTGAGATCTTTTGACTTAATGGAACATGAATTTTTCAAGTAACAGTTATCTACCATTCTTTGCTGACTTTTGAGCATTGCTTTCTTCATAAAAACCTTTCGATCTAGTTGAAAGGTATTCTGGATGTGCTCTAACAGATTCAAAAGGCTTGCTATGCTTTCGAAAAGGTCATCATGGAGTTTCACCTGCTTGCTTTGTTTTCTTCATCTTCTTTGAAAGGTAAGAACTCCCTGAACGGAACCTTTCAACTACTTCGGAATGTTTGAAGCTATTAAATCTTGATGGTTGCATCCTCTCAACTCCTTCGAATGGTTTGGTTTGAGCTCCTTCTCTTTTGTCTTTGTTGATAGACCTCTCATTCTGGTAGAAAGGTGGATTCTTGGAGCATCATCCTACCTATGGACTTTGAAAGATAGCCTTGGACTTTGTCGGATGCTCCTTGTCGGAAGGTATGATATCCAGAACATCTCGGTGCTTTATGATCTTTCCTTATACTCTCATGACCCTTCTTCTGTACCTTCGTTCTTTCAAATATTTTATGGTTAAAAGCATACTTGGAATTCTTTCTAATTTGCGCATCATACCATATGATAGAATCTACACTCTTAATTGTTTAATTAAACAATCGAGGATTATATATTTTCGACATTAGCAAGAAACCCATAGTTTCTCTTTAATGAGCGAGAAACTTATTAGACATTCTAATGTAATGTGTTTGTTTAGGTTAGTCAATTTTATTTCATCTCATCTAATCAATTCTATCTTTGTATCGTATCTAAATCCTTTTTACTACCAATAATTTCTCATGGAAATTCCTTCATAATAAAGTTGGTATTTCTTGAAATGTTTCTCGGTGCAAATAGAATAGGTATTCATAAACGTTTTATGAATTTCCTTATTTATAACCGATATGGTTTTAGTTTACAAAAATTATGTTCGAAACATAAATATGTCATCCAATGACAATCTTTTCAAAATCCATTTGGGGAGATTCATACAGGATCCCTCATGAATAATAATTACGTGCAATCTTTCGACTTGCACAATCTGCCAACTCCTTAACATAAGATATGTTGGAGTTTCATATAAACCTTTATCTTGTAAAATTTTGTAAACTGTTATTCATATGAAATAACATCAATCTTATGTACTACCTTTAAGTACATTACTTTATAGAAAGAAACTAACTCAACTTCACTCACAACTAATCGTACATTGTCCAACAAAGTTCGATTACTCCATATCGGTGCATCATTATGTATCACATGGAGGAGTAATTTTGAGATTGAATCTTTATTCATTTTAGGCACGTTCGGAACATTTTTCAATATACTCACTCATTCGATGAAATCAAATCATTTCTATCATATGTTATTTTATTTACTTCTGTTTATATTCTATAAGTTTACCATAGACATACTACATGTGTAACAAATACATAAGTCATGATGATGATAACTCGTCGGTGAATATGACGAAGTACGTGGAACCTTTTTGGTATTTATAGAATTACGGATTGCATACATCTATATGTAACAATCTGAAAAGTTCATCAACTCTTATGATACTCCCACTAAATGGGTACATAGCTATTGTTTGAGATATAATTAACAAGTATCATATGATTCAAAATCATATAATAAAATTATTTCTCAAAACTATGGCTTGGTCTATAATTCCAACACAACCGTAAATAATATTAGATACTTTTGTATTTTCCAATGTATTGCTTTTTTTTACCACATTATAGTTTTATTTCATAAAGAATATACATAATATTCATATTGAAATATAGCTATGTCTATTTTTTTAGTCGATGCTGAATAATAATCATTATTTCAAAAATAATGTATGGTACGTTTTGCAGAAACAATTTTCATACCATGATGCAACTAATAAGTGCTATATGGCACGCTTCCACTATTTCCACCATTACTATAATAGCATACTAAACTCAGAGGTTCATCATTCACTAAATACCAATTATTTATTTCATGCACTGCAACTATTCACAATGGAGAGCTCGTTAGTCAAAAATCTTGAACTCAAAGAAATAAATCTCATGGAAAATAATTTTCTATATGAAATTACATTTTGGAATAGAAATCATATTTCTTATTGCATTATTATGTATCAATTATTATTACAATTCTCATTTCCAACGTTTCTCTATGAAGCAGAAATTACTATTCATTCTCTTCATCTCAATTGTACTTTAAATTACATCTATTTTTATACATTCGTTTTCCTTTCAAATGGTCAAACTATTCAAAAGAAAACCATACTACAATATCATAATGTACTCTTTACAAAAGTGCATTCGATTACCCTTATCTTATAAGGATATTAGATATGTTCTGCTTTATGTAAACTGATCAAACTGACATTTCAGCGATCGAGTTCTTAGATTTATATTGTAGTTTTGGTCTAGTGTTACATTCAACATGATACATTTTGTAATCAATTAGATTGAATACTCAATCTTGCGCTAAGATTTATTTGGTTTTTCGGATGAACTAATTTCATCGAAATATTGAACATTACAACTTTGACCCTTCACCATATAACATTTATATGCAATTGTATATGGATCAAATATCCATAGTCTTGTATTGCTTTCAGAGTTCGGAACTCATAGAATGCAATACATGGTCTTAACCAAATAAATGCATATGTGACCAAACCAAGAATGTATTCAGTAGTTGTAAAATTAGGCACTTGAATGGGTGTTGAAATGTTAACATGCAATAGGAATTTAATAATGGGTATTATATTTTCATTTGTCAACTTTCAATTCAGTTCGTTATATATGTTAAATGATAAACATTTTATCAATCATATTAAATGCACAAATTTATCATTGTAGATAATTATAACATTATTTAGAATATGTTCTTACAATATTAGAAAGGTTAAATGTTACCATTTTATTTTTCTAATAAGACTCCAACTAGTCTTTTATGTTTCTCCTAACCTTAAGATGAAACATAGAAGTCGTTCAAATTCACCAATGGGTGTTAGGACTCGCCTGTCTAGGTATTCTGACCTTGAGTTTGCTCAACAAATCATAGCTCCACAAACGATGGATAACTCCTTATCGGTTGTATTACACACAACTCCTAACCTATTTTTCCTTATCCTGATCTCATTTCGACCTTGAGTTTGCTCAACAAATCGAAAGAGATTATTCGCTCATATCTACCATATCGTAATGGCCTAAGTATAGTATATGTATCTTGAGTTTGCTCAACAAATACATAAAGTTATCTTACCTCATCTGTTTAGTATATTAATAATACCACACAAACATCCCAAGCTTGAGTTTGCTCAATAACTAAGGAGTATGCAAGTAATTTATTAATACATATATGGTAGAGACAACATTATATTAAAGATTCATAATCTTCGATATATTATATTGAGTGATATCGACTAATGAAATAATGTATTTCTTATGAAATACCCTCGTGGTACAAGTGTCAAACACATCAGAAATCACAGTATACATACATTTACCTATGTATTTATTCCTTAAGGCTATTTGGGTTTCATTGATGTTCCACTTTTAGTTTATACATTCATATCTTATAAGTTTTGTTGTTAAATAACTTTTATATTTCATATTATTTATATGATAGTCTTATGTATAATATTTCACTAATTAAATCTTATTAATTAATTTTAATTAATTAACTCTTTATTTAATTTTATATTATTATTCCAGTACAACTTTAATATTGGACATATCTACTATAACCTTTACAGTGTAACATATATATCTTATATATGTATATTTTTATATAATTAGTTAACCTTTAATTGATTTATTAATTAAACAATTTTAGTTAAATTATATTAATTTCAAAATTTTATCTTATATACATATATATATATGCTTATGTTATCTTAAACACTTTGAAATAACATAACATATATAATACATGCGTAAAAGTATTAACTAATTAACTAATTTAATTAATTTACATTATTAATCTTATTTATAATTTTAAATTTCGAAATTAATGTTTACATAGTTTCAAACATTTTGAACTTTTTCATTACATTTTCAAACATTTTAAAAATTTATGTTATTTTATAACCTTTTATAATAAACATGCTTTTATTTTAAATTTAAAATCATGTCTTAATTTTAAAAAATATTTTAAAAATTAGCCTAAGGCCCAATTCAAATTGGGCCTTTTCTATTATGTGCAATCTTTGGGCTCACATCACCTTTTAGGCCGGGTAGGTAACCAGGTAGGACAGGGTACTTGATTGCCCAATTTCAATCCTAAACATCACCTTTCTAGACATCGTATTAAGTGCACAAGCTTAATTAGTTAGCCCTAACATGACTAATTTAGACCGCATAGGCTATTGGACTCTGATACCATTGAAGGGACTAGGCCAGCCCGCAACGGAAGAAATGGATGAATTTCAATTTTTTTTACCATTTTGGATCTTTAATGGGCCTATGATGTCTAAATATATTCATAACTTTTCTATGTCTCTTTTAAATAAAATCAATATTTTATTTAACTTCATAAATAAAGTTTTACTTTAATTTAATGTGCATGTAAGTTAGAGTATATCAAATATACTCTTATATACAAGTTTGTATGTAACATTTACTTTTCAAATTTATCCAGAGAAATATATATAACATTTCCTTTCTCTTAGTTATTCAATTACTTAGGGGGCATATATATATTTAGAGAAGGAAAATTTTCATTTCCTTCTACTTAAATTATTCAATTAATGAGGGATCATAAATTTAGTTATAGAAGGAAAATTTTCATTTCCTTCTCTTAATTAAATTAAATAATTGATTAATAAAATAACATTAGTGACTAATCTAAATATGACATGAATTGTAAATATATTCATGGTAAATATTGTGCAAGTGCAACGTATAGGGAGTGTGCATAGTTAGTGGTAATTGAAATGCATACATAAAATAACACAAACAATTTGAATGGTTATTACATAGGAATTGAAATTGAAATAAGCAAGGAATGACATGAGTGATTGATACGGTTTCCCTTTTAGTAAACTTAATTAATGAAACATACTAATGAAAATCAACATGTGTCATAATGAAAGAATATGGAAGGTAAACAATGAATTGTATGTGGAGATTATTGTCTTAATTAAAAGGAGAAATAATTTCATACTGTGACATTTGTGTAATGAAAAATAAATTTTATATGAACACATACAAGTAGATCCAAATATGTATATATGGAATTAAATCAAAGCTTTCTAATAATATAAATTAGATAGTTGTTACAATCAATTTTAAAATTTTGATTTGTTGTTAAAATTCATTTTATTCATATGTAAATATTTAATGCAATAAAAAGTGCAAATGATACACGCAAACAAACATACATACATCTATTAAAATTCAAAACTAAAATTACATTATTATGAAAGATTAAAACATAGATTTACAATTGAAACATCGTATTGATTCCATATAAATTTAATTTTCTAACTTTAAATATAATTCAATCAATCAACATGAAAATGTAGATTTTCAAATTTAAAGAAATGGAACTTAAATTAAATGTTAAAACATTGAACTAAAGTAAAACATGGTATTTTAAATATTTAGATTTAGTTTCAATTTAATAAAGTAAGGAAAAGCAGCTAACCATTTCGAACATGTAAACATTCAGATATGAAGAATTACAATTTAATTAGAACGCATAAAACGCATATCTAACTTAAATGTTGTTTAAAATTATAAAAAAATTAATTTTGATCTATCAAATGAAAGTTCAATCATATCACTCAACAAATAATTCAATCTTCATAAACAAATTTTAACTAAGCAAGATAGCAATACATCTTTCAAATTATGAAAGTCAAATTAAATTTCCACCAAACATTTCAAAATCACTATCTATATATAGAAAATGACATACCTTGCTACCCAATCCTTAAAATTCACCTTGTTGATGTTTCCTTTGATTTGCATCTTGAATTAAGAATGCTTCTAGATTCGATGGAATCACCTTAGGATGTTGCCTAGAAATCACACCTTGAATGATGATATCTCCTCAGATCTTCAAGATCCACATCCTATCCTTGCAAGAGATGGACGAACCACTTTTGTTTTATTTGATTTTTTTTATTTGTAGTTGAAAGATTTAGGAATTCCTTTTTTTGTTTCTACCATGAAAATTTAGGAGGAGAGAAAGAGAAAGAATGAATGAGAATGAAATAAATTGTACGTACGGAATTAATTAGAGAATATGTTTTATTTGAAAGAAGGAAACATTTCCCATTCTTTAATTAAAACTTCTCTAATTAATCCTTTTAACTAAATTTCTCTTTTCACTCCTATTTTTTTATATAGTATGGCTAAAAATTACGTGCCATCAAATGACATAGGATTCCATAAATTAACGCATGTAATTATCTTTTATGTAATTACTATGATATCACATATCAATGCGCGCGAATAAAACTTCTATAAATGCATTCAAACAATTACAAATAACTCCCAAACATCAAATAAAATAAATAATAATTAATATTTCTCAAATACTAATTAATTTAATTAATTCACCACCTTTTATTACTTAAATCATGTGGTTTTTAGGAGAATTCACATTACGGTTGTGCAACTCGAAGGTGTAAATTCAATCGGTTATTAATATTGAACAATTCAAATATTAACGTTCATATGTCACTTAGCAGGTGGTGTGACATTTTGGCTGAATTCGGTGCTTACACGTCTTTTGGTAAAATCCAATTTTACTTATTATAAGCGGTACCTAGTTATTTACACCAATTCTCTTCGTCAAAACTTTATCACTTTGGATTTATGGAATTTGGTAATGGTCAAAATTCTAATATCATGCACATTCAACTTTATAGTCCAAACACAAAGTCCTTGGTCCAATAATAACAATTATTATTAATCAAAATGCTTTGGCCAAAGACTTTGACTTTGAGTTGGCTTGAGTTAACCACGATAGTAAACCCATATAACTAAGGAGACGAATCCTCTCTTCAATAGTGCTTCACGCCCAATACTTCCACTCGACCCAACTATAGTCACTCGATGGAACGCCATGCCATGATTTGACTATAATTAAATTAGAGCTTTCATATTGAAGATCCACGGTATTCTTAAGTCGAGAGAACTATGTAAATCAGTCACATCAATATTTTCTATTTGACCCTTTTTATATTAACCAACAGAAAACTATTGAGTGAGACGTTCTATAGTTATCCAATAACTATCAGTACGTAACCTCTAGGTTTTCCAACAGTCGTGAGTACTACACTGCCCAACATTTGCAGAGCGTTACATACTTTAGTCTAAGCGGATACACTGATATCCAGTCTCGATGCATCTTGACTAGGAACATTTAAAATATTATATTTGTTTTATTGTGATAAATTACTCACGGTTACAACACTTTGTAACTACTCTCACAAAATGTGCCATTTATGGATTTTCTATTAAATATACTTTAATTAATTAATTAATCAATTAATATAACCACATCATATCAAGTATATAATGGAAAGAAACACCTTTATTATGAACAAGATTGTTTAGCGAGTTAGATATATGTAACAAATTACATTATTTCCCCTAGGGCATACCCCAAACTCAATCAAATCTAATCTTTGTATATAGGTTTTGAAGTGAAAAGGGGAATTTCTTATTGTAAATGGTAGAAACAGGCGGTGCAGATTACAACAATTAAATTTGTGATTTACATACCATTTCTAATTCATTATCTTTTAAATCCCTTTACCATGTCCATTAAAAAGAAACAGGATAGGTTAAATTGACTATAGATTTCCGATTCCGACAATTTACATGATTATAATATACTAATACCAAAACAATTTAAATTCCAACATATGCTAAGATTGATACTTAGGGAAATTCTAAGGTTTTATTATTTAGAGTTTTGCATTTCCTAAATTCCCTAAGGCATATATTAAATCCAATAAGTACAATATGGATTCTAAAATAGGAAAAATGAAATTCCAATCACAGAAAATCCTTTTTGTTCTAGTCTTAGATCTGAAATAAACGGCTTCTAACCTCCAATAGATCTCCCCTCCTTTTTAATACACATAAATAGATTTGTATATTTCCCGATTAGATTTTATAATTAAGAAGATATAGAGAAGGAAGATTGGAGATTGAATTTGAAATAGGAATTAGGATTTAGAATTACTTACATGTAGTTTACTATTTTCTGAAACCCTAGAGGAATAGATTTTAACAGAGTCTCTGCATAATTAAAGAATTTTGTGTGGAGAAGGGGGTAGTTTCCATGCCTATTTATAGAGGTATGAAGGAAGGAGGACAGTCTGATTCAAGTTAAACAGATCTGGTTGTTTGGCCAGCTCAAATATGAGCTGAAACAACCTGACTGGTCAATCTCTCGTATGGGGATAGTCAACCAACCCTATAAAGGTGGTTGACCGGCCTTAAACTGCCAACGTCAATTTATTTTATTTTTGTTTGATTCGTTGCCTATTATAACTCTAATCAATTCAGCGCTTAATAATTTCTCCTTTTAATGTTACTTATATCTTAAGTGAATGTTCCAATTCAAATTTCAAAACTTTGATATTCCCACCAAATTCAAATTTTAATTATTAAATTCATTTTAAATTATTTTAAATCTGAAAACTTCAAACATCCATAACTTCTTCATATGACTCTGTTTTCTGCATATTACATATGGAAATTCATCAGAAAACCGCCATGGACGCAATGCAACTCCCGTGACCAAATTCTGGCATTTGTAGAATTTTCATTTTTAACCTTGTTCCAATTATTAGTTTCTTATTAAATTTTACGAGGTGTTGCCGCTTAGAAAGGATTTCGCCTCGAAATCACTGAGGGAAGATAGTGTAATACGCACTCAACAACCATGTTAAATAACCAATTTGTTTACAATAATCAATAAACCATCTATCCAACCAAAAAAGCAAAGTGATTATGTATGCAAACATATTATAGGTGAGCACGATCTTAGCGTGAATGCAAGGTCGTGACATATAGGCATGTATACAAGCATCATAAATATACATGAAATTCTATATGGATGCAAAATAAAACAAATAAGGGTGTGGCAACCATACCTTACCATCCATACTAGCAACCATAATGCAACCACATTATTAAATTTGAAGAGAAAAATTTATCGGAGAAAAACTCAGGGTGAGAAGGCTTCATCTATTCTTGGATTTCCCACATGCTTTCCACTGGGATATCTTCCCAATAAAATTGGATCAACTTAATTTCATTGTTATGGAGCTTCTTAATACCGTGTTCCGTGATGCATATGGTGACACGAGGGGCGATCGGCTTCGTGTCAACATCTGATAACTGATGAGGCTCCACCACTATAGTAGTGTCATGCAAACATTTCCTCAAATAGGAAACATAAAAGACATCATGAACTCCCGCTAGCTTGGTTGGAAGTTCCACTCTATAAGCTGGTTTTCCCTCTCTCTCAAAATTCAAAAAAGACCCAACAAATCCAGATGCTAACTTCCTTGAAGTACCAAACCTCATAATCTTCCTAAGAGCGGAAATTTTGTTGATGGCTTCCCACTGACAAGTAGGTGACTTACATGGCCTCCTATGTAAGGCTTCGTAGGGTGCCATGCCAATTGTTGCTTGATAACTATTATTATATGCAAATTCTACCAAAGGCAAGTGTATCTTCCAAGATTCACCAAAATCTATGATGCATGCTCTCAACAAGTCTTCTAAATTTTTATTAAACCTTTCAGTTTAACCGTCGGTTTGTGAGTGATAAGCGGTGCTAAGAATCAAGGTTGTTCTCAAAGTAGATTACAAACTTCCTCAAAATTCGCTGGTGAACAAGGGTCCCTATCACTAACTATGCTAGTTGGGACTATATGAAGTCGCACCACTTCCTTAATATAAATTAGTGGAAGAGATGTTGCAGTTCTATTACTCTTAATAGGAATAAAGTGGGCACTCTTGGTGAATCTGTCTACAACAACCCAAACAGCTTCGTTGCCTCTTTAACTCTTAAGCGACCCATCAATAAAGTCCTTGGATATATGCTCCCACTTCCAAGTTGGTATTTCCAATGGCAACAGCAATCCTTCAGGCTTTCCTTGCTTCGCCTTGATCCCTTAACATGTTAGACTCTTAAAGACACGCTCTGCTATCATTTTCTTCATTCTGGGCAAAAAGAAAATCTTTTTCATATCTATATACATTTTATCCCCTCTATAGTGAATAGTCATATTAGAATGGTGACACTCTACTAGAACTTCTTTTAATACATCTTCTTTTATTGGGACATAAAGACGCCCATCTCTCCTTAGCCAACCCTTAGGATCCAAAGCATATCTACCATCATAGGGAAAATGCTCACCCCTCTTAAGCTTGTCGAAAATCTTAGTTAACAAAGCATCCTCCTTTTTCTCTAACCTTATGCGATCCATTAATGTTGGAATAACTACCATAACCGAAGGATATCCAAGAGCGGGTACTATTGGCGATTAGAAATTAAAATTCGATATAAACTCCAATTTCCTTCGCTCATGTATAACATTAAGAGTAGCATGCCACAGATTGAGGGCGTCAGCAATGAAATTCCCTTTGCCGGTGTTATACTGAATCTCAAAGTCATATGATGCTATAAACTCCATCCACCTTCGCTGCCTAAGGTTCAAGCCTTTTAGGAAAAGAGGTACATAAGAGATTTGCGATCGATGAACAACTCAAACATTTCTTCTAATAGATAGTGTGTCCACATCTTCAAAGCAAAAAACAACATTTGTCAATTCCCAGTCATGAGTATGATATCTTTTCTCATGATTCTTCAATTTCCTGCTATCTTAAGCTACTACTTTTCCCTCTTGTATAAGGACAACTCCCACTCCCATCCACCATGCATCAGTGAAAACGGTGAAAGGTTTCAATCCATCAGGAATTGTCAATACTGGTGTTATCCCGCCTTGTGGCAAGGCCGTGATACCAAGAACTTGACTAGAAACCAAGGATGGTTCGTCCTGTAGATCGTTAATGCATAGGTCTGCTATGGATGTCGGTAAATTTTTTTCGAGTCCAGATCGAGCTACAATTGGTATGACATGACAAGAAAAGCTAATAAAGCCAACATTCCAAATTTCAAGTCAATCGGAGTTGGTATGCTCAAGATATTGATCGATCACGGTTGAGAAATCCAAACTTACATCGATCATAACTCAAGATCTACAAGTCCAAATGCCACCAAATTTTCACAGTAGCTTACTGGCAACATGAGGAATGTTCATGCCAAATTTCAGCTCAATCGGATCAAATCTTGATCGATTCGAAGTTGCTTCGTATCGATCACGGACCAACTTGCATCGATCATATCTCACAATCGACATGTCTAAATGCTATGAAATTTTCACAGTATCTTACTGCCAACATGAGGAATGTTCTCGCCAAATTTCAGCTCAATCGGATCAAATCTTGATCGATTTGAAGTTGTTTCGTATCGATCACGGACCAACTTGCATCGATCATATCTCACAATCCACATGTCCAAATGCTATGAAATTTTCACAGTATCTTACTGCCAACATGAGGAATTTTCTTGCCAAATTTCAGCTCAATTGGATCAAATCTTGATCGATTCGAAGTTGCTTCCTATCGATCACGGACCAACTTGCATCGATCATATCTCACAATCCACATGTCCAAATGCTATGAAATTTTCACAGTGTCTTACTGCCAACATGAGGAATGTTCATGCCAAATTTTAGCTCAATCGGATCGAATCTTGATCGATTCGAAATTGAGTTCGAATCGATCCCGGAATGGGCCCCAATTTCCTAAGGCCGGGCATGTGGGCCCCCTCACGTGCCAGAAGTGGTCTCCCAAATTTTCAACGAAATATCAGCCTCCAGCACTTATAAATAGAGCACCTAGTCATTCAGAAAAGGGGTCGGACAATTTTCAGAGTAAATGAACGCCCGGACTCTGCCACGTTCACTCCAGAACGCCATTACTGCCATTGATCTCGAATTTAAGCTTATTATCTGCTGTACTTCGCTATAAAAAACTTGTAATCTTCAAGTATCAAGCAATAAAGGGATAAAACTTCATAGTGGACGTAGGCCATACGCCGAACCACTCTAAAACTCTGTGTTTCTATGCATTTTCTTATATGTTTATTGGTATGTTTGTTAGATCTGCTTCATTCTACAAATTTTCTCTTTATTTTATCTCTTCAAACACATCCGAAGAGTGTTGTGCCCAATTTTGGTACAAACACTTTGGTGCTTTCACTGAGATAAAACCAAGTTTTTTCTCCTGCTCGTTGGATCTACTACCGTCGTTGGATTGCAAAAATCTAAGGAGGAGATCCAGATCTATTGTTCAGTGGTTCCTTCTATTCTATTCAGATTGCTCCAGATCTAAGAGGAACCATATTCATCATGAAGTTCGTACCCATATTTTCCAATCCAGAAAAAATGTTGTTTTTCGTACCCATATTTTCGAATCCAGAAAATATACTGTTTTTCGTATCCATATTTTCGAATCCATGAAAATATGATGAATTCCGTACCCATATTTTCGAATCCAGAAAATATGCTGTTCTTCGTACCCATATTTTCGAATCCATGAAAATATGATCATTTTCGTACCCATATTTTTGAATCCAGAAAATATGTTGTTCTTTGTACCCATATTTTTGAATCCATGAAAATATGATCATATTTCGTATCCATGTTTTCGTATCCAGAAAATGTGATGATTTTCGTATCTAGAAAATGTGATGGTTTTCGTATCCATGTTTTCGTATCCAGTAAATTTGGTGATTTTCGTATCCATGCTTTCGTATCCAGTAAATGTGGTGCTTTTCGTATCCATGCTTTTATATCCAGTAAATGTGGTGGTTTCCATATCCATCAAGGAGCGCTACTTCGTATCCATCAGGGAGCGCTACTTCGTATCCATCATGGAGCGCTACTTCGTATCCATCATGGAGCGCTACTTCGTATCCATCAGGGAGCGCTACTTCTTATCCATCAGGGAGTGCTACTTCGTATCCATCCATATGCCTCCAATTCGAATCGATACTCACATGTACTTCGTATCCATCCATCTGCCTCCATTTCGCATCGATACGCACATGCAGTTCGTATCCATCCATCTGCCTTTAATTCGTATCGATCTAGCCATTTCGTATCGATGCTACTAGAGCTAATTCTCTGGATGGATATGAACTGGGTCTTTCAGCTGATGAATACAAAAAGTGCAATTCCTCTGATCGATACGAAGACAGGCGCATCTGATGGATTCGAACAAGAACGATACGAAGAAGGACTTTTTCAGGTTGCTTGATGGATACGGAATTTCAAAAAAAACAAATATTTTCGGGTACCGAACCCTAGCTGCAGCGCAGAGCACCCGCATAGTTAATTCAAAACTCAACTTAGTAAAGAAACATTCTAATCATTCCATGACTGGACGGGACATAAGAGATTACAACAACAATTGTTAAATTGCAATCGAGGAATGGGTATTGAAATACTACTCAACCGGTACCCCCAGAGGCTGGAGAACCTAGCTAATATGCCAAGAACTGAAGTTGATTAATATATCATGCTTCTAAGGTGGACTGCAACTTCCTCCAATTGACCAGCTTTTAAAACTCCTGAATTGACAACTATGGTACGATGGCTAATATGACAACTGCTCTACACTGTCAACTCTGCCAATTCAAAGCATAGCTGGTCACCACTGAATCATCTTCAAATGCCCACATCTTAATCATTCCACATCTATACGACTAAAAGCATGGCATACAACCTCCAGAGAACTTTCTTAATACCCTATACTGGTCACCTATCTGTTAGCCCATCTTAACCAACTCACATTGAATCAGTGTTACCAACCATTCGAACATTGGGCAATCAGGCATGCATCATTCACTGGTACTACAAGACCATGTAGCCATAAAATGGACTTGATAATATTGATTGGAGTATCTTTCCCAATCGGGGCATATTCATCGAAATCATCCTACATACAAAATTTCTAGCAAAAATTCAGCATGGTGACTATGTCAGTGTACTATGGAAATTCAACCTCCGCCACTATCTCATGAAGTGAGAATGGTGTATGGAGTCCATGAAAAGTGATGAATGCCATCAAATGCGTTGTATCCCCTATTCCTCAAAGAAGATTGTCAATCGTGGTTAGACATACCATTTCTACTTCTCATATTGCTAAAGTGAATAAAGAAGCTGGCGGCCAACGAACTGATCAAAATCCACAGCTCGTTGCTGCCAACACTTATAAATGAAATCAGCACAAAAGGCTTATTTCCAGAGTTTGATAAGAGAACTGGCGGATAGCCACCAACAACTACACCAACATAACGTGTCTAATGTTGAATTGATGAACTAGATGAAGGATCGGTGTCACAAGATAAGGAGAAAACCTACTCCATTCTCTAAATCGGGAAGCTCCTCTTCTCTACATGGCTACCGTGAATGTCAACGCCATAAGGCTGCTCCGGAAAGAATAGCTCTGACAATATGTTCAAGCCCCATAAAACGAAGGGCCGAAAAACCCCGGCCCCTATCAATCAATAACGTTGATCAAACTGAACCATTTGCGTTAGACTTCCAACTTTGAAGGGCTGGACCGAAGTGCAATAGCGAGCATACGACGCCGCTTCACACATCAATAAGATTTAATCCGATCTTTTTTGAATTAATTCTATTTCTTTCGTTTATGTTGCGAAATATGACCGACTTGAATTAAACTGCTTACAAATGATGCAGGTTACCGAGTACTTAAGGATGGGTGCAATACAACCTTCGTGGGCTATGCTCAAGTCATTGAGGTATCATCATGGCGAGCATAATTCAACCACTCGTCGGCTGCTATATGCACCTGACTTAGGGCAGGCCATCAAAGCGGAAGAGACAGACAAGTTCAGGGCTCCAGTACGAAGTGGATGCAACTGACCATCCACTCACATGCCTATGCAATTTAATTAGGATATTTGAGAAAGACTTGGAGTTATATGTCCCAACCATGCACTCTCCATCTCGTACTTGAAGCTTGCCAAAATACTTATGCTTCCTCGGATGCCCAATAAAATTTAAATCACACCGAGAGTCGACGTGACATGGCCATCTATGCATCCAATCCTAGATTAGAACTTGGGGTGATTTGAGGACATATGTTTAAAGTGGATATGATTTGATCATTCATCTCCAGTTTGCATCTGTGATTCGGCAAAACAATCATGCCTTAAACCGACTTCATCAGGGGCCAACCCTCAATCTATAGTCATTAACGACTGACTGCCTACTCACAAACCATCATGAGCCATCATTTCAACTCTCTTCCTCAGCTTAATCGGAAGAACGCAAAGTATAAAGTGGATGTGACTTATCCATCCACTTTCCAATTCTTGCCCCTGACTTAAGGGAAAACGCATAACTCAAAGTGGATGTAGTTCGACCATCCTCTCATCTCCTCTCCTCGAGCCCAAAGCTTGCCGAATACTAATCTTACTCCTTAGGCTTGGTAAAAGCGGAATCCGAATGAACATGGACGCGACTTAACCGTCCATAAACTAAATCTCATCATTGAGGGCAGATAAGTGGAAAGCTATCAGGATCCCATCGATCACCCGCCAAGTGAAACCCTGAGCACGGGGACAAGTCACCACATCGAAGCCAAAAAAGGATTGATACACGATAATCTTTAACTAACTCCAAACTCCCGGAGTGCGAGTTGGGGTATAAAACTCATAAATGCGGTTTCGAAGAGGGTGGATCCCTTCACCTAACGACTTTGGCTGTATCCTTATGGCGTTAACTAAGGGAATCGACCATGAATCTGAGTTTGGCAACTGGTTAGCTGGAAAACCACCTGCATCATTGGACCGTTTCCACGCCAAGGCGGCTCAATTCCTGAGAAGGGAAGATGCGAGACAGTCTAGGAAGCAAACTGATGCAGGGCCAAGTACAGAAGGGATCCAAAGCAATGTTGCAATCAAACAGTCTGGTGAGAGCTCCGAAAAAGTTCGGTTAAACGTTAAAAACAAACAAGCTCGGCGAAGAGAGAGCGTGATCAAACTAGAAAACGAGATCAAAATCGTGGCCCGCAGCACAAGAATCCAATGTTTGACAGTTACACTCCTCTGAATACATCACTAGAGGACTTGTACTTACAAACCTATAATACAATTCAGTACCAAAAACCCGCATCAACACCGTCGTCAGAGAGGCAAATGCGGACGGGAAATTTTTGCAGGTTCCACGAAAGCTATGGGCACAATACGAACGAGTGTCGTCACTTACAAGATCTCGTTGAAAAATTGATCAGAGAAACGAAGCTGGAACAGTTTGTGCGGACACCGCAGCCCAGAGAAGCGGGTCCATCCAATCCAAACAATGAACCCAATCGACCGAGACAGGAGGACTCCACTTGTCCCCACGGAAGATTAGTGATAAACGCTATCAGTGGCGGACCAACTTTCTCGGGAGCCTGAACGACGAAGATCTTCGTCACTGTCACCCATGACAGGCTCATTCAATCTATGAATACTTTGCAATTTCCTTTACATTCTGAAATTTGAGCTTGTAATAAGGCACTGACTTTGCCATATTTCCTTATTTCAGCAATAAATTACTATCTCTTCAAGCTAGAGCTGTGATTCACCGAATGCAACGTTCAACAATCACGACACACAAAGAGCTAAGTTCCATCAAACAATGGAATTTATTCAAATAGCGAGTGACTGTGATACGACCGGCCACTCACTAAGTGAAACCCCAGCTCGGGGGCAAGCCATCACATCAAAGCCACTCACTAAGTTGGATCAACACACGACAGTCCTGCAAATAACTCGTTCCCAGAGTGCGAATTGGAGTATAAACATCAAATAAATCGTTCCCAGAGCGCGAACGGACTCCAAATTCCCAGAGTGCGAATTGGAGTATAAACATCCAATAAATCGTTCCCAGAGTGCGAACGAACTCCAACTTCCCAGAGTGTGAATTGGAGTATAAAAATCCAATAAATCGTTTCCAGAGTGCGAACGGACTCCAACTTCCCAGAGTGTGAATTAGAGTATAAACATCCAATAAATCGTTCCCAGAGCACGAACGGACTCCAAATTCCCAGAGTGCGAATTGGAGTATAAACATCCAATAAATCGTTCCCAGAGTGCGAACGAACTCCAACTTCCCAGAGTGTGAATTGGAGTATAAACATCCAATAAATCGTTCCTAAAGTGTGAACGGACTCCAAATTCCCAGAGTGCGAATTGGAGTATAAACATCAAATCCATCGTTCCCAGAGTGTGAACAAATTCCTAAAATGCCCAAATAGGTGTGACTGACCATCTATCAGCTGACTCCAGATTCCCAAAGCGTGAGTCAGAGTATAAACATCAATTACAGGTTCCCGGAGTGCGAACCGAAACGTCAATGCTAGCTCCAAGTTCCCAGAGCGTGAATTGGAGGATAAACATCAATTCCAGGTTCCCGGAGTGCGAACCAAAATGCAAATGCTAGCTCCAAGTTCCCAGAGCGTGAATTGGAGGATAAACATCAATTCCAGGTTCCCGGAGAGCGGACCGAAAAAATACAAATGTCAACTCCAAATTCCCAAAGCGTGAAGTGGAGTATAAAGATCAATTCCAGGTTCCCGGAGCGCGAACCAAAATACAAATACCAACTCCAGATTCCCAGAGCGCGAATTGGAGTATAAACATCAATTCCAGGTTCTCGGAGTGCGAACCCAAAACATACATGCTAACTCCAAATTCCTAGAGCATGAAGTGGAGTATAAACATCAATTCTAGGTTCCCGAAGCGTGAACCAAAATATACATGCCAACTCCATATTCCCAGAGTGCGAACTGGAGTATAAACATCAACTAACTCTAGTCCCGAGAGCACAGACTGGAGTATAAATACCAAACGGGTTTGACTGACAACCCATCAACCAACACCAGTCCTCAAAGCTAGAATTGGAATATAAATATCAGTAGGGATGTGATTCGACTGTCCATCTATCAACTCTGATCCCACAGCAAGTCCTGTAGACAAAAAGTGGATGTGATTCAACCATCCGCTTTCCTATCTTCCCCTGACATGGGGGCATACTTATCATTAAAAATCGAATGCTTCGACCATCTAGCATAAAGCGGGAACGACACGACCGTTCACGCATCAACACTTATCCCCGGCATGGGACCTATAACATAATCTTATAGGGATGCACTCCAACCGAACAAGACAGAATTTCTTCCATGATTCGACAGGGAGATGCAAATTAGAAAAACGGACCTAGCTGAACGTCTTATTCTAAATGGATGTGATTACCCATCCTACCGCAAATGAACGTGACATGACCATTCATCCGCTAACTCTAGCTAATGATCTGGCGGGTTGTGCATGCAACGTGGCCGGATATGACCCAACCATCCGCCAATTAGCTCCTTTCTCCAAATTAGAAGGAGGAACATCAAATTAAAGTTGTCGCAATGTGACCGACTATACTTCGACTTTCGCCATTGACTAGCGCCAGAGGAATTAATCGAGGAAAATGTGGTTCGACCATTTTCTGCTAAAATTATTAGTCCCCAGAGTGTGGACATGGATGTAAATATCAAATAGGTGTGACTAATGGCCCTTCAACTAACTCTCATCTCCGGAGTACGACTACGAGCGTAGACAAATGAATGAATGTGATCCGACCATTCATTCACCAACCGACCAAAAGTCGACGGGAGGAATATAAACTCGCTATAGGTGCAATTAGACTGTCCACAAACTAACTCTACGACTGTGGGCAGAATAACGAATCATTGAAAAGAAGAGAAAGGTGACTCGCTACATCGCTAGCTTAGCGTCCTTTACAACTTAAGGAAATGACTGCAAAGAGACCTCTCATTTTATCCAAGCCATTGGATCATGAAGATCTATACCTCAATTGGGTCATGTCAACGCAAGCCATAAGCATTGCAATGCTATGTGAAGATAAACTAATCCAAAGACCAGTATACGATGAAAGCTAGCTATTGACAAGCTTACCCCGTTAATGTTTGTATCGACCAACCGTTACGATAGGTCCAATGGCAACCTTAAATGTCTGAAAGGTTACACAAATGGAATAATAAAGCTAAGTATGAAGCCTTGGTCGCCAAGCTAAGACTTGCAAAAAGAATAGGAATGAAAGCTTTACATATCCTATACGATTTCTGCTTAATGTGCCAAGTTAGGGAGGACTATCTAACCAGGGGGCAACGTCTTGCTCCTTATCTCAATTGGATCCTAGAGATACTAGCCGACTTCTAGTATTACACCACTATACCAATCCTTAGAGAACGAAACGAAAAGGCCGAATCATTGGCCGAGCTAGCCAGTTCTGGGGATGCGCAACAAATAGACTTAATCCCAGTAGAAATACTTATTATTCCAAGCACTGATAGATGAAGATCGACTAGATTTTAGAGATGGATCCAAGAAAGGGGTCATGGATGACTCCTATCAAAGGCTATCTACCATGGGGAATTCTTCTTGAATAGACGAATGAGAGATGGCATATCCTCCGCAAACAATCACTGCATGATTATGTCTGGATCGTTCGACTCCATCGACACAAAGCATTACACTTGTATCCATCAATCCAAGATCCAATATTACGTATCCATCGATACGAAGCATACATTCTAACATCCCAAATCGATCCAGGAGAGGATCGATACAAAAGGAAGGACTTAAAACAACCATCGAACGTTGTTACAACTCAAATTTCACTTCGATCCAGGAGAGGATCGATACAAACTCAATCCAAACAAAAACTAAAGAACTTGATGACGACCCGCAAATGTGCAAACATGAATAGGTGTCAGCCTAACATATGTGCATGTATGCCAAACTAACACTCAATTTTCAAAGTTACCAGGAATTGAATGCTTACCTGATGACAATCAAAATGATGAACAGCAAATCGCTAGTGCTCAACACTCAATTACAACAAAACACTTCATGATCATTGACAATCAACAGTTTGACATCTACGTCACTGAAGATCAACCAAAGGCAACATCTTTTGACGAAAAGTTAGCAACTACTCAGTGAATTGGATCGAACTTTTCAGAATGAAGATGGCAGCTTTTCAAAGCACGTCATGTTCACACAAGACATACTTTGGGGGGCAAATGTTATCCCGCCTTTTGGCAAGGCCGTGACACCAAGAACTCGACTAGAAACCAAGGATGGTTCGTCCTGGAGATCGTTAATGCATAGGTCTGCTATGGATGTCGGTAAAAAAATTTCGAGTCCAGATCGAGCTACAATTGATAAGACATGACAAGAAAAGCTAATGAAGCCAACATTCCAAATTTCAAGTCAATCGGAGTTGGTATGCTCAAGATATTGATCGATCACGGTTGAGAAATCCAAACTTGCATCGATCATAACTCAAGATCTACAAGTCCAAATGCCACCAAATTTTCACAGTAGCTTACTGGCAACATGAGGAATGTTCATGCCAAATTTCAGCTCAATCGGATCAAATCTTGATTGATTCGAAGCTGCTTCGTATCGATCACGGACCAACTTGCATCGATCATATCTCACAATCCACATGTCCAAATGCCACCAAATTTTCACAGTAGCTTACTGGCAATATGAGGAATGTTCACGCCAAATTTCAGCTCAATCGGATCAAATCTTGATCGATTCGAAGTTGCTTCGTATCGATCAGGGACCAACTTGCATCGATCATATCTCACAATCCACATGTCCAAATGCTGTGAAATTTTCACAGTATCTTACTGCCAACATGAGGAATGTTCTCGCCAAATTTCAGCTCAATCGGATCAAATCTTGATCGATTCGAAGTTGCTTCGTATCGATCACGGACCAACTTGCATCGATCATATCTCACAATCCACATGTCCAAATGCTATGAAATTTTCACAGTATCTTACTGCCAACATGAGGAATGTTCTTGCCAAATTTCAGCTCAATTGGATCAAATCTTGATCGATTCGAAGTTGCTTCGTATCGATCACGGACCAACTTGCATCGATCATATCTCACAATCCACATGTCCAAATGCTATGAAATTTTCACAGTATCTTACTGCCAACATGAGGAATGTTCATGCCAAATTTTAGCTCAATCGGATCAAATCTTGATCGATTCGAAATTGAGTTCGAATCGATCCCGGAATGGGCCCCAATTTCCTAAGGCCGGGCTTGCGGGCCCCCTCACGTGCCAGAAGTGGTCTCCCAAATTTTCAGCGAAATATCAGCCTCCAGCACTTATAAATAGAGCTCCTGGTCATTCAGAAAAGGGGTCGGACAATTTTCAGAGTAAATGAACGCCCGGACTCTGCCACGTCCACTCCAGAACGCCATTACTGCCATTGATCTCGAATTTAAGCTTATTATCTGCTGTACTTCGCTATAAAAAACTTGTAATCTTTAAGTATCAAGCAATAAAGGGATAAAACTTCATAGTGGACGTAGGCCATACGTCGAACCACTCTAAAACTCTGTGTTTCTATGCATTTTCTTATATGTTTATTGGTGTGTTTGTTAGATCTGCTTCATTTTACAAATTTTCTCTTTATTTTATCTCTTCAAACACATCCGAAGAGTGTTGTGCCCAATTTTGGTACAAACAACTGGTGCACAAGTCAACAATTTCTTCAAAGTCTCAAAAGATCTTGCACACTTTTCGTCCCATGCAAAGACAAGGTTCTTTCTGGTTAGGCGAGTTAAAGGCACTGCTATCTTTGTGAAGTCCTTAATGAATCCCCTATAATAGCTAGCCAAGCCAAGTAAACTTCTAACTTTCGTAGCATTCTTAGGCACCTTCCAGCCTTGAACAGCTTCTACCTTAGCCGGATCCATAGACAATCCTTCTGGGAAACAATATGACGTAAGAACTTCACCTCTTTTCGCCAAAAATGACACTTAGAGAATTTTTTCTTTAAGCTAGTGACTCCTAAAGGACTCTAATACCACCGTTGGATGTTTTTGTTGTTCCTTCTTTCTCTTGGAGTATATGATAATATCATCCACAAACACTATAGAAAATTTGTTCAACTGCCCTCTAAAGACTATACTCATGAGATCAACAAAGTAGGAGGGGTATTAGTTAAACCAAAAGGCATCGTCTCCCACTCAAATAGTCCATCTAGAGTATGAAAAGCGATCTTTGCTTTACTATCTTCAGCTACCCATAACTGATGAAATCCGGTGGCCAAGTCTAGTTGGGAAAAGACTTTGGCACCAATGAGCTGATCAAACAAGTCATCTATCCTAGGTAGATGATACCTAATATTCTTTGTCAACTTTTTCCGTGCTCGATAATCGACATATAGGCTTAAAGGACCATCTGCCTTGGTAGCAAAGACAACTGATGCTCCCAATTTAGAAATGTTGCGGTGTATGAATCCTTTATGCAGTAGTTCCAAAACTGCTTGTCTAATTCCTATCTCTCCTGGGGAGCCATATGCCTCAGTGGCAGTGCAACAGGTCTAGCAACCTTCTCTAAATCAATTCTGAATTCGATCTCTCTATGGAGCGGGAGACTAGGGACTTCTTCAAAAAATCGCCAAAGTGTCGGATTACGGGTGCATATAAGAGTTTATTCTTTGATAGGCTAAGAGAATATAGATAGCTCAAGTCAACTGAATTTTGGGATGAACAACAAACAATGATGGCTTTCCCCGCTCTACTACTTAACCACATTGTCCTTATTTCACAATATAGGATAGTCCCATGGTGAGATATCCAATCCATTCCTAAAATAAATCCATACCCCTTAAGGCCAAGAATATATGCATTACATGAAAACTAATGTTACAAATGTCCATAACTAGGTCTTTGCAATGAGTGAGTGACCGCTTGGGTTAGTGACCGCTTGGGTTTTAAAATTCAAGGAACTAACTATTCTTTCATCTACGAATGAGTGAGTAGCTCCAGAATCAAACATGGTATGAATAAAATTTTCAGCAATAATAAGTGCACCTTTTAAGGCCACCTGCCCTTTGTCCTTTGGAGGTGGCCTACTCGAAACATGACCCATCTCTATAACATAAGCCTACCCACTCTGACCTTTTTAGAAATTTTTGGATACTTATTTGATAGTGCTCTTCCTTAAAGAAATTAAAGCACTTTCCCCTGAATGCCTCTATCATCAAGTTAACTTTGCAACCTTTAGCAATGTGTCCCTTTTTCTGGCACCTTTGAAAAACTATCCCTTCCTTATTCAACTTAGCTATAACTTTCTTGTTTGCCCAATAATCCTTTCTTAGCTTCTCTTTGCTCAGAAGTTTACTCAACCTTCTCTTTCTCCTTCCTTTTCTCCTTACCTCTAGAATCCTGTAATAAGGCCATCTCGACAATAACTTCATAGGTAGCACCCATGGGAATCTGGGCCAAACCAACTCCTTTGATGGGGAATTCAGACCTTTCACAAATTTCATAGCGTCCTTCATCAGGGTATCTATCAATCCCATCACCAACTTTATTGGCTTGGTAAATTTGTTAATGTACTCCATCATAGTAAAATTCCCTTGCTTCGGCTGAATGAACTTTTCCAAGTGCATAAGTTTCCAACTGCATACTAACTTCTGCACTTGACATAAATCTTGATTCAATGCGAGTCCTAAAGAAATCCCAAGTGATTTCCACCTCCTTATTTTCTCTCACAACAATAGTCCACCAATATGAGGCTTCCTTCTTCAAATGCCAAGCAACGGTATTTCTCTTGACCCTATCCTTCCACCCAAGCTCCCTAAATATTCGCTCATAGCCAACCATCCATGCTTTAGTTTTAGAAAATCCTCAGTTCCATTATATGTGCATTCGCTAATATTTTTGAAGTCCTAGTACAATTTGGGAAAATCAAAGGCCTGGGTATTGTATCTACGGGTGGTGCTGCGAAGGCAGCTTACTGTGGAAGTGGAACCTCTCCTGCATGCCTCAAATACTGTTTGAACCACTCAGGCATGCTATGAATGTTAGGCATCCCTTGCGGAGACAAGTTCCTTGCACCAGAATTCTCAATCATTTCAACTATACATAGGTTTTAAAACTTGTTTAGTAACATTTTCCAAAGAGAGTACTAATAGCCGAAAAGAAAATTTGTCGAGTGTGGTTGCATACGTTCTTTAAAGACATATATATACATACATATATATAGGGGCTTTTGGAAAACATTTGAAAAATATTTTTCAAATATACAAGTACGCTCTCATACGCAAATTATTTCCGCTTTTGATCGAGCAACCTAAGCTTTGATACCAAGTGTAATAACCTACCCCAGAATAGACCTAAACCCTGACCTAGAAAAGTCCCATCGGGATTTAAAGGTATTCTAGGATAGGATATTGGTTGGTGAAATAGTTAAAACATTATAGAGTACACAAGTTATCTATCAACTTTCAGAATCTCACAGTAGATGGATAAAATATAATAGTAAAACATGTACCCATAAACAAAACCATTTTAGAAATACAAATCATTTTCATAAAATCCCAAAATATCTCAAGATAGTCATTTCAGTACATAAATCTCAACTGAAAACATAAATAGCAATAACATGGTCTCAAATGTCTGGGTACATGAGAATAACATAAAACATATAATAATGAAAGACAATTGCCACATCCATTAACTTTCCCTACCTCTTGCTTCCTCAGCAATACCCTACGCCCCTAACCCGTTTGTTGAAACGAAGAGGGAGCCAGAACAACAAATTTTAGTGAAAGTAATTTTAAGTTTTACCGTAATAGAAATATGGGCAGTGATATCTAGAAATATAATATGTTTTCGTACTAAAATCATTATACACGTACAAGTTAACTGTAGGCCCGAAGGCCCTTCCAGCCCAACTACGCAAAAGTCAACTATAGGCTCTAAGACTTTTCTTGTCTGACTATACCAAAGTCAACTCTAGGCCCAAAGGCCCTTCCAGCCTGACTATTCCCTTTTCCATAACTAGCACATACGATGCAAAAAGGAAATACCCAAACCACTTAATACCTTTTAATTGAGCTTAGACAAACTCTGGTCATTTAATACCAATAAATAGGCAGATCCCCATCATTTAAGACCTAACCAGTAACATCCTCTATTTAGAGGCCCAAAACTAAATGCTACAGATGCTGCAGCCATCTATAGTATTAGCTTCCGACTACTAAACACGGTTATGTTAATGATATCAATAATATCAGAAGCACTTGAATATGACACAAAACACAGATTTCAAAAACCACATTTACTTCATTACATTTCACAATCAAATGTTTCATATTCACAATGCATAATCCCTAAATCGTTCCCAGGCACAGATCAATTATAATTATTACAAATTTCACCAAGAGCAGTATATGAAAATACCCCCTTGGTTGATCAGAGTCATATGGTCATAATAGACCTAATACAAACAACACGGCGGAAAATCCATCAAAACATAACAAGAACTACAATCCTCTAAAATCCAACACATAAGCTCTTAATAAATCCTCCAAGACTTTGTTTACTCTTTTTGTTTTCCCATCAGTCCATGGATGGTAAACGGTACTCGTGTCGAGCTTGGTTCCTAAAGTTTCCTATAGACTCTTCCAGAACTCACTAGTAAACAAAGAATCTCTATCGCTAAAAATATTACTAGGAATCCTTTGCAGCCTAACTACATTCCTCCTAAATAACTTTGCCAAAATAGATATAGTTCTAGTTGAATTTACCGGAATGAAATGGGCACTCTTAGTCAATCTATCTACCATGACTCATATGTTTTCATTTGCTCTACTAGACCTTGGAAACCCATCAATAAAATCCATAGAGATGGAATTCCATTTCCGCAATGGAACTTCTAATGGTTGAAGCAATCCATTAGGCTTCTAGTGTTCATCCTTTGCCTATTAGCAATTCAAGAGTGCTTAACACACAACCCAATGTCTCGTTTCATACCTTCCCAAAAGAAACTTATCTTCATATCCCGATATATCTTTGTTCCTCCTAGATGGATAGTGAACTTCGAACGATGGCATTCATCCAAAACATCTCTCCTTATGTTTCCTACATTCGAAACACACAACCTTTCTTTCTTCCTCAACCGCCTATTTTGGTAAAAACTGAAATCCTGTAGGTCATCCTTCTCCATTCCTTCCCTTAACCTTTTGATCCGTTTAGCCAAATTTGGATCCTCCTCTTGCTTAGAAGCTATCTTCTCAATCATTACTGGTCGGACTTCTAAACAAGACAACACAACACTTCCTGCACTTGAGCCTACCTCGGATCTAAACTGCACACTACAAGCTGATAATGCTTCCAAATCTTTCCACTCAACAATCATAGCCAGTACTCATTCTGATGTTTCCGGCCGAGTGCATCTGCCACCTTGTTTCCTTTTCCAAATGTATACTCAATTCCAAAATTATAAGCAATAATAAAATCCAACCATCTTTGTTGTCTCAAGTTCAACTCCTTTTAAGCGAACAAGTGCTTCAACGACTTATGATCAGTATAAGACTCAAATCGCTCTCCCAAAAGATAATGCCTCCACAGCTTCAAAGCAATTATAATGGCAGCTAACTCCAAATCATGTGTAGGATACCTAATTTCATGTGGTCTAAGCCGTGTAGAGGCATAAGCAATCACTTTACCTCTTTGCATCAACATAGCTCCCAATCCAGTTCCATACACATCAGTATAAATAACTAAATCTTGATTCCCCTTCGGAACCACTAACACCGGTGCATAGGTCAATAAGTGTTTCAAGCTCTGGAATGCTTCCTCACACTAATCCGTCCATACAAACTTCATATCTTTTCGTGTAAGCTTAGTCATCGGTGCAGCTATCCGTGAAAAATCCTTTATAAACCTTTGATAGTATCCTGCCAATCCAAGAAAGCTCTTAATCTCGATCACTATCTCAGCTCTCTTCCAATTATTCACTGCCTCAATCTTAGTCGGATCTATAGACAACCCTTTCTCTGAGACGACATGACCACTTCAAAAACTTAGCCTTCAACTGATGCTCCCTCAACGTTTCGAGCACAACTCTAAGATGAACTTCATGCTCCTTCTCATCCTTAGAGTATATCAAAATGTTATCTATGAAAACCAACACAAATCTATCCAAGTGCTATTGGAAAATTCTATTCATCAGATCCACAAAGAATGCCAACGCATTAGTTAGTCCGATTGACATAATTAACCATTCGTATGATCCATACCTTGTCCTAAACACCACCAAAATAATGTTATCCTCTGCCACTCTAAGCTGATGAAATCCCATCGCCAGATCTAGCTGAGTGAACACCTTGCTCCACTTAACTGATCGAATAAATCGTCAATTCTTGGCAATGGATATCGGTTCATTATTATCTTCTCATTCAACTTACGATAATCGATACATAGCCTCAACGATCCGTCTGGCTTCTTAGAAAATACAGCGACAGCCCCCTATAGTGAATTATTTGGTCGGATAAAACTCTTGCCTTCCAAATCCATCAACTGCACCTTCAACCCTCTCATCTCAACGGGTGTCAACCTGCTCGGTAGCCTACTCATCGGCTATACTTCAGGTACCAAATCAATCCGAAACTCTATGGCTCGTTTCTGTAGCAGTCCAACTACCAGCTCAAATAAATCAGTAAGTTATTTAACTACAAAGACTCGATTCAACTCATCCTTCAACTCCATAATGCCCAATAAAGCATTCACTTCACAACTAGAGTTCTTTATGGTATAAACTATCCGTTCACTACAATTCGGGTAACTAAGTGATATCTTCCTATCATGAAAAAATGTCCTAGCATCATATTTACTTAACCAATCCATCCCAAGGATAATCCCAAATCCCACGAAGTCAAATATATGCAAACAGCAATCAAAAGTATGGCCTAACAAATCAAACTCTAAATGGTCACACCTCATCCCAAGCGTTGCATATCCTCCTATCAGATTTGCAATCCTTAAGGAAGTAACTAAGTATGAGGGTTCTAAGTTAAGCCTATCCACCAAACATCGATAAATAAAAGAATAAGATGCTCCAGCATCGAATAGAATGCTAACAGACATACCGTGAGTCTGCAGCGAGCCTCCCAAAATAGCCTTCCCTTTTTCCTACACAACTGGCCTTACGGTTGTGGGCTCTAAAGCATAAACTTGCCCCCTTCCTTCTCTTGCAGTCTCTGGGCACTTGTTCTTGTAATGACCGATATGATGACAATTAAAATATCTAACGTTCTTCTTTCCACCGACCTCTTTTCCTTTTCCTTTACCGGTTCGACACTCATTAGCATAGTGTCCCTTCTTGTTGCATTTGTAGCAAACTACTTCAGCCTTTCCTTTCTTCTGCGCTCCCCCTTTCTGAGCATTCTTTTTCTGGAAAAACTTCCTTTTTTAGCCCTTTCCCATCTGGGCCTCCTTCATCTTCTTCCTCAAGCAAGCCAACGCCTCTTATTTCCTTAATGCCATTTCAACAATACATCATTGGGATCTCTCAAATGTGGCAAAGTAGCGCTTATCGACTCCGGCCTCAAGCCCTTTATAAACTTCTCGTTTCTCCTGATCACAATGTCTACCAAAGCATACCCATATCGGGCCAACTCCTCAAACTTCCTCACATGCTCCAAGATGGACATATCTTCTTATTCCAACTCTACAAACTTCCTTACCGATGCCGATTGCACCATTATAGACATAAATCTTTCTGAAAACCTTATCCTAAACTCCTTCCAAGTTACAGTTTCCTCATCAACTCCAGCGGTAACAATATTCCACCAGAATAGAGCAGCTCCTTGTAGCTTCCTCGAAGCCAGTTTCCTCTTCTGTGCATCATTCAATCCTAGATCAGCAAAAATTCTCTCGCAATGTAGTAGCCAATTTTCCACCTCGATCGCATCTTCGGTACCAATAAACAGCTTCCCTCCAAGCCTGATGTAGTCTCTATCCAAGTTAGCATACTGATTGACCACCGAAACTTCTTAAACTCCTCCTCCAACAGCATTACCTCCGACAACTCGAGCTGCAATTCTAGCCTGCATCATATTTACAAAGAACCGATACGTCGCTCCCATGTCCATCTAGGTAGCTCATGCACTAACAGTTTCAGTTGTGCCTGGCCGGGACCTCTCCTAGTGTTTGGTCAGGAATTTCCATTAGTGGTGGTGCTATCTCCTCCGAGGTTTACTTAGCCTCTTCTTCCTTCTATATCTGCATTCAAACCTCGTGAGATACAGATGAATAGCCTAACTAAGATAGAAGTCTATAGATATAGTGTATACTTATATAGATATATAGCATATACAAGTACATTACCATACCGTTATCCCATACCCAAATCTTAACAAGGATTATTTTTTCAAAAATCATTTTTAGTTAAACTATTTCATAAACCATGCTCAGATACCAAACTGTAACATCCCCTATCTCGAAGCCTAAAACTAAGCGTTGCAGATGCTGCAACCATCTACAGTATTAGCTTCCGACGACTAAATACGGTTGTGTTAATGGTATCAATAATATCAGAAGCACTTGAATATGAAACAAAACACAAATTTCAAAAACCACATTTACTTCATTACATTTCAAAATCAAATGTTTCACATTCACAACACGTAATCCCCAAATCGCTACCAGGCACGGATCAATTATAATTATTACAAATTTCGCCAAGAGCGATATATAAAGATACCCAATTGGTTGATCAGAGTCATATGGTCATAATAGACCTAATACAAACAACACAGCGGAAAACCCATCAAAAAAAAGCAAGAATTGCAATCCTAAGTAGCTATCCATTGCCTCCTGCATGCCTCCGGTAGCTTATTCTTCAACATTCTAAAACCTAAAAAAGAACCTTAACCCCTTAGCCTACTCAAATCAACTTTGAGCACCTGAAAGTTTAATGGAAAAACATAAACTTCGAGTCAGACATAAATCCCAGTGTGAATAATATTATACATTCTGGAATAATTATGTTAAGTAGGACCATGCCGCTTAGCGGAATGGATTTTCCCTCACTAACATTCTTTTGAAACATATCTTTGCAAAACCTTTCATAAAACCATATACTGTGCTCCTTCATCCATAATGGTTAAATATTGTAAAGCAATCATTATGTAAACATATATAATATAAGGTAATAATGAACTACATGTTCAAACACACAAGTTTTGTTTGGATAACTTTTAACCTTTGGCTGACTCGGGCTACCAGACAATATAATCAAAATTAACCTAACATCTGTTAGATATTCTTCTTCTGGATTATCTATCCTTAACTATCTGTTAAACATTTCCCATCTGGACGGTCTATCCTTAACTATCTGTTGAATACTTTACTTTTGGATGGTATGTCCCTAGCTTAATCATCTTCCAGGTCTTCCCAATCCTAATGGTTTTTAGGGCTCACCAATAACCTATATGTATACAAACATATATTCATTTCGGTGTGTAACCATAATTTTAGTCTACTTGTGACAAAGCCCTACACACTGGAATTTTGAACAACAATTAGTTGGGGCTATTAGCTAACGTATAGGGCGCGATCACATACTAGTCCTCTAGTTTTCTAATATCTGAGTCATCTTCACTTAAGGATCCCCTCCCATAATTTTCCATGAAACATTTTCAAAATGATTTAAAACCTTTAAATCAAACTTAAATAAGAAAAAGTATATAATCTTTATACTTTACTCAAAATCATATCATCATGTCATATATATTCTTTACTTAAAATTTAGTTGATGAAAACATTTAACCATTTAAAAGAACATCTTTCTAAACTTCTAAAATCATCTCTTTCAAAATCAAACATTAAACCTTTCAAAACTATTCTCCAAACCTTTTGAAACCAATGAAAAGCAAACCTTTCGAAAACTATAAAACTTGGGACATCCTCTTTAAAATCACTTTAAAACATTGTCTTAGAAAAACCTTGGAAAACCTTCCATTTAAACCTTTCAAATCCATTGAACTAAATCTTACGAAATTAGTCAAAATAAACCTTTCAAAACCATTCAATAAACCTTTCGAAATCATTGGATTCAATCCTATCGAAATCGTTTAATAAACAAACCTTTCGAAATCGTTCAATAAACAAACCTTTCAAAATCATTCAATATAAACCTTTCGAAACCATTCGCTTAAACCTTTGGAAGTCATTCAACTAAACCTTTCGAAATCATTCACTTAAATAAATCTTTCGAAATCATTCTGGGTTCAATTTAAACAAGTAGAAACCTTCCTTTAAAATCCTTCGAAATCATTGTAAGCAACCTTTCGACTTTGTCGAAAGCTCTGCTTCGAAAGTTTAGTTATACTTTAATTTATAAAACAAGGGTAAATCACCTAAGCCGAAAGCTCACTTTCAAAAGCATGGGGAGAAGCGGCTAATTTTAAATAAGCAAACCTTTCATCATTGTCGAAAGGTTCAAAACAAAACAAAGCGGCAGTAACCTTCAACTATGTCTAAAGGTTTAAAAACCTTTATTTAATACATTTGATCTGGTCGAAAGCAACCAAGTAAAAAGCTCTTATTATAGAGCAAAGTAGGTGAAAGCTTTTGATTTATAAAACAAACATACCCTAACCTCTTTGGCCATCAACCTTTCGACTTAGAACCCTTTAACTCTATCCAATTCATTACGTCCCAAGTAGCTTGATACCATATGAATTGGTTTGACCTTGTCAAAAGCTTCGAATCTCTAGACCTTGTCAAAAGGTCTGGGTCGGAAAGTTTATTGCCGCAAAGGATGAAACATGTAAAAATGTGATTTCTTTGTTTTTAACTTAAAAGGAAATCCTTTCAATTAAACTGCCTTTATTTGTCAAATTCCCATTGATTAGAAATTAATTTTCAGAAATGTGCTGCACTATTTTTAAAATTAAATAATCATTTTATTACAAAATGCCTATTCTCCTTAATTAAATATATAAAATATTTAAGTCCCATACCTTAAATAATTTTATATATTCATCAAAACACTTATGAAAAATCTGAAAAAATCCTAGGAAGTCTATTTTAATATTTTGCCTAACATATAAAAATTTCAACCCTAAATAATTATTTTAGCCGAAAATAATTTATAACCCAATAAATAATTTCCTTCACTAAAAATTTAATATAAAATCCATATTAATTCAGAAAATTATGAAAATCGAAACCCATCTCTAGATTATCATTTCTGACCTATATTTAAATTCTCAGGGCATTTGGATATCATTAAATATGGTTTTCATGTCAAACATATCATAAAACTAACATGAACATATATAATCCATCAACACACACACACACACACACACACATATAACTTTAATTGTCAAAACATGGCATATACTTGCAAAATCATTTCGGGTCTAATCTTAAAATCAAAAACTAAAAGAAATTGGGATGTAGTAATTATTCACCTTAGCTTAGAGATTATAGATGTGAGATTTGATTGTTGAATTAGTTGATTATCCTCCATCTCTTGAATCCTAGCTTTAATCTTCTTCTTGAGAATGATAATGGTGGCCGATCTTAGTATTTTTAGTTTGGGTAAAATGAAATGAACATGAGCATTTTATCTCCTGAGGGTTTAGGGTATAAGCTCCACCTATTTCCCATATTGCCCTTCTCATATCCTAACACATTAGCTTAGGTTATTTCATTTTAGTTTGCACATTAACATGGCATGGCTACCCTTAGCTAATCAATTATCAACTTATTAATCTCCATATTATTTATTTAATTTACCTAATTAATTATTCTAAATAATGTTATGAAAATATGGGGTGTTACATAACCCTAAGGGAGTTCCCTACATGGTCTTCCTTATAACATCGTAAGAAATCCTGTTAGGTCATTAGTTACTTCATTTAAGAAATATGCAGACCGTATTTACTTAATACCTGAAACCAAAAGCGAACTTCTTCTAAGGATTTCACCCACTATATCCAAAGGAAATTTATGACCAATAACTCACTTGTGACGTCTCACATTAGTCCGACTATTCATAGGAACCAGTAGCCAAATTAACTAGGCAGGTTTACCCTATTTGGACAAACTTCGTGTCCACTAGAGTTATTTATTATAAGCGATGTCCCACATTAATCTGGAAAGCCACACCGTTGGTAGTCAAATTTAATTGGGCAAACTACCATGTAGCTTTGGACTAACCTTGCATATCTATAATTTAGTCATAACTTATATGTATATTCACTGTATACATATATAATTCTACGTAAACACTAATTGAGGCCATATAAGTATCCCCTTATTATGCCTTTAATTAGGGATTAATTATCTAATTTACTCTAATTACCAAACAATAAAGTAACATTACTTAACTATTCTAATAATTATAATGTGCGATATTCAATATGCTATAACCAATATGTTATATTATAAATATACATTATATTTACATTCAGAATTTCGAATTTAAACTATGTTTTGGACAATTCGCTTACAAGCTGTTTTGCATTATCAATCTCATACATATCTACCATTCCACATAAATTGCTACAAACATAGCCAAATATACAGGTTTGTACCAACATGGACATTTACAATTGTTTATATCAGTACATTAAAATCTTTTTTCTGTTAGGAACATGTCATCATAAATTAGAATTGTCTATATTCAATCTAGCCTTTGAATATAGGTTCTAAAGTGAAAAACGGAATTTCTTATTTTAAATGGTAGAAATAAGTAGTGCAAATTACAAAAATTAAATTTGTGATTTACAAAAATGTCTAGTTCATTATCTTTTGAATCTTTTTACCACTTCCATTAAAAAGAAACATGATAGGTTAAACTGACTATAGATTTATGATTCCAACAATTTACATGATTCTAATATACTAACATCAAAAAAATTTAAATTCCAACATATACTAAGATTGATACTTACTTAGGGAAATTCTAGGATTTTATTACTTAGGGTTTTGCATTTCTAGAATTCCCTAAGGTATATATCAGATCCGAATAAGTACAACACAGGTTCTAGAATATAAATAATTAAATTCTACTTATGGAAAATCCTTTTGTTAGAAGCTTAGATATGAAATTAAACGCTTCTAAATCTCCAATAGATCCCTTCCCCTTTTTAATAAACACAAATAGATTTGTGTATTTCTAGATTAGGTTTCAGAATTAAGATGATAGAAAGAAGGAATATTGAAGATTGAATTTGAAATAGGAATTAGGATTTAGAATTACTTATCTGTAGTTTACTGTTTCCTAAAACCCTAGGAGAATAGATTTTGACAGAGTCTCTACATAGTTACAGATTTTGTGTGGAGAAGGGGGGGTCTCTAGGTCAATTTATAGAGATAAGAAGGAATGGGGACCATTCGATTCAATTTAAACAAATTCGAGCCATTCGGCTAGCTCAAATATGAGCTGAAACGACCTGGCCGGTCGACCGCTCATACAGGGGTGGTCGACCATTGGCGGTCGACCGGCTTTATAAAGGCGGTCGACCGGCTTTAAACTACCATTATCGATTTCTTTTCTTTTGTTTTTATTTGATTCATTGCCCATTTTAACTCTAATAAATTCAACGCTTAATAATTTATCCTTTTAATGTTACTTATATCTTACATGATCATTCAATTCAAATTTCAAACCTTTGAGATTTACTCCTAATTCAAATTTTAATTATTAAATTCATTTTAAATCCGAAAATTTCAAACATCCGTAACTTCTTCATATGGACTCCGTTTTCAGCATAATATATATGAAAATTCATTAGAAAGCCGCCACGGACGCAATGGTGCAACTCTCATGGCCAAATTTTGATATTTTAGAATTTTTATTTTTAACCTTATTTCAATTATTAATTTCATATTAAATTTTATGGGGTGTTACAAGTCATGTATGGTTCTACATACTTTATGTCCATATTTATTATATATGATTTTTATAGTATTTTTAAGATGATATGTCGCTCATACTAGACTGTTCTCTGACTCGAGATTTTATGTTTTGCTTCTTATTACCTTGGATACTATTAAATGAGTATAATATGAATAACAGGTCTGGATAGCGCATGAAGCTGTACGGAGTACGAATAGAAGACTACGTTTTTATATACCTATAATTGGAGCTTACAATCAGTTATATTTCGCTGTGCTATATTGTGGAGCTATGTCAGTACTTATATTATTAGAGACAGTTTTAGAGTTTATTTTGGTGATATAGGATGTATAAACTCTTTATTTCGGTTTTTGTATAGTATGTGAACTCGATGCACTCTATTGTTCTTATCTATGGTTCATTTGTATCTCATCTGTTTTACACCTATGCCATTATATTATATTTTATCTAAGAGCTGTGAGATGTTCTACAGTTTCTATGTTGTATTTTTCTTTCTTTTAACACTTGGCTACCCTTCTACATGGTCGGGTATTCCTACAAGCTCTTTTCTGGTATATAGGGTATCAGAGATGTAGGGAGGTCGTCACAGTAATAGATGTCAACACATTAAGGTGCGAAAAGTAAATAATATCGAGACTTTTACAGTGGTTCGGGCCGAAAGTCCCTATATCCACTGTCATTTCCTTATTTAGTCATCCTACATAGCAGAAAGGCTTATTACATTGAATCTAAGCGTTTTCGTCATTAATGAGTTTTTGAATAGAGTTATAATATAGGAAAGTACTATATGGTTTTATATTAATTCTTTTTTGCACAAGAATGTCCCTTATGCCTTGGGATTGTTGCCTATTTATAGCCGGTATGCCGTAACGCCATTGGTGGTGAGCCTTCTTCTTGAATTGCTGACCCGGCTTATTATAAGCGCCTTTGATTCAAATACTTGTTATCATCTGGTTGAAAGTGTTTTGACGTGAATTACTGACATGATGCTTTTATATATAACTTCTTTGATTTCTTTCGACTATCCCGACCGTTGATCCCGGTCTGGGGATATTTAAGTCGTTGATTGTTGAAATGCTTTTGGCTTCGACAACTATTGCCCTCGACTAACCTTTTATCTTAGCTGGACAATGGTCTAGATCTTGTTTGACATTTTAACTCATGCTTTCGGATTACATGCTCTCGACCACTGAGTCTAGAGCTTAACTCTCATTGAAAACTAAACAATAGGTCTTGGAATTATGAGCCGAAGAACTTTTTTCCTAAATATTCGTGAGTTGTACTTTGTGAAAGTTATAGTGTAACACTCTGTTTACTTATATTGTGAAAAATTTACTATTCTCATTCTGTCGCTTGAAAGTGATTAGGGTAATTACTGTAACATCATCGGTATTTGTTTTTGAGTCACAAAATAAGAGAGGTTACCCTACCCTGTCCTAAGTTATGCAACAACTGACTTAAACAAGTAGCAGCCCAATAGTAAACTTAAATCACAGAAGCATTGTAGCAAATGTACAAAGACGTTGTTTTCAAATTTATCACCACAAACGATAGCACCATCAATTTACAACATGCGTGCAATCATGCAATGTCCTTTTCCTTTTGCACTAAATCTTAAGAACCGGTAATCTAATCTCTTGATTGTTCTAATCGGAACTTTTCGTCACCATCCAACATTCAATAAATGCATGAGTGAGAACCTTATCAATTTTGTCATGTGCATGATACTTCAAATAATATGAATCCGAACATGCTAAACATTTTTAAGAAATTCACACTCCTCTACAATGCCCGTAATCATTATGTCCTAACATGATAACGAATCTTGACAATTCTAGCATCATCCATTGACACCTATGGTAAAATAACATTTATCAATATGTAAACTAATAACTTTAAAATGATATTTCACAATCAAACAATATAAACATAATTTAGAATTCCAAATACTCTAAGTTACTATTCGATCTTTAAATGCAACAAGCAAAAACGGTTTAGATGTTTGAATGGGTGATTTCTTCTCCATCTTCTTACTTATTTTACTTTTGATCAAAATCACTTTCTCTCTGTCTCTCCCTTTTGACATCCACTAAAAAAATTCATCGCTGTTATGCTTTATTATTCCACCGCCTCCACAATTTCCATTTCTACATCTTCCTTACCAAATGTCTTCCTCATTTCTACTGTTATCCTGATTATTTGAATTTCACTTACATCGTTTTCTCATTGATTGCCTCCGTCATGGCCAACTAAATTTAGTTCGTTTTCATTGCGTTTTCGCGGCATGCTTCCTTCTTTCCATAGCTAACCTCTTGTGGTTTAATGCCATTGAGGATACATGCATTGATGTGAATGTCAATTTTTTTTGCTTAAAAAAACCGCTAAGCATTTAGTAATATTCAATGTATAATAATATAAACAAGGAAATGAAATAAAAGGCATTGTATACTTACAGTAGAACATATCCACCTGGATGGCTTAAAGTTCGTAAAAATATCAACGTCACAGTAGTGCATGGAACCAAATATCACACATGAGCATTGCCTTAATGCCAAATTTAAGCTAAGCTAATTACACATGCAAGTTACTACTCATTTTGTCATTAATTTTGGCACGACTATTTCGACCAAAAGTTCAAAAAATATCACATTCCCATTGAAATACCACATAAATGCCGCACCGTTTTAAATTTCTTTGATAAAAAATTCCATAGCGTCTATTAAATCATAATCAACTGTAGATGATCAAATTCTAAATTATGTTCTAAAAAAAGAATGTAATCATGGTACCAAAATCAAACTTAATTTTTGAAATTGAACCATGACTAATCATTAAAACAAAGCTTGAAAGATTTACCATGATAGTCTCAACGATTTAGGAATGAGATTGTTAGATCTTCTTGTGTTCTTTGTCCTCATCGTGTTTTTGAATCTTGAAGTTTAGAAGACGAGTGACACAGAGAGAATTAAAAATAAAAAACAATGAAAATATAAAGCGGTAAGTAAGTGATAAAATATGTTATCTAATTATTATAATATTTAAATTTTAGCTGGAATCAAAATTAAGCTTCTTTCAAAATATGGAAATCCATTTAAAACCCCAAAATTAACGTGTGAATCTCGGATTATCTTTTCATCCATCAACCCCCACTGAACCAACAAAATAAACTGGACCCAGCCCACTTATCACACAGTCAAATCATAACCCATTGCAACAGTAGCGTTTACTTCTCATCTCTTCACTTCTATTTTGTTCTCATTGACGCACGATTTTCCTAAATCTCCAGCCAAGGTGCTTCCCTGAATCCTTACTTCCAGTGCTAATTTAAGATTATATTTGTACTAAAATAGTTCTCGGCTAGTTTATGGATTTAATAAGTAGGTCTGTATGATTTGGTGCATGCAGGTTCATTTTGGATTTAAAGTTTTACTTGGGGACAAACAGGTACAATCGGTTTAAGATGTATCCTATTTATTATCGTATGTTAGTTGACGATGGTTTATCTTTTCAAGATTAAAATGTTATACGCAATGTATATTTTTCTGCTTAGCTATTTTTTGAGCATTTCAATAACCAGTTCGGCTCTTCGTGATTAGGAACTGAATCATCATACGAAGTTTAAAATTATGGTTATTAATATGAAAGTGTGTGGTTCATGATATGGTCGACCAATTATTTTCATACTTATATAAGTGTATTCTACATGTTAAGTTGTAAAACAATTTATAATACAATGGGTTACGGATAACCAATAACAGAATCAGCAGAAATTGGCTGGATAATTTGCGGTACATTGCGTTTGCTTAATAACTTGTACCGTTATCATGTTTTGCATTTCATGCTTTGCGAAAGTGTTGTTTATGTGCAGAACATTTAGAAAGTAAATCTAGGATTGACTTATTGTTAGCAATTTACAAGTGGTTATTATGTTTTGTCACTCCATGGTACCTTGATCGATAGCATTCATGCACTTTCATTCTATACAGGTTCATTATATATGTAAATTTATATTAAAATGCCTAAAAGAAGAAGCATATCTTCCCCGGAGGTAACAACTTCAAAATTCGATGATAAAGTAACTACTATTGATAAACAAAAAGGCAGTGGACATCAAAGATCTGCTTATTTGTGGTTAGCTTTGATTATACTCCTCGTAAATGGTGTATGGGCAATCTATCATTATCAGCATGAAGCTCTCCCTTTACCCTTAAATGCTGCGCAGGCAGGAAAGAGGGGATTTTCAGAAATTTCGGCCTTGGCTCATGTGAAGTATCTTGCAAAATTGGGTCCTCATCCTGTTGGATCAGAAGCACTTGATCTTGCCTTGAAGGTACTTTGTTCTTAGTTCTTACTTCCATTATTCAAACCTATCTTCACATTTTAACCTGTGTTGTTATGGAAGCTTTCATATGTCTTGACATTGCCACCTTAACGTTGCTGATTTATTTAAATACTTACGTCATTGCTTGATTTTGGATACAAGGTTAGTTGTTTTTGATCTTCAATTGCTATCTATGGTTCACTTTATATATGTGTGTAAGCCATATGGTGGTTGTGCAGGATATGATTATTAGTGTCGTGGTATAATGAATGTTTATTTATCGTTTGTGGATATTATTAAGCCAACATGAATATGAAACTGTCCTAGGCTTTATGTTCATATCATTCGTTGCAGCTTTTCTGCGTGTTAAGTCTGATTTTATTTCACATGCAGATTAAACGTGTGATTAAATATTAATTGAATACAAATATATTAATTATAATTGTTATTAAAAAATGACAAATTATTTAATCGTACATGCCACCTTGTGATGGGGTCACACTAATCTTTCCCATATCATTCCAGTTTTATCAGATGACACAATAAACATGCAGTGTTAAATGAAATCTCCTCAACTAACTTCATTTTCTATCTAAGAGCATGGACCGTTAGTTACCTTTAGTTAAGCTTGCAATTTCAGCATAAACATGATCATTGAGGCGCACTTGATCATGTACTGTTTTAATGTTTGCATGCTATTCAGTAACAGCATTCTAGTTTTCTCCATTCTACATAAATACTTTGTACGTCAAATCACTTTATAAATATATATTTCTGCATTAGTATGTTTTTGCAGCTGCTGAAAATATAAAGCAGACAGCTCACTGGGAGGTCAATGTTGATGTTGATCTCTTCCATGCAGATACTGGTGCGAACCGTCTGAAAAGTGGTCTTTTTAAAGGGAAAACACTTATTTATTCTGATCTGACACATGTGGTCTTAAGAATTTTACCTAAGTATCAAACTGAAGCTGCAGAACATGTGATTCTTATTTCATCTCATATTGATACTGTTTTCTCAGCGTATGTTTTTCCCCTTTCTATTTTGACGTTGCAATATACTAATATATTGTGTAAGACAATTGTGACGAGTAAATTGCACTTTAGATTATAGTTTTTGTACTGGGTAATAATAATATAAAATGATTAGGCACCAATGACATATTGGGCAGATATGGAACAATGGATATGAATTGTTTTGTGCGTATAATCTTAATGATATATATGTGTATATATATATATATATATATATTGTATAGTGTACTCTAGAAATATAGGTTTTTAATAATGTTCGCGCTAAAATTGCTTTGTAGACTTGAATAAAATAACTCAGTTTTTTACTTTACAGAGAAGGAGCTGGTGATTGCAGTTCATGTGTTGGTGTCATGCTTGAGCTTGCTCGAGGCATATCACAATGGGCTCATGGATTTAAAAATGGAATTATATTTTTGTTCAATGTTGGTGAGGAAGATGGTCTTAATGGTGCACACAGCTTCATTACTCAGGTATAAATCAACTTCTATCAATTTGCAACACGGGTGCAGTCCAGATATAGTTTATATCTAACGGAGTTATCGTAAGTTAGAAACTGAGGAAGAGTTATAATTTTTCCAAAAGACCAAATTCTACATTTGAGATGAGATCATGTAAAATACACTCCAAACGCTTCTTCTTCACTCCACATTTTTTCCTCAAATTGAACTATAATGAAATAGAACTTGGAGTGGGAGAGGAGAGTTTGGAGTGCATTTAACTTTCCCTTTGCGACATCTCAGATCATTTTACCATCTGTGTATTAATTAGTGCATAAGTGGTAACACTTATAGATGTAAGATATCTCACACTGCTGGACTTCTTTAGATAATTAACTTAAAACTGAAATTGAACCAAATTATATATATTAACCAAATAGATCCCGACTGTTATAAGTTGATTATTGACTGTTGATTCAACCTTTACATTTAAATTTAAGCAACATTACTGATCTGGACTGCATGCAGCATCCATGGAGAAGTAATATCCGTTTTATGGTTGATTTGGAAGCTATGGGTATCGGTGGAAAATCAAGTATATTTCAGGTATTTCAATAACATCATTGTTGATATTCTTTGTCATAGTGACACATTCCAAGGGCTGTCTTCTTTGCATATTGTTAATGTTTGTTAGTAGCAACAGCTTAACGCTGAAACTCATTTTAATTTCCTTTTGGAAATTGCATTTAATAATAGAGTGGTTCAGATCCATGGGGAATTGAAACTTTTGCTAATGCAGCTAAGCATCCATCTGGGCAAATTATAGCACAGGTTAGTATCATGTACTAAATTGTCTTTGTAACTCAACTTTTTATTTGGTTCATATTTTGTAATAATTTTTATAGGATCTTTATTTCATCGGAAGTATGTTTTTAGTGCTTAAAAAAGTGGGAATTTGGTTCCGCTCCTTATTTTCAGAATTGATACGTGAAAACCCTTTCCCAATACATGTTTTAAATTACACCCCTATTTTTAATTTTGGTACAAAAAAAAAATTAATTTTTTGTTGGAAATTAAATTTGAATAATAATCGTATGTTTATATGATCAAAACAATTTTTTCGAATTTGTTTGAAAAATTGCAAATATTTGAAGAAAATGCACGGAAACTTCAAATATTTGTTGATTTCTATGCAAATATTTGCAGAGTTTTCCACAAATATCCTGAAACCTAAAAATAGTTTATAACATGTTTTTGGAGGGGGTATTTTGAAACTTAAAGAGGGCGTTTTACAAATCTTTCCTACAAAAAAAGAAAAGAAAAAAAAATCTATTCTGGATTAGGGCTGGATGATTACTATCAATGCTTAAATGTACCTTTATCACAGAAATAATGGAATGCTTGATGATATGCATAAGCTATTCAGATCTTCTGGTTTTAAGATGCAACAATTCAGCACTAGTGAAAATATGTATATAACATTACATATTTATTCTTGTGTTATGGTTTTACATATTCAAACTCTATAGTGAACCAGCTTATGATACACTTAAGGCTTAGAAATGGGGTGATATTTAGGTTTAGCATTTTACTTTTTACATTAGCGTTAAGCATATCTTCTTCAGTTAGCAATAACAAATGTATATTTTTGTACCATATTTCGCAGGATCTTTTTAATTCTGGAGCAATAAAATCCGCTACAGACTTTCAAGTGTACAAAGAAGTTGCTGGTTTACCAGGATTGGACTTTGCATACCTGGATCATAGTGCTGTTTATCACACAAAGGTATGGTTACACATTATTCAAAAAATGATCTCACTTGCATGAAGTGTTATTTATCACGAAGTAGAAATGTTATGGTAGGGACTAGGGGAAAAGGAAGAAAGACAAAATATACACTGGATGATAAGTTTTCTAAGGATTATTTTGATGCTTTATTTCATAATAACATTTCATCTAATTAAATTTGATGGGTGTCAGTTTTAATTTGCAGTGATGCACGTAATTAGCACTAAGAAAGACAAAATATCTGCAAGTTCATCGAGTTTGCTGGACATTTTTCCCAATAACAGATCTATAAACTTTGATTAATATTTCATGCACTGAGTAAGTTCAGACCGGCTGTAGTCCATTTGGTAATGTCATTGGTAATTGGTTTACTAGAAAGTACTCTTTTAGACATGGTTCAGTTATTACAAAGTAGGAAAATGTATGTTTAGCTGCTATAGCAAATTAGCAATTTTTTTTGGATGGAATCTGTATTCAGTAGTCCATACAGTAGTTTTATAAGATTAGCGTTGGCCCTGGACTTTTATGGGGTCTAAGTAAATGAAGAGGTGTGTGAAACACACGCAAACACAATGTCGATATACAATTATCTAGAACGAGATCCAAAGGCACATGCTCCATGCGTGCATGACAAAATAATTAGTATATAAAGCATGCATTTTATATGTACAACACAATAATTAATACAAATGGAAGGTGTTCAGTGCATAGAGGTAAAATAACTAGTACAAATGAAACACCATCTGTTTGAGGATTAGTAATTATTGCAAATGGCCCATACGCGAGTGAAAGACAAAAGTTACAGTTTGATATCCAAAAGTTTATAGGTCAATTGCTGACATCGGAATATCAGTTCAATATGTAAGACATGTCGAGAATTTTAATATACAAACAAAATATGTTGATTCAATACATATTTATCAAGGTTCGAAATCTCGGTTTCGGTCTTTTGCAATTTTAAGAATTTTGATCTAATTCGTAAATTTAGGGAATTTTGATTCAAATTTCGGTTTCAGATTTTATTATTTATTTTTCATATAATTACACGTATACTTATTTAATTAATTGAAACAAGATGTGTAATTATCTTTAATTGAAAAATAAGATATAAACGAACAATATTAATTTATTATAAACATCTATAACACTACCAAATATGTATTTATTACTTCGTATTTAACTTTTTTGTCACACTATTCATATATTTTGTGATTTTGCATGTTTTCCAAGTTAAAATTTAAAATTTTGAATATTTATATATTTGAAACCCAAATTAGTTCTTTTTTCAATTTTCTTCTATAAAATTTGAATTTCAATAGTTTTTTATATTGAATCGGAGTTTCGGTTTGGTTTCGGTCTCTACTAAAATCGAAACGGAATGATCAAAATCTTTGTGCTTTGGTCGAAACATCAAACTTTGATATTAAATTTCATTTCTTTTCGAATTTGACACCGATGTCAATAGTAAAAAAATTTATATATGACGTAATTGAAAATGTTATCGAAGAATATTTTGACATAACTCGCAGTGCTAATCATATTATCAAAGTTTATATATATATATATATATATATATATATATATATTAAGAGTGTTGCTTTATTCGAGCAGAGCACTCTAATCACAGTATCAAAGCTAATGATTATTTTCAATTTATTGGTTAAAAAGAAAGCCTAATTTAATGGAAATTGTTTATGAATGATATTGAAAGGTATGTCAATATTTTCTATTAGGTAGTGAGTACTTTGGCACATGTGATACCAGTGCGTATAAAAAGTATCTAGGAACTATATAATCAAAACAATCAAACTTTTGCATGTTGTGTTGGTTGGTTAGTATTCAATTTGATAAAAAATACATAGAAATGATTCAAAATATTAAATTTTAGATTAATAAATGTAAAAGTGTAAAGAGCTAAGATCCGTAGCCTCCCTTATTTAGCCCTCTGATGCAGCCATTGATATCCACCACATGTTCTTATTTAAATAATGGAGTTAGTGGAAAGAGAGAGAAGAAGTGAATATTTAAATAGGAACATGTGGTGGATATCGGAGGGCCACTACAAGGGTTAAATAAGGGAGAGATGCGAATCCTAGCTCGTGTAAAACTATAAAAAATATGTATACTCTAGTTCTTTTAAAACTAAACTTTCAGCATGAGAAAATTTGATTGTCATAAAAAGTTTTATGTGAAGGACAATTTTATTGATAAAATTGTCTTATATTTTGAAATATTGAAAAAGAGTATTTTTTACACAAAATAAACTAAATTTATGTATTCTAATAAAATTCAAATTAATGATTGCATCTGACATAAATTTGAAAAATAAAAATAAAAATGATTTATTAATACCGAGAATAGAAAAAAATTACGAAAAATGGAAAGTAAAATTAAATACATAAAACATACCATGGCCAGAATTTGGAACTATGACACTATATTATTCCAAACTTTCCAACTAACAATTGAGATTAAATTTTGCCATGAACGGGATTGAAAGTGTGACATCGTGTGTGCACATTATTTTCGGGATTTTGTGGTCAAACTAAAAAATTGCAATTCTATTCCATCTATTAACACACGTAATATGGTGTACAAATAACATACTCCAAATCCAGATTATCATTATATATTTTGCTTAATAAAATCTTTACATGAATTTTGATTATTAGAAGATAAATTCACACTAATTTGATTAATAAAATGAAAAAAATGAAAAATCAATGTAAAAAAGATAACATAATATAAAAAAGACGAAAGTCAGATTTACAAAAATTTTAAGTGTTTTTTTATGGAAAAAAACAATGTGATCGATGAGACCCATAACTTACATAATCTTTCTCATGAACCCATGTTTGTTTCAATAATTTCATTATTGAATCCTCAACGTAGAGTGTAAGCCCAAAATAGAAGATTCTAGGACTTGTAAATTCTCAATTCATCATCTTAAAATACCTAATATGTGGCTACTATGCAATTGTTGAGTTCATGCAGAATGACAAAATGGAACTTCTTAAGTCAGGATCCCTACAACATCTTGGTGAAAATATGATGGCATTTTTGCTTGAAGCTTCTACATCATCACATTTTGAAAAACAATCTCATGCAGAAACAGGGAGAACAGATACATCTGATGCTATATTTTTTGATATTTTGGTATGACAATGATATGTTTCCATCAGTGTTTTATCTTTTTATGCTAATGGAGTTGAATGATTATTATTATCCGTTCCAATTTATCCTTTTACTTGATTTGAAATCATCCACATCTGTCAAGAATACATGTTTGCTTCCTTAGACCCTCCTTTTTTGAGGTTAATTAGGTGCTGCAGTTACCAAAAGAGAATAACCACGTGCATGAAGCTTCCCACTATGCTAGGATTTAGGAGAAATCACCATAGATACTAATGGAAATAAAGATTATCCGAAGAGGCCATACCTGGGGTTCAAAACCACTGATTGGTAGAAACGCATTGACTTACCTTATCTTGACACCAAAACTGGCCTCTGTTGGAGTATAATTAAGTAGAAATGTCAGCAAAAGTTTCTATCACCTAGACCTTGCTGGGTGAGGTACCATATTTTTCTGTATATTGTGACTTTGCGGTACTAAGATAACATTAGATAGGTATCGCATACCACACGGCATTTGAACTGAAAAAAAAAGTTTACAAAAAGGATGCACTGCCATAACATTTATTTATGAACATTTGAGTGTTCCTGATATATATCTCTGGAAATTGCAGGGAATGCATATGGTTGTCTACTCTCAACGTTTTGCTACCATGCTTTACAACTCGGTTATCTTACAGTCGCTTTTAATATGGTCTGCATCTTTGTTTGTTGGTGGTTTACCTAGTGCAATTACATTTGGATTATCATGTTTGAGCATCATGGTCATGTGGATATTTTCCCTAATATTTTCTATTATAATAGCCCTGATCTTACCTCTTATATGCACCTCCCCCATACCATATATTGCAAATCCATGGCTAGTAATTGGATTGTTTGGTGCTCCGGCAGTCCTTGGTGCAATATTTGGTCAACACATAGGATTTACTGTCATTCAGAAACAATTGCTTCGCACTTACACAACAAGGATGAATGGCTTATCTTTGGATGCCCGAGAAAATGTAATAAAGTGGGAGGCTGAAAGATGGTTATTCAAAGGTGGATTCCTCCAATGGCTTATACTTCTTATTGCTGGAAACATATATAAAGTTGGGTCGTCATATTTAGCATTTGTTTGGTTGGTTTCTCCTGCTTTTGCATGTAAGTTCAATCTATTTATGTTTGTAATTTAAAGGAATAAAATTCACACATGTAACATTTGCACATTATTGGGAAGGACAACTTTGTTTCAGCCAATATTTATCGTCGTAGAAACTGCATGCAAAGTTTACTTGAACCCTTTCAATCTATACTGCAAAGATAAACTGTATTGGAGTGTTTATATGAAATGTATACTTCCAATAATTTAAAAAGAAATTCTTGTATTTAAGTACTTTCTTCAACGATAGTTACTAGGTTTTGCTATTTATATTCTCAGATGGACTAATGGAAGCAACATTATCTCCAAGGCGACTTCCAAGGCCACTCAAAATAGCTACACTAATATGTGGTTTAACTGTTCCATTCCTTGTTTCTGCTGGTGCAATCATTCAGTTTGTTGGGACGATAACTGGGACTTTGGTACGATTTGATAGGTATAACTGCATTGATCCAACAGTATATTTGGAACATTTATGTGTGTTTTTATATCAAAACTGCTGATTAACTAAATGGTTACATTTAGGCATCCAGGAAGCACGCCCGAATGGCTTGGGAATCTATTGATTGCTGTCTTTATTGCTGCTGTGGTTTGTCTTACTCTGGTGTACATACTTACCTATGTTCATCTTTCAGGTTTTTGCTCATCTTTTTTTCCAAATGTATTTTTGCATTTGCAATCTATAGTCTGTTTGGGCTAAAATTGGTCACAAACCCCGAATATCGTGAAAGCATCAGTGTGTGAATACAGATCAGCAATATTCTAACACAAATCTCAGATCCAGACAAGAGAACAACTATTGAAAAATAACAAACAGAAACACGAAATTTATAGTGGTTTGGCTATCTCCGGCCTACGTCCACTTCGAAGGATAATCTTTTTATTGATGTGCTTGCTGGTTACCGTGAATTACAGTAGTAATTTTCGAGTACAACAATTGAGTTTGAGTGCAATCGTGATTTTGGCAGAGTCTGGACGTCGCAGGATCCCAGAAATCTTTTTTCTGTTGGTCCTAGGGCTCTATTTATAGGCGTAGGAGGTCGATATCTCGCTCAGATCTCGGGAGACTTCTTCTGACACGTGGGTGAGCCCATGCGATCGATCCCATGAAGTTTCGGCTCGATCCATGATCGATAAGAACGTAATTCGTATCAATCAAGATTTTGTCCAATGGAGTCGAAATTTGGCATGAACCTTCTTTGGCTTGTACGTAAACTCCTGTGAAAATTTCATAGCATTTGAACCTATGGATTGGAAGATATGACCGATACGAATTGGAGCTTTGCTGGTTCGCAACGATCGATTCGCATCGATTCCAGTTCGTATCGATGTCCTACACGTGCGCGCTGGTGACGTGGCCTTATCTTCAGGGCTTGATCCATTTTTCATGCCGCGTTGAACGCTTCTTCCTTCGAATTGTGCATATCCTTCGTTCGCATCCAGGCTTCGTAACCACTCATTCGCATTCATCCGTGTTCATCAATTCGTATCCATCATTTGCTTCCTTGTTCGTATCGATCAGGTTATTGCCATAGATCGATACGAACAAGACCGATACGAGTTCTGCCTTCGTATCCCTCTCAAGTGCCTTCTTCGCATCGATCGACAAGTGATTGGTAAGAAATGTCCAATCAAAGTCTCGAAACCATTGCTTCCCTTTCGTATCGATCCAGCAACGATCGATACGAAGTACACCCGTGCATCCAATCGATACGCACTGCATCGGTGCGAAGTCAACCGATTCGAAGTAAGCTCTTAAGTTTCATCCCGATCGATACGAATTAATCGAGTCGAATAAACCTTCAAGCATTTATCCATCCAACCCAAATCCACAACCATCGAGTCGAAATCCATTTAGCCTTCCTACCTGATCGATACGAACACGTTGTTCGTACCCATATTGATCGATACGAACAACTCGATCGTATTCATACTGGACCGATACGAGTTCGTATCAATTCAAATTAGACCTTCTTGCGCACGTATCCATCAATTCCTTGAGTAAATGAACTCCGTTCGATTTGAAATTTGAAACGTAGCATATCCTACCGTTGATCATCGTTCCCAATCGATTCCGCCTTTAATTGGAGCTCAGAAAAATTTCGGCGACATCGATCATAATCTTGTTTCCAATCGATCCCCAATCCTCATATCCATCCTTTCTATTCGATTTGTTGATATTCTAGCCTTGACCAAAGGGTGGGATAACATTTGCCCCCCAAAAATGCCTTGTGATAAGAAGGTGTTTTGAATAGTTTCGAATCCGATATCCGAAGTTCATATTCCGTCCATAGCCACACCATTCGATTCATAATCTAATCCATTACCAAGCCATCCCATCCGAGTGCATCATTCTTGACTGCTCCGAGCCGATGTCCAATTCCGAATGCAGTAACCAAAGCTTTAGCCAATTCCATATCCATTCGAATCCGATAACCGGGCCCTAATCCATCCTTATCCAATAACCAATAATCGAATGCAGGACCTCTCCGGGTCGATATCCAAATCCTTGGCAGTTCATAGCCGATATTCGTATTCATAACCTTTCCGGGTGCTTGCCAAGCGTAATCCACAATCAGCGACCTGTGCCAAGTAATGCCTTGGTATCATGGTCCAGTGTCCCCGAACGCTAAGTAATTTCATGGCTTAAGTCCTAAATTGAATACTGGTCTTTCCGGACCCTTGCCGAGCATAGTCCATACTCGACGATCCGAAATAGTAACCGATAACGTAGGCCTAAGTCCTAGACCGAATCCTGGTCTCTCCGGATCCTTATCAAGCATAGTTCATACTCGATGACCTGAATAAGTTGATTCACCGCGCTTGGACGAAACGACTTACCCCTTGCCAGGTATAATCCATACCCGACGACCATTTACCAAAAGCCATATAAATGTCCAATCAAATGCCAATCTGAAATCCAAATCAAATCGGAAAACCAAAAATCCACATCCGAGATCAAAACCAATATCCAAACATGAAAACAATCATCCAAACAAAAATCCAAACCAGAAAATAAGCAACATCAGGAGTTCAAACCAAACTCTCATAACCGAGCCAGAAAAGACAAATGTCCAAAGCAAAAGAAAAAGCAGATTTCACAAATCATGGCGTCGCGGCTTATCATCATTCAGAGCATGCCTACGGGCCATCTCCGTCCCCGCGTACATGAATAAATGACTTGGCTGTTTACCTGTAGTTTGCTACTTATTTCATATCATCCTAGTTAATTGATAACCAATCGACCATCATTCCTGGGCCTCGTGCCATCGTTGTTTGAGCTAGACGGTGGTTGCTCCTGTTCCACCGTCGTATTTTGAGCCCGACATATTGTCGCAACTGTCCATTCCTTACTTGCTCTTCAATTATGTCCTTTAGATGCCTGCAGCTGTTGGTATCGTGTCCATCCAAATCGTGAAAAAGACAGTGCCTCCCTGATGCCCTTTCACGTTCCGATGGTTCTCTCCTTGCAAGCCTTCGGTAGGGAAGGCGATTTCGAGTCTCCATTAATATCCGTTCTAACGTCTCGTTCAATCCCGTGTAGGTGGAAAACTTTGGCTCTCTCCACCGTTTCCTAGCTTTTCCTGTTTCATCATCCAGCTTCCCTTTTCCTTTATTTTTATTTTTATCCGAGCTTCCGCTGGATGACACTCCATCCTCAGCTGCGTTCAGCTCCTTTAATTTTATATCTGAACATGCATCTTCCTGCCGAAAGAATCTCTCAGCTTTGTGAAAGAATTCTCCAAGATCTATTGGCGGGTCTCGTATTAAAGACACTTTGAAATCCGAATTCTCTCGAACTCCTTGTGCTGCTGCCATTAAAACCATCGATGGATCTAATGATCCACTGAAGCAACCGCTGCATTGAACCGAGTTAAGAAAGCTCTGAGCGATTCATCCGTCATTTGCTTTACCGATGTTAGCGTCATTACGTTCTTCGGCCTTTTGATATGAACGCGAAACTGCTTCAGAAACCTGTCCACCAATTCTGTCCATGTCCTAATAGATTCTTCTTCCAGCTGTCTAAACCACATAGCAGCTATATCCGTTATGTACAAAGGGAAACATCGGGCCATCACTTCCTCCGATGCCCCGAGCATTTCCGTATGTCTTGTGTATCTCATCAATTGATCAGTTGGATCAGCCTTGCCATTGTATACCTCTACCGTAGGTAGCTTGAAGTTCGGTGGGTTCCGAGCCATTCTGATTTCACGAGTAAACGGACTCTTGTTTACTCCTTTCAGATCTCTGTTTGTCAATCCTCCGTGCATAGTTCGTCTGATAATCTCAGCCAATCTAGCGTTGTCCGTCAAGGGTTGTCCCCCGAGTCCTCGAGGGAATTCCGGCACGTATTCTTCATCACGCGCCTCTGTATTCCTGCCAGCATTTTATTGTGCGGTGTCACCTGGAATTTCTCCATGAATTGGTCCATCGTTACCAGGTGGCGTGTCCCCGAGCCTGGATCCATCCAGATTAGGAGGTGTGTGCTGATCAGGGATTGCGCCTTGTTGAGCTGCTCCATTCGGTTGCTTGTTTGGTCCTTTCGCTCTAGCTGCCCCTGCCTGTCCAAACTGTCTGAGGAGGTTCTGCATCATTTCCTCCTGCCTTTTGAAAAACTCTTCATGCATAGCTCCCATCATCATCTCCATTTCGTCTTGGGTGATGAAAGCTGAAGTCTGAGTGGCCCCTGATGAAGCCTTATGGCTTCCTTCATGCTGACTTCTCTCCGTTCTTTGTCTTCTACTCGATTGTCTTGTCATGGTTCTTTAGATATGATCCTTAAGCCTTCAAATTTAATATTTAAGCGGTAGAATCCCTGCCTTCTCAGTGAAAGGACCAAAGTGTTTGGGCTAAAATTGGTCACAAACCCCGATTATCGTGAAAACACCAGTGTGTGAATACAGATCAGCAATATTCTAACACAAATCTTAGATCCAGACAAAGCAGAGAACAACTATTGAAAAATAACAAACAGAAACACGAAATTATAGTGGTTCGGCTATTTCCGGCCTACGTCCACTTCGAAGGATAATCTTTTTATTGATGTGTTTGCTGGTTACCGTGAATTACAGCAGTAATTTTCGAGTACAACAATTGAGTTTGATTGCAATCGTGATTTTAGTGAAGATCTCAGAGATCCTTTTTCTGTAGGCCTTAGAGCTCTATTTATAGGCGTAGGAGGCTGATATCTCGCTCAGATCTCGAAAGACTTATTCTGGGACGTGGGTGGGCCCACGCGATCGATCCTATGAAGTTTCGGCTCGATCCGTGATCGATACGAGCGTAATTCGTATCGATCAAGATTTTGTTTAATGGAGTCGAAATTTGGCATGAACCTTCTTTAGCTTGTACGTAAGCTCCTATGAAAATTTCATAGCGTTTGGACTTATGTATTGGGAGATATGACCGATACGAATTGGAGTCTTGCTGGTTCGCATCGATCAATTCGCATCGATACATGTTCGTATCGATGTCCTACACATGCGCGTTGGTGACGTGGCCTTATCTTCAGGACTTGATCCATTTTTCATGCCGCGTTGAACGCTTTTTCCTTCGAATCGTGCATATCCTTCGTTCGCATCCAAGCTTCGTAACCACTCATTCGCATCCATCTGTGTCCATCAATTTGTATTCGTCAGTTGCTTCCTTATTCGTATCGATCATGCTATTGCCATAGATCGATACGAACAAGACCGATATGAGTTCTGCCTTCGTATCCCTCCCAAGTGCCTTCTTTGCATCGATCGACAAGTGATCCGTACGAAATGTCCAATCAGAGTCCCGAAACCATTGCTTCCCTTTCGTATCGATCGTTGCAGATCCAGCAACGATCGATACGAAGTACACCCGTGCATCCATTCAATCGATACGCACTGCATCGATGCGAAGTCAACCGATTCGAAATAAGCTCTTAAGTTTCATCCTGATCGATATGAATTAATCGAGTCGAATACGCCTTCAAGCATCTATCCATCCAATTCAAATCCATAACCATCGAGTCGAAATCTATTTTGCCTTCCTACCTGATCGATACGAATGCGCTGTTCGTACTAGACCTGTCAAATGGGTTGGGTTAGGTCAAAATGGGTTAGGTCGAGCTCTTTTACCCATTTATGACCCATTCTCTTTTACCCATTTATGACCCAACCCATTTGTAACCCAACCCACTTAATAGCGGGTTACCCATTTAAAGATTTAAATTTAATTTGACTAATAAAAAACAAATAAATATAAAATAATTCTAATTCCAATTTTTATGTTTTGGGATCCGACAAAAATTTTAAATTTTAATTTTAATTTTCATCAAAATTCAAATATGAGGATGGGGTAGCTTATTATTTCCTAAGTACAACTGTCGGTCTCCTTGGAGAACTACAGTGTGCGTTCACACGATAAAGTGACCGAGTGTTCCATACTATCCGTAACTTAGGTGGTAGTTAATTGGTCGAAGTCCCGTCCGATTTTGAGTTAAAACGAAGGAGTTATTGCAGTCTGAATAAAAAAAAAGCGGCTTCTGCACTAGGCGGAGTTTAATATGCAGATGTGGCAGCTTGTTATTTTCTAAATACAACTGTCACTCCTCTTGAAGGACTACAGTGTGCGTTCACACGATGAAGTATCCGAGTGTTCCATACTGTCCGTAATTTAGGTGGGAGTTGATCGGTCGAAGTCTCGTCTGATTCCGAGTTAGAACGAAGGAGTTATTGCAGTCTGAACAAAAAAAATAACGGCTTCTGCACTAGGCAGAGTTCAATATGCAGGTGTGGTAGCCTGTTATTTTCCAAGTATAACTGTCAGTCCCCTTGGAGAACTACAGTGTGCGTTCACACGATGAAGTATCCAAGTGTTCCATACTGTCCGTAATTTAGGTGGGAGTTGATCGGTCGAAGTCTCGTCTGATTCCGAGTTAGAACGAATGAGTTATTGCAGTCTGAACAAAAAAAATAGCGACTTCTGCACTAGGCGGAGTTCAATATGCAGGTGTGGTAGTATGTTATTTTCTAAGTACAACTGTCAGTCACAGTGGAAAACTACAGTGTGCGTTCACACGATGAAGTATCCGAGTGTTACATACTGTTCGTAATTTAGGTGGGAGTTGATCGGTCGAAGTCTCGCCTGATTCCGAGTTAGAACGAACGAGTTATTGCAGTCCGAACAAAAAAAATAGCGGTTTCTGCACTAGGCGGAGTTTAAATATAGGGATGCAGTAGCATGTTTTTTTAAGTATAACTGTCAGTCTTTTTGGAGAACTACAGTCTGGGTTCACACGATGAAGTATCCGAGTATTTCATACCGTCCGCAATTTAAGTTGGAATTGATCGGTCGAAGTCTCGTTTGATTTCGAGTTAGAACGAAGAAGTTATTGCAGTCTGAACAAAAAAAATAGCGGCTTCTGCACTAGGTGGATTCAAATATGAGGATGTGATAGCCTATTATTTTCTAAGTACAACTGTCGGTCTTCATGAAAAATTATAATGTATGTTCAAAATTCTTATTTTTTAAATTTATATTAAAATTTAATATTTTTAATAAATGGGTAAATGAGTTACCCATTTATAACCATTTTAAAAATGGGTCAACCCAACCCATAACCTATTTTCTGATATTCATAAATGGGTTGACCCAACCCATTTATAAGTAGGGTAAATGAGTTGGGTTAATGGGTTGGGTCAAATTTCGACGGGTCTAGTTTGTACCCATGTTGATCGATACGAACAACTCAATCGTATTCATACTGGACCAATACGAGTTCGTATCGATTCAAATTAGACCTTGCGCACGTATCCATCAATTCCTTGAGTAAATGAACTCCGTTCGACTTGAAATTTGAAACATAGCCTCTCCTACCCTTGATCATCGTTCCCAATCGATCCCGTCTTGCTTGGAGCTCGGACAAATTTCGACGACATCGATCATAATCTTGTTTCCAGTCGATCCCCAATCCCGATATCCATCCTTTCCAGCCAATTTGTTGATATTCCAGCCTTGACCAAAGGGTGGGATAACATAGTCTATATCAAATTATATTGCTATTCAAATTTCTTTAAGAAACTCAAAAGCTTTCTCAGTCATTATAATACATTTCATATGAAACACAAAATCTTGAGCTAGTTCATAAAACTTGCTTTATCACAACTGTCTGTTTATTCAAATAAGACTAAACATATTTTAATACATCTAAATTTTTTGAAATTCAAGCTGCATGCAAATATTTATAAGCATGAAATGCTTTTCAGACTAAGGAAACTCCACAGAACTGTAGAAGCTTCTCTTTTGTATGCTGTTTATCAATTTGTGATACAATTGTTCCTATAACCAATAACAGAGTCTCGGTAATCATACTACGCCACTTTGTTATGTGCAGAGTATCGTTTGTATGACAAGGGTTTGGTAAGTTCAGTACTTTATTAGTGTAGTTTCTGATCACATGATATCATATTACAGGTGCAAAATGGCCTATGATTATAACAGTTTTTATCACAGTGTGCCTATCTCTGGCTGCTGTATCAACTGGTGTTATTCCAGCATTTACAGAGAATGTCAGTCGTGCAATTAATGTAAGTTCACGTTCAGCAGAAACTCTTTTATTATTTCTTAAGCATGCATATTTTTTTTCATCATATAATGGCAATACCTCTCAGCGAGGTGATTGAGGTCTGCCCCTTAAAATTTGATTATATGAAGTCCATCAATCTGGTGTTTTTTTTAATCCCAGAAAACAGTCTTCATGCAAGCCTATATATTCAACTTTATTTCATTTTTCTGCCGCCGTACTAAAACAACAATACTTAAAAAAAAAAATCAAAAATCAAAAATTTTCATTTACCTTACATTGCTCCACTTGAATTGATAGATAACATGTTATGAAACATGAGTGCATGCATCTCACTTGCAAAATGCTACTTAGCATATAGGGAAAAGGTAGACATACATACCCCAAAATTTGAGGGATGTTTTGCGTGCAGAGACTGAAAATACTATGTGTGTTATAAACAGTGGACTCCAAACTTTTCGATCTGCATGCCAAACATCCTCTTTTTTTGCAGTATATCTAGCATTTCCCTGACAAAGAATGGAAAATTCCTTGGATAAGGTCCATACTTGGGAATTTTGAAACAAACTCCTAATCATACTTTGCTACCTCATCATAGAAGAAGACAATCCCAAACTATTGAACTTCAAATGTCCATTCCATAAGTGAAGACTAAATTCTAGAAAAGTTTATTTCTATACGTAATGTAATTATTCCCTGTTACAGTTCTTGCTGCATTTCTGAGTCCATTTTTACCATTCTAAGTAGACTATATTATGTAATTTAATCTCTGTTCAGGAAGTAATGATTCCATGTTACACTTTACGCTGCATTTTTTAGTCCTTTATCATTACTAATTATGATTACAATGGATGAAAAATTAATAAAAATTGCATGCTGACCTATTTGGTTTCATGCTAATGCTTATATTCTTCGAAGAGAAATGAAGGTAGGGAGTACAATTTGCTAGTCAAAGATGTATGTTGGAATCACTTTCGGAAACATGCATATATGAAGCAAGACTCATAGTAAAAAAAAATTGTCCTTTGCTATAAATGTTCTACTCCTAGTGATTTATATGCTGGTTGGAAGTGATTAGCTATGTGTTTCTTGGGTATCATTTTCCCACTAATTAAACTTATTCCTGTACTGTTCGAATTTTCATGCGGTGCCTATATATTTATTTACAAGTAGTAGTCCTAATTGTTCCTATTTCTTTATCTTTAAAGGTTGTGCATGTAGTAGAAGCAGGAACATATGGTGAAAATCAAGCCCCATTATCATATGTCTCTTTATTTTCTACAACGCCTGGTAAATTGACAAAGGAAACTGAAAGTTTAAAAGATGAAGGTTTTGTTTGTGGAACAAATAAAAGTATTGATTTTGTTAGTTTTGTTGTGAAATATGGCTGTTTAAGCTCTAAAGATACTGCTTATGGATGGAGTAAGTCTGAATTTCCTACACTTGAGGTTCAGAGTGATTCAGTTGAAGGTGTTAGAAAAACACAGTTATTAATAGACACGAAGATTTCAACTCGGTGGTCAATGGCAATCAACACTGAAGAAATCAACGACTTTGCATTTGAAGGTATTCAACTTTTTATATACTTTTTCTTGAAGTTTCTTCTGACCAGAAAAATTGTTGTTGTTGACTGCAGCTTTTCTACAAGTAACTGATATTTCTTGCTTGCAACCCGTACAAATACTTGTACCAACATGTAATCAACAACTAAAAAATAATAGAATGTTGAAACTGTGAAAAAAAAAAACAAGGCATCACTTACTCTGCATGTGGACTTGCAATTGAGATCGCACCCTTTGTCAGTGACCAGAGAATTTGTTTAGAAGTAATAACCAAATCAAACCTAGTGTGCATATTTACCTATAAGTTGAGTATATTTGATTAATATGAAACTGAAATTCTTTACAAATTACGAGGATAAGTTTTTGACAAATCTTCCTTCAGATATGGCATACTTATCAAGCATGATGTTGCTTTTGTCGGATAGGAAATAAAAACGTTTGAATGATCGTTCAAACTGTTTGTTATCTTACAAAATGCCTATAACATAACTGGGAATAGTAGAAAGAATATAAAAGGAAGCTAATGCGTCAAAAGTGGATAATGCTTTAACTGGCTTGAATTTGGACAACGAACAAAATGCAAAAACCTTTATGAATATACATTTGCCAAAATTAGTAAACCCGTTTGTCTATGTTCTTATTGAGCTTGATACTATCTTATCACATAGGTTTCTGATAAAATCAGAAAACTCACTTCTAACAAAAGTTTTCCTTGTCTTCTACTATAATTTACAGACACTGTAAATGGTGAAGAAATTGTTCCATTGGATAATAAAAGCAGCGTTGATGGATGGCACATCATTCAATTTGCTGGAGGAAAAAAATCACCTACAAAATTTCATTTGATACTTGTTTGGTCTACTAAGAATAGAACAGCAAAAAGCTCGGATGTTTTATTAAAATTAAGAACAGATGTTAACAGGGTTACGCCTATAGTTTCAAGAGTACTAGAAAAGCTTCCTAAATGGTGCTCTCTATTTGGTAAATCTACGTCTCCGTTTACATTTGCTTTCTTGACCAGCCTCCCAGTGTATTTTTAATAAATCTGCATTACACATTATTGTTATTGATACGCTGTTGTTTTCTAAATAGAGGTTACAGTATATACCATGATTAAGTTTACAATGCTATGTATTTATTTTCATTTTTATTATGTGTTGAATGACACTAAATTAGCATTATCCTGGTACAATATTGGGGTCAAGTGATGGATTGGGATATGCATAAATTCATATTTTTGTGAAATGAATTCAAGCCTCCTCCTTCCCTTTTTCTTCTGCAGCGGTTGAAGAATGTGTTTTATGCATATTTATATATAGTTTTTATTTCATTTAATTTCCTATATAATATTTTTGAATTTTGCACTGACCAGCGTCCCGTTTAGTTTTCCAGCTGTCAAAGATCGTTTTCATTGTTTTACACAGCTCTTGACAAAAGAGAAAGTAGGAGTTGCCCAACTATTTTCTCCCTTGCCACGCAGTTTGAGCATGGCAAAAAGAATAAAGTTTGGGCAGTTCCAATTTTAATTTTTTTGAACATGGATGTCGTTTATAAGTTGAAAATTTTCGGAAAACCATTTAAAATTATAAATAAAAAAATGAATGATTTTAGCGATGCGAATGAATTTATTTTAGTGGATTTGAATTCTCTAAGCTTTATTTAAGCTTCGCTGTGGAATACTTTACTTGGAAATATTCTTTATATGGTATATTCACTATAAATTTGTTTATTGCAATAATTTGATCAAGCCTGCAAATTAAGGTAGTTAGGTTTTAAAGGAGCGACATAGTGTTGTCATCTTAACCACAGCCTAAGGCCATCTCCAACAAAGGGAGATTACACTTTCCTAAATCGTTTAAGTTGCACTGAGTACTCGGTGTAATCTTCAGCTTCGGTTCCAGGAGATTGAACTTGGAGAGGCGGCTGCTTTGTAAAGCAAATAGCTAGATTTCCATCATCTACTATGTATTAGATGTAAACGACCACATTCTCGCCTCTTAAGCTCTTATAATAAGCCACTTAACGCATTACCCTTCAGGGCAGCTACTTGTCTTCTAACACTTCAAATACTCCACGTTCCACCCATTTCACAACACCAAATATGCAATATGCATATAATGTGTCAAAACATTCAGCATTTTGGAATTGGAATCTTTTTCTTCAAGCCAACAGAAGAGGAGGATATTATACTGGTAATGAATGAGCATGCGAGGACTCATTGTCAGTAGACCATTGCCCAAAAAAAAATATCCTACAGTTGACCAAATGCATGATCCATTAATTATGTTTACAAAGTCCTTTTGAGTTTAGTCATAGATCTTAGTAATACTTACCGTATTTTCCATCCAAACCTATTTGAGTTTTGATTTTGATCAAACCTATTTGAGTTTTGATTTTGATGATTTGAATGATAATAGACATGTTTTGAAAATAATAAAATGAATCTACTAATGTTTGGATATTAAATATCATTGTTTTTTATATGTTTAATATTAAAACATGAATTAACCTTCTCCAAATGTATGAAATTTTAATACGATGTTTATAACATTAAAACAAAGTTGGTTTTTAATTTTCATAATTTTCAAATGAAAAAATAATCTATTATGATTTTTCTAAGTTGAAAATAGGCAGTTTTAACTGTAAATTAATATTTATAAATATTAAAATGCAATATTTTGATCTTAAATTTTTAATACAAGTAAAAGAAGATGTTTTTGGAATTTCATTAATTTTGGTGTAACATCCAGGAATTTTAACGCTTTAATTATGAATATTTAATTAATTTTAAATATTTAAAAAATTGATATTTAAAATATAAATAGCTTATATTCAAATATATGGATGACTTAAATATTTTAATTGTGAATTTAATAATCATTAAATGGATTTAATGACCTTATTTAACTCATTTTAATTAATAAATAATAATAGTGAACTTATTTTGTAAATTTATTTAAAATAATAAATAGTTTGAATAAATAACAAGAAAATCAGTTGTTAATAAAAGGATTTGATTTTTATTGAGGTATTTTTAGATGAATTTATAGGATTTTTTCATAATTTTTAATTTGAAAAATATTTAAATTTTCGTTTGATGTATATTTCGACAAACGGTTGTATTCTTGAAATTTCAAAAAATAAGAAACTAATGTATTTTATAATTGTTTTGTGATTGTATCGTATTTTTGTGCACGATCATATTTTTGTTTTGTCGATCGCGGTTTGTATTATCGTATTTCTGTGTAGCGAGATGCCGGAAATTGTGGAATAAACTAAACAACAACCTAAAGACTTTTCTGTATTTTTCATTTCCCTCTTTTACTTTTCAACTTCCCTCCTTTCCCCATTTACGGTAAATGGAAAATAAACATCTAAACTTCAAAAATCAAAATCAAGAGCTACTCAACGAAAACTTATGAAACTAGATTCGTTGAGTTTGTATTAGCGTAGGCTTCGATCCTATATAAGTTTGGTTGAGTGCGGTCGTCGTTGGCAGAGATCGACATTGTGAGCGTGAGCTAGGGTTTTATATTTAAAGGGATTTAGGCGACGATAGACTACGGGGATAGTTGCATTGGGTTTCTAGTGCGAAGTAGCTCCGATGACTGAAGTTTGGGACTTGCGGTTTCACACGGCGACACACAACATTTTATTTGTCTTCACTTGGAGTTACGGATGCGATTTTACAGGCTGGTGCGAGCTTGCTATTTTTGGATCGGGGAGGAAGCTCTTGCAAAGAGCGATGCATTGGCATGAATGACGGTAGCTTTCTTCGGGCAACGATTACAGAGGGGGAGGAGAAGGATCAACTAGGGATGAGTTTCTTGTGCAACCATGTGCACTGTGCATGTTTGGGGGAGATGAGTGTAAATTTGGTAATTAGTTGACTAATGATAATTAGTTAAAGAATTAAATGTTTTAGTTAATTCAAAAAATTATAAATTAAATAAATTTGCGTACGAGGTTGGGTTTGGACGCGGTCTTTTGCATTAAACTCATATCGATATTATCTACGCATTGGAATCGAATTTCTTGAATTTGGAGCTAGTAAAATTTTGAGTAAAATCGAACGTAGATCAAACCGGAGTGCGAAAGCATTAGCTGGAATTTTGGTGAGTTTACTCGCCTCTAAATAAACTATACGATATCTATGTTGCTATAAATTATTATTGAATGTTTGGATTATAGTTTGCATATCGTCGTTTGATTGTTTGTTTAGATTTAATTTCCATTTGAAAAGCGGATTGCATAAATAACCATTGTTTTGTGAGAGACTTTTGTAGAGATACCCTAAGGGTTTCTCGCCATTATTAATTTACTGTTATATGCATCTTTTTTATATTCTTATGTTGCTTATATTGATGTTTGGTTGAAATATTCATGACATAATGTTTGATTTATGTAAGTGTCATTATAGCGATTGTCGCTGTACCGTCACTTATGAATACCATCTCCTTAAATATTTGTGTGTGTTGAACTTGTGCTTGTATTTTTTCAAAATAAATTTTTAGTTGTATTTTTGTGCTTTGAAAGTTGTTTAAACTATATTTTCAAGTATTTTTGAGAAATTTGAAATAAAGGATAACAGTTATTTTAAAATTTATAAAAGGGTTATAAATTTGATTAGTTCTCTTCTGGAATAATTAATGTTGTTTTAAATTTATAAAAAAATTATAAATTCGATTAATTATCTTTCGAGATAATTAATGTTTTTTTAATTTATAAAAAGATTATAAATTTGATTAATTATCTTTCGAGATAATGTAACATTCCTCATTTTGAGACCCTAGGTGCTACGAATGATGTAATCATCCATAGTATTAATTTCCGATGACAAAATGTGGCTATGTTAGTTATATCAATAATATCAAAAGCACACGAATATGAAACTTTTTAAACATAATTTTGTAATAAACTCATATTTCATTTCACAAATAAGATTTCATATTCATTACATAATCCCATTCGATCCCACGTGCAGAGAAAATATAATTATTACAAAATACTTCAAAAGCGATATATAGGATGCCCCTTAGGTTAATTAGAGTATAATACTAGGCAATTATAAAATTTATCATTACAATCATTCAAGCAGATAAAATGACATAGTGGAAAATAAAAGCTCCTAGTAATAGCTAGCTTGCCTCCTACACGACTCCGAAAGCTTACTCGTCTAACTTGAAAATCTCTACAACCTACTCAAATGAGTACCCGAGAGTTTAAGGATAAAAAAAAATCCAGTCAGACAAACAGTCTGGTGTGAATAATAATCTTACATCTCGAGCCAAATAGATATCTAGTGACATTACACCATTGAGCGGAACGGGTTTGCCCTCACTAGTACCTTAATCAACATATCAATCATATACTGTTCTTGCATCCATAATAGTTTAAACATAATAACATAATCATATGCAAGTATGCAATGGGGTAAATCTAACTTATCTGTCAATTTAAGGTTATATCTACCCCGAATTCACCCATTCTCAGAAAGCTGCCTATCTGCTTCATGTCATAGATTTCATAGGATCACTATGAACCAATTAGTTTTCATAGGCTAACTAATAACCTGTCAAAATTCTTAGGGACTGTCCGTCCTGAATCATAGTTTTCATGGGATCACAAAGAACCTATTGGCTTCCACCAATAACACTTTCCAACCATAGTTTTGATGGGATCACTACGAACTTATTAGAATTTTCTAGTAATATTTCTTAAACCATAGTTTTCAAGGGACCTCTATGAAACTATTGGGATTCTCCAATAATATGTCTCCAATCATAGTTTTTATGATACCACTAAGAACCTATTGGGATTCTCTAATAATATTGCTCGAACCATAGTTTTTATGACATGACTATGAACCTATTGGACCCTTCCAATATCATATCTCAAATTATAATCTTTTGATTAGACTAGGCATCCTACAACTTTAATCTACCTGAACTCCTGGATGCAATTGTACTCACTTAGGAGTTAAATTTGACTATACTTACTATTGGGTCAACCTAACCGATTATTCTGCCTTTAATTATCCTAAAATACAGTTATGGGTGATGATGTAGGTATGACAATGATATCCACACAAAAATATTGATCAAATAATAACAAGAACATATAGCATCCATCATTTAAATATGTTCAATCGTTGGTCATTGGCATCTTATAGTTACTTAATCTTAAGTAATAACTCCCGTTAGTAATTTCATATCAAAACTTGGGCTAAACAATAATTTATTCCTGGAAAGCTTTTATCATCATATATGATTAATTCCTTTAAATCATATTTAAAATAACGAAAACATAATCAATTACTTTACCAATTTCTCATGTCGATTTATAATCCATTTTAATACCACCATGTATACTTTTGGTATTAATATGAGGACGTTTCGCGCCTCTTCTTTATAAAGCACGATGCCATAAGTTAGGATATATTCATCATTGAAAATTTGTGGCATCAATGTGGCCGACATTGATGACTTCCGACATCAATGCCTCAAAATAGTTGATATTGATTTCATAAAACTGGGCTACTATGCCACTATAAAATAGAATGTCACAATTGATAACATGCGACATCATCGCCATTTTATATCAATGTCGAAAGTATGTAGGTACAAGCGACATCATTGCCATAATACCTCTATCTCGAAAGTAGTACTAGCGGCATCACTACCTATAGTAATTAATATCGAAAATGATACGACATTGCCGCCTTAAGCTATGGCATCAAATAGGAAGCATGCGACATCGTTTAAAACCGTGATGAAAACTTGCGGCATCAATACCATATGTTATGGAATTAAAAACAAAGAAACAAGGGAGGTCGACATAGTTCCAGTGCGTTACGAGATTACCAATGTCAACACTGATTCAATGTCGAAGGCCTTATAATATAAGACTACAACCCAAACATATTCATCCCATACCAACTTAGTTGGTACCGTATGCGTCCATTCACATTATCGTCACCGAGGTTTGGCATAAACATTGGCAACATGGCAATATCCTAATTATCATAAAAAAACTGTTTATTTCTATTAAAAGCAATTACTTTTCACTAACCCTTAACCCTTGTCAATTTTTCTATTGGTTAAAAACAATCCTTATCAAATTTCTTTTTAGATAAACCATCGCAACCTATTTACCTTCTCAAAATTCATTTCACACCCCCTTAATCAATATTAATTTTTTAATATTAATTATAAGCTTTTCTAGCTTATTAAATTCATAATAAAACATAGCTGCATGGGAAAAACCTGCAAAATTTACCAAAAATCAGAAATAACATATTCTTTTATAAATAAAAATTTTGGGACCAAAATCCTTGTTCAATTATTTTTAAAAATTAAAACCTGAAATAATTGCCCTTTCTTTCTTTGGAAATTCATAAAATATTCTCATTAATTTGAAAAATTGTGAAATTAAAAAATCATTTCTAAAATATCATTTTACACTACTTATCAAAATTTTGAATCATTAGGACATCAAAAACTTAGGATATACCCTTAAAACTTATTAAATCAATTCCATAAAAATTCTCATAATTCTTCATTAAATCCAATAGTAACATAATCAATCCAAACATGACATATTAAATTAATTCAGAATTAGATTATAAATCCAAAATAAATTTGAAAAATTGAGATGGATACTATTATTCACCTTAGATAAGATAATGGAGTCAACATTTGATGGAGAATGATTTCCTTAGCTTTTCCTTTGATTTGCTTTAGCTTTCCTCCTCCAATCTTCCTTAGTAATGGACGGCCTTAGTTGAGAATTTCTTTGGATTATTTTGTAAAAATGAGAATGAATGAATGAGAGGGCAAGAGCTTAAGGAAGGCTCTTCTCCTAATTCACCTCTTCTATTTATTCTCTCTATGTTAAGATAAAACAATCTTATTAGGTAATTAGTGAAGGCCTAACCCAGTTAGTGTCAAATCTCAATCCCCTTGTCACACCACACATTATCCTATTTAATTTATTTGATTAAATCTTTTGGATAATATTGCTCAAAATTAGGGGTCTTACAGACTCTCATCTTTAAAGAATTTCGTCCTTGAAATTTCGATAAGGATAATAACAAGCATATCAATCATGTAAACATTTGTAACATCACATAACAACAATACTAGCCTACCTCACTAGCGAAAAGTCTATATACAACAAACATGAACATACCACCAGAACAATGCAGGATAAGTCTCTATAATTCCATCTTCCAAGTACAGATTTTCTCGTTGTCACTTCACTGGACTTTCACTAACTTGACTGTCTTGTTTCTCAGTCTCTTCTCATCTTTTGCCACAACTCACATTGGTTGCTTAATAAAAGTCATATCTAGTTCCACCGCTAAATATTCCAATGCAGTCATAGTAACAGTAGTCTCTGGATCATGTACATACTTTTTAAGATGAGAAACATGAAGCACATTATGGACCCCTACCAAACTATTTAGTAACTCTATTCTATAAGCTTATTTCCTGATCCTTTCTATAATAGAAAATGGACATACATACCTTGATGCCAATTTTTCTATCTTTTCGATTCGTACCATACCCTTAATCGGTGATACCCTTATCCGTGTAATTTTTCTGCCCAGACTGAGCTTCCTTCATCCATACTCGGATCAATTCAATATTGTATGTGTCTTCTCTTACCATATTTGGACCGAAAACTAATCTGTCTCCAGTCTCTAACTAACATGCTGTTGATTTGCACGGTCTTCCATATAAGGCTTCAAAAGGCGTCATTCATATACTGGTCTATAACTATTATTACATGAAAACTCAACTAAGTGCAAATGGTCTTTCCACGACTCACCAAAATCTAGTACGCAAGCTCTCAACAAATCTTCAAGTACCTTATTGACTCTCTTTGTCTGCCCATCCATTTGTGGATGGTAAGTGGTGCTCATCTTAAGCTTGGTAGCTAATACCTCTCATAGACTCTTCTAGAATTCACTAGTGAACAAAGTATCTCTATCACTGATTATACTACTAGACATCCCATGTAGTCTAACAGTATTTTTCATAAATAGCTTAGCCAATGCATGTGTCGTCCTTGTCGACATAACGGGAATGAATTGTGCACTCTTTGTCAGTCTATCCATTATAACCCAAATACTCTCATTTCCCTTATTTGACCTTGGCAGCCCATTAATAAAATCCATAAATATATAATCCTATTTCTAAACTGGTATATCCAAAGGACGAAGCAAACTACTTGGCTTCTGATGCTCGGCTTTCGTTTGCTGGCAATTCAAACATTACTTTACCCATAAGCCTACATCCCTTTTCATACCTTTCCAGAAGAACTCCTCTTAATATCTTGATAAATTTTAGTTCCTCCAGGATGAATAGTAAACTTTTATCGATGACATTCCTTAAGAACTTCCTTCCTTAGGTCACCAACATCTGGAACACACAACCGTCCCTTTTTTCTTAACCATCCATTCTACTCAAGACTAAAATCTTTTAAATCATCAATCTCAGCTCCATTTTCAAGCCTTCTAATCCTTTCGGTTATCAAAGGATCATCTCTCTGCTTAGAAGCAATCCTTTCATTAACATTGGTCAAACTTCTAAACATGACAATATGATGGTACTATGACTAGATCTAGCAGTCGATCTTAACTCCACACTACAAGTAGTCAAAGCCTCTAAATTTTTCTATTCTAGAAACATAGCTAATACCACACTTTGATGTTTTCTGCTAAGTGCATCTGCAACTTTTTTTCTTTCCCTGGAGTATACTCAATACCGAAATCATAAGCTGCTAAGAACTCCAACCATCCCTACCATCTCATATTCAACTTCTTCTGAGAGAATAAATACCGCAAGGACTTATGATCCATAAAAAACTCAAATCTTTCTCCTAAGAGGTAGTGTCTCCATGCCTTTAAAATAAACACAGCTCCTAATCATGTTCTACATATGTGTACACCACGAAATCCTAATTACCATATGGCACAACTAACACAGACGCATTGGTTAATATATATTTTAGCTTCTGGAATACTTCCTCACATTTACTAGACTAAATAAATTTTACGTTCTTTCTGGTTAGTCTAGCCAAACGTGCTGCTATCCGAGAGAAATCCTTGATGAATCTCTGGTAATAACCAGCTAATCCAAGAAAACTCTCTATCTCGATCACCATCTCGGATCTCTTTCAATTATTTACAACTTTAATCCTAGCTGAATCCATAGTTAACCCTTCTTTTGAAACTACATGACCAAAAAAAATTTCTCCCCTCTTCCAAAAATGACACTTTAAAAACATCGCTTTTAGTTGATGCTTTCTCAATGTCTCAAGCACTATTCTAAGATGAATCTCATGATCCCTCTCATGCTTAGAATATACCAAAATGTCAACAATGAACACCAACACGAACCTATCCAAGTGCTCTCAGAAAATTTGGTTCATCAAATCCACAAAGAAAGCAGACGCATTAGTCAACCAAAATGACATGACTAACCACTTATACGAACCATACCTTGTTTGAAACACCATCAAAGGAATATTGTCCCCTGCCACCCTCATCTAATGAAACCCTGTCGTCAAATCCAACTGGAAAATACTTTGGGTCCACTCAATTGATCAAATAAATCATCAATTCTTGACAAAGGATATAGATTCTTTATCGTTTTCTTGATCAACTTACGATAATCCATACACCATATCAACGACCCACTTGGTTTCTTCACGAACACTGCATCCCGACCCCCAAGGCGAACTGCATGGTCTAATAAAACTCTTCCTTCTAAGACCACTAACTGCATCTTTAACTCTTTCATCTCAGTAGGTGTCATTCAACTAGGCGGTCTACTTACGGGTTCAACTCTATGCAAAAGATCTATACGAAACTCAATAGCTCATTTCGGCGATTGTCCTATAATAGGCTCAAAGGCATCTGCATATTATCTTACAACTAAAATCCAATTTATTTCGACTTTTACTTCCATTACGCGCAACAAAGCATAAACATCAAAATTCACATTCTTCACTGAGTATATAATTTGATCGTGGCTATAGGGAGTCTTAGTGATATCTCCTTATCCAAGCAAAACATCCTAGCCTCATATCTGCTCAACCAATCCACACCCAAAATAATTCCAAAACCTACAAAATCAAACAAATACAAACCGCAAGTAAATATATGACCTAACAACGCAAGTTCTAACTAGTCACATCTCATGTCGAGAGTTGAGTAACCTCCTATTAGATTCACAATCCTTAAAGGAAGTAACTAGGTATGATGGTTATAACTTTAACTTATCTACCAAACATCGTGAGATAAAGGAATGTGATGCACCAGCTTCAAATAATACTTCAATGCCATAAATCAAAAGCGTACCTCCCATTACATATTTTCCTTTCTCCACTACTGTTAGTTTAGAAATTGATGGCTCCAAAGCAAAAACCTTCCCTTTATCAGCCTTGGCCAGTTCTATACACTGGTTCTTGTAATGCCCTCTTGGTCGCAGTTGAAACACTTCATATTTTTCTTTTTTCAACTTTCTTTCCCTTTCCGAACCGACACTCATAAGCAAAGTTTCCTTTATTATCACACTTAAAGCAAATAATATCAGCTTTTCCTTTCTTGGCAGCTCCACCCTTCCGAGCTTCCTTCGTCTTTAAGAACTTTCTCTTCTTGCCTTGAAAATTCTGTGTCTCCACTAACTTTTCTTTCCCAAAAGTAGAAAGAATCTCCTCATTTCTAGTTGTCATCTCCACCACTACATTCGATAGATCCTTGTGATGTGGCATAGTTGCCCTAGCAATATCCGATCTCAACGCCTGGATAAACTTTTCATTCCTCTTAAGTACAGTACCTCCGATGTTCAATCGGAGTACACTAACATGTCCCATGGATGTGTGTTTATTTATAGTTAAATAACCAACTATCAAATATGGATCCAAAATGTAACTCTAGAAATATCTACGAGAAACACGTGAGTTATATGGCATAGTCATCTCCGATGATGTTGTACTATGCATATAAATCTCGTTACGTTCTCCTAGAACGAATGATAAGGAAATGCATCCACTAACGGTTAGAAGGCGATCTTCATTCTTATCTTTGACTGTATATTTCCTAAAGAACTAGGGTTGAGTTTATCAGAAACTATCTAATGTTGCTTCGAAGAGAACGGGATCGGATATGTTATTCGAAAACCAGTTCGATCCAACTGAAGCATTTTGAAGTGAAGACATCTTGAAGACGATGAAATTTAAAGACGATGAAATTTGAAGACGAAGCTCTTTGAAGTGCATGGCTGCTTGCTACTAATCCTGAGGGTGATTCCAAAACGGATGTAGTAAAAGTAGCGCCTTCAGTTCGTTTATCTCCTGAACGGCTTGTATGGATGAGTGCTAACATATTGTCGATGACTGGAAGACAATGTAGCATTCTAAGTGGGAAGTGCTATATAAAGGTAAAACGTAGCCTCAAGCCTCACCAATTGGGAAATGAAAAAATCGGGCATGCAACAGGGCCATGTAGGTCGCTCCCATCAGGGTATGGTCATCCCAAATCTGGATCAATTACCATCTACTCATGTATGCTTCGGGGCCTAAAGTGGGGTGGTCATATTTGGCACTACTAGTCATGTGGTAGGACAGTCCTGCATGGCAGGGGTACATGATGTTCTTGTCAGATCTCGGTGCATTATATCTGGAGATGTACCATTGAAAGGTTGTTCCTTACCTTGTCATAGTATGGAATCAATTCTCCAATAAGAACCGTATGGACTTAGTTGTGCCCAACTGTGCTAAAACGTGAGCTACAAGCATTTCAGCTATATTCATATTTTTCTTTGACCCCTAGACATTATTATAATATGAATGGATTTTCTATTGAAAACGTTTTGGTTATCGTAAGGTAAAAACCCGACCGTGTTTATGTGCGGACATGGTCTTACGAGATACCTATGTTTAAAAGATTTTTGATAAACATTAAATTCCATTTGAGGTGTGTTTTTCTCATACTGGTTTACCAAACTGATCTGTGTGTTCTTTCCTTTCAATGCTTGGCTCAGACCGAGCATATTTACAAATTACTTGGGATGCATTGGACCTAGAAGACGAGCTGGAGTCCCAAGACATATCAACGTGTTTCTTTGTGTTCCGTTGCATTATATGTTGGTTGTATTTGTCAACAATTGTAAGGACATGCTGCTATAATTGTCTAAGCTAAAATAAGTTAGTGTACTCTGATTGATGTGTGTGTATTGCAGTTTTTATTTGTGTAAAGATTTGTTGTATATTATAGATTATTCGTTCCCCTGTGAGATTCTTTTTTAAGTTTTCTTCTTTCTATTTCTTTCTTTCATCCCTAATTATTAGGTTTTCTGGCATTTGATTGCTCGGCAGACAATACAGTGGATGTATTTGTGTCGATTTTTGAGGGTTAAAGGGCTCGTTCATTAGTCTTGGTATCAGAGCTTAGGTTAAGTGAACATTTAGGCTTTGGTGGGAATTACTCATTAGAGATAGGGTCAGTAGTACCCTAGAATGAGTTTAAGTGTATTATATATATAAGTGCATATTTGCTAGTAATATAAAAATGTTTTATATTGTGTTAATCAACCTGTTGAGTAGCTTATGGATTCTGCTCAATACGAGTAGCTAATATTATTGATAGGGATCTCCAAACATCTTGAACAAGGCTAATCGACACAATATTGTTTTAAAATAGTAAATGAAATAATTTTACCTAAAATATGTTTTATATATAAAAGGATGATTTTTGTAAAATTATTATGGTTATATATTGCATGCTTGGTTGGTAGGAATATGATGATTTTCTGTTATTAGCATTTATTGTTTGATTAGTCATGCTCACCCAGTTAGGAGCATTAATTAGGTCCGCTGAATGAGTTGTCATACCTGACTAGTTTGTGGGCATTGACTATTGTAGGCGCAGTTTTATCCTTTTTACTACATGGGTTGTGTAGATTAATAATTGCGGAAACATTAAAACCGAACAATTTGTGAATTCAGTTTCACAATTTGATTATAAGGTGCTCGAGTCTACTGTTGGGTTAGAATTTTATTTTATTTTTATATACAAATTTGTTTCTTATAACTCAATAAAGCGACATTTTTGAAATGATTTTATATACAAATTGAAAATTTATATAGACATGATTTATAAATGTAATTTATAAATAAGTGTGATTTAAGCTGAGAATTTAAGAACTTAAAAACTCAATCTTTTTGCAAATTGTTTTTCAAAGGTTTTAGGAAAGAGAATAATGGTATTATTTTGAATATAAATATTTGAATTTTGAAGGAAATAGAGGGATTTAAAATGGATTTTTAAGGAGGTGAAAAGCACTGAACTTACTTTGAACGCTGGAAAATAATTTCGACGATGACTACAGCATCAACGGCATTCATTTTTGAGTTTCTAAATGAATGGATTGCTACCATAGAAGATTTATTTTGGTTAAATAAATTGTGATTTAAATCCAAAATATGATTTGTTATACAAAAAGAGATATATTATATATATTATATTATATATTATTTAAAATAGAGTAGAGATAAATTTTGGTGGTTCTGAAACTTTCAACAAAGTATTGTATGGATGTTGGTAGCCTGTGCGTTAGAGTAGATTGGTTTGGATCTCATTTTGATAATGTTTGTTATTTTTCGTTTATTGAAATGAAATGGAACTTATGACGAATTTAGACAGTCAAAAGTTCTAAATTGGATATAGAAATTATGCTATGAATTGAAATTTGAACTTAAATAATAAAAATTATGAAGTGGTTCATAAATAATTTTAATATTAAAATTGAATGTGAATAAAGGAAATTGGTACAGTTAAAGAAATCAATTATAATAGATATGTATGATGTACATAGATCATTTTTATTCATTTAATTATTGATCCAAATTCAGGCACATGATTTCGAGATGATTTACGTCGATTTGAAAAATGATTTGTCACTCGATTCTTGACGGCAAATATTTGACATGGATTTCTAATTGAGTTTAGAGTTCTCTATCAGAATATATGGCTATGCAAGGAGAATCGCGGTTTCTAATCAAGAAACCGGATTGGAGTCCACACTAGAGAAGTCGATTGGACGATACTAGTTCTAAAGTGAAATTGTGTGATCGAGCGAGCAATCGGATTGATATTGCGTATGGATGGATATGTAGATCTTACAGGCCTTATCATAATTAAGTGTTGACATGGGAAATGAAAAATGATATGGTTGGATATTTTATGTAAATAGAATGCAGGTATAGAAGCAAGAGACTAGTTAATGCCTTTGATTTCATAAGTAAGAGTGGTTGCTGACAAATATGTACATGTTTATATTGTTGTTTGATTTTGATTTTGTGACCAGCCACTTGGATTTTGTTTTCTTTTGGTTGATTTTGGGTCCGTAGTGATGATTTTGTGGTTGTGTCGATCTAGCCGCGCAGAGGAGCTGTAGAAATTTTTCGTAAATTTAAAGTGTTAGGAAATTTGATAAAAAATTTCAACATATTGTTTTTGAAGCATAAAGGGACCGTGGCATTTTTCTTACCTTGATAATTTTGTAGAAAAAATTCTTTTGAGGAGGAAAGAATGTAATGACCCAAAATTTTAGACATTTGGAATTGAAATATTTAATAAATTTTAAATATTTAAATAATAGTTCTATAAGCCAAACAACTTAAATTTCAAATGTAATGATTTATTTGATAGTGAATTTAATATTGGAATTTGTTTAAATAATTGGATCTTGAATTTAATATGAATAAAAATGATTTCAAAATCTTAATTAAATTCAGTTGAATAAGAACGGATAATAAAATTATAAATTTAGATTTAAATGTGTTTAATTTGGTTTTAATAATAATTCGTTTTAATTAACATGCGACAATAACCTTCTAGGAACTGTCTTGGATTTTGACGAAACCAACGCCATTTGATCTGCAATAGTGAATTATTATATGTTAATGAATTTTGTGACGATTGAACGTATCCTTTGGTCGTGCGAGCTCGAAACACATGGTAATTAATTTAGTAAATTAATATAATATAATTGACTTGAAAAGCTAAATTCTTCATATGATCGAATTAGGCATCAATAATAGTTCCATTGAGTTTAGAATATGGGTACTAAGTATAGAACGTCAGTGAGCATGCCTTGTTTGGAGTTCGAAATTTTGGAGTGCATAAGACTGGATATTTTTGGATAAAATAATATGTATCATACTCATACCCATACAACCCAATACTCTAGCCCTACTTCACTGTTCAAACCCATACCCCTACGTATCCAACACCATACCATCTCCCCTTATAAAGCATTAGCCGTAACAAATAAAAGAGTTTAAATTTTTTGAATTAAAATCATCTCCTCATCCAACGGTTTGTGTTCATCGGTACCAATCTGATCGTTTTTAGGCCTCGTCACCAACAAGGGAATGTTGGCATCGATGAGTTTGAACTTATTCAACGGTGAAGATTGTCGATGGTGGCTCATGGAGGCAACTAGAGGAGTTTAAAGGCGCCGCGGTTGTTGGCGAATTGCGACGATTTGGGTTGACGATTGGTGATGTAGTCTGAAGCGAAGTTGGAAAGGAAGGTGAGGGCGAGGTGCTGGCAAAGAATGGTGGGTATTGATGGACTATGGGGTAGCAGTTTTGAGATGAATGTGGCCGTGTTTTTGGGTTCAACGATGAGATTTAGGCGATAACTTGGACGAGGCTGGTGGGGTTGGGTTCGTCGGAGGAAGGCCGAGTTGGCGTGCCTAAGGGGGCGCGTCGAGGAGAGGAATGGAGCGGGTTCGAATAGATGAAGGTGATTTGGGGATGAGAGAGAGAGAGAGAGATTAATGATAAATGAGGTTAATTAATCTAGCTAATGACATAGTTGATATTTAAATAATATTATTTGAATTCGATATCTTATAATCGCTATCACTAATTCATATAAGGTCGGAATCAAGTGCGATGAGTTGCATTGAACTTATATCAGCATAAACTACAGGATGGAATTGGTTTGGTGGAGATTGGTGCTAATTGAATTTCACGCTGAATTCAAATGTCTTCGTATTCAAATGAAACCAGAACGCCTCGGTGACAACTGAAATTTCGATGAGTAAAACTCAACTTTTTGATTAACAAGTACATTATATAGTTCATAAAAAATGTTGATTGGATGATTACTACTTTATCAATTTGTTTGGATTTATTCCCGCCCCTAGAGCGGATGACCTTTTGTATATACCCGCCTAGTAGTGGATGACCCATATTATATGATTGTATACTATTTGTCATGTAGAGGAATAGGTTAGAGGGATCTAATAGGATTCCTCATCGCTGTTGATTTTATTTACATATATATGTGCTGATGTATATGAGCTGTGTTGCAGAAGACATGTTTGAACAATCCAACGGGATTTCTCGCCATTGTTGGATTGTTTTCAATAATATTCATGTTATATGAATCATTGAATATCAAACCTGATTGTTTGACCTTGGTTATGGTTATATATTCAAAACTTAAACTATGTAGTGATAGAAAATCAATATCGATATTGGTTAAACATTGAGCAGCTATTAGCCTCAAGTTACCATTTTAAAAATGCTATAAATTTCCATTTGATTTGGAGTTGGTTTTTGAGATAGGAAATGATTTTAAATCTAAAATTGGGTTTTAGAAATATTTTGTTGTAGAGATTTAATTTCTATTTTTACTCCAACCTTATTATCTGTCTTTCCTAAGTCATTTAGAAATAGTTTAAAGGATTATTTATTTATATTTAATATTGTTCTAAAGATTATTTCTTTATACTTAATATTGTTTTAAAATTATTTATCAATATTTTAATATTTTGAAAAGGTAATTATTTAAATAATTAATATGGTTTGAAATTAATAGTAATGATTTATTAATAATGTTTTGGAAATCAATTATATTAATTTTAAGATGTTTTGAAGTTAATAATTATTATTATTTATTTATAATATTTATTGATAATAATAATTATTATATATAATAATGTTTCGAAGTAAGTGATTACTATTTATTTATTTATAAATGTTTTCAAGATTTATAAAAAGAGACCTACAATTGGTTTTAGATAGTTATAAAAGAATTTTGGAAATAGGTTTATAGGTTTATAAAAATGGGTTTATAAATAGTTTATGGATTTATAAAATGAATTTCATTTAATAAAGGGGTTTATAAATTTGTTTTAGAGATTTATTAAAATAGTTGGATAAATGGTTTATAAATTTATAAATTATTTTTATAAATGTTTTGAAATTTAGAAAAGATATTATAAATGATTTTTAGAGATTTATCAAAGGGATCTATAAAAGGGTTTTAGATATTTCTAAAAGGAGTTTATAAATGATTTTGGGCTATAAATGGAAATCCTTCTCAGTGTTGTGAATATACTTATATCATTAAGATAAGTATATGGTTATTTTTCCAAGCATTGAAAATATAGGGATTTGTGAGTATATCTTTGTAAAGGTATTTTTATACAAGTAATTTACAAAGTGATTTTAGTTAATGAAAAGATTAATTAAAGAGGTTAGTGGCTGCTTATGTACTTGACCACTATTGGTTTTCCCTATGGAATTAAATCCCTGATTGGATGTGTGTTTATGGATAGTTTAATAACCAACTATCAAATATGGACCCAAAACGTAACTTTGGAAATAATAGGAGAAACATGTAAGTTATATGGCACAGTCATCTTTGACGACGCTGTACTGTGCGTATAAATCTCATTTCATTCTCCTAGTACAAATGATAAGGAAATCCGTCCACTAACGGTTAGGAGGTGATCTTCGCTCTTATCTTTGACTGTTTATTTCCTAAAGAACCGAAGTTGATTTTATGAGAACTATCGAATGTTGTTTCAAAGTGATCGAGATCACATATGTTAACTGAAAACCACATCGATTCAACTCATGCCTTTTGAAGTGAAGACATCTTGAAGACGATGGAATTTAATGATGAAACTCTTTAAAGTGCAAAGGCTTCTTGCTACTAATCCTAAGGGTGATTCCAAAATGGATTTAGTAGAAGCAGTGCCGCTGGTTCATTCATCTCCTAAACAACTTGTATGGATGAATGCTGACATTGTATCTACGACTGGTAGGCAATGTAGCATTCCAAGTGGTAAGTGCTATATAAAGGTAAAACGTAGCCTCAAGCCTCATCAACAAGGAAATGACAAAAATCGAACATGCAACAGGGCCATGTGGGTTGCTCCCATCAGGGCGTGGTCATCCCAAATCTAGATCCATTACCATCTACTCATGTATGCTTTGGGGCCCAAAGTGGGGCAGTCGTATTCGGTACTACTAGTCAGAAGGGTAGGACAGTCCTGTGTGGCAGGGGTATAAGATGTTATTGTCATACCACGGTGTATTTTATCTAGAGAGGTACCATCGAGAGGTAGTTGCATATCTTGTCATAATATGGAATCTATTCTCCAATAAGTGCCATACGGAATTAGTTATGCTCAACGATGGTGAAATGTGAGACGCAGGCATTTTAGCTGTATTCGTATTTTACTCTGACTCCTAGACATTATTTTAATATAAATGGATTTTCTATTGAAAATGTTTTGGTTATCGTAAGGTAAAAACTCGTTCGTGTTTATGTATGGGCGTGGTCTTATGAGATACCTTTATTTGAAAGAATTTTTATAAACATTAAATTCTATTTGAGGTGTGTTTTTCTCACGCTGGTTTACCCGACTGATCCGGACGTTCTTCTCTTTCAATGCTCGGGTCAGACCGAGCATATTTACAGATTACTTGGGATGCTTTGGAGCCCAAAAGACGAGCTGGAGGCCCAAGACATATCAATGTATTTCTTTGCATTTTGTTGCGTTGTTTGTTGTTTGTATTCGTCAGCAATTGTAAGGACATACTGTTATAAATGGCTAGGCAGAATTATGTTAGTGTACTCCGATTGATGTGCGTGTATTATTGTTTTTTAATGTAAAGATTTGTTGCATATAATAGATTATTCGTTCCACTGTGAGAGTTTATTTGTTTAGTTTTTTTTTCTTTTTCTTTCTTTCATTTACCCCTAACGATCGGGTTTTTCGACATTCAATTGCTTGTCACGCAATACAGTGGACGTATTAGTGTCGATTTTCGTGGATCAAAAGGCCCATTCGTTATAATAGAAAAGAGAGGGAGAGGGGATGTTGGCATTTTTGTCTTGTCGTTCGTAATTCGTACTTGAACGAAATGATGTGTAGCAAGATGCCGGAACTTGTGAAACAAACTAAACATCAACCTACAGACTTTTCTCTACTTTCATTTCCCTCTTTTACTTTTCAACTTCCCACCTTTCCCCATTTACAGTAAAGGGAAAATAAACTTCTAAACTTCAAAAATAAAAATAGAGAGCAATGCTCAATGAAAAATTATGATACTAGATTCATTCAGTTTGTATTGGCATAGGCTTCGATTCTTTATAAGTTTGGTCAAGTGCAATTGTCGTTGGCAGAGATCGACGTTATGAGCTATGGTTTTTGGATTTAATGGGATTTAGGCGACAATAGAGTATGGAGGTGGTTGCGTTATGTTTCTAGTGAGAAGTAGCTTCAACGGCCGAACTTTGGGGACTTGCGACTTCACAAGGCGACGCATGACATTTTGTTTTTCATCGCTTGGAGCCGGGATCGTGATTTTATAGGTGGTGCGAGCTTGCTATTTTTGGGTCGGGGAAGAAGCTTTTGCTAAGAGCGACGCATTGGCACAAATGACGGTGGTTTTTGTTGATTAACGGGTGAGAGAGGGGGAGGAGAAGGATCAACTAGGGATGGGTTTCTTGTGCAGGCATGTGCACTGTGCACTTTTAGGGAGAATAGTGTTAATTTGGTAATTAGTTGGTTAACGATAATTAGTTAACGAATTAATTGTATTGATTAGCTCAAAAACTTATAAATTGAGTAGTTTTTGCATACGAGGTTAGATTTGGACGCGGTCTTTTTCATTAAACTCATATCGATGTTATCTACGCATTGAAGTTGGATTCATTGAATTTAAAACTAGTTGAATTTTAAGCTAAAAAAGAAGCCGTTCGATTTTAGATCAAACTGGAGCGCGAAAGCGTCAAGTTGAATTTTGGTGAGTTTACTCATCTCTAAATAACTATATGATACCTGTGTTACTATAAATTATTGTTGAATGTTTGGGTGATAGCGTTTATATCGTTGTTTGATTGTTTGTTTGGATTTAATTCCTGCTTAAAAAGCGGATTGCATAAATAACCCTTGTTTTCCAGGGGACTTTTGTTGAGAAACCCTAATGGGTTTCTCGCCATTATTAACTTACTGTTATATGCATTTTTCTTATATTTTTATGTTGCTTATATTAATGTTTGGTTGAAATATTTGTGATATACTATTTGATTTGTATAAGTGTCATTATAGCGATTATCGCTATATCATCACTTATGAAATATCATCTCCTTAAAACTCTGTGTGTTGAACTTGTGTTTGTATTTTTACAAAATAATTGTTTGGTCACGTTTTTGCACTTTGAAAGTTATTTAAGCTATATTTTCAAGTATTTTTAATAATTTTGAAATAAAGGACAAGTGTTGTTTTAAAATTTATAAAAGGAGTTACAAATTTGATTATGTCGCTTCAAAGTTATAAGACGAGTATAAATTTGATTACTTATCTTTCAGCATAATTAATGTGGTTTTAAATTCAAAAAAGATTATAACTCTAATTAGTTATCTTTTAGGGTAATTAATGTTGTTTTAAATTTATAAAAATATTAAAAATTTGATTAATTATCTTTCAAGAAAATTAATGTTGTTTTCCCTTGGGTAGTGCTAGTTCGGGAACAATGGGTTGTGATAAGTGTAAGATATTTAATTTCCATTTACAATAATTTTTATTATCCCCAACAGTTAATTTTTTTACTATCAATTTTGATTCTGCTACCTTTTTTGTTTCATCAATTTTAGAGCATTTGTTGCTTATTTGAGCATTGATATCCTTGGTCAAAAATGACTAAAACAAAAAAGCGAGTGGAGGCCAAAATATATGCAGTTGCTCCTATTAGGGTATTATCAAATCTACTTTAGATTGGTTTTGATGGTACGCACACAGAGATGTGAAATACTTGGATTCTCGGTAAGGTTGGCGGGGTCCAGTTTGGAGGTTTTCGAGAGAGTCGCCGAATATATGACCCACTCAAGTATATTTTCTAGAGGTATACTTCTGATAAAAGAGGCGCACCCTACTAATGTTGGAAAATTTTATTTTTCTTATTTGGTTCAAATCTTTGAATCATTTTCTTAATTGCGTTAAGAAGTGCCTAGAACTCTTCTCAATGTCTAATTATTTATGTACATTCTTTAAGTTTGGATTTTGATCTTGTTTATGTCCTTTCTTTCAAGTTTGGGCTTTGTTCTAATCTGTTTTCATTCTTTGTTCTATGGATGTTGCTCTTGTGAGGTACAAACCCATTCCGTGCTTAGTGGCGTGATCTAACAAAATTATTATATGTTTCCTATATTTCCTGAGTTCTCTCATGTTGGTTTTCCTGACTGATTCGGGTGTTATTTTATTATAATTCTCGGGTATCAAGTTTTTCCCAGTTGTCGTTGGTGGGACATGGAGCTCAAGGAGAAGAGCTGGATGTTCACCTACCATATCATTTTTATTTTCCATTGTATTATTACGTATACCCATTAGCAATTATAAGGTCGAAAAGTTATAACTGTCCAGACCGATGATGTTTGTTTTTAAATCTGATATAGCATGTATCTTGGAGCGACAGATTTTACTATCTTTGTTGTATGATATGTTGTCGTTCTGTTGTGAGATTCTATTTTACCTATTGTTTTTCATTTTACTCTAATAATCTACCTTTCTGGTCTTGGACGCTCGACATTTGGATATCGTGGATGTTTTAAGTGCCGACTTTCGAGGGTTGAAAAGGAGGGTCGTTACATTTGGGATTTTTCTCATAAATTTTAGAATAAATATGAATTAAATGGTAAGACAAAATATATAATTGATTAATGTAATAATTAGGGAAAATAATTAATTAAGACATAATTAAAAGATTAAATCATGACAATCATCAAAGACTTATATGAAAAAATAAAAGTAACAAATGAGAAAACGACGTTGTTGCTCAATTTTCTCCTAAGAAATTAGCAAGTCGATTAAGGCACGACCTGGCCTAATTAATGTCGGACCGGTTATTCCTAGGTTTGACCTTTAATGCGACCGGACTCAAGTTGGTTCCAAACAATCCCGTCTACTCAGTAAAGCATGAAGCTTAAGACTGGTTGTCTTAGCCTTAGGTAGCACACATAGTCAATTCATCAGGTGGACAAAGCTAAGTATAGCCTTATCCGGTCCATTTTAGCCCGGCTCGAAGACGATCTATTCCCTCATGCTAACCCACACTCAGCCGAACCCAAGTCAGCCCATCCACTCAACGTTGTTTCAATTGCCGATCGGCTAACTCTAGATTGCCTTAAGCAACCAACATACTTGACAAGGCCAGCTCAAGCATGACCCATCCTTGACCTAGCTTTAGTACATCCACATTTGACTGGTCCTAAGCAGCTTGCCATGTCATCACTCATTCAATTCGACATCAGATCCCTAGCTTGGCCCTTGGTTACTTTTAGTCTCCATCACGCCTTCACCATCCTACCAGTCAACTCAGCAAGCCTTGACATATATGCACACAAAGTAAATGATAAGATGTATGTCCATCTGTACAAAACCCAATAACTAGGAAGTTGAAGCGATGACTACTCCTGTAGTAAGCCATTAGCATTTAATGCACATTAAATGCAAAGCCCGACCTCGATACAGAGGGACAATTGGTGTATTTCTCTGCCATACATCCTTTGCACTTCTACATCTGTCTTCTATCGGCCAATGTGACCAGATCAACGACGAGACGCTCTTCCCAGCTGTTATATAGAAAAATCAATCATCCATCATTTATCTCAGGTACTATAAATACCCCATGCTTTACTACTTTCAAAGGGTTGGAAAATATAAGAATTATGAGTACTTTACATAATTCAGAGCTCTTCACACAGCAAAATCTGAAAATTATCTACGTCGTTAGTCTTAAGCCCTTCCTTTTTATTATTATTCTCTTGTACTTCCCTGTAATTTTAAGAGGGAAATATAATAAGAGAACTTCATATTGGATGTAGGCAATCTTGCTGGACCAATCTATATTTGATGTCATTTACCTTAATTGTTACGTTCTTCCTTATTTTTCATTTTAAGTCTAGTGATTAGCAAGCAACTTTTGCTCCTCATAATACATTAGTCTAATTCTGAGGTTGGCTAAAAACCTAGCCAGCATTTTAGATCTAAAAGGAGGTCCTACCCCTAAAGTTTTCGCTTTTCCTTATTTTTCCCCTCTCCAAAAATCTTATCTGGCTTGTTACCATGGCTCAAGCTTTGGTAATCAGTGGTAACAAATCAAATGGGTATGAAACTAATGATAACACTATCGTCTGTGCTGTCCAACTCATTCTTAGTGTCAACGAAGAAATATGGAGTACTGTATTTCTATAGGCATTAAACATGGGTTGGCTAGCGCGCGAAGTGAATGACTTAAGGACATGGTTGGATGCATAAGCAACTGTAAACCTTATCCAACCAGCTCCTAATACAGCCAATCTAGTTGACCTGCTTGCTCACATACCCATGCTTACCAGTGCCTATGGCTTCATGAATATCGTTGGAGTTCGGGAAAGGAGTGCCTGAAACCTTGCTCATGTTCATGCTCATTCTAGAAGGTATGCTACATGCATTCCTAGCCAAATTGATATCACCCCAAATGTGGTTGTTCCTATAGTGCCAATACATCATCGTTCCCTTTCAATGGAATGACCACAAGTTTTTTTATTTTTAGTGAACTTTTGCTTTGGACCACCTCAAAGGTGGTGCCCTTGTCATCGATAGGACACATGTGACTCTCTCGGCACACTCCAAATCTCATAGTCAGGAGTAAATTGAGAGAAGGGTGGGCCACATATTCCAGGTCGCCCTCTATACATAGGGAGAGGTCCCCCGCTCCTCATCATCACCATTCTTCATCTCATCTCTGATCTTTTACTCCATCCAAGCGCAGACTAAGTCCTCAGCCCGTGGATGGCCATAACATCCCTCAATAGGCTGATGTCGGATTTAGTCCTCTGCCAGCAACTCAATAGAATGCAAGCCCAAAATGCAAGGGGCGTGTTTAGTAACCCCCACTTCAGTGGGCCTGAACTTTCGCTAAAATCCATGTCCACCAAAGCACAGATCATTGGTTTGGTATATTGCAAGTAAAACAAATGAACGCATATTAAAGCTCCAACGAAATAACTTACAACGAAAAATTAAAATATAATAGATCCCATAAGTACTAACCACAATTTGACACTTTCCAAAATCAATTGTCTTTGTCAGCACCGAACACGCCAAGCATCGATATCTATCCTTTTAACTATCATGTGGATTATAATGACGAGGGAATCAGAACAACGTTCTATTGATCAATTATACATCTTATACCTAACATATCGTATGCCGATTATTCACTATTTCATGTTATGTCTATTTACATTTTATTAGTCGTATCGACTCCATATCCGCGTACGAACCGTTCCCATTAACCTTTCATAGATTTATATCTGTGTATATATCTATGTATGTGTGTGTATCCCTTGGTCCTCTAATGGACCTAGATACTAAATTGCCAGTATCTTTCGTTCGGCATCCCGTTAGGATCCATCGTCCTCACTGTATTATGATCTCGTTACCGTACAATCGAGGAAGTCCTATAGTGCTTACTTGCGGCCTTTCATACATTTCACCATGCTCTTTCCGATAGCATTTTATACATTTCGCCATGTTCTCTTTGGGAATTTTTTACTTTGTCTACATTCTAATGTGGACTCGACTCCACTAACCACTCCATCCATGTTTTAAAGGAATCTCGCTATAGGTTAACCAGCCTTGCCCTAACAAGCAACAACAAACAACTGTGGTGGTGCATGGTCTAGCGTGGACCGCCCTATTAGGCTATAGACAAAGACCCGCTAAGTGTAACCCCGTACCTCCCATGAACCAATCGGGATTGATGACGTTCTCGGCCTATGATAGCCATACCTCTAATTTAGTGCCAACACTCACTATATATTGCACGATCCCACTTATCATCTGTTTAAATTGCTTAGTGAAATCAAGAAAATGACCTCATCTAAAATAAATTTGAAGCAGACTACACTATCTTGAGGGTACCCCATCATTTATACGCAAGCATACACTCTCTACGGATCCTGTGGTTGGACATGTCCCATATCAGTATGATGTTACACAATAGTTGATAGCCCTTTATTCCAACCTACTCTAATGACCTTCGTCATTTTCTTTATATAATTTATACATTAAGTTATAATAATTCACACGCATTATAAATGCATATTCGAGGTTAATTATATACATGTCTCTTGTACATATATATATATATATATATATATATATATATATTCTTATTCATACATTCTTTTACTTTCATTGCCTCAACAATTCTTATAATTGACCATAGAGCTTTATTTTATTATTATTTTTTACTTTTTATCTTCAACTTCATTTACTGATTCTTTTTACCAAGTTCTTAATATCGTTGCCAATTCATTTATCAGTTTTATCTTCCATTTTGATTCCAGTTTTATCCCTACTTCTTCTTGCTTATTTACCATACTTTCTTTTCCTTTGTTTTCCATCTTATTGGTATTCATTTTCCATTCACATCTTAATGTCTAACTTTTAAAGTTTACTATATTTTAATATATTGGAACTAAGTTTCTATCATATAAATGTTAATATAGGAAATTCCCATATCTTATCCAAAAAGGAGATGTTTGTGCGGTGTTTGTATTACAATGAATTTTCCTTTTATTTCTTGAAATAGACGGTACAAAGTACAGTAATTATACCTATTTTGTATACCTATTTCTTGTTATAGTCCCATATACACAAATATACATAAATTTGTGTGTATAAATGTATGTTCTTTATCATTTCAAATGTCACACTTTTATGTATTTCAAAATTGATAATATATAGAAATCTACTTGCAACAATATAAATTCCAATAAGCTAAAATATCACTAAAACCCAAAAAAATCAAAACAAGCTTTACTTTCAATTCAATTCATAATCCGTCGAATAAATATAAAATCCTAAACATTACGTGGCACATTAAGATTTCATCAAATTCATATCAGACGTATAAATATAAATTTCTAGTCATTATGCAGTACATTAAGATTTCATTAAATTTATATCCGACGTATAAATGCAAATTCTAATTATTAAGAGTTTGGTATCATTTTCATATCAAATTACCAATTAATTTCATAATATGAAACTATTGATTTATCAATATAAATTTCGTAGGTAAGTGTAAATCTCAACATATATATATGTATGTATATGTATATATATGAATTTATTTGCAACCTAAATTTAATTTCTTAGGCATGTGGGAATAGATCTACAATGGTATAATCTAATATTATACAAAAACGTATAATATTCCTACTTACCTTTTAATCGCTCCCAAATCTCTGATGTAGCGACTTGGTTTGAACCTATTTTCTATTCTCTATCATCATATATTCTTCTGCAAAGTGTATATGTGCAAATCATATCTATCTATATGAATCTAGAATTTTAGAGGAGAAAAGAAAGTGACTTGATATAATGTGTTATATTAATTAATTTAATTAAAAGTATATTTAATAGAAATTCCATGAATGGTATGTTTTGTGATAGTAGTTACAAAGCATTGTGATTGTGATTAATTTATGACAATGAAAACAATTATATACCATTTTAAATGTTCCTAGTCAAGATGCGTCAAGACTGGATATCGATGTCTTAGTTGAGACTAGAGTATGTAATGCTCTTCAAATGTTGGATAGTGTACTACTCATGCTACCTAGAAGTTGCGTACTGATTTGGATAACTGTGGAACAACTTGATAGTTTTCTATTGGTTAATACAACTATGGTCTAATAGAAATTATCGATGTGACTAATTTACACAGTTTTCTCGACTTGAGAATACTGTAGATCTTCAATATGAAAGCTCCGCTTTGATTATAGTCAAATCATGATATGACGTTCCATCGAGTGACTATAATTGAGTTGAGTGGAAGTATTTAAAGTGAAGCCCTATTCAAGAGAGGATTCGCCTCCTTAGTTATATGGGGTTAGTATCATAGTAAACTCAAGTCAACTCAAATTCAAAGTCTCTGGCCAGAGCATTTCAGTTAATAATTATTATTATTACTGAACCAAGGACTTTGTATTTGGACTATAAAATTGAATATGGATGATATTGGAATTTTGACCATTACAAAATTTCATAAGTCCAAAGTGATATAGTTTGACAAACAGAATTGGTGTAAATAAATGTCATAGTCGGGTAACGTTTAATAAAGTGAAATTGGAAGTAAGCAATAATTTTGGTCAAATTGTCACACTATTTGCTAAGTGATGTATGAACGTTAACATTTGAATAGTTCGATGTTAATCGCTAGCCAAATTTACACCCGATGAATCACACAAGTAGAATGATGAATTCACTTTAGACCAAACGATTTAATTAGTTTATAATTATTATTAATTACTAAAATATTAATTAAATTTTTTTGAATATGATTTGAGGAATAAATGTTATTGTATATATCTATAATAGTTATAAATATATCGATCGATATGGGATATCGATAAGCAATTAAATTAGATTTAATTAATAACAGATATTTGGGCTTAAAATGGGTTTAAAGTCTATGAAAGGGGCTAGAAATTTTGACCAAAATGAGGTCAATATGATCCCTAAGGTGGAGCAACAAAGGCTTGGAGACGGAGGGCTAAGATGAAAGAGAATTGGTAAGAGATAATGTCGGATATCAATCCTAAAATATCTCTAACTTCTCCTTTATATAAGCATCTCTATCCTTTAGAAGACTTTATGGATGCCTCCTTTCCCCATTTTGGTGGCTAAATCATACCTCCTAATGCTCCAACGCAAATCAAATCAATAGTTATTCAATAGAAAAGGGTCTGCGGTTCAAAGACTTGTAATTTGACGAATCAAGAAGGTTTCAATATAAAGGGAATTCATCATTACAAGGTGTACTTAAGGGCATTAGTTTAGGTAAGTATTTAGTTTTATATATAGTACATAATCTTTGAATAACTCAATATTGTTCGTGTGTGTGTGTGTGTGTGTGTATTGTTATTATTGAATTTTTAGTTAAGTGAGATTCCTATTGGTGTTGTTGTTGTCGCATTATTGATGGTTATGTATATAAAAATACTTTTTAAAATAAATTTGATGCACATAGCTGAAATTATTTAATTTCATTTATTATTAATTTACTTATACATATGTTAATATATTTATTTATTTATATATATGACTAATACTAAACTATATAACTGTATCATAAAAAAATTAAACTAATACTTTTAAAATGTATATTTATATCAATTATAATTTTTAGTAACTCTAAATAATTTTTTAGTAATTATTTAACATTTTTTGTATTATTTAATCATTATATGAACTAAAACTTTATATCACATAAATTATGTTTTGAAAATTAGATCCTAAATTTCCTAAAATTAATTTGTCACTGTAGAAGCTTTCGGTTAGAATTTTTTTCAACCATTTTTAATATTTAAAAAAATCACTTTTTAATTAGGCTAAAAGTAATTAATTAATAGAAAATAGTACTTTTAGATAGAAAAATCTCAAAAAAATTTGAAAGCTATAAAATATGATTCGATATTTTTAGGAAATTTAAAATTCAATATATACACACACACATAATATTTTCTATCACTTATTTATTTTTGTTTAACAAATTAATTCGTAAAATTTATATATTAATATAATAAAAATACAATTAAAACCGTGCTTGCTATATATTCGATCTAGAACATTAGAAAGGAGATTTTTTTTTAATTTTGTAATACACACACACATATATATATATAAATAATTCTAAATCATATTTACATTTAAATTATATATATATATATATATATATATATTACACATATAATTATGTTACTTTTGTACATACATACATATAAACATATATATATATCTTTTAAATAAAAATAATTTTGAACTTATATCTTATATATATACATATTTGTTTATTTATATATTATTTGACACTATAATATTTATGTATAAATATATCAATAATATTTTTCCAATAATATACTTTCATACATACATATATCCATGTGTAAGTGTGTGTATGTGTGTGTGCATGCACGTGCGGTAACTTTTGGTTCTATATATAACCGACATAAAATATACACAAATTTGGACAACATACAATACATATAAGATGAGCTAACATGTCTATTGTAATGTAAAATTCTAGCATTTATATGTGGGCATATTATACCCTTTATAGAATATCATGTTACACATACATTCACATACATACATATATATATATATGATACCTATATATACTTATATATATTAATTGAAAATATTGAAAATAAATTAAATAAATTTCAATCAACAATTTGTAAATGTAACTAAAATATATGATTTTATTTCAATTAAATTTAGAAATTTTCTAAATAAATTAGACTTCATAATCCTAATAGTGATCATATAGCGTAAATATTTTTTAAATTCACCCACAACTTCCACTGCGCTCTGACATAGTTCCAACAATGGTATTAGAGCCTAATAGCCTATACAGTTTAAATTAGTCATGTTAGGTTAAATATTAAGCTCACAACCAAAAATTGTCCCTAATAGAAAAGGCCCAACTTTGAATTAGGCCTTGGGCTAAATTTTAAAATTATTTGAAAACTAAAATATAATATTCTAAATTTAAAAGTTAAATTTAACATAAGATATAAATATATTATAATAGTTATAATATAAGTTTGGATATATATATATATATATTTCGAAAGTTTAAAATTTATTAATTGAATTAATAAAAATAATAATTAAATAAGTTAATTAATATATATATATGCATGTTTTATATATATGATATATGTTATGATATTTTAAAACGTTAAAATAACATAAGTATACATGTGTATTATATGAATTAAATTTTGAGATTAGTATAATTTAATTAAAAGTTAATTAATTGTATAAATAAATTAAAGGTTAATTAATTATGTAAATTAGTTTAATTAATTAAGTAAATTAATTAAAAGTTAATTAATTAAATGAGTATACACGTATATAAGATATATGTGTAATATTATACGGGTTATAACATGTAATAGATATTTAATATAAATATTATATTAAAATAAAATAAAATTAATTAAAAAATTAATTAATTAAAATTAATTAAAAAATTAATTAATTAAAATTAATTAAAAAAATAATTAATTAAAATTAATTAAAAAATTAATTAATTAAAATTAATTAGATAAATATTTTTTAAACATAATGTTATACATAAGACTATTATATAAGTAATATAAAATATAAGAGTTTTTTATCTCGCCTTTAGGTAAGACCGTGATTCCATAGATTTGACTGAAAACGAGTGGTTACCAACCTTGAGAAACAATGATATACAAGACTATGGACGATGTCGAGCATATTCGGACCGGTCCCGATCAAGGTGCAATCAATATGAAATGACAAGGAAGACCTGTGAGGCTATGTTTTAAATTTCAAGTCAATTGGAGTCCTTATGCTCGAGTTATGGACAAATGAAGAATTTATGTGGATCGTTTTAAAACGATCCACGAAACAACATAAATCGACGAAAATCGATCAATTTCTCAAAATCTATAAAGCCAATGCACTTGAAACATTCAGAGCATTAATATATTAAAGAGTGGAGCCCGCAAAAACGACGCATGACAAAACTCCCAAATTTTGGAAAGACATACCGATCGTTCCATTACGATCGTACAATATCAGCCAGAACGATCCATAGTTTTACAAAGATGTGATATCTTACAAACGGTATGTCAGCATTGCATGAAATTTGGGGAGCAAGTATCTTACATCATGAAGAGTCTACACTATCAATCATACATCAATCAAAGGCCAAAATAATGATCGGCTAAACTTTGGATGATCGTTCTAAAATATCGAGTTAGGGCCATCGATCATTATGGTGGGCCCCTACCGATCTAGAGACTCTTCTTGCAAAATTTTATCTCAATCCATGCATGTCTTCTCATATAAATACAATGACCATTCTCCATAAAGTGGATCCTTCTTTGGACTGCCGCTGCCATTTTCATTCATCACTCTTGTATTAATGGATCCTTGCTGATCCAAATGTTCTTGTAATCATAATCTAGTGCAAGATCAATAAAAATATGAAGTGGACGTGGGCCAAGATTGTTGAACCAATATAAAAGTTTGTATGTTCATTTACTTTTTCTGCTATGTTATTTATTCATTCATCCTTTAATCTCTACGAGTTCTTATTGGTTGTTAATGCCCATTTTTGGCATCAAAGGTTATTTAATAATTAAAATTATATAATGTGAATGTATAAATTAGAGGTGGAACGGTAAAGAAATCCTAACTAGACTTAAGGAATAAATACATACATAAATGTACATATACCGTGATTTTCGATATGTCCAACACTTGAATCACAAGAATAATTCATAAGAATTATTCCATAAGTTGATATCACTCAATTTATATATATATTGAAGATCATGAATCTTTAATATAATATTGTCCTCTACCATATAGATATTAATAAACTACTTGCATACACCTTAATTGTTGAGAAAACTCAAGCTAGGGATGTTATATGTAGCATTATTAATATGTTGAAAAGATATGGTAAGATAACCATATGTATTTACTATGTAAACTCAATGTACATATACTATACTTAAGCCGTCGCGATATGGTAGGTACGAGTGAATAACCTCATTCGACTTGTTGAGAAAACTCAAGTTCGAAATAAGATTAGGATAAGGAACCATGAGTCAGGAGTTATATGTGATATAACCAATAAGGAGTTATCCACCGTTCGTGGAGCTATGGTTTGTTGAGCACTCAAGGTCAAGATTCCAAGATGGACAAGTCCTAACACCCGTTGGCAAAGTCGAAAGACTTCTATGTTTTGCTTAGGATTTGGTGAAACATAAAAGACTAGTGGGAGCCTTATTAGAAAAATGAAATGATAAAATTTAACCTTTTTGATATTGTAAGAACATATGCTATATAATGTTATAATTATCTACATTGATAAATCTGTACATTTAAAATGATTGATAAAACATTTATCATTAAGATATACAATTAAATTGAATTGAAAATTGGAAAATAGAAATATAAATGTACTTACTAATAAATGATTATTGCATGTGAATGTTTCTACACCTATGCAAGTACTTAATTTCACAACTACATACAACGTTCATAATTTGATCAGTTACATGTATATTTGGTCGAGGCTGTGTATTGCATTCCATGAGTTTCGAATTCTAAAAGCAATACAAGACTATGGATATTGTATCCATATGCAACCGCATATAAATGTTATATGATGAAAGGCAAAAGTTTGTAATAAAAAATATTTTGATGAAATTAGTTCATCCGAAAAACCAAACACACCTTGATGTGAGATGGAATATTAAAATTTATTGATTATAAATGGACTATATTGTGTTAAATGTAACAGTAGACCAAAAATACAATATAAATCTAAGAACTCAATCGTTGGATTGTTAGTTTGATCAACTAACATAAAGTACAATATATTTGATGTCCTTAAATGTTAAGGATAATCGAATGTTCTTTTATAAAGAGTTCGATATGATATTGTAGTATGGGTTTTTTTGAATGGTTTGGCCATTTGAAAGGAAAATGAATGTATAAGAGTAGATGTAATTTAAGGCATAGTTAGGATGAAGAGAGCAATAGCCACTTCTTCTTCATAAAGAAATAAGGGAAATGAGAATTGTAATAATAATGATTGATATTTAACGTTGGAATAAGAAATATGATTTCTATTGCAAAATGTATTTGAAAATTATTTTCTATTAGATTTATTTCTTTGAATTCAATATATTTGTTCAGCAAACTCTTCGTTGTAAACTAGTTGCAGTATATATGAAATAAATAAAACTATATTAAATTAATTATGGACCTACGAATTCAATGTGATATTATAGTAATGGCGGAAATAGTGAGAGCATGCAATATAACACTTATTGAATGCATCAAGCTACGAAAATTGTTTTCACAAGACATACTGAATATTATTTATAAATAATGACTATTTTTCTATGTTGTCTGGAAAATAAATATAGTCATATTTCAATGTGAATATTATGAATATTCATTGTGAAAAAAACTACAAAGTAGTAATTGTTTTCATAACAAAAGTGGTACAATTGAAAATACCGAAGTATCTAAAATTATTTGCAATTATTTTGGATTTATAGACTAAGCCGTAGTTTTGAGAAATAATTTTATTATATGTGAGTGAATCATATAATACTGGGTAATTATATCTCAAATAATTAAGGGCAATGCACCCATTTAATGGGAACATCATAAGAATTAATGAACTCTTCGAATTGACACATATTGATGTATGCAATCACAAGTTTGTTAATACTCCACATACTTCGTTATATTCACAGATGAGTTGTCACCAACATGAACATGTGTATTTGATACACATGTAGTATGCCTACGGTATACTCATAGAGTATAAAATGGAAGTAAATAAAATAATATACGGTAGAAATGATTTGATTTGATCGAATGAGTGAGTATTTTGGAAAGATTACTGAATGTAGCTAAAAATGAATGAAGATTTAATCTTAAGAGCACTACTCCTTGTGATACATAATGATGTAACGATAAGGAGTAACTGAACTTTATTGAACAAAGTACTATTAATTTTGAGTAAAGTTGAGTTGATTTCTTTCTTTAAGGGCATGTACTAAAGAGCAGTATACAAGTTTAATATTATTTCATCTAAATAATAGTTTACAAAATCGTATAAGATAAAGGTTTATAAGAAACTCCAACATATCCTAGACCAAGGAGTTGGCAGGTTGCGCGAGTCGAAGGATTGCACGTAATAATTGTTCGTGAAGGATCTTGTATGAATCTCTCCAAAAGGAGTTTGGAAAAGTCTGTAATTAGATGACATATTTAAGTTTTGAACATAAGTTTTGTAAACTAAAAAATAAATCAGTTTTGACACAAAAGGCAATTCATAAATTATTTATGAACACCTATTTCATTGCACTAAGAAACAATTGTTATTTCAAAAAATACCAATTTTATAGTAAAGGAATTTCGTTGAGAAATTATTGGTAGTAATATGGAACTCGATACGATCTAAAGATACAATTGATTACATGAGATGAAATAAAATTAAGTAACCTAAACGAACACATTGCATTAGAGTGTCTAATAAGTATTCTCGCACGTTGAAAAGAAACTGCGAGTTTCTTATCAATGTTGAAAATATATAATTCTTGGTTGTTTAAATAAACCAATAAGAGTGTTGACTCTATGATACAGTATGATGCACAGATCTGAAATAGATTCCAAGTACATTATCAAAATATGATTTTGGTAGATGCACCTGAAATAATGCAATTGAGATATAATGAGAAACATTGATAAGAATAATATCATAAATTTCAATTGTTGAAATTAGCTGCAATGATCTGCCTTTCTTACTATCAAAGACGATACTTAAACATCCTCGGTATTCGTGTGCCAATCATTTAGTCGTCCGAAAGATAGGTCATTAGGATGAAATAAAGAAAAGATGGAAGAGAAGAATCTAAGCAACATAGAATCACACAACGCAACGGTACTATATATTACTCAACATAATATACTACAAATTCGTTTAAAAAATGTTACATCAGATTCATACTAATACAAATTCTATCCTAGGACAGTTATAATAGTCTGTCCCTACCTAACAGATACAACGTATGCATAATACAGTGGAAATAAGAAAAATAACTAGCTATCAATGAAGCCTTCTGCTCCAAGCTCCTCCAAATGAATCTGCGAAAAAACCCAAACCACTTGGTTGCCTATTCAAATTTGAGCGCCTAAGAGTTTAGAAAAAGGAAAATAAAGACTAGGTCATACATGGGTCTGGTGCGAGTAAAGCATAAGTCTTTAACTTTATAAAAGCCTTTAAATCAAAGGCATCACATAAGACCATGCCGCACATAAACACGGATAGGTTTTTACCTTACGATAACCAAACCATTTCTATAGAAAATCCATTGATATTATAATAATTTATAAGGGTCAAAGTAAAATATTATATAGCAGAAATGCTTGCATCTCACATTTCAACATAATTGGGTATATCTAAGTAGGTACGACGCTTATTGGAGAATTGATTTTTTATAATGATTGGGCTACTAGGGTACTGCTCGTCACGGTGCATCTCTAGATAAAATAACACCGAGGACCTTACCAGAATCCCTTGCCAATGCAGAACCGGCCTACCTCTTAACTGATAGTATCGAATATGATCACCTCTTCATTAATAGGCTCAAAGCATACAAATGAGGATAATATCGACTCTAGATAGGAATGATCATACCCTAATTGGGAGTGGCCCACTTAGCTCTGCTGCATCTTCCCTACTTTAGTCATTCCTGGTTAATGAGGCTTGAAGTTATCTTTAACCATTTTATATAGCACTTTCCACTTGAAATGTTAACACTGGCCTCCAGGCAGCAGTGCAATGCCAGTATTCATCGATATAAGTTCATTCTGGGACTGAACGAAATGCTTGAGAGCTCTATCTTCAATTCCATCATCTTCAAGATGTCTTTACTTTGAAACGTTTGAGCTGGATCGAAGTAGTATTCGGATAACATATTTGATCCCGGTCTCTTCGAAACAACATTTGGTAGTTTCCGGTAAACTCAACCGTAGTTCTTTAGGAAATAAATAGTCAAAGATACGAACATAGATTACTTCCTAACCGTTACGATTTCCTTATCATTTATCCTAGGAGAACAAAACGAGATTTATATGGGTAAAACAGTATCATCGACAATGACTGTGCCATATAACTCACATGTTTCCCCTAGATATTTCCGTAGTTACTTTTTGGGTCCATATTTGATAGTCGGTTATCTAACTATCAAATAAACAAACAGCAACCAATTCAATTTGAGATTTAATTTTTCACGGCAACCACTAAGCCTTAAAACAAATCTTTATTTAATAAATCTCCCTTTAAACGTTTGTCTAAAACATTTATATACTTATCTCTCAGGCATAAGTATATACATTAAACATTTGTGAATTCGTATATACATTTGTGAATAATTTCTTACTTCTAAATCATATTAAAATGAATTAAACAAATGTTATTTAAATTGGAGGTAAGGATAACCCTCAAATCTATCCCTTCAGTGTTAAATGTGGAACGGATGTACCATGCCATCATTTTTAAAAGGTCAGTTTAGAGAAACCCATATCGAAAAAATCCTTTTTATATTTCTTTCGATAAATCCTTTTTAATCAAATCTATTTCATTTATGAAATCTCTTTTACTTGAAATCGGAATCCATTTCAAAATACTTTCCAAACTCCCAAATTCATTTATAAACCCTTTTATAAATATTCAAAATCATTCATAATAACTTGCTTTTATACATATCCAAACTTTTTTATAACTCCCTTTATCAAATATCCAAATCATTTTCTAAAACTTCTTTTATAAATACCCAAATCATTTATAAAAAATCTCTATAAACTTTTCCGATTTAAACACCTTCTTAAATAACCGTAAATCAATTTAGCTTCCTTTAATAATCAAAATCATTTTATAAATCTCCATTATTTATGAAATCTTCTTTGCTTAAAAGCTCAAATCCATCTACCCAAAAACACTTTATAATTTCCAAACTCCTTTATAAAATTCTTTATACAAACTTCTTTTTGTAATATGGAAAACCATTCCCATTATTTAAAAAAAATCTTTAGCAAAACTATTTTGTCAAATCATTCTTAAATATCTTGTTCAAAATGCAATAACTTTAAAACCATTTCAAAAAGAAAATGAAATTTTACCCTTATAAAATCAACGGAGGCTTAATGACCACAATGATGCTTTTAATCTGGTTTCACTTATCCAGTTTAACATGGCATCACATAACAACATGTGTATAAGGGATCAACACATAACAATCAATTAAATTATGCAAATGTCTAGGTTAATTGTAGTAGCAGAATTACGTTTTATTATGCTAATAGATGTCATTTAGCTTTCCTGATCATATGGGGTTATATAAGGGTAAGGGACATAAAAATCGCTTGATTTAAAACAAATTTGGAAGGAAAACAGTTTAAAGCAAAAATGATTACTTAAAATCAAAGCAATTTTAAAATAAATTAAAACCCTTATAAATGAGAATCAAACCCTTGTTAAATAGTAATTAAATTCTAATTAAAGGTAATTAAACTTTAATTAAACCTTATTAAAACATAATTAACTTTAATCAAAGATTAACCAAATAAAACCCATTTTAAAATAATAATTATCTTAAATAAATAATTGAATAATAATCAATAAATCCTTAATTAAATAATAATTAGCTTAATTAAATAACAAATAATGATTAACTTAATTGATTAATATTGTAACGACCCATAATTTCGCTACTTCGAAAATGAGAGATTTCGTTTGTTTTAAATTTAAAAAGTTTTAAAAGTTAAATTAACAAGTTACGTAATACATAATAATAGAGAAATTATTTATTCTTGTAGTTGATAATGTAACTTTGGATTTTACAACAAACCAACAAACGTTAAGTTTTGCTAAAAAGAAATAAATGCTTAAATAAATAGGTTTAAATGTTTATTTAAAAGGATAAATATCATTGAAAACATCTAATAAAGTTAATAAAATTATATTAAAATACTTATAAGCATGTTAATAATCATTTTACAAAAATAACCAAAATTTATCGCATTTTGTCAGTTTTACATACACCGTAAAGTTAGAGATTTTGATATTAATTAAAGATAATTTTAATATATAAAGAGACATGTTTTAATTTATAAAAAGAAGTAAAAAGTTCATTTTTAAATTTGGTTTACATAAATAAATAGTTTAACTAAAACGTCAAAATGTGACTGTAAAACATTTTGTCGAAAAACGACGTTTTGTCGATTAAAAGTTGTCGCAACGTCGCCGCATCTTTATTTTCTTATATAGGAACATATATTCAAATAGTATAAATATTAATTAATTTACTAATCAAGTTTACTTTTACAAAACAAGGTTAGAAACTTCTAGAAACAATTAAGAAAACGTAAGCATAAAAAGACAAAAATGTAATTTCAAAGCAAAAAGTAAAACATCAAATCAAAGAAACATAATTATTACTTACTTTACTTAATATCTAAGTGAAAATGATATAAAATAATGATTTGAAATGCGATTTTAAGTGTTGAAAAAAATAAGATTACTTTATAAGTAAGTAAGGATATTTTGATCTTTTACAAAATATTATTTTAACCAAAACTTTTTCTATAAATAAGACCACCATTCTTCCATTTTCTTTTACACCATTTTCTACCTTCTTCTTCTTCCTTGAAGCTCTCTTTAATGGCTTCTTCTTCTCTTTCAAAAGCTTACTAACTTTTTCAAAACCATATCAAATCAACTCCAAACACCACCAAATTTTGCCAAAAAGCTTAGAATACCATTAGAACATGGTTTAGCATCTAAGAAGTGAAGAAATGATGAAGGAAGGAAAGGAATAAGGCATGGCCGAACCTATGAGGAAGAGGAGAAAGTTGTGAAGCTTCGGAGCGAGAAAAAGAGAAGGAAGTGCTGCCGGAATCAAAAGGAAAATCTATGGAAAAGATTTGGTGAAGATAAGAGGATTTAAGAGAAGTGTTGTTGCATATGAATGTTGGTAGGAAGAATTGGTTAAGTTAAAGGTGAGTACTCAAATCTTAGTTTTATTTTAATAAAACTTAAGTTGATAATACACATGTTAAATTAGAAATTAATATGTTAAATATTGGTTGATATTGGATGATAACTTGGTTGATATTATGTTTGTGATATGGTTGATAACTTGTTTGATAAATGATAAGAGAAATGGTTAGTAACCATAGTTAATTAAATGAGAAGTAAATTCATACAAATGTGTATATGGAAGTTATTTAGCCTCTTAATGATTTTAAAATAGTTTAAATGTGGTTTAAAACAATTTTGAAGTGTTTCGGACAAGTTTCGAAGCAATTCTCAAAATTGGTCAAAACCGAGCTTGTCGCGAAGCGGCAGTTCGTAAATTTTGACCCGTTACTTCAAATTGACGTAGAGAATGATTTATAAGTCGGATTTCTTCGAAATAAAAATTCTTTGGTTCACAATGATAATAGTTTTCCAACGAAGAAAGAAAATCAATATTTCGTTAAGTAGATTTTGAAATATGTCCAAAACAAATTTCTAAAAATATCGCGGTTTTGCAGTTCGGAATCCAAAACAGGATTTCTTTATAAATGATATTTTTAAATGATTAAAAATATGAAATAAATTTGATAAATCTATTAAAATGGTTTAAAAGAGATTTGGAATGGAAAATATGGATTTTCAAAATATTAAAAAGTCGTTTAATCAAATAAGCTTATAAAGTACTTTTCGCAGCACTTTTCTGCTGCCGTTGCTACGACTTTTTAAAAGAAGATTTAAAGTTGACAATTTTTTCTTTTGTGAATGATTTTAAAGGAATAATTAAGTAATGTAAAGATGATTTGGAAGTTTTTATAAGAATTTGAATAAATTGTTAAGATGAATTGTTTATACCACTTAAACAAAAAGTGAAGAATATTTAATGTAATAGAAAATTGAGTATGCAGAAACGACTAGTACATTTATCCCACCTGTGAGATCTGGGAAGGTAAACAAGATGTTTAACTAAGGTTAGGGATGGAGCAACCAGTGCCCTGAACTTACCTGGCCTATATTTTCTCTTTTTAGGCGAGGGGTGGAACAGATCGAAAGGAAAGCCCTGATGCTCTAAAAGATCATATTTAAGTTTTTCCAAGCTAAAAGACAAAGATATTCATGATGTAGGATTACTTGCCATTAGTCCCTAGAGGTGAAACTTGCCATTAGTCCCTGGAGGTGAAACTTTCCATTAGTCCCTAGAGGTGAAACTTGCCATTAGTCCCTGGAGGTGAAATTTACCATATAAAATGTGGCAGTAGTACTCTATTATGAAAATCTTTGATTTGCAAGAATATGATTTGAAGTTAAGAAAGAAAATCTTTGATTTAGAATTAATAAATGATTTGGGAATATATTTCCTAAGTTAGAAGTTATAACTTGAATATAATAAATCTTTGGTTAAAATTTAATGAATGATTTGGGAATATTTTCCCTAAGTTATAAGTTATAACTTGGATGTAAGAAATCTTTGATTAGGATTAAAAGAATGATTTGGAAAAGTTTTTCTAAGTAAAAGAGAAAATGATTTGGAATTATTCCAAAATTTAAGAAAGGTTTAAATAAACCAAATGATTGATAAATGAGGCTTAATGATTCCATATATATATATATATATATATATATATATATATATATTTGAAAAGGAAATGGAGTAAATTGAAAAGATTATATCTAAGAAAATTATTTGATTTAAAAGATGAAGTAATTGATTAATGATTGATATCCACGTATGAACTTAACATCTTTTAAAAGCGTTGATTGGTTTCGAAGGAACCGGAGTCGGATTTGGTTAATTCCTATCCGAAAACCACTTCGAACCAATATATACGTTCGAAACTGAAGATATGTTGAAGACGATGATTATTGAAGACCGTGGATCTTTATAGTCTAAAGACTGCTTGTTGAACATGCTCTGGTTGGCCACCATTATAGAGTTATTTATAGCAGTAGTCTCCTCGTGATGGAGATTTTTCGGATTGCAAGGGCTTCTCGCCTAGTAATGGCCGAGGAAAGTACCTTCGGTTTCGTTCAGTCCTATAACGAACTTGTATGGATGTTTGTCTGTCATTGTATTCTAAATCACATTTGAGTGGTTTCTATAAATGTATATCAGTTGGTGGCGGAAAAGGCAACTTCTCTTAGCTTAACACCCTTTCCCGAGACATACGTGCTCAGAAAGTTATACTTTTCTAGAAATCAGTCGTGTGACGTGGAATGACAATATGGCATTCAAAGTGGAACCTGTTATGATCAAAGCGTGGTTTTGTATGAAAAACATGGCTTTGAAGAAATTGATCGTAGCTTCGCGAGCCTCACACCCCAGTTATGATGGGATTCTATGTGGTCAGATGTATGCTCGCATTTCAGATAGTAGTAATTTGGGTTATCGGATGTTCTAAGCCCTAGGTACCAGATACTTCTGGGCCTCAAGGCATTTATTGCCTCATGTGGATAAAGTGGTTAGCTTGAGAAAAGCAAGGAACTACCGGTTATCATTGTAGTGTAGCAAGTATAGTTTCCAAGTGACTAGTTTGAGAAAAGCGATTAAGGCACCGTGGGAACTATGTTTGTTATGCGTGGATCGGAGAAAAGGTCACTAGCTTTCTATCATGTTGGAAATCCAAACCCAATACGATATTTATGGTTTTGATGTATTCCCAAAATAGCTGTAATGACTTGCAAACATTTCAGCTAACACTTTTTGGTATCATATATTCCGTTGGTATATACAATTGACTTAGTCCGGATATATTACCTTAGACTTAGTCCATATATTGATATCTTATTTGAATAAGTTTATTTGCAGATGTTTTCAAAAGAATGTCATTAAAAATAATATCAAGTGTATTTTGGTATGAAGTGTTTTGGTTATCATAAGGTAAAAACCCGTCTGTGTTTATGTGTGGGCGTGGTCATATGAGATACCCTTCTTTTCAAAGGTTTTGATAACATAGTCATTTTAAAGTTCGAGTATCTCACGCTGGCTTATCAAGCCTGATCCAGGTATTTTTAATATTCGGGTCAGATCCGAGTAGTTTCAGGTTTAGTTGAGGACAGTTGGAGTTTACAGAGGAGAGCTGGAGATCTTCATCATCGTATGGACGTATTCTATCATCCGCTTTGTTTAGTGTATTTTGTTTGATGTTTGTCGGCAATTGTAAGGGCATATGTTTATAACTGTCCAAGCTGAATTTATGTTAGACTATGATATTATATTTAAAATTTTCCGCTGTAAAGATTATTATTGAAATAATATATGTTATTCCATTCGTGTGAGATTCTGTTCTGTCTTTATTTTCTTTTTCTACCCTTAATGATCCGCTTATTCGTGCAATTTGTGTTGGACATGTGTGGTTTATTGTCGATTCAAAGGGTACGGAAAAACGGATTGTTACATTTGGTATCAGAGCTGAAGGTTAAGCGAGAACCTTGGCTTTGGTTGGGTAAAGACTCATCAGAGATAGGGTTAGTAATATCCTAGGATGAGTAACTCATTATAGGTAGGGTTAGTAACACCCTAGAATGAGTTTGAATGTATTATATATGAGCGTGTATTGTTAGTGACTAATAAAAATGTTTTGTGTTGATTTAACTATTGAGTGATTTATGGATTCTGATCAATGCGCCTGATCACCGTTATCGATGAGTGTTCCTAAACACTTGAACAAGACGAACCGACACACTAATTTTGAAAAAATAGTAAATGAAATAATTTTACCTAGGATTATATTTTGAATATAAAGTATATATTTTGAAAAGTTGTACAGATAGAAATTGGGATTAGTGAAATTTAAATATGAACATCTTGTGATTAGAATTTCACAGTTTGACTATGGATGTTTCATAAAGATTATCGATAAGTTAGAAATCTGATAAGGAAATTAAAATCTTTAATACTTATTCGAAATAATAAATTAAGAAATGATAATGCTAAGTTATTATCATAAATTGATAAATTGTTTGATTTAAAAGTGAAATACAAATACCTTGTGAATTAAGTTTCACGATTTGACTATAAGGTATTCGATAATAAGATTTGTTTAATGAATAAACATATAAGATGAAAATGTATTTAAATAATAGAAAATGACTTTGTAAAAGTTATATATAAAAGGAATGAGAATTTAAGTTCGATTAAAACAATTGTGGAAATTTAAATGAAGTTAATTAATATAAGATAAAATGAATTTATAAGATAGGTTTTACAAAGTAATCTCTAAAGGATTTTGAAAATGTTATTATTTCAAATAAAAAGAGGTATTTTATGATAACTAATTCGATTGACTCGAAAATAAACTAAAAATGGGGAAGAGATGTGTTCAGATGGTAAGCACTTCTCTTAAGTATTACTCTTCTTGTTAAGAGGATATATGATACTATTGGTAGTACCCAGTTCCTTAGATTGTTTTGGAGTTACTCGATCTATGTAATTTTCTTAAGGAAATGATGTGAATCATTGGTTAGTAATCTTTATATAAGTTTTTAAACTAAAGATAAATTGGGATCGCTAATTGATAAGATAAAGCGGGATTTCCGACGATTTTGACAGTCGAAAATTTCTGAATCATACCTAACTCGGAGCTAAGAAATTTATGAAAACTAAAATATTGTGAAATATTTATGAGTAAATGAAATTGTATAAGTATAATTTATAAATATGATTATAAAAAAAGGGAAATTATAACCTAGAAAATGTTTCATTAATGAATTCTAGCATAAATTAAGAATTTGAACTTAAGTTTTTTAAAAGTGAATGATTTACATAAGTTATAAGATGTAATAAACTTAAGTAATAGATTTATAAAATAGTTCATAAATAATATTAGTGTTAAAGGAAATATACTGAGTTAAAAGATTGTGGGAATTTTTTTTCTAAAAGATAAATTATCTTTTGAGTGAAAAAATGGTTTCTTTGGATATTTTTCTTTAATAAAAATATTTGAAAATAATAATTAAGGGGATTATATAAAGAAGCACCTTTATAAAGTGTTTGACTTAAGATAAAGTTTTTATGAAAGTTTCTGAAAATCAATAAATACATATGGTATATGCAAATCATTTCATCACATAAATTTTGATCTAAGATTTGAGTTCGGAACTTTGATGTGTTTACACCGATTCAAAAAAGGATTTATCACTCGATTCTTGACGACGAACATTGATTAGGGTTTATGGTTGGGTACTTGAGTTTTCTATCATAGTTGAGAGCTATGCAAGGAAATCAAAGGTTTCCGAGTAAAGAGCCTGATTAAAGTCCGCACTAGAGGATCGGGGGATCGATACTAGTTCGAAAATAAAGTTGTGTATTCGAATAGGAGGTCGAATAAGACATTTCATATGCATAATTTGTGTATATTATATGGAATTAAATTTAAAGATTAATGTTTTAGGTAAACTTTTGTTTGGGTAATTTCGAGAACGAAATTCTTTTAAGTAGGGGAGAATGTAACGACCCATAATTTCGCTACTTCGAAAAAGAGTGATTTCGTTTGTTTTAAATTTAAAAAGGTTTAAAAGTTAAATAAACAAGTTATACATAATACATAATAATAGAGAAATTATTTATTCTTGTAGTTGATAATGTAAATTTGGATTTTACAACAAACCAACAAACGTTAAATTTTGCTAAAAAGAAATAAATGCTTAAATAAATAGGTTTAAATGTTTATTTAAAAGGATAAATATCATCGAAAACATCTAATAAAGATAATAAAAGTATATTAAAATACTTATAAGTATGTTAATAATCATTTTACAAAGATAACCAAAATTTGTCGCATTTTGTCAGTTTTACATACACCGTAAAATTAGAGATATTGATATTAATTAAAGATAATTTTAATATATAAAGATACATGTTTTAATTTATATAAAGAAGTAAAATGTTCATTTTTAAATTTGGTTTACATAAATAAATAGTTTAACTAAAACGTCAAAATGTGACTGTAAAACATTTTGTCGAAAACGATGTTTTGTCGATTAAAAGTTGTCGCAACGTCGCCGCACCTTTATTTTCTTATATAGGAACATATATTCAAATAGTATAAGTATTAATTAATTTACTAATCAAGTTTACTTTTACAAAACAAGGTTAGAAACTTGTAGAAAACAATTAAGAAAAAGTAAGCACAAAAAGACAAAAATGTCATTTCAAAGCAAAAGGTAAAACATCAAATCAAAGAAACATAATTATTACTTACTTTACTTAATATCTAAGTGAAAATGACATAAAGTAATGATTTGAAATGTGATGTTAAGTGTTGAAAAAAATAAGATTACTTTATAAGTAAGTAAGGATATTTTGGTCTTTTACAAAATATTATTTTAATCCAAAACTTTTTCTATAAATAAGACCATCATTCTTCCATTTTCTTTTACACCATTTTCTACCTTCTTCTTCTTCTTCCTTGAAGCTCTCTTTAATGGCTTCTTCTTCTCTTCCAAAAGCTTATTAACTTTTTCAAAACCATATCAAATCAACTCCAAACACCACCAAATTTTGCCAAAGAGCTTAGAATACTATTAGAACATGGTTTAGCATCTAAGAAGTGAAGAAATGATGGAGGAAGGAAAGGAATAAGGCATTGTCGAACCTATGAGGAAGAGGAGCGAGTTGTGAAGCTTCGGAGCGAGAAAAAGAGAAGGAAGTGCTGCCGGAATCAAAAGGAAAATCTATGAAAAAGATTTGGTGAAGATAAGAGGATTTAAGAGAAGTGTTGTTGCATATGAATGTTGGTAGGAAGAATTGGTTAAGTTAAAGGTGAGTACTCAAATCTTAGTTTTATTTTAATAAAACTTAAGTTGATAATACACATGTTAAATTAGAAATTAATATGTTGAATATTGGTTGATATTGAATGATAACTTGGTTGATATTATGTTTTTGATATGGTTGATAACTTGTTTGATAAATGATAAGAGAAATGGTTAGTAACCATAGTTAATTAAATGAGAAGTAAATTCATACAAATGTGTATATGGAAGTTATTTAGCCTCTTAATGATTTTAAAATAGTTTAAATATGGTTTAAAACAAATTTGAAGTGTTTCAGACAAGTTTCGAAGCAATTCTCAAAATTGGTCAAAACCGAGCTTGTCGCGTAGCGGCAGTTCGTAAATTTCGACCCGTAACTTCAAATTGACGTAGATAATGATTTATAAGTCGGATTTCTTCGAAATAAAAATTCTTTGGTTCACAATGATAATAGTTTTCCAATGAAGGAAGAAAATCAAGATTTCGTTAAGTAGATTTTGAAATATGTCCAAAACAAATTTCTAAAAACATCGCGGTTTTGCAGTTCGGAATCCAAAACAGGATTTCTTTATAGATGATATGTTTAAATGATTAAAAATATGAAATAAATTTGATAAATCTATTAAAATGGTTTAAAAGATATTTGGAATGGAAAATATGAATTTTCAAATATTAAAAAGTTGTTTTAATCAAATAAACTTATAAAGTACTTTTCGCAGCACTTTTCTGCTGCCGTTGCTACGACTTTTTAAAAGAAGAATTAAACTTGACAATTCTTTCTTTTGTGAATGATTTTAAAGGAATAATTAAGCAATGTAAAGATGATTTGGAAGTTTTAATAAGACTTTGAATAAATTGTTAAGATGAATTGTTTATACCACTTAAACAAAAAGTGAAGAAGATTGAATGTAATAGCAAATTGAGTATGCGGAAACGATTAGTACATTTGTCCCACCTGTGAGATCTGGGAAGGTAAACAAGGTGTTTAACTAAGGTTAGGGATGGAGCAACCAGTGCCCTGAACTTACCTGGCCTATATTTTCTCTTTTTAGGCGAGGGGTGGAATGGATCGAAAGGAAAGCCCGGATGCTCTAAAAGATCATATTTAAGTTTTTCCAAGTTAAAAGACAAAGATATTCATGATGTAGGATTACTTGCCATTAGTCCTTAGAGGTGAAACTTGTCATTAGTCCCTGGAGGTGAAACTTGCCATTAGTCCCTAGAGGTGAAACTTCCCATTAGTCCCTGGAGGTGAAATTTACCATATAAAATGTGGCAGTAGTACTCTATTATGAAAATTATTGATTTGCAAGACTATGATTTGAAGTTAAGAAAGAAAATCTTCGATTTATATTTAATAAATGATTTGGGAATATATTTCCTAAGTTAGAAGTTATAACTTGAATATAATAAATCTTTGGTTAAGATTTAATGAATGATTTGGGAATATTTTCCCTGAGTTAAAATTTATAACTTGGATATAAGAAATCTTTGATTAGGATTAAAAGAATGATTTGGAAAAGTTTTCATAAGTAAAAGAGAAAATGATTTGGAATTATTCCAAGATTTAAGAAAGGTTTAAATAAACCAAATGATTGATAAATGAGGCTTAATGATTCCATATATATATATATATATATATATATATATTTGAAAAGGAAATGGAATAAATTGAAAAGTTTATATCTAAGAAAAATATTTGATTTAAAAGATGAATTAATTGATTGATGATTGATATCCACGTATGAACTTAACATCTTTTAAAAGCGATGATTGGTTTCGAAGGAACCGGAGTCGGATTTGGTTAATTCCTATCCGAAAACCACTTCGAACCAATGTATACGTTCGAAAGTGAAGATATGTTGAAGACGATGATTATTGAAGACCGTGGATCTTTATAGTCTGAAGACTGCTTGTTGAACATGCTCTGGTTGGCCACCATTATAGAGTTATTTATAGCAGTAGTCTCCTCGTGATGGAGATTTTTCGGATTGCAAGGGCTTCTCGCCTAGTAATGGCCGAGGAAAGTACCTTCGGTTTCGTTCAGTCCTATAACGAACTTGTATGGATGTTTGTCTGTCATTGTATTCTAAATCACATTTGAGTGGTTTCTATAAATGTATATCAATTGGTGGCGGAGAAGGCAACTTCTCTTAGCTTAACACCCTTTCCCGAGACATACGTGCTCAGAAAGTTATACTTTTCTAGAAATCAGTCGTGTGACGTGGAATGACAATATGGCATTCAAAGTGGAACCTGTTATGATCAAAGCGTGGTTTTGTATGAAAAACATGGCTTTGAAGAAATTGATCGTAGCTTCGCGAGCTTCACACCCCGGTTATGATGGGATTCTATGTGGTCAGATGTATGCTCGCATTTCAGATAGTAGCAATTTGGGTTATCAGATGTTCTAAGCCCTATGTACCAGATACGTCTGGGCCTCATGGCATTTATTGCCTCATGTGGATAAAGTGGTTAGCTTGAGAAAAGCAAGGAACTACCGGTTATCATTTGTAGTGTAGCAAGTATAGTTTCCAAGTGACTAGTTTGAGAAAAGCGATTAAGGCACCGTGGGAACTATGTTTGTTATGCGTGGATCGAAGAAAAGGTCACTAGTTTCCTATCATGTTGGAAATCCAAACCCAATACGATATTTATGGTTTTGATTGTATTCCCAAAATAGCTGTAATGACTTGCAAACATTTCAGCTACCCCTTTTTGGTATCATATATTCCGTTGGTATATACCGTTGACCTAGTCCGGATATATTACCTTAGACTTAGTCCAGATATTGATATCTTATTTGAATAAGTTTATTTGCAGATGTTTTCAAAAAGATGTCATTAAAAATAATATCAAGTGTATTTTGGTATGAAGTGTTTTGGTTATCATAAGGTAAAAACCCGTCTGTGTTTATGTGTGGGCATGGTCTTATGAGATACCCTTCTTTTCAAAGGTTTTGATAACATAGTCATTTTAAAGTTCGAGTATCTCACGCTGGTTTATCAAGCCTGCTCCGGGTATTTTTAATATTTGGGTCAGATCCGAGCAGTTTCAGGTTTAGTTGAAGACGGTTGGAGTTTCCAGAGGAGAGCTGGAGATCTTCATCATCGTATGGACGTATTCTATCATCCACTTTGTTTAGTGTATTTTGTTTGATGTTTGCCAGCAATTGTAAGGACAGATGTTTATAACTGTCCAAGCTGAATTTAGGTTAGTCTCTGGTATTGTATTTAAAATTTTCCGCTGTAAAGATTATTATTGAAATAATATATGTTATTCCATTCGTGTGAGATTCTGTTCTGTCTTTATTTTCTTTTTCTACCCTTAATGATCCGCTTATTCGTGCAATTTGAGTTGGACATGTGTGGTTTATTGTCGATTCAAAGGGTACGGAAAAACGAATTGTTACAAATATTTAAATTTAAAAATCATTAACAAATGTTAAGTACTAATTACCTTTATTAATTAAGTAATCAATTAAATAATTATTAAAAAAATAAATAATTAAACAATTGTTCTCTAATTACTAAATTAAAGTTAGAAAACATTTTCTAAAATGATTTTAAGTTAAACCAAGTTTAGATTAAAAATAATAAGATTTTCCGAACTGCGCGTATAGCGACTATCGCTATACGGATCCGTAATTTTCAAAACTTGTAATTTTGATTTTCTAACTTTTAAAACCCCAACTTTGAATTCTTGTCTTCTTTAAAACATGAAAATAAACTTTTGAAACCAAAATCAAAGATTTAAACCTGAAAACTCTTCACTTTGAAAACAAAAATCAAACTTTCGACAAAAAGCGGATTTCTACGTTGCTTTGGCTAGCGAATTGCTATTTTCATGCCATGAACCCACATACAACAAATACAACGTTCAAACATCACATCATGGCAACCATAAACAAAGTATTACTTCACAATACTAACTATCTTTTTCCAATATTCAAGTTATAATCTTTATCGCCTACTTAAACTTGGGCATAAGCAACCAACACCAAATCAACATATATGCATGCATACATAACATATAACCTCAACACATGGTTAAGAAACATTTTAACTCATAAATTTTATAACTTTAAAAAGTTAGTAATTTGAGTTTTAAAACATGAATTTTACTCACCGTAACTTAAATAAATCAAATTAAACTTCCACCGAACTTGGCAACAACACTAACAAACCACCTTAGCTTGAAAATCTTACTTAATGTGACCTTCTATGGTGCAATTGGTCTTGGCCAAGGGAATAATTAAGCTCGGATCATGGTAGTTTTGAGGTATAAGGATTTGCTTTGTGAGAAGAGGTTTGGAAGTGAATGAAAGATGTTTAGTTATATTTTTACACTATTTTCTCTATCTTTTTTTTAAGGAATTTGGAGACGGAAGCCATTGAAATACACGAAGGTAAGAAGAGGGTTTTGACATGAAAAATATAAATGAAAATAAAGAAGATGATGTAGGAATGAGAGGGGTATATACAGGCTTAGGAATTTTATTTAAAATAAATAAGTGGTTATAATTAAATATATACACATGCATGCACCCCCTACCTCCCCTCTCCCTCTTGTACACATTACCCCCCTCTAGGCCATGTTGTAGGGTACTTAAGGTATGGCATGGCATTTGTGTATATATATATATATATATGTAAATGTGTTTATATGTATATATATGCCTTTTATAACATAATTTGTCACATCCAAGCTTAGGTGGGTGTGTGTGTGTAAGTTAATATACATAAGTATGCTTAATTAATACTAATCCTAACATATATAAATGTGTGCAAGATGCACCAAGTGTGCATAGGTTTCCGACGACTTTCAGGTGTGGAAAAGTCAAAATTTCGGAAAACGTTCTTCTGTCACATTTTTTATTTTTATTTGAATTATCTATATTTATAAACAAATTTTGAAACCTATTTTATCATCATTATTAAATAATTAAAATATGTTTGTCTGCTAATAAAAATCCTTTATTGATTATAAAATATATATTTAAATAGCCTGTTTCAAAGTGGCAAAATCCTGGACCGTTGCAAATCTATGTTACCATTATTTGTTATTATTTAAAAGAGTTATATTATTTTTAATTTATAAAACCTATTATTTGAATATTTAAAATTTATGAAATGTTTGTAAATCAAGGCGGTAAAATTCTAGGTCATTACATTAGCATAAAAAATTTGATATTCAACGTGCTCAAATTAATTCGGATTTACTCGTAAAATTATCACTTAGTATGACTTTATGTTTGGTGCGTATGTATTGAAGCGGAGAGTTCTAAACATGGATTTAGACTAGAGTATTTGCATATAATAACCAAGTGTCTCGAAGTCAATGGAAGCGATAATGAGTTTATGAGTCTTTGGATATGATCCAAGAAATGATAGAAAGTATCATTTTATAAGCACTGGAATTAAATAAATATTTTGATAGAAATGTCAAATAGTTTGATTATCCATTAAATTGTAGAGCAAGCATGTGTTCATAAGAAAGAACGCTAAAGGTACATTGATATTTCTAAACAATAAGCAAACAATACATTATTGATTTTTAACAATGTACTTGTGTTAAAATCAGTTTTAGTTGGTTTAATACTTGATTTTGGATTTATAAATGAGGTCTTTCATAGTAAGTATAAAAGGTGTGGGAATGTCCCAAACGATATGTAAGGACTCCTTGTTAAAATGTTTAATTTAGAACATGTAAGATGGATTCCTTATGCATTGGCAATAAGAATTACCATACATGTTATGTTGTCTAAGATATCATGATTTGTTTATGTATTTGATACATGAAGCAAATATTAAATCCAAATTGATATCACTGAAAGATAATTTAGGCCGTTCTCATGTATTTTTGAAACACTAGAGAATTGTTTACAGAAACAACGAATTCCTTATAAAGAAGTGTTCGAACTCATACTTTCATAAGTGATATCGAGTATGATATGTCAATAAAAAATTCAAGTTTAGAATATATAAGTTGGAAATATTCCAAATAAAAGACCGTGGTTGACTCAATGAAAAATGCTAAGTACATCATCCTTACTAATGCTACGATAAAATGATGTATATCAATATAAACGCATCAATTTATAACTGAGCTAAGGGTAATTCCAAATGTTGAATCCCATAACATTGTTATATGATAACATTGTCATGACATAGTTCGTAATAGCACTTAGAGCTCACTAGAACTCAAGAGACATGCTCTGAATTATTCCATATGATAAAGGTAGCTTATTAGCGTCGAAGAGAGTTAATTAATACAGTGGATGATTAAACATAATAACATACTCGTTCGCTAAGGGACCGACATAATTGGTTTTGAGAAAACCGATTGGAGAAGTTGGAATAAGATTCCATAATTAAACCTAAATGCAAGTGACAGATAATAGTGTTAAGGGCATGCCCTAGGAGCAATTGTGTAATTTGTTACATATATCTAACTCGATAACCAATATTTTTCGAAATAAGAGATGTTTTCTTTCTATTATATACCTGATATAATGTGTTATATTAATTAATTAATTAATTAATTAAAAGTATATTTACTAGAAAATCCATAAACTGTATGTTTTGTGAAAGTAGTTAAAAAATGTTGTAATTATGAGTAATTTATCACAATGAAAACAAATATATACCATTTTAAATGTTCTTAGTCAAGATGCATCGAGACTGGATATCGATGTGTCCGTTGAGACCAGAGTATGTAATGCTCTCTAAATGTTGGGCAGTGTATTACTCATGGCTGTTGGGGGCACCTAGAGGTTACATACCGATGGTTATTGGATAACTATGAAATGACCCATTCGATAGTTTTCCAGTTGTTAATATAACTAATGTCAAACAAAAAATATCAATGTGATCGATTTACATAGTTATCTCGATTTGAGAATATATGGATCTTCAATATGAAATCTTCACTTTGATTATAGTCAAATCATAGCATGGCGTTCCATCGAGTGACTATAGTTGGGTCGAGTGGAAGTATTGGAAGGGAAATACTATTCAATAGAGGATTCGTCTCCTCAGTTATATTGGGTTAGTTCACGGTTAAGTCAAGTCGACTCAAAGTCAAAGTCTCTAACCAAAGCATTTCAGTTAATAATAATTGTTATTATTGAACCAAGGACTTTTTTTGAACCATAGAGTTGAATATGGATGATATTTGAAATTTGACCATTACCAAATTCCATAAGTCCAAAGTGATGTAGTTTTGACAAAGAGAATTAGTGTAAATAAATGTTACAACCTGATAACGTTTAATAAAGTGAAATTGGATTTTAGTGAAGCGATAAAATTGGCCAAAATATCACACCACCTGCTAAGTGACGTGTGAACATTAACAATTGAATAGTTCAATGTTAATCGTTGACCAAATTTACACCTGGCGAGTCACACATTCGGAATGATGAATTCTCTTTAGAATAAATGATTTAATTAGTTTATAATTGTTATAAATTAATTAAATTAATTAATATTTATGAAATATTAATTATAATGTTTTGAATATGATTCGAGGAATAAATTTATCATATATATTTATAATAGTTTTAAACATATCGATTGATATGCTATATCAATAAGCAATTGAATTAGATTTAATTAATAATAATTGTTGGGCTTGGAATGGGTTTAAAGCCCATGAATGGGGATAGAAATTTCGATCAAAATGAGGGCAATATGAACCACAAGATAATGTAACATGCTTGGAGATGGAGGACTAAGATGGAAAAGGACTGATAAGAGATGATGTAGGATATTGATCTTAAAATATCTCCAACTTCTCCTCTATATAAGCACTTCTATTCTCAACCTTTAATAGATTTTTTTGGATGCCTCCTCTCTCCATTTTTCCTACCGAATCATACCTTCTAATGCTCCAATATAAATCAATAGCTATTCGATAGTAAAAGGTCTGTGATTCAAAGACTTGCAATCTGACGACTTAGGAAGGTTTCAAGAGGAAGGGAATTCATCATTACAAGACGTACTTAAGGGCATTAATTTAGGTAAATATTTATTTTTATATATATGATGTCTCTGAAGAACTCAATATTATTCATGTGTGTGTATGTTGGTCTTATTGAATTGTTAGTTAAGTGATATTCCTATAGGTATTGTTGTTGTCACATATATTGTCGGTTATGTGCATAAAAAACAATATTTTTATAATAGATTTGATACACATAGCCAAAATTATTTTAATTCGTTTATTATTAATTTATTTATACATACATTAATATATTAATTAATTTATTTATATGACTAATACTAAACATATAACTATATTATATAAAAACTAAAGTAATGTTTTTAAATGTATATTTATATCAATTATGATTTTTAGTAACTATAAATAATTTTTTACTAATCATTTAATATTCTTTAGTATTATTTAATCATTATACAAATTTAAAATATATATATAATAAATTAAGTTTTGAAAATTAGATCTTAAATTGTATACAATTTGCTTATCATTTTAGAAGCTTTCGATGAAAAAAAATTAAATAGATTTTAATATTTATAAAAACTCACTTTTTAATTAGGCTGAAAGTAATAAGTTAATAAAAAAAATCTTTACTTAGAAAAATCTCAAATTTTTTTGCAAGCTACAAAATATGATTCCAAATTTTTTGAAAATTTAAAATTTGAAATATATGTATGTATATTATAGATTTTTTTATCATTTATTATTGTTGTTTAACCAATTAATTAATAATATTTATATATTAATTTACTAAAATTAAAATTAAAACTGTACATGTTGTGTATTCAATCTAGAACATTAAAAAAGATTTTTAATTTTTAAATATATATATATATATATATATATAAATCATTCTAAATCATATTTACATTTAAATTATATATATATATATATATCATACGTATAATTATGTTATTACAGTACATATACAAACATACATATACATGTACATATATATATATCTTAAAAATAAAAATAAAAATAATTTTGAACTCATATATTATATATATACACATATTTTTTTATTTATATGTTAATTAACGCTATAATATTTACGTATAAATATATCAATAATATTTTTCCTTAATATACTTATATACATACATATATACATATATATATACACACACACACACTGGTGGTTTTTTGTATATAATAAGCATAAATATATACACATATTTGGACACCATATAATATATATAGGATGAGCTAACATGTCCGCTGCAATGTAATTCCAAACATCTATAAGAGCATGTTATACCCTTTACGGAATATCATGTTACACATGCACACACATATTTATATTTTTATATATAAATTAAAAATAAATTAAATAAATTTCTATCCATAATTTTTAAATTTAAATGAAATATATGATTTTATTTAAATTAAATTTAGAAATGTTCTAAATAAATAAGGCTTCATATGTCTATTAAAGATCCTATCAAGTAATTTTTTTTGAAATTCGCTCATAACTTCCACTTTGGGCCGAAGCAGTTCCTAGGTTCTCTCTAGTGTTCTTTACACTATACGAGGTTCCTTGTTACTTTTTCATGAGTAATCATTTCCACCTTCTTCATAGCCTTATCCTTTACCCCATCTTTACTAGATGCTAATTTCTATCTACTCCATATTTAAAATCTTAGTTTGATCTTTACTTTTTTTTCAAAAAATTAGACACTTCAAAAAAATTTGAAACGCTCAATCACAAAACCTTTGTCTTTAAAAGTAAAACTTAAAACCCTTTATTAAATTTAAAAATACTTGGTGTTTCAACCATTTAAAAACTCTAATCTACATTCTTTGAATTTAACTTATTTATTAAACCTAAGAGAGAATGTTAACAAAACTTAAATAAGTTTCTTTTTTCTCTCAAATCAACCTTTTCTTTTTAAAGATCTTTTCAACTTTTAATTCTTAAAAATTGGGATTTTTTTTCAAACTATTTATTAAGTTTTTCCTTTAAAAATTTATTTGTTACACCAAACCATTCTTTTTAAAAAATGCATTTTATAGTTTCTCTAAAACATCTTTTCTAAATTTCTAAACAACAAAACGGGAGTAGATAAGAACAACTCTCACTCTATTATTCTTTCCATCTCCACTTTCAATCTTTAGTGGAGTCTTTAATGTCATGAAAGGGGGACTTTCAAAAGATGCTTGAAATGCACACAATAATGGAAAATGTCCATTTTCCTTTATTCTGCCTTAAATTTCTTATGTTGCTTCTAATTAGATTACTAACAAAATTTCCTATAAAATTTCCAATTACTACACTTTTTATTATACTTAAGGACCATGTACTTTAATGCATTGAAATTACATTCCCCTTCAAGAGGAACTATTAACGCTATAATTCCATATAAATCAGTAAAAGGAATTCATGTTTTGTGTGAAATTCCAAGAAATTATACTCCATACATTCCTTATTATTTCAAACAATACACATTTATTTGTAACTTGGTTGATTCATAGAAACTTATATAGTCAACCCTTTTCATTCCAGTAAATGAAAATATATCAAATCCCAACCTAATTATAATAAATCAAATCTAGTTTCTATTTATTTTTCATAACTTTTCTACTATTCAACTCCTCTACCTAAATTGCATCTATTCCGATCGTTTACTCTTAATTTACTATCTTCTTACTTGAACCATTGTAATGTGTTTTCTTATAGATTTGTTTTAGAGTTCTAAATCTTCATTTCTATACTATTTACCTCTATTCCAAATTTATACCACTTCCTATTGTCCACCCATAAAATTTTACTTTACAACTTGAGAATTTTCATTACAAAACACCCATAAGCCATATCGCTCTGTTATTTTTCTTTCAAAAGTAATAGCTTTTTACAAAATTTCCTTCATTGAAATTTTTAAATTTTTATAGATCTCTATTTCTATTAAAACTTCATATTTACACTTTTTTTCTTACAGAGAAACTAGCGAGCTATATACACTCTATATTTTTTTTCTCAAAAAAATTGCTTATATAAAACCATTTATGGAAACTTTTCAGTTTAACTTCCAACAAAACTTTTATAATATGAATACTTTTACAAAATCCAGTATCATGTATTTTTCTCCAAAATTCGATATTTGCTTCTTTGCTTTTCAAATATATCAATTATATTTTTTTTCTCAACTTTTAAAACTGTTCTTTATTTGGTTGGACTCAAAGTGGATTTCAAACTATTTCCTTAAGAACACCCTTCCTTCCATGTTCTACTTGTTCCTTTCTCAATACTAAAATTCCAATTAGGAGTGATCATTTCACCCCTTCTGTAAGAACTTCCCCATATCCACTATTTATAATATATAGATTCTAATTTTCCCTCTATCTAGACCTATTGTACATCATAAATCGACAATCATACGGGATCCATAATCATTGGGCTATCATGGACTGACTAGGGGTCATGTACCATCCAACTTTAGGGATTTTTCCATATTTAACTATTCTATAGTTGGAACTATTAGGATTTAATGTATATTAAAAATATAGGAAAATAATGATATGCCCACTCAACGTTTTCGAATTTTCAAGATCGACTAACTTAAGCTCTGATACCAAATGTAATATTCTAGGGCTGAATTTTCGCTAAATTGAAAATTCTAGTCCACCAAAGCACAGATCATTGGTTTGGTATCCTGCAAATAAAATGAAAGAATGCATATCAGAACTCTAATGAAATAACTTACACTGGAATACTTAAAATACAATAGATCACAAAAGTACTGACTAAGATTTGACACTTTCCAAAATCAATTGTCATTATTAGCACTGAACACACAAGCACCAGTACCCATCCCATGGATTGTAATGAGGAGGGAGTCAGAACAACGTTCTGGTGACTGGTAAAGTATAAAGCTTATACATAACACTATCCTATGCCGATTGTTCACTATTTTTTGTTATGCCGGTTTACATTTTATTAGCCATCTCGACTCAATTCCGCGTATGAACCGTTCCAATCTACCTTCCATAGATTTATATCTATGTATATATATATACATATCTTTTGGTCCTCTAATGGATCTAGATACTATTCTTGCTAGTATCTTTTGTTCAGCACTCCGTCAGGATCCATCATCATCGCCATTCCACGATCTCGTTATCGTATAACTCGAGGAAGTCCAATAGTGCCTACTGATGGCCTTTTATACGTTTCTCTATGCTCTTTTCGACGGCCTTTCATACATTTTGCCATGTTCTCTTTGGGGATTTTCTTTTTTGTCCGCTTCCTAACGTGGACCCAGTTCCACTAACTACCCTATCCATGTTCTAAAGGAATCTTGCTATTGGTTAACTATCCTTGCTCTAACAAACAACTACGGCAATGCATGACCTATCACGGTCCACCCTGGTAGGCTATAGACGAAGACCTGCTAGGTGTAACCTTGTCCTTCCCGTTAACCGCTCGGGATCGATGACTTTCTCGACCTATGCAACCTTACCTCTAAATTTGGTACCAACACTCACTGCATAGTGCGCAATCTCGCTCATAATCTGTTTAGATTACCTAGCGCAATCAAGACAATACCTCCTTTAAAATAAATTTGAAGCAAACTACACTATCCCGAGGGTACCCCTTCATCTATATACAAGCATATACTCTTCATAGGTTCTATGGTTGGACATGTCCCATATCAGTATGATGTTACACAACAGCAGATAGTCCTTTATGGTGGTAGACTTCTGTTGTGTAACCCTACCTACCTTGCATTTCAACCTACTCTAATGACCTTCGTCGTTTTCTTTATATAACTTATACATTAAATTATAATAATTCACATCCGTCATAAACACACATTCGAGGCTACTTTCATTACCTTTACAATTCTTATAGTTGACCCTAGGTTTTTGTTTTATTATGCGTTTTACTTTTCTCCTTCAAGTTCATTTACCGCTTCTATTTATCAAGTTCTTAATATTGTTGCCAATTCACTAATTAGTTCTATCTTCCATTTCTATTCCGAAATTATCCTATATTTCTTCTTTCCTATTTCCCATACCTTCTTTTTCTTTGTTTTTCATCTTATCGGTGTTCTTATTTCATTCACATCCTAATATTCAACTTTTAAAGTTTACTATATTTAATACATTGGAACTAAACTTCTATCATATAAATGTTAACACGGTAAATTTCGTATCTTATCCAAAGAGGAGATGTTTGTGAAGGGTTTTTAATTATAAGGAATTATTTTTTATTTCTAAAAATAGATGGTATAAAATATGGTAACTATACCCGTTTTGTACATCTCTTTCTTTTATATATATACATACATACATACATATCTATTTTTTGTCATTTCAAACGTCACACTTTTATTTATTTTAAACTTGATAATATATAGAAATCTACTTCCAACAATATAAATTTCAATGAACTAAAATATAACTAAAACCCAAAAAAAGCAAAAGAACTTCGCTTTCAAGTCAATTCATAATCCGTTGAATAAATATAATATCCTAATCATTACACGACACATTAAGATATCATCAAATTCATATGTGACGTATAAATATAAATTTCGAACCATACCGACATATAAATATCATTTCTAATCATTACACAGTTTAGTATCGTTTTCATATTAAATTCCAATTAATTTCATAATAAAAAAGTATTGATTTATCAATATAAATTTCATATGCAAGTGTAAATCTCAACATTATATATATATATATATATATATATATATATATATGAATTTATTTACAACCTAAATTCAATTTCTCAGGAATGTAGAAATATATTTGCAATGATATAATCTAATATTATATTAAAACATATAATACTCTCACTCACCTTTTAACACGCTCCTAAATCTCTAGATCTAATATAGATCCAACCTTTGTTATTTGTATTCTCCATTTTGACTCCCTATTTGGATCCATAAATAAGATTGACATATAAGTCTATTAGAATTTGGATTAGAGAGAAGAGATTTAGATTAATTTATTAATTGAAATTGGATCTATGGTTTACCTCTGATGTAGCGACTTGGTTTGAACATATTTTCTATTTTCTATCATCTTATATTCTTCTTCAAAGTGTGTACATGCAAATTAATTCTATTTATATGAATCTAGAATTTTAGAGGAGAAGAGAAAATGACAGAGCTTCCGTGCTCATTAGAAAATTATGAGTTGGAAGTGAGGCCCTGGGTCTTAATTTATAAAGGTTCGAACCAGTGCTAACCGTCCGATCAAACCATTTCAAATCCGGGCCATACAGTCAAAATACATAATCACTTGAAATAGTTTATGGGTCGACCTTTAAGGACCCTAAGTCGACCGCTATCGATCGACTTAGGTGCCTCCTGCGTTGACATATGTTGTTTATTTTTTGGTGAATTATCACCGTTAAGAGATTTTTTTTAATTTCTTTTCCTCCTTAACCAACTGACTTTGTCTCTTATCCTAATCCGATTACTTAATGCTTAAGTATTGGTTAAGGTTAACATTTCCAATCAACTTTACTCAAGTATAATTATTTCCTTAATTGCACATAGAATTATTTTTGATGCTAAAACTGCAAAGTTAATAAATTTTCCGTCTCATAGTCATATTTCTGACATTTGCAAAAAAAAATTATTTTTCATTGTTCGCCAGTTATTTATTAATTTCTTTTTTATTAATTAATGTAAAAATGCAGTGTATTACAGCTAGGAATGAGAACGGGGAACCGTTCTTCGATGAAATTCCAAATACTCATATCCATCGACGTTATGCCTGTCACCTATTTCCTAGTATAATGGGAGTACTAACCCCTCCGACCATATTAAAGCAGTCGATTAAATTACTCGTGTTGCTAGCTTTCTGGCTCGGCAATATGTTTGCTCTTTCCATCCATACTTAAAGGACCGTTCTCTCGCTAGTTCATGCATCTACATCTGGGCATCATTAGTTTTTGGCCCAATTATGTGCAAATTTCGAGATTTGTTTCTTCACTTCCAAGAACCATGTCATGATGACTAGTGAGCTAGGCAATATCAGGCAGGGTCCTTCATAAATCTTACGGTCTATGTTAACCACTTCAACAAAGAGTCCACCCGAGCTAGGGTTGCTGACGTGAGCAGCTTGGTCATAGCCTTACGTTCAGGGGCCAGATACAAGTCTAGAATATGGAGAGTGCTCTAGAAGCAACCAACTACGTTAATGATCGATTTTATCAATAGGCAAACAATATGATGAGAATGGAAGATACACATCTTTCAGACAACGAAAATGAGACAAAGTGCCTTACGCAAGTTGATCCTTGCAATGGTCGTCAAGCGAACACCAGAAGATGAAGAAAGGTTGACCCTTAATACAAGCCCACATATGACAGATACACTAATTTGAATGGGGATATCACCACGATATATCTCACAACCCGAGGCTGGGTGCCCTTTCATAGACTCAACACTACCAAGAATGAAAAATGGGAGGAAACTCACGGCAACAGCAAATACTATGAGTTCCATCAAATCAACTACCACTCTATAATAAAGTGCCGGGTACTTAAAGATGAAATTGAGAGACTCATCCAGGAAGGAACACTTTTGAGTTTATTCGACATCAAGTGGAGCGAAGGAAAAACTATAAAGACCAGCCAACTTAGCCCTAGTAACCCAACAACACAAATGTCCAGGCCATTACCAAAGTCTTGACTATATGCAGAGGCCTGTATATGGTCAGTAGTAGCTAGCGAGCCCAGTCTCGGTATCAAAGAGAGGTGGGCACAACCGGTCAGATTTATTCACTAGAGTCTTTGGCATCCAAAGCACCCTAACTCAAATCAGAACCACTAATCAGCTCCCCTATCAAGGACAGGGAAGTAGTCTCCTAGCCTCATTGTGATCCCATGGTCATCACGTTGGCAATGACAATCTCCAATATGCAACGAGCCTTCGTGAATGGGGACAGCTCAGTTATTGTCATGTTCATAGTCGTCTTTGACGCTCTCAAGCTTCTACAGCCTCGCTCTATGTGCCTTGCCTATTTATGGCTATGAGGGTGTAAGCATTGTTTATATGGGCACTACTTCACTTATAATGACATTTGGCCAAGAGCCCTTACCATAAAGATCCAGGTATATTTTATGGTGGTTTATTTTCCATCTGCTTATAATCTGTTGAATTAAATGGAGGAGGGGGGCTAGTTAATTCGACTATAAGTAGAAGAGGGAAGAGGAAAAAGAGGAGAGATAAAGTGAACGGTTAGATGAGTGTAAATAGGAGAGGAAGGAAAGAGATAATTGTGGATCCGGATCCACTATTTCCTCTTTCCATACAAACCCCACTAAAATAAATTCAACCCCTCCTCCCCATACTCCATAGTTGGCTGTACATGCCGCTACATAGGTTTCTATATCATTTTAAACCTGATTAGATAATTCACATTTAAACTAAATTCAAATATATACCGATATCATATATCAATACGTAAGTATACAACTTTTATATATACATTATTTTCAATACATATCAATACAAATAAAATAAAATTAATATTTAATAAAATATTAATTAATTTATAATAATTATAATTTAATTAAATCAAGTGGTAGTCAAAGTATTCAGCATTTTGATTGTGAGACTCTTAGGTAAAAATCTGATCAGCAATCAATATTGAGCAATTCAAATATTAACATTCATGCATCACCTCGGCTAGTGGTGTGACACTATGGTCAAATTTATTACTTACATAGTTTCGGTAAAATCCAATTTTACTTATTTTAAGTTGTCCCTGATAGTGATAATTATTTACACCAATTTGCTTCATCGAAGCTATATCACATTAGGGTTTATGGAATTTGGTAATGAATAATATTCCAATGCCACCCACATTCAACTTGTACGGTCCAAACACAAAGTCCTTGGTTTAATAATAACATTATTACTAATCGAAATGCTTTGACCAAAAAGTTTGACTTTGAGTTGACTTTAGTTGATCGTGATATTAACCTTATGTAACCGAGGAGACGAATTCTTTATATAACAGTGTTTCACTTCCAATGCTTCAACTCAACCCAATTACAGTCGTTGATGGATGTCATGCCATGATTTAACTATAATTAAAGTGGAATTTCCACATTGATTTTTGACGGTGTTCCCAAGTCGAGAGAATTATGTTATATTATCACATCAATAATTTCTGTTTGGCTTTAGCTACATCAAGCAACAGAAAACTATCGAGTGAATCATTCCATATTTATCTAATAACTCTCAGTATGTAACCACTTGCTGCTCCTAGCAGCCATGAGTAATACGCTTCCCAATATTTGAAGAGCAATACATGCATTACGTTCTTTAATCTCAACGCATATATCAATATTCAGTTTCGATACATCTTAACTAAGAATATTGAAAGTGATATACTTATTTTCATTATGATAAATTTCTCATAATTACAACACACTGTAATTACTATCACAAAACATATCATTTATAGATTTTCTATTAAATATACTTAAATTAATTAATTAATATAACACATTATATTAATATATAATAGAAAGAAAAACACCTTTTAGCTCGAATGAAGCAGAGTCAATAATTATTTACAGTAAATTACAAAATTGCCCCTACGGCATACCCCTAACTCTATCAATTGAACATTCTCAAGTTCCTTTATTCTAATATACTCCATGTCAGACTGATCAATGTTAAGAACAAAACTCGTCTTCCTGACTGAATCAAGCATAGAACTATAGTAAAACATTCGACACTGTAGAACAATAGATGTTACCAAAACTATTAATCAAACCTAAGAGCTACAAGCTGTAGTTTCCAAGCATGAAGGCACACCGAGCCCCATGCACTTCTCCCCATTGAATTGCCTGGTTGAAAATATTTGTGCATGGTAATGTGTTTTGCTCTCGTAGTAGGCTCTAATCCTGATACTTGAGATAAGCCCCCAACTGCCAAGTCCAAGCCCACATTTGAATCCTTTGCTACCAAGTCTAAGCCCACACTGTAAATAGAAATATCAACAAGCAAGAGTATCCAGCACTGGTATATCCGAATAAAACTTTGATCTGAAGCATCCCATTTGATTCCTCTCTTTATGTGAATCGCTAGATTACAAAAAACGAGTTATTGCTTATTCATTTCTCCAGTTCATTCATTTTCCCCACCGTAACATTTCTCGTACTATTACCCAAATAACCACTTTCATTTGTTGCTTGAGAATGAAGACCCACATCCTCCTCTAATTCAACAGAAGCCACCACGTTCATATTCGCCTCTCCCAAAGTACCAACTGAAACCACACCTTTATCCTTGCCGGAACTCAATTTTTGTAAGACCCGAACTGAAGCAACCACACCTTTACCCTTGTCAACTTGTTCGATCTCCACCATAGAGATGGTTGACCCCGCCTCAGCAAGAACATTTGAACCTAATCTCTATAACAAATATGGATCAACAACATTCTCATAAAGCTCACCCCCGTTTGCTTTCCCATTCGACTCAATATCTATCAAGCTTGAAACCAATGGTTGCCTAAGCATCGAAATCTACTAGATCGTTCACAAAAAGGCACTTGTCTGCCACTATCTGATCCGAGCCTGCTGTGACATTTAAACACCCTACAATCCTTCACACCTCACTATACGACATTTTCACAAGCATCTTCCTCACCTAAACATCTCAATGGAGAAAACTATTATTTGTATTGAAACACTCCCAAAAGTCCAACCTTTTTACCTTACCTGATAATTGCGAACAAGGGATCAATGGTAGTTGATCTAAAATAGAGATGGATGGGTCAAGTAGCAATGGGTCTATATAGTAGACCAGAGGAGCTCTTTGCGAAATTGTACTATATCATAATGTTTTCTATTACAATTGGTTTCGTTGTTCCTTTTGTTTTCTAACTAAAACAACAACAAAAGTAGTTATAATTAGATGTTTTTGATCAAAGTGGCATTGAAGGTTTTTTACTATGTTCTATCTAACATCAAATTAGAGCTACAAATTATTCTTTACTATGTCATTCTTTGTTATGGTTGCACAATTTACAAAAATGAAAAATCTACATACAATTAAAGTTTACAATGGCTCAGCTGTAACACAATTAGTTGGATTCATATGTACTGATGAATCATTAGATGAAGAAAAAAGATCGACCGTCGAGAAAATGGAGGAGAAATTTAATTCCGTTGTTTGAAAAGAGAGATATAAGAAGTCGAGTTATAGTTTTGAAAAAATATAATATTATGAAAAGATGGGTCTACGTGGGTGGATGATGTAATTAATTGGGTTGGAGGATAAATGCGTAAAAAAAAGTGTTCAAGTGAGTGTAAATAATATCTTTGACATTATACCCTAAAAGTGGAGTGCGCTAAAATTTAAATCAAGGTTGATTCTGTTTAGACACATGATATTGCCGAGTAGCTCCTTTAAATTTAAAAAAATAAAATTCAAGGATAAAATTGTCATTATGTTATTCACCCATCTTTTTACCTCTAATCTTATTTTCCTTATTCTATTCCTCTTATCTAATAAACCCAAAATTTGATTTTAAATAAATTCTAAAAGCTTTTGCTTGAATCGATAGATTGTGATAAAACAAATTGTACTAAATTCAAATAACTGCAAATAACACGTATAATAAATATTTTTATTTTTCCTAATCGGTAAATTCACGTAAAAGAAAAAGCAAATTTGTTTTGATGGTAAAAAATTCATTCATCTCAGCTATTCAACAAGAAAAAGGAAAAAAAAAAGTAGATATGTTGAATTTCAAGTATTTAGTTTCCCTGATAAGATACAAAGATTTATTTCACATTTAAAATCACATAAAAAATAATTTTTTTTCAAAAGAAAAGAGGAAGAAATTTGTTATAGGTTGAGACAGTTATGAATTTGGTTGATTTTCAGTTACTTGTCAAAGCGACCCCGAATTATCTTATTTCAATTACATTAAACGATCTTTCGAATTGGGCAAGACTCTACAGTTTATGGCCACTTATTTATGCCACCAGTTGTATCATTAATAGGCTCGCGATTCGACTTTGATCGTCATGGATTAGTATCAAGATCCAGCTCTAGGCAAGCAGACCTAATTTTAACAGCCCCGTCCATTAACAATGAAAATGGCTCCGTCTTTAGTACGATTATATGAAAAAATGCGATGATAATACAAATATGTTAGAATCAGAAGAAGTAAAACTTGAATTTCATGTTGTTTGATCATCGTTTAATTTTTTTCGCAGTAGAAGTAAAAGTTGAATTTTATGCTGTTATCTATTTTCGCTGGAGTGATTTTTTATATGGTGGAATTTTTGAAGATTTGATTTTTACTGAAGAAAGGTATAAAGAAATTTCTTGACAATAAGACGAGTGTGCTCAGGACATGTGTATGGTAGCCTTTTCAGTTTTGTGAGTACCATTCAGCAACTCTTCAATTAGCCCTTGACTCAAACTTGTTTTTTTTTTCATATTTTAGTAGGCCACGTTTCTGAGCCTAGGCCCACGGTTATCATAGCGTTCGAATATTCTAGTCTTATCTATCCACGTTTTTTGCGAATAAGTTCACAATCAAGAACAAGGGTTTCATCTTTTTCCAAAAATAATAATTTTAATCAGAAAAAGAGGGAAAAAAATGATCGAGGTGGTATTGAACGATCGTTTGGGCAAGAAAGTTCGCGTAAAGTGCAACGAAGACGACACCATCGGCGATCTGAAGAAGTTGGTTGCGGCGCAAACCGGTACAAGAGCTGACAAAATCCGGATCCAAAAGTGGTACAATATCTACAAGGATCACATCACCCTTAAAGATTATGAGATTCATGATGGCATGGGTCTTGAACTCTACTATAATTAGAAAAAGGTGATTTAGATTATTCCCCTTTATCAATTATATTGGGCGAAATTAACTGTTCTTGTTATTTCTGTTAATAGAGAGAGGTTTATAAGATAATTTGATAAGAACCTCTTGGCAAGTTAGGGTATCTAGTTGTTCTAATGTTTATTAAGAGTTTCTTTTTATAGTACACAAGCTTTTGTGCTCTTTGTTGCCCTTGCGATCAAAACGCGACCTAGGCGAAGCTCCACATATACTAGTTATACTTGAGCTTTTGATTTCTAATTATGCGGTATTTAATTTTGTAATTAACCTTCATAATATTTTCAGTAATAGTCTAAGAATTAACATATTCAATAAAATATCAGCATGTTTACCCATGAAACATCTAAATGATATGGGTTTCCCCAAAGATATTTGACCTAAAAAGTGAACTTCAAACCTGTACAAAGCTTCCGTTATCTCTATTGGTGCTTGGATGATGTTTCAAATAATTAAGTAGTTAGATATCTTTCCAGCTGAATTTCATCTTGGCAACAACTATCACAATATAAATGTGAAGTATTTGCTCTTTGCACAAATTTTGAGGATTTAGTTACCCAAGTTTATTCAAGATTTTCAAGAGGTGTATGCTGTTATTTATTCGCATGATACTTTGTGTATAAGCTACCATGTGAGTCATAATAATATCCCTAGAGAAAAACGAAAATTCTTCATAAATTTATAATTCTAAATCAAACATACTCTCTGATCATCATCTTGATGCGTTTATATTCAAATGTGTGTTCTTAGATGTATATCTTTTGATGTTATAACTTCAAGAGTTGAAGTGTTGTTAAACCCAATATATACATTACAACACTTCAGTACATTGTCAATTAAATTCATACACAAACTCAAATTTATTACACCTCATAATTTATGCTTTGACTAACGAATCAAAAGTTTACAATTTTATTCATATATTTCATTTTAATATCATAACCAAGGCACACGGCTTTGTTTTACATGTAGTCATTGCAAGTGCCACAATACTAATCCTCTAAGGTGCAAGGAAAAACATGTATTGATCAAAATTGATGTGTTGTCTGGTTATGGAATCGATTTGTTTTGTGATATATCGACATTTTTTCACCTAGTTTTGTTATAAAGTTTCGTCGCATGACACAATACTTTATTCACTCCATAATTATGACAACAACATGTTATATTAGTATATAGGTTTAGACTTCTGAGTGTTAACATACTATGTTAAGTTCCAAGGTATGCTACGCTAATTTAGCTGAACATCGTAATAGTCATCAATTATTTGTAAGCATTACGGAACTTGAATTTAGCTGAACATACGAGTTATCCGAACATACTTAGTTATACTACGCTAATTTATCCGAACATACTAAGTTATACTACGCTACTGAACATACTAAGTTATCATTTATTTGTAAGCATTGCATGACTTGAATTTGTATGTAATGGTCCACTTTCATTTTCAAATTCAAAAGGATGTAGGCGATAGTGTTATTCATGATGTTTTTGGGGGAGCCGGGATGTGGCTACTTTGGATACAGTTGTAACTTTTCTCATGAAATCTTTGTGGAAAAATTATTGTTTTATCAATCAGTAAAATGCACAATAGTTTTATCTGTCAAGCCCTCTGTTGTAGACAACTTGTCAATAGGGAGCCCATTTTCAAACTTCATGGCAGCATGGCACAATTTTCGTTTTTATTATGATATACATTTAACTTTAATTTGCTTCTCATTTCTTTTTTGGTCGCCTTACAGGTTATGACTGTTCCAGAGTTCCAGTCTTATCTAATAACAACATGAAGATGGATGAAGAATATGCTCTGGATATTTAAGCTACTTTTACTACTCTGGGTCCTGTATTTCTCTCCTATATAGTTACTGTTTATATCGTATTAACTGTCGATGATTGGTGTGCAAGTTAAATAGCTTTTGGTATGTGCTATCAACATACAAATAATTAAACAAGCGATACTGTTTCTATCTTTCCTTTGCTAAGTATGTGATATTTTCTTTTGCTCTGTTGTGTTGCTTGATAAAGTCCTGTGCATATCTATTTTTGCTGTACGTACGGGTTAAATCTTAGTCCCATCATATTCAAATTTGCTTACCTGTGATTCTACTCAAGCAGCTAGTTAGTCCAAGAAAAAGCCGCTGATTAACCAAAAAATGAAGATGTTAAAGTTTGTTATCTTAGCTCAATATTCTTTGCGATATTATTTAGGACTTCATTGTTCACATAATGTTAACTTTATTTTATACGTATGTGATAATAAGTTTAAAAAACAGTAGGAAAGTAATTTAGGGTCGTTTAAGTATTTTAGGGTCCTTCATGTTCACATAATGTTTTTAATTTAGGGTCCTGTGTTTTATATATCCCTTCCTTTAGTATATGGTTTTGAAATGCCGGAAAATTAGATTTAAGATCCGATTTCAATGGTAAATTATAATGTTTCGTAAGTTTTCGGTTTTCTAACAATAAGCGTTACCATAAACATTGAAAATCATATTTATTTATTTAAAAATAAATAAATAGATTTATCTACTTTTCACAAATTAGTTAATTTTAGTTGAAATTGTCTGAGCTTTTAACATTCGTAAATGAATTTTAGTTAATTGTACAGGTATTTAATTTTAAAACAAAAACTGTATCATTTTAATACAGTTAAAACTACATTTCAACGAGAAGAAGATGCAGTTAAAAGTGCACATTAAATGTGCAATTTAAATTGCATTATATGTTGATATGATGTAGTAATTAATTGCATAACTGTTATATGATTAAAAAAATATATTATATTTCACTACGGTTTCAAAATTGATTTATTTTTGTGCATTTGATAGAAGTGATACGGATTTAAGTAGTTTAATATTGTTCTAAGCAATTTCTAACATTTTAAATCCTTATTGCTGAAGTTGTGAGATGTAGTAACTACACAACTGCATGCAGTTATGAAAATGCATTTTTTGAATAGATCTGTTTTGATGTATTCAAAAGATGCAATAATTAATTATATTATCGTTAGTCATTTTTTGATATTTTGAGAAAGTTTTATTATAGTTCTATAGTTATTTCATTTGAAAAATGCTATTTTTAATAGTTTAATATGTCTTTTTTAGAGTTTTTACAGCCTTGAAATTGTATTTGCGAGATCTGGTGGTTAATTACATAGCTGATATGCAATTATTTTTTGATATCTGAATTTGAGAACAAATGATACTTAATTTTGAGCATTGCAGATCTCAAGAACATAATTTAAAGACCTTACCACGTGAGTTAGTGGTCTTTAACATAACTTATGATATTTCGATGCATCTATAAAGTTGATTTGTTTTAGTGCAAGTTCTACTATGTAGTTTTAAGCGGTTTAATATTTTGTTGGTTGTTCTTTTAGTATTTTTAAAGTCTTTCATGGCGATTTGAACATTTTAAGATAATGTCGAGATAGCTTATTTGTTAACTTTTTATAATCTAAAAAATGTTGGTTTATATGTTTATAAGATCAAGGTAGATTATCAATGCGATATTTATATTAAATGTTATCGAATTTTCAAAAAGGTAAATTTTAAAAGTTTGATTATTGGCAGATGGTAAACTTTGTGATTTAATGATACGGTATCTTGTAGATGATTTTAGTTAATCGTGGGATATGCATCAATTTGGAGTGAGAATAACAAGCGGAGCAGGAAAAAATTTAGGTAGCGGGATCTGATTTACAAATGATCATCAGTGAATACATTTTGTAATTACCTCGAGGGACTTGCCCAACAATTAGACTGTCATGCCCATAACAACAAATTCACAAGACATGTTTTTAATTTCATAAATGATGCGAAGCTTATCCAAATGGGAAGTATATTACAGTAACATGTATGATAAAGTAGTCAATTTTTGACCAACATTATTGTAGAAATACCCTTCAATACCAAGGGGATTAAACAAACAAGAATCAAAACTGAACCAAAGTAAAAAACCAACAGTAAACTCAAATCTGTGAGCAAGCCCGAGGCAACCCAGTATCATGATTAACCACCACAACCTCCCTATCACTTCCACATTGCAGCACATCCTGCCTCAGTTTCGCTCCCGCTTCCTTCAGCCCTTTCAAAGGCTTCGGCACATTGAACAGGTTCAGCACCGGCAACTTCGACGCCAGCGGCATCTTCCCACCCGGCAAATACATACTAAAATCATCCTTCATAAGCGGAACCTCGAAATCCTCCTTTTTATGCTTAACCACGTTATCCTTTGCACTTATATGGGCCCCCGGCTCCATATGATTAGTCGAAAAACTCATCTGATTCGGAAAGTTCGGGTACAAACTCACATACCCTCTCAAATACATCATATCGATTAAAAACTTCTTCCATGACGCTTGCCATCCATTTGTTCTCGACCTTGGTATCTGAACCGGATTCTCTTTTGCGTTCTCTGTGAATCTTGTGTTCATGTACGCGTAAAATTCCCTCCAGTGCTTTGGAAAAAACACCGCTCCCCAGCTGCACGGTAGCTGATGCAAATACGGAATGTTCGGATGGACCTGCTTGAAAAAGTCCGTCGCATTCCACTTTGGCCTTTCCTTGACGACCTCCACAAGCCGTGGGGTGTACAGAGAAATCGAGGATAGTTGCGGAATCGACACCTGTGGGTCGTAGTGGTACGCCATGAGCGCGTACTTTATCCATAGGTAGTAGTACGGCGACACCTCTATATCGTCTTCGAGCAGTAATCCGAAGTCGTCGTCCGAGGAAGGGTACCAGCTCTCGCTCACTGCACGGATCAGCCCGCCTTGTATGATCCTTCGTCGTATCGTTTTGGGCCCGTGCGCCCAGTTGAATGAACCAACTAGATTTAAAGTTTGGTTGTCCACTTTGCTGTCCATGTTGAAGCTGATCGGAATTTCATCGCCTAGATAGAATGCGTTCTCCAATGATCGTAACAGCCGTTGTAGCGAACCAGCTCGATTTTGTGTTATTATGTTCACCGACACTCTCATTTTGTTCCAATCTGCACATATATATGTTAGTTCATATTTTGTAATTTATAGTCCGAAGGCTTCAAAGTGAACAGAGTTCTTACTTGGTAAGGCGGTTGATCGCAAATCAGCCATCCACAGAACCTTCGAAATCGATCCCCTTGGCAAAAGCGCCAACACAGTCTTATTCTGACTCCCATCTGCAGCCATTTTCAGTGCATTCTTCACATTAACATCAGCATCGGCCACCGTAACAATCAAACTCGGATTATGAATCTTCACTAACCCTTTAATACTAGAATATATGGTTTGCATCACTGGAACTTCTGAATTTGATCCTCCTAAAACTGCCCCTACATCCAGATCGAAAATCTTAAATCTCCTCTCTGTGCAAACCACCTTAGGCCACTTCAAAGCAGCTGCAGCTGCTTCACAAGAACAAAATTTACCACCTGAAACAGCAATATAAGCCTTTTTGCCAACCGTAGACCTGAATTTCTCCAGTAAAGGAGCTAACGCTTTAACTTCCTGTACAGAGTGAGCATAGAATAGCACGTCTATCTTCTGAGGATTCATGGCTGCCCATTGAGTTATGTACCCTGTAGATAAGGCCTTCCACCATTGATCATCTCGAACTTGAACTATGTCCTTGAATATAACAGTCGTTTCAGATACGTAAGCAAGTCTGTGCTCACTGTCTCCCCATGTCTCTTTATCGTTAGGATCTACGGGTAATACATAGGACCCTGCGTTTCTATACTTCTGTAGCTGATAGCTGCCATATATATATATATATACACACAAATGATCAGTAAATATGTATAGTTATATATGAGTTGTGAAAGTTGGTTTATTACCTGAGGTGCAAATCTTCACCAGTCATAAACGTAAATGGCTTCTCAACGAACAAAGTCTTAACTAAGTCTGCAGATAAAAACCAAGAACTAGACAGGAAATCCACCTGCACAATCCTCTCTACTGTAATGTCATAAGCAGGATCAGGCAAATATAAACCTGCCTCTTTTGACTTGAACTTTCTATAGCTTGGGAAAGTAAAATCTTTTTGTCTGAAAGGCAGAATCCTCCCTATACTTCCCAACACTGCATTTCCATATTTCTCAGTTCCTCCCACATGGGTCAGAATCTCCAGCATTCTCGTTCCAGGTATCATATCATCATCAAGAATGTACACAAAGTCAGATTCAGTCTGTAGAGCCATCTGGAACCTTCCATAGTACTTGAAGTCATAATCTGAACTTATGAAGCTAATCCTTGAATCGTTATAGCTGTCTACTATTCTCTTTAAGGAGATCTCATTAGGGCTTCCAAAAGAAACAACCCAAACGTGATGGAAAGGTACAGTTTGATGGAGCAGAGAATCCAGTTGAGAACATAGTGTTTTTCTTTTGAAGTGGTTTAAGATAACGGTAACTTTAGGAATGCTGTTACTGTTTAAACTCCATTTTGACTTCAGCTGTAGCAGTTCTTGTAGGGTTTCGGGGCTGAAGGTGTTTTTTTGGAAGGTTAAGACTTCGGAGTAGAGGTCGGTTTTTAGCTTTATCATGGTGGCGTCAGTTGATTTTTTTTGTTCAAAGTTGATTTCCTCATGCTCGCAGATTGCAGCAGGCGAGTCCTGGGTGGAGATGAAACGGGTCCAACGTTGGGTTAAGTGGGTGGCCCATGAGAAGTCAGGCTTGGACCGGAGGTCGATGGTTGGGCCCATGTAATAGAGGAGGAAGGTGGCGTATATGGCGAAGGTGAATTGGAGGAGAGTAAGGGCTGCTACGAGGCGGGATGGGGACGATTTTGGTAGTCTGATTTTGTTAGTCGGTTTTACATAGTCGTTGATTACGTTTTCTAAGTAGTCGCTGCTTCGACTCATGCTTGGACTTCTAACTAAACCCATGTCTTTCTTGCTTGAATTTTTGTCAACTGTACATCATATAGAGAGAGAGAGAGAGATCAGTTACTATGACGGTTAAAAAAAAATTGTAAAGAAAATGACAATGAAATTCCAAATGTTCCAGTTGGTTGTGAATCATTGTTTTTGAATTGACTTCTATGAACATACAAAGTATGCAACTAAAATAAAATAAAGAAAACATGTAAATCCGAAATATAATTTATCAATGGTCAGTTTATCATAAATGGTGAGCTAATGGACATAAACAGAATAAGTGCCAAAAAGGTGATTCAAAATTCAAAATTTTGTTAAATAGGAGAAAATTTCACGTATGAATAATTTTAATTTGTCTTTTGAAAACAAGTTCATAAGCTAGAAGCTGCAGCAGCAGCATCAAGAAGAAGAAGAGTTACTACAACACTGAATATAAAAATGAAAGAATTTTAATTTTTGCTCATGAGCTGCTATTTCTACCGAGAATGCAAAATTATAAACTTCAATTCGAAAATTAAATAAATAGATATGAACTTACATTGTGAATGTTTTCCAGAGCTGTATTAAGAGAAAAAGATAATATTGTTGGGTATATGATGTATTTCTGATTTTAGAAGGCAGTTGAATTGTGCCTAAGTTGAAACTTTGATGTCCTAATTATATATAGAGTAGAGTAGTGTGTGAACGAATGATCATCAACGTTTGAGTAAATTAAGAAATAATTAAAGAAAATGATGCATGAAGAGTGAAACCAAAGAAGCAGATCACATGGAATATCAAGTTTTTCAATCTATGAGTAAGGAAGAAGTTATCGTTTCATTATAATTAGGGGATGAAAAATGTACGTTTTTCTCATGCTCCTTTTCACTTCAAGACATAATTAAAAATAACTTTCTGTACTGGTTATGATTGAGTTAGTTATAAAGAAGTCCCTCTTATGTTTTTTCACGTAAAAATTTTCGAACTGCAAATCTAGAAAAACGGTTGTAAAAGCAATTGATTATAGTGTCTTCTAACAAAACTCATAGACACATAAGCATTTGCTGCAAGCAATATCGAGATTTTCCTATAATAATTCAGCTTCTCGTTGAGCAAACATAACGGTAATAACACAAATAATAAAACAAAATTTAGAAGTCAAAGATTAATGAAGTAAACCTTTAAGTAAGCAACAATTTTCATCAAATGAGTTCCAAAATGATATGATAATAATTGTCAAACAGCAAACCCAAGAAAAAAATTCACATGTTTTTAAAGAGAATCACCTGGTATTGCAGTTTCTTGCTTGAGAAACATGTAAAAGGAATATGAACTAATAAAGCATCTGATGAGCTTACGCTATAACCACAAGCGCACCGCCTGAAATGTATATTAATTGTTCGAATTTCTATTTCAATATTCACACTAATTTTATTTGTACTCAAGTTCATGAATTGGTTCATATATTATGTACATGTAGAATAGCTCAGTAATGCCTTTTGCCAAACTTAGGCAAGAGTTTTGATACATATTGAAGAATGCTAGCTATTTTAAGATAGAATTTTGTTGTTTTTTCTTCTTCATTATTTCGTTCAAGTCAACTCATATATGTGTGCTAACTTGTATGTGTAATTTTTCTTTACTGGTCAAAGGTCAACTATGATTGGTAGGCTTTAATATGTTTGTTTACAATAAACAAACAGGCCTAACGCGTTCACATTAAACAAAGTTTCGGTAGTCATATACCACTGTAAATCCATTAGTGGAAATTAGGAAGGCATCCCTATCGTACTTTCATATTGTAAAGCGGATCTTTGTCAAAGTTTCATTGTAAAGCGGGTCCATGCTTTCTAGAAACGAAGAAAAATTATTGCTGAAACGTCAGCAACTTTTATAAATAAGTGCTGATATTTCAGCAACTTTCTCTGTCAAAGTTTCATTGTAAAAACAAAGAAAAATTATTGCTGAAATGCCAGCAACTTTTATAAATAAGTGCGGATATTTCAGCAACTTTCTCTGTCAAAGTTTCATTGTAAAAACAAAGAAAAATTATTGCTGAAATGTCAGCAACTTTTATAAGTAAGTGCTGTATGTACATTGTATTGGTAACTGGGTTAATTAAATAAGAAATTAAGAATGTAGGTGTACGCGGTGATACCAGTTAAATTTGGGCTTCGACGTTCAAGAGGCTATGTGTAATTAAGTAAGAGAGTTTGGGTTCATTTTCCATGACGCTCGAATGAGCATTTATCTTCGTTTAATGATGATGCGTGGCATCCTGCCTTGTGTTGTTGGGAAGGTATGAAGTGTTTGGAGCTAGGGTTGAAGGGATGCCTCTAGTCATCCCTGTCAAAATTTAACCCAACCTTTCAATTTTAATATAGTAGGCCTCAGGCAATTTAATTAGTTTTAGTACTCTGCCAAAATCCATTCAACCCACTCATAAATCACCAGCATTGTTTTCCCTTTATCACTTAAAAATCATAGTTTTCATTTCTTAAATGACAGAAAATCTGACGGCGATTCTCTCTCTCGTTTCTCCAGCCTCATTTATATTTCGAGTTCCGACTCATTTGCGATTTCTTCAACATCTCACTCGATTCAGATCAGATTCTACGTAGTTCGAACCTTTGTTAATAAGAATGATATGATTTTTCTATTTGAAAATTTTAGTTGATATATTTCACCACCTGTAAATATACAATATTTAATCTCAGTTGTTAGAAGATAAAAGTTGAAGACGACGCAGATGTTCATTCTTGAATGGTAGTCCAAAAAACTCGTATCGAAAGTAGATCCAGAGAAAAGTAGATCCAGAGAAATGTGATTTAATAGAGCAAAATCAAAACAATTGGTCAGTATTGAAAAGAGTGAATCGGGAAATAAGACAAATTTTGATAAAAAATTTGTCACAAGGGCACAATAATTCATTTTTTGGCTGAAAGACAAACTTTGGAAAAAATTAGATTGAAGGACAATGCTAGTTCTAACTGACATTATATTCGGTTTTTACACTATACAAAATGCTAGTTCTAACTAGCATTTAATTCAGTTTTTACACTATACAAAATGCTTGTTCTAACTAGCATTGTCCTTCAGCATAATTATTTTCAAAGTTTATCCTTCAGCCTAAAAATGAAACTTTTTGTCATTCGGACTAAGTTTTTTTCTCAAAGTTTGTCCTTATGCCTATTTTCCACTATTAAAAACGCATAGAAAGGAATGCAGTAGAAAAAAAAGAGTCAAAATACAAGTCATATGAGCCCTTTTTAGTAAAATGGTAAAAGCCAAAATTGTTAAACTGTCCGTGGAACCATACAGGACCATATGTATTTTGAATTCACGGTGTTTGAATCAAAAATGATACAAACAACCAAATGAGTATAGTAAAGAAAAGAATGAAGAAACTAAATAAAAACACAATAAACATGACACCAGAGTTTTATAGCAGTTTGGCTAATCGTTGTCTACATCCACTTAACTTTTTTGATGGTTTATAGTGTTGTTTACACTTCTGTTCTTACAGATTGGTATTGATCCGTTGAAGTACAAGAAAATTATATAGAGTTGTAGAGAAGTGAAAAAAACCACAAGAAAGCAGAAGAATCCCCAAATGAAACCCTATCTTCCTATTTATAGTTGTGGGCTACCTGAAAACTTGCTCCATAATTTCAACATCGTTCTTCACGCCCATGACCAATTCTCTAGAGAAAATGGTCAACAATATTCGTGGATTGGTACCGATCCATAAAATGTCCATATAGATTGTTTTGAATTCTTTGTCCTAGCTCGATTTGTGGATAGCTTCATGATTTCAAACTTATTTGCATTATTATTAGGTTGTTTTATTTATCAAAGTGATTGATCGGTAATGAAATGAAGTTGTAGTTCTCTAGAGTTCGAGGAGACCGATCATTGGTATATGCAAACGATCAGATGCGGCCAGAAATAGGTTGTAGATAGCATGGTTTTGGAGTGTAGAAAGTTGGGATGGTTTGGATGAAAACTCAGAGATCGGTGCTGATCTATATGGATCAATACCGGTCCTTGAGTTTTCATGCAAACCATTCCGATGGATCGCTACCGATCCATCACTTAGATGATTTTTGACTTGTGAATTTTTTTGGGGTGGACTTGTATTGGTTTCGCTATTCTGCTTGTGGTTGGTTTTTGGGCTTTGCGATCATCTCTTCTGGCTTCGTACCTTAATAAATTTCGAGTTTGATTCATCGAGTCCATCTGGATGCTGCCTGGTCAAAAGGCTGAATCACACTTACCCCCCAATGCATGCCTTGCGAATGGAAGGTGTGCTTTGCTCAAGAACAAATGTCGAAGTCTATGGAACTTTATTAGTTGAATCTTCTTATATATTAATCGTTCGAGTCATGGTGAATCATCTTGTTCCTTTGAATTCACCTATAATCAAAGCTCGTTTCAGATCATGATAGCTATGGATTCGAGCCCTTTCTTGAGTGTCAGTCATAGACAACGATCCCGTGTTCTCCCATAATTGGTAAACAATGAGCTGTATCACTAATTAGGATCATCTCGTATTTATCCAAGGGTAGCAGTCATATGTTGAATCTCGTTCTCTCTGGATCTTTAGTGATATCTGTGGCCTTTCCCAACTGATTGCTGAATTTTGATCTATCCAGATCGTTAATGGAACCCTAGGCCTCTCCGGACCGACAATCAAACCCATGATCTCCTTGAATCGTCAATAAATTCCATGGCCATTCAGGACCGATAGTTGAATCCATGATCTCTTCGGACCGTTAATTGAATCCGTAGCCATTCAGGGTCGGTAATCAAATTCATGGTCTCTTCAGACCGTTAATCAAATCCACGACCGTTCGGGGTCGATAATCAAATCTATGGTCTCATTGGATCCTTGCTAAGCCCAATCCGCTCGATCTTCGGCTAGAGGATTCAACGACAAGCAAGTCCATCTGATCATGCTTCAGTGAGGTAGCTTACTTATTACACTCTAGTCCATACTCTCTGACCGGGACTCAAAGCGATCAATATGTACAAGTCCATCAGCTCGCTCTTCGATGAGGGGACTTGCACCTTCCACTTCGGTCCCGTCTCGCCGATCAGGACTTAAAGCAATATCAGTCATCACATTCAATGTGGTTTTTCCAAAATCCAGATATTCAAATCAAATCAAATCTAAGAAAATAAGCAGAAATCCTAAGTATTCATACCAGACATCCGATGTAGAGCCTGCCTAGAGTAATCTAAGTCTCGTAAAGTGTAAGTGGTCCAAAGTTATTACCATCTTAAGTAGTCATCTCGGGCATCTGATAGAGTGTGCATAAGGACCATTCAGGATCCCGTACACGTGTAAGCGGCCCAAGGTTATTATCGTCTTTATTACTAAATACGAAAAGTAAAATGCAAAAAAAGAAACGAAAAAGCAAAGTGCAGGAATCGAATTCGACTCCTGTCCAACTCGATCATGCGTTGACTTTCCTCGACCTTAATCCAAGGCCGTTTCCATTCGGTGCGAAAAACGGCTACTCTTATTCCACCACCGTAGCATGAATTTTCACATACTGCTGCAATTGGTTGTTCCTTACTTGTTCCTTGATTAGGTCGTACAAATGCCTACAATCATTTTTGTTATGCCCATCCAGCTCATGAAATAGGCCGCACTTCCCCAACTTCCTCTTATAGTCAGTAGACTCTCTTCTTTTTGGTTTCTGATAGGGGATTCATCCTCTAGTATCGAAGTAAATCCGCTCTACGGTCTTACTGTATAAGAAGAGAACCTCAGTTTCCTTCTTTACCGCTTTGGTCCTCCAAAGCTATTATCCATTTTCCATTTTCCTTTATCCTTACTAGATCTTGCGCTGGATGTCCCTCTGCCATCCACAACAGCGATTTCTTCCTGCTCAGCATTAGCGTTTGCTCAGCATTAGCGTCCTCCTGATGTAAGTACCTTTTGGCCTCATGATAAAACTCCACGAGATCCATCGGCGGATCCCATTTCAAACTTACCTTGAAATCTATTTTACTAGCCACTCTCGAAGCTGCCGCCAGTAGAATCACTGATAGATCAGGTCATCTACTGAGGCAGCCATCGCATTAAACCTTACCAAAAAACTCTTGAAGGCTCATCGGTCCTTTGCTTCGCATTTGATAATGTCATAACATTATAGTTCATGAAATATGGACTCAAAACTGCTTCATGAATCTACTCACTAACTCGGCCCGTGTGCTAATGGAACCGTTCTCCAACTGCCTAAACCATAATGCCGCCAAATCTTTAAGATATAAAGGAAAACATCATACCATGACCTCTTCAGATGCACCCAACGCCTCTATGTGTAGGAAATACCTCATCAAATGAGCCGTTGGATCTGTCTAATACGTCTCCAATGTTGGTAGCTTGAAATCGGGCAGATTCCTAACGTACCGAATATTCGAAGTGAATGGACTCCTATTTACATCCTCCAGGCTCCAATTAGGTAATCCACCCCTCATTGCTTGTCTCATCATCACAGCAAGTCCATCATTGTCATCTAAAGGAATTCTCAAGTTTTCATTCTCCGCCCACCCCCCGTTTCCATAGGGGAATCCCTACACGTACTCTTTCGGTCATGCTTATACATTCCGATTCACCTTTAAACACTCTACCTTATCTCCTGGATGTGCATCATTTCCACCCAAGTCAACATTGGCCATGCCTCTGAGTTCTTATGGATAATACTGATCCATAGGACTTGTTTAGGATTCATTCTATTTTGATCTATTTGGCTTCTATGTACATTTTCTCCAACTCCTGGCATTTGGGTCCGGTTTGCAACGAATTCGGCTGTTCCTATTTGTCCCATTCTCCTAAAGAAACTCTCCAACATCTCTTCCTAGTGTGCTATCATCCTTTCTTGCAATCCATTCATCATAGTCTCCATTTTATTCTTAATTATGTAAATGGATGGGGGGTTGGCTCCTAAGAATGCCTCTTGGCCGTCCCTTTATTGATTTCCACTAACAGTGGCCTTCCTAGTCGATTGCCTTATCATTTTGAACCTTTTCAAATCTCAATTCAACAAATTCAAGTATTTCTCAATGAAAGTACCAAAATATTTGAATGAAAAATGGCATAAATATCCAAATGAGTATAGTAGAGAAAAGAGTGAAGGAACTGGATAAAAACACGTACAAAAAAGACACTAGAGTTTTATACTAGTTCGACTAATCGTTGTCTACATCCACTTAACTTTATTTGTAGTTTATAATGTTGTTGACACTTTTGTTCTTACTGATCGGTATGGATCTGTGGAAGTACAAGAGAATTATATAAAAGTTGTAAAGAAGTGAAAAAGATCATAAGTAAGTAGAAGGATCCCCTAAATGAAATCCTTTCCTCCGATTTATATTTGTAGGTTGCCTGAAAATTCACCCCATGATCTCCACCTCGCACTCCACATCCAAGACTAATTATTCAAAAAAATGGTCGCCACCTCATCAATATTCGTGGATCGGTAACGATCCATAAAATGACCATATAGATTGTTTTGAATGCTTTTTCTTGGCTCGATTTATGGTTAGCTTCATGATTCCAAACTTGTTTGCATCATTAGTAGTTTGTTTCTTTATCAAAGTGATGGATCAGTGATGAAATGAAGTTGCAGTTCTCTAGAGTTGGAGCAGATCGATAATTGGTCCATGCAAACAATCACAGATGAATAGGAATGGGTTGTAGGAAGCATAGCTTTTGAGTGTAGAAAGTTTGGGATGGTTTGGATGAAAACTTAGGGATCGGTACCAATCCATAAGGATGGATCCGTACCGATCTATCACTTAGATGATTTTTGACTTGTGAACTTTTGTGGTGGACTTGTATTGGTTTTTCTATTCTAGTTGTACTTGGTTTTTGGGCTTCATAATCACCTCCTCAGGCTTTCTTCCTTAATAGTATTCGATTTTGATTCATCGAGTCCATTCGGATACTTCCTGGTCGAAAGGCTGGATAACACATAGAAAATGTTTCTGTCAAGATATCATTTTACATATGTAGTTGTTATCCATATAATTTCTAAAGGATATAAGCAGAAGAAGCCTTGTCGTATATGATCAATAACATATGTAGTCAATGCCTCTTCTCTTTGATATCGCCCTAATCAGTTTCATCATCAATCAACATCACTGATAACCAATGCAGCTTGTCACCGATGCTAACATAGGATAATATCCTATAGTGGAACTTCGTTTAAGAGCAAGCAATTCACATAATTCTGTAATAAGAATGGAATCATCAAGATTTTTTCATTTATAGCACTTCCTAAGGCTAATGGAGCCCTTGAAGCTGCTAATAAGATAGTTATGACCATTCTCAAAAAAGCTATTAGACAAGACTAAAGGAAATTGGATAGAAGAACTACCTCTTGTACTTTGGGCATATAGAACTTCTACTAAAACTACAGTAGGACATACTCTATATTCCTTAACATATGGTTGTGAAGCTATGTTTCCAATTGAGGTCGAAGTACCTTCTCATCGAAGGATTGTATATGCATTTAATTCAAATCAAGAATTGAAGAAAGAATCCTTTGACTTAATTAATGAGCTAAGAGATGAAGCAGCCATACGAATAGCTGAGTATCAACGATGAATATCCAAATATTACAATTATAGAGTAAAGGAAAGAACATTTCAAAAGGGTGATTTAATGCTCCATAGAGTAATGGAAAATACTAAGAATCTGGCAGACAGACCACTAGGTCTGATTTGGGTAGGGCCACTAATTATACACAAAGTAATCCCACCCTTGACCTATAAACTCTGCCGACTAGATAACATCATAGTAAGAATATAGAACGCCGAACATTTACGTCCATATTTTCCAATACTAGATGAATACAGAACCTGAAGAAAAAGTGTTCACTAGCTCAACCATGGAAGGGAATAAGATTCCCAAAAGGTGAAGGACTTGGTTATCAAAGGCCTCACGAAATAAGTGCCTTCAGTGTCATCGTCAAAGGCCTCACTGAAGCGCCTCTTGGAGGGAGGATGGAATAAGCCTTTGGCTCAGTCTAAGGTGGTCTGGCTGAAGCATTGAGCCAGCCTTCAGTGCCGCACTACAACAAACAGGACCTTTAACGGCATTTTAAAAACGCTATAAAAGCTTTTAACAGCGTTTTTATGTATGCTGTATATCGGCATGCAGTTATATGTCAGGGATATACAATGACAATAACTAAATGCTGTTAAATGTCCCTTTTAACAGCGTTTGGTTGGGTGCAGTTAGAGATCTTTTTAGCGTTTGTTTCGTGCTAAGATAAGATTTCATAGCGTTTTTTCAATGCTGTGATATTTATTTACAGCATTTCGTTGTTGCAATAGATCGTGCTTTATGTTTTTAGATATAATTTAACAGAATTTTTAAAACGCTGTGGAAGGTTTCAACAGTATTTTAAAAACGTTGTGGAAGGTTTCAACAGTGTTTTAAAAATGCTGTTAAATGTTTTAATTCCATTTCAGTAAACATCCGCCACAATGTGTATATATACACCACATTTCAAAATTAGCATATTATATCAATACCACATTTTGGACACATATTTAATAACTAATGTATGAAATTTCATAATCAAAATACACAATATTCTTACACCAAACATAAACAGTTTATCATTAATAGTTCAAAAACAAAATATAGAACAAGTAGTACATACATAAAAACCAAAAAGTACTTCGAGCACCAAAAATAACTTCGATCCATAACTCATTGCAACCTTTTTTTGCATCACAGTCATCTATCTACCTATAAAGCAAAAGTAATGCTTGAGAATCAATTCATCAAAAAAGTGTACATAAAGTTAAATTGGATTCATAATGTAAACACTAAATATTCATCACATTATTTCATTAGGCGGTTGACTAATACAAAGTATACAACATGCCATAAAATCATGTAGCATTTACAAGTGAAGTAGAGTAAAATAATAATAAACGAACTCGGTAATTTACTTGGAGTAAAATCATGCTGCATATTATCGACATATGAATTGGTCTGTTTACAAATCACATAAACTAGTCGTCGATGTTGTTAACTAAGTGGTCCTCTCAGCATACCAATATAGGTGCAGTCAGTTTTCAAAAATTAGACTCGGTTTATAAGTTGGACTTGATTCTTGAAACCGAGACTCGGTTAAATTGAGATTCAATGTTACTTGATTCAATGTTATCTAGGTTTGTTGTAGTGTTCTTAAATTCAGATTCAATGTTACTTTCATAGTTGCTATATAAAAATTACTTTTACCAGATCTCAAAATATTCTCTTTATATTGTTGTTGCATGTTAACTTCAAAAAATACATAACAACATTACATTAAATAGATGAACATCAAAGGAGAATCGATTAAATCATATACAGAATTGTGTTAATTTTTAACTTATAACAGGATAGATAATTAAATATTTCATCGCATCATAAAAGAAAACTGAATAACTTGGTTAACTTAGTTAATTTTTGTAAAATTAATTAACTTAGTTAGTTTCTTTGAAAATTATTTAACTTTTATAAACATTTAGTCAACTTGGTTAATTTTTATAAAACTTAATTATTCTGTATAAGCTTAGTTATTTCTTTATAAAATTTGCTTAACATAGATTTTTTGTAAAAATTAATTATTTTTTGTGAGATTAGTTAACTTTGTAAAATTAGTTAATTTAGAAATTCAATTTAGTAAATTTCTATAAAATCTAGCTAATTTTTAATACCTTGCTAAGAAAATAAACCTAGCTAATTTTTCATAACTTGGTCAACTTAGTGAAATATTTATTAAATTTCAATAAATTCCTTTAGCAATTTACTTAATTTAGTTAAATTTCTATACAATATTGTTAATTTTTATAAACTTATTTAATTTTTATAAAACTCGGTTAAATTTACAAACTTAGTTAATTTAGTCAGACGTGTATGGAACTTGGTTTAATTCTATAATAACAAGTAAAATTTTATTAACTTAGTTATTTTTATAAACTTTTTAAATTTTATAAAACTTAGTTAACTTTTATAAAAATTAGGTATTTTTTATAAAATATGTTGTTTTTCTACACGCGCATTATAACCGGGTTCCTATCACATATAACTAAACATACTTTATATAGCATACACATTAAAATTAATAAAAACATATCTTTGATTAGCAATTTTAACCAGTAACCTCCCAGATAGCAAAATAATGTTTTATGTACACATGTAAGAAAGTAAAGGGAATAATTAAGGTGCAAATCTATAAAAGAGCCACCTAATTATGAAAAAGAGTTGAATGCTTAATATAAAACTTAATTAATATAAAATTATTTCAAATGATGAAGTATTGAAATGGAAAAAAGTAATAAAAAATCCCCGCATATTTTACTCTTCAGCAACCTTCAGATTAATCTCTGAACAAAATTCATTGTCGTCCTAGTCTAATCTGAAAAATAACCAACAATATTAGTATAATATGATATTCTTAAGTATATTTCATAATATTGAACGCCAGAGTCCAGATTCATCAAATATTGACCAAAACACAATGACCTGCATGTTTGAAAATGAAGACATATGCTTTCCAAATTTGACTTTGGTTAGCAGGAAACTACTGTATATCTGTAATCCCTTCTGGACTTTGACATACCATTAAGAATTTGATTGTGTTTCATAGCTTGTACAAAGTTAATTGAAACATACCCTTTATGCAGGGATGTCTTCTTCAGTCACTGCCATTGCATTTATGATTGTCTTCTATTGGGACCTAGGACATAGAAATTATAGCAAGGCAGAGAAATTTACATCCATTGAGATTAGCACCAGTATCGTGAGCAAAAAATAAAAAACTAATGAGCAGGTGCTAAAACTGTTTTAAATTTATAAAATATGACCATCTGTATAATGAATTGCATTAGTTAAATGGTGTTATAGGGAAGTAATTTTATATATCTAAAGAAACCTCAAACTGACACAAAGTAATAACAAGGATAACCAAAATATTTTTGATTCTGTGGGTCCAAATCTAGATGAATAAAGATGACCAACATTATTTCTATATCCGTTATGAAGTTAGAAAAGTCATCAAGTACTTACATCATATTATGCAAGAATTCACCTCTCGGAAGATTAAACTTCTTTACATTATCAGCTGATGCTGAAGCAAAAGTATTCCAACATTATACATCGAAATGAAATTTTGTCAGAAACAATAGTTTTTAAGGGTCTTGTTAGTAGGGAAAAACTTGAAAATAGCTAAATGATATAGCACTATTTTACTCTACATGATGAAATGCCAAGGCACAGACTACTTTCTTGTGATATGTGAGAGTTGTGATTATTTCCCTAGAGAAGATGATAATAGTCAGTTCTATACTTTCAATCAACATGTAAATTTTAGGAGAAGTTGAACGAGAAACTAAGAATATATGTATATCTTAACAATATAAAGTAGTGAATTAGTGCAGAATAATAACATAAGGATACATCAGTAAGCATTATGAAAAAAAAGCAATACACAGTATCATTTACAACAGGAAATAATATACGACAAGCCTACAAAGATACTTTCCTCTAACATGTTCAATTTAACAAGCATCAATTTACGAGTATTTATTACATATAATTATTGGTTAGATGCCTATAATATTTTTTTGAGAAGCTAACTTATCATCTAACAAAAACGAAGTATACTGTAAGTAGGCAAAGATGATAGAATGATCAACCTATAAAAAAACGACATAAAACTAGAATCTACTGCGGTAGCCAAAAAATTGGAACAAAAACTTATAGTCTATCTTGCAAATAATATTTTAAAAACATTTTTTTTTACTTATTTAGAGCATACCATGGGGCAAGGACTTTGCTTTAATTCATGGATTCCCATTATTTGATTCACTATATCCTTAAGCATTACTAGATTCCAGTTTAAATGCCAAAGTCTTAACTCTATCTCTTCATCCATTGACCTATTACACAAACAAGGTGCCACTAGTGGATGTCTTTAAAGATTTTGAATTTTGCAGTAAACTGCGGAAAAAAAATAAAATCATAAAGCTATGAAGATATATTATCTAACTTAATGTTTCTTTAGCTTCAGTTTTATGCTACAATCTGTAGCAATACGCTGAAATCTAGTCTAAATTTCAAATTATACATCGTATAAAGGTAAAAAAAAATTAATGACTTAAAAATCAAACTAACGAGCTTACCGTATGATGTACAGATTCAATAGTTTAGTTCTAGATGCCAATAACCAACATAACACAAGATAAGGCAGAATGCTATAACATCATTAGGCATTTAGCGCTAATGCTCAAAAGTTCAGCTTAGAAAAAGCCCAATGGACCTCGAACAGAGCTTTTGACAGCATAATAAGCAACTATATTGAAGGCTATGTCTATATGGATCATTGTAATATTAGTAGGCAGTAGTTAGGCACTAAGCTGAAAGAATATGAAGTTCAAGAAAAGCATTAACTAGAATAATTTACATCATGTAATTTTATTTTCAATCTTCTTAAGTTATATAATTGTTGGAGAAGCTCAACTAAGTCATATTCCCTCTCTTTATCCACAATTTCCATGTGTAATCCCTCTTTTGGGAGGCAAATGGAATTAAAAACATAGAGGTGAGTTGTGGTTAGAAAGAGCAAGGTAAAAAGATCTACCAATTGCAAAATAAAATTAAATAAATTTGCCAATGAACTTTATTCCTTAATGATACAAAACCAAAAAGACTAGAATGTTCACCCTACCACATCAACAATAGTTAAATTCAGTTTAATTAGGGTCATAAAATAATAATGATTCATATTATCAATAATCAACAATATAAATTGCTTACCCATTCACAATACTGCAATGAAAATCTAAAAATGAATTTACCTGTTATATCACATGCTGATCCACGAACAACAATCCCTACAACCCTGTGCACATAAGAGTTCATTGGTATGGTTGTTCTCACCTACAAATTCCAATCACAGTTCTAACTTTTTAAGATTAAAGTTAGTTAAATTAATATCTTAAGAAAATATGGACATTAAATACCTTAAATGTTGTACATTGATCTGTCTTATTTGTCAGTTGCGGGAAACATGAGCTCTGCTTCCTCAATTCAACTAAATATAGAAATAATACAATACCTAGAAAAAGGCAGTGCATGTACCGCCTTTCTACATTTGTATAAAGCAGTAGCATTACCTTCGTACAAGGCAGTAGCACTGAGCACTGCCTTGTAAAAAATTAATATCATATGTTTTTACAAGGCAGTGCTACTGCCTTGTAAAAGGCAGTTCATGTACTGCCTTTGTAGAAGGCAGTAGCACTGCCTTATAAAAGGAAGTTCGTGTACTGCCTTTGTAGCACTGCCTTGTAAAAATGTACACTATAATTGTACCTTTTTGGTACCAATTTTCTTGAACATGCTACTAATTCACTTAAAAATGGAAGCTTGGTATACAATTTATATAGGAGATTGCCTGTCGTCTAAGAGAATTGAGAAGTATTGGGATAGACAACAAGAGTAAGATATACATTGTTGGAGGATCCGACGACAGCTTAATGAAAAACTTTGTTCGAAACTAAAATTATTCCCTACATTAGTTTCTAAGAAGAAAAAGAAAATCATATTCCCCTTAAGTACAACTTTGAGATGAATACTACTGCGTGTTGTGAATTTTCTTTCACTGCAATTTCAACGTGCATCCTCTTATCGCAATTTACATAATCTTGAGTGTGCATTAAGCTTTTTGATGTTAGTGCACCTATTTTGAAAATTCATTTACTATGTATATAAATTCATAATTAACATGTAAAAACCATGATAAGCTAGAATCAAATAGTAGTTTTATGCTCAAATTATGTCAGGGAAAAAATATTGCAGTTATGCTTAGAAAAATGATCAAGGATTTCATTGTCTGGAAAACTTTTAAAACTTAACTCAGTTGTAAAATATTATTGGACATCTATGCAAATTATATTTTATTATTATGGATTCCTACATGTGGGCCTCACGTGTCAAATAATAATTTATGCAAATGATCCTATAGCTAGTCATGAGTGGATACAGGACATACCTAGAAGAAATGTACAAGACAAATGATAATAATCCTTTAAGCTAAGCACATATTGTTTTACCTTCATATAAAGTTTTGTGAAGAAGTACAGTTACTATAAATGATACCAAGTTCACGTAAATCAGATGTTTCTATTCTTTAGAGTTCATATGTCTGTACCCAAATCCAGATATCCAACAGTCACCTACTTTGGAATAGTTGATAAAACTATCAATTAGACTTTGAGAAATTACGACATGTAAATAGAAATAAGATACTAGTTTCACAGGCAGGAAAGAAAATTACATCAAATAAAGAGGCAGTCCTGTGCATTGTATTTCAGACAGTCCTGATGCTTAATTCTATGTACAGAGCCATATTTAATGTTGTACATATATAAAGGATCAAGCATTCACAAGTCTATCTAACCTAGGTGAACATAAATAACCAAACTAAAAAAATCTTAAAGCCTGAAACATAACATAATATCAAAATATACTTCGTAGTACATATATTATACAGCGTATTACCGTGAAACATAATATTAACAAAATCATTTTTTATGGCCCAAACTTGCTTTGAAATGTACGAACAATAAATTATCTTTTATACAAACACAAAAGATATGAATGATCAATTTTATTCTTTAGAAACGTCTCAGCATTAAATTTTAAATGCAAAAGCATTAACAATATGGATTAAAATGATTGTTATTTGGATCACTTCAGCCTTACCTTCTCTACTGTACTCATCAAACTACTGCACATTCCTTAACAACCATATTCATTACTAGTTGCAAGTAGTGGTATTTCAACCACAGATACTCTGTTTATTCTGGAAGAAATAAATCATATAATTCCATATTAGACTATAACTAAGACACAAATTTAAACAATTATGTTTGTTGATAAGAAGCCAATAGTGAAGTAAATTAGCATACTTTATAAATGTTTATTTTTTTCCTAGTAGGATATAAGTTTTTGCTTCCAGTCACAACATACTTTGGATGAGAAAGCTTTTATTTTAATATTAGAGGAATATGATGTCATTGTATTAAATGATAACAACGTGTTACTCCAAAGCAATTTGGTAATAAAAAGTGAGCAAAATAACAACAATCTGTAATCTATTTATTTTACACGTTTACGTGTATTATGAAATTAGACATTACCTAAATAATGCTATACAGATAATACCATCTTCTCTCTTCAAGACCAAGGTGTAAAACCCTTTACAATTTAACCGTACACCTGCCAAATTGATAACGATGTCAATATTAAATATTAAGTACTTATATATTAAATATTCCACCTTGCTTTAAATTGATGAATTCAAAGGAAATCATATTGGATTTTTGTTGATAATGTTATAGTTTATTGCTTACTATGTTCTTAACATTAAGCTTATTTGTATATCAATTTGGAATATGCTAATCAATAAGCATTTGTTTGCTATTTTCCTAAGCAGACAACAAATAATGGCTAAATAAAACAAAAACGAAATAGGTGTACGCCCAACTAAAGGTGACGTTAACGGAGTAAAATAGAAATAATTAAACAAAATAATTGAATTTAGAAACCAGTAGATTTAATATGCAATTCATTAAGTGAGAAAACTTCCACGTGATTTTCGAGAATATTGTTCATGTTCTCCTCCTTACTTTTGGTCTGAAAAACCCATCTCGCTTGAAGTTCGACCTAAATTGGGCACATATTAATGAGTAGAAATAAGAATAAAAGTTGATAACGATGAGATTATTTCATACCGATTGTTGTAGCAGGATCATCGAACAAAGGGACAAATCACCAATTCAGCAAATCTATTTCAACCTAGGTTTGTACATGGGTGTATGTAAGAAATTTGGGGAAGTTCTCAAAAACTATAGGCTTAGTTAGGTAGAGGAGCGCATACGATTTGATGAAGTTCAAAGGAAGTGGAGATTGCGAAGACATCTAAGCATGGGTTGAGGTGGGGATCGACTAATGTTAAATTGGATTTAAATTGAATTTTGTAGTTAGGGCGTTTTCCTGTCTAAATGGAGGATGAAAGTTATGGTGGGAAAGAAAATTTTGAGGAGATTAGAACGTGAAAGTTCATCGCCTTTAATTTCGTATCTAACAGCGGTTTCAGTTTACACAACTAAGATAGGGTTTTTCATTTTACCTTTTTACTATAAAAAAGTTAATAATTGCAACTATGTTAGAAAGGCTATTCACACATGCTATTGGAAGTGTATTTTCTTGTAGTGCCGTCTTCAAAAGCCTCACCGAAGTGCCTGTGGAGTAAGCCTTTGGCCCTGTTTAAGGTGGCCTGGCCAAAGCACTGAATCAGCCTTCAGTGCCGTCATTAAAGGCCTCAATGAAGCTTCTTTTAGATGAAGGTCAGGTAAGTTTATTGTTTTGCTTAAGAATAGCATACCAAATGCACCGAACAACAGACCTAAATCATCACCTAAGACGATGATAAGGGGATTGATCCAAGTAGAGTTTATCACCTAAGATGGCACCAAAAAGTTCATTCAAAATCAGGGCCAAGTAGTGCTCCAAATCAATCAATCTTCTAGGGGAAGATTTATCAAAATCAGAGCCAAGTATCGCTCCAAACCAATTAATCTTTTGGAGGAAGATCTACCAAAAATAAATGTAACGACCCGTAAAATTTCAATAATTAAACTTGTTAAATTAGTAAGTTTTGGTAATTAAATATGACAAAAAAACTTTGTAATTTAATAATGAAAGGAATGTTAAAATGAAATGTGACAATGTAATAAAACTAATTATTAACAATTGAAAATGAAATTCCCATAATGAAATGATGAAAAATTGTTATACTTGGTTATAGAATTGATATAAGAAAACCAGTGTAAACATTGGTTTACTAAATGAAATAGTATGAAATAAATGACCATTGAATAAAATTTGAGTTATGTAAGGAATTGCAACATTTGTGTGTAAATAATGAATTCATAAATGTAAATTAAAGGTTATAGTAACGGTTGTAAGTTACTGTTTAATTGGTCTATTAATTTAGCTATAATGTTATATTTGGGTATCAATTGAATATAAGTAAATAAGGGTAAGTGTGGGGTAAATAAATGAATTAGTATGATTAATGGTAATTGAATGAATTCATATTATGTAAGTAATTATAATAATGAGTTGAAAATAATAAACTTAAGCGTAAATCTAACGTTATGGTAACAATCATCATAAATTACCTATATAATTAGTCTGCGAAACTAATTGGAAATCAATCACATTAAAATGAAAGTAAATGTTCATTAATGCAAGTGAGGACAGTAATTGTAAAGTGCGAATGTAATAAAATAAACGGAAACGTATATTTAATTCATAGATAAAATAAAGGAACGAAACCAAGATGAATAAATTAATCGAGGTTTTAATTATAATGAATGTATATATTTGACAAATTCAATATAATTGAAACAACAGTTAATACAAAGGAAAGATGAAAATTTAAAAATATTAATGTAATGAAAGACAAACAAATACTAACTAGGTTTATAGAGTAATAAAAGACTTAATAAAAAGGATTAGAATTGAATCAAACCAGTTATTTGGAATAAATTATAATTAAATGAATTCAATTCACAATAAATGAAGTTAAATACCATGACAATTGATATTGGGATGAATTGGGAATTTACTGATGTATAAACCAATGTTAACATTACCTATGATATGATAAGCTAATAATTGATTTCATAACTAGGTTGAGAAATCAATTAAATGTATTTATTGGAATTTCAATTGATAATTAATGAACTTATTAAAATTGATATTAAATACGCAAATGGGTAAATTAATCAACTTTGAATTGATATCTAAATTTTTCAAAGTACTGCAATTGTTTAAGAAATAAAAAATGATAAGATTTGTTAATTTTGAAATTGGAATTTGAAAATTTTGGTTAATTGATTTAATATTTATTTATTTAATTAACTGAAATATAGCCATTTTGGCCACTGACTCGGATTTCGACGAAATCAGTTTCATTTGATCCGTAACAGTGAATTATTGTAGGATTTCAAGTTTCATATCGATCGGAACTGTCATTTGATCGTACGGGCTGGAAACGCCAATGTAACGACCCGGAATTTTGGGCAATATCGATTTAATAATCTGCAATAATAACTTAATTGATTTGATAAATTTTCTTTATAATTTTAATTTAATTTTGTGAAATTAATCTTTTAATGGATAACAAATATTTAATCTGGTAAGTGTGATCAATATCTTTTAACAATTTAAAAATTGGTTAGAATTGTTTTTCAAAAGCTAATAAATTTTATTCTATTTATAATATATATGTTTGATATATATTGTGAATGGGAATATCTTTTGTTTTAAACTAAAAATTGAATTCTCAATTGTAATATATGTAAGCATATGTTATAATTTGATATTGTTTTGAAAATCTAATTTAATTTATTAATAAATTATATATTAATGAATATTGTAATTGAAGCTTTGTTTTAAAACATAATGTTTTTTTTTTTCAAAAGATAATTTAGTTTAATTCAATTATTTCAAATATAAGATTGTGATTTATTTTTAATAAGATAGTTTAAAAATGGTTCTAAACAAAGTTTTGTTTTGTTTCCTCTTAAAATGTTTACATTAAAAATGAATGTTTAAGATTTAAAATAACATGTATAAGATGTATATCATAACTAACTTTAGAGTATTTATATATATTTTAAATTAAATAAGTAAGTATATTTACATTTAAAACTAAATAAAATTTAATTAAAATACAAATAAACATGTGTAAACATGTTAACACTCTTTTAATAAAACTTGTGAGTAAATTAAGATTTATAGTGACAAGTGTCTTCCTTTAAGAATTATTTTTCTTTAAAATTCTTATTATCATAACATAATTCATTCAAAACTTAAGGGGATTTGTTTCTTTTCCAATTTACAATCTTTCTTCTTCCTCTCAAATTATTTTTCTTCCTTCATGAATCACAGATCAAACCATAAAAGTTTTTCAAATCTGAAATTTAAAACCCAAAAGGTTAAACCTGTAAAATCAAATCTGAGGTAAAACTAAATCTGCAAAGCAATTAAAGTTGCAACTCCAAATCTCCTGCAAAACCAAATGAAATTCAACATTTTGCATCATCAGTTAAAGCATGCAGTAGGAAGCGTGGTGGGTACTCGCGTGTTACGAGGGAAACTCGGGTAGGTGTTCGAGTTGTACCCGGGGGTGACTCGAAGAAGATGGAGGGCCAAGTTGCTTCGGGAATTACGCGAGTGTTGCCTGGGTTTGTACTCGGGTTTTAGGTGATCGCTTGAGATTTCTGGTTGTACTTTGGGTTGGTGCTTGAATTGGTACCTGGGGATTGAATGAATCAAGTCAAGTTTCATGAATTGCAACTTGTAGTTTAAAAATAGGTGTTATTCAAACTCATAAAAGTATTAGTTAAATTTATTTGTAAATTTTAATGGTTTTAAAGGGGTAACATTTGTAAGCAATTAACCAATTTAATTCTAATTTATAAGGAAGCGATCTAAATCAAAGTCTCAGGTTTAAAGGTTTAAGTAATGATTTGGTAACTCAAGATTTCAAATCATTTTTGAAAATAAATAAGTTTAAATTGAATAATTAAATTATTTTGAAATTTTAAATTTGATTTCTTAATAAACTTATTTACAAACAAGATTATTATTATGATTTTGAAAACAAATTGAATAAATTTGTTTTAAGTTAGTGAAATTTAATTTAAGTTCAAATAATTTAATTATAAAGACAAATAGGGTTAATTTATCTTTGTTATTAACTTTAGAATACTTGATTTAAATATGATTTGTAATTAAGTAAAGAATTAATTAAGATAAATGCTTTTTCTTAATTAATTAAGGATTTTTAAATATAATTAATTAATTGTTTAATTAATTTTAAATAATTAGTTAATTGTTTATTAAATTTTAAAATAATCACTTAATTAGGGATTAATTAAGTGTAATTACTTAATGAAGTAATTAATGGTTAATTTTTGAATATAATTAGAAGGGTAATTACTTATGATAGTAATTAGAGAAGTTACTCATGGAGTAATTAATTGAAGTGATTAATGGAATCACTTAATATTATCAATCAAAGAATTGATTAATATAATTGTTTTAAAGTTAATTAATTATGAAGTAATTAATTAATTAAGAATTATTTAATGATGAAATTAATTATTTGTTAGGTAATTTATTAAGAGATTGATTGAGAGTTATTAATGAAGTAATTATGAGGTAATTACTTAATTTATTTAAGTTAATTAATTAATGTGATTAATTAATTAATTAATGAGATTAAATTAAGGTTAATTACTAAGTGTAATTAATTAAAATTGTAATTAATTATTAAAGTAATTAATTAAGGATTTGTTATTTAATTTAATTGAATAATAATTACTTAATGAAGTAATTAAAGATTAATTAAATGGATTAATTAATCAAGGATTAATATAATTAATTTAGAAGTTAATTAATTAAGAAGTTAATTAATTAAGATAAGTAATTACAAGTTGTTAATTACTGATTAAAGAAATGGTTAATTATAAGTTAATTATTTAATTAATTAAAGGGTTAATTAATTAATAAGGATTATTTAATTAATTAATCAAGGTTGATTAATAAAAGTAATTAATTTAAAGTATGATTAATTAACTGTAACTAATTGAGGATTAATGTAATTAATTAATGAAGGATCATTAATTATTGTAATTAATGATAGTAATTTAAGGTTAATTAATGAATATGGTTAGGGTTAATTACTTGAATGTAATTAAAGAATAATTAATCAAGGAAGATTAATTAAGGAAGATCATTTAGAGATGATAATGAATTTAATTTGTAATAAATCAATAATCCAAGTGATTAAAAGGTAGTATTTAATTTAATTAGAGGTTAATTAAATTAATTAAGAGTTAATCAATTCTGCTATGGGTGATTGATTAATATTGAATGGTTGATATTGAGTGATTGATATTGGATGTTGAATGATATTGGATGATTGATATTGGGAGATTGGTTGATACTGGATGATTTGGATGACTATGATATTTGTGATATGTTTCTTTGTGAGATGAATGTTGATATGAATTATCTATTACGATAATGTTATTCATCTATCTGTTTATATCATCCTAAATATAAGTTTAATTGTTAAATTCTTTAAGTACAACATGGACATTAAAATGGCGTTTGGTTTCGATGAGACCGGGATCGGGTTTCCATATTTGGATATCCGAAAACCACATCGATTCCAATTAAACGTTAGGTCGTTAATCCAAGTGGAGCAAGTGAAGACTCGAGGTGTAAGGGCTATACGTCAGCATAACTCTGTGGGTGATTCCGTAATGAGTTTGACGGAATAGTACTTATAGGTTCGAGATGGTGATTTAGAGTGCAAGGGCTATGGTCGTTGACTCTGAGGGTGATTTCAATAATGAGTGCAACGAGATAGTGTCTTCGGTTTCGTTCGAACCCGGAACGAACTTGTATGGATTGAATGCTTTTAGCACATCGTTAGGTAGACGATGAGCATTCTAAGAGATGTGTCCTATAAAGGTAATCGCAGCCTCAAGCCTCATAAACCGGGAATGGCTAAAACAGGGGAGGTGCAGCAAGGCTTCGTGGGTAGCTCCCACTGGAGAGCAAGATTTACCCCTGTCTAGAGGTCCCTTTTTATTTCGGCTGTGTGGGCGGTTGAATTCCGGACAACCGCCGGGGTTGTCTTGTTTGGGACTGTTCAGTAAGGAATGGTCCCGACCTTGTGTTGCAGGGGAGTGGGAGTACTCCTCGGTACAGTGATCTAGGCCACGTACTGTGACGGGCGGTACCCCAGTAGCCCTGCCATTGATGGAAACCCATTTTCCCTACGTGACCCTACGGTTTTGATTGTATTACCCACTTTTGTGGCTAGTAGCTGGAATTTAATAGATGTAACAATTTCGGCTATTTCATATTTACTTGAAAACCCTAGACACTATTATAATATCACTGGATTTCCTATCAAATGTTTTGGTTAGCGTAAGGTAAAAACTTTTCCATGTTTATGTGTGGGAAGTCTTACGTGATACCTTTTCTTTTCAAAAGGTTTTTGAAAGTTAAGCAATTTTGACCCGTTTACTCACACTAGACCCCTGTCTGACCTGAGTGTTTATTTTCTGTTTTATTAAACTCTTGGGTACTCATATTATGTATGAGTAGTCAAGTGATTCAGGTTTGCTTGACAAATTCTGGAGGAGTAATGGAGCAGGAGGCTTCCACGTGTAGATATATTATGTTTCCGCTGTGTTTGTGATATATGTATCTTATATACTTGAGTTGTATGGATTAGACAGATGTTTATAACTGTCTAATATGTGTTGTATAGTTGTGTACTCTGATGTAATGAGATACTATGAAATATTTTATGTGATATATTATATTTTATTCGTTCCGCTGTGAGTTATCTGTTGTTGTTGTGTTCTTCTTTCTCTTTCTTTTCTTCTTCTATCCCTTTCTTTCTTCACTAGTGATGCGATTTCCTGGAGATAGGAAGTTGGGTCGCTACATTTGGTATCAGAGCATTAGGTTGAGCGAATACCTAAGCTCTGAAGTGTGTCTTTCTTTAGGGAGAATTAGGTTGAGTGGATACCTAGGCTCTGGAATGGTGTCTTTCTTGAGAGAGTGTACTTGTAATTTATATATATATATATATATATATATATATATTTATATATCTACTTGATTTGTTGGGTTATCTGTTCGGATTTTCCAACATAAGTTTAAAGGTAGATAGTGGAGTAGTGGTGTTGAGGGTAACACGACTACCACTAATGGAAGAGGTCCATATGTTGAGTTTGGAAGTATTTGTCGAGACTGTAGACCTAATACCGTCTCGAGTGAATTTTGTAGTTTGGAGTGAGGGTTTCTCTGATATCCGAAGGAAATCCTTTAAAGATTCGGAATTTATCTTTGAAGAATAAGTTTGGATTTCGCTCGGGTGAGCGAATTTTTCTTGAGTTTGGATCTGTTGGTAGTGCAGAAGTAAGTGATGATATCTTGATAACTGCTTGATGAGATGACGTATCCTTGGATATTTTCCGGAGAAGTTTTCTCTTGATGCAGTTTTAGAAGTGATTGAGGAGCAGTCTTTACCTGCCTCAGGGAAGACTCGTCTGAGTAGAAGTTGTCTGGATCTTCAGTATGGAAGTTGGTTTTTTTTGGAATATGAGACTAAGGTATATAAGTTATTTGCTTTGGCATAGTCTCATTTGTTATTCTTTAGGAGAGTGAGGTGTTGATGCTTGGTTTGTAGCCGAGTTTCTTTTGGGTTATCTGCCATCTCAGAGGTCTTTTGTGTGGGTTGTTGATGATTTTTGTTTTGGAGAAGCATTTGGATTAGAAGTCTTTGGATAGCTGTGGTAGCAGTGCAGCTCGGAAGTGATCGGTGTGCTGACGAGTGGATCTTTTAGCTTTGCAGTATCATCGAAGTTGAGTTTGGAAGCTACAGTGTTGGTTGTTTTTCCGATGGTTTGGGAATCTTGGTGTTTATTCTATCAGCAGCCCGAGCAGTTGGTGGAAGTTTTGTTGAAGAATTAACCTTGATTGGAAAAGCTTTAAGCTGTTCTAATTGGTGAAGAGAGGACAGCTTCTTTGGAATTCGAATTAGGTTGGATCGCAAAAGTGACTTGTGATTGGTTTGGAATTTTCTTGAGCATTCTTTTGTTTGAGACTGAAGATTCTCACGAGGAAGTAGGAGCTGCTAGTGTAATCAGAAGTTCGTCTACATCTGGAGTTGAGTTCTGTATTGTTTTGGTTCCAGAAGCAATTTTTGGTGGTTAGCCTGGTAGTAGATGGTTCTTGGAGAAGTAGAGATTGGTGTAGCAGCTCAGGAATTATTTTTGGAATTTGGATTTGGTTAGATCTTGTTTTTGAATTGGATTCTGTAATAAGGTTGTGTGACCGAGTCGGATGTGTCACCAAGGTTATATGGATTTAATGAACAAGGTTCCTCATATATTGGATAAGTTTGTACTCATGTTCATCAGCAGTATTCTCATCTATTTCCGAATCAGAGTTGTGCAGCGGAAGCGAGGTAGCAGCTGTGCAAGGAAGGAATCAAGTTCTGTTTGCTATTGCTTGAGTAGTAGAGTTTGTGTTCTAGATTTCGACGGAATATAAAGATTTTTCTATTGAATAGAATCCAGGAACTGTTTGTTTTGGTCTACTTGTTTCTGGAAGTATTAGCATAGGTTGAGCTGATCAGGAAGGGGATTGGCGGATCAGGATTGCCGGTTAAGTTATGCTGATATGAGATAAGGAGTTTTGGAATTCGAAGTTGGAAACTTCATTATTGTTAAGATTTCTCTGGTTAAGAGAGCAGAAATTGAGTAAGATTGGTTGGTTAGTGCTATGGCATTTGAGATTTCTTATCTGTGTTCTGATAAGATAAGATTTGTTGTCTATGAGATTGAATTGCCAGTTTGGATAGCTGGGATTCATTATATTTCACGTATCTCTGAGGGAGTATGTGTATGATTCATTGTTGCTTGTTGAATCTGTAGTTCAGTTGGATTTGGAAGTTGAGCTGTATCTAAGGATAATCTGATGTTCTGTTTAGGTTGGTGAATCTAGAGATGAGAGGAGCTCTGGATTTTGGTTGTGTGTAGTTTGTTAGTTGAGTTTCTGTAGAGCGAGTCTCCCGGTGATTTATACTTGGGAAACTCGAGATAGTATTAGAGTTTTATTCTGATTTATGTCAGGATAATTAGTTAAGTTTGTTTGTGTGATTGATTGCTATGGTTGTTAGTAATTGAATGTTAGGAATGCTTTGCAAATTGAAACTAAAATCTTTGTTGGGTTATTAAATTAACTTTGCTTTTAAATTTCGGGGACAAAATTCTTTTAAGGGGGGAGGATTGTAACGACCCGGAATTTTGGGCAATATCGATTTAATAATCTGCGATAATAACTTAATTGAGTTGATAAATTTTCTTTATAATTTTAATTTAATTTGGTGAAATTAATCTTTTAATGGATAACAAATATTTAATCTGGTAAGTGTGATCAATATCTTTTAACAATTTAAAAATTGGTTAGAATTGTTTTTCAAAAGCTAATAAATTTTATTCTATTTATAATATATATGTTTGATATATATTGTGAATGGGAATATCTTATGTTTTAAATTAAAAATTGAATTCTCAAATTGTAATATATGGAAGCAGATGTTATAATTTGATATTGTTTTGAAAATCTAATTTAATTTATTAATAAATTATATTAATGAATATTGTAATTGAAGCTTTGTTTTAAAACATAATGTTTTTTCTTCAAAAGATAATTTAGTTTAATTCAATTATTTCAAATATAAGATTGTGATTTATTTTTAATAAGATAGTTTAAAAATGGTTCTAAACAAAGTTTTGTTTTGTTTCCTCTTAAAATGTTTACATTAAAAATGAATGTTTAAGATTTAAAATAACATGTATAAGATGTATATTATAACTAACTTCAGAGTATTTATATATATTTTAAATTAAATAAGTAAGTATATTTACATTTAAAACTAAATAAAATTTAATTAAAATACAAATAAACATGTGTAAACATGTTAAACACTCTTTTAATAACACTTGTGAGTAAATTAAGATTTATAGTGACAAGTGTCTTCCTTTAAGAATTATTTTTCTTTAAAATTCTTATTATCTTAACATAATTCATTCAAAACTTAAGGGGATTTGTTTCTTTTCCAATTTCCAATCTTTCTTCTTCCTCTCAAATTATTTTTCTTCCTTCATGAATCACAGATCAAACCATAAAAGTTTTTCAAATCTGAAATTTAAAACCCAAAAGGTTAAACCTGCAAAATCAAATCTGAGGTAAAACTAAGTCTGCAAAGCAATTAAAGTTGCAACTCCAAATCTCCTGCAAATCCAAATGAAATTCAACATTTTGCATCATCAGTTAAAGCATGCAGTAGGATCTTTTATTCAGAGCTTTTCAACATCAATAGGAAGGCTGGAAATTTAAACCTGCTCTGCATATAAACAGGTCAGTAAATCATCTTTTAAAAACAGTTTTAGTATAACTTGTGATTTAATGATGATGCATGTGTAAATCTATATTGATGTTATATGAAAATTCGTTTTAAATTGGATTGCATGTGAAATTAAAATGTTTAATTGCCTGTAAAATGTAAATTGAATACTATGTTTAATAGGAACAGTCAAGTTTTCAAAAAGAAAAAATTCTAAATAATTTTGGTTTTATCATGAATTGGACTATGGTATGTTAATGAAAGTTGTTTGTAAACACATAGTATATCATTTAAAAATAATTATAGAATTTTAAATTGGAGGAGTTACCCAGAATTGTTAAAATACAGTAAAATAATGTTACATATGAAGAATAAATAATCTTGGTTGATGATTTAGATTACATGAATGCATTAGTGTTTAGAAATCATGATTTTTAATACCATTTTCATGATTTTTAGTTTGATAAATCATGAGAATTTTTAGTTTGATCGGTTTGGGAATTTTTGTGTACTGTCTATGATTTATTCAATAGATTGGGATGAAATTCTGGGTTAAGCTTGCTCTAGTGTCAAGGATTTAGGGAAAAATGCTTTGGAATTTTTCTACTGATTGTGGTGTGTGAATTCGATCAAACTAGGGTTACTTTGGTTTTTGGTTTCGGCTGTTTTGTTATGGCTTTCGCGTAGTGGAAGGAGGACCGGAGATGTTCGCTTTTGGGAAGAGAGTAGCTTGTGACATGGAGTTTCTGAGGTGAGGGCAGCGAGGGTCGAATGCCGTCGTGGCGTCGGCGTTCGGGGGTTTTTTGGAGGCCGAGTTCGCTGCAGTTTTCGAACTGAAGTCGAATTTTTGTTCGAGCTTGGATTTTTGAAATCTGGGTGGTAGGATTGATTGACGAGGACTCGTGTGATGGGTTGACGGTCAGGAAGATGGCCAGAGTTGTGTGGATTGGCGGTGCACGTGCACCATGCACGATAGATATCAGGTGAGTTCTGTTTTTTTTGGGGAAGACGAAGGGAAGCGTGGTGGGTACTCGCGTGTTACGAGGGAAACTCGGGTAGGTGTTCGAGTTGTACCCGGGGGTGACTCGAAGAAGATGGAGGGCCAAGTTGCTTCGGGAATTACGCGAGTGTTGCCTGGGTTTGTACTCGGGTTTTAGGTGATCGCTTGAGATTTTTGGTTGTACTTTGGGTTGGTGCTTGAATTGGTACTTGGGGATTGAATGAATGAAGTCAAGTTTCATGAATTGCAACTTGTAGTTTAAAAATAGGTGTTATTCAAACTCATAAAAGTATTAATTAAATTTATTTGTAAATTTTAATGGTTTTAAAGGGGTAACATTTGTAAGCAATTAACCAATTTAATTCTAATTTATAAGGAAGTGATCTAAATCAAAGTCTCAGGTTTAAAGGTTTAAGTAATGATTTGGTAACTCAAGATTTCAAATCATTTTTGAAAATAAATAAGTTTAAATTGAATAATTAAATTATTTTGAAATTTTAAATTTGATTTCTTAATAAACTTATTTACAAACAAGATTATTATTATGATTTTGAAAACAAATTGAATAAATTTATTTTAAGTTAGTGAAATTTAATTTAAGTTCAAATAATTTAATTATAAAGATAAATAGGGTTAATTTATCTTCGTTATTAACTTTAGAATACTTGATTTAAATATGATTTGTAATTAAGTAAAGAATTAATTAAGATAAATGCTTTTTCTTAATTAATTAAGGATTTTTAAATATAAGCAATTAATTAATTAATTGTTTAATTAATTTTAAATAATTAGTTAATTGTTTATTAAATTTTAAAATAATCACTTAATTAGGGATTAATTAAGTGTAATTACTTAATGAAGTAATTAATGGTTAATTTTTGAATATAATTAGAAGGGTAATTACTTATGATAGTAATTAGAGAAGTTACTCATGGAGTAATTAATTGAAGTGATTAATGGAATCACTTAATATTATCAATCAAAGAATTGATTAATATAATTGTTTTAAAGTTAATTAATTATGAAGTAATTAATTAATTAAGAATTATTTAATGATGAAATTAATTATTTGTTAGGTAATTTATTAAGAGATTGATTGAGAGTTATTAATGAAGTAATTATGAGGTAATTACTTAATTTATTTAAGTTAATTAATTAATGTGATTAATTAATTAATGAATGAGATTAAATTAAGGTTAATTACTAAGTGTAATTAATTAAAATTGTAATTAATTATTAAAGTAATTAATTAAGGATTTGTTAATTAATTTAATTGAATAATAATTACTTAATAAAGTAATTAAATATTAATTAAATGGATTAATTAATCAAGGATTAATATAATTAATTTAGAAGTTAATCAATTAAGAAGTTAATTAATTAAGATAAGTAATTACAAGTTGTTAATTACTGATTAAAGAAATGGTTAATTATAAGTTAATTATTTAATTAATTAAAGGGTTAATTAATTAATAAGGATTATTTAATTAATTAATCAAGGTTGATTAATAAAAGTAATTAATTTAAAGTATGATTAATTAACTGTAACTAATTGAGGATTAATGTAATTAATTAATGAAGGATCATTAATTATTGTAATTAATGATAGTAATTTAAGGTTAATTAATGAATATGGTTAGGGTTAATTACTTGAATGTAATTAAAGAATAATTAATCAAGGAAGATTAATTAAGGAAGATCATTTAGAGATGATAATGAATTTAATTTGTAATAAATCAATAATCCAAGTGATTAAAAGGTAGTATTTAATTTAATTAGAGGTTAATTAAATTAATTAAGAGTTAATCAATTCTGCTATGGGTGATTGATTAATATTGAATGGTTGATATTGAGTGATTGATATTGGATGTTGAATGATATTGGATGATTGATATTGGGAGATTGGTTGATACTGGATGATTTGGATGACTATGATATTTGTGATATGTTTCTTTGTGAGATGAATGTTGATATGAATTATCTATTACGATAATGTTATTCATCTATCTGTTTATATCATCCTAAATATAAGTTTAATTGTTAAATTCTTTAAGTACAACATGGACATTAAAATGGCGTTTGGTTTCGATGAGACCGGGATCGGGTTTCCATATTTGGATATCCGAAAACCACATCGATTCCAATTAAACGTTAGGTCGTTAATCCAAGTGGAGCAAGTGAAGACTCGAGGTGTAAGGGCTATACGTCAGCATAACTCTGTGGGTGATTACGTAATGAGTTTGACGGAATAGTACTTATAGGTTCGAGATGGTGATTTAGAGTGCAAGGGCTATGGTCGTTGACTCTGAGGGTGATTCCAATAATGAGTGCAACGAGATAGTGTCTTCGGTTTCGTTCGAACCCGAAACGAACTTATATGGATTGAATGCTTTCAGCACATCATCAGGTGGACGATGCGCATTCTAAGAGATGTGTCCTATAAAGGTAATCGCAGCCTCAAGCCTCATCAACCGGGAATGGCTAAAACAGGGAAGGTGCAACAAGGCTTCGTGGGTAGCTCCCACTGGAGAGCAAGATTTACCCCTGTCTAGAGGTCCCTTTTTATTTCGGCTGTGTGGGCGGTTGAATTCCGGACAACCGCCGGGGTTGTCTTTTTTGGGACTGTTCAGTAAGGAATGGTCCCGGCCTTGTGTTGCAGGGGAGTGGGAGTACTCCTCGGTACGGTGATCTAGGCCACGTACTGTGACGGGCGGTAACCCAGTAGCCCTGCCATTGATGGAAACCCATTTTCCCTATGAGACCCTACGGTTTTGATTGTATTACCCACTTTTGTGGCTAGTAGCTGGAATTTAATAGATGTAACAATTTCGGCTATTTCATATTTACTTGAAAACCCTAGACACTATTATAATATCACTGGATTTCCTATCAAATGTTTTGGTTAGCGTAAGGTAAAAAATTTTCCATGTTTATGTGTGGGAAGTCTTACATGATACCTTTTCTTTTCAAAAGGTTTTTGAAAGTTAAGCAATTTTAACCCATTTACTCACACCAGACCCCTGTCTGACCTGAGTGTTTATTTTCTGTTTTATTAAACTCTTGGGTACTCATATTATGTATGAGTAGTCAAGTGATTCAGGTTTGCTTGACAAATTCTAGAGGAGTAATGGAGCAGGAGGCTTCCACGTGTAGATATATTATGTTTCCGCTGTGTTTGTGATATCTGTATCTTATATACTTGAGTTGTATGAATTAGACAGATGTTTATAACTGTCTAATATGTGTTGTATAGTTGTGTACTCTGATGTAATGAGATACTATGAAATATTTTATGTGATATATTATATTTTATTCGTTCCGCTGTGAGTTATCTGTTGCTGTTGTGTTCTTCTTTCTCTTTCTTTTCTTCTTCTATCCCTTTCTTTCTTCACTAGTGATGCGATTTCCCGGAGATAGGAAGTCGGGTCACTACAGCCAAGAAATCAATTTAGCTAAAATCAATTGATCAATTTGAAATAAGCGGATTTTAGCGTGACTTCTTCATACATGGAATTAGGACTTGAAACCTATTCCATTGATTTTAAAATATTTTAAAACATCTATTTTGATATATGAGTTGATCCAGTTTCATTCCAGAGCCGAAACGGGCATTTCGGGTCATTTATTGCTCAAAACCCAAATTCGATCGAGCCTATTTCTTTCTTTTTTGTTCTGCCTATATATATATATATATATATATATATATATATATCGTTATAACCCTAGTCATTCCTTATTCCTCACTTCTGTACGTACAATTCCATTAGCTCGTCCTCTTTTCAATGGCTGTAAACCCTAAATTGCAATTTCAAATCAAACTCAAAATAAATTTAAATTTTTTTTGAACTCCTCCAATCCAAACAAATTTCATATCAATCTAAAGCTCTCGAAGAGCGTAATCTTCTGGTACTATTTGTTTTTGTCATCGATTCATTGTTTGTCCTAAAATCAAGGAAGTTATTTCAACTGTCCATAGGTGATTGTTGGATCTGACGGTGGATTTGCGACGTGACGACGATCGGAGGGTATAGTCGCGTAGAGTAAGTCAAATCATGCTCATCCATAGGGTTCGTTTGGCCTGATGGTGCTCGAAATTGCCAGAACATGCCGAGAAAACCCACGGCGATCTGGCCCACCGGATGCTCCAGACAATCGCGTCCCATCAGCCGGTGGCGCGTCGACGTGGGTGTCTCACCGGAGTGGTTCGATCGATGATTCTTGCGTGGTAGCAGCGCATGGAGGACGACGACAAATGGCGGCTAGGCGTGATGTTCAATCGAGGCCGAAGACAGTAATTAGGGTTTCATTGTGTAGTAAGGTGACGTGTAATTATAATATTATTTTACTTTATTTGTTTTAAATTGAAATCATATCGTTCTAATTGCAATAATTTTCACATACGGGTTCCAATTCACGCACGGTTTTCTCCGCTAGCATCGTATTAAAATTTCGGACATTTTGATGATAGTTTAGACAAATTCTGAGGCTGCTTGAATTTTGGGTTTAAATTGGATTTAAATTCAATTTAAATTCAAAAGGTGAGTGTTTTAACCCACTCACAACTTCTAAAATTTCTTTTGTTCGTTAAACTAATTTATAATGTGATTAGGAATTTATTTATGCCTGTTTAATTTATTTAAATTGCTATTCCTGTTAATTTGCATCATTATGAATTAAATCGTTATTTAATTTGTTATTGAATGTAAATTGCCAGTTAAATACCTGTTATTGATTACCAGTTCAATATTGATATTTATTGATTGTTTTGGATGATGATTGTGATGGATGTGAATTGTTGATATTGATTTAATGGATTTTTTATTTTATATGGTTATAAACTGCAAGTTCGTTATGGATTTTTATTTAATTCGGGATTGCCGTTTGAAATGATATATAACCGTAAAATTTTAAATTGTGGATTGAAATGATAAATATCCGTATCACTTGACCCTAGGGTAGAGAATTATATACGGACATCGGATTGGTTATATTAAATGATTTTAAGATCCTTAATATTCAAATTTAATTAAATGATATTTGAAATAAATTTGGTTTATATAAACTGAATTATTATAGGAAATTAAGTTTATTGAAACTTATAAATTGAAAGGTTTGAAATTGGTTTGCTGATTTGGAAATGGAAATTAGTCTGATTTTGTTGAAATGAAATAAATAGTTTTAAATTGATATAAATTCCAAATTCATGTTTTCAAATATAAACTGTTTTAAATTATATTATTTTAAGATTCTAAATTTTAAGATTTTCAGATTTATAAACTATTTTAACCTATATTAACTATATTAAATCAATTTAACCTATTTAAACCATTTAATTTATTTTAAACTAATTTAACCATTTTAACTTATATCAAATATAATTAATCTATTATAAAGCTATTTAATCCATTTTAATTATATTTAATCTATTTTAAATCAATTTAACTAATTCAAATCTATAATTACTATTCTAGAGTATTTTACTATGGAAAGTTTCTTTAAACTATTTATAACTATTTAAACTATTTTCTACATTTTCAGACTAAGAAAAAGGGAAGTGTTTGTATTCAAAATTCTTTACTTTAAAAGCAAATATGATGAAACGATGAAATGATTACATTATATAAAAAATTGAAAATGATGATTTTGAAGCAAGGATTTAACCTGTTTTGAAAATATAGTTGCGGAAGGAATTATGACTTTTGAAAGTGAATATGATTTGAAAGTATTATGGTTTTGAGAATATGGTATTATGATATCAATTGTGAACTGACTTTTGAAATGTAAACGAATCATCCGATGTGTAATAAGCGATTGGTTGTTAAAGAGACCGGGATCGGATATTGTCATACTCTCTGCCAACATCGAAAACCACTTTAACAACTGTGTACATGGAGGATATTCCAGAAATGAAGTAGGATAGTTTGGTGAACAATTTCTTAATGGGGTATGGCGTGACCCTGACTCCTGTGAGTAAGTAAACTTGTATAACTTTCAATTGCATTAAAATTAGATGAAAGTTAAATCCTTGCTTACAGATTTTAATTCAATTTGTTTACTTACTCAATACATTTTAATTTTAATTCACCTTCTATTACTTACTCAATTGAAATTTATACGTATCTTAATTTTAGCAATTAGCGCAATCCCAGTCCAGCCACACGGCTTCCAGGTAACTGTACTTACTCAATTTAAACATGTAAGTGACAAATATACAAAATTTATAGCATTTCACTTAATTTCAGAAGTTAAACACATGTATAATATAAACAACATGCACTAAACACTTCCAAAAGCAAATTAATAAGGTTCCGATACAAATTTAGTTGTTTACAACTAAATCACCCATCAATTTCATTCCATTTAAATGGTTTACACTTCATTTCTTACATTCTATTCATTTTAATCCAAACGAACACATATTTATCTCAATTGATTCAAAAATCAATTTCATTGCTTATATTAACTCGTAGATTTTTATACAATCTCATTTGCGTCAACGACGACCATTTTTATGCAAATTCAATGATGTTCACTTAATAGAATATCCATTCTATTTTATAACTACTTAAAATTGATACCAATTCAATTTATACTTTATTCTGTTTCATTTCCAATGTTCCAACATAATTCTTAATTGTTGACAACCAATTCATATATCGTTCCACTTAATCCGAATGGTTAACAACTCACAAACTTACATGTAATTTATTATTTAGCAATCTGAACTCATATTTAATTCAATTGCTCTCAAAGTCAATTTTATTTTACTCCTATCAATTCATATAATTTTTAATTACTTCCATTTACATCAAATGACAATTTATTCTGTGCAATTTGACGAGATCTATGTGAATAAATAAGTATCTGTGTTTTATAACCATTTTAAATGGATTTCAACTCAATTTATACTTAATTCTATTCCATTTTTAAATTTATTCACGATCCATATATTCTCATTTTCATTGCATTTCAGACTTGAATCCATTCACTTGCATTCCATTTTAGTAACCAAACTAGTTCATTCAAAACCATTAACAACTTAGGTTCACCTTCATTACCAATTAAATTTCTTTTTTATTTTAATTCATTCATGACCATTTATTTAGCTCGACCCATTCCAATTAAATTTTATTCTCAACCCAATCATTAGCGTTTCATTTAAAACTATTCTATTAAACTTGAAAACATTCGATTGTTAATATTGTCTTCAAGTTATTTCAATTCCTTAACATTTTAAATGGTTTACAATTATTTATTTAAGAATTCTTCATTCCATTAAATATTATCGGCAACTCACCGAATTTTATTTCAATTAAAATCCATTTTTACTTGATTTAAATCCAATCCACTATTATTAAACTTAATTTTAAGTTGAATTCAACTCAACTCTTCCATTTGTTTAGTTTAAGTTAATTTGCTTCATTATATTCAAATTTTTAAGATCATTTCATTTTTTCAAGTAAAGTTCTCTTTTCAATTTAACTTAATTCTATTTCAATCCAATCTCCTTTCAAACTACAAATTTATTTGGTTAGTTATTATACATTTTAACCTTTTAGATTCAGCTCATTCAATTTATTTCAAGGCCATTTCCAATTTATTTCCATTTATTTGGATTTTATTTGCAATTTAAACCATTACTATTTCAATCCAATTCCATTTTTATTCGATACATTTCCAATTATATATAATCTGTTAACACTCCAAGTCAAATTTTAATTTATAACTCAAGTTCTGGATCCATTATCCATTTCAATTTACCATTCACTAACAATTTAAGTCGAATCTTATTTACAACTTGAGCTTTATTTCCAAACTTCACCATACATTCACAATTCAGCTTCTATTAAACAACATTACGTTCCCATTGACACATTTTATTAACTAATTTTATTATAAAATTAGTTCTCTCCTATTAGGAATTAAAAATCAAATATTGAACCATAAATAGGAGAGAACTAATTTTATAATAAAATTAGTTAATAAAATGTGTCAATGGGAACGTAATGTTGTTTAATAGAAGCTGAATTGTGAATGTATGGTGAAGTTGTTGTGAAAGAAAATTTCTAAGAATAAACTTAAATAATGTAAAGAATTTGTTGTTTGTTATGGTTTATGGGTGTTTGGGCAAGGATACTTATAATTGTTTGAATGTATGAATAATCTATTGAGTTTTATCTAAGACTATTGAGTAAATGTATACTTGGTAGTTATTTGTCATTCTATGTGATTAAAAGTGTCTTAACCCGAACAAACTATTTGTTTTGGCTGATATGGATGGATAACTAATTTTATTAATTTCATATAATGATTGAATATTTGTTTGCAAGTGATGGTTGTTTATATTGGTCTGTTGTTAATAGCTGAAACAACTTTAAATATTTCATTTTATATAATTATTAACTCTTTTTGGATTATATAAGTGTAATACAGGTTATAGAAGCAAGTGCTATTGCTTTAGGTTTCATAATTAAGTGTTAATTGCCCGACAAATAGGTACATTCTCGGATTATGGTTTTCTAGCGGTATTATATATATTTTCCCGTTGTTGGTATATGTTATTTCGAAATATTGTGATATATTGTTATATTTAATATTATATTTTCTCCCGAGCCTCTCCGTACAAAGGAGACTCCGCCGAAATTTCCCGTAAATTTTGGACTTAGAAAATTTTTGAAAAATGTTTTCCAAACTTTATTAATTTGAGTATAATTTTTTTTTAATGGTTATAAATTGGTATATTTTATTTAAATTAATTAATTTTGTAAATTTATTTGTTTATAGAGTTAATGTTTCTGAATAAGATGTATTGTTTACTTAATTCTTTCTTTTCCTTTCTTTTTCATTTCCGGGGACGAAAAGTTTTGAGTGGAGGATAGTGCAATGACTCGTATAATTTCAATAATTAATTTTGTTAAATTAGTAAGTTTTGGTAATTAAATATGGAAAAAAATTCTTTGTAATTTAATAATTAAAGGAATGTTAAAATGAAATGTGACAATGTAATTAAAATTATTAACAATTGAAAATGAAATTCCCATAATGAAATGATGAAAAATTTGTTATACTTAGTTATAGAATTGATATTAGAAAACCAATGTAAACATTGGTTTACTAAATGAAATAGTATGAAATAAATGACCATTGAATAAAATTTGAGTTATGTAAGGAATTGTAACATTTGTGTGTAAATAATGAATTCATAAATGTAAATTAAAGGTTATAGTAATGGTTGTAAGTTACTGTTTAATTGGTCTATTAATTTAGCTATAAATGTTATATTTAGGTATAAATTGAATATAAGTAAATAAGGGTAAGTGTGGTGTAAATAAATGAATTAATATAATTAATGGTAATTGAACGAATTCATATTATGTAAGTAATTATATTAAGTGTAAATCTAAGGTTATGGTAACAATCATCATAAATTACCTATATAATTAGTCTATGAAATTAATTGGAAATCGATTAATTTAAATGAAAGTAAATGTTCATTAATGCGAGTGAGGACAGTAATTGTAAAGTGTGAATGTAATAAAATAAATGGAAATGTATATTTTATTCATAGATAAAATAAAGGAACGAAACCAAGTTGAATAAATTAATAGAGGTTTTAATTATAATGAATGTATATATTTGACAAATTCAATATAATCGAAACAATAGTTAATACAAAGAAAAGATGGAAATTTAAAAATATTAATGTAATGAAAGACAAACAAATAGTAACTAGGTTTATAGAGTAATAAAATACTTAATAAAAAAGATTAGAATTGAATCAAATTAGTTATTTGGAATTAATTATAATTAAATGGAATTCAGTTCACAATAAATGAAGTTAAATACCGTGATAATTGATATTTGGATGAACTAGGAAATTATTGATGTATCAGTATATAAAGCAATGTTAATATTACCTATGAGATGATAAATTAATAATTGATTTCATAACTAGGTCGAGAAATCAAATAAATGGATTTATTGGAATTTCAATTGATAAGTAATGAACTTATTAAAGTTGAAATTAAATACGGAAATGGGTAAATTAATTAACTTCGAATTGATATCTAAATTGTTCAAAGTATTGTAATTGTTTAAGAAATCAAAAATGATAAGATTTGTTAATTTTGGAATTAGAATTTAAATTTTTTGATTTAATTGATTCATTATTTATTTATTTAATCAATATAGCCATTTTGGCCACTAACTCCGATTGTGACGATACCAGTTTCATCGGATCCGTAACAGTGAATTGTTGTAGGATTTCAAGTTTCGTATCGATCGGGACTTGTCGTTTGATCGTACGGGCTGGAAATGCCATGAAATCAATTTAATTAAAATCAATTGAAATCAATTTGAAATAAGCGGATTTCAGCGTGACTTCTTCATACGATAGAAATAGGACTTGAAACTTATTACATTGATTTTAAAATATTTTAAAACATCTATTTTGATATATGGGTTGACCCAGTTTCGTTCCGGAGCCGAAACGGGCTTTTCAGATCATTTATCGTTCAAAACCCAAATTCGATCGAGCCCATTTCTTTCTTTTTGTTCCGCATGTATATATATCGCTGTTAACCCTAGTCATTCCTTATTCCTCACTTCTGTACATACAATTCCATTATCTCCTCCTCTTTCCAATGGCCGCAAACCCTAAATTGCAATTTCAAATCAAACTCAAAATAAATAAATAAAATTTCAAACTCCTCCAATCCAAACAAATTTCATATCGTTCTGAAGCTCTCGAAGAGTGTAATCTTCTGGTACTATTCATTTTTGTCACCGATTCATTTTTTGTCTTGAAATCAAGGAATTTGTTTCGGCCGTCCATAGGTGATTGTTGGATCTGACGATGGATTTGCAACATGACGACGATTAGAGGGTATAGTCGCGTAGAGGAAGTCAAATCATGCTCATCCATATGGTTCGTTTGGCCTGATGCTGCTCGGAATCGCTAGAAAATGCCGACAAAACCCAGGTTGGCGCTGGCCCACTGGAGTGCTCCAGGCAATTGCGTCTCATCAGCCGGTGGCGTCTCGACATGGGTGTTCGATCGGTGATTCATGCGTGGTAGCGGCGCGTGGAGGACGGCAACAAACGGCGGCTGGGTGCGATGTTCAATCGAGGCCGAAGTCGATAATTAGAGTTTCACTATGTAGTAAGGTGACGTGTAATTATAATATTATTTTACTTTATTTGTTTTAAATTGAAATAATATTGTTCTAATCGCAATAATTTTCACATGAGGTCCAATTCACTCGCGGTTTTCTCCACTAGGATCGTTTTGAAATTTCGGACATTTTGACGCTGGTTTGGACAAATTTTGAGACTGTTTGAATTTTGGGTTTAAATTGGATTAAAATTCAATTTAAATTCAAAAGTGAGTGTTTTAACCCACTTACAACTTCTAAAATTTCTTACGTTCGTTAAATTAATTTATAATGTGATTAGGAATTTATGTATGCCTGTTTAACATATTTAATTTGTTATTCCTGTTTATTTGCATCCTTTTGAATTAAATCGTTATTTAATTTATTATTAAATGTAAATTTCCAGTTAAATACTTCTTATAGATTTCCAGTTCAATATTGATATTTATTGATTGCTTTGGACGAAGATTGTGATGGACGTGAATTGTTGATATTGACTGAAAGGTGTTTTATTTTATACGGTTATAAATTGCAAGTTCGTTATGGATTTTTATTTAATTCAAGATTGCGGTTTGAAATGATATATAACTATAAAATTTTAAATTGCGGATTGAAATGATAAATATCTATATCACTTGACTATAGGGTAGAGAATTATATAAGGACACCGGCTTGGTTAAATTAAATGATTTTAAGATCCTTAATATTCGAATTTAATTAAATGATATTTTGAAATAAATTTGGTTTATATAAACTGAACTATTATTAGAAATCAAGTTTACTGAAACTTATAAATTGAAAGGTTTGAAATTGGTTTGCTGATTTGGAAATGGAAATTGGTCTGATTTTGTTGAAATGAAATAAATAGTTTTAGATTGATATAAATTCCAAATTCATGTTTTCATATATAAACTGTTTTTAATTATATTATTTTTAAGATTCTAAATTTTAAGATTTATAAACTTAACCTGTATTAATTATATTAAATCAATTTAACATATTAAAACCATTTAATTTATTTTAAACTAATTAAACCATTTTAACTTATATTAAATCTAATTAATCTACTATAAAGCTACTTAATCCATTTTAATAATATTTAATCTATTTTAAATCTATTTAACTAATTTAAATCTATAATAACTATTTATAACTATGGAAAATTTCTTTAAATTATTTATAACTATTTAAACTATTTATAACCGTTTAACTATTTTCTAGATTTTCAGACTAAGAAAAGGGGAAGTGTTTATATTCAAAATTCTTTGGTTTAAAAGCAAATATGATGAAACGATTACATTGTTTAATAAATTGAAAATGATTATTTTGAAGTAAGGATTTAACCTGTTTTGAAAATATAGTTTTGGAAGGAATTATGACTTTTAAAAGTGAATATGATTTGAAAGTAAGTTTTGAGAATATGGTATTTTGATGTCGATTGTGAATTGACTTTTGAAATGTAAAAGAATCATCCGGTGTGTAATAAGCGATTGGTTGTTAAAGGGACCGGGATCGGATATTGTCATACTCTCTGCTAATACCGAAAATCGCTTTAACAACTGTGACGTGGTGGAGATTCCAGAAATGAAGTAGGATGGTTTGGTGAACGATTTCTTTATGAGGCATGACATGATCCTGACTCTCGTGAGTCAGCTTAGATATGACTAAAATCAGGAGCCACGATGGGCCAAGTGAGGTCATTCCTTCGATCGAACACATTTCTTCGACATTATATTCTGATTTGTGATTTTTTTGGTGGCCACCCTTCGATTTTGAATTGGGAGTGTGTTCCGAGGTGGGCGGTAGTAGCTGCTATGTGTTACCACCAGTCCGGATATGCAAATGGTATATCTACCCTGGCATTTCCTCGTGTGCTATGTTCACATGCCCTAGTGCGCCTTCTATGAGTTTGTTTTGTACCATACCTATGGAGTGACCTCTGATAGCCCTCTAGTTTACGGGGGTAGTTACGGTACATTATAGACTATGGGAATAAATAAAAATGTGTTAAGGGGGATGTGGGTAATGCCTTAACGTTATTATAATACCTTTACTTTACTGTAGACATATTATAATAGCATATTGTACTACATAGTAAAAGGTTTAACAGATCCTTAGAAGATGTGAATCCCAGGCATCTCTTAAGTTACTACACTCACGTTAGACACTGGATAGGAGATGTCAAACCCCGTAAACATCTCCAACTCCGTTCCACTCACATTAATTTACCGTTGATTTAACTTACATAAGATCTTTTAGTTCTGACTAGAGTGTTTTGTCTTTTCAATTCGCTTGGGTCAGCCTGAGCATTTCAGGATTTGAAGACCTTATTTCTGAAGGACGAAGACGAAGATTGTATTATTATTTATTATATTTCACTGCACCATGTATTCCACTGCATTATTTATTATTCCCTGGTATGTGTAACTCTGATCTGTGTTGTATAAGTATAATCAAATGTTTTTGTAAAACAGCTTCATGAACTGTTATTTGATTATTATATTTTGTCATTCCGCTACAAGATTCTGTTTTTTTTTCTTTCTTTACCTTTTCTTATTTACCCCATAACAATCTACCCTTTTGAATGGTTTTAGTCGACATGTGTGTCTTCTTAAAACGTCCAAAAAGGTTGGTTGTTACAATAAGAGTCAAGTAGCGCTTCAAATCAATTAATCTTCAAGAGGAAGATTTATCAAAAATCAGAGCCAGTTAGCGCTCTAAGTCAAACAATCATATGAAGGAAGATCCATCAAATATGAGCCATTTTTGCTCCTTGACAAACATAATCTTCAGTTGCTAGATGAGGATTTCTAGTCATATATTATTATTGCCAGATAAGGATTTTTGGTCTTCTATTATTGCCAGATAAGGATTTCTGGTCTTTTATTATTATTGTTGGATAAAGATTTATGGGCTTCTATTATTATTATCAGATGAGCATTTCTGGTCTTTTATTATTGCCAGATGTGGATTTTCGGTCTTCTGTTATTATTCTCAAATAAGAATTTTTGGTCTTCTATTGCCAGATGAGGATATTCGATCTTATATTATTATTGCTAGATAAGGGTTTCTGATCATCTATTATTGTTGCTAAATGAGAATTTTTGGATTTTATTAATTTTTCCAGAGAAGGGTTTTTGGTTTTCTATTCTTATTGCCAAAAAAGGAATTCTGATCTTCTATTATTTTTACTAAATAAGGGCTTCTGATCTTCTATTATTGTTAGCACATAACAATTTTTGATCTTCTATTATTGTTGCCAAATAAGGATTTCTGATCTTCTATTATTATCTTATGAATTTGTTGTCTCCTAAATTCCTAGACTTTTATTATTGCTGCCAAATGGGTTTCTAGTCTTTGATATCACCAGAAAATCTTCTAGACTTCGTTTGAAGTATATTACTATTTATTAATCTTTCAAAGCTAATTTATAATCTTGATTTATACAGGAAAATAGTACTATAAAGGAAATCTCGCTTAGGATTGGGCAATGCAAAAGAATTCTTGGTTTTACCCTAAAAAGTAAAAAAAAAACTTCTTTTATGCAAGGTTGAAGGGGCAAATGTTATCTACACATTTTTTAAAGGATATAAGCAAAAGAAGCCTTGCCGTATATGATCAATAACATATGTAGTCGATGTCGCTTCTCTTTGATACAGCTCCTAATCAGTATCATTGTAAAACCACTAATTTTTGTTAATATTACTCAGGAGATTTAATTAGATATATTACAAAGAATAAGGTAAATAATTAGAGTGATAAGGGGATTGAGATTTGATATTAAGCTTGGAGGCTGAGCTTAATAACTTAAATGGGTTTAAGAATGGCTTACAAGCTAATTAATTTGCACAAGCACATATTGGGAATTGGCCGCAACTTAATTGCATAACCCTTATATATCCACAGCTTGCCATCCATTCATGTTCATTTTCCCATTTTCAAAAAACTAAAAAACATAAGAAAAAGAAGAGCGTAGAGCCGACCATTGCTAGGAGAAGAGAAAATTCAATTTAAAGCTAAGGATTTAAATCAAGGGGATAAATCACAATCTCAATCCAATCTCCTTGTCCTAATCAAGGTGAATAATAATTTATACCATCTCTATTTTTGTTTTATGATAATATGTTTATGGATTTAAGATTAAATTCATTTTTATGATGATTTAGGCGATGATATGCTCGAATTATGATTTGTTGGATTTAAACAAAATTGATTTAATAGGGATTTACGCAATTTTAGAAAAACTGATTAAAATTGACTCTTAAATGCCACGAAAAATTTATAACTTATGTAAAACATGATATTGATGTTAGGTTTTAGTTTTGATAATTTTCCAAGCTATGGAAAGATTATTATGAATTTGTAAAGGAAAATATGGTTACTTAGGTTTAGAAATTTATTTCAGAAATTATATTGAGAATTTGGGTCCAAAATTTTGATATGTTAGGCAACATAATAAAATGGAATTTCTTCAACGACTCGAAATTTTCAACTCCGAAAATCCCAGATTGTTAGAGAAAAGAAGAAAGAGATAAAACAAGAAACAGAAAACAAGTCACAGAATGTGACGCCCCACCTCTATACCCACGCTAGCAAAGAGTATTAATAGATAATACCGCCTGCTAACACGGAGAATAAGGCTGTTTAGGAGCGACCATCTATAGCCTTGCTTTAATTATCCATTGAATACATCGACAATTGCCTTACCAAGCAGATCGACATATCCAATGAATACTTAAAACAAAACCATAGGTGGCTAGAGGATCTATCAGTACAGAATATAACAACTCAAATGCAATATACATCACAGAACAGTAAACCATCATATACACATATACTGATACATAACAGAGTATACAAAATGATACATGTCAAGTGGTATAGCAAACCACAATATACAGACGAGTCAATAATACATATCAGAGTTACAACAGAAGAGGACTACACAAAAGTTATGACAAACAAGAAGCTAGCGGAATAGTCCATGCGGAAGCAAAAGAGGCTAAGTCCAAAAGCACCCAACCTGAAACATCTCGGTCTGACCCGAGTATAAAATACACGGGTCAGTCTAGCTAAACAAATCAGTTAGATAAACTGAATAACAATAAACCTGCAAGGTCACAATGTATATCAAATATCTCTAAAAGAGATAACACAACCATCTAACATAAGAATAATCATATCATAACAAACAAGCCTCATATCATCGGCAACTCATAGAAACAAAGGATAGGAATATCCCAAAACAAGCCAAAAGGCAAATAACAAATACCAATATGGTATACAAGTTCACAAGGTGATCACTACATATCGTGTGGTTCAAAAAGACCTACACCGAGGGGCGATACCTAGGGAATATACATCTCAATTGAAACATCATAAAAATTGCTCGAGTGGTAACGAATGACCAACTCCGAAAGCAATACAATAGGGCAACCTAATATCACCCATGTGGCGCATAACGGCCAACATCGGAAGCGATACAATAGCAACCCAATATCACCCATGTGGCGCATAACGGCCAACATCGGAAGTGATACTATAGCAACCCAATATCACCCATGTGGCGCATAACGGCCAACATCGAAAGCGATACTAAAGGCAACAAGCCAGAAGGAGACAGTCCGAAGACACTATCCCAAAGGCAATATGTGTCACAAACTCCCAGAAAGGAATCCGAAAAGTGGTAACGTGAGTCCCATAAGCACCCGTTCGCACTAAACGGTTTACTATCCGTTTGTTTATTTCACACTCAAAGCAGTACAAAATTCACCTCATATCATCGGTAAACCAAACCTGAAGGTCAAAACGATCAATTGAATAGGTCGGGGATTAATCGGAAAGATAAACGCACAGATTCATGGTCCGTGTTTTGCCCAACCATTTAATCACCCTTCCACTTCGCTCGAAGTGTGAAATTGTACGTGTGGTTTAAATAGAATTTATAAATCGGAGAAGCGAACTTTTAATACGATTTGAAGAAATAATTTATAAAAACCCGTGAATGAATTCAAAAAGGAATTATCAAGGTCAAATATGCATAAGCAACTAATTGGAATCAATATACATCGATCAAATTTGGAAAATTAAACGAACAAGGCAAATAGGCCAAAAACAGCATATTCAGACGTCTGAAAGAATGGATTCAGACGTCTGAATCTGGAAATCAATTGGTTTTTCCCAACAGAATTCAGACGTCTGAATCCAACCATCCAGACGTCTGAAATAGGCAATATTTTGCCTATTTCCTTTCTGGTCGAAATTTAACCAATTCAGACGTCTGGAATATAAAATTCAGACGTCTGAATCTGGAAGTAAATTTCTTCTAAGGACAATATTCAGACGTCTGAAATGGGCATTTCAGATGTCTGAAACCAGATGGCCAGGCAATTCGTGAACCTAGGCCAACTATGGCCAAGCAAATCGAAAGTGATCGGATGCGTGTTGATTATGGGCATACGTCAAACGACTACCCGACCTTAACAACACACCCAAACACTCCGAACAACATAAACATCAACCATATAAGGTTTTTCATAGATTTGGCTTCAAAATCCAATATTTGGTAATTTCACCAAAATAATCCAATTCGAAAGCAATTGAACATGAACATATATTAGGAATTCATTCCTAACATCAATGATATCAAAAGAAATAGATGTGAGTTAGAAACTCACCTTTTTAACTCAAGAACAAGAAGAAGAAGCTCAGATGCAAAGGAACAAGGCCAACCACTCTCTACTTCAACTCTACTAGCTTCAATCTAAGATCAAACAAATATTTCCTAAGTTTAGGTTTAGGAATTTCTGAGATTGAAGAGAGAAAGAGATAGAGAAGATGAAGAAGAGCTTACCTATGTCTTCTCGTTGATATTGGAGCAAGAATCAAGTTTGCAAAGAAGAAACTAGGGCTTGGAGTTTCTAATTCCCTTTCCTTTCCACCATTTTCAGTTGGAGCTTGAGTTTGAGGAGTGGGAATGAGTGAATGGAGAGGAGAGGGCTGAGTTAGGGTATTAGTTAAGCTAGTGGGCTGAACCCAAACCCTAAACCCAATAGAAAAGTAGCGAAATTCAACTTACTCCAACCATATCAAAGATTATACTCAAACAGATCGCAAACGACATTTTGAACTCAATGGAAGTGGTCTTGAGTCCCAATTCGACCGTTTGCAAAAAGTAACATTTCGGACTCAAAATCCGACTAACGACGCTATATTTAAATAAAATATTTATATATACACCCGATAAATATGCGGGTTGTTACACAGAATCTCACATTCGCAACGGATAAAATATAATATCAAATAATAGCAGTTATACGAAGGAAAACTGTATCAGTTAATTTACATCAATACGTCAGAGTTACAGCATTTATACAAAACACTGGATAGATAAAATCAACATGTCCCAGATAAACTACAATATATCACAGCGAAATACACTCCATACGTTCCTGCCATCCAGCTCGCCTCCTGAGTTCTAAAACGTCATAACCTGAAAATATGTAATACTCGGTCTGACTCGAGCATTACATCAAAGTAACACCCGGGTCAGGCTGGAAACCAGCATGAGTAAACCCATATAATGTGAAATGCTAGGTTATAAAACAAAATTGTAAACCCGAGTATCTCGTATCTCACTGCGAGTTCTCAAAGTCCATCACTTATTACAAACAATATCCAAGAACTATTGCTCACTTAAATGCCAAGTTACTTAATTTATTCCAATTTCATCCCGTTGGGTTCTAAACTCAAATTTATAACGAATTGAAGTGGTTTCGTTTACTGATACCCGACCCCGACCTCTTCGAATGCAAAGTTATTCATTAAGCCAAATGTTTAAGTTTAAACAATACAATTTATATTTAGGATTTCATATTCACACAATAATTCATCTCAGACAGGTAACCCGGAATATCACAGTTCAACCAAGGTATCTCATATCACAAAGCATCACAAATCTCATATCAGAGATATCAAATAATCTAAGTCGTCAATATCATTCAATCATCCATAAGCAAGATTTATTAGACATATAATTCCTAATTAATTTAATTAATCTCCAATTAAATTAATCATTAATTTTAATCACTTAGCTTACCATTAAATCCTGCTTACTTAACATTAGTAAACTAATAAACCAATTAATTAATCACTTTTAATTATTTTTCTCAACTAATCATCCTTGATTAATTATTCTCTAATTACATTAAGTAATTAGCCTTTAATTAATTACATAAATTAATTCTTCTTTGACCATTTACATCAATTATCCTTTAATTACTCTCATTAATTAAATAATGATCCTCTAATTACTTTCATTAATTACTCTTTTAATTAATTACATTTAACAAGTAATCTTTAATTAATCTCATTCACTAATTACTCTTAATTACATTCAGTAATTAACTATCCTTTAGTTACTTACATTAATTAATTAACCCTTTAATTATTTATACTAATTAATCCTTTAATTAATTACACTAAGTGATTAACCCTTAATCACTTCCATCTAATTTCAATATTTCAAAATCTTTGAAAACTTCCAAACTTGTTTAAATAAATTCTTATCCTTAAAAACTTTCTTACTATATCTTTTAAAACTCAACTACTTTAAATATATTTTGAAACTTGTTAAACCCTTATAATTTAAAACTATTTTCTCTTCTTCATAACTTAAAATTTGTTTTTCTTTGTCTTGATACATATTCGTACAAATCCACTTAAACTTGACTAATTGTTTTTTTTTCAAGACATTTTGCTTCTAAAAACATATTAATAGTTTGTTAAAGACTTAAATCATCTTATATTCAACTTGAACATGATTTCCTTTAAAATTGAAACCTGTGCAAACTCAAAGAAAATCGAACCCGAACAAAACCATTAAAACCCGAAGATCCTAAGCAAATGCACCGAGTCACTCCAAATTTCTTGCTACTTCGACACATATCACCATCAACTTCGAGCAACACCCGAGACCAACCCTTCTTCCCAAACCTGATAATTCATCAAATACCCAAACATGCACAGTGCATGTGCACGACGACTTCCCTTTGATCCGACCAACCACGATGACTCCAACATCTCGCCGTCGACTTCCCCAGTCCTTATGACAACCCAGATCGGCGAATACGCGAGCAAAAAAAAATCGAATCCTTCGATCCCAATGTCAGAAGCTAACCGATCGAAAATCCATCCATCGTCGACGAACCCATCCATGATAAACCTCGCCATCCTCACTGAAGCATCGCTTCGATCTCCAGCAACTATTCCCCCTATCGCGATCATCTACGACAAGCCACCGACACAACATTCATCTCATCAACAACGATGAACCAAACCCAAACTAAACCCAAGATCACCACCGATGGAACACCATGGCCATTAATAAAATACCAACGTATTTTCCTGTGATCCCCCACCTACGAGCTTCCTTCAACAACAATCATGTTGACCAACGTCCCGCCTGTCATCGGCAATCAACAAAAATGCCTATAACGTTCAACTTGAAAATTCCTACCGATTATCAAACTAAAAATCATGATACTCATATTAAAAATCATGATTTCAACCATGAATACATTCATGCAATCCAAATCTGAAATTGGATTTGTTGATTTTTAACATATATACATATTCCACTGTTGTTTTCATTTTCAAAATTATTTACTAAATTATAATTCTAGAAACCATTTTTATAATTGATATTATACTGTAAAAAATATCTTTAATTCAAAAATCAATGGTAACTATGGATTCAATTTGGAGATATGAATTTTTAAAAACAAACAGGAGCCTGGGATAAGAACAGAGAAGCTGATGCACAGATGTTTTCACAGATTCAACTTTATATATACATGTATTCACATCATCCATCATATAAACATTTTAATCTATATTACATATACATTTATCACTGATAACAATTATAGGATCAGATTAAAATTGTTTTTTTAAAATAAGATTTACACACTGTTTTAAAAGGCAGAGAACAGGTAAACAGACTTCTTCTTTTGATCTGGTGTCTGATGTTTGAATTCAAATTGCTTGATTTATGATGATCTTGAATCTGTTAGCTTTGATCAGGTTGAAGTTTGAATTAGTTGAGGCTGTTGTTGTTTTTGTTTTTGTTTTCCTTTTAGTTTATTTAGAGGAAGAAGAAAGAAGATCCAGAAAACAATCACCAGTCTAGTTCTTAAATACATTTTTTTCAACTTAAAGAAAGCTAAGACCATGTGTAATTGCATGATATCTTTTAGCTTACACATGTCAATTTGCTTGCATACAAAGTTTACAAATGTTATTATATATAGTTTTTATATTATATTTCCTATTTTGCTTTAAATTTATATATGTTTTAAATTTTTCCCTCTTATTTATATTAATAACTTTTAAAGAAAAAGATTTGAAATTAATTAATAACCATATATTTTATTAATTTACTACAAGAGTTATTAATTTTCAGATATTTATAATCCAACATTTATTCTAACTCAAATCCGTTTATATACATCTAGATATTACTAATTACCAGAATTTATTTGTTCAATTTATAAATTATCATTTTAATAAGTTTAATCCTGTTAATTACCAATTAACAGATGTCCAAAAAACTGGATTATTACAATTTCTATAACATTTGGGGATTTTTCCTAAGTGATTTACTATAAGAATTGAGTTATTTTTAAAGGAGGACCTAAATGATTTAATTGTTTGTTTAATGAAAGGGATTATTTGTTAACTTAATCTGGATTTAGATCTAAAATTATGCAGCAGTTATTTTTGTAAAGAATTTTTAAAAGTTGAGGCAACCAGTTACATTTTTGCACGTGGGCAAGTTAGTTAGAAATTATTTACTTTAATTAGCATTAAATCAGCTTTACCCAAAAAAGTGGGTTTCGCCTCTTTTAGAAGCGCTTTTCGACCCCAATGCTTCCGCTTCGACCTGGTCGAAACCAACTTAGGCCGAAACCAATACTTAAGGTATCACTTAGATGGTACGTAGTTGATTGGAGGAAAAGAGGAAGGCATGGTGTCGAAAGCATTGCTTCCGATGGGTCGATAACTTTGATTTGTTTTAAAATATTAAGCGTCTGCCTTTGTTTACTAAAGCTTTTGATGGAGTCGACACATATGCTTTTGAAAAGGGTTTTCTAAAAGGATTTCAAAGGGGTTGCTATCTGTATAAGCTTTCGAATGAGTTCCTTGTTTATAAAACCATGCTTTCGAAAATGGTGGTTCCGGCCAAGTCGAAGCCCTACTGTCATTCTTTTGCCATTCGAGTGCATTGAAGTCATCAATGTTTTCGAAGGGTAGCATTAGTTATAAATATGTACTAAGCCACTTCATAATTTCTTTCGAAAGGGATCAAGGGTTTTGAAGGTAATGCGTTCGAAAGAGGTTTCGAAGATAACCCTCAAATGTTTTACTTATATAGTTTAAGCTTTCAAATGGATGGTTCTGATGCCATCAAGTTTTTCCCCAAACACTTTTGTATGATAAATAATGGTGTCGAAAAGGGTACTTTTGTTTATATTCACTTTGACCCAAAAGATGTTTTAAAGCAAAACACAATGGTTTCAAAAGGGGTACTTTCATAGGTTTCGAAGCTATGCTTTTAAGGATTGTCAAGTAATGTTTTGATACTTTCTAAAGGTATATTTTAGTTTCGAAAGAGATGATTTAAAGAGCTTCGAAAGGTTTATATGTAATGTTTTGAAAACTTTGAAAAGAAGTTTTCTATGCTTTCGAAGGAGGTTATCCAGAGGTTTCAAAAGTAATGTTTTAAGATTTCGAAAGCCTTAGTTGTCAAAACAAATAATCCAATCTCATTTTAAAAGAAAACCATGACATAATTAAAGTGTTTCGAAATGGAGTTCTGATGAAGTCTTCCTTGATTAATGGGTAAAAAGGATTATCCAAGTATTATATAAAATTATTTTAAGGATATTAGACCACATGCGTTGGTATTATTACGTTTGCTTCTTTACATATGTATTTGAATATATTCAAGGTGTAATGAATCCATAATGGTACCTTGGGGAAGGGCAGAGTAACCAGCTAGGTTGATCCAATAGTGAATATAAATTAAAGATGCTAAAATATCAATTAAAGATGTTTGCAGAGGCCAATAGGTTCATAGTAAGCCCATGAATACTGTGTATAAGAAGAGGTATTGGTAGGGGCCAATAGGTTCATGGTAAGCCCATGAAAACTATGTATAAGAAGAGATATTGGCACGGGCCAATAGATTCATAGTAAGCCCATGAAAACTATGTATAAATGAAGATGTCAGGAAGATAGGTTCATAGTTAACCCATGAAAATTATGTATTGAAGTTTGTAGGGGCCAATAGGTTTGTCGTTAGCCCATGAAAACTATATCCGGATTAAGATACTGACAGAAGTCAATAGGTTCCTAGTCAACCCATGAGAACTATGATAAGAAAAAAGATATTGGAGTTACCAATAGCTTTAGGGAGAACCCATGAAATAGTAAAGATATTGGCAGGGGCCAAGGTTCTTAGTGATCCCATGAAAACTATAAAACTAGACAGGGAGTCTATAAACATTAAACCAGTTATTAGTCAGCCCATGAAACTAATGGGTTAACGGTAACCCTAGAGACTATGACTGAGATAGATAATCAAAATGAATATGGATGGGTAATCCAGAGTTGATTTTTTTTATACCATCATATTATTTTGAATTGTTTTAACCATTATGGATGCAGGATCATAGTATATGGTTTTATAAAAGGTTTTAGGATACTAGTAAGGGAAAAACCCGTTTTGCTAAGTTGCATGGTCTCACTAGATATCTAAATGGTTTGAGATGGTAGATTATTATTCATACCAGGCTTTATGTCTGACTCAGAGTTTATGTTTTCCTCTTAAACTCTCGGCTGCTCAATTGATTTTGAGTAGTTTGAGAGTTGAGGTTTTCAGGTACCTTTTTAGACAAACCAGCTTCCGAAGACGTGCAAGAGGCATGATAGCTACCTAGATTTCTCTTTTATTTTGATTCCGCTATTTTGTTGTTGAGGAAAAGTTGTTTAATTGCCTATATATACTCTGATCATCTAGGGGGCATCTTCATATGTCGCTCTTGGCGTATGTTGTAATAAATATATTTTCTTTGAATGTGGTTAATGATTGTGAGATTATGTAATGAATTTAAAATAGTTTTGAAATAAAATGAGAATGTTGAATTTAATTTTTTTTCCATATTCATGTATTTTTGGTATATCATTTTATCTAACATTACCGTATTTGGTCGCTGAGGAATAATAACTATGAATGACTACAACATCCGTAGCCATTAGTATTGGGCCTCCAAGTGAGGGATGTTACAAGTTGGTAATAGAGCGTAGGTTTATCAAACTTAAAAAGAAATTTAAACTAAACAGAATTTCAAACCTAATCCAATGAAACAGAAAATAAGATCAGGATTTGGATTAACGCTATAGTAACGCAATTGTATTCGTTATATATATAAGTATGTATTCCCCTCTCTCTTAGACCGTTTTGTTGTATCTTACTAAGGCTCGTATGTCGATTTATGAGAAAGAAGATATGGAAGCAGGAAACGTAAGAGGAAATATCATTGGAGGAAGCACCACAACTAATGGAAATGCTCGACTCACCAGAAGGAATCCGAGTCGACTAGCTAATGCTAATAACCAAAATGCTGATGCCAATGTGGGTGTTGGAAATCCACCAGTAGATATAGGCATGATGTATCAGTTCTTCATCAATATGATGCAAGCTGGAGTCGCAGTTGGTGTTGCTGGAAATGTTAGAGGAGCTAATCCCATGGCTCCAGTTAGGAATCATTATGCCGAGCTGAGTAGAGATTACACCAATCTTGGTGGAAAGCCATTTATGGGGACAGGAATGCTATTGAGGTAGAAGATGGTTGTTGCATTGTGAGCGTATCTTTGCTGATCTGGGTTTAGATGATGAGATGAAGAGAAGTTTGGCCTCTAGGAAGTTGCAAGGGTCAACGCTTCATTGGTTGAACTATGTTACTGTCGTAGTTCAGAAGAAGGAATTGACTTGGGCTGATCTTCAAAGGAGATTTGAGCAAAGGTTTATGCAGCGTTGCTAATGAAGTTTTTGAATCTAGAACAGAGAGAGATGTCGATTGTCGATTATGCTGCTAAGTTTGATTAGTTGTCCCGCTATGGATATAATAATATAGACATCATCATCAGGAGAAATGAGAGGTTCATTCGAGGATTGAGCCTTGAGCTTGCTAGGGCGACCCTGACACAAATTCGTGATCCTAGTAGTGTTGTTGTGGAGATGGAAATTCACCATGAAAAGATGCTTGCTGTTTGTGCTAGAGAGAAGCCAGTTGAAACCCAGGGTTCTCAGGGAAAGAAGAGAAAGTTCTTTAAGAAGAAGGGAGCCCGGAAGGGAGATGCTGCCAAGATGGCAAAGGCATGCTCAGTTTGCTATAAGTGCGACAAGGAGGGTCATTATGCAAATGAATGATGGTCAGGCAAGGGGAAAAATGCTGTAGATAAGAAGAATGTGAAATGTTTCAACTGTGACCAGGTTGGGCATTATAAGAATCAGTGTCCAAAGCTAGTTAAGACTGACAAGGGAAAGGTTTTTGCTGCTGGACCATCATCTGCTAAGTCAACTACAGCTAATAAAGGGAAGATTATGATGGAAGGTACGTTTTTAATTCAGAATATACCAGTTACGATACTATTTGATACCGGTGCGTCATATTCATTTATATCTTACAATTTGGTTGATAGTTTATGCTTAAAACCCACATACCTTGTTACTTTCTTAAGGGTTACGAATCCAATAGGAGGTTATGCAACTCCGGGGATGAGATGTGACCAGTTAAAAGTTGATTTGTTAGGTCATCAGTTTTCATGCAGTCTGTATGTTTTCAATTTCATAGATTTCGGAATCATTTTAGGTACGGATTGGTTTAGTAAGTATGAGGCTAGGATATTTTACCAGGATGAGGAGATGTTCTTGAGACACCATGATAGGCATAACCGAATCATATTCTCAATGGAGAATTCAGACCGGAGTAGTTGTACTTTGTTAAGTGCAATGGAAGTGGGAGAAGAATAAAGTTAGGATCGAGTAGCAAGAGATTTTGCAGATGTCTTTGAGCCGGTTACAGGATTGCCACCGAGATGAGCTGTTGATTTTCAGATAGATCTTATGCTAAGAGCTGAAATTGTGAGTAGACCACCTAGCAGGATGACACCAATCGAGATGAAGGAATTGAAGGTGCAATTAGTGGATCTAGAAGGAAGGAATGTTAATATACCATGCAGTTCACCTTGAAGAGCGGCCATGGTGTTTGTGAAGAAACCAAATGGATCATTGAGGATGTGTATCGTAATTTGAATGAGAGGACGATTAAGAACAAGTATCCTTTACCAAGAATTAATGATCAATTGGATCCATTTTGTGAAGCCAGAGTGTTTTTCCAATTGGATTTGACGACAGGTTTCCATCAGTTATGGGTGGAAGATGACAGTATTCTTTTGACAGCATTTCGGACTAGGTATGTTTCGTATGAGTGGTTAGTAATGCCATTCGAGTTAATGAATGAACCTGCTTTCTTCATGGATTTGATGAATCAAGTCTTCCGAGAGCACTTGGATAGCTTTGCGCTGGTGTTTGTAAATGACATTTTAGTACACTCTAAGGATGAAGAGAGCATGAGGATAATCTTAGAGTTGTGCTTGAGACGTTGAGGCAACATCAGCTGAAGGCGAAGTTTTCCAAGTGTCATTTTTGGAAGAAAGATGATAAGTTTCTTGGTCATGTGGTTTCAGAGAAGGGCTTGTCAGTCGATTTAGATAAGATCGAAGCTGTTAATAGTTGGAAGTGACCAAAAATGGTGACTGAGGTTAGGAGTTCCCTTGGACTTGCTGGCTATTACCGGCGATTCATTAAGGATTTCTCGAGGATAACATCACCTATGACTAAGCTAACCAGGAAGGACATGAAGTTTATCTAGTCCGACAAATGTGAGGAAGCATTCCTTAAGTTGAAGCATTTGTTGACCAATGCACCTATGTTGGTAGTTTTAGATAGAAACCAACAGTTGGTGGTGTATACCGTTGCATGCGGAACTGGATAAGGAGGCATGTTGATGCAGAAAGGTAAAGTGATTTCTTACGCTTCACGATAGCTTAAACCGCATGAAGTAAGATATCTTACTCGTGATTTGGAGTTGGTTGTGGTGATCTTTGCATTGAAGGTTTAAAGACACTATATCTTAGGGGAGAGATTTAAGCTATACACAGATCACAAGTCTTTAAAATACTTATTCTCTCAGAAGGAGCTAAATATGAGACGTCGGAGGTGGATGGAGTTTTTGGCTACTTATGGTTTTGGTATAGAGTATAAGCCAGGGAAATGGAACAAGATAGAAGATCCTCTTAGCAGAAGACATCATAATGTGGTATTAGCCATGTTGGCAGAGTGGAAGGATTTAGAAACTTTGACTACTTGCAGTGTGCAGTTAAGTTCGACTACTAATTTTAGTCAGAGTACGGTTATGTCGTTCTTTTTATAAGTTCGGCCAGTGTTGATTGAAAGGATTGCTTCTAAGCAGAAAGAGGTCCATTGTTAGCTGAGAAGATTAGAAATCTTGAGGTTGGAACTAAGATCGATGATCTCAAGGATTTTAATCTTAATCAGAGAGGATGGTTAAGAAAGAAGGGACGGTTGTGTGTTCCGAATGTTGAGGAATTAAGAAAAGAATTTCTTGGAGAATGTCATCGATCCAAGTTCATGATTCATCATAGAAGGACCCAGATGTATAAAGACTTGAAAAGGATCTTCTATTGGGAAGATATGAAGAGGGATGTTGGCTTATAGGTTAGGCGGTGTGCAAACTGTCAACAAGTGAAAGCCGGACATCAAAAGCCAAGTGGATTGCTTCAACCTTTAAAGATTCCAGTTTGGAAATGGGATTTGATATCCATGGATTTTACTAGTGGATTGCCAAGGTAAAATAAAGGAAATGAAAGTATATGGTTATAGTGGATGGGATGACCTAGAGTGCCCATTTTATTCCAGTACAGTCAATCAAGACGACACCTATTTTGGCTAAGTTGTTCATGAAGAAAATAGTTAGACTACATGGGATTCCTAGCAGCATAGTTAGTGATGGAGATGATTTATTCACTAGTGAATTCTGAAGAGTCTACAGGATGTATTAGGTACCATGCTTAATATGAGTACAACATATCATCCTCAGACGGATGGGAAGACAGAGTAAGTCAATAATATACTCAAGGATTTGTTGAGAGCTTGTGTATTGAATTTTGGTAGATCTTGGGTAGATCACTTACATTTGATTAAGTTTTCCTATAATAATAGTTATCAGACTATTATAGGAATGACGCCTTTTGAAGCTTTGTACGGAAGGCCATGCAAATCACCAACATGTTGGTTGGAGACTGGAGATAGATTAGTCTTAGGTCCATATTTGATTAGAGAGGTGTTAAAGAAGATTAAGATGATTTGAGAAAGAATGAAGGAAGCTCAGTCCAAACAGAAGAGTTACATAGATAAAAGGCGTGAAGACCTAGAATTCTAAGTTAGAGGTAAAGTTTTCATTAAAGTATCACCGATGAAGGGTGTGGTACGATTTTGAAAATCAGAGAAACTAGCACCGAGATATGTTGGTCCATTCTAGATTATGGAGAGGATTGGAAAGCTCGTGTATAGAGTTGAGTTGTCGAGAAGTATAGGAGGTGTCCATAATGTATTCCATGTGTTTCGTCTTTGCAAGTATGTGTATGATCCAGAGACTACTACTCCTACGACGGGTTGGAAGATTTGGTAGTATCCTAGTTTGACTTTAGTTAGACAACCAGTTTGGGTTGTAGCAATATATGGGAAAAGATTGAGGAACAAGACAGTCAAGTTAGTGAATGTTCAGTGGAGCGACAATGAGAAGGACTGTACTTGGAAGATAGAAGACAGGATTTGAGATACTTATCCGATCTGCTTTGAGGGTACGTCTATATTAGGTTTATATAGGAAGTTTTAGTCAGGTATACTAGTATGGTTGTTAGGAGTTATTACAGATGATTGCTATGCTTAGTATTTAGTCCTTACTGAATTTCGAGGATGAAATTCTTTAAGGAGGGGAGTCTGTAACACCCTTAAATTTTTATAACATTATTCAGGAGATTTAACCAGATAAGTTAAATAGAATAATGTAAATAATTAGAGTGATAAGGGGGTTGAGATTTGCAATTAAACTTAGAGGCCGAGCTTAATAACTTAAGTGGGCTTAAGAATGACTTATAGGATAATTAATTTGCACAACGGCATATTAGGAATTAGCCGCACCTTAATTCCATAATCCTTATATATCCACGGCTTGCCATCTATTCATGTTCATTTTCTCATTTTCGTAAAACGTAAAATTGTAAGAAAAAGAAGAGCTTAGAGCCGGCCATTACTAGGAGAAGAGAAAATTAATTTTAAAGCTAAGGATTTAGAACAAGGGGAATAAATCTCAATCTCAGTCCAATCTCCTTATCCTAATGAAGGCGAATAATAATTTATACCACCTTTTTGTTTTGTTTTATGATCATATGCTTCTGGATTTAAGATTAAATTCATTTTCATGATGATTTAGAAGAGGATATGCTTGAATTATGATTTTTTGGATTTAAACAAAATTGATTTAATAGGGATTTATGCGGTTTAGGGCAAAACTGATTGAAATTGATTCTTGAATGCCATGGAAAAATAATAGGTTATGTAAAATATGATTTGGAAGTTGGATTTCAATTTTGATAATTTTCCAAGCTATGGAAAGATTATTATGAATTTTCAAAAGAAATTATGGTTAATTGGGTTTAGAAATTTATTTCAGAAATAATATTGATAATTTGGATCTAAAATTTATATATGTTAGACAACATAATGAAAGTGAATTTCTATAATTTTTGAGGATTTTTCTCAAGCGATTTACTATAAGAATTAAATTATTTTGAAAGGAGGGCCTAAATAATTTAATTGTTTGTTTAATGGAAGGGCTTATTTGTTAAATTAATCTTGATTTAGATCTGAAATTATGCGGCAGTTATTTTTACAAAAAATTTAAAAAAGTTGAGGCAACCAATTGCATGTTTACACGTGGGCAGGTTAGTTAGAAAGTATTTGCTTTAATTAGCATTAAATCAGTTTTACCCAGAAGAGTGGGTTCCGCCTCTTTTTGAAGCGCTTTTCGACTCCAATGCTTCCGCATTGACCCAGTCAAAACCAACTTAGGTCGAAACCAATACACAATGTATCATTTAGATGGAACGTAGGAGATTAGAGAAAAGCATAAGGCATGGTGTCGAGAGAATTGCTTCCGATGGGGTCTATACCTTTTCTATGTTTTAAAATGTTAAGCGCGGGCCTTTGTTCACCGAAGCTTTCGAAGGAGTCGACACATATGATTTTGAAAAGGGTTTATAAAAATCTTTTGAAGGGGTTGCCATTTGTATAAGCTTTCGAATGAGTTTCTTGTTTATCAAACCATACTTTCGAAAATGGTGGTTCCGATCTAGTCGATGTCCTGCTACCATTCTTTTTCCTTTCGAGTGTATTGAAGTCATCAATGCTTTCGAAGGGTAGGCTTGTTTTGAAGATGTACTAATCCACTTTCTAAATGCTTTCAAAAGGGATCAAGGATTTCGAATGCAATGGGTTCGAAAGGGGTTTCGAAGCTAACCTTCAACTGTTTTACTTATATAGTTTAAGCTTTCAAAAGGATGGTTTCGACGCCATCAAGTTTTCCCCCAACCACTTTCACGATAAAGAATGGTTTCAAAAGGGGTACTTTTGTTTATATTCTCTTTGACCCTAAAGTTGTTTTAAAGCAAAACCCAATGGTTTCAAAAGGGATACTTTCAAAAGTTTCGAAGCTATGTTCCTAAGGATTGTTAAGTAATGTTTTGATATTTTTGAAAGGTATTGGAGTTACCAATAGGTTCAGTCAACCCATGAAAATTATGAAACATTACAGGGAGTCCATAAACATTAAATAAGTTATTTGCTAGCCCATGAAAACTAATAGGTTGACAGTAACCCTAGAAACTATAACTGAGATAGATAGTAAAAACGAATGAGGATGGGTGATCCAGAATTGATTTATTTTTTATGTGTATCATCATCTTGTTTTGAATTGTTTTAACCATTATGGATGCAGGAGCATACTATATGGTTTTATAGAAGATTTTGGGATACTAGTAAGGGGAAAACCTGTTCTGCTAAGTAGTGTGGTCTCACTGAATATATAAATGTTTTGAGATGGTAGATTATTATTCATAACATGCTTTATGCCTGACTTGAAGTTTATGTTTTCCCCTTAAACTCTCGGGTGCTCAATTGATTTTGAGTAGTTTGAGAGTTGACATTTTCAGGTACCTCTTTAGACGAATAAGCTTCCAGAGACGTACAGGAGGCATGATAGCTATCTAGAGTTCTCTTTAACTTTAATTCCGCTGTGTTGTTGTTGTAAAGTTTTTTAATTGCCTATATACTCTGATCATCCAAGGGGGAATCTTTATATGTCACTCTTAGCATATGTTGTAATAAATTCATTTTCTTTAAACATGGTTAACGATTGTGGGATTATGTAATGAATTTGAAATAGTTTTGAAATGGAATGAGAATGTTGATTGTAGATTCTAAATTTTTTCCATACCATGTGTTTATTGTATATCAATTTATCTAACATTATCGTATTTGGTCGCTAAGGATTAATAAATATGGATGACTACGACATCCTATGAATTTCAGATAAGAATATCAAAGACTACTAAAGATCATCATAGGACGAAACCTAGCGCCATGCGACATTAACAATATTGAAGCCAAGCAAGCTGAAGCCAAATGCCATGCCATGTTCCTACCCCTATAAATACGGAGCAAGGGGTATTAAAGAAGGGGCGATCATTTCTTTCCACTACTCTCAAATCAAACTCTTGCAACCCTAAATTGAATTAGAGAAAAGCTTGATTCTAGTTGTAATCATTATGGAATTATACGAACATGCACTTAGACATGCCCATATTCTAATCGTGCATTTTTTGACGCTATTAAACTTGGACGTGCAAATAGCAAAACTCTTTAGGCCCAAAATTCGATATGATTTATTTCAAAGGAACGTTGGTCTAAATAAGTGTTTAGATGCATAATACTATCTTGCCTACTCCATATGGACATTGGACGTTGAACATAAGGACGGCCTATTTAGCTCATTAACACGCTTAATGATCTAAAATACATATTTATGGTCTATCTTTCTTCTCCTTTGAATATATGAAATGAGAAAGCATGAGATTCCTAAAGACCATATGGATTCTCGAATATCATATTCCATATTACCTTAAGCGATCTTGAATATCATGTTCCAAGTGACCATAAGGGATACACAACATGCCACTTGCCACCAATCAACATCACTGATAAGCAATGCCACTTGTCACCGATGCTGCCTCATTCCTAATACTGCTTTTGGTTAATGCCTTATGTTACTTCTATTAATGTGCTCGAAGATACACAACATGTCGTCTTCCATTTATATCATATCTCAGTAATGTCATCGATGAAGCCAAGGGTACCAAGTGTCATTAATATCACATGGAATTAATGGTGCATCTCTCTAAGGAAGTAGCAATATCAAATACAATCAATACCGTAAGCCATCAATGTGATAATCTTCCCCTTCGATCGTCGAAAATCAACACTAATACATCCTCGGTATTTATGTGCCACAAAATCAAGTGCCGGAAGGGCGGATAGAAAAGGGTAAAAAGAAAATAAAGACAGAACATAATCTTATATGAATGGAATAACATATTCAATATACATATCTTTATAACATAAATTTTAAATACATTTATCAAATTTTATCTTATAAATCAGCCTGGACAGTTATAAATCTCTATCCTTATTAATGATAAATACAAACAGTAAACTAATGTAGCGAAAATGGAAATGGAAAACTATCTACAGGAATATCTTCATCTCCAGACTTCAAGCTCCATCATAATGCTCCAAGCTAAACTTGACTAATTAGCTACTCAGAAAATAGAGCACCTAGAGTTTCAAGGGAAAAGAAAAGAAACTTCGGGTCAGTCATGAGACTGGTGTGATAGACTCAAAATATGGATATTTGAAAACAAAAGGTGTCTTATAAGACCATGCCCCATATAAACATGGAAAAAGTTTTTACTTTCTGAGAACCAAAACATTTGCTACGTAAAATTAGGATAGTATCTTTTGTTATTCTTTGAAAATCCTTTCAAATAACATATTAATCATAGCTGGAATTGTTACGTTTGTTAAATTCGACAGCATAATAGGTTTACAACTAAACCATAAAGGCTCATATTGGAGAATGGATTCCACACAATAACAAGGTATGAAACTACCTTTCGACAGTACATCTCTAGAGGGATGCACCTGAGGCTCCAACCTCTACCAACAAAGAACCGGCCTACCTTCACCATAGATAGTACCGAATATGACGTCACCACGTTTATTCTCGACCTATACGAGTGCTCTCATAGCACACACAACATACAGGATACATAGAGGGTAATGTAGAAAGGTGATGGCAATATTTTAATAGGAGTGACCCACTTAGCCTTACCGCATCTACCCTTTTTTTATCACTCTTAGGAGCTCACATTTCAATTGAATGCCACGTTGCCAAGTCCATCACACACTATTGATTTCCACAAATGCACAACCTCTGAGCTTATACATTTTAGAGAATTATGTTAAGTATAAGAGAGTTAACTTCTACACCACCAAATAGATGTACGTTTGTAAAAATCAATGCACTTACATTTTAGAAATGCAATGCCAGACATTCTTCCATACAAGTTATCTAGGAACATGACAAACCAAAGGAACTCTCCTACTACATCCTGTTAGGAATCATCCCTAGGATTAGTAGCGAGCAACCCTTGCATTAAAGATCAAATAAAGATATTACTGCCACATATAAATCATATAGGAAATTTCCGCCGAGGGTCAGTGACAAATAGCCCTTCATTCCATTTAGTATCATTCCATGTCTTTATCTTCGAATGCATAAATTGGTTCGAAGTGGTTTTCGGATGGCAATCACCTAAATCCAACTTTGGATCCTTCAAACCAATAATCAATAAAAGATGTTAAGTTTGAGGATGATTTTCATTTCATTTATTAATATCTTTCATCAAATAAAATATCTCAAATCTTTAAATCATATTCTTTTCAAGTATATACGGGATCATTAAACCTCTCTTTAAATTTGGAAATATCAAATCAAAATCATTTCCTATAAATCACATTGCAAAACCTTATTGAGTAAAATGGGTCGATAGAAATTATACTAATTCTACTCAATATCAATTTCTGTATTCAACCTTTACTATCCATCGAATAACAGTGGAATCACCTGTCAAAATTCACATGGATAACATGGGCTTCCTCCTCAGAATTTATACCAAGTATAAGAAGATTATTCCTACATAATCCAAGTTTTATTAAATTTGTAAATTTGAATCTTTTATACTTGTCTCGTTTTTGACATTTTGACCTTATATATTCCTCGCCTAGGAAAGAGGCCAGATGAGCCTGGGCACTGGTTTCTCCTAAATATCTCATTAGTTTAAGCACCTTACATCCAGAGAATTTGAGAGATTTTTTTTGAAAACTATGATTATAATAGTTGTTTCTTGGATATTTAACCAGGCAACTTAGTACTCGGCATTAGCACACTGCTTGGCAATTTATGGATCGCTCGGCATCTAGAAGCGCTCGACATTAGAAGAACGCTTGGCATAAAGGAGCGCTCGGCATCAGAAGAACGCTCGACATAAAGGAGCACTCGGCATCAGAAGAACGCTCGGCATAAAGGAACGCTCGGCATGAAAGAACGCTCGAGATAAAGGAACGCTCGACATCTAGAAGCGTTTGGCATCTAAAGGACGTTCAACATGTAAGAGTATTCGACATTAAGGGACGTTCGGCATGGCAGAATCGCCCGGCATCCCATATTTCTCGGCATCCAGACCTTGTTCGGCACATCACTCTGTTCGGCCTAAATCTCGTTCGGCATTCGCCTACCGTTCGGCATCCAGGGAGCGTTCGGCACAAATGGCTTGTTCGGCATCCTGAAGTCGTTCGACACCTCATATCGTTCGGCATGAAGACAACGATTCGGCATCTGGCCGTTCGGCGTATATGGATCGGCATACAGAGCCTACTCCATTTAGACCGAGGTATTAAGCAATCAGGCCCACTAGGGAAGTCCAACCCACTTTTTCCTATAAATAGAGAGGCAGGGGTACAGTGAAAAGGATCAGTTTTTTTGGAACACTGGGGAAACTTTGCCACATTCTACACTCACTCGAGACTTAATCTTTTACTTTGCAATTGTATTCAAGTAATTAAAAATGGATTGTATCTATAATCAACTATCAAGGAAATCAATAGACACCAACTTCAAAGTGGACGTAGGCAGTTACGTCGAACCACTATAAACCTGGTGTTTTTGTTATCTGCATTTGAATTTGCATACTGTCTCCTGTTCTAATTTACTTTCTTCATTAATCTCTCTACACAATCTTTATAAGGGTGTTAGTGACCAATTTTGGTGCTTTCACTGAGAATTGAATTCTCAGGCTGTTAGGATCTGCTTTGTAGCTACTGGATTGCATAAATCCCCCAGAGGAGATCCAAGATCATTCACAAGGCATCTGTTGATTCTATTCAGAGTTTTAACCAACAACTCTACCATGGGGAGACCACGAACCAGATCTGCCCTGCCTCCCACAACGCAGGTGTCCACGAAACTGCAAGCGTATAACAAGTTGGACCTAGAAATCAGCAAGCAACTAGAGGTGTAGGGCCCTCCATCCAAAACCAAGCGGAAGTTGTTTCTCGAATAGAGTTCAACGACTTGATAAGAGAGCTCAAGGAAAGTAGAAGGCAACTTGCTGAACAAATTCAAGCCAACACTAACCTCATGACTCAGCTCACTCAGCAGCAGCGTCAGAATGCTGGAGGTAACCCATCCCCTTATTCTGAATCTGATAGTTCAACCTTAGCTGATGAACCTCCTAGGCGTAGACGCCGTAAGGATGAAGGTGCATAGGTAGGTGCTACAGATCGATTGACTAAGGATCAAGCCCGTGAAGAGACTGGATACCCGAATTTTCAAGATCCAAATCAGGCGAGACATCAACCTACACGGTCCCGTGAGGCAGAATCCAACCTTCCATCCATACAAACTCCAAACTTAATAGCTATGGTCAGGCAGTTGATGAGAGAGAACTAAGGCTTGACCAATGAAGATTGGGAAGCGCCCAGAAGTCATACTCCCTTTACAGATGGTATCCTACAGGCTGAGTACCCTAAGAAGTTCAATATGCCGACTATCCCAGCCTACGAAGGGAAGACTGATCCCAGGCAGCATGTGATGAGGTACGGATGGATGATGGATTCTGCAAGAGCTAATGATGCAATCAAGTGTAGGTGCTTCCCAATCACTCTGTCCGGAATTGCCGCCATGTGGTTTACTCGACTTCCCCCGCGATCTATATCCATCTTTGACGAATTGGCAATGAAATTCATAGAACAATTCAAGATACACACCGCTCATCCAAAGGATGTGATGTCCTTATCGAGCGTAATCCAAGCTCGGGGAGAGTCATTGAAAGCATACTTGCAAAGATTTCATGTTGCTGCTACTGAAGTGAGCAATCCAAACGGCCATGCAATTTTGATGGCGGTAATGCATGGAGTGGATCCAGGCTCTTAATTTGGAGACTGGTTTACGGGATAGCCCCCAGCCACACTGAAGCGTTTTTATTTAAAAGCTCATCAGTTTATAAGAAGGGAAGAAGCTCGATGGACAAGATGAGACAAGGCACCAGGGCCTGTTTAGGAGACTGTGAAAAGTACCGTCGCCATAAAGCAAATCATCGATAATTCGGGAAAAGCTCAAGTCAACGTCCAAAACAAGCCTGGCCAGACTAAAGGATCCGGAGGTGGAAATCCCGAAAAGAAAAGAGAGATGGGGAAATGGAAGTCAAGGATCCTGACCTACAATGAATACACCCCGCTGAACGCATCTCTTGAGAACATCTATTTGTCAACTTGCAACACTTTTCAATATAGAAAACCACGGCCAAAGGAATCAACAGAGGAATAAAGCGGACTGGGAAGCATTGCCTCTTTCACAAGTCTTATGGGCACAACACAGAGGAGTGTAGACACCTCCATGACGCTATAGAAAAGTTGATTAGACAGAAGAAGCTACAGGAGTTTGTCAAAGACCCACAAGACGGAAGACAAGAGACATCGGACCCCGGACACGGACCAGATCCATGCCAACCAGAACAACCTACTCGAACTGTGGGTAGATTGGTTATTAACACGATTGCTGGCAGACCTCATCCTGCGGATAAGAATTGGTAGGAGATGGAGCGATACGCTAACTCTTTAAGACATGCGGAGTATGAGTGCTGTTCGAATATGGAGGATGAGACTCCTGCAAAGCAGCAGGGCACGATGGATGATGATATTGTATTCAGGAGCAGAGATGCGGATAAGGTGGAGGCTCCTACCATCGACCCAATGGTCATATCTATGACAATCGGGCCGACGTTCGTGAAGAGAATTCTAATTGATTGCAGAAGTTCCGTTAACATCATTTTCAAGAAGGCATATGACTAAATGAAGCTGGAGACTAAGGATTTAAAACCATCTAAAGCCAGAATCCATGGCTTTAACGGTGCATCAATGGATGTAGTGGGATATGTGGAGTTACCAGTTGAACTGGGGAAAGGCGAGCGTAAGAGGGTGCGAGTCCTACCATTCATAGTGTTGGATATTGACTCTCCATATAACGTATTTCTAGGACGTTCAGCCCTGACAAAATTTAGGGCAGCATTGGCCCCTTGGTGTCTGACGTTAAAATTTCCAACAGACAGAGGTGTTGGAGTGGTACACGGCGATCAGGCGACCGATCGAGCATGCTACGTGGCTGAGCTAAGAGAGGCTCAGCGCAGAGAGAAAGGAAAGGTTGCGGACAATTCCGTCCGCATTCGAAATTCTGATGATTGACAAGTAGCGCCTGAGCCCTGGCTCGGGCAACATTCTCGGATCAATAGAGACATAGATCCGAGAGATGATGATAGGGGACCCAGGGAAACAAATGCAGCACCGGGTGAGCTAACAATTGGCATTCCAGTCAGCCGGGATGACCCATCACGAATACTTAAAATTGGATCGCAACTCGACGCCGTGGTGGCCGAGAACCTCACTGACTTCCTCCGAGCGAATCTTGATGTTTTTTCTTGGACACATTCTGACATGTGCGGGATTTCTCCTGCAATCGTGAGTCATATGTTGAACATAGACCCAAGACATGTTCTTGTGAAATAGAAAAGGAGAGGCATAGACCCAGAGAGGTCCGCGGCTCTCAAAGAGGAGGTGAACAAACTCAAAGCCAATGGGTTCGTCCGCGACGCCCTCTACCCTGAATGGGTATCTAACCCGGTGCTAGTGAAGAAAGCGGATGGAAAATGGAGAACTTGTGTTGATTATTCTGATTTAAATAAAGCATGCCTAAAGGATAGTTTCCCGTTGCCTAGGATTGACCAGCTGGTCGATTCAACTACCGGACATGAGTTATTATCATTTATGGATGCGTTCTCTGGATGTAATCCAATCCCGATGCACATCCCAGACCAAGAACATACCAGTTTTGTAACGAACGTTGGGTTATATTGCTATGTAGTGATGCCCTTTGGATTGAAGAACGCGGGAACAACTTATCAGCGTCTGGTGAACCGGATGTTCAAAGATCAGATTGGTAGAACGATGGAAGTCTATGTAGATGACACGCTCGTGAAGTCATGGCAGTCAAACGACCCAATCCGAGACTTAGCGGAGATGTTTGACGTACTCAGGCATTATGGAACGAAGATCAATCCTTTGAAGTGTTCATTCGGCGTAGCATCAGGAAAGTTTTTGGGTTTCATTGTGAATGCGCGGGGAATCGAGGCTAACCCGGAGAAGATTCAGGCTATCCGAGATATACAAATGCCCATAACCATAAAACAGGTGCAAAGCTTGAATGGAAAGGTGGCCGCGCTGAGCCGATTCATATCCAAGGCCATAGACAAGTGCATTCCTTTCTTCGATGTCATAAAGAAAGGAAAGAGGAATTTCAAGTGGACATCCGACTGTGAGGAAGCATTCCGAACTCTTGTAAGGCACTTAGAAAGTCCTTCGGTATTGTCGAAACCAATAGACCACGAAATGTTGTACGTATACTTGGCTGTATCCCAGTACGCTATCAGTACAGCCTTGGTTCGCGAGGAAGACCGGGTTCAAAAGCCAGTTTACTATGTTAGTAAATGCCTGACGGGGGCAGAAAGAAATTATCCAAAGATTGAAAAACAAGCCTATTGTTTGGTGATTGCATCGTCCGTATTTTTAGGCACACTCAATCAGTGTTTATACTGATCAACCTCTGCGGCAGATACTCCAACGACCAGAAACTTCCAGAAGGATGTTAAAATGGAATATTGAGTTAAGTCAGTTCGACATTACCTACCTGGCGTGAAGGGCCATACAAGGACAGGCACTAGCTGACTTCATTGCTGAATTTACTATGACAGACGAATCAAATGATCACAATGTCATACCTCCCTTTCGATGGAAGATGTACACCGATGGGGCATCTAACGACCATTGTTCGGGGGTTGGAATAGTTCTTGTGACTCTTGAGGACCGATCAGTTTGCTACGCTTTGAAGCTCGAATTCACAGCAACGAATAACGAAGCTGAATATGAAGCGTTGATTGCCGGCTTAAGACTTATCAAAGAACTTGGGGTTAAATCGGTTGAAATCTTTAGCAACTCGCAGCTGGTGGTGTACCAAGTGTGAGGAGACTACCAAGCAAGGGGCAGAAACTTGCCCCATATTTGGTCCGAGTTAAGGAGCTGCCGGCGAATCTCGAGTATTATGATATTTCACATGTCCCGCGTGAGCAAAACAGAGCAGCTGATTCATTGGCAAAATTCGCAAGCACTGGCGATGCACAACAAATGGGATTATTTCCTTATTAAGACCATCCATGCTCCAAGTATAGATATGATAGAGATAGATTCTGCGTTCGAAATCGAAATCGAGAAGGAATCGTGGATGACCCCAATCAGGCAGTATTTGCTATTCGAGATCTTACCCGAAAAAAAGAGTGAAAGATGACAAGTTCTTCGTAAGGCTTCACGATATATAATTCAGGATGGGGTGATGTATCGGAGGGGATTCTCGACCACCTTACTACGGTGCGTGGCCCACAATGAGATAAAACAAATATTAAAGGAAGTCCATGAGGGAGAATGAGGTGACCATACTGGAGGGCAGACATTAGCAAAGAAAGTTCTCCGCTATGGATACTATTGGCCAACTGTGAATCAGGATGCTGCAGACTGTGTGAGAAAATGTGACAAATGCCAGATATATGCAAAAATCCTGAGAGCTTTGCCAATGGAACTCATGCAAATGGTTAGTCCCTGGCCGTTTGCAACGTGGGGAATCGACCTAGTTGGTTCTTTACCCATAGCCAAAGGTGTAGCGAAATATGCAATAGTTGCAGTCAACTACTTCACCAAATGGGTGTTTTGGCCTTCCACGAACCATCATTACAGACAATGGAACTCAATTCGAAAGCAAGGAGTTCAAAGAATTTTGTCAGAGATATGGCATTGAGAAAAAGTTTGCAGCGGTTGCTCACCCAAAAGCCAACGGACAAGTGGAAGCCGTAAACAAGATAATCAAGTCCATATTGAAAAAGCGTATGGAAAAGGCTAGAGGTAAATGGGCGGATGAACTTCCCACGACACTTTAGGACTATAGGACCACCCACAAGACCGCGAATGGCCACACTCCATTTGCATTGGCATATGGCATTAAAGCTGTCATACACGTGGAACTTGAAGTTCCATCACATCGGGTAACTTATTACGACCCAGAATTTTTTATTAGAATCATTGGACTTCATTGACGAAAAACACGAAGAAGCTAATTTGAGGGTGGCTGCGTGCAGACATAAAGTCACTAAATATTATAACGAAAAGGTCCGACTGAGAATTTTTAATGTGGGAGACCTCGTTTTGAAACGAGTTTTTCCGATCCCATCTCATATGAATCTCGCATAGGAAGGTCCATACGTCATCGAACGGAAGCTTGGAGAAGGAACTTTCAAGCTAGCGACCATCAATGGTGCGACACTCCCCCGAGCATGGAACAACGAGCACTTGCGGCATTATTATACTTAGTTTATTTCTTTCATGTATTAGTTGCGTTTATTTTCAGTACGCTTTTATTTCTAGTTCTTGGCATGTAGCAAGACAATTTAGCTTGCTTTCATTAATAAAGGCTTAAAGCCGTCTTTTCCATGAATTACTAATGTTTCTGCGTATGATGATCCTGTGACAGGCAAATGAAACTATATTATTCTGGCTGACGTACGAACATGTGCAGACACTAAAAATCTCCAAGTCCCTGGAGTCGGACTGGAGTACTCTAAGTCCCAGGAGTGCGGACTCGAGTATAAACGACTAAAAATCTCCCAGTCTTTGGAGTGCGGACTGGAGTACTCTAAGTCCCCAGAGTGCGGACTCGAGTATGAATGACTAAAAATCTCCAAGTCCCTAGAGTACGGACTGGAGTACTCTAAGTCCCCGGAGTGCGGACTCGAGTATAAACGACTCAAATCTCCAAGTCCCAGAGTGCGGACTGGAGTACTCTAAGTCCCCGGAGTGCGGACTAGAGTATAAACGATTCAAAAACTCCAAGTCTCCAGAGTGCGGACTGGAGTACTATAAGTCCCCGGAGTGTGGACTAGAGTATTAACGATTCAAAAACTCCAAGTCTCCAGAGTGCGAGCTGGAGTACTCTAAGTCCCCGGAGTGCGGACTAGAGTATAAACGATTCAAAAAATCCTAGTCCCCAAAGCGCGGACTGGAGTACTCTAAGTCCCCACAGTGCGTACTCGAGTATAAACGACTAAAAACTCCAAGTCCACAGAGTGTGGACTGGAGTACTCTAAGTCCTCGATGTGCGGACTAAAAAATATTCTAAGTGCTGGAAGCACGGAAAGAAAAATGAACAGCTTTCAAAGACTCTCCGAGCTATATGAAGGTGAACTGATAAGTCTATGTTACTCGCAACATCTTGGACTTAAATCACAATCACACAAGAGTTAAATAACAAGGGCTTTTTGAAAGACAGAAAAAGGAACTAAGCTTTATTCAGAAATAAGTTTCTACCACAACCCCTCCGAAGTTCGGAGTCGACAATTTATTTACAAGAACTACGGAAGTAGATGAAAATTATTACATAACTTAAACTAACTCTCGTTGAACGAGAGTGATGATTACTTCTTGTGCTTCTTCTACTTCTTCATCTCCGTTGTCTTCTCAAACGGCTCCTCTCCTCCGCGTTTACCCTTGGTACCCTTTTTTGATAGAGGAGTGATAGCCGAAGAAGTATGAGGAACATCCATGGGTTCGGACCTGCCAGGGAGAATGATCTTCAACAGCTTGTTCAAAGGATCGTCGAGATCCATGGCTTGAGGTTCGGCCTTGATCTTGGTCGTCTCTTCCTTCTCTTTCTCAAGCCTCTCCTTCATGCTCAGCCTGGATGTGTGCTCGAAGACGCCTATAATTTCAACTTCATAACTCCCATCAATGAGAGAGGAAGTCTCAGACTTATCTTCATCAAGCGCTCCGATCACTTGGGCATCTGGACCAGGAGCATCTCCTGCATGAGTGGCTTCACTCGTTTTTTCTCTTACCTCCTTGGCGACATCGTTCCTCGGAGTAGGCTCAAGATCTGAACGGCCTGCATAAAATCACGAAAAGCAAGTATTAAAATATGATAGCTTTTGGTGGAAAACGAAAGCTCCTGGAATGTTAAAGAAAAAAGAGTCGCCTACCAGGTTCAGGCAGGCTCTCAGCCATCAAGGGGGTCTCACCCTCCAAAATTGGAGACAGAATATGGACACCAAGGCTAGGGTCCTCCGGATTATAACCAATATGCTGCTCAAATGGATCGAGTATTGGCTGATCGGCCGATCGAGTAGACACATGAGCTGGAGGCACGACCCCGGATGGGCCGGTAATAACTTCTTTCTCTTTCTTTGAGGGGGAGCCTTTGCAATAAATAGCTTTAGCCGCTGACATGTCCGTAGGCTCATTTCCCTTGAGGAATTCTTTTATCAAGGCCTCCTCATCAATCTCTTCGGTACCGTACTCGGCCTTTCTGATTTCAATTAAAGTCTCCCACGTCTCGGCAAAAGATTCAAGATAGCCCTCGCCCAAAAAAGTCAAGTCTCGATGCATGAGAACACGGGCATTGAATTCAGCAATTAGCGGGTCAAACATGCTTTTGACCTCTTCCATACCTTCTTCTATTGCCGCCTCAAGACGTGAGTCGATATCCGTGGATGTTATCTTCTTGCCCTCTTCACGGGCTTCACTCTTTAACGCCTCAAATTTGGAAAGCTCGCCCTCAAGTTTTTCTTTGAAGAGTCGAGTGGCAATGATCTCATCACAGTATCGTTGTGACTCTTCTTGGGCGGCCGTTTTCTCTTCCTTCTCTCTATGGAGCTGCTCCTCAAGTTCCTTGACACGGAGGCTAAATGCGTCCCTCTCTTTTTGGACCGAGTCCTTTTTCAAAGCCAAAGCCCCGCAGCGTTGTACCACCTCGTCGAGTTCTTTTTTGTGAGTCGACTCCAGACGAGTTACGACTTCGGCGGTGTCTCTGGCGCTCTGCTGGGCGGCCTCAAGTTCGGACTTGTAAGTCGCAATCTCTTCGTCCTGAGCTTTAATGATACCTTTGTCGTGGATAGCCTCAACCTTCAGGCGGTCGATCTCATGTTGGCGCTCCATAGAGACTTTAGAAAGTTTTTCAGCCAAATGAACAAACACGTCATGTTGAACATAGACGTCGTTGGTACAGGCGATGGCGCTCTGCTTGACATGTTCGGGAATATGATGAAGCGCTGGGAGGAATTTCAGGCCATCAAAGCATATTTTTGTAAATTTATCTTTAAGCTCGACCAGCCTCTCCGATACTATTGGATCTATTGCAGGAGCAGGGCGAGACGACTTTGAAAGTTCGGCTCTCCTTTGAGGATCTCGGGACTTTCGAGTAGAAGAGGAATTAGAGTGTTGGTCCCGGAGGACATCAGACTGCGACCCCTTATGGCCATGTTTTTATTTGCTTTATTCAGAGTGAGAAGAGGGATGTTGGTGGTATTTGGGATGATAGTAAGTTTTCCTCCGAGATGACGAGTCCCGGGAACGATAATCTCTATCGCCATCACCATCTCTGTCCCGACGTCTTCGGGAACCCGAGTCCCGTCCAGGTTGATGAAAGATAGATGAACCACGAAGGCGGTCGAATCCGTGTGAGCACCCCATGTCACCTGCACAGAATTTAAATAATAACGAATTAGCAAAAAATAGTGTGACGACGAAAATCTAAGTGCAAATTGAAGTGCAAGTATTCGTGTGTGTCCTAGTGTTTTCCCCCGACGGACCAGTCACTTTGCTAATGGGAGTTTTTTCTCCTTGACTTTGGGTTAGAACGCCCGCATCGCCTCTGATGGGCTAATGAAGCTTAAATGCCTTCGGATCGTCAAAGTCGTAATTGAGCAGATCATCGGGAATAGAGAGGTTCGATAGGCCCTTTAAAGAACTTTCTACGTGCTGCGAAGAAGCCTCTTTCTCCATTGGAATGAGCGTAACTTTTGAAGTTCCGCTAACCTTCTCCTTCCTAATCTTCTACGTCAACCCCTTTTTCCTCTTTGAAGGGGAAGATGACGTTTCAATGTCGTGCACTTCGACTATCGGATCTTGAGTGGGACCCAAGTTCTCACCTTGTGCTTCGGGTATTTCATTCCCTTGAGTTTCCCCCTCTTCTGGTGCGTCAGGAGTATGACGTGCCGATGACTCAGCTAATTTTTCCCTTTACCCGATGCGGGCCTGGGAATGGAGACACCCTCAAGAAGGCTTATCCAACGACCTTCTACTAACAGTCCGAATCTCGATAGCGACTCATTTGAAATGAGAGTTCGGATGTCTCGTTCCTCGGCAGGAAGAGCTGTAATGGCTTCGACGGCTTCAGAATACCCACGACCGTCAGTGCGTGGATTGATACATGAGAAGATGAAAAAAGAATTAGAAAAGACATGGCTTTGACCAAATATGAATATCGATCCAGAGAAAAGACTTACTCCCTTCCACCCATCTCCTCGCGAAATCGGGAGGGCAACGCACATAGAACCATTCCTATTTGTACAGGGCAAATTTGCTCCACGCCCCAGTTAGGATTTGGCATTTGCGATATGGCTCAAGAAACATGTAAGAGGGGCTATCTCCCCGCTTCTTGATCATATATATATATATGATGTCGTCCGGAGTTGGAGGCCTAGAGAGGACGACCATGAAAAGGATGTAGGTCCCGTAGATGAACACGTGGCCGTTCGGGTGCAGTTGCAATGGGGCAATGTAGATGTATTGCAGCACGTCCCGAAGAATAAGCTAACGGTGGCACACTGCCGACCCAGCACATAAACTTATTACATGCAGTATATCCAACTGGGGCCAGGTGAGGACGATCGTGCCCCGACGGAACCAACACGTCGTCGAAAGGGATTCCATGGATAGACCATATTCGCTGGAGCACAACTTCATTGACCTTCGAAGCTTGTGAATCGACCGGGTTGTCCAAGAAATTGATGCCTCCAGGGCATTAGGAGCTAAATTATGAGCAGGGGAAGTCGACGGGTTAGAAGTATCTGCGACCCCTTGTGTAGAAGACGGCCCGGGTCTATTTGAGATTGTGGCGGAGCAAGATTTCTTAGACATCTTTGATGGAAATTGAATCCTGCAGAGTACCTAATTGAACTATACTTGAAAAACAATCGACGTCAGAATTAACAACACAAGAATTCCCCCCGTGTGGTGTGTGAACTAGTGCGATCATTTGTGTGTAAGCACTGAAAAATTGAAAGTCACAGAGTTAATGATATAAAACTGAGCTTCGATTCATCACCTTCGAAGACCGTCATCGTCGACCGTCTCCAAAAGCCTGCCTTATGGTGTTTACAGTTTCGGACTCAGAAAATGTTAGAAGAAGTTATCCGATTATGTCGATTTAAGTTCAGGCGTGCGACTGCTGAAACTAGGAAGTTATCAGTCCGGATCAGTTCGATATGCTAGTATGTTGGAGTCTTTGTCCTTGTTTTGTTATATGATTAGGCAAGGTAAATAAGTGTTCGGCCTAAGCTAAAGGATGGCTCGGTATTCATGATTGTTCAGTTAAGATATGGTTCGGCATTCATGATCGTTCGGCCTAACTATTGTCCGGCCAAAGCATCGTCCGGCCTAAGTTCTGTTCGGCCGAAACAACGTTCGACATAAGCACTGCTCGGCCGAAATAACGTTCGGCATAAGTACTGCTCGGCCGAAGTAACGTTCGGCGCCCTATCTAATTCATACTCCCATCCTATCCTTCCATTCCACTGCCCGACATGTGGTGAGTCATGCCGAACCAGAGTTACGCCGAGCCCCAACGCTCGGCACTCCGTCCTTAACAACGGTTTCATTTTTTCTTCTCTTCCTCCATCCACGCCGAACAACATGGACAGATCGTTCGACAAGTCGTACCAGACCGTGCTACTCGGCATCATAGCCACTTCCTAGTCCACCTCTATTCTTTTTTCCTCCAATCTCGTTTGGCACAAGAGAACCGTGCCGAACCAAGACACATCTCTGAACAACTCCAACGTGTGTCAATCTCCGAACATTTCTTATTTCTTCCACATCATCTAGCCCTAAATAACATCCTAATCACAGTTCGACTCCTTCACCCATGCAACACCTATCGGCTTTAGTTCTAATGTTCTAATCTACGAATTTGAGCCTCTCATTAAAAAAAATTAATCAGGAAAAGGAGTTAAATAGGGGGATAGATACCTAGTTGGTAGATCGAGGAGTGGGGGGATGTCGAATGGATTGGGAAGGATTGTTAGATCATTGGAGGCTGTTAACAGGCGAGGTTCACAAGTACTAGGTAGCGGAGGTAAAAAGTGAAAAGAGAAGAAGGAGGAAAATGTTGACTTTTATAGGAGAAGAAGAAGAAGTTGAAGAGGCAATGACCGGTAGAACCAGTCAAAAAGATATCATTCGGCACACATAGATCGTTCGGCTTCACCTGTATCGTTTGGCACTTACATATCATTCGGCACACACCACCTCAATCATTGATCAAGGGAAGTCACCATCGAGGAAACTGAGCCACGTCACGAAGAAAGGCAGTGGACTTATGATTCAAAGCGCATCACGTTCGGTCACGCGATACACTTTGGGGGGCAAGTGTTTCCTGAAGATTTGACCAGGCAACTTAGTACTCGGCATTAGCACACTGCTCGACAATTTATGGATCGCTCGGTATCTAGAAGCGATCGGCATCAGAAGAACGCTCGGCATAAAGGAGCACTCGGCATCAGAAGAACGCTCGGCATAAAGGAACGCTCAGCATGAAAGAACGCTCGACATAAAGGAACGCTCGGCATCTAGAAGCGTTCGGCATCTAAAGGACGTTCGGCATGCAAGAGTATTCGAAATTAAGGGACGTTCGACATGGAAGAATCTCTTGGCATCCCATATTGCTCGGCATCCAAACCTTGTTTGGCACATCACTCTGTTCGTCCTAAATCTCGTTCGGCATTCGCTTACCGTTCGGCATCCAGGGAGCGTTCGACACAAATGGCTTGTTCGGCATCCCGAGGTCGTTCGACACCTCACATCGTTCGGCATGAAGACAACGGTTCGGCATCTGTCCGTTTGGCGTATATGGATTGGCATACAGAGCCTACTCCATTTGGACCTAGGTATTCAGCAATCAGGACCACCAGGGAAGTCCAACCCACTTTCGCCTATAAATAGAGAGGCAGAGGTACAGTGAAAAGGATCAGTTTTTGAGGAACACTGGGGAAACTCTACCACATTCGACACTCACTCGAGACTTAATCTTTTACTTTGCAATTGTATTCAAGTAACTAAAAACGGATTTTATCTGTAATCAACTATCAAGGAAATCAATAGAAACCAACTTCAAAGTGGACGTAGGCAGTTACGCCGAACCACTATAAACCTGGTGTTCTTGTTCTCTGTATTTGAATTTGCATATTGTCTCCTGTTTTAATTTACTTTCTTCATTAATCTCTCTACACAATCTTTCTAAGGGTGTTAGTGACCAATTTTGGTGCTAATAATACTATAGAAAATTCTTATTCTAGAGAATTTCGACTTCGAGTCCATCGTATAAATGAACTTAACTTTTTACGACGAGAAATCGCGAACTACCGTTACATGATGCTCCTATTTTTGACTCAGTTTTCGTAACTTGTCAAAACTTCACCAAACTGGGTTTTAGGTTTATGAAACATTTATAAACCATATTAAAGAGGTTTAACAATCTTGTATACACCATTTTATCTGTTAAAGGAAAGTGATTTCCTTTGTGATATTCGATGTGTATTAAACGTGAATAGTTTACACATCTAAACAAACATATTATCTTATCCAAACATGGTTCACAATCATTATAGCCAAGCATAGACAAACAATATATATCATCCAATATATCATAATATAAATAGAGTGTCTTACCTTCATTGGTTTCTAACTTTACAAATTTTTTTATAGCTTCGCTACGATCAAACCAAAGCCTATGGAATCAAACCTTAGACCTTTGGATAGCCATGACCTAAGCTTGCAAGTGGAGATAGGCTCGGTCTTGGGTGGTAGGAGGTGTAGCCGTGGGATTAGAGTAGAGGATGGAGTGGTTTGAGATTGTTTTGAAGTGGATTTCTAATGTGTGTGTGTGTGTGTGTGTGTGTATACTTATATGGATTTATTTTCTTCTTTCTAATTTTTCTTTATAATTTTCCTAAGGTAGGAAGCAATTAAAATAGCTTTATAAAGAGGAAGAAGAAGGTGAAGAATTGTGTTAAAATTATGAAAGAATTGATGGGTATTCATTGGAAATTTTTTGGAGATAAATATTCAAATATGTGTGGACCAAAATGCCCTTACCCACACCCTCACCATCACCTCAAGGCACAAAGCTATGGTATCCCCTTTGTGCATGTGTGTGTGTGAGTTGACATGTGTAAGAGTTTGACATTGTTTTGCTTAAGGATGAAGTTTATGAACATACCTTAGATATTTTTTTGTAATATATATATATATATATATGTGTGTGTGTGTGTGTGTGTGTGTGTTTGTATATTTGTCTGTATATATGTTTTCATGTATATATTAGGGTGTGCATGTGTATGTTATATATGTGCACAAGACATATAAATAAGGTCGCAATAACTTGAACAACATTCGTTCATTAAATTGTGGAAATTTAGAAAGGCGATTCCTGATCACATTTTCACTTCTAAATTAATTTATATATAAATTTAAACAATATTTGAAAGATAATTTCCCATCATAATAAATAATTAAAATGATCTCATTTGAATTATAAAACTATATAAATTAATTGTAAACAATTGTTTACAGAAAGTGCTATTATATTAATAAAGCGATATCAATTTTCCTTATAATTTCCAATCAATATATATCTTTATAACTATTATAAATGATTACATTACTTCATAACTAATTAAAATGAATTATTATCATTTAAAAATAATTATTTGAATAATTATACTAATTATTAAATCATCAAACCTCAATTTAAATTCATAAACCAATTATGAAATATGATGTCATTATTGATGATGTCATAAATACATTTTATTGCCCAAAAATAAAATAATTAACTTTGTCTCATATTCTTGTTTAAACGGATAAATAAGCATAGTTCCATGCGCGACTTTTGATAATTATAGACCTGTTTATTGATAAAAAGATTTTCGATCATATTATCGATATTTTTCAAAAGTATATATTTTCGTAAATACCTATTCAAAATAAGATTACCATAATTATTGTTCAAAACATCATAATCTATGTTTTAAAAATTTAAATTTGAATATTTAAAAATAAATATAATTTATCAAATTGATAATTTTGTGGGTCGTTACAATCAATGAATGTGGACATTACCTATGTCGCTTTCATTGATGCCTGTTTTATCAAAGTCGCCCCTCATTTGCTATGTAATGTGTGTTGCCCCTTATTGATTTCACATGACATTGATGCCGACTGAGGTCAATAATGCTATATAACGATGTCATGAATCATTGTTACCATGGTCATTTGATTGATGAAGCCACTTCAATGATACTTCCATAAGTCAATGTCGCTCATTAACCATACCATTGATAACCGATGCCGCATCTTGTTGACAACGCTTTTCATCAATCCTTAAAGGACATCGCATATTTATAAATGAGATATTGATGTCGAAAGTCATCAATATTCATGGGGGTTACAATGTTTCTCTGTATCAATGTCGCTTCCTAATCAAGCTACTTTAAGTCGGTATCGCCCATTGGTAATAATGAATAACAATCACAATAGAAAAAATCATCAATACTGGAAGATGTTGATGCCACGTTCCTCTACTGAAGGGATAAAGCTGAAGTAGTGCTATATATCAAGACCACCGAAGATCATCACAGGACAAAGCCCAATGCCATGCGGCATTGACAATATTGAGCCAAGCATGCTGAAGCCAAATGCCATGCCATGTTCCTACTCCTATAAATACGAACCAAAGGATATTGAAGAAGGGGCGATCATTCCTTTCCTTTACTCTCAAATTAAACTCTTATAACCCTAAATTGAATTAGGGAAAAGCTTGATTCCAATTGTAATCGTTATGGAATTATATGAATATGGACTTAGACATGCATATATTCTACTTTTGCATTTTTGATGCTATTAAACTTGGACATGCAAATAATAAAACTCTTTAGGACCAAAGTTTGAAATGATTTATTTCAGAGGAACTTCGATCTATACAAATGTTTATATACACAATGCTATCTTGCCTACTCCATATGGACATTGGACATTGAACACAAGGACTGCCTATTTAGCTCATTAACATGCATAATCATCTAAAGTACATATTTGTGGCGTATCATTCTTCTCCTTTGGATTTATGACATGAGCTTTTTAGAATGTGATTCCTAAAGACCATATGGATTCTCGAATATCATATTCTAAGTGATCTTAAGAGATCTTGAATATCAGTTCCAAGTGACCTTAAGGGATCTCGAATATCGTACTCTTAGAAGTTGTATAAGCTTTCGAATATCTAACATCAAAAGACTCGTGGGCATCATAGATCCACTTCTTAATAATATCATCTTGTACTTAACCTTAAGTGGTAAGATTCTCTTTAGTTAGCCAGCTCAAACTAAATAATATTTATATATGGCATCATATATGTTCTAATCAAAGATTGGTTTATCATTTAAGTAGCATTATAGGTGTTATGCCAAAAATTGGTTTAGCAATAGTATATATCAGTTTTATCAACAAAGCATGGCCTGTTTGATTTACTAAAATGCCATATAACATCCTCAATAGTATAATAATCCAGTTATATCTAAAATACAAAAATTTAGTGCAAATAATTTATTACACTTTGTAATAGATGTATAAAAGCTGAGCATAATCAGGATAGTGAAGAACGACAATGTTAGTTGATATGCATATCTTGACCATTTACTTTTAGATAATAGCAAACTGGTACTAGTAATTTTCCAACATGGAGAAGCCTTTGGGTAATTTAACTTGAGTTTTCTACAGTTGGTGTGCATACGTGACCATTAATTTTGTACAATGTTGATGTAGTTTTTTGATGTTATTCAATGGTTCAATTCTACAATTGATGTTATTCGATGCATTTTTTATTACCATTTTTATATCTTGCAATATTTGATGTTTTTTAAATGGGTTGACCCATATATGAGTGGGTTGGGTCATATTTTCTCCTTTAGCAAGTGTATCAAACGGGCTAAGTCACAAATGGGTCTGTTCAATTTTGACCCGTCCTATTCTGACCCAATGACAAACTTATTTGACAGGCCCACTATAAAATATAGAAGTTCCACATTGCTAAAAATCTTATTAGGATATATATGGTATACTACCTAATGTATTAAATAGAACAAACAAATAGAAAAGGATGAATATGTTATAATGCATGTGCGAAGCACTTAGCATTTTGCAAGTGTGCATGTGTAAGTATATGTACATAATTGAATATGTTATAACAAACGTTGCTACCCTGTTAGTTTTTACTATTAATGGCAATCATGTCTTATCAATTCGAATAGGTACCTCGTATTTGTACATAGGTAGAACCAATTCATGAAAGATTATGAAAACCTTTACAATAAATTTTCTTTCAAATTATCGAACATGGTTAGTTTATGGGTTCAAATTTTGTTGTATCTTGAAAAGCAATATGTCGATATACCCATTAATAAACTCAAAACCAAGCGAGGATAAATATTTCATTAAGGAAAGCAGTGCATTCTCAAAACCAGATTTATTACTACATTTATGGTTCTATATTCACATTTAATTCAACGAACATAAAAAACTGTTCACTATTGATGCAAGAAGATGCTCTTGCTAAAGAACTTGTAGTAGCACGTGAACATGAAGCCTACATGATGATGCAAAAAGCTAAGAGATTAGTATGATCTTCTTGGTGACATAAACACAGACTTCTATCATAATTCCCTTAAAAGTAAACTAAAAATCCACTATATCCACATCACTGATGCTCATGGAAACATCTTCTCAGATCAATCCTTAATAGGAGTTACCTTTATGGACCATTACTCTGGATCTTTGGTTCTACTAACTCTTGATTGTTTGATGAAGGATAGCTCCAAATCTAGCCCTTTAATAGTTTGTCTATTGAGAAACAAAAAGTAGTGGCTATCCCTTTATCCGACACTGAAATAAAGAAAGCACTTTTTTCCACTGATAAGAAAACTATTGGAGGCCTTGATGGCTTCAATGCCAATTTTCTCCTATTTTTAGAACATCATTAGATAAGACTTTCTTAAAGTTACACACATTTTTTTTGCTTCTAGTATTATAATTTCTAGGATCAAATCATTAACTATATGCCTTATTAGTAAAGTTAACCATCCTTTAGTATTAGACCTAAGGACTATTATCTGCTGCAATATTATCAACAAATGCATTTTCAAGCTCCTTACTTAGAGAATGAAAAAAGTGCTTTCCACCCTAATCTCTCCCAATCAATCACCCATTATGGTAAGTTGTGGTATAACTTGTAATATCCATTTGATTTATGAGCTCAACAAAGGATATGGTATGAAAAATATAAGCCTTAGATGTTACATTGTGTATGTTATAAGTAAAGCTTTGACAAAGCAACATGTGGAGCTACTGAAGCTCATGGAACTTCCCTGGTTTTTCATCACTTGGATTAACTCAAGTATCCCTACAATGTCCTTCTCCATTAATGCTAGTTGTTACATGTAGGCTTCTTAGAAGGAATAGATAATTTTAGGTAGGGAGATCCTATTATTTCTTACTTGTTTAACATTTATATGGAAGCTCTAACAATTGTGCTTGATAAATGTTAGACATAACTGATTAGAACTCATTCTAAATGTAAAGATCCTTTCATAGTAAACTTACGTTTTACAGATGATCTAATTATATTCTCCATACTCAGTCAAAAATCTCCCCTCTTTAGCTAAATGCTTTAAAAAATGCATAAGCAACGGGGATTCAAATTAACTAATATAATTTTTTTATGCTTATTGTTGGTGTTAACATCAAATGACCAAACACCCAAGAACATAGATCTGGTAGGGTTAGGATCTTGAGTGTGATCATAACACTAGTATTTAGGAAATGGGATCTACAATCGTCATATATATTAAGTTATTACCCAAATTTATATCATGAATCATAGACAAATATATTATAAAGTAAGAAGCAAGGTATAAAAAAGGCAAATGACACATAGAATTTTTATAGTGGTTCAGCAATATTTGGCCTACATTCACTTTATATCTTTATTTATGGTTATTTGATTTACAATTGTTCCAATGCTTGCTAAATCGCTCTAGGTCAATCAAAACAACTATCGGTTGCTAGATCTATGATAAGAAAATCTTTGATCTTGAGGATGGTCCACCGCAACTCGATGTTGGATGGCGGATTGGATGAATGGAGGCGACTGGATAAGATTATGATGATTCTTTGTTGCCCAAAAGCGCTCTAGAGATTCTGTTTTGTAGTTTCTAGAGATTCCAACTTGTCTGTTGTTATTGTTCATCCGTTGGGTATTCATAGGTGTGGGGATATGAAGGAATATATATGACCTAGTCGGTTTAGTTCGGTACGAGTCGGCTTAGTTTGCTAGGAATTGGTTTTACTCGGTAGGAATCAGTTCGACTCAGTATGAGTTAATACAACAATCACACTACGGGATCGTTTTCATGTTCGACATTTGGTGAATTTGCATATTAGATGGTGGATTAGGTTCACTAGGCAGTGGGTGAAAATAGGTAAATTCAAAAAGATCTTAATGGTCCCATGTAAATAATAACATTCGGATCTAGTCTATATTTTAAAATAATTTACCATTTTAATTTAATTTGCTTACGTTGTATGTATTTGGTGAATATTATATATGTATATATGATAGCATAAAATAACAATTATACAAAACGTGTATAAAATATATACATACGCATATACATATATATATATTGTTATACCCTAAATATATTAACCATCACAGGTCAACAAAGTGGGAAGATTTCGTGAGATATATGCAGGAGCTATCTTAGGTAAATTGTAACAATGGAGGCTTTCAGGAGATGAATCAGCGCTCTTGTAAGACATATATAAGAGCTATCATGGGATACATACATACACGCACGCACACACACACACACATATACACGACCTATCGTGGGATATGGTCAACAATGAAGGCTCTCGTGGGATGATGACCAGGAGCTATTGAGGAGCGACCCTAGTAATCATTGTGGATGAAAACGAAGCTATGAAATGGGAAGTGATGTAGAGAGCCAGTGTGTGGTAGATCTATATCATCATGATATGATCTCCAAAAGCCATCGTGAGATGATCAATGAAGCTGTAGAGTTATTTATGGTGAATTTGAACATGAATTGTAGAAGCCATCATGATTTAAAGCATTGAAGCCAATATGAAGAATTTTATAAAGCTATCATGACTTGAAGTACTTGGTGCTGTCGTGAGGAATCTAATAAAGCTATCATGATATATAGCACTTGAAGCCATCATGAGGAATTTTATAAAGCTATCATGACATGAAGCACTTGGAGCCAACATGAGGAATTTTATAAAGCATCGTGACAGCAAGCACTTAAAACTATTGTGAGGTGTCTCAAAGCCGTAGAGGAATGAGAAATTATAGCAATCGAATGGTAATTTCTGAGATCATCATGGGATGATAAAATAAAACCATCGGTGATAATCAGATCACTAAACTAAGAAAGGATGTGCCACATTGCATTTCGAATGTATGCCACATCAGTAGATCATGACCATCTACTTTTAACAAGGGCCGTGTGTTAAGAATCCAATGGATCAAGCTATCTATAAATAAGCATGTGCCCCCACATAGAAAGGGGATGATTTTCTAGTACTTATTCATGGCCATATTTCATTCTACATTGTAAATTAAGCATGACTTGGAGACTCATGGCCGCCAGGGCAAATTGAATTGAGGACTTTGTACCCAAGGACTTGTACTTAACATAATTCGCATAATTGACTATTTTGTACTTTAACTTGTGCATATGACTAATCTTTTTATCTTGACATATGACTTTTGACTTTGAATGAGCATATAACACTATGGATTGCACAATGACCACTCTCCTTCTACTTTACTTGACCTAATAGCTTAAAGCACTTAAGACCTAACCTTTTCCCCTAACGCACACACATATAAACATTTATATCTTTTGTGTGAGTAATATGCTTAAATTCGTATATGTTAGTTTCATATACATATCACGAGTTAATATACATATCTAAGTATTTATGTGCATATACATTCAAATATATACATACATATACATATGCATGAAAATATATAAAACATATACATATATCTTGATATATATATATATATATATATATATATATATGAATACATCAAGATATAGGTATATGATTTTGTATACACATATTCTCAATACCATATACATATAGTGTGTGTATATATATAAATACATATAATTTTGAAATATATTATACATACATAATTACATACATACAAACACACACACACATAGCAAGGATCCGCTACACCTCTCTTTTGCTACATCTCTAGGATTTTTAGTACTACACTATTTCAAATCAAATGAAACTTGGAGTTGTTCAATCTGCACTATGAACATCATATCCACAAAATATGAGATCATTTAAAAACTCCTAATATGTTCAAACTGTTAAGTTGAATTCCAATCGCTAAAACACTTATTTTAACCGTTGATTTGAAACATGATTTTGAATACATTAGTTCACTCAAGTTGAGCCAAATTTTGTGGAGACGATCTTAAGTTATGTAAGAACATATCTATAAATTTCATTGGATTTCGAATGGTGTAGATCGAAAAATGAGAGAGGGTAGATGAGGTGTAGTAGAGAGAGTTATATTAGAACCCTTACCATAGTAATAAATCTGCATTCTATGATATAATAATAAATATGTTTAATAACACGTTTGAATTTGATTTTAGTACTATTATTTATGAAAATGAAATTTTACTCGATTAAATTCTATTTAATAAAGGATTCCATTTTAATAAATTGAATTAAATTAATAAATCCTTTTCGAATAACATATTGAAATCAAATAAAATGTAATAATTAATGAAGCTGTTGAGTTATCATATAGTGAATCTGAACATGAATTGCAGAAGCCATCGCGATATAAAGTGTTGAAGCCATCATGAGGAATTTTATAAAGCTATCATGACTTAAAGAACGTGGAGCTTCGTGAGGAATATCATAAAACCATCATGACATGAAGCGCTTGAAGCCATCGTGAGGAATTTTATAAACCTATTATGACATGAAGCACTTGGAGCCAATGCAAGGAAATTTATAAAACTATCATGACAGGAAGCCCTTGTAGCACCATGAGGTGTCCCACAAAGCTATTAAGAAATGAGATTATAGCCACCGAATGGAAATTCCTATAGTCATCATAAGATGATAAAATAAAGATTTATATCATTTCAAATGCATGCTACATTAGTTGATCGCGATCGTCTTATTTTAACAAGGCACCATATGTCAAGAATCCAATGGCTTAGCTATATGTAAATAACATGTACCCCCACTTAGAAAGGGGATGATTTTCTAGTTCTTATTCATGGTCATTTTTCTTTCAACGTTATAAATTAAGCTTGAATTGGGGATTCATGGCCGCTAGGGCAAATTGAATTGAGGACTTTATACCCTAGGACTTATACTTAGCATAATTTGCATAAATGACTATTCTGGACTATAACTTGTGCATAGACTACTCCTTTTATCTTGACATATGACTCTTAATTTTGAATGAGCATGTAAGACTATGGATTGCATAATGACCACTCTTCTTTTACTTTACTTAGCCTAATAGCTTAAAGAACTTAAGACCTAACTTTCTCCCTAACGACAAGTGGTGCTTTCATTGAGAATTGAACTTAGGGCATTTCTCTCTTCTTTTTTAAGCCTGCCTATCCACTCGAAGTATACAGTTAACACCATTCCACTTAAATTTGTGGCATTACGATTAGATTTCAATAAGAATCCACTAACATTCGAACCATTTATCTTATCCAAAAACCAATCAACAATTTAGAAGGAAACAAGAGTCAAACTTAAGAAGAAGAACTCTTCATACTTCGGAGGAAAAGAAAATGGTGGCTCCCAAAATGGAGCCTAAATCCCTTTCATTATAGGAATAGAGCTAATCTATGCCTTTGTGATATCCCGGAAATTGGGCAAAATAAATTTAATAATCTATGTTATAAATTTAATTTGATTTGATAATTTTAATAACAAATTTTGAATTTGATTTAATAATCATGTTTTAATAAATATTTAAATTGAAAGATTTTATCTTTTTAAATAAATAAATTGTTTTCTGTTTATAATATATATATTTATATATATTGTAAATTGATAAATTTTGATTTTGAATTTAGTGAATGAACTGATTTTCGAATTCTAGTTTATTTTTAGTAAATTAAAAATTTGATTTAAGAATTGGCTTTTGAAAGCAATTTAATAAATAATGTTATGGTTTATACTATGATAAATCTTATTTGTTTTGAAATTTTATTTAGCTTTAAAAAAAATATGAATTTAAAATTACATAAATATAAAAGCTAAGTTTTATTTTATATTACTTGGGATTTATATATATAAGAATTTACAGTGTAAATTACAAATGATCTTAGTTTGTTATAATCTCTTTTACAAATTATTTGATATTGTTTAATTTGTATTTTAGATAAAATTATAATACCTAGTTTTTCATAAAACATAAATTGATTTTGTAAGGAATAGAATTGTTGTTTTTAATTTTAATAGAGTTATATATGCATCTATATATAACTTGATTATTAAAATTTGATAGATAAATTAATTTAAAATTTGGATTTGATGTTTTGAAATTAATAGAATAAATACTTCAATATGTTTGAATATGCTATATTTTTAATTAGTTGTTTTTATTTCTTTTAAATTTAAAAAAAGATAAAATTCATTTATATATTACTTAAGAAATAAAATAGATGTATAAGCTTATAAACAATTTTAAATTAAAATTTAAATACTTAGTTACATGTGTAGGTCTCTTAAGACATCTTATTAACATGTGTTAGTTATAAAATAAGTTAAGGTGACAAATGTTAAAATTTGAACAAGTGTCTCATTAACTTTTCTTTTTCTTTTATTTTTTTTAATTAAATCAAATACTTGTTCATGTAAACATTTCTTTCACCTCATTTTCTTCTTGCAATTCTTCTTCAAAACAAATTCTTTTCTAAACTAAATTCAAAACCAGTTTCCTCTAACCCAAAATAAATCAAAAGCTATCTGAATTCATCTTCTAAATTGAAATGCAAATCAAGTATTAACCTGATCATCAAATTCTCCAAATTCATCAAGCCTGCAAATTCTTTTCTGTTTTAAAAAAAAAGCTACAAACCTGCAAATGTCCTGGAAAGCATGCATTGGATTCATTTAGCATCTTAGTCCTGCATCATTTTCTGGAAGCCTGCTCTATTTTCCTGGATGCATGCAACAAATACAAGATGAAATTTTAATAAGCAACTGCAGTTTAAAATAAAAGGGGAAACATGCATCTGTTAATCTGGAGCTAAAGTTGTAAGTGCAATAGCAATTTGAAGTTCAAGTCATAAGCAAAAAAATTAAAAGTAAAATCTGAAGCTGTCAAACATGGATGCTCTGCTCTTTTAAATCCGTGAGTAACATTTTTTATATATTAAATAAACTTAGTGAATATAGTTGTTGATTTATTCCTGTGATTATCATGTTGGAATGGATGAACTTGATGATATTCTCTGTTATATGTTGAATGCATGTTGCACTGTAACTTGTTTTGCCTGTTCTAGTTTCCAGATTGTACTTATGTCATAATCATGACTTCATGGTAAAATTAATAGTTTAAGGTTTTAAGCCTAGTATGTTATGTAATATAAGATAGAGTTTAATCTTATAAAATAAAATAAGGATAAACTGAGATGACTCTGTATAAATAAAAATACAACAGAGCAAAAATGTCTGTAAACAATATTTGAATGTTCCAGATTTATTTATTTAAGTTTATAAATAAATTACTTGATTAATAACTTGATTTTTAACACCATAATCTGAATTTTTAGATTACATTCAACTGAATATTTCTGGTTTACTAGAAAACATAATTGGGGTTGGTTCTGTCAAACTAAGGGTATGGAGTTGCCAGTGTTCCTATGGTTGATGGAGTGATGTGTGTAGTTTATAGTAAAAATAATTGTTGATGGATCTGAGCATCGTGGCAAACATGATTTGGGTTTGAAATTTTGAACCCTAGTTTTTCTGTGTTTAAGGAATTCGATCACTGCGATCAAATTAAGTAACCGAGTTTTACCTGTTTCGAGATGATGGTAGCTGGGGTGTGGAGGAGTCTATGGCCGGAGGTGGTACCTTTTTAGTGGTCGGAGGCGAGAGAATTCTGATGATCTTCATTTCGACATTTTCCAGTATTGGTACTCGAATGCTTGATTTGGATTTAGGGTTTCTGAAGTTGAATTGAAGGTGGAGTTGGAGTTTGGAGAGGATCGATGACTTGCGTAGGGGGTCGTGAGGGGTCGGAGATGGATTTTCCGTTGGTGCAGGTGCACGATTTTTAATGGCGTGTCAGTTGTTTTTTTTGGGGAAAGAAGGGGTTTGTGTTGATCGGGTTGTCTCATATTTTTGCTAGAAGCAATGGGTTTGGGGACTCGAAGTAATTGAGATGAGGTCTCGGGTATTAAATTTTGTTACAGGGTTTGGGTAAACCTGTCAACACAGGTTTTGTATAAACCTGATTTTTTTATTGGGTTTTAATTGATTTTAAGGTGAATGTGTTACTCGAGTTATTTTAGTTTTAGCTCGGGTTGGTTGTTGAAGTTTGAAAACTTGACTTGTTTTCAAAATTTAAAACTAAATTTAAAAATGGAAGAAAGAATTTAAAGTAAGTTTTAAATCTAACATAAATTATGGATTCAAGTTGAATTGAATCTTAAGTTGGAAATGATTAAGTATTTAAATTCAAACTTTGCTTTAAAATAACTTTAAAAGAGTTATTGTTTAAAAATGTTTTTAAAGAAATTTGAATTTAAATTTGAAATTGAAATATAAAGTAATGTTCAAACAAAGTTTAAATTTGATTCAAATCTAGATTTGAATCTTTGTTTCAAAACAGATTTAAGTTTTTATAAAGTGTTTGAACAATTTTAAATGACAATGTAAAATTTAATGGTTTTAATTTAAAAAGAAATTTGTTTTAACTTTTGTAAAATTTCTTTTAAAATAAAAGTATTATTTATTATTTAAAAGATTTAGATTGATTTTAAAACTTGTTAAAGTTAATAATAAATTAATGTTTTGTATTTCATTTAATTATTAGAGTAATTAAATGAATAATTAATTTATTTAATAAATTAATGAAATAAATAATTACTTAAAGTAATTAAGGGTTAATCTTAAGGGTTTAGGATTAATTATTCTTTGAATAATTAACTTGTAATTAAAAATAATTAATTAAATAAGATTAGTTTTTAGTTAATAACTAATTGATCAAGTAATGGATCAATTAAGTTTTAATTAACACTTAATTATTTAATTAATCTGGAATTAATTAATGGATTAATTAATGATTAATTAATTTGTAATTAATAATGCTTAAAATAAGTTAATTATTTTAGGAAAATAATTAATGAATGGTTAATAGTTAATGAAGGTCATTAACTAAGGATTATTTAATAATTAATTAATGTGATTAATTTTAATTATTAATTAGATTAATTAATTTAAAGATAATTAATTTGTGTAAATTGTAAAGTATAATTACTTATGGAAGTAATTAAGGAATTAATTACTTATTGTAATTAATTGAGTTAATTTGATTAGTTTAAGTTAATTAATTCAGTTTAATTAATTTAAAATTAACCATTTGATGATTTGTGAAGGATAATTACTTAATGTAATTTAATGAAAAGGAATTACTTAGAGAAGTAATTAATGGGTAATTACTATATGTAATTAACTGGAAGTGATTTGATAATGAAGTTATTTGAGTATAATTACTTTGTATATTAATCAAGGGATTAATTGGAGATAATTAATTAAGGAGTAATTAGTTTATTTGGTGAAGCAATTAAGGGTAGTTGATTACTGAATGGAGTTAATCAAGGGTGATTAACAGTTATGATTTAAATAAAGATTAATTACTTAATGTAATTAATTTAACTTGAAATATAATTAGAAGATAATTAATTATTATAATTAATGATGTAATTAAGAATGGATTTAATTGGAAATAATTAATAAATGTAAGGGATTAATTAATGTAATTAATTAAGAATTAATGTAATTAATTAAGAAAGTAATTAAAGATTAATTACTGTATTTGGTTAAATATAATTAATTTGAGAAATTAATTAGCGGATAATTACTTGAATGTAATTAAAGGTTAATTAATCAGGGATGATTAATTAAAATGAATAATTAGACGATGATTAATTAATTGATTGATAATTAATTAATAATGATAAGCAAGGTTTATATTGATGAAGTAATTAATTTAATTTACTTTAAGTTAATTTAAATGATGTAATTAATTTAATTCATTTTAAATTAATTATATTTGGTGTGATATTAAATGATGGCTTATATGGTTGGATAATGTTGTTTACCTTGTATGGTTTGAATCTCAGATATGAGATAGATAATGTTTAGTGATTTGGATGCATTGGTTGCATTGTGATGTTGATATAGATTATCTTTTGGATAGTGATAATATGGGTTATCTGATATGATGATAATGTTGATTATCTGTTGTGGATCTGTGATTTATCTATTTGTATATATAGATAATTGAATTGTTTTAAACCTTTAAAACAACTTGGCCTTAAAAGACACGCTTTGGATTTCGATGAGACCGGGATCGGGTTTCCATATTTGGATATCCGAAAACCACATCGATCCAAATTAACGTTAGGCCGTGAATCCGAGTGGAGCAAGTGAAGACTCGAGGTGTAGGAACTGTACGTCAGTATAACTCTGAGGGTGATTCCGTGATGAGTTTGACGGAATAGTACTTATAGATTCGAGATGGTGATTTAGAGTGCAAGGGTTACCGTCGTTAACTCTGAGGGTGATTCCAAAATGAGTGTAACGAGATAATGCCTTCGGTTTCGTTCGAACCCGGAACGAACTTGTATGGATTGAATGCTTTCAGAACATCGTCAGGTGGACGATGAGCATTCTAAGAGATGTGTTCTCTAAAGGTAATCGTAGCCTCAAGCCTCATCAACCGGGAATGGCTAAAACAAAGGAGGTGTAGCAAGGCTTCGTGGGTAGCTCCCACTGGAGAGCAAGATTTACCCCTGTCTAGAGGTCCCTTTTTATTTCGGCTGTGTGGGCAGTTGGATGTACACCAACTGCGGGGTTGTCTTCTTCGGAACTGTTCAGTAAGGAATGGGTCCGGCTTTGTGTTGCAGGGGAGTTAGGGTGGCTCCTTGGTACGTTGATCTAGGCCACGTACTGTGACGGGCGGTACCCCAGTAGCCCTGCCATTGTATGGAATCCAAAATCCAATAAGTGCCAACGATTTTGATTATATTACCCACTTTTGTGGCTAGTAGCTTGAATTTAATAAATATAACAATTTCGGCTATTTCTTATTTACTTGAAAACCCTAGACCCTATTATAATATCACTAGATTTCTTATCAAATGTTTTGGTTAGCGTAAGGTAAAAACTTTTCCATGTTTATGTGTGGGAAGTCTTACGTGATACCTTTTCTTTTCAAAGGATTTTCAAAGTTAAGCATCTTTAACCTGTTACTCACACCAGACCCATGTCTGACCCGGAGTTTATTTTTGTTTTTCATAAACTCTTGGGTACTCAAATTTTTAAGAGTAGCCAAGGGATTCAGGTTAGCTTTTGACGAATTATGGAGGAGCAAATGGAGCAGGAGGCTTCTGCGTTAGATATATAGTATTCCATTGTGTGATCTGTGATTGTCTCTGAGTTGTATTATGTTGTAAATACTAGACAAGTGTTTATAACTGTCTAGTATGTGTTGTATATCTATGTACTCTGATAGTTGTTGTAAACTATGTAATATTTTATGTTATTAATATAATTTATTCGTACCGCTGTTGAGATTCTGATGTTGTGTTCTTCTTTCTTCTCTTTCTTTTCTCTTTTCTATCCCTTTCTTTCTTCATGATGATACGACTTTTCTAGGGAGAAAAAGTCGGGTCGTCACAGTTGGTATCAGAGCATTAGGTTGAGTGAATACCTAGGCTTTGGAGTGGTGTCTTTCTTGAGAGGACGTATTTGTAATATATATATATATATAAGTTTATTTACTTCTACTTATTTGTTGGATTACCTGTTCGGGTTGTCCAATATAAGTTATAAAGGTAGATAAGGTAGTGGGGTGTGTAACACAACTACTACCAATGGTTGGAGTTTGAGTGATGAGGTTGGAAGTGTATCTGTCGAAACTGTAGACCTAATACCGTCTCGAGTGAATTGTGCAGAGTGTAGGATTTCATAGATCTCTGAAGGTAACCTATAAAGGTTCGGAGTATATCTTTGAGTTGGATGAGTAGATTTTGGATCTGTCGGTTTGGTAGAAGAGAATGATGGTATTTTGATACCTCAGGAAGTAGTAGCTGCGTGATGAGATGAAGTGACTATGGATGTTCTCGAAGATGTTTTCATTGGGACATGTTAAGGAGGTGAGTCTGCTTCGATGTTGTGGCTGGGTTCAGCAGGATGTTTCTGTCCGGTTTGAGGCCCGAGTTTCTCAAAGAGTTTTGGATTAGGAAGTCTTCGGTGTCGGTGTCAGCAATGCAGCTCGAAGTATTCTGTGTGCCAGCAAGAAGATCTTCTGGTTAACAGTTTTTATGAAGATAGAGTTTAGAAGCAGCAGAGTGGATTTCATTTCTTCGATGAATTGGCTAGATGTCCTGATTGGTAAAGAGAGAACAGTTTTCTTTGGATATTGGGCTGGGTAGATCGCAAAAGTGACTTGCGATAGTTTGAATGTTCTCTTGAGTTATGAGAAGTTTGTCCCTACCTGGAGGCTGAGTTTTCTTATCAACTGGATTCTAGGAGTGATACCGGAGGTTTAGTGAAGTAGCTTTGGATCATATGGGACATCTGAGTTTTCTTTTATGGATCTGCTGAACCATATTTCTGTGATGTGTTATCCAGTTTGTGCTCGAGTTTTTCTTCTACTCCAGATCAGAGTTGTGCAGCGGAAGCAGTTTGGGAATGCTTTTCTTTTATCTTTTCCGGATAAGGGAAGAAAGTTAGTTTTCTGATATTTGTGGAGTAGAGTTGGTGTTCTTGGTTTGGAATTGATCTTGAGGAGATCATTTTGTTGGATTGTTTTGGTCCAATTTGTTTCTAAAGATATCAGCAAAGGTTGAGCTGATCAGGAGAGTTGAAGGCAGCCTAGGATCGCCAAGAGTATTTTATGGATAAGAGACAAAGGAATTTGGATTCCGGAGTCGGAGATTTGATCTTGAATAAGTTTACTCCGATCTAAAGAGCTTTAAGATTGAGTAAGACTGGGTAAGTCAGTTCCGAGATGTTTTGGATCCTTTTCTGTGTTCTTGTGAGGATTGGTGTTTGGTTTTCAAGTTTGAATTGTCAGTTTGGATAACTGGAATTTGATGTGTTTTACGTATCTCTAAGAGAGTACGTGTATGGTTTATCTCTGGTTGTGGAACCAACAGTTCAGGAGGATGTGATGGTTGATTCAGACTCGTCTGTAGTCTGATATCCTGTTTAGTTTTGTAGATCTAGTTGGATAGAAGCTCTATAGCTTAGTAGTATTGATTGTTTAGATTCTATAGAGCGGGTATCCCGATATTTATACCGGGGAAACTCGTGAAAATTTTATCCAGAATTTTTCTGGATAATTAGATTTGTTTTGTTTGGATGAATTGGTTGCTATGGTTGTTAGCATATGTTTGATAATATATGCTTGTGAATTAAAATAAAATCTTAAGATAGATTATACTACTACCTTTGTTTTAAATTTCGGGGACGAAATCCTTTTAAAGGGGAAGGAATGTGATATCCCGGAAATTGGGCAATATAAATTTAATAATCTATGTTATAAATTTAATTTGATTTGATAATTTTAATAACAAATTTGGAATTTGATTTAATAATCATGTTTTAATAAATATTTAAATTGAAAGATTTTATCTTTTTAAATAAATAAATTATTTTCTGTTTATAATATATATATTTATATATATTGTAAACTGATAAATTTTGATTTTGAATTTAGTGAATGAATTGATTTTCTAATTCTAGTTTACTTTTAGTAAATTAAAAATTTGATTTAAGAATTGGCTTTTCAAAGAAATTTAATAAATAATGTTATGGTTTATATTATGATAAATCTTATTTGTTTTGAAATTTTATTTAGCTTTAAAAAAAATATAAATTTAAAATTAGATAAATATAAAAGCTAAGTTTTATTTTATATTACTTGGGATTTATATATATAAGAATTTACAATGTAAATTACAAATGATCTTAGTTTGTTATAATATCTTTTACAAATTATTTGATATTGTTTAATTTGTATTTTAGATAAAATTATAATACCTAGTTTTTCATAAAACATAAATAGATTTTGTAAGGAATAGAATTGTTGTTTTTAATTTTAATAGAGTTATATATGCATCTATATATAACTTGAATATTAAAATTTGATTTGATAAATTAATTTAAAATTTGGATTTAATGTTTTGAAACTAATTCGATATTTTTGAATATGCTATATTTTTAATTAGTTGTTTTTGTTTCTTTTTAATTTAAAAAAAAAGATGAAATTCATTTATATATTACTTAAGAAATAAAATAGATGTAAAAGCTGATAAACAATTTTAAATTAAAATTTAAATACTTAGTTACATGTGTAGGTCTCTTAAGACATCTTATTAACATGTGTTAGTTATAAAATAAGCTAAGGTGACAAATGTTAAAATTTGAACAAGTGTCTCATTAACTTTTCTTTTTCTTTTATTTTTTTTAATTAAATCAAATACTTGTTCATGTAAACATTTCTTTCACCTCATTTTCTTCTTGCAATTCTTCTTCAAACAAATTCTGTTCTAAACTAAATTCAAAACCTGTTTCCTCTAACCCAAAATAAATCAAAAGCTATCTGAATTCATCTTCTAAATTGAAATGCAAATCAAGTATCAACCTGATCATCAAATTCTGCAAATTCATCAAGCCTGAAAATTCTTTTCTGTTTAAAAAAAAGGTACAAACCTGCAATTGTTCCTGGAAAGCAAGCATTTGGATTCATTTAGCATCTTAGTCCTGCATCATTTTCTGGAAGCCTGCTCTATTTTCCTGGATGCATACTATTGTAAATCAGAAGCATTACAGCAAATACAAGATGAAATTTTAATAAGCAACTGCAGTTTAAAATAAAAGGGGAAACATGCATCTGTTAATCTGGAGCTAAAGTTGTAAGTGCAATAGCAATCTGAAGTTCAAGTCATAAGCAAAAAAACTAAAAGTAAAATCTGGAGCTGTCAAACATGGATGCTCCGCTCTTTTAAATCCGTGAGTAACATTTTTTTTATATTAAATAAACTTAGTGAATATAGTTGTTGATTTATTCCTGTGATTATCATGTTGGAATGGATGAACTTGATGATATTCTCTGTTATATGTTGAATGCATGTTGCATTGTAACTTGTTTTGCCTGTTCTAGTTTCCAGATTGTACTTATGTCATAATCATGACTTCATGATAAAATTAATAGTTTAAGGTTTTAAGCCTAGTATGTTATGTAATATAAGATAGAGTTTAATCTTATAAAATAAAATAAGGATAAACTGAGATGACTCTGTATAAATAAAAATACAACAGAGCAAAAATGTCTGTAAACAATATTTGAATGTTCCAGATTTATTTATTTAAGTTTATAAATAAATTACTTGATTAATAACTTGATTTTTAACACCATAATTTGAATTTTTAGATTGCATTCAACTGAATATTTCTGGTTTACCTAGAAAACATAATTGAGGTTGGTTCTGTCAAGCTAAGGGTATGGAGTTGCCAGTGTTCCTATGGTTGATGGAGTGATGTGTGTAGTTTATAGTAAAAATAATTGTTGATGGATCTGAGCATCGTGGCAAGCATGATTTGGGTTTGAAATTTTGAACCCTAGTTTTTCTGTGTTTAAGGAATTTGATCACTGCGATCAAATTAAGTAACCGAGTTTTACCTGTTTTGCGATGATGGTAGCTGGGGTGTGGAGGAGTCTATGGCCGGAGGTGGTACCTTTTTAGTGGTCGGAGGCGAGAGAATTATGATGATCTTCATTTCGACATTTTCCAGTATTGGTACCCGAATGCTTCATTTGGATTTAGGGTTTCTGAAGTTGAATTGAAGGTTGAGTTGGAGTTTGGAGAGGATCGATTACTTGCGTAGGGGGTCGTGAGGGGTCGGAGATGGATTTTCCAGTGGTGCAGGTGCACGATTTTTAATGGCGTGTCAGTTGTTTTTTTTGGGGAAGAAGGGGTTTGTGTTGATCGGGTTGTCTCATATTTTTGCTAGAAGCAATGGGTTTGGGGACTCGAAGTAATTGAGATGAGGTCTCGGGTATTAAATTTTGTTACAGGGTTTGGGTAAACCTGTCAACACAGGTTTTGTATAAACCTGATTTATTTTATTGGGTTTTAATTGATTTTAAGGTGAATGTGTTACTCGAGTTATTTTAGTTTTAGCTCCGGTTGGTTGTTGAAGTTTGAAAACTTGACTTGTTTTCAAAATTTAAAACTAAATTTAAAAATGGAAGCAAGAATTTAAAGTATGTTTTAAATCTTACATAAATTATGGATTCAAGTTGAATTGAATCTTAAGTTGGAAATGATTAAGTATTTAAATTCAAATTTTGCTTCAAAATAACTTTAAAAGAGTTATTGTTTAAAAAAGTTTTTAAAGAAATTTGAATTTAAATTTGAAATTGAAATATAAAGTAATGTTCAAACAAAGTTTAAATTTGATTCAAATCTAGATTTGAATCTTTGTTTCAAAATAGATTTAAGTTTTTATAAAGTGTTTGAACAATTTTAAATGATAATGTAAAATTTAATGGTTTTAATTTAAAAAGAAATTTGTTTTAACTTTTGTAAAATTTCTTTTAAAATAAAAGTATTATTTATCATTTAAAAGATTTAGATTGATTTTAAAACTTGTTAAAGTTAATAATAAATAATGTTTTGTATTTCATTTAATTATTAGAGTAATTAAATGAATAATTAATTAATTTAATAAATTAATGAAACAAATAATTACTTAAAGTAATTAAGGGTTAATCTAAAGGGTTTAGGATTAATTATTCTTTGAATAATTAACTTGTAATTAAGAATAATTAATTAAATAAGATTAGTTTTTAGTTAATAACTAATTAATCAAGTAATGGATCAATTAAGTTTTAATTAACACTTAATTATTTAATTAATCTGGAATTAATTAATGGATTAATTAATGATTAATTAATTTGTAATTAATAATGATTAAAATAAGTTAATTATTTTAGGAAAAATAATTAATGAATGTTTAATAGTTAATGAAGGTCATTAACTAAGGATTATTTAATAATTAATTAATGTGATTAATTTTAATTATTAATTAGATTAATTAATTTAAAGATAATTAATTTGTGTAAATTGTAAAGTATAATTACTTATGGAAGTAATTAAGGAATTAATTACTTATTGTAATTAATTGAGTTAATTTGATTAGTTTAAGTTAATTAATTCAGTTTAATTAATTTAAAATTAACCATTTGATGATTTGTGAAGGATAATTACTTAATGTAATTTAATGAAAAGGAATTACTTAGAGAAGTAATTAATGGGTAATTACTATATGTAATTAACTGGAAGTGATTTGATAATGAAGTTATTTGAGTATAATTACTTTGTAAATTAATCAAGGGATTAATTGGAGATAATTAACTAAGGAGTAATTAGTTTATTTGGTGAAGGAATTAAGGGTAGTTGATTACTGAATGGAGTTAATCAAGGGTGATTAACAGTTATGATTTAAATAAAGATTAATTACTTAATGTAATTAATTTTAACTTGAAATATAATTAGAAGATAATTAATTATTATAATTAATGATGTAATTAAGAGTGGATTTAATTGGAAATAATTAATAAATGCAAGGGATTAATTAATGTAATTAATTAAGAATTAATGTAATTAATTAAGAATTAATGTAATTAATTAAGAAAGTAATTAAAGATTAAGTACTGTATTTGGTTAAATATAATTAATTTGAGAAATTAATTAGCGGATAATTACTTGAATGTAATTAAGTGTTAATTAATCAGGGATGATTAATTAAAATGAATAATTGGACGATGATTAATTAATTGATTGATAATTAATTAATAATGATAAGCAAGGTTTATATTGATGAAGTAATTAATTTAATTTACTTTAAGTTAATTTAAATGATGTAATTAATTTAATTCATTTTAAATTAATTATATTTGGTGTGATATTAAATGATGGCTTATATGGTTGGATAATGTTGTTTACCTTGTATGGTTTGAATCTCAGATATGAGATAGATAATGTTTAGTGATTTGGATGCATTGGTTGCATTGTGATGTTGATATAGATTATCTTTTGGATAGTGATAATATGGGTTATCTGATATGATGATAATGTTGATTATCTGTTGTGGATCTGTGATTTATCTATTTGTATATATAGATAATTGAATTGTTTTAAACCTTTAAAACAACTTGGCCTTAAAAGACACGCTTTGGATTTCGATGAGACCGGGATCGGGTTTCCATATTTGGATATCCGAAAACCACATCGATCCAAATTAACGTTAGGCCGTGAATCCGAGTGGAGCAAGTGAAGACTCGAGGTGTAGGAACTGTACGTCAGTATAACTCTGAGGGTGATTCCGTGATGAGTTTGACGGAATAGTACTTATAGATTCGAGATGGTGATTTAGAGTGCAAGGGTTACCGTCGTTAACTCTGAGGGTGATTCCAAAATGAGTGTAACGAGATAATGCCTTCGGTTTCGTTCGAACCCGGAACGAACTTGTATGGATTGAATGCTTTCAGAACATCGTCAGGTGGACGATGAGCATTCTAAGAGATGTGTTCTCTAAAGGTAATCGTAGCCTCAAGCCTCATCAACCGGGAATGGCTAAAACAAAGGAGGTGTAGCAAGGCTTCGTGGGTAGCTCCCACTGGAGAGCAAGATTTACCCCTGTCTAGAGGTCCCTTTTTATTTCGGCTGTGTGGGCAGTTGGATGTACACCAACTGCGGGGTTGTCTTCTTCGGAACTGTTCAGTAAGGAATGGGTCCGACTTTGTGTTGCAGGGGAGTTAGGGTGGCTCCTTGGTACGTTGATCTAGGCCACGTACTGTGACGGGCGGTACCCCAGTAGCCCTGCCATTGTATGGAATCCAAAATCCAATAAGTGCCAACGATTTTGATTGTATTACCCACTTTTGTGGCTAGTAGCAGGAATTTAATAAATATAACAATTTCGGCTATTTCTTATTTACTTGAAAACCCTAGACCCTATTATAATATCACTGGATTTCTTATCAAATGTTTTGGTTAGCGTAAGGTAAAAACTTTTCCATGTTTATGTGTGGGAAGTCTTACGTGATACCTTTTCTTTTCAAAGGATTTTCAAAGTTAAGCAACTTTAACCTGTTACTCACACCAGACCCATGTCTGACCCGGAGTTTATTTTTGTTTTTCATAAACTCTTGGGTACTCAAATTTTTACGTGTAGCCAAGGAATTCAGGTTAGCTTTTGACGAATTATGAAGGAGCAAATGGAGCAAGAGGCTTCTGCGTTAGATATATAGTATTCCGCTCTGTGATCTGTGATTGTCTCTGAGTTGTATTATGTTGTAAATACTAGACAGGTGTTTATAACTGTCTAGTATGTGCTGTATATCTGTGTACTCTGATAGTAGTTGTAAACTATATAATATTTTATGTTATTAATATAATTTATTCATTCCGCTGTTGAGATTCTGATGTTGTGTTCTTCTTTCTTCTCTTTCTTTTCTCTTTTCTATCCCTTTCTTTCTTCATGATGATACGACTTTTCTGGGGAGAAAAAGTCGGGTCGTCACAACCTTGGCCAATACACTAATATTGAAAATACTAAACCTAAGATATAGAAGTTACAATAGACTTGAAAAAGACCCATTTTCACAATCCAAGTTAAGCACCCACTCTCATGAGGAACTACTTGTGATAACCTGGATTTTCGGGCATTAGATAATTGGATAATTATCTGATTTAGCTATTGAAAATACCGATTTATAGATTAAACAAATAAATTGATAATCTCCTTTATAAATTATTTAAAATTGGCAAAATTGTTATTTTCAAACAATAGTAATAATGTGATGTTTTTAAATATAAATATAGATAGATTTTAAAAAAGAGTTATTATTTAAAAATTTAATTTGTATTGCTTAAATATATACATGTAGTAGAATTGATTCCAAATTGGATTTTAAATTGAATCTGGATTAGAATTCGAGATTTAAAAGATAGATATTTTAAAATATTTTGGATCTAAAAATATTATATATTCTATTTCTTTTATATGATTGGTCTATATTATTTTTAATAAAAGATTAATTACTATAAATTAAGAGAAATGTATTTACTTAATAGAAAATTTAATATAAAAGTTTTAAAAACCATTTTAAATCTTATTAGTACATGCATATTTACAAGTGTATGAATTTTAGCATAATTGGACAATAAGATATTAACTTGCATTCAAACCATTTGTAGCAATTTTATTATGTAAACAAGTGTCATTAGCTTTTTATTTTCAAATTTAGGAATAAATTAAAGAATAAAACTACATATATACATTTCTCTACCCTTACTTATTTTCCTTTTCATATTTAAACAAAGGAAACAAAGCCATAAAAGGAAATCGGGTCTGAAGCAAATTTAAACAAACAGAAATTTGTTTTCAAAATCTAAACCTGGGAACAAATCAAACAAGAAGGAATAAATAATTTCTGTTCAAAAATTCAACAGGAAGTTCAACTTCATAATTCAAAGAAAATTTCATAATCAAACTTGAAAGCTAGTAGATCAACTTCAAAACAAGTATCAAAACATCTCAACACAAAAACAAATCAAAGTCATCATCCAGACAACTTTTAGATTTCAAATGAAAGCCTTCTTTGTTCAAGACAAAGGAGGTGAGTAATCCCTTAAATCTGGTATATCTTGGATTGGCATGTGGTGATCTTCGAAATGTGATTGAATTATGAGGTGCATATTGATTTAAAAATGATTTTTTTATATATGTGTTAGTACTTGCGAACTTGACTGGAACAGGTAGATATAGGCCTCTGTTCAACATTTTAGGCTTTAACCTTGATTCAAAAATTCAAATTTTCTTCATGCAATTGTTTTTAGGATTTGATTCCTAAATGAAAAGTGTTAATAGTAGAGTAATATCAAGACTAAAAATGGTTTCCATAATTTCAATTTAGTAATTAACTCAAAATTTAGAATAACAGAATTTTTTTTGTATAAGTCAAAAATCTGGGACTATGATTTCATGTTTGGATTTCGTGGATAGTCTCGTGTTGGGAAAACATGATTTTTGATATAAGTATCACGAATTTTAAGATTGTGGTTTATGGAAATGGTCAAGATGAACGGAATAAGGGATTTCGTTGATTTCAGGCGATCGGGGAAGTATTAGGCATTAGGTTTGGTCGAAGATGGCCATGGGTTGAGTGCATGGGAAAAATGGTGTCTGGTCCTATCGATCATCGAGGCGGCAGGAGATTGGTGAACTAGGGATTAAACCTGGGTTTTGATCATGATTGATTTCAGGGTCATCGTGACGTTGACAGGACTTCGGGCTTGATCGCGAGTAGGGAAATAAGTGCGTGGGCCTGTAAAGAAGAGTTGGTCGGTGTATCGAGATGTCTGGTGGCCGGAGGTGGCAGCATAGGGAGGAGTTTGGGTGATGGTTCTTCCAGATTTTGGTTCACTCAGGGTAGATTTCGTTTTCGAGTTCGTTTTGAAGCTTGGATGGTCGTCGTCGAACAGTGAGGTCAGGGTTGACTGGTCGGTGATTGCGTTAGTGGTCGGAGAGGTCGCGTGCATCGGTGCATGTGCACATGTTCACCTATGTGTTTGCAATGCTGTGGGATTTAGGAGCTTCAGGTAAATGAAGTTCTGCACGTTATCGAACTCGAGTGTTTTTTGGGGTTTGCTTGGGAATGTTTGAGTTTGGCTCAAGTAGTTTCGGCATTGACTCTTAGTTGAGGTGATGAGAAGAATCGGGATTGGCTTAGGGATTATATTGTGTGGGTTGGGATTTTTTTGTAAGCTGAAGTAAACAGGTTTTAAAAGCTTATCAAAAGTGGGTAAGTTTCAAAGTAAATGTAAACCAAGTTTTAAAACAAGGTATTAGCAAGTTTCAAAACAAATTTTCAAAGTTTAAATTGTTTCAAATTGTTGTATTAAATAATCATTTAATAGATTAAATCCTATATCTTTTAAGGTAAACTAAAGTTGTAGTTAAATAAAGTACAAATTATTTAATGTATTAGGATGGTTAATTGATTAATTAAAAGGTTAATGAATTTGTGAAATCAATTTTAAAGATTGATTTATTAATATGAAGAATTAATTAAGCTATTAATTAAAGATGATTAATTAAGGACTAATCACTTAATGTAATTAATTAATGATAATTACTTTAGTTAAAAGATAATTTCTTAATGTCATTAATTAAGAAGGATAATTAATGGTTTATTACTAAAGGTGATTTATTAAATGATGATTACTTAATGTAAGTAATCAAAAGATTAATTAATTTAATTAGTAATTAAAGATTAAATTAATTAGTAATTAAAGGTTAATTAATTGAGGATAATTAACTAATGGGATAATTACTTGATGAAAGTAATTAAAGGTAAAGTACTTAAGGGAAGTAATTAAGGACTAATTACTTAGTGTAATAAATTAAAGGATTGATTAATTAAGGAAATTGATTAAAGGATTAGTCAGTGAATAGGATTAATTAAGAGATATTAATCAAAATAAGTGATTAAAGGATAAGTAATCAAAGTAATTAATCTGGGATCAATGTAATTAATTAACTAATGAGAACACTTAAAGGCTAATTAATGTGAATAGTTAAAGGTTAATTAATTTATGTTATAAATTCAAGGGTAATTACTTAGTGTCATTGAAGAGGAGATTAAAGGATGATTAGTTAATGGGTTTGAAATTAATTAATATTATGGAAGCAGGATTAAAAGTGATTAAAGAAATTAATTTAATTTATCTAAATTGATTAGAAATAGTGTGATTAATTAATCTTGCTTATAATGATTGGTAGATATTTTTGATATGAAATGTTTTGTGATATGATATGTTTGGGTTATACAATGATAATATGGTTATCTATCGATGATGAAATGCTATGTAAAAGTGACATTCTGTATTTAATGTTTGAATTGTATTTTCACTTGTACAACTTGGGTTAACGTGACATGGGATTCGAAGAGACCGGGGTCGGGAATCAATAAATACCTGAAACCAGTTCGATTTGAAATCATCTATAATTCTTTATATTTGATATGTGTAATTAATAGGCTAGAATGAAATAATTTAAGTAAAATGGATCATTGAAACTAAGTAAGGGTGCTTAAGGTTTGATTTGTGAGAGTTGACTATAACAAGTTGTGAACTCGTGATAAGGTACGAGTTACCCCGGGTTTTATATAAGATTTATGCATTAGTATTTTATGTTGGATGAGTTTCCTTATGCTGGTTTCCAGCCTGACCAGGGTGTTACTTTGATGTAATGCTTGGGTCAGACCGAGTATTACAGATTTTCAGGAAACAACGTTCTGGAGCTCAGGAGACGAGCTGGATGGCAGGAACATATGGAGTATTTCCGCTACGATATGTTGTTGTATATCTAGGACATGTGATTTTTACTGTCCAGTGTTTGAGTAAATGTTGTAACTCTGATGTATTGATGTAAATTAATTGATATAGTTTTCCTTTGTATAACTGTTATTTTATTTGATATTATATTTTGATCCGCAGCGACTATGAGATTCTGTGTTTCATTTCTGTTTCTTCTTCTATCTCTTTCTTCTTCTCCTAACTATCTAGAACTTTCGGGATCGAAAATTTAGGGTCGTTACATTTGGTATCAAAGCTGAAGGTTAAGTGAGAACCTTGGCTCTGGTCGGATTACTCATTAAGGATATGGGTAAGATGAGTTGAGTGTAGTATATATAAGGGCGTATTTGTTATTTTCTTGTAAAATGATTTTATATAAGATTATACTTTGATATATAAAAGAAATTGGTTGTTGGAATAAAATAAAATAATGAGAATTAAGTAATACAACCAAATTGAAATTGAATGAAGATAAGTTTGAAATGGATCCAAACTGAAATTAAAATTCTAAATTTGTAGAAGTATTTTCAGAATAAGATAATAATAAATTGGCTTCCAGATATGATAATATTGGTTATTATCATAAATGATTGTTGTGCTTAATAATAAAATGTGTATTAATGAGTAAGCAAAATGAAATGTTTTAGGGAAGTAAAACATTTAGGTGAGTATGACTTATAAATTGGAACTGAAGATGATCTAAATTGAGAAGTTTTAAATCTAAGTCCAGAAAATTTGGAATTTGTTTCAAAGTAATGAAAAAATAATAAATAGTATTATTTGAATGAAAGGGTCCTATTTCAAAAAGAAGTTGTTTGAAAACTTTAAAGAAACTTGTTTTGAATTAAAACCAAGGGAGGTTTAAAATTTAAGGTATAACCTGGAGAGCTAAGAAATAAATATGTATATATGTATGGATATGCATAATACAAAAAAATGATTTGGAATAAAACTCTAAGGTGTTGAGTTTGATTTTCCCTGAAGTGTGATGTAAAAATCCATAGTGAAATGAGTTTTTGAACTTAAAAGTAAGAAAGAATATTGATAGAAATTTAAAATTTGAAATGGAGAATTCAAATTTGAGTAAGGTTAATAGGATTAAATTGAATTTAACTTGGAGGAAGTTAAATAAGTTTGATTGAACAACCTGATTTGGAAATTTCAAGTTGAAGTTGAGATTTAACTCAAGGAAGTTAAATGGGTTGTTGGGAAGGGGTAGTGAATGCTATTGATGGATGTTTTTAAATAAATTAGATGTTTATTTATCCTAATATCATCTTGTTATTATCAATAATTTTGAAATTGTGAATTGTGTGTTTAAAATGAATTAAGAAATGGATTGGAATAATATACACACACACACACACACACATATATCCATTGCTGATATAAATGGAAAATGAAATCACTTTGAATTTAAGATTAAATGTTCAAAGGGTTCCGAACTTTTGCTTGAAACTTAGGATAAGTAAGCGAAAGTAATTTGAATGAATATTAAAATGTTGGACTCAAGATTTAATTGTGTAAGAACTTGGGTTGTTAAATTAAAGTTAAATGTTAATTTGATTTATGGGAATTAAATCAACATTTGGAAATTTAACTCGAATTTATATAATTCGAGATGATTTAAAAAGTGGAAATTGGAATTGGGATAAATTCAAATAGGAATTAAAATGATTTGAAATTGAAGTGGGTTCAATTTTGAATTTTAGTCCAAATTGATTTGAATAATTTGGAATTGTGATTAAAGTTGAATAGGTTTAAAATTCAAATGGAATTTGATTTGAATTTGGAAAAAATTAAGGTTAATTCAACTTTGAATTGGGGTTAAATCAATTTCAATGGAAATTGAAGTTATTTAAATTGGAATTGAGTCAATTTAAATAGGAAGTGTAAATTTAAATTGAATTGATGAAAATGGAGATTGGAAATTAAACAGTTTGGCTCTGGACTATTTTCAAAATAAGTTTTTTTTAATATAAACCTATTTTTACAAGCTATTTACTATATACAACCTTTCTTTTTAAACCCCAGACTATCTTATACTTATTTTATAACTACTTTTGGAACTTTTTAACTATTTTACAACTGTTTTATAAACTAATTACTATTTTACAACTATTTTGCAATTATTTAAATTTCTATAACTATTTGACTATTTTCCAACTATTTTACAATTACTTAACAGTTTTACAGCTATTTTACAAACTAATAATTTATTTCAACTATTTATCTATTTTTAACTTTTCAAGCTATTTTCTAAATTTAAGCTGGTCAGAGTGCAAACTATTTATGATTAATTACCAATTGAGATATGGATTAAAGCGATAATCCAAATGGAATTAAAACAATTGTGAATAAGAGGATAGAAATTTAAGTCAATGTGAATAGAAAAGAAGATTGATTTAGCTAATAATCAATAAAGATAAATACGCAGGATGTACGTATATTATTCTACTCACATAGTGATTTGATCCAGATTCGAGCACAGAATTTCGAGATAGTTATATCGATCCGAGTTAGGATTTTTCACTCGATTTTCAACGGCGAACCTAGATAAGGATTTTTGATTGGTTCTGGGAATTCTCGATCACAGTTATGACTTTGCAAGGAGAATGAAGGTTTCTGATCAAGAAACCAAATCTGAGTCCGCACTAGGAAGTCGGGTGGACGATACTAGTTTGAAAGAGAAATTGTGTGATGAAGTGAGCGATCAGATTGATAGCGTACGGCTGATATGTGTACATCGCACGGGTTTGAATGAAATTGATATTGAAAAATTTGTGGATAAGAACTGTAAAATGGTTTTTGAAATGAAAAGTACATTTTGTGAAATATATGATGAAATAAAATGAGAGTTGGATATTTCCATGATTAGAGCTCATTTTATAGAAAAGTAATATGGTTGATAACTTTATAAAGAGTAATCGAATTTGAATATTTGATTTGGAATAAACAAAGTTATGTATATATAATGGATAAACTCCCCTTATTGAATCTAGTGCCTGAAGAAAAGGGTTTTTGAAAGTATTTGAAGTATAAAAAGGGAATTTATACCGGTATGAAGTGATTGAAAGATTTTAAAAATTATATATATATATATATATATATATATAAAGGATTTTATGAGAATGATTTTGGGACAAGGTTTTTGGGACCTTTGGATTTGGAAAGGCTTTTGATTTTTGTGAAAAATCAATTTTGGAAATTTGGAAAGCCTAGTTGAGAATTATCGATTTTGGGATAATCGATTTTGAGAAAGGAGATTTATATGAGATTCATACTAGGTATATGATTTGGAAAATACTATATGTTTATAGTATAAAAGTGTTTTGAAAATGGCTCTGGAGAAAAAGGCGCTCCCTTGAAATGAACTTCTTAGGAGTACCATAGGTTGGTATTGCCTTGAGCCTCAAAGGGAGGAGGTTCTAAACTGGATCCTGTGAGGAAGTCCGAACAAACTGAAGTTCCTGAGGATTATTGGGTAGCGGAAATCGAGGGCGCTGATGCCTACAGAGGCATTTGGGTTATGCTGTGACGATAGTGTAACTCGATGTCACTGCGATCTACTATGGACCATAGCGGAAATCGTGTGGAGGTAAGTGTTAACAGTCTACGCTTGATTTTGTCGGAAAGCCAACGTAACATCGGTAGACTGCGATCTATGGTCGAGTGGAGTGGAGAAGTTTCATTTTTTTGGCAGCGGAATTCGAGGGCGCTGATGCCTACAGTTATATGGGTTTTTGCTGTAATAACAACGTAACCCCATATGTAGCTGCGATTTGTAGCGGGTTTTATGGTGTAATCGAGGGGCACGGAGTGCCTACTATTATTTATGGATTTTGTCGGAATGGGCAACGTAACCATCGGGTTAACTGCGACCATGTATAGAGGTGATGATTCCAGAGCATTCTCACCAAAGCTGTTTACTCTATTTTCAAAAATATTCTATATATTTTCAACAAAATATTTTCCAAGTATTTTCACTGGGTGTTGAAAATGGATTTACCAAATACTTATAGATTTTCAGTCTTACGACTTATCAACGTTTGACTGAATTTCTGTGAGAACGAGGATGGACTGGTTGAGACATCGAGTTATAAACAGTATTTTTATAAAAACTAATTTAGTAATATATATATTTAAAGTGTTTTAAAAATGATCAAAAAGTGATTTATCTGATATTAATTATTTTAATAAATTCTGGCTTCGTTCCTTTTCGAGCACGAAAAGATTCAAAGGGGGGATGTGATAACCTAGATTTTCGAGCATTAGATAATTGGATAATTATCTGGTTTAGCTATTGAAAATACTGATTTATAGATTAAACAAATAAATGTGATAATATCCTTTATAAATTATTTAAAATTGGCATCAAACAATAGTAATATGTGATGTTTTCAAATATAAATATAGATAGATTTTAAAATAGAATTATTATTTACAAATTTAATTTGTGTTGTTTAAATATATACATATATTTGAATTGATTTCAAATTGGATTTTAAATTGAATTTGAATTTGGATTAGAATTTGAGATTTAAAAGATAGATATTTTAAAATATTTTGGATTTAAAAATATTATATATGGTTCTATTTCTTTTATATGATTAGTTTATATTATTTTCTTTAAATGATTAATTAATAAAAATTAAGAGAAATGTATTTACTTAATAGAAAATTTAATATAAATATTTTAAAAACCATTTTAAAATTTATTAGTACATGCATATTTACAAGTGCATGAATTTTAGCATAATTGGACAAGTGTTAAGATATTAACTTGCATTCAAACCATTTGTAACAATTTTATTATGTAATTAAACAAGTGTCACTAGCTTTTTATTTTCAAATTTAGGAATAAATTGAAGAATAAAACTACATATATACATATCTCTACCCTTAGTTATTTTCCTTTTCATATTCAAACAAAAGAAACAAAGCCATAAAAAGAAATCAGATCTGAAGCAAATTTAAACAAATAGAATTTTTTTTTCAAAATCTAAACTTGAAAACAAATCAAACAAGAAGGAATAAATAATTTCTGTTCAAAAATTCAACTGGAAGTTCAAATTCAAAACTCAAAGCAAAGTTCATAATCTTGAAAGCTAGTAGATCAACTTCAAAATCAAATATCGGAACATCTCAAAACAATAGGCTGGAATGAAATAATTTAAGCAAAATGGACCATTGAAACTAAGTAAGCGTACTTAAGGTTCGATTTGTGAGAATAAGTGTTGACTAAAACAACTTGTGAACCGTGATAAGGTACGAGTTACCTCGGGTTTTGAATAAGAATTATGCATTAGTATTTTATGTTGGATGGGTTTATTCATGTTGGTTTCCAGCCTGACCTGGGTGTTATTTGATGCAATGCTCGGGTCAGACCGAGTATTACAGATTTTCAGGTAAGGACGTTCTGGAGCTCAGGAGGCGAGCTGGATGGCAGGAACGTAGGGAGTGTTTCCGCTATGATATGCTGTTGTATATCTAGGACATGTGATTTTTCCTATCCAATGTTTGAGTAAATGTTGTAACTCTGATGTATTGATATAAATTAACTGATACAGTTTTCCTTTGTATAACTGTTATTTTATTTGATATTATATTTTGATCCGCTCGAATGTGAGATTCTGCGTTTCATTTCTATTTCTTCTTTTGTCTCTTTTCTTCTTCTCCTAACTATCTGGAATTTTCGAGATCGAAAATTCTGGATCTTTACACTACTAGCATCAAAATTAGACACCAATACCCAGTTGTATGAAGTAATCAATATCCAGTCATAGATCTTGTAGAGAATATAATATGAAGAAAAACAAATTCAAAATGGAAGCAGATAAAAGTAGACAAGACTTATAGTGGTTCGGCTAACTCCGGCCTATGTCCACACCAGAATAATTCTTTTTATTACACTATAGTTTGTTTACAGTTACAATCTGAAATCCAAGAATAAAACTAGCAAAATGTAGCCTAGATTGAAGATAAAGAGAAGTAGAAAGAAGATCCATTTGCTGATGCCATGCTCACTATATTAATAGGAGAAGACATGAAAATATCTCACTCAAAACCCGGATCTGGAACCCTGAAGCCAAGACAAACCTACCTAGAAAGTTTAGGGCCCACTAGATCCTATAATTGGGATCGGTGCCGATCCCTATTTTGGTGGAACATGGGATGCAATTCCTATGGTGCATTCCTTATATTATAATATTCTTGTACTCCAAGTTTTGTGTTGACAGTAACCGTAGATCTTGAGTTATTGGTCGATCATTGTTGCAAATCCAACTAAATCAATCCCTAAATAAGGATAAGGGCCGATCCCTATATAGGGATGGGTGTCGATCCTTCCAAGTTGCTCCTTTTGTCATGCGATCCTTATGCTGTGCTCCTTTTTTTTGTAATATGCTTGTATTCCAAGTTTCATATCTATAGCATCTATAGTTCTTGAGTTATTGACCAATCATTGATGCAAATCCAACTAAATCAATCCCTAAATAGGGATAGGGGCAGATCCCTATATAGGGATAAGGGTCTATCGCTCCGGTCTCATCCAAATGATGTACGATCCCTAAGGGAGCTTCTCCATGTTGTATATGTCTAATCTCCAAGTTTTATGCCAATCCGATTAGTAGAACTTGGGTTATCGATCGATCTTTGTTGCAATATGTTGTGAAGGCTGATTGTAACTGATCCTTATATAAAGATAGGGTCCGATTCCTCCAAACTTCTCCAAATGCCATGCGATCTCTTGGATAGACTCCCTAGACTCCCCTCTTCCTACTTCCAAAGATTCACTTCAATCCGCCTTTTGGTTATTGAGTTATGGAGCAATAACTGTGCCATAAAGTGAATCAGATAACAATATTAGATAACATAAGGTAGATTTTTTTGTTATCCCAATATTTTCCACTATTTCATGCAACATATGGAAAATTAATATATTATCTGACATAGTCCCTAAAATCTTATTTTTCATGCTTATCATTCAGATAACATTTTATTTCTTGTCCAATTGAAGTTATAAAGAAAAATTTAGTTTTGGCCCCACCTATACTTTGGTTTCCATCTCAATTATTTTGTGGTTGCCAGTCCTTTTAATTATTTCCCTATTATATTTATCTCATTCCATTTTTCCCTCTTCGAAGTAAACTAAACGTTAAACCCCTCATCTCATTTTCTTCCCCAATACTCTCTCAATCTCAAAACTAAGCCAAATCTTCTAGAGTTATGTTTTCAATCGAAAGAACCCTATTCTCACCTTGTTGATTGATTTGCTACCTTCAATCGCAAGAACCCTAATCTCGCTTTGTCTATCAATCTTCTAGATTTAGGGTTTCAATTGGTCTAGTTCTTTTGATCTGAGAATTGGTGTGGTTTTTCAGATTTGGTTTCTGCCTTTCTGAACTTGATAAATTATTGCCTATGATGATAATGGATATTATAGGAATTTGACTTATTCATCCTTCGATTCCTTATATTTGATTCTGGTTGATTTCTTTGGCTTCGGTCTTGACTTTCGTTTGCTGTATCGGTTGATTTCCTTGACTCTGAATATTGGTTTACATGTTGTTGTTTCTTTAGTGATGAGAATCATATAAATGATGCCTTGTTTTGGAAAGTTAAGTTTAACTGGTTTTGTTTGTGATTGATTTTGTTTCCAGTTAATTTTATTTGATTTTTTGATAATTTATAAAACACACGCTCTACCTTGTTCAATATGTATACTTATATGTATGTATATATATATATATGTATATGTGTGTGTGTGTGTGAAAGCATGATAAGACAATGCATGCATGTATACACATACTTCCGTGTATAGAAATAATTTGTGGCACTTTGATGGCTTGAATCTCATGTCAGTGCTTTGATCTTAAACTTGAACTGCCTGGACTTATTATTATGCGATGATGGTCCATGTTGCTTTTGCACTATGATTTCTTTTTATGCTTTCTTGGTTCAGCCATACCCAAGTGTTGTATGTTTATATCTACATATCACTATATGTGTGTGTGTGAACTTCCATGTATACACATACATACGTACGTACGTACGTATGTATGTATGTGTGAGTTTTCATATATTTGCATATATACATGTGAACTGCCTTTTGTACATGAGTCTGATCTGGGTTATATCAAGTAAATTGAGACTTCCATGCATAGACATACATATATATGTATATATGTGTGAATATTGCTTTTGCACTGTGATTTCTTGTTATGCCGTCTTGGTTTATCCATATTCATGTGTATGTACGTTTATATATATCTGCATATTATTTGTGAACTTCTACGTATATACATACATACACATGTATATATATATATGTTTGAATGTTCTTATACCTGCATATTATTTGTGAACTTCCAGGTGTATACATACGTACATATGTATGTATGTATGTATGTGTGAATGTTCTTATATTTGCATATATATGTGTGTGAAATTCCTTTTGTACATGAGTGTGATCTGGTTCAATTGCAAATCTTGTTCCAATTCAGTTCTTGTATATACTTGTACGTACTTGTATGTGCTTGTATATACTTGTATGTGCTTGTATATACCTGTATACACTTGTATATATTTGTATGTTCATACGTACACTCGAGTTGCCTTGAGCTTGAACCATTTTGTGGTTTAGTTGAACTTGTTTTCAGTTCTGAACCATTTTGAGTTGAACTTGTTTTTAGTACATAAATAATGTGTGCACTAAGTTTGTTTCTTAATGTATATGCTATCGAGTTGCAACTGTGTGTATCTCCTCTTTATACGCTGTCTGTCTTCCTGAATCAGATTTCCATCTTGTTGCCTTGTTCAATCTGAATCACAGTTCGTGCTTGCTATTACATTAGTATTGACCTGATACACATGTACATGCATTTTTATTAATGTTTGGATTCATATTCCATCCTGAATCTGATTTCCATTTTGTTTCATTTTGGTTCATTAATATGAGCTTATGCACTTGTGTACGCTGCACCATATTCTGGTTCTCACTTTTGTTAAACTGTCCCTTTGGTGATGTTCGATGCACTTATGTTTGCCGCACCATATTCCGGTCTTCACTTGTCTTTGCTGCACTATATATACATGCATACATATGTACATATATATGTGTGACTGTGTTATGCTGAATGCCTTATGTACACAGCTTGGTCTGACATTGTGCACACTTTCCCGTGAGATTGGATTGAGGCTCGGCCTTGTGATATTCACAATGATACACTATGCATATTGTAAGTTGTCCATGCACATATATATTTTCCCCTCTCTTGAAAATGAGAAAAACAAACCCACTGAGACAATGTTAATATTAAAATTCAATTTTATTTTTGCAATTTAGGTTTGTTTCCTTTTCCATTTTACTGCTTTCACTACACAAAAAAGCCTTTTGTAGCGTTGAAAAATGCTACCAAAACTTCTACTAGCGTTTCGTTAAATGCTGTGACATGGCATGCAACTAAAAGTCTGAAACTTTTTGTAGCGTTGTAGAAAACGCTACCAAAGATTGACCTATTGTAGGGTTTTAGAAACACTAGAAAAATTTTCAGACTTTTAGTAGCATGCGTATCGCAGTATTTACTAAAATGCTACTAAAATTTATGATAGTGTTTTTTCAACACTTCAAAAGTTGTATCGCATCTATTCACATTTATTTTAGTAGCGTTTTTAAAATGTTTGTAAAAGTTATTAACTGTTTTGTAGCATACAGTACACTCTACTATTTCATCTTAATGGCTTGTACCATTTACAACTATCGCTCACATAATAAGCTTATCACGTCCAGCAATCAATTACATAGTTTTCGTATTCAAACAATCAATCAATCACATAATCATCGTATTCAAAAAATTTAAAAACATGTTAATCACATAATCAAATATAATTTCCGTAACCATTTCGATAATATTTTTTCGATGAACCGAGCAAATTCACATAAAATCCATAACCATTCATAAACAAGTTTGCACAACAAGTACTAACAAAATGTTATTGTATATATAACAATTAATGACATGTTCATTACTTGATTACCCATAATTCTTTACTGCAGTTGGTCTTTATTCCTAAAAAGATAATTACCTATGGACAAGTTTAACAATCAACAAATGATTATGAAACCGTGTCATACTTAAAGTATATCAAACATCCTTAGTTGAACTCTTCTTAAATTGAAATAATTTTAAAAATAGTTTTCCCTTTAAAAATATATTTCCCCTATAATTACGTCATTTTTGGTTTGGTAAAGAACACTCATCATGCTTGACTGGCTAAAGTGTAATATTTTCAAAATTTTGTTTAGTTCTATCTTTTCTTGATTTATTTTGAAATGCATGTTTTATCTCCTTGATGTTTTTTTAATTTGAGTAATTCAGGCTTGGTAAGAATATGACTAATTCAGTGGTTCAACCTGGTAATTCCATCCGCAACTCACTCCAGCTCAACTACTCCAGTCATCTCAACATATAGTCCATCCTGCATTTAGCTTTTAGCCAATGCATGTGCAGTCCAGTAGCTTATAACCTTTGGTCAATATGCAGTATTATTCTACATTTCTTTTTCATGCAGCAGTCCCACAGTCAAAATGCATAGCATGCTCACCTTAAACATTGGTCCACTGAGTCCACCATCAATTATTTCCAAAATAACCACAAGTTCTTGTAAGGTCCGACACGCTATATAAATGTAACCGCAAGTTATAATTTTTTCTTTTGTAGTTCTAAACGAATAATAATTATTTTTATCATTTGACGATTCTTTCTTTATTGGGATGCATATGCCTTAGTAACTGAGACACCAATAGCACATATAAAATGCAACTTTGAGCATAAGTTTAATTATATGCACACAAGCCGGTCTAATATATTCATTTCACAATTTAATGTTTCACCATGTTAACTCCACTTAAACAAACTTATATCTATTACCGTGTTGCTATTTAAATACAGAAATTTTGGAATGAGATAAAAATTCCAGTATTTCATAAAGTGATTTAGGTGATGATAGGAAATGGAAACAAATAGCATGCCCTTGGTATAACTGAAAACGAATATGCAATAATTTGTTACACAACTTCAGGTCCAAGCACATTTAAAAGAATCAATAGATGCAAATTCACGATTATGCACTATAACCAGCTCCAGTTTACCATATATAGTTTTCAAGCTAAAAGAAAACATGATTAAAACATGATTTTTTTTTATACCTAATATTACATGGAATGTGTATAAAAACAGTAGTTGAAGTTGATGTAAAGAAACTGAGTGGCAATGCTGAGGATGATGTGAAATAGCACAGTGGTAGTGTTTCACCATATTAACTCCACTTGTTAAAACAATAATATGAATTGCATATAATATTTATAGATAGATAGACAGATATGCACAAACAACAAATAATTGTTCACCCAACAAGGGACATCTTCAGTTACCCATATATGCACTTATATGCATATGAATTCAGTTACCTATCATTGCAACAGTAACATTCAAACTATTATATGCACATATATGCATATGAATTTAGTTACCTGTCATATGGAATTTGACCTGTCAATAGCTCTAACATGACCACAACAAAGTGCATGCTGTTATTAGTTGTGCATGTGTCATGTCTTTTGCATTTGTACCTGCATCAAATTAATGATTAAAAAACATTAATAATCAAGATTCATTCTAATTGTAATATAAATTTGATGTATGTATATGTATATGTATATGTATATGTATATATTATGAATTAAACACTTGCATGCTGTGAAAGCAATTACAAATAATATCAAAAGCACCATCATGTTCTTTGTCATTGAATGAAGTGTAGCTATTTTTGTATCTCTGTTCTACTATTTGATAGTTGATAATGATACTTTTCTCAAAACTCTTCTCAAATACGATCTTGCTTTTATAGACCGAGCAAAGTCAGTACAACCATTGATGTGAGGATTTTTGCTATTTTGAGTGTGACCTAAGATATTACTAACTAAATTAGCCGGCTCGATTTTTATTTTTTTCTCTGGATTAATTTTTTATCTTTTCTAGAAACTCCATGCATCCAAACAAAATCAAAAACAGTAGAAGAATAATAAAACAATTTAATTAACTTACTTATTATTTCTAGTTGTAGTACTAGTTCCAACCAATACTTTGTTTATTGGTGCACACAATTTTAATTTTGGAATTAGAAAATTTTAAATATTCTATAGATTTGTAAAGATGATGTATATGATAAGAACGTAACATTTATCAAAAATTAACTAAATTTGGAAATGAACTAATATATCTATCAATATATAATATCTCATATTGGAATATTCTATTTTGAAGATTTTGAAATGTTTAGAATACCCTTCTACTTTTGACTCCTATGACAAGGATTTGTATCATTTCTATGCCCCACATTTTAACTTCTTACCTACTGAACATATTTACTCCCTATCCATCCGCATACACCTGCTCTTTACACATTTCTATGCCCCACATGTCAAAGTTTCAAGATCCAAATTATAGGCATGTTAAAATATTATTTTTTAATTAAAATGCTCTCAAAAGTCACAGCCAGTGTGAAATAATTTTTATTAATAACTAACTATGATCTAGGAATTACTGATAGACCACAACAGTGGTCTACATACCACAATCTGTCTACATGTTGAAATAATCGATATGCATAATGACCACTCTTCTTTTACTTTACTTGGCCAAATAGCTTAAAGAACATAAGACCTAACTTTCTCCGCAATGGTATGTGGTGCTTTCATTGAGAGTTGAACTTAGAGGATTTCTACTCTTCTTTTTAAGCCTACCTATACACTCGAAGTATAATGTTAACACTGTTCCACTTAAATTTATGCCATTACGATTAGATTTCAACAAGGATCCACTAAGACACATTCGAACCATTTATCTTATCCACAAATCAATCAACAATTTAGAAGGGAACAATAGTTAAACTTAAGAAGACCAACTCTTCAAACTTTGGAGGAAAAGAAAATGGTGGCTCGGTATAGTCTAACAAATTGGAGCCTAAATCCCTTTCATTATAGGAATAGAGCTAATCTATGCCTTAGCCAATACACTAAATTGAAAAGACCGAACCTAAGATATAGGAATAACACTAGACTTGAAAAAGAACCATTTTCACAAGCCAATTTAAGCATCCACTCTCAAGCATGAGGAACTACTCGCATCAAAATTATCCACCAACACCTAGCTATATGAAAGAATCAATATCCAGTCACATATCTCAGATAGTGTGACGACCCGGAATTTTCGAGCATTTAAAATCGGGATATTTAATTGATTTTAAATATTCAATAGAATAATTTTAACTTGAATTCAAATATCACAATTTATTTGATGGTTAAATTATTGAATTTAAATAATTTGAAATTGGATAAAATATGAAATCTGAGATTTTAAGCCGATTAAAAATAATTTAAAGGCTTATAAAAGTTATATTGATATTACTAAAGAGAATAGAAGTGTTGAAATCAAATTTAAGAATGGTTTGTTAGGTTTTGAAATTTAATATCGTTTAAATTGAATTTAAAAATAGCCTTCCGAAGCACAGTCTTGGAATTCGACGAAACCAGTTTCATTAGATCTGTAATATTGTATTATTATCGGGTTTCAAATTTCGTAGCATTTGGAGTTGTTGTGTGAGCGTACGGTGGATAAATGCGTTGTAGCTTATGTCGCGAATTTAACGTTCATTGAGTATATAAATCTTCATATATTTGGTCAACCTTTGTTTATTCCTTCTCCCATACGCCATCTCCCAAAATATCTTTTCCTTTTCACGTTATTCTACAGCCGAGCATTTTAACTTTGACAAAATAAATAAAAAGAAAACTCTTTGTCCAATACAGCATCATGCTCATCTAGTCCTTTGTAAGGAACAAGGAAGAGCCATGGCAACAAATCCCATCCTTGTTATCGTTTTCTCACTTTCCTTTTTCAAACTTCAGTCTCTCTCTTCCGTTATTAAACTCATCCTTACGTTCCCAATCCCTAACCCTAACTCCTCATTACAATTCATTTATCGACAAGGTTTTAATCGAAATCAAAAAAAAAAGAGGCGATCTGGAACCGGCATCGACGTCGTGCGATTGGGAGAAGCTCGCTAGGTGTTTTCGCGAGATGGGTTTGCGTATTCGAAGGGGAAGACAAAGGGGGTTTTCAATCGTCAGGGTGAGCTTTGCGAGGGAAGCTCCGCGCGCGTGACTAAAGGCGGAGGCGGGATTTATCGCAACTCCATCGCGAGGCGGGGGGGTCAGTGCATGCTCGAGTGGGTGAAACTCGTGGGATCGGCAAGGCCTAGAGTAGAGCAGTGAACTTGAAAATGAGTTTTAGTTCACAGCAGCGGATCCTCGAAGTCGAAGTATTCTTAGCCATCTGCTGCCATCGTGAAGTGGATGAGCGTGGGTTTTGGGTTGGTTGCGATTGAATTCTTCTTGAGATCGAAGAGTTAAGGTATATCGATTTTACCTTTAATTCAAATTATTATCGATTGAATGTTTATATAAAAATCAATTTTTAAACCCCATACAGACTATTTTTATAAGTATATATTTATATATATAGTTTCAAATATATATATATATATATATATGTATGTATGTATGTATGTATGTATGTATGTATATGTATATATGTCGACACATCTTAAAATTTACTTGTAGGTAGATTAGCTAAATTAATTATTTTTGTAATGTAAATTTTTATTTATTGTGAGGAAAATTAGTTAATAGAATAATTTGGCTAATTAAATCGATCTAATGGGAGAATGACCATTAGGCTAGTTCAAATTAAAAACGTTAATTAATTAAATCTATTGAAAGAAATTGATTGTTCGATAAACCATATAAATTATTTATTCAAGGTCAAATCGGGAAAACCAAAGCCATGTGTGAAGTGGATGGCAAATGAAATGGAATAAGGTGAGTCAATCTCACTCAGTTTAAATTTAAATCGAAATGATTTAATTTAAATAATTGATTGTATGGTTGAATTGATTGATGTGATATAGTATAGTATAATTTGAAATTGGCATATTATGTGATGCTAACGTCTGTGGATGCAGGGAAAACAGGTCGGAGCGATCCAACGGGACCCCTCAACTTTTATTTAAATTATTTAATATTCTTTGTTCTGATTATTTGATATTCTATAATGAATTATGTGGAAGTATTGAATGCTATGGCTTGGTTGATATAATTGGGTATAATGAATTACCAAAAATATAAATTTGACTTGGGAAAGAGAATTAAAGGAAATGGATTAGTAAGTATTATGGAAACTTGAATAAAGTTAAGAATGAATTGGAAAAGAAATAAAGCGCCTTTAAAATTTTAATAAATAAACCTTAAGTTTAGTAAGAGAAATATGAATAATGAGAAGATTAATGAACTTTAAGTTTCAGTGTTATTATTTTAAAAGAATAAAACATTTATTTAAAAATTAAAAATTTAAGATTTAATTTATTGAAAAGAACACAGAAGAAATTGGGAAGAAGCTTAAATTGGTATATTTCAGATAAATGATATAAAATCAATCGGAATATAATAATAACAAAAATAAAGTCCATAATTAATGAATTTTGAGATAAACTGATAAGTAAAGAAATCTATTTCAAATGGAATAAAATGGGAATCAATTTGGAAAATTGATTTAAGTGTTGAGATTGGGAATTCCCCCTGGATAACCAAGTACATTTCCAAAATAATTTTTTTAAATATAAATTAAAATTTTAAAGTTGTTTTAAAAGGAATGTTTTGAAAATTTTATTATTTTTAAATATTTAAATTCTAAAAGTAAGTATTTCCTTAAATCTATTATAGCAGTAATTATTTAAAGAGTGACTTGGTATTTTGTTTTTAAAAGTGAAATCTAGTTTTATATTTTATTAAGTAACCTTATTTTCATATATTCATATAGTATGTATTTTTAATAAATTATTGAAGTAGCTTTTAATTAAATGTTTAAAAGTATATTTCAAAATAAAGTGTTTTAAACTATTTTAAAAAAACTAGTTTTGTGCTTGGTGATTTCAGTGGAGATAGAAAATATCTGGGAAGTTTATTCTGAAAAGAGAAAGATGGTTTGAAACTGTTTTCAAAGAGTTGAAAATAGAAATATATCTTGTGAAGATATTTGAGATAAATAAATAATTTGGAAGATTATTTATTGGTTGATGGTTGTTTATGAATATTAATTGATAGTTAAATCACCGACTATCAATATTGGCCAAATGCGTTGATCCTTTCGAAGAGACCGGGATCGAGATTAATTTCTCGAAAACCACTTCGATCCGATTTGTACGTTCTCGTGAAAACGAGTTGGATTCGAAGATGGAGCAGTGAAGTGCAAGGGCTAGTCGCTACTAATCCTAAGGATAGTTCCAAAATGGATGTAGTAGGAATAGTACCTTCGGTTCCGTTCGAACCCGAGACGTACTTGTATGGATGAATGCTTGCGAAACATCGTCAGGTGGACGATGGGCATTATAAGGGATATATTCTAAAAAGGTAATGCTTAGCATCAAGCCTCATCAAATGGGAATGACTGAAAATCAGGGGTTATGCAGCAAGGCGAGGTGGGTAGCACCCAAGCAGGGTGAGGTCATTCCAGTCTAGATGTCCCTTTTTATTTCGGCTTAGTGGGCGGTTGCTGATCCCAACCGCGGGGTGATCTCACTCGGGATTATCCAGTAAGGGGTAGTCCCTGCCTTGTGTTGCAGGGGAGCGGGCGTACTCCTCGGTACGGTGATCTAGGCCCCGTACTGTGACAGGTGGTACCCCAGTGCCTAGTCATTGGTTGGAAATTCATTCTCCCTACGAGCCTTGTACGAGTTTTGTTTGTATTACCCACTCTGTGGCTAGTAGCTGGAATTTAATAGATGTAACAACTTCGGATATTTTATAAGTATTTGTATATAGACCCTATTATAATATCAGAGGATTTCTATAAAAATTGATTTAGCTATCGTAAGGTAAAAACCCGACATGTTTATTTGTGGCGTGGTCTTACGAGATGCCTTTGTTTTTCAAAGGATTTTTGAAACTATAATAATCAATTGAGTGTGATTTTCTCATGCTAGTATTCCAGACTGACTCGGGTGTTATTTAACTGTAATGCTCGGGTCAGACCGAGTATTATAGGATACAGGATATGATGTTATGGAGCTCAGGAGACGAGTTGGATGACGATACGTACATTCGTACTTGTTTTATATATATATTCCACTGTTTGAGTTGTTGAGTATCCATTGTATGATATTGATGTTGAGCTGTGATTGATGTACTCTGATGATGTAATATATAAACAGAGATATTTGATGTTGAGTAAAGATTATTTATTATCTATTATATTTATTTCCGCTGCGATGGTTAGATTCTGTTGTTGTTTTTCTATTTTTATTCTTCTACCTCTTCTTCTTTAACCCAAATGGTTCGTATTTCTATACAACTTGAGTTGATTGTTGTAGAATAGTGTTGACTCAAGGGGTACGGATTTGCGGGCCGTTTCACTTGGTATCAGAGCTTAGGTTGGAGATAACCTTGGCTCTGGTGGGAAAATTACTCAAATAGAGTCTGTAGTACTCTAGAATGAGTTTGAGCGTATTAATAGATATGAGTGCGTATTTGTTAGTGAATATAAATTGTTTTAATATTGTGTTGATTAGTTTATTGAGTGGCATATGAACCTTCGTCGACACAGTCTGCGCAACTGTATTGAAAGGGTTTCTAAACACTTGAATAGAACAATCGACACGATATTGTTTTAAATGTGGGTAAATGAAATAATTTTACCCAAAAACATATTTTGATATAAAGAATAGTTTTTGAAAACTATTTAGCTAATATATGGTTGCTTGGATGTTAATTGGATGTTAGGAATGATGATATTTAAAGTATTATCATTGTTAAGTGAAAATTTAACTGGAAACTGAAATATAACTAAAGTTTAAGGAAATAAATTCATTATAAAATGGAATTTATAAATATGAATTATAAGTGTAATTTATGAATTGAAATACAATCAAATGAGAATTTGTATAAGCACAAAGTGTACAAATGAATTATAGTTAGAATTTAATTTAAGCAGACTTTGGAAATTTAAAATCTCGGAGACTTTGGAAATGTTTGTCGAAGTGTTTTAAAGATAAATGACCGCATTATTGTTCTAAAGATATTTCTGAATGAAAATCTGTTTTAAATGGATTTTGAAAGTGATATAGCATTGAAATCACTTGGATTATTGGAAAATAATTCTGATGATGATGGCTGCATCATCAGTATTCATTTCGAATTTCTAAGTGACGGATTGCTGCCAAAATTTGATTTGTTCAGAGAAGCTATTTGTTTTTGAAAATTTCAAAGGAAATTTGTTGAGGATAAAACCAGGATTGGTTTGGCTTTTGAGAAATGTGATTTGAGATGTTGGTGATTTCAAAAATAATTTGAACCTAAAAGCCGGGTGTTTAAAAATCCTGATGAGATAAGTTGTAAGCTTATAAATTGAGATGATTTTTAAATCAGGAAGGGAATATAAGCTTTGAATGTTGAAATTAAATTTAAAGAGAAAAGTTAAAAATGAAATTAACTTGGATGGGAATAAAAATTTGACTGGATTGAAATTAATTGAATCAGCTGAAAATAATATCCAGTTGTATTCGAATCAAGTTGAAATTGAATTGAGTTAAATAAATTTGAGTTAAAGTAAAATTGAATTGGGATGACAATTCAATTGAATTAATGAATGGAATTAAATTCTTACCTGAACGAATGGGAAATAAACTGAATAAGGATTGGAATTGAAGTAAATAAATTAGAATAGCTTGTAAAAGAGTTAGAAATCCATGAAATAAAAATACGCTTGGGTTATAAATAAGCATAAGGCTTGAGTTAAAATAAAAGAAGAATATATTCAAGCCTACGATGAATGGAATTGTGTAAGTAATAAGTTGTGACTTATAAAATTTGAGAAAGTGAAATAGAAAACCAAAATAAATATGGTTTGATGAATTGGAAAACAAAACAAAAATCCAAACTTGAATTCTATAATAAAATTGAAATAAGAAAATTAAATGAACTGATATTTGGAATTAAAAATCAAATATTGAACCATAAATAGGAGAGAACTAATTTTATAATAAAATTAGTTTATAAAATGTGTCAATGAGAACGTAATGTTGTTTAATAGAAGCTGAATTGGGAATGTATGGTGAAGTTTGGAAATAAAACTCAAGTTATAAATAAGATTCGACTTAAATTGTTAGTGAATGGTAAATTGAAATGGATAATGGATCCAGAACTTGAGTTATAAATTAAAATTTGACTTGGAGTGTTAACAGATTATATATAATTGGAAATGTATCGAATAAAAATGGAATTGGATTGAAATAATAATGGTTTAAATTGCAAATAAAATCCAAATAAATGGAAATAAATTGGAAATGGCCTTGAAATAAATTGAATGAGCTGAATCTAAAAGGTTAAAATGTATAATAACTAATCAAATAAATTTGTAGTTTGAAAGGAGATTGGATTGAAATAGAATCCAGTTAAATTGAAAAGAGAACTTTACTTGAAAAAATGAAATGAGATTAAAAATTTGAATATAATGGAGCAAATTAACTTAAACTAAACAAATGGAAGAGTTGAGTTGAATTCAACTTAAAATTAAGTTTAATAATAGTGGATTGGATTTAAATCAAGTAAAAATGGATTTTAATTGAAATAAAATTCGGTGAGTTGCCGATAATATTTAATGGAATGAAGAATTCTTAAATAAATAATTGTAAACCATTTAAAATGTTAAGGAATTGAAATAACTTGGAGACAATATTAACAATCAAATGTTTTCAAGTTTAATAGAATAGTTTTAGATGAAACGCTAATGATTGGGTTGAGAATAAAATTTAATTGGAATGGGTCGAGCTAAATAAATGGTCATGAATCAATTAAAATAAAAAAGAAATTTAGTTGGTAATGAAGATGAACCTAAGTTGTTAATGGTTTTGAATGAACTATTTTGGTTACTAAAATGGAATGCAAGTGAATGGATTCAGGTCTGAAATGCAATGAAAATGAGAATATATGGATCGTGAATAAATTTAAAAATGGAATAGAATTAAGTATAAATTGAGTTGAAATCCATTTAAAATGGTTATAAAACATAGATACTTATTTATTCACATAGATCTCATCAAATTGCATAGAATAAATTGTCATTTGATGTAAATGGAAGTAATTAAAAATTCTATGAATTGATAGGAGTAAAATAAAATTGACTTTGAGAGCAATTGAATTAAATATGAGTTCAGATTGCTTAATAATAAATTACATGTAAGTTTGTGAGTTGTTAACCATTCGGATTAAGTGGAACGATATATGAATTGGTTGTCAACAATTAAGAATTATGTTGGAACATTGGAAATGAAACAGAATAAAGTATAAATCGAATTGGTATCAATTTTAAGTAGTTATAAAATAGAATGGATATTCTATTAAGTGAACATCATTGAATTTGCATAAAAATGGTCGTCGTTGACGCAAATGAGATTGTATAAAAATCTACGAGTTAATATAAGAATGAAATTGATTTTTGAATCAATTGAGATAAATATGTGTTCGTTTGGATTAAAATGAATAGAATGTAAGAAATGAAGTGTAAACCATTTAAATGGAATGAAATTGATGGGTGATTTAGTTGTAAACAACTAAATTTGTATCGGAACCTTATTAATTTGCTTTTGGAAGCGCTTAGTGCATATTGTTTATATTATACATGTGTTTAACTACTGAAATTAAGTGAAATGCTATAAACTTTGTATATTTGTCACTTACATGTTTATATTGAGTAAGTACAGGTACCTGGAAGCCGTGTGGCTGGACTAGGATTGCGCTAATTGCTAAAATTAAGATACGTATAACTTTCAATTGAGTAAGAAATAGAAGGTGAATTAAAATTAAAATGGATTGAGTAAGTAAACAAATTGAATTAAAATCTGTAAATGGATTAGAATTTGATTGGGTAAGAATCAAATTAAAATGAAAATAAAACTGATGTAAGAAGAAATAGAGTTATTTTGGAGTTGAAATAACTTAAGGGAATTGTGAAAGGGTTGTTGTTCAAGCTTATAAAATGGCTTTGAATGAATCTATATGGATAACGAAATGGAAGTGTAAGAATAGGAATTTAATTTGATAATGGAATAAAAATGAGGATGTTTGGGTTGTAAATAATCCAGAATGGAATGATATTAATATAAACTTAAGTTGGATGATGAACTTGAAATGAGAATAGGGATTTGATTTAATAATTGCAATGAAGTGAAATTTTTTTGGGTTGAATAATTCCGAATGGAATAATACTAATATAAATTTATGTTGGAATTGATTTTAAATGGTATAAGCTTAAGAAATGGTTATTTGTTTGAATAACAACAAACTTGCATAGAAATTAGTCGTTTTTCCGTAAATGAAAGTGAATGAATTAAGAGAGGTAAATAGAGTTGGCTTTTGAATCAATTGGAATGGGTTGAAATTTTATTAAGTGGATTTGTATATAAATGCAAGTGAATCATAAAAGAGATGCGAATGAATCAAATTGAAAAAAAATTGATTGTCCATCAAGTGGAAAGTGAATAGGAGTAAATTTATGTAAATAAGGCTTATAAACCAATTTGATGTGAATATGAGCTTAATTGGTACAAAGATGAATTAGTCGTGTTAAATATAAATTGTATGTAGTAAACTTATATGCAAATCATTAGTGTGAAAGAAAATGAAGTTTGGGTTTATTAAGGGAAACTAAAATAGTGTTGAAACTTGTGGATTGTCTATAAAGTTGGTTAACATGTAGGATTATGGAAATTTGTGGATTGGGCTTTGTAATTGATATGTTTGGCTAAGATTAATGAATGGAATGTTGTTGAAATTCTCATATTATGGAAAACTCAGGTGTTTGTTTGAGTAAGTACAGGTACGGGAGGCAATCAATAGAGTTGGAGCGCGTAAATGCAATATATAAGCCGCTTGCTTTTAAAATGCTAATCTAAGGCACGCCTACGCAATAAAATTGGGAAATGATATATATATATATATATATATATATATATATTGTGGTATATTTTATTTTTCGACCGTGTGGGTCGATGTATATATATTTATCATTATTATGATATTGTAAAACGCTCCCCGTAAAAAAGGAGACGCTGTCAAAATTTTTCTAAAATTTTGGGAGTTAGCAATTTTTGGAAATTTTGAAAATTTTGGATTAACAAGAAGAGGTCGATTTTTGAAATAATGTTGTAAACAAAGGTTTTGAGTTAAAAATAAAGGGAATGATTTTGGAATTGAGCTAAAAGGTTTTGAGAAGTGAATGTGAGTTTTAATTAAATGGATTTTGGGCAAGTAAATGAGTTTGGAAGCATTTTTCATACCTTAGCAAATTTCGGGGACGAAATTTTTACAAAGGGGAGGAATGTAACGACCCGGAATTTCGATCATTGAATTTTGAACATTTAAATCATTTTAAAATGTTGAATTTGAATTATAATTTGATTTTGAAATAAAAAGATATTGGTTAAATTAATAAAATAAGTTATAATTTAAAATATGGTAATTAAATTGAATTTGAATAATAATAATTAACTATCTGAAATTGAAATAATTTGCGAATCTGGAGGCAAATGGAATGGAAATGGTTTCTAAAATTTATTTTAAGTCTATTTGTATTTGAATTATAATATTGGACTATTGGATGGAATTAAAAGTCGATAGGTTAAATTTCGAATTTTATATTAATTTAATAATGGAATTTAATAATAAAACAATGCAAATAATCAGATTTTGGTTCGAAATGAATCAGAATGATTTCCAATGTGAATATAAATTCTGTATGATTTAGATAAAGTTAGTAAAATTTGAAAAGTGAAATTGTTAAGTGATTTTGACGATTTTGAAAATCGGTCAAATTTCTCGACGAGTTAAAATAGCCTTCCGGGGAATAGTCTCAGAATTTGACGAAACCAGTTCCATTGGATCCGTAATAATTAGTTATTATCGGATTTCAATTTTCGTAGCAATCGAAGTTGTCGTTTGACCCTGACAGCTCAAAACGCATAGAAACTATTTTAATCGATTTAATTTAAAATTGATCGTTTATTTCCGTAACTCGCGCATACGATCGAATTAGCCTCCGAAACACGTTCCATTGTGTTCGGAATGCGGGTAAAACCTTATAAACGCCAGGCGACATGCGTTGTTTAGATTTCGTTTGTAAATGCTCCTTAAAATTGAATTTAATGTTAAAATAATATAGATACACGTTAATAAATTCATTCAAGCCAGAGAAACCCTCGCTCTTCAAAACGCAGTCGCCGCTTATCCATTTAATGCTCGAAATGCCTCGATCTTCCTCTCTCGATCTCTCTTTATCCACTTAGTTTCAGGCCACAACTTCAACTAGAGAATTGTAGACCATGGAGAGATCTACGTATTCAATGGTCGAGATCGTATATGGGTCGACGAGGTAACCAGAATTTAGGCCGATAAGGGTCCCGTTTGTGTTCAATTTTGGGGTGAAAGGGGGTGCCGAGCTTGGCGTCGCTCTGGCCAAGGATGCGTGTCGCGATGGGCTTCGTGTAGGTGGGTTCTGATCGAGGTCCGGTCGTCGTTTGGGGGTGGTGGCGATCAGCTTTTTGCCGCGTATGATAGGATCAACTTTACTGGAAACATGCGTGTTTGAGGAAGAAGATGTGCGGCGGATGGTAATTTAAAAAAAAAAATTTGTTTTAATATGTTATTCAAACTTTATAAATTCGTAACTTGAGCATACGTTATCAGATTCAAACGAAACAAGAAGCACCGAAATCGCAGCGACGCGATCTACGCTGCAATACAGTTTTAGAGACAATCGGAGTTAGCGGAATTTTTGGGTTAAATCGACCGCGGTCGATTTAATTCAAGAATTTAAATGCTCGTCGAAACTCAAGGTGAGTTAATCTCACTCATATCTAGAATTTCCAGTTAATTTAAATAGTTAAAATTTAAATGAATGATTGATTGGTGGAATGTGAATATTATTATCAGTCTGGATATGATATTTTATCTGTTATGCTAACATCCGTGGATGCAGGGAAACAGGTTGGAGGGATCCAACTGGATTCCTCACAAATAGAAATTATATTCATAATCCGTGGTATATCTTATTGATATCCCGTGATAAATTGGTTTGGAATCTTGTTATGCTATGTTATGGATGGATAAATATAAATTGGGTATTTTAAATATAAATAAAATAAATTGGGATTAAAGGGAAATGAAAAGGAATTTTTAAGGAATGAATTTAAGGAAATTAAATTCAGGAATTTGGTTTGGAATTTGAAATGTTTTGAAACTGAGATTGGAATGGAAATGAGAAACGGAAATTTATAAATTGGGTTTATAAATAAATAGGTATATTTATCGGTGGATAAATTTTGAAAGAAATATTTTCGGTGGAAATTCTATAGGAAGGTATAAATTGTTTTAAAAATAAAGATGGATCATTTCTAAAGATGAAAAGTGTTTTCCCCGGAAACTAAGTATGTTTCCAAAGAAAAGCTTTCGAAATATAAAGTAGAAGTTTAAAATGTGTTTTAGAATGTTTTAGAAGAAAATACCCTTTTTAATTATTTTCAAGTGAAAAATAAATATTTATTAAAGTAATTATGGTATTTAAGTATTTGAAGGTAAATTAGTATTATGATTTTAAAGGAAATTTTAATATTAATATTTGATTTAATAACTTTATTTTAGAAAGGTTAAATTGGGCTTAAATTACTTAGAAAACCTCTATGTATTTCCTTAAGTATTATTTTTAATTAAGTAATTTCTAATAGCTTTATTTTGAATATTTTAAGCATATATTTTGAAGATGGTTTACCAAGAGATAAGAATGTGTTTAAAAATAAAAGGAGTTTATTTTTAAAGTGAGGGAAGAAATTTACGGGATTTAAACGTGAATTTGAATTGAGATAAATCAAGTAGGATTTGTAAAAGGATTCTTTGGTTTATTCTAAAAATGGAAGTGTAGTTCCCTGAAAAACCAAGTACGTTTCAAAGCAGATTTTTAAGTAAAAATTAAAAAGGTTAAATTTGTTTTTAAAGGAAGATTTTAAGAAATTATTGTTTAAGTTGTAAAAATTTTAAGTGTAAATATTTAATAAGTTAGTTATAAGAGTAATTATTTTTAAGGGTTGATTGGTATTATCTTTTGAAAGGAATATCATTAATATTTATATTTTATAAAATAGTTTTATTGTAAAGATATTTTGAATAAAGTTTTATTTGAAAACTTATATAGGATTTCAAAACTTTATTTTAAAAATTAGTATGACTTAACTTTTATTTTAAGAAAAATAGTTTATACTTTATAAAGCAGTTTTATTTGAAACATTTAAAAAGTATGTATATATTTTAAATAAAGTATGTAAATAGCTTGAACTTAAATTATTAGAAATCTTAAGTATTGGCTTGGATGTTTTAAGTGGAAATCAATATTTGGAGATTTATTCCATAAGGAGTGTGTGGTTTGAAAACTGTTTTCATATGATTGAAAATGGAAATATATCTTGCGAAGATATTTGAGGTAAATAAATAATTTGGGAAAATTATTTATGCTTGATTATTGTTTGGGAATATTAATTGATAGTTAAATCACCGACTATCAATATTGGCCAATGCGTTGATCATTTCGAAGAGACCGGGATCGGGAATTATTTCTCGAAAACCACTTCGATCCGGTTTGTACGTTTTCGTGGGAAAAACGAGTTCAGAGTCGAAGATGGAGCAGTGAAGTGCAAGGGCTAGTCCCAACTAATCCTACGGATGTTTCCAAAATGGATGTAGTAGGAGTAGTGTCGTCGGTTCCGTTCGAACCCGGAACGGACTTGTATGGATGAATGCTTTCGGAACATCGTCAGGTGGACGATGGGCATTCTAAGTGAAACATTCTAAAAGGTAACGCTTAGCCTCAAGCCTCATCAACCGGGAATGACTGAAAATCAAGGGATATGCAGCAAGGCTATATAGGTAGCACACATTAGGGTAAGGTCATCCTTGTCTAGATGTCCCTTTTTATTCGGCTTAGTGGTGCGCGGAGTGATCTTACTCGGGATTATCCAGTAAGGGATAGTCCCGGTCTTGTGTTCCAGGGGATCGGGAGTGGTCCTCGGTACAGTGATCTAGGCCACGTACTGTGACAGGTGGTACCCTAGTGCCTAGTCATTAGTTGGAAGTCCATTCTCCTTACGCGCCTTTTATGAGTTTTGTTTGTATTACCCACTTTGTGGATAGTAGCTGGAATTTAATCATGTAACAATTTCGGCTATTTTAATAAGTATTTGTGTATAGACACTATTATAATATCAGAGGATTTTATAAGAAATGTTTTAGCTATCGTAAGGTAAAAACCCGACATGTTTATTTGTGGCGTGGTCTTACGAGATGCTTTTGATTTTCAAAGGATTTTTGAACTTTAATAATCAATTTTGGTGTACTTTTATCAGTTGGTATTCCAGACTGACTCGGATGTTATTTCATTATAATGCTTGGGTCAGACCGAGTATTATAGATTACAGGTATAGATGCTATGGAGCTCAGGAGAGGAGCTGGAGACCGAAACATATTATCCGTACTTGTTTATATCCGCTACTATGATTTGTTTGAAATTGTCAGGTTGGTGATTGTTGTTTGTTTGTGATACTCTGATGATGTAATATATAAAACAGATAAGTTTTCTTTTTGTGTAAAGATCGGTTATTGATTATTATATTTTGTTCCGCTACGATTGTGAGATTCTGTTATTGTTTAGTTCCTTCTGTCTTCTATCTTCTTTCTTTTCCCTCGACTATCTATCTTTTTCGGCACTCGATCGTCGGCATATTATACCGTGGCATATTTTGTGTCAATTTTCCAGGGTCAAGAAGGGCAGGTCATCACAGTACATGAGTCCGATCTGGGTCATATCAAGTAATTTGAGACTTCCATGTATATACATACATACATATATATATATATGTATGTATATATGTGTGAATGTTGCTTTTGCACTGTGATTTCTTATTATGTTGTCTTGGTTCATCCATATTCATGTGCATGTATGTTTATATATATATCTGCATATTAGTCATGAAATTCTAGGTGTGTATATATATACATACACATGTATGTATATATGTTTGAATGTTCTTGTATCTACATATTATTTGTGAACTTCCAGGCATATACATACATACATACATATGTGGGTATATATGTGTGAATGGTCTGGTATCGGTGTCACGACCAGAAATCCAGCTTATGAAAATCGACATCCATACTCCACCCGTATTCGAATGCCGCAGATTCAAACATTGAAATTCAATTCGCGTTGGAGCTTATAACAACATTAGGCGATAACAACACAACAGAAAACAAAATGAATAATTTTATTGATACACAACATTTGATGCAACAATGATACAAATGAAATGATTAACATTATCAGAGATACAACTGCGAAAAACTCAACAGCAGAAGACAAACATTAACAGCAACGGAAAACAACATCTCTATTGCCAAACTTCAGAGCTCCAAACCTGGAGCGAGAACCACCATCATGCTGAAGTTATGCAAACCCGATGCACAATTGTTAAAGTGAAACAAATGCGATCCCGAAATCACAGACTCCAAAGAATTGCCAAAAGCTACACTTACTATTTGATATCTAAAAACCTGACTCTAGGCTACCCGTGTAGAAAATTGTGGGCACCCAGAGTTTAGAAAGGGAACAATAAACTCCAAGTCAGTCATGGGACTGGTGTGAGCAAACAAAATAGTTTATTATACAAAAAGTAACAACAAAAGAAGTAAAAAGAAATCCGCAATGCTTTTGGAAAAATTAAACTACCATAAGGCCTCCCCGCACACGCACAATGCAAGCGCACAATTGGAGGAGATTTCTCCTTATGGTAATCAAAAATGCTTGATACGCAAAAAATCCTTTTGATATTATTATTAGTGCATAGTGCAAAAAACATTTCGAAAGTATAATATTAATCTTAGCCAGCATAGGTACCATTATATTATGCCTGCTATAGCTACCATTTAAGAATGGCAGGTTATACAACTGCAATCGTAAAGGGGTCGTATTGGGTGATTTGATTTCCAACAAATGGCCAAGGCCAAGGAACTTCCTTCACCGAATGGGTACACCTCTTGAGGGACGCTCCAAGAACCTAACCAGCTCTTAACCAACACAAGGTCGGGTTACTTCTATAACTAGGTAACTAACTGTTACGAGTATGCCATTCCCCGGTTGTGACCAACCTTTATCTAGGATTCACCAACAAATTGCAACAACAATATAAGTATCTAGGCTCCATACCATGATACGACTTTTTATCCAAAAGGAAATGCACATAACCTAAAGGGAGCGAACCTCATAAACTTACTACATCCTTCCTGTTTCGACCATTTCTAGGGTGTGAGGTCTGACGAAGTCTCGTCCACAAAGCTACGCTTTTCACAAAACCATGCTTTGATCAACAAATGATCAGTAGCACTTAGCATGCCACATTACCAAATTAGGAATGTACCACTAGTAAATATCAACTACATAACCTCTGAGCTCGTACGTCTCAGAGAAGGGTGTTAAGCTAAGAGAATAAATTCTCCGCCACCAAACATAAATGTATTTGATAGAAACCATCTTTACATCTCCAAGTGTAACGTCAGACATACATCCATACAAGTCCGTTCCGGGTTTGAACGGAACCGAAGGCACTTCAAAGAAGCCCTTGCAAATTCGGGTATTCACAATCCCGACCGGACTCCCCATCACATATGGAGATCTCTACACCGGCGCGACTTGGTGCAGAGACATTTCGCAAGTAATTCTTTTGCTCTTGAAGATACTTGGTCTTCACCGCCATCTTCAAATGCTATCAATTCGTCGTATCACTATTCAGAATCGGTTTTATGACATAAAGTCCTCCCCGGGCAAAACCGAATAATGAGCGCTTAATTTTAAAACCATATGGATATATTGGGATCTTAGTTAAGTCACAACGTTTCAACACTTGTTTCCCAAAACCTTTCATTTTGAATGGTTTAAACAATTTTTTACTTTAAATCTTTTGAACAAAAGATTCACCCTTAAGACCCTCTTTAATTTGAAACAAAGTTCATCAATCTTTAACAAAGATTCATTCATAGCTTTCAAAACAATTTCCAATTCAACTTGAAATCCTTTCAAGTTGGGTATTCTTTCGTTATATGAAAGTCATTATCATTTGAAAACAAATGCTTTTCATTTCGGGAAAAATCGATTAAATTCACTTAAGTTATAGCCTTTCAAAGTATACATTGGAAAGTCAGCAAACTGCCGTATTCCCGGCAAGTTCTATTTGAATTAAATTTAAATACCTAAAATAATTTATTCAATATACTTCAAAAATGGTTTAAAAATCCATATATATTGTATAACTTCGATAACCCTTTCAAACCATAGTTTCCAAAATAATTTCAAATCTTAATCAAGACACATTATATTTGAACTAAATTTCAATGTCAAAACTTCCTTTTCAAAAGCTTTTCATATTCAACCAAATTCCATTTCCAAACCATTTGAATACAAAATTCAACCTTTAAATTTCTCATCATCGAAAATAATATTAAATTCAAAATATCTCTGACTTAACCAATTCCTCATGAAATCCATATTTGAATGCGTGTGGTGTAGTCTAGGGGTTTTACACACAATAATAGAATATCACAACTATCACAATTCAAGCACAACAACATCGATAAGCGGTATAATCCCATAACGCTTATCTTCATTCACAGATAAACAAGTAATATCATCACAAATAAATAAATCACAGTTCACAACTCAATCCACACAATTCATATCACAGAACATCACGCATCAAAGATATCAAATAAGTCAAAGCATTCAATACAATCCAAACATCCGTAAGCAAGATCAATTAATCGCCTGATTTATTTAAACCAGATTAATTACTTATGAATAAATTACTAATCCTGGTTAATTAACATTAATTAATCACAAACCATTTTAATTAATTGTCCTTTAATCATTTATTAATTAACCTTTAATTATTAATTAATCAACCATAATTAATAAATCAATCAACCTTAAACAATTAAATAATTAACCTATAATTATTTAATTATTCTTTAATTAATTATCCTTAATTAATTACATTAATTAATTAACCCTTAATTAAAAAATCATCTCGTAATCACTTTCATTAATTAATTAACCTTTAAATTAATTAATTGTCCTTAAATAATTACCGAAATTAATTAATCACATAAATTAATTATCCTTTAATTATTTGATAATTAACCCTCAATTATTAATTAATTAATCTTTAATCATTAATTAATCAATCTTAATTAATAATTTAATCAATCTTTAATCATTAATTAATTATCCTTTAATTTATTACATTAAGTAATTGACTTTAGGTAATCATTCTTTAATTTCTTATCTCAATTGATTAACCTTTAATTATCAATCAACCTTTAATTAATTACATTAATTAATTAATCATATTATTTAATTACCCTTTAAGTAATTAAGTAAGTAAACCTTTAATTAATCACATTAATTAATTAACCACATTAATTATTATTCTTTAAATTAATTAATTAACCCTTTATTATTAAGTAATCAATCAATCTTTAATTACTCAAGACTTTAAAGATAAATCATTATCTAGATTAACTACTTTACTTATCATTTAAATCTCATTTAAATGAAAGTAGGTAATTAATTTATTCATAAACACTTAATCTTTTTTATTTATTTAGAGTTAATTACCCTTATCTTAATTACTTAATTAATAAATTAAATGCTTAACATTAATTTTGATACAAAATTACTTGAGAAACTTTTTGGTTAATCACTTCTTGATTTCATCATTTTATTATATTTGAAAATACTTGGAAATTTACTTAATAAAATTATTACAAAACCATATCAATAATTTTTTAAAAAAACATTTAATCTTTAGAAATAAATCTTGAAATTTGTTTAAAACCTTGTTAATAATTTACTTTAAAGAACAAGATTTATATTCCTTTAAAAAAACTTATTCAAAATAATAAACTTTAAAACTTATTAACATTTTTTTTGAAAAAAAACTTATTGAATCATCACGTTTTAAATAAAACCAAGCCAATCCCTTATATTTCTCGAGCCCAACTTCAAGTTTCTCCCTTCCTTCTTTTGCTTCGAGGCAATCCCTGCATTTACACGAACCCGATTAAACCTTTTCTTCCCTAAACAATAATGTTCCCAGATACATAAGCCCATGTGTGCACATGCAAGACCACCCTGACCATCTCCGATCATTGCCAAGATCTTCCACATGTCACCGATGACCCCGACCATCGACTCGAGCCTCCAGAAACATCGAACGCATCTGGAACCAAAATTGAGTATACCCAGCACTGCCTGGTACCAAAACCCGATTGACACAATCACCCTTCGCCGACGACCCCGACCATCTGGGACCACATCAGTCAACCCAGAGGTGCATCACACCCTAACGCATCGATCCCCCTGGTCCCATTAATCCGATCCACCATGCACATAGCACAAGTTTGAGATACGACGACAACCAAATAACTTCCAAAACCCTAAATCGTCGACAACCAAGCACATCGATGATCTATAAATCCTCCGATTATTTTTCCTGAGTGACACAACCCTCCAACAATCTCCAGTATCAACCATGACCCACCTCCCTTCGCTGATCGACGGAAATCGACGAATCTACCGATTCCGTTCAACTCGAAATATCTCAATCCTCCTCAACTTAAAAATCAAGATTTTAACATCAAAATTAATTATTTGCAAATGTAACTCTGTTCCTATAACCAAAATTTGAAATTACGATACTTGATTTTTCTGATATAAAATGTTCATTACTGTAATTTTCCAATTTTAAAATATTTACTCAATAAATACACTTGAATCAATTTTTAAAATTGGTATTACACGGTTATAATCACTTTTCATTCAGAGATCGAAACCTAAAATCATTTAGATGGGATGATTTAAATTTTTGAACAGGGTTTAAACCCTGTGATGTATGAAAAGAGATATATGCCTGTATGCATGCAAAATATACAGGCATGCAAGCATTTTCATAGCACATTTTCAAGCATCAATCATATGTAAACCAACTATAACATATTCTAGATTTTGTACAGGAAGTTTTCTCACCTGGAATGTCAAAATAGAGAATAGGCTTATATTAATTGATCTGGAAACTTTGAAATGATATGAACTTTGTTTTGCATTGAAACTGAAGTTGATCTTGATGTTGAGTTGTATTTAAACTTGAATTTGCTGCTAAACTTTACTGCATGCTTTTATTTCCAGGTTTTGATTTTGTTTTGGTTTTCTTTTTCTTTGTTTTTGTTTTCAGGTTTTAGATGAAGGAAAAAAATTTAAGAAGTAAGAAAATTAGCAGCCTGGTTAATCAAATTCTTATTTGTATACAATTCAATTTCAAAAGAAAAAATGACTTGGCCACTTGTTTATCTATGTTAACACTTGTTCAAATTTTCATGTATATGGCTTACAAATGTTTATACAAGTTATTATGTGCTTACAATTAATATTGCATGTTTTTACATTTTTGTAAAATTTATATCTTATTTCTATTTAGTTTAAACACATATATGCTTTATATTTATATTTATATATACCAACAAATATAAAAGAAGATGTATTCTGTTTAACTTTTTATATATGTATATATGTACACATATGTATTATGTTTATATTTTTACTTTTATATTTTTCATATATACAAACTATATTTATTTATATAAACCTTTTTATCAAATTTTATTCTAAGCTGTCAACCCTTTAAATAAATAAGTATTTATTTTTTTAGTGTTGTTAAATATAGTATTTAACTTTTAAATAGCTTTTAAAAATTATTTATATCAAATTCAAATATAACTTGAAAAATATATGTTACAAATGTATATTATAATTAGAAAACAAATTTTATAAATTTTATAAAGTTTTTAAATCCAATTTTATTTTCAATATATTTAATTTTGAATTTCAAATCCAAAATCCAATTTATAATCAATTTATATACATATATACAAATAAACAAACTCATATCTTTTTAATTTGAAAAATATAAAATTTATTCACAATTTGATACAAAAATTTATTTTAATTATCAAATTAAATTTGACTTAAAACCGGGATCGTTACAGATTCCCCCTTAAGAAAATTTCGTCTTCAAAATTTGCTAGACATGGAGACAAACAAAGAATAAATGAACACATAGAAAGATAGAGAAGTGGTTCATCAAATCAAGCTGAATATCTATTCTACATTTGGCTTACCAAAATCAGAATATCATCAATAAATACGATCAACTTATTCAATACCTTACGAAATACTCATGTCATTCAGATCTATGAAATATGCAGGGCATTGGTTAGTTCGAAGGGATAACTAACCATTCATAGGATATATCTAGATCCCAAAGAATAGATGAACGGATACAACTTAATTCAGTTTCATATTTTGTTAACCAATTCATTTCAATTAAAATTTCAAATTTATTAAAGTTAACAATGAAAAGATGATAGAAAACTGATGAAGAGAATACGAAATAGAAATTTTCCAACAGCGTAAACAAAGATTCGTAGGGCCATCACCACACCAAAGCTTCTTCTTATAGCTACCATAAAGCAATCAAAGAATTGAAAGTGAATGATGATCATAAGAGAGTTGATAGAGAAAGTTGTTCCTTGTTGTTGCAGGGTATTGACCATTTATTGTAGTACTCCCATGTCCCCTACCTCGTCCTCTTCTTGCACTCATACTCACTATCAGTGGATGGTAAGAGAATTTACTAAGGCATATGAACAAGATATCTTAGGGATATACTCATTCTAGGGCATTTATATCCTTATATCTAATGAGTCACCTAATGTGTTATACTCCAAAGCTAAAGTTCTTACTCAACCTTTAGCTCTGATACCACTTGTCACGACCCGAAATCCAGCATCTAAAAATCAACATCCATACTTCACCCGTACTCGAATGTCGCGGATTCAAACGTCGAAATTTGATTCGCGCTGGAGCTTATAACAACATTAGGCGATAACAACACAACGGAAAGCAGAATGAACAATTTTATTGATACACAACATTTGATACAAAAACGATACAAATGAAATGGTTACCATTATCAGAGATACACTAGTGGAAAACACAACAATAGAAGACAAACAACAACGGAAAATAACATCTCCATTGCCAAACTCCAGAGCTCCAAACTCGAAGCGAGAACCACCATCATGCTGAAGTTACGCAAACCCGGTGCACAATTGTTGAAGTGAAACAAATGTGATCCTGAAACCACAGACTCCAAAGAATTGCCAAAAGCTACACTTACTATTTGATTATCTGAAAACCCGACTCTAGGCTGCCCGTGTGCAAAATTATGGGCACCCAGAGTTTAGAAAGGGAACAATAAACTCCAGGTCAGTCATGGGACTTGTGTGAGCAAACAAAACAGTTGTTTATACAAAAAGTAACAACAAAAGAAGTAAAAAGAAATCCGCAATGCTTTTGGAAAAAATGAAACTACCATAAGGCCTCCCTACATACACACACAATGCAAGCGCACAATTAGAGGAGATTTCTCTTTATGATAGTCAAACATGCTTGATACGCAAAAAATCCTTTTGATATTGTTATTAGTGCATAGTGCAGAAAACACTTCGAAAGTATAATATTAAACTTAGCCAGCATAGGTACCATTATGTTGTGCCTGCTATAGCTACCATTTAAGAATGGCAGTTTATACAACTGCAATCGTAAAGGGCTCGTATTGGGTGATTCGATTTCGAACAAATGGCCAAGGCTAAGGAACTTCTGTCACCGAATGGGTACGCCTATGGAGGGACGCTCCGAGAACCTAACCAGCTCTCCTCCAACACAAGACCGGGTTACCTCTATAACTAGGTAACTAACTGTCATGGGTATGTCATTCCCCGGTCGTGACCAACCTTTATCCTAGGATGCACCAAAAAATTGCAACAACAACATAAGTTAAGTATCTAGGCTCCATACCATGATACCATTTTTTATCCAGAAGGAAATGCACATACCCTAAAGGGCACGACCCTCATAACCTTGCTGCATCCTTCCTGTTTCGACCATTTTCGGGGTGTGAGGACCGATGAAGTCTCGTCCACAAAGCTACGCTTTTCACAAAAACCATCCTTTGATCAACAAATGATCAGCAGCACTTAGCATGCCACATTACCAAATTGGGAATGTATCACTAGTAAATATCTACTACATAACCTCTGAGCTCGTATGTCTCAGAGAAGGGTGTTAAGCAAAGAGAATAAATTCTCCACCGCCAAACAGAAATGTATTTGATAGAAACCAGCTTTAAGTCTCAAAGTGTAACGTCAGACATACATCCATACAAGTTCGTTCTGGGTTTGAGTGGAACCGAAGGCCATTCAAAGAAGCCCTTGCAAATTCAGGTATTCACAATCCCGATCGGACTCCCCTTCATATACGGAGATCTCTATACCGGCACGACTCAGTGCAGAGACATTCAACAGGTAATTCTTTCGCTCTCGAAAATACACAATCTTCACCGCCGTCTTCTATCCATTTCATCGTATCACTATTCGGAATGGGTTTTATGACATAAACTCCTCCCCCAGCTAAACCAAATAACGAGCGCTTAATATTAAAACCATATGGATATATTGGGATCTTAGTTAAGTCACAACCTTTCAACACTTGTTTTCCAATACCTTTCATTTTGAATGGTTTAAACAATTTTCCACTTTAAATCTTTTAAACAAAAAATTCACCCTTAAGATCCTCTTTAATTTGAAACAAAGTTCACCAATCTTTAACAAAGATTCATTCATAGCTTTCAAAACAATTTCCATTTCAACTTGATATCCTTTCAACAAAAACTGGGAATTCTTTCGTTATATGAAAGCCATTATCATTTGAAAATAAATGCTTTTCATTTCGAGAAAAACCAATTAAATTTACTCAAGTTGTTGCGTTTTAAAGTATACATCGGAAAGTCAGCGAAGTGTTGTATTCCCGGCAAGTTCTATTTGAAATAAATTTAAATTCCCAAAATAATTTATTCAATATACTTCAAAAATGGTTTAAAAATTCATATATATATATTGTATAACTTGGATAACCCTTTCAAACCATAGTTTGCAAAATAATTCCAAAACTTAATCAAGACACATTATATTCGAACTAAATTTCAATTTCAAAATTTCCTTTTCAAAAGCTTTTCATATTCAACCCTATTCCATTTTCAAACCATTTGAATACAAAATTCAACCTTTAAATTTCTCATCATTGAAAATAATATTAAATTCAAAATATCTCTGACTTAACCAATTTCTCGTGAAATCCATATATGTGTGTGTGGTGTAGTCCAGGGGTTTTACACACAATAATAGAATTTCACAACCATCACAATTCAAGCACAACAACATCGATAAGCGGTATAATCCCATAACGCTTATCTTCATTCATAGATAAACAAGTAATTTCATCATAGGTAAATAAATCATAGTTTATAGCTCAATCAACACAATTCATATCACAGAACATCACACATCAAAGATATCAAACAATTCAAAGCATTTAATACAATTCAAACATCCATAAGTAAGATTAATTATTCACTTGATTTATTTAAACTAGATTAATTACTTATGAATAAATTACTAATCCTGGTTAGTTAACATTACTTAATTACAAACCATTTTAATTAATTATCCTTTAATCATTTATTAATTAACCTTTAATAATAAATTAATTAACCTTTAATTATTAATTAATCAACCATAATTAATAAATCAATCAACCTTAAAAAAATTAAATAATTAACCAATAATTATTTAATTATTCTTTAATTAATTATCCTTAATTAATTACATTAATTAATTAACCCTTAATCAATAAATCATCCCTTAATCACTTTCATTAATTAATTAACCTTTAAATTAATTAATTAACCTCAAATTAATTACTTAAATTAATTAATCACATAAATTAATTATCCTTTAATTATTTGATAATTAACCCTCAATTATTAATTATTTAATCTTTAATCATTAATTAATCAATCTTAATTAATAATTTAATCAACCTTTGATCATTAATCACTTATCCTTTAATTTATTACATTAAGTAATCAACTTTAAGTAATCATTCTTTAATTACTTATCTTAATTGATTAACCTTTAATTATTAATCAACCTTTAATTAATTACATTAATTAGTTAATCATATTATTTAATTATCCTTTAAGTAATTAAGGAAGTAAACCTTTAATTAATCACAATAATTAATTAATCACATTAATTAATTATTCTTTAAATTAATTAATTAACCCTTTATTATTAAGTAATCAATCAATCTTTAATTACTCAAGACTTCAAAGATAAATCATTATCTAGATTAATTACTTCAATTGTCAATTAAATCTCATTTAAATCAAATGTAGGTAATTAATTTATTCATAAGCACTTAAGCTCTTTATTTATTTAAAGTTTAATTACCCTTATCTTAATTACTTAATTAATTAAATTAAATGTTTAGCATTAATTTTGATACAAAATTACCTGAGAAACTTTTTGGTTAATCACTTCTTGATTTCATCATTTTATTATATTTGAAAACACTTGGAAATTTTCTTAGTAAAATTATTACAAAATCATATCAATAAAAAAATTTAAATACATTTAATCTTTTGAAATAAATCTTGAAATTTGTTTAAAACCTTGTTAATAATTTACTTTGAAAAACTTGATTTATATTCCTTTAAAAAAACTTATTCAAAATAATAAACTTTAAAACTTATTAACATTTGTTTGAAAAAAAAAACTTACTGAATCATTACGTTTTAAATAAAACCCAAGCCAATCCTTTATATTTCCCAAGCCTAACTTCGAGTTTCTCCTTTCCTTCTTTTGCTTCGAGGCAATCCCTGCATTTACACGAACATGAACCCGGGTAAACCTTTTCTTCCCTAGACAATAATGTTCCCCAATACATAAACCCATGCGTGCACGTGCACGACCACCCTGACTATCTTCGATCATCGCCGAGATCCTCCACATGTCTTTGATGACCCCGACCATCGACTCGAGCACCTAGAAACGTTGTACTCATCTGAAACCAAAATTGAGTATACCCAGCACTACCTGGTACCAAAACCTGATCGACACAATCACCCTTCGTCGATGACCCCGACAATCTAGGACCACACCAGTCAACCCAGAGCTGCATCACACCTTAACGCATCGATCCCCCTGGTCCCATTGATCCCAATCCACCATGGACGTAGTACAAGCTCAAGATACGACGGCGACCAAATAGCTCCCAAAAACCCTAAATCATCGACAACCAAGCACATCGTGATCTGTAAATCCTCCTATTATTTTTCCCGAGTGACATAACCCTTCAGCCATCTCCAGTATTGACCACGACCCATCTCCCTTCGCCGATCGACGAAAATCGACGAATCTATTGATTCCGTTCAACTCGAAATATCTCAATCCTCCTCAACTTAAAAATCAAGATTTTAACATCAAATTCATTATTTTCAAGTGTAAATCTGTTCCTATAACCAAAACTTGAAATTATGATACTTGATTTTTCTGATATAAGATGTTCAGTGCTGTAATTTTCCAATTTTAATACATTTACACAATAAACTGTAACATTCCCTGTTTTTTAGGCTAGAATTAATTTAGTAATTAATATAAAATTTTGGGTTTATTTGTGAATCAATTAGTAATTAAAATAAAATTTTGAGTTAATTGGTGAATAAATTTAAAAACTTCCAAATTAAATAAGATATTTGTTTGTTTGTTTATATACATGTATATAAGCTTATTCTAAGTTGAAATTTGGGATTTGGAATTCAAAAATAAATAAAAATAAATTGAATTTAATACTCTATATTTAAAAGTTGTTTTCTAAATTTTTATATGTATATATGTAGTTTGAAAATTATGTTTTGACTTTAATATAGAAATTTTCAAAATCTATTTAAAATGTTAAATTTTATATTTTAAAAGACATATATATAGATAAAGAAAGATGTATATAAATAAATAATATATTGGATTTGGAAACTCTATTATTTAATACTAATAGAAAATTTTGTTTTGTATTTATAATATGATAGTTTGTAAATTATGTTTTAAAATTGATATAAATTAATTTTACAAAAGCTATTTATAGAAGTTAAATTCAAATATATATGTATATTATATATTTATTTATTAATGTTTATTTTAAATCACATTCTTTAAAATTATAAATATATATATAGAAATGCATTGATTTAAAGTAATATAAAATATGTAAAAATTTAGATATAAAACATAAGTGAGTATAATTTGTTTAAATTAATAAAAAAATTAAAACACTTTTCTTTTATACTTGAAGTAAATTTAGTTATGTATATGTTTAAACTAAATAGAGAATGTATTACATGAATATATGTATTATAAAATTCATATCAATGTAAGTAATCGATAAATCAAGGGTTTAAAACAAAATTTATAAAATTATTTAAAGGAAGGTTTGAACATAAAAATGTTTGTTTTAACAAGTGTAAACATTTTTAAGATGTATTAATACATTTGTAAGCAAATTAGCATGAAGAGAAACAACTGTGAAGGGTTTAAAATATGTAAAGACAAATGGCATGCTTATTTCTTTCAAAATTTTAATGTAAATATTAAAAATAAGAAACCAGGCTATCTTCTCTAATTCATTTCAAGATGAAAACCAAAAGCCTGTTTTCAAGTGTAACATGGAAACATTCAAGTAAGCAAACAATCCTGAGAAAGTTTTAATCAAAACCGGAATCAATTCATCTCAAACAAATGCAAGATCAACATTTGCAAGATCAACAACAATCAAAGTTCAGTTTAAATCAAGCATGCAGTGGATTCAGTTCAACTTAAACATAGGATCAACATTCAAGTTTTCAGATTGGAATCTAGTAAATCAAACTTCCAGGTTTTAAAGCAAAAATTTCCAGATTCAAAGAACAACACAAATTTGTTTTCTGCTTCTTCCCATCTAGGTGAGAAAACTACTTTTATAAACTCTTAAACTTGTTATATCTGAGTAGCATGTGATCATCTTTGAAGCTGTGGTGTGATCTATGAAGCTATGGTGTGAAATTTGTTGTATGATTGAGAAAATGTGCCTGCATGTTTGCGAAAATATATGAGTATGCCTGTACATAAGAAACCATGTTCTATTCTGGTTACAAGGTTTTAAGAATTCATTCAAAAAAAATTCAAATCTACTCCTCCAATCTCTTTTTGGCCTTGATATCTAAATGAGAAATGATCGTAAGACGGAAAGGTTGCAGCAAGGTTATTTGGGGGAGGCGTCCCCTAAGGGTATGTCCATTTCCTTCTAGATAGAGGTGGTATCATGGTATGGAGCCTAGATATTTAACATATGTGGTTGCTGCAAATCTATTGCTTTGTGGTTGTTGTTGTTGGGGCACCGGATAAAGGTCGGTTACGACCGAGGGATGGCATACTCGTGTAGTAGTTACCCAGTTATAGTGGTAACCCTGCCTTGTGCTGGCAGAGATCTGATTAGGTTCTCGGGGCGTACCTCCAGAGGCGTATCCATGTGGTCCAGGAAGTTCCTTTGCCTGACCATTTGTCGGAAATCCAAAGAAATAATATGAGCCCTTTACGATTGCAGTTGTATAACCTGCCACCTTAGGTGGTAGCTATAGCAGGCATAATATAATGGTACCTATGCTGGCTAAGATTTATATTATACTTTCGAAATTGTTTTCTGCACTATGCACTAATAATAATATTATGAAAAGGATTTGTGTATCAAGCTTGTTTGACTATCATAAGGAGAAATCTCCCCCAAGTGTATGATTGCATTGTGTGTGTGCCGAGAGGCCTTATGGTAGTTTCATTTTCCAAAAAGCATAGAGAATTTCTTTTAAATTCTTTTGGTTCATTTTGTTCAAATAAAAATATTTTTTTTCTCACACCAGTCCCATGACTGACTTGGAGTTCATTGTTCCCTTTCTAAACTCTGGGTGCCCACAATTTTCCATACGGGTAGCCTAGAGTAGATTTTCAGATAATCATATAATGGGTGTAGATTCGATAGCATCCAGCCTTTGGATTTGGCGACCGCATTTGTTTCTCTGGAATTGGAGTTGCTTAACTTCAACGTGATGATGGTGGTTCAAGCTTGTGGCTTGGAGGCCTATGGAGCATTAGATTGGAATGCAATTTTTTTTTGATTCTATCTTTCCTTCTATTCTTTGGAAGATCATATTAGTGATATTGTGTTTCGCTGTTGTTGCTGTCTTATTCTTTCCGCTGTGATCTTGTATCTCTAATATTGATATCATTTGTATCAATGTGATATATCAAATGTTGTATATCAATTAATATTATTCATTCTTCTTCCGTTGTGTTGTTGTCTTAATGTGTTATAAGCTTCGGCGCGAATCAGATTTCAAAGATTGAATCTGCGGCATTCGAATACGGGTGAAGTATGGATGTCGATTTTCGAACGCTAAAATTCGGATTGTTACATCTTGATATCAGAGCTGAAAGTTGAGTAAGAACTTTAGCTCAGGAGTATAACACATTAGGTTACTCATTAGAGATAGGGTTACAAATACCCTAGAATGAGTATTCCCTAAGATATCCGTCCGTATGCCTCAGTGAATTCTCTTACTATTCACTGATAGTAAGTATGAGTGCAAGAAGAGGACAAGGTAGGGGACAGGGAAATACTACTTCAAAAGGTCAATACCCTGAAACAACAAGGAAACAATCTTTTCTCTATCAATCTCTTTGATCATCAATTCTTTGATGGTTTCGTGGCATCTCCAGGAAGTAGCTTTGATGGTGGCCCTACGAATCGTTGTAGATAATTTCTATTTCATACTCTGATCATCAATTTCTCTATCAGCAGTCCGTTTTAACTTTAATAAATTAAAATTTTAATTGGAATAAATTGGTTACCAAAATACAAAGCCAAATTGGATTGAATCCATTGTTTGTTTTGTTGGGTCTCGATATGTTCTACGAGTGGTTAGGTATCCCTTCGAACTAACCAATGCCCCTTCATGTTTTCGTAGATACAGATGACCCGAGTATCTTATGAATTATTAAATAGAATTGTTCTCATATTGATGGTATTCTGATTTGGTAAGCCAAATGCAGAAAGATATTCAGTTTGATCTAGTAAAATATTCTCCATCTATTCTTTGGTTGTCCCCCTGTCAAGCAAATTTTGGGGACGAAATTTTCTTAAGGGGGAATCTGTAACACTCCCAGTTTTTTAGGCCAAAATTAATCTAGTAATTAATATAAAATTTTGGGTTTATTTGCGAACCAGTTGGTTATTAAAATAAAATTTTGAATTAATTAGTGAATAAATTTGAAAACTTCCAAAGTAAATAAAATATTTGTTTGTTTATTTATATATATGTATATAAACTTATTCTAAATTGAAATTAAGGATTTGGAATTCTAAAATAAATATTTTTAAAAATAAACTGAATTTTATACTCTATATTTTAAAAGTTGTTTTTCAAATTTATATATATATATATATATATGCATATGTAGTTTGAAAATTATGTTTTGAATTTAATATAAAAAATTCAAAAGCTATTTAAAAAGTTAAATTTTATATTTTAAAAGACTTATATATATATATATATATAGATAAAGAAAGATGTATATAAATAAATAATGTATTGGATTTGAAAACTCTGTAATTTAATACTAATAGAAAATTTTGTTTTGTATTTATAATATGATAGTTTGAAAGTTATGTTTTCAAGTTGATATAAATAAATTTTACAAAAGCTATTTATAGAAGTTTAATTCAAATATATATATATTATATATTTATTTATTAATGTTTATTTTAAATCACATTCTTTGAAATTATATATATATATATATATATAAATGCATTGATTTAAAGTAATAGAAAATATGTAAAAATTTAGATATAAAACATAGCTAAGTATAATTTGTTTAAATTAATAAAAAAAATTAAAACACTTTTCTTTTATACTTAAAGTAAGTTTAGTTATGTATATGTTTAAACTAAATAGAGAATGTATTACATGAATATATGTAAAAATAATACAAAATTCATAGCAATGTAAGTAACTGATAAATCAAGGGTTTAAAACAAAATTTATAAAATTATTTAAAGAAAGGTTTAAACATTAAAATGTTTGTTTTAACAAGTGTAAACATTTTAAAAATGTATTAATACATTTGTAATCAAATTAGCATGAAGAGAAACCAGTGTTAAGGGTTTAAAATATGTAGAGACAAGTGGCACGCTTATTTCTTTCAAAATTTTATTGTAAATATTAAAAATAAGAAACGAGGCTATCTTCTCTCATTCATTTTCAAGCTGAAAACCAAAAGCATCTTTTCAAGTGTAACCTGGAAACATTCAAGCAAGCAAACAATCGTGAGAAAGTTTTAATCAAAACTGGAATCAATTCATCTCAAACTAAATCAAACATGAAAATAAAAATCTAAAGCAAAGCAAAGATAAAAGCTTCAAACAAATGCAAGATCAACAACAATCAAAGTTCAGTTTAAATCAAGCATGCAGTGGATTCAGTTCAACTTAAACATAGGATCAACATTCAAGTTTTCAGATTGGAATCTAGTAAATCAAACTTCTAGGTTTTAAAGCAAAAATTTCCAGATTCAAAGAACAACAAAAATTTGTTTTCTGCTTCTTTCCATCTAGGTAAGAAAACTACTTTTATAAACACTTAAACTTGTAATATCTGAGTAGCATGTGATCATCTATGAAGCTGTGGTGTGAAATTTGTTCTATGATTGAGAAAATGTGCCTGCATGTTCGTGAAAATATATGAGTATGCCTGTAAATAAGAAACCATGTTCTGTTTTGGTTACAGGGTTTTAAGAATTCATTCAAAAAAAATTCAACTCTACTCCTCCAATCTCTTTTAGGCCTTGATATCTAAATGTGAAATGATCTTAAGACTGTAACATTTTATTTAAATAATTTTAAGTATTTAAGCAGGATATTTATTTCAAAATTTATATATAACAGTGAATACTCAATGACATCCCAAAATTCGAATATCAAGTTTTCTCGATTTGATTATATATCTGGAATCATATTCGAAAATGATGAATTTTGATATATAAATCTGGATTTTTAAGTCTATATGCATTGGGTATTCCTGAGGTGAACGAAAATTTATTTTTCGTCAATTTTCGTTAATCAATGACGAATTGAAGGACGTGTTTGTTGTCGAATATAGTTTGAAGGATGATGATCATGGAAAAATTAAGCGAAGTTTTTATGGATGGATGTGGCAGTTTGCGTTCATCGATTTAGGGTTTAAGGTTCTAGTCTGGACAAAGTGGTTGACGAGGAAAGTTCGTTGACTAGGGTGGATCGGAATCAATCGCTTGTGGAGGAGTTGACGTATAGTTTCATGGAGAAGCTTTAGTCGGAGTATCGGGTCGTCTGATGGCCGGAGGTGGTCATACGAAGGGGTTCTTGGATGAACTGTCTGTTCCAGATGGTTGTCAAAATTGCTCGATTTAAATTCTCGGTCGAATTCGTCAACCTGGGTGGTTGTGCTGATAGGTGAGGTCGTAGATGGCATGTAGGTGGTCGGAGCGATGATCGGAGAAGCTTCGATCATCTGCGCACGTGCACACGTGTATAGGTGATGTTTGATTGGTTGGATCAGGGAAGAAGAAGAAAATGTCTTGGGTTTTTGTTCGTAATGGATCGTGTTTGACTCGAAGATGAGAAAAGAGGAAGGAACCCAAAGTAAGGCTCGGGTTAAACCAGTGTTCGACTTGGGCTTGTAAAGTTATAGTTTTAAAATTTTAAAATAAGCAAGTTTTTCATTTAAATCAAATTTTAAACCTTTTTTTCCTGATTATTTTTACAAGATAATAAATGTTTATCTTTGGATTTTAATAAATTAAAGGTTTTAAAATATTTCTAAGCAAACTTAAAGTGTTTTTATCCTTTATTAATTCTTAAATTTATTTTAAAATAAATATAATAGTATAATTAAGAAATTAATTAAGAAGATTAAATGTTTGTTTTTCCTAAAGATTTTAAGTTAAATTAGGTTATAATGATAATTTGTCTCAAAGGATATTTAAAATAAGATTTAAATGATGATTTTGTTATTAATAAAGAAAAATAGTTTATCTTTTAAATTAATTAAGGTCCTGAGTAATTTCTTAATGAAATTTAAAAGACGATGTTAATTACTTAATGTAATTATCATTGGTTGATCAATTGATGGGATTAATTAATGGTAAATTTGTAAATTGGCTTTTTATTATAATTACTTAATTATCGAATGATTAATTAATGATAAGTCATTAAAGGTTAATTACTTAATGAAATTAATTAAGTATAATCACTTAATGTAATTAATAAAGGGAAATTACTTAATGTGATTAAGTTAAAGGTTGATTAACTAATGTAAGTAATTAAAGGTAATTAATTACTTACAGATAATTACTTGATTAAAAAGTAATTAATTAATGATTAAAGTTGATTAATTGAATGGTTAAAGGATAGTGACTCAATTAATTTGTGATTATTTAATGAAATTGATTAGGAATAATCACTTACTATAATTAATTAAGGGTAATTAATTAAATGGTAATTAACTAAGGGTTAATTAATTAAGGAAAATTAACTAAAGGATAATTAAATAATTAAAGGTTAATTATTTATGATTAAAGGTAAATTGATTAAGGTTGATTAATTAAAGGTTAATTAATTTATTAAAGTTTAATTAATCAAGTGATTAAAAGATAATTAATCAAAACATTTTGTAATTAATTAATATTAATCAACCAGGATTAGTAATTTAGTGATAAGTAATTAATCTGATTAATCAAATGATTAATTAATCTTAATTATGGATGTTTGGATTGTATGGAATGCTTTGAATTATTTGATATCCCTGATGCATGATGCTTTGCGATATGAATTATTTTGATTTGAGCTATGATGAATGTAATTTATTTATCTACGATGAATTTATATTATTTATCTGTGAATGAAGGTATATGTTATAGGATTACACCACTTATCGATATTGCTGTGTTTGGATTGTGATGATTAATGATGTTGCACTATTGTGTAAAATCCCTGGACAACACTATACACATACAAATATGGATTTCACGAGGAGATCGGTTAAGTCACAGATATTTGAATTTAATATTATTTTATTCAAAATGGTTTTGAAAATTGAATTTTGAATCCAAAAAAGGTTTGGAATTGGAATTGGGTTTAATATGAAATGCTTTTGAAAGGAGTTTGAAGATGAAAATTATTTTGAATAACTTGATAAAGTTTTGGAATTTAATAGTTTGATTTGAATTTGAATTCAAGATTTTGATGTTATATACATATATATGTATGTTTATTTGGAATTTATGGTTTAAAATTGTTATACAAGTATATAATGTATATATAGATTTTAAACCATTTTGAAGTATATTAAATAAATCGTTTTAGGGAATTTGGATTTAATTCAAATAGAACTTGCTGATCATACGGCAGTTCGCTGATTTTTTGGTTTATACCTTTCAAAGGCTATAACTTGTGTATATTTGATCAGATTTTTTCGAAACAAAAAAGCATTCGTTTTCAAATAATAAGGGCTTTCATATAAAGAGAGAACTTCCAGTTTTTATTGAAAGGGGTTTTAAATTTGAAATGGAATTGGTTTCTATAAATGAATCTTTGCTAAAGATTAGTGAACTTTAGGGATCTTAAAGGTGTATCTTTTGCACAAAAGATATGAATTGTAAATAGTTTTGAAAGCTATGAATTAATCTTCGTGAAAGATTGGTGAACTTTGTAAAGTGAATCTTTTGGTTTAAAGATTTGAAAAAGGTACTTTGTTTAAACCATTTGAAGAAAGGTTTTAGGCTTTAAATTATGACTTAACTAAGATCCCACTATATCCATATGCTTTTTAAATTAAACTCTCATTATTTGGTTTAGCTAGGAGAGGACTTTGTATCATAAAACCCATTCCGAATAATGATATGACGTTATTGATTTCATTTGAAGACCGGTGGTGAAGACTGGGTATTTTGGAAAGCGAAAGGATAACTTGTTGAATGTCTCTGCACCGAATGACCCGACATAGAGATTTGATCACCCTTTGTGATGGGGAGTCCGGATGTGATTAGGAATTATCTGGATTGCAAGGGCTTCTTTGTGAAGTGCCTTCGGTTCTGTTCGAACCCGGAATAGACTTGTATGGATGTATGTTTGACATTACACTTTGAGATGTAAAGCTGGTTTCTACCAAATACATTTCTGTTTGGCGGCGGAGAATTTATTCTTTTAGCTTAACACCCTTCTCTGAGACATACGATCTTAGAGGTTATATAGTTGATGGTTACTAGTGATACATTCCCAATTGGTAATGTGGCATACGAAGTACTACTCATGTGCTGATCGAAGCATGGCTTTTGTGTAAAGCGTAGCATTATGGACGAGACTTCGTCGGACCTTACAACCCGGAATGGTCGAAACAGGAAGGATGCAACAAGGTTATTTGGGGGTAGTGCCCCTTGAGGGTATGTCCATTTTCTCATGGATAGAGGTGGTATCATGGTATAGGGGCTAGATATTTAACTTATATGGTTGCTGCAAATCAATTTCTTTGTGGTTATTATTGTTGGGTCCCCGGATAAAGGTCGGTTACGATCGGAGGATGGCATACTCGTGTAGTAGTTACCTAGTTACAGAGGTAACCCTGCCTTGTGTTGGTAGAGATCCGGTTTGGTTCTCGGAACGTCCCTTCAAAGGCATACCCATGTGGCCTAGGAAGTTCCTTTGCCTGACCATTTGTTGAAAATCCAAAGAAACAATACGATCCCTTTACGATTGCAGTTTTATAACCTATCACCTCAGGTGGTAGCTATAGCAGGCATAATAAAATGGTACCTATGCTGGCTAAGATTTATATTATACATTCGAAATTGTTTTCTGCACTATGCACTAATAATAATATTATCAAAAGGATTTGCGTATCAAGCAAGTTTGACTATCATAAGGAGACATCTCCCCTAAGTGTGCGATTGCATTGTGTGTGTGCCGGGAGGCGTTATGGTGGTTTCATTTTCCAAAAGTATAGTGAATTTCTTTTAAAATTCTTTTGGTTTGTTTTTTCAAATAAAACCTTTTTTTGTGTTCTCACACCAGTCTCATGACTAACCTAGAGTTTATTATTCCCTTTCTAAACTCTGGGTGCCCATAATTTTCTACACGGGCAGCCTAGAGTAGATTTTCATATAATCATATAATAGGTGTAGATTTGATAGCATCTAGCCTTTGGATTTGGCGATCACATTTGTTTCTCTGGAATTGGAGTGGCTTAACTTCATCGTGATGATGGTGGTTCGAGCTTGTGGCTTGGAGGTCTTTGAAGCATTGGATTGGAATGCAGTTTTTTTTTTTGGATTCTATCTTTCTTTCTATTCATTGGAAGATCATATTGGTGATATTGTGTTCCACTGCTGTTGCTGTCTTATTCTTTCCGCTGTGGTCTTATATATTTGATATCGATATCATTTGTATCAATGTGATATATCAAATGTTGTATATTAATTAATATTATTCATTCTTCTTCCGTTGTGTTGTTGTACTTAATGTATTATAAGCTCCGGCACGAATCGGATTTCGACGGTTGAATCTGCGACATTCGAATACGGGTGAAGTATGGATGTCGATTTTCGAACGCTGAAATTCAGGTCGTGACAAAATACACTTGAAACCATTTTTAAAATTGGTATTATGCAGTTGTAATCACTTTTCATTCAGCGATCGAAACCTAAAATCATTTAAATCGGGTGATTTAAATTTTTGAACAGGGTTTAAACCCTATGATGTATGAACAGAGATATATGCCTGTATGATCACAAAATATACAGGCATGCAAGCATTTTCACAGCACATTTTCAAGCATCAATCATATGTAAACCAACCATAACATATTCCAGATTTTGTATAGGAAGTTTGCTCGCTTGGAATGTCAAAACAGAGAGCAGGCTTCATATTATTTGATCTGGAAACTTTGAAATGATTTGAACTTTGTTTTCAACTGAAACTGAAGTTGATCTTGATATTGAGTTGTATTTGAACTTGAATTTGCTGCTAAACTTTACTGCATGCTTTTGTTTCCAGGTTTTTATTTTGTTTTAGTTTTCTTTTTCCTTGTTTTTGTTTTTGGGTTTTAGATGAAGGAAAAGAATTTTAATAAGTAATAAAATGAGCAGCCTGGTTTACCAAATTCTTATTTGTATATAATTCAATTTCAAAAGAAAAAAGGATTTTTCCACTTGTTTATCTATGTTAACACTTGCTCAAATTTTCATGTATATGGCTTACAAATATTTATACAAGTTATTATGTTTTTACAAATGTCATATTGCATGTTTTAACATTTTTATAAAATTTATATCTTATTTCTATTTAGTTTAAACACATATATGATTTGTATTTATATTTATATATACTAACAAATATAAAAGAAGATGTATTTTGTTTAACTTTTCATATATTTACATATGTATTATGTTTATATTTTTACTTTTATGTTTTTCATATATACAAACTATATTTATTTATATAAACCTTTTTATCAACTTTTATTCTAAGCTATCAGCCCTTTAAATAAATAAGCATTTATTTTTAATATTGTTAAATATAGTATTTAACCTTTAAATAGCTTTTGAAAATTATTTATATCAAATTCAAAATATAACTTTAAAATATATATTACATATGTATATTATAATTAGAATTTTTTTATAAATTTTATGAAGTTTTTAAATCCAATTTTATTTTCAATATATTTAATTTTAAATTTCAAATCCAATTTATAATCAACTTATATACATATATACAAATAAACAAACACATATCTTTTTAGTTTGAAAAACATCAAATTTATTCACAATTTAATACAAAATTTATTCTAACTATCAATTTAAATTTGACTTAAAACCGGGATCGTTACAATCAGCATATATACGTATGAGCTGCCTTTTGTACATGAGTATGATCTGGTTCAATTGTAAATCTTGTTCCAATTCAATTCTTGCATATTATTGTATGTACTTGTGTGTGCTTGTGTATACTTATATACACTTGTATAAACTTGTATACACTTGCATATGCTTGTATGTTTATATGTACACTTGAGTTGCCTTGAGCTTGAACCATTTTATGGTTTAGTTGAACTTGTTTTCAGTTCTGAACCATTTTGACTTTTTGAACCATTTTGAATTGAACTTGTTTTCAGTACACAAATGATGTGTGCACTGAATTAGTTTCTTAATGTATATTCTATCGAATTGCAGCTATATGTATCTCCTCTTAATACACTGTCTTTCTGCCTGAATCTGATTTCCATCTTATTGCCTTGTTCAATCTAAATCATAATTCATGCTTGCCATTTCATTAGTATTGACCAGATACACATGTACATGCATTTTTATTCATTTCTGAATTCACATTCTGGCCTGAATCTGATTTCCATTTTGTTTCATTTTGGTTTACTAATCGGAGCTTATGCACTTGTGTTCGCTGCACCATATTCTGGTTTTCATTTTTGTTGAACTGTCCCTTTGGCGATGTTCGCTGCACTTGTGTTTGCCGCAACATATTCCAGTCTTCACTTGTGTTCATTACACTATATATACATGCATACATATGTATGTATGTATGTGTGACTGTGAAATGTTGAATGCCTTATGTACAATGCTTAGTCTGACCTTTTGCACACTTGCTCGTGAGATTGGATAGAGCCTCATCCTTGCGATATTCATAGTTATACACTATGCATTTCATAAGTTGTTCATGCACACATATATTTGTCACTCTCTCAACATAAGGAAAAAACCCATAAACTGAGGCAATATTGATATTAATATTCAAATTTTATTTTATTTTTGCAATTTAGGTTTGTTTCCTTTTCCATTTTACTGCTTTCACTACATAAAATAGCCTTTTGTAGCGTTGAAAAATGCTACCAAAACTTTTACTAGCGTTTCCTTAAACGATGTGATACGACATGCAACTAAAAGTTTGAAACTTTTTGTAGTGTTGTAGAATACACTACCAAAACTTGACCTATTGTAGGGTTTTAGAAACGCTAGAAAAAGTTTCAGATTTTTAGTAGCATGCGTATCGTAGTGTTTACTAAAATGCTACTAAATTTTTTGACAACATTCTTTCAACGCTTCAAAAGTTGAAATGCATCTATTCACATTCATTTTAGTAGTGTTTTTAAAATGTTAGTGAAAGTTATTAACTGTTCTGAAGCATAGTGTACACTCTGTTATTTCATCTTAATGGCTTGTACTATTTCTAGCCATCGCTCACATAATGGTCTTATTACAGCCAGCAATCAATTACACAGTTGTCGTATTCAAACAATCAATCAATCACATAATCATCGTATTCAAACAATTAAAAAACACGTTAATCACATAATCAAATATAATTTCCATAACCATTTCGATAATATTCTTTCGATGAACCAAGGAAATTCACATAAAATCTATAACCACTCATAAGCAAGTTTGCACAATAAGTACTAACAAAATGTTATTGTATGTATAACAATTAACGACATGTTCATTACTTGATTACCCATAATTCTTTGATGTAGCTGGTCTTTATTCGTAAAAAGCTAATTACTTATGGACAAGTTTAAGAATCAACAAATGATTATGAAATCGTTTCATATTTAAAGTATATCAAACATCCTCAGTTGAACTTTTCTTAAATTCAAATAATTTTAATAATAATTTTCCCTTAAAAAATATATTTCCCCTCTAATTATGTCATTTTTGGTTTGGCAAAGAACATTCATCGTGCTTGACTGACTAAGTGTAAGATTTTCAAACTTTTGTTTAATTTTATCTTTGCTTGGTTTATTTTGAAATGCATTTTTTAATCTCCTTGATACTTTTTTTATCTCACTAATTTAGGCTGGGTAAGAATATTACTAGTCCAATGGTTCAACCTAGTAATTCCATCTATGACTCACTGCACCTCAACTACTCCAGTCATCTCAACATACAGTCCGGCCTGCATTCAGCCTTTAGCCAGTGCATGTGCAGTCCAGTAGCTTATAACCTTTGGTCAATATGTAGTATTAGTCTACATTTCTTTTCATGCAGTAGTCCTATAGCTGAATGTAAAATTTTTTTAACTTTCATATTATCTTTGATTACTTCTCTTCACCACCCCATAATTTATCAGCAACATCATATTGTTTTCTTACCTGCAGCTGCTTCTTGTCCTCTCCTTTCATACGCAGCCATCTCATGCTAATTTCAGCAAAATTGCCTTCCATGATTCCTTCTAAAAAATAACTACTTTTGAATTTTCACATAAATAAGTTTTTTTTAATAATGCAGTGCAACTCCCATTACATTTCAGAAAACTTCTAGCTTGAATTACTAAATTAGTGCAGTTGGCTCACAATTTAATCAAGGGTGGAATTAGAAACAATAATTGCATTGGGCAACCTAAGCTAGTAATCTATTTTTCAATTGATTCATTATTAATAATGTATATAAAAAAGAAATCAAGCTTGTAAATGATTAATAGAATGGTTTCAAAACTCACTATAGCATAAATGAAGCTCGTAAATTCTTGCTGCATCAGAAAGTTGATACCTAGTATAAGCCAATACGTGTGCCAATGACATACTACACATAAGCAATGTTGTAAAACAAATTCAAGGTAAAGCTTGTTAAGTTTTCTAGAAGTGATTGCTACACATAGCAGGGTTAATTGAATAATGGTCTAGACTAACGGATGTGCTTTAGCATATATAGTAGTTCAGAAAATGCTACCAAAACTTGATCTATTGTAGAGTTTTAGAAGCTTTAGAAAAAGTTTCAGACTTTTAGTAGCATGTCATATCGTAGTTTTCACTAAAATGCTAGTAAAATTTTTGATAGCGTTTTTTAATGCTTCAAAAGTCATATCGCATCTATTTACGTTTATTTTAGTAGCGTTTTTAAAACAATACTAAAAGTAATTAACTATTTTATAGCATGTTGTAACACTAGTATTTCATCTTAATGGCTTGTACCATTTCCAGCTATCGCTTACATAAAAGTCTTATTACAACCAGTAATCAATCACATAGTCGTCGTATTCAAATAATCAATCAATCACATAAACATTGTATTCAAACAATTAAAAAACACGTTAATCACATAATCAAATATAATTTCCGTAACCATTTCGATAATATTTTTCAATGAATCGAGCAAATTCACATGAAATCCATAACCATTCATAAACAAGTTTGCACAACAAGTACTAACAAAATGTTATTGTATATATAACAATTAATGACATGTTCATTACTTGATTATCCATAATTCTTTACCGTAGCTGGTCTTTATTCCTAAAAGCTAATTACCTATGGACAAATTTAACAATCAACAAATGATTATGAAACCGTTTCATATTTAAAGTATATCAAACATCCTTAGTTGAACTTTTCTTAAACTTAAATAATGGTTTTCCCTTTAAAAATATATTTCCCCTCTAATTACATCATTTTTGGTTTGGCAAAGAACATTCATCATGCTTAACTGACTAAAGTGTAAGATTTTCAAAAATTTGTTTAAGTTTATCTTTGCTTGGTTTATTTTGAAATGCGTTTTTTCTTCCTTGATACTTTTTTAATTTGAGTAATTCAGCCTTGTTAAGAATATGTCTTGTTCAATGGTTTAACCTGGTAATTCCATCCACGACTCACCTGCAGCTCAATTGCTCTAGTCATCTCATCATGTAGTCCAGCTTGCATTCAGCTTTTAGCCTATGCATGAGCAGTCCAGTAGCTTGTAACTATTGGTCAATATGTTGTATTAGTCTATATTTCTTTTTAATGCAGCAGTCCCACAACTTAATGCAACAACTCTACAACTTCCATATTATCTTCGCTTGCTTCTCTTCACCACCCCATAATTTATCAGTAACATCATACTGTTTTCTCGCTTGCAGCTGCTTCTTATCCTCACCTTTCATACGCTGTTGTTCCATGCTAATTTCAGCAAAATTATCTTACATGATTCCTTCAAAAAAAATAACTACTTTTGAATTTTCACATAAATAAGTTTGTTTGTTTAATAATGCAGTGCAATTCCCTTTACTTTCCAAAAACCTTCTAGCTTAAATTACTACAATTAGTGCAGTTGGCTTACAATTTAATCAAGGGTTGAGTCAGAAACTACAATTGCATTGGGAGACTCAAGCTAGTAACCTATTTTTCAATTGATTCATTATTAATAATGTATATAAAAAAAGAAATCAAGCTTGTGAATGGTTAATAGAATGGTTTCAAAAGTCACTACAGCAGAAATCAAGCTTGTAAATGCTTGCTGCATCAGAAAGTTGATACCTAGTATAAGCCAATATATACACCAATGACATACTACACATAAGCAATGTTTTTTTTTTGAACTGGTACTTTATATACAACAAATCATGGGACAACATATCCGATGTCAACTAAATGTTCGAAAGCAAGTTTCGAACTTGTGACATCCTGCACCAAAGCCGATTCAATTAACCACTTGGACAAAGGTGCTTGTCATACACATAAGCAATGTTGTATGCTTTGTTTACGCTTACACTCTCCATGGAAGTTTCAGACCTAATTTAAGAAAATAGTCATTTTTGTTTTCTCTTACCTGAGTTTGGTGATTTTCTAGAGACGTTGAACGTTGGTGCCTCAAGATTTGTTGATTTCTTCTTCTCCTACCGCGTGTCCCTTTTATTTTTCTTGTTTTGGCTAGTTGGCTTTTCTTTTGTTGGCCTGAGAATTGTATCTGGTTTTTATTTTTTTGTTTTGCTATTTCAAGTTGTTCTATGGATGGTTTTGAGTGCGTTTATTAAGTTTTTATACTCCTCCATCTGTTCGACAACTTGATATAGGTTCTGATTGTTTGTATTTTCAATATATGGAAATGATATGTACTCTTTTTCCTTGCAAGATACCCATCTAGGTTAGGGTGGTTGCAAGGTTTTAACTAGGCATATCATTGAAGTATATGTCTTTTATCAGTATATAAAGTACCTTCTCCAAAGAAAAATGTAAAATAAATTCAAGGGATAGCTCGTATAGTTTTCTAGAAGTGATTGCTATATATAGCAGGGTAAAATGTATGATGGTCTAGACTAATGGATTTGCTTTATCATATATAGTAGTTCAAAAATTTGCTAAACGCACTATTTAATCTAACTTAGCATAAACCCAAATCTCTGAATGACCAAGTAGAAGTAAGGATATATCATTATCACTAAAACTCTCAGCAGGGCAACTAGCTACTGGCTAGTATGTCATAATAGACCAAGCGTAAAACATAAAATAAAGTAGATATAAAGTACGAGTGGATAAAATAGTTTACCTTGACAATTTTCGAAGATAAAAGGCCAAACGTTTCAAGTCCATTAAGGCTCTCCTTAAGTTGCAATTGGAAAATGTTTCGTTCCCCTGAAGTTCGTTGGTAGGTAATTTTCGAACTGACCCTTTCTCGTTCCATTTCCTAACATTGCGTAGCTGAGGAATTGATGAATATGACTCCTGGGTACTCTTCTAAAGAAACTAAATGTTATAACCATTATAATGTTATATTTGTCATATTACTTTAAGTAAATGCATAGCATGAAGCTCACCTTAAACGTTGGTCCCAGGAGTCCATCATCAATTATTTCCAAAATAACCACAAGTTCTTGTAAGGTCCCACATGCTGTTAAAATATAGCCGTAAGTTATAATTTTTTCTTTTATGGTTCTAAACAAATGATAATTATTTTTATCATTTGACGATCCTTTCTTTATTGGGATGCATGTGTCTTAGTATCTGAGATACCAATAACATATATAAAATGCAACTTTGAGCGTAAGTTTAATTATAGGCACACAAGCTAGTCTAATATTTTCATTTTACAATTTAGTGTTTCACCATGCTAACTCCACTTAAACAAACCTATATCTATCACAGTGTTGCTATCTAAATACAGAAATTTTGGACTGAGATAAAACTTCCAGGATCTCATAAAATGATTTAGGTGATGATAGGAAACGGAAAAAAAATAGCATGTTCTTGGTATTATTGAAAACGAATATGCAATAGTTTGGTACACAACTTCAGGTCCGAGCGCATTTAAAAGAATCAACAGATGCAAATTCACGATTATGCACTTGCGGCTCTAGTTTACCATATATAATTTTCAAGCTAAAATAAAACATTATTAAAACATGATTTTTTTATACCTAGTATTACATAGATGTGTATGAAAACAATAGTTGAAATTGATGTAAAGCAACTTAGTGCCAGTGTTAAAGATGATGTGAAATAACACGGTGGTAGTGCTTCAACATATTAACTCCATTTGTTAAAACAATAATATGCATTTCATATAATATTATATAGATAGATAGACAGATATGCACAAATAACAAATAATTGTTCACCTGCAATAAGGGACATCTTCAGTTACCCATCATATGTACTTATATGCATATGAATTCAGTTATATATAATTGCAACAGTGGCATTCAAACTATTATATGCACATATATGCATATGAATTTAGTTACCTATCATATGGAATTTGACCTATCAATAGCTCTAAAATGACCACACCAAAGTGCATGTTGTTGTTAATTGTGCATGTGTCACGTCTTTTGCATTTGTACCTGCATCAAATTAATGATTAAAAAACATTAATAATCAAGATTCATTCTAATTTTAATATACATTTGATGTATATGTATATGTATATGTGTATGTGTATGTGTATGTATATGTATATGTATATGTATATGTATATGTATATGTATATGTATATGTATATGTATATGTATATGTATATGTATATGTATATGTATATGTATATATTATGAATTAAACACTTGCATGTTGTGAGAGCAATCACAAATAACATCAAAAGCACCATCGTGTTCTTCGTCGTTCAAAGAAGTGTAGCCATTTTTATATCTCTGTTCTACTGTTTAACAGTTGATAATGATACTCTTTTCAATACTATTCTCAAATACAATCTTGCTTTTATAGACCGAGCAGAGTTAATACAACTGTTGATGTGAGGATTTTTGCTATTTTGAGTGTGATGTTAGTTATTACTAACTAACTAGCCGACTCGGTTTTTATTTTTTTTTCTCTGGATTAATTCTTTCTTTTTTCTAGAAACTCCATGCATCCGAACAAAATCTAAAAACAGTAGAAAAATAACAATACAATTTAATCATCTTACTTGTAATTTCTTATTGTAGGGCTGGTTCCAACCAATACTTGGTTTATTGGTGCACACAATTTTATTTTTGGAACTAGAAATTTTTAAATAATCTAAAAATTTGTAGAGATAATGTATATGATAAGCACGTAACATTTATTAAAATTTAACTAAATTTGGAAATGAGCTAATATATCTATTTATACATAATATCTCGTATAGGAATATTCTATTTTGAAAATTTTGAAATGTTAGAATACCCTTCTACTTTTGACTCCCATGACAAGGATTCGTATCATTTCTATGCGTCACATTTTAACTTCTTACCTACTAATTTTACGCATTTACTCCCTACCCAACCGCATACACCTGCTCTATACACATTTCTATGCCCCACATGTCAGAGTTTCAAGATCCAGATTATAGGCATTTTAAAATATTATTTTTAATTAAAATTCTCTGAAAAGTCACAGCTCATGACTTCAAACTAGTGTGAATTAATTTTTATTAATAACTCACTATGATCCAGGTATTATCAATAGATCATAACAATGGTCTACAAACCACAACCTATCTACATGCTGAAATAATCGATATGAATACATGGCATAAATAGTTGATAAAAAGAATAAGACTAATAAATGATTTGAGAAGAAGGCTAATAACTGGTTTATAGACCACAACTTATCTACATGTTCCTGCAACCTGTTGACGGTTGGTAGTAGCACATGTTGTCTCCTTATGTTTAAGTTGGTATAATTATTAAACAAACTATCAAATTAAGTTGTTATAGTCATTAAGGTCATTAACATCATAACAAACTCCATTCATACTAGAATGAGGGCGATTTCTTACAACCAAACCTAGAATTTATGTATGAGCGGGTGTATATATGAGAAACACTTTGCATAGGCCCTTGAATTTGTGTATAAGTATCAATGTATATATAAGTAAACAGTGATCTTATAAAATAGTGTTGAAGAAATATTATAAAATAATATAGGTTCTTTTACAATTACAGGAGACAATAAAGAGCCAATAAAAATTCTTATGTTTTTCTAATTTTATTTATCATTTCATTTTATTCTTATATTTTTTTGCAGTGCCAATGGTCAGTATTCAACAACCAAAGCTACATGGTTACTACATTTATGTTACATTTAGATGATCCTAATTCGATTTACTATACTGTTGGAGGATGTAAGTTGAGCCAGACATTAGCCTATATGATACTTGTTATAGGAAAACTGTCATAGAACCATAGCTGTTTCAATAGAAGTGAATATGACATTTATTGTGTCTGTCATTTGATTGCTTCTGATCATAGTTTTAATAAAGTAATCGTTTACCATTTGATTGCTTCTAACCATAGTTTTAACAAAATAATTGACCGCTATTTGATTGCTTCTGACCGTAGTTTTAACGTGGTGATAATAGATGAAGCCTGCATATTTTATAAACTAATGGAAAACGACTTGCTTGCATAAAATTATAGAGCAGTGAACTTGCTTATAGACTGTATAAAAATTCCACTGTTTCTTTATAATGAGGTGGAAAAGCAGGTTGAAAGTTCTTTCATTTTTTCTATATATATAATTATAATTCCATGGTTTCTTGATAGTGAGATGGAGTCACTTATGTTTCAGATTGATTACTCGAAGTCGATGCTTGGGATTAAATAGCAGTGTAAAGTAACTAATCAAAGTCTTACCCATCACTACATCTTCGATATAAACTTCTCATACTCCAATCGCCTCCATTACTTGCGTTTTGTTCTCCATTTTTTGAAGCTTGAACAGGTTGAGGTAGCTGCTGATGATGCGTCGACTTGGTGCCCATGGTAATTTCCAGCTACTGGTTCCACGTCACCATTAAGAAGTAGAATTTTATCTAGGTTAAAACTAGGATGAAACATCTCTCCAATACCATGTCCACATTATGATTTCAGCTGAATTTCATATATTTTACAGTAAGATTGCTCCTTCAAACATTTCAAAGCTATTTTAAGCAAAGAACATTAACAATTATTACCAACTTATGTGCGACGTCTAAGTACAATGCTAGTCAGGATTAAAAAAATGTCCATGCATCATAAAGGCAACTAGCAGTTCGATTATTGATCACTTATTTGGTTTATCAAGGTAAGAATTCTAACCTTTCTGGTTTTTGGTTAGCTGCAGTTTTCACCATTTCTTCACTTGTTGAAATGAATTCCTAAGGCACAAAAGCGAGCTACATAAAAAATGAATATATAAATAAATGAATGTTATTAATTATAATACAGTAGGTAAGCTACAAATCAAACCATTAAGTTATTCTAAGATGCTGCACTAACTTGTATCATGTCAACTTTTGATTTATTTCAATCAACTCTCCATGGTAAAAAGGGACCGAAATATTGCAAAAATTCAGTATCTTGTATCTTGTCATCTTACACTCTAGCGAAAGCACAATAATAGTAACAGCAAGGAGTAACAGTTCATGTATTGATATGGTTACTGGTACAAATAAAAACATTAATGATAGAGTAATAGTAAGGAAAACACATAGTTAATGCTAGTTATAGTTTTGGGTTATAAACATGGATGATCCACTTGTAGTAAGGAATAATGCACAACTTACTGTTTTCTTTCTCGAATATGATCTTAATCCACTTACATGAATGATCCACTTACATTTTCAACTTAAATTGAGACCGAATAGAAACAGTATTAGGCATGAACTTCTCATGTTAATGGGCACAATAATTTCTCACAACTTAATCCACTTATATGTCTAATGAATTGGTTTCCTTATATTCGCAAAGGGAAGTGGATATGTTTTCTTGCTATATTAGCAATTTCCCACTTTATCTTTGATTAACTGATTCATGATTTGGCATCACATATGTACTAGACACAAATGCACACTACTATGTTCGTAGACTATAGTCCAGGTCAATATACTAACCACTAATAAACCCTAATAAAATCTTGGCACATTTGATCTACCAAAGAGTTGACAACCTATTCTTGACAAAATAATGCTGGATACTTTAGTACAATATCATTCTTGGACATACTTTTATGAATTTTATACATGGATACACATAATTGCAAAAGGTACATTAAAGACATTAAAAGAACAATAAATTTATACACATGCTTATTCTATCAAGTGACAAACCGCCAATGTTAATTGGGTTAAACCATGGTACAAATTGCAGTTTGTACGCAAGTGAAACAAGTGTTCAAGTATTGTGATGAGTTTGAACCATTTTTGGTAATTATGTTGAGTTTGAGCCTTTTTCAGGTGTATACATTTGATGAATTTGGTAAGATACGTGTCTATAAATATATGTAATCAAATTCATCAAATATGTTATATTCACCTCATGTTCTATTCATGTGTGAAGAGTATTGAAATAGTAAGAAAATTGGTAAATGTTGCTGAAGTGCCAATCCATGCACTAAGTTAAAGGCATCAAATACTCCTTCAGTTCACCAAGCAAAATTACGGAGAAGCCAAGGTTCTCTGTGCATATGAAAAAACAATTTTAAATCTAAAGTTATCTTCAACGACTAATTAAGTAATTTACTAGACCCTAACTAAGATACTGTCTAAAATAGTTGTAAAGGTTTTAGCTAATTGTTTTCCATAGCATCACAAAAGGATGCCTATTTTGATTAAAATTGGTCAACATTTTATGAATGATTGGATAAATATAAGAAATAAAGAAAAAGAAGTATTTTCACAGTATATATAAGAATATCAACTAACTTTGAAACTGGTACATGATTGGAAAAAGTGACCTTCATGAATTTTTGAATCCCTTATGGACTAAAATCAAGAGTGGAAAAAGATTCATCTACTTATCAAGATATTGATAGCTGTAAAGTCCTCAAGATTTTTCATACTCTTTGTTAGTTCATCCACTTTTCACTATTCCCAACTGCAACTAAATCACAAAAGGTGAAAAGTTACAAATGGAACTATAAAGTTATAGCATATTGTTCATATTAAACACAGTGATATAAGTTATTCTTCAAACATACAATTGGTTATGAATGAAATAAAAGGATATGCCTTCTTCTGAGATAAAAGCAATATAAATTGTTCTTCAAACATATAATTTGTGCGTGTATACACACACGCGCGCACACACACGCGCGCGCACACACACACGCACACGTATATATATTTGTAGTTATATAGTGCACTTAGATCATGCATATATGTAAGTGTATATAAGTTTTTGAGTTATTATAGGCACATATACCTAGGCTACTTGCAAATATAGTGCTTACCGTAGATTGCTTCCTACTGACTTTTTAATGGTCATAATGTATACTTTATTTTTCGTACCTAAACCACAAGAATAACTGAATTCAACAGATATTTCTATGAAATGTATGTATAAATTGTCCAACATTACTTTCGAGGAGTAAGCAGGGTTAGCAATAATATTATGGTTTGAATTGAATTAGGCAAGATAAGTCCATTAGGAAGAATAAGATCTATTTCATTCTAGTCTTCAATAGTCATGTTTCAATTGAGGTTTTAGAGTCTAACAATTTGTCTTTCATTTCGTATAATAAGTGGATAATATATAACCTAGTTTTTAAATGATTAGGAACCTAAAGCTATGAATATATGTACCTAAAACAGAGCATAATATGGTCTTGAAACATCAACATTGTCAAAAAAATATAACAACCACAACAAAGGAACAAAATGCAGGTCTTTTTCTACCCTTATTCGAGGGATAAGGAACAAAAAAAGATGTATGTATTGGAGAATTTGTTATTGTCACTGCAATGATTGCTCATTTCCCTCATATTTCGTCAAACATTGTACTTATTGGACATGAATTAGTGTGATCCATATTTGTTTAGAACTTTGGACAACTCATTGTATGATTGCATATGTTACGATTATTGTAACGTCCCGGAAATTTTCGACTTTCGAAAATTCAACATCGATACTCACTTTATCGAGTGCCGAGAAATCGAAGGCCGGAAACCCGAAATGTTAATGTTTAAGAAGAATAAAGAGACAGAAGAAGAGAGAAGAAGATAGAAAACATAGAGAAAAGAAAATAGAAAATAAAGAAAACAACAGAACAACAACATATAATAATAAATGAATAATCTTTAAACAAAGAACTATATCAGTTATTACATTACATCACATTACATTTCATTACATCAGAGTGTACAACATCAAACAACATCAAACAATGCAGCGGAAAAAGAAATACTATATACTAATAATACGCCATGCCATCCATCTTGCCTCCAGCAACTCCAGAATATCCAGAATATCCTGATAAACCTTAACTCTTGACTGCCCGTGTAAAAATTGGTGGGCACCCAGAGTTTAGGAAGGAAAACAATAAACTCCGAGTCAGTCATGTGACTGGTGTGAGAACTCAAAACAGTTTATTTATCTTTGAAATCAAAATAGAGGAATATTTTTAAAGTCAATTCGCAATGCTTTTAAAAAAATGAGACTACCATAAGGCCTCCCGCACACACACACAATGCAAACGCAGAATCGGAGGAGATTTCTCCTTATGATAGTCAAAGATGCTTGATACGCATTAAAAAGAACATTTGATATTATTACTAGTGCATAGTGTAGGAAAAATTCATTTCGAAAGTAGAATATAAATCTTAGCCAACATACGACCATTATCGTATGCCTACTATAGCTACCATCTAAACAGTGGTGACCACCATATGTGAATGGCAGGTTCTACAACTAATACCGTACAGGGTTTCGTATTGGGAATTGGATTTCCAACGAATGATCAGGCCAAGGAACTTCCCATTGCCACATGAGAATGCCTCTGGAAGGACATCCCCGAGAACCAAACCGGATCTCTACCAACACAAGGCCGGGTTACCCCTAACTGAGTAACAACTGACCGAATATGCCATCCCCCGGTCCTTTGGGACCTTTAACCGAGCGCTCGCAATCAATTCACACAATCATAAAGTGTTTCAACATGAGTAAGTATCTGGGCTCCATACGATGATACCACCCTTTTCTAGAAGGAGATGCACATACCCTAAAGGGCGCTACCCCTCATAACCTTGCCGCATCTTTCCTGTTTTGACCATTCCGAGGTGTGAGGCTCGACGAAGTCATGTCCACAAAAACATACTTTATTCAAAAGCCATGCTTTGGGTCAACAAATGATCATAGAAATGATCACCAGGATAGACGATCAAATAAATGATCCTATCACAAATAATCAACATAATGATCATTTAACAGCAACACTCAGCATGTCACATTACCAAATTGGGAATATATCGCTGATAACATTCAACTACACAACCTCTGAGCTCGTACGTCTCAGAGAAGGGTGTTAAGCTAAAAGAATAAATTCTCCGCCACCAACAGAAATATATTTGAAAGAAATCTGCTTTATATCTCAATTTGTAATGTCAGACATACAATCCATACAAGTCTGTTCCGGGCTCGAACAGAACCGAAGGCACTTACAAAGAAGTCCTTGCAATCCGGATATCCACAATCCTGATCGGATTTCCCATCACATATGGAGAACTCAATACCGAAGCAACTCGGTGCAGAGTCAATCGACAGGTCATCCTATCGCTCTCGCAAATACCGGGTCTTCAACACCGATCTTCAATGCTATCCATTACGTCGTATCACTATTCGGAATGGGTAATCCGAATAACGAGCGCAATAATTTAAAAATAAGTGTAGCATTCAAATTCAGCAAATCACAACAAATACCTTTCAAAGGTAAATATTGATAGTCGGTTATTGAACTATCAATGGATATGCACAACATCACCAGATTCCAAATAATTTTCCAAATTATTTATTTCCCAAAATTCATATCTTTACAAGATATATAGTTTTCACACTTCAAAAATAAATCAATATTTATTTTTAGACAAATTCCCCTTTTCTTTTATAAATTCCTTAGTGAATTTATATTTCACAATATCTATGCATATACGATTTCAATTATTCATTTCAATTTATCTTCAAAAAGATAGATTCTCAAAACGTTTCATTTCACATTGGAAAAACATTTCCATACTTATTTATTCATAAGTAATTCACAAATTTAATTTATTTTCAACCATTGGAAAAATTCAATATACTTAAATGGAGATTAAGTACATATTTCATTCTTTAATGAAATCATTCTCTTAAACATATTTATTTGGGCCAAAACGAATGTTGCGTAAAACATCGTTACGACAACACAAAATCACTAGTATAGAGATTCGAAATTAAAATAGATATATAAATCCCAATACTATACAAAACATTTCCTTTCGGAAATCATTTACTATAACAACAGTGTTATAGTCCACCATTTCCTTCTATTTCTCGAAAACGTTTATTTCAACAATGAATGTTGAAATCTATGGTTTTGAATCTCAACGCATTTTAAAAACATCGTTAGATCGTTTTAAATTCTATTTAAAACATCACATTCAAAACAATTTCTTTAACATATTATTCACTATTCAAAAACGTGAATATACTTCGTTAACAATTTCATCATTTCTATACATTTCATTTTAAAGGATTATTCACTATTCAGAAACGTGAATATAACTCCATAAATAAGTTATAACAATTTACTTATCAAAATAAGTCTTTGCGAATTTATAGAACAACGTTTATAAATTCCATTTCTATTTATTTTATAACTACTTCCTTTTATAAATTCCTTTATTAACCTATTTCAAATTATAACTCAATTATATACTAAAATTCATATTATAAGTTAAACACTTATAATTTATTTGTTTACAAGAATCGTTCTTTTAAACATCCTCATATATAAATCTTATAACTTATAAGATTCATTTATTTATCAAGAAATCCATTCTTTAAATAACTTTACAAATTTTATAAACCTACTGCTTATAAAATCCTATTTCTAACTTCACCGTTTATAATTCTATAAATTTCATTCATTTATGAAATTCATTCACAATTCATTCTAACACTTATAAAAACTCGTTTTATAACTCAAATATTTTCATTTATAAATTATCAATTTATAAATTCTTTTATATAAATCAATTTATATTAATATTTCAAAATGTCTTTAAAGTCCTTTATAATTTCATCATTTTGTTTTATAAAATAATTAAATTTTATAAATCCTATTTTAAAACTTTTTATAATAAATTCAAAATTCCCGATTAAACTATTTTATAAAATCATCAGCCTCATATTTTCAAAAATCAACCTTTAACTATATTTCTCAAAAATCATAATTTGTTATAACATTAAAATTATAACGTTATTTATTTATAATGGATCAATTCCAAAAATATAGTATATTTTCAAAAATCACTTTGAAATCATTTTAAAATTCCAAAACTTGGTCCAATGATGCTACACACCAAATAGTCAATCACGACAACAACGACATCATATATCGATATGATAATCCATCAAATATCAAAATATCTGAAATCAAATAAATACTGTTGAGGAATCCAGTTGGATCCTCCAACCTGTTTCCTGCATCCACAAACATTAGCACAATACCAATTCCGCTCCAGTACGGAATTATCGCGGTATATGGGATTTAAAATATTATCCGCTTAATAGACGGCGCAATAGGGTCTCATCCGCTATGCAAATGCGGGAAATCAATAACTCTAATATATACATATGCCAATATATATATATTGCTATTATATATAATACCAATTTCACTGTTTATGAAATATTCGCGGTATATGTTTTTAATAAATAACATCCGCTTACTAACGGCGCATAATGTCTAATTTAACAATCAATAGATAACAATCATCATTCAAAACATGCATTCAAATTTTAAATCTAACTATTTAAAATAAAAATCGAAACTGATTCGATTGAGTGAGAAGTTCTCACCTTGATTTCAATTTCGTTTTAGCGATTTATTTCGAATAAAATTAAACGGACGTTTAATTTTACCCGAAATTCTCACTAACTCCAAACGACTCCAATCCAATTCTATCACGTAGTGCTCGTCCATACGATTCCAACGCTTCTTGTTTCGCGCGTTTTCGACCTCGTATGAAAAAGTTATGATTTTATGAAGTTACACGAATTTAATATAAACAATTTACAACTTAAATTAAAATTTTATAAACCTAAGCAATTCTAAGCCGTTGGATCTCCTGCACCCTTCATCCAGACTGTGCGCACATTCGTTCCTCTCCATCTTCACGTGTTCGTTCACTTCAGTAACATCTAACCCAACGTGGCCGATACTAGGGTTAAATATCACCACCTCAATACTCGATTAAAATTCGATCAGGATACCTCATGTCGCGCGCCTCCCCTAGCTCCACCCACGGCCCAAGTGCGGCTAGGTCCGGTCGACACATATGCACGCATCACAAGGCCGAACGCATGGCCTTTGAGCCTAATTTCCCATCGATCCAAAGCACTAGAACTAAAACCCACCGTTGGATGTATCAATTACACTGCCCTCTATAACTTTCATGTAGAAAGTTTTTCGAATTAATGAACGGATTTAAAGAAATTCGAGGGAGAAGAAAGGAGCATTTTCGGCCTTCGGTTTAGTTACTGGCGGCGGCTAGGGTTTAGGTTTATATATATATTTTTTTTAGAGAGAGAGGGGGCTATTTATAGAGAATCAAACGACACTATTCATTCCGGAAATTCCGAACTCCGATTTACGCGCCGTAACCGACGTTCCTAGGGTTTATCCCGCGTTCCGGACACAATGGAACAGGTTTCGAAAGCTAATTCGTTCATCTGTACGAGTTATGGCAATAAACGTTCAATTTAAATTAAACCGATTTAAACGATTTTCTAGGCGTTTTAATTTGTACCGGACAAACGGTAAATCCAATTGACACGAAATTTGAAATCTTACAATAATATTACATTACGGATCCGAAGAAACTAGTTTCGTCGAAATCCGAGACTTTTTGAAAAATGGCTATTTTAACTCGCCAAATTAATATTAAAAACAATTCGATGCGTTTCGAGCTGCCACGGTCAAACGATAACTCCAATTGCTACAAAAATTGAAATCCGGTAATAACTAACTATTACGGATCCAATGGAACTGGTTTCGTTCAATTCTGAGACTGTTCAAAAATTGACTATTTTCACCAGTCGATTTTAATATTAAAATATTCAATTTTCACAAATTAACTTTTAATTCGATTTTAAAAGTTCTATAATATCATTCTAACTTCAATATGATAAAATAAAATTTTACAAATCATTTTCAATCATATTTAACCAAATTTTCAATTATTTCCATAATTTAACATATTAAATTATCGATTTAATTGTTCAATTAAATCCAATTATTCGAATTAAAATTTATTCGACTTATAAATTCACTTATTAATATTTAAAATTAATTAGATATTCGAATTTTAATAAATTAAAATTCTGGGTCGTTACAATCTTCCCCCCTTAAAAGAATTTCGTCCTCGAAATTAACAAGTAAGAAAAGTTACAGAATCTATTAACTTCCCAAAAATTCATAATTAAATTTCTTACAAAACTTTACTAAGTTTTCAAATCATACTTAGTTATCTTTTCAAAAGCAACTACTATTGTTTAACTTTCAATTCCAAATCAAAGTTAAAGTTTTCAAAATTTTCCAATTTTCTCAAATTTTTTCTAACGCCTTAAATTTTCGAAAAAATTCGCCATAGTCTCCTTTGCGCGGCTCGATCCGAAAAAAATGACAGTATATATATCACAAATATACATCTCATCAAGTAATGAGGCATCCCGAAGGGAAAAAGTATAAAAGTACGATATTTAATCCGAGATATGTACCTTATATTTTATTAGCAAGCATATACGGCTAATATAGCGCGAAAGCGAGCTCCAAATGCGAAGCAAACGCGATCCGCACCTACTAAACACTCAACAAACAACATGAGAACATGCATATATGAAAATAATCTCAATATACATCATATAGCAACGTAATAACTATATATGCCAACATAGCAAATGTAACAAAACAACAAATGCAAACATCAACAAACTAGCATTCATAACCAATAAATATTCATTTATATTCTCGTAATATTCAATGAAATAGTTTTCAATTTCCATTAATACTTAATGAATTATATACAATCAATCAACTAACAACCATATAACAATCAATGTATATCAATTACAACCAAATTCCTTTGCTTTCAATTGGTTTAATTAATTGATTTTTATTCAACTATTCAACTTTCAATAACATTACAGTTTAATGAACTAACACTTATATACATTATTTCATATCAACTTAATTCACATTCAATTGATTTACATTCAATCCATTTATTCAATTCAATTACAAAAGTTGAATTTCATTTACATAACCTAAATTCCCACTTATAAATCAATTCAGCTTCCGATTCTAAAGTAAATTTCCATTTAACTTTAAATTCATTTTTATTTACAACTCATATTCATAAATATATTCATATAGTTTCACTTCTTATATATATAAGTTTATTTCTCAATTGTAAATCACTTTAATTATAATTCAATTCTTATAATTCTTTTGCTTATACAATTATTCTTTTATTTAGATTATTCAAACAACTAAACAATCAACTTATATACACTTTAATAATTCTGAAAAATTATTCCTTTATATATAAAATATAATCAAGGTAAAATTATTTCATTTACCCATTTTAAAATAATATTGTGTCGAATTGTTCTATTCAAGTGTTTAGAAACCCCTTCGGCATAGTTGTGCATACCGTGCCGACGAAGATTCGTATGCCACTCAATAAACCAATCATCACAATACAAAACAATTTTATATTCACTAACAAATACGCTCTCATATCTATTATTACACTCAAACTCATTCTAGAGTACTACTGACTCTATCTCTAATGAGTAATACCCAACAGAACCATGGTTGTCGCTTAACCATATGCTCTGATACCAAATGTAACGTCCCGGAAATTTTCGACTTTCGAAAATTCAACATCGATACTCACTTTATCGATTGCCAAGAAATCGAAGGCCGGAAACCCGAAATGTTAATGTTTAAGAAGAAGAAAGAGACAGAAGAAGAGAGAAGAAGATAGAGAAAAGAAAATAGAAAATAAAGAAAACGGCAGAACAACAACATATAATAATAAATGAATAATCTTTAAACAAAGAACTATATCAGTTATTACATTACATCACATTACATTTCATTACATCAGAGTGTACAACATCAAACAACATCAAACAATGCAGCGGAAAAAGAAATACTATATACTAATAATACGCCATGCCATCCATCTTGCCTCCAGCAACTCCAGAATATCCAGAATATCCTGATAAACCTTAACTCTTGACTGCCCGTGTAAAAATTGGTGGGCACCCAGAGTTTAGGAAGGAAAACAATAAACTCCGAGTCAGTCATGTGACTGGTGTGAGAACTCAAAACAGTTTATTTATCTTTGAAATCAAAATAGAGGAATATTTTTAAAGTCAATTCGCAATGCTTTTAAAAAAATGAGACTACCATAAGGCCTCCCGCACGCACACACAATGCAAACGCAGAATCGGAGGAGATTTCTCCTTATGATAGTCAAAGATGCTTGATACGCATTAAAAAGAACATTTGATATTATTACTAGTGCATAGTGTAGGAAAAATTCATTTCGAAAGTAGAATATAAATCTTAGCCAACATACGACCATTATCGTATGCCTACTATAGCTACCATCTAAACAGTGGTGACCACCATATGTGAATGGAAGGTTCTACAACTAATACCGTACAGGGTTTCGTATTGGGAATTGGATTTCCAACGAATGATCAGGCCAAGGAACTTCCCATTGCCACATGAGAATGCCTCTGGAAGGACATCCCCGAGAACCAAACCGGATCTCTACCAACACAAGGCCGGGTTACCCCTAACTGAGTAACAACTGACCGAATATGCCATCCCCCGGTCCTTTGGGACCTTTAACCGAGCGCTTGCAATCAATTCACACAATCATAAAGTGTTTCAACATGAGTAAGTATCTGGGCTCCATACCATGATACCACCCTTTTCCAGAAGGAAATGCACATACCCTAAAGGGCGCTACCCCTCATAACCTTGCCGCATCTTTCCTGTTTTGACCATTCCGGGGTGTGAGGCTCGACGAAGTCACGTCCACAAAAACATACTTTATTCAAAAGCCATGCTTTGGGTCAACAAATGATCATAGAAATGATCACCAGGATAGACGATCAAATAAATGATCCTATCACAAATAATCAACACAATGATCATTTAACAGCAACACTCAGCATGTCACATTACCAAATTGGGAATATATCGCTGATAACATTTAACTACATAACCTCTGAGCTCGTACGTCTCAGAGAAGGGTGTTAAGCTAAAAGAATAAATTCTCCGCCACCAACAGAAATATATTTGAAAGAAATCTGCTTTATATCTCAATTTGTAATGTCAGACATACAATCCATACAAGTCTGTTCCGGGCTCGAACAGAACCGAAGGCACTTACAAAGAAGTCCTTGCAGTCCGGATATCCACAATCCTGATCGGATTTCCCATCACATATGGAGAACTCAATACCGGAGCAACTCGGTGCAGAGTCAATCGACAGGTCATCCTATCGCTCTCGCAAATACCGGGTCTTCAACACCGATCTTCAATGCTATCCATTACGTCGTATCACTATTCGGAATGGGTAATCCGAATAACGAGCGCAATAATTTAAAAATAAGTGTAGCATTCAAATTCAGCAAATCACAACAAATACCTTTCAAAGGTAAATATTGATAGTCGGTTATTGAACTATCAATGGATATGCACAACATCACCAGATTCCAAATAATTTTCCAAATTATTTATTTCCCAAAATTCATATCTTTACAAGATATATAGTTTTCACACTTCAAAAATAAATCAATATTTATTTTTAGACAAATTTCCCTTTTCTTTTATAAATTCCTTAGTGAATTTATATTTCACAATATCTATGCATATACGATTTCAATTATTCATTTCAATTTATCTTCAAAAAGATAGATTCTCAAAACGTTTCATTTCACATTGGAAAAACATTTCCATACTTATTTATTCATAAGTAATTCACAAATTTAATTTATTTTCAACCATTGGAAAATATTCAGTATACTTAAATGGAGATTAAGTACATATTTCATTCTTTAATGAAATCATTCTCTTAAACATATGTATTTGGGCCAAAACGAATGTTACGTAAAACATCGTTACGACAACCCAAAATCACTAGTATAGGGATTCGAAATTAAAATAGATATATAAATCCCAATACTATACAAAACATTTCCTTTCAGAAATCATTTACTATAACAACAGTGTTATAGTCCACCATTTCCTTCTATTTCTCGAAAACGTTTATTTCAATAATGAATGTTGAAATCTATGGTTTCGAATCTCAACGCATTTTAAAAACATCGTTAGATCGTTTTAAATTCTATTTAAAACATCACATTCAAAACAATTTCTTTAACATATTATTCACTATTCAAAAACGTGAATATACTTCGTTAATAATTTCATCATTTCTATACATTTCATTTTAAAGGATTATTCATTATTAAGAAACGTGAATATAACTCCATAAATAAGTTATAACAATTTACTTATCAAAATAAGTCTTTGCGAATTTATAGAACAACGTTTATAAATTCCATTTCTATTTATTTTATAACTACTTCCTTTTATAAATTCCTTTATTAACCTATTTCAAATTATAACTCAATTATATACTAAAATTCATATTATAAGTTAAACACTTATAATTTATTTGTTTACAAGAATCGTTCTTTTAAACATCCTCATATATAAATCTTATAACTTATAAGATTCATTTATTTATCAAGAAATCCATTCTTCAAATAACTTTACAAATTTTATAAACCTACTGCTTATAAAATCCTATTCTAACTTCACCGTTTATAATTCTATAAATTTCATTCATTTATGAAATTCATTCACAATTCATTCTAACACTTATAAAAACTCGTTTTATAACTCAAATATTTTCATTTATAAATTATCAATTTATAAATTCTTTTATATAAATCAATTTATATTAATATTTCAAAATGTCTTTAAAGTCCTTTATAATTTCATCATTTTGTTTTATAAAATAATTAAATTTTATAAATCCTATTTTTAAACTTTTTATAATAAATTCAAAATTCCCGATTAAACTATTTTATAAAATCATTAGCCTCGTGTTTTCAAAAATCAACCTTTAACTATATTTCTCAAAAATCATAATTTGTTATAACATTAAAATTATAACGTTATTTATTTATAATGGATCAATTCCAAAAATATAGTATATTTTCAAAAATCACTTTGAAATCATTTTAAAATTCCAAAACTTGGTCCAATGATGCTACACACCAAATAGTCAATCACGACAACAACGACATCATATATCGATATGATAATCCATCAAATATCAAAATATCTGAAATCAAATAAATACTGTTGAGGAATCCAGTTGGATCCCTCCAACCTGTTTCCTGCATCCACAAACATTAGCACAATACCAATTCCGCTCCAGTACGGAATTATCGCAGTATATGGGATTTAAAATATTATCCGCTTAATAGACGGCGCAATAGGGTCTCATCCGCTATGCAAATGCGGGAAATCAATAACTCCAATATATACATATGCCAATATATATATATATATATATATTGCTATTATATATAATACCAATTTCACTGTTTATGAAATATTCGCGGTATATGTTTTTAATAAATAACATCCGCTTACTAACGGTGCATAATGTCTAATTTAACAATCAATAGATAACAATCATCATTCAAAACATGCATTCAAATATTTTAAATCTAACTATTTAAAATAAAAATCGAAACTGATTCGATTGAGTGAGAAGTTCTCACCTTGATTTCAATTTGGTTTTAGCGATTTATTTCGAATAAAATTAAACGGACGTTTAATTTTACCTGAAATTCTCACTAACTCCAAACGACTCCAATCCAATTCCATCACGTAGTGCTTGTCCATACGATTCCAACACTTCTTGTTTCGCGCGTTTTCGACCTCGTATGAAAACGTTATGATTTTATGAAGTTACACGAATTTAATATAAACAATTTACAACTTAAATTAAAATTTTATAAACCTAAGCAATTCTAAGCCGTTGGATCTCCTGCACCCTTCATCCAGACCGTGCGCACGTTCCATCTTCACGTGTTCGTTCACTTCAGTAACATCTAACCCAACGTGGCCGATACTAGGGTTAAATATCACCACCTCAATACTCGATTAAAATTCGATCAGGATACCTCATGTCGCGCGCCTCCCCTAGCTCCACCCACGGCCCAAGTGCGGCTAGGTCTGGTCGACACATATGCACGCATCACAAGGCCGAACGCATGGCCTTTGAGCCCAATTTCCCATCGATCCAAAGCACTAGAACGAAAACCCACCGTTGGATGTATCAATCACACTGCCCTCTATAACTTTCATGTAGAAAGTTTTTCGAATTAATGAACGGATTTAAAGAAATTCGAGGGAGAAGAAAGGAGCATTTTCGGCCTTTGGTTTAGTTACTGGCGGCGGCTAGGGTTAGGTTTATATATATATATATATATATTTTAGAGAGAGAGGGGGCTATTTATAGAGAATCGAACGACACTATTCATTCCGGAAATTCCAAACTCCGATTTACGCGCCGTGACCGACGTTCCTAGGGTTTATCCCGCATTTCGGACACAATGGAATAGGTTTCGAAAGCTAATTCGGTCATCTGTGCGAGTTATGGCAATAAACGTTCAATTTAAATTAAACCGATTTGAACGATTTTCTAGGCGTTTTAATTTGTACCGGACAAATGGTAAATCCAATTGACACGAAATTTGAAATCTTACAATAATATCACATTACGGATCCGATGAAACTGGTTTCGTCGAAATCCGAGACTTTTTGAAAAATGGCTATTTTAACTCGCCAAATTAATATTAAAAACAATTCGATGCGTTTCGAGCTGCCACGATCAAACGATAACTCTGATTGCTACGAAAATTGAAATCCGGTAATAACTAACTATTACGGATCCAATGGAACTGGTTTCGTTCAATTCTGAGATTGTTCAAAAATTGACTATTTTCACTAGTCGATTTTAATATTAAAATATTCAATTTTCACAAATTAACTTTTAATTCGATTTTAAAAGTTCTATAATATCATTCTAACTTCAATATGATAAAATAAAATTTTACAAATCATTTTCAATCATATTTAACCAAATTTTCAATTATTTCCATAATTTAACATATTAAATTATCGATTTAATTATTCAATTAAATCCAATTATTCGAATTAAAATTTATTCGACTTATAAATTCACTTATTGATATTTAAAATTAATTAGATATTCGAATTTTAATAAATTAAAATTCTGGGTCGTTACAATTATGGTTGCAGCCATTTAATTTTGGAAATCTTCATCTAACTTTTTCATTTTAAAATAATTTACCATATGGTTTGTTGGTTTTTTCTATAAACCATTTAAAAAGTGCTCAATCTTGAAAAAATATGAATTTATTTTGAATTGGAAATCATTAACTCACTCACCTTTTCCTTACATAGTAATAACCATGAAGCTAAGAAAAACTCCATAGAAAATATGGTCCATAGAAAGTTTATTTATGAATCTTTTGAACGCAAATATGCAGTCTGGACATCATATGTTGGCTTATGTAACAAGAACTTACATTCAATTCTACATATCTTCACGTGTTTCTTATAGATTGAATTTTATTAAGTGATTAAGTTACTGACATGGTTAATCTTTTTGCAAGCCATTTCTAGACAGTTCATGGTTACTGCCTTTGAATTTCCTTTTAAACAGCTATACTTATATGACCTAAATTCATTTTAACCCAAGTGACCATCAGTTAATTAAATATATATATATATATATACCGAGTAGCAGATCCAATATTTTGATCCAGTGGATCACAACAATATAAATTCATCAACAAAAACAAAAATGTTACCCGCAAGTTTACATTAGTTTGCAATTGTACTAGATGCCGCCTTAGTGTATTAATAGAGAGCCAAAATTGTTTGGTAACAAATAATTCAAATCAACCAATATTTTTTATTATGAAAACTTTCAATTTTGCATCCATCCATCTTTTACGTGCATAATTTTAAAACTTGTTGAATTCACAGCTTCTAAACATGTTGCACATAAACAATAAATTTAGTGTCTTCTAGCAACTAAGTTTGCAATTATAACTTACAGCTTAATTTAAGCAATGACTTAGGCATAAAATATAAACAAAGTATGTCCTAGTGATACCATTTAAATCTATCAAAAGAAAAACTGTTTTTTTATTTAGTATACTTTTGCATTACAAATATTGCATCTAGCGTAATGTGGAGTTACTCCGACTAAAAAAAATTGTTATCATAATAGTAGGGCATAACCGACGATACTTAGAGACTAAAATACATAATTATAATTATGTTGCATTAATATGCAAAATACATATATGTATCATAATGACTTTGCAACAATACAAACCAAAATCACTTCTCTGTATAATATGGTTTTGTCTCCAATTTCAAAAAAGCTTTAAAGGTCCCTTCCAAGAAAATAAGCACCTATGATTCAAAAGTCGCTTCCAACTTTTTTTCTATTTCAATTCTGTAATACATTTTTTATAAATAATAACATATCTTGAAGACAAGCACCTTTGTCCAAGTGGTTAATTGATTCGGCTTTGGTGTAGGATGTCACAAGTTCGAACCTTGCTTTCGAACGTTTATTTGACATGGGATATGTTGTCCCAATGATTTGTTGTATATAAAGTACCAGTTCAAAAAAAAACATATCTTGAAAATGATAAAAATAATATGGTATGGACATGTTAACTCAGATACCCTTTTTTATAAGCAATTTGTCATTCAACATGAAATAGAAGATCAATGAGGCAAAGCATAGCACTGATTTGAATCATTTAAAACAGAAACAAGGATACACGATAATAAATGTAAAGATTAAAAAAATCTTTTGAAAAGAAACCTAAAGAAAAATAACGATATTGTTGAGGAGAAGTACATTATATAGACATGTACTTCGAAAATCCATAAAGTTGTACTAAGCAGATAAGAATTACATCGTTGTCGATTTAGGGCTCATGAAAAAATCTCAAAGAAGGGAGCAGACTGAAGGAAGAGTGGATCGAGAGCAGATTAAACAAAGATAAGTGGCATGAGATGGAGATAAGTGGCACGAGATGAAAGAGAGAGGAATTTGCATTGGAATAAAACAAAAATAAGTAAAAATAAATGGTAAAAATAATATTTGTTGCATTCACACTACAAACGCTACCAATAAATGCAACTAAAAGTAGGTTTTCTTGTAGTGTTTGTTTATTTGACAGGTATAAGAGATGGTTGGACGCAAGCTGGAGCAAGAAAATCAAGATCAACATAAAAAATGAACTCGTGTGAGTGTGAGTAAAAGTGATGTTGTATATGAGAGTGTGTAGAAATGTTGTATATATGAGAGTGATAGCGAAAGTTGTATTTGAAAATGTAAGTAAAGTGATAGTGAAAGTTGTATTGTGTTTGAATTTGATTTGAAATAAAATATTTGAATTTCATTTTGTGAACAATTATTCATATCAATCAATATTTATATGTTGTCTAACAATAATTTCTAGAAATAATACTATAACATCAGATGACATGGTTTTTTTGTCGTGCTAGTGTATATCAGACGACGGGGCATCTCTATGGTCGATGTGCAATGAGATGACATGGGATTTAACGTCAAACAGATATGCAATCAGGCAACGGAGCATATCCGTCTTCTTATGCCTTTTTTCCTATAGTGGATCATCATTGAGTTGTGTTGTGTGCATCCTATTTAATCCGATCCCTCTATTCCGATCCCTGTGTTTTGATCCTTCTTCTAGAGGAAGTATTAGTTCCATATTTAGCCATTTTTAAGTGATGTCCATCTGCATCCATTCGACTATAGTCCATAGTTTCAAATGTAATAGATCTCTAATCTTCGTAACCATCTCTTCGGACTTTCTGTCTTGATGATCATGAAGTCTGTTGAGTTAAATATACCTATGTACCACCTTGCCAAAAGGCGGGTTAAAACTTTGCCCTTCAAAACCTGCCTTTCGATAGGAAGGCGTGTTTTTAATTGCTATAAATCCAAAATTTGAAGTCCACAATCCTTCAATGGCCATATTATCCAATCCGAATCCAATCCATTGCCAATCCAAATCCATGATCTCTTCGGATTGTTAGTGAAATCCATTACTACTCTGAGTCGATATCCAATTCCGATTCCTCAATCTCTCCATATTGTTTTCATCCAAATCCATATCCATTGCAAATATACATTCTCCCCGGATCGTTTTTCCAAACCCTTAACCTCACTAAGTCATTAGAAAAATGAGGGATTGCTCCGGGCATATATCCAAGTTCGTGACCACTCTGGGTCAATGTCCAAATCCATAACTGTTCGAAGCTGATATCCAAATCCATAACCTTTTATGGTCCTTGCCGAGAACAATCCTACTCGAGGTCCAAGTAAGCCAATCATGTCGCTCTCCGATGAAGCGGCATTATTTCATGTACCTTGGTTCAGTATTCCTGAACGTCAAGTGGTGTCTTCGCTTAAGTCCTAGGTCCATTGCCTCTCCGAACTCTTGCCAAGCATAATCCATACTTGACGACCTGAGTAGGCTGATCCTGTCACTCTCCGACGAAGCGACCTACTTCTTGCCAGGCATAATCCATACCCGACATCCTGTTTAGTTTTATTTTTCAACCTTGACTCTTTGGTCGAGGACATAATCGATGTGTGGGTCCATTCTATCGCTTTACGGTGTAGGGACTTGCACCTTGCGGTTACCGTCCTGTCTCCTTGGTCAGGACAATAATTGCATCATGTTTTATCCATTGTAGTAATATGGATAATAAATAATCTAATAAATAAGAGTTCGTACATCTAGAAATCCAAATACTAAAAAAGAAAAAAAGGGTGTCTCTCTAGGCATGACGGTTCATCATCATCTCAGAGCATGCGTAGGGACCGTCCTCGATCCCATATATGTATAAGTGACTTTGCCACCTTATTATATAGTTTGTTATTATTATGGTTGGAGTCTAAGTCCTGAACTCGACCCTTATCATCACGATCAGTTGATGACGATTCGTGACCCTGATCCACAACCATTCCTATTTTATTTGACGTGGACGTTGGCTGCTCCTATTACATCGCTATCACTCGATTCTTTACGTACTGTGGTAGTTTGCCATTCCTGACATCCTTCTCCATCATATACTTTAAATGCCTGCATTCATCCATGGTGTGCCCATTCAATTCATGGAACAGGCAGTACTTCCCAAACACACGCTTCCACTCTGTGGGATCGCTCCTTGCCGGTTTCCAATAGGGGAGTTTCCCCCTAGTGTTTAGATAAAATATTTATAGGCTTTCCGTCAAATCCAAGTAGGAGGAGAACTTCAGCTTCTACACTTTCCATTTCCTTTTTATCCAATCATACTCATCATCCAGTTTCCGTTTTCCATTATCATTTTTGTTTGCATTTCCTGATGATCCTTTGTTTTACACAGTGTTCACCTTCGGTCTGTCAACTCATGCGTCTACCTATCATAGGAACCTTTCTGCTTCATGATAAAACTCCCTGAGATTTATAAGCGAATCCAATGCTAATGAATCCTTGAAATCCATGCCATCGCTAATTCCTGATACAGTTGTCATCAATACTATGGATGGATCTGGCCGATCCACCGATGTCACCGTAGCATTAAATCATGTTAGAAAATTCCTTAGAGACTCTTGAAACCTCTGTTTTAGTGCTGCTAATGTCATAACGTTCTTGGGTCTCATGATGCAGACCCTAAACTACTTTATGAATCGATCTAACGACTCACTCCATGTCCTTGTTGAACCATTCTCTAGCTGCATAGACCAGAGTGGACTAACCCCGTCAAATAAAGTGGAAAACACCTTACCATGACCTCCTCCGATGCCTTTAGTACTTCCATGTGCCTTATATATATCATCATGTTCATAATTGGGTCCGACTTTCCATCATATATTTCCAGCATTGGTAGTCTAAACTCTGATGGATTTTTAGCATTCCTAATATAAGGAGTGAATAGACTTCTATTTACATTCCCCAAATTCCTGTTCACCAATCCTCCATGCATAGCTCGCTTAATCATCTCTACAAACCTATCATTGTCATCCAGTTGTACACTTCTATCATCAATTCTAAACTGCCCCTCAAAGGAATTTCGGAATGTATGCCTTTAGACAAGTATCCAAATTTCAATTTGCACCAAGCTCCATGGGATCGACTACAGGTCCTCCAACATCGTAATCAACCAGACCCAGGCGCATGCCCTCTAGCCTTTAGGATCAAGGTTGATCCCACTAGGATAGCCGGGGACTGCCTCGGCTGCTCTATTTCATTCTTTTGTCTAATAGCTCCATCTCCATGTTCTTCGTTATATTTTCTAGCCATTCCTGCTTCTTTAACTCCTTGATCTAAGTTGTCATTAGCACTTGCTACTCTATTCCCTTGGTTCTGCGCTCCATCTTATCCAATTTGTTGGAGTAAATTTTGCATCATCTCCTTCTGTCTTTTAAGCATCCTTTCCTGCATAGCATCGATCATTATTTTCATTGCATCCTTGGTGATGTAAACAGATGCTTGTTAGCTTCAGCTCCTGAGGAACCCTCCTGACTCCTTCCATGGTGGCTCCTTTTTGATAGCACTCTCCTGGTTGATTGTTTGACCATTGCTCCAAATCTAACTCTAGATCTTTTCCAAGCACTGATTCCGGATTTTAAATCCACAAGGGCTAGCTTTCTCAGTTAAAGCACTAAAATGTTGGCGTCAAAATTGGCCACAAACACCTAGTTGTATGAAAGAACTGATATTCAGTCACGGATCTCAGATAATATCTAATGTAGAGAATATAATATGAAAACGAACAAACTCAAAGTGAAAGCATGTAAAAAGAGGCAATACTTATGGTGGTTCAGCCAGTTTCAGCCTATGTCCACTCTAGAATAATCCTTTTTATTGTATTATACTTTTTTTACAGTTACAATCTAAAATCCAAGAATAAAATTGGTAGAGTGTAGTCTAGGTTGATGATAACGAGAAGCAGAAAGAAGATCCCTTTCATGATGCCATGCTTGGAGAAGACAAGAAAATATCTTGCTTAAAACCCAAATACGAAACCCTGAAGACAAGACGAGCATGCCCAAAAAGTTTGGGGCCCATCAGAGCCCATAATAGGGATCAATATCGATCCTTTTTTTGGTGGAATCATGTGATGCGATCCCTATGGTGTGTTCCTTGTATTGTAATATGCTTGTTCTTTAAGTTTCATGTTTATAGCTTCTATAGATCATGAGTTATTGACCAATCATTGCTGCTTTCTCCTATCATCATACGGTCCCTATGGTGTGTTCCTTGTATTGTAATATGCTTGTACTCTAAGTTTACGTTGATAGCATCTATAGAGCTTGAGTTATTGACCGATCATTGCTGCAAATCCAACTAAATCAATCCCTGAATAGGGATTGGGACCGATCTCTCCAGTCTCCTCTAAATTACGTGCAATCCTTAGAGGAGCTTCTCCATGTTATATTATGTCTAGCTTCCAAGTTTCATGCCAATTAGATTAGTAGAACTTGAGTAATCGATCGACCTTTGTTGGAATATGTTAGAAGACTAATTATAGCTGATCCCTATATAGGGATATGGGTCAATCCCTCCAAATGCCATATGATCCGTAGGGTAGACTCCCTAGGGCCCCTCTTCCTATTTCCAAAGTTTCACTTTAACCCAGCTTGTGGTTGTTGAGTGTATGCATCCTATTTAATCCTATCTCTTTATTCGGATCTCTCTATTCCAATCCCAATTCTAGGGGAAGTATTAGTTCCATACTTAGTCATCTTTTGAGTGTTGTCCATCTGAATCCATTTGACTTTAGTCTATAGTGTCAAATATAATCGATCTCCAATCCTAGTAACCATCTCTCTGGGCTTTCTGCCTTGATGATCATGAAGTCTGTTGGATTAATCCACCTATGTATTGCCTTGCCAAAAGACGGGTTAATAAAAACTATTTTGAAACCAAATTGAACCACAATTTTTAAGAATCTTCTTAGAAATGAAATGATTTTGTTGATTTTTGATTAAGGAAACAAGAACCTGAAAAGGACTTCGGAGTTTAAAATATCTAGTAAAAGTATAGAGATGGACAAATGAATCCTACAATGAGGGGCCAAAAGGAAAAATTGTCACTCCTATACTCATTTCTCAAGAAGGAGTATATTTTCATACCAAAAAAGTCAAACTATTGGATCCGATAGAAAAAATCTAACAAAAGAAGAGAGACATGAGCAAGAAGCATATTATCACTATCATAAAGCTAATGGGATTGCACTAAAGATTATTGAGCTTTGTCAATCATCGAATACTATGTAAGGAAAGGAGAACTAAAATAGTTTTTCAGTCTCAATGTTCAAGGATTTAAAGGAAATGTGAGCAAAACCATGTATAAAGGGGAATTAATAATCGAAATTCCATCTTTAAACAAAAAGGGCTTTAATGAACTGTAAAGACCTCCGATGTCACCGTAAGGCCAGATTGAGGCGCCCATCCAAAGAATGATGGTAAATCAAGCCTTTAGTCCTACCATCCGGCCTGACTAAAGCACCCATTTAAGGAGATGGACAAAAATCCTTCGTTCCCATCACAAGGCGTGGTCGAAGCACCCATCGAAAGAGTGATGATCAACCAAGCCTTTGGTTCCACCACATGGCCTTGCCAAAGCACCCATTCAAGGAAAATAGATAAAAAGCCTTCAGTCCTACTATAAGGCCTGATCAGTGCATTCATCCAAAGAGTTACGGTTAATCACCCCTTTGGTCCCACTGTCCGGCCTGGTCAAAGCATCCATCCAACGAAGATGGATGAAAAGCCTTCGGTCCCCCACAAGGCCTAGACGTAGCACTTATCTAAGGAGTGATAGTCAATCAAGCCTTTTATCACACTGCCCGGCCTAACCAAAGCACCCATCTAAGTTAAATGGACGAGAAGCCTTTAGGCCCCGACATCCATAAAAAAAGTGACAATCAAACCAAGCCTTTGAATCTACAAAGGAGGAGGTTAGTTCAATCATTAATCATCTAAAGTCGGTCGAAGTATTCAAAAAACATAAAAACTATGATGATGAGAAAAACGAAGCTATTCAAAGCAGTGTACCATGAGAAGCCAGGTGTGTAGAATTTTATTTTACAAAAACAACTATGTTACACATTACCATACGATGATATTACACGATTTTATATAATAATGTTATACAGCATTTCACAATGTTTTCACATTGCATAATGATATGATAACTTCCTTCCACAACTAGATGTTTTCTTTTAAACTCTTGGCCTTAGAGGATGACAGAGAGAATAATGTTGATAAACTAGCTCCTTTCCTTTTCTGACAACATCGAAGGTACGAAGGAGTTCTTACTAGTTAAAATCCTTATATCAAATCAGAGGTCTTCCAATTTCCTCTAAAGCATCATAACACCCATACTAGAAGAAGTGTAGTACCATTAATAGCTAGAGATAACCGCCTTCCTTATTCTATAATTTCTTCCCATACATAAAAATGTAAAGTCAATTTTCAAATCAAAAGCTGCTATAACTCAGTTAAATAATCAATAAGAGATTCGAGTTGGGAAGCTATAGTAGAATAAAAATGCATTAATTCGAGTTGATCTTTAAACCTTTTTACCTTGTTTACCGACGTTTCTAGTGCAGTAAGAGGGTTGATAATGTGTTGGATAGCTATAAGAAGGTGTTTTATCAATTTATTCTCTTTATGGCGAATGACATTGAGGAAATCAATGGAGTCAATCTGAATTAATAGCACTTTCTCATAAGTTTTTTCAACACTTCTTAACTGGGAGATTTTATGAGATAACCTAATTTTATCATCTTCAAATGCTTTTATCGTTAGTGAAAGCTCATTACCTCGATACTCCAAAGTCTCGACCTCTAATCTGAGTTTTGAGAATGTTTCAATAAACTTCTTTTTCCAATAGTCCTTTACTTTTTGATTACACTATAACTTGAAGGATTTACTTAATCTTGCAAGTTCATAAGATTCACCTTTTAAGGACACGTCGGATACACTGCCACCATGCTCCAAGTGTCTCCGAGGCAAGGAAGAAGAGCTAAGCAAAGATACCTTCCTAAGAGGTTTGGTTGAAGTGGAGTAGGCAATCCCTTTTCACCCTTAGTCAATATGAGTTTATACTAGTGACATTCATTATTGTAATTCATTACAATAATTTCCAAATCAAAAATATGTTGGTCAAATAGAGTAATTTTTGTATCATAATCTAATTGTTATTGGGGATTAGAGCATCAGTTAAGCCTTTTTATTAGTCCTGCGATATCGCCATCCTTTAATAAAACATTCTTTTTAACATCCTAGGCCATCTCTTGAGAAGTCTTTAAAATGGATCCCACATATAGATACTTTTCATGCCATTTGTTAGCTTCCACATCATCAATGGATTTTTGAGCCAACGAGAGAATAGGAAGATCTATCTGTTAAGATTGCCATTAGCCTAGCTTGAATGTTCTTGAGACATTGGACAATATTAGTATCATCCAAAGATAAAGGCAGTTCATCAATCTAATTAGAAAACAAATAGTAATGAACTTCAAGTGAAAGAAAAAAATGGAGAAATATGAAAGATTGTAAAATTTTCATTATTAACCAAGAAAAAAGCCATTACATTCATAGTTATAATGGCCACAAGAATTACAACACAACCAATTCCTCACGTCAAAAAGGATATCTTGAATCTTTTGAAAGGAGGAAGATGAGATAGGAAATGTAGTACTAAAAGGTGCCTTAATACCAAGAGGGATGTTAACTGAGGGGAACCCCCAGTAGTCCCATTCTTTAGGAGGAAGGCTAAGTCTGCCGCACCGTAACATGGTATAGTTGGTTTAAATATCATGAATGAATTAGTTTTTGTGGTCCCCTAAGAAAGAGAAGTCTAAATTCGAGAACTGAGTATACACGTGATAGAGATCCAAAAGGAAGTAGTATTTTGGTAAGCATGACTTGTTAATCAAGGAATGATTTTCTTTAAAAATCCTTTTTATTCTAATCAACTTACTTAAATTATCTCTTGTTATTGGAGTTGATGAAAAACATGAATAAATTTAGAAACTTGCACACTAATGATGAGTATATTAAAATACAATGTACACAAAATTAATACAATTTTAACTTAAAAACAAAAGATAATTAATTTACAACATTATAGGGGTTTGTAAAAAGTAGACTGTTTATAATACTTGATAACAAAAATATCTCCATTAAATTTAACCTTATCAGAAGGTAGGATCTCAATAATTAAAGGCGATGTAGGAACCCTAGGCAAATTCCAATACTCCCCTAGGTAAGGGTCAGATCCATGCAAATCCAAGTATCTTTTATGAAGGCATCTTAATAGTCTCAAGTAGCCGTCACCAAGAAAAGAAAAGTCGATCATGGGAAAATGAGAATATAGAGGATATAAACACACCATCAGTTGGGCTCTATCCTCAATCAACATCCAAAAGAGCATGGTCACCATATTTTCCTTGTGAAAGTTGGCCGGGTGAAAGAGCAATTTTTGAAGATGAGTGTGGTCTTCTTATTCTTGAAATCCTCAATATACTTAAGACATTTTAAAAATCTCATGTAACTCTCTTTTGATTTGTTTAGTATTAATTTCCTTTTTTTGTCTAATATAATCTCAATTTAATTTCTATTTTCCCTTCTACACTGATAATTAAAAATATATTAAAAAAATACCTATTATATGTACACACACACACACATAGATACATATATATGAGAAATAGGTGGCATTCAAACCAATATAAGATACCTGTAGGGGAGTCACTACAATGTTTGGCCTAAAGGATCGAACGTGGGAAGCATCAAAAGGAGACTCGCCTAACTTGCTCGATTCAGCGTACACTAACTTGCCGGGAGGAGGTGCAGAAGAAGGATCTTTGTTAGATTCTTTATTAGTACCAAAAAAGGGAGGTCGGTGGTATAACTTGGACCTTGGAAGGTTTCTGGTCTGCCTTGGCTAGAACCATTGCTTCCATCCCCTTTTAGTGAGTTACCTACCTTAAGCAGAGCAACAATTGTCACCATCTCCATCATTTTCATCATCATCGTCATTTTCATCATCTCTATCGTCCACTTCTTCATTTTCTGATTCTTCATCATAATCTATTGGAATATCTTAAAAGAGCCAAAGACTTGACGGGATCGATAATAACTTCATCCATAGCTTTAGAATAGTCCCTAGGAATGCAATCTAAAAGAATGTCGAATTTCCTTTTCTAATTTGTTTCTGCATTGCTAAATGAAGGAAAGTCTAAGTTTGGTTATTGATCAACGTTATCCTTATAAATGATAAATAGATCTACTTCAACACACTACTCCTTCCACCAAGGAAGATAATCACTCAAAAAAAAAGTAACCTTAGACTTTATATCATGAAAGGAGGATTTTAGCTTGTTAATGGTAAGATCTTTCTTATCTAAATTTTTCCCTACAACTGGAACTCGAGCTGAAGTTGTTCAGAGCTCAGAAACCTCCAAATCAACTTGAGAAATTTTGTCCTAGAAAGCTTTTGCCTGCTCTTTCAGGTCCTGAGATCTTTTCTTTATAGACTCCTTTTTAGAAGAAAGCAAATCGTTATTAGATTGGAGACCATGAACCTAGGTTTCGAGAGTCGATACCTTTGCGGAAAATGAGGAGATTAATTCCTACAGTGAGAACATGCTTTGGGAAGAAAGCAAGGACGATTGCTAAAAATTTGACACATGTTGCCCAATCTGAAAAGTTACATGGAATGAGAATAATGAAGAGAGAAGAAGATTTCAGTACATATATTCAAAAAAAGAATCAGTACCTGGATAAGATGTTGTAGGAGGAAAACCCAAGTGTCTTTAGAAAAAAAGAGATGGAGAAACTTCTAAAAAGCTTCACGAGGTAAAAATGGTAGAGTGAAGGTTACTTGTTAGTCGCTCTACAAAAATCCATGTTAGAGGGAGAACCCTATCCTAGAATGAGGAGAATGAGGAATGTCCTTAGAAGAAAGAGAATTAAGCCTAAAGGTTTGTTGTAAGGAGGGTATTGACTTGTGTAGAGGAAGACGATAAATATCAGTGGTAGAGTCTTAGGTTGGAAGAGTGTTTACAGTGTTGACGATGCTAGATGTAGGAACTGTAGGCAGAGGTGTAGTAATCCTGGGTTCTTTAGGCTTCTTAAATGAAATCTCAGAGGAAAAAAGCTCAATGCTAGAACCTTTTCATTTCTTTAATCAAGCTAGTGTCAAAGCATTTCTACCATATAAATAATATGCAGTGAAGGGGCTTTTGGTGGCATGGATTTCTCAACGACTCTACAAGAAGTAGGCAAATTGAAAGGACCTTTGTCAAATGATAAAGCATCTACACTAACCAGATGTACTATAGGAAGACCTTTTTATAAAATAAAAAGCTCAAGGAAATTCATGTTATAAAAAGGAATGAAAAGTAAGGGGTAAAACCTAGAGAATATCCTATACTACCAATGGTGGAGCTTTGTATCAGAGAGTTCACGGAGAGAGCATCAAGTTTGACTACAATAAAGGTCGTAGGCAGTTTCACTTTTTCTTCATCATCGAGGGTCACCCAAGACACGATAAGATGGTTGAATCAGAGAATACCTTCTAAGCATTTCTTTAGTAAGGAGTCTCAATCAACTTCTTAAAATTTTGAGGCACCACTAAAGGAATTAACCATGGTGCAAAATCTTAGGAACTATATTCTTTGGGTTAGTAGCTGATAATCATCATCAAAGATAACTCAATAAAAGTCAATATGAATAATATAAACAATGATTAAACAAAATCAAGAATAAACAATTTGCCAAAAATAGAAAAGCTATCCGTAATGTTTGGAGAATAACATTTAATGAAGAAAAATTGACCACTCTAGTCTTTTGGCCTATTGACGAAATCAAAAAATACTCCATAACCCACAGAACTAAGATAGTAAATAGAACCTTTAGGTTGTTGCTTCATCTTCTAAAACGTAACCAAATAGCACATGGTAGAGGGAGATAGATCTTCAAACTAAAGTTCCTTAAATAAGATGAATAGAGAGTTGATATAGCTGTAAGAGTTAGGATTTAGCTAAATAGAAGTAATCTTAAGATGAGACAAGACATTGGATATGATTGGACTAAAGGATAAATAATAAGAATGATAGATGTGAAGAGGAGTGAAGGTAAAATCCTATTTAGAGGAAAGTTCATTCTGTCATCTGAACTTAGAGCCCTAGCTTCAGTCCCTAATATGGCGAAATAATGCAAAACAGAATCGACATCCTCTTGTGTTGTGAAATAGGATTAGTGAGAGGTGTAGATCTTCTCCTCAAAATAATCTTTAACCTTAGAGATTAGGAGAGTTAATCGTTCCTTTAGGGTTTTCCTTTTTTCCCTTCGCCGTGGTACCTACAATGATTAAATTTTAAGTGTGAAATCGGGCTTTATTAACAAAGATAGAACATTACATATGGGAGTTTCAAAGAAATGAATGATAAGTGGTAAAATAGGTTTTGTGTGTGTGAATACTCCAATTACGTTTCCAAAAGTCAAGTTTACTTCACATGCATGAATATAGCAACACGTATATCCTTCCTATATGTATAGCTGAATCAATATATATGTATGTACTTAGCTTTCTTAAGTGTAAAACTAGTATGCAAATGTCGATACCTAAACTAAACAACAACTAAGACGGATAAATTTTTATTAAGCTATTGTAAAGTAACGTTAATCTATGAAGTATGCATTTAATTTATGACAAATTTAAATAAATAGACAGTTCTTGAATGTTAAGGTATTATACACTAATAATAGTAGATAAAATTAGTGTTCTTTTAAACATGGGGTCATAGTATGATAGATAATTATGAATAAATAAAAAACAACTTTCTAGCTGAGACCCACTATGTAATGACCATAAATTCACAAGTTAGAAAAATGTGAATTAATTTGAAAATTATAAAATTAAAAGTTTATTAACTTAGAAGAAATGATTTGAACCCAACAGATTAGCAATAATCCAAGTTTAACGAATACGTGTGAATACATTATTCGGGCTAGTATCGATAAAAGTCTCGAAGACCGAGATATCGATAACAGTATTCCGAAGCACAAACGGTCGTGCACGAACCTGGATACAAACACTTATATTTTTATCTAAGGATGATTTTGGAATAAAAATATTTACTTCTTGCAGATGGCTTTCTTCTGGAATGTCAGATATGCTTTTGCTGGATTATCACTGCTCAAGATTGTATGCAGTGAATTATGTTGCTTAGTTTTATTTTATGTTTGCTGATTGTATGTTTGTATATTTGGTTGTGTTATTTACATTGAAACTGTCAAGATGGTTGTAACAGGTTGTAAGTTTTGTGGCATTGTATCTGTTGTAATGTTGCTTAAGTCAATAAAATGAGTTTATGCTCTTGCCTTTCAAAAAAAAAATATTTACTTTATTTTCAAGAATAAAGCACGTGCTTCGCACATAGAATCGATGAAAATTGTTTTATCAATAAATAAGTTTTTCTCAAAATAAATAGCTGCAATTTTTATACATATACTTATTTGACTATACGAACCATAATAAGTAATAAAAATATTTTTGTGTTTATGGTCAGGAAAAGGATGATGATGTCATCATTTTAAAAATTGTCGTTTATGGAAAGTTTTCAGTAAATTGACCTTAAATCATTTAATAATCATTTTAAATACTAAATAAGATGTTTTTATTAATAAATAATAATGGAAATATTATTTATGATCTTCGTTTACAGATATATAAAGCTTACTAAAAACTGAAAATGTGACTGAAAATCAAAATCGGTATTCGTTTTGGTTTAACAAACGGAAGTTGTAATCGGTCAACGAAAGATTGAAGTGCACATACACACACCCATAGGAAGATAGAGATATTTGTATGTAGGTATGTGTGAATATGTATATATATGTGTATGGTGTGTGTGATGTGATATAAAGGAGAGAATATCCTTGATTTGACATAAATCAAGGGTTATGGCTTTGATTTGACTTGCCTGATTTGGGGGTATGGCATGAATAGTGCAAAGTTTGTAGTGTAAGGGTATGGTGATGTAAGGGTATGGTGTTGAAATGACCATTGATGTGACATATTATGATATTTTAATTTATAAACTCTTCCTTATAAACACTCCTCCCTCTCAATCTTTTTTCACTCTTTACTTCACTCCTTCATCTTGTTCTTCTCACTACTACAAAACAGGCCATTTGCGTCGGTTGTTTACCCCCCTTTTGCATCAGTTCAACAACCGATGCATATGCAACCGATGCAACAGGCTTAACACTTTATCACCAGTTCTGAAACCGATGCAAAATGGTCCTTTTTGCATCGGTTGTTACTAACAACTGATGCAAAAAATCATGCTTGGTAGCTTGAACACAGCCCCATGTTGCATCGGTTGTAATGAAAACCGATGCAACAAAGAAACTTGTTGCATAGGTTGTTGTTCAAAACCGATGCAAACTAATCCCTCTATTGCATCGGTTTTTTATAACAACCGATGCAAACTAATCCCTCTATTGCATCAGCTATTTATACCTAATGCAAAAAAGCCATTCTCAGAAACCATTATTACAGTACTCAAATAGAATGTATATATATTAATTATTATAACAAACAATTATTGCATGCAATATTACAATCATTCAAAATAAAAATTGATGGCAAATACATAATCAGATTTAATAATTCGATAAAAGAATAAAAACATAAATAAATTCCACAATACATAATCAGACAGTCAGTAGTAAAAAATAAATGCAGCGTGTTATATGTAGACACAAAAATACATATATACAGAGAAGAGAATGTATCGTTGACCGTGGATAAATTAAACAGAAGATGGTCTTCAAATGCACAAACCTTCATCCTATTTTGTACTTGAGCTACCTGATAGAAAAGATTACATGTAACGACATGAAAACAAAGCAGGGACGTGGAGGAACTGTTAGAATTACAATTGAGATGAAATGAATGAAATATGGTAACTCAATTATTAATAAAAAAGAATGGATTGTGTAGGTGTATCAAAGTAACATTGATTATTTTTTTTCTTTTCAGTTTTTTATATCATGTCATATCCTTCCATCATGTACACATTTGTAAACATTGTGCTTCTCATACACTAGTTAGTAAATAATGGTCAAGGTCAAATCGTATTACCTTTACCAATTTACCAGACTCGGTCATTCTTTTCAACCTTACGGAAAGATCTTGTTTGAAGTCTGGAGGAAGCACGCCAAGGCACTACAAAAATACCATTAAGAGTAAGTGAATATGCGATAGCGAAGCAACATGTTTACTAGATCAGAGAAAGTAGAACAAATGTTTTGCATATATAGTAGGAAAACGTGATGTGTCGCATAAATGTTTTGAAGCTAATAAGCAGAGAGGAGGTTATACAACCGCAGTTTTGCAAAGTATCAGAAATATAAAATACAATTGACCACTTATGACACATTTTATTTTCAGGAAGGCTGAAGTACAACAAGGGGAACTGTTAGTGGCACATTTTATGCTGTTTGCAAGTGGCCAGAGCCCAATCGATAAGCGAATAGAAATAACATAGCTTTAAAATATGGTTATTCCTGCACCAGAATCAAGCTTAGCAAATAAAATTCAAGCGCACAAGTAAAGATATAAATAAATTGCAAAAAACAAAGACATCAAAATATAATGATTTAATCGAAATTAAAACGCCATATTTTATGCAGCATTTATGGTACTTCTATATGGTTTAAATGACAATGATGTACTTATTTTTGTTTAAATTTATATTTTTTATATTCTAAAAGCTTAGGTTAGACAAATAAGTTAATTGCACATTTTTGTATGTTTGATTAATGTAAATTGACGCATGATATATTATCGATGATGTTTGGTATGTTGTTTTGTTAAATTATAAATAAAACATTCGAAGTTTTAACTTACTTCTTTTATAACAAATGTAATTATCGTTCCAACATCTTTATAGAGTATACTTTAACTTCATACATTGAAAATTTACACCACTTTTAAAATTTTAAAAACCGTTGATGACTCAATCACGAGTTACAGCACTTCTAAAAATATACAGCACTATTTGTTATTATGTCATGTGTTTTAACTAATAAATTGCTTTATTTTTAATAACAGTAACGGTTTAAAATTTTCTTCAGCATTGTGCACGAAAGCAAGGATCATCACTACTGCCAATCAAAATTTTAACTAGAGAATGTGAAATGTTAGCATCCTAAACTGAATTTCCTAAAATTCCAAAAATGGAAAATGAATTATTTATAATAAAAAATCGTGGTAAGCTGTGTACTACTACAGCACTGATCTCTATGTTTATGGCAATAGCTGTTTTATTAGACCCATTAGGAATTATTTAAGATAAAATAAAAATCATGGTAAGTTGTGTATAACTACGGCACTGACCTCTATGTACATGGCAATAGCTGTTTTATTAGACCCAGTAGGTTCCTTTGAGTTGGCTATTGCTTCCAGTACCATATTATCAATCCTGGATGTAAATAAACAGATTGCAAAATTGAATCAAATATATAAAAGTATTATTTACTGTTTACCATAAATAAATTGATGCTCACACACCTAACTTTGTGTTGTCATATCAGTTATCAAGTCAAACTTGATAGAGTTCGTAAAACTATTTTGTTTATGCGAAAAGGTACTTGCTTTTTTTGCACTTAATTGTGTCAATCCTATGACTGTAATCATCGGTAAGGGGAAAATAGATAGAGAGAAGAATTAGAGAAAGATTCAGTCAAAACTAGATGTAACCGAATAAGCAACAACTCGGAGGAGGAACGGAATGTAACTTATTGATTTAATTAGTTGCACAATCTAACTGTTGTGTCGTGCCTTTTGTACCTACATGCAATATCGACAATTATGGACGATGGGCTTACAATTGAAAGCAGCATAAAAACACGTTCAGGTGAGGTAACACTCATCTCAAATCTGATTCATAATTAGATGCTTCTATATTTGCATCAGATTTGGTACGTAACTAAAGGTTACGAAGAAAAAACCATGGCATACTAAGTCTTAATTATAGCAAGTCTAAAAGACAGATTTCCAGAAACAGTCATTTTAGCGCTATCAATGATCTTGGGCTATCATGCCCAGACGTGCTCTGCTGGTTATCTTTACTAAGACTAAGAAAGCAACATATTTATGTTTATGTTAAGCAATCATATGATGCATGACTGCATTAAACACTTACTTTTAATCCGATATCTTAGGAATATCCAAAATCTTAGGAGCAACTTGCAAGACAGGTTCAACTGGTACAATAGCCAAGAAATAGACTTATTCCAAATGATTATGAACAAATGTATATTCCTTTATGGCAGTGAAATGCTCATTTATTATTTTCAGATATATACATCTAATCATTGTAAACATATGTAATGTCTAGCTAGTAACAATTATTCTATAAGTAAAAGACTTACCAGTGACAATGCATGCCTAGTTTGGAGAATTTTCTTCGACTGTGTCATCAGGTTCAGGTCCTTGAACTCGAGTACGATAAAGAGGAACGCCTTCTAGAAATCTGACTCTTCCTTTTAGGATTAAGCTTAAATTTCCATATGTTGACACATACGTTTCTTACAGGCAGATTGACATTTCTCATACTGCGAATGCTGTAATTTGGAAGGAATCAAGCCTTGAATAGTACAAGTATAGCTGTAGAAACCGACCCGGTTATAAGAAACAGCGCCCATAAACTGTCTTGGTGTCCTTGTAACACATGATAATATTTCCAACCAGGGAAGAAAATCAGTCAGTATGTCTTTCAACACCAAGGTCGTCTTTTCTTTTCCATCAAATGGTGCCTGAATCAGAATTGGTAGTACATAAACATACTAAATTGACATAAATATAAAAAGAACACAAATAACATAAGACCCAATAGTGAGGCAACTAAAACTTATTAGCGATATTTTGGGCACCGAGAGGGATTTGAATTGGAAATGAAAGGGCGTGCAGAGATAGAGAGAAAACCTTATTAATACTCTGGATTGAAAGGGAGAGAGAAGACTAAAAGGCAACTAAAACTTCTAATATGAAATATGATTACATATGCACAAAAGGCAAGGCATGGAGGATCAGAATGAAATTCATCTAAAATTCTAATAATTCAGTATTTGAAGTGAGGATGAACAAGATGGAAAAAAAAGTGATTGCCCTCTATTCACTTACTGATAATTCAGTATTTGAATTTGAATACATCCACTATTTACGACTATAGTTAATTTTTTGGAGGTCGTTGCCTCCAATAAAATACTAAATTTGAATCATATTCCTTAAATAAATAAATAAAATAAAATAAAAATCTTAAATGCTAGCCAAAATATCGTTAAATTCCAAAAATATCTTATCCTAATTTTTCTAACTAGCGGATAAAGTCAGCAAATACACCAAATCCAAAGATTAAATCTTTACGCACATGTATTTACTCCTCCATTTCTCCGCATCACTTCTCCTTTCACCCATCAAAAAATGGAAGTCTCAATATTCATCGTCCTCTTCACCATCCTATCCATTTCATCTACACCTGCAACCATCCACAACGTAATGGATTACGGAGCCAAACTCGATGGCAGATCCGATTCAACCACTTCATTCATGTCTGCATGGAAGGATACCTACTCTTCACCCAAACCCGCTATGTTATACGCTCCCAACGCTACTTTCCTTCTAGGTCACATAAATTTTACTGGTCCCTGTACAAGTCATCAGATCACATTTCGTAATAATGGGACTTTGATCACTGATCCAACGCTCAAAGAGCATTGGATCAAATTTGAAAGGATTACCAGTTTGACCGTTGATGCTGGAGTTTTCAATGGTCAAGGCAAACATATTTGGAAATGCAAAGCTAAATCTAATAAGCCTACCAATTGACCTATGGGCGGTTACGTAAGCCATTATTGTTTATTGCATTTTAATTTTGTTTCTTAATGGTTCATTAACATCAAATTCCACATTGATGCAGATGATGACGGTTTCTCATTCCAGACCCGTAAATATGGAGTCTCTAGGTATGCTTCTGTTATCTTTCCAGACTCGAAGGCCGAGTGGTATTCATGTATACCATTGAGTCTCTCAATCTGTTCGTATTTGTAGTGCAGCACATCTTGTAAGTAGTTGATGACGAATGACTCATTACATCACACAGAGATAGCAGCACATTAATTGACTATAGGCTAAGAGATTGTGTCCTGGTGGAGCACCAATCAATTTTGAATTTACTTTCGATAAGAATGAAATATAAGAATCAATGTAAACTGCAAACTGCTCTTCGGATCTACAGTAGTTGTTTGTTCTCAAACTAATCGATGGACAATTTCTGGCTACTAATTGTTAAAACTTCAGCAGGTAATTGATAGTTGATGGAACAAAAGATTGTTGAATATATTATGATCTATGCTAAAATTACATGAGAAATACCAAACGTTATCAAAACCGATATAATTATTCCAATGTTTTCAAAATATAAATTCTGAAGAGTTATATGTTCACATTCAAGCTACTTTCAATATTTTAGTTTATTTATTTTGGATAACATCAAATTGTTTTAGGACTATGAACATGTTTAGTATGGTATAATTTTCTTGCAAAAGCCTTATCAATTGATCAAATTTCTATGCATTGTAGAGGTTCATAAAAACATTATTCTCCCACATGTTTTATACTTTGCAACAAACTAGAAATATTGTGATGAGCCTGGTATGAAATTTCGTTCAAGAGACAGCGGACCATCGGGAAACAGTAAAATGACGCCTAACACCTGATGGTTCTATTGCTTTTTATGATTTAGAAAACGAGCTTTGTGTTTTAATATTTCAATTTCAATATATGTATGTCAACTAATCACTCCAATTATTTATATGTTTTCTTCTGTTGATATATAATATGATGTTCACCTTATTTGTATGCTAGACTAGATGGACATCACAGAATATATGCATTGGTCATTTATACATTGCACTGTTACTGGAACTTCAAAAAATGTCAAGAGACGTAATTTTCTAAAAGAATTCCGCACAAAATAAAATTGTTACTAGGAGAACATGCTTATCTTATAAAATCTTACCATGCACTGTTATGCTCTTGAAACATTCTCCACTACAATTTGAAATCACATACCCTAAGTTCCTTCCTCCGTTCTCCTCTCGTTTCAGAAGTAAAATGAAAAAATCACAGTCGCCATTCAACCTGAAGATTTTCATCACTGCCACCAAATTTGTAAAATAACGCCAAAGATGGAAAAAAAATCTAATCAAAGAAGTGCTTTTGGGTTTCAATATAGGCTAGGCTAATTTTGCAACAGATGGAAAAATTAAACAGAACAATTGTAAACAAGCAGTACACTCGATATCGGCTAATAGTACCATATTTAACAATGTCAAAATCGCATTTTTAACAGTGCAGAAAGATTCAAGGTAACTTAAAAGAATTCGAAGCCAATCCACCAACCTTTACTACTTAAAGTGAAAGAGCAATCATCAAGAAACTCTTCATCTGATCAAAGCACAACGAAATTACCTGAATGACGTCGCAACCCAACCCTTTCACCTTTAATCCAGACTCTCGAGCATCACCACAACACCATTGCACTTCCTCCAAATTCGAACACCTGAACTTGCGAATCTCACAACAAGCGAGCATCGGACACGACCCAAATTTGCCACTTGATTTTCATTGATTTCGATTTAAAAAAATTGAAAGAAAAGGTAGTTACCGTGTTTTTACAATTCTCAGTGAAATGTAATAGTCGAAATGTCTAGGGTTTGAGATGAGAGAGAGGAGAAGAAGATGAAGGAGAAAACGGGAGAGGAATTCTTTTGGATTTATTTAAGGTCTAGGGTTTTTTTCGTGGGAAGGAGGCGAAATACTTGAAACAAACGGGAAAATAAGCGACGGAGAAAAATTGGGATGGCGGAATGACGAAAGTGCGTAACCAAAGGCATGCAAATTAATTCAGTAGCATCGGTTGACTTTAAAACCGATGCAACTACAACTGTTTGCGTCGATGTATTTGCATCGGTTGTTGGTGACAACTGATGCAAATTTGATTTTTTATTACCTATTGCTTTCTACGTACCAATTGCATCGGTTATTAAGACAGAACTGATGCAAATAGTTCTATTTGCATCAGTTTTTACTTCAACTGATTCAAATGAGGTAATAGAAATGGCATGTTTTGTAGTAGTGTCTCTTTCTCTCTTCTCTTCCTTAAACTCATAAATGGTTTCTTCGTAGAATGTTAGAAAACATTTTTTGTTCAAAAACTTATATCTACACTTCTATTTGCATCTACTCTTCATTCTAAGTAGATCTATACTTGTTTCACCATCTAAAACCACTCAAACACCAAAAAGACCCCTAGACCGAAACTTAGTAAAAGAGGAAGAGACATTTGGCTTAAGCAAGGTCACCGGACGGCGTAGCTTTGGCTTAGGAACATTCGTGTGGAGTTTGGTTAGCTTGTAGTGATAATTGCTTTGTTGTTTATTATATAAAGCTAAGAAATTTGTGGTTTAAGTTTAAGACATGTATAAACATGTATTTTTGTGTTTAAATGTTTGGAATATGTTTGTGGTGACTAGATCTATGAAGTTAGTAAGGCAAAAGATAGAAAAAATTAGTAAATTACTAGATCCAGAAAAGTTAGTAAGAAAAACCTTTGAAAAGTAGAAAACTATACATTACTTTGTTCGCTAATGTTGTGTATCATAATTATATGATTATTTGGATGCTATATTGTGATAATCAAGTTTGTATGTTTTATAATTACTTGATTATGTTGAAAAGTCACGTTAATACTGTGAGAAATGCGGATTACGGATCTTAAGGCTAAGATTAACACTAGAGGGGGGTGAATAGTGTTAATAAAGAATTACTAAATCTTTTTGAATTTATGTTAATTTAGACACAAAAGTTGCAATATACAGAAACAGGAATAATCATAGAAACAAACACAGATGCAGAAATAAAATAAAAGCAGTAAAGGAAAGAAAACACCGGATTTTATGCTGGTTCAGAGTTTCCCTACATCCAGTCCCGCAACACAAGTACGGATTTACTTTCAACAGCAATCGTATAATTACACCCTCGGTTTCAAGGCTACGAGGTACACCTTCCAGAATTTCGATCCTCTGGGTAGAGATACTTGATTTCCGGGCCGCAAGTTTACCCAATTGATTTACCAAGGCTACAATCACACCTTTTCTTGCTTAATAAATTACAAAGAAGTCTATAACTCTGAATAGCACTGAGAACCTTGTAAAGATAGTGATAGAAAATCAAACTAGAAGTAATCGAGTATGATTCAATGATGATTTCGGCATAGTAATGATAAGAATATGTATTAAGAAATGAGGAAGAAGAGGAGTGAAAACCAGAAAAAAGTGATTGAAAATTCGTTGAAACTAACCCCTATTTATAGAAGAACAACAGCCATGACTATTCATGAAGAGTAATGGCGAATAGACACTTCTTTTGAAATTTGAATTTTTGAACCAAACTGTCACCATGTCGACATTGTATCCATAGGCATGTCGACATCCCAAAGCATTTTGTGATGTTTTGAATTTCTTTGAAAATAACCTTTATCTTATATTAAAACTATTTTAAACTTTATAAATATACTTGACTATAGTTGAAATTCACAAGTAAATATAAAGAAATATATATATATATATATATGTATATATATAGAATTTAAGTATAATTTTATATTTAAATCCAAGTATAAATATTTAAAGTTAGATATAATATTTGAAAATATAGTTTAAAATCAGAAGTAATTTGACTTTGAAATTAAAGATGTTTTTGAGGCTAAAATTATTTAAAATCAGGATCGAGGGTTTTTAATCTTTTAAAAGGAAAGTTTTGAAATCATTTTGAAAACAAGATAATTTTGTAAAATCATTTGAATTAAAATTAGTGGATACAAAACAATGTCCCACTAGATTTTCGTAGGTTCCATCCTACTTAGGGTTCCATCCCTTTAACGGGCTCGAAGTGGATTCCATTCCACGAATAGATTGGATTTTAAGATGCCAGTGCTTTTCTACGAGTTTTAACAAAAATTCCTAATAAAAAATACTTATCCTTGAAATCTTAAACTCTTGATAATCTTGATTCTCAAGAGTCTTCTATCTTGATATCTTGAATCTCTATACCGTACAGTCTTCATTCTTAGTACCTGCATGGTTAAATCCTGCATATACGTATATATCTAAACTTATAATGTTAGTATTTATATTTTATAATCTATTCTAAGGTTGTTGTCATCAAAACCATCATCTCACGGACTAATAATCTCCCCCTTTTTGATGATGACAACCTTTGTTTATAAAATATTATTTCTATCCTAATAACTCCCTTTAAAACTAACAACTCCCCCTTAATATATGCCTAACTACGCTATTTTATATTTCTCCCCCTTTGTCATCAACAAAAACTTACTCTACACTAGATAACTTCAAATTATATAACTCCCCCTTAAAATAACTCTCTGTGTCATGTGATTATAATGATAGTGTTATCATAAGTAATCATCACTTAGGTCTAATACTAAAACTTACTACTAACTATCCTAACTAAAATCCATGATAATACTTATAATTAAAACACATATAAGAACACGAATTATTTATTACGTATATGGTTGTATTTACATTTGCGTTCGGAAAACATAAAAACACAAACAACAATGGGAAGAAAGAGAAGAAACTAATGTGTGTTTCTAAACATAGAAGATCTATGAGTCGAACAGTTTGGATAGTGGAAACAGAAATTTCCACGTTGTTCGACAAGATTCCCATTTTTTTCGAAACACACTTCTCCAACACACACGACTTGGTCATCATCCTCCTCGTGCGCTTCTTCCATGGGTTCTTCTTCTTCGTCGCTGGCCTCTTGTTGTTGATTGAGTGAAGAGTCTTCATCGATCAAGACAGGGTTGGCCTGGTTGTCCATTAGGAATTTTTGCAAATTCCTAAGAATCTTGCCTTGCCTTTCCTGTTCCTTTGCCATACGAAGTTGAGTCACTTGAATATCAGTCAACATATGAAGTACATCCTTCATAGACTCCTCCATTTTCGTTACACGAGCAAGAGTAGTGCATTGGAATGGACCAGAAGTAGGAGAGGGGAGTGAGAAGTTGATTTTATGTTTGATTTTGAAGATGAAGCCGTGATTATGTTTATTTCAGAAGAGAGAATGAAGAGAAAACAGAGAGAATGAATTAAAAGTCGAAATTGAGAAGAATATATAACTAAATTTTTGAATTTTGGTGGGAAAATTTTAAAAAAATTAAAAACGTTATATGTATACATGTATACCTAAGGGATGTCAACATGGTCCTTATATTTTAACTCTTTTATTTATTTTTAATATTAATTATTAATTATACTTGTTTATTTATATTTTATATTTCAGTTATAGAAAAAATACCTAATTCTCTTCTTAATTTAGTAAATATTGATTCATTTAAAGGTTTTGTTAAGATATCAGCAATTTGATTCTCAGAATTGATATAATCGAGAGTAACTACTTCCTTGCTTATATTATCTCTGAGAAAATGATGTCTCGTATCAATATGTTTAGTTTGAGCATGTTGAGTAGTATTTTTGGATAAATTTATTGCACTAGTATTATCACAATAAATTGGCGATTTCGAGATATTTAGACCATAATCTTTTAAAGTTTGTTGCATATATATTACTTGAGAACAAGCCAAAGCAGAAGAAATATACTCTGCTTCAGTTGTTGATAAAGAAACTGTGTTTTGCTTTTTACTAAACCTGGAAACCAGAGAATGTCCTAAAAAATGAAAGTTCCACCAGTACTTTTTCGGTCTGATTTACAACCAGCATAGTTAGCATCACAGTAAGATATTAATTCAAAAGAATCATTTTTCGGGTAATCCATAATCAGATGTGTGTTTAACATATCTTATGATACGTTTTACAGCTTTTAAGTGGGTCTCTTTAGGTTGAGATTGATATCTGGCACAGACACAGACACTATGCATGATATCATGTCTACTAGCAGTAATATAGAGTAATGAGCCAATCATTCCTCTATATAATTTTTGATCTACATCTTTCGAGAGATCTTCTTTACTAAGGTACTCATTGGTTTCCATAGGAGTGGGTTTTCCACTCGCAGTAGTCAAACCAAATTTACTAATTAGGTCTTTAGCATATTTTTCTTGACTAATAAAGATACCATTATCTAATTGTTTTATTTGTAATCCTAAAAAGAAATTTAATTCACCCATATGATTCATCTCAAACTCCTTTGTCATTACTTCAGAAAATTCTTTATTCGTTTCAAAATTAGTTGAACCAAAAATGATATCATCTACATAAACTTGTACTAGTGGAATATCATTTTTATTTATTTTAATAAAAAGAGTATTATCTACTTTACCAATTTCAAAATTAGATTGCAATAAATAAGATCTTAGTCTATCATACCAGGCTTTAGGAGCTTGTTTTAGACCATATAATACTTTCTTAAGTTTATAAACATGATTTGGTAATTTATTATTTTCAAAAAGTGGTGGTTGTTCAACATATACTTCTTCTTTTACAAAACCATTTAAAAATGCAATTTTAACATCCATTTGAAATAATTTGAACTTATTATGATTTGCGAAAGCAAGTAAAATCCTAATGGCTTCTAATCTTTCTAAGGGAGCCAAGGTTTCATCAAAATCTATTCCTTCTTCTTGACAAAAACCTTGAGCGACTAATCGAGTTTTATTTCTAACTACTTCTCCTTGATCATTCATTTTAATAAACCCATTTAGTTCCATTTATAGTTTTATTTTTTGGTCTAGGAACAAGTTCCCAAACATCATTTCTGGTAAATTGATTTAATTCTTCTTGCATAGCCAAAATCCATGAATCATCAGTTGATGCTTCTTTTGGGTTTTTGGGTTCAATAGTTGATATAAAAGCTACATTACTCATTCGACTTAGTTGATTTTTAGTTTTAACAACAGATTGCATATCTCCCAGTATATTTTCTATAGGATGATCTTTTAAAACTTTTGTCCTTTTATTAGGATGATTAATTTCATTATTAGTTTCAATAGGTTCTTGATTTTGAGTGATTAAATCCTCTTCATCGTTTGTATCTTCAAAAATTTTGAAATTTTCATCAAATGAAACATGCATTGTTTCTTCAATGGTATTAGTTTTTAAATTAAACACTCTGTACGCTTAACTTTTATTAGAATATCCGATAAAGATACCTTTGTCGGATTTAGGATCAAATTTATCTAAATTATCTTTTGTATTTAAAATAAAGCATTTACTTCCAAAAATTCTGAAATAAGATACCTTAGGTTTCTTTGAATAAAGAAGTTCATACGAAGTCTTATCAGTTAGAGGTCTAATTAAAATTCTACTTAAAATATAACAGGCGGTAGCAACTGCTTCTGCCCAAAAATTCTTTGGTAAATTACTATCTGTAAGCGTAGTTCTCGCACACTCTTGATTCGTCCTATTTTTACGTTCTACTACTCCGTTTTGTTGTGGAGTTCTCAGAAATGAAAAATTGTGAGTTATTCCCTTTTTATTGCAGAATTCCTCAAACTTTTCATTTTCAAATTAACCACCGTGATCACTTCGAATAATTATAATTTTTAGAGAAAATTGATTTTGAATTCTTTTTGAAAAGGTCTTAAAACTTTAAATGTATCACTTTTATGTTTCAAAAATATTGTCCATATAAATCTAGAATAATCATCTACAATTACAAAAACATATTTATTTTGATTTATTGATAGAATTTGAGATGGACCAAATAAATCAAGATGAAGTAATTCAAGAGGTTTTGAAGTTGAAATCATATCTTTTAACTTAAAGGAACTTTTTCTTAGTTTTCCTAATTGAGAAGCATCACATAAACTATCTACTTTAAAATTCATTTTAGAGAGACCTCTTAGTAGATCATGTTTTGATAGTCTAGATAAGAGTTTGAAATTCAAATGTCCAAATCTCTTATGCCAAATCCACGGTTCACTTGTATTTGCCAACAGACACAGGTTATCATTTGAAACTTTCATACTAAGAATATAAATATATTTTTTCCTGACTCCCTTAAATATAATGGTTAAATTATTATCTTCAATATGACACTTATCTTTTTCAAATTTAATTTTATATCTTTTATCGCATAGTTGACTTATACTTAGCAAGTTATGTTTCAGATTCTTAACTAGTAAAACATTAGAAATAGTAGGAGTTTCAGAATTACCGACTTTGCCGATGCCAATCACATATCCTTTTGAATTGTCTCCAAAGTTAACCAGTCCTCCATCTTTGTATATTATATCACTCAGTATATCTGGATTGCCAGTCATGTGTCTAGAACATCCACTATCAAGTATCCATTTGTTCTTTCTGATATATACAATTTTTCCGTTGTGGATTGATTCCTCAACACCCATAAAACATGATTCCTGCACATCAAATAATCCTGGTAGACAACTTGAATTTGAATATTGATTATATGCAGACTCATGAAACAATGATGATTTGAACACTTCTAAATTAGTATTAACAAATATAGCCATTTTAAAAACTTTTCAATAATCAGATTATGAAACTTTGAAAACCTCGCTCTGATACCAATTGTGAGAAATGCGGATTACGGATCTTAAGGCTAAGATTAACACTAGAGGGGGGGTGAATAGTGTTAATAAAGAATTACTAAATCTTTTTGAATTTATGTTAATTTAGACACAAAAGTATGCAATATACAGAAACGGGAATAATCACAGAAACAAACACAGATGCAGAAATAAAATAAAAGCAGTAAAGGAAAGAACACACCGGATTTTATACTGGTTCGGAGTTACCCTACATCCATTCCCGCAACACAAGCACGGATTTCCTTTTAACAGCAATCGTACAATTACACCCTCGGCTTCAAGGCTACGAGGTACACCCTCCAGAATTCGATCCTTTGGGTAGATATACTTGATTTCCGGGCCACAAGTTTACCCAGTTGATTTACCAAGGCTACAATCATACCTTTTCCCTTTTGATTGATTTCCAAGGCTACAATCACACCTTTTCTCGCTTAATAGATTACAAAGAAGTCTATAACTATGAATAGCACTGAGAACCATGCAGAGATAGTGATAGAGAATGAAACCAGAAGTAATCGAGTATGATTCAATGTTAATTTCGGTAGAGTAATGATAAGAATATGTATTAAGAAATGAGGAAGAAGAAGAGGAGTGAAAACCATAAAAAAGTGATTGAAAATTCGTTGAAACTGACCCCTATTTGTAGAAGAGCAACAGCCATGACCATTCATGAAGAGTTATGGAGAATATACACTTCTTTTGAAATTTGAATTTTTGAACCAAACTATCACCATGTCGACATGGTACCCATAGGCATGTCGACATCCCAAAGCATTTTATGGTGTTTTGAATTTCTTTGAAAATAACCTTTATCTTATATTAAAACTATTTTAAACTTTATAAATATACTTGACTATGGTTGAAATTCATAATTAAATATAAATATATATATATAGAATTTAACTATAATTTTATATTTAAATCCAAGTATAAATATTTAAAAGTTAGATATATTATTTGAAAAGATAGTTTAAAATCAGGAGTAATTTGACTTTGAAATTAAAGATGTTTTTAAGGCTAAATTTTTTTAAAATCAGGATGGAGGGTTTTGAATCTTTTAAAAGAAAAGTTTTGAAATCATTTTGAAAACAAGATAATTTTGTAAAATCATTTGAATTAAAATTAGTGGATACAAAACAATGTCCCACTAAATTTTCGTAGGTTTCATCCTACTTAGGGTTCCATCCCTTTAACGGGCTCGAAGTGGATTCCATTCCACGAATAAATTAGATTTTAAGATGCCAGTGCTTTTCTACGAGTTTTAACAAAAATTCCTAATAAAAAATACCTATCCTTGAAATCTTCAACTCTTGATAATCTTGATGCTCATGAGTCTTCTATCTTGATATCTTGAATCTCTATACTGTACAGTCTTCATTCTTAGTACCTGCATGGTTAAATCCTGCATATACATATATATCTAAACTTATAATGTTAGTGTTTATATTTTATAATCTATTATAAGGTTGTTGTCATCAAAACCATCATCTCACGGACTAACAAATACACATCGTTAAATACAAAGGGAATTACTTTCCTTGTTTTGAATGAACGAAGTGTATATGGAGATAAATCTTGTTTAAATCATTTTAAAATGTTTTAAATTTATGAAAAGTTGAAGTGCTGCAGATAAGTTCCGAAATCATTTACCAAAGTGGTAGAAAACGAGCTCGTCGCAAAGCGGGAGTTCGTGAATAGTGGCTTATAATTTCAAACCAACGTAGAGAATGATTTTTAAGTCGAATTTTATTGAAACAAAGTTTCTTTGTTAAAATAAAAATAGTTTTCAAATGGAAAGAGAAAATTAAGAATTCATCTTAATTTTTTAAGTTAAACAAAACAAATTTCTCGAAAAATACGAAAAGGTCGCTATTTGACCAAAGTATGGATTTGTCGAATTTAATCAACTTTTATTTCTTTAAAAATATAAAATAAAATTATAAATTCTTTATTAATATAAGAATTAAGTTTTTAAAGATAAAAATGTATTTGTACTTTATCAAAAGTTTAGTTTTGGAAAATGACCGGAAAATCACTATTCACCAGCAACTAAGGAAATCAGATTTTCACATTAAGAGTTTAAAGAATTTTTTCAATCCAAATCTTTTGCAAATGTTTCCATAATAATTGATTATTATTTTTTAAGATTTATTTTGTAATTTTCTAAAGACTTAGAAAAAAATTCGAATTTTAAAGATATAATGAATTGTTTAATAATAAATAATATTCGAAAATAAACTCTGAGATGACATTAGACTTAGAGGTATGGAAACGACTATTCTTTAAAGGATAAAGAATGTGATCAAACTAAGGTCTGAGAGGAAATTATTCCCCAACTTGGAAGGCCACATTGTTTACCGATAAATAACTTAAGTTTGAAATTGAAGATTTAAATTACGAATAAGATATTATCTCTGACTGATAAGTAAAATAAATAACAGAAAGTGTTATGCGGCATACCGAAGAGTATATCTTGTCCCACCTATGAGTTCTGGGAAAGTAGACAAGGTAGTCAATAAGATGGGAAATCCATCTGACCTTGATCTAAAGGTAGATCCAAATATCTATCAAAGATCGGTTAAAGTTTTGATAAGTGATTTAGGATTTATTTCCCTAAGTGAATATTTTATAAATGAGGTCGAATATTTCCGTATACACTGGAAAAGATGATTTTGTAGAGACTCATATCTTTAGAAGATATTTTGATAAAACAAAATTAATTAATGGATTATTAATTAACCTTATTAAAATCGATGATTGGATTTCAAAGGAACCGGAGTCAGTTTTGAGTAATTCCTATCCGAAAACCACTTCGAATCAATTTAGGGGTTCGAATATGTTCGCAGATGAAAATTATTGAAGACCTGGGAATCTTCTGGACAAAGAAGGGCTACTTGTTGACAAGGTCCTTAAGATTTGATCTTTTGGACAACAGCAATGGAATATTACAAAGTTGCGGTGGTTCTTTCTTTGTTTGGAAATCTCCGTTGTATTGAAGACCGAAGATCTTTATGATAAGTGGATTGCATGCTGATAACCTTGGGATTGAGCCCGAGGTACATGAATAGTAGTGATCCCTTATTGTGGAATCTGTGATGATGCAAGGGCTTTGGCTACTGCAATTAAGGACGTAGTGGGAAGGTGCCTTCGGTTCATCCTATTCCTGGATGAATGTTTGACAGAGCATTTGCAATGATTACGTATATTGATTTATACAAACGTACATCTGCTTGGTGGTGGAGAAAGCAACTTCTCTTAGCTTAACACCCTTCTCTGAAACGTATGAGCTCGGAGGTTGTATTTTTATGGAAGTTAATTAGTGATTGGTGGATTTGGTTGTGTGGAATTCAGAGTGGAATGTGATGCAAATGAAAAGGTAAAGATGTTACCTTAGGCCCCATCAACCCAGGAATGGCTTAAACAGGATTTGTCGTAAGCTAACTGGGTAGTGCCCATTAGGGTATGTTCTTCACCTTTCTAGATTATCGGTTTGGCACTTGTTATGACGTCGGGTGTTTAAATTATGTGGTGTATGCTATGAGACATCTCGGATAGGTCAGTTGCGACCGAGGTGATGGAATATTTGGTTTTCTATCCTAAGGGGGGTTCAAAAAGGATAGACGAGTCTTGCCAGCAAGAGGAAAGAGACTCCTCGATGTATCCCTCTAGAGGTGTACTATACGGGAAGGTAGTCCCTTGCCTGCCATTGTATGGAAATCCAAGGAACATAGGTGCCATCGGTTTGTTTGTATAACCTCTTCGGGAGCTAGTATGCCCTTAAATTTAATAATGGTAACAATTTCGGCTATGATTAATAAGTTTATTTGCAAACTGTTTTCAAAGAATGTCATTAAAAATAATGTGATTTTACATATGAAATGTTTTGATTATCATAAGCTAAAAACCCGTTCCCTATTTATGTGCGGCGTAGTCATATGAGATACCTTTATTTTCAAACCATGTTTTTGAGTTCTCACATTAGTCCCATGACCGACTCAAAGTTTATTTCTTTTCCCTTTAAACTCTGGATGCCCTATTTCTCCAGGCAGTCAAGTAATTAGGTAGCTTGGAGCATTTTGGAATAGGGCAATTTGGAGCATAGCATGGAGAATGGGATATTTGGAGCACGTATTGATGTTTATTTTAAGTTTTTCACTGTATTACGTATTTACCAGTACATAAGGATATACCATTATAAATATCCTGATCGATAAGTACTTACTGTAATTCTGATGTATCACTTGGAGTGATAGAATGTGCTCCTTATATGTTTAATTAAAGTTTAAGTACAATGCTGGATTCTGTTATTGTTCTGTCTTCTATCTTTATTTTTATTTACCCTATGATAATCTGCCTCTCTAGCACTTGGAATTGCAGCAAGAAAATGCCGAGGATGCATTTGTGTCGATTTCTTAGGGTTGAGGAGGTGGGTTGTCGCACGTGGTATCAGAGCTTTGATTAAGTGATAATCTAGGCTTATTGGGGTATGACGCATCAAAGATAAGGTTAGTAATAACCTAGTTGAGTAAATCATTAAAGATAGGGTAAGTGACACCCTAGAATGAGTATAACAAATGAGAGAGCGAAATCAAAATATCTTTTCGATTGAAATTTATTCGATTTATTAATGCTTCCTCTCTAAGATAATCTCATCTATATATTCTAATTTGTTTCCTTACTGTATGCAGATAGAAGGAGATGAGTGGAAGAGGAGGACGAGGTAGCAGCACTACAACCACCAATGGTCGAACCTGAAATGCTACCATTGTTGAAGAAGTAATGGCTCTAGCACAACCTCGAGTCAACTTTGCTGCACTATGCAAAGACTACACCAACTTGGTGGAAAACCGTTTAAAAGCATCGAGTCTATTATTGAAGTGAAAACCTGGCTCTGATCTTGTGAAAGGATCTTCAAAGGATTGGATATCGAAGACGATTAGAAAAGGTTCTTAGCCTCTTGGCAGCTTCATGAGAGAGCTTTGGCATGGTGGGAGTCGGTTACCATGAATGATTTGGAAGAAAATTTCTCATGGGAAATGTTCAAAGAAATTTTTGAAGAGCGGTACATGCCTACTACAGGGAAGTATCATCTATATAGAAGCTTTATGGATCTAGTACAGGGAGGTATGACCAACGAAGAATACTGCAATAAGTTCAACGAACTATCTCGAATTGGAGCAGGTTTGATTGATACCTCTCTAAAGAAAAATGAAATAATTATTGCGGGGATTAAGAAGCAGTACCAAGGCCGACTGACTGCACATGTGAAGGGAACGTTCGTAGGTTTGGTTAACATGGGTTTTCGTTATAAGCCCTGGATATGAAAAGCCCACCTGCAACTCAAAACAACAACAATTGGAAGAAAAGGAAGTTTAATCAAGCTGGAAAGAAACCAATGCAAGGCAATTCGAATGGAGGATTGTATGTAGATATGTTGATGAATGCCACTTGTTTCAATTACCAACAAAAGGGCCAACATTCCAATAATTGTAAGAATCCTAAAGTTAGTGTAGAAGGTTGCTTCAACTACCACTAGCCGGGGCATAGGGTTGTAGAATGCCCACTAATAAAAAAGGGGACCAAGCCAAGGTTTTCGCCATCAAAGATAATCCATCAACTTCCGTGGCAGTAAAGGGAAAGGGAGTCTTGGAAGGTAAAATTTATATTATGAAAGATTGGTTAGAGTTATTTGATATGGGAGCGTCCAATAGTTTTATTTCTAAATCATTGGTTGATAAATTAGAATTGGAACAAAAAGTATTACGTACACCTATATGTGTGTTTAGTTCCTTAGGTGGTAAGACTAAACTTGTGTTGATGTAAACTTGTGTTGATGTATAGAAATATTCAAGTCAGTCACCTATCCCAAAATTTTCCACGTGATTTAATCGTCCTTGACTTCGTTGAATTTGATATCTTACTTTGGATGGATTGGCTGTCTGATTATGAGGCAATACTTGATTGTGTTGAAAGGAAGGTGTTGTTGAGAAATGGAAGAGGGGGAACCATTTATGATAGAGTATGTAAACTTAAGCCCAGTGAAGGACAGCTTCATTTATGCACTTAGTTCATTTGAAAAACACATAGAAGAAATCCCAATTATTAGGAAATTCCTCGATGTTTTTGAAGAGGTGAAATGTTTGCCATCATATAGAGAAATTGAGTTCTGCATAGACTTAATTCCTGGCACAAGACTAGTGGTTCATCCTAAGAGGAAAATGGCTCCCAAGGAAATGAGAGAACCAGAAAAGCATATAGATGAGTTATTAAAGAAAGGGCTGATTAGACCTAGTCGCTTGAGCTGGGGAGCAGAAGTAGTTTTTGTTGCAAAGTCTGATGGTTCACTAAGATTATGTGTGGATTATTGTGGCCTAAATAAGCAAACATTGAAAAATTAACACCCATTTCCTTGTTTAGATGACTTATTCGATCAACTTAATGGGGCTAAAGTATTTTCAAAAATGGACTTAGCTACAAGATTTCATGAGCTAAGGATAGCAGAGGATTGCATTCCCTTAACAACATTTAAAAGTTCAAATTATTTCTATGAGTGGTTAGTTATGCATTTCGGGTTGACTAATGCACCCGCTTATTTCGTAGACCTAATAAATAGAGTGTTTACGGATATGCTCAACATATTTGTATTAGTTTTTATGGACGGTATTCTTATATATTCAAAGACCGAGAAAGAACATGAAGTTCACTTGAAGACGGTATTGGAAATATTGAGAAGGAATGTACTTAAGGCTAAGTTTTCGAAATGTCATTTTTTGGAAAAATAGATAAGATTCCTTGAGTATGTGATATCAGATGAAGGAATTTCAATGGATCCAGCTAAGATTTCAGTTATTCAGGATTGGAGGCAACCACAAACTCCGAAGGATGTCCAAATTTTCTTAGGTTTGGTCGGATATTATTGAAGATTTATTAAGGGTTTCTCCATGATTTCCTCTCACTTGACAAAGCCGACGATGAAAGACGTGAAGTTTGAGTGGCCACCCAAGTGTGAAGAAGCATTCCAAGAACTTAAGAAGAGGTTAGCTACCACTCCAATCTTGACGATTATTGACCAAAGCGTCGGTTTAGCGGTATACACTGATGCCTGTGGAGAAGGTGTGGGCGTAGTATTAGTGCAAGATGAGAAAGTTATCGTATATGCTAGTAGGTAGTTGAAGACGCACGAGCAAAATTATGCAACATGCGACTTTGAGCTATTGGTCGTGTTGTTCACATTGAAGATGTGGAGGCATTATTCACTGGGTAAGAATCTCTCATAATTTAGCTCTATGAACTTTGTTTGATCTGGTTAATTAATATTCCTTCTTTAAATAGGTGAAAAGTTTGAGCTCTTCACAGACTACAAATCTTTGAAGTATGACTTGAACATGAGACAACAATATTGGCTAGAATTCTTCGCATCTTATGATCTAGACATCTTATACACACCAGGGAAAGACAATGTGGTAGCAGATGCTTTAAGCAGAAGTTATGCTATTATAGCTTATTTAGTAGTGACTCCAACTCTTTTAGAGAAAATTTCCCATAGACAAGAAGGGGATCAATATCTAAAGAAGATTATGAACGATGTAAACCAAGGTTATGACTAAAGCTTTGAAATTGATAACCATGAGATATTGAGATTAAATGGAAGAATCTTTGTTCCCAATGTGGATAACTTAAGGCTAGAAGTGTCGACAGAATGCCATCAATCTAAGTTTTATATTCACCATGGAGTAAATAAAATGTGTAAGGACATAAAAAGGACATTTTAGTGGAAAAGGATGAAGAGAGACATCTCTATCCTTGTTAGCAGATGTGTGAATTGTCAACGTTAAGAGCGATCGACAAAAGGTTGCGGACTACTCCAACCACTTGAAATTCCAACTTGGAAATGAGACCAAATATCGATGGCCTTCATCGATGGCTTACCTCGATCAAGGAAAGGAAATGAGGGTATCTAGGTTATCATGGACTGACTAATCAAGAGTGCACACTTCATTCCAGTGAAGCCAACGATAAATGTTGCAAGTCTGGTAGAGATAAAAATGAGAGAGGTTGTCCGATTTTATGGTATCCCAAGCGGCATAGTTAGTGATCGAGATCCTATTTTTTCTAACAAGTTCCAGGAGGCTTTGCTGACAGCTTTGGGAACAAAGCTGAGTATTAGCACCGCGTATCATTCCCAAACTAATGGGCAAACTGAAAGAGTAAATCAGGTATTAGAAGATCTTTTGATAGCTTGCATATTAGATTTTGGAGATCATGGGAGAAACAGCTCCATTTGGTTTAATTCTCTTATAATAACAGTTATCAAGCAAGTATTGGCATGGCACCATATGAATCTTTGTATGGTTGTTCATGTAGATCCCTAGCATGTTGGATCGAGTCCGGACATCGGTTAGTACTTTGCCCTGATATGATTCGTCTAACTTCAGAAAAGGTAGATTTGATCAGGAAGAAGATGAAAGAAGCCCAAATTCAAGAAGAAGAGTTATGTTGATCAAAGGAGAAGAAATTTGGAATTCTCTGTTGGAGATTTCATATTTTTGAAAGTCTCGCCGATGAGGGGAGTGGTAAGATTTGGACGAGCAGGGAAGTTAGCAGCGTGATATATTGGATGCTTTTGTATTCCTGAGTGAATTGTCCTGTTAGCTTATTGGGTAGATTTACCAGAGAGATTATCAGGTGTACGTAATGTTTTCAATGTATCTCACCTACGTAAGTGTGTGTACGACCGAAGAAAGATTATTGAGATAGCTTCCCAGGAAGATTTAGAAGTTGAACCAAATTTGGCTATTATTAGACGACCAGTTCGAACTGTAGATCAGGATGAGAAGCAATTGAGAAGGAAGGTTGTAAGATTGGTCAAAGTACAATGGAGTGGTGATGCTAATGATTGTACTTAAGAAATTGAAGATAGGATGAAGAAAGCATATCCTGAGTTTAGACTTGATATGTAAATTACACACACACACACACACTGTATCAATGTAGTGTACTAATCGCTTGTGGTAGTCACTCAAAGTATCTTTACATATATTTCATGTCTAATGCATTCCTTTTGAGTTATCTTCTTTCTTACCTTTAATTTCGAGGACAAAATTCTTTTAAGGGGGGAGGGGGTGAATGTAACGACCCGTAAATTCACAAGTTTGAAAAATGTGAACTAATTTGAAAATTATCAATTTAAAAGTTTATTAACTCAGAAGAAATGATTTGAACCTAATAGAATAACTATAATCCAAGTTTAACGAATATGTGTAAAATACACTATTCAGGCTAGTATCGATAAAAGTCTCGAAGACCGATATAAATGTGTTTCGAATCCCAACCGATCGTGCACGAGCCTGGATACATACACTTATATTTGTATCTAAAGGCGATTATGAAATAAAAATATTTATTTTATTTTCAAGAATTAGGCACGTGCTTTGCACACGGAATTGATGAAAAATCGTTTTATAAATAAAATGAGTTTTTCTCAAAATAAATAGCCGAGATTTTTATACATACACTTATTTGACCATACGAACAATAATAAGTAATAAAAATATTTTCGTGTTTATGGTCAGGAAAACGATGATGATGTCATCGTTTTAAAAATTGCCATTTAAGAAAAGTTTTCGGTAAATTGAGTTTAAATTGTTTAATAATCATTTCAAATATTGAATAAGGTGTCTTAATAATAAATAATAATGGAAATATTATTTATGAATTTCGTTTACAAATATATGAAGTTTTACTTAAAATTGAAAATGTAACCGAAAATCAAAATCGGTATTCGTTTGGGTTTAACAAACGGAACTTGTAATCGGTCAATGACACATTGAAGTGCACATACACACACCCATATGAAGATAGAGATATGTGTGTGTAGATATGTGTGAATATGTATGTGTGTATGTGTGTGTATGCGTATGGTGTGTGTGTGATGTGATATAAAGGAGAGTATGGCCTTGATTTGACATAAAGGAGGGGGTATGGCTTTGATTTGACTTGCTTGGTTGGGTGGTATGCCATGAATAGTGCAACTGGTAGTGTAAGGGCATGGTGGTGTATGGGTATGGTGTTGAAGTGATCGTTGATGTGACATATTGTGATATTTTAATTCCTAAACTCTTCCTCATAAATACTGATCCCCTCTCTCATTTTTCACTCTTTACTTCACTTCTTCTTCTTCTTCTTCTCTTTCCCTCTTCTCTTCCTTAAACTCATAAATGTCTTCTTGGTAGAAAGTTAGAAAACATGTTTTGCTCAAAAACTTAGATCTACACTTCTATTTGCATCCACTCTTCAGTCTAAGTAGATCTATACTTGTTTCACCATCTCAAACCCACTCAAACACCAAAAATACCCCTAGGTCGATATTTGTGAAGGAGGAAGAGTCATTTGGCTCAAGCAAGGTCATCAGATGGTGTAGCTTTGATTTAGGAACTTCATGTGGAGTTTGGTTAGCTTGTGGTGAGAATTCCTTTGTTGTTTCTTACATAAAGTTAAGAAATTTTTGGTTTAAGTTGATGACATGTATAAACATGTATTTTTATGTTTAAATGTTTGGAATATGTTTGTGGTGGCTAGATTTATGAAGTTAGTAAGCCAAAAGGTAGAAAAAGTTAGTCAATAACCACATCCGAAAAAATTAGTAAGTTAAACCTTTGAAAAGTAGAAAACTATACGTTGCTTTGTTCGATAATGTTATGTATCATAATTATATGATTGTTTGGATTCTATGTTGTGATAATCAAGTTTGTATGTTTTATAATTACTTGATTATGTTGAAGTCACGTTGATACATGTCGTTAAACACAAAGGGAATCACTTTCCTTGTTTTGAATGAACGAAGTGTACATGGAGATAAATTTTATTTAAATCATTTTAAAATCTTTTAATATGATTTATGAAAATTTGAAGTGTTTCAGATAAGTACCGAAACTATTTATCAAAGTGGTAGAAAATGAGCTCATCGCGTAGCGGCATTTCATGAATAGTGATCCATAATTTCAAATCAACGTAGAGATGACTTTTAAGTCTGATTTTTCAAAACAAAGTTTCTTTGGTTCAAAATGACATTAGTATTCAAATAAAGAAAGAAAATTAAGACTTCATCCTAAAATGTTTATCAGTTAAACAAAATAAATATCCTAGAAAATACGAAAATGTCACTATTTGACCAAAGTATGAATTTGTCGAATTTAATCAATTTTAATTCTTTAAAAATATAAAATAAATTTGTATATTCATTATTAATACAATAATGGAGTTTGCAAAGATAAAATATGTTTGTACTTTATAAAAAGCATTATTTTGGAAAATGACCTGAAAATCACTGTTCACTAGCAATTAGGGAAATCTTATTTTCAAATTAAGTATTTAAAAGAAGTTTTTTGGTCTAAATCTTTTGCAAATGTTTTCATTAGAATTAATTATGATTTTTATGATTTATTTTGGAATTTTCTAAAGATTTAGAAAAATGGTTGAATTTTGAAGATAGAATGAATTATATAATAATCAACAATATTTCGAAATAAACTCTGAGATGACATTAGAATTTGAGGTATGGAAACGGCTATTATTTAAAGGATAAAGAATGTGATCGAACCAAGGTCTGAGAGGAAATTATTCCCCAACTTGGAAGGCCTCATTGATTACCGATAAATAACTTAAGTTTGAAATCGAAGACCTAAGTTTTGAATGAGGTATTATCTCCGAATGAGAAGTAAAATAAATAACAGAAAGAGCTATGCAGTAGTACCTAAGAGTACATCTTGTCCCGCCTGTGAGTTTTGCGAAAGCAGAAAAGCTAGTCAACAAGATGGGAAATCCATCCGACCTTTTTTATTTCTTAGACGAGGGGTAGAACGGATCGAAAGTAGATCCGAGTATCTGTCAAAAATCAGTTAAAGGTTTGATAAGTTTTGATAAATGATTTGGATTTATTTCCCTAAGTGAATATTTTATAAATAGTTTGAATATTTCCATATAAACCGGAAAAGATGATTTTGTAGAAACTCATATCTTTAAAAGATATTTGATAAAACAAAATGAATTAATGGATTATTAGTTACCCATATAATTATTGCCTTCCTTCCGAAAATCGACGATTGGATTTCGAAGGAACCGAAGTTGGATTTGAATAAGTCCATTTCAAACCAATTTATGGGTCATATGTGTTTGAAGATGAAAATTATTGAAGGTCGGGGAATCTTCTCAGTGAAGAAAGGCTACTTGTTGATAAGGTCCTTAAGATTTAATCATTTGGATAGCCCCAACGGAAAAATTACAAAGTTGCGGTAGTTCTTTCTTCGTTTGGAAATCTTTGTTGTATTGAAGACCGGAGATCTTTATGATAAGCGGATTGCTTATTGATAACCTTGGGGTCGAGCTCAAGGTAAATGAATAGCAGTGGGTCGTTGTTGTGAAATCTACGATGATGCAAGGGTTTTGTCTACTGTAACTAGGGATGCAGTAAAAAGGTGTCATCGGTTCATCCTGTTCCTGTATGACTTGTATGGATGATTGTTTGATAGAGCATTTCCAGTGATTACGTACATTGATTTTTACAAACGTACATCTGCTTAGTGGCAAAGAAGGCAACTTCTCTTAGCTTAACACCCTTCTCTGAGACGTATAAGCTCGGAGGTTGTATTTTTATGGAAGTCACTTAGTGATTGGTGGATTTGGCAATGAGGCATTTAGAGTGGAAAGTGATACAAATGAAAAGGTAAAGACGTTACCTTAGGCTTCATCTACTAGAGAATGGCTTAAACAAGGTTTGTCGTACGGCTAAGTGGGTAGCGCCCATTAGGGTATGTTCATCACCTTTCTAGATTATCATTTTGGCACCCGCTATGACGTTGGGTGTTTAAATCATGTGGTATATGCTATGAGATGTCTCGGATAGGTCGGTTGCGACCGGGGTGATGGCATATTTGGCTTTCTATCAAATGGGGACTCAAAAAGGATGGACCGGTCTTTCCAGCAAGAGGAGGGAAACTCCTCTGTGCATCCCTCTAGACGCGTACTATACGGAAAGGTAGTCCCTTACCTGCTATTGTATGGAAATCCAAGGACCTACGGTGTCATTAGTTTTGTTTGTGTAACCTCGTCGGAAGCTATTATCCTGTTAAATTTAATAATGTAACAATTTCGGCCATGATTAATAAGTTTATTTGCAAAATGTTTTCAAAGGATGTCATTAAAAATAATATGATATTACGTATGAAATGTTTTGGTTATCATAAGGTAAAAATTTGTTCCGTATTTATATGCGGCGTAGTCTTATGAGATGCCTTTTTTTTCAAACCATGTTTTTGAATTCTCATGCTAGTTCCATGACTGACCCAGAGGTTATTTCTTTCCCCTTTAAACTCTGGGTGCCCTATTTCTCTAGGCAGCCAGGTAATCGGGTAACTTGAAGCATTTTAAATGGAGCATTTTGGAGCATAACATAGAGCGTGGGATATCTGGAGCATGTATTGATGTTATTTTAAGTTACCACTGTATTATGTATTTAACAACACGTAAGGATAGACCATTGTAACTATCCTGGTTGGATTAGTACTTACTGTAACTCTGATGTATCATTTAGAGTGATTGCATGTACTCCTTATATGTTTAGTTAAAGTTTAGGTATGCCGTGAGATTATGTTATTGTTCCATCTTCTATCTTTAATTTTCTTTTCCCCATGATAATCTACCTCTCCGGCACTTGGAATTACGGCACGAAAATTCCAAGATGTATTTCTATCGATTTCTGAGGATGGAGGAGGTGGTTCGTCATACATTATAAGTTGAGTTATTGAATAATGATAATATCATACTTGGTAAATGATAACTATCAAAAATCAAGTTAGCATATGTAAACATGAAGTTATTATTTGATGAATCGCCATAAATCAACAAGAATAGCTGTTGAGTATAATTTTATCAAGTAAAATTCTATCATAAGAATGTTAACCCTTCGAAAGTTAGGTTTGTCAATTGATGGACAACAAGTAGCTAAAAATCGAATATTATAAGAAGCAATAATAATATGCAAATACTTCGTGTGTTAAGCCTGGTCATAACTTTCGTGTGAAGAATTTGCTTTTGTGTATAGAGTTAAAAATAAAGTTTTTGCATATAAACCTAAAACATGACCTTCGTGAGTAAAGTGAGAAACAAGGCTTTCAAGTTAAGCCTAAGCATAGCTTTCGTATGTAAAATTTAAAGCAAGATCTTATGCTAAACCTAGGCATGATTTTCAAAGGTAAAATGTAAAGCAAAGTTTTCATGCATTAAGTTTAAGAATAACTTTCATGTGAAAATTTTAAAACAAATGCTTTCATGTGTAAAGCCTAGGCATAGATTTCATGTATAAAAATTAAAGCATGACTCAGGTATTGAGCCCTCAAACTATGACTTGCCATGTGACAACATGTTAATTCATTAGAAACAAATATCTAAATATTAAGATCCGAAACCCAAAAACAAAATTCTAATATCTATTTTATTAAATTCAAATCAAAATAGCATTTTTGGAAAGAAATTTAAAGAAAATCATTAACACCAAAATCATCAACTAAAACCTAATTAACTTTAAAATCAAAAGCAACTAAATTAAATCGAATAACAGCAGCGAAATGAATGATAAGTAGATTAATAATGAATAAAATTGCTTACTGGTTAAAAGTTTGGAAGAAATTAAGACTCGGGCAATAAAAGAAAGTCAACTCTTCTTATGAAAAACTAGTAAAAAGAAAAAAATGGAGGAGGAAGCACATTACTTATAATAGAGAAGAAGGTAATGATAAACGTTAGATCGTGCGTGACAAGAATGGATGGCTAAGATAAAAAAAACCAAGGAATACGATGAGTTATTTAGTATTAAAGTATAAGAGACATTATAAACTATGGGGAGGGAAAGCGTTATACCTTAAATATATTAGTCATCGTAGGTCAACAAAGTGGGAAGATTTCATGAGATACATGTAGGAGATGTCATGGGTAAATGGTAACAATGGAGGATTTTGTGAGGAGATGAATTATTGCTCTGTGAGACATGTATAAGAGTTATTGTGGATATATACATTTTTAATGGGTTAAGGGCAACAAAGATGGCTCTTGTAGGATGATAAACATAAGCTATCAAGGAGCGACCCTGGTAATCACCATGGATGAATATGAAGCTCTGAAAATGGGGAATGATACTGAGTCAGTATGTGGTAGATCTATATCATTGTGATATGATCTCCAATAGCCATCACTAGATGATCAATGAAGCCATTAAGTTATCATGTAGTGAAATTGAACATGAATTGTTGAAACCATTGCTATATAAAGCGTTGAAGCCATCATAAGGAATTTTATAAAACTATCGTGGCATGAAACACATGGGTTATCATGAGGAATTTTATAAAGCTATCGTGACATGAAGCGCTTGAAGCCATCATGCGGAATTTTGTAAACCTATTGTTACATGAAGCATATGGAGCCACTGTAAGGAATTTTATAAAGCTATCGAGACATCAAGCTCTTAATGCATCGTAAGGTGTCTCACAAAGCTATTGAGAAATAAGAAATTGTTGCTATCGAATGGTAATTCCTAAAGTGATCATGTGATAATAAAAGAAATCCATCGTGTGTTATTCAAGTTACTAAACTGAGAAAGGATGTGCCATATATCATTTTGAATGCATGCTACGTCAGTAAATTACGACCGTCTTATTTTAACAAGGCACCATATATCAAGAATCCAATGGCTCAAGCTATATATAAATAAGAATGTGCCCCTACCTAGAAAGGGGATGATTTTCTAGTTCTTCTTCCTGCTTATTGTTCATTCAACATTATAATTAAGCTTGAATTGGGGTTTCATGGCCGCCAGGGCAAATTGAATTGTGGACTTTATACTCAAGGACTTGCACTTTAGCATAATTTGAAAAATTGATTATTTTGGACTTTAACTTGAACATATGACTACTCCTTTTATCTCGACATTTGAATCTTAACTTTGAATGAGCATATAAGACTATGGATGGCACAGTGACTACTCTCCTTCTACTTTACTTGGACCAATAGCTTAAAGCACTTATGACCTAAATTTTTCCCTAACACACACATATAGGTAGGGATTTATATCTTTTGTGTGTGTAATATACTTACATATGTATTTGTTAGTTTCATATATATATGTATATATATAGCACGAGTTGATATACATATCTAAGTATTTATGTGCGCGCACACACACATATATATTTGAATATATTAAGATATATGTATATGGTTTTGCATACATATATTCTCAGTACCACGTGTGTATATAGTATAAACACACAAACATATAATTTGTAAATAAATACATATAATTTTGAAACATATTATACATAATACATACAAACACACTCACACATATAGCAAGGATCTACCACCCCTCTCTTTTGATATATCTCATTCTACACCTCTGCGGTTTTTAGTGCTATGCTATTCCAAATCAAATGAATCTTGGAGATGTTCAATCTTCACTATGAACATTATATCCACAAAATATGAGATCATTTCAAAACTCCTAATATGTTCAAACTGTTAGGTTGAATTTCAGCTGCTAAAACACTTATTTTCATCATTGATTTGAAACATGACTTTGAATATGTTAGATCGCTCAGGTTAAGCCAAATTTTGTAGAGATGATCTTAAGTTATGTAAGAACATATCTACAAATTTCATTTGATTTTGAATTGTGTAGATTAGAAAATGACAGAGGAAGAGATGAGGTGTAGCAGAGAGAGTTATAGTAGAACCCTTCCCATAATAGCAAATCTGCATTCTATGATATAGTAATAAATAAATTTAATATAAATAACATGTTTGAATTTGATTTTAATACTAGTATTTATGAAAATGAAATTTTAATCAATTGAATTCTATTTAATAAAAGATTTTGTTTTAATAAATTAAATTAAATTACTAAATCCTTTTCGAATAATATATCGAAATCCGATAAAATGCTTAATTAATTGCAAATATATATATATATATATATATATATATATATATATTAAAGTGTAAATTAATTTGAAATGGATTGAATATGTTTAAAAATATGTATCAAGAATTAAAAATAAAAATTGAATGGAAAGTAAGTAAAGTAAAAAAATAGATTGGATTAAAACTTAAATTTCATTAAAATCTAGCCAAAAGAAAAACCCAAACCTAATGCCTGAAATCTTCCTCTCTCATCACTAAGTTGAGCCTAAATCAAAACTAAACCCATCTGGTACAAATTTTCCATAACTCTATAATCCTTGCGAAAATAAAACTTGTGATTTATGAAAGAAAAAAAAGGGAAATTGATGCTGCGATCAGGACTCGACAAGGGGCAGTTGTAAGCTGTGATGACCCGGAATTTTGGCAATATCAATTTAATAATCCGAATTAAAAATTAAATTGATTTGATAATCTTTGTTAATAAGATTTGAATTAATTTAATAATCCAATAAAAATAAATATGTAATTGATATATTTTATCTTTTAAAAGTTAATAATTGTTTTATATTTAAAATGTATATAGAATATGTATACATTAGAAATAGATATTGCTTTAAACTAATAAATAAATATGATTTTGAATGCATAAGATAAATATTGAAATGATTTAAAATATGTTTAACTCAAGTTTAAATAAATAAGAATAAGGTTTATTTTGATTTCTTAAAAATATAATTTCTTTTATAAGTTATTTATAGTTATCAAATGTTGTTACTTTTAAAATATAATAATACATTGTTTTTGACAGAAAGATTTTTATATAAAAATAATTGTTTTTCAAAACTTAAATTGTGTAGTTATATTTGTAATTAAAATGGGTTTCAAAATTTAATTTGAACTTGAACTCAAAGCTTTGAAATCTAAAAGTATAAATGTTTTTAATTTGCTTTGATTTTGAAATATTTGTATAAGCTTCATTTTATAAACTAAATTTGATTTATTCATTTTAAAATTTATATACATGCAAGCATGATTAACTAATTCATTTAAACATAAGTTTACATTCATCTTATAATAACATACTAAATTAATACTAATTAACTTTTAATAAATACTAAGTAAGCTTTTAATTAAATACTAATTGCTTTTATAAGACAAGTGTAATACATAAACATGATAAAGTGACAAGTGTGTAAATTGTAAGACAAGTGTCATTTATTTGTTTTTCTTTTATTTTTATTTCAGTTTTTACATATAAACAAATTCTCTTCCATTTTTATTTCTTTTTTTTTCTAAAAACTAAGAAACAATGGAAAAACCCAAATCTGAAACATCTTCAATCCACTCCACAAATCTGAAACAAAGCTTGCATGCAAATTCTTCTTACAAATCAATACAAAATCATTTTCAAAGCCTCCACATTTTTATGTTTAGAAAACATATCTGTCACATTTTGAAATCAAGAAGAAAATCACCTGCACTTCTGGAATTAGCCTGCATGCAAGCCAAAAAGCAATCTGCATTCAAGTAAACCTACATCAAAACTTTGCATTTCCTCTTTTCAAAATATGGAAATCCTGTAGTAGCTGCATGCAAAGCAAACCTGTCACCTTCTTAAGAAAAATCAAATTTCAATTCAATTCTGCAATCTCAAAGCCTGCATTTCATATGCAAGCAATACTGCATATTGTTGTTCAAATATAAAAGCTTCTGCATAGTTTTCAAATATAAAGGCATCTGCATCATTTAGCATCTGGAATCCTAGCAACTGCAGTTTCAAAATTAAAGAAACAAAGCATGCATACAAGAGCTCTGTAACAAGCAACTCAAAGTTTTAAAGCAAGCATTGGAATGAAAAGTTTTAAAAAGAATAGGGGTTTCCAGTTTTAAAAGCACTTCTGCAAAACCAAACTTTCAAACCTATGGAGGCTCTGTTTTCAAATTTAACAGGTGAGTAACACTTAATTTAAAGTAAATTAAGTAGGATTACTTGCTTGATTTTATACTGAGTTAAATGTTTGTACATGTTTTCATTTTTACTGCCTGTGCATATATGAATGCAATGCATGTATTGATTTCAGGGATCTGATAGCTATAGTTTAAGTTAAAATTTGATAAATAGTTTTTCTTGCATTAATCTGGTTGTTACCATGGATTAGCATTTGAATGTAAATGGGCTTATTACATGGTAAAATAAGTTTTAAGGCTATATAAGTTGATTTGTTTTCTGTGATGTCTGAAACCATAAAACATAAACTAAATTCTGTAAAAGAAAAATTTGGGAAATATAGGTATCATGAATTAATATTCAGATGTACTTATAGAATCATTAAGTGAATGCTAGAATCTTAAATCAAAAATTAAAGTTTATAGAGTCAAGCAAAAGGGCAGTTTCAAATGAACTGTATTATACATTTTGATCAAGATAAATTGATCTTTGCATTGGATTGGAGTGAAATTGGTTCTGGAATGAATGAAGCTATCAATGATCATAGAAAAATTATTGAATTGATTTACAATTCAAGCTTGAGAGTGGAATTTGGGATTTTAGGTGATGAACCCCAGTTTATGTGGGTTACAGATTTGGGTCGATTTTGAACTCCTCTGTGCATCGAGTTCAAAGATGTTTAGGGTATTGATGGATGGTGAAGTGATGAAGCTCGTGCCGGAGTTTGGATGTTGATAGTGGTCGGAGGTGGTTGATACTGGTGTTGACAGGTTGAGGACGAAAACTGGGTTGTTTTGTTCCAGGTTTTGTAGTTGTTTGGGTTGCGGGGATTTCTGCCTCGGGTAGGTCTCGGGTTAATTGGGGAAAAACTCGGAGTAGCTGGGTAATTGACTCGAAGTCAATAAGAGAGTTCTGTGTATTTTTGTTTCAGGTTTTAAAAACAGAAACTGTTCTGTTTTTTTTGAGTTTTGAAAGTTAAGTTTTAATTTAATCTGGAAATTTGAACTTAGGATTAAACTTGAATCTAAAAAAATGAATTCAAATTGCTTGAATTCTTATTTTGTAATTATTTAAATACAGAAATTTTAAATTGGTTTAAAATAAAAATGTAGGAACAGGAAAACTATTTGCAGTTTTTAAATTTGAAAGTGAAAGTTTAAAATGTAAACTTAATTTGGACTTAGGCTTTAATAACCTGAATTTGAATATGAATTTCAATAAGTTTAAATTCTGTTCTTTTGAAATTATTTAAATTTAGCAAAATTTCAAAGTTTAAGTTTTTAAATAAAACAGAACTGTTTCTGTTTTAAATGAAAAGGTAAATTTAAATTTTGCAGGTGTAGGTTTAAACTGAGTGTAAGTTTGAAGTTTGAATATGAATTCAAATTTTGATTGTCAAAGAATTGAAACCATTTATGTTTTTAAATTCAAATTTGATTTTAAACCTTCAAGTGTAAATGCATTGTTGTTTTGCATTTGAATTGGAAGGTTAAGTATGTAAACTAGGAATTTAAAATGAATTCAAATCTGAGTTCTTAAATCTATTTTTAAAACTTCAGTTTAAAATAAAGATTTAAATTTAAATTGCTTCAAATGATTTTCATTTGAATTGAAGGTGTAAATTGTAGAAAGTGTTTTAAAGAATTAAAACTAATTGAAAATGGGAGTTATATTTCAATTTTAAAATTTAAAGATGTTTTTAAAATTGATTTGAATTTGATTTGAATTGAAATTTAAATCCTTTTCAATTTATTAATTAAGTATATGTTTCTTGTAAACATATAAGATTATGTTGTATTGTTTAAAATCTTATTTTAAATAAGTTTGAGTCTTAAATTTAAAGAGAATGTTAAATGGAATTTGATGTAAATTTAAAAACATTTTGTTTTTAAATGCATGATTTAATAAGAATGTTTTATCTTAAGATAAATAAAAATTAATGATTGGATTCATTAATTATTAAGGTAATTAAGATGAATATTAATTATCTAATTAAATAAAAATGTGGAAGTTTAATTAAATAATTAATGATTTTTAATTTAATTTGAGATTAATTAATTAAGTTTAATTAATCTATAATTAAGGATAGTTAACTAAATTTTAATTTATAATTAAGATTCATTAATCAAGTGATTAATGATAATTAAGATTTTAATTAACACTTAGTTAATTAATAATTAGAGATTAATTAAATAGTAATTAAATATTAATTACCTAATAACTAATGATGATTAATTTAAGTAAATTCTTAATGAAGTGATTAAGAAATGTTAATGAAGTTATTAACTCAAGGTTTTTAAAAATTAATTAATGTGATTAATTTTTGATAATTAATTAGATTAATTAATTAATAATCAATTGTTTAAGTTTTAATTACTTAATGAAAGTAATTAGTGAATTAATTACTTAATGTAATTAATGAAGGTTAATGTGATTTGTTTAGATTAATTAATTAAGTTTAATTGATTTAAACATTTATGGATTGTTTGATAATTACTTATGTAATTAATGAATTTATAATTACTTAAGGAAGCAATTAATTTAATAATTACTGAATGTAATTAAGAATATTGTTATAAAGGTAATTTGGATTTTAAATTACTTTGAAATTAATCAAAGGGATTAATTAGATAATTAATTAAGAATAATTAATTATTGTATTGAGTAATTAATGTAGTTAATTACTGAATGATTATTAATCAAGGGTGATTAATATATGTGTAGGGTTTAATATAATTAACTTGTGTGATTAATATTAAATGCTAATTACGTATTGTAATTAGAGATAGTTAATCAGTAATGATTAATTGAATGATGATTTATAAATTGATTTGAAATCAATGGATGGTTAAGTTAAGTAGAAATTTAATGATGAAGTAATTAATTTAATTCATTTTAAATTAATTAGAGATTGAGTAATTAATTTAATCCACTTTAAATTAATTATTGAAGGTGTGATCATTAGATTATTTGCTTATGTTTGATGAATGATATTGGTTGATTGGTTGGTTTGTAATCTCAGTTGTGAGATGAGTAGTGGATGTGATATGGATGCATTGGTTGCTTCTGGATGATAATATAGATTATCTGATTTGATATGATTATCTGTTGATAATGATAATGTTGATTATCGGTTATGTTGTGAATTATCTATCTGTGTATATTTAGATAATGAATTGAATTGTTTTAAACTTAAAACAACTTGGACATAAAAGACACGCTTTGGTTTTCGATGAGACCGGGATCGGGTTTCCATATTTGGACATCCGAAAACCACATCGATTCCAAATAACGTTAGATCGTTAATCCAAGTGGAGCGAGTGAAGACTCGAGGTGTAAGGGCTATACGTCAGTATAACTCTGTGGGTGATTCCGAAATGAGTTTGACGGAATAGCACTTATAGATTCGAGATGAAGAATTAGAGTGCAAGGGTTATCGTCGTTAACTCTGAGGGTGATTCCAAAACGAGTGTAACGAGTTAATGCCTTCGGTTTCGTTCGAACCCGGAACGAACTTGTATGGATTGAATGCTTTCAGCACATCGTCAGGTGGACGATGAGCATTCTAAGTGATGTGTCCTATAAAGGTAATCGTAGCCTCAAGCCTCATCAACCGGGAATGGCTAAAACAGGGGAGGTGCAGCAAGGCTTCGTGGGTAGCCCCCACTTGAGAGCAAGATTTTCCCCTGTCTAGAAGTCCCTTTTTATTTCGGCTTAGTGGGCAGTTGGAAAGCGCGCCGACTGCGGGGTTGTCTTGTTCGGAACTATTCAGTAAGGAATGGGTCCGGCCTTGTGTAGCAGGGGATGAAGGGAGTAATCCTCGGTACGGTGATCTAGGCCACGTACTGTGACGGGCGGTACCCCAGTAGCCCTGCCATTGTATGGAATCCAAAATCCAATAAGTGCCAACGGTTTTGATTGTATTACCCACTTTTGTGGCTAGTAGCTGGAATTTAATGAATGTAACAATTTCGGCTATTTCATATTTACTTGAAAACCCTAGACACTATTATAATATCATAGAATTTCCTATCAAATGTTTTGGTTAGCGTAAGGTAAAAACTTTTCCATGTTTATGTGTGGGAAGTCTTACGTGATACTTTTTCTTTTCAAAGGTTTTTGAAAGTTAAGCAACTTTAACCTGTTACTCACACCAGACCCATGTCTGACCCGGAGTTTATTTTTGTTTTCCATAAACTCTTGGGTACTCAAATTTTTACGAGTAGCCAAGGGATTCAGGTTAGCTTTGACAAATATTGGAGGAGCAATGGAGCAGGAGGCTTCGGCGTTGTAGATATGTTTAGTATTCCGCTGTGTACAATATCTCTGTGTTATCTGTTGAGTTGTATTATGTTGAAAATACAAGACAGGTGTTTATAACTGTTTAGTATGTGATGTATATGTTGTATATCTGTGTACTCTGATAGTGGTTGTAAACTATGTAATATTTTATGTTATTAATATACTTTATTCGTTCCGCTGTTTAGATTCTCATGTGTTGTTTCTTCTTCTCTTCTTTCTTTTCTATTCTCTATCCCTTTCTTTCTTTTTAGCGATGCGACTTCCTGGAGTGTAGGGAGTTGGGTCGTTACAGTGGTATCAGAGCATTAGGTTGAGTGAATACCTAGGCTCTGTAGTGGTGTCTTTCTTGAGAGAGCGTATTTGTATTTTTAATATATATATATTTATCTATTTCTATCTATCTTTTGGGTTACCTGTTCAGGTTTTCCAATATAGGTTATAAAGATAGATAAGGTAGTAGTGTTTGTAACACGATTACTACCATTGGTTGGAGTCTGATGTTTAAGGTTGGAAGTGTATGTGTCGAGACTGTAGACCTAATACCGTCTCGAGTAAGCTTTGTTATGTTGAAGTATTTCATCAATCTCTGAAGGAAACCTGTTAAGCTTCGGGGTCATCTTTGAAGTACAAAGTTTGGTGAGTACGGTTTGGATCTGTTCGGTTGAGCTAGAGTAAGTGATGGTATCTTGATACCTCAGGAAGTTGTAACTGCGTGATGAGATGCAGTGACTATGGATTTTTCCGAAGATGTTTTCTTTGGAACAATTTTGGGAAGTGTGGCTGTCCCGAAGTTGTGGCTGGATTCAGCAGGATGTTGTGGTGTTTTCTGTCTGCTTTGGAGTCAACAGTGCAGGTCGGAATGTTCTGTGTACCGACAGAGATGTCATAGCGGGGTAGTTTTTCTGTAGATGGAGTTTAGAAGCTGCTAAGTGATTCTGTTTCTTCAATGGATTGACTAGACCAATAAAAGCTGTTCTGTTTGTTAAGAGAGAACAGTTTTCTTTGGAAATTTATCTGGGTGATCGCAAAAGTGACTTGCGATTGTTTGAATATTCTCTTGGACTATTGGAGATTTTATGGATGTCTTCTAGGAAGACAGAGACTTGTCTATATCTGGAATTGAATTCTCTTATCGACTAGTATTCCTGGAGTGGAACTGATAGTTCTGTTTAGTTGGAGAATGATTCCTAGAGATGGAGTTGATGGAGTAACTCAGGAATTTCTGAGTTTTTTTTTATGGATTGTAGAACTATATTTCTGGAGGTAGTGTCCAGTTGGTGCTTGTGTTCTTCGTCAGCTTTTTATTATCTACTTCGGATCAGAGTTGTGTAGCGGAAGCAGTTTGGGAGTGCTTTTGATTTATCTTTTCCGGATAAGGAGAAGTAAGTTCAGTCTTCTACTAGTTATGGAGTAGAATTGTGATTTGGTTTTGGGTTGATCTTGAGATGATCGTTGTGTTGGGTTATTTTTAGTTCTGATTGTTTCTAGAGGAATCAGCAAGGGTTAAGCGGATCAGTTGAATGTGGCAGTCAAGATTGTCCGAAGACTTTTGTGGATATGAGACAGAGAAATTTGGAATTCGAAGTTGGAGACTTCGTTGTTGTAGGAGTTTTCTCTGATCCAAGGAGCTATAAGATGAGGTAAGCTGGAAAATTAGCTCCGAGATGTTTGGATCTTTTCTCTATGTTTTGGTTGGATAAGTGTTTGGTTTTCAGAGTTGAATTGCCAATTTGGATAACTGGGATTCGGTGAGTTTCACGTATCTCTGAGGGAATACGTGTATGGTCTATCTCTGGTTTTGGAACCAGCAGTTTGGAAGGTATGGGTTGTTGAGTTAGACTCGTCTGTAGTCTAATATGTTGTCTAGTTCTGTAAATCTAGATGAGTAGGAGCTCTATAGCTTATTAGTATTGAATTGTTTGAATTATAGAGAACGAGTATCCCGATATATATATATACCGGGGAAACTCGAGAAACTCTATCCAGAATTTTGTATGGATAGTTAGATTGTTTGATTGGATGAATTGATTGCTATGGTTGTTAGCATATTATTGGTATATGCTTGTGTTTTTTTTTAAATTAAATCTGTAAATAGATTATTAAATTACCTTTGTTTTAAATTTCGGGGACGAAATTCTTTTAAGGGGGGAGGAATGTGATGACCCGGAATTTTGGCAATATCAATTTAATAATCTGAATTAAAAATTAAATTGATTTGATAATCTTTGTTAATAAGATTTGAATTAATTTAATAATCCAATAAAAATAAATATGTAATTGATATATTTTATCTTTTAAAAGTTAATAATTGTTTTATATTTAAAATGTATATATAATATGTATACATTAGAAATAGATATTGCTTTAAACTAATAAATAAATATGATTTTGAATGCATAAGATAAATATTGAAATGATTTAAAATATGTTTAACTCAAGTTTAAATAAATAAGAATAAGGTTTATTTTGATTTCTTAAAAATATAATTTCTTTTATAAGTTATTTATAGTTATCAAATGTTGTTACTTTTAAAATATAATAATACATTGTTTTTGACAGAAAGATTTTTATATAAAAATAATTGTTTTTCAAAACTTAAATTGTGTAGTTATATTTGTAATTAAAATGGGTTTCAAAATTTAATTTGAACTTGAACTCAAAGCTTTGAAATCTAAAAGTATAAATGTTTTTAATTTGCTTTGATTTTGAAATATTTGTATAAGCTTCATTTTATAAACTAAATTTGATTTATTCATTTTAAAATTTATATACATGCAAGCATGATTAACTAATTCATTTAAACATAAGTTTACATTCATCTTATAATAACATACTAAATTAATACTAATTAACTTTTAATAAATACTAAGTAAGCTTTTAATTAAATACTAATTGCTTTTATAAGACAAGTGTAATACATAAACATGATAAAGTGACAAGTGTGTAAATTGTAAGACAAGTGTCATTTATTTGTTTTTCTTTTATTTTTATTTCAGTTTTTACATATAAACAAATTCTCTTCCATTTTTATTTCTTTTTTTTTCTAAAAACTAAGAAACAATGGAAAAACCCAAATCTGAAACATCTTCAATCCACTCCACAAATCTGAAACAAAGCTTGCATGCAAATTCTTCTTACAAATCAATACAAAATCATTTTCAAAGCCTCCACATTTTTATGTTTAGAAAACATATCTGTCACATTTTGAAATCAAGAAGAAAATCACCTGCACTTCTGGAATTAGCCTGCATGCAAGCCAAAAAGCAATCTGCATTCAAGTAAACCTACATCAAAACTTTGCATTTCCTCCTTTCAAAATATGGAAATCCTGTAGTAGCTGCATGCAAAGCAAACCTGTCACCTTCTTAAGAAAAATCAAATTTCAATTCAATTCTGCAATCTCAAAGCCTGCATTTCATATGCAAGCAATACTGCATATTGTTGTTCAAATATAAAAGCTTCTGCATAGTTTTCAAATATAAAGGCATCTGCATCATTTAGCATCTGGAATCCTAGCAACTGCAGTTTCAAAATTAAAGAAACAAAGCATGCATACAAGAGCTCTGTAACAAGCAACTCAAAGTTTTAAAGCAAGCATTGGAATGAAAAGTTTTAAAAAGAATAGGGGTTTCCAGTTTTAAAAGCACTTCTGCAAAACCAAACTTTCAAACCTATGGAGGCTCTGTTTTCAAATTTAACAGGTGAGTAACACTTAATTTAAAGTAAATTAAGTAGGATTACTTGCTTGATTTTATACTGAGTTAAATGTTTGTACATGTTTTCATTTTTACTGCCTGTGCATATATGAATGCAATGCATGTATTGATTTCAGGGATCTGATAGCTATAGTTTAAGTTAAAATTTGATAAATAGTTTTTCTTGCATTAATCTGGTTGTTACCATGGATTAGCATTTGAATGTAAATGGGCTTATTACATGGTAAAATAAGTTTTAAGGCTATATAAGTTGATTTGTTTTCTGTGATGTCTGAAACCATAAAACATAAACTAAATTCTGTAAAAGAAAAATTTGGGAAATATAGGTATCATGAATTAATATTCAGATGTACTTATAGAATCATTAAGTGAATGCTAGAATCTTAAATCAAAAATTAAAGTTTATAGAGTCAAGCAAAAGGGAAGTTTCAAATGAACTGTATTATACATTTTGATCAAGATAAATTGATCTTTGCATTGGATTGGAGTGAAATTGGTTCTGGAATGAATGAAGCTATCAATGATCATAGAAAAATTATTGAATTGATTTACAATTCAAGCTTGAGAGTGGAATTTGGGATTTTAGGTGATGAACCCCAGTTTATGTGGGTTACAGATTTGGGTCGATTTTGAACTCCTCTGTGCATCGAGTTCAAAGATGTTTAGGGTATTGATGGATGGTGAAGTGATGAAGCTCGTGCCGGAGTTTGGATGTTGATAGTGGTCGGAGGTGGTTGATACTGGTGTTGACAGGTTGAGGAGGAAAACTGGGTTGTTTTGTTCCAGGTTTTGTAGTTGTTTGGGTTGCGGGGATTTCTGCCTCGGGTAGGTCTCGGGTTAATTGGGGAAAAACTCAGAGTAGCTGGGTAATTGACTCGAAGTCAATAAGAGAGTTCTGTGTATTTTTGTTTCAGGTTTTAAAAACAGAAACTGTTCTGTTTTTTTTGAGTTTTGAAAGTTAAGTTTTAATTTAATCTGGAAATTTGAACTTAGGATTAAACTTGAATCTAAAAAAATGAATTCAAATTGCTTGAATTCTTATTTTGTAATTATTTAAATACAGAAATTTTAAATTGGTTTAAAATAAAAATGTAGGAACAGGAAAACTATTTGCAGTTTTTAAATTTGAAAGTGAAAGTTTAAAATGCAAACTTAATTTGGACTTAGGCTTTAATAACCTGAATTTGAATATGAATTTCAATAAGTTTAAATTCTGTTCTATTGAAATTATTTAAATTTAGCAAAATTTCAAAGTTTAAGTTTTTAAATAAAACAGAACTGTTTCTGTTTTAAATGAAAAGGTAAATTTAAATTTTGCAGGTGTAGGTTTAAACTGAGTGTAAGTTTGAAGTTTGAATATGAATTCAAATTTTGATTGTCAAAGAATTGAAACCATTTATGTTTTTAAATTCAAATTTGATTTTAAACCTTCAAGTGTAAATGCATTGTTGTTTTGCATTTGAATTGGAAGGTTAAGTATGTAAACTAGGAATTTAAAATGAATTCAAATCTGAGTTCTTAAATCTATTTTTAAAACTTCAGTTTAAAATAAAGATTTAAATTTAAATTGCTTCAAATGATTTTCATTTGAATTGAAGGTGTAAATTGTAGAAAGTGTTTTAAAGAATTAAAACTAATTGAAAATGGGAGTTATATTTCAATTTTAAAATTTAAAGATGTTTTTAAAATTGATTTGAATTTGATTTGAATTGAAATTTAAATCCTTTTCAATTTATTAATTAAGTATATGTTTCTTGTAAACATATAAGATTATGTTGTATTGTTTAAAATCTTATTTTAAATAAGTTTGAGTCTTAAATTTAAAGAGAATGTTAAATGGAATTTGATGTAAATTTAAAAACATTTTGTTTTTAAATGCATGATTTAATAAGAATGTTTTATCTTAAGATAAATAAAAATTAATGATTGGATTCATTAATTATTAAGGTAATTAAGATGAATATTAATTATCTAATTAAATAAAAATGTGGAAGTTTAATTAAATAATTAATGATTTTTAATTTAATTTGAGATTAATTAATTAAGTTTAATTAATCTATAATTAAGGATAGTTAACTAAATTTTAATTTATAATTAAGATTCATTAATCAAGTGATTAATGATAATTAAGATTTTAATTAACACTTAGTTAATTAATAATTAGAGATTAATTAAATAGTAATTAAATATTAATTACCTAATAACTAATGATGATTAATTTAAGTAAATTCTTAATGAAGTGATTAAGAAATGTTAATGAAGTTATTAACTCAAGGTTTTTAAAAATTAATTAATGTGATTAATTTTTGATAATTAATTAGATTAATTAATTAATAATCAATTGTTTAAGTTTTAATTACTTAATGAAAGTAATTAGTGAATTAATTACTTAATGTAATTAATGAAGGTTAATGTGATTTGTTTAGATTAATTAATTAAGTTTAATTGATTTAAACATTTATGGATTGTTTGATAATTACTTATGTAATTAATGAATTTATAATTACTTAAGGAAGCAATTAATTTAATAATTACTGAATGTAATTAAGAATATTGTTATAAAGGTAATTTGGATTTTAAATTACTTTGAAATTAATCAAAGGGATTAATTAGATAATTAATTAAGAATAATTAATTATTGTATTGAGTAATTAATGTAGTTAATTACTGAATGATTATTAATCAAGGGTGATTAATATATGTGTAGGGTTTAATATAATTAACTTGTGTGATTAATATTAAATGCTAATTACGTATTGTAATTAGAGATAGTTAATCAGTAATGATTAATTGAATGATGATTTATAAATTGATTTGAAATCAATGGATGGTTAAGTTAAGTAGAAATTTAATGATGAAGTAATTAATTTAATTCATTTTAAATTAATTAGAGATTGAGTAATTAATTTAATCCACTTTAAATTAATTATTGAAGGTGTGATCATTAGATTATTTGCTTATGTTTGATGAATGATATTGGTTGATTGGTTGGTTTGTAATCTCAGTTGTGAGATGAGTAGTGGATGTGATATGGATGCATTGGTTGCTTCTGGATGATAATATAGATTATCTGATTTGATATGATTATCTGTTGATAATGATAATGTTGATTATCGGTTATGTTGTGAATTATCTATCTGTGTATATTTAGATAATGAATTGAATTGTTTTAAACTTAAAACAACTTGGACATAAAAGACACGCTTTGGTTTTCGATGAGACCGGGATCGGGTTTCCATATTTGGACATCCGAAAACCACATCGATTCCAAATAACGTTAGATCGTTAATCCAAGTGGAGCGAGTGAAGACTCGAGGTGTAAGGGCTATACGTCAGTATAACTCTGTGGGTGATTCCGAAATGAGTTTGACGGAATAGCACTTATAGATTCGAGATGAAGAATTAGAGTGCAAGGGTTATCGTCGTTAACTCTGAGGGTGATTCCAAAACGAGTGTAACGAGTTAATGCCTTCGGTTTCGTTCGAACCCGGAACGAACTTGTATGGATTGAATGCTTTCAGCACATCGTCAGGTGGACGATGAGCATTCTAAGTGATGTGTCCTATAAAGGTAATCGTAGCCTCAAGCCTCATCAACCGGGAATGGCTAAAACAGGGGAGGTGCAGCAAGGCTTCGTGGGTAGCCCCCACTTGAGAGCAAGATTTTCCCCTGTCTAGAAGTCCCTTTTTATTTCGGCTTAGTGGGCAGTTGGAAAGCGCGCCGACTGCGGGGTTGTCTTGTTCGGAACTATTCAGTAAGGAATGGGTCCGGCCTTGTGTAGCAGGGGATGAAGGGAGTAATCCTCGGTACGGTGATCTAGGCCACGTACTGTGACGGGCGGTACCCCAGTAGCCCTGCCATTGTATGGAATCCAAAATCCAATAAGTGCCAACGGTTTTGATTGTATTACCCACTTTTGTGGCTAGTAGCTGGAATTTAATGAATGTAACAATTTCGGCTATTTCATATTTACTTGAAAACCCTAGACACTATTATAATATCATAGAATTTCCTATCAAATGTTTTGGTTAGCGTAAGGTAAAAACTTTTCCATGTTTATGTGTGGGAAGTCTTACGTGATACTTTTTCTTTTCAAAGGTTTTTGAAAGTTAAGCAACTTTAACCTGTTACTCACACCAGACCCATGTCTGACCCGGAGTTTATTTTTGTTTTCCATAAACTCTTGGGTACTCAAATTTTTACGAGTAGCCAAGGGATTCAGGTTAGCTTTGACAAATATTGGAGGAGCAATGGAGCAGGAGGCTTCGGCGTTGTAGATATGTTTAGTATTCCGCTGTGTACAATATCTCTGTGTTATCTGTTGAGTTGTATTATGTTGAAAATACAAGACAGGTGTTTATAACTGTTTAGTATGTGATGTATATGTTGTATATCTGTGTACTCTGATAGTGGTTGTAAACTATGTAATATTTTATGTTATTAATATACTTTATTCGTTCCGCTGTTTAGATTCTCATGTGTTGTTTCTTCTTCTCTTCTTTCTTTTCTATTCTCTATCCCTTTCTTTCTTTTTGGCGATGCGACTTCCTGGAGTGTAGGGAGTTGGGTCGTTACATAAGCGCAAGGTCAATTGCGATTACGACTGCAAATTGATGTCACAATGCTTGAGTGAAGTCGCAATCAAGAAGGGGAGAAGCAATGTTGTAGTGGTGGCAGGCAGGTAGTGATGGTAAGGTGCATAGTGCTAGCATCTTGCATATTACAATTTGCGATGGTGGTGGTTGAGACGTTAGCAATGATAGTAGGTGGAGGCGCAATATTTTACGGTTCGTGCATATTTCTAGTCATAGTGCAAAGCTTGGGTTTTGGGCAACTACCATTTAGGATTTTGGCGCATATTGAAGTTGATTGTAACACCCCACACCGAGACCCACCTTAGTAAAGAGAATTAACGAGTAATTCCATCTACTAAAGTGGAGAATATGGTGGTTAAGGGCGACCATCTATAATTTTGTCTTAAACATCGACTGAATACGTCAATAAATGCAATATGATTTTTTTCTATCTCAAGTGGATCGACATACCCAGTGAATGCTTAATTCAAAACTATATGTGGCTAACAGATCTATCAAAACAAAATACAATAATTAAATGAAAGGCACATCACATAACAGTAATCAACATCATATATATACATACACACCGATACATGTTTAGTACAATACAATATGAATACAATAAAGGTGGTACTCGACCACACCATATACATCGAATCAAATATAACTACATCAGAGTATGCGAAAGAACAGAAACTACTCAAGAGAAAGAAGAGCTGATATCCAACATCAATTTCAAGCTAAGTCCAATAGATGATACCTGAAACAACTCGATCAGAACCGAGTGAAAACACGTGGGTCAAGCTAGCTAAAATCATCAGTTAAATAGAATAATTGATAAGGATAAGTAGGTGAAAGCTATGGGGTCCTTTTTCTTAAAGGATGCCATGCCCTAAACAGGGTTCCAACATCATAAGAAAGGACAACATCTCTTCTTGGTAAGTAGAAGAGATAATGACGATAAGGTCATATTTAAGTTGCATAACTGACACTTAAGAAATGGAACATCAGCGAGCAAAGTTTTAAAGGTAAGACTCAATATACATTGCTTTCGCCTCGTATCATCGGCAATATAAAGGAATATGGATAATGACTTCAAATGATTCAACTATCTTCTGAGAAGTGGTTGTCAATATAACAATACATCAAAGGTACATACCCTTCATACATAGAATAAAACGCATATGGATGTGCCTCATCTCAATGGCACATCCCAAGGATCATTCAAGGAAATATAAAACCCTATCATAAAAGAAGCATTATACTTATTCATACCTCATCTCATCGGTATGAATATAGATATATCTCAAAATCCATCACTAAAACACATCATAAAAGATTCTTCATAATCATTTATACCTCATCTCATCGGTATAAATATATAAATACATCTCAACTCCATCTTAACATCAAGTAGTCTATAAAATCATCAAATCATCAATTCATAATGCAAATAACTTAATCAAAGAGTAACATCATATGATTTCAACATATATGTATACATCTCATCTGGCACTAGGCTATCGATGTAATAATCATCTAAAGACAGCAATGTCTAAAACATCAATACTCAAAGAAATCCCGGATTGGCCAGATCCTCGATTGCAAGCCAAAGCTATGCTACGTGCTACATCATGACTAGTGCTACTATTTGGTACCATAAACATCATGATGACTGGAGTCAAATAACATCTTAACATTGTGAACATCATGAATGACTATAGTCCATAACATCATAATGACTCCCAGTCACAAAGACACGAGTTAATAACCTCGTGATGATCGTAGTAGCAACTACATCGTGATGACTCCAATCGAGTACTCATGGTCTGTAGTACTAGTAAACATCGTGAATGTGTCTCAACTTCCTGGATAGGAACCCAATAGGTGTTAATGTGTGTGCCATACGATACGTCCGCACCTAATGGTTTACTAGCCGTTAGTTGGTACCACACTAGTAAAACATCATAAACATCAGGAAAATATACTCAACCTCATCTCATTGGCGAGAAAATACAATACCATGCTCATCTCATCTCAATGACGAGTACTAGTGGTATCGTGACTTGTCTCATCTCATCGACAAGTAAAAAAATTTCATAATACATCTCAACATCGTAAAATCATCATAAAAAAGCTTACCTTATCTCATTGGCAAGTAAAAATAACATCTAGATGGTTATTTATAATCAAAATTCCAAATAGGAATTTCTAGCTCTTAATTCATCTCATTTCATCGGCGATTAAGAAACACATCTTAAAATGGTTCTTCATCGAATATACTCCTAAACTGGACTTCTCTTACCATATAATCTACCCAAAATTTAATAACCTCTTAAATCATCTCAAACAGTTCATCGAAAGGGTTTCGATCGTATAAGTTCGATATTAAGCGATAAAGCAAATCCATGTGTCCCATACCACATGTTTTACTTTACCATTTAATTATCTTTCTTATACATTCGAAATTCATAAAAATAAGTAATTTATTTATAAAATAATTTTATTAGAGAAAAAGAAATTTAAAACGATTTTTCGAAAACGATTATTAAAACCAAAATTTGAAATTCCTTTATTATAGGAAAAAATAATATAACAATAATCTGAAATGTCCATGTATTTAAAAAATGGTTTAGTGAAAACCGTTCTCGAAAGCAATGAAAACTAACAGGGTTATCTCAAAACCGATAACTTGAATTTAATACGAATTCAATTCAAATTTAACCCAAAATTAATTCAAATTCCACTTAAATTTGAATTTAAAATTCTCCAAATATAGCTAGCCTACTGATAGACATCATAGCTCTCAAAATATCTCAAAACATCATCAAAACCGAAGAGAATGAGAGCAAAAACGAGCTAATACAATTCTAAGGTCAACGATTGTTGTTGCTGTCATTTTGCTCTCAGGACAGCAACGTACAACTATAATTTCGACCAAGCAAACTTCAAAATTCCAAAAAACACTATGAATGAAACTTGTAGCACATGACCTATTCTTTTTAAAACATCCAAAATTATCAAATTGGGATAAGAGACAAAGAAGTTAAAGCTAAGTTCGTTTTAGTTTCAAACATAGAGCAAATAATAGCTTTGCTCCTAGGATAGCAGTAAAAAATTCGATTTTGACATAGCTAACCTCAAAATTACAGAAAACTCAAGAACTAAAGTTGTAGTACATGAATTTTTCTTTCCGAAACATTAAAAATTATCGAATTTCGATCTAAATCGAGAAAGATATATCTCAAACAATATCAGATTCAAACTCAGGAAATTCTGTCAAAGATATAACTATACTTCTGCTTTCAAATCCGTTTTAGGTTAATCAAATTGTAAAATATCGAAATGAAACCTGAAGATAAATTATTTATTATTGAATTTGTTTCTAGCAAAAAAAATTTGACCTAAATCGGATAAGAAACGAATAACTTATGGCTAAAACACTTCTTTGGCCTGCGATTGTTGCTGCTGTCAATTTGCTCTCAGGACAGCAACAAACAAGCACGCTATTGATTTAGAAAACATCAAAATTTTAGAAAAATAAAGAATAAAGCTTGTATATCTATGTCTATTCTTTCCAGGACATCAAAAATTTTCAAATTCTGATTTAAAATGAAATAGATATGCCTAATTTACTGACTGCAATTTCACAAATAAACATGCAACAAACAAAATTGAGATTTCTTACATTGAAATCTACATCAAACTAGAAAATGTGAGTTTCAAACTCACCTTTGATTTTAGATAGCAAATACCCAAATTTGTGAAGAAAGATTGGAGCTTGAAGGTGAAACCCTTTCTCTATTCTTATTTTGGTGAAGTTCTTCTTGAATTAGTAGCGAAATTGAGTGGAATTGAGTTTTAGTTAGAGAAAGCCATTGTTTTTTTCTTTCTTTCTATTTACTGTATCTTTTGTTTTGAGGAGGAAGATGAGAAAAAAAGGATATTTACACCTATTTTCCCTTTATTAGATGGTTCTAGAGAGGGTTGATGGATTCAAACCTTACCCAAATAAGCCTAAGACTAAATATACTTAGTGAAAATATAAAGCTATGTTCATATTTATCCTATATTAACATTATATATATCTCATTTTACATTTTAAAGTAAAATAAAAATCTATACAACAGATGTATGTAACTAAAATTGTTATTATATAAAATAATAAAATTTATTTCGGCAACAAAAAGTTATTTTTATAAATAAAACCCTATCTTTGACAATATTTTACAAATTGCACCATTTTAGTGTAAAAACACTATTTTTAATGCAATAACTTTTAAAAAAATTCTTTTGTGTCAAATAAATTGCAATAAATCATTATAATACTTTTTAATCATCAAAATATTCTTTTCCAAACTATATTTCATCTTTTATTTTAATAAAATACATAATTTTTTCAAATTTCCTCTTTCTAAAGTCAATAAAAGATTAATATTGATAATGTTTTTCAATAATGGTGTATTTACCCAAATAAAGTTGCACTTTCATTATTTTCTTCATATGGAGGTCATTATTTAGAATATTGATGTTTTTAGAAGAAAAGCGTTTTACTGATAAAATAGTCAGAGAGAAATGAACGTATATTTCTTTGAACATTCTAGAAATTGGGTTTGTGGGCACAAAATAACCCTATAAGCCCAATTCTCACACTTAGAAAAATATTTAGAGTAAATATGCATATGTGTTTTAGTAATTTACATATGACTTTTGCATAAAATTTCCAAATCACATGAAACAAGTTGCATTATTCATGTTTTAATAAAGGAACATGTTAGTGACATCAAAAATTTTAATTTTCCAATTAAAATATTATTTTCCCATATAACACAAATTTTTAACAATATTTACCAATATTCCCATTTTTAGTGAAAAATCACTATTATCATCCATTTCAAGAAAATAAATTTTATTTTTAAGTCTAATGAAGTTTATTAAAATGTTTTAACATTTTTATAACATTAATACATCATTTCAAGCCTAATTACACTTCTAAATTTTATTTTCTTCATATTATTCCTTTTATTTTACAATAAAAGGCTAACATTGGAATAAATTTCAATATTACTAAATAACTAAAACTAAACAATCACAATTATTTATTTTCAATCTAAATCCAAAAATAAAGTTTGTAATTATTTCACTCATTTACACTTTTTTCAACCATCAAATATTGAAATAGGCTTCAAATAAAATAATATGACTTATTTAAATTTCATATCCCAAATTATATTCATCAAGATATTGTTTATATATAATAAATAATATGATCCCTCATTTTATTATCTAATTCATTTTTAAACACAATATTAAATTATAATTTGCATTATAATTTAATATTAATGGTAATCTCCAAAATCCCTAGTTGTTACAGACTCCCCCCTGAATAAAATTGCGTCCTCGCAATTTTTAGTGGAAAATGGCTGTAAACAACACAAAAATTCAATCGACAAAGGATAAAAGGCTAGCTCGAAACTCAAACCATTCATACTCTCAACATAGAATAATAGATAGAAATAAGGAAAAACTCACTTGGTTAATCCAATGGCCCATCAAATGCTAATATAGTGATTAGCAAACCATCAAATTTTCCAAGTAACTCGAAAAAAATTCGAAGATATCCCGTTTTCGAATCAAAACGCAATAAGATAATCAACAACTAATCAATCGAAAATGATTGATTTCACAAAACTCTACGAATAGAGTCGGGATCAAACTCACTTAAACCCAAAATCTAAGCAATAAAGAAGATCATCAATAAGATTTTCTGAATAAATATATAGAAAGAACATACTCACAACAAGTTAGACACAATAGACATAGTTGATAAATCACAAGAATGCTTCTCACAAGGCCACCAACTCAAACGACCACAAAAAATGCAAGTTGTTAATAATAGCTCAAAGATAGAATATACTCCAGAACAAGGATATAAGCTCGAATTATCTTTTAATCTAAGATATTTAGAATTTTTCAATTTCAACGTTTTTAAATTTTAAATCTCAATTTTCAACATTTTAAAATTTTCAAACTCTTTACTATATTACCTAGTAAGTAATATAAAACTCAAATTAAAAGTCCATATTTCTTCTCTTAAAACATCCAGTGTATATAATATAGATTCTAAAATCTCAAAATATACTTCCAATAAAGCACAGCTTAAAAATAATCTCATTTATATTCTCATCTTTATAATTTAAAAATAAATAAATGGCATTGCCTTGCCATTGAGTCTCTAATAAATAAATATATCTGTTGGCTATAGAGTTGACCGAATGATCAAAACTGCCTCGCCACTCTATTACTCCTCTAAAATCAATGGCAGCAATTACCATTCAAAAATAAATTTAATATTTAATCTCAAAATATTATTTTTGAAATCTCAATTTTAAAAACACAAACCATCGTGCATGATTGCCTCATCATAGCATTTAGGAGATTCCTATCGATAACATTGATCAGGCGTATCGACCAGAACTCTTAACTACTCGATGGATAACCCTACACTCTCAAATTATTTCTCTAAAAGAAATACTACTCATGTAAATATATTCTCGAAATATTCTTTGATTTTTTTTTATAACTCAAAGCTCAAATTTCTCTTTAAAACTCATATTTATATAGCTTCAAAACTCAAACCAAAGAACATTAAGAGAATGCATCGAGATATTCCCAGATTACTCGATTCTCAAAATCAACAGAAGGAGATAGAGTGTTCGTCAATCTTACGGTGTCACGAGCCACTCCCAAAAGTCATCAAGATATAGGATAAGCAAGATATTCTTCTCGAAGGAGAAGAAGCACACAATCCACAAATCACCACTTCAAACAGAGTAATGCTACAAAGGATAAAATTGATTGAGTATCTGAAAAGAACACTCAAACGAAGCTGAATGATAAACTCAACCAAACTCGAACAATCTAGAAACTCACCTCATTTTTCAGTGGATATCCTCGTGGAAGGATAATCGAAGAGCTAAGAACAAGGAATAAGGTTACCTCAACACTCGAATGCCCGATTGGATGTCAAATCCAAACGGACTCAAAAAAAACTCAACAAAGTCACCATGATTGGAATTTGAGACATATCATCAATGTATCGATACTCAAGAGTGAATACAGAAACTTCGAAATCATCATTAACATTCCAAAGTGATAGAAATAATAAACCAATCAAATTAGGATGCCTAAATAAATATAGGATCCTATAACAACAAAAAGATTAGACTTTACATGAAATAAGTCAATCCATCTCAAATCAGATACATCTCAAGATAGTGAGTAATAAACAAATACCCACTAAAGCAGCAACAAATAGAGAACTCAGAATGCTCATAATAAGCCAATCATTGTGGATCCCTTCAATAAGATTCATAACTCTCAAAGGAATGCAAAAAGAATGCTCAAAGAAATCAATCAGCTCCATCGATACGAACTCACTCGTATCGACAAAAATAAGGTTAAAATAATCCCAAATAAGATTTTATATAAGATAAGATGACATCAAATTCTATTATGGAATACTACGGAAATATATCTATATTCCTAGACATATTCCTTCTCAACAATCCCAAAACTCTAAAAAGAATCAAGGCTCGATTCGAAAGCAAGTTTGAATAAGGGACAATGATTCACTCGTACTGTACTTCAATGTATCATAACATATGTACTTTTCTGTGTTTATTCTACTTTGTTTTGACCACAGCTCTGATACCAAGCTGTAACGCCCCACCCCGAGACTCACCTTAGTAAAGAGAATTAATGAGTAATTCCGTCTGCTAAAGTGGTGAATAGGGCTTTTTAAGGGCGACCATCTATAATTTTGTCGTAAACATTTACTGAATACGCCGATAAATGCAATATGATTTTTTTTTCTATCTCAAGTGGATCAATATACCCAGTAAATGCTTAATTCAAAACTATAGGTGGCTAATGGATTTATCAAAACCAATTACAATAATTAAATGAAAGGCACTTCACTTAACAGTAATCAACATCATATATATACGTATACACCGATACATGTTTAGTACAATACAATATGAATTCAATAAAGGTGGTACTCGACCACACCATATACATCGAATCAAATATAACTACATCAGAGTATGCGAAAGAACAGAAACTACTCAAGAGAAAGAAGAGCTGATATCCAACATCAATTTCAAGCTAAGTCCAATAGATGATACCTGAAACAACTCGGTCTGACCCGAGTGAAAACACGTGGGTCAAGCTAGCTAAAATCATCAGTTAAATAGAATAATTGATAAGGATAAGTAGGTGAAAGCTATGGTGTCCTTTCTCTTAAAGGATGCCATGCCCTAAACAGGGTTCCAACATCATAAGAAAGGACAACATCTCTTCTTGTCAAGCAGAAGAGATAATGATGATAAGGTCATACTTAAGTTGCATAACTGACACTTAAGAAAATGGAACATCAGCGAGCAAAGATTTAAAGATAAGACTCAATAAACATCGCTTTCGCCTCATATCATCGGCAATATAAAGGAATATGGATAATGACTTCAAATGATTCAACTATCTTCTTAGAAGTGGTTGTCAATACAACAATACATCAAAGCTACATATCCTTCATACATAGAATAAAACGCATATGGATGTGCCTCATCTCAATGGCACATCACAAGGATCATTCAAGGAAATATAGAACCCAAAATAAAAGAAGCATTATACTTATTCATACCTCATCTCATCGGTATGAATATAGATACATCTCAAATCCATCACTAAAACACATCATAAAAGATTCTTCATAATCATTTATGCCTCATCTCATCGGTATATATATATATATATATATATATATATATATATATATACACACACACACACACACACACATCTCAACTCCATCTTACATCAGGTAGTCTATAAAATCATCAAATCATCAATCCATAATGCAAATAACTTAATCAAAGAGTAACATCATATGATTTCACCATATATGTATACATCTCATCTGGCACTAGGCTATCGATGTAATAATCATCTAAAGATGGCGAAGTCAAAAACATCAAAACTCAAAGAAATCCCGGATTGGCCAGATCCTCGATTGCATGCCGAAGCTATGCTACGGGCGCTACATCATGAATAGTACTACTATTTGGAACCATAAACATCATGATGACTGGAGTCAAATAACATCTTAACATTGTGAACATCATGAATGACTATAATCCATAACATCATAATGACTTCCAGTCACAAAGAAACGAGTTAATAACCTCGTGATGATCGTAGTAGCAACTACATCGTGATGACTCCAATCGAGTACTTATGGTCTGTAGTACTAGTAAACATCGTGAACGTGTCTCAACTTCTTGGATAGGAACCCAATAGGTGTTAATGTATGTGCCATACCATACGTTCGCACCTAATGGTTTACTAGCCATTAGTTAGTACCACACTAGTAAAACATCACAAACATCAGGAAAATATACTCAACCTCATCTCATTGGCGAGCAAATACAATACCATGCTCATCTCATCTCAATGACGAGTACTAGTGGTATCGTGACTTGTCTCATCTCATTGACAAGAAAAAAAAAATCATAATACATCTCAACATCGTAAAATCATCATAAAGAAGCTTACCTTATCTCATTGGCAAGTAAAAATAACATCTAGATGGTTATTTATAATCATAATTTCAAATAGGAATTTCTAGCTCTTAATTCATCTCATTTCATCGGCGATTAAGAAACACATCTTAAAATGGTTCTTCATCGAATATACTCCTAAACTGGAGTTCTCGGACCATATAATCTACCCAAAATTTAATAACCTCTTAAATCATCTCAAACAGTTCATCGAAAGGGTTTCGATCGTATAAGTTCGATATTAAGCGATAAAGCAAATCCATGTGTCCCATTCCACATGTTTTACTTTACCGTTTAATTGTCTTTCTTATACATTCGAAATTCATAAAAATAAGTAATTTATTTATAAAATAATTTTATTAGAGAAAAAGAAATTTAAAAAGATTTTTCGAAAACGATTATTTAAACCAAATTTGAAATTCCTTTATTATAGGAAAAAATAGTATAACAATAATTTGAAATGTCCATGTATTTAAAAAATGGTTTAGTGAAAACGGTTCTCAAAAGCAATGAAAACTAACAGGGTTATCTCAAAACCGATAGCTTGAATTCAATACGAATTCAATTCAAATTTAACCCAAAATCAATTCAAATTCCACTTAAATTTGAATTTAAAATTCTCCAAATATAGCTAGCCTACTGATAGAGATCATAGCTCTCAAAATATCTCAAAACATCATCAAAACCGAAGAGAATGAGAGCAAAAACGAGCTAATACAATTCTAAGGTCAACGATTGTTGTTGCTGTCATTTTGCTCTCAGGACAGCAACGTACAACTATGATTTCGACCAAGCAAGCTTCAAAATTCCAGAAAACACAATGAATGAAACTTGTAGCACATGACCTAATCTTTTTAAAACATCCAAAATTATCAAATTGGGATAAGAGACAAAGAAGTTAAAGCTAAGTTCGTTTTAGTTTCAAACATAGAGCAAATAATAGCTTTGCTCCTAAGATAACAGTAAACAATTCGATTTTGACATAGCTAGCCTCAAAATTACAGAAAACTCAATGAATTAAAGTTGTAGTACATGAATTTTTCTTTCCGAAACATTAAAATTTATCGAATTCCGATCTAAATCAAGAAAGGTATATCTCAAACAATATCAGATTCAAACTCAGGAAATTCTGTCAAAGACATAACTATACTTCTGCTTTCAAATCTGTTTTAGGTTAATCAAATTGTAAAATATCAAAATGAAACCTGAAGATAAGTTATTTATTATTGAATTTTGCTTCTAGCAAAAGAAATTTGACCTAAATCGGATAAGAAACGAATAACTTATGGCTAAAACACTTATTTGGCCTGCGATTGTTGCTGCTGTCAATTTGCTCTCAGGACAGCAACAAACAAGCACGATATTGATTGAGAAAACATCAAAATTTTAGAAAAATAAAAAATAAAACTTGTATATCTATGTCTATTCTTTCCAGAACATCAAAAATTATCAAATTCTGATTTAAAACGAAATAGATATGCCTAATTTACTGACTGCAATTTCACAAATAAATATGCAACAAACAAAATTGAGATTTCTTACATTGAAATCTCAATCAAAGCTATAAAATGTGAGTTTCAAACTCACCTTTGATTTTAGATAGCAAATACCCAAATTTGTGAAGAAAGATTGGAGCTTGAAGGTGGAACCCTTTCTCTATTCTTATTTTGGGGAAGTTCTTCTTGAATTAGTAGCGAAATTGAGTGGAATTGAGTTTTAGTTAGAGAAAGCCATTGTTTTTCTTTCTTTCTATTTACTGTATCTTCTGTTTTGAGAAGGAAGATGAGAAAAAAGAATATTTACACCTATTTTCCTTTTATTAGATGGTTCTAGAGAGGGTTGATGGATTCAAACCTTACCCAAATAAGCCTAAGACTAAATATACTTAGTGAAAATATAAAGCTATGTTCATATTTATCCTATTTTAACATTATATATATCTCCTTTTACATTTTAAAGTCAAATAAAAATCTATACAACAGATATATGTAACTAAAATTGTTATTATATAAGATAAAAAAATTTATTTCGGCAATAAAAGGTTATTTTTATAAATAAAACCCTATCTTTGACAATATTTTACAAATTACACCATTTTAGTGTAAAAACTCTATTTTTAATGCAATAACTTTAAAATAAATTCTTTTGTGTCAAATAAATTGCAATAAATCATTATAATGCTTCTTAATCATCAATTTTTTTTTCCAAACTATATTTCATCTTTTATTTTAATAAAATACATAATTTCTTTAAATTTCCTCTTTCTAAAATCAATAAAAGGTTAATATTGATAATGTTTTTCAATAATGGTGTATTTACCCAAATAAAGTTGCACTTTCATTATTTTCTTCATATGAAGGTCATTATTTAGAATATTGAATAGAATAATCAGTTGAATAGATTAATCAGTTGAATAGAATAATCGATAAGGATAAGTAGGTGAAAGCTATGGTATCCTTTTTATTCAAGGATGCCATGCCCTAAACAGGGTTCCAACATCATAAGAAATGACAGCATCTCTTCTTGGCAAGTAGAAGAGATAATGATGATAAAGTCATACTTAAGTGGCATAACTGACACTTAAAAAATGGAACATCAGCGAGCAAAGTTTTAAAGATAACACTCGATAAACATCACTTTCGCCTCATATCATCGGCGGTATAAAGGGATATGGATAATGGCTTCAAATGATTCAACTATCTTCTTAGAAGTGATTGTCAATATAATAATACGTCAAAGGTACATATCCTTCATACATAGAATAAAACGCATATGGATGTGCCTCATCTCATTGGCACATCCCAATGATCATTCAAGGAAATATAAAATCCAACCATAAAAGAAGCATTATACTTATTCATACCTCATCTCATCAGTATGAATATAGAATATCTTAAATCCATCGCTAAAACTCATCATAAAAGATTCTTCATAATCATTTATACCTCATCTCATCGGTATAAATATATCAACACATCTCAACTCCATCTTAACATCAAGTAGTCTATAAAATCATCAAATCATTAATCCATAATGCAAATAACTTAATCAAAGAGTAACATCATAAATGATTTCACCATATATGTATACATCTCATCTGGCACTAGGCTATCGATGTAATAATCATCTAAAGACGGTGAAGTCTAAAACATCAAAACTCAAAAAAATCCCAGATTAGTCAGATCCTTGATTGCATGCTAAAGCAGTGTTATGCGCACTACATCGTGACTAGTACTACTACTTGGTACCATAAACATTGTGATGACTGGAGTCAAATAACATCTTAACATCGTGAACATCATGAATGACTATAGTCCATAACGCCATAATGACTCCCAGTCACAAAGACCCGAGTTAATAACATCGTGATGATCGGAGTAGCAACTACATCGTGATGACTCCAATCGAGTACTTATGGTCTGTAGTACTAGTAAACATCGTGAATGTGTCTCAACTTCTTGAATAGGAACCCATAGGTGTTAACGTGTATGCCATACCATACGTTCGCACCTAATGGTTTACTAGACGTTAGTTGGTACCACATTAGTAAAACATCATAAACATCAGGAAAATATACTCAGCCTCATCTCATTGGCGAGGAAATACAATACCATGCTCGTCTCATCTCAATGACGAGTACTAGTGGTATCGTGGCTTGTCTCATCTCATCGACAAGTAAAAAAATTCATAATACATCTCAACATCGTAAAGCCATCATAAAGAAGCTTACCTTATCTCATTGGCAAGTAAAAATAACATCTAGATGGTTATAACCATAATTCCAAATAGAAATTTCTAGCTCTTAATTCATCTTATTTCATCAACGATTAAGAAACTTATCTTAAAATGGTCCTTCATCGAATATACTCCTAAATTGGAGTTCTCGGACCATATAATCTACCCAAAATTTAATAACCTCATAAATCATCTCAAACAGTTCATCGAAAGGGTTTCGATCGTATAACTCCGATATTAAGCGATAAAGCAAATCCATGTGTCTCATACCACATGTTTTACTTTACCGTTTAATTGTCTTTCTTATACGCCCGAAATTCATAAAAATAAGTAATTTTATTTATAAACTAATTTTATTAGAGAAAACAGAAATTTAAAATGATTTTTTGAAAACGATTATTAAAACCAATATTTGAAATTCCTTTATTAAAGGGAAAAAATAATTTAAAAAAAACTATGTAATAATAATTTGAAATGTCCATGTATTTCAAAAATGGTTTAGCGAAAACCGTTCTCGAAAGCAATGAAAACTAAGAGGGTTTTCTCAAAACCGATAGCTTGAATTCAATATGAATTCAATTCAAATTTAACCCGAAATCAATTCAAATTCCATTTAAATTTGAATTTAAAATTCTCCAAATATAGCTAGCCTACTGATAGGCATCATAGCTCTCAAAATATCACAAAACATCATCAAAGCCGAAGAGAATGAGAGCAAAAACGAGCTAATATAATTCTAAGGTCAACGATTGTTGATGCTGTCATTTTGCTCTGAGGACAGCAACTTACAACCATAATTTCGACCAAGCAAACTTCAAAATTACAGAAAACACAATGAATGAAACTTGTAGCACATGACCTAAGCTTTTCAGAACATCCAAAATTATCAAATTCGGATAAGAAACAAAGAATTTAAAGCTAAGTTCGTTTTAGTTTTAAACATAGAGAAATTAATAGCTTTGCTCTCGGGATAGCAGTAAAGAATTAGATTTTGACATAGCTAACCTCAAAACTACAGAAAACTCAATGAATGAAAGTTGTAGCACATGAATTGTTTTTTCAGAAACATTAAAAATTATCGAATTCCGATCAAAATCAAGAAAGATATAGCTCAAACAATATTAGATTCAAACTTAGGAAATTCTATCAAAGACATAACTATACTTCTGCTTTCAAATCTGTTTTAGGTTAATCAAATATTAAAATATCGAAAGGAAACCCAAAGATAAATTATTCCTTATTGAATTTAGTTTCCAGCAAAAAAATTTGACCTAAATCGGATAAGAAACGAATAACTTATGGCTAACTCTTATTTGGCCTGCGATTGTTGCTGCTGTCAATTTGCTCTCGGGACAGCAACAAACAAGCACGATTTTGATTAAGAAAACATCAAAATTTTAGAAAAATCAAAACACAAAATTTGTAGATCTATGTCTATTCTTTTCATAACATCAAAAATTATCAAATTCCGATTTAAAAAGAAATAGATATGCCCAATTTACTGACAGCAATTTCACAAATAAACATGCAACAAACAAAATTGAGATTTCTTACCTTGAAATCTACATCAAAGCTGGAAAATGTGAGTTTTAAACTCACCTTTGATTTTAGATAGCAAATACCCAAATTTGTGAAGAAAAATTGAAGCTTGAAGGTGAAACCCTTTCTCTATTCTTATTTTGGTGAAGTTCTTCTTGAATTAGTAGCGAAATTGAGTGGAATTGAGTTTTAGTTAGAGAAAGTCATTGTTTTTCTTTATTTCTACTTATTGTATCTTTTGTTTTGAGGAGGAAGATGAGAAAAAAAGGGTATGTACACCGATTTCCCCTTTACTAGATGGTTCTATGGAGGGTTGATGGATACAAACTTACCCAAATAAGCCTAAGACTAAATATACTTAGTGAAAATATAAAGCTATGTACATATTTATCATATTTTAACATTATATATATCTCCTTATTTCAAAGTCAAATATGTTAGTCCATGAGATGATGGTTTTTGAAGACAACAACCTTAGAATAGATTATAAAATATAAATATTAACATTATAAGTTTAGATATATATGTATATGCAGGATTTAACCATGCAGGTACTAAGAATGAAGACTGTACAGTATAGAGATTCAAGATATCAAGATAGAAGACTAATGAGTATCAAGATTATCAAGAGTTCAAGATTTCAAGCCTAAGTATTTTTTTATTAGGAATTTTTGTTAAAACTCGTAGAAAAGCACTGGCATCTTAAAATCCAATTTATTCGTGGAACGGAATCCACTTCGAGCCCGTTAAAGGGATGGAACCCTAAGTAGGATGGAACCTATGAAAATCTAGTGGGACATTGTTTTGTATCCACTAATTTTAATTCAAAATGATTTTGCAAAATTATCTTGTTTTCAAAATGATTTTAAAACTTTCCTTTTAAAAAGATTCAAAACCCTCGATCCTGATTTTAAATAATTTTAGCCTCAAAAACATCTTTATTTTCAAAGTCAAATTACTCCTGATTTTAAACTATCTTTTTAAATAATATATTTAACTTTTAATATTTATACTTAGATTTAAATATAAAATTATAGTTAAAATCTATATATATATTATTCTTTATATTTACTTATGAATTTTAACGATATTCAAGTATGTTTATAAAGTTTAAAATAGTTTTAATACAATATAAAGGTTATTTTCAAAAGAAAATCAAAACATCAAATTTTGCTTTGGGACGTCGACATGCCTTGGGTGACCATGTCGACATGGTGATAGTTTGGTTCAAAAATTCAAATTTCAAAAGAAGTGTCTATTCGCCACAACTCTTCATGAATGGTCATGGCTGTTGTTTTTCTATAAATATGGGTCACTTTCAACGAATTTTTAATCACTTATTTCTGATTTTCACTCCTCTTCTTCTTCCTCCTTTCTTAATACATATTCTTATCATTACTCTGCCGAAATCAACATTGAATCATACTCGATTACTTCTAGTTTGATTCTCTGTCACTATCTCTACAAGATTCTCAGTGCTATTCAGAGTTATAGACTTCTTGTATTCCATTAAGCGAGAAAAGGTGTGACTGTAGCCTTGGAAATCAATCAAAAGGGAAAAGGTGTGATTGTAGCCTTGGTAAATCAATTGGGTAAACTTGTGGCCCGCAAATCAAATATCTCTACCCAAAGGATCGAAATTCTAGATGATGTACCTCGTAGCCTTGAAACCGAGGGTGTAATTGTACGATTGCTGTTGAAAGGAAATCCGTACTTGTGTTGCGGGACTGGATGTAGGGTAACTCTGAACCAGTATAAAATCCGGTGTGTTCTTTCCTTTACTGCTTTTATTTTATTTCTGCATCTGTTTGTTTCCGTGATTATTCCTGTTTCTGTATATTGCATACTTTTGTGTCTAAATTAACATAAATTCAAAAAGATTTAGTAATTCTTTATTAACACTATTCACCCCCCCCCCTCTAGTGTTAATCTTAGCCTTAAGATCTGTAATCTGCATTTCTCACAATTGGTATCAGAGCAAGGTTTTCAAAAGTTTCATAATCTGATTTTTGAAAATTTTCAAAATGGCTACCAACACTGATACTGTTACTAACACTAGTATTCTGTCACTAGTTCATTTGTAGAGGGTAGGTCTAGACCACCACTTTTAATGGCAATAACTATACATATTGGGCATGTAGGATGAAAATATATTTACAATCTATAGGATTAGACACTTGGAATATCACACAAATTGAATATTCTGAACCCACAACTGATTTTGCACAGTGGATTGCTGAGCAAAAGACTGTTGCACAAAATAATTCTAAGGCAATGAATATTCTGTTTTGTTCACTAGATAGAAATGAATTCAATAGAGTGTCAGTTTGTAAGTCCGCATATGAAATCTGGAAAACTTTGCAAGTTACTCACGAAGGAACAAGCAAAGTTAAACAGACCAAAATTTCCATGCTCACAAATCAGTTTCAATTATTTAAAATGAATGCTAATGAGTCTATTTCAGATATGTATAGTAGATTTCAGGATATTGTGCATTCTCTAATATCTTTGGGAAATGAATTTTCTGAAGAAGATCAAGTCAGAAAGATTTTAAACTCTCTAACTCCAGAATAGGATCAAAAGACACTTGCGATCGAAGAGGCAAATGACATCAGTATTTTGAAAATAGAAGAATTAATTGGAAATCTAATGTCGTATGAAGTTCAAATGATCGGGAGAAGAGAAAGTAAAGCATCTGAAAAGAAATCAATGGCATTTAATGCACAGACCGATGGATCAGACTCAAACAGCGATAATGATGAAGAGATAGCCTTTATGACCAGAAATTTTAGGAAATTCCTGAAATACAAAAAGATGAATAATCTCAAGAGAAACAACTACAAGAATTCTGAAAATCAAAATATAGTGCCAAATAATGACAAGTGTTACAACTGTGATAAACCAGGCCACTTCAAAAGAGACTGTCTGTATCTAGATAGGCAAAATCCTCCTATGAACAATGAACCAGCAAAGAAACGGAAGCGTCCATTTACTGCTACTCTAGATGACTCAAACTCGTCCTCAAGTGATGATGATCAGAAGACAGATAATTCGACTTTGTGTTTCACAGCTGTTCACGACTCCGACGAATTCAGAGAAACGGACTCAGAAAAAGGTACACGTTTACAATACAATTGGTTAAAATTGCTTGCTTAGAATTAGTTGCTTGCTTGTTTGATTGATTGATTTTGAATTGGTATGTTGTTTGAATTTTAAAATTTATTTTTTATTTTCATTATTATTTTATTATTTTTAATACTTTCTGAAATATATTATAAGTATAATAATATTTCAGAAATATATATTAGACATTAATAATATATATATATATATATATATATATATATATATATTAGAGATCTTAGGAAAAATCAATTCATAAAAATTCCAAAGCACACATCGACATGGTCCCTACCATGATGTCGACATGGCTACCTAAATTTGAATTTCAAAATTTGAAATCAAATGTTTGAATTTTCCTCCACCTTTTTACTTCATTCAATTCTCTGAAAAGAAACCTTTTGACCAGAGAATATTCCTTTGAGAATCTATTTATTCACTATCTTTTATCGTATCTTTTCACTTTCATTTTCAAATTCAAACTCTCTCTTCATAACTTCAAGTTCTCTACTCTCTACTCTAATGGCTTCTTCAAGCAACCCCTCAACCATGAGAATTTCCAAAAAATCAAAGAGCAATTATTCAATGATCCGGAGGCAATTAAAGCATACATCAATTATGCTAATTATGCCAAAGTCCATCCCGGAAAATTTGCTATTTTTCAAGATTTTCTTCTTACGAAATTGATTCTCTTTTTGCAAACAATGGTGTTCTTAGTCTTATTGACGCTTCTCAAAAATGATTTTGTTTGCTATCCTAATCTTGTCAAAATTTTCTATGCGATTTAAATCGTGGATTTTATGTTGGAAATGAAGATGAAATTTGGAGTAGTGTCAAAGGCACTCAAATTGTTTTGAATTGTGATTTTTTGGGTACCATTCTCAATTGCAAGTGTTCGGGAATGGATTTTTCTAACTTTAAAATCAATGAACATGATCGTGTGACATTTCATCACATTTTCGAAAGAGATGACGATTTTGATTTTAAAAATAGAAATTTTCGACCAAAAACAAGAAATATTAATCTTCTTCTGCAACATACTTTGACACCAAGATCGGAAAATTTTAACAATCCTACTTCAAAAGTTTGTAAAGCTCTCTTTGCTATTTTTGGAAATTATGACATAAATTGGGCGCAAGTTATTTTGGATGAACTTCGTCCTAAAAATCTTGAAATAGGTGAGAATACTTTATACCATGGAGTTTATCTCACTCGAATTTTTAACTATTTTGGAGTGGATTTCAAAGGCGGAGAATTTGTTTCTAGAAAAGTTTTCAATCATTCCAACATTTCGCTTATGAAAATTCCATTTGTTTTTCAACCTTATGAGACACTTACCGAAAAGGAAGAGCGTTTGGCTCATGAGGAAATGGAAGAAGAGGAAGTTGAAGAAGAAGAAGAAGGGGATGAAATGGAAATTAAAGAAGAAGAAGAAGGTGAAACATCCTTGGAAAGCATTGAATATCCTTCCAATCCATCCAACAAAACCCTTCTCAAAAACCAAAAGAGAATTGTGGAGAATCAACGGATTCTAAAACGATCCGTTAGTAAAAAGTTGGATAACATTTCTTCGAAGATGAACAAGTTCTTTTCCGAAGTCAGCAAGAAACTTGGACTATCTTCGTCATCTTCATCCTCTAGCTAGTTTTATCTTTAGTATCTTGTTGTATTTGTTTTAGTTTGCTTTATTTCGAATGTTCATGTAATTTGTTGTGTGCTTAATCATTGAATTATCGTAGTAGGCAATGAAATGAAATTTCCTTTCTGTTATCTACCTTATCTTATCTTTAGAATAAATGTTAATATATTATATATATACACAATTGTTCACAAAATCAAATTTGTCAAAAAATTTCACTAACCCATGTCGACATCCCCTATATGACCATGTCGACATGTACTGGTCAGAAATGGCAATTGATTTTGAATTTGAAATTTGAATAACTACCACATGTCTATTCAATTCAAACGAATTTCTACACCTATATATACCTGTTTCTTCCAGAAATGTTCGCTGAAATTTATTTCCTATCATCTATATCCTCCATTTCTTTCACAAATTCAACTATGGCTAATCCTATTAACAATTTATCCGAAAATCTTGAAGAAACTCTTAATTCATTCAAGAATATTCTTTCATTTATTCTATGAAACCAGCGTCATTTAGAACTAAGTCAAATGCAGATGATAAAGGAACAAGAAAGGCACTTCGATGCGATACGATGGACGATCTCCACTCTGCACAAGGATGATAACGAAGCACATCCTCATGTCTCTCTCACCAATGACAATTATAATTGGGATGCTATTAAGGTAGACCCAATCTTTGGAGAAGAAGGATGGTGGAAGTTCCACGTAACGTTTGATTTTTTATTTTGCTTGCTTTGTTTGAATTGATTTGGTTTGAATTAATACTTTTTGTGGATTGATTTCTTATTGATTTGAAGATTGGTGTGTAAAACATGTATATATATACACACACACACATTGAAATGTATATAATCTTTAATTAGTTATCATGTTTAGAAGTATAATTATTTCTTACTCTATATATTCCGTTGTATAGTTTATCAACGCAGGTACTGAAGTCCAAAAATGAGGGGGAGTAAGTTTTTGTTGATGACAAAGGGGGAGAAATATAAAATAGGGTAGTTAGACATAGATTAAGGGGGAGTTATTAGTTTTAGGGGGAGTCATTAGGATAGAAGTAATATTTTATAAACAAAGGTTGTAATCATCAAAAAGTGGGAGATTGTTAGTCCGTGAGATGATGGTTTTGATGACAAAAACCTTAGAATAGATTATAAAATATAAATACTAACATTATAAGTTTAGATATATGTATATGCAGGATTTAACCATGCAGGTACTAAGAATGAAGACTGTACAGTATAGAGATTCAAGATATCAAGATAGAAGACTCATGAGTATCAAGATTATCAAGAGTTCAAGATTTCAAGCATAAGTATTTTTTATTAGGAATTTTGTTAAAACTCGTAGAAAAACACTGGCATCTTGAAATCCAATTTATTCATAGAATGGAATCCACTTCGAGCCCGTTAAAGGGATGGAACCCTAAGTAGGATGGAACCTACGAAAATCTAGTGGGACATTGTTTTGTATCCACTAATTTTAATTCAAAATGATTTTACAAAATTATCTTGTTTTCAAAATGATTTCAAAACTTTCCTTTTAAAAAGATTCAAAACCCTCGATCCTGATTTTAAATAATTTTAGCCTCAAAAACATCTTTATTTTCAAAGTCAAATTACTCCTGATTTTAAACTATCTTTTTAAATAATATATTTAACTTTTAATATTTATACTTAGATTTAAATATAAAATTATAGTTAAAATCTATATATATTATTCTTTATATTTACTTATGAATTTTAACTATATTAAGTATATTTATAAAGTTCAAAATAGTTTTAATATAATATAAAGGTTATTTTCAAAAGAAAATCAAAACATCAAAATTTGCTTTTGGATGCCGACATGCCTTGGGTGACCATATCGACATGGTGACAGTTTGGTTCAAAAATTCAAATTTCAAAACAAGTGTCTATTCGCCATAACTCTTCATGAATGGTCATGGCTGTTGTTCTTCTATAAATAAGGGTCAGTTTCAACGAATTTTTAATCACTTTTTTCTGGTTTTCACTCTTCTTCTTCCTCCTCTCTTAATACATATTCTTATCATTACTCTGCCGAAATCAACATTGAATCATACTCGATTATTTCTAGTTTGATTCTCTATAGTTTGATTCTCTATCATTATCTCCACAGGATTCTCAGTGCTATGCAGAGTTATAGACTTATTTGTATTTTATTAAGCGAGAAAAGGTGTGATTGTAGCCTTGAAAATCAATCAAAAGGGAAAAGGTGTGATTGTAGCCTTGGTAAATCAATTGGGTAAACTTGTGGCCCAGAAATCAAGTATCTCTACCCAGAGGATCGAAATTCTGGAGGGTGTACCTCGTAGCCTTGAAACCGAGGGTGTAATTGTACGATTGCTGTTGAAAGGAAATCCGTACTTGTGTTGCTGGACCGGACGTAGGGTAACTCCGAACCAGTATAAAATCTGGTGTGTTCTTTCCTTTACTGCTTTTATTTTATTTCTGCATTGTGTTTGTTTCTGTGATTATTCCTGTTTCTGTATATTGCATACTTGTGTGTCTAAATTAACATAAATTCGAAAAGATATAGTAATTCTTTATTAACACTAGTCACCCCCCTCTAGTGTTAATCTTAGCCTTAAGATCCGTAATCCGCATTTCTCACAAAATAAAAATCTATACAACAGATGTATGTAACTAAAATTGTTATTATATAAAATAATAAAATTTATTTCGGCAATAAAAGGTTATTTTTATAAATAAAACCCTATCTTTGACAATATTTTACAAATTACACCATTTTAGTGTAAAAACATTATTTTAAATGCATTAACTTAAACAAAAATTTCTTTTGTGTCAAATAAATTGCAGTAAATCATTATAATAATTTTTAATCATCAAAATATTTTTTCCAAACTATATTTCATCTTTTGTTTTAATAAAATACATAATTTTTTCAAATTTCCTCTTCTTAAAATCAATAAAAGATTAATACTGATAATGTTTTTCAATAATGTCGTATTTACCTAAATAAAGTTGCACTTTGATTATTTTCTTCATATGGAGGTCATTATTTAGAATATTGATGTTTTTAGAAGAAAAGTGTTTTACTGAAAAAATAGTCAGAGAGAAATGAACGTATATCTCTTTGAACATTCTAGAAATTGGGTTTGTGGGCATAAAATAACCCTATAAGCCCAATTCTCACACTTAGAAAAATATTTGAGTAAATATGCATATGTGTTTTAGTAATTTACACATAATTTTTGCATAAAATTTCCAAATCACATGAAACAAGTTGCATTGTTCATGTTTTAATAAAGGAACGTGTTAGTGACATCAAAAATTTAATTTTCCAGTTAAAAATATTAATTTCCCCATATAACACAAATTTTTAACAATATTTACCAGTATTCCTATTTCTAGTGAAAAATCACTATTTTAATCCATTTCAACCAAATAAAATTTATTTTTAAGTCTATTGAAGTGTATTAAAATGTTTTAACATTTTTATAACATTAATACCTCATTTCAAGCCTAATCACACTTCTAAATTTTATTTTCTTCATATTATTCCTTTTATTTTACAATAAAAGGCTAATATTGGAATAAATTTCCAATATTGCTAATTAACTAAAATTAAACCATCATAATTATTTATTTTCAACCCAAATCCAAAAATAAAGTTTTTCAAACTTTATTTCATTCATTTACACATTTTTTCGACCATCAAATGTTGAAATAGGCCTCAAATAAAATAATATGGCTTTTTTAAATTTCAAATCCCAAATTATATTCATTAAGATATTATTTATATAGAATAAATAATATAATCCCTCATTTTATTATCCAATTCAATTTTAAACACAATATTAAATTATAATTTGCATTATAATTTAATATAAACGGTGATCTCCAAAATCCCGGGTTGTTACATTGATAATGAGGTCTAGAGTAGTTACCACTTGAGGTGAGTTTTCTACACTTAAAAGTACATCGCAATAGCTATTTATCTTAGATGTTTATTCCATATACTATTTGAATTGTTTGGTTGAATCGATTGGTTAAATTGATTGTTTGGGATTGTCTATTATTTATGCTATTGTGTATATTGTTTAGTAATTAGTTGGGGCTGAGTTGGGTGATTATTTTAGTTGGAAGTGTCAGTTTACAAATGAAACTGTATCCGTTTGCGAAATAAACTAGATATTTATTTGTTATCGATTTGTGTGTTTTATGGATGGCCGAAGTTCGAAGGAACACAACTCGAGTTACATGATATATACTTATAGTGATATTTGTTCGATATGACTGTGGAGTAATTTTACTCCATAATTTATATATTTAGATATTTATTTATTTTTCTTATTTTAAAAAGATGTTTTGAAAAATTTATTTAAGGGTTTTGAAATTTTATTAGAAGTATTTTGTAAATAATTTACTAAGTCTTATTTAATTAGCAATTTTTATGCTTACAAATATAATTTGAATATAAATATTGTTTTCTTTTGGCCATAAAACCCTTTTCAAAATAAATTTGGTAATACATTATAAGTAATGAATTGTTTAAAAGTGTTATCCCACATTTTGGTCAAGGCCAGGATACGAACAGTGCAACGTCGATCGAGTAGGCATAGTGCAACATCAATCGAGTACGAACAGTGCAACGTCGATCGAGTACGAACAGTGCAACATCGATCGAGTTCGAACAGTGCAACATCGATCGATACGAACAGTGCAACATCGATCGAGTACGAACAATGCAACGTCGATCGAGTACGAACAATGCAACATCGATCGAGTAGGAACAGTGCAACATCAATCGAGTAGGAACAGTTCAACATCAATTGAGTACGAACAGTGGAACATCGATCGAGTACGAACATTGCAACATCGATCGAGTACGAACAGTGCAACATTGATCGAGTACGAACAGTGCAACAACGATCGATACGAACAGTGTAACATCGATCGAGTATGAACACTACAACATTGATCGAGTACGAACAGTGCAACATTGATCGAGTACGAACAGTGCAACATTGATCGAGTACAAACAGTGCAAGAGCGATCAATATGAAGGAGACAGCCTTCGAAAAACACAAACTTGCATCGATCATATCTCACTATCTATAAGTCCAAATGCTACAAACTTTTTACTGGAGCTTACGTACAACCTAAAGAATGTTCATGCTCTATTTTGACTCGATTGGGAAAAATCTTGATCGGTACGAAATTCGTTCGTATCAATCACGGATCGAGTCAAAATCAAATGCGATCGATCGCACGGGCTCGCATACGTGTCAGAAGAGGTCTTCCAAGATCTGAGCAAGATATTTACAGCCTACGCCTATAAATAGCATCCTAAAGCCTACAGAAAAGGGACTTTTGGTTCTTCTACATCCTTACTCCGTCGTATTCATCATTGTACTCGAATTTTGCTATTGTAATCAGCTGTAACTCATTGTAATCAGCAAGGATACATCAATAAACTCATCAAATTCAAAGTAAACGTAGGCCGGATTGTCGAACCACTATAAACTCTGCGTTCTTTACCACTTTCTTTGTAATTTTTTAAGTGTTCTTCATTTTTAATCATCTACATACTTATTATCTGTGACCTATGATTTTAAACAGGTGCTTTCATCGACAATTGGCTGTTTGTGACCAATTTTGACGCAAACTTTTTGGTGTTTTCACTAAGAATTGAACTTAGGAATTCTACTGCTTGGAAGTTGAATTTGAAGGCTTAAGGATTCAGATCTGAAAATCTATGACAAGGCAATCAAGTAGAAGGCAAAGAGCAGAAAGGAGTCAACATGAAGGGAGTCAGGAGGCTTCCTCTAGAGCAAATCAGACCTCAATCTTCATCACCCGGGATGAAATGGAAACGATGATGGGAGCCATGCATGAGGAGCTATTCAAAAGGCAAGAAGAGATGATGCAAAATCTGCTTCGACAAGCTGGACAAACTAGAGTGCAGAATCAAGCTAACGTAGCTATAGGAGATGCTAGAGATAGGAGCCAGGAGCATGGAGCAACCAAGAGCCAGAATAGAGCGAGACCATCATGAGTGGTCCTAGAGCTGGGGGGCACTCACCAGGAGCGTGTTGATCCAACCTCAGGCATGATACCAGGTGGAGCTGTTCAATATGGCACTGATAGAGGGATGGACGCCCGTTTAGGAGACCAGATCTCGGGATTCCCTCATGAACTCGAGGGGCAGGTCAAAGGCAACGGACAAGGAACACTGCTTAGTAACAGCGATGAATTGACAGAGATGGTTAGACGAGCCATGAGAGAGGACTAGTGAACAGAGACCTTGAAGATGTTAACAGGAGCCCCTTCGCTCCCGCAATTAGACATGCTAGAAGTCCACCAGACTTCAAGCTACCAACACTGGAGATGTATGATGGGAGGGTGGATCATGCAGTTCATCTTACACGATACATGAGGCATATGGAGGTGTTGGGGGCATCGGATGAGGTCATAGCCCGATACTTCCCATTGTATTTGACGGACATTGTAGCGCTATGGTTTAGACAACTGGAGAGCGGCTCTATTGAAACATGGACTGATTTAATTGAGAAGTTTATGAAGCAATTCAGAGTTCACATTTCGAGACCCAAGAATGTGATGAGTTTGGCAATATTAAAGCAAAGAACCGAGGAATCTTTGAGGAGCTTTTTGACACAATTCAACGCAGCGGCAACATCTGTGGATCAACCAGATCCATCCATGGTTTTGATGGCAGCATTATCTGCCATAACTGATGGCATAGAATTCAAGAATTCATTGACAAGGGATCCCCTTATGGATCCAGGAGAATTTTATCATGAGGCTGAAGGATTTCTACGATTAGAGGATGCAAATGCTGAAAGAGAGGAACGAGAAGGAGTCGATATTTATGCTGTCAAGGGCGCAAATCCTGTTGAAAAAGGCGTAGGAACTGGTAAAGGAAACGAAAGGCTGTGGATAACGGTGATGGACCAACGCGACCACGAAAAGAACCAAGATTCACCACTTGTACAGAGTTGAATGAGACTTTGGAGCGAATCTACCAAGATACCAAGGGCAGATTCCTTATCGAAAGCCAATGAGAAGGGATCCGACCAGCAATGAAAGAAGATCAGACAAGTATTGCTTGTTCCATGAGCTGAATGGTCATAGCACGAATGATTACACTTGAATGATGAGGTTGAGGGGCATATCGGGAATGGTCTGCTACCGCAGTGAGAAGGGGAGCAGCAACGGTGGAACGAGAGCGGCCACCACCTGCATCAACTGGGAACGTCTTAGGATCAAGGCGTCAGCTTGTCATTAATTGATGGAAATAGTGACGAATAAGTGGAAAACTCCACACCAACGTGATGAAGTTATTTACACTTGTACAGGACCTCAAACAATCCTCAGGCATGCTCCGATACGACTAGCAATCGCGTCGGTGCAGGTGTTTGCACTTTGACGTCTCTATTTTCATTTGCTTTCCATTTCTCGTGTTAGAACTTGATTTTGTTGAACATTTCTGTTGAAAGACTCAGTTGAATGGATATTTGGTTTTAATAATTTTGTAACGGCCAAGTCACTTACACATGTACGGGATCGCAAACGGAGCCCAGGCATGCTCTGAGATGGCGATAAACCGCCATAACAAATAGTTCAGAAATTTTCTCGAACGTGAAATCTGACATTAACAATACTAAGCTCCCTCTCGGGCACACACATAATTCGCCTCGAACGGTACCCGATCTCAAACGGTCACAATTCGCCTCGAACGGCACTCGATCTGTAATGGTCACAATTCGCCTCGAACGACATCCGACCACGAACGGTCACAACTCGCCTCGAACGGCACCAGATCGCGAACGATCACAAATCGCCACGAACGGCACCCCGACCGCGAACGGTGACTATTCGCCGCGAATGGCCCCCATTCGCCGCGCCGCGAATGGCCACCATTCGCCGCGAACGGCACTCGAACGCCAACAGTCACATACCAACTCAAATGGCATATAATCTCAAACGATCGTCATGCAAAAAGTCAGGTAAGACTATCAATCTCTTTTACAGGTCATCAACATGATATGAGCATCCGGCTTATGACATTACAAAACACGCCTTCTTCCCACAAGGCATATTTTGGGGGGCAAATGTTATCCCACCTTTTGGTCAAGGCTAGGATATCAACAAATTAGCTGGAAATGATGGATTCAAGACCAGAGATCGATAGAAAACAAGGTTATGATCGATGTCGTCAAAATTTGATCTGGCTCCAATCAAGAAGGGATCGATTGGGAATGATGATCAAGGCTGGGAGAGGCTACGTTTCAAAGTTCAGGTCAATCGGAGTTCGTATGCTCAAGATATGATCGATGCAATTCAAGCAACCAACTGTTCGTATCCATCAATCCCCTACTGTTCGTATCCATCAATCCTTTACTTTTCGTATCCATCAAGCCTCCACTATTCTATCCATCAATCCCCTACTATTCGTACCCATCAATCCTCCACTGTTCATATCCATCAAGCCTCCATTGTTCGTACCCATCAAGCCTCTACTGCTCGTATCCATCAAGCCTCTACTGCTCGTATCCATCAAGCCTCCACTGCTCGTATCCATCAAGCCTCTACTGTTCGTATCCATCAAGCCTCCACTATTCGTATCCATCAACGCTACGAACAGTGCAACAACGATCGATACGAACGGTGCAACATCGATCGAGTACGAACAGTGCAACATCGATCGATGCGGACAGTGCAACATCGATCGATGCGGACAGTGCAACATCGATCGATACGGACAGTGCAACATCGATCGAGTACGAACAGTGCAACATCGAACGATGCGGACAGTGCAACATCGATCGATGCGGACAGTGCAACATCGATCGAGTACGAGCAGTGCAACATCGATCGAGTACGAGCAGTGCAACATCGATGCGAATAGTGCAACATCGATCGAGTACGAACAGTGCGACATCGATGCGAATAGTGCAACATCGATCGAGTACGAACAGTGCGACATCGATCGAATACGAACGGTGTGACATCGATCGGTACGAAACAGTGCAACATCGATCGAGTACGAACAGTGCAACATCGATCGAGTACGAACAGTGCAATAGCAATCAATACGAACAGTGCAACATCGATCGAGTAGAACAGTGCAACAGCGATCGAGTATGAACATTGCAACAACGATCGATACAAAGGAGACAGCCTTCAAAAAACACAAACTTGCATCGATCATATCTCACAATCTACAAGTCTAAATACTACGAAATTTTCACTGGAGCTTACGTACAACCTAAAGAATGTTCATGCTTGATTTCGAATCGATTGGGCAAAATCTTGATCGATACGAAATTCGTTCATATCGATCACGGATCGAGTCAAAATCACATGGGATCGATCGCGTAGGCCCACACACAGGTCAGAAGAGTTCTTCCGAGATCTGAGTGAGATATTTGCAGTCTAGCCTATAAATAACATCCTATAGCCTCTAGAAAAGGGACTTTTGGTTCTTCTACGTCTATACTCCGCCGGATTCATCATTGTACTCGAATTTTTCCATTGTAATCAGCTGTAACTCGTTGTAATCAGCAAGGATACATCGATAAAATCATCATATTCAAAGTGGACGTAGGCCTGATTGCCGTACTACTATAAACTCTGTGTTCTTTACTGTTTTCTTCTTAATTTTCTGAGCGTTATTCATTTTTAATTCTCTACATACTTATTATCTTTGACCCGTGATTTTGAACGGGTGCTTTCATCGACAATTGGGTGTTTGTGACCAATTTTGACGCAAACAAAAAGAAAAATAAAACATAATTTTAGTTTGCAAAATATACTATGAAAATAATAATATTGATGTTAAGTGATATTTTATTATATAGGTTATTTAGATATTTCAAAAGGTTTTCAAACCTTGGAAAAATAAAGAATTCTTTTTATGAAATAATTAAATGATCTGGGATATGTTGAATAAATAAAAATCTCCTTTTACAGTATGAGAATTTCAAATATGATATAATATAACGGAAAATTGTTTTATTTCCAATTTGTTCGAGTATAAAGAAAAGACATTGAATTATATTCTATGGTATGAAATAAAAATAATTTATTTGAAAGTTTATAAATTTATTTCAAAATAGAATTTAAGTACAAAACATATTGTAGTTTCTATAAATTACATTTGATTCGTTAAATGTTTTTAAAAGTTTCATATGTATATAAACAAAATTTAAAAACAATTATAGCATTAAATCCTTAATTTTGGTATTATATAAACATGTAAAATTAATTAATATATAAATGTTTTACTAGTCTTATTAGTTCTAGAATATAATGGTTGAAGAAAAGTTCCGTTTAAAATTATTAATTTATAAAATGAAAGCTATAATTGGATATAAATAGATTTAAAAGTTTATATAATTTCTGAAAATAACAAATATTTTATACTTAATATTATAAGAATATTAAAGTTATTTTATAATCACCGAGCATAATTAAAGATATAAAACATTGATTGTATATATTTATTTAAGTGATATTTTACTACACTTTTATGATTTCTTATTTCTTCCACATAGATTTTTGTTATTACGAATGATCCACCATTAGATATCGATTTGCTTATTTGCTTTTCATGTGATTTCATACGATGATGACATCCTTCTATTTGATTTCGTGATATTTAATTTCATGCGATGAGAAATCTGAATAAATAGAGTTTTAATATCATTTGGGATGATGCATTTGGTAATTTTCTCCAGTTCTTCTTTGGACTCGTTATATAGAATATCAAGGAGATTAAGTGTAATTTATGAGCATTGAATAAACGATAGAGCATCACCCAGTGGTATGAAATGCCAACGTGATACTTATTCGATTATTAATTGTAAGTAGATGATACTCACATAAGGGGAATAATATTATGAGATTGTACTTATATAAGGTGATGTTCATAGGTGAACAGAAAAGGTGCCTTTAAGATTATTGCTATCAATTGCCACTATCATGATGTACTCTTAGATTATCGGCGGGAGAGAACCAGATGGCTAGAATTCACCCTAGCGGCCTGATCTTGGGATCGCCCTGGAACCGTGACACTTTTAGTGGATATTATATTTAATGTGCATCATGGGATTTGGGTTAGGTGAACTATAGGGTAGGTGCCCTATAGCCCCTTATGTCATATAGGCCACCAGTCTGTTATCGGACAAAGTAGGCCATGATCGAGGCTACGCGTTGACGAGCCACTTGTGGATATTAGTCAAAAGTCCATCGACGTAACTGAAGACTATAGGAGCGAGTCCGGTTAGGTGACTCTGGGCTCCTAGAGCAGGCATTCGACCATCAGTCTCCCTTATGGTTCTAATGGAGTGGTAGATTGGCATATACTATTAATACATCTCATTTAAATATAGACATGGGCTGGGAACCCAGAGTTAGGTGACCCACATATTGATGTACATATGACTCTATTTGGGATTTCATGTCTATCATACAGTCATTCATCCTTCATGATTTATTCTAACACACACACACACACATACGAGAAGATGAGATAATATCTGGTAGGAGTTCAAAGTATAATGGACTATTGTATCTTTTATTGTATATGATTTCTTTGATAGGCGACATGTATCTATATTGATGCTGGTATTCTATTACTAGAGATTGAGAGATATACTTGGACATTACTATTTGTAGCCTAATTATACTTGATGACATCTTATATTTGATGATTTATGGACTATTACAATGATTCTGGATATGAATGATTCACCCATTTGATATTCTATCGGTTGTATAATATTTGATGTGATTTTATACGGGTATGACATCTTTATGCTTGATTTCGTGGTTGTTGCATTTATTTATACCATTATTGTATGTATTATTATTATACTATGCATATTCTATGTCTATATATGTGTTGACATCTATATTTAGATATAGTTTGAGCTGTGTGTTATTTACGTAATATTCGAGTCAGTCTGAGACTTTTAAGGTACATGGACAATATGATTAGCTTGTGTTGTTATGGGCACGGAGGAGGATAGTATATAGTATTTTATATATTATCCTACATTATATAATTTCATGTAGGGGTGGGCAAGGTCGGTTAACCGACCCGATTGGTTAATTTTTGAGGTTAACCATTATATACAAGCGGTTCGGTTAACCGTTGGTCGATTAATAATAGGTGAATAGTACTGACCGAATTGAAAAAATTTAACCATGGCTAACCATTATTTTCGAACAGTTAACAAATGTGTTATAATGGTTAACCGATTAGCCAGTTAACCGTTCAAATTGTCTTGGTTAATCTATTGAACAGTTAATCAATGAAAAAACCTGCACTAGCAGTCTTGTATAACTAAATAGACAAACAGCAGTAGCTAATATGCCAAGAACTACCCTAATACAAATTACAAAGTGTGCATCATGTTTCCACTGAACTGCATGATACAAATTACAAAAGACAATCCTTCAAATTACATAATATAAACATATGCTGCAATAGTAACAGTTTAGGCTAGCAACGTATTTTAAAATTTAAACATAAACGAAAGCCAAGAACTAGCATCAACATAAATGCAATTTTTGCAGCAACAAGAAGCGAAGAACTTACAGCAACAGAAATGCAGTTTGCAGGCTTGCAGTAACAAAAACCCAATTTCTCTATGCACGCTGGCACTTGCAGCAGCCAGCCTGAAGTAGAAAATGAACATTTTTAACCAGTACAGGGAAGAAAGATGGAAAATTTACAACTCTACACAGTACACAAGACGGATAGACCCACCACACTTTACAATAAATTTATAGTAACTCATGCAGTAGAAAGGAGAAAAATCATAAAGTGGACAAATTCAACAATATAACAATTATGTATCTGCATCTCATACATGCACTTGCATCTTACTAAAATAATAAAACCACCTTCTGTTAACTCTTAATTGAGCAAGTATGTTAAAAAGCATGAAGCTGGGGAACATGTCATTTAACATTTAGCACAATGACTTGATCAAGATGCAAAATCCTTGAACTTATCTAAAGATTGTAAAAAAAAAAACAAAAGCATTGTTTACATGGCTCGAACAACGGCCGCAGAAATATCTTGCTAACAAAACAAAATTACGCTAATGACTGAAGAAATAACAATGAACATTGTGACTGGCAACCACAACTTCTTATTTAAGTATCTTCCACCATAATTTATACTACAATAGTACAATGAAAACTGTAACTTCATTGAACAACAACAATAGTTTATACTCACTCGTTTCCTTTTCCTACTTCTGATCATTAGACTGATTAGACGCCATGAGGAGGAAAATTGAAGATAAGGCCTGGAACCGTGGAGTGATTGCGATTGGGAGAGAAAGTGCCATTGGGCGGTTGCGGCAGATTCGAGCGATTGCGACTGAAAAATCGAGATGAGCAAGGGTTTTTAGTTTTAGAAAATAGGAATTAAGAAATGTCAAATTGCGACTGGAGACTGGGAGAGAGATTGCAGCTGTATACATGTTTTAATTTGCGTTGAGGGTTAAATACATTGGGTATTGGTTGTGGACTGGGCTAAATTCAAACCCAAAATGAAAATGAACGGTTAACAGTTAACTTACCGATCAAAAAACGTTAACCACTGACCGAACCGCAATTAAGTGGTTAAAGTCGGTCAATTACCCGATTGTTCGGTTAGCCGTACCTGATGGTTTAGTCGGTTCGGTTTTGATCGGTTAAGGCCGTTACGTCGGTTAATTCGGTTAAATGTCTATCCTAATTTCATATATGCATACCATATGTTGTATTTGGACATACTTTGCACAGTTGTATCTTATATTATTGGTGTGATTCTAACTTTGTGTTCTCTATCATATACTGTATATTGTATTTATCTTAAGGCACACATGTTTATTGTTTTGTGCCGATACTGTGTACAATTTATTATGAGCTAAATTCAATTTTTGAAATACGTACCAGTGTTGGTCCAAGAGAATATTCACGTGTGTACACCAATACAGCCGCATTCTCTGCATTATATGACAGTATTACTCAGTGGTACACTTGGATAATATGGGTATAGAGGTGTGGTGTTTCATCGTATATGTGAGTATATAACTTCAAATTTGTCATAAAATCTAGTTATTTTAACTAAATAAAAATATTAATTTCAATTTAAAAATCAAAATATTCTAGTTCAAAATTAATTTGATTAGGTCAAAGATATTTATATTTGAATTTAAAACCAATTTGACAAATTCAAAATACCACATAAATTTAAAATTCAAAATCTTTGTATAAATATATAATATTTTGACTAAATCAAATATATTAATTTTACAAAATTTATCTATTTATTTTTGAACAATTTTTTTTATGAGTATTATATATACACACATATTTTATTTATTTAATATATATAGACACATATAATAAACAAAATAAATATATTCATTAATGTATATGAAATTATTCTTGACTGAGAACAATAATTTTTTATTTCAAATAAATGTTTGAGAGTTTTTTAGATATGTATAGGTATATATTATTTACACTAATTAACTAATATACATATATTGGTCTATCAAAAAAATATTTAATTATTAACATAAAAAATATGTGTATAGTAAAATAATATAAAAAATAAGTTTACAAAATTATTTTACATTGTAGGCCGAAAATAAATAAGTTTACTTTATTAATTTCGAATTTAATATATATCAATTCATATAAAGTCCATACTAAATATTTATTAATTTCAAAAGTTATTAACTACACGTAGCAAAATTATTATATATGTAGGTTAGGGCATAATCATATGAACAGATCTATAAAATAAAGGCTACCTTTGAAAATCTTGCCGCTTATTACCCATAGATCTGCATCTATCTCTTAAGATTCTGAATCTACCACTCAAACTTGCAAGGAAATGAGTTGAGCCACCAATGGAGTGCTTTGGTTTGAAGGGGATGAAGCAAAAGAGGTGGGGTAAGCCCTAGGTATAGGCAGCTAGGGTTTTTCAAAAGTATGGCCAAGAATGAATTTATATGAGTATTTATACAGAGAACCAAGGAGAGGATATATTGCTCCTTTATTGAGTCCCCAACAATTAATTCAAACTAATTCAAACTCTCCTCTTCTGTCACTGTCGGCCCCTATAAAGAAACTTCAAATGCCAATTTTTTTTAGCCCAATTATTAATTATTTATGTATTTAAAGCCTATATATCATTATCGTTTATCCATATGTGCACATACAACAGTTATATATACACACTTAAACAATTATTAATTACATCCAAAAGATTCTCGAGAGCTACCCCAATTACTAAGTGCACCATAAATATTAAATAAACAAAATTAATATTTTTTAGACATCAATTAATTTTAATAATTTATAACACATTATAAACCATTAAATCAGTTGGTAATTCAGAAACTACACATATATGGTTGCACGAATAACAGATGTAAATTCGGTTGGCGATTAATATTGGAAAATTCATATATTAAGGTTCACACATTAGCTTAACTGATGGTATGATAGTTTGACTGAATTCACCGCTTGCAGGCCTTTCGGTCTATGTTTTATATCAATTTAAGGTGTACACTTAAGTAATGATATAATATACACACATTCTCATCATCAATACTATATCATTTAAAGATATATGAAGTTTGATATTGGTTAAAATTCCAATAATATTTGATACAACTATTTAGTCCACCTACAAAGTTCTTGGTTCAATAATAATATTTATTAATTACTTTGTCCAGATATTTTAATTTTGAGCCGACTATAGTTAACTAACATACCAACATTATATAACCAAGGAGATGAATTCTCTATTAAATACTATTTCACTTCCAACACTTCAACTCGGACCCAACTATAACCGTTCGATGGTCATCATGTCATAATTCTACTATAATCAAAGTGGAGTATTCACATCAAAGTTTCATAATATTCTCATGTCGAAAAAACATTTACATTGAGACTTTATATTTGACCTAGTTGTTAACAACCAACTGGAAGCTCCTAATCAATTCTTTCTACAGTTATCCAATAACTATAATTACGTAACCTCTTGGTGCCATCAGCGGCCGTGAGTAGTAAACTGCCCAATTTTTGAAGATTGTTACATACTTTGACCTCAACAAATGTATTGATATCCTTTCTTGAAACATCTCGATCAATAATATTTCAAATAAAATGTTATTCAAGTTAGATTAACTATTCATGGTTGCAACCATTTGCAACTACAATCATATAAAATTTCATTTGAGAATTTTCTTATTTATACACTTTAAATTAATTAATTGATTAATTAATATCATAATATAACCAAGTACATTAAAGAAAATAAACACCTAAGATAGCTTTTATTACGAACAAAATCGTTTATGGAGTTAGTTACATAATATAGCTCCATAATTGGCCCTAGGGAATACCATTAATTCTCTCAAGCTCCCACACACACTTGGGGCTGACTATTGATTCTCAATCCCATTCCCTCTATCAGTCAATCAAGCTAGTTTCTTCTTGAACTGGTCTGCTATATTGTCTTCACTATCCACTCTATCAATTAATACGTTTCTATCGCTAATGAATTGCCTAATCATGCAAAACTTCCAGAGTATGTTTTTATCTTCTTGTGTGCTCTAGGTTCTTTCACGATCTAACACAACATTGTAATCACAAAACAGTGTCATAGGGTTCTCAACATTGGGAATCACACCTAGCTTGGTCACCAAACTGCTTCTTTAACTGCTTCATTTGGCAATTTATTCAGCTCCCATCGTTGAACCAATACATCCACTTGTTTGGAACGTTTCACACTTACTGCCCTATTATTAACGTAAATACATAACCTAACATCGATATCACTCTGAAAACTTGAATCATTATATCCTTTCATAAGGAGGACTTCGTTCGCATACGTTAGGAATAAGTCTTTAGTAATTCGTAAATACATAAGATTACAGTTTACAACAATCCAATGCTTTTCTCTAAGATTTGGCCGGTATTGGCTTAAGCTTTCCAATGTGAAATCCACATCCGTTCTTGTAAATAACACGTCATATATAATAGATCTAATTGCAGATGAATATGGTACCCTCTTTATCCTCATCAAGCATCCTTCTTTGAAAGGACAATTCCCAAGTGCATCGGAATATTTTCGCACTTGGAATTCTCCATGCTAATTCTCCAAACTAAACCGTCTTAATACAATGTCTATATACATGGATTGGAACAATTCTAGCAACCTTTCATATCTACCTCTATAGATACTAATACCTAGTATATAGGTTCTTTTCCCATATCCTTCATGGAAAGTCCTATGATAACCAAACTTTCATTAGTCGTAATAACAGTATGTCATTTTCAGTCAAGAGTAAACCATCAACATATACAACGATTGATATTATAACACTGCCCTATTCTTTTTGGTATATGCATGCTTTCTCTATATTTTGATATAATCAAAATGTTTGATCACTCTATCAACACTTGTTCCTACTCCTTGAAGCTTGTTTAAGATTATATATTGATATCAATAACTTACTTGTCTTTCCTTTGCTACCGCTAACCTCAAAACCCTAGCGGTATGCCAATATATGGTCTCTTCTAAATAATAATTTAAAGAGGCCATTTTCACACCTCTATGCCATATTTCATAGTCATAAAAGGAGGCAATGATGGGTAATATCCGGATGGACTTTAGCATGGTTATGGATGAGAATGTTTTGTCATAGTTAACATAATAAACTTGATGGATACCTTTTACGACTAGCCTTGCTTTATAGGTCTCCACCTTTCCATCTGAATTTAGTTTCTTCTTAAAGATCCACTTGCAACCAATAATTTTTACCTCATTATGTACTGATCTGAAGTCCACACTTTGTTTTTGTATAAGGAATCCATCTCGGATGTCATAACTTCAAGCTACAAGACAGAGTCCTTACTCTTTAGGCCTTGTCAGAACTTGAGGGGAGTACCATCTCTATGACACATTCTCCTTTCTCTCTGCCCATACGAAATCCATAATATTTCTCCAGTGAATGAGATTTCCTAGTAGACCTTCTAATAGTTTATGTGTTACTATATATTGGTGTATCAAATTCTTCTACATGTTTAGCCTCTGTGTTAGTTTCTTGGATCTCATCCAAGTCTATAACTTCGTTATTAATTTCTTCTGATAGAAATTCCCTTTCCAAAAAGTCAATATTTCGAGAACTATAACCTTTTATTCCCTTGTATTATAGAAAATATAGCCCATAGAATCTTTGGGATATCCTATAAACTTACATAATACTAATCTCGCCTCAAACTTATGTGGGTCAGCATTCTTAATATAGGTAGGACAACCTACACCCTTAATGCTTAAGGTAGGGTTTCTTTCCACACTATGTCTCATATGGTGTCTTGGGCATAGACTTAGATGATATCAAATTCGACATATAAGCTGCGATTTCTAACAAACATCCCCGGTTGGAAAGAATTAACTCAACCCCACTCATCATAGATCAAATCATATCCAATAAGGCTTGATTCCTTCTTTCTAAAACATCATTGTGTTGCAGAATTAACTCACCTCCTCGATCAGATTTATGTATTTTAATCTTATTGTTAATCCAATTTTCTACTTCTTTTTTATACTCTATAAATTTATTACAAACATCAAATTTATTTTTCATGACATATACATATTCTAGTCCAGAGAAATCATCCATAAATGATACAAAATATGAGAACTATCTTTTATCACTACAAGTATTAGGCTACATACATCAATATTTACTGAAAGAGTTAGTGGTACATTCTAGGGGCACTTAAGTATTTTTTTTACATATATCTAACCTTGTAGTCAAATCTTGTTCGTAGTAATAGTGCTTGTTTTCTTTTATATACTTTGTTATATTATGGTATGATTAAGTAATTAATTTAAATATTTAATGTAAGAAAATCCCAAAATAAAATGTTATGTGATTATAGCTACAAATAATTGCAACCATGAGCAATTAATCACAAAATAAAGTAATATTTTGTTTTATATATACCTGCTCGAGATGTTTCAAGAAAAGGATAGTAATTACCACGCCACCAACTAAGGTGACGTGTGAACATTAATATTAAATTATTCAAAATTAATCACTGACCGAATTCACACCTCTGAGTCTCACAACCTTATTTATGAGTCTCCAAAAAACCATACAATTTAATTGATTTATGAAAGTTCTAAATTGATCAATATTTGAGAAATATTAATTATTAATAATTTGTTTGATGTTTTAGGTGTTGTCAGTAATTTTTTGTCCTCTTTTCTTCTATACCTGACCGCCTTTTTCATCCACCTTTTTTGAATATAAAATCAACTCCAAAACAAATCAAAACATCAAATAAAATTAATAGCTACATGGTTTATCCATCTCTTGCAAAAATTGAGTGCTGATTCAAGAATCTAAGGAGGGATTTCCAAATCAAATGGTCACTTATTTGCTAGATATGGAAGGTATTTTCCAAATTTAATTTGTGTTTCTTAGACATGATATACTTATCATAATTTTATATGTACATATTATTGCCTCGTCTTGATTTACAATTAATAATATAATTTAAATAACTTGTTAAATGATTTATTCTGTTTTAACTTGATAAATTAAAAGCAAAATTGATATATGCATGAAATAATGTTTTAGGTTATGGATCTATGTCTAAAATTAGTTATAATAACATTCTAAACATATAATATAATTTTACGATTTAAATATCTTTTTGAATTTTGATCAATCCAAAATATAGAGATTGTTGATACATTACTTGATTAGATGTATGCAATTTTGGTTTAATAATATTTTGATTATTTAAAAAAATTGGGCTAAAACTTTATATATATCTGTGTTTGTGTAGACTTGCGTGCATGTGTGTACATATATATGTATGTACATGTATATGTGCCCACATATACATTAGAAAGGTTTATTGTAGTACAAATATTTATTTTAGAATCAACTGGGAATTACTACACCTTCATCATTATATATATATATATATATATATATATATATATATATTGTTGTCCAGCCTTTTGACCAGGCAGTATTCGCACAGACTTAAACAATCGAATAAGACGAGCGAATGATGGAAAAATGAGCTAAGGACTTTATGAATATCATAATAAAGAAAGAAAATAAAAATATCAAAAAATGAGCAAAAAACTGAAAATTTGGAAGTTTTAGTTTTTGGAAGGGTTGACTCGAAAAAACCCATAAAATCCTCAGGTTTGACTCAAAGCAGGATAGCCATGGATAAACTTCAAGCATGACTCGGAGAAAACCATGTAGAAACCTAAAGTTAGGGGTCGATACTAAGTCCACTCTAAGTATCGATACTAACTCCTGAAAACTCGAGTCAAATACCTGGAAAACTCGGGTCTAATTCTAAGCAAGCAAAATTGGGTTGAACTCGGGTCAAACACACAAAAATCTTGGACTTGAGTCCAAGCAAGCGAAGGAAAAATCGCAACACAAAAACTCAAAGAATCTTCAGTTCGAGCCTAAAGAAAACACTCATATTTCTCGAGTCAGACTCCTAGAAAGTTCGACCAAAGCCAAAACAACCTAGATCAAGATAATACAATAGTGGGTTCCTCTAAGTTGGGGATCGGCCGACTCCTACCTAGGGATTGGTACCGACTCCTAAATATATCTTGGGTGGACCCCAACTTATTTCTATATGTCAATCCTGATGCTAAGAGCCTATTTCCAAGGTCTTTTTGTTGATTCAATGCAATTCTCCATCGATCTCCATAAAGATACGAAACTACAAATCTGTTCTTCTACAACTCCATTAATATCTCCAGAAAAAACCTAGGCGACTATGTAAACAAGGCTTGGATTCATTACACGAACATCGAGAGGGACTACCACGAGGAGTCACAGAGTCCCACTCCCTTTCTTTAAGGATTAATACCAATCCCCTATAGGGATCAGTACCATTCCCTATATGTAGCACATGTTGGGTCTGTTTTTCCTGAAGGACTTCGTCTTGGCAAAAAGCTTTTGTAGGTGAGATTTGAGGAAGATATTTTGTCATTCACCTCTATAAATACACAAAGCAACCTTCACTAAGGGGACCTTCTTCTCTTTTGGACTCGAGCATCTTCTCTTTTTTGCTAACTCCTCCCTAGCCAGCCATTAAAATTTCTTGTAATCAAGGATCAAAATGGATCCCAATCACTTGTAATCATAAATTAGTGGAAAGCTAATAGAGAACCTTCAAATGGATGTAGGCCCAGATTGCTGAACCACTATGAAATCCGTGTGTGATTGCTTTTCTCTTATTTTTTCTTTTACATTCTTCATTTATTCTCTACTCTCTTTCTCTTTTAGGTGTTCGTGCCATTTTTGGTGCAAACATTTTGGTGCTTTCACTGAGAAACTCGATTCTCAGGTAATTTGGATTCTTGTCTACTATTGGACTGCCTAAAATCCATGTAAGAGATCCAATTTCTTCTTAACTAGTTTTCCCTACTACTCAAATTTAAACAAGTCTATAGGAAGCTATCTTTAGTGGCCCTTAGGAAAGATAAGGCTGTTGCTTTCTCAAGAACTACTGATGGAGAACGTTGACCATCAAATTCTAGGTGAAGCTTCACAGTAGGATACCATGGATACCTAGAATCCCTCAGATCTCATCACCAGAGCTGACTTTCAAAAGATGATGAAAGAATTATAGGACAGTCATGTAGACCAAAACTGGCAAATCTAGGAGAATAGGAGCTTGATGAACCAACTGAACATTAGATGTAGAAGGACTAGGAGCGACCCAACTCCTCCATAGTTGGAATCAGGAAGTTCCTCATCTGGACATTTTAAAAGGAGAAGTAGGCAATGGACAGATGCACGTAAAGCAGGTATGTTAAGGCAGGAGTTGAGAACCGACCCTAACCAAGGCGCGTGAGTAGTATCGATCCCACTTGGGGGACGGTGCGGAAACCGTTCATCGGGATTCAGGTCTTCGATTCGGTGATGGCGTGTAGCACATGTGCACTACGACTGACTAGGGCATCAGAAGTTAGGAGTTTGCTGTTGAATTACCCCCAAGGAACGAACATGGAGTTGCTAGGAAAACAATTCCTCTAAAGCTAGAAGAGCTTGGACAACGAGGTTCTAACCGGGATCATTTATCGGGCCAAGCACAAGGAATAGAATACGACTACCATAACCCTATAGGCTCTTAAGAGCCGAACATGGCTGAGATGGTACGAAAACTTGTGAGAGAAAGTCCAAGTCAAACTAACGTCGACTTGGGCACTTCCTTAGTCAAAATCCCTTCACTGAAGCCGTTCGGTGTGAAGAGTATCCACAGAGATTCAATATGCCAACTATGCCGGCATATTCAGTAACATTTGATCCTAGACAACATCTCATAAAGTACGAGTGGCATATGGACTCTGCTATAGCGTGAGATGCAATCAAGTGTAGGTTCTTTCTAATGTTCCTAGAAGGAGTGGAAACCATGTAGTTTAATCGACCAGGTCTATCTCTTCTTTTGATCAAATGGAAAGAAAATTCATCGAATAATTCAGAATGCACATGACTCACCCCAAGGATTTCATGTTGTTATCTAACTTATTCCAAGGACAGGAGGAGTCGCTCAAGGACTTTTTGCAAATATTTAATATAGCTATGGACTAAGGTGCGGAACCCTCATGACAACATAACCTTGATGGCTTTGATCAGGGGGATCCATCCCAACAGACTTTGGTAAATGCTTATCGAGCAAGCCTCCTACTACTCTGGATCGTTTTTCAACAAGGTGACCCAGTACTTGCGCAAGGAGGAGGCTTTATGGACTAGACAGGAGATAGAACTAGACATCCGACAGAAGGAATTCAAAACAAAATTGTTGTGAAATAGTCTAGAGCGAGTTCTGCAAACATTGATGTGAATGTACATAATAGGAACGAGAATCAGAGAAAAGGACGCAATAGGGCTCCAGACGAGAATTTGGATTCTAGGAGAGGAACGGGAATCCCAAGATTTGACACATTTCCCTCCTGAATAATTCAAATAAAATCATCTACTTATCTATTCATGACTTGGAGCAATACAGGAAACCTGCCTCGAGAGAATCGATTAAAAGCCAAAGGAAGTCTGGAAAATTTTGTAGATATCATGAGACCTATGGTCATGACATAAACGAATGTAGACACCTCCGGGATATGAACAAAAGGCTCCAACGGTTTGTGAAAGCCCCACATGATGGTAGGCAAGGGACATCCAACCCTCGGCAAGGACAAACTGCCTATAAGACTGACAGACCTAAGCAGCCTGAAAGATAAATCATCCTCAAATGGACCATAAACGGTCATCTCCCAACCGAGAAGAGTTGTAGCAGCATTGAATAACGAGCATTACGTCATTTCACATTCGAATAAACTCTTTTCCTTATCTGTTTTGAATTTTCTCATAAGTCAGACCGTGTTATTTCTCTATTTTCAATAGATTTGATTTTTAATCATGCAACCTTGTCCTTGCATGTTATATGAGTTGTGAAACATGACCGACTCAAATGAGACTTCATATAAACAATGCAAGCGTTTAGGTACCTAGATTTAGGTGCCCACCAAATCTCCATGGTCTATGGCAGAACCTTCAGAGCTCAACCAAGAGAAGCATGATTCGATCGCTCATTAGCTAACTCTTCCCCCTAACTCGGGGGCGAGCCCGTGATCCAAAGTGGATATGACTCGACCATCCACTATCAAATTCATGCCAGGACTTTTTTCTAAAAACTCTTACGCCTCGCCTAGGGCTCAGCTAGCTCAAAATCCAATCTAATGTGGACGTGATAAAGCCATCCATGCACTACCTCTTTCCCTCCATGCAGAGCCTAAAGAATGATTTGAGATGGATATAACCGATCGTCCATACCCTAGCCCTTTCCCTTCACCTGACAAAGGAGCACAATACTTAATCTGAGATAGATGTGGCTGATCATCCATCTCCTAACCCTTTCCCTTGACTTGATAGGGGGCACAAAACATAATCCCAGATGAATGCAACTGACCGTCCATCTCCTAACTCTTTCTCTTGACCTAACAAGGAGAGCATAACCAACAAATAAGCCGATGTGACTGACCATCCACCTCCAAACTCTTTCCTTTGAATCGATAGCGAGAGTTCAAACCAAAATGGATGTGACTGACCATCCATCAACTTAACTCTTTCCTTAACCCAACAGGGAGAGCATAACCAACAAATGAACGGATGTGACTGACTATCCATCTCCAAACTCTTTCCCTTGAATTGATAGGGAGAATTCAAACCAAAATGGATGTGACTGAACATCCATCAACTTAACTCTTTCCCTTGACCTGACAATGGAAGTATGAATTTCAAGATGGGTGTGATCCAACCATCCATCATCAACCCTAGAGCAGATGTGACCCAATTGTTCATCTCCTAACTCCTGCCCTTGATTCGACAAGGGGAAGTTCAAATCCAAAATGGACATGACATGACTATCCAACTAGGATGAATTTGATCTGATCATTCATCCATCAACTCTATTTTTCATGGCTTCACCAAAATAAAAACAAGAAATGAATGTGACTTAACTATTCATTCATCTGCTCCTACCTTTGATCCATCAAAGGGATCACAAACTCAGGATCGGTGTGACCCGACTGCCCATTCGCCAACTCAGGCCTTAGACCCAACATGGGAGAGAATCGCCACATAAGGACGAGACTTGACTGTCCATTTACAAATCCTATTGATCTCAGAGCGAAGGTAGAGGAATATCATCACCTTATAGCTGAAAATGATAGCTTAACATCGTGGCGTGCCTAGTGTTTAATACAACTTAAGGCTACGACCGAAAGGATGCCTCGGAATGGAATGATCAGAATTGTTTGATCACTAACTCATGACTTGAATTCACGACATCTTGGCCAGCCTTGTAACACCCCATATTTTTAGTAATAGTATTTAGGACATTTAATTAGCTAAATAAAATAAAATAATGCGATGACCAAGGGATTGAGATTTGATTTTAATAAGTGATAGTCATGCCATTTAACCAATGAACTAAAGAAAAGTAAAAATGAAATAGAGAAGGGGTAAAATAAGAAAAAGAATATTCTAGTACCCTAAATCCTTAGGAATTCATTCTTATGTTCATTCATTTGCAAAAATTAAATATTGAGGCCTGCCACATTAGCAAGATCGAGAAGATAAAAGCTAGGATTTCAAGAGGGAGAATCAAATCAACTTAATCAAGATCAAATCTCAAATCCTTAATCACAAAGCTAAGGAGAATAATGAATACATCTCTTGTTTCTTAATTATTTTCGGTTTTAAGGTTAAACCAGATTTATTTTGCAAGATTATGTTATGTTGTGGATAATAAAATGTTATACATGCTTGTTTATGATTTATGCTTGTTCATATAGATTTTATGATATACGTTAATGTGAAAAACCCTTAATGACATCCAAATTCCTTGTGATTTGAGATTTAGATCAAAAATGATATTTTAGAGATGAGTTTCAATTTTCATAACTTTCTGAATTAATGTGGACTTTATATTTAATTTAATAGTGAAGAAAATGTCTACAAGGGTATAAAATAATATGCGGCTAAATTACTTATATTTTGGGTCTAAAATTAATATATGTTAGAAAATATATTAAATTTTATTTTCTGGAATTTTTGTAGAATTTTCCTAAGTGTTTTAATAGATATATCAAATTATTTAAGGTATGAGACTTAAATGTTTTATATATTTATAAAAGGAGAAGGGGCATTTTATAAGTAAATTAAATTGTTTATTTCTGAAATATTGGCATCACTTTTAGAAAGAAAATATGCAACTAATAATGTTTTACAAACAAGGCAGGTTAGTTGGAAATAATTTCTTTTTAAAGTTAAAATCAGTTTTTACATGCTTTTAGCATGTTCTTCCACTATCACTATCGAAACCAATGCACATGGAATCAGAGACTTGGTGTGCGGTGAATTGGATATAGGCGGGAGGTACAGGGTCGAAACCAGGGGTTCCAAAGGGGTTGAAGCGCTACTTTGCTTTCAAACGAAAAACAAGCCTGCTTTGCTTTCGAAGGATATACTTTCGACTTGGTTGGCTTTTGGCTGAGTCGGATTATTTTAAGGAATGGTTTCGAATGGGGTTGCGCCTTTGTTTTTAAGTTAATTCTTTCGTCGGGGTTGAAACCCCTAACTGCCGCTTTTCTACCTTTCGAAGTCAATGGTTTCGAAAGGTATATTTTGTTTTTAAATCCAATCCACTTTTCTAATGCTTTCGAAGGGTTGGTTTCGACACCATCACTTCTTTACTTAGAAATTACTTTTGAAAGAGTACTTTCAACTCAAATGTTTTATGACCCTTTTGCTCTGTTGAAGGTGAAAACCAAAATTTTCGAATGGTTTAGTTTTGAAAGGTTTCGAAAGGTTATTCCACGTGTTTACTTGAATCCAAATGCTTTCGAAAGGTTTGATGTTTTAGTGCTTTCAAAAGGTTTTAAAAAATGGTTTCGAAGGGGTGGTTCCCCAATGATTTCAAAGGTTTCAAACGAAGGTTTCGAAAGGTTTGAAAGGAAAGGTTTTCCAATGTTTTCGAAAGATAATGTTTAAGTTTTTTAAAGATAGGATGTCTATGGTTTTATAGCTTTTGAAGGAAAGGTTTTCAATGGTTTCAAAAGGAATGTTTTGGCCTTTCGTCCTAGGTGAAAGAAAGGAGTTTACATGGTTTTGAAAGGGAAATTTTCAATGGATTTGAAAGGGGTACTTTCAAAGGTTTAAATGTTTTCATCAACAAAGATTTGAGTAAAGTATATATAACATGGCATGATGATTTTAAGTAAAGCATAGAGTATATATTTTCCTTTTTTAAATTTGATTTAAAGGTTTTAAATCAATTTGAGATGAAAAGGTTTTCAATGAAAATTTGAAGGAAGATTACCCTAAGTAAAATGACTCAGATATTTATATACCAGATGGGACTGATATAGGGCCGCGCCCTATATATTAGCTACTAGCCCCAGCTAATTTAGTCCAAAATTCCAATGTGTAGGGCATTGTCGTAGTAAGACTAAAATTTTGTTACTCACAGAAAGGAATATATATTTGTATAGAGATAGGTTATTGGCGAGCCCATAAAACCATTTGGATCAGGTGACCTAAGAGAAGATAAGTTAGGGACATACGCCTAAAAGTAGAGTATCTAACAGATAAGTTAGGGACAGACCATCCAGAAGAGTAGTATCTAACAGAATTTAGATTATTTTATTTGTATTTTCTGGTAGGCTCGAGTCAGCCAAAGGTTAGTAGTTAGCCAAATAAAACTATAGCATTCGAACAAATAGTTCATTTATTACCTAATATGTATGTTTACATGATAATGCTTTCCAGTTTTAACCAGTTTTGGTTGCAGAATTTGATTTGCGAAATATATGTTTTAAAATGATATTAGTGAGGGAAAACCTATTCCGCTAAGCGGCTTTGTCTCACTTAATATCAAATAATCGAGATGAGTATTTTTCACACCAGGTTTTATGTCTGACTCGAAGTTTATGTTCTTCCCCTTAAACTCTCGGGTCCTCAAAATTGATTTGAGTAGACTAAGAGTTGAGGATTTACAGGTTTTAGTAGGTTGACAAATAAAGCTTTCGGAGACGAGCAGGTGGCTGACGGATAGCTATGTAGGAGTTGTTGTTTTATTTTGGTTGATTCCGCTATGTTGTATTAAGTCAGTTATGACTATATAGTACTCTGGTCCACCAAATGGGAATCTTTATATGTCGTTCTTAGCGTATTTTGTAATAATTATATTTTATCTAAACCTGGAAAAGCGATGGGATTATGTAATTTGAATATGAAATGTTGTTTTGAAATGTAATTGGAAAAGTTGTTTTAATCTATGATGATTTTATTTCATATTCATGTGTCTCTGATATTATGGATACCATTAACATTACCATATCTTGTTGCCGGAAGTTAATACTATAGATGAATGCAACATCTATAGCGTTTAGCTTTTGGCCTCAAGATCGGGGATGCTACAAGCATCATCATCAACACTTACCATTTCATCTTCCTCGACATCATCCTGAGCCCCCTCAACCTCTTAACTGAGGACTAGGGGCATGATTAGAATTAAGAATCCTAGAATAGGATGTCGAAATGACAACTTAAGCATGAATTGTTTTGGTCAGAAATCAAAATTAGTTGCCCCGATGATTGCTCTTCATCAGACTAGCCAAAAAGAACTTGTGGTTACAATCTAGCAGAATTTGGCGATGACCTATAGGCATATGTGAATGCTTGGGAGCCAATGACATACCCAACATATAATTTCCTAGATCGACAGAAATTGAATTCTTATCTGAGACATTCAAAAAGGGAGAACCTGTTTAGATGACTAAGACCTATTAACTCAATCAATCGCCTCAATGTCAGATATCGACCTTAGTTTGCAATGATCATCTGAGATACTAAATGGAATCCTTCACAGCGATCTTTACTCTATTGCCTCGTTTTAAGTTGTTCAAATGAAAATAAATTTATGGGCAAGAATTTTTTTCTAAATTACATGGCTTAGAGATATAAAATATAAATATAAATATTTATACACATGCAAACACACATACACACACAGATATATATATATATATATATATATATATATATATATACATGCATCAAAAATTGCACATACACCCAAAAGAGAAAGAGAGTAGAGAATAAATGAAGAATGTAAAAGGAAAAATTAGAGAAAAGTAATCACACGCATATTTTATAGTGATTCGGCAATCCAGCCCTACGTCCACTTGAAGGTTCTCTATAAGTTTTCCACTAATTTGTAATTAGAAGTGATTAGGATCCATTTTGATCGTTGATTACAATGAATTTTAATGTCTGTCTAGGGAAGAGTTAGACAAAAAAGAGAAGATGCCTGGATCCAAAAGAGAAGAGGATCCCCGTAATGAAGGTTGTCTAGTGTACATATAGGGGTGAACGATGAAATATCTTCCTCAAATCTCGCTTACAAAGGTACATTGCCAAGACAAAGTCATCAAGAAAAAAATCCACCCATACATGCTAAGTATGGGGATCATACCGATCCCTATAGGAGGATTGTTACTAATCCCTAAAGAAGGGGAGAGGGGCCTAGAAACTCCTCATATTGGTCCCTCTCGATGTTCGTGCTATGAATCCAAGCCTTATTTGCATAGACACCTAGGAATTTTTTAGAGATATTGAGGAATTGTAGAAGAACAAAGTTGTAGTTTCATATGTTCATGGAGATCAATGGAGAATTGCATTGAACCAACAAAAAATCTTGGAAATAGGCTCTCAGCATCAAGATTGACATGTAGGAAGAAGATGGGGTCCACCCAAGCTATATTTGGGCGTAGTTATCGATCCTTAGGTGGGAGTCAGTACCGATCCCTAACTTCGGGGATCCCATTGCTGTGTTGTCATGATTTGGGTTGTTTTGGCTTTAGTTGAATGGAGTCCAACCTAAGAAAGTTGAGTATTTTCTTAGGGCTTGACTTGAAGATTCCCTGATATTTTCGCGATTTGAGTTTTCCTTTGCTTGCTTCAAGTCAAAATTGAGATTTTTGTGTGTTTGACCTGAATGCGGCCTCAGTTCATTTGCTTGGATTCAGACCTAAGTTTTCCATGATTCTGACTTGAGTTTTAGGTAGCCCATACCGATCCTTAGAGTGGACTCGGTATCGACTCGTAACTTGGTGTTTCTACATGGTTTTCTTTGGGTCGCGCTTGGAGTTTTTCTACAGCTATCCTACTTTGGGTCAGACCTGACGATTTTGTTGGTTTACTTCGATTCAACCCTTCCAAAAACTTAAACTTCCAATTTTTTAACCTTTTCCACTCATGTTTTGATATTTCTCTTTTCTTGTCTTTTTTATATTCCCGGTGTCCTTGGGTCATTTTTTCATCGTTCGTACATCCGGTTCGATCGTTTAAGTCTGTTCAAGATACTGCTTGGTCAATCGGCTAGATAGCATTTGTCCCCCAAAGTATATTCTTTTGTAAACATGATGTGCTATATAGCGAATATATACACGGTAAATATAAACCCAAATATACGTATGTACATATTGACCATGTTAATTTTTTCTTTTATTATTTTGAATGTACTGTTGTAACAAATCATTCCTTGTATATTAATTAGACGTAGTATCGATTAAATGTTCATAAAAGAGAAAAGGTGGAATCAATCATTGACGCCCTCTTTATTCCAATCCTTTTAGATTTTGATTTGAATATATCCAGATCTACTTTCATGTTTATCATCCTATAACACCAAATAATTATACTTATTATATGTTTCACATGTGCATCACACATTTTAAAATAAAAATATAGTTGATGTATTCATACTTTTTCAAATTTCATAATTAAAAATGTAGATTTAATTCATTAAGAATAATAAAATATTAATAAATGTGATTTTACTAAAAAATAACTTAGTTGGATCTAATGAAACCCATTAGTCTTAGCAGGCTCACCATGATCTGAATAGAGAGAAAAATTTGAAGTCTGCACATTTCGTCTGCTGCAAAAGGGATCGAGTTCCTTTAATGGTATTAGTCCCTAAATAGTCTATGCTTTCTAATAAGTCAACATATAGGGCCAACTAATTTAACTTATATATCCAATATATGTCCAGATAAGTAGTGTTTAGGCTTAGGTTGAATAATCAGGTATTCTCCCCTCCATGCCTGCTGACCTGGCCTAATAGTGGAGCTTTAAAAGATTGGCCCAAATGTATGGTCTAGAGTTATTTAGGGCTTGGCTAATTTTCCAATTGAAATTTGAAAACTTAAAATATATTTTTAATTAAATATTAAGTTTAAAATATAAAATTAAATTTTATAATAGTTATAAAATACTTTTCAAATAGTTTTAAAAATAAATTTTATATTTTCATAAATTATTAAATATTTTAATTATTGGATTAATCAATCAATTAATTAAAGGTTACTTAACTAAAACAAAAATATATAATGAGATGTGTACATACATATCTTAAATTATTCAAGGTAAATTATAATTAATTTTTTTAGTTTATTAAAAGTATTTAGTTAATTTTTTTAATTAAATGAATAATTTATTTGATAAATAAATTAATATTAATTATTGTTGTCATATACATATATAGTGAAATATGCAAGTAAATATAATTTTTTATAGCTATATATTTATTTTAAATTTATTTGAGATGAATTCTATTGAATTTTAGATTTAATTTAAATTTAATTAAATAATTTATTAGATAAATTAATCAGTTAAAAGTTAGTTAATTATTATATATGCGTATATAAACAAACTATAAATGGTATAAAGAGTTATTTATCTTAAATAACTTACAATGAGTAATATGAATTTTCTAAAATTTTAATAAAATTTATTTAAATCGGTTAACTAATTAAAAATAAAAAATAATTAAATATGACTTGATTAATATATATATGTGTGTGTGTGTGTGTGTGTGTTATATAAATTAATTAAATTATAATAGTTGTAAATAGGTTAAACTTATATAATTATATATGTATAAATATAATGAAAGCGGAGCTGAAAAAAATCCCAAAATAAATTTTAGAGTACATACATATGTATGGTATATATACCATGATTTTAGATGTATCTAACATTTGAATCACTATGGTATTTCATAAGAAATACATTATTAAGTCAATAACACTCAAAATAAATTAAAGATTATGAGTATCTAATATAGAGTTATCCTCTACCATTTATATATTAATAGATTACTTGCATACTCTTTAGTTGTTAAGAAAACTCAAGCTAGTGATGTTATGTGTAGTAGTATTAATATGTCGCTAGAAAAGGTAAGATACATGCATGTGTTTGTTAGCAAACTCAAGGTATGTGCATTAGACTTAAGCCATCACAAAATGGTAGGTGTGAGTAAATAATCTCTTTTTGTTTGTTGAGAAAACTTAAGGTCGAGATTGAGATTAGGACAAAGACCATGGTTAGGAATTGTATATGATACAACCGATAAAGGGTTATCCATCGCTTGTAGTCCTATGATTTACCAAGAAAATTCAAGGTCAGAATTCCAAGCAAGCGAGTCCTAACACCAATTAAAGAAATCAAAAGATTTCTATATTTCTCTTAGGGTTTTGAGGAATATAGAAATCTAGTGGAAGCCTTATTAGAAAAATGAAATTTCAATTTAAATCTTTCTAGTATTGTAAGAGCGCATGGTACACAAATTAAAATTTTCTACATTATAAATTTGTGCAGCTAAATTGTTAAAATTATTTATCACAAGACTATACTAATGAAATGAATTAAAATTAAAAAATAAATATAAAATATACTTACAAATAATTTTTAGCATGTTGTTATTTTAAGACCCATGCAAGTACCAAAAATTATAAAACTACTTAATGCATTCATAGATTGGTCATCTAACTATTTATTTTCCTAAAACTGTGTATTATCTTCTATGAGCTTTGAATTCGAAAGCAGCACAATGATATGGATATTTGATCCATATTAGATCACATACAAAAGTTGTATGGTGAATGGTTGTGTTCATAATATACGAAATCTTTATAAATTTGGTTCACTCGAGATGAATAACTAAACAATTGTGAAAAATCTTATATTCAATATGATTGAATACTATAAGAATTTTGGTATATATAAAATTATAAAAGAACAAGCACTAAAGGCCATTAGGAATTCAACCATTGAAATGTCAGTTTCATTTAGTTTTTTTAAGAACATCTTGTTCCATATTCTTAAAATGTTAAGAATATCCAAATGCACTTTTGTAAAAAAATTAGTGTGGTTTAGTATTATATTTTCCTTTTGAATTGTTTGACCGTTTGAAAATAAAGCGAGTGTTTAAGAGTGGATGTAAAATCGGCATAATTAGGATGAAGATAGTGAATAACCACTCCTCCTTGATAAAAGACATCGAAAACAAGAACTGTATAAAATTTAGTAATGTACTTAATATGGAATAGGAATTGTGATTTATATTCCAAACGAAATATATTCTAGAAAATTGTTTTTTATAATATATTTTTCCATGAATTCAAGATATTTGATTTAAAATTCTCGACTTTAGACTAGTTACAATGGATGAAATAAGTATCCCATAATAACTGGTTGGAGCATCATGTTCCAATTGCTGTTATAATTGTGGCGGAAATAATGGTAGCTTACCATACAACACTTTTTAATGGATGCATCAAGATACGAAATTATTTTTTTGGTATGTATACCAAATGTTATTTATTAAATAATAACTATTTTCTAGTATTGATTGTAACTAAGTATAATTTTATCTTTTTATGAATATTATAAACTAAATTTATAATGGTATTTTTTCATAACGTCAGTGATGCATTAGTGGCAGAAAATATAGACGTATCTAAAATTTTAATAATTATCTTTGAATTATGGACTGGGACATATCTATGAGAAATATTTCTTTGATCATATGATTATGAATCAAGTGACACTAGTGAATTATATCTCAAGTGATTAGGGAAAAATACCCATTCAGTAAGAGTGATAGACTAGTTGATGAACTCTTCAGATTGATGCATTTAGATACGTTCAATCCAAGGTCCATTGATAACAAAACAAGTCTACTTACTTAGATAAATTCATCGTTGAATTTTCACCGACATGAACATGTGTATTTTATACATAAATAGTATACTTTATTAAGTTCATATAATCTAATAGGAAATTGAAAAAATAACATGAAAGGAAATAGAGCAATTCGATTTGATCAAATATGTGAGTATATTGGAAAGAGTTCCAAATGTACCTAAAAAAGAATAAAATTCAATCTCAAAATCACTCCTCCATGTGATATATAATGATGTATCGATACAGAATAAACAAACTATGTTAGACAAAGCACGGTTAATGTTAAGTGAAGTTATGCTAACTTCTTTCTATGAGTATATGTATTTAAGAGTCAGTATATATGTCGAATTTAATTTCATCTATAATAGAGTTTGTGAAATTGTATAAGATATGAGTTTTTGGGAATCCCCTACATATCCTAGCTTAAGGAGTTGATAGGTCGTGCGAGTTGAGAGTCTGCTCATAAACTCCTCTTATATAAGATCTTGAGTACATCACCTAAAGGTTTTGGGACCAATGGAAAATGGGTGATTAATTTATGTTATGAACATAAGTTTATGAACTCAAAATTAAATCAATTTTATGTAAGTAATGGATATGATCCAAAGGTTCTAAAATAAAAACTGATTATTTAATATGAAATGAAATTTACCAAGTCTAAAACAGATATGACTTATTAGAATGTCTAAAAATAATTCTCACGCATTAAAAAGAAACTTTGAATTTCTTATTAATGTTGAGAAATTGTTAGTAATAATAATCTCCTAGATTATCAGTAAGCCGTGAAGGGTATAGACTCTACCATATGGCACGATGCTTAAATTTGGAATAAATTTAAAGTACATTATCGAAATATGATTTTCATAGTAGTGACCTAAGTGATATGATCCATTGGTCGTAGGTGTGTCATCAAAAGGAAGATAATTGCAGTTGGAATATAGTAAGCAATGGTAATGAGAATAACCTCAAAAATTTAAATTGAAGAAATCAGCAAACAAGTTCATCGGTAATTGTGCTTGAATAAATTCAAATTCAATTCGCAAAACTAATGCCTAATACGACTTTGAATTTTGATACATATTTGTTGAAATAGAAATTTTAAATAATGATTTAGAATATATTGTTTCCACATGATTACCAAAATGTCATGATGTCAGTTGGAGTGATAACTGAGTTTGTAAGTGTTGGCTAAGATCCAAGAAGCGATAAGACAATATCTGTCAATAAGCATCAGAATTGATAAAATATTTTGATAAAGAAATCAAATATTTTGATTATCGTCAAACTGTAGAAGAAGCATAGTCTGTAAGAAAGAGTAATAAGAGGTGCTAAAATATTTCTAAAACTATAAGAATGTTGGGATCGTCCCAAACGATATCCATATACATAAGTAAATGTTTAACATCGAACATTTGAGATCAATTCCTCATCCATCGATAATAGGAATTACCGTATATGCTATGTGGTCTACATATCACAATTTGCTTATATAATTGATACATTTAATGAGTATCACCGAACTGAGATCGCTAAATAGTAGTTAAGAGTATTCTTGAGTATTTATGAACTACTAGAGATTTGTTTATGAAAACAACGTACTTCTTATGAAGGAGTATTTAGAGTACTTCATAATTGATATAGAATATAGTATGTCAATCCTAAATTCATATTCAGTCTTAGTTAAGGAACTTTGAGTTAGAAATGTTTCAAACAAGAGGTGCTTACTGATTAGACCAAAAGGCTAAGTGCATCGCCTTGAATAGCGTTGTAATAAAAGCGGTATATATATAAACGCGTAATTTTATAATTGAGCTAGGGTTGATTCCAAATGTTGAGAATCCTTGACTTTATTTTGTTAAAACAATGTCGAGATATAGATCATAAAGGAAATTAAGGCTCATAAGATGTCTAGACACATACTTCGAATGTCACACATGATAAAGGTAGTTTATCAACGATGGAAAAATGTTTGTTGATAAAGTAGATAGTTATACGATATGATAGATCCATTCATAAAGAATTACCTAGATCAGTTCTGGACTGATTGGAGGAAATGGATTAAGGTACCATAATTGATCCGTGTGTAGGTAGAAGATTGAAATTTTTAGTGGTATGTCCTAGGGAACTTACGTAATTTATTACATATATCTAACTCTAAGAGTCAATCTTATTCATGGAAATAGTGTTTATTTTCTTTTATATACTTCTTTATATTATGCTATAATTACTATGATTAATAAAGTAATTAATTTAAAGTATATAATAATAAAATCCTTAAATAAAATACTATGCATCAAGAGTTGTAAATAGTGCAATCGTGAATAGTTAATCAAAAAATAAAATGACATTTTTTAGATATTCTAGGTCATGATGTATCGAGAAAAGAATATCATTCCTTTTGTTAAAACAAAAGTGTATAATGTTCCTCAAATGTTGGGCAGTGTATTACTCATGGTTGTTGGGCACCAAGAGTTTATGTACTTGTAGTTATTGGATGACTATAGAATGACTCGTTCGAGAGTTTCCCATTGGGTAATAACAACTAATTCAAACGGGAAATCTCAGAGTACCGATATTACTCAAGTCCCTCGATTTGAGAATAATATTGAAATTCAATGTGAATACTTCATTTTGATTATAACTAAATCATAACATGGTGATCCATCGATCGACCATTGTTGGGTCTAAATTGAAGCATTGGAAGTGAAGCGCTATTCCGTAGAAAATTTGTTTCCTCGGTTGCATGAGGTTAATTTCATGGTAAACTATGGTCAACTCAAAATCAAAATCTCTAAATATAGTAGTATGGTTAATATTATATGTTAGTTAAAACCAAGGAATTTATTTATAAACTAATCAAGTTGAACAAGGACTATATTAGAAATTTGACCAAAACCAAATTCCATAAATCCTAATATGATATTATGTTGGCAAAGAGAATATGTGTAAATAATCATTGCTAAAGGTACTGCTTAAGAAAATGTGAAATTTGATTTAATTACTAAGATCTATAAGCAATGAATATGGTCAAACTATCACATGACTAGCTAAGGTGATTTATGAGCACTAACATTCGAATTTTTAAAAATAAATCACTGACTGAATTAACACCCTAAGTCTCAAAACCATATTTGTGAATTCTTTTAAAAACCACATAATTAATAATTTATAAAATGTTATAAATTTATTATGTTAATTAATATTTGAGAATATTAAATATTAATAATAGTTTGATGTTTTGTATGTTGTTAATTTTTACTCGAATGCATATATAAAGTTATATTTGCGCATATCGATAAATGATATTGGTATACTTTCAAACAAGGTTTAAACGAGAGTTTTGCAAGTTTTGCACCATAAATGGCATAAATAACAACCATTCAAGGGGAAGATAAGGACCGATTGATTGAATATTAAGGACGGGCTGATTAAAAATTAAGGAGGAACTATTTAGGGAAGTATTAATAAAGAGAATTAGAATGGCTTTATTTTCCTTATTAAAGCAAATCCTTTGATTTTATTACTAGCAGTGATTTTCTTTCTCCACATCCATGGCCGCCTCTTCCATTCGCCTTTTCCAATATAAAATTAACTTCAAAATAAATCAAAAATCAAATAAATTTAATAGTTATGTGGTTCATCAGTCTATTACAAAGGATGAGTGTTGATTCATGATCTAAGGAGGGATTTCCAAATTAGGGTGTTATTTAGTGGTTAGATCTGAAAGGTTTATTCTATATTTATTTTGTTTTCTTGGATGTATTATATTTATCACAATCTTATATGTTCATATTATCGCATTTCCTTGATTTGGAATTAGTAACACAATTTAAATATCTTACTATATAATTTGATCTATTTTAACTTGATAAATTAGAACTAATATTTATATATGCATGAAATAATATTTTATGTTATGAAACTAAGTTTTAAAATTACCTATAATAATATTTTAAACGTATAATACAATTTAGTTATTTAAAATTTTCTATTTGAAATTTAATTAATCCCAAAATATGGTGATTGTTGATATCTTGTTAGATCGGTTGTATGTAATTTTGGTTTTATAATATTTCGATTGCTTAAAAAAACAAAATTTTATATTTAGGGCTAAAACTTTATATTTATATGTGTGTGTTTGCAAATACAACAGAAATGTTTAATGTACTATGGATATTTATTTTTGGATCAATTAGGAATTATTTTGGCTTAATCATTATATATATACTGTGTGTGGGGGGGGGGGATCGTGCGTATGTATGTGTACTTAAGCATTTATATTTATATTTTATATTGTTAAGGCATGTATTTCAGAATTTTTTTTCCATAAATTTATTTTTCATTTGTATAACTTAAAATTGAGGCAATAATACACACATATGGAGACACACAAACGGATATACACCTACACAACATATAAATATCAAATATATACATGGTAGATGTAAATTCAATACCTACACATGTTATATTTACCATGTTATTGTTTGTTGTTTTTATAATTCAAACTTATTGTTGTAAAAAGTCATCCCTTGTATTGATTAGATGTAGTATCAAATAATGTTTGCAAAAGAGGAAAGTTGGAATCTATCAATGATGCCTTCTTTATCTCTTTCCTTTTAGATCTTGATGTAATTATATCTAAATTTAGTTTCATGTTTATTCCCTCCTTTAACACCAAAAGGCTATACTTATTATATATTTCACATGTTTGCCACACCTTTTAAAATGGGAATATATTTGATGTATTCATATTTTTGTACAAATTTCACAGTTAATTAACGTAGATTTAATTAATTAAGAAAACACAATATTAATAAAATGTTGTTTTGCTAAAAAAACTGGATTGGATCTAGTGAAACCTATTAGACTTCATAGGCCCGCTATGATTCAAATAGGGAGAAAAATTTGAAATCCACCAATTTCATCGACTGCAAAATGGATTGGGTTTCTTCATGTATGAGACCTTAGAGTTCTTCAACCCTTTCGTTGCTCCTAGTAAACAGGTGCGTGTAGGGGAGCGTGCGTATGTATGTGTACTTAAGCATTTATATTTATATTTTATATTGTTAAGGCATGTATTTCAGAATATTTTTTTCGTAAATTTATTTTTCATTTGTACAACGTAAAATTGAGGCAATAATACACACACATATGGAGACACACAAACGGATATACACCTACGCAACATATAAATATCAAATATATACATGGTAGATGTAAATTCCAATACCTACACATGTTATATTTACCATGTTATTGTTTGTTGTTTTTATAATTTAAACATATTGTTGTAACAAGTCATCCCTTGTATTGATTAGATGTAGTATCAATTAAATGTTTGCAAAAGAGGAAAGTTGGATTCTATCAATGATGCCTTCTTTATCTCTTTCCTTTTAGATCTTGATGTAATTATATCTAAATTTAATTTCATGCTTATTCCCTCCTTTAACACCAAAAAGCTATAGTTATTATATATTTCACATGTTTGCCACACCTTTTAAAATGGGAATATATTTGATGTATTCATATTTTTACAAATTTCACACTTAATTAACGTAGATTTAATTAACTAAGAAAACACAATATTAATAAAATGTTGTTTAGTTGAAAAAACTGGAATGGATCTAGTGAAACCTATTAGACTTCATAGGCCCACTATGATTCAAATAGGGAGAAAAAAATTGAAATCTACCAATTTCACCGACGCAAAATGGATTGGGTTTCTTCATGTATGAGACCTTAGAGTTCTTCAACTCTTTCGTTAATCCCAGTAAAAGGGCGCTTAGTCATTTTTTCCTTAAGGTGGGACTTGCAAGTGTCAAATGACTCATAATTAGAAGATGGGAGTAACCTTTATTTCTCATTTTTTGCATTTTCTTGTCACTAATATAACCTAGCCTATATTGCAACTAATAACTACCTTTAACATTAATAGCAAAAGAATTATTGACAGTAGGTATATGTTTAAATTTCGAATGAAAATGCCATTATCTAAAATAGTAGAATAAATTTTATTTCCATGAAACACAATGTTTATAATATCACTATTACAATGAAAACCATGTCCTATCTCAGGTAATCTAGATTCAGATATCATTCGACAAATAAAGTTTATACATAATAGAAATTATTCAATATAATAACATATCCATTAGGCAAATGTAAATGAAAATCTCTCACCGTAGTTGCATCTATTATAGTACTATCAAGAACTTGAAGGCTCATTTCTTCCTTTGCTACGTGTTACATACTCTTAAGTCCCTACAATGAATTATATATATTAGTTCAATCTTGTATCTAAAACCCAAGACTTTTAGCAATTGAAAAATAAACCATAAACATGTGTTTAGGAGCCGATGAATCTAATTTCTTCTCCTCTTTCAGTGACGTTAGATACTCTAGTAGTTCCTTTTCCATTTCCCATTCTAATGGCAATGGTGACGTTTACCCTTATCATTGAAAGCATGATTTTATCTTTTCTATCATCTTGATTTCATTTCTTCAAAATTTTCGATGATGATGTCTTCCCTTTCATAGTGAAATCCATACCTTGATCAATAAACGAGCCTTCAGTTGACCTTAACATATCGAGGAGCTCAATAGGTCTCATTTCAATCTATTTCATATTGAAATTCAAAATGAATAACTCAAACTATGGAGTTAGCGAGCCTAGAATCGTGTAACGAACTGTGATTTTCGACCCTCGAAAATCGATGCTAATACGTCCACTGTATTTAGTGCCGAGCAATCAAGTGCCGGAAAACACCGATCGTTAAGGGTAAGAAAAAGAAAAGAGATAGAAGATAGAAGAAACTAAGCAATACAGAATTTAGAATAGAACAAATAAGCTATAATATAAAAAAATCTTTACATAAAAAAAAACTGTAATACATGTATATACAAACATCAATCAAAGTATACTAACCTATTTCAACTGGGACAGTTATAACAACATGTCCTCATAATTGCTGATAAATACAACAATGGATATAACAAGTAAATAAACATATACGCATATACATCTTGGGGCCTCCAGTTCATCTCCTAATGCTCCAAAGCATCCAAATTAAATCTGTAATATGCTCGGTCTGTTCCGAGCATTCAGGAAAAAACAACGCCCGAGTTAGTCTGGTAAAAACCAGCATGAGAAACTCAAATCATAAGGAATTTTATTTATTTTAACTTGTAAAACCTTTTAAGATCAAAGGTATCTCCTAAAACCAGGCCGCATATAAACACAGACGGGTTTTTACCTTATAATAACCAAAACATTTCATTGAAAATCCAGTGATATTATAAAAGTGTCCAACATATAAATACTTATTAATCATACCCGAAATTGTTACATTAATTAAATTCTATCATAATAGGTATACAACTAAAACCGTAAAGGCTCATATTAGAGAATGGATTTCATAAAATGGTCGAGCTACTGGGGTACCGCCCGTTACGGTGCGTCTCTAGATAAAACAACACCAAGGACCTTACCAAGCTCCCCTGTCAACACAAGACCGGCCTACTGCTTGACTAATAGTACCGAATATGATCATCCTTCCGTTAATAGGCCTCGAAGCTTATAAATGAGAGTTAATATTGACTTTAGATAGGGATGATCATACCTTAATTGGGAGTGACCCACTTGGCGCTGCTGCATCTCCTTTATTTTAGTCATTCCCGGTTGATGAGGCTTGAGGCTATGTTTTACTTTATTGAATAACTAACCCACTTGGAATGCTACGCTGCCCTCCAAGCAGTAATGTAGTGCCAACATTCATACATATAAGTTCATTCTAGGACTGAACAAATCCAAAGACACTATTTCTATTACATCCATTTTGGAATCACCCTCAAGATTAGTATCAAGAAGCCCTTGCACTTCGAGGAGCTCCATCTTCAATTCCATCATCTTTAGTGTAACAACCCGCATATTTATCGGTTTTATATTTAAATATTTTATTTAAATATTTCATCGTTAGTCAGATTTTTAGTCCGAACAACTACTTTTTGCATACGGTCGAATTAGGACTCGGGACCACTCCCATTGAGTTTAAAATGCCGTTTGCGACCTTTTTGAGTATAAGCTTCGATATGTTTGGAGAAAGTTGATTTTTGCTACTTTTCACTTTGGGTTTGGTTTGGGCTCAGCCCTAGGTTAACTTATGCTCAAATCTGAGCCACTCTTCCCCACTCACCCTCATTCTCTTCTCATTTCAGTTCTTAGAGTATTAATGGTGGGAGAGATTGGAAATTAGAACTCCAAAACCCTAGTTTCTCTTGCAAATCAAATTCCTTGCTCCAAACTCAAGAAGAACCCATTGGTAAGCTTCTCTTCTTCTTCTCCAACTTATTCTCATACCAATTTCAGAAATTCCTAAACCTAATTTTGGGAATGTTCTTGTTTTTGAGCTTAGATTCAAGCTCAATTGGGTTGTGTTGAAGAGAGGGTTATTCTCCATTTGCTTTCAAGCTTCTTCTTGTTCGATTTTGTGAAAAGGTGAGATTTTTATCTCACATCTATGACTATTATTATCTTTGGTTGTTGGGTATAAATTCCTAACACTTCTTCATGTGCATTTGCTCTTGATTTGGATTGGTTTTGTGAATATTCCAATTTTTGAGCTTTTAAGTCAAATTTCTGTGAAATCCTTTTATGGATGTTTGATCATGCTTTTGGTGATGCATCGAGGAGCATATAGGGCCGGGTTGCCGATTGGCATAAACCCTTAGAGCCAATGTTCGTCCGGTTGCATTTTGGAAGAGTTTGCTCTTCATTTGTATAAGGCTGAAAAACAGCCCAGGCATGATTCAGTCGACTGAAATCTCTGTTCAGTCGACTGAACCTGAAACCCGAGAGTTTCCAGGCATGATTCAGTCGACTGAAAAATTCTGCACAGTCGACTGAAACTGGAAACAGAAAGTTTCCTGGAGCTGGAAAATTTTCAGGCACAGGGTCAGTCGACTGAAATCTCTGTTCAGTCGACTGAACCTGCTGTTTGAGTCCAATTTGCCTTATTGGATTGAAATTCCAATTTAAATCGATTCGTGATAATCCTATTTGTTGTTATCATCTATTATGATTTTGATGACTCTTTTTAGGGATTTTTGAATATCCATTTCGATGGACCCTTTATCGATTTCTTTGGATTTTATTCACGTCTTCGTACGTGAATTTTTGTGATTGATTGTTCTTACAATCTTCTTCGTGATTTGTCACTTTAAAAATATAAAGGTTTTCTATACTAGTAGTAAATATCAAAACTCTTTCCTCAAACGATTTCAATACTATTTTAATACCAAATTCGTTTATAAAACAGTTTTCCAATCTATTAGTATATACAAACCTTTACCTCACTCGTATGAGAAATCTAATTAAACGGATTAGTAAAACAAGTGGTATGAAACGCTTGCGTTTACTTTGTCGGTTAATTCTTGGACTTGTTCGATTGAACCTCTTTTGACAATTTTCTAGTGGAGATTTACAGTTTGTTCGTAAATATTTAAGTTAAGCAAGTGGTTATGGGACATGAAGCTAAACTCATATATTTACTAGCTTAGTGTAATTGACACTTCTCATTGATCATGACGATCATCTTTGTGATTTAGACTAGCAATGTGCGATGTCTCTTTGTCTGCGAGGGAGACTAAACCCCGTTTTGTGGAGTTTCGACTCAATTTGTGATGGGGTAGCAACCCATGGTCTTCGGGCCGTTTGTGGAGCTTCAGCTCAATTTGTGATGGTTAGCGACCATGGAATTAGCGTTCCGTTTGTGATACACGTGTTGGTGGGCTTTATGCTCCCGTTTGTGATAGGCCTCCCCCCTTTGTGATTTCTGGATTTCTTGTGTAGATTCCTAGAATTTGTGTTTCACCAATTTTCGTGATTTCCATTGATAAGTTTTATCAATATTTGTGCATTGGTGAATTTGTGTGTCATTGACTTTAGTGATTTCTGGATTTCTTGTGTAGTCTTTTGGAATTTGTGTGTCATTGACTTTTGTGATTGACATTGATATTATCGTCAATATTTATGGTATGGTGAACGAAATAAGGAGTATGACGTTTCTTTGATTCTTGTGTAGATTTGGTGACATTGATTAATCTCTTGATGATTATCAACTAAGTGTATATATATATATATATATATATATATATATATATATATATCACAGCTTGGCATTGTGATTATTATGTGTTTAGTCATATCTCTTATTCTATATCGTTTCATCTGATATTTATAGTTAGACTGATCCGTTTATTATTTTCTTATTAAATAATACTCGGGTCAGACCGAGATGTTACAGGTGCTTCTGCTTGACTTCTCATCCGGGATTAACTCCTTGACTTTTGGGTTAACTACTTAGATTAGTAGTTATTTTGTTGTATACATTTGAGATATAGACTCCTTAATGTATACTTATTCTTTTGTGTAGTTCGTGTAACTATTCTTTTGTGATATTGTGGATCTTTTTAGACCACTACTCTGATGTACACTTTCTAGTGTAATATTCATATCTTATTCCGCCTTTGTGATATGAATTGTCTGTGACTGATTTGTGTTATGCTTATTTCTATATTTGTTTTCCGAAGGATTTATATAGCCACCGTGTAGTAGCTTTGAGTTTGTGTCGGTATGTCGGATTTCCTCTTGAAATAGAATGCATGTTATATTATCTGACATATCGGTGCTCGCGCAAAGAAATTACATGGATGGTCTCTCCTCAACAGCCTTATTCTCCGTGCTAGTCGACAGCATTCACCGTAATGTTCTTGTCTAGCGTGGGTATAGAGGTGGGGCGTCACAGCTTGGTATCAGAACGAAACTTCGGAACAATATGGAATATTATAACAAGGATCATCGTCCTAAGTTCATCTTAGAAGTCGTGCTTTAGGATTTTTATTCGGGTCTACGTACCGTTCTATACTATTTTCTTTTATGATTCCTTGTTTTGTCTATCAAGATTGCTTGATATTCAATTTGGTGAATGACCTTTTTATTCCTCTTCTTTCTTTCTAAAGGAAGAGAAATGTCTAGACCTGGCCGCCCCAGAGCCGTGCCATCTAGCACTCCGCCCCAGGATGGAGTTTTTATGACTGCTCAGCAGCTTCTTGATTTAGTGACAAATGCTCAAGCAGCTGGAGCTAACCCGGAACCTACTCACCCAAAGTCGGAATTTGCACGCTTGTGTAGCGATTACACTAATTTGGGTGGGGAGCCATTCAGAGGGTCCGAAACTGTTATTGAAGTACAGGCCTGGCTAAGGTCATGCGATCGAATCTTTTCTCGCATGAATCTTATTGACCTTCACCGAGTTCAGGTGGCCTCTAGTATGCTCCGAGAAAGAGCATTGGACTGGTACGAACTTCTTATTTCTGAGATTAATGAAGCGGATCTCACCTGGGAGAAATTCCGAGAGTGCTTCGAGTTAAAATTCGTACCAGAAGCGGAAAAAGTGACATTGGCTCGACGATTTATAGACCTTGTTCAAGGTGAGTCATCCGTGACTGATTACGTCGCCTCCATCGAGTCGCTTTCCAAATATGGGGTTGAATACATCAACACCCCTCTTAAGAAGAATCAGAGATTCGTTTATGGCTTAAACAAAAGTCTCAAGAAGCCATTACTTCTAAAGTTAGAAGTTTCTTTCGACCAACTAGTTGATATCGCTCTTCGTCTTGAAGAGGCGGATAAGGAGAATGATGTTGAAGTAGTGGGTTCCAAACCAACCTTCAACAACAAGAAAAGGGCAAACAAATTTAAAGGCCCTTATCCCAATAAGAAAGGGAAGCAAGCAACCTCCGTGGCAAAGACTTCTTCCTTTGGTCGTGGGGAATGCTATAATTGTGGTTCGAAGGACCATTATGCGAACAAGTGCCCAAAGACTCTTTCTTGTCGCTACTGCAAAGTTCCCGGTCATGTTATATCTTCATGCCCCAAGCTTCAGGGCAAGAAGGAGGGAAAGTTAAATGTTGCTCAAGCCCCTGGCAACACATCTCGTGGCCAAGGTATTTCTCATTCTATTCTAGATGGAATTATTTTATTTCGTGATCATCCTATTCGAGTTCTTTTTGATACGGGTGCGTCCCATTCTTTTATATCAAAAGAACTTGTTGATACTTTTTCTTTGGATGTTTTGTGTTTAATGACTTCTTTGAGAATTGCGAATCCGGTTGGTGGATCCGCAACAATCAGTTTATTGTGTAAAGATGTCGAGATTATTTTGTGTGATTTTTCTTTCCGAGCCGATTTGCATGTCATGCGTTATTTAGGCTTTGGAATGATTTTGGGAATGGATTGGCTTAACCGTTATGAAGCTCATATCCTATGTCCTGAGCGGACTATTCATCTTCGACATCCTCAATCTGTTAATCAGGTTTCTGTTATTCTTAAAGATTCAGATTCTGCTTTGGTTGCATCTTTATATTCTTTAAATCCTCGTGATGACGACGATGATGATGAGGGTGATATTATTTCTCTTATTCATGTCGTTTGTGAATTTTCCGACATATTCGAGCCCGTTTTAGGATTACCACCTAAGCGAGCAATTGAGTTCAGAATTAATCTTATTCCGGGAGCTCAACCTATCACTCGTCCTCCTTATCGTATGTCCAATAAAGAAAACGAGGAGATGCGTAAACAATTATCTGAATTGGAGACGAAGCAATTTATTCTCTCTAGTTCCTCGCCTTGGGGAGCTTCAGCTATTTTTGTGAAGAAATCCGATGGTACACTTAGGCTTTGCGTTGACTACCGCAAGGTTAATGATCTTACTATCAAAAATAAATATCCTTTACCTCGGATTGATGATCTATTCGATCAAATTAGTGGTGCTAGAGTCTTTTCACAATTGGACTTGGCTACCGGTTTTCATCAGCTTCGTATTGCAGAGGATAGCATTCCTTTGACATCGTTCCGTACCCGGTATGGATCTTATGAATGGCTTGTTATGCCATTTGGGTTAACAAATGCCCCGGCTTATTTTGTTGACTTAATGAATCGAGTTTTTAAAGGCTTTCTCGACCGGTTTGTTCTCATCTTTATTGATGATATTCTTGTGTATTCTAAAACCGAGGAGGAGCATGAAAAACATCTTCGGATTGTGTTGGAAACTCTTAGGAGTAATCAATTAAAGGCAAAATTTTCTAAATGCCATTTTTGGCAATCTCGTGTGAAGTTCCTCGGTCACATTATTTCCGAATCCGGAATTTCCGTGGATCCTTCAAAGATTGAAGCGATTCAAGATTGGAAGAGACCGGAGAGTGTGACAGAGATTCGTAGTTTTCTTGGATTGGCGGGCTATTACCGTCGCTTTATTAAAGACTTTTCTAAAATTGACGTGCCTCTCACTAGCTTGACGAAGAAAGGTGTTAAATACATTTGGTCGGACAAATGTGAAGCTTCTTTTCAGAAATTAAAAGAACTTCTTTCTGATGCTCCTATTCTTGTTATTCCCGATGGGAATCAAGATTTCGTTGTTTATACCGATGCTAGTCGCATTGGTTTGGGTGCCGTTCTTATGCAAAAGGAACGTGTTATTGCTTATGCTTCTAGGCAATTAAAGCCTGCTGAGACTAGATATGCCACTCATGATTTAGAGCTCGCGGCTATTGTCTTTGCTCTTCGGATTTGGCGTCAATATCTCTTAGGAGAGAAATTTGTTCTTTACACAGATCATAAGTCTTTGAAATATTTATTCTCTCAAAAGGAACTTAATTTGCGTCAACAGCGTTGGCTCGAATTTCTTGCACCATATGACCTTGGTATTCTTTATACTCCCGGTAAGGGTAATCGTGTCGCCGATGCTCTTAGCCATAAACAACAAGCTATTGTTTCTATGATGATATCTGAATGGAACGATCTCGAGATCTTATCCACTTGCGAAATTCAAGACCGTGTTTCCAATTTATGCTCATCATTTGTTTTATGTAGCCTTGAGGCTCATCCTTCTCTTTTGGACCGCATTCTTGAAGCTCAAAGGCTAGATCCCGAATTGGCTCTTCTTGGCCAAAATATTAAGGATAAAATTGATATTGAAGGTTTGAAAGACTTTGATATCGATTCTCGTGGCGGCATTCGGAGATTTGGTAGACTTGTCGTGCCAAATATTGGTGATCTTCGTAAAGATATTTTAGAAGATTCTCATCACTCTAAATTTACCATTCATCCCGGTAGTAGTAAAATGTACGCGGATATGAAGCGACTTTATTATTGGGAGGGAATGAAACTTGACATCGCTAACTTCGTTAAACGTTGCATGACTTGCCAACTCGTTAAGGCCGAACATCAAAGGCCCGGTGGGTTATTGCAACCTTTAGAAATTCCGGTTTGGAAGTGGGACCAAATTTCCATGGATTTTATAGATGGCCTTCCCCATTCTCGTTCGGGTCATGATAGCTTATGGGTGATTGTTGATAGGCTTACTAAATCTGCCCATTTTGTTCCTGTTCGGTCTAATCGAACCGTTCCTCTTTTGGCCAAAATATTTATCAAAGAAATTGTTAAATTGCATGGTGTTCCTACTTCTATTGTTAGTGATCGTGATCCATTGTTTACTAGTGGATTTTGGAAGAGTCTTCAAAAAGCTTTAGAAACGAGGCTTAATTTTAGCACCGCTTATCACCCCCAGTCCGATGGACAAACTGAGCGTGTGAATCAAACTCTTGAAGATCTTCTTCATGCTTGTGTTCTTGATTTTGGTGGAAGTTGGGAAGATCATATTTCACTTGTTGAATTTTCCTATAACAATAGCTTCCAATCTAGTATTGGTATGGCACCTTTCGAGGCACTCTACGGAAGGCCATGCCGATCTCCTTCTTGTTTGCTTGAGGCCGGTGAGAAGCTGGTTTTAGGTCCAGATTTTATTCGGGATTCTACAGAAAAGATTGATCTTATTCGTCATAGGATGAAAGAAGCACAGAGTAGACAAAAATCCTATGCCGATAATCGGAGAAGGAAGTTAGAATTTTCTGTGGGAGATCTTGTGTTTATTCGTGTTTCACCAATGAAGGGTGTTGTACGTTTCAATCGATCGGGAAAACTAGCGCCTCGATATATTGGGCCATTTCCTATCACTGAACGTATTGGTTCCATGGCTTATCGCCTTTTATTACCGGCTCAGTTTTCTGCTATGCATGACGTGTTTCACGTTTCTCAACTTCGGAAATGTCTTCAAGATTCCGATTCTATTCTTGAGCCCGGTGTTGTGGAAGAGATTGAAGTTTCGCCTAATTTAACTTATGAGCAGCATCCTGTTCGTATCATTGCTTCGGAAGTCAAACGACTTCGAAATAAAGATGTTCCGCTTGTTAAAGTTCAATGGTCTTCAAATCCTAAGGATTGTTCTTGGGAATCTAGAGAGTACATCGAGCGTACACATCCGGACTTACTTTCTCGTGCACTTTGAGGTGAACTTCTTATTTCAAACTTCTTTTGTGTTGAATATGCTTTTATGGTTGTTACTATATATCTTCTTCTTGTAATATTGCGAGGACGCAATTTCTTTAAGGAGGGGAGTCTGTAACAACCCGCATATTTATCGGTTTTATATTTAAATATTTTATTAAATATTTCATCGTTAGTCGGATTTTTAGTCCGAAAAGCTACTTTTTGCATACGGTCGAATTAGGACTCGGGACCACTCCCATTGAGTTTAAAATGCCGTTTGCGACCTTTTTGAGTATAACATTCGATATGTTTGGAGAAAGTTGATTTTTGCTACTTTTCACTTTGGGTTTGGTTTGGGCTCAGCCCTAGGTTAACTTATGCTCAAATATGAGCCACTCTTCCCCACTCACCCTCATTCTCTTCTCATTTCAGTTCTTAGAGTATTAATGGTGGGAGAGAATGGAAATTAGAACTCCAAAACCCTAGTTTCTCTTGCAAATCAAATTCCTTGCTCCAAACTCAAGAAGAACCCATTGGTAAGCTTCTCTTCTTCTTCTCCAACTTATTCTCATACCAATTTCAGAAATTCCTAAACCTAATTTTGGGAATGTTCTTATTTTTGAGCTTAGATTCAAGCTCAATTGGGTTGTGTTGAAGAGAGGGTTATTCTCCATTTGCTTTCAAGCTTCTTCTTGTTCGATTTTGTGAAAAGGTGAGATTTTTATCTCACATCTATGACTATTATTATCTTTGGTTGTTGGGTATAAATTCCTAACACTTCTTCATGTGCATTTGCTCTTAATTTGGATTGGTTTTGTGAATATTCTAATTTTTGAGCTTTTAAGTCAAATTTGTGTGAAATCCTTTTATGGATGTTTGATCATGCTTTTGGTGATGCATCGAGGAGCATATAGGGCCGGGTTGCCGATTGGCATAAACCCTTAGAGCCAATGTTCGTCCGGTTGCATTTTGGAAGAGTTTGCTCTTCATTTGTATAAGGCTGAAAAACAGCCCAGGCATGATTCAGTCGACTGTAATCTCTGTTCAGTCGACTAAACCTGAAACCCGAGAGTTTCCAGGCATGATTCAGTCGACTGAAAAATTCTGCACAGTCGACTGAAACTGGAAACAGAAAGTTTTCTGAACCTGGAAAATTTCCAGGCACAGGGTCAGTCAACTGAAATCTCTGTTCAGTCGACTGAACCTGCTATTTGAGTCCAATTTGCCTTATTGGATTGAAATTCCAATTTAAATCGATTCTTGATAATCCTATTTGTTGTTATCATCTATTATGATTTTGATGACTCTTTTTAGGGATTTTTGAATATCCATTTCGATGGACCCTTTATCGATTTCTTTGGATTTTATTCACGTCTTCGTATGTGAATTTTTGTGATTGATTGTTCTTACAATCTTCTTCGTGATTTGTCACTTTAAAAATATAAAGGTTTTCTATACTAGTAGTAAATATCAAAACTCTTTCCTCAAACGATTTCAATACTATTTTAATACCAAATTCGTTTATAAAACAGTTTTCCAATCTATTAGTATATACAAACCTTTACCTCACTCGTATGAGAAATCTAATTAAACGGCTTAGTAAAACAAGTGGTATGAAATGCTTGCGTTTACTTTGTCGGTTAATTCTTGGACTTGTTCGATTGAACCTCTTGTGACAATTTTCTAGTGGAGATTTACAGTTTGTTCGTAAATATTTAAGTTAAGCAAGTGGTTATGGGACATGAAGCTAAACTCATATATTTACTAGCTTAGTGTAATTGACACTTCTCGTTGATCATGACGATCATCTTTGTGATTTAGACTAGCAATGTGCGATGTCTCTTTGTCTGCGAGGGAGACTAAACCCCGTTTTGTGGAGTTTCGACTCAATTTGTGATGGGGTAGTAACCCATGGTCTTCGGGCCGTTTGTGGAGCTTCAGCTCAATTTGTGATGGTTAGCGATCATGGAATTAGCGTTCCGTTTGTGATACACGTGTTGGTGGGCTTTATGCTCCCGTTTGTGATAGGCCTCCCCCCCTTTGTGATTTCTGGATTTCTTGTGTAGATTCCTAGAATTTGTGTTTCACCAATTTTCGTGATTTCCATTGATAAGTTTTATCAATATTTATGCATTGGTGAATTTGTGGGTCATTGACTTTAGTGATTTCTGGATTTCTTGTGTAGTCTTCTGGAATTTGTGTGTCATTGACTTTTGTGATTGACATTGATATTATCGTCAATATTTATGGTATGGTGAACGAAATAAGGAGTATGACGTTTCTTTGATTCTTTTGTAGATTTGGTGACATTGATTAATCTCTTGATGATTATCAACTAAGTATGTGTATATATATATATATATATATATCACAGTTTGGCATTGTGATTATTATGTGTTTAGTCGTATCTCTTATTCTATATCGTTTCATCTGATATTTATAGTTAGACTGATCCGTTTATTATTTTCTTATTAAATAATACTCGGGTCAGACCGAGATGTTACAGGTGCTTCTGCTTGACTTCTCATCCGGGATTAACTCCTTGACTTTTGGGTTAACTACTTAGATTAGTAGTTATTTTTTTGTATACATTTGAGATATAGACTCCTTAATGTATACTTATTCTTTTGTGTAGTTCGTGTAACTATTCTTTTGTGATATTGTGGATCTTTTTAGACCACTACTCTGATGTACACTTTCTAGTGTAATATTCATATCTTATTCCACCTTTGTGATATGAATTGTCTGTGACTGATTTGTGTTATGCTTATTTCTATATTTGTTTTCCGAAGGATTTATATAGCTACCGTGTAATAGCTTTGAGTTTGTTTCAGTATGTCGGATTTCCTCTTGAAATAGAATGCATGTTATATTATCTGACATATCGGTGCTCGCGCAAAGAAATTACATGGATGGTCGCTCCTCAACAGCCTTATTCTCCGTGCTAGTCGATAGCATTCACCGTAATGTTCTTTGCTAGCGTGGGTATAGAGGTGGGGCGTCACATTTAGGATGTCTTCACTTTGCAATGCTTGGGTTGGATCAATGTGGTTTTCGGATGACATATCCGTTGTAATGACCCACCTTTTTGGATGGTTTCAAACCGATAATAAAACACACATGTCATACTCAAACCATTTAAAAGGGAGGATTGTAAATGGGGTAAATAAGCAAAAAAGAAAAAAAATTAAGAAAAGAAAACACAGAATCTCGCAGCGGATTGACAAAATATAATGATCAAATAAACAGTTCATGAAGCTATTTTACAAATAACATTTGATTACACTTTACAATACAAATCAAAGTTAAACATACATTATAAATAAACAAATAATGCAGTGGAGTACAGAATGCAGCGGAATAATAAATAGCAATAATATACTGAATCTTTTTCTTTATCCTTTAGAAAATTGTCTTCAATACACTGAAAAGCTCAGACTGACCCGAGCGTAATAAACAAAACACTCGAGTCAGAACTAAAAGATCTTATCAAAATAAAATTAAATCAAAATTAGATGATATAAGGAATGCAAATAACTGCATATTTGAATGTGTAAATTTTCCAGAAAAGTTATTATTTCCATATTCAGAATACAATTGGTTTCCATTCTATTACTTATAAATTTATAGATGATTTGATTTATAAAAGTGTTCTAAAGTTTCAAGATTTAATTCTATGGAAACTTCCCAATGTTTTAAAATTTAATTTTGAAAGCTTTCAAATAAGGTAACGACGGTTTATTTCTCAAAAATTATTTTTATGGTTCAAATAGTAAATCTAAACATACTATTCTTTTCTCATGTAAATATATGAAATTCATGGGTTTTATATCTTTATTCAATGTTCAAATAATCAATATGAAAATTTATGTAATTACAATAAACTGTAGGGTGATAACAAGGATATGTCAAAATAATTGAACAAATACACATTCAATCACAATAGCATCCATCACAACATACAATCAACATTCAAATCAACCAGTTCAACAAATCAACCAATTCAATAACATGTCACAATAATTATTAGTTATCACATATTGGAGTTTAGGTATTCAAATTAAATATCAATTAAAATTCCTAACCAACAATAAATTTTTTATCGCTATACGACCTTTAACTTGCAATAAAATTTTAGTATTTCGTGACAGTGTTTAAACACTCAGCTTATGGATTTCCCTTTTCTAATCGGATTTGGATCCGCTACTACTTCCTTCTTTTGGTTTGTTTCCTTGCTATTTTAATCTTCTCTTTTTTTAGAAAGTTTCGGAAGAGACAGAGAAGTTTGTATAGATCTGGATTTGAAGAAAAGGATTTGGAAAAAGAAGAATGTTTGGAAAAGCAGATTTTTTAAAGAAGATTAAGAATTGAAAAAGAAAAGAAAGCTTTGAAAATGAAGAAGGAGATTTGAAGAATAAGAATAAGAAAAACAAAGCTTTGAGAAAAAAGAGAAGAAGGAGATTTGAAGAAGAAAAGGAAATAAAGGAGGAAAATGAGGAAGAGAGGAAAAAATGAGATGGAAATTTGTTTGGAGAAATTAAGCTACAGAAGATGAGATTTGAAAAATGAAATGAGGCTATAGGAATGAAGATGGAAACAAATGAAAAGCTAATAAAGTATATATAAACAAACTAGAAACTGAAATAAAGTAAAAATATGAACAACCTTAAAATAGTAGTATTGAAAGAGGTGAAGTAAAGGAATAAATATATGAATAAAGATAAAAATAAATTTTCCTTTCTTTAATATGAAGCTTCAGAAGAAAGAGTTGCTAATGAAAGGAGGCTACAAGAACTAATAATGCATAAACAAAATAAAATTCAGAAATGGAGAATAGTTAATGCTAATAGATGACATGAACATTAATTTGGATGTTCACATTAAAAACGAAAAAAAGAAAAGGAAAAAAACTTCAGGTAAAGCACTTAAAAGGAGCAAACGAACAAATGAGAAACAAATGAAAAGAATGAGGCAATTATTAATTAGAAATAAATCAAACGAGGCTATTATTAATAAATAACAAACGAATGAGTAGTCTAATAATTAAATGGATGCTCAAGTGGAGGCTACGTTGAGAACTTGAAAACGAAAAGAGAGAATGCGACCTGATAATAAATGTAAAGTAAATGAAGGGATCACCTATATCCTAAAACAAACCTTTGGGCCCAAATTCCAAAACTTACACTAATTAATTCATATTAATAAACCCAAATATACACATATTTACATCATTTAATTCCAAATTATTCATTTTATGTTAATACATGAGGACACTCCATTAAAGCAATCAATCAATTAACAATCAATCAATTAATCAACCAATCAATCTATATATTTATTTATGTTACTCAAACTAATTTTATTAATTAATGAATATATATCTATCTGTGCACTATAAAAATAATTTACATTACTTTTTTTAGTTACTGTAACGGTCACATTAATGCAGCCAATTTATAAGTTTAACCATGTATGAAATGGAAAAATAAATATATGTGAATATGTGTAATTAAAGTACAATTGTTAATAAAAGGTATTTCTAATTCATTTAACAACATTTATACAACCACAAGCCCTCTGATATACTTTAAAATTTGAATACTAATAAGTGTGTTAATATATATTATCCTAAAATCCAATTTTTTTCCAAAAGCATACTTATTCAAATTGAAAATTTTATTTCTATATGTCTCAAAACATGCAATTATCTTAATTAAAATGTTCATTCCATATTGACACAAAATGCAAGTTCCTATATTAAATCATTCATTACACTTTCATTTATGTTTCCTTTTAATTAAAACATTTCAATTAATCTAATTCCAATTCATTTCATTACTAATTTCATACAAATTCTAATTATAAAACACTGTTTTCTTTTCATTTATACCAATTCAAACATGTTTTATCAAATTTCGTATACAACAAAATTTATACGCTATTTACAAAGTAAATGTTTTATCTTATTGAAAATCAACTTCTCCAAGATGCATTTCAAATAACAACTTATGTTATTCTTTCATTAAAGCATTCACTCCATCCTTTATTCAAATTCAACGTTTGTTATTCCGATTAGAGACAAACATACAATTTGTTCTTTTCAAGTCAAAGCTTAAATTTCATTAAAATGTTTATCTTAGATTAATTTAAAATGTAAGTTCTTATGTTGAACTTATTAATTACAATGCACTTGTCTTTCCTTTTCAATTAAAGGATTCCAGCAACTCTTATTGCAGTTTATATTCAATATTAGATTTCAAACGAGTTCTCAGTATACGATAACTTTGTTATGTTCAATTCATATATTCCAACATTTATTTCTTAAATTATTCAATTCTTATATTAACATCTATTATTATAATCAATGGAACCTACATTCAAACAATTATCAAATAAACTGAAATTACTCTAATATAGTAATCAATTACACTAAATCATATTATTAAATTACATTCTAATTGTTTTCTCACTAACAAATCATAAATTTATAATTTCATATAATGTTAAATCCTAAAATCTTATTAAATTCAATATTCTAATTATTGGAAAAAATACGGGTCGTTACACTCTCCCCCACTCAAAAATTTTTGTCCTCGAAAAGGAACGAGAAGAAATTAAGAAGCTTAAAATAACTTTATTCAATTAATCAATTTATAAACAATTAAATTTTCGTAATTAAGTATTTTAAATAAAATATACTAATTAATAAATTAAATCTTCATATTCAAGTTTACTAATGTTTGAAAATATTTTCACTTTTCACAAAAAAATTCTAAGTAAAAAATTCAAGGAAAATTTCGGAAGAGTCTCCTTTGTACAGAGAGGTCCGAGAGAAGTAATAATATCAATAATAACCATATATATATATCATATTTCGAAATAAGATATCCCAAACCATGGGAAAACAATATAATATCGCTATAAAACTGTAATCCGAAAACGTACCTATTTGTCGGGCAAACATGCTTTATTTATGAAACCAAAAGCAGTAGTCATTGCTTCTATAAACCTGTATTTCACTTATATAATCCAAAATAGTGAGAATTCTATTTAGGATAAATATCTAGTTGTTTTCAATTTGCAACAAAAGCAAATCAATATAAAACATATACAAGCAAACAATATAACCATTTATGCAACCAAAGAATCCATCTCACATCCATAGTAACCAAAACCAATGGTTTGTTTAATTTAGAAACTTTTAATTATGCATGGCGATAAATAACCATCAAGTGTACCCTACGCTTAACAGCCTTGGATAATTACTCAATAGATTATTCATACAACCTTAAACAATTAGAAGTATCATTTCCAAACATCACATAAGCCAAAACAACCAATAATTTCAACACCTTATTTAAGTTTATTCGGTTGGTTTCTTTTTGCCACACTTGCCTTTTATTTATTTTCCTTCATATTTCATACAATGTCTTTATCATGTACTTACATAAATTATTTCACATTCAACATCTAAAATGATCAATGAATTCATTGTTTAAGTGTTATATACTTTTCATTGCAGTTTAGTTCACACCTATTTACTTATAATGTTTGATATCCATTTAACATTAATATTCATCAGTAAATCATTTCAGTAATTTTCTTAAGTTTATAATCATTTACCTAAATTGTATTTATCTTTTTACTATTTAGTTTAATTACAAGCATTTCACAATATTAACTTACGTTTATAACATTTGTTGTGCATCAAAATTCTTATTTATAGAAATAATTCCATTGAGCACTTCCATTACTTAATTTTTGCTTGTATAATATTCTATTACACATTCCTATTTAACATTTTCAACTTTTAACATTTTGGTAAGTTATATATATGTTTTAAAGAATGAATTTGAATGTTACACAAGTTTATCTTGTTCACTTCAGTTAACAAAATCTTCAATAATTATATCTTCTAAAATTTTCATATTTAAAAGTTATTTTCAATTTCTTATATATTTCATTAATCACTTAGAATCCAATTGCTTAATTTCAATTTCGAAGTTTCCAATTATTAATATAGTCAAGATTTCCATCATTACAATAATTGAAATCTCTAATTTATAGAAACTTAAGAACTAAATGTCGGATTCATTTCAAATCATATGAAGTAATATATATACACACAGACACACTCTTAGCTTATATATATATATATCAAATCATATTTAGAAATACAAAAATTAAGATTTGTTTATCAAAACAAAGGTGTAGTAAAACTACTACAGTGGCCTTCCTACATTGAAACTCGAAAATGAGCGTCAATGATGCGTGCACTTATCAACGAAATTATTTTCCGGCGATAGAAATGGGAGTGTAGAACCTATTTCCCTTTAAAGGTTCTTTTAAAACATTTCTTTCAAATCATGTTTTGAGAATATTTATCCAAAATACTTCCAAATAATACTACTATTATATACCAAAAATCACTTGAAAACAAAAATTCAACCACAGAACTTAAGTTCTCAAATTCCAATTAAATTCATTTTATTTGTAAATTCTATTTTGAAATCAATATTTATAAAATTTCACTTACTATCAAACAAATATATCACATACAATCATTGGTACATCGAAATCAAGTAAATACTTCAAAACATACCTCAAAAATAGCAATTCAAATTTATTATTCGAGCATATTACTAAAATAAATTTCCAAAATCATTTAACATCTTATTTATATAGTCCATTGATATAATATCTTTAAAATTATACATTCAAAGAAACTTACATAAATTTTACTTGAAATATTCATTTGAAAACTTCATTTGCAAATCAATCATCTTTAGACTTTAATGCTTTACAAAAAATCATCTGTAAAATTTCTTGCTTCATTTGTCAATACCATTTAAAATCTCAAATAACATCTTTATAAATATATGTAAACTATTTTAAATTAATTATTTACATCATTACTTATATTTAAGAAGGAGTTATTGAAAACCTTAAATCCATTATTTATAAATTTATTAGTTTTAAATCTCAAAAATACTTTTCAAACATCTTTAATAAATCAATAATCATTAACTTTAAAATATATTTATAATATACTTTATCAAAATATTTTTATACTCTATGTTTTAACAAGTTTATCCTCGTTCTTGCAGACTCTTGTTAGGGTTGTCTCGCATGTTTAATGGAGGAACGACGGTTTGGATTGGAAAAAAAAAGTCCCACGTCGCTAAATAACATGGAAGAAGTGGTGTATAAATATGGGTTGGTGGGCACGTAACATTAGGGATTCCTTTTGTTACAAGAAAGTGTGTGCCAACCCATATGCGTACGCCACATGCGGGAGATGGGGATCTTTGTCCGACCGTCGTTACACAACAGTGGTATCAGAGCTGATGGTTACGGACTGGGCCATGCAGACACAGCAGTACTCTCAAAGGTTACCGCAAAGGGATACGAGTCAAGGGGGAGACTGTTAGGGTTGTCTCGCATGTTTAATGGAGGAACGACGGTTTGGATTGGAAAAAAAGTCCCACATCGCTAAATAACATGGAAGAAGTGGTGTGTAAATATGAGTTGGTGGGCATATAACATTGGGGATTCCTTTTGTTACAAGAAAGTGTGTGCCAACCCATATGCGTACGCCACATGCGGGAGATGGGGATCTCTGTCCGACCGTCGTTACACAACAACTCTTGCCATGCGTTGATCAAGCGCAAGGCTAGACTTCTCCAAGTACTTAGTAGACATATTTCAACACCCAGTGAAAATACTTAATAACAGTAAAATAGATATGGAAAGTACATTCCTCCATGGATTGCAATTACGCAATGGTTAATGGTTACGCCGCTATTCCAGCGGAATCACTTGTAACTGTAGGCATCCCGCCCCTCGAATTTGTAATAACCCGGATTTTTCGTGTTCGATTTTGAATATTTTAATGGTTAAAAATATTGAATTTGAATTATCTATTGATTTTGAATATGAAAATTTTGGTTTATTTATAAAATTAATTCAAAATTTAAATATAGCAATTTATTGGATAATTTAATTATTGAAGTTTACAGTTGAATATTGGTTAACTTATTGAATCTGGAGTTTTAAGCTTGATAAAAATAATTTAAAGACTTATAAAATGTATATTAATAATACTGAAGTCAATGCAACTTTTAAATCGAATTTAAAGTTATTTGTCCAAAATTAAAATATATCGTTTAAATTGACATTTAAAAATAGCCTTCCGAGGGACAGTCTCGAAATTTAACGAAACCAGTTCCATTAGATCCGTAATGATGTATTATTATCAAATTTCAAATTTCGTAGCATTTGGGTTATCGTTTGGTCGTACTCTATATAAACGCGTTGGATTCATATCGAAAACTTAATATAATGATAGGGTCCAAAAAGCTATCTTCTCCATACGATCGAATTAGGACTCGAAACCTTTTTCATTGCGTGCGGAATAGAGGTATAACATTATAAATGCCTAGCGGCATGCCTTGATAGGAGTTTGAAATTTTAAGCTGCTTTTAAATGAGATATTTGTAATTAAATGATACTTTAAATTGTTTAAAATCAAATCAAAGTCAATCTCAGCTGGCCTAGCATGTACCATCAGCCGACCTACCCTTCTCTTTTCATTTACGTCAAGATTACGATCTCTCCTCTCTCTCTTTAATTACATATACAGTATGGTAAAAATATTTTGGTTATAAATTCAGTCGAAGCATATACGTGGTAAACAAAAAAAGGGAGAGAATCAAATAGAAAAAAATTGAAATATATATGTACATATTTTAACTTACTTGTTAATTTTGAAATATGTATTATGGTAACTAGGATATATACATATATATATACACACCATATTATGGAATTGAATATTTATAAATGGCATATTTCATTCAGATAAGGTTCGATCGGAATGGAAAAAAGAAGAAAAAATAGAAGTCGAGAGTAGTTCGTAACTGGAAATTTTGAATTTAATTGAACCCTGTTCAATTTATTTTGAAATTGGAACAGACTGCAAATAATAAAAATCAAGGTGAGAATTTCTCAATCATTTGGATTACCGTATTTAAATTTAAATATTTAAATTTAAATTATTGGATGTTGATTAGATAGATAAATTTATAATTATCTGTTGGATGACTATTTATATATAATAGTTTATATAATAGTATTGGAGTGATATTCCTGCACATTATAGCGGATGAGACCCTATGCGCCCCGCATTATAGTGGATGACCCTATATACCGCGATATCCCCCTCGAAGTGGGATTGGTGTTTTTATTATTGTCTAACATCCATGGATGTAGGGAAAACAGGTTGGAGGGATCCAACTGGATCCCTCAAATATATTAGTATTTTTCATATATGTATAAAATGCTGAATTATTGTTTGTTGCAGATTTTTAAAAAGTAAATTAGTATGAAAATTTAAATTGGGTACCTTAAATACCGTAAATATCATCTTGAAATTTTTAAGAGTTAAAGGGATATTTTTAATATTAAAATATGGATTATTTTAAAAGGACTTGAATTGAACAAACCATAATTGGATTTGATCATATTAAATAATGCCAGGAAAATATTTTAAATAGAAAGTTTAAAGTAAATCATATGAAGGAATTTTTAAAGCTGAGATTTTAAAATGATATTCGAAAAATATGGAAAGAAGTGAAAATCGATGTAAAAAAAATAGATTGGCAAAAATAAATAGATTTGTAAAAGAATTGAATTTATAAAAATGAAATTTTATAAATGAGATTTATTTTTAGTGAAACTCAAAGGAGTTATAAAAATTTATAAATGGAGTTTATAAATGAAGGAAAGTGATATCAGATAATAAACTGGAAATATGAAATGTATGGGAAGAATTTATATTTGAATACAGGAATAGAGTAAAAGGAAAATAGTGGATACTATTTTGAAGTGAAAATGGTTAAGGAGACCGAAATAGAGTTGATGTGATAGAAATCGAGAGAGGTTATAAATTGGAATTTGGTTACTGAGATTTAAAAATATTTTTTTATTAATAATTTAAGTTTTTATTTTTGAAAAAAGGAAAAAAATTCTTATTTACTAAACTATGTAAATTTTAAAGATAGTTAGTAATGAATACTTCAGGAATGAACTTTCAAATACTTAATATTTATTTTAACAAAATCCTAAATTTAAAATCTGCTTTGAAAGTGATGTTATAAAAAGTGTTTCAATATTTTAGATAATTTTTTGAACATGCCTTTAAATAAATTATTATTATTCTTTAAATACTTATTATTATTGCATATATATATATATATATATATATATATATACAGACACAAAGTTTAGAAATGTTTTAAATTTATTTATATACCTTCTCGGAAGCCTGGAAAAGGGGTTATTTAGCAAATGTGATTTATAAGAAAAATTCTTAAATGGGATTGGGAAGATAAATAAAAAAATTTCTAAAGAAATTAAATAAAAGTGAACTTTGCGGTATGAAATAGATTTCATAAAAGAAGTAGACAAGGACAATTGGAAGTATAAGTGAGTATAATTGACTTTGGAAATACTGAGGGAATTAATTAAAGAATTCCGAAATTTATAGAATTTGCGTAAATGAATTAAGAAACTTAAAAATAAATTGTAAACGTTTTTGAGAAAAGGAATAGGGGATAAATAGAATACTTCCTACGTGTGGAATATAAGTTGAAGTGAAAAAAAATTCTAATATTGGGAAGGGTTGGAAAAGTTCCGTGAAAATAAAGGGATTTGAAAACCGTTTTCAAATGTTGAAGAATTGGAAGTAATATCTTATAAAGATATTTTAGAATAGATTTTAGGAAATTGATAATAAGGACTGATGATTTTTTATGGATATGTGTTGATAGTTAAAAAACCGACTATCAATTTTGGCCAATTTCGTTAATCATTTCCAAGCGACCGGGATTGAATTTAATTATCCAAAACCACTTCAATCCGGTTTGAATGTTATGAATAAATACCATGAAGATGATGAAGATGATGATTCGGTTTGTCCAGATCCATGACAACTTGTATGGACGAATGCTATCGGAACATCGTCATTGGAGGACGAAGAGCATTTTAAATAAAATTGTGTTCTTTAAAGGTAATGTTTAGCCACGAGCCTCATTAACCAGAGAATGACTAAAACAGGGAGATGCAGCAAGGCTAAGTGGGTCGCATCTAAGTTGGGTATGTTATCACCTTTCTAAATGCCCTCGGAACCTATGATTTATGGATATGGTTGTGCGTGGAAGGTGCGCTCGGTGGTAAGGATGGGAACACCTAGGATGATAACATATTTGGTCTATCCAGGTTAGGGGTAGGCCGGTCTTGTGTAGCAGGGAATCCCGACCTGGTCCTTGGTACATTGTTCTAGAGGTGTACTGTGGTGGGCAGTACTCCAATGGCCTAGTCATTCGATGGAATCCATTCTTTAATAAGCGTCGTACAGTTTTGATTATGCCCAACTATGCTGGAATGTGAGATGCAAGCATTTCAGCTATTTTCTATTTACTTTCTATAGGAACTGTTATAATATCAGATGATTTTGATAAAAATCGTTTTGGTTATCGTAAGGTAAAAACTCGTCGTGTTTATGTGTGATGCGGTCTTAAGAGATATCTTTGTTTTCAAAGAATTTTTGAAAAGTTATTAATTCAAATTGAGTGTATTTTCTCACGTTGGCTTTCTAGACTGACTCGTGTGTTATTTTATTATAATGTTCGGGTTAGACCGAGTATTATAGATTTAGGTTAAAAAGCTATGGAGCTCAGGAGACGAGCTGGAGGAGTTCAGCCGTATATCGCGTACTTTGTTATTTTTTGCTGTGTGAGGACAAGCTATTAAACTGTCTAGATTGGTGTATTAAATGGTTGCACTCTGATAGTGGTATGTATAATAACAGCTTAGTTCTTGTATTTAAAATCTGTTATTGTATATTATATTTTGTTCCGCTGCGATTGTGAGATTCTGTATTGTTGTTTTATTTTTCTTCTACCTTTTTCTTCTTCACCCATAATGAACTGGTATTTTCGGCACTCGACTCCTCGACATTAAATACAGTGGACTTGTTAATGTTGATTTTCGAGGTCGAAAATCCTCGGTCCATTACACTTGGTATCAAAGCTGAAGGTTAAGTGTGAACCATGGCTCTGGTAGGGATTACTCATTAGAGATAGGGTCAGCAATATCCTAGAACGAGTTTGATTGTATTAATAGATATGAGCTTGTATTTGGTAGTGAATATAAATTATTTTATATCGTGTTGACTTATCTGTTGAGTGTTTATAAATTCTGGTCGGTACATTCTGGACAACTATATCGATAGGGATTCCTAAATTCTTAAACCAGGCAAACTAACACGACATTGTTTTAAAAGTGGGTAAATGAAATAATTTTACCCAAACCATATTTTATATAAAAATAATAATTTTATGAAATAATTTTCTATTTGGAGTGTTTGGTTGATAATATTATAATCAACAAGATTATAAAATTTGGAATGGTTTATGTAAGCAAATGGAAATTTGTATAGGTACAAATTATACAAAAGGATTATAACTAAAATTTGATTCAAATCAAATCTGGAAATTTAAATCCCAGAGATTTTTGGGAAATATTTTCCAAAGTATTTTGAGAAGAAATAATAGTAATGTTATTTTGGAGATATTTTTGAAAGGAAATGGTTTTAAAAGGATTTTTTGGAGGTGATATAGCACTGAACTCACTTCAGTAGTTGAAATAATTCTGATGATGACGGCCGCATCATCAGTTTTAATTTTCAAGTTTCTAAGTGACTGATTGCTACCAAAATAATTGATTTGGAGATTTTTTTGGAAAAACAAACTTTATTTAGAAATTCCATGGAAATTCGTTTTGGGATAAAAACCAGGGTTGGTTTAAATTTAGAAAGCATGATTTGCGATATTTATGATTTCAAAATGATTGAAATAAATATCGGGTGTTTAAATTCTGAAATCCTTCTTTAAAATATTTTAGAAAACATCAAGAAATAAGTATGAACTTATAAAATTGAGAATAATTTTAAAGAAGAGAGAAAAAGTGTGGAATTTGAATTTTGGAATTAAATTTTAACTTGAGAAAGTTAAAAACGAATAAAATTTAACTTAAGCTAGGTGAAATTGAGCTGGAATGGAATAAAATTAAAAATAAAATTGGATGGAATTCAACATAAGCTAAGTGAACGAATTAAATTTTAGAAAACTTAATCGATTTCGATATGAAATTGGAATTAAATTCTTATTTTATTAACTTGAATGAATTAAAACTAAATTTGTTTGGGTAGGATTTAAATTTAAGTATGGTTAGAATGACGGTAAATAAGAATTGAAATTTGAATTAAATAGAATTGGTCGGATTGGAAATACTATCGGATTGAAGTAAATATAAGTTTTGAGTGGTAAGGTAATAATATAACCATATGGATAAGATTTTGAATGGAATAAAATTTAAGTAAAAATCTGGAATTGTGAATAAATAAATTGGAATAGCTTATAAAAATTGAAATAAAATAATAATATATTTAGGCTATAAATAAACGTATAGTCTCGGGTTAAAAATAGAATGGGAATATACTCGAGTATGTAATTAATGGAAATATGAAAAAAAAATTGTGTGACTTATAAAATTAAAAATTGGAATAGATAAGCCAAAATAAAAAGTGTTTGATATTTTGGAAATAAAATAAAACCCCAAACTTGAATTATAAAATAAATTTGAACTCAAGTAAATTGGTTGAAGTGATTTTTGAAATAAAATTCAGATATTGAATTATAAAGTGGAAGTGAACTAATTAGATAATTAATTAGTTAATTGGATAGGATATTAACTGGGTTGAATAAATGGGGATTGAGAGTTGAAAATGAAATTTGGAAATGAAACTTGAGTTAAATAAAATTCAACTTAAATGGTAAGCAAATTAAATGGAAATTTGAAATGTGTCGAGTAAAATGGAATTAATTTGAAATGGTAATAATTCAATTTATTAATAAATTCAATTAAAACATAAATAATTTGATATGGATTGGGATATCAAATAAATGAATTGAGTATGGAATTAAAATTGAAGTGGATTAAATGAATGAACTAATCAACTAGTTAATTAGTAATTGAATTGGAAATGGAATGAAAATTTAATATAAATTGAGTTGTAAATCATTCGTGTTGAATGAAATGGTGTATAAATCAATTGAATGAATAATCGAATGTTAGGACCTTGTGGTTGTTAATAAATCCATACTATGACAGGAATGTTAGTAGGAAATTATATGTTTGAGTTATTAAATGAATGTAATGTTATTGAACTTTCATATTTTGGTACTTACGTGTTTAAATTGAGTAAGTATAGGTACCCGGAGGCTATTGGGGCAGAGTTGGGTCGCATAATTGCATAATTAAATAAGCCGCTTGCTTAAGAATGCTAAAATAGAGTACATTTTCGGATTAAATACAACAAATATATAAATACTGACATATATTTTTGTTTCCCGACCGTGTGGGTCGGTGTATATATATTTATCTCTCTTGTCAAATTGCAAAAGGTTCTCTGTAAAGGAGACTCTGCCAAAAAATTTGAAAATTTAGGGTGTTAGAAATTTTTAGAAATTTTTTGTTAGTCACGAATTGTAATTGAAATAAATGATTTTGGAATTAGAATTGAAACTGATTGTTTTGGTTGAGATAAAAGGATTTGAAAGGTGAAATATCAAGATTTTACTAAGTGGGTTTTGATAAGATAATGGGCTTGGAGCATTCTTTCTGCCTTAACATTTTCGGGGACGAAATTCTTTTAAGGGGGGAGGAATGTAACGACCCAGATTTTTCGTGTTCGATTTTCATTATTTAAATGGTTTTAAATATTGAATTTGAATTATATATTGATTTTGAATATGAAAATTTGGGTTTATTTATAAAATTATTTCAAAATTTAAATATAGCAATTTAGTGGATAATTTAATTATTGAAGTTTATAGTTGAATATTGGTTAAATTATTGAATCTGGAGTTTTAAGCTTGATAAAAATAATTTAAAGGCTTATAATATTTTAATAATACCAAAGATAATGGAACTTTTAAAATCGAATTTACAAGGGATTTGTGCAAAATTAAAATATATCGTTTAAATTGACATTTAAAATACCCTTCGAGGGACAGTCTTGGAATTTAAGAAACTAGTTCCATTAGATCCGTTATAATGTATTATTATCGAATTTCAAATTTCGTAGCATTTGGGGTTATCGTTTGGCCGTAAGATATATAAACGTGTTGGATTTATATCAAAAATTTAATACAATGATTGGGTCCAAAAAGCTATCTTCTCCATAAGATCGAATTAAGACTCGAAACCTTTTCCATTGCATTCAGAATAGGGGTATAATATTTTAAACGCCTAGTGGCACGACTCGATAGGAATTCGAAATTTTAAGCTGATTTTAAACGAGATATTTTGTAACGACCCGCAAATCCGAACCCCTTGAGTCAACACTAATCTACATCAATCAACTCAAGATGTCCAGAAATGCGAACCATTATGATTAAAGAAGAAGAGATAGAAGAGGAGAAAACAGAAATCAACATCAGAATCTAACCATCGTAGCGGAATAAAATATAATATATATCAACAGATTTTTAAACAAAAGAAAACTATAACTGTTTATACATACATCATCAGAGTACATCATCAGAGTTCCACATCAATAACATACAACAGAATACACAGCGGAATAATAATAATCAAATACGGAAGTACGCATCGCCATCCAGCTCGTCTCCAGAGCTCCACAGCATCATATCCTGTATCCTATAATACTCGGTCTGACCTGAGCATTATAGTTAAATAACACCCGAGTCAGTCTGAAAAATCAGTGAGAGAAAATCACACTCAAATTGATTATTAAAGTTTCCAAAATTCTTTTGAAAACAAAAGCATCTCGTAAGACCACGCCACAAATAAACATGTCGGGTTTTTACCTTACGATAGCTAAAACATTTCTTATAAAAATCCTTTGATATTATAATAGGGTCTATATACAAATACTTATAAAATAGTCGAAATTGTTACATTCATTAAATTCCAGCTACTAGCCACAAAGTGGGTAATACAAACAAAACTTGTATAAGGCTCGTAGGGAGAATGGATTCCAACTAATGACTAGGCACTGGGGTACCACCTGTCACAGTACGTGGCCTAGATCACAGTACCGAGAATTACGCCCGCTCCCCTGCAACACAAGGCCGGAACTACCCCTTACTGGATAATTCCGAATAAGATCACCCCGAGGTTGGGATCAGCAACCGCCCACACAGCCGAAATAAAAGGGACATCTAGACATGGAAGACCTTACTCTCAAGTGGGGGATACCCACGAAGCCTTGCTGCATAACCCCTGATTTTCAGTCATTCCCGGTTGATGAGGCTTGAGGCTAAACGTTACCTTTAGAACGTATCCCTTAGAATGCTCATCGTCCACCTGACGATGTTCTGAAAGCATTCATCCATACAAGTCCGTCCCGGGTTCGAACGGAACCGAAGGCACTATTCCTACTAGATCCATTTTGGAAATATCCTTAGGATTAGTAGCGACTAGCCCTTGCACTTCACTGCTCCATCTTCGACTCCGAACTCGTTTCCCCACGAAACGTACAAACTGGATCGAAGTGGTTTTCGAGAAATTAATCTCGATCTCGGTCTCTTCGAAACGATCAGCGCATTTGGCGAATATTGATAGTCGGTGATTTAACTATCAATTAATTATTCACAAACAACTATCATCCAATAAATAATTTCCCAAATTATTTATTAATCTCATAAATATTTTCACAAGATAAATTTCCACTTTTCAAACCCTTTTGAAAACAGTTTCAAACTACCTTCCTTTCTCAGAATAAATTCCAAGTATTTTCTATTTCCACTGAAATCACTAAGCATAAAACTTAAGATTTTTAAAATAATTCAAAACGCTTTACTTTGAAATATACTTTAAAACATTTAAGTTAAAACTACTTCAATAATTTACCAAAAACACATACTATACGAATATTTGAAAATAAGGTTACTTTATAAATATAAAACTAAGTTTTCACTTTTTAAAACAAAACACTAACTCACCTTTAAAATAATTATTACAATAATAGATTTTGAACAATATTTACTTTAGAATTTTAAACATTCAGAAATAATAAATTTTCTAAAACATTCTTTTTAAAACAACATTAAACTTTTATCTTATATTTTAAAATTTACTTTGAAAACATACTTGGCTATCCAGGGAAATATACTTCTCTTAACATCCTTTAAAATAAATCACTATTTATTTTTAAACATATTTACCATTCCATAAATAAATTCTCACCTTGGATTTATTTTCCAAATCCACTTCATTCTTATAAACTCAGTCTATAAATTCCAAAATCTCACTTTTCTTCAAATTTCAATTCTAAACACTTAAATAAAATTTACAATCGATTTTTAATTTTACTTCACTTGAAATAAATTCCTTCACTTACTTCATCTATTTCAAAATCCCTTAACTTCCAAATTTTTACTTCTTTATTGTGAGTTAAAACCTTTTAAAATACCAATTTCAGATTTCCAAAATTCCTTCTTATCCTTTAATTAAATTTAATCCTTAAATTTAAAATAATTTCTTTATTCTTTAAACTAATATCACTTTAGTTTAAAATTTATTACTCCCCTGTTAATTCAAAATCCCCTTTTCCATATTTCTAGAATTTTGAAATCGTTTTTATTTTTATTTTATTTTTTAATTCATTATTAAATTTATTCAAATTCCTTAGAATTATTTTACTTAAAATTTTACTCTTTTATTTCTTTTCAAAAATCCAATTCTAAAGATTTTTATAACTCATTATACTGAGATATTCAATCCAACCATACCATCCAATATTTCAATTATCAATAAAATCATCACAGGATATCAAATATTCATAACACAGAATATTAAATAATCTAAATAAATTTGAGGAATCCAGTTGGATCCCACCAACCTGTTTCCCTGCATCTACAGATGTTAGCACAATATAAAATACCAATTCCACTTCAAGGTGGAATATCGCGGTATATGGGATTTAAATAAAATATCATCCGCTATTATGCGGCGCATAGGGTCTCATCCGCTATATAATGCGGAAAATCAATCATTCCAAGATATATTATATACTATAATATAACACATCAATCAATTTAACCTATTATTTAAATTTAGCCATTTAAATTTAAATTTAGATTCAACTGAGTGAGATTAACTCACATTTGATTGTTGTTTTGCAATCCATTTCCATTCCATCTTATTTCTCCATGATTTTAGACCTTGTAAAAATAATTAGGTAGTTTATTAATATTTGAACAAATCGAAAAATCAATTACCATTTTTCTAATTAACTAATAAATTTATTTTAAACCAATAATTTCCTTCTTAAAAATATTTTAGTGGCTAAATAAACTAAATAAGTTTATTAATCAAATTAATCACTAAAATACATTATTTAAAATAACTGGTAGATTTAAATAATGTGTCTATGTATTTTAATTTATTTTTTCCTTCATTCCCAATCTGCATATAAAAATAATTTATATAGGCTTAAAATCTAACATTTATATAAACTTGTAACATTTTTAAAAAAAAATCATTAACTTCAAAATAGAAACAGCTTAACAGGTCAGGTTTACTTTACTGTAAAACTCCTTTAATATATATAAATATATGTACCATAAGAACCTGATTTTAAATTCTTCTTCTGCTTACTGTAATATGTGAATATATGCATTCAAATAAAATTTAAATAAATAACTCGAAAATACCTTAACGAGCTGTCTACCCAAACTCTCGTTCGAGTACGAGCCTTCCTGATTGTCGCTGCCACCACGCACCCGAAGCTCTATCGGCCCATCCAAATCGAACGTCGAGCATCTCGAAGTTGCCAGACCATCACCAGAGACTACCGCTAGTTGCTTGAGCTACCTTCCAGCACACATCTTCCCCAATCTACGACATCCCAACTCTACCGCGAATCACTCGCGCCCACCACTCCCATCGCCAGAGATGAACTCAGATCAGCCACCAAACAGCTAGAATCGATCGCGATTAAGTCGCGAGCCTCACCTTTGATTCTTAGCTTTGAGTGTTCGACGAATACCTAGAAATCGAGCCGCCCAATTCGATTTCGAAACAACTTGCTGCAAACATGAATTCTAATCGCGAACATGACTTTAAATCAAACTGGGACGAGAAGGAGGCTGTTTGATTCGATCTGAATGAAGAAGGTTATTAGTTTGGGGATTTTAATTTAAGAGAGAAGGGTTTCAGTTTCTTAAGAAAAGGAGCTGCCATTATTTTTCGTGAGTTCTATTTTTTTTGAAATTGCTCGGCTTATAGAAATGAGAAAGGAGGCGTGTAGTAGATGAGTTGCAGTGATTACAGAGGGAACAAAAGCTGTTGAGGAGAAAAGGCGTGATGGTGAAAGAAAGGCAACTGATGGGAAGGAATTTTGGCTGAGTTGATTAGGGTATATATATATATATATATTAAATTCAAATTTTAAATTTGAATTGTCTTGAATTCAAAGCTTAAAATATTGACATCCTATCGAGGCGTGCCGCTAGGCGTTTATAATGTTATACACCTATTCCGAACGCAATGGAAAAGGTTTTGAGTCCTAATTCGATCGTATGGAGAAGATAGCTTTTTGGATCAGTTATTATATTGAATTTCTATATAAATTTCAGCGTGTTTATATATATCGTACGCTCACACAACAATTTCGATCAATACGAAAATTGAAATCCGATAATAATAAAATACTACGAATCCAATGGAACTAGTTTCGTCAAATTCCGAGACTGTGCCTCGAAAGGCTATTTTAAAATGCAATTTATACTATAAAATTTTAAAACTGAACAAACCACTGTTAATTTCAATTTTACAACTTCTATTATCTTCAGTGTTATCAATATAAATTTTACAAGCCTTCAAATTATTTTCAACAGGCCTAAAACTTCAGATTCAACATTTAGCTCAACTTCCAATTATTTAATTCAATAATTTAATTATCAATAATTGGTGATATTTGAATTCAAGTATAAAATTAACTTTCAAATATTTACAATTAATTTAAATATTCCAATCTTAAATGCTAAAAAAAATTCCGGGTCGTCACATTCCTCCCCCTTAAAAGAATTTCGTCCCCGAAATTACTAGTTAAGAGGAATGGTCCAATACCCGTTTACTTTTCCCAAAACCAAAAATTTCAACATCCTACCTACTATCTTTTATAAAAGACCTATTACCATTCTTACTAACTTCCCCAACTTTCCCATAGTTTTCAAACCATACTATTTGGATAATCATTCAAATTTAAATTTAAAACCAAATTTTGAATTATCAAAATTTTCTAACTCTCTAAATTTCTGAAAAATTTCGCCAGCGTCTCCTTTGCGCGGCTAGCTCGGTACAACTACAAAAGGCCTCTACGGGCTCCCAAATTCCAAAAGAAAACAAAAGCCAAGTGGCTAGATCAAAAATCCAATCAAATTTCATACAAAAATTTAACACACATACCTTTTTAGTCGGGCAATTCAAATTTATCGTCTGAACTCTAAAACATCCATTTATTCTTTGTCTTAACACACCTGTATATTCTGTTTAGCAATAATGTCCAATTACAACATTCAAAATTATTTTATTGACTTCTTTACAAAATTTCAATATCTATTCATTCAAGCCCATACGATGTACCGACATCATCCGTATGCAAAACCAACTCTGATCGCTCACTCGATTGCACAATTTCACTTCCGAACAAGTATCGTCCACCTAACATCCTAGTGCGGACTCAGATCTGCTTTCTTGATCAGAAACCGTCCTTCTCCTTGCATAGTCATAACTATGATAGAGAATTTCCAGAATCAATCAAAATCCATATCCAGGCTCGCCGTCGAAAATCGAGTGAAAAATCCTAACTCGGATCGATAAAATTATCTCGAAATTCTGTGCTCGAATCTGGATCAAATAGCTATGCGAATAAAATAATATACGTACATCCTACGTATTTGCCCCAATTGATTATCAATTATATCAATTTCTTTTTATTCACATTTATTTTGATTGTTATTCACTTATTCTCACTTTCCTTTGTCACACTTCCAGTTTTAATCTTTATTCAATTATTCATTCAGTATATTTCTTAATACCAATTTACTTAAGAATTTCATCCTTCATTTCTTAAGTTCAACATAAATATTTTATATATATTTCTTATTTTTATTTTTACTTCACTACCGAAGTTTATATCTATTTCTATTCACTTTCCCTTCACAATTCCATTTGAATTTAATTTGTTTCAATACTAATTACTTTCAAATCTAAAGACCTTTTTTTTTCTACTTGAATTCAATTTATCTTCAAACTTTGAATATTGAATTTTACTCACCATTATCTCAAATTCCAATTTTGAATCATTTGTCATTAGTGAAAAAAAATTAAAAATTTTCTAACTCCCAAAAATTTCGGAAAATTTTGCAGGTCTCCCTTGTACGGAGGAGCTTTTGCAATTTCGACAAGAGATATAAATATATATACATCGACCCACACGGTCGGAAAACAGAAAAACAGTTCATATTTCCTATTTATATTGCGTAGGCGTACCTTTATTTAGCATTTTTAAGCAAGCGGCTTATTTATTTTAGCATTTAGCGTGGGCAAAACCAGTCATCGGCTTCCAAAAACCTGTACTTACTCAATTTAAACATGTAAGTGACAAATATACAAAGCTTATTAACATTCCACTTAATTTCAATAGCTAAACACATACGTACATAAGCAATATCCACTAAACACTTATCATAAGAAAATTTATTAGGCTCCAACACAAATTTAAATGCTTTCAATCCATATTCAAACCATCCTATTCAATTCAAATGATTACACAACTCTCTACTTAACTCAATTTCATTCTTAGTCCAAACAAACTCATTTAAAATGAATTAATCCCAAAGCAATCCAACCCCCATTTTTCCTAAGTCAAATTCTCGTTAATATAACTTACGTTAATTAACTCAATTACTAATTTCATTTCATTTACCAAACAAGTTTTATTTAAATTCATTTCATAAAACTCGACACCACCATATCTCAAATTTATTTCTAAATTTATTCACTAATAACAAGACTAATTCAAATTTTTATTAATACAAGGCCGTTTCCAATTTATTTCTACTCATTTGAGTTTTATTTACAATTCAAACCATTAATATAATTATCCAATCTTATTTTATTCGACTACACTTCCAATTACATTTAATTCACCAACAATCCAAGCTGAATTCATTTATACTCGAGTTCATTTCCAATTTCATTAACTAATTAATTTTCTATTGGTTTATTCCAATTCTATACCCAATATTTGATTTTTATTTCAAAAATTACTTTAACTATTTTACTGGAGTTCAATTTATTTTATAATTTAAGTTTTGGATTTTATTCATTTCCCAAATTACAAAACAAATTTATTTTGGCTTATTTATTCCACTTTTAAATTTTATGAGTCACAACTTATTTATATCCATTCTTTTATCCATTTATAATCAATTCCATTCACATTTTACCTTTAACTCGGAATTATACATTTTATTTAGTCAATATATTTTTATTATTCCATAAACATTTAAAATAAGATTCCAGAATTTTAAACAATTTCCCAAAATTTCAAAAATCACTTTTGAAATCAACTACATCCAAATCCTTTGGCAAATTCAATTATCTATTTGAATTTCAAAACCAAACCCAGTTCGCAAACAATTCCAATTTAAAATATTCAGGTAGCAATTCCTCTCTTGGAAACTCGAAAATGAACACCGATGATGTCGCGATCATCATCGGAATTATTTTCCAGCGACCGGAAGAGTTTTGTGCTTTTATCTCTTTAACAACATTTCAAGTATTTTTAATTTCCAAATCTCACAAGATTTCAAATACAACTCAAAATATTTCCAAAATAATAATATTATTCCTCCAAACCTTTTGGAAACCGTTTTCAAATCCAAGGGAATTTAATTTTTTCCCAAAAATTCCATATTGCAATTCCTTTAAATCTATATTCAAACATTCTCTGGAATTTTATCTCATTTCAGTTTCAAATGTTTCTTCGGAATTCTATTTCAAATTTATAATCACCTTTACAGTTTACATTTACAAACCTCATTTGTATATCAAGTTTATTTCAATTTATAAATTACATTTATAATATATATTTCAAATTCCATTTTGTTATATAAATTTATTCTTCAACTTTGGTTATAAGTTTTCAATTTCTTATTCAGTTTCTACACAATAGTGTTAATAATTTAAAATTATCATTCCTTAACTATCAAGCATCCAAATACTATAATACTTTACAAAAAATTATATCTTTTATATACAAAAATAATTTGGGTAAAATTATTTCATTTACCCTATTTAAAAACAATACTGTGTCGAATTGTTCTATTCAAGTGTTTAGAGATCCCTATTAATAAGTTAATTACTCGTATTGACGAGAATACATAAACTACTCAATAAACCAATCAAAACAATATAAATCATTTTATATTCACTAAAAAATACGCGCTCATATCTATTAATACGCTCAACTCAGTCTAGAGTACTATTGACTCTATTTCAATGAGTAATTCCCACCAGAGCGAAGGTTATCGCTAGCCTAGGCTCTGATACCAACTGTAACGACCCGTAAATCCGAACCCCTTGAGTCAACACTAATCTACATCAATCAACTCAAGATGTCCAGAAATGCGAACCATTATGATTAAGGAAGAAGAGGTATAAGAGGAGAAAACAGAAAACAACATCAGAATCTAACCATCGCAGTGGAATAAAATATAATATATATCAACAGATTTTTACACAAAAGAAAACTATAACTGTTTACACATACATCATCAGAGTTCCACATCAATAACATACAACAGAATACACAGCGGAATAATAATAATCAAATATGGAAGTACGCATCGCCATCCAACTCGTCTCAAAGCTCCACAGCATCATATCCTGTATCCTATAATACTCGATTTGACCAGAGCATTATAGTTAAATAACACCCGAGTCAGTCTAGAAAACCAGCGAGAGAAAATCACACTCAAATTGATTATTAAAGTTTCCAAAATTCTTTTGAAAACAAAAGCATCTCGTAAGACCACGCCACAAATAAATATGTCAGGTTTTTACCTTACGATAGCTAAAACATTTCTTATAAAAATCCTCTGATATTATAATAGGGTCTATATACAAATACTTATAAAATAGCTGAAATTGTTACATTCATTAAATTCCAGCTACTATCCACAAAGTGGGTAATACAAACAAAATTCGTACAAGGCTCGTAGGGAGAATGGATTCCAACTAATGACTAGGCACTGGGGTACCACCTGTCACAGTACGTGGCCTAGATCACAGTACCGAGGAGTACGCCCGCTTTCCTGCAACACAAGGTCGGAACTACCCCTTACTGGATAATTCGGAATAAGATCACCCCGCGATTGGGATCAGCAACCGCCCACACGGCCGAAATAAAAGGGACATCTAGACAGGGATGAGCTTACTCTCAAGTGGGGGCTACCCACGAAGCCTTGCTGCATAACCCCTGATTTTCAGTCATTCCCAGTTGATGAGGCTTGAGGCTAAACGTTACCCTTAGAACGTATCCCTTAGAATGCTCATCGTCCACCTGACGATTTTCAGAAAGCATTCATCCATTCAAGTCCGTCCCGGGTTCGAACGGAACCGAAGGCACTATTCCTACTACATCCATTTTGGAAATATCCTCGGGATTAGTAGCGACTAGCCCTTGCACTACACTGCTCCATCTTCGACTCCGAACTCGTTTCCCCACAAAACGTACAAACCGGATCGAAGTGGTTTTCGAGAAATTAATCTCGATCCCGGTCTCTTCGAAACGATCAGCGCATTTGGCGAATATTGATAGTCGGTGATTTAAGTATCAATTAATTATTCACAAACAACCATCATCCAATAAATAATTTCCCAAATTATTCATTAATCCCATAAATATCTTCACAGGATAAATTTCCACTTTTCAAACCCTTTTGAAAACAGCTTCAAACTAACTTCCTTTCTCAGAATAAATTCCAAGTATTTTCTATTTCCACTGAAATCACTAAGCATAAAACTTAAGATTTTTAAAATAATTTAAAACGCTTTACTTTGAAATATACTTTAAAACATTTAATTTAAAACTACTGCAATAATTTATCAAAAACACATACTATACGAATATTTGAAAATAAGGTTACTTTATAAATATAAAACTAAGTTTTCACTTTTTAAAACAAAACACTAACTTACCTTTAAAATAATTATTACAATAATAGATTTTGAAAAATATTTACTTTAGAATTTTAAACATTCAGAAATAATAAATTTTCTAAAACATGCTTTTTAAAACAACATTAAACTTTTATCTTATATTTTAAAATTTACTTTGAAAACGTACTTGGCTATCCAGGGAAATATACTTCTCTTCACATCCTTTAAAATAAATCGCCATTTATTTTTAAACATATTTACCATTCCATAAATAAATTTTCACCTTGGATTTATTTCCCAAATCCACTTCATTCTTATAAACTCAGTCTATAAATTCCAAAATCTCAATTTCTTTAAATTTCAATTCTAAACACTTAAATAAAATTTACAATCCTTTTCTAATTTTACTTCACTTGAAATAAATTCCTTCACTTACTTCATCTATTTCAAAGTCCCTTAACTTCCAAATTTTTACTTCTTTATTATGAGTTAAAAAACTTTTAAAAATACCAATTTTAGATTTCCAAAATTCCTTCTTATCCTTTAATTAAATTTAATCCTTAAATTTAAAATAATTTCTTGATTCTTTAAACTAATATCACTTTAGTTTAAAATTTATTACTCCCCTGTTAATTCAAAATCCCCCTTTTCCATATTTTTAGAATTTTGAAATCGCTTTTATTTTTATTTTATTTTTTAATTCATTATTAAATTTATTCAAATTCCCTAGAATTATTTTACTTAAAATTTTACTCTTTTATTTCTTTTCAAAAATCCAATTCCAAAGATTTTGATAACTCATTATACTGAGATATTTAATCCAACCATACCATCCAATATTTCAATTATCAATAAAATCATCACAGGATATCAAATATTCATAACACAGAATATTATAATCTAAATAAATTTGAGGAATCCAGTTGGATCCCTCCAACCTGTTTCCCTACATCCACAGATGTTAGCACAATATAAAATACCAATTCCACTTCAAGGTGGAATATCACGGTAATGCGATTTAAATAAAATATCATCCACTATTATGCGGCGCATAGGGTCTCATCCGCTATATAATGCGGGAAATCAATCATTCCAAGATATATTATATACTATAATATAACACATCAATCAATTCAACCATTCAACCAATTATTTAAATTTAGCCATTTAAATTTAAATTTAAATTCAGCTGAGTGAGATTAACTCACCTTTGATTGTTGTTTTGCAACCCATTTCCATTCCAGCTTATTTCTCCATGATTTTAGACCTTGTATAAATAATTAGGTAGTTTATTAATATTTGAAAAAATCGAAAAATCAATTACCATTTTTTTAATTAACTAATAAATTTATTTTAAACCAATAATTTCCCTCTTAAAAATCTTTTAGTGGCTAAATAAATTAAATAAGTTTATTAATCAAATTAATCACTAAAATACATTATTTAAAATAACTGGTAGATTTAAATAACGTGTCTATGTATTTTAATTTATTTTTTCCTTCATTCCCAATCTGCATATAAAAATAATTTATACAGGCTTAAAATCTAACTTTTATATAAACTTTTAACATTTTTAAAAAAAATCATTAACTTTAAAATAGAAATAGCTTAACAGGTCAGGTTTACTTTACTGTAAAACACCTTTAATATATATAAATATATGTACCATAAGAACCTGATTTTAAATTCTTCTTCTGCTTACTGTAATATGTGAATATACGCATTCACATACAAATTTAAATAAATAACTCGAAAATACCTTAATGGGCCGTCTACCCAAACTCTCGTTCGAGTACGAGCCTTCCTGATTGTCGCTGCCACCACGCACCCGAAGCTCTATCAGCCCATCCAAATCGAACGTCGAGCATCTCGAAGTTGCCAGACTATCACCAGAGACTGCCGCTAGTTGCTTGAGCCACCTGCCAGCTTACGTCTTCCACAATCTACGACATCCCAACTCCACCACGAAATCGCTCGCGCCCACCACTCCCATCGCCAGAGACGAACTCAGATCAGCCACCGAACAGCTAGAATCGATCACGATTAAGTCGTGAGCCTCACCTCTGATTCCTAGCTTTGAGTGTTCGACGAATAGCTAGAAATCAAGCCGCCCAATTCGATTTCGAAACAACTTGCTGCAAACTCGAATTCTAATCGTGAACATGACTTTAAATCAAACTGGGACGAGAAGGTGGTTGTTTGATTCGATCTGAACGAAGAGGGTTATTAGTTTGGGAATTTTAATTTAAGAGAGAAGGGTTACGGTTTCTTAAGAAAAGGAACTGCCATTATTTTTCGTGAGTTCTATTTTTTCTTGAAACTGCTCGGCTTATAGAAATGAGAAAGGAGGCGTGTAGCAGATGAGCTGCAGTGATTACAGTGGGAACAAAAGCTGTTGAGGAGAAAAGGCATGATGGTGAAAGAAAGGCAACTGATGGGAAGGAATTTCGGCTGAGTTGATTAGGGTATATATATATATATATATATATATATATATATGTATATGTATATTAAATTCAAATTTTAAATTTGAATTGTCTTGAATTCAAAGCTTAAAATCTTGACATCCTATCAAGACATGCCGCTAGGCGTTTATAATGTTATACACCTATTCCGAACGCAATGGAAAAGGTTTTGAGTCCTAGTTCGATCGTATGGAGAAGATAGCTTTTTGGATCAGTTATTATATTGAATTTCTATATAAATTTCAGCGCGTTTATATATATCATACGCTCACACAACAACTCCGATCAATACAAAAATTGAAATACGATAATGATAAAATATTACGGATCCAATGGAACTAGTTTCGTCAAATTCCGAGACTGTGCCTCGGAAGGCTATTTTAAAATTCAATTTAAACAATAAAATTTTAAAACTGAAAAAACCACTGTTAATTTCAATTTTACAACTTCTATTATCTTCGGTATTATCAATATAAATTTTACAAGCCTTCAAATTATTTTCAATAGGCCTAAAACTTCAGATTCAACATTTAGCTCAACTTCCAATTATTTAATTGAATAATTTAATTATCAATAATTGGTGATATTTGAATTCAATTAAAATTAACTTTCAACTATTTACAGTTAATTTAAATATTCCAATCTTAAATGCTAAAAAAATTCCGGGTCGTCACATATTTGTAATTAAATGATACTTTAAATTGTTCAAAATAAAATCAAAGTCAATCTCAGTTGTCCTAGCATGTACCATCAGCCGGCCTGCCCTTCTCCTTTTGTTTTACATCAAGATTAAAACCTTACCTCTCTCTCTCTCTTCAATTACATATACGGTAAGGTAAAAATATTTTGGTGAGAAATTCAATTGAAGCATATACGCGGTAAATAAAAAAAGGGAGAGAATCAAACAGAACGAAGTAGTAAAATACACACACACACACACTTTAACTAACTAGTTAATTTTAAAATATGTATTACGGTAATTAGGATATATACATATATATACCATATTATGGAATTGAATATTTATAAATGGCATATTTCATTCAGATAAGGTTCGAACGGAATGGAAAAAAGAAAAAAGAAGAAGTCGAGAATGGTTCGTAGCTCGAAATTTTAAATTTAATTGAACGCTGCTCAATTTAATTTATTGAAGCGAACTTCAAATAACAAAAATCAAGGTGAGAATTTCTCACTCATTCGGATTACCATATTTAAATTTAAATGATTAAATTTAAATTATTATATGTTGACTGGATTGGTAATTTATAATTATCTATTGGATGACTATTTATATATAATAGTATATATAGTAGTATTGGAGTGATAATCCTGCATACTATAGCGGATGAGACCCTATGTGCACCGTATAATAGCGGATAACTCTATATAACGTGATATCCTCCTCGAAGTGGGATTGGTATTTTTATTATTGTCTAACATCTGTGGATGCAGGGAAAATAGGTCGAAGGGATCCAACTGGATTCCTCAAATATATTAGTATTTTTCATATATGTATAAAATGCTGAATTATTGTGTGTTATAGATTTTTAAATATTAAAATAGCATGGAAATTTAAATTTGGTACATTAAATACTGTAAATATCATCTTGAAAATTTTAAGAGTTAAAGGAAGATTTTTAATATAAAAAATGGATTATTTTAAAAGGACTTGAATTGAATAAACATTAATTGGATTTGTTCATATTACATAATGCTGAGAAAATATTTTAAATAGAGAGTTTAAAGTAAACCATATAAAGGAATTTTTAAAGTCGAGATTTTAAAATGATATTTGGAAAATATGGAAAGAAGTGAAATCGATGTAAAAAATAGATTGGAAAAAATAAATGGATTTTTAAAGGAATTGAATTTATAAAAATGGAATTTTATAAATGAGATTTTTTTTAGTGAAACTCAAAGGGGTTATAAAAATTTATAAATGAAGTTTATAAATGAGAGAAAGTGATATTAGATAATAAATTGAAAATATAAAATGTACAGGAAGAATTTATGTTTGAATACGGGAATAGAGTAAGAGGAAAATAGTGGATACTATTTTGAAGTGAAAATGGTTAAGAAGACCGAAATAGAGGTGATGTGATAGAAATCGAGAGGTGTTATAAATTGGAATTTGGTTATTGAGATTTAAAAATATATTTTTATTAATAAATTATGTTTTTATTTTTGAAAAAAGGAAAAAAATCTAATTTATTAAACTAAATTTTAAAGATAGTTAGTAATGAAAACTTTAGGAATGAACTTTCAAATACTTAATATTTGTTTCAATAAAATTCTAAATTTAATATCTGCTTTGAAAGTGATGTTATAAAAAGTGTTTCATATTTTAGATAATTATTTGAACATGCCTTTAAATAAATTATTATTATTCTTTAAATACTTGTTATTATTACATACATACATACATACATGTACATATACATATACATATACATACATATATATATGAAGTTTCGAAATGTTTTAAATTTATTTATAAACCTTCTTAGAAGCCTGAAAAAGGGATTATTTAGCAAATATGATTTATAAGAAAAATTCTTAAATGAAATGGGGAAGATAAGTAAGAAAATTTCCAGACAAATTAAATAAAAGTGAACTTCGCAGTATGAAATAGATTTCGTAAAACAAGTAGAAAGGGAAAATTGAAAGTATAAGTAAGTATAATTGACTTTGGAAATATTGAGGGAATTAATTAAAGAATTCCGGAACTTATAGAATTCGCGTAAACGAGTTAAGAAATTTATAAATAAATTGTGAATGTTTTTGAGGAAAGGAATAGGGGATAAATAGAATACTTCCTAAGTATGGAATATAAGATGAAGTGAAAAAAAATATTCTAAGTACTGCGAAGAGTTGGAAATGTACCATGGAAATAAAAGGGATTTAAAAACAATTATCAAATGTTGAAATCTGGAAGTAATTTCTTATAAAGATACTTTGGAATAAACTTTGGGAAATTTATAATAATTCCTGATGATTGTTTATGGATGTGTGTTGATAGTTAACCGACTATCAATTTTGGCCAATTTTGTTAGTCGTTTCGAAGATACCGAGATTGGATTTAATTATCCGAAAACCACTTCAATCCGGTTTGAATGTTATGAATGAATACCGTGAAGATAATGAAGATGGTGATTCGGTTTGTCCAGACCCAGGACAACTTGTATGGAAGAATGCTATCAGAACATCGTCAATGGAGGACGACGAGCATTATATGTAAAATTGTGTTCTTGAAAGGTAACGCTTAGCCTCGAGCATCATCAACCGGGGAATGACTAAAACAGGGGAGATGCAGCAAGGCTAAGTGGGTCGCACCCAAGTACGGTATGTTATTACCTTTCTAAATGCCCTCGGAAACTTATTATTTATGGATATGATTGTGCATGGAAGGAGCGCTCGGTGGCAATGGTGGGAACACCCGTGGTGATAACATATTCGGTCTTTCCAGGTTAGGGGTAGGCCAGTCTTGTGTAGCAGGGCATCTCGCCGTGGTCCTCGGTACATTGTTCTAGAGGTGTACTGTGGTGGGCGGTACCCCAGTGGCCCATTCATTCGATGGAATCCATTCTCCAATAAGCGCTGTATAGTTTTGATTATGCCCAGCTATCCTGGAATGTGAGATGCAAGCATTTCGGCTATTTACTTTCTATAGACACTATTATAATATCAGATGGTTTTGATAAAATCGTTTTGGTTATCGTAAGGTAAAAACCCATCATGTTTATCTGTGATGTGGTCTTACGAGATATCTTTGTTTTCAATGGATTTTTGAAAAGTTAATAATTCAAGTTAAGTGTGTTTTCTCACGCTGGTTTTCCAGACTGACTTGGGTGTTATTTTATTATAATGCTCGGGTCAGACCGAGTATTATAGATTCAGGTTAAAAAGCTATGAAGCTCAGGAGACGAGCTGGAGGAGTTCAGACGTATATCGCGTACTTGGTTATTTTCCGCTGTGAGAGGACAAGTTTTTAAACTATCCGGATTGGTGTATTAAATTGTTGTATTCTGATAGGGTATGTATATTAACCGCTCAGTTCTTATATTTAAAATCTGTTATTATATACTATATTTTGTTCCGCTGCGATTGTGGGATTCTATGTTGTTATTTTATTTTTCTTCTACCTTTTTCTTCTTCACCCGTAATGAACTGGTATTTCCGACACTCGACTGCTCAGCATTAAATACAGTGGACGTATTAATGTCGATTTTCGAAGTCAAAAATCACCGGTCCGTTACAGAATTACGCCATGGTTGATAGATCGCAGGTACGCAATGGTTACGCCGCTATCCCAATGGAATCACTTGTAGCTGTAGGTATCCCGCCCCTCGATTTACGCTATCCAACAATATCAAATGAATATAATAAGTGACTCACCAAAGGGATCGATAAGTGACCCACCAAAGGGATCCGATAAATGACCCACCAAAGTGATCATATGGAAGGTACTTCCCATATCATTTACTTCAAAATATATCATACTATACATACCCTTTCAAAATCATAACTTTAAATATCTTACTTATATAAATTCCATTATATATAAGATTTAATTTCAGATAGAGTACTTTCCAAAATCAACAGTTTTCAAAATCACCTAATAATTACATAAAGTCCATATTATACAAGAATCAAAAATTTTCCAAAATCAATTAAGCTTCCTAAAGAGCCATATGAAATTGAACATCTTTGCTTCATAAAAGGTTTTGGATTTAGAATAGTTTTGTGTATAAAAATCGTTTTGTGAAATAGTTTTGTATATAAAATAGTTTGTAAATGAAATGGTTTGTAAAATGGTTTTGTAAATAGAATAGCTTGTAAGATAGTTTTGTAAATAAAATAGTTTGTATGTCAAATAGAATAAAATTGTTCGTTCAAGAAAAATAAAAGAAAATAGTTTTGTAAAATGGTTTTAAATTAATAGTAGTTTTGTATAAAAGAAAAATTCCAATTTAAATTACAAAGATATCCAACCCAAAAAATTTCAATTTTAACATCAAAGCGTATCAATAAAATTAGAACATAAGATATACATATGTTATCATTTCGCAAAATCACATTCAATCGCTCGCTCAATCACACAAGTTCGCTTTCAAACTAGTATTGTCCATTCGACTTCCCTAATGCGGACTTCGATATGGTTTCTTGACTAGAAACCATCATTCTCCTTGCATGACCAATATTATGGAGAATTCTAGAATCAAACCAAAAATCCATATCAAATATTCGCCATCAAGGATCGAATGAAAAATCCTAACACGAAATGGTGTAATTCACCTCGAACTTATGTACTCAAATCCGGATCAAATTAATTATGTGAATTAAATAATATACGCACATATTACATATTTATTCCAATTTGTTTCATCATACTTACATTTTAATTTAAATTCATTACTAATCTCATTGGTTAACGCAAATATCACTATATACTTTAATATTTGTTTCACATTATTTCTCCATTTAGTGTAAAAAATTAATATACTTATTCTTAAACATTGCTTATATTTATATTCATTTTAAATTACATTCAATTTCACATGTAATATTTCTCGTTTAATACTACATTTATTTGCGAATCATTTCATAAGAAATTTCCTTACGTTTTTAGCCAATTTGTAAAAGCTTAACTTCTTTATAAAACATTGTTTGAGTTTAAAGTTATCACTACCTACATTATAACCATTTATTGTCACCTCCATTTATTTCATGAACAATTTACAAGTCATGACTTTATTTATAATCATTTCACTTAGTTCAAAATTGTTTATTCAATTAGTTTTCACTTTTACTTTTCAATTTTATTTATGACATATTTCATAAATTTTAATTAAGTTCATAAACAATTTTTTCTTCGATTTAATCTCATTTAGAGCATTCCTTAATCATAGTTTCAATTTAAATATTTCAAGACTTAAAGTTCACACTTGTATATTATTACATTACATGCCAAAAAGGAATACAACAATTCTTTTCATTTACTAAATATAGATGTCACAAATTAAACCTTATTCCACTTGCTTTCAAATTAAGGTTATCAAAATCAATGGCATAATTCAACACAATTACTAAGTTTCAACTCATATATTAATTCATAAGTTTCCGACTATCCAAAGTATCAGATATTCCATTTTATTTCAATAGTTGAAACTACCAATCAACAAACACAAATTCACAACAAAACATTTCAATTTCATAAACAAATATCCTAATTATTTAATTTATTCTCTTTAATACACCATTATTAAACTGGTGTTTAATTCATAAATTCAATCAACAATAACAGCCAATGCTTATAAACTGACTAAATACAACCAATCCATAATAAATGATAATAATTACATATTACCATTTCATAAAACAAACACAGTACAAATAACTATAGTAGCTATAAAATTTTATTCCTATATACATATAATATTAGAAAAGTTATTCCATTTCAAAACATATATAAAACCCTTTTTATAACACTAACAGATACGCGCTCTCGTATATATACGCTCAAACAAACTCATTCTACGATATTACTACTATATCTCTAATGAGTTAACTCCAACAGGCTAAGGTATGTATAAACTAAAGCTCTGATACCAACTATAACGATCCACCTTTTCGTACGGTTCAAATCGATAATAAACTACACATGTCATACTCAAACCATTCAAAAGGGAGGATTGTTAATAGGGTAAATAAGAAAACAAAACATAGAATCTCGCAGCGGATTGACAAAATATAATAATCAAATAAACAGTTCATGAAGCTGTTTTACAAATAATATTTGATTACACTTTACAATACAAATCAGAGTTATGCATACATCGAAAATAAACAAATAATGCAGCAGAACACAAAATGCAGTGGAATAATAAATAACAATAAAATACTGAATCTTCATCTTTATCCTCCAGAATATAGTCTTCGATACACTTAAAAGCTCTGACTGACCCGAGCGTAATGAAAAGACATAACAATCGAGTCAGAACTAAAAGATCCTATGCAAATTAAATCAAAATTAGATGAAATAAGGAATGCAGACAACTACATTTTTGAAGGTTCAAATTTTCTGAAAAAGTTATTGTTTCCATATTCAAAATACAATAGATTTCCATTCTAGTACTTACAAGTTTACAGAAAAATTCCTAATTAAATTTCATAGTTCAAGAGATTTGGTTTATAAAATGTTCCAAAGTTTCAACATTCAATTCTATGGAAACTTCCCATTGTTTCAAAATTTAATTTTGAAAACTTTCAAATAAGGTAACGATGGTTTATTTCTCAAAAATCATTTTTACGGTTCAAATGGTAAATCTTAAAATACTAGTTTTTTTCTCATGTAAATATATGAAATTCATGGGTATTATATCTTTATTCAGTGTTCAAATAATCAATATGAAAATTTATATAACTACAATAAACTATAGGGTGATAATAAGGATATATCAAAATAAATGAACAAATACACATTCAATCACAATAGCATCCATCACAATATACAATCAACATTCAAATCAACCAATTCAACAAATCAACTAATTCAATAACATGTCACAATAATTATTAGTTATCACATATTGGAGTTTAGGTATTCAAATTAAATATCAATTAAAATTCCAAACCAACAATAAAAAATTTATCACTATATGACCTTGTTTAACTTTCAATAAAATTTTAGCATTCCGTGAGTGAGTTTAAAAACTCACTTTATATAATTCTCTTTTCTTGTCGGATTTGGATCCGCTACTACTTCCTCCTTTTGATTTGTTTCCTTGCTATTTTAAACTTCCCTTTTTAAAATAAGTTTTGGAAGAGATAGAGAAGATTGTATAGATCTGCATTTGAAGAAAAGGATTTGAAAAAAGAAGAATGTTTGAAAAATAAGATTTTTTTAAAGAAAATGAAGAATTGAAAAGGAAAAGGAAGCTTTGAAAAAGAAGAAGAAGATTTGAATAATAAGAATAAGACAAATGAAGCTTTGAAAAAAAAGAGAAGAAGGAGATTTGAAGAAGAAAAATAAAGAAGGAAGAAAATGAAGAGCGAGAGAAAAAATGAGATGGAAGTTTGTTTGGAGAAACGAAACTATAGAAGATGAGATTTGAAAAATGAAACGAGGCTACATGAATAAAGATGGAAACAAATGAAAAGCTAATAAAGTATATATAAACAAACTAAAAATTGAAATAAAGTAAAAATATGAGCAACCTTAAAATGGTAGTATAGAAAGAGGTGAGGTAAAGGAATAAATACATGAATAAAGATAAAAATAAATTTTTCGTTCATTAATATGAAGCTTCAGAAGAAAGAGTTGCTAATGAAAGCAAGCTACAAGAACTATTAACGCATAAACAAAATAAACTTCAGAAACAGAGAATAGTAAATGCTAATAGATGGCATTATATTAATTTGGATGTTTACATTAAAATGTAAAAATAAAAGGAAAAAGAAACTTTAGGTAAAGCACTTCAAAGAAGCAAACGAACAAATGAGAAACAAATGAAAAGAATGAAGCAATTACTAATTAGAAATAAATCAAATGAGGCTATTATTAATTAATAAGAAATGAATGAGTAGTCTAATTATTAAATGGATGCTCAAGTGGAGGCTACGTTGAGAACTTGAAAACGAAAAGACAGAATGCGACGTGATAATAAATGGAAAGTAAATGAAGGGACCACCTATATCCTATAAACAAACCTTTGGGGTCCAAATTCCAAAATTTACTCCAATTAATTTGCATCAATAAACCCAAATACACACATATTTACATCATTTAATTCCATATTAAAACATTCATTTTATGTTAATATATGTGCACACTCCATTAAAGCAATCAATCAACTAACAATCAATCAATTAATCAACCAATCAATCTATATATTTATTTTTGTTACTCAAACAAATTTTATTAATTAATTAATATATATCTATCTCTGCACTTTAAAAATGATTTACATTACTTTTTTAGTTATTGTAACGGTCACATTAATGCAACCAATTTACAAGTTTTACCATATATGAAATGGAAAAATAAATATATGTGAACATGTGTAATTAATGTACAATTGTTAATAAAAGGTATTTATAATTGATTTAACAACATTTATACAACCACGAACCTTCTGATAAATTTTAAATTTGAATATTAATAAGTGTGTTAATGTATTTTATTCTAAAATCCAATTTTTTTCCAAAACTGTATTTATTCAAATTGATAATTTTATTTTTATATGTCTCAAAACATGCAATTATCTTAATTAAAATGTTCATTCCATATTGACACAAAATGCAAGTTCCTACGTTAAGTTATTCATTATACTTTCATTTATGTTTCCTTTTAATTGAAACATTTCAATTAATCTAATTCCAGTTCATTTCATTACTAATTTCAAATAAATTCTAATTATAAAACACTGTTTTCTTTTCATTTATATCTATTCAAAACATGGGGGCATTTCACTAGTAAAATAAACTTTGCAGTACAATTAGTTTCTAGGACACACATCCACAAGAATTAATTTCAAGGCCAAAATCAGCAGAATAATTATTTTTAAGGACAAAGTCAGCAGTCCAATTACTTTCAAGGACATAATTTCATAAGTTTTTAGGCCTTAGAAACTAATAATTTTGCATTTTGTCCTTAAAAGTAATTATTTTAGTTGTGTGTCCTAAAAACTAATTGCACTTGCTAAAGAGACCCTTGTGGCTAATTTCTACTTCTATAAAATTCGCATACAACAAAATTTATACGCTATTTACAAAGTAAATGTTTTATCTTATTGAAAATCAACTTCTCCAAGTTGCATTTCAAATAACAACTTATGTTATTCTTTCATTAAAACATTCACTGCATCCTTTATTCAAATTCAACATTTGTTATTCCGATTAGAGACAAACATACAATTCATTCTTTTCAAGTCAAAGCTTAAATTTCATTAAAATGTTTATCTTAATTTAATTTAAAATGTAAGTTCTTATGTTGAACTTATTAATTACAATGCACTTGTCTTTTATTTTCAATTAAAGGATTCTAACAACTTTTATTGCAGTTTATATTCAATATTAAATTTCAAACGAATTCTCATTATACGACAATTGTTTTATGTTCATTTCATATATTCTAACATTTATTTCTTAAATTATTCCATTCTTATATTAACATTTATTATTACAGTCAATGGAACTTACATTCAAACGATTATTAAAATAAATTGAAATTACTCTAAAACAGTAATCAATTACATTAAATCATATTATTAAATTACACTCTAATTGTTTTCTTACTAACAAATCATAAATTTATATTTTCATATAATGTTAAATCCTAAAATTTTATTAAATTTAATATTCTAATTATCGAAAAAAATATGGGTCATTACATTCGATCTCGGTCTCTTCGAAGCAATATTCGATAGTTTCTGGTAAATTCAACCCCTGTTCTTTAGGAAATAAACAGACAAAGGATAAGAGCGAAGATCATCTCCTAACCAATATTTTCCTGATTTCCTTATCATTTATCCAAGAAGAACGAAACGAGTTTATACATGTAGTATAATACCACTGATGGTAACTGTACCATATAATTCTCGTATTTCTCCTAGATATTTCTAAAGTTACCTTTTGGTCTAAACTTTTTTTAGTCAGTTATTTAGCTATCAAATAAATAAACATTCAAACGGAGATTAAATTTCCCATAGAATCACTAAGCCTTTCAAGTTTACCTTTTATCGATTTAACTTCACTTTTTCAAATTTAGGAAATCATCTCTATATACTTATCTTAACAGGATAAATATATTCAAAAACCACTATATTTTCGATATTTAAAAAAAAAAATTGTATACTTATCTCAACGAAATAAGTATATTCACAAACCCATTTCACTTTCAAAAACCTTGAAAGCTACTTTTACATATTTATAATATGGTATAAATATATTCACCAACACTTAGAGATACTTCCTACCAAAAATCTTTTTAAAATGGATATATAAATGATCCACAACCCATCTCTTTACATAAATCTCTTTTATATTATAAATACCTCATTTATAAATTTTCAAATTTATTTATAAAACTCTTTACAAATCACTAAGTTAATTTCTCAATCTCTTTTATAAATGCCAAACCATTTAAATTCCTTCTGTAAATATCCACATCATTTACAAACTCTTTTCCAAAACCAGTATCTCCTTAAATTTATAAAATCCCTTTTACAAACTTCCTTTGTTTTTAAACAAACTTCCTGCATAAACTTCCATCAATAAAGTTCCTCTGATAATACTCGACAATTTTAAACACCTCCAACCACCAAGTTATTATTTAACATTTTTCATTTAATTATTTTACCATAATTCAAAATAATAAATTTATAATACCATTAATAATATATTAGATTAACTTTAAATAATATTGTTATACTAATAATCTAATTCAAAATCAACATTAGTAAAATAAATAATTAATTATATTTAAAACAATGTTATTATAATTATCAGTTAACTTCAAACAATATTAATTTAATAATTAATTAACTTTTATAAAATAATTTAAATAACTTAAACCAATAAAATTAAATAACTAAATTTAATGTAATTAAATAACTTAAATTTATATAATTAAATAACTTAAATTATTAAATTAATGAAATAATTTACTTTAAATCATTATTAAACAATTATTAATTATCTTTAAAATCTTATTAATAAATAATAAATATCCTTTAAAACCTTATTACTAAATAATAGTTATTCTTAAGATAAGTTTGATTTCGAAATTAGCTTTCAATTTAAGAAAGCGGCATAGCACCTTCAATGGTATTTAATTAAGTCACGATATATTCCATTAAATATCCAAGTTATAATCTAGGTATTTACATAACATAAGATATGCAAATTAAATCCATAATTGACAAGCAATTTTTAATATAACATTTAACCAATATTAATCAACTGGAAGGCACAAAAGCGTCTACACTAATGTAATAGCAGAACATGATTTATTTCTTCTAAATAAATGCCCAAATTTAAACTATCCAGTTAATAATAGCAGAACGGTGATTTATTCTACTAAACAAAAGTTCAATTAATTTAATTAGCGGAACGGGGTTTTATCCTACTAAACAAATGTCCAATTACCATATTGAATCCAATTTAACTCAACAGTATTTTATTTGGCCAAATAAACATCAATAATTGAGGTATATAAATTTGAACGACGTTATTAATTTAAATAACGAAATTTAAGTCCTATATGTTTTCATATATCATAAATTTATACTTGTCCAAAACTACTAATAAGTTACACTACAATGTTGTGCTTGTCCATATGAGTATGACGCAAAAATCCGTGTGTCAAACGGATCACATATGAGCAAGATATAACATTTTAGAGTTTTGAAAATTTAAATTGTATAATTAAATAACTAATTAAAATCCACTCCCAATTTTCACGGGGCGAGCCCACAATCTCCACGCCCAAACCTGCATCCACAGGACTTTATCTTCCCCAATCCTCCAAACTTCCCTGTACGCGAAACAAGTTCACGCGTACACGTGTATCATCAACCCATTCCATTGTACGGAGGCCACCACCAAGTCCCCCTCACCGGCTCTTCATAAAGACCACCAAGAAACCCACTTCGACCATTTAGAACCAATTTAGGTCGAACAACCAATTGCGTCCAGGCTCCTATTGTGCACGATAACTTTTGTCGTCGAACTTCGCTAAACTCGACCGCAAGGTGCCCTTCTCCTCCACAAACACAACGCCAAGCTCCAAATCCTCAATCGATGTTCGAATCAAAAGCAAATTTGAACCCTAGCTTATAGTCCTCGTCGATGAACATCATGAAATGTTGCCAAAACCTCACCAAAAATTCTACGATTCCAGACGAACCCAATGACGCTTATAGCGTCGATCAATTCTTCATGGATCGAGCGAAATTAATTTTTGAAGTTCGATGATCATTTTCCCTCTTTGTTGATTTATGACATTACTCCATTGTTTTTCGATGAAATCGAGTGAAACCATTTTCCAAAAAATAGCTGTCATCAAGAGGGACAACTTTTGTTTCGGTCGCTAAGGCTTTAAACGAGTAAATTAGGAAGATTTGATTTTTGACTAGAAGGTGGAGTTTTATTTTCATTGTACGAGTAAAGTGGGACAGCTTTTACATGCACGCTCACCTCCTTCAATAGCCAAAGCACACAAAATTTAAATCAATGTCGGAATCAAGGAGGACTAGAGGGAATAATGGTGGCTGATGGCTGCTAGAGTGGAAGAGGAGACAAGATTATGGCTGAGATGATGAAAAAGGGGACTGCTGATTTGAAGATGTGTATTGGGTTATTATACTTAGATTCGAAAAGATTTTAGCACCTCACCACACAATCCCACGTTCGTGTATGAGCCAAGAATGAGAATAATATACGATCGCATATAGAAATATAATGCGATCACATAGCAAAAATAAAATAGACAAGTTAACTTATCCTATTAAGTTTTGAAAATAACAATGTTTGACTTAAAATATGTCAAACAAAATTCAACTATTTTTCAAATTAATTTTTTTGGAAAATTTCTATAAATTAAATTAAAAATACATCACTGAAAATCAGGTCTCAGTTTGAAACATAAAGTTTTCTTATAAAAACCCAAATCGAATGTTTAAAACCAATTAAACATTCTAGAAATTAAAGTGATAAAATTCCAAGTCGTTGCATTCTTTCTTCCTTAAAAAGAATTTCGTCCCCGAAATTTTACCACATGAACACCCAATACTATTTATATGTCTGTGTGATGTTCATAGATCATCATATACAAAGAATAGATTCGATCACTACTCGAATACATAACATTCCTACCGAACTAGTAGTACCGACTCTAATCACGCTCCTTGATTAGAAACCTCTGCTCTCCTTACATAACTGTAGCTATGACAGAAAACTTTGGTCACATACCGAAAACCCTCATCAAGTGTTCATTGTCAAAAATCGAGTAATAGATCCTTATTTGGAATAGTTTAAAACACCTCAAAACCATGTACTCGAATTTTAGATCAATGCTATATGGAAGGGAAATGATCTACGTCCACCCTACACACTTAATTAGTTTTACTAATACTAATTCTATTCCCACTAGAATTTATTTTTGGAAAACATTTTTATACCACACTACTTAGGTTGTAAAACTTGTAAAATATTCTATCATACCTTAAGGGTATACATAACTATCAAATTAAAACTTTTCTTTTAAATTCACCTAAGAATTTTAAACACCTGGGCTTTTATTCAAAACACTTTTTTATAAATGGTATTATATATTTTAATCCACAGAATATATATCTAGCATAAGTACCCTAAAATTATACCAAGGAACTAGGTACTACCAAACAGTATCGTATATTTCCTTATTATAAGAATAATGCTCAAGAGAAATGTTTACCATCTGAGAACATATCTTATCCATTTTTAATTATTTTCAAGCAACTTGAACTAGTTAATTTAAGAATAATATCCTTCTTTTCAAATCCATTTTGAAACAACACCACATATATTTCCAAATAAATAGTTTTATTTAAAAATATCCATTCCCAATTTGCCTTAGATTCATTCAGATTCAAACTCGTTTCGACTATACAATAACAAAGGAAATAATTTACTAAGTGCACTATACCGTTAGCCTAAGCAAACATCCGATTATCACTTAGAAGACTATTCCAATCATCACAAAACAAATCAGAACTCATTGCCCGAACCAAATCTAAAGGAACACGCATTTTTTTAAAATTATCTTTTTCTAAAGAATTTATAATTAAAAATATTTTTAAGTAAACTATTATTACCGTTTCCAAAATCATTTGAAATAATAATATACGTAATTTCATTTGGTAAATTAAAACATGCTTTTGAGATCAAGTCCAAATCATGTTTTATCAAAACAATTTCATAGCAAATTCCTACGGTAGCCATTTCTCGCGTTTCCAAATACTATTATTTAAACCTTGAAAACCATTTTTCCCCAAATCAAGGGGATTTAAAATCTTCAAATTCCATTTATTTATAGGATACATTTTTATAAATCAATTCTTATAAAATCAGCTTCTTATATAAATCATGTTCCAAGTATTTATCTTAGAAATATCCCAGTTTTCTTTTAAAAAAAATCCTTTTTCTAAAGCCCAATTTTATACCGTCAACTTTTAGTGTAAAATCATTTCTAAAATATTTATTTCAAAATAATCAACTTTCTATTAATAACTAATTCTTATCAAAACAAAAATTTTACCCACTCTATCAACGAACGCCTTATGGTCAAATTGTGAAAATGAATTCACGAGAGTTCATTTCAGTGTTCCCAAAATTTCCTATATACCCAACTCGGATTTCAAAAGGAAGATTCCAGATATACCAACAATAATAGTCAATGTCTAGAACTGGGCGAGCGCGACTAATCAATTCTAGGTGATAATGATGGAATATTATCATATTTCCTAACAACCAAACATAAGCAAAAATAGCTATATTAAATTTTTGAAAATTTATTCTTTTATATATATACACACACAAAATATATTTCTAGGTAAAATTATTTCATTTACATATTTTTAAAAATATTGCGTTGGTTTGACCTTGTTTAAGTGTTTAGAAATCCCCATCGGTAAATTGGTCAAACACATAGACTAGAATTCATTGTCCACTCAACCGATCAAACAACACAATATAAAATGATTTTATGAAAATAACAAATACACACTCTTATATATACTCTCAAACTCATTCTAGGATAATACTAATCCATCTCTAATGAATTATTCATTCTGGGGCATTACTAACCCTGTCTATAATGATTTACCCCCACCAAAGCCTAGGTGATCGCTCAACCTAAGCTTTGATACCACGTGTGATGAACCGCGATTTTTGACCCCTGAAAATCCACACTAATATGTCCACTGTATTTCGTGCCGAGCATTCAAGTGTCGGAAAACACCGATCGTTAAGGGTAAGAAGAAGAAAAGAGATAGTGGATAGAAGAAACTAAAAAATATAGAATCTCATAGCAGAGCGAATAATCTATAATATACAACAAACCTTTATATAAAAACAAGCTGTAATATGTGTATATACAAACATCAATCAGAGTATACTAACCTATTTCAGCCCAAACAGTTATAACAACCTGTCCTCACAACTGTTGATAAATACAACAATGAATGCAACAGAAAATGACTATATACACGAATACGTCTCTGGGCTTCTAATTTGTCTCCTGAAGCTCCAAAGCATCCAAACTAAATCTGTAATATGCTTGGTCTAACCCAAGCATTTAGGAAAAAACAGCGCCTGGGTCAGTCTGGTAAAAACCAGCGTGAGAAACTCAAAGAATTTTATTTATTTTAACTTGTAAAATCATTTAAAATTAAAGGTATCATGTAAGACCACATCGCACATAAACACGGATGGGATTTTACCTTACGATAACAAAAACATTTCAATATAAAATCTAGTGATATTATAATAGTGTCTAAGATACAAATACATATTAATCATAGCCGAAATTGTTACATTAATTAAATTCAAGCATAATAGGTATACAACTAAAACCACAAAAGCCACGCATTGGAGAATGGATTCCATACAATGACCGAGCTACTAAGGTACCACCCGTCATGGGGTATCTCTAGATAAAATAACACCACGAACCTTGTAAGGATCTCCTGCCAAAACAGGACCGACCTACCACTTGACTAGTGGAACTGAATATGTTCACTCCTCCGTTGATGGGTCTTGAAGCATACAAATGTGAGATAATATCGACTCTAGATAGGGATGATCATACCCCAGTTGGAAGCAACCCACTTAGCTCTACTGCATCTCCCATGTATTAGTCATTCCTGAATGATGAGGCTTGAGGCTACATTTTACCTTTATGAATGGAAAACCCACTTAGAATGTTACACTCATCTTCAGGCAGTAATGTAATGCCAGCATTCATCCATACAAGTTCATTCAAGGATTGAACGAAACCGAAGACACTATTTCTATCACATTCATTTTGGAGTCACCTTCAGGATTAGTAGCAAGCTGCCCTTGCACTTCGAAGAGGTGTATCTTTAATTCCATCATCTTCAAGATGTCTTCACTTCGCAATGCTTGGGTTATATCGAAGTGGTTTTCGATTAATATATCTGATACTGATCTCTTCGAAACAACATTTGATAGTTTTTGGTAAACTCAACCCTGATTCTTTAGGAAATAAACAAAAAAAGGTTAAGGGCGGAGATCACCTCTTAACCGCTAGTGGTCGAATATCCTTATCAATTACCTAGAAGAACAAAACGAGTTTATACATACGGTATAGTACCATAGACGGTGACTGTACCATATAATTTCCATGTTTCTCCTGAATATTTTCAATGTTACGTTCTGGTCTAGATTTTGATTGTCGATTATTTAACATCAACTAAACAAACATTCAAATAAGATTACATTTCCTATGGAATCACTAAGCCTCTCAAGTTTACCTTTTATTAATTTAACATCACTTTTTCAAAACTTGGAAATCACCTCTATATACATATCTTAACCGGATAAATATATTCACAAACCACTTTATTTTCGATATTTAAAGAAACATAACCATATACTTATCTCAACGAAATAAGCGTATTCACAAACCATTTCACTTTCAAGAACCTAAAAAATTACAATTACATACTTATAAATTGGTATAAATTATTCCCAACACTTAGAGATATTTTACATCAAAAATCATGTTAAAATGGAGATATAAATGATCCACAACCCATCTCTTTGCATAAATCTCTTTTATTTTATAAATATCTCATTTATAGATTTTTACATTTATGTATAAAACTCTTTACACACCATCAAGTTAATTTCTCAATCTCTTTTATAAATACCAAACGATTTATAATCCTTTTCTAAATATCCACATCGTTACAAGCTCTTTTCCAAATCCAAGATCTCTTTAAATTATAATACCCTTTTGTAAACTTCCTTTGTTTTTAACAAATTCCTACATGAACTTCCATCAATAAAGTTCCTCTGGTAATAATCGATAATTTTAAATACCTTTAGCAACCAAGTTATTATTTAACATTCTCTATTTAATTATTTTTAACCCTGATTCAAAATAATAACTTTAAAATACCATTAATTATATATTAGATTAACTTTAAATAGTATTATTATATGAATAATTTAATTCTGAATCAATATTAATAAAATAAATAATTAATTGTCTTTAAAACAATGTTACTATATTTATCAGTTAATTTCAAGCATTATCAATATAATAATTAATTGACTTTTTAAAAATATTTTAATCAACTTAAACCAATAAAATTAAATAACTTACTTTAATGTAACTAAATATCTTAAATTAATATAATTAAATAACTTAAATTAACTAATGAAATAATTTACTTTAAATCATTATCAAACAATTATTAATTATCTTTAAAACCTTATTAACAAATAATAAATATCCTTTGAAACCTTATTAATAAATAATGTGTATTCTTAAAATAACTTTGATTCAAAATTAGCTTTCAATTTAAGAAAGATGCTCAGCAACTTCAATGGTACTTAATCAAGTCACGATTTATCCAATAACTATCAGCATTATAATCCAGATATTTACATAACATCAGATATGTAAATTAAATCCATAAGTAAAAAGAATTGTTAATATAACACTTAACCAATATTTATCAACTGGAAGGTAAAGAAGTGTCTATACTAAACAAGATTTATTTCCGCTAAATAAATGTCCAAATTTAAACTATCCAGTTAACAGAATGGTGATTTATTCTGCTAAAAATAAGTCCAATTAATTTAATTAGCAAAACAGTAATTTATCCTACTAAACAAATGTTCAATTACCATATTCAATCCAATTTAACCCAACAGTATTTTATTTGGTCAAGTAAATAATTAAGGTATATAAATTTAAACGACGTTATTAATTTAAATAACATAATTTAAATCATGTCCGTTTTCATACGTCATAAATTTATACCTATCAAAAGCTATCAATAAGTTAAACTACAGTATTGTACTCGTTTATACGAGTATAACGCAAAAATCCATGTGTCAAACGGTCACATATGAGCAAGATATAACATTTCAAAGTTTTGACAAATTAAATTATATAATTAAATAACCAATTTAAAATCCTCATCCAATGTTAACGGGCCAACCCCACACGCTCCACACCCAATCTCACACGCACAGGACTTCATCTTCCCTAATCCTTCAAACTTCCCTATAGTCGAAACAAGTGCACATGTGAACGTGTACCATCAACCATGCCATTTTCGACCAACGGAAGCTACCACCACGTCCCCCCTCGCCTGCTTTTTGCAAAGACCACCACAAAACACACTCCGATACCCCTAGAACTAATTATAACCGAACACTTCCAAAATCACATCCAGGCTCCTATTGTGTGCGATAACTTTTGTCGCCGAACTTTGCCAAACTCGACCGCGAGGTGCCTCTCTCCTCCACGAACACAACGCCAAGCTCCAAATCCTCAATCGATGCTCGAATCGGTAGTAAATCCAAACCCTAGCTTACAACCCTTTCCGATGAACATCAGAAAATGTTGTCGAAACCTCAAAAAAAATTCTACGACTCCATACGAACCCAATGACACTTGTGGCGTCAATCAATTCCTCATGGATCGAAAGAAATTAATTTTTGAAGTTCAATGATCATTTTCTCTCTTTACTGATTTATGATGATATCTTAATTGTTTTTTGACGAAATCGAGTGAAACCAATCTCTAAAAATAGCCGAGATCAAGATGGACAACTTTTGTTTGAGTCCCTATGGCTAAAAACGAGTAAATTAAGAGGATATGATTTTTAAATAGATAGTTGAGTTTTATTTTCATTGTTTGAAGTTTAAATAAAAATGAAGAAGAAGAAGAAATCTGTTTTTTTAATGAGCACATATATATACACACACACGCTTACCTCCTTCAACAGCCAATGGACCTAAAATTTAAATCAATGTCAGAATCAAGGGGGACCAAAGGGAACAATGGTGGCTGATAGCTGGTAGGGTGGAAGAGGAGACAAGATTATGGCTGAGATGATTGAAAAGGGGGCTGCTGATTTGAAGATGTGTATTGGATTTGTGTACTTAGATTTGAAAAGATTTTGGTACCCGGCCTCACAATCCCGCGTTCGCGAACGAGCCACGGTTGACAGAAAATAAAATACGATCACATATGGAAATATAATGTGATCATATAACATAATAAAACAGACAAGTTAACTTATTTGTTGAAATTTTGAAATAACAATGTTTGACGTAAAATACGCCAAACAAAATTCGAGTATTTCTAAAATTAAATCTTTTGAATAAAATCTATAAATTATATTAAAAATACATTATTGAAAATAAGATCTTAGTTTGAAATATAGATTTTTATTATAAAAACCCAAATCGAATATTTAAAACCAATTAAATATTCCAAAAATCAAAGTGGTAATATTCGGGTTGTTGCAAATCAGGTCTACTTGCACTTCTTCTTTGGTCTTAGCACCGAGCTCAGAGAGTCTATCAATATAGCCTTTTATTGTTATGGCATAATGCAACACACTTTGCTCATATTCGTGTTGAACATTTTTTTAGCTATCCTGCACCTTGTAGAACGAGACCACTCATCAAACAATGATTTGAGGCTATCGAAGACTTTATGGAAAAACATGTGCTTGTGCTGCCTTTGCAATAATTTGTCTAAACTAGACAACACATAAGCTTGGGATAAGTCACGATTAGCTACCCATGTGTAATAAGACTTAACTGTTTTGAGATTAGCACCCTCGCTTGCTTGGTTTTTATTCCAAATGTTACAACAGACAATAATCTCTCATAAGGTAGTTCTATATTAATCGCTCTCATCCATTCAGTGTAATTAGGATCATTGAATTTGTCATTTTCAAAAAATAACTTTACTACAAATTTAATTTTTTAAGTGGATCATTATAGTTTAATGCAACATATGTTCTTAGAATATTAAAATGATTAAATAATATTATTTCATTTTTAATAATGCTCCTACTAGATTTTATATTTTTCCAAACCTAAAGAGAAATATAGAAAACTTTTGACCTCTTTAGTGAGTGTTAGGACTCACTTTCTTTGGGTTCCAACCTTGAGGTTGCTCAATAAGCTATACTATCCAGTGATGGGTAACTCTTTATCATTTATAACTTATATAACTCTAACCGTGGCCTTTTCTCTAATTTCAATTCTGACTTTGAGTTTGCTTGAAAAACCAAAAGAGATTAGCCATTCTAAGCTATCATTTCTTGATGTCCTAAGTATAGACGCTTACCTCTTGAGTTTGATCAACAAATAGTACTGCATATAATAACAATGATCCGAGTTAGCTCAATAACCAATATGGATGCAAGGAATCTATTTGATATATAAATGGCAAAGGGATATTTTATTAAAAATTCATAATCGTTTATAATGTACAGTGATATCATTTAAGGAACAATGAATTTCTTATAAAATACCCTTGTGAAAGATGTGCCAGACATATTTGATATCACGATATGCATATTATAAGCATGTACATATTCCAAAAATCTATTTTGGGTTTATTTTAGTTCCACTTATATTTTAGTAATACATATACTTATATAAGTTCAATTTATTTCAAATTTTTATAATTATATTAACAAATATAACATATATGTATTATTTATTAAAATAGTTTTTAATTAATTTTAGTTCTTATTTAATTAAATTTTATTTAAGCTTTCTAAAAATTTATCTTTTATCTTAAACAATGTAAGAAAATATCTAAATATCATTTATACTTTTAAATACCAATTAATCAATATATATATTATGTACTTAATTAGTTATTCATTTAACTAAACATTTAGTTGAACGTTTAATAAATTTTGAAATTAATTTAAATTAATTTCTCAAAACGACTTTGATAAAAATTTAAAACATTTTAAACTTATTTATAATATTTATAAAATCTTTATATTTTTAATTTAACTTTTGAATTTAGAATATATTTAATATTTTCAAGTATAAATTTGAAAGTAGCCTAAGGCCTAATATAAATTTAGGCCTTACACTTGACCCAACCTTGAGAACTTCTCCGTCTATTGGGCCGACCCATGAGCCGAGAGGGGAGAGTACTGATTACTCCAACCTCAAGCCTAGATGCTCCTATTTTAGATTGCTCTTTAGAAAGAAAAGACTATTAATTAACCTAAATGACGACTAGAATCTCTTTGTGTGTGTGTGTATAAAGAGGTACCTTATCAACAAAAGGAGAGATGTGATTGGGAATAACTGGTAATAACACCCACAATAAACAAAAACACTCTATTATGAAGCAAAAGAAAACTTCTTATATAGTTAATACTATGCCAAACCGACCTAATAGAGCTAAACATTTAATAAACTACTCGCCTCATTTATATAACCCGACTTTATTTAATCCAAGAAACCTTAGATCTAAAATTCCTAATCATGGCGGTAGTTGCGGATACGAACCATCTTCTGCTTCTAATAAGTCACTACTTCTTCTTAGTATTGATGCTTCTGAGCTTAGTAATTGACGCAGATTCAGTCGATCTACTTCGAAGCTATTCGTTAGTTCTTCTTCTATTGCACTGACGATTGATGCTTGCTAAGGAGAGCTCTTATTTAGATGCCTTGACTTTGACAAAAATATATTAACATCCATTAGCATGATTTTGTATCTGACTCCCTCTGGTAGGCTTCTCAACTAGAAGGTTTGTTGGTTATATTCCTCCCATAAATGCCATATTGTCATCGTCATGGTAATATTCCTAACCTTATTTTTAAAATTATGCTGCTGATTTGAATTTGCTGTAGCAATATCCAGTCGAACATTACAGTGGAAATGTGTTGAATCAAGAGTAGATAGTACACTTCTTCATTATGGTCATTTTATTTTGTTCCCGCTCATGAAAGGGCAAGCCGATACCATAGGTATTGCCAACCTACTCGCCTTACTCAATGACAAGGATTTATTATCTAAGCTCGCTAAACGCAAAGAAAGAGTCCTTTATTAAAGAGATCGGTCGCTCTTACTTGAAGAGAACGCTTTTCCTGAACTAGAAGTCCTAGAAGTCAGCTAGAAACATTAGTAAGTCATGACTTTTTGGGATTGTAAGTTGTGAATTAAGTTTGGAATTTAATCTTGCCCATATATTTATCGAATAGATGTGATTGAAAAACAAATGTTTGCTCGTTTCTTATTCTTCATCACACATTCAGCACTTTGTGCTTTCGAAAGTCACACCCATAACTATAGTCAGTCTTTAGTAGGAAGCATCTTCAGTAGTATAGAGTATGTTGTAATTAACATTTTAGGAGAGCAACTTTTATTACATTACCTTACTACCCTAATGAAGTTGTTCTCTTTGGATCCTACATGTTTCCCACGCAGATTTAATTAAAGACGTGTCGTTATATACACAACGTTCTCGCTCATCATTGTTGTTATCACTATGAATTTTGTTGAATCGGATTGCACACATGTCTTAGCAAGTTAGCATTAGTAAAGTCCCATTGGTCCTGATTAATAATACTACTCACCGTGAAGTTTGGAGTATATAACAACGCCATATACGACCAAGTATTTGAGTTTTCCAATGATTTCCCTTTGATTCAAGGGTCAAACCATAAGTTTGTGATTCTACCATTTGCAATTTTGCTTTGGATAAGTTAGCTACATTGTTCTAGGTTTCATAGCGTAAGCTTCCATGTAACGATGCAATATTGTCTAATTTGGCTATCCAAAAGTTTTTCTTCATGCAATACCTATTATGCATCCATTTTTTGTACAACAAGTCTTGTTTCATGTAGTTCAAAACTAGCTTTACTACATATGTTTATTGTAGCTCCTCCAGATTTCTTAGGCCTTGGTATCCTTCATTTTTGGTTTACAAACTTTTTCCTAACTTATATTATGATGTGTTCCTTTTCCTAAAAAATTAGAGCACTTCTGCTTAATTTTATATAAAATGATTTTTGGACAAATTTTCATCCAAAATTGGATAATACGGTAGATTATAGTCTTTATAAGCTCTAATATACCACTGGAGTTTAAAACCCCGTTGCTCCACGAGTAAAGTCTACCAATAATCTCGTCTAATAATGCCCTAAAATTAGTTCTTTTTAGTCTATTGACTAATAGGGGTATTTCTAGATATTTAATAAGTAGACTTCCACTTTGTACTCAAAGAACATGTGTAATTTAGTCCTTAACTACTACGCCTTTCCCTAAAAATATTCTTTTTTGGTTTGTTAATAGTTAGGCCAATAAAATTTTCCATGTCATGTAGCACCCTTTTGAAAGAGTATGTGTTTTCAGTTGTTGCTTTTAAAAACATCGGCATTAGCATAGATCAAGTGTGTCAGCACTAGATCTATGTTGTATAATGGGCTTAAATTACCTTGCAAAGTACCTTGTCTGATGCCTTGATTACTCTTAATGAACCCCTAAGAAGTGCCATTGATGATGACTGGAAAAAATGGATGTAAGGATGCACCATTCAATGAGGGATGTGAGTTAAGGGGGAAAAACCATTTTTTTCCATGATTTGTATAATGAACTTTCTGATTATTTTGTCTATGTCTTTTAAAGGTCGATCTATGGATATATATATTTTTGTTTGTTCTTTTATTGAAAGTCCTTGCCTTCGTACACCAATAAAGAACTATCTAAAACGTTTCTACTTGGAATAAAAGAATTTTGGTTAAAATAGATGAGATTGTTCATTTGGTCTTTCATTCTGTTGCAAACTAATTTTTTTAAAAATTTGTATAACACATTGTAGCAGGATATAGGTCTGTAGTCACTTATGTTTTCTGACATTTTGTTACTTTGGTACTAATGTAATGAATGTATGGTTTATTATTTTGTAAACTTCTCTTTTTCAAACATATAATTCATGACAACTAGCAAGTCTCCCTTAATTTGCTCTTAATGATGTTTATATAATTTAGCATTAAATCTATTAGGTTCAGGGCTACTATATCGTCTACCTAAAATATTGACCTCCTCGATTCCTCTTAGTCTATTAGCAATAATAGTTTTCTTTGATCATTTGCAAATAAGAGTTTTTTAACATATTATGTTTTATTCTATGCTTCAAATATTATCTGCTTTAGAATTGTATAACTCTATATAATATTTTATGGACTCCTTTTTAAATTTTTGTGGATTTGTCATTGGTTTGATTCTTATAATGCTTTGTAAATCAAGATTGTTTTTCTTAGCTTCATTTTGGAGAAGAAATTTTTTATAGGCCAATCCCCTGTGTGAGCCAATTTGTTTTTGATTTTTAAATAATCTCCGGTAGCATCAGCATTAAGCATAGGCTGCATCATTATTAAGTTTTCCATGTATGCTTGAAAAACTCCTCATTGGGTGGATTTTCAAATAGTTGGAGATAGGAAAAGTTGCTTAACTCTGATGTGTTCATACTACTTTTAATTCCCTACTATTATCATTCCAATTTCTCAAAAATCTTTTAAAATATTTTAGCTTTTGAATAAAATAGTAAAATGAACTCCCTTGAGTATTAACAATAAAATAGCTTTCAAGGCTTTATAAATACCCACTTTGATATAGCTATGAATTGTTAAATTTAAAGGGCTTGTTCTTGTCTTATTCTAATAAATTAGTAAAGCTTATGTATAGCAAGGAATGGTCAACATATGAGTGGCTTAAAACTGAAACATTTAGTGTAGAGATTTGTGTGAATAGTTTAAAATTGCCCAGCACTCTATTTATTTTCTATGAATGGAAAAATCCATACTTCCTTTAGACCACCAGTGTGAATAAAGGCTTGAAAATCATTATCTACACTAAATAAATTATTTAATGTCACCCTACCAATATTATTAAGCGTGTAGTTGAAGTCTCCAATGAGGATCCATGATAGTGGGAGATTAACATCATCTTTAAATAAGCATTTCCATATTTGCTTTCTTTCAATTGCTAAGTGTTTGCATATATTATTGAAAGTAGGCAGTAACGACCCGATATTTTCAACCATTCGCATCCGCACATGTCGGACTTGAATTGCTCAAAATACCGCGTTGTAAATAAAATTTGGCAAATCTTAGAATATACAGTAAATAAAATCACAGATCACAGACACAAAGTATATAATAATGCAGCGGAAGTAAAAGAGATAGTAGTTCATGAAGCTACTATATAAATATATCAGAGTTAAACAAGATACAACAGAAGAAATAAAGTACAACAGAAGTTTCAATATGATAACCAAGTACAAGCTGAATAGAACAACCGAACTGAAATAGATAAGGATACATAAGCAGATAATCTCCAGCGATTCCAATCTTCAGAAAGTGGAATCCAAATCTGTGAATACTCAGGCTTAACCGAGCGTAAATAAAAATACAAACACTCGAGTCAGGACATAGATACTTATACAGTGTAAACCAACTCAAGTGAACTGTAACAAAAGTACAAGTAACTTAGAAGATGCTTGGAACTGCCCATCCTCTAAGGATCCGTTAAACTATTTACTATGTAGTAATATTACGTTATTATAATAATGTCTAATAGTAAAATAAACATACTTTTAAATAGCATTAAGGCTTTACATTTTCCACTTTAACACGTAATAGTCTCAGTAGTCCATCCAGTATCAGCATATCTCCAGATCGGGAGACTACCCTAAATACTCCACGGGCTACGGGAGAAATCCAAACTCGTAGTAAAGGCTCAGTATGGTAGGTGACACGGCACACAAGGCAATGCCAGGGTAGATATACCATTTACGACACTCGGGCTGGTGGTAATGCAGCAGCCACATACGCCCACCGCGGAACACACTCCAAATCAAAATCGGAGGATGGCCATCTAATCAATCACAAGTATGAGTATAGTATCGAAGAAATGAGTCTGCTACGAGGTGCGACCTCAACTGGCCCGAGACCGCTCCTGTTTTAGCCACCTTATGCCAACTCACAGGAGTTGGGTCCACGTAATATACCTCAAGAACGTCGCCACCATCCTACTTCATTCTGGAATCTCCACCGCGTACACGGTTGTCAAAATGGCTTCCGGTATCGACAGAGAGTATGCCCATATCCGATCCCGGTCTCTTTGCCAACCAATCATTATTATAACTCGTGGTTCTAACTTTAAAACAATACTTTTCTTCTTCAAAATGAAACATCATTTCAAATCCAAATTTTTATCAAAATAAAGATTATATCATTTCCAAATCATTTCAATATACCAAAATATCATATCTTTCCAAACTTCATTTCAAATCATTTCAATATATCATATCTTTCCTAACTTCATTTCAAATCATTTCAAATCATTTCAATATATCATATCTTTCCAAAACTTCATTCCAAATCATTTTTAATATATCACATCTTTCTAAAACTTCATTTCAAATCATTTCAATATATCATATCTTAAACATCTTTAAATTCAAAGATAACATTCATTTATTATCATCTCAAATCACCTTTTAAATAATTTATATTCCATCTATTTAATTCAATTAAAATCATTTTAAAAGTGTAATTATTATACTTTCAAACCAAGTATTCAATTTTCAAAGTTTCAAATCATTCCGAGCTCATTTACTAAGTTAAAAACCATAAACATTGAAAATTTCAGCCTTTCACAGCATATAGAAAAAGCTATTATAAGTTATACTTGAAAACATTTTAATTCAGCAAAGACAGCATTTAATACTGCTATTAAAAACTCAATTTTAGTTGAAAATTAGTTCAATTCAGCTAAGACAGCATTTTCAAAAATGCTGTAATAGCTCAGGTTTCAAATTAAAGGTTTTTATTAGTTTTAGCAAAGATAGCAGACCACTACAGCAATTACAGAACTGCTGTAATTAGCCTGAGTTCAATTTTAGCCTATAAGTTCAACTACAGCAACTACAGCATTACAGAAATGCTATAATAGCTCATTCTACTCAGCTTTAGTTCAATTTTGAAACCATGGCATTTCTGATTGCTATTAAAAGTGAATTCCAGATTTTAGGGTATTGTCAGCAAATAAATAACTTCATTTTAAACTCTTTAAACATTTTAAAAATCATAATTTAACATTAAAAATGTTTATTTACATATCATTAAACATATTGATTTTTATAAAACCAATTTCTTATAAATAAATCCAAATTTCAATAATTCCACTTATTAGTTCAAGTGTATAATTTCCTTTCTTCACTTTTCAACAAGTAAACTTAACACTTCAGATTTAAATTACCATTTCACAAATTTAACTAAATTTCCAATTTATTTAATTAATTCAAATCTTTAATTAAAATCAAATTTCACATTTTCAAGTCAAGTTATATTTTAAAATTCATTTTTAAGCATTCATTTATTTAACCACTTAAATTCATAGAAAAATCAATAATACTTTAGTAAATCACTTAAATTCAAATTTAGATCAAATTATCATATTTACCATTTCCAAATAAAATTTAAATTTCCATTTTATTTATATAACTTAAATATCATTTTTAACCAAAATTCCAAATTTCCAAACTTAAATTATATTTCAAAAATCCAATTTAACCATTCATTAATTACATTTTTAACTCATAGAAAAATCATAATTTCTTTATTTTAAAACATTTCAAAATCTATTTAAATCAAATTTCATAAATTTATATTTGTAAAATACTTAAAAATATCCAAAAACACTTTATAAAATAACCACGGGTCTGTATATAGTTTTCTAACCTAGGTCAAGTGATACGGATATGTATCATTTCAATCCGCGGTTTAAAAAGAAAAATCCGGGTCCTATCATTTCAAACCCGCAATCCCAAGTTAAATAAATTAAATAAAACCTTTCAGGCCTATCATTTCATCCCATAACGATTTTTTCCTATTCTAAAGTCCGTTCGGGTATGTATCATTTCAATCCATAGTAATTTCTAATCTACATGGAACTTGCAGTGTGATAAACAGATATAAATGAATAGTAACAACATATATAATAACAGATGATATGACATGAATTTTAATAGGTTTAACATCATATGTAAATAATCACAGGCAGTTATACATCATATGATTTTCTACACATTCAATTGTTGTTGTTTCACAACTGCATAAGTGTAAACGTCGTGTGAGTTTTACTCACCTTTGTGGTTGGAGATTGCAATACAAATGATACAACGAATTCCAGAAGGCACGATGACACAACAATAGGCTCGAATGGGAAGAGATCCAAGCTTAGAACTTGTGTTACAACCCAAAACAAAACAAAATAAAATTACAATTCAATACAACATTCAATTTGAAATAACTTTGAAATGAAAAGAGATTTGAATGTAAAATCTTTTGCCTTATTTTCTACAATGCTTTGCATGGCCTAGGGGTTTATTTAGGTCAGGTTTGACATGGCTTTAGCTCAGGTTTGATCATAAGAATGCATGGCATAAAGGCTAGAACATGTGGAGGAAGTTACAACATAAGGATATCAAGAGACTAGGCAACATAGTGGAGTTTGGTTCAACTTTTGGCTCGGTCTATGGGTCAAATGGCTCGGCCATCATCGGGTACAGGTCTGGATAGAGGTTTAGGTGGTGAGTAGTGGTGGTAGAAAGGTGGTGGTGGAGGCTTTGGGTGGTGGCCTTGGTGGTGGATGAAGGGTAGATGAAGGTAGGCTCGGCTATGTAGTTCTTTATGGGGTTTTAGACATTGTTTTGTGGTACTAGCTTCAAGGGGAGGTCATGGCCATATATGATCAGAGGAGGAAGAGGGTTAGGTCGTGGATGTTGTGGGAAGGAGTTGGTGTGGTTGTCGTTGAAGCATTCGTGGTGATAGGCCGAGCAACATATGAAGGAATCAAGGCAAATTCAAGCAACATTCAATAGAAAAAGTGAAGAAAAGAAGAAGGAAAAGAAGGCCATTACCTAAAATTATTTCAAGTCGTGAGAAATGAAATGAGATGGTAATGTTTCACGTGAATGAGGGATGAGAACTCACGGCTATCACAAAAATATACGGCTAAACAAAAATTAAATGAAGAATTATGGAAATTGAAAAGTCTAGCAATTGAAAAGTCAAAAGAAAAGGAAGAGTCTTTGCCTCTTCAAATTTCCATTTCTTTTAAAACAAATAAAACAAATAATTTCAGAAAAATACTTTTAAAACCGAAACAAAGTGAAAAAAAAATTAAATTTAAAGGAAAATAGAAAAGAATAAAAGAAATTGTTTAAAAATCCAAAACAGTGTCCAGAAATTACAAATAAATCACCATTGACTTTGGTAAATTGTTTACTTCATTTTAAAAATATTATAAAACAAAATTTTGAAATAAAAGGATTTTTAAAACATTTTCAAAGTGAAATAAATAATTAAATTTAGAGAAAATAGAAAAAGAACTAAAGAAATTGTTTATAAATTGGAAACAGGACATGAAAAGTACAAATAAATATCACTAGCCTTATAAAATTATATTTTACTTTAAAAAAAATAAAAGTTAAATAAATAAAATAAATAAGGAACAAAATAAGGACAAAAAGACAAGCACCATTGTCCAGTGGTTAATTGATTCGGCTTGGTGCAGGATGTCACTAGTTCGAAACTTGCTTTCGAACGTTTATTTGACATGGGATATGTTATCCCATTGATTTGTTGTATATAAAGTACCAGTTCAAAAAAAAAGGGAACAAAATAAAATAGGAATGAGAATAAATAATTTCTTAAGAAAATATAAAGATAAATAAAGAATTACTTTAATTATTTGAAATTAGGAATTAAAATTTATAAACAGATTACAGTTGACATTTGAAAATGTCAATAACACTTTTAAAAATGTTTAAAACCAAAATATATACGTAGCATGTTATTTTACACATATAAATATAATTATAACATTACATGACCAAATAAAATATTATTTATATAATTTAAAATAAACCATTTTGTTAAATACAGCAAATTACACACAATAGTTAAAAAAAGCATAACTTTCACATTATAAATTAGATTTCAACGAAACGAAAAGCAGTGTTCTTAAAATTTTATTTACTTTCATAATAAAAGATAAAATTCAAATTTTCAAATATTTAAAATTTAAATTTAAAAGTCAAAGTTTGACTATTTTAACCAAAATTCACTTTTAGGAAAATTATTCTATTTAGTCGTATTTGGAATTCTAATCTATATCAAAATCAAAGTTTGTATTTAAAATAACAAAATTTATTCTTTTTCATAAATAAAGCTTTTAAATCTGGAAATTCAATTTAAAAAAATTGTAAAATACAGGGTTGTTACATAGGCACTTAAAATCCCTCTCTATTAGTAATTAGATAATTGATATGTGATCTGAACTTGTAATCGTATTAACTCTCCATGTGTACTTGTTCCATAAGACTCATATTTTGCCTCTATTATTGAAGTCATTATAATGAATTGCTCATACCGTTAACTAGTGGAATTAAAAAATATGACAATATTTTCGTTAGACAACTTGTGCTCATTTAGGCACATGATATCAACTTTAGAGGAAACAAAATGTTATTTGACATCTTTTTCCTAGTAAAGGAATCGAGTTTCTCGCTTTCCACACTAATAACGACCTCAGTAATCCATTGCATTGCTCCTGACATTCGAGCTACTTGGAGCAGTTAAGCACCTTTTCCACTTCTTGAGCTCTTTGCCTTTACATTTAGATGTGATGCAAATTGTTCCCATGCTGGGTTATTTATAACATCCTTGTCTTCTGCAACTTGGAATTTTGTTGTATTATCTTTTTTCCCTAAAAAAGCTAGTTCTCATGTTATTGTGCTTATATAAACATGGTGCATCTGACAGACCGTTACTAAAGATTTCTGCCATAACTGGACATGCTGGGATGATGTTTATATAGGTAAAAATCGATGCTTCACATGTTATATTTTCAACAGGTTCTTCTTGTGTCACAGACTTCGCTGGGGCTTCTTAATGTGGGTTGCATCAGGCTTTTCTTTAACAGTTTGTGTAGTTGTTTACATAAATCAATTGGACGTTAACACCATTATTATTTGTTCCAAACTCCATTTCGAGAACATCCAATCAAATTACTGACGAGAATCAAACCTACAACCTCATCACTACCATGTAGATGCCTCTACCAACTATGCTTTAATACCATTGTTAGATCAGGTCCATCTAGTAAAGAGAAATGGGGTAGATTTCGGAATAACTCTTAAGCGAATCTTAATAGGCTTATGTAAAAAACTAACTAGAATTCAAATCCAAACTACAGATAATGTTTTAATTTAATTTAATTTGTTTATAATATTTGGTGAAAATTACAGATATGATATATATGTATATATAATATGGCAATATAAAATAACAACAGTATAACATGTGTAGAAAACATGTACACATACATATTGATATTGTTAAATCTATTGTGTACGTATATATAATAATTACTTGTGTATATAGCGCATTCATGCACATAATGGGGGAAATACGCATATCTAAGTGTGTATGTGTGTCTATACACACACATATGAATACGTCAAGATATATGTATATGGTTTTGTGTACACATATCTCAATACCAATTATATAGTATAGACCCACAAACACAAATATATATATATATATATATATATATTATAATAATATTTCCATGTTTAAAAAATTTACAAAACAAATATATAAAAATTTGAAATATATTGTACCTACGTATGTAAATCCAAATGTGCAGTAAAATCTAGTTAGTTCGACTAAATAAAATATTAATTTAAATTTGAAAATTAAAATTTAAATTTAAAACTTAAAACATATTAATTCAAAATTAATTAAATTAGGCCAAAAATATATTATATTTGAATTTAAAACCAATTTGTTAATCCAAAAATAACACATAAATTTAAAATTTAAAATCATAATCATAAATATCTAATATTTTGACTAATCAAATATCTTAATTCTACGAAATTCATCAACTTATTTTCGATTGTAAATATTTTCTAAGTACACCCATGCATATTTTGTTTTAGTAATAGATATATACGTATTATAAAAATTTAATAAATATGTTTATTTTTATATATAAAATTATTCTCGGTTGAGTATAAAATAATTCTATTTCAAATAAATTGCCGAGAGTTTTTTAAATATATATGTACATATTTGTTACACTAATTAACTAATATACATATATTATTTTAAATTGAGAAAACTATTTAATATTTAAATAAAAATATGTGTATAATATATATATAATTTAAGTAAATGATCCCTTTTAATTTGGGTTTGACTGTGCAAGAACGTTTAGTGGTTGAAGACCTTAATAATGCAATTGGAACTTAAGTTAGCATGCTTAGGCTAAAGTCAAGAGGCAAATGAGAGGTGGAAGGAGACAAAAACACTGAGTTTTACCATTAAGCCTTGAAAAGCAAACTTCACTCTAACAAAATCTCCTATTTAACAGATTCTAACGACTCCATTCTTTCATTGGCCTGTGAAATTAACAAATGTGTGATGGAGAATTTTCAAAGAATACTAGGTCCTGGTATCATTCCTGAGCTTAATATGGAGGTGCTTAATGAGGTTGATTTTCCTTCCCTATCAAAATCCCAAGCAGGCACTCCAGATCAACTTTTCTTTGATATTGAAGTGAAAAATATGGTTTTTAGCATTAATAACAATAGCTTTGGTGGGCCGGATGGGTTTAGCTTAAATTTTTTCAAGATTACACGGTAGTCTGTGGTCCAGTCTTTATCAATACTACACATAATTTCTTTAGATATGATGAACACTAGTTGGAATAAATGACACAAGTGTATGCTTGATGCTTAACTCCTTCTTTATTAATGATTTTAGGCCTATTTCATGTTGTAACACCATTTATAAATGCATAGCTAAGCTATTGGCTTATAGAAAGAAATCGGTCCTCCTATGTATTATGTTTAAGAACCAAGCTGCTTTTACTAGTAGCAGGAACATAGGCCACAATATGCTTATCACTCATAAGCTTATTAAAGGATATGAATATAAAACTATCATTCCTAGATGTTAAATGAAAGTGGACCTAATGAAAGCTTATGTTATTACATTATGGAGTGCTACCCAAACTTATGAAATAAATAAATTTTCCGTAATGACCTATATTTTACGTATCAAAGGATCATAAAATAATTTTATATTTATTCACATGAGGTCATATGACTCTAAAATTTTTGGAAGTTGCCCACAGGGATACTTTCCACATTTATGATTTTTGCCGAATTTTTATATTACCATTTTGACCTTGTATATCTTGTTTGGACTATAACTTTTGATAGGACCCGAGTTAGGATCTCAAACCACTTCCAGTGCTTCAGAATGATGGTTTATCATTCCTTAAAGTGACCATAATAGAAAACTGACTTACCATTTGAAAGTTATAGCTACTTTAAGTTTTGACTGTTAGTGGCCTGCATTAGTGGGTAATTAACTAAACCCATGTTTAGGTCCACTAACTCATCTCAAAAATTGTATTAAAGGGAGGATATAGGAACTAATCTAAGTCATTTCCATCTTCCTTAAAATTTCTCTAAACCTCCATTAACCCTAATTTCATCAAAAAACCTACCTTTTCCTTGCATATCTTAGTCAAATCATCGATTGGAGGGTGTGATTAGCATACAAAAGCTTGAGATTACTGTTTTTGCTGAGTTATGTTCATCTCCTTTATTGTCCACTTTAGATCTAAGGAAAAAATATATGTGGTATTTTGGGTATTTGGTGAGTGGTTCTTGACCTCTTTCTCTACTATGTATGTTTATATAGTTAAAAAAGATGTTTTAACATGATTTGGCCCTAAATTGTTTTAACTTCAATCACATTTTCATAGATATTTATGGCCGAATTTTAAAGGCTTTAAAATGGTTTTTAAATGGGTTTGCAACTTTTGTTCATGTTTATATGGTTGTGTAAAATTAGATCTAGACTAGGTATTCTTAATTATCATGTTCTTATGTATTGCATATACATACATACATACATACATACATACATACATACATGTATTTCTTGTTTATATGTCATGCTTTGATGTGGTTTTCTAGTTCTTTTATGTGCTTAGAGAAAAGGTTGGCGAATTTAGCAAATCGAAGGCAAATATGGTTGGAATTGGATGAAACTTGGAGGAGGGGCTTTAAAGCACGGGAGGAGCCTAGGAATCAAGTCACAACAAAATTGAAGCTAAGTAGGGGACTCAGTACCGAGAGCTTTTTATCGGTGCCGAGAGCTTACTATCGGTACCAAGAGCTTTTTCTTTATGGAAATCATCTCGGTGGGAGGTATTGCTTCAGGTCAAGGCTACGGGTGTCAAGCGAAGGTCAAGTGCAAGAATTTGGCTAAGTATTGGACTTAGTACCAAGAGCTTTTGAGGGCATGGAAATGAGATCTGTTGGAAGATATTTTGGAGTTGATGTCTAGACTTCCAGGAGGAGTGATTGGGGTCCAAGCACTTAGAAGATGGAGCTCTAAGGGAGGAGGAAAGAACTTAGCCAAAATTGACTAAGCATAACTATCAGTACCGAGAGCTTATTATTCGTATCAAGAGCTTATTATCGGTACCAGAACTTGTTATTGGTACTGAGAGATTGGTCCTTGACAGAAACAGGGTGGAACTTCTAGTAGCGGAAGCTTAAGCTCTGTAGGTCATGTTGAAAGTGTTTATTTGCTCGCTTGGGGTTTGATGGAGATGTAGTAGCACGATGACAGTTTTGGGACTTCGATAATGGAAACTCGATGGTGAATAGGGTTATATTCTGATGATGGAGGCTCGATATGAAAGAGAGTCGTGAATATTTTAGTCTACAAATATTGGGTTCTAGAAATGGTGACCCATGGGTAGAATGTGAGAATGGTTCTATCGTGGAATGGAGGAATTTGGAATGGTTCCTCGAGAATAACGGAAATTACATAGAGCGAGGAAGGGGCTTGGATATGCATGCTAAGGGATTGTCGATACTCAAACTATTTTCTACGTGAAATTATAAATATGAATTATAGGATATTGATTATAATAAAAATAATCTACATTAGTGAAATGATATTACTTAAGAAGTGAGATTATATAAATATGATTTATAAAAGTGATTTATAAATGGAAAGGGAATGAAAATTATATAAGTATATACATAGATATGATTTGTAAATGGAAATGGATTTAAAATAAGGAATTGGAGAATTTAAGTCCCGTTAATTTGGAAATGTTTTCAAAGGTTTCGGAAAAATAATAACACTATTATTTTGAAAATATTTTGGTTAGAAATGTTTTAAAGTAAGATTTAAAAGAGATGAAAAGCACTCAACTCACTTCATTCACTGGAAAATAATTCTGGTGATGTCAACTGCATCATCAGTATTCATTTTCAAGTTTCTGAGTGATGGATTACTATCTTAGTGATTTTCCATTAGAGTTTAGTTTTGGTAAACATGTTTGATTTTAAAATCCAACGTATGATTCGATAAGTATATGAAAATAAGATTTTGAACTTATAATTTGAAAATGGTATAGATAAGCAAAGAAAATTTGGAATTGGGATTTAAAATTAAAATTCAACTTGAGAAATGGATGAAATGAAGTTCAACTTAAAAAGGGTTAATTGAAATAGAATTGGATTTAAAATGAAATAGATGAATGTATTAAGTGAATTAATGAAATGGATAATGGAATGAATATGAATTTGAGTATAGTATGAAATATTGCTAAGCATATATTGAAATTAAAGTGAATGTAAGCGAAGTAAACGAGAATAGAGTGAATATTAATAATTAAATGTAAATTAATTGAATGTTAACAAGAAATGAAAGTGTATAAATATAATGTTGACATTTGGAAATATGAATTGGAATGGTTATGAATTAATTGGATGGATATTATTTATTGATGGTTTTCCTTGTTACATTGCAACATTTGCATATGGTTATTACATTGTCTATGTTATATATTGGTATTACTTTCTATAAACATATTCTCATTGGTTGTTGAGTGATTATTATGTGCAATGGTGTATCACATTTGGATCTCTCTTTCGCATTATATTGGTTGATATGCTTGCTGATACTAAAATAAGGTACACTTCTCGGATTATCTATTGTATTTTTATATTTTTCTCTACGGGATGCCTCATCCTCGAAGATGAGATGTATATTTGTGATCATATATATATTGTAAACTTTTACGTTCAAGCTACACAAAGAAGATGGCAGCGAAATTTTTCCTAAACTAAAGAGTTAGAAAATTTCTGAGAATTTTGAAATTTTTTTGATAACTAAGTTTGATTTGAATTATGACCTAAAATGGTTGAATGGATAGAAATTAGTTGGTATAGGTGAATGAAGTTAAAGACTTAAAAGATTTTGGAAATCTATTACAACTAATTGGTTTTGGAAAGTTAATGGGTTCGGGGCATTTTTCTTACTTGCTAATTTCGAGGACGAAATTATTTTAAGTGGGGAGAATGTAACGACCTAGAAATTTCAGTCATTTGAAATTGAAATATGTAATTTGTTTTAAATATTTGAAAGCCAATTTTATAAGTTAAACAACTTATATTTCAAATTCAACAATTTAATTGATAATTGAATTGTTAAATTGAATATTTGGAATTGTTAAAATGATTAATTATTGAATTTGATGTGAACAAAAATGATTTCAAAAGGTTGATTTAAATTCTGTTTGAATAAGAATGAAGATATAAACATTTATATTGGGATTAAAAGTGATTAATTTGGTTTTTATAATAATTCATTTTAATTAACATAAAAAATAGCCTTTCGCGGCACCATTTTGGATTTCGACGAAATTAGTGTCATTAGATCTGTGATAGTGAGTTATTGTATGCTGTCGAATTTCGTGATGATTGGACATATCGTTTGGTCGTGCGAGACCGAAACACATCGAAATTAATTTCAAAAATTATATAGTAATGGGGTTTTAATAGCTATCTTCTGTATATGATCGAATTAGGCCTTGGGACTAATTCCACTGTGTTCGGAATATGGGTATAACATATTGAACGTCAGCCGGCATGCCTCATTTGGAGTTCGAAAATTTAACTTGTGAATAGTGCTTTGAAAATTTTCTATATAAGGACACTAACTTTCTTCATTTGCAAACCCTATCCCTAATTGGTTTCAGCCGCCATTAAAACAATAGCTCCATCCAACGAACGACAATCAACAGAGCCTCTAGAGACTGAATTGGCCAACGACTTCCACTACAAACTTGGAGAGCACGAAAAGATGGACTTCGTCAAACAGTTGGACCATTGTAGATCATCGCATAGAGGTCAATTTTTAGCCGTGACCAGCAGCAGTGAGGGTGTATTTTTCGGTCACGTGCGGCAACGTGGTCACGTGCAGCAACGTAGGCAGGCGCGGTGACGATTCTCGGCAAGGCGACGGCGACAGTGGCAAATCGAAGGAGCGCGAACAGAAACAAATGTGTATGTGCGAGCCTGGATGTGCACGAGAAAGAGGGGGATGGAGGGTAATTAGTTTTAAACGTTTATTCATTTTAAGTTAATTATTAATTCAAAAGTTCATTAATCCATATCGAATTCATAAGAAGTCCAAATCGAACGCGATGAGTTGCATTGCGATCATATCAACGAGGGCTACATTATGGAGTTGGATTGGATGGATTCAGAGCTAGTAGGAATTTTGGTTAAAATTGAACATCTATTTAATTTTAATTCAAAACGGAACGTTTGGCGACTTTTGAAATCAATATGAGTTAATCTCACCGTTTTGGTTAGCCAGAAATATTGTATAGTCAATAAAATTATTTATTGGATGTGTGGATGTTTTATTGTTGATTATTATTAACTATTTGGATAATTTACTAGTTTAAATTGTTGGTTTAGATATATTCCCGCCCTTGGAGTAGATAAAATCCTGTTATGTTCCCATGTAAGAGCGGATGGTCCTTTGTATACGAATCCCACCTCGAAGCAGTTGATTTATATTTTAGGATTATGTATTGTATGTGATGCAGAGGGACAGGTTAGTGGAATCCAATAGGATTCCTCATACTGCTGATTTATTTTCATATACATTGATATATAATCGACTGGATGTTATATTTGATGATGTGGATATGGTTTTATTTATTTAGTGCTTTAGCATTGGGATTTATTTTTTGGCATTTTAAAATATTATAACTAATGATTTGATTTAAAAAGGGATTTCAAAGTGATATTAGAAATTATATATGTTTTAATAATTTTTCTTAGATTATTTAAAGAAAAAATGTATTTTAAAATGAAAAGTATAATTTTTGGACATTATAAATTACTAGTTTTATAAAATATTTTAAATATACATTTTCTTACTGTAAAATAAAGATTTTTGAAATCTTAAAATAAATTCGTCTTTAATAATAAAAGGGATGGTTTATTAAAGGAAAATAGAAATATTTTGATATATATATTTATTTGCCATTTTATATAAAGTTATATATATATGCACATATGTTAAAGATTATTTACAAACGTGAGATTTTTAAGTGTCATAATTTATAAAAGTGATATTTAACAAGTGAAGTGAAGATTTGTAAAATCATTTTTTTATTAATAAAAGTATGGATTTATAAATGGTGCTTATAAATTAAAGGAAACTATTATAATTTAATAAATTGATGAAATGATTCAAATGGTGGATTTATATAAGACGAGGAATGATATTTTAGAAAAAAATTGATTCTATTTTGGAAATTGAAGGTGATGGTAAATTTGGAATGTTAAACGATATTTTATAAATAGAAAGGAATTCATCTATATGGTGGCAACGTTAAAAACGGATGGTGATTGATATTTTTAAATGGGATTTATGAATAAATGAGATTTATAAAGGGAACAGAGTTATAAATGGCGTTCATAAATAAATGGATTTTATGAAAAGAAGTTTTATAATAGAGAATCAGATTTATAAATATAATTTTATAAATATTGAACTGATCATGTTGGAAATTATGTATGGATTTTTGTCAAAGAAATATAATTATGTTTTAAAAGTTGTTTATTTATATTAATATTGTTTTAAATTGGTTTATAGTATTTTAATATTTTGAAAGTTAATTATGTAAATTATTAATATGGTTTGATTATTTATCAATAAATTTTTGTAAATTAATTATTAGTATTTGGGACAATGTTGAAGATAAATTATTATTGATTTATTTAGGATGTTTTAGAATTTATTAATTATTATTTTAAAATATTTTAAAGTTAATATTTATTTATTTATAATGTTTACTATTATATAATGGTGCTTTTAAGTAAATGATTAGAATTATATTATAAATGTTTTTTGAGATTTATAAATAGGGTTTTATAAACAGATGTGGATTATAAGAAGAATCATATAACTTGTTTTGGAAAACGTAAAGGAAGATTGGTTAAAAGATAAAAGAGTTTTATAAATAGTTTTAGATATTTATAAAAGAAAATATAGAAATGGGTTTATAGATTTATAAAAGGAGTTTTATAAATGGTTTATGAATTTATAATGGGGTTTATAAATGATTTTAGAATTGAATAAAAGGGGAATCTTCCCAAATGCTAGTGAATATACTTATACCGTTGAGATAAGTATATGGATATTATTCTAGGTATTGAGAAATATGGATTTGTGGCTATATATATAAAGAGTTTTGATTCAAGTATTACAAAGTGAATTTAAATTAATGGAAGATTAATTAAAAGGAGGTTAATGGTTGCCAATGTGCTTAAACATTGTTGGTTTTTCCTATGGAATCAAATCCCTGATTAAATATTTTCTATTTGATTGTTAAATAACCGATTATCGAATTTGGGCCTAAAACGTAACTTTGGAAATATCTAGAAGAAACGCACGAGTTATATATCACTGTCATATCTGATGATATTGTACTATGGTATAAATCTCGTTTCGTTCTCCTAGGACAATGATAAGGAAATCTGTCCACTAATAGTTAGGAGGTGATCTCCGCTCTAATCTTTAACTGTTTGTTTCTCAAAGAACAAGGCCGAGTTTACCAGAAATTAACAAATGTTGTTTCAAAGAGACCGAGATTGGATAGGTTATCCAAAAATCACTTTGATCCAACTCAAGCATTTCAAAGTGAAGATATCTTGAAGATGATGGAATTGAAGACTGAGCTCTTAAGCATCTCATTCAGTCCCAAACAAACTTGTATGGATGAATGCTGATATTGCATTATTGCTTGGAGCGCAGTGTTAGCATTCCAAGTGAGAAGTGTTATATAAAGGTAAAACGTAGCCTGAGCCTCATCAATCGGGAAATGACAAAAATTGGGCATGTAACAAGGCCAAGTTAGTCGCTCCCATTAGGGTATGGTCATTCCAAATCTAGATCGACTATTGTTTACTCATGTATGCTTCGGGGTCCAATAACAAAGTGGGGTGATCATATTCGGTACTACTAGTCAAGTGGTAGGCCAATCCTGTGTGGCAGTGGTAGAAGATGTTCTTGTCAGATCCCTGTGCATTTTTCCTAGAGATGCACCATCGAAAGGAAGTTCCTTACCTTATCATAGTATGGAATCCATTCTCCAGTACGAGCCCTTACGGTTTCAGTTGTATAACTATTATACTGGAATTTAATTAATATAACAATTTTGGCTATGATTAATAAGTATTTGTGTCTTAGACACTATTATAATGTCAGAGAATTTATTTGAAATATTTTGGTTATTGTAAGGTAAAAGCCCGTCTGTATTTATGTGCGGTGTGGTCTTACGAGATACTTTTGTTTTCAAAGGTTTTTATAACTTTAAAATTCAATTAGGTGTGTTTTCTCACGTTGGTTTTCCAAACTAACTCGGGTGTTATTTTATTACAATGCTCGGGTCAGACGAAGTGTTATCCAGTGCCCTGACCCAGCTATATTAGGCTAATCGCACGGGCCAGACACAACTGTTGATGAGAAGGATAATTATGACGCAACAACTGAGTGACCAAGATATAAGGTATGGATAGTTATACGGAGCCCGGATGGGACAAAGTTGATAGCTGGACAGCACGGGATGTTAGAAAGATAGGAGTTAGCATATATAAGAGAGGGATCGACATAGTAGATGATGGATATGGATGGGATGGAACAGGGTTTGATGTAACACAAAGAAGTCACAAGGATAAGTGTGATCATTTAGTTATGTAGTCAACTTAGAAGGTGTGCAGAGGGATCGGCATAGGACATGATATGATGGATAGAGAGGGATCGGCATGGTGTGACTCGTAAGATAGGGGTCAGCATGATATATTTGTAAGAAAGGGATCGACATGATGTACTCATGAGAGATGGATCAGCATAGTAAGGCTCATGAGAGATGGTTCGGCATGATGTACTCGTGAAAGATGGATCGGCATAGTAAGACTTGTGAGGGATAGTTCAGCATCATAAGGCTGTGAGAGATGGATTGGCATAGTGAGGCTCATGAGAGATGGATCGACATACACCTCTAAGGAAATATGGATTGGTATATGTTGGATATCCAGGAGGGGTCGGTACTCCTTTGACCAGATTGGGATTTGAAACAAAGTACTACAAGAACTAGAGCTCCACGTGTCCAAACGACATGATATTTGAAGCACCATCATGTTAGACCATAAGGGAGCTACCATAGGATCACTTTCCCAAACTCAACATATGGAGGGATCGGTACCAATCCCTATCCATTGAGAGTTGGGCCTAGCCCTCCCCATGGTGGGCCCATATGATGGAGGAGATCCTGTTGCCGAAGTTTCAGTCAGATTGGAGGCCGCCTTCATCTATAAATACAAGCATAAGGGGCCATTCTAGGGACTCTTACGCTGCTAGTTAAACTCCACCATTATTTTAGCCAACTTCCCTTATTCCTTTCTAATCTCTTGTTGTTTCTTCCTTTTTGTAATTGTAATCAAGTGAATTAAGAAGCAATAAAGAGAATATTCAAAGTAGACGTAGGCAATCAGTGCGAACCACTATAAATCTTGGTTTTTGTGCTTTTTATTGTGTTTTTTTTATATTTTGTGATATTCCTCTGTTTTTATTTAATTTATTCATTTATTTCACTACTTAAATCTGTTCTTGGATGTTTGTGGCCAATTTGGTTGCAAACATTTTGGTGCTTTCATTGAGAACCTTAATTCTCAGCCTGCTAGGATCGCCTTTTTTGCTACTGGATTGAGGAAATCCCCCAGAGGAGATCTAGATTCATCTTCAGAAGCTTGTAGATACTACTTAGATTTACCATGATCTAAGCAAAGAAATCCAGGCTAGTAGGCGCACTGGATCTACTTACCATAATGTTAATGCTAACGAAACTACCAATGTCCAATAAGGGGCTCCAAGCAACCATCCTGCTAATGTGATTGTGGAGCATGTTGCAGTCCATAACTCCATTGATTCCATAACTAGAGCTGAATTCAATGACTTGATTAATGAGTTGATGGAGAGTCATAGGCTGCTAAACAAGAAAATCCATACTAATGCCAACTTGATAAACCGGATTGCTCAACGGGAGCGCCAAAGCGCCAGAAGGGATCTTGCGTCTTACTCAGCGTCAGACAGCTCAACTTCATCAAATGAACATCACAGGCGAAGGCATCGCAAAGTTGAAGTGGCACAAATGGGAACATCGGAGAAACGCTTGGCAGACCAACATGGTCTGCCAAGACGGGTCGGTGCCGATCACTTCCTAAGGATCGGTATCGATCCCTCAGCCAGGGGAACTGCTCCTCAAGTGCAATTGGGGAATCATGCTCGTGCTAGATCCAGGAACTTGGATGCTGGAGTATGTTTGGATGCTGACCGACTACCTCTCCGAAACGATAACGAGGTGAATGATCAGAATGCACATCAGGAAGATGATAGGTAAAGGAGGCGTGAGATGGCCCATAGACACTGACCAGAACATTCACGCGAGGTGGAGCATGACCACCACTTGGCGCCACCTATCTAGACACCGGACTTATGAGAAATGGTCAAACAATTGGTGAGGGAGAACCAGGGTTTGACGAATGATGATTGGGGAGTCTTTAGGAACCATACTCCATTTACTAATAGTGTTTTACATCTGGAATATCCTAGAAGGTTTAACATGCCTACGTTGCCTGCCTATGAGGGGAAAATCGACCCCAGACAGCACATCATGAGGTACGAGTGGTTGATGGACTCAACAAGAGCGAATGACGCCAGCAAATGTAGATGCTTCAATATAACCCTCTCTGGGATCGCCACCATGTGGTTCACAAGATTACCCATGTGATCAATATCAAGATTTAATGAACTTGCAACAAGGTTTGTAGAGCAGTTCCGAATCCACACTACTCGCCCTAAAGATATGATGTCATTATCAAGTGTAATCCAGGCTCCGGGGGAATCGATGAAGGACTACTTGTAGAGATTTCATATTGCGGCCACCGAAGTCAGTAATTAAAATGACCATGCGATACTCATAGCTATGATGGGAGGGGTCGACCCAGGATCCGAATTCAGTGCCTGGCTAGTTGGAAAACCGCCGACCATGCTGGAATGTTTCTATTCAAGACATCCCAGTTTATGAGAAAGGAGGAAGCTAGATTTTTTTAGAAAAAGCAATGCTTCGGGGTTCAGTAGGGAAGCGGTACAAACAACATCGCGATAAAACAGTCTGCTAAGATTTTTGGGAAGGTGCGGGTCAATGTTCAAAACAAGACGAATCAGTAGAAAAGAAGTGGTGAAGGGAATCGAGATCGGATGAGGAAGCCCGGAAGGCCAAAGCCTAGGTTTCCTATGTATGACAGCTATACACCTCTGAATGCATCTCTGGAGAATATTTACATGTCCATTTGTGATACTTTTCAATATAAGAAGCTATGTCCAAAAGGGTTGATAGAAACGTAAAAGAAAACTAGGAAGTATTGCTATTTTCATGAATGTTATAGGCACAAAACAAATGAGTGTAGGCATCTCTAGGACGCTATTGAGAAATTGATTTGGGAGAAAAGTTGCAGCAGTTTGTGAAAAATCCACATGACTGTGGACAGGGGACGTCCGACCCAACCGAGGGCAGGCTCCGTGTAGGGCTGAGGAGCCTGTACAGGCCAATGGAAGGTTAGTAATAAACACAATAGTTGGTGGACCACATCCTGTGGACAAGAGTTGGCAGGAAATGTAGCGCTATGCTAGTTCGATGTGACTTGTGGATTTTGAATGTAGTGCAAATACGGAGGATGAAAATCTGACCAAGAAACTACGTACGATGATTGATGGTATAGTATCCAGAAGTAGGGATCCCAATAGAGTCGAGACCCCTACTATTGATCTAATGGTTATCTCAACCATGATTGGCCCTTCTCCGATGAGGAGAATTTTGATTGATTGTAGAAGTCGTGTCAACATTACCTTTAAGAAGGCATACGATCAAATGAGGATAGAGGCTAAGGATTTGGAACCATCTAAAGCTCATATACACGGTTTCAACGGTGTGGTGACTGAGGCAATAGGATATGTCGAATTTCCAGTTGAGCTAGTAGAAGGTGAACGTAGGAGGTTGCAGATCCTACCGTTCATTATTTTGGATGTTGATTCACCGTACAATGTTTTTTTGGGTTGTCCGACCATGGCTGAGTCTCGGGCAGCTTTGGCCCCATGGTGTTTGATACGAAATTTCCGACTGATAATGGAGTAGGTGTTGTGCATGGTGATTAGGCAACTGGACATGCCTTAGAGGGGCTCAGCGGAAAGAGAAGGAAAGGGTATGGACAAGTCTGTCTGCATCCAAGTTACTGAAGATTGACAAATGGCGCTTAAGCCTTAGCTTGGGTACCACGTCGGTTCTATAGGGATATAGATCAGATAGATGATGAGAAGGAACCTAAGAAGACCAAGACGGCAGCGGTTGAGTTGACGATTGATATAACAGTCACCCACGACGACCCATCGTGGGCGTTGAAGATTGGTTCGCAACTCATGATGAGAGAACTTGCTAATTTCCTCCGAGTGAATCTGGATGTATTCACTAAGACTCATTTTTACATGTGTGGATCTCGCCTACCATTGCGAGCCATGCATTGAACATTGACCCAAAGTATGTACCGGTGAAGCAAAAAAGGTGAGGCATGGACTCAGAGTGGTCTATGGTTCTTAAAAAGAAGTTGGATAAACTTAAAGTCAATGGATTTATTCACGACGCCCTCTATCCTAAATGGATATCTAATCCCGTGCCGGTGAAGAAGGCAAATGCAAAGTGGAGAATGTGCATTGGCTATTTAGACTTAAACAAGGCATACTCTAAAGATTGATTTTTCCTTTCTAAAATTGATCAACTGGTCTACTCAACTGTAGGGCATGAATTTTTATCATTTATGGATGGGTAGTCGGGGTATAACCAAATCTCAATGCATATCCTAGATCAAGAACATACCAATTTGGTGACGGATGTTGGATTATACTGTTACATAGTGATGTCGTTTGGATTAAAGAACGCTGGAGCAACCTATCAACGTTTGGTTAACCAAATGCTTAAGGATCGGATTGGGAGGACGATGGAAGTCTATGTGGATGATATTCTCATGAAGTCATGACGATCAAACGACTACATTCGGGACTAGGCGAAGATGTTTGATATCCTTCGATTCTATAACATGAAAATCAACCCTCTGAAGTGCTCATTCGGTGTTGCATCAGGAGAGCTCTTGGGCTTTATTATCAATGCACGAGGAATTGAAGTTAATCTAGAAAAGGTTCAGGCCATTTGGGATATGCAAGCGCTTTGAACCATTAAACAAGTACAGAGTCTGAATGGGAAGGTTATTGCTTTGAGTCGAATCATTTCCAAGGCAACCGATAACGCATTCCTTTCTTTGACCTGATAAGGAAGGGAAAGAGTAATTTCAAGTGGACCCAAGATTGTGAAGACGCATTTCGAACTCCGGTAAATCATTTGGAGAGACCCCTTGTCTTGTCAAAGCTGGCAGATCACGAGGAGTTGTATATTTACTTAGCCGTATCGTCGGATGCCATAAGTGTCGCCCTGATTCGCAAGGAGAACCAGATTCAGAGACTGGTGTATTACGTCAGCAAGCGATTAATGGATGTGGAGAGAAACTACCCGAAGATAGAGAAATTGGCATACTTCTTGTTAATCGCGTCATGCAAACTTCGCACGTATTTCCAGGCCTATCTAATCCACACTTACACCGACCAGCCATTACGACAAGTCCTACAATGACCTGAGACCTCTGAAAGGTTGCTTAAATGGAACATAAACTCGGCCAGTTTGACATTATATATCTGCCGCGAAGAGCTATCCAGGGATAAGCATTGACAGACTTCATAGTAGAGTTCATTGTGCAGGATGAGCCTCCAGAGAGTGGTGTAATCTCTACTATACGATGGAAGGTGTACACTAATGGAGCATCTAATGATCATTGTTCCAGGGCTGGAATTGTTCTTGTAACCCCTGAAAATCGGTCAATTTATTATGCTTTGAAACTTGATTTTCCTACTCAAAATAATAAAGCAGAGTATGAAGCATTGATTGCTGGACTAAAAATCGCTAGAGAGCTCGGAGTAAAGTCTCTCGAAATCTTCTACGACTCACTATTGTGGTGTATCAAGTAGGAGGAGATTATTAGGCTAAGGGACAACGACCTGCCCCATATCTTACCCGAGTTCAGGAGCTGTTGGTGGATATCGAATACTATCAGATTTTGCATATCTCGCATGAGCAGAACGGAGAAGCTGACTCATTGGAAAAGTTCGCGAGTAATGATGATGCACAATAAATAGACTTGATTCCACCCGAGATATTGAATACTTAAGTATAAATATGATGGAAGCTAATCAATTACTAGAAGCGGATCCCGAAAGGGAATCATGGTGATTCCATTTAAAGAATAATTTTTGCGTGGAATCTTGCCTGAGTAGAGAAACGAAAAGCGTCAAGTCCTTCGCAAAGCTTCATGGTATATTATGCAAGAATGAACATGTATAAAAGGGGGTTTTCCATTCCCTTACTCTGGTGTATCGCTTATGATGAGGTAAAGTGTGTCTTGAAAGAAATCTATAAGGGAGAATGTGGCGATCACACTAGGGGGCAAACTTTAGCAAAAAGGATACTCCGCAATGGATATTACTGGTCAACTGTGAACCAGGATGCTGCTGATTATGTGGGATGATGCGATAATGCTAGATATATGCAAAGTACCAAGAGCCCCACTGATGAAGATCACACAAATGGTCATTCCATGCCCGTTTTCCATGTGGGGTATCGACATCATCGGCTCTTTACTGATCTCCGAAGTTAACGCGAAGTATGCAATTGTCGCGGTTGACTACTTCACCAAATAGGCCGAGGTGGAGCCGTTAGCCATGATTACAACCAAGAAGGTTATTAATTTCATTGTTCAAAATATCATATGTCATTTCGGACTTCCATGAACTATCGTGACAGATAATGAGACTCGGTACGGTAGCAATGAATTTAAAGAATTTTGCCGGAGGTATCGTATTAACAAGAGGTTTGAGGCAGTTGCTCACCCTCAGGTGAATGGATAGGTTGAAGCTGTAAAAAAGATTATCAGATTTATTCTAAAAATCATTTGGAGAGGGCTAGAGGCAAGTTAGTGGATGAGTTTCCTACGGTACTTTGGGCCTACAAGACCACTCACAAGTCCGCGACTAGCCATACTTCATTCACTTTTTCCTATGGAGCCGATGCAATTATTCAAATAAAATTCGAAGTCCATTCTCATCGAGTGACTTACTACGACTCCAGAATGAACCAAGATCTTCTCTTGGAATCTTTGGACTTTATCTATGAGAAGCGCGAGGAGGTCGTTTGAGAGCAGCTGCACATAGACATCGAATCGCCCAATATTACAACACGAAAGTCCGATCGAGAACCTTCGAAGTTGGCGATCTTGTCCTAAAATGAGTTATTCTAGTCCCATCACACATGAATCTGACATGGTAAGGACCATACGTCATTGAACAGAGACTTGGAGAAGGAACTTTCAAGATAGCAACTGTTGATGGTGCGACACTTCCAAGAGCATGGAATAACAAGCATTTATAACGCTATTTAACCTAGAATATTTCCTTTGTATTCTAGCACTAGTTGTTTTCAGCAATTAATTTAGTGTTTGATCTTTTCAATATGTAATAAGATAAGTTATTTTGTTCCATTCATATGATGAATAAAATCTAAAGCCTCCTTTGCATAAACTACTGTTATTATATTTTATGATAAGTATACAATAAAACTGATTGATATCAATATGTGCGATGTGCGAACAAATTCATGGAGTTTGAAGTCGATCAATCATACCAATCCTCCATGGGATCCAACAAGGTGAGCTCCATAAGTCTGCCCGGTTGATGACTCCCATAGACGAACCAAAAAGCAGTGCTCGCAATAAGGAACAAAGACCGCCGACGATGACGAGACGTGAAAAACTCTAAGTCCCCGACTACGGGCTAAAGGATAAACAATTTAACCAAAAAACGACTACCACGGGAGAAAACACAGCTGCCCACGAGAAGAACTTCAAGTTCCCGACTGTAGGCTAGAGTATAAACTATTTGGTGGAAAAACGACTACCATGGGTGGAAACACAACTGCGCACGAGAAAACTCTAAGTCCCCAACTATGGGCTAGAGTATAAACTATTTGTTGGAAAAAACGACTAGCACAGGTGGAAACATGACTGCCTATAAGAAAAACTCTGAGTCCCCGACTGCGAACTAGAGTATAAACCATTTGGTGGAAAAATGACTGCCATAGGCAGAAACACGACTGCCCACGAGAAAAACTCTAAGTCCCCAACGGTGAGCTAAAGTATAAGCCATTTGGTGGAAAAACAACTACCATTGGCGAAAACATACTATCTACGAGAATAACTCTAAGTCCCCGACTGCGGGTTAGAGTATAAACCATTTGGAAAAAAAATGACTACCATGGGCAGAAACATGACCGCCCACGAGAAAAACTCTAAGTCCCCAACTACGGGCTAGAGTATAAACCGTTTAGCGGAAAAACGACTGCTACGGGAGGAAACACGACTGGCCACGAGAAAAACTCTAAGTCCCACAGCACGGATTAGAGTTTGAGCAATTCAAGTTTAAATGATCACCCACGGGAAAATTCTAAGTCCTCGGAGTATGGATTGAGGCAGGAACATAAATTGAGCATGGATTGAATACTCGCAAAATAATTCCAAGTCCCCAGACCGTGGAAAAATTCATAAACTCGATAGGTGGACGGATAGATCTCGGTTATTCTCTATCCCACGAGTTCCCATCCCAAATCGATGGAAGAAATTCGAACTGCTAAAGATAAGATATGGCCTTTCATTACAATTCTGGCTTAGCGTTGCTTACGACTTAAGACAACGACCACATAGATGCCTTGAGATTGAGATGGTGAATTAATAACGAGACTTGTGAGAATTATTACAAGTACATGAAATGGGAAGTAATTATTCTATTGTTAATGTAATAATCTGCATGACGATTAATCAAAAAACAAAAGCTTTTATTCACTATCTCAAAAATTCGTTACATGTTATTCCAAAATTTCAAGATCCATGCCCTTACACCTACCGCTAAGAAAAAGAAATACACATCTAAACTGTCCAAACCATGTAAAACGACACCAACTACTAACAATTTTTCGGCTTCTTCTCCTTTCTCAGTTTTTTAGGAGTAGAATCAGTTGGACATCTTTTTCGGGACCCTTTGCAGCCCTTAGTGGAGACGCTTGAAGAAGAAAGAGGAATTTCAATAGGAGTTATCCCGCCAGGTGGAATGACTTGCAGAGCTACAGGACTAGGATTTTCGACTACCACCTCAAGGGGGCTCCACATTGACATTGCGCTTTGATTTATCTTCTTCTTCAATCTGCTCCTTCATACTGGTTTTGAGTATGCTCCGAGGCACCCGTGACCACTACATTATCTAATTCTTTAGCAAAGGATGAGTCCTCGAGCTTATCCTCGTCAAATGCACCGATGACTTAAGCATTGGGCCCCGGAATATCTGAAGCAGCCGGAGCTTCGATCGTTTTCTCTTGTTGCTCCATGGCGACATCGCTCCTAGGAGTTTTCTCTAGACCGGGATGAACCATAAGAGTTAATTGAAGCACAGGCATTAGTCAATGGTCGTTATGCATCAAAAAAACAGCTTTTGAGTTCAAAAAAGTTCATTGCAATACCAATGTCCGGTTGGCTCTCAGTGGTCATTAGAGTGCCACCTTCAAGAATGAGAGATAGCATTTGTAGACCAAGATTGGGTCTATCCAGATCATAGCCGATATGTTGCTCCGTGAGTTGAGAAGATGATGTTCTAGCAATTTGAGTAGGAGAAGGAACCTTAAGATTGGTTCTAGAGGACCCAGCGATGCCTTTCCTTCTTTAGCCAGTGCAGGAGCCTTAGAGAATTGAAGTTTCGCGGCGGCCAGATCGGACAGCTCATTTCCTCGAAGCACCTCTTGCATAAGTACAACTATACCTAATTCTTCCTTCTTGATTTTGGTTATAAGCTCCTAGGCTTCAGTAAGCGATTCAAGATAGCCTTCGCCTAGAAAGGTCAAGTCACGGTGAAGAAGAACTTTTGCATTATATTCGACGATGAGCGGATCGAACAAGTTCTCGGTCTCTTCTCTACCGAACTCGTTGGCAGCATCTACTCGAGAGTTGGCTTCTTCGAGCACTTCTTTTCTGCCCTCTTCGTGGGCTACTTCGTTTAAGGCTTCGATCTGGGCAAATTGTTTGCCAAGCTTCGTTCTTAAGTTTCTTGCCTTAATGATCTCCTCGTAGAATCTCTACGATTCTTCCTGCGCCTCGACCTTTTCCTCCCTCTCTTTGTATAATAATTTTTAAGCTCTTCAACATGACGAGCTAAAACCTCCTTATCCTTTTGTAAGGAGTCCTTTTCTAAGGCCAGATTGGCACTGTGATGGAGCACTGCATCCAGTTCCTTTTCGTGCGAAGTCTCCAAACGACCTACTGCCTTTGTCGTTTCTTTCACATTCTTCTTTTCCTCGGCAAGTTGGGTTTTATATTCAAGCAGCTCAGCATCCTGATACTTGATGATGTCTTTATCATGAATAGCCTCTAACTTGAGGCAGTCAATTTCATGCTTGTGCTCGATAGAGACTTTGGAGATTTTCTCAGCCAAGTGAACAAACATTCATGTTGGACGTACACGTCATTCTTGCATGCTAATGAGCTCTCTTTGGAACTTCTAGGAATGATGTGTACGGATGGGAGGAACTTAAGTCCATCAAAGTAGATTTTTGGAAAGGTAGCTTTGAGTTCCGCCAACTTTTCCATAATAGTAGGACCATGAGCAGGAACTGGCGGAAGCGGATCTGAAGTGACAAGCGGGTGCTTTTCAGAATGGCACTCGCGTGATTGCCTTGAAGTTGACGACCTGGAATGTTGATCGTGAGGCGCAACAGCATAGGAATCCCGATGCGAGGACTTATCTCCACTATTAGCGGGAAGGTTTGATTGATCATCATGGTGGGGAGTGTGTGGTTAAGACTTCCGTCTGGGCCAAGAAGAAGACTCTCGAGAATAATAGTCTTTGTCTCGCCCATTATCTCTATCTCTATGTCTTCCAAATTCTAAATCTCGGGTTGAGCGATAATAAGTAGAAGAACCCCGAAGACGGTCGAAAGTGTGAGAATGTGACATTGCACCTATAAAGAGCCAGATAGAAGCATATTAAAAGTTTCAACACGAAGAATTAATAACAAGTGTATGGTGGAGTGTAGGTGTTTGTTTGTGTCCTGGTGTTTTCCTCGATGAACTGATAACATTGGCTTTACTCATCGGAATTCCCTCCCCTCTATTGGAAGGTTGCATGCCTTCATTTCTTCTAGTGAGAGAGTTGATCCCTTCAACGTCAATATTAAAGAAGTCATAATTTAATATGTCATCTGGAATTAGAATGTTGGAGAGCCTCCAATGAACTTTCCATTTGTTGGGAAGACGACTCCTTTTCAAGTGGGGTTATGAAGAATTCCGGATTTGCCCCGGCCTTACTCTTTCGCGGCTTATAAACTAACCTTTTTCTCCACTTCGAGGGAGTTTTCATTTTGTTGGTCTGTGGCGCTTCGACTACCGGCATTTTTCCAGGGCCTACATCTTTGCTTCTCGGCCCAGCATCTTAAGATTATCTTATCTCTCTCTCTCTCTTCGATGTCTTCCTGGTTTCCCGCAACAGGGGGCACCACGGGGAGCTTGCTTCTACCCTCCCATCAACAACAATTTTCTGGACTGCTTTACTCCCAATAAGTCCAATTTTGCGGCTGTCTTCCAACAGCCCAAATAATTAAAGCAACTCATTAATGACAAGAAATTTGATTCCCTGATCTTCAACGGGAGTGGCACAAATGGCAGCAACGGCCCTATAATACTCGACGCTTTCAGGTCGAGGGCTAACATCTGAAAAAACTGGAGATATTAGTATGTTTAAAGAAGAAATTACGACGTGAACTGTCGAACTAAAGACAGAGACAAGAATGACCCTTACGTCCTTCCAACCATCTTCTTGCGAAACCAAGAGGACATCATACATAGAACCACTCTTGCTTGAATAGAGATAACTTTTCCATGCAACTGTTAAGACATGGCATTTGGGCAAGGGTTCAAGAAAGATATATGAAGGGCTCCATGTCCATCTTTTAAAATTGCAGTTGTATTTGATGTCTTTGAAAGTCGGTGGACGGAACATTCATAAAGAGGAGGAAGGTTACATGAACAAAGGCATAGCTGTTAGGGTGCAACTGGGTAGGAGCAATCCTTAGATACCTCAGCATTTCCCGAATGAAGGAGTTGAAAGGTGGCACACATCCGGCCCAGCACATAAACTTGTTGCAAGCAGTATATCCAGCTGGGGGCAAGTGGGGCTTATCTTGCCTCGATGGAACTAAAATGTCTTCAAAAGGAATTCCATGGATGGAACACAATTAATGAAGAGCGGCTTCGTCGATTCTAGATGCTTGTGAGCCCACAGGGTTATTTAGAATGATAGCACCCTCAACGGCATCAGGAGCCGGATTGATAATTTCTGTGGGAAGGACTACAATGTCAAAAAAGAGTTTTGGTTACGGGTCGGATGCCTCTACTTGTTCTGTATGGCGACTCAGAGAAGGTTTGTCCGATATGGTGACAGAGCTTAACCTTGCCCCAGAAACAGTGTATTTTGCGGTGGACTCAGAAGACATTTTGTCAACGCATTTCGTGCAGCTTGAAATCTATGTCAGCTATACTCAGTAGACAATCAACATTATAAATAATAAACTGTTCCCCCTGTGTCGTGTGTGAACTAGTGCAGTGCAGTGTGAAACAAGCAAAGACAGTTTGAAATCATAAAAGCGAGAATAAATATTAAAACTTGGAGCCCCATTCAGAGAGACCGTCATCACTGACTGTCTCAATCAACAAAGAAGTTGACCCATAACGAGAGCTTTAGGATTGGTTATCAATATATTTAGATGTGAAGTTTTGTTTTTAATGTAATTTTTCATCTAGTTCATGTCAAGAAGTCCGAAGATGTGCTTAATTTGAGATTAAGTCCAGCAACCCAAGTTTGAGTAAGGCAATATGTAATGTAGAGTTTAGAAGACTTAATTCAAAATTAGCATTCTATGAAAATACCGATCCCTCGGTTCCCTACGCTGATCCCTTTCCTTTAGCCTATATGCCAACCCCTATTTTTTAACTCCTAAGCCAATCCCTACATTTAAACCTCTATGTCTTTCCCTTAAACAAGCAGTTATTACCGATCCTTCATCCTAGCATCACTACCAATCCCTCTCTACAAATATTACTGGTCCCTATACTATAACTCGTCTACCAACGCTGATCCTTGCACTTAAAACATCAATACCTATCCCTCATTCACTAACATGGTTTGCCGAACCTCCTCGCCTAATACGAACACCTACCGACCCCTCATAAACCCCTTCTCTACGCCGATCCCTAACATTAAATACTCTCCATCCCATCAACAAATTACTAAGTACTGAACCCTCCTTCCCTCTTCATCTTTTCTCTTTCTCCAGCGCCCTTATCTCCTCCTTCAATCTCGCCTAACTTAATACCATCCATCAAATCGTTTGCCTAGAGACACCTCGAACATGCACAAGCTCTAAAATTCATGAATCAAATGATATGGTTATAAAAAGGAAACATACCTATTAAAATTAAATTATGAGCACATGGCTAAAGCTTGGATTAAGGGTGAGTTACTAGTGGTTTTGATCAAGAATGAGGTCTCGCGTTTGAGCTTAATGTTAAAGATGAAGATTTTTCTTCTTTCAAACCGTTTGGCTATGTGTAGAAAGTAGGAAAAAAGCTTAAGTGTTGAGGAATGTCAAGTGAGGAGGGAAAAAAAAGGAATGCGAGTTTATATGTGAGCGGCGGATAGGGAGTCGAACCGGTCGTTGAGGGTGACTAAGTCAAAGCAAGAAAAAAGAGAAGAGAAAGGGTCGGCGTTATGGTATGTCGAACCCTATTGTATGTTTTTAATGATGGATTAGTGGGCGGTATACCTATCCCTCCAGAAACACAAAAAACAAAAAAAGAAAGAGATGTGTGAATGATGGATATGGATGGAATAAAAAGTGGAGCAAAGAAGTGATAAACAACTAGAAAGTGGCAGATGATTGTCATCTTGAAGATTCAGTTGAAAACATAAGTGTACAGAGAACTATTGAACTCGACAACGACTTGCGAATGTCCAAAAACGTCCAGGGGCCGATAACAGAAATGTGTATATGAACGTGCATGGGAGAGATTAAAGGATTCAATCTATTGAAATTAACTGAAATTGCGGTTTAGCATGAAATGATCCAATTTCAAATCAGAAGAAAACCTATAAATCATGTGCGACCAAGTCTGTGCAAACTAATGGAATACGACATCAGACTTGTATCATTGAAGACCAATGGGGAACAAAGATCAGCCAGAAAGTTGGACAGACTTCTTCCCGGCAACTAAGGTTTTTTAATTCAAAGCACATCATGTTACTCACATGACATACTTTGGGGGGCAAATGTTATCAGGTGTCATGACCTGATTATATTGGGCTAGTCGCACGGGCCAGACACGACTGTTGATGAGGAAGATAATCATGAGGCAACGGCTGCGTGACCAAGATATAAGGCTCGAAAAGTTATACGAAGCCCGGTGGGGAAGAGTTGATAGATGGACAGCGCGAGATGTCAGAAAGATAGGAGTTATCACATATAAGAGAGGGATCAGCATAGTAGGTGATGGATATGGATGAGATGGAATAGGATTCGGTGTAACATGAAGAAGTCACAAGGATCGGTATGATCATTTAGTTAGGTAGTCAACTTAGAAGGGGTGTAGAGGGATCAACATAAGACATGATATGATAAATAGAAAGGGATTGGCATGGTGTGACTCATAACATAAGGGTTGGAATGATATATTCATAAGAGAGGGATCGGCATGATTTACTTGTAAGAGACGGATTGGCATAGTAAGGCTTATGAGAGATGGTTCGGCATGATGTACTCGTGAGAGATGGATCGACATAGTAAGACTTGTGAGAAATGGTTCGGCATGATGTAAGAGATGGATCGACATAGTCATGAGAAATGGTTCTGCATAGTAAGGCTCGTGAGAGATGGATATGCATAGTGAGGCTCATGAGAGATGGATCGGCATACACCTCTTAAGAAATATGGATTTGTTCCAGGAAGGGCCAGCATTCCCCTAACCAGACTGGGATTTGAACTAGTACTACAAGAACTAAAGCTCCATATGTCCAAACGTTATGATTTTTGAAGCACCATCATGTTAGACCATAAGGGAGCTACCATAGGGATCATTAACCCAAAATCGACACATGGAGGGATCGGTGTTGATCCCTATCCATTGTGAGTTGGGCTTAGCCCTCCCTATGGTGGGCCCATATGATGGAGGAGATCCTGTTGTCGAAGTTTCAGTCAGATTGGTGGCTGCCTTCATCTATAAATACAGGCACAGGGGGCCATTTTAGGGACTCTTAAGCTGCTAGTTAAACTCCACCATTATTGTAACTAATTTCCCTCATTCCTTTCTGATCTCTTACGTTTCTTGTTGTTTGTAATTGTAATCAAGTGAATTAAGAAGCAATAAAGAGAATATTCAAAGTGGACGTAGAAATTAGTGCCGAACCACTATAAATCTTCTTGTTTCTTCTTTTTAATGTGTTTTTCTATATATCGTGATCTTCCTCTATTTTCATTTAATTTCTTCATTTATTTCACTATTTGAATCTGTTTTTGGGTGTTTGTGGCCAATTTGGTTGTAAACATCGAGCATATTTACAGATTGCTTAGATGCATTGGAGCTCAAGAGACGAGTTAGTGGTCTTCAAGCCGTATTCATGTATATGTTTATTTTCCATTGCCTTGTTGTTGAAATCATCAGCATTTATGAGGATAGGTTGTTATAACTGTCTAGGCCGATGATTGTGATTTGTTGTTGTGCTCTGATGGATGTGTATATATAACATTTTCTCTTTTGTAAAGATCATTGATGTCATATTATATATTGTTCCACTGCGATTGTGGGATTCTGTGTTGTTTCAATTTTCTTTTCCCTTCTTCTCTTCTTCCTTCTTCCTTCTTTTCCTTAACAATCAGTATTTCCCGCATTCGATTGCTTGACATGTAATACAATGGGCGTATTGGTGTCGATTTTCGAGAGTTGAAAATCTCGGTTGTTACATCATTCGAGATAGGTATTAGGCATAGGGATACCTGAGCACCCATCATCACACTTAGTTTGTTGTATACCTTTATGATATTCATAGAGTAGCAAACTATGTTTATTATGTGCTAACTCTTTTGTTGCAGAGACACGTCTGGTATAGTTTGTATACCCTTGTTCCTTATTATACCGACCTGTATAGTATTTTGAGATTCATTTACTACTCACACCAGACTGTTGTCTGACTTAAGGTTTTATGTTTTGCTTCTTATTTGCTTAGGTACTCTTAAATGAGTAGACTAGATAGTAGGTCTAGGTACATTATAGTAGTTGTGCAGAGGATGAGATGAATGGAGCTATCTCGTATTATATATGGATAATGTGCTTATTCCGATGTGCAACACTATGGAGCCTTGACAATAAGCACTGTTTTTATTATGAGCAGCTATGTGAGTTTATTCCCATTTGTATAAAATCTATTATAACTCTATGAATCTATACTCTGATATTTAGATCACTTAGTTATTACTATTTCTCCTGTATATATATGATGTATATTATACTTTATTCCATGCACTGTGATATAAACGGCAGGTTTTGTGATGTTTTATTTCATTTCCAACCCTTATTGGTCATCCTTCATCGCTTGGGCACGACAGTAGCATGCGATCCTATGTTTGTTGGGTGCCGGTGGTGTAGGCGGTCGTCATATTTTCTAACTAAATTTTCTACCTGGATAATGGATTGCATTTCTTCTCCTTAGTACTTTATAAATATCAATAGCTACTTAGAGGGGTACTTCAGAGGTAAAAGAGGGCTTCATCAAAGGGAAGACATTAAGCACTTACCAGTTCTTAATGGTAATGGAAGTGTTTACCTCTCTCATTACTAAATAGTTAGGTTGAAATGCATTGAGTACCATCCTAAATGCAAATCTATGGCTATATTCAACTTGCTTTTAGGTGACCTTATAATATTTGCAGAACATACCTTCTTTTCTATTTATGCCATGGTTAATGTGCTCAAGACCTTATATGAATTTTCAAGATTGAAGATTAATAAAAAAAAAAACTGGCCTTCTTATTGCTGGTCTGGACAGTGAAAAACAAAATATAATTGTCTCTTTATTCAGTTTCAAACTCTTGAACAAAGGAATATCCTATCTAGTGTTACATCTCTTATCTTTCTGAATCAATATGGCCCAATGTCTTTAGTAGTATGACAAGATAACTCATATACTAAATAGTTGACATAATAGATTACCATCTCACGCCAGTAGACTTACGCCGGTAGACTTACTATCATTAGTTCTATCCCCATCTCTTTGCATGTGTATTATGCCAGGATGTTTGTGTTGCTAAAATACCTTTTGAAAACGATTGAAAAAGATTGTAACCACTTTCTTTGGTTTGGCAACCCTCACTCTAAGAAGATGATCCCTATTTCATTATCTAATTTGTCTAAACCAATAAATCGAGAGGGTCTTGGCTTGTTCAACCTGCTTGAATGGAACATAGCTGCTAGCTCTTTGCTTATCAACCACATTATTAGTGAGGAAACCAGTTCTTGGAAATCTTGGGTCCCATCTATTCTGACCGGTAATAGGAATTTTTGGACTATGGACATTCCGATGAACAATAGCATTAGTTGGAGAGATATCTTGAGTGCCAGAAGTGAACTTCTTCTTATTGTTAGATATAACATCAGGCCTTCTTCTTTAGTTTCCTTTTGGCATGATCCTTGGCATTTATATGGTTTTATTCTTTCTAATATTCTATTGTATTACAATTTGATATCTCCCTAAATTCTAAGGTGTCAAATTATATTCAATGGGAAGTTGGAGTTACCTTATTGCAGCAATGAAGAGGTGAAGATTGTGTGGAGTGACGTCACCATGGGCTTTAAATAATCTTCCAACAGTGGTGTTTGTGAATAGGGTCCGAAGAACATCAAGCATAGTGTAGGATCAGTATGTAAAGCTATGAAAAACAATTCTTACTCTTGCCTTTGGTTCAGTCGTATCTGGAACGAAGATGGCAATGTTAGGGATCATTTATTGTTATTGAGAGTGATCAATAACGTGCTATTAACTTAAGACAAGTTATGTCATAGTGGTATATTATCTTCTTCGTTATGCTGTCTTTGTGAAGGGGATAATAAAACAAATTGTCATCTTTTCTTTTAATGTCTCTTTGTGAAGAGCACATGGGAAAGGATAATTTTGGTTCTCTATGCTAATTTCCAAGCCAAAGAAAGTAAGATATTCTAGTTCGAGATTCATGAGAGAACAAGGTAATACGCTTGAATAGCTATTTGGCTATCACTGCATTGAAAAAAGTGGGTTGAGTGGTTTGGAGGGAAAGAAATGATAGGATATTCAATCATAAAAAGCAAGATAAGAGGGAGCTAGTAAGAAAAGGTATAATGGAAATCGAGGAAAGTATTAAAAAGAAGCACGTCAATAAATCAATTAGCCAGGAATAAAAGGAGCTGCTTATCACATGTGAAATTATGTAACGGGTCTGGGGGTGTTTTCTAACATTTGGTTGAGTTTTTTATCCTTACCTTTTTATGGCCGTTGGTTGTTGTGTTTTTGGGTGCTTTTTTGTGATTTTGTTTTATTCAACAAAAAGAAAACAAGCACTATAAAAGTGACTGGCTTTACAAAAATATACATTTTAATATTAAACAAGTTTACCAAATTAGTTTATATTGCTGGTCGAAAAAAATAATTTTATTTTGTTGATTGCAGATTTAATATATAACAATTCATATAAAATCCATATTAGTTATTTATTAATTATGAATTATTAGTTAAAATGTATACATATGGAAGTATTATTATATATGAAGGATAAGGTATAATCATATGAATATGTCTATAAAATAAAGGTTAACTACGAACAAACTACTATTTATTACACATTGATCTATGCCGATTTTGTAGAGTTCCGATCCGCTACTCAAACCTGTAAGGAAACGAGTTAAACCACTGATGTAGTGCTTTGATTTGAAGGAGATGGCAACGAGGGTCGGATCTAAGTATAAGCGGCTAGTGTTTTCAAAAGTATGGAAAATAATGAATTTGTATCAGTATTTGTAGAGAGGGTCAAAAAGAAAAATATCTCGCTCCTTTAACATAATCTCCAACAACTCATTCTATCTAATAGTGGATCTACACATTCTTTCATTTCTAAGGATATGGTTGATATAGTAGGAATAGATGTTGCCTGATTAGTTACTTCATTGCATGTAGTTAATTTGATAGGTGGATATGATGCTCTCGGATTAAGGTGCATCAATCTAGAGTTTGTCCTATGAGGCAGTTCATTTTTGTGTAACCCATTTATTTTTGACTTTTGAAGGGATACGAAGTAATTTTGGGTATGGATCGGTTAGTGTGGAATGATGCTAGAATCTATTGCATCAAAAGAATCATTACTCTACTGAACCCAAAAGATGGACACAGAGTTCTTGTATCTTTAAATGAGATGAAGAGAAGGTATGGGTTTTATTATATGCCTTATAAAAGTCTAGAAAAGGAAGGGATAGAGTTTTTATGGTTTAGGAATTGCTTATGTTTTTGAGCCTATGATAGGATTACCCCTAAGAAGAGAGATTGAGTTTGGCATTGATTTGGCACCCAAGGCATAACATATTAGTAGACCACCTAGTAGAATGCCACCAAAGGAGACAGAGGAATTGAAGAAGCGGTTAGTGGAACTTAAGCATTGTTAGCACCAAAATTGGTCACTAACACCCTTAGAGAGATTGTGTAAAGAGATTAATGAAGAAAGTAAATTAAAACAGAGAACTAAATGTAAATTTAAATGCAGAAAACAAGAACACCAAATTTATAGTGGTTCGGCGTGGTAGCCTACGTCCACTCTAAAGTTGATCATTATTTCTTTCTTTCATACTTGATTACAGATACAATCCGTTTCTAAGTACTTGAATACAACTGTTGAATAAAAAGCTTAAGTCTTGAAGGAGGATTGAATGTGGCAGAGTCTCCCCAGTGTTCTCTAAAATCTCATCCCTTTTTCTGCGCCCCTGCCTCTCTACTTATAGGAGAAGGTGGGTTGGACATCCCTGGTGGGCCTGGTAGCTGAATATCTTGGCCCGAGTGAAGTGGTCTCTGTGCGCCGAACCAGAGAGGCCGAACGTCCAAATGCCGAACGTACCCCTCCATGCCGAACAATCTCCTTTGGCCGAGCGGGTTGAGGCAAAACACACTGAATGTCGTGGGGAGCACTTGTACCGAACGATGCTAGGAGTCGAACCAGTGTCATGGCCGAACGATTGCTAGGCCGAACGATATGAGGCCGAATGCTCCGAGTGTCGAACACTTTCCAACGCCGAACAAGGTGTGGATGCCGATCGATATGGAATGCCGGAAGTCACTTGATGCCGATCAATGTCCTTGGCCGAACGTAACTTGTATGCCGAACGATGTCCTTGGCCGAATGTAACGTGTATGCCGAACGATGTCTTATAACGGACCATTCTGCCATGCCCAGCGTGCTTGGATGCCGAGCGTTATGGTGCCGAACCACTTAAAGGCCGAGCGAGGTTTCTGTCCGGATGATGCCTTTGGCCGAACAAAGCCTTTAGCCGAGCGAGGCCTTTGGCCGAGCGCTTCTGAATGACGGTTGCAAAGAAATGCTGGATGACCCAGTTGGGCCGAACGGTGGGTATAACGAGTACCGAGTTGCCTGGCCAAATCTCCAGGAAACACTTGCCCCCCAAAGTGTATTACATGGCCAAAAGTGATACGCTTTGAAGTACATATCCTTCATGCTTCGCTTCGAACCTTTGTTCATCACTTTTGGGGGTTGATTTCTTGTGAATGCCAGTCATGGAGGTGTGTGCCGAACGTAGTGCAAAATGTCGAACGATCCAGTTGAAACCGAACACTCCTCGGTGCCGAGCAATTCCTTTTTGACCAGCTCTACCGGTCATGGCCTCTTCATCTTCTCCTTCTTCCCTATATAACCTGGCGTCTTCCCTCTTCTCCTCTTTTCCACTTTTGTTTCTGCTATTCTCCAAGAACTTGTGATTTTGCCTATTAATCCGGATATTAAGAGCCTAATCAATCCCTCCCAAGTTTCATTCTACCGAATAGGTATTATCTCTTTTATCTAACCTCTATCCATGATTAAACAGAAACTAGAGCCGTAGTCGAAAAGGTTCGTGGATCGAACTTCGATCTTTAGGGATGAATGTTGGGAGGTAAGGAGAAACGATTAGAGACGAGCTCGGTAGGAAGCCGTTATTAGATGTGTGGTGGTTCGACATAGTTCCCTCGTGCCGAACAAGATTGGAGGAAGAAAGAATAGAGGAGGAGCACGAGATAGTTGGGATGTCGAATGGCATGGCCTGGCATGACTTGCCGAACGATCGGCTCTCGTTGCTCGGTCGCGGATGGTGAAAGAGAGGAAAAGATTTTAGGGTGGAGTGCCGAACATTGGAGCTCGGCATAATTCTAGTTCGGTGTGACTCTTCGCATGCCGGTCGGTGGAATGGAAGGTTTTGGAGGAAGCATGAGTTAGCGGGGAGGATGCCGAGTGTTGTTTCGACCGAATGGTATTTTGGCCGGACGATACTCTGTCGAGCGCTAACTCGTTCGATCGATAGTTAGGCCGAACGAGAGTCTAGCCAAACAAGTTTTAGGCCGAATGGTAGTTTGGCCGAGCAATCACAAACGTCGAACCATATCAAGGCTTAACGAACATAGATGTTGAACAATCATAAGCGCCGAACCATTAATTGCCTTGCCTAATCACATAACAACATAAGGACAAGGACTGTAGCCTACTAGCATATCGAACTGATCTGGGCTATTCACTCCCTAGCTTCAACAGACATAAACCTGGACTTAGATTGACATAACCGGACAACTTCTTTTAACGTTTTCTGAATCTCGAACTGTAATCGCCATAAGGCAGGCTTTTGGAGACGGTCAGCGATGACGGTCTTCGAAGGTGATGATTTGAGGATTAATTTTATATCAGTAACCTCGTGTCTTTCAAATTTACAACGCTTATACACGATTGATTGCACTAATTCACACCTCACGTGGGGGGAATATTTGTGTTGTTAATTCTAACGTCGATCATTTTTCAAGTATAGTTCACACAGGTGTTTTGCCAGATCAGCTATTTATTGAAGATGTCTAAAAAATCTAGCTCCGCCACTATCTCAGATATGCCCGGGCCGTCTTCCAAACAAGGGGATGTAGACACTTCTAACCCGTCGACTTCCCCCTCTCATGACTTAGCTCATGATGTCCTAGAGGCATCGATTCTCTTGGATAATCCGATTGATTCAAAGGCTTCGAAGATCAACGAAGTCACGCTTCGGCGAATATACTGTGTCCATGGAATCCATTTCGCCGACATGTTGGTTTCGTCGGGGCACGATCGTCCACATCTGCCCCTAGTTGGATATACCGCCTGCAATAAGTTTAGGTGCTGGATGGGCAGCGTGCCTCCATTCAATTTATTTCTTTGGGACGTGTTACAATACATAGACATCGCCCCGTCGCAGCTGCACCCAAACGGTCATGCGTTTATTTATGGTAACTACCTCCTCTTCATGACTGTCTTTTCTAGGCCTACGACTCCAGACGCTATTAGATATATTTATATGATCAAGAAGCGGAGATATAGCCCCTCCTTTGTGTTCCTTGAGCCGCACCACAAATGCCAAATTCTGACCGGAGCATGTAGCAAATTTGCCCTGTACAAACAGGAATGGTTCTATGTGCGATGCCCCCTGGTTTCGCGAGGAGATGGGTTGAAGGAAGTAAGTCTTCTTCCTGGAACGATGCTCATGTTTTGGTCGAGGCTATGCCGTTACTAATTATTGTTTCACCTTTCCAGGTATCAATCCACGTCCTGACGGCCGTGGATATTCTGAAGCCGTTGAAGCTATCAGAGCTCTTCCCGCCGAAGAACGAGACATCCGAACTCTCATTTCAAATGAGTCACTACCGAGGTTTGGACTGTTAGCAGAAAGCCGTCGGGTAAGCCTTCCTGAGGGCGTCTCCATACCCAAGCCCGCATCCGGTAAAGGGAAAAAGTTGGCTGAGTCATCATCACGCCACACCCCTGATGTATAGGAAGAGGGGGAAATCAAGGAGGGTGGAACATCCGAAGCACAAGGTGAGAATCTGGGTCCATCTCAAGATCATATAGTTGAGGTGCACCATATCGAAACGTCATCCTCTCCTTCGCAGGGGAAAAAGGGATTGACGTATAAGATCAGAAAGGAGAAGATTGGCAGAACTTCGAAAGCTGCGCTTATTCCGAGGAAGAAAGAGGCTTCTTCACAGCACGTAGAGAGTTCTTTAAAGGGCTTATCGAACCTCTCCATTTCGGACGATCTGCTTAATTATGACTTTGACGATCCGGAGGCATTCAAACTTCATTCGCCCATCAGAGGCGACGCGGGCGCTCCGACCCAGAGTCAGGGAGAGAAAACTCCTATTAGCAAAGCGACTGGTCCGTCGGAGGGGGGGAACACTAGGACACACACGAACACTTACACTTCCATTTTTGTTGTCCGACTACTTCTTTGCTAATTTGCTGTTATTTGAATTCTGTACAGGTGACATGGGGCGCTCTCATGGTTTGATCGCCTCCGTGGTTCGTCTGTTCTTCACCACTCTGGACGAGACTTAGGTTCCGAAAGGTGTCGAAATAGGGATGGTGATAGTGATAAAAACTATTATTCCTGGGATTCGTTATCTCGAAAGAAGACTCACTATCTGCCAGAATATCACCAGGGCACTTCTTCTCACCGAGAGCAAAGTAAAGACAAGCGCGGTCATAAGAGGTCGCAATCTGATGCTCCCCAGGACCAACACTCCGCCTTCTCTTCCATTCGACAGTCCCGAGATTCTCACAGAAGGGGCGAACTCTCAAAGCCGTCTCCTCCCGCTCCTGCAACGGATCCGATAGTATCGGAGAGACTGGCCGAGCTCAAAACTACATTTCCAAAGATCTGCTTCGATGGGCTGAAGTTCCTTTCGACGATTCGTCCTATACCTGGAGATGTTAAGCAAAATGCCATCGCCTATACCGATGACGTCTATGTTAAACATGACGCGTTCATTCATCTGGCTGAGAAACTTTCTGAAGTCTCTATGGAGCGCCAACATGAAATCGACCGTCTGAAGCTTGAGGCTATCCATGATAAGGACATCATTAAAGCCCAAGACGAAGAAATTGCCACTTATAAGTCTGAGCTTGAGGTCGTCCACCAGAGCGCCAAGGATACTGCTGAGGCCGTTACTCGTCTGAAATCAACTCATAAAAAAGAACTCGACGAGGCGGTTCAACGATGAGTTGCTTTGGCTTTAGAGAAAGACTCAGTTCAAAAGGAGAGGGACAACGGTACCGTGACGCAATCGTTGCTACACGACTCTTGAAAGAAAAACTTGAGGCCGAGCTTTCCCAAGTTGAGGCGATAAAGAGAGAAGCCTGAGAAGAGGGAAAGAAGATAGCGTCCGTAGATATCGATTCGCGTCTTGAGGCGGCTAGAGAAGAGGGCAGGGAAGAGGTCAAGAGCATGTTTGACCCGCTAATTGCCGAATTCAACGAACGCGTTCTCATGCATCGAGACTTGACTTTTTTAGGCGAGGGCTACTTTGAATCTTTAGCCGAGGCATGGGAGGCTCTGGTTGAAATCAGGAAGGCCGAGCACAGCACCGAAGAGATTGATGAGGGGGCGTTGATAAAAGAATACCTCAAGGGAAATGAGCCTTCGGATTTTTCGGTGGCCAAAGCTATCTATTGCAAAGGCTCCTCCTCAAAGAAAGGGAAAGAAATTATTACTGGTCCATCCGGGGCCCTGCCTCCCGTTCATGTGCCTACCCAGACGGCCAGTAGGCCGATACTTGATCCTTTTGAACAACACATTGACTATGACCCGGAAGCTCCCGGCATGAGCGTTCATGTTTTGTCTCCTATCCCGGAGGGTGAGACCCCCTTGACGGCTGAAAACCAACCGAAATCTGGTAGGCAATTCTTTTGCTTTAACATCCCAAGTGTTTCCCTGAAAGCTGTCGCATTCTAATACTTATTTTTCGTGATTTTGTGCAGGTCGTTCTGATCCTGAACCCACTCCGAGGAGCGATGTCGCCAAGGAGGCGGGGAAATAAATAAGTGAGGCCTCTCATGCAGGCGTGGCTCCCGGTCCTGATGCCCAGGTGATCGGGGCGCTTGACGAAGGCGAGTCTGATTCCTCCTCTAGGAGTTACGAAGTAGAAATCACAGGCGTCTCTGAGCACACATACGAGTTGAGCATGAAGGAGAGGCTTGAGAAAGAGAAGGAAGAGACGACCAAGATCAAGCTCGAGCCTCAAACTGTGGATCCAGACGATCCCTTGGCCAAACCGTTGAAGATCATTCTCCCTGGCAGGCCCAAGCCCACGGACGTTCCTCATACTTCTTCGGTTGTCACTCCCTTATCAAAGAAGGGTACCAAGGGTAAACGTGGAGGAGAGGAGTCGTCTGAGAAGACTTCGAAGGTGAAGAAATCGAAGAGGCACAAGAAGTAATCATCACTCTCGTTCAACGAGAGTTAGTTTAAGTTATGTAATTATTTTCATCTACTTCCGTAGTCTTTCTAAATAGATTGTCGACTCCGAACTTTGGAGGGCTTGTAGTAGGAACTTTTCCTGAATAGAGTTTAGTCCCTTTTTCTGTCTTTACTAAAGATTCTTATTATTCAGTTCTCTGTGTGATTGTGATTTGAATCCAAACTGTTGTGAATAACATATACCTCTCGGTTCATCTTTATATAGCTCGAAAATTCTTCGAGAGCCGTTTGGTTTTTCTTTCGCGCTCCAAGCACTTAGAGTATTTCCTAATACATGCGCTGAAGGCCCGGTGATTTCAAGTCATTTATATCCAGTCCGCGTTCAGGGGACCTGGCCGTTTAAATCGTTCATACTTGAGCCCGCATTCTGGGGGCTTAGAGTACTCCAGTCCACACTCCAGGAACTAGGAGATTTTTTATCGTTTATACTCGAATCCGCGCTCTGGGGACTTAGAGTACTCCAATCTGCATCCGGGGACTTGGAGATTTTTAATCGTTTATACTCGAGTCCGTGCTCCGGGGACTTAGAGTACTCCAGTCCGCACTCCGGGGACTTGGAGATTTTTAATCGTTTATACTCGAGTCCACGCTCCGGGGACTTAGAGTACTCTAGTCCGCACTCCGGGGACTTGGAGATTTTTAATCGTTTATACTCGAGTCCGCGCTCCGGGGACTTAGAGTACTCTATTCCGCACTCCGAGGACTTAGAGATTTTTTATCATTTATACTCGAGTCCGCGCTCCGGGACTTAGAGTACTCCAGTCCGCACTCCGGAGACTTGGAGATTTTTAAGTTGTTTATACTCGAGTCCGTGCTCCGGGGACTTAGAGTACTCTAGTCCGCACTCCAGGGAATTGGAGATTTTTAATCGTTTATACTCGAGTCCGCGCTCCGAGGACTTAGAGTACTCCAGTTCGCACTCTAGGGACTTGGAGATTTTTAATCGTTTATACTCGAGTCCGCGCTCCGGGGAGTTAGAGTACTCCAGTCTGCACTCCGGGGACTTGGAGATTTTTAATCGTTTATACTCGAGTTCGCGCTCCGGGGACTTAGAGTACTCCAGTCCGCGCTCCGGGGACTTAGAGTACTCCAGTCCGCGCTTCGGGGACTTAGATATTTTTTATCGTTTATACCCGAGTTCGCGCTCCGGGGACTTAGAGTACTCCAGTCCGCACTCTGGGGACTTGGAGATTTTTAAGTCGTTTATACTCGAGTCTGCACTCCGGGGACTTAGAGTACTCTAGTCCGCACTCCGGGGACTTGGAGATTTTTAAGTTGTTTATACTCGAGTCCGCGCTCCGGGGACTTAGAGTACTTTAGTCCGCACTCCGGAGACTTAGAGATTTCTAATCGTTTATACTCGAGTCCGCGCTCCGGGGACTTAGAGTACTCCAGTCCGCACTCCGGGGACTTGGAGATTTTTAATCGTTTATAATCGAGTCCGCGCTCTGGGGATTTAGAGTACTCCAGTCCGCACTCCGAGGACTTGGAGATTTTAAATCGTTTATACTCGAGTCCGTGCTCCAGGAATTAGAGTACTCCAGTCCGCACTCCGGGGACTTGGAGATTTTTTATAGTTTATACCCGAGTCCGTGCTCCGGGGACTTAGAGTACTCCAGTCCGCACTCTGGGGACTTAGAATACTCTAGTCCGCACTCCAGGGACTTGGAGATTTTTTATCGTTTATACTCAAGTCCGCGCTCCAGGGACTTAGAGTACTCCAGTCCGCACTCCGAGGACTTGGAGATTTTTAAGTCGTTTATACTTGAATCCGCGCTCCGGGGACATAGAGTATCTAGTCCGTACTCCAGGGACTTGGAGATTTTTAATCGTTTATAATCGAGTCCGCGCTCTGGGGACTTAGAATACTCCGGTCCGCACTCTGGGGACTTGGATATTTTTAATTGTTTCGAGCGTTCGTATGCCAGCCAGAATAATATAATTTTAATTGCCTGCCACGGGATTATCATACGCAGAAACATTAGTCATTCACGAAAAAGATGGCTTCAAGCCTTTATTAATGAAAGCAAGCTAAATTGTCTTATTACACGCCAAGGACTAGAAAGGAAAATGTACTGGAAATGAATGCAACTACTGCATAAAGGAAATAGACTAAGTGTAATAACGCCGCAAGTGCTCGCTGTTCCATGCTCGAGGGAGTATCGCACCATTGATGGTCGCTAGCTTGAAAGTTCCTTCTCTAAGTCTCCGTTCGATGACGTATGGACATTCCCATATGGGATTCATATGAGATTGGACTGGATAAACTCGTTTCAAAACGAGATCTCCCACGTTAAAGATTCTTGGTTGGACTTTTTCATATAATATCTAGTGACTCGATGTTTTGTATGAGACCGCTCTCAAATCATCTTCTTCGCGTTTTTCATCAATAAAGTCCAATGATTCCAATAAGAGATCCCGGTTCGATGCAGGGTCGTAGTAAGTTACCCGATGTGATGGGACTTCAAGTTCCACGGGTATGACAGCTTCCGTGTCATATGCTAATGCGAATGGAGTGTGGCCAGTCGCCGTCTTGTGGGTAGTTCTATAAGCCCAAAGTATCGTCAGGAGTTCATCTACCCACTTGCGTCTAGCCTTTTCCAAATGCTTTTTCAATATGGACTTGATTATTTTGTTTACGGCTTCTACCTGTCCATTCGCCTTTGGGTGAGCGACTGCTGCAAACCTTTTCTCGATGCCATATTTCTGACAAAATTCTTTGAACTCCTTGCTTTCGAATTGAGTTCCATTGTCTGTTATGATGGTCCGTGGAAGGCCAAAACGGCATACGATATTTCGTACAGCAAAATTAATGACTTTCTTGGTGGTGATCGTGGCCATAGGCTCTGCTTCTGCCCATTTGGTAAAGTAATCGACTGCTACTATTGCATATTTCGCACCACCCTTAGCTATGGGTAAAGAACTAATTAGGTCGATCCCCCACATTGCAAATAGCCAGGGGCTAACCATTTGTGTGAGTTCCGTCGGCGGAGCTTTCGGGATTTTTGCATATATCTGGCATTTGTCACATCTTCTCACATAGTCTGCAGCATCTCGATTGATGGTTGGCCAATAGTATCCGTAACGGAGGATTTTCTTTGCTAACATTTTCCCCCCAGTATGGTCACCGCACTCTCCTTCATGGACTTCCTTTAATACTCATTTTATCTCATCATGGGCCACGCACCGGAGCAAGGGGGTCGAGAATCCCCTCCGATACATTATCCCGTCATGTACTACATAACGCAAAGCCTTACGAAGGACTTGGCGTCTTTCGCTTCTCTTTTCAGGAAAATCCCCTTGTAGTAGGTACTGTTTGATTGTGGTGAACCACGATTCCTTCTCAAGTTCGGTCTCTAACATGAAATCTATCTCCATTATGTCTATACTTGGAGCATGGAGGGTCTCAACATGGAACAATCCCATTTGCTGTGCATTGCCAGCGCTTGCAAACTTTGCCAACGAATCAGCTTCTCTATTTTGTTCGCGTGGGACGTGCGAGATGTCGTAATATTCCAGACTCGCCAGCAGCTCTTGAACCCGAGCAAGTTAAGGAGCCAGTCTCTATCCCTTTACTTGATAGTCTCCCCGCCCCTGATATACTACCAGCTGTGAGTCACAGAAGATTTTGATTGACTTCACTCCCAGTTCGATAACAAGTCTCAAGCCAGCAATCAATGCTTCATATTCGGCTTCGTTATTTGTTGTTGCAAACTCGAGCTTCAAAGCGTAGCAGATTGATTGGTCTTCAGGAGTTACGAGGACTATACCTGCCCCCGAGCAACAGTCGTTAGATGCCCCATCGGTGTACATCTTCCATCGAACGAGGGGTATGACTCTGTGACTGCTCGGTTCATCTAGCACATTGAATTCAGCAATGAAGTCAGCTAGTGCTTGTCCTTGTATGGACCTTCGCGATAGATAGGCAATATCGAACTGACTCGACTTAATATTCCATTTTAATATCCTTTCGGAAGTTTCTGGTCGTTGGAGTACCTGCCGCAAGGGTTGGTCAGTGTAAACACTGATTGAGTGTGCCTGAAAGTAGGGGCGAAGCTTGCGTGATGCAATCACCAAGCAATATGCTAGTTTCTCAATCTTTGGGTAGTTTCTTTCCCCCCTATCAAGCGTTTACTGACATAGTAAACTGGCTTTTGAATCTGGTCTTCCTCGCGGACCAAGGCTGTACTGATAGCATGCTGAGATATCGCCAAGTATACGTATAACATTTCGTGGTCTATTGGTTTCGACAACACCGGAGGGCTTTCCAAGTGCCTTACCAAATCTCAGAAAGCTTCTTCATAGTCGGTTGTCCATTCGAAGTTTCTCTTTCCTTTCTTTATAACATCAAAGAAAGGGAATACACTTGTCTGTAGCTCTGGATATGAATCGACTCAGCGCAGCCACTTTTCCATTCAGGCTTTGCACCTGCTTTATGGTTCCGGGTACTTGTATATCTCGGATAGCCTGGATCTTCTCCGGGTTTGTTTCAATTCCTCATGCGTTCACAATGAAACCTAAGAACTTTCACGAAGCCACGTCGAATGAACATTTCAAAGGATTGATCTTCATCGCGTAGTGTCTGAGTACATCGAAAATCCCCTCTAAGTCTCGGATGTGGTCGTTTGACTGTCGTGACTTCACAAGCATGTCATCCACATAGACTTCCATTGTTTTACCAATCTGATCTTTAAACATACGATTCACCAGACGTTGATAAGTTGCTCCTGCGTTCTTCAATCCAAAGGGCATTACTACATAGCAATACAGCCCGACCTTTGTGACAAAACTGGTGTGTTCTTGATCGGGAATGTGCATTGGGATTTGATTGTATCCAGAGTATGCATCCATAAAGGACAGTAACTCATGTCCGACTGTTGAATCGACCAGTTGGTCAATTCTAGGTAACGGAAAGCGATCCTTTGGGCATGCTTTTTTTAAATCAGAGTAATCAACACAAGTTCTCCATTTCCCATTTGCTTTTTTTACTAACACCGGGTTAGATACCCATTCAGGGTAGAGGGCATCGCGGACGAACCCGTTGGCTTTGAGTTTGTCCACATCCTCTTTGAGAGCGTAGACCTCTTCGGGTCCATGCCTCTCCTTTTTTGTTTCACGGGTACATGCTTCGGGTCTATGTTCAACATATGACTCGCAATTGCAGGAGAAATTCCGCACATATCAGAATGTGTCCAAGCGAAAACATCAAGATTTGCTCGGAGGAAGTCAGTGAGGTTCTCGGCCACCATAGGGTCGAGTTGTGATCCAATTTTAAGAACTCGTGATGGGTCGTTGCAGTTAACTGAGATGTCAACGGTTAGTTCAGCCGGTGCTGCATTTGTCTCCCTGGGTTCCCTATCATCATCTCTCGGATCTATGTCTCTATGGATCCGAGAATGTCGACCGAGCCAGGGCTCGGGCGCTAGTTGTCAATCGTCGGAACTTTGGATGCGGACAGAGCTGTCCGCAACCTTTCCTTTCTGCCTACGCTGTGCCTCCCTGAGTTCAGCTTCATAGCATGCACGGTCGGTTTCCTGGTCACCATGTACCACTCCAACCCCTTTGTTTGTTGGAAATTTTAACGTCAAACACCAAAGGGCCAAAGCTGCCCTAAATTCCGCCAGGCTGGATGACCCATAAATACGTTGTATGGGGAATCAACATCCAGTACTATGAATGGTAAGATTCACACCCTCCTGCGTTCACCTTGTCGCAGTTCAACTGGTAACTCCACATATCCCATTGCGTCAGTCGCTGCGCCATTAAAGCCATGGATTCTGGCTTTGGATGGCTTCAAATCCTTGGTCTCCAGCTTCATTTGGTCGTATGCCATCCGAAAGATGATGTTAACGGAACTTCCGCAATCAATCAGAATTCTCTTCACGAACGTCGGCCCGATGGTCGCAGATATGACCATTGGGTCGATGATAGGGGCCTTTACCTTATCCGCATCTCTTCTCTTGAATACGATATCATCATTCATCGTGCGCTGCTGCTTTGCAGGAGTCCCATCCTCCACATTCGAACAGCACTCATACTCCGCATGTTTTAAAGAGTTAGCATACCGCTCCATCTCCTGCCAATTCTTATCCGCGGGATGAGGTCCGCCAGCAATCGTGTTAATAACCAATCTACCCACAGTTCGAGTAGGTTGTTCTGGCTGGTGTGGGGCTAGCCCATGTCCAGGGTCCGATATTTCTTGCCCCCCGTCTTGCGGGTCTTTGACAAATTCATGCAGCTTCTTCTGCCTGGTTAGCTTTTCTATAGCGTCATGGAGGTGTCTGCACTCCTCTGTGTTGTGCCCATAAGACTCGTGAAAATGGCAATACTTCCCGGTCCGCTTCTGCTCCTCTGTCGATTCCTTTGGGCGTGGCTTTCTATACTGGAAAGTGTTGCAGGTTGATAAATAGATGTTCTCAAGAGATGCGTTCAACGGGGTGTATTCACTATAGGTCGGGATCCTTGATTCCATCTCCCCGTTTCTTTTTTCTTTCCGGGGTTTCCACCTTTGGATCCTTTAGACTTCCCAGGCTTATTTTGGATGTTAACTTGAGGTTTTCCATAATTATCGCCGGTTTGCTTCACGACGATGTTGCTTTTCACAGGCTCCTGAACGGGTCTTGGTGCCTTGTCTCGTCTTATCCACCGAGATTCCTCCCTCCTCATGAACTGATGAGCTTTCGAATAAAAATGTTCCAGCGTAGCTGGGGGCTTTCTTGCCAACCAGTCTCCAAATTCAGAATCTGGATCCACTCCATGCATTACTGCCATCAATATCGCGTGGTCGTTAGGATTACTCACCTCGGTAGTAGCAACATGAAACCTTTGCAATTATGCTTTTAATGACTCTCCCGGAGCTTGGATTACGCTTGATAAGGACATCACGTCCTTTGGGCGAGTGGTGTGTATCCTGAATTGTTCTATGAATTTCATCGCTAATTCGTCGAAGCTGGATATAGATCGAGGTGGGAGTCGAGTGAACCACATGGTGGCAATTCCGGACAAAGTGATTGGGAAGCACCTACTCTTGGTCGCGTCATTGGCTCTTGCAGAATCCATCATCCATCCATACCTCATCATATGTTGTCTAGGATCGGTCTTCCCTTCATAGGCTGGAATGGTGGGCATGCTGAACTTTCTTGGGTATTCAGCCTGTAGAATGGTATCCTTGAAGGGAGTATGACTCTTAGACACTCCCCAGTCTTCATTAGTTAGACCTTGGTTCTCTTTCATCAACTGCCTGATCATAACTATCAAATCCGGGGTTTGTATGGAAGATGGAAGGTTGGGTTCCGTTCCACGGGACCGTGCAGGTTGATGTCCCGTCCGATTTAGGTCTTGGAGATTAGGGCGTCTGGTCTCCTCACGGGCTTGATTTCTAGTAGATTGATCAGTGGCACCTGCTTGTGCATCTTCATCCTTACGGCGTCTACGCCTAGGAGGTTCATCAGCTGAAGTCGAACTATCATCTTTAGAGTAAGGGACATGGCTACCACCAGCATTCTGATGCTCCTGCTGAGTAAGCTGAGTCATGAGATCAACATTGGCTTGCATTTTCTCAGCAAGTTGTTTTCTACTTTCCTTAAGTTCTCTTATCAAGTCATTGAATTCCGCTCGGGAAACAACTTCTGCTTGGTTTTGGTTGGAGGGCCCTGCGCCTCGAACTGCTTGCTGATTGCTAGGTCCAAGTTGTTGTACACTAGCAGTTTTGTGCACATCTGCATTTTTAGAGGCTGATCTAGTTCGTGGTCTTCCCATGGTAGAGTTGTTGGTTGTAACTCTGAGTAGAATCAACAGATGCCTTATGAATGATTATGGATCTCCTTCGGGGGATTTATATAATCCAGTAGCTGCAAAGTAGATCCTAATAGCCTGAGAATTCAATTCTCAGTGAAAGCACCAAAATATTAGCACCAAAATTGGTCACTAACACTCTTAGAGAGATTGTAGAGAGAGATTAATGAAGAAAGTAAATTAAAATAGAGAACTGAATGTAAATTTAAATTAAAACAAGAACACCAAATTTATAGTGGTTCGGCGTGGTAGCCTACGTCCACTCTGAAGTTGATCTTTATTTCTTTCTTTTATACTTGATCACAGATACAATCCGTTTCTAAGTACTTGAATACAATTTCTAAATAAAAAGCTTAAGTCTTGAATGAGGATTGAATGTGGCAGAGTCTCCCCAGTGTTCTCTAAAATCTCATCCCATTTTCTATGCCCCTGCCCCTCTATTTATAGGCGAAGGTGGGTTGGACATCCCTGATGGGCCTGGTAGCTGAATATCTTGGCCCGAGTGAAGTGGTCTCTGTGCGCCGAACCAGAGAGGCCAAACGATAAAATGCCGAACGTACCCCTCCATGCCGAACAATCTCCTTTGGCCGAGCGGGTTGAGGCCAAACACATTGAATGCCGTGGGGAACACTTGTGCCGAACGATGCTAGGAGCCGAACCAGTGTCATGGCCGAACGATTGCTGGGCCGAACGATATGAGGCCGAATGCTCTGAGTGCCGAACACTTCCCAATGCCGAACAAGGTGTGGATGCCGATCGATATGGAATGCCGGATGTCACTTGATGCCGATCAATGTCCTTGGCCGAACGTAACTTGTATGCCGAACGACGTCCTTGTCCACGTAACTTGTATGTCGAACGATGTCTTATGCCGGACCATTCTGCCATGCCGAGCATGCTTGGATGCCGAGCGTTATGGTGCCGAACCACTTAAAGGCCGAGCGAGGTTTCTGGCTGGACGATGCCTTTGGCCGAACGAAGCCTTTGGCCGAACGAAGCCTTTGGCCGAATGAGGCCTTTGGCCGAGCACTTCTGAATGACGGTTGCAAAGAAATGTTGGGCGACCCAGTTGGGCCGAACGGTGGGTATGCCGAGTACCTAGTTGCCTGGCCAAATCTCCAGGAAACAAGCATTAGAGTTTCATTAGTTCAAGTAGTTCTCCGTAGGGAGCTTCAATGGTATTTGTGAAGAAATCAAGTGGATCACTTCGGATGTGAATTGACTATAGGAAGTTGAATGAGCTAACATTGAAGTATCGTTATCCATTTTCAAAGATAGACTATTTGTTTAATCAGTTGGGTGGAGCTAAAGTATTCTAATAGTGAAATTTGGCTACTGGGTTCCATCAACTAATATTTGCTAAGGAGAGTATTCTTTTGACCACATATAGAAAAAGGAATGGTTCATATAAGTGGTTGGTTGTACCCATTGGGTTACCAATTCTTTGGCTTTCTTTGTGGATATAATGAATAGAGTCTTTCGCAATCGATTAAATGAATTTCTGTTGGTCATTATATATGTGATATTTTTGTATATTCTAAGGATGATCAAAATGATGAAACTCATTTTTAATTGGTATTAGAGACCATGAGATAGCATAAGTTGGGGGCAAAGTTTTCCAGTTGCCATTTTTCAAAACCAGAAGTGAAGTTACTAGGACATATGGTTTCGAAGAAGAGGTTAGTTGTGGATCCTTCTAAGGTTAAACCTATGAATGATTGGAAGTGACCAAAGACAAATATGGAGGATAAGGGGAGGTAAAAAGTTTCATAGGGATAGCTGGATACTATTAGAGATTTATTAATGACCTCTAGGATAGCAGCGCCATTGACCATATTTACTTGGAAGAATGAAATGTATGTTTGGACGAGAGAATGTGTAGCAGCATTCTGATATTTGAAGCATCGGCTAACAGAAGCTCCTGTTTTGATCATGTAGGAAAGGAATATGGATACGGATGTGTACACAGAATGCTTCGGGTTTAGGTTTGGGAGTCATGTTGATGTAAAATTATAAGGTTATAACTTATGCATCTTGGCGGTTGAGACCTCATATGGTGCGATATCCAACTCATAATCCAAAATTAGCAGCAGTTACATTTATGCTAATGCTTGGGACATTACCTTTTAAAGGAAAGGTTTGAATTATATATTGATCATGAATCCTTGAGATATTTATTCTCGTAGAAGGAGCTAAACTTGAGGAAACAAAGATGGCTAAAGTTCTTGGCGTCATGTGTTTTTGGGATAAAGTATACCTCGGGGAAAGAAAATAAAGTTGTTGATGTTTTGAGCCGAAAGTAGAAGAATCGTATCTTAGCTATGATTGAATGAGTGGAATGTCATATAGACTAGATTCTTATAATGTTTAGGTTTGGTCGAAAGCTGGACTGTGCTAAAACTATAAGGTTTTCTCTTGCTTAGAAATCCTTCCAATACTCATGAAAAGAATAGTCGAAGGGCAGAAGGAAGATCCACAAAGTGTTGAAATGATCGATGACTTTAAGAGTGGTGCCATGACCGAAAAGCTAAAGGGCTTTGGCATTAATGAGAAAGGTTGGCATCAGAAGAAGGGAAAGTTGTATGTTTCGAATAATAGAGACCTTTGGGAGTTGGTCTTTAAAGAATGTCATCGTTCCAAGTTTGATATTTACCCAGGAGGCACCAAGATGCACCAAGACATAAAATAGAGCTTATATTAGGAAGGAATTAAAAGAGATGTTGGGGAATATGCGAAGAGATGTTTTACGTGCCAATAATTTAAGGCAGAACACCAAAAGCCAAATAGTCTTTTGCAACCTTTGGAAATTCCGGTATGGAAATGGGATTCGATTTCAATGAACTTTATTGATGGTCTTCTAGGGACAAGAGCTGAGAATAAAAGTTTATAGGTCATAGTTGATAGGTTAACTAAGAATGCCTATTTCATTCCAGTAAAGTCCATAAGAACAACAGCTAGGATAGCAGAGATGTATGTCATGACAGTAGCGAGAGTTCATGGAATTCCAAATACTAAAGTAAGCGACCCAAACTCGGTGTTTTCCATTGATTTTTTGTGGCATTCAAGGCTCTTTGGTTTTTGAGTTATATATGAGCATTACCACTCATAGAGAGATGGCTAGCTCAAAAGGTCAACCAAGTACTGGAAGATTTATGGAGATCTTATGTCTTAGACCTTGATGGATCCAGGGAAGATCTCCTACACTTAGTAAAATTTTCAAAAAATGATAGTTACCATTCTTATATTGTGATGACACCTTTTGAGACATTGTATGGAAGGCCTTGTAAGTTGCCAGTAACTTGGTGCGAAATGGAAGACAAATTTTTGTTAAGTTTGGACCTTATAAGAGAAGATTTGAAAAAAGTCCAAAGAAAACGACTGAAATATGTTCAATCCAGGCAAAAGAGCAATGCTGATAAGCAGTAAAGAGTCCTAGAGTTTGACCTAGGAGATTATATGTTTGTGAAATTTTCACCTATGAGAGGAACTATGAGATTCGAAAAAGCTAAATAATTGGCATTGAGATATGTTGGCCATTTCCGATACTAGAGAAGGTCGGCAAAGTAGCTTATAAAGTATAATTGGTGAGTGCTTTTGTTGGAGTACATAATGTGTTTTATGTGTTACATATATAGAAATGTTTTTGAAATGCTAAGGAGGTCGTGATTCCAAGATCCATGAAAGACTTGATTCTTGATCCATGAAAGACTTGATTCTTGATCCAAACATGATTCATCTTAAGAAGCCTATTTGATGACCAAGATGAGAAAAGGCTTCCATATCTAATCTAACTAAATTAATTAAATGGTAATATTGGGTGTTTTAACATGTTTAAACAAAAATTTAAATTATTTTCAAATCGTCATATATTCATCTTCACATAGGGGGAAAATAGTCAGTTTTGTGCATATATTAATTTGAGAAATTTTACTTGGGCATTTTTACATTATTTTTGTAGGAATTTGGATTCAAATGGAAGAGGTTTTCATGGAAAATATGTATGCACAAGAGAATACAGGCAAATGAAGATGGAAATAATTCATTTCATGACAACATGGGGGACCCCACCTACCCACTTACCGTGATCCCCTTTTTAAGAGCTAATGCACACGATTAAAGCTACATGCACATTCAAATGGAGGGTTACAGTAATGCTAATGATTACTTGAAGGTTACATTTCCTAAGAGGGTAGTTTGGGTAGTTCCCAAAAATTTGGATTAGGGTTTCGAACTTGTATAAATACCCTATATGTTCATGTAACCTTCTTCCTCTTAGCCTCCTTAGTGTTAGGATCAAAACTAAATTAGAAGCTCTCTTTCTATTTCATGGCTACTTATCCATTTTCTTTTATGTTACCTTTTTATGTAATTTTAATACATGCTCTTCTCTTTTCTTATTTATTTCCTTTCACGCTAGTACTCTTTTATTCATGCAAGTAGATTAGCTTTTATTTTAGTTTAATTAGTTCTCTATTTACTTTGTTCTCTTTTTTCTCTAGTTTTTGTTTAATGTCGAATGTTATAATTGTTGATATGATAAAAATATGAGAGGCTAAACTCCTTTAATTTAAGGGTAATGGAACTCTCTTAATCATGTAACTTCAACATTTTAATAATTGTTGATCTCTTTTTGTACTTAATGTAAATGATATAATGTGGAAAATATTTTTTGTTTAGCTTTGAATTTGATAGCTGACACCAAATAGGCTATGCTTAAACAAACAAAACACAAATTACCTCTTCATTTACATATGATTATGGTAATGAAGTGAATTTTAAAATCAATTGATGGTCTATATTTCTAATCAATAGTTAATAGGCCATGCTTAGAATAGATTTTATTTTCAATTTCATTGTGATTTTCATGAGAGTTAACAAGTAGTTTAAGGGGTGTGCTATAGTTTGATGGTTTATATTGGGCTAATTAATTATTGCATACTTGTAATAAACACATTAGTTAAATTCACTATTGACCAAAAAAGAGAGATCATAATTTCATGTTTTGTTGATTTATGTGATTAAGAGAGTGGATTTATCTCTAAATTTCCTTCTATTCTCGTATTTTTATCCATTTTCTTTTGTTACTTTATTTATATTTTCATTTTTATCTTAACAACACTCTCAACTTTAGTTAATTTGATTGAATAGAAATTTAAATATAAACAATTCCCTATGAATCGATTCGTACTCGCCATGTCTATCATTGTATGCTATGCACTTGCGGATATTTTTAATTAAAATTCGATCGGCTATTTTATAATCTGGTAGAAAATTGGCCATCGAACACTATGAGAAGGAGATTGGCTTCTCGACAGCTCTAAGGGAGAGCTATGAACTGGTGGAACGCTATAAAGGTTGCTACACTTGAGGACCAGTTCACATGGGATCAGTTTAATACCATGTTTGAGGCGAAGTTCATATTGCTAGCCTAGAAGTTGGTACTGTTCAATAATTTTGCAGAGTTAAAGAAATAAGATTTGTTATTCTTCAAGCATGTAGCTGAGTTTGATACTTTATCAAAGTACGAGATTTCCTTTATCTATACTTTTTCAAAGAAGAACGAGAAGTTTATTATGGGTTTGGATGATTATTTAAGAGAGAAATTAGTAGGACATTTTGACGAACATTTTGAGAAATCATCGAGAAAGCTCTTCGCCATGAGTGTTTATACCCCAAGTCTAAACTAGCGGCTGTTACTAAGGAAGAGTCGAAGCCACAACCTAGCTGGGGTGGCAAGAAGAAATGGAATAATACGAGAAGGTAGTCCCAGGGCAAGGATGCTAATAAGAAGTCCAAGTGGAACCATGTTTACTATAACTATGGCAATCGAGGCCATCTAATTAGGGATTGCAAAGCTTGAGGGAAGAAGTGTTATAACTGTAACAAGGCTAGACATCTATAGAATAATCACCCTAAACCAGTGAAGCAAAGGCGAATGATGAAAGAATGCACTTTAGATAATGTTCCAACTTCATCGAGTGCTCCCTTGGTGAAAGAAAGGGGAAAGGCGTTGCCATTTAAGGTATTCTTTCTATTTATGTTGTTTCTAGAAGTATTCTGTCCAGTACTGGGGCTTTGCTTCCCTTTATATCTAGTGACATGGTAGATAGATTAGGATTGAGACATGAACCTGTCGACCAACCTTTGATAGTGACAAACCCTATTAGAGGCCCCACTAGCCTATGTATGGTTTGTCATAGTTTGGCCTTATTGATTTATGAATGCTCTTTTTTTTGAGATTGCTTTGTTTTGATTTTTTCGAGTTTGGCATTATGTTGAGGATGGACTGACTAAGGAAGTATGAAGTAGTAGTGGATCATAAGAAGTTGTTCATGACGATTAGGGCTAAGGATGGATGGAAGGTAGAGCCCGGTTCCCTACCAAAGGACGAGATTATGGTTAGTTTTTATATTCGCCAAAAGTTCCACATGATGAGTTTTCATCTATGCATATCATTAGAGAGTATCCAAATATGTTCGAGGGGATGACTGGATTACCGCCACATGAAGATATTGAGTTCTGCATAGACTTAGTGAACGATGCCACATTAGTAGTAATGCCTTTAAGGCATATGGAACCCAGAAAGAAGAAGAGTTAGAGTTTCAAGTGAATATACTATTGAGATAAAGGTTCATTCGCATGAGTATATCTGAGTGGCGTGCATATATAGTATTCGCCACTAAGAAGGACATCTCTCTGAGGTGGCATGCTTATTACCATGAGCTGAATAAGGTGACTAGGAATAACAAATATCGACTCTCATGTATCCGTGACTTATTCGATTAGCTTTATGGTGTGAAATTATTTCTCAATTTGATCTTTCGATGTGATTTCATCAGTCAAGAGTAGTGAAGGAAAGTGTGCTAATTATAGCGTTTCTTATGTCGTCTGTATTCTATAAATCGTTCATTATGCCATTTGAGATGACCAACCCACTGACTTACTTTGTCGATCTTATGAACCATGTTTTCAGAGACCGGCTAAATAATTTGGTAATTGTGTTCATGGATGATATTCCGGTCTATTCTAGGACGAAGAAGGAACATATTGTAATTGAAGTGTTGAGGAAGCACAGATTGAAAATAAAGTTTTTGAAGTGTCACTTCTGAAGGAAGCAAGTGAGATTCTTGGTTCATGTTATTTCATAATAGGGTATTGTAGTAGAACCTACGAAGGTGGCAGAGGTTCAAGACTAGTACCAACCCAAGAATGGTGGGGATGTAAGGAGTTTCCTTGGATTGGGGGGGAAATTATATACGTTTTATCAAGGACTTCCCTAAAGTAGCAGCATTTTTGACCAATTTAACAAAGAAGAATCGGACCTTCGTTTGTGACGGGAGTGCGAGCACGCGTTCGTGAATTAGAAGGAGTGGCTGACAAGTGCACTAGTATTGAACATTCTGAGCAAGAATGAGGAGATGATGGTATACACTAATGCATATATTACTGAACTGGGTGCGGGATCGATGCAAGAAGCTATGGTTATCATGCACGTTAGTCGATATCTGAAGCTGCATGAGAGGAAGTACCTAACCCATGATCTGGAGTTGTCAGCGGTAGTGCTTACTTCATAGAATTGGAGGCATTATCTACTTGGAGAATAGTTCGAGTTGTTTATGGTTTAAAAATTATTGAAATAGCTTTTTTCCTAAAAAGACCTCAACCTTTATTAATAGTGATAGTTAGAATTCATGGCCTCCTAAGACATTAGGATTTCTTATACACCTAGTACGGAGGATGAAATCGTCGATGCTTTGAGTAGAAGAGACGCCATTTTGGGAGAGATCTTCCTAGATTGGAGCAGCTTGAGTTTATTACTAGTTATGGCTTAGTTTTCGTTGTGTGCTAGAGCCATAGATGTTGGCAAGTTTGACTATTATACCTACCTTAATCGAGAGGATTGGTACTAGTCGAAAGTGAGATGTAAGATTGGTGGAGATTATAGCAAAGCTAGAAGGAGTAAAGTCTGATGATATGAAGTAGTATGGACTTGACCGAGATGGTTGGCTCCTTAAGGATGAGATATTATTGTCCCCGATGTCGATGGATTGTGAGATTGGGTACCACGAGACTGCCATCATTCAAGGCTGGCTATACACCTCCACGGTAATGAAATATAACACATAATGAAGCAGACGTATTAATAGGAAGGGATAAAGAAGGATGTCTAGGAAATCATCTCGAAGTGTAAGAACTGCCAGTCGGTAAAGGCGGAGGAAAAGAAGCCAAGTGGGTTGAGACAATCATTTTAAGCTCTTGAGTATAAATGGAAACAAGTTTCAATGGACTTCATTGCCGGATTACCGAGGACTATAGGAGGATATGATCGCGTTTGGGTCATAGTCGATAGATTGAAAAAGAGTTAATACAACATAATATACATTTAGGCATTGGAAAACATGCTATAATAGGTTTTTATAGAGTTTTAGAGAATGCTATGCGATGACATGCTATAATAGGTCTAGAGAATGCTATAAAAGGTTTTTATAGAGTTTTAGAGAATGCTATGTAATGACATGCTATAACAGGTCTAGAATATTTTACAGCGAAAAAAAAAGCTATGAAAAATGGACTTTCCATCATTTCTATGGCGCTATGGAGGAAAATGCTATATAAATGGTAAAAGTCACCATTTTTGACAGCATTTATATCAATCTATGGTAAATAAATACTATGCAAAGTTCATACCTTTTGTAATGTTTTATAAACACTGTGAAAAGTACTATCATTTATCGTTTATAGCGATAAAATGCTATAATTTTCCTTTAATAATTTATTTATTTTTTGTAGCTTGTTTCTTTATCACAATTCTCATACGCACTCATGTATATGAATTAAATTCAAACAACAATTGTATATATTCAAGGATCACAATAGAGAAATACAACATCTATCAAATGTGTACCAACAATAGTATTTGTGCACTGCACGCATAATAATATTTGTGCATAATATCTAGTACATAATACTTTAAGTATATACAAGTCAACGTATAAATTGTCTAAACCAACACTACGATAGTAGAAATGGCAAAACCATGCAATGTAGATTCAATCTTTTCCTATATCAAGATAAAGATAAAAATGTGAAATGTCAAGAGACTTTCAAAAGTTCAAATAAGAAACTAAACCAATGAAATTTTCATAATATCAAAGAACACATATAAAATAGAGACTTTATAGTAATGTTTATATTAGGTTGATAGTAATGCCTTAATCCTTATTGAGTAAAAGAACGAATAATTTTTTTTCTTAATCTCTATGATGTTCATTATTAATATGGTTTACACACACATATACATACACACACATAGTTACACATAAATACATATATACACAGAAGCTTCAATTATTTTATTAATTCCAAAATTAAAATTTATACTTCTTTAATCCATCATAAAGAATTAGCAACAACAACGGTCGGTATAGTATAATGTAAAAGACAAAATAACACAACCTCAATAGAACTCAATACCTAATTCGCCAGGCATGCCACTACAGCTTCAACTAAAGCCAAAAGGTGACACACCAACTATTTCTCCTCAACCTCGAATCAAAAATATCAAAACCGCAGCTCCTAATTGAAATCAGCGAAACCTGCACAAGCACAGCAGGAAAATATGCAACAAGTTCATTAGTGAATAATTGAGCCAGTATAATTCATATTAGGTTTAATAATACTATGCAGATTATGATGAGATGTTCTACTTATTTAAAGGTGGCAATACCTGAATGTACTTGTGTCAAACAAACAGAATTAGCATGAATTCTTGTTGGTTATGATTATTGTGTATATGTATATAAATATATGGAACACTAAAATTTAACTGTATATAGGAAGGCATTTATTTAGCTGCTACTTATTAACATGTCCCAGATATAGAGCACTAACGAGTGCATACTACAAAGGAGCAGTATAAACAATGTTGGTGTATGACATAACCAAATGCTAGTCATTTGACAACATAGCCAGATGGCTTGAAGAGCTATGTGTCCATGCATTTAAAAACATCATCATCATGCTCTTAGGAAACAAGTTTGATCACGGAACCCTTAGAGCCATCCCTACGGATGATGCAAAAGACTTTGCCGAGAGAGAGGCTCTTTTTCATGGAAATCTCTACACTTGATTTGACCAATGTTAAGATTCTTTTCTAACGATTATTTCTGAGATATACAGAATTGTTAGCAAGAAATCTCTTGTCAATGACGATTATGACCCTACTGGTCGCTTGAGTTTATTGAAAGGGAAAATTTCTGTGCTTCTTAGTCAGGATGTGTCGAATGCTAACAAGTCTGCATGTTGTATGTCAACATAGTGATATCGTTAAGGTGAGGAAATGACAGATTTTTTTCATTTTCTTTTAAAGTCATTAGAAAATTACAGATAAATTTATTGAAATTGTGCATGTTTTCATCAAAATTTGGCACAAACACCTAATAAAAGTTTTGAAGAGAAATAAATGAAGAATATAAAATGAAAACATAGAAAATAAGCAATTAAATAGCAAAAAATCAAAGCAATAACGCGAACACAACGATTTATAGTGGTTCAGCGTTGTTTGCCTACGTCTACTTTGAATAGATAGCTTTATTAATCACTTTGTAAATTGAGTACAATAGGGATCGGATGAAAATCCTTAGTTTACAACAGAGTACAAAGCAACTAGTAGTGTAAAATTCCTGAAAATGTATAGCCAAGCCTGTACTTGTAGAGGAAGATAGCAAAATATCGCCCTGAAAATTCGGCAGAAGGATCTCCAAAACCATATGGACCCATCAATGGGGTTGCATGGTCCAAATCCTAAGGAATAGGATCGGTGCTGAACCTTATTTTGGAGGAATTTTAGGATGTGGTCACTATGGGAGCTTTCCCATGTTGTAATATGCTTAGCCTCCAAGTTTCATGCCAATTAGATTAATAGAACTTGATTTATTGCTCAATCTTTGCTGCAATGTAAGTTGTTTCCTGATTCTAGTCGATCTCTACTGAGAGAAGAGGGCTGATCCCACTTTCTTCATCCATTTGAGGTAAGATCCCTAGTGTAGGCTCCCTAGGGTCCCCAAATCTTAGTCACAAAATTTCATATGCATTAGACTTATGGACTTTGAGATATTGATTGTTTCCCATTGACTTGCACTTGTTTGGCTGAAATATGTCGATCCCTATGATTGAGAGGGATTATAACCGGTCCCTTTCCTATGTTAAACTATATTCCATACTTCGAACATTCTTCATTGCATATCTCTTAATTTCATTTGATCACGGCTTTATATTATCATCTGTACTTGATCTTTGGATCCCACAATCATCACTCTGGACTTACCGACCTTGATGACAGTCGAATCTAACTAGTCCAACTAGTTCGTATATAGCTAGTTTAAAATACTGAATAACTATTTGCCCTCCAAAGTATGTCTTGTACTGAATATGACATGCTTTGAATCGAAACAAGTAAGAGAGTCGTCGATAAGAAATCCATCCAGTTTTCTGAATAGTCATTGTCCTTCCATCAAACTATTTTTGTAAAGGTTATATCTCTCTTTGGTCGTCATGGCGCTTGGTTGATTTCCAATTGCATAAAATCAGGATTATATTCTACCAGTTGATATCAATGTCCGATTCTACGAGACTAGTAATCTTTGACTAAATGATTCGGTCTCGACCTTGAAAGCTTCAGGTTTGAATTCAATTTCCGTTGATTTTAAAAATTGAACTTTTAGACTATTTACGTGCACATGCAGATACACGTTCTTGTCGTTGGTTCACAGACGCATTTGCACGCTCACGAGTCATCGCCAATTTTCATTCAACTAGATGCAATTTCATTGCATTTTATATATATGTACTTTATATAATTTTCATCTCAATATTTGCATGCATATAAGGGTCGTAACCGATCCTTTCTCTCTTTCTCTCCTTTTTCATACATATGTTCGATCCCTTCTTTTTTCTTTTTTACTTTAACAAGGATCGTCCCTTTTATAACTAAACCCTTTTTTCTCTTCCCACTTTTTTTATGTTTGCAGGGATAGTCATTCTCCTAGCCAATCCCTCCTCCTCCTCTTTTTTTTATAATAGGGATCATAATTTTGTTCCCTAGGGTAGGGATCATACCTGATCCCTACGGTTTGAAGGACTTAACCGGTTTTTTGACTTTGTAAATAAGGGAAGCGGGCCGAACCCTTGGGCTCCATATATAAACTAACATTTCCTTTTTTAAACTTCACGTCGTTTTACTTATTAGCCTTTATTTCCTTCAAACTCTCCTCCAAACCCTCCCCTTCCAACTTGAAAACCCGATCTATTCCTTTCGAATCAAACACCGCCTTCATCCATAAACTCACCTTTTTATCTTGCTTTAGATCACCACTCCATCTTCAGTTTGAATTATAATCCAACATCTCCTCTCGAGAAACTCGTTCTTTATACACATAGGTAGGTTTTCTTGCATATGACTTTGATTTGTGACGAGATAATGGGTTTTGTTTACATTAAACATAGGTTAAATTTGGAGGAGATGAGCTGGACAACGGTGATGCAGAGTTCGAAAAAGTAGTTAAGGGAGAGAAAGAAAAGAGTGAAAGATGAAGGAAACAGAGGGGTCAGTCGTGGGGGAGTATGGTGGGGAGGGATTGGTAATTCATGTGCTGCTTGAGGGACCAGCGTAAAAATATGTGGGAAGCGTGAAAATGACTAAGCATAGGGTTCGGTTCATAGATGAGATGGAGGGATCGATGATTTTGTTGCTTGAAGGATATAAGAGGAAGGATCGGTTTAATTATCACGTGATATGGGGATCGGTTAGAGGATCACTTGAAAGAGGGATCAGTGGTTTTGTGTATGAGGAGGGATCGATTATTGGTTTTTTGGAGAGGGATCGATTGTTTTGTTAAGTGAAAGGATCGGCTATGGCGACTTAACCGATTATAATCCTTTTGATTTGAACTTGAAAACCAATCCATGTTCACTCACATGAACAAGTAAAATCAATCTCATCTCAATGAACTTGAACATATGACGATAATGTACAGCATAATTTGTATATCCAATATCGTACTCGAAATTGAATGACCAAACTCATGGGACTTAGAATAGGAATTAAAACTTAACATATAGACTTCAATAATGGACATCACACTCCGGCATTCCATTGGTCAATCCCAAAATTTACTCAAACGATTAATCTAAACTCCAATTGAGATGGTTAGTGATGACGGTCACTCTGGTCAGAATCCAAAGTTTTGTCTCTTACTTTTGCTTTTGATATTGAACTGTTTATCTCTGCAGTGCACAACACTGCACCGTAATAGTTTACACTTAGCATGGAGGGACATATAAAATTTTCTAATCTCGATTATCTATCAACTTTAGTTGATATGAGCTCTAGACGTTCAGGGCGTTTAGCTACAATGCCTTCTAGGCAACCTACACAAATTAGCAATTCCGGAGCTGAGTCAAGTTCTGCAACTGTTTCTGATAGACTTTCCCCTGATCATCATATTAAGCAACCGGAGGTTTCCGACCCGTTGATCGACCATTTTCTGATGTCCCCATGCTTCCGGTGGAAGATGTAAGTCATACCCTCGATGTTGTAGAATTGTATTTCTAGATAACCCGAAGGATTCTCAAGCCTTCAAAATTGGCAAGGCTACTCTTTGTAGACAATGCTCTAAACATGAGATTCCATTTAGAGATGTTATGTTACCTTCAGTGAATGACGGAGATGATTTGCCCCCGGAGGGATATGCGACATGTAATAAATTCATGTGCTAGGCCGGATGCTTACTACCTTTCAATTCATTCATCCTAGAAATGCTAAATTATTTAGAAATAGCTTCTGCTCAGCTACATCCGAACAGCTATGCTTTTCTTCATGGTACCATCTTGCTATTTATGGATACTCTATTCCATCCGCCATCTCTTGAGGACATTAGGTTTATTTATAATTTCAAATGATGGATAGGAAGTCTTTCTTAGACTTTCCTCAAGTCTTTGCACAACCATCAAGTTCTAACTTGCGCTTGGAACAAGCTTAGCATCTTTAAACACGAATGGTATTACGTTCCTTATCTGCTTGGCTTCACGAGGCAATGGTTCGAAGGACGTAAGTGTTGTATTCACTTTATTCTCAAATTCTTTATCCCAAGTCGAATCCTGAACTAACTAATAAATTTAAAAAAAATTGGGTGTCCACCTACATCCAGAAGGCGATAGTTTCTCAATGGTGGTTTCCACAATCTGTGCTACCTAGTTGAGGACAGGGACATCGGATCCCTTGTAACCGATGAATGGTTATCTCCTTTTGGGCTGTTAGAATAAGGTCGTAGCACCTGGTTCTAGGAAGCTTTACACCACCAGGAAATACTACAGAACAAGGTGGAACGAATAGCCATATTGTTCCCCTTTCGAGGGGGATTAAGACGATGCCAAAAAGTGTAAAATTAGAGGTGATGAAACCAACAAGCCTGGCGATGCTGATGCAAGTCCGGGAAATAGGCCTATGGTCGAACCATCACAAGGGCCGCAATCTTACATGTCAACAAGGAGAGGAAAAAAGCTTGCATATAAACTCCATAGGAGAAAAACCATCAAAAAGCCCAAGTTTATCATCGCCTCTATTGAAGAAGAGTCTTCCTTTCAACATTTAGAAAGTTTGACGGAAGGGTTCTCGAATCTTCGATCCTTAATGATATCATGACTTATGACCTCCCTAACATCAGTATTTGGGGGCTTAATTCTCCAACCAAGAGTGGTGATGACATTCCTCCTAACAGTAAAAGGGAAAAGAAACTCTTATGGCAAGGCTACAATAACAGGTCCGTCGGGGGGACACTAGGACACTCACAACCACCTGCACTTCACTACACGATTTTCGTCTACCTTTTAATTGATGGTCACTTATACAATCTTGTTTGGTTTACAGGTGTTATGTTCCAATCCTGTGCCTTCGATCGCATGAGGGTCTCTTCAACACGGTATGGATCCAATCACGGCCTAAACTCGGGTAGGCGTCGAGAGAGATAGATGAAAGCCGGTAAAGAAGTCATCATTCGAGAGAATCTTCATCTTCTAAACATTAGTCCCAATCTCAATCGTCTGATTAGGAAGTTCTGCCTAATCTTCCTGTATATGGCGGCGATCAGACATTATTTTATGCCATCTAAGCAGTATTCTGGTTCATCTAGTTTCAGATAGTCCCGCGATCATAGGTCGAGCAAACACCCAATTGTCACTTCTGATCCAGCTTTGCCTACTGTAGCTCCTGAGGCTTCCACGGTAGAAAAATTGGCCGAACTTGAGGTCAATTTTTCAAAAATTTGCTTTGATGGGCTTAAGTTCCTTCCTGCTTTCCATACAATGTCAAGAAGTGCTAAAGCAAGTTTCCTTGCATACATTTAATGACGTTTTTGTGCAGCATGAAGCATTCCAGCATTTAGCCATAAAAATCTCTGAGGTGTCTGTTGAGAGACAACATGAAGTCGATCATCTCAAGTTAGAGGCAATCCATGATAAAGACATAATTAAACATCAAGTTAATGAGATATCGGAGTTGACAGCGAAGCTAACCATGATAGAAAAGAGTGCTAAAGAAATATCCAAGGCAGTTAGTCCTCTAGAAGTGGCTCACAAAAAGGAGCTGGATGTTGCCCTAAATGGTAGCGTTGTGCTTGCTTTGGAAAAAGATACACCGAAAAAGGAGAAAACATGCTGGCATGCTGCATTGAGGAACTCAAAGAACTCCTTTAAAAAGAGAAAGGAAGAAAAACTCGAAGCTCGGGAAGAATCGCGAAGATATTGCGAAGAGGTCGTCAAAGCCCGGGGACTAAAAATTAAACTTGACAAGAAACTCACTCAAATTGAAGTCCTTAAGGAAAAGGCAAAAGAAGACGGCCACAATGAGGTTAGAAAATAGATCGAGGCCTAGTTAGAAGATGCTACAGAAGCCGGACGAAATGAGATTAAGAACAAGTTCGATCCTTCAATTGTTGAATATAATGCTAAAGTTCTAATCCATCATGATTTGAGTTTTCTTGGAAAGGGTTATCTTGAATCACTCGTCGAGGCTTGGAAATATATTTTTGACATCAATAAGAAAGCCCTCGGTGAAGTTGATTTAGATGAAGAGAAACTGGCGCGGGAGATTTTTCGTAGGGATGAACCTTTAGACCTTGCCGCTGCAAGGCTTCAGTACTTCGATATTTTATCACCCTATGGCAAAGGGAAAAACATTACTGAGTCTTCGGAATCCAATCCCAAAGGTCCCCCTTCACTTCAAACAGGTGGAGCATTAGTTTCTCTTGGCCCAGTACAAGATCTGAGCTATGATCTGAACCGACCCGGCTATCGGCCAAAGGTGTTGATTCCTATTTTAGAAGGAAGCACTCCGGCGATAACTACAAGTTAGCATGAACCAAATATCATGCTTTATTCTCTATTATTTGATAGATTTCGTTCCCCATGCCCAATAGTTATGGCCTTATTTTTTGTTTTAATGAATCTGCAGGTCCTTCGATTTCCATCCAAACTCCAGGATGCGGTGCCATAGTGGAGCAACAACTTACATCTATTGAAATTCTGGTGGCCACTGACATTCCAGGGCCCTATACTCAAGTTATTGGAGCACTTGATGATGAAAAAAGGTTAGAATAGCCGCTGCCAAATGAATTAGATGACGTCATGATCACTAGTGCCCACAAATATACTAATGAGCTGAGATCCATTTGAACCGAGATCGATCAAAACGACATCCATTTGAGCTGAGATCGATTAGAGAAAATGTTGAGATGGTAAGCAAGCTCTTGTGAAAATCTGGTAGCATTTGGACTTGTAGATCTTGAGTTATGATCGATCCAAGGTTGCACTTACGGTAGGCTGAACTGTTCGTATCGATCCCATTTCGTATCGATAGGTCTTTGTGTCGATCCTTCGCGTATCGATCAGATGATGTGGAGCGACAGTTCAGGAGAGATCTACTTTTCATGCCACATGATCGCTTCCTTCACTTGACTACACTTCTTCGTATTGGTCTAGAGTAACTTCTTTCGTATCGATGATTTAGAGGCTGCTTCATATCAATTGAAAATGATGATATTCGTATCGATCTATCATGTGTTCTTCGTATCGATCAATGGCTGATTGATATGAAATGTGTGAATGGGAGGATCGATACGAAGCATGTATAAATGAGATCGATATGAAATAATGACTTCCCATGGATACGAATATGGTCGACTCCGATGGATATGAAGCCGCATGGATACGAAGGAGGTCAGCGTATGATGGATACAAATTAAGGCCTTCCATCCTGATTTTGATCGATCCATAACTTGGGCATACGGACTCCGATTGACCTGAAATTTGGAATATTGGTTTTTATAGCTTTGCTTGACATGTCATGTTAATTGTAGCTCGATCCGGGCTTAGACAAAATTTGCCGGTATCCATTGTGAACCTATGTAGTTGATTGGGTTAAATCCATTTGTATGTTGCCTTGCCAAAAGGCGGGTTAACAGCATCCATGTGGTTGTGGCCTCAAGTTGTATCAAACATTAGGCTTGAGCCCAAGTGTTATTCTATCGGATTTAGTGGTTTGAATGATTATACACCTGCCCTAGTCTCGGGTTAGCAAAGTTAGAAAATGCATGGTCGAACTACATCCTCGGTGATTTTATACTCCTCTTGTTGGATTTAGGTCAGAATTTATGGTGTAGTGCGTGATCGAACTGCACTCATCTAGTTGTTTATACTCATACCATCACTTTGGGAATAAGAGTTAGTTGACATGTGATCTTATCGCACCCAATTTGTGTTTATACTCTAGTCAACCCTCTGGGGACATGGAATTATTTTGAAAAATAGTCGAATCGTCCTTTCCTTAATTGATCGATTTCCCTCAACTCTGACGTTTAACTTAGAGAGTGATTGATCGCATCACAATTGCTTTTGATTCATGTTTGTCCCATTACTTGATAGGCTTAACTTGGTTATCGGATGGTCAAGTCACATCCATCCCTCGGTAGGTATTTCGTCCATCGGGTTGTGAGCGAGAATCATCAAATGAACGGTCGAACCATTCTTATTTTTTTAGTTCAATCATGAACTTATGTAATCGGCTAGCTCCAAACTATAGGAACCTACTCGAATATGTCAATATTAGTTAGTCGGGTATCGTAACCAATATGTAATGCTACAAAAATCACAAATATGAAGGAAATTTCAAACTCAATTTGCTAGATGGATAGGAATGCCATAATTTGTCTTATTACATATCTAAAAAATCAAATGCTAAAGCAAATTTGAAAATTGAATACAGCTAAATGAAAAAGAATAAACTAAGTGAAGTAATGTCGTAAATGCTTGCTATTCCATGCTTTTGAAAGTGTGACGCAATCAACAATCGCTAGCTTGAAAGTTTCTTCTCCAAGCCTTTGTTCATTTCAAGACGAGATCTCCGATTTCAAAGGTTCTTGGTCGTACTTTGGTGTTGTAGTATTGGGCGACTCAATGTTGATATGCAGCTGCCCTCAAATCAGCTTCCTTATACTTCTCATCTACAAAGTCCAGAGATTCCAGGAGGAGATCTCTATTCATTCTGCGATCGTAGTAGGTCTCTTGATGAGAAGAGATTTTGAGTTCAACAGGAATGACATCTTCGGAACCGTAAGCAAGGGCGAATAGAGTATGGCTAGTCGCAGACTTGTTGGGTGGATCTGTAAGCCTATAATGCTATTGGGAGTTCGTCCACTCACTTGCATCTATCCTTTTCCAAATGCTTCTTCAGAATGGACTTTATGATTTTGTTCATAGCTTCAACTTCCCTATTTGCTTAAGGGTAAGCAATCGCCGCAAATCTCTTTTCAATATGATGCCAACGCAGAAGTCTTTGAATTCAGTGTCGTTGATTGAGTTTCATTATCGGTTACAATGGTTCAAGAAAGGCCAAAATGACAGACGATGTTTCCGACGATGAAGTTGATTACTATCTTTGTCGTGATCGTGGCTAATGATTTTGTTTCGAGCCATTTGGTGAAGTAATCAGCTGCAGTGATGGCGCACTTTGCACCACCTCTAGATATCGGTAAGAAACCGATAATATCTACGCCCTATATGGAAAACGACCATGGACTGACCATTTTTGTTATTTTATCGATGGAGCTCTTGGAACTTTTGCATACATCTAGCACTTGTCACATCGCCTAGCATAATCAGCAGCATCTCAATTGACAGTCGGCCAATAATACCTATAACGGAGTATTTTCTTTGCTAGGGTCTACCCGAGTGTGATCGCCACATTCCCCTTCATAAGCTTCCTTTAGGACTCGTTTTATTTCATCATGAGTGATACACTGGAGTAGAGGAATGGAAAAACCCTTTATATACATGACTCCATCCTGAATGATATATCATGAAGCTTTGTAGAGGACTTGTCGCCTTTTGTTCCTCCATTTGGGAAGGAGCCCTTGTAAATAGCCTTTAATCGAAGTCATCCATGACTCCTTCTCAGGATCCATCTCTAGTACCCAGTCGATTTCCATCTGATTTATGCTCGGAGAATCTAGTGCTTCGATTGGGAACGAGCCCATTTGTTGTGCATCCCCAATGCTAGAAAAATTTTCTACCGAGTCAGCCTCTTTGTTTTGATCCTATGGAATGTGCATGATGTTATAATACTCGAAACCAGTCAATAGCTCTTGGATTGGGTAAGTTACGGGGAAATTCATTGTCCGTTAGCATGGTAATCTCCCCTGACTTGGTATACTACCAACTATAAATCGCAAAAGATTTAAAGAGATTTATTCCCAGTTCTCTGGCATGTTTGATCCCAGCAATCGGAGCTTCATACTTAGCTTCGTTGTTCATTGCAGAGAAGTCATGCTTCAAAACGTAGCTAATTAATCTATCTTCTGGGGTTACTAGCACGATTCCAGCTCTAGAGCAACGGTCATTGGGTGCTCCATCTGTATACATTTTCCACCGAATGGTAGGGCTACACCGCTCTTTGGAAGATCATTATTTGCAGTGGATTTTGGTATAAAGTCCCCCGGAGCCTGTCCCTAGATGGCTCTCAAAGGGAGATAAGTGATGTCGAATTGACTCGGTTCAATGTTCTACTTGAGTAACCTTCCTGACATCTCAGGTTGCTCTAGGACCTATCGTAACGGTTGATCTGTGTAAACGTTGATAGGATGAGCCTGAAAATATAGGCAGAGCTTTCGTAAAGCAACCAATAAGTAGTACGCTAATTTTTCTATCTTTGTTCCTTTCAGCTCCTGTTAATTACTTGCTAACTTAATAGACTGGTCTTTAGATCCGATTCTCCTTAGAAAGAAGTGCGGAAAATATAGCATGTACTAATATGGCCAAGTAGATATACAAGTCTTCATTATCCACTGGCTTTGACAAGATGGAAGGCCTCTCTAAATGGTTCAACAAAGCTCAGAATGCGTCTTCACAATCCTGCGTCCATTCAAAATTCATTTTCCCTCTTCTAATCAAGTCGAAGAAAGGAATGCATTTACCGGTAACTCTGTAAATAAATCAACTTAAGGCAGCAACCTTCCCATTTAGGCTCTGTACTTGTTTGGTGGTCTTTGGTGCATGGATATTGCGAATTTCTCGATCCTTTTTGGGATTAACTTTGTTTTCACGAGCACTGATAATAAAACCCATGAACCTTCCTGACTCAACGCTGAAAGAACATTTCAGAGCATTGATCTTCATTTTGTAATATCGAAGGATATCCAACACTTCTTCTAAGTCTCTAATATGGTGTCTTGATCGTCATGACTTCTTGAGCATATCATCTACATACATCTCCATTGTTTTTCTAATCTGATCATTAAACATTCTATTGACTGAGCGTTGATAGGTTGCTCCAGCATTCTTCAATCCAAATGGCATTACCACATAGACAATCCAACATTGGTAATGAAGCTGGTGTGCTCCTGATCGGTAATATGCATCGAGATTTAGTTATATCCAGAGTATGCATCCATGAAAGATAGTAATTTGTGTCCTACGGCTGAGTCTACCAGCTGGCCGATCCTTGGAAGGGGAAAACTGTATTTTGGGCACACCTTGTTCAAGTCCAAGTAATCAACGCATGTCCCCATTTTCCATTCACCTTTCTCACAAGTACAGGATTAGATACCCATTTGAGGTAGAGGGCATCGTGGATAAACCCATTGCCTTTAAACCTATCCACCTCCTCTTTAAGGCTGTAGATCTCTCCAGATCCATGCCATGCCTTTTCTGTTTCACTAGGACATGCCTCAGGTCGATATTTAATGTGTAGCTCGCAATGACAAATGAGATCTCACACATGTTAGAATGAGTCCAAGTAAACACATCAAGATTCGCTCAGAGAAAACTAGCAAGTTCTTTAATCATCGAGAGTCCGAGCTGTGACCTGATCTTTAGGACACATGACGGTTCGTCGTGGCTGACGCTGATGTCAATCGTCAGCTCAGCCGGTGCAGCCTTGGTCTCTTTGGGCTCTTCCTTCCATTAAGCGTCTCTAATTCAGCTACATAGTAGGCACATCTGGTCGTCTGATCGCCATGTATAACTCAAACACTGTTATCAGTTGGGAACTTTAAAGTCAAAACACCATGCGACAAGAGCTGTCCGAAGTTTACTAGGGCTGGTTGGCCCAGAAAAGCATTGTATGGAGAGTCAACATCCAAGACAATAAATGGAAAAATATTTACTGTGGTCACCTTCTCCCAACTCCACGGTCAATTTAACTTATCTGACAGCTTTAGGCCCAGCACTGTTAAAGCCATGAATGTGGGCTTTAGATGATTTCAAGTCCTTGGCTTCCATCCTCATCTGATTATAAGCCTTTCTGAAAAATATATTTACGAAACTTCCACGGTCAACCAAAATCCTCTTTACTAAGGCGAGGCCCATCATGGCCAAAATGACCATTGGGTCGATCGTCGGTGCCCCCATCTTATCGGCATCTTATATTCCTGAACACGGTGTCATCTTTCATTGTAGGCTGCTGTTTTGCCGAAGTCCATCTTCTGTACTCGAACAACATTCAAATTTGTATATTTGATCGTGCTAGCATAGCGCTCCACCTCATGCCAAATCTTATCAGCTGGACGTAGTCCTTCGATTATTGTATTGATCATTAATCTTCCACAATTCTACGCAGGTTGTTCAACCCTATGCAGCACTTGTCCTTGATTCGGGTCGAATGTCCCTTACCTGCCTCCCACGGGGGTTTAACAAACTATTGTAATTTTCTTTCCAAAATTAGTTTTGTGATAATATCATAGAGATGCCTAACCCATTCATGTTACGACCAAAGCATTTGTGGAACCGGCAATATTTTCCCGTTTGTTTTTGCTTCTTGGTTGATTCTTTCGGAGGTGGCTTCCTATACTACATGATATTCCATGTAGACAAGTAGATGTTCTCCAAATACGTATTTAATTGTGTATGGGTATCATACATTAGAATCTTAAGCTTTTCTCTTTCAGAATCCCTCTTTCATTCATGGTTCCAATCACCATGTTTCTTTTGCCGGTTCGGTTTATTTTGGATATTTACTTGATCCTTTTCGGAACTCTACCTGGACTGTTTCACCACAATATTACTATGCACTCCATCTGTACTTGGTGCCACAACATTCTTCTTCCTAGAGCATCTAGCTTCCTCTTTCCTCAAATTTTGAGTTGCTTTTGCATATAAATGTTCCAATGTCATGGGTGGTTTGCTAGCAGACCAATTGCAATAATTATATTATGTATCAGTCCCTCTCATTATTGCCATCAATATTTGAATGGCCATACAGACTACTGATTTCTTTAGTTGTATGAAATCTCTCCAAATAATCTTTCAGTGATTCTTTCGAAGCCTGGATCATGCTGGATAGGGACATTACATCTTTGGGGTGAGTTGTGTGCATATGGACTAAATCATCAAATCTAGAGATCGACCATGGGGATAATATTGTAAACCACATCATTGTTATTCCAGAGAGAGTGATAGGAAAACATCTACACTTGGTTGCATCATCAGCTCATGCAGAATACATCAGCCATTCATATCTCATGATGTGCTGCTTGGGGTCAATTTTTCCCTCGTAGGCAAGCATCGATGGCATACTGAACCTCCTTGGATACTCTACATGTAAGATATTGTCAATGAACAGGGCATGGCTTCTCGAGATCCCCCAATCATCATTGGTCAAGTCTTAGCCCTCTCTCACTAGCTATTTAGGCATAGCCAACAAGTCCAGCATTTGGATAGTTGGAGCCAAGCAATAGTCATGCTCCACCACACGTGAATCGTCCATGTTTGTGTCAAAATTGGGCACAACACTCGTCGGAAGTTTTTGAAGAGATAATAAATGAAGTAAGTAAATTAAAATGTGGATTATCTAACAAAAACTCCAAATAACAGGAAGTAAATTGCACGAGAGACAACGATTTACAGTGGTTCGGCATATTGCCTACGTCCACTATGAAGTTTTGTTATTTTATTGCTTGATATTCGGAGAATACAACTTTTTTATGTCAAAGTACAGCAAGTAGTAAGCCAAAATTCGAGATCAAAGGCAGCGGTGGTGCTCTGAAGCAATTCTGGCAGTGTCCGGGCGTGCTTTATCTCTAAAATTCTCCGATCCCCTTTCTGAATGACCAGGGGCTCTATTTATAGTTGCAGGAGGCTGATATTTGCCTAAAATCAGGGGATAACGCTTCTGGCACGTGAGGGGGCCCACATGGCCGAATTCTGGAGATCCGGGCCCACTTTGGGATCGATTCAACCCTTGGTTCGAATCGATCAAAAAAGTATCCAATCGTGATGAAACTTGGCGTGGACATTCTTCTATGTATATGCAAGCTCCTGTGAAAATTTCATAGCATTTGGATTTGTAGATCTCGAGTTATGATCGATTCAAGATGGTGTGTTTCGCCCTATGGATTCGTTTGAATCGATATGGTTCGAATCCATAGGGTCGAATCCATGCTTCTGCACGTGAAGGCGATGACGTGGTGCACATGCTTCGGGTCAATCCTCCTTTTCCTCCGAGTTTTCTAGGTCATACCCTTGGTTTTAGCTGCTATGACTCGATGGATTCGTAGCAATGGATTCGAAGGTATGCTCCTTCGAATCGATTGAACACAAGTTCCCTTTGCATCGATCAAGATATTCCATAGCCAATCGATACGAAGACTCCACTGATGAATGGATTCGAAGGATTCTCTCTTGATGGACTCTAAGTAGGGAGAGGTTTTTAATGGGTTCGACCTTGAGATCGCTTTGATGGATTCGAAGTAAGGTGTGTTCTGATGGATTCGAACCATGGCTGACTACCGATGGATTCGAGCCAAGGCCTTGTGGACGAATTCGAACCAACGCGTGATTGATGGAGTCGAAGCATGGCCACTTGGATGGATTCGAACCAATGTGTGGTCAATGGATTCAGAGCATGGCCTACATCTGATCGATTCGAACCTGCGCCATTCCTGAGGGATTCGAGCCTATATCATTCCATCCATCTCCCATTGGCGATAACTTGAGCATACTAACTCGGATTGCCCCGAAATTTGGAACGTTGGTTTCTACCGCTTAGCTTGACGTGTCTCATCAATCGTTGCTCGATCCGGACTCAGACAAAATTCATCGATATTTGTAGTTGCCCAACAATTATTCAAAGCTAAGGACGTAAGATCCTATCTCCTTCTAGTTAGTTCCTTGGTATCTCGGCCTTGCCAAAAGGCGGGATATCATTTGCCCCCCAAAGTACGTCTTGTGTAAACATGACGTGCTTTGAAAAGCTGCAGTCTATCGTTGGACAACTAAAACATGCTTTGCTGAGAGTTGTATTCTTTATTGCTGTTGCCAATCGTCGTATGATCGCGATCGGCTGTTCGTCGTCTACATCATGACGAAATGGTCATTTGATCCCTGTGAATAATATAGATCAAACATTAGTCAGGCATATGTGCATATATGTACCACCTTGACTTTGGCTAACGTTGCATGATTGCACGTTGTTGTCAGATCGGTCTGTTATCGAATTCTGCATCGGTCCTCTCGTGAACCGATTTGAGATTCGAGTTGAGACACTGTTTTTATGATTGTCTATAATCGTCCTCTTGTATCGATCCTCTCCTGAATCGATTTAAAAGGTAGACAAGTAATTTTTCAAATTGAAGCGATTTGTCCATTCTCATCGGTGGATTTTGATGGATTCGAAGGCATGTATGTTCGAAGCGACAGCTTTCGAATCAATGGTTCAATGGTCTTCGTGCTTCGAATCGATACAATTTTCAATCCAACCTTTGCTCGATGGCTCCTTCGAATCGAGAATGCCTCGCATCGATCCTGCAGGGATGGATTCGAACGTGTAATGGATAGGAAGGCAATGGATTCGAAGCGAAGTATGGACTCAGCCGTGTGATGGATATGAAGCAACGGCTCGACGCTGGGATGGATTCGAACGTAGTGGGTTATTGAGCGGTCGTTCGAATCGATGGAGCATGACGAGTGACCGGTGGTAGAAGGTCAATATGACCGGGAGACGAAGAGCCTCAAGTGTTTTCTCGGAGCCATATAAATACGCGAGGCAAGCCTCACTTTCACTTTTTACTTTTTACTAGCACCATCGCTGCTTCTTCGAATCAATCTTCCAGAGCTAGAAACAACCGTGTCTTTGCAAGAAACAATAAAATTCCACCAAGTCTTCTTTTGCAATCGAATCCAATCAGGTAACCAATGGATCGATTCGAGCATAGGGAATAATAAAACTGGAGTTTCCAGCATCGATTCAATCTTTCTTCTGAAAATCATGAAGGGTTGTGAGATCTGGAATGGGTCGACTCGATGGACCTGAGGAACGAAACCATTCAATTCGTATCGATCGTAGAATGCTGTCTTGGAGGAGCGTAGATATTGATGGACGCTATCTTCCTTCATTGCTTCGCATCGATCCAGGAATGAACAGTTCGAATCGATCTTGAATGCAAGGCTTCGAATCGATGGTTGTGAAAGAAGAAGGGTCTCGTGCTGATCGATTCGAAGTAACGATATTCTGATGGATTCGAAGGTGTTCAATATTGATCGATTCGAAGTTATGCAGAGCTCATGGAGTCGAATTGCTTCTCTGTCCCAAGGCCTCATCGAGTCGAACTACATGGAGTCGGGGCGTATCGATTCGAAGTTCGTCAATTCGACTCATATCGATTCGAAGTTCGTCGATTCGACTCGCATCGATTCGAGTCGATCGATTCGAACATCCTTGCTTCTGGGACTCCCACTCTTCTGATTTGCTCCAACATCTGAACTACGACCAATTTCAAGTTGAACTTTAACGAACTCACTGAACTTTAGCATACTTGACTCCGGCGAGCTTCGGCCTTGCATAATCGAATTTGACTTGACCTCTCTTTTGGAGCTCGTCGATGGCACCATGACTTAACCAAAATATAATGAATTTATACTTGAATTGGTCAGTAGCATCTGGATGGCGTGGAAGTGACGGTCAGAGATGACAGTCATTTTCATTCTCAAATTCTAAAGTTTCGTCGTTCGGACATCTTGTTTCAACTTGTGAAATCTGCTTAAGTTATGCATAGCACTTGCACTGCACGACATATTCATACACTACACACTGGGGGATGCGTGGGCATTTTATGTATTTAACGCTGTTTTTGGTGAGTTAGTTAATTATGGAATCTTCGAGTTCTCAACAACAAGAAGCACAAAGCTCGCCTCCTCCAGTGCTTGAGATTCCGAAAATCCCTCCTGAAGTTATAGATCCGGCTCCGGATGAGTTGCCGGACATATTTATCGAAGATCCTGTCGATTCTGTTCAGTCCAATATCTCGGAGTCTTTGTTGGGCCGGATATGTTCGAAACATAACATATCCCTGGACGATGTTTTATTACCTAGTGCCAATGACAGACCACATAACCCACCTCAAGGATATACTGCCTTTTACCGCCATGCCTGTGCGGCTGGATCACTCCCTCCTTTTAACCAATACATCAGAGAGATGCTGTCGTATTTAGGAATTGCTCCTTCACAACTCCACCCCAATGGGCATGCATTGCTGAATAGCGTCTTTGTCATATTTATGGATTTCCTTTTTCGCCCGCCAAGGCCAAACGAGATCAGGCACATATTCAATTTCAAGAGTAGGGGTGATAGCCCGTCTTTCACTTTTCTGGAAGCGGTCAGAAACTGTCAGGTTGTGACTGGGGCCTGGACCAGGCTTAGCTATTTCAAGAATGAGTGGTTTTTTGTTCCATGCCCCCCAGGGTTTGCCAGGAGATGGTTATCCAGACGTAAGTATCATAAGTCATCTTTGAATGGCCACTCTTAATACTTGCACTAATACTCTGTTACTCTTACAGCCATCATTTCGAGACCTACCGGTGGGCATTATAGAGGCATCGTTCAAAGCTTGCAGAGGGTCCCAAGCGACTCAAGGCACATCGACTTGCTGTTGACTGATGATAACTTAAGGACATTGGGTTTGATTGGGATGAGCCAGAGTATTGTAATTGAAGGGTTGGCGAAGTCGGCCTCGAGGAAGAAGAAGAAAGTGGAAAAAAGAAAACCTGGCATTGTGATAAGAGAAGCAAGCGATGATGAAAGAACGCCCACGGACACTGAGATAGCAGCCGACCTTTCCCGAATAGAAGAGGGTCAGAAAGGCAAGGCTGTTGTACCTACGTTTAAGAGATGGAAGTCTGTAGTCGTAACCCGTTCCAAACCTGGGGTTACTGTCTCAGGCGCCGCTCCTCGCCAGTCCGGAGACTCTTTCACAGGGCTGGACGATATTCCCATTCCGGACTACGTATCTCTCCACCACGGGTCCGGGTTGGAAGAGCTCCGGGGAGCGCTTAATATAAGCGAATCTTTTCCCGTTAGTGTAATCGATGCTTCTGGTTGGTCGGGGGGTTTGCGCATTTACACACTTTCACAACACTTCACGACTTCCACATGCATTGCAGTGCTTTTCCTTGGTACTTAATTGAATTGTTTCTTCTTTACAGGTGCTATGTCGGATCGTCCTTCTACACTTGATAGGCTTCGGCGAGTGCATCATTCTTCATCTTATTACGAATCTCGCCGTAGGGATTCTGACCGTGATCGTGAACGGAGGCATTATGAGCAAGAGCATCGTGAGAGGGACCATCCCCGACATTATTCTAGCCAGGAGCGTTCTGATAGGGACCGAAGGTACTGCTCACCCTCTCGTTTTCCTCCGCCACCCAGAAGCCAGGCACCTGCACTTGAACCTTTGCGACAACAGCCATTTTTACAGATCTCAAAACCTGGTCCACATCGTTCAAGGACTGATACGGCTACGACCGTAACTGTGGAGGAGGCCCCTCTCGAACCATCTGGCGAAGGGGCTATAAGAATTGCTCAACTGAAGAAAGATTTTCCAGAAATATGCTTCGATGCTTATATCTTTCCTCCCAATCTCAAAAGAATTCCCGAAGAGGCTGTAAACACCGCCCTCAGCTATACCCGCGATTTTTATGCTCAGTATAAAGAATGGTACAAGGCGGCTGTCAAAGCTTCGAAATTAGACTTCGATCGAGCCAAAATTATTGAGAAACTGGAAGCCGACTTGGCTCAGAAGAACCGCATTGTTGATATACTTCAGTCTGAAATGGAATCCTCTCGTAAGGCCGAAGTTGAGTCGCTGAAAAAGGTCGATGAGACATTAGTTGAGATGGCGAAGATGCAACAGGCTCATTGCACTTTAGTTGAAGATTTGGGTCATCGGTACAAAAATGTTGAGGCCGAGCGGGATGCGGCGGTCAACGAACTTGAGGAATTAAAGGCTAAGTTTGCCGACTTGAACAAGGAAAAAGATGATGCTAACATGGCCGCACAAGAAGCGTGCGAGCAAGCCGTGTCTCTCCGAGCTGAGGGAGACGCGGCGGTTGCTAAAGTTGAAGCGGTGGAGGCAGAAGTGGAAGGGAGAGTTCAGGCAGAGCTATTCAGGGTAGAAGCCGAGTTTGATGAGCTTCTTGACACCTACAATGCTAATGTGCTTGAGCATAGGAATCTCTCGTGGCTCGGAGATTATTCTATGCTTCTACTCAACGCTTGGAGAAAATTGGTGGCGAACAAGAAAGCATCTCTCCCCGAAGGTGCCGAGGATGAATTTGAAATCGAGTCTCGCTTGTTGAGCGAGGAGGAAAGGAAACTTCTCCATGAAGCGATGATTTCTGCTGAGAGAGAGAGAGACTTGGTTTTCACCATGTGGAGACTGGCGAGGGTTCTGGAGCTGCACATTGTAGTGAGGATGTTTCAGTTGCTGCCCCGACCTCGTCTGGAGTTACTGCTACAGTTGGTCCACATGTTGTTCCTGCTTATAACCCGGATCGACCGGAACTGTCTCTCGGTACAACTGCTGTTTCCGAGCTCGTCTCATCACCGAGCCGAGGCAAAGAAGGTATTTTAAATATTCCTTAAGTGTTTTAGAATGACGAACTTGGAACAGATCGTTTGACTGATTATTCTCATTTCTTTTCGACCAGTGACTGAAAGTGATGCGCCAGCACTTCCAGTACCACAAATTTCGCAGTCAATGCAAGGGGCTGTCATTACTGAGGCTATTACGACTACCGCCGTAACCGGCGAGATTGGAGAGGGGAGTTCAATGTCGTTTGATGTTCAGATGATTGAGGAACTTCTCAAGCAGCCCTGTGAACCTTTTACCGATCCTTCTTTTGCAATGGGTGGAGTCGCTCCAACTTTTAGCTCGTTTATGCCGACTATTAGTGTGTCCGGGGCTGCTCGATCTTCCCGAGAAGAAGAAATCCTTGCCGAAATAAGCGCTGAAATGGCTGCGGCGACGACGGTTGGTGGTTCCGGAAGCGATGTTGCTCCACCAAGCTTAACTCCTTTAATGGTTACCTCTCCTGTTGGTACAGCTATGACTTCTAGTGCCGAGGCTCCACCACCTGTTACTGCTCCTCTGCCTCCGGTTCGTCCTCACAAAAGGATCTCTATTCCTTCCAGCTCTGAGGAAGACGTTGATATTATGCCAAATCCTGAGGATGTTCCAAAGAAGGACAAAAGGTCTCGCAGGAAGCCGGGTAGTGGGTCTAGCGGCTCAACTCCGAAGAAGAGACCCCGGAAGAAGAAGGAGTGAACTTCTCGTTTTATCATGTGGTTGTGAAATGGCAATTCTTTTTACTTCTCCTTTTTTGAGCCGTGTATAAGTGTGGATTCGGCGCCCACTCTATGGACTATTTTTTGTTTCGTCGTGTAATCAAACTCCTTTTTTGTTTGTTGATAAAATGGAAAACAACACTTTTCTCTTTTGCTTAAGTATTGCGTTGATTAGCTCGTGCTCACATATGTCATAAGCCTTGAATACATGTCCACACTCCGGAGACTTAACGCAATTTGCAATTAATAGTTCGGCCCGTACTCTGGGAACTTATTAATTATCAATGTTTATGACTTAGTTCGCTCTCCGGGAACCTATAATTGATGTTTATACTCCAATTCGCACTTCGGGAATTTGGAGTTAGTGACTTATACTCCGGTTCGCGCTTTGGGAACCAAGAGTTGGTGTTTATGCTCCAATTCACACTCTGGGAATTTGGAGATAGAGTTTTATATTCTGGCTCGCACTCCGGGAACCAAAAGTTGAAGTTTATACTCCAATTCGCACTCCGAGAATTTGGAGTTAGCTCACACTCCGGGAGCGATGGATTTATACTCCGGTTCGCGCTCTGGGAACCGAGAGTTGAATTTTATACTCCATTTCGCACTCCGGGAATTTGGAGTTAGCTCACACTCCGGAAGCGATGGATTTATACTCTGGTTCGCGCTCCGGGAACCGAGAGTTGAAGTTTATACTCCAATTCGCACTCTGGGAATTTAGAGTTGGCTCGCACTCTTGGAGCGATGGATTTATACTCCGGTTCGCGCTCCGGGAACCGAGAGTTGAAGTTTATACTCCAATTCGCACTCTGGGAATCTGGAGTTGGAGGAGGGATTGTCGTGTATCAATCCCTGTGAATGTTGATGTAGTGTTCTGCCCCCGAGCTCGGGTTTCACTTAGCGAGTGACCGGTCGTATCACAATCACTCTCTATTTGAATAAATCCCACCGCGTGATGGAACTTAGCTCTCCGTGCATCATGATATACGTCATATTCAGTAAATCACAACTCTAGCTCGAAGAGATGGCATTTTATTGCTGAAACGAGAAAATATGGCAAAGTCAGTTGCCTTATTACAAATTTAAATCTCGAAATGCTAGAATAAAATGCAAAGGGATAAATCGACAGAAAATAAATAAGTAAAGTCTTTTATATGTAGTAGCAACGAAGACTTTTGCTATTCCAAGCTCTCGGCAAAGTAAGACCGTCAACGGTCGATAATTTGAACGTGCCATCTCCGAGCTTTTGTGAAATCACATACGGCCCTTCCCAATTTGGCTTCATGTGCGAAGGGGCCAGATAGATCCTTTTGAGTACGAGATCGCCGAGTTCGAAGGTTCGCGGACGGACCTTGGCATTGTACAGTCAGGCGACTTGACTTCGATATGCGGCTGCCCTCAAGTCAGCCTCTTCGCGCTTCTCATCGAGTAAATCCAAAGATTCAGCAAGTAGTATGGCATTTGTTTTCGGATCATAATATGTTACACGATGAGAGTGCACTTCCATTTCGACTGGAATAACGGCTTCAGAGCTGTAGGATAGAGAAAACGGGGTATGACCGGTTGCAGTTTTATGAGTTGTTCGATAGGCCCATAGTGCCATAGGAAGTTCGTCGACCCATTTGCCCCCAGCTTTTTCCAGTCGCTTCTTTAGAATGGATTTGATAACTTTATTAACAGCTTCAACTGACCATTTGCTTGAGGGTGCGCCACTGCAGAGAATTTCTTATGGATGTGGAATCGTTGACAGAAATTCTTGAATTCAGCACTGTCGAATTGGGCTCCGTTATCGGTGATGATAGTATGTGGGAGACCAAACCGGCAGATGATGTTACGTACTACAAAGTTGATTACTTTCTTTGTCGTAATTGTTGCAAGGGGTTCAGCTTCAGCCCATTTGGTGAAATAATCAACTACAACGATGGCGTACTTCGCGCCACCTTTGGCCAGAGGCAATGTGCCGATGATATCTATTCCCCATACCGCAAATGGCCAAGGACTGACCATTTGGGTTATCTCGGTAGGCGGGGCTCTAGGAAATCGAGCATGTTTCTGGCATTTGTCGCATTTTCTGGCATAGTCTGCAGCATCGTGATTAACAGTAGGCCAATAATACCCATATCGGAGTATTTTCTTTGCAAGTGCTTGCCCCCCAGTGTGATCACCACATTCTCCTTCGTGTACATCGTGTAACACTCGTTTGACTTCATCGTGCGCGATACACCGGAGGAGAGGAACAGAGTATCCTCTCCGGTACATGACTTCATTTTGAATAACAAATCGCTAGGCCTTTCGTAGAACTTGTCTTTTCTCGCTTCGATGCTCGGGCAATATACCATGTTCGATATAATCTCGATAAGGAGTCATCCATGACTCCCTATTGGAGGTAGCTTCAAATGTGAAATCGGTCTCCCTTCGATCAATGCTCGGGGAGGATAGGGTTTCAACTGGAACGACCCCCAACTGTTGAGCTTCACCCGTACTTGCTAACTTTGCCAACGAATCAGCTTTCTGATTGTTCTCTCGGGGATGTAGAAAATGGCATAGTAATCGAACTGATCAAGCGTCTCCAGAACTCGAGTTAGATAAGCGGCCAATCTTCGGTCTTTGGCCTGATATTCTCCTCGAACTTGACATACTATCAACTAGGAATCACAGTAGATCTCTACAGCGATGATTTTCATATCACGGGCAAGCTTTAGTCCGGTAAGTAGAGCTTCGTACTCGGCTTCATTGTTGGTTGCGCGGAACTCGAACTTTAAAGCATAACATATGGATCGTCCCTCGGTGGTTTCAAGCACTACCCCAGCTCCTGAGCACCAATCATTTGACGCACCATCGGTGTACGGCTTCCAGATGTATTCAGGAGATTTGCTGGTCTCGGGCAAGTCTTCGGGAATAATGAATTCGGCTATAAAATCTGCTAGGACTTGGCCGTGAATGGCTCTTCTTGGAGTATAAGTGATGTCGAATTAACTCAGTTCGATGTTCCATTTTAGTAACCTACCAGACATCTCAGGCCGCGTGAGGACCTGTCGTAACGGCTGATCGGTGTACACAGTAATAGGATGAGCCTGAAAATATGGACGGAGCTTCCTCGAGGCAATGACTAGGCAATATGCCAACTTTTCAAGCTTTGGATAATTTCTCTCGGCTCCGGTCAATCGTTTACTCACGTGGTAGACCAGTTTTTGCACTCGGTCTTCCTCCCGAATTAATGCAGCACTGATTGCATTTTCAGATACCACCAGGTAGAGATATAACTGTTCATGATCTACAGGCTTTGAAAGGATTGGTGGTACGGAAAGATGTTGGATTAGCGATTGAAATGCGCCCTCACATTCTGCAGTCCATTCGAAGTTTCGTTTCCCTTTTCGAATCAAATCGAAGAAGGGAATGCATTTGTCGGTCGACTTTGAGATAAACCTGCTCCGTGCTGCAACTTTCCCATTAAGACTCTGAACTTGCTTTATGGTTCTCGGAGTTTGAAGATTTCTGATAGCCCAGATCTTCTCGGGGTTGGCCTCTATTCCTCGGGGATTGACAATGAACCCAGGGAATTTTCCGGATGCGACTCTGAAATGACACTTTAGTGGATTAAGCTTCATCCCGTATTTTCGGAGGATATTGAACATTGACTCCAAGTCTTTGACATGATCATCGGAGTATCGTGATTTCACCAACATGTCATCTACATAAACCTCCATAGTCTTCCCAATCTGATCGGCAAACATCCGGTTGACTAAGCGTTGATAAGTTGCGCCAGCATTCTTTAATCCAAAAGGCATGACCTTGTAGCAGTATAATCCCAAGTCGGTTACGAAGCTTGTGTGCTCTTGGTCGGGTACATGCATGGGTATCTGATTGTAATCTTAGTAAGCATCCATGAAGGATAATAATTCATGTCTGGCGGTTGAATCTACCAGTTGATCGATTCGGGGAAGTGGAAAGCTGTCTTTCGGGCAGGCTTTATTCAGGTCAGAGTAATCGATACACGTTCTCCATTTCCCGTTTGGTTTTCAGACAAGTACGGGATTGGACACCCATTCTGGGTATAAAGCGTCTCTAATGAACCCATTTGTCTTTAATTTGTCGACCTCTTCCTTAAGGGCGGCAGATCTCTCTGGATCCATACCACGTCTTTTCTGTTTGACCGGGATATACTGCGGGTCAATATTTAAAGTGTGGGTCGCGATGTCCGGCGAGATTCCACACATATCAGAGTGCGTCCAGGCGAATACGTCGAGATTCGCCCGGAGAAAATCAACCAATTCCTGTTGTGTCTCTCGGTTAAGCTGAGACCCAATCTTCAACATTCTCGAGTCATTGTTATCATCGTCAATCGGGACATCGATGGTTAGCTCAGCCGGAGAAGCTTGACTTTCCGTAGATTCTTCTTTATTATCATTGTCCCTTGGGTCAAGATCCTTTTGGAATTGGTTGTGCTGCCCAGGCCGAGGCCCAGGCGCTAATTGTCAATCGTCAGTGAAACAGACGCAGAGAGATTCCTCTACGCCCTTTCCTTTCTCTTTTCGCTACGCCTCCCGCAGCTCAGCAACATAACAGGCTCTTCCAGCAGCCTGATCTCCTTGTACAACTCCTATCCCATGGTCAGTAGGGAACTTCAAAGTTAAACACCATGGGGCAATAGCAGCCCTAAATTCAGCGAAGGCCGGTCGGCCCAAAAAGGCATTGTACGGAGAAGGAATATCCAAGACAACAAATTGCAACATCCGAACTCTTCGGCATTCTCCCACTCCTAACTCCACCAGCAATTCAACCATTCCGGTTGGTATTGTCGCACTCCCGTTGAAGCCGTGGACTCGTGATTGACAAGGCTTTAAGTCCTTAGCTTCCATCTTCATTAAATCGTATGCTCTTTTAAACAGTATGTTCACGGAACTTCCACTGTCTACCAAGATCCTCTTCATCCAAGCAGGACCAACTTGAGCGGATATGACCAACGGGTCAATTGTGGGGGCTTCGACTTTATCGGCATCTCGATTTCTAAATACGATTTCGTCAGCCATCGTCTTTTGTTGTTTAGCCTGTGTTCCGTCTTCAGAGTTACTATAGCATTCAAAGTCCACATGCTTGATCGAGCTAGCATATGACTCCATTTCTCTCCAGCTTCTGTCTGCTGGATGGGGACCACCACTTATTGTATTGATAACCAACCTCCCGCCCGTACGAGCGGGTTCACCTTGTCTTTCCTTATTCTGCGTTCGATTTTGATTGGATGGGCCCGCCTCACCGGACTGCGGTGCCCGAACAAACTGATCCAACTTTCTTTCTCTGATCAATTTTTCAATGAGGTCTTGCAAATGCCTACACTCATTGGTGTTATTTCCATAACTTTCATGAAATCTACAGAATTTTCCTGTTTGAATCTGCCTTTCTGACGATGGCTTCGGAGCAGGCTTTTTGTATTTCACAGTGTTACAAGTCTGTAGGTATACATTTTCCAGTGACGTGTTAAGTGGTGTATAACTGTCAAACATTGCAATCCTACGCCTCGGACCATGATTCTGGTCTTGCTTCTTGCTCCGGTTATCACCGTTCCTCGGTTGTTGAGTCTGCTTATTTTGAATATTCAACTGGACTTTTCCTGAACTTTCACCAGACTGTTTAACCGCAACATTACTCTGAATGCCTTCACTGCTGGGCCTTGCATCGTCCTACTTCCTAGACTGTTTCGCATCCTCTCGCCTCAAGAATTGAGCGGCTTTGGATTAGAAACGGTCCAACGATGCGGGAGGCTTTCCAGCTAACCAATTTCCAAACTCGGAATCAGGGTCGATTCCTTTAGTCAAAGCCATTAAAATAGAATTATCATTGGGGTTGGTGATCTCTGCGCATGCAGCATTGAATCTCTCCAAATATCGTCTAAGTGTCTCTCCGGGAGCTTGAGTGACACTTGATAAGGTGTTAACATCTTTAGGTCTGGCAATATGCATGTGAAACTGCTCAACAAATTTGGTAGCTAACTGATCAAACGAAGAGATGGATCGTGGCGGTAATCGTGTAAACCACATCGTCACAATTTCCCCTAAGGAAATGGGAAAACTACGGCATTTTACTGCGTCATCAGCTCTCGCAGCTGTCATCGACCATTCGTATTTCAAAATATGTTGATTTGGGTCGGAATTCCCCTCATACATGGGCAGGGTTGGCATTCTGAATCGCCGAGGAGGTTCAGCATACAATATGTCATCAGTGAACGGGGTATGACTTCGGGAGATTCCCCAATCGCCATTTGTTAGGCCTTGACTCTCGCGAATCATTTGTCGCACCATGGCTGAGAGGTCTGGCATCGGAACATTCTGTGTGTGGTGAGCCAAAGTGTGGTCGGGTTCCACAGTGCGAGGTGGGATCGGGCGCTGTCGACGATCTGTATCTCGCCTCCTTGGCTCGACGTCTTCTGGGACATATGGCTCTGGAGCATGTCCTTGCTAATGATAATTTTGATTGGAGTGATCTCAGGTATCAACTCCTATGTCAACTGCAGCGGCTGTGGCAGCACGATCATCTGTAGTGTGTTGTGGAATAGTGCCTCCTCAGGAGGAGGGTCCAGTATGGAAGCTGGTAGATGGGCCAACTCTTACTTGCCCAACGGTTAATGCCTGTTGATAGTCAGCAGCTTGCGCATGGTTTCCGTCTAGCCTGGGACGGGTAGATCTGTTATTGTAGTCAGATGAAGCAGAGCTTTCGGTGGAAGAATGAGGAGCTTGATCCCTTCTGGATCTTCTTCGCTTTTGGCGATATAGTTGATTGGTCAACTCAGCGTTAGCGTGCAACTGCTCAGTTAGCTGTTGTCGGCTTTGGGTTAGTTCCTGGATTAGCGCCTGGAACTCTTGTCTTGTGACCGGGCCTTATTGATCCGTATGTCCAGCAGCATCTTGATTGGTAGACTGTAGCTGTGTGGGATTTTGCCTATCCCGACCTTCTTGATCACCAACGCTAGAAGTGGTTCTTGTACTCACCATCTTGAAGCGTTGAATCCTTTCCTAGACTTTGAACAAATCTGAATAGAACGGAAGGAATCTGAATATGAGGTCTGGATCTCTTTCTTAGATTTATGCAATCCGGTATCGAAGATAGATCCAAGGAGCAAGAGAAAAACTGGGTTCCTCTCAGTGAAAGCACCAAAGTGTTTGTGTCAAAATTGGGAACAACACTCGTCGGAAGTTTTTGAAGAGATAATAAATGAAGAAAGTAAATTAAAATGTGGATTATCTAACAAAAACTCCAAATAACAGGAAGTAAATTGCATGAGAGACAACGATTTAGAGTGGTTCGGCGTATTGCCTATGTCCACTATGAAGTTTTGTTATTTTATTGCTTGATATTCGTAGAATACAACTTTTTTATGTCAAAGTACAGCAAGTAGTAAGCCAAAATTCGAAATCAAAGGCAGCGGTGGTGCTCTGAAGCAATTATGGCAGTGTCCGGGCGTGCTTTATCTCTAAAATTCTCCGATCCCCTTTCTGAATGACTAGGGGCTCTATTTATAGTTGCAGGAGGCTGATATTTCGCCTAAAATCAGGGGAGAACGCTTCTGGCACATGAGGGGGCCCACATGGCCGAATTCTGGAGATCCGGGCCCACTTTGGGATCGATTCGACCCTTGGTTCGAATCGATCAAAAAAGTGTCCAATCGTGATGAAACTTGGCGTGGACATTCTTCTATGTATATGAAAGCTCCTGTGAAAATTTCATAGCATTTGGATTTGTAGATCTCGAGTTATGATCGATTCAAGATGGTGTGTTTCGCCCTATGGATTCGTTCGAATCGATATGGTTCGAATCCATAGGGTTGAATCCATGCTTCTGCACGTGAAGGCGATGACGTGGTGCGCATGCTTCGGGTCAATCCTCCTTTTCCTTCGAGTTTTCTGGGTCATACCCTTGGTTTTAGCTGCTATGACTCGATGGATTCGTAGCAATGGATTCGAAGGTATGCTCCTTCGAATCGATTGAACACAAGTTCCCTTTGCATCGATCAAGATATTCCATAGCCAATCGATACGAAGACTCCACTGATGAATGGATTCGAAGGATTCTCTCTTGATGGACTCGAAGTAGGGAGAGGTTTTTAATGGGTTCGACCTTGAGATCGCTTTGATGGATTCGAAGTAAGGTGTGTTCTGATGGATTCGAATCATGGCTGACTACCGATGGATTCGAACCAAGGCCTTATGGACGGATTCGAACCAACGCGTGGTTGATGGAGTCGAAGCATGGACACTTGGATGGATTCAAACCAATGTGTGGTCGATGGATTCGGAGCATGGCCTACTTCTGATCGATTCGAACCTACGCCATTCCTGAGGGATTCGAGCCTATATCATTCCATCCATCTCCCATTGGCGATAACTTGAGCATACTAACTCGGATTGCACCGAAATTTGGAACGTTGGTTTCTACCGCTTAGCTTGACGTGTCTCATCAATCGTTGGCCGATCCGGATTCGGACAAAATTCATCGATATTTGTAGTTGCCCAATAATTATTCAAAGCTAAGGACGTAAGATCCTGTCTCCTTCTAGTTAGTTCCTTGGTATCTCGGCCTTGCCAAAAGGCGGGATAACAGTCCAGTCAATATCTACAGTCCATTCCATGCCTTTTTGATTCAACATCCTCTCAATGTATATCACGTACATTCACATCATCATCATTATGGGAAAGTAATTGGTTTGCACCCATTTGAACTCCAGCATCCAAATCAACCGCTACAGCTCCAGCTTGTGCTCCAATATGAAGAGGCGTGCTTCTTCCTCCAGAGGAGCGATCGGCCCCGTGATATCCGTCAATTCTGTGATGTCCGCATCTATGATAATCATTTGATGAACTAGAACTCTTCGATGTTGAATAAGAGATTATATCCCTCCACACTTTCCCACGTTGTTGCTTCTTGAGTTGATTCGTTAGATCAATATTGGATTCAATCTGCTGGTTCAACTACCCGTGACTACCCACTAGCTCTCTCATCAGATTTTGGAAATCGGCTCTTATGATGGAATTAACCCGATTCTGAACATCAACTGGATTGTCAGCATTCATATCTAGTGGTAGATTACTTGGGAATCCTTGCCGGATGTTAGCGTTCTCATTTCCTTCAGTGTTTTAAGAGGTTGATCTGGTGTTACTAACCATTGTTGATGGTTTCCTTAGACTTTTGCAAAACTAAATAGAATGAGCAAGCTTCTTGGCAATAATTATGGATCTCTTTCGGGGATTTATGCAATCCAGTAGTAGAAAAGGGATCCAAATAGGACTGAGAATCTCCTGCTCAATGAAAGCACCAATGTGTTTGTATAAAAATTTAGCACCAGTTTTTAAGAGAAATAAATGAATAATATAAAATGAAAATAAAAGAAATAAGCAATTAAATAGCAGAAAATCAAAGAAATAACACGAACACAATGATTTATAATGGTTCGACATTGTTTGCCTACGTGCACTTTGAATAGATAGCTTTATTAATCAATTTATAAACTGAATACAATAGGGATCGGATGGAAACCCTTATTTGCAAATGAGTATAAAGCAATCAGCGGCGTAAAAGTCCTGAAAATGAACAACCAAGTCTGTATTTATAGAGGAAGATGGTGAAATATCTCCTTAAAAATTCGACAGAAGGATCTCTATGTCCATATGGACCTATCAAAGGGGCCGCATGGCCTAAATCCCAAGGAATAGGGATCGTTTCTAATCCCTATTTTGGAGGAATCTGATGGTGTGATCCCTATGGAAGCTTTTCCATGTTGTAATATGCTTAACCTCTAAGTTACATGCCAATTAGATTAGTAAAGCTTGAGTTATTGCTCGATCTTTGTTGCAATGTGAGTTATTTCCTAACTTTAACCGATCCCTATGGAGGGAAGAGGGCCGATCCCTGTTGCTTCATCCTTTTGAGGTGCGATACCTACAATAGGCTCCGTAAGGTCCCACATCATGGTCACAAAATTCATATGCATTTGAGATATTGATTATTTCCTATTGACTTGCACTTGTTTGGCTGAAATATGTTGATCCCTATGATTGAGAGGGATTATAGCCAATCCCTTTCCTATGTTAAACTATATTCCTTACTTTGAACATTCTACATTGCATATCTCTTAATTCTGTTCGATCACGGCTTCATATTGTCATCTGTACTTGATTTTTGGACCCCTCAATCATCATTATGGACTTACCAGCTTTGATGACAGTCGAATCTAACCTGTCCAACCAGTTTAGATATAGTCAGGTTAAGATGTCGGATAACAGTGCAGAAAAGTATTTGCAACTATTTTGGTTTGCCTGTATATTAGAAGATTACAAGAGAAATTCTTTTCGTTTTTTTGGTTTCCTATTTTTATTTGTTTATTTAGTTCTAATCTGTTGCAAATATGAACCATGCTCTAAAGTTGGAAAATGTTAAGGCTCTCCTATATAATCTACCATGATTTCAAAGTTATAATTTGCAAGACAGTTGAGCTCTTGGATTAGAGAAACTGATTCACTAAGAGTAACAACCAAATGATTATGTATTTATTCCAAATTTTCAGTACAAATAATAGTACTAGTGATGTGGTAATTCAGCGTATAACTAATTTGTAAGGCTTGTGTTTACGTTGTACATGTTAATGTTACAAACGCCACCTCCAAATGAGTATTTGATATTTTTCCTAAAAAATTATTGATTTTCAATGCCATTCTTTTTTGAATATTGACTTGTACATATCTATAGGCACAGAAATCCAGTTTTCTTATTTTAATAATCTAACCGAGGAAGAGAAAAAGTAAAGAGAACCATAATAACATACAAGTTTGAGTACCACCTCTACTGAGTTGATTTCATAAATTTTCCCTTCAGTGGACTATATGTCTAGAGCTTATATGCATGCTTCTGCCACAATAAGTCTTCTAACCTCCCCTGCAAGTTTATCACCTGGTAAAGAATTCAACTAATTGGAGTAAAATAATGGCTAATAATTGTAACCTTAATACCAAAATTTTCCCATATTGATTAGTGGAGGATATGACATAAATTCTAGAAGAGCGAAACTATATTGAATACTATACACTGGTCATGACCGCGGCATCAGCATTCATCTCGCCTGCATCCTATCTCATTGTCGGGGGGTATCACACTGCATATAGTAGCTCTTGCGTGTGCACTCATTTGAACACTAGTACCGACTCATACATATGTGTATGCATGTACAACTGCTATAGTTAGAATTCCATACATTGCAGCGTCACTCGTTCATGCTATAGCCTGCAAGGATTCCATCACTTGCTCAACATACTTCTATTCAGACCTTCATCGCATACTCAACATCGCAACCTCACTCATTCATGTTTAGCTATTCTGTAGCTCACTATCACTTGCTCAACATGCCAGATCTTCTAATCTATGTGCACAAATATATTTAAATATTTTTATGAACGGTTAAGACAGCCTACAAGGATTACCTAAGCTCGCACGACATTACGTGATTGCAACCACTTCCATTTAGTGACACACCATCTCATGTTAGGCCTACATCAATTTCCATTTGAAACTGCAGCATCGCACACTGGCTTTCCCACCTAAGTCTGCATCATTTACAACCAATCCCTCAACTCCTACTATAGCTCAACTTTTCTTCTCATGCAACATACCCAATTAACTCCATATTAATGATTCATGTATTGCCTATAACTAAGTCCCAGAACTATCATCCTTCATCGTGCTACTGAATTGCCATCAAACCCCATGCATAAAAACAGACACCTTCAGGATGAGAAACACTCTCCCTCATGGAAGTTTCATCACCAAGGCTCCCAAAATTCAAGTTAGTATCGATCAAAAGAGATCAGTATAACTATAAATTCCTTTACTTATACTTAGCCAAAATTTGATTTAAGTACTTTCCTTCCCCGTCTCTCCTCTATGTGCCTGCATATGACCCTTTGCTTCATTGCACAAGATCCCAAGCCCCAAGCTCCGACCCACATGCTATAAAAAGTGATTGCCGACCTGAAGTGGTCGGTACCGACATCCATACTTAGACAATTATCGAACTCTATCTTAGAGTTATTTCCTGGCTTTATCCTCAAGCTTGCCTTTAAGTTCCCTAGAATTTCGCCAAAGCATTCTCCCATCACCGACCAAACCTGAAACTAACTTCAGTAGTTCATCTCGTCACCAAAACTAATTAGCACCCCAAACCAACTCCAAACAACCTACGACTAGAACCTTAGGCTTCTCCCTTCCTCTAGAGCCCCTTCTCCAAGTTTCTTCTAATTTTGATCCATTTTGCCTTTTTTTTTCCCAAATAGATGATCTCTTTCCTAAATTCGCTAAAAAATAGCAAACTATATCAAAAGAATTCATCCAAGCATACATATCATTCATAAGCATTAATCAAACATATACAATCCATCCAAACAAGATTAACATACATGAATTAACCTAGATCTAGTTTTGTACCAAAATGATAATATAATGTAAACGAGTTGTAAAACCATTTAAAATTAAATCCATTTTTTTAATTTTGGCCACAAACGTCTTTAAAGGTTTGATTAAAATATAAAATTGTTTTAACATGAAAATCATATCGAAAACATCATTTTTAACTATACGGATAAGAATAAAACAGCGAGAGATCAAGAATCACCCGTCTAATGCCAAATTTACCATGTTAAACCCGTAAATCTAAATTGAACAGCCATGAACATGAATTTCCAAGCACAAAAATGATGAATCTAGGACCCCCCCCTTCTCTAATTACCCTTCTAATGATGGATTTGGCTAAGATTAGTAAAGAGAAGATGAGCTTTTTCATGGAATTAGGGCTAATTGAGGTTAGGAATTATATTTGGGAAGATGGGAATGAATGGGATCAGTATCTACAGCCCTCATTAGGAAAAACTACCAAAATTCATTAGCGGACCCAAGTATGAGCTTAATTTAATTTCCTACTAATTTGTCCAAATGTAAACAAAGTTTCAAGTAGTCATATCTCCTAAAGGTAAGTTCGTTTTCCTATTGTGACCACTCTAGGGAAAGTGAAACCACAAGTCTATTTAATGGAAGTGGTTTCAAACCCTAATTCAATCATTATCAAAATTTAATGCCTTACAAGAATTTATGGATCCAAAATGTCCGATATAAATTCTAAAGATGGAAAATATCCCTAATAGTCATTCTCTAAAGTTTTAGATTCATACAATTTCATATGAATTAAGAAAAAATATTTTATGAAACTTTGGTACGTCAAATACTTGTCACTACACTCAAACTCAATCAATAGATTCCTCATAGAAAGCCTAAAGTTAGCCTAGGGGAGTCTCTACATTGTACACTACATCTTATATCGATTGTCCAAATTCCATATTTTGACTTCCACTTCTTCACACCTCATGTAATCGATAACTTATGTTGAATATGATGCCATGATTCCTAGCTCCAAGCAGCGAACTCTTGGCCCTGAAGTACATAAGTAAAGCCCCTAAGAAAACTTGTCCCCACTTCAAAGCATCTCCTATAAAATTAACCATTCGTCCTAGGCCCCTAACTCCACCACCGCTCACTAAATGCAAGGCAATCAAATTTGCAGCTTCATCGCCTTGCCTTGAACTCCATTCACCAAATGCAAGGCAATCGGGTTTGGAATGCATATGACCTATACTAATGCAAAAATTATGCGGTCTCATGATCTAGTCGACCTCTTGAAATGCAAGTGCTTGTGCCATATATATAGTGTATGCAACATTCTATGTAAATATACTGGCAATTCTATATGTATGCGTCATCATTCAATCCATATACAACAACCATATGCGTATAACTTGGTAAAATAAAATAAGTGATGGTGTGAGTGCATGCTAACTTGAAAATATTTGCCTAAGTGTGCAAAAATCAATTTAATAAACATATCCATTAGAAACTATCATCCAAAACATGTCTCAATAACACATTTGCAACCATCCTTTGCATCCAAACATCTCTACCTATGGGGTACACTAGGCTAAAGTCTAAGCGTCTAAATAGTTTATACATATTTAACAAAAATGAAAACATACCAGAAAAGAGTTTTGGATGGTAGCTTGGATCTTCTCTTCAGACTCCAACGTACTCTTTGTTGGGTCGTCTTCCCATTGGACCTTAACTAGCTTAATAAGTTTATTGCGGAGTGGCTTTGTACCATGCTCAAGGATATGGGTGGGTAGATGATGAACAAGTGACTGCCTTTTTTCTACTACCTCCTCTAGTTGACTCAGCTCGAGCCATTGTATCATGTATCCACTTTCGCAAGTGTGGCACATGTAAAATGTTGTGTGCTTCCGCTAACTTTTCAAGAAGCTTCACCCCATAAGCTATCATACTCTACCTGTGATCGGAAAAGGCCGTACAAACCTAGGTGCTAACTTCCCTGAACTACTAAACTCATGCCATACCTAAGCTATGAGACCTTCATAAAAAACATGTTGGCCACTACGAACTCCAACTTTGTGCGTCTCCTGTCAACATAAGATTTCTGCCTATTCTACACGGTCTTCAATCTTTTACATATCAATTCTATCTTCTCTAAAGTGTCACTCGCCATATCAGGTCGAAGAATGAATCCCATCCACATTGACCCACCAACAAAACAATGATCTACAAGGCCTCCTGTATAACGCCTCAAATAGTGTCATTATAATATTCGCTTGATAGCTGTTATTATAAGTAAACTCCACTAGTGGAAAGTGATTCTCCCAAGGGCCTTTGAAATCCAAGATACGCATCCAAAGTAATGTGGTATTTTCAACGATTGCAACAATCCTCATGGCTTTTTTTGCACCGCCTTTATACTTTGGCAAGTGATGCACTTAGACACATACTCTGTCACATGCTTCTTCATACTAAATAACAAAAGACTACTCATATCACGATACATTTTGTCTCCACGGGGATGAATGGTCATTTTAGAATGATGAGACTCATCTAATACTATACCAATCACATCCTTTTGGGAGAACAAATACTTCGGAGAGTTATGATCCATGAACAGCTCAAACTGCTCTTCTAATAGATATTGTCTCCATGATTTGAGTGAAAAACAATGGTTGCCAACTTAAGATCATGGGTAGGATAGTTTCACTCGTGTACTTTCTATTATTAACTAGAATAGCTCGTTACTCTCCCTTCATGCATCAAAAGTGCACCTAATCCCGTACTGCAATCGTCGGTATACAATGTAAATGCCTTTATACCATTGGGTAGTACAAGAACATGTGCACTAGCCAACAGCTCCTTCAGCTTGATAAAAGCATTCTTACTCTTTGAGTCCCATGAGAAAACTAATTTCTTCTTGGTAAGGTGGGTCAAATGGGCAGAAATTTAAGCAAATCCCTTAATGAACTACCTATATTAGCCTGCCAAATCAAGAAAACTCCTCACTTCCATTACATTCTTCGACACATGCCAATCTTGTACTGCTATCACTTTATTAGGATCAACCATTAGCCCACCTCAAAGACAATGTGTCCCAAAAAGTGAACCTCCTTGTGCCAAAAGTGACATTTTGAAAACTTCGCTTTCAACTTATACCCACAGAGTGTATTGAGCACTTCTTCTAGATGCAATACATACAACATATGCCTTCAGCTTATGCCCACAAAGAGTATTGCCCATAAAGATTATTGAGTACTTGAACTTCCTTTTACAATCTAAGACGCCTCATACATGGTCATCCAATCCATAGAAAATCCTAATACAAAAGCATCACAATCGAACTCAACCCCCAAAATAAAGAATTTCAAAACCTTACAAATCATAGATAAATAAGTTGATCCTCCAATAGGGTTTGATACAATAACTGGGTCCATAATTATGCTAGTGTCTAAGTGCAATTCATTTATAAGTCTACCCAAAATAAAAGAGTATGATGCCCTAGGGTCAAATAAGGTATGAATAGATAAAGAGGATAAAGTTAGCACACCTTCAATTATGATCTTCTTCCACTTATCTGCTATTGGAGGCACACTTGAGCTGGGAAAACATACAGTGCGTAAGCTGAAACCACTTGGGTAGAGGTCTTCGGTGGTGTTGGACAGTTCCTCCTCATAAGCCCAAGTTAACTGTAGTTGAAACATTTGATCCATGAGATGTCTGTCCCAAACTCCCTCACAACATGCCCCTTTCTACCGCATTTTCTACACTCTCCGACTTCTTAACCTTCCCTTGGGTCCCCATTCTTCCCTTGCACTAATTCTGCTAAGGTGTCTTTCGACTTGACTTTTTGGGCTCACTCCTTACCCCTTCCTTGGAAACGGTATTTAGCAAGGCCATTTCCACCCAACCCTCGTAAGTTGCACCCATGGGAATGTGACGAAGGGACAAATCTTGAGGAGGTTAATTCAACTCCTTTGCAAACTTCAAAGTTTTCTTGTAAGGGGCGTTTATCAAATCCATACCAAACCTAGACAACTCATTGAATTAATTTTAAATATTCCTTCACCGACATCTCTCCTTATTGCAAATGTATGAACTTCTCCAACTGTACTCACTGCTCAGCCATGGAAAAACAATTCATCTTAAAGCGCTTCCTAAACTCTCCCCAAGTTATCTCTTCCTCATTAGTCTTCGGCACTACCACATTCCACCAATTTAAAACCTCTCCTTTTAAATGCCAAGTGGCAAGCTATCTCCTAACGTCATCTCCAATGCCCATAAGTCTTAAAATCCTCTCATAAGTATGAATCCATGCTTTTGAGTCCACATAAGATTCAGTCCGCACATATGACTTCCCTCATAGATTGACAAAGTCCTTACACAGCTTAGTGAAATCGACGGCATGTAGGTGGGCAGGAACTACACCTAGCACCTGCTCTATGGGTCCCATATTAGAGTTAAGCTCGGCTTATCCTCTTGCCTGTAGATATCGTGGAACCATATCGGGATGTCCATACCTGGAACCTCAACTGCATCTCCTGAGCCACAACCAACAAGATTGCTCATTCACTGTATCTATGATTTAGGAATTATTAGCAACTTTCTATATATAGTATTGGCAGGGATAATTGGTAGCATTTTGGTAATATACCTACATATATAAAACCTTTGAAAAAATTCATATTTGTACAAATATACACACACACACTTTTTAGAAACCATTTTTGAAAAACAATTTGAAAACCATTTTGGAAAAAAAATTCCAAAATATTTCAAGTTCGTTCTCCCAATATGTACCTAATACCTAAGAAACCCTAAACCTAAGTTTTGATACCACTTGTGACAAACCCCACCTTCAGACACACCGACCCAAAGCCTAGAGCGCTTTCCACATCGTGCCAAGAAGTACGAGCTATTAGTTTTTAAAAAAACATTACAGAGACGAAGATTACATGGATAAAATCTAAGACATTCTACATTTTTAGATCTCAAAGTGAAAGACAATAAAATATTAATATGGAAAATAATAATCTCAGAAAATGAAGTTTCAAAATATACATAGTCAAAAGCTAGAGTTTACAAAATAACAACATATGGTCTGATGAGTACTAAATACGATAGATAGTTACATAGAGAATGATGAAAAGTAATATGCGTTGCTAACGCCAAGCTCACTCTTCCACATACTAGATCTGAGGATGTTCACGCCTGGAACCTCAACTGCATCTCCTGAGCCACAACCAACAAGATTGCTCATTCACTGTATCTATGATTTAGGAATTATTAGCAACTTTCTACATATAGTATTGGCAGGGATAATTAGTAGCATTTTGGTAATATACCTACATATATAAAACCTTTGAAAAAATTCATATTTGTACAAATACACACACACACACACTTTTTAGAAACCATTTTTGAAAGACAATTTGAAAACCATTTTGGAAACCTTTTTTCCAAAATATTTCAAGTTCGTTCTCCCAATATGTACCTAATACCTAAGAAACCCTAAACCTAAGTTTTGATACCACTTGCGACAAACCCCACCTTCGAACACACCGACCCAAAGCCTAGAGTGACTTTCGACATCATGCCAAGAAGTACGAGCTATTAGTTTTTAAAAAAACATTACAGAGACGAAGATTACATGGATAAAATCTAAGACATTCTACATTTTTAGATCTCAAAGTGAAAGACAATAAAATATTAATATGGACAATAATAATCTCAAAAAATGAAATTTCAAAATATACATAGTCAAAAGCTAGAGTTTACAAAATAACAACATATGGTCTGATGAGTACTAAATACGATAGATAGTTACATAGAGAATGATGAAAAGTAATATGCGTTGCTAACGTCAAGCTCACTCTTCCACATACTAGATCTGAGCCAATCACCCGCCACCTTATCCTCCTTTGATGGGAAAAAATAAAAGGAGCGAGTCGGATAAAAGTCAAATGAATGAGTTACATCATTAATATATTGTTATAATATATGTGACCTAGGGTGTCCGACTTGTGTTTGTGAACTTACTTATTAAGGTTGGTTTTATTAACCCAAGGAATATAGCTCTAAAATATACTTACACTCAAACAATCTTGTGAAGGTTTACACTTAGGGTCAAACAACTAATCAAACCTTAAATCAAGGACATATCGGAAGAATAACCTCTAGGGCTACTCCTAACATAAGATCGCATACAATATTGCCTTTGAGACTACATTTTCCAAACTACAACGTATCATACTTATGCATTGAGAGAAGGATGCAATGCTAACTCATTCTAAAGACGTCTTAGGGTCGCTGTCTATGTGTCTGAGTGTATTCATTGTTGTATGCACCAAGAAACCTCATGCTAGTTCTGGGCCACACACCTCTCCAGACATCCACCAGCAATGTTGCGCACCCACCGAGGAACCTCCTGTAAGTGGTACTGGTGACTTGATTCACCTTTATCGAATTCACTGAATGAACAACGCCTAGGCCTAATTGCTTGCATACACTATTTAACTGGTCTCGTAACATCCAAAAGTCAAGAATTAGGGAACTAATTTCCCAACTAATATCCTAACATGTAATATATATATATATATATAAACTTGGGCCTTAGGCCGAGGTTTAACCAGTGCCTGCAATACGATGACCGGTCGACCACCGACTACTATAGCGGTCGACCGGCTACTGTAAACTTGTCGACCAGTCAATTTTAATTAGCATAAATTTTCATTCGTTAATTATTATCTTAGTTGATTAGTTTTTGACATATTTTTTTTCTATATTTTAATAGTAAGTTGTCATACTTGTAGCCATGATTTTAATAGTAATTTGCATCTTGTTCGACATGGGTTATCTTCTGATAATTTTCCATGTACAACCTATGATTTTACTAGTACAATTTCAGTTGCTAAACTTTACTACTACGCAGGCATATTTCAAAATCAATTTAGGATGAAATCAACAAGATGTTAAATCAATTCATTTATACCCTAAAAATTATCACAAACCCAAATAAACTTCTCAAATTAAATAAAATAAAATTAGACTAGGGTAATACCAATTCAACCTAGATTTACATTCACATTCGAATATACCCTCAATTTATTGAACAACGAAACTTCAATTTAAACTTCCATTTCATATTTAAATCGGGTTGATATGTAAATCAAATAGACATATAACTAAACTCAATTACTTGTAAATCTTTATATCTTAATAAATAACTCACTCGCCTCTAGTAAGCTATTCCCATCTTTATTTTCCAAGAATCGCCTCTGCTTCAATTCGTCGATCTCTCTACTTTTCGTTTGCTTTTGTTTTCAATTTGATTATCTTCTCCTTCTCTAATCATTGATTTTAGTTTTTAAAAGTTTGTTTATGAAGAACAGGCTGATTTAGAGAGAATTGGAGAGTTTTGAGAGAGATAGAGCTTTGGAGCGTACAGGATTTGATTAGGGATCTTAGTCTCAATTTGGTGTTGCATTTATAGGTGTATGAATCAACATCGACCGTTAGATTTAATTATATAAAATCTAGACTGTTCGGCCTAACCTAACCCTAACCGTTAAAACTTGACCAGTGGACCAGTTGGCTTGGGGCGATCTACCCTTGACCTCTCTCAACTAAGGTGTCCACCGGTTAACATTTCCTATTCTATAATTCTTGCTACATACTTATATTTTAGTTATTTTCGATTCCGAATCTTTAAACTTTTATTAACTTTTTCATACGAGTTTCGATTATAAAACTTTATACATGAAAATTATTTAGAAAATTAAGCAAACGCAATGGTGCAAGTTTCATAGCCAAACTTGAACGTTTGTGAAAATTCCATTTTTACTCTTATTGTATTTCAATTAATTTCTTTTATTAAATTTCTAGTTAATATTTTGCAGGGTGTTACAACTCCTCTCTCTTCAACTTCAGAGACAGAGTTTCTCGCAACGTTTTTTGTATGCCGGGTCATTCTTGATCTGTAATAAGAATGATCTGCCTCTCATATTAAAAAGCTACATCAATAATACTTGGTGTGTGCGTGTGATTTACATACTACATATACTACTATATAGTTTTGAATACCAAAATATATAACAAGTATGCTCTCTCTCTCTCTCTCTCTCGTGTGTGTGTGTGTGTGTGTGTGTATTCTCGATCCAGTCTAGGGTGATAACTCATTCTCTATCTTTACTGGATCATGGTATCAACTTAAGTTAATCGTGTAACCTAAGCTCTGAAACCAAATGCGATGATCGCCCTACACCACCGGCACCCAATATAAATAAATAGTTCTCTACGGTCATGCCCAGCCAATGTAGGACAATCGTCAAGGGTTAAAGGAGGTAAAAACATCACGAAACATGTCGTATATCTCACAACGCATGGAATAAAATATAATATACATCACAGATATAAAACAGGAGAGACAACAATAACTAAGTGAACCAAAATATCAAAGCATAGATCCATAAATTTATAAATTATAGTAACAGAGATTATACAGAGCGAAAATAAACTTAGGTAGACTGTCTCAAAATATTGAAACAAACATTGTCTAGGTTTCATGGTGTTGCATAGCGGAATAAGCAATAGAATATCCATATATGATATAAGAAAGCTCCATCTAGCTTGTCCTCGGCACAGTCCTTGTGTATCACCTAGACCTGCTATCTATTCTACTCATTTAAGAGTACACGAGATAATAAGAAGAAAAGCATAAAACCTCGAATTAGACAACAGTCTATTATGAGCGATAAATGAATCTTAAAATATTATACAAGTAGATATAGTAAGGAACAAAGAGGTATAAGAGTCATATCTGACTTGTCTCTGCATCCAGAAAGTTAGTACATAACATCTACAATATGCTACTCCTCTATCATCATCAAAATATACTACATACTGAGTACGGTATCAGGTCTCCAGGTGTCCATGTCCTGAATACCTACGTCAAGTGATATCCCTAGATTGATATACTGGGGGAAAACAATCAAAGAAAATGTAGCATCCATCAAACAATCCTCACCATCACTCAAGTGCTTTGAATATATGATAACTCGTATGACCGTCATGTGCCAGAGACCAATGGAAAAGTCTCGGTTCCTTGCTCGAAATCCACACCTGTGACAGCCCTAGTTAAGCAAGCAGGTAGAAAATTTAAGTCATTCAAATTTTATTTTAGTTATATGGAAGAAAAAAAAATATAAATATAATTTTCTGGGAAATGCTTGTGTGAAAATGAGAATTCATGTCCCTGTGCATGTGCACACTGTTGCAGTGTACAGCCTGAGCAAGTAATCTAGCAAGGGTCTTGCAAGCAAATAAGAAATGAATTAGTGCATGACCATTAAGTATGAATACACAATAGTTTGAATAAAATGCATAAACAACCTAAGGAAGATTTTAACTCTAACTTCCATGGCATAAGTACAAGCACAGTGGCTTGTGTGGGTAGAAAAAAATATGAATACATACGAGCATAGATACATGTACCCAGCATGTAGTAGAAACACACACATAGCTGGCCATACAAGTAAACTTGTGTGCATGATTAAAACCAGAAAAGACAAGAAATGCCTGAGCCAAAGAAATCATGCATATAGTGTGTAAAGAAATTTGCCAAAGATAGTAAAGACAGGGAAAAAGGAAAAATGATAGGGAGGGAAAGTGGAGAGGGTAAACCGTTGGGTGAGATCAGAAATAATGATGGGATTTCTGATGAAAATAAATTACCTAACTAACCTTAAAACCCTAACAACTCCACTATATACCACATTATCTCCTACGGGTACACATTAGAAAACCAGAAAACAAAATATAGAAAAGAAAGTAGGCAGCAATTTGAGGAAAATAATGGCAGATCTGAATCAAGACTTGGGAAGAAGAAACTTGGTGAGTAAACCCTCTCTTGGCAAGGCATTAAGACCTATGAAAGGCAGCCATTTAACCTCTAAATCATTTTATTCATGTTTGAAGTTTCTTGCATTTCTAATTTACCATTTTCTGATGCTTCTGAAGTATATTGTTTAGTCATCATTTAATCTAATGATTGTTTACACATGGTGTATACTTAATGATAGGATGATAATAACTGATTCATTTATATGATTATAAACCTGAGAAAATGTTTTTGGTTAATGCATAAACTAGTAAGGAAAGTAAGGTGCAAGGCAGTAAGAGGAAGGGGTCCTCTGGCTTATGACTTGCATTTGAGAGGATGATTAAGATGCAGTGGAATTTCCATATGCTAAATCTTGATCCACCATTAAGTACTCTCTGAAAATAAGGTTGAGCAATAAGTGAACACATTTCAAAAAAAAATATACATATATAAATTGACTGCAAGAACCTTGTTACTGGGAACCCCAGTGGTATTTTATTTCCTAAGATATTTTGATCTATGCTTTAGTCAAAGGCCTGTCTCTGAACAAAACTGACTTGAAATGATATACAGATGTGATTAATTGATGGTTGAAATGTATGAATGGATGAATGTTTCATGGATGCATGAAAAATGCTTGCATTTATTGGCTAGGTACATAAAGATTTTTTGGCATGACATAGTATAATTGATACCTGCACACATGAAAGGAAAACTTAGTAATTAAACTAAGGAATTGGGTCACCTCTATCAGGTTGGGTATGAGGGAAGTGGGTATGACATAGTGGTTGGCTTGCATCAAGGATGGGTTGTGAGTTTGCACATGGCATGTTTATGCCCAAATAGCTTGTAGTGCACTGGAAATCAAACAGTAGTTCCAGGCAGTGTGCACCAGTGCAACCATGAATGTGATATTGGACCCTTAAACATGATATGAAATGAACTTACAAGCAGAGGTGAATATGCTAGGGGTATGGTGAGTTCTAGTATGCAGACTCAGTTTTGATGCCTTAGCTTAATGATATGGGTTTTGCTTGTTCATGTTTATGAGATGCTTATGTGATTTGTGTGATGGCTGCTATAAATACTTGAAATGAGAATTTCTGTTAAGAAATTAGTTTAAGCACATGTAAATGTATTTAGCAATTTACTCACTTCACTGTAAGGATACAAAAAAAAAGTGTATATGAGGAAGTGGTTTAATCACCTGAGTAGAACATTTAACTTCTGGAATAAAGGTGCTGTGGATCTAGCTTCATAAATCTTATGTATTGTCAATTGAATTTACTCATACCAGACTTTAATCTGACCTATTTGTTTCTTGCATCAAATGGGTGCTTCACTTGCATTGTGGAGCAGGCCATGAGATGGTTGCAGGAAAAGGAGATGCTAAGTAATAAGATGCAGATATATGATGCTAAGAAGAAATTGCAAATTAACTAGGCTAGGATTTTGTAGGAGAATGGTTCTTCTGTTATATTTCAGTTGAAAGGTTTTATGTAATGATGTTTGAATTGTGCTAAAAAAAACTCGACTGTGATGTAATGGATGGTTTGGAAAGATTATGTTGAGATGAAACCATTTTCAGAAAGAATGATAAAGGTCTTTAGCTTTATATTGCAAGCTGTGAGCATACAAAATTTTGTGAACCAAGTAATAAGTTTGGCAGTAGATCTGAAGCATAAGTGAACCAGTTATATATGTTTATGTACCAGAGTGTTTTAGAGACTAGAACCTATTTACTTAACCACTGCATGCATTATAAGGTAAGGGAAAACCCATAGGTAGAAAAGAAAGAAAAACATAAGAGATATGAACCCAGATTTAAAAATTTATTTGATAATTAGTTGTGTAAGTGAAACTTGTAGATTATAACTAACTAATCCCAGAATCTTACCTAAACAAATTAGTCCACTTGAGGACTAAGGTGAAGCAAATTACAGCTGTGTATGATTATGTGCACACAGGTGCACAGAAGCATGCACAACCCCAGTTTAGCTGTTTGAAAAGCAAACTTTGATAAATTTAAATGTTATGAGTTAGTTCATATATTTCATTAAATACACAAATGATAAGCATAAGAAAACAAATAGGAATTGGTTAATTAAATTGCACAGAGATTCAAATAGAAAGGATCTTCTCAATTCCTTTTACTGTGTATAACCTCAGTTTTTTTTTCTTTTTGTTTAAAATAGACTGAGTTATCCTTTGCCAAAAATACTCTGATAAAAGAAAAAAATTGATCTGAATGTTTATATGAACATTCAAATAGTTTTTACAAAGAAGTATATCAATATTTTTATATTGATCAGATTGGATCTTGGGAAATAAAAACAAAAAAAAGGAAGAAAATAGTTGGTATGTGAAAGGGTGCAACCCTGAATTTAACTCAGACTAAATTGAGTCATTCAATCAAAATGACAACTTAGGGAGGGTTGTCTCAGTTGGTATCAGAGCTATGTTAACCAATACATAGCCAAAACAAATACTTGTTTGAATCTGTATTCCTTGTTTGCATTGTTTGCTGCTTGCTTGAGTTGCTTTGCTTATTATGAATAAATAAGTTCATTGTTAGTTTTAAAAAGCAAAAGTAGTGAATAAGAATCAGAACTAACTACATTAGAAATGTTCAATAGAGGCCCAGAGGAGTTAGAATCAATCCCCAGGCCACAGGAGAAAGAGAAAATGGTCAATCTTCTAACACTACTGAGCAAGCAACTAGAATGGCTGTTGGTCCCCCAATGATTAACATGCAAGACTTTGTTCAAATGCTAAGGGATGGGATGGCACCTAGGGTAGATAATCCATATGAGGAGCTGTCCAAATTGCTTAAAACATATACAAACTTAGGAGGCAGTAGCTTTGATGGCACAGAAAATGCCATAGGTGTCCAGTCATGGTTAAGAACAGTAGAGAGGATCTTTGTAGACATGCAAGTCAATTATCAGAGAAAAAGGCAAATAGCTTCAAGACAACTAAAAGGCATAGCTTTGGACTGGTGGGAAGTGATTATTGCAGGCAGGCAAGAACAAGAAATCACATGGAATCAGTTCAAAGAAATGTTAGAAGCCAGATTTGTCCCAGCATCAACAAAAGCTTCATTGCTTGAGGAATTTATCAAGTTGAGACAAGGATCTATGAGTGTCACAGAATACACTCAGAAGTTTGAAGGGTTGTCTAAATATGGGGCAGTATTAATCCCAGATGAAACATCAAGGAATGCTAGGTACATTCAGGGGTTGAATGCTGGATTGAGCAGAGCCATGTTACCATATAAAGACAGAACATTTGATCAAGTTATGGACTTGACATTATCATTTGAGCAACATGACAATGCCAGAGAAAAGTTCAAGAATTTCAAGAACAACAAGAAAGGAAAGAATAGAGTACACCCATATGAGAGGAAGAAGGGAGAAGCAATGAACAAAGAAGGAAGTAAAGTGGCAAACCTTGATAATAAGAAACCTAAAGTGATCTGTTATAACTGTGGAAAGGAAGGCCATATAAAGACCAAATGCCAAGCACCCAAGTCAACTGTTCTTAGGTGCTACAACTGTGGAAAAGAGGGGCACATGAAGAGGCAGTGTCCAGAGATGGCAAGGGTGGCTGTACTTGAAGGGAAAGGCAAGGCAATGGAGGCACCTAGTCAAGTGGAAGGTATATTATTTATTAAAGGCATACCCATATCAGTTGTTTTTGACACAGGAGCCACACACTCTTTTATTTCATATGATATAGTTCGTAAACTAGGGCTGACATGTATTCTTGTTGATAAGCCTTTGCATATTGATAGTCCTTTAGGTAGTTCCTGCATTACCCATATGAAATGCATGCAAGTAGAAATAAGCATGGGCGGTCACACCTTTATCTCAGAATTATATGTATTGAATTACCCTAGGCTAGATATCATATTGGGAATGGATTGGTTAAAAAGCTTTTATGTTATTATTAACTTAGGAAATTCTACCATTTCACTACAACTTCCTGACGGCAAGAGGGTTGTGGTTATGTATGAAGCAGCCAAGGATAGGGGTATGGGAAAAATGTTCAACTTGAACAGTGGTGAAGTTGAATTAAGTTTAAATAAGATACCCATAGTTAACCAATACCCTGATGTGTTTGGTGAAGTAAATGGCATTCCTCATAACAGACCAGTAGAATTTCAAATAAGACTTAAACCAGGAACAAGCCCTGTCATCAAGAAACCAAATAGAATGAGTCCTAAAGAACTGATTGAGTTGAAGAAACAACTAGAGGAATTAGAACAAAAAGGCTTTATTAGGCCTAGCAGTTCAAGTTGGGGATCACCAGTAGTGTTTGTTAAGAAACATGATGGTTCCTTGAGAATGTGCATAGACTATAGAGAACTAAACTCAGTCACCATCAAAAACAAATAACCCCTACCTAGAATTGATGATCTCTTTGATCAACTAAATGGTGCTAAAATATTTTCTAGACTTGATTTAGCAACTGGTTTTCACCAAATGAAAGTAGAAGAAGAAAGTATCAAATATACAGCTTTCAACACTAGGTATGGCTTGTATGAATACTTAGTAATGCCATTTGGTTTGACTAATGCACCATCCTATTTTGTGGATTTGATGAATAGAATTTTCAGAGATTACTTAGATAAATTTGTACTGATCTTCATTGATGATATGCTAATATATTCTAAGACAGATAGTGAACATGAAAAGCATTTGCATATGGTACTGAGTAGACTAAGGCAACAAGACCTTAAAGCCAAGTTTGCAAAATGTTCTTTTTGGAAGAATGAAATAAAAATTTTGGGCCACATAATTTCTCAAGAAGGAATTTCAGTAGATCCAAGTAAAGTCATGGCAGTGCAAGCATGGAAAAGACCAAGCAATGTCACTGAAATCAGATCATTCATGGGCATGGCTGGATACTACAGGAGATTTATAAGAGACTTTGCTAAAAAAAGCAATTCCACTAACCAAGTTAACAAGGAAAGACCAGCCTTTTATGTGGACTGAGAAATGTGAAGGGGCATTCAATCAATTGAAGAAGGTATTGATGGAAGCACCAGTGCTAAAAATCCCAGAAGGCAATGACAATTTAGTGGTATACACTGATGCATGTGGATCAGGTATAGGAGCTGTCCTTATGCAAGATGGTAGGGTAATAGCTTATGCATCAAGACAACTGAAACCCAGTGAAACCAAGTATGCAACACATGACTTGGAATTGGCAGCAGTGGTGTATGCACTAAAGCTTTGGAGACACTACCTGTTAGGAGCAAAGTTTGAGCTTTATACTGACCACAAGGCTTTGAAGTATTTATTTTCTCAAAAAGATTTAAACATGAGACAACATAGGTGGGTGGAATTCCTTGCTGCCTATGATTTGGACATTATGTACACACCAGGGAAAGCAAATAGAGTGGCAGATGCATTAAGTAGACAACATGCCAAGTTGGCTACACTGATGATAGAGGAGTTTAAAAGGTTATTAACACTGACAGATGTAGAAATGGAATACATGGGGGAACAAACTATGGAAGTGGGTAAGGATGTGGAGCACTATGGTAAGCTCAGCCTTATCACAATAAAATCAGATTTAGTGGAAGAAGTGAACCAGTCCCAAGACACTGATGCATTCTTGAGAGAAAAGAAGGAGTTGTTAAAAAATGGTGCAAAGCCTGACAAATTTGAACTGGATGAAAAAGGATGTGTAAGATATAAAGGAAGGTTATGTGTGCCTAACACAGAAGCACTGAAGAGGAAGATCATGGTTGTTCATCACAAGTCAAAGTACACCATACATCCAGGTGGCACTAAAATGTATCATGACCTAAAAAGAAGTTATTGGTGGAAAGGAATGAAGAGAAGTGTGGGTGAATATGTGGCAAAGTGTATGACTTGCCAACAACAAGCTGAGTACCAAAGACCCAGTGGACTGCTGCAACCTCTGGAAGTTCCAAGGTGGAAATGGGAAGGCATATCAATGGATTTCATTGATGGCTTGCCAAGATCAAAGAGAGGAAATGACAGCATTTGGGTGGTGGTAGATAGATTAACCAAGTCAGCACACTTCATACCAGTAAAGAGTGATAGAAATGCACCAAAACTAGCACAAGTCTTCATGAAAGAGATAGTAAAGTTACATGGGGTTCCTACCACTATTATTAGTGACAGAGATACCATATTTACATCTAAGTTCTGGAGTAGCTTTCAACAGGCAATGGGGATTGAGTTGTGCTTGAGCACAGCCTACCATCCCCAAACTGATGGTCAAACAGAAGTGGTCAATAAATTTTTGGAGGATCTACTTAGGGCTTGTGTGCTGGATCATGGTGGGAATTGGGAAGACTACCTTCATTTAGCAGAATTTGCTTACAACAACAGCTACCAGAGTAGTATAGGAATGGCACCCTATGAGGCTCTATATGGAAGGCCTTGTTTATCACCTGCTTGCTGGTTAGAGGTGGGTGATAGGGTAATGTTAGGACCAGATCATGTGAAAGAGACAAATGTTAAAGTTACATTGATCAGACAAAGAATGAAGGCAGCACAGGACAGAATGAAATCATATGCAGATAGGAGAAGGAAGCCACTTGAATTTGAATTAGGAGAATATGTGTACTTAAAAGTTTCACCAATGAGAAAGGTGTTGAGATTTGGTAAGGCAGGGAAGCTAACCCCAAGGTATATAGGACCATATGAGATCATTGTAAGGATAGGAAAGATGGCTTACAAGTTGAAATTGCCAGAAGAGATGAGTGGGATACACAATGTGTTTCATGTATCACAATTGAGAAAATGTGTGCATGATGAAGCTTCAGTAGTTCAGTCACCAAGCAAAGTGGAAGTTAGACCAGATCTAGTGTATGAGAAGAAGCCAGTAGGCATTGTAGCTAAGGAAGATAAGAGATTGGGGAACAAAATAATCAAACTGGTAAAGGTGCAGTGGAGTTTAGACCCTAATGATTGCACATGGGAGGTTGAAGACAAGATAAAAGTCCAATACCCTCAACTATTTGCAACTAATAGTTAAGGTAGAGGTATTTTAATATTCATGCTTGAATTTACTTAGTTGAACATGATATTCAAAGTTGTGTGTGTGTTTGTTTGATATATGTTTTGGTTGAATTAAGAATGTGTATTCATGTTTGATTTTGACACTTGATTCACGTAGTAAGAAGTGTTAAATTGTGGGACACAATTTCTTAAAGGAGGGGTGTATGTGACAGCCCTAGTTAAGCAAGCAGGTAGAAAATTTAAGTCATTCAAATTTTATTTTAGTTATATGGAAGAAAAAAAATATAAATACAATTTTCTGGGAAATGCTTGTGTGAAAATGAGAATTCATGCCCCTGTGCATGTGCACACTGTTGTAGTGTACAACCTGAGCAAGTAATCTAGCAAGGGTCTTGCAAGCAAATAAGAAATGAATTAGTGCATGACCATTAAGTATGAATACACAATAGTTTGAATAAAATGCATAAACAACCTAAGGAAGATTTTAACTCTAACTTCCATGGCATAAGTACAAGCACAGTGGCTTGTGTGGGTAGAAAAAAATATAAATACATATGAGCATAGATGCATGTACCCAGCATGTAGTAGAAACACACACATGCTGGCCATACAAGTAAACTTGTGTGCATGATTAAAACCAAAAAAGACAAGAAATGCCTGAGCCAAAGAAATCATGCATATAGTGTGTGAAGAAATTTGCCAAAGATAGTTAAGACAGGGAAAAAGGAAAAATGACAGGGAGGGAAAGTGGAGAGGGTAAACTGTTGGGTAAGATCAGAAATAATGATGGGATTTCTGATGAAAATAAATTACCTAACTAACCTTAAAACCCTAACAACTCCACTATATACCACATTATCTCCTACGGGTACACATTAGAAAACCAGAAAACAAAATATAGAAAAGAAAGTAGGCGGCAGTTTGAGGAAAATAATGGCAGACCTGAATCAAGACTTGGGAAGAAGAAACTTGGTGAGTAAACCCTCACTTGGCAAGGCATTAAGACCTATGAAAGGCAGCCATTTAACCTCTAAATCATTTTATTCATGTTTGAAGTTTCTTGCATTTCTAATTTACCATTTTCTGATGCTTCTGAAGTATATTGTTTAGTCATCATTTAATCTAATGATTGTTTACACATGGTGTATACTTAATGATAGGATGATAATAACTGATTCATTTATATGATTATAAACCTGAGAAAATGTTTTTGGTTAATGCATAAACTAGTAAGGAAAGTAAGGTGCAAGGCAGTAAGAGGAAGGGGTCCTCTGGCTTATGACTTGCATTTGAGAGGATGATTAAGATGCAGTGGAATTTCCATATGCTAAATCTTGATCCACCATTAAGTACTCTCTGAAAATAAGGTTGAGCAATAAGTGAACACATTTCAAAAAAAAAATACATATATAAATTGACTGCAAGAACCTTGTTACTGGGAACCCCAGTGGTATTTTATTTCCTAAGATATTTTGATCTATGCTTTAGTCAAAGGCCTGTCTCTGAACAAAACTGACTTGAAATGATATACAGATGTGATTAATTGATTGTTGAAATGTATGAATGGATGAATGTTTCATGGATGCATGAAAACTGCTTGCATTTATTGGCTAGGTACATAAAGATTTTTTGGCATGACATAGTATAATTGATACCTGCACACATGAAAGGAAAACTTAGTAATTAAACTAAGGAATTGGGTCACCTCTATCAGGTTGGGTATGAGGAAAGTGGGTATGACATAGTGGTTGGCTTGCATCAAGGATGGGGTGTGAGTTTGCACATGGCATGTTTATGCCCAAATAGCTTGTAGTGCACTGGAAATCAAACAGTAGTTCCAGGCAGTGTGCACGAGTGCAACCATGAATGCGATATTGGACCCTTAAAAATGATATGAAATGAACTTACAAGCAGAGGTGAATATGCTAGGGGTATGGTGAGTTCTAGTATGCAGACTCAGTTTTGATGCCTTAGCTTAATGATATGGGTTTTGCTTGTTCATGTTTATGAGATGCTTATGTGGTTTGTGTGATGGCTGCTATAAATACTTGAAATGAGAATTTCTGTTAAGAAATTAGTTTAAGCACATGTAAATGTATTTAGCAATTTACTCACTTCACTGTAAGGATACAAAAAAAAGTGTATATGAGGAAGTGGTTTAATCACCTGAGTAGAACATTTAACTTCTGGAATAAAGGTGCTGTGGATCTAGCTTCATAAATCTTATGTATTGTCAATTGAATTTACTCATACCAGACTTTAATCTGACCTGTTTGTTGCTTGCATCAAATGGGTGCTTCACTTGCATTGTGGAGCAGGCCATGAGATGGTTGCAGGAAAAGGAGATGCTAAGTAATAAGATGCAGATATATGATGCTAAGAAGAAATTGCAAATTAACTAGGCTAGGATTTTGTAGGAGAATGGTTCTTCTGTTTTATTTCAGTTAAAAGGTTTTATGTAATGATGTTTGAATTGTGCTAAAAAAAACTCGACTGTGATGTAATGGATGGTTTGGAAAGATTATGTTGAGATGAAACCATTTTTAGAAAGAATGATAAAGGTCTTTAGCTTTATATTGCAAGCTGTGAGCATACAAAATTTTGTGAACCAAGTAATAAGTTTGGCAGTAGATCTAAAGCATAAGTGAACCAGTTATATATGTTTATGTACCAGAGTGTTTTAGAGACTAGAACCTAGTTACTTAACCACTGCAGGTATTATAAGGTAAGGAAAAACCCACAAATAGAAAAGAAAGAAAAACATAAGAGATATGAACCCAGATTTAAAAATTTATTTGATAATTAGTTGTGTAAGTGAAACTTGTAGATTATAACTAACTAATCCCAGAATCTTACCTAAACAAATTAGTCCACTTGAGGACTAAGGTGAAGCAAATTACAGCTGTGTATGATTACGTGCACACAGGTGCACAGAAGCATGCACAACCCCAGTTTAGCTGTTTGAAAAGCAAACTTTGATAAATTTAAATGTTATGAGTTAGTTCATATATTTCATTAAATACACAAATGATAAGCAAGAAAACAAATAGGAATTGGTTAATTAAATTGCACAGAGATTCAAATAGAAAGGATCTTCTCAGTTCCTTTTACTGTGTATAACCTCAGTTTTTTTCTTTTTGTTTAAAATAGACTGAGTTATCCTTTGCCAAAAATACTCTGATAAAAGAAAAAATTTGATCTGAATGTTTATATGAACATTCAAATAGTTTTTACAAAGAAGTATATCAATATTTTTATATTGATCAGATTGGATCTTGGGAAATAAAAACAAAAAAAAAGGAAGAAAATAGTTGGTATGTGAAAGAGTGCAACCCTGAATTTAACTCAGACTAAATTGAGTCATTCAATCAAAATGACAACTTAGGGAGGGTTGTCTCAACACCACTCGGTAAGCTAGGAAAACTAAACTATGCGCCTAGCAGTCCAGGGTATATAGATCACGTCCTAGATCTACAAGTATACGTCCTATTACCCAATGAGCATCATCACCTACCCTTGATGAGCACACTGGAAAGCTCCAAGTATCGATGATCCCTTCACAGGCGTCTTCGAACCCATCCTAGTTCGATTCATTCCATCATCATTGTAGAACCCTTCTTCATCCTACCTATTTCCATTTCCATAGTAGAGCACGTCCCTAACTCCACTTCACAGGCTCGAGTTTTGGAACTTGTCTCGTCGTGTCTTGCCATAGTAGAGCATGTCCTAGCTCTACTTCACAAGTTCGCATCCTAGAACTTGTTCTCATGGACTACCATTACGACTCCCGTCCTAGAGCCATCATCTGAACACTTCTAAAGCGTCCATATCAGTCATAGAATCCACATTTCAAAGTCTCGAAGTCAATGCATTGAAGCACTCCAATATCGCTTCGTTTCTTAACTATCGGCCTTCATCATACTATAACATCTCCATTGAACGACTGAATACCTTCAGCATAACTCGAAGACCACACACGTCACCTCTCAGAAGTTTCATCCAGATCAATGCAAATCTTTCAGATCAATACCGACCTAAAGAGATTGGTACCAACCTAAACACTTATCCAAATTTTAGTCTTCAACTTCGATTCTTTTGTCGTCCCAGATCTCGACCCGAAGCTTCCCCTACCGTCTAGCCCAAAGTCACACTTATCTCAACCTGTTTAGACTTTACGTTCACCAAAAATATTTAACCTAAAACTATGATTTCCCCAAACAAGCCCGAAGCATGCCTCAAAGTGAAACCCCACCGACCTGAAGCTCCACCGTCGACCTGTTTCAGGTAATCACGACCATAATCCACCATGCCAAATTGATAGGGTTTTTCCTAGAATTCCTACACAATTAGATTTTAAAATAGATAAGAAATGAAGAAGAAAAAAACATGCAAATTCCTCCAAACTAAAACCTTTATTAATTCACCAAAAAGATTATCAAAGAGAGCCTTAAAATTAAGAAGAAATCTCAATCCCCAACACCCAACAAGATACATTTTCCCCACACACATATAATGAACTCTATATATGTCTATTTATAATAGACTTGACATAACACCTTCACTGATTGCCATTTGATTACATCCATCTTGTAAAATAAATCATTCTCATGCAGATAATTTGTTGCCTTCTCTAATGCAATAAAAGATGCAACTAATAACTCTACCAAATCTACAAAATATATAAAAGAGGCAATGTATTTGGGTCACAATTTCGCGTTGACTCAAATATCTCCAAAATCTACTTAAATATGGAATATTGTATCATCAAAATCAAATAATCTCCACATTGATACAATATTCCATAAATGGCATCCAAGCTCTACCTAGAACCACAAACTTCAAATAATCTCCAATATTACCATGGAAACAAATGTCTTCATTCCTAAAAAAACTTTAGCAACTCCCAAACCACCTAAATATGCACGCTCCTTATTGAACAGGAATATCATCAATAAATCAGAACTGTTTATAATACCACAAAAGTCTCCAAGCAGACTTTGCAGTTTTATGTTGCATGTTCCACCTTGCTTCTGGCAAATTTGTCTCTCCAAAACCACTTTGAGAAGTCCCTTCATTCTTCACCGTTTTTCCAAACAACTTGTACACAATGTTGCTTTCCATTTTTTCGTGCAGCACCTCTATGTTGCCCTTCTAAACCCTTGTAACTCTACATTGAGTTGAAAAGTTGCAGCATTTTATCTCCAACTATCCTACTGAAATGAGGTTTTTTTTTTATAATTTATGGGATGTGTCTAACTCCTGTAAGCTTCACTACCCTTCCATCATGTATTAATCCACAAATGATTCTTTTTGATTGCATTTACGGAAATAGGCACATGAATCAAACATCCAATATTTCCTTTTACGTTTATCCACATATAGGACACTGTTGTTAAATTCCTCATCAAAATGCACCTCATCATCGCTATTATCTTTTTGTTTCATTTTCGTCTTCCTTCAATGCCGTCAACCTCTCTTTGTCCTTTTTAAGTTTATTGCGAAATCTCAGTTGATGACTAGGTTTTCCATAGTAATAGCAAATGAAATCTCTTTCCATATTTAATCTATTTGGCTGCCTTTCTATATTTGGACGATTAACCCTCCTTGCAAGATGGACTTCTTCAATTGGATTTCTATTTTCCTTTCCCTCCTTATCCTTTCCTTCCATGAGGTTCATTCTCCGCATCTCCTCATTAAGTAGACTACTAACCACCGAACTCATTAAAACAACTCCATCCGAAATTGAGTTGTTCAATGCAACCACAAGCGTTTCACAACTCTCTGGTAATGAACTCATCAATGTTAAGATTTGTTTCATCATTCACCTTATAATTCACGACCGCCAATTGGTTCACAATTACTTAAAAACCGTTAAGATACTCTCCAATTGACCCGCCTTCCTCAAGTTTTAATTTCACCAATTTTCTCATAAGAAGAACCTTATTTGTTGTGGAATTTTTTGCATAAATTTCTTTCAATTTCTTCCAAATTGAATAAACGGATGTTTTGTTAACAACAACATGAAACACCATATTCTTCAAAAAATATCGAGTAGCCACTGCAGCCTTCCTATCCAAAGTCTCTTAATCTGCTTCAGATACATTACTATGTTTCCCCCCTTTGTTCTTCAATCGTTGATGAAGATCGTTGAGATATAGAAAAACCTTCATGTTTGTCTTCTATAACCCCAAATTTCTTCCTTTAAGTTTTTCTACACTTAGCTTCTCCATAGTCAAACTCTCTTCAACAAATTTATATAGTAGGCTCTGATATGAACTGTTAGGTTTTCCCTAGGATCCGTACAATTAGATTTTAAAATAGATAAGAAGTGAAGAAGAAGAAGAAAAATACGCAAATTCCTCCAAACTAAAACCTTTATTAATTCATCAAAAAGATTACAAAAGAGAGCATTGAAATTAAGAAGAAATCTCAATCCATAATACCCAACAAGATACACTTTTCCCCACGCATATAATGAACCATACATGTCAATTTATAATAGACCAAAATGCCTTCATTAATCATCATTTAATTACTTCCATCTTTTAAAATAAATCATTCTCATGCAGATAATTTGTTGCATTCTCTAATGCAATAAAAGAAACAACTAATCACAATACAAAATCCACAAAAGAGGCAATGTATTTGAGTCACAATTCCACCTTGACTCAAATATCTCCAAAATCCATTTAAATATGGAATATTTTATCGCCAAAATCTAACACAAATTTCATGCGACTTAAACTGTTGACTCCACCCACACTCCAGAGCTCCTCCTCTAAGTTTCATCTACTTCCAACTAGTTTTGCCTTTGGTTTTCCTAATTTGACTTCTTTCGTAACTAATAAAAAGCACTAGCAAAGCATATCAAAGCACAACATACCAAACTGAAATATCATCCATATACATCCCTACTCACATGCAATTCTTCAAAACATGATAATAATACAAATCTTGATCTAGATCTGAATTTTCGACTAGCATGTCAATATGATCAAAAGGAGTTGTAAAACCGATTTAAATCATTTTAATTTCAACCATAAACATATATAAAAATGTGATTAGAGTTAGAAAACCTTTTAGGATTAGAATTATGTTAAAACATCTAATTCAACTATATAAACATGCAAAGAATAGTGCGAGGTTAAGAACCACCCACATAATACATAATTACCACTTAAATTCTCCAAATCTGAGATGGGACAACAATAATTCGGATTTCAAGACAACTAAAATAGTAGATCTACTATCCACTTCACTAATTACCTCTTTAGTGATGATTTAGGTTAAGATTAGTAAGAAAAATAGATGATTTTTGAAGAGATTGGGGTTAATGAAAGATTCGAACTGTTTTTGAGAAGATGAAAATGACTTGAAGCAGTCTCATCGATCCCCCTTAGGCTCCAATCCCGAAATGGGTTAGTGGACCTAGATGTGGGTTAGTCTAATTATCTGATAACACTGGCCAGCGGTAATCATAACTTTCAAAGGATAAGTTCATCTTACCACTATGACCACTCTACGAAATGGAAAACTAACATCCTAAAGCAATATAAGTAGTTTCAGACCCTAACTTGACCTCTACAAACAGTTATAGGTCACATAAGATTTTCAGGGTCGAAATAGTTGCATAGAAATTCGATAAAAATTATAGATGTGAAAAATGCTTGTAAGAGTCATTTTTCAATATATCAGAGTCATACAACCATATTAATTAAATAAAAATATTTTATGATCCTCTAATACGTAAAATACTGATCGCTATATGATGGACCGCTTTTTTATGCTTTTGTTATTTTCTAGAACACGGAAAACCAAATAAATTTGTTTTCTATTTTTTGTAATAACTTCATTTTCATTTTTCCAAATTGGTTATATTTCATACGCGGTGGGCATTATCATGTGATTAATATATCTATATGTTACTTTGTATGCTACTAGAGTGGGGAGGTCTTGAGTGTATACCGTATAAACCCATGGAGAAATCGTTTGAGCAATAGAATATACGGTCCAATTAAAGAAAAAAGAAAGGAAAAATAGGCAATAGTATTGCTCATGCAAAATTACCTACTTGGCAAACGATATAAATCAATGTGGACAAAAAATTAGGTAAAATGCAGCTCAGATATAGCTGATTGACAAACATTTGATCTTTGAACAGTCTTAACTCTACCAAACAATGGAAGTTCCTTGAATTTGTTAAAAGGTGTTTTCAGACAAAAACAAAATATATGAAAAAAGGCAAGGTGAATGAGTTAACTCTTGCTCTGGTAGGCTTGTCGATGTGTATTTTTTGGATTTGAAAGTGTTAAGACGATACCCTTTCTAAGTTAATACTTCGTATTATTATTATTATTATTTTCATCATCTAACATTCGTTCTCGTGCATTAACTATTCCATTTGATCATTATACACACGTATCATGTGCATTGGACAATTCCAGCTCAAGCCTAAGTCTGGTGTAATTCCAATGCTAATTCAGAATCATCTGAATATATCCAGGCTTAGAAAGCAACCAATTAAGCAGATGACCTATAACACTAAATCTTCCAAATAAAACTCAACAAGCAATGTAGAAAGTTCAAAGAAGATGAGATTATAAATCTTCCTAATGGCGAACAGCATCTTTACAAACAATATTTCAACAATAGAAGAAAGGAGAAATGAAAAGGATACAACCAACTAATATCTAAAATGCTAACAAGGCCATTTTCTGTAATCTTCAATCATTTTCAAACAAACACCGTTTTCCAGATATCAAATCACCATCAAAGACATTTTCATAAAACCATTTGAAATCTTCCATAGCACTAAAGATCACAACATCTACTGTAGAGTTATCAAACGAATTCTTTGATCATTGTCATATGTCCACAATTCCTCTCAGAAGTTAAATGCACAGTAAGTTTCCAACAGAGTCTTTTGCCTGTGTGGTTTGAAATCTTTAAATTAAAAAATTGCGCTTCTGCGTTAAATCCACATTAGTTTGACATCTCAAGCGCACTCTTTATGATCTAGTTTTTGTGAACATTTGGCTTGATGTCAAAGTTTTCCAAACTCGCCCAACCGGAAGCCTTGTGCACTAGGTGTATGTTGATGATGAAGAAGTTCAGAGTCCTAACTTTGAATATATGATTACCCACTGAACTCCATTTGGCCTTTAATGGTCAGAGATTGGTGTAACCTTTCGTTCCCAAACCCTTCATTTGAAACTCCAAAACTTTGATGTACAGCTTGGTTTACATTTCTATCATGGTAGTCCTCTGATTTTTGTGGATTACTGTCTGAGTTTTATCACTGGGTGTGGGCGTGTCAGTTTGTGTGTCACGGATGGAACACTAATTAATTACATGATGTGGTATTCTTTCATATATTTTATCACTCCAAAATTTCATTTAAATATGTAAATTCAACTTGTTTTTGAATGATCAAGAATCAGATTTAACTAAATGTTAAATCATAATCTATTTTTGTCTCTAAATGATGGAATAATATATTTATTATAGTTTACATTCATTATGTTAAATATACAAATTGAATGACTTTTGCATTTTGAAAACATGTAAATTATAGAGTTGAATACTGTTTTTTTTTTTTAAATGTCGATCATTTCTTACATGTTAGTCCATTTGTTATGGATGTGTATTATTTTAGTATTCAGACAGAATCATGATCTTTTTTTCTTTTTCTTTTTTTACCATTATCGTTTGAAAACCATGACCAAGCATTATCGATTCATATGGCATCAAAAAACCACCGAACAAATTTACGAGTAGGGATTCCCAGATAATATGAAAATATGTAATACAACAATGGCAAGTATTCACAGTTGTAGTTGTTGATTAACAGAACGATGTATACTTATTATTATCTGTACTCCCATAAAGGTGATTTATCGTATAGGATTCACTAGCGTACCCATGATTTCACCCATCATTACAGTTATATGGATACCATTCGAATTTTCAAAATTTTCGTATTCTACTAGGTCTCCACATCAATTGCCTTCGAATGCACATTGTACTCTAATAGTTATAATGCTCATCTTCGATCTATTTCTATACATTATAGCAATAGAATCCTACATTAAGAAATTAAAGCATAATTAGTAAGATATGATTTCACAAAAATTATAAGTCAATAGTTAGGAACTATTCTGAGACATGATTGAATATTCTCATTAGCATACTTTTGTGTATAACTCTACAGCATCTATCTATTCTACTATATAGAAAAGAGATCATGAGACCATATTTATTCTTGCTTCTCATTCATTCTTACCATCAATCCTCTTTTCTAGTTGATTTGAGAGGAATTTTTTATTCAACTCTCTAATAATTACTTATCATTTCAAGCTTCAACTTATATTTTCGTTATACATTAATAACAATATGCCCTTTCATTTTCCATTTCAGCTATTCAGAAATGTTCCATGCTCATTTCTCATCTTATTATCATTTTCTCGACTTCTTATCAAAATAAATCATTTTCTATTTCAGCTATTCAGAAATGTTACATGCTCATTTTCTCTTCTTCCTTGTATTTTCTCAACTTATTATTTAAAATAAATTTTTACATCCATAAACACTATCACATCTTATTTTTCCCTTTTGAATCCAAGTGGAATTTTTTCCTTTGGTTGTAATCATATAACTCCGTCTTCCATGTTTTATCATCTTACATGTTTTATGGTATCCTTCGTGCTTTTGGGCATGTAATTTTTTTTTCTTTTTGATTTTATTTCAATTAATATAAATTAGAGTGGCTTGGTGTTGGCACTAAAAAAATTAATATGTTAAATAAAATATTGCGTAGTCTTTAAGCAATAGTCTTTATTATAGATCATGGTTGGAAAAATCAAGTTAACAGATATCATTCTTTCGTAAAGTTACTCCAATCGTTTTTCTTTGGTTGCAGGTAAGAGATTTTGATTTTATTTCCATGGTAACTCCACTGTACAAATTTTGATCGATCTTTTAATTATTTTATTCTAATTAGAATTTCATTCAGTTCACCAATAGTTGTCAACTTTACAATCATCTTAAATTATTTATGATTTCATTGATATATTACATTGTGTTACTATCTCGCTTTCAATGTTACAGATTTAAAGAGCCTCCAAAATATCTTGGCAGACTGGATCGATCAAGCTCGATTTAAAGGTTTGAATTATATTTTTTTATTTTTATTTTCATTTAATTCTATGTTAAATTTATTATTTTTACTCAAAATTGCTGATCTTTTCTTTAAGTTTTATGCCTAAAGTTGTCTTCTTATGATTTTTGTTCCGATTTGTAGGATTATGAGATTGATTATTTATTTGTAGTATGTTACTGGAATTATAAATGTTATTTTGGGAATAAAATCTTATTCCCATAGCATATTTTTCCTTTGTAACATCCTTATTTTCATGTATAATAATCATGCATTCATTTTTCCTTTATATTCAAACAATAGTTCTTTTCCTCTTCTCTTTATTTTCAATACAAGAATTTTTGTCTTCTATCGGTTATTTCTCATGTTCAACAGTTTCAATACAATGATCCTTTGCAAAAATCTTTGATCGTTTTTTATTTCTTTTATTTTGATTAGAAAATTTAATTCATTGATGGTTCTTCACTTTGTCTTTACCTTAAATTATTTGTGAATATACGCATACATATATTTTATAGTGATTGTATTTCTACTTTACTTTCGATGTTACTATTTTTATGGAAACATTATTTAAAGACCTCAAAAGAAACCTATAATTCAATTGAGATTGATTAATAAGTTTAAGTTTTTATGTCTTTTCATTTAATTCAGCGTTCAATTTGTTGTTTTGTTTGATTCCATGAGATCGATTGAAAATTTTGACCTTTATTTTGTTAAAATTCTTTTCATTTAATTCGATGCTAAATTTGTTGTTTTTTTTTCTAAATTACTAATTTTATATCTTCGGTTTTTTTGCCTCAAATAATGTTTTCTTCTAATTTTTGTTTTAGTTCGTAAGATTATGAGTTTGTTTCGTTCATTTATTTTGTAGGAGGTTACTTGTGTTAGTACACGAGGTATTGGTTTTGATGACAACAACTTTAGAAAATCATATAAAATATAAATACTAATGTTATATCAACATATATAATATATAGTGTAGGATATTAGACAGATAATGATTTAAGAAGACGGTACAGTATCAAGTAAGAATTAAAGAGATTCAAGATGTTGATATACAGACTCAAGAGCTTGAGAATAAAGACTCAAGAGCTTGAGAATAAAGACTCAAAAGTATTGAAGAGTTCAAGATATTTCAGATAAGTTATAGTCATAGATTTATGTTAAAATTCTAATAGCACTTGATCTCTCTCATCTCTCTATTGTTGAATAAGTTTTTAAACATTCTTTTCAAAACAACTTCTAAATAGTTTTCAATTTCTTATACTTATAAATATTGATATTTTGCTTTTATTAAATTTTGATTTATATTGGTTTATTTTTCAAAAATCTTATCATATAATTTTAGTCAAGTTTTATTATGGTTTAAAAGTGTATAAATTATATTTAAGCATGTTTACAAAGTATCAAATTATTTTACAAAGCAGTACATTTTTAAAATAATATTTTAAAGTGTTCTTCAAAATTACAAAGAGTATGTCGACATACTCTACTTCTATATGTCGATATACTAGCCGTGATTTTCAAAAATCAAATTTCAAAAGAAGTGTCTATTCGTTGTATCTCTTCACGAACGGTCATGGCCGTTATTCCTCTATAAGCACCTGTCTTTCCAACGATGTTATTATCATTTTTCATTCTTCTTCTCCCCTCCTTATCCTCTTTCATTTTCTAAACAAAAATATAACTATGCTCTGTCAAATTTCAACCAGAATCATACTCAATCAACATTAGTTTGATTCTCTATCATTTCCTCTCTAATTTCTATCATCTCTCACTCCAATCAAGATCAAAGTGATATTCAAGAGTTATAGGATCATTTATAATCAAGATTGAAGATCTAAGTATGTAAAACTCTATCAAATCAAACCGCTACACTTGTGAGTGAGATTGTAGCACATAAATCTAATGGGTGTGCTTGTAACCCGAAAATCAGGTGACTCTACCCATAGGTCGGAATTCTGAAGGGTGTGTCTCGTGGCCTTAAAATCAAAATTTTATTTGTATTTACTAGTTGAAATGAAATCCATACAAGAAATTGTACGGGACTGAATGTATGATAACTCTGAACCAGTATAAAATCATGGCGTATTCTTTCCTTTTACTTTTACTGCATTTACTTTAATCCATGTTTTGATTATGTGATTCTTTCTATGATTAACAATTGCATAATTCTAAGTATAATTTCAAAAGATTTCAAAAGGATTCATATAAATTAGAAAACATTATTCACCCTCCCTCTAGTGTTAAGTTAGCCTTAAGATACTTATTTCGCAATCTTACAACTTGATTATAAATGAGTGGACACCATAAAATCTTTTGTTATCTCCAAAACCTATTATAGGTAAAGTTGAACTATTTTGTACTTTCAAAATTTATACATAAATCAAATTTCCTTTTGTTTATTGAGTAAGAATATGAACTTTGTTTCTTATATTTGTTTTGAGTGTTATAACTGGTTTATTACTACGTAGACATCAATATTCTTCACTTTTATATAATCTATTAGATGTAAGGTTGATCTTTATTCATTTCTTAATGATCTTATAAATGAGGTAATAATATGTTATTTTCTACAGAGTTAGTTGGAAGTTATGCTATTTTAAATTTTACTCCGATTTATTATAGATAATATTGGATTGAAGATGTAGATAAGAACAACGTTTATAAGTAAACTAACTTCAAATATAAAAGTTCATATCAAGTGATATGATAATATCACTTTCATTTTATTTAAACTAACATGCAACTGACAAAAAGAATAAATAGTTATCAATTTCATTTAATTTGAATTTAAACTAAGTAGAGAATTAATTACAATTAAATTACTTTCATTGAAATTCAATTTAGTGGGAAAATCGACCACGTAACTTCAAATAACTGTTGATTTTGTGGTACATTAAGATCGCTTTTTAATTTTAGTAATTACATATTTTATGAACCTTTATTTTATTATGTTGTGTAATTCATACTTATATTATTTGTATGTAGGTTTGAATATGCAGTTGAAATCATTAAAGTTGTACAATGCATAGTTGTTTAAGTTTTCACAACTCTAGAAGATTTTATTTGCATGACATTTGATATGCATCAAGGGATACGAGGATAAAAAGGAAGTCAATCAATGGTATGATTTTTGTTTGTTGTGCATAAAGGTAAATTTTTAAACTAAATTGATTTTATTGGTTTGTTGTTTGATGATATTATTCCTTTCATTTGTAACCATTATATCTCATTTTCTCAGAAAATTCATTATAATTGATAATAAGAATATACATGTTCAATGAAATAGTACATCAAAACACTATCTGTTTTGGAAGAAATCGTGAAAGTTTGGTTGTTATAATTGTTTGTATCAATCAAATATAATGTGCGACAAATTATATATGTACCCATCAAATATATTTTTTAATAATATCTAACCATCCATCCATAATATGAGTACTTAAATGTTTAACTATTTTTCTTCTTTTTTCTCATAAGTTGAAGAGGTCAATCCTTTTTTTGCAATTAAACTTTTTGTTTTACATATTTATCGTCAATAAATTAATTACCATATTTATAATTACTTTATAACCTACTCACTTCATTTTAACTTTCCATCTATTTCCTGATATGTTTTTATTATATGTATTATTAAATGTACATTTAATCTTTTCATATTCATTCTTCTTTTTATTTTCCTAAACCTTTTGAATTAATGCCTTTTATTATTCTAAGTATTCCTTTTGCACCCTTTCAAATCCATTTCTCTGTTATTTTAATTTCATATCTTCACCGTTCATCTTCATTCTCCATTATCATAATATCCTTCTTCATGTTAATCCAAACTTTAATTTATACATTATTTAACTAATTTTATTATCTTCTTATTTATTTATTCAATATATAATCAGGATGGTTCTACTTATGTTGTTTATTGCTTAACATCTATTTAGAAACTCTAATAATTTATTTATTGATCCTACTAATATTGCAAAATTATTACTTATGGGTATGTTTCTACATTACGATAAAAAATTAATTTTTATGTTTCATAAGTTTGAATCTTATATTATTTGCTTTTAGATTGTTTATCATAACTATATATTAATTACCTATGGTGATTGAATGTTGCGCTAAAGGTAAAAAATTGCATGCATTATTAGTAGTAGATTTGGATTTATATCCCCCTTTTTATTTATGAGTTAAGTGAATTGTAATTTTTTTAAATAAGATTAATAAAACTAAGATTAATAGCAGATGATAAAAGAACCATTGCTTGATTCTCCATAGTAAAATTTGCCAACCAACAACCGTTTAAAGCAACTATATAATGGTTGTATAGCGTATACATTAACCAACCATAATGATAGGATAGCATGTCCAGTTCAAATGTTTACAGAAAAACTTAATATATAATGCATATAACTACAATTTTTATTCCATGCCCAATGTAGTATTAAACATCATACAACAACCTTTTTAAGGAAAATTAGTCCTTATATCAACAGAAAATAAGTTATCGATCATATAAATTATGTAACAAAGTAACGGAATATAGTACCTCTTCTCGATCATATACACTCAAGAAGGAGGAGACCCAACCGCAGATTTCAACAACTTCTCCACATATTTGCCAAGTATATCCACTTCCAAATTAACCTTCTCCCCAACATTTTTCATGGGGATTACAACATTCATCTGTGTGTATGCCACAAGCATGAAATTAAAACAACACTCCTCTTCATAAACATTAACCACAGTCAAACTTGTTCCATCCACAGTAATATACCCTTTCCGCACTATGTACTTCATCACCTCCTTGTCTTGCACCTTCACCTTAATCCAAAGTGAATCCTTTTCTGGAGTAATTGACATAATCTCACCCATGCAGTCCACATGTCCTGCTCAACATATAAAATATACAACTAAACTGCAGTTGATTGAGTAGTGGTAAGGGTACAGAATCATATAAGAGTTGTTAGGTTAAAGAATATTTTGGACCGCGCCCATAGTAAGAAAAAAACACTAGGCATTCACTCTCCCAAACAAAAAAATATAAGCTAAGTTCCTGCTCTTAGCAATTATCGTTGAAATGATGTTAAATATATTTTTTTAATCAATGTCAACTGTTGAATTTTAAGTACATAGACTGTTACCAGTACTTCTAAATATTCATCGTCCAAATATTTGCAGTTCGAATATTAACAAAGAGAATATCGGTGAGTCCAAATATTTGTAGTCTAAGCTTAATGACAGGGCATATATATATTGATATTGTATACCGAATCTCCTTGTAAGTAAATCTAAATACTACCTTGCACAAAATGGCCACCCATGCGGGTAGTGGGCTGCAAGGCCCTCTCCAAATTGACAGCGGACCCACTCTTCAGTTCAGCAAGGGACGTCTTTCTCAGAGTCTCCGGCGCGACCCCGACGCTGAACTCCTTCGTATCGAGGTCAAATTCAGACACAGTGAGGCAAGTGCCATTGACAGCGATGGAATCACCGAGCTTAACGCCTTCAAGTACGACGTTTGCCGATACTTTGAGATCGAATCCTTCGCCGGAAGGGGTCGGGCCCAGGTGCCGAATCTGGCCCATCTCCTCCACGATACCTGTGAACAGGAACCGCACTGTGGAGATTCGTTTCGGCTTCACATTGTATTTTAATGTAGGAGATGCGGAGGTTAGGGTTAGGGTTCTGAAGAAGGAGGTGTTGGACGAGGAGAGGGAGGGTAAAACCGTCATTTTCCGGTTGAACGGAGCGTCTGCTCTTTGATAAGAAATTCTGAAATAAGATGTCCTTGGTAAAATATAGATTGCAAATTTATATGTTTGTTTTTGCTAGTGATAAGAGGACAAGTATCAATTCAGACAAACTAGTTCGGAACTTTTTAACTGCTTATTATTTGTTCGGAATGTTGAATGTTGTTTTTTGTTCTGAATGTTGAATCAAACAAACAAGTAAGCGATTATTCAGAATTCAGCATTCACTAGTCAGCATTCAGACTTTAGAGTTCAACAGTCAGAATTCAACATTTAAAACAAACGAAGCCTAAATGATTCCTTGAAAATTTATTTGTGCTAATCAGAAACAGTTGATATTTGATTGTCCTTAATTGTTTCTCTTGTTTTACTTGCAACCAGAATGGACTGAGAATTTATTAGTTCAAACTAAATCGAATCAAAAGGTTTGGTTGAGGTCTGTTAGATAATCGGTCGGGTTTGATTTTTGTTTTCATATTTATTTGATATTTCGACCGATTCAGTTTTCAATGTTTAAAAACACAACCAACCAACTAAACCGAAGATAAGACTTAAATCATTCAAAGAAACATAATTATCAATTTCAAAATTATTCACACACACACACACATATTAACAATATTATTTTTCAAATGAGTTTGTTTCTAAAATTACAGTATTATTGTATTTCTGCAGACTTAATCAATTATTTTAATCTCATATTATGTTAACAACTCGATCAACCTCATCAATGACAAACCAATTATACCAACCAAACCAAACCAATTATTTTCAATTTGGTTGGTTTCGATTTTGAAAAATATTGGTTCGGTTTGATTTGGTTTTTATTTTTTGAATGGTTATTTTGGTTTAATATTTTTTATCGGTTTCAAACTAAACCAACCATTTGTCCACCCCTGTCATTCAGTCTTCTCGTATGTGATGATAGCCCAAATCCAGCCATCGGCTCCTCTGCACAATTATACGTCAAGGCTTCTGGTGGCAGCCTCCCAACATAGCAACCCCAAAAACCAACTCGCTCGTCAATGCAAGGCCCAAGCCCAGCTCGACCCATCTTCCATTGGTCGACTGACTTTCTCTCCGTCCCTCGCAACCCGACAATGGACCAGCCCGCTTGCTTAGCATCTCTTCCTTAGTTATCTCCTTATCGACATAGTTTGAGACTGTCTCAAGGTTGGCCAGTCGTCAACCCTACTTCGATACCACCATCTACAACCTGCACTCTGTCCCTTTCACCCGGCTCAACGTGCCCTCAGCTCTCGCCGATTCCCCATCCTTCTTATGTTTACAGACTAGCTCAGCCCTTTCTACCGCCAAGGCATGCAGGAGAAAATCAATAATAGGTATAACCATATGTACCTATTTCTGACAAGAAGCATGCCTCATTTCCTAAAAGCATACAGCAAGTACAAGCGCATTTAATGCAAAGCATGTAGAACATGCTCTGTTACAGTCCTGTTGGCCTTCATCTTAGCCACGCATTCCTTTCTTTCAACAACTGCCCTTCATCAAATCTGCTCAATCGGATGAATGGTTAGGAGTGCTCAATGCCTATTTTAAGGCACAGTGATAATTGTCCATACATCAGTTCAACTACTATAAGAACTCCATTCATGGCCGCCTCCAAACGAGTTGGTTGGGCCCCAGGTTGATTGGGCCTCCGGTGGAGTGGACCCCGGGTTGGAACTCATTATTCGCTATTTAAGCTCCCTAAGATCAGCAACTCCCTAAGATCAGCAGCTCCTTGGCATTGGTAGCTTCATTAGTCTTAGGTGTATCATCTTTTCTTATTATTCTTTTGTAATTCCTTGTAAGCATAAGAAAGTCATATAGTAAGAGAACTTCACAGTGGATGTTAGTCGTTTGGCTAAACCACTTCACGTCTTGTGTCATTTACCTTTAATGTTTTTTTCCTTCATTTTTCCATTATTAATCCTAATAATTAGTAAGTAACTTTTTCTCTTCATAACGCATTATCATAACTTCAAGGTTGACGAAAAATATCATCAACGTTTTGGCACTAAAAGAAGGGCCAATCTCCGACCTTGTGGTTAGCAGTTTTCTGTGCAAACTTTTTCCCTACATGATACCTTACATCCAACATCAACAATGGCTATGGTGGACGGTGCTCCATGGCATCCTCTCTTCATAAAGAATATTTCTCAACCGTCTCGATTGGCTCTGTATCATGCATAGTTGATGTGCATGCCTGCTCATCTCCATACATCACTACTACTATCAATCAAATTATGGCAACCATATGCATACCCATTTGCTCAGATGTCTACCTCAAGATTCAGACCACCATGGTTAGCTCGCTTTATTGCAAAATCTAGGGGCATGGTTCCTTCCACCCCCGCAAAATCTTGGCTGCCCACTAAGCACCCTTGCACATAAATCCTAGAGACCCAGCACTCCTGTTGATGCCAGAGGCAGCTCACTCCGACGGTTGAAAAATGGTTCTTTTATTCATATCCACCCCTAATAGCATCCAAAAGAGGCTGGATGCCCGCTCGCATGTCTTAAGGCGTCTAGATTTCGTTGTCAATGCCTTTCTCAAGCTCACTTCTAAGACCGTTACCTCCTATGAAGAATGCATCGAAGATCGTAGGGCCTAGATCACTCAACACCTTCACCAAGGCTATCCAATGAGGACGAGTTATCATACGCTCACTATCTTATTTAGGGACTGTCGATCTTTGCCGCCTAAGATCGCACGAGTCGTTGCTCCCTTCCTTCCATATCGACCATCCACGAGGGTGCATTACTGATAATCCATTTCCTTCTCGGAGACTGCCAAGCTATTCTGCAAGATTGAGTCACTGTGCATTCAATTACTTGCTCGAGGACTGCCCACTGACCATGATTTTGGGTGAGACATCTCTCTCCTTCGTGTCGAGGTTCATCGATGATCAATAGATGACCGCAACGGTTCGTACCCCTCATCTGTGATGTCACTCTTCCTCTGTATAGGATGGGCCACTATTGTGTGGATTGGAGTTGTTACCCCAAGTGACGTCGAATTTTGAAATTTATAGTGTGCCTGCATATAAATAAGCCGGGCCTAACTCCTCACCGGAGCGTGTCACCTTTGAGAACCTTCAAGCTCCCCAGTGCTTAGGTTCGAGCCGGGTCCGTCTTCCAACTCCTTATTGTAGCTTGTCACCTTGGAGAACCTTCAAGGCCCTCAGTGCTTAGGTTTGAGATGGGCTCGCCTACTAGCTCCTTATTATAATATATCACCCTAGAGAACTTTCAAGCCCCTTAGTGCTTAGGTTCGAGTCGAGCCCGCCTATAAGCTCCTTATTGCAGCATTTCACCTTAATGAACCTCAAGCCTCTTAATGTTTAGGTTCATGCCGAGACCGCCTAACAGCAGAGCTACACACAGATAATTTCACTCTACTATTTCTATCCACTAAATTCATGTGAGCGAAGACGCATGTCACTTGTCTCGCCATTATGCCACACCCTTATGCATGAGTGTTCAAGCCAGCTAAGCACCCCAGTTCGAGCCGAGACCTGTAGTCAACTAACAACAGGAAACGTGTCAACCAAGAGAACCCTTAAGCCCTTATCCACTCCAATTTAAGCCAGGCCCATCTGTCGCTCTACACATGGCCACTTGTCACCTAGGAGAACCCATGGGCTAACATGTGCTCTCAATCTATGCCAATACAACATGCCTCTTGTACTTGGTCGGCAATTGGCTTTTCTCAATTCTCGCGTTTGACCCGTCGCATGATAGTATTACTACTTAGCATGTCTTAAATAGGGAGCAATTTTTGAAAATAATGTAAGAGCTCCTCCTGACCACATGTCGCTTGGAAGGACGTAGAGCAACTCAGCACTTAGATCGATGCTAGGACTGCCCATCAACAAAGTAGCACATCGAATCTCAACCGTCATTTGTCAGCCTCAACACCTGACGAACAACCGAGTTGCTCGATCGGTTTCGAGTCCATTGATCGGACCGGCCTATTAGTCAGAATAGATCTGTTAACACAGTGCAAAGGACTTTGATAGCTATCCAAGATACACGACCCTGCAAACAAACTATCAAAACAACTAATTTCATAGACAATAGATTTTCAACAAAAGATCTTTTTTATTCAATTCAAAAGAATATGGGGGCACAATGCCTGCCTTGCTAGGTTTACAAATATTTTTAATCACTAAATAGTTGAAAAGAAGAAAAAGAGAAAGAAAAGAAGTACATCAATGGTGCTCTTCACGGGCCAATTGGCCATGCTCTTATCACCTCCCAGATTATGCTCGGTTGCACTGGTGGTATTCCCCTAGCACTTTAAGCGATCAAGAACTTATTATAGAAACTTGAAGGTGTCACTACCTTTAAAGCCTTCTGCATCGAATCTTGTGAGAGAACCCAAAAAGCTTCCAAATAACCTCGCTAAGGAGTAAACTAAGGCTTCGACCATGGCAGAAGAAGTAGAGGCGACAACTGCTACCCTTTCTAACAGGACGTTGAAGCATTCAAACCAACCTAAGGTTGGATGTTAGAGCATCAAAGCAAGGAAGTCCCCTAGATTCACGTATATCATTAGTCCAAGACTGATGAGCAATTACCATCGGAGAGATCGCTAGAAAGTGGAAGAACTGGTTTAACCAAAGGCAAGATCCATCTTAAGAAGTAGAAATCCAAGCAAGTTGTCTGAACTGAAGTAAAAAAAACAGTTCGGCCATAAAGAGCTACCTTCTTCTTTTAATCTCAAAAAATTTAATAAAAGTCTAAGCACTCAAGAGTAATGGGAGAGGAAGAGGAAAGCGAAGTAATATGTTTTCATAGGTAGAAAATCATGCAAAGTTCGAGTTTGTTAGAGAGATTGCATGCTGATAGCCCCATGGGTTCAAAAGGGAAGAAATTGGGGGTATTTATACGATTCTCCTTTCAATCCTAACCATTATGATCAAATAGGCAGAAAGGATCTTAACCGTTAATGACTAATAAGTATTGTGCAACACCATGCGTGTGGCCGAAATGACACATCTCTGTCTTGTCTCGAGAAGCACAACCACCGCAGCCAATGGTGCAAATGCCATGTGGGTGGTGCATTAATTGCATGGCATAACCATCAGTCAATTAAGTTTCTAGATTTTACAAGCTTGCACTTGCTCATGGGCATGGACTAGGGGCAAAATGTTATTGAATTTTTTCGTAAGTAAGATGGTATGGTAGATTAATTAAGGTATCTTAGCTTGGCCTAGTCTAGTTTAGGCGGACTATGTCCAAGTCAGCTCGTAAGACAACCACAGATGGGAATATGTCGATTGGTATTCTCGTGTGTGTTGATAGCCTGAATCATGCCTAGGCTAGCATCAGCTCCTTTGACCAAGCCTCCCAACACAACAATCCTAACAACTAGCTTGCCTGTTAATGCAAGGCGCAAGCCCGACTCGACTCATCTCATATTAGCTAACTGAGTCTCTCTCTTTCGGCCCGCTTGAAACCTGATAATAGGCCAGCCCGTTTACTCAAGCATCTCTTCCTCGGCTGTCTCCCAATCGACATAGTTTGAGAGTATCCTAAGGGTGGCCAGTCATCGATCCAACTTCGATACCGCCACATGCTACCTGCACTCTGTTTTTTTTTCTCACCTGACTCAACACGCCCTCGACTCTTGCTGGTTCCCCATCCACCTTATGGTCACAAAAGAACAGGTCAACCTATCCTTCCACTTAGGCATGCGAGAGCAGAGCGATAAGAGGCACGACCAAATGTACTTATTTCTGATAAGAAGTATGTTCCATTTCCTACAAGCATACTGCAAGTGCAAGCGGATTTAATGCAAAATGTTGATGCCAAAAGTGGCTCAACACCCAAAGTCCTATAGAAATACTGAGATCAAGTAGAAAGTATATGAAAAACAGCAAGAACAACAAGGTTTTTAAAGTAATTCGGCAATATCTGACCTACATCCACTTTAATTTTTATTGATTATAGATTTGAAAGTTACTAGTACCAGGGTTTTACTGATCTAAAGCCTAGAACAGCAAATATTAGCTTCCTTAGTGATTGTAATAGAGGAGAGATGAAAGATAAAGAAGATAATAAGCCAAAAAGTCATTCTTCAATTGCTATAGGGTCTATATTTTAGGGAAACTATCCAACAGAACCAGCGGCCCACGAGATACCAAGTTCAGATCTAAATCCGAGAGTGTAGGAGAGGAAGATGGGGTCCACAGAGCTAAAAATCTACTCGGTACTGACCAGAAGTGGTCGGTACCGATATGATTTTTAGTGGTGAAAGTTCCCCTTCTTCCTCCTTTTGGTCTTCTATCACCAATCTATTGTTTTTTGAGCACTTTTCCTTAGAGGTCATGTTATTTTTGAGAAGTTTTGATATCGCTTGCACTTATCTACTTTCCTTTAGAAAATCCTCAGAGTTGTTCGTCTATTTCTTGAGAAAAGCACTCCACATCGATTGCACGAGTCATTATTCCATGTAAGAGAGCTTTAGTGGACCATAGTGGTTCAAAATAGTGCTCAATACGGAGTAAAGTGCTCAGTACCAAGTGGTCCATTTAACTCCAATTGTTTGGTAACTTCTTGAGCTCTTTGCTATATACTTTCCATCCATGTTCCTAAGTCCGTGAATTATTTCGTCTTCATCCCAACATCCCGGATTTAGGTGAAAATCTATTTGGCCAAAAAGCCAAATAACAGCGTATGTTCTTGGTTTTGAGGGGTATGGACTTATCCTAGGGAGTGGAATTATGACTAAGTTATAGGGATGCGAGGTCGGTTCAAAGCAGACAAAAGACTGCCTACATAATCTGGCTATCAGCGGCGTAACTTTAAGACTGACGTGAGACATCGTTTATAATAAGTACCTATGGTGGACGTGAGGTTAGTAGCAATTATGTAGGATAATTCTGCCCAATTAATCTAACTACCAATTTCCTATGAATAGACAAACTAATGTGGGACGTCATAGTTTGGGTTATGGGTCATAATACGTAAGACTTGCTTTTAGGTCAGTGGTATTAAGTGTTGTTGTAGGGTCTGTCTCCTTTCCACTTAAGAAGTATTAAACAGTTGAGATTATCATTTAGGTGTGGTAGTGAGGAATCTCAGGAGAGGCCCGCTTCAGAGTCAAGGTCAGCATATTAAATGGCTATTGTAGGGTCCACTCTTCCCATAAAGAAGTGTAGTTAACCTGATGAGATTTCGTGCAATGTCAATTAAGGAGTTCTAAAGGGGTTCGCCTTGGGTTAGGTATTAAATGATGGGGATATGCCTAGCATATAGGTAATAAATGGTCAGAGTCTACCTAATTCTCATTAAAGAGGTGTTAAGTGGTCGGGTACTTTCTCTCATATTGTTAGGACATGATTGACAGTAGTTGCGTAGGACTAGGAAGGGCTTTTGGCCTATAGTTGAAGGTACATTTTGATGTTGAACTAGAAGAGCCTTCGGGCTTACAGTTGGAGATAGTATAGAATGCGTAAGACATATATCTTATATAAATGATATTGTCCAAATTCTATTATGGTAAAGGTTGATATTTTAATTCATCAGACATTGTTATTCTAACCACTCCTTATTACAACACACATGTTAGGGAGACAGTGCCGATTCAGAGGCTGAAGGCAGAGGCATGGATTGCTAGCAGTTATCTATCTATTTATGTTTTTTTATATATTTTATGTACAATTTTTAGACATGTTGTTGTTGTTTTGGGATGTTGTATTTTGGATATTTAAGATGATATGTTGTAATTTATGTGATTTGAATCATTATAAAATGGGTACTTATTTCTGATTTTATATTTTATCTTTCCACTAAGAGATTTTAAAAGTATAGATAGATAGCTTTGTATATTGTTCATTGTATCAATTTTACCAATCAACAGTCAGTCTTGGAATGAGCCTAATGTTCGATGGGCTTTTATTGGGTTGAAAATGAGGACCATTTCGAGGAGGGTTGTTACATTAACATGACAACTATGAGATTCGAACCCTTATCGTCCCGAATGGCAACACTATGCACTAGTCACTATGTTTTTTTTGAGAGAACGGGTGTGTAGCGTGAAGCTACACAGCCGATTAACATAATATCATAATATAGATAAAGTTCGACCAACAAGCCTGGTCGGTAGCCGAATAAACTTGATCAAAGAAAGTACATGCAGTTCGTGATTAGATAACAAAAAATAATAAAACAGCATTATAACATTAAGCATGACTGCATCAAAAAGTCTGATAAGATATACTGCTTCTAACTGTCTTCGTGCGAAGCTGGAGAAACACTACCCACAGATTCATCGGAGGGAGGACACGCTGCGGGTAAGCGAAATCTGAATGGTACAGATGAGGACGCCCCTGTCCAATATGCAAAAAAATGAGAAATTTTATTACATAAACCGATGGCAGAACTGGGAGGTTTGTCGAAAATAATGGCGTTCCTTTCCTTCCAAATAACCCAGCTGAAGGTGGCCAGGAGCGAGTCCAGGAGACAATTCAGAAGCCCATATTGCCAGTAATCGAAAAAGTCATCAATCAAATGAATTTGACCGAGATTGTGAGCACAAACTGAGACCCAAATATGGAAGGAGAAGTCGCATTCAAAGAAAAGATGGTGAATAGATTCGGCTTCAGATTTACATAGGACACAGATCTGGTCGGATGTGATATTCAATCGCCTAAGTCGGTCTCTGCACTAGTCACTATGTTAAAAGATCTTTGTATTAAATTTCCAAAAGGGATGTTATAGACTACCCCATTAAAGAGCCCAATGTCCACATTGGCTCATCATCACACACCACCCAGGCATTGTGTACGTAACTCGCACCAGTACCACATTGATTGACATCCACATAATTACAAACATAATTCCAACTAGGTATAGGCTCTGATACCAAATGTGACGACCATGAGATTCGAGCTTCGATTGTCCCGGAAAGCAATACCATGCACTAACCAATCTGCTAAAAGATCTTTGTGTTAACTTTTTGTAAGGGATGTTACAGGGTTACGCTGCTTGCAACTGATACGTTTGCTTGGGTGGCACTATTCCACCTTTTAATCCATTCCTATGCATGATTCTTCAAGATCTTGGACTAACTCCATCCTAACTTCTCCTCAACAGGTACGCACTCTTGAGCTTTTTATACGTGCTATTCATGAATCGATTCCAGCGACCTCCCATCTTTAGGGAGTTGACCCATATTTTGAGCTTCAAACATAGGCAAGACTTTCCATCACTTATGATAATCGAGGCCTGGTGTCGATGTATAGTTATAGAGAAACTTCATAACAAACACTCATATTTTAAGAATGAGTGTTTCTTCATCCAATGCCCATATGGCTTTAACGGGCCTTGGCTTTCCGACAGTAAGTCTCTCTTCCTTTTTCCCTTCCTCGGATTTTTGCCATCCAAGCTTTTAACTTTAATTCAATTACTTTACATATATTCCTTCTCGAGGTACCAGTGAAGAGCATGCCACAACCTTAAAAACTCTGAATGGAGTCAGCTACCTACACCGCATACCTCCTAACCAATGAAAACCTTTACCGATGCAGTCTATTACTTCCTAATCGCTTCGTTGTCCATGTAACTACTCCATCTAGTATTTCCAAAATTCTAACCCAATCTTCTGCTTCTGCTCCTGTTCACAGCTCCGGCGATAATCTTCAAGGAGAAGTTGAAGGTCTGTCAGGTGCGGCAAATGTTGATAAGCCAGCTGATAAAGCAGTAGAAGAACCTATTGTTGGTGAACTCCCAAGAAAAGAGCGTGAAGGAGATGGGATGCAAATGATCCTAAAATAAAGTGAAGATAAGGAAAGGAGAGATGGAAAAAAGAGATGTGGGAAGAAGAAGAGAGAACCGAGAGAGGCGACATTGCCTACAATGCTAGTCCAAAAGGGGACGAGACATGCTACGGTGTCTCCCGAAGCCACCGAACTTCCTGCCTTACCTTAACAAAAATGGATCACCATTAAGTATCCAAATAAGATGGCATAAATGAGCACGTCTCTAGTAACTGATGTGACTCCTCTGGCCAGGTCTTTTGGAGACGTCTTCGCCTCCTTGAGCGATTTCGATATTTACATTAATGATCTCCTAAAGGATAGTTCCTTGGATTTATTCACCTTCGGAAGATGTTGTAATCGAAGGAGGCGAGACTCCATCTTTACTCCCATGTGAACATGGTACATAGAGTACTTAGGGGGCATACTGATACTATACGCACTTCATTTAGATCGCGAACACACGTCATTGCATTCAAAAAGTTCCAAAACTTATATGATCTTTCTTCTTGATTTAGGTACTATATCATGAGACATATACAACAAGCTCTAATATGGCATAGGAAAATTGAGAGGGGTGACACCTAATCCATATCTGCCTCATTCTAGTTATCGAGGTCATCATGAGACCATGGAAAAGAGAGCTAGACATAAGGAGAGAGAACAAAAGGTGGAAGACAATCGCTGTATGAAGAGAGAGGGAAAGGAAAGGCATGCCAAAGAAAGGCAAACTAGCGATCCAAGCAAGCAACACAGAGACCCACACGATCGTCGCGACTCCTCTTCGAGCATTCCACTACCTTGCACCAAATCCCAACTTCCTTCTCACCAAATAAATCCCCGCTTTGTGATCCTTGACTACTATTGTGTTTCCTCATACTAAAGGTATCTCTACTCCCCCAACTCCTCTTCCTGCTGCAAAGCCCCAGCTACATGCGGCTTTTCTTAACCACTTCTTACAAGGTATAATGTTTGACCATGACATTAAAAATATTCCAAAGGAAGAAGCAGACTGGGACATCTAATGGGTTCAGATGTGCATCTACCAAGGCTGCGAGTGGAAAAACCTCACTTGTGACCTTTATAAGGTAAACTGCATTAATTATATGAACATCCAATCCTTCAAGTCTGAGAAAAAGACTTATGATAGCCTCATAGCGGGGGTACAAAGAGAACTTGAGAAGATGAAGGCAGAGAAGAATATTGCCGTGGAATCCAAGGCTAAGGCACACAGTTTAATAGAGGAAATGAGATTGGCACATACCAATGTAGAACTCATGTTGAAAGACCTACTAAAAATTGCACATGAACGTAATGCTGCCATAAACATGCAAATTGGTAAGAAGGACTTGGCCTTTACTACAAAAGATGAGACTATCTAGGCCAGGGACAAAACCATTGAAGAGTGAGGAGTCGAGATATAAGAGATTTGTGAGGAAAAAAGGTAAGCTCGAGGGGAGTATGCTGCTACTAGTTAAGATTGAAAAGCTGGATATGGAAGTTGATTATTCCTTTGTCGCGCAAGAGCTAAAAGACCTCAAAGAGGGAAAGGTAAAAGAAAGGGAAGAATTGAACAATACTCTTCAGTAATTTTTCAGCAACATGATTCGGTTCAAGAATTTGAAATGGTTGAGAGAATGTATGTCATAACCTTAGCAGATGCCAAAGAAGAGGTGTTGCATTGTTTGAAAGTAGCTGGTGAAGGCTTCACCAAAGAGCTAATGGCTAAGTACCTCGACGTAGATGATATAGTGAAACTTAAGAAGAGAAAAACCACCATAGTTGAAGAAGACGTCATCGTTGCTGCTATTGTTGAAGCTTCCGTCACCGCAAGTGCATGGAGTTGAATAGAATCATCAACTCCGAAATCCAAGGAGTTATCGATGAATATTCCTGCTATTACAAGGGCTAGCTCGAGAGCCACCTAAACTGTCGCAACATCTGTAGTGACTACTTTTGTTAAGCCATATATTCCTCCCTTTGCTAACTAACTGATTCGGCACTTACCTAAAGTGGGCAAAATTTCTAAGTCTCCTGCTTCACAACCAACCCTAGGCGAAGGTATATCTTTTGTTTCATCGATTTTGAGAAACTCTAGTTCTTGCACGAATTTTTTTCTAACCTTTACCGCTATATTTTCCAACTTGTAGGTCATCCGCATTTCCCTCCTCCGCCGCCAGCCAGTTAAGGCATGGTTCCTATAACAATCTTCACCATGTCGACCTCCGTCTCCATAGGACTTATCACTCATGTCGCTCCTCCTAGTTCCATTCCAGAGCCCGATTCCGAGAAAATAGCAGCTTTGGAGAACCTGGAGGATGTATCCTTATCCCTAGAGGAAGTCCATGCCTATGACAAGTGCCATGGACATGACCGATCAATTACAATGGCGAAGAGATTGAAGATTGACCATTCCAAGGCCGAAATTCAAATTGACTCTGGAATTGAAAAATCCATCAGTTCTGTACCTTCAAGCCCCTCCACTTCTCCTACTAAGATAAAGCCTCTTAAGATCAAATCCTCGGATACCCCTTCCTGGGAAAGCAATGAGCCCCACGTTACAACCAAGGGAGAGACCATCCAGTCCGAGGGCGATACACCCATAGAAGGGAAATCCAAGGGTGGAAGAAAGCAGAAGATGCGACCAGACAGCTCCTGCCACAAAAGCAACAAGAGTGGGAAGAATGTAGAAGATTACTGGACTTGAGGGTGAGGTAGCTCTTTTTGTCGTACATTCTGTCTTTCCTTTTGTTGTAAACGGGTCGTATTTGTGTGGGAACGGCCCCCACTACCTTTATAAATAAAAGTTGAAGTAATGAAAGATCATTTTTTGTTATCTTTATTCCATTTACTTTTCCAGACTTTTATATACTGTACATTCTTATGTACAGCTGCTTGCATATATAATATAACTGGTTGTACTGCGATCTACTTATATTATAATGTCTATTTCATGCAACGCTTCTATTTACTGCAATTCTGTGTATATAAATAAAATTCCTATGATTTCTCTTGGTTTAATTCATTGTTTGGTCCTGTTTATATCTGTTAAACTATTCTTGTTTGAGAAAACCAAACCATGATTAAACTAACTCCGTGGTTATCCTATTTTTTGTTAGGTTGAGTTTTCTTCGACTGATTGTTAACCATAAATAACCTAGGTTTCATGTTGCTCCCTATTGCAAGGGAATGTAAACTAGAGTATTTATTTCCTTTTTCATATATTTCCACCGTGAACCAAATCTTATTCATGGGACTTGCTATTCCAAATGTCAAAATCCAAGCATTAGTAGGAGATAAGCATTATAGCACAAATTATCCGATTGCCCTCAAATCGATCGCATTTTCCCAATCCTGATCCTTGATTGGAAAAGTATGATAATACATGCCTTGTATTTTTAATGACTATCCTTGCTTATCTTTGGTTAAGAGTGCCCAGCTAGGCCGTGAACATGGTCCTTAGAATTCTAATCGAGCATCGGTTTCTATATTCGAAGGCTGGCACTTTAACTATCTAACTCTGAGCATTCCTTCTTAATGTTGCCAAACTCTAGGCAAAGGCCAATACCTGAAAGCCATAATCAAATTATCTAATTGACCCTTATATGGTTAGTCCTTCTTGACATCGCCTAACTCCAAACAATGAAAAATTCCTAATGGTCGGGGTTGAATTATCCAATCAACCACTGAATGATCTTTCTTTCTTGACGTTGCTTAACATCAGACAACGAAAAATTCTTGAAAATTGGGGTCTAATTATCCGATCGACTCCTAAGTGTACTCTCCCTGGTCCTAATCCTAGACTAAAGGAACTGGTACATAAAGTTGAATTATCTGATCAACTCCTGAACTTGTACTCCCCGGCCCCGATTTTGGGCTATTTGAGTTACAGCTATTTTCGAGTTTTGGAATGGTAGGGTTAAATTAATCTGATTGACCCTAATGATTACCCTCCTCGGTCCTAATCCTAGACCAAAGGAGTTTGCACCTGACTGTACAGCTAATTGCGCAACATAAAATTTTTGCTTACAAGAACATGGTTCCATCAGTTCAAGAAGTGATTTATATTTACAAATGAAAATTTTGGTAAGTCTTGCCTTATTACATTGCCCCTAGAATCCTCAAGTAGCTTAGTTGAAAAAATAAACTAAATAGAACTAAGGATAATAGTGTCACAGCAAGTTATTGTTCCATGCCCATGGGATCGGGACTTCATCAATTGTAGCCAGCTTGAATGTTCCATCTCCAAACTTTTGTTTAATTGCGTAAGAACCTCCCCAACTCGAATCAAGTGCCTCTATACCTGGGAGAACTCGTTTTAAAACAAGATCCTCTACCTAGAAAGATGGTTTTGGACCTTAGTGTTAAAGTAGCATGCTACTCTTTTCTGGTAGCAGCTACCCCCAATTTCGCTTCCTCCCTTTTCTCATCAACCAGATCGAGGGACTCAATAAAGAATTCTTCATTTACCTTTGGATCATAATGCCTTTTACAATGAGAAGGGACCCCTATTTCAGTCAATATCATAGCCTCTGGTTTGTATACCAAAGTGAACGACGTGATAGAGTTAGGATTATGCCCTAGGGGAAATTATGTAGTTTGTTACATATATCTAAGTTGATAACCAATCTTATTCAAAATAAAAGGTGTTTTCTTTTTATTATATACTTCATATGACTTGATATATTAATTAATTAAATAAATTAAAGGTATATTTAATAGAAAATCCATAAATGGTATGTTTTGTGATTTAGTTACAAAGTGTTGTGACTGTGAGTAATTTATCATAATGAAAAAGAAGATACCATTTTAAATATTCGTAGTCAAGATGTATCAAGACTGAATATCGATGTATCCGTTGAGACTAGAGTATGTAATGTTGTCCAAATGTTGGGTAATGTATTACTCATGGCTGTTGAGGGGTACCAAGGGGTTACGTATTAAAAATTACTGGATAATTATAGAATGACTCACTTGATAGTTTTTTGTTGGCTAATGTTATCCAACTAATAATCAAAAGATACAAACTAGTAAAGTCAATGTCCAGGCTGAAGGATTACATCAAAGTTCAAAGCCTTAGAGGTTAGGATAACATTAAGGAATCAATGTTGACATCAAGGTCTCTGACGATAGCGAAGACATAAACATTGCACCAAAGGATGATAATACAAAAGGAAGCAACATCGAAGAAATAAAGCTGAGCCAATGTCGAAGACTATTAGATCATAGTACTCTTCGACTAAATCGATATTCTTCCATGTCGTAAACATTTGTGTCAAACTTGGTTAATGCGGCATCAATTCTATACAAAACTTCCCTTCATTTACATCGTGTCCTACCACATTGTGGTTCAACAACATCGCATTTGACTAACGAGGTTAATGTCACCAATATTGTATTCGAAGGCATGCGGTATAAGATAGAAGAATAACATCATCTTTTATGAATCATGACGAAAAATAGTACGATGATTGACGTCGAGACTCATAATTTCCGAAGCAATGCTAATGAAGTCATATCCTATCATTGTTGACATTGCCAAAGCCAACCATTCTTAATGCAACTTGTATCGAAGTTACTAAGCACTGGTAGTGTTCTCCATCCCAATGTCACTGCTCATTGAAACTGACTTATAAAGGGAACACAAATTATAAATATTGTCGAGGTTCAATATTATTACAACGTCGACTCTTATGAACATGCTTAGGAGACACCATACATCCACATATGCAATATTGATAACCGTCACTGTCAATATCCACAAGTGCAGTTAATGTCGCATTTAATAAGCTACTAAATATCAACAATGAGGATCATCAGTGTCACCGCTATTCAATGTCGCTAGGTGTCAATCAAAGAAGGTCTCAAGATATGGAGTCGTTGTCGCCGATATTCATGTTGAGAACCATCAATACACCTAAAAGGGTTATTGAAGACGCTTTTCTAATGTCGCCTTTCATCAATATTAATATGTGGTGGTAACGAAAGTTGATTGACGAAGAAGAAACTATCGACGCCGATTTTAGTGAGGTCGAGTATCAACCCGATTGAGTCAATGCCGCATTTTAGCTTTGTGAATACAAGAATGCTGGCTTTGATGTTCGATAATGATGTTAATGTCGTAGCATATAGAATATTAACCTTGATGATCGATGATGCTGCTAATGCCAAAGCCAATGGATTCCAAAACCTATCACTAGTTGAACCATATAAAAATGGACCTAGGGGCTTCGTGGAAGGGGATGGACTTTCATTTCTCTTGCTCACTTCTTAATCAAGGCCTTGTAATCCTAAATCGAATTGGGGATAAACCTTCCTTGTCATATTTGAATAATAAGAACATGGACTTGAATATGTATATTGACTTCAATTATGACTTTATTTTGGCATTATTTTTTTGGACTTGCATATATATGAGCTCGTCTCTATTAAACTCGATATGAGCTTAGTCAAAAAGCTTTGAACTACGATGAACTCCTATATGAATAATTATGTGAACCATGGACTTCATATGTAAGGATTGTATTGTGCATAACCAGTTGCCCACATCGTGCATAATGGACTATAGCTCGAACATGTCACTTATCTTCTATGTCTCTATTAAACATATGATATGACTTAGGCCTTTTTGAATTACCTTATCTAAAGCTTAAATGAACAAGCATAATGGCTTTTATGACCTTAGAGAATGCTGAGCACTATGACTCTTACGACCTTAGAGAACGTCGAACATAACAACTCTTAGACCTTAGAGAACATTGAGCATAATAACTCATATGACCTTAGAGGACATCGAGCATAATAGCCTTAATTAACTTTAAGAACATCGAGAACAATCATTCTAGGACAATCAATAGACTTTTGTATAACATTCCTCAAAGGCCTAAAGTTATCCATTGGATAATGACTTAATCATAAGACTCGTCTCAAATGATGAGTTAGTTCTTGATATACCATTAAGGTGATATTGGTCAAATTATACTTGATCTTGCCTCCCTAAATGCCCAAATCAAGAGCTGATTTGTTATAATTGGCATCTAGAGTGTTATACCATTTTTAGGGTCTAAAATTTTTGGCACTAGAAGAAGAGCTTGAACCTCCGACTTGTTTAATTTTCTCATTATCTAAACTAATTAAGTGAATCCTATTTCAGGAAAATGAGATCACAAAGACTCAATGCTCAGATTGAAGAGGTCATATAGACATTAGAAGAGAATATAACTCCTAATTTCAAGCAACTGTCACAACCAGTGCAACCAACTAGCAACGAGGCCCAAATCCAGAACTTGGAGCAACGACTGCTGGTGACGAGAGAACTATTAGAAGGGTTGTTTGCTCAGAAATCTCCAAGACTTCTAGGGTAATTGGGCAAGATGAGGGGGAATCTCCACGGAAAAACTTTAATGCTTCCCTGCTTAGAAATAAAAGCAAAGGCAAGTTTACTTAAATTACATAGAAAGAGAGAGATGATCAACAAGTTAGGGCAGATTATCGGGGGAGAATGAAAGAAAAACACGGAGAATAATTTGGGATCTTAACTTCTGAGGGATATAAACCAGAAAGGAGCAGTTGCCATAATGATGAGTCTTACTTAAGGGACTTGGAAAAGAAAGTGGCAAAAGACATGCTCAACCTCAAGGGGAAGAGGACTTCAGATTATCGGGCCAATGATAACCAACAGGAGGTTCCTTTTACTGATAAGATCATGGTTGAGAAAATCCCATCTTACATCAAGTTTCCTTCTATCACATATAACGGAACTACCGATCCAGATGATCATCTATTAGCTTTTGAGAGTCAAATGGCTCTATGTGATGTATCCGGAGCTATTTGCTGCAGACTGTTCCCAACCACATTTCAAGAGCGGCAGCCAAGCATTACCAACAATACCGAGATAGGACCATCTATACTTGGAAGCAATTTTCTTATGAGTTCTCAGCACAATTCAACAATAAGGGGTCAACTCCGATGAGGCAAGCTTCCTATACAAATGGAAACTCCACCATGCTGCAGGACCTTTGAAACCCTCTTTGTCGTTATGGACCAACCATCCTACTTTAACGCTTTCTTCAGATGAAGTTGATTCTTTTTGTGTCACCAAAAAACTTGATGGTGAAGTTTCTAACGAAAAACGGGTGGGGAACAATAAGGGGTGAGCAATTCAGTGCTCAAGAGATGTAACTGTAACAATTGAACCAAATGAACGAAGTTACCTTTCTCATTATGATTCAAAGGAAAAATAAAATTAGCTCAGTCTGATATAGAAGTGCCTTTAGATGATGATTCTTTAAACTCATCATCCAAAGCAAAGGCAAAACCTGATAAGACAACTAAATATGTGCTGAGGAAATTCAACTTCTCCAAAAAGAAAAGGAGGAGGAAAGTAGAAAACTTGATAGAAGATAAAATAGAAGATGAAGAGATTGACACTGAACTAGATTGTAGAAATGAGCAAGAAAGAATGAAACCGACAGAAGATCTTAAAGAGGTATGCCTAGATTTGGATGATACGACAAAGATAGTTAAGATCGAAAAAGAGTTAAATGGTAAAATCAGTGGAGAACTAATCCAATTTCTTCAATCTAACAAAGATGTATTCGCTTGGACGCACTCAGATATGGTCACAATCAATCCCACCGTCATGTGTCACAACTTGAAACCCAAATGTCACACCAGTTCGGTAGAAGAAGAGACAATTTAATGTAGTGTAACGACTCAATTTTTCACACCCCAAAAACCCGCACAGTCATGAATTCCCAAGACACGAAAAACTGACTCATTAAGGATGAAATAAAAGAAACAAGAGTAGAATAACACAACCGAAAAGAACAGAATCTCATGACACGGGTAGAAAATATAATATCGAATAATATCTTTACAGCGGAAAATATTTAAAACATATCGATCAAAGTCTAACCTATGATCAGCCTGGACAGTTATAAACTTTGTCCTTACATTTGTCGAAATAGATAAACACGACAAACATAGCATGCATAAGTAATAAGACTACACCCATACATAGATGCAGATCTCCAGCACTCCTTTGGAAAACTCGAACCTTCTATCATGTTGCACTACGCCAAAGAAAACGCAATCCCATATGATCTCTATCCAAGAAACTCCCCAAGTCCAACCTTCTCGCTTCCCGGCTTGTATGCTAATCCTGAAATCACTCGGTACCAAACCGAGTGTTGAAAACACCCGGATCAGGCTTGGAAAAACCAGCGTAGGAACACAATCCCAAAAGTGGTAGTGTCACGATTGGACGCCAAACTAGAAATCTGTATTTTGAAAACAAAGGGTATCTCACAGGACCACGTAGGATAAAAACACCGAATGCGGTTTTTACTTATGATAACCATAAAATGATTATGCCAAAAATAAGGGATGTTATTTTTAATGACTTTATTTTGAAAGTACTTTTCAAGTGAACTTATGAATCTTAGCTGAATTGTTACATTGATTAAATTCCATCATTTGGGCTACAATTAAAATTGTACAAGGCTCTTAATGGATTATTGGATTCCATACTAGCAACCAAGGTAAGTGACTACCTTCCATACAGTACACCTCTAGAGGGGTGCACTTGGGTGTGAGTTCCCCACCCAATGCCTAAACAAGACTATCTACCCAACCGATAGACCAAATACGCCATTTTCCCCGGTCGTTTCGAACCTTCCGAGAGTGCACTCATTAAAACCTTCAAACCCTAAATATAGCGGGAGATCAGTTATATCTAGAAAAGAAAATGCAGGCATTCTCATCATTGCTAAACCATGACTCATCTTGTTGCACACCCTGTTTCAGTCACTCCTCATTAGATGAGGCTCGAGGTAACGCATTACCTTTTCATTCCAGCTCCTTCACTCTGAATGCCACATTGCTAGACATCCACCCATACAAGTCATCTAGGTAAAGGATGAACCGAAGGCACCATCCTACTACATCCCTAATCGTGGTAGAAATAGCCCTTCCATCATCGCAGATCCCACAATATAGGATCACTGCTATTCATTTACTTTGGGCGTGACACCAAAGTTATCAAAAAGCAATCCGCTTACCATGAAAGATCTCCAGTCTTCAATACAATGGAGATTTCTCAACAAAGAAAGAACTGTCGCTACTTTGTAGTTATCTTTCCCGGCTATCCAAAAGATTTCATCTTAAGGACCTACTCAACGAGTAGCCATTTCCCTGCCGAATAGATTCCCCGGTCTTCATTATTTCAATAACATGTCCATTTCTGGAACGCCATAAATTGATTCGAAGTGGTGTTTGAATCTGGATTTTAACCACTCCGATCCTGGCTCCTTCGATATCAAACATCAAAATCAAAATGTGTATATGTGTATACGGGACCATTAAGCCTCATTTAATTAATTGCTTAATCCCAATTTTCTCATGGGAATCAGTTCTCGATTGTAAAACATCAAGAGAATAATTTCCCAAGTGCAAACCCCAAAGGCCTAAACCAACATCAAGAGAATAATTTCCCAAGCGCAAACCCCAAAGGCCTAAACCAACATCAGACCGACAGCTAGAAAATTATCCAACTTAACATCACGATAATTAAGTTCCAACTCCTTTTTACCCAATCTCTTTAACTTTTCTTTTCAAAGCTTTTATATGATCTTTGACAGATATTCAGATCTACCTTTCAATCAATTCCACCCCTCGTCTAAGCAATAAACAAGGTCGGAGGGATTTCCCATCTTGTTGACTACCTTATTTGCTTTCTCAATTCTCACAGGTAGGACAAGATGCACTCTTAAGTATTACCGCATACCTCTTTCTATTATTTACTTTACTTCTCATTCATAGATATTTTTCAAATATTGTTTCTTTTTAAACAATTCGTTTGATTCCAAAATTTGACCCTTTTCTAAGTCCTTAGAAAATTCCCAAATAAATAACAAAAATCATAATTAATTATTATGATTCAATTTGCAAAAGATTCAGGTTAAAAATTTCTTCTAATCTCTTAATTTTAAAATCCAGTTCTCTAGTCGCAAGTAAATAGTGATTAACTAAGTCATTTTCTATAACTACACATATTACCAAGTATAAACTCATTTTTATCTTTCAAAACCTCATTACTATATTAATAATTAATTTAGAATTTATTTCATAATTTTTGGAGTTATAAAACTCGACTTACCAAAATCTGGATTTTACTGCTGCCACAGCGACCTTTTTGAAAATCGTTTTGTTCTTAACTTGAGTTCTATAAATCATTTGAAAGCTATCAACTTTGCGGTCAAAATGTTTCTGGTTTCAAGTCGTTCCAATTTGAAATGCATTCTACTTTTCCATTTGAAGTCATGGTTCACATTATTGTGTTCTACCGCTAAGGAAAGTGCTCGATTTTGGCCATTTGGTGAATTGTTTTGAACTTGTCCGAAACACTTCAAAATCATTATTAAATGATTATAAAACATTATAACCATTTATTCTTACTTTTTCTAACTTTTAAAATATTATTTCCTAATATTTTATTCCATATAATATAATATTATTATAATATTATATTTAATTCTTTTTTGATTAAAAATCATATTAATCTCTTTTAAATCATTTCTAACCTAGAAATTGATTATTCCTTATTTTTTCAAACTTATCTAATTTATTTTCTCAATAAATAAATTATTAATTTATTTTCCCAATAAATTAATTTATTTTTCTTTATCATTTTTTATTTATTAAAAATGATTTCTCTTTCCTTTGAGAGGCTTGACTTATCCACTTTTGTATACATATTAATGTCTCGTTGTAACGTGACTAGGAATTCCATATTAAAACCATGATATTTAATTATAAACATGATTATATAATATAAGTGCATTGATTATACAATTAACATCCAATATCACTTAAACAAATCCAAACAAGTTGACTAACTTTACTTTAACTAGACTTACTAACTTTCTTTAGTCTTATTTAGTCCCAATTACTATCATTATCCAAACAATCATGGTTTATACTAACCAAACAATCATCAAACATCCAATCAAACATGACATCCATCTTAAGCTAACTTTTTTTCCATATTAGCTTACTAACTCTTCTGATTTAAGTGTTTACTAGTTTTCTTAACTTTGTTAATCAACCATTTTAATATCCTAACATTTATAACTTATACTCAAGTTAACACAAGGCGAAGTGTAGCTTACATAAGGATTCCACTTCTCCATTACTTGCTCGAGCTTTACCGGAACGAAACCTACAACATCTCCTCTTATTATTTCCGCATCGGAGTATCCCGAACACCCCCTCCTTCCTTTCATGGTTCGGCCCTGGTGGTTTCCTGAAGCTTCATCGGGTTTGAGACATTGTAGCTTGGTTCGTTATTCTTAGAACATGGTGTAGAGTAAGTTTGATGTATAAACTTATGGATTTCGAGTTGTATTTAAATTATTTTCCTTTAGAAATTTCCTAAGAAGCCAATACAAAAGCTCGAGGAAGAAGAAGCAAGCTTGCAAATGAAATGGAAAGTGAGAAAAAAATGAAGTGGAGAGGTATTTATAGCTAAATCTTATGGTTAAAGTACTCATTAAAGGTCACATCGTCTCCTTATCTTCTACACATCCATACACTTATACCACCCTTGCCCATCAACTCATGTACCCTATAAGTACACCCACCCACCATACCCTCAAATCAAGGAGGTCACGCTCACATTTATGTCACCTCAAGAAGCTTCTGCACACTTTACATAACCATACCCTCCACATACACACACATACACACCATACACGCATGCACACCCTCACACACGCATGCATGGACCCACACCCTTCCTCCGCACGTTGCTTTATGTGGGTGGGACCCATTTGAGGTTTCATTAACTCATATGTAGGTTGTACGACAATCTGGTGACATTTGGCGACTTCTAAGCGACGTTTTATGCAACGTTTTACAACGTATTTTTATTCTCTTTATCCGTAACATATTTTATCATATGCTCATCCTTATACAAGTATAAACAAAGTTTACAAATCATATTTCAATAATCTTATATCACTTAAACTCCCTGGATTAACTATAAAGTCCTTTATATTGAATATACAAAAAGTATTGCGGATTTACGCTGTAAAATCTCAATAACGTTACAACTAGTGTTGACTTTCTAAGCATGATCATAACTTCATATGAATCATTAAAATCCATTTCCTATCACTTTATAATATATAAAATAAATTATTAAATCTCGATTTAATCCAATAAATTAATTACTAATTATTATGATAATGTCATAATTACTTTTTATTCCCAAACATATAATAAATTATTTTATTTCCTATTCTCACTTATTTAGATAAATAAGTGTACCTATCCAAAATCGTGCGCGATTATCGAGAAAATCTCAAATTTACTGAAAACTGATTTCTCGTCATTTTTGATGAAAAATCTGAATATCCTTCTTTTGTTTTATAAACCTTTAAAACAAGTGTTATTAATGTTTGAAATATATTAATTAAATATTTAACCGAATTAAATATCCCATTTTATTGCTATAAAATTCTAGGTCGTTACATAAAGTCCAGTCCAATAGTTTAAAAGAAAAGGTTAAGAGGCTTCTTGAGAATGGTTTATCAGAGAAGTTTACTACCTGAAATGGTTGGCTAATCCGATGTTAGTCAAGAAGTCCAATAGAAAGAGGTGAACATGTGTTGATTACACTGACTTGAATAAAGCATGTCCAAAAAACTGCTATCCACTTCCGAGGATATATCAGTTAGTCGATGCAACCAGCGGACATCAACTCTTATCCTTCGTAGATGCATATTCTAGATATAATCAAATTTCAATGTTCAAGCCGAATAAAGAAAACAATAGATTTACAACTGATTGGGGAATGTATTGCTACAAGGTAACACCCCTTAGATTGGAGAATGCAGGAGCAACATATCAAAGGCTAGTAAATAGAATGTTCAGGGAACAAATCAGTCGAAATATGGAAGTATATGTGGATGACATGTTGGTTAAGTCTTAGAGGAAAAAAATTATCTAATAGAAACAGAAGAGACGTTTGATGTGTTGCGAAGGTACTAGATGAAGCTTAACCCACAAAAAAGTTCTTTTGAAATCCGATCCGACAAATTCTTGGAATATGTCATTAGTGCTAGAGGAATCAAAGTAAACCCTGACCAAATTCAAGCTATAGAGGAATGGTGGAACCAAAGATAAACAAAGACGTAGTGAGCCTAAATGGAAAAGTGGCAGCATTGAATTGATTCAATTTTAGAGCTACCGACAAATGCATTCGCTTCTTCAATGTGATTAGGAAGAAGAAAGGCTTTCAATGGAGTGAGGATTGCCAAAAGGCTTTTCAAGAACTAAAAGATCATTTGGAAAAGCCGTCGATTCTCTCTAGTCCCATGGATGGAGGAAGTCTTTATCCCTATATGGTAGTTCCTAAATATGTTGTTAGCTCAGTATTAATAAGAGAAGAAAATGGAATTTAGCTTCCTATATATTACACCAGTAAATGACTCAAAGATGCGGAGACTGGGTACCCAATTATAGAGAAATTGGCATACTGTTTAATGCTCGCAAGCTAAGAGCCTATTTTTCAAGCACATCCAATCAAAGTCTTAACCAATTTCCCACTCAAGCAAGTTTTTAGTAAATCGGAAGCTTCAGGAAGGTTGGTTAAATGGGGAATTAAACTTAACCAATATAATGTCGAATTCTTAGCCCGAACGTCAATTAAGGGGCAAGCACTAGCTACTTTGTCAACAAATGTATTGGATTCATTAAAGAGCAATCAGACAAAGAAAAAGACCTAAGGACTAAATGGAAATTGTTCGTAGATGGATTTCGAATGAACAAGGAGTTGGTGCCAGATATGTGACTATAACTCCTGATGGACATTGCCTACACTATGCAATGAAATTAGGATTTCCAGCCACCAACAACGTAGCATAATATGAATCTATAATAGAGGACTTACCTTAGCTCTCCGGTTGAAAATCTCAAGCATCGAATTCTTCAGTGATCCACAGTTGATGGTAAACCAGCTAACCTAGAAATATTAGATAAAAGATTCCAAGTTGACATTACATATTAAGAGAATATTGGAGATGTTGACTCAATTCAAATACTTTTCAATACATCAAGTGCCCAGAGACAGGAACTCTCAAGCCGATTCTTTAACTAAGTTGGTTAGTGCACGAGGAGTGCCCGAAGCTCAAATTTTGTCGGTAGGATATCAGGAAAATCCTAGCATTGAGAAGAATAAAACTAACTCAGAAATTGAAACCTTATTATCGAATAGGTCTCAAGTTCTAGCACATAAATAGAGGAGAGGTGAAACTAGGGTTCCTCAAAATGAACCCCCTTGATTATGGGCCAATGAACAATATGAGGAAAATTGGATGACTCCTATTGTCGAGTATTTAATAGAGGGAAAAATGTCGGTAGATAAAAAAGAAGCAAGATAGATAAAATACCAGGCTCCAACCTTTATCATGAAAGACGAAATACTCAATAAGAAGGGATACTCGCTTCTTTACTTGATATGTATTAGTCCAGAAACAGGAGTCAAATTACTAAAGAAATCTCACGAAGGATTTTGTTGAGACCACTCCAACGGAGTAAAACTAGCTAAGAAAGTTATGAGGCAAGGCATTTATTGACCTCGGATGACTAGCCAAGCTATCAACTATTCGAGAAGGTGTGATAAGTGTCAAATTTTTCTAAAATCCCTTGTTTTCCTCCAACAGAATTGACTTCTATATCGAGTCCATGGCCCTTCGATGTGTGGGGAATTGACTTAATAGGACCACTACATGTATCTAAAGGAGGAGCTAAATATGTGCCATCAATTATTTTACAAAATGGTTGGAAGCTGAACCACTCCCAAATATCACTTCAAGAAAAGTTCTCAAGTTTGTAATCAAAAACATCATCACTCGATTTAGAATCCTGCATGAGATAAAGTCCAATAATGAAACTTAATTCGAAAGTGAGGAATTCACTTGATTCTACAAAAAAATGGAATTCTCAAAAGTTTTTCATCGGTAGCCTATCCCAAAGCAAACGAAGTTGTTGAAGCAGCTAACAAAACCGTAAAAGCCATTTTGAAGAAACGGTTGGACAAGGCAAAAGGGAATTGTGTAGAGGAGCTTCTCCTTGTTCTATAAGCGAATAGGACTTCTACCAAAACAGTGACAGGACATACCCCATATTCCCTTATATGAAGCCATGCTCCCAATTGAAGTCGAGGCTCCTTCTCATCGGAGAATCGCAAATGCATTTGACCGAAATCAAGAGCTAAGGAAAGAGTCATTAGACCTAATCAATGAACTAAGAGATAAAGCCGTCGTCCGAACAGTTGAGTAACAACGAAGAATAACCAAATACTATAACTCAAGAGTAAGAGAACAATCATTTTAAAGGAGATCTAGTGTTAAGATGTGTCATGGCAAATACCAAAAATCCAGCGGATGGACCGTTAGGGCTAAATTGGAAAGGACCTGCATAAAGTAATCCCAACAAAAATTTATAAACTATGCTGCTCAGATGGCAATGTCATAGCAAGAACATGCAATGTTGAACGTTTGCGACTTTCCAACAACGGATGAATAATTTTTTTTAAAAAGGAATATGATTCTCCAAAGCCATCATAGGCTCATGACCACAAGAGGTCTTGACCATCAATGCCCCCAGCCATCAAAGGCTTGACCGCAAGAGGTCCAGCCATCAAAGGCCCTAGCTATCAAAGGCTTGACCGCAAGAGGTCAGACCATCAAAAACTCGGTCGTAAGAGGTCCTGGCCATCAAATGCCTTAGCCATCAAAGGCTTGACCATAAGAGGTCCCAGCCATCGATGGCCTTAAGCCTTTAGTGTCTTCCATCAAAGGCCTCACAGAAGCACCTCTTAGAGGAAGGTCGGGTAAGTTTTAGTGCCTGACATCATATAGCCTCACTAAAGCACTGAGAAAGCCTTTAGCACCATCATCAAAGACCTCGCTGAAGTGCCTCCTAGAGGGAGGTCAGGTAAGCCTTTAATGTCATCATTAAAGGCCTCACTAAAGCAATGGAAAACCTTTAGCCCCTACCAACATGGCTTGGTTAAAGTGACTCCTAGAAGGAGGATAGAATAAGCCTTTAATGCTTTCCATCAAAGGCCTTATTATCGTCATCTTCAAAAGTAAGATCAATCAAAATCAAGAGCCAAGTAGTGCTCCTAAGTCAATTAAGATCAGAGCCAAGTAGTGCTTCCAAGTCGATCAAAATCCGAGCCAAGTAGCGCTTCGAATCAAATCAAGTTTTCTAAAGGAAGGTTCAAAACATATGGGTTGTTTTTAATCTCCTAACAAGTAAAATTATTAGCCACCAGACAAAAGACTACGGCCTTCTACTATTTTCAAATATGGCTTTCTAGGCTTCTATTATTATTTCCAAATATGAATTTCTGGACTTCTATTATTATTATTATTATTATCAGATTTGCAGTTCTGATCTTCTTCTACTATTTCCATATATGGCTTTATGGACTTCTATTATTATTCCTAGATATGGATTTCTAGACTACTATTATTACTGCCAGATTTGGATTTTCGATCTTCTTATACTATTTCCAGATATGGCTTTCTAGACTTCCATTATTATTTCAGATATGGATTTCTAAACTTCTATTATAATTGTCAGGTATGGATTTTTGGACTTCTATTATTATTGCCATATTTGAATTTCTGGTTCCTTCTATTATTTCCCTATAAGGGGGACTCCTATTATTAATGCAGATATGGTTTATGTCTTCCATTATTAATTCCAAACAAGGATTTCCAATTTCTATTACTATGACCAAATTTGAATTTCTGGTCTTCTATTATTATTGGATAAATATTTTTGGCATTTTATGATAGTCTGATATGGATTTTCGGTATCCTCTCATTGTTAGAAGGACATTTTATTACCATATGTATTTCTAATCTTCTATTACTGCTAGAGAAAATTTCTAATGCCTCTACCTAGAACATGACCAGATAATATTTTGGGCTTTTGCTTGAAAACTTATCACTATTTATTGACATCTTACAAGAAAGTTATAAATATAAGTTCACACAAATAATATAAGCAATAGATGCAGATTTGTAATCAAACTTAGAAGAAAAATTGCTAACAAAAAATATCATTTACTTCATATTTACAGGAAAACAAGGCTAGCAAGAAAACCTTATTAAAGATTGGGCAATTCAAGGGAATTCTTGATTTCACCCTAAATAGTAAAAGGCTTCCTTTACACTAAGAGGGGAGCACTAAATGTTATCCATTTAGTTTTCAAAGGATACATAATAGAAAGGTCAAAGTCGAGGCTGAAGGATTACGTTGAAGTTCAAAGCCTTGTATGCTAGGATAACATTAAGGAGTCAATGTCGACTTCAAGGTCTCCGATGACATCGAAGACATAAACATTACACCAAGGGATGATAATATAAAAGGAAGCAATACTGAAGAAATAACACCGAGCCAACATCAAAGACCATAAGATCATACCACTCTTCCACTACGTAGATATTCTTCCATGTCGTAAACATCTATATCAAACGTGGTCAATGCGACATCAATTCCATGTAAAACTTCCCTTCATCTACACAATGTCCTACCACATCGTGATTCTTCAGCATCACATTTGACTAACGAGGTTGATATCAACAATATTGTATTCGAAGGCATGCGGTATAAGATAGTAGAATAACGTCGTCTTTCATGAATTATGACGACTGTCGAATAGTGCTATGATTGACGTCAAGATTTATGATTTTCAAAGCAATGCTGAAAGAAGTCATATCCTATCAATGTCAATGTTGCCAAAGTCAACCATTCTTAATGCTACTTGCGATTAGAGTTATTAAGTACCGGTAGTGTTCTCCATCCCACCGTCACTGCTCATTGAAACTGCCTTATAAAGGGAAACACAAGTCATAAATGTTGCCGAGGATCAATACTATTACAACGTCGACTCTTATGAATATGCTTAGGAGACAACATACATCCATATATTGATGACTGTCATCATCAATACCACAAGTGCAGTTAACGCTGCATTTAGTAAGCTACTACATATCAACGACGAGGATCATCAATGTCGCTGATGTTCAATGCTGCCTACCATCAATCAAAGAAGGTCTCAAGATATGGAGTCGTCATCGCCAATATTCATGCTGAGAACAATCAATACACCTAAAAGAGTTATCGAAGATGCTTTACTAATGCTTCCTTTCATCAATATTAATATGTGGTGGTAATTAAAGTTGATTGACGAAGAAGAAAATATCAACATCAAGTGTGTGTGTGTGTGTGTGTGTGTGTGTGTGTGTGCGTGCTCATCATGGTTAACTAGATAAAAGATTAGTCTAAAAGCCTTGGACTGCGATGAACTCTTATATGCATAATTATATGAACCATGTACCTTAGACATAACGACTGTATTGTGCATAACCATTTGCCCGCATTGTGCATAGTGGACTATAGCTCGAACACATCACTTATCTTCTATGTCTCTATTGAACATATTATATGACTTAGGCCTTTTTGAATTACCTTGTCTAAAGCTTAAACGAACACTATTATATACGAATAACTTTGAAAACCTCAAGTATAATGACTCTTATGACCTTAAAGGATGTCGAGCATATTGACCCTTATGACCTTACAGAACGTCGAGCATAATGCCTCTTATAACCTTAGAGAACGTCGAGCATAATGCCTCTACGATATTAGAGAATGTTGAACATAATGACTCATATGACCTTAGAGGACATCGAGCATAATAACCTTAATGAACTTTAAGAATATCGAGCATAATGATTCTAGGACAATCAATGGGCTTTTGTATAACATTCCTCGAAGGCTTAATGTCATCCATTCAATAATGACTCTATCGTAAGACTAGTCTCAACCGATAAGTTAGTTCTTTATACACCATTAAGGTGATATTGGTCAATTTATAGTTGATCATGCCTCCGTAAATGCCAAAATAAAGTGTTGATTTTATCATAATTGGCATATGGAGTGTTATACCATTTTTGGTTAACAGTTAATATAACTAAGATCAAACAAAAAATATCGATGTGACTAATTTACATAGTTCTCTCGACTTGAGAATACTGTTGATCTTCAATGTGGAAGCTTAGCTTTGATTATAGTTAAATCGTGGCACGACGTCCCTTGAACAATTATAATTTGGTCAAGTGAAAGCATTGGAAGTCAAATACTATTCAAAAAGGATTCATATTCTTAGTTATATGAGGTTAGTATCACGGTCAGCTTATATCAACTCAAAGTCAAAGTCCCTAGCCAGAGCAGTTTGATTAATAAAAATTGTTATTATTGAACCAAGGACTTTGTGTTTGACCTATAAATTTGAATATGGACAATATTGGAATTTTGACCATTACCAAATTCCATAAGTCCTAATGTGATATATGACGAAGAGAATTGGTGCAAATAATTGTCACTATCGGTTACTAAGTATAATAAGTAAAATTGCATTTTATCAAAAGAAGTATAGGTGATAAATTCAGCAAAATGTCACCCCACCTGCTAAGTGACGTGTGAACGTTAATATTCAAATAGTTCAATATTGATCGCTGACTGAATTTGCACCTTTGAGCCGCACAACCATAATAATGAATTCTCTGAAAAACCACATGATTTGATTAATTTATAAAATGTTGTAAATTGATTAAATTAATTGACATTTGAGAAACATTAATTATTATTCAATTTATTTGATGTTTGGAAGTTGTTTGTAATTATTATAATGCATTTAAAAAAAATTATATTTATGTGCGTTGATATACGATGTCGATGTACTTTAAATAAAAGATAATTGCATGAAATGATTTATAAAAAAATTATGTCATTTGATGGCATGACTTATGAAAATTTTATGTCATTTGACAACATATCATGTGAAAAGAAAGGACTAGGGAGAGAGAGACAATCAAGGGAATTAATTAGATAAGTTTTAATTAAAGAATGAGAAATGTTTCATTCTTTCAAACAAAACATATTCTCTAATTCATTTTGTACGTTTAAACTCATTCTTTCTGAATCATTCTTATTATTTCTCTCATCCTAACTTTTCATGGCACAAAACAAAACAAAATTTCCAAAATCTTTCAAAAAGACATTAGATAAAGAAAAAAAAAGTGGTTCATCCATCTCTTACAAGGATTGGGTATGGATCTTGAAGATTTTATTTATTAGTATGATCTTCTTATTCAAATGATTAGATCTCTTGCATATCACATCTTAATATAAGTTTATATATTTAACTTGATCTAATTCCCTTTTGTCACATCTTATTTAATAATATATGTTCATAATTTCAATTTGATTTAGATTCATTTTGTGCTATTTCATTTTGATTACATGTCCATATTCTTAACATTAGAGTTGTGGCATATTCTTAATATTAGAGCTATGACATATTACATCGCATTTATTTAGTTATTCATGATGTTCTTTGTAACACCCCTAATTTTTATTGACATTACTCAGGAGATTTAATTAGAATAAATTAAATAGAATAATGTAGCTAAGGAGATTGAGGTTGATTAATAAACATGTAGTGTCTGTGTTTATTTAAATCGAATGAACTTATAAATGGTTAAGTATTAAGTAATTAAACATAAGGGCATTGGGGTAAATAGCCGCCTATTTCCCCCCTTATACTGTATCCCCTATCCATACACATTCATTTTCATCACAAACAAAATTATAATCCAAAGAAAGAGCAAGACCGGCAATTAGGATGAAAGAAGAGAAGTGAAAATCAAAGTAAAGCTTAGGATTCAAGCTAGAAGAAATTAGTTTCAATCAATCTTCAACTTCCTTATCCAATCTAAGGTGAATAATAATCACGACATCTCTATTTTGGTTTTAAAATCATATAGTTTTGGATTTAAGGGTAAATCAATTATTATGATATATCGAATGATGATATGCTTGATTTATGATTTATTTTGTTTAAACATGGTTGTTTAAAGGATATATGCACAGTTTTAGGGTAAAACCTAGATCAAATGATTTTTAAATGTCATGGAAAAATCTTATTGTTATGGAAAATATGATTTTGGAGTTGGGTTTCAATTTTTTTAATTTTCCAAGTCATGGAGAATTAATTATGAATATTCAAAGGAAAATATGGATAATTGGGTTTATAAATTTATTTTGGAAAATATATTAAGGAATTGAGTCTGAAATTTTGATATGTTAGATAACATGATTATGGTGAATTTCTGAAATTTTTGTGGATTTTTACTAATTAGTTTAGTATGGGAATTAAATTATTTTGAAAGGAGGACCTAATGTTCTGTTAATAGGAAGGGCTTAATTGTTAAAAGTTATCATGTTTTTAGGTCTGAGAAAATGCGGCAAATATTAGCCAAATTATTTAAAAGTTTAAGATGGCCAATCAAATGTTAACAAGCAGGCAAGTTTGTTACAAAAAGATTACTTTATTTGGTAAAAGCAGTCGTTTGCTCAGAAAAAGGGGTTCCGCCTTCTTTAGAAGGACGTCTTGACCCAGAGCTTCTACCTTCAACCTTGTCGAAACCTCTAGGTCGAGACCAATAAACCAATATACTTGATGTCATTTAGATGGTATGTAGTGGATTGAAGAAAGGCGAAAGGTAGGGTGTCGAAAGGTTGCTTTCGAAGGGGTTGGTTCCTTTGTTTTATTTGGTTTTGAAAGAAGAGTGCTTGCCTGTTTATAAAGGGGTTTCGGCTTAGTCAAAACCAATGGTTGCAAATGGTATTTCAAAAGAAGCTTTCGAAATAAAGCTACTACCATTGTTTTAAAGAAGTAGCTTCCAAAGAAGTTACTTAGGTTTTTTTTAAAGCTTTCGAAAGGGGTAGTTTCGACGAAGTTGAAACCCTTTTGAGAATTGATGACATCCGATGGTATTGAAGACATCAATGTTGTCGAAAGATTCAGTTGTTTTATAAGTATAAGCCACTTGCTAATGCTTTCGAAATGGGTTAGGGGTTTCGAAGGCAATGGTTTCGAAAGGGGTTTCGAAGCTAACCTTCAATTGTTTTACCCAGATGTTTTAATGCTTTCAAAAGGATGGTTTCGACACCATCAAGCTTCCCCAATGCTTTTTGAAATAAAGAATAGTTTCGAAAGAGATGCTTTCGCCGATGTTCACTTTGACCCAAAATGATGTTTTAAGTATAAACCCAATGCTTTCAAAAGAGTAAACTTTCAATGGTTTCGAAGGGTAGCCTTCATTGGTTTCGAAAGAGCACTTTCAAATGGTTTCGAATCAATGCGTCTATACTTATATGATAATACTTTAACATGGTCGAAAGTTTTCAAAAGGGATGTTTTAAAGTATTCGAAAGGCAGGTGCCTAATGATTTAAAGATGGATTTTTATGCTTTTGAAGGAGGTCATTCTATGAGGTCGAAAGCAAAGGTTTTGAATGTTTTGAAAGGTTTTAAAAAACCCGTACTCAAATTTTCAAAGGAAAAACTTATGGCTTATATAAAGGAGTTTTGTAGTGACTTTAAATATGTAAACTTGACAAAGTATTGCCTTAATAAAAATAAGTTAAAGGGACTAACTTTGTGTTATATGAAAAATATTTCAAGGATTTTAAATCCACTAGAGTGGTATTATTAATTGTTATGTTCGCTTCTTCAAATATGAATATATTCACATGATAAAGGACCCATAACTATATTTTGGGGATAAAGGGGTAGAAGAACCAGCTAGGTTAACCCAGTAGTGAATATAAATTGATTAAACTTCTGAATAAGTAGAGATTTCATCCAGGGAGTCAGGGAGACCAAAATATAGGATGCTTAAATTTTGAAGTTGTCAAGAAGATAGGTTCATAGTGAATCCATGAAAACTATGATAAGGTAGTTATTGGAGTTAACCAACAGGTTCATAGTAAACCCATGAAAACTATGTATTAAGAACAGTTGGCAGGGGCTAATTGATTTGTGGTGAACCCATGAAAACTATATCTGGATTAAGAATTGACATCAGTCAATGGGTTCCTAGTCGACCCATGAAAACTAAGATAAGAAAGAAGTTACCGGAGACATCAGTAGGTTCTTGGTCAACCCATGAAAACTAGGAAAAGTAGCGAGTTACTGGACAAATCCATAGGTTCCTAGTCAACCCATGAAACTAGGATAGAGGATTAGTTATTGGATCGACTAGTAGGTTCAGGGGGACCCATGAATTAATTAAGTTAATTAGCAGGAGCCTATAATTTCTTAGTGAACCCATGAAAACTGTGAGATAGGGCAGGGTGTCTATGTGTTATGAAAAAATTTATTAGTAAACCCATGAAAACTAATAGGTTAATAATGACCCTAGAAACTATAATTATGATAGGGTGTCAAATTAAACTAGAGATGGGAAATCCAAAATGTTTATATGTATGCTTATAATCATAATATTTTGAAATGTATGTATTTAACCATTGTGGATGCAGGAGCACAGTATATGGTTTCATAAAGGTTTAGGAATACCAGTGTGGGGAAAACCCTTTCTGCTAGGCATCATGGTCCCACTAGATATCTAAAAGGATTGAGTTGTTAGATTATTATTCATACCAGGCTTTATATCCGACTCGAAGTTTTTGTTTTCCCCTTAAACTCTTGGGTACTCAATTGATTTTGAGTAGTTTGAGATTTGAGGTTTTCAGGTTCTTAGACGGATAAAGCTTCCGGAGGCGTGTAGGAGGTAGTTAGTTATTTAGTGTTATCCTTTTCCGCTGTATATTTGGATGTAAAGGCAAATTTATTTGCCTTATTATATACTCTGATCAACCAATGGGCATCTTCATATGTCGCTCCTGGCGTATGTGTAATAATTGTATTTTACTGAACATGGTTAACATTTTTGGGATCATGTAATGAACATGAAATACTTTGAATGGAATGTGGAAACAAGTTTTTGAATTGTTAAAATTGTCCATATTCTTATGATCTGTGTGTCAATGTATCTAGCACCGCCGTAGTTGGTCGCCGAGGACTAATAACTATGGATGACTGCAACATCCATAGCTGCTAGTTTTGGGCCTTCAGGTAGAGGGATGCTACAAGTTGGTATCAGAGCATATGTTTATGAAACTTTAAAAGAAAGTTAAACCTAAAAGCTTTTTCAAACATAATCCAATGAATTTGAAAATGTGATCGAGGTTTGGGTTAACACGATAGTAACATATTTGTAATTGATATGGAGACATATATAAGTATGTGTTCCCCACTCTCTTAGAGTGTATCTTACTAAGGATCATATGCAGATTAATGAGAAAGAGGATATGGAAGCAGGAAACGGAAGAGGAAATCTAAGTGGAGGAAGCACCACAACCAACGGAAATGCTTGACCTAATACCAGGAGGAATCAAGATCGACATGCTAATGCTAATCCAAACGCTGTAGCCAATGTAGGTGCTGGAAATCCACTAGATGGTGCGGGGATGGTGTAGTTGTTGGCCAATCATTTGCAAGCAGGAGCTGCAGGTAATGTTGGTGGAGTTAATCATGTAGTTCTAGTTGGATATAATTATGCTAGGCTGAGCAGGGACTACACCAGTCTGGGTGGAAAGCCGTTTGTTGGAATAGAGGATGTTGTTGAAGTCGAGAATTGGCTTTTGAACTGTGGGAGGATCTTTACTGATTTAGGCTTAGATGATGGAGAAAAGAGAAGGCTAGCCTCTATATATTTACAACGGTTAGCGCTTTGCTGGTTGAATAGTGCGATAGCCGGAGTTCTGAAGGAAGAGCTGACATGGGTTGATTCTAGGAGAAGGTTTGAGCAAAGGTTCTTGTCTAAGGTTGCCAAATTGGCATTGATGAGGAAGTTCATGGATCTTATTCAAGGAGATATGTCAATGATCGAGTACACTGCTAAGTTTGATGAGCTGTCTCGATATGGATATGCTTTGGTTGACACTGATGTCAGAAGGAATGAGAGATTCATTCGAAGATTGAGGCCAGAGCTAGGTTGAAGACAATGACTCATGTCAAATTACCTTGTAATGTTGTAGCAAAGATGGCTATTCGCTATGTAGAGATGCTTGCCATTTCCACTAAAGTGAAGCCCATTGAATCCCAGGATCCTCAGGGAAAGAAAAGAAATTTCTTTTAGAAGAAGGGAGCCCAGAAAAGGGAGGCTACCAAGAAGGCAAAGGATGATTTGGTGTGCTTTAAATGTGATAAGAAGGGCCATTATGCTCACAAGTGCAGGACATGCAAAGGTAAGAAGCCTACAGAGAAGAAGAATGTAAAATGCTTGAACTACGACCAAGTTTGACATTATAAGAATCAGTGTCCAGAGTCAGTTAGGGCGGACAGAGGGAAGTTGTTTGCTATTAGACCACCATCTTCTTCTAGACCTACTGCAGCAGAGCAACGGAAAACTATGATGGAAGGTACGTTTTTGATTCAGAGTATACCAGTTAGGATACTATTTGATACCAGTGCATCACAATCATTTATATCACAGTATTTGGTTGATAGATTATGCATAGAACTCACAAACCTTGTTACTTCCTTAAGGGTTGCAAATCCAATATGAGGGTATGCAACTCTAAGGATGAGATGTGACCAGTTAGAACTTGATTTTTTAGGTCATAAGTTTGCATGCAATTTGAATAATTTTGATTTCGTAGATTTCAAGATCATTTTGGGTATGGATTGGTTAGGTAAGTATGAGGCTAGGATATTTTGCCAAGATAGGAAAATATCGTTGAGGCACTCAAATAGTCATAACCGGATCATTTTCCTAGCGAAGAGTTCCTGTAAGAGTGTTTGCGCTTTGTTAAGTTCCATAGAGGTTGGAGAATGCTAAGTCAGGTTCGAGTGGCAAGGGAATTTGCAGATGTCTTTGAGCCAGTCACGGGGCTACTACCAAAACAAGCTGTTGAGTTTCGAATAGGTCTTGTGCCAGGAGCTGAACCTATGAGTAGACCACCTAGCAGGATGACATCGATAGAGATGAAGGAACTGAAGGTGCGGCTAGTGGATCTTGAAAGAAGGAATTTTATTAGACCAAGTAGTTCATCTTGGGGAGCGTCTATAGTATTCATGAAGAAACAAGATGGGTCATTGAGGATGTGTATCGACTATCATAAGCTGAACGAAAGTATAATCAAGAATAGGTACTCACTGCCGAGAATAGATGATCTTTTTTATTAGTTGAGTGGAGCTAGAATGTTCTCCCAATTGGATTTGGAGATGGGGTTCAATCAGTTGAGAGTGGCAAAGGATAGTACTCCTTTGACAGCATTTTAGACTCGGTATGGTTCGTATGAGTAGTTGGTGATGCAATTTGGATTGACGAATGCACCTGCTTTATTTGTGGATTTGATGAATTGAGTCTTTCGAGAGTATTTGGATAGATTCATGTTTGTGTTTATAGATAAAATTTTGGTGTACTCTAAGGATTAGAGAGAGCATGAAGATCACCTTAGAGTTGTGTTAGATACGCTGAGTTGAAATCAACTAAAGGCGAAAATTTTCAAGTGTCATTTTAGGAAGAAAGAGGTTAAGTTTCTTGGTCATGTGGTTTCAGATAAAGGATTTTCTGTTGATCCAAATAAGATCGAAGTTGTGAACAACTGGTAGAGACTAGAGATAGTGACTGAGATCAGAAGTTTTCTTAGACTTGCTGGCTATTACCGAAGATTCATTAAGGATTTCTTGCGGATGGCAACACCTCTGACTAAGTTGACCCGGGAAGATATGAAGTTTGTTTGGTCCAACAAATGCGAGGAAGCATTCCTTAAGTTAAAGAATTTGTTGACTAATAATCCAGTGTTAGTAGCTCCATATGGTAGCCAAGGGTTGGTGGTATACACCAATGCGTGTGGGACTGAATTGGGAGTAGTGTTGATGTAGAAGGGCAAAGTTATTGCTTATGCATCTAGGCAGCTTAGACCGCACTAAGTAAGATATCCTACTCATGACTTAGAGTTGGCTGTGGTAATTTTTGCTTTGAAGATTTGGAGGCATTATCTCTTGGGGGAGAGATCTTATTTATATACCGATCATAAGTCTTTAAGATATCTATTCTTTCAGAAGGAGTTGAATACGAGACGGTAGAGGTGGTTGGAATTTTTGGCTGCTTATGATTTCGGTATAGAGTATACTCTTAGGAAAAGCAATAAAGTAGCAGATGCTATCAGCAGGAAACATCAAAACGTGGAGTTAGCAATGTTGGCAGAGTGGAGGAATCTAGAAGCCTTGACCAATTGTGGTGTGCAGTTGAGGTCTACTGGTAGTTCTAGTCAGGTTACTGCCTTGTTGTCTTTTTCAGAAGTTCGACCAGTGCTAATCAAAAGGATAGATTCTAAGCAGAGAGGATCTAGATTTAGCCGAAAAGATAAGAAGGCTTAAGGTAGGACCAGAGATCGATGATCTAAAGGATTTTAGTCTTGACCAAAGAGTATGGTTGAGAAAGAAGAGACGATTATGCGTTCCAGATGCAGAGAACTTAAGGAGGGAAGTTCTGGAGGAATGTCATCGATCAATGTTTACGATTCATCCCGGAGGGATCAAGATGTATCAAGATATGAAGCGGAGCTTCTATTGGGAAGGAATGAAGAGGGATGTTGGCATATGGGTTAGGCAGTGCATGAACTGTTAACAAGTGAAGGCCGAACACCAAAAGCCAAGTGGATTACTTCAGCCTTTAGAGATTCCCGTATGGAAATGGAATTCAATATCCATGGATTTTATAGATGGGTTACCAAAGTCAAGGAGAGAAAATGAGAGTATATGGGTTATTGTGGACAGGTTAACCAAGAGAGCCCATTTCATTCTAGTAAAGTCGACCAGGACGGCATATGTTTTGGTTATGTTGTTCTTAAGTTGTTCATAAAGAACATAGTTAGACTTCATGGGATTCCTAGTAGCATAGTCAACGACAAAGATGCATTACTCACTAGTGAATTTTGGAGGAATCTACAAGCATTGTTAGGTACCAAGCTCAATATGAGTATGGCATATCACCTACAGATGGCTGGGTAGACCGAGAGAGTCAATAAGATGCTCGAAGATTTGTTGAGATCTTATGTATTGGACTTTGGTGGATCTTGCGAGGATCACTTACATTTGATTGATTTTTTCTATAATAATAGTTATCAGACTAACATAGGAATGGAGTCTTTTGAAGCTTTGTATGGAAGGACAGGCAAATCGCCAGCATGGTTGTTAGAGGACTGGAGACTGATTAGTCTTAGGTTGGTTAGAGAGGCATCGGAAAAAATTGAGTTAATCCAAGGAGGGATGAAGGAATCTCATTCCAGGCAGAAGAGTTATGCAGTTAAGAGGCGTAAAGACCTAGAGTTCTCAGTGGGAGACAGGGTTTTCATTAAAGTATTACTAATGAAGGATGTGGTACGGTTTGGAAAGTCGGGAAAGTTGGCCTCGAATATGTTGGACCATTCCAGATTTTAGAAAGGATTGGAAAGCTCACTTACAGGGTAGAGTTGCCGAGCAGAATAGTAGGTGTTCACAATGTGTTTCATGTGTCTCATCTTCAGAAGTATAGGCATGATGCAGAGGCTACTATTCCTTAAATAGATTTGGAGAATTTAGTAGTAGATCTTGATTTGACTTTTGTTAGACAACTAGTTCGAATTGTAGGAGAGATGAGAAAAGATTAGGGACCAAGACTGTCAAGTTGGTGAAAGTTCAGTGAAGCGACAATGAGAAGGACTGTACTTGGAAGATAAAGGACAAGATTTAAGAGACTTATCTTGATCTTCTTTGATGGTATGTCTATATTAGATTTATGTAGAATAATTGCTAGTTAGTAGGCTAGTATGGATGTTAGGAGTCATTACAGATGATAGCTATGTTTTCTAGTTAGTACTTATTGAATTTCAAGGAAGAAATTCTTTAAGGAGGGGAGCCTGTAACACTCCTAATTTTTATTAACATTATTAAGAAGATTTAATTAGAATAAATTAAAAGAACAATGTAGATAAGGAGATTGCGGTTGATTAATAAACATGCAGTGGCTGTGCTTGTTTAAATTGAATGAATTTATAAATGGTTAAGTGTTAAGTAAATAAACATTAGGGTATTGGGGTAAATAGCCGACCACATTTCCCACCCTTATGCTATTTCCCCTAACCACACACGTTCATTTTCATCAGAAATAAAATTATAACTGTAAGAAAGAGCAAGGTCGGCTGTTTGGAAAAAAGAAGAGAAAATCAAAGTAAAGCTTAGGATTTAAGCTAGAAGAAATCAATCTCAATCAATCTTCAATTTCCTTATCCAATCTAAGGTGAATAATAATCGCCACATCTCTATTTTGGTTTTAAAATCATATGGTTTTAGATTTAAGGGTTGTTATCCCGCCTTTTGGCAAGGCCGTGACACCAAGAAGTTGACTGGAAATCAAAGGCAGTTCATCCTAGAAAACGGTATACACAGTTCGCTATGGATACTCGTAAATCATGTCCGAGTCCGGATCGAACTACAATTGATATGGCACGATAGTTGAAGCCACGAAAAACAATGTTTCAAATTTCAAGTCAATCTGAGTTCATATGCTCAAGATATGATCGATGCAACTCAAGTGATCACATTGTTTGTATCCATCAAGCAACCGGGAAAAAGCCTCCTTCGTATCGATCTGGTTCGTATCCATCAGATGCGCATGTTCTCATATCGATCAGGGGGATACAAGTTTGTACCCATAGAGAGCAGTGTTCTTCGAATCCATCCTTCCTCATACTACTTCGCAGCCATCATCTCCATCTTGTTCATATCGATCAACCAACATCCACTTCGTATCCATCGAAACCGTACAAGGCCACGACTATCGATCCATTAGCGTACACGGTATTCGTATCGATCGACCTGTGATCGATGCGAACTGTATAAGATGGACTGGTGCATAATGCACTTATGATCGATCGATACGAACAGAGCAGTGATAATCGATACGAACAAGGTAGCGATGATTGATACGAACAGAGCAATGACGATCGATACAAACAAGACGCATCCATAATACGGACTCGATCGCTCGGCATTAAATGTGGATCGATCCTAAAAGCAAGCGCCATGTCATCAGACATCACGTGTAGAACCATCAATATGAACAACAACAACTATACGAACAACATCGATACGAATCCAACAGCCTTCGAAAAATCCAAACTTGCATTGATCGTAACTCAAAATTTACAAGTCCAAATGCTACCAAATTCTCACAGGAGCTTGCATACACCCTCAAGAATGTTCATGATCGATCTTGACTCGATTAGGAAAAATGTTGATCGATACGAAATTCGTTCGTATTGATCGTGAATCGTGTATAAACGGCATGGGATCGATCGTGTGGGAACTCACCCACGTGAGAGAAGAGGTCTTCCGAGATCTGAGCGAGATATTTGTAGCCTACGCCTATAAATAATAGCCCTGGACCTTCAGAAAAGAGACCTTTTGACTCTTTTATGTCTAGACTCTGTCTAAATCACTGATGTACTCGAGTTTTACTGTTGTGATTCGTTGTAACCATCAAACAAAAGTTAACCATTTCATAGTGGATGTAGGCCATACGTCGAACCACTCTAAATCTCTGTGTTTCTTTGTTATTTTTCTGATTATTGTTTGGAGTGTTTGTTAGACCTGCCTCATTTTCCATTTATTTTCTTCATTTTATCTCTTCAAACACTTTCAAAGAGTGTTTTGTCCAATTTTGGTACAAAAACTTTAGTGCTTTCACTAAGAGAACCCAGTTTTTTTCCTGCTCGTTGGATTTACTATCGATATCGGATTGCATAAATCGAAGAGGCAGATCCTGATTTCAAGTTTAAAGTTCTACCATCCTATTCAGATTTGCATCAAGTCTAGGAAAGAGCTTCGCTGTCCATTATGGTGAACACTAGGACTACTTCAACTGCCGCAGATCCAGACGGACGGGACAGACAGAACCCCATACAGCTACCTCCTGCCAATCAGAATGCTACAGGACCATCGGATTTACAAGGCCTTAGTGACAAGGCCCTGTCACCAAGGAGGAATTTCAAATTCCAATGCAAGAACTAACATAGAGCCGGCAGTAAGTTACTCAACAACTGCGTGCCAACGCAAAATTAACCAATCAACTGAATCGTTAAAGACGAAGGAGAACCAAGAGGGATCAGGCTTCCTATTCGTCCACCGAGAGTTCAGCCTCTTCTGACTACCATCATAGATCCACACACCCACGACTAGATGGAAGTTATACTCAAGCTACGGGACATTAGCATACACTGAATATTGGACAAACCGACAGTCGGCCCGTTAACCATCTATCAGACTGGACCCTTTTCTCGGGGAGGTACTGTTCCTTATCATGTTACAGACAATCGCACTGCTACCGCTGCTACTGAATTAGGAGTTGATTCCCGAAATTGAAAGGATCTAAACTGTCGCTAACATGAGTGTACTCTAGAACCTTACGTTCCAGAGAACTTAGAACCAAGGAGGTGAGACATGGACCGTCGACCACGTCCGACCCATACTCGCATTGTGGAAAACCCGACCACACCTTGGCTCAGTAGGCCCAGAATGTCCAGATACCGGACATAACGATGATGATTCGTCAGATGATCCGACAGAGTTAAGGTATCACCAATGATGACTGGGGAATCTCCCAAAGTCATATCCTTTTACTGATGAGACACTCTATGCTGAACCACCTCGACGATTTAGGATGCCGACCTTTTCAGTTTATGAAGGGAGCTCTGATCCTAATCAGCATTCTTAAAGTACGAATGGTTAATGAATGTTGCACGAGCTGATGATGCAGTCTCTAGGGGGCATAACGACTATGTGGTTCACCCGTTTACCACCCGATCTATCTCTTGTTTTGATCAGCTGGCAACAAAGCTTGTTGAGCAGTTCTGCATGCATGTTATAAGGCCCAAAGATGTTAATACTTTGTCTAGTGTCACTCAAGCTCCTGGAGAGACACTCGGATGTTATTTGGAGGGATTTCATGCTGCATGCGTTGAGATTAGTAATCTTGATGATAACTCTATCCTGATGGCACTGACTAAGGTGATTTATTCCGATTCCGAGTTCGGCAACTGGTTGGCCCGAAAACCACCTGCATCATTGGATCGTTTATATTACAAGGCAGCCCAATTCTTGAGAAGGGAGGTTGCGAAAAATTCTAGGAAAAAGGATGATGCAAGGCCTAGTGTGGAAGGGATTCAGAGCAATGTTTTTATTAAACAAACCAGGAAGAGTTCTGGAAAAGTGCAATTGAACATAAAGAATAAACAAAATCAACAGAAAGATAATGGAAATCAAAGCAAAAAACGAGATCATAATCGTGGGACACAACGTAGGGCTCCTATGTTTGACAATTATACTCCTTTGAATACGTCGTTGGAAAATGTGTATTTATAGACCTGCAATACTATTCAGTACAAGAAACCTGCTCTGAAGCAATCGTCGGAGAAACAGATCCAAATCGGGAAGTTTTGTAGATTCCACGAAAGCTATGGCTATATCACGAATGAGTGCCATCACTTGCAGGATCTCATTGAAAAGTTGATACGTAAGAGAAAGTCGGAGCAGTTTGTGCGGGCGTCGCATTTTGGAAGTGCGGGCCCATCAAATCAGAACCTCATACCAAATCAGGCAAGATAGGAGGAACCCGCTCGTACCAGCGGAAGGTTGGTCATAAATACTGTTAGTGGTGGTCCTCATCCAGCAGACCGAAGCTGGAAGGAAATGGAGTCATATGCCAACTCTATTAGGCATGCGAGCTTCGAGTGTTGTAGTAGTTTGGAAGATGGGGATCCGGCCAAGCAAAATAATATGATGACTGGTGACATCATCTTTTGAGACAGAGATGCCGACAGGGTTGAATCCCCAACCATCAATCCACTTGTCATATCAGCTCAAGTGGGTTCAGCTTGGATGAAGAGGATCTTCGTAGATAGTGGAAGTTCTATGAATATATTGTTTAAGCGAGCCTATGACCAGATTAAAATGGAGACCAAATATTTGAAGCCTTGTTAGTCCCGTATCCATGTCTTCAATAGGAGCGCAACAATACCCACCGGAGTGGTAGAACTACTAGTGGAATTAGGGATCGGAGAACACCGGGGAGTCCGGATATTACAATTTGTTGTGTTGGATATAGACTCTCCATAAAATGCTTTCATGAGCCGACCAGCCCTAGCTGAATTTAGGGCTGCCATTGCCCCTTGGTGTTTGACTTTAAAACTCCCTACCACAATGGAGTTGGAGTCGTTCAGGGAGACTAGGCTGCTGGGCGAGCCTGTTATGTTGCTGAGCCGCGAGAGGCGTGGCAAAAGGAAAAAGGAAAGGGTGTAGAGGAATCTATCTGTGCCCGCTTTGTTGAGAATTGACAATTGACGCCTGGGCCCAGGCCCGGGCACCACAACCAATTCCCAAGGGATCTTGACCCAAGAGATACCAAAAGCGAAGACGAAAGTAAAGACAGTTAAGCTTCCCCGACCGAGATGACAATAATTGTCCGGGTCAATAATAACGACGATTCTAAAATGATAGAAATTGGATCTAAGCTAAGCCAACAGATGCAAGAGGAATTGGTTGAATTTCTCCGGGAAAACTTAGACGTGTTTGCCTGGACGCACTCTGACATGTGTGAGATCTCACCATACATTGCAAGCCACACGTTGAACATTGACCCGCGGCACATCCCAGTCAAGCAAAAAGGCGTGGTATGGATCCAGAGAGATCTGCCGCCCTTAAAGAAGAGGTAGAAAAGCTCAAATCAAACGGGTTTATTCGAGATGTATTATAACCGGAATGGGTGTCAAATCCTGTACTTGTCCGAAAGCCAAATGGGAAATGGAGAACGTGTATTGATTACTTAGAATTGAATAAAGCTTGCCCTAAAGACAGTTTTCCACTTCCCTGGATCAATCAGCTCATGGACTCAATAGTTGGACATGAACTCTTATTCTTCATGAATGCGTATTCTAGCTACAATCAAGTACCCATGCACTTGCCCAACCAGGAGCATACCAGCTTCGTAACCAACATGGGACTTTAATGCTATAAAGTTATGCCTTTAGGACTCAAGAATGCAGGGGCAACTTACCAACGATTGGTTAATCAAATGTTCGCCAACCAGATCGAAAAAACCATGGAGGTATATGTAGACGACATGCTAGTGAAGTCGCAATTCTCCACTGATCATATCAAAGACCTGGAATCAATATTTAACATCCTCCGAGAATGCATAATGAAGCTCAACTAGTTGAAATGTCACTTTAGAGTCACATCCGGAAAATTCCTTGGGTTCATCGTCAATGCTCTAGGAATTGATGCTAATCCTGAAAAGATCTGGGCAATTAGAAATCTTGAGACTGCAAGAACTGTAAAGAAAGTCCAGAGCCTTAACGGGAAAATAGCAGCACTAAGCAGATTCATTTCAAAATCCACTGATAAATGCATTCCCTTCTTCCATTTAATCAGAAAAGGAAATAGAACTTTGAATGGACTATGGAATGTGAGGGCGCATTTTGAGCACTGGTATAACATCTCTCCACACCGCCCATTCTGCCAAAGCCTGTTGATCACGAGAGACTATACATCTACCTGACAGTGTCAGAAAACTAATCAGTGCTGCCTTAATTCGGAAGGAAGACCGAATACAAAGGCCGGTCTACTACATTAGCAAGCGGCTGATCGAAGCTGAGAGAAACTACCCGAAGCTAGAGAAGTTGGCTTATTGTCTTGTTATTGCCTCGAGGAAGCTCCGTTCATATTTCCAGGCTCATCCTATCATCGTTTACACCGACCAGCCGTTACGACAGGCCCTTACGCGGCCTGAGACGTCTGGTAGGTTACTCAAGTGGAATATCGAACTAAGTCAATTTGACATTACTTACACTCCAAGGCGAGCCATTCAAGGACAAGTCCTAGCAGATATCATAGCTGAATTTGCTACCCCAGAGAACTTGCCCGAAACCAATGAATCTCCCAAGTATATTTGGAAGCTGCGTACTGACGGTGCATCAAATGACTGTTGTCTGGTGCCTGGGTTGTACTTGAAACTCCTGAAGGTTGATCAATATGCTATGCTGTAACGTTCGACTTTCGTGCGACCAACAATGAAGCTGAATATGAAGCCCTGTTTGTCGGATGGAGACTCTCTCGAGATTTAAGAATCATTGCTGTAGAGATTTATTGGGATTCACAATTGGTCGCGTGTCAAGTTCGGGAAGATTACCAAGCCGCAGACTGAAAGCTGGCAGCATACCTTGCCCGAGTTCAGGAAATGTTAAATCAGTTCGATTATTATGCCATCTACTGCATACCCAGTGAGCGCAATCAGAAAGCCGACTTGTTAGCAAAGTTAGCCAGTACAGGTGAGGCACAACAAATGGGTGTCGTTCGCGCGGAAACATTATCTTCCCTGAGCATTGATCAGGTGGAAATGAATTGGGCATTTGAGGTTTTTTCCGATAAGGAGTCATGGATGACTCCGTTCAAAAATTATCTGGAGCATGGGACCCTGTCGGAGCCCAGAAGTGAAAAAAGACAATCCTTTGGAATGCTTTTTGGTTCACTATTCAGGATGGAATCATGTGTAGAAGAGGGTACTCAGTTCCTTTACACCGGTGTATCACTCACGATGAAATGAAACGATTATTGCATGATGTGCATGAAGGAAAATGTGGCGATCACACCGGAGGGCAAGCTCTTGCCAAGAAAGTGCTCTGATATGGATGCTATTGGCCGACTGTAAACCATGATGCATCGGATTACGCCAGAAAATGTGACAGATGTCAGAAGCATGCTCGGATTCCTTGAGCCCCACCTACCGAGATAACTTAGATGGTCAATCCATGGCCGTTCTTAGTATCGGGCATCGACATTATTGGTTCTCTACCTCTGGTTAAAGGTCGTGTGAAGTACGCCATCATCGCAGTTGATTACTTTACTAAATGGGCGGAAGCTGAACCCCTTGCTACAATCACGACGAATAAAGTGATCAACTTTGTAGTGTGCAACATTACCTGCCGATTTGGCCTCCCACATACCATCATCATAGACAACGAAACCCAATTCGACAATGTTGAGTTCAATGACTTCTGTCAATGGTTCCACATCCAGAAGAAGTTCTCCACGGTTGCACACCCTCAAGCGAATGGACTGGTCGAAGCTGTTAATAAAGTTATAAAGTCTATTCTGAAGAAACGACTAAAAAAGGCTAGGGGGCAAATGGGTCGATGAACTTCCTATGGCTTTAGGCTTACCGAAAAACCCACAAATCTGCAACTGGCCATACTCCATTCTCCCTTTCCTACGGTTCTGAAGCCATTATTCCAGTCGAGATGGAAGTACCTTCTCATCGTGTGACTTATTACGATCCAAAAACAAATGATATATTACTTGCTGAATCTTTGGATTTTTTGAATGAGAAGCGCGAAGAGGCTGATTTGATGGCAGCCGCATATCAAAATCGAGTTTGCCCGGATGTACAATGCGAAGGTCCGACCCCGAACCTTCGAACTCGGTGATCTCATCGTCAAGAGAATTTACCCGGCTCCTTCACATATGAAACCAACGTGGGAAGGACCGTATGTAATTGAACGAAAGTTTGGAGAAGGTACATTCAAACTATTAACCGTTGACGATCTCATTCTGCTAAGAGCCTGGAAAGTGAAAGCCTTTGTTGCTACTACACATGATAGGCTTTAATTATTCAGTTTATTTTTCATTTGCAATTTGTTTATGCATTTCGAAATTTGAATCTGTAATAGGGCAACTGACTTTGCCATATTTTCTTATTTCAACAATAAAATGCAATCTCTTCTAGCCAGGGCGCGATTTATTTGAAATGCATCATATGACCATCACTGTGCACGGAGAGCTAAATTCCGCCGTACTGTGGATTTATTCAAATAGGGAGTGACTGTGATACGACCGGTCACCCGCTAAGTCAAACCCGAGCTCGGGGACAGGTCATCACACTAAAGCCAAAAAAGGATTGATACACGACAACCCCCTAACTAACTCTAGATTCCTAGAGTGCGAACTGGAGTATAAACTTATAAATGCAGTTTCAAGGAGGCTGGATCCGTCCAGCTAACGACTTCATCTGTATTCAAACCCAATTCGAGGAGGCTGGATTCGTCCATCTAACGACCTCACTTGTTAACTCAGGGTGGATGTGAACCGACCATCCACGATCCTAATAAATTTGTTGTTCCCAGAGTGTGAACGAAATCTTAAAGCCTAAACAGATGTGACTGACCATTTGTCGACCAACTCCAAATTCCCAGAGTGCGAACTGGAGTATAAACATCAATTAGCTCCCGATTCCCAGAGTGCGAATCGAAGCATCAACATCAACCAACATCAACTAACTCCGGATTTCCAGAGTGCGAACTGGAATATCGACAGCAATTAACTCTAAGTCCCTGGAATGTGGATTGGAGTATAAATACCGACTAACTCTAAATCCCCAGAATGCGGATTGGAGTTTAAACAGAAACCGGACATGGATTGATTATCCGCTAGACAACTCTGAGTCCCCAGAGTGCGGTCAGAGTATAATCATAAATCGGGTGTGACTAACCACCCGCGAATCAATCTAAAGTCCTCAGAGTGTGGATGTAGCTATAAATATTAAACGGGTGTGACTGACTGCTCATGAAAATAATTTAAGTCCCCAGAGTGTAAACACATCACTAAAACTTAAGCGGGCATACCTGACCGCCGAGGAACAAAGTGCGCTCCATAGAGTGTGGATACGACCGTCAATTTATAGACAAGTGTGATTCGATTACACAAATTCGCCATGTTTCATCTTCGTTTCGTAAAGATCGAGACCGATGTGTTAAAGGAAAATAGCGATTGATGATCGATCTTCTTTATTTATCCCCGAAACTAGGGGGCATAATTTAAGTATCAGCCACTGATTGAGACAATGCAATATCGGAATTCGACTTAACGCTCGATCGAGACCTGAAGCCATAGCTCCAAAACCTAACAGTTAAACTCAGGGCTGATTCGAAGACTAAACTTCCTGAGTACATTAAATTAAAGTTCAAGTACTCGAACACTTAAGCAAATGAAAACAAACAGTGTTGAAGAAAAAATGGAATTCTATAACTATTCTTTGAAAAGGAAGAACAAGTACAAAATTGTTCCAAAAAATCCTACTAGTAGGGTCGAACCCGCATTTATACACGACCGACAAAAAGAAAGTAAAAAAAGATTCCTATCCATCTACCAGAAATGAGCTGAAGAGACATATCTACTCTTTTTTTTCTTAACTTCTTCTTCGGCGTCGACCTACTGGACTCGCCACTTGGTTTTCTCTTCGAGCTTTTGCCTTTTGGCAGCTAATCTCCAGATTAGGGCATTATATCAACTTCCTCCTCCAAACTCACATGTATTGGAATGCTTCCTGAAGGCGGAGTCAGAGGACAAGATCAACAGTAGGAGGTAGAAAAGGTACACTGGTGTCGGTGACCGTACCACCAGGAGAAATCATTCGTAACGGGGCCGGAGCCGCCATTCCACCTCCAAAGCTACTAGCCCGTGCTGATGCCTCCATCTCGACATTAATTTCGGCTATTATTTCTAATTCACGAGTCGTTTAAGCCTCGCCAAGAATGTTAGCAGTTGGTCCCAAGGAGCTAGCCACAGGTGCGCCTCCACTCATGACAAACGGCAGATCAGAAAAAGGGTCACTGTGATGACCGGGAAGTTCCTACATCATCTGTTCATCGAAGTAAGTGTGCTCCCTTGTACCCCATCCGTAGGTACAATAGCCGTTGTCGTGGTCTCTTCCATTATGATAGCCTTATGCTCGTGATGTAACTCTTGGGTTGCAGGAGGCATTGCAGATGTAGCTCCAATCACTGTACAGAGACAAAGAGAAAACTGTTAATAAATACTTCAAGTAACACTTCCGATTTTAAACAAGCGTAAGAAGTATTTAGAGTACCTTTCTCAGTTTGGCTCGCAGGTGGTGGAGCAGCTTCAGAAACTTGCTCGCGAGCTGGGGATAACTGCGGTAGATCAGGATTATAAGTAGGAACGGACTGAGAATCAACTGCATATGTGGATTCAGGCTGAGTTAGCACGAGAGTTTCAAAACTTATATCATGGTGCTCAACACCAGAACCTTCTCTAACCTCCAAGTGCTGAGTGCCAAGTTTCTCCTTTTCGTATGCGATCATGGTATCGTGGAGAAATTTTCTTTTATCTTTGTTTAGCACCTAATTCTCAAGCTCGAACTCATCAACTGATTCACCTTAAGGCCTAGTTTTTTCATCTTCTACAAATCGGCCCCAAGCATTATACAAGTGTGCTGGATAATTGTCGAGCCTGGCCGGATTTCCATACTTCAAGACATTAGCATTATATGTAATCAGAAGGACTTCAATATCTACCTCTAACATGGACTTTGCTATTTTAACTTCATCCTCAACTTTGGCCTCAACCTCCTGGATTTTAAGTGGTGCCGGGTCTCGTTCACCCCGAAGCACCACAACTTGTTCGCATGCCCCCTGGGCTGCTTTGTTGGCATCATCCTTTTCTTTAGTGATCTTAAAAAGTTTGGCTTTGAGTTCATTAAGTTCCTTCAATGCAATATCCCTTTTAGCTGTAACGGTGGTGTTTCGGTGGCCCATCTCCTCGACCAAAGAAAAATGCGTTTGTTGTATCCTTTTGATAGATTAATTATCCTCGTCAGCTTTCTTGGTGGCCTCTATTTCAGATTTCCGAGAGGATTCGGCTTCATCATTGAACACTTGAATAATACGGTCCTTTTGAGCGAGGTTGATTTCTAACCTCTCGATTATTTTCGCTCGCTCAAAAGCCACCGCCGACGCTTTATCTGCGGGTTTAATCCCTCTTTATATTGGGTGTAGATATCATGGACGTAATCATGCATCATTTGTTCCGCCTCGGTTAGAATTTTCTTTCAGTGAGGAGGGAAGATAAAGCCGTCGAAACAAATGTTCGAAAAGTCTTTTCTCAACCGAGCGATCCTAATCGCTCCTTCCCCAGTGGGCTCGATGACCGCTTGTTCAATAATAGTGGGAGGTTCGGCCTCGGTTCTACGGTGTTGTGAATCAGGCCTAGGAGCTTGAGAAGATGGATTTTTATGTGGAGGCTCTAAAGGTTGTCTATCGTGGGCAGAAGGTTGTGTTGGAGCTCGAGGGGGTAGGGAGCGTGATCGGGAGTGATATCTGTGTTCTTTGTCTCTATCCCTATCCCTCTTACAATATTCTTGGCTGGAATAACCGCGATCCTGGTCTCTATTAGCCTCCCTCTGGCGGGACTCATGGTATGAATTAGATGACTGATGTGCTGAGCGAAGGCTTCCCAACATGGATCTCATCTAGTCATCGTATCTGTAAAGTAAAAGAAGAGCACGATCAATAATCTCAAGGAATGAATAACTTATGATTGGAAATCGTGTAGTGTCGTGAAGTGTGTGTATGCATGTGCAACACCTCGACCAATCGGTAATGTCGACTACCCTTGCGGGAAGGGGCTTGCTTAAATCTAGAGCGCTTTGAAGCCCTTCCAATCCGGTGCCATATTGAAGTGACACATAATCCAAAATTGGAATATCGGCAAGTCCTTCAAAAGGATTCTCTATTTGCAAAGGAGGAGCCTTTGAAATTCTAACGCTGAGGACTATCAGAGACATTACTATAGATTTCAATCTTGAAGATTTATGTCGTTTATGTGCTACTGCCTTGCCTTTCCTCCTTCCCTCTAAGTCCTAAAAACTACCATAAGCCCGGCTATGGGTTCGTCATCGGTAGGCGTGTTTTCCTCATCGCCCTCCTCAACAATTATGATCCCGAGCGCTCTATGTTTAGACCGTCTCACCAAAGCTGCCCTAAGCGATCCCTCTAGTCTAATGCTTTGATGTTGATTGATTAACCTGACAATCCTCAAATTTCTCTCTATGAGCACGGAGTCCATATCTCTCATTTCGCTAGGCACTTCCTTAAGAATTCGTACTATTTCTTTGAAAGAGGCACCTTCGGGTCGTAGAATTGCGGCTGTAAAGGAAAGAAGACATTAGTTTCGACATCAACTATGATTATCTCGTTAACTACTAGAAAATTGCAGCACTTACGTCTGACTAACCATCGACTAGCAAACCCAAGAGGACATCGAACGTAGAATCACTCCGTCTTAAAATAGCTAAGCCTGGTCCAGGACCCTATCACCACTTGGCAGTTCCTGACCGCCTCTAGAAATGTGAATGAAGGACTGTCTCCCCTACTCTTAACATTAAACAAGTATCCATTTTCTTCTGGGGTCGGGGGACGAAAATGATGCTCCATGAATACAATGAATAGACCGTTCAGTAGTGCATATCCATTTGGATGTAATTGTGATGGAGCCATTCTAAAGAAAGACAATACTTCTCGGGTATATTAGTTGAATGGAGGAAGTGTTCCAGCTGTGCACGAGTGGCGATTAAAGGCTGTGAATCCTTCTGGGGGAGCATGTGGCATGTCCTTTGGTCCGGGTAGCAAAACATCGTCTAATGATAGACCGTATCTTAAGCATATCCTCCCCCAACATATCTTCGAAGACGTTGAATGGCATAGAATCCTGTGGATTCGCAATAAAATTTGCTCTTGGCAGCTCATCTAGAGCAAAACCTATTACTTCGGCTACAATAGCCAGCATTTCTATTTGGAGAAGACGAACTCTGAGTTTCCTGCTGTTGAGAACTTGTAGATTCCATAACTAATCAACTCACCAAAACCATAGTTATATGAGAATAAGCCCATGTGTTCTCCAATGTGAGGTGAAAGAATGTGTTGTGCAGTGCAGTGCTATATAATAATTAAGAAATTCTACAAAAATCTACGAAATGTTTGAATGATAAAACTTTGAGATTCAACCGGAGTGACCGTCATCGCTGACTGTCACGACCGTGCCATCTTGACTTCGAAGAATGATCCATGTTAAAGTTCATTAAGTTTTTCAAGTTACAGTTCCATCGACGAGCTTGAAGGGCAGCCAAATATGCATTTTAACAGTTAAGTCCAGATTATGCAGGGCTAAAGCTCGTCGAAGTCGAATGTTCGAGTGTGCAAAGATTTCAAATCCATAAAAATTCAAACTTGAACCATTTCTCAAAAGCCTTAATTTCGTATCGATCGAAATTCATTATCGATCGCTTTATGTTGGACTTCGTATCGATCAAAAATCGTTAGCTTCGTATCGATCCCCATCCAGGAACTTCGTATCGATCACCTACCATAAAGTTCGTATTGATCGTTGGTTCAAGGGATTCGTATCGGTCGCTTTAAATCGATATGAATTTTCACCACGCTAGATCGATATGAAACTCACGTTTTCACCTATTGATTCCTGATCAATACGAATCCCTCGTTCTGGGTTGGTACGAAGTCAAAATCTTCCCCATCCTTTGATCAATATGAAGTTGAAGATGAGCACCCTTCCACCCATTCCTTCGTATCCCTCCATGCTCTTTCTTCTCCAAATAGCTCGAACTCCATTTCGAGCCACAACATCGCCAGAGTCGGCCACGGTTATGAATGAATTAGCGTTAGATCTCGAATCTCGCCATTTCAGTACGGGTTTATAGGTTGATTACCTAATTTAGGTTAGCAGTTTAAAGGATCGAGGGAATGAATGGCTTGAGAATCAGGGCAAGTTCTTTTTCTCTGATCGATACGAAGGCACCGTAAAGAAACGAAAGTAAGCTAATTTTTTCTAAGTCCTAAAAGTATTTATACGGATGCGAAACCCAGGAAGGAAACGATTCGCCTTACGGTTATGTTAACCAGCAAAAGGCGATATCCATGCCATCGGTATGAATCGTACTTCGTATCCATCCACCGTCGAACTACTGCCACAACTGTTCATAACCATCGGCTCAAATCGGTTCGAAGCAGGCATCAAGCCATCAATACGAAGGACAAAGAACAGACCTGTTGAAACCACTTAAATCCATCAATACGAAATGACAATTTCGTACCCATCGCTCTAAAGCTCACAAGAAATTCGTATCCATCAATACGAAATATTTCGAGAGCCAACAAATTCATGTCGATCGCCATCGATATGAAGAATCTCTAAGGACTATCCATTTCGTATCGATAGCCATCAATACGAAGCATGCATTCCAACATCTCAGATCGATCCAAGAGAGGATCAATATGAAAGAAGTTACTTATAACGACTATCGATCATTGTTACAACTTGAATTTCACATCGATTCAGGAGAGGATCGATGCAAAACTCAATCTAAACAAGAACTAAAGAACTTGACAACAACCTATGAACATGCAAACGTGAACAAGAATCAAGCTAACATACGTGCATGTATGTCGATCTGATATTCAATTTTTAAAATTCACAGGAATTGAATGTTCACCTGGTGACAATTACAATAACAATAACGAATAACAGATTATTATCATGCAACGCTCAGTTACAATAGTACATGGTACAACAATTGGCAGTCAACGGTTCATTATTTATATTTCAAAAGATCAATCAATAGCTTTCGATGTGGAGACAACAACCATTTAGACGAGTCAGATAAAAATATTTAGAATGAAGATTGCAGCTTTTCCAAGCATGTCATGTTCTCACAAGACGTACTTTGGGGGGGGGGGAATGTTATCCCGCCTTTTGGCAAGGCTGTGACACCAAGAAGTTGACTAGAAATCAAAAGAAGTTCATCCCGGAAAACGGTATACACGGGTTCGCTATGGATATTGGTAAATCTTGTCCGAGTCCGGATCGAGCTACAATTGATATGGCACGACAGGCGAAGCTATGAAAGCCAACGTTCCAAATTTCAAGTTAATTCGAGTATGTATGCTCAAGATATGATCGATGCAACTCAAGTGATCACATTGTTCATATCCATCAAGCAACCGGGAAAAAGCCTCCTTCATATCGATCTGGTTCAAATCCATCAGATGCCCATGGTCTCATATTGATCAGGGGGACACGAGTTCGTACCCATAGAAAGCAGCGTTCTTCGTATCCATCCTTCCTCATACTGCTTCACATCCATCATCTCCAGCTTGCTCGTATCGATCAACCAACATCCACTTCGTATCCATCGGAATCATACAAGGCCATAACTTCGTATCGATCCATTAAAACACACTACACTCGTATTGATTGGCCAGTGATCGATGCGAATAGTACAAGATGGAACGATGCGAAACGCACTTATGATCGATCGATACGAATAGAGCAGTGATGATCGATATGAATAGGGCAGTGACGATCGAACGAACAGAGCAATGACGATCGATACGAGCAAGGCGCAGCCATAATACAGACTCGGTCACTCGGCATAAAATGTGGATCGATCCTAAAAGTAAGCGCCACGTCATCAGACATCACGTGCAGAACCATCAATACGAAGCTATTGGTACGAACAACATCGATATGAATCCAACAGCCTTTGAAAAATCCAAACTTGCATCAACCATAACTCAAAATCTACAAGTCCAAATGCTACCAAATTTTCACAGGAGCTTGCATACCCCCCTAAGAATGTTCTTGATTGATCTTGACTCGATTAGTCAATTGATCGATACGAAATTTGTTTGTATCGATCACAGATCAAGTGCAAACGGCATTGGATCTATCATGTGGGCCCATCCACGTGAGAGAAGATGTCTTTCGAGATTTGAGAAAGATATTTGTAGCCTACGCCTATAAATAGCAACCTTGGACCTTTAGAAAAGGGACCTTTTAACTCTTCTACATCCAGACTCTACCGAAATCACTACTGTACTTCAGTTTTACTGTTGTAATTCGTTGTAACCAACAAGCAAAAGTTAATAAAAGTCAACCATTTCATAGCGGATGTAGGCCATACGCCGAACCACTCTAAATCTCTTTGTTTCTGGACTGTTTTTCTGATTATTGTTTGGATTGTTTGTTAGACCTGCCTTATTTTCCATTTATTTTCTTCATTTTATCTCTTCAAACACTTCCAAAGAGTGTTATGCCCAATTTTGGTACAAACAAGGGTAAATCTTTTTTATGATATATTGGATGATGATACGCTTGATTTATGATTTATTTGGTTTAAACAAGGTTGTTTAAAGGATATATGCACGGTTTAGGGTAAAACCGAGATCAAATGATTTTTAAATGCCATGGAAAAATTTTATGTTATAGAAAACATGATTTGGAGTTGGGTTTCAATATTTATAATTTTTCAAGCCATGGAGAATTAATTATGAATTTTCAAAGGAAAATATTGTTAATTGGGTTTATAAATTTATTTTGGAAAATATATTAAGAAATTGGGTCTGAAATTTTGATATATTAGATAACATAATTAAAATGAGTTTTTGGAATTTTTGGGGATTTTTACTAATTGATTTAGTATGGGAATTAAATTATTTTGAAAGGAGGACCTAAATGATTTAATTGCTTTGTTAATAGGATGGGCTTAATCGTCAAAAGTTATCATGTTTTTAGATCGTAGAAAATGCGGCAAATATTAGCCAAGTTATTTAAAAGTTTAAGATGGCAAATCAAATGTTTATAAATAGGCAAGTTTGTTACAAAAGTTTACTTTATTTGGTAAAAACAGCCATTTGCTTAGAAAAATAGGTTCCTCCTTTTTTAGAAGGACCTCTCGACCGAGAGCTTCTGCGTCCAACCTAGTCGAAACCTTCTAGGTTGAAACCAATAAACCAATACACATGGTATCATTTAGATGGTACGTAGTGGATTGGAGAAAGGTGGAAGGTAGGATGTCGAAAGGTTGCTTTCGAAGGGGTTGGTTCCTTTGTTTTGTTTAGTTTTGAAAGAAAAGCACTTGCCTGTTTATAAAGGGGTTTTGGCTTAGTCGAAACCTATGGTTGCGAAAGGTATTTCAAAAGAAGATTTTGAAAGAGAGCTGCCACCTTTGTTTAAAGAAGTAGCTTCCGAAGGAGTTCTTAGGTTTTATTTAAAGCTTTCGGAATGGGTAGTTTCGACCAAATCGAAACCCTTTGAGAATTGATGACCTTCTAATGGTATTGAAGACATCAATGTTGTCGAAAGGTTTAGTTGTTTTATAAGTACAAGCCACTTCCTAATGATTTCGAAAGGGGTTTCGAAGCTAACCTTCAATTGTTTTACCTAGATGTTTTAGTGCTTTTGAAAGAATGGTTACAACACCATCAAGCTTCTCCGGTACTTTTTGAAATAAAGAATGGTTTCGAAAGAGATGCTTTCACCTATGTTCACTTTGACCCAAATGATGTTTTAATTATAAACCCAATGCATTCGAAAGGGTAGACTTTCAATGGTTTCAAAGGGTAGCCTTCATTGGTTTTGAAAGCGTACTTTCAAATGGTTTCGAATCAATGCATCTATATTTATATGATAATACTTTAATACGGTCAAAATATTTCAAAAGGGAAGTTTTAAAATATTCGAAAGGCAGGCGCCTAATGTTTTAAAGATGGATTTTTATGCTTTCGAATATGAGGTTGAAAGCAAAGGTTTTTGAAGGTGTCGAAAGGTTTTAAAAAACCCAAACTCAAATTTTTAAAGGAAAAATCCATGGCTTGTATAAAGGAGTTTTGTAATGACTTTAAATATGTAAATTTGAAGAAGTATTGCCTTGATAAAAATAAGTTAAAATGATTAACTATGTTTTATATGAAAAGTATTTCAAGGATCTTAGATCCAAGGGAGTGGTATTGTTAAATTGTTATGTTTGCTTCTTCAAATATGAATATATTCACATGATAAAGGACCCATCACTGTATTTTGGGGATAAAAGGATAGAAAAACCAGCTAGGTTAATCCAGTAATGAAAATAAATTGATTAAATTTCTTATGAGTAGAATTGCGTCCAAGGAATCGGTGACACCAAAATATAGGATGCTTAAAATTTTAAGTTGTCCAGGAGATAGGTTCATAGTAAACCCATGGAAACTATGATAAGGTAGTTATTGGAGTTAACCAACAGGTTCATAGTAAACCTATGAAAACTATATATTAAGGACAGTTGGCATGGGCTAATTGGTTTGTAGTGAACCCATGAAAACTATATCCAGATCAAGAATTAATGTCAATCAATAGGTTCCTAGTCAACCTGTGAAAACTAGGATAAGAAAGAAGTTAATGGAGGCATTTATAGGTTCCTGGTCAACCTATGAAAACTAAGATAATATGTGAATTACTGGATAAATCCATAGGTTCCTAGTCCACCCATGAAAACTAGGATAGGGGATTAGTTATTGGAATGACTAATAGGTTCGAGGGACCCATGAATTAATTAAACTAATTGGCAAGAGCCTAGAGGTTCTTAGTGATCCCATGAAAACTATGAGATAAGACAGGGTGTCCATGTGTTATGAAAAAGTTTATTAGTAAACCCATAAAAACTAATAGATTAATAATGATCCTAGAAACTATAATTATGACAGGGTGTCAAATTAAACTGGAGATGGGAAATCCAAAATGTTTATATGTATGCATATCATCGTAATATTTTGAAATGTATGTATTTAACCACTGTGGATGCAGGAGCACAGTATATGGTTTCATAAAGGTTTTGGGATACTAGTAAGGGGAAAACCCATTCTGCTAAGCGGCATGGTCTCACTAGATATCTAAAAGGATTGAGATGTTAGATTATTATTCATACCAGGCTTTACGTCTGACTCGAAGTTTTTGTTTTTACCCTTTAACTCTCGGGTACTCAATTAATTTCGAGTAGTTTTAGATTGAGGTTTTCAGGTTCTCTTCTTAGATGAATAAAGCTTCCGGAGGCATGCAGGAAGCAAATAGTTATTTAGTGTTATCTTTTTCTGTTGTTCATTTGGATGTAAAGGCAGATTTATCATCCTTATTATATACTCTGATCAACCAAGGGGCATCTTCATATGTTGCTCTTAGCGTATGTGTAATAATTGTATTTTGTTGAACGTGGTTAATGTTTTTGAGATTATGTATTGAACATGAAATGCTTTGAATATAATGTGGAAACTTGTTTTGAATTGTTAAATTTTTCCATATTCTTGTGTTGTGAATCAATGTGCCTAGCACCGCCGTATTTGGTCACCAAGGATCAATAACTATGGATGACTGTAGCATTCACAACTATTAGTTTTGGGTCTCCAAGTAGGGGGATGTTACTTTCTTACGGTTTAGTTTTGAAATATTACCATGTTTTTTGTGCTTAAGTTGTTCTTTTTGTTCCTATTTCATTTATACAATTTTATTTTATTTTATTTCAACTATTATAAATTGCATATTTTATGCTTTAAAATCATCTGAGAATTGAATATATCTTTTTGTTTGAAATTTTTTGTTAAGGCATTCTTTTGTTTGAAAGTAAGATAAAAACATAATCAGACTTTTGTGTAAGTTTGTTAACTTCTAATTCTAACACATGCTATATCACAACTTTACATAATTGTTTTTTATTTTAATATAAAGTAGCTTGTAATTAATCACATATATGTGTGAATGTGTTGTCTTAATTCAACGTTTATAAATTTTATCTTTTTTGTAAAATCTCAATTTTAATTTTAAAATCCTTCCTAAATTGAAACTTGATTTATATTTATTAAGTCTTGATTTCAAGATATGAGAATGGTCAACAACAGTTTTATATGCATATATGTTTTAGAGTTTAATTACTAATCTGCAATGACATTGATTGAATGAGTACACGAAGGAGGAAAGTCCTCTACCATTCCTTCTTCATAAATGATTACCTCTATTCTTTAATTGTCCTTTTGTTAATATAAGTCAACTTTTTTCTATTAGTAAAATTCCTTTTAACATATTATGTATAAATGTAAGTTGAACTTATATGTATATATGTATATATGTGTGCGTGTATATATGTCGCTATTACTTACATGTTTTAAAATAAAATTTGGAGAACAAAGGTACGTGTTAATTCTGCAATAATTGTTAATTTGTCAATTAACCTAATTAAATAGAGAGAGAAATAAAAAGTTTCACCCTTTATTATTGGCTCGTCCTTCCCTAATTAATTGTTTATGTTAAGAAAAAATAAATAAAAGGTTCCTTTTAACCTTATATGTTTATATATTTACATAGTGTTAATTCTATAGCAAATATTAATTTGTCAATTAACATAATTAAAGAGATGAAAGGTTTCTCTCTCTACATTTGTGGACCATCCTTCCCAAATTAATTATTTATGTCGAAAGAAGAACTAAAAGATTTCTTTCTCTAACCTTTTACATGTTTAGTTACATACTTTTATGTGATGCTCATATGCTGTCCTTACCATTAAAACACATGAATGTATTTGATACATTTATCATATTACATGTTTATTTAAATTAAATTTAAAAATCCTTTAATTACCAAATTAAATAAAATACTGATTTTATTTAAAAGAAACTTAGGAAAGTTTCAAGTACATTTAGACTTCTTAGGCCCATTAAAGATCTAAAATGGTAAGAAAGTTTTGAAATTCAACCATTTCTTCTACTGTGAGCTAACCTAGTTCCAACAGTGGTATCAAATCCCAATAGCCTATACTATCTTAATTAGTCATGATTAGGCTAACTAAGCTTACATACTTAGTACAGTGTTTGGAAAGGTGATTTCTATGATTGGAATTGGGTAATCTAGCACCATGTCCTACTTAGTTAACTGGCTGGCTTAAAAGGTTAAGTGTACCCAAAGGTTTCCATTAATAGAAAAGCCCAATTTGAATTGGGCCTTGGACAAATTTTCAAAATAGTTTTGAAATTTAAGACAAGATTTCAAGTTTAAAAGTTAAACTTAAAGTAAAAACATGTTTATTATCAAAGGTTATAATATAACATATATTTCCAAAATGTTTGAAAATGTAATGAAAAGTCCAAAATGTTTGAAACTAATTAAATATTAATTTTGAAATTTAAAACTTATTAATAAGATTAATAAAATAAAATAATTAAATGAGTTAATTAATTAATACTTATATGCATGCATTATATATGTTGATATATGTTATGTCATTTTAAAGTGTTTAAGATAACATAAGTATACATGTATGTATATAAGATAATACGTAGAAATTAATATGATTTAATTAATATTGTTTAATTAAATTAATTAAGGTTAATTAACTAAATAAAAATAAATATATATAAGATATGTGTGTTACACTATAAAGGTTATAATATACACTGTAAGTGTTATAGTAGATATGTCCAATATAAAAGTTGTATTGGAATACTAATTTAAAAATAATAAAAGAGTCAACTAATTAAATTAGCTGTATAAAATTTAATTAATATAATATTATACAGAAGACTATTATATAAGTGATACAAAATATAAAAGTTATATAATAATAAAACGTATATGATCTGAATGTATAAAGTAATGGGGGAACATTAAAGAAACCCAAAAAAAACTTAAGATATAAATGCATAAGTAAATGTACGTACACCATCATTTCTGATGTGTTCAATACATGAATCATGAGGGCATTTCATAAGAAATACATTATTCCATAAGTCGTTATCACTCAATATACATTGAAGATTATGAATCTTTAATATAATGTTGTCCTCTACCATATATATACAAATAAATTACTTGCATACTCCTTAGTTGTTGAGCAAACTCAAGCTAGAGATGTTATGCATAGTATTAGTAATATATTGAATAGACGAGGTTAGATAACTATATGTATCTGTTGAGCAAAATCAAGGTACATGTACTATGCTTAGGCCGTTGTGATATGGTAGGTATGACTGAATAATATTTTTCGATTTGTTGAGCAAACACAAGGTCGAAATGAGACTGGGATAAGGAAACATAGGTTAGTAGTTGTATGTGATACAACCGATAAAGAGTTATCCATCATTTTTGGGGCTATGATTTGTTAAGCAAACTTGAGGTCGGAATACCAAGACAGATGAGTCCTAACATCCACTAGTAAAGTCGAAAGACTTCTATGTTTCATCTTAGGGTCTGGAGAAATATAAAAGACTAGTGGGAGCATTATTAGAGAAATGAAATGGTAACATTTAACCTTTCTAATATTGCAAGAAAATATGCTAGAAATGCTATCATTATCTACAATGATGAACTTTTGTATTTAATATGATTCATGAAACATTTACCAATTAATGTATACAGATGAACTGAATTGAAAATTAACAAATGGAAATATAACATATATTCACTATTAAATGGCTGTTGCATGTAAATGTTTTCTATACACATGTAAGCACCTAATTTTGCAACTACTTAATACATTCGTAGTATGGTCACTTGCGTGTCTGTTTGTTTGAGACCGTGTATTGCATTTTATGAGTTTCAAACTCTAAAAGCAATATAAGACTATGGATATTCGATTCATTTACTATCATATATAAATGTTAGATAGTGAACAGTCACAATTCGTAATGCACGATACTCTGATGAAATCAGTTCATTCAAAACAAATAAATAAATCATACCATGAGATCGAGTATTCAATCTCATTGATTGCAATAAAGACATGTTGTGTTAAATGTAACGCAAGACCAAAACTACAATATAAATTTAAGAACTCAATTGCTGATATGTCAGTTTGATCAGTATACGCAAAGTGTAACATATTTAATGTCCTTAAATGTTAAGGATGATCGAGTGCGATTTTGTAAAAGAGTTTTTTATGACATTATTGTGAGGGGTATTCTTTTGAATGATTTGACCATTTAAAAGTTAGAATGAATGTGGAAGAGTAGTTGTGATTTAAGTTAAAGTTTGGATGCAAAGAGTGAATAGTTACTTCTGCTTCATAAAAAAACATCGAAATTGAGAATTGTAATAATAATTGCTACTTAATATTGGAATAAGAAACATGATTCCTATTCCAAATTGCATTTTTGTATAGAAATTGTTTTATTGAGATTTATTTGTTTGAGTTTGAGATATATGATCAAAGAATTCTCCACTGTAAAATAGTTGCAATATATGAAAGAAACAATCTATATTAAGCGAACGATGGACCTCCAAATTCGATATGATATTATAGTAATAGCGGAAATAGTGGAAGCGTACCATATAATGTTTATTCATTACATCTAGTCATGAAAAGTGTTTTCGTAAAACATACCGAACATTATTTGTGTAATAATGACTATTTTTCGGTATCGACTGAAAAATAAAAGTAATTATATTTCAATGTGAATAACAAGAATATTCGTTATGAAATAGAACTTAATGTTGTGTTTGTTTTCATAACAAAAGTGATACATTATAAAATACCGAAGTATCTAAAATTATTTAGAATTATAGACTAAGCCATAATTTTGAAAATAATTTTTTTATATGATTAGGAATCATGTGATACTAGCTAATTATATCTCAAACAGTTAGAGGCTATGAACCCATTTAATGGGAGAGTCATAAGAGTTGATAAACTCTTCGGATTGATGCATATTGTTGTATGCAATTGCAAGTCTATTAATACCAAAATGGTTCCACATATTTCGTCAGATTCACCGATGATTTATCACAGACAGGACATGTGTATTTGATACACATGTATTTTGTCTGTGGTAAATTCACAGAGTATAAGATAGAAGTAAATAAAATTATTCAATTTGATCGAATGCGTGAGTATATTGGAAAGAGTTCGAATGTGCCTAAAAATGAATAAAGATTTAATCTCAAAGGTAACTCCTCCTTATAACGCATAATTGGTGTATTGATAAGGAGTAATCAAACTTTGTTTAGCAAAGCACAATTAATGATGCGTAGAGTTGAGATAAATTTTTCCATAAGGTGTACGAGTAGTATACTAGGTTAAAACTAATAAAGAATAGTTTACAAACCATAAAAATAAGGGTTTATAAGAAACTCCTACATATCCTAGGCCAATTTTGGCAGGTTGTGTGAATTGAAAAACTGCACGTAATAATTATATGTATGGGATCTTGTATGTCGTCCTAAGAGAATTTTGGGAACCGTAGTCATTAGATAACCAGTATATGTTGTGAACATAAATATATTGTTAAGTAATATAAAATCAGTTTTATATAAAGCAATTCATAAAATGTTTATGAACATTCATTCCATTGATTGAGAAACAACTGTTGTTTCAAGAAATACCAACTTCGTAGTGAGGAAATTTCTTTAAGAAACTATTGGTGTAAAATGGATTTGGGTATGATCCAAGGATAAAACTGATTGCAAGGGATGGAATGAAATTAAACAAACCAAATTGAACATAATACATTAGAATGTCTAATAAGTATTCTTGTACATTGAAGTGAAACTATAAGTTTCTTATCAATGTTGAGAATAGATAATCCTCGATAGTCAATTAAACCATTAAGAGCATTAACTATATGATATGGTACGGTATGCAAATCCGAAATAGATTCCAAGTACATTATCAAAATATAAATTTGAATATTGCATCCAAAAGGATACATTCCCTTTGGCTGCGTATGTCTTTAAGAGAAAGAAAAATGCAGTTGGAATGTAGTAATCCACATTGATAAGATAATACCATAAATTTCAATTGCTAAAATTAATGCAGCAGATTCACCATTCGATGTGCTCAAATAGGTTAAGATTTTACTCACAAAATTATTGCATGGTATGACTTTATATTTTGGTACATATGTGTTGAAATAGAAAATTCTAAATGATGATTTAGAGTAAATTGTTTACACATAATAACAAAAATATCTCAGACTCGGTGGGAGCGATATTGAGTTTGTGAGTTTTTGCATATGATCCAAGAATAGATTACAAAAGTGTCATTCGACAAGCATCATAATGGAACAAAGTTTTGATAAGAATATCAAATAGTTTGATTATCAATCAAAATGCAGAGGAAGCGTGTGGTCATAAGAAAGAAAGTTCAAAAGGTACATATATATTTCTACACCATAAGTAAACAACACACTGTAATTGTTAATGATGTACTTATGTTAAAATTAGTTTTAGTTGTAAAACTCTGTAATGGATTAATAAATGATGTCTTTTATAGTAAGTATAAAAGATGTTGGGAATGTCTTAAACGATATGAAAGGACACCTTATTAAAATGTTTAATATGGGACATGTAAGATGGATTTCTTATGCATTGGCAATAGGCATTATCATACATGTTATGTTATCTTTGATGTCGTAATTTGTTTATGCATTTGATACATAAAGAAAATATTAAATCCATATTGATAAAACTAAATGGCTGTTTGAAGTGTTCTCATACATTTATTAAATACTAGAAATTGTTTACTGCAACAACAAACTCCTTGTGGAGTGTTTTGACTCAAATTTTCATAATCAATATTGGCTATAATATGTCAGTAATAAATTAAAGTTAAGAATCTTTAAGTTGGAAATGTTCTAAATGAAAGACTGTGTGTGATTCAGTGAAAAAGGCTATGTACAACGCCTTGAATAGCGCCGCAACGAAATCAACGCATATAAATATAAATGCACAAATTTATAACTAAGTTGAGGGAAATTTCAAACGTTTAGAATCTCATAACATTATTATATGGTAATAATGTCATAATATGGTTCACAACAGAACTTAGAGCTTAATAGAAGTCTAGAGACATACTCCAATTTGTTCCACATAATAAATGTAGTTTATCAGCATCAAAGAGAGTTGATTTGACAAAGCAGAAAATTAAAATATAATAGCATAGCCATTTACCAAGAGATTGAATCAATTGATTTTAATAAAATCAATAGGATAAGTTGGAATGAGATTTCATAATTGACCACAAGTGCAAGTGAGTATTGAAAGAGATATGGATATGCCTTAGCGTCAATTATGTAATCTGTTACATATATCTAACTTGATAGCAAATCTTGTTCAAAATAAAAGGCGTTTTCTTTCTATCATATACTTGATATAATATGTTATATTAATTATTAATTTAGTTAAAAGTATATTTAATACAAAACCGTAAATGGTATGTTTTGTGATAGTAGTTAAAAAGTGTTGCACCATGAGTAATTTATCACAATGAAAGCAAATATACTATTTTAAATATTCTTAGTTAAGATATTTCAAGACTGGATATTGATACAACCATTGAGACTAGAGTACGTAACGCTCTCCAAATGTTGGGCAGTTTATTACTCATAGCTGCTGGGCACACCAAGGGGCTACGTACTGATAGTTATTGGATAACTATGGAATGACTCATTCGATAGTTTTTAGTTGGTTATATAAATAAGATCAAATAGAAAATATCGATGTGACTAATTTGCACAGTTCTCTTGACTTGGAAATACTGTTGATCTTTAATGTGGAAGTTCTACTTTGATTATAGTTAAATCATGTTATGATGTCCATTGAATGACTATAGTTGGGTCAAGTGAAAGCATTGGAAGTGAAACACTATTCAAAAGAGTATTCATCTCCTCGGTAATATGAGGTTAGAATCATGATCAACTTATGTCAACTCAAAGTCAAAGTCTATAACCAAAGTAGTTCGGTTAATAATAATTGTTATTATTAAGCCAAAGAATTTATGTTTGGACTATAAAATTGAGTATGAACGATATTTTAATTTTGACCATTACCTAATTCCATAAGTTCTAAAGTGATATAGTTTTGACAAAGATAATTGGTGTAAATAACTGTCACTATCGGGTAATGCTTATAATAAGTAAAATGGATTTTACAAAAAGATGTGTAAGCAATTAATTCAACCAAAATGTCACACTATCTGCTAAGTGACATGTGAATGTTAATGTTCGAATAGTTCGATATTAATTGCCGACCTAATTTACAACTTTGCGCACAACCGTAATGATGAATTCTCTAAAAACCACATGATTTAATTAATTTATAAAATGTTGTTAATTGATTAAATTAATTGATATTTGAGAAATATTAATTATTATTTAATTTATGTGATGTTTGGAAGTTATTTGTAATTATTTTAATGCATTTACAAAAGTTATATTTGCGCGCATTGATATATGATGTCGATGTAATTCAAATAAAAGATAATTACTTAAAATGATTTGTGGGAATTTTATGTCATTTGATGGCATAATTTGTGGAAATTTTATGTTATCTGATGATATATCATGTGAAAAGAAAGGATTAGAGAGATATATAATCAAGGGAATTAATTAAAGAAGTTTTAAAGAATGAGAAATGTTTCATTCTTTCAAATAAAACACATTCTTTAATTCATTCTCTACGTACAAACTCATTCTTTATGATTCATTTTTATTCTTTCTCTCCTCCTAACTTTTCATGAAAGAAGACAAAACAAAATATCCAAAATCTTTCAACACCAAATAAAAGCATCAAATAAAGAAGAATAAAAGCGGTTCATCCATCTCTTACAAGGATTGGGTGTGGATCTCGAAGATCCGAGAAGATATCATCATTCAAGATGCGTTCCTTTGGCTACATCTTAAGGTAAAATTTTCATTTTATTTATCCATATAATCTTATTATTCATAGGATTAGATCTCTTGCATATTACATCTTAATTTAAGTTTATCTATCTAACTTGATCTAATTCCCTTTTGTCACATCTTATTTAATAATATATGTTTATAATATCAATTTGAATTAGATCCATTTTATGTTATTCCATTTTGATTACATGTCCATATTCTTGACATTAGAGCCATGACATATTACATCTCATTTAATTATTTGTTCATGATGTTCTACAGGTCAGATCTGAAATTTTACCACAAATTTATATGTAACTAAGTTTTCCCTTTTGTTCCTATTTGAAACCATTCATTTATATGATTTATTTTATTCAACTAATATAAATTGCGTATGTTGTCATTATGAAATCATCTGAGAATTGAATATAATGTTGATATGTTTTTGTTTGAATTTTTTTGTTAATGTATTCTTTCATTCGAAAGTAAAATAAAAACATAATTAGACTTTTATGTAAATTTGTTAACTTCTAATTCTAGTACATGCTAAATCGCAAACTTTTCATATTTGTTTGTTATTTTATTATAAATGTAGCTGGCAATTAATTTTATATATTTGTAGAATGTGTTGTTTTAATTCAACATTTATAAAATTTACTTTTATGTAAAATCACAATTTTAGTTTTAAAATTCCTCTTAAATTGAAATTTGATTTATATTTATTAATTCTAGATTTCAAAATATGAGAATGGTCAAAATTAGTTTTATATGCATATATGTTTTAGAGTTTATTTACTGATTTGAAATGACATTGATTAAATGACTACAAAAAGAAAAAAAGTCCTCTATCTTTCCTTCTTCATAAATGTTTACCTCTATTCTTTAAATATCCTTTTGTTAATATAAGTCAACTTTTGTCTATTAGCAAAATTCCTTTTAATATATTATGTATAAGTGTAAGTTGAACTTATATATATATATATATATATATATATGTTACTATTACTTGCATATATTAAATAAAATTTGGGGATCAAAGGCATGCGTTAATTCTGTAGTAATTGTGAATTTCTCAATTAACCTAATTAAATAGAGAGAAAAATGAAAAGTTTCTCTCTTTATATTTTTTCCCCATCCTTCCGTAATTAATTATTTATGCTAAGAGAAAGAAATAAACGGTTTCTTTTTCTTACATCTTACATGTTTATTTACATCGCGTTAATTATATAGTAAATGTTAATTTGTCAATTAACCTTTAAAAAGAAAGAGAAATGAAAGGTTTCTCTCTCTACATTTATGGTATTTCCCTAATTAATTATTCGTGTTAAGAGTAAGAAATAAAAAGTTACTTTCTCTAACCTTTTACATGTTTATTTATATTCTTTTATGTGCTGCTCATGCACTAATCTTATCATTCAAACGCATGAATGTATTTGGTACATTCACCATATTACGTATTTATTTAAATTAAATTTAAAACTACTTTTATTATGAAATAAAATAAAATATTGATTTTATTTAATAGAAACTTAGAAAAGTTATAAGTATATTTAGACTTCGTTGGCCCATTAAAGATCTAAAATGGTAAGAAAATTTTGAAATTTACCCATTTCTTCCGCTGCAGGCTTGCCAAGTTCCAACATGGCGTATGTCCAGTTATAGATTTATGAGTCGTCCTATAAGCTCATAATGCAAGTAGAAGCTCATCGGCCTACTTGCTTTGGCTTTCGTTAAATGTTTCTTCGTGGTGGTTTTGACGATTATATGCATCTCCTGCACTTGTCTGTTCGCTTATGGGTGTGCTACCGTTGAAAATATCTTCTCGATCCTATACTAGCTGTAGAAACCCTTGAACTCGGTACTCTCAAATTGAGTTCCATTCTTCGTTATGATCTTTCGAGATACTACGAACCTATAGATAATGTTCTTCGTCACAACATTGATTACCTTTTTCGTTATGATCGTGCAAGCCGTTTCGCTTCAGTTCACTTCGTGAAGTAATCCAACGCAATGGTTGTGTATTTAGATGCTCCTTTTGCCATCGGTAGCACATCGATAATATCAATTCCCCAAACCGCAAATGGCCTTAGCCTAACCATTTGCATAAGCTTTGTCGATGGGGCTCTTGGAATCTTTGCAAATCTTTTTTGCAATGGTCCTACCATTTGTGTAATTAGATGCATCCCAATTTATTATTGGCCAGAAATATTCATAGTAAAGCATTTTTTTTGCCTAAATCTACCACACGATGTGGTCACCATAGCTACCCTCATTAATTTCCAAAAGGATTTTCCTAGCCTCATCCTTGGTTACACACCGAAGCAAGGGGGTAGAGAATCCTCATATGTATAGCATACCTTCTTGCATCATGAACAAAGGTGCCTTTTGAATGAGCTTCTTACATTCATTCCTATCTCTTGGAAGAGTTCCGTTGAGTGTGATGGGAGTCATCTATGGCTCCACTTCCTCCATGGTCTCTAAAATCAGCTCGACGTCCATTTGATTAATACTCCGAGCCTTCTAACCTCCATTACAACTAAACCCATCATTTGCGCTTCCTCCGAACCAGCCAGTTTAGCCAATGAATTACCCTTTGCGTTCTCCTCTTTGGAGATGTGCATAATCATATAGTTCCTTATATCATTCAATAGTTTTGCTTCTTTCATCGGGTAAGCGGCAAGTCTTGCACCTTTAGCCTAATACTCCTTCCTCACTTGAAAAACTACTAACTAGAAATCACTAAATATGTGTAGCATCCTTATTCCTAGTTCCTTCTCTATCCTTAGCCCCGCTATCAATGCCTCTTATCTAGCATCGTTGTTAGTCGTAGGAAATCCCAACTTTAATGAGTAACAACTTGATCGCCCTTCTGGGGTTACAAGCACTACTCCTGCAACTGAACTATGTTCATTTGTAGCTCCATCCATAAATAACTTCCAATGGGAAAGTGTGAACATATCATCTTCCTTTTTGCCATCCCGTACGATAAACTCGACGATGAAATCTACCAATGCCTGCCCGTTTATCGCTCTCCTCGAGTGATAGGTAATGTCAGACTGACTCAACTCTATGTTCCACTTCAGCACCTCCCCAAAGTTTCGGGTCGATGTAACACCTACTTAAGGGCTGGTCCATCAGCACCTTAATTGAATGAGCCTAAAAATATGGCCGCAACTTTCTCGATGTAATAAACAAGCAATACACAAGGTTATCCCAATTCAGGTAGTTTCTTTCAGCTCCAGTAAACCACTTGCTGATATAATAAAGCAACCTTTGAGTCATTGCCTCCTCATGTACCAATGTGCATTTAATGGATGGCCTAATGCTATCAAACAAATAAACAAATCCTCTTTGTCTAGTAGTTTAGATATAACTAGAGGTGTTTCCATGTGCCTCAATAACACCTCGAAGGCATTCTAACAGCCATGATTTGTAACATCGCCCATCTGGAGGACCAAAACTAAGTGCTACAGATGCTGCAATCATCCATAATATTAACTTTCAGTGACCAAATACGATAATGATATTGGTATCCTTAATACCAGAAGCACTTGAATATGAAATAAAAATCATTACAGGTTAAAACACTTTTCTGATTACATTTCGAAACAACATTTCATATCCAAGTTACATAATCCCAATCGTTTCCCAGGTTTAGATCAAATATAATTATTACATAAATACGCAAATAGCGACATATGAATATGTCCCCTTGGTTGACCAGAGTACTAGATAGTTATAACTGACTTGATATAGCATAACAGAAATAAAAAAAAAACAACTCCTAAATATAGCTAGCATCAGCCTCCTGCTCATCTCTAGAAGCTTTATTTGTCCATCTACTAAAACCTGAAAATCCTCAACTTCCGCCTACTCAAATCAATTTTGAGCACTCGAGAGTTTAAGGGATAAAAATAAACTTCGAGTCAACCAATGATTAGTAGTTAGCCAAACAAAACTATAGCATTCGGACAGATAGTCCATTTGTTACCTAATTTATATGTTTATATGACATTGGTTTATTATTTTTAACCATTTTTGGTAGCAAGTTCATTAGTGTTAGTCCGTGAGATGATGGTTTTGATGACAACAACCTTAGAATAGATTATAAAATATAAATACTAACATTATAAGTTTAGATATATATGTATATGCCGGATTTAACCATGTAGGTACTAAGAATGAAGACTGTACAATATAGAGATTCAAGATATCAAGATTGAAGACTCATGAGTATCAAGATTATCAAGAGTTCAATAATTCAAGTAATTTATTCTTAAATTAGAAATTTTGTTAAAACTCATAGAAAAGCACTGACATCTTAAAATCCAATTTATTCGTGGAATGGAATCCACTTCGAGCCTGTTAAAGGGATGGAACCCTAAGTAGGATGGAACCTACGAAAAATCTAGTGGAACATTGTTTTGTATCCGCTAACTTTTTATTCAAAATGATTTTTCAAAATTTTATCATGTTTTCAAAATGTTTTTTCAAAACCTTCCTTTTAAAAGCATCATAAACCTCTATCCTGATTTTAAATAATTTTAGCCTCAAAATCACCTTTAATTTCAAAGTCAAAATTACTCATGATTTTAAACTATCTTTTAATATAGTATATTTAACTTTTAATATTTATACTTAGATTTAAATATAAAATTATAGTTAAATTCTACATATATTATTCTCTATATTTACTTATGAATTTTAACTACAATCAAGTATATTTATAAAGTTTGAAATAGTTTTAACATAAGATAAAGGTTATTTTCATAGAAAATCAAATCATCAAGAAATGCTTTGGGATGTCGACATACTCATGGTGACCATGTCGACATGGTGTCAGTTGAGTTTAAAATTTAAATTTCAAAGAAGTGCCTATTCGCCAAAACTCTTGACAAATGGACACGACTGTTGTTCTTCTATAAATAGGGGTCAGTTTCAACGAATTTATCATCAGATTTTTTGGTTTTTCACTCCACTTCTTCTTCTTCCACTTTTCTTAATACATATTCTTACAATTACTCTGCCGAAATCAACATTGAATCGAACTCGATCATCGTAATTTGATTCTCTATCACTCTTAACAAAATCCTCTGTGCTATTCAGAGTTATAGGCTTTTTGTAATCAACTTAGCGAGAAAAGGTATGATTGTAGCCTAGGAAATCAATTAAGCGAGATAAGGTGTGATTGTAGCCTTAGGAAATCAATTGGGTGAACTTGTTGCCCGTAAAATCAAGTGGGATAACTTGTGGCCCGGAAAATCAAGTATCTCTACCCAAAGGATTGTGATTCTGGAGGGTGTACCTCGTAGCCTTGAAATCGAGGGTGTAATTGTAAAAGATTGCTTTTGAAAGGAAATCCATACTTGTGTGCGGGACTGGATGTAGGGTAACTCCGAACCAGTATAAAATCCGGTGTGTTCTTTTCTTTACCTCTTTTTATTTTATTTCTGCATCTGTGTTTCTTTCTGTGATCATATTTATATCTGTATATTGCATACATCTGTGTATAAACCAACATAAACTCAAAAAGATTTAGTAATTCTTTATAAACTATATTCACCCCCTCTAGTGTTAACTCTAGCCTTAAGATCCGTAAATCACATTTCTCTCAATTGGTATCAGAGCAAGGTTTTCATAGTTTCATAACCTGATTTTTGAAAAAGTTTTTAAAACGGCTATATTTGTTAATACTAATATAGAAATATTCAAATCGTCATTGTTTCATGAGTCTGCATATAATCAATATTCAAATTCAAGTTATCTACCAAAATTGTTTGATGTACAGAAATCATGCTTTATGGCTGTTAAGAAATCAATCCACAATGGACAAATTGTGCAGATCAGAAAGAACAAATGGATACTTGATAGTGGGTATTCTAGACACATGACTGGAAATCCAGATATACTGAATGATATTATATACAAAGATGGAGGACTGGTTAACTTTGGAGACAATTCAAAAGGATATGTGATTGGCATTGGCAAAGTCGGTAATTTTGAAACTCCTACTATTACTAATGTTTTGCTAGTTAAGAATCTAAAACATAATCTGCTAAGTATAAGTCAACTCTGCGATAAAGGATATAAAATTAAATTTGAAAAAGATAAATGTCACATCGAAGATAATAATGCAACCATGATATTTGAGGGAGTCAGGAAAAAGAATATTTATATTCTTAGTATGAAAGTTTCAAATGATTACCTGTGTCTGTTGGCAAATACAAGTGACCCTTGGATTTGGAATAAGAGATTTGGGCATTTGAATTTCAAACTCTTATCTAGACTGTCAAAATATGATCTAGTAAGAGGTCTCCCTAAAATGAATTTTAAAGTAGATAGTTTATGTGATGCATGTCAATTAGGAAAACTTAGAAAAAGTTCCTTTAAATTAAAAGATATGATTTCAACCTCAAAAACTCTTGAATTACTTCATCTTGATTTATTTGGTCCATCTCATATTCTGTCAATAAATCATAGTAAATATGTTTTTGTAATTGTAGATGATTATTCTAGATTTACATGGACAATATTTTTGAAACATAAAAGTGATACTTTTGAATGTTTTAAGACCTTTTCAAAAAGAATTCAAAATCAATTTTCTCTAAAAATTATAACTATTCGAAGTGATCACGGTGGTGAATTTGAAAATGAAAAGTTTGAGGAATTCTGCAATAAAAAGAGAATAACTCACAATTTTTCATTTTCGAGAACTCCACAACAAAACGGAGTAGTAGAACGTAAAAATAGGATGATTCAAGAGTGTGCGAGAACTATGCTTTCAGATAGTAATCTACCTAAGAATTTTTGGGCAGAAGCAGTTGCTACCGCCTGTTATATTTTAAATAGAATTTTAATTAGACCTCTAACTGATAAGACATCTTATGAACTTCTTTATTCAAAGAAACCTAAGGTATCTTATTTTAGAATTTTTGGAAGTAAATGCTTTATTTTAAATACAAAAGATAATTTAGATAAATTTGATTCTAAATCCGACAAAGGAATCTTTATCGGATACTCTAATAGAAGTAAAGCATACATGGTGTTTAATTTAAAAACTAACACCATTGAAGAAACAATGCATGTTTCATTTGATGAAAATTTCAAAAAATTTGAAGTTACAAATGATGAAGAGGATTTAATCACTCAAAATCAAGAATCAATTGAAGCTAATAATGAAATTAATCATCCTAATAAAAGGACTAAACTTTTAAAAGATCATCCTATAGAAAATATACTAGGAGATATGCAATCTGTTGTTAAAACTAGAAATCAACTAAGTCAAATGAGTAATGTAGCTTTTATATCAACTATTGAACCCAAAAATCCAAAAGAAGCATCAACTGATGATTCATGGATTTTGGCTATGCAAGAAGAATTAAATCAATTTACTAGAAATGATGTTTGGAAATATGTTCCTAGACCTGAAAATAAAACTATAATTGGAACTAAATGAGTTTATAAAAATAAAATGAATGAACAAGGAGAGGTAGTTAGAAATAAAGCTCGATTAGTCGCTCAAGGTTATTGTCAAGAAGAAGGAATAGATTTTGATGAAACCTTTGCTCCTGTAGCAATATTGGAAGCCATTAGGATTCTACTTGCTTTCGCAAATCATAATAATTTCAAATTATTTCAAATGGATGTTAAAAGTGCATATTTAAATGGATTTGTAAAGAAGAAGTATATGTTGAACAACCACCATTTTTTGAAAATGATAAATTACCAAATCATGTTTACAAACTTAAGAAAGCTTTATATGGTCTAAAATAAGCTCCTAGAGCCTGGTATGATAAACTATGATCTTATCTATTACAATCAAATTTTGAAATTGGTAAAGTAGATAATACCCTTTTTATTAAAAGAAATAAAAATGATATTCAACTAGTACAAGTTTACGTAGATGATATCATTTTTGGATCAACTAACTTTGAAATGAATAAAGAATTTTCTGAAACAATGACAAAAAAGTTTGAGATGAGTCATATGGGTGAATTAAATTTCTTTTTAGGATTACAAATAAAACAATTAGACAATGGTATCTTTATTAGTCGAGAAAAAAATGCTAAAGACCTAATTAGTAAATTTGGTTTGACTATCGCGAGTGGAAAACCCACTCCCATAGCAACCAATGAGTATCTTAGTAAAGAAGATCTCTCGAAAGATGTAGATCAAAAATTATATAGAGGAATGATTGGATCACTACTCTATATTACTGCTAGTAGACCTGATATCATGCATAGTGTTTGTCTCTGTGCCAGATATCAATCCCAACCTAAAGAGACCCACTTAAAAGCTGTAAAACGAATCATAAGATATGTTGAAAACACATCTGATTATGGTTTATTTTACCCTAAAAATGATTCTTTTGACTTAATATCTTACTGTGATGCTGACTATGCTGGTTGCAAATCAGAGCAAAAAAGTACAAGTGGGACTTGTCACTTTTGGGGCATTCTCGGGTTTCTTGGCTTAGTAAAAAGCAAAACACAGTTTCTTTATCAACAACTGAAGCAGAGTATATTTCTGCTGCTTTGTCTTGTTCTCAAGTAATATATATGCAACAAACTTTAAAAGATTATGGTTTAAAATTTTCAAAATCACCAATTTATTGTGATAATACGAGTGCGATAAATTTTGTCCAAAAATACTACTCAACATGCTCGAACTAAACATATTGATATCAGACATCATTTTCTTAGAGATAATATAAGTAAGGATGTAATCACTCTAGATTATATCAATTCCGAGAATCAAATTGCTGATATCTTAACAAAACCATTAAATGAATCTATATTTACTAAATTAAGAAGAGAATTAGGTATTTGTCCAATAACTAAAATACAAAATATAAATAAACAAAAGTATAATTAAAGTTAATTCAAAATAAATTAAATAGGCAAAAATTCAAAGACTGTGTCGACATACTCCTCTACCCTATGTTCGACATACAACGTTTTTAATTTTTTTAAATTTTTCCCACCGAAATTTAAAATAATTGGTTATATATTCTTCACATTTTCAAAATTTTATTCATCTTTTCTATTATCTCTCTGTTCTTCTCTCTGAAATCAAATAATCAATGGCCTCCTCTTCCAAATCAAACATAAAATCAACATTTTCGTTCCCCTCTCCTACGCCTGGTCCATTTCAACGTACTACTCTCGCTCGTGTGACTAAAATAGAGGATTCTCTGAAGGATGCACTACAAATGATGATTGAAATTCAAGTGATTCAACTCCGTATGGCAAAGCAACAAGAGAAGCAAGGCAAGATTCTTAGGAATTTGCAAAAATTTATAATGGATAATCAAGCCAACCCTGTCTTGATTGATGAAGATTCTTCACTCAATCAAGAACAAGAGGCCAACGAAGAAGAAGAACCCATGGAGGAAGCGCACGCGGAGGATGATGACCAAGTTGTGTGTGTTGGAGAAGTGTGTTTTGACAAGAATGGGAATCTTGTCGAACAACGTGGAAATTTCTATTTCCACTATCCAAACTGTTCGATTCATAGATCTCCTATGTTCAAAGACACACATTAGTTTCTTCTCTTTCTTTACCATTGTTGTTTATTCCTTCTTACGTTTACAACGAAAATGTACATACAACTATATGATTAATAAATTAATTGTGTTCTTATATGTGTTCTTCCTATTAATACATATAACTATATGGTTATAATATACTTAAGATAGTTAGTAGTTTAGGATTAGATTTATTATTAGATCTAAGTATTGATTATTTATGATAACACCATCATTATAATCACATAGAATATTAGAATTAGGGAGAGTTATATAGTTTGGAGTTATAAAGTTTAGAGTTTGTTTTTGTTGATGACAAAGGGGAGAAGTATAAAATAGGGTAATTAGGCATAGATTAAGGGGGAGTTATTGGGTTTAAGGGGAGTTATTAGGATAGAAGTAATATTTTATAAACAAATGTCGTCGTCATCAAAAAGGGAGAGATTGTTAGTCCATGAGATGATGGTTTTGATGATGACAACCTTAGAATAGATTATAAAATATAAATACTAACATTATAAGTTTAGATATATATGTATATGCAGGATTTAACCATGCAGGTACCAAGAATGAAGAATGTACAGTATAGAGATTTAAGATATCAAGATTGAAGACCCATGAGTATCAAGATTATCAAGAGTTCAAGAGTTCAAGTAATTTATTCTTTGATTATAAATTTTATTAAAACTCATAGAAAAGCATCGGCATCTTAAAATCCAATTTGTTCATGGAATGGAATCCACTTCGAGCCTGTTAAAGGGATGGAACCTACGAAAAATCTAGTGGAACATTGTTTTGTATCCGCTAACTTTTTATTCAAAATGATTTTTCAAAATTATATCTTGTTTTCAAAATATTTTCAAAACCTTCCTTTTAAAAGCATCGAAAACCTTTATCCTGATTTTAAATAATTTAGCCTAAAAATCATCTTTATTTTCAAAGTCAAAATTACTCTTGATTTTAAACTATCTTTTAATATAATATATTTAACTTTTAATATTTATACTTAGGTTTAAATATAAAATTATAGTTAAATTCTACATATATTATTCTCTATATTTACTTATGAATTTTAACCAAAATCAAGTTATTTATAAAGTTTAAAATAGTTTTAATATAAGATAAAGGTTATTTTCAAAGAAAATCAAATCATCAAAAAATGCTTTGGGATGTCGACATACTCATGGTGACCATGTCGACATGATGTCAGTTGAGTTTAAAATTTAAATTTTAAAAGAAGAGTCTATTCGCCATAACTCTTCACAAATGGGCATGACTGTTGTTCTTCTATAAATAGGGGTCAGTTTCAACGAATTTATCATCAGATTTTCTGGTTTTTCACTCCTCTTCTTCCACTTTTCTTAATACATATTCTTACCATTACTCTACCGAAATCAACATTTAATCGAACTCGATCATTCATAGTTTGATTCTCTATCACTCTCTTAACAAGATCCTCGGTGCTATTCAGAGTTATAGGCCTTTTGTAGTCAACTTAGTGAGAAAAGGTGTGATTGTAGCCTTGGAAATCAATCAAGCGAGATAAGGTGCGATTGTAGCCTTAGGAAATCAATTGGGTGAACTTGTTGCCCGTAAAATCAAGTGGGTGAACTTGTGGCCCGGAAAATCAAGTATCTCTACCTAGAGGATTGTGATTCTGGAGGGTGTACCTTATAACCTTGAAATCGAGGGTGTAATTGTAAAAGATTGCTTTTGAAACTAAATCTGTACTTGTGTGCGGGACTGGACGTTGGGTAACTCCGAACCAATGTAAAATCCGGTGTGTTCTTTCCTTTATTGCTTTTTATTTTATTTCTGCATCCGTATTTCTTTCTGTGATCATATCTATATCTGTATATTGCATACATCTGTGTATGAACCAACATAAACTCAAAAAGATTTAGTAATTCTTTGTAAACACTATTCACCCCCTCTAGTGTTAACTCTAGCCTTAAGATCCATAATCCGCATTTCTATCAATTAGGGGGTTGAAGCCTGAGCTTGTTAGGGCAATGCTACTACACATTAGAGATCCATGTGATGTTGTAGTGAAAGTGGCTTTGAGGAATGAAGAGATGCTTGCTTTTTCGGAGAGAAATAAGGCAAAGGAAGTCATATGGGGTAGAGTCAAAAAGGAAGTTCTTCCATAAGAAAGGAGCTCAGAAGGGTGGAGCTGCAAAAAAAGGCAAGGCGGAGGTTGTCTACTATAAATGTGATAATAAAGGGCATTTTGCTAATAATGCCGTTCGGGTGATAGAAAGAAAGATATCAGGAAAATGAATATCAGGTGCTTCAACTGTGATCAAATTGGACATTACAAGAACAAATACAAGGAACCTGCTAAGGATAGGAAGGGAAAAGTATATGCATTAGAGTCAACTACCAACAACAGAGGAAAAAGGAAAGCTGTGTTGTGAGGTACGCTTCTGATTCATGGTATGTAAGTTAGCGTTCTGTTTGATACCGGTGCATCACATTCTTTTATATCTCTTTGTTTGGTACATAAGCTTAACCAAGAACCCTCATATGTAGTTACTTCCTTAAGGGTTGCAAATCCGATAGGAGGGTATGCGATACTTAGGATGGAGTGTGACCACCTAGAGTTTGATTTGTTAAGTCATAACTTTGTTTGCAGTATGCACGTGTTTGATTTCTTAGGGTTTGGAATTATTTTGGGTATGGATTAGTTAAGTAAGTATGATGCTTGGATATTTTGCCATGACAGGAAAATATCGCTTAGACACCTTAATTGTAGTGATCAGATTATATACTCTGTAGAAAACCCTAGTTGTGAGGTTAATGCTTTGTTGGGTGTTGTGGGGGTAGAAGACGAGTTGAATCGTGTTTTCATTGTTAGAGAATTCATGGATGTTTTTGAACCTGTAGTAGGACTATCACCGAAATGAGCCATTGAGTTTCAAATAGATTTAGTACCTAGAGCATAACCATTAATTAGACTGCCAAGCAGAATGATACCTACCGAGATGAGGAAGCTAAAGGTGAAATCGGTGGATTTAGAAGGCAAGAATTTTATTAGGCCAAGTAATTCATCTTGAAGAGCAGACACAGTGTTTGCTAAGAAGTCGGACGGATCGTTAAGGTTACGTATCGATTATTGTAAGTTGAATGAGAAAATGATAAAAAATTGGTATCCATTGCCTAGAATTGACGATTTGTACGACCAATTGAGTGGATCCAAAGTATTTTCTTAGTTGGATTTAGCAATAGGTTTCCACCATCTTAGAGTAGCATATGACAATATTCCTTTGATGCTGTTTAGAACTATATATGGATCGTATGAATGGTTAGTGATGCCATTCAGACTTACTAATGCGCCAGCATTCTTGTGGATTTGATGAACCGAGTTTTCCTAGAGCACTTTGATAGGTTCGTGTTGGTATTTATAGATGATATTTTGGTATACTCTAAGGATAAAAGGGAGCATGAAGTTCATCTTAGATGGGGTTAGAAACATTGAGACAGCATCAGCTAAATGCAAAGTTTTTGAAGTGTCATTTCTGGAAGAAGGAAGTGAAGTTTCTTGGTCATGTAGTCTTAGAGAAAGGGTTGTCTATTGATCCAACTAAGATCGAGGCGGTAAATAATTGAAAGAGACTAAAGATAGTGACTGAGATAAAGAGTTTTCTTGGATCAGCTGGGTATTATCGAAGATTCATTAAGGATTTTTTGTGGATAGTAGCACTGATGACCAAGCTAATGCGAAAGGATGTGAAGTTTGTTTGGACCGATAAGTGTGAGGAGGCATTCCAGAAGCTAAAATACTTATTGACTAATGCACCTATGTTAGTTGTTCCGAAAGGGAATCAGGACTTAGTAGTATATACATATGCTTGTGGAACTGGGTTAGGAGCTATGTTAATGCAAGGAGGTAAAGTGATTGCCTATGCTTCTCGACAGCTTAAACCGCATGAGGTGAGATACCCGATGCATGATTTGGAATTAGCTGCGGTGATTTTTGCGCTGAAGGTGGGGAGGTATTACCTTTTGGGAGAAAGATTTGAATTATATACGGATCATAAGTCAGTGAAATATTTATTCTCTTAGAAGGGGTTGAATATGAGACAATAGAGGTGGTTAGAATTTTTAGCTGCTTATGACTTTGGAATTAAGTACACACTGGGAAAGGGCAATAAACCTGTAGACGCACTTAGCTGAAAACATTAGAATGCACTGTTGGTAATGATAGCTGAGTGGAAAGATTTGGAAGCATTGGTGACATGTAGAGTACAGTGGAGATCTGAAGTTTGATCTAGTAAAAGACCACTATGTTGTCATGTTTCGAAGTTCGACCGGCAATGATCGAAAAGATTGCTTCTAAGCCGATGGAGGATCCATTTTTCGTTAACCAGATCAGGAAGTTAAGGGATGGAACAAAGAACGATGACCTGAAGGATTTTAATCTGACCAAAATAGGTGGCTGAGGAAGAAAGGAAGATTGTGCGTTTTGAATGTGGGAGACATTAGGAAGGAAGTTTTGGAGCAATGTCATCATTTGAAGTTCGCTATTCATCCGTGATGAACTAAGATGTATCAGGACATGATGAGGAATTTCTTCTAGGAAGGAATGGAGAGGGATGCAGGCTTATCGGTAAAGAAGTGTCTGAATTGCCAATAGGTGAAAGCCGAACATCAGAAGCCAAGTGGGTTACTTCAACCATTAGATATTCCAGTATGAAAGTGGGATTCTATTTCTATAGATTTTATAGACGGGTTGCCAAGATCTAATAGAGGAAATGAAAGTATATTGGCCGTAGTGGACAGGTTAACCAAGAGTGACCATTTCATTACAGTTAAGTCAACTAGGATGGCATCTGTTTTGGCTAAGTTATTTATGAAGAATGTAGTTAGACTGCATGGGATTCCTAGTAGTAAAGTAAGTGATAGAGATTCATTATTCACTAGTGAGTTTTGGAGTAGTCTACAGGAAATGTTAAGAACCAAGCTCAAGATGTGTACCGCTTACCATCCACGGACTGATGGGAAAACGGAAAGAGTTAACAAAGTCTTGGAAGATTTGTTACGAGCTTGTGTGTTAGATTTTAGGGGACATGGGAAGACCACCTACACTTAGTCAAGTTTTCGTATAACAACAGTTACCAGGCTAGCATAGGGTGGCACCGTTTGAACCTTTGTATGGAAGGCCATGCAAATTCCTGTTATTAGTTAGAGACTAGGAATAGGATGGTTCTTGGTCCGGATTTGGTTAGGGAAGCTGCAGAAAAGATTGAGTTGATTCGAGCTAGGATGAAGGAAGCTCAATCTGGACAGAAGAGTTATGCTGATAGAAGATGGAATGACAAGATTCTCTGTTGGAGATCATGTTTTCATTAAGGTATCACTGATGAAAGTGTAATTCTATTCGGGAAATTAGGGAAATTGGCATTGAGATTTATTGGACCGTTTTTTATTATAGAAAACATCAGGAAACTCGCATATAGATTAGAGTTATCGAAGAGTTTGGTAGGAGCCACGATGTTTTTCATATTTCTCATCTAAGAAAGTGTATTCGAGATCCAGAATCTACTATAGCACCGGATGTGTTAGAGAACTTAGTACTAGAGCCCAATTTGACTATAGTTAGAAAGCCAATTCGTGTAGTTACGTGAGATGAGAAGAGGCTAAGGAGCAAAACAGTCGGATTAGTTAAAGTCCAATGGAGCGACGATGAGAGAGACTGTACTTGGGAAACTGAGAGCAGGATTAGAGATGCTTATCCTGATTTGTTTGATGGTATGTTTTACCTTTTTGATTGATTTGTTGAGTACCCTATCGTAATTTTGAGGACGAAATTATTTAAGGAGGGGAGTCTGTAATGACCCTAATTTTTATTAACATTATTTAAGATATTTAATTAGTTAAATTAAATAAAATAATGTGATTATTTGGGGATTGAGATTTGTGTTAATAGAAAGGTAGTCATGCAATATAACAAATGAGCTAAACTGAATTAAAGTATAATTGAAAGGATAATAGGTGAGGGCAAAATAGGAATAAGTATATTCTTATACCCTAAACTCTTAGGCCATATCCATTTCATATGTTCTGTATCAAAATATTAAGTTAGAGAAGCCAGCCGCCATTAACGAAGAGCAAGAAGAAGATAAATAAGAATCTAAAGGAAGGAAGCTTAATTAACTTAAATCAAGATCAAATCTCAAATCCTTAATCACAAAGCTAAGGTGAATAATGACTACAACTCATGTTTTTAATTGTTTTCAGTTTTATATTAAATCCGAACATTTTTATAAGGTTTTGCCACGTTTTTGATTGTTAAATAGGATATATATGCTTATTGATGATTTATGCTAATTCATATGAATTTATGATAGGTTTTAAGGTGAAAACTCTAGTAAATGACATCCAAATGCCTTGCGATTTTAGAATAAGGCCAGAAATGATATTTTAGAGATGGGTTTCAATTTTCATAATTTTCTAAATTAATGTGGATTTAATATTAATTTTCTAGTGAAGAAAATAGTTATTTTGGGTTTAAATTAATGACAGCTATTTTATGATGATTTTGGGTTAGAAATTAATATACTTTAGAAAAGATAACAAAAATGATTTGTGGGAATTTTTATAGATTTTTCCTATGTGTTTTAATAAGTATATAAAATTGTTTAAGGTATGGGACTTAAATGTTTTATATATTTATAAAAGGAGAAGAGGCATTTTGTAGATAATTTAATTTGTTTATTTCTAAAATGTCGACAGTACTTTTAGAAAAGAAATAAGTAGCCAATCATGTTTTGACAAACAAGGCAGGTTAGTTGAAAAAAATTGCTTTAAAAAGTTAAAAATCAGTTTACACATGCTTTTTACATGTTTCGCCACTTTCAGCACCTAGCTTTCGACCAAGTACTTCTGCTTCCATCACCATCGAAAACAATGTGCATGGTATCAAAGACTTGGTACGCAACGAATTGGACATAGGTGAAAGGTATGTAGTGAAACATGGGGTTTCGAAGGGGTCGAAGCTTTGCTTTGTCTTAAAAGAAAATGTGTCTGCTTTGCTTTTGAAAGGAATGGTTTCGACTTAGTTAGCTTTCGACTTGGATAAATGATTTTAAGGAATGGTTCCGAAAAAGGCTGTGCCTTTGTTTCAAGTAAATGCTTTCGAAGGGCCTGAAACCAATTGCTGCTGCATCTTATCTTTCGAAGCAATGCTTACGAAAGGGTTTCTTTGTTTTGAAAACCAAGCTGCCTCTCCGATGCTTTCGAAGGGTTGGTTTCGACACCATCACTTCTTTACTTAAGAAATAGCCTTCAGAAGAGTGCTTTTGACTTAGTTATTTTATGACCCTTTTGTTCCATTGAAAGCTAAACCCGAAGGTTTCGAAAGGAATGGATTTAAATGGTTTCGAAAGGTTGTTCCACATGTTTTACTTGAACCTAAATGCTTTCGAAAGATTTGATCTTATGAAAATGATTTATTGCTTTCGAAAGGTTTAAGATAAAGGTTTCGAAGGCGTGGTTCCCCAATGGTTTCAAAAGGTTTTAAATGAAAGGTTTCAATGTTTTCGAAATGCAATGTATAGTGTTTTGATTAGGGGCTGTCTAAGGTTTTAAAGCTTTCAAAAGAAAGGTTTTTCAATGTTTTTGAAAGGTTAATTAAGAATGGTTTTGAAAGGTATGTTTTGGCCTTTCGGTGTAAGGTTATAAAGCAAAGTATTTACTTGGTTTCAAAAGAGGTACTTTCAGTGGTTTTGAAAAGGGTACTTTCAAAGGTTTAAATGTTTTCATCAACAAAGTTTTGTGTAAAGTATATATAACATGGCAAGGTGATTTGAGTAAAGTTTAGAGTATATTTTCCTTATTTAAAGTATAATTTAAAGGCTTAAATCAATCGGAAAGAAAATATTTTCAAGGAAAATTTTATGGGTGAATGACCCTAAGTAAAATGACTCAGATATTAGAGTACTAGATGGGACTGTAATAGGGTTGTGCCCTATACATTAGCTATTAGCCATAACTAATTTAGTCAAAAATTCCAATGTGTAGGGCTTTGTTACAGGTAAGACTAAAATGATGTTGCACATGGAAAGGAATCTATAGAGGAGAGATAGATTATTGGAGAGCCTACAAAACTATTTGGATCAGTTGACCCTGCGAGAACTAAGTTAGGGACAGACCATCTAGAAGAGGAGTATCTAACAGAAGTTAGATTATTTGTTTATTTAGTCTAGTAAGCCCAAATCAGCCAAATGTTAGTTGTTAGCCAAACAAAACTATAGTGTTCGGACAGATAGTCCATTTGCTACCTGATTTATATGCTTGCATGATACTGCTTTATTATTTTAACCAGTTTTGGTTGCAGGATTAAGATTTGCAAAGATATGTTATAAAAGGATATCAGTGTGGGGAAACCCGTTTCGCTAAGCGGCGTGGTCTCACTTAATATCATATAACCGAGATGTATAGTATTATTCGTATGAGGCTTTATGTCTGACTCGAAGTTTATGTTTTCCCCTTTAAATGCTCGGGTGCTTAAAATTAATTTGGGTAGGCTGAGGGTTGAGGATGTTCAAGTTTTAGTAGGTGGATGAATACAACTTCCGAAGACGAGCAGGAGGCTGATGCAAGCTATATTTAGGAGTTGTTTTGTTTTTATTTCCGCTATGTTGTATTAAGTTGTTTATGACTATCTATTACTCTAGTCAACCAAGGGGGAATCTCCATATGTCGCTCTTGGCGTATTTATGTAATAATCATATTTGATCTGAAACTGGAAAACGTTTGGGATTATGCAACTTGTATATGAAATGTTGTTTTGAAATATAATCAGAAAAGTGTTTTAACCTATAACGATTTTATTTATATTTAATTACTTCTGATATTATGGATACCAATAACGTTACCATATTTTGCCATTGAATGTTAATACTATGGATGACTGCAGCATCTGTAGTGCTTAGCTTCGGGCTTCCAGATAGGGGATGTTACATAATTCCACTCGAAATTCTTCATACCCTTTTTGAGGGCATCGAAGAATGGTATGAACTTATCTATTGCCCTTGAGATGAATCGACTCAAGGTAGCAGTCTTCCCATTGAAGTTCCTTTTTCATTGTTAGGCCCTTACATTCCTTAAGGTATCAATCTGCTTCAGATTGGTTACGTGCCCCTCGTGTTTATGATAAATCCTAGAAATTTTCTTGATGCGACCCCAAACAAACACTTCAATGGATTCAGCTTCATCCCGTACATTTATAAAACTTCAAACATCTCTGAAAGATCGTCCAAGTGGTTCTGCAATAGCCGTGACTTCATAAGAATATTATCCATATATACTTCCATTATCCACATGATTTGATTCATGAAGACAGAATTTACCAATCTTTGATGCATAGCTCCAGCGTTCTTCAAACCGAACGACATTAATTGATAATAGTACAATCTCAAATCCATTATAAAACTAATATACTCTGGATCTGATATATGTTTTAGTATTTGGTTATATCCTGGATAAGCAGCCATGAACAAGATCTACTCATGTCCTACAGTGCCGTATACCAGTTGGTCGATCCTTGACAAGGGAAAGCTATCCTTCAGGTATGCTTTATTCAAATCCAAATAATCAACATATGTCCTCTACTTTCAGTTCAATTTCTTAACCAATACGGGTTTGATACGCATTTCGAGTATAGAGCATCGTGGATAAAGCCATTTTCCATTAGCTTATCTACCTTTTCCTTTAATAGAGTGGATCGATCCAGACCCATACTACATCTCTTTTGCTTTAACGATGGAAAGCTTAAATCATTGTTCAGCATGTAACACGTTACCTCCGGCGATATCCTACACATATCTATATGTGTCCAAGCAAATACAACCAATTTGCCTGGAAGGAAATTAACCAATTCCTTCCTTAGTCAACAGGGAGCTGAGATCCAAACTTGAGAGTCCAAGAAGGATCATCCGTATCGATTAGAAAATCAACAAACTGTTCGGTCTGTGCCGCTTGCACTACCACTGACTTCTTCCTGGGGTCCATAGACTTAACGAACCTATTAGGGTTCCTGAGCCAGGGCTTGGGATTTAATTTCTATGCTTGCGGATTCTAAATGCGAAGAGTCTTCTCTATATTCTTGCGTTTCTCCCATTGCTTTACTTCTCTTAGCTCCATGAAAAAACATTCTCTTCCTGTGCTCTGGTCTCCCTTTATTGATCCAACCCCATTTCCCATGAGGAATTTCATCATTAAGCACCAAGGAGCCACTGCTATTCAAAAATTTGCTAGCATCGGTCGGCCCAGAAAGACATTATATATCGAATACTCATCTAATATAACAAACATTTGGATCCGCACAGCTGTGCGATCTCCATCACCGAACTCAACCAATAAATAAATCGTTCCAATCGACTGCATTACCTCGCCTATAAACCCTTATATTTTGGTTTTACAAGACTTGACATCCTTTATGCTAATTTTCATTTGATCAAATGTTCTTCTGAATAGAATGTTCATAGAACTTCCACTATCCACTAAGACCCGGCGTATTATTGCCGGCCTATAACAACCGTTATAATCATAAGATCAAAAGTTGAAGCTTCAACACCATCAGCATCCCTGTTCCTGAACACGATATCATCCTTTACCATACTTTGTTGCATAGCCGAAGCTCCAACTCTATGGCAAAGAAACTCTCCTGTAAAGCATGCTTTAACAAACCTGCACACCGTTCCATTTCCTTCAATCTTTTCTCCACCAGATAAGGTCCTTTTGTTATTATATTAATAATCTATCTTCCATCATTTTGCCAGGGCCCCTCTCCGCTAGGTCCAAGCTGATTCCCTTGGGCAGATAGCCCTTAGGGTCTTTCATTCTGACTACCATTCTACAGTTCTCTTATATATTGCTAAAGCTTTTTCTGCCTTATTAATTCCTCAATAAAGTCTCTCAAATGTCGGCACTTTTCATGTTGAATCATGGGTTTCATGGAAACGACGGTACTTTCCTAAGCGCCTTACCTCCTCGGTCGCCTCCCTCTTAGGTAACATTTTATATTGTTCCATTCCTTGTGTAGCAAGGTATATATTTTCCAACGTATCATTTAGGGATGTATATTCATCAGGCCTCATATTTCTCGGGGCTTCTTGATTTCATTTCACCTACCACCAAGGCCTTGATTTCTTTTCTTTTGATTATTAGAATATCGACCATTAACTGCCGCATTAACGGAGCTTTATTTGGTATGTTTAACCACCATGTTGCTTTATATTACTTCCTTCGATTGTCCACCATTTACATGTCCGGCTGATTGACTTGCTTCTTCCAAATGCAAGAACTGGTTGATCTTTTAGTGAAATTCATCGATCATCATCGATTGTTTCATCTTCAACCATTTACCAAAGTCTGTGTCTAAATATGTGCCCTATACTAAAGCCATGAATACCAAATCCTCCTTTAGATTGCTAACCTCCATAATGCAACATTAAACCAATTCAAGAATTCCTTCAATGATTCCTTGGGTCCTTGAGATAGCTTGACCAGGACATCACATACTTTGGCCAAGCAGTATGTAGCTGGAACTGCTTCATGAATTTCTTTACCAACACTTCAAACATGGATATATATCTTGGGATAAGAAGGGTGAACCTTGATGCAACGCCCTCAAAGAAAATAGATAAACAACTACACCATACAACACCATCACTCTGGCACCATCCATGTGCCGTTCATACTTGAGCAAGTGCTGATTGGGATCAGTAGTCCCATTATACGTTGGCATTGTCAGCATTGTAAACTGCCTGGGATGCTCTTTCCTCAGAATATTCTCTATGAATGTAGTTCTGCTTGGTGAGAAACCCCAATCCTTATTCTTTCTACCATTGCCTTCCTCTACTAATCGTTTGACCATATTTTTAACATGCTCCTTGCTGGCATGGACTTCGAAGGTCGACTATCAGGGGTTACGCCGAGCTTTTGGCTCCACAAAAGATCTCGGCTTTCCTATTGACGTCTAAATTCACCACTCTTTGGGAGAACCACTCCTTCGATTTTTCGTTGACGTCTTGTTGGTTCCATTATAGTTTTTTGAACTCCAACATCAGAGTAATAACATCAAGCTCATAATCATCACCATCATGTTGTAGATCATACCCCCAAATCAGACAATTCCATGGCCTCAACTCCCTATCCACCCAGTCCTCCAAGGTTCTTCTCAATACCGACCTAATTCTGGTTGGTAGTGAGTTGATTCCTTTTGTGGGGAGCACTAAGACTTTCTCCAATGATTCCTTCTGCTGCCTCGGCAACTCTTTCCTTTGTTTTTGTTTGTCATCTTGCCTATTCTGACAAAAAATAGATAAGTTTTCTTCTTCGGATCCAGCAAGGAAAACTTCGCTTCTGCTCCTCCAAGTCCTTTGTGGCTGTTGGCCAACAGTGTTATGCTAGCATCCATCTTTTCCATTAATGCTTTTTGACTGTCGACCAACTTTTGATTTAGTTCCTACATCATTTTGTCAAATTCCACTCTAGCAACCATCTCCCAAGGAGCAGACGGTCCTTGTAACGCTTGTTGGTTGCTAACGTCCATTTGATAAGTATTTCCTTCATCTCCACCTTGGCCCGGATGATCTTCCTGATCTCTTAGAGGTCATTAATTCCTTTATGCTCATTCCTTCAAGTTCCTTGAAGAAAATCTTCTGGATCTAACTTATGGATGCTCCAATCCATAAATGAAAGCTAGATTTACACTTGAGAATTTCCATTCTCAGTGAAAGCACGAAAATGTTGATGCCAAAATTGGCTCAACACCCAAAGTCCTATAGAAATACCGAGATTTAATAGAAAGTATATGAAAAATAGCAAGAACAACAAGGTTTTAAAATGGTTCGACAATCTATAGCCTACATCCACTATAGTTTTTAATGATTATAGATTTGAAAGTCACTAGTACAAGGGTTTTACTACTCTAAAGGCCTAACAGTAAATAATAGCTTCCTTAGTGACTATAATGGAGGAGAGATGGAAGATGAAGAAAAGAACAAGCCAAAAAGTTGTTCTCCAGTTGCTATAAGGTCTGTATATAATAAGAAACCATCCAATAAAATTGGATGCCCATAAAATACCAAGTCCAGATCTAGTACCGAGAGTGTAGGAAAGGAAGATGAGGTCTACGAAGCTAAAAAACTACCGGGTATCGACCAAAAATAGTCGATACCGACATGATTTCTAGTAAAGGAACTTCCTATTCTTCCTTATTTTGGTCTTCTATCCCTGATCCGTTGTGTTCCAAGCACTTTTCCTTAGAGATCATGTTGATTTTGAGAGATTCTGATATCGCTTGCACTTGTCACTTTCCTTTATAAAATCCGTAGAGTTATTCATTTATTCCTTGAGAAAAGCACTTCATGTCATTCGCATGGACACTATTCCATATACGAGAACTTTGTAAACCACGGCGGTAAAAATAATGGTCGGTACCAAGTAGATGTGCATAGTACTGAGTGGTCCATTTAACTCCTATTGTCTTGTTACTTCTTGGGCTCCTTCCTATAGCTTTTCCATGCATGGTCCTAATTCCATGAATCGTTTTGTCTTCATCCTGGCGTCCAGATTTGAATGAAAATTTGGTTGGTCAAAAAGTCAGATAAAATAAACCATGGTAGAGCATACTCTTGATACAATCCTATTGGCCTTCATCTCAGCCACATATTCCTTTCTTTCACCAGATGTCCTTATATTCGATCAGATTGGCCAGGCGCACTTCACGCCAGTTTTCCACATGATCTTATCCGTCCAAACACTAGTTCAACTGCTATAAGAACCACAGGCACCCACTTCTAAGGATTCAGTTGGGCCCCCATTAGAAGGGACCCTAGGTTGGAACTCATGATCCGCTACTCAAGCTTCCTGAGATCAGCAGCTCCTTGAGATTGGCGTCATCATTAGTCCTAGGAATATCATCTTTTCTTATTATTCTCTTTTAATCCCATTTAATTATAAGAGTGCTATATAATAAGAGAACTTCCCAACGGATATAGGTAGCTTGGCTTAACCACTTCCCATCTTGTGTCATCTACTTTTGAATGCTCTTTTCCCTTTATTTTTCCATCATTAAGCCTAGTTATTAGGAAGTAACATTTACTCTTCATAACACAATACCATAACTCCGAGGCTAAAAAAAATACCGTCAACACATACCAATTAAAATCATATCAAAAAAGTAGATACCAATTAAATTGTTACGATTTACCTTATTACATATAAGTATGTAGTATGGTAATGATAATCAAATGCTAATAATAATAACTACCCTTGCATATCATTAAATTACCCAGTGTCTTTTATTATATTGCATAATATATATTTTTAATTACATAACATGGAAATTGTATTTCACATCAATTTGTCTGATAATCTTGTAAACTATTGTACTATTTATTGGACAAAAAATTAGTCAACACCACTAAACGAATAAATAAATTAAACAAGTAAGAATCAAAAGATAAGAGAGAAAGAACACAATCTCTAAAGTGATTCGGTCAAAAATTTGTATCTACGTCTACTGCAAACTTTATTTCTATTAAGATTCAGAACTACAAACAAATTACAATCGACTTTAGATCTAGAAAAAGATGATTTCAAATTTGGCAGTAGCTCCTTTGGAATTCGAATGATTGAAGATCAAAAAGTAGTTTTCTTGTTAATGTAGGTTCTCTGTTTATAGACAAATTTGAGCATGAAAATCGCTAGTCTTGGTTTAACGAGCAAATATCTCCATATCCGATGTTCCAACATGAAGAACATGTCAAATCACATGAAATCCAACAACAACATGGTCTAGTACCAATCGATATAGATCGGTACCGACTCATGTCTTTGACCTTTTCTAAGCATAGTACAAGCCTTTATCCTTAAACATTCAAATCTTGGAATCATTATGGTTCAGTATGGATCGACACCAACCCCTATCACTTCATTAACGCTTATCTTTTCCAACTTCAAACCTGAATAGTTTGACCTTCAAGGGCTCCATATGATGATACCGACTCATATGGTTCGGTATCGATCCATGTTATTCTCTGGCACTTTCTATACTTAGCCAAAATCCATGTAATCTTCATTCTCTATGTTCTTTGAGCTTCTGGATCCATTCCTTCATCATATCATAGTCCATATCTGTCATTTAGTTCAACTACCGGCTAACACTTGCCCCCAAAGTATGCTTCTGTGGTAACAGAGCATGCTTTAGATCAAAGTAAGTGACTGAATGCAGATCTGCAAAGATGCTTCTATCATAAAAACTGTTTTTGTGAAACATTGCATCTTTTTTGAAAATATCAGCGCATTGTCACAATGAATTGCAATCGCATTTCTTTTGCACATATAAATGTCAAAGCATTCTATATGAAGTCTTCGCTCATCATAGAGATTTTCTAAAAGCTATTACATTGTTTGGATACGTAGAATTCATTTACATCATGTCATATTTCTTTCACTTTTTTTAAATATGTTCACATCGACCAAATGATGTCAGTCAGTACCAAACGATGCCAATCGACCTTTTGTGTCTAATGTATAAGAAATACATGGTGAAATTTCTTCTTTCACTTTTCATTTCCACTCTTTATCTCCTTCACGCCCTTGTGACTTCTAGCTTCCATGACTCTATGCCATTTCCTTTAAGCTTTCAACTGCCGCAATTATCACCGGATTCCGTTTATTTCTTGGCACTGATCCATCCATGCGACTTTGATCCAAAAGAACTTGAATCTCTACCATGAGCTTCCTCTAATCTTTTGACGCTCTCTTGCTTCTAGATTTAGGTCTTGGCGCTAATGGTTGGTCATTGTTGTCGCTACTATTCTTGGGTTTCCATCATCATTTAGTATACCCATGCCAACATCGAAGTCGATCCACTATATTCAATTACCACCTCCATCTCTCACCATTGTCGCCCCTCAATACTCTAATGCTTGCAGTGTATTCCATCACAGGCATGGAGGAGATAATACAAAGGCAACATAAACCTCCTTAGCAAGATGGATCGGTTGTCTTTCTGTTGGCTAAGATAACTCTAGATACTGTCAACTTGAATGCACTTCAACATGCTTTGGAATTTCAAGGTCGATGCGTTCTAAGAAGTTAGTCCAATTGACAACCGAAATCAATACCATATTCATGTAACCCTACAAAGAAGATTTTGTACCACTTTGGAGACCATCATGTTTTTTAACGTTAATCCTACTTTAATAAGTAACGTCTAACACAAATATCCATCGCATGTCAGAGCTCATTTGCCACTAAAGAAACCAGGCTAGCCGGACGCGAATTAAACAAGCGAATTCGAAAAAAGTTCCTATTTTGGATTTTTGTTGGGCCTATGAAGTCTAATTGATTTTCGATCCAATCTATTTTTTTAAAATAAAATCTTATTTTATTTAATTTTTTCAAAAATGGCGTTTAATTTAAATTAATTACATTATTACGAGCATATCAACTACAGTCATATATGTATAGTTCACGTGCAACATAGAAATAGTGTTTATGGTTAATGTGTATGTTTATTGGTGCTATTATTTACACTACAATGAACAATTCTCCCTTTATGTATGCCTTTGTTGTCCATAGTTTTATATTGAAATTATAGAATGTAATAATTATATATACACATAGTTTACTTATATATATATATATATGTTGTAAAATTATTTTAACTAATCACCGACAATTTACATATAATATGATAATTAATGAGTTTAAGTTAGCATTTAAGAAGACGAAAAGGTGAAGGTCTTTTAACAAAAGTTTACATATATTTATTATTTGATGATTAATGAGTTTAAGTAGGCATTTAAGAAGAAAAAAGATAGAGGTTTTTTCCCCTTCCTTTACTTGTTTTTTGTTTTCCTTTTCAAATCCCATTTGAACACTCAAACTCTTAAATATATCTAAATTAAATATGACTAATTTTACGTGTATTGAAATCTAGAATCGAGATTCCAAAATATAATTTGGATTGGGGAGAATTCAAAATTAGGTTTATGTCTTTAACGAAATATATTTTAAATTTGAATTAGAACACTAGTTCTAAAAAAAGGGTTTAAACTTCATATAATTTGTTAAAATTTAACTTTAGCCTTTAATCTTTGTAAAATGTTTTAAATGAATACTTCTAAAACAAATTTAATTGGTATTATAATGATGTTTTTATAGATCAATTTTAAAATTTGAATCATAACACTTGTTTAAGAAAATTGTTTAAACTTCATGTAACCTATTAATAAATTAACCATTTACCTTTAACTGGTATAACCATTGTTTCAAATGGATACTTTTAAAATAAATTCAATTGATATTACAAAAAAGTTATTTTAATGTTCCAAACATTTAAACCAAATTCAATCGGTATTAAAAAAATTACTTTCATGTTTCTGTATTTTTTTTTAAAATTTAAACAATTGGAATATACAAATTGAGTCTAACAACTTAGGCACATATAAATTCGTTATAACATATATAAAATCTAGTCTGCATATTCAAATGATTTATATATACATGTGATAATAAAATTGAAAGTTTACCTAAAAGAGGTAGCCTTTGATTTGCACCTTAAATGAAGAGTAACTTCTTAGGTCTCAAAGATCCACACACAATCCTTGCAAGAGATGAATGAACAACTTATGATTCGTTTTACCTGATGGTCTTCATTTAAATCTGAAGTTTATTTATTTAGGGATAAGGGGATAAAATTTTGTCCATAACTATGATAGGGAGGAGAGAAAAATGAATGAAATGAATTCATGAATATATTTTAATTAAAAGAACGAAACCTTTCCTTTCTTTCAATTAATACTTCCTTAATTAATTCCTTTAATTCTCTCTCCATCCTCTCCACTTCAATGCATGGTCGAGCCTATAGTAGCCATTATATGGAAACAAATTTCCACTAATCTCTAATGCAATTATCTTTGATTAAACTCGTTCAAAGCTACACCAATATCGTATATCGATGCACAAATATAATTTCTATAAATGTATTTGGATAATTATAAACAACTCCTAAACATCAAATAAATTTAATAATAATTAGTATTTCAAAAATATTAATTTATTAATTTACAATATTTTATATGTTATTTAAGTGGTGTGATTTTTTTGGAGAATTCATTAATACGATTATGCGACTCAAAGGTGTAAACTCAGCCAGCGATTAATATTGAATAATTCGAATATTAACGTTAAAGTCACCTTTATGGTGTCATATTTTTGCTGTATTCATCGCTTACACGTCTTTTTGGTAAAATCCAATTTTGCTATTTTAAGAGGTACCTAATGTTTACCAATAGCTGTTATCCAGCATTTTGACCCGGCTATATTCGAATTGATTGGATAAGTTAGGTTCGACTGCCATCAAGGCCAATAAGTCCAAAGCGATGATTGTGGGGTCCATAAGTCAAGTACATATGATAATATGAAGCCGTGGTCAAATGGTATCAAGAAATATTCTATATAGTACGTTCTAAGTATGGAATATAATTCAAAAAAGGGATCGGCAATAATCCCTCTCAATCATAGAGGTCAGCCTAATTCAGCCAAACAAGGGCAACTCAATGGAAAACAATCAATATCTCAAAATCCATAGGTCCAATGCATATGAAATTTTGGAAACAAGAAGTGGGGACCCTAGGGAGCCTTCCTTAGGGATCGCACCTCAAAAGGGCTAAGCATGAGGGATCAACCCTCTTCCCTTAATTGGGATCGACCAGAATCAAATAAATACTCACACTACAGCAAATATCGAGCAATAACTCAAGTTCTGCTAATCCAATTGGCATGAAACTTGGAGGCTAAGGATATTACAACATGGAAAAGCTCACATAGAGATCCCACTCCCAAATTCCTCAAAAATAGTGATCGGCTCTGATCCCTACCCTTGGGATTTAGGCTATGCGATCCCTCTTATAGGTCTATATGGTTTTAAAGATCTTTCTGTCGAATTTTCAAGGAGATATTTCTCCTTCTTTCTCTATAAATACAGGCTTGATTGTTCATTTTCGGGGCCTTTACGCTGCTTGTTGCTCTATACTCTATTGTAACTAAGGATTTTCATATTATCCCTATTGTACATAGTTTAAAAAATGATTAATAAAGCTATCTATTCAAAGTGGACGTAGACAAACAATGCCGAACCACCATAAATCGTTGTGTTCTTTCTATTGCTTTAATTTTCTATCATTTAATTGCTTGTTTCCTCTGTTTTCATTATATACCTTTCATTTGTTTCTCTACAAAAACCTCAATTGGGGGTTTGTGCCAATTTTTTATGCAAATATTTTGGTGCTTTCTTTGAAATGAAGATTCTCAGCCCTATTTGGATCCCTTTGCTGCTAGTAGATTGCATAGATCTCCCAAAGAGATCTGTAATTGTCTTCAAGAAGCTTATTCATCTATTTAAATTTGCAAAATCCTTTGGAAAACTATCAATAATGATTTGGAATACTAGATCTACCTCTCAAAATGCAGAAGGAAACGAGAATGCTAGCCTCCAACAAGGAAGCCCGAGCAATCTACTAGTAGATGTGAATGCTACCAATCCATTTGATGTCCAAAATCCAGATGATTCCATCACAAGAAATGATTTCTAGAATCCGATGAGAGAGCTAGTGGATAGCCGTCGATAATTGAACCAACGATTCAAGCCAATATCGATCTAATGAACCAACTCAGGGAGCAATAGCATGGGAAAACTGGGAGAGAGTCAACCCTTTATTCTACGTCAGAGAGTTCTAGTTCATCAGACGAATATCATAGACTAGACATCGCATAATTGATGGATATCACGTAGAAGCTTCTGGACATCAATAGGACTGATCGGTGCCAATCCAACTATAGGGATCGAGGCCAATCCCTATTGCAGAGGAGGAAGCTTGCCTTTTCATGGTAGGGCACAAGTTAGAGCCGCTACGATTGATTTAGATGCTGGAGTTCAAGTGGATGCGGACTAGTTACCTCCCTGTAATGATGATGAAGTGAAAGTATGCGTTATACATCGAGAGGATGTTGAACAAAGAAGGCTTGGAACGATCCGTCGACATCGATCGGAGCATTCACATGTGGTGGAGCATAATTACCACTTGGTTCCAACTATCCAAACGTCGGATTTGTCGGCTATGGTTAGATAGCTAGTAAGGGAGAGCCAAGGCTTGACCAATGATGATTGAAGGATCTTAAGAAGCCACACCTCATTCACTACAAATGTCCTACATGCGGGGTATCCAAGGAGGTTCAATATGCCATCGATGCCTGCCTACGAGGGAAAACCCGACCCCAGGTAGAACATCATGGGACAGAATGGCTGAGCTGATGATGTAACAAAATGCAGATGATTTCCTATTACTCTCTCTAGCATAGCAACGGTGTGGTTTACAAGATTACCCTCATGGTCAATCTCTATATTTGACAATTTAGCGACGAAGTTTGTGGAGCAGTTTTATATGCATGCGACTCGCCCCAAAGATGTAATGTCCCTATCCAACGTGTTCCAGGCTCCGGGAGAATCGCTGAAAGATTATTTGGAGAGTTTTCATATGGCCATCACAAAAGTCAACAATCTGAATGGACATTTAATAGTGATGACGGTAATAAGAGGGATTGATCCAGAATCAGACTTTGGCGATTGGTTAGCTAGTAAACCGTCTGCAACATTGGAATGTTTCTATGAAAAAGCACCTCGGTATTTGAGGAAAGAGTAAGCTAGATGCTCGGGGAAGAAGAATGTTGTGGGACTAAGTGGAGAGGGAGTGCAGAGTAACCTTTCAGTGAAACAGTATGGGGAGAGTTTTGGAAAGGTTCAAGAAAGTATCCAAAATAAACTGAATCAGCAAAAGAAAGGCGGTAATCAGGACCGTGAATGAAAGAGGGATTTTGGAAGAAGAAAGCCTAAGATTCTAAGTAAGATACCTACAAACCACTAAATACATCTCTAAAGAACGTCTACTTGTCTACCTGCAATACCATGCAGTATAAGAAATCACCTCCGAAAGAATCGACAGAGAAGCAAAAACAAACCAAAAATATTAACGATTCCATGAATGTTATGGTTACAACACGAATGAATGTAGGCGTCTCCAAGATGTTATCGAGAAATTGATTCGAAAAAGAAAATTACAGCAGTTTATCAAATCCCCATTAGGATGGCAGGTAGGGGACAACCGACCCTAACCGAGGACAAGCACCACACAGGGACGAGGAGCCCGCGTGGACTGGTGGAAGATTAGTGATCAATAAAATAGTCGAAGGACCACATCCAACTGATAAGAGCTGGCACGAGATGGAGTGTTATGCTAGCATGATCAAGCATATGAATTTTGAGTGTTGTGGGTACAGAAGATGGGGCTCCGACAAAATAGTAGCATACAATGGCAGACAACATTGTATTTGGAAACAAAGATGCAGACAAGGTGGAGGCACCAACAATCGACCTAATGGTTATTTCGACCATGATCGGCCCCACCTTAGTGAGGAGGATCTTAGTTGATTGTGGAAGTTCCGTAAATATAATTTTCAAATAGGCTTGCGTTCAAATAAGTATGGAAGCCAAGGACATGAAACCATCTAAAGCCCGCATTCAAGGCTTTAATGGTGTTACAATTGAAGCTGTCGGTTATGTCGAATTGCTTATGGAGTTGGGAGAAGGTGACCGTAGGAGAGTATGGATTTTGTTATTTGTTGTTTTGGATGTTAACTCTAATTACAATGCATTTTTGGGCCGACTAGTCCTAGCTGAATTTCGGACAGCCCTTTCCCTATGATGTTTGACTTTGAAGTTCCCAACTGATAATGGTGTTGGAGTTGTGCATGGCGATCAGTGATTGGACATGCCTGCTATGTGGCTGAACTAAGAGATTCTCAATGGAAGGAGAAAGTTAAGGATGTGGACAAGTCTCTCCGCATCCAAACCACTGAAGATTGACAACCAGCGCCTGGGCGTTGGCTCTGGCGATACAGTCAATTCTATAAAGACACAAATCTGAGGGATTATGAGGAGGAGCACAAAGAGGCCAAGGCTACACCGATCAAGTTGACGATTGACATCACGATCAGCCACGACAACCCATCATGGGTCGTAAAGATCGGATCACAGCTCAGGCCCCCCGATGATGAAAGAACTTATTTGTTTTCTCTGAGTGAATCTTGACGTGTTCGCTTGGACTCACTCTGACATGTGTGGGATCTCGCCTGCCATTATGAGCCATGCATTAAATATCGACCAAGGCATGTCTCGATGAAACAGAAAAGGCGTGGCATGGATCCAAAGAGATTTGTTACCCTAAAAGAGGAGGTGGATAGGCTCAAAGACAATGGGTTTATTTGCGATGCCCTCTACTTTAATAGGTATCTTATGCTTATGATAAAGGACAATGAAAAATGGTGGACATGCATTGATTACTCGAATTAAACAAGGCATGTCCAAAAGACAGTTTTCCTCTTCCAAGGATCGACCAACTAGTTGATTCAACCGCAAGATGCATGTTGCCATCTTTCGTGGATGTGTACTCTAGATATAATCAAATCCTGATGCACATTCCCGATCGAGAGCACACCAACTTCATTACAGACGTTAGATTGTATTACTATGTGGTAATTCCATTTAGACCGAAGAATGCTGAAGCAACCTATCAACGCCTAGTCAAAAAAATGTTTAAAAATTATATTGGAAATACAATGAAGGTATACGCAGATAATATGCTTGTAAAGTCACAACAATCAAGCAACCACATTTAAGACTTAGCAAAAACGTTCGATATCCTTTGATATTACGAAATAAAGATTAATCCTCCGAAATGTTCTTTTGGCATTGCATCAGGAAAGTTTTTAGGTTTCATCGTCATTGCTCGCGGAATCGAATCTAATACCGAGAAGATTCAAGCAATTCTAAACATTCAGACAACAAAGACCATTAAACAGGTATAGAGTCTAAATGGGAAGGTTGCCACCTTAACTCGATTTATTTCTAAAGCCATCGATAAACGCATTCCTTTCTTTGATTTGATTAGGAGAGGGAAAAGGAACTTTGAATGGATGCAGGATTGTGAAGACGCATTCCAAGATTTGGTAAACCACCTAGAGTGGCCTCCCATCTTGTCAAAGACGGTGGATCGTGAAGACTTGTATATCTACTTGGTAGTATTGGTACATGCTATAAGTACTACACCGCTTCGTGAGGAGAATCGAGTCTAAAGTCCAGTCTATTATATTAGCAAGCGATTAACAGGAGCTGAAAGGAACTATCCGAAGATAAAGAAATTGGTGTACTGCTTTTTGATTGATTCATGAGAGCTCCGCCCCTATTTTCCCTATTTTCAGGCTCATCTCATCAATGTTTATACCAATTTACCATTATGACATGTCCTATAGTGACCTGAGACGTTTGGAAGGTTGTTCAAATGGAACATCGAACTGAGCTAATTTAACATCATTTATCTCCCTCGGAGAGCCATCCAGGGACAGGCGTTGGCGGACTATATAGTAGAATTCACCGCACAAGATAATCTCCCAGAGAGCTGTGAGCCCGTATCATTCGGTGAAAAATGAATACGGGAGGAGCATCCAATGATTACTATCCTAGAGCCAGAAGCTCTGATTGCTGGACTCAAACTTGCCAAAGAGCTAAGGATAAAATCTCTTGAAATCTTTTGCGATTCCCAGTTGGTAATATATCAAGTCAGGGTAGATACCAAGCTAAAGAACAATAACTCGCTCCGTACCTTATCTAGGTCCAAGAGCTATTGACTAACTTTGAGTATTATGACAACACGCACATTCCTCGAGATTAAAACAAAGAGGCCAACTCATTGGCAAAGTTTGCTAGCGCTGGAGATGCATAAAAAATAGGCTTGGTCCCAGTCGAAGTACTACACTCTTTGAGCATAGACCAGATGAAAATAGAATGGGTACTAGAAATGGAGCCTGAGAAGGAGTCATGGATGACTTCGATTAAAGATTTTTTGCTATAAGGAGTCCTTCTCGAATGAAAGAATGAAAGGCGAGAAGTCCTCCCCAAAGCTTCACGATATTTCATTTAGGAAGGAGTCATACATAGAAAGGGTTTTCCATTCCTCTGCTCTGGTGTATCACTCATGATGAAATAAAATGGGTCCTAAAAGAAGTTCATGAAGGGGAATGTGGCAATCACACGAGGGGTAGGGCAAATCCTAGCAAAGAAAAATACTCATACTCCGTTATGGGTATTATTGACCGTCTGTCAACCGAGATGCTGTAGATTACGCTAAGATATGCGACAAGTGGCGGATGTATGCAAAAGTTCCGAGAGCTCCACCAATGGAAATCACACAAATGGTTAGTCCATGGACGTTTTCGATATAGGGCATAGATATTATCGGTTCATTACCGATCTCTAAAGGTGGTGCAAAGTGCGCCATCATCCCAGTTGATTACTTCACCAACTTGGCTGAAGCAGAAACTTTAGCTACGATCGCAACAAAGAAAGTAATCAACTTCATTGTCTGAAGCATCATCTGTCATTTTGTCCTTCCATGAACTATTGTAACTGATAATGTGACTCAATTCGGCAACATTGAATTCAAAGACTTCTGCAATCAACATCGTATTGAAAAGAGATTTAGCAACAGTTGCTCACCCTTAAGCAAATAGACAAATTGAAGTTGTAAACAAAATCATAAAGTCCATTCTAAAGAAGCATTTGAAAAAGGCTAGTGGAAAGTGGGTGAATGAACTACCAACAATATTATGGGCTTACAGAACAACTCACAAGTCCATGACTGGCCATACTCCATTCGTCCTTTCTTACTGCTTCGAAGCCATCATTCCTGTTGAACTCGGATTTCCTTCTCATTGAGTGACCTACTACGATCCTAGAACGAATAGAGATCTCCTCTTAGAATCCCTAGACTTTGTAGATAAGAAACATGAAGAAGCTGGTTTGAGGGCAGCTGCGCATTGACACCAAGTCACCTGATATTACAACACTATAGTCCGACCTAGAACCTTTGAAATTAGTGATCTCATCTTGAAACGGGCTTTCCTGCCTCATCACATATGAATTCCACTTGGGAAGGACCATATGTCATTGAATAGAGGCTTGGAGAGGGAACTTTCAAACTCGCGACTGTTGATGGCATCATTCTACCAAGAGCGTGGAATAGCGAGCATTTACAATGCGATTTCACTAAGTTTATTCTTTTTCATTCACGTGTATTCAATTTATGAATTTTCTTTAGCATTTGATTTTACAAATATGTAATAAGACAAATTATGTCATTCCTTTCCATTCGGATTTTTTTTTTGAAATTTCCTTCATATTTGTGATTATTGTAGCATTATATGTTAGTTACAGTACCCGACTAACTTATATTGATATGTTCAAGCAGGTTCCTAGAGTTTAGAGCAGCCCATTACATAAGTTCACGATTGAACTAAAACAAATGAGCATGGTCTATACGTTCATTCAATGATTCTCTCTCACTACTTGATGGACGAAATACCTAACGAGGAATGGATGTAACTTGACCATCCGATAACCAAATTAATCCTACCAAGCGTGGGACAGACATGAATCAAAAGCGATCATGATGATAAAAATGTGAATTACGGATCTTAAGGCTAGGATAAACACAAGATGGGGGTTAATAGTGTTTTAATAAATTACTAAATCTTTTAGAGTTTTTGTTAATTTAAACATAAATGTATGCAATATTCAGACACATATATGATCACAGAAACAAACACAGATGCAGAAATAAAGTAAAAGCAGTAAAGGAAAGAACACACCGGATTTTATGCTGGTTCGGAGTTACCCTACATCCAGTCCCACACACAAGTACGGATTTCCTTTCAAAAGCAATCTTTACAATTACACCCTCAATTTCAAGGCTACGAGGTACACCCTCCAGATTCACAATCCTCTGGGTAGAGATACTTGATTTCACAAGCAACAAGTTCATCCAATTGATTTCTAGGACTACAATCACACCTTTTCTCACTTGATGGATTTACAAGGCTACAATCACACCTTTTCTCACAGAAATGATTACAAAGAAGCCTATAACTCTAAATAGCACTGAGGATCTTATTGAGATAGTGATAGAGAATCAAACCAGAAATGATCTATTTAGATCCAATATTGATTTCGGCAGAGTAATGGTAAGAATATGTATAAAGAAATGTGGAAGAAGAAGAGGAGCGTAAACCAGAAAAATATGATTAGAAATTCGTTGAAAACATCCCCTATTTATAGAAGAACAACAACCATGTCCATTCGTGAAGGGATATGAGAATAGACACTTCTTTTGAAATTCAAAATTTTGAAATCAACTGCCACTATGTCGATATGGGTATCTTGGGTATGTCGACATCCCAAAGGAAATTTTGGTGTTTTGTTTTTCTTTGAAAATAACTTTTATCTTATATTAAAACTATTTTAAACTTTTATAAATATACTTAAATATAGTCAAAATACATACATAAATATAGAGAATAATATTTTGGTATATATAAAATTTTACTATAATTTTATATTTAAATCTAAGTATAAATATTAAAAGTTAAATATATTATTATTAAAGATAATTTAAAACCAAGGATAATTTGATTTTGAAATTAAAGATTGTTTTGAGGCTAAAAATATTTAAAATCAGGATAGATGTTTTTGATTCTTTTAAAAGGAAGGTTTTGAAAACATTTTGAAAATAAGATATAATTTTGTAAAATCATTTTGAATGAAAGTTAGTGGATACACAACAATGTTCCACTAGATTTTTCGTAGGTTCCATCCTATTAAGGGTTCCATCCCTTTAACAGGCTTGAAGTGGATTCCATTCCACGAATAAATTGGATTTTAAGATGTCAGTTCTTTTCTAGGAGTTTTAACAAAATTCCTAACTAAGTTACTTATTCTTGAAATCTTGAACTCTTGATAATCTTGGTATTCTTGATATCTTGAATCTCTATACTGTACAGTCTTCATTCTTGGTACCTGCATGGTTAAATCCTACATATACATATATTTCTAAACTATAATGTTAGTATTTATATTTTATAATACTATTCTAAGGTTGTTGTCATCAAAACCATCATCTCAAGGACTAACACATGATACGACTGATCGCTCGCTAAGTGAAACCCTGTACTTGGGGCTAAATCAATCAATCAAGGAAATTACGGTCAAACTGTTTTCTAAAGTAACTCTAAGTCCCTAGAGTTTAAACTAGAGTATAAATACGAATTAGGTACGATTCGATCACCCGCCAACTAACTCTTATCCCCAGAGTGCGGATATGAGTATAAACAAATAGATGAGTGCGGTTTGACCACTCACTACACCATAAACTCCGACCTAAAACCAACAGAAGGTGTAAAAACTAGCAAAGGATGGAGTTCGACTATCCATTATCTAACTCCACTAACCCAAGATTGGGGACATGAGTATATTAACTCAAACCGCTAAATCCAATGGCATAATACAAAGGCTTGAGCCCAGTGTTTGATACAACTTGAGGCCACGACCACATGGAGGCCTTGAGTGAAAATTAATGGATGGTTATCCTAATTAATGAGCAATGAATTACAAGTACATTAAATGAAAAAGTAATAGCTCACCTACTTAAACAAAATTCGTATAAGAGTTCTACAGAAAATAAAGAACTTTTATCTGCTCATTAAACTTGAAAATCATGATACAAGTTTATCCAAAAGCGGAGGTCATACTCGCACAATCAATGCTAACAAAGAAAAAAGCAGCTATATAAGCTATATACAAACAATCAGAAGTGATGGTTATTTCTATTGCCCCTTTTCTCTTTTGGATTTCTTGGGAGTGGCACCACCCGAGCTTTCGCCTGTTCTTTTTGATCCTTTACTACCCTTAGCAGGAGAGATTTTAGAGGTTGGAGGGACTTCTTCGAGAACCAACCCTCTGAGTGGAATGACTTATAGTGGAATGAGATTGGATTGTCAACGTCCATATCAATGGGTTCAGCTTTAGCGTTTTCCTTCAATAACTCCTCTCTTTCAATGCACTCCTTCAAACTGAGCTCATCAGTATGTTAGGAGGCACTAGTGACCACAACATCATATGACTCATCTAGCAGCGGCTAGTCATCATCTTTTACATCATCAAGTGCTCTGATAACTTGAGCATTGAGCCCTAGAATGTTGCCATTGGGATTTCAGTAAATGTCGATTGTTACACCATGGCGGAACCGCTTTCTAGAGTTTGGCTGGGACCCGAAAGACCTGCAAATTCGTGGGAAGAAGAAAATAAGCCCATGACTATTAGCATGAGGAACGAAACCTCTCAAATAATGGAAAGTAAATCGAGATACCTATGTTGGTTGACTTTCAGTTGTCTCCAGAATGCTCCCTTCTAGAACAGGAGTCATCACCTTTGATTGATAACCGGGTCTATCCGAATCATAGCTCTGATTATGTCCTGGCCCAAGTGAAACTGATGCTCCGGCTGTTTGAAGTTAAACGGACCTTTGGGATTGGACTTCGAAGCCTCAATAATGTTTTCCCCTTTGCTGAGGTGCTAGAATATCAAAGTATCAATGCCTCGCATCAGCAAGATCTAAAGGTTCATCCTTACGAAGGATTTCCCGTACCAGTTTCTCCCCACCTAAATCAACTCCACCAAGGGCTTTCTTCTTCATTTCAACAATTTATTCCCAAGCCCCAGAAAGCGATTCAAGATAGCCTTTTCTAAGAAAACTTAGATCCCGATGGATTAGGACTTTAACATTATATTCAACAATTAAAGGATTGAACATGTCCTTAATCAAATTCCAACCAGCTTCTTTGCCATCCTCCAATTGGGCCTCGATCTGCTCTCTAACTTTGTTGCAGCCGGCTTTCTTTCCTTTTTCCTTAAGGACTTCAATTTGAGCGAGTTGCTCATTAATTTTAATTTTTAATCCATGGGTTTCGATGGCCTCTTCACAACATCTTTGAGATTCCTCCTAAGCTTCGAATTTTTCTTCCTTCTCTTTTTTAAAAAGTTCTTCAAGTTCCTTAATGCGGCATGCCAGAACGTTTTTCTCTTTTTGCAAATTGTCCTTTTCTAGAACAAGCACACTGTTGTGGTTGAGGGCAGCATCTAACTCCTTTTTATGAGTCGTTTCCAGACAACCAGCCGCCTTGGATGTTTTTTTTTCACTCTTCTTTACCGCGGTTAGTTTTGTTGTCGACTTTGAAATTTCATCATCTTGGTTTTTAATTATGTCTTTATAATAAATTGCCTCTAGCTTGAGATGATCGACTTCATGCTGCCTCTTGATAGACATCTCGGTGATTTTCTTGGCTAAATGCTGGAATGCTTCATGTTGCACGAAATCATCATTGACGCATGCAAGTGAACTCGCTTTAGCACTCCCTGGAATTGTATAGATAGAAGAAGAAAGTTCAGTCCATCAAAGAAATTTTTGGAAATTTGACCTTAAGTTCAACCAATCTTTCCACCCTAGAGTCCTATGGACCTGTGGTAGTCAAAAATGAATCAAATTTAGCGTTTGGGGATTTTCTTGACCTACGATCGTAGGACTATCTAAAACTAAATGAAGCCGAATAATGCTTAGGTCATTTAACAATGGGGAGCTTGGGAAGAGGTCTGACGGTCGCAATGTACAGGAAAATTAGGCTGAGCTTCTTGATGTGACGATTGAGATTGGGACTTGTGGTTAGAAAATAAAGACTCCCTCGAATGACGACTTCTTCTTCTCTCACTTGATGCCTACCCGAGTCTGGACTACGAATGGATCCATATTGTGTTGAGGAGCCCCTCAAGCGATCGAAGGTACAAGATTTTGGACATAGCACCTGCAAACCAAACAAGAGTGTATAAGTGACCATTAAATTAAAGATATAAAAAAATTGTGCAACAAAGTGATTGTGAGTGTCATAGTGTCCCCCCGACGAACCAGTTATTATAGCCTTGCTCGAACAGTTATTTCCCCTTTACTAGTGGGAGGAATGTCGTCATCAATCCTTGTGGAAGAATTGAGCTCCTCAGTACTGATGTTGGAGAAGTCATAGGTCATGATATCATTAGCGATCGGGAGATATGAGAACCCTTCCATCGAACTTTCTAAATGTTGAGAGGAAGACTCCTCTTCTTCAATAGAGGTGATGATAAACTCGGTCTCTTTAGCGGTTTTTCTCCCACGAAGTTTATAAGCAAACTTTTTTCCTCTCCTTGTTGGCATGTGAGAATGCGTGCCTTGTGATGCTTCAACCACAGATGCATTGCCTGGACCTGCATCGGCATCGCTGTGCTTGTTGGCCTCATTAGCTCTAATTTCGCCCTCTTTGGTATTGTCCTGAGCTCCCTAGATTGGAGGCACGACAGGTTTATTAGCGACGCCTTCTTGTTTTGCAGCATTCCCTGGTGGTGCAATGCTTTCTGGAAGCCCGATGCTACGACCTTCTTCTAACAGCCCAAAAAGAGATAACTATTCATAAGCTACAAGGGATCTAATGTCCCTGTCCTCAACTAGGGTGGCACGGATTGTAGAAACTGCACTTGAGAAATTATCGCCTTCTTGACTTGGATGGACACCTGTAAATTTTCAAAGTATTAATCAGTTTAGGATATGACTTGGGCTAAAGAATTTGAGAATAAAGTGAAGACAAAACTAACATCCTTCAACCATCGCCTCGTGAAGCTAGGCAGATAATGAATGTAGAACCATTCGTGTTTAAAGATGCTGAACTTATTCCAAGCGCCAGTTAGAAATTGATAGTTGGGCGAAGGCTCGAGGAAAGTGTAAGAAAGGCTTTATGTCCGTCATTTGAAATTGTAAGTAAACCTAACGTCATCAAAAGATGACCGACGGAACAAAACATCCATAGCAAGAAAGTGCCATGAAGAAAAGCATAGCTGTTCAGAAGCAGCTGAGCAGGAGCTATTCCAAGATAATTTAGCATCTCTTGAATAAAAGAATTAAAAGTGGCACAAATCTGGCCGAACACATGAATTTATTGCATGCCATATACCCCTCTAGGGGAAAGTGAGCCCTGTTATTCACCGATGGGACTAGAACCTCACCAAATGAAATACCATGTTTAGAGCATAGTCTATGGAGAGCGACCTCACCAATTCTGGAGGCTTGGGATATCGTCGGGTTATCCGGAAATACAACACCTTCTATAGTATCAGGGGTAGGACTTATCCTTTCTAACGGAAGGATGGGAACATCAGAGAAAAGGTCGACCAATAGGCCAGAAACTTCTCAGTTTCATGGTTAGGGGAAAGTCTGCCGAATACAGTTGCAGAACTTGACCTGGCTCTAGGATTACTATGTTGTGAAGGTTGTCCAAAAGGCATTGCGGCTAAATGCTCTGAAAATCTGAAGCCCATATCAATTAAACTCAATAGATGATTGGAATTAGTAAAAATTACTTGTCCTCATATGCTAAGTGTAAACTAATTTGGTGTTGTGCGGTGCAGAGATAAACAGTTCAAAATTAAAAGCAAAAGCAAGTGACAAGACTTTGGATTCCAACCAGAGTGACCGTTATCGCTGACCGTCTCAACTGGCGTTTAGATTGATCTACTGTGTAAGCTTTGGGATTGACCATCGACATATCAAAGTGTGAAGTCCATTATTGAAGTCCATATGTTAAGTTTTAGTTCATATTCTAAGTCTCAGGAGTTTGGTCATTCAATTTCGAGTTTGCTATTGGATATGCAAGTCCCGTTGTTCATGATCGTCATATGTTCAAGTTCATAGAGGTGATATTGATTCTAATTGTTCATACAAGTGAATATGATTTGGTTTGCTCAAGTGTTCAAGTTCAATTCAAAATGCTTAGGATCGCCTAAGTACCCATAGCCGATCCCTCTATCAAAAAATGTCCGACCACTCTTATGAAGCAAAACAACTGATCCCTCTTAAAAAGCCTATGACCGATCCCTTTACTTAGCCGCATTCACACTTCTCTTAAAGCAAATAATTGATCCCTCCATGCTTCACAAATGATCGATCCCACTTTACTTCACAAAGAACCAATCCCTCTCTACATCAATAACCAAACTGATCCCTCCACTTAACAATTGAACTGACCCCTATGTCAAACCTAGCATAACCGATCACTTAGTAAGTACTCCATCAACATCCCTCTTTGAACTTCAATACCGATCCCTTCACGTGGTACAAAAAATGCTTGGCCGATCCTTCTGCTTTCTTCATGCTTCATTCTTTTCTTTCTCCTCCTCTACTACCTCGGTGAACCCTGCATCGTCATCATCCATCTCATCTCCTCCAAACTTAACGCATGATTAACATAAACAAAACCCGTTATCTCATCACGTGCCAAAGTAAATACAAGAGAACCTACCTAAATATAAAGAATACGAGTTGCTTAAAGGGAAATGCTAGATTTCGATTTGAAATGAGGATGGAGTGGTGGTATAGAGCAAGATGAGGATGGCGAGTTTAAGGATGGAGGTGATATTTGATTTGAAGGGAAGGGATTGGGTTTCAAGTTGGAAGTGGAGGGTTCTGAGGCGAGCTTGAAGGAAATAAGAAAACAAAAGAAATGAAGTAAGGTGAGGAAGGGAAGTCAGGTATTGACTTATATATGGAGTCTAAGGGTTCGGCCGACTTCCCTTATTTACAAGGTGGAAAATTGTTTAAGTCCGCCAAGTAATAGGGATCAGGTACGATCCCTACCCTAGGGAGAAAAATCTGATCCCTGTGTTTAAAAATAAAATAAAATAAGAAAGAGGAAAAAGGGATTGGTTATAAAATTTCCGATCCTTAATAAAAACAAAAAGAAAAAGGAAGGAATCGGCCCTATGTAAAAAAATAAAGAGAAAGAAAGCGAGAGAAGGGATCGTTTACAAGCCCTATGTGCATGTAAGCATGTACATTAAAATTTGCGATGACTCGTGAGCGTGTAAATCCATCCTAGAACCAAAGACAAGAACATGTACCTGAACGTGCACATGTATAATCCAAAAGTTCAATTTTTAAAATCGAAAGAAATCGAATTCAAACCTAAATCTTTTAAGGTCAAGGCTAGATCAGATAGCCAAAGCTTACTAGTCTCGTAGAGCCACAATCGATATCAACTGATGGAATATAATCCTGAATTTATACTATTGGAAATCGAAAGCGCCATGACGGTCAAAGAGAGATAAGATAATTTAGGAAAGTAGTTCGACGAAAGGACAACGACTATTTAGAAAACTGGATGGATTTCTTGTCGATGACTATAACTTGCCTTGATTCAAAGCACATCTTGTTCAGCACAAGACGTACTTTGTGGGGCAAGTGTTATCCGATATTTTGACCCGGCTATATCCAAATTGATTGGACAAGTTAGATCCGACTGCCATCAACGCCAGTAAGTTCAAAGCGATGATTGTGGGGTCCAGAGGTTTAATACAGATGGTAATATGAAGTCATGGTCGAATGAAATCAAGAGATGTGCTATATAGAATGTTCAAAGTATGGAATGTAATTCAATATGGAAAAGGGATTGGTTATAATCCCTCTCAATCATAGGGATCGGTCTAGCCAAACAGGTGCAACTCAATGGAAAACAATCAATATCTCGAAATCCATAGGTCCAATGCATATGAAATTTTGGAAACAAGATGTGGGGACCCTATGGAGCCTACCCTAGAGAACGTACCTTAAAAGCAATAAGCAAGAAGGATCATCCCTCTTCCCTTAATAGGGATCAGCCAGGATCAGATACCTACTCACATTGCAGCAAATATCAAACAATAAATCAAGTTTTACTTATTCAATTGGCTTAAAACTTAGAGGCTAAGCATATTACAACATGGGAAAGCTCCCATAGAGACCACACTTCTAAATTCCTCCAAAATAGGGATCGGCGTCGATCCGTATTCCTTGGGATTTGGGCCATCGATCCCTCTTATGGGTCCATATGATTTTGGAGATCTTTCTCTCAAATTTTCAAGGTGAAATTTCGCTATCTTCGTGTATAAATATAGGCTTGAATGTTCATTTTAGAGACCTTTACACTGCTTGCTGCTTTGTACTCTATTGTAATTCATCCGATCACTGTTTGCTTAATTTACAAAGTGATTAATAAAGCTATCTATTCAAAGTGAACGTAGGAAAACAACACTGAACCACTATAAATCATTGTGTTCTTACTATTGCTTTGATTTTCCGTTATTTAATTGCTTGTTTCCTCTATTTTCATTTTATATTCTTAATTTATTGCTCTATAAAAGCCTCTGTTGAGTGTTTGTTCCATTTTTTGGTGCAAACAGTAGCTATAAGTAATATGCTGCCTAATATTTGAAGAGCGTTATGTACTTTAGTCTCAACGTATGAATTGATATCCTTTCTTAAAATATCTTAACTAGGGATATTTAAAATAATATGTTATTTTAATCTGATAAATTTCTCATTAGTACAACACATTACAATCACTACCCAGGTAACAAATAATTTAAGGATTTTCTGTTTAATATACTTCATTACTGGATTAATTATATCACAACATAATAAAGTATATTATTGAACTCAAACACTTCTATTGTGAATAAGATTGGTTATCAAGTTAGATATATATAACAAATTACAAAATTTCCCTTTGGGCATGTCCTTAACTCTATCAATCTCCCACTTGTACTTGAGGTGAATTATGGAATCTTATTACAACTTCTATAAACAGTTTCTTAAAACCAATCGAGTCAGTTCCTTAATGAATGGGTATGCTAAATTTTTTTAGTTATCTACTATACTAATTAACTCTTTTCAAGGATGACAATTTGCCATTATCATATGGAACTTGTCGGAGTATTTTTTCGACTTTCTATAAGCTTTAAGCCGTTTACGTACTATGTTGCAACATTGTTATCATATAACAATGTCATGAGATTCTCAACATTTGGGAATACCCGTAGCTCAGTTATAAATTTGTGCATTTACTTATACTTAATTGCATTATTATTCAAGATGTAATTAGCTCTGGATAAATCAGTCAATACTTATTATTTGGAACATTTCAATAGTAAAATTATTAATTAAGATTAAACATCAATTTAGGATTGTTGTACTATACTTGATATCACTTGTGACATACCCTATTTTGAGGTCCGAAACTAAATACTACGATCCATTATACTAATTTTTGGTAACAAATTCGGCTATGTTGATCATATCAATAATCAAAAGCACATGAATATGAATTTTTTTAAACACAATTAAATAGAAAATTTTCACATTTCGTTTCATAAATTACATTTCATATTCATTACATAATCCCATTCGCAATCTCTCATATAGAGAAAATATAATTATCACAATATACACATAGGCATACAAAACCAAACAACACATAGGATTAGACAAGAACTCCATAATAGCTAGATAGCCTCCTGCACGTCTCCAAAAGCTTATCCATCTTATTGAAAACCTGGAAACCCTTACTCCCAACCTACTCAAATGGGTACCCCGAAAGTTTAAGGGAAAAAGCAAAAACTCCAGGTCAGATGAATAGTCTGGCTTGAATAATAACCTACCATCTCAAATCAAAAATAAATATCTAGTGAGACCACGCCATTGAGCAAAATAGGTTTCCCCTTCATTAGTATATTAACCAACATATCAACCATATACTATGCTTTTACATCCACAATGGTTAAAACATAATAACAACATCATATGCAAGTATGCAATGGGAAGTCTGACTCATCTGTCAATTTAGGGTTATGTCTACCGTAAGTTCACCCATTCGCACAAAACTGACTATCTGTCTCAACTCATACTTTTCCTAGGGTCACTATGAACCTATTAGTTTTCATGGGCTGAATAATAACCTATCAAAGCTCTTAAGGACTACCTGTCCGGAATCATAGTTTTCATAGGATCACTAAGAACCTATTGGTTTCTACCAATAATAATTTCCAACCACAATTTTCATGAAATCACTATGAACCTATTGGAACTCTCGAATAACATGTCTCAAATCATAGTTTTCATGAAATCGCTAGGAACCTATTGGATATCCTCCAATAACACTTCTCAATCCATGTTTTTATGGGATCACTATGAACTTATTGGACCCTTCCAATACCATATCTCATATCGTAATCTTTTGATCAGTTCTAGGAATCCTATATTCGATCTCTTGGATGCCATTATACTCACTCGGGAAGTTACATCTGATTATACTCACTAATGGGTTAACCTAATTGGTTATTCTTCCCTTTTTATATCCTAGAATGCAGTTATGTGTCATGATGAAGTAAGTATGACAATAATAATCATGTAAATGGCTGATGAAATAAAATAAGAACATGTAGCATCCATCATTGAAATATGTTCCATCAATTAGCATCTTATAAGTACTTAACCTTAAATAATAACCCTTTCTGGTAATTTCAAATAAAATTTGGACTAAACAATAATATATTCCTTGAAAACATTTATCATTATATACGATTATTCCCTTTAATTCATATTTAAACAAGGAAAATATAGCCCCTTACTTTATCCAAAATATTATGCCAAGAGATTTATATATGCTTTTACAAACTATCGTTGATGAATTTCGAAGTCACTTATGTTGAATCATGAATTGTGATTCATGACAAAAAGCTTAAACGATCAGTGATGAGACTATACGATCAAGCGACAAAAAGAGAATGAGATATGCTAGCTATTAAACTACAAAGGAGGTGAGATTTCAAATCTAAGTATAGTATGATTATTTACTGAAGTTTTAGTCATAGATATGGTTTATAATTGTTAAAATCTATCCTCGAGTAGTTTACACATAATCAAAGTTGTTTTAAGATACAAATTTTTAAAAATATGTGCAAACTGTGCACTGACAACCAGGTCAGTCGACTGATAAAAAACAACCAGTCGACTGACCATGTTCAGTACATAGATATGCATTATTTTACACTATCTTTGAATATTCAGTAGACTGGTCGACTTTGGTCAGTCGACGGACCGACTCTAAAGGCTATTTTTTCCTAAAAAGACACTTCTAATTGCGAACCCAAGCCCAAGCTTCATAGCTGAAATTAATTCAAAACTAGTGGACTTAGTAAAACAAACCCAAGCTTCATGGCTACAAGTGATGATGTAAGTGAACTAAGTTTTGAAGATATGGTTGAAATTAATTCAAAACTAGTGGACTTAGTAAAACAAATTAAAAAGCAAAATGAGTTACAAGGAAAACTAAATAGATCTGAAATAGAAATTAGTATGCTAAGAGATGAAAAGAAAATCTAGAAGAAGGACTTGAAATGTCCCAAGAATCTAATTCTAATTTAAAATCTCAACTTTCTATGATAACTCAGGAATTAGAAATTCAGAAAAATAAAAATGACGATTTATCAGTAGAGATTGATGATTTAAAATCTAACACTAAAGTATTAGAGTCAGAAAATTCTAGTCTCAAAATCAAGTCAGAAGATATTAATAAAAATATTTCCAACTTCAATAGAGGACGAGTAAATCTTTCTACAATAATAGAAAATTCTTGGTCTACATCAAATAAAATGGGACTAGGATATAAGAAAATTGAAAATCCAAAGAAATCTGGAAAGTTTAAAAATAAGATTAAAAAAGATATTAAGAAGACAGTTTCTAAAGATTTTAAAACTATTAAGATATGGATTCCTAAAATAAATAACAAATTAATTAGGAATAGACATATCAAAACATTTATGGAAATTGTTCATAAAAATAAGAATTATAGTTATAAAGGGAATTCTGAACCCGCTTGGGTTTGGTTTCCTAAGACCTAACTCTTAGGACCCTAAAAGAAAAGTGGGTACCAACTTAATGTTTATTTTTTGCAGGTACCACTTAAAAAGAGAGGAAAATGGATCTTAGACAGCGGTTGCTCAGAACACATGACTAGTAATAAGGACATGTTGACTAACATTGTCCACTCAAATAGAGGAGCGGTCACTTTTGGAGATAATTCAAAAGGTTATATCGTCGGCAAAGGTGATGTGAGCAATAATGGTATCTCTAACTTACCTCACGTTTCTGATGTTTTATTAGTTAAAAACTTAAAATATAATTTATTGAGCATAAGTCAATTATGTGATAAAGGTTTTAATATATCTTTTCCAGAAAATAAATGCAATATTTCTGATAAAAATCAAAATTTAATTTTTGAAGGTATAATAGATAGAAATATTTATATTTTAAATATAAATGCAAATCATAATACAAACATGTGTTTAGTAGCCACAAAAAATGATTCTTGGCTATGGCACAAAAGATTTTGTCATATAAATTTTAGTACTATTAATAAAATAGCTAAAAATAAACTTGTTAAAGGACTACCTAATATAAAATTCAAAATTGATAATATTTGTGATGCATGTCAGTTAGGAAAATTAACAAAATCTTCTTTTAAATGTAAGAAAATCATATCTACAACACAACCACTTGAACTACTACATATGGACCTTTTTGGACCTACTCAAGTTCAATCTATTAATTACAATAGATATGTGTTTGTTATTGTAGATGATTTTTCAAGATATACATGGGCTATTTTCATGAAACATAAAAGTGATACTTTTGAGATTTTTTTAAAAAAGAATTCAAAATATAAAGAATTTAAAAGTTAAAAATATTAGAAGTGATCATGGAGGATAATTTGAAAAAGAAGTTTTTGAAAATTTTTGTAACAAGAAAGGAATTAATCATAATTTTTCTTCTCCTCGAACACCACAACAAAACGGAGTTGTAGAAAGGAAAAATAGAACATTACAAGAATGTGCAAGAACTTTATTAAATGGAAGCACTCGACTAAAACATTTCTAGGCAGAAGCTGTTGCAACTGCTTGTTATGTTTTGAATCGTGTTTCTATTCGACCATTAACAAAACACACCCCATATGAACTTTTAAATGGTAGAAAACCTGATGTATCTTATTTCAAAGTATTTGGTTCAAAATGTTTTATACTTAACACTAAAGATCAGCTTGGTAAATTCGATCCAAAATCCGATGAAGGAACATTCATAGGATATTGGGATAGAAGCAAAGCTTATCGAGTTTTTAATAAAAGAACTAAAGTAATCGAAGAAACTCTTCATGTTTCATTCGATGAAAATTTCAAAATTTCTTCTAACATTACAAACATTGAAAATAATTCTAATAAAATCATAACAATTTTTTTAGAAGATGATGATATTTTTCAAAATAATAATATTCATAATACTAGAGAAAATGAAAAAATTGTTCAAAATGAAAATACTATAAGATCTCCTCCAAGAATTCTAAGAGATTCAAAATATAATTGGAGAAATATATTCAAATGTAAGAACAAGACATCAATTAAATCAAATGGGCCATATAGCTTTTCTCCCTACTATAGAACCTAAAAATATTAAGGAAGCCTCCACTGATGACTATTGGATTATAGCTATGCAAGAAGAGCTGAACCAATTTGAAAGAAACGAAGTTTGGGAATTAGTTCCTAGACCAAGTGATAAATCGGTCATTGGTACAAAATGGGTTTTGAAAAACAAAGTCGATGAACTAGGTAATATAACTACAAATAAAGCTAGACTAGTAGCACAAGGATATAATCAAGAAGAGGGAATAGACTATAAAGAAACGTTTGCTCATGTCGCAAGGTTAGAAGCTATACGTATTCTACTGGCCTTTGTATGTTTTCATAACTTTAAATTATATCAAATGTATGTTAAAAGTGCCTTTTTAAATGGTTATATATAAGAAAATGTTTATGTTGCACAACCTCCTCTTTTCACTCATGAAAAATTTCCAGACCATGTTTATAAACTTAAGAAAGCCTTATACGGTTTGAAACAGGCATCCCGTGCTTGGTACGACCGACTTAAAAGCTATCTAATAGACTCTGGTTTTGAAATTGGAAAGGTTGATCAAACTTTATTTATTAATAAAACTAAACAAGATATTTTAAGTATGCAAATATATGTTGATGACATTATATTTGGTTCAAATAATCAAAAATTATGTCAGGAATTTTCGACTATCATGACAAATGTATTTGAAATGTCACATATGGGAGAACTATCCTATTTTCTTAGACTACAAATTAAGAAATTGCAAAACGGCGGTTTTATTAATCAAGAAAAATATTGTAATAATCTAATTAAACAATTTGGTATGGAAAACACTTCTGCCAAGCCAACTCCTACGAGTACAACTATACATCTCGACAGAGATGAAGATGGTAAGAGTGTCGACCAGAAACTATATCGTAGTATGATTGGATCATTACTTTACTTAACTGCTAGTCGACCTGATATTATGATAGTGTTTGTTTATGTGCTCGATTTCAAGCAAATCCTAAAGAATCACATATGCGAGCAGTAAAACGTATAATTCGTTATTTTAGCAAGACCAACGATTTAGGACTATTTTATCCAAGAGAATGTCCATTTGAATTAGTATCCTATAGCGATGCTTATTTTGGAGGAAGTCGGACAGATAGAAAAAGTACAAGTGGAATTTATCATTTCATCGGACGATCCTTAGTATCCTGGTTTAGCAAGAAACAAAACTGCGTTTCACTATCGATATGTGAAGCAGAATATATCTTTGCAGCTTTAGCAAGTGCCCAAGTAATCTACATGCAACAAACACTACAAGAATTTGATTTAACATTAAATAAATCTATAATATACTATGATAACACAAGTGCAATTAATTTATCTAAAAATACTGTCAATCACTCACGAACTAAACATATCGACATTTGTCGTCATTTTCTTCCTGACAGTATTGAAAAGGATATAGTAATTTTAGAATTTGTAAGCTCTGAAAATCAATTAGCTGATATTTTTACTAAACCACTCTATGAAATGTTTTTGGAAAACTAAGAAGAGAACTAGGTATAATTTCTTTTAAAGAATTATAATATTTAATCTAAAAAAAAGAATAAACAACACAATTTTTTTAGTGCTAACTCTTGAACTCGGCACCTCTAAATTGGAAGTCATATGTATTAACCATTACACTACTTGTTGTTTCACAACTATTTTTATAATGCATTTTTTCTTATGTTATTTTCAGTGTTTAATTTTCTTTTAAAAACCATGTAAAATTCTAATTATTCTACTCCTCTCATTATCTTCTGGTTATCCCTTATTCAACCTATCATTTGCTTTTTTTTACTACTTATTCTTATATATATTTGAAGGTTGTTTGTTTATCTCTCCATCTTGTTTGCTTTATTCATATATTATTTCTTTCTTACAACAATGTCCTCCCAAAACAACTCTCCATATGTCTCTGCATACTCTTCTATTGATTTTTCCACACCTTCCTCTGGATCTTCCAATTTACCTACACCTACTCCATGTCATGAACCGGCCAGACCATCCAACTATCATACTGGTTATACTCCAAAAAAAAAGAAGGCATGTCGTTTCTTATTCTTTGGGTCTCCATTAACAAAAGAAAGATTGATGATTTACATCATTATCAACGGGAATCATAGCAATTCAACGAGAAATGTACTATGAGCAAAAGCTAAATTCAAAACGATTTAGCTTTCTGGAGCAACCTGGCTGGAAATTTTGCGAAACATCTTCATCCGACGTTCATCAACCCATAATGTCTTCCTATCATTAGTCACCACAATTTCCTCCTATGTATCCAAATTCATGGAAGCGTAGAAATCACTGGTCTCCATTAAAACCATGCAAAGAGAAGACTAAAGTCGAACCAGAAGATTGTAAGACTCCGCATTCATCCACTTCTTCTTCTTCTAAATAATTTTTTGTATACTTATATTATTTTTCAATATTTCAGTCTTATGTATCTACATTCTTTGTTTAATATGTTGAATATATATTTCTTTTAAGGAAGAAAGACAGATAATGCTAAAAATAAGCATTCAGTCAACTGACAAATTTTGGTCAGTGGACTGAATCTGGAAACAGAAAGTTTTGGGAAATTAAATCAGTCGACTGACCAAAATTGATCAGTCGATTGAATAGGCTATCTGGGTCCATTAATTACTGTTTCATCTACTTTTTTTTACCCATTTAATCTACCTTCTTAATTTTTTACTCTTCACTTTTACTTTCCCTCATCAGAATTTCAAAACCCTAGCCCTCAAAAATTTCAAATATCTATACTCAATTATACATTCAAATGGCTCCAAGACAACCTAAACGATCTTGACAAGCTTCGTCCTCTACCTCTGAACCTATTAACACCCAAATTGCTCAATGGTTTTATGATGCCACCGCTATCCAAAGATGGAACAAGATGAAGGAAGCTCGCTTTATAGAAGGATCTTTTGTCGTGTTTCCTGACTTCGCTGCATATATGATTCAATATCTTGCAAGAAGAAGTCGTCTAGAATCTCTTCTTGACTAAAATCAGAATAATCTCAAAATTAATCATATAATGGTAAAACTCTTTTACACCAACTTAAATTTGGGTCATCAAAATCCACGAAACTATGACAATTGCGTATGGAGTTTAGTTTGTGGTCAACAGGTCTTCTTGTCATTGGATAGAATTGGACACATTCTTCAAACACCAACAAATAGTATTCCATTAGAAGATTTAAATATTCCTTTAGGCGAATGAGATGAAGTAATTCATAGATTTTTGGAGGACGAAATGGAAGAATTAAAATCTACTGCCTTACGCCCTACAGCTCGAATTATGCATCGAGCCTTAATGCGTTCAATTGTTCTTCGTATCGGTTCTTATGAGATTTTATATCCAGAGAGTTATAGGGTTTATATGCAATTCAGGATGATGTTCAAATTAACTGGCCTAAGCTTATTCTTGACGAATTCTTATCCTTCAACCAAGGACGAATGAACACCATTTATTACGGCGAGTATATTATGCGACTTCTGATGAACCTACAAGTTCCTATTCCAGAATCCGTTACCTCCACTATTAAAACTCTAAATAGCCGCCCAATTAGTCTGATGAATTTGCCTCCGAGACAGCTCACTATCATGTCATTCCAAGATTGACAATCAAGGCCTCTCCAACAAGCTGCTACTCCACAACAACGAAGAGATGAAATTCGCACCACAACCCCATCCCAAAGCACCGGAGAGTCCATTGATCTAATTGCACGTAATCAAGTAATTTTGGATTCTTGCATTAAGAATCTCGATAAGAAGATTGACAAGAAGTTTGACAAGATCAAAAGCTTTTTTGGGATTCTATGGGATGCAATCTCTTGTTCCTCCTCGACCACTATAGAACCTTCACATCATGATCTGGGAAAACGTCGAAGACCTCATTTTACTTGGTCTACATCTAAAGAACGTACAAGTTCTGACAATAGTGGAAATGGTGGTGGCAGACAATATGTGGGAAGTTCTTCATGAAGCAGAGAACCAATGCAAGCGGAAGAAGAAACAGATTCAGACTCTGATGAGTGATGTTGGTAATTCTTGATGGTGGTAGTAAGTTATTTTCTTTTACATTCAAAACATTCTAGTATAGTTTATTTTTTATGAGCTTGTATAAATAGCTTGGTAAAATTTGAAATAATATGTTTGTTTGTGATTGTTATGCTGTTAGTTCACAATGATAATATTATTATATATTTCATTTTTGTCAATGACAACGGGGGAGAAATTTGTATGACTAACCAATTTTTGCAGGATTAGATATGTCGTTGGATATTCAGAGGGAGATATATATAACTTTTGTTATATAATTCTTAATATATAGCATTGTCTAAAACAGGTTGTCATCAATTAAAAAGGGGGAATGTTGAATCATGAGTTTTGATTCATGACAAAAAGCTTAAACGATCAGTGATGAGACTATACGATCAAGCGACAAAAAGAGAATGAGATATGCTAGCTATTAAACTACAAAGGAGACGAGACTTCAAATCTAAGTATAGTATGATTATTTACTGAAGTTTTAATCGTAGATATGGTTTATAATTGTTAAAATCTATCCTCAAGTAGTTTACACACAATCAAAGTTGTTTTAAAATTCAAAATTTTAAAAATATGTGCAAACAGTGCACTGACAACCAGGTCAGTCAACTGACCGAAAACAACCAGTCGACTGACCATGTTCATTACACAGATATGCACTATTTTACACTATCTTTGAATATTCAGTAGACTAGTCGACTTTGCTTAGTCGACTGACTGACTCTAACGGCTATTTTTTCCTATAAGGACACTTCTAATTACAAAGAGTTTCGAACCAAATTGAAGAGATACGGCTGCACCTTTTGATTGAAACTCTTTGTAAATAGTTGTAACTATTTGTTCATTATATAAACATGTTAGAATCACTTCTCAAATTGCTGATGTTTATTTTTGATTTCTTGCTATATTCTCTACTATCTATCTCTGCAATACAAGCAATCACAATCTATATATCGCTTGAATCTCTGAATTAATTAATATATTCTTCAATTCTAAGCAATATCTTCCTTTCATATCTTCACACACACAATATTTACTTGAGCATTTGATTATAGGAAGGGTATACTATTAAAACACATATCCGTGTTATTCAGAACAAAAGTGTCAACTGTTTTATTTACCAGTAGAAGTCCCGTTCGGTTGTTCAGGCGGTAAAAGTCCTCTTTGACTGTTGAGGCGGAAAAATCCTATTTGGATGCTCAGGTGTTGTATATCTATTCCTCCGGGTTAAGAGAGAGGTTTATAGAGTTTAAATCTAGAGTGCATTCTGGGACTGGATGTAGAACGGGAAGTTCGAACCAGTATAAAAAGTCCTGAGTGCTTATTTCATTTATTTTATCTATTATTTAGATTATATTTCTGCACTAATATAATATTCCATATTACATGATCCTAAGTGATAACTAGCCGTACAGTAGTCTCTTTCAACTTAGAGGTTATTGCACCTCAAAACCATAGGCTATGAACCCATATATAATAAAACCATTGAACTGATAAAGTGTAACATTGATATTGCCTCTATGGGATTATTGCACCCCTCTGTATTGAAACTGTGCCAAAGTATCTATTTTGTAAAACACAAGGCCATAAGGCCAAGATCATTTATGGCACATATTATAAATACATACAGATCGCTGAATTCATGCGACATAGTTATGGGTTGCAAATTATAAAACTTTAAAACTTAGAATAATGAGAATGTTGATATTAAGTTAGGCGACATCATTACCATACAAAACCTATGTCGAAAATAGCCTAAACGACATCATAGCTAAAACAAGGCAACATAAGCAAATAGAGGCGCCATTGCCTCTTTATAATCTATGTCGAAAATAGCCTACAGTGGTACTATGGTCAAACACTATGGCACGAAAAAATAGCCGCATTAAAATCATATGGAGTTGATATTGAAAACCGACGGCATTGCTGCCTTGTGGAGTTGATGTCAGCATAGCAAATATGCGATACTGATATGCGGCACTGAAACATGCAATATAAAAAAGGCGGCATAGAACATATGCGGCATAGGTGACCAACGGCATTAAACCTCAACGGCATCACCAACGTCGTAGGCACCAATGTCAGCATTGATACGTCCCAACCTTAGAGGAATCTTTGCACACTAACAAAGTTGCCATTGTATGCTTCTTTACAGGTTAAAGTGTCACGACCTGAAATCCGACGTTCGAAAATCGACATCCATACCTCACTTGTATTCGAATGCCGCAGATACAAACATTGAACTCCAGTTCGGATGGAGCTTATAACACATTAAGTACAACAATACAGTAGAATAAAATGAATAATATCATTGATACAACAATGAATACACTATCCGATACAATAAGATACAACAGATGCATGAATATCAGAGCAGAATACAATAGCGGAAAGATTTCACCCACAACAAAGGCTTCAGAGAGATCCAACGCCCAAACTGCAACTCCATCTCTAATGCTCCAAATCAAATAGCTCATCCAAAAAGCTTCAAAAATTCCAATCCAATAAGCTCGAACCACCATCAAGTTGACTTAAGCAAGGTCAGTCATGCAGTCAGCAATGCGATTTCCAAGATCCAAAAGCTGAAAGCTATCGACACTACACCTACTATTTGATTATCTGAAAAACCCAACTCTACACTGCCTTATGAAAAATTGTGAGCACCCAGAGTTTAGGTAGGGAACAATAAACTCCAGGCCAGTCATGGAACTGGTATGAGCAAACAAAAACAGTTTTCTTTAAACAAATCAAACAAAAGAATTTAAAAAGAAATCCGCAATGCTTTTTGGAAAATGAAACTATCATAAGGCCTTCCGCTGCACACACCATGCAAATGCAGCATTGAAGGAGATTTCTCCTTATGATAGTCAAACGTGCTTACTACGCAAAATCCTTTTAATATTATTATTAGTGCATAGTGCAGAAAACCTTTCGAAAGTATAATATTAATCTTAGCCAGCATAGACATTTCGAACTATGCCTACTATAGCTACCATCTAAACAGTGGTGACCACCATAAGTAAATGCCGGGTTATACAACCAAAACCGTACAAGGTGCGTATTGGAGATTGGATTTCCAAAAAATGGTCAGGCTAAGGAACTTCCTATTGCCACATGAGAGTGCCTCTGGAGGGACGCCCCGAGAACCTACCGGGATCTCTGCCAACACAAGGCCGGGTTACCCCTGCCCGAAAGTAACACCTACAAGTATGCCACCCTCGGCCGTTTACGACCTTTATTCGAGAGCTCTCAACACCAACAACCACAAAGCAATGTATTTGCAGTGACCACATGAGTTAAGTATCTGGGCTCCATATCATGATACCATCCTTTTCCAAAAGAAATGGACATACTCTAGGGGCGCGACCCCTGATAACCTTGCTGCATCTTTCCTGTTTCGGCCATTTTCGGTTTGTGAGGTCCGACGAGGTCTCGTCCACAAAGCTACGCTTTTCACAAAATCCATGCTTTGATCAACAAATGATCAGCAACACTCAGCAGCAATCAGCATGCTACATTACCAAATTGGGAATGTATCACTAGTTACCATCAGCTACATAACCTCTGAGATCGTACGTCTTAGAGAAGGGTGTTAAGCTAAGAGAATAAATCTCCGCCACCAAACAGAAATGTATTTGATAGAAACCATCTTTACATCTCAAAGTGTAATGTCAGACATACATCCATACAAGTCTGTTCCGGATCCGAACAGAACCGAAGGCACTTCACAAGAAGCCCTTGCAAATCCGGGTATTCACTAATCACGTTCGGACTCCCCATCACAAAGGGTGATCAAATCTCTATGCTGGGGATCAACCGGTGCAGAGACATTCGATGAGTTATCCTTTCGCTTTCGAAAATATCTGATCTTCACCACCGGTCTTCAAATGCAATCCATAATGTCGTATCATTATTCGGAATGGGTTATATGACACAATGTCCTCTCCCGGCTAAACCGAATAATGAGTGTAATATTTAAAAACATATGGATATTGGGATCTCAGTTAAGTCATAACTTAAAACCCAAAGCTTTTCTTTCAAATGGTCTAAACAAATTACCATTTTCAAATCTTTAAACAAAAAGGTTCACTTCACAAAGTTCACCAATCTTCCATAAAGATTCATTCACGGCTTTTCAAAACAATTTCCCTTTCAAATTGGATTAACTCAATCAATCATTAAAACTCAATTTATAGCTTTCAAAACCATTTCCAAAGATTCATGGCTTTCAAAAACAATTTTATTTCAAATCTTTTATACAAAAGATACACCTTTTAGATCCTCTTCAGTTTTAAAACAAAGTTCGCAAACCTTTCACAAAGATTCAATTATAGTTTTAAAAACAATTTCATTTCAAATTTGAAATCTTTTCAATACAAATTGGAAAACCTTCCTTTATATGAAAGCTAATATTATTTGAAAACATATAGTTTTTGTTTCAGAAAAATCCGATTACATTTGCACGAGTTTAAAGCCCTTCAAGTATAAATCTTGGATTAAATTCAAATTCCCAAAATAATATTTTTAAAATGGTTTAAAACCCATATAAAGACATTTATAACTTGTATAATCTTTTTAACCATAATCTCCAGACATAGAATTCAATCTTGAATTCAAATTCAAATCAAATTATTTAAATTTCAAAACTTTATTAAGTTATTCAAAATAACTTTTATCTTCAAAACTCTTTTCCAAAAGCTTTTCATATTTAACCCAATTCCATTTCCAAAACTATTTGGATTCAAAATTCAATTTTAAAACCATTTAAAAATCTGTGACTTAACCAATTTCCTCGTGCAATCCATATTTGTGTGTATGGTGTAGTTCAGGGGTTTGACACAATAGTGCAACATCATCAATCATCATGGATTCAAACACATCAATATCGATAAGCGGTATAATCCTATAACGCTTATCTGCATTCACGGATTCACAGATAAATAGTATAAATCCATCACAGATAAATAAATTACATTCACTACGGATAAACAAATCACAACTCAAATCAAAACACTTTATATCACAAAGCATCACACATCAGGGATATCAAACAATTCAACATTCAATACAATTCAAACATTCATAAGTAGGATTAATTATCTGATTAATTTAAATCAGATTAATTACTTAATAAACTACTAATCATGGTTAATTAATATTAATAAATTACAAACCATCTTAATTAATTAAGCTTTAATCATTTATTAATTAACCTTTAAAATTAATCAACCTTTAATTATTAATTAATCGCCTTAATTAATAAATAAATCAACCTTAATTAATTATTCTTTAACTAATCACATTGATTAATTAATCGCATAATGGATTATCCTTTAATTACTTGATTTATCAACCTTTAATCATCAATCAATTAACCTTTAATCAACTTTTACTTAATCATAAATCAACTTTTAATTAATCTTTAATCAGTCATTAATTAAGTAGTTATTCTTTTAAATTACTTACATTAGGTAATTATCTTTGATAAATTAAAAAGTTAACCTCTAATCACTTAAGAATTTAATCAAATTAAAAGATAATCCTTTTATCTTAATTAATTACTTAGTTATTAAAGAAAAATCTTTATTTAATAAACCACATAATTAATTTTCATTAAGAAAATAAATTACTTAGATTTTAAAAGTTAATTAACAAATTAAACATCTTTTCTAAATTAACTCCTTAATACCATTAGTTTATTTGAAATAAACTTTAAAAATACAGGTTATATATAGATTTAAAACATTTTAAAGTTAATTAATCTTAAATAATTTTATTTTAAAAAATCCTTTAATCAATCCAAAACTTGGATAAACATGTATATTTACAAAGGAATTGGTTTTAACAAAATTTGTTTTAAATAAAACTTAGTTTTGTTTTTTTTAAAATTAAATCTGTTTTAATACAAATTCTATAACCCGAGCCATTACTATATTCTCCCGATCTCAACTCCGGGTTACTTTCCTCGCCCTTAACTTCAAGCCAAAATACAAATGCATCGAGTCGAACCCGAATCTTCCTTTCTTCCCCAATTTTCCAACAATCACCAGATATCAATATATCACGTGCATGTGTACATGTGATTTCGACGGCTTCGACCATCGCCTTGTACCTCGACACACTGACGACAACTTCATCGAACCATCTGGCCATCCAATTCGATCAACTTCGACGGAAATCAAAAAAATTTCACTCGATTCAAACTGGAACCCAATCGCCAATCACAAAAACTCCTCGTCTGATCACTACCGATCACCTACAACCACGCCGTCGAGTCCACACATTCACTAGAGCCTCCTCCTCCTATTCCCCCTGGTCTGATCACCATAATTGCCTTGGCAATGACCAATCTCCTTCATAAACTTCATCGGAAAAACTTGGTTACTAAACCCTAAATCTATGTCGACCTATCCCTCTGATAAAAAAAATCTTCAAGTAATTTTCCAACAATCTCCAAAACACAAGCTACCTTCCATGAAAATCTTAAAGCTCATCATTTCCCCGATCATTAGAAATCGACGTATTAACGATTTCTGTTCATCTCACAATATCTCGGCAACCGCGCAACTAAAAACCTTGAATTTGCTATCAAAATTCATAATTTTCCACAACTAATCTGATGGTGAAATCCAAACTTGAAATCATGATCACCAATTTTTAACTTATATTTGATTACTCTACTGTATTTTCCTATTTTTGAATTGATTACTAAATATAAATTTTCGAAGATATTTTTAAAATTGGCTTTTCATAGTTATATTCTCTTTTCATTTAGAAAACAAACCTGAAATCATCTGGATATGATGATTTGATTGATTTTTTTCATTTTGAACAAGTTTTTTAAATACTGTTAATATATAACAGAGACATGTACCTGTATGCACACAGTAGTATGCACACAGTATCATATACATGCATATTTTTACTCAATATTAATCACATGCAAACTAAATCATATATATATATATATATATGGTTTAAGGAGTTTGCTCACCTGGAAAAATGAACAGAGGACAGGAATTGTTTTCAAATAGGAAACTTGATTTTTATTTGCACTTGATTGAATCTGGTCTGCATTTGTTTTGCTAATCTTTGATCTGGATTTTCAAACCAGTTGTATTTGAACAGCTTGCTTTAATTCCAGGTTTGATTTTATTTTATTTTTGAGATGATCTACTGGCTTCAGGTTTGATTTTAACTTTGATCTTTGATTGTTGAATTTGTTGAGATGCTTCTTGTTTTTGATTCAGCTTTTGTTTGAATTGATCTTCTACAGGTTTTCTTTTGGTTTTAATTCTCTAGTTTTGGATTACATTAGATGATCTTCAGGTTGAAGACTTTGATCAGATTGAAATCTGGTTTTCCAGATTTGTTTCCAAGCTTTTGAGAAAATTATTTTGAATTTTTTTCCAGGTTTCAGATCCTTTTCTTTTGATCTATTATTTGGTTTCGGGTTTGAGAATTATGAACTGAGTATAACTTGGTTTTCTTTTCTTTTAGTATGTTATTTAAAATTTTATAAATCCATTTTGCCACTTGTATATTATGTTGACAGTTGCTATGTTCATGATATTATTAATTTACAATTGTCAAAACAATAACTTTTATGTTTATATCCTTGCTTTAAATAAATTTTAAAATTTTGTTTCAAACCCTTTTATCTTATGTTTTTACATGTTTATGTAAATCTTAAGTATTATGTTTTTATCTTTTTATTAACTAAATATTATGAGATAAGTATACAAATAAATTTTGAAATTAATTTATACATTAATAAGAAACCACATATATTTTATACACAAGGATTTAACTTAAATTTAACCTTTTGAAGTTATTATATCAATTTTAAAATAAAACTTTCAAATCACCATATTATAAAACCAATTTTTCTATTAGTATAGAGTTTCCAAATCTAATATATTATTCAAAACATTTATTTTAAATTTCAAATTCAAAAATTAATATACAATCAATTTGTATTTATAAATGAATAAACAAACAATATCTTTTTATAAATATATATTTTATTCATTCACAATCTATAAATATTTTTCAAATATTTATTTTCAACATATACGTATTTGAATTTGAAATTCATATTCCAAATTATAATCTATCTATAAAATATTTAGATTTCCAAATCAAAAACTTATATACATATTTTTATTCCCACATTTTCAATTAAATTTCACAATTAAATTCACAATTTAATCCATGAATCAAATTAATTACTAAATTAATTTGGCTTAAAAACTGAGACTGTTACTGATTCCCCTCTAAAGAAAATTTCGTCCTCGAAATTTGAAAGCAGGGAGACCATAAAGAATGAAAGAACACACAAAGATAGAGAAACAATTTTCCAAACCGAACTGAAAATCTATTCTGCATTTGGCATACCCAATCAGAAGATCAACAATATGAGAACAAACTCATTCAGTATTTCGTGAAATACTCGAGTCACACGGTCTACGAAATATGCAGGGGTATTGGTTAGTTCGAAGGACTAACTAACCGTTCGTAAAATGTATCTGGACCCCAAAGAATAAACAAATGGATACTTAACTCAGGTCAGAATATCCCAAAATATACATCAACTTGTCCATCTTCGGACTTCGATTTTCACAAGAAATTATAATAGAATTTCAAATTTAGTTTTGATCGAAATCGTTTTATCGATACAAATCTTCATATTTTATTTATCAATTTATTTTAAATAAAATTTCAAATTTGTTAAAGTTAAAACGAAAAACTGATAACGAGAATACGAGATAGGAACTAATTTACATGATTCATAGTGCCACCACCACACCAAAGCTTCTTCTTGGAGCTTGCCACAAAGCCATCAGAGAACTGAAATTGGATCAAAGGAGATTGATAGGGAAAAGTTATTTCCGTTGTTACAGGGTATCGACCATTTGTAGTGGTACTTCCCCGTCCCCTATCTCGTCCTCTTCTTGCTCTTATACTCACTATCCGTACCTCACTTGTATTCGAATGCCGCAGATTCAAACGTCAAACTCCAGTTCGGATGGAGCTTGTAACACATTAAGTACAACAACATAGCTGAATAAAATGAATAATATCATTGATACAACAATGAATATAATATCCGATACAATAAGATACAACAGATCCATGAATATCAGAGCAGAATACAACAGAGGAAAGATTGCACCCACAACAAAGGCTTCAAAGAGATCCAATGCCTAAACTGCAATTCCATCTCTAATGTTCCAAATCAAATAGCTCATCCAAAAAGCTTCAAATGCTCCAATCCAATAAGCTCGAACCACCATCAAGTTGACTTAAGCAAGGTCAGTCATGCAGTCAGCAATGCGATTGCCAAGATCCAAAAGCTGAAAGCTATCGACTCTACACCTACAATTTGATTATCTGAAAAACCCAACTCTAGATGGCCCGTGTGGAAAATTGTGGGCACCCAGAGTTTAGGAAGGGAACAATAAACTCCAGGTCATTCATGGGACTGGCATGATAATAGTATTCTTTAAACAAATCAAACAAAAGAATTTAAAAAGAAATCCGCAATGCTTTTTGGAAAATGAAACTACCATAAGGCCTCCGGCCGCACACACCATGCAAACGCAGAATTGGAGAAGATTTCTCCTTATGATAGTCAAACATGCTTACTATGTAAAATCCTTTTGATATTATTATTAGTGAATAGTGCAGAAAACCTTTCGAAAGTATAATATTAATCTTAGCCAGCATAGACATTTCGAACTATGACTACTATAGCTACCATCTAAACAGTGGTGACGACCATAAGTAAATGCCAGGTTATACAACTAAAACCGTACAAGGCGCGTATGGGAGATTGGATTTCCAACAAATGGTCAGGCTAAGGAACTTTCTATTGCCACATGGGAATGCCTCTGGAGGGACGCCCCGAGAACCTATCCGGATCTCTGCCAACATAAGGCCGGGTCACCCCTGACCGAAAGTAACACCTACAAGTATGCCATCCTCGGTCGTTTGCGACCTTTATCCGAGAGCTCTCAACACCAACAACCACAAAGCAATGTATTTGCAGTGACCACATGAGTTAAGTATCTGGGCTCCATACCATGATACCACGCTTTTCCAGAAGAAATGGACATACTCTAGGGGCACGACCCCTGATAACCTTGTCGCGTCTTTCCTATTTCGACCATTTCCAGTTTGTGAGGTCCGACGAGGTCTCGTCCACAAAGCTACGCTTTTCACAAAAGCCATGCTTCGATCAACAAATGATCAACACACTCAGCAGCACTCAGCATGCCACATTACCAAATTAGGAATGTATCACTAGTAACCATCAACTACATAACCTCTGAGCTCATACGTCTCAGAGAAGGCTGTTAAGCTAAGAGAATAAATCTTCGCCACCAAACAGAAATGTATTTGATATAAACCAGCTTCACATCTCAAAGTGTAATGTCAGACATACATCCATACAAGTCTGTTTCGGGTTCAAACAGAACCGAAGGCACTTCACAAAGAAGCCCTTGCAAATTCGGATATTCACTAATCGCGTTTGGACTTCCCATCACAAAGGGTGATCAAATCTTTATATCGAGGATCAGCCGGTGCAGAGACATTCAATGAGTTATCCTTTCGCTTTCGAAAATATCCGGTCTTCACCACGGTCTTCAAATGCAATCCAAACGTCGTATCATTATTCAGAATGGGTTATATGATACAAGGTCCTCTCCCGGCTAAACCGAATAATGAGCGCAATATTTAAAAACATATGGATATTAGGATCTCAGTTAAGTCGCAACTTAAATCCCAAAACTTTTCTTTCAATTGGTTTAAACAAATTACCATTTTCAAATCCTTAAACAAAAAGATTCACTTCACAAAGTTCACCAATCTTCCACAAAGATTCATTCACGGCTTTTCAAAACAATTTCCATTTCAAATTGGATTAACTCAACCAATCATTAAATCAAAGACTCAATTTATAGCTTTCAAAACCATTTCCAAAGATTCATAGCTTTCAAAAATAATTTTCATTTCAAATCTTTTATACAAAAGATACACCTTTTAGATCCTCTTCAGTTTCAAAACAAAGCTCATAAACCTTTCACAAAGATTCAATTATAGTTTTCAAACAATTTCATTTCAAATTTGAAATCTTTTCAATGCAAATTGGAAAACATTCCTTTATATGAAAGCAATATTATTTTAAAATAAATAGTTTTCGTTTCGGAAAAATCCGATTATATTTGCACGAGTTTAAAGCCTTTCAAGTATAAAACTTGAGTTAAATTCAAATTCCCAAATTAATATTTTTAAAATGGTTTAAAACCCATATAAACACATTTATAACTTGTATAATCTTTTTAACCATAATTTCCAAACATAGAATTCAATCTTGAATTCAAATTCAAATCAAATTATTTAAATTTCAAAACATTATTAAGTTATTCAAAATAACTTTTATCTTCAAAACTCTTTTCCAAAAGCTTTTCATATTTAACCCAATTCCATTTCCAAAACCATTTGGATTCAAAATTCAATTTTAAAACCATTTCAAAAATCTGTGACTTAACCAATTGCCTTGTGCAATCCATATTTGTGTGTGTATGGTGTAGTCCGGGGGTTTTACACAATAGTGCGACATCATCAATCATCACTGATTCAAACACATCAATATCGATAAGCGGTAAAATCCTATAACGCTTATCTGCATTCACAGATTCACAGATAAATAGTATAAATCCATCACAAATAAATAAATTACATTCATTACAGATAAACAAATCACAGCTCAAATCAAAACACTTTAAATCATAAAGCATCACACATCAGGAATATCAAACAATTCAACATGCAATACAATTCAAACATTCATAAGTAGGATTAAATATCTAATTAATTTAAATCAGATTAATTACTTACGAATAAACTACTAATCCTGGTTAAAAAATATTAATTAATTACAAACCATCTTAATTAATTAACCTTTAATCATTTATTAATTAACCTATAAAATTAATCAACCTTTAATTATTAATTAATCGACCTTCATTAATAAATAAATCAACCTTAATTAATTATTCTTTCACTAATCACATTGATTAATTAATCACATAATGGATTATCCTTTAATTACTTGATTCATCAACCTTTAATCATCAATCAGTTAACCTTTAATCAACTTTTAATTAATCATAAATCAACTTTTAATAATCTTTAATCAGTCATTAATCAAGTAGTTATTCTTTTAAATTACTTACATTTAGTAATTATCTTTGATAACCTAAATCAAATAATTAATCTTTAATCACTTAAGAATTTAATCAAATTAAAAGATAATCCTTTTATCTTAATCAATTACTTAATTATTAAAGAAAAATCTTTTTTTTTTTAAACCCTACTCCGGAGAGTAGAGCTAGGGAATGCAGCTGTCCGCCACACTGACCCCCCTTTTAGCTAGCCCAGCACAGAGATTTGATGCCCCAACCTGATTAAGGATTAATGGGACCCACCTCCGCGCCTTGAAATTGGGAGCAGGGCAGACGGGAATCGAACCTGCGACCTGCTTACCAGGAAACAAGTATCTTACCACTACGCCACTGCTTGCGGACTAATTTTCATTAACAAAATAAATTACTTAGATTTTAAAAGTTAATTAATAAATTAAACATCTTTTCTAAATTAACTCCTTAATATCATTAGTTTATTTGAAATAAACTTTAAAAACACAGGTTATATATAGATTTAAAACATTTTAAACTTAATTAATCTTAAATAATTTTATTTTAAAAAAAAACCCTTAACCAATCCAAAACTTGGATAAACGTGTATATTTACAACGGAATTGGTTTTAACAAAATTTGTTTTAAACAAAACTTGGTTTTGTTTTTTTAAAATTTAAACTGTTTTAATACAAATTCTATAACCCGAGCCACTACTAAATTCTCCCGATCTTAACTCTTGGTTACTTCCCTCGCCCTTGACTTCGAGCCAAAACACAAATGCATCGAGTCGAACCCGAATCTTCCTTTCTTCCCCAATTTTCCAACAATCACCAGATATCAATATATCACGTGCACGTGTACATGTGATTTCGACGGCTCCGACCATCGCCGTGAACCTCGACACACCGACGACAACTTCATCGAACCATCTAGCCATCCAATTCGATCAACCTCGACCTGAATCAATTTTTTTTCACTCGACTCTAACTGGAACCCAATCGCCGACCACAAAAACTCCTCGTCCGATCACTATCCATCACCTGCAATCACGCCGTCGAGTCCACACATTCAGCAGAGCCTCCTCCTCCTGTTCCCCCAGGTTCGATCACCATAATTGCCTTGACAGCGACGAATCTCCTCCATAAACTTCATCGCCAAAACTGGGTTATTAAACCCTAAATCTATGTCAACCCATCCTTCTGATCAACAAAAAAAATATTCAAGTATTTTTCCAACAATCTCCAAACACGAGCTACCTTCCATGAAAATCTTGAAGCTCATCATTTCCCCGGTCATCAGAAATCGACGAATTAACGATTTCTGTTCATCTCACAATATCTCGGCAACCGTGCAACTAAAAACCTTGAACTTGCTATCAAAATTCATAATTTTCCACAACTAATCTGATGGTGAAATCCAAACTTGAAATCGTGATCACCAATTTTTAACTTATATTTGATTACTCTACTGTATTTTCCTATTTTCCAATTCATTACTAAATATAAATTTTCGAAACTATTTCTAAAATTGGCTTTTCATAGTTATAATCTCTTTTCATTTAGAAAACGAAACCTGAAATCATCTAGATATGATGATTTGATTGATTTTTTTCTTTTTGAACAAGTTTTTCAAATACTGTGAATATATAACAAAGACATGTACTTGTATGCACACAGTATCATATACATGTATATTTTTACTCAATATTAATCACATGCAAACTAAAGCATATATGTATATGGTTTAAGGAGTTTGCTCACCTAGAAAAATGAACAGAGGACAAGAATTATTTTCAAATTGGAAACTTGATTTTTATTTGCACTTGATTGAATCTGATCTGCATTTGTTTTGCTAATCTTTGATTTGGATTTCGAAACCGAGTTGTATTTGAACTGCTTACTTTAGTTCTAGGTTTGATTTTCTATTTTTTTATTGAGATGATCTACAGGCTTCAGGTTTGATTTGAACTTTGATCTTTGATTGTTGAATTTGTTGAGATGATTCTATTTTTTGATTCAGCTTTTGTTTGAATTGATCTTCAACATGTTTTCTTTTGGTTTTAATTCTCTAGTTTTGGATTGCCTTAGATGATCTTCAGGTTGAAGACTTTGATCAGATTGAAGATTGAAATCTGTGTTTCCGGATTTGTTTCTAGGCTTTTGAGAAAATTGTTTTGATTTTTTTTCCAAGTTTCAGATCTTTTTCTTTTGATCTATTATTTGGTTTCAGGTTTGAGAATTATGAACTGAGAATAACTTGGTTTTCTTTTCTTTTAGTATGTTATTAAAATTTTATAAAACCATTTTGCCACTTGTATATTATGTTGATACTTGCTATGTTCATGATATTATAAATTTACAGTTGTCAAAACAATAACTTTTATGTTTATATCCTTGCTTTAAATAAATTTTAAAATTTTGTTTTAAACCCTTTTATCTTATGTTTTCACATGTTTATATAAATCTTAAGTATTATGTTTTTATCTTTTTATTAACTAAATATTATGAGATAAGTATATAAATAAATTTTGAAATCAATTTATACATTAATAAGAAACCACATATATTTTATACACAAGGATTTAACCTAAATTAACCTTTTGAAGTTTATTATATCAATTTTAAAATAAAAATTTCAAATCACCATATTACAGAACCAATTTTTCTATTAGTATAGAGTTTTCAAATCCAATATATTATTTAAAACATTTATTTTAAATTTCAAATTCAAAAATTAATATACAATCAATTTGTATTTATAAATGAATAAACAAACAATATCTTTTTATAAATATATATTTTATCCATTCACAATCTATAAATATTTTCCAAATATTTATTTTCGACATATATGTATTTGAATTTCAAATTCAAACTCCAAATTATAATCTATCTATAAAATATTTAGATTTCCAAATCAAAATCTTATATATATATATATATATATATATATATATATATTCCCACATTTTCAATTAAATTTCACAATTTAATCCAAAAATCAAATTAATTACTAAATTAATTTGGCTTAAAAACCGAGATCGTTACATAGAGACAACATGCAGCATAGATGGGCACATTGATTAATGGTGTATGGCAATTTGGTAATTAACATAAAAAATGTTTTATTTCTTTAAAAACAATACCTTTTTACCAACTCCAATTCTTTGTCAAATTCTTATTGGATAATAATTTTCTTTACCTGATCCTTTTTAGAAAACTTCTATAGATCTAAAATTACATTCCCAAACATTTTTGCAACCTATAATTTTATATTAATATTTTGATATAATCATTAAGCCTTTCTAGCCTAATAAATTCATATAAAATCATAAACAGTTGGAAAAAATCTCCAAAAATCACAATAAGTCAGATTTATCATATTCTTGAACATATAAAATTTCAAGACCAAAAACTTTATTAGATTATTTTTAATAATTAAAACCTGAAATAGACCATTTTCTTTACTTGAGAAATTCGTAAAATACTCACACTTGATTGAAAAATTATGAAATTAAAAACCTACTTACAAAATAATATTTCTAACATTATATCAAAATTTCAAGTCATTTGGGTATCATATGGTATGTTTACATACTTAAACCTATTAACCAATTTAATAAATAAATCCAATAATTCATCAATAAGCACATAATCATTCAAACATTTAAAACATGACAAATAACATCAGAGAATTCATGCTTAATCATAAAACCGAACCAAACATAGAAAGCTTGAGATGGAAAATCATTATTTACCTTAGATTGGATAATGGAGTTGACATGTGATGGAGAATGGTTTGTTTAGGGTTTCCCCTTTGTTTTGACCTTAGTTTTCCACTTTTAAGTTTGACTAATGGCCAACCACTTTACATTTTCTCTAGATTGTTTTTGTATGAGTAAAAGTGAGAATGACATGAGAGAGGGAGGGTTTAAGAGATAAAGGATAGATATATTCCTATTCTCCTCCTCGCATACGTTCTTTTATTTTTTAAGTTCTAAAAAAAACTTAACAATTGATTAGTTAAGGCTCGACATTGTTATTTATCATTTCTCATTCTTCTTATCTGACTATGCATCATATTATTCTATTTAATTTATCTAATTAAATCTTTAGAATAATGTTAATTAAATTAGAGGTGTTACATCACTTATGAAGTTCGAGTCCGCGCACTCCTTCATAAGGAGTTCATTGTTTCTGTAGACAATTCTCTAGTATTTCATAAATACTGGAGAATACTCTAAACTATCATTTGGTGATCTTAATTTAGATTTGATACTTGCCTTATGTATCAAATACATCGGCGAAATGCGATAGTTTAAACAATACAACATATATGATAATTTCTATTACTAATACATAAGAAATCCATGTTACATTCTCTATATTAAACATTTTAATACATTGCCTATGTTTATCATTTTTTGGCAATCCAAAAATCCTTTTATACCAATTAATGAAGATGTTAATTTCAAATCTAATATCGAAAATTGAAGATCCAAACTAAAATAATTTTAACATAAGTACTCGTTAACAAACACAAGCTTGCTATTTACTTATAGTTGGAAATATTTTAGTAACTTTATAGTTCTTTCTTACAAACACATGTTTCCTCTTGATTTTAACTAAAATTCAAATAATTTGATTTTTCTATAAAAATATTCGATCAAGTCTTATAATACTTTTGTGTCAGTTCTTGGACTCTATCCAATAACCCACAAACTTAGAACCACTCCCATCGACTTCATGACCTTTTAGTTACTAAGCACATATATCATATTCTAAATCATTACTTGGAATTTTTGTTTCAACTTACATATACCAAAAATCAAAATCATATCGAGCGATAATTTTGCTTGTAAAATCCAAATTAATTAATTGGATTGAATGACGAATCTATTAACAATTTAATTTACGTTGTTATTTTATCAACTTAGCTTAACGTATTCCAACCGCGTTGGTCTTCTTCTCAGAAACACTTTTGTGGCCGATGGATTGTCCCTTCAGGTATAACTATCAAAATCCAATTTTAATTATGCATATGGAATCCATTCTGGATTTGTGTATAATACTAGTGGTAGAGTCAAAAATCTTAGTGGCTTATTGAAAACTGAGGAAATTCATTTCTTGGCATCGATAAGAAAACCATATTTTCTCTTTGATGTGTAATTTTTTTATTAGTTGTGCCCATTTAGGATTGGTTAATTTCATTTCATCCTTTGTAATCAGTTTTATCTTTGGATCGTATCCATTTTACCACCAATAGTTTCTAAAAGAAATTGCTTCATGGTGAAGTTGGTGTAACTTGAAACAATAATCGTTTCTTTTTTACAAGCAAAACAAAGTATTATTATTTTGCATGGGCAATCCAGATTATAGTGACCTTACCATTTTACAACAACTATTATAGGGTGAGGCAAAGACACCTTAGCAACTACAAGAAAGGAGGAAAAGACGGTAGTGAGGCACATAAATCTCAGTAATAAAGAAGCTAACCTACTAAACATACCAATCGCCCTGAGCAGAGGAGTCAGTGTCGTCCCCAGATGAATCAGTCCCAATTACATTGACATATGCACTAAACAGTTTGGCAATGTTAGAGTCATTATATGACTCCTTACAAAAAATGAATCTCATATCCCAAGTTTCATTTTGAAGAATCTCACAGTTATGTTCCCCATATCTTCCTTTAATCGTTAGAGTCTATGTGTCTCCAGAAATGCGATAGAACAAAGATCCATGTTCACCTTCTACCTCATTAATATACTTGAATATGTATCGGTCATAGTGAGAAGTGGAAAACTATCTCATCATGAACCCATGTCTTTAGTAACAACCCAGTTTTTAGGGGTAATTAATAATAATTATTTAATTAATTAAAAATTTATTTTTAGAATTTAAAATAAATAATTTGAATTTTTTTCAGAATATCAAAATTTCATATTAAGTTAAGTAGTGATTTAATAATTTATTTAATTATTTTGGAAATAATGATAAGTTAAAAATTTGTAAAATATAAAGTTCATTTTGATAAGAGGAACATAGTTTGGAAATTAATTAGTAAGTGATTTAAATAAAATGATTAATTAAATAAATAAAATCGTAGAAAATAATTGTGAAAAATAAATAATGTTGTAATTATTAAAAAGTAATTTTATGAAAGAACTGATTGTGTATTTGGCCTTGGATTTGAATTATTTTATAAACTAAAGAAAAGAAAACGAAATCAAGGCCCAAAATGCTCAAGGCCAACAATCCAAAACCCTAATTTTCGTTTCCTGACATTTCTACTTCCAAAGATTTTATTCTCCAGACTTTTCTTCCTCATTTATAATAAAAAATCAGCGACTATATTTTCTGACTTTAGAAAATGATCTCAAAACCTAAACCCTTCTCATTCAATAATCAAACTAAAATCAAGTAAATTATAATAAATTCCCAAACTCAATTATGTGCTTCTCGATGTTGATATTCACTTGTACATGGAAGGAATTGGAGTTTTAGTTGTTGTGTGGGGTTTTAGACATGTGCGTGCTTTTAGAGAGAAGAGGAAGAAGAGGACAGTAGGAGCAGGTGAGTATACACACTCACCAATCTGTGTCTCTATCAATTTATTTCTTGCATATGATGAGTAGTGATAATGGCAAATAGAAAGGGGACAACGATAGGGGTCGAAATGGATTAATCATTGCACGGCCTAGAGCCTGGTCAGCTCCAGACGATGTTCGGCCAATGGACCGATCATGGATGACCGATGCATTGGTGGTGGAGTTACGTGTGCAGCTGTGTGAGCAGCTGTTTGTGTGTAATTAGTATGGGTGTGTGTAATCGACTGCAAGCGTGCAACTCTTTGTGTGTGAGCATATATACACACACACACACATATACATACATATAAATAAAATGCAAACATATATTTAAATAAAAACGTTAAAACATATAATAAACTAAAAGAAATATACATTACTCTAACACACACGCACACACACACTCTTATATATTATATATGAAAGTAAATATAAGTTAAGTTTAATAAATTAATAAACTGAATTTTGTAGTATTATTTAGATGGAAAATGTGACATCCCAGATTTATTTAAATTGATATTAAGTTAGGTTTTAAATTGAATTTGAATTTAGATTTAAATTTCAATCTAAATGAATATATATATATATATATATATATATATATATCTTATTAACATTTTGATTTAAAAATATATGAATAAGTTTTATATTTACATTTAAAATGAACCAAATATATTATATATGATTTAATTTAAATTATAAATTGGTTTATATTCTATTTTTACATTTAAAGCTTTTATTATATATAATTTAGTTTCAACACATATTCATTGGAATTTTTAATATAAGAGAATATATTTAATAAGGATTTAAATTTATAAACATATACATAGATATAAACTAAATATGATTTGGGATAAAATTATGTAAAAGACATTTTTATAATACAAAGTACGAATGTAAATAGATTAATAAACATAGTTTATAATTTAAATATAATAACCAAATTTTTATAAAGCATAAGCAATAAAAGGGTATACACATATTAAATAACAAATTCTCATGCTAAAAACAAGTGTTAACACATAAAGTAACAAATGTAAATTTGATAACACATATATATATACAAACATAAAAATATGATTCATAAATTAGAATGAGGTAGGGGTTTAAAACATAACTTATAAATTAGATATAAAAATAGGACAAGGATTTAAACATAAAAGTACATATTGATGACAAATGTTTAAATAAATGAAATAGGAAATAAACAAGTGTAAACAAAATGAACATGTGGCAAGAAGGAAAAAAAATGCAAGTGAGAACCCAGAACATTTTTCACTTCTAAATTTCTTCTTCATTATCATCTTAAACATATTCTGGAAGCAAAGAAAAAAAAAGGAAAAGAAAAGACTATTTTCTTCATAGTGCAAATCTGTAAACAAATCAAAGTAGAAAATTCAATCAAGCAGCTTCAAAACTGAAATCAAATTGAAAACAAATTAAAAGAGAAGAAAGCTTGAGAACTTTCTGTTATCAAGGACCTGGAAACAACAAATTTTCAAAAGTATTGATCATCATCATGATTCCAGTCTTAAAGCAATTCGGTACCAAGCAGCATAAACTTTCAGAAGTCATCAACATCAGTAATATTCAAAGCTTTCAGGAATCAAGCTCTGTTTTTAAATATGGTGAGTAAACTGCAACTCTTACATGCAATTAATGTCTGAAGTAATGCATGGCAGATTGTTTGTGAAATTGTTTAATATATGTTGAATCTGAGCATATGGTTATATATGTTTGTATAAAGAGTGTTGGCTGTTATTGATATACAGAATACAAACTATAAAAAAAAAGAAATTTCATACATTTTTCTCTATTACTTTTTAAGGCTTAGATTTATTAACTAAATTTGTTTGTAAGAACAGGATGGTAGGATAAAATATATATATATACATACACACTTTCTGTAAGTATAAAAGTTGAAATAAAAGGGAAGAAGGACAGTGATAACTGCATGTTTTCAAATTTTAACATATAGGCTCTGTTGACTGTCAAGATTTAGACCATTCTCACTTCCTAAATTTCAATCTCTTAATCTAGTTTATAATTGATGATGACGTAAACTAGGAAAGTATTCATTTAGTAGTATAGTTTAAGTTAAAATTTATTTGTGGATACATCTTGCTGTGCAACTATTAATTGATGGGTTTTACAGTAAATAGTTTACTTCAGTGAAAAATGATTATTTTTAAATTGGGAATTCAAACATGCAATTATAATTCTTGTGTAAAATGATAAATTTTAGAAAAAAAATTATGATTTTAGATGATCTATATCTTGAGAGATTGTTAGATGACCTGATAACGTTTTAAAATTAATTCTAGTCGATCTCATCACTACGGGTAGGCGTGGCCAGGTTTGGTAGGTAGGTGAATTTGCTGGTTCTGGTAGGATGGGTATTGATCGATTTTCGATCAGTGAAATTGTTTGCATCGGTGAAGGGGAAATCTGTATCTGGAATCAATGATTGACCTAATGGCTATACCACGAAGGTAGTATGATCAGAGGTCAGAGCATGTACGTGCACAGCGTACACAAGGGTGATTGGATTGAGGAGATGCTGCAGGAGGGTCCATTTCGATCTGGTTATTGGTATGGGTCCGTGGGCGTTCCGATGTTCGCTCGCGAGAGTTGATTGTTGATCAGAGATTAATCTTCTCCGATTGATGGCGTTTTTCTTTAATTTCCTGTAGTTTAGGATTTTAGTTTGGGAATAAAAGAGGAGAAGTTAGCGGAAGTGTTGTTGGGCTTCGGCCCGATACTGCTGTGTTATGATGGGTTCGGTTCCATTTACATTTTGAGTTGCCGAACCTTTGGCCAAAGTGCCTTTGCACATTTTAAGCAAGGTACTTGCCAATTTAAACAAATTTCCAAATATTAAAGATGAAATCCAAATTGTTGTTTTAAATGAACTAAGTGGTAATTAAATATTAGTACAAATTATTTAATGAATTAGGATGGATAATTGTTTAATTAATTAGAGATTAATGAATTGGAAACTAGTAATTAATTAATTGTTGAATTAAGATTATTAATGTAAGTAATTGAAGAAAAGTTATGTAAATGAATTGTTTAGTGTATGTAATTAAAAGATAAATTTGTTAGGAGTTAATTAGTTAGTGTAATTAATTAAGGATCGATAAATTAAAGAATTTATTGATTATATTAAAGGGGTTAGTTAATTAATGGATGTAACTAATGAAAGAATAATTAATTAATAATTATGGAATAATTAATCAGGGTAATTAATTAACTAATTAATTACTCAAAGTAATTAATTAAGTTGATAATTTTAGTTAATTAATTAAGTTTAATTAATTAAAGGTACTCATTTTATGTTGGGTTAAGTATAATTACATAGGGAAATTAGTGAGGTGTAATTACTTAATATGTAATTAATTAAAAAGAAATTTCTTGTTGGGAAGTAAGTAAGGTATAATTACTTGGTGAAGAAATTAAGTGATAATTACTCATTGTAATTAAAAGATAAATCAATGTAATTAATCAAGAAGTTGGTGTAAATTGATGAAGTAATTAAAGAAGGTTAATTTTTGATTGAAATTGATCAAGGTTGATTAATGAATGTAATTAAGTTAAAGGTTAATTATTAAATGGAATTTAAGAATAATTAACTAATGAAAGTAATTTTGAGGACATTAATTTGATTAATGGAAGTGATCAATCTTGTTTATTAATGATTGAATGATGATGAGTGTTTTGAATTGGATGATACCTCTGATATGAATTGTTTTGTGATATGATATGTTGGATGGATGGTGATAATGTAATTATCTATCAATGACAAATTGTTGTATAAAAGTGTTATTCGGACATTAAGTTGAATGGTATTTATTGGATAAAATGGATTTAGACGACACTGGTTTCGAAGAGACCGGAGTCGGGTATTAGTGAATATCCGAAACCACTTCGATTCTTTATAATTGATACGTGAAATCAATAGGGTATAATGGAAAGACTTAAATAGATTGAACCATATAATCTAAGTTTTGGCACTTAATTGCTTTATGAAATAAGTGATGTCTATAACAACTTGTTAAGTTGTAAATTGATATAAGTTACCCCGGGTTTATATAAGTTGCATGTTTTGTATTGTATGTTAGATGGGTCTACTCACGCTGGTTTCCAGCCTGACTCGGGTGTTACTTTGATGTAATGCTCGGGTCAGACCGAGTATTACAGATTTTCAGATAAGGACGTTCTGGAGCTCAGGAGGCGAGCTGGATGGCAGGGACGTATGGAGAGAGTTTCCACTATGATAGTGTATATATCCGAGACATGTTAAATTGTATATGTCCAATGTTGTATAAAATTGTTGTAACTTTGATATATCGATGTAAATTGATAGATATAATTTTCTTTGATATAACTATTATTGATATTACATTTTATCCGCTGCGAATGTGAGTTTGTGTGTTTCTTTTCTATTCTTCTTCTATCTCTTTCTTCTTTTCTCTAACTATCTGGAATTTTCAGGTTCGAAATTTTCGGGTTGTTTCATTTGGTATCAAAGCTGAAGGTTAAGCGAGAACCTTGGCTCTGGTGGGATACTCATTAAGGATAGGGTAAGTAGTACCCTATAATGAGTTGAGTGTATATATATGAGAGAGTGTACTTGTTATTTTCTTATATAAAGGTTTTTAAATGATTTCAAAAGTAAATGAATCTTATATAAGAAATAGATTATCTATTATATTAAGGAAATTGATTGTAGTATTAATTAAACTAAAAGTTATAGTAAGAATTAAGTGGTAATAATAACAGCCAAATTGGAATTAAATTTAAAGACAAGTTTGAAATGGATTCAAACCGAAATTAAATCTTGAATTTGGGAAAGGTTTCAGGATAAGGATAATCAATTAATTTATGTAATTAATTAAACTTTATTTAATGAGATTAATTAATGGATAATAATTGGAAATGATAAATTAAGAGGGAGTTACTTAATGAAGTAACTAGAGGTAAGTAATTTAAGGGACAATTACTTAATGAAGGTAATTAAGAAATAAGTTAATTACCGAATGTGATTAATTAATGATGTAATTAATTTAAAGAAATAACAAATAGTATTATTTAATGCATTTGAATGAAATGGTCCTATTTCAAACAAGAGTTGTTTGAAAATTTAAAAGGAAATTTGTTTTGAACTAAAACCAAAGGTGGTTTAAAATTTTAAAGTATAACTTGGTATGTAAAAGAAATTAATATGTATACATGTAGATATACATAATATCAAAGGTGGTTGGAAATAAACTCTAATTGGTGAGTTTTGAGTTTGGAATAAGATGTGATACCCAAGATAAGTTTTTGAACTTAATAAGTGGGAAGATTATTAATGTGAAATTTAGAATTTGAAATGAAAATTCAAATTGGGAAAGATTGACTGGACTAAGTGAATTGAGTTTAACTTGGGAAAAAGTTAAATAAGTTCGAATGATCAACATGATTTGGGAATTTCAAGATGGAATTGGAATTTAATTTGGGAAGTTAAATGGTTAATCTGAATTGGGAATTTGTGTGATCTCAAAATGGTTTTGAGATCTGGAAATTGGAAATTGATGGATGTTTTAAAATGAATTGGATGATATTATCCTATTATTATTAATAATTTTTTATTTAAAAATTTGTGAATTGGATTTGCTTAAAAGAATGAGAAATGGAGTATGGTAATCCATTGTTGGGATAAAAAGGTAAATTGATTTAAAGGAATTAAATCAACATTTGAAATATTAACTCGAATTTATATAATTCGAGATGGTTTAAATTTGAAATTTAAAATTTGAAATTAGTTCAAATTGAATTTGATTTGAATTAATTGAAATTGTGATTGAAGAGGTATGAGTATAAGATTCAAATGGAAATTTGAATTGGATTAATTTGAAACAATTTGGAATTGAAGTGGGTTCAATTTGAAATTAGTCCGAATTGATTTGAATAAGTTTTAAATTCAAATGGAATTTGAATTGAATTTGAGAAGAAATCAAGAATAATTCAACTTGATTTGGAAATGGAGTTTAAAATTGGAATTAATTCAAACGGGAGTTGAAATGAATTGAAATTTGAAACTAGTTCAATTGAAATTTATTCGAATTAGTAGAATTTGAGATCAAGGTTGAATAAAGTTAAATTTTGGAAGAACTGAGGAATTCAACTTGAATTGGGTTAAATAGATTTCAATGGAAATTGAAGTTATTTAAACTGGAATTGGGTCAATTTAAATGATAGAGGAAATTTAAATTGAACTGATGAGAAGGGAGATTGGGAAGAGTACAGTTTTGACTCTGGACTATTTTTAATATAATTTATTTTTAATGTAAACCTATTTTTCCAAGCTATTCATTATATAAATCTTTCTTTTAAAAGCCAAATTATCTTATACTTGTTTTACAATTATTTTTGAAACTGTTTAACAATTTTCTAACTTTTTATAAACTAATTACTATTTTCAACTACTAATTATCTATGACTGTTTAACTATTTTCCAATTATTTTTCAATCACTGAACTATTTTACACATATTTTACACCTATTTTACAAACTAGTAATTATTTTCCAACTACTTATCATTTTTAATTTTTCAAGCTATTTTCTAAATAAATTAGTCAGGGTTCAAACTGTTATTGGTTAAATACCCAATCGAGATAAGAATAGAGGTGATAATCTGTATGGGTTTAAACAATTGTGAGTAAGTGAATGAAAATAGCAAAGTGAATGTGAATAGAAATGGAATTAATTTGGCTAATAACCAATAAAGATAAATACATAAGGTGTATGTATATTATTCTATTCGCATAGTGATTTGATCCAGATTCGAGCACAGAATTTCGAGAAAGTTATATCGATCCGAGTAGGATTTTTCACTCGATTTTCGACGGCGAACCTGGATATGGATTGTTGATTGGTTCTGGATATTCTCTATCATAGTTATGACTATGCAAGGAGAATGACGGTTTCTGATCAAGAAACAAGATCTGTGTCCGCACTAGGAAGTCGGGTGGACATCACTAGTTTGGAAATGAAATTGTGTGATCGAGTGAGCAATCAGATTGGTATAGCGTACAGATGATATGTGTACATCGTACGGATTTGAATAAAATTGATACTGGGAATTTATGGATAAGAAATGTGAAATGTTTTTTTTTAAATGAAAAATATATTTTCTGAAATATATGATAAAGTAAAGTGGAAATTAGATATTTCTATGGTTGAAATTTTGTTTATGGAAGTAAGTGATATGGCAAGTGGTTTTGTAAAGAGTAATCAAATTTGAATATTTGATTTTGAATAAACAAAGTTAAATATCTTTGTTTTATAAAATGAAACTCCCCTGTTGAATCCTTTGCCAGAAGAAAAGGATTTTGGAGGTGTTTTGAAGTATAAAAGGAGTTTATACAAGTTTGAAATGATCCAAAGTTTTAAAAATATATATATATATATATCTGAATATATATATATAAGATAATATGAGGATTTTGGAAAAAAAAAGGTTTTGGGAACCTATGGATTTGGAAAGGCTTTTGATTTTTGGGTAAAATCAATATTAAATTTGGAAAGCCTAGTTTGAGAATTATCAATTTTGGGATAATCGATTTTGTGTAAAGGAGCTTTGTATGAGATCATACTAGGTGTATGATTTAAAGATACTATATATATATATATATATATATATATATATATAGTATAAAGTGTTTTGATGATGGCTCTGGGAAAAAAGGCGCTCCCTTGGAATGGACTTCTCAGGAGTACCACCGGGTGGTGCTGCCTTGAGCCCCAAGGGGGGGTTTCTAAAGTTGATCCTGTGAGGAGTCTGGACAAACTAGTTCCTGAGGATTATTGGGTAGCGAAAGTCGAGGGCGCTGATGCCTACAGGGGCATTTGGGTTATGCTGTGACGACAGTGTAACTCGGTGTCACTGCGATCTACTGTGGGGACCATAGCGAAAATCGTGTGGAGGATGAGTGTCAACGGTCTACACTTGATTTTGCCGGGAAGGCAACGCAACATCGGTAGACTGCGATCTATGGTCAAGTGGAGAGGAGAAGTTTCATTCTTTTGGTAGCGAAATTCGAGGGCGCTGATGCCTACAGTTATATGGGTTTTTGCTGTGATAGCTACGTAACCCCAGTTGTAGCTGCGATCTGTAGCGGGTTCCATGGTGTAATCGAGGGGGGCAGAGGCCTATAGTTATCTATGGATTTTGTCGGGATGGTAACGTAACCATCGGGTTAACTGCGACCATGGATGGGAGTGATGATTTCCAGAGCATTCTCACCAAAGATATATCCTCTATTTTCAAAAACTGTTTTCTATATTTTCAATAAAATTATTTTCTAAGTATTTTAACTGGGTGTTGAAAATGAGTCTGCTAAGTACTTATAGATTTTCAGTCGTACGCCTGATCAACGTATGACCGAATTTCTGTGAGAACAAGGATGGACTGGTTGAAACATCGAGTTATAAAAAGTATTTTTATAAAACTATTTGGCGGTATTATAGATTTTAAAGTGTTTTAAAAATGATTAAAGGAAAATTTATCTGATTTTAAGCATTTTAAATAAAATCTGGCTTCGTTTCTTTTCGAGGACGAAAAGATTCAGAAGGGGGGAGATATGTGATATCCCAAATTTTATTAAATTGATATTAAGTTAGGTTTTAAATTGAATTTGAATTTAGATTTAAATTTCAATCTAAATGAATATATATATATATATATATATATATATCTTATTAACATTTTGATTTAAAAATATATGAATAAGTTTTATATTTATATTTAAAATGAACCAAATATATTATATATGATTTAATTTAAATTATAAATTGGTTTATATTCTATTTTTACATTTAAAGCTTTTATTATATATAATTTAGTTTCAACACATATTCATTGGAATTTTTAATATAAGAGAATATATTTAATAAGGATTTAAATTTATAAACATATACATAGATATAAACTAAATATGATTTGGCATAAAATTATGTAAAAGACATTTTTATAATACGAAGTACGAATGTAAATAGATTAATAAACATAGTTTATAATTTAAATATAATAACCAAATCTTTATAAAGCATAAGCAATAAAAGGGTATACACATATTAAATAACAAATTCTCATGCTAAAATCAAGTGTTAACACATAAAGTAACAAATGTAAATTTGATAACACACACACACACACACACACACACACACACACACATATATATATATATATACAAACATAAAAATATGATTCATAAATTAAAATGAGGTAGGGGTTTAAAACATAACTTATAAATTAGATATAAAAATAGGACAAGGATTTAAACATAAAAGTACATATTGATGACAAATGTTTAAATAAATGAAATAGGAAATAAACAAGTGTAAACAAAATGAACATGTGGCAAGAAGGAAAATAAATGTAAGTGAGAACCCAGAACATTTTTCACTTCTAAATTTCTTCTTCATTATCATCTTAAACATATTCTGGAAGCAAAGAAAAAAAAAGGAAAAGAAAAGACTATTTTCTTCATATTGCAAATCTGTAAACAAATCAAAGCAGAAAATTCAATCAAGCAGCTTCAAAACTGAAATCAAATTGAAAACAAATTAAAAGAGAAGAAAGCTTGAGAACTTCGTCGATCCGTTGTTGGTTTTTCATTACCGCTCTCCCATCGCCATTGTCGCTCTCCTCATCGTCGGCGTCGTTGCCTCGATCTGACCTACACTATCCCCTGTTCTGTCTTCGCCGGTGTTATTTTAGCTATGAAGCAGATTAAATCATCATCAATCTAAATTTTAAAAAAATCAATAACATTATAAAATGCTAGATTAAATTAGCATTAAATCATTGCAATGCTATATTCAAAAAATGCTAAATTTTACTAACATTTTGCATACGTTAAACATGCTAGTGTACTTCATAGTTAAAATGCTACATCGGTCTATCATTTCAAATATCGATAATATGCTACTAAACTTTGTATCTAAAACATTACATTAAACTATCATTTTGCATGTTTCAAACATGCTATTGTACTTCATAACTAAAATGTCGGTTTAAAAAATGATAAAACAAACTAGCATTATCATTCCATTTTATAGTTTAAAAAATGTTAAACTAAATTAGCATTATACACATATAATGCTACATTCATTTTCACTCAAACATAATGCTAGTTATATTTAGCATTTTCGGATGTTAACTGCTCTAGAAAAATCGATTGGCACCAGCTTTGGCCGTTTTCTCTTCCATTAACGATGTCATGCTTCGCTGTTACACCATTATCGACGCCACGCTTCACTACTACACCACCAAAATCTTCTCTTCCATTGCCTCCCAATCCACATCATTGCCTCTTGGGCTGCTACCACCTCATCGCCTCGACCATCCACCGTCACCATCCCAAACCCTACTACCTCATCGCCTCCTAAGCCGCATCCCCCATTATAACGATTCAGAATTTGACCACTTTAAAATATACTATTTAAAGTTATTTTAAATATAAAATATATAATGTTATATGATTCAAACAATATTAAAAATGATTTGGAAAGATAAGTATACATAAAAATAGTAACATTTACCTATATCGACAAAAGTGACAAGATGCTGATTTTAGAAAAGTAAGTTTCAATGCTTAAATAAATTATTTTAATTAATTTATGAGTGTTTATATTTTTTAATAGCAGTATACAAATTTATTTTTAAATTTGGTTTACATAAATAAATATTTTAACTAAAACGTCAAAATGTGAATATAAAATATTTCGTCGAAAATCAACGTTTTATCGATTAAAAGTTGTCGCAATGTCATCGCACCTTTATTTTCTTATATATGAACATATATTCAAACAGTATAAGCATTAATCAATTCACTAATCAAGTTTACTTTTATTAAACATACGTAGAAAATTCTAAAATATAATTAACAAAAGGTAACATAAAAAGACAAAAAAATACAAAAGTCAAAAGTAAAACATCAAATCAAACGAACTTAATTATTTTTTCTTTACTTAATATTTAAGTGAAAATAACATAAAGTAATGATTTGAAATGTGACGTTAAGTATTGCAAACAAAATAAGGTTGCTTAAAAAGTGAGCAAGCTTATTTTGGTAATTTGGTAAAGAGATATTTTGGTAACTTGCCACTTCATTTTTTTTATAAATAAAAACTACTTTCTCATTTTTTTCCACACTTTTTCTATCTTCTTCTTTCTCCTAGAAGCTTTCTTTAATGGATTCTTCTTCTCTATTTTCCTTACTAACTTTTCTAAAATCATATCAAATCAACTCCAAACACAACCAAACTTTGCCAAAGCCCTTAAAATACCATTAAAACATGGTTTAGCATCTAAAAAGTGAAGAAATGATGGAGGAAGGTGAGGATCAAGGGGAGGTCGAGCACATCTAGAAGGAGAAAACAAGTTCGGGAAGCTCCAGAGCAAGAAAAAAAGAAGGAAGTGCCGTCGATTTCATTCCAAGGAGCTAGGACCAAATTCAAGGTGCCGCGGAAGCTCTGTCGAATTTTCTGAAGTTGGTTGAAGTTGAAAACAATAGTGAAGTATTGGATTAAATGAATGTTGGTAGGAAGTTAATCGATTTGGTTAAAGGTGAGTACTCATATTTAAAGTTACTAATTTCTAAAAATATTTCAAGTTAATAACATTAAAAGTTTAGTATATGTTGGATGATTTAATGGGTGATAACTTGACTGATATTATGGTTGATTATATGTTTGTGATATGGATGATAATTTACTTTGATAAATGATAAGAAAATTGGTTAGTAAGCATAGTTAATTTAATACGAATTTGAATCCATATAAATATGTGTATGGAAATTATTTAGCCTCTTAATGAAATCAAAATATCTAAGAAGATTAAAAAGGATATAATACTATAATATGAAATGAAATGGAAAATGAATTTGAAATATGAAAAATATTGTTTAAATAAGTTTAAAATGATTTAGAAATGTTTTATAAACATTTAAAAGTGTTTCCATGAAGTTTGAAAGAAAATTGAAAATTTAGTCAAAAATAGACGCGTCGCATAACGGTAGTTCGCGATTTCACGCCATAAAAGTCAAACGAGTGTAAATGTTGGAATATAGCTTGGAATTCTTCGAGATAAGAATTTTCTAAACTATTATATCCATAGTTTACCAACGAAGAAAGAAAATCGAAATTTCGATAAGTAGATTTTAACATATGAGTAAAACAAGTTTTTGGAAAATTCGCGGTTTTGCAGTTCGGAATTCAAAACTAGATTTCTTTGAAAGTGATGTTCTAAAATTGTATAAAAATATGAAATAAATCTTATAAATCTTATAAAATGTTCTAAAAGTGATTTAAGTAATAAAAATTGATTTTCAAATAATAAAAAGTCATTTTAACCAATATAGCTTTAAAAAGCACTTTCCATAGCACTTTTTCGCAGAACTTTCAATAACTTTTGATTTATACTTTTAGCTCAACCGTTCTTTTCCAAATCTTTTGTAAAGATTCTTAAATGACTAATAGAGTATTCTAAGGGTTATTTTAAGGATTTAAGAAATGGTTAAACAAATGAATAAGTGTTTTAAATAATGATTTGGAAGTTTTATAAATCATTTCTAAAAATGAAAGAAGTATGCGGAAACGACTAGTACATTTGTCATGCTTATGAGATCTAAACGGTAAAACAAGGTGTGTAACTAAGGTTAGGAATGGAGCAACCGGTGCCCTGAACTTACCTAGCCTTCATTTTATCTTTTAGTCGAGGCGTGGAACAGATCGAAAGAAAAGCCCGGATGCTCTAAAAGATCATATTTAAGTTTTTTCAAGATAAAAGAAAAGAATCGAATCCTTTAAATTAAATGTGTAGAAGTAAGGAATTTGGTATGGAAATTATATTCACGATTTTGGATAGTGAATAATTCTTTAAATTAAATGTATAGAAGCAAGGAATTTGGTACGGGAATTATATTCACGATTTTGGATAGTGAATAGTCCTTTAAATTAAATGTGTAAAAGTAATGAATTTGGTAAGAGAATTATATTTACGATTTTGGACAGTGGATTATCCTTTAAATTAAATGTGTAGAAGTAATGAATTTGACAAGAGAATTATATTCACGATTTTGGACAGTGAATAATCCTTTAAATTAAATGTGTAGAAGTAATGAATTCGATAAAGGAATTATATTCACGATTTTGGACAGCGAATAATTCTTTAAATAAAATGGATGTTTTGGAAAGTGATATTATAAAAAGGGAATTTAAATGGTTTGAAAATAAAATAAGTTGTGAATTTACTTATTACTTAAAATAAGTATATGAAAACGTTTTTTAAATATCCAATAAGTGAAATGGTTGTGAATATTATCTTTTTAAAGATACTTTGAAGTAAATAATTGGGAAGTGTTTTGAATTATAAACGATTAATAAAAACCAGGCCCAGTGATTACTTAAGTGCTAGATTTTGTTTGTTACTTTGATAGTTAAATAAGCGACTATCAAAATTGGCCATTTTAGTTCCTCAACTTGATGTGAAACTAATTAGTCATACACTTAGTACGTAGCTGACTATGTATGCTTGATTATCGTTTGTGTTGAAAATGTTGATTCATGTAGTGCGGATGATTACTCCTATCTATCTAGCTTCCTTCTTGGCCGAAGGATAGCAATTTGAAAGTTGGAGACGTGACAAGTCTATGAGATATAGTTTCTGTGTGAAGTTGAGAAACGCTTTCGCGTTGTTGGTGCAAAGAGACCGGAATCGTATTTATCTTAAAATCACTTCACACCAACATATATACGACGATTGTGTAGGTAGGTCGATGATATCGATATTTCATATTTTCACAGTGAAGGACTACTTGTTGATCGTTTGGGGTTAAAATCCCGATATACATATAGTAGCAGTAATCTCTTCGTTATGAAATATCCAATGCAAGAACTAGCGCTACTAATCTAGGGATTTCCCGACAGGATATGGTAGGAAAGTACATTCGGTTTGTCTTGTTCCTAGACAGCTTGTATGGACGAGTGTCTGACATTGTATTTCTATGATTACGTACATTGGATTTTACAAAAGTACATCATGTGGTGGCGAAGAAGGCAACTTCTCTTAGCTTAACACCCTCCTTGAGACGTACGAGTTCAAGGGTTGTATTTTTATGGAAGGCAATTAGTAGTCAACAAAAATGGCAATGTGGCATTCAAAGATGATGTGATATGTGATATGTGAAAGGTAATCGATACCTCTTTTGGCCTCATTCCTTGGTAAATGACTAAAACAGGGATAGAAGCAGCAAAGCTAAGTAGGTCGTTTCCAATTAGGAGATATCATCACTCTTCTAAATATATCTTTACATGCTGTGACGTCGTGTATCTGATTATTGTTGATGTATGCTTGTGGCCACGATTAAAGTTCGGTAACAACCGAAGTGATGACATATTCGATAATGTCCAGGTATGGGTAGGCCGGTTTTGTGTTGGTTTAGGCGGGCAGTATCTGCTCTCTAGGTACATCCCTCTAGAGGTGTACTGTGTTGGTTCGGAAAGGTAGTCCCTTTACCAAGTCATTTGTATGGAAATCCAAAATCCAATACGTGCCTGCCATTTTCTATTGTAGAAAGCCTTGTATTACAAGGTGTATGGTGGAATTTAATAATATAACAATTTCAGCTATTTTAATATTATTTGTATGCAATAGACACTATTATAATATAAAAGGATTTGATATGAGATGTTTGGTTATCGCAAGGTAAAAACCTTGTTGGTCTTTATTTGTGACTCGGTCTTACGAGATACCTTTTGTTTTGATAAAGGAAAAGTTTTGATAACTTTATAAATTCAGTTGAAATGTGTTTTCTCACGCTAGTTTACCAGACTGATCCGGACGTTCTTCCCTTTCAATGCTCGGATCAGACCGAGTATATTTACAGGTTTAGATGTGGTGCTTTTGGAGCTTCATCAGGCAAGCTGAAGATCTTCATGTTGTATACATGTGTCTGTTTATTATTCCGCTGCATTGCTTTGCATTTTTGTTGTTGCAAATTATCAGCATTAGTGAGGACAGCTTATTATAACTATCCAAGCTGATGATTATTTATTGTGTACTCTGATATTGACTTATGTATTTTACAGTTTCCCTTTGTAAAGATTATTGATCTATATTATATGTTATTCTGCTGCGATGTGATATTCTATATTGTTTGGTTCTGCTTCTCTCTTCTTCTTCTCTTCTTCTCTCTTCTCTCTTTCTTCTCACCCTCTCTTTTCTTTCTCATGATTATCTGCAATCGGTGCACTCTGGGTTGGACATGTGTAGTTTATTATCGGATTCAGAGGGTGCCGATTTTGGGTCGTCACACCCATGGCGTCGCCTGCTAAGCCACCAGTATTTTAGTCGCTTCTTAAGTTTGGCTTTGTGATGTATTTTTACAGGAAGTTTGACATTCGTACTAAATATAAAACGTGTTGTCCTTGCATCAAAAAATTTCTTTATGTTTGTCCTCCTCCTAGTTTTCCACTATTTAAAACGATTAACAACTTTTAAAATATCATTAAAGGAAAGATTACAAAGTTAAAACAAATAGATTTACTTTAAAAATCATTTATTAAAAAGATTAATTAATTTAAAAACATTTTTAGAAAATTGATTACATCATTATTGAATGATTAATTATCCTCAAACATCATTAAATAAATTGATTAATTAATTTAAACAATCATTAACCAAGTAATTAGTTAAATTTAAAACACGTTATTAATAAGTTGATGACGAAGACGTGAATATTTCCTTGAGATAACATTGGTACGTATTTAAAAATCGAATAAATAACTCACTTATACGTATATAGTATCGACATAAAGTAATAAACACGTGTCTTCAGGATAGAACAATGCATAATAAACAGTAAATATCAGAGATCGTAGAGTTAGAATAGTAGTGATAACATATAATACTAAATATACAAGGTATATCCAACATACATTACATGACTAGATACAAGAAATGATACATACAAAATGATAAACTACTATACTAAATTACTAGCCTCCACTACACCCAATACAAAAGCTGGTCGCACAGTCGTTGTACCCGAAATGTCTTGGACTGACCCTAGTATTATATAAATAACACACATGTCAGACTACATCTAAATTTAGAGGTCAACACATTTATAGATATAGAATATTCATAGAAAGTGATTACAAACAAACAATAACATAGTAAATAGTAAGAACCACAAAACTAAGCATAATGATGTCATCACCCACATAAATATCATCAAATATTATCCAATCGAAACAATATCAATGGATGACTCATTCATATTCAAAAGCATCATCAAAGTCCAAAAATAATCAAATATGAGATATCATCCAGTATGGCTAGGCTAGCAAATAGCAATGCCGAATTATATATTTCAATCTCAAGTAATAGAATACTAGCATCAATATAAAATATAAGCCGCCTATTTGAAAAATCATGTAAAAACAAAAGATATGAGAATCCACTGTACGTCGGACATCTTTCTAGATATGATCTCATTACTTCATACATAAACCAAAATATATCGTGACGGAAAATGACCGTACGTAAGACATAAGGTCCTAGGTAGAGTCATATCTCATAAGAATTTAAATAGTATATGCCTACCTACCACACACACCGAAATCAGACGGGAGACTGGCAACACATCTGCCTGCTTCAAGAGCCATGTGTGTGTCTATATGACACGACTCCTACAGTCATCGGTTACCTCCCTTCGGTATCATGACAAGATCCACCTTTGTGCTCATCTACACAAAGACTCTACACGGTCACAACCTGACACATGCCCCTGTAGGCAATTGACTGCTAGCTTAGGTGATACGGGGCGAACGCATATGCCGACAAACAGCAATATGCGTGCGCGCGCACACAGAGAGAGTGTGTGTCTGTGTATGAAATGGTGTAATAGAACCAGGGTACGACCACCGCGATCAGGCCGCCAGGGCGGATCCTGACCAATCCGGTTCACTTTCGAAACATAAAGGAAGCTGGACAAGATAGATAGAAACATAGTACTTATATTTAGTAGCTAACACGTAACTCCTCATAAATATCGACACACGGCTTTATATGTCGATGACACACAGCTCGATACAATTGCCGACACAGGGTTATATACGTGACTCACCGCAACGAGCCTCACCACAAATTCCCGTCACGTAAGTGTCATCTATTCACGGTGAATAACCGAATAAATATCACGACGGCGTCTCATACCACCGTGTGGTACTCAAAAGTTTATTCACTACTTATAAACTACATTCAATCTCCACAACATTCTATATAACGAGTTCACAAAATAACCGAAGAAATATTACCGAATCTCTCATCTCAAACGGTATTATAATCTGTTTATTCATATTTCTTGCTACACATAATTAAAATCATCATAAATAAAAATATCAATGATGACTCATTCATGATACCGAAATCGATATAGAAAAACAAGAAATCGAAAAATGTAGAAATCATATGTAAGAATACCAATTAAATTCAGAAATGATATAATAATGAAGTTTAACAAAATTCTTTCATTAAACAATTAAATCAAATATTCAAATATATATATATATATACACTTCAATAATTCATAAAAAAACATATTGCAAGTAAAATACATTTTAAAATACCTAAAAAATTACCCAGAAGATATTTCATATTTTTCATAATTTTATAATACTTTATATAATTAATTAAAACCAAATATAAAATTTTCTTTTCAATAAATTACTAATTTTAAGTAAAACCTTTCTTTAATCAATTTATATTATAGAGCTAATAAAATTGGTAAAACATTACATATGAGATAATTTTACCTCATTTATATAAATCAGAATCAAAGATTTAAATACTAATTTACTTTTAAATCCTTATTCATATGTATGTCTGTGTGTGTATAAAACATACAAAATTACTTTACCAAGCAAATGCAACTTATAGTTCTACTTTGAAATAAATTATAAATTTCCAAAATAAATTATATTTATTTCAAACTATGGAAAACAATTTCGAAATCTTCACTTTATACTCAAATTATTTAGAAACATAACATTTTCCTTCAAATTATATCATGTTTGGAATTCTCATTGTATAAAAAGAGATATTTATTTATTCATAACATATCCAAGACCTTGTGGTTATTTCTGGAAATGAATACTTTATTGTCATAACTTGAAAGCTCATCCGAGAATATTTAAATAACTTTTATATCAAAACACTTGAAATAATATAATTACTTTAATATTATATTTTATAAAATAATAATATATTTTATGTAATTTTTCTTTAAAAACATTTCCAATTTATAATACAATAATACCAATGATTTTAAAAAGAGTTTTGTAATCGAAAGAAAACTATATTTATATATATAACTAAAAATAGACTTTTTAAATATAAAATAGTTAAATAAGGTAAAATTGTAGTAAATTACTTATAACATACTTTTATAACATTTTAAAAATCCTTAAATAATTTTTTTCGAAAGCTTTTCAAAGATTTCTCATAATAAGAAAATAAATAAATATATAAATTATGGAGTAAAATTACTCCAAAAATATCAACACTATGAATTCATTGTATGACCCGGGTCGAGTGTTGTCAAACTCTGGTCTTCTATAAAGTTCACATATCGACATTCAAACACACATCTATAATTCAATTCGCAATCGGATGGAGTTCCGTTTGCGACTAGACAATTTCAATCAACACAATCGACCAACAACCAAACAATAATTATTATCGAACCAATAATTATATATATGTGTGTGTAACTTGCAAAGAATATAGATATAGTTGTGAGTTACAATTCATCATCGTTGCCTGTTGTTACTGCCCTTGATTGCAGCTTTGCTAGCCATCCACATTGCCGATACCATCATTAGGTTGCTCACGCCCCCTCTCCACCATCTTCAGCCTCAGCCCGACTCCATGTCACCTTGCTTTACCATTGTCGAACATTTCCCTCCAGCCCCAATTATGCTTCGCACGACCCTACATCGTCGTCCCTAAATCTCAGATCACGACGCCTCAAAGTAGTAAATGCACGCACGAATCTCCACCCTTGCGACGTCGACATCAGTAGGCTCGAGTGTCTTGTCACGATGCCCCTCACGTCGTGCCGGCCTCATGCGCCTTCGAGTAGCGTACATCGTTCGATTGTCTTTTTTTCTACTGGTGTCGCGATTCTTACTTTAGGTAATTAAGGTAGAAAATGGAAGGGGGATGGTTACAGGTTAGGCTTGAGTTAGTGAAGTAGGAGAGTATAGAAGTAGAAAAGATAAATAGGCTTGAATGTGTTTGGGCTTGCTTAATTTAGGCTAGTACTAGTTGACTAATCTTTTCCATTCCTTTTTATTTTATACAATTCTTTTAAATTATTTGTAGATTTATTTCAATCTAATTCGAATTAATTTAAACTTCACATTACAAGATATATTTCGATAATTGGACAATTTTTATTCAGTTCAATACTTGTTTATTTTTATTTAATTATTCATTGTATTAACGTTAAGTAAATTTATTTCCAACTATTTCAATCATATAAAAATTATTAACACTCTAAAAGTATATTTATATTTATTAAAACATTGTATTAGACTTTAATATATTATCTGGATTTTTTTAATTAGTCTAATTCAATTTATCGAACTAAAATCTTTTATTAAGGACCTCAAATAAATAAAATTTATTCTCAAAAATAATAATACAAAATAGCGAATTAATATTTTTTTTGTAATTAGTTTATCCACAAATCAAAATTGAAAGTAAAAAGGAAAAGAAAAATAAATGTACAGCATATAATTGAAAATGGTTCATCAAAGACATAAATATAAGAATGATAATTTCAAAAAATAGGGAGGTCTCAAATTACTACTAAATACATTGTATCTTTTTAAAATGTTAAAGCTTGTTTGGTTTCATTTTGAGTTTTGTGTTTCTAACATGCATTGCAAAATTTAGTGAGAGTGAATGTGAAGATTTAAAATTTTAAGTCATTACAACGACGAAAGAACAACGGAAGAGATGGATTGTTTTTCGTGCTTTTATTATTTCTCAAAACACGAAAAACAAAATTTATTTTCTGTTTTGCACGTTAATTTAATTTTCATTTTTCAAATTGATTGTATTACATATGACAGAGGCATTATTGTTTGATTAATATATCTATACGATTCAATTAAAGCAAAAGAAAGGAAACAAATTTTTTTTAAATATGTACGGTGTCATCTGCAATGCTACTGCTCATGCATAATTAACTACTTGGCAAATGAAATAAACCAACGTGGGCAAAAAGTTAGGTAAAATGCAGCTAAGATATAGCTGATTAGACTAACACTTGATCTTCGAACAGAAACTCTACCAAACAATGGAAGTTCCTTGAATTTGTTAAGTTCGGATAAAAGAAAATTAGATCAAAATTTAGGCCAGGTAACTGAGTTATCCCTTGCTCTTGCTTGCTTCTCAACCTGTATTTCTTTCATTTGAACGCGTTTCTTAATCTGTTCAAGCTTTGACTGGTATTTAACGATTCAAGACAAGTCATAAATACACTACAATTAGCAAACTTGTATTATTATTATTATTTTCAATCACCAAACATTTGTCCTCGTGCATTAACTATTCGATTTGATTATTATACACAAGTTTCTTGTGCAAATTTTATTAAATATCAATGACATTCAAAAAATTGCCTCAGATGTTGTAGCACCTAAACCTCGTAACACTTTGTACGCCCTTCAACATTATGTTCTGCCTACGCCACTGGTGACATGAAGAACGTATAAAAAGGAGTGAAAACGGTTTCTGTTGGTTTACAAGGGATAATGGGCTGCACTATACTTAGCCCACTTATGTACTTCGTATTTTTATATGTTGTTGTATGCTTAGCCCACTTATGTAATTACTATTTTTTATGTAGTTGTATACTTAGCCCATTTATGTGTGCGTGGCAGTGTGCATGTAACATTTTGTTTAAAGTAGCAAAATAATAATAATAATAATAATAATTAGATTGCGGCCATACTCGTAAGAAGATAATAATAGCTAATTTCGTATATAGTATACCTAAATCCTAGTCAAAGGAAAAAACAGATATGGATTATAAATAGATTACGGATTAAAGAAAGGAGATTCAAAAATTCATTTGAACAAGTGTGCACCTGGGTTACTATCCAATCCACAGCTATAACCTCTGTTAGTCTGTTTCTAAATGATATTGTTAACATTTGAATCAATAATCAATTAGGCCAAATGTGATATCTGCCACAGAATTACTTGTTTCCCCTATTTAAACTAGAATGGATCAGCGCTTGCACACATGCTGTTTGTATTATTGTAAACAGAAGGAAAGCAGAAGAATTTTTGAAATTTTAAAAAGGCATCAAGTAGATTAGCTCAGCGAATTTTCGTGTAGTAGAAATACGTATCAAGTGCATTGTTGGACAATTCCAGCTCAAACCTGAATTCAGGTCTTGTGTAGCTCCAATGGTAATTCAGAGTCATCTGAATATCCTTAAAACGCACTCCATCATTAGGCCTAGAAAGCAACCGATTAAGCAGATAATCTATAACACCAAATCTTCCTAATAAAACTCAACAAGCAATGTAGAAAGTTCAAGGAAGATGAGATTATAAATCTTCCTAGTGGCAAACAACATCTTTACAACAATATTTCAACAATAGAAGAAAGAAGAAATGAAAGGGATACAATCAACTAATATCTAAATGCTAATAAGGCCATTTCTGTAATCTTCAATCATTCTCAAACAAACACTGTTTTTCCACATATCAAATTACCATCAAAGACATTTTTATAAAACCATTTGAAATCTTCCATAGCACTAAAAATCACAACATAGACTGTAGAGTTACCAAACGAATTCTTCGATCATTGTCATATGTCCACGATTCCTCTCAGAAGTTAAATGCACAGTAAGTTTCCAACAGTCTTTTTTGCCCGAGTGGTTTGAAATCTTTAAATAAAAAAAATTGTGCTTCTGTGTTTAATCCACATTAGTTTGACATCTCAACCACGCTCTTTGAACAGCTAGGAACATAGGGCATTGTTTGGTTTAAATAAAGCAAGCCAGACACATTTTATGATTTAGTTTTTGTGAACGTTTGGCTTAATGTCAAAGTTTTCCAAACTCGCTCAACCAGAAGCCTTGTGCACTAGGTGTATGTTGATGATGAAGAGGTTTAGAGTCGTACCTTTGAATATATGATTACCCACTGAACTCCATTTGGCCTTTAATAGTCAGAAATTGGTGCAACCTTTCGTACCTAAACCCTCCATTTGAAACTCCAAAACTTTGACGTATAGCTTGGTTTACATTTTTATCATGGTAGAGTCCTCTGATATTTGTGGATTATTATCTGAGTTTTATCAGATTACATGATGTAGTATTCTTTCATATATTTTATCACTCCAAAATTTTATTTAAACATGTAATTTTAACTTGTTTTTGAATGAAGAATCAGATTTAAGTTAAATCATAATCTATTTTTGTCTCTAAATGATGGAATAATATATTTATTATAATTTACATTCATTATGTTAAATATACAAATTGAATGAATTTTGCATTTTGAAAACATGTAAATTATAAAGTTGAATACTGATTTCTTTTTTTTAATATCGATCATTTCTTACATGGTAATCTATTTGTTATGGATGTGTCTATTATTTTAGTATTCAGACAGAATCATGATCATTTTGTATGAAGAGTTTTTTTTTTACCATTATCATCTAATAACCGTGACCAAGTATTATCAATTCATATGGCATCAAAAAAAATCAACGAACAAACTTACAAGCAGGGATACCCAAATAACATGAAAATATATAAAACAATAATGGAAAGAACATTATTCACAATTGTAGTTATTAATAAAGAGCAGAACCATGTATCCATTGTTATTATCTATACTACCCATAAAGGCAATTGATTGTACAGGATTCACTAGTGTACCCATCATTTCACCGGTCGTTACGGTTATATAGATACCACTTCAAAATTTTCACATTCTACCAGATCTCCACATCAATTGCATTTGAATGCACATTGTGCATGTCATACTCTAATAGTTATAATGCTTATCTTCGATCTATTTCTATACATTATAGCAATAGAATCCTACATTGAGAAATTATAGCATAATTAGTGTGTAACCCGTGCGTTCCACGCGGTATGTTGTAGAAAAATAACATTATAACTATTTTGAAGAATATAATTATTATGCAATATTTGGTGAATTTTGTCAGGATAAATGAGTTATAAATTGAATTACTATATTTATAGCTGTGTATTTTTATTATGAGATTTTTATATTTTTATATTTGAATAAAAATTAAATTATCATTTTTGTTGATAAAAATGAGTTGTATATCGATTATTATTTTTTAGGGTTCATTATTTATCAATCAAATATATTAAAATAAGTATTCTTAATAAATTCATAAATAAATATTTTTATAATTCATAAATAAATATTCATGTACATATATTCTGAAATTGACATTTAGATTTTGATACATTTAGACTAAATTATAAATAATGTATACATTAAATTTCAAACATTATTTGAGAGAATGACAACAAATACCTAAAAATAGAAGTGTAATACCAAAGACTCGATACATTTATATGCATTTATAGTTCTTGCAGTACATATTTATCAAAATAATGGATGTTATCAAAGTGATAAAAAATATTTATTTAACTACTAAAAGAAATATTAAGTGAAAATAAGACCTGAAACATTACAATTTACATTGTCATTTTAAGTATGTAAAAAAAAATTTAATCCATTGTTTCATACCTAACCATTTTTATTTTAATAGAACTTTTCAAAAAATTATTTAACATTTATGTAAAAAAAAACATGAAAGAAAAATATATCTAATCAAAATATGGTATAATTTTTGTCCAATGTTAACTCAAATTACAAATATAAATAATTAAAATTTAACATTTTGTACAAAAACGTACTGATTGAAAATATTTGTTCTTTTTTCAATATTACAGAACACAAACATTCATCGCTTATCATTGATTGTAATGTTATTCTTCACAAAATATAATTTAATAATGATAAAAAGTCCATTTGACGTATCCATTTTTGAAGGAAAAACGTTATATGTTTGTAAAGATTTACCAATTTTGAAAACAAATTTTTTGTATATATTTGTTTGTAATGAAATGCCAACTTTAGAGTTCGATTTCTATCATGCGTTTCCTTATCCTATATAAATTTATCCAGGGGTATGGAAGCTTGAATTAGCGGACGATTTTACTATACCCTCCTTTGGAGTTTACCAACCCGCAGGGTTCTCCTGGGTTTTCAAAAAAATAATACTAACTTTAGGAAGAAAAAATTATGTATATATTTCTTTGTATAAAATAACTAATTTTAAAAAGAAACAAAATTTTTATGAACTTAAATGTAGAAGTATCAAAGATAATTTTGTATATAATTGTGAAAATATTAAATTATATGGACTTGAATGAAAATATAGTTTAACATTTAAGTCGGTACAAATGCGATATACACATCGAATTATCATTTTTATGATTTATTAGATTAATTAATAAATATTTGTTAATTGGAGTTAGTTATAAAAAAAATTCAAAATCAATTAATAAATTCAAATATATGAACTTGGATGTAAAATAATATAAGAAAACTTAGGAGAAATACATAATAATTGTAAAATTATTAAATGTTGGCATTTAAATGCAAAACGATGGGAGAGAATATTAGTAGAACATTGTAATAGTTTGTATATAATTGTGAAGATTTAAACTATCCGAACTGGAATGAAAATTTAGTTTTACCATTTTTTTTGAATATGAATGTGGTATACATATTGAATTGTTGTTTTTTAAAATTTATTAGATCATTTAATGAATATTCGTTAATTGTATTTACTTAAAAAACTTAAATTTAAGGTCGCCTAACTAAATTTAATATATAAGACTTAAATGTAAAACAACAGAAAAAACTTGTAAGAAATCTATAAATAATTGTAAAAATTAGTATTAAATTTTAATGATTGAAGAGAGAACCAATAGAAACATTGCAATAATTATAATAGCAATAAACTGAAAATAAAATATCAAGAGAAAATTAAGAAGAGAGGAGAAAATTCCTAGAATTAATAAGAAAGCTTTGAATTCTTCTGCTTTACTATTATTTAATAGATTAGTAAGATATGATTTCACAAAAATTATAAGTCAATGGTTAGGAACTATTCTGACACATGATTGAATATTCTCATTAGCATATGTTTGTGTGTGTCTGTGTATAGAATGACAGTATAACTCTACAGAATTTTTTATCATTTTTCCACTAAAAATACATCTTTGTATGCTTGATTACTCAAATCTAAAGTAAATGGATACTTCTACAATGTGAAAGGTCAAAACACGAGCGTTGTTCCTTTGTCCCCTAAATTCATGTGCCCCTGTCCGCGGTTAATTCAACCCATTCATTTTGAAGGTGGGTCCCACAAATTATTATTTTTTATAAATAGTGGATGAACTTGATTTAAGTGGCGCATGGAGGCACAAAAGTAGGGGACAAAGGAAGCGTCAAAACACTAGGGCCTGTTTGGTTTCATTTTGTGTTCTATATTTTCAATTTTCAACGTTCGTATCAAAATATATGAGGATAAAGGAAAAGAAATTTCAAATTTTAGATCATTACGACGACGACGGAGGGACGGCGGAGGGGGTGAAGTAAGGCGGAGGGGATGTATTGTTTTTCATTCTTTTGTTATTTCTCAAAACACGAAAAACAAAATATATTTATTTTCTATTTTATATGTTAGCATCATTTTCCAAATCGGTTGTTTTTCAAAACTTCACGCATTTTGTGCATTTTTTTAGACGAAAACACAAAACTAAAAAGGGCAAACCAAACGGGACCCTAGCTTTTAATATTGATTTATTTACAAACAAAAGTTGATACAATTCAAACGAATGGTATACTTATTTGAGGTAAAGATACGTCGTGAGTGATATTGATCATTATCGGCCTTGATATATTGTTGGATTATCGATTATTAGGATCATAGCATGGGATCACTACCAGCAATAAACATTTTCATAGTAAGTGATAAAAGAACCATCGCATAATTCTCCATAGTCCATAGTAAAATTTGCCAACCAACAGCCATTTAAAGCAATTATATAATGGTTGTATAGCGGATACATTAACCAACCAAAATGATAGAATAGCATGCTACCTAGTCCAAATGTTTACAGAAAAACTTAATATATAATGCATGTATCTGTGAAAATTACAACTTTTATTCCAGGCCCAACGTAAATCATGTAACAATCAAACATCATACAACAACCTTTTTAAGGATAACTAGTCCTCGTATCAATAGAAAATAAGTTAACGATCATATAATCATGTAACAAGTAATGGAATATAGTACCTTTCTCGATCATATACACTTAAGATGAAGAAGGAGATCCAACCGCAGATTTCAACAACTTCTCCACATATTTGCCAAGTATATCCACTTCCAAGTTAACCTTCTCCCCAACATTTTTCATGGGGATTACAACATTCATCTGCGTGTATGCCACAAGCATGAAATCAAAACAACACTCCTCTTCATAAACATTAACCACAGTCAAACTTGTTCCATCCACAGTAATATACCCTTTCCGCACTATGTACTTCATCACCTCCTTGTCTTGCACCTTCACCTTAATCCAAAGTGAATCCTTTTCTGGCGTAATCGACATAATCTCACCCGTGCAGTCAACATGTCCTACTCAACATATAAAATATACGACTAAATTGTGGTTGATTGAGTAGTAGTAAGTGTACAGATTCGTATAAGAGTTGTTAGGTGAAATAATATTTTGGATCGCACCCATAGTAAGAAAAAAAAACTAGGCATTAACTCTTTCAAACAAAACAATATAAGCTAAGTTCCTGCTCTTAACAATCATCGTTGAAATGATGTTAAATATGTTGTAATCAATGTCAACTATTGAATTTTAAGTACATGGACTGTTACTAGTACTTCTAAATATGATACAGGTTACACTATAAATATTTGCAGTGAAAAATGTTCATCATGCAGTTGAATATTAATAAAGAGTACCCTAGTAAGTGCAGATCTTTGCAGTTAAGCAAAATGATAGGGGATATATACTGATATAGTAGACCGAACTCCTTGTAAGTGAATCTAAATACTACCTTGCACAAAATGGCCACCCATGCGGGTAGTGGGCTGCAAGGCCCTCTCCAAATTGACAGGGGACCCACTCTTCAGTTCAGCAAGGGACGTCTTTCTCAGAGTCTCCGGCGCGACCCCGACACTGAACTCCTTCGAATCGAGGTCAAATTCCGACACAGTGAGGCAGGTGCCATTCACAGCGATGGAATCACCGAGCTTAACGCCTTCAAGTACAACGGCAGCCGATACTTTGAGATCGAATCCTTCGCCGGAAGGGGTCGGGCCCAGGTGCCGAATCTGGCCCATCTCCTCCACGATACCCGTGAATAGGAACCGCACTGTGGAGATTCGTTTCGGCTTCACACTGTATTTTAAAGTAGGAGATGATGCGGAGGTTGGGGTTAGGGTTCTGAAGAAGGAAGTGTTGGATGACGAGAGTGAGGGTAAAACCTTCATTTTCCGATTGAGCAGAGCGTCTGCTCTTTGATAAGAAGTTTTCCTGAAAATTTATTTGTGCTAACCGGGAACAGATGACATTTGATTCTCTTTGATTATTTTTGAGCCCTCCTGTTTGCACCCTCTTTCTATCTTCCTAATGCCACAAATTCCCTCACTCATTAAAAAAAAACAAACAAACAAACCAACCTCCTGCACATAGGGGTGGCTGGTATTAGGAGAGATTTGAAGTGTAGCAAAAATGAGATATTCCATTTGTTAGAAATAAATGAGTTGTATTGGGGAAGGTGAACGCATTAATTGCCTTGGAATCTCACATCCTAGAATATAATAAATTATTTGTGTTTATATACTAAGATGTGAACACTATAACGACTCACAAACAGGGACGCAAGCCATGACAGTTGGCGTTAGCTTGATTATTAGCTTGGTTATTTAGATCATAAATTTCTTTTTTCTTTTTCAAATCCGTTTTTAACACTAAATGCAAACGGTAACGTTAGTTGGTAAAGGGTCGCAACCGTTTAAACAGACTTTTTTTCTCCTCCAAACTCTGTTCTTAAAATCTTCTCTTGAGTTCGTCGTTAGTCTGCAATTGTCAGCGCAGCATTGCAGAGATCAGTCTGTTTCATCATGGAAAACAGTTGCTCGTTGACCCTTCAGCGCCACTGAGAGAGCAATTCTGTTTCAAAGTAACGATTTCGCTGAACTCGAAAAAAATTCAACGGTGATATGTTTATCGGTATTGCATATATTTGCGACAGTTTTATCAATATAATTACAACATTTTCGTAACGCTTTTGTAACGTTACTGTACTAATCTCTGTGTACAGTTTAGTAACGCTGTTCTGACGTTACTAAAATAAAAATTTCGTAACACCTTTATGATGTTACGAACAACTATGTTGAAACATAATTTTGTATTTTTTTTGTCACTAATTGGAGTCACTGTATTTACAATTGCTCAAGACGGTAATACATCGGCAGTCAAATCGACCGTGGCCACCGTTGATAACAGAACAATGGTTCTAACAACCACTGTCGCTTTTTCACATGGTGAGAGGTCGGAAAAATTTGCTGGAGTAGATTTCAAACGTTGGCAACAGAAAATGTTGTTTTACTTGACTACTCTTAACCTTGTGTAATTTCTCATCGGGGATGCTTCGAAACTGGACGAACTAGAGATTGATGCAACCAAAGTTGAGTGCTTATGAAACAGTTCGGACTTCATATGCAAAAATTACAGATTAAATAGACTGGATAACAGTCTGTATAATGTGTATTGCACAATGAAGACTTCGAAACAACTCTAGGCTTCCCTGAATAAAAAGTACAAAACAGAGGACGTTGGAATGAAAAAGTTCATTGCCGGAAAGTTCCTCGATTTCAAAATGATAGATGCCAAAACTGTTATCACTCAAATTCAAAAGTTGTAGGTAATAATACATGAAATTCATGATGAAGGGATGTCCTTGAGTGAATCATTTAAGTGACTACTGCCATCGAAAAGCTACCTCCATCATGGAAAGATTTCAAGAATTATCTAAAACATAAGCGCAAGGAAATTATTATTCGACTTAGAATCGAAGAGGACAACGGGAAATCAGAAAAGAAAACCATCAAAGCAATAGTGGCAAAAGAAATTGTAGTCGAGACTGAGAAAAATAACAAGCGGAAATGGGAATACAATCCAATCACAAAGAAACCAAAGAAGTTCAAAGGAAACTGTCACAACCGCGGGAAGAAAGAACATAAGGCCAACGATTGCTGAGGTCCAAAGAAAAAGAAAGAACAAGCAAATATCACTAAATGCGAGAAACTCTATGATGAAATTTTTGAAATGAACTTGTCTGCGGTGATTTCTGACTGCAACTTAATTGGCAACTCCAAAGACTGGCTTGTGGACATTGGTACCACAAGACATATCTGCGCCAATAAGTGGATGTTCTCTGATTATAAACCTGTGACACAAGAAGAACAACTTTTTATAGGAAATTCCTCCACATCAAAGGTAGAAGGAAAAGCAGAATTGTGCTAAAGATGACCTCTGGAAAAGAACTTACGTTGAATGATGTTTTGCACGTCCCGGACATTCGAAAGAATTTGGTTTCTGGTTCACTACTCGACGAAAATGGCTTCAAGTTATTCTTTATATCTGATAACTTTGTTTTATCAAAGAACGAAGTTTATTTTGGGAAAGGATATGTGAGTGATGGCTTGTTTAAAATGAATGTAATGATTGGTGTACCAAAGGATTGTGATAATAAAGTTAATTCTTCTGTTTATATCATTGAATCCTCTAATATATGGCATGCTAGATTAGGCCATGTTAATTTTGATACATTACGAAAAATGATTAAATTAGACTTTATACCTAAGTTTTCAATAGATCCAAGTTATAAATGTGAAACTTGTGCTGAAGCAAAATTAACTAGTACCTCATTTCATCATGTTGAAAGAGAAACTGAACCTCTAGACTTAATACACACAGATGTATGTGACTTAAAAATGTGTCAAACTAGAGGAGGAAAAAGGTAATTCATCACTTTCACTGATGATTATACAAGGTACTGTAATGTGTATCTCCTTAGAAGCAAGAATGAGGCATTTGATATGTTGAAGCGATATAAAGCAGAAGTTGAAAATCAACTCAACAAGAAAATAAAAGCTTTAAGAAGTGATAGAGGAGGAGAATATGAATTTCCCTTTGAGGAATTCTGCGTTGAGAATGGTATTATACACCAAACTAAAGCTCCATATTCACCTCAATCCAATGGTATAGTCGAACGGAAAATAGAACTCTTAAAGAAATGATGAATGCCTTACTAATTAGTCCTGACTTGCCTGATAACTTCTGGGGAGAAGCTATTCTTTCTACAAATCATATTTTAAATAAAAACCATGAATGAAAACATCTAAATCTCCCCACGAACTTTGGAAAAATAGACCACCATCCTACAAATACTTAAAAGTGTGGGGGTGTCTTGCAAAAGTAGAGATGCCTAAACCAAAGAAGGTCAAATTTGGAGCAAAAACAATCGATTATGTATTCATTGGATATGCACAAAACAGTGCAGCTTATCGAATTTTGGTATACAAATTTGAAGTTGATGATATTGATGTAAATACCATCATTGCGTCGAAAAATGATAGATTTTTTGAACACATATACCCATTAAAATAAGGTACTATAAATTGTACTCAAAAAAGACCAAGGGAAACTCTAATTCTCTTGAGGGTGCTGAACAAAATATTGATAATTTTCAGCAAAATAGTACTAATCAACAAGTGGAGGAACCAAGGAGAAGCAAAAGGTTACGGACCTCAAGAACCTTTGGACCTGACTTCTACACATTTATGATAGAAGACGATCCATTAACATACAAACAAACTATGTTCTCCGTCGATGCCCCTTACCGGAAGGAGGCCATTAACTCTAAGATCGCATCCATTATGGCTAACCATACATGGGAGTTAGTTGATTTACCTCGAGGATGCAAGACCTTAGGTAATAAATGGATATTTAAGAAGAAATTGAGACCTGATGGTTCAATAGACAAGTATAAAGCTCGTCTTGTAGTCCAAGGATTCAGACAATATGAAGACCTGGATTATTTTGGACACATGCTCACCAGTAACTAGAATAACATCAATTAGGATGCTTATTGTAATCGCATCCATACTTGATTTGGAAATACATCAAATGGATGTAAAAACTACATTTTGAATGGTGAACTGGAAGAAGAAATATACATGAAGCAACCTGAAGGGTTTTTGATCCCAGGAAATGAGAATAGGGTATGTAAGTTAGTAAAATCAATTTATGGCCTTGAACAAGCTCCAAAACAATGACATGAGAAATTTGATGAAACTATGTTATCAAATGAATTCAAAATAAATGAATCAGATAAAAGTGTTTATATAAAACATCCATATATTGGATATGTCATTATTTGTCTTTATGTTGATGATTTATTGATCCTAGGTAATAATAAATCCATAATAAAGTCAACCAAGGATATGTTCTTCTCTAGATTCAACATGAAAGACCTAGGAATAGTTGATGTAATTTTAGGTGTCAAAATTTTAAAGACATCACAGGGATATGTATTATCTCAATCACATTACATTGAAAAAATACTTGAAAGGTTCAAACAACATAATATAACTATTACAAAATCACCAGTTGATATGAACCAAAATTGGGCAAAGTACACCAGTGATGGTATCTATTAGCTCGAATACTCTCGTATACTAGGAAGTATCATGTATGTCATGAACCACACTAGGCCAGATATAGCATATGATGTAAGTAGGCTCAGTAAGTGTTTGTGCCAAAATTGGGTACAACACTCTTCGGAAGTGTTTGAAGAGATAAAATGAAGAAAACAAATGTAAAAAGAAGATTATCTAACAAATACTCCAAACAATAATTAAAAAAACAGCAGATAAACACAAAGATTTGGAGTGGTTCGGCTTGTTGCCTAAGTCCATTATGAAATCGTTGACTTTTATTAACTTTTTCATACTAGTTCCAATGTATTACAACAGCAAATTTCGAGTACAACAGTGATTTCAACAGAGTTTAGACATTGAAGAGCCTGTGGTCTTTTTTCTATAGGTCCTGGGTTGCTATTTATAGGCATAGGCTGCAAATATCTCGCTCAGATCTCGAATGACCTCTCTCGCACATGAATAGGCCCACGCGATCGATCCCTGGCCGTTTGGAGTCGATCTGTGATCAATACGAACGTCATTCTTATCGATCAGGATTTAGCCCAATCGAGTCGGGATCGATCGAGGACATTCTTGAAGATGCACGCGAGCTCCTGTGAAAATTTGGTGGAATTTGGACTTGTAGATTTGGAGTTATGATCGATGCAAGTTCGCATTTTTCGATGGCTGTTGAATTCGCATTGATCCTTCTTCGCACCGCTCTGTTCGTATCGATCCAAGCACGCACCTGCAAGTTGACGTGGCGCTAACTTCTTGGATCGATCTGCTTTTTAGGCCGAGTGACTGATTCTTTTGTTTGAATATGTTCTCTTCGTATCGATTCGGTGAATTCCACTTTCGTATCGCTTCTCATGCACTTCACTTCGTATCAATGCTTTGTAACTGATTCATATCGATACAAACCAAGGCATTTCATATCGATGACCTGGACGCCGCTTCGCATCGATCACTCTCCACATCCTTCGTATTGATAACTTTAATGGAATTTTGTATCAATTGTTGGCCGACCGATGCGAATTGAGTCGATGAGGAAACAGATACGAAGTACATATGGATTATGTCGATGCGAAGCACTGCTTATTGATGAATACGAAGTGGAGCGATCATGATGGATACGAACTACTGCTTACTTGATGGATATGAATGGGATGGTTGCAAGATATGGATACGAAGTGGGCCAATTCCGATGGATATGAAGGAAGCCACTGTTCGATGGATTCGAACAAGGCCGATGCGAAAGAGGTTGACTAATGGATACGAAGAAATTTATTCCGTTGGCTTGCATCGACCATATCTTGAGCATATGAACTTGGATTGACATGAAATTTGGAATGTTGGCTTTCATGGCTTTTCTTGTCGTGCCTTGTCAATTGTAGCTCAAACCGGACTTAGACAAAATTCGTCGGCATCCATAGTGAAACTGTGTATAACCGATCTTGGGGACGGACTGTCCTCGGTTTCAATCAAGTTGTTGGTGTCACGACCTTGCCAAAAGGCGGGATAACATTTGCCCCTTAAAGTACGTATTGTGAGAACATGATGTGCTTTGAAAAGTTGCAATCTTCATCCTGAATTGTTTTATCTGACTCGTTTGAACGGTCGTTGTCTTTTCGTCGAAAGCTGTAACTTTTGATTGATCTTTAGAAATATAAATTGTTGCTGCCAGTTGTTGTACTATGCACTGCTGTACCTGAGTATTGAACGATAGCAAACTGTTATTTGTTGTTGAAATTGTCATTAGGTGAGCATTCATTTCCTGTGAATTTTAAAAACTGAATGTTAGTTCGTCATATATGCACGTATGTTAACCTGACTCCCGCTAGCGTTTGCACGCTCATGAGTCGTTATCAATTTTTTCTCATCGAATTTTGTACCGATTCTCTCCTGAATAGATGTGAAATTCGAACTGTAATAATGCTTCATGGTTTTTTTAGTGTATTCCTTCGTAATGATCCTCTCCGGGATCGATTTCGAAAGCTGAAAAAATTGTCTTTGTATCGATAGGGATCGATACGAGTTTGTTAATTTGATTATTATTCTTTATGTGTCTCGCATCGATGAATACATGTACCAGTGGACCTCAGAGTAATGGATATGAAGTTTTCATTTCGCATCGATGGATCTAAGTAGCTTCAACAGGCATTTGCCGTGTTTCTCGTATCGATGGAGTTGAGTTGCTCAAGCATGATCTTGTTGCATCTTTCGTATCGACGGTATTCTTACTGATGGGTACAAAGATGATGGTCGGTCAGTGATGGATACGAAATACTGATTTTTGCATTGCTCTGAGTTGATGGGTACGAATAAGTCTCTTCGTGTCGATAGAATTTCTGACCGCTTCAATCGATTTTGGCTACAGGGATACGAATCGTTTTCTCCCTTGGATACGAAACCATATAGATACATTTGGGACTTAGGAAAAATTCCACTTGCTTTGCTACACATTGTTTTTGTATCAATCAGAGCACAAGAGGAAAAGAAATTCCCATTGTCTTCGAGTCATTTAATTCGTTAATCCCTTGAACTAAATGCCCCAATTAGGTAAATAATCGAACAATCTCAATCTTAATATGATGAGACTTGAACTCTCATGCCATCCCACTTGCATTCATGATCGATTCTGATGAAGAGGAGGTCAGGGATGGTCGAAGCGAGGTCGAGCAAAGTCAGAGCAGTCTTTGTGTTGATTGGAGAAGATGAAGTATAGAGGGATATGAAATACTTATGGAAGAGACGCTCTACCTTGACCTTGCATCGATGAAGGAAACAAGAACACCCTCGTATCGATCTGGGATGAGGAACTCATATCGATTTGGAACTGATGGATGGCAGGAGGAAGTTCGTATCGATCCTGGTACAGCGTGATCTCGTATCAATGGGAAAGTCTTGTTTCATATCAATGGCTGGTGGACCTTCGTATCGATCGGCCGATATGAAATTTAGGGTATGATGATCGATATGAAAACGTCGTTGATGATAGATACGAAGTATGAGATTTTGATCGATACGAACTGTTGCTCTATGACCGATACGGAGCGATGGCTCCTAGATTGATACGAAGGGAATTCTGGTGATCGATTCGAATTCAAATTTTCAACCGATACGAAATCTCTAGCATACTTGAATACTTGACTCCGATGAGCTTCTGCCTTGCATAACTGGACATAACTGTTAAACGTGTATTTGACTGCCCTTCGAAGCTCGTTGACGGAAATGTAACTTGACAAAATTTTATAAAACTTTAACTCGGATCGGCTTCTAAAGTCTGGATGGCATGGTTGTGACGGTCAGCGATGACGGTCACTTCAGTTTAATTTCGAAGCCTTCTCATTTGAACATTCCTTAAATTTTGTAGAATTTCTTAAGTATCATGTAGTGTTGCACTACACAACACATTCATGAACTTCACACTGGGGAACACACGGGCTTATTATCATCTAATGATGGTTTTTGATGAGTTGATTAGTTATGGAATACACAAGTTCATAGTATTAGGATCTAGCTCCGAACGAGCTGCCATTGCGTTCGAAGTTATAGATCTAGCTCCGAACGAGCTGCCAGGAGCCAGCTTTATCGGGAACCCACAAGACTCTGTGTCATCCAACGTCTCTGAATATATGTTGGGACAGATATGTTTAAGACACAGTTTGTCATTGGATGACGTCTTATTATCGGGACCGAATGATAGACCACATGCTCCCTCGGAAGGATTTATAGCCTTTAACAAGCACTTGTGTACACCTGGAATGCTTCCTCCATTCAATCTGTACATTCGAGAGGTGCTAGCATTCTTTGGAATTGCCCCATCACAATTACATCCGAATGGATATGCACTGCTAAACAGTCTATTCGTTATATTCATGGAGCATCTTTTTCGACCTCTAACCCTGATCGAAATCAGATACTTGTTCAATATCAAAAGTCGGGGACATAGCCCTTCTTTCACGTTCCTAGAGGTGGTCAAGAAGTGCCAATTTGTGACTGGTGCCTGGACCAGATTGAGCTACTTCAAAACTGAATGGTTCTATGTCCGATGCCCTCTAGGGTTTGCCAGTCGGTGGTTAGCCAGACGTAAGTGCTATAATTTTTCCAGTAACTAGCAGAAGAGTCGTAACTGACACTGAAGTTAATATCTTCTTTCCTTTACAGCCGCAATTCCATGACCTGAAGGCGCACACTTCAAAGAAATAGTACGGGTCCTTCAGGAAGTGCCAAGTGAAATGAGGGAAATCGAGTCGGTGCTTATAGATGGAAACTTGAGAATTGTTGGGCTAATATAAAGAAACCAAAGCTTTAGACTTAAGGGATCACTTAGGGCGGCCCTAGTGAGATGGGCTAAGTGCAGAGCACCCGAGATCATAATACCTGAAGAGGGTGATGAGGAAAATACGCCCACCGATGACGAACTCGTAGACGGGCCTTCTGACAGCTTTCAGGATCTTGAGAGAAGGAGGAAAGGCAAGGCAGTAGGACACAAGCGTCATAAATCTTTGAGATGGAAATCTGCAGTCATGTCCCTACCAATCTCTGGTATTAGAATTTCGGAGGCTCCTCCCTCGCAAGTAGAGAATCCTTTCGAAGGACTTGCCGAATTTCCAATTCCGGACTATGTGTCACTTGAACATGACACCGGATTGGAGGGTTTTCAAAGTGCTCTTGATTTAAGCGAGTCTCTTCACATAAATTTGGCCGACATTTCCGGTTGGTCGGGGGGTTGCACATACATATACACTTCACGGCACTACATGATTTCCAATCTTAAGTTGCCCACTTCTAGAGATCACTAACTCCGTTTTCCTTTTTGCTTTACAGATAAGATGACTAGACGAGAATCCATGTTGGGAAGCCTTCATTCAGCATGTCAGTCATCCAGTTCATACTATGAATCCCGCCGGAGGGAGGCTGATAGAGGCCGTGATCGCGGTTATTCCTACCAAGAGAATTATGAGAGGGATAGAGATAGGGATAGATAATGCAGACATCGCTCCCGATCACACTCCCCACCACCTCAAGCTCCAACACAACCCTTTGGTCATGGAAAACAACCATTAGAGCCTCCACGTCAAAAACCATCTTCTCAAGCCCCCAAGCCTGAGTCACAATGCCGTAGAACTGAGGTCGAAACTCCTACTGTCATTGAGCAAGCTATTACCGAGCCCACTGGGGAAGGAGCAATCAGAATTGCCCAGTTGAGAAAAGATTTTCCAAACATTTACTTCGACGGTTTTATATTCCCTCATCACTCAAAGAAAATTCCATCTGAGTCAGAACAAATGATGCATGACTACATTCATGACATTTATACTCAATACAAGGAGTGGATGAAAGCTGCGGATAAAGCGTCGACGGTGGCTTTTGAGCGAGCCAAAATAATTGAGAAGTTAGAGACCGACCTTGCTCAGAAGGGCCATATTTTTCAAGTGCTCAATGATGAAGCCGAATCTTCTCGGCAATCTGAAATAGAGGCTACCAAGAAAGCTGATGAGGTAACTCAATCTATGGAAAGAATGCGTCAAACACATTTCGCTTTGTTAGAGGAGATGGGCCACCAGAACACCACAGTTATAGCTGAAAGAGATGCTGCTCTGAAAGAACTCAACGAGCTCAAAGCCAAATTTTTTGAAATCATTAAAGAAAAAGATGATGTGAATAAAGCAGCCCAAGAAGCGTGCGAGCAAGCTGTGGTGCTTCGGGGCGAATAGGATGTGGCAACACTAAGAATTCAGGAGGTTGAGACCAAGGTTGAAGATGAAGTTAAAATGGTAGAAGCCGGGTTGGAGGCCGACATTGAACATCTTCTGGTCACATACAATGCTCATGTCTTGAAACATAAAAACCTGACCTGGCTTGACAAGTATCCAACACATCTATACAACGCTTGGGGCCGATTAGCAAAGGATGAAAAGGTTGCTCACCAAGCTGAATTGATTGATGAATTCGAGCTTAAGAATCAGGTGTTGAGCAAAAATGAACGGAAAATTCTCCATTATACGATGATCTCATATGCAAAGGGCTTGGCGCTCAGCATTCGGAGGTCGTAGAAGGTTATGGCATCAAGCACCATGATATAAGTTCTGAAACTCTCATGCCAACCCAGCCTGGAACTACATCTGTGGTTGATCCTCGGTCTTTTCCTGCTTATAATCCGGATCAACCGTGGTTGTCTCCAACCCAAGAGCAAGTATCTGAAGATGCTTCGCCTGCTACAAATCAAACTGAGGAAGGTATATTGAACACTTCTTATGTTTGCTCAAAACCAGAAGCATAACTTGTAGTACTTATTAACAGTTCTCCTTTTGTTTCAATTCAGTGATTGGAGCTGCATCAGTCATGCCTACTACAACTCAAGAGCAATACCAAGAGCAGGAGGCCATCACAACCGAAGTGATCATGACGACGGCTACTTCACCTACGGATGGGGTACAAGGGAGCACACTTACTTTTGATGAACAGATGATGGAGGAGCTTCTCGATCATCACAGTGATCCCTTTGCCTACTTGTCGTTTGTTATGGGTGGAGTAGTACCTGACTAGCTCCGTAGGCCCAACTCCTAACGTTCCCGACGAGGCTCAAACGATTCGCGAAGAAGAAATAATAGACAAAATTAATGCCAAAATGGAAGTAGTTGTAGGATCTAGATTAACCCTAGAGGGGTGGGTGAATAGGGTTATAGCAAATTTTCTCGATTTAAACACAAAAATAAACTGCAGAATTAAGTATGCTAAAAAAGTAAATCACACACAAAATTTACCCAGCTTCGGCAACCCCTGCCTACTGCTGCATTCACAGATTTCTATTAGAATTAAACAGTATCACGCTTACAAACACTCTACTAGACTCGCAGACCCTTTTGCTCCCGCTCACAAACACTCTACTAGACTCGCAAACATTTGCTCCCGCTCACAAACATTCTACTAGACTCGCAAACATTTGCTCCCGCTCACAAACACTCTACTAGACTCGCACACACTGCTCCCGCCTATAGAGTTCCGTTTACTCGCAAACTCTGCTCCCGCCTATAATAGAACTTTGATTACTCGCAAACTCTGCTCCCGCCTATAGAGCTTTGATTACTCGCAAACACTGCTCCCGCCTATAGAGCTCTGCAAACTCGCACACCCTGCTCACTGAACTAATTCTAACTAGACAATCTGACACGACCTAATCCCTAGGTGGTGATTTACAAATTCTTTGACTTGAAAAAATAAAAAACAACAATTAAAAGACAAATAAACAAATAACCCTAAACCCTAATTAAAAATAACCCTAATTAAACTAAAGCCTTTTAAGACTGGCCCCTTCTTTTAATTCCATAACCCGTTCCCTTCTTTTGCTTGGCCCGTTCCTTTTTGTCTCGTTCAAATGGTGGCTCTGCAAATTAGGGCTTCGTTCCTCTTTGAGATAGTTGGCGGCTCTGTTCGATCTTAGGGCTTTGTTCTCTTCAATCCAAACTAGGGTTTTGAAGCTTCGCCTTTTCATGTGCTTCGTTCTCGTTCGTTTGCTCTTGGCCGCTTCTGTTTGATCGAGTTCTCCGTTAATTCGGTATGTAATTTTATCCCTTTTGCTTTACTGGTTGATGCTTGAACTCGATGAAATAAATGCCGATGATGATTAGGGTTTTTATAGGATTTGATTTCCTATTTTTGCGTTCGTATATGTTGATTTGAATTTGTCATATGCCGTTCGATCTGGTATTGATGCTTGAGATTTGTTCTGACTTTGTCACTATCGTATTCTTGGTATTACTTCGTTGACACGGTGTTGATTCATTGCTTGGTCAATACGGTTTTGAATTGTGATGATCACGGCTTGGTTTTTAACTTGGTCAATTACCTTTGCTACCTTGATTTTAGACTTGTTCGTTATATGACTTCGGTCATTTTACTGTTGACTTTATTCTCTGTGTTGCTTCTGGCTTGACACACCTGTAGCATTGGTCGATTTGCTTGGCCACCAACTGTTTCAAATCTGCACTGATGAATTTTGTTTATCCACTGTTGCTTTTGACTTTACACGGCATTGATTTTCTGGCACTGTTTTAATTCATTGTGATTTTTGTATCACTGCTTGATTCTCTGTGAATTTTTCAGTTGGCTCGGCTTATTCAAACCAGACTTTTGTTGACTTGATCACAACTGATATTAGCTTGTGAATTTCTGATGGACTTATTAGTTCGACCCTTGTGTTCTTCATATCTTCATTTGATCAGTGTGTTTGAGTCTGCATATTGTGGCCGTGATCGTTTTGGTTTCATCTGAGTGTTGCATATCAGTGTGCTTCTGTCTTTGGCTATCTTTCTTTTAGTGCTTGTCTGTTGTACATGTTGCATTCACTTGCATTCATATTGACATTGGTTTACTGTCTGCATTCACTACATTTTGTACATGCATTTGCCTTTGAGTTGTTTTGTCTTCACTAGCATTGTTGTACACTTTTGGTCATTGTTGTAGTTGTATTATGTGATGTTGCCTCTTGTTGCTGTCATATACATTCATCAATGTTAGCATCTGCATTGCATAATTCATGTTGTAGCCTGGTCATTTGTGCACTGCCTTTGGTTCATGCTGTATTGTCTCTGTATATTTGTTATTCTTCTCTGTCCATTTGGCTGCACATGTGAACTTGTGTATTTGGTCTCGTCTCCATATAGTTGAAGCTTGCTGTGCATTGGTTCTCTGTAGTCTGCACTTGTATAGTTGGTTCCATATTCATGTATCTTGATGTTGTATACACTTTTTCATGCTGCTGTGATGCAGTTTCCTTCACTGTTGTATCATGATACTTGTTTGCCTGCAGACCATGTTGCATGTATGTTTGTTTGGTAGTTGCTTCAGTCACTTTGTTGTATACTTGGGCTTTGAACATTTTCAACCTGATGCATCTGGACTTGAGCATATTTGATGTAATTGTTGTCTGGTCTTTGCATTGCTGTGCATACTTGTTGTTTGGACATTTGTGCAGTTTGGTCTTGCTGTTTGTCGAGTTGCTTTTGTTAGTTTAGTCGTGCACTTGGTCTCTTCACCGTGTTCTCTTCATGCCTGACTTGATGCTGGTTTGAGGCTGTGTCATGTTTGAACATAGCATTCATGTGTACTTTTGATTCGCACCTGAGTTGAATCCAGTTTTAAAACTCGGGTTTGACCTTGTGCTGAGAGTCGTGATTTTCAATGTTATTGCACGTGAGTTGAACCCGGTTTTTCATTTGGGTTTGACCCGTGCTCACCTGTCCCTGTAAATCAATCAAGTGTATATATCGGCGTGCACGGCCTTGTGGCATATACAGTAATACACTGTGTATGTCACAAGTTGTTCGTGTATGATGAATTCAAATTTAAATTATGACGAACAACCCAAATAACTGAGGCAAATCATATTTTCAAAAATTATCTTTTATTTTTGAATTGCAAAAATATTTCTTTTTCAATTTTACTGCGTTAGTTTATATTTTTGCAGATTTCTCAGATGCTGGATTCAAACTGGAATGCAGTTGAACATAAATACGAGTGTGATTGTAGTGAGGTTATTAATGTAAATATAAAATCGTGATGTATTCAAAATTGTATATGTATAGTGAGAGCATGAAATTGTACTATTCAAAAGTGTAATAAATATTTATTTGAATAAAATATCTGTTTGAATTCAAATTCTGTGTAATATATTTTATTCAACAAATATTTATTTAAACTGTGAAAAATAGAATAGTATATTAACAAATACATTTAAATGAATGTATATATGTTTATTATCATCAATCAAAAATCATATAAGCGCAAAGCGCATATTCAACAATCTCCCCCTTTTGATGATAACAAACATATATTTAAGATTTTGAATGTATTAAATGTATTTGATCGTTCAATTTGCTCCCCCTATTTGAATGCTCCCTCTCTACACAATACTCCCCCTACATATATGCATACAAATAGAAATATATAAATGAGCCTATATGCAAATGGAAAATTATTTGACCTTTGCTTGATTCTATTTGACAAAATCTTAACTTTTCTCTCCCCCTTTTGTTATCAGCAAAAGAATAACATTGTTATAAAAATAGAGATGAAGTGACAGACATGAATCAAACATTTAACTCAATTGAATATAAATATCAAATTTCAATAAAACTCAAACAAAAATCATAATTACCCTTGTTAGGCGCATATTCCACTTTCAGAAATGATGGGGATAAATTCATCAAAAAAATCATACAGTTCTGTCTATTTGTGGTATATTTATTTCGGGAAATTTGAATATCTACTAATCATGCATAACCCTTAGGACTTTTAAATGAGATTAGCAGTATTCCAATTTAATTTTTTAAAAAAAATTCAAGTATCTTCTAACCACGCATAACCGTGAGGACTTTTAAATGGGATTAGAATCAACTTGTCTATTAAATCAATTAATTTTGATATGCGTTCCATACATGCATAACCGTGAGGACTTTTAAATGAGCATGGAAGCACATAATCAAAAATCCAAGTAATTCACCCATGCATAACCGTGAGGACTTTTAAATGAGAGTGAATACTTTGGATATTTATTTTATTGAAGAATATAATAAATTGAAGCACAAATAATTTCCTTCACAGATTTAGAGATATTGAAAAACGAATGATTTCCTTTGTAAACTACCACAAATTTACATTCTATATATGATTTTGATGAGTGATGGTCGATAGAAAGATGGTAGAAATAGGAATGATCATGGAACTTTTACCCAACAAAAAGTTTTTATAACTCTTGTTATGAAATTCTAAAGAAATTTTCTAATTATACTTTCTCGAGTTATAATATATGATAAATATCAACACTCATCACTTTTTCAATTACTATTCATCTTTTCGATAATCATTAGGGAGTTAGATTAGTCAAAATTTAAAATCAAATAAAAATGACTAATCTGTAAATATGGTCAAACATGATTTTCTCGAGGGATTTTAAAGAAATTCTGCTATTTAAAAAATTATTTCAAGTGAAAAATATGCAGATATTTTCTTTGAAAAACGATGCAGCAAATGAATGTTTCAAAAATTAATCACGTTCCACTAGTAATTTTTCTATCAACTATATTACCAGTGTAATCTGCATCTGAATTTAAATTTCACTCAATATTCACTCGTTGGATGTCAAAGACCAGATTGTGAAATTTTAACAAGCTATCTCAGAATGAAATTTGAAATGAAGCCATTTTAACACTCAAACAAACATTATAGTGTTAATTTCAGAAACCGTAGGATAAACGGTTATATTCATGAGTAATCAACAATCAATCAACATCATAATTATTTCAAAAAACAATTTCTTGAAGTTTCAACAATTTCTTAAAATCCTTTTTAACAGCTTTCACATGAAATTTGAAATCGTGCAAATTTACAAGCAGTGACCAAAATGTCAAAACCAATATACCTACGTGTAGCATGAGTAACCATCATTTGACCGAACAAATTTATATGGATTAGTTCAAAGTTGAAAATCTGATTGGTCATCAATTAAGCACAAATCAATGTCATAAATAAGAACAAGTCAAAAAATCATATCAATTAAGTCCGAATCAGTCCACCATCATAATTATTCCAAGTAATTCTATTTAAAGACGGTTGGTCAATATTTTGAAAAAAAATCATAGCATCAAAATCATCATCTTTTATTCATCTCAATATTGGCTGATTTTAATTTAGAGTATGGTGCAGATAATCACATTTAATATATCGTTAAAAATAATTTTACCTGTTTTACCTTTACGATAATTTTTCGTTGTTATCCATTGTGATTCTGTCACCTTTATACTAGGCTAAGGAACTTTGCTTTGTCGCCCGTTGTGTTTCTAGAACAGCCAAAATCCAGAGAACACTGTTGTTGTTCCTTAGCCTGCCACCACACATACACGAGAAAAGATTTATGTGACCTATTTGTTTTTATAGGTCCATGATTGTTAGTGGCAGAATATGAAAAATATGTTTTTGGAGACCCAAAACTATTTATATATGTTCCTTTTGGCACCCAAATTTGTTTGACTTTCAAAGATTTTATATTTGTGCCTTTTGGAACCCAAATTGGTATAGTTTTCACATGTTTGGGTCTATACCGACAATTATTTTGATTGTGTCCAAATTTTCTACAAATTGTGCACATTGAATTTTCTTGATTAATCTCATTTCTAACATATTCAGAATGAGTATATCCAAGTCCTTGTCTATCAATATTGATAGTTTGTTTTCCTATTAACATATTCAACGATTTTTCACTTTTTGAAAATTTATCTAAAGTCGTTGACAATTGTTGGACTTGTGTTTTGAGAGATTCATTTTCATTTATCAATTGTGTGCATTTTTCAATAGAATTCTCTCTCCTATTATTTTCATTCTCTTTTAAAATCAGAATTTCATTTTCAAGTGATTTTATATTGATTTTTGATTTTTCAATTTCCTTTTCGAATGTTGGACACTTATCACACTTAGGGATCTTACTTTGATAGGTTTTAACTAATTTGTCGAGTTGCTCATTTAATTCTAACAAAGTATCATTTTGTGATTCAAGTTTGGCATACTTCTCCCTAAGTCGTTTAAAACAGCCATTTACTTTGTGGAAATAAATAAGTAATTCAGAGTGAGTAAGTTTTGATACCTCGCTTGGCTCGTCGTCGTCGCTATCGGTTATATTCCCATGAAGGCACATATCTGCTTCCTCACTTTCACTGCTATCGCTTTTATTCCACTTGGCTGCAAATTTCCTTTTTGAATTCTTCATTAGTAGTGCCAGCTCGGGTGCTCCATCATCATCATCCTCATCACAACTGCTATTTACCAATCCTGTTAAGCAAATTTCTTTAGCTGAGTTGGTTGTGGAGGACATCTCATTACTGTTGACTTTTGCACCATATATTGCGTCGAGAGTTTTCCAAATTTTCTGTTCGTTTTCACAATGAGAGACGAAATAAAAATTATCACGATTAATATGAGAATATAATATATGCATAGCAAGAGCATTAATCGAGATAATTTCCTTATTTGTTAAATCACACCCATTTTCAATAATATCCCAACATTTAATATTAACCGATTTTACATAAAATTCCATTTTCAATTTCCGATTCAAAAAATCTGTTCCATTGAAAATAAAAGGAATAATATTGAAACGACCCTCAACAAAAATATTATCTGGTGGATTCATGACTCTAGAGTTAAAAAATAAAATACCAGGCTCTGATACCACTTGTAGGATCTAGATTAACCCTAGAGGGGGGGTGAATAGGGTTATAGCAAATTTTCTCGATTTAAACACAGAAATAAACTGCAGAATTAAGTATGCTGAAAAGGTAAATCACACACAAAATTTACCCAGCTTCGGCAACCCCTGCCTACTGCTGCATTCACAGATTTCTATTAGAATTAAACAGTATCACGCTTACAAACACTCTACTAGACTCGCAGACCCTTTTGCTCCCGCTCACAAACACTCTACTAGACTCGCAAACATTTGCTCCCGCTCACAAACATTCTACTAGACTCGCAAACATTTGCTCCCGCTCACAAACACTCTACTAGACTCGCACACCCTGCTCCCGCCTATAGAGTTTCGTTTACTCGCAAACTCTGCTCCTGCCTACAATAGAACTTTGATTACTCGCAAACTCTGCTCCCGCCTATAGAGCTTTGATTACTCGCAAACACTGCTCCCGCCTATAGAGCTCTGCAAACTCGCACACCCTGCTCACTGAACTAATTCTAACTAGACAATCTGACACGACCTAATCCCTAGGTGGTGATTTACAAATTCTTTGACTTGAAAAAATAAAAAACAACAATTAAAAGACAAATAAACAAATAACCCTAAACCCTAATTAAAAATAACCCTAATTAAACTAAAGCCTTTTAAGACCGGCCCCTTCTTTTAATTCTATAACCCGTTCCCTTCTTTTGCTTGGCCCGTTCCTTTTTGTCTCGTTCAAATGGTGGCTCTGCAAATTAGGGTTTCGTTCCTCTTTGAGATAGTTGGTGGCTCTGTTCGATCTTAGGGCTTTGTTCTCTTCAATCCAAACTAGGGTTTTGAAGCTGCGCCTTTTCATGTGCTTCGTTCTCGTTCGTTTGCTCTTGGCCGCTTCTGTTTGATCGAGTTCTCCGTTGATTCGGTATGTAATTTTATCCCTTTTGCTTTACTGGTTGATGCTTGAACTCGATGAAATAAATGCCGATGATGATTAGGGTTTTTATAGGATTTGATTTCCTATTTTTGCGTTCGTATATGTTGATTTGAATTTGTCATATGCCGTTCGATCTGGTATTGATGCTTGAGATTTGTTCTGACTTTGTCACTATCGTATTCTTGGTATTACTTGGTTGACACGGTGTTGATTCATTGCTTGGTCAATACGGTTTTGAATTGTGATGATCACGGCTTGATTTTTAACTTGGTCAATTACCTTTGCTACCTTGATTTTGGACTTGTTCGTTATATGACTTCGGTCATTTTACTGTTGACTTTATTCTCTGTGTTGCTTCTGGCTTGACACACCTCTAGCATGGTCGATTTGCTTGGCCACCAACTGTTTCAAATCTGCACTGATGAATTTTGTTTATCCACTGTTGCTTTTGACTTTACACGGCATTGATTTTCTGGCACTGTTTTAATTCATTGTGATTTTTGTATCACTGCTTGATTCTCTGTGAATTTTTCAGTTGGCTCGGCTTATTCAAACCAGACTTTTGTTGACTTGATCACAACTGATATTAGCTTGTGAATTTCTGATGGACTTATTAGTTCGACCCTTGTGTTCTTCATATCTTCATTTGATCAGTGTGTTTGAGTCTGCATATTGTGGCCGTGATCGTTTTGGTTTCATCTGAGTGTTGCATATCAGTGTGCTTCTGTCTTTGGCTATCTTTCTTTCAGTGCTTGTCTGTTGTACATGTTGCATTCACTTGCATTCATATTGACACTGGTTTACTGTCTGCATTCACTACATTTTGTACATGCATTTGCCTTTGAGTTGTTTTGTCTTCACTAGCATTGCTGTACACTTTTGGTCATTGTTGTAGTTGTATTATGTGATGTTGCCTCTTGTTGCTGTCATATACATTCATCAATGTTAGCATCTGCATTGCATAATTCATGTTGTAGCCTGGTCATTTGTGCACTGCCTTTGGTTCATGCTGTATTGTCTCTGTATATTTGTTATTCTTCTCTGTCCATTTGGCTGCACATGTGAACTTGTGTATTTGGTCTCGTCTCCATATAGTTGAAGCTTGCTGTGCATTGGTTCTCTGTAGTCTGCACTTGTATAGTTGGTTCCATATTCATGTACCTTGATGTTGTATACACTTTTTCATGCTGCTGTGATGCAGTTTCCTTCACTGTTGTATCATGATACTTGTTTGCCTGCAGACCATGTTGCATGTATGTTTGTTTGGTAGTTGCTTCAGTCACTTTGTTGTATACTTGGGCTTTGAACATTTTCAACCTGATGCATCTGGACTTGAGCATATTTGATGTAATTGTTGTCTGGTCTTTGCATTGCTGTGCATACTTGTTGTTTGGACATTTGTGCAGTTTGGTCTTGCTGTTTGTCGAGTTGCTTTTGTTAGTTTAGTCGTGCACTTGGTCTCTTCACCGTGTTCTCTTCATGCCTGACTTGATGCTGGTTTGAGGCTGTGTCATGTTTGAACATAGCATTCATGTGTACTTTTGATTCGCACCTGAGTTGAATCCAGTTTTAAAACTCGGGTTTGACCTTGTGCTGAGAGTCGTGATTTTCAATGTTATTGCACGTGAGTTGAACCCGGTTTTTCATTTGGGTTTGACCCGTGCTCACCTGTCCCTGTAAATCAATCAAGTGTATATATCGGCGTGCACGGCCTTGTGGCATATACAGTAATACACTGTGTATGTCACAAGTTGTTCGTGTATGATGAATTCAAATTTAAATTATGACGAACAACCCAAATAACTGAGGCAAATCATATTTTCAAAAATTATCTTTTATTTTTGAATTGCAAAAATATTTCTTTTTCAATTTTACTGCGTTAGTTTATATTTTTGCAGATTTCTCAGATGCTGGATTCAAACTGGAATGCAGTTGAAGATAAATACGAGTGTGAGTGATATGTAGTGAGGTTATTAATGTAAATATAAAATCGTGATGTATTCAAAATTGTATATGTATAGTGAGAGCATGAAATTGTACTATTCAAAAATGTAATAAATATTTATTTGAATAAAATATCTGTTTGAATTCAAATTCTGTGTAATATATTTTATTCAACAAATATTTATTTAAACTGTGAAAAATAGAATAGTATATTAACAAATACATTTAAATGAATGTATATATGTTTATTATCATCAATCAAAAATCATATAAGCGCAAAGCGCATATTCAACAATCTCCCCCTTTTGATGATAACAAACATATATTTAAGATTTTGAATGTATTAAATGTATTTGATCGTTCAATTTGCTCCCCCTATTTGAATGCTCCCTCTCTACACAATACTCCCCCTACATATATGCATACAAATAGAAATATATAAATGAGCCTATATGCAAATGGAAAATTATTTGACCTTTGCTTGATTCTATTTGACAAAATCTTAACTTTTCTCTCCCCCTTTTGTTATCAGCAAAAGAATAACATTGTTATAAAAATAGAGATGAAGTGACAGACATGAATCAAACATTTAACTCAATTGAATATAAATATCAAATTTCAATAAAACTCAAACAAAAATCATAATTACCCTTGTTAGGCGCATATTCCACTTTCAGAAATGATGGGGATAAATTCATCAAAAAAATCATACAGTTCTGTCTATTTGTGGTATATTTATTTCGGGAAATTTGAATATCTACTAACCATGCATAACCGTTAGGACTTTTAAATGAGATTAGCAGTATTCCAATTTAATTTTTAAAAAAAAATTCAAGTATCTTCTAACCACGCATAACCGTGAGGACTTTTAAATGGGATTAGAATCAACTTGTCTATTAAATCAATTAATTTTGATATGCGTTCCATACATGCATAACCGTGAGGACTTTTAAATGAGCATGGAAGCACATAATCAAAAATCCAAGTAATTCACCCATGCATAACCGTGAGGACTTTTAAATGAGAGTGAATACTTTGGATATTTATTTTATTGAAGAATATAATAAATTGAAGCACAAATAATTTCCTTCACAGATTTAGAGATATTGAAAAACGAATGATTTCCTTTGTAAACTACCACAAATTTACATTCTATATATGATTTTGATGAGTGATGGTCGATAGAAAGATGGTAGAAATAGGAATGATCATGGAACTTTTACCCAACAAAAAGTTTTTATAACTCTTGTTATGAAATTCTAAAGAAATTTTCTAATTATACTTTCTCGAGTTATAATATATGATAAATATCAACACTCATCACTTTTTCAATTACTATTCATCTTTTCGATAATCATTAGGGAGTTAGATTAGTCAAAATTTAAAATCAAATAAAAATGACTAATCTGTAAATATGGTCAAACATGATTTTCTCGAGGGATTTTAAAGAAATTCTGCTATTTAAAAAATTATTTCAAGTGAAAAATATGCAGATATTTTCTTTGAAAAACGATGCAGCAAATGAATGTTTCAAAAATTAATCACGTTCCACTAGTAATTTTTCTATCAACTATATTACCAGTGTAATCTGCATCTGAATTTAAATTTCACTCAATATTCACTCGTTGGATGTCAAAGACCAGATTGTGAAATTTTAACAAGCTATCTCAGAATGAAATTTGAAATGAAGCCATTTTAACACTCAAACAAACATTATAGTGTTAATTTCAGAAACCGTAGGATAAACGGTTATATTCATGAGTAATCAACAATCAATCAACATCATAATTATTTCAAAAAACAATTTCTTGAAGTTTCAACAATTTCTTAAAATCCTTTTTAACAGCTTTCACATGAAATTTGAAATCGTGCAAATTTACAAGCAGTGACCAAAATGTCAAAACCAATATACCTACGTGTAGCATGAGTAACCATCATTTGACCGAACAAATTTATATGGATTAGTTCAAAGTTGAAAATCTGATTGGTCATCAATTAAGCACAAATCAATGTCATAAATAAGAACAAGTCAAAAAATCATATCAATTAAGTCCGAATCAGTCCACCATCATAATTATTCCAAGTAATTCTATTTAAAGACGGTTGGTCAATATTTTGAAAAAAAATCATAGCATCAAAATCATCATCTTTTATTCATCTCAATATTGGCTGATTTTAATTTAGAGTATGGTGCAGATAATCACATTTAATATATCGTTAAAAATAATTTTACCTGTTTTACCTTTACGATAATTTTTCGTTGTTATCCATTGTGATTCTGTCACCTTTATACTAGGCTAAGGAACTTTGCTTTGTCGCCCGTTGTGTTTCTAGAACAGCCAAAATCCAGAGAACACTGTTGTTGTTCCTTAGCCTGCCACCACACCTACACGAGAAAAGATTTATGTGACCTATTTGTTTTTATAGGTCCATGATTGTTAGTGGAAGAATATGAAAAATATGTTTTTGGAGACCCAAAACTATTTATATATGTTCCTTTTGGCACCCAAATTTGTTTGACTTTCAAAGATTTTATATTTGTGCCTTTTGGAACCCAAATTGGTATAGTTTTCACATGTTTGGGTCTATACCGACAATTATTTTGATTGTGTCCAAATTTTCTACAAATTGTGCACATTGAATTTTCTTGATTAATCTCATTTCTAACATATTCAGAATGAGTATATCCAAGTCCTTGTCTATCAATATTGATAGTTTGTTTTCCTATTAACATATTCAACGATTTTTCACTTTTTGAAAATTTATCTAAAGTCGTTGACAATTGTTGGACTTGTGTTTTGAGAGATTCATTTTCATTTATCAATTGTGTGCATTTTTCAATAGAATTCTCTCTCCTATTATTTTCATTCTCTTTTAAAATCAGAATTTCATTTTCAAGTGATTTTATATTGATTTTTGATTTTTCAATTTCCTTTTCGAATGTTGGACACTTATCACACTTAGGGATCTTACTTTGATAGGTTTTAACTAATTTGTCGAGTTGCTCATTTAATTCTAACAAAGTATCATTTTGTGATTCAAGTTTGGCATACTTCTCCCTAAGTCGTTTAAAACAGCCATTTACTTTGTGGAAATAAATAAGTAATTCAGAGTGAGTAAGTTTTGATACCTCGCTTGGCTCGTCGTCGTCGCTATCGGTTATATTCCCATGAAGGCACATATCTGCTTCCTCACTTTCACTGCTATCGCTTTTATTCCACTTGGCTGCAAATTTCCTTTTTGAATTCTTCATTAGTAGTGCCAGCTCGGGTGCTCCATCATCATCATCCTCATCACAACTGCTATTTACCAATCCTGTTAAGCAAATTTCTTTAGCTGAGTTGGTTGTGGAGGACATCTCATTACTGTTGACTTTTGCACCATATATTGCGTCGAGAGTTTTCCAAATTTTCTGTTCGTTTTCACAATGAGAGACGAAATAAAAATTATCACGATTAATATGAGAATATAATATATGCATAGCAAGAGCATTAATCGAGATAATTTCCTTATTTGTTAAATCACACCCATTTTCAATAATATCCCAACATTTAATATTAACCGATTTTACATAAAATTCCATTTTCAATTTCCGATTCAAAAAATCTGTTCCATTGAAAATAAAAGGAATAATATTGAAACGACCCTCAACAAAAATATTATCTGGTGGATTCATGACTCTAGAGTTAAAAAATAAAATACCAGGCTCTGATACCACTTGTAGGATCTAGATTAACCCTAGAGGGGGGGTGAATAGGGTTATAGAAAATTTTCTCGATTTAAACATAGAAATAAACTGCAGAATTAAGTATGCTGAAAAAGTAAATCACACACAAAATTTACCCAGCTTCGGCAACCCCTGCCTACTGCTGCATTCACAGATTTCTATTAGAATTAAATAGTATCACGCTTACAAACACTCTACTAGACTCGCAGACCCTTTTGCTCCCGCTCACAAACACTCTACTAGACTCGCAAACATTTGCTCCCGCTCACAAACATTCTACTAGACTCGCAAACATTTGCTCCCGCTCACAAACACTCTACTAGACTCGCACACACTGCTCCCGCCTATAGAGTTTCGTTTACTCGCAAACTCTGCTCCCGCCTACAATAGAACTTTGATTACTCGCAAACTCTGCTCCCGCCTATAGAGCTTTGATTACTCGCAAACACTTCTCCCGCCTATAGAGCTCTGCAAACTCGCACACCCTGCTCACTGAACTAATTCTAACTAGACAATCTGACACGACCTAATCCCTAGGTGGTGATTTACAAATTCTTTGACTTGAAAAAATAAAAAACAACAATTAAAATACGAATAAACAAATAACCCTAAACCCTAATTAAAAATAACCCTAATTAAACTAAAGCCTTTTAAGACCGGCCCCTTCTTTTAATTCTATAATCCGTTCCCTTCTTTTGCTTGGCCCGTTCCTTTTTGTCTCGTTCAAATGGTGGCTCTGCAAATTAGGGCTTCGTTCCTCTTTGAGATAGTTGGCGGCTCTGTTCGATCTTAGGGCTTTGTTCTCTTCAATCCAAACTAGGGTTTTGAAGCTGCGCCTTTTCGTGTGCTTCGTTCTCGTTCGTTTGCTCTTGGCCGCTTCTGTTTGATCGAGTTCTCCGTTGATTCGGTATGTAATTTTATCCCTTTTGCTTTACTGGTTGATGCTTGAACTCGATGAAATAAATGCCGATGATGATTAGGGTTTTTATAGGATTTGATTTCCTATTTTTGCGTTCGTATATGTTGATTTGAATTTGTCATATGCCGTTCGATCTGGTATTGATGCTTGAGATTTGTTCTGACTTTGTCACTATCGTATTCTTGGTATTACTTGGTTGACACGGTGTTGATTCATTGCTTGGTCAATACGGTTTTGAATTGTGATGATCACGGCTTGATTTTTAACTTGGTCAATTACCTTTGCTACCTTGATTTTGGACTTGTTCATTATATGACTTCGGTCATTTTATTGTTGACTTTATTCTCTATGTTGCTTCTGGCTTGACACACCTGTAGCATGGTCGATTTGCTTGGCCACCAACTGTTTCGAATCTGCACTGATGAATTTTGTTTATCCACTGTTGCTTTTGACTTTACACGGCATTGATTTTCTGGCACTGTTTTAATTCATTGTGATTTTTGTATCACTGCTTGATTCTCTGTGAATTTTTCAGTTGGCTCGGCTTATTCAAACCATACCTTTGTTGGCTTGATCACAACTGATATTAGCTTGTGAATTTCTGATGGACTTATTAGTTCGACCCTTGTGTTCTTCATATCTTCATTTGATCAGTGTGTTTGAGTCTGCATATTGTGGCCGTGATCGTTTTGGTTTCATCTGAGTGTTGCATATCAGTGTACTTCTGCTTTGGCTATCTTTCTTTCAGTGCTTGTTTGTTGTACATGTTGCATTCACTTGCATTCATATTGACACTGGTTTACTGTCTGCATTCACTACATTTTGTACATGCATTTGCCTTTGAGTGTTTTGTCTTCACTAGCATTGATGTACACTTTTGGTTATTGTTGTAGTTGTATTATGTGATGTTGCCTCTTGTTGCTGTCATATACATTCATCAATGTTAGCATCTGCATTGCATAATTCATGTTGTAGCCTGGTCATTTGTGCACTGCCTTTGGTTCATGCTGTATTGTCTCTGTATATTTGTTATTCTTCTCTGTCCATTTGGCTGCACATGTGAACTTGTGTATTTGGTCTCGTCTCCATATAGTTGAAGCTTGCTGTGCATTGGTTCTCTGTAGTCTGCACTTGTATAGTTGGTTCCATATTCATGTACCTTGATGTTGTATACACTTTTTCATGCTGCTGTGATGCAGTTTCCTTCACTGTTGTATCATGATACTTGTTTGCCTGCAAACCATGTTGCATGTATGTTTGTTTGGTAGTTGCTTCAGTCACTTTGTTGTATACTTGGGCTTTGAACATTTTCAACCTGATGCATCTGGACTTGAGCATATTTGATGAAATTGTTGTCTGGTCTTTGCATTGCTATGCATACTTGTTGTTTGGACATTTGTGCAGTTTGGTCTTGCTGTTTGTCGAGTTGCTTTTGTTAGTTTAGTCGTGCACTTGGTCTCTTCACCGTGTTCTCTTCATGCCTGACTTGATGCTGGTTTGAGGCTGTGTCATGTTTGAACATAGCATTCATGTGTATTTTTGATTCGCACCTGAGTTGAATCCAGTTTTAAAACTCGGGTTTGACCTTGTGCTGAGAGTCGTGATTTTCAATGTTATTGCACGTGAATTGAACCCGGTTTTCATTTGGGTTTGACCTGTGCTCACCTGTCCCTGTAAATCAATCTAGTGTATATATCGGCGTGCACGGCCTTGTGGCATATACAGTAATACACTGTGTATGTCACAAGTTGTTCGTGCATGATGAATTCAAATTTAAATTATGACGAACAACCCAAATAACCGAGGAAAATCATATTTTCAAAAATTATCTTTTATTTTTGAATTGTAAAAATATTTCTTTTTCAATTTTACTGCGTTAGTTTATATTTTTGCAGATTTCTCAGATGCTGGATTCAAACTGGAATGTAGTTGAAGATAAATACGAGTGTGAGTGATATGTAGTGAGGTTATTAATATAAATATAAAATCGTGATGTATTCGAAATTGTATATGTATAGTGAGAGCATGAAATTGTACTATTCAAAAGTGTAATAAATATTTATTTGAATAAAATATCTGTTTGAATTCAAATTTTGTGTAATATATTTTATTCAACAAATATTTATTTAAACTGTGAAAAATAGAATAGTATATTAACAAATACATTTAAATGAATGTATATATGTTTATTATCATCAAACAAAAATCATATAAGCGCAAAGCGCATATTCAACAGTAGTTGCCCAAGCCGGTAGTTTTGAAGGTGGAATAGCTAGCTCTGGTCCGGTCGTTTCGACAAGCGTACCTATCCCACTTCTTACTGTTGATCCTGTCCCTCCGATTCCGCCTTCAGGAAGCATTTCAATACATTTTGGTTCGAAGGAGGAAATGATATAATGCCCCCGACTAGAGACCAGCCGCTAAAAAGCAAGGGCTCAAAATGGAAGCCGAGTGGCAGCTCCAACGGGTCAGCGCCGAAGAAAAAGCCGAGAAAGGAAAAAGAGTAGATACGTCTCTTCGGCTCATTTTTGATAGATAGATAGGAACCTTCTTTTTTTTTTTTTTTTTTGCAGGCCGTGTGTAGATGTGGGTTTGGCCTTTGCTAGTATGACTTTTGGTATTGCTTTGTACTTAACATTTTTCTTCCAAAAAATGATTGAAATAAAATTTCATTTTGTCTTCTATACAACTTGTGTTAATTTGCTTAAGTGTTTTAGCACTCGAACTTTCCTTCGATATACTTGTGAAACTTTAGTTCTTTAATTTGGACTCAGATTTATTTGCTAAGTCTCGAGGCTACTATTTCAGGCCGCAATCGAGTGTTAAGTCAAATTCCGATATCGCACTATTTCTATCAACAGTCGGTACTTCAGTTCTGCCCTCAGATTCGGGGAAACATCGGAAAGATCAGTCAGCAATCATTGTTTGCCTTTAACACATCAGTCTTAATTTTTATGAAACGACGCTGAAACACGACGAGTTTTGAGTAGTTGAACTGCACTCGCTCATTAGTTGGTGATCGTGTCCACACTATGTGGATTGCACCTATTCGTCGGTGGTCGGTTATGCCCGCTTAAATTTTAGTTATATGTCCACACTCCGACGACTTAAGTTATTTTCACAGGTGGTCAGCCATGCTTGTTTAATATTTATAACTGCATCCACACTCTGGGGACTTTAGATTGATTAGTGGGTAGTCAGTCATACTCGAGTTATGTTTTACTTTGACCACACTCTGGGGACTCAGAGTTGGGTTACGGATGATCGATTCTTATCCATTTTATATTTAAAATCCAATCCACGCTCTGGGGATTTTAGAGTTAGTCGGTGTTTATACTCTAATCCATGCTCCGGGGACTTAGAGTCAATTGCTGTCGATACTCCAGTTCGTACTTCGAGAATCCAGAGTTAGTTGATGTATGTACTCCAGTTCGCACTCCGGGAATCTGGAGTTGGTTGATGTTGATAATCCGGTTCACACTTTGGGAATCCAGAATTAGTTGATGTTTATACTCCAGTTCACACTCCGAAATCTGGAGTTGGCCGACAGATGGTCAGTCACATCTATTTAGGCTTTAGGGTTTCGTTCGCACTTCGGGAATGACGAATCTATCAAGATCGTGGATGGTCGGTTCACATCCACCCCGAGTTAACAAGCAAGGTCGTTAGATGGACGGGTCCATCCTCCTTAAACTTGGTTTGAATACGGGTGAAGTCGTTAATTGGATGGATCCACCCTCTTCGAAACCGTATTCGTAAGTATGCATTGCACTCTGGGAATCTGGAGTTAGTTAGAGGATTGTCGTGTATCAATCCTTTTTTGGATTAAGTGTAATAACTTGCCCCCGAGCTCGGGTTTCATTTAGCGAGTAACTGGTCGTATCACAGTTACTCCCTATTTGAATAAACCCCATCATCGAGTGGAATTTAGCTCTCCATGCATAGTGATAGTAGTATGACACATTTTAAAAAATCACTGCTCTGGCTCGAAAAGATTGCATTTCATTACTGAAATAAGAAATACGACACAATTAGTGGCCTTATTACAACTTCGAATTTCGAAATGCATAAACAAATTGCAAATGAAAAGTAAATTGAATAATCAAAGCCTATCATGTGTAGTAGCGACGAAGGCTTTCGCCATTACGGGCTCTCGGCAGAGTAAGACCATCAACGGTCGATAATTAGAATGTGCCGTCTTCGAGCTTTTGCCAGATGACATACGGCCCCTTCCATGTTGGTTTCATGTGCGAAGGAACCTGATAGATTCTTTTAAGGATGAGATCGCCGAGTTCGAAGATTCGGGGTTGGACCTTGGCATTGTATAATCGAGCGACTCGAATTCGGTATGCGGCTGCCCCTCAAGTTAGCCTCTTCACGCTTCTCATCCAATAAATCCAAAGATCTGGCAAGTAATATGGCATTCATTTTCGGATCATAATAAGTCACAAGATGAGAAAGTACTTCCATCTAGACTGGAATAATGGCTTCTGAACGGTAGGAAAGAGAGAATGGAGTGTGTCTGGTCGCGGACTTGTGGGTTGTTCGGTAAGCCCGTAGAGCCATAGGAAGTTCATCGACCCACTTTCCCCTGGCCTTTTCCGGTCATTTCTTCAGAATAAACTTTATAACTTTAATAAAAGCTTCAACCTATCCATTCGCTTGAGAGTCTACAACCGTGGAGAATTTCTTCTGCATGTGAAATCAATGACAGAAATTCTTAAACTCAGCATTGTCGAATTGGGTTCCGTTATCAATAATCATGGTATGTGGGTAACCAAATTGACAGATAATGTTGCGTACTACAAAGTTGATCACTTTCTACGTTGTGATTGTAGAAAGGGGTTCAGCTTCCGTCCACTTGGTAAAGTAATCAACTACGACGATGGCGTACTTCACACTACCTTTAGCCAGAGGTAGAGAACCAATAATGTCAATGCCCCATACTGTGAATGGCTATGGACCGACCATCCGAGTTATCTCAGTAGGTGGGGCTCTAGGAATTCGAACATGCTTCTGACATATGCCACATTTTCTGGCGTAGTCTAATGCATCGCGATTTACAGTCAACCAATAGTATCCATATCGAAGCACTTTCTTGGTAAGGGCTTGCACCCCGGTGTGATCTCCACATTCTCCTTCATGCACATCATGCAATACTTTTCGATTTCATCGTGAGCGATACACCGGAGTAAAGGAACAGAGTATCCTCTTCTATACATGACTCCATCCTGAATAGTATACCACGAAGCTTTTCGAAGAATTTGTCTCTTTTCACTCCTGCACTCTGGCAGGGTCCCATGCTCGAGATAATTTATGAACGGAGTCATCCATGATTTCTTTTCGGAAACAACCTCAAATACCCAGTCCGTCCCCATTTGATCGATGCTCAGGGAAGATAACGTTTCCACTAGAATGGGTCTAATTTGTTATGCTTCACCTGTACTGGCTAACTTTGCTAACGAATCGGCCATCTGATTACGCTCTCGGGGTATGCAGTAGATGACATAATAATCAAACTGATTTAATATTTCCTGAACCTGAGCAAGGTAAGCAGCCAATGTTCGGTCCTTGGTGTGGTATTCCCCCCGAACATGACAGATGACCGATTGCGAATCACAATTAATTTCCACAGCAATAATTCTTAAATCTTTGGCAAGTCTCAATCCAGCAAGCAGGGCCTCATATTCAGCTTCGTTGTTAGTCGCATGAAAATCAAACTTTAAAGCGTAGCATATAGATCGTCCTTCAGGAGTTTCGAGTACAACTCCAACATCCGAGCAACGGCCATTTAATGCACCATCAGTATGTAGCTTCGAAATAACTTAGGAGATTCGCTAGTTTCGGGCAAGTCCTCTGGGATAGTAAATTCAGCTATAATATCTGGTAGGACTTGTCCTTGAATGGCTCACCTTGGAGTGTAAGTAATGTCAAACTGACTTAAATCGATATTCCACTTGAGTAGCCTACAAGATGTCTTAGACCATGCAAGGACCTGTCGTAACGGTTGGTTGGTGTAAACGGTGGTAGGATGAGCCTGGAAAAACGGATGGAGCTTCCTTGAGGCAATAAAAAAACAAAAAGCCAACTTCTCTAGCTTTGGATAATTTTTCTTAGCTCTGGCCAATCATTTGCTAATGTAGTAGACTAGCCTTTGTATTCGGTCTTCCTTCTGAATTAGGGCAGCGCTGATTGCGTTGTCCGAAACCGCCAAAAAGATATACAATCTCTCGTGATCGATAGGCTTTAATATGATAGGCGGTGTGGAGAGGTGTTGAATTAGCGCTCGGAATGTGAATGTGCCCTCACATTCCGTAGTCCATTCAAAGTTTCGTTTCCCTTTTCTAATCAGATCGAAGAAGGGAATGCATTTGTCAGTGGATTTTGAAATGAACCTGCTCAGTGCTGCTACTTTCCCGTTAAGGCTCTGGACTTGCTTTATGGTTCTTGGAGTCTCAAGATTTCTGATTTCCCGGATCTTTTTGGGATTTGCTTCGATTCCTCGGGCGTTGACGATAAATCCAAGGAATTTTTCGGATGCGACCCCAAAGTGACATTTCAACAGGTTGAGCTTCATCCTATATTCTCGGAGGATGTTAAACATTGAGTCCAAATCTATGATATGATCGGTGGAGAATCATGACTTTACTAGCATGTCGTCCATGTATACCTCCATGGTTTTTCAATCTGGTTAGCGAACATTCGATTAACTAATCATTGGTAAGTTGCCCCGACGTTCTTGTGTCCGAAAGGCATGACTTTGTAGCAGTAAAGTCCCAGATGGGTTACGAAGCTAGTATGCTCCTGGTCGGGTAAGTGCATGGGTATCTGGTTGTAGCCAGAATATGCATCCATGAAGGATAAGAGTTCATGTCCAGCCAGAATATGCATCCATGGGTACCTGGTTGGCTTTCATGGCTTTTCTTGTTATGCCTTGTCAATTGTAGCTTGATCCGAACTCAGACAAAATTCATCGGCATCCATAGTAAACCTATGTTTAACCGATCTTCGGGACGGATTGTCCTCTGTTTCTACTCAAGTTCTTGGTGTCATGGCCTTGCCAAAAGGCGGGATAATAGTAGGTATACCAGCAATCCTAGTAAATATCATTGGAAAGCGATAATCAGATAGGATATCTAAAGTATACACAGAACTATGGATTATACTATACTAAATATCCTTCAGTAATGGAAGGATACAATGATGAAAAATGGATAACTGGTTCAAATGACACAGAATCCACAAGTGGATATGTATTCACATTAGGAAATGGAGCAAATTTATGGAAATCATCCAAACAGACTTGCATAGCATGGTCAATAATGGAATCAGAATTTATTGCACTAGATAAAGCTGCAGAAGAAGCAGACTGGCTTCGAAGTTTTTTGAAATATATTTCGAATTAGAACAAACTCGTGCCTCCAATATGCATACATTATGATAGTCAATCAGCTATTGGAAGAGCTAATAGTACACTATATAATGGTAAATCTAGGCATATTCGCCGTAGGCATAAAACCGTAGGACAACTTCTCTCTAATGGAGTTAGTACTATAGACTATGTAAGGTCAAAAGATAACATTGCAGATCCACTAACAAAAGGATTTCCTAGAGAGAAGTTCAAATATTGTCGGTGGGAATGGGGTTAAGGCAATAAACTAAAAGTTACTCTAAAATGGAAACCCTACCTAGTTGATTGGAGATCCCAAGATCTAGGTTCAAAGGGACAACTAAGTTTAAGATAAACTTAATGGCACTGGTATATACTCAAACCATTCCTATGATAAGTCAATGCATTCCTCGCTGGAGAATATGATAAGTTTTGATACTTTTAATGATGTCTGTACTTGGTAATCTAAAGAACCAAATAGGGAATTACAAATACCCTTTATAGAATCACCTACGTGAGTGCGAAGGTGCCGCTTCAAGGAGAATTGTGAGACCAAATTCTCTAAGCACTCATGAGACCAAGCTAGTATTCATGGCAAAAACGAACACAAATAGAGAACCAAAGAAGATAAGAAGCACTTATTATGTGTTTTCTATTTTGGATTTACACAAAAAGGCTTATAGTTCAAAGATAACCTAGTCTAATGATTCGCCAGTAAGTCAAAGGGATAAACAATAGGGAAGTTCAAGGCCTACGTGCTACTTAACATATACAATAAATGTTTCGCGTAATTTTAAGAACAAATTAAACAAATACCCATTCATGTGGAAGATTGTTAGAAATGAATGAGTTATATTGAGGAATGTGAAGACAATAATTGCTTTGGAAGTTGAATAGTCCCACATCTTAAAATATAATAAACTATTTGTATTTATATACTAAGGTATGGACACTATGGAAATTTATATAGACAAAGAGAGACACAAGCCATGCAGATGGTGCAACGCACTACCCCACGCACGCCCGAGCCCGCGGCCACATTCACATCCGCACCCGTAGACGAATAGGCATTTGAGGCGTATTAGAGCACTTGCCACTTTGTAGTTGGCTGTTGGCGTTGGCTTGGCTTGGTTATTTAGATCATAAATTTTTTTTCTTTTTCAAATCCGTGTCTAATAGTAAAATGCAACAGTCATGTCAGTTGATAAAGGGTTGCAAGCGAGGTCTGTTCAAACAGACACCTACCCCCCCCCCCCCCCCGAATAGCCACCTCCCGTGCCTATATACAGGCGGAACGAAAATCAGAAAGATATAGAATAATTTTCTACATTTCTTTATCCTCCAAACTTTGTTCTTAAAATCCTCTCTTGAGTTCGTCGTTGGTTTGTAATTGCCAGCGCAGCACTACAGAGATCGATCCGTTTCATCTTGGGAAACAGTTGCTCGTTGACCCTTTAGTACCATTAAGGGAGCAATTCTGTTTCGAGGAAACAATTTCATTGGACTCGGACAAAATTCAACGGTAATCTGTTTACCAGTATTGCATATATTTGCAACAGTTTTATCAACATAATTGCAACATTTTCACAATGCTTTTGTAACATTACTATACTAATTTCTATATACTATTTAGTAACGCTTTTCTGACATTATTAAAATAACAATTTCATAACACCCTTCTGACGTTACAAATAACAACATTATATACATATATACACACACATACATACATATGTATATATAGATACATACATATGTATTGACATACATATATATGTATTTTTAATATGTATGTATTTGTGTGTGTACATATATTTATATATGTGTGTGTGCATGTGTTTGTGTGTGTATGTATATATATGTATGTATATATCATGGCACATATGAATTTTCAGCTTGTAGCTTAATTCCTCTCCCAACTATTCAAGTTCTTCTCTGCATTAAGAGTGTCTACCTAACGATGAGTATACATAGAAAACATAATAACAAATATAAAGAGATGGTTATGTTTACACTAATATTTTCCTAGTGTTGTGGTAAGTATTTCCAAACAATCATCAAGCAATGATTTTTACACCAAAAGTTCCACATAATTTTTTAAGCAATCTAAAAAAATGTACTCAATGGTAATATGTTCATGTCACTAGGAAAGCAAACATCCGATCAGCAACACATAATTGTACAACTTCAACCGTGTCAAAAAAAATTCTTGACTTCGCTAGTATATTGTTCGACATATGATATTCACATGTCAAATAAACAACTTCTGGAAAAAAATTTACGAACTCCATTAATTAATGCCTATTCTTTGTCTGTTATAATGATCTTTGGAAATTTCTAGGATATTTCAAATTGGTAAGTGTCCACTGATAGCTTCTCACTTTCATCTGATTAAAAACATTGAGCTATTACAGATAGTTTATTAGTCAACGTAACTGATACCATTTACAGAAAGGTCGTCTTATATGTATAGTCTAATAGTAGAACAGAAGGAAAACATCTGCACAAAATAGGTGATTTTGGATGACGCCACATTATAATTTATATCTAAAACTGAATCATTGTCCTTGTCTTTTCAAACTTGATATACATAGTGATTATCAATGATCAATTACAACAAATGTTGCATCGTGGACTGTCCTTGCATTTCAATAACTCTTATTTATCTTTAAAATTAGAAACAGTTTAATAGTAGATGTATTATCAAGAAAATTCTTTTTAACGTTGAGCAAAAACAGTATTGTAAATTATCTAACATGTGGATGACCAATCAAAGATTTGGACAACTCGTGATTATAGATCTCATTCACCACATCAAAACACCCCATAAGTCCTCACCTTTATCGATATTTCCTTTGTAAACTCCTTTAGGCAAAAATAGACATTCGCACTTATGACTTGAAGTAAGCTGTCGTCATTTTGTATTTTTAACATCCTTAACCGTAGTCTTGACTTCTCGATATTTCCCACTTCTCTCACAACCAAGTTGAACTCTTGACTTTCTCCCTATTTTCTTATCAGAATGAGTGGTGACAATAATTGGTTTAATTTTTTCCTATCGCTTAACACCTATATTAACGCTTCACGAGAAGGAAATACCTAAACATAACATAATATTTATATATTAAAATACAAGTTAAAACTACAGAAGTTGATAACATAAACTAATTCAGTGTTGCAATAACTTACTTCGTCGGTGATAAAATGCTTTGTCGCATCTACTGTGATACCTACAGGATCAACTACTTTAGCATCAGTTTTAAATTCATTTTCACACTCATATCTTCAATTATCACATCTTCTATTTTTATGTCACGAAAAATTTTCTCCACTCTAATTTCTCCAACTCCAAACTCATTGGAATTAACATCAGCTTCTATAAAATGCACAAGGATTAAACCAAGTTAGATTATTCAAAACTATTTTTAAATAAAGATCCATTCGGGTAACTTAAATGGCTCGGCCTTACCAAAATTAAGTATTGCAAAACTGGCCGATCTGAAAACAATAAAATCATGCACCATTTTCTAAATAACTTAATTCAATAATTAGTTTCATTAATTACAGTAGCTTCCTAAACGGTATGCATTCAAACATTATCTCCAAATAATACACCATTATGCATTGAATTCAATTAATGAACACCATTTTATTGTTTAAAACAATTAAATTATTAATTAAAACTCTGTTCAGCGTGCATGTTTCTTCTATCTATTGACATAAACAAAGTCAATCTAAAAGTTAAAATACTTACGTTGTTTAGTTTTCTCCATGTTTGCTTATACCGTCATATAGGAGAACTGCAAAGAATTGGGTCTTTCATTGTTTATAAAAACATGGTAGGTTGGGTTTTAACGTTAAATAATTGGAGGGTCGTGGGTTTGTATAGAATTTTTTTCTTTACATTTTAATTATTAATTAGGGGTTTTTAGGTTCAGGGAAAAATTTAGAGAAAAATTTAGTTTCAGGGATAAGAATTTTGTTTTTTAAGCTGAAGGACACTTTTTAGTGTAAATCACAGAATGATAGTTGTAACTATCATTTTCAGTTTACACTAAAGAGTGTCCTTCAAACTAAAAAAAAACTTGTTGTCCTTGAGGCTAATTTTTTTTGCAACTTCTTCCTTATGCCTATTTACCTGTATTAATTATGTAGCATTACGAAGAGAGGACATGGGTGTAAATAACAAGGATCTTATTTTTGTTATGCTCATTCTGTTTGAACCCCTTTGATTTGTTGAGTAGCCCCACACAATTTAGAAGAAACCCTTAAACCCATAGTTTTACGTATTAAACTCAAATTATTTTTAGCTTTTCCCTATATACCATCAAATAGTAAATTAAGACAGAGGGTATGAGTTACGATTTGTTGGACCATGTAGGAGGTGTACGGATGTGTACTCTACCCTGCAGTGACTGTGCGAGATAGCATAATTAATCTCGCATCAATCCTGCATTATTGGTGTACAAACCACACACTATCACTGCAAGATTATACTACCAATCTCTAACCCGATCTTATGCGACCTAAGCAATTTCAAACTTAAAAAATAAAATCAAAACAACATTAAATTCTAAGTTTACCTCTTTTGATTTATGTAGATTCGCATTACCAAATTCATCAATTCAATCCAAATATTTGAAATTTTTGCTAAAATTTGAGGTAAAAGGTTTTAATAGTTAGAAGATTTAACTAGAATACGAGAAGAAAATGTGAAAGAAGATAAATGTGTATGTAAATCTAATAGGGATATTTTGTCCTAAATTAATAAAAAAATCAAGGAGTGTTACTCGAAAAATTCTTGAGTCAAATAGAACTAGCCTTCTATTATTTCATTTAGGATTGAATAGTTTTACCATGTTATCTCTTACCAACCACTATCGATCGATGCTAATTAAAATTGTATTGAAAAAGTGGATACCAATCTAATTGGTACAATTTACTAAACTACATGAAAATATGTGGTACGTCAATGGTAATCAAACACTGATATGGTAATTACCATAGCATACCATGTACATCAACCAATGTCTTTCATTATATTTCATAATATATATTTTTAGTTACATAGCATGAAAAACATGAAATGTAAGTGTTGACTAAAAATTCCGTCAGTGAGATAGAATGACCAATCAATCTTAGAAATTGTGAGAGAGCGGGATTTTGATGATGTTGTTAGCTTTGCATTATATGATCACGAATTAATAATGGAATAATAGTAATAAAGAGATGTAGATTTTAGAGTGGTTCGGCCAAAATGAATGCCTACATCCACTGTATATATTATTCTCACTATATATAATGATAATGAATACACGAAGATGATGGAGAATGCTTGAAGATGATAAGAGTATGATGGGAAGTGTTATTGTTCCAAGTTTTTTGAATTCCTACCTCGCCTGGTGAAATGCTAGGGTATTTATATGAGCAAGCCTCCCTTGATCTGCGATTGAGATTACCTGAGGATATTCATGGTCCGTACGACAGATCGGACCGAGGGATGGTTCGGACCATGGGATAGTTGCCAACTGGAGGGTTGGTAACGATATATGCATATATGGCGACACACTACCTTTCCGTGCTATGGTTACTTCTTTTGCAGAATGTCAGGTAGCGTAACTCAGAGTTTGTTGCTACTTTCCATGTCGGATGGGAGCACTTGGTGGTAGGGCGGCTGTATTAGCGTTTTTCCAGGGTGGAAGGACTTTAATAGTTATGCTTTTTGCTACCGGTCTGATTGTTCTTGTAATGACCCTAATGTTGACTAACATGATTTATGACATTTAATTAGCTAAATTAAATGAAATAATATAGATGATTAGGGGATTAAGATTTGTTAATTAATAAGTGGTCGTGCCTTAATGAATGCATAAGTAAAATAATATTAAAAATAAGTAAGTAGGAGGAATATGGTAAGGGAAAAATAGGAATAGCCTATGTTCTTATACCCTAAACCCTTCTATCCTTCATTTCTTATTCAGTTCAACATTCACAAACAAAACTACAACCATAAGAAAGCTTGGCCAGCCACCATTAAGAAGATTCAAAGATAAGAAAAGCTAGGATTCAAGTAAAAAGCTTAAGCAAATCAATCAAAGAGCAAATCTTAACCATCTTAACACCAAGCTAAAGTGAATAATTTGATTTACATCTCACTTTTGATAATGTTTTCGGTTTCAAGGTTTGGCCCAAACTATTTCGCAAATAATATGACATGTTATTTTTGTTTAAATGGATACACACACACACACACACACACACACGCGCGCGCGCGCGCGCGCGCGCTTGTTGATGATTTATATTGTTTCATATAGAATATATGATAAGTTTAGATTGGAAAACCTATTAAATGAAATCCAAATGATTTGCTTTTTTGATATATGGTCAAAAAACATTATTTTAGAAGTAGGTTTCAAGTTTCATAATTTTCTAAGTTATTGTGGATTTATTATGAATTTTTTATGAAAGAAAATGTTTAATATTGAGTTTAAATTATTTAGTACAATTATATGTTGATTTCGTGTCCGATATTTTTATATGTTAGAATCATGTTAAAAGTGAATTATGGTGATTTTTGAGGAATTTTCCTAAGTATTTTACTATGCTTGTAAAATTATTTAAGCTAAGGGACTTAAATGTTTTATATGTTTTATTAAGGAGAAGGGCTTATTTATTAAAATGCTTTAATAGATAATTTTAAATTCGGCAGCCTTTTAGAAAAGGATTTTGATTAAGAAATGACAACCAATTATATTTTGACAAATTAGGCAAGTTAGGTGAAAAGAAATTACTTTAAATGACAAAAAAATCAGTTTTTCTTGGATTTACCACTTCACCACTTCCCTTTGCTAGCTTTCATCACCATACTTCTGCTAAGAACCCATTCGAAACCATTACATATAGTATCAAACCATTGATATATAGTGGATTGGGGAAAGGCACAAGGGACTGTGTCGAAGCATGCTTTCGAAGGGGTACTAGTTATCCTTTGCTTACCTCTGTTTATAAAAGATGCTTTCAAAGGGGTTGGTTTTAACTTGTCTTCAAAAGGAAGCTTTCGAACAAGTTGCTACTTGCCCTTGTGTTTAGAAAAGAGCTTTCGAATGAGTTGCCACTTACTTATGTTTTAAGAGAAGCTTTCAAAAGGATATCCGCTTTGACCCTTTTGAAACCTATGCTACCACATTCATACCTTTCAAACTAGTTAAGAATGCTTTTTTATAGCCTTAAAACAATGTATTTGAAAGGCATGCTTTTACCTCTTTACCTTGAAGCTGCCTTCTAAATACTTTCTAAAGTGTTTAGCCACTTTCAAATGGTTTAGGTGGCAATGGTTTCAAAAGGGTAGGTTTCGAAACTATTCTCTTTCTTTTACTTGGGATTAATATTTTCGAAAGTAATTCTTTTGCCCCAGTTCTTTATGACCCTTTAGTTATATTAAAGGTTAAACCCAAAGGTTTTGAAAGGAATGATTTTAAACGGTTTCGAAGCTATGTTCCCGCAAACTCTTACTTGAGGCCAATACTTTTGAAACGAACGTTTTAAGTGTCTCAAAGGGAAGAATTCCAATACTTTTGAAAGTTATACTTTGTGTGCTTCGAAAGGTTTATCTTAAATGGTTTAGAAAGAGGATGTCTAAGGTTTAAGTGATGATTTCAAAAGGTCTATCTTCAATACATTTGGATGGAATGTTTTAGCTTTTCGACCTAATGTTTTCAAGGTTAAAGTAATTAACTGGTTTTGAATGAGGTACTTTCAATGAATTCGAAAGGGATTGTTTAAGATTTTAAATAAAGGTTTCAAAGGTATTGTTTTGATCTTATAGCCTAAAGCTTTCTAAGTTAAAAAGAGGTTTTAACTTATTATGAAGGGATAGATAATCCCATTGATTGGATTTCTTCAACCTTGTTATGTGTAATGCATATATCATGACATAAGTGTTTTGAGTAAAGAAAAGTATATGATTTCCTTATTTTATAAAGATACGATTTTAGGGGTAAATCATTTGCAAAGATTGTTTACATGGAAAAGGAATTTGAATAGGGTAGTCAACCCTAAATATATGACAAGAAATGAAAATTGAATTGGGTGGTTAATCCTAAGTTTATGACTCATATATTAGAAGACCAAATGGGACTGGTATGGGGTCGCGCCCTGTACTTTAGTTGATAGCCTCTAGCTAATATAAGTCCAAAATTCCAGTGTGTAGGGCTTTATCACATATGAGACTAAAACAATGTTACATACAGAAGGGAATATATAGAGTAAAGATAGGTTCTGGTATAGGGTCGCGCCCTGTACTTTAGTTGATAGCCTCTAGCTAATATAAGTCCAAAATTCCAGTGTGTGGGGCTTTATCACATATGAGACTAAAACAATGTTACATACAGAAGGGAATATATAGAGTAAAGATAGGTTATTGGTGAGCCCGCAAAACCATTAAGTTCAGTTGACCCTAGAAGAAGAAAGTTAAAGGCAGACGACCTAGTATTGTGTCTAACAGAAGTTAGATTATTGACTATGTATGGTAGGCCCGAGTTAGCCAATGATTAATAGTTAGCCAAATAAAACTATAATATGGACATATAATCCATTGATTTCTAGATTATCATGCATATATGTATTTTCTATTATTGTTATAATCAGTTTGATTGTAGGAATTTGATTTGCAAAAATATGATTTTAAAAGGATATTAGTGAGGGGAAACCCATTCCGCTGAGCGACGTGGTCTCACTTAATATTAGTAAATCAAGATGTAACAGTATTATTCAAACTAGGCTTTATATCCGACTCGAAGTTTATGTTTTCCTCTTAAACTCTCGAGTGCTCAAAATTAAATTTGAGTAGATTGAGAGTTAAAGACTTTTCAACTTTAGTAGGCGGGACGAATAAGCTTCTATAGACATGCAGGAGGCAAAACTAGCTATGTAGGAGCTGTTTAGTATTCTTTCTGCCGTGATGTATTTATGACTGATATATCTATCTAGTACTTCGATTATCCAAAGGGGCATCTTCATACATCATTCTTGGCGTAATTTGTAATAATTATATTTGATTAGAACCTAGGAATCGTTTTGGGAGTATGCAACTGATATGAAATATTGATTTGAAATGTAATCAGAATAGTTGTTTTTGAAATATATGTTGATTTTATTTCATATTCATATGCTTCTGAAATTGTAGATACTATTAATATTGCCATATTTTATCACCAAAAGCTAATACTATGGATGACTGCTGCATCTGTAGCACTTAGCTGTGGGCCTCAAGATAGGGGATGTTACAACTTGGTATCAAAGCATAACTTTACGAAACCTTAAAAGAAATTTAAAATTTAATATGGTTTTGAAAACATAATCCTAACGAATTAGAGAAAAGATTGGGGTATGGGTTAACATTATAGTAACGTACTTGTATTTGTTATATATAAGTATACGCTTTATCTCTATTCTCTCATCCCTCTTAGACAATTCTTCTGTATCTTACAAAGGCTTGAATGTAGATTTTAAGGAAGTAAGATATGGATGCTAGGAATGAAAGATTAACATTAGTGGAGGAAGCACCACCACTAATGGAAATGCTAGACCAAACACTAGAAGGAATCTAGGTCGGGCATCAACTACTAATGTGGATGCTAGAGCACCGCAAGTTGATATGGGAGTTATGTATCAGTTCTTCATCAACCTGATGCAACCTGGAGCTGCTGCGGGATTAGTTGAAGGAACTACAGGAGAAGGAAATTAGGAAGCTCCGGCGGTCAATGACTATGCAATCACTACACCAGAAAAGCCAATTGGCCACTGCTTCGGACCATGGCTACCCGTAGCCGAGGCGAAATTCGGAGTGGCAAAAATTTAGCCACTGCCTTAAGCCATGGCTGTTTTCTATTTGGCCACGTCTTATTTCTTTCATCCATGGCTTGGAGCCATGGCAAATACATGTGTAGCCACAGCTTAAGGCCATGGCAAATACATATTTAGCCATGGCTAAATTTTGTATGTTATTCAAATCAATTAAATGTCTCAGTGGTTCTTACTTCAGTTCAATTATGTACAAAATAGTGTCTTGGTTGAAACTCAAAACATAGAGTAAATGTTTCAGTTCACAATATGGTTCATTGTTACAAACAGTTCATCAATTACAATACAATGATGCATGAAGACAAAAGTTTCAAATAGTTCTCAAGTATGATATAATGATACATGAAGACAAAAGTTTCAAATACTTCATCAAGTACAATACAATGATACATGATAACAAAAGTTCAGCAACAATACATAATACACGCTACAAAGTGTAACTCCTTCTAATGCACTTGCTGAACTGCAAGTTTTTGATTTCGCACTATAAGGCATGTATTTCAACTTTAGGCTTCACATCATCCACTTTAACAGCATGGGTCATCTGTCAAAGATAAACATACATAACTATAATGTACATATTTTATTATTGTAAAGAGGCAATTTGGCCACTAGGCACAAGAAACTTCAAAAGAAAAAGCTTGTTGTCAATTGCAGTAAGCTAAGACTAAAGCTTTGTTAAAATCATCTCTAGTTAAACACAAATCGATGAGGCTTGTTGACAATGCAAACTCACATAGATCAATCTTGAATAAAGATAAAGTTGTTTTAATCAATGCAAGTTTTCAATTGTTTGAATGTAAAGAAACAACTGTATCTTTGTGAGATAAAACAGGAAGTGACACTTGATAGTTTCAGGAGTCATCTTCAGTAAAAATTTAACATTGGTTAGCTCGGTCAAGAGCCAAAAACATTATTAGTTTTTTTATTATTAGATCATCAAAACTTTTATGTGATATTGATGATGATACTTATGGAGTTTGTGTGAAAAAAGGACATACATATGTACATGTATGTATGTATAGACACACATACAAAGTTGGCAAATCCAGCTAAACAATAATCGTCTTGTTATCTACTAAAAGAAGAGAATGGAGAAAGAAAATGCTACTACATAGAAAATAGGGGACATAACAAGAAATGCTCGTATACCTATAATCTAAAGAGTGAAAGATAATAAAAACAAGCATGAATGGATTGCTAGTTATCAGGATAAGGCACATGATATAAATGCTCACTAGAACTGTTTATCATAACTCACCCAATTATATTTCAATCATGGACAAATTCAGGCAATAGAACAACTTGAACTAGAAGAAACAATCAAGATCTAAATTTTGTTATGCTTTTTGCAAACATATGTAGTTGCACAAAATATGATGAATATAGGATAATGGCTATCAAATATTAACGAAAAAGTAAACCGTCACATAACACTGGCTATATGACAAGGCTACTTCAGTACAAAGAGGGCAATGCTTGCTTAATTAAATTTAGCGTGCATCTATATTCTAGTTTGAACTTGAACAAAATATTTAGTCAATCCAGATTGAGGTAAAGGAAGCAAAAAAGGGCAAACTAGCGTCTATATATAAGATGCAGAAAGCAACAAGGTTGCTTGAGTTATCAGGTAAATAGATAATTCAAAGTCAAACATCCAAGTAATATACTAATGTTCGTGTGTGCATGGAATTTTGCATGCATCTTTAGGCATGATCTACTAGTATTCATCTTTAGTTAATTTTTTCTTTGCATTGTCAAAATTTCTATTATTGTCCTGTTCATCTATGTTTTTTTTTGTTTTTTTTGTGTGTAGTTATTGATTTGTGTCAATGAAGGGTTTGTATATGTACTACCATTTTAATTTCACTAGTGCTTCCTCCTCACTAAATTGGTTGGTCTCAAATACATTTTAAAGTCTATTAAGTTAACTAAGTGAGTTCGTTTGTATTATTTAAATAGTTTGATTGTTACTGTATAAAAAATATGAAATCTTAATGAATATAATATAATATTTAGTTTTACAAATTATGTTGGTGATTAAAAATGATTAGGATAAGTGATTTATTAAAGTAATAAGCATTTAATACTTGTTTATGTTAAAGATTTAGAAATTAACTAAATATTCCAAATATGGTTTAAAAATACTTATCCTAATTGGGATAAGTAATTTAATACTTGTTTATGTTAAAGATTTAGAAATTAACTAAATATTCCAAAAAATGGTTTAAAACTACTTAGAGGCAACATAACAGTAAAACTACCAATGTACAATACTACATACATACATGCTTATGCGTCTACAAATATTGAATATTATTCTTTGGATGGCACACATAACCACCAATTCTAACTTCACCGAAGGTCATAGTAAGATGATGATTTTATTTGCTTGTTTTCTCTTCTGGTAGCAGTATATTGTCCACAACCAACTTCTCATGTATTGTAGGTACATGTTCTCCGTGTATAATGGATGCTGTCGAATCTCTACATACAGAGGCTGTTGCAATGACCTCTAGGTCAATGTTCAGGATTTCACATTTTTGATTGGGAAAACCAGACGAATTCAATGAATTTCTGAAGTCGTTACTCTGCAATCTTCCAACACTTCCCTGAGGCGTACCACTTCCTCCTTTTGAAGCAATCTTCGGTATATGATTTCCTTGACCCACATATCGTCCCTTCAATAAGTCCACCAATGACTTCAATTGTATGAGTAGTCAAGTGATTTAGGTTAGCTTGACGAGTTCTGGAGGAGATATGGAGCAGGAGGCTTCCTCGTGTAGATATTACGATTCCGCTGTGTATATTGTATCTCTGTATCTTGTATGGTTGAGTTGTATGAACTAGACAGATGTTTATAACTGTCTAATATGTGTTGTATAATTGTGTACTCCGATGTATTATGATACTATGTATTAATTTATTTGATATATTATATTTTATTCGTTCCGCTGTGAGTTCTCTGATGTTGTTGTCTTTCTTCTTTCTCTTTCTTTTCTTCTTCTATCCCTTTCTTTCTTCACTAGTGATGCGATTTCCTGGAGATAGGAAGTTGTGTCGCTACAGTTGGTACCGTCACGACCCGCCTTCCACAACCCAGGAAGTCGCGTCATGATTTAAGAAAGAAAGGGATAGAAAAGAGAAAAGATAGAGAAGAAGAAGAAACAACACATCAGAATCTAAACAGCGGAACGAATAAATTATATTAATCACATAATACTTTACATAGTATCATATACATCAGAGATACACAGCATAATCAACTCATAAAACAAAATTGAGTAATTCATCCCAATTACTTATTAACCCAAATTAATCTTCAATTATCAGATTAACTATCTCCACTATTAATTAATAAACCTTAATTATTAATCAATCTTTTAATCAAAAGTAATTAATTACTAATTACTTTATAATTAATTAATTAAACTTAATTAACTAATTAATCAACTCTTAATCATTAATTAATAAACATAGCGACCCGACTTTCCACTCCCGGAAAATCGCATCACTAATTAAGAAAGAAAGGGATAGAAGAAGAAAAGAAAGAGAAGAAAGAGAAAATAACACATCAGAATCTCACAGCAGAACGATTTAAATATAATATAGAATATATATATAGTATCATATACATCAGAGTTCACAACTAAACATCTCAAATTTAGACAGTTATAACATTTCTGTCTAATATACAATACAAGAACATCAACACAGAATAACACACAGTGGAAACTCTAACCATATATCTACACGCTGAAGCTTCCTGCTCCATAGCTTCTCCAGATTTCGTCAAGTGATTCCCTCCATATTGTCCATCCTAGATTTTAAATCTTTTAAGCCTCCTTGAGCCTTTTTTTAGTTGTTCACGCGCAATCTTAGAAGCATTACCTTGGGTCATTGATATTTTGGCTCTAATACTTCGAGTCCGACCTCTTTTATCCTTACCAAACACTTGTGATATGATATCTTCATCTAATGGAAAGCCTCCTTCATCGCTATCATTGATTGATTCCTTTGTTTTTGCAATTTTATCTTAAAATATGATAGTGATTGAGATGATATTTGTTACATAAACTGTGTACAATAGCTGAATTATTATTTGTTTAACTTACAAGATATACAGAAGTTGAATCTGACGTGCTACCGTCCTTTTTCGTATGAGTCTTCTCCATACTTCATGGCGTGTGATTTCTTTGGTTAGATTTACACTGACCTGAAACAAAAAAGATGATATGTCACATGATAGCTTTTGGTACAACTTTCACAATATTCAAACATTTGTGCAATTTCATTTGTAAGTTAAAAAAACGAAGCATACGAATTTTGAGAAATGTTAACCGATTTGTATTTTTTTATTCTTGTTTTTTAACTAATACAAATCTCTGTTCTATGAAGTAAATGAGTTAAACCTTAAAAATTAATACAATATGGCCTTTTAGTTGTGCATTTATCAGTGCTCCGTGCATTTCTTAGCTTGTACATGTATTTTGTTATGCTATTATATTAGCATGTGCTGATTATTGCTTCAGTGTACCTTAAAACAGGGCACTATTACTAGTTATAGGGACTAATTAATATAAAAAAGTACATCATAGGTTATACCTATCATAGTTATAAGCATGGCATCTACTCAGTGACATTATTTACAAGTTTCAATAAGGTTTCTTGAATATATTCCAAAATATGTATACTTTGTGTTCGAAAATGGTAGTACTCATGTATAATTTTTCGTTTCATAATCCACTTCAGAAAATGCACATTGAGGTTTTGTTGTAATGTATATTTTATTAAACATAACATTGTCTCTGCCAGTTTGTAGTTTGTCATTATTTTGAGTTAGTAATTCTTACATTGTAATTTAATTGCATATTAAAGTAATAAAGTGTGCATAATCATAACAATAGTGGACAATTATGTTTGCTGCATAAATAGAATTGTCATACTGCATTATCAAGCATGTTGAAACATGGTACTGGAATTTCAGTTTAACATTTGTTAAAAGGATTCATGGCATTTCGATTATGCAACATCACTTTTGAGCACGACAAACATGTGGTTTAATCATTACAAAATCACTCACTAACTAACCACAACGTAATTAACACAAGACATCTCTGATGCAAAAAAAATTAACTCCTTTACCCATACTTACCATATTATTGAACGAGCATTTACATTGTTGCAAAACAAAAATATGCATCCCACCATAATAAAACGAGTACATTATTCAACTTGCCTCAAAGACCAAGCATTCCTATTTTTTATGATTTGCCCAATATATTTAATATACATATTATTAACTATAATTCCAGTTGTTCACATTATATATAATGTATGTGAAGAGGGGATAGGAGACACATGACATTTGCGTTGGAGGTTCTCAATTGTAGCTAATATGTTTTTCTCATTGTCAGTTTAGAAAATAAAACAAACTTGTTTTCTATATTCGACCTATTTAAAAAATTTAATAGAAAAGTTGATCAAAATGTGATGGAGTACACGGTGATAAAACATCAGACATGTGGTAATGGAACCTAAATAATGGGAATTTCATTTTGAATCATCATGGAAGGCAATGAGAAATAAGGGAGATCAGCGATTATGGTGTAAACATGTGTGGAATTACTATTGGTCTGAAAATTTGGCACTTGCAACCTATTGTGATGCCATTAACGTATTGCCAACTTAATCCAATAAAGCATTTACTATGTAACTCGAAGGAGGAGACAATGAACCAACTTTTTTTTTCCAATTGTTTGTATGCAAGCAACATATGGAACAAACTAAGTTCAAGTATAAATAGATTATACGTTAATGAATAACTGATAGTTATTGGTATTTAATAAATAAAATGAAACAAAAATACCATTTTATGTTCTACGACAGCGTGACTTGTACGTCCAGTATGATGATCATAGTTGTATAATGCTCCATTTATTTTGCCTATATCTCTTCTTTCCCTTACATCAGGTTTTGCTTCATTTTTTACAAACTCATTACAATCTTCTTAGGTGATTGTTGGTGGATAGTTTTTCAACCTCTCTTTGTCGTTATCTAATTTGTCATAAAAGTTTGTCTTCAATTCGCTTTTATGTCTCTAAAATGACCCGGTCAATTTTTTTAAAAACAAGTCCTTTGTATCTGACTCTAGCTCGTAAAATGTCTATGAAATTAAGAGTTGTTTACGTAAAAAGGACGCCATGTTCAATCCAAGACCAAATATATACTGTTTCAAAATAAAACAAAAGGTAATGGCCAGTAATCAATTCACACCCGTGATGTTAAAGTGTCACTCAGCCACTAACATTTATCTCTCAAATTTCACCACTAAATCAATACATAAATCACTTCTATTATTGCAGGCCTCTAGTAAATGTTTTAATTTTGAAATTAAGATTTTTCAATCTTGTAATAATAGCTCCAATATCACTAGCTTATATATTCATGAATCCTCCTTTTATACTTTTTTGTGCATTATGGTAAAAATGTATCAGTCATAGTATCGAAGCTTTTGTTTTTTCTCACTTAGAAAGTACACTATCATCAGTTCTAATGTTGGATTCCATATATTTATGGTTCACTCTTATATATAATGAGCCGTAAACTAATTTCCAATATACTGTTTGTTTCCGTATCAGTTTCACAAAACTGTATAAGCTAAAATACATTTAACTTAGTAGTAATTATCAATAATTACACATGACTGATTACTCGATCACTAAATTTTCCTTTTTTCCTTTTTTGTGTGTGTGTGTTTGTGTTTTCGATCCCTAAATTTTCCAGTAATTTTGTTATTTTCTCATAACTAAAACTCATATATTAATTTCACTTTTTTAGACTTTAATTCAAATTACATTTCAGCTTTACATACAACAAACCTTTTAATCAATGTTTTTAATCATTCTCATGTGATTTTACCTTTAATGATTTATTGATAGCTACATAATAATTCTTTATAGGTTTTCACAATTTTGAATTTTAATTAGTTTATGTTATTTCTTATTAAGTAAATGCATCTGCTTTTAGTTTAATTAACTTATATTTGAAACATGGATAAATTTATTCATACATCTCATTGATTTCTCTACAATTATGTTCTTCTCACCATAGAAACTGAAACTAGTTCTTTATAGAACCAGGCATGAGCTTGGGTTGTTAAGACAATAGCTCATAGCTAATAGCTCAATTAGGGGCCTAGTTTTTTGAACTTTTTTTCAAAATAGCCTATTATGCATTAATTAATGTCGGAGTAGCTGATTGTTAAGCTTTGAACTTAACCAGTTTAAGTTGATAGCAGGTTGGACAAGTGAGTAGGTTAGGAAAGTTACGACAGGATTGTTGGTTTTCTTCCTTGCAAGGTTTAACATTACTGGACTTTCTTCCTTGCAAGTTCTCTACATGAGAATATAAATCAAGCAGGTATTAAATTTTTAATGAAGTAATATTTTACCTTAGTATTTGATAAAGCGATATCATTATGTTACGTAGCTATTTTTATTTTGACAGCTTTTGTCAAACATTATGCAATATTAGAAATTTATTCGTTTTAAACATATTTAGAAAATTGTATTGAAGGATGTCATAGCATTTGTATTTTTTGTTTATAATACTTATAAACATTACAAAAATTATAGTATCATATTTTTCATTTTCACAATATTTGCATTTGCAATTTCAGCTTTCAATAATATTAACTAATGGTATGTCCTTTACCCATTTCTACATTGCATATAAGTATAATAAATTTTCATGTTTACATATAAGATAAGCATAAAATATGTAGATTACACCATACATAATATTTTATATTCATATTACTAAAATAAAAAATTTCTCATGTTCATACGTAATATTTCCATTAATAAGGTTTTAAACTTATATAAACATGTATTTTTGTCTATGTACACTCATGACGGCTTTTTCCATAACCTTGTAAGCATCGTCATTTTTTTTCTTAGCATTTACATATAAATAAAAATATTTTAGAAACAACTACAACTACAAAGGTTAACTAATACACGTTGTCTCTGCTTCAAATATCAAATCAAGCATACATTTAAAAAGACTTTTAGTTTATTGTGCTCAATCTCGTAATTACGCCTATCCTTTTAGGCAAGAAAAACCATAAGTTCAAGTAAGTGTTGTACCTAACCATTGAAATAAAATCCAACTGGAAAAAGGAACCAATTCCCACAGAAAGGCCAAGCCATCCAAAACGAATGAAATCCAGGTCATACATAAAAATTTATTCCATGAAATCCTATGTTTTACAAAATCAATACACATAAAAACTTATACTCACAAAACTTGGTATACATATAAATAAAATTTTATTCCTTCCAAACTTGATATATTTAAGAACTTGAAATATTCAAAATTTCTTGTAAAGTTATCATGAAGTCCACAACATATTTGCACAAATCCATGTATATCTTTAAAATTGTTTACACAAATTTTGAACTTGTCAGGATACATTTTCGAGTGTTAAATTTGTACACATCTGAAACCTTCATATCTTAAAAATCTGATAACATATAAGTCTTTAGCACAGCCATATACAGGATCTTTATATATAAAACATTTTTTATAAGTCTTTAAAAATTATAATCCATTTTTTCTATTAGCCATATAAAGCCAAATACAAAATAATGTTTGGAAGCTATATACATACAATAAATATAATAATCTTTATTCAGAAAAAAACAATAAACAAGTCTAATATTTCTAATAGAAACAAATCCGGTACTAAATGTAGGATAGTTTGAATCAGATCAGTTTGCATAATTTGCTATTAGTGAAAATACCATAAGTAGCACAAAATTGAATCATATCATCTACCAAATCCAAGAAAAAAGAAGCAAAATCATATGTTATATGGTGGATGAAAAAAGAGAGCATGATTCGACATACATCAAAATTAGTAGAATTCTTTGTTCGTAACACATATACAATTTTCAATTCAAATCTTTTCATTTCTCAAAATCAATAAGATGATATCAATAAGAATATCTGAAAAAATAAAGCAAGCGACAGCGATACCTAACAGCAATCGCGATTTTTAAGATTTACCAGATGATTTTCTGACGCCGAGCAAGAGAGGGAGGATGAACTGAACTGAGGAGCGATTGAAAGAGAAAGGGCCAAGAGCTTTATTTAAGGCAAGATCGGGGTGAAGGATGGAAAAAATTATGGGGGGAGAGATGCGTTGGCTAGGTGGACGACTGTGTATTCTTCTGAAACTAGGGTTAAAAGTTTGGAACGGTCGTAGAGAATTCACAATTGAGTTTGGAGCGTTGCAATCTATTTTGCTACGGATCAAAACCTATGAAAAATTGCAACGGCTCAAAACCGTTGCTAATTTTTCGCATGAGGTGTTGCAAATTGACAATTTTGGTGTAGTGAATACTAAGCAGAGACTATGCTAGGCTTGGAGGGAAACCATTCATCGGGACTAAGGATGCAATAGAAGTAGAGAATTGGTTGCTTCATTGCAAGGGCTTAATGATGAGCAGAAGAGGAGACTTGCTTTTAGACAGTTGCAAGGAGCTACACTATACTGGTGGAATAATGTTACTATGGGAGTAAATGAGGAGACTATGACTTGGGCAGAATTCAGAAGGAGGTTTGAGGAAATATTCATGTCGGAGATTACTTAGTTAACTATGTTTTGGAAGTTTACAGAGTTGGCGCAGGGAGACATTACAGTACTTTAGTATGATACCAGATTTAAGGAGCTATCGAGATATGGATATGCTACGGTTGATACGGTTATCAAAAGAAATAAGAAGTTCGTCCATAAACTGAAGCCTTAGCTTGCTAAAGCAACTTTATCGCACATTAAGGATCCGTGTGATGTAGTTATTGAGATGGCTTTGAGGCAGGGATTAGGTGCTTGCTTTTCTTGATGGTAACAAAGCAGGCGAAGCTCAAGGTGGGTAGAAATAGAAGAGAAAATGTTTCCATAAGAAAGGCACTCGTAAAAGAGAAGCAACCAAGTAAAGGAAGGCAGACGTAGTCTGCTATAAGTGCGACAAGAAGGGGCACTATGCTCACGTGTATCGGAAAAGCAAAGGGAAGAAAGCTGCTGATAAGAAAGAAGTAAAATGTTTCAACTGCGATCAGATTGGACATTATAAGAACCAGTGCAAGGAACCAGCCAAGGGTGGAAAGGGCAAAGTGTTTCATTGGAACCAGCTACCTCAAGATTAACAGTAGAGGAGAAAGGAAAAGCTATATTGGGAGGTACACTTTTGATTCATGGTATGTCAATTAGAGTTCTATTTGATACTGGTGCATCACATTCTTTTATATCTCATTGTTTGTAGATAATCTTAACCTAGAACCCTCATACCTAATTACTTCCTTAAAGGATGCGAATCTAATATGATGTATGCAACTCTTGAGATGAGATGTGACCACTTAGAGTTTGAACTGTTAGGTCATGTATTTGCTTGCAGTTTGCATGTACTTGATTTTGTAGGGTTCGGAATCAATTTGGGTATGGACTGGTTAAATGAATACGATGCTAGGATATTTTTCCATGATAGTAAGATATCACTTAGATGCTCTAGTTGTAGTGATCGGATTATATACCATGTAGAAAACCCTAGTTTGGAGGTTAAAGCTTTGTTGGGTGTTATGAAGCTAGAAGACAAGTTGAATCGAGTTTTCGTTGTTAGAGAATTCGCTAATGTCTTTGAGTCCATAGTAAAACTACCGCCGAAATGAACTATTGAGTTTCGAATAGATTTAGTATCAGGTACTAAACTTGTGAGTATACCACCAAGTAGGATGACACCTACCGAGATGGAGTTAAAGGTGCCATTAGTGGATTTAGAAGGCATAATTTTATCAAAACAAGCAATTCGTCTTGGGAAACAGCCTCAATGTCAGCAAAGACCGGACGGATCATTGAGTTTATGTATCAATTATCGTAAGCTGAATGAGAAGACGATAAAGAATCAGTATCATTTGCCTAGAATTGACGATTTGTTCGATCGGTTGAGTAGAGCCAAAATATTTTCCCAGTTGGGTTTGGCAATAGGGTTCCATCGGCTTAGAGTAGAAAAGGATACTTTGACGGCGTTTAGGACCAGATATGGATTGTACGAATGGTTAGTGATGTCGTTTGGACTAACTAATGCGCCAGCATTCTTCTTGGACTTGATGAACAGAATCTTATGGGAACATTTGAACAGATCCGCATTAGTATTCATAGACGACATTTTGGCATACTCTAAGGATGAAAGGGAGTATGAAGTTCATCTTAGAGTGGTTCTTGAGACGTTGAGGCCGCATCAACAGAAAATGAAAATTTTGAAGTGTCATTTCTGGAAGAAGGAAGTGAAGTTTCTTAGTCATGTAGTCTCAGAGAAGGGTTTGTCAACAGATTCGGCTAAAATCGAGGCAATGAATAGTTGGAAGAGACCCGAACAGTGACTAAGATAAAGAGTTTTCTTGAATTCGCTGGTTAATATCGGAGATTCATTAAGGATTTTTCATGGATAGCGGCGCCGATGACTATGCTAACTCGGAAAGATATGAAGTTGGTCTGGACTGATCTGTGTAAGGAGGCATTCCAGAAACTGAAACCTATTGACTAATGCACCTATGTTAGTAGTTTCAGATGGGAGTCAAGGATTAGTAGTGTACACGGATACTTGTGGAATAGGATTAGGAGTTGTGTTAATGTTGAGAGGTAAAGTGATTGCCCATGCTTCTCAACAGCTCAGACCGCATGAAGTTAGGTACCCAACATATGATTTGGAATTAGCTGCGGTTATTTTCATGTTGAAGGTGTAGAGACATTAACTTTTGGAGAGATTCGAGTTGTATACGGACATAAGTTACTAAGGTAGTTATTCTCTCAGAAGGAGTTGAATATGAGACGACAGAGGTGATGGAGTTTTTAGCCACTTATGACTTTGGTACCGAGTACACACCGGGAAAAGGCAATAAGGTTGCGAAAGCACTCAACAGAATACAATGGAGATCCGAGGCTAGTTCTAGTCGAGAAATCACCATGTTGTCATGTTTGGAAGTTCGACGATGATGATCGAAAGGATTGCTTCTAAACAAGGGGAGGATCCATTATTAGTTAAATGGATTAGAAATTTAAGGAATGGAACAGAGAGCGATGATTTGAAAGATTTTAGTCTTTATCAGAATTGGTGGTTGAGGAAGAAAGGAAGACTATGTGTTCTAAATGTGGGAAACATTAGGAAGAAAGTTCTTGGTAAATGTCATCGTTCAAAGTTCACTATTCATCCAGAAGGAACTAAGATGTTTCAGGATATGAAAAGGAGTTTCTTCTAGGAATGTATGAAGAGAGATGTAGGGTTATGGGTGAGGCGGTGTTTGAACTACCAACAAGTAAAAGATGAACATAAGGAACCGAGTGGGTTATTCAGCCTTTGGATGTTCCAGTCTGGAAATAGCATTCTATCTCAATGGATTTCATAGATGGATTGCCAAGGTCGAATCGAGGAAATGAGAGTATATGAGTTATAGTTGACAAAATGACCGAGAGTGCTCATTTCATTCTAGTTATATCGATGAGGAAAGTGCCAGATTTAGCTAAGTTATTAATGAGGAATATAATTAGACTGCATGAAATTCCTAGTGGTATAGTAAGTGACATATATTCCTTATTTAATAGCGAGTATTGAAGTGTCTACAGGAGACTTTAGGTACCAAGCTCAATATGAGTATTGCTTAACATCCGTAGACAAATGGGCAAACAGAGAGAATTAACAAAACCTTAGAGGATTTGTTACGAGCTTGTGTGCTAGATTTTGGAGGACTATGGGAAGGCTATCTACACTTAGTCAAGTTTTCGTATAACAACGGTTACTAGACTAGAATAGGGATGGCACCACTTGAAGAAATGTATGAAAGCCATGCAAATCTTCCATTTGTTGATTAGAGATCGGGGACAGGTTAGTTCTTGGTTCAGATTTGGCTAGAAAAGCTGCAGAGAAGACTGAGTTGATTCGAGCTAGGATGAAAGTAGCTCAGTCTAAGCATAAGAGTTATGCTAATAAGAGACGGAAAGACTTAGAGTTCTCGGTTGGAGATCATGTTTTTGTCAATGTGTCACCGATGAAAGGTGTAATCAGATTTCGAAAACCAAGAAAGTTGGAACCATGATTCATTGGACCATTTCCTACTATAGAAAGGATCGGGAAGGTCACATATAGGGTAGAGTTACCGAATAGTTTGGCAGGAGTCTACAATAATTTTCATATTTCTCATCTAAGAAAGTGTATTCGGGATCCAGAGACTACTATTACACCAAACGTGTTAGATGATATAGTACTGGAAATGAATATGACTATAGTAAGAAAACTAGTTCGTATAGTTATGAGAGATGAGAAGAGACTAAGGAACAGGACAGTCATATTAGTCAAAGTCCAGTGGAGTGACGATGAGAGAGACTGTACTTAGGAAACTAAGAGTAGATTAGAGATACTTATCCTGACTTGTTTCATGGTATGTCTTACCTTTATGCCTAATTGTTGTGAGTACCTTAACATAATTTCGAGGAAGAAATTCTTTAAGGATGGGAGTCTGTAATGACCATAATTTTGACAAACATTCTTTAGGACATTTAATTAAATAGATTAAATGATATAATGTAGATGGTTAAGGGATTGAGATTAATTAATCAATAAGGGTCTATGCCTTAATGAATATATAAGTAAAAGAGAACTAAAAATAAGTAAGTGGGAGAAATATGGTAAGGGCAAAAAAGGAATAGCCTATGTTCATTTACCCTAAACCCTTATATCCTTCATTTCTTATTCATTTCAACATTCACAAACAAAACTAAAACCTTAAGCAACATGGCCGGCCACCATTAAGAAGATTTAAGGAGAAGAAAAGCTAGGATTCAAGTAGATATCTTAAGTAAATCAATCAAAGAGCAAATCTCAACCATCTTAACACCAAGTTAAGGTGAATAATTTAATTTACATCTCTCTTTTGATAATGATTTTGGTTTCAAGGTCGATCCAAATTATTTTCCAAATAATACGCCATGTTATGTTTGCTTAAATGGATATATATATATATATATATATATATATATATATATATGCTTGTTGATGACTTATATTATTTCATATAGATTATACAATAAGTTTAGATTGGAAAATCTACTAAATGACATCCAAATGATTTTCTTTTCTGCTATATGGTCCAAAAACATTATTTTAGAAATGGGTTTCCAGTTTCATAATTTTCTAAGTTATTGTGGATTTATTATGAATTTTCTATGAAAGAAAATAGTTAATGTTGGGTTTAAATAATTTAAGACAATTATATGTTGATTTTGGTTCTGAGATTTTTATATGTTAGAAAACATGTTAAAAATGAATTATGGTGATTTTTGGGGAATTTTCCAAAGTATTTTTCTATGGTTGTAAAATTATTTAAGCTAAGGGACTTAAACGTTTTATATGTTTTATCAAGGAGAAGGGCTTATTTGTTAAAACATTTTAATTGATAATTTTGAATTTGACAACCTTTTAGAAAAGGATTTTGATAAAGAAATGGAAACCAAATACATTTTGATAAATTACACAAGTTAGGTGAAAATATTACTTTGAAAGGCAAAACAGTTTTGCATGGATTTACCACTTCGCCACTTCTCTTTTCTAGTATTCGTCACCACACTTCTGCTAATGAACCCATTTGAAACCAATACACATAGTATCAAGCCATTGATACGTAGTGGGTTGGAGAAAGGCAGAAGGGACTGTATCGAAGGCATGCTTTCGAAGTGGTAGAAGTTATCCTTTACTTACCTTTGTTTATAAAAGATGCTTTCGAAGGGGTTGTTTTTAACTTGTTTTTAAAAGGAAGCTTTTGAATAAGTTTCCGCTTGCCTTTGTTTTTAGAAAAGAGCTTTCAAATGAGTTTCCACTTATGTTTTAAGGGAAGCTTTCGAAAGGATAGCCGCTTTGAACCTATTCGAAACCAATGCTGCCGCATTCACACCTTTCAACTAGTTAAGGCCTCTTTTCTTTATAGCCTCAAAACAATGTATTCAAAAGAGGTGCTTTCGCTACTTTACATTGCAGCCGCCTTCTCAATACTTTCGAAAGGGTTATGTAGCCACTTTCAAATAGTTTTGGAGGTAATGCTTTCGAAAGGGTGATTTTCAAAACTATCATCTTTCTTTTAATTAGGATTAATGCTTTCAAAAGTAATGCTTTCATTCTAGTTCTTTATGACCCTTTAGTTATATTGAAAGTTAAATTCAATGGTTTCGAAAGGAATGATTTTAAATGGTTTCGAAGCCATGTTTCCATAAACTCTTACTTGAGCCCAATACTTTCGAAAGGAACATTTTAAGCGTCTTAAAAGGAAGTATTCCAATGCTTTCGAAAGGTATACTTTGAGTGTTTCGAAAGGTTTATTTTAAATGGTTTCGAAAGAGGATGTCTAAGGTGTAAGTGATGATTTTGAAAGTCTATCTTCATACATTCGAAAGGTATGTTTTGGTCTTTCGGCCTAATGTTTTCAAGGTTAAAGTAATTAACTTATTTAGAAAGGGGTACTTTCAATGAATTCGAAAGGGATTGTTTAAGGTTTTAGAAAAAGGTTTGAAGGTATTTTTGGTCTATAGCCAAAGCTTTCTAAGTTAAAAAGAGGTTTTAACTGATTATGAAGGGATAGATAATCCCATTGATTAGATTTCATCAATCTTGTTTTGTGTAAAGCATATATCATGACATAAGTGTTCTGAGTAAAGCAAAGTATATGATTTTCTCATTTTATAAAGATACAATTTCAGGGTTAAATCATTTCCAAAGATTGTTTACAAGGAAATGGAATTTGAATTGGGTAGTCAACCCTAAGTATATAACAGGAAATGAAAATTGAATATGGTAGTTAACCCTAAGTTTGTGACCCAGATATTAGAAGACCAAATAGGACTGGTATGGGGTCACGCCTGGTACTTTAGCTAATAGTCCCTAGCTAATATAAGTCCAACATTCCATTGTGTAGGGTTTGCCACGGATGGGACTAAAATAATGTTACACATAGACGGGAATATGCAGGGTAAAGATAGGTTATTGGCGAGCTCGTAAAACCATTTGGTTCAGTTGGCCCTAGAAGAAGAAAGTTAAGGGCAAACAACTCAATATTGTATCTAACTGAAGTTAGGTTATTGACTATGTCTGGTGGGTTTGAATCAGCCAATGGTTAATAGTTAGCCAGATAAAATTATAGTGTGTACAGATATTCCATTGATTTCCTGATTATTATGCATGTATGTATTTCCTATTATTGTTATAATTAGTTTGATTGTAGGATTTTGATTTGCAAAGATATGCTTTTAAAAGGATATTAGTGAGGGGAAACCCATTCCGCTATGCGGCGTGGTCTCACTTAATATCAGTAGATCGAGATGTTATAGTATTATTCACACTAGGCTTTATGTCCAACTTGAAGTTTATATTTCCCCCTTAAACTCTCGGGTGCTCAAAATTAAATTTCAGTAGACTGAGAGAGTCAAGGCCTTTTCGGGTTTAGTAGGTGGAAAAAATAAGCTTCCGAAGACATGCAAGAGGCAAAGCTAGCTATGTAGGAGTTATTTAGTATTATTTCCACTGTGATGTATTTATGACTGATATGTCTATTTAGTACTCTGAACATCCAAGGTGCATCTTCATATGTCTCTCTTGGAGTAATTTGTAATAATTATATTTGATCAAAACCTAGGAATCGTTTTGAGATTATGTAACTGAATATGAAATATTGATTTGAAATGTAATCAGAAAAATTGTTTTTGAAATCTATGTTGATTTGATTTCATATTCATATGCTTCTGATATTATGCATACCATTAACATTACCGTATTTTGTCACTGAAAGCTAATACTTTGGATACTACAGCATCTGTAGCACTTAGCTTCGGGATTCAGGATAGGGGATGTTATAGTTCTCTCTCCTTAGAGGTAGTTCAACCGGTTTTATGCCCTTATGGGAGAGGAACCCGGACGTACAAACCGTTCGTCTCTTAGGTCGTTCAGTTCCCATGGAAGCTCGAATTAGCTTGGCTGATGCATTTTATCTCCTTACGGGCAGCTGCTATGCCCTATTAAACTATTGAGAAAATTTTGAGAAATGGTAACATTTTGATAGAAAATCTTGTAAACTATTATAAATTTTTTAGATTAAATATAATTTGTAGCATGTGTTTAGAATAATTATATGACTTTATGTAAAACTTTATCCCCTATTAAAGTACTTTTTTGTATATTTAGCTCAACTAAATTAAAGTGATACATAATCGTATGATGAAAAATAATATCTCTAGATATTGACATTATTTACATGAAATATTCTTGAAATTGGGTATTATTCTTATAAACAGTAAAAGGTTACTACTAACCATTACTAATCGCAAACAAGACTATCAGTTTATCGATTGTTTCGGTTGGTAGCGGTATGATATTTATATTACCATAAAGATTGATATGGTACATGATTTCGTATATAATTTACGATACCGAACCAAATCCAATCCTCATTTTATTATGGGCATTGTTAAAGTAATTCCAGTTTTGGATAAAGGTAGTGTAATTTTAAGGAGACTTCGTTCTAAAATAAAATTATTATGCGAGAGATATGATAAATGGAACCAAATCAAACGATTTATCTTTTTACCCCCGTTCAAAGCGAATTCGAGAATAACCTGCAAAGGAGAAAAAGAAAACCAATGATGGTCAACACTAAATTCGAAGGGATTTAATCAAACAAAATCATAAAACAGTGGGGTCAATTGAAAGAACTGTATAATGGGAGTAATAATGAGATTATATTTGATTTGTTATGCAGAATGATTTTTTTTATTACTCCTCAGAGCAATTTTAAAATAAAAAACACCCCTCCCCTATTTGAAAATGAATCCCTTTAATAATGCCCTTTGTAGTTAAGTAATCTATATTATTATTTTTTGAATAAGAGCAGTACTTTATTCAAGCAACATGGTCGTTTGCTTTCAAAAGGAAGAGGATCCAAAGTTATAACTTTAATTAGTTCATACTTACTTTAACTTTATATTTCAAGCACATAACATATATTACACAATATATAACCATTCAGTGACGAGTAAACTCACTTAAATCCAAGCAAAACACAAGCACAAACACCAAGGATCAAAGAACCACTTCTTACCATCACTGAACTTCCAAAGCTACCTCCTTTTACCTTCACAAGCCAAGCCAACACTCCCCCACAACCTTACAGGGAGTCCAACTTTTCTCCTTTTTCTTTGGTTTGTGTTTCATGCTTCTTAAGGTGATCTAAGGCCATAGTTAAAGTTTGAAGAGGATTGAAAATAAATTTATGAAACAAAAGAGATATAATGTAAAAACTTTAACAATGGTAAAATACCTCCCTTAACCCTCTCCTTTTGATTAGCCAAGGAAACCCCTCCTTATGTGATTTTCTTTACACCTCACCATTTGAAAGAAAATATCTTCTCCTTCCTTAGTCAATTACCAAACTACCCCTCCTCTTAAAATATCTTCTAGACCTTATGGAAGCATTTATTAGGAAAATTATTTTTAGTTTCTAATTAATGAAACATTAGTTAATTAGACAAGCACAACAAGTTCGAACAACTTTTGTTGAGTAAAAATTTGTTTATCGATAAAACAATTTTCGATCACACTATCGATATTTCTTCGAACTATTTATTTTTGTAAAAAATTTCAAAAACAAGTATACCATTATTAGTTATTAATTAAAAGGTGGTTAACAAGGTTATAAATCATTTTTTATAACATTAAATCCAAAATTCAAATATTTAAATAATTCAGATATTTAAAGATGAATTTTTCAAAATTCCGGGTTGTTACATTATTGATATTTATGAGTGCATATATGTCAACTTAACCCTTAATGATCATCATAAAAGTCTCGAATCACCTAGAATAGACTTGGATGATCGAAGCCATGACCTGGAGCAGTAATTGTTCTAGGAATTGCGACACTGGTGGACCGGTGTCTTTTGACCGTTTGTAGTATACCTGGAGCAGTTCTGCTCCAGGCTTGCCTCTTTCTCTTGCGTTTGATTCGATTTTTCTTATATGGATTTTTTCCTTCTTCATTGTGATATTCTTTCTTGTGATTATTTTAAAATCTATGATGGTTTCCAATGGTACTAATAAAATTTAATTGTAAATTATTATCAATTTATTTTTCTTATAAAGTATTGAAATTATTTATGTAGAAGTTCACTATAAAAAAATTTGAAGTATCACATTATGGATATCTGTGTATATTAATTTAAAATAAAAGTTCAATGAAAATAATTGAGTAAGGGATTATTTTATTTTAACTATCCAACTATTTAATTTTCTAAGTAAGCTATTTATAATCACACTTATTTTATAAACCGTTTTCAATAAATAATTTCTAGTGAAATCAAGTACACCACTTTTAATACATTTTGATTTTTTCTCTATGTGTGTGTATATATCTGTATGTATATGTATGTATGTGTATTTATATGTTAGTTTTTACAAACTACTTTATAAACTCTAAGATAGTATTATAAACCAAACATCTTTTCTACGTGATGAGAACTTTAAATAAATGATTTAGTAGTACCGAGTGGTATGGGATTCGAAAAATATTTATATGTACTTATATGAATGACTATTTTGGGTAGGTGGAATCTACTAACTTGTAGTAAATATTCTAGTAACACTGAATGGTATGGGATACATGAGTGATTACTATTTAGAAATACATTACACTTTTGATTAATATTTATCAGCGACTTACCTTGTGCTCACCTTATGGTTCGACTTGCCTTGTTCTCATTTTATGGTTCGACTTTCATGCTTGTCTTTTGGATTGGCTTGCCTCATGCTCGTCTTTGAGATTGACTTCCTTTATGCTAGTCTTATGGATTTGATTTGCATATGCTTGTTTTGCTATATTTCTCTATGATTGCGTATGATGGCATGATATTATTTTACGCCATAGCGATTTTTTGTTATGCCATTTGCTCATTTTGTTATGGGCATATTACCTAGTTTTGACAATATCATTTGTGATTCACTTATGCGCTACTACTATGATCTCAATGTTTGAAATTAAATATAGTCTAACTTGTTTATTATTTTCAATAATACTCTGGTCAGACCGACATGACAAGTACTGGGACTCGCTAACTATGGATGTTGGGATAGCTTTGGAGATTGATATATCATTATCTTATTCGATTATGTTTATGCTTATATGACATTATATGAGATGTTATGACTCATGATGTATATTTTGTATTTGCCTAGTACTTGGACATGTATGTATTATATGTAGGTTTGGTACTTCATTTTTTAGACTTACTTTGTATATGTATCTATGACATGTATTATATTTTCTGATGTGGCTTATGCTTCTATGTTATCATGTATATGTTATATATTATTCTGTTCTCTATTAGCCAACGTATTTATTGCTTTGTGCAAATACCGAACACATCACTTATATTTATGTAAGGTAAAAAAAGAAAGAAATGTGTCGATGTTAGCCGAAAGGAATATTCATGTGATCACTCCCAACAAGCCTTATTCTCCATATTACCAGACAGTATTCTTAAATAATATTCTTTGGTAGTATGGGTATAGAGGTGGGGCATTACAAAAATAGTGCATGCGAAGCTTCCTTTTGTGGGGGCGACCCAGCACTTGTAGTTATATTTGGCCAAGTTAAGATAAGAGAACATCAGATGGTGCAAGTGGTTGAGGTAGAAGACAGTTGGAGGACCTTGTTGAATAGAGGATGATGACACTATCTAGGTTGATCGAAGTATTTCTAAGGTATGGTGCCTAGGTCGATCGCCTATCGATAGTCATTCATTTGTTAGGCCATAGTGAGTTCTAGTTGGATGATGACATTACGAGTGTCAGGCGAATGGTTATTTGAAGTAGAGGTTGGGCTTTGAGCATTCGGGCCACTAGAATCATTCAGGCCTAGATGTTAATGGTTGGAACTATGTAGGCTGAGACACGAGCCGAGATGTAACAACCCGAAATTTAACCCATAATAATTATTTCGTTAATTAATTAAATGATAAAATAACTTTATGAAATTATCATAATTGAGCCATGGGAGTTGCACCATTGTGTCCATGTTAATTTTTTGGTCAATTTCCATATATAGAACGTCAGAATCCGAGCTATTATGACCAAGCTACAAAATAAACAAGAATCGAAAACTAAAAGATATATACATACATACATATATATATATACTGGGAGGTCGATCTAGAGGTCGACCATCCCACTGCTTAGGTCTACCGGTCGGCCGATTTGGCATAGTGGACGGTCGACCCGCCTCTAGTGAATGAACAAAGGATTCATTCCTTCATCCTAGTAGCTAGCGAACACATCATTTTGCATTTTTCTGTTCCAGCTGGTCATTCCATGCTTTCTTCTGATGGATCCTATTCAGATTATAACGTGGTTGCATCCTGTTCAATCTCCAAATCCAATGGTCTGAGATCCACTTCTACCCCTATAAATAAGACCCTAGGCCTAACACTTTTTCTCATTCTAGATTTTCTCCACTTGGATTCACCTTTTTAGGAAGGACCCTAAAAGAAATGATTTTTAAAGGAGAGAATCCTTTTAATAATAATATTTTAATACCCTCAAGTAGATCTAGGAAGACCAAAAGGGAGGAGCTTAGGACCACAAGTGAGTGATTGTAATTATTTTAAATTTCTTTGAGTAATTTAAAATAATAGGGTTTTCAATAGTTGTAGTTTTTCTACGATTTTGGAAATACCTTTATATCAGTTATTTTTAGTTTTATATTTATTTTCAGTCTATTTCTTTTTAGCTATTCTTTTCAGTTAATTGTAGTTAATTTCTGTTAGTTATAGCTTTTCCGTTTAGTTACAGTTATTTACCGTATTTTTAATTATATACTGTTAATTGCTATTTATTTACATTTTTTTCACGTTTGGGATTTTCTTTTATAAACTATCGGTTTTCTTCTATTTCTCCTTTTTCTTCACGAATGGATTAGAATAGATTTAACACGAATATGGATTAAACAATAAGAAAGCTGAAATTACGTAAAATAAGATGTAAAATGATAAAATGGAATTGGACTGAAATTAACCTATTTGCAAGCCTAATTATGAAGTAAAGTTAGGATTGAACTAAGCAAATAAAGATGTAGCTTATTTTCACACTTAAACTTTTGGGTTAAGTAAATGAGCTAAATTATAATGTAAGTTATAATAAGAAGTAGAACAGAATGAAGCTTATATTAAGACTTAGGGTAAATTGATAAGCAAAGGAAGTAGAGATAAATTGTAAAGGCTTATTTAAAATAATTTATCTAAGTTAATAAGCAAAGATGAAAGTAGGGTGCGTACCGGCAGCATTTTCCTTATGCTGTTTAGAGTAGATAAATGGTCAATAGTTAAAAGAAAAGGTGTGTATCGGCATCATTTCCCTTATGCTGTTTAGGGTAGATAAGTGGTCAATAGTTAAAAGATAAGGTCCGTACCGGCAGCATTTCTCTTATACTATTTAGGGTAGATAAGTGGTCAATAGTTAAAAGAAAAGATCCGTACCGGCAGCATTTCCCTTAGGACACACTTATGCGATTTAGGGTAGATAAAAGGTCAATAATTAAAAGACTAAATCATGGGGATTTGGACAATGGGAACAACTAGATTTTGTTTAACATGGACCAGTACCAACAGCATCCCCTATTATTTATATGGACACGGTTATCTCACATTAACTTGAAGTGTGTGTGGGTACGCTTATGCTGTTTAGGGTAAATAAAAGGTCAAAAGAGAGAGAGCAATAGATAGTGTGAACCGATGGTGACTGAGTGTGTGGCATCATTTAGGGGAAATAAGTCGCTATTGAGTTCCACAACGCTTAGTAGGTGTCTTTCGTAGACACATGTGTCTTCTGTTTAGGGACCATAGGGCCCGATCCATAGTAGACACATTAATAGAAGGCCGATCAAAGGGTAGAATTAGAGTTACAGTCTAATTACAGGATTAGGAATTCAGCCTAAACAGAACAGCTATCAAGGACAAGTGCAAACAATCAAAGTTAACCCATTTGTTTCCTTTTATATATACTTAAGCTATTAAAGTGTCTATTACTTTTACTTTGCTTAAAGATTCTAGTAGTTACTATCATTCACCAGACTTTTAGTCTGATCCACTCCTCTTTTTTCCCCTTTCCCCCTAGGCAATCGAGGAAAAAGGACAGTAGACTGCAGTTGCTTAGAGTTTTCTTAGAGGAAGTTTCTATTATGTATTTCCCTAGTTTTATTTCAGCTTTTTGTACTGCCACTTGAGAGGGATATCTGTATTCTGATTTTTGTTGGGACTATGAGTTTTTATTTCATGAGATATATTGGATTTTGTGACACGTATGTTGTATGCGGTAATTGACTTATTTGATTTATGAAGCATTTATGAAGTTTTTTTATAAATAAGTTATTTTAGTTTCCACTATTTTTACTTATTTCTGTCTTGTGAATCTTAGTCTCTGCTAGTTTTAGTTTATACCTACAACACATCACGCCTTTTAGTGTGTCCTTTTGGGTATACTAAGGGGTGTGGGGTGTTTGACTTGGTATCAGAGCCTAAGGTTACAGGATTCCTAAAAACTTGCTTTAAAAATAAAGTATTTTTCTGAAAGCAATCTATTTTTAAGTAGCATATCTTCAAATTAGAAGTATTTTTCAAAAAGAAACTCTTATTATAGAAGTAATTTTTCTAGTATAAAAGTGTTTTATAAAAATCCCCTCAAAAGTCCAGTTCAATCTCCCTTTAACTCTTGCCTAAACCATCTTTTTCTTTTCGTGGAATGGTGGATGCCGTGAACCTTCCTGAGGGCGTTCCAGTCCTAGCTCGGTTTCGTAGGTATCTACAAGCTATGACTCCAGAGGTGTACGGGCAAGCGCCCAACCCAGCACCAGTGGATAGGAATCTCATCAACCCACCTGCCGCTGCCAATTTCTCTAAACTTTGTAAGGATTTTTCGATTTTAGGTCTGATAAGGAGACATTTATGGAGGCGAGAGCATGGCTTAGAGACACAGTGAGGATATTCAGACTATTGGGATTGGATAATTAGTAGCGAGTTCAGTTAGCATCTTGGCAGTTGAAAAAGGAGGCTTTATATTGGTGGGATGTCATTGAGTTAGAAGGAAGAGAAGTGACTTCAAATGGATTCCAGGAGTGATTCGATAGGAAGCTTTTGTCTCAAGCAGTGGAGAGTGTTCAGTTAGAGCAGTTTATTAATTTGAAGCAAGGGATTTTGTCGGTAAAGGAGTACATCAATCAATTCAATGAATTCTTGCAGTTTGGAATGGAGTTAGTGAATACGCCGCACAAGAAAGCTATGAAGTTTGCGAAGGGATTGAATCAGCCTGTTCAGGGATTGTTGTTGACTCACGTGCCGATGGGAGCTACTTACGAGTCTTTGGTCAAGATGGCGCTTATGTCGGATGCAGTCAAGGAAGGGGAGTCTAAAGAATTCGTTAAGTCTGAAGGTTCTAAGAAGAAAGGAGAAGGACCTCAAAAAAACAGATCAAGAAAAAAGAGAAGTGCAAGAGTTGTGGGATGATGGGTCATTATGCAAAAGACTGTAGAAAGGCAGCAATGAAGGGGAAGTGTTTCAATTGGGGATAGCCTGTCACTTTAGTAAAGCTTGTCCCCAAAAGATGGTGTAGAGAGCAGGTGCACCAGAGGCACAGATTCAGGCTTTGGAGGCAGCACCGTCCAGCAGTAGACCGGATCGAGGTAGGAAAATTTGATTCATATTTCTGATTTTCCCTTTTCGAACTCTTTTAAATTCGTGAGCATCAAAGTCTTTTATCTCTAGTTCTCTTATGGATTGTTTGCACTTAGACATTTCTTTAATAGTAAACCCCATTGTTGTTTCAAACCCCATAAGAGGATCGGCACACTTGTCTATGATTTGTAGGGGTTTGAATTTTTTTTTTATCCCAGGCATAGAATTTGACTGTGACGCCTATGTTTTGGGATTTTCGGGGTATGGGATGATCTTGGGGATGGATTGGCTATCCACATAAGGAGCTATATTAGACCGCGAGAGGGGAGTCCTTAAACTAGAAACATGCAGCGGTAAGACTATCAAGGTTTTTTGCGACCAGCAGGGGTCAGTATGGTGAGCTTCCTTGATTCCTTTAATTCATCACTAGGAAAGCTAGATTCCGTCCCAGCCATTAATGATTTTTTAGACATTTGGAGAAGGTTCTTCGTACACTTCGTGTTCATCAGTTGAGAGCAAAGTTTTTGAAGTGTCATAGCCTAATCAGAATAACTATCAAGGATAAGTGCAAACAATCAAAGTTAACCTATCTTATTAATTGAGTACTAGTTAATTCGTATTTATTTCCAGCTTTATCTCTTTCCTATTTTCTTTATTTCCTTTTATATATATTAGAACTATTGAAGAGTCTATTACTTTTACTTTGCTTAAAGATTCTAATAGCTACTATCATTCACTAGACTTTTAGTCTGACCCACTCTCTTATTTTCCCCTTTCCTCCCTAGGCAATCAAGTGAGAGGATAGTAGACTGCAGCTGCTCGGAGTTTTCTTGGAGTAAGTTCCTATTATGTATTTTCCTACTTTTATTTTAGCTTTTTGCACTGGCAGTTGAGAGGGATATCTGTACTCTGATTTTTGTTGAGACTATGAGTTTTTATTTCATGAGATATATTGGATTTTGTGACATGTGTGTTATACGTGGTATTTGACTTATTTGATTTATGAAGCATTTATGAAGTTTTGCTTTAAATAAGTTATTTTATTTTCCGCCGTTTTTAGTTATTTCTATCTTGTGAATCTTAGTCTCTGCTAGGTTTAGTTTATACCTACAACGCGCCATGCCTTTTAGTATGCCCTTTTGGGTATACTAAGGGGTGTGGGGTGTTTCACGGGAGCGGGACAGGAGTTGGTTGTTGAAATCATACAAGCCAAGATGCAGGTCGACCCATATTATTTGCAAAAAATTAAGCAATCGGTACCCTTTTTTATTTTGTGGTCCGTGGGTTAAATTTTGGAAAGCCAAACCTTAAAGAGTTTGAATACCCTTTAAAAATATTTTCACTAAATAAATGAACTTCATTAAAAAAATCATCAATATATTTTTCTTAATTTTTTCAATTAATAGGAACCCAAATACTTAGATAATTTTTATTTATGTTTCATATTAATCGTTTTGTACTTTTGTAAATTACAAACATTATAACTTATAAATCTCCTGAATTTCTGTAAAATATTAGGTTTAAATTTTACTCGAAATCTAGCACTGCATTAACATTTTTACTGTACATGAAAGCATATTTAGTACTATTTCTACAATTAATTTTACTGTATCTTATACCATTTTTATTATTTGAAGGTATGGAACATGATAAAATAGAACTTAAACTATTTGACCTTGGTTGAATTTTGTGACTTTTTCACTAAGCTCATAGAATTTAATTTTATAATCATAATTTTCCTTTTTAAAAGATTCATTTCTATTTTCATAGTATCAATTTATTTAATTACAATTATCCTTTTTTCAAGGACAAAATTTGAGTATCTGAATTATTGAATTTTTTACAGTTTATCAATTTGATTTTCAGATCACCAACTTACAGATTTTTTTCATTTAATAAATCATAAAGTACCAAAGCGTTATCTTTCATTTTAAAATTTTCGTTTTGTAGTTCTACAATCTGTGTTTTCACAAGCTTTTATTTTTGTCAAATATAATAAAATTGAGTTTTATACTTCATCAAATTTATCAAATAATCTATCAGATTGACTAGATAATTGATCATATAAATCACGAAGTACCTTATTCTAGATTGTAGTTGCTTTGGTAAAAGTAGTGCTCTTTACCTTGCAAGAACATAATGCTTTAATGTCAAATGAGAGTTCCCTTAAATGTAAAGTTCCTTCATGATGAATTTTACTCACATCAAATGTGGGATATGTGAGTTACCCTAATACACTTATGAGGAATGGATTTTAAGGCTGTTAATACACTAGTGTTGAATAATGTATGTTAAAAAGTTAACCTTGTAAATTCAAAGTTCATCCACTTAGATTGCTAATCAAATAACAAATAAAGTAAATAATCACAAAGTAAATATAAAGTAAAGTAAAAGTAAGAGAAATAATGTAAATGGCACCAGGAATTTTTATACTTGTTTAAATTCCTAATCCTACATCCAGTTATGTACTCCTCGTACCGAATTTCCACTATAACAACTTGTTTTCCACGGGTGGCAAGTACACTGCTATTATCTCGCAATTCCTTAAATGGCAAGATACACCTTTACTCTTTACTTTCCTTGGGTGGCAAGATCAATTCTCTTTACAACCAACCATAGACTACATCAAATAGTTGTATCTTTAATAAAGATTCTTAAGGGTTCGGTACAATGATTTTATAAACCTCTAGTAGCAATATGCCTTTGAAATAAATAGGAAATGGAATGAGAATAGAGAGAGAATGATTGAGAATTTAAATATAAACTCTCTGATCTTGTGTGGTTTACAAATCCTTGAAGAATAAAGGTAATAGAGATTGAATCTGTAAAGTGAGTGGAGGTATGTCAATGGATATTTGTCACAAAGTATAGAAATGAATGAGTAAGAGAATATGAGAGAACTATATGTTAAAATTCATTCTCTATAACCTTTATATAAATAATGAAGAGACATGACTTTTGGAGAAAAGATGAAGATAAGTATCCATTCATTTAAATTTGAAAAAGTATCCAACAATCGCTATGTCAACATATGGTCAATGTGTATTTCGACATATCCATGTTGATATTGAAAAACACTTTATAAAAATAGTTTTGATCTTTATAACTTAAAAAACCAGTATATTGTTATGTAAAAAGGTGTTAAAGATGAAAATAAAGTTTGGTAAGAAAGTAAACTAAAAAGTATTTGCCATATTGTCTTTAACCAAAATTTAAGACTCGGAAAAACTTGCTAAATATTTCAAATATCTTTATCATTAAAGCACTTATGTTCCAGTCTTGTGTAAGTTTTCCTCTTTCATTTGTGTTGATTGGTCGTTATAAATATAATTCATTTGCTTCCATTGACTTCTTTTCTATCTCTGTAAAATGTCTGCATAATATATCTGTAAATACTACACGATTTGGAGAAACATGAGTAGTAATATTGATATGGTTGTTGTCAACATTCGGGGTATTAACACATTTCTACAGTAAGTATTTATAAATATGTGTGTGTATCAATTCAATACCCATGGTTACGAATGCTTTCATACTTACAATTGATAAAACACTTCACCTAAGAATTTTCTATGTGTATATGTTGAATGTATTTAATTTATTATTTATATCTCTATATAATCACATATAAGGAAAATAAAACCAAAAGCCTACTTCATTTCGAACGAGATCCTTTTATAAGACTTAAATTGCATAATAAATTATATAATTGCATCTAAGGAAAACCCTTAACTCTATTAGTACCAACATTGGGCCGAAGACAAGCATTTGATCCTTTGTTGGTAAATCTCCCATGATGGCATGAAGATGCATTTCTAAAAAATGTTTACAACTTCGGCTTATCCATCGGATTATGGATGGTAAGCACTACTAATGTTGATTTTTATGCCCTGAAGTCAAAATAACTCTCGCTAAAGGTGACTCATGAATTCATGATCTCGATTGGGAACGATGGATCGGGAAAACTTATGTTATCTAACATATTCATGAACAAAATCGAAAGTTAGTTATTGTGTGAAGAATGAAGTAGGTAATGCAAAAAAGTATGCATACTGATAATCAATTTATGATCACATAAATGCATGTTTTTTGTAACAACCCACCTCAGAACAGACCTAAATTTTGGTCTAGAAAAGGCCCATCGAAACTTAGATTCATCCCAAGGTAAGTTGTTGGTAGTAAAAAGAAATAACATTATAGAGCCATAAGTAACATTTTAGAACTCACAGTGGATGGAACAAAATATAATAACAAAGTGTACCCATTTATTTCAAAACCATAAAAATTTCAGAATATAAAATTCCATAAAAACCATAATATAATATCTGTTACACCAATTTTCTAAATACACGGGTATACATAAAAGCAAGTAATAATAATAAATAGTGCCACAAGCCAAGCTTCTCCATCTCTAAGCATCATCACCGCCATCACTACAACCTTAACCTATGTTGTAATGAGGAGGGAGTCAGAACAACAAGTGTTTGGTGAATAAAAACCTCAAGTCTTACCTTCAGTACTTGGGCAGTAAATTATAAAATAAAAATATGTCTACAAGCATAAAGCTATTAAAACTATTTAAACTTCTTTACAGGTAATGGAGGTGGATCCAACCGCTTAATAACTTCCATTCTAGAAGTAAGTTTCTAGAATTCCATATCCTAATCATACGTCATAAACAGCTAATAATGTGAGAAATGGTACCTAAGTCACTTAGTAACTTTTATTGGAAAACAGGCAGACCCTAGTCATTTAATACCTTGATTAGGAAGATCCTATCATTTAATACCTATTTCCAAGCCATGCTCCTCAATGGTACTATCTAGCTGACATCATATGGAATCTCTTAGGCCAATTAATACTTCCTTGGGAAAAATAGGCAGACTCTGGTCATTTAATTCCTTAATTAAGGCAGACCCCATCATTTAATACCTATTTCTAGAAGCGGATCTCCTCATTGAGATACCACCTAACATAACCCCTTGGCCATTTAATAATTAATCTCAGAAAAAGAGGTGGGTCTAACCACTTAATACCTTAAGACCCTGAAGTAGGCCCTTTGTCTTATGGTCCATACTCATAATGACGTCTCACATTAGTTCGACTATTCGTAGGAACTGGTAGCCAAATTAGCCGGGTAGATTTTCCCTACAGAATTCAGGACCAACCTCGCATCATTACAAATATTTTTCTTAATGATATCTCACATTAATCAAAGTGTACACAACTACTGGTAGCCTCAAAGTGAAGGGCAAATTTCCGTCATGTAACTCTATTGACCTTGCATCTCTATGACTTAGCCATACATCAATTCCTCTCCATACGCACACATACACACACACACACTCATCTCATCGTTTCATAAATAAGGCCTTATAAGGATCTTCCTTACCATGCCTTAAAATAATAATTGGGCAATATAAGTGTTTCCTCATATTTTCGCCTAATAATCAATTATCTTCCTAATGGGGAAATATATGAAAATAATTGCCTAATTAACTACACCATATATGCAATAATTATACGTTAATCACACAAATAGAGATATATAAATATTCACCCTTAATAAGTTCTAAAAGCATGGATTTTATGCTCTAAACTAGCGTTAAATGTCAATTTCCTAACCAAATATTGTTAGAAGTCATTTTTGTTCAAATATTTCATGGGATTTTAATATCCAAAATAGGGAATAAATATTCATAGCTAAAACTGCAATAACTACCCGTAAATAAAATAGAAACTCAATTTCTTACACCAATTCAATGTAATATCTTTAACAATAAGAATTGTAATGTAAACCTTATATTCTATTCAACTCCTCTTTTACAAAGAAATAGATAAAAATAAGTGGCATAAACTACAAATAGATTTCGTAATACAAACCCTTATTTTATTGAAGAATCACAATTTGATCCAAAGAAGAAGGAGAAGTGGAATAGACTATGAAATTATCAAAAATTGCATACACAAAACAAATTCCATCAAATTAATGTAAATAATTGAGAATCTCAATATAAAATTGACATTTTGAAATAAAAAGAAATTTTGTGGAATTTTATAGCATATTTTCGAAATCCTAAAATCCGTAAGGCATATTCAAATCCAAAATGAAATACACTAAATAATTGCTGAAAAGAAATACTAAGATTTCGACTCACATAATAGCTTTAGCTTCGTTTAAATGGATTTGTAGCCTTCCAATCTCTTCCAGAATGTCTCTCTTTTGACATATACGCACAAAAGGGAAGATATATATATATATATATACTCATTAGATTCAGAATAATTGGAGAAGAATAGGATAAGAATAGATTGGAGTAAGAAGAAACAAATAAGAAATAAGTTGAATTCTTACGCGAATTCTCTATGGAGTTTTTGAATCTTATTGGAGAGATAGTAATGGTAGAATTTCGTTGTATTCTCCAAAATAATATGAATAAAAAGTGGAGAAGGTAGGGTTTTATTTATAGGGGATAAAGCACACCAAAACCGTATGATGAAAATAGTTTAAAAATGGATAAATTTGTATTCATACCCTCAAACCATAGCCGCCACTGTCCTTATTTAGGCACGACCGATCAACCGCCCCTCTTCAACAGGTCGACTGCTAGGGTCGACCGGTCCCAACAAAGGGGTCGACCGGTATGTTTATTTTAGAAATATTTTTATTTTCGTTGCTTTTAATTAATTTATTTCCCCTAATCAACTTTAATGTTAAACGCTAATTAATGTTTACTTAGTGTTAATCCCTTTTCTGAATGGCGACCCAACTGCTTAAGAAAAGCTGGCGACTTAACGACCTAACATAACAATGTGTTGACTACCCCAAAACCCAAAGCGACTTAACTGTTCACAGCTCCAAGCGACTTACGACCTATAGCATCTGGCGAGCTAACATTGCAATGAGTTAACGACTCAACCTCCCAGCGGCTTTCAACGAGTTAAGCGACCTAAACAGATCAACTGCATAGCAACTCAAACACGACAGTGGGTTGAATACTACAGCGACTCAATGAGGTAGCGACCTAGCGGGTTATGAGCCCACAGCTGCACCTAAATAAGCCGCGTCTCCTTATGCCATTTGTATATAGGTCGCTCCAACCTATATTAGGTCGCTGCTTCTCCCAAGTCTATCTTAAGTCGCTCCGCCTGATGCCCCAGCGTATAGATCGCCTTCCATTCCCCATAGGTCGCTGTGACCTACCAGCCAACGCAAATGGACAAATACTCCCACTACAAGCCGTAACCCGTACCCATTAGGTCGCCCGCGACCTAACTCAACTCCTAAGCCGCCCACAGTCTACACCACACGACCTAACTTCGAAACTCCCCTATAAATACCCCGCCTACTCCACATTGGGGAGGGGGGAATGATTTCTCGAACGCCAAGACTTTGCTGTTTTCACGACTTCTACAACACTTCAAATGCCAAAGACACTTCAAAGAACCTTGGGAAAAGATCAAGTTCATTCAACATGAATTCAGAGAGCTTTTCTGCATCAAAGTTCTAACTACTTGCCTTAATTGTATTGTAATTGAAGAATTATTGTAAAATTTGTAATCAAATCAATAATAGAAGAGATTAAGTGGACGTAGGCTTGACTTTGAGCCGAACCACTATAAAAATTGTTGTCTCTTTACTATTTTCTGCTATCTTTCGCTTGCTTTTAATTCCCATGCCAACGGATGGTGCTTTCGCTATATCACAACTCACACTGGGGTGTTAGCGTACATTTTTAACGTTAACATTTTTGGTGCTTTCACAGAGAATTGAACTCAGGGGTGCTCTCATCATTGCTTCACAAAGATTTGTTGAAGGACTCTCCCTAAGAACCAGAAGTCTATCCGAAATAATGGCTCCTGGAAGAAAAAGTAGATCTACTAGATCTGGAGATGCTTATGACAACACCGCCACTTCTTCTGCGTCAAATCAAGCGGCTCCTAGTGTTGGAATCACAAGGGCGGAATTGGATGCTGTAGTGTCTGGGTTGTATCAACAAATGGAAGCCCAGAGCACTTTGATGTTGAACAGGTTGAATGCATTGCTTGGAGTTAACCAGAAACTAGAAAATAATGAAGAAACCTTTGCTGAGGATGTTCATGATTCCCAAGGGAAAAGTATTCCTCAGAGGGCAGCTGGCACCGCCGAAGGGGCACCTCCCCAAGCTGAAGGTTCAAGGCCGCAGCCAACTCTTCGTGAACGTTTGTCCAGGCAAACTTCTTAAAAAGTAGCTGACGTCTGTCCCGTGGGGCCTCTAAACAATGAGGAGTACCTCTCGGGAATGATTTGACAAATTATGAAGGAGAGTATGTGAAGGGAGGAAGATGAAAGTGACTGGGGGTTTGCTCCAAGCAAGACTCCTTTTACTGAAAGAATTCTGAAGGCTGAATTTCCGAAGAAGTTTGTTCCCCCCACTATTCCAGCTTATCGGGGGACAAGCGATCCTAACCAGTTCTTATACAAGTATGACTGGCATATGACAGGTGCCAGAGCAATAGACGAGATCAAGTGCAGATACTTTCCTGTGTACTTGAAAGGAGTGGCCCTACTTTGGTTCACGAAGCTGCCAGTTCGATCCATGGATCAGTTCTTCGACCTAACTCGGAAATTCAAAGATTGGTTCAGGTTACATGCTTCGAAGGCCAAGGGCATAATGTCACTATCCAGCCTTGAACAAAGCCCTGGAGAGTCTATCAAATCTTTCTTAAACTGCTTTAATATAGCCTTGGCCGAAGTTGATAATGCAGAGCCTCGGATGATTCTGACTTACTTGATGCGAGCTATTGGAAAATCAAGTGAATTCGGAAAATAGCTAAAGATGAAAGAGCCAAATTCACTTGAGAAGTTCTATAAGAAGGCCGATGAATTTATACGCTTAGAAAGCCTTCCTGTGCCAGCAAAAGTAGTCGTGACTGAAATTAAGAATAACAATGTTGCTTCTAACAAAAAGGAATCTGGTGGCCAGAAGAGGGAGAATGACGGTGGAAAAAAGCAGAAAGATGTGAAGAAAACTCGCCACTTTAAACCTTCAGGTTTTACTCCCTTAACTAATACTCCAGAAAATATCTTTTTCGCAACCAAGGATGCTGTTGAATACCCCAAACCACCTGAGATGAAGCCTGGGAAAAATGTTGTGCATAATGGGAGATTCTGTCGGTTCCACAATCAACCTGGCCATGACACTAATGAATGTCGCCATTTAAAGAATTTGATTGAAGAGCTGTTGAGACAGAATAAACAACAACAATATGTGAAGAGAAACAGAAGTGACCCAACCTCATCTACTCAGGGGCAACAAATACCTGCTCATCAATCCGACTCAGGTGAGAGGACTGTAGCGTAGGAATCTAAGAGGCCTGTCATTAATGTTATCACATGGGGTCCTCACCCAGCGGGCAGAAGTTGGGGTGATATGGTGAGATATGCTCACGCTTTGAGATATGCCCCGGCGGAAGAAAATGTTTTTGTCTTGGAAGATGCTGCACCTTTAAAACAGCAAAAGAACTTTTAACGATGACATCATATTCCGAGCTAGAGACTCTGTTGGTGTTAAGGCTCCCACCATGGATCCCTTGGTGATATCTGCAGGCATCGGACCAGCCATTGTAAGAAGGGTGCTTGTTGACTACGGCGCCTCTTGCAATGTCCTCTTCAGAAAGACATTTGATCAGATGAAAATTCCCATGGCTGATGTCCAAGCTTCCTCATAGAAAATTGTTGGGTTTACTGGAGAACCAAAAAAGCCTATAGGGACTATTGACTTATTTGTAGAGCTTGGAGAAGGGGAAAAGAAGGTGATCCGAAAACAAACTTTTGTGATTGTTGATGAATTCTATGCTTACAATGCCTTCTTGGGTCGACCGACTCTTGCCGCATTCAAGGCCATTCTCGCCTCATGGTGCCTGACTATGAAGTTCCCCACTGATAATGGCGTCGGCGTTGTGAAGGGGGACCAAAATGCCGGGCGAGAATGCTATCTCATAGAGTTACGGGAGGCAAAGAAGAGAGAAATGTGTAAGGGTGCGGCAGCTCCGCTCCGCATCAAAGAGCCCACCTTGTAGCAATTACGGGGTAGACCCTGCACTGGTGAGCATAGCGGTGCACGAAAAGAGATTGATCCCAGAAAAACCAGTGCAGAGGAGAGTAGAGTGGTGCAGGTGGAAGTGACGGTGCCAATACCTGTTGACCTGAATGATCCAAACAAGGTGCTGAATGTGGGTTCACAACTCGGTATGACGGTTCAGAATATGTTGATATCATTCTTGAAAGGAAACCTGGATGTATTCGCTTGGAGTTATACCGACATGTATGGAATATCTCCAGAAATCGCACTGCATGCTTTGAATATTGATCTAAAATTCACACCCGTAAAGCAGAAAAGAAGAACCCAGGGTCGTGAAAGGTCAACAGCATTAAAAGAAGAAGTAGATCGGCTCATGGAAAATGGCTTCATCAGAAAATCCACTTATCCAAATTGGGTTTCTAATCCGGTGTTGGTTAAAAAAGCAAATGGAAAGTGGAGAGTATGCATCGACTTTTCAGACTTGAACAAAGCATGCCCCAAGGACTGTTTCCCGTTACCCAGGATTGATCAGTTGGTGGATGGAACAGCCGGGCATGAATTATTGTCTTTTATGGATGCTTACTCAGGATATAATCAAATCATGATGCATGAGCCAGATCAGGAGGACACGAGCTTTATCACTGATGTTGGTCTTTACTGCTATAAAGTCATGCCCTTCGGACTAAAGGACGCGGGGCAACTTATCAAAGACTTGCTAATGCCATGTTCAAACCCTAGATTGGCAAGACTATGGAAGTATATGTTGATGATATGTTGGTGAAATCGAAGAAGGCAGTAGACCACATGGATCATTTGGTAGAAATGTTCGTGGTCCTCCGAAATATGGGATGAAGCTAAATCCTCTGAAATGTTCATTCGGGGTAGAGTCCGGAAAATTCTTGGGTTTCATTGTGAGTGCTAGGGGCATCGAAGCTAATCCTGCTTAGATTACTGCTTTAAGAGAAGTCAATGCCCCTAGGACAAAGAAGGAATTGCAAAGCCTCAACGGGAAAGTCACTGCTTTGAGTCGGTTTATTTCCAGGGCCACTGATAAATGCATTCCCTTCTTTGACGCTCTGAAGAAAGGAAAGAAAAACTTTGAATGGACTCCTGAATGTCAGAAAGCTTTTGATGAACTGATTTGTCACATGGAAATGCCTCCAGTACTTTCTAAGCCCAGCAATGGTGAATATCTTTTCATATATTTAGCAGTTTCATCTCATGCTCTTAGTGCAGCATTGGTACAGGAAGACGCAAAAGTTCAGCGCCCGGTTTATTACATCAGCAAAAGATTCACTGGGGCAGAGGTGAATTATTCAAAGCTGAAAAAGCTCGCCTATTGTTTGTTGATTGCGTCCAGAAAGTTGAGGCGATATTTCCAAGCTCATCCTATTAAAGTCCTCACTGATCAACCTCTAAAGCAAGTCCTATTTCGCCCTGAAACTTCGGGTTGTCTTCTGAAGTGGAATATTGAACTCAGCCAATACGATATCACCTACCATCCCCGAAGAGCAATCAATGGACAAGCTTTAGCGGATTTCATTGCAGAATACACAGATAAAGGTGACCGTGAGGAAGAGGTGACTGATGACATCCCGATCCGATGGAAATTGTATGTTGATGGTGCAAGAAATGACTATTGTTCCGGAGCTAGGGTGGTTCTTGAAACCCCCGAAGGGCGGTCATTGTGCTATGCATTGAGATTAGAATTTCCTTCGACAAATAATGAAGCAGAATATGAAGCTCTTGTTGCCGGCTTGAAGCTTGCTAAAGAACTGAACATCAAAGTATTGCAGATCTTCAGTGATTCCCAGCTTATTGTATGCCAAGTCAAGAAAGAGTTTCAAACTAAAGGAAGAAATCTGCCTGCTTACTTGTCAAAGGCCTGGGAGCTTCTCGATGATTTTGATCATTATATAATAAGCCATATACCCCGGGAAGAGAACATGAAGGCAGATTCTCTCGCAAAATATTCAAGCTCTGGCGAAGCTCAATTATTGGGATTGGTCCCTGTGGAAGTCTTGTCAGCTCCAAGTACTGATGAGATGGATATTGACTGGACTATGGCTGTATCTCAAGAGTAGGAGTCGTGGATGACCCCGATCAAGGAATATATACTCAACGGCTCCCTGCCAGAAAACTCAAAAGAGCGCCAGAAGCTGTTAAGAAAAGCCCCGAAATATGTAATTCAAGACGGCCGGTTATATGGACAAGGATTCTCGATGCCATTACGCCGATGTGTAACCAAGGAAGAGGCTAAGACAATTTTAGCTGGGGTGCACGGAGGAGAGTGTGCAGATCATTCATGTGGCCAAACTCTAGCAAAGAAAATTCTCCACTATGGATATTTTGGCCGGATATTAATCGAGCAGCTGCTAGTTACTCCTGGAAGTGTGACAGATGCTAGAGATTTGCAAAAATCCCAAGAGCACCTTCCACCGAGCTAACACAGATGGTCAGTCCATGGCCATTCGCCATTTGGGGGTAGATCTCATTGGGCCTTTGCCGATTGCCAAGTCTGGAATCAAATATGCTATTGTTGCCGTTGATTATTTCACTAAATGGGCTGAATCTGAACCATTGGCTACTATTACCTCTAAAAAGATGATAAACTTTGTGACGAAAAATATCATTTGCAGGTATGGTGTGCCTCAGAAGATAATCACAGACAATGGTACCCAATTCGAAAGCGAAGAATTTCAAGACTTTTACAGGCGATTCAAGATCCAACAAAGCTTCTCAGCAGTGGCTCATCCGCAGGAAAATGGGCAAGTGGAAGCAGTGAACAAAATTATCAAATCAACCATCAAAAAACAGCTGGAAAAAGCAAAAGGTGGTTGGGTCGATAAGCTGCCACTAGTATTTTGGGCATACAGAACTACCCACAAGACTGCGTCTGGGCACACTCCATTCTGATTAGCGTATGGATCAGAAGCAATGATTCCAGTGGAAATAGAGGTCCCCTCACATAGGAGAATTCATTTCAACCAAGTTGAAAATGAAAAGCTGCAACTTGAAGCACTTGACTTGCTTGATGAAAGAAGGAAAGAGGTTAAGCTCAGAGTTGCAGCCCATCAGCAAAGGATAGCCAGATACTTCAATTTTAAAGTTTGCCAATGCAGCTTTGAAATTGGGGATCTAGTCTTGAAAAGGGTCATGGCAGCAACATGAGTGTTTGGGCCAAACTGGAAAGGGCCATACGTCATAGGCAAAAAACTTCTTGATGGCACTTTCAAGTTCACAACTGTCGAAGGAGATCCAATTTCGAGAGCCTGGAACAGCAATCACTTGCGTCCATATTTTACTTAGAAGCTATGCTTAAATTTGTAAAATGATTGTGGATGTATCATTCTTGTATTGTAAGCCATTGTAAAATCAGTGTGAATCAATAATAAGAACTATAAAGTGGATGTAGGCCCAGTTCTTGGCCGAACCACTATAAATCTTGTGTTCTCTACTACTATAAAATGCCTGTCTCATTTCGATGTGCAAATATCTTAAATATATTGCTAAAATGTCGATTTAATATTGCAGGCTATCAAAGCAAAGCTTACTTATTCAACACATCACAAGGCCAAGCGATTCTTACAAATCACTCAACAAACAAATGTCAAGCCATAAAAATTCCAGATTCAATTCCTACACAAGAAGTGCTTCTCACAAACGGTTGGTGATTCCATCGAAGGGGCACCTTCCTAACGTGGAGGTTCCAGGCCCTGCTAACTGATTGCGATCGTTTGTGCAAACGGACATCCGGTTAAGTAGCTTGCGCTTGCCCCGTGGATTCACTTAACAATGAAATACACTTCTCTGAAGAAAAAAAACAACTTGCAAAAGAAAGGAACATGTACTTGGAAATGATAACGAGGAATCGCTCAGGGGTAGATGGTGAAAAGGCATGGGCAAGCAGACAAAAAACAGCCAAAATGGAATCTTGTCTCTCAACAAAAAGGTTGGTGGGACCACCGAAGGGGCACCTTCCCAAAGTGAAGGTTCCAGGCCCTCACTATTTAATTGTGATCGTTTGTGCAAACAAACATCCAGTTAGGTAGCTTGCGTCTGCTCCGTGGATCCACTTAACTGTGAGATGCAACCTTCCTGGCAAACGAAACAAAAAAGCCCTCTTCGGAGGCACACTTCTACTCTCAAGGGAAGATCAATTTCTCCATAATGAGAACATTCTTCCCCAAAAAAGTTGAAGTGCCAAAAAAAGCCCTCTTCGGAGGCACACTTCTACTCTCAAGGGAAGATCAATTTCTCCATAATGAGAACATTCTTTCTCAAAAAAGTTGAAGTGCCAAAGAAAGCCCTCCAACGAGGCACGCCGAAAAATGAAATGTTTTTCTCAAACAAAAAGTTTGGTGGAACCACCGAAGGGGCACCTTCCCAAAATGAAGGCACCAGGCCCTTGCTAACAAATTGTGATCGTCCGTACAAATGAACATCCAATTAGGTAGCTTGCGTCCTCCCCGTGGATCCATTTAACTGCGAGAAGTAACTTTCAGGCAAACAAAAAGCCCTCTTCGGAGGCACACTTCTACTCTCAAGGGAAGATCAATTTCTCCATAATGAGAACATTCTTCCACCACAAAGTTGAAGTGCCAAATAAAGCCCTCTAACGAGGCACGCCCAAAAATGAAATGTTATCTCTTGAAAAAGTCGTTGGTGGAACCACCGAAGGGGCACCTTCTCAAAAAGAAGGTTCTAGGCCGCAGCTAACTGCTCGTAATCGTTTGTGCAAACAAATATCCGATAAAGCAGCTGATGCCAGTACCGTGGGCCCACTTAGCGATGAGATATAACTTTATGGCAAACTAATCGAAGCCTTCTTCGGAGGCTCGCTTTACCGCGTAGGGGAATCCACTTCTCAAAAATAAAAGTGACCATCTCCAAAAGTTGAAGTGTAAAAACTTTTTCTAAAAAAAGAAAGAAAACTTCTCCAATACAAGGCACACTCTACTAGAGCAGAATAATATTTCCTCAAAATGGAAGAATTATTCTCCAGAGTAAGAGTACAAGTCTTCTCAAAATGGAGAAGATTGCAATAAGCCGTGATATGGGGGCAATATAATATAGCTACATTAATAAAAGCAACGCTCAAGCAACATACCACGAGCTCACTGCAATATCATACAAAGAAAATAAAGAAACTTGTGTGAAAATAAGGAATAAATGCATTTACAAATACAGACAAAAGATTGTACAGGTAAAAAGAGTCATTTTTATTCCGTACTATAAAAGATTTGTATACATGTGCAGGTTTCAAAAAGCGGGGGCCGGTACCCGCACAATCTCCGGTCGATACAAGTATTTAGATACAAGCAAAAAGCAAAAAAGAAGAACAAGAAGGATAAAACCAGACCCATTACTTCTTCTTCCCGCCGCCTTTGGAGCCCTCGCCTGGCCTAATGGTTAACTTCTTGAGTCGGGGAAAAAGGATAAAGAGGCGCAATTGGGTCCTCTTCCGCTTTCTCATCGCTAGCAGAAGTGCCCTTCTTTTTCTTCGAAATTCCACGCTTTCCCCTCTTCTTTGAAGAAGATTCGCTGCCCGAAGTGATAAGATCAATCAGCTTTGTATCATCGGCAGTAAATTTCTCCGAGGTCCTCTCACCCTCCTCAAGTTCTTCAGCTTTCTGCTCTTGTGAAGCGACCGGGTCATCTAAGCCTTGAAGAGCTCCTATTTGTTCTTCTTGCGACCCCGGTTGAGAAGCAGAAGAAGGAGTAACTTGAAGAGATGGAGGGGCAACAGCTGGAGGAGGCGAAGCCTGTACAACACTTGTTGTTTTCACTACAGAAGAAGAAAAGTTAAACATCAGTATTTCTCGCACTTGTTGAGAAGCCATTCTACACAAGAAACTGGATATTCAAATATAAAGGTGCACGTTTCCTAAAGCGTGTGAAGTGTTGTGCAAAGCTACTGAAATAACAAGTAAATAAAGCAAAACTTGAAATAATACTGGTTGGCGCACGTCAATTCAGGAAGATTCAAGGCTTGTTATTGGATCAAAATTAAGTGTAGTATCAATGCAGATAATATTCAGCAATAAGCAGTTATAAGTGCATGAATTTTGCATTGATGCTTCATTTAAGTCAGTTAATTCACAGCATTTCATTTTTAATTAGATTCATATTATTTTACTTAAGTAAAATAATATCTCTTTGACCTAATCCATCACTCGATGTGGGCAGTCGATGATGAGTATATTCGTCCTAGTTTTCTGCATTATAATAGCAGGTTATTAACAATCAAGTGTTGGTGCAATCTGTTTAGAGGCAGTTGAAAGTTCAAGCAAGCAGTTCAAGTTAAAGGTCTAGTCACATTTTACGAATTAAGCAGTGCGATACTTTATCTTGTTCAACTTATGCTATTCATATTGTCCAAAGCCATGGAATGATAAGGCATGTGCAAGGTAGAAGGTCACGGGTTAAGGCTATAAGGCTTTAAGTCACGACGAGGCAAATGTGCTTAAGTCTTAGCTCGTCCAAGTACAAGAGCGACCTAAAGGTTATGCCATAAAAAGTTAACTCGTCCAAATTATGGTGCGACCCAAAGATGGGTCGTTAAGGGAGTTATCTCATCTGAAGCAGTATACTATATATCCTAAGTCGCTTGAGTTCTTAAGTTATTCCATTGAGCTCTAACGACCTAAGTTAAGTCGCAGGATGACTATGTCGCTCAAAAAGTTATTCATGTGCCATGTTCCAACGACTTAGCTTAAGTCTCAAGCCCTTTAAGCCGTTCAGACTCCCTTAAGTCGCCAAAGTTCATAAGTCGCTCAGGCTCCTTAAGTTTCCAGGCTCATATGTCGCTCAGGCTCCCTAAGTCATCAAGACTCTTAGGTCGTTCAACTCTGTAAGTCGCTCTACATGATTAATTCGCCTCATGCCCTAGGTCGCCCTAAGGGTATCCCAGAAATATCGAGCTCTCTTCTACAAAAAACCTAAGTCCTGCTCTCCACTCACACATTGCCACGTGTTCATCCCCTTTACTTCACCAGAAACGCCACAACATAACCCGAAATCCGTTAACCCAAAACCTCCTCGCCTCCTCCAAACTTCCAAAACCCATGATCAACTCCAAAAACTCCACATTCACCCAATAACTTCATGGATCCCAAAGTCGATTCATTTTTCCAGAATAACGCAATTACCAACATTCGACGATTATCGAAAGGTGAGTCGGGGTATAATCTTTCAACATGGTAACAAAAATTGCATGAAATTGGTTATGGGAGAATCAATGGTGAACACGATGGTCAGATGATCGGATTTACCTAGATTTGCTGTTGAAAATGATAATCGAAGATACGAGGAAGGGAATTTCGCTTTAGCTCTTGAGCTTGAATACAAAAATGGCGGTAAGATGATAAACAGTAAAGTGAAGAGGGTGAAACGGCTTAGCGGCTTATATAGAAGAAAAATGAGAAGATGAATAGGCACGCGAGTTAGCAAGATCCTTGAGTCAACCATGACTTAGCAAGGTTAAATCAAAGCACACGACCTATAACCTAGGCATGTACTTCGAGGGGCAAGTGTTAATCCCTTTTCTGAATGGCGACCCAACTGCTTAGGAAAAGCTGGCGACTTAACGACCTAACATAACAACGGGTTAACTACCCCAAAACCCCAAGCGACTTAACTGTTCACAGCTCCAAGCGACTTACGACCTATAGCATCTGGCGAGCTAATATTGCAATGAGTTAACGACTCAACCTCCCCGCGGCTTTCAACGAGTTAAGCGACCTAAACAGATCAACGGCATAACGACTCCAACACGACAGTGGGTTGAATACTACAGCGATTTAATGAGGTAGAGACCTTGCGACCTAGCTGGTTATGAGCCCACAGCTGCACCTAAATAAGCCGCGTCTCCTTATGCCGTTTGTATATAGGTCGCTCCAACCTATATTAGGTCGCTGCTTCTCCCAAGTCTATCTTAAGTCGCTCCGCCTGATGCCCCAGCGTATAGATCGCCTTCCATTCCCCATAGGTCGCTGCAACCTACCAGCCAACGCAAATGGCCAAATACACCCACTATAAGCCGTAACCCGTACCCATTAGGTCGTCCGTGACCTAACTCAACACCTAAGCCGCCCACAGCCTACACCACACGACCTAACTCCGAAACTCTCCTATAAATACCCCGCCTACTCCACATTGGGGCGGGGGGGGGGGGGGGGGGGGAATGATTTCTCGAACGCCAAGACTTTGCTGTTTTCACGACTTCTACAACACTTCAAATGCCAAAGACACTTCAAAGAACCTTGGGAAAAGATCAAGTTCATTCAACATTTATTCAGAGAGCTTTTCTGCATCAAAGTTTTAACTACTTGCCTTAATTGTGTTGTAATTGAAGAATTATTGTAAAATTTGTAATCAAATCAATAATAGAAGAGATTAAGTGGACGCAGGCTTGACTTTGTGCCGAACCACTATAAAAATTGTTGTCTCTTTAGTATTTTCTACTATTTTCTGCTTGCTTTTAATTCCCGTGCCAACGGGTGGTGCTTTCGCTATATCACAACTCACACTGCGGAGTTAGCGTACATTTTTAGCGTTAACACTTAGTCCCCATGCTAATTTTTAAAATTAGAACCCTAAATTTAAATTTTCATTTATATTTGAATTCCAACTAAATTAATTTAAATCTAAAAACTTAAATTGCACATAACTTCTTCGTTTGAGCTCCATGTTTAGCATATTATATATGGAAACAGATCAGAATTTCACCACGAATGCAATGGAATAAGTTTTGTGGTCAAATTTCAACTTTTATAAAATTTTCATATTCAACTCCTATCATATTTAATTTAATTTACTTCACTTATTTACCGTTCATTTTACAGGGTGTTAAATTCTCCCCTCTTAAAAGGGATTTCGTCCCGAAAACTTCTAAGGGGCGAACAACGTAACATGCAATAACATCCATGTTATACAACCAAGTTCTCTACATAACTATCTACTAAACCAATTGTGCAATGTGATTATGTGCTACATAGATGCTAAAATGAGCTCAATCCTAGTGTGAGTGTATAATCGTGCCATGAAAGTATGTATGAAAATATCCTAAACATGCATAAAAATTTCTACATAAGTGTCAAATGATTGTGAAAAATGTAACAATATTTCCTACCATCCAATCTAGCAACCACAATGTAACCCAAATCCTAATTTTGGAGAGAAAAATTACTAGTGAAAAGCTCTGCGTGTGTGCTCTTCATCTTCTCCTCGGTCTCTCATGTGCTTTCCGCCGAATTGTCCCCTTATTGTACTCAGGCCAACCTAATTATTTTATTATAAAGTCTCCTAGTACCATGCTCCACAATGTGTGCAGTGGCACGAGGCATTGTCGGCTCCATCTCAAGTTCCCCTAACTGATCAGGCTACATTATGTTAGCGGTGTCATGAAGGCATTTCCTAAAGTGAGAAACGTGGAAAACATTGGGAGCTCTTACCAACTTGTCAGGAAGCTTCACATGGTTTGGCAATTTTTCTATTCTTTTCAGAATTCTGAATGGCCAAATAAATCTAGGTGCCAATTTTCTAGACGTGGAAAACCTAACAACTTTTCTAAGAGGGATGATTTTAACAAATACCATATCCCCAATCTCAAATTCAAGCTCTTTCTTTCTTTTATGCGCATAAGATTTCTAACGGTCTTGCGCTACCTTCATCCTTTGCCTGATCAACTCTACTTTTTCTGTGGTATCACAGATCAAATTAGGTCCGAGTAATACTTTGTTGGTAGTTTCTTACCAGCAACTAGGCGATTTGCATCGCCCATAAAGTGCTTCAAAAGGGGCCATACCAGTCATCGCTTGAAAGTTATTATTACATGCAAACTCAACCAAAGGTAAATGCTGCTTCCAGTGTCCTTTGAAATCCAAGACACAAGCTCTTAACAAGTCCTCCAAAATCCTATCCACCCTCTTTGTTTGTCCATCAGTTTGTGGGTGTTATGCCGTGTTAAGGCTCAAAGAAGTTCCCAAAGCTGTTTGTAAGTTCCTCCAAAACTCACAAGTGAACAGGGAGTACCTATCACTGACTATGCTTACAGGAATTCCATGTAGACATCTACCTCCTTAATATAAATATGTGCAAGAGAGATTCTAGTCCTATTTCTCCTAATGGGAACAAAATGAGCACTCTTATTGAGTCTTTCCACAATAACCCAAATAGCATTATTGCCCTTCTGACTTTTAGACAATCCTTCCACAAAATCAATTGAAATATATTCCTACTTCCAAGTTGGAATTTCAAAAGGTAATGTAATCCACCAGGCTTCCCTTACTTAGCTTTTATTTTCTAACATGTTAAACCCTTAGCAACAAACTTAGCTATGCTTCTCTTCATTCCGTTCTAAAAGAAAATTCTCTTCATGTCCTTGTACATCTTATCTCCTCCGGGATGAATAATCAACCTTTAGCAGTGACACTTCATAAGCACATCTCTCATCAAATCATCAATCATTGGAAACAAATATGTCCATCTCTTCTCAAACATCCCTTCTCATCAACTGAATACCTCATAGCATGGGGAAAATGCTCTCCTTTTCTCAATTTTTCCAAAATCTCTACTAACTCTGCACCCTTCACTTGCTCATGCCCTATACGATTCATCAAGGCTGGTTTAATCTCCATAACTGCTAGAAAACCTTAGATGGGTTCTGTTGACGGTTAGAGGTTAAACTTCGAGAGAAACTCCAACTGTCTCCATTCATATATAGCACCTAGGGTAGTTTGTCTCTGACTAAGAGCATCAAAGATGTCGTTCCATTTTCTAGGGGTATATCGAATAATAAAGTCAAATGATGCCACATACTTCATCCACCTCTGCTGTCTAAGATTCAAATTTTTATGGAAAAATAGGTATTTGGGCAATTTATGATCAGTGAATAACTCATACCTTTGCCCCAAGGGATAATTCCTCCATATCTTTACGGCAAAAACATGGCTACCAATTCTAAATCATGCACGGAAAAGTATGCAACTACCTTCCCTTCTTGCATAAGAACCACCCCTAATCTTGTGCCACATGCATCTGTAAAAACTGTAAACGGCTTGGTACCAATTGGAATAGTGAGCACAAGTGCACTAGTCAATGACTCTCTAAGCTTCTCAAATGCCTTAGTGCATCTATCATCCCAAATAAAAACTAGATTATTCTTAGTCAATTAGGTTAAAGGGTCTACTATTTGTGCAGAGTTCTTAATGAACTTCCTATAGTAGTTTGCCAACCCTAAAAAACTACTAACCTCTGATGCATCACTATGAGTCTTCCATCCTTGGAAAACTACCACTTTAGCAGGGTCCACAACCAATTCTTGTTCCAAAACAATATGCCCAAGGAACCTTTTCATTTTTTCAAAAGTGGCATTTAGAAAACTTGGCTTTGAAATGGTTTCTTCTCAAGGTCTCCAGTACCTCTTTAAGGCGGTCCTCATACTCCTTCTTGCCTTTGGAGAAAACCAAGATACTATCAACGAATACGATGAAAAATTTATTAAGTTGCCCTTTAAATACTCTACTCATCAAATCCACAAAGTATGCTGGGGCATTCGTTAGTCCAAATGGCATTATTTCCCACTCAAAGATCCTATTTGGAGTACGGAATGCGGTCTTCGGCTTGCTTTCCTTTGCAATCCTCAATTCATGGAATCCCATTTGAAAGTCTAATTGGTAAAAGACTTTAGCCCATATAAGTTGGTCAAACAAGTCATCTATTCTAGGTGGAGAGTAACTATTCTTCCTTGTCAACTTGTTCAACTCCCTATAATCAACGCAAAGTCTCAAAGAATCGTCTACCTTATTAGAAAAAAACAACAAGGGCTCCCTAATAAAAAGTACTCCTATGGATGAATCCTTTCTTCAATAGCTCTGAGATTTGCTTATCTAATTCCCTTCCTTCTTTGGAGGCCATATGTCTTAAAGGCAGAACGAGGGTCTTGCATCCTTCTCCAAATTGATTTGGAGCTCAATCTCCGGATGGGGTCGTAGACCTGAGACCTCCTCAAAGTCATCAAGAAATCCACAAATTATGGGTACAGATGATGGCACTCCAACAACAGATAGATTTAGCGAGTCTATATGTCGTAACTCAACTAAAGCTTTGGATGTTCACAGAACTTCTAGCTTAAGATGTCCACAACTCCTTGATCGTACCACCCTCTTAACATAGTCAAGAATGGCTCCATAATATGACAACTAATCCATACCCAAGATAAGCTCATGCCCCTCAAAATTAGAACGTACGCAACACATATGAAACCAACGTCGCATATGTCTAACACTAGGTCATTGCAAATAAGGGAAAGATGGGTCGAACCCTTAATAGGATTGGAAACCTCTATTGGGCTGTTGACTATCCGGGTTTGAAGATCTAAGAAATTTACTACATCCCTAACTATATAGGAATGTGATGCCACTAAATGAAATAGGGTACAAATAGTAACCCCAAAAATAAATGTTATACCTTCTAGAGCTTCTTTTCCTTAGTTTTTGGTGGCTTACTAGCAATAGGGATAACATCAATGATGTAGGCATGTCTCCTTGATCCTTCCTTAGCCATATTAGGACACTGATTCATGTGATGCCCTTCCTCGTAGCAGTTAAAACACATACCTTTAAAGGCTTCCTTCATCAAACTTACCCTACAATCATTAGCTTCATGATTCTTTCTTTGGCATTTCTTACATACCTTCTCATCCTTCTTAAACTTCCCCTTCGACTTATTGTTGGTCCAAAAGCTCCCCTTCTTGGACCCTCCTTGCTTGTGGGCCAGTGCAGACATCTCCTTCTCTACTCCCTTATCTTCTTCATTGGCCACGTGCAACATTGTCATTTCTACCAACATCTCATACGCGGCCCCAATAGGTACTTGGGTCAACAACATTTCTCTTAGCAGGGAATTTAAGTCCTTCACGAACTTCATGGCCTTTTTCATAGGTGTGTCTATTAGGCTCATCTAAATTTAGTCAATTCAATAAACTTATCTATGTACTCCTTAAGGGTAGAACTCCTTGTCTCAACTGAATGAACTTTTCCCATTGCAAACTAACCTTTGATTTAGACGTGAATCTTATCTTAAATCAGTCCTTGAATTCATCCCAAAAGAATATCCTTGTAGAGTGCTCATCAGTCACTAAGTTCCACCAATTCAATGCTTCTTCCCTAAGGTGCCAAGCTGCCATTCTTCTTCTTAATTGATCATCTCAACCAAGCTCTCTAAATATTTTCTTGCAATTACTAATCCAAGCTTTAGCTTTCGAATATCCTTAAATTCCAAAGTTCGTATACCATCATATATTGAGAAAGTCCTTATAAAACTTAGGAAAGTCGAAAGGATGGGGTGCTGCATCGACAGTTGGGGCAGTGGGTGCTACCGATACAGTTGGAGAAATAGGAATCCGCTCGACGGTCCTAAGATATTTTTTAAACCATTCGGGCATTCCACGAATTGGTGGTCTTCCACGAGTTGGGTTCTATTGTTCGAAAGAAGATTGACTATCAGCCATATCAACTATTTATAGGTTAAACCTTTAGTGACAATTTCCTAAGATAGTATTTACATGCTAAAAGAAAAAGGTTGCCTAGTGTATATGCGTATATTCAAATAGATGGGGTATATATATGTAGTAAGAATTCTTTGAAATTTTTTTGTAAAACCTATTTCAAAATAACAAATACGTCTCTCATATGTATAGTTTTTCCCCATTGATCGGGTAACCTAGACTCTCATACTAAATGTAATAACCCACCCTAGAACATGCCTAAATTTCGACCCAGAAATGGTCCATCAAAACTTAAATTCATTCTAAGGTAAGTTGTTGTTAGTAAAAAGAAATAACATTACAAAGCCATAACTAAACTTTCAAAACTCATAGCGGATGGAACATAATATAATAGCAAAGTTTACCCATTTATTTAAAAATCATAAAAATGTCATAATACGAAATTCCACAAAAATAGTAACATAATATTTGCCACAACAATTGTCTAAATACATGGGTACACACAAAAGCAAGTAATAATTATAAATACTTCCACAAGCCAAGCTTCTCCATCTATAAATATCGTCACCGCTATCATTCTGTCCTTAACTTGTGTTGTTATGAGGAGGGGGTCAGAACAACAAGTGTTTGGTGAATAATAACCTCGAGTCTTACCTTTTCAATACTTAGGCAGTATATTTCAAAATAAGAATATGTCTATGAACACAAAACCACTAAAACTATTTAATACTTCTTTATAAGGAAAGGAGGCGGATCCAACCACTTAATACCTTCATTCCAGAAGCAGGTTTCTAGAATCCCATATCTCAATCATACGTCATAAACAGCTAATAATGTGAGAGATAGTACTCAAACCACTTAATACCTTTTATTGGAAAATAGGCAAACTTTGGTTATTTAATACCTTAATTAAGGTAGACCCTATCATTTAATACCTATTTCCAATGTGTATTCCTCAATGGTACTATCTAACTGAGATTATATGGAACCTCTTAGGCAACTTAATACTTTCTTATGGAAAATAGGCAGACTCTGGTCATTAATACTTTAATTAAGGCAGATCCCATCATTTAATACTTATTTCCAAAAGTAGAACTCCCTATCGAGATACCACATAACGCAACGCCTTGGCCATTTAATACTTCATTTAGGGAAAAGAGGCCGGTCCAACCACTTAATGCCTCAAGACCCAAAAGCGAGCCCTTCGTTTTATGGCCCATACCTATAACGACGTCTTACATTAATCCGACTATTCATAGGTACTGATAGCTAGATTAGCTGGGCAAATTTCCCTTATAGAATTTGGGACCAACCTCGCGTCATTACAAATATTTGTCATAAGGATATCTCACATCAATCAAAGCATACACAAATTGCTGGCAGTTTTAAAGTGAAGGGCAGACTTCCGTCATGTAACTCTATTGACCTCGCATCCCTATGACTTGGCCATACATTAATTACTCTTCACACACACACATACACTCATCTCACCATTTCATAAATAAAGCCTTATAAGGAATCTTCCTTATTATATCTTAAAATAATAGTACGGCTATATAAGAGTTTTCTCTTATTTTTGCCTCACAATCAATTATCTTTCTAATGGGGGAAATAAATGAAAATAAATGCCAATTAACTATGCCATGTATACAATAATTATACATTAATTAAGCAAACAGAGATTAATAAATATTCGTGCCTAATAAGTTCTGAACCATGGATTTTACGCTCTAAACTAGCGTTAAATGTCAATTTCCTAACCAAATACTATTACAAGTCTTTTTTTAAATTCCCAAGGTTTCATGGGATTCTAATATCCAAAATAGGGAACAAATATTCATAACTAAAACTGCAATAACAGACTTGTAAATAAAATAGAAACTCAATTTATTACACCAATTCAATGGAATATCCTAAACAATAAGAATTGCAATCTAAACCCTATATTCTATTCAACTCCACTTTTACAAAGAAATAGATATGAATAAGTGGTGTAAATTATGAATAGAATTCGTAATTTAAACCCCTTGTTTTATTAAAGAATCACAATTTGACCTAAAAAAGAAGGAGAAATGTGATAAATTATGTAATTATCAAAAATTGCATAAAAGAAACAAATTCTATCAAATTAATTTAAATAATTGAGAATCTCAACACAGAATTGACATTTCAAAACGAAAAGGAATTTTAGGGGATTTTTATCTATCATATTTTTGAAATCCCAAAATCCTTAAGGCATATTCAAATCAAAAAAGAAACACGGTAAACAATTGCTGAATCGATACTAAGGCTTCCACTCATAAATTAGCCTTAGCTTCACTTAAATGGATTTGTAGCCTTCCAATCTCTTCTAGAATATCCTTTTTGATATACATACACAATAGGAAAAAGGTATATATATTCATTAGATTCAGTATAATTGGAGAAGAATAGGATAAGAATAGATTGGAAGAGGAAAAAACAAATAAGAAATAAATTGAATTCTTATCTGAATTCTCTATGGAGTTTCTGAATCTTATTAGAGAGATTGCAATGGCAGAATTTTGTCGTATTTTCAGAAATAATATGAATAAAAAGTGGAAAGGATAAGGTTCTATTTATAGGGGTAGAAACGCACCAGAATCGTAGGATGAAAATAGTTTAAAATGGAGAAATCTGGACCATTCATACCGTTAAACCCTAGCCGCCATGCCCTTATTCAGGCACGATTGGTCGACTGCCCCCTTCAATGGGTCGGTCACTAGGGTGACCAGTCCTAATAAAGGGGCCACCATATGTTGGTTTTGGAATTCTTTTATTTCTGTTGCTTTTAATTGATTTTTCCCCTAATCAACTTTAACGTTAAACGTTAATCAAACATTAATTAACGTTTACTTAGCCTCAAAGCTAATTTTTAAAATTCTAGCCCCTAAATCTAAATTTTCATTTGTATTTGAATTCTAACTAAATTAATAAATCTGAAAACTTAAAATCCTCATAAATTCTTCATTTGAGCTCCATTTTAAGCATATTATATATGATTCATTTTACGAGGTGTTGCATTTTTCCACTAGATGAAAGAAGATAAGGGATAAAATCCATAGAGATATCTTCATATATTTGACTGGGAATAGACAAAGGCTGGACAAGGCTTTTTGGGGTTGATGTATTAGATTTTTTTGATAGAAAAGTGTTATAGGTTTTAATAAAATTTTGAACCGAGTCAAATAATTTGGACTAAAAGAAATTACCTATGATCCATGTGAACATTGCCTTAATGCCAAAGTGACCACCATATTTGGAAGAATGGAATGTTTAGGATTTTGTTGTGTGATTCAGTGTTGTTTGGGATATATAGTTGATTATCATTAAGGAAAAGTCCATCTTGCACTGTGTATCTTGATACTACTATAGAATTTGAATGTAATTCTATGAGGAGTTGGTGAGAATTTGGGTCATGAAGTATTGTAGTGCACATCTTAATGGTGAAGTCTAGAACTGGGCTGGAGATCACTGACATCATTTCTTTAAAGGTCCAAGTAGATAAACCACTGCCACATTGTTATTTGATTTGGATTTAAAGTTAATAAAAAATTCAAAGCCCAACGGTTTTATTAACCATTTATGCTGCTTTGGAATTTGAATGGTTTGTGTCATCATTTGGCCAAGGCTTTGGTGATCTCAGTGACAGTGAAATGGCAGCCGAAAAGATAATGACACATTTTTAACGGTAGTGGTGATGGTGAACATTTCATGGGCATATGTTGATGCAGCTTGGATCCTTAGTGGCAAATTCTTATTGAAGACCATGACTGGGTGGCGATGTTGAGAGAGAAATGCACAAACAACAAATCTCGAAGCATCTTTGTGAATATTGAAAGGGTAAGAGAAGTTTGGAAAGGAGAGGATGGGTGCTGAAGTAATGGTCTACTTAAGAGTTGCAGATGAAAGTTAGGCCTTCATAGGCTAATGGAATGTTTCACTTTTTTAGTAAATCAATTATTGGACTAGCAATTTCTGCATATATCCAAATAAATTTAGTAGTAATCCGTATAGCCCAATAAGCTTCTGATAGCTGTTAGGGAGTTTGGTGGTGACCAGCTAAGAATAACATCAACTTTTGGATAGATCTTCTTTTACTGCATGACTCGAAATAATATGGCTAAAATAGCTTAATTCCATAAGGCCAAAGACCCAATTTCGATAGGTTGGCATAAAGCATCAAGAGCTATTTGTAGATTTTTTAAGTGGGTATCCCAAGATTTACTATAAATGCGTATGTCATCAAAGAAGACAGAATGAATATTCGAAGACATGGGTGAAAAATATCGTTCATGGTAGCTTGAAATGTAGACGAAGCATTTGTGAGGCCGAAAGGCATTGCTAGAAATTCATAATGGCCTTCATGAGTGCGAAAATCCATTTTGTATATGTTGGGTGGGTGCACGTGAATTTGAAAATATCCACTACGGAGATCAAGTTTGGAGAAATACATGGATCGAAAAAGTTCATCTAGTAAATCATCTACCAAGGGGAAAGGAAAGCGACCTTTGACGGTTATGAAATTGAGAAAATGGTAATCGATGTAAAAGCTCCATGAGCCATCTTTTTTGAACATGCAGTACGATTAAGAGAATGGGCTTTATGACTCAATTTCACTTTTTTAAATTGTAGGTAGAGGTATAATTTAATGTTGATTGGTTAGGAGTTTGTGGGTAAGTTAATGCGGTGGACTCAATTTCAACGGAGGGGTAGGATATTTGGTATGTGAAAGAGCGAGGAGGTAATTAGTTAGGAATTATTGAATATCAGGATGTACATACAAGAGATACATGCGATTAAGTTAGGGATATGCCCTAGGGGCAATTATGTAATTTGTTACATGTATCTAACCCGATAACCAATCTTGTTCAAAATAAAGGTGTTTGCTTTCAATTATATACTTGATATAATATGTTATTTTAATAAATTAATTAAATTAAAAGTATATTTAATAGAGAATCCACATATGATTTGTTTTATGATAGTAGTCACAAGGTGTTATAACCATAAGTAATTTATCACAATGAAATTAAACATGTTGTTTTAAATATTCCTAGTCAAGATGTATCGAGACTGGATACCAATACATCCTTTGAGACTAGAGTACGTAGCACTCTCCAAATATTGGTCAGTGTATTACTCATGATTGTTGGGGAACCAAGGGGTTACATACTGATAGTTATTGGATAACTACAGAATGACTCGCTCGATAGTTTTCTGTTGGTTGATATAACTAAGGTCAAACATGAAATATCGATGTGATAAAATTACACAATTCACTTAGCTTGATAATACCGTTGATCTTCAATATGGAAGCTCCATTTTGATTTTAGTTAAATCATGGTATGTCATCCATCGAACGACTATAGTTGGATCGAGTGCAAGCATTGGAAGTGAAACACTATTCAAGAGAGGAATGGTCTCCTCGATTATACGAGGCTGGTATCACGATAAGCTGAAGTCAACTCAAAGTCTCTAGCTAGAGCAATTTAGTTAATAATAATTGTTATTATTGAACCAATGGCTCTATGTTTGGACTATAGAGTTGAATATTGGCGATATTGGAATTTTGACCATTACAAATTCCATAAGTCCAAAGCGATATAGTTTTGACAAAAAGAATTGGTGTAAATAATATTCACAATCAGGTAACGCTTAACAAAGTAAAATTGAATTTTACTGAAACTAAGTAAGTGATAATTTTGAGAAAAAAATGTCATACCACTTGCTAATTGACGTGTGAACGTTAACATCCAAATAGTTCAACATTAATGCTGACCAAATTTACACCTAAAGAGTCGCACACTTGAATCATTGAATACTCCTTTGACCACATGATTTAATTAATTTATATAGTTATGAATTAATTAATATTTATGCAATATTAGTTATAATATTTTATTTTTTTATTTTTAAACAATATTAATTAATATATTTATAATAGTTATAAATATATTAATTAATATACGATATCGATATGTGTTTAAATTGGATTTAAATGCGATAAATATTGTATGGGCTTTAAATGGGTTTGAATCCCATATGAGAGCATGTGTGTTTCGACAATGACATGACCATTTAGGGCTGGCCATTAGATGGCAAGAAGGATAGGGTCTTGATAGATGAGAGGAAAGAATGGGTAAGAGAGAATGGTGGATCTGGATCCTACCTTATCTCTCTACTCCTTCCTCTATAAATAGATCATGACCCTCATTCTTTTTCTAACTTATTGATGCCTCCAACCCCTTTACCTCTGGCTAAAATTCATCCTCCCCTCTCCTTCATTTCTAATCTTAAATCAAATTAAAATAAATATTATTCGATGGTCGGTGGTCTACTATTTGGGAGATAACACCTTTAGAATTGGAATCACTACAAGAAAATTTGCCTTTAGTTGCACTTATTAACAGCGTTGAAATGTAAGTGCGACCATTTTCATTCCACACTTGTATTTTATATATGTATTTTAGCTTTTTAATGCTGCCAAAATTTAGCACCTTTCCCTGCCAATAAAACTTTCATTATGTTTTTTTCCCTCTTTCCCAAATTTTCTTCTTTTTTTCCCTCTTCACTATAGAAAATTTTGTCTCGCCTTACGTTTCCTCCATCGTCACACTACTCCCCTCCATTAGTCTACTACTCTCTACTTCATTGATTCACTCCTCCATCGACCAGCTCTAGTTTCTGCAAAACTCTAAGTCGGTCTCCTCTCCGCCAGCCCTAAATCAATCAACTATGCAGAAGTAACTTATCTTTCATATTTCAATCTAAATCCAAGAAGGAGATGAATATCCACAACCATCTCAGAATTACAATCTATATATATCTTTTTCGGTATTACATCAATTGCACACTTATCATTCCCTTCTCTGGTTAGAACTTTGTCTCTTTCAGCTTTGCCTACTAATAACCTTGGAAAAAGAGTTAAACAGTGTAATTTTATCATTCCTGCATATATACACTCGCTGTCTAAGTTATTTTCGCCCAAAATATATCCAAATTTAATTAAGAGTAATGAGAAATTCGAGTTTGGTTTTCTTCTTCTCCGCTATGTCAATCTTCTGGTAATTATCCTTACAATTCACACCATTATACCCGCTTATTACAATTTTAATGCTATAATTTTTATGCGAACAATAACAATTTACATGCAGGTTTGTTACAAATTTATAATCGCTATATTTATTTGATCCTAGCCTTTTGTGGTGCAACTGAATAGAATTTGCAAAATTAAAATCAGTTTGGATTATGTTAGACGTCTATTAATAATAGTGTATTTACTAGAATTGGTTTAATTTTTGGGTTGTAGTTGTATAGGAAACACAGGAGCAGGTTTGTCTGATTTTCCTCCTAGAGGATGGAATTCCTATGATTCCTTTTCATGGATAATTGACAAACAAGAATTTCTTGATAATGCTAAAATCGTAGCTGATAAGCTTCATGTTTTCGGATACGAGGTCAGATTCCTATAAAAATATATGGATTTTTGGTTATCATTTAATATTACTCAACCTTTTTTTTCACATATGTTGTATGTGGTGGTGGACTTCTTATGGTACCGAAAAAATATGGAGGGTGTGAACTTAGACTTTTTAAGATACGACAACATTGATCAATGGGGTCGGGTAATACTCGACCCGGTTAGATGGCCATCTTCTATAAATGGTGTTGACTTTAAAGTGATTGCAGATAAGGTGCATGTCATGGGTTTGAAATTTTGAATTCATTTAATGAGAGGAATTAGTGCTCAAGCAATCAATGCCAAGACGTATTTCACACTCTCGGAAGATGAAAGAATGGAAGATTAATGATTAAGCGAGTGTAGCATTGGAGAAGGTCAAGCTATCATGGTTGCATGATATAGTGGAGCATTCTTATTGATGTATTGATTACGTTGCCATATATTAGCTTTTGTAGAGAGATGGCATCCAGAGACTAATTCAATTCAGTTTCCCTTTGGTGAGATGTCAATTAGTTTAAATGATGTTTATTGCATCCTTAGAGCTCCTATTGTAGGGGCAAGTTTATTCAAAAAAATTATGGAAAAGATATCTCCTTAAGTAATTGTGCAAAGCTTTTAGTTGATGATATTGGGATAGAAGAAAAGGAGGCACGTGATGAGTTGAAAGGTAAACATTCAGTTAGGCTGGATTGGCTGAAAAGTAAATTTTTCAGTACATCAAAAGTGGAAAATGCTTAATACAAATGCGTTTAATTGTGTCACTCATGCTTTTCTTCTTTATATGTTGGTTGTTTGATTTTCTCTGATAAATCAGGCATAAAGATTTTTGTCCATTACATGAATGCATTAAAAGACGTTGTCATCTTAACGAGCAAGCATGGGCATGGCAATATTAGCCTATCTATACTGTCAACACGGTTTGTCATCTAGGAAAAAGGTGAAGCATACTAGTGGATGTTTAACTTTGTTGATGGTATGCTTACAAAAATATGTATATTAATAGTTCATTTTTTACCTTTTCAACAGCGAAATAATATATGTGTTAAATTTCATAGGCATGGATTTATGATCACTTTCCTAGTTTGGTTTCGATTGGACTTCCTAATGAAGAATATGATTATTCAATGCCGTGGATGTGCAAATGGACTATCTTCGGCCTATGCAATTATGTGGATTAGAGAACAACTTAATTCTTTAAAAGAGCAAAATGTATGTTTTGTCAGTGCGCATATTATTATGTTTTGAAAACATGTAATATTAAAATAATTTGGTTATTTTAAAAATTCATAGGTTTGTTGGGACCCTTATTCAAAAATAAGAAGTCATTGCCCATTAAATGAGTTCGCCTTTCATAACAACATTATTGTTTGCTTCGACATTGCCGAATCTATTATCCCGATCGTATATTAAGACAACTTAGATGCATTTAGTATATTCCTAAAGAACCAACATTTCTTGGTTATTGCCATAGAGGAGGATTTAAAAATCGATATAAGGTTTTCTAGATAATGGTCTTTGGTAGAGTTGGCGTTGGGAAGATGATGCGTTGGCAATTGACATAAGGTCCAATATGACAATGCGCCCTAAAATGGCATAAATTCCAATCCAGAAAGGACCATTGAAACTTAGAATCATCTCAATGCTGCTGTTGGTTGGTAAAACGAACAATATAGGGCTATTTATTTACACATTTAGTATCTCACAACGGAAGGATAAAATATATTAATAACAACAGTATCCATTTCATTCAAATTTCAAAATATCATTCAAAACCATAATAAAATATCCACAATACCAACACCCAATAATAGTCGTAATATATCCACGATATTCCAAAATTATAACACTATCTTTACTTCAAGGGTACATTAAAAATTGTAGAAAATATAAGCAGTGCAAAATATGAATAAAATTCATACCTTACATACTATTTCATAATCAAAATCCTTTAACCAAATTCAAAGAAGAAGAATAAGAAGTGGAATAGAAGGTAAAATTATCATAACTGCAAATCTATACAAATTCCATTATTTTAACATAATCAATTTGATATTTTAAACTAGAATTGATATTTCGAATTGAAGGAGTTTTGTGGGTTTATATACGATGTTTTCGCAAACCAAAACTATCCAAGGCATATTCAAAATCAAACTATAGTAATGAATTACTAAAATAGAAAAGATAAAATTTCCACTTACAGTATACCCTTAGCTTTGCCCTTTTTGGATTTGACACGCCATTGACAATCTTTTCGAATTCTCTTCTTTTTGATATATATGTGTGTATGTATGTGTGTGTGTGTAGCAAGGGATTTGTACATATAGTTAGATTCAGAGATTGAGTTTTAGACGAGAATAAATTGAGAAAAAAAAAAGATGTATAGGATTTCTTACTTGAATCCCTAACGAATGTTTCTGAATCTATGAAGAGACGAATAGACAGAGCATTGCTAATGTTCCTAAAATATTTATGAATAAAAGTGAGGAGGCTAGGGTCTTATTTACAATGGTTGGAATGCACCAGAACTGTTGGATGAGGGTCGGTTGGAAATCATAAAATCCAAAACGTTCAAAATTCACAAACCCTAGCTGCCACTTGATAATCAACGGTTGACCGGTAGAATGATTGACTGCCCTAATCTACCGGTCAACCGCTAATGGTAAACAAGTCTTAGCATTCGACCAGTCCTCGGGAGCCATCGACTGTGACATTTGTTTGGGAAGATTTTTGGTGCCATTGTTTATTTATTTATTATATTCTTTAATTATTAACGTTAACGTTGATTTTAACCTTTACTTAACCCCAAAGTATAATTACGGTTAACTTTTGAATTTCAAATTTTTAAAACTAATTATTGATTTGAATTTTAATTCTATTTAAATTATTTCAAACCTAAAGACTTCAAATGTCCGTAACTTTTACGTTTGAGCTCTATTTTCAACATATTATATATGGAAATTGATCAGAGTTTTGCCATGAATGCAACGACAAAACTTTTGTGATGATCCGGAATTTTCGAGCATTTAGAATCAGAATATTTAATCGATTTTAAGTATTCAATAGAGTAATATTAACTTGAATTCCAATATCACAATTTATTTGATTATTGAATTATTAAATTAAATAATTTGGAGTTGGATAAAATATTGAATTTGGAATTTTAAGCTTGTTAAAAATAATTTGAAGGCTTATAAAATTTATATTGATAACATTGAAGATAATAGAAGTGTTACAATTAAATTTAACAGTGATTTGTTCAGTTTTAAAATTTTATAGTTTAAATTGAATTTAAAAATAGCCTTTCGAGGCACAGTCTCGGAATTCGACGAAACTATTTCCATTGAGTCCGTAATATTGAACTATTATCGGATTTCAATTTTCGTGGCATTTGGAGTTGTTATGTGAGCATACGATATATAAACGCGTTGAAAATTTACATCGAAAATTCTATTTAAATTTTTATTTATATATTCACGTGCAAATCACCATCAGCTGCTTTTCCTTCAAATCGCTGCCTCCACTCGTACATGCCATCATCATCGTGTCTCTCTTTCTCTTATCACGCAAGCTTCATCCCTTAAATAAATTCGCCGAAGCCTCCTTCTTCATAATGGAATACTTAGTTAAACTAAACTAAGAAAAAAAAAATGGCCGCTGTAAATAATCGCGAGTCTTCTTCATTTAAGATCTCAAACCCCTCTTTTTTTCGAATTAGTTCAAACTCCAAACCAAAATCGTGTTTTCCCCTTTCGTTCGTTCAAATCGAAAATCAATTCAAAAAAAAGAACGAAGACAAAATAATCGCGATTGAGCGACGGTCAGGCTTGATTCGAAGTAGCAGGTAGGTGGAGGCATGATGCCGTGAATGGTGGTGACAATTTTGTGGATGACATAAGTTTCGATTGCTGTATCGAGTGGGGTGGAGGCGCGTTGTTCGTGGGAAGTTATGGTGCTCGGGTTCGTTCCCGATGGAGGTCGCGATCTTCTTTGGAGGTCTCTGGAATTGGCGAGTACGAGCTCACGAGTGAGGATGGATATGGAGTGTGGTTGCTGGGTGGTTCAAGCGTTGAGATTGATTCGAAGTTGGATCTCGCAACGAAGCGAAGTGTCGAGGGCGGCGTACTGGAGGTGAACGAGAGCTAGAGGTTTCGGTGAGCGAAGGTTCAAGAGATGGCAGCAACGACAGCCGGCGTTGAAGGGAACATGGAAGGATTAGTTCGAGTGCAGGTAGATATATTTATTCTACAAGTTAATTCCATATTAATAATATGTAGCTTAAGGAAGAAAGTGTTTACAGGAAAGTGAACTTCTATTTTGATATTTACAGAAAGGAAAATTTTCACAGAGAGGTAACGATTTCATCTTTAATTCAAATTAATATCGATTGAATGTTTATATAAATATCAATTTTAAAACCTATCCAGACTATTTTTATAAGTATATATTTATATATATAAATAGTTTCAGAGAAAAATAAAATAAAATATAGTGGAACAGTAAAGTAAACGCTTGTTGTTGAGGTTTACTGGGACTTGAAGAATAATTTATATTTATATGAAACTTAGAAATGAAATCTACAAGTTCACTTAATAATGTATATTAGCGATTTAGACGATTAATAAACTTATTTCAATTTATTATTGCTAAAAGAATTTGTAAAAGAAAATTTGGTTTAACTAAATTATTAGTTGATTGATTTATTTAAAGGTAATTAACTTGTTTAGAACGTATTTATTTGTTTAGTTACCAAAGGATATTTTATAAAAGGGAAAGTAATTTAAAATAAATAATCAGCTAGGTAAAATTATCAAAGGGAAATAATTGTTCAATAATTTCAAAATATTAATAAAATGTAAAATGTTTATACAAGATAAACTGTGAAGAATTGTGACAAAACAAGCTGGTTTGGAAATGGGTTGCAAATGGAATAAGGTGAGTTAATCTCACTCGGTTAAATTTAAATGATTGAATTTAAAAAATTGTTTGAACGGTTGAATTGAATGATGTGTTATAGTATGGTATATTTTGGAATTGGTATTTTATATTGTGCTAACGTCTGTGGATGCAGGGAAAAAAGGTTGGAGGGATCCAACTGGATCCCTCAACATTTATTTAAATTAGTTAATACCCTCTGTTGCGATTATTTTATATTCTGTGATGAATATTATTGACAATTGGAATATTGGATGTTATGGTTTACCTGAATATGTTCTGGTGCACTAGTTTATCAAGATATCTAAAATTGGATTTTGGAAATATAATGAAGAGAATTTGTAAGTGAAATAATTATAGAGAATTTAAATAAATTAGGAATGAATTGGATAAGAATAATAATAGTTTTAAATTCGAATAAATATATTCCGTATATGGAAGGGAAATTTTGAAAAAACAGAAGATTAATGAATTTTTTATACTTCAGTATGATTAAAACATTTATTTAAAATATAAGATTTAAATTATTTAAGAAGAATAAAGAAGAAATTGAGAAAATTTGAAATTTGTATATTTCAGTTAAAAGATTTTAAATCAAACGGAAAATAATAACAATAATAATAAGTCCATAACTAATGTATTTTGAAATGAATTGAGTAATTAAAGAAACTTATTTCAAATAAAATAAATTGGAAATCAATTTGGGAAAATTGATTTAAGTGATTGAAGTTGGAATTTTCTCTGGATAGCCAAGTACATGTTTTTAAAAGTAAATTTTTAAATATAAATTAAATGTTTTAAAGTTGTTTTTAAAGAAAGCAAGTTTTGTAAAATTTATTATTTCTAATATTTAAAGTCTAAAGTAAGTATTTTCCTTTAATCTATTTTAGCTGTAATTATTAAGAAGTAACTTAGTATTTTGTTTTTTTAAAATAGAAATCTAGTTTTATATTTCATTAAGTAACTTTATTTTCAAATGTTTATATAGTATGTATTTTTAGTAAATTATTGAAGTAGTTTTAACTTAAATGTTTAAAAGTAAATTCCAAAGTAAGTATTTTGTTTAATCTATTATCGTAATAATTATTTAAAGAATGATTTGGTATTTTGTTTAAAGTACTATTATAAATTAAGTATTAAAGTAAATTTTCTAAATTAAATGTTAAATATTTTACAATAAAGTGTTTTTAAATTATTTTAAAAATCTAAAGTTTTGTGCTTGGTGATTTCAATGGAAATGGAAATACTCGGAATTTATTCTGAGAAAAGGAAGATTGTTTGAAAACTGTTTTCAAAAGGATTTGAAAGTGAGAATATATCTTGTAAAGATATTTTTGAGGTTAATAAATAATTTGGAAAAATTATTTATTGTTGGATGGTTGTTTGTGAATATTAATTGATAGTTAAATAACCGACTATCAATATTGGCCAAATACATTGATCGTTTCGAAGAGACCGGGATCGAGATTTTTTTCTCGAAAACCACTTCGATCCGGTTTGTACGTTTCGTGGAAACGAGTTTGGATTCGAAGATGGAGCAGTGAAGTGCAAGGGCTAGTCGCTACTAATCCTGAGGATATTTTCAAAATGGATGTAGTAGGAGTAGTGCCTTCGGTTCCGTTCGAACCCGGGACAGACTTGTATGGATGAATGCTTGCGAAACATCGTCAGGTGGACGATGGCCATTCTGAGGGATATGTTCTAAAAAGGTAACGCTTAGCCTCAAGCCTCATCAAATGGGAATGACTGGAAATCAGGGGTTATGCAGCAAGGCTAGGTGGGTAGCACCCAAGCAGGGTGAGGTCATTCCCGTCTAGATGTCCCTTTTTATTTCGGCTTAGTGGGCGGTTGCTGATCCCAACCGTGGGGTGATCTCACTCGGGATTATCCAGTAAGGGGTAGCCCCGGTCTTGTGTTGCAGGGGAGCGGGCGTACTCCTCGGTACTGTGATCTAGGCCGCGTACTGTGACAGGTGGTACCCCAGTGCCTAGTCATTAGGTTGAAATCCATTCTCCCTACGAGCCTTGTACGAGTTTTGTTTGTAATACCCACTCTGTGGCTAGTAGCTGGAATTTAATAATGTAACAATTTCGGCTATTTTATAAGTATTTGTATATAGACCCTATTATAATATCAGAGGATTTCTATAAAAAGTGTTTTAGCTATCGTAAGGTAAAAACCCGACATGTTTATTTGTGGCGTGGTCTTACGAGATGCTTCTGTTTTCAAAATGATTTTTGAAACTTTAATAATTAATTGAGTGTGATTTTCTCACGCTGGTATATCCAGACTGACTCGGGTGTTATTTAACTGTAATGCTCGGGTTAGACCGAGTATTATAGAATACAGGATATGATGCCGTGGAGCTCAGGAGACGAGCAGGATGACGATACGTACTTCCGTACTTGTTTATATATATATATATATATATATATATATATATATATATATATATATATATATATATTCCGCTGTGTTGAGTTGTTGCGTATCCATTTGTATGAAATTGATGTTGATGTGTGATTGATGTATTCTGATGATGTAATATAAAAACAGAGATATTTGGTTTTTGAGTAAAGATTATTTACCATCTATTATATTTTATTCCGCTGCGATGGTTAGATTCTGTTGTTGTTTTCTATTTACTCTTCTTCAACCTCTTCTTCTTTAACCCAAATGGTTCGTATTTCTGTACAACTTGAGTTGATTTAGGTAGAATAGTGTTGACTCAAGGGGTATGGATTTGCGGGCTGTTACACTTGGTATCAGAGCCAGGTTGGTGATAACCTTGGCTCTGGAGGGAATTACTCATTTAAAATTGAGTCCGTAGTACTCTAGAATGAGTTTGAGCGTATAAATAGATATGAGTGCGTATTTGTTAGTGAATATAAATTGTTTTTATATTGTGTTGGTTGGTTTATTGAGTGGCGTATGAACCTTCGTCGGCACAGTCTGGACAACTGCATCGAAGGGATTTCTAAACACTTGAATAGAACTATTTGACACGGTATTGTTTTAATATGGGTGAATGAAATAATTTTACCCAAAAACATATTTTGATATAAAAAAAGTTTTTGTAAACTATTTTAGCTAATATATGGTTGCTTGGATGTTAGATATGATAATATCAAATTATTATCACTGTTGTGTAAAGAATCTAACTAGAAATTGAAAACATAACAAAAGTTTACGGGAATAAACCCATTATAGAATGAAATTTATAAATATGAATTATGAATGTAAATTATAAATTGAAATATAATCAAATGGAGATTTGTATAAGCATAAACTATACAATGAATCATAGTTAAAATTGATTTAAGCAGGATTTGAAAAATTAAATCCTGGAGATTTGGAAGTATTTTGAAGATAAATAATAACATTATTGTTTTGGGGTATTTCTGAAAGGAAATGTGTTTTGAAGGGATTTTGAAAGTGATATAGCATTGAAATCACTTGGATTATTGGAAAATAATTCTGATGATGACGGCCGCATCATCAGTATTCATTTTCGAATTTCTAAGTGACGGATTGCTGCCAAAAATTGATTTGTTCAGAAAAGCTGGTTGTTTTTGAAAATCTCAAAGGAAATTTGTTTGGAATAAAACCAGGATGGGTTTGATTTTTGAGAAGTGTGATTTGGGATGTTGGAGATTTCAAAATGATTTGAAACCAAAAGTCGGGTGTTTAAAAATCCTGATGAGATAGTTGTAAGCTTATAAATTGAGATGATTTTCAAATCATGAAGGAAATATAAGCTTTGAAGAATGAAATTTAAATTAAAAATGAAAATGAAGTTAACTTGGATGGGAAAATAAAAATTTAACTGGATTGAAATTGATTGAATAGGTTGAAAATAATATCGAGTTGTATTCGAATTTAGTTGAAATCGAATTGAGTTAAATAAATCTGAGTTAAAATAAAATCGAATTGGAATAAAAATTCGATTGAATATTTGAATGGAATAAGATTCTTACTGGAATAAATGGAAAATAAATAGGATAAGGATTGAATTGAAATAAATAAATGTAAAACTCGAGTTAAAAATAAAAGATGAATATATTCAAGCCTATCATGGATGGAAATGTGTAAAATAATAAGTTATGACTTATAAATTGAAAAATGGGATAGAAAACCCAAAATAAATATTATTGATGAATTGGAAAATAAAATAAAAATCAAAACTTGAATTATAAACGAAATTGAACTTAAGAAAATTTAATGAAGAGATTTTGAGATTTAAAATCAAGTATTGAATTTTAACCAGGGAAAGAACTAATTTGATGATAAATTAATTAATAAAATATGTAATGAGAACCTAATGTAGTTAAATAGAAGTTGGATTGTGAGTTTATGATGAAGTTTGAAAATAAAACTCAAGTTATAAATCAAATTCGACTTGAATCATTAGTGAAGAAAATATAATTGGAGGTGGCCTTGCAATTAATTAAATGAATTGAGTATGAAATTAATTGCCAATAAAATCCAAATAAGTGGAAATAAATTGGAGATGACCATGTAATCAATTGAATGAGTTGAATCTGAAAGTTAAATTTTATAATAACTAATCAAATGAAATTGTAAATTTTAAAATAAGATCTAACTGAGATAGAATTAAGTTGAATGGAAGAGAAAGATTTACTCGTAAGATGAAATGAGCTTAAGTATAAAATTGAAATAAATTAACTTAAGCTAAATAAATGGAACTTAAACTAAGATTAATGTTATTGGATTGGTTTTAAGTCAAGTAAAAATAAATTTGGATCGAAATAGAATTTGGTGGGTTATAAATAATATTTAAGGAAATGAAAATTCATAATGGATTGAGTGGATGAACTAATTATATTGAATAAATAAATGGATGGAATAAATAAGAATCAAATGGGAGTGAACTTAAGTTTGAAGTGGAGTAAATTGAGTAAATTAACTTAAGTTGAGAATAATTAGAAGCTCAACTACGAGTAAAAATGGAAGACCATTAAATTAAAGCTTGGTTTGAATCAATTCGGGAACGGTTAGTAATATGCAAGCTTGGAATGGGTCGAGCTAAATAAATGGTCGTGAATGAATTAAAACAAAAGGGAATTTTAATTGGTAATGAAGAGGAATCTAAGTTGTTAATGGTTTTGAATGAATTAGTTTGGTTAATAAAATGAAATGCAAGTGAATGGATTCAAATTTAAATGCAATGAAACTGAGAATATATGAATTGTGAATAAATTTAAAAAAATGGAATGGAATTAAGTATAAACTGAGTTGAAATCAATTTAAATTGGTTATAAAACATAAGTGCTTATTTATTCACATAGATCTCATCAAATTGCATAGAATAAATTGTCATTTGATGTAAATGGAAGTAATTAAAATTATATGAATTGATAGGAGTAAAATAAATTGATTTTGAGGGCAATTGAATTAAATATGAGTGCGGTTTGCTTAAAAATAAATTAATTGTAAGCGATTGAGTTTTAAATCATTCAAATTGATGAAGTTGTATACGAATGGATTGAAAACCATATAAATTGAATGAAAATGGTTATAAATAAATTGGAACAGTGGAATTAGTATGAAAAATGTATAAGTTGCTTACGGAAAAAAATGTTTGCTATGCTTTTCTTTTAGAATTCATATGTTTTAACTATTGCAAGTAAGTGAAATGTGTTAAACTTCAATTATATGGCACTTACATGTTTAAATTGAGTAAGTACAGGTACCTGGAAGCCATGTGGCTAGATTTTGGGCACGTTAACTGTTAAATAATAAGCCGCTTGCTTATAAATGCTAAATAAGGTACGCCTACGTAATAAAAATAGGAAATATGAACTGTTTTTGATTTTTCCGACTGTGTGGGTCGATGTATATATATTTATATCTTTTGTCAAATTGCAAAAGCTCCTCCGTACAAAGGGGGCTCTGCCAAAAAATTTCAGAAATTTTAGGAGTTAGAAATTTTTTGAATTTTTTTGGAAAAAATTTTGTTAACGACAAAACGGTTTCAAATTGGAAATTGAAATAAATTAGTAAATGAAGATAATTAAAATAATGACATGAATCAGTATAAATGAAAAATAAAATTCAAAATTTAGAGTTGATGATAAATTGAATTCATATGGAAATGAAAGAATCGATTTGAATAGAAATAGATATAAACTAGAATGGTGAGGTGAAAATAAATATAAGAAACATATAAAATGCTTGTACTAACTTAAGAAGGGAACGGTGAATTCTTGATTGGGAATTGATACTACAAATATAATCTAAGTTAATATTTGAATGAATAAATACTGGCATTTTGTAAGAAAGTTGGTATGATGTTTTGGGAATATTGTGATTGGATATTAGTGCTGAGCAACATATGCAGGTATTATAAAGGGAAAAAAAAATTGGATTTGATTTCAAAAGATAAATTTGAAATGCTCGACAAAAAGGTACGTATTTAAATTTGGTGTGAAATTTGATTGGGATTTTGATCGAGCCACTTGGCGTTTTGTTTTCTTTTTGGATTTGGGAGGCCGTAGGGTCATTTTGTAGTTGTACCGAGCTAGCCGTGCAAATGAGACGCTGGAGAAATTTCGGGAATTTGGGGAGTTCGAAAAATTTTGAGAAAATTTTGATAATTCAAAATTTGGTTTGAATTGAAATTTGAATGATTGAGCAAGTAATAATAGCTGAAAACTATGGGAGAGTAGAGAAGTTAATAAGAATGACAATGGTCTTTTATAAAAGGATAGTTGGTAGAATGTTAAATTGTTGGTTTTGGAGAAATAGTAACGGGTTTTGGACCATTCTTCCTAACTAGTAATTTCAGGGACGAAATTCTTTTAAGGGGGGAGGAATGTGACGACCTGGAATTTTCGAGCATTTAGAATTGGAATATTTAATTGATTTTAAGTATTCAATAGAGTAATATTAACTTGAATTCCAATATCACAATTTATTTGATAATTGAATTATTAAATTAAATAATTTGAAGTTGGATAAAATATTGAATCTGGAATTTTAAGCTTGTTAAAAATAATTTGAAGGCTTATAAAATTTATATTGATAACATTGAAGATAATAGAAGTGTTAGAATTAAATTTAACAGTGATTTGTTCAGTTTTAAAATTTTATAGTTTAAATTGAATTTAAAAATAGCCTTCCGAGGCACATTCTCGGAATTTGACGAAACCAGTTCCATTGAGTCCGTAATATTGAATTATTATCGGATTTCAATTTTCGTCGCATTTGGAGTTGTTATGTGAGCATACGATATATAAACGTGTTGAAAATTTACATCGAAAATTCTATTTAAATTTTTATTTATATATTCACGTGCAAATCACCATCAGCTGCTTTTCCTTCAAATCGCTGCCTCCTCTCGTACATGCCATCATCATCATGTCTCTCTTTCTCTTATCATGCAAGCTTCATTTCCCTTAAATAAATTCGCCGAAGCCTCCTTCTTCATAATGGAATACTCAGTTAAACTAAACTAAGAAAAAAAAAATGGCCGCTGCAAATAATCGCGAGTCTTCTTCATTTAAGATCTCAAACCCCTCTTTTTTTCAAATTAGTTCAAACTCCAAACCAAAATCGTGTTTTCCCCTTTCGTTCGTTCAAATTGAAAATCAATTCAAAAAAAAGAACGAAGACAAACTAATCGCGATTGAGCGACGGTCAGGCTCGATTCGAAGTAGCAGGTAGGTGGAGGCAGGATGCCGTGAATGGCGGTGACAATTTTGTGGATGACGTGGGTTTCGATTGCTGTATCGAGTGGGGTGGAGGCGCGTTGTTCGTGGGAAGTTGTGGTGCTCGGGTTCGTTCCCGATGGAGGTCGCGATCTTCTTTGGAGGTCTCTGGAATTGGCGAGTACGAGCTCGCGAGTGAGGATGGATATGAAGTGTGGTCGCTGGGTGGTTCAAGCGTTGAGATTAATTCGAAGTTGGATCTCGCAACGAAGCGGAGTGTCGAGGGTGGCGTACTGGAGGTGAACGAGAGCTAGAGGTTTCGGTGAGCGAAGGTTCAAGAGATGGCAGCAACGACAGCCGGCGTTGAAGGGAACATGGAAGGATTAGTTCGAGTGCAGGTAGATATATTTATTCTACAAGTTAGTTCCATATTGATAATATGTAGATTAAGGATGAAAGTGTTTACAGGAAAGAGAACTTCTATTTTGATATTTACAGAAAGGAAAATTTTCACAGAGAGGTAACGATTTCATCTTTAATTCAAATTAATATCGATTGAATGTTTATATAAATATCAATTTTAAAACCTATCCAGACTGTTTTTATAAGTATATATTTATATATATAAATAGTTTCAGAGAAAAATAAAATAAAATATAGTGGAACAGTAAAGTAAACGCTTGTTGTTGAGGTTTATTGGGACTTGAAGAATAATTTATATTTATATGCAACTTAGAAATGAAATCTACAAGTTCACTTAATAATGTGTATTAGTGATTTAGATGATTAATAAACTTATTTAAATTTATTGTTGCTAAAAGAATTTGCAAAAGCAAAATTGGTTTAACTAAATTATTAGTTGATTGATTTATTTAAAGGTAATTAACTTGTTTAAAACGTATTTATTTGTTTAGTTACCAAAGGATATTTTATAAAAGGGAAAGTAATTTAAAATAAATAATTAGCTAGGTAAAATTATCAAAGAGAAATAATTGTTCAATAAGTTCAAAATATTAATAAAATGTAAAATGTTTATACAAGGTAAACTGTGAATAATTGTGACGAAACAAGCTGGTTTGGAAATGGGTTGCAAATGGAATAAGTTGAGTTAATCTCACTCAGTTAAATTTAAATTTATATTTAAATGATTGAATTTAAATAATTGTTTGAATGGTTGAATTGAATGATGTGTTATTGTATGGTATATTTTGGAATTGGTATTTTATATTGTGCTAACGTCTGTGGATGCAAGGAAAACAGGTTGGAGGAATCCAACTGGATCCCTCAACATTTATTTAAATTAGTTAATACCCTCTGTTGCGATTGTTTTATATTCTGTGATGAATATTATTGACAATTGGAATACTGGATGTTATGGTTTACCTGAATATATTCCGGTGCACTAATTTATCAAGATATATAGAGTTGGATTTTGGAAATAAAATGAAGAGAATTTGTAAGCGAAATAATTATAGAGATTTTAAATAAATAAGGAATGAATTGGATAAGAGTAATAATAGTTTTAAATTCGAATAAATAAATTCCGTATATGGAAGGGAAATTTTGAATAAACAGAAGATTAATGAATTTTTAAACTTCAGTATGATTAAAACATTTATTTAAAATTTAAGATTTAAATTATTTAAGAACAATAAAGAAGAAATTGAGAAAATCTGAAATTGGTATATTTCAGTTAAAATATTTTAAATCAAACGTAAAATAATAAAAATAATAATAAGTCCATAACTAATGAATTTTGAAATGAATTGAGTAATTAAAGAAATTTATTTCAAATAAAATAAATTGGAAATCAATTTGGGAAAATTGATTTAAGTGATTGAAGTTGGAATTTTCTCTGGATAGCCAAGTACATGTTTTTAAAAGTAAATTTTTAAATATAAATTAAATGTTTTAAAGTTGTTTTTAAAGAAAGCAAGTTTTGTAAAATTTATTATTTCTAATATTTAAAGTCTAAAGTAAGTATTTTCCTTTAATCTATTTTAGAAGTAATTATTAAGAAGTAAATTAGTATTTTGTTTTTTGAAAATAGAAATCCAGTTTTATATTTCATTAACTTTATTTTCAAATGTTTATATAGTATGTATTTTTAGTAAATTATTGAAGCAGTTTTAACTTAAATGTTTAAAAGTAAATTCCAAAGTAAGTATTTTGTTTAATCTATTATCGTAATAATTATTTAAAGAATGATTTGGTATTTTGTTTAAAGTATTATTATAAATTAAGTATTAAAGTAAATTTTTCTAAATTAAATGTTAAATATATTTTACAATAAAGTGTTTTTAAATTATTTTAAAAATATAAAGTTTTGTGCTTGGTGATTTCAGTGGAAATGGAAATACTCGGAATTTATTCTGAGAAAAGGAAGATAGTTTGAAAACTGTTTTCAAAAGGATTTGAAATGAGAATATATCTTGTAAAGATATTTTTGAGGTTAATAAATAATTTAGGAAAATTATTTATTGTTGGATGGTTGTTTGTGAATATTAATTGATAGTTAAATAACCGACTACCAATATTGGCCAAATACATTGATCGTTTCGAAGAGACCGGGATCGAGATTTTTTTCTCGATACCACTTCGATCCGGTTTATACGTTTCGTGGAAACGAGTTTGGATTCGAAGATGGAGCAGTGAAGTGCAAGGGCTAGTCGCTACTAATCCTGAGGATATTTCCAAAATGGATGTAGTAGGAGTAGTGCCTACGGTTCCATTCGAACCCGGGATGGACTTGTATGGATGAATGCTTGCGAAACATCGTCAGGTGGACGATGGGCATTCTAAGGGATATGTTCGAAAAAGGTAACGCTTAGCCTCAAGCCTCATCAAATGGGAATGACTAAAAATCAGGGGTTATGCAGCAAGGCTAGGTGGGTAGCACCCAAGCAGGGTGAGGTCATTCCTGTCTAGATGTCCTTTTTTATTTCGGCTTAGTGGGCAGTTGCTGATCCCAACCGCGGGGTGTTCTCACTCGGGATTATCCAGTAAGGGGTAGTCCCGGTCTTTGTTGGAGGGGAGCGGGCGTACTCCTTGGTACTGTGATCTAGGCCACGTACTGTGACAGGTGGCACCCCAGTGCCTAGTCATTAGTTGGAAATCCATTCTCCCTACGAGCCTTGTACGAGTTTTGTTTGTATTACCCACTCTGTGGCTAGTAGCTGGAATTTAATAATGTAAAAATTTCGGCTATTTTATAAGTATTTGTATATAGACCCTATTATAATATCAGAGGATTTCTATAAAAAGTGTTTTAGCTATCGTAAGGTAAAAACCCGACATGTTTATTTGTGGCGTGGTCTTACGAGATGCTTTTATTTTCAAAAGGATTTTTGAAACTTTAATAATTAATTGAGTATGATTTTCTCACGCTGGTATATCCAGACTGACTCGGGTGTTATTTAACTGTAATGCTCGGGTCAGACCGAGTATTATAGGATACATGATATGATGCTGTGGAGCTCAGGAGACGAGCAGGATGACGATATGTACTTCCGTACTTGTTTATATATATATATATATATATATATATATATATATCCCGCTGTGTTGAGTTGTTGTGTATCCATTTGTATGATATTGATGTTGAGCTGTGATTGATGTATTCTGATGATGTAATATAAAAACAGAGATATTTGATTTTTGAGTAAAGATTATTTATTATCTATTATATTTTATTCCGCTGCGATGGTTAGATTCTGTTGTTGTTTTCTATTTACTCTTCTTCTTCTTCTTTAACCCAAATGCTTCGTATTTCTGTACAACTTGAGTTGATTTAGGTAGAATAGTGCTGACTCAAGGGGTATGGATTTGCGGGCTGTTACAACTTTCATGGTCAAATTCCAAATTTTTTTATCCCTATGTTATTTAATTCATCTAATTTATTTATGGTTGATTTTACGGGATGCTACATTTTTAGCCCCTTAAAAAGGATTTCGATCCCGAACTCTTTTCTAAGTAGCGAATAGCGTAACGTGCACTAAATATCTATATTATACAACCAAGTTATCTATATACATCTACATACTCATACAAAAGTGCAATGTGAGTATGTATTGTAGTCATACTATAAGTGAGCTCAATTCTATCGTGAGTGTGTGATTGTGACATATAAGTATGTATGCAAAACACCCTAAACATGCATAAAATTTCTACATGAGTGCAAAGTGACAGTGAAAAGTGTAACAACCATTACCTACCATCTGATTTGGCAATCATGATGCAACCTAAATCTAATTTTGGGGAGAAAAGTTACCGGTGAAAAGCTTGAGTGAGAGATCCTCATCTTTTCTTCGATCTTCCATATGCTTTCCACTAGTTTATCTCCTATTGTACCTGAACCATCCTAATTTCGTTGTTGCAGAGCTTTCTAGTTCTGTGCTCCATAATGCGTGCGGTTGCATGGGATGTTATTGGCTCCATATCAATATCCCCCAGTTGATCAGGCTCTACCACAATAGCTGTGTTATTAAGGCATTTCCTCAAGTGCAATGCATGAGAAACGTCGTGGACTCCTGCTAATCTATCAAGTAACACCATGTAGTAAGCCAGTCTTCCTATTCTTTCCATTGCTCGAAAAGTCCCAATAAATCTTGGTACCAACTTTCCTGATTTTTCGAATCTCGAGACTTTCCTAAGAGGGGAGAATTTGGTAAACACCATGTTTCCAAACCCAAACTCCAATTCTTCTTTCCCTTATTCGCATAGGATTTCCGACGATCTTGCGCCATCTACATTTGCTGCATAATCAACTCTACCTTCAACGAAGTTTTGCGCATCAAATTTGGTCCAACTAAAATTTTGTCGGTGGTTTCCTACCAATAATTTGGCGATTTGCATGGCCTTCCACAAAGCGCTTCAAAGGGTGCCATACCAATCGTCGATTGATAACTATTATTATAAGCAAATTCCATTAATGGTAGATGTTGCTCCCATTGTCCTCGAAGTCCATGATGCATGCTCGCAACAAGTCCTCCAAGATCCTATTTACTCTTCCAATTTATCCATCTATCTGTGGGTAGTAAATGGTACTAAGGCTCAAATATGTTCCTATAGTTGTCTGCAAACTCCTCCAAAATTAGCTAGTAAATAAGGGGTCCATATCACTAACGATGATAACCAGAATTCCATGAAGTCGAACCACTTCCTTAATGTAAATCTTGCTAGAGATGTTGCGGTCCTACTGCTCGTAATAGGAATAAAATATGCGCTTTTTTTCCAAGTCTATCCATTATGACCCAAATTTCTTTATTGCCTCTTTGACTCCTAGGCAACCCATCTATAAAGTCCATTAATATGTGTTCCCATTTCCAAGTCAGGATTTCTAATGCCAATAATAATCCTTCAGGCTTCCTTTGCTCAGCTTTAATCCTTTGATACGTGAAATACCTAGAAAAAAATTCAGATACTTTATCATTCATCCCTGACCAATATAAAATTTGTTTCATATCCTTATACATCTTATCTCCTTCGGGTGAATAGTTATTCATGAAGGGTGACATTCTATAGCCACTTCCTCCAATAAACTATCAATCCTTGGGATGTAAAGGCATCCATCTCTCCTCAAACATTCTTTCTTATCTACTGCATATCTACTAACATGGGGAAATTGTTCTCCTCTCCTTAGCTTATACAAAATATCAACTATCCCTTCATCTTTGTTTTGTTCAAGTCCAATATGGTCCATTGGCATTAGTCTAACCTCCATGGCTGTCAAATAGTTTTGAGTTGTTCTTATTGGTGGTTGGAAGTTGAAATTCAAGAGAAACTCCAACGCCTCCGCTTATATATCTCACTCAAGGCAGCATGCCTCTGGCTAACGGCGTCGGTGATGACATTCTCTTTTTCAAGGGTATACTGTATCTCATAGGATGCTATAGAAATCTACCTCTACTGCCTACGATTTTTTTGGAAAATAGATATTTGAGTGATTTATGGTCCGCAAACAACTCAAACATTTCCTCCAAAAGATTATGCCTTCACATCTTCAAGTCGAAAACAAAGGATGCCAACTCCAAGTCATGCATTGGGTATCTCTTATCACGGTCCTTCAGTTGTCTACTACCAAAAGTTACCACTCTTCCTTCTTGCATAAGAACCACTCATAATCCTTGCCACGTGCATCCATAAACCGTAAAGGCTTCATTCCATCGGGTATGAAGAGTACCAGTGTACTTGTTAATTATTCCTTTAGCTTTCTGAATGCTTCCATGCATTTCTTATCCTAAGCGAAGACTAAATTCTTTTTGGTCAAACGGGTTAGAGGAACTCCTATCTTTGCAAAATCCTTTATGAATTTCCTCTAATGACCTGTTAACCTTAGAATACTTCTAACCTCCATGGCATTTTTTGGAGTCTTCCAATTTTGAATAGCTTCTATTTTTGTGGGGTCCACTGCTTTCCAAAATAATATGCCTAAGAAATTTCACTTCCGTCTTCCAAAAGTGGCATTTTGAGAATCTGGCTTTAAGTTGGTGCCATCTCAAGGTTCTGAATATCTCTCTTAAGTGAATTTCATGGTCCCTTTCACTTTTGAAAAATTCCAAGATGTCATATACAAAAATTACAACAAATTTGTTTAGCTGTCCCTTAAGTACTCTACTCATCAAATCTACAAAGTAGCCGAGGAATTTGTAAATCCAAAAGACATCATTTTCTATCCATAGAGTCCATCTGGTGTGCAAAAAGTAGTCTTTAGTCTACTATCCTCTACGATTCTTGGCTGTTGAAATCATGTTGCTAAGTCTAATTGGAAGAAGACTTTAGCTCCCACAAGTTGATCGAACAAATCATCTAACCTAGGTAAGGGATACCTATTCTTCTTTGTCAACTTGTTGAGTTCCCTATAATCAACATAAAGCCGTAATGAGCCATTGGCCTTCATGGCAAAGACAATAGGGGCTTCCCATTCCGAGGTACTCCATCTAATGAATCCCTTTTGGAGTAGCTTTGAGATCTGCTTGTCCAATTCTTGCCTTTACTTAAGGACCATGTATCTTAATGGAAAAGAGACAGGCCGAGCATCCTTCTCTAGATCAATCATGAACTTAGTCTCTCTTTAGGGTAGATGCCCTGAAACTTGTTCAAAGACATCAAAGAATACTCAAACTATGGGTATGGATCAAAGTTCATTTTGTGATAGATTCACTGAGTATAGATTACTTAACTCGACTGAATTTTAGGGTGTACAACGAACATCTAGGTCTCTCCATTTACAACTCTTAAGCCATACTACCCTCTTATAGCAGTCTAAGACTGCCCCATAATGCAATAACCAATCCATACCCAAAATAAGTCCATACCCCGCAAAATTTAGAATGTATGTATTGCATATGAAATCAACGTTACATATGACTCACACTAGGTTTTTGAAATTTTGGAAAAGATGTGTCATTTCCCCATTAGGATTTGAAACTACTATTGGTTGGGTCACAATTTGGGTTTTAATATTTAAGGTATTAATCATATTCCAAGCTATGAATGAATTTGATGTCTGGAGTCAAATAGAGCATGAATTTTATTCTCAAAAATAAGAGTTTACCTTCCATAGTTGTCTTTCCTTGGTTTATAGGGGTTCTACTAGAGTTAGGGGCAGCTTCAATGGTGTAGGCCTAGCCACTCAGCCCTTCGTTCGCTATCTTTGAACATTTATTTTTGTAATGCCCTTCCTCGTGGCAGTGGTAACACTTTCCTCGAAAGCTTCCTCTAACAAATTCAATCTACAATCCTTTGAAAGGTGTCTATTTACCTTCTTTCTTAAATTTCCCTTTTGACTTCTCATTTGCTAAAATATTTCCTTTCTGGGTCCCTCCCTAGTTCTGTGCAGATCCTACCTTCCCCTTTTCCTTCTCCGTCTCTTTATCCTCAAGGTTAATCGTCTACAATAAAGCCATCTCCACAAGCATCTCGTAGATAGCTTCAATGAGTATCTGAGTCAATAACCATTCCTTAAGTAGGGAGTTTAGGTCCTTGAAAAACTTTATGGCCTTTCTCATGGGTGAATCAATCAAACTCATTCCAAGTTTATCAAATTCTATAAATTTACTAATGTACTCTTTTAGAGTGGAGTCGCCCTTCTTAAGCTATATAAATTTCTTTAGCTGCAAGCTTACTTCTGCTCTTGATGTAAATCTGGTCTCAAATCGGTTCTTGAGCTCATCCTAAGTGACAATCCTACCAGCGTCTTCCTCAGCCACCATATTCCACCAGTCTAAGGCTTCTCCTTTATGGTGCCAAGCTGCCATTCTCTGCTTCACTTGGTCCTCTCAACCAAGCTCCCAAAATATCTTTTCGTAGTCATTTATCCATGTCTTAGTCTCCACGAAGTTTTCTTTTTTAGAATATACTCTTCCTCCTATATTCATAAAATCTTTAGACATTTTTGGAAAATCGATAGAATGAGGTGTTGCCTTGGTAGGCAGAACAATAAGTGCCATCGATGAAGTCTATTGGGGAATGGGGTCTTGTCCTACATGCTTGAGGTATTGTTTAAACCATTCAGGCATCCCTCGAACGGTGGGAATCTCTCTGGCGGGATTCCCAGTCTAAGAAGAAGGATTTTCAGCCATAATATACTATCTATATGGTAAAACTTTTAGTTATAGTTTCCTAAGATAGAATTAGACGCTAAAAGAAAGATTTTCCTAGTATATATATGCATATTTTCATAATGAAGAGTGTATGTGTCCATATAATAGTGGTTTTTGGAAAAATATTTTCAAAAATAACAAGCACGTCTCTCATACATACACTTTTCCTCGTTTATTGGGTAACCTGGGCTTTGATAAATGTAAAAACCCTCCCTGAAATGGGCCAAAAATTTCAACATAGAAAAGGCCCATCGAAACTTAGAACCATCTCAAAGCTGGATGTTAGTTGGTAAAATGAAAAATACATAGCTATTTATCTACACATTTAGAATCTCAATGCGGAATGATAAAAATATAACAACAACAACAATACCCATTTCATTCAAATTTAATTTAAATTTCATTTCGTTATTCAAAACCATAATAAAATATACATAATACCATAACCTAATAATTATCGTAACATATTTGCAATATTCCAAAATTACAACATTGTCTTTATTTCATCGGTACATCAAAAATTATAGAAAATAAAAAGTAAATATATAGACGACTGCTTCAAGTCCCATCATTGTCTCTGCCTTCAACATCACCCTTCCTAACCTGTATTATTCTAAGGAGCGAGTCAGAACAACATATGTCTGGTGAATAAAAATATTGAGCCCTATAATGTTAGTGGCTAGGCAGTATGATTCAAATAGGAACATGTCTTACGTTTTCTGCCTCATCATAAGTCCTGTCAAATATAAGCCAAAAATCTTTTCTCAACTTAAATAAAAGGCTTTCCAAATATAAGCCCATATCTAATTTACTACCAACCCAATAATTTATATCTATCATCCATAATGTCCTATCAATGTAAGAGATAACACTCAAGTAACTTAATACCTTTTAATGGGAACTATGTTAGGATCGTGCAATATACCCTAGAGGGGATGAATAGGTTATTCAAACTATTTCACAGATAAAAAAATAAGTAACTCGGAGATGTAAACGCAAAAAGTATATAACACACAGATATACCCAGCTTTGGCTTAAAGCCTATTGCTTCCCGCAAAGTTACACTAGATTATATACTCGATTCTTAGAAAAACTGTAAACTCGCACTCTCTGCTAACCTGAATATACTAACCCTATGCCTAGTAACCCTACCTGGACTCAGTACCCTAAGACAACAATCCTAAACTACAACACCTAGCTCACCTAGAAAAAATCTACAGTTCAATAAAAAGAAAATATAAAAGAACAACAATAAAAAACACAAGTCGACGAAAAATTTGAAACAATGTAAAATAGACTCCCTTCTTTCTTCATGTGATTATTATGTAGCTTGCTTCCATAGTGCATTACTATTCTAGAGTTGTTTGGCCGAGACTTGCAAGAGCTTGCTCCAATGCTCACAATGGATGTTGTTTGAGGGAGATGCTAAATAAGATGGTATTGTTGTAGTTGTAAAAGTGTCTCACATCTATGTTTGGAGTTTGTTGATAAAGAGGTGCTTTGTCTTGAAAAGATGATCTTATTTCGATATTGAAAAGCTTATTTTGCCTGTTTTAGAATAGATTTGAAGTACTACACATGAGTAAGGCTTCTATAGAGATTGAGATGATAATGAACATAATTGTATAAAGGAGATGATATTTGATGATCAGATTTTGTTTGGTAGATGAAGCTTTTTTTTACATCCGGTGATTTTCTTTTGATGTAATGTATAGTTTTTATAGGCACATGGAGGGGATGTGTATGTATGAAAACAAATATGTAAGAGGATATATGGAGAAGGAACTGATTTGTGAGATAGTTTGTTTCCATGTATACAAAATAAAATCTGTGTATAATGGGGAAATAAATATGGGTGAGGATATATGAAGAAGGATTTGATTTGTGAGATAGCGTGTTTCACTATATACAAATTAAAATCTATATATAATGGAAAATAAGCTATGTTGTATCTTTCAAAATATATCGTTTGATTGTGTATACAATTCTGCGCTTCCATTCCCTATTTATTTCCATTTCTTCATATATACTGCCTCTGATTGTGTGTGTATTTCCTTGCTTCTAATTTGTATTCATTTCACTTTCTCTATATATAGAGTCCCTGATTGCATACCGAAGTATTTCCTCCATCCAATCCTTATTTATTTCCTTTTCTCTGTATACGCTGCCTTTTATTATACTGAAAATAAAAAATTTCACAACCAGTAAATATACAACACTAGACAAACACATTAGATATAATATATATTTATTAATATCCAATGAAAATTAACTACAATATGCGACAATATTTCCTTTTTAATAAAATAAATATATATTATTTTTACAAATAAAATATGTGATTGAAATGTAATACATGTGAAACGGGAATACAAGATGTATTGGACGACAATTTAAACAGAAAAAGAATTGTGCTTTGATGATTTTTAAACCGTAACACACTGTGAAAGCAAAATCAATTATAAAAATGTATCTGTTATCATCAAATAAGACATATACCAATAATCTCTCCTTTTGATGATAACAAACTACAAGTTAAGATTTGACATGTGTAACTTGTGCACTTTATATCTTTAATCAAAATCACAGCACAATATATGTATGTTTCAATATACAATATGCTGCCCTATTGATATGCTCATCTACATATGTGGCATATGTGTTCTAGAATAAAATATCAAACCAATAATATTTCTATTAATATTAACAAAGAATTCACACCATCATTAAATCTAAACCGCTCTCTCCCCTTTTTGTTTTCATTAAAAGTATAAATATCAATTTAAAATGGTGAGAAAGTGATACTAAATGATGAAACTCGATGAAAATATATATAAAAAAGTATCTAACGAAAAATCAACCACAAATCATAGTAGCTATATTGATCAAATTCATATCCCATGGGTGGAAAGAGAGTGACAAAACTACGTATAGTAATATGTAGCATGGTTCAATAAACAATAAACTCAACCAAATAATAATCCGAGTGAAGTATTTATGTGAGGATATTTTTCCCAATCTCATCATAGATAAGATCAAAATACTTGCACCCATGCATTGCCGTGAGGTCTATTAGATGAGGGTGAAGCATTGCTTGATGGTGTATACACCTATGCTAAAGAATTTTCAGCACAGGCTGGATACCTTTAAGTGATATAACTCTACGCCCATACTGCATCCATTTTTCATGCATAGCTCTTTAGCCATGTAAACTTAAAATTTAAAATATATTATGTGTTTTACTTTTCACATGGAGCGTGTATATGACTTGTCCCCTATGCTCACTTTTAAGTCAATAATCTTTATGTCATTCTAACCAACACAAGCATAAAACTAAAAATTATGAGTCGATAGAATATGAATATCAAATGGTAGATTCAGAGATGGTATGGGATATGCAATGGTCAAAAATAGAACTTTAAAGTATGGTTTATTATCAAAAAAAATCATAGTATCATTATTTAATCAAGTACAAAATGCAATATCCTTAATCATATAAGTAATCAATATAAATACTTTCGAAATTCACATAGAAAGTTCAATCGATCATGATATGATTTCAAAAGTAAATTTTTTGTAAATATCCCAAAAATATTTTTAGTTTTATATTCTAATCTTGAATATGCAATATGAATTTGTTTTAGAGCTATTTGTGTAAAGAGGAGCACATGGAATAAAGGTATACATACTAATATATCAAAATAAAAATCAAAGGCTCATTCTTAGAAAATTTCATTTCAAAGCCTAAAATGTTTTCTCCATTAATCATCTCAAGCTTTGAATACCAATAACCCATCTCAAGAAGTTCATCACAATGTTTAAAACTTTCATTTCAAGTCAATTCCATAACAAAAATTTTAAGCATTAAAATAAGATCATCTCATGAAGTTTCAACATTTTCATAGAAATTCCCTAGTCAAGACTCTACCATCACAAGATTTTTTTTCATTGAAAAACTCATGTCAAAAAAATAGCTAAAGTTATCATTTAAAAATATTCACATCATGAATATATAAGGAGAGCAAACAAAAAAATTCTAAGAAAACAAAAGCATATTTTTGGATTTTTCAAAAAAAAAGTTCTAAGAAGGGAAAAACAAAAACATGTTTTTGGGTTTTTGAAAATGAAATAAAACAAATATCTAAACTCTCCAAATATGCATGAAAAATTTAGTTAAATATCAGTCAATTAATCTATAAAACATATGAGCTATTAAAACATTAGACTGGAGGAATCACAAGAGTTAAAAATAATACAGATATCCTGAGTAGAAATGAAAAATAACATCTCATGATAACACTTGTTAACTGGGCAGCTCATGTGGCAAACAATAATACTACTTATACTCTCTACGTGTCAGTGGTGTTGGACAATGGTACCTTAGAAACAATGGTTTTACGTTCGATATCTTGAATCATTATCAACAAGTTAAACATGAAAAATAAGCATCGTCAAAACAAACATACTGCAACTCCTCAATGTTAATCGAAATGGCTCTAACATATGAATTTCCTAGCAAAGTAGTCTTTAAAATTGCATTTTTTTTCACCATTGTTATTCAAAGTGCATGGATCTCCATTTTTTTCCTAGGCTAAGGAATATTATGATTATCGCTAATCAAATGCGTATAACAACTCGAAATCTGCCTCCATCGCAGTTACTCCTTAGCCCTTCTTTGTACCTACATGTTAGAAGTGGAAGTGAGTAGTCTAGAAAGAGATGTAATACCACATTTGTTGTTTACAATTGAAATCTTTGACACCCAAATTTGTTTATATGGCAAACCATTGATATTAACGAATGTACCCTTAGAGAACCAAATTTGTTTGACTTGTTTATTTATGTTCCCATTTCAATAGTTATTATAACTATATCTAGCATTGTCAGACTTTACACATTTGGAAAACACTCTTCTCCCTCTAGTGGTGTTACGAGTCATTTGTTTATAAGTTGACTCTTTTTCAAATCCAAGTCCTTTTCTTTTATTTGCAACGAGTTGATTTCCTAATAACATATTAAACGAATTTTCTCCAATGGAAGGCTTTCAAATAATCAATTCAAGTTCATTAAGTTTGGATTTTAAAATATTATTCACATTTATTAGCTTATAACAACGACAAATAGGAACTTCTCTTTTAAGAATCATTCTGCTTTAAGACCATATTTCCATTTTGAGCACTTCTATTTTGGTTTTTACTTCAAGCATTGCACAATCAAAAAGCTGGCCTTTTTCAAATTCAATTTTTTCAAAATCATTGAGTTTATCAATCTCTTTTCCAGTTCATGATTTATTCGAATAATTTCAGTTTTTCTATTTTTCAAAACCACGCTTCCACTTTCAAGAATTTTGAAATTTCCTTTAATGTCTTTTGATTCCTTTTAAAAGTTCATGCATTTATCGCATTCAAGATTTTTGATCTTTTCGGTTTCATTTTCAAGTTCATCTAGAATCATTTCTGTTTTCACCAAATTATCTTTTTCAAAAATTATCAGTTTGGAATTTTCAGACATTTTAAAATTTTCCAACTCCTTTTGTAAAATGTTGTTTTTGCAAATCACACAATTTCATTTTTCTTCAAAAAAAAATTCATGTTCAGGCTTTTGAAAATTTTCATTGAAACGAAAAAATTCTTTTTATATTTATAACATTTTTCGCAATCAAATTTTTTCAAGTTTCTTAGCATTTTCAAGCTCTTTTTCCAACTTATCACTTTTTCTGATGCAATTCAAACTTTTTAGATTTCAATTTGTTATTTTTCAACTTGAGGCTACTAATATTTCTCGTTAATTCATGACATAAGAGAAGTAAATCTTTGAATGATAAATCACATATCTTATCATCTATTGAGTCGCTACCATTATCATATTCACTATCATATTTAGAATCATCTCTTGTAAATCTCGTCTGACACAGTTCTCCTCTCTTATCATCATTGGGGAGTTGTTCGCTATTATTGACTTTTCCACCATTTTTTGCATCAAGAGTACTCCAAATTTAGCATGCAAAACAATGGGAGTTATGGTTAAATTGAAACTTATTAAGTATAGAGATGAGAATATTCATAGCATTAGCATTAAGCGAAAAATTATTCTTATCAAGCATATCCAATCCATTTTTAGTGATATCCCAAATATGACAATCAATAGATTTAAAATAAATTCCATCCTATACTTGCAATATGAAAAATCTGTTTTATTAAAAATAGAAGGACTGAAAATGCATTGATCTTGCTAAAACTACAACAACTAAGGTTAGACATTATATCAGTTTTCCCTAACAAACCTACTTTGATACTATAACATTCTAGAAAAATATAAATAATTTATATTCAAATATATGGATTAATTAAATATTTGAATTTTTAATTAGATATTAATTAAATGGATTTAATAGCCTTATTTAACTCCTTTTAATCAATAAATAATAATGGTGAACTCATTTTGTAAATTACAATAACAAATAGTGTAAGACCCTACCGTTATACCCATGTTATTAAAGAACATGATAAATGATGTTATCTAATAATATGGAGAATACGACTTGTGAATGTTATTAAAGAACATGATTAATTTTTACAACTTTTATTCCTAAATGTTGTCTTATTTCTCTTTTAACAACATTTTTAAAAATGTTGTAAAAGCGTTACTATTTGTACAAAACTAAATATTAACTTACTACAACTTTTTTAAAGTAGTTTTACTCATAGATATATGTTAATTTTTTTAAATATTTTTAGTTTTGTTTAAAATATTATAATAATTTATAATTAATAACAAATATTTAATACTTATTTAAATAATTTATAAATGGTAATTTATAATTAATTTATAAATGAAAACTTATTATAATTAATAACAAACAATTATTAATAAATAATTAATAATTGTTATCTATAATCAATAACTACTTTTTACATTTAATAATCTATTATAGTCAATTATGAATAATTAGTAAATTACAGTTAATAATTTATTAACATTGCAAATTGAGGCAGATTACCGATGGTATCATTTCGAAGCTATTTTGCAGCGGATTTTCGAGGAATTTGCAAGGGACGCTTATTTTTAAATATTAATTTTGAGAGGCTTATCTTGTTTAACCATAATGACTTTTGTAATATACATATTCAATAATTAACAACTAATGATTAATAATTTAGATTTAATATTTAATCATTAATTTTTATTAATTAATACTAAATATTTGGTAGTTAATAATAAATATAATTAATTACTTTTAATAATGAATTAATAACAAAATTTAATTAATTACTGTTCATTATAATTAATGGTTTATAATTAGTAATTTATAAATAATTATTTATCTTTAAGAATTTACGATTTACAATTTGTAAATTATAATCAATAATTTATTAATACTTATATATAAACAATAATAAATAATTAATAATTTATTAATACATGGTTACTGGCGGTACATGAATTTTTAAAGCGCGCATTCCCTTTCTAAATTTCACTAGCCACTAAAACTTAACTTTCCCTAACCCTATATCCCAAATCGCCTTCCTCTCTATGCCATTTCTAAATCCCATGGCACTCTTCAACCTAAAACAACAATCTTAAGCCTCTCTATTAGCCTCAAGATATGTAGCATCTACGGCAAATTCCCTCAGCATCCATGGCAACTTCCCTCAAGATATGTAGCATCCACGGCAACTTCCTACCCATCGCCAAATCTTCAACGACCTTCCTATTCATCATCGATTCCAATCATCCCACGGTAGGCGACTGAATTATCCAAAGGAGATAACTTACTGCTCATCGATAAGGCAGCCCGGGCGGTAATCGATTTCTCTTACCTACTGTTTGGTGCTGCAAGGCTATCAGCTCCAATTGCCCTATTGCTGCAACTGTAAATTTATAATTTTTCCAATACTCATATGAATTAGGTATTGTTAAAATGCAGTGGTTGAGGACAACAGAATCAAGAAACATATATAAATATTCTAATACTAATGTTATTCTGTATTAAAACTCCTGTATTTCTTATACTATTTGAGGATTATGGGAACATGATTCTTTCACCATCTCATTTTTTACTTCTACTTAATCTATTGCCAATGAAAGTTGCATAAACTTTTTGTGTCAAGTTGATAGTTTGAATATATCAATTTTTACTAATGTGGTTTGAATGTTTCATTGTTTAACTTAATAGGTAGGATAAAAATGAAGGTAACTTATATGATTCAGACCAAAGAATTATGTGCCGACCAGTAGGATTTGAGAAAAGATTACATTGGATTTGTGTAATTGGCATTTTTCTTAACTTAGTTAAGAATAAGTGTGATGTGTATAACTATATATATATATATATATATATATACATTAATTTGTCATTCAATTCATTACAGGTTGAGAAGACTTTAGAGGGAAAATGTTTGCTTGGAAAGGTTTCTATAATAAGCAGATATTGGCATCTTGTTATTCGGGGAATATATGTTTGAGGAATATATGTTTACAGGTTTCTAGATTTTTTTCTTCATTTTGTTATATGTGGAAATTAATTATGTGAATCTAGATACCTTAAAAAAAACCACAATATTTTGCATTCAGGTTGAAAGGAGGCTACAATATAATATTCACTCGCAAAATGTATAATCTAATCAAGCAATAATGTAGCTTCTTTTAAATAAAATATTGCAAAATTGAAGATATATAATATATATCTAATTATTCTTCTAAAGGCATTGGATTAGTTCAAGTCATCTAAATGATAATATTTGTTATCTTATGATGTAGCGCGCTGTATCAATCGTGTGAATTCGAGATCCTTAGGTCGTTCAGATGTTTCAGCTGCTCTAGGTCGCTCGAGTATTTTAAGTCGTTCGCGACCTAACAACTTAAAGTGTAGACCGCTCCAACGACCTAGTACACCAATTCCTAAGTCGTATACAAGCTGTGTGGACCGACCTAGCGAGTTAAGGAAACTGGTGCGTATTTCGTTAGGTCGCTCTGACCCTTCGAGCTAAGAACTTGACGAGCTACGACCTGAGTTAGGTCGCTCAGGCTTTAAATCGCTACATTTCTTAACTCGCATGAAGCATGCCGCGCAAGTGTTAGGTCGCGTGAAGATGTCCCAGAAGCATTCTCTTAGGTCGCTTCCAGAAGGTCACTGCCGTGCTTTCCAGAGTTGTTTTGTTAGGTCGTGTAACCGTTAGGTCGTATATTTGTTAACTCGTGTAATGTGTTGTAATTGTATTTTCCTTAAGTTGTAACTCATGTTGTATATATGTTGAGTCGCATTGTTGTAAGGTCATTTGTACTGATGTTACTTAGGTCGTAACTCGTAAGTCGCAAGTACCTGGTTAGGTCGGCCGTGTATGTTGTGTTGTCACCCTATAAATAGGGATGTTGGGTCATTTGTAATCTAGGTTGATTTTGAATAAACTTTTGTTAAAGTGCTTTGTGCCTCTTGAAAATTGGAAGTTGAGTGTGATCTCCTTTCTCCATTTTCGGTTATTCGAGTGCGCTCGAATCAATGGATTTGAAGCCGATTCACGGAATCTCGTGCGCGAGATCAACGTCGAAGAATCGTAGATCTTTTAACACAGTATCGTGCGCGATCAACGTGTTGGGGATAACTAGAATTCGGTATCTTTTGGAGATCAACGAATTTGGGCATTCGGTATCTTTCAATCCATCGATTTATATTGCTTCATCTAATCGTTCTTCGATTAGTTTGACACGAAATCCACATTTCGTCGTCATTCATTATAATCTGCTGCGTCATCTTACTACTGCTTTGTTTATGAAACTCGTTGGTAGATATTTATATATGTTGTCTATAACTATCAATCCCTTTAGAAATAGAGCTAGCTTAATCTCAAAAGCTACTTTCAAAAAGAGACAATTGACAGGTCATTGCCCTTCTTAAAGAAAATTTAAGGGCAATAGCCATTGTATTGACTCTTAAATATATAGATATTTATTTTCCTTACATATATGCATCTAAAATATACATATATTTATTCATAAAAAATGACCCGCTAATGATTATTTGTTACTGTAACTGTACATTTTACCTTCTAGGCTAAAGCGTTGGGAATAAACCAGTAAAAACTATGCCTAATCACAAAAATTATTACATGCATGATCATTATTACATGGGCCTTATTATATGTAATTTGATGTTAATTTACTTATTCCATTTGTCCATGGACATTCTAGTTCCCATGTTATTGGAAAATGTAATTTCTTCATTATTTTCCTTCAGTTAACTGGGGATATAATTGGATTTTTCAACTCATACTTCTTTTTGTGTTGACTTTAATTCGTTAATAATAGAAGTTTATACTGACAATGAATAACAGCATAACAAAAGGAAGCACAACAAAGTTCAAAAAGTTATTGTCACATCCCGCCTTTTTGTACGCTTTAAATCGATGATAAACCACACATGTCAGACTCAAACTATACAAAAGAGCGGATTGGTATTGGGGTGAATAAGAAAAGTAGAGAAAGAAATAAAACAAAATAGAATCTATAGCGGAATGACAAAATATAATAATCAAATAACAGTTCATGAAGCTGTTTGCAAAACATTTGATTATAATAGTATAATATAGAATCAGAGTTACCTATAACAGAGATGAATAACAATACAGCGGAATAGTATGAATGTAGTGGAATAATATAATAAATAATAGTAATACAGTCTTCGTCTTCGTCCTCCAGAAATAAGGTCTTCAAAATCCTAAAATGCTCAACTGACCCGAGCGATTTGACAAGACAAAACACTCGAGTCAGAACTAAAAGATCTTACGTAAGTTAAATCAACGGTAATAAATATAAGTGTAAACGGCATCGGAGATGTTTACGGGGTATGCATCTCCCATACAGTGTCTAACATGAGTGCAGTAACTTAAGAGATGTTCGAGATTTACATCTCCTAAGGATCAGTTAAACTATCTACTATGTAGTAATATACGCTATTATAATGATGTCTAAAGTAAAGTATAATATACTTAAAAATAGCGTTAAGGCGTTACCCATATCTCCCTTAACACATTTTATATATTCCTATAGTCTATACAGTACCGTAATCTTCACCATACTGGGCGTCATCAGAGGGCACTCCATAGGTATGGTACAAAAAAATCGTATAAGGCGCGTTAGGGTAGGTGACATGGCACAACGAGGCAATGCCAGGGTAGATATACCAATTACGCATCTGGAATGGTGGTAACGCATAGAAGCTACTACCGCCCACCTCAAGCCTCACTCCCAAAATCAAAAGGTGCACCCAATCAATCACAAAGTAATAGAATGGTATCGAAGAAGTGCGTTCGATAAGAGGAGCTACCTCTTTAGACCGGAATCGCTCCTGTTTTAGCCACCTTATGCCGACTCACGAGAGTCGGGTCCACGTACATACCTCAATAGGCCGTCACCACCATTCTACTTCATTCTAGAATCTCCACGTCGCACACGGTTGTTAAAGTGGTTTTCAGAGTTGGCAGAGAATATGACAGCTTTCGATCTTGGTCTCTTTAATAACCAAACGTTACTTTAACACCGTGGTCATTTCAAAATAGTATATATTTCAAACCAAAATATCATTGCCATTTCAAAACCCATATCAATACGATATCGTTTCCATTTCGAAACCAAATAAGATATCATTTTTATTTAAAAACCAAATCAATATAATATCATTTTTATTCTAAATATATTCTCTTCCAGAATCATAGTACTTTCAAAGTTATAACACTTTCAAAACCAAACACTTGAAAATATGACATTTTCAAAACATAATACTTTGAAATTCATAGCTTCGAAACTATAAATTTCACCACTTAAACAGTTTAGATGTTCAAATAGTATATATAATAAAATAGTTTTAAGTTTAACATTACTTTATAAATAAAATAATTTCCTCAACTTCCCAAATTGATTCAAATCAACTTAAATCGAAAATTTAATTTAAATCAAATCTCAATTCATAAATTTTAACTCAATTCAGTTTTCAATAATCCATTTCAATTTATATCAATTCCAAATACAGATTTTGAACCTCAAATAAACCATTTCAAATTCCTTATATTTCAAAGCTTTAGATATTCCATAATTTCAAAACTAAATTTTTGATAATTCCGTATATCAAATTCAATTACTATTATTTAGATTTGAAATGTTTACTTAATAAATCGAATATCATTTAAGTAAAACTTTTAAACTTCAAATAACTGAATATTCTTTCAATTTATTTAACTTGATATATTCATTTAAATGAACTTGATATATTCATTTGAATCACTTTAAACCAAAATCAAGTTATAAAAATCATACCCCTTAAAATCTCAATTTTATTAAATTTCAAATCAATTTCATATTTTTCTTCCAGCCTTAATTTTATTTAAGCCATTATAAACTCTATATGAAATATAATTTTAAATAAATACTTAACCATATTATATTTTAATAAAATCAAAATTTATTATTAAACTTACTTTATATTTTAAAACAAATTTATACATAGCTTAAAACCAAGAATTTAACTATATATAAGATAACATTTATATAATATCCAAATCAATATTTTATAAAACCATACATTCCTTTCCAAAACCATAGAAATTCTTTCAAAATATTTATATATATAGACCACGGTGTCTGTTATAATTTTCTATCCTATGGTCAAGTGATACGGATATTTATCATTTCAATCCGCAATTTAAATTTTACGGTTATATATCATTTCAAACCGCAATCCCGAATTGAATAAAAATCCATAACGAACTTGCAGTTTATGACGATATAAATTAATCATCCATTCAACCAACATCAACAATCAACATCCATCACAATCATCATCCAAAACAATCAATAAATATCAACATAGAACTGATAATCGGTAACAGGTACTTACTGGCAGTTTATATTCAATAGTAAATTAAATAACAATTTAATTCAAATAATGTAACGACCCGGTGTTTTTGATCCCGAAAATTCCAAATAGTTAGGAAAAAGAAGAAAGAGATAGAAGAAGAAACAGAAACACCAAAACACAGATTCTCACATTCGCAGCGGATCAAAATATAATATCAAATAAAATAGCAGTTATACAAAGGAAAACTGTATTAGTTAGTTTACATCAATACATGAGAGTTACAACAATTACATAAATACTGGACAATTAAGATTAACTTGTCCCAGATAAACTACAATATATCACCGCAGAATACACTCTATACGTTCACGCCATCCAGCTCGCCTCCTGAGCTCCAGAAACATCCTTACCTGAAAATCTATAATACTCGGTCTGACCCGAACATTACATCAAAGTAACACCTGGGTCAGGCTGGAAACCAGCGTGAGTAAACCCATATAATATGAAATACCAAGCTATAACATATGTGAATATCAGGGTAACTCGTACCCTTTTACGAGTTCTCATAGTCAACATCTATCACACAACAGTTTTAGGTTAAATATCCATATTACACAATTCATTCCATTCCAGCCTGTTTAATACCACATATCCAATTATAAAGTATTTTGTAGATTACAAAACGATGTGGTTCCGGGTATTTACTGATACCCGACTCCGGTCTCATTGAATCTCATGTCATCTTAACCCAAGTTATTCAATTAAATACAATTCAATTTTAAATACAGAATGTCACTTTTTACACAGCAATTCATCATTGATAGATAACCACATTATCGCTGTCCACCTAAACATATCATATCACAAAACATTTCATATCAGAGATATCAACCAATTCAAGGCATTGAACATCATTCAATCATTCATAAGCAAGATTGATCACTTCCAAAATTAATTTAATTTATCTTTAATTAGATTAATTACTAACCTTTAATAACTTAGATTACCTTTACTTAACATTAATTAATCACAAACTAATTAATTAATCATCTTTTAATTATCCATCTTAATTAATCATCCTTGATTAATTATACTTTAATTACATTAAGTAAATAGCCTTTACTTAATTTCACAAATTAATTATCCTTAAATATTCACAGTAATTTTCCTTAATTAATTACTCAAATTAATTATCTTATAACCACCTACATTGATTAACTATCCTTTAATTAATCACACTCATTAATTAACTAACCCTTAATTAATTTCCTTAATTAATCAATCCTTAAATTAATTAATCCTTAATTAATTAATCCTTAATTAATTAATCCCTTGATTTATCGATCCTATAATAAATTACACCAAGTAATTAATCCTTAATTACTTCCATTAAGTAATTATCCCATTGGTTAGTTATCCTTAATTAATTAACCTTTAATTACCAATTAAATTAATTAATCCTTAACAAATTTATCTTTTAATTACTTACATTAAGTAATTAATCTCTAATTACTTACATTAGTTAACCTCTAATCACCAATTCATTAATTTCTAATTACCAATTAATGAATTTCTATTAATTAATTCATAATTCTAAACTATTGATTAATTAATCCTTAATTAATCAACTTTAATAACTTTCCTTAATTAATTAATCTTTAGTTAATAACCAATCAGTTAAATAATAAATCTTAATTACCCAAACCTGAATCAATTTTAAGGTAATTCATTTATCTTAATCACTTTCTTAATCATTATCAGAACTTATAAACTTTGGAATTAATTATCATTAACTTAAAAGGCATTAAGTTTAATTAAAAATTTAAAACACTTAATCTTTCAATTAAAATACTTAATTATCTGGTTAATTAAGCTTTTAAAAACATCTTAAGGATAAACTTAATTAATAACTTAAAATAAATTTTCAACTTTAATAAACAAACATTTAATAATCAATTACCATTTAAAGGAAATAGTTTTTAAGTTAACTAGTTTTAAAACTTGACTTTGTTAAATTTAAGTTTTGAAAATAAAATTACCTTACCCGAGTAAATCCAGGATCTACTCGACTAACACCCAAGTTACCTCAACTTTTTCCCAAGCTTCCTATTTCTTCATTAAATCTTAGTTTAAATTTAAAAAAAACTGTTATACTAAAACACTCTCGTATACTCGAAACAATCCCGAGCTAAACCATAAGGCAAACCCACGTTTTCTCGAGCCTTACCCTTAGTCACCTCCTCTACATCCAGAGCTTCAACAACTACAGACACACGACAACACCGTGCACATGTATAGATGGTCGGAACGTCTCTGACCATTACCACTACCTCCGGTAAGTCGAACTCGACCTCACTAGACGATATCGATCACCCGTGCTTCGAATTGATCACGAAAACGAGAATGAGCCAGAGAACCCAAACTTGGGAACGAACCATCACCCAAATTTCCTCCTCGTGCTGCCACCACCAGCCATCAGAAACGTCGACCTTTCGACCATCACCTCACCATAGGCCACGAACTAAATCCCCCTCATGCGATCACCTCTGGCGATCCACCGACCCTGCACAAAGCCTAGCAACCATCTGACCAAATTAACACGCCTAACCCTAGTTTGCCAATGTCTGGCCACCACGGCCGTAGATAAATTCCTTCACCATTTTTCTAGAGATTCCCGACACCCCGGCCACCTCCAGGCCAAACCCCGACCTCTAAAACTTCACTGATCACTAGAAATCGCTCGAAAACCAAATTCCAATTAACATGCAATATCTCATAACTTACAAACTTAAAATTCATGATGTCAAACTTAAAAATCTTAGTTTCCGAAATCGAAATTGATTATACACCTGAATCAAACATTTATTATGATTGAGACTTTGACATGTATTAGAGTTCTACTGTTCTTCTTCTTATTTTTAAAAACTAGCTCCAGATTTAACTTGGAAATATTTTTAAATCTGATATCTTGATATAACAAACATATTTTATTTACATATTGAAGTCTAAAGAATATCAAATGAAGAGGAGTTAAATTTGGAATCCTATTTGCAACCTGGAAGATGTAGAACAAAACAAAAATGCAGAAGCACGGACATACACACAAAATTCTATATACCTATATTCATGTATTTATCTTAAAACCATCATGCAATCATTTATGCAAACATTTACCACAGTCTCACTTCAAGAAATTTCCACATGCATCAAGTTTTAAACTGTTTAAAACTTTAGTTTACTCACCTGTTATGATGTTGAACAGAGAACAAATTTCCAGATTTAAAGGTTGCTAACATCCCTCTGCTACAAGCTTTTTGATCTATACTGAAAATTAATTTGCCTTGTTTGAATTAATCTTGAATCAACTTTCTTTTCTCAGGTTAAAAATATTGGAACAGCCTTGATTTTTGATGATGATCAACTAGCTTTCTAAATGATTTGTTTGATCTGTTTTTGAATCTGAAATTTAGTTGAGCTTCAGTTTCTATATCTGGTTTGGTTTCTAGTTTTAGTTTTGGATTTGAAACATATGAAAGAAAATTGAAAGGCAAAAATATAAATGTTTATATGTTTTAAATTTCTTTTTAATTGATAAATTTAAAAAAATGAATGACACATGTATTACATGTTGCAATTTAGTATACACTTGTCATTATTATTTTATAAATTGTTTACACTTGTTATAATGTATAGAGAATTAATTTATATTTGTAATTTTGTATTTTAATATGTTTTTAATATATATTATTAGCGCCAAAATTGGTCACTAACACCCAAATATAAATGAAAGCACCAATTAACAGTTACTGATAACAGATAGAGTGTGTGTAGAGAGTAATAATATGAAGAGCGGTTGAAATTAAAATGAAAGCAGTAAAGAACAACAGATTTTATAGTGGTTCGGCTAACTCTGGCCTACGTCCACTCCAGAAGTTTTCTTTCTTATTTATATGAGAATCAATTACAATTACAATTACAAAATGGTATGCTAGCCTTAGCCTTAGAAAATAGAAAGTCAGAAAGCAGAGGAGAAGAAGAAGCCCAAGAAGATCCCTCATTTGGAGACCCACATGTTGTATTTATAGGCAAAACCAGGTTGTTGGGCCTCCCGAGTAGTTTGGGCCCATCAAGGGTACCGAGGTATCGAGGTGTCGAGGTACAGAGCTACCGAGGTGCCGAGGTATGGAGGTATGGATCTACCGAGGTATGGAGGTATGGATCTACCGAGGTATGGATATACCGAGGTATGGATCTACCGAGGTATGGAGGTATGGATCTACCAAGGTATGGAGGTATGGATCTACCGAGGTATGGATCTACCGATGTATGGAGGTATGGATCTACCGAGGTATGGATCTATTGAGGTATGGATCTACCGAGGTATGGAGGTATGGATCTACCGAGATTGGATCTACCGAGGTATGGATCTACCGAGGTATGGATCTACCGAGGTATGGAGGTACAGATCTACCGAGGTATGGAGGTATGCCGAATGACTCATCCAATGTCGAACGAGATTTATGCCGAACCTCCACCATGTTGAACCATGTTTAATGCCGAACCATGTTTCCTAGACCCAAATTATAGTCGGTTCATTTTTATCCGAACATATTTCCATCTTCCAAGCACGCTGCGTCATTCATCCATCCAATCGACTGAATCCATCGTACATCAGCCTTGACACACGCATAGTCAATTAAGTTAATTCCGCATATCCATGGCCTTGCCAAAAGGCGGGTTAACACTTGCCCCCCAAAACATGTCTTGCTAATGGAAGATGTGTTTTGTAGCTCAATAAGCTGGATGTTCGTATCCTGTTAACGGCCTGCAAATAAATTAATAGCCTTATCTGACCACGAATGACGATCGTTCGGAATCGTATGTCATTCAGGGTGGTATGTGACCATTCGAGGTCGAGTTATGATCGTTCGCGATCTAGTGCCTTTCGAGGCGAGTCGTGACCATTCGAGGTCGGGTGCCGCTCGAGGCGAGTTGTGATCGTTCGCAATCTAGTGCCGTTCGAGGCGATTCGTGACCGTTCGCGATTGGGTGCCGTTCGAGGCGAGTTGTGATCGTTCGTGATCTAGTGCCGTTCGAGGCGAATTGCGACCATTCGTGGTCGGGTGTCGTTCGAGGCAGTTGTGATCGTTCGCGATCTAGTGCCGTTCGAGGCAAATTGTGACCGTTCGTGGTCGGGTGCCGTTCGAGGTGAATTGTGATCGTTCGCGATCTAGTGCCGTTCGAGGCGAGTCATGACCATTCGCGGTCGGGTGCCGTTCGAGGCGAGTTGTGATCGTTCGCGATCTAGTGCCGTTCGAGGCGAATTGCAACCGTTCGTGGTCGGGTGCCGTTCAAGGCGAGTTGTGATCGTTCGCGATCTAGTGCCGTTCGAGGCGAATTGTGACCGTTCGTGGTCGGGTGCCGTTCGGGGCGAATTGTGATCCTTCGCGATCTAGTGCCATTCGAGGCGAGTCATGGCCGTTCGCAGTCGGGTGACTTAGTATCATTAATGTCAAATTTCACGTTCGAGTGTGTTTCTGAACTGTTTGTTGTGGCGGTTTACCGCCATCTCAGAGCATGCCTAAGGATAGTTCATGACCCCGTACATGTGTAAGTGGCTTAGCCATCATGGAATCACAAATAGCATATTTTCATTCAAGATGAGTCATCCACGGAAATGTCAAACTAAATCAAGTCCAAACATAAGAAATGGAAAATAAAAGCAAAACAGGGACGTCCAAATGCAAACACCTACATTGATGCAATTTATAGTTGTATCAGAGCATGCTTGAGGATCGTTCGTGGTCTTGTACATGTGTAAATGACTTAATCGCGTTGGTGTGGAGTTTGCCACTTATTCGTCATATGGGGCCTAAGTTCTAGGCCGAATCCTGGTCTCTCCGGACCCTTGCCGAACATAGTCCATACTCGACGACCTGAATAAGTCAATTCACCGCGTTTGGGCGAAAAGACTTACCCCTTGTCGGGCACAATCCATACCCGACAACCGTTTACCAAAAACCAGATAAAAATCCAATCAAAAGCCAATCCAAAATCCAGATCAAATTAGAAAACAAAAAATCCATATCGAAAATCCAAACCAGTATCCAAACCAAAATTCAAACCAGGAAACAAACAGAACCAGGTGTTCGAACCAAACTCCAAAACCAAACCAGAAAAACAGAAATCTAAATCAGGAAACAAACAAAACCGGGAGTTCAATCCAAACTCCGAAATAGAATCAGAAAAAGCAAATGTCCAAGCTAAAATGGCAAACCAGAAAACCAACCAAACCGGGAGTTCAATCCAAACTCCAAACCCATACCAAAGAAAAGTAAACGTCAAAAATACGAAAGAGGGAACCAAAGTTTGCAGAAAAATAGAAAGAAAGTAGGATTTCATAGACTCAAGTAGCACAGTTTTTTGTCATCTCAGAGCACGCCTAGGGACCGTCCTCGATCCCGTACGAGTGTAAGTGACCTAGCCGCATTACTTTAAGTTCTATTACTTATTCAAAATCATAAACCTGTTTAGTTGATAATGAGCTGTCGTTTCCCAGATCCAGTGCCATCTCCGTTCAAGGTAGGTGGTAGTCTTTCTATGGATTGGTCCAGCATTTCCTGGTGGTATGCCCCCGAGTCTAGATCCATCCGGATTGATAGCCGTCTGCTGATAGGGGGTTTCCCCCTGCTGAGCCATTCCCTCTGCTTGCTGGTTGAGCGTTTCAGATCCAGCTCCATGGATCTGAGCCCCTGCCTTTCCTGCTCGTGCAAATTGTCTGAGAAGAGCCTGCATCATCTCCTCTTGTCTTTTCATCATGGCTTCCATTTCCTTTCTGGTGATGTAAATGGATGCTCCACCTGCTCCATTTCAGAGGAAGCCTCTTGACTTCCCTCCTGATTGCTCCTCTCTATCGCTTGCTTCCTCGCTAATTGTCTAGCCATTGCTCCTTGAAATCCAAGTTTCCAACTCCAAAATTCCTGAGTGCTTCAGTTCTCAGTGAAAGCACTAAAATGTTAGCGCCAAAATTGGTCACTAACACCCAAATGTAAATGGAAGCACCAATTAACAGTTACTGATAACAGATAGAGTGTGTGTAGAGAGTAATAATATGAAGAACGGTTGAAATTAAAATGAAAGCAGTAAAGAACAACAGATTTTATAGTGGTTCGGCTAACCCTGGCCTACGTCCACTCCAGAAGTTTTCTTTCTTATTGATATGAGAATCAATTACAGTTACAAAGTGGTGGGCTAGCCTTAGCCTTAGAAAATAGAAAGTCAGAAAGCGGAGGAGAAGAAGAAGAAGAAGCCGAAGAAGATCCCCTATCTGGAGACCCACATGTTGTATTTATAGGCAAAACCAGGTTGTTGGGCCTCCTGAGTAGTTTGGGCCCATCAAGGGTACCGACGTATCGAGGTGTCGAGGTATGGAGCTACCGAGGTGTCGAGGTATGGAGCTACCGAGGTATGGAGGTATGGATCTACCGAGGTATGAAGGTATGGATCTACCGAGGTATGGAGGTATGGATCTACCGAGGTATGAACAGAATGACCCATCTAATGCCGAACGAGATTTATGCCGAACCTCCACCATGCTGAACCATGTTTAATGCCAAACCATGTTTTCTAGACCCAAATTATAGTCGGTTCATTTTTATCCGAACATATTTCCATCTTCCAAGCACGCTGCGTCATCCATCCATCCAGTGGACTGAATCCATCGTACATCAGCCTTGACGCACGCGTAGTCAATTAAGTTAAATCTGCATATCCATGGCCTTGCCAAAAGACGGGTTAACATATATATTTATAATATTTCTTATTTATTTTTATATTTAAAAATGTTTTAAGTGTTCTTAATATTTAAACTTCTCTTTATTTATCTTAAATATAATTTGAAAGAAAATGAAATAAAAACCCAATTATATACTTAATATATCCTTTATTTATATTTATAAAATCCTTTAAAGACAATGATATAGAACTAATTATACTAATAATAATAATCATATTTACATATAAAATTATAAAATCCAATTTACTTTTAAGATATTTACGTTTGAATTTTAAATCCAAATTCTCCTTATAAAAGTCTACTTATATCTGTTAAAATTAGTACTCATTTTTTTGCTTAGGAAAAGATAATTTTAAACCATTTTAAATATTATATAAAGAAGATTACCACATTATTATTGCTCAAAAATTCGAGTTACCACATTATTAGCTAGAATTTATTCAATACTTAAAATCAGAAAAATCACCTTTTTATCATTTTTTTAAAATACTTTAAAAATCTATATAATATTACAAAAATAGTTTTTATAAAAATACTTTTATAACTTGATGTTTCAACAGGTCCATCCTCATTCTCACAGAAATTCGGTCATACGTTAATCAGGCGTAGGACTGAAGATATATAAGTACTTAGCAGACCCATTTTAACATCCAGTGAAAATACTTGAAAAATAATTTTATTGAAAATATAGAAAACATTTTAGAAATTGAGGAAACATCTTTGGTGAGAATGCTCTGGAAATCATCACCCCCATCCGTGGCCGCAGTTAACCCGATGGTTACGTTGTCATCCCGGCAAAATCCATAAATAAATGTAGGCACTCCGCGCCCCTCGATTACACCATGGAACCTGCTACAGATCGCAGCTACATCTTGGATTACGTTGTTATCACAACAAAAACCCATATAACTGTAGGCATCAGCGCCCCCGAATTCCGCTGCCAAAAAAATCAAACTTCTCCACTTGACCATAGATCGCAGTCTACCGATGTTACGTTGCCTTTCCAGCGAAATCAAACGTAGACTGTTGACACTCACCACCACATGATTTCCTCTATGGTCCAAAGTAGATCGCAGTGGCATCGAGTTACATTGTCATCACAGCATAACCAAAATGCTCTGTAGGCATCAGCGCCCTCGACTTTCGCTACCCAATAACCCTCAGGAACTTTAGTTTTTCCGGACTTCCTCACAGGATCCACTTTAGAACCCCCCTTAGGGCTCAAGGCAGTACCAACCTATGGTACTCCTAAGAAGTTCATTTCAAAGGAGCGTCTTTTTCCCCAGAGCCATTTTCAAAACACTTTATACTATGCACATATAGTATTTTCCAAATCATACACCTAGTATGAATCCCATATAAATCTCCTTTCCCAAAATTGATTATCCCAAAATGGATAATTCTCAAACTAGGCTTTCCAAATTTCCAAAATTGATTTTTCCCCTAAGTCAAAAGCCTTTCCAAAATCCATAGGTTCTAAAAACCTTTTCTCAAAATCATTCTCATAGGATCCTTTATATATATATATAGATATATAACTTTAAAAATCTTTGGATAACTTCAAACTTGTATAAATTCCCATTTCATACTTCAAATACTTTCGATAACCCTTTTCTTCTGGCAATAGATTCGACAAAGCGAGTTTATCAATTATATATACATAACTTCGTTTATGCCAAATCAATATTCAAGCTTGATTACTCTATAAAGTCACTTACCATATTACTTACTTCCATAAAGTAAATTTCTACCATAGAAATATCCAACTTCCACTTTATTTCATCATATATTTCACAAAATATACTCTTCATTTCAAAAAAATATTTTACATTTCTTATCCATAAATTTTCAATATCAATTTCATTCTAACCCGTACGATGTGCACATATCATCCGTACGCAATATCAATCTGATCGCTCACTCGATCACATAATTTCTTCACCGAACTAGTATCGTCCGCCCAACTTCCTAGTGCGAACTCAGATCTGGTTTCTTGATCAGAAACTGTCATTCTCCTTGCATATTCATAACTATGATAGAGAATTTCCAGAACAATGAAAAATCTATCCAGGTTCGCCGTCGAAAATCGAGTGAAAAATCCAAACTCGGGTCGATATATTATCTCGAAATTTTGTGCTCGAATCTGGATCAAATCACTATGCGAATAGAATAATATACGTACATCCTACGTATTTATCTTCATTGATTATTAGCCAAATCAATTTCTCTTTTCTATTCACATTCCCTTAGATTCTTATTCATTTGTTCACAATTGCCTCAATCCCCATTTGGATTATCTCTTTAATTCTTATCTCAATTGGTATTTAATTATAAACAGTTTGAACTCTGTCTAGCTTAAATTTAGAAAATAACATGAAAAGTTTAAAATAGATAAGTAGTTGCAAAATATTTATTAGTTTCTAAAATAGCTGTAACATAGTTAAGTAGTTATAAAATAATTGTAAAGTAGTTAGATAATTGTAAAACAGTTGTAAAATTGTTAACTAGTTCCAAAATAATTATGAAATAAGTAAGAGGGTTTGGATTTTTTTAAAAAGAAAGATTTTATAGTAAATATCTTGGTAAAAATAGATTTAAGAAAGCTTATATAAAAATTATTTATTTTGAAAATAGTCCAGAGCCAAACTGTTCCATTTCCCAATCTCCATTCCCATCAATTTCCCATCCATTAAATTGATTCAATCCCAATTCAAGTTGAATTAACCTCAATTTCTTTCCAAATTCAAATCAAATCCCATTTGTATTTACTTATCAACTTCAATAAAAATTGCAAATCATTCAAATCAAATTTCAATTTGAACCAATTTCAATTCATTTCAATTCCAGTTTGAATTAATCCCAATTCCAATCTCCACTTTTTAAATCATCTCGAATTATATGAATTCGAGTCAAACTTTCCAATGTTGATTTAATTACTTAAATAAAATTAACCTTTACTTTTTAATTTAACAACCTAAGTCCTTACATAATTAAATTTTGAGTCCAACATTTTAATATTTATTCAAATCACTTTTACTTACTTATCTCAAGTTTTCCAGAAAAAGTTCAGAACTCTTTAAGCATTTAATTCTGAGTCCAAATCTCAAAATTCCATTTAAATTGCCTTTACTTCCATATAAACTTATTTCTAGGTTCAAATCATAATTTAAATTCTTTTTAAACAATTAAATCTTTGAAATCCAATTTATTACCCAATTTAAAATTTCATCAATTTCAGTTTGCAAGTTCATTCTAAATATTCTAATCTTAAGCTCAAAGTGATTTCATTTTCACAAGTTAAATTTCAATTTCATATCGTAATTTCCAGATCAGGTTATTCATTCAAACTTATTTAACTTCCTCCAAGTTAAATTCGATTTAATCCTATTAACCTTGCTCAAAATTGAATCCTCCATTTCAAATTTAAATTTCATATTAATATCCAATCCCATTTATAAGTTTAAAATTTATCACTTTGGGTTGTCACATCACATTCCAAGGAAAAATTTAAAACTCAGCACTTAGAGTTTATTTCAAATCATCTTTGATATTATGTATATCCCTCATATATACATATTTATTTCCTTTGCATACCAAGTTATCCTTAAATTTTAAACCACCTTTGGTTTTTAATTCAAAACAAATTCCTTTAAATTTTCAAACAACTCTTGTTTGAAACAGGACCATTTCATTCAAATATATTAAATAATGTTATTTATTATTTCTTTATCACTTTGAAATAATTTTCAAATTTCTGGACCTAGATTTAAAACATCACAATTTAGATCATCCTCAATTCCAATTTATAAGTCATACGCACCTAAATGTTTTACATCCCTAAAACATTTCATTTTTCTTACTCATTAACATACATTTCATTATTAAACACAACAACCATTTATGATAATAACCAAGATTATCATATCTGGAAACTAATCCATTATTATTTTATTCTGAAAACACTTTTACAAATTCAGGATTTTAGTTTCAATTTGGATCCATTTCAACTTATCTCCATTCAATTTCAATTTTGTTATATCACTTAATTCTCATTATTTTATTTAATTCCAATAATCAACAACCAATTTCTTTATATATTGGAAAAACTATTTCTTTATATATCAAAAGATAAACTTATATAAAAATCATTTCTAAAACCATTTAAAATCTTTATATAAGAAAATAACAAGTACGCTCTCATATATATATATAAATATATATATATATATATATATATATATAGACACACACACTCAACTCATTCTAGGGTACCATTGACCCTATCCTTAATTCGTATCGCCCACCAGAACCAAAGTTCTTGCTTATCCTTCGGCTCTGATACCAAATGTAATGACCCGGAGTTTTCGATCCCAAAAATTCCAGATAGTTAGGAAAAAGAAGAAAGAGATAGAAGAAGAAGAAGAAACAGAAGCACCAAAACACAGATTCTCACATTCGTAGCAGATCAAAATATAATATCAAATAAAATAGCAGTTATACAAAGGAAAACTGTATTACTTAATTTACATCAATACATGAGAGTTACAACAATTACACAAACACTGGACAGTTAAGATTAACTTGTCCCTGATAAACTACAATATATCACAGCAGAATACACTCCATACGTTCCTTCCATCTAGCTCGCCTCCTGAGCTCCAGAAACGTTCACACCTGAAAATCTATAATACTCGGTCTGACCCGAACATTACATCAAAGTAACACCCAGGTCAGGCTGGAAACCAGCGTGAGTAAACCCATATAATATGAAATACCAAGCTATAACATATGTGAATATCAGGGTAACTCGTACCCTTTTACGAGTTCTCATAGTCAACATCTATCACACAACAGTTTTAGGTTAAATATCCATATTACACAATTCATTCCACTCCAGCCTGTTTAATACCACATATCCAATTATAAAGTATTTTGTAGATTACAAAACGATGTGGTTCCGGGTATTTACTGATACCCGACTCCGGTCTCATTGAATCTCATGTCATCTTAACCCAAGTTATTCAATTAAATACAATTCAATTTTAAATACAGAATGTCACTTTTTACACAGCAATTCATCATTGATAGATAACCACATTATCGCTGTCCACCTAAACATATCGTATCACAAAACATTTCATATCAGAGATATCAACCAATTCAAGGCATTGAACATCATTCAATCATTCATAAGCAAGATTGATCACTTCCAAAATTAATTTAATTTATCTTTAATTAGATTAATTACTAACCTTTAATAACTTAGATTACCTTTACTTAACATTAATTAATCACAAACTAATTAATTAATCATCTTTTAATTATCCATCTTAATTAATCATCCTTGATTAATTATACTTTAATTACATTAAGTAAATAGCCTTTACTTAATTTCACAAATTAATTATCCTTAAATATTCACAGTAATTTTCCTTAATTAATTACTCAAATTAATTATCTTATAACCACCTACATTGATTAACTATCCTTTAATTAATCACACTCATTAATTAACTAACCCTTAATTAATTTCCTTAATTAATCAATCCTTAAATTAATTAATCCTTAATTAATTAATCCCTTGATTTATTAATCCTATAATAAATTACACCAAGTAATTAATCCTTAATTACTTCCATTAAGTAATTATCCCATTGGTTAGTTATCCTTAATTAATTAACCTTTAATTACTAATTAAATTAATTAATCCTTAACAAATTTATCTTTTAATTACTTACATTAAGTAATTAATCTCTAATTACTTACATTAGTTAACCTCTAATCACCAATTCATTAATTTCTAATTACCAATTAATGAATTTCTATTATTTAATTTATAATTCTAAACTATTGATTAATTAATCCTTAATTAATCAACTTTAATAACTTTCCTTAATTAATTAATCTTTAGTTAATAACCAATCAGTTAAATAATAAATGTTAATTACCCAAACCTTAATCAATTTTAAGATAATTCATTTATCTTAATCACTTTCTTAATCATTATCAGAATTTATAAACTTTGGAATTAATTATCATTAACTTAACAAGTATTAAGTTTAATTAAAAATTTAAAACACTTAATCTTTCAATTAAACTACTTAATTATCTGATTAATTAAGCTTTTAAAAACATCTTAAGGATAAACTTAATTAATAACTTAAAATAAATTTTCAATTTTAATAAACAAACATTTAATAATCAATTACTATTTAAAGGAAATAGTTTTTAAGTTAACTAGTTTTAAAATTTGACTTTGTTAAATTTAAAGTTCTGAAAATAAAATTACCTTACCCGAATAAATCTAGGATCTACTCAACTAACACCCGAGTTACCTCAACTTTTTCCCGAGCTTCCTCTTTCTTCATTAAAACTTAGTTTAAATTTAAAAAAATTGTTATACCAAAACACTCTCGTATACTCAAAACAATCCTGAGCTAAACTCTAAGGCAAACCCATGTTTTACTAAGCCTTACCCGAAGTCACCTCCTCTACTTCCAGAGCTTCAACAACTACAGACACGCAACAACATTGTGCACATGTACAGATGGTTGGAACGTTTCCGACCATCGCCATTACCCTCGGCAAGTCGAACTCGACCTCACTACACGATATCGATCACCTGTGCTTCGAATTGATCACAAAAACGAGAACAAGAACGAGCCAGAGAACCCAAACCTGGGAACGAACCATCACCCAAATTTCATCCTCGTGCTGCCACCACCAGCCATTAGAAAAGTTGACCTTCCGACCATCACCTCACCATAGGCCCACGCACCAAATCCCCCTAATGCGATCACCTTTGGTGATCCACCGACGCCGCACGAAGCCCAGTAACCATCTCGACCAAATTAACATGCCTAACCCAAGTTTGCCGATGTCTGGCCACCACGGCCGTAGATAAATTCCTTCACCATTTTTCCAGAGATTCCCGACACCCCGGCCACCTCCAGGCCAAACCCCGACCTCCAAAACTTCCCTAATCACCAGAAATCGCTTGAAAACCAAATTTCGATTATCATGTAATAACTCATAACGTACAAACTTAAAATTCATGATGTCAAACTTAAAAATTTTAGTTTCCGAAATCGAAATTGATTATACACCTGAATCAAACATTTATTATGATTGAGACTTTGATATGTATTAGAGTTCTACTGTTCTTCTTCTTATTTTTATAAACTAGCTCCAGATTTAACTTGGAAATATTTTTAAATCTGATATCTTGATATAAAAAACATATTTTGTTTACATATTGAAGTCTAAAGAATATCAAATGAAGAGCAGTTAAATTTTGAATCCTATTTGCAACCTGGAAGATGAAGAACAGAACAAAAATGCAGAAGCACAGACATACACACAAAATTCTATATACCTATATTCATGTATTTATCTTAAAACCATCATGCAATCATTTATGCAAACATTTATAGCAATCTTACTTCAAGAAATTTCCACATGCATCAAACTTTAAACTGTTTAAAACTTTAGTTTACTCACCTGTTATGATGTTGAATAGGGAACAAATTCCCAGATTTAAAGGTTGCTAACATCCCTCTGCTACAGGCTTTTTGATCTGTACTGAAAATTAATTTTCCTTGTTTGAATTGATCTTGAATCTACTTGCTTTTCTCAGGTTAAAAATATTGAAACAGCCTTGATTTTTGATGATGATCAACTAGCTTTCTAGATGATTTGTTTGATCTGTTTTTGAATCTGAAAAATTTGGTTGAGCTTCAGTTTCTATATTTGGTTTGATATCTAGTTTTAGTTTTGGATTTAAAACATATGAAAGAAAATTGAAAGGCAAAAATATAAATGTGTATATATTTTAAATTTCTTTTTAATTGATAAATTTAAAAAAATGAATGACACATGTATTACATGTTGCAATTTAGTATACGCTTGTCATTATTATTTTACAAATTGTTTACACTTGTTATAATGTATAGAGAATTAGTTTATATTTGTAATTTTGTATATTAATATGTTTTTAATATATATATTTATAATATTTCCCATTTAGTTTTATATTTAAAAATGTTTTAAGTGTTCTTAATATTTAAACTTCTCTTTATTTATCTTAAATATAATTTGAAAGAAAATGAAATAAAAACCCAATTATATACTTAATATATCATTTGTTTATATTTATAAAATCCTTTAAAGACAATGATATAGAACTAATTATATACTAATAATAATCATATGTACATCAAAAATTTTAAAATCCAATTTACTTCTAAGATATTTACATTTGAATTTAAATCCAAATTCTCCTTATAAAAATCTACTTATATCTATTCAAATTAATACTCATTTTATTTGCTTAGGAAAAGAATAATTTTAGACCATTTTAAATATTTTATAAAGAAGATTACCATATTATTATTGCTCAAAAATCCGGGTTATCACAAATAAATTCAAATTAACTAGAATAGGAATTTAAATATATCAACCAGCCACAAATAAATTCATAATTACATCATAAATTAATTTAACAAACATCAAAAAATTTAGAAGTTGTGAGTGGGTTAAAACACTCACCTTTTGAATTTAAATTAAATTAAAATACAATTTAAATTCAAAATTCAAACAGTCTCAGAATTCGTCCAATCCAGCGTCACTATGTCCCAAATCTCAATACGATCCTATTAGAGAAAACTGCGCATGAAACGGACCTCGTATGTGAAAGATACGCGTGTTAGAACATTATACGATTCGAAAATAAAATAAAATAAAATAATCAAAGCAGAGCCACATCACCTCTTCTTCACAGAAACCCTAGCACGCGCAATTTCATGTCGTGACCTAGACAATAAAACTGCCGCCACTATTCACCGCCTCCTTGCCAACGTCGGCCATCACCTGGGATCACCGACGACCAAGCCGACCCCCTCCGCACGCTCTCCTGGCCCGGAAACTCCGCCACGTCGTTGAACGACGACATAAACCAAGCAGCTGCCGCACCATATAACCAACCTAATTGAAAAGAAGGTAGATTCAAAAAAATAGAATATAGGTGAATAAATAAAGCTGAGCAGATAAGGTAGATTCAAAAGAATAGTATCGGGTATGAATAATTAATTCATACCATATGAATTTCAATTTCAAATATTAATACAAAATTTCTTTGTTGGAAATACTTTTATAATAAAATACCTTTATGATAAAATACTTTTATAATAAAATACTTTTATAATAAAATACTTTCATATCGAAACAAATTTTATAACTCGATGTTTCAACAAGTTTATCCTCGTTCTTGCAGACTCTGGCCATGCGTTGATCAGGCGCAAAGCTAGAATACTTCAAGTACTTAGTAGACATGTTTCAACACCCAGTGAAAATACTTGAAAAACCTTCAAAACCGATATGGAAAGTACAATCCAAACAAATCATCTGGATCGCAGATACACAATGGTTACGCCTCGATCCCCCAGGAAACATCCGTACCTTTAAGCATTCACTGCCTTGCAAATTACGCCATGATAACCAAAACCCGTGGACCGTAGGATACATAACAATTTTTATTTATTTTATTTTAGCTCTTATTTCCAACCAATATTTAAAAAATTCACTACCTAACAACCAATATATTGCGACCAAATATATCATTTATAAAATTTATTATATGTACAAAAATATAATAGGAAAAATTATTTCATTTACCTATATTTCAAAACAAATATTGTGTCGGTCTGCCCTATTAAGTGTTTAGAAATCCCTATCGATGTCATAGCGTCCTATGCACCAACCAGAATTTATAAATACAAAACGGAACAAACTAACACAATATCAAAAACTTCTTATAACACTAACAAATACGCTCTCTCATATATATACTCTCAGCGACTCATTATAGGGTATTACTACTTTATTAATAAAGAGTCAGACCCCACAAAGCTAAGGTTTTCGCTAAACCAAAACTCTGATACCAACTGTAACATCCCGCCTTTTTGTACGCTTTAAGTCGATGATAAACCACACACGTCAGACTCAAACCATACAAAAGAGCGGATTGTTATTGGGGTGAATAAGAAGAGCAGAGAAAGAAATAAAACAAAATAGAATCTCACAGTGGAATGACAAAATATAATATCAAATAACAGTTCATGAAGCTGTTTACAAAACATTTGATAATGCTAGTACAATACAGAATCAGAGTTACCTATAACAAAGATGAATAATAATACAGCGGAACATTATGAATGTAGGAGAATAATATAATAAATAATAGTAATACAATCTTCGTTTTCGTCCTCCAGAAATAAGGTTTTCAAAATCCTAAAATGCTCAGACTGACCCGAGCGAATAGAAAAGACAAAACACTCGAGTCAGAACTAAAAGATCTTATGTAAGTTAAATCAACGGTAATAAATATGAGTGTAAACGGCGTCGGAGATGTTTACGGGGTTTGACATCTCCTATCCAGTGTCTAACGTGAGTGCAGTAATTTAAGAGATGTTCGGGATTTACATCTCCTAAGGATCCATTAAACTTCTATTATGTAGTAATATACGCTATTATAATAATGTCTAAAGAAAAGTATAATATACTTAAAAATAGCATTAAGGCGGTACCCATATCTCCCTTAACACATTTTATATATTCTCATAGTCTATACAGTACCGTAATCTCCCCCCTACTGGGCGTTTTCAGAGGGCACTCCATAGGTATGGTACAAACAAAATCGTATAAGGTGCGCTACGTTAGGTGACACGGCACAACGAGCCAATGCTAGGGTAGATATACCAATTACGCATCCAGACTGGTGGTAACGCATAGCAGCCACTACCGCCCACCTAGAGCCACACTCTCAAAATTAAAAGGTGTACCCAATCAGTCACAAAGTAATAGAATGGTATCGAAGAAGTGTGTCCGATAAGAGGAGCTACCTCCTTGGCCCGAAATCGCTCCTGTTTTAGCCACCTTGTACCAACTCACGGGAGTGGGTCTACATACATACCTCAATAAGACGTCGCCACCATCCTACTTCATTCTAGAATCTCCACCACGTACTCGGTTGTTATAGTGGTTTTCAGAGTTGGCAGAGAGTATGACAACTTCCGATTCTGGTCTCTTTAACAACCAAACTTTATTTTAACATCGTGGTCATTTCAAAATAGTATATATTTCAAACCAAAATATCATTGCCATTTCAAAATCCATACCAATACGATATCGTTTCCATTTTAAAACCAAATAAGATATCATTTTTATTTAAAAACCAAATCAATATAATATCATTTTTATTCCAAATATATTCTCTTTCAAAATCATAGTACTTTCAAAGTTATAACACTTTCAAAACCAAACATTTGAAAATATGACATTTTCAAAACATAATACTTTGAAATTCATAGCTACGAAACTATAAATTTCACCACTTAAACAGTTCAGTTCAAATAGTATATATAATAAAATAGTTTTAAGTTTAACATTACTTTATAAATAAAATAATTTCCTCAACTTCACAAATTGATTCAAATCAACTTGAATCCAAAATTCAATTTAAATCAAATCTCAATTCATAAATTTCAACTCAATTCAATTTTCAATAATCCCTTTCAATTTATATCAATTGCAAATGCAGATTTTAAACCTCAAATAAACCATTTCAAATTACTTATATTTCAAAGCTTTAAATATTCCATAATTTCAAAACTAAATTTTTGATAATTCCATATATCAAATTCAATTACTATTATTTAGATTTGAAATGTTTACTTAATAAATCCAATATCATTTAAATAACTTCAAATAACTGAATATTCTTTCAATTTATTTAACTTGATATATTCATTTAAATCAACTTGATATATTCATTTAAATCACTTTAAACCAAAATCAAGTTATAAAAATCATACCCTTTAAAATCTCAATTTTATTAAATTTTAAATCAATTTCATATTTATCTTCCAACCTTAATTTTATTTAAGTCATTATAAACCCTATATAAAATATAATTATAAATAAATACTTAACCATATTATATTTTAATAAATCAAACTTTATTATTAAACTTATTTTATATTTTGAAACAAATTTATACATAGATTAAAACCAAGAATTTAACTATATATAAGATAACATTTATATAATACCCAAATCAATATTTTATAAAACCGTATATTCCTTTCCAAAACCATAGAAATCCTTTCAAAATATTTTTATATATAGACCACGGTGTCTGTATATAATTTTCTATCCTATGATCAAGTGATACAGATATTTATCATTTCAATCCACAAATTAAATTTTGCGGTTATATATCATTTCAAACCGCAATCCCGAAATAAATAAAAATCCACAACGAACTTGCAGTTTATAACGATATAAATTAATCATCCATTCAACCAACATCAACAATCAACATCCATCACAATCATCCTCCAAAACAATCAATAAATATCAATATAGAACTGATAATCGGTAACAGGTATTTATTGGCAGTTTATATTCAATACTAAATTAAATAACAATTTAATTCAAATAAATTCAAATTAACCGGAATAGCAATTTAAATATATCAACTAGCCATAAATAAATTCATAATCACATCATAAATTAATTTAACAAACATAAGAAATTTTAGAAGTTGTGAGTGGGTTAAAACACTCACATTTTGAATTTAAATTGAATTCAAATCCAATTTAAATTCAAAATTCAAACAGCCTCAGAATTCATCCAATCCAACATCACTATGTCCGGAATCTCAATATGATCCCTTCTGAGTAAATTACGCACGGAACGGACCTCGTATGCGAAAGATACGTGTGTTAGAACATTATACGATTCGAAAATAAAATAAAATAAAATAATCAAAGCAGAGCCACGTCCCCTCTTCTTCACAGAAACCCTAGCACGCGCAATTTCACATCGCGACCCAGACAACAAAACTTCCGCTACTATTCCCCGCCTCCTTGCTGACGTCGGCCATCACCTGGGATCACTGAAGACCAAGCCGACCCCCTCCGCACACTCTCCTGGCCCGGCGACTCTGCCACGTCATTGAACGGCGACACAAAACAAGCAGCCGCCGCACCATATGACAACCCTAATTGAATTTTGGCCATCGATCAGACAAGTTTGATCGTTACGAAACTTGAAATCCTATAATAATTCACCGTTACGGATCCGATGAAACTGGTTTCGTCGAAATCCGAGTTAGTGGCTAAAATGGCTATCTTTCAGGTTAATTAAATAATTTAATATTAAATTAATTAATCACTCCTTTAATTAAAATTTAATTATTTACCATTTCTATCATTTCTAATTACAATTAAACTTATAATTCATTAGCCAAAATTTTCATGTCAATCAAATAAGGATTTATTGCAAAATTTATAGTGTTTACCTTCAATTTAAGTAAATTCAAATAAATTATATTTTTAATTTCAAATAAATTAATTCAATTTGTTTCCAAATCTCTTTATTCAATCAATCATCATCTTATGGATAAATTTAACATTAGTATATATCCAATTACCTTAATATTTTTACAGTCATCAACTAAATTCCTATTAACGTAGTTTTTAATTACGTTTAATTGCGATGGATTTAGATCTAATTCAATAGATAAATAATGGGTAAACAATTAATCATTATCACCATTTGCCTAATTTAATCTCATTCATACTTTGTTATCAACAACGAATATTATAATTACTTATAACATTGATTTTATCAAAATACAGTTTATTGTGTATTATTTCATCAATTAATATGACTTTGAATTTATTTTTCAAATTTACTATTTACAATCAATTATAGCCTTACAATTGTTTCAATTAATTGGGATTGCACTAAATTAGTTATTTATTAACTTGCATTAGCATTCTTACATTTCATTACCGGTATTAATTCATTAACAAATTACAAATTTTTATTTATTCCAGATTTAATTACCGAAATCTTATTAAATTAACAAATTTTAAACATCAAAAATTACGGGTCGTTACAGTTATTACATACCTTATAACTTATGCCTAATTGTATGTAATTTACGTCAATCAGAGCTATTCATTGGTTTCGAAATTTCATTTGACTAAGAGGAAAACCAGTTAATCCAAAACTAAACAAAATTTAAGCTTTAAGATTCCATCTTTATATACTGCCAATATGTTGCACGTTCTATCAAATAAATCGTTTTTCCTAATTTTTGATGGTGCACTTTTTTGGGAAAACTGAAAATAAGGATGAGTTCACTGCCTGTAAAAAAAATCATACAAAAGCTTAAAGAGGGAAACGTAGCTCTTCTGATTACAATAACATAGGATCTGGCAAAAGTGCTAGGAATAAAGGTTATTCCAACTTTAAAGATACTTAAAAGACGACAAGGTCATCAAGGAAGTGACCGGAGCAAAAAATTAATGAATTAGTCCTCGCTACTGATTAACGCTTAACTAGAGTACATATCATCAACAATATAGTTAAGTCTGTTACAAACGTCTTGTATAGAGAATGTACCCACAATTACCATACTGCAAATATATAGTAAATTTGTAACCAGTATTTATCTACTAGACTTCCAGAAATGACCAGAATTAAGTTCTTAGATTCTTATAGTTCAAACTGCACTTGAAATGGAAGTTAAAATTTAATAACTTTCAGGATAAAGACTTTATACTCTTATAGTTTGAGGGAATAAATGAACATAAATATATACAAATAAGTACAGTTCATACAGTTGGAGGGAATCGTAACTATTTTCCTTAATACAGTACATGTATATTATTATCAATACTAAAGTGAATAGTAAGTATAGGAATTATGTATAGTGATTTGATGGCCACTAATATTGCCTAGTAAAGGAATTTTTTTGAACCATATTTTTTTCAACTTTGCTTTTATACCTTACAATAGACCGAAAATATTAAAGTGGATAGTTGGTGGATAGGGTTCTTGTTCATCATACTCCACTATCGACAAACACATGCACACAATATACAGAACTTGCATTAAAAAAACTACATACATCAACTATCAATTTTTAAACAATGGTTAAATACATTTACATGATTTAGTATGTGTACCACTGTAATGTAGTGAGGTATGAAAATCACTAAACCAGATAAGCATTCCAAATTATACTTACTTGGGCATGAAAAAGCAAAGAAAAATAAATTACCAGTGTATCCTATTGTGAACCCTCCCTGAAGCTGTTGACAGCCAGAACGGCTTACGGTGGAACCCTCCTACCCACTATCTGTAACATAGTATACGTTATTTCTTTTTCCAGAAAAACATTAGTCAACTTATTCCTCAAATAATCATCCGAAACAATAATCTATTTGTGGAATTTGGGAAAAAAAGATATCGTAAACATTTTAGATAGAAATTAAGCAGGTAAGCAAAAAAACTTACCAATGATTTCGACATGAATGTTCTTCAGCTAAGATGATCCTAAGGTTTTGGAAGCCTATGACCAGAGACGAACAAACTGCAGTCAGAACAACCCAAAAAGCATCTAGTATAATTTGAGTGAGTGAGTGAAATACAAACAAAGGCAGAATGATATATCAAGAATGTTTGACGTCGAACACCTTGGAACATAATGATCGATTTAAGGATATTAGATTTTAGTTATTGGGAAATGAATTCGGTGTTGTATTTGCGGAGGCCGTTAATAATTAGGTTAATACATGAAAGAGAACATATTGTTCTCATGCAGGGGTCGGGAGGAAAAAAAGATTTTTGAACGCAAAAGCACCTATTTTGAAACAGACTTATTTTGAAACGGCTACCCACAGGCTGTACAGGTCAGCGATACTTTGATCCTGTTTTCCTATTTAAATAATTGATTTCAACTTGTCAGTGTTCATTTAAGTGTTTCTGTTGTTGTATCAGGGATTGAAGATACAAGCCTAACACCTTTCTTTGATGACACACTTCATTCACTATTTTTTGTTATCATGACAATCTGTCTGTATAATTCAAGGTTCTAAATACCGGCCGGCACGCCGAAATTCCGGCCATTCCGGTCCGGTTCTGACGATGACCGGTCCGGAAATGCCTCAAAATCCCATTCCGCTGTCTGTCTAGTAAAAAAAAATGTAAAAAATTAAAAATTTTGCTTGCTTTAAATCATTTCAAAACAGAAGCACTGCTTTATTCTCAATCAATTCAGTCATGGGAGAGAATTTTATGCTTTAAATCACCTCAATCAATTCAAAGTTTGGATTTTCAGTAAAACCAATATTTGAAACAGAAATTTCACGTGAAATCGAATCAAATTTCGCTATAAAATCATACGAAAACTAGGAAAATATCAACAGAAACAAAAAAAACCTAACCATTTTTGCTGCTTCATCGATTTCTTCATCGTATTCTTCTTCAAAGTAGCTGAGATCGCCTCGTCGTCGATTCTATCATCGTATTCTTCTTCGATTTCTTCATCGTATTCTATCATCGATTTAGGACACGGCTTTCTTTTAGTTTCTCGTCGTCGATTTGAGCAGACACGAGATAGAAAAGAGAGTGAGGCAGCAAAGGTTTGTTTAGTTTGTTTAAATGGGCCGAATATTGGGTATGGGCTGCAAGTATGTTAACAATAAATACTGCTTTTTACAGGGAGGCTGAAGGGCAAATAGGCCGGAACGTTGATGGAATGCTTGCTGGGTTGGGCCTAGTGCAATATTACTTCTAAATCATGCATTGTTTGTGTCGAGGACTTTGGAGCATTAAAAGTTGAAATCATACATCAAACATTAGCTGGGGTTGGGTTCAACTTTTGAGTTCATGCCCAGCAACTAAGAAATCAACATCCCGGTTTCAATTGATTAGGTATGAAATTTAGACCAACATGCACACTGAAATGCTACAAGTATCATTGATGGACTATATTAGTAAACCATAGAAATTGCTTACAATAATCCTCTGCTATCTTTATCATTCACAGGCACATATTGACTTTGTTTACCAAAACTTTATTTATGCCTGATAAACTAATATTCAAATTTCTAATTTCACTTGGTTACATTTAGTTTTAGATGTGAATAATACATATTATCAGATCTTAAAGTAATTTTCTTCATATGTGCTAATAGTAAGAAAAATGTTAGTGTAAAGCAGTGTCAAAAGTGATGGAATATAATCGATAAAAGATGGGAAAGACAATTGCATCGACCTATTCATGCAACAGGTATTTTTTTTAATTATTGCACAATTATAAAAGTACATATCATGTCAATATTTCTTTGATATATCAAATTGTTTTAGGTTATTTTCTCAATCCTCATATACAATACGGAGATAATGCAACAAACGATGATGAGGTTTTAAATGGATGGACAAATGTTCTTGAAAAAATGGTACCTGATATTGCTATGCAAATTGAAATTTCAAAAGAGGTAATAAACAAATTATTAAACTTAATGTTTAGCGCAAAGAATAACTTGGTTTATTATGAATGATTCGTAGGTTGAAAAATATAGAATGAAACTTGATGTATTTGGTTCTGCAAAAGCGAAACGTGCAGTTAAGTCGTGTCTTCCAGCTATGTGGTGGTCAATAATTGGTAGGGAAGCTGCTCCAAATTTAACACGCATAGCTATGCGTATTCTTAGCCAAACAGTTTCTTCTTCAAATTGTGAAAGAAATTGGACAACATTTGCAATGATTCACACGAAGTTAAGAAATAGAATAAAAATGGAGAACTTAGAAAAACTAGTATTTGTACGTTATAATATGCGATTAAGAGTACGACATGCTAAACGTCAACAAACAACCGACCAACTTATTGATTTAGATTACATCTTTCATGAGGAGGATCCACTTGCAGAATGGACTAGAGAAGCTGAGAATCCACTACTTGATAATGCAAGCGATAATCCTTGGTCGGACAATGATAATGTATCTGCAGAAAATACTGAAAATGATAGTTCATCAAATGATGATTCAGGTAATGCTGGTGGTGACGGTATTGGTTCTAGTGGTTATGGCGTTGGTTCCACTTTTGATGAGTCTCAAAGACATATCCAAAATTATGAAGCAGATGACTATAGTCGACGAAGAGATAGAAATTTGAACATTGTACATGAAGATCAAGGGGATCATGGTGACAGATATACTTCTAACAATGTCCCCAGTTTTAGGTATTCTACATCTGACTATACCGAAGGTTATTCGTATTGTGGGTTAAATCAACCGTATGCTGCTGAGCCATCAAGTAGCCAAGATGAACCCTCACCCTTTGATAATATGATGACGACATTTTTAAGTTCGGATCAGATACAGCAGTATGCTTTTCCAGCATATTATAATCCGACACAAGATGAAGAGAGCGATGGTCAAAATTTATATGATGCTCAAAGAAATAGCTTTTGGTATTAAATTTTTATATCGTATGTTTTGTAACTTCTATGTTACTTGAATAATTTAGTGTAATTGACTATCAGTATTGCATATTTATTTGCATATTTATAACAAAAATGTACCGGAATTCACAAACCGGATTTAAAACGGAATTTCCGGAAATCCCGAAACGGAACCGGGATTTTGAATTTTTCAGATGACCGGAACGGAAACGGAAACCGGTACTTCGAACCTTGTTAAATTTACCGTGTTAATATACTACCCTATTACAAATAATGAAGGAGAAGTTGATTTACTTGTCACGCCTTAATCACGATGATATAGAACAGCAGGTACTAGCTAATTCAAACTTTTATCAATTTGCATTGCAATTATCCGCTTAAAATGAATATAAATAAAATAAAGATTTAATAACTATATTGCACTTGTGTGTGTATTATAATTTTTTATGGTATATCATTATCAAAATGCCTAATGGGTAGTCCACAATAAACTTTCGCAAAATATAATGAATATTTCCATCTGTTCATATACTCAGTTAATCCGTTTCCATCTATGTGAATAAACATATGGGATAACTAATGTACACTTCCATGATCACATCATATAAAACTTCATAACAGTCCATTTTTGTTGTATTTTGGTCTGTTAATAACAAGAAGAAAATAACAATGAGGGGAAGCATCAAAAAATGTATTAACTTATGTACTTGGTTATATAGTGCTGTTATATAGTAAATTAAATTATGTTCAAGAGCTTTAGGTGAAGAGAACAAAACAAGCAAATTAAAGCAGAAGATATTATTTAGCAGGGCATAATTTGGCTAATGATGGTGAAGCATGTGGTTTTGTTTTTTCAGAAATGCTGTTTACAAGAATAAGTTAGACTCTTTAGTCGCAGAAATTGTCTGTAGCATTGTGTTGCTTGCGTCTGGAAAAAGGGATGATAGCAATATGTACGCAACAATTTCAATGTTAAATTGGATGTTTCCCAGTTGATATTCTTGAGTAGACAGTAACTTATTGAATGGCCCTGGTCCTCACACCATGTGGAGTCCATTGAAATATTCCATCTGACAATAACCTGGTAAATGTAGCAATGTCCAAAAATACATGTCTATAATGTTCATTTATGTAAACAGTCAAGATGATAATCTAACCAAAAATTAGTTGAGTATGCCAGTATACCACTTAGAGCATCTCTAATAGTGGAGATGCAAAATTGCTACAAAACAGTCGAGAATAAGATCTCAGGTACAATTGATGGACATACCATAAAGGCCCGATCTAATCCAAAACATCTGACCTGATCCAAAAGTTCCAACAAAAATCGACAAAAGTATAAATAGAATTAGCATTATTGCCCAAAAAGATCGTAATCAAACCTCAAACAGGATCAAGTTTAGATTTTAAAATGCGTAGTTTATATCCTACATATTCCAACACCCCTGAAGGTGATAAGAATTAACTCGTTCTTGTTCATTCACATTGATGTCATATGTTTACATGAAAATTTGAGATAAGATACCTCCTAAAATTGAATCATATATCTATCTATACATATCTTCTAAACTTTAGATAAAATGCCTTCTAAACTTTGCAAATTTTGCAATTGAGTCTATATATATCTTCTAAACTTTGCCAGTTTTGCAATTCTTGTCTCATTTTCTTTTTCCTTCAATTATTGTTGTAATCATTATTATAATCTCACCGGTATGAACTAGTATCATTGGGCTCTATACTTGTGCAGGCTTTAATGGACAAATGTTGGAAAATATCAGAAGCCGGTAATAATGAAGATTTATCCCAATTGTTATTTTCATTATTTGTAAGTTTCTTAACATATCAACTGTGATATTTTTATGTTATGTATGTTGAAGTTGTGCTATTCTGGACTCTGTGAAATCCATATGTATTTTGAATTTTGGTATGAATGTTTCTATGGAATTAGTGTAAGTATTGTTTGTGTTAATAAATTGTTGATTTATTTTGAATGGAAGTAATATGGATTTATGTTGCTTATGGTTTGTATCATTAAAATGTATATTGCAATTTCTAAACAACTATGCTTACGGTAATAATAACCTGAAATGGCTAAAAACAGCCATGTGTCTTTTTTTTAAAATTAAAAAAATTAATATTGCAACATTTTAAAAAAGTAGTAAAAATGTATGCTGGAACTTTTAAAAAATGTTGTAAAAAAGTATATCGCAATGTTTCGAAAATATTGTGAAAAAGTATACTGCAACATCTAAAAACAGTTATAATAAATTTTATTACAACATTTTTTGCAATATTAAAAAACATTGTAAAAGACGTCGACCCCATTGCGACTTGGCCTAATACTACGTTTGCAAAAACGTTGTGAAATCCACATTACAACGTTTTTCTTGATGTTCTAAAAGGGTATGTTTGTTGTAGTGAAGTGTTTTTTCCGAATTTTGAAATAAAGGATAAGTGTTGTCTAAAATTATAAAAGGAGATGTAAATTTGATTAATTATCTTTAATGCTATTTTAAATTTATAAAAAGATTATAAATTTCATTAAATCATTTGCGATAATTAATATTGTTTTAAAATTACAAAAAGATTATAAATTTGATTTATTTTCCTTGGGAGTAATTAATATTGTTTTAAATTTATAAAATATCAATTATCTTTTAGGATGATTAACATTGTTTTAAATTTATAAAAGTATTTTAAATTGATTATCTTCCTGGATAATTAATGTTGTTTTAAAGTTATAAATGATAGTTTATAAATAGTAAAATCTTTAAAAAGGAATGCTTAAAAATAAAGCTAAGTGTAAATTGTTTTGGATTTATAGTAAACGATGTTTTAGTGACATTTGTTTTTGACTTTTCTTAATACACTTAGAAATATAGTTTTCTCTTTAAAAAGAATATTTTAAAGAGTGTTTTTAAAGTGCTTTAAAAATATTTGTGATGTGAAAATCAAGTACAAGTGTGAATTAAATGTTTTAAGAGATTTAAGTTTCATATACAATCATTTTTTGATTCCTGATAGTTGATTTATTGACTATCGATCCTGCTATATTCTTTTTGTTCGTTGATTCAAGATGATTTTGTTGGTTATTTGTGGCATTTACATTCTTGATATTCTTAAAGTTAAGAATTATGTCGAATCAAGATAGGAAGCAACACAGTCCTAACTTGTTTGGCTTCATTGTTCTCCCTGGGGTAGTACTAGTTTGTTTTCGATAGTTGATTCATTGACTATCAATTTTGATATCCTTTGCCGAAAATGATTAAACCAAAGAGCAAGTGGACGTCAAGCTACGTGGAGTTGCTCCATTAGGCTTTCTTCACATCTACTCTAGATTGGATTCGATTATATGGGCCTGGAGATGGGAAATACTTGGATTCTTGGTAAGGTTGGCAGGGTCCAGCTTATACATTTTCCGAGAGCCATCGTAGTTCTCAAGTATATTTTTTAGGGGTATACGTTCGGTAAGGAGGGTGCACCCTCCTAGTCGTTATTGAAAAAAAAAATACCTTTTCCTTATTTGATTCAAATATTTAAATTGTTTTCTTAGTTGCATCGATTAATGCCTGGAGCTCTTATCGACGTTTAATTATTTGTCCATTCTTTCAGGTCTGATTTTGTTTTGACTTGTTACCATTACTTCCTCTATGGATGTTGTTCTTGTGAAGAAAAACCCATTTTGTGTTATCACATAATTTTATACGTTCATCATATTTCTTGAGTTTTCTTATACTGGTTTTCCAGACCGATCTGTATATTATTTTATTATAGTGCTCGAGTCACATCGAGTATTTTTCTAGTTTGTCATTGGTGGGACATGAAGCTCATGAAGTAGAGATGGATGTTCACATACAGTAGTATTTTTATTTTCCGTCGTATTATTATATATACACATCAACAATTGTAAGGACAGGAAGTTATAACTGTTCAGGTTGATGAGGTTTTTTTTTAACTCTGATATACCTTGTATTTTAGAGTGGCATTTTTTGCCGTCTTTGCAATATTATATGTGATCATTCCACTGTGAGATTCTCATTTCCTTTTTTATTTTAGCTTAGCAGTGTTCCTTTTTGGTGCCTGGATGTTCAGCATTCTAATATCGGGGATGAATTAAGTGCCGACTTTCGAGGGTCGTAAAAGGCGGGTCGTTACTTTGGTATTAGAGCTGAAGGTTAAGCAAGAATCTTAGCTTTGGTTTGGTAAACTCATTTGAGATAGGGTAAGTGACGCCCTAAAATGAGTTGAGAGTATTATATATATGGGAGCCAATTTTTTATTATTATAAAAACATATCATGTTAATTGGTTTGTTAAGTTTGAATTCTGGTCGAGACGTGGACCGCAATATCGATAGCAATTTCAAACACTTGAACAAGGAAAACAGACACGACATTGATTTTTGAAAATTGGTAGAAATATTTTGCCTAGGACTATATATTTTATATATATAAAAGAATAGTTTTCAAATTTATATAGTTGCTTAAGGTTTGTTTGTTTGTTAATGATAATATCTTTTTATCATCATTGATATTTGATTTGTCATGCTCGGATATTTTAGGATATTGATTATTGTTTGTTGTTTGTTGATTGTTGAATTCATGCTCAACTAGTTTATGGGAATTTATTTTTTGATAATTGTGAGTACATTAAAATGAATCCCTTATGAAGTGAGTTTCATAATTTCACTATAAGGTGTACGAAGTGTGAGAATTTCGGATTACGGATCTTAAGGCTAGAATAAACACTAGAGGGGGGTGAATAGTGTTTTAAGGAATTACTAAATCTTTTGATTTGATGTTAATTTGAACACAAATGTATGAAATATTCAGACACAGATATGATCACAGAAACAAACATAGATGTAGAAATAAAGTAAAAGCAATAAAGGAAAGAACACACCGGATTTTATACTGGTTCAGAGTTACCCTACATCCAATCCCGCACACAAGTACGGATTTTCTTTCAAAAGCAATTGTACAATTACACCATCGATTTCAAGGCCACGAGGTACACCACTTCAGATTCACAATCCTCTGGGTAGAGATACTTGATTTTACGGGCAACAAGTTCACCCAATTGATTTCACAGGCTACAATCACACCTTTTCTCGCTTGATTGATTTCACAGGCAACAATCACACCTTTTCTCGTTTAGTTTATTACAAAGAAGCCTATAACTCTGAATAGCACTGAGATCTTGTTAAGATAGTGGTAGAGAATCAAATCAGAGATGATCTAGTTAGATTCAATGTTGGTTTCGGCAGAGTAATGGTAAAAATGTATATAAAGAAATGTGGAAAAAGAAGAGGATTGAAATCATAGAAAATATGAATGAAAATTCGTTTAAAACTGCCCCTATTTATAGTAGAACAACATCCATGTCCATTCGTGAAAGGATATGATGAATAGACACTTCTTTTGAAATTCAAATTTTTGAAATCAACTGCCACCTTGTCGACAAGGGATCCTAGGGATTGTCGACAAGCCTAAGGAAATTTTGGTAATTTGTTTTTCTTTGAAAATAACTTCTATCTTATATTAAAACTATTTTAAACTTTATAAATATACTTAACTATAGTTAAAATACATAAATAAGTATAGAGAATAATATTTTGGTATATATAAAATTTTACTATAAATTTATATTTAAATCTAAGTATAAATTTTAAAAGTTAAATAAATTAAAAGATAGTTTAAGGATAATTTGATTTTGAAAATAAAGATTATTTTGAGGCTAAAATATTTAAAACTAGGACAAATGTTTTTGATTCTTTTAAAAGGAAGGTTTTGAAATCATTTTGAAAATAAGATATAATTTTGTAAAAAACATTTTGAATAAAAGTTAGTGGATACAAAACAATGTTCCACTAGATTTTTCGTAGGTTCCATCTTACTTAGGGTTCCATCCCTTTAACAGGCTCGAAGTGGATTCCATTGCACGAATAAATTGGATTTTAAGATGTCGGTGCTTTTCTAGGAGTTTTAACAAAATTCCTAAATAAATTACTTATTATTGAAATCTTGAACTCTTGATAATAATGATACTCATGAGTCTTCAATCTTGATATCTTGAATCTCTATACTGTACAGTCTTCATTCTCGATACCAGCATGGTTAGATCCTGCATATACATATATATCTAAACTATAATGTTGGCATTATATTTTGTAATCTTATTTTAAGGTTGTTGTCATCAAAACCATCATCTCAAGGACTAACAATCTCCCCCTTTTTGATGATGACAACCTTTGTTTATAAAATATTGCTTCAATCCTAATAACTCCCGCTAAAACTAATAACTCCTCCTTAATCTATGCCTAACTATCCTATTTTATACTTGTCTAACTATCCTATTTTATACTTCTCCCCCTTTGTCATCAAAAAACACTAACTTGAAACTATATAACTCCCTCTTAATCTAATACTATATGACATATGATTATAATGATAGTGTTATCATAAATAATCAACACTTGATTCTAAAACTAAAACTTAGTCCTAAATTACTAACTACCCTAACTAAGAATCTATATATGATAATACTTATAATAGTGATAATTGTGAGAATTCAAATATAAGAACACAAATTATTTATTAATTATATATTGTTATATTTACACATGCGTAGAGAACGTAAGTAAAAACATACAACAATAGGAAAGAGAGAAAAGAAACTAATATGTGTCTTTGAAAATGGAAGATCTATGAACCGAACAATTTGGGTAGTGGAAACAGAAATTTCCACGTTGTTCGACTAGATTTCCATCTTTGTCAAAGCACACTTCGCCAACGCAAACAACTTTGTCGTCATCTTCAGCGTGCTTTTCTTCCATGAAGGCTTCTTCTTCTTCTTCTTCCTTGTTGTCCTCTTGCAGTTGATTTCCTGAAGACTCTTCATCAATCAAGATCGGATTAGCATGATTGTCCATTAGAAACTTTTGCAAATTTCTAAGGATTTTGCCTTGCTGTTCTTGTTCTTTGGCCATTCTAAGTTGCACCACTTGAATTTCAGTCATTAGTTGCAGTGCATCCTTCAAGGAATCCTCCATTTTCATCACTCGTGCGAGCGTAGTTCATTGAAATGGTCCAGTAGAAGAAGAAGGGAATGAAAAGGTTGAATTTTTGTTTGATTTGGAAAATGAGGCCATTGTTTTATTATTTTCAAAAGTTAGAACAGAAAGAATGATCAAAATTTTGAAATAAAAAGAATATATAACCACTTATTTGAACTTTGGTGGGAAAATTTCAAAAATAAAAAAATCGTTATATGTCGCCAGGGGTAGGAGGGGGTTGTCGACATGGTGCTTGATATTTTTGCTATTTGATTTATTTTTAATTTAATTTTTAATTATACTTTGTCGTTTAAATTCTATATTTCAGTTATTGAACAATAACCTAATTCTCTTCTTAATTTAGTAAATATAGATTCATTTAAGGGTTTTGTTAAGAAATCAGCAATTTGGTTCTCAGAATTGATATAATCGAGAGTAATTACTTTCTTACTTATATTATATCTGAGAAAATGATGCCTGATATCAATATGTTTAGTTCTAGCATGATGAGTAGTATTTTTGGATAAATTTATTGTACTAGTATTGTCAGAATAAATTGGTGATTTTGTGTTATTTAAACCAAAATCTTTTAACGTTTGTTGCATATATATTACTTGAGAACAAGCCAAAGCAGCAGAAATATACTCTGCTTCGGTTGTTGATAAAGAAACTGTGTTTTGCTTTTTACTAAACTAGGAAATCAGAGAATGCCCCATAAAATGACAAGTTCCACTTGTACTTTTTCGGTCTGATTTACAACCAACATAATCAGCATCACAATAAGATATTAAGTTAAAAGAATCATTTTTAGGATAAAATAAGTCATAATCAAAGGTGCGTTTAACATATCTTATGATACATTTTATGGCTTTTAAGTGGGTCTCTTTAGGTAAAGATTGATATCTTGCACAGAGACAAACACTATGCATGATATCGGGTCTACTAGTAGTGATATAGAGTAGTGATCCAATCATTCCTCTATATAATTTTTGATCTACATCTTTCGAGAGATCTTCTTTACTTAAGTACTTATTGGTTGCCATGGGAGTGGGTTTTTCACTTGCAGTAGTCAAACCAAATTTACTAACTAGGTCTTTAGCATATTTTTCTTGACTAATAAAGATACCATTATCTAATTGTTTTATTTGTAATCCTTGAAAGAAGTTTAATTCAACCATATGACTCATCTCAAACTCTTTTGTCATTATTTCAGAAAATTCTTTATTCATTTCAAAATCAATCCGAAAATGATGTCATCTACATAGAGTTGTACTAGTTGAATATCATTTTTATTTCTTTTAATAAAAAGAGTATTATCTACTTTACCAATTTCAAAATTTGATTGTAATAAGTAAGATCTTAGTCTATCATACCAGGCTCTAGGAGCTTGTTTTAGACCATATAGAGATTTCTTAAGTTTGTAAACATGATTTGGTAATTTTTCATTTTCAAACAGTGGTGGTTGTTCAACATATACTTCCTCTTTTACAAATCCATTTAAAAAAGGCACTTTTAACATCCATTTGATATAATATGAAATTATTATGATTTGCGAAAGCAAGTAGAATCCTAATGGCTTTTAATCATGCTACGTGAGCAAAGGTTTCATCAAAATCTATTCCTTCTTCTTGACAATAATCTTGAGCAACTAACCAGGCTTTATTCCTAACAACCTCTCCTTGTTCATTCATTTTATTTTTATAAACCCATTTAGTTCCATTTATAGTTTTATTTTAGGTCTAGGAACAAGTTCCCAAACATCATTTCTAGTGAATTGATTTAGTTCTTCTTGCATAGCCAAAATCCATGAATCATCAGTTGATGTTTCTTTTGGGTTTTTAGGTTCAATAGTTGATATAAAGGCTACATTGCTCATTTTATTTAATTGATTTCTAATTGTAACAACAGATTTCATATCTCCTAGTATATTTTATATAGGATGATCTTTTAAAAGTTTAGTTCTTTTATTAGGATGATTAATTTCATTATTAGCTTCAGTTGACTCTTGATTTTGAGTGATTAAATCCTCTTCATCATTTGTATCTTCAAAATTTTTGAGATTTTCATCGAATGAAACATGTATTGTTTCTTCGATGGTGTTAGTTCTTAAATTAAACACTCTGTATGCTTTACTTCTATTAGAATATCCGATAAAGATATCTTTGTCGGATTTAGAATCAAATTTATCTAAGTTATCTTTTGTATTTAAAATAAAACATTTACTTCCAAAAATTTCTAAAATATGATACCTTAGGTTTCTTTCATTGAAGAAGTTCATAAGATGTCTTATCAGTTAAAGGTCTAACTAAAATTCTATTTAAAATATAACAGGCGGTAGCAACTGCTTCTGCTTGATAATTTACTATCTGAAAGCATAGTTCTTGCGCACTTTTGAATCGTCCTATTTTTACATTCTACTGCTCTGTTTTGTTATGGAGTTCTTGGAAATGAAAAATTGTTAGCTATTCCCTTTTTATTGAAAGAATTCCTCAAACTTTTCATTTTCAAATTCACCACTGTGATCACTATGGATGGTTATAATTTTTAGAGAAAGTTGATTTTGAATCCTTTTTGTAAAGTTTTTAAAACATTCAAAAGTGTCACTTTTATGTTTCAAAAATATTGTCCATGTAAATCTAGAATAATCATCTAAAATTACAAAAACATATTTACTATGATTTATTGACAGAATTTGAGATGGACCAAATAGATCAAGATGAAGTAATTTTAGAGGTTTTGAAGTTGAAATCATATCTTTTAATTTAAAGGAACTTTTTCTAAGTTTTCCTAATTGACATGCATCACATACACTATCTACTTTAAAATTCATTTTAGGGAGACCTCTTACTAGATCATGTTTTGACGGTCTAGATAAGAGTTTGAAATTCAAATGTCCAAATCTCTTATGCCAATCCAATGGTCACTTGTATTTGCCAAAAGACACAAGTTATCATTTGAAACTTTCATCCTAAGAATATAAATATTCTTTTCTTAATTCCCTCAAATATTATGGTTGAATTATTATCTTCAATGTGACACTTATCTTTTTCAAATTTAATTTTTTATCCATTATTTCAAAGTTGACAAATACTTAGCAGATTATGTTTCAGATTCTTAACTAGCAAAACATTAGTAATAATAGGAGTTTCAGAGTTACCGACTTTGCTGATGCCAATCACGTATCCTTTTGAGTTGTCTCCAAAGTTAACTAGTCTTCCATCTTTGTATATTATATCATTCAGCATATCTGGATTGCTAGTCATGTGTCTAGAGCATCCACTATCGAGTATCCATTTATTCTTTTTGATTTGCACAATTTGTCCAATGTGGATTGATTCATCAACACCCATAAAGCATGTTTCCTGCACATCATACAATTTTGGTAGACAACTTGAATTTGAATATTAATTATATGCATACTCAAGAGACAATGATGATCTGGATATTTTTAAACTAGTATTAACAAGTTTTTTAAACATAGCCATTATAAAAAAAAATTCAAAAATCATATTATGAAACTTTGAAAACCTTGCACTGATACCAAATGTGAGAAATGCGGATTACAGATCTTAAGGATAGAATAAACACTAGAGGGGGGGTGAATAGTGTTTTAAGGAATTACTAAATATTTTTGAGTTTATGTTAATTTGAACACAAATGTAAATATTCAGACCAGATATGATCACAGTAACAAACACAGATGCAGAAATAAAGTAAAAGCAATAAAAGAAAGAACACACCGGATTTTATACTGGTTCGGAGTTACTCTACATCCAGTCCCGCACATAAGTACGGATTTCCTTTCAAAAGAAATTGTACAATTACACCCTCGATTTCAAGGCTACGAGGTACACCACTCTAGATTCACAATCCTCTGGGTAGAGATACTTGATTTTACGGGCAACAAGTTCATCCAATTGATTTCACAGGCTACAATCACACATTTTCTCGCTTGATTGATTTCAAAGGCTATAATCACACCTTTTCTCGTTTAGTTTATTATAAAGAAGCCTATAACTCTGAATAGCACTGAGATCTTATTGAAATAGTGATAGAGAATCAGAGTAGAGATGATCTAGTTAGATTCAATGTTGATTTCGGCAGAGTAATGGTAAAAATGTATATAAAGAAATGTGGAAGAAGAAGAAGAGTGAAATCAAAGAAAATATGAATGAAAATTCGTTTAAAACAGCACCTATTTACAGTAGAACAACAGCCATGTCCATTCATAAAAGGATATGACGAATATACACTTCTTTTGAAATTCAAAATTTTAAAATCAACTGCTACCTTGTCGACAAGGGGTCCTAGGGGTTGTCGATAAGCCTAAGGAAATTTTGGTAATTTTTTTTCTTTGAAAATAACTTCTATCTTGTTTTAAAACTATTTTAAACTTTATAAATATACTTAACTATAGTTAAAGTACATAAATAAGTATAGAGCATAATATTTTGGTATATATAAAATTTTACTATAATTTTATATTTAAATCTAAGTATAAATATTAAAAGTTAAATATATTAAAAGATAGTTTAAGGATAATTTGATTTTGAAAATAAAGATTATTTTGAGGCTAAAAATATTTAAAACCAGGATAGATGTTTTTGATTCTTTTAAAAGGAAGGTTTTGAAATCATTTTGAAAATAACATATAATTTTGTAAAAAACTTTTTAAATAAAAGTTGGTGGATACAAAATAATGTTCCACTAGATTTTTCGTAGGTTCCATCCTACTTAGGCTTCCATCCCTTTAATAGGCTCGAAGTGGATTCCATTCCATGAATAAATTGGATTTTAAGATGCCAGTGCTTTTCTAGGAGTTTTAACAAAACTCCTAAATAAAATACTTATTATTGAAATCTTGAACTCTTGATTATCTTGATACTCATGAGTCTTCAATCTTGTACAGTCTTCATTCTTGATACTTACATGGTTAGATCTTGCATATACATATATATATATATAAACTATAACGTTAGTATTATATTTTATAATCTTATTCTGAGGTTGTTGTCATCAAAACCATCATCTCAAGGACAAACACGAAGAAATTGTTGAGTTAAAAGTCATCTTTTAATAAAGTTGTTTAATATAATCTTAATGGAAAGATAAGACATTTAGAGGATAAAAATTTATGAAAGGTTTATTATAATAAAGGAAAGTCATAATAATATAAGATGATTTTAAAAGTACATTTTATACGAGTATGGTCTATAAAATGATTTATAAAGGTTGTTTTATAAGTAACAAGAGTTTTTGAGAATTTAAATTCCAGTATTGCTTGTAATGATTTAAAAAAAGATTATGAGAAACGTAATAGTGTATTACTAGGAAGTATTTATATGTATAAATATTTTAAAGAGAATTTTTATGAAAGATGCATTTTTTGGGATAGTTCGAGGAAAACATCCCGATTAGTTTTATGGTAATTTGAGTAATCTTCTATGTTATGATTGAATGTTTGCTTAGACAAATGTTGTAGTTCACTGAGTAAATTATTCTCTTTATCAATGTGCGATCGAAATGAATTCGAATCCAAATGAATCCGAAGCAAGTGTTAGTAAATAAATTATTGAAATTATTTTATATATTTAAATATATGTAGTATGATTTCCAAAAGGTTTTTAAATAAAAAATAGGTATTTAGCTCTTAAGTTTCCTTAAAGGAAATTGATTAAAGATACAAGGTATTTTGATAGATAATTTGATAAATGAATTTTTTTTTTAACTCTTGAATAGAGAAGAGATAATTTAACTCAAGTTGTTAATGGATTAAATTTTATAGGGAGGATTTAATAAGCTTGTTTTATTAAAAACATATTTATTGTTTAAACATCTAAGTTGTGTAAACATCTTTCATTAGAACACTCCAAAATAAAGGGATCGAAAGGTTAGCTTAGTTTTAAGACCCATATTATGTTTGGGCCTCCATTTTGAATTTTAAAATAAATTAATTTATTAAAATTAACATTTTGTATATACTCTTAGGATTTAGAAGAATACGATACAAGTAAACTAGGATGGAGTAAGTTTTTTATTTAATGTTTTATAGAGATGTGTCTTTATAAAATGTTTATAAACTTAAGTGAAAATTTATGAAGTAATTCATAAATAATTTTAGTATTGAATGAAATACTTTAAATGAATATGAAAGTAATTTAGAAAAAGATTGGTGTAGTTGTAAAGACCCACTATTTTGGACCATTCAAATCGACAATAAAACCACAGATGTCTGACTTGAACAATTCAATACAGTAGATTGTAATATAATTTGGAGCAAATAAAACCAATCACAGACACAGAAAAATCAGAATAACTCGCAGCGGAAATAAAATAACCATAGTAGTTCATGAACCTACTACAAACAGAGTCACAAAATATCAAAGTCTGAAAAGTAAATACAACAGAAATCCCAGATACATAAATGTCCACTAATACATAAGCCGAATAGAAATACTGAATGTAAATAGACAACAACTAGATAGATAGATAATCTCCAGCAAATTTTCTAGCTCCAGAAGGTGAAATCCAAAGCTGATACTCAAGCTAACCCGAGCGTAAAGCAAAACATGAAACACTCGAGTCAGGACATACATACTTATACAATGTAAACCAACTCAAGTGAACTGTGATAAAATGCACAAATAACTTAAAGGATGCTTGGGACCATCCATCCTTTAAGGATCTGTTAAACTATTTACTATGTAGTGATATATGCTATTATAATAATGTCTAGAGTAAAGTAAACTTACTTAAAAATAGCGTAAAGGAGTTATCCAATATCCCCCTTAACACATATATAATGCCAATAGTCTATACAGTACCATAATACCTTCTGATCGGAAGGCTACCAGAAGATACTCTATAGGTAGACACAAATCAAACTCGTATAAGGCATGCTAGGGTAGGTGACACGGCACAACTAGGCAATGCCAGGGTAGATATACCAATTACGCCTCCGGGCCTGTGGTAAAGCGTAGCAGCCACTACCGGCCACCTCGAGCCACACTCCCAGAATCAAAGGTGCGTACCAATCAATCACAAAGTAATAGAATGGCTTACGAAGAAGTGTGTCCGATAAGAGGAGCTACCTCATTAGCCCGCCAATCGCTTCTGTTTTAGCCACCTTATGCCAACTCATGGGAGTCGGGTCCACGTACATACCTCAATAGAACGTCGCCACCATCCTACTTCATTCCGGAATCTCCACTGCGTACACGGTTGCTAAAGTGGTTTTCGGAGTTAGCAGAGAGTATGACAACTTCCGATCCCGGTCTCTTTAACAACCAAATGTTATTATTACCCATGGATTTTTATTTCAAAACATTTCTATTCCAAAACCATTTAAAATCAAATGCTATTACTTTCCAAATAATATCCATTTCAGATGGTAATCTTTCCAAATCCATACATATTAGTTATAGCACTTAAAAAATGTAATAATTTAAGAATCATAACACTTTCAAAACCATACCTTTATTACAGCGTTTTAAAAATGCTATCAATTAGAAATCGTACTACCTAGGAAATATGATCCATACATATAATAGCATTTCCAAAATGTTATCTTTTGGAAATCATTCTACTTGGAAAATATGATCGATATATATAATAGCATTTCCAAAATGTTATCTTTTTATAAATACAGCATTTTTAAAACATTACCTAAAGTAGTATAACATTTTTAACAATATACTTAAATAACATAGAATTTTGGAAAACATTGCAATTTGGAAATAGTAGCACTTTCAAAACATAACCTAATGTGACATAGCCCTTTCAAAATCATTAACAATTTAGAAATAGTAGCATTTTCACAACATAACTTAAAAGTAACATAGCATTTTTAAAACATAACTGGGTTAACGTAGCACTTTAAAAATGCTACAAATACTACTATAACATGTTTAAAACATACTACTTCAATTTTTATCATAGTTTTATTTTATACAAAACATATCCATTTTATAAAATAAATTCTATCACTATTACTAGGTTACATTTAAACTTCATATTTAATCAAATTTAATCAAATTTAATTATTAATTTATTTATCATAGATAAAATCTTTAATTTAGTTTAAACCATATTTTCTTATAAAATTCTAATATCTCATTATATTTAAAAATCATTAAGCCAAATTTTAAATTAAAATTTCATATATTTAAAGATTCAAAATGCTTAATAGTTTTCATAAATAAAATTCTTAAAATTCTAGTTTTTAGAACCATTCATTTACTTATAAATTTTAACTTATTAAAACCAGTATATATTATATTCAAAAATCCTTAAATAAAATTTTAAATTAAAATTTCATATATTTATAAGTTCAAAATACTTAATAAATTTTATTTTAGAAAACTATTTTTAAAAATTAACCATTGGTCTGTATATAATTTTCTAACTTAGGTAAAGTGATACGGATATGTATCATTTCAATCCGTAATTTAAAAATAAAAATCCGGGTTTATCATTTCAAACCCACAATCCCAAGTCAAATAAAAATAAAAATCGCTTGTGCCTATCATTTCAGCTTATAATGGTTTTTCCCTATTCTACTGTCCATTCGAATATGTATCATTTCAACCCATAGTGATTCTATTCTAGCAGGGAACTTGTAGTGTGAGAAATAGTAAATAAATAAGCAGTATAATATGGCATATCATACCAGGTGATGTAAAAAATATATATACCAAGTTATAACATCATGAAATATCAGATTACAGGCATATATAAATTACTATCATATGGTCAACTACAATTCACATGCCATTCTTTCACAATTATATAAGTATGAATGTCGAGAGTGATAAACTCACCTTCTAAAGCTGGAGACAATAATTCAAGACACACGAACAAACTTAGAAAAGCATGACAAAGCACGAATTAGATTCGAGTGGATGAAGAGCCAAGATTCAAATCTTGTAGACAAATAAATACAAAAAAATATAAATATATAACAACACATGAAAAATATAAATTAAAAAAAAGCAAAAGAATGGGCTAAACAAGACCTAGTTAGCTAGGCCACTTTGGAAATAAGCTTGACCACTTTGGAACATGGCTCGGCCATCAACACAAGACTCGACCACTTTGGTTTTTGAGGCAAACATGCACGTCCATGGCAAGCAAAAGGCACGGCTATGGTTTGGTGAAAGGATGGCACACCAAAAGTCATGTGGAAGGCAAATGGTCAAGGCCAAAATGAAGGGTCATGTGCACTATTTGGTGGTTGTTTGTGCTCAGCCAATGGCACTATGGGTTCGGTCATGGTGCAAAGTGGCTCAGCCTGGGTTCATGGCTGGTTCAGGAGGTCAGGTCACATCAGAAGGCAATGGTCAAGGGATGGTCACGGTAAAGGGATGGAGGTGGAGTTAGGGTGGCTGAGGCTTGCAAGGACGAATTGGATGACAAGGTGGGCTCGGCTAGGGTTTCAAGGCAATATTGGAGATGGACTTGGATCAATGGGTCACGACATGGTGTAGGAGATGAGATGGTGATGGTTGTGATCGGTCTAAGGTGGTGGTGGAATAGATGATGGTCGGCAAGGGGAAGGCATGTGATGGTGGAGGCCGAACTTGCTTGGATCAAAAGAGAAAGGAAAAAGAAAAAGAAGGAGAAGGAGAAAAATGAAACTTGTTAATTTTTCATTCAGGAGATGGAAATGAGAAGAGAGATGAGAAAGGAATATTTTGTACGTGAAATGAGAATGAGAAGTGAGGAGTCTTGAACGGCTAAGAATGAGGAAATAAACGGCTAGGCAAATGTAAATGCACCACTTGAATTTTGAAGAAAGAAACTTAAGTCCTTTGAATTTCCAAGCCTATACAAAATAGAAAATAAAAATAACAATGAAATCGAAGTTCAAACCAAAATAAAATAGAAATTAATATAGAAAAGTAGGGAATAGAAATATAAATAACTAATAAAATACTGAAAATAATCGTGTATAAAATGCTGAAATTAATCAGATTTAAAAAGTATAAAACAGAATTTGACGAAATGAAAAGCAGAGCCAATATCAGAATCAAATTCAACTTCAAAGAAAGAAGATTAGAAATTTAAAATTCAAATTTAAAATTTTCAACTGAAAGTCAAAGTTTGACCACAGTTGACCAAAATATAAAATTTCTAGAAATTCTTTTTCTTATTTTTTTGGAAAATAAATTATAAACAAAATCCAAAATTACATTGGAAAATTCCAAAATTTCAATTTTAAATAATTTAAAAATCAAAGTTTTCAAATAAATTGAGATAAAATATTTATTAAGATTATGGGTTGTTACACTCTCCCACAATCAAAACTTTTTGTCCTCGAAAAGGGACTAGGTACGGAAACAAGGAAAGATAGGATAGAAAAGCAAATAGTACCTAAAACAAACAATTCCGGATTCGAAGCATGCATGCTCTCCTCCATCTCCCACGTACAATCCCGATCGTTTGTACTCCGCTACACTTTGACCAGGTTGGCAGATTTCCTTCTCTGCTGCTTCGTAGCTCTATCGATAATACGAAGTGGCTTCCTCTCGACAGTAAGATTAGGCTCAATATCCAAACTCTCAAGAGCAGAAGGCTGTTTTATTCAAAGATGGATCATGCAGATTCGACGAAGATGTGAAACATGGAATACATTATGCACTCCAAGAAACTTCTCAGGCAAATCCAGGCGATAAGCCAAAGGACCAATCCTCAGGGATGCGGAAAGGACCTATGAACCTAGGAGCAAGCTTCCCTCATCTTTCACTTTATCAAATTATTATTAAATTTATTCCATTTAATATCTTATCACATAAATTAAGTATATTTACTCTTATCATAACTACTCAAGTTTATAAATTCCTTTAAGACTATTTATGTTGTATATTATCCAATTACATACCTTGCTTCTGTATAGTTTAGGTAAGTTATATTGGACTGCAATTTGGTGTTATACAAATAAAATTTTCCAATTCAATTATTTCAAGTTCAATTATTTATCCAAATTTTTTGACTTCACTTTAAAATTGAGATCATCTTTAAATCATAAATTTAAGAAATTAAATCTCCGGTTTATCTCAAACAATCAAGAGATAATTATATATATACTATATATCAGATCAAACCAAATCTAAAATCATATACTTACATATATTAAATCAAGCCATACCTAAGAATTTAAATCAAAATTTTCAAACAAAAGTGTAGCAAAGTTATGAATTGGTCTCTCCTCTTCGAAACTGGAAAATGAATGTCGATGATGCGGCCGCCATCATCGAAATTATTTTCCAGCGACATAGGAGAAGAGCATTTTAAAATTTATATTCAAACATGCTTTTAAATAGTATACATTTTAAAACATTAAAACCAAAGTTTGAAATAACCGGAATTTAATTCTCAAATCCATAATTTATATTAATTTAAATTCCAAATCAGTTTATAAACCATTCTTATAATTTTTTTGTTTATTTATATCTTGTGTCAATAGTTATTGGTTTTCAAGACAATAAATGAAATTAATATTACCATTTCAATAACCCATTCAGTTAACTAATAAATTTCAACTCAATTCAGTTCTCAATAAACCATTTCGATTTATATATATTTCAAAGTTTTAAATATTCCATAATTTCAAAACTAAATTTTTGATAATTCCACATATATATCAAATTCAATTTACTATTAATTAGTTTTGAAATATTTACTTAATAAATCTAATATCATTTAAATAAAGCTTTTAAATTTCAAATAACTGAATATTCCTTCAATTTATTTAAACTTGATATATGCATTTAAAACCTCAAATTTAAAAATATTCAAATTAAATTTATTTGAGTTTAATTCTTAAACAAATCTAATTTCAAATCAATTTCAAATTTATCTTCCAACCTTAATTTATTTAAATCATTATAAACTCTCTATTAGAATATAATTTTAAATAAAATTTAACCATATTATATTTTAATAAAATCAACTTATACACATTCTGTCAAAATAAATTTTCACCAAATACTATAAAATTTTCATTTTCAATTACCAAATTTGAAAACAAAATTGTGTCAGTTTGTTTTGTTCAAGTGTTTTAGAAATCCTACCGATATCGCTGATAAGACGAATCGATCGAAATCTCAAATCAACATCAACAACTCAAACAACACAACATATAAAACAACTTAATATTAATGCAATAACACTCCCTTGCTTGATGATTCTAGAATGGGTTTCAAAATAAGGATAGAAATTAAAATTTGGGAGATTCTAATCACATGAATTCGAAGAAAAATGAGATAGATAAAGGGTTAAGATAAGGTAAAAATAGAAGATTGAAATTACACCTGATAACAGTTATTATAGGTGCATTCAACAAGATGGAGATGATCTTCCTAAGATCCTCCATAATCAAGAACACAAGCATGAAGAAGATCCTCAAGAATCTGATTCACTCTTTCCGCTTGACCGTCGGTCTGTGGATGGTAAGCAGTACTTAGATTCAAATGAGTACCCAAAGATTCCTGAAAGCTTTCCGAAACTGACAGGTAAAGATAGGATCTCTATGAAGACGAACAATCTCCCTCATATAGATCTCAGCCAAACAAGAAGCAGAATGGGTAGACTTGACCAGAATAAAATGAGCTGATTTGGTCAATCTATCCACAAAGAGAGAAGAGAAGAAAGACTTACATTGATCATAGCGATTTCAGCTGGATCAACAAAAACTCCATCACTAGAAACAATACGTCCGAGAAATCGGACTTCATCCTTCCAGAGATGGTATTTCGAGAATTTAGCCTTCAAATGATGCTTTCTAAGAGTCTCCAAAACAAATTTCTCCCTTGACTCAGAGAAGACAAGGGTATCATCGACGAAGACTAGAAAAATTTGTTAAGCACATCACAAAAACACGATTCATCGAATCAACAAAGAAAGCAAGAGCTTTAGTCAAACCAAAAGGCATAACTAACCGTTCATAGAATCCATTCTCAGGCTGAAAAGCAATCTTGGGAATACTTTCTCAGCAACCCTGAGCCGGTGAAAACCTGTGGCAAGATCAAGCTGAGAGAAAATAGTAGCTCTATGGAGCTGATCGAACATATCATTGATGCGAGGCATAGGATATTTGTTCCTTTTAGTGAGCTTGTTCAGCTTTCTATAATCAACACACATCCCTAAAGAAACAGTTGGGGTTTCACAAGAGATAACGGCTTTATGCCTCTTCATCCAATCACCTCCAAGTAATAGAGCAAAAACATCAAAACCCAGAACATAGAAATCACTACTGAAACGGTGACCAAATAGAGAAGTTTAACTGGGTTACAAATCCTACTAAGGTTCGCAGGACCACCAATAGGATTTGAAACATACAAGGGCTTATAAACAAACTCAAAAGAGAAAGAAGATGCTCAAATTTATCCCAAGGATCCACAGGAATAGAACTATGGGGAGCTCCAGTATCAAATAGAACTCGAACAGGAAAATTAAACAGAGGAAAGGTGCCCTGAAGTGTACCTTGGGTAACACAAAAAGTAGGAGCAGGGGTAATAGCAAAATACCAAATGACTTGCCCTTCTGCTCCGTAAGTCAATGGTAATTAAGAAACAAAAGACTAGACTCAACCCAAATGGAAATCCTAATCAAAGAATTTAATTAACAAGGTGGATAAGAAAAGGAAGATGTTAAGAAAAATTGATTTCAAAGCAAGAAAAGTTTATATCAAAATAACCTTTGAAAATCCTTTTAAAATCATTTAATACTTAAAAATACGTTCTCTCACAAAGAAATGATTCTAAGATTGATTTCACTCATTCTTGGATATTTGTACCCTATCTCTAATGAGTTTTTGCTCCGCAGGCTAAGGTTTGCCTAAAACCAAAGCTCTGATACCAGATGTAACGACCCACTACTTTGGACCATTCAAATCGACAATAAAACCACACATGTCTGACTTGAATAATTCAAGATAGTATATTGTAATATAATTTGGAGCAAATAAAACCAATCACAGACATAGATAAATCAGAATAACTCGCAGCGGAAATAAAATAACCATAGTAGTTCATGAAGCTACTACAAAAAGATTCACAAAATATCAAAGTCTAAAAAGTAAATACAACAGAAATCCCAGATACATAAATGTCCACTATACATAAGCCGAATAGAAATACTGAATGGAAATAGACAACAACTAGATAGATAGATAATCTCCAGCAAATCTTCTAGCTCCAGAAGGTGAAATCCAAAGCTGATATTCAGGCTGACCTGAGCGTAAAGCAAAACACAAAACACTCGAGTCAGGACATACATACTTATACAATGTAAACCAACTCAAGTGAACTATAATAAAATCAAAGGTGTGCACCAATCAATCACAAAGTAATAGAATGGCATACGAAGAAGTGTGTCCGATAAGAGGAGCTACCTCATTAGCCCGTCAAACGCTTCTGTTTTAGCCACCTTATGCCAACTCACAGGAGTCGGGTCCATGTACATACCTCAATAGAACGTCGCCACCATCCTACTTCATTCTGGAATCTCAACCGCGTACACTATTGTTAAAGTGGTTTTCGGAGTTGGCAGATAGTATGACAACTTTCGATCCCGGTCTCTTTAACAACCAAACGTTATTATTACCTATGGATTTTTATTTCAAAACATTTCTATTCCAAAACCATTTAAAATCAAATGCTATTACTTTCCAAATAATATCCATTTCAAATGGTAATCTTTCCAAATCCATGCATATCAGTCATAGCATTTAAAAAATGTAACAATTTAAAAATCATAACACTTTCAAAACCATACCTTTATTATAGTATTTTAAAAATGCTATCTTTTAGAAATCGTACTACCTGGAAAATATGATCCATACATATAATAGCATTTCCAAAATGTTATCTTTTAGAAATCATACTACTTGGAAATTATGTTACATATATATAATAGCATTTCCGAAATGTTATCTTTTTACATATACAGAATTTTTAAAACATTACCTAACGTAGTATAGCATTTTTAACAATATATTTAAATAACATAGCATTTTGGAAAACATTGCAATTTGGAAATATTAGCACTTTCAAAACGTAACCTAATGTAACATAGCCCTTTTAAAATCATTAACAATTTAGAAATAGTAGCATTTTCGCAACATAACTTAAAAGTAACAACGCATTTTTAAAACATAACTGGGTTAACATAACACTTTAAAAATGCTACAAATACTACTATAACATGTTTAAAACATACTATTTCAATTTTTATCATAGTTTTATTTTATACAAAACATATCCATTTTATAAAATAAATTCTATCACTATTACTAGGTTTGATTTAAACTCCATATTTAATCAAATTTAATTATTAAGTTATTTATCTAGATAAAATCTTTAATATAGTTTAAACCAATTTTTTACTTATAAAATTCCAATATCTCATTATATTTAAAAATCATTAACCCAAATTTTAAATTAAAATTTCATATATTTAAAGATTCAAAATACTTAATAATTTTCATAAATAAAATTCTCAAAATTCTAGTTTTTAAAGCAATTCATTTACTTATAAATTTAACTTATTCTAACTTATTAAAACCAGTATATATTATATTCAAAAATCCTTAAATAAAATTTTAAATTAAAATTTCATATATTTATAAGTTCAAAATACTTAATAAAATTTTATTTTAGAAAACTATTTTTAAAAATTAACCATGGGTCTGTATATTATTTTCTAACCTCGGTCAAGTGATACGGATATGTATCATTTCAATCCGTAATTTAAAAATAAAAATCCAGGTTCTATCATTTCAAACCCGCAATCCCAAGTCAAATAAAAATAAAAATCGCTTGAGCCTATCATTTCAGCTTATAATGATTTTTCCCTATTCTAATGTCCGTTCGGGTATGTATCATTTCAACCTATAGTGTATCTATTCCAATAGGGAACATGCAGTGTGAGAAATAGTAAATAAAATAAGCGGTATAATATGGCATATCATATCACGTGATGTAATAAATATATATTAGGTTATAACATCATGAAATATCATATTACAGGCATATATAAATTACTATCATATCATCAACTACAATTCACATGCCATTGTTTCACAATTATATAAGTACGAATGTCGAGAGTGATAAACTCACCTTCTAAAGCTAGAGACAACAATTCAACAGACACAAACAAACTTCGAAAAGCATGACAAAACACGAATTAGATTCTAGTGGATGGAGAGACAAGATTCAAATCTTGTAAACAAATAAATACAACAAATATAAATATATAACAACACATGAAAAATATAAATTAAAACAAAGCAAAAGAATGGGCTAAACAAGACCTAGTGAGCTCTGCCACTTTGCAAATAAGCTTGACCACTTTGGAACATGGCTCGGCCATCAACACAAGACTCGAACACTTTGGTTTTTGAGGCAAGCATGCACGACCATGGCAAGCAAAAGGCACGGCTATGGTTTGGTGAAAGGATGGCACACCAAAAGTCATGTGGAAGGCAAATGGTCAAGGCCAAAATGAAGGGTCATGTGCACTATTTGGTGGTCGTTTGTTCTCGGCCAATGGCACAATGGGTTTGGTCATGGTGCAAAGTGGCTCAGCCTGGGTTCATGGCTGGTTCAAGAGGTCAGGTCACATCAGAAGGCAATGGTCAAGGGATGGTCACGACAAAGGGATGGAGGTGGAGTTAAGGTCGTGGAGGCTAGCAAGAAAGAATTGGATGACAAGGTAGGCTCGGCTAGGGTTTCGAGGCAATATTGGAGATGGACTTGGATCAATGGGTCACGACATGGTGTAGGAGATGAGATGGTGATGGTTGCGACCGGTCTAAGGTGGTGGTGGAGGAAATGATGGTCGGCAAGAGGAAGGCATGTGATGGTGGAGGCCGAACTTGCTTGGATCAAAAGAGAAAGGAAAAAGAAAATGAAGGGGAAGGAGGAAAATGAAACTTGTAAATTTTTTATTCAAGAGATGGAAATGAGAAGAGAGATGAGAGAGAAATATTTTGTACGTGAAATGAGAATGAGAAGTGAGGAGTCTTGAATGGCTAAGAATGAGGAAATGAACGGCTAGGCAAATGTAAAGGCACCGCTTGAATTTTTATGAAAGAAACTTAAGTCCTTTGAATTTCCAAGCCTATACAAAATAGAAAATAAAAATAACAATAAAATAAAATTTCAAACCAAAATAAAATAGAAATTAACATAGAAAATTAGAGAATAGAAATATAAAAAACAAATAAAAAAACTAAAAATAATCGCGTATAAAACGCTGAAATTAATCAGATTTAAAAAGTATTAAATAGAATTTGACGAAACGAAAAGCAAAGCCAATATCAGAATCAAATTCAACCTCAAAGAAAAATGATTAGAAATTAAATTTTCAAATTTAAATTTTCAACTGAAAGTCAAAGTTTGACCACAGTTGACCAAAATATAAAATTTCTAGAAATTCTTTATTTTATTATTTTCGGGAAACAATTTATAAACAAAATCCAAAATTACATTGGAAAATTCCAGCATTTCAATTTTAAATAATTTAAAAATAAAAGTTTTCAAATAAATTGAGATAAAATATTTATTAAAATTAGGGTTGTTCCAGTCGTTAAGAAACCAATAAGATTAAGTACGTAAGTTGTACGTAGATTATTTTATGTGCACGGTTCTTGATCTAGGATTTGAGTACATAACTTTGAGGTGATTCACACAGTATGAAAAAGGATTTCTCACTTGATTGTTGATAGCAAACACCTGATTCGAATTCTTGATATGATACCGTGGTTTTCTTTTATAGTATATGATTATGTAAAGAGAATGGAGGTGTAATGACCCATGGTTTTGGTTACTTAAACTAGGCAATTTTATATTTTTATAATCCATAAATGAATTTTTATAGATAAATAATCTCGTTTTAATCAATTAATAATAATGGTAAAGTCATTTTAAAAATTTATTTGCCAAATTAGAAGTTTGTAGGTAAATTGAAAATGCGACCGAAGAACGTTTTTCGGATTTTCGACTTTTTGGCATTGGAAAGTTGTTGGAAATGTTGTTCGTCTTTATGCACTATACACACACACACACATAAGAGTTAATTCACTATATAATAATAAACTTAAGAATATTATCTTATAACTAATTTCAACTTAACAAGTGATGTGACAACATATATATATATTTACAAAGAGATTGATGTGACTATTATATATATAAAGAAAGTGATGTGACAACACATGGTAATTACATAAATATATATATATATATAAAGAGATTGATGTGACAACACATAATAATTATATATATATATATTAAAGAGAGTGATGTGACAACACATAATAATTATATGTAAATATATATTTATAAAAGGAGTGATGCGATTAGACAAGATTATTATAAATTCCTATATATATATATATATAAGTTGATGTGATGTGAGATTTTTTGCTTATAAATAGCCATAAGTTTTCTCTTTTTATTTCATTTTTATTTTTTTCAAACTCCCTTCTTCTTAATTTTAGACTCTAATGGCCTTTAATGGCTTCCTTAGCATTTTAAAGTTTTATATTTTCAAGTTTAAACTTTTTAAAACCATTTAAACTTAGCTTCAAACTCCTTCTTTTCCATTCAAATTCCTCTATTTTTTTCCCAAAATGGTTTTGGCCATAACATCTTACAAACACTCCAAAACCATATTTTTTTCAAACCAAGTATTTCTCCAGTGGCTAGAACTTTTTAGTTTACCACTTTTTCTGATTTTGAGTTTAGATGCTTTAAAAATTTATTTTTTTCAAGAGTATTTTTGAACCTAGATTTTGATGTCCGAAAATACCCCTCACTGTTTTGGCCCTAACTTCCTCAAAATTTAACCATTTTGAGTAATTATTTTTTAACTGATAAAGGAAAGAATAATCTAAAACTTTTATTTTGACCACCTTTTCAAAATCCAAGAGAAAAGGGTCCAAAAGTCGAGTGCAAAATGACCCATTTTCGAGAAGAATTCGTGGTTTTCCAAGCTTTTCGAGTGCTGAAGTATTTCAAGTTCTAAAAAGTTTTTGGTGAGTAAATTCCTAATTTATGTGGAAAAAACTTTATCTTATATGTTATTTTGATTTTAAAGCTGTATTTATGTCACATATGATTGGACCTTGGTATGTTTGAAATATATTGATTAGTGCTAATGTATGGGTTAACATTAACACTCAAATGGATATGTTTAAATGATGATCGATATAGGCTGGGATTTGGTTATGTTATTAAACTGGTATGTTGTGTATGTGACTTTGCATATGTGATTGTGTGAATATAGAAGGTAGTATCTTGAAAGTGAAGTGGACTTGAGATCCGATTGCAATTTAAATCGTTTACTTGTTTTAGTAAAGATTTGATTTGTTTTTCTTAAATTTGTTTTCACACTTTACTAAAGTTTTAAATTTTCTTCTTTTAGTAAATGAGAGTGACAAGTTTTAGCTTTAGGATAATAACTTAAAAATGAATCCTAGGTTATTGCCCCCACAGCGATAGTCGCTATGGATGCAGTTCGGATTTTTAAAAATTTTAAGTTCGAAGTTTCCTTTTAAAAATGTTTGAAAATCCTTTTAAAAATAAGTTAGCGATGCTTAAGTTATTTTCAACTTAATTAAGAAGGTTTGTTAATTAAAATTAATTGGTTAATTAAGAATAATTATTTATTAATTAATTAAGTAATCAAGTTAAGTAATTAGTATTAATTAATATTTAATATTAATTAAGTAAGTTAAAATTAAGAAGTTTTAATTAATGACTTACTTAGGTTAAAATGGGTAATTAATTTTATTTGATCAATTTTAATCATTTTAATCATTATTTAATTATAGTTTAAAAAATTTAATTAATTATTATTTAATTAAAGGTTAATTATTTACTAAATTATTTCTTAATTAAGGATTAATTTTAAGTAAATGTTTATTTGGTTAAAGTTTAATTATTAATTAACTTTTAATTAATTAAGGTTTTTTTTATCATTAACGTTTTAATTAGAAATTATATTACTATTATTATTTTATTAAATAATTAAGATTATTTAATATTTAATTATTAATGAAGGTTGATTAATTATTTAATAGTTAGTAAATTATTAATTTGAATTTAATTTATAGTTAATTAAGGGTTAATTAGTTATTTAAAGGTTTAATTATTTCTTAATTAATAATTAAGTTAAATTAAGATTAATTAAGTATAGTTATGATTTAATAAAGAATTTAACTTGAATTTGAAAGGGATTTTAAGTTTTAAATCCTGATTTTCCAATAATCAAATCGTTTAAAGGGAACTTCTATTCTAAGGATAGTTTTGAAAACAAGAATTCAAGTGTTGATACCATGAAGTAGACAAATAACAATGAGTAAGCTAAACCGTTGGTTGATTGTATTGTTTGAACATCTAATAGCAGAATAACTCACCGTTCTGCTATAGAGTAAGTGTTTGATTGTTCTGGATATAGAATAATAGAATAAATTCCCATTCTATTATAAATTGATTGTTGATTATGTGGACATATGTTAGTAGAATAAATCACCACTCTACTATATGTAATGATTTTGTTTGGACATCTATATAGCAGGAGAAATCACCATCTTGGTATTATGATTTGGACATGTATATAGTTCATATTGACATGATAATTCCTTAATTTGGATATGAGTTGTATTTACATATATCTTGACCTATGTAAATAACTGTGAAGTAAATTGGAATTGAAATTGAATGCTAACTTAAATTAGTACCACTGGGAGTTGTAAGCCTCGTTTTGCAACTATAATGTATGATTTTGAATTTATTTTAATTCTTTAATCAATTTGAGGTTAAGGGTTTATTAATGGTTTTGCAAGTTATATAATTATTTTATCAAGATATTCATAAATGATAACTAGTCTATAGAAAGGAGTATACCTAAACAAAAGGATAATTTAAAGGTGATTACAAATGATGTTTTATAAAGGATATTTTATGAAGAGTTTCTTTAAAAGATTTATCAGAAGTTTATAAATAGGATGGAAATTTATAAATCATTTTAGAGATTTGGAAAGAGGCTTTATAAATGAACTTAAAGGTTTATCAAAGTGGGTTATAACTGTATTTTAGAAGTTATAAGTTAACTAAAATAGGAGATGAGCCTTTGAAAAGGAAACTTGTTTGTTTATTTAATATGGGATTTGAAAAGAAGAAAACTTTGTAAAGTTTGTAAACATAATTATACCATTGAGATACGTATATGAATATTTTTCAAGTATAAAGAAAATGCAAGGTGTTTGGGAATAGTGTTTTGAAAGGATATTTTGATAAAGTTTTATAAAGTGGTTTAATAATAAAAGATTAGGAAATAAAGGCTTAGTGGATCCCATATTGAAATTAAACCATGATTAGATGTTTGTTATGTGATAGTTAAATAACCGACTATCAAATCTGGACCCACATCGTTACTTTGGAAACATCTAGGAGAAACGCGAAAATTATATGGTACAGTTACGACCGGTGGTGCTGTACTGTACGTATGAACTCATTTCGTTCTCCTAGGACAAACGATAAGGAAACGTGTTCATTCAAATGGTTAGGAGGTGAACTCTGCACTTATTTGTTTGTCGGTTTATTTTCTAAAGAACCGGGGTTGAGTTTACCGAAAACTATCGAAGTTGTTTTGAAGAGACCAGGATCGGATATGTTATCCAAAAATCACTTCGATCTAACTCAACGTTTCGTGATGAAGACATCTAAAGAGCATGGAATAGAAGACGGAGTTTGAAGTGCAAGGGTTATTCTCTATTAATCCTTGGGAGGGATTCCCTGTAATGGACATAATAGGAGAAGTGCCTTTGGTTTCATTCAGTCCTAGAACGAACTTGTATGGATGAATGCTAGCATTGCATTAATTCCATGAGGGCGGTGTTAACATTCCAAGAGGGAGGTGCTATATGTGAAAGGTAAAATGTAGCCTCAAGCCTCATCAATCGAAAATGACTAAAACAGGGAAGATGCAGCAGGGCTAGGTGTGGGTAGGTCCTACAAAGGGTATCTTATCACCTTTCTAGATAACCGTTCATATTTTTAGATTCAGTTGTGCATGAGGGAGATCTATAAAGGTTGAGAACAACTGGGATGATGACATATTCGGTACTATCTAACAAGGGGTAGGCCGGTCCTATGTTGGCAGGGGTCGTTAGGTACGAATTCGGTACATTGTTCTAGAGGTGTACTGTGACAGGAGCCCCCCAATAGCCTAGTCATTAGCTCGAATCCATTCTCCAATACGAGATTTACGGTTTTAGTTGTATACCAAATATGTTGGAACATGAATGCAAGCATTCCAACTATTTTAATATTCTAGTTTGAACCCAAGACATTATTATAATATCACTGGATTTCCTATAAAAGTTTTTTGGTTATTGTAAGGTAAAAACCCGTCCATGTTTATGTGCGGCGAAGTTTTACGAGATACCATTGATTTCAAAGGATTTTTCAAGTTAATAAATCAATAAAAAAATTGTGATTTGAGTTTACTCACGTTGGTATTCCAGACTGACCTGGGCATTATTTCCTTCTAATGCTCAGGTCAGTCCGAGCATGTTTTCCTAGTTAACTTAGATGCTTTGGAGCTATGGAGTCGAGTTGAAGGCCCATGATGTACTCTCGTATTTTGGATATCTGCCGTTGTGTATATGATATGTGTAGTTTTCTGCTGTTGTAAGTACATGTGCTATAACTGTCCAACTTTGATATGTATATGTATAAAAAAGAGAGGTCTTAAATTTTGTAAAGACATGATTATATTATATGTTATTTCGTTGCGTTGTGAGATTCTTTGTTTGTTCAGTTTTTTCTATCTTCTACCTTCTTCTTTTACTCTAACAGATTGGTATTTCCAATACTTGAATGTTTAGCATGTAATACAATGGACATATTGGTGTCGATTTTTTAGGGTCGAAAAGCCCGATTCGTTACATTTGGTATCAGAGCTTAGGTTGAGCGAAAACCCAAGCTTTCGTGGGGTAAACTCATTAGAGATAGGGTTAGTAATACCCTAGAATGAGTTTGAGTGTATATTATATAATAATTCGTATTGTTAGTTCTATAAAAAGGTTTTATACCGTGTTGTTTGAACTGTTGAGTGGCTTAAGAATTATGGTTGATGCGTCTAGCCAACATTATCGATAGGGATTTCCTAAACACTTAAACAAGTTTAATCGACATAGTATTGTTTGAAATTGGGTAAATGAAATAATTTTACCCAGGATATATTTTATATAAAAAGATTGATTTCAAAAATAGTGTTGTATGTATAATTAATTGAAGTTTTGTAGTTAGGGGATAATAATATTCTATTATTATCATTTAGGGTTTGTTTAGTCATACTCGTCCAATTGAGCCTCTACTATTCTTAATATGTATAGATAGCTTCCTTGCTAAGATTTGAGTTTGGTAAACAGAAATTGGGAAGCATTAAAATTGAACACCATGTGAATTAAGTTTCACAATTTGACTATAAGCATTTGTTGTTAATGTTGAGGTAGAATTTGATTTCATAGTTAGAATATTTTGGGATAAATATTTAAAAATGGTTTAATATAAGAGATTTATAACTTGGGTTTATAAAAATCTATCATTTAAGTTGGAAGGAATGTAGGTTGCAAACTTGAGAACCTAAATCGCAGTGTCTTTGAAAAATGATTTTCAAGGTTTTGGGAAAATAGTAATATTATTTGAAACCAATTTGGTTTGAGTATAAATTTTTGGGAATAAAAGTGCAAGTAAGAAGTGTTTTCTTTGGATTGGATATGGCAAATGAGTCTTGATTGTTTTGTGATAATCGTAATAATCTTCTAAGTGACGATCAAATGTTTGCCTAGGTGAATGTTGTGAGATGCTTAGTAAATTATCCTCTTTATCATTATACTATTAAAACAAGTTCACTCGAACGAACCCAAAGCAAATTGGTGATAAATGTTTTGTTAAAAAATGTTAAGTATTGTTTCAAAAATGGGATTTCGGAATAAATAGATTTTTTTTAAGTTAATTAGTTCGAGTGGCTCGAATAGCCTAAATTTGGAAAGGAGATTTGTTCAGATGGTAAACACTTCTCTTGAGTATTACCCTTGTTGGTAAGGAAATGTATGATACTGTTTGGTAGTACTAGCTCCTTAGTATCATTTTGGCGTTACTCGGGCTATAGATATATATTCTCTACAATTGAAATATAGGGTTTCATTTCAAAAGATTTTTGAAATAAAAGCTGGGTATTTGGATCTTGAGTTTTCTAAAGAAAATAAATGAAAATGGAATAATTGAATCTAATAAATGTATATACTCTTAAGATGTAGTGAAGAAGTTGTATAAGTTGAACATAAGTTAGTTTTATGAATTTTTTTCATAAATAGCTAGAATTGGTATTAAGGAGAACCTATTAAATGAGTGTGTAGGATATGCGTAGATCATTTCTCTTTCTCATATAGTTTTGATCTAAGATTTGAGTATACGACTTTGAGATGTTTTACACCCTTCCGAATAAGGATCTATTACTCGATTTTTGAAGGCGAGCATTTGATTAGGATTTTTGGTAGGGGACCAAAGTTTTCTATCATAGTATCTGACTATGCAAGGAGAATAGAGGTTCCAAATCAAGAAACCTGATCAGGGTCCGTACTAGAGAATCGAGTAAGCGATAGTAGTTTGGAGGTGAAGTTATGTATTCGAGTGGTGATCGAATTAGGTTTTGTTACGAAAGATCTATGAACACCACGTTAACTTATGGATAGCACTACGATGTTCTTGAGGCATAATTTCAGGGGTGAAATTCTTTTAAGGGGGGTAGAATGTAACGACCCAGGGTTTTGGTCACTTAAACTAGGCAATTTTATATTTTATATAGTTAATAAATGAATTTTTATAGATAAATAAGCTCGTTTTAATCAATTAATAATAATGGTAAAGTCGTTTTTAATTTTTTTTTACCAAATTAAATAGTTCGTAGAAAAATAGAAAATGTGACCGAAGAACTTTTCCGCAATTTTGACTTTCGACATCAAAAAGTTGTCGGAAACTTTGTTCATCTTTATGCACTATATATACACATATATATAAGAGTTAATTAACTAGATTTTAATATACTTAAGAATATTATCTTATAATTAATTTTAATTTAACAAGTGATGTGACAACACATAATAATTATAATTATATATATATAAAGAGATTAATGTGACTAGACATAAAAATTATATATATGGAGAGAGTGATGTGACAACACATAATAATTATATATATATAAAGAGACTGATGTGACAACACATAATTATATATATATATATATATATATATATATATATATATTTACAAAGAGAGTCATGTGACAACACGTAATAATTATATATAAATATATATTTATAAAAAGAGTGATGTGACGAGACAAGTTTATTATAAATTATTATTATTATTATTATATAAATATAAATAAGTTGATGTGATGTGAGATTTTTTGCTTATAAATAGCTATAGGTTTTCTTTTTTTTTCATTTCTATTTTTTTTGAACTCTTTTCTTCTTAAATTTAGACTCTAATGGCCTTTAGTGGCTTCCTTAGCATTTTAAAATTTTAAAACTTTAAGTTTAAACTTTTAAAAACTTTTAAACTTAGCTTCAAACTCCTTCTTTTCCATTCAAATTCCTTTATTTTTACCTGAAATGGTTTCAGCCATAACTTATTAAAAACAACTCCAAAACCATATTTTATTTTTTTCAAACCATGTATATTTCTAGTGGCTGCAACTTGTAGTTTACCACTTTTTTCGATTTCAAGTTTAGATGCTTCAAAAATTCATTTTTTACAAGAGTGTTTTTGAACCTAGATTTTGATGTCCGAAAATACCCTTTACTGTTCTGGCCAAACATCCTCAAAATTTAACCTTTTTGAGTAATTTTTTTTAAAAATGATGGAGGAAAGAGCAATCTAAAGCTTTTCTTTTGACTTATTTTCCAAAATCAAAGAGGAAAGGACCCAAATGTTGAGTGCAAAATGACCTATTTTCGAGAAGAATTCATGGTTTTCCAAGCTTTCCGAGCGCTAGTATTTCAAGTTCTAAAAAATTTTACTGAGTAAATTCCTAATTTATGTGGAAATAACTTTATGTTATATGTTATGTTTATTTTAATATATGTATGTCACATATGATTGGATCTTGGTATGTTTGAAATATGTTGATTAGTATTAAAATATGGGTTATCATTAGCATTCAAATGGATATGTTTAAATGATGATCGATATAGGTTGGGATTTGCTTATGTTATTGAATCGTTTTGTTATGTATGTGACTTTGGATATGTGATCTGTGAATATAGAAGGTAGTATCTTGAAAGTGAAGTGAACTTGAGATCCGCTGCAAATTAAATTGTTTACTTGTATTAGTAAAGATTTGATTTGTTTTTCTTAAATTTGTTTCCAAACTTTACTAAAGTTTTAAAATTTATTCCTTTAGTAAATGAGAGTGAAAATTTGTATTTTGGGGATAATATCTTAAAAATGAATCCTTGGTTATTGCACTCACAGCGATAGTTGTTATGGATGCAGTTCGGATTTTTCAAAATTTCAGTTTCTAAGTTTCCTTTTTAAAATGTGTAGAAATCCTTTTAAAAATAAGTTAGCAATACTTAAGTTATTTTAAACTTAATTAAGAAGGTATATTAATTAAATTAATTGGTTAATTAAGAATAAATATTTGTTAATTAATTAAGTAATCAGGTTAAGTAATTACAAATTATAACTTGTCTAAAGAAAGGAGTTTACCTAAACAAAAGGTGTTTTAAAGGTATTACCAATGACATTTTATAAAGGATATTTTATAAAGAATTTCTTTAAAAGATTTATAAGAAGTTTACAAATAGGAAGAAAATCTATAAATCATTTCATAGATTTGGAAAAAGGCGTTATAAATGAACTTAAAGGTTTATAAAAGTGGGCTATAACTTTATTTTGGAAGTTATAAGTTAACTGAAATATGAGATGGGATTTTGAAAAGGAAACTTGTTTGGTTCTTTAACATGGGATTTGAAAAGAAGAAATTTTGTAAAGTTCGTAAATATACTTATACCATTGAGGTAAGTGTATGAATATTTTCCAAGTATAAAGGAAATGCAAGGTGTTTGGGAATAGTGTTTTGAAAGGATATTTTGATCAAGTTTTATAAAGTGGTTTATTAATTAAAGATTAATAAATAAAGTCTTAGTGGATCCCATATTGAAATTAAACCATGATTGGATGTTTTTTATGTGATAATTAAATAACCTACTAGAAAATCTGGACCCACAATGCTACTTTGGAAATATCTAGGAGAAATGCAGGATTATATAGTACAGTTATCATCAGTGGTGCCATATGTTACATATAAACTAATTTCGTTCTCCTAGGACAAATGATACGGAAACCCATTTATTTAAATGGTTAGGAGGTGAACTCTGCACTTATTATTTTTTATTGGTTTATTTTCTAAAGAACTGGGGTTGAGTTTACCGAAAACAATTGAAGTTATTTCGAAGAGTTCGGGACCGAATATCTTATCCGAAAACCACTTTGACCCAACTCAACGTTTCGCGATGAAGACATTTGAAGAGCAAGGTGTAACAACCTGGATTTTTCGATTGTTGATTTTAAATATTTAAATGGTTTTAAATATTGGATTTGGAGTATAAATGGATTTTTGAATATGAAGATTCTGGGTGAAATATTAGAATGAATTTAAATTTCACACATAGCAATTTATCGAAATTTGGAAATGGTAAATAATTGGAATTCTAAGAGGAATATGAATCGAAAATAATTTATAATGTTGATATAAATTATATTTGAATTAAAATTGAGTAGTAAGTTCATAAAACTGGAATTTCGAGTGAAATCGTCGTTTTAATCGACTCGATAAAATAGCGATCCAGGGCATGGTCCCGAAATTCGACAAAACCAGTTCCATTGGATCTGAAATAGTGTATTATTATTGGATTTCAAATTTCATAGTGTTTGGATTTACCGGTTGGTCGCGCGATCTGAAAACGCCTACAAATAATTTAATTTAATTTAATTTAAATAGTCGATTTAAAAAGCAATCTCCCACATATGATCGAATTTGCTTCTGAAACTTGTTCCATTGGGTTCGGAATAGTGGTATAACATTAGGATCGCTAGGCAGCACACCTCAATAGCGGTTCAGAATTTCAAGATATGTTGGGCGAGATATTTTGAATATAAAATAATAAATTTTAAGTCATAGCCACCTTATAGCAGACCTAGCCCATCCTAAACCTGAATCCAGCCGACCTATCACGTACGAGTTGTCTCCTCCTTCTTCTTTTAAACAAGTTGTGTATTCTTATTTTTCTATCTTCTTTAAAATGAAATCAAATTCGTAAGAAATTATAAGAAAAAAATATAACACGCAAGCGAATCACGACTCGCGAGATGGACAAGGGGATTTGGAATCTCTCAATCGCAAGCGGCTCGAAGATGGATGAAGCAGGAGCTCGAGGGTGGGGTCAAACAGTCGCGTTTAGGGTTGGTCGATGGCGGCGTAAGTTGGTCGTGTTCGCATGCGCGTATAGGGGATGGCGGCGATGTCAGGGCGGCGCGGCTGTGGGGGATCGAGTTATCGCGCGACTGGCAGGTTATGGTTGATGTCGCGACTTAAATAGGAGATACAGGGAATGGAAGGATGTTCATTTGGGATGTTTTCATTGAGGAACGATCGAGGGAGGATGGTTGAGCTCGATGATCAGCCTTGGTGGTGTTTTCGTGCGGGTAGTAGGTGTTTAGCATGTTTGAGAGGGATCTAAGGTTAGGTTTTTTTAACATTAATTTTTTCTAATTAATTCAAATGTTCATAAATTCGTATCAAACTCGTACGAGGTTGAAATCAAGCAAAGTAAGTTCTGTTGTGATCATGATGACGAGAGCTTCATAATAAAATTACTTTGGGATTTTTTGGGAGTCGACTGGGATTTTAGAAAAATTTAAAATCTGATGTTTGGCAAATTAAAAATCAAGGTGAGTAAATCTCACTCATTTGGATTGTTGCTTTTAATTTAAAATAGTTAAAAGTAATTATTGGTTGATTGGGTGAATTATAAATTATTAGCAGTGGGATGTTATATTATATATATATAGTAGTGTGAGTGTGTGAGAGTATTTGTAGTTGGATATATACCTTCCGATTGGAGCGAATGAGGCACTATGCGCCCCGCATAATAGCAGATGATCCAATATTACCGCAATATCCCATCTCGAAGCGGGATTGGTATTTTATATTATATAATATCTATGGTTGTAGGGAAACATGTTGGAGGGATCCAACTGGATTCCTCAAATATATTTATTGCTTTTCATATATAGTGATATATGATGAAATTGAATAATTTATTGTGGACTGTTGTGTGGTTTGATTGTTCGGATGTTATAGTAGCACTGGCCTAAATTTTGGTAGTATAAATACCATAAGTAATATTTTTGATTTTGAAAATGGAATTCAAAAGCAATTTTAGAAATGAAAATATTTATATTGAACTTTGGGATTAATTTAAAAAGGAATTGGGTTGGATAAAATAAATGATTTGATTTTGGGATTTGTACTTATCTATTTCGAAAAATATTTTAAATAGAGATTTTAAAAATAATTTATATAAAGGATTTGTGAACAATGGATTTTATAATGATATTTCTTAAAAAATATGGGAAAGAAGTTAAAATCGATATTTAAAATAGATTTGTAAAATAAATAGAATTTAAAAATAATTGAATTTATAAAACGGAATTTTATAAATGAGAATTTTTTTTATAAACAAGTGATACTCAAGAGGGGTTTATAAATTTATAAACAATGTTTATAAATAAGGAAAATGAAATCAGTTGATAAATTGGGAATATAAATACATAGTGTGAATTTATATCAAGATATGGAAATTGGTTTTGGGAAAAATAGTGGATTCTATTTTTGACATGTGAGAATGGTTAGGGATTCGAAGTGAAATCGATGTGTTATGAATCGAGAGGGATGTATAGATTGAAATTGATTATTGGAATTTTAAAAATAAACTTTTATCAAGAAGTTAAGTTTTGTTTTAAAAGGAAAATTTTATTTATTTAACTATGTAATTTAAAGCCGCTTCAGTACTGAAATGCTTCAAAAAATGGATCTTTCAAATATTTAATATTTATTTAAAATGAATTCACATTTTTATAATAAGCTTTGTAAATCGATTGGTTTTATTTAAAAATGAGCTATCGATGTTTATTAAAGTTTTGGATATTTTAAATAACTACTAAACGTGTTTTAAAAATAAAATACTATTATTTAGAAATACGTATTATATATATGGAGTTTTGGAAGAGATTGGAATTTAATTATAAATTACCTCGAGATTTGTATACGAGGTTTATTTATCAAATATGATTTTTATAAGGGAAATCTTATAACGGAATTTTGAAAACTTGAGGAATTTTCGAAATGGTTAGATAAGTGAACTTCGAGAAATAAATGTGAATTCATAAAAGGAGTTATAAATTGGTGAACGAAATTTTGAATAAGAAAATCAATTTTGGAAATTGTAGAAGGGATTAAAAAAATTCTGAATATTTATGAAATGAATTATAATGAGTCATGATTTTACAAAAGGGGGTTGTAAATGGTTTTATGAAGTTGGAATAAAAGGGAGATTTCCTGATTTGTGAATATACCTATAAAATCGATAAGATATAAATATTTCCTAAGTGTTAAGAAGTAAGTATTTTGGAAAATATATTTATAAATATTTTTCTAAGTATTGGAATAAATGATTTGGAAATGCTTTGATTATGGGAAGGTTATACGAAAATATGTTTGAGTGTTAATACGGTTTGAAAATATTATATTAAGAATATAAGGATTTGAATTTGTTTTCAAACATTGGAATATTGGAAGAAATTTGAATATATGAACTGATATGAAGATTTATTTGAATACATAAGCGGAAGAAAACAAAATTTAATGAATCAGTGGACAGTGAATAAATTGATTTAGAATCAATTTGAAATGGATATGAATATGTTGTGTGTAAATATGAACTAAATGTTAATAAATGTTATGTGGATCATTTGGAATTGAATGAAATGGTGTATAAATTGAATTCGAAGTGAATAACTAAATGTTGGAACTCTTTATTTGCATGTACCTTCTAAAATACATGATATATCATGTTGACGTTATGAAATAATGTGTATAAAGTAGTTAAAGGGATGTAAAGTTATTAAATTTCATATATATGGAACTGATGAGATTTATTCAAGTAAGTACAGGTACAAGAAGACCATTTGGCTATATTTTGGTTGTGAAATTACATATAAAATAAGTTCGCTCGCTTAATAACGCTAATATAAGGTACGCTTTGGGATTAAATACAACAAATATATTGAGTTTTCCGGCCATGAGAGTCGATGTATAACTTTTTATCATTTTTGCCATATTGCAAAAAATTCTCCGTACAAAGGAGACTCTACCAAAAAAATTCGAAAATTTATGGTGATAGAAATTTTTAGAAAATTGTTGAAAAAAATTGGTTAACTAAAAGTTGACCTTCGAATCAAAATTGAAATAAAGGATTTTGAATTTGAAATGGAAACTAATTGTTTTAGTTGAAACTAAAGGATTAGGGAAAAAGAATTGTCGAGTTTTCAATTAAGTTGGTTTTGGAAAAAGCTAATGGCTTTGGAACATTTTTCCTACCTTAGCAATTTCGGGGATGAAATTCCTTTAAGGGAAGAGGAATGTAATGACCTGAATTTTTCCGTCATTGATTTTAAATATTTAAATGGTTTTAAATATTGGATTTGAAGCATAAATGGATTTTTGAATATGAAGATTGTGGATGAAATTTTAGAATGAATTTAAAATTTAAATATAGCAATTTATCGAAATACGGAAATGGTGCATAATTAGAATTTTGAAAGGAATATGAATCGAAAACTATTTATAATGTTGATATAAATTCTATTTGAATTATAATCAAGTTGTAAGTTTTTAAAACTGGAATTTCGAGTGATATCATCAATTTTTGAAATCATCGTTTTAATCGACGTGTTAAAATAGCGATCCAAGGTATAGTCTTGGAATACAATGAAACCAGCTTCATTAGATCCGTAATAGTGTATTATTATCGGGTTTCAAATTTCACAGCGTTTGGATTTACCGGTTGGTCATGTGATCTGAAAACGCCTAGAAATAATTTAGTTGAATTTAATTTAAATAGTCGATTTAAAAAGCTATCTTCCACATATGATCGAATTTGGTCCCGAAACTTGTTCCATTGGGTCCGGAATAGCGGTATCACATTAGGAACACCAGGCGGCAAGTCTCAATGGGGGTTAAGAATTTCGAGATATGCTGAGCGAGATATTTTGAATATAAAATAATAAATTTTAAATCGTAGCCACCCTATAGCAGGCGTAGCCCATCCCAACTCTGAATCCAGCCGACCTATCATGTACGAGCTGCCTCCTTCTTCTTCTTTTAAATGAATTGTGTATTCTCATTTTTCCTTCTTTAAAATGAAATCGAATTCTTTGAAAGTGGAGAAAAAAAATATAACACGCGAGCGAATCACGACTTGCGAGATGAACGAGGGCATTTGGAATCTCTCAATTACAGGTGGCTCAAAGATGGACGAAGATGGAGATCGAGGGTGGGGTCAAACTGCCGCGTTTAGGAATGGAAGATGGCATTGTAAGTTGGTCGTGTTCATGCGTGCGTATTGGGGATAGCGGCAACGTCAAGGCCGCACGACTATGGGGGATCGCATCGTCGCGCGGCTGGCAGGTTATGGTTGATGTTGCGACTTAAATAAGGGATGCAGGGAATGGCTGGGAGTTCGTTTGGGATGTTTCTGTTGAGGAACGATTGAGGGAGGATGGTTGAGGCCGATGATCAGCCTTGGCGGTGTTTGCATGCAGGCAGTAGGTGTTTAGAGTGTTTGAGAGGGAGATAAGGTTAGGTTTTTAATTGTGTTTTTTTAAGTTAAATTTTATATAATTAATTCAAATGTTCACAAATTCATATCAAACTTGTACAAGGTTGAAATCAAGAAAAACAAGTTGCGTTGCGATCGTGACGATGCGAGCTTCACAATAAAATTAGTTTGGGATTCTTTCGAAGTCGAATGGGATTTATAAATTACTAGCAGTTGGATGTCATATTATATATAGTAGTATATATATTAGTACTTGAATATATACATGCCGATTGGAGGGGATGAGACATTATGCACCCCGCGTAATAACGGATGACCCTATATTACCTCTATATTCTACCTCAAAGCGGGATTGTTATTTTATGTTATATAACATTGGCGGTTACAGGGAAACAGGTTGGAAGTATCCAACTAGATTCCTCAAATATATTTATTGTTTTTTCATACATAGTGATATAAGATGAAATTGAATAATCGGTCATGGATTGTGTTGAGGTTTGATAGTTTGGATGCTATAGTAGCACTGGCTAAAAGTTTGGTATTATAAATACCATAAGTAATATCTTTTATTTCAAAAATGGAATTCAAAAGCGATTTTAGAAATGAAAATATTTATACTGAATTTTGGGATTAATTTAAAAAGTAATTAGGTTGGATAAAATAAATGATTTGATTTTTGGATTTGTACTTATCTATTTAGGAAAATATTTTAAATAGAGATTTTAAAAATAATTTATATAAAGGATTTTTGAACAATGGATTTTAAAAAGATATTTCTGAAAAAATATGGGAAAGAAGTTATAAACAATATTTAAAATAAATTTGTAAAATAAATAGAATTTAAAAAGAAATGGATTTATAAAATGAAATTTTATAAATGAGATAAATTTTATAAATAATTGATACTCAAAAGGGGTTCACAAATTTATAAATGATGTTTGTAAATAAGGAAAGATGATATCAGTTGATAAATTGGGAATGTAAATACACAGTGTGAATTTATATCAGGATATGAAAATCGGTTTGGGGAAAAATAGTGGATTCTATTTTTTAAATGTGAGAATGGTTAGGGAAACGGAGTGAAATCGATGTGTTATGAATCGAGAGGGATTTATAGATTGAAATTGGTTATCGGAATTTTAAAAGTATACTTTTATCAAGAAGTTAAGTTTTGTTTTAAAAGGGAAATTTTATTTATTTAACTATGTAACTTAAAGCTGTTTTAGTATTGAAATACTTCAAAAAATGGATTTTCAAATATTTAATATTTATTTAAAATGAATTCACATTTTTATAATAAGCTTTGTAAATCGATTGGTTTTATTTAAAAATGAATTGGAAATGAGTTATCGATGTTTATTTAAGTTTATAGATATTTATAATAACTACTTAATCGTGTTTTAAAAATGAAATACTATTATTTAAAAATACTTATTATATATATATGGAGTTTTGGAAGAAATTGGAATTTAATTATAAATTATCTCGAGATTTGTATAGAGGTTTGTTTAACAGATATGATTTTTATAAGAGAAACCTTATAATGGAATTTTGGAAATTTGAGGAACTTTCGAAATGGTTAGATAAAAGAACTTCGAAAAATGAATCTGAATTCATAAAAGGATTTATAAATTGGTGAACAAAATTTTTAATAAGAAAAATCGATTTTGGAAATTGTAGAAGGGATTATGAAAATTCCGGAGATTTATGAAATGAATTATATGAGTTGTGACTTTACAAAAGGGGGCTGTACATGGTTTTATGAAGTTGGAATAGAAGGGAAATTTCCTCGTTTGTGAATATACCTATAAAATCGATAAGATATAAATATTTCCTAGGTGTTGAGAAGTAAGTATTTTGGAAAAAATATTTAAAAATATTTTTCTAAGTATTGGAATAAATGATTTGGAAATGTTTTGATTATGGGAAGTTTATACGGAAATATTTCTAAGTGTTAATATGGTTTGAAAATATTCCGTTAAGAATATAAGGATTTGAATTTGTTTTCAAACATTGGAATACTAGAAGAGATTTGAATATATATATCTGCATGAAGATATTTGAAATGAATGTTTGGGAAATTTATAAAAATTGGCCTAGTGATTTCTTATGGATGTTATTTGATAGCTAAATAACCGACTATCAAATTTGGACAAATTCGTTGATCGTTTCGAAGAGACCGGGATCAGATCTAATTATCCGAAAACCACTTCGATCCAATTTGAGCATTATGAATTGTGGTATCATGGAGAAAATGAAGACGGTGATCTTTGAGATTTATTTGTCCAGACCCATGACAAATGTGAGAAATGCGGATTACGGATCTTAAGGCTAAGATTAACACTAGAGGGGGTGAATAGTGTTAATAAAGAATGACTAAATCTTTTTATTTTATGTTAATTTAGACACAAAAGTATGCAATATACGGACACAAATATGATCACGGAAACAATCACAGATGCAGAAATAAAATAAAAGTAGTAAAGGAAAGAACACACCGGATTTTATACTGGTTTGGGGTTACCCTACATCCAGTTCCGCAACACAAGTACGGATTTCCTTTCAAAAGCAATTGTATAATTACACCCTCGGTTTCAAGGCTACGAGGTACACCCTCCGGAATTTCAATCCTCTGGGTAGAGATACTTGATTTTCGGGCCACAAGTTTACCCAATTGATTTATCAAGGCTACAATCACACCTTTTCCCTTTTGATTGATTTCCAAGGCTAGAATTACACCTTTTCTCGCTTAATAGATTACAAAGAAGTCTATAACTCTGAATAGCACTGAGAACTTGTAGAGATAGTGATAGAGAATCAAACTAGAAGTAATCGAGTATGATTCAATGTTGATTTCGGCAGAGTAATGATAAGAATATGTATTAAGAAATGAGGAAGAAGAAGAGGAGTGAAAACCAGAAAAAGTGATTAAAAGTTCGTTGAAACTGACCCCTATTTATAGAAGAACAACAGCCACGACCATTCATGAAGTGTTATGACGAATAGATACTTCTTTTGAAATTTGAATTTTTGAATCAAACTGTCACCATGTCGACATGGTACCCATAGGCATGTCGACATCCCAAAGGATTTTTTGATGTTTTGATTTTCTTTGAAAATAACCTTTATCTTATATCAAAACTATTTTAAACTTTATAAAAATACTTGACTATAGTTGAAATTCATAAGTAAATATAAAGAATAATATATATAGATTTAAATATAATTTTATATTTAAATCTAAGTAAAAGTTAAATATATTATTAAAAAGATAGTTTAAAATCATGGGTAATTTGACTTTGAAAATAAAGATGTTTTTGAGGCTAAAATTATTTAAAATCAGCATCGAGGGTTTTGAATCTTTTAAAAGGAAAGTTTTGAAAACATTTTGAAAACAGGATATAATTTTGAAAAATCATTTTGAATAAAAGTTAGCGGATACAAAACAATGTTCCACTAGATTTTTCGTAGGTTCCATCCTACTTAGGGCTCCATCCCTTTGACGGGCTCGAAGTGGATTCCATTCCACGAATAAATTGGATTTTAAGATGCCAGTGCATTTCTACGAGTTTTAACAAAAATTCCTAATAATAATAAAAAAATACTTATCCTTGAAACCTTGAACTCTTGATAATCTTGATACTCATGAGTCTTCTATCTTGATATCTTGAATCTCTATACTCTGCAGTCTTCATTCTTAGTACCTGCATGGTTAAATCCTGCATATACATATATATCTAAACTTATAATGTTAGTATTTATATTTTATAATCTATTCTAAGGTTGTTGTCATCAAAACCATCATCTCACGGACTAACAATCTCCCCCTTTTTGACGATGACAACCGTTGTTTATAAAATATTACTTCTATCCTAATAACTCCCCCTAAAACTAACTCCACCTTAATCTATACCTAAAACTAACAACTCCCTCTTAATCTATACCTAACTACCCTAACGACTCCCTCTTAATCTATACCTAACTATCCTATTTTATATTTCTCCTCCTTTGTCATCAACAAAAACTTACTCCCCTAAATCATATACTCTATGACATGTGATTATAATGATAGTGTTATCATAAGTAATCATCACTTAGATCTAATACTAAAACATACTACTAACTATCCTAACTAAAATCCATGATAATACTTATAACTAAAGCACATATAAGAACACGAATTATTTATTACGTATATAGTTGTATTTACATTTGCGTTTGGAAAACATAAAAACACAAACAACAATGGGAAGAAAGAAAAGAAACTATTGTTGTTATTAAACATATGAGATCTATGAATCGAACAGTTTGGATAGTGGAAACATAAGTTTCCACGTCGTTCGACAAGATTCCCATTCTTGTCAAAACACACTTCTCCAACGCACACGACTTGGTCATCCTCCTCCTCGTGTGCTTCTTCCATGGGTTCTTCTTCTTCTTCTTCCTCGCCGGCCTCTTGTTCTTGATTGAGTGAAGAGTCTTCATCAATCAAGATAGGGTTAGCCTGCTTATCCATTAGGAATTTTTGCAAATTCCTAAGAATCTTGCCTTGCCTTTCCTGTTCCTTTGCCATGCTAAGTTGAGTCACTTGAATTTCAGTCAACATCTGAAGAACATCCTTCATAGCTTCCTCCATTTTAGTCACATGAGCGAGAGTAATGCATTGGAATGGACCAGAAGTAGGAGAGGGAAATGAGAAAGTTGATTTTATGTTTGATTTTGAGGATGAAGCCATGATTTTATTTATTTCAGAAGAGAGAATGAAGAGAAAACAGAGAGAATGAATTAAAAGTCGAAATTGAGAAGAATATATAACTAAATTTTTGAATTTTGGTGGGAAAATTTTAAAAAAATAAAAAACGTTATATGTCGACATATATACCTAGGGGTTGTCAACATGGTCTTTTAAAATTTAACTTTTTGATTTATTTTGACACCAACTGTTAATTATACTTGTTATTTATATTTTATATTTCAGTTATAGAACAAATACCTAATTCTCTTCTTAATTTAGTAAATATTGATTCATTTGAGGGTTTTGCTAAGATATCAGCAATTTGATTCTCAGAATTGATATAATCGAGAGTAACTGCTTCCTTACTTATATTATCTCTGAGAAAATGACGTCTGATGTCAATATGTTTAGTTCGAGCATGTTGAGTAGTATTTTTGGATAAATTTATCGCACTCGTATTGTCACAATAAATTGGTGATTTTGAAAATTTTAAACCAAAATCTTTTAAGGTTTGTTGCATATATATTACTTGAGAACAAGCCAAAGCAGCAGAAATATACCCTGCTTCAGTTGTTGATAAAGAAACCGTGTTTTGGTTTTTACTAAGCCAAGAAATCAGAGAATGCCCCAAAAAGTGACAAGTCCCACTTGTACTTTTTCGGTCTGATTTGCAACCATCATAGTCAGCATCACAGTAAGATATTAAGTCAAAAGAATCATTTTTAGGGTAGAATAAACCATAATCATACGTGTGTTTAACATATCTTATGATTCGTTTTACGGCTTTTAAGTGGGTCTCGTTAGGTTGGGACTGATATCTGGCACAGAAACAAACACTATGCATGACATCAGGTCTACTAGAAGTAATATAGAGTAATGAGCCAATCCTCTATATAATTTTTGATCTACATCTTTCGAGAGATCTTCTTTACTAAGGTACTCATTAGTTGCCATGGGAGTGGGTTTTCCACTCACAGTGGTCATACCAAATTTTCTAATTAGGTCTGTAGCATATTTTTCTTGACTAATAAAGATACCATTATCTAATTGTTTTATTTGTAATCCTAAAAAGAAATTTAATTCACCCATATGACTCATCTCAAATTCTTTTTTCATTATTTCAGAAAATTCTTTATTCATTTCAAAATTAGTTGAACCAAAGATGATATCATCTACGTAAACTTGTACTAGTTGAATATCATTTTTATTTCTTTTAATAAAAAGAGTATTATCTACTTTACCAATTTCAAAATTAGATTGCAATAAATAAGATCTTAGTCTATCATACCAGGCTCTAGGAGCTTGTTTTAAACCATATAGTGGTTTTTTAAGTTTGTAAACATGATTTGGTAATTTATCATTTTCAAAAAGTGGTGGTTGTTCGACATATACTTCTTCTTTTACAAATCCATTTAAAAATGCACTTTTAACATGCATTTGAAATAATTTGAAATTATTATGATTTGCGAAAGAAACTACAATCCTAATGGCTTCTAATCTTGCTATGGGAGCAAAGGTTTCATCAAAATCTATTCCTTCTTCTTGACAATAACCTTGAGCGACTATTCGAGCTTTATTTCTAACTACCTCTCCTTGTTCATTCATTTTATTTTTATAAACTCATTTAGTTCCAATTATAGTTTTATTTTCTGGTCTAGGAACAAGTTCCCAAATGTCATTTCTAGTAAATTGATTTAATTCTTCTTGCATAGCCAAAATCCATGAATCATCAGTTGATGCTTCTTTTGGATTTTTGGGTTCAATAGTTGATATAAAAGCTACATTACTCATTAGACTTTAGTTGATTTCTAGTTTTAACAGCAGATTGCATATCTTCCAGTATATTTTCTATAGGGTGATCTTTTAAAAGTTTTGTCCTTTTATTAGGATGATTAATTTCATTATTAGTTTCAATAGGTTCGTGATTTTGAGGATTAAATCCACTTCATCAATTATATCTTCAAAAATTTTGAAATTTTCATCAAATGAAACATGCATTGTTTCTTCAATGGTATTAGTTTTTAAATTAAACGTTCTGTACTCTTTACTTCTATTAGAATATCCGATAAAGATACCTTTGTCGGATTTAGGATGAAATTTATCTAAATTATCTTTTGTATTTAAAATAAAGCATTTACTTCCAAAAATTCTGAAATAAGATACCTTAGGTTTCTTTGAATAAAGAAGTTCATAAGATGTCTTATCAGTTAGATGTCTAATTAAAGTTCTATTCAAAGTATAACATGCGGTAGCAACTGCTTCTGCCCAAAAATTCTTTGGTAAATTACTATCTGTAAGCAGAGTTCTCGCACACTCTTGAATCGTCCTATTTTTACGTTCTACTACTCCGTTTTGTTGTGGAATTCTCGGAAATGAAAAATTGTGAGTTATTCCCTTTTTATTGCAGAATTCCTTAAACTTTTCATTTTCAAATTCACCACTGTGATCATTTCGAATAGTTATATTTTTTAGATAAAATTGATTTTGAATTCTTTTTGAAAATGTTTTAAAACATTCAAAAGTATCACTTTTATGTTTCAAAAATATTGTCCATGTAAATCTAGAATAATCATCTACAATTACAAAGACATATTTACTATGATTTATTGATAGAATTTTAGATGGACCAAATAAATCAAGATGAAGTAATTCAAGAGGTTTTGAAGTTGAAATCATATCTTTTAACTTAAAAGAATTTTTTTCTAAGTTTTCCTAATTGACAAGCATCACATAAACTATCTACTTTAAAATTCATTTTAGGGAGACCTCTTACTAGATCATGTTTTGACAGTCTAGATAAGAGTTTGAAATTCAAATGCCCAAATCTCTTGTGCCAAATCCAAGGGTCACTTGTATTTGCCAACAGGCACAGGTTATCACTTGAAACTTTCATACTAAGAATATATATATTCTTTTTCCTGACTCCCTCAAATATAATGGTTGAATTATTATCTTCAATGTGACAGTTATCTTTTTCAAATTTAATTTTATAACCTTTATTACATAGTTGACTTATACTTAGCATATTATGTTTCAGATTCTTAACTAGCAAAACATTAGTAATAGTAGGAGTTTCAGAATTACAGACTTTGCCGATGCCAATCACATATCCTTTTGAATTATCTCCAAAGTTAACCAATCCTCCGTCTTTGTATACTTTATCATTCAGTATATCTGGATTACCAGTCATGTGTCTAGAACATCCACTATCAAGTATCCATTTGTTCTTTCTGATCTGCACAATTTGTCCGTTGTGGATTGATTCCTCAACACCCATAAAGCATGATTCCTGCACATCAAACAATTTTGGTAGATAACTTGAATTTGAATATTGATTATATGCGGACTCATGAAACAATGATGATTTGAATACTTCTAAATCAGTATTACTGAATATAGCTATTTTAAAAACTTTTCAAAAATCAGATTATGACACTTTGAAAACCTTGCTCTGATAATAATTGTGAGAAATGCGGATTACAGATCTTAAGGCTAAGATTAACACTAGAGGGGGGTAAATAGTGTTAATAAAGAATTACTAAATCTTTTAATTTTATGTTAATTTAGACACAAAAGTATGCAATATACAGACACAAATATGATCGCAGAAACAATCACAAATGCGGAAATAAAATAAAAGAAGTAAAGGAAAGAACACACCGGATTTTATACTGGTTCGGAGTTACCCTACATCCAGTCCCGCAACACAAGTACGGATTTCCTTTCAAAAGCAATTGTACAATTACACCCTCGATTTCAAGGCTACGAGGTACACCTTCCAGAATTTCGATCCTCTTGGTAGAGATACTTGATTTTCGGGCCACAAGTTTACCCAATTGATTTACCAAGGCTAGAATCACATATTTTCCCCTTTGATTGATTCCCAAGGCTAGAATTACACCTTTTCTCGCTTAATAGATTACAAAGAAGTCTATAACTCTGAATAGCACTGAGAACTTGTAGAGATAGTGATAGAGAATCAAAGTAGAAGTAATCGAGTATGATTCAATGTTGATTTCGGCAGAGTAATGATAAGAATATGTATTAAGAAATGAGGAAGAAGAAGAGGAGTGAAAACCAGAAAAAAGTGATTAAAAATTCGTTGAAACTGACCCCTATTTATAGAAGAACAACAGCCACGACCATTCGTGAAGTGTTATGACGAATAGACACTTCTTTTGAAATTTTAATTTTTGAATCAAACTGTCACCATGTCGACATGGTACCCATAGGCATGTCGACATCCCAAAGGATTTTTTGATGTTTTGATTTTCTTTGAAAATAACCTTTATCTTATTTCAAAACTATTTTAAACTTTATAAAAATACTTGACTATAGTTGAAATTCATAAGTAAATATAAAGAATAATATATATATATTTAACTATAATTTTATATTTAAATCTAAGTAAAAGTTAAATATATTATTAAAAAGGTAGTTTAAAATCAGGGGTAATTTGACTTTGAAAATAAAGATGTTTTTTAGGCTAAAATTATTTAAAATCAGGATCGAGGGTTTTGAATCTTTTAAAAGGAAAGTTTTGAAAACATTTAGAAAACAGGATATAATTTTGAAAAATCATTTTGAATAAAAGTTAGCAGATACAAAACAATGTTCCATAGATTTTTCGTAGGTTCCATCCCTTTAACGGGCTCGAAGTGGATTCCATTTCACGAATAAATTGGATTTTAAAATGACAGTGCTTTTCTACGAGCTTTAACAAAAATTCCTAATAATAATAAAAAAATACTTATCCTTGAAATCTTGAAGTCTTGATAATCTTGATACTCATGAGTCTTCTATCTTGATATCTTGAATCTCTATACTGTTCGGTCTTCATTCTTAGTACCTGCATGGTTAAATCCTTCATATACATATATATATCTAAACTTATAATGTCAGTATTTATATTTTATAATATATTCTAAGGTTGTTGTCATCAAAACCATCATCTCGCGGACTAACAACAACTTGTATGGATGAATACTATCATTGCATTGCTTGGCTGGAGTGTTAGCATTCCAAGTATGATTGCTATTCTAAAGGTAGAATGTAGCCTTAAGCCTCATCAACCGGAAATGACTAAAATATGGAAGATGAAATATGGCTAAGTGCATCGCACCCAAGTAGGGTATGTTATCACATTTTTAGATACCCTTGGATGTATTATATTATAATTATGGATATGGTTGTGCATAAAAATGAGAGCGCTCGATCGGGGTGGGAACACCCGGGGTGGTAACATATTTGGTACTATCAAGGTCAGGGATAGGTCGGTCCTGTATTGGTACGGGATCCAAGCGAGGTTTCCTCGGTACATTTTTATAGAAGTGTACTATGGCAGGTGGTACCCTAGTAGCCTAGTCAATGTATAGAATCCAATATCCACTACAAGCCTTTACGTTTTGATTGTAGAGCCTAGTATGCTGGAATTTAATTAATGTAACAATTTTGGCTATTTCAAAATGTACTTGTACTTAGACAATATTATAATATCATAGGATTTTCTGTAAAAGTGTTTTGGTTATCGTATGGTAAAAACCCATCATTTTTATGTATGGTGTGGTCTTATGAGATACCTTCGATTTCAAAGGATTTTGGTAACGGTAATAATTCAAATTGAATGTGTTTTCTCATGTTGGTTTTCCAGACTGACTCGAGTGTTATTTTATTATAATGCTCGGGTCAGACCGAGTATTACAGATTCAGGTTAGAATGTTATGGAGCTCAGGAGCTAAGCTCGAGGATTTCAAACGTATTTCATGTACTTGGTTATATTCCACTGTGTGTTTAAACTGAATGTTTCAGTATTTGTGAGAACAAGTTATTATAACTGTCCAAATTGATTTGTCGATTTTGTACTCTGATGATGGTATGTATATTTACAGTTATAGTTTTCTTTTGTATAAAGGTCAGTTATTATATATATATATATATATATATTATATTTTTAGCCGCTGCGATTGTGAGATTCTATGTTATTGTCTCTGTTTTCTTTTATCTCTTCTTATTAACCTCTAATGATTTGGTATTTTTGGCACTCGATTGCTCGACATGCTATACAGTGAACGTATTGATGTTGATTTTCGAGGGTCGAAAATTCTAGTTCGCTACATTTGGTATCAGAGCTAAAGGTTAAGCGAGAACCTTGGCTTTGATAGGGATTACTCATTAGAGATAGAGTCGGTAGAATCCTAGAATGAGTCTGAGTGTATTAATAGATATGAGCGCGTATTTGTTAGCGAATATAAAATGTTTTATATTGTGTTGACTTATCAGTTGAGTGGTTTATGAATTCTGGTCAAGTAGTGGGACACCACGAAATCGATAGGAATTTTCAAACACTTGAACACGGTAAACCGGCACAGTATTGTTTTGAAGCGGGTAAATGAAATAATTTTACCCAAACTATATTTTGATATGAAAGAAATAATTTTTTTGAAATCATTATAGTATATCGATGTGTTTGGATTTTATAAATGTAATCAAAACCAGATTATAAAATTTGAAATGGTTATATATAACCAAATAGGGATTGTATAAGAATAACTAACGCAAATGAATTATAAATAAAATGGATTAAAACCAGAGTTTGGAGATTTAAAATCCCAGAAAGTTTGGAAAATATTTTTCTAAAATATCGTGTAGAATTAAAATTGTATTATTTTTGATAAAATTTTTGAAATAAAAATGGTTTAAAATGGATTTTTGAGGTGATAAAGCATTAAACTCACTACAGTCGCTGGTAAATAATTTCGATGATGATCGCGACATCATCGGTGTTCATTTTTGAGTTTCTAAATGATGGATTGCTACCGTAATAATGTGACATAGATATTTTTGTTTGGAAACAAGTGTTGTTTTGGAAATTCCATAGGTAATATGTTTTGGATAAAAACCAGATTTGATTTAAATTTAAAAAGTGGGATTTGGTATACAGATGTGTGTGTGTGTGTATGATTTCAAATGATTTGAAATGAAACTGGGCGATTGAATTCTATAATTTTCAATTAAATGAGAAGTGAAACCAAAACAGAATAAGTTTTTGAAATGAAACTTGTGAAAAATAAATTTGAACTTGTATGTGGAATTGTGAATTTCAATATGAAATAAAAATTTAACTTATGCGAGTTAAATAAATTGAATTTGTTAAAGAAAATTTATATGGGTTAGAATTTAACTTGAGACTGGTTAAATGAAAGTTGGATTGGATTTAAACCCATATTAAATTAAATTGAATATATAAAGTTTGAATTGTAAAGTGATTATCTAACTATAAGTTATAAATTTTGAATGGAATAAAATTTAGGTGAAAATTATGGAACTGTGAATAAATAATTTTGAATAGTTTATAAAATTGAAGTCAATGGAATAAATATATATTTGAGCTATAAGTGATGTATAATCTTGAGTTAAAAGTTTTAATTGTGAAAAAAAATAAGTTATGTAACTTTTAAATTGGAAAAGCGGAATAGAAAAACACAAATAGAGATGGTTTGATATTTCGTAAAGAAATGGAAATCCAATTTTGAATATGGAATGTGAGATATAATTGAAAATTCGACTTAAGTATAAGCGAATTAAATATATTTTGAACTATTGTCGATTAAAGTAGAAATGGATTAAAATGGTGATGACTTAAGTTATAAATAAATTCAATTTAATAGTAAATAAATTGAAGATGGCTTTGGGATATTATTTAAATGGATTTGAGCATGAAATTAAGTTTTGAAGTGGAAATGAATATATGTGTTGTATGAAAGGTTATAATAAACTTTAATATTAATTTTATGAAATGATTCTCAAGCAATATTGTGTAAATTGAGATATACCAAGTAAATGGAAACGTGAATCAAACGAAGATGAATAAATTGAATAACAATCAATTTAAAATGAAACGGGATTTGATTGCAATGGAAATGAACTTAAGTTATATAGTTGAAATGATTTAAAGTAAACGAATTAACTTAAGTTAATATTTTTGGATGGAAGCTTGGCTCAAACAAATTAATGAAATGATTCATAAATAAGTTGGCATGGATTGGATTATTGTTGAATATAAAATTGAACGAGCAAGATTTTTGTGAATAAATTGAATGTGAATAAATAGAAGTTGAAAAATTGATTTAGAATCAATTTAAATGGTTTATAAGCTGAAGTGATCATTTTATTAATGAATATCACCAAATAGCATGGAAAAATTTGTCATTTGACGTAAATGGAAGTAAACAAAATTTTGTGAATTAATGGAAAGTGAATAAATTGATTTAGAATCAATTTGAAATGGATATGAATATGTTGTGTGTAAATATGAACTGAATTTTAATAAATTTCATATGGGTCATTTGGAATTGAATGAAAAGGCGTATAAATTGAATTCGAAGTGAATAACTAAATGTTGGAACTCTGTATTTACATGTACCTTCTAAAATACGTGATATGCCATGTTGGCGTTATGAAATAATGTGTGTAAAGTAGTTAAAGGGATGTAAAGTTATTAAATTTCATATACATGAAACCGATGTGATTTATTTAAGTAAGTACAGGTACAAGAAGACCATTTGGTTATATTTTAGTTGCGAAATTGCATATAAAATAAGTTTGCTCACTTAATAACGCTAATATAAGGTACGCTTTCAGATTAAATACAACAATGATATAAATATTGTTATATATTGAGTTTTCTGGCCATGAGAGCCGATGTATAACTTTTTATCATTTTTCCATATTGCAAAAAACTCTCCGTGCAAAAACGCTGTCAAAAAATTTCGGAAATTTATGGTGTTAGAATTTTTTTGAAAATTGCTGAAAAAAATTTGTTAACTAAAAGTTGACCTTCAAATCAAAATTGAAATAAAGGATTTTGAATTAGAAATGGATGCTAATTGTTTTAGTTGAAACTAAAGGATTAGGGAAAAAGAAATGTCAAGTTTTTAATTAAGTGGGTTTTGAAAAAAGTTAATGGGTTTGGAACATTTTTCCTACCTTAGCAATTTCGGGGACGAAATTCTTTTAAGGGGGGAGGAATGTAATGACCTAGATTTTCCGTCATTGATTTTAAATATTTAAACGGTTTTAAATATTGGATTTGAAGTATAAATGGATTTTTGAATATGAAGATTCTACATGAAATTTTAGAATGAATTTAAATTTCAAATATAGCAATTTATCGAAATACGGAAATGGTAAATAATTAGAATTTTGAGAGGAATATGAATCGAAAACAATTTATAATATTGATATAAATACTATTTGAATTATAATTGAGTAGTAAGTTTCTAAAACTGGAATTTCGAGTGATATCATCTTTTGAAATCATCATTTTAATCGACGCATTAAAATAGCGATCCAGAACACAGTCTCAGGATTCGACAAAACCAGTTTTATCGGATCCGTAATAGTGTACTATTATCAAATTTTAAATTTCATAGCGTTTGGATTTATCGGTTGGTCGTGTGATCTGAAAACGTCAAGAAATAATTTAGTTGAATTTAATTTAAGTAGTCGATTTAAAAAGCTATTTTCCACATATGATCGAATTTGGTTCTCGAACTTATTCCATTGGGTCTGGAATAGCGGTATCACATTAGGAACACCAGGCGGCACGCCTCAATATGGGTTAAGAATTTCGAGATATGTTGAGCGAGATAATTTGAATATAAAATAATAAATTTTAAATCGTAGCCACCCTATAGCAGACCTATCCCATCCTAACTCTAAGTCCAACCGACCTATCACGTATGAGCTTCCTTCTCCTTCTTCTTTTAAACAAATTGTGTATTATCATTTTTCCATCTTCTTTAAAATGAAATCGAATTTGTATGAAAGCGGAAGAAAAAAAATATAACACGAGAGCGAATCGCGACTTGCGAGATGAACGAGGGGATTTGGAATCTCTCAGTCGCAGGCGGCTCGAAGATGGACGAAGATGGAGCTCGAGGGTGGTGTTAAACAGCCGCGTTTAGGGTTGGTCGATGGCAGCGTAAGTTGGTCGTGTTCGCGCTCGCGTATAGGGGATAGCGGCGACGCCAGGGCGACTGTGGGGGATCGCATCGTCGCACGGCTGGCAGGTTATGGTAGATGTTGCGACTTAAATAAGGGATGCAGAGAATGGCAGGGAGTTCGTTTGGAATGTTTCCGTTAAGGAACGATCGAGGGAGGATGGTTGAGGCAATAGGTGTTTAGCGTGTTTGAGAGGGAGATAAGGTTATGTTTTTAATTTTGCTTTTTTAAGTTAAATTTTATCTAATTAATTCAAATGTTCAAAAATTCGTATCGAACTCGTACTAGGTTGAAATCAAGCAAAACAAGTTGCGTTGGGATCGTGACGATGAGAGCTTCACAATAAAATTAGTTTGGGATTCTTTCAAAGTCGGCTGGGATTTTAGAAAAATTTAAAATCTAGATGTTCGGCAAATTAAAAATCAAGGTGAGTAAATCTCACTCATTAGGATTGCTGGTTTTAATTTAAAATAGTTAAAATTAATTATTGGTTGATTGGATGAATTTATAAATTATTAGCTGTTGGATGTTACATTATATGAGTAGTATATATATTAGTAGTTGGATATATACACGCCGATTGGAGCGGATGAGATATTATGCGCCCCGTATAATAACGGATGACCATATATTACCTGGATATCCTGCCTCGAAGCGGGATTGTTATTTAATCTTATATAACATCTGTGGTTACAGGAAAAGAGGTTGGCGGTATCCAACTAGATTCCTTAAATATATTATTGTTTTTCATATATAGTGATATATAATGAAACTGAATAATCAGTTATGGATTGTGTTGTGGTTTGATAATTTGGATGCTATAGCAGCACTGGCCTAAAATTTGCTATTATAAATATCATAAGTAATATTGTTTATTTTAAAAATGGAATTAAAAAGAGATTTTAGAAATGAAAATATTTATATTGAATTTTGGGATTAATCTAAAAGGAAATTGGGTTGGATAAAATATATGATTTGATTTTGGGATTTTACTTATCTATTTCGGAAAGTATTGTAAATAGAGATTTTAAAAATAATTTATATAAAGGATTTTTGAACAATGGATTTTAAAGTGATATTTCTGAAAAATATGGGAAAGAAGTTATAATCGATATTTAAAATAGATTTGTAAAATAAATAGAATTTAAAAAGAAATGGATTTATAAAATGGAATTTTGTAAATGCGATAAATTTTTATAAATAATTGATACTCTAGAGGGGTCTATAAATTTATAAACGATGTTTATAAATAAGGGAAGTTGATATCAGTTGATAAACTGGGAATATAAATACACAGTGTGAATTTATATCAGGATATTGAAATCGGTTTGGGGAAAAATAGTGGATTCTATTTTTGAAATGTGAGAATGGTTAGGGAATCGGAGTGAAATCGATGTGTTATGAATCGAGAGGATTTATAGATTGAAATTAGTTAATGGAATTTTAAAAATATACTTTTATCAAGAAACTAAGTTTTGTTTTAAAAGTGAAATTTTTTTTATTTAACTATGTAACTTAAAGCTGTTTTAGTATTGAAATACTATAAAAAATGGATTTTTCATATATTTAATATTTATCTAAAATGAATTCACATTTTTATAATAAGCTTTGTAAACGATTGGTTTTATTTAAAAATGAATTAGATATGAGTTATCGATGTTTATTTAAGTTTTTGGATATTTAAAATAACTACTTAAACGTGTTTTAAAAATAAAATACTATTACTTAAAAATATTAATTATATATATATATGGGGTTTTGTAAGAAATTGGAATTTAATTATAAATTATCTCGAGATTTGTATACGGGGTTTATTTAGCGGATATGATTTTTATAAGAGAAATCTTATAACGAAATTTTGGAAACTTGAGGAACTTTCGAAATGGTTTGATAAGTGAACTTCGAGAAATGAATCTGAATTCATAAAAGGATTTACAAATTGGTGAACAAAATTTTGAGTAAGAAAAATCGATTTTAGAAATTGTAGAAGGGATTACGAAAATACCGAAGATTTATGTAATGAATTATATGAGTTGTGACTTTACAAAAGGGGGTCGTAAATGGTTTTATGAAGTTGGAATAAAAAGGAGATTTCCTCGTTTATGAATATGCCTATAAAATCGATAAGATATAAATATTTCCTAAGTGTTGAGAAGTAAGTATTTTGTAAAATATACTTATAAATATTTTTCTAAGTATTGGAATAAATTATTTGGAAATGTTTTGATTATAGGAAGTTTGTACGGAAATATTTCTAAGTGTTACTATGGTTTGAAAATATTCCGTTAAGAATATAAGGATTTGAATTTGCTTTTGAACGTTGGAATACTGGAAGAGATTTGAATATATATCTGCTTGAAGAGATTTGAAATGAATGTTTGGAAAATTTATAAAGTGAGGCCTAGTGACTTCTTATGGATGTTATTTGATAGTTAAATAACCGACTATCAAATTTGGACAAATTCGTTGATCGTTTCGAAGAGACCGGGATTGGATTTAATTATCGAAAAACCACTTCGATCCGATTTGAGCATTATAAATTGTGATATCGTGGAGAAAATGAAGATGGTGATCTTGGAGATTCATTTGTCCAGATCCAGGACAACTTGTATGGATGAATACTATCATTGCATTGCTTGCCTAGAAGGTAGTGTTAGCATTCCGAGTATGAATGCTATTCTAAAGGTAGAACGTAGCTTTAAGCCGCATCAACTGGGAATGACTAAAATAGGGAAGATGAAACATGGCTAAGTGGGTCACACCCAAGTGGGCATGTTATCACTTTTCTAGATACCCTCGGATGTATTATATTATAATTATGGATATGGTTGTGCATGAAAATGAGAGCGCTCGATTAGGTGGGAACACCCGGGGTGATAACATATTTGGTACTATCTAGGTCAGGGGTAAGCCGGTCCTGTGTTGGTAGGGGATCCATGCGAGGTCCTCGGTATATTTTTCTAGAGGTGTACTGTGGTGGGCAGTACCCTTGTAGCCTAGTCATTGTATGGAATCAAATATCCACTACAAGCCTTTACGGTTTTGATTGTAGAGCCTAATATGCTGGAATTTAACTAATGTAACAATTTCGGCTATTTTAATAAGTACTTGTACTTAGACACTAATATAATATCATAAGATTTTCTATAAAAATTGTTTTGGTCATCGTAAGGTAAAACCCCGTCGTTTTTATGTGTGTCGTGGTCATACGAGATACCTTTGATTTCAAAGGATTTTGATAACAGTAATAATTCAAATTGAGTGTGTTTTCTCACGTTGGTTTTCCAGACCGACTCGGGCGTTATTTTATTATAATGCTCGGGTCAGACCGACTATTACAGATTTAGGTTAAGATGCTTTGGAGCTCAGGAGACGAGCAGGAGGATTTCAGACGTATTTCACATACTTGATTATATTACGTTGTGTGTGTTAAACTGAATGTTTCCGTACTTTTGAGAACAAGTTATTATCACTGTCCAGATTGATTTGTAGATTGTTGTACTCTGATGATGGTATTTATATTTGCAGTTATAGTTTTCTTTTGTATAAAGGTCAGTAATTATATATATTGTATTTTTAGCCGCTGCGATTGTGAGATTCTGTGTTATTGTCTCTGTTTTCTTCTATCTCCTCTTCTTCACCCCTAATCATTTGGTATTTTTAGCACTCGATTGCATCGGCATGCTATACAGTGAACGTATTGATGTCGATTTTCGAGGGTCGAAAATTCTAGTTCGCTACATTTGGTATCAAAGCTAAAGGTAAAGCGAGAACCTTGGCTTTGGTGGGGATTACTCATTAGAAATAGTTCTCAGCCAGGCAAGATAGTTCTCAGCCAGACAACGGATAAGGTTTGTCGGTGCAGCACGAATCATCGTAGCAATGCAGCCAGAGGTTTAAGTAGATTCAGAGAAACAACCACTATACTATTTACGAATCACCGTAATATTTATAAATGGTTATTGCTCTGCCGTAGCCTAGACACCAAAAAATTAAATTGTCGAAAAAAGACAACTTGTTGATATGCAATTAAGTTCTAGGTGAGCGCGTGAGACCCTTATGTTCGACGTCTAACTATTATTATTAATCAAGTTCTAAAATGAAATGAAAAACTGAAAATAAACGTAATTTAACAATGCAACTACAAATGAAATTTTTTTTTTTTGAAATTTTTTTTATAAAATGCAAGAAACCAATAATTCAAAGCAAAATAAAAACAAGGGATAAATGGCATGATAGCAAAGCATGCAGAATTACTAGCAATTTATTTTTAAAGCGGCAAATTTTTTTAGCAAGCAAATCAATTATTTTAGCAGCACTTTTGCCGCCTGCAACTTGAAAAAAGAAGAAGATATATACTGTTTTTTAATATATTAAAGAAGAAACTTAAACAAATGAAAAACGAAACAAATTAAACTAAAAAAATTGAAAAAAAAAATTAATGGCAAATGAATTTTTTTATTTCAAAGAAAAAAACAAACAATTGGAAAAGGAAAACAAAGACCCTTTTTTTATATATGTTTTGAAAGATATTTAAAAAGATAACTTAATAAAGTTTTTTCTGTAAGAGGTTTAAACAAACAAAATAAAAAGAAAATGTAAACAAACTAAATTTAAAAAAACAAAACTAAAAGAAAAGTTTATAACTCCAACCCGAATCCGCTAAGAAGAAAACAAACCTAACTGTTCGTATTCATTCAATCATAATAACTTTATCTAAAAACAAATTAGCAGCTCGTCCCAAATCAAAATTCACCACATCAAAGGAAAACTCCAAATCAAAACAAATTGCACAAAAAGTTCACGTTTGTTTAAGATGAAGGCGCGGTTTCAGGCGAGTTGGCGATTTGATTTGATTAGGTTGTTGAAGATTGAGGCGGATTTTGGGTTTAAGGAAATGGCAATTGGTGTTGATTTTGGGTGCGGTTTCTGGTGAAGTAGGTTGCTCTGGTTTAGCGGAAGATGACTGGTAGTTGATGAGGGAGGTGGTTGTATATGCGTGAGGCAGTGATGCCAGTGTTGTGGCTGTTGTGGTGTGATGTAGATGTTTGATGGAGGTTGCAGCAATGTGTAGAGGTATGCAGAAGGTTGTTGTATGCAGGGGTTAGAGTGGACTGTTAGTATGATGACTGGTGGTATTGGAGATCAGAGGTGAATGGTGGCAGGTCTGGAAATGTTGGTGATGGTAGTTTTGTATGTAGATGTGGAACGGCCAGAGAATTGATGGCCAGAGAAGGGAAGTGATTAGTGGCAGTTGTAGTTGTTGGGGGTAATGGGTGGTGATGGTGAAGAAATATTTGATGACGTGGAACTCTGGTGGCAGACTGTTGTTGAAGGAAAATGTTGGCAATTGTGTAAGTTCAGTGACAGTAAGGAGTTGTGCAGGGGGTAGGAGGTATGGATGATGTTGTTGGCTTGAGTGAAGTGCAGTTTTTGTTTGCTATGAAATGAGTTGGTGGTGGTTGTGGGATGGTATGTATGCAAGTATAGGATGGCAGCAGTTGTTTGGATCAGTGAAGTGTTAGCAGTGAAAATGGTAGATGCTAGAGTGGTTCACAGTGAATGGTAGGAGGAATTGTGGCAGTGGTGGTGACTAGTTTGGGTACGGTAGCAGGGTGTGCAGGTGAATGGTATGTGGCAGTAAGTTTGATGTGGTCAGAGGGGTTGTAACCGGGGCAGATGATGTGGGGGTGTGATGGTTGAGTGATGTAATTTGTATGTATGTGAGTGATGTATGTACGGAGGCTTGCAATGGGGTAGGTATAGGGCTGTGGTGGTATGTCAAGTGGTTACAGGGGGAGTGGCTATGTGCAGGGGGAGATGTAGTCAGTTAAATTATGTTTTTGGAGATTGACAGTGTTCGGGACGATGTCTTTCGGGGGGCAGTGGCGGGTATGTAGTTGTTGAGTTGGAGATGAAGTGTATGAAGTGAAGTGGAGGGAGTTTATGTTGACGGAGGTTGACATGTGATGTTTGAGCACTGTGCACACAATTGTTAAGGGTAATTGGAAGGCAGGAAGAACAGCAGGGACTAGATGAAATGGTGAAGGTGATTTGCGACAGTGCGTTTTGTATGTGATGGCAAATTTTGGTGATATTGTGGCAGAAATAGAGGGTTGTATGGTCATGTGTGGGTGGTGATGGATATGATTTGTAGAAGTAGAGGTTGATGGTAGTGTTGAATCATGACAAAAAGCTTTAAACGATCAGTGATGAGACTATATGATCAAGTGACAAAAAGAGAATGAGATATGCAAACTATTAAACTACAAAGGAGATGAGACTACAAATCTAAGTATAATATGATTATTTACTGAAGTTTTAGTCTTAGATATGTTTTATAATTGTTAAAATCTATTTTCAAGTAGTTTGCACATACTCAAAGTAGTTTTAAAGTTCAAACTTTTTAAATATGTGCAAACTGTGCAGGTCAGTCGACTGACCGAAAACAACCAGTTGACTGAACCTATTCAATGCACAGATATGCACCATTTTACATTGTTTTTGAATATACAGTTGACTAGTCAATTTCGCTCAATCAACTGACCGGCTATGACTGCTATTTTTCCTGAAAAGTTACTTCTAATTGCGAAGAGTTTCGATTCAAATTGAAGAGATATGGCTACATCTTTTGGTTGAAACTTTTTGTGAATAGTTGTAACTATTTGTTCACTATATAAACACGTTAGAATCACTTCTCAAATTACTGAATTTTATTGTGATTTCCTGCTATATTCTCTACTATCTATCTCTGCATTCTAAAAGCAATCACAGTCTATATATTTCTTGAATCTCCGAACTAATGAATATACTCTTCGATTCTAAGCAATATCTTCCTTTCATATCTTCACACACACAATATATATACTTGAGGATTTGTTTACAGGAAGGGTGTACTATTAAAGACGTATCCGTGTTATTCAGAACACAAGCGTCAACTATTTATTTGTACCAGTAGAAGTCTTGTTCGGTTGTTCAGACAGTAAAAGTCCTCTTCGGCTGTTTGAGGCGGAAAAATCCTATTCGGCTGTTCAGGTGTTGTATACCTACTCCTCCAGGTTAAGAGAGGGGTTTACAGAGTTTAAATCCGAAGTGTAGTCTGGGACTGGACGTAGAATGGGAAGTTCGAACTAGTATAAAAAGTCCTGGTGTGCTTATTTCATTTACTTTATTACTATTATATATTATCTAGTTTATATTTCCGCACTAATATAATATTCCATATTACACGATCCTAAGTGCTAACTAGCCACATAGCTTACACTCCTTCATTTAGTATCAAAGCACAGGAACCTTCATTTAGTATCAGAGTAAGGACATTCTATAACTGTAACACAGTTATTTCATATATTTAGTAATATGGAAATTAACACCAACTCTAGCATTAACATTAACACTAGTTTCGCTGAACGACAGTCAACTGCTTGACCACCTCTATTTAATAGTCCTAACTATAATTGCTGGTCTACTAGAATGAGAATATATATGCAAGCTAATGGTTTTGAAACCTGGAATATTACCAAAAAGAATATACGATGCCAACAGAAGATTTTTCAACTTGGACTACTGCATAAAAAACTGATGCTACTTAAATGCTAAAGCTATGAACATGCTATTTCGTGCATTAGATAAAAATAAGTTTAATAGGGTCAGTATGTGTACAATTGCTTAGGAGAAATGGAGAACTCTAAAAGTAACTCATGAAGGAACTAACAAAGTCAAACAAAGCAAAATCTCTATGTTGAAAAATCAGTTCCATAATTTCAAAATGAAACCAAACGAAGTTATAAATGACATGTACTCTAGATTTCAAGATATATATCGCTCACTATTGGCACTAGAATAAAAAAAATTTGATTTTGATATTATTAAAAAAATGCTCAATTCTTTAACGGATAATTGGGAATGAAAAGTCTTAGCAATTGAAGAAACTAATATTTTATCAACCATGAAACCTATAACATCCTGATATTTTCAACCATTCGCATCCACATATGTCGGACTTGAATTGCTCAAAATATCAGATTGTTAATTTATATTTGGCAAAACTCAGCACATACGGTAAATAAATAAATCACAAAATCACAGACACAAAGTAATATAACAATAAGCAGCGGAAACAAATGAATAGTAGTTCATGAAGCTACTATATATATATACATATGTAACAGAGTTAAACAAGATACAACGGAAGTCTCGAGTACATAAAAGTCTCAATACAATAGTGAAATACAAGATCAGAATATATCACAGGAGTCAGCTGAATACTGCAAGCTTAATAGATAGATGGATCTCCAAGCGAAGCTCCAACTCCGAAGGTGAGTCTCAAATGTTGTGACACTCATTCTGACCCGAGCGTAAAGCAAAACATAAAACACTCATGTCAGGATTAACATTCTTATATTAATAAATCCAACTCAAGTGAAATATCAACTGAAATACAAGTAACTTAAAGGATGTTTGGGATAACCATCCTCTAAGGATCCGTGTAACTATCTACTATGTAGTAATTTACACTATTATAATAATGTCTAAAGTAAAGTAAACTATTAAAATAGTGTTAAGGCGTTACCCATTTTCCCTTAACACATTTTACATATTCGCATAGTCTATACAGTATCGTAACTTCCCGTAAAATGGGATTACCAGAGGGAACTCCATAGATAAGGTACAAAACAAACTCGTAGTGATCTCGCAAAGGTAGGTGACACGGAAAAACTAGGCAATGCCAGTGTAGATACCAATTACACTTTCGGGCTAGTGGTAACGCATAGCAGCAACTACTGCCCACCTCGAGCCACACTCCCAAATCAAAGGTGCACACCAAACAACTGAGCGGCATAAGATAGCAGCCTGGCTTCAACGAGGCGACTTAACTGATGAGACCTTGGGCGAGCGACTTAAGTAAGGTCGCTGGAGATAGTAAGTTTGAACGTCATGTTGTGCCACATCACTAGGTCGTTCACGACCTTCTCTAGGTCGCTGGTCTCCATGTTGCGCTGCCTCGCTAGGTTTTTCACGACCTTCGCTAGGTCGCTGGTCATTCTTTCTCGCATAACTCGCATCCTCCTTCACATCGTTAGGTCGCACGCGACCTTCTAGTTCGTTAGGTCGCTCGCGACCTAAGACTTCGTCGAGTTGGACTGCATCAATTTACCAAGGCTACAATCACACCTTTTCCCTTTTGATTGATTTCCAAGGCTACAATCACACCTTTTCTTGCTTAATAGATTACAAAGAAGTCTATAACTCTGAATAGCATTGAGAATCTTATAGAGATAGTGATAGAGAATCAAACTAGAAGTAATCGAGTATGATTCAATGTTGATTTCGGCAGAGTAATGATAAGAATATGTATTAAGAAATGAGGAAGAAGAAGAGGAGTGAAAACCAGAAAAAAATGATTAAAAATTCGTTGAAACTGACCCCTATTAATAGAAGAACAACAGCCATGACCATTCATGAAGAGTTATGGCGAATAGACACTTCTTTTGAAATTTGAATTTTTGAATCAAACTGTCAACATGGTACCCATAGGCATGTCGACATCCCAAAAGATTTTTTAATGTTTTGATTTTCTTTGAAAATAACCTTTATCTTATATCAAAACTATTTTAAACTTTATAAAAATACTTGACTATAGTTCAAATTCATAAGTAAATATAAAGAATAATATATATAGAATTTAACTATAATTTTATATTTAAATCTAAGTAAAAGTTAAATATATTATTAAAAAGGTAGTTTAAAATCAGGGGTAATTTGACTTTGAAAATAAAGATGTTTTTAGGCTAAAATGATTTAAAATCAGGATCGAGGGTTTTGAATCTTTTAAAATGAAAGTTTTAAAAACATTTTGAAAACAGGATATAATTTTGAAAAATCATTTTGAATAAAAGATAGCAGATACAAAACAATGTTCCACTAGATTTTTCGTAGATTCCATCCTACTTAGGGTTCCATCCCTTTAACGGGCTCGAAGTGGATTCCATTTCACGAATAAATTGGATTTTAGGATGCCAGTGCTTTTCTACGAGTTTTAACAAAAATTCTTAATAATAATAAAAAAATACTTATCCTTGAAATCTTGAACTCTTGATAATCTTGATACTCATGAGTCTTCTATCTTGATATCTAGAATCTCTATACTGTACAGTCTTCATTCTTAATGCCTGCATGGTTAAATCCTGCATATACACATATATCGAAACTTATAATGTTAGTATTTATATTTTATAATATATTCTAAGGTTATTGTCATCAAAACCATCATCTCACGGACTAACAACAACTTTTATGGATGAATACTATCATTGCATTGCTTGGCTGGAGTGTTAGCATTCCAAGTATGATTGCTATTCTAAAGATAGAATGTAGCCTTAAGCCTCATCAACCGGAAATGACTAAAATAGGAAAGATGAAATAGGACTAAGTGCGTCGCACCCAAGTAGGGTATGTTATCACTTTTTTAGATACCCTCGGATGTATTATATTATAGTTATGGATATGGTTGTGCATAAAAATAAGAGCGCTCGATTAGGGTGGGAACACCCGGGGTGATAACATAATCGGTACTATCCAGGTCAGGGATAGGCCGGTCCTGTATTGGTACGGGATCCAAGCGAGGTTTCCTCGATACATTTTTCTAGAAGTGTACTATGGCAGGTGGTACCCTAGTATCCTGGTCAATGTATAGAATCCAATATCCACTACAAGCCTTTACGGTTTTGATTGTAGAGCATAGTATGCTGGAATTTAATTAATGTAATAATTTTGGCTATTTCAATAAGTACTTGTACTTAGACACAATTATAGTATCATAGGATTTTCTATAAAAGTGTTTTGGTTATGTAAAAACCCATCATTTTTATGTGTGGTGTGGTCTTATGAGATACCTTCGATTTCAAAGGATTTTGGTAACAGTAATAATTCAAATTGAATGTGTTTTCTCATGTTGGTTTTCCAGACTGACTCGGGTGTTATTTTATTATAATGCTCGGGTCAGACCGAGTATTACAGATTCAGGTTAGAATGCTATGGAGCTCAGGAGATAAGCTCGAGGATTTCAAACGTATTTCACGTACTTGATTATATTCCACTGTGTGTGTTAAACTGATGTTTCAGTATTTGTGAGAATAAGTTATTATAACTGTCCAGATTGATTTGTTGATTTTGTACTCCGATGATGGTATGTATATTTACAGTTATAGTTTTCTTTTATATAAAGGTCAGTTATTATATGTATTATATTTTTAGCCGCTGCGATTGTGAGATTCTATGTTATTGTCTCTGTTTTCTTTTATCTGTTCTTCTTCACCTCTAATGATTTGGTATTTTTGGCACTCGATTGCTCGACATGCTATACAGTGAACGTATTGATGTTGATTTTCGAGGGTCGAAAATTCTAGTTCGCTACATTTGGTATCAGAGCTAAAGGTTAAGCGAGAACCTTGGCTTTGGTAGGGATTACTCATTAGAGATAGAGTTAGTAGAATCCTAGAATGAGTCTGAGTGTATTAATAGATATGAGCGTGTATTTGTTAGCGAATATAAAATGTTTTATATTGTGTTGACTTATCAGTTGAGTGGTTTATGAATTCTGATCAAGTAGTGGGACACCACGAAATCGATAGGAATTTTCAAACATTTGAACACGGTAAACCGGCACAGTATTTTTTTGAAGCGGGTAAATGGAATAATTTTACCCAAACTATATTTTGATATGAAAGAAATAATTTTCTGAAATCATTATACTATATTGATGTGTTTGGATATTATTAATGTAATCAAAACCAGATTATAAAATTTGAAATGGTTATATATAACCAAATAGGGATTGTATAAGAATAATTTACGCAAATGAATTATAAATAAAATGGATTAAAACCAGAGTTTGGAGATTTAAAATCCCAGAAAGTTTGAAAAATATTTTTCTAAAATATCGTGTAAAATTAAAATTGTATTATTTTTTATAATATTTTTGAAATAAAAATGGTTTAAAATGGATTTTTGAGGTGATAAAGCATTAAACTCACTACAGTCGCTGGTAAATAATTTCGATGATGATCGCGACATCATCGGTGTTCATTTTCGAGTTTCTAAATGATGGATTGCTACCGTAATAATGTGATATAGATATTTTTGTTTGGAAACAAGTGTTGTTTTGGAAATTCCATAGGTAATATGTTTTGGATATAACCAGATTTGATTTAAATTTAAAAAGTGGGATTTGGTATACAGATGTGTGTGTGTAGGATTTCAAATGATTTGAAATGAAACTGGGTGATTGAATTCTATAATTTTCAATTAAATGGGAAGTGAAACCATAACAGAATAAGTTTTTGAAATGAAACTTGTGAAAAATAAATTTGAACAATGTGGAATTGTGTATTTCAATATGAAATAAAAATTTAACTTATGCGAGTTAAATAAATTGAATTTGTTAAAGAAAATTTATATTGGTTAACTTGAGACTGGTTAAATGAAAGTTGGATTGGATTTAAACCCATATTAAATTGAATTGAATATATAAAGTTTGAATTGTAAAGTGATTATATAACTATAAGTTATAAATTTTGAATGGAATAAAATTTAGGTGAAAATTATGGAACTGTGAATAAATAATTTTGAATAGTTTATAAAATTGAAGTCAATGGAATAAATATATATTTGAGCTATAAGTGATGTATAATCTTGAGTTAAAAATTTTAATTGTGAAAAAAAAAACTTATGTAACTTATAATTGGAAAAGTGGAATAGAAAAACACAAATAGAGATGGTTTGATATTTTGTAAAGAATTGGAAATCCGATTTTGAGTATGGAACGTGAGTTATAATTGAAAATTCGACTTAAATATAAGCGAATTAAATATAATTTGAACTATTGTCGATTAAAGTAGAAATGGATTAAAATGGCGATGACTTAGTTATAAATAAATTCAATTTAATAGTAAATAAATTGAAGATGGCTTTGGGATATTATTTAAATGGATTTGAGCACGAAATTAAGTTTTGAAGTGGAAATGGATATATGTGTTGTATGAAAGGTTATAATAAACTTTAATATTAATTTTATGAAATGATTCTCAAGTTATATTGTGTAAATTGAGATATACCAAGTAAATAGAAATGTGAATCAATCGAAGGTGAATAAATTGAATAACAATCAATCTAAAATGAAACGGGATTTGATTGCAATGGAAATGAACTTAAGTTATATAGTTGAAATGATTTAAAGTAAACGAATTAACTTAAGTTAATATTTTTGGATGGTAGCTTGGCTCAAACAAATTTATGAAATGATTCATAAATTAAGTTGGCATGGATTGGATTGTTGTTGAATATAAAATTGAACGAACAAGATTTTTGTGAATAAATTGAATGTGAATAAATAGAAGTTGAAAAATTGATTTAGAATCAATTTAAATGGTTTATAAGCTGAAGTGATCATTTATTAATGAATATCGCCAAATAGCACGGAAAAATTTGTCATTTGACATAAATGGAAGTGAACAAAATTTTGTGAATTAATGGAAAGTGAGTAAATTGATTTAGAATCAATTTGAAATGGATATGAATATGTTGTGTGTAAATATGAACTGAATGTTAATAAATGTTATGTGGGTCGTTTGGAATTGAATGAAATGGCGTATAAATTGAATTCGAAGTTAATAACTAAATATTGGAACTCTGTATTTACATGTACCTTCTAAAATACGTGATATGCCATGTTGGCGTTATGAAATAATGTGTGTAAAGTAGTTAAAGGGACGTAAAGTTATTAAATTTCATATACATGAAACCGATAGGATTTATTTAAGTAAGTACAGGTACAAGAAGACCGTTTGGTTATATTTTGATTGCGAAATTGCATATAAAATAAGCTTGCTCGCTTAATAACGCTAATATAAGGTACGCTTTCAGATTAAATACAACAATGATATAAATATTGTTATATATTGAGCTTTCTGGCCATGAGAGCCAATGTATAACATTTTATCATTTTGCCATATTGCAAAAAGCACTCTGTACAAAAAAATCTGTCAAAAAATTTCGGAAATTTATGGTGTTAGAAATTTTTTGAAAATTGTTGAAAAAAAATTTGTCAACTAAAAGTTGACCTTCGAATCAAAATTGAAATAAAGGATTTTGAATTAGAAATGGACGCTAATTGTTTTAGTTGAAACTAAAGGATTAGGGGAAAAAAATGTCAAGTTTTTAGTTAAGTGGGTTTTGAAAAAAGTTAATGGGTTTGGACCATTTTTCCTACCTTAGCAATTTCGGGGACGAAATTCTTTTAAGGGGGGAGGAATGTAATGACCTAGATTTTCCGTCATTGATTTTAAATATTTAAATGGTTTCAAATTTTGGATTTGAAGTATAAATGGATTTTTGAATATGAAGATTCTATATGAAATTTTAGAATGAATTTAAATTTCAAATATAGCAATTTATCGAAATACGAAAATGGTAAATAATTAGAATTTTGAGAGGAATATGAATCGAAAACAATTTATAATGTTGATATAAAACTATTTGAATTATAATTGAGTAGTAAGTTTCTAAAACTGGAATTTCGAGTGATATCATCTTTTGAAATTGTCATTTTAATCGACGCGTTAAAATAGCGATCCAGAACACAGTCTCGGAATTCAACAAAACCAGTTTTATCGGATCCGTAATGGTGTACTATTATCAGATTTAAATTTCATAGCGTTTGGATTTATCGGTTGGTCGTGTGATCTGAAAACGCCTAGAAATAATTTAGTTGAATTTAATTTAAGTAGTCGATTTAAAAAGCTATTTTCTACACATGATCGAATTTGGTTCTCGAACTTATTCCATTGGATCTGGAATAGCGGTATCACATTAGGAACACCAGGCGGCACGCCTCAATAGGGGTTAAGAATTTCGAGATATGTTGAGCGAGATACTTTGAATATGAAATAATAAATTTTAAATCGTAGCCACCCTATAGCAGACCTAGCCCATCCTAACTCTAAATCCAACCGACCTATCACGTATGAGCTTCCTCCTCCTTCTTCTTTTAAACAAATTGCGTATTCTCATTTTTCCATGTTCTTTAAAACGAAATCGAATTCGCATGAAAGCGGAAGAAAAAAATATAACACGAGAGCGAATCGCGACTTGCGAGATGAACGAGGGGATTTGGAATCTCTCAATCGTAGGCGGCTCGAAGATGGACGAAGATGGAGCTCGAGGGTGGGGTCAAACAGTCGCGTTTAGGGTTGGTCGATGGCAGTGTAAGTTGGTCGTGTTCGCGCTCGTGTATAGGGGATAGCGACGACGTCAGGGCGGGGCGACTGTGGGGGATCGCATCGTCGCACGGCTGGCAGGTTATGGTTGATGTTGCGACTTAAATAAGGGATGCAGAGAATGGCAGGGAGTTCGTTTGGGATGTTTCCGTTAAGGTACGATCGAGGACGATGGTTGAGGCCGATGATCAGCCTTGGTGGTGTTTACGTGTAGGCAGTAGGTGTTTAGCGTGTTTGAGAGGGAGATAAGGTTATGTTTTTAATTTTGCTTTTTTAAGTTAAATTTTATCTAATTAATTCAAATGTTCACAAATTCATATCGAACTCGTACTAGGTTGAAATCAAGCAAAACAAGTTGCGTTGGGATCGTGACGATGAGAGCTTCACAATAAAATTAGTTTGGGATTCTTTCGAAGTCAGCTTGGATTTTAGAAAAATTTAAATCTAGATGTTCGGCAAATTAAAAATCAAGGTGAGTAAATCTCACTCATTTGGATTGCTGGTTTTAATTTAAAATAGTTAAAATTAATTATCGGTTGATTGGATGAATTTATAAATTATTAGCTGTTGGATGTTATATTATATATAATAGTATATATATTAGTAGTTGGATATATACACGCCGATTGGAGCGGATGAGATATTATGCGCCCCGTATAATAACGGATGACCCTATATTACGTGGATAACCTGCCTCGAAGCGGGATTGTTATTTAATGTTATATAACATCTGTGGTTACAGGGAAAGAGGTTGGCAGTATCCAACTAGATTCCTTAAATATATTATTGTTTTTCATATATAGTGATATATGATGAAACTGAATAATCGGTTATGGATTGTGTTGTGGTTTGATAGTTTGGATGCTATAGTAGCACTGGCCCAAATTTTGCTATTATAAATCTCATAAGTAATATTTTTTATTTTAAAAATGGAATTAAAAAGCGATTTTAGAAATGAAAATATTTATATTGAATTTTGGGATTAATCTAAAAAGGAATTGGGTTGGATAAAATACATGATTTGATTTTGGGATTTGTACTTATCTATTTCGGAAAGTATTGTAAATAGAGATTTTAAAAATAATTTATATAAAGGATTTTTGAGCAATGGATTTTAAAGTGATATTTCTGAAAAAATATGGGAAAGAAGTTATAATCGATATTTAAAATAGATTTGTAAAGTAAATAGAATTTAAAAAGAAATGGATTTATAAAATGCGATAAATTTTTATAAATAAATGATACTCTAGAGGTGTCTATAAATTTATAAACAATGTTTATAAATAAGGGAAGTTGATATCAGTTGATAAACTGGGAATATAAATACACAGTGTGAATTTTTATCGGGATATGGAAATCGGTTTGGGGAAAAATAGTGGATTCTATTTTTGAAATGCGAGAATGGATAGGGCGATAGGATTTATAGATTGAAATTAGTTAATAGAATTTTAAAAATACACTTTTATCAAGAAGCTAAGTTTTGTTTTAAAAGGGAAATTTTATTTATTTAACTATGTAACTTAAAGTTGTTTTAGTATTGAAATACTACAAAAAATGGATTTTTCATATATTTAATATTTATTTAAAATGAATTCACATTTTTATAATAAGCTTTGTAAACGATTGGTTTTATTTAAAAATGAATTAGATATGAGTTATCGATGTTTATTTAAGTTTTTGGATATTTAAAATAACTACTTAAACGTGTTTTAAAAATAAAATACTATTACTTAAAAGTATTAATTATATACATATGGAGTTTTGGAAGAAATTAGAATTTAATTATAAATTATCTCGAGATTTGTATACGAGGTTTATTTAGCGGATATGATTTTTATAAGAGAAATCTTATAATGAAATTTTGGAAACTTGAGGAACTTTCGAAATGGTTTGATAAGTGAACTTCGAGAAATGAATCTAAATTCATAAAAGGATTTATACCCACTTTCAAAAATGATGAATATGAAGTCCGGGAGGTTGCAGGTACTACTAAATACTAAATTTAATCATTAATTTAATAAAAAATGTCAAATTTCATTAAATAATGAATACTTTGAAGTATTCAAATAAAAAAACATGTTGATTATATCAAAATTAAGAAGCACCAATAATTATAATTCGTCATGGGAAGAGACACTATTGCTGATCTGCGGGATAAAAAAGGATCTACACCAACCTCAAGGTCCATAATTATGGCTTGGACCTTTTATGGCAGACATCGGTGCACAAACTCCCTTTTTCTATATTTTCAGAGAAAGGGAATTGTTATGAAGATACGACGCAGTTTGATACAAACACTGCCGAGGGATAGAATCCCCCTAGATTCATTCGAAATAGTTCAGTGGAAAGTTCATCTTTGCTTACAAACTCCCTCTTTTTCTACTTAACTTACTTTACTTGCCGACACATAATAATTTTGAGTAAGAAAAATCGATTTTAGAAATTGTAGAAGGGATTACGAAAATACCGAAGATTTATGAAATGAATTATATGAGTTGTGACTTTACAAAAGGGGGTCGTAAATGGTTTTATGAAGTTGGAATAAAAAGGAGATTTCCTCGTTTATGAATATGCCTATAAAATCGATAAGATATAAATATTTCCTAAGTGTTGAGAAGTAAGTATTTTGTAAAATATACTTATAAATATTTTTCTAAGTATTGGAATAAATTATCTGGAATTGTTTTGATTATGGGAAGTTTGTACGGAAATATTTCTAAGTGTTACTATGGTTTGAAAATATTTCGTTAAGAATATAAGGATTTGAATTTGCTTTTGAACGTTGGAATACTGGAAGAGATTTGAATATATATCTGCTTGAAGAGATTTGAAATGAATGTTTGGAAAATTTATAAAATGAGGCCTAGTGACTTCTTATGGATTTTATTTGATAGTTAAATAACCGACTATCAAATTTGGACAAATTCGTTGATCGTTTCGAAGAGACCGGGATTGGAATAAATTATCGAAAAACCATTTCAATCTGATTTGAGCATTATAAATTGTGATATCGTGGAGAAAATGAAGATGATGATCTTGGAGATTCATTTGTCCAGATCCAGGACAACTTGTATGGATGAATACTATCATTGCATTGCTTGCCTAGAAGTTAGTGTTAGCATTCCGAGTATGAATGCTATTCTAAAGGTAGAACGTAGCCTTAAGCCTCATCAACCGGGAATGACTAAAACAGGGGAGATGAAACAGGGCTAAGTGGGTCACACCCAAGTAGGGTATGTTATCACTTTTCTAGATACCCTCAGATGTATTATATTATAATTATGGATATGGTTGTGCATGAAAATGAGAGCGCTCGATTAGGTGGGAACACCCGGGGTGATAACATATTCGGTACTATCTAGGTCAAGGGTAAGCCGGTCCTGTGTTGATAGGGGATCTAAGCGAGGTCCTCGGTACATTTTTCTAGAGGTGTACTGCGGCGGGCAGTACCCTTGTAGCCTAGTCATTGTATGGAATCCAATATCCACTACGAGCCTTTACGGTTTTGAATGTAGAGCCTACTATGCTGGAATTTAAATAATGTAACAATTTCGGCTATTTTAATAAGTACTTGTACTTAGACACTATTATAATATCATAGGATTTTCTATAAAATTGTTTTGGTTATCGTAAGGTAAAAACCCGTCGTTTTCATGTGCGCCGTGGTCTTACGAGATACCTTTGATTTCAAAGGATTTTGATAACAGCGATAATTCAAATTGAGTGTGTTTTCTCACGTTGGTTTTCCAACTGACTCGGGTGTTAATTTATTATAATGCTCGGGTCAGACCGACTATTATAGATTTAGCTTAGGATGCTATGGAGCTCAGGAGACGGGGTAGAGGATTTCAGACGTATTTCACATACTTGATTATATTACGTTGTGTGTGTTAAACTGAATGTTTCAGTACTTTTGAGAACAAGTTATTATCACTGTCCAGATTGATTTGTAGATTGTTGTACTCTGATGATGGTATTTATATTTGCAGTTATAGTTTTCTTTTGTATAAAGGTCAGTAATTATATATATTATATTTTTAGCCGCTGCGATTGTGAGATTCTGTGTTATTGTCTCTGTTTTCTTCTATCTCCTCTTCTTCACCCCTAATCATTTGGTATTTTTAGCACTCGATTGCATCGGCATGCTATACAGTGAACGTATTGATGTCGATTTTCGAGGGTCGAAAATTCTAGTTCGCTACATTTGGTATCAAAGCTAAAGGTAAAGCGAGAACCTTGGCTTTGGTGGGGATTACTCATTAGAAATAGTTCTCAGCCAGGCAAGATAGTTCTCAGCCAGACAACGGACAAGGTTTGTCGGTGCACCACGAATCATCGTAGCAATGCAGCCAGAGGTTTAAGTAGATTCAGAGAAACAACCACTATACTATTTACGAATCACCGTAATATTTATAAATGGTTATTGCTCTGCCGTAGCCTAGACACCAAAAAATTAAATTGTCGAAAAAAGACAACTTGTTGATATGCAATTAAGTTCTAGGTGAGCGCGTGAGACCCTTATGTTCGACGTCTAACTATTATTATTAATCAAGTTCTAAAATGAAATGAAAAACTGAAAATAAACGTAATTTAACAATGCAACTACAAATGAAATTTTTTTTTTTGAATTTTTTTTTATAAAATGCAAGAAACCAATAATTCAAAGCAAAATAAAAACAAGGGATAAATGGCATGATAGCAAAGCATGCAGAATTACTAGCAATTTATTTTTAAAGCGGCAAATTTTTTTAGCAAGCAAATCAATTATTTTAGCAGCACTTTTGTCGCCTGCAACTTGAAAAAAGAAGAAGATATATACTGTTTTTTAATATATTAAAGAAGAAACTTAAACAAATGAAAAACGAAACAAATTAAACTAAAAAAATTGAAAAAAAAATTTAATGGCAAATGAATTTTTTTATTTCAAAGAAAAAAACAAACAATTGGAAAAGGAAAACAAAGACCCTTTTTTTATATATGTTTTGAAAGATATTTAAAAAGATAACTTAATAAAGTTTTTTCTGTAAGAGGTTTAAACAAACAAAATAAAAAGAAAATGTAAACAAACTAAATTTAAAAAAACAAAACTAAAAGAAAAGTTTATAACTCCAACCCGAATCCGCTAAGAAGAAAACAAACCTAACTGTTCGTATTCATTCAATCATAATAACTTTATCTAAAAACAAATTAGCAGCTCGTCCCAAATCAAAATTCACCACATCAAAGGAAAACTCCAAATCAAAACAAATTGCACAAAAAGTTCACGTTTGTTTAAGATGAAGGCGCGGTTTCAGGCGAGTTGGCGATTTGATTTGATTAGGTTGTTGAAGATTGAGGCGGATTTTGGGTTTAAGGAAATGGCAATTGGTGTTGATTTTGGGTGCGGTTTCTGGTGAAGTAGGTTGCTCTGGTTTAGCGGAAGATGACTGGTAGTTGATGAGGGAGGTGGTTGTATATGCGTGAGGCAGTGATGCCAGTGTTGTGGCTGTTGTGGTGTGATGTAGATGTTTGATGGAGGTTGCAGCAATGTGTAGAGGTATGCAGAAGGTTGTTGTATGCAGGGGTTAGAGTGGACTGTTAGTATGATGACTGGTGGTATTGGAGATCAGAGGTGAATGGTGGCAGGTCTGGAAATGTTGGTGATGGTAGTTTTGTATGTAGATGTGGAACGGCCAGAGAATTGATGGCCAGAGAAGGGAAGTGATTAGTGGCAGTTGTAGTTGTTGGGGGTAATGGGTGGTGATGGTGAAGAAATATTTGATGACGTGGAACTCTGGTGGCAGACTGTTGTTGAAGGAAAATGTTGGCAATTGTGTAAGTTCAGTGACAGTAAGGAGTTGTGCAGGGGGTAGGAGGTATGGATGATGTTGTTGGCTTGAGTGAAGTGCAGTTTTTGTTTGCTATGAAATGAGTTGGTGGTGGTTGTGGGATGGTATGTATGCAAGTATAGGATGGCAGCAGTTGTTTGGATCAGTGAAGTGTTAGCAGTGAAAATGGTAGATGCTAGAGTGGTTCACAGTGAATGGTAGGAGGAATTGTGGCAGTGGTGGTGACTAGTTTGGGTACGGTAGCAGGGTGTGCAGGTGAATGGTATGTGGCAGTAAGTTTGATGTGGTCAGAGGGGTTGTAACCGGGGCAGATGATGTGGGGGTGTGATGGTTGAGTGATGTAATTTGTATGTATGTGAGTGATGTATGTACGGAGGCTTGCAATGGGGTAGGTATAGGGCTGTGGTGGTATGTCAAGTGGTTACAGGGGGAGTGGCTATGTGCAGGGGGAGATGTAGTCAGTTAAATTATGTTTTTGGAGATTGACAGTGTTCGGGACGATGTCTTTCGGGGGGCAGTGGCGGGTATGTAGTTGTTGAGTTGGAGATGAAGTGTATGAAGTGAAGTGGAGGGAGTTTATGTTGACGGAGGTTGACATGTGATGTTTGAGCACTGTGCACACAATTGTTAAGGGTAATTGGAAGGCAGGAAGAACAGCAGGGACTAGATGAAATGGTGAAGGTGATTTGCGACAGTGCGTTTTGTATGTGATGGCAAATTTTGGTGATATTGTGGCAGAAATAGAGGGTTGTATGGTCATGTGTGGGTGGTGATGGATATGATTTGTAGAAGTAGAGGTTGATGGTAGTGTTGAATCATGACAAAAAGCTTTAAACGATCAGTGATGAGACTATATGATCAAGTGACAAAAAGAGAATGAGATATGCAAACTATTAAACTACAAAGGAGATGAGACTACAAATCTAAGTATAATATGATTATTTACTGAAGTTTTAGTCTTAGATATGTTTTATAATTGTTAAAATCTATTTTCAAGTAGTTTGCACATACTCAAAGTAGTTTTAAAGTTCAAACTTTTTAAATATGTGCAAACTGTGCAGGTCAGTCGACTGACCGAAAACAACCAGTTGACTGAACCTATTCAATGCACAGATATGCACCATTTTACATTGTTTTTGAATATACAGTTGACTAGTCAATTTCGCTCAATCAACTGACCGGCTATGACTGCTATTTTTCCTGAAGAGTTACTTCTAATTGCGAAGAGTTTCGATTCAAATTGAAGAGATATGGCTACATCTTTTGGTTGAAACTTTTTGTGAATAGTTGTAACTATTTGTTCACTATATAAACACGTTAGAATCACTTCTCAAATTACTGAATTTTATTGTGATTTCCTGCTATATTCTCTACTATCTATCTCTGCATTCTAAAAGCAATCACAGTCTATATATTTCTTGAATCTCCGAACTAATTAATATACTCTTCGATTCTAAGCAATATCTTCCTTTCATATCTTCACACACACAATATATATACTTGAGGATTTGTTTACAGGAAGGGTGTACTATTAAAGACGTATCCGTGTTATTCAGAACACAAGCGTCAACTATTTATTTGTACCAGTAGAAGTCTTGTTCGGTTGTTCAGACAGTAAAAGTCCTCTTCGGCTGTTTGAGGCGGAAAAATCCTATTCGGCTGCTCAGGTGTTGTATACCTACTCCTCCAGGTTAAGAGAGGGGTTTACAGAGTTTAAATCCGAAGTGTAGTCTGGGACTGGACGTAGAATGGGAAGTTAGAACTAGTATAAAAAGTCCTGGTGTGCTTATTTCATTTACTTTATTACTATTATATATTATCTAGTTTACATTTCCGCACTAATATAATATTCCATATTACACGATCCTAAGTGCTAACTAGCCACATAGCTTACACTCCTTCATTTAGTATCAAAGCACAGGAACCTTCATTTAGTATCAGAGTAAGGACATTCTATAACTGTAACACAGTTATTTCATATATTTAGTAATATGGAAATTAACACCAACTCTAGCATTAACATTAACACTAGTTTCGCTGAACGACAGTCAACTGCTTGACCACCTTTATTTAATGGTCTTAACTATAATTGCTGGTCTACTAGAATGAGAATATATATGCAAGCTAATGGTTTTGAAACCTGGAATATTACCAAAAAGAATATACGATGCCAACAGAAGATTTTTCAACTTGGACTACTGCACAAAAAACTGATGCTACTTAAATGCTAAAGCTATGAACATGCTATTTCGTGCATTAGATAAAAATGAGTTTAATAGGGTCAGTATGTGTACAATTGCTTAGGAGAAATGGAGAACTCTAAAAGTAACTCATGAAGGAACTAACAAAGTCAAACAAAGCAAAATCTCTATGTTGAAAAATCAGTTCCATAATTTCAAAATGAAACCAAACGAAATTATAAATGACATGTACTCTAGATTTCAAGATATATATATCGCTCACTATTGGCACTAGAATAAAAAAATTTTGATTTTGATATTATTAAAAAAATGCTCAATTGTTTAACGGATAATTGGGAATGAAAAGTCTTAGCAATTGAAGAAGCTAATGTTTTATCAACCATGAAACCTATAACATCCTGATATTTCAACCATTCGCATCCACATATGTCGGACTTGAATTGCTCAAAATATCAGATTGTTAATTTATATTTGGCAAAACTCAGCACATACGGTAAATAAATAAATCACAAAATCACAGACACAAAGTAATATAACAATAAGCAGCGGAAACAAATGAATAGTAGTTCATGAAGCTACTATATATATACATATATAACAGAGTTAAACAAGATACAACGGAAGTCTCGAGTATATAAAAGTCTCAATACAATAGTGAAATACAAGATCAGAATATATCACAGGAGTCAGCTGAATACTGCAAGCTTAATAGATAGATGGATCTCCAAGCGAAGCTCCAACTCCGAAGGTGAGTCTCAAATGTTGTGACACTCAGTCTGACCCGAACGTAAAGCAAAACATAAAGCACTCGTGTCAGGATTAACATTCTTATATTAATAAATCCAACTCAAGTGAAATATCAACTGAAATACAAGTAACTTAAAGGATGTTTGGGATAACCATCCTCTAAGGATCCGTGTAACTATCTACTATGTAGTAATTTACGCTATTATAATAATGTCTAAAGTAAAGTAAACTATTAAAATAGTGTTAAGGCGTTACCCATTTTCCCTTAACACATTTTACATATTCGCATAGTCTATACAGTATCGTAACTTCCCGTAAAATGGGATTACCAGAGGGAACTCCATAGATAAGGTACAAAACAAACTCGTAGTGGTCTCGCAAAGGTAGGTGACACGGAAAAACTAGGCAATGCCAGTGTAGATACCAATTACACTTTCGGGCTAGTGGTAACGCATAGCAGCAACTACTGTCCACCTCGAGCCACACTCCCAAATCAAAGGTGCACACCAAACAACTGAGCGGCATAAGATAGCAGCCTGGCTTCAACGAGGCGATTTAACTGATGAGACCTTGGGTGAGCGACTTAAGTAAGGTCGCTGGAGATAGTAAGTTTGAACGTCATGTTGTGGCACATCACTAGGTCGTTCACGACCTTCTCTAGGTCGCTGGTCTCCATGTTGCGCTGCCTCGCTAGGTTTTTCACGACCTTCGCTAGGTCGCTGGTCATTCTTTCTCGCATAACTCGCATCCTCCTTCACATCGTTAGGTCGCACGCGACCTTCTAGTTCGTTAGGTCGCTCGCGACCTAAGACTTCGTCGAGCTGGACTGCATCAATTTACCAAGGCTACAATCACACATTTTCCCTTTTGATTGATTTCCAAGGCTACAATCACACCTTTTCTTGCTTAATAGATTACAAAGAAGTCTATAACTCTGAATAGCACTGAGAATCTTATAGAGATAGTGATAGAGGATCAAACTAGAAGTAATCGAGTATGATTCAATGTTGATTTCGGCAGAGTAATGATAAGAATATGTATTAAGAAATGAGGAAGAAGAAGAGGAGTGAAAACCAGAAAAAAATGATTAAAAATTCGTTGAAACTGACCCCTATTAATAGAAGAACAACAGCCATGACCATTCATGAAGAGTTATGGCGAATAGACACTTCTTTTGAAATTTGAATTTTTGAATCAAACTGTCAACATGGTACCCATAGGCATGTCGACATCCCAAAAGATTTTTTAATGTTTTGATTTTCTTTGAAAATAACCTTTATCTTATATCAAAACTATTTTAAACTTTATAAAAATACTTGACTATAGTTCAAATTCATAAGTAAATATAAAGAATAATATATATAGAATTTAACTATAATTTTATATTTAAATCTAAGTAAAAGTTAAATATATTATTAAAAAGGTAGTTTAAAATCAGGGGTAATTTGACTTTGAAAATAAAGATGTTTTTAGGCAAAAACTATTTAAAATTAGGATCGAGGGTTTTGAATCTTTTAAAATGAAAGTTTTGAAAACATTCGGAAAACAGGATATAATTTTGAAAAATCATTTTGAATAAAAGATAGCAGATACAAAACAATGTTCCACTAGATTTTTCGTAGATTCCATCCTACTTAGGGTTCCATCCCTTTAACGGGCTCGAAGTGGATTCCATTTCACGAATAAATTGGATTTTAGGATGCCAGTGCTTTTCTACGAGTTTTAACAAAAATTCTTAATAATAATAAAAAAATACTTATCCTTGAAATCTTGAACTCTTGATAATCTTGATACTCATGAGTCTTCTATCTTGATATCTAGAATCTCTATACTGTACAGTTTTCATTCTTAATGCCTGCATGGTTAAATCCTGCATATACACATATATCGAAACTTATAATGTTAGTATTTATATTTTATAATATATTCTAAGGTTGTTGTCATCAAAACCATCATCTCACGGACTAACGACAACTTGTATGGATGAATACTATCATTGCATTGCTTGGCTGGAGTGTTAGCATTCCAAGTATGATTGCTATTCTAAAGATAGAATGTAGCCTTAAGCCTCATCAACCGGAAATGACTAAAATAGGAAAGATGAAATAGGGCTAAGTGCGTCGCACCCAAGTAGGGTATGTTATCACTTTTTTAGATACCCTCGGATGTATTATATTATAGTTATGGATATGGTTGTGCATAAAAATAAGAGCGCTCGATTAGGGTGGGAACACCCGGGGTGATAACATAATCGGTACTATCCAGGTCAGGGATAGGCCGGTCCTGTATTGGTACGGGATCCAAGCGAGGTTTCCTCGGTACATTTTTCTAGAAGTGTACTATGGCAGGTGGTACCCTAGTAGCATGGTCAATGTATAGAATCCAATATCCAATACAAGCCTTTACGGTTTTGATTGTAGAGCCTAGTATGCTGGAATTTAATTAATGTAACAATTTTGGCTATTTCAGTAAGTACTTGTACTTAGACACAATTATAGTATCATAGGATTTTCTATAAAAGTGTTTTGGTTATGTAAAAACCCATCATTTTTATGTGTGGCGTGGTCTTATGAGATACCTTCGATTTCAAAGGATTTTGGTAACAGTAATAATTCAAATTGAATGTGTTTTCTCGTGTTGGTTTTCCAGACTGACTCGGGTGTTATTTTATTATAATGCTCGGGTCAGACCGAGTATTACAGATTCAGGTTAGAATGCTATGGAGCTCAGGAGATAAGCTTGAGGATTTCAAACGTATTTCACGTACTTGATTATATTCCACTGTGTGTGTTAAACTGATGTTTCAGTATTTGTGAGAATAAGTTATTATAACTGTCTAGATTGATTTGTTGATTTTGTACTCTGATGATGGTATGTATATCTACAGTTATAGTTTTCTTTTATATAAAGGTCAGTTATTATATATATTATAATTTTAGCCGCTGCGATTGTGAGATTCTATGTTGTTGTCTCTGTTTTCTTTTATCTATTCTTCTTCACCTCTAATGCTTTGGTATTTTTGGCACTCGATTGCTCGACATGCTATACAGTGAACGTATTGATGTTGATTTTTGAGGGTCGAAAATTCTAGTTCGCTACATTTGGTATCAAAGCTAAAGGTTAAGCGAGAACCTTGGCTTTGGTAGGGATTACTCATTAGAGATAGAGTTAGTAGAATCCTAGAATGAGTCTGAGTGTATTAATAGATATGAGCGTGTATTTGTTAGCGAATATAAAATGTTTTATATTGTGTTGACTTATCAGTTGAGTGGTTTATGAATTCTGGTCGAGTAGTGGGACACCACGAAATCGATAGGAATTTTCAAACATTTGAACACGGTAAACCGGCACAGTATTTTTTTGAAGCGGGTAAATGGAATAATTTTACCCAAACTATATTTTGATATGAAAGAAATAATTTTCTGAAATCATTATACTATATTGATGTGTTTGGATATTATTAATGTAATCAAAACCAGATTATAAAATTTGAAATGGTTATATATAACCAAATAGGGATTGTATAAGAATAATTTACGCAAATGAATTATAAATAAAATGGATTAAAACCAGAGTTTGGAGATTTAAAATCCCAGAAAGTTTGAAAAATATTTTTCTAAAATATCGTGTAAAATTAAAATTGTATTATTTTTTATAATATTTTTGAAATAAAAATGGTTTAAAATGGATTTTTGAGGTGATAAAGCATTAAACTCACTACAGTCGCTGGTAAATAATTTCGATGATGATCGCGACATCATCGGTGTTCATTTTCGAGTTTCTAAATGATGGATTGCTACCGTAATAATGTGATATAGATATTTTTGTTTGGAAACAAGTGTTGTTTTGGAAATTCCATAGGTAATATGTTTTGGATATAACCAGATTTGATTTAAATTTAAAAAGTGGGATTTGGTATACAGATGTGTGTGTGTAGGATTTCAAATGATTTGAAATGAAACTGGGTGATTGAATTCTATAATTTTCAATTAAATGGGAAGTGAAACCATAACAGAATAAGTTTTTGAAATGAAACTTGTGAAAAATAAATTTGAACAATGTGGAATTGTGAATTTCAATATGAAATAAAAATTTAACTTATGCGAGTTAAATAAATTGAATTTGTTAAAGAAAATTTATATTGGTTAACTTGAGACTGGTTAAATGAAAGTTGGATTGGATTTAAACCCATATTAAATTGAATTGAATATATAAAGTTTGAATTGTAAAGTGATTATATAACTATAAGTTATAAATTTTGAATGGAATAAAATTTAGGTGAAAATTATGGAACTGTGAATAAATAATTTTGAATAGTTTATAAAATTGAAGTCAATGGAATAAATATATATTTGAGCTATAAGTGATGTATAATCTTGAGTTAAAAATTTTAATTGTGAAAAAAAAAACTTATGTAACTTATAATTGGAAAAGTGGAATAGAAAAACACAAATAGAGATGGTTTGATATTTTGTAAAGAATTGGAAATCCGATTTTGAGTATGGAACGTGAGTTATAATTGAAAATTCGACTTAAATATAAGCGAATTAAATATAATTTGAACTATTGTCGATTAAAGTAGAAATGGATTAAAATGGCGATGACTTAGTTATAAATAAATTCAATTTAATAGTAAATAAATTGAAGATGGCTTTGGGATGTTATTTAAATGGATTTGAGCACGAAATTAAGTTTTGAAGTGGAAATGGATATATGTGTTGTATGAAAGGTTATAATAAACTTTAATATTAATTTTATGAAATGATTCTCAAGTTATATTGTGTAAATTGAGATATACCAAGTAAATAGAAATGTGAATCAATCGAAGGTGAATAAATTGAATAACAATCAATCTAAAATGAAACGGGATTTGATTGCAATGGAAATGAACTTAAGTTATATAGTTGAAATGATTTAAAGTAAACTAATTAACTTAAGTTAATATTTTTGGATGGTAGCTTGGCTCAAACAAATTTATGAAATGATTCATAAATTAAGTTGGCATGGATTGGATTGTTGTTGAATATAAAATTGAACGAACAAGATTTTTGTGAATAAATTGAATGTGAATAAATAGAAGTTGAAAAATTGATTTAGAATCAATTTAAATGGTTTATAAGCTGAAGTGATCATTTATTAATGAATATCGCCAAATAGCATGGAAAAATTTGTCGTTTGACATGAATGGAAGTGAACAAAATTTTGTGAATTAATGGAAAGTGAGTAAATTGATTTAGAATCAATTTGAAATGGATATGAATATGTTGTGTGTAAATATGAACTGAATGTTAATAAATGTTATGTGGGTCGTTTGGAATTGAATGAAATGGCGTATAAATTGAATTCGAAGTTAATAACTAAATATTGGAACTCTGTATTTACATGTACCTTCTAAAATACGTGATATGCCATGTTGGCGTTATGAAATAATGTGTGTAAAGTAGTTAAAGGGACGTAAAGTTATTAAATTTCATATACATGAAACCGATAGGATTTATTTAAGTAAGTACAGGTACAAGAAGACCGTTTGGTTATATTTTGATTGCGAAATTGCATATAAAATAAGCTTGCTCGCTTAATAACGCTAATATAAGGTACGCTTTCAGATTAAATACAACAATGATATAAATATTGTTATATATTGAGCTTTCTGGCCATGAGAGCCAATGTATAACATTTTATCATTTTGCCATATTGCAAAAAGCACTCTGTACAAAAAAATCTGTCAAAAAATTTCGGAAATTTATGGTGTTAGAAATTTTTTGAAAATTGTTGAAAAAAAATTTGTCAACTAAAAGTTGACCTTCGAATCAAAATTGAAATAAAGGATTTTGAATTAGAAATGGACGCTAATTGTTTTAGTTGAAACTAAAGGATTAGGGGAAAAAAATGTCAAGTTTTTAGTTAAGTGGGTTTTGAAAAAAGTTAATGGGTTTGGACCATTTTTCCTACCTTAGCAATTTCGGGGACGAAATTCTTTTAAGGGGGGAGGAATGTAATGACCTAGATTTTCCGTCATTGATTTTAAATATTTAAATGGTTTCAAATTTTGGATTTGAAGTATAAATGGATTTTTGAATATGAAGATTCTATATGAAATTTTAGAATGAATTTAAATTTCAAATATAGCAATTTATCGAAATACGAAAATGGTAAATAATTAGAATTTTGAGAGGAATATGAATCGAAAACAATTTATAATGTTGATATAAAACTATTTGAATTATAATTGAGTAGTAAGTTTCTAAAACTGGAATTTCGAGTGATATCATCTTTTGAAATTGTCATTTTAATCGACGCGTTAAAATAGCGATCCAGAACACAGTCTCGGAATTCAACAAAACCAGTTTTATCGGATCCGTAATGGTGTACTATTATCAGATTTAAATTTCATAGCGTTTGGATTTATCGGTTGGTCGTGTGATCTGAAAACGCCTAGAAATAATTTAGTTGAATTTAATTTAAGTAGTCGATTTAAAAAGCTATTTTCTACACATGATCGAATTTGGTTCTCGAACTTATTCCATTGGATCTGGAATAGCGGTATCACATTAGGAACACCAGGCGGCACGCCTCAATAGGGGTTAAGAATTTCGAGATATGTTGAGCGAGATACTTTGAATGTGAAATAATAAATTTTAAATCGTAGCCACCCTATAGCAGACCTAGCCCATCCTAACTCTAAATCCAACCGACCTATCACGTATGAGCTTCCTCCTCCTTCTTCTTTTAAACAAATTGCGTATTCTCATTTTTCCATGTTCTTTAAAACGAAATCGAATTCGCATGAAAGCGGAAGAAAAAAATATAACACGAGAGCGAATCGCGACTTGCGAGATGAACGAGGGGATTTGGAATCTCTCAATCGTAGGCGGCTCGAAGATGGACGAAGATGGAGCTCGAGGGTGGGGTCAAACAGTCGCGTTTAGGGTTGGTCGATGGCAGTGTAAGTTGGTCGTGTTCGCGCTCGTGTATAGGGGATAGCGACGACGTCAGGGCGGGGCGACTGTGGGGGATCGCATCGTCGCACGGCTGGCAGGTTATGGTTGATGTTGCGACTTAAATAAGGGATGCAGAGAATGGCAGGGAGTTCGTTTGGGATGTTTCCGTTAAGGTACGATCGAGGACGATGGTTGAGGCCGATGATCAGCCTTGGTGGTGTTTACGTGTAGGCAGTAGGTGTTTAGCGTGTTTGAGAGGGAGATAAGGTTATGTTTTTAATTTTGCTTTTTTAAGTTAAATTTTATCTAATTAATTCAAATGTTCACAAATTCATATCGAACTCGTACTAGGTTGAAATCAAGTAAAACAAGTTGCGTTGGGATCGTGACGATGAGAGCTTCACAATAAAATTAGTTTGGGATTCTTTCGAAGTCAGCTTGGATTTTAGAAAAATTTAAATCTAGATGTTCGGCAAATTAAAAATCAAGGTGAGTAAATCTCACTCATTTGGATTGCTGGTTTTAATTTAAAATAGTTAAAATTAATTATCGGTTGATTGGATGAATTTATAAATTATTAGCTGTTGGATGTTATATTATATATAATAGTATATATATTAGTAGTTGGATATATACACGCCGATTGGAGCGGATGAGATATTATGCGCCCCGTATAATAACGGATGACCCTATATTACGTGGATAACCTGCCTCGAAGCGGGATTGTTATTTAATGTTATATAACATCTGTGGTTATAGGGAAAGAGGTTGGCAGTATCCAACTAGATTCCTTAAATATATTATTGTTTTTCATATATAGTGATATATGATGAAACTGAATAATCGGTTATGGATTGTGTTGTGGTTTGATAGTTTGGATGCTATAGTAGCACCGGCCCAAATTTTGCTATTATAAATGTCATAAGTAATATTTTTTATTTTAAAAATGGAATTAAAAAGCGATTTTAGAAATGAAAATATTTATATTGAATTTTGGGATTAATCTAAAAAGGAATTGGGTTGGATAAAATATATGATTTGATTTTGGGATTTGTACTTATCTATTTCGGAAACTATTGTAAATAGAGATTTTAAAAATAATTTATATAAAGGATTTTTGAGCAATGGATTTTAAAGTGATATTTCTGAAAAAATATGGGAAAGAAGTTATAATCGATATTTAAAATAGATTTGTAAAATAAATAGAATTTAAAAAGAAATGGATTTATAAAATGGAATTTTATAAATGCGATATATTTTTATAAATAAATGTTACTCTAGAGGTGTCTATAAATTTATAAACAATGTTTATAAATAAGGGAAGTTGATATCAGTTGATAAACTGGGAATATAAATACACAGTGTGAATTTTTATCGGGATATGGAAATCGGTTTGGGGAAAAATAGTGGATTCTATTTTTGAAATGCGAGAATGGATAGGGCGATAGGATTTATAGATTGAAATTAGTTAATAGAATTTTAAAAATACACTTTTATCAAGAAGCTAAGTTTTGTTTTAAAAGGGAAATTTTATTTATTTAACTATGTAACTTAAAGTTGTTTTAGTATTGAAATACTACAAAAAATGGATTTTTCATATATTTAATATTTATTTAAAATGAATTCACATTTTTATAATAAGCTTTGTAAACGATTGGTTTTATTTAAAAATGAATTAGATATGAGTTATCGATGTTTATTTAAGTTTTGGGATATTTAAAATAACTACTTAAACGTGTTTTAAAAATAAAATACTATTACTTAAAAGTATTAATTATATACATATGGAGTTTTGGAAGAAATTAGAATTTAATTATAAATTATCTCGAGATTTGTATACGAGGTTTATTTAGCGGATATGATTTTTATAAGAGAAATCTTATAATGAAATTTTGGAAACTTGAGGAACTTTCGAAATGGTTTGATAAGTGAACTTCGAGAAATGAATCTAAATTCATAAAAGGATTTATACCCACTTTCAAAAATGATGAATATGAAGTCCGGGAGGTTGCAGGTACTACTAAATGCTAAATTTAATCATTAATTTAATAAAAAATGTCAAATTTCATTAAATAATGAATACTTTGAAGTATTCAAATAAAAAAACATGTTGATTATATCAAAATTAAGAAGCACCAATAATTATAATTCGTCATGGGAAGAGACACTATTGCTGATCTGCGGGATAAAAAAGGATCTACACCAACCTCAAGGTCCATAATTATGGCTTGGACCTTTTATGGCAGACATCGGTGCACAAACTCCCTTTTTCTATATTTTCAGAGAAAGGGAATTGTTATGAAGATACGACGCAGTTTGATACAAACACTGCCGAGGGATAGAATCCCCCTAGATTCATTCGAAATAGTTCAGTGGAAAGTTCATCTTTGCTTACAAACTCCCTCTTTTTCTACTTAACTTACTTTACTTGCCGACACATAATAATTTTGAGTAAGAAAAATCGATTTTAGAAATTGTAGAAGGGATTACGAAAATACCGAAGATTTATGAAATGAATTATATGAGTTGTGACTTTACAAAAGGGGGTCGTAAATGGTTTTATGAAGTTGGAATAAAAAGGAGATTTCCTCGTTTATGAATATGCCTATAAAATCGATAAGATATAAATATTTCCTAAGTGTTGAGAAGTAAGTATTTTGTAAAATATACTTATAAATATTTTTCTAAGTATTGGAATAAATTATCTGGAATTGTTTTGATTATGGGAAGTTTGTATGGAAATATTTCTAAGTGTTACTATGGTTTGAAAATATTTCGTTAAGAATATAAGGATTTGAATTTGCTTTTGAACGTTGGAATACTGGAAGAGATTTGAATATATATCTGCTTGAAGAGATTTGAAATGAATGTTTGGAAAATTTATAAAATGAGGCCTAGTGACTTCTTATGGATTTTATTTGATAGTTAAATAACCGACTATCAAATTTGGACAAATTCGTTGATCGTTACGAAGAGACCGGGATTGGAATAAATTATCGAAAAACCATTTCAATCTGATTTGAGCATTATAAATTGTGATATCGTGGAGAAAATGAAGATGATGATCTTGGAGATTCATTTGTCCAGATCCAGGACAACTTGTATGGATGAATACTATCATTGCATTGCTTGCCTAGAAGTTAGTGTTAGCATTCCGAGTATGAATGCTATTCTAAAGGTAGAACGTAGCCTTAAGCCTCATCAACCGGGAATGACTAAAACAGGGGAGCTGAAACAGGGCTAAGTGGGTCACACCCAAGTAGGGTATGTTATCACTTTTCTAGATACCCTCAGATGTATTATATTATAATTATGGATATGGTTGTGCATGAAAATGAGAGCGCTCGATTAGGTGGGAACACCCGGGGTGATAACATATTCGGTACTATCTAGGTCAAGGGTAAGCCGGTCCTGTGTTGATAGGGGATCTATGCGAGGTCCTCGGTACATTTTTCTAGAGGTGTACTGCGGCGGGCAGTACCCTTGTAGCCTAGTCATTGTATGGAATCCAATATCCACTACGAGCCTTTACGGTTTTGAATGTAGAGCCTACTATGCTTGAATTTAAATAATGTAACAATTTCGGCTATTTTAATAAGTACTTGTACTTAGACACTATTATAATATCATAGGATTTTCTATAAAATTGTTTTGGTTATCGTAAGGTAAAAACCCGTCGTTTTCATGTGCGCCGTGGTCTTACGAGATACCTTTGATTTCAAAGGATTTTGATAACAGTGATAATTCAAATTGAGTGTGTTTTCTCACGTTGGTTTTCCAACTGACTCGGGTGTTAATTTATTATAATGCTCGGGTCAGACCGACTATTATAGATTTAGCTTAGGATGCTATGGAGCTCAGGAGACGGGGTAGAGGATTTCAGACGTATTTCACATACTTGATTATATTACGTTGTGTGTGTTAAACTGAATGTTTCGGTACTTTTGAGAACAAGTTATTATCACTGTCCAGATTGATTTGTAGATTGTTGTACTCTGATGATGGTATTTATATTTGCAGTTATAGTTTTCTTTTGTATAAAGGTCAGTAATTATATATATTATATTTTTAGCCGCTGCGATTGTGAGATTCTGTGTTATTGTCTCTGTTTTCTTCTATCTCCTCTTCTTCACCCCTAATCATTTGGTATTTTTAGCACTCGATTGCATCGGCATGCTATACAGTGAACGTATTGATGTCGATTTTCGAGGGTCGAAAATTCTAGTTCGCTACATTTGGTATCAAAGCTAAAGGTAAAGCGAGAACCTTGGCTTTGGTGGGGATTACTCATTAGAAATAGTTCTCAGCCAGGCAAGATAGTTCTCAGCCAGACAACGGACAAGGTTTGTCGGTGCACCACGAATCATCGTAGCAATGCAGCCAGAGGTTTAAGTAGATTCAGAGAAACAACCACTATACTATTTACGAATCACCGTAATATTTATAAATGGTTATTGCTCTGCCGTAGCCTAGACACCAAAAAATTAAATTGTCGAAAAAAGACAACTTGTTGATATGCAATTAAGTTCTAGGTGAGCGCGTGAGACCCTTATGTTCGACGTCTAACTATTATTATTAATCAAGTTCTAAAATGAAATGAAAAACTGAAAATAAACGTAATTTAACAATGCAACTACAAATGAAATTTTTTTTTTTGAATTTTTTTTTTATAAAATGCAAGAAACCAATAATTCAAAGCAAAATAAAAACAAGGGATAAATGACATGATAGCAAAGCATGCAGAATTACTAGCAATTTATTTTTAAAGCGGCAAATTTTTTTAGCAAGCAAATCAATTATTTTAGCAGCACTTTTGCCGCCTGCAACTTGAAAAAAGAAGAAGATATATACTGTTTTTTAATATATTAAAGAAGAAACGTAAACAAATGAAAAACGAAACAAATTAAACTAAAAAAATTGAAAAAAAAAATTAATGGCAAATGAATTTTTTTATTTCAAAGGAAAAAACAAACAATTGGAAAAGGAAAACAAAGACCCTTTTTTTATATATGTTTTGAAAGATATTTAAAAAGATAACTTAATAAAGTTTTTTCTGTAAGAGGTTTAAACAAACAAAATAAAAAGAAAATGTAAACAAACTAAATTTAAAAAAACAAAACTAAAAGAAAAGTTTATAACTCCAACCCGAATCCGCTAAGAAGAAAACAAACCTAACTGTTCGTATTCATTCAATCATAATAACTTTATCTAAAAACAAATTAGCAGCTCGTCCCAAATCAAAATTCACCACATCAAAGGAAAACTCCAAATCAAAACAAATTGCACAAAAAGTTCACGTTTGTTTAAGATGAAGGCGCGGTTTCAGGCGAGTTGGCGATTTGATTTGATTAGGTTGTTGAAGATTGAGGCGGATTTTGGGTTTAAGGAAATGGCAATTGGTGTTGATTTTGGGTGCGGTTTCTGGTGAAGTAGGTTGCTCTGGTTTAGCGGAAGATGACTGGTAGTTGATGAGGGAGGTGGTTGTATATGCGTGAGGCAGTGATGCCAGTGTTGTGGCTGTTGTGGTGTGATGTAGATGTTTGATGGAGGTTGCAGCAATGTGTAGAGGTATGCAGAAGGTTGTTGTATGCAGGGGTTAGAGTGGACTGTTAGTATGATGACTGGTGGTATTGGAGATCAGAGGTGAATGGTGGCAGGTCTGGAAATGTTGGTGATGGTAGTTTTGTATGTAGATGTGGAACGGCCAGAGAATTGATGGCCAGAGAAGGGAAGTGATTAATGGCAGTTGTAGTTGTTGGGGGTAATGGGTGGTGATGGTGAAGAAATATTTGATGACGTGGAACTCTGGTGGCAGACTGTTGTTGAAGGAAAATGTTGGCAATTGTGTAAGTTCAGTGACAGTAAGGAGTTGTGCAGGGGGTAGGAGGTATGGATGATGTTGTTGGCTTGAGTGAAGTGCAGTTTTTGTTTGCTATGAAATGAGTTGGTGGTGGTTGTGGGATGGTATGCATGCAAGTATAGGATGGCAGCAGTTGTTTGGATCAGTGAAGTGTTAGCAGTGAAAATGGTAGATGCTAGAGTGGTTCACAGTGAATGGTAGGAGGAATTGTGGCAGTGGTGGTGACTAGTTTGGGTACGGTAGCAGGGTGTGCAGGTGAATGGTATGTGGCAGTAAGTTTGATGTGGTCAGAGGGGTTGTAACCGGGGCAGATGATGTGGGGGTGTGATGGTTGAGTGATGTAATTTGTATGTATGTGAGTGATGTATGTACGGAGGCTTGCAATGGGGTAGGTATAGGGCTGTGGTGGTATGTCAAGTGGTTACAGGGGGAGTGGCTATGTGCAGGGGGAGATGTAGTCAGTTAAATTATGTTTTTGGAGATTGACAGTGTTCGGGACGATGTCTTTCGGGGGGCAGTGGCGGGTATGTAGTTGTTGAGTTGGAGATGAAGTGTATGAAGTGAAGTGGAGGGAGTTTATGTTGACGGAGGTTGACATGTGATGTTTGAGCACTGTGCACACAATTGTTAAGGGTAATTGGAAGGCAGGAAGAACAGCAGGGACTAGATGAAATGGTGAAGGTGATTTGCGACAGTGCGTTTTGTATGTGATGGCAAATTTTGGTGATATTGTGGCAGAAATAGAGGGTTGTATGGTCAGGTGTGGGTGGTGATGGATATGATTTGTAGAAGTAGAGGTTGATGGTAGTGTTGAATCATGACAAAAAGCTTTAAACGATCAGTGATGAGACTATATGATCAAGTGACAAAAAGAGAATGAGATATGCAAACTATTAAACTACAAAGGAGATGAGACTACAAATCTAAGTATAATATGATTATTTACTGAAGTTTTAGTCTTAGATATGTTTTATAATTGTTAAAATCTATTTTCAAGTAGTTTGCACATACTCAAAGTAGTTTTAAAGTTCAAACTTTTTAAATATGTGCAAACTGTGCAGGTCAGTCGACTGACCGAAAACAACCAGTTGACTGAACCTATTCAATGCACAGATATGCACCATTTTACATTGTTTTTGAATATACAGTTGACTAGTCAATTTCGCTCAATCAACTGACCGGCTATGACTGCTATTTTTCCTGAAGAGTTACTTCTAATTGCGAAGAGTTTCGATTCAAATTGAAGAGATATGGCTACATCTTTTGGTTGAAACTTTTTGTGAATAGTTGTAACTATTTGTTCACTATATAAACACGTTAGAATCACTTCTCAAATTACTGAATTTTATTGTGATTTCCTGCTATATTCTCTACTATCTATCTCTACATTCTAAAAGCAATCACAGTCTATATATTTCTTGAATCTCCGAACTAATTAATATACTCTTCGATTCTAAGCAATATCTTCCTTTCATATCTTCACACACACAATATATATACTTGAGGATTTGTTTACAGGAAGGGTGTACTATTAAAGACGTATCCGTGTTATTCAGAACACAAGCGTCAACTATTTATTTGTACCAGTAGAAGTCTTGTTCGGTTGTTCAGACAGTAAAAGTCCTCTTCGGCTTTTTGAGGCGGAAAAATCCTATTCGGCTGCTCAGGTGTTGTATACCTACTCCTCCAGGTTAAGAGAGGGGTTTACAGAGTTTAAATCCGAAGTGTAGTCTGGGACTGGACGTAGAATGGGAAGTTAGAACTAGTATAAAAAGTCCTGGTGTGCTTATTTCATTTACTTTATTACTATTATATATTATCTAGTTTACATTTCCGCACTAATATAATATTCCATATTACACGATCCTAAGTGCTAACTAGCCACATAGCTTACACTCCTTCATTTAGTATCAAAGCACAGGAACCTTCATTTAGTATCAGAGTAAGGACATTCTATAACTGTAACACAGTTATTTCATATATTTAGTAATATGGAAATTAACACCAACTCTAGCATTAACATTAACACTAGTTTCGCTGAACGACAGTCAACTGCTTGACCACCTTTATTTAATGGTCTTAACTATAATTGCTGGTCTACTAGAATGAGAATATATATGCAAGCTAATGGTTTTGAAACCTGGAATATTACCAAAAAGAATATACGATGCCAACAGAAGATTTTTCAACTTGGACTACTGCACAAAAAACTGATGCTACTTAAATGCTAAAGCTATGAACATGCTATTTCGTGCATTAGATAAAAATGAGTTTAATAGGGTCAGTATGTGTACAATTGCTTAGGAGAAATGGAGAACTCTAAAAGTAACTCATGAAGGAACTAACAAAGTCAAACAAAGCAAAATCTCTATGTTGAAAAATCAGTTCCATAATTTCAAAATGAAACCAAACGAAATTATAAATGACATGTACTCTAGATTTCAAGATATATATCGCTCACTATTGGCACTAGAATAAAAAAATTTTGATTTTGATATTATTAAAAAAATGCTCAATTGTTTAACGGATAATTGGGAATGAAAAGTCTTAGCAATTGAAGAAGCTAATGTTTTATCAACCATGAAACCTATAACATCCTGATATTTTCAACCATTCGCATCCACATATGTCGGACTTGAATTGCTCAAAATATCAGATTGTTAATTTATATTTGGCAAAACTCAGCACATACGGTAAATAAATAAATCACAAAATCACAGACACAAAGTAATATAACAATAAGCAGCGGAAACAAATGAATAGTAGTTCATGAAGCTACTATATATATACATATATAACAGAGTTAAACAAGATACAACGGAAGTCTCGAGTACATAAAAGTCTCAATACAATAGTGAAATACAAGATCAGAATATATCACAGGAGTCAGCTGAATACTGCAAGCTTAATAGATAGATGGATCTCCAAGCGAAGCTCCAACTCCGAAGGTGAGTCTCAAATGTTGTGACACTCAGTCTGACCCGAACGTAAAGCAAAACATAAAGCACTCGTGTCAGGATTAACATTCTTATATTAATAAATCCAACTCAAGTGAAATATCAACTGAAATACAAGTAACTTAAAGGATGTTTGGGATAACCATCCTCTAAGGATCCGTGTAACTATCTACTATGTAGTAATTTACGCTATTATAATAATGTCTAAAGTAAAGTAAACTATTAAAATAGTGTTAAGGCGTTACCCATTTTCCCTTAACACATTTTACATATTCGCATAGTCTATACAGTATCGTAACTTCCCGTAAAATGGGATTACCAGAGGGAACTCCATAGATAAGGTACAAAACAAACTCGTAGTGGTCTCGCAAAGGTAGGTGACACGGAAAAACTAGGCAATGCCAGTGTAGATACCAATTACACTTTCGGGCTAGTGGTAACGCATAGCAGCAACTACTGCCCACCTCGAGCCACACTCCCAAATCAAAGGTGCACACCAAACAACTGAGCGGCATAAGATAGCAGCCTGGCTTCAACGAGGCGATTTAACTGATGAGACCTTGGGTGAGCGACTTAAGTAAGGTCGCTGGAGATAGTAAGTTTGAACGTCATGTTGTGGCACATCACTAGGTCGTTCACGACCTTCTCTAGGTCGCTGGTCTCCATGTTGCGCTGCCTCGCTAGGTTTTTCACGACCTTCGCTAGGTCGCTGGTCATTCTTTCTCGCATAACTCGCATCCTCCTTCACATCGTTAGGTCGCACGCGACCTTCTAGTTCGTTAGGTCGCTCGCGACCTAAGACTTCGTCGAGCTGGACTGCATCAATTTACCAAGGCTACAATCACACATTTTCCCTTTTGATTGATTTCCAAGGCTACAATCACACCTTTTCTTGCTTAATAGATTACAAAGAAGTCTATAACTCTGAATAGCACTGAGAATCTTATAGAGATAGTGATAGAGGATCAAACTAGAAGTAATCGAGTATGATTCAATGTTGATTTCGGCAGAGTAATGATAAGAATATGTATTAAGAAATGAGGAAGAAGAAGAGGAGTGAAAACCAGAAAAAAATGATTAAAAATTCGTTGAAACTGACCCCTATTAATAGAAGAACAACAGCCATGACCATTCATGAAGAGTTATGGCGAATAGACACTTCTTTTGAAATTTGAATTTTTGAATCAAACTGTCAACATGGTACCCATAGGCATGTCGACATCCCAAAAGATTTTTTAATGTTTTGATTTTCTTTGAAAATAACCTTTATCTTATATCAAAACTATTTTAAACTTTATAAAAATACTTGACTATAGTTCAAATTCATAAGTAAATATAAAGAATAATATATATAGAATTTAACTATAATTTTATATTTAAATCTAAGTAAAAGTTAAATATATTATTAAAAAGGTAGTTTAAAATCAGGGGTAATTTGACTTTGAAAATAAAGATGTTTTTAGGCAAAAACTATTTAAAATTAGGATCGAGGGTTTTGAATCTTTTAAAATGAAAGTTTTGAAAACATTCGGAAAACAGGATATAATTTTGAAAAATCATTTTGAATAAAAGATAGCAGATACAAAACAATGTTCCACTAGATTTTTCGTAGATTCCATCCTACTTAGGGTTCCATCCCTTTAACGGGCTCGAAGTGGATTCCATTTCACGAATAAATTGGATTTTAGGATGCCAGTGCTTTTCTACGAGTTTTAACAAAAATTCTTAATAATAATAAAAAAATACTTATCCTTGAAATCTTGAACTCTTGATAATCTTGATACTCATGAGTCTTCTATCTTGATATCTAGAATCTCTATACTGTACAGTTTTCATTCTTAATGCCTGCATGGTTAAATCCTGCATATACACATATATCGAAACTTATAATGTTAGTATTTATATTTTATAATATATTCTAAGGTTGTTGTCATCAAAACCATCATCTCACGGACTAACGACAACTTGTATGGATGAATACTATCATTGCATTGCTTGGCTGGAGTGTTAGCATTCCAAGTATGATTGCTATTCTAAAGATAGAATGTAGCCTTAAGCCTCATCAACCGGAAATGACTAAAATAGGAAAGATGAAATAGGGCTAAGTGCGTCGCACCCAAGTAGGGTATGTTATCACTTTTTTAGATACCCTCGGATGTATTATATTATAGTTATGGATATGGTTGTGCATAAAAATAAGAGCGCTCGATTAGGGTGGGAACACCCGGGGTGATAACATAATCGGTACTATCCAGGTCAGGGATAGGCCGGTCCTGTATTGGTACGGGATCCAAGCGAGGTTTCCTCGGTACATTTTTCTAGAAGTGTACTATGGCAGGTGGTACCCTAGTAGCATGGTCAATGTATAGAATCCAATATCCAATACAAGCCTTTACGGTTTTGATTGTAGAGCCTAGTATGCTGGAATTTAATTAATGTAACAATTTTGGCTATTTCAGTAAGTACTTGTACTTAGACACAATTATAGTATCATAGGATTTTCTATAAAAGTGTTTTGGTTATGTAAAAACCCATCATTTTTATGTGTGGCGTGGTCTTATGAGATACCTTCGATTTCAAAGGATTTTGGTAACAGTAATAATTCAAATTGAATGTGTTTTCTCGTGTTGGTTTTCCAGACTGACTCGGGTGTTATTTTATTATAATGCTCGGGTCAGACCGAGTATTACAGATTCAGGTTAGAATGCTATGGAGCTCAGGAGATAAGCTTGAGGATTTCAAACGTATTTCACGTACTTGATTATATTCCACTGTGTGTGTTAAACTGATGTTTCAGTATTTGTGAGAATAAGTTATTATAACTGTCTAGATTGATTTGTTGATTTTGTACTCTGATGATGGTATGTATATCTACAGTTATAGTTTTCTTTTATATAAAGGTCAGTTATTATATATATTATATTTTTAGCCGCTGCGATTGTGAGATTCTATGTTGTTGTCTCTGTTTTCTTTTATCTATTCTTCTTCACCTCTAATGCTTTGGTATTTTTGGCACTCGATTGCTCGACATGCTATACAGTGAACGTATTGATGTTGATTTTTGAGGGTCGAAAATTCTAGTTCGCTACATTTGGTATCAGAGCTAAAGGTTAAGCGAGAACCTTGGCTTTGGTAGGGATTACTCATTAGAGATAGAGTTAGTAGAATCCTAGAATGAGTCTGAGTGTATTAATAGATATGAGCGTGTATTTGTTAGCGAATATAAAATGTTTTATATTGTGTTGACTTATCAGTTGAGTGGTTTATGAATTCTGGTCGAGTAGTGGGACACCACGAAATCGATAGGAATTTTCAAACATTTGAACACGGTAAACCGGCACAGTATTTTTTTGAAGCGGGTAAATGGAATAATTTTACCCAAACTATATTTTGATATGAAAGAAATAATTTTCTGAAATCATTATACTATATTGATGTGTTTGGATATTATTAATGTAATCAAAACCAGATTATAAAATTTGAAATGGTTATATATAACCAAATAGGGATTGTATAAGAATAATTTACGCAAATGAATTATAAATAAAATGGATTAAAACCAGAGTTTGGAGATTTAAAATCCCAGAAAGTTTGAAAATTATTTTTCTAAAATATCGTGTAAAATTAAAATTGTATTATTTTTTATAATATTTTTGAAATAAAAATGGTTTAAAATGGATTTTTGAGGTGATAAAGCATTAAACTCACTACAGTCGCTGGTAAATAATTTCAATGATGATCGCGACATCATCGGTGTTCATTTTCGAGTTTCTAAATGATGGATTGCTACCGTAATAATGTGATATAGATATTTTTGTTTGGAAACAAGTGTTGTTTTGGAAATTCCATAGGTAATATGTTTTGGATATAACCAGATTTGATTTAAATTTAAAAAGTGGGATTTGGTATACAGATGTGTGTGTGTAGGATTTCAAATGATTTGAAATGAAACTGGGTGATTGAATTCTATAATTTTCAATTAAATGGGTAGTGAAACCATAACAGAATAAGTTTTTGAAATGAAACTTGTGAAAAATAAATTTGAACAATGTGGAATTGTGAATTTCAATATGAAATAAAAATTTAACTTATGCGAGTTAAATAAATTGAATTTGTTAAAGAAAATTTATATTGGTTAACTTGAGACTGGTTAAATGAAAGTTGGATTGGATTTAAACCCATATTAAATTGAATTGAATATATAAAGTTTGAATTGTAAAGTGATTATATAACTATAAGTTATAAATTTTGAATGGAATAAAATTTAGGTGAAAATTATGGAACTGTGAATAAATAATTTTGAATAGTTTATAAAATTGAAGTCAATGGAATAAATATATATTTGAGCTATAAGTGATGTATAATCTTGAGTTAAAAATTTTAATTGTGAAAAAAAAAACTTATGTAACTTATAATTGGAAAAGTGGAATAGAAAAACACAAATAGAGATGGTTTGATATTTTGTAAAGAATTGGAAATCCGATTTTGAGTATGGAACGTGAGTTATAATTGAAAATTCGACTTAAATATAAGCGAATTAAATATAATTTGAACTATTGTCGATTAAAGTAGAAATGGATTAAAATGGCGATGACTTAGTTATAAATAAATTCAATTTAATAGTAAATAAATTGAAGATGGCTTTGGGATGTTATTTAAATGGATTTGAGCACGAAATTAAGTTTTGAAGTGGAAATGGATATATGTGTTGTATGAAAGGTTATAATAAACTTTAATATTAATTTTATGAAATGATTCTCAAGTTATATTGTGTAAATTGAGATATACCAAGTAAATAGAAATGTGAATCAATCGAAGGTGAATAAATTGAATAACAATCAATCTAAAATGAAACGGGATTTGATTGCAATGGAAATGAACTTAAGTTATATAGTTGAAATGATTTAAAGTAAACGAATTAACTTAAGTTAATATTTTTGGATGGTAGCTTGGCTCAAACAAATTTATGAAATGATTCATAAATTAAGTTGGCATGGATTGGATTGTTGTTGAATATAAAATTGAACGAACAAGATTTTTGTGAATAAATTGAATGTGAATAAATAGAAGTTGAAAAATTGATTTAGAATCAATTTAAATGGTTTATAAGCTGAAGTGATCATTTATTAATGAATATCGCCAAATAGCATGGAAAAATTTGTCATTTGACATGAATGGAAGTGAACAAAATTTTGTGAATTAATGGAAAGTGAGTAAATTGATTTAGAATCAATTTGAAATGGATATGAATATGTTGTGTGTAAATATGAACTGAATGTTAATAAATGTTATGTGGGTCGTTTGGAATTGAATGAAATGGCGTATAAATTGAATTCGAAGTTAATAACTAAATATTGGAACTCTGTATTTACATGTACCTTCTAAAATACGTGATATGCCATGTTGGCGTTATGAAATAATGTGTGTAAAGTAGTTAAAGGGACGTAAAGTTATTAAATTTCATATACATGAAACCGATAGGATTTATTTAAGTAAGTACAGGTACAAGAAGACCGTTTGGTTATATTTTGATTGCGAAATTGCATATAAAATAAGCTTGCTCGCTTAATAACGCTAATATAAGGTACGCTTTCAGATTAAATACAACAATGATATAAATATTGTTATATATTGAGCTTTCTGGCCATGAGAGCCAATGTATAACATTTTATCATTTTGCCATATTGCAAAAAGCACTCTGTACAAAAAAATCTGTCAAAAAATTTCGGAAATTTATGGTGTTAGAAATTTTTTGAAAATTGTTGAAAAAAAATTTGTCAACTAAAAGTTGACCTTCGAATCAAAATTGAAATAAAGGATTTTGAATTAGAAATGGACGCTAATTGTTTTAGTTGAAACTAAAGGATTAGGGGAAAAAAATGTCAAGTTTTTAGTTAAGTGGGTTTTGAAAAAAGTTAATGGGTTTGGACCATTTTTCCTACCTTAGCAATTTCGGGGACGAAATTCTTTTAAGGGGGGAGGAATGTAATGACCTAGATTTTCCGTCATTGATTTTAAATATTTAAATGGTTTCAAATTTTGGATTTGAAGTATAAATGGATTTTTGAATATGAAGATTCTATATGAAATTTTAGAATGAATTTAAATTTCAAATATAGCAATTTATCGAAATACGAAAATGGTAAATAATTAGAATTTTGAGAGGAATATGAATCGAAAACAATTTATAATGTTGATATAAAACTATTTGAATTATAATTGAGTAGTAAGTTTCTAAAACTGGAATTTCGAGTGATATCATCTTTTGAAATTGTCATTTTAATCGACGCGTTAAAATAGCGATCCAGAACACAGTCTCGGAATTCAACAAAACCAGTTTTATCGGATCCGTAATGGTGTACTATTATCAGATTTAAATTTCATAGCGTTTGGATTTATCGGTTGGTCGTGTGATCTGAAAACGCCTAGAAATAATTTAGTTGAATTTAATTTAAGTAGTCGATTTAAAAAGCTATTTTCTACACATGATCGAATTTGGTTCTCGAACTTATTCCATTGGATCTGGAATAGCGGTATCACATTAGGAACACCAGGCGGCACGCCTCAATAGGGGTTAAGAATTTCGAGATATGTTGAGCGAGATACTTTGAATGTGAAATAATAAATTTTAAATCGTAGCCACCCTATAGCAGACCTAGCCCATCCTAACTCTAAATCCAACCGACCTATCACGTATGAGCTTCCTCCTCCTTCTTCTTTTAAACAAATTGCGTATTCTCATTTTTCCATGTTCTTTAAAACGAAATCGAATTCGCATGAAAGCGGAAGAAAAAAATATAACACGAGAGCGAATCGCGACTTGCGAGATGAACGAGGGGATTTGGAATCTCTCAATCGTAGGCGGCTCGAAGATGGACGAAGATGGAGCTCGAGGGTGGGGTCAAACAGTCGCGTTTAGGGTTGGTCGATGGCAGTGTAAGTTGGTCGTGTTCGCGCTCGTGTATAGGGGATAGCGACGACGTCAGGGCGGGGCGACTGTGGGGGATCGCATCGTCGCACGGCTGGCAGGTTATGGTTGATGTTGCGACTTAAATAAGGGATGCAGAGAATGGCAGGGAGTTCGTTTGGGATGTTTCCGTTAAGGTACGATCGAGGACGATGGTTGAGGCCGATGATCAGCCTTGGTGGTGTTTACGTGTAGGCAGTAGGTGTTTAGCGTGTTTGAGAGGGAGATAAGGTTATGTTTTTAATTTTGCTTTTTTAAGTTAAATTTTATCTAATTAATTCAAATGTTCACAAATTCATATCGAACTCGTACTAGGTTGAAATCAAGCAAAACAAGTTGCGTTGGGATCGTGACGATGAGAGCTTCACAATAAAATTAGTTTGGGATTCTTTCGAAGTCAGCTTGGATTTTAGAAAAATTTAAATCTAGATGTTCGGCAAATTAAAAATCAAGGTGAGTAAATCTCACTCATTTGGATTGCTGGTTTTAATTTAAAATAGTTAAAATTAATTATCGGTTGATTGGATGAATTTATAAATTATTAGCTGTTGGATGTTATATTATATATAATAGTATATATATTAGTAGTTGGATATATACACGCCGATTGGAGCGGATGAGATATTATGCGCCCCGTATAATAACGGATGACCCTATATTACGTGGATAACCTGCCTCGAAGCGGGATTGTTATTTAATGTTATATAACATCTGTGGTTACAGGGAAAGAGGTTGGCAGTATCCAACTAGATTCCTTAAATATATTATTGTTTTTCATATATAGTGATATATGATGAAACTGAATAATCGGTTATGGATTGTGTTGTGGTTTGATAGTTTGGATGCTATAGTAGCACCGGCCCAAATTTTGCTATTATAAATGTCATAAGTAATATTTTTTATTTTAAAAATGGAATTAAAAAGCGATTTTAGAAAGGAAAATATTTATATTGAATTTTGGGATTAATCTAAAAAGGAATTGGGTTGGATAAAATATATGATTTGATTTTGGGATTTGTACTTATCTATTTCGGAAACTATTGTAAATAGAGATTTTAAAAATAATTTATATAAAGGATTTTTGAGCAATGGATTTTAAAGTGATATTTCTGAAAAAATATGGGAAAGAAGTTATAATCGATATTTAAAATAGATTTGTAAAATAAATAGAATTTAAAAAGAAATGGATTTATAAAATGGAATTTTATAAATGCGATATATTTTTATAAATAAATGTTACTCTAGAGGTGTCTATAAATTTATAAACAATGTTTATAAATAAGGGAAGTTGATATCAGTTGATAAACTGGGAATATAAATACACAGTGTGAATTTTTATCGGGATATGGAAATCGGTTTGGGGAAAAATAGTGGATTCTATTTTTGAAATGCGAGAATGGATAGGGCGATAGGATTTATAGATTGAAATTAGTTAATAGAATTTTAAAAATACACTTTTATCAAGAAGCTAAGTTTTGTTTTAAAAGGGAAATTTTATTTATTTAACTATGTAACTTAAAGTTGTTTTAGTATTGAAATACTACAAAAAATGGATTTTTCATATATTTAATATTTATTTAAAATGAATTCACATTTTTATAATAAGCTTTGTAAACGATTGGTTTTATTTAAAAATGAATTAGATATGAGTTATCGATGTTTATTTAAGTTTTGGGATATTTAAAATAACTACTTAAACGTGTTTTAAAAATAAAATACTATTACTTAAAAGTATTAATTATATACATATGGAGTTTTGGAAGAAATTAGAATTTAATTATAAATTATCTCGAGATTTGTATACGAGGTTTATTTAGCGGATATGATTTTTATAAGAGAAATCTTATAATGAAATTTTGGAAACTTGAGGAACTTTCGAAATGGTTTGATAAGTGAACTTCGAGAAATGAATCTAAATTCATAAAAGGATTTATACCCACTTTCAAAAATGATGAATATGACGTCCGGGAGGTTGCAGGTACTACTAAATGCTAAATTTAATCATTAATTTAATAAAAAATGTCAAATTTCATTAAATAATGAATACTTTGAAGTATTCAAATAAAAAAACATGTTGATTATATCAAAATTAAGAAGCACCAATAATTATAATTCGTCATGGGAAGAGACACTATTGCTGATCTGCGGGATAAAAAAGGATCTACACCAACCTCAAGGTCCATAATTATGGCTTGGACCTTTTATGGCAGACATCGGTGCACAAACTCCCTTTTTCTATATTTTCAGAGAAAGGGAATTGTTATGAAGATAGGACGCAGTTTGATACAAACACTGCCGAGGGATAGAATCCCCCTAGATTCATTCGAAATAGTTCAGTGGAAAGTTCATCTTTGCTTACAAACTCCCTCTTTTTCTACTTAACTTACTTTACTTGCCGACACATAATAATTTTGAGTAAGAAAAATCGATTTTAGAAATTGTAGAAGGGATTACGAAAATACCGAAGATTTATGAAATGAATTATATGAGTTGTGACTTTACAAAAGGGGGTCGTAAATGGTTTTATGAAGTTGGAATAAAAAGGAGATTTCCTCGTTTATGAATATGCCTATAAAATCGATAAGATATAAATATTTCCTAAGTGTTGAGAAGTAAGTATTTTGTAAAATATACTTATAAATATTTTTCTAAGTATTGGAATAAATTATCTGGAATTGTTTTGATTATGGGAAGTTTGTACGGAAATATTTCTAAGTGTTACTATGGTTTGAAAATATTTCGTTAAGAATATAAGGATTTGAATTTGCTTTTGAACGTTGGAATACTGGAAGAGATTTGAATATATATCTGCTTGAAGAGATTTGAAATGAATGTTTGGAAAATTTATAAAATGAGGCCTAGTGACTTCTTATGGATTTTATTTGATAGTTAAATAACCGACTATCAAATTTGGACAAATTCGTTGATCGTTTCGAAGAGACCGGGATTGGAATAAATTATCGAAAAACCATTTCAATCTGATTTGAGCATTATAAATTGTGATATCGTGGAGAAAATGAAGATGATGATCTTGGAGATTCATTTGTCCACATCCAGGACAACTTGTATGGATGAATACTATCATTGCATTGCTTGCCTAGAAGTTAGTGTTAGCATTCCGAGTATGAATGCTATTCTAAAGGTAGAACGTAGCCTTAAGCCTCATCAACCGGGAATGACTAAAACAGGGGAGATGAAACAGGGCTAAGTGGGTCACACCCAAGTAGGGTATGTTATCACTTTTCTAGATACCCTCAGATGTATTATATTATAATTATGGATATGGTTGTGCATGAAAATGAGAGCGCTCGATTAGGTGGGAACACCCGGGGTGATAACATATTCGGTACTATCTAGGTCAAGGGTAAGCCGGTCCTGTGTTGATAGGGGATCTAAGCGAGGTCCTCGGTACATTTTTCTAGAGGTGTACTGCGGCGGGCGGTACCCTTGTAGCCTAGTCATTGTATGGAATCCAATATCCACTACGAGCCTTTACGGTTTTGAATGTAGAGCCTACTATGCTTGAATTTAAATAATGTAACAATTTCGGCTATTTTAATAAGTACTTGTACTTAGACACTATTATAATATCATAGGATTTTCTATAAAATTGTTTTGGTTATCGTAAGGTAAAAACCCGTCGTTTTCATGTGCGCCGTGGTCTTACGAGATACCTTTGATTTCAAAGGATTTTGATAACAGTGATAATTCAAATTGAGTGTGTTTTCTCACGTTGGTTTTCCAACTGACTCGGGTGTTAATTTATTATAATGCTCGGGTCAGACCGACTATTATAGATTTAGCTTAGGATGCTATGGAGCTCAGGAGACGGGGTAGAGGATTTCAGACGTATTTCACATACTTGATTATATTACGTTGTGTGTGTTAAACTGAATGTTTCAGTACTTTTGAGAACAAGTTATTATCACTGTCCAGAATGATCTGTAGATTGTTGTACTCTGATGATGGTATTTATATTTGCAGTTATAGTTTTCTTTTGTATAAAGGTCAGTAATTATATATATTATATTTTTAGCCGCTGCGATTGTGAGATTCTGTGTTATTGTCTCTGTTTTCTTCTATCTCCTCTTCTTCACCCCTAATCATTTGGTATTTTTAGCACTCGATTGCATCGGCATGCTATACAGTGAACGTATTGATGTCGATTTTCGAGGGTCGAAAATTCTAGTTCGCTACATTTGGTATCAAAGCTAAAGGTAAAGCGAGAACCTTGGCTTTGGTGGGGATTACTCATTAGAAATAGTTCTCAGCCAGGCAAGATAGTTCTCAGCCAGACAACGGACAAGGTTTGTCGGTGCACCACGAATCATCGTAGCAATGCAGCCAGAGGTTTAAGTAGATTCAGAGAAACAACCACTATACTATTTACGAATCACCGTAATATTTATAAATGGTTATTGCTCTGCCGTAGCCTAGACACCAAAAAATTAAATTGTCGAAAAAAGACAACTTGTTGATATGCAATTAAGTTCTAGGTGAGCGCGTGAGACCCTTATGTTCGACGTCTAACTATTATTATTAATCAAGTTCTAAAATGAAATGAAAAACTGAAAATAAACGTAATTTAACAATGCAACTACAAATGAAATTTTTTTTTTTGAATTTTTTTTTTATAAAATGCAAGAAACCAATAATTCAAAGCAAAATAAAAACAAGGGATAAATGACATGATAGCAAAGCATGCAGAATTACTAGCAATTTATTTTTAAAGCGGCAAATTTTTTTAGCAAGCAAATCAATTATTTTAGCAGCACTTTTGCCGCCTGCAACTTGAAAAAAGAAGAAGATATATACTGTTTTTTAATATATTAAAGAAGAAACGTAAACAAATGAAAAACGAAACAAATTAAACTAAAAAAATTGAAAAAAAAAATTAATGGCAAATGAATTTTTTTATTTCAAAGGAAAAAACAAACAATTGGAAAAGGAAAACAAAGACCCTTTTTTTATATATGTTTTGAAAGATATTTAAAAAGATAACTTAATAAAGTTTTTTCTGTAAGAGGTTTAAACAAACAAAATAAAAAGAAAATGTAAACAAACTAAATTTAAAAAAACAAAACTAAAAGAAAAGTTTATAACTCCAACCCGAATCCGCTAAGAAGAAAACAAACCTAACTGTTCGTATTCATTCAATCATAATAACTTTATCTAAAAACAAATTAGCAGCTCGTCCCAAATCAAAATTCACCACATCAAAGGAAAACTCCAAATCAAAACAAATTGCACAAAAAGTTCACGTTTGTTTAAGATGAAGGCGCGGTTTCAGGCGAGTTGGCGATTTGATTTGATTAGGTTGTTGAAGATTGAGGCGGATTTTGGGTTTAAGGAAATGGCAATTGGTGTTGATTTTGGGTGCGGTTTCTGGTGAAGTAGGTTGCTCTGGTTTAGCGGAAGATGACTGGTAGTTGATGAGGGAGGTGGTTGTATATGCGTGAGGCAGTGATGCCAGTGTTGTGGCTGTTGTGGTGTGATGTAGATGTTTGATGGAGGTTGCAGCAATGTGTAGAGGTATGCAGAAGGTTGTTGTATGCAGGGGTTAGAGTGGACTGTTAGTATGATGACTGGTGGTATTGGAGATCAGAGGTGAATGGTGGCAGGTCTGGAAATGTTGGTGATGGTAGTTTTGTATGTAGATGTGGAACGGCCAGAGAATTGATGGCCAGAGAAGGGAAGTGATTAATGGCAGTTGTAGTTGTTGGGGGTAATGGGTGGTGATGGTGAAGAAATATTTGATGACGTGGAACTCTGGTGGCAGACTGTTGTTGAAGGAAAATGTTGGCAATTGTGTAAGTTCAGTGACAGTAAGGAGTTGTGCAGGGGGTAGGAGGTATGGATGATGTTGTTGGCTTGAGTGAAGTGCAGTTTTTGTTTGCTATGAAATGAGTTGGTGGTGGTTGTGGGATGGTATGCATGCAAGTATAGGATGGCAGCAGTTGTTTGGATCAGTGAAGTGTTAGCAGTGAAAATGGTAGATGCTAGAGTGGTTCACAGTGAATGGTAGGAGGAATTGTGGCAGTGGTGGTGACTAGTTTGGGTACGGTAGCAGGGTGTGCAGGTGAATGGTATGTGGCAGTAAGTTTGATGTGGTCAGAGGGGTTGTAACCGGGGCAGATGATGTGGGGGTGTGATGGTTGAGTGATGTAATTTGTATGTATGTGAGTGATGTATGTACGGAGGCTTGCAATGGGGTAGGTATAGGGCTGTGGTGGTATGTCAAGTGGTTACAGGGGGAGTGGCTATGTGCAGGGGGAGATGTAGTCAGTTAAATTATGTTTTTGGAGATTGACAGTGTTCGGGACGATGTCTTTCGGGGGGCAGTGGCGGGTATGTAGTTGTTGAGTTGGAGATGAAGTGTATGAAGTGAAGTGGAGGGAGTTTATGTTGACGGAGGTTGACATGTGATGTTTGAGCACTGTGCACACAATTGTTAAGGGTAATTGGAAGGCAGGAAGAACAGCAGGGACTAGATGAAATGGTGAAGGTGATTTGCGACAGTGCGTTTTGTATGTGATGGCAAATTTTGGTGATATTGTGGCAGAAATAGAGGGTTGTATGGTCAGGTGTGGGTGGTGATGGATATGATTTGTAGAAGTAGAGGTTGATGGTAGTGTTGAATCATGACAAAAAGCTTTAAACGATCAGTGATGAGACTATATGATCAAGTGACAAAAAGAGAATGAGATATGCAAACTATTAAACTACAAAGGAGATGAGACTACAAATCTAAGTATAATATGATTATTTACTGAAGTTTTAGTCTTAGATATGTTTTATAATTGTTAAAATCTATTTTCAAGTAGTTTGCACATACTCAAAGTAGTTTTAAAGTTCAAACTTTTTAAATATGTGCAAACTGTGCAGGTCAGTCGACTGACCGAAAACAACCAGTTGACTGAACCTATTCAATGCACAGATATGCACCATTTTACATTGTTTTTGAATATACAGTTGACTAGTCAATTTCGCTCAATCAACTGACCGGCTATGACTGCTATTTTTCCTGAAGAGTTACTTCTAATTGCGAAGAGTTTCGATTCAAATTGAAGAGATATGGCTACATCTTTTGGTTGAAACTTTTTGTGAATAGTTGTAACTATTTGTTCACTATATAAACACGTTAGAATCACTTCTCAAATTACTGAATTTTATTGTGATTTCCTGCTATATTCTCTACTATCTATCTCTACATTCTAAAAGCAATCACAGTCTATATATTTCTTGAATCTCCGAACTAATTAATATACTCTTCGATTCTAAGCAATATCTTCCTTTCATATCTTCACACACACAATATATATACTTGAGGATTTGTTTACAGGAAGGGTGTACTATTAAAGACGTATCCGTGTTATTCAGAACACAAGCGTCAACTATTTATTTGTACCAGTAGAAGTCTTGTTCGGTTGTTCAGACAGTAAAAGTCCTCTTCGGCTGTTTGAGGCGGAAAAATCCTATTCGGCTGCTCAGGTGTTGTATACCTACTCCTCCAGGTTAAGAGAGGGGTTTACAGAGTTTAAATCCGAAGTGTAGTCTGGGACTGGACGTAGAATGAGAAGTTCGAACTAGTATAAAAAGTCCTGGTGTGCTTATTTCATTTACTTTATTACTATTATATATTATCTAGTTTATATTTCCGCACTAATATAATATTCCATATTACACGATCCTAAGTGCTAACTAGCCTCATAGCTTACACTCCTTCATTTAGTATCAAAGCACAGGAACCTTCATTTAGTATCAGAGTAAGGACATTCTATAACTGTAACACAGTTATTTCATATATTTAGTAATATGGAAAGTAACACCAACTCTAGCATTAACATTAACACTAGTTTCGCTGAACGACAGTCAACTGCTTGACCACCTCTATTTAATGGTCTTAACTATAATTGCTGGTCTACTAGAATGAGAATATATATGCAAGCTAATGGTTTTGAAACTTGGAATATTACCAAAAAGAATATACGATGCCAACAGAAGATTTTTCAACTTGGACTACTGCACAAAAAACTGATGCTACTTAAATGCTAAAGCTATGAACATGCTATTTCGTGCATTAGATAAAAATGAGTTTAATAGGGTCAGTATGTGTACAATTGCTTAGGAGAAATGGAGAACTCTAAAAGTAACTCATGAAGGAACTAACAAAGTCAAACGAAGCAAAATCTCTATGTTGAAAAATCAGTTCCATAATTTCAAAATGAAACCAAATGAAATTATAAATTACATGTATTCTAGATTTCAAGATATATATCGCTCACTATTGGCACTAGAATAAAAAATTTTTGATTTTGATATTATTAAAAAAATGCTCAATTCTTTAACGGATAATTGGGAATGAAAAGTCATAGCAATTGAAGAAGCTAATGTTTTATCAACCATGAAACCTATAACATCCTGATATTTTCAACCATTCGCACCCACATATGTCGGACTTGAATTGCTCAAAATATCAGATTGTTAATTTATATTTGGAAAAACTCAGCACATACAGTAAATAAATAAATCACAAAATCACAGACACAAAGTAATATAACAATAAGCAGCGGAAACAAATGAATAGTAATTCATGAAGCTACTATATATATACATATATAACAGAGTTAAACAAGATACAACGGAAGTCTCGAGTACATAAAAGTCTCAATACAATAGTGAAATACAAGATCAGAATATATCACAGGAGTCAGCTGAATACTGCAAGCTTAATAGATAGATGGATCTCCAAGCGAAGCTCCAACTCCGAAGGTGAGTCTCAAATGTTGTGACACTCAGTCTGACCCGAGCGTAAAGCAAAACATAAAACACTCGTGTCAGGATTAACATTCTTATATTAATAAATCCAACTCAAGTGAAATATCAACTGAAATACAAGTAACTTAAAGGATGTTTGGGATAACCATCCTCTAAGGATCCGTGTAACTATCTACTATGTAGTAATTTACGCTATTATAATAATGTCTAAAGTAAAGTAAACTATTAAAATAGTGTTAAGGCGTTACCCATTTTCCCTTAACACATTTTACATATTCGCATAGTCTATACAGTATCGTAACTTCCCGTAAAATGGGCTTACCAGAGGGCACTCCATAGATATGGTACAAAACAAACTCGTAGTGGTCTCGCAAAGGTAGGTGACACGGAAAAACTAGGCAATGCCAGTGTAGATACCAATTACACTTTCGGGCTAGTGGTAACGCATAGCAGCAACTACTGCCCACCTCGAGCCACACTCCCAAATCAAAGGTGCACACCAAACAACTGAGCGGCATAAGATAGCAGCCTGGCTTCAACGAGGCGACTTAACTGATGAGACCTTGGGTGAGCGACTTAAGTAAGGTCGCTGGAGATAGTAAGTTTGAACGTCATGTTGTGCCACATCACTAGGTCGTTCACGACCTTCTCTAGGTCGCTGGTCTCCATGTTGCGCTGCCTCGCTAGGTTTTTCACGACCTTCGCTAGGTCGCTGGTCATTCTTTCTCGCATAACTCGCATCCTCCTTCACATCGTTAGGTCGCACGCGACCTTTTAGTTCGTTAGGTCGCTCGCGACCTTAGACTTCGTCGAGCTGGACAGCATCAATTTACCAAGGCTACAATCACACATTTTCCCTTTTGATTGATTTCCAAGGCTACAATCACACCTTTTCTTGCTTAATAGATTACAAAGAAGTCTATAACTCTGAATAGCACTGAGAATCTTATAGAGATAGTGATAGAGAATCAAACTAGAAGTAATCGAGTATGATTCAATGTTGATTTCGGCAGAGTAATGATAAGAATATGTATTAAGAAATGAGGAAGAAGAAGAGGAGTGAAAACCAGAAAAAATGATTAAAAATTCGTTGAAACTGACCCCTATTAATAGAAGAACAACAGCCATGACCATTCATGAAGAGTTATGGCGAATAGACACTTCTTTTGAAATTCGAATTTTTGAATCAAACTGTCAACATGGTACCCATAGGCATGTCGACATCCCAAAAGATTTTTTAATGTTTTGATTTTCTTTGAAAATAACCTTTATCTTATATCAAAACTATTTTAAACTTTATAAAAATACTTGACTATAGTTCAAATTCATAAGTAAATATAAAGAATAATATATATAGAATTTAACTATAATTTTATATTTAAATCTAAGTAAAAGTTAAATATATTATTAAAAAGGTAGTTTAAAATCAGGGGTAATTTGACTTTGAAAATAAAGATGTTTTTAGGCTAAAATTATTTAAAATCAGGATCGAGGGTTTTGAATCTTTTGAAATGAAAGTTTTGAAAACATTTTGAAAACAGGATATAATTTTGAAAAATCATTTTGAATAAAAGATAGCAGATACAAAACAATGTTCCACTAGATTTTTCTTAGATTCCATCCTACTTAGGGTTCCATCCCTTTAACGGGCTCGAAGTGGATTCCATTTCACGAATAAATTGGATTTTAGGATGCCAGTGCTTTTCTACGAGTTTTAACAAAAATTCTTAATAATAATAAAAAATACTTATCCTTGAAATCTTGAACTCTTGATAATCTTGATACTCATGAGTCTTCTATCTTGATATCTAGAATCTCTATACTGTACAGTCTTCATTCTTAATGCCTGCATGGTTAAATCCTGCATATACACATATATCGAAACTTATAATTTTAGTATTTATATTTTATAATATATTCTAAGGTTGTTGTCATCAAAACCATCATCTCACGGACTAACAACAACTTGTATGGATGAATACTATCATTGCATTGCTTGGCTGGAGTGTTAGCATTCCAAGTATGATTGCTATTCTAAAGATAGAATGTAGCCTTAAGCCTTATCAACCGGAAATGACTAAAATAGGAAAGATGAAATAGGGCTAAGTGCGTCGCACCCAAGTAGGGTATGTTATCACTTTTTTAGATACCCTCGGATGTATTATATTATAGTTATGGATATGGTTGTGCATAAAAATAAGAGCGCTCGATTAGGGTGGGAACACCCGGGGTGATAACATAATCGGTACTATCCAGGTCAGGGATAGGCCGGTCCTGTATTGGTACGGGATCCAAGCGAGGTTTCCTCGGTACATTTTTCTAGAAGTCTACTATGGCAGGTGGTACCCTAGTAGCCTGGTCAATGTATAGAATCCAATATCCACTACAAGCCTTTACGGTTTTGATTGTAGAGCCTAGTATGCTGGAATTTAATTAATGTAACAATTTTGGCTATTTCAATAAGTAGTTGTACTTAGACACAATTATAGTATCATAGGATTTTCTATAAAAGTGTTTTGGTTATGTAAAAACCCATCATTTTTATGTATGGTGTGGTCTTATGAGATACCTTCGATTTCAAAGGATTTTGGTAACAGTAATAATTCAAATTGAATGTGTTTTCTCATGTTGGTTTTCCAGACTGACTCGGGTGTTATTTTATTATAATGCTCGGGTCAGACCGAGTATTACAGATTCAGGTTAGAATGCTATGGAGCTCAGGAGATAAGCTCGAGGATTTTAAACGTATTTCACGTACTTGATTATATTCCACTGTGTGTGTTAAACTGATGTTTTAGTATTTGTGAGAATAAGTTATTATAACTGTCCAGATTGATTTGTTGATTTTGTACTTTGATGATGGTATGTATATTTACAGTTATAGTTTTCTTTTATATAAAGGTCAGTTATTATATATATTATATTTTTAGCCGCTGCGATTGTGAGATTCTATGTTATTGTCTCTGTTTTCTTTTATCTATTCTTCTTCACCTCTAATGATTTGGTATTTTTGGCACTCGATTGCTCGACATGCTATACAGTGAACGTATTGATGTTGATTTTCGAGGGTCGAAAATTCTAGTTCGCTACATTTGGTATCAGAGCTAAAGGTTAATTGAGAACCTTGGCTTTGGTAGGGATTACTCATTAGAGATAGAGTTAGTAGAATCCTAGAATGAGTCTGAGTGTATTAATAGATATGAGCGTGTATTTGTTAGCGAATATAAAATGTTTTATATTGTGTTGACTTATCAGTTGAGTGGTTTATGAATTCTGGTCGAGTAGTGGGACACCACGAAATCGATAGGAATTTTCAAACATTTGAACACGGTAAACCGGCACAGTATTTTTTTGAAGCGGGTAAAAGTAATAATTTTACCCAAACTATATTTTGATATGAAAGAAATAATTTTCTGAAATCATTATACTATATTGATGTGTTTGGATATTATTAATGTAATCAAAACCAGATTATAAAATTTGAAATGGTTATATATAACCAAATAGGGAATGTATAAGAATAATTTACGCAAATGAATTATAAATAAAATGGATTAAAACCAGAGTTTGGAGATTTAAAATCCCAGAAAGTTTGGAAAATATTTTTCTAAAATATCGTGTAAAATTAAAATTGTATTATTTTTTATAATATTTTTGAAATAAAAATGGTTTAAAATGGATTTTTGAGGTGATAAAGCATTAAACTCACTACAGTCGCTGGTAAATAATTTCGATGATGATCGCGACATCATCGGTGTTCATTTTCGAGTTTCTAAATGATGGATTGCTACCGTAATAATGTGATATATATATTTTTGTTTGGAAACAAGTGTTGTTTTGGAAATTCCATAGGTAATATGTTTTGGATATAACCAGATTTGATTTAAATTTAAAAAGTGGGATTTGGTATACAGATGTGTGTGTGTATGATTTCAAATGATTTGAAATGTAACTGGGTGATTGAATTCTATAATTTTCAATTAAATGAGAAGTGAAACCATAATAGAATAAGTTTTTGAAATGAAACTTGTGAAAAATAAATTTGAACAATGTGGAATTGTGAATTTCAATATGAAATAAAAATTTAACTTATGCGAGTTAAATAAATTGAATTTGTTAAAGAAAATTTATATGGGTTAACTTAAGACAAGTTGGATTGGATTTAAACCCATATTAAATTGAATTGAATATATAAAGTTTGAATTGTAAAGTGATTATATAACTATAAGTTATAAATTTTGAATGGAATAAAATTTAGGTGAAAATTATGGAATTGTGAATAAATAATTTTGAATAGTTTATAAAATTGAAGTCAATGGAATAAATATATATTTGAGCTATAAGTGATGTATAATCTTGAGTTAAAAATTTTAATTGTGAAAAAAAATAACTTATGTAACTTATAATTGGAAAAGTGGAATAGAAAAAAACAAATAGAGATGGTTTGATATTTTGTAAAGAATTGGAAATCCAATTTTGAGTATGGAACGTGAGTTATAATTGAAAATTCGACTTAAATATAAGCGAATTAAATATAATTTGAACTATTGTCGATTAAAGTAGAAATGGATTAAAATGGCGATGACTTAGTTATAAATAAATTCAATTTAATAGTAAATAAATTGAAGATGGCTTTGGGATATTATTTAAATGGATTTGAGCACGAAATTAAGTTTTGAAGTGGAAATGGATATATGTGTTGTATGAAAGGTTATAATAAACTTTAATATTAATTTTATGAAATGATTCTCAAGTTATATTGTGTAAATTGAGATATACCAAGTAAATGGAAATGTGAATTAATCGAAGGTGAATAAATTGAATAACAATCAATCTAAAATGAAACGGGATTTGATTGCAATGGAAATGAACTTAAGTTATATAGTTGAAATGATTTAAAGTAAACGAATAAACTTAAGTTAATATTTTTGTATGGTAGCTCGGCTCAAACAAATTTATGAAATGATTCATAAATTAAGTTGGCATGGATTGGATTGTTGTTGAATATAAAATTGAAAAGATTTTTGTGAATAAATTGAATGTGAATAAATAGAAGTTGAAAAATTGATTTAGAATCAATTTAAATGGTTTATAAGCTGAAGTGATCATTTATTAATGAATATCGCCAAATAGCATGGAAAAATTTGTCATTTGACATGAATGGAAGTGAACAAAATTTTGTGAATTAATGGAAAGTGAGTAAATTGATTTAGAATCAATTTGAAATGGATATGAATATGTTGTGTGTAAATATGAACTGAATGTTAATAAATGTTATGTGGGTCGTTTGGAATTGAATGAAATGGCGTATAAATTGAATTCGAAGTTAATAACTAAATATTGGAACTCTGTATTTACATGTACCTTCTAAAATACGTGATATGCCATGTTGGCGTTATGAAATAATGTGTGTAAAGTAGTTAAAGGGATGTAAAGTTATTAAATTTCATATACATGAAACCGATAGGATTTATTTAAGTAAGTACAGGTACAAGAAGACCATTTGGTTATATTTTGATTGCGAAATTGCATATAAAATAAGCTTGCTCGCTTAATAACGCTAGTATAAGGTACACTTTCAGATTAAATACAACAATGATATAAATATTGTTATATATTGAGCTTTCTGGCCATGAGAGCCAATGTATAACATTTTATCATTTTGCCATATTGCAAAAAACACTCCGTACAAAAAAATCTGTCAAAAAATTTCGGAAATTTATGGTGTTAGAAATTTTTTGAAAATTGTTGAAAAGAAATTTGTTAACTAAAAGTTGACCTTCGAATCAAAATTGAAATAAAGGATTTTGAATTAGAAATGGACGCTAATTGTTTTAGTTGAAACTAAAGGATTAGGGGAAAAAATGTCAAGTTTTTAGTTAAGTGGGTTTTGAAAAAAGTTAATGGGTTTGGACCATTTTTCCTACCTTAGCAATTTCGGGGACGAAATTCTTTTAAGGGGGGAGGAATGTAATGACCTAGATTTTCCGTCATTGATTTTAAATATTTAAATGGTTTCAAATATTGGATTTGAAGTATAAATGGATTTTTGAATATGAAGATTCTATATGAAATTTTAGAATGAATTTAAATTTCAAATATAGCAATTTATCGAAATACGGAAATGGTAAATAATTAGAATTTTGAGAGGAATATGAATCGAAAACAGTTTATAATGTTGATATAAAACTATTTGAATTATAATTGAGTAGTAAGTTTCTAAAACTGGAATTTCGAGTGATATCATCTTTTGAAATTGTCATTTTAATCGACGCGTTAAAATAGCGATTCAGAACACAGTCTCGGAATTCAACAAAACCAGTTTTATCGGATCCGTAATGGTGTACAATTATCAGATTTAAATTTCATAGCGTTTGGATTTATCGGTTGGTCGTGTGATCTGAAAATGCCTAGAAATAATTTAGTTGAATTTAATTTAAGTAGTCGATTTAAAAAGCTATTTTCCACACATGATCGAATTTGGTTCTCGAACTTATTCCATTGGATCTGGAATAGCGGTATCACATTAGGAACACCAGGCGGCACGCCTCAATAGGGGTTAAGAATTTCGAGATATGTTGAGCGAGATACTTTGAATATGAAATAATAAATTTTAAATCGTAGCCACCCTATAGCAGACCTTGCCCATCCTAACTCTAAATCCAACCGACCTATCACGTATGACCTTCCTCCTCCTTCTTCTTTTAAACAAATTGCGTATTCTCATTTTTCCATCTTCTTTAAAACGAAATCGAATTCGTATGAAAGCGGAAGAAAAAAATATAACACGAGAGCGAATCGCGACTTGAGAGATGAACGAGGGGATTTGGAATCTCTCGATCGTAGGCGGCTCGAAGATGGACGAAGATGGAGCTCGAGGGTGGGGTCAAACAGCCGCGTTTAGGGTTGGTCGATGGCAGTGTAAGTTGGTCGTGTTCGCGCTCGTGTATAGGGGATAGCGACGACGTCAGGGCGGGGAGACTGTGGGGGATCGCATCGTCGCACGGCTGGCAGGTTATGGTTGATGTTGCGACTTAAATAAGGGATGCAGAGAATGGCAGGGAGTTCGTTTGGGATGTTTCCGTTAAGGTACGATCGAGGGACGATGGTTGAGGCCGATGATCAGCGTTGGTGGTGTTTACGTGTAGGCAGTAGGTGTTTAGCGTGTTTGAGAGGGAGATAAGGTTATGTTTTTAATTTTGCTTTTTTAAGTTAAATTTTATCTAATTAATTCAAATGTTCACAAATTCATATCGAACTCGTACTAGGTTGAAATCAAGCAAAACAAGTTGTGTTGGGATCGTGACGATGAGAGCTTCACAATAAAATTAGTTTGGGATTCTTTCGAAGTCAGCTTGGATTTTAGAAAAATTTAAATCTAGATGTTCGGCAAATTAAAAATCAAGGTGAGTAAATCTCACTCATTTGGATTGGTGGTTTTAATTTAAAATAGTTAAAATTAATTATCGGTTGATTGGATGAATTTATAAATTATTAGCTGTTGGATGTTATATTATATATAGTAGTATATATATTAGTAGTTGGATATATACACGCTGATTGGAGCGGATGAGATATTATGCTCCCCGTATAATAACGGATGACCCTATATTACGTGGATAACCTGCCTCGAAGCGGGATTGTTATTTAATGTTATATAACATCTGTGGTTACAGGGAAAGAGGTTGGCAGTATCCAACTAGATTCCTTAAATATATTATTGTTTTTCATATATAGTGATATATGATGAAACTGAATAATCGGTTATGGATTGTGTTGTGGTTTGATAGTTTGGATGCTATAGTAGCACCGGCCCAAATTTTGCTATTATAAATATCATAAGTAATATTTTTTATTTTAAAAATGGAATTAAAAAGCGATTTTAGAAATGAAAATATTTATATTGAATTTTGGGATTAATCTAAAAAGGAATTGGGTTGGATAAAATATATGATTTGATTTTGGGATTTGTACTTATCTATTTCGGAAAGTATTGTAAATAGAGATTTTAAAAATAATTTATATAAAGGATTTTTTAGCAATGGATTTTAAAGTGATATTTCTGAAAAAATATGGGAAAGAAGTTATAATCGATATTTAAAATAGATTTGTAAAATAAATAGAATTTAAAAAGAAATGGATTTATAAAATGGAATTTTATAAATGCGACAAATTTTTATAAATAAATGATACTCTAGAGGTGTCTATAAATTTATAAACAATGTTTATAAATAAGGGAAGTTGATATCAGTTGATAAACTGGGAATATAAATACACAGTGTGAATTTTTATCGGGATATGGAAATCGGTTTGGGGAAAAATAGTGGATTCTATTTTTGAAATGTGAGAATGGATAGGGCGAGAGGATTTATAGATTGAAATTAGTTAATAGAATTTTAAAAATACACTTTTATCAAGAAGCTAAGTTTTGTTTTAAAAGGGAAATTTTATTTATTTAACCATGTAATTTAAAGCTGTTTTAGTATTGAAATACTACAAAAAATGGATTTTTCATATATTTAATATTTATTTAAAATGAATTCACATTTTTATAATAAGCTTTGTAAACGATTGGTTTTATTTAAAAATGAATTAGATATGAGTTATCGATGTTTATTTAAGTTTTGGGATATTTAAAATAACTACTTAAACGTGTTTTAAAAATAAAATACTATTACTTAAAAGTATTAATTATATACATATGGAGTTTTGGAAGAAATTGGAATTTAATTATAAATTATCTCGAGATTTGTATACGAGGTTTATTTAGCGGATATGATTTTTATAAGAGAAATCTTATAATGAAATTTTGGAAACTTGAGGAACTTTCGAAATGGTTTGATAAGTGAACTTCGAGAAATGAATCTAAATTCGTAAAAGGATTTATACCCACTTTCAAAAATGATGAATATGAGGTCCGGGAGGTTGCAGGTACTACTAAATACTAAATTTAATAATTAATTTAATAAAAAATGTCAAATTTCATTAAATAATGAATACTTTGAAGTATTCAAATAAAAAAACATGTTGATTATATCAAAATTAAGAAGCACCCATAATTATAATTCGTCATGGGAAGAGACACTATTGCTGATCTGCGGGATAAAAAAGGATCTACACCAACCTCAAGGTCCATAATTATGGCTTGGACCTTTTATGGCAGATATCGGTGCACAGACTCCCTTTTTCTATATTTTCAGAGAAAGGGAATTGTTATGAAGATACGACGCAGTTTGATACAAACACTGCCGGGGGATAGAATCCCCCTAGATTCATTCGAAATAGTTCAGTGGAAAGTTCATCTTTGCTTACAAACTCCCTCTTTTTCTACTTAACTTACTTTACTTGCCGACACATAATAATTTTGAGTAAGAAAATTCGATTTTAGAAATTGTAGAAGGGATTACGAAAATACCGAAGATTTATGAAATGAATTATATGAGTTGTGACTTTACAAAAGGGGGTCGTAAATGGTTTTATGAAGTTGGAATAAAAAGGAGATTTCCTCGTTTATGAATATGCCTATAAAATCGATAAGATATAAATATTTCCTAAGTGTTGAGAAGTAAGTATTTTGTAAAATATACTTATAAATATTTTTCTAAGTATTGGAATAAATTATTTGGAATTGTTTTGATTATGGGAAGTTTGTACGGAAATATTTCTAAGTGTTACTATGGTTTGAAAATATTTCGTTAAGAATATAAGGATTTGAATTTGCTTTTGAACGTTGGAATACTGGAAGAGATTTGAATATATATCTGCTTGAAGAGATTTGAAATGAATGTTTGGAAAATTTATAAAATGAGGCCTAGTGACTTCTTATGGATTTTATTTGATAGTTAAATAACCGACTATCAAATTTGGACAAATTCGTTGATCGTTTCGAAGAGACCGGATTGGAATAAATTATCGAAAAACCATTTCAATCCGATTTGAGCATTATAAATTATGATATCGTGGAGAAAATGAAGATGATGATCTTGGAGATTCATTTGTCCAGATCCAGGACAACTTGTATGGATGAATACTATCATTGCATTGCTTGCCTAGAAGTTAGTGTTAGCATTCCGAGTATGAATGCTATTCTAAAGGTAGAACGTAGCCTTAAGCCTCATCAACCGGGAATGACTAAAACAGGGGAGATGAAACAGGGCTAAGTGGGTCACACCCAAGTAGGGTATGTTATCACTTTTCTAGATACCCTCAGATGTATTATATTATAATTATGGATATGGTTGTGCATGAAAATGAGAGCGCTCGATTAGGTGGGAACACCCGGGGTGATAACATATTCGGTACTATCTAGGTCAAGGGTAAGCCGGTCCTGTGTTGGTAGGGGATCTAAGCGAGGTCCTCGGTACATTTTTCTAGAGGTGTACTGCGGTGGGTAGTACCCTTGTAGCCTAGTCATTGTATGGAATCCAGTATCCACTACGAGCCTTTACGGTTTTGAATGTAGAGCCTAGTATGCTGGAATTTAAATAATGTAACAATTTCGGCTATTTTAATAAGTACTTGTACTTAGACACTATTATAATATTATATGATTTTCTATAAAATTGTTTTGGTTATCGTAAGGTAAAAACCCGTCGTTTTCATGAGCGTCGTGGTCTTACGAGATACCTTTAATTTCAAAGGATTTTGATAACAGTAATAATTCAAATTGAGTGTGCTTTCTCACGTTGGTTTTCCAACTGACTCGGGTGTTATTTTATTATAATGCTCGGGTCAGACCGACTATTATAGATTTAGCTTAGGATGCTATGGAGCTCAGGAGACGGGCTAGAGGATTTCAGACGTATTTCACATACTTGATTATATTACGTTGTGTGTGTTAAACTGAATGTTTCAGTACTTTTGAGAACAAGTTATTATAACTGTCCAGATTGATTTGTAGATTGTTGTACTCTGATGATGGTATTTATATTTGCAGTTATAGTTTTCTTTTGTATAAAGGTCAGTAACTATATATATTATATTTTTAGCCGCTGCGATTGTGAGATTCTGTGTTATTGTCTCTGTTTTCTTCTATCTCCTATTCTTCACCCCTAATGATTTGGTATTTTTAGCACTCGATTGCATCGGCATGCTATACAGTGAACGTATTGATGTCGATTTTCGAGGGTCGAAAATTCTAGTTCGCTACATTTGGTATCAAAGCTAAAGGTAAAGCGAGAACCTTGGCTTTGGTAGGGATTACTCATTAGAGATAGTTCTCAGCCAGGCAAGATAGTTCTCAGCCAGACAACGGACAGGATTTATCGGTGCACCACGAATCATCGTAGCAATGCAGCTGGAGGTTTAAGTAGATTCAGAAAAACAACCACTATACTATTTATGAATCACCGTAATATTTATAAATGGTTATTGCTCTGTCATAGCCTAGACACCAAGAAATTAAATTTTCGAAAGAAGACAACTTGTTGATATGCAATTAAGTTCTAGGTGAGCTCGTGAGACCCTTATGTTGGATTTCTAACTATTATTATTAATCAAGTTCTAAAATGAAATGAAAAACTGAAATTAAACGTAATTTAACATTGCAACTACAAATGAATTTTGTTTTTAATTTTTTTTTATAAAATGCAAGCAACCAATAATTCAAAGAAAAATAAAAACAAGGGATAAATGGCATGATAGCAAAGCATACAGAATTATTAGCAACTTATTTTTAAAGCGGCAAATTTTTTTAGCAAGCAAATCAATTATTTTAGCAGCACTTTTGCCGCCTGCAACTTGAAAAAAGAAGAAGATATATACAGTTTTTTAATATATTAAAGAAGAAACTTAAACAAATGAAAAACGAAACAAATCAAACTAAAAAAATTGAAAAAAAAAATTAATGGCAAATGAATTTTTTTATTTCAAAGATAAAAACAAACAATTGGAAAAGGAAAACAAAGGCCCTTTTTTTATATATGTTTTGAAAGATATTTAAAAAGATAACTTAATAAAGTTTTTTTTGTAAGAGGTTTAAACAAACAAAATAAAAAGAAAATTTATATATGCAGAAGGTTGTTGTATGCAGGGGTTAGAGTGGACTGTTAGTATGATGACTGGTGGTATTGGAGATCAGAGGTGGATGGTGGCAGGTCTGGAAATGTTGGTGATGGTAGTTTTGTATGTAGATGTGGAACGGCCAGAGAATTGATGGCCAGAGAAGGGAAGTGATTAATGGCAGTTGTAGTTGTTGGGGGTAATGGGTGGCGATGGTGAAGAAATATTTGATGACGTGGAACTCTGGTGGCAGACTGTTGTTGAAGGAAAATGTTGGCAATTGTGTAAGTTCAGTGACAGTAAGGAGTTGTGCAGGGGGTAAGAGGTATGGATGATGTTGTTGGCTTGAGTGAAGTGCAGTTTTTGTTTGCTATGAAATGAGTTGGTGGTGGTTGTGGGATGGTATGTATGCAAGTATAGGATGGCAGCAGTTGTTTGGATCAGTGAAGTGTTAGCAGTGCAAATGGTAGATGCTAGAGTGGTTGACAGTGAATGGTAGGAGGAATTGTGGCAGTGGTGGTGACTAGTTTGGGTACGGTAGCAAGATGTGCAGGTGAATGGTATGTGGCAGTAAGTTTGATGTGGTCAGAGGGGTTGTAACCGGGGCAGATGATGTGGGGGTGTGATGGTTGAGTGATGTAATTTGTATGTATGTGAGTGATGTATGTACGAAGGCTTGCAATGGGGTAGGTATAGGGCTGTGGTGGTATGTCAAGTGGTTACAGGGGGAGTGGCTATGTGCAGGGGGAGATGTAGTCAGTTAAATTATGTTTTTGGAGATTGACAGTGTTCGGGACGATGTCTTTCGGGGGGCAGTGGCGGGTATGTAGTTGTTGAGTTGGAGATGAAGTGTATGAAGTGAAGTGGAGGGCATGTGATGTTTGAGCACTGTGCACACAATTGTTAAGGGTAATTGGAAGGCAGGAAGAACAGCAGGGACTAGATGAAATGGTGAAGGTGATTTGCGACAATGCGTTTTGTATGTGATGGCAAATTTTGGGGATATTGTGGCAGAAATGGAGGGTTGTATGGTCAGGTGTGGGTGGTGATGGATATGATTTGTAGAAGTAGAGGTTGATGGTAGTGTTGAATCATGAGTTTTGATTCATGACAAAAAGCTTTAAACGATCAGTGATGAGACTATATGATCAAGTGACAAAAAGAGAATGAGATATGCAAACTATTAAACTACAAAGGAGATGAGACTAAAAATCTAAGTATAATATGATTATTTACTGAAGTTTTAGTCTTAGATATGTGTTATAATTGTTAAAATCTATCTTCAAGTAGTTTGCACATACTCAAAGTAGTTTTAAAGTTCAAACTTTTTAAATATGTGCAAACTGTGCAGGTCAGTCGACTGACCGAAAACAACCAGTCGACTGAACCTATTCAGTGCACAGATATGCACCATTTTACATTGTTTTTGAATATACAGTTGACTAGTCAATTTCGCTCAATCAACTGACCGTCTATGACTGCTATTTTTCCTGAAGAGTTACTTCTAATTGCGAAGAGTTTCGATCCAAATTGAAGAGATATGGCTGCACCTTTTGGTAGAAACTTTTTGTGAATAGTTGTAACTATTTGTTCACTATATAAACACGTTAGAATCACTTCTCAAATTACTGAATTTTATTGTGATTTCCTGCCATATTCTCTACTATCTATCTCTGCATTCTAAAAACAATCACAGTCTATATATTTCTTGAATCTCCGAACTAATTAATATACTCTTCGATTCTAAGCAATATTTTCCTTCATATTTTCACACACACAATATATATACTTGAGGATTTGTTTACAGGAAGGGTGTACTATTAAAGATGTATCCGTGTTATTCAGAACACAAGCGTCAACTATTTATTTGTACCAGTAGAAGTCCTGTTCGGTTGTTCAGACAGTAAAAGTCCTCTTCGGCTGCTTGAGGCGGAAAAATCCTATTCGGCTGCTCAGGTGTTGTATACCTAATCCTCCAGTTTAAGAGAGGGGTTTACAGAGTTTAAATCCGAAGTGTAGTCTGGGACTGGACGTAGAATGGGAAGTTCGAACTAGTATAAAAAGTTTTGGTGTGCTTATTTCATTTACTTTATTACTATTATATATTATCTAGTTTATATTTCCGCACTAATATAATATTCCATATTACACGATCCTAAGTGCTAACTAGCCACATAGCTTACACTCATTCATTTAGTATCAAAGCACAGGAACCTTCATTTAGTATCAGAGTAAGGACATTCTATAACTGTAACACAGTTATTTCATATATTTAGTAATATGGAAAGTAACACCAAATCTAGCATTAACATTAACACTAGTTTCGCTGAACGACAGTCAACTGCTTGACCACCTCTATTTAATGGTCTTAACTATAATTGCTGGTCTACTAGAATGAGAATATATATGCAAGCTAATGGTTTTGAAACCTAGAATATTACCAAAAAGAATATACAATGCCAACAGAAGATTTTTCAACTTGGACTACTGCACAAAAAACTGATGCTACTTAAATGCTAAAGCTATGAACATGCTATTTCGTGCATTAGATAAAAATGAGTTTAATAGGGTCAGTATGTGTACAATTGCTTAGGAGAAATGGAGAACTCTAAAAGTAACTCATGAAGGAACTAACAAAGTCAAACAAAGCAAAATCTCTATGTTGAAAAATCAGTTCCATAATTTCAAAATGAAACCAAACGAAACTATAAATGACATGTACTCTAGATTTCAAGATATATATCGCTCACTATTGGCACTAGAATAATTTTTTTTTGATTTTGATATTATTAAAAAAATGCTCAATTCTTTAACGGATAATTGAGAATGAAAAGTCTTAGCAATTGAAGAAGCTAATGATTTATCAACCATGAAACCTATAACATCCTGATATTTTCAACCATTCACATCCACATATGTCGGACTTGAATTGCTCAAAATATCAGATTGTTAATTTATATTTGGCAAAACTCAGCACATACGGTAAATAAATAAATCACAAAATCACAGACACAAAGTAATATAACAATAAGCAGCGGAAACAAATGAATAGTAGTTCATGAAGCTACTATATATATATACATATATAACAGAGTTAAACAAGATACAACGGAAGTCTCGAGTACATAAAAGTCTCAATACTATAGTGAAATACAAGATCAGAATATATCACAGGAGTCAGCTGAATACTGCAAGCTTAATAGATAGATGGATCTCCAAGCGAAGCTCCAACTCCGAAGGCGAGTCTCAAATGTTGTGACACTCAATCTGACCCGAGCGTAAAGCAAAACATAAAACACTCGTGTCAGGATTAACATTCTTATATTAATAAATCCAACTCAGGTGAAATATCAACTGAAATACAAGTAACTTAAAGGATGTTTGGGATAACCATCCTCTAAGGATCCGTGTAACTATCTACTATGTAGTAATTTACGCTATTATAATAATGTCTAAAGTAAAGTAAACTATTAAAATAGTGTTAAGGCGTTACCCATTTTCCCTTAACACATTTGACATATTCTCATAGTCTATACAGTATCGTAACTTCCCGTAAAATGGGCTTACCAGAGGGCACTCCATAGATATGGTACAAAACAAACTCGTAGTGGTCTCGCTAAGGTAGGTGACACGGCAAAACTAGGCAATGCCAGTGTAGATACCAATTACACTTTCGGGCTAGTGGTAACGCATAGCAGCAACTACTACCCACCTCGAGCCTCACTCCCAAATCAAAGGTGCACACCAAATCAATCACAAAGTAATAGAATGGCAATCGAAGAAGTTTGTCCGATTGGAGGAGCTACCTCACTTGGCCCGTCAATTGCTCATGTTTTATCCACCTTATGCCAACTCAGGGGAGTCAGGTCCATGTATATACCTCATATAGGATCGTCGTCACCATCCCACTTCATTCTGAAATCTCCACCGCGTACACAGTTGTTAAAGTGGTTTTCGGTATTGGCAGAGAGTATGACAATATCCGATCCCGGTCTCTTTAACAACCAATCGTTATTATAACACCGCAGTCAGTTTAAAATAGTTTATACTTCAAAACCAAAATATCATTTCCATTTCAAAAACCAAATCAATACGATATCATTTCCATTTCAAAAGTAAATCAATACGATATCATTTCCATTTCAAAACCAAATCAATACGATATCATTTCCATTTCAAATTTATTCACTTCTAAAATCATAGTACTTTCAAAGTTATAGCACTTTCGAAACCAAAACACTTGAAATTATAACGCGTTGGAAATCATAACAATTTGAAATCATTGCACTTTAGAAATCATAACATTTTCCTTTAAACTGTTTATATATTAATAATAGGATATATAATAAAATAGTTTATAAAATAAAATATTTTATATAAAAACAGTTATAAGTTAAAATAGCTTATAATAAAATAGTTAGTGTATTAAAAATAGTTTACGTTAAAATGGTTTGTATTAAAATAGTTTATATGAAAATAATTTATAAAGTAAAATATATAAATAGTTTTAAATATAATTTAAAAATACTTTATAAATTAAAATAGCTTCCTCAAATTTCACAAATCGATTCAAATCAACTCGAATTCCAAAATTCAAATTCAATCCACTCTCAAATAATCAATTTCAATTTATTTCAGTTTCTAAATAAACCATTTCAAATTATATCGATTTCAAAAACAGATTTGAATCACAAAATAAACCATTTCAATTTCAATATATTTCAAAGCTAAATTTGATTATTTCATATATATCTTAATTAAACATCATTATTATTTGGTTTTGAAATATCCACTTAATAAATCTAATATCATTTAAATAAATCTCAAATTACAATAATCTAAATATTTCCTTAAATTTATTTAAACTTGAAATATTCATTAATAACTTTAAAGCAAAATCAAGTTATAAAATCATATCCTTAAATTCTCAATATTCAATAAGTTTCAAATCGATTTTATTTAAGTATAGTTATTGAAAGAATATTATTTCAAATCAACTTAAATTTATCTTCCTAACCTTAGCTTATAAAAATCGTTATAAATCTATTTTAGAATAAAATCTTAAATAATAATATACATCAGTTAAATCAAACTTTAATATTAAACTTATTATTAAAATTATTTTATAATAAAACTAATTTATACATATTTTAAAATAGTAAAATTATAAGTAAAATTTTAAAATTTATAGTTTCAAAATTAACTCATAATTTTAAAAAAATTCAAACATATAAATTTAAAATCAAGAATTTAAACTTTATAAATACATTTATATATAATATCTTGAAATCAATATTTATTAAACCATATATTTCTTTCCAAAACCATAAAATTCATTTCAAAATATTTATATATAGACAGACGGTGTCTGTATAAAATTTTCTATCATATGGTTAAGTGATACAGATATTTATCATTTCAATCCGCAGTTTAAATTATATACGGGTATATATCATTTCAACCCGCAATCCCAAATTCAGTTCAATGAAAATCGCCTGGGTTTATCATTTCAACCCATAGCGATTTTCTCATATTCTACAAGATCGTTCGGGTATGTATCATTTCAACCCATAGGGATTTCTATACTACATGGAACCTGCAGAGTGATAACATATATAATAATAATATAACAAGCATATATCATTAACATAAATAACAGATAATGGTGTCAGATGTCACAGGTGAACAGATACAGATAATAGCACATATATAGCAATGTAAGTAACTAACAACAGCATATTTCAATTGTCGTTTCAATTGAAATCAAATTTAATAAATATAAGAATGTTAACCGTGAGTGATTGCTCATCTTTCGAGATTAGAGAGAAGCACGAGAATGAGATGAGTCATGAATCCAAGTACGAATTCCAAAGTAAAGCTAGATGAATACGGATTCGACAGACAAGCTGATGGATAAGGAATCGATGAAACAACTAGAATCAGTTTGATAGAATCATCATATATATATATATATATATACTTATAATTATTTCCATGAAATATATATAAAATTTAAAACAAATATTAAAATAACATATATATTTACACCCAAACCAAACTCAAATATATGAAACTTAATATATTATACTTTAAGATCCATCCTTATTATAAAACCAATATTAAAATTTAAAACACAAAAGCAATAAAATGAAAATATATATATATATATATATATATATATATATATACACACACACACACACACACACACACACACACATACATATATATATCCCAAAACCCAAAATTCACTTTATTTTATAGTATATACATTTTATAACATACAACACGCAAAAATGTATATTTTAAAATCAATAACTATAAAATTCAATATACTTAATAATCTAATATATCCAGCATACAATAACCACTAAAATGCTATGTATAAATACACTTTAGTACTTGAAGAAAGATTGAAAGCTTCAACAACGATATATATACTAACAATAACTTTTTATATATATACAAACTTAGCAGATACTACTTTACTAATTCATTTATATAAAAACTAAAATAACAAAATATGGCTTAGTATAAACTAAAACTAATATCTATATTATATACATATGTTTACAAAATAAATTTTAGAAATATATACTTAAAATAAAATCGATGTAGACACTACTCAAACTCATATGCAGAACGTGTATATACGAAAACAACTATAGCTCATAATATATACATATAATATACAAAACTTAATATATAAAGACACAGAAAAATATAGTATGTAAAACATATACATATAACAACATTATATATAGCCTGGTTATATAAAAATTTACGTACTCATGTAAATAGTTCGGCAGCATTACATATTTCCTATAAAACTTGTACATACATAACAACAAATTTTTTATACTTAACTTATACACTATACACACACACACACACCCACAACAGATTGAATAACTTCTACATGATAGACCGAGCTTGAATATAATTTATATATACATACATACATACAACATACATATATACTGTAAACAGTGAAGAGGAAAATATATAACTATATATATATAAACTCAATACATCACATATATAAACTTATATATATATACCTTATGTATATACAACAGAGATGCCGTCGAGCTTTGGAATGGTGGAGGGCTGAAGGTCAGGACAAGAGGTTTGTAGGCGGAGCAATTGGGTGGCTTGGCTTCGCATGAACAGGAAAGGGCCTAGGTGGTTTCAAGGTTGTCTTGCGGAGCTCGGTGATGGATGGAAAGGTTTCGCGGGGACAACAGGCAGACAAGGAGGCGGCGGGTGGAGGCTTAGGCGAGGTGGGGAGTTCTCAGGCGTGCTGGCCAGTGAAGAACGAACATGAGAGAAGAGGCAGAGCAGTTTTGGCCTAAGCCTAAGGAGTTTGGTGAAAGCAAACTAATGGTTCTAAATGAAACAGATAGAATACGAGGGGGCCAAAAGAAATCAAACGATAATAAATTGAACATAGGGAATAGACAAATATAAATAGTCAAGGAACGAGAAAGGTTACAGGGGATTATTGAAAGTATTTAAATGTTAGCGACTGTTGGACCAAACGAATGGTCAGTGGAAAACAAAAGGGCTCAAATAACCAATCGCCACAGCCAACTGTTTGCCGACTTCGCGGCGTACCGCGGTTCAAAAAAAATGAAATGAATATACCATTGAGATCATCTCGACGAGACAATCAAAACGGTAGACAAATGTCAGTGGTACGATCATCCGATCAAAAGTCGATAACCGGTACCGAAAAGGCTGCTAATTTGCCAAAAATAAGATAAACGGAGCAATAAGAGTTAAAATTTGAAGAAATGTAATGTGATGACTCACTCAGAAGATGATTTACAAATTTATTGTATAAAAATATTCAGGTTTGGAAAACATTTTATTGTTATCAAATATTAACTGATTTAAATTTAAATAAAATTACACGAGACAATTAATTTCCATAGTTTTTGATGAAAATTTACCATTTTCTATGTTAAAGTAGACGTATTCTAAATATTAAATTTTATTTCCAAATTCAAATATTAAAATTTCATAAAATTACAGTTAATTACAATATTAAAACCATTAAAATTTACGGGTCGTTACACTATCCCTCGTTCAAAACTTTTCGTCCTTGAAAAGGAAGGAGGTGGGAGAATAGAAACAACTAGACAAAAAATAGATTCAAAACAATAAATTTGTGCCATGTAAATTTCAATTTAAATTAATTAATATTCAATAATTGATTTTATATTCAAGATATTTCGTTAAGCTGATATGTTTTCAGTTTATATTAATATTTGTTACAAAAATTTCTTTCAAAACAAAATTCATTTTTATTTATCTCGTTTATTAGATCCACTTGATTTTACTTAAGTAAATTTCTTATAATTCAATCTTAACTATTCCTAAATTCATATTTATTTATTCAATTTATCTCAATTAACATTTTCTATAATCATAGATTTAGTGTAAAATCATTCATTATAACCATGTTTTATAATATAAATTAAGTATATTGACACCCTCAAATTTATTAATAAATTTCACTAATATCATTTTAAATTATATACTATCCAATTACATATTCAACTTCTGAAAAATTTAGGTAAGTTATATATTAGAATGAAACTGAGTATTATACAAGTAAAATTTTCCTAATTCAATTTATTTCAAGTTTAAATATTTATACAAAATTTGGCTTCATTTATAATTGAAATCATCCGTTAATAAAAAATAATTAAGAATTAAATTTTCGATTAACTTCAAACAATTTAAAGATAAACATATATATACCATATATCAAAGATAATCTATAAACATATACATGTACATACATACATACATACATACTTACATACATACATACATACATACATACATACATACATACATACATACATACATACATATATACATATATATATATATATATATATATATATAAAGTCATACTTTAGAAATTCAAATCAACTTATTTTCCAAAACAAAAATGTAGCAAAGCTATAAATGGTCTCTCCACACTGAAACTCGAAAATGAATGTCGATGATGCTGCAGTCATCATCGAAATTATTTTCCAGCGACAAAAGAGAAGAGTATTGATTTAAACAGTTAAAAATTCTTTGAAAACGATTTCTATTTGAAAATACTTTAAATAATATACATTTTAAACTTTAAATCCAAAGTTTGGAACCACCGAAAATTTAAATTCTCAAATTCTTAATTTAAATTCATTTCAAATTCCAAATCAATTTATAAACCATGTTTTATAATTTAATTTATTTATTATGTGGAAATAGTCAATGATTTAAAAAGCAATAAATGAAAATCAAATATTATCATTTAAAACAACCAATTTGTTTAGCTATTTAATTTCAGAAAATTTACTTATACATATAATGTAATCATACAAAATTATTAAATTTTGAAAACAATTGTGTCCATTTGCTCAGTTCAAGTGTTTTGAAATTCCTATTGATAGCGTTGATCAGACGAATCAATCGAAACCTCAAATCAACATTAACAACTCAAACAACACAAGATATATAAACATTTTTAATATTAGTTTACAAATACACTCCCTCGCTCGACGATACAAGAATGGATTTCAAAGCAAGGATAGAGATTCAAATTTGAGAGGGACCTAAATCAAATGGAAATCTAACTAGAAGATAAGCTCGAAATGAAGATAGGATAATCAAATTACAAAATAGAAAGATGGATATACTGATATTAATCGCGGGTAACCTTAACCGGGTCAACCGAGACTTTAAGGATAAGATCGATGTAAAATTCCGAGGTAAATTGACATCTTATCACAAGAAATAGAATTCGGGCATAGCAAGAGATTGTAGAATCTAAACCAAGGATATAGAAATCTCTGGTGAATCAATAACTGTTGTAAATAAGTTTCACCCCTTTACAATTCATATAGTGGAGCTATGCAATGCTCTAGAATCAAGAAAACACGAATAGAGAGAGACAAGAATGGATTTTTGGAACCGAATGGAACGTTCCAAAAGTTAAAGGAAATCAAAGTCAAAGTGGCAGGAATTCAAGCTCGAGCGAAGGCAATTATGTAATAAAATTTACTTTATATGCTAAGCTTTACCTAAAACCAGAGTTCTGATACCAACTGTAACATCTCGATATTTTCAACCATTCGTATCCACATATGTCGGACTTGAATTGCTCAAAATATCAGATTGTTAATTTATATTTGGCAAAACTCAACACATATAGTAAATAAATAAATCACATAATCACAGACACAGAGTAATACAACAATAAGCAGCGGAAACAAATGAATAGTAGTTCATGAAGCTACTATATATATATATATATATATATATATATATATATATAAAACAGAGTTAAACTAGATACAACAGAAGTCTCGAGTACGTAGAAGTCTCAATACAATAGTTAAATACAAGATCAGAATATATCACAGGAGTCAACTGAATAAATGTAAGCTGAATATATAGATGGATTTCCAAGTGAAGCACCAACTCCGAAGGTGAGTCTCAAATGTTGTGACACTCAGTCTGACCCGAGCGTAAAGCAAAACAAAAAACACTCGAGTTAGGATTAATATTCTTATATCAATAAATCCAACTCAAGTGAAATATCAACTGAAATACAAGTAACTTAAAGGATGTCTGGAATAACCATCCTCTAAGGATCCGTGGAACTATCTACTATGTAGTAATATACGCTATTATAATAATGTCTAAAGTAAAGTAAACTATTAAAATAGCGTTAAGGCGTTACCCATTTCCCACTTAACACATTTTATATATTCCTATAGTCTATACAGTACCATAACTTCCCGTAAACTGGGCTTTTCAGAGGTCAATCCATAGGTATGGTACAAAACAAACTCGTAGTGGTCTCGCTAAGGTAGGTGACACAACACAACTAGGCAATGCTAGGGTAGATATACCAATTGCACTTCCGGGCTGGTGGTAACGCATAGCAACAACTACCGCCCACCTCGAGTCACTCTCCCAAATCAAAGGTGCACACCAAATCAATCACAAAGTAATAGAATGGCAATCAAAGAAGTGTGTCTGATCGGAGGAGCTACCACACTTGGCCCGTCAATTGCTCCTATTTTAGCCACCTTATGCCAACTCACGGGAGTCGGGTCCTCGTATATACCTCATATAGGATCGTCGCCACCATCCTACTTCATTCTGGAATCTCCACTGCGTACATAGTTGTTAAACTGGTTTTCGGTGTTGGTAGAGAGTATAATATATCCGTTCCCAGGCTCTATAAAAACCAATCATTATTATAACACCGCGGTCATTTCAAAATAGTTTATACTTCAAAACCAAAATATCATTTCCATTTCAAAAACCAAATCAATACAATATCATTTCCATTTAAAAACCAAATCAATACGGTATCATACCCATTTCAAAAACAGATCAATACGATATAATTTCCATTTTAAAACCAAATCAATACAATATCATTTCCATTTCAAATATATTCGCTTCAAAAATCGTAGTACTTTCAAAGTTATAACACTTTCGAAACCAAAACACTTGAAATTATAAAACTTTGAAAATCATAACAATTTGAAATCACAGCACTTTGGAAATCATAAAATTTTCCTTTAAACTGTTTAGATATTAATAATAGGATATATAGTAAAATAGTTTATAAAATAATATAGTTTATATAAAAATAGTTATAAGTTAAAATAGTTTATAATAAAATAGTTAGTATATTTATAATAGTTTATATTAAAATGGTTTGTATTATAATAGTTTATATGAAAATAATTTATAAAGTAAAATATATAAATTGTTTTAAATATAATTTAAAAATACTTTATATAATAAAATAGCTTCCTCAAATTTCACAAATCGATTTCAAATCAATTCGAATTCCAAAATTCAAATTCAATCCAATCTCAAATCATCAATTTCAATTTATTTCAATTTCCTAATAAACCATTTTAAATTATATCGATTTTAAAAACAGGTTTGAACCACAAAATAAACCATTTCAATTTCAATATATTTCAAAGCTTTAAATATTCCACAATTTCAAAACTAAATTTGATAATTTCATATATGTCTTAATTTTACATCATTATTATTTGGTTTTGAAATATCCACTTAGTAAATCCAATATCATTTAAATAAATCTCAAATTACAATAATCTAAATATTTCCTTAAATTTATTTAAACTTGAAATATTCATTAATCACTTTAAAGAAAAATCAAGTTATAAAATCATATCCTTAAATTCTCAATATCCAATAAGTTTCAAATTGATTATATTTAAATATAATTATTAAAAGAATATTATTTCAAATCAACTTAAATATATCTTAACAAGCTTAGCTTATAAAAATCCTTATAAAAATTATTTTAAAATAAAATCTTAAATAACAATATATATTAGTTAAATCAAACTTTAATATTAAACTTATTATTAAACTTATTTTATATAAAATTAATTTATACATATTTTAAAATAGTAAAATTATAAGTAAATTCTTAAAATTCATAATTTCAAAACTAACTTATAATTTTAAAAAATTTCAAACATATAAATTTAAAGTCAAGAATCTAAAATTTATAAAATACATTAATATACAATATCTTGAAATCAATATTTATTAAACCATATATTTCTTTCTAAAACCAAAGAAATCATTTTCAAAATATTTATATATAGACCGACGATGTCTGTACAAAATTTTCTATCCTATGGTCAAGTGATATGGATATTTATCATTTCAATCCGCAATTTTAATTATATACAGGTGTACATCATTTCAACCTGCAATCCCAAATTCAATTCAATGAAAATTGCTTGGGTTTATCATTTCAACCTATAGTGATTTTTTCTTATTCTATAAGATCGTTTAGGTATGTATCATTTCAACCCATAGGGAATTCTATAAAATCAGTCACAGACATCCATATCACAAAGGTGGAAAAAGATATGAATATAACACATGAAAGTGTTCATCAGAGTGGTGGTCAAACAAGATCCACAATAACACAAAAGAATGGTTACAAGTGCTAGACAAAAGAACATGTATACATCTAGGAGTCTATATCTCAAAGGTATACAACAAAGCTACTAATCTATGTAGTTAGCCAAAAGTCAGGATGATAATCCCAGGAGTGAAGTCAAGCAGAAGCACCTGTAACATCTCGGTCTGACCCGAGTATTATTTATAAGAAAATAATAAACGGATCAGTCTAGCTATAAATATCAGATAAAATGATATAGAATAAGAGATATGACATAACATATGATAACCATAAAGCCATACTGTGATAAGTATGAAGTTGAAAATCAACAAGGGATTAATCAATATCACCAGAATCTACTCAAAGATCAAAAGGAATGTCATACTCAATATCTTCATTCACTAAAAGTAAATGACACACAAATTCACCAATGCATAAATAACGATAACTCATATCAATGAAAATCACGAAAATTGGTGAAACACAAATTCTAGAAATCATCAATGGAAATCCAGACATCACAAAAAGGGGGAAAGGCCTTTCACAAATGGGAGCATAAAGCTCACCAACACATGTATCACAAACGGAACGCTAATTCCATGGTTGCTACCATCACAAATTGAGCTGAAACTCCACAAACGGACCGAAGACCATGGATTGCTACCCCACCAATTTGAGCCGAAACTCCACAAAACGGGGTTTAGTCTCCTTCGTAGATAAAGAGACATCGCACATTGCTAGTCTAAATCACAAAAATGATCGTCGTTGATCATCAAGAAAGTTTCAATTACACTAAGCTAGTAAATATATGAATTTAGCTTCATGTCCCATAACCACTAGCTTAACTTAAATATTTACGAGAAATTGTAGATCTCCACTAGAAAATTCACTCGAACAAGTCCAAGAATTAACCGACGAAGCAAACGCAAGCGTTTCATACCACTTGTTTTACTAAGTCGTTTAATTAGATTCCTCATACGAGTGAGGTAAAGGTTTGTATATACTAATAGATTGGAAAACGGTTTAAGAAACGAGCTTGTAATAAAATAGTGTTGAAATCGTTTTGATATTTACTACTAGCATTGAAAACCTTTATATTTTGAAGTGACAAATCACAAAAATGATTGTAGAAACAATCAATCACTAAAATTCACATTCGAAGACGTAAATAAAAATCCAAAGAAATCGATACCGAATCCATCAAAATGGATATTCCTAAAATTCCCAAAGGAAAGAAGTCTTCAAAGTCAATAAAAAATGATAACAACAAATAAGGAAAGAACACGAATCGATTAAATTTGGAAACCATGCAAAATAGGCAAAACAGCAACAGGTCGGTCGGCCGGCTAATGAGCTCGGTCGATCGGACCCTGTTCTGGAAAATTCTCGGGAAGCAGGTCAGTCGACTGAGCTTTGTAGCTGGTCGACCGGACAAGAGACAGAGAAGTGCTATGCACTTTGGTAGCAGGTCGGTCGGCCGGCTACAGAGCTCGGTCGACCGGGGCCTGTTTCCAACTCCTCCCAGCCTATCTGAGTGAGGGCCAAATCTCCACCAAATTTAAATCGGACGAGCAATGGACGCTAGGGGTTTATGCCAATCAACTACCCGGCCCTATAAGCTCTTCGATGCATCACAAAATCATGATCAAAGATCAAAGCTATGATTTTAAGGATTTGGCTTTCAAAACACTAAAATTGGAATATTCACAAAACCAACCCATATGAAAATCAAATGCACATGAATAATTGTTAGGAATTCATACCCGACATTCAAAGATAGATATAAGCATAGATGTGAGATAAAAATCTCACCTTTTCACAAAAACAATGAAGAAGAAGCTTGAAAGCAAAGGGAGAATCAACCACTCTTCAACACAACCCAAACGAGCTTGAATCTATGCTAAAAAAGAAGAACATTCCCAAAGTTAGGTTTAGGAATTTCTGCAATTGATAAGAGAATGAGTTGGAGATGAAGAAGAAGAGGCTTACCAAAGTTTCTTCTAATAGTTTGGAGCTAGAGCTTGATTTGCAAAAGAAAACTAGGGCTTGATTTTCAATTTCCCATTCCACTCTCCATTGTTATAAAAGCTTGTGTATTAGGAAAATAGAAAGGAAGTAAATGAAGAGGAGAGGGTTGGGACTGAGTAAATAAGTGGGGTTATAGGGCCCAACCCAAACCAAAGCCCTAAGTGAAAAGTGTCAAAATTCCACTAACTCCAAACATATCAAAGTTTATACTCAAAAAGATCGCAAACGGCGTTTTGAACTCAATGGAAGTGGTCCCGAGTCCTAATTCAACTGTTTGTAAAAAGTAGCTTTTTGGACTAAATTCTGAGTATCGATAAAATATTAAATAAAATATTCAAATATAAATCGATAAATATGCGGTTTGTTACAGACTCCCCTCCTTAAAGAAATTGCGTCCTCGCAATATTTAAGAAGAAGATATATAGTAACAACCATAAGAGCATATTCATCACAAAAGAAGTTTGAAATAAAAGATTCAGCTTAAAGAGCACGGGAAAGTAAGTCCGGATGTGTTCGCTCGATGAACTCTCTAGATTCCTAAGAGCAATCTTTAGGATTTGAGGACCATTGAACTTTCACAAGCGGAACATCGTTATTTCGAAGTCGTTTGACTTCCAAAGCACTAATACGAATAGGATGTTGCTCATAAGTTAAATTCGGCGAAACTTCAATTTCTTCCATAACACCGGGATCAAGAATAGAATCGGAATCTCGAAAGCATTTCCGCAATTGAGAAACGTGAAACACGTCATGAATAGCAGAAAATTGAGCCGGTAACAAAAGGCGATAAGCCACGGAACCAATACGTTCGGTGATGGAAAATGGACCAATATATCGAGGTGCTAACTTTCCCGATCGACTGAAACACACAACACCTTTCATAGGTGAAACACGAATGAAAACAGAATCTCCCACAGAAAATTCTAACTTCCTTCTCTGGTTATCGGCATAGGATTTTTGCCTACTTTGAGCTCTTTCATCCTATGACGAATAAGGTCAATCTTTTCTGAGGAATCACGAATAAAATCTGGACCTAAAACTAGCTTCTCACCGGCCTCAAGTCAACAAGAAGGAGAACGGCATGGCCTTCCATAGAGTGCCTCAAAAGGTGCCATACCAATACAAGATTGGAAGCTATTATTATAGGAAAACTCAACAAGAGAAATGTGATCTTTCCAACTTACACAAAAATCAAAAACACATGCACGAAGAAGATCTTCAAGAGTTTGATTCATACGCTCGGTTTGTCCATCGGACTGAGGATGATAAGCGGTGCTAAAATTAAGCTTCGTTCCCAAAGCTTTTTGAAGACTCTTCCAAAATCCACTAGTAAACAATGGATCACGATCACTGACAATAGAAGTAGGAACACCATGCAATTTAACGATTTCCTTGATAAAGAGTTTGGCCAAAAGAGGAATGGTTCGATTGGACCGAACGGGAATAAAATGGGCGGATTTAGTGAGTCTATCAACTATCATTCATAAGCTATCATGACCCGAACGAGAACGGGGAAGGCCATCTATAAAATCCATGGAAATTTGATCCCACTTCCAATTGGAATTTCTAAAGGTTGCAATAACCCACCGGGCCTTTGGTGTTCGGCCTTGACAAGTTGGCAAGTCATGCAACGCTTAACAAAGTTAGCAATATCAGATTTCATTCCCTCCAATAATAAAGTCGCTTCATATCCGCGTACATTTTACTACTACCGGGATGAATGGTAAATTTAGAACAATGTGAGTCTTCTAAAATGTCTTTACGAAGATCAATATTATTTGGCACGATAAGTTTACCAAATTTTCGAATACCGCCACGAGAATCAATATCAAAGTCTTTCAAACTTTCAGTATCAATTTTATCCCTAAAATTTTGGCCAAGAAGAGCCAATTCAGGATCTAGCTTTTAAGCTTCAAGAATGCGGTCTAAAAGAGAAGGATGAGCCTCAAGGATACATAAAACAAGAGATGAACATAAATTGGAAACACGGTCTCTAATCTCACAAGTGGATAAAATTCCGAGATCATTCCATTCGGATATCATCATAGAAACAACCGCTTATTGCTTGCGACTAAGTGCATCGGCAACTCGATTTCCCTTTTCGGGAGTATAACGAATATCAGGATCATAAGATGCAAGGAATTCGAGCCAACGCTGTTGACGCAAATTAAGTTCCTTTTGAGAGAATAAATATTTCAAAGACTTATGATCGGTGTAGAGAATAAATTTTTCTCCCAATAAATAATGATGCCAAATTCGAAGGGCGAAAACGATAGCCGCAAGTTCTAAATCATGAGAGGCATATCTAGTCTCAGCTAGCTTCAATTGCCTAGAAGCATAAGCAATAACACGTTCTTTTTGCATAAGAACGACACCCAAACCAACGCGACTACCATCGATATAAACAATGAAATCTTGATTCCCCTCGCGAATAATAAGAATAGGAGCATCGGAAAGGAGTTCTTTTAATTTCTGAAAAGAAGTTTCACATTTGTCCGACCAAATGTATCTAACACCTTTCTTAGTTAAGCTAGTGAGAGGCACGACAATTTTTGAAAAGTCCTTGATAAAACGATGGTAATAACCCGCCAATCCAAGGAAGCTACGGATTTCCATCACACTCTCCGGTCTCTTCCAATTTTGAATCGCTTCAATCTTTGAAGGATCTACGGAAATTTCGGATTTGGAAATAATATGACCGAGAAACTTCACACTAGATTGCCAAAAATGGTATTTAGAAAATTTTGCTTTTAATTGATTACTCCTAAGAGTTTCCAATACAATCCGAAGATGCTTTTCATGCTCCTCCTCGGTTTTTGAATACACAAGAATATCATCAATAAAGACGAGAACAAATCGATCGAGAAAATCTTTGAAAACTCGATTCATAAGGTCAACGAAATAAGCCGGAGCATTCGTTAAACCAAATGGCATAACAAGCCATTCATAAGATCCATATCGAGTATGAGACGATGTTAAAGGAATGCTATCCTCTGCAATACGAAGCTGATGAAATCCGGTTGCCAAGTCCAATTGTGAAAAGACTCTAGCACCACTAAGTTGATCGAATAGGTCATCAATCCGAGGTAAAGGATATTTATTTTTGATAGTAAGATTATTAAGCTTGCGGTAGTCAACGCAAAGCCTAAGATGCCATCGGATTTCTTCACAAAAATAGCCGAAGCTCCCCAAGGCGAGGAACTAAAGCGAATAAATTGGTTCGTTTCCAAATCGGATAATTGTATGCGCATCTCCTCATTTTCTTTATTGGACAAACGATAAGGAGGACGAGTAATAGGTTGAGCTACAGGGGTAAGATTAATTCTGAACTCAATTGCTCGCTTAGGTGGTAATCCTAAAATGGGCTCAAATATATTGAAAAAATCACGAACAACGTGAATAAGAGAAATGACGTCTTCCTCATCATCATTATCATCATTACGAGGATTTAAAGAATATAAAGATGCAGATAAAGTAGAATCCGAATCTTTGAGAATAATAGAAATCCGCTTAACAGATTGAGGATGTCGAAGATGAATAGTCCGCTCAGGGCATAGGATATGGGCTTCATAACGGTTAAGCCAATCCATTCCCAAAATCACTCCAAAGCCTAAGTAACGCATGACATGCAAATCGGCTTGGAAAGAAAAATCGCACAAAATAATTTCAACATCTTTACAAAGTAAACTAATCGTTGCGGATCTACCAACCGAATTCGCAATTCTCAAAGAATTCATTAGAGCAACAACACTTAAAGAAAAAGTATCAATGAGTTCTTTTGAAATAAAAGAATGGGATGCACACGTGTCAAAAAGAACTCGAATAGGTTGATCACAAAATAAAATAATTCCATCAAGGATAGAATGAGACATACCTTGATTACGAGATGTGTTGCCAAGGGCTTGAGCCACATTCAGCTTTCCCTCCATCTTGCCCTGAAGCTTGGGGCATGAAGATATAACATGGCTGGGACCTTTGTAGTAGCGACAAGAGAGGGACTTTGGACACTTGTTCGAGTAATGGTCCTTCGAACCACAATTATAGCATTCCCCACGACCAAAGGAAGAAGTCTTTGCCACAGGGGTTGCTTGCTTTCCTTTCTTATTGGGATAAGGACCTTTGAATTTGTTAGGCCTTTTCTTGTTGTTGTTGAAGTTTGGTTTGGCACCCACAATTTCAACATCGCTTTCCTTATCCGCCTCTTCAAGACGAAGAGTGATATCAATCAGTTGATCAAAAGAAACTTCTAGTTTTAGAAGTAATGGCTTCTTGAGACTCTTGTTCAAGCCATAAACAAATCTCTGATTTTTCTTCAATGGGGTGTTAATGTATTCAACCCCGTATTTGGAAAGAGATTCGAAAGATGCGACTTAGTCTGTCACAGAAGATTCACCTTGAACAAGGTCAATAAAGTGGCGAGCCAATGTCACCTTCTCTTCTTCTGGTACGAATTTTAACTCGAAGCGCTCTCGGAATTTCTCCCAAGTAAGATCTGCTTCAATAATTTCAGAAATCAGAAGCTCGTACCAGTCTAATGCCCTTTCTTGGAGCATACTAGAAGCCACCTGAACACGGTGAAGATCAATAAGATTCATGCGAGAAAAGATTCGATCGCATGATCTCAGCCAAGCCTGGACTTCAATAATAGTTTCAGAACCCTTGAATGGTTTCCCACCCAAGTTGGTATAATCGTTGCACAAGCGTGCAAATCCAGACTTAGGATGAGTTGGTTCCGGATTAGAACCAGCTGCTTGAGCATTCTTTACTAGATCAAGAAGCTGTTGGGCAGACATAAAAACTCCATCTTGGGGAGTAGCACTAGATTGACCGGCGCTGGGACGGCCAGTTCTAACCATTTCCCTTCCATTAGAAAGAAAGAAAGAAGAAGAAAAAGGTTATTCACCAAACGAATATCAAGAAATCTTGATAGATAATACAAGGAATCATAAAGAAAATAGGATGAATCGGTACGAAGACTCAAATTAAATCCTAAGGCGCGACTCCTAAGAAGGACTTAGGACGATGATCCTTGTTAAATTATTCTACACTGTTCCGAAGTTTGGCTCTGATACCAAGCTGTGACGCCCCACCTCTATACCCACGCTAGCCAAGGACACTACGGTGTAATGCCGTCAGTTAGCACGGAGAATAAGTCTGTTGGGGAGCGACCATATGTATAATTGCTTTGTGCGAGTACCGATATGCCAGATAAAATATAACTTGCATTCTTTTCAAGAGGAAATCCGACATACCGACACAAACTCAAAGCTACTACACAGTGGCTATAATGTCTTCGGAAACGAATATAGAAATAAACATAACACAAATCAGTCACAGACATCCATATCACAAAGGTGGAAAAAGATATGAATATAACACATGAAAGTGTTCATCAGAGTGGTGGTCAAACAAGATCCACAATAACACAAAAGAATGGTTACAAGTGCTAGACAAAAGAACATGTATACATCTAGGAGTCTATATCTCAAAGGTATACAACAAAGCTACTAATCTATGTAGTTAGCCAAAAGTCAGGATGATAATCCCAGGAGTGAAGTCAAGCAGAAGCACCTGTAACATCTCGGTCTGACCCGAGTATTATTTATAAGAAAATAATAAACGGATCAGTCTAGCTATAAATATCAGATAAAATGATATAGAATAAGAGATATGACATAACATATGATAACCATAAAGCCATACTGTGATAAGTATGAAGTTGAAAATCAACAAGGGATTAATCAATATCACCAGAATCTACTCAAAGATCAAAAGGAATGTCATACTCAATATCTTCATTCACTAAAAGTAAATGACACACAAATTCACCAATGCATAAATAACGATAACTCATATCAATGAAAATCACGAAAATTGGTGAAACACAAATTCTAGAAATCATCAATGGAAATCCAGACATCACAAAAAGGGGGAAAGGCCTTTCACAAACGGGAGCATAAAGCTCACCAACACATGTATCACAAACGGAACGCTAATTCCATGGTTGCTACCATCACAAATTGAGCTGAAACTCCACAAACGGACCGAAGACCATGGATTGCTACCCCACCAATTTGAGCCGAAACTCCACAAAACGGGGTTTAGTCTCCTTCGTAGATAAAGAGACATCGCACATTGCTAGTCTAAATCACAAAAATGATCGTCGTTGATCATCAAGAAAGTTTCAATTACACTAAGCTAGTAAATATATGAATTTAGCTTCATGTCCCATAACCACTAGCTTAACTTAAATATTTACGAGAAATTGTAGATCTCCACTAGAAAATTCACTCGAACAAGTCCAAGAATTAACCGACGAAGCAAACGCAAGCGTTTCATACCACTCGTTTTACTAAGTCGTTTAATTAGATTCCTCATACGAGTGAGGTAAAGGTTTGTATATACTAATAGATTGGAAAACGGTTTAAGAAACGAGCTTGTAATAAAATAGTGTTGAAATCGTTTTGATATTTACTACTAGCATTGAAAACCTTTATATTTTGAAGTGACAAATCACAAAAATGATTGTAGAAACAATCAATCACTAAAATTCACATTCGAAGACGTAAATAAAAATCCAAAGAAATCGATACCGAATCCATCAAAATGGATATTCCTAAAATTCCCAAAGGAAAGAAGTCTTCAAAGTCAATAAAAAATGATAACAACAAATAAGGAAAGAACACGAATCGATTAAATTTGGAAACCATGCAAAATAGGCAAAACAGCAACAGGTCGGTCGGCCGGCTAATGAGCTCGGTCGACCGGACCCTGTTCTGGAAAATTCTCGGGAAGCAGGTCAGTCGACTGAGCTTTGTAGCTGGTCGACCGGACAAGAGACAGAGAAGTGCTATGCACTTTGGTAGCAGGTCGGTCGGCCGGCTACAGAGCTCGGTCGACCGGGGCCTGTTTCCAACTCCTCCCAGCCTATCTGAGTGAGGGCCAAATCTCCACCAAATTTAAATCGGACGAGCAATGGACGCTAGGGGTTTATGCCAATCAACTACCCGGCCCTATAAGCTCTTCGATGCATCACAAAATCATGATCAAAGATCAAAGCTATGATTTTAAGGATTTGGCTTTCAAAACACTAAAATTGGAATATTCACAAAACCAACCCATATGAAAATCAAATGCACATGAATAATTGTTAGGAATTCATACCCGACATTCAAAGATAGATATAAGCATAGATGTGAGATAAAAATCTCACCTTTTCACAAAAACAATGAAGAAGAAGCTTGAAAGCAAAGGGAGAATCAACCACTCTTCAACACAACCCAAACGAGCTTGAATCTATGCTAAAAAAGAAGAACATTCCCAAAGTTAGGTTTAGGAATTTCTGCAATTGATAAGAGAATGAGTTGGAGATGAAGAAGAAGAGGCTTACCAAAGTTTCTTCTAATAGTTTGGAGCTAGAGCTTGATTTGCAAAAGAAAACTAGGGCTTGATTTTCAATTTCCCATTCCACTCTCCATTGTTATAAAAGCTTGTGTATTAGGAAAATAGAAAGGAAGTAAATGAAGAGGAGAGGGTTGGGACTGAGTAAATAAGTGGGGTTATAGGGCCCAGCCCAAACCAAAGCCCTAAGTGAAAAGTGTCAAAATTCCACTAACTCCAAACATATCAAAGTTTATACTCAAAAAGATCGCAAACGACGTTTTGAACTCAATGGAAGTGGTCCCGAGTCCTAATTCAACTGTTTGTAAAAAGTAGCTTTTTGGACTAAATTCTGAGTATCGATAAAATATTAAATAAAATATTCAAATATAAATCGATAAATATGCGGTTTGTTACAGACTCCCCTCCTTAAAGAAATTGCGTCCTCGCAATATTTAAGAAGAAGATATATAGTAACAACCATAAGAGCATATTCATCACAAAAGAAGTTTGAAATAAAAGGTTCAGCTTAAAGAGCACGGGAAAGTAAGTCCGGATGTGTTCGCTCGATGAACTCTCTAGATTCCTAAGAGCAATCTTTAGGATTTGAGGACCATTGAACTTTCACAAGCGGAACATCGTTATTTCGAAGTCGTTTGACTTCCAAAGCACTAATACGAATAGGATGTTGCTCATAAGTTAAATTCGGCGAAACTTCAATTTCTTCCACAACACCGGGATCAAGAATAGAATCGGAATCTCGAAAGCATTTCCGCAATTGAGAAACGTGAAACACGTCATGAATAGCAGAAAATTGAGCCGGTAACAAAAGGCGATAAGCCACGGAACCAATACGTTCGGTGATGGAAAATGGACCAATATATCGAGGTGCTAACTTTCCCGATCGACTGAAACACACAACACCTTTCATAGGTGAAACACGAATGAAAACAGAATCTCCCACAGAAAATTCTAACTTCCTTCTCTGGTTATCGGCATAGGATTTTTGCCTACTTTGAGCTCTTTCATCCTATGACGAATAAGGTCAATCTTTTCTGAGGAATCACGAATAAAATCTGGACCTAAAACTAGCTTCTCACCGGCCTCAAGTCAACAAGAAGGAGAACGGCATGGCCTTCCATAGAGTGCCTCAAAAGGTGCCATACCAATACAAGATTGGAAGCTATTATTATAGGAAAACTCAACAAGAGAAATGTGATCTTTCCAACTTACACAAAAATCAAAAACACATGCACGAAGAAGATCTTCAAGAGTTTGATTCATACGCTCGGTTTGTCCATCGGACTGAGGATGATAAGCGGTGCTAAAATTAAGCTTCGTTCCCAAAGCTTTTTGAAGACTCTTCCAAAATCCACTAGTAAACAATGGATCACGATCACTGACAATAGAAGTAGGAACACCATGCAATTTAACGATTTCCTTGATAAAGAGTTTGGCCAAAAGAGGAATGGTTCGATTGGACCGAACGGGAATAAAATGGGCGGATTTAGTGAGTCTATCAACTATCATTCATAAGCTATCATGACCCGAACGAGAACGGGGAAGGCCATCTATAAAATCCATGGAAATTTGATCCCACTTCCAATTGGAATTTCTAAAGGTTGCAATAACCCACCGGGCCTTTGGTGTTCGGCCTTGACAAGTTGGCAAGTCATGCAACGCTTAACAAAGTTAGCAATATCAGATTTCATTCCCTCCAATAATAAAGTCGCTTCATATCCGCGTACATTTTACTACTACCGGGATGAATGGTAAATTTAGAACAATGTGAGTCTTCTAAAATGTCTTTACGAAGATCAATATTATTTGGCACGATAAGTTTACCAAATTTTCGAATACCGCCACGAGAATCAATATCAAAGTCTTTCAAACTTTCAGTATCAATTTTATCCCTAAAATTTTGGCCAAGAAGAGCCAATTCAGGATCTAGCTTTTAAGCTTCAAGAATGCGGTCTAAAAGAGAAGGATGAGCCTCAAGGATACATAAAACAAGAGATGAACATAAATTGGAAACACGGTCTCTAATCTCACAAGTGGATAAAATTCCGAGATCATTCCATTCGGATATCATCATAGAAACAACCGCTTATTGCTTGCGACTAAGTGCATCGGCAACTCGATTTCCCTTTTCGGGAGTTTAACGAATATCAGGATCATAAGATGCAAGGAATTCGAGCCAACGCTGTTGACGCAAATTAAGTTCCTTTTGAGAGAATAAATATTTCAAAGACTTATGATCGGTGTAGAGAATAAATTTTTCTCCCAATAAATAATGATGCCAAATTCGAAGGGCGAAAACGATAGCCGCAAGTTCTAAATCATGAGAGGCATATCTAGTCTCAGCTAGCTTCAATTGCCTAGAAGCATAAGCAATAACACGTTCTTTTTGCATAAGAACGACACCCAAACCAACGCGACTACCATCGATATAAACAATGAAATCTTGATTCCCCTCGCGAATAATAAGAATAGGAGCATCGGAAAGGAGTTCTTTTAATTTCTGAAAAGAAGTTTCACATTTGTCCGACCAAATGTATCTAACACCTTTCTTAGTTAAGCTAGTGAGAGGCACGACAATTTTTGAAAAGTCCTTGATAAAATGATGGTAATAACCCGCCAATCCAAGGAAGCTACGGATTTCCATCACACTCTCCGGTCTCTTCCAATTTTGAATCGCTTCAATCTTTGAAGGATCTACGGAAATTTCGGATTTGGAAATAATATGACCGAGAAACTTCACACTAGATTGCCAAAAATGGTATTTAGAAAATTTTGCTTTTAATTGATTACTCCTAAGAGTTTCCAATACAATCCGAAGATGCTTTTCATGCTCCTCCTCGGTTTTTGAATACACAAGAATATCATTAATAAAGACGAGAACAAATCGATCGAGAAAATCTTTGAAAACTTGATTCATAAGGTCAACGAAATAAGCCGGAGCATTCGTTAAACCAAATGGCATAACAAGCCATTCATAAGATCCATATCGAGTATGAGACGATGTTAAAGGAATGCTATCCTCTGCAATACGAAGCTGATGAAATCCGGTTGCCAAGTCCAATTGTGAAAAGACTCTAGCACCACTAAGTTGATCGAATAGGTCATCAATCCGAGGTAAAGGATATTTATTTTTGATAGTAAGATCATTAAGCTTGCGGTAGTCAACGCAAAGCCTAAGATGCCATCGGATTTCTTCACAAAAATAGCCGAAGCTCCCCAAGGCGAGGAACTAAAGCGAATAAATTGGTTCGTTTCCAAATCGGATAATTGTATGCGCATCTCCTCATTTTCTTTATTGGACAAACGATAAGGAGGACGAGTAATAGGTTGAGCTACAGGGGTAAGATTAATTCTGAACTCAATTGCTCGCTTAGGTGGTAATCCTAAAATGGGCTCAAATATATTGAAAAAATCACGAACAACGTGAATAAGAGAAATGACGTCTTCCTCATCATCATTATCATCATCACGAGGATTTAAAGAATATAAAGATGCAGATAAAGTAGAATCCGAATCTTTGAGAATAATAGAAATCCGCTTAACAGATTGAGGATGTCGAAGATGAATAGTCCGCTCAGGGCATAGGATATGGGCTTCATAACGGTTAAGCCAATCCATTCCCAAAATCACTCCAAAGCCTAAGTAACGCATGACATGCAAATCGGCTTGGAAAGAAAAATCGCACAAAATAATTTCAACATCTTTACAAAGTAAACTAATCGTTGCGGATCTACCAACCGAATTCGCAATTCTCAAAGAATTCATTAGAGCAACAACACTTAAAGAAAAAGTATCAATGAGTTCTTTTGAAATAAAAGAATGGGATGCACACGTGTCAAAAAGAACTCGAATAGGTTGATCACAAAATAAAATAATTCCATCAAGGATAGAATGAGACATACCTTGATTACGAGATGTGTTGCCAAGGGCTTGAGCCACATTCAGCTTTCCCTCCCTCTTGCCCTGAAGCTTGGGGCATGAAGATATAACATGGCTGGGACCTTTGTAGTAGCGACAAGAGAGGGACTTTGGACACTTGTTCGAGTAATGGTCCTTCGAACCACAATTATAGCATTCCCCACGACCAAAGGAAGAAGTCTTTGCCACAGGGGTTGCTTGCTTTCCTTTCTTATTGGGATAAGGACCTTTGAATTTGTTAGGCCTTTTCTTGTTGTTGTTGAAGTTTGGTTTGGCACCCACAATTTCAACATCGCTTTCCTTATCCGCCTCTTCAAGACGAAGAGTGATATCAATCAGTTGATCAAAAGAAACTTCTAGTTTTAGAAGTAATGGCTTCTTGAGACTCTTGTTCAAGCCATAAACAAATCTCTGATTTTTCTTCAATGGGGTGTTAATGTATTCAACCCCGTATTTGGAAAGAGATTCGAAAGATGCGACTTAGTCTGTCACAGAAGATTCACCTTGAACAAGGTCAATAAAGTGGCGAGCCAATGTCACCTTCTCTGCTTCTGGTACGAATTTTAACTCGAAGCGCTCTCGGAATTTCTCCCAAGTAAGATCTGCTTCAATAATTTCAGAAATCAGAAGCTCGTACCAGTCTAATGCCCTTTCTTGGAGCATACTAGAAGCCACCTGAACACGGTGAAGATCAATAAGATTCATGCGAGAAAAGATTCGATCGCATGATCTCAGCCAAGCCTGGACTTCAATAATAGTTTCAGAACCCTTGAATGGTTTCCCACCCAAGTTGGTATAATCGTTGCACAAGCGTGCAAATCCAGACTTAGGATGAGTTGGTTCCGGATTAGAACCAGCTGCTTGAGCATTCTTTACTAGATCAAGAAGCTGTTGGGCAGACATAAAAACTCCATCTTGGGGAGTAGCACTAGATTGACCGGCGCTGGGACGGCCAGTTCTAACCATTTCCCTTCCATTAGAAAGAAAGAAAGAAGAAGAAAAAGGTTATTCACCAAACGAATATCAAGAAATCTTGATAGATAATACAAGGAATCATAAAGAAAATAGGATGAATCGGTACGAAGACTCAAATTAAATCCTAAGGCGCGACTCCTAAGAAGGACTTAGGACGATGATCCTTGTTAAATTATTCTACACTGTTCCGAAGTTTGGCTCTGATACCAAGCTGTGACGCCCCACCTCTATACCCACGCTAGCCAAGGACACTACGGTGTAATGCCGTCAGTTAGCACGGAGAATAAGTCTGTTGGGGAGCGACCATATGTATAATTGCTTTGTGCGAGTACCGATATGCCAGATAAAATATAACTTGCATTCTTTTCAAGAGGAAATCTGACATACCGACACAAACTCAAAGCTACTACACAGTGGCTATAATGTCTTCGGAAACGAATATAGAAATAAACATAACACAAATCAGTCACAGACATCCATATCACAAAGGTGGAAAAAGATATGAATATAACACATGAAAGTGTTCATCAGAGTGGTGGTCAAACAAGATCCACAATAACACAAAAGAATGGTTACAAGTGCTAGACAAAAGAACATGTATACATCTAGGAGTCTATATCTCAAAGGTATACAACAAAGCTACTAATCTATGTAGTTAGCCAAAAGTCAGGATGATAATCCCAGGAGTGAAGTCAAGCAGAAGCACCTGTAACATCTCGGTCTGACCCGAGTATTATTTATAAGAAAATAATAAACGGATCAGTCTAGCTATAAATATCAGATAAAATGATATAGAATAAGAGATATGACATAACATATGATAACCATAAAGCCATACTGTGATAAGTATGAAGTTGAAAATCAACAAGGGATTAATCAATATCACCAGAATCTACTCAAAGATCAAAAGGAATGTCATACTCAATATCTTCATTCACTAAAAGTAAATGACACACAAATTCACCAATGCATAAATAACGATAACTCATATCAATGAAAATCACAAAAATTGGTGAAACACAAATTCTAGAAATCATCAATGGAAATCCAGACATCACAAAAAGGGGGAAAGGCCTTTCACAAACGGGAGCATAAAGCTCACCAACACATGTATCACAAACGGAACGCTAATTCCATGGTTGCTACCATCACAAATTGAGCTGAAACTCCACAAACGGACCGAAGACCATGGATTGCTACCCCACCAATTTGAGCCGAAACTCCACAAAACGGGGTTTAGTCTCCTTCGTAGATAAAGAGACATCGCACATTGCTAGTCTAAATCACAAAAATGATCGTCGTTGATCATCAAGAAAGTTTCAATTACACTAAGCTAGTAAATATATGAATTTAGCTTCATGTCCCATAACCACTAGCTTAACTTAAATATTTACGAGAAATTGTAGATCTCCACTAGAAAATTCACTCGAACAAGTCCAAGAATTAACCGACGAAGCAAACGCAAGCGTTTCATACCACTCGTTTTACTAAGTCGTTTAATTAGATTCCTCATACGAGTGAGGTAAAGGTTTGTATATACTAATAGATTGGAAAACGGTTTAAGAAACGAGCTTGTAATAAAATAGTGTTGAAATCGTTTTGATATTTACTACTAGCATTGAAAACCTTTATATTTCGAAGTGACAAATCACAAAAATGATTGTAGAAACAATCAATCACTAAAATTCACATTCGAAGACGTAAATAAAAATCCAAAGAAATCGATACCGAATCCATCAAAATGGATATTCCTAAAATTCCCAAAGGAAAGAAGTCTTCAAAGTCAATAAAAAATGATAACAACAAATAAGGAAAGAACACGAATCGATTAAATTTGGAAACCATGCAAAATAGGCAAAACAGCAACAGGTCGGTCGGCCGGCTAATGAGCTCGGTCGACCGGACCCTGTTCTGGAAAATTCTCGGGAAGCAGGTCAGTCGACTGAGCTTTGTAGCTGGTCGACCGGACAAGAGACAGAGAAGTGCTATGCACTTTGGTAGCAGGTCGGTCGGCCGGCTACAGAGCTCGGTCGACCGGGGCCTGTTTCCAACTCCTCCCAGCCTATCTGAGTGAGGGCCAAATCTCCACCAAATTTAAATCGGACGAGCAATGGACGCTAGGGGTTTATGCCAATCAACTACCCGGCCCTATAAGCTCTTCGATGCATCACAAAATCATGATCAAAGATCAAAGCTATGATTTTAAGGATTTGGCTTTCAAAACACTAAAATTGGAATATTCACAAAACCAACCCATATGAAAATCAAATGCACATGAATAATTGTTAGGAATTCATACCCGACATTCAAAGATAGATATAAGCATAGATGTGAGATAAAAATCTCACCTTTTCACAAAAACAATGAAGAAGAAGCTTGAAAGCAAAGGGAGAATCAACCACTCTTCAACACAACCCAAACGAGCTTGAATCTATGCTAAAAAAGAAGAACATTCCCAAAGTTAGGTTTAGGAATTTCTGCAATTGATAAGAGAATGAGTTGGAGATGAAGAAGAAGAGGCTTACCAAAGTTTCTTCTAATAGTTTGGAGCTAGAGCTTGATTTGCAAAAGAAAACTAGGGCTTGATTTTCAATTTCCCATTCCACTCTCCATTGTTATAAAAGCTTGTGTATTAGGAAAATAGAAAGGAAGTAAATGAAGAGGAGAGGGTTGGGACTGAGTAAATAAGTGGGGTTATAGGGCCCAGCCCAAACCAAAGCCCTAAGTGAAAAGTGTCAAAATTCCACTAACTCCAAACATATCAAAGTTTATACTCAAAAAGATCGCAAACGGCGTTTTGAACTCAATGGAAGTGGTCCCGAGTCCTAATTCAACTGTTTGTAAAAAGTAGCTTTTTGGACTAAATTCTGAGTATCGATAAAATATTAAATAAAATATTCAAATATAAATCGATAAATATGCGGTTTGTTACAGACTCCCCTCCTTAAAGAAATTGCGTCCTCGCAATATTTAAGAAGAAGATATATAGTAACAACCATAAGAGCATATTCATCACAAAAGAAGTTTGAAATAAAAGATTCAGCTTAAAGAGCACGGGAAAGTAAGTCCGGATGTGTTCGCTCGATGAACTCTCTAGATTCCTAAGAGCAATCTTTAGGATTTGAGGACCATTGAACTTTCACAAGCGGAACATCGTTATTTCGAAGTCGTTTGACTTCCAAAGCACTAATACGAATAGGATGTTGCTCATAAGTTAAATTCGGCGAAACTTCAATTTCTTCCACAACACCGGGATCAAGAATAGAATCGGAATCTCGAAAGCATTTCCGCAATTGAGAAACGTGAAACACATCATGAATAGCAGAAAATTGAGCCGGTAACAAAAGGCGATAAGCCACGGAACCAATACGTTCGATGATGGAAAATGGACCAATATATCGAGGTGCTAACTTTCCCGATCGACTGAAACACACAACACCTTTCATAGGTGAAACACGAATGAAAACAGAATCTCCCACAGAAAATTCTAACTTCCTTCTCTGGTTATCGGCATAGGATTTTTGCCTACTTTGAGCTCTTTCATCCTATGACGAATAAGGTCAATCTTTTCTGAGGAATCACGAATAAAATCTGGACCTAAAACTAGCTTCTCACCGGCCTCAAGTCAACAAGAAGGAGAACGGCATGGCCTTCCATAGAGTGCCTCAAAAGGTGCCATACCAATACAAGATTGGAAGCTATTATTATAGGAAAACTCAACAAGAGAAATGTGATCTTTCCAACTTACACAAAAATCAAAAACACATGCACGAAGAAGATCTTCAAGAGTTTGATTCATACGCTCGGTTTGTCCATCGGACTGAGGATGATAAGCGGTGCTAAAATTAAGCTTCGTTCCCAAAGCTTTTTGAAGACTCTTCCAAAATCCACTAGTAAACAATGGATCACGATCACTGACAATAGAAGTAGGAACACCATGCAATTTAACGATTTCCTTGATAAAGAGTTTGGCCAAAAGAGGAATGGTTCGATTGGACCGAACGGGAATAAAATGGGCGGATTTAGTGAGTCTATCAACTATCATTCATAAGCTATCATGACCCGAACGAGAACGGGGAAGGCCATCTATAAAATCCATGGAAATTTGATCCCACTTCCAATTGGAATTTCTAAAGGTTGCAATAACCCACCGGGCCTTTGGTGTTCGGCCTTGACAAGTTGGCAAGTCATGCAACGCTTAACAAAGTTAGCAATATCAGATTTCATTCCCTCCAATAATAAAGTCGCTTCATATCCGCGTACATTTTACTACTACCGGGATGAATGGTAAATTTAGAACAATGTGAGTCTTCTAAAATGTCTTTACGAAGATCAATATTATTTGGCACGATAAGTTTACCAAATTTTCGAATACCGCCACGAGAATCAATATCAAAGTCTTTCAAACTTTCAGTATCAATTTTATCCCTAAAATTTTGGCCAAGAAGAGCCAATTCAGGATCTAGCTTTTAAGCTTCAAGAATGCGGTCTAAAAGAGAAGGATGAGCCTCAAGGATACATAAAACAAGAGATGAACATAAATTGGAAACACGGTCTCTAATCTCACAAGTGGATAAAATTCCGAGATCATTCCATTCGGATATCATCATAGAAACAACCGCTTATTGCTTGCGACTAAGTGCATCGGCAACTCGATTTCCCTTTTCGGGAGTATAACGAATATCAGGATCATAAGATGCAAGGAATTCGAGCCAACGCTGTTGACGCAAATTAAGTTCCTTTTGAGAGAATAAATATTTCAAAGACTTATGATCGGTGTAGAGAATAAATTTTTCTCCCAATAAATAATGATGCCAAATTCGAAGGGTGAAAACGATAGCCGCAAGTTCTAAATCATGAGAGGCATATCTAGTCTCAGCTAGCTTCAATTGCCTAGAAGCATAAGCAATAACACGTTCTTTTTGCATAAGAACGACACCCAAACCAACGCGACTACCATCGATATAAACAATGAAATCTTGATTCCCCTCGCGAATAATAAGAATAGGAGCATCGGAAAGGAGTTCTTTTAATTTCTGAAAAGAAGTTTCACATTTGTCCGACCAAATGTATCTAACACCTTTCTTAGTTAAGCTAGTGAGAGGCACGACAATTTTTGAAAAGTCCTTGATAAAACGATGGTAATAACCCGCCAATCCAAGGAAGCTACGGATTTCCATCACACTCTCCGGTCTCTTCCAATTTTGAATCGCTTCAATCTTTGAAGGATCTACGGAAATTTCGGATTTGGAAATAATATGACCGAGAAACTTCACACTAGATTGCCAAAAATGGTATTTAGAAAATTTTGCTTTTAATTGATTACTCCTAAGAGTTTCCAATACAATCCGAAGATGCTTTTCATGCTCCTCCTCGGTTTTTGAATACACAAGAATATCATCAATAAAGACGAGAACAAATCGATCGAGAAAATCTTTGAAAACTCGATTCATAAGGTCAACGAAATAAGCCGGAGCATTCGTTAAACCAAATGGCATAACAAGCCATTCATAAGATCCATATCGAGTATGAGACGATGTTAAAGGAATGCTATCCTCTGCAATACGAAGCTGATGAAATCCGGTTGCCAAGTCCAATTGTGAAAAGACTCTAGCACCACTAAGTTGATCGAATAGGTCATCAATCCGAGGTAAAGGATATTTATTTTTGATAGTAAGATCATTAAGCTTGCGGTAGTCAACGCAAAGCCTAAGATGCCATCGGATTTCTTCACAAAAATAGCCGAAGCTCTCCAAGGCGAGGAACTAAAGCGAATAAATTGGTTCGTTTCCAAATCGGATAATTGTATGCGCATCTCCTCATTTTCTTTATTGGACAAACGATAAGGAGGACGAGTAATAGGTTGAGCTACAGGGGTAAGATTAATTCTGAACTCAATTGCTCGCTTAGGTGGTAATCCTAAAATGGGCTCAAATATATTGAAAAAATCACGAACAACGTGAATAAGAGAAATGACGTCTTCCTCATCATCATTATCATCATCACGAGGATTTAAAGAATATAAAGATGCAGATAAAGTAGAATCCGAATCTTTGAGAATAATAGAAATCTGCTTAACAGATTGAGGATGTCGAAGATGAATAGTCCGCTCAGGGCATAGGATATGGGCTTCATAACGGTTAAGCCAATCCATTCCCAAAATCACTCCAAAGCCTAAGTAACGCATGACATGCAAATCGGCTTGGAAAGAAAAATCGCACAAAATAATTTCAACATCTTTACAAAGTAAACTAATCGTTGCGGATCTACCAACCGAATTCGCAATTCTCAAAGAATTCATTAGAGCAACAACACTTAAAGAAAAAGTATCAATGAGTTCTTTTGAAATAAAAGAATGGGATGCACACGTGTCAAAAAGAACTCGAATAGGTTGATCACAAAATAAAATAATTCCATCAAGGATAGAATGAGACATACCTTGATTACGAGATGTGTTGCCAAGGGCTTGAGCCACATTCAGCTTTCCCTCCCTCTTGCCCTGAAGCTTGGGGCATGAAGATATAACATGGCTGGGACCTTTGTAGTAGCGACAAGAGAGGGACTTTGGACACTTGTTCGAGTAATGGTCCTTCGAACCACAATTATAGCATTCCCCACGACCAAAGGAAGAAGTCTTTGCCACAGGGGTTGCTTGCTTTCCTTTCTTATTGGGATAAGGACCTTTGAATTTGTTAGGCCTTTTCTTGTTGTTGTTGAAGTTTGGTTTGGCACCCACAATTTCAACATCGCTTTCCTTATCCGCCTCTTCAAGACGAAGAGTGATATCAATCAGTTGATCAAAAGAAACTTCTAGTTTTAGAAGTAATGGCTTCTTGAGACTCTTGTTCAAGCCATAAACAAATCTCTGATTTTTCTTCAATGGGGTGTTAATGTATTCAACCCCGTATTTGGAAAGAGATTCGAAAGATGCGACTTAGTCTGTCACAGAAGATTCACCTTGAACAAGGTCAATAAAGTGGCGAGCCAATGTCACCTTCTCTGCTTCTGGTACGAATTTTAACTCGAAGCGCTCTCGGAATTTCTCCCAAGTAAGATCTGCTTCAATAATTTCAGAAATCAGAAGCTCGTACCAGTCTAATGCCCTTTCTTGGAGCATACTAGAAGCCACCTGAACACGGTGAAGATCAATAAGATTCATGCGAGAAAAGATTCGATCGCATGATCTCAGCCAAGCCTGGACTTCAATAATAGTTTCAGAACCCTTGAATGGTTTTCCCCCCAAGTTGGTATAATCGTTGCACAAGCGTGCAAATCCAGACTTAGGATGAGTTGGTTCCGGATTAGAACCAGCTGCTTGAGCATTCTTTACTAGATCAAGAAGCTGTTGGGCAGACATAAAAACTCCATCTTGGGGAGTAGCACTAGATTGACCGGCGCTGGGACGGCCAGTTCTAACCATTTCCCTTCCATTAGAAAGAAAGAAAGAAGAAGAAAAAGGTTATTCACCAAACGAATATCAAGAAATCTTGATAGATAATACAAGGAATCATAAAGAAAATAGGATGAATCGGTACGAAGACTCAAATTAAATCCTAAGGCGCGACTCCTAAGAAGGACTTAGGACGATGATCCTTGTTAAATTATTCTACACTGTTCCGAAGTTTGGCTCTGATACCAAGCTGTGACGCCCCACCTCTATACCCACGCTAGCCAAGGACACTACGGTGTAATGCCGTCAGTTAGCACGGAGAATAAGTCTGTTGGGGAGCGACCATATGTATAATTGCTTTGTGCGAGTACCGATATGCCAGATAAAATATAACTTGCATTCTTTTCAAGAGGAAATCCGACATACCGACACAAACTCAAAGCTACTACACAGTGGCTATAATGTCTTCGGAAACGAATATAGAAATAAACATAACACAAATCAGTCACAGACATCCATATCACAAAGGTGGAAAAAGATATGAATATAACACATGAAAGTGTTCATCAGAGTGGTGGTCAAACAAGATCCACAATAACACAAAAGAATGGTTACAAGTGCTAGACAAAAGAACATGTATACATCTAGGAGTCTATATCTCAAAGGTATACAACAAAGCTACTAATCTATGTAGTTAGCCAAAAGTCAGGATGATAATCCCAGGAGTGAAGTCAAGCAGAAGCACCTGTAACATCTCGGTCTGACCCGAGTATTATTTATAAGAAAATAATAAACGGATCAGTCTAGCTATAAATATCAGATAAAATGATATAGAATAAGAGATATGACATAACATATGATAACCATAAAGCCATACTGTGATAAGTATGAAGTTGAAAATCAACAAGGGATTAATCAATATCACCAGAATCTACTCAAAGATCAAAAGGAATGTCATACTCAATATCTTCATTCACTAAAAGTAAATGACACACAAATTCACCAATGCATAAATAACGATAACTCATATCAATGAAAATCACGAAAATTGGTGAAACACAAATTCTAGAAATCATCAATGGAAATCCAGACATCACAAAAAGGGGGAAAGGCCTTTCACAAACGGGAGCATAAAGCTCACCAACACATGTATCACAAACGGAACGCTAATTCCATGGTTGCTACCATCACAAATTGAGCTGAAACTCCACAAACGGACCGAAGACCATGGATTGCTACCCCACCAATTTGAGCCGAAACTCCACAAAACGGGGTTTAGTCTCCTTCGTAGATAAAGAGACATCGCACATTGCTAGTCTAAATCACAAAAATGATCGTCGTTGATCATCAAGAAAGTTTCAATTACACTAAGCTAGTAAATATATGAATTTAGCTTCATGTCCCATAACCACTAGCTTAACTTAAATATTTACGAGAAATTGTAGATCTCCACTAGAAAATTCACTCGAACAAGTCCAAGAATTAACCGACGAAGCAAACGCAAGCGTTTCATACCACTCGTTTTACTAAGTCGTTTAATTAGATTCCTCATACGAGTGAGGTAAAGGTTTGTATATACTAATAGATTGGAAAACGGTTTAAGAAACGAGCTTGTAATAAAATAGTGTTGAAATCGTTTTGATATTTACTACTAGCATTGAAAACCTTTATATTTTGAAGTGACAAATCACAAAAATGATTGTAGAAACAATCAATCACTAAAATTCACATTCGAAGACGTAAATAAAAATCCAAAGAAATCGATACCGAATCCATCAAAATGGATATTCCTAAAATTCCCAAAGGAAAGAAGTCTTCAAAGTCAATAAAAAATGATAACAACAAATAAGGAAAGAACACGAATCGATTAAATTTGGAAACCATGCAAAATAGGCAAAACAGCAACAGGTCGGTCGGCCGGCTAATGAGCTCGGTCGACCGGACCCTGTTCTGGAAAATTCTCGGGAAGCAGGTCAGTCGACTGAGCTTTGTAGCTGGTCGACCGGACAAGAGACAGAGAAGTGCTATGCACTTTGGTAGCAGGTCGGTCGGCCGGCTACAGAGCTCGGTCGACCGGGGCCTGTTTCCAACTCCTCCCAGCCTATCTGAGTGAGGGCCAAATCTCCACCAAATTTAAATCGGACGAGCAATGGACGCTAGGGGTTTATGCCAATCAACTACCCGGCCCTATAAGCTCTTCGATGCATCACAAAATCATGATCAAAGATCAAAGCTATGATTTTAAGGATTTGGCTTTCAAAACACTAAAATTGGAATATTCACAAAACCAACCCATATGAAAATCAAATGCACATGAATAATTGTTAGGAATTCATACCCGACATTCAAAGATAGATATAAGCATAGATGTGAGATAAAAATCTCACCTTTTCACAAAAACAATGAAGAAGAAGCTTGAAAGCAAAGGGAGAATCAACCACTCTTCAACACAACCCAAACGAGCTTGAATCTATGCTAAAAAAGAAGAACATTCCCAAAGTTAGGTTTAGGAATTTCTGCAATTGATAAGAGAATGAGTTGGAGATGAAGAAGAAGAGGCTTACCAAAGTTTCTTCTAATAGTTTGGAGCTAGAGCTTGATTTGCAAAAGAAAACTAGGGCTTGATTTTCAATTTCCCATTCCACTCTCCATTGTTATAAAAGCTTGTGTATTAGGAAAATAGAAAGGAAGTAAATGAAGAGGAGAGGGTTGGGACTGAGTAAATAAGTGGGGTTATAGGGCCCAGCCCAAACCAAAGCCCTAAGTGAAAAGTGTCAAAATTCCACTAACTCCAAACATATCAAAGTTTATACTCAAAAAGATCGCAAACGGCGTTTTGAACTCAATGGAAGTGGTCCCGAGTCCTAATTCAACTGTTTGTAAAAAGTAGCTTTTTGGACTAAATTCTGAGTATCGATAAAATATTAAATAAAATATTCAAATATAAATCGATAAATATGCGGTTTGTTACAGACTCCCCTCCTTAAAGAAATTGCGTCCTCGCAATATTTAAGAAGAAGATATATAGTAACAACCATAAGAGCATATTCATCACAAAAGAAGTTTGAAATAAAAGGTTCAGCTTAAAGAGCACGGGAAAGTAAGTCCGGATGTGTTCGCTCGATGAACTCTCTAGATTCCTAAGAGCAATCTTTAGGATTTGAGGACCATTGAACTTTCACAAGCGGAACATCGTTATTTCGAAGTCGTTTGACTTCCAAAGCACTAATACGAATAGGATGTTGCTCATAAGTTAAATTCGGCGAAACTTCAATTTCTTCCACAACACCGGGATCAAGAATAGAATCGGAATCTCGAAAGCATTTCCGCAATTGAGAAACGTGAAACACGTCATGAATAGCAGAAAATTGAGCCGGTAACAAAAGGCGATAAGCCACGGAACCAATACGTTCGGTGATGGAAAATGGACCAATATATCGAGGTGCTAACTTTCCCGATCGACTGAAACACACAACACCTTTCATAGGTGAAACACGAATGAAAACAGAATCTCCCACAGAAAATTCTAACTTCCTTCTCTGGTTATCGGCATAGGATTTTTGCCTACTTTGAGCTCTTTCATCCTATGACGAATAAGGTCAATCTTTTCTGAGGAATCACGAATAAAATCTGGACCTAATACTAGCTTCTCACCGGCCTCAAGTCAACAAGAAGGAGAACGGCATGGCCTTCCATAGAGTGCCTCAAAAGGTGCCATACCAATACAAGATTGGAAGCTATTATTATAGGAAAACTCAACAAGAGAAATGTGATCTTTCCAACTTACACAAAAATCAAAAACACATGCACGAAGAAGATCTTCAAGAGTTTGATTCATACGCTCGGTTTGTCCATCGGACTGAGGATGATAAGCGGTGCTAAAATTAAGCTTCGTTCCCAAAGCTTTTTGAAGACTCTTCCAAAATCCACTAGTAAACAATGGATCACGATCACTGACAATAGAAGTAGGAACACCATGCAATTTAACGATTTCCTTGATAAAGAGTTTGGCCAAAAGAGGAATGGTTCGATTGGACCGAACGGGAATAAAATGGGCGGATTTAGTGAGTCTATCAACTATCATTCATAAGCTATCATGACCCGAACGAGAACGGGGAAGGCCATCTATAAAATCCATGGAAATTTGATCCCACTTCCAATTGGAATTTCTAAAGGTTGCAATAACCCACCGGGCCTTTGGTGTTCGGCCTTGACAAGTTGGCAAGTCATGCAACGCTTAACAAAGTTAGCAATATCAGATTTCATTCCCTCCAATAATAAAGTCGCTTCATATCCGCGTACATTTTACTACTACCGGGATGAATGGTAAATTTAGAACAATGTGAGTCTTCTAAAATGTCTTTACGAAGATCAATATTATTTGGCACGATAAGTTTACCAAATTTTCGAATAACGCCACGAGAATCAATATCAAAGTCTTTCAAACTTTCAGTATCAATTTTATCCCTAAAATTTTGGCCAAGAAGAGCCAATTCAGGATCTAGCTTTTAAGCTTCAAGAATGCGGTCTAAAAGAGAAGGATGAGCCTCAAGGATACATAAAAGAAGAGGCTTACCAAAGTTTCTTCTATTAGTTTGGAGCTAGAGCTTGATTTGCAAAAGAAAACTAGGGCTTGAGTTTCAATTTCCCATTCCACTCTCCATTGTTATAAAAGCTTGAGTATTAGGAAAATAGAAAGGAAGTAAATGAAGAGGAGAGGGTTGGGACTGAGTTAATAAGTGGGGTTATAGGGCTCAGCCTAAACCAAAGCCCTAAGTGAAAATTGGCAAAATTCCACTAACTCCAAACATATCAAAGTTTATACTCAAAAAGATTGCAAACGGCGTTTTGAACTCAATGGAAGTGGTCCTGAGTCCTAATTCGACCGTATGCAAAAAGTAGCTTTTCAGACTAAATTCCGAGTATCGATAAAATATTTAAATAAAATATTCAAATATAAAATCGATAAATATGCGGGTTGTTACACAAATTCACTTTATTTTGTATATATACATTTTATAACATACAACACACAAAAATGCATATTTTAAAATCAATAACTATAAAATTCAATATACTTGGTAATCTAATATCATTGTTTGTTTGATAATTAAATTATTAAATTTAATTGGTTAAAATGTTGAATCTGGATTTTTAAGCTAATTAAAAATCATTTGAAGGCTTGGAAAATTTATATTGATAATACTGAAGGTAATAAGACTTTTAAAAGTTGAATTTAAAAGTGATTTGTTTAGTTTTGAATTTATATTGTTTAAATCGACATTTAAAAATAGCCTTCCGAGGCACGGTCTTGGAATTCGACGAAACCAGTTCCATTGGATCCGAAATAGTGTATTATTATCGGGTTTCAATTTCCGTAGCATTTGGAGTTGTTGTGTGATCGTACGATAAGCAATCGCGCTGAATATTAAATTGAAAATTCAATGTAAATACTGGTCCAAAAGGCTATCTACTCCATACGATCGAATTTGGAATCCGAACCTTTTCCATTGCATTCGGAATAGGAGTTTAACATTATAAACACTAGCGGCACGCCTCGATTGAAGACCGAGATTGTGAGTTGTGAAATTTATACGATTTGAATTTGAATTTAAATTTAATATATAATATATATGTTTATTATAATAATATTTCATAAGGAAAATTACACGTATTTGAATTTTCGAACACGTGTTCCACTTTATCCGTTTAAATTAACACGCGTTGAATTTTTTTATCTCGTTCAAAATAACAAAGAAAAAAGAAGAAGAACCATCTCGTTCAAAATCAAATGAAGAAAAATCATGGCCGAAACCCCTTTTTGTTTGAAATAAAAAAATCAAGACTGTTCGATAATCTCAATTCTTTTTCATTCAAATCAATTCGTATCCATTAATCGATTTCATGGCCGCGATTTAGAAAGTACGGCCGTGTGGAATCAATCTCAGCAAAAATCGATCTGCGCCTCAGGTCTCGGCTCGATCTCGGGAATCATGAAGTGGTGGCGCAGCGTCTTCTCGCGCGGGGAGGCGAAACAGTGTGGCGACAACAAGCGTTTGGGTCGTGCGCTATCTTAGTCGCAGTAGCGTGGAAGAGTGGTAGTCGCGATTTTTCAAATGGGAAAGCAATCGGTAGAGGCAAACTCGAGGCGCTCGAGTGGTGAGAAGATGGTCGGTGAGCGGGAGAATCGACTTCACAGAGAGATGATCGTCGTGTGGTAGTTCGTTTTCGACGATGGCAGTAAGGTATTAAATTGTTTGATTTTAAATTTAGTTTAAATATATATAGATATATAGATTTTATAGTAAGGGAATTCTGTTTCATCATTTACAAAATTTTTTTATTTATTACAGTAAAACAGAAATATATTTATACACACACACACACACACCTGACTTTAGAAAAATATTGGAATTTTTAAAATGTTAAAAAGGTTATTAAAAATTTAATTTTGAAATCCATATAGACAAGGTTTGCAAATATAAGGATTTTAGATTTATGAACAGTAAATAAAATTAGACTTTTAAAAAAACTTATGCAGATTATTTTTATAAGTATATATAGGTAGTTCGAAGAAAATAATGTATTATTGGAAATTAGTTTATTTATTTAACCTATGTAATTATTTTGGTAACTAGAAAATATATTATTAAAATGAAATTTAGTTTTAAAATTTAATTTTTAGTTAAATAAGTTTATTAAAGGAGAAATCAGCTATCAGTTAATTAAATTATTAGGCAGTAATGGATTATTCGATTTGTTCAAATATTAATGAAATTTTATATAATTGTTATACAAGGTCTAAAAATAATAGAGGATCAAGCTGGATTTGAAATGGGTTGCATGCGTAATAAAAGGTGAGATCTTCTCACTCAATTGAAATAATTAGAATTTCAATTATTGATTGATTGTTTGGATGTGATGGTATATATAGTAGTAGATATATAAATTGGAGTGATTGATTTCCCGCATTATATAGCCGATGAGACCCTATGCACCGCATAATAGCGGATGATATGATATAATCTCATATACCACGATATTCCATCTCGAAGTGGAATTGGTATTTAATTATTGTGCTAACATCTATGGATGTAGGGAAACAAGTTGGAGGGATCCAACTGGATTCCTCAAATTGTCTGAATATTATTTCATATGTGCGATGTGATTTATTGATAATCTATGAATGATTATATTGATGATTGAAATTGTTGAAGGCTATGGTTTGGCCGAATGTATTTTTGGTATCGTAGGATACCAGAAATATGTAATTGAATTTTTGGAAATTGAAGTAGAAAATTTTAAGTAAATTTATTTTAGAGAATTGGATAATTTAAAAGAAAGAATTTTAAAAGGTTAAAGATTGATTTTTGAAATCCTATCGAATAAATTACAAAATATGGGGAAAAGATTTTAATAAATGGATTTTGAGTAATATTGTTGAACAGTTGAAGAATTTATTTAAAATTCGGATTTTAAATAGTTTGGGAGATATAAAAAAATTATTTTAAAAGGTAGTGGTTTTGGAAGTCAATTCGGAATTCGATTCGGTGTTTGAAATAAATTTGGAAATCAATTTGGAATTTGATTTGGTGTTTGAAATAAATTTGAAAATCAATTTGGAAACTGATTTAGTGTTTGAAAATAAATATTTGGAAATCGATTTGAAAATTGTATATCAATGGATATTTGCAAATATAAATTTAAGATTGGAATTTATAAAGGAAAGAGTAATTTGTTTTAAAAATAAGTATTTGATTATTTTTAAAATGTGTGGAAATAAAATTTACAAGTTTGGGATGTAAATTTAAAATAAATCGAGAAGGTTTATTAATTGATTTAAATGGACCATTTTGAAATGGAAAGTGTATTTTCCCTAGGAAGCCAAGTATGTTTTCAAAGTAGCTTTTAAAAATTCTAAAATTGGTTTTAAAAAGAGTGTTTGTGGAGAAATTATTTTCGTAAATTGTTTTAAATCTTTAAAGTAAATATTTATTAAGTTAATTATAGAAGTGATTATTTTAAAGATTTAATTGATACTTGATTTAGAAAATGGTTATTTAAATAACTACACTCTGTTTAAAATTTTATTTTTAAAATTTGTTTTGGGTTTAAGTTTCATATGAGATATTAGTATAAAATCTCATAATTAATATTTTAAATAAAGTGTTTAAAAGTAGTTTTTATTTTAAATGTTTCCAAATATATTTTTGGATAAGGGATTTAAATTATTTTAAAGTATTCGGAATCGGCAAAATTTTCAGTGAAAATAAATAATATTTGGAAATTTATTCCGCGAAAGGAAAGTAATTTGAAAATTTGTTTTCAATGGGTTGAAGTGTGAAAATATATCTTGCGAAGATATTTTAAAATAAATAATTTGGGGAAAATTATTTAAATTTGATGGTTGTTGTGAATATTGTTTGATAGTTAAATAACCGACTATCAGTATAAACAATTTGTGAAATTATTGAGGCTTGATTGTTGTTGTGAATGTTGTTTGATAGTTAAAAAACCGACTATCAATATTGGCCTTTGTAATGGCACTTGAATTTGTTTTTAAAATAAGTGCTCATTATTCGGTTAAGCCAGGAGAGGACTTTGTGTCATAAAACCCATTCCGAATAATGATACGACGAAATGGGATTGCATTTGAAGACGGTGTTGAAGACCGGGTATTCTCGGAAACGAAAGGATTACCTGCCTAATGTCTTTGCACCGAGTTACTCCGGTATAGAGATTTGTATCACCCTTTGTGATGGGGAGTCCGGACATGATTAGTGAATATCCGGATTTGTAAGTGCTTCTTTCCTTAATTGGAGAAAGTGCCTTCGGTTCCCTTCGAACTCGGAACAGACTTGTATGGATGTTTGTCTGACATTTCACTTTAAGATGTAAAGATGGTTTCTATCAAATGCATTTCTGTTGGTGGCGGAGAATTTATTCTCTTAGCTTAACACCCTTCTCTGAGACGTATGAGCTCAGATGTTATGTAGTTGATGGTTACTAGTGATATATTCCCCATTTGGTAATGTGGCATGCTAAGTGTTATCGATCATTTGTTGATCGAAGCATGACTTTTTTGAAAGGCGTAGCTTTATGGACGAGATTACATCGGACCTTACACCCCGAAAATGGTCGCAACAAGAAGGATGCGGCAAGGTTATGGGGGTTGCCCCCTCAGGGTATGTACATTTCCTTCTGGATAAAAAGTGGTATCTGGTATGGAGTCAAGATATTTAACTTGTGTGGAAAAAGTGGTATTCTGGTATAGAGCCTAGATTATTTACTTATGTGATTGTTGGTTGAGAGGCGCCTCACATAACGGTCGGTCTAGACCGAGGGGTGGCATACTCGTGACAGTTAGTTACCTAGTTATAGAGGTAACCTGGCCTCGTATTGGCAGAGATCCGGTCAAGTTCTTAGGGCGTCCCTCCAGAGGCGTACCCATTTTGTGAAGGAAGTTCCTTAGCCTTGAACATTTGTTGGAAATCCAAACAAAACAATACTAGCCTTTACGATTGCAGTTGTATAACCTGCCTCCTCAGGAGGTAGCTATAGCAGGCATAAATCGTACCTATGCTGGATAAGATTAATATTATACTTTCGAAATATTTTCCACACTATGCACTAATAATAATATTAAAAAGATTTTGCGTATCAAGCATGTTTGACTACCATAAGGAGAAATTTTCTCCAATTGTGCGCTTGCATTGTGTATGTGTGCGGGGAGGCCTTATGGTAGTTTCATTTTCCAAAAGCATAGCGGATTTCTTTTTATTTTATTTGGTGCAAATAACTATTTTAAGATCTCACATCAGTCTCATGACTGACCTGGAGTTTATTGTTCCCTTTCTAAACTCTGGGTGCCCATAATTTTTCACACGGCCAGCCTAGAGTCAGGTTATCAGTTGTTCTGGGGCGAAGTGAGAAATGTATGCTATGGAGATCAGGACCAAGCTGGATGGCGAGACGTATCACTAGTATATGTTATTTCTTTTCAGCTGTTGTGTTGTATATGACTCTGATGTTGTAATGTATAACCGATAGAGCTTTTTTGTTTTAAAGATGATTCATTTATCGATTATATATTGTTCCGCTACGAAATGTGAGATTCTGATATTGTTTCTGTTTTCTTCTTCTATCTTCTTCTTCTTTAACCCTAATGGTTTGGTTTTTCGGCATTCGATTGTTCGAAATTTGATACAGTGGAAGTATCGATGTCGATTTTCGAAAGTCGAAAAATCGGATCGCTACAATGTGATATCAGAGCAATTGGTTAAGCAATAACCTTGGCTCTGGTGGGGATTACTGTGACGACCCAGAATTTTTGGATGTTTATAATTGAAATATTTAAAAGTTGATTTTTAACTTGAATTCAAATATTATTATTATTTAGCAATTAAGTTATTTGATTTAATAAACTGATATTGGGTAAATTATTGAATCTTCAGTTTTAAGCCTGTTAAAAATAATTTGAAGACTTGTAAAATTTATATTGATAATACTGAAGATAGTAAAAGTGTTAAAATTGAATTTAAGGTGATTTGTTCAGTTTTGAAAATATATCGTTTAAATCGATATATAAAAATAGCCTTCCGAGGCACAGTCTCGGAATTTGACGAAACCAGTTTCATTGGATCCGTAATATTGTATTATTATCAGATTTCATTTTTCGTAGTGTTTGGAGAGACCATTTGGCCATATGATAAGTAAATGCGCTGATATTTATATTGAAAATTCAATATAATAACTGGGTCCAAAAAGCTATCTTCTCCGTACCATCGAATTAGGACTCGAAACCTTTTTCATTGTGTTCGAAATATGGGTTTAACATTATAAACGCCTAGCGGCACGCTTTGATAGGAAGTCAAGATTTTGAGTTGCAGTTTCGAGACAATTTGGATTTGAATTTAAATTAAAATAATAATATATCCTTTGTTTGACTAGTCAACTTCAGCTGAGATTTCCATTTACATCAGCCGCTTCTTTTTCATTACCTTTTTGCTTTCATTTCGTGGTCACTGTAGCAAGCCTTTTTGAGCATGCAAAAGAATTCAGACACGTTTCACTTTTTATTCTCGCCCTTGTTCCTTTTGCAGAAGCTTCAACCGAAAGAAAAATAAAAATAAATGAGCAAACGATAGCTTCAAAATCAAAATGGCTGAAGCCTGAGAGAGTTGAATCGATCTCGTTCCTTCAAGAAAATCAATTCGAAATAAAAAAAAGGCCGAACGAATCCTCCCTCCTCCTCTCAGCAAATTGAAACTTAAAAAAAAAGGGATCGTGCCAACGAAATCGTGCTTTCTTCTTCAATTCGAATCCTGTGATTCTTCTTCCCCTTCATAAATCAAATCGCGCCCAATCTAATCCGCTACTCAATCGCGAATGAACTGGTCCTCATCGACAGAGGGATGCGCACGACCTTGTTTTGGAAGTTCACAGTGGCTGCTGTGGCACGATGCAGCAAGAGGTGGAGCGAGCAAGCGGGAGTTTTGCAAGCATAGCAGGAGTCGCGATCGTCGTTTCGGCGATGGGTGGAGGTCGTTGGGATTCGACTTTGGGTAGGCGGCGGCAGGTGGAGTTGCAGTCGACGAGGGGTGAGGTATCTGCTGTTGTTTTTATGCAATTTTTTATTTTTTGAAAAATTTGATAATATACATATTTAATACAGATATACATTAGGAAAGAAAAACAGTAAGATGTAAAGCAGTTTTGTTTTAACTCAATGTTTTAAATTTAATGTTAAATGAAAATTTTAATTTAACTTATCGTTAGGTTATCAGGAATTTACAGTAAAAAAAAAGATACAACATAAGTATGAATATACATATCTACATATCCACATTTTAAAATCTACTAGTTATTTTAAATAATGTATTACAGTGATTAATTTGATTAATAAACTTATTTAATTTATTATAGTTATAAAAAGGTTTTAGAATAGAAAATTATCGGTTTAGATTGTTGATTTCAAAACAGTGAGTTTAAATGTTTCTTATGTTTAAACTCGTAGATGAATGGTTGTTTATTATTTCACCGAGTGCAAATTAACAAAAAGGTTTAAAAAATCATTTAAAATCAGTGAATTAAATTTATTAAAAGGTAATTGATTTTTCGATTAGTTCAAATATTAATAAAACCATCTAATGTGCGACAAGGTCAAAAACGGGGAAATCAAGGCAAGATTGAAGTGATTGCAAAACGAATCAAAGATGAGTTAATCTCACTCTTCTGGATTACTATTTAAATTTAAATAGTTAAATTTAAATAATTGGTTGAATGATTGAATTGTTTTGATGTTCTATATTATATATAGTAGTATATAGTATATATTGGAGTGATTGATTTCCCGCATTATATAGCGGATGAGACCCTATGCGCCGCATAATAGCGAATGTATTATATTTAAAACCCATATACCACGATATTCCACCTCGAAGTGGAATTGGTATTTTATTGTGCTAACATCTGCGGATGCAGGAAAACAGGTTGGAGGGATCCAATTGGATTCCTCAAAATTATTTAGATTTGATAAAATATTCTGTGATATAATATTTGCTATCCTGTGATGAATTATATTAATAATTGGAAATGTTGAATACTATGGTTGATTTAAAATATTTTGGTGAACTGATTTATCAAAATCTGTAGAAATGGGATTTCTGAAAAGAAAATAAAAGAGCGAATTTTGAGTAAAATAATCATAGAAATTTGAATAAATTAAAAATGAATTGGAAAAGAATAAAAAGTGATTTTTGAATTCTGATAAATAAAATTCCAAGTGCGGGAAATGAGATTTGAATAAATGGGAATAAGAGATTTTATTTTTAAACTCAAGTGATATTATTTCCAGAAATAAAGAATTTATTTTGAAATTCAAGTTTTGGTTTTATTTGAAAGGATAAAGAATAAATTTGGAAATATGAAATTGGTATTTTCAGTTAAAAAGATTTTGAATCATCATGAAGAAATAAAATCTGAAGTTAATGGATTTTGGAATAATTGGAGTAAGTTAGGAAATTGATTTAAAAGTGAAGTAAATTGGAAATCAATTTGGAGATTGATTTAAGTGTGTAAAACCGGGATTTTTAAAAGAGAAGTGAGACTTTGGAATTATAAACCGGGTTTATAAAGGTGAAGTAATATATCAATGGATATTTGAAGAATAAATTCACGATGGTAATTTATTAAAGAAGTGGGAAAATTGTTTAAAAATAAATAGTGATTTATTTTTAAAGGATGTGAAGAGAAGTATATTTCCCTGGATAGCCAACTACGTTTTCAAACTAAATTTTTAAATATAAGTTAAAAGCTTTAATGTTGTTTTAAAAAGCATGTTTTATAAAATTTATTATTTCTAAATGTTTAAATTATGAAGTAAGAATTTTTCAAATCTATTATCGTAGTAATTATTTAAAGGAGGCTTGGTATTTTGGTTTTAAAAGAGAAAATCTAGTTTTATATTTTGTAAAGTAACCTCATTTTAAATGTTCCTGGAGTATTTTTTTTATAAAGTATTGAAATAGTTTTCAATCCAAATGTTAAAGTATATTTTATAACAAAGTGTTTTAAATTATTTTAAAAATCTAAAGTTTTTGTGCTTGGTGTTTTCAGTGGAAATAAATATTTGGAAATTTATTTCATGAGAAAAGTGTGGGTTGAAAACTTGTTTAAAAAAGGGTTGAAAATGGAAATATATCTTTAGAAGATATTTTGAGGTTAATAAATAATTCAGGAGAAATTTTTTATGTTTGATGGTTGTTGTGAATGTTAACTGATAGTTAAATAACCGACTATCAATATTGGCCAATGCGCTGATCGTTTCGAAGAGACCGAGATCGGGATTTATTTCCTGAAAACCACTTCGATCCTGTTTGTACATTTTCATGAGGAAGACGATTTCAGAGTTGAAAATGGAGCAGTGAAGTGCAAGGGCTAGTTGCTACTAATCCTGAGGATGATTTCAAAATGGATGTAGTAGGAGGAGTGCCTTCGTTCCGTTTGAACCCAGGACGGACTTGTATGGATGAATGCTTTCAGAACATCGTTAGGTGGGTAATGAGCATTCAAAGAGTTGTGTTCTAAAAAGGTAATGCTTAGCCTCGAGCATCATCAACCAAGAATGACTGAAAATCAGGGGATATGCAGCAAGGCTAGGTGGGTAGCACCCATTAGGGTGAGGTCATCCCTGTCTAGATGTCCCTTTTTATTTCGGCTTAGTGGACGGTTGCTGATCCCAACCATGGGGTGATCTTACTCGGGATTATCCAGTAAGGGGTAGTCCCGGTCTTGTGTTGCAGGGTAGTTAGGGTGGCTCCTCGGTACGCTGATCTAGACCAGGTACCGTGACAGGTGGTACCCCAGTGCCTAGTCATTAGTTGGAAATCCATTCTCCCTACGTGCCTCTAACGGTTTTGTTTGTATTACCTACGATTGTGGCTAGTAGCTGGAATTTAATGAATGTAACAATTTCGACTATTTTAATAAGTATTTGTAAATAGACCCTATTATAATATCAGAGGATTTTAATAAAAAGTGTTTTGGCTATCGTAAGGAAAAACCCGACATGCTGATTTGTGGCGTGGTCTTACGAGATGCTTTTGTTTTAAAAAGAATTTTGAAACTTTAATGATCAATTTGAGTGCGGTTTTCTCACGCTGGTATTCCAGACTGACTCGGGTGTTATTCAACTATAATGCTCGAGTCAGACTGAGTATTATAGATTACAGGAAATGGTGTTGTGGAGCTGGATGGCGATACGTACTTCCGTACTTGTATGAAATATTCCGCCGTGTATTCAGTTTTTGGAAGGACGAGAGATTATAACCGTCCTGAGTTGTGTTGTTGTTTGTATTGAATTTTGATAATGTACTCTGATGATGTAATGTATACACAGATTTGTTTTTGTGTAAATATCATTTATTATCTATTATATTTTATTCCGCTGCGATGGTTAGATTCTGATGTTGTTTTTTATTTTCTTCTTCTACCTCTTATTCTTTAACCCAAATGGTTCGTATTTCTGTTCATCTTGAGTTGATTGATGTAGAATAGTGTTGACTCAAGGGGTATGGATTTGCGGGTCATTAGAGTTGGTATCAGAGCTTAGGTTGGTGATAACCTTGGCTCTGGTGGGAATTACTCATTAGAGATAGGGTCAGTAGTACTCTAGAATGAGTTGAGTGTATTAATAGATATGAGGGCGTATTTATTAGTGAATATAAATTGTTTTAATATTGTGTTGACTTATTGGTTGAGTGGAATATGAATTCTGATCGAGTAAGTTGGCCGCTATTCGAGGAGAGTTTATAAACACCTGACACGATAAATTGACACAGTATTGTTTTAAAGGTGGATGAATGAAATAATTTTACGCAAAAATATATTTTGAAATAAAAGAAATATTTCCTTAAATTGATATATATCTTGGATGTTTGGATGATAATATTTTAAACAAATAAGATTATAAAAAAATTGGAATGATTTGTATAATCAAATGGAAAAAAATAAAAATGGTATGAGCATAAATTATGCAAATGAATTATAGTTAAAATTTGACTTAAATCAAATCTGTAAATTTAAAACCTTGGAGATTTTGGAAGTGTTTTTCAAAGTGTTTTGAAGACAAATAATAGCAATATTGTTTTAGAAGTATTTATGAAAGGAAATTGTTTCAAATAAATTTTGGGAAGGGATATAGCATTGAACTCACTTGAGTCGCTGGAAAATAATTTCCGTGATGACTGCAACATCATCGATGTTCATTTTCGAGTTTCTAAGTGACAGATTAGAAGAACTAGTTTGTTTTTGAAATTTCGGAGGAAATTTGTTGGGGATAAAAACCAGGATTGGTAAAAAAAATTAAGAAGTGTGATTTTGGGATAATGGTGGTTTTAAAATGATTTGAACCACAAGCCGGGTGTTTGAAATCCTGAATCCTTATTTAATTGAAAATCCAGATGAGGTAAGTTATAAACTTGTAAAGTTGAGATGATTTTTAAATAAGGAAGGGAAATATGAGCTTTGAATGTTGGAATTAAAATTTAAACTGAAAAGATTAAATAAATTCAATTTGGAAAAATTGAATTTGTGGAAAATTTAATGGATGATTGGAAGAAATAATTAGTATATCTTGAATGTGATTGGAATGGGAAAATAAAATTAAATTTGGTTTGAGAAATAAAATTAATTAGAATTAAATTAACTTAAGCAAAGTTAATAATAATGAGTTGGATTCGAAGTAAGTTGAAATTGAATTGAAATGAAATAAATTAAGACGTAAATGATATTAAGTGAAAGTAAGTTCTTACTTAATTTAAATTCAAGTGGAATGAGTGGATTAAAGAGAATAGTATGATGCTTGATTTAACTGAAGTTAAGTTAAATAAAATTGAATTGAAATAAATTCAGTTGAGTTATAGATAATATTGAATGGAATAAAATTCTTACATAAATAAATAAGCGTAAACTAAGTATTGAATTGGGATAAATAAGCTTTGGACGCTTATAAAAGAATTGAAAAGCATTGAAATAAAAATCTAATCCCTAGTCAAAAGTAAAGTGAAAATGTGATTGACCGAAAATGTAACGTTCACGATTTTTCGTTGACGAAAACCGACATCAATACGTCAACTGTATCAACTGCCGAGCAATCGAAAGCCGAAAAACCGTACCGTTAGGGTTTTAGAAAAAAGAAAAGGTAGAAGAAGATAGAAAAAGATAGAACAAAACAGAAAGAAATAACAGAACAACAACAGAATCTCACAATTCGCAGCGGAACAACATATAATAAATAAATGAATAATCTTTAAACAAAGAACTATATCAGTTATTACATTACATTACATTTCATTTCATTATATCAGAGTGTACAACAACAAATGACATCAACAGCGGAAAAGAAATACTATATACTAGTAATACGCCATGCCATCCAGCTTGCCTCCAGCAACTCCTGAATATCCTGATAAACCTTAACTCTTGACTGCCCGTGTGGAAATTGGTGGGCACCCAGAGTTTAGGAAGGAAAACAATAAACTCCGAGTCAGTCATGTGACTGGTGTGAGAACTCAAAACAGTTTATCTTTAAAACCAAAATAGAGGAATATTTTAAAGTCAATTCGCAATGCTTTTAAAAATGAGACTACCATAAGGCCTCCCGCGCACACACACAATGCAAACGCAGAATCGGAGGAGATTTCTCCTTATGATAGTCAAAGATGCTTGATACGCATTAAAAAGAACATTTGATATTATTACTAGTGCATAGTGTAGAGAAAAATCATTTCGAAAATAAAGATATAAATCTTAGCCATCATAGACATTTCGAACTATGCCTACTATAGCTACCATCCAAACAGTGGGGCGCCACCATAAGTGAATGATAGGTTCTACAACTAAAACCGTACAAGATCGTATTGTTTCTTTGGATTTCCAACAAATGGTCAGGCCAAGGAACTTCCCATTGCCACATGGAAACGCCTTTGGAATGACGTCCCGAGAACCAAACCGGACCTCTGCCAACACAAGGCCGGGTTACCCCTAACTGGGTAACTACTGACACGAATATGTCATCCCCCGATCGTAACCGATCTATCCGAGGATCCTCGATTTCCAACAACCACAAAATATGCAGCAACAACATAGGTTAAATATCTGGGTTCCATACCATGATACTACCTCTATCCAGAAGGAATGACATACACAAAAGGGGCGCTACCCCCTAATAACCTTGCCGCATCCTTCCTGTTTTGACCATTTCCGGGGTGTGAGGTCCGACGAAGTCTCGTCCACAAAGCCACACTTTATACAAAAGCCGTGCTTTGGGTCAACAAATGATCAGAGAAATGATCACCAAGATAAATGATCAAATAAATGATCCTATCACAAATGATCAACACAATGATCATTTCACAGCAACCTCAGCATGCCACACTACCAAATTGGGAGTATATCACTAATAACCTTCAACTATATAACCTCTGAGCTCGTACGTATCAGAGAAGGGTGTTAAGCTAAGAGAATAAATTCTCCGCCACCAACAGAAATATATTTGAAAGAAATCAGCTTTATATCTCAATTTGTAATGTCAGACATACAATCTATACAAGTCTGTTCCGGGATCGAACAGAACCGAAGGCACTTACAAAGAAGTCCTTGCAATCCGGATATTCACTAATCACGACCGGACTTCCCGTCACTAAGGGTGATAAAACCTCTATATCGGAGATCAGTCGATGTAGAGTAACTCGACGGTAATCCTTCCGTTTTCACAAACATCCGGTCTTCAACACCGGTCATCAAATGCAATCCATTACGACGTATCACATACTCGGAATGGGTTATACGACCCCAAGGTCCTTTCCCGGCTAAGCCGAATAGTGAGCGCTTATTCAAAAATAAGTGTGGCATTCAAATTCAAGAAATTCACAACAAATACCTATTTAAAGGTAAATATTGATAGTCGGATTATTTAACTATCAATAGGCATGCTCAACATCACCAAATTCCAAATAATTTCCCAAATTATTTACTTTCCAAAATACCTTTACTAGATATAAAATTTCCCACACGTCAACATTTGAAAACTAATTTTCAAATCACTTTTCACCTTTACCACTTTTTGAAAACAAATTTCAAACATTTTCCTTACGCGAAATACTTTCATTTCAACATGGTTCATTTAAACCAATTAAATAAATCCTTAACAATTTATTTTATATTTACGTTCCAAATCCGTAAATTAATTCCCACACTTCAAAAATAAATCAACATTTATTTCTTTAACAAATTCCCCTTTTCATTTATAAATTCCATAGTGAATTTACATTCCAAAATATTTATGATATACGATTTCAATTATTCATTTTCAATTTATCTTCAAAAAGATAAATTTTCAAAGCATTTCATTTCACATTGGAGAAACATTTCCATACTTATTTATTAGTAAGTAATTCACAAATCCATTTATTTTCAATACTTAGAAAATATTCCATATACTTAATATCGAAATTAAGTCTATATTTCATTCTTTAAGAAATCATTCTCTTAAACACATTTGTTTGGGCCAAAACGAATGTTACGTAAAACATCGTTACGACGACCCAAAATCACTAGTATAGGGATTGAAAGTTTAAATAGATATATAAATCCCAATACTATACAAAACATTTCCTTTCGGAAACCATTTACTATAACAACAGTGTTATAGTCCACCATTTCCTTCTATTTCTCGAAAACGTCTATTTCAACAATGAATGTTGAAATCTATGTATTCGATACTTAATGCATTTTAAAACGTCTTTAAAATCATTAACTTCATTTCATAATGTTCCTTCCCCAAAACATATCCATTTCATTTAATAATATATTCACTGTCCAAAATCGTGAATATAATCCCTTTCATATATTCCAATATCCAACTTATCAAATTCAATTGATTTCGGGTTTATAAACAACGTTTATAAACTCCTTTTCTATTTATATGCTTCGATTTATAAATCTCATTATTCACAAATTCCATCTATATCTCATTTAAATGTCAAAATCCGATTTATAAGATAATTACTTATAAATCTTCTATTTTACAAAATCTATTCAATTTTATAACTTCACAATTTATAAATCTATAAATTCTCATTCACTTATGAAATCCATCTTTATTTCACCTTTAACACTTATAAAAGCTCGTTTTATAATTCCAATATTTTTAATTTATAAATATCAATTTTATAAATCTTTTATAAAAATTGTTTGTAATAGTCCAAAAATTCCAATTTAAACCATTTCATAAATTTATTAACTATTTATTTCAAAAATCACTTTTCACTTATATTTCATAAAAACCCTACTTTTATAACATTAAAATTTTAACGTTTATTTATTTTTAACAATCCAAAATTCAATAAAACGTATACTTTCGAAAACCACTTTAAAATTCCTTTTAAAACCAAAATCATTATTTTAAAACTTCAAAAATGGATCCGATGATGCAGCAGCACCAAATAGTCAATCACGACATCCAAATATCATATATCGATATGATAATCAACAAATATCACAATATCTGTAAATAAATCAATAAAGTTGAGGAATCCAGTTGGATCCCTCCAACCTGCTTCCCTGCATCCAAAAACATTAGCACAATACCAATTCCGCTCCAGTACGGAATTATCGCGGTATATGGGATTTAAAATATTATCCGCTTAATAGACGGCGCAATAGGGTCTCATCCGCTATAAAATGCGAAAAATCAACAACTGCAATACAAACATATGCCAATATATATATTGCTATAATATATAATACCAATTTCTCTGTTTATGAAATATTCGCGGTATATGTTTTTAATAAATAACATCCGCTTACTAACGGCGCATAATGTTTATTTTAACAATCAATAGATAACAATCATCATTCAAACATGCATTCAAGAATTTTAAATATAACTATTTAAAAATTAAAACCGAAACCGATTCGACTGAGTGAGAAGTTCTCACCTTGATTTCAATTTTATTTTAGCGATTTATTTCGAATAAAATTAAACGGACGTTTAATTTTACCCGAAATTCTCACTAACTCCAAACGACTCCAATCCAATTCCATAACGTAGTGCTCGTCCATATGATTCCAACGCAACTTGTTTCGCGCGTTTTCGACCTCGTATGAAAAAGATATGAATTTTAAAAGATTACACGATTTTATATAAACAAATTTTACAACTTTTATTTTGTAATTAACCCAAAACAATTCCTGGCCGTGCATCTCAAGCAAAGGAATCAGGACCGTGCGCATCATCTCTCCCTCATCACTCACGTAGTTCCTATAGATACTAGCCGCATACGCACAAACCCATATAGGCCGAACTAGAGTTAGCGAATCCGACCACCACGATGCATGAAAACACGATCAGGAAGCGCCACTTGGAAGCCCCCAACCTCCTCTACCCTCGGCCTGGGTGCGGCCAAGCTCGGCCATCTCTGATGCACGCAAATCGAGAACGAACGCATGCCTTTGAATGCAAATTCCCGTTGATTCGTAGCTCCAATTTCGATCTCCACCGTTGAACATGAAGATCTCGCTGCCCTCTACAAAATTGCAGTTCAACGTTTTTGATAATTGTCGACGGATTGAGAGATCGGAGAGGAAGAAATTGGAAAGAGTTCGGCCATTAAAAGGTAGCCGGCGGCTGATGATAGAAACCCTAATTTTTTTTCTCAAATGAAGGCAAAGGGGTTCTTTTATAGATTTTCAAATGAAAACACTATTCATTTTCAATTTTTTTTTGAACTCCGATTTACGCGCGGTAACTGACGTTTCTAGGGTTTATCCCACGTTCCGGACGCAGTGGAACAGGTTTCGGAAGCTAATTCGATCATCTGTGCGAGTTATGGCAATAAACGATCGATTTAAAATTAAACCGATTAAACCGATTTCTAGGCGTTTTCGCTTGCACGGACAAACGGCAAATCCGATTGACACGAAATTTGAAACCTTACAATAATATCACATTACGGATCTGATGAAACTTGTTTCGTCAAAATCCGAGACTTTTGAAAAATGACTATTTTAACTCGCCAAATTAATATTAAAAACAATTTCAATGCGTTTCGAGCTGCCACGGTCAAACGACAACTCCGTTTGCTACGAAATTTGAAATCCGATAATAACAAACTATTACGGATCCAATGGAACTGGCCTCGTCCAATTATGAGACTGTTCAAAAATTGGGTATTTTTAGTCGATAACTAAATATTAAAATATTCAATTTTCATAGATTAACTCCAAATTCAATTTTAAAAGTTCTATAATATCGTTCTAACTCCAACATGATAAAATAAAATTTTACAAATCAATTTTAATCATTTTTAACCCTATTTTCAATTATTTCCATAATTTAACATATTAAATTATCGATTTAATCATTCAGTTAAATCCAATTATTCGAAATAAAATTTATTAGACTCATAAATCTTACTTATTAATATTTAAAATCAATTAAATATTCAAATTTAAATTATTAGAAATGCTGGGTCGTTACAGACTTCCCCCCTTAAAAGAATTTCGTCCTCGAAATTAACAAGTAAGAAAAGTTACAGAATCTATTAACTTTCCCAAAATCCATAGTTAAACTTCTTACAATACTTTACTAAGTTTCCAAATCATACTTAGTTATCTTTTCAAAAACAACTATCTTGTTTAACTTTCAATTCCAAAATCAAAGTTATAGTTTTCACAAATTTCTCAATTTTCTCAAATATTTTCTAACGCCTTAAATTTTCGGAAAAATTCGCCATAGTCTCCTTTGCGCGGCTCGATCCGAAAAAAAATGACAGTGTATATATCACAAATATACATCTCATCAAGTGATGAGGCATCCCGCAGGGAAAAAAGTGTAAAAGTACGGTATGTAACCCGAGATATGTACCTTATTTATTATTAGCGAGCGTATACGGCTAATATAGCGCGAAAGCGAGCTCCAAATGCGAAGCAAGCGCAATCCGCACCTACTAAACACTCAACGACAACATGAGAATCATGCATATATGAAAATAGTATCAATATACAATATATAGCAACATAGCAACTACATGTGCCAATATAGCAAATGCAACAAAACAACAAATGCAACCATCAACCAACTATCATCCATAGCCAAATCAATATTCATTCATATTCTCATTAATATTCAATGAATTGGTTTTCAATTTAAATCGCATTTGATTTATTTACATTGGATTTACTAACATTCGTTCATGTTCAATTTTCAATTAGTTTGCATTCACTAATTTAAATCCAATTCACGTTCAATTATATACAAATTTATTTACTTCCAATTTGAATTCAATTACTTTAGCTTCTAATTTCACTAATTCAATTTCATTAACACTTAATGAATTTATATACAATCAATCAACAATCAAATAACAACCAATGTTTATTCAATACAACCAAATTTATTCACTTTACATTCAATTTGGTTCAACACTTTTAATTCCAATTGGATCATATTAAATTGACTTTCATTCAACTTATTCAACTTCCAATAACACTAGCTTTTAATGAATTAACATTTTCATCCATTATCCCATATCAATTTGATTTACATTCAATTGATTTACATTCAATTTATTAGTTCAATTCAATTGCTAATTCCCTTAACAATATAAAGTTGAATTTCATTCATATAACACAAGTTCAAATTCTTAATGACTTCACTTCCTTAATTCACTTATTAATTTATCTTGACACCAAAATCAACTTTATCCAACATTACTTAAGTTATATTCCATTTCAAACATCTTATCAAATCCAAATCAATTTATTTAACTTTCCTTTTGTTAAATTTCAGATTACATGTCTTTGATGACAACTCAAATTTATTTCAACTTGGATTTTATTGATTTACTTATACTTCCTTTAATTTAACTTCATCCTTTAAGTTAAATTTATTTTACCAAAATTCAAATTGTATAAGTTATCAACTCATTTATCATTCCCATAAATCTTAAATGGGATTCCAGAGTCTTTTCAACCTTTTGAGTTTCCAAAACCAAATCCAAATTTTCCAAACAACTTTCTTTTAAACAATTTGGCAGCAATCCCTCTTTTGGAAACCCGAAAATGAACACCAATGATGTCGCGATCATCATCGGAATTATTTTCCAGCGACCAAAAAGAGTTTAGAGCTTTAATTTCTCCAAAACAATTTTCCCAAAATATCAAATCCTTTCAAAACACTTCTCTGGAATTTCATTTCAGATTATAAATCACATTTACAAACCTTTTACTTATATAATTTCACTTCTTATATATAAGGTTATTTTACAATTGTAAATTACATTAATTATAATTTCACACTTATGATTTATTTGTTTACAAAATTCATTCTTTTTACAGCTGTTGTTTTTATTTAACTTATTCAACAACCAAGCAATCAATTATATACTTTAATAATTCTGAAAAATTATTCTTTTATATATAAAATATAATCAAGGTAAAATTATTTCATTTACCCAATTTAAAACAATATCGTATTGAATTGTTCTGTACAAGTGTTTAGAGATCCCTATCAACAGTGTTAATTACTCGTGTTGACCAAAATCCATATACCACTCAACAAACCAATCATCACAATATAAAACAATTTATATTCACTAACAAATACTCGCTCGTATCTATTGTTACACTCAAACTCATTCTAGAGTACTACTGACCCTATCTCTAATGAGTAATACCCTACAGAGCCATGGTTGTCGCTTAACCACTTGCTCTGATACCAAATGTAACGTTCGCGATTTTTCGTTGACGAAAACCGACATCAATACGTCCACTGTATCAACTGCCGAGCAATCGAAAGCTGAAAAACCGTACCGTTAGGGTTTTAGAAAAAAGAAAAAGTAGAAGAAGATAGAAAAAGATAGAACAGAACAGAAAGAAATAACAGAACAACAACAGAATCTCACAATTCGCAGCGGAACAACATATAATAAATAAATGAATAATCTTTAAACAAAGAACTATATCAGTTATTACATTACATTACATTTCATTTCATTACATCAGAGTGTACAACAACAAATGACATCAACAGCGGAAAAGAAATACTATATACTAGTAATACGCCATGCCATCCAGCTTGCCTCCAGCAACTCCTGAATATCCTGATAAACCTTAACTCTTAACTGCCCGTGTGGAAATTGGTGGGCACTCAGAGTTTAGGAAGGAAAACAATAAACTCCGAGTCAGTCATGTGACTGGTGTGAGAACTCAAAACAGTTTATCTTTAAAATCAAAATAGAGGAATATTTTAAAGTCAATTCGCAATGCTTTTAAAAATGAGACTACCATAAGGCCTCCCGCGCACACACACAATGCAAACGCAGAATCGGAGGAGATTTCTCCTTATGATAGTCAAAGATGCTTGATACGCATTAAAAAGAACATTTGATATTATTACTAGTGCATAGTGTAGAGAAAAATCATTTCGAAAATAAAGATATAAATCTTAGCCAGCATAGACATTTCGAACTATGACTACTATAGCTACCATCCAAACAGTGGGGCGCCACCATAAGTGAATGTTAGGTTCTACAACTAAAACCGTACAAGATCGTATTGTTTCTTTGGATTTCCAACAAATGGTCAGGCCAAGGAACTTCCCATTGCCACATGGAAATGCCTCTGGAATGACATCGCGAGAACCAAACCGGATCTCTGCCAACACAAGGCCGGGTTACCCCTAACTGGGTAACTACTGACACGAATATGTCATCCCCCGATCGTAACCGATCTATCCGAGGATCCTCGATTTCTAACAACCACAAAATATGCAGCAACAACATAGGTTAAATATCTGGGCTCCATACCATGATACCACCTTTATACAGAAGGAATGACATACACTAAAGGGGCGCTACCCCCTAATAACCTTGCCGCATCCTTCCTGTTTTGACCATTTCCGGGGTGTGAGGTCCGACGAAGTCTCGTCCACAAAGCCACACTTTATACAAAAGCCGTGCTTTGGGTCAACAAATGATCATAAAAATGATCACCAAGATAAATGATCAAATAAATGATCCTATCACAAATGATCAACACAATGATCATTTCACAGCAACACTCAGCATGTCACACTACCAAATTAGGAGTATATCACTAATAACCTTCAACTATATAACCTCTGAGCTCGTACGTCTCAGAGAAGGGTGTTAAGCTAAGAGAATAAATTCTCCGCCACCAACAGAAATATATTTGAAAGAAATCAGCTTTATATCTCAATTTGTAATGTCAGACATACAATCTATACAAGTCTGTTCCGGGATCGAACAGAACCGAAGGCACTTACAAAGAAGTCCTTGCAATCCGGATATTCACTAATCACGACCTGACTTCCCGTCACTAAGGGTAATAAAACCTCTATATCGGAGATCAGCCGATATAGAGTAACTCGACGGTAATCCTTCCGTTTTCACAAACATCCGGTCTTCAACACCGGTCATCAAATGCAATCCATTACGACGTATCACATACTCGAAATGGGTTATACGACCCCAAGGTCCTTTCCCGGCAAACCCGAATAGTGAGCGCTTATTCAAAAATAAGTGTGGCATTCAAATTCAAGCAATTCACAACAAATACCTATTTAAAGGTAAATATTGATAGTCGGATTATTTAACTATCAATAGGCATGCTCAACATCACCAAATTCCAAATAATTTCCCAAATTATTTACTTTCCAAAATATCTTTACTAGATATAAAATTTCCCACACATCAACATTTGAAAACTAATTTTCAAATCACTTTTCACCTTTACCAATTTTTGAAAACAAATTTCAAACATTTTCCTTACGCGAAATACTTTCATTTCAACATGGTTCATTTAAACCAATTAAATAAATCCTTAACGATTTATTTTATATTTACGTTCCAAATCCGTAAATTAATTCCCAAACTTCAAAAATAAATCAACATTTATTTTTTTAACAAAGTCCCCTTTTCATTTATAAATTCCATAGTGAATTTACATTCCAAAATATTTATGAATATACGATTTCAATTATTCATTTTCAATTTATCTTCAAAAAGATAAATTTTCAAAGCATTTCATTTCACATTGGAGAAACATTTCCATACTTATTTATTAATAAGTAATTCACAAATCCATTTATTTTCAATACTTAGAAAATATTCCATATGCTTATATCGAAATTAAGTATATATTTCATTCTTTAAGAAATCATTCTCTTAAACACATTTGTTTGGGCCAAAACGAATGTTACGTAAAACATCGTTACGACGACCCAAAATCACTAGTATAGGGATTCAAAGTTTAAATAGATATATAAATCCCAATACTATACAAAACATTTCCTTTCGGAAACCATTTACTATAACAACAGTGTTATAGTCCACCATTTCCTTCTATTTCTCGAAAACGTCTATTTCAACAATGAATGTTGAAATCTATGTATTCGATACTTAATGCATTTTAAAACGTCTTTAAAATCATTAACTTCATTTAATAATGTTCCTTCCCCAAAACATATCCATTTCATTTAATAATATATTCACTGTCCAAAATCGTGAATATAATTCCTTTCATATATTCCTATATCCAACTTATCAAATTCAATTGATTTCGGATTTATAAACAACGTTTATAAACTCCATTTCTATTTATATGCTTCGATTTATAAATCTCATTATTAACAAATTCCATCTATATCTCATTTAAATGCCAAAATACGATTTATAAGATAATTACTTATAAATCTTCTATTTTACAAAATCTATTCATTTTTATAACTTCACAATTTATAAATCTATAAATTCTCATTCACTTATGAAATCCATCTTTATTTCACCTTTAACACTTATAAAAGCTCGTTTTATAATTTCAATATTTTTAATTTATAAATATCAATTTTATAAATCTTTTATAAAAATTGTTTGTAATAGTCCAAAAATTCCAATTTAAACCATTTCATAAATTTATTAACTATTTATTTCAAAAATCACTTTTCACTTATATTTCATAAAAACCCTACTTTTATAACATTAAAATTTTAACGTTTATTTATTTTTAACAATTCAAAATTTAATAAAACGTATACTTTCGAAAATCACCTTAAAATTCCTTTTAAAACCAAAATCATTATTTTAAAACTTCAAAAATGGATCCGATGATGCAGCAGCACCAAATAGTCAATCACGACATCCAAATATCATATATCGATATGATAATCAACAAATATCACAATATCTGTAAATAAATCAATACAGTTGAGGAATCCAGTTGGATCCCTCCAACCTGCTTCCCTGCATCCAAAAACATTAGCACAATACCAATTCCGCTCCAGTACGGAATTATCGCGGTATATAGGATTTAAAATATTATCCGCTTAATAGACGGCGCAATAGGGTCTCATCCGCTATAAAATGCGGGAAATCAACAACTGCAATATATACATATGCCAATATATATATATATATATATATATATTTCTATAATATATAATACCAATTTCACTGTTTATGAAATATTCGCGGTATATGTTTTTAATAAATAACATCCGCTTACTAACGGCGCATAATGTCTATTTTAACAATCAATAGATAACAATCATCATTCAAACATGCATTCAAGAATTTTAAATATAACTATTTTAAAATTAAAATCGAAACCGATTCGATTGAGTGAGAAGTTCTCACCTTGATTTCAATTTTGTTTTAGCGATTTATTTCGAATAAAATTAAACGGACGTTTAATTTTACCCAAAATTCTCACTAACTCCAAACGACTCCAATCTAATTCCATAGCGTAGTGCTCGTCCATACGATTCCAACGCAACTCGTTTCGCGCGTTTTCGACCTCGTATGAAAAAGATATGAATTTTAAAAGATTACACGATTTTATATAAACAAATTTTACAACTTTTATTTTGTAATTAACCCAAAACAATTCCTGGCCGTGCATCTCAAGCAAAGGAATCAGCACCGTGCGCATCATCTCTCCGTCATCACTCACGTAATTCCTACAAATACTAGCCGCATACGCACAAACCCATATAGGCCGAACTAGGGTTAGCGAATCCGACCACCACGATGCATGAAAACACGATCAGGAAGCGCCACTTGGAAGCCCCCAACCTCCTCTACCCTCGGCCTGGGTGCGGCCAAGCTCGGCCATCTCTGATGTACGCAAATCGAGAACGAACGCATGCCTTTGAACGCAAATTCCCGTTGATTCGTAGCTCCAATTTCGATCTCCACCGTTGAACACGAAGATCTCGCTGCCCTCTACAATATTGCAGTTAAACGTTTTTGATAATTGTCAACGGATTAAGAGATCGAAGGGGAAGAAATTGGAAAGAGTTCGGCCATTAAAAGGTAGCCGGCGGCTGATGATAGAAACCCTAATTTTTTTTCTCAAATGAAGGCAAAGGGGTTCTTTTATAGATTTTCAAATGAAAACACTATTCATTTTCAATTTTTTTTGAACTCCGATTTACGCACGGTAACTGACATTTCTAGGGTTTATCCCGAGTTTCGGACGCAATGGAACAGGTTTCGGAAGCTAATTCGATCATCTGTGCGAGTTATGGCAATAAACGATCGATTTAAAATTAAACCGATTAAACCGATTTCTAGGCGTTTTCGCTTGCACCGGACAAACGGCAAATCCGATTGACACGAAATTTGAAACCTTACAATAATATCACATTACGGATCTGATGAAACTAGTTTCGTCAAAATTCGATACTTTTTGAAAAATGACTATTTTAACTCGCCAAATTAATATTAAAAACAATTTCAATACGTTTCGAGCTGCCACGGTCAAACGACAACTCCGTTTGCTACGAAATTTGAAATTCGATAATAACAAACTATTACGGATCCAATGGAAATAGGCTCGTCCAATTCTGAGACTGTTCAAAAATTGGGTATTTTTAGTCGATAATTAAATATTAAAATATTCAATTTTCATAGATTAACTCCAAATTCAATTTTAAAAGTTCTATAATATCGTTCTAACTCCAACATGATAAAATAAAATTTTACAAATCAATTTTAATCATTTTTAACCCTATTTTCAATTGTTTCCATAATTTAACATATTAAATTATCGATTTAATCATTTAGTTAAATCCAATTATTCGAAATAAAATTTATTAGACTCATAAATATTACTTATTAATATTTAAAATCAATTAAATATTCAAATTTAAATTATTAGAAATCCTGGGTCGTTACAGAAAATGGATGGAGAAGTATGAATATTAACAAGTGAGTAGCTTATAAAAATGTAAAAAGGGAATAAATAAGCCGAAATAAAGTGTTGGAATTTTGGAAAATGAAAGAAAATCCAAATTGGAATTATAAAAAAAAATTGAATTGAACTCAGGAAATCTGTTGAAGTGATTTTTGTAATAAAATCGAATATTGATTTAAAGGTTGGAAGTAAGCTAATTAGCTAAATAAATTATTTGATAGAGTATGTTAATAAAATTTAACTCGGTTAAATAAAATGGATTGTAAGTTAATAATGAAGTTTGGAAATAAACTCAAATTATAAATAGAATTCGACTTGGATTGATAATGAATTAAAATAAGTGGAGATGTTGTGAAAATAAAATGGAATTGGATTATAATAGAAATGATTTGAGTTACAAATAAAATCAAATTCGAGTATAAATGAGTTAAGTATGTGCTTGGATATTATTTTGATAAATTGAGAAGGTGAATTAAAACAAAATGGATGGGCTAGCTGAATTAAATGGAATTTGATTAAATAAGAATCAAATAGAAGTGAACTTAAGTTTGAAGTTGGAATAAATTAAAGTAAATTAACTTAAGTTTAAAATTTATAGAAGTTTGGCTTCGACGAAGGGTGAAAGTTCAGTAAATAAAAGTTTGGGTTAAATTAATTTGGAAAATGGTCATTGATATAAGCATTGAATGTTGTCAAGCTCAATGAAATGGTTTTTAAATGAAACCAATGCGAAGATGAGATGAAACGCAAATGTATAGTTGGTGAATAAACTAGAAATGGGATGGAATTTAAAATGAAATGAGTTGGAATCAATTGGATGTGGATAAAAACTAAAATTGATATTCTATTAAGTGAATATCGTCGAATTGCATAGAATAAATTAGTCGTTCGACTTAAACGGAAGTGAATAAAAATTCTACGGATTGGTAGAAGTGAAATAAAATTGATTTTTAAATCAAGTGAATTGAATATGAGCTTGCTTGTATTAAAAATAAATTCAATTGTAAACCATTAAAATTGAATGAAATGACATATGAATTGGTTGAAAGCAATTGAATTAGTTTTGAAATCATATAAATTGCTCATGGAAAGGTTTGGTGTATGTTGCGTATGAAATGCATGCGTTTAGCTATTGAAAGTAAGTGAAATGTTAATAAATTTTATATATTTAGTACTTACATGTTTGAATTGAGTAAGTACAGGTACCGGAAACCGTTTGGCTGGATTTGGAAGTGATAATTGCTAAAATAATAAGCCACTTGCTTAAAAATTCTAAATTAAGGTACGTCTACGCAATAAAAGTTAGGAAATATGAACTATTTTTTGTTTTTTTGTTTTTCCGACCGTGTGGGTCGATGTATATATATTTATATGTCTTGTCAAATTGCAAAAGCTCCTCCGTACAAAAGAGACTACCAAAAAATTTCGAAAATTTTGGGAGTTAGAAAATTTTTGGCAAATTTTTGTTAGCGACAAAACGATTTCAAATTGGAATTGAAATAAGGGATTTTTGGAAATGGAAATTGAAAATAATTGTTTAGTTGGAACTAAAGGATTAGGAAAGTGAATTTGGATTTTTGATTTCAGAGGATAAATTGAAATTTGCTCGGCAAAGGCATGTATTCAAATTTCTGTATGAAATTTGATGATTTTCTAGTCTAGCCACTTGGCTTTTGTTTTCTTTTGAAATCTGGGGGCCCGTAGAGGCATTTTGTAGTTGCGATGAGCTAGCCGTGCAAAGGAGACGTTGGCGATTTTTTTCTCGGAAATTTAGAGAGTTAGAAAATTTTTGAGAAAGTTTTGACAATTTAAATTTGGATTTAAATTTAAATTTGAATAAGTGGAGTAAATAATGTTGCTGGAAACTATGGAAGGTTTTGGAAAGTTGGTTGATGTAATAGCGGGTCTTTAATAAAAGATATGTTATCGCAAGTTGATAAAACTGTTTGGTTTTGGAAAATAGTAATGGGTATTGGATCATTCTTCTTAACTAGCAATTTCGGGGACGAAATTCTTTTAAGGGGGAGGAATGTGACGACCTGGAACTTTTGGATGTTTGAAATGGAATATTTAATTGATTTTAAATATTTAAAAGTCAATTTTTTACTTGAATTCAAATATTATTATTATTTAGCAATTAAGTTATTGGATTTAATAAACCGAAATTGGGTAAATTATTGAATCTTCAGTTTTAAGTCTGTTAAAAATAATTTGAAGGCTTGTAAAATTTATATTGATAATACTGAAGATATTAAAAGTGTTAGAATTGAATTTAAAGGTGATTTGTTCAGTTTTGAAAATATATCATTTAAATCGATATATAAAAATAGCCTTCCAAGGCACAGTCTCGGAATTTGACGAAACCAGTTTCATTGGATCCGTAATATTGTATTATTATCGGATTTTAATTTTCGCAGGGTTCGGTGTGACCATTTGGTCGTACGATAAGTAAACGCGCTGATATTTATATCGAAAATTCAATATAATAACTGGGTCCAAGAAGCTATCTTCTCCATACGATCGAATTAGGACTCGAAACCTTTTCCCTTGTGCTCGAAATAGAGGTTTAACATTATAAACGCCTAGCGGCACGCTTCGATAAGAAGTTAAGATTTTGAGTTGCAGTTTCGAGACAATTGGATTTGAATTTAAATTAAAATAATAATACATCCTTTGTTTGACTAGTTAACTTCAGCTGAGATTTCCATTCACATCAGCCATTTCTTTTTCATCACCTTTTTGCTTTCATTTCGTGGTCACTGTAGCAAGCCTTTTCGAGCACGCAAAAGAATTCAGACACATTTCTCTTTTTATTCTCGCCCTTGTTCCTTTTGCAGAAGCTTCAACCGAAAGAAAAATAAAAATAAATGAGGAAACGGTAGCTTCAAAATCAAAACGGCTGAAGCCTGAGAGAGTTGAATCGATCTCGTTCCTTCAAGAAAATTAATTTGAAATAAAAAAAAATAGCCGAACGAATCCTCCCTCCTCCTTTTAGTAAATTGAAACTTTAAAAGAAAACGGGGGATGGGGGGGAGGAAGAGGGGGGATGGGGGGTTTGTGCCAACGAAATCGTGCGTTCTTCTTCAATTCGAATCATGTGATTCTTCTTCCCCTTCGTAAATCAAATTGCACCCAATCTAATCCTCTCCACAATCGCGAATGAACTCGTCCTCATCGACAGAGAGATGCGCGCGACCTTGTTTTGGAAGTTCACGGTGGTTATTGTGGCACGGCGCAGCAAGAGGTGGCGCGGGCAAGGGGCAGTTTTGAAAGCATAGCAGGAGTCGCGATCATCGTTTCGGCGATGGGTGGAGGTCGTTGGGGTTCGACTTTGGGTAGGCGGCGGCAGGTGGAGTTGTAGTCGACGAGGGGTGAGGTATCTGCTGTTGTTTTTATGCAATTTTCTTTAAAAAATTTTTTTGATAATGTCCATATTTAATACAGATATACATTAGGAAAGAAAAACGGTAAGATGTCAAGCAGTTTTGTTTTAACTCAATGTTTTAAATTTAATGTTAAATGAAAATTTTAATTTACCTTATCGTTAGGTTATCAGGAATTTACAGTAAAAGAAAAGGTACAACATAAGTATGAATATACATATCTACATTTTTAAATCTACTAGTTATTTTAAATAATGTATTATAATGATTAATTTTATTAATAAACTTATTTAATTTGTTATAGTTACAAAAAGGTTTTAAAATAGAAAATTATCAGTTTAGATTGTTGATTTCAAAACAGTGAGTTAAAATGTTTCTTATGTTTAAACTCGTAGGTGAATGGTTGGTTATTATTTCACCGAGCGGAAATTAAAAAAAAAGGTTTAAACATTCATTTAAAATGAGTTAATTAAATTTATTAAAAGGGTAATTGATTTTTTGGTTAGTTCAAATATTAATAAAATCATCTAATGTGTGACAAGGTCAAAAACGGGGAAATCAAGGCAAGATTGAAGTGATTGCAAAACGAATCAAAGGTGGGTTAATCTCACTCTTCTGGATTACTATTTAAATTTGAATAATTAAATTTAAATAATTGGTTAAATGATTGAATTATTTTGATGTGCTATTTTATATATAATAGTATATAGTATATATTGGAGTGATTGATTCCCTGCATTATATAGCGGATGAGACCCTATGCGCCGCATAATAGCGGATGATATTATATTTAAAACCCATATACCGCGATATTCCACCTTGAAGTGGAATTGGTATTTTATTGTGCTAACATTTGTGGATGCAGGGAAACAGGTTGGAGGGATCCAACTGGATTCCTCAAAATTATTTAGATTTGATAAAATATTCTGTGATATAATATTTACTATCCTGTGATGAATTATATTGATAATTGGAAATGTTGAATTCTATGGTTGATTTAAAATATTTCGGTGAACCGAGTTATCAAAATCTATAGAAATGAGATTTCTGAAAAGAAAACAAAAGAGTGAATTTTGAGTAAAACAATCATAGAAATTTTAATAAATTAAAAATGAATTGGAAAAGAATAAAAAGTGATTTTTGAATTCTGATAATAAAATTCCAAGTGCGGGAAATGAGATTTGAATAAATGGGAATAAGTGATTTTATTTTTAAAGTCGAGTGATATTATTTCCAGAAATAAAGAATTTATTTTGAAATTCAAGTTTTGGATTTATTTGAAATAAAGAAGAAATTTGGGAAATATGAAATTGGTATTTTCAGTTAAAAAGATTTTAAATTATAATGAAGAAATAAAATTTGAAGTTAATGGATTTTGGAATAAATGGAGTAAGTAAGGAAATTTATTTAAAAGTGAAGTAAATTGGAAATCAATTTGAAGATTGATTTAAGTGTATAAAACCGGGAATTTTTAAAGAGAAGTGAGACTTTGGAATTTATAAACTGGGTTTATAAAGGTGAAGTAATATATCAGCGGATATTTGGAGAATAAATTCACGATGGGAATTTATTAAAGAAATGGGAAAATTGTTTAAAGATAAAAAATGATTTATTTTTAAAGGATGTAAAGAGAAGTATATTTCCTTGGATAGCCAAGTACGTTTTCAAAGTATTAAATATAAGTTAAAAGCTTTAATGTTGTTTTAAAAAGCATGTTTTAGAAAATTTATTATTTCTAAATGTTTAAATTCTGAAGTAAGTATTTTTCAAATCTATTATCGTAGTAATTATTTAAAGATGGCTTGCTATTTAGGTTTTAAAATCGAAAATCTAGTTTTATATTTTATAAAGTAACCTCATTTTAAATATACCTAAAGTATATTTTTTTATAAAGTATTGAAGTAGTTTATAATCTAAATGTTAAAGTATATTTAATAACAAAGTGTTTTAAATTATTTTAAAAATCTAAAGTTTTTGTGCTTGGTGTTTTCAGTGGAAATAAATATTTGAAAATTTATTTCATGAGAAAAATGTGGTTTGAAAACTGTTTTCAAAAAGGTTGAAAATGGAAATATATCTTGCGAAGATATTTTGAGGTTAATAAATAATTCAGGAGAAATTATTTATGTTTGATGGTTGTTGTGAATGTTAATTGATAGTTAAATAACCGACTATCAATATTGGCCAATGCGCTGATTGTTTCGAAGAGACCGGGATCGGGATTTATTTCCTGAAAACCACTTCGATCCGGTTTGTACGTTTTCGTGAGGAAGGCGAGTTCGGAGTCGAAGATGGAGAAGTGAAGTGCAAGGGCTAGTCGCTACTAATCCTGAGGATGATTCCAAATGGATGTAGTAGGAGTAGTGCCTTCGGTTCCGTTCAAACCCGGGACGAACTTGTATGGATGAATGCTTTCAGAACATTGTCAGGTGGGCGATGAGCATTCTAAGAGATGTGTTCTAAAAAGGTAACGCTTAGCCTCGAGCCTCATCCACCGAGAATGACTGAAAATAAGGGGATATGAAGCAAGGCTAAGTGGGTGAGCTCATCCCTGTCTAGATGTCCCTTTTTATTTCAGCTTAGTGGGCGGTTGTTGATCCCAACCGCGGGGTGATCTTACTCGGGATCATCCAGTAAGAGGTAGTCCCGGTCTTGTGTTGCAGGGGAGTTAGGGTGGCTCCTCGGTACGCTGATCTAGACCAGGTACTGTGACAGGTGGTACCCTTGTGCCTAGTCATTAGTTGGAAATCCATTCTCCCTACGTGCCTTTTACATTTTTGTTTGTATTACCCACGATTGTGACTAGTAGCTGGAATTTAATAAATGTAACAATTTCAGCTATTTTTAATAATTATTTGTAAATAGACCCTATTATAATATCAGAGGATTTTAATAAAAAGTGTTTTGGCTATCGTAAGGTAAAAACCCGACATGTTTATTTGTGGCGTGGTCTTACGAGATGCTTTTGTTTTCAATAGAATTTTGAAACTTTAATAATCAATTTGAGTGTGGTTTTCTCACGCTGGTATTCCAGACTGACTCGGGTGTTATTCAACTATAATGCTCGGGTTAGACCGAGTATTGTAGATTACAGGAAATGGTACTGTGGAGATGGATGGCGATACGTACTTCCGTACTTGTATGAAATATTCTGCCGTGTATTCAGTTTTTGAAAGGACGAGAGATTATTACCTCCTGAGTTGTGTTGTTGTTTGTATTGAACTCTGATGCTGTATTCTGATGATGTAATGTATAAACAGATTTTTTTTGTGAAAAAATCATTTATTATCTATTATTATTTTTCCGCTACGATGGTTAGATTCCGATGTTGTTTTCTATTTTCTTCTTCTACCTCTTCTTCTTTAACCCAAATGGTTCGTATTTCTGTTCATCTTGAGTTGATTGATGTAGAATAGTGTTGACTTAAAGGGGTATAGATTTGTGGGTCACTACTGTTGGTATCAGAGCTTAGGTTGGTGAGTACCTTGGCTCTGGTGGGAATACTCATTAGAGATAGAGTCGGTAGTAATCTAGAATGAGTTTGAGTGTATTAATAGATATGAGCGCGTATTTATTAGTGAATATAAATTGTTTTAATATTGTGTTGACTTATTGGTTGAGTGGAATATGAATTTTGATCGAGTAAGTTGGCCGCTATTCGAGGAGAGTTTATAAACATCTGACACGATAAATTGACACGGTGTTGTTTTAAAGGTTGGTGAATGAAATAATTTTACCCAAAATATATTTTGATATAAAAGAAATATTTCGTTAAATTGATATATAACTTGGATGTTTGGATGATAATATTTTAAACAAATAAGATTATAAAAAAATTGGAATGACTTGTACAATCAAATGGAAAAAAAATGGTATGAGCATAAATTATACAAATGAATTATAGTTAAAATTTGACTTAAATCAAATCTATAAATTTAAAACCCCGGAGATTTTGGAAGTGTTTTTCGAAGTGTTTTGAAGACAAATAATAGCATTATTGTTCTAGAAGTATTTCTGAAAGTAAATTGTTTCAAGTAAATTTTGGGAAGGGATATAGCATTGAACTCACTTCAGTCGCTGGAAAATAATTTGGGTGATGACTGCAGCATCATCGATGTTCATTTTCGAGTTTCTAAGTGACGGATTGCTGCTAAATTGATTTGTTCAGAAGAACTGTTTTTGTTTTTGAAATTTCAAAGGAAATTTGTTAGGGATAAAAACCAGGATTGGTAAAAAAAATTGAGAAGTGTGATTTTGGAATAATGGTGGTTTTAAAATGATTTGAACCAAAAGCCGGGTGTTTGAAATCCTGAATCCTTATTTAATTGAAAATCCTGATGAGGTAAGTTATAAACTTGTAAAGTTGAGATGATTTTTAAATAAGGAACGAAAATATGAGCTTTGAATGTTGGAATTAAAATTTAAACTGAAAAGATTAAATAAATTCAATTTGAAAAAATTAAATTGTGGAAAATTTAATGGATGATTGGAAGAAATAATTAGTAAATATTGAATGTGATTGGAATGGGAAAATAAAAATTAAATTTGAATTGAGAAATAAAATTAATTAGAATTAAATTAACTTAAGCATAGTTAATAATACTAACGAGTTGGATTGAAGTAAGTTGAAATTGAATTGAAATGAAATAAATTGAGACGTAAATGATATTAAGTGAAAGTAAGTCTTACTTAGTTTAAATTCAAGTGGATTGAGTGGATTAAAGAGAATGGTATGATGCCAAATTTAAATGAAGTTAAGTTAAATAAAATTGAATTGAAATAAATTCAGTTGAGTTATAGATAATATTGAATGGAATAAAATTCTTACTTAAATAAATAAGCGTAAACTAAGTAAGTATGAATTGGGATAAATAAGCTTTGGAAGCTTATAAAAGAATTGAAATAAAAATATAATCCCTTGTTAAAAGTAAAGTGAAAATGTGATTGACTGAAAATGGATGGAGAAGTATGAATATTAATAAGTGAGTAGCTTATAAAAATGTAAAAAGCGAATAATAAGCCGAAATAAAGTGTTAGAATTTTGGAAAATAAAAGATAATCCAAACTGGAATTATGAAAAAAATTGAATTGAACTCAGGAAATTTAATGAAGTGATTTTTGTAATAAAATTGAATATTGAAAAAAAGGTTGGAAGTAAGCTAATAAGCTAAATAAATTATTTGGTAGAGTATGTTAATAAAATTAAACTCGGTTAAATAAAATGGATTGTAAGTTAATAATGAAGTTTGGAAATAAACTCGAATTATAAACAGAATTCGACTTGGATTGATAATGAATTAAAATAAGTGGAGATGTTGTAAAAATAAAATGGAATTGGATTATAATAGAAATGATTTGAGTTACAAATAAAATCCAATTCGAGTATAAATGAGTTAAGTATGTGCTTGGATATTATTTTGATAAATTGAGAAGGTGAATTAAAACAAAATGGATGGGCTAACTGAATTAAATGGAATTTGATTAAATGAGAATCAAATAGAAGTGAACTTAAGTTTGAAGTTGGAATAAATTAAAGTAAATTAACTTAAGTTTAAAATTAATAGAAGTTTGGCTTCGAGGAAGCGTGAAAGATGAGTAAATAAAAGTTTGGGTTAAATTAATTTGGAAAATGGTTATTGATATAAGCATTGAATGTTGTCAAGCTCAATGAAATGGTTTTTAAATGAAACCAATGCGAAGATGAGATGAAATGCAAATGTATAGTTGGTGAATAAACTAGAAATGGGATGGAATTTAAAATAAAATGAGCTGGAATCAATTGGATGTGGATAAAAACTAAAATGGCTATTCTATTAAGTGAATATCATCGAATTGCATAGAACAAATTAGTCGTTCGACTTAAACAGAAGTGAAAAAAATTCTATGGATTGGTAGAAGTGAAATAAAATTAATTTTGAAATCAATTGAATTGAATATGAGCTTGTTTGGATTAAAAATAAATTGAATGTAAGAAATTGAATTGTAAACCATTAAAATTGAATGAAATGGCATATGATTTGGTTGAAAGCAATTGAATTAGTTTTGAAATCATATAAATTGCTCATGGAAAGTGTTTTGTGTATGTTGCGTATGAAATGCATGTGTTTAGCTATTGAAAAAAAGTGAAATGTTAATAAGTTTCATATATTTAGTACTTACATGTTTGAATTGAGTAAGTACAGGTACTGGGAAGCCGTTTGGCTGGATTTGGACGCGCTAAGTGCTAAAATAATAAGCCGCTTGCTTAAAAATGCTAAATAAAGGTACGCCTACGCAATAAAATTTAGGAAATATGAACTATTATTTGTTTTTTTGTTTTTCCAACCGTGTGGGTCGATATATATGTATATATCTCTTATCAAATAGCAAAAAGCTCCTCCGTACAAAGGAGACTCTGCCAAAGTTTTTTGAAAATTTTGGGACTTAGAAAAGTTTTGGAAAATTTTTTTTAGCGACAAAAAGATTTCAAATTGGAATTGAAATAAGGGATTTTGGAAATGGAAATTGAGACTAATTGTATAGTTGGAACTAAAGGATTAGGAAAGTTATTTTGGATTTTTGATTTCAGAGGATAAATTGAAATTTGCTTGGCAAAGGTATGTATTTAAATTTCTATATGAAATTTAATGATTTTCTAGTCTAGCCACTTGGCTTTTGTTTTCTTTTGGAATGTGTGGGCCCGCAGAGGCGTTTTGTAGTTGTACTGAGCTAGCCGCGCAAAAGAGACGCTGACGAATTTTTTTCGAAAATTTAGAGAGTTAGAATTATTTTTAAAAAGTTATGATAATTTAAATTTGGATTTAGTTTTAAATTTAAATAAGAGGAGTAAATAATGTTGTTGGAAACTATGGAAGGTTTTGGGAAGTTGGTTGATGTAATAGTGGGTCTTTAATAAAAGATATGTTATGGCAAGTTGATAAAACTGTTTGGTTTTGGAAAATAGTAATGGGTATTGGATCATTCTTCTTAACTAGCAATTTCGGGGAGCGATTTGGAATTTTTGGATGTTTGAAATTGGAATATTTAATTGATTTTAAATATTTAAAAGTTAATTTTTAACTTGAATTCAATTATTATTATTATTTAGCAATTAAGTAATTGGATTTAATAATCTGAAATTGGGTAAATTATTGAATCTTCAGTTTTAAGCCAGTTAAAAATAATTGAAGGCTTGTAAAATTTTAATTGATAATACTGAAGATAGTAAAAGTGTTAAAACTGCATTTAAAGGTGATTTGTTTAGTTTTGAAAATATATCGTTTAAATCGATATTTAAAAATAGCCTTCTGAGGCACAGTCTTGGAATTTGACGAAACCAGTTTCATTGGATCCGTAATATTGTATTATTATCGGATTTCAATTTTCGCAATGTTTGGAGTGACCGTTTGGCTATACGATAAGTAAATACGCTGATATTTATATCAAAATTCAATATAATAACTGAGTCCAAAAGGCTATCTTCTCCATACAATCGAATTAGGACTCGAATCCTTTTCCATTGTGTTCGAAATAGGGGTTTAACATTATAAACGCCTAGAGGCACGCTTCGATAGGAAGTCAAGATTTTGAGTTACAGTTTCGAGACAATTTGGATTTGAATTTAAGATAAAATAATAATATATCATTTGTTTGACTAGTCAACTTCAGCTGAGATTTCCATTCACATCAGTCGCTTCTTTCTCATCACCTTTTTGCTTTCATTTCATGGTCACTGTAGCAAGCCTTTTCGAGCACGCAAAAGAATTCAGACACGTTTCCCCTTTTTATTCTCGCCCTTGTTCCTTTTAACGAAAGAAAAATAAAAATAAATGAGGAAATGATAACTTTAAAATCAAAATGGCCAAAGCTTGAGAGAGTTGAATCGATCTCGTTCCTTCAAGAAAATCAATTCGAAATCTAAAAATAATGGCCGAACGAATCCTCCCTCCTCCTCTCAGTAATTTGAAACTTAAAAAAAGGGATCGTGCCAACGAAATCGTGCGTTCTTCTTCAATTCGAATCCTATGATTATTCTTCCCCCTCATAAATCAAATCGCGCCCAATCTAATCCGCTCATCAATCGCGAATGAACTCGTCCTTATCGACAGAGGGATGCGCGCGACCTTGTTTTGGAAGTTCACGGTGGCTTCTGTGGCACGGCGCAGCAAGAGGTGGAACGAGCAAGCGGGAGTTTTGAAAGCATAGCAGGAGTCGCGATCGTCATTTCGGCGATGGGTGGAGGTCGTTGGGATTCGACTTTGGGTGGGCGGCGGCAGGTGGAGTTGCAGTCGACGATGGGTGAGGTATCTGTTGTTGTTTTAATGCTTTTTTTTAAAATTTGATAATATCCATATTTAATACAGATATACATTTGGAATGGAAAACAGTAAGATGTTAAGCAGTTTTTTTTAACTCAATGTTTTAAATTTAATGTTAAATGAAGATTTAATTTACCTTATTGTTAAGTTATCAGTAAGTTACAGTAAAAGAAAAGGTACAACATAAGTATGAATATACATATCCACATATCCACATTTTTAAATCTACTAGTTATTTTAAATAATGTATTATAGTGATTAATTTGATTAATAAACTTATTTAATTTATTATAGTTACAAAAAGGTTTTAAAATAGGAAGTTATCAGTTTAGATTATTGATTTCAAAACAGTGAGTTTAAATGTTTCTTATGTTTAAACTCGTAGATGAATGGTTGGTTATTATTTCACCGAGTGGAAATTAACAAAAAGGTTTAAACAATCATTTAAAATCAGTTAATTAAATTTATAAAAAGGGTAATTGATTTTTCGATTAGTTCAAATATTAATAAAATCATCTAATGTGTGACAAGGTCAAAAATGGAGAAATCAAGGCAAGATTGAAGTGATTGCAAAACGAATCAAAGGTGTGTTAATCTCACTCTTCTGGATTGCTATTTAAATTTAAATAGTTAAATTTAAATAACTGGTTGAATGATTGACTTGTTTTGATGTGCTATATTATATATAGTAGTATATAGTATATAATGGAGTGATTGATTTCCCGCATTATATAACTGATGAGACTCTATGCGCCGCATAATAACAGATGATATTATATTTAAAACCCATATACCACGATATTCCACCTCGAAGTGGAATTGGTATTTTATTGTGCTAACATCTGTGGATGCAGGGAAACAGGTTGGAGGGATCCAACTGGATTCCCTAAAATTATTTAGATTTGATAAAATATTCTATGATATAATATTTGCTATCCTGTGATGAATTATATTGATAATTGGAAATGTTGAATACTATGGTTGGTTTAAAATATTTCGGTGAACTGAGTTATCAAAATCTATAGAAATGGGATATCTGAAAAGAAAATAAAAGAGTGAATTTTGAGTAAAATAATTATAGAAATTTGAATAAATTAAAAATGAACTGGAAAATAATAAAAAGTGATTTTTGAATTCTGATAAACAAAATTCCAAGTGCAGGAAATGTGATTTGAATAAATGGGAATAATTGATTTTATTTTTAAAGTCAAGTGATATTATTTCCAGAAATAAAGAATTTATTTTGAAATTCAAGTTTTGGATTTATTTGAAAGGATAAAGAAGAAATTTGGGAAATATGAAATTGGTATTTTCAGTTAAAAATATTTTAAATCATAATGAAGAAAATAAATTTGAAGTTAATGGATTTTGGAATAAATGGAGTAAGTAAGGAAATTTATTTAAAAGTGAAGTAAATTGGAAATCATTTTGGAGATTGATTTAAGTGTGTAAAACCGGGATTTTTAAAAGAGATGTGAGACTTTGGAATTTATAAATTGGGTTTATAAAGGTGAAGTAATATATCAGTGGATATTTGAAGAATAAATTCATGATGGAAATTTATTAAAGAAATGGAAAAATTGTTTAAAAATAAATAGTGATTTATTTTTAAAGGATGTGAAGAGAAGTATATTTCCTTGGATAGCCAAGTATGTTTTCAAAGTAAAATTTTAAAATAAGTTAAAAGCTTTAATGTTGTTTTCAAAAAGCATGTTTAGAAAATTTATTATTTCTAAATGTTTAAATTCTGAAGTAAGTATTTTCAAATCTATTATCGTAGTAATTATTTAAAGATGGCTCGGAATTTTGGTTTTAAAAGAGAAAATCTAGTTTTATTTTATATTTTATAAAGTAACCTCATTTTAAATGTTCCTAGAGTATATTTTTTTTATAAAGTATTGAAGTAGTTTTCAATCTAAATGTTAAAGAATATTTTATAACAAAGTGTTTTTAATTATTTTAAAAATATAAAGTTTTTGAGCTTGGTGTTTTTAGTGGAAATAAATATTTGGAAATTTATTTCATGAGAAAAGCATGGTTTGAAAACTGTTTTCAAAAAGGGTTGAAAATGGAAATATATCTTGCGTAGATATTTTGAGGTTAATAAATAAATCAGGAGAAATTATTTATGTTTGATGGTTGTTGTGAATGTTATTTAATAGTTAAATAACCGACTATCAATATTGGCCAATGCGCTGATCATTTCGAAGAGACCGGGATCGAGATTTATTTCTTGAAAACCACTTCGATCCGGTTTGTACGATTTCATGAGAAAGACGAGTTTGGAGTCGAAGATGGAGCAGTGAAGTGCAAGGGCTAGTCACTACTATTCCCGAGGATGATTCCAAAATGGATGTAGTAGGAGTAGTGCCTGAGGTTTCGTTTGAACCCGGGAAGGACTTGTATGGATGAATGCTTTCAGAACATCATCAGATGTGCGATGAGCATGCTAAGGGTTGTGATCTAAAAAGGTAACGCTTAGCCTCGAGCCACATCAACCGGGAATGACTGAAAATTAGGGGATATGCAGCAAGGCTAAGTGGGTAGCACCCATTAGGGTAAGCTCATCCCTGTCTAGATGTCCTTTTTATTTCAGCTTAGTGGGCGGTTGTTGATCCCAACCGTGGGGTGATCTTACTCAGGATTATCCAGTAAGGGGTAGTCCCGGTCTTGTGTTGCAGGAGAGTTAGGGTGGCTCCTCGGTACGCTGATCTAGACCAGGTACTGTGACAGGTGGTACCCCAGGGCCTAGTCATTAGTTGGAAATCCATTCTCCCTACGTGCCTTTTACGGTTTTGTTTGTATTACCCACGATTGTGGCTAGTAGCTGGAATTTAATGAATTTGACAATTTCGGCTATTTTAATAAGTATTTGTAAATAGAACCTATTATAATATCAGAGGATTTTAATAAAAAGTGTTTTGGCTATCGTAAGGTAAAAACCCGACATGTTTATTTGTGGCGTGGTCTTACGAGATGCTTTTGTTTTCAAAAGAATTTTGAAACTTTAATAATCAATTTGTGTGGGGTTTTCACACGCTGGTATTCCACACTGACTCGGGTGTTATTCAACTATAATGCTCAAGTCAGACCGAGTATTATAGATTACAGGAAATGGTGCTGTGGAGCTGGATGGCGATACGTATTTCTGTACTTGTATGAAATATTCCGCTGTGTACTCAGTTTTTGGAAGGACGAGAGATTATAACCGTCCTGAGTTGTGTTGTTATTTGTATTGAACTCTGATGTTGTACTCTGATGATGTAATGTATAAACAGATTTGTTTTTGTGTAAAGATCATTTATTATCTATTATATTTTATTCCGCTGCGATGGTTAGATTCTGATGTTGTTTTCTATTTTCTTCTTTTACCTCTTCTTCTTTAACCCAAATGGTTCGTATTTATGTTCATCTTGAGTTGATTGATGTAGAATAGTGTTGACTCAAGGGGTACGGATTTGCGGGTCATTACAATTACTCATTAGAGATAGAGTCAGTAGTACTCTAGAATGAGTTTGAGTGTAATAATAGATATGAGCGCGCAATTGTTAGTGAATATAAAATTATTTTATATTGTGTTGACTTACCGGTTGATTGTTCATAGATTCTGGTTGGTGCAGTTTGGCCAACTGTATCGATAGGGGTTTCTAAACTCTTAAACAAGATAAACCGACACGGTATTGTTTTAAAATAAGGTAAATGAAATAATTTTCCCCAAATTATTTTTGTATAAAAGGAAATATTTTTTCCTAAAATTGTTATATATGGTTTCTTGGTTGTTAGGAAGTGATAGTATTAAATTATTATCATTGTTATGGAATAAGAAATTGAAATCATAACTAAAAGCTAAGAAATAAATTCATTTTGAGTTTGAAAATGAGTTTTTAAAGGTTTTGGAAAAATGGTGATAGTATTTGGGGGGAAATATTTTTGAATTGCATTTGAAATCTCGTGGGATTTGGAATTTAAAAATATTTGGAAGAAAATATTTTTTGAAGGGATGAGAGCACTAACTCTTTTCGGTTGCTAGAAAATAATTTCGATGATGATCACGACATCATCGGTGTTCATTTTCGAGTTTCCAAAAGAGGAATTGCTGCCAAAATGCTTTAAATTGGAGTTGTTTGAAGAAAAAAACTGGGTTTGGTTTTGGAAATAATTTGAATTGATTTCAAAAAAATGATTTTTGAAATGTTGGGAAGACTCTGGAATCTTATAAAAACATGGTTATGAAATATTTATAAGTTTAAAAACTTATAAAAGTTTAGAAATTTCAATGGAAATAGAGCGTACTTGAATTGTGTTAAATAAAGTAAATGGAATTCAAGCTAAACATTGGAATTGAACTCAGAATGGGATTGAAAATTTGAGTCAAATAAAGCAATAATGTAGATTCAAATGAAATTGAAATGCAAGTAAATGAAATTGAAACTGAATGTTGAAATTCATTTCGAATTTGTAGTAAATGGAAACTAGTTAAGCGGACTAAAACAAAACAAAGGATTGAAATAAAAATAATTGATTTAAATGAGTGAGCAAATAAATTGGAATTGAATTTGAATTTGAATTGAGTTGAATTAAGTAAAATGGAAAATTTGTCATGTTGGATCAAATGAAGCGAAGTATTGAAATGAAATTAGTAAGTGAAACTAATTAAAGGAATGACAAACTAAATGTGATTTGAAATGAATTGAATTCAATATTTATAAATGAAAGGTAAACTGAATTCATGTGGAATAGGAGATCCAGTTTGAATATAAGTAGATATAAAACCAAGTGGTAATTGAAAATAAATATAAGAAGTATATAGAATATTTATATTGAACTTAAGAAATAATGGTGAAATTCTTAAATAAATTTGGTATTGAAAATATACCAAGTTAATATATTGAGTGAAGGTTTAATAAAAAGTATTGAAGAGAAAATTGTGAATGAAAATCAAAATAAATGTGAATAAAAGAAAATTGATATAGTTAATAATCAATTAGAATAAATACGTGGGATGTACATATATTATTTTATTCGCATAACGATTTGATCCAGAATTCGAGCATAGAATTTCGAGATAGTTATATCGATTCGAGTTGGAATTTTTCACTTGATTTTCGACGGCAAACACTGGATATGGATTTTTGGTTGATTCTGGAAATTCTCTATCATAGTTTACGGCTATGGTAGGAGAATGACGGTTTCTGATCAAGAAACCAGATCTGAGTCCGCACTAGGAAGTTGGGTGGACGATACTAGTTCGGAAGTGAAATTGTGTGATCGAGTGAGCGATTGGATTTGATATTGCGTACGAATAATATACGGACATCGTACGGACTTGAATGAAATAATGGTTGAAACTTTTGTAAAGAAATGTGCAAAACGATTTTTAAATATTGCAACTGCTAAGTAGGATATACAGGTGTTCTAAAGGGAAATGGGATTTTTGATATCTGAAGATATATTTAAATTGTTCGACAAAGGTATGTATTTAAATTTCTATATTAAATTTGATGATTTTTTAGTCTAGACACTTGGCCTTTTGTTTTCTTTTGAAATCCGGGGTCCCGCGGTGGCATTTTATAGTCGTACCGAGCTAGCCGCGCAAAGGAGACGTTGGCGATTTTTTTCGAAAATTTAGGGAGCTAGAAAAATTTTGAGAAACTTTTGATAATTTAAAATTTGAATTGATTAATAGAACAATATTGTTTGGAACTTATGGGTAAGGTTGGAAAGTTAGTTAAAGTGATAATGGGTCTTTAATTAAAAGATTTGTTTTAGAAAATTGAAACTGTTGGTTTTGGGAAAATGATAAACAAGTTAAGGATTACTCTTCTTAACTAGTAATTTCGGGATGAAATTCTTTTAAGGAGGGAAGAATGTGACATTTGAAATTGAAAATATTTAATTGATTTTAAATATTTTAACGATAGTTTAACTTGAGTTTCAAATATCTTTGTTTGTTTGGTAATTAAATTATTAAATTTAATTGGTTAAAATGTTGAATCTTGATTTTTAAGCTGACTAAAATTCATTTGAAGGCTTGGAAAATTTATATTGATAATATTGAAGGTAATAGAACTTTTAAAAGTTTAATTTAAAAGTGATTTGTTCAGTTTTGAATTTATATCGTTTAAATTGACATTTAAAAATAGCCTTCCGAGGCACAGTCTCGGAATTCGACGAAACCAGTTCCATTGGATCCATAATAGTGTATTATTACCGGATTTCAATTTCCGTAGCATTCGGAGTTGTCATGTTGTAACGACTCGCCCTTTTGGACAGTTTAAACCGACAATCAAATACACATGCCGATTGCAAACCATTCAAAAGGGCAGATGGTTATTGGGGGTAAATAAGAAAAGAAAAGAAAGAGAAATAAAGGAAATGAAACAACACAGAATCTCGCAGCGGAACGATAAAATGTAATAGTCAAATAAACAATTCATGAAGCTGTTTATTATACTTTGACAATTATTTATACAACATTTATCAGAGTTATACATATACAACAGAACAATTAAAATAATGCAGCAGATAGCATGATGTAAGGGTAATAATAGTAATAGTATACCAAATCTTCGTCTTCATCCTCCAGAATAGATCTTCGAAAATCTGAAAAACTCAGGACTGACCTGAGCGTAATGAAAAGACAAAACACTCGAGTCAGGACTAAAATATCCTTATGAAAGTTAAACTAATCGTAAATAAATATGAGTGTCACGGCGTTAGAGACGTTTACGGGATTTGACATCTCATATCCAGTGTCAACGTGCGTGCAATAACTCAAGAGATGTTACGGGATTTTCCATCTCTTAAGGATCCGTTAAACTATCTACTATGTAGTAATGTACGCTAAGTAGATAATGCCTATCAGTAATATAAAGTATCAAAATAGCGTTAAGGCGTTACCATAATCCCCCTTAACACATTTTTATAATGCCATAGTTTATACAACACCGTAAGCCCCACCGTAAACTGGTGGTTATCAGAGGGTACCCCATAGGTATAACACAAAACAAAACGTAGTGGTCGCGAATAGGATTATCAGTATGACAAGGTACATGAGGCGATACCAACTAGGATACTAGTAGTTGCGTGATCCGGACTGATGTTGAGCATAGCCAGCAGCTACCCCAATACCGCAAAACAACACTCCCAAATCAAGGGGTGCACCCAAATCGCATCACAAATGTAATAGATATGGTATCGAAGAAGTGTGTCCGCTAGAGGTGGCAAACCTCAATGGCCCGGCGCGGCTCCTGTTTTAGTCATGTCAGGGGTCATCCAATATCGTTCTCTTTCTTCAATCAACGCGTTCACCAAACCATCCACTTCATTCTGGATCAACACTCCGCGTATAATAGTTATTAAAGTGCTTTTCGGTATCGACAGAGAGTATGTCCATATCTGATCCCGGTCTCTTTAATAACTACGTATTATTACACCGTTGGCTCTTTTACATTTCAAATCGATTCATAATTGATATCAAAATATCATGTTCGCTTCAAAAATCAAATCCATTTCAAATATCATCGTATCTATTCAAATGTAAGATTCCGTTTCAAAATCTTTTCCCGCATCAATATCTCATTTCGATTTCAAAATCATTTCGAAATTCAATTTAGGTTGCAACTTCATTTAACTCAATTCGTATTTAAATTCAGGATTTAAATATAAACATTTCACCTTATTAACCAGCTTGAAATTTTTTAGAAAATAGTTTTAAGTAGTTTAAAAGTAGTTTAAATAATTAAAATAGTTAAAAATACTTAAAATCTTTAAAATGGATTTAAAATAGATAAATTAGTTTAAAATAATTTAAATTGGGTTAAGTAGATTAAAATAGTTTAAGTATTCAAAATGGTTTATATAACAGAGTAATTTGGAAAACAAATTAAAACAGCTTCAAAACCAATCCATTTCAATTATAACTTCCCAATTCAAATAAATTTCAATTTCCAACTTACCGATTCAATTTCGATTTCAATTCAAATCAATGTCAACTTTGACTTCAAATTTATTCAATTTTACATTCACCTTCAACTTATTCGATTCCAATGTATATTGATTTTTAGCTTGATTTTTCAAAATATCAATTTTTAACACTTAAAAAATTTTTCCTTCAATGTTCAAATTTAAATCCCACTTACAAATATGATTCAATTTCAAGCTCAATTTCAAATATCATTTTATATCGCTTTTACTTAGTAATATTCAAAGCTCGAATTAAGGTTCAATCTTTTAAAACGAATAAATTTTCGAACTTCAATCATAACCTAATTTAAATTTCAAAGTCTCAACTTAAATCATTTAACAATTTCTTCTAACCAAAATCTATTTCAACATTCCAAACTCAATTTTTCGATAAATTCGATTTCTATAAATTTGATTTCTATTTATAACTTTTAAATCAAAACATTTAAATAAATTTCAAATCGACGATTTTAAATTTATTAATTTAGCCAATTCGGTGTCCGTATATAATTTTCTATCCTATGGCCAAGTAATTATTTATTTCAATTAAATGTCAGGGATGAATATATATCACTTAAATCAAATCACAAATTCATATGTATGCATAACAGGATATATATAAGCAAATAAACATCCAAACATTTAAATATCAACCAATAGCGTCCATCGAAATACATCATCCAATAGGCAATACAGTTCATGGCAATTTCATAGTTATCAATGCCAGGTAATTTAATCGTGATTCAATTTTAATTTCAATTTAACTGTCAATTCAAATTTCAAGGGTTAATTCAAATGACGATCTATATGACAATTAAATTTTATCAACCAACGACAAATAAAATCATAACACTTCATAATGTCAAATTTAACTAGCATAAAGATATTTAGTACGGGTGAGCGTTATAAAACACTCACCTTGATTTCAATGTAGTTCCAGCGTTTTATTTCGAATAAAATTAAACGAGCGTTTAATTTTACCCGAAATTCAAACTAGCTCCAAATGATTCCAATCCAGCTCCATAGCGTAGTGCTCGATAAACGAACCCGTCGCAATTCGTTTCGTCCAAAACGGACCTCGTATGAAAGAGATACAGCTTTTTAAAGTTATACACAAATTAATATAAATCAATTTCTATATTTATTTTTTATTTATAAACCCCTTTACCATCATAGCCGTGCGATTTGCATTACCCTGATCTTGGCCACTCCCCTTTCTTCCACTTTCTCCAGTTTCTTATGCGCAAACAAACCCAAGCCGCCCCTATATTGCTCGAATTATACTCCTCCTATATCGAGCTATAAGACGATCAACGAGCGCCATATCGAAGGCCTCGCCGTCGTGCACCACCGCGCCCATCCACGTGGAACTCGGCCCCACCTTTTTGCATGAGAAACGTGTGCAACCGATGGCGAACGCAGGCCCGTAGCGCCTCGATTGTTACACCGTTTCAAATCTCGACCGTTGGATCTCGAAATCTCGGAGTGCTCTACAATTCGTTAGTTGAAAATTTCGCGAATCGTTGCGTGGATTCGAAGAAATTGAGGGAGGAAGGAGATTGATTTTCGGCCATTGCTTACGTATATAGCTGCTGGGTTTAGAAAACCCTAGGTTTAGTTTATTTTGGAAAAAGAAATTAATGAAGTGCTTAAATAGAAAAACGACGAACACTATTTATCCGGCTATTCCGAACTCTGATTTACGCACAGTGACTGGCGTTTCTAGGGTTTACCCCGCGTTCCGGACAAAATGGAATAGGTTTCGGAAACTAATTCGATCGTCTGTGCGAGTTACAGAAATAAACGATCCATTTAAATTAAATCGATTTAAACTAATTTCTAGGCGTTTTGGCTTGCCCCGGACAAACGGTAAATCCGATTGACATGAAATTTGAAATCTTACGATAATATCACGTTACGGATCTGATGAAACTGGTTTCGTCGAAATCCGAGACTTTTTGAAAAATGGCTATTTTAACTCGTCAAATTAATATTAAAACAATTTCGATGCGTTTCGAGCTGCCGCGGTCAAACGTAAACTCCTATTGCTACGAAAATTGAAATCCGATAATAACAAACTATTACGGATCAAATGGAACTAGTTTCGTCCAATTCTGAGACTGTTCGAAAATTGGCTATTTTTCAGTCGATAATTAAATATTAAAATATTCAATTTTCACAAATTTACTTTTAATTCAATTTTAAAAGTTCTACAACATCATTCTTACTTTAATATTATAAAATAAAATTTTACAAATCATTTTTAATCATATTAAACCCGTTATTCAATTATCCAATAATTTCCAATTTTAAAATCTTATTAACTCTATTATGATCCCAATATAACTTATATTCACTTTGAAAACCAATCTGAATCATATTAAATCAAATTTCAAGTATTCACTCTTTTTTCATATATTAAATTTCAATATCAAATTGATCATATCAAATTCGGAATTTAATTATTCAAACATCTGTAATATTAAATTTAAACAATTTGATTATTCTTAAATCACTATCTTTTGAGAATTCACAACGAACTTAAAATTTTTACTTTTAAAACTAATTCAAATTATAGAACAACCATTTCCATTATATGGTTATTCAATTCCCATTATTAAATTATTCAATAATTTCCAAATATTTAATTTAAACAATTTCGATTATCCAATAATTCATTATCTTTTGAAATATTGAAATTGAACTTATAAGAATCAACTTTTAAGACCAATTCACAATTTAGAACACTATTTTTATTTTACAGTTATTCAATTATTCAATAAGTTTTAAATATTTAATTTAAACAATTTACCTGTTCAATATTCAATATTTGATTTTAAATAGATTTTACTTATCAATCAATTACTCTATTATACCCAATGAATTTCAACATTTATTATCCGATTCAACTTTTGATTTCAAAGGCATTCACTAAGTAGCTTTTATTTTCATCACTTGGATAATTATTGTTGCAATTCATTCCAGTTATTATTGTTCCAAACGAATTACAATTTTTTTTCTAACATTAAATCACGAAATCTTATTAAATTAGCTATTTTAATTATCGAAAATTTACGGGTCGTTACACATGTAATCGTACGATAAGCAAACGCGCTGAATTTAAGTTGAAAATTCAATGTAAATACTGGTCCATAAAGCTATCTTCTTCATACGATCGAATTTGGACACGGAACCTTTTTCATTGCATTTAGAATAGGGGTTTAACATTATAAACGCCTAGCGGCACGCCTTGATTAGAGATCGAGATTATGAGTTGCGAAATTTATACGATTTGAATTTGAAGTTAAATGTAAAATATAATATATATGTTTATTATAATAATATTTCATTAGGCAAATTACACATATTTGAATTTTCAAACACGTGTTCCACTTTCTCTGTTCAAATTAACACGAGTTGAAATTTATTTTTATCTCGTTCAAAATAACAAAGAAAAAAAAGAACCATCTCGTTCAAAATCAAACTGGATGTAGGGAAACAGGTTGGAAGGATCCAACTAAATTCCTCAAATTGTCTGAATATCATATGTGTGATGTGATTTATTGATAATTTGTGAATGATTATATTGATGATTGAAATTGTTGAAGGTTATGGTTTGGCCGAATGTATTTTTGGTATCGTAGGATACCAGAAATATGTAATTGAATTTTTGAAAATTAAAGTAGAAAATTTTAAGTAAATTTATTTTAGAGAATTGGATAAATTTAAAAGAGGGAATTTTAAAAGGGTAAAGATTGATTTTTGAAATGCTATCGAATAAATTCCAAAATATGAGGAAAAGATTTTAATAAATGGATTTTGGGTAATATTATTTAACAGTTGAAGAATTTTTTTAAAATTCACATTTTAAATAGTTTGGGAGATATAAAGGAATTTATTTTGAAAGGTAGTGATTTTGGAAATCAATTTGGAATTTGATTTGGTGTTTGAAATAAATTTGGAAATCAATTTGGAATTTGATTTGGTGTTTCAAATAAATTTGGCAATTGATTTAGTGTTTGGAAGTAAATTTTGGAAATTGATTTAGTGTTTGAAAGTAAATGTAACAACCCGGGATTTCGCATTTTATTTTAGTATCATCATTAGACGATTAATATGGTTGGCAAATTGCTATTTAGAGTTTTAATCGGGTAAATTCTTTTAAAAAAATTGTTTAAGAATTTATGGGCTTTATAATATTGGCCCATGCCTTTTTCTTTGTGCCGTGATAACTACCAAGGAAGACCTGATCCCCTTTTCATTTTCCATTCATTCGCGAACCCTAAAGCATACGAAAGAAAAATATGGCGGGCTCAAAAATTTTCTTCGTTCGATCAAATGAGGGCTTTCGCTCCTTCGTCCCAAATTAGGGTATTGATTTGAGGCGCCGACTCCATCTCCTCGTTCACAACTTGATTTCTTGTTCTATCTGTTGCTCGTCTCTGAGAAACTTCGGTCACTTGATTCGAGTTCGTCGTCGCTTCATTTTGAGGTGAGTGAATTCTTCACTCACATCTAATTCGATACGTACTTCAGTAGTGTAAATTTCGTTGACTGTTGATGTTTCTATGATTTTAACAAATTTGAATAATTTTGATGCTGAGTATTCTCGGTCATTTGATCTTGTTTCGTTATTGATAATTTCTTGTTCTCTAGTCATCTCGGCACTGTTGCATCTAGTGACCACTACGGCTTGATGTTATTAGTTTCATAGTTTGGGTTTTGTGAATTTCTGGTGACTTCGGCATATTTTGGTTCGCACAGCTGTTGACTTTGTGCATTTTTTTGTTGACATTGGCATCGATTATGGTGTTTGTTGAACCAGTGGGTATTTTCTTGTTGTGGTAGCTTCTGGTTTCACTATGGTTGCATTTGAATCAAGTTATTCGAGTTGCTTGATCATATGCAGTTTGCTGTTGAACTTGTTCCTGATTCGTTCCAAAAGTGTGTATTTTGATTATTTAATTTCGTGGCATCGATTTTGAACTCGTTTGTTTCCTTGATTGATATGGTTTCGATGCAGAACCATTCGACCTTCCCTTGGTCGTTACAGTAGCGAATTTCCTACATAACTTCGAGTTTCGTAATTTTGTTGCCTCCGATTTCAATGAATTCTTTACTGACTTGTATATTGGAGTCTATGCTTATAAATGAAAGTTTACTATAAACTATGGATTTTTTAACTTGTTTCCCAACCAATCATATTCCTCATTTTTAAACAATAAATTATATATACATACATACATACATACATATATATATATATATATATATATATATTAAGTGTTGTCATAGAAATGTTTGTGTATGTATATCGAGATTTTTGTGGTCTTCGAAATTTGTTGTTTTTGAGTGGTCTGGACTTGCTCGAGTCTGGTTCTGGTAGCCTTGCTTGTGCATTTTGATGTTGTTGACCACCGAGTCATTTTCAATGTTTCGCAGTTGTACTTGTTGCCTTCATGTTCATGTATGTTAGTACTGCGTCATGTCATATGCATTTCTTATGGAGACCGCACCATTCAGTTTTGTTACGGGTGCCTTCTTTGGTACATGAATGCATTTTTAACTTGCCTGGATTTCCTCTGGTCTCTGTAGTTTGATTTGAGTTGTATTGTACCACTTTTGGCAGATTGAATTGGGTGGTATTATGGCCTCGCCTCGGGTATGATATTTGCACTGTCCAGTTTACAGTGCATATATGTTGTTGTTAGTTGTCTCTGTTGGATATTGATTGCCCTTGCACTTCTATGTGCTTTGTTATAGCTTGTAATGTGTAACATTACCAGTTCATGGCGATATTTACACTGCTTGTATACAAGTATTCTTGTTCTTTTGGCACTACTGCACTGTGCCTTGAGGTGCTGTTTGGTTCTAGCCATATCACTGTTTGCTTCTTGGGATTTGTGTTTCTAATTACACTTGAGTTGAATCCGGTATTTCGGGTTTGACCTTGTGTTCGTTTGTGAGATTCCATTGAGCTTTTGTGTACATCATCACAGTAGTGGCAAGGCAGTGCACGCAAGCGTGAACTGCAGCCACACGATATTGCTTTTATTGATATTCTACTGCTTTTGAATTATTGAACTTTTGAGTATTTAATTGTTGTAGTGGCGAGGCAGTACACGCGTGCGTGTACTGCAGCCCTACTCGAGTTGGCATTTTAATTGATATTTCAATATGTTTTGGATTGTATCTTGATTTGGTTTAATTTGATGATTTTGTTGTTAATTGCCGTTTAGGCAATTCTGCTGTTTTTTTTTAAATTATCTTCATTGATAATTCTTTTCATTTATCTTTGTTGATGATTTGAATCTGCTGATTTGTTGTTTAGCACTGATATGCCTTATATTTACCGTTATCCGATTTCCTTGTTAAAGGATTGGATAGACGAGATTTATTGTGACTGTCGTCTATTTGTTATTTACTTATTCTTGCTTCTGTGCATTAATAACTGAGTTTGAATTAGACTGGCCCGTGTATTATTTTCTTTTGAATGTAATACTCAGGTCAGACCGAGTTATTACAGGTTGTAGATATCTTGCTTTGGGTTGCTGCTAGAGCTATGAAGTTTCTTTATATCATTTGGAGTAGATGTCGTCACTGTATAGGATGTTGTATATTCATGTATATTATTCACGATAATGTACTTGTGTATATAACTTCCTGAGTCGACAGTTGTAGTTGTATCATATGTATTGTATCACATGTATTGTAACTGACATCAGTTACTATATATATGAGGCATTTTTTTATCTGTGTTCCGCACTTATATTATCTGTCTTATTATTATATCTATTGTCCTAAACTATTATGAACCATCGTAGTTCGTTTTATACTGGAATTGGATATGTTGATGGGTGTAAATAAATAAGAGATGAAAAATAATAATATATACCACTCCTATCGAGATAACCAATACTAGTGTAAGGCCTAACTACGGATGGCCGCTCCTATCCAGCCTTATTCTTCGTAATAACGGACAGTATTTCTTTTAATACTCTTTGTTATTGTGAGCATAGAGGTGGGGCGTCACAGTTGGTATCAGAGCTTCAGGTTTATGGACATAATATAAAACATAACTTAGATGGAACATGTGTTACAACTATTAGTCGATGTTTTAGTTGTGTTTTGAGTCAAAACTAAAGTTTTGAAATTATGATGAAATTTTAAATATCTTTATTTAAAAACGAAAGAGAATCTGTGTTTTGATGATTAAGTAATTTGTGTCGGTTTATCAGAGCGCGCAGCGAAAACAGTAAAACTGTCTTCGCTGAGTACAGCTGATAACCTTTTTGATTTAAGAATCAAAATATAAAATTGAAATAAATTTCATTTGTTGTTCACATAGCTGTGTTTAATTTGTTTTCTTTGAAAATTTCGAATCCGATTTGAGGATCCGAAGCGATTGCAGTTATGTGATTTTGTTGAGATTTTTTGCTGTTTTGAATTATCTTCGTTGAAGATATATTTGAATGATTTCTTTGTTTATTTTGTAGTATACGTGCAAATTTATGTTGCACGTTACTGCATTATTTTTACGTTGAACCGATGTTTGGTTCTAAACGCATTTTGTTGCCGTTATTTTTATAACGGGATTTTTACATCGATGCTAAATTTTTGAAGCACGGTGTTTTGTTGACATTTTGAAGAATGGAAATTCTCTGGTGTTATATTTTGATGCGAATCATTTTGAGGAGATTTTGACGTTTAAAAAAAATTACAGTCGCTTTGACTTCAGTAATCGTCAAATTTTAAAGGGGATTTTCAAGCGGTTATCCCGCAATGCTGATTTTGAGATTCGTTTCTACGGTGTTTTGAGAAGTGCAATTTTCTTGTCGAAATTGTCACTAATATTGCTGTTTTTACCACGGATTTGCAAATCGTTTTAAAAATAAAATAGTTTTCAAAAAATTTATAATTTGCATTTTCAAAAGAATGAGGAAGAGATTTAAACGTTTCAGCAAAATCGAGGACTATGACCCCTTTCTTTTACTGATTCGCTTAATTTCGGACTTGTCCGTTTGAGAATGTAAATTATTACTTTTATAAAATAAATGAAATTGTTTTCAGAAGTTTTGCAGTTTGCGTTTTCAAAAGAATGAGGAAGCGATTTAAACGTTCAGCAAAATCGAGGATTATGACCCCTTTCTTTTACTGATTCGCTTTATTCCAGACTTGTTTGTTTGAGAATGTGAAATGTTATTTTTGAAATACACAATTTTGCACTTTCAAGGAAACGATGAAGAGAATTAAACGATTTAGTAAAACTCGTGGTTATGGGACGTGTGCGTTTGCTATTTTGGTTTTTCGGACTCGTTAATTGAAATATTTACTGTTTTGATGATTTTGATGATTTTCGTGTGCTTTCGAGCCACTATGATGGACCATCGGGTCATATTAGGACCTTTGGGTCAAATACCAGTACCATACCTTCGGGTCGTATGTTGGACCTTCGGGTCATATGATGGGCGCCAAAATTATGATGACGGTACTTGGTAGGCTTCGACCGTATGAGATGCACGTGCGGCGTAGCTAAAACTTGCCATATGATGGGATCGATCCACCTTTTATGTTGATTTTCTAGTTATCTTAATTGATTCTAGATATTTGTTGTTTCCAACTATCTGCATGTAATTGGATATTTGTTGATATGAGTTCTGATTATCGTTTTTGATAATCGGATATTTGTTGTTTCTGATTATCGCTTGTGATAATTGGATATTTTTTGATATGAGTTCTGATTATCGTTTTTGATAATCGGATATTTATTGTTTCTGATTATCGCTTGTGATAATTGGATATTTGTTGATATGAGTTTTGATTATCGTTTGTGATAATCGGATATTTGTTGTTTCTGATTATCGCTTGTGATAATTGGATATTTGTTGATATGAGTTCTGATTATCGTTTTTGATAATCGGTTATTTTTTGATTTTGATTATCGTTTTTGATAATTGAATATTTGTTGTTTCTGATTATCGTTTTTGATAATCGGATATTTGTTGATTTTGATTATCGTTTTTGATAATCGAATATTTCTTGTTTCTGATTATCGTTTTTGATAATCGGATATTTGTTGATTTTGATTATCGTTTTTGATAATTGAATATTTGTTGATTTGAGATTTGATTATCATTTTTAATAAATGGATATTTGTTGAATTGAGATTTCTGATTGTCGTTTTGATAATTGGACCTTTGTTGTTTTTTGATTACCGTTTTGGTAACTAGAATTGTGGTTTTGCGATTTGTGATTTGGGTTTTCTAATTATCTTTGTTGATGATAAGATTTTGCCGTCTTCTAATTATCGTATCGATAATTAGATATTGCTGTTTTGTGATTTCTGTATTCTGATTATCTTTTTGATAATTAGATTTTGTTGAGAATTTGTGAATTTCTTTTATGAAATTAAAAGGTTTCTTTGGTGTTTATATTCTCGACTTTTATTTTTCTAGCTTAACCAGTTTACGTTAGAAAAATAATTGTTATTGACGACCTTAATGATGAAAATTGCGGGGACGCAATTTTTATAAGGAGGGGAGTTTGTAACAACCCGGGATTTCACATTTTATTTTATTATCGTCATTAGATGATTAATATGGTTGGCAAATTGCTATTTAGAGTTTTAATCAGGTAAATTCTTTTAAAAAAATTGTTTAAGAATTTATGAGCTTTATAATATTGGCCCTTGCCTTTTTCTTTGTGCCGTGATAACTACCAAGGCAGACCCGATCGCACTTTCATTTTCCATTCATTCGCGAACCCTAAAGCATACGAAAGAAAAATATGGCGGCCTCAAAAAATTTCTTCGTTCGATCAAATGAGGGCTTTCGCTCCTTCGTCCTAAACTAGGGTATTGATTTGAGGCGCCGACTCCATCTGCTCGTTCACAACTCGATTTCTTACTCTATCGGTTGCTCGTCTCTGAGAAGCTTCGGTCACTTGATTCGAGTTCGTCGTCGCTTCGTTTTGAGGTGAGTGAATTCTTCACTCACATCTAATTCGATACGTACTTCAGTAGTGTAAATTTCGTTGACTGTTGATGTTTATATGATTTTAACAAATTTGAATAATTTTGATACTGAGTATTCTCGGTCATTTGATCTTGTTTCGATATTGATAATTTCTTGTTTTCTGGTCATCTCGGTACTGTTGCATCTAGTGACCACTACGGCTTGATGTTATTAGTTTCATAGTTTGGGTTTTGTGAATTTCTGGTGACTTCGACATATTTTGGTTCGCACAGCTGTTGACTTTGTGCATTTCTTTGTTGACATTGGCATCGATTATGGTGTTTGTTGAACCAGTGGGTATTTTCTTGTTGTGGTAGCTTCTGGTTTCACTATGGTTGCATTTGAATCAAGCCATTCGAGTTGCTCGATCATATGTAGCTTGCTGTTGAACTTGTTCCTGATTCGTTCCAAAAGTGTGTATTTTGATTATTTAATTTCGTGGCATCGATTTTGAACTCGTTTGTTTCCTTGATTGATATGGTTTTGATGCAGAACCATTCGACCTTCCCTTGGTCGTTACAGTAGCGAATTTCCTACATAACTTCGAGTTTGGTAATTTTGTTGCCTCCGGTTTCAATTAATTCTTTACTAACTTGTATATTGGAGTCTATACTTATAAATGAAAGTTTACTATAAACTATGGATTTTTTAACTTGTTTCCCAACCAATCATATTCCTCATTTTAAACAAGAAAGTGTGTATATATATATATTAAGTGTTGTCGTAGAAATGTTTGTGTATGTATATCGAGATTTTTATGGTCTTCGATTTTTTTTTTTTGAGTGGTCTGGACTTGCTCGAGTCTGGTTCTGTTAGCCTTACTTGTGCATTTTGATGTTGTTGACCATCGAGTCATTTTCAATGTTTCGCGGTTGTACTTGTTGCCTTCATGTTCATGTACGTTAGTACTGCGTCATGTCATATGCATTTCTTATGGAGACCGCACCATTCAGTTTTGTTACAGGTGCCTTCTTTGGTACCTGAATGCATTTTTAACTTGCCTGGATTTCTTCTGGTCTTTGTAGTTTGATTTGAGTTGTATTGTACCACTTTTGGCAGATTGAATTGAGTGGTATTATTGCCTTGCCTCGGGTATGATATTTGCACTCTCCAGTTACAGTGCATACATGTTGCTGTTAGTTGTCTCTGTTGGATATTGATTGCCCTTGAACTTCTATGTGCTTTGTTCTAGCTTGTAATTGTAACATTGCCAGTTCATGGCGATATTTACACTGCTTGTATACAAGTATTCTTGTTCTTTTGGCACTACTGCACTGTGCCTTGAGGTGCTGTTTGGTTCTAGCCATATCTCTGTTTGCTTCTTGGGATTTGTGTTTCTAATTACACTTGAGTTGAATCCGGTATTTCGGGTTTGACCTTGTGTTCGTTTGTGAGCTTCCATTGAGCTTTTGTGTACATCATCACTGTAGTGGCAAGGCAGTGCACGCAAGCGTGAACTGCAGCCACACGGTATTGCTTTTATTGATATTCTACTGCTTTTGAATTATTGATCTTTTGAGTATTTAATTGCTGTAGTGGTGAGGCAGTACACGCGTGCGTGTACTGCAGCCCTACTCGAGTTGGCATTTTAATTGATATTTCAATATGTTTTGGATTATATCTTGATTTGGTTTAATTTGATGATTTTGTTGTTAATTGCCGTTTAGGCAATTCTGCTGTTTTTTTTAAATTATCTTCATTGATAATTCTTTTCATTTATCTTTGTTGATGATTTGAATCTGCTGATTTGTTGTTTAACACTAATATGCCTTATATTTACCGTTATCCGATTTCCTTGTTAAAGGATTGGATAGACGAGATTTATTGTGACTGTCGTCTATTTGTTATTTACTTATTCTTGCTTCTGTGCATTAATAACTGAGTTTGAATTAGACTGGCCCGTGTATTATTTTCTTTTGAATGTAATACTCGGGTCAGACCGAGTTATTACAGGTTGTAGATATCTTGCTTTGGGTTGCTGCTAGAGCTATGAAGTTTCTTTATATCATTTGGAGTAGATGTCGTCACTGTATAGGATGTTGTATATTCATGTATATTATTCACGATAATGTACTTGTGTATATAACTTCCTGAGTCGACAGTTGTAGTTGTATCATATGTATTGTATCACATGTATTGTAACTGACATCAGTTATTATATATATGAGACATTTTTGTTTTATCTGTGTTCCGCACTTATATTATCTGTGTTATTATTATACTATTGTCCTAAACTATTATGAACCATCGTAGTTCGTTTTATACTGGAATTGGATATGTTGATAGGAGTAAACAAATAAGAGATGAAAAATAATAATATATACCACTCCTATCGAGATAACCAATACTAGTGTAAGGCCTAACTACAGATGGCCGCTCCAATCCAACCTTATTCTTCGTAATAACGGACAGTATTTCTTTTAATACTCTTTGTTATTGTGAGCATAGAGGTGGGGCGTCACAGTAAATATTTGGAAATCGATTTGAAAATTGCATATCAATGGATATTTGGAAATATAAAATAAATATTGGATTATTTTTAAAAAGTGTGGGAAGAAAATTTATGAGTTTGGGATGTAAATTCAAAATAAATCGAGAAGGGTTTATTAATTGATTTAAATGGACTATTTTGAAATGGAAAGTGTATTTTCCCTAGGAAGCCAAGTTTGTTTTCAAAGTGCTTTTAAATATAAATTGAAAATTCTAAAATTGGTTTCAAAAAGAATGTTTGTGGAGAAATTATTTTCATAAATTATTTTCAAATCTTTAAAGTAAATATTTATTAAGTTAATTATAAAAGTGACTATTTTAAAGATTTAATTGATATTTGATTCAGAAAATGGTTATTTAAATAATTACACTCTATTTAAAATTTTATTTCTAAAATTTGTTTTGGGTTTAAGTTTTATATGAGATATTAGTATAAAATCTCATAATCAATATTTTAAATAAAGTGTTTAAAAGTAGTTTTTATTTTAAGTGTTTCCAAATATGTTTTTGGATAAGGGATTTAAATTATCTTAAAGTATTTGGACTCGGCAAAATTTTCAGAATAAATAATATTTGAAAATTTATTCCGTAAAAGGAAAGTGATTTGAAAATTTATTTTCAAAGGGTTGAAGTGTGAAAATATATCTTGCGAAGTTATTTGGAAAATAAATAATTTGGGGAAAGTTATTTAAATTTGATGATTGTTGTGAATATTGTTTGATAGTTAAATAACCGACTATCAATATTGGCCTTCGTAATGGCATTTGAATTTGTTTTCAAAATAAGCACTCATTATTCGGTTAAGCTAGGAATGGTGGAGGGCATAAGGTCAGGACAGGCAGTTTGTAGGCGGAGCAATTGGGTGGCTCGGCTTCACATGAACAGGCAAGGGCCTGGGTGGTTTCAAGGTTGGTTTGCGGAGCTCGGTAATGGATGGGAAGGTTTCGCGAGGACGGCAGGCAGACAAGGAGGTGGCAGGTGGAGGCTTAGGCAAGGTGGGGAGTTCTTAGGCGTGTTGGCCAGTGAAGAACGAACATGAGAGAAGAGGCAGAGCAGTTTCGGCCATGAGCCTGAGGAGTTTGGTGAAAGCAAACTAATATATTCTGTTTCTTTTGTATATAATGGTTCTAAATGAAACAAATAGAAGACGAGAGGGCTGAAAGAAATCAAACGAAGCAACGTATAATAAATTGAATAATGGGAATAGAAAAATATGAACAGTCAAGGAATGAGAAAGGTTAAAGGTGATTACTGAAATTATTTAAATGTTAGTGACTGTTGGACCAAATGAATGGTCAGTGGAAAACCAAAGGGCTCAAATAAAGAATCGCCACAGCCAACCGTTTGCCGTTTTCACGACACACCAAGGTTGGAAAAACTGAAATGAATGTACCATTGAGATCAACATAACAAGATGATCAAAATGGTATACAAATATCAGTGGTATGATCATCCGATCAAAAGTCGATAATCGGTACCGAAAAGGCTGCTAATTTGCCGAAAATAAGATAAATGGAGCAATAGCAGTTAAAATTTGAAGAAACGAAATGTGACGCCTCACTCAGAAGATGATTTACAAATTTACTGTATAAAAATATTCAGGTTTGGAAAATATTTTATTGTCATCAAAAATTAACTGATTTAAATTTAAATAAAATTACACGAGAAAATAAACTTTCATAGTTTCGGATGAAAATTTACCATTTGTTATGTTAAAGTAGACATATTCAAATATTAAATTTTTATTTCCAAATTCAAATATTAAAATTTCACAAAATTCCAGTTAACTACAATATTAAAACCATTAAAATTTATGGGTCGCTGCAAAACTGGAAGAATTGATAGAAAATATAATGTCATATGAAGTGAATTTGCAAGCAAAGAAAGTACAGGTACAAGACAAGAAGAATCTAGCATTTCAAGCAAAAAAAGATGATTCAGATGAAGAGGATATGACACTTATTACAAAAAAATTCAATTTTTTTTTGAAATTCAAGAAGAATAACTAATTCGGGAGTTACAAAAATAATCCAACAACAACAATAGTAGTAGTAAACCATCAACCTCTGTCATGGAATGTTATGAATGTCATAAAAAGGGTCATATGAAAAAAGATTGTCCAGAGAAAAAGAAAAACAAAATCAAGAAGGACAAATTCAAGAAAAAGTATTTTCAATAACGAGGGATGATTCAGATTCTTCATCATCATCAGATAGTGACGGCGACAGTGATACAGAGCAAGCCAATATATACTTCATGGCTACAAGTGATGATGTAAGTGAATTAAGTTTTGAAGATCTGGTTGAAATTAATTCAGAACTAGTAGACTTAGTAAAACAAATTAAAAAGCAAAATAAAGAGTTACAAGGAAAACTGAATAGATCTGATTTAGGAGTTAGTATGCTAAGAGATAAAAAGAAAATTCTAGAAGAACTTGAAATGACTCAAGAATTCTAATTTAACATCTCAACTTTCTATGATAACTCAGGAATTAGAAATTCAGAAAAATAAAAATGATGATTTATCAGTAGAGATTAATGATTTAAAATCTAACACTAAAGTATTAGAGTTAGAAAATTCTAGTCTCAAAACTAAGTTAGAAGATATTAATAAAATTATTTCTAACTTTAATAAAGGACAAGAGAATCTTTCTACAATAATAGAAAATTCTCAGTCTACTTCAAATAAAATGGGACTAGGATATAAGAAAATTGAAAATCCAAAGAAATCTGAAAAGTTTAAAAATAAGATTTAAAAAATTAAGAAAGATATTAAGAAGACAGTTTATAAAGATATTAAAACTATTAAGATATGGATTCCTAAAACAAATTTAAATTTAATTAGGAATAGACATATCAAACATTTATGAAAACTGTTCATAAAAATAAGAATTATATTTTTAAGGGAATTCTGAACCCACTTGAATTTGGTTTCCTAAAACCTAACTCTTAAGACCCTAAAAGAAAAGTGGGTACCAACTTAATCTTTAATTTTTGCAGGTACCACTTAAAAAGAGAGGAAAAAGGATCTTAGACAGCGGTTGCTCAAAACATATGACTGGTAATAAGGACATTTTAACTAACATTGTCTACTCAAATGGAGGATCGATCACTTTTGGAGATTATTCAAAAGGTTATATCATCGGTAAAGTTGATGTGAGCAATAACGGTATCTCTAACTTACCTCTCATTTATGATGTTTTTTTAGTTAAAAACATTCTAGTATCGTTTAATTTCTTTGATGTTAATGGGCTTGTATAAATAGCCCAGTAGAATTTGAAAAAAATATGTTTGTTCATGATTGTTATTTAATATGCTGTTAGTTCACAATGCTTATGTGATAACATATTATATGGTTGTTTATTTCCTTTTTGGTCGATGACAAAGGGGAAGAAATTTGTATGACTAACCAATTTTTGCAGGATTAGATACGTCGCCACATATTCAGGGGGAGAAATATATAACTTCCGGTATATAATTCTTAATATATATCATTGTCAAAAACAGGTTTTCATCAATCAAAAAGGGGTAGAATGTTGAATCATGAATTTTGATTCATGACAAAAAGCTTAAACGATCAGTGATGAGACTATACGATCAAGCGACAAAAAGAGAATGAGATATGCAAGCTATTAAACTAAAAAGGAGATGAGACTACAAATTTAAGTATAGCATGATTATTTACTGAAGTTTTAGTCTTAGATATGGTTTATAATTGTTAAAAATCTTTTCTCAAGTAGTTTGCACATACTAAAAGCAGTTTTAAAGTTCAAACTTTTTAAATATGTACAAACTGTTCGCCGACGACCACGTTAATCGACTGACCGAAAACAACCAGACGACTGAACCTGTTCAGTGCATAGATATGCACCATTTTACACTGTTTTTGAATATTCAGTTGACTGATCGATTTCGCTTAGTCGACTGACCGGCTCTAATGGCTATTTTTCCTGAAAAGTCACTTCTAATTGCAAAGAGTTTCGATCCAAATTGAAGAGATATGGCTGCACCTTTTGATTGAAACTTTTTGTGAATAGTTGTAACTATTTGTTCACTATATAAACACATTAGAATCACTTCTCAAATTACTGAATTTTATTTTGATTTCTTGCTATATTCTCTACTATCTAACTCTGCAATCTAAAAGCAATCACAATCTATATATTGCATGAATTTGCAAACTAATTAATATATTCTTCGATTCTAAGCAATATCTTCCTTTCGTATCTTCACACACACAATATATACTTGAGGATTTGATTATAGGAAGGGTGTACTATTAAAGACGTATCTGTGTTATTCAGAACACAAGCATCGACTATTTATTTGTACCAGTAGAAGTCATGTTTAGTTGTTCAGGCAGTAAAAGCCCTCTTCGGCTGTTTGAGGCGGAAAAATCATGTTTGGCTGCTCAGGTGTTGTATACCTATTCCTCTAGGTTAAGAGAGGGGTTTATAGAGTTTAAATCCAGAGTGTAGTCTGGGACTGGATGTAGAACGGGAAGTTCAAACCAGTATAAAAAGTCCTGGTGTGCTTATTTCATTTACTTTAATACTATTATCTATTATCTAGTTTATATTTCCGCCCTAATGTAATATTTCATATTACACGATCCTAAGTGTTAACTAGCCACATGGCTTACACACCTTCTGGTAGGAATTTTTTTGGTTGTGATAGAGGTATGTATGAGATGTAGTGATGATTAGCAGTGGTCTGATTTTAATGTGAGGATGGATGAGCTGTTTGAAGTGTTTGGTCAGTGGTTGTTTTGGTAATGCAGCAGAGGTAAGGGTGTAGTAGTGAAGAATGTTAGGAACTGAGATGTTGGTTTTGATGACAATAACCTTTTTAACTTATCTTATTATAAAATATATACTAACACTATTGTCTAGATATATATGAATATTATTATGCAGGATATATATAAGGAAGATACTGGTTATTGAAGACTATATAGTATAAAGATCAAGAATGAGGAAATCAAGTTTGAAGACTCATGAGTATCAAGATCAAGATTTCAAGATATGTGTCTAGTTTTTGTTAAAACTTCATAGCGGCATGGATCTTCATTCCAAATTTCATTTGGGATGGAACCCATTTCTACCTTCTTAGTGGCTTTCAAACCCACGACAAGTAGCTTACAAACCTACGACAAGCGGCTTACAAACCCACGAACATCCTGGTTTTGTACAGGTTATCGAGTCATGATGTGATGAGATATTATGCAGGAAGAAGCTTGCAAAACTACTCCAAAATGGTTTTTCAAAATGATTTTTGAAATGATTTTCAAAAATGCTTGTCAAAATTTTTTACCTATAAAAATTATCTTTTCAAATGATTTTCAAAAGGATGTTTTAGCCTTAAAATATTATTTGTTTTTGTTTATGAAACATAGAAAAATTAGTTTATTTTACTCCAGAACCATTTCATCTTATTTTCCTTTCAATACCATTTTCAAAACAAATTTTACATTTTTTTAAACTAGGGATGTCGACATCATGGGATACCCCATGTTGACATGGTGGCCGTTAAATTCAAAAGTTTAAATTTTCAAATGAAGCGTCTATTCGTTTAAATCTCTTAAAGAATGGTAATGACCGTTGGTGCTTTATAAATAGCCTTCACAAATTAATTTTTTAACCAACTAATTTCTTGTTTTCTTCACTCCTTCTTCTCCACAAATCTATGTTCTAAAATTTTCATATTTTAAATATCGTACTGAAATTCTACCAAATTCTCAAGTGAATCAAAATAGAATTTCATCTTGTTTGATTCTATGCCCTCTCTCGAAGATCGAAGTGCTATTCAGAGTTATAGGATCAATTTGTAATCAAAAGTTTATCGAGTCACTCTATAAGGTGTGGTTGTGTCTGGAAATCAATTGGGTGATCTTGTGTCTAGTAAATCAAGAGAGTTTGCCTCGGACTCGAGATACAGGAGGGTACCTCAAGGCCTTTAGAAATTGAGGATTGTAATCTCGACATTGGTATAATAAAAATTTGTATGAGGTGGTTTGCCTTGGCAGTAATTATGCATACTAGGCTTGTAGAATGAAAATTTATTTACAATCAGTAGGATTGGACACTTGGAATATCACACAAACTGAGTATGTTGAACCAACTACCAATTTTGCCCGATGGATTGCTGAGCAAAAGAGTGTTGCACAAAATAACTCAAAGGCCATGAATATATTATTTTTTTCACTAGATAGTAATGAGTTTAATAGAGTGTTTGTTTGTAAGTCTACATTCGAAATCTAAAAAACTTTGCAAGTTACTCATGAAGGAACAAGCAAAGTTAAACAGACTAAAATTTCCATATTAACTATTCAATTTCAATTGTTTAAAATGCATCCAAATGAGTCTATTTCCGACATGTATTGTCAATTTCAAAATATGTCCATTCACTAATTGCACTGGGAAAAAGCTTTTCGGAGGAAGATCAAGTTGGAAAAATTTAAATTCACTCACTCCAGAATGGGATCAAAAGACACTTGCAATCGAAGAAGAAAATGATATCAGTCTAATGAAAATAGAAGAATTGATTGGGAATCTGATGTCTTATGAAGTTCAACTATAAGGAAGAAGAGAAAACAAAGCTACAGAAAAGAAGTCATTAGCATTCAATGCAACAACTGAAGATTCAGAACCAGACAGTGATGAGGAGATTGCTTTCATGATAAGAAACTTCCAAAAATTCCTAAAATATAGAAAAATGAATAATTTCAAAGGAAATGATCAAAGGAATTCCAGAAATAATACGGAGAACATCAACAATGATAGATGCTACAATTGCAATAAAGTCGGGCATCTTAGGAAAGATTGTATGTATCCAGATAAATAGTTGTTCCCTCCAAACAATGACTCGTCAAAAAAGAAAGAAAGGAGACTCATCATCCAGTACCAATGAAAAGAAGACGGATAATTCAAATATATGTTTTACTGCTATTCATGAATCAGACGACGATGGGAGTACAGATCTAAAAATAGGAATGCATTTACATGATTTTTAATTTTTCTTATTTGAATGGATGCTTGTTTGTTTGCTTGATTCTTTTTAAATTCCTTGAATTTTAAATTCAAATTTATCCCTTGAAATTTGAATTTTAAATTCAAAAATAATATTATTTTAATAATATTTTAAATATTAAGTTATTAATATTTAAGTATTACTATATTTAATGTTACCATAGGAATTATATAATTAAAATATGGGATATAATATATATACTTATTAGAAATTAGGAATAGGAACTTGTCCTTTGATTCAATAGGCACATGTCGACATACCCGGATACCCCATGTCGACATGCCCCTCAGAATTTGATTTCAAAATTTGAGTTCAAACTTTTGAATTTGCCTCCACCTTTTCACCAACTTCAATGCTCTGGAAAGATGCCTCTTGACCAAAGAACATGTCTGTAGAATCTCTATTTAATTCACTCTCCTTATCATCACTTTTCACTTTTGTTTCAAATTTCTCATTATCTTCAACTCCTCTCAAACTTCTTCACTGGCTTCTTCAAGCACTCTTAACACCATTAGGCTTCCTAAAGCTGTCAAAAATTTTCTTTTTAATGACCCGGAAGCTATCAAAGCTTACGTCAACTATGTAAACTTTAGTAAAATTCATAAAGGTAAATTTGCTATTTTTGAAGATTTTCCTTCTTATGAAATTGAAAATCTTTTTCTACAATGTTCTATTCTTAGTTTAGTAGATAACAAACAAAATGCTTTTGTATGTTATCCAAATCTTGTTAAGATGTTTTATGCAAATTTGAATCGTGGTTTTCATGGTGGGTAAGATGGACAAATTTGGGAAGAGTGTTAAAGGAACACAAATTGTTTTGGATTGTGAAATTTTGGGAAATATTTTGGGATGCAAGTATATCAGAATGAATCCCTCGGAATTTCAAGTAAATGAAGACATTTCCTCACTTCTTTTAAGGGGATGATAATTTTGAATTCAAAAATCATTATTTTTGTCAGAAAGAAAGAATTGTTAACCTTCTTATCCAACACACGCTTATACCAAGATCGGGAAACTATGACAACCCGACTTTTAAAGTTTGCAAATCTCTTTTTGTAGTTTTTGGAAATTATGACATCAATTAGGCTCAAGTTATTTTGGACGAGCTAAGGCCCAAGAATTTTATTATAGGAGAAAACACATTATATCATGGAATTTATCTCACTCGGATTTTTAATTACTTTGGAGTTGATTTCAAAAGGGAAGAATTTATAGCTAGAAAAGTGTTCAACCATGGAAACATTTCCCTTATGCAAATTCCATTAATGTTTCAACCATATGAAACACTTATAGAAAAGGAAGAAAGACGTGCTCACGAAGAGATGGAAGAAATGGAGGAAGAAGAAGAGGAAGAGGAAGGAATGGAAATTGAAGAGAAAGAAGAGGAACATCAAGAAAATTCCTTAGTGAGTATTGAATATCCTACTAATCCCACTAATCCATCCAATAAGACCATTCTCAATAATCAAAGAATTATAGTAGAAAATCAAAAGACACTTAAAAGATCAATGAGTAAGAAAATGGATAAGATTTCCACTAAAATCGACAAGTTTTTCGGGAAAATTAATAGAAAGCTTGGACTATCATCTTCTTCATCTTCATCTAACTAGTTTTAGTTCATGTTATCTTGTTTGTCTTCAAGTTCTATCCATGTATTTTTCTTTATTTTAGTTAATATTATGTTATTTCATGTAACGTTGACTAGAATCATTAATGAAATCTTTTATTTCCTGTTATTCAACTTCACTTGTCTCTGAAATTGCTTGTTTTTATATTATACAAATTTTAGTTGAATAGATTTGTTCATAATATTCGAAACAAAGCAAATTGTCTCTTTTGGCATAGGCATGTCAACATCCCACATCCCCCCATGTCGACATGCAATGGGCAGAAAGAAGTTACACTTTCAAATTTTAATTTCATGTAATTAACTTGTGTCTATTCATTTTAAATGACTTTCTACACCTATATATACCTGTTTCTTCCATAATAAATTATCAAACTTCATTTCTAATCACTCCCTTTCATATTTCTTCCTATTTCTCGAATTATGGCTTCTCCGATTAAGTATCTAAGTTATAATCTTGAGGAAACTCTCACTTCCTTCAAAAATATTCTTACGTTCATACTTCGTAATCAGTGTCACTTAGAATTGAGTCAAATGCAGATGATCAAGGAGCAAAAGAGACATTTCGACGCCCTTCGTTGGATGATCTCAGCTCTTAACAAGGATGATCTCGAAGGAAATCCACCAGTCACTCTCGATAAAGATAAAGAAGAATGGGATGCTATCAAAGAAGACCCTATCTTTGGAGAAGATCGATGGATGGAAGTACCAAGGAAACTCTAGTCATTCTGTATGTTATTTGTTTGATTTGATTGGTGTGTTTTAAACTTGATTGACTTGACTTATTTAAAACATTTGGTATGGTTCGTATATATGATTGGATTGAATAATTACTGTAAATATGATTGGATGATGATTGATTTACTTCTGAATTACACTTATGACCACACTTAGCACTTATTACACTTATATATGGATTACTCTATTATGTTTGATTATCTTATATCAAGTTCAGAGAATTTATTAGTAAGAAGTTTTTGTTGATGACAAAGGGGGAGAAGTTATAAAATAGTAGTTGGCTTGGAGTAAGGGGGAGTCATGATTGGAGTAAGGGGGAGTTATGATAGGAGTTATGGTATGGTAAGTATATTTTTATAAATACAGGTTGTCATCATCAAAAAGGGGGAGATTGTTAGGAACTGAGATGTTGGTTTTGATGACAACAATCTTTTTAACTTATCTTATTCTAAAATATAGACTAATGCTATTGTCTTTATATATATGAATATGATTATGCAGGACATATATAAGGCAGGTATTGATTATTGAAGACTGTACACTATAAAGATCAAGAATGAAGAAATCAAGTTTTAAGATTTATGAGTATGAAGATCAAGATTTCAAGATATGTGTCTAGCTTTTGTTAAAACTTCATAATAGCATGAAAATCTTCATTCCAAATTTCATTTGGGATGGAACTCATTTCTACCTTCTTAGTGGCAACCTACGACAAGTGGCTTACAAACCCACGAACATCTTGGTTTTGTACAAGTTCTCGAGTCCTGATATGATGAGATATTCTGCAAGAAGAAGCTTGCAAAACTACTTCAAAATGGTTTTTCAAAATGATTTTAAAAATTGTTTTTCAAAATGTTTTAACCTTAAAATTATCTTTTCAAAAGGATGTTTTAGCCTTAAAATATTATTTGTTTTTGTTTTTGAAACATAGAAAAATTAGTTTATTTTACTCCAGAATCATTTCATCTTGTTTTCCTTTCAATACCATTTTCAAAACAAAGTTTACATTTTTTTAAACAAGGGATGTCGACATCATGGGATACCCTATGTCGACATGGTGGCCGTTAAATTCAAAAGTTTAAATTTTCAAAAGAAGTGACTATTCGTTTAAATCTCTTTGCGAATGGTTATGACCATTGGTGCTTTATAAATAGCCTTCACAAACGAATTTTTTAACTAACTAATTTCTTATTTTCTTCACTCCTTCTTCTCCATAAATCTATGTTGTAAAATTTTCATATTTTAGAGATCGTGCCGAAATTCTGCCAAATTCTCAAGTGAATAAAATTAGAATTTCCTTCTTGTCTGATTCTCTGTCCTCTCTCAAAGTTCAAAGTGCTATTCAGAGTTATAGGATCAATTTGTAATCAAAAGTTTATCGAGTCTCTCTATAAGGTGTGGTTGTGCCTGGAAATCAATTGGGTGATCTTGTGTCCCGTAAATCAAGAGAGTTTGCCATGGACTCAAGAGACAGGAAGGTACCTCAAGGCCTTTAGAAATTGAGGATTGTAATCTCGACATTGGTATAATAAAAATTAGTATGAGGTGGTTTGCTTTGGTACAGGATTGGATGTAGGGTAACTCCGAACCAATATGAAATCCGGTGTGTTCTTTCCCTTTACTGCTTTTTATTTACTTTCTGCATTTGTGTTTGATTTTGTGATTGTTCTGTGATTAAGTTCTACATCTGTTTATATCATAATTTTTAAATTAGTCCATATAAGTCTTTGAATCCATTAAACACTATTCACCCCCTGTCCTCTAGTGTTAAATTAGCCTTAAGATCCTTAATCCGCGCTACTTTCAAAGAATGTTATATGTGCAGCGGCTCTGGTGAGTTGTATTTTGTCTACAATGGATTCAAGATGTGTGCACAGTGTTGAAGTGTGCAGGCTATGTTGGCGAGATGATGTCTTATGAATGGTTTATGGCTATGATATGTTTAGTGATATGTAATGTGGTTTGATAATTTAAATTGAAATATGTGATACGCATAGTGGCAGTGTGTGAAACATGTGATAAGGCATTGGATATAAGTTTGTAAATGCATAATAGAGCTACAAAAATTGAAAATTGAAAATGCCAACTGTAAATGAAAATGACATATTTTTGTTTTTGAGTGTGTGTGTTAATAGAAATGCAAATGGAAATAAAACTAGAAAACAAGCACACAAAAACAATGCAAACAAAAATCACACAAATGCATGACACAATTTTTTTTAAATGCAAGTTAACACACAACAAACACACAATAAAATAAAACGAAAATAATTCAAAGAATAGAAAATCAAATCCTCGGCAACGTGTCAAAAACTTGTTTGACGGCAAAATCTCTATCGGATTAGAATAAAGCCGATCAAATTTAAATTAAAAACTAACCGCAAGCGCACAGCATTCATTATTAGTACATGGAGAGTACGGGTTGATCCATAGGGAATTGTTTAGATTTTAATTTTTTCTATTCAATCAAATTAAACCAAGAATTGAAAGTGTTGTTAACTACAAAAAATTACAAAATCTAACTACTACAAAAGTGAATGAAAACTATGAGATTAATAGATAATTTAGAGATAAATCCACTCTCATCATCATATAAATCAACACAACATGAAATTATGATCTCTATTTTGGTCATTAGTGAGTTTAGTTGATATGTTTATCAATAAGTATGGATATTTGTGCTATTAATTAGCACAATACAAACTATCAAACTTTAACATACCCACTAAACCACTTCTTAACTCTCATGAAAATGACAATGAACTTGAAACTAAAATCTATTCTAAGCATGATCTATTAACTATTGATTAGAAATATAGACCGTCAAATTTAGATTCTAAATCCACTTACATTACCAAAATCAATTAACTAGATGATGATGGAAATTGTATTTATTTGAGAAAGCATAGCTTATGTGTGATTGACATCATAGACTATCAAATTCGTTAATAAACTTACATCAACATGCAACTTTCCATTAAGCACAAAAAGAGAACATAAGTTATCAACATGTTGAATCTACATGATAAGAGAGCTTCATTACCTCTAAATTGAAGGGGTTTGGCCTCTCATATTTGTTATCACTTCAACAAATGTAGATTGCAACATGAAACAAAAATAAAATAAAAGACAAGCTAATTAAAAAGAGAGCTAATTAAAATGAAATAAAAGCTAATCTACTTGCATAAGAAATAAAACTAAGCTACTAACATAAGAGGAAAGAGAACATGTAAATAGAAAAGAGCATGAACATATAAGAAAATTACACGAAAGAAAATGGCTAAGTAGCCATGAAAAAGAAAAGAATTTTTTTTGTTTATTTTTAAGCCTAAAATTAAAATAACTAAAGAGGAGGATAAGGAGGTTAAGAGCATACTTACATGAACATAAAGGGTGTTTATACAAGCTTTGAAAATCTAATCCTATTTTAGGGAACTACCCATACTACCATTGAGAAAGTGTGGCCACTAACTTATCATTTGCATGATATAATCCTCCATTTAAATGTGCATGAAACTTTTAGCTCCACTAACTTGTACATAGCTTCTAATTGTAGATTAAGGAAAGTGGGTAGGTGGGGTCCTCCATGATACATGGTTTGAATTATTTCCATCTTCATTACTTTGTATCCTCTTGTGCATGCATATTTTCCATAAAGAAACTTATAATTTGAATTCAAATTCCTACAAAATAACATAAAAATTTCCAACTAAGTTTTCTCAAATTAATATATGCACAAAAATGACCATTCTGCCCGTATATAAAGATGAATAAATGATGATTTGAAAATAATATGAATTTTGGTTTAAACATGTTAAAATACCCTATATGCTCATTTATTTAATTAAATTAGATTAAATATGGAAGTAAAAATATGCACATTTATATGCATATCATTTATTAATAAGAAAATCTTTAAAAAAGAATGCTTAAAAATAAAGCTAAGTATAAATTATTTTGGATTTATAGTAAACGATGTTTTGATGACATTTGTTTTTTTACCCTTCTTTTTAATAAGAAATAAAATTTTCTCTTTAAAAATAATATATTAAAGAATTTTTTTAAAATGTTTTACAAATATTTGTGATGTGAAAATCAAGCACAAGTCCGAGTCAAATGTTTTAAGAGATTCAATTTTTCATATACGATTATTTTGTTTTTTCCTATAGTTGATTTATTGACTATCGATCCTGCTATCTTCTTTGTGTTCGTCGATTCAATACGATTTTGTTGCTTGTTTGAAGCATTTGAACTCTTACTATTCTTAAAGTTAAGAATGTTGTTGAGCCAAGATAGGAGCAATATTGCCCTTACTTGTGTGGCTTCTTTGTTTCCCCAAGGTCGTACTAGTTCGTTTTGATAGTTGATTCATCGACTTTAGATTTTGAAATCCTTTGTCGGAAATGACTAAAACCAAAACGCGAGAGGACGTCAAGCTAAGTGGAGTTGCTCCCATTAGGATATTTTTGTAACGACCCAGAAAATTTTAACAATTTTAATTGATTCTATAACGTATTTAATTGAATATTTGTGAAATCTTATAATAATTGAATTTTTAAATAAAATGTTTATATATTTAGAATACGTATATTTAAATATAGCAGATTGTAAATTTTCAAATAATTTTATGGAAGTTTATTTAATTGAGAAAACGTGCTGTCCAATTCAAGCTATTAATTGCTTTAATTGATTTCTGAATCAGTGCGTAACGGTTTCTTTTTACTACCGTTAAAGATTTCTATTGCTTAATACTTTTCCAGTCCAGGTATACTTTTTCATTCGTAACCATTAATAAATTTGAGATCATCGACCTTGCTTTTATTATTCCTTGTAGTTTCGTGCACTGACTTTACCTTTCCCACTACCCATAATTTTCTCTATACGTTTCTTTTGCAATTGAAGCGTATATTTATATTTATGGTGGTGCGTTTATTCTGGTCTCTCTTTATTTTTGTTTTTAACTCTTGAAAGAATCTCAAATCATCAAGATAGTAGCATGCGTTCCTTCCCTCGCTTTCATAAGGCCTATAATATATAAACCACTTGCTTATAGATCCGAACACAACTTTGTCATCAAATTTAATGTTCCTTCCTCTCCCTATTATTTCGGTTCCAACCTTCCTAGTAAATGGCTTTAATAAATTTTGGCTAAATCATAGCTACGGACTTTTCAAATTTCTTTCATTTTATATTTATTTCCAATTCCTTCATTGCTTCAAAAATTTTGAACGTGCCTAATCATCTCAGCATGTATATATAATGTAAGCCTACCTTTCCTTGGAAAGCTATTGCTCACAAAAATTTCCTGATTTCTTTCCTTTTATCCATTTTTATATCCTTGACTTTCAAAACTCATTATGTGTTGTACAAACAAACAAAAATTTATTGCTTTAAGTTATAGCTAAATCAACTATTGACCGTTACAATTACTTTTTTTTTCATTTCAATTTATTACTTAAATAACGTTTTGATGAATTAATGGACAACTTTATGTTTCTTTTGCTTTTGAAAACTTTATATTTATAGTGTACGTTTCTTTTGCATTTCAAAAATTTGAAACATGCTGCCCCATTTAAGCCATTAATTGTTTTAATTATTTTTCTTAATCAACATATAACCGTTGCTATTTATTATTCTAGGATTTACATCCATACTTTAATCTCTGCTGTTCCATTTATTTCATTTGAAATCTAAATTTATTTACCATTCATTTATATGCCTCTTTCTCTTCCCTCTTTTACCTCTTCGTTTCCATGTTTCTAGGAATATATATATAGTATAGCATAGATTGCATCTTCTTTTCTCTCTGTAGGCTATTCGTTGCCCTCAAATTAATATTAAAAGAGGAGAGAGCTTTGTAAATATTATATAAAGTCATATAGCACGTTCACATATCAGATGCAGACCTACCTTTATATTTAAGAAACTAGCATTTTCTCTGTTGCCTGAAGAATGCCCTTCGCCATGTCATGTTGCTTGAATCACGCATGCATTCTTCCTTTAAAAATCGCCTGTTCTCATCTCCCCTCCATCTTTTCTTATTTCTTCCAAACCTGAGCATGAGCTCTCTCTTTTCCTTGGCCTGCCTCCTCCCCATGGCCGCATGCGTTAGTTGGCAAAACATTTCCTCTCTGGTTTTTAAAAGTAAGTACGCATTTTATTTGATATAAGTCTATTTTATATATTAAGAACAGTATAGATTGTGCATAAGTTTTATGTTTACTGCAACTATGGGGATTTTGAATTCCCTAACAGTTGAACTTTAAAAATAATAATATATTTCATAATAGTATATATATGATAATTGTTATATTTATAAACGTGTATATAAATATTTAACTTCTGTTCATATATAAAGGTTAGTATATATTTATACTGTATTATGTATATTATTTTAAGATTTTACGGTACATAGTTTTTGACTTTTGTTAGCATATAGTTATCGTACGGCTTTTAGATACATATGTTTTACTAACTAGTTGATAAGTTAAATATATATATATATATACATATATATATACGCGTTTTATTTTACTATTGATAGCTTACAATATATATATATATATACGCGTTTTATTTTATATATTTGGTTATAACAGTTTCAACTATAATAAAATATGCAATTTTATTAGCTTTCATATGTTAGATATATAAAATATAGTATTTCAATTTTCGTTACTGTTTTGGTATATATATTATATAAAATTGGTGGGTACAAGTTTGATAGGTCAATTTATAATATATATTTTTTTATGATTGTTTTAGTATTTTAGAGTCTACCGTACTATATTTTATTTTATTTTCAACAATTTACATAAGTTATATTTAAATGTAGGTATACATATAAATTTTCTATGGTAGTTTTACAGCACAAGTTATATCAATATTTTATAATTTCAACAGTATATGCTTTCAAAAGTTTATTTCATGTCAGCCTTAAGGTTGTTTGCACTGACTGATATACGTTGGATTTTTTTTAGGGATGTGCATTTTGATTTCAAGTATAGTCATATGTATAGTCATATACAAATTGGTAGAGGAAATATTATATAGTATATATATGGTTATATTAATATAGTCGGTCTGCACACCTATGTATATATATTAACCGAGGCATGCATATTTTGTTGCATATTTTATAAACTGTGTCTGCATATGTTGGCTAGTTGTATATAAGCTCACTTATCCTATTTATCTTCCTTGATCCAATTCTGATTTGAATTCGTCTATTCCTATTATCAGCTTTGATCATTGAACCGTGTCCATCTAGCTTTGTTTTGGAATTCGGATCTGGATTTCATAACTCACTTCTTTTTCTCTGGCCTCGAAAGGTGAGAAATCACTCACGATTAACATTCTTTTGTTTACTAAATTTGATTTCAATTGAGACGACAATTGAAATATGAGGCTGTAGTTATTTAAATTGTTATATATGCTATTATCTGTAACTATTCACTTATGGGATATGACACCATATCCTATTGTTTATATATTTATTTTGATGATATGTGCATGTTGTTATTATTATTTACATATCTGTTATCACTCTGCAAGTTCCCTGTTAGTATAGAAATCACTATGGGTTGAAATGATACATACCCGAACAGACTTTAGAATAGGAGAAAATCGTTATGGGTTGAAATGATAAACCCAAGCGATTTTCATTTAATTGAATTGGGATTACGGGTTAAATTGCTATCCACCCGTATACATTTAGTGTACGGATTGAAATGATAAATATCCGTAACACTTGACCATATGATAAGAAATATATACAGACATCGTTGGTCCATATATATAAATATTTTGAAATTTAATTCATTGTTTTGGAAAGAAATATATGGTCTTATTAAATGTGAATCCTTTAATTTTTTTATATACAAAGGGTAATGATATATAGACTTAATAATATTTAATTTAGTCAAAATTTGATTTAATACATAAATTATGCTAAATATTTATGTAAATTTTATTCCAAAAGTATTCTGCAATTTACTAAGATTGGGAGATAAATGTGAGTTTATCTAAATGGTATTTAAATAAGGATTTATTCAATTTAATCAATTTGAAATTTTTGAATGGGAAATTTAAGGGTATGATTTTGTAACTGGTTTTTTATTTAAGTGATTTAATGAATATTTCACGTTTAAATAAATTAAAGAAAATATTGAGTAAAATGTAATTTAAGGTTATTTAAATGATATTGTATCTAATGAGGGATTATTTTAAGACTAGATAATAATGAGGTTAAATCGAGATCTATATGGAACTATTAAATTGAACATTTAATTAAATATTAAAGCTTTGAACTATATTGGGATTTAAATGGTTTATTTTGAGATTCGGATATGTATTTGAAATCAGTATAGTAGAATTTATTATTTAGAAACTAAATTGATTAAAAAGTTAGTTTGAAATGTTGAATACTTAAAGTTTTGAAATATATTGAACATAAAGGGTATTTTGTGATTTCAAATCCGAATTTGAGATCGATAAAATTGAAGTGGTTATTTTAGAAATTGAGTTGAATTTAAATTAATAAATTGAGATTGAAATAGATTTAAATGGGGTAGTCGGGTTGATGTTAAACGATTTGTTAAGTTGAGGGAATTGAAATTTCTTTACTGTACAAATTATTTAATATATAAAAATACTATTTGGGAAGTATAGAGATATTTGAAGTGAAAATGATATTTGGTTTTGAAGTATAAATTAAGTTGAAAAGACTACGGTGTTATAGTGTATATTTCTATCTTTTAGATAGTTCGACCCTTAGAGGATGGTTATCCCAAACATCCTCTAAGTTAATTATATTTCAGTTGATATTTCACTTGAGTTAGATTTATAGATATAAGAATGTTAATCCTGACTCGAGTGTTTTGTGTTTTGCTTTACGCTCGGGTCAGACTGAGAGATACAACATTTGAGACTCATCTTCGAAGTTGGAGCTTTTCTTGAAGATCCAGCTATCTATCCCTTCAGTCATCCAGTTGATTGGTTCAGAGAAGCCATCTATTGCAACTGAGACTTCATGGCATTTGAACTATTCGGTTGTATTTTATTTCTAACTCTGAGGTATATAGTAGCTTCATGAACTACTGTTCTTTATCTATTCTGCTGCATTGTATTACTCTGTGTAAGTGATCTATGATTGATTTATTTACTGTATATTTTAAGTTTTGCCAAATTTTATTAACAATTCGGTATTTTGAATTATTCAAGTCGGACATGTACGGTTTTATTGTCGATTTGAATGGTCCAAAATAGCGGGTCATTACAGTTGGTATCAGAGCTTTGGCTCTAGGCAAAACCTAGCATATATGGTAAATTCATTTACAGAATCACTTTCGTTCGAGTTGAATCCCTTCTTTTTGACTTGATTTCCTTTGAATTTTGGAATGTCCCTCGGTTCCGAAATTCATTCTTGTCTCTCCCTGTTTATATTCGTTTGATTCTGGAGTATCTCATAACTCCACGGAATGAATTGTAAAGGGGGTGAAAACTCCTTTACAATTGGCATTGATTCACCGGAGATTCCTGTATCCTCGGTTTACGATGCTGCTATATCTTGGTATGCCGAATTCTATCTCTGGCAATCGAATGTCGATTTGCTTTAGAATTCCGCATCAATTATATTCCTGAAGTCACGGTTGACCCGGTTAAGGTCGCCCGAGATTTATAGAAGTATATCCATCTTCTATTTTGTAATTTGATTTTCTCAACCTTGTTTGAGCCTATCTTCAAATCAGGATTCTATTGATTAGAGTTCCTCTAAATTAAATCTCTATCTTTGTTTTGAAATCCATTCTTGAATCATCCTTTGAAAATCGGGTTTGTTGTATTTTAAAATTGTTTTATACGAAATTATTATTTTGATAACTATGATTTTATTCTATATATAAAAGTGAAAATGTTTTCGATAAGGATTATATACCTATATATAGCATAGATTGCATATTCTTTTCTCTCTGTAGGCTATTCGTTGCCCTCAAATTAATATTAAAAAAGGAGAGAGCTTTGTAAATATTATATAAAGTCATATAGCACATTCACATATCAGATGCAGACCTACCTTTATATTTAAGAAACTAGCATTTTCTCTGTTGCCTGAGGAATGCCCTTCGCCATGTCATGTTGCTTGAATCACGCATGCATTCTTCCTTTAAAAATCGCCTGTTCTCATCTCCCCTCCATCTTTTCTTATTTCTTCCAAACCTGAGCATGAGCTCTCTCTTTTCCTTGGCCTGCCTCCTCCCCATGGCCGCATGCGTTAGTTGGCAAAACATTTCTTCTCTGGTTTTTAAAAGTAAGTACGCATTTTATTTGATATAAGTCTATTTTATATATTAAAAACAGTATAGATTGTGCATAAGTTTTATGTTTACTGCAACTATGGGGATTTTGAATTCCCTAACAGTTGAACTTTAAAAATAATAATATATTTCATAATAGTATATATATGATAATTGTTATATTTATAAACGTGTATATAAATATTTAACTTCTGTTCATATATAAAGGTTAGTATATATTTATACTGTATTATGTATATTATTTTAAGATTTTACGGTACATAGTTTTTGACTTTTGTTAGCATATAGTTATCGTACGGCTTTTAGATACATATGTTTTACTAACTAGTTGATAAGTTAAATATATATATATATATATACGCGTTTTATTTTACTATTGATAGCTTACGGTATATATGGTATAAGTTTGGAAGCCTTCTATTAATATACGTATTTTTATATGTTGTATATATTTGGTTATAACAGTTTCAACTATAATAAAATATGCAATTTTATTAGCTTTCATATGTTAGATATATAAAATATAGTATTTCAATTTTCGTTACTGTTTTGGTATATATATTATATAAAATTGGTGGGTACAAGTTTGATAGGTCAATTTATAATATATATATTTTTATGATTGTTTTAGTATTTTAGAGTCTACCGTACTATATTTTATTTTATTTTCAACAATTTACATAAGTTATATTTAAATGTAGGTATACATATAAATTTTCTATGGTAGTTTTACAGCACAAGTTATATCAATATTTTATAATTTCAACAGTATATGCTTTCAAAAGTTTATTTCATGTCAGCCTTAAGGTTGTTTGCACTGACTGATATACGTTGGATTTTTTTAGGGATGTGCATTTTGATTTCAAGTATAGTCATATGTATAGCCATATACAAATTGGTAGAGGAAATGTTATATAGTATATATATGGTTATATTAATATAGTCGGTCTGCACACCTATGTATATATATTAACCGAGGCATGCATATTTTGTTGCATATTTTATAAACTGTGTCTGCATATGTTGGCTAGTTGTATATAAGCTCACCTATCCTATTTATCTTCCTTGATCCAATTCTGATTTGAATTCGTCTATTCCTATTATCAGCTTTGATCATTAAACCGTGTCCATCTAGCTTTGTTTTGGAATTTGGATCTGGATTTCATAACTCACTTCTTTTTCTCTGGCCTCGAAAGGTGAGAAATCACTCACGATTAACATTCTTTTATTTACTAAATTTGATTTTAATTGAGACGACAATTGAAATATGAGGCTGTAGTTATTTAAATTGTTATATATGCTATTATATGTAACTATTCACTTATGGGATATGACACCATATCCTATTGTTTATATATTTATTTTGATGATATATGCCTGTTGTTATTATTATTTACATATCTGTTATCACTCTGCAAGTTCCCTGTTAGTATAGAAATCACTATGGGTTGAAATGATACATACCCGAACAGACTTTAGAATAGGAGAAAATCGTTATGGGTTGAAATGATAAACCCAAGCGATTTTCATTTAATTGAATTGGGATTACGGGTTGAAATGCTATCCACCCGTATACATGTAGTGTACGGATTGAAATGATAAATATCCGTAACACTTGACCATATGATAAGAAATATATACAAACATCGTTGGTCCATATATATAAATACAAAACAAGAACAATAATAAAAAAGAAGTCAACAACAAATTTGAAACAATGTAAAATAGACTCCCTTCTTTCTTTACATGATTATGTTGCTAGAGATGTAGCTTGCTTCGAATGTGCACTGTTATGCTGGAGTTCTTTGGCCGAGACTTACAATTGCTTGCTTTGATGCTCACGTTTGTTGCTGTTTGCGGGAGATACTAAATAGAATGGTATTGTTGCTGTTGTAAAAGCATCTCACGTCTATGTTTGGAGTTTGCTGATAGAGAGGTGCTTTGTCTTGAAAAGAGGATCTTACTTGATATTAAAAGGCTTATTTTTCCTATTGTATAATAGATTTGAAGTACTTCACATGGGTAATGCTTCTATAGAGATTGCGATGATAATGAACATAATTTTATAAAGGAGACGATATTTGATGATTGGATTTTGTTTGATAGATAAGCTTTGTTCTTATATCCAATGATTTTCTTTTGATGTAATGTGCAGTTTTTATAGGATCATAGAGGGGATGTGTATGTAAGGAAATAAATATCAAGATATATGAAGAAGGAATTAACTTGTGAGACAATTTGTTTCCCTTTATACATAAAAAAATCTATATATAATGGGGAAACAAGTATGTGTGAGGATATATGGAGAATGATTTGATTTCGAAGATAGTTTGTTTCCCTGTATACAAAATAAAATCTATATATAATGGGAAATACATTATGTTGTATCTTTAAAAATATGTCGTGTGGTCGTGTATACAATGATTTCCTTCCGTTATCTATTTCTTTCCCATTCTTTATATATATTGCCTTTGATTGTGTATATATTTCTTTGCTTCTGATTTGTAGTTGTTTCACTTTCTCTTTATGTAGTGTTTGATTGCCTATTAAAATATTTCCTCCCTCGGATCTTTATTTATTTCATTTTCTCTGTATACACAGGATTTTTATTTTATTGAAAGAAAAAATTCATAACCAGTAAATATACACATTATTAGATATAATATATATTTATTAAAATCAAAAGGAAATTAACTACAATATCTGACAATATTTCCTTTTTGATAATAATAAATATATATAATTTTCAAAGTAAAATTATGTGTTTGAAATGCAATACGTATAAAATGTATGAAATGTAATGGATGTTAATCTAAATTGAAATAAAATTGTGCTTTGATGATTTTTAAATTATAACACTCTCTGAAAGCAAAATCAAGTATAAAAATATATTTGTTATCATCAAACAAGACGTATACTTCACAAATTAGGCAGACTTCGACCATTTAATACCTTATTTATGTAGGATTGTTTTCACCGTAGAGGGTGGTGAATAGAGTGATACTAAAAATTAACGTGGAGATAAAAATAAGCAGAAAGCAATGCATAAAAGATCACACACAGTTTTACCCAGCTTCAGTAAAAACTGCCTACATGCTGCCCCCAAGGTTTCTACTAGAAATTAGGTAATTAGACGCTTACAAAAACACGTAAACTCGCGACACTCGCCAACTCGATTAACCTAACTCTAAGCTCAAAACCCTGCCACAACTCAGCCACTAAGTTGCAAATTCTCTAAACTACGCCACGTAGTTTGTAACCTAGTTAAAACTAGAGTTTGACTCTAATAAAAACTAAAAACAAAGAAAAGTGCTAAAAATAAATACAAAACCCTAATCAAACTTATTCAGCCCAATTAAAAAATAATATTGGCCCAATTTAAAAATATAAGCGAGTTCAAAGAAAATGATGCTCTTGTATATTCAGGCCAATATTCCTCTTTCACTTTTGCTTTAGGGCTTTGTTGAATTTGAAGCTGCTGCTTGGAAATTCAAATCGATTAATTTTGATGCTCTCGTTCCTTGATTCGCCTACTGTTGCTTCAATTGTCGAGTTAGATGTTGATTTGAAATGGTATGTGTTTTGTCCCTTTACGATTTTTGATTATGCTCGACTTTGATTTGAGTTTTGGATTTGTTATGATTTTTTCTAGGTATGCTCTCTGAATTTTTGTCACAAACTCGAATGGTTATGTGCTGATGATGAATTAGGCATTTATAGGGATTAAAATGCTATAATCTTATTCGTATATTTTGATTTGAATTCTTCAAATACTTTGCTTGGCCATCCGATTCTTGCTTGAACGACGTGATGATTTTTGATTTGTTCATTTCATACGTGTTACTCTATGAATTTGAATTTTTCTTAAACATAGTCGAGTCGGTTCCATTCTTTTCTTCTATGACTTTTCATCTGCTGCTTCCATCTTGCATTTGAATTTCCAATATGTTTTGACTTCATGAAGATTGAATGGTTCATTATGATAACAACTGCGACTTTATCCAAACTGCTTCCTGAATAATTTTCGATTTCTTCTGTTGTATGCATGTGCTTTTCTTGTGTACCTTGCTCTGACCATATGAGCATATGCATTGCCATATTCAACTTTATCATATGAGCATATATGCATTACCATATGAGCATATGATTTTCTTCTGTACCCTCTTGACTTTATTCAAACTGTACCTTGTTCATGACCCATGGTTTCACAATTTTTGCTATATTATAAAACATGTAAAATGTGACCATTAACTAAATGCTTGAACTCTCGCATGCCTTGTACTAGTTTGAACATTGTGATTTTTCTTAGAGTTAAATTGTCGTTTCCATGTATATGCATACATATATGTAAGTAATGTGTGTGATTGCTTTGGTGCCTTGTTATCTCTTATGTTACTTTAGTCTGGTTCCATTTGTTATACATGTTGAATGCTTGCATATCCATATGTACTGATCTGTATTGGACCCTGCACTCTGGTTGCATATGTATATGTCTTGTGCACCACTATTGCTCTGTCCACCCGTGTGCTAGTTGCATCGACTCATTTTATTGATCTGGTCTTGTTAGCCTTGTATTGCTTCAAGTTCTCTGTTTGAAGTCATGTTGCATACTATTGTTTTTGTGAGCATTCCTAAAGCTTGTTGTTGTCGTGAGCATCCATATGAATGTTGTTGTTGTTTTACATTTCTTAAGCTTGTTGTTGTTTTGCATTCCTGAAGCTTTTTGTTGTTATGAGCATTTAAAGTCTGGTACTAAACTTTGCTTATGTTGAAACTGAGTGTCTGGTTTGGTGCAATTTGGTATCGTGGTCTTCTTTTAGTCGAGACTTTATGTGTATAATGTTTAGAGAACTGCCTTGATACATTTCGTGATCTGGTGCACTTGATGTCTTCATATATGTATATGCCTGTTTGCATTTTGGAGTGGTCTTTGGTACATTTTGGTCTTTTGTTTGCACAGATGCTTCTGAGCATGTTTGAAGCTCTGTTGTCACCTCTATTGCATGTTTGTGCATATGGTTAAATCTCGTGTCAAACTGATCTGATCTCATGTCTTCGCTTTGCGTTCATGTTTATGTGATTCTCTAAACTAGACTGTTCTGGTTGTGTTGAGTTGCATGATCACCTGATTCAAGTCTGTTTGTATGTTTGTTTGGCCTTCATGTGCGTTTATGCTCCATTGAATTTACCACTGGTCCATGTTGTACATACTAGTCCGGTTGAGCTTTTGTTTTGGTGCTGGTTGGACTTAAACTGATATATATATATATATATATATATGCATATATGTTTGGTGCATTTGAAACTTTGTGACATTGTTTTGTTCGACGGTCATTTGCACTTGAGTTAAATCCAGCCTAGGCTTGGGTTTGACCTTGTACTCACATGTCTCTGTAATTTTAACAAGCAAGTGCATATCGGTATGCACGACCTTGTGGCATGTACAGTGATACACTGTGCATGTCATAAGTTGTTCGTGTAAGATGAATTAAAAAATAAATGATGACGAGCAACACAAATAACCGAGGCAAATAATATTTTCAAACACACACTTTATTGTGCACTACAAAAATATTTCTTTTTTCAATTTTACTACGTTAGTGTTTATTTTGCAGATATTTCAGATGCGAGATACAGGCTGGAACATAGTTGAAGATCAAATGAGAATGTTGAATGAATTATGTAGTGCGGTGAAATATGTATGGGAAATTGTATATTAAAAATTGGGTTGTAATTGAAACTTGTATAGTAATTGAAACTGTGTAAATGTACGGAGAGCTCAAATTTGTACTATTTGAATTTGTAATAAAATATTTGTTTAAATATGAATTCTGATTTATTTATTGTATTCAACAAATATTTATTTAATTATGTGGAAAAATAGAATAGTATAATAACAAATACATTTAAATGAATATATATATATATATATATATATATATATATGTTTATTATCATCAAACAAAAATCATATACTAGTATATTCTACAATTTAAGGCATTATTTACCACCCATAACCCCAAGATGGACTCCTCACTATTAACTATCTAACTGACATAACATAGAATCTCTTCAGCCGCTTAATACTTCATATTGAAGCGGACCCTTTCTTGAGATATCCTCTACTGCGCCAAACCCATAATCTCGACCATTTACTACTTCCTAAATAGAGAAGAGGCAGGCCCTTACACAATAACTTATTACCTTCATCTCTGAAGCAGGTCCTTCGTATTACGATCCATATCCTATAATGACGTGTCACAATAGCCCGACTTTTTGTAGTTACTGATAGCCAGATTAGCTAGGCAATTAACCCTATAAAATTTGGGACTAACCTCGCGTCATCAGAGTTACTTATTATAAGTGATTTTTCACATCGGTCCCAAAGTCATGTTTCTGGTAGCCAGATTAGCTGGACAGACTTTCATGTGCTTTTGACTGACCTCGCATCCCTATAACTTAGTCATAATCTGTATCACTCTCTACACATATTATCACACATCTTGCCATTTCAAAAATCAAGGCCTAATAAGTGATCTTTCTTATTTTGCATTAACATAAATTACCTTCCTAAGGGGGATTTTAATAAAATTAATAACCTATTTTACTACACAATTATAAGTTGAGTATGCGCACACACACAAACACACGCGCGCGCTTAGTAATTTCTAAGCAGGTGGCCCTAAACTAGCTTTTAAATGTTAACTCTTTCAACAATTATATAAGTCTTATTCCATATTATCAACAGTACCAAAATTCCAATATTCATATCCAAAAAATCCAATCAATAGACTTGTATACAATAAAAATTTAAACTCAACTTATCACATTGAAATAATGGAATATATTGACACTAAAAAGTTACAATTTCAAATTTTATGCTCTATTCAACTCCTTTTTTACATGAAAATAGACAAAGGAATTTATATTTAATTCATGGAAATAAGCTGTGCAAACTAGAATAAAATTCGTACCTTACATGCTATTTCTAAATCGAAATCTCTTAGCCAAATTCAATGAGGAAGAAAATGACTGGAACAGAAGGTAAAATTAACAAAAGTGCAAATCTTCACAAATTCCAACATTGTGACATAACTAGTTTGATATTTCAACCTAGAATTGACACTTCACGTTGAAGGAGTTTTGGGGGTTTATAATATGATATTTTCGCAAACCAAACTCCCCACGGCATATTCAAACCCAAACTATATTAATAAATTAATAAAATAGAAAATCTAAGATTTTCACTCATGGTATACCCTTAGCTTTACCTCCTTTGGATTTGACAAGCATTCGACAATCTTTATCGGATCTGTTTTTTGATATATAATCAAGGGATTTGTACATATAGATTAGATTCAGAAATTGAGGGATTAAAGGAGAATAGATTGAGAAATAAACAATAAACAAAAATAGATGTATAGGATTTCTTACCTGAAACCCTAATGAAGTTTTCTGAATCTATGAAAAGTAGAACTGACAGAGCTTCGCTAATATTCTCAATATATGAGTGAATAAAAGTGAGAATCCTAGGGTCTTATTTATAGTGGTTGGAACACACCGGAAGCATTCCATGAAGGTCGGTTGGAAAATATAAAATCCAAAACGTTCAAATTCACAAACCCTAGCCACCACTTTGCAGTCAATGGTCGACCGCCCTACCCTACCAGTCGATAGATACTAGTCGACCAGTCTTGGGGGTGGTCGACCATGAAATTTTCTTTAAGAATATTTTTGGTGTCGTTATTTTTTTATTTATTATAGTTCTCAATTATAGTTTAACGTTAACGTTAATGTTAAGTTTGATTAACCCATAAGTCTAACTACTGTTACTTTTGACTTTAAATTTTAAAATTAACTATTCATTTGAATTTGAATTCTGTTTAGATTATTTTAAACTTGAAAACTTCAAACATCCATAACTTTTCCGTTTGAGCTCCATTTCCAACATATTATATATAAATTTTGATCAAAATTTTGCCAGAAATGCAATGGCATATCTTTCGTGATCAAATTTATATATGGTTGATTTTACGTGGTATTACATCCATGATAGTTAACTTTCCATAGGATTGTACTAAGGACTATATGAATTGGTATGTTTTGAAGTGTCATCCGATGGTACAAAATCCCAAAGTTAGAAAAATTCATGCAACCGAAAAAACATTTAATCTGAGAAAATTGGTATGTTTCTACTTGAAAACTTATTTTATAACAGTACTAGTTATACATCTGTGTACATATTCTTAAATATTTATTTTTAGGTTGTTTGTGACGACCCAAAAATTTTAGATATTTGAAATTGGATATTTAATTGATTTTAAATATTTAAAAATTATTTTCTAACTTGAATTTCAAATATCATTATTTATTAAATAAATTAAATATTGAATTAATTACTGGAAGGTGGGTTGTTGAATCTAGAATTTCTGGCTTGTTAAAAATAGATTGAAAGCTTATAAAATTTATAACAGTGATACTAGAGATAACAGATGTGTTAAAACTGAATTTGAAAGTAATTTGTTCAGTTTTAAAAATATATTGTTTAAATTGATATTTGAAATAGCCTTTCGAGGCACAGACTCGGAATTCGACGAAACCAGTTCCGTTGGATCCGTAATAGTGTAATATTATCGGATTCCAATTTTCGTAGTGTTTGGAGTGACAATTTGGCCCGTTTGGCCGTACGGTAGATAAATGCAATGAAGTCTATATCGAAAATCTAATATTTTAACTAGGTCTTAGGAATCGAAACCTTTTTCATTGCGTTTGGAATAGGGGTTTAACATTATAAATGCCTAACGGCACGCCTCGATTGGAGATCGAGATTTTGAGTTGCGAAATCAAGACAATTTGAATTTAAATTCGAATAAATAATATTATTTCATTAAAATATTGTGGCAAGCTTTTGTTATCTTGTGTTGGAATTAGATGCATGTGTCTTTCCTGATGAGCATACGCGTCATCTCTTTAGATTTGAAAACCAACACGGTAAAAAAAGAAAAAAAAGAAAAGCTCGAAAAAGAAAGCTACCTCCTTCTTTTCAGCCGAGTCCACTACTCTATCTCAAATTAATTTATGGCCGCTGTAAAAATAAAAAAAATCGCGATTATTTTCTTTTCTAGGTCGATAGCAGTTCGTTCAAATCTATTCAGCCGGCCTCGAAATCAAATTGAGTCCTTCGATTCTAATCGTACCCGTTCGATTTCATATTGAAGCTTATTAAGCCGATTTCGTTTCCGAGTAAGGACGAGCACGTGAAGGGGAGGATCTCGCGATGATGAGTGACATCATGAGATGGAGGCACGATCGTCGAGGGGAGGCATCGCGATAGACGTTGTGCTGTGAGCAGCACACGAGTGGTGGCAGCGAGCATCGGCGGCTTGGCGAAGGAGGTCTGGGTTCGGTATTGCAGCGAGGTATATATATTATTTTTTTAGATTAATATATATATATATCCGTATAGATTTTAAAATATACATATATTACAGTATGGCATAGTAAATTCTATTTTATTTCATATGTTAGAGGGAAGTTATTTTGTTAAAATTTTATGAATACATATATTTGTATGTGAAGTTTAAACAGGAACATATATGTATAGGAGACATAAAAAAATATAAAAAATAAAAAAATATGTGTATATATATAAGGCTTGGCAAGATATAGGAATTCCAAAAATGTTGAAAACTTTATATGAAAATTAGATTTTTAAACCTATACAGATTATTTTATTATATATATATATATATAAGGTAGTTTCAAAGGAAAAATAAATATACAAATATATATATTTTAATTTACTAGTTATATTAACATAATAGATTTGGTGATAAATTGGTTCAATTAACTTATTTAATTTTTAAAAAAAAAGGGAATTTAGTTTAAAATTTAATTATTTGTTGAAAACAAAATCATTAGTAAAATTTAAATTTATTAGCTTAAATTAAATTTCTTAAATGGAAGTTAATTGATCGATTAGTTCAAATATTAATAAAACATCTAATGTTTATACAAGGCCTGAATCCTGATGGAAACAAGCTGGTTTGGAGTGGATTGCAAATTAAAAAGCAAAGGTGTAACGACCCACGAATTTTGATAATAAAAAATTGTTAATTTAATAAGATTTTGGTAATTAAATCTGGAATAAATAAAATAATTTTTTTCTGAAATTTGTTAATTTAATATGATTGTGTAATTAATACTGAAAGAAATAAAATTGGGAATCATATTTATGGAATAATAACGAGAATGCAAGCTAAACAATGCTAATGAAGGTTAATAATTAATGGGTTGAATGAAATGCCAATTAATGAAAATATGTTATACTTGACTATAAATGGAACATAAGCGAATAAATGAAATATTGGATTTAGCAAGGATATAATAGATAGTTAATGGAAATTAGATGAAATAAGTATTTTGAAAATGAATGGTAACATTGATTTGTAAGTAATAAAAGCTTATTAATGTGACTAAAGGTTAACGTAACGATTATTGTAAGTTACCTATTTATGTAGCTTGTTAACTTAAATTGGAAATCAGTTACAATTATTATAATTTAATATTACATTAATGTTAATCAAGGTTATATTTGGAAATAATGTTAATGTTATTCATCTTTGGACTATTTGTTGAATTAATTAATGAAATAATACAGTGTTAATGGTAAGTAATAAACTTGTAAATGTAAGTAAAAGTAAATAGGTGACAACTAATATATGTTATTTTTTTGTTTAGTGTGTTAAATAAAATTGGTAATCAAATTGCAATTAAAAATAATAATGTTAATGCAAGTGAATAAATAATTAATTTAGTGCAATCCCAATTAACTGAAACCAATTGTAAGGTTATAATTGATTGTAATTAATGAATTGGGAAATAAGTTCAAAGTATATTAATTGATGGAAATGAAGACTAATCAATTTAATGGGAATTGAACTATAATAATTGGATTTAATTGCAAATAAATGAAATTAAATATCTAAATATTACGTTAATTGAAATGAAGATGGAACGTGAGAATATTAATGTAATAGATCACGAACCAATTGTAAATTTCCTCATTTAATAATAATAGATTGGATAATAGGATGCAAGTTAGATTAAATGTAATTATTGGAAATTTAATTTATAATATCTGAATTTACCGTAATTAAATTCAAACACTGAAATTTGTAAATTTATTAACTTGACATTGATATCTACGTTGTTTAAATTATTGTAATTGTTTAAGGAATTAAAAATGATGAAATTGTGAATTTTTAAATGTGAAACGAAAAAGTGATTAAATTAATTAAATATTAATTTAATTTAATAATGTGAAATATAGCCATTTTGGCCACTGACTCGGATTTCAACGAAACTAGTTTCATCGGATCCGTAACGGTGAATTATTGTAGGATTTCAAGTTTCGTAACAATCGGACTTGTCGTTTGATCGCACGGGCTCGAAATGTCTTGAAATCAATTGAAATCAATTTGAAATTACTTGATTTTAGTATGACTTCTTCATACGATGGAACTTGGACTTGAAACCTGTTCCATTACGTTTAAAATATTCAAAAACATCTATTTCGATATATGGGTCGATCCAATTTCATTCCGGAGTCGAAACGGGCTTTTTCGGGCCACTATATCGTTCAATGCGTATATCAATCTTATCCGAACATTCTAATTTTGGCTTGCCTATATATACCGTGCTATATACCCTAGCTCATTCCTTATGTTCATTGTTCTGTACATACAATTCAGCTGTCTCTCCTCCTCAATGGCAGACAATCGAATTCGAGATCCAATTGCAATTCAAAATCAAATCAAAATTTCAAACTCTATAAACTATATCGAATAATATATGGATTTGAAGCTCTCGTGGAGCACAAGTAAAATATATGACTCGTTTTTCAATTTGAGTTTCGATGTGGCCAGAAATCAATGAAACATTCACGGTCATTCATCGCACGTCGATGAACGTTGTCGGATCGTCGAATCATTTATGGGTTTTAAAGAGATCGCTGAGGGGAACGCATCTGAGGGGTTCGCTTGGAATTTCAGTGGTTAGATCGTCGTAAAAATTGCTCTAGGATTCAAGAAAATGGCGGAGGCTGTTGGCGTCTAGCTCCGATCGTGGCCATCAGGGGTTCGCTAGGGGGGTGTCGCAGCCTTGGGGAGTGTCGGCGTCGAAGTTTGGGTAGCCGTGATGGCCGGTGACGTCGTGGATTTGATCGATGCGGCGGCAGAAATCATGGGGCGTGCGTGTTTTCTTTCGTGAGGAGAAAGACTATGCTGAGGTGGAAGTCAGCGTACGTTCTTTCTGTTGTTTGTTTCGTTTTATTTTAATTTTGATTTCAATCTGCTGATTTAATCGTAACTTTCAAATACGAGATTGAAATTTCATGCGGTTTTCTCCACTGCGATCCTAGTAAAATTCCAGACATTTTGGCGCTAGTCTGGACCAATTCGGAGACTGTTCAAATTTTGGGTTTAAATTGGAATTAAATTCAAAAGGTGAGTGTTTTAACCCACTCACAACTCCTACAAATTCTTATGTATGTTAAATTAATTTTTGATGTGATTAGAAATTTATTTATGACTGTTTGGCATATTTTAATCATCATCTCAGTTAAATTCAATTTATTGAATTAAATTGTTATTTAATTTATTATTGCATATGAACTGCCAGTTAAATTGTTGTGATAACCCGGATTTCTTTAGCATCAGATAAATGTATAATTATCTGATTTAAAAATGTTGAAAATACTAATTTATAGATTAAACAAATAAATGTGATAACCGCCTTTATAAATTATTTATAATTGGCAAAGTTGTTATTTTCAAACCATAGTAATAATGTAATGATTTTCAAATTAAATTTGTATTGTTTAAATATATACATATATTAGAGTTGATTTCAGTTTGGATTTTTAATTGAATTTGTATTTGAGTTTGAATTAAATTTTGAGATTAAAATATATATAGATATTATAAAACATAGTTTACATATATATTTGTGAACATAATGAATAATTATAAATACTTAATTTAAAAGAGGTAAAAGAAAGAAAAAAAGGGCACTTGTAAACTTTGTATGCATTCACATTGACATGTGTAAGCTAAAAGATATCATGCAATTACAAATGGCCTTAATTTTCTTTAAATTAAATTATAATAAAATATAGAGAACAAAATTATTCCTCATTTCAAAACTTTGATTCTCAAAAATTAAAGGGAAAGGGAGCCTGAAGCAAAACAAAATGAAAAAAAAAATCTGAGCAAACTCTTTCTAAAAAGGAACAAATGCAAGGATTCAAGCAACAATGCAAATCTCAAAAAGAAGCATAACAAGATTTCAGGTTACAAGCATTCTATTTTCATATCAAGAAAACCGAAATCAACTAAGAAAACAAACGAAAAGACAGATCAAAGTGCAACATTATGTCAGGATTAAAAACAAACAACTCCCGGTTTTCCAAAATTACAGTCTTTGTTCATTTGTTTTAAGGTGAGTAACTTCACTAATTTAAAGACTTAAATATGATTCTGTTGCATGTTTTTTTCCCTGAATTAAATATGTTTGAATATTGATAGATCGTTGTGCATTTTGGATGTATAATGTATGCATGTGGATGAATGTCAGTAAACACCTCTGTTTTGCAGTTTTAAAGAAAAAGATTCAAACTTTGTTTAAATTTCTTTATCTCTGGATTTAGTCATTATTAGGATTTATGTTTTAAACAAAATTTGTATGTTTAATCTTGAATCAAGGTTTAAAAATTTATTTGAATCAAATTAAATTGGATATCTCACAGGAAATCAAAATGAACAAGAGGGGGTTTAAGTTTTGGAAAAATTCAAGCTCTTGAATTCATTATTTCAGGATTAAAAACTGAATGCTCTTACAAAATTATGATTTTTAAGAATAAAATCACAAATGTTAATGAAGGATTTAAATAGCAGTTTGGGTTATAGTGGAAACTGGTTTTTGGGGTTTTGCTGATGCTCACGAAAGGCAGGGAGGTCAAAGTTGTTTCTGGTGATGGTGGGGGAAGCAGTGATGAAGGGAAAATTGTTGCAGTGGTGATTAAGGGATGGTGGCGGCGGCGGTGACTGTCTTAACTTTCTAAACCTAGTTTTGCTGTTTTAGGAATTTGTGCGTGTCCCAATGTCTCTGGGTGATCGAGTTCGATAGAACTTTAGGAGATGGAAGATGGGGTGTTGCCGATTGTCTGGTAATAATATCAGAGGTGATGGTGGTCGGAAATTCAAGGACGAGGTGGCCACAGGTCTGGAATTTGTGGTTTCAGGTTTGGATCGCAAGTCGAATTTTGATTCGTGATGTGAAGGTGGAATCTGATGGTCGTGATGGGTTCCAGAGATGAACGACGTCTTGCTCGATGCCTGGGTGGTGGCCGGAGGTGGCCAAGACCTCCGTGCACATGCACGGTGCAGAAGAAAGTATCAGGGAGAGTTTGGGTTTGCAGTAATTTTATACTCGGGTAATACTCGAGTAATTCGAGTTTTTCCTTGAAGATTGTTTAAGTTTTACCCGAAGTAAATCAGGGAAGCTCGGGTTTTCTTTTTATTTTCTGTGATTATAGGTTTTTGAAATTTGTAGATTTCAATCTAAAAGTTTGTTTTAAAATCTGAATGCAGGGTTTTAAAACAGAATTTAAATCAAATTTAAAATTTGAATTTCAAATGAGATTTGAATCCCAGATTTAAAATTTTAATTTAAATTTTATAAATTAAAATGTTTAAACAATATTAAAATGGGTTAAATAGTTTAAGTTTAAGGTAAAGCTTTAAAGGAAAGTAGAGAATTAACTTTAGTCTAAATCTAGATTCAAATTCAGATTTGAATCATAATTTAGAAATAAAGGAAGTTTCAAAAATTTAAATTGTTTAAAAACAACTTTGAATGTTAAGGTGTAATTTAAAATATGATTTGTATTTTAAATCAAATTTGAGTTTTAAATTTCTTTAAACATATTTTATGAAATGAGGAATTCTTAACATAAGTTTTAAAGGGTTTAAAATGTTTTAAAACTTTGTTAAAGTTAAGTTTGATTCCATTTTAAAATTTAAAATTTAGAATGTAATTTGAAAACAAATTTTAAAAGTAAATTGTTTAAATTACTTAATGAAAATGTAATCCTTAATAAGGGATGCTTTACTTTAAAGTAAATCAAAGATTTAATGAATTTTTGATTCATTAAATTAGTAAGGTAATTTAAATAATTTAATTTAATTATTTATTTAATTAAGGGTTTGAAATAAATTAATTAAGGTTAAGTTAAGTAATTAAGATTAATTAAATTTGTAATTAATAATAATTAATTTAAGTTAATTACTTAAGAAAGGTAATTAAAGAATTGATGATAAGTTAATGAAGGTTATTAACTTGAGATTGTTTATTAGTTAATAAATGTGATAAATTTTGATAATTAATTGGATTAATTAATGTAGAAACCAATTATGGAGTTTGGTTAAGTATGATTACTTTTATGAAAGTAATTAAAGGTATTAATTAATCATTGTAATTAATTAATAAATTTGATTAGTTTAAATTAATTAATTAATTTTAATTATTGGATAAGTTGATAAGTAATAAATGAGTAATAATTACTTAGAGAAGTAATTAAGATAAGTAAATTACTGGAGGTAACTCTTGAAGTGTGTAAGAGCTTTTGAATTAATTACTTTATGTAATTAAATATGAGGGTAATTACTTTGTGAAAGTAATTAAATAATTAATTGCTTAGTGTACTTAATTTAAGCATTTGTTGATTAAGTCTTTTGGAAATAATTAAGTGATGTAATTAATTAAGAGTAATTAATTACAGAATAAAATTAATCAAAGGTGATTAATAAACATAATTAATTAAAGGTTAAGTATAATTACTTAAGGAATTAATGGGGTATAATTACTTAGAGAAGAAAATAGTGGATAATTAATGAATGTAATTAAGTTAAAGGTTAATTATTAAATGAAATTTAATAATAATTAACTTATGAAAGAAATTTTGAGATCATTAATTAATGTAATTAATGATGTAATCAGTCTTGCTTATTGATGATTTAATGATGATGAGTGCTTTGGACTGGTTGATATCTATGATATAAATTGCTTTGTGATATGATATGTTGGATTAATGGTGATGATGTGATAATCTATCAATTATGAATTGATGTGTTAAAATGTTATCTGTTAATTAAAGTTGAATTGTATTTTATTGGATAATTTGGGTTAAGATGACACTGGATTCGAAGAGATCGGAGCCGAGTATTAGTAAATACCCGAAACCACTTCGTTTCTTTATAGATTGATATGTGGAATCAATATGCTGATATGGAATGATTTAAGTGAATTGGACCATATAATCTAAGTTTGGTACTTAGAAATTGTAAGTGATGTCTATAACAGCTTGTGAAGTTGTAAATTGATATAAGTACCGGGGTTTATGTAAGTTGCTTGCTTTTGTATTCATGTTGATGGGTTTACTCACGCTGGTTTCCAGCCTGACCCGGGTGTTACTTTGATGTAATGCTCGGGTCAGACCGAGTATTACAGATTTTCAGGCAAGGACGTTCTGGAGCTCAGGAGGCGAGCTGGATGGCAGGAACGTATGAGGTGTTTCGATGTATTTATCTGGGACAAGTTAGTTTTTAACTGTCCGGTATTCATGTAATGATGTAACTCTGATGTATAAAATATAAGTGTAATGATATAGTTCTTCTTGTAAAACTATTATTTATGTGATATATATTTTATCTGCTGCGAATGTGAGATTGTGTGTTTCTTTTCTCTTTCTTCTTTCTTTTCCTTCTTTTCACTAACTATCTGGAATTTTCGGGATCGAAATTTCCGGGTCGTTACAATTGTTATTTAAATTATTATCGAATATAAACTGCCAGCAAATACCTATTATTTATTCTCTGTTCTATATTGATGTTATTGTTTGAATTGGATGATGATTGTGATAAATGGTTGATGATTGATATTGGATGAATGGATGTTGTATTTCATATTGTTATAAACTGCAAGTTGTTTTGCATTTTTATTTCATTCGGGATTGCGGTTTAAAATGATATATAACTGTATTTATATTTTAAATTACGGGTTGAAATGATAAATATCTGTATCACTTGACCATAGGGTAGAAAATTATATACGGACACCGCGGTCTATATATAAAAATATTTTGAAATGATTTCTATGGTTTTGTAAAGAAATATATGGTTTTATGAGATATTGATTTGGATATTTTATAATGTTATTTTATATATAGTTAAATTCTTGGTTTTAAGCTATGTATAAAATTGGTTTAAAGTATAAAAGAAGTTTAATAATAAAGTTTGATTTTTATTGAGATAATATATGGTTAAGTATTTATTTAAATTATATTTCTGGAGTTTATAATAACTTAAATGAGAATAAGGTGGGAAGATAAATATGAAACTGATTTGAAATTTAATAAAACTGAGATTTTAGAGGTATGATTTTTATAACTGGATTTTTGGTTTAAGATGAATTAAACGAATATTTCAAGTATAAATAAATTGAAAGAAATATTTAGTTATCTGTAATTTGAGTTTTATTTAAATGATAATGGATTTATTATGCAAATATTTCAAAATTAAATAATAGAACATTGAATTATTGAATCGTAATTACCAACCTTAGTTTTGTAATTGTTTAGCACTCAAAGTTTGAAATATATTGAAATTGAAATGGTTTATTGAAACTGAAAGTGAGACTGAAATTTATGAATTGATATTTAATTTAAATAAAATTGTGAAGTCGAGGGAAATATTTTACTTTATAAAGTAATTTTAAATTCAAACTATTTTATTTTATATACTGTTTGAATACCCAAACCATTTAAGTTTTGGAAGTTATGGTTTAGAAGCTATGAAATTCGAAGTATTATGTTTTGAAAGGTTATATTTCAAGCATTTGGTTTTGAAATATTATAAATTTGAAAGTGCTATGATTTTGGAAAAGAGATATATTTTAAATGAAATGATATTATATTGATTTGGGTTTTATAACAATGATATCATATTGCTTTGTATTTTTGAAATGAAAATGATATTCGTGTACGTGGTGGAGATTCTAGAATGAAGTAGGATGGTGGCGGCATTTCCTTTGAGGTATATACGTGGATCCGACTCCCGTGAGTTGGCGTAAGGTGGCTAGAACAGGAGCGATTGACGGGATAAGAAGGTAGCACCTTTTATCGAACACACTCCTTCGATACCATTCTATTATTTTGTGATTGATTGGGGCCCCTTTTTCATTTTGGGGTTGTTGCTCGAGGTGGGCGGTAGTAGGTGCTACGCGCTACCACTAGTCCGGAAGGGTAATTGGTATTTCTACCCTGGCATTGCCTAGTTGTGCCTTGTCACCAACCCTAGCGCGCCTTATACGATTTTTTTTTGTACCGTACCTATGGAGTGTCCTCTGATGACGCCAGATACGGGGGAGATTATGGTAGTGTATAGAATATGGGAATATAAAAGTGTGTTAAGGTGGAAAATGTAAAGCCTTAACGCTATTTTCAAGTATATTATACTTTACTTTAGACATTATTATAATAGCGTATATTACTACATAGTAAATAGTTTAACGGATCCTTAGGAGATGTGAATCCCGAACATCTCTTAAGTTACTGCACTCACGTTAGACACCGAATAGGAGATGTCAAATCCCGTAAACATCTCCGATGCCGTTTACACTCATATTTATTTACCGTTGATTTAACTTACATAAGATCTTTTAGTTCTGACTCGAATGTTTTGTCTTTTCAATTCGCTCGGGTCAGTCTGAGCATTTCAGGATTCGAAGACTTTATTTTTAGAGGACGAAGATTGTATTACGATTATTTATTATATTATCCCACCATATTCATACTGTTCCGCTGCATTATTTATTATTCTCTGGTATGTGTAACTCTGATATGTATTGTATAAGTATAATCGAATATTTTGTAAAACAGCTTCATGAACTGTTATTTGATTATTATATTTTGTCATTCCGCTGTGAGATTCTATTTTGTTTTATTTCTTTCTCTGCTTTTCTTATTCGCCCCAATAACAATCCGCCCTTCTGTATGGTTTGAGTCTGACGTGTGTAGTTTATCGTCGGTTTAAAGCGTACAAAAGGCTGGATGTTACATTTGGTATCAGAGCCAGGTTTAGCGATAAACCTTAGCTTTGTGGGGTCTGACTCTTTATTAATAGGGTAGTAATACCCTATGATGATGTGTCACTGAGAGTATATATATGAGAGAGCGTACTTATTAGTGTTAGAAAAAGCTTTTATATTGTGTTAATTTGTTCTATTTCGTATTTATAAATTCTGGTTGGTGCATAGGACGCTGTGACATTAATAGGGATTTCTAAACACTTAACAGGACAGACCGATACAATATTTGTTTTGCAATATAGGTGAACGAAATAATTTTGCCTATTGTTTATTTTTATATATAAATAATATATTTTATAAATGGTATATTTGGTTGTAATATATTTGTTTGTTAGGTAGTGAAATTTATAAATATTGGTTGGAAATAATATTTAAAATAAAATAAATGAATTGGAAATTTAGAACTTAAGTTCCGGGGTTTTGAAAATTTCTTTCGAATGATTTTGGAATATAGAAATAATATTTGTAGAAGTATTTTCTGTTATAAATATTTCAATATGATTTGAAGGAATTGTTTTGAAGAAATTTTGGGAAAGAAATAAGTTCTGTACTCCCCTCTCTGTCATTGGAAAATAATTTCGGTGATGAGTGCACGCATCATCGACATTCATTTTCGAGTTTCTAAGTGGGAATGCCACTGTAGTAGTTTTACTGCAGATTTATTTTGATAAACAAATGTAAATTTTAAATTGTTTTAAATCTAATTGGATATATAAGTTGCAAGTATATACATCTATCTATTATTTTAAAGTGATTTGAAATTTAACCGGATATTTAGTTCTTAAATTTTCGTTAATCAATAGTTTCAATTATTGTAGTGAAATGGAATGCAACAAATTAATAATGGAACCTTTAATTAAAATAAGAGATTAAATGTTAGGTTATAAATGGAATAACAAGAAAGTTGAAATTTATAATCTATAAAAAAAAGAGCAAAGGATATGATTATTGAACATTAGGTTAATTTAAAAGAAATAAAAATAAACTTGTGTAACTTTCAATTACATCCTTAAAAGCATATATATAACTTACCAGATATTAAAAGTTCTAATGTTTAATAAGAAAATGTAATAGATATTATACAATTAATAAACTTGAAGTAATGGAAGTATCCAATGAAATTCTTTAATAAATAAGAATTTGATATTGTAATTGTTATAAACTTAAGTTATAATGGAAATCTTACTACAATAAAATATGACAGAAGGTAAATGCTGTAAGTAAGTAATTATAGACTTAAGTAAATGTTGTAGTTATTTGTTTTAAAAATAAGTAGAAAGATAAATACTGTAAATAAATGAGATTGAGAAATGAATGAATGTAATGCAAAAAAAATATGATATGAATAAATAAAAAAAGAATTTATGTAAATATAAGTGCAAAAAGGTGAAATTAATAATGAATCAATGGATACAAATGAAAATTTGCAAGAAATCATGTAGAATAAAAAGATAAACCATTATATGAATGAAATGGGAATCAAACTACAAATGTATGAATGAAATTGATAAAAATTAACTGGATCTATTGTTTGGAGTTGTTGTTTGTTTGGTTTATGGTTGTTTGGGAAAGTATACTTTAAATTTGTTGGGATGTATGAATAATCTATTTGGTTTCATCTAAGATTGTTGAGTAAATGGTGCACTTAGTAGTTTATTCTTCATTCCGTACAATTTAAAGTTTTTGAACCCGGACAACTATTTGTTTTGTTGATATGAATGAATAACTGATTTGTGTTGATCTCATATGATGGTTGTATGTTGTGATTGCAAGTGATTATTATTGATTTGTTTGTTAGTGGATGAAACAAAATTAATATTTCATTTTTATATAATTGTTAACTTATTGGATTATATAAGTGAAATACAGGTTATGGAAGCAATTGCTAGTGCATCTGGTTTCATAATATAAGCGTAAATTGCCCGACAAATGGGTACATTTTCGGATTATGGTTTATAGCGTTATTATATTGTTTTTCCCGTGTTGGGATACATATTATTGTGGAAACTATATGTTGTATATTGTTATATTTGATATTATATTTTCTCCAGAGCCTCTCCGTACAAAGGAGACTTTGTCGAAATTTTCCGTAAATTTTGGACTTAGAAAATTTTTGAAAAATGTTTTCCAAACTTTATTAATTTGAGTATAAAAAGATTTAGTGGTTATAAATTGGTATATTTTATTCAAATTTATAAATTTGTAAATTTACTTGTTTATAAAGTTAGTATTTTTGAATAAGATATATTGTTTACTTATGCAACGTCCCTCCTTTTCGCACGCTTTAAATCGACACACGTGCCAATTCAAACCATACGGAAGGACGTATTGTTATAGGGTAAATAAGAAAAGGCAGGGAAAGAAAACAAAATAGAATCCTGCAGCGGAACGATAAAATATAATAATCAAGTATACAGTGTATGAAGCTGTTTTACAAAATATTCGATTTAACTTATACAACATATATCAGAGTTACACATACCACTAAATAACAACGCAGTGGAGTACATGATGCAGTGAATAATATAATAGATAATAGTAATCATATCTTCGTCTTTGTCCTCTAGAAAAAGTCTTCAAATCCTAAAATGCTCGGACTCACCCGAGCGAATTGAAAAATAAAACACTCGAGTCAGAACTAAATGATCTTATGTAAGTTAAATCAACAGAAATAAATATGAGTGTAACGACATCGGAGATGTTTACGGAATTTGACATCTCCTATCCAATGTCTAATGTGAGTGCGGTAACTCAAGAGATGCTCGGGATTCACATCTCCTAAGGATCCGTTAAACTATTTACTATGTAGTATACTTCACGATTATAATAATGTCTAATAGTAAAATAAACTTACTTTTACTAGCGTTAAGGGGTTACCCATATAGCCCATAACATAAATAATGCCAATAGTCTATACAATACCGTAATACATCTTGATCGGGAGGCTACCAGAGGAAACTCCATAGGTACGACACAAATAGAAACTCGTACAAGGCGCGCTAGGGTAGGTGACACGGCACAACTAGGAAATGCCAGGGTAGATATACTAATTACGCATCTAGGCTGGTGGTAACGCGTAGCGTGCAGCTACCGCCCATCTCGAGCCACACCCCCAAATCAAAAAAAATCAAAGTGGCCACCGAATCAATCCAAAAGTCAAAGTATACTATCGAAGGGATGTGTCCGATCAAAGGTGCTACCTCATTGGCCCAAGAATCACTCCTGTTTTAGCCACCTCACGGGAGTTGGGTCCACGTATTTACCTCAAAGGAAATGCCGTCGTCATCCTTCTTCATTCTGGAATCTCCACCGCGTACACGGTTGTTAAAGTGGTTTTCGGAGTTGGCAGAGAGTATGACAACTTCCGATCACGGTCTCTTAAACAACCAATCGTTATTATAACACCGTGGTCTTTTTCAAAATAGTTTATACTTTAAAACCAGAATATAATATCCCTTTTGAAACCATATAAATACGATATCATTTTCCTCTTTTAAAACCAAATCAATATGATATCATTTCAAATATATCCTTTTTCTAAAACCATACCACTTTAAAATTCATAATATCTCGAAACCATACATTTGAGTTATAACTCTTCAAAACATAATACTTCAATATCCATAGCTTTAAAACCATAACTTCCAAAACTTAAATGGTTTGGATATTCAAACATTCTATAAAATAAAATGGTTTGAATTTAAAATTAGTTTATAAAGTAAATAATTTCCACGACTTCAGAATTTTATTATCTTTAAATTAAGTCTAAATCCATAAATTTTAAATTCACTTTCAGTTTCAATAAACCACTTCAGTTTCAATATATTTCAAACTTTAAATATTAAACAATTAGAAACTAAGGTTGGAAATTTCTGTTCAACAATTCAATGTCCTATTATTTAGTTTGAAATATTTACATAATAAATCCATAATCATTTAAATAAAACTCAAATTACCTATAACTAAATATTTCCTTCAATTTATTTACACTAGAAATATTCGTTTAATTCATCTTGAATAAAAATTCAGCTGTAAATATCATACCTTTTAAAATTTCTAGTTAATAAGTGCTACATCAACTTATGGAGTTTAATTCTTATATAAGCTCAATTCCAAATAAATTTCCAATTTACCTTCCAATCTTAATTGGTTTAAATCATTAAACGATATATATTCAATATCTTAAACATGTACTTAACCATATATATAAAATAATCAACTCCATTATTCAACTTATTTATTTTATTTAACAAATTTATACACAGCTTAAATTCAATAATTTAACTATATATGTACATATAAAATAATATTTATATGATATCAAAAATTAATATTTATTTAACTGTATCCTATCCAAACCATAGAAATCATTTTCAAAATATTTATATATATATATATATAGATCCGACGGTGTCTGTATAAAATTTTCTATCCTATGATCAAGTGATACGGATATTTATCATTTCAATCCGCAATTTAAAAATAAAATTTTACGGTTATATATCATTTCAAACCGCAATCCCTAATGCGATAAAATGCATAATAACTTACAGTTTATGATGATATAAATAAACATCCATTCATCCATCATAAAATCATACATCCATCCATCAAAATCATCATCCAATTCAAACAATACACCAATATATAACGAATACTAAACAACAGGTATCAACTAGCAGTTTATATTCAACAATAATTTAATTAACTGTTTAACTGGCATTTTATATGCAATAGATAAATAAATAACAAATTTAACTGGTAGTTTATATGCAATAAATAAATAATTTAACTAAATTAATTTAATTTAAATGGGATGATGATTGGAAATATGCCAAACAGTTATAAATTAATTTCTAAACACATTATAAATCAATTTAACAAACATAAGAAATTTTAGAAGTTGTGAGTGGGTTAAAACACTCACCTTTTGAATTTAAATTGAATTTAAATCCAATTTAAACCCAAAATTTAAACAGTCTCCAAATTCGTCCAAACTAGCATCAAAATGTCCGGAATTCAGATACGATCCTAGCGGAGAAAACCGTGCGAAATTTCAATTTCGTAAGCAAAAGTTATTGCGATTAGAACGATTGAATTAGGAATTTAAATAAAATAAAATAAACAAACAAGGTAATAACTCACACGCCACGTCATCAATAACAGTACCATCTTCCACGCGCCAACCTGCTTCTATTCGATTTAGAACCACACGCAGCCGCTCCCAGTAACCCTAATCCCAATTTACGCCGCCTAACCACTAAACTTCATCTCAATCAGGCCACGTCTCGAGCCTCCACTCCACGAGGCGCACCTCCCAGTCACTCGCACAATGTTCCGGTGCCACCTACGCATCGCGCTGACGCTGCCACTATCGGCCAATCTCAATGAATTCCGGTCACTTGAAGACGAACCAGTGGTGCGGATGCGACCTGCTCTACGCCTTCTACACATCCATGCCCCCGATCGACCTAAGGACATAGATCCACCGTTGAATCACAAAAGCCAAAACGAACGACCAAAAAAAATAGTTGATTCCAGGACAACTGATGCGTCGAATCGAAAAACAAATCAAAGAATTGAGATGCGCTCTTCGAGAGCTTCGATATACATTTTTTCTGAATTTTTTTGACGAGTTTGAAATTTTTGAAGTTGATTTTTGAATTGAAATTTGAATTGGATAAATTAGGGTTTACAGCCATTGGGGAAGAGAAGCACAGAAGTTTCTGTACGTATAGAAATGAGGAATAGAGGGGTACTAGGGTTTATAAAAGGATATTTATAGACAAACTGGAATAGAATAAATGGATCGGATTGAATATACGCGCTAACGACAAAGTGGCCCAAAAAGCCCGTTTCGACTCCGGAGTGAAATTGGTCAACCCATATATCAAAATAGATGTTTTTAAATATCTTAAACGCAATGGAAAATGTTTCAGGTTCAAATTGCATCGTATGAAGAAGTTATGCTGAAATCAATATTTTTCAAATTAATTTCAATTTCATTGATTTCAAGGCGTTTCGAGTTCGTACGATCAAACGACAAGTCCGATCGCTACGAAACTTGAAATCCTACAATAATTCACTGTTACGGATCCGATGAAACTTGTTTCATCGAAATCCGAGTCAGTGGCCAAAATGGCTATTTTTATATTAATCAAATAAATTAAAAATTAATTAATTAAATCACTTTTAATTTCAACTCTATAATTAACAAATTTCATCAAATTTAACTTTCTTAATCATTTACACTAATCTAACCAAATTTAAATGTAAATTTAGAGTTGACTAATTTATCCATTTCATTGTTAAATTTTTAATTTCATTAAATTTAGAAATTATAAATTAAATTTTCAATAGTTCCATTGAATTAAATTTTCATTCACATTATTCAATTCATTATTACACCGGATGAAATAAACATTGGATTCAAAATCTATTATACTAATATCCTCACATTCCATCTAGTTTCAATTAACGTAATACTAAATGTTGAATTTCATTTATTTGCAATAAATTCAATTTTTGAATTTTACACTTCAATCAAATTAATAAATCTTGCTTTCTATTCTTTAAATCAACAAATTTTCATATAATAAATAGGCTTAGCATTAATTACATCATATAAAATTAGCCATCTTCAATGAAAAATCAAATCTACCCTAACTGCACAATTTAAGTTAATTAACTGTAATTGATTTCACATTAAATGTTATTAATTATAAATTGAAACCTCAATAAATTCGTTTATTGATTTAAAATTTTGTTATTCAATAAATAGACATTTTATGGGTATAAATAACATTGAATTATAATACATTTCATTTATGCATTCTTCATTTCATATAAATTCCCATTATTAACAAAATCACATTAAGTCAAGTGCTAGTGGTCCAGTGGTTTCGACATAGTGGATGTTGCTACATTGTGTTGTAGTGGCACCGGATCGATTCCCAGCGGCCACAATAATGAGACATAAGTGGTCTGGGCACTATAAAACCAGTCTAACCAAAGGCCAGGAGAAACATAGTTTCCTTGGCCCCAAAGTTTTGTCAAGTTCTAGTGGTCCAATGGTTTCGACATAGTGGATGTTGCTACATTGTGTTGTAGTGGCACCGGATCGATTCCCAACGGCCACAATAATGAGACATAAGTGGTCTGGGCACTATAAAACCAGTCTAACCAAAGGCCAGGAGAAACATAGTTTCCTTGGCCCCAAAGTTTTAACTTTTGGGAGGATCCATGGTTAGACATGGGTATCATACTGCGGCGATAATTAACGTACAATGACATACAGCAAACTAGGATTCATTTGGCTACTAAGGTTAGAGATGTTATTTACAATCTTCAAACTACACATAGGTTTTCTTCAAATAGTCGGATCCAAAATATATGGAACAAAATTGGCATGTATATTCCTTTTACATCATCTACTGCTCGTCTGGTTTAGGGCAAAAACAAGGCTTTGTTCAAAACTGGAGAAGCATGCGAATTTATCATGCAGAATAGTAACTGCCCACCTTGGAGATGGTGGAAACGAGTCTAGTGCAATGATAGTAAAATGCGACAAAATTTATTGCTTTGGAAAATACTTAAGCGTGCAATTCTGACCAAGACTAAACTTGCATGATGGGGATGAATGTCATGATTGACTGTATATACTGTAATGAACAACCTGAAACTGTTGAACACTTATATTTTGAGTGCCCCATTATAAAGAAAATCTGGATATGCATCATGGCTAAGCTACAACGAACTAATGTCTCTGATGACAATCACGTGGAGTGGGAAAGAATTTTTATGAGAATGGGGAATAAAAGTGAACGAAAGAGGGTATCTAACATATTGCTGAAGAGTTTCATCAGCTCTGTTTGGAGGGAACGGAATACAAGAGTGTTTGATGCGAGTAATGCTAAATCTGATGAAGTTCTTAAGAAGTGGATAATGCAAGAAACTAAAATTGATTTAGGACTTCTCTCCTTCTCTTTCGATCCTGGGATCTTTACCTTACTGTGAAAATAGTCTGTGTTGTGTTTTCTTTTTGTATTTTTTTCCTAGTGCTTGTTGCGCCGTGTTTTCCCTGTTTTCTTAGATAATTGTAAACTGTGTAATGTTCTGATTGGTGCAGCAATAAAATGGTCGGGGACCATCTAACCCCGTCGGCCATGCCAAAAAAAAAAACAAACAAACAAAATCACATTAACAAAACAAAATAATTAATTTAGATTTATTGCAATTTTTCCCATATTTAAATTAACAGGCTAAATAAATAGGTAACCTAAAATATTTGTTATCGTTTACTTTAAATCACACTTATGTGTTATTATTCCCAAACAATTGTTATAATTGTTTACATAACACAAATTTTTATTCAATCACTATTAACATACTATTTAATTACATTTGTTGAAATTTATTTCCAATTTACCAAATACAATCAATTATAACTTTACATTGTTTTTAATTGTTTAGGATAGCAGTAAATAAATTATTTATTAACTTACATTAACATAATTTCACTAATTTACATTCATTTGCAAATAAATCAATATATTATTTCACACATTAATACACTGATTGCATTTGTTTTTATTATATTCCATTTATAGTTAATTCATTACAGTTAAAATATTTTATTAAATTTGCATGTTCATTCAAGTTCATAAATTTATTAACTTGCAATAACATATTTTCTAAATTTACATCCAATTACTGTTAACCATGTTTTATTACTTTAATCAATTCAATACTTACCTCTAATTTCTCATATTCAATTTATATCCAGGTATAAACCTTTCACCACTTCAGTTATTAGAAATTTATTCAAATTACTAATAAATAGGTTTTAATTACCATAGCTATATTTTATTCTAACGTTTATTTAAATATTAATTTATGAAGTTTTTATTTCTACTAAATCTAATTACAAAAATCTTATTTAATTACAAATTTAATTGTCGAAATTTACGGGTCGTTACAACTTAATTCCTTCTTTTCCTCCTTTTTCCTTTTCGAGGACAAAAAGTTTTGAGTGGGGGAGAGTGTAACGACCCGCGAATTTCGATAATAAAATATTGTTAATTTAATAAGATTTTCGTAATTAAATCTAGAATAAATAAAATAAATTTTTTGTTGGAATTTTTTAATTTGATCTGATTGTGTAATTAATACTGAAAGAAATAAAATTGGGAATCATATTTATGGAATAATAACGAGAATGCAAGTAAACAATGCTAATTAAGGTTAATAATTAATGGGTTGAATGAAATGCCAATTAATTAAAATATATTATGCTTGACTATAAATGGAACATAAGAGAATAAATGGAATATTGGATTTACCAAGGAGATAGTTAATGGAAATTAGATGAAATTAGTATTATGAAAATAAATGGTAACATTGATTTGTAAGTAATAAAAGCTTATTAATGTGACTAAAGGTTAACGTAACGATTATTGTTGGTTACCTATTTATGTAGCTTATTAACTTAAACTGGAAATCAGTTACAATAATTATAATTTAATATTATGTTAATGTTAATTAAGGTAATATTTGGAAATAATGTTAATGCTATTCATCTTTGGACAATTTGTTGAATTAATTAATGAAATAATACAGTGTTGATGGTAAGTAATAAACTTGTAAATGTAAGTAAAAGTAAATAGGTGACAACTAATATATGTTATTTATTTATTTAGTGTGTTAAATAAAATTGGTAATCAAATTGCAATTAAAGGTAATAATGTTAATGCAAGTGAATAAATAAATAATTTAGTGCAATCCCAATTATCTTAAACCAATTGTAAGGTTATAATTGACTGTAATTAATGAATTGGGAAATAAGTTCAAAGTTTATTAATTGATGGAAATGAAGACTTATCAATTTAATGGGATTTGAACTATAATAATTGGATTTAATTGCAAATAAATGAAATTAAATATCTAAATATTACGTTAATTGAAATGAAGATGGAATGTGAGAATATTAATGTAATAGATCATGAACCAATTGTAAATTTCCTCCATTTAATAATAATAGATTGGATAATAGGATGCAAGTTAAATTAAAATATAATTATTGGAAATTTAATTTATAATATTCGAATTTACCGTAATTGAATTCAAACACTGAAATTTGTAAATTTATTAACTTGACATTGATATCTAAGTTGTTTAAATTATTGTAATTATTTAAGGAATTAAAAATGATGAATTGTGAATTTTAAAATTTGAAACGAAAAAGTGATTTAATTAATTAAGTATTAATTTAATTTAATAATGTGAAATATAGTCATTTTGGCCACTGACTCGGATTTCGACGAAACCAGTATCATCGGATCCGTAATGGTGAATTATTGTAGGATTTCAAGTTTCGTAACAATCGGATTTGTCGTTTGATCGTACAGGCTCGAAACGTCTTGAAATCAATTGAAATCAATTCGAAATAACTTGATTTTCGTATAACTTCTTCATACGATGGAACTTGGACTTGAAACATGTTTCATTACGTTTAAAGTATTCAAAAACATCTATTTCGATATATGTGTTGATCCAATTTCGTTCCGGAGTCGAAAAGGGCTTTTTCGGGCCACTTTATCGTTCAATGTGTATATCAATCTTATCCATCCATTCTAATTTTGGCTTACCTATACATACCCTGCTATATACCCTAGCCCATTCCTAATGTTCATTGTTCTATACGTACAATTCAGCTGTCTCTCCTCCTCAATGGCACACAATCAAATTCGAGATCCAATTGCAATTCAAAATCAAATCAAATTTTCAAACTCTACAAACTATATCGAATTATATATGGATTTGGAGCATTCGACGAGCGCAAGTCAAATATATGACTTGTTTTTCAATTTGAGTTTCGATGTGGCCGAAAATCAATGAAACATTCACGGTCGTTCATCGCACATCGATGAACGTTGTCGGATCGTCGAATCATTTATAGGTTTTGAAGAGATCGCTGAGGGGAACACATCTGAGGGGTTCGCTTGGAATTTTAGTGGTTAGATCGTCGTGAAAATTGCTCTAGGGTTCACGAAAATGGCGGCGGCTGCTGGCGTCTGGCTCCGATCGTGGCCATCGGGGGTTCGCTAGGGTGGTGTCGCGGCCTTAGGGAGTGTCGGCGTCGAAGTTTGGGTAGCCGTGGTGGCCGGCTACGTCGTGGATTTGATCAATGCAGCGGCAGAAATCATGGGGCAAGCATGTTTTCTTTCGTGAGGAGGAAGACTGTGCTGAGGCAGAATTCAATGTACGTTCTTTCTTTTGTTTGTTTCGTTTTATTTTAATTTTAATTTCAATCTGCTGATTTAATCGTAACTTTCACATACGAGGTCGAAATTTTGCGCAGTTTTCTCCGCATCGATCCTTGTGAAATTCTGGACATTTTGGGACTAGTCTGCACCAATTCGAAGACTGTTCAAATTTTGAGTTTAAATTGGATTTAAATTCAATTTAAATTCAAAAGGTGAGTGTTTCAACCCACTCACAACTTCTAAAAATTCTTATGTGTGTTAAATTAATTTTTGATGTGATTAGAAATTTATTTATGAATGTCTGGCATATTTTAATCATCATCTCAGTTAAATTGAATTTATTGAATTAAATTGTTATTTAATTTATTATTGCATATGAACTGCGAGTTAAATTATTATTTAAATTATTATCGAATATAAACTGCCAGTAAATACCTGTTATTTATTATCTGTTTTATATTGATGTTATTGTTTGAATTGGATGATGATTGTGATAAATTTGATGATTGATATTGGATGAATGGATGTTGTATTTCATATTGTCATAAACTGCAAGTTGTTATGCATTTTTATTTCATTCGGGATTGCGGTTTGAAATGATATATAACCGTATTTATATTTTGAATTACGGGTTGAAACGATAAATATCTGTATCACTTGAACATAGGATAGAAAATTATATACACATACCACGGTCTATATATAAAAATATTTGAAATGATTTCAATGGTTTTGTAAAGAAATATATGGTTCTATGAGATATTGATTTGGATATGTTATAAATGTTATTTTATATATAGTTAAATTCTTAGTTTTAAGCTATGTATAAAATTGGTTTAAAGTATAAAAGAAGTTTAATAATAAAGTTTGATTTTTATTGAGATATAATATAGTTAAGTATTTATTTGAATTATATTTCTAGAGTTTATAATAACTTAAATGAGAATAAGGTGGGAAGGTAAATATGAAATTGATTTGAAATTTAATAAAACTGAGATTTTAGAGGTATGATTTTTATAATTGGATTTTTGGTTTAAGGTGAATTAAATGAATATTTCAAGTATAAATAAATTGAAGGAAATATTTAGTTATTTGTAATTTGAGTTTTATTTAAATGATAATAGATTTATTATGCAAATATTTCAAAACTTAATAATAGAACATTGAATTGTTGAAACGTAATTACCAACCTTAGTTTTGAAATTGTGTAATACTCAAAGTTTGAAATATATTGAAATTGAAATGGTTTATTGAAGCTGAAAGTGAGATTGGAAGTTATGAATTGAGATTTAATTTAAAGTGAATAAAATTGTGAAGTCGAGGGAATTATTTTACTTTATAAAGTAATTTTAAATTCCAACTATTTTTTATATAATGTTTGAATACCCAAACCATTTAAGTTTTGGAAGTTATGGTTTAGAAGCTATGAAATTCGAAGTATTATGTTTTGAAAGGTTATATTTCAAGCGTTTGGTTTTGAAATATTATAAATTTGAAAGTGCTATGATTTTGGAAAAGATATATATTTGAAATAAAATGATATTATATTGATTTGGGTTTTATAACAATGATATCATATTGCTTTGTATTTTTGAAATGAAAATGATATCATAATTATGTGGGTTTGAAATGGATATTATATTATGGTTTGGAGGTAAAATTATTTTAAAATGATCGCGGTGTTATAATAACGATTGGTTGGCAAAGAGACCGGGATCGGGTATGGGCATACTCTCTGTCAATACCGAAAACCACTTTGACAACCATGTACGTGGTGGAGATTCCAGAATGAAGTAGGATGGTGGCGGTGTTTCCTTTGAGGTATATACGTGGACCCAACTCTCATGAGTTGGCATAAGGTTGCTAAAACAAGAGCAATTGACGGCTAAGAAGGTAGCACCTTTTATCGAACACACTCCTTCGATACCATTCTATTACTTTGTGATTGATTGGGGCCCCTTTTTTATTTTGGGGGTATGGCTCGAGGTGGGCGATAATAGCTGCTACGCGCTACCATTGGTCCAGAAGCGTAATCGGTATATCTACCCTAGCATTGCCTAGTTGTGCCATGTCACCTGCCCTAGCACGCCTTATACGATTTTGTTTTGTACCATACCTATGGAGTGCCCTCTGCGACGCCCAGTACGGGGGAGATTACGGTACTGTATAGACTATGGGAATATAAAAGTGTGTTAAGGTGGATAATGTAAAGCCTTAATGCTATTTTCAAGTATATTATACTTTACTTTAGACACTACTGTAATAGCATACTACATAGTAAATAGTTTAACGGATCCTTAGGAGATGTGAATCCCGAACATCTCTTAAGTTACTGCACTCACGTTAGACACTGAATAGGAGATATCAAATCCCGTAAACATCTCCAACGCTATTTACACTCATATTTATTTATCGTTGATTTAACTTACATAAGATCTTTTAGTTCTGACTCGAGTGTTTTATCTTTTCAATTCGCTCGGGTCAGTCTGAGCATTTCAGGATTTGAAGACTTTATTTATGAAGGACAAAGACGAAGATTGTATTACTATTATTTATTATATTATCCCACCACATTCATACTGTTCCGCTGCATTATTTATTATTCTCTGGTATGTGTAACTCGGATATGTATTGTATAAGTATAATCGAATATTTTATAAAACAACTTCATGAACTGTTATTTGATTATTATATTTTGTCAATCTGTTGTGAGATTCTGTTTTGTTTTATTTCTTTCTTTACTTTTCTTATTCACCCAATAACAATCTGCCCTATTGTATGGTCTGAGTCTGACGTGTGTGGTTTATCGTCGGTTTAAAGTGTACAAAAAGGTTAGATGTTACAAATGGTGAGTTAACCTCACTCATCTGGATGGTTATTTAAATTTAAATAGTTAAATTTAAATATTTGGTTGAATGATTGAATTGATTAGATGTGGTATATTATATAGTAGTATATATTTATATTGGAGTGATTGATTTCTCGCACTATATAGCGGATGAGATAATATGACCCCATATACCGCAAATTCCATCTCGAAGTGGAATTGATATTATTATATTGTGCTAACATCTATGGATGCAGGGAAAAACAGGTTGGAGGGATCCAACTGGATTCCTCAAAACGTTTGAATTTATTTTATATATTTAGCGATATGATTATTTGATAATCTGTGGTAAATTATATTGATCATATTGGGAACTGAAAATTTATTGAATACTCTGGCTTGGTTGAATATATATATATATATATATATTGGAATTTCGGGAATTGAAATATATATGAAGTTTGGATTTTTAAAGTAAATAAAAAGGTAATTTTAAATAAAATAATTATAAGGAATTTGGATAATTAAAATGATATGGAAGAATAAAAGTTGATTTTTAAATTGTACTAAATAAATCCAAAGTATGGGGAAAGAGATATTTTGAATAAATGAACTCAAGTGATAATAATTAAAAAGAGGAAAGAATTTATTTTATAATTCAAGGTTTAAATTTATTGAAAAGGATAAAGAAGGAATTTGAAAAAATATGAAATTGGTATATTTTTTAGTTAAAAAGATTTTAAATCATAATTAAGAAGTAAAATTTGAAGTTAATAGGTTTTGAAATAAAGTGAGAAGTAAAGGAAATTTATTTCAAAATGGAGTAATTTGGAAATTGATTTGGAGATTGATAAAGTGTTTGAAACTGTGTTTTAAGGAAAGATGAGACCATGGAATTTATAAACAGGGTTTATAAAAGTGAAGTAATATATCAGTGGATATTTGGAAGTATAAATTCACGATGGGAATTTATAAAGGATTGGGTAATTTGTTTTAAAAATAAATAGTGGTTTATTTTTGAAGATGTGAAAGAGAAGTGTATTTCCCTGGAAAGCCAAGTATGCTTTTCAAGCGAATTTTTATGTATAAGTTAAAAGTTTTAAAGATGTTTTGAAAGAACGTTTTTGTAGTATTATTATTTAAGTTGTTTAAAAATTTTAAAGTAAATATTTACTTAAAAATTAATTATATAGTAATTATTTGAAAGGTTTGACTAGTATTATGATTTTAATAATAATTATTAATATGTATATTTTATAAAATAGTTTTATTTTAAATATAGTTTGGTTAAAGTTTTATTTGAAACTTTTATAGAATTTCATAACTCTTATTTTAAATTTCGTTTGGCTTAACTTTTATTTTAAAAAAAAATTAGTTTTATATTTTATAAAGCAGTTTTATTTTAAATAATTTTTAAAGTATATATTTTGGATAAAGTGCTTAAGTAGTTTAATTTAAATGTTTAAAGTATAATTAGAATAAAGTGATTTAAATTGTTTTAAAATCTAAAGTATTTGTACATGGTTGTTTCAGTGGAAATAAATAAATAAATGGGAAATTTATTCCGTGAGAGAAGAGTGGTTTGAAACTGTTTTTCAAAGGGTTAAAAAGTGGAAATATATCTTGCAAAGATATTTTGAATGATAAATAATTAGGAAAATTATTAATGTCTAATTGTTGTTTGTGAATATTATTTGATAGTTAAATAACCGACTATCAACATTGGACAATACGCTGATCGTTTTGAAGAAACCAAGACCGGAATTTATTTTTCGAAAACCACTTCGATTTGGTTTTAACGATTCGTGAAGAAGACAAGAGTTTGGAGTCAAAGATGGAGTAGTGAAGTGCAAGAGCTAGTCGCTACTAATCCTGAGGGTGATTCCAAAATGGATTTAGTATGAGTAGTGCCTTCGGTTCCGTTCGAACCCGAAACGGACTTATATGGACGAATGCTTTCAGAACATCGTTAGGAGGACGATGAGCATTCTAAGTGATTGTGTGCTAAAAAGGTAACGCGTAGCCTCGAGCCTCATCAACCGGGAATGGCTAAAACAGTGGAGGTGCACACAAGGCTAAGTGGTTAGCAACCAATTAGGGTAAGGTCTCCCATGTCTAGATGTCCCTTTATATATATTCGACTGTGTGGCGGTTGCTGATACCAACCACGGGGTGAACTTATTTGGACTATCCAGTAAGGGGTAGCTCTGGCTTTGTGTTGCAGAGGATTGGGGGTGATCCTCGGTACGGTGATCTAGGCCACGTACTGTGATGGGCGGTACCCTAGTAGCCCTGCCATTGATGGAAATCCATTTCCCTACGTGCATTTACGGTTTTGTTTGTATACCTATTAGCTGGAATTTAATGAATGTAACAATTTCGGCTATTTGAATAAGTATTTGTATATAGACACTATTATAATATCAGAGGATTTTATAAAAAATGTATTGGTTATTGTAAGGTAAAAACCCGACATGTTTATTTGTGGTGTGGTCTTATGAGATACCTTTGATTTCAAAGGATTTTGAAAACTTTAATAATCCAACTGAGTGTGTTTTCTCACGCTGGTTTTCCAGACTGACTCGGGTGTTATTTAATTATAATGCTTGGGTCAGACCGAGTATTTTGGGATACATGGTATGATGCCGTGGAACTCAGGAGACGAGCTGGATGGCGATACATACTTCCATACTTGATTATCATTCCGCTGTGTATTCAGTTTTGAGAACAAGTTTATTTAACTGTCCAGTTGTATGTTATAGATGTTATTGAACTCTGATGATATATCCAGGTGATGTATGTATAAAACAGATATAATTTCTTTTGTATAAAGATTTGTTATCATCTATTATATTTTATTCCGCTGCATTGGTAAGATTCTGATGTTGTTTTCTATTTCTTCTTCTACCTCCTTCTTCTTTAACCCTAATGGTTCGTTTTTTCGGTTTTCGATTGTTTGCGATTTAATACAGTGGATGTATTGATGTCGATTTTCGGACGTCGAAAAATCGGGTCATTACATTGATGTTATTGAAAAAGTTCTTGATATTTTGAATGAAGGCATTCACGACACTAGGGAAGTTGACATTGAAGTGTTTCGTGCAAGATTGGCACAGTCTAAAACTTTGTTGTTAACTAGTTTAGTACACTCAGATTTACAAAAAGAAAAGGAAGAAGTGAGATCAAAGAAAAGATACGATAAGAGACATAGGGTGAAAAATTGCTTAAAAGAAGAAGAATCAACTTCTTGATACAAATCCATGTTATTTGCCTTTTATTTTGTGAAGAAACTCATCCATATTTTGTTATGTGTATAATGGCTATTTTCTGAATGGTGGTCTAAAACTGTGTTGTTGTATTGGATGGTTGAACCTATGGTCGAATCGTTAAATCTGTTTTAAATGGTTAAAGCTTTGTTGGATGATTAAATCTTTGTTGAATTCTGCAATATTGTGTGGTTATATATCTTTTAAATGGTTAAATCAATATATATGTTGTATTTGTGTATATATTTTTTGAATGATTAAGTATGTTTTGTATCCATGCTTACCATTTTTGAATTTGTGTGTGTATTGTGTGAGTAACTTATGTGTGTTTATGGTCAAATATGACCGGTTAAATCTGTTTTGTATAATGTGTGTATATTGTGTGCTAGTGTGAACTCTATGTGCAAGTGTGTATACTATGTATATGTGTGTATGATGTGCAAGTGTGTATACTGTGTATGTGTGTATACTATGTGCAAGTGTGTATACTATGTATGTGTATGTACTGTGTATGTGCGTACATTATGTGCAGGTGTGTAATGCGTGTATACTATATGTATGTGTGTAATGTTTGCATGTGTGCATACTGCGTGTATGTGTATGCATTGTGTGTATGTGTGAACTCTGTGTACAAGTGTATATACTTTCTGTCATTCCAAACATTGATTTAGAGCAAATATGTAACACAATAAAAACGACAATAAATCATTGTTTAAAGTAGCTTCAATTTTTTGGTTTCTGGAAGTTCCAAACAATGGAACATAGTTTACACGATTAATTAAACAAACGGCATAATGCCATTCGGAATCAACTAAACATTTATACTTTCAGGAAGTGTCAAACTATGGTACAGAGTATACTTGTTTCTTAATACAAATGACATTAAATCACTATTTAAAATAACTTCAATATTTTGGTTTCTGGAAGTGTCAAATGGTGGCACAGAGTATATTTGCTTTTTGATACAAACAGCATTAAATCACTGTTTAAAATAACTTCAATTTTTTGTTTTAGGAAGTGCCAAATGATGGAACAGAGTATGCATGACTAACTATACAAACGATATTGTAATGCTGAATGAAATTAAATATAATTTTCAACCTTTTGGATGTGTAAAACGGTAGTTCATAGCATATATGTTTCATTGCGCAAATGACAGTGACACACCGATTATAAACTATTCATTTTTTAAATATCATAATTTGATCGGCAATTAATCACCGATTGAAACTATTTTCCAAAAAACTTGCTTTTGTACCAGAGTTTGAATTCTAGATTGCAATGAATACAACATTCACAGTAATTAAATGATAAAATATTGATGTTACAGAACATTATCGTTCACATAATGTAACGACCCGAAATTTTCGATCCCGAAAATTACGGATAGTTATGAAAAAGAAGAAAGAGATAGAAGAAGAAGAAGAAGAACAGAAACAACATCTCACATTCGCAGCGGATAAAATATAATAATAAGTAATAACAGTTTACAAAAGAATAATATATCTGTCTATTACATCTAATACATCAGAGTCACATATATATAGACATTGAATATACTCAATTATCATGTCACAGATATACAATCATATAATACAGCGGAAAATACTCTACACGTTCTTGCCATCCAGCAAGTCTCCTAAACTCCAGAACGTCCCTACCTGAAAATTTGTAATACTCGGTCTGACCCGAGCATTACACCAAAGTAACACCCGGGTCAGGCTGGAAACCAGCGTGGGTAAATCATATAATTTGAAAGTACCAAGTTCAAACCATAAAGTAAAACCCGGGTAACTTGTACTTCTCCACGAGTTCATTACTCAATATGTCCGATACTTCTTCCATAATCAAATTTTAAATAATCTAAGGTCCATAATATTCCATCTAGCCTATTGATTTTACATATCCAATCTTTATAGAATCAAGTAAATTACCCTATCCATCAACCAATCTCTAATTACAAATTAATTGTTCTTTAATTATCAATTAATAAACTTTTTGTTATTAATTTAGCTTCTTAAAAGTAATCAATCCTTAATTATTTTATAAATCAATTAATTATCCTCAAATTTATTGATTAATTAACCATCATTTATTCATATAGCATTTATCACAAATAAATCATACACAATTAAAACAGATGTATAACAGGGTAATATCTCCAAATAGTTATCACGATCCGGATATTCAAAGATCAATCAACAGAAGTCATCAATGTATATTACAATTAGCTTAAATCAACCTATAATAAATTAGATCGTTACTTAAGAATTAACCAAAATCTTGATTAATAGATCATTAACTAATTAACTTATTTATTTCAAAACATTATATGAATCTCTTCTTAATTATCAATAAATCAATTAATCAATCTTCATTTATTACCCTTAATTATTTTATTAAATAAACTTAATTGTTAAGTTGTTGTCCACTAATTGCTTACGTCATAACTTACTAAATTTATTAATCATTAATTTTTAATTAAATTTCTACATTGGTCAAATTTTTATCATAAACTAACCTTAATTAATTAATTTGAAATTTTTTTAATTCCAAATCTTAAATTACTTAACCTTTCTTAATTTCCTTGCTATGAATTAAAATCAAAACTTTTATCTTGCATTTAGTAAAACTTGTTTATACTTAATACTTCTAAAAAAAATCGCATTGAACAAACCCAGGCTAATTCTAGATTACCCCGAGTTGAACCCCGAGGTCACCATCCCTATTTCTCCGAGTTTCCCTTCGAGTTTCCCCACGTTTCATTTCTTCCTCAAAACTTTTTATTTGTTTAAACTTAAAACTGATACGCTCGTACCTCTCACTAACAACGCGAGCTTACCCCGAGAACCAGTTCCACTGGCTCGAGCATTTACTCGAGACATGCAAGGATCTACCACCAGTTAGATTTTATTGGTACATTGATGAGCAGAGATTTTTATTTGTTTGGTGGCTGACAACTTGTTTTTGGTGGCTGACCCTTGAACTTGTTTCCAGGTTTGCCACTATATTATTCAGATGTGTACAGGGTGAAGTATACACAGGTACAGGATGTTTTCTATTGTATAATAAAAGATTTATTTATGTATTTATCAGAGATTTTTTTATCCCAAATTGTAGGCTGAAATGATAATGCATTAATTATCATTGTCTTATTTCCCAAGCCTACATACTTATCTTTATATATATTGGAATTTAGGTTATTCTAGGAGTAATACATCCTGTAATCTATATTCAACATAACAACTAATATGATTCATAAGTTAGTAAGTACAGAGATTTAGTTTTCAAATGGGTAAGTTACTCACAGGCATAAAAAGAAGGAGGGAAACTGGGTTAGTTTTTACTCACTTGATACTAAGTTTGAACAGAGAACTCAACTTTTGCTTTTGAAAACTATCAACCTGGATTTGTTAACTTCTTTGCCTATTGATGTAATTGTTATTGATTTAGTTACTGATTAAGTTTTAGTTGTAGGCTTAGTTTTCTGGAATGCTAAGTTTTTTATAAATGAACTGGAATATGAAGATATACATATAGAAAAGAAAGGTGTACAGGGAAGATGTATTATACTAATAAGATTTATTTTTTTAATTTGATCAGAGATTTTTCTTTTAGATGGTAGCTGATATGATATTATTTGTGCTGGCATTTATTATACTTGTCTTGTTTTAGAAGCTATTGATTTTATAACATGCACACTTAATTCATTTTAATGAATACACCCATATATATATGACCTGTCTTATTTCTTGTTGCTAGTTCTGGTTTGCTTCCAAGTGACTTGTAAAGTATTATATTTTTAAGATTCCTAAGTGTACAATTTAAAATTTACTTGACCATATTTATTTTAGATATTGTTTACATGTTACTAAATTTTAGCTATGTATTTTACGTATATATATATATATTTATTTTAAAATAATAAGTTGTATTTTAATTAATTAAATTAAATATTTATTAAAATAATACTGCCAAAAATCCCGGGATGTCACATCCCTCCCCCCTTAAAAAAATTCGTCCTCGAAAAGGAACGAAGCCATAATTTATAAAAACGCTTAAAATCAGATAAATATTCTTTGATCATTTTAAAATGCCATTAAATATCCATATAATATTATTCCGAGGTCGTTTTAATACAAATGCTTTTATAACTCGATGTTTCAACAAGTTCATCATCGTTCTCACAGAAATTCAGTCATACGTTGATCAGGCGTAAGACTGAAAATCTAAAAGTACTTGGTAAACCCGTTTTCAACACCCAGTGAAAATACTTGGAAAATAATTTTACTAAAAATATAGAAAACAGATTTTTTTTTTTTTTTGAAAATAGAGGAAATATCATTTGTGAGAAGGCTCTGGAAATCATCACCCCCATCCATGGTCGCAGTTACACCCTGGGTTACGTTGCCGTCACAACAAAAGTCCATGTAACTGTTGCCTCTCAGCGGCACACACGATTACGCCATGGATCCCACAACAGATCGCAATTACATTCCAGGGTTACGTTGTCATCACAGCAAAAGTCCATGTAACTGTTGGCTCTCAGCGGCACACACGATTTTCGCTGTCAAAGTAAAATTTCTCCACTTCCACATAGGTCGCAGTCTACCGATGTAAAATCAAACATAGACTGTTGGCTCTCAGCGGCACACACGACTTTCGCTATGTTACCATAGTGTCGCAGTCTACCGATATAAAATCAAACGTAGACTGTTGGCTCTCAATGGCACACACGACTTTCGCCATGGTCTGCAGTAGTTCGCAGTGACATCAAGTTACACTGTCCTCACAGCATAACCCAAATGCCTCTTTAGGCATCAACGCTTCACGACTTCCGCTACACAAAATCCCCAGGAACTAGTTTTGTCCGGGCTCCTCACAGGATCAACTTTAGAACCTCCCCCTTAGAGGCTCAAGGCAGTACCACCATGTGGCACTCCTGAGAAGTTCATTTCAAGGGAGCGCCTTTTTCCCCAGAGCCAAATCTCAAAACACTATATACTGTATAGTATTCTCCAAATCATACACCTAGTATGAATTTCATATAAGGCTCCTTTACACAAAATCAATTCCCAAAATCGATAATTCTCAAAGCAGACTTTTCCCGAATTCCAATATTGATCTTACCCAAAAATCAAAAGCCTTTTCAAATCCAAGGGTTCCCAAAAGCTTTCCTCAAAATCATTTTCACAAAACCAGTTTTATATATATAATAATCTTGGAAAAATCCTTGAATCAATTTATATTTGTATAAGTTTACTTTTATACTTCAAACCTTTTCAAAAATCTTTTGTTCTGGCTGTAGATTCAACAATGGTAATTTTATCTTATTTAACAAAGATATATAATTTTTTGTTTGTTCCAAAACAAATATTCAATTTAAATTACTTATAAAGTCACTTGCCGAATTTCTTACTTTTATAGAGTAAATTTTTTTATCAAAGAGATATTCAATTTCCACTTTATTTCAATAAAGTTAATTTCTACCATAGAAATATCAAATTTTATTTTATTTTAGTTCGTCATATAATCACAAAATATATTTTCCATTTCAAGAATCATCTTATAACTTTTAATCTACAAACTTCAATATCGAATTCCATTCCAACCCATACAATGTTCACAGCTCATCTGTACGCTATATCAATCTGATCGCTCACTCGATCGCACAATTTTACTTCCGAACTAGTATCGTCCACCCGACTCTCTAGTGCGGACTCGGATCTCATTTCTTGATCAGAAACCGTCATTCTCCTTGCATAGTCATAACTATGATAGAGAACATCCGGGGCCAATCAACAATCCAAATCCAGGTTCGCCGTCGAAAATCGAGTGAAAAATCCTAACTCGGATCGATAAAACTATCTCGAAATTTCGTGCTCGAATCTGGATCAAATCACTATGTGAATAGAACAATATACATACATCTTACGTATTTACCTCCATTGATTATTAACCAAATCAATTTCCTTTTCTATTCACATTCATCTACAATTCCGTTCACTTATTCACATTTTCATAATTCCCATTTGATTGGCACTTCAATTCTTATCTCAACGGTTTGAACTCCGACTAGTCTATATTTGGAAAATAGCTTGAAACGTTTAAAAATAGATAAATAGCTGAAAGATAATTATTAGTTTGTAAATAGCTATAATATAGATAAGTAATTGTAAAATAGTTGAAAAATAGTAAAATAATTTCAAAATAGTTATAAAATAGTAACAAGTTATAAAATAGTTGAAAAATAGCAATTAGTTTACAAATAGCTGTAAAATAGGTAAATAGTTCCAAAGGTAGTTATTAAATAAATATGAGATAGTTTGGAATTTCAAAAGAAAAGTTGTATAATAAATAGTTAGAAAATGGATTTAAAACAATTTATATCAAAATGATTTATTTAAAATAGTCCAGAGCCAAACTATTCAATTCCCCATCAATTCAATTTAAATTCCACTTCCATTTAATTTGACACAATCCTAATTTGAAATAACTTCAATTTTATTTCAAATTAATCCCATTCAAAGTTTCCATTTGAATTTTATTCAACGTTAATCAAAATTTTAAATTTATTCAAATAAATTTCAAATTCAAACCATCCTAAATTATATAACATCGAGTTAAATTTTTAATTGTTGATTTAATCCTTTAAATCAAATTAACCCTTTTTTAGTCAATAATCCAGTTATTTTAAACAATTTAATTCTGAATTAAATTCAATAGATAAAGAAAATTTTATATTATATTTTACTACCACAAAATATTCCGTACATTAATTGACTACATACTAGCAGTTCATACATTACATACATCTATCCAAAATAAGAGTCTTGCAATAGTCATAAATCTAGATGCCTTTCTATTACCTAGAGGTATGGAAAGAACAAAGCCCTAATATTCTTACAAGAATTCCTTTTTATGGACTTCCATCCAAATGGCAAAGCCCGAACATACACTTCTCAGCAGGAGATGTCCCCAATTATAACATTTACCACAAAATGTTTCTACCCTATCATCCACCTGGATAACCCTCATGCCTCCAACCGTACGTTCCATAGCTCTACTCCCCTTATGCCTCTCGGAACAATTTCTAGCAATGTGTCCCGTCTTCTTACAATGATAGCAAATAGTCAACTCATCGACCGGCTCAACGGGTTTACGCTTCGCCTTCCTCACTTCAGGGGAATGACTTAAGAAATGTCCTTTCTTATGACACTTAAGGCATGAGATCTCAGAGCGAAACCGATGTAATGTACCCTTCAATTCTTCCCTTGTTTTACTGCACTTGGCTGCAGAATGACCCATATTGAAACATTTGTAGCAAGTGACATTATCATAAGGTCCTGGTTCAGCCCTTTCCTTAACCTGTTTCATACTCTTGAATTTCTTCTTCTCGATCCCTACGTGCAGCTGCTCTCTGCATCTACCATTCCATTCTTCACTCTCAGCCATCTCTCTCGAAGACTGAATTCTAGAGGGATTTCCTAACCTATAAATTAGACTAAATTAAAAGAATTCAAACTTTACTGTTATCTATATTAATTTGTTTACCAAGCTATACCTTATATTTAACCCTTTGGTTTTTAATTCCAAACAAATTTCTCTTCATATTCTGAAACAATTCAAATATTTCTAGACTTAGGTTTTAAATTTTCACAATTTAAGGCCCACTTCAATTTAGAGGTTATATTCCTCTTAAAAGTATTCTTCATTTAGCTTACTAATTAACAAATATATCATTATTCATCACAATAACCATTTATGATGATACCCAGGGTTATCATATCTGGATACCAATTTATTATTATCTTATTCTAAAAAATTTCCCAAACTTAAGATAAAATTTCAAGTACAAGCAAACTCAAGATAAAATTTTAGTTTAATATTCTATTTCAAATATTTCAAATATTATTACCTTTATTTAATTTCAATCCGGTTGTATTACTATTACTCTTTAAATTTAATTCTAATAATTTTACTGTAACAACCCACATATTTAACGATTTTATATTATTTAAATATAGCGTCGTTAGTCGGATTTAGATCTGAAATGTTACTTTTTGCAAACGGCCTAATTGGAACTCAAAACTACCTCCATTGGTTCCAAAATGGCGTTTGCGATCTTTTTGAGTATAATCTTTGATATGTTTGGAGTTTGTGAAATTTTGACCTTTTTCTATTGGGTTTTGGGTTTGGGTTTAGCCCACTAGCTTAACTAATACTCTAACTCAGCCCCTTCTCTTCATTCATCTTCATTTCATTTTCATTTCTTAAGCTAAAACTGAAAATGGTGGGAGGGAAGAGGAAATAGAAATTGCAAGCCCTAGTTCCATTTGCAAACTCCAAATTCTTGCTCCAAAATCAAAGAGAAGCCATTGGTAAGCCTTCTCTTCATCTTCTCCAAATTTTCTGATGTTTCATTCATATGTATATTCCCTAGGTATCTCCCTTCGATGTTGGTCATTATGAGCCACATGATGCGTAGCGTTTACCTTGCGGAACTTGTATACCTTATTGGTATTTGTTATTTTCCTTTTTGGCTTGATTTGGGATATTTGTATCCTTTGTTTCAAGATGTTGCCGATGATATGAGGCTTGTTATCATATGATTCATCTTTTGTTAGATGATTGTTTTATCTCCCTTGGAGATATCTATTATGCTTTGTAACCTTGCAGGTTTATTGTTGTTCAGTTTATCTAACTGATTTGTTTAGCTAGACTGACCCGTGTATTCTATACTCGGGTCAGATCGAGATGTTTCAGGTTAGGTGCTTTTGGACTTAGCCTATTTTGCTTCCGCATGGACTACTCCGCTAGCTTCCTTTTGTCATAGCTTTTTGTGTAGTCCCATTTTGTAGTAACTCTGATATATGTATTCTTTTGACTCGTCTGTATATTGTGGTTTGCTATACCACTTGACATGTATTATTTTGTAAACTCTGTTATGTATCAATATATGTGTATATGATGATTTACTGTTCTGTGATGTATATTACATTTGAGTTGTCATATTCTGTTCTGATAGATCCTTCAACCACCTATGGTTTTGTTTTAAGGATTCATTGGTTATGTCGACCTGCTTGGTATGTTTATTGTTGATGTATTCAATAGATAGTTAGAGCAAAGCTATAGATGGTCGCTCCCAACCATCCTTATTCTCCGTTTTAGTTGACGGCATTACCTTGTAGTGTCCTTGGCTAGCGTGGGTATAGAGGTGGGGCATCACAGCGTGGTATCAGAGCCAGGTTCAGGACAAAATATGATAAACACAAAATAGATGCACATATTACGGTACTCAAAGTGTATAAGTAATACGAATCTTTGAGTCATCGTGTCTCTTTATTCCATCAAGGTTAGATAGAATTTGGGGAATATGTCTAGGAATGCATATTATTCCGTAGTATTCCATCTTGATTATCTACCTTGTGAATAATCTTGTTCTTATCTTACTTTCAGCGTAGGGCTGGAAGAGGTAGGGGACGACGTTCGGATGCGGGGCAATCCAGTGGCTCACATCCGGATGGCGTTTATATGTCTGTCGATCAGTTTATGGAGTTGTTTAGGAGCACTCAACCTCCAGTTCCTCCTCGAGTATCTCCACCTCGCAAGTCTGCCTTTGCACGCCAGTGCAATGATTTTTCTCATCTTGGAGGAAATCCGTTTAAAGGCTCCGAGTCTGTTCTTGAAGTCCAAGCTTGGTTTCGCACGTGCGAGCGTATCTTTTCTCGTATGGATCTTTCTGACCATGATAGAGTTCTTGTAACTTCTAGCTTATTACAAGAGCGTGCTCTTGATTGGTATGAGCTTCTTATAGCCGAGATTGATGATTCTACTCTTTCTTGGACTCTGTTTCGGGAGCGATTTGAACTCAAGTTCGTTCCTGAATCTGAAAAAGTTTTATTGACCCGTCGCTTCCTTGAGTTGAAGCAAAGGAAATCTTCTGTTTCTGAGTATGTTGCATCATTCAAGGCTTTATCTAAGTATGGTCTTGAATTCATCAGCACTTCTTATAAGAAGAATTTGAAGTTTGTTTCTGGTCTTAAGAAATATCTTAAGAAGTCTTTGTTGCTCCAGCTCAAGCTTTCTTTTGAGGAGTTGGTTGATTCGGCACTTCACCTCGAGACCGTCGAGAAGGAGTGTGATAGTGATGTTGAGGTTTCCAAGAACCCCAACAAGAGGCCGTTTCCAATTCAGAAGTCCAGGTCTTTTCCTTCTAAGAAGAAGAAGACTGGTGGTTCTAGTTCTCAGCCTCAGCCTTCTGGAATACCTTTCATTCGGAAGTGTTTCAATTGTGGTTCTCCTGATCATATTATTCGAGCTTGTCCTAAGCCTCTCTTCTGCCGCTATTGCAAGAAGGAAGGTCATCATGTTTCAGCTTGCCCTACTGTTCCGGCTGGTACCAAGTCTAGCAGGCTTTATGCTGCTAAGGCTTCTAAAGGTCCTTCTCATCCCAAAGGTATATCTCCATCTATTTTGGAGGGTTCTATTTGTTGAATATGTGCTTATATGATTTTTGTTTGATGATAATAAACATATATACATTCGTTTAAATGTATTTGTTAATGTACTGTTTTATTTTTCATAGATTAAATAAATATTTGCTGAATAAAATAAATAAAACTGAATTTGAATTCAAACGAATATTTTATTCAAATAAATATTTATTACAATTTTTGATAGTACAACTTCAAGCTCTCACTATAAATATACATTTTCTATTACAATACATTTCTGATTACATCACAATTCACAAAATATTCACTAACGCGGTAAAATTGAAAATAAAATATTTTTGCAATATAAAATAAAAGATGGATTTTGAAAATATTATTTGCCTTAGTTATTTGGGTTGTTCGTCATCATTTAAATTCGAATTCATCACACACGAACAATGTGACATGCACAGTGTATTACTGTACATGCCACAAGGCCGTGCACACCGATATACACTTGATAATGCTACAGGGACAAGTGAGCACAAGGTCAAACCCAAATAAAAAGACGGGTTCAACTCAGGTGCAACATAAATAAAATCTCGACTTCAGCACAAGGTCAAACCCAAATAAGAAGACGGATTCAACTCAAGTGTAATGCACAGTCTACAAAAATTCAACAGTGCATCAAAGCAAACTCAAGTAGACAGTAGCATATACTACAGGGATGAACACACGAGAATGGAATGCATCAAGTCGGGCACGAAGGAATGTGAAAGAACAGAATCACTTACATATATACAACATCAAAGCCAAACTACAAGCTCAATAAATATTGCAGCAAAAATTCAGACCAACCAGTGAAACAAGCAACTGCAATGCAACACAGCTATGTATACATGGACCAAGCTCGTAAGCATCTCAAAGAAATACAACTGAAGTCAATATGATCGAGTTCAAGTACGAATACACAAATGCACAAATGCACAAAAGCATGATGCAAACTGAACAACAGATCAGCCATGACCAAAGAGAAGCCAAAGTGCATTAACACAGTGAAGACCACAAAGGCAATGCATCAGTGAATCAACTGAAGAATGAACTCGAACAGTAAACATATATGCACAGGTACACACAACAGTGAGCACATTCATATGTACAAATGCAAAGAACAGTGGTGATGCAGTGCAACATCTACGACAGCAAGTAAATGAATGCAACTACAGGAAGTCAACAAGAGAATTCATGAATGTATACTGAAAGTAAAATCAAGTGCGTATGCAATTACAACCAAAGTCGAATGAAAATCAACTGTGGCAGCCAAGGAGTTAATCGCAAGCAAAGTCACGGGTAATCAAGGATTTGACTAGGTTAAACATCGAAGTCGTGAAAATATACAGAAGTCAAGTGATAAAAATTCAAGTGCGTATGCAGTATTGACAAAGTCAAAAATCAACACCGTGATGAGCACGGCAATTCAAGCCGCAATTCAAAACCATGGGTATCAAGCATCAGAAATATACGATTATGAACAAGTCAGAGAAAATCACCATCATCCACAAGATAATCGAATGGCCAAAGCACAGAATTGACGAATTCAAACAATTATATACGAACGCAAATACAGGAATTCGACCTATATATAAACCATTCATCATCGGCAAATTTATGCATCGAATTCAAGCACGCATAAAATCAGTAATGGAAAAAGAATATAATTACATACCAAAGCAAGGAAGGAATTCGATCAACGAAGCAGCCGCGGTGAGCAACGAGGAATCAAATCATTCAAGGAAATTCGCAAATCATCACTGATTCGATCGTATTAAAAATAGGCGCTTCGAGATACAAAGCCCTAATATTCCAGATCTGAGAAAAATCGAATTGAACCCACCATATTTTCTTCTCACAAAAATTAAAGAGGGCCGAGCTAATAGAAGAAGATCGGGACGCATAAAACAAAGAAAAGGGGCCGGCTTGGATTATATTAATAAAGGCATTGATTTTATAATTAAGGGCTATTTTTTTTTGTGTATTTGTTTTTTAATTTGCTTTTTAAATTTACTTTTAAATTTTAAACCTTTATATTTACTAGTCGTGTGACTAGGGTACAAGCTACGTGGCGTAGCTTGAGAATTCGCAACTCAGTGGCTGAGTTGTGGCAAGGTTTTGAGCGCAGAGTTAGAATAATCAATAGCGGGTATAGCGAGTTTACGTGTGTAAGCGGGGGACTATCTAATTTCTAGTAGAAACCTTGGGGGCAGCACGTGGGCAGGGTTTTGCCGAAGCTGGGTAAATTCTGTGTGGTTCTATTTCTGCATTTTATTATTCTGATATTATCTGTGCTGTGTTTATTCTGCTGTGATCTGTGTTAAAATTAATATACACTTCGGCGATAATTTTTATAATTAACACTATCACCCTATTCACCCCCCCTCTGGGGTGAAATCGATCCTACGCTATTTCATTTCATGATCATATTATTCGAGTTCTTTTCGATACGGGTGCTTCACATTCTTTCGTATCGAAAAAGCTCGTTGATGATTTATCTTTGGATGTTTCTTGTTTGGTTACTTCTTTGAGGATTGCGAATCCTATTGGGGGATCCGCGACCCTTAGTTTTCTTTGTGATGATATTGAGATTGTTTTATGTGGCTTTTCTTTTCGTGTGAATCTGCACGTTATTTCTTGTCTGGGATTTGATATGATTTTGGGAATGGACTGGCTAGTGAGATATGATGCCAGGATTATTTGTTCGGAGAGAATTATATATCTTCGACATCCGGATTTGCCTACTCAGCTATCTCTTATTCTTCGGGATGTGGATAATTCCGAAATGGCTTTATATTCTCTTGATTCGCGAGATGGTGATGATATATCTCATATTCCTATTGCTTGTGACTTTTCTGATGTTTTTGAGCCTGTATCGGGTTTGCCACCCAAGAGGGCAATTGAGTTCCGCATTGATCTCATTCCAGGCGCGCAGCCAGTTAGTCGTCCTCCCACGAGGATGTCTATAGGGGAAAATGAGGAACTCAAGAAGCAGCTTTTAGAGCTAGAGTCCAAGCAGTTGATTCAGTCTAGTTTTTCTCCATGGGGATCCGCGGTCGTCTTTGTGAAGAAATCCGATGGAACTCTTAGGCTTTGCATTGACTATCGCAAGCTTAACGAGTTAACCATCAGGAATAGGTATCCATTGCCTAGGATCGATGATATGTTCGATCTATTGAGTGGGGCTAAGGTCTTTTCTCAGCTTGACCTTGCCACAGGTTTTCATCAGTTACGAGTCGCGGAGAATAGCATTCCTCTTACCGCTTTCCGCACTCGGTATGGTTCTTTTGAGTGGCTCGTTATGCCGTTCGGTTTGACGAACGCTCCTGCTTTCTTTGTTGATCTCATGAATCGAGTATTCCGGGAATATCTCGATAAGTTCGTCCTTGTCTTCATTGACGAACGCTCCTGCTTTCTTTGTTGAATATGCGCTTATATGATTTTTGCTTGATGATAATAAACATATATACATTCGTTTAAATGTATTTGTTAATGTACTATTTTGTTTTTCATAGATTAAATTAATATTTGCTGAATAAAATAAATAACACTGAATTTGAATTCAAACGAATATTTTATTCAAATAAATATTTATTACAATTTTTGATAGTACAACTTCAAGCTCTCACTATAAATATACATTTTCTATTACAATACATTTCTGATTACATCACAATTCATTTTTACATTTTCACCTCACTACATATCACTCACACTCGTATTTTATCTTCAACTTCATTCCAGTTTGAATCCAGCATCTGAGCAATCTGCAAAAATATTCACTAACGCGGTAAAATTGAAAATAAAATATTTTTTCAATATAAAATAAAAGATGGATTTTGAAAATATTATTTGCCTCAGTTATTTGGGTTGTTCGTCATCATTTAAATTCGAATTCATCACACACGAACAATGTGACATGCACAGTGTATCACTGTACATGCCACAAGGCTGTGCACACCGATATACACTTGATAATGCTACAGGGACAAGTGAGCACAAGGTCAAACCCAAATAAAAAGACGGGTTCAACTCAGGTGCAACATAAATAAAATCTCGACTTCAGCACAAGGTCAAACCCAAATAAGAAGACGGATTCAACTCAAGTGTAATGCACAGTCTACAAAAATTCAACAGTGCATCAAAGCAAACTCAAGTAGACAGTAGCATATACTACAGGGATGAACACACGAGAATGGAATGCATCAAGTCGGGCACGAAGGAATGTGAAAGAACAGAATCACTTACATATATACAACATCAAAGCCAAACTACAAGCTCAATAAATATTGCAGCAAAAATTCAGACCAACCAGTGAAACAAGCAACTGCAATGCAACACAGCTATGTATACATGGACCAAGCTCGTAAGCATCTCAAAGAAATACAACTGAAGTCAATATGATCGAGTTCAAGTACGAATACACAAATGCACAAATGCACAAAAGCATGATGCAAACTGAACAACAGATCAGCCATGACCAAAGAGAAGCCAAAGTGCATTAACACAGTGAAGACCACAAAGGCAATGCATCAGTGAATCAACTGAAGAATGAACTCGAACAGTAAACATGTATGCACAGGTACAAACAACAGTGAGCACATTCATATGTACAAATGCAAAGAACAGTGGTGATGCAGTGCAACATCTACGACAGCAAGTAAATGAATGCAACTACAGGAAGTCAACAAGAGAATTCATGAATGTATACTGAAAGTAAAATCAAGTGCGTATGCAATTACAACCAAAGTCGAATGAAAATCAACTGTGGCAGCCAAGGAGTTAATCGCAAGCAAAGTCACGGGTAATCAAGGATTTGACTAGGTTAAACATCGAAGTCGTGAAAATATACAGAAGTCAAGTGATAAAAATTCAAGTGCGTATGCAGTATTGACAAAGTCAAAAATCAACACCGTGATGAGCACGGCAATTCAAGCCGCAATTCAAAACCATGGGTATCAAGCATCAGAAATATACGATTATGAACAAGTCAGAGAAAATCACCATCAACCACACGATAATCGAATGGCCAAAGCACAGAATTGACGAATTCAAACAATTACATACGAACGCAAATACAGGAATTCGACCTATATATAAACCATTCATCATCGGCAAATTTATGCGTCGATTCAATCACGCATAAAATCAGTAACAGCAAAAGAATATAATTACATACCAAAGCAAGGAAGGAATTCGATCAACGAAGCAGCCGCGGTGAGCAACGAGGAATCAAATCATCAAGGAAATTCGCAAATCATCACTGATTCAATCGTATTAAAAATAGACGCTTCGAGATACAAAGCCCTAATATTCCAGATCTGAGAAAAATCGAATTGAAGCCGCCATATTTTCTTCTCACAAAAATTAAAGAGGGCCGAGCTAATAGAAGAAGATCGGGACGCATAAAACAAAGAAAAGGGGCCGGCTTGGATTATATTAATAAAGGCTTTTATTTTATAATTAAGGGCTATTTGTTTTTGTGTATTTGTTTTTTAATTTGCTTTTTAAATTTACTTTTAAATTTTAAACCGTTATATTTACTAGTCGTGTGACTAGGGGACAAGCTACGTGGCGTAGCTTGAGAATTCGCAACTCAGTGGCTGAGTTGTGGCAAGGTTTTGAGCGTAGAGTTAGAATTGTCAATAGCGGGTATAGCGAGTTTACGTGTGTAAGCGAGGGACTATCTAATTTCTAGTAGAAACCTTGGGGGCAGCACGTAGGCAGGGTTTTGCCGAAGCTGGGTAAATTCTGTGTCGTTCTATTTCTGCATTTTATTATTCTGATATTATCTGTGCTGTGTTTATTCTGCTGTGACCTGTGTTAAAATTAATATACACTTCCACGATAATTTTTATAATTAACACTATCACCCTATTCACCCCCCCCCCTCTAGGGTGAAATTGATCCTACAAGTGGTATCAGAGCTAGGAACAAAAGCCGTTTTTTGTTTTTAAATTTTTTTTTACAAAAACCAATTTTTGTTTTAAAAATTTGAATTTTTAAAATGGCTTCTTTTAATACTGCTTTTGCTGAGGGTCAATTCATAGTTAGACCACCAATGTCAATGGTGAATATGCTTATTGGAAAAATAGGATGGAAATCTTTTTGAAAACCATTGACGCTTGGAATATTGTTGAGACAGGTTATAGAACACCGACTATAACTGTAGATAATCAGAAAGTAGATAAACTAAAGGATCAATGGACAGAACTAGAAAATAGATTACAAAATGCTAATGCTAGAGCTATGAATTCTATTATTTGTTCATTAGATCAATTTGAATTTAATCGCGTCTCACGTTGTCTAACTGCGCAGGAAATATGGCACACACTAGAAGTGACTCACGAAGGAACATCTCAAGTCAAAGAATCTCGCCTTGCCATGCTAAGCAGCGAATATAAGAACTTCACAATGGCTAAGGAAGAAAATGTCAAAGAGATGCATGGACGACTTTCCAATATTGTTTACAAATCAAAATCTCTTGGAAAATCATACACGGAGTTGGAGATAGTCCGAAAAATCCTTAGAGTTCTTCCATGAAAATTTGAAGCCAAAGTGACTGCCATTCACGAATCAAAAGACTTGAAACAAATGAAAGTTGAAGAACTCATCGGAAATCTCACTGCTTATGAGTTAGAAATGAAATTCAAGGAAGAGCGTGAAGGAGGTGACACTCGAAGAAAATCAATAGCTCTTAAAGGAACCATTGAAAGTGAAGATGATGATGATAATGATGATGAGTGTGAAGCAGAACTAGCACTATTAATAAGAAAATTCAAAAGGTGGAGTCGCAAATATGGCAATCCAGTTCGAAATCAACAAGCAAAGAACAGATTAAACAAAGCAATAGACAACCCAGAAGAACAGAAAATCATCTGTTACAAACGCAACAAACCCGGTCATATCAAGCCACATTGTCCTCAAAAACGATCAAACCAAGGAAAGAAACCAAAGAAGAAAAGCTTTGCGGCTACTTGGGATGAAACTGACGAAGATGAAAGTGATAGCACCGAGAGTGAGAGTGAAAAAGCAAACATGTGCCTTCATGGTGAAGTTACATACAGTGACGACGACGAGCCAAGCGAGGTATCAAAACTCACTCATTCTGAATTACTTATTTATTTCCATGAAGTAAATGGTTGTTATGAACGACTTAGGGAAAATACGCCAAACTTGAATCTCAAAAGGATACTTTGATAGAATGTAATGAACAACTTGATCAATTAGTTAAGAACTATCAAAGTAGGATCCCTAAGTGTGATAAGTGTTCAACATTCGAAGAAGAAATTAAAAAATCAGAAATCAATATAAAATCACTTGAAAATGAAATTCTGATTTTAAAAGAGAATGAAAATACTAGGAGAGAGAATTCTATTAAAAAGTGCACACAATTGTTAAACGAAAATGAATCTCTCAAGACACAAGTCCAACAATTGTTAACGACTTTAGATAAATTTTCAAAAAGTGAAAAATCGTTGAATATGCTATTAGGAAAGCAAACTGTTAATACGGTTAGACAAGGACATGGATATAATAATTAGAAAACTATTGAAAGCAATATTAATCATAATTCTATGTGCACAATTTGTAGAAAATATGGACACAATCACAATAATTGTTGGTATAGACCCAAACATGTGAAAACTATACCGATTTGGGTTCCAAAAAGCACAAATATAAAAACTCTCAAAGTTAAACAAATTTGGGTGCCAAATGGAACAATTATAAATAGTTTTGGGTTTCCACAAAATTATCGTTCTAAATATTTTGCCACTAACAATCATGGACCTATAAAAACAAATAGGTCGCTAAACTCTCTTCTCGTGTAGGTATGCTGGCAGGCTAAGGAACAACAGCAATGATACTTGGATTCTGGCTGTTCCAGGCACATGACAGGCGATAAGTCAAAGTTCCTTAGCCTAGAAAAGTACAAAGGTGGCAGAGTCACAATGGGCAACAATGACAAGTGTAAAATTGTCGGTAAAGGTAAAGTAGGTAACAATACATTTACCTTGAATGACGTACTATATGTTGAAAATCTGCACCACAATTTGATATCAATCAGCCAGCTATGTGATAAAGGTATGAATGTTATCTTTGATTCTGACTTGTGCAAAATTGTTAACAAATCATCAAAAGAAATCTTATTTTCAGGAAAAAGGAAAGGTAATATATATTCTCTATCTTTTGATGATCTCACCCTCTCTAAATGTTTGGTAGCTAAGGATATAGAAGTGAATTTATGGCATAGATGTTTAGGGCATGCTAGTATGAACTTATTAAACAAATTAAAAAGGAAAAGTTTGGTAAGAGGGTTTCCATCACATGAGTTTGAAACAGAAAACATTTGTAAAGCATGTACTTTGGGAAAACTTAAAAAATCATCGTTTCATGCCAAAAACAATGTAAGCACTTCTAGAGTTCTTGAACTAGTTCATATGGATCTATTCGGACCTAGTGACATTGCTAGCTTAGGAGGTAAGAAATATTGCTTTGTGTTAGTTGATGATTACTCAAGATATACATGGGTATATTTCTTGGCTAAAAAATCAGAAACTTTTTCATACTTCACAAAATTCGCAAAATTAGTGCAAAATGAAAAAGGAGTCCTTATTGTTTCGTTAAGAAGTGATCATGGTGGAGAATTTGAAAATTATGAATTTGAAACTTTCTGTGATGAAAACGGAATCAAACATGAGTTCTCTACACCACGTACTCCACAACAAAATGGGGTAGTTGAGAGAAAGAATCGAACTTTGCAAGAATTGGCTAGGTCTATGATAAATGAATATGAACTACCTCTGCATTTTTGGGCAGAAGCAGTAAATACAGCATGTTATGTAATGAATAGAGTTATGATTAGACCGATTCTTAACAAAACCCCCTATGAGCTATGGTTCAACAATAAACAAAACATCGCTTACTTCAAAGTGTTTGGATGTCCTTGCTATATTCTTAATACAGGTGATCAGTTAGGAAAATTTTAAGCAAAGGCTGATGAAGGCATCTTCATGGGTTACTCTTCGAGAAGCAAAGCTTATAGAGTCTACAACAAAAAGACTATAACAATCGTGGAGTCAATCAATGTGAAATTTGATGAAGGCATTGATGATCAGGAAACATCCAAAAGCAACGTTGAAGAGGAGAAAGAAAAAGATGAGCTTGAAAAACCAAAAGAAACTGCTGATACTAGAGAAACTACCACAAATCAAGAAGTCCGAAGAAATCTGGATCCAGAAAAACTGAAATACAAAACAGACCATCCACCAGAATTGGTAATTGGAAACCCTATAGCAGGTATACAAACTCGTTCATCCTTTAAAAACCTATGTGATCTGTGCTTATATAGTGGATTTATTTCAGAAATAGAACCAAATAACATAGATTCAGCTCTTAATGATGAAAACTGGTTTATGGCCATGCAAGAAGAGCTAAATCAGTTTGAACGAAATAATATTTGGAGTCTAGCACCTAGGCCTAAGGATTATCCAGTTATAGGAACAAAATGGATTTTTAAAAATAAATATGATGAATCTGGAAATGTAATTAGAAATAAAGCTAGATTAGTCGCTAAAGGATACAATCAAATTGAAGGAGTTGACTTTGATGAAACTTTTGCACCTGTAGCTAGACTAGAATCAATTAGAATATTATTAGCTTTTGCTTGTTACAAAGGATTTAAACTAAGACAAATGGACATTAAGAGTGCTTTTCTTAACGGAATTTTAAAAGAAGATGTGTTTGTTGAACAACCAGAAGGTTTTGAAAGTCATGAATATCCAAACCATGTATACAAACTGAAAAAGGCATTATATGGATTAAAACAAGCTCCTAGAGCTTGGTATGAATGTCTTAGTTCTTATCTCCTTGAAAATGGGTTCAAAAAGGGATGTGTAGACACCACACTATTTCTGCTGCATGAAAACGATGATCTTTTGATTGTTCAAATATATGTTGATGACATCATTTATGGTGCTACTAACAAGTTATTGTATGAGAAATTTGAAAAGGTCATGCAGGAAAAATTTGAAATGAGCTTGGTTGGAGAGTTAAAATTCTTTTTAGGATTTCAAATCAAACAAAGCGATAAAGGCACATTCATTTCTCAAACAAAATATATTAGGGAACTTGTCAACAAATTTGGATTGAAAGATGCTAAACCAGCAAGAACTCCCATGAGTACAACACTTAAACTTGACAAGGATGAAAAAGGTAAGACAGTTGATCAAAAGCAATACAGAGGTATGATTGGATCTCTCCTTTATCTTACCGCTTCTAGACCCGACATCATGTTTTCTGTCTGCTTGTGTGCACGTTTTCAATCTAACCCAAAAGAATCTCATTTAAAAGCTGTTAAAAGAATTATAAGATATTTGTTGCATACCCCACGGTTTGGTCTTGGTATCCATCAAACAATAAAATTGAATTAAAAGGTTTTTCAGATGCTGATTATGCTGGAAACTTAGTTGATAGAAAAAGTACTAGTGGAGCATGTTTTATGTTTGGACATTTATTAGTTGCATGGTCAAGCAGAAAACAGAATTGTATTGCATTATCTACAACAGAGGCAGAGTATACAAACTCTGCATGACTATGGTCTAAATTTTAAACGTGTACCACTAATATGTGACAGCAAAAGCACAATTGATATCACAAATAATCCTGTACATCACTCACGAACAAAACATATAGATGTTAGACATCATTTTATTAGAGATCATATTTCCAAAGAAAATATTTTCATAAATTTTATTTCAACTGATTCTCAATTGGCAGACATTTTTACAAAACCCCTACCAGAAAATAGTTTTTGTAAACTACGACTCAGTTTGGGTGTTTTAGAAATTTGCTGAATATTTAACATTTTTTTTTCTCCCTACAAATTGTCGAAGAGATAAATAGTGATTGAAAAAGTGATGAGTATGTATATTTATCATATATTATTACTCGAGATGGTATAATTAGTAAATTTTTCAAATTAAACAAGAGTTATAAAACTTTTGTTAGTAAAAATTCCATGACCATCTGTAACGTACGCGGATTTTCGTTGCCGAAAAACCGAATAGTTATGGGTTTTAAAAATAATTTAAGAAAAGAAAAAGAAAGAAGAATAGAGAAAAAGGTAGGAAATAGAGAGAAAAAGAAAATGAAAAATAGAAGATAGAACAAAAAGAAAATAGATCATTTTAAAATAGAAGAAAAAGAGAATAGAACGAAAAAGGAAAATAGAACAAAATAGGACGGAATAGAAAACAACAGAACAACAACAGAATCTCACAATTCGCAGCGGAACAACATATAATAATAAATGTTTCAACATGAGTAAGTATCTGGGCTCCATACCATGATACTACCCTTTTCCAGAAGGAATGGTCATACCCTAGGGAAGTTATCCCTGAAAACCTTGCCGCACAATTCCTGTTTCGACCATTACCGGTTTGTGAGGCTCGACGAAGTCACGTCCACAAAAACACACTTTATACAAAAGCCGTGCTTTGGGTCAACAAATGATCAATATAATGATCACAAGGATAGACGATCAAATAAACGATCCTATCACAAATAATCAACACAATGATCATTTCAGCATCACTCAGCATGTCACATTACCAAATTGGGAATATATCGCTGATAACATTCAACTACATAACCTCTGAGCACGTACGTCTCAGAGAAGGGTGTTAAGCTAAAAGAATAAATTCTCCGCCACCAACAGAAATATATTTGAAAGAAATCGGCTTTATATCTCAACTTGTAATGTCAGACATACAATCCATACAAGTCTGTTCCGGGCTCGAACAAAACCGAAGGCACTTCTTACGAAGCCCTTGCAATACGGGTATTCACAATCCCGATCGAATTTCCCATCACTTAAGGAATCTCTATACCAGGAGCTACCCAGTGCAGAGACAATCGATAGGTCATCCTATCGCTTTCACAAATACTCGGTCTTCAACACCGATCTTCAATGCAATTCATAACGACGTATCACATATTCGGAATGGGTTATACGACCCCATGGTCCTTTCCCGGTTAACCCGAATAGTGAGCGCTTATTCAAAAATAAGTGTGGCATTCAAATTCAATCAATTCACATCAAATACCCATTCAAAGGGAAATATTGATAGTCAGATTATTTAACTATCAATAGATATGCACACATCACCAGATTCCAAATAATTTTCCAAATTATTTATTTTCCAAAATATCTTTACAAGATATATATTTTCAATACTTCAAAAATAAATCAATATTTATTTTTAAACCAATTTCACTTTCTTTTATAAATTCAATGGTGAATTTACATTCCAAAGTATTAATGAATATACGACTTCAATTCGATTTATAATATTCATTTTCAATTTATCTTCAAAAAGATAAATTCTCTAATATTCACTTTATATTGGAAAAACATTTCCATACTTATTTATTCATAAGTAATTCACAATTTTTATTTATTTTCAACACTTGGAAAAAATATTCAATATACTTCAATCGAAATTAAGTATATATTTCATTCTTTAAGGAAATCATTCTCTTAAACATATTTATTTGGGCCAAAACGAATGTCACGTAAAACATCGTTACGACAACCCAAAATCACTAGTATAGGGATTCGAAATTTAAATAGATATATAAATCCCAATACTATACAAAACACTTCCTTTCGGAAATCATTTACTATAACAATAGTGTTATAGTCCACCATTCCCTTTTATTTCTCGAAAACGTCTATTTCAACAATAAATGTTGAAATCTATGGTTTCGAATCTCAACACATTTTAAAACATCGTTAGGTCGTTTTAATTCTATTTAAAACACCAAATCCAAAACAATTTCTTTAACGTGTTATTCATTATTCAAAAATGTGAATAAACTTCGTTAACAAATTTCATCCTTTTATTCATTTTTAATTCAAAGGATTATTCACTATTTAAAAATGTGAATATAACTCCTTTAATAGGTTCCAACAATTTTCTTATCAAAATAAGTCATTTGCGAATTTATAAAACATCGTTTATAAATTCCATTTCTATTTATTTATAAAAACTTCCTTTTTATAAATTCTTTTATTAACCTATTCCAGTTTATAACTCAATTATAAACTACAAGTTCATATTATAAGTTAATTACTTATAAAACGATTATTTTACAAAATCGTTCCTTAGAATTTCATAATTATAAATCTTATAACTTATGAGATTCAATTATTTATCCAAGTCTATTCTTTTAATAACTTTACAAATTTTATAAACCTACTGTTTATAAAATTCCATTTATAACTTCAACGTTTATAATTCTATTAATTTCATTCTTTAATGAAATTCATTTTCAATTCATTCAAACACTTATAAAAACTCGTTTTATAATGTCTATATCTCAATTTATAAATATCCATTTATAAATCTCTTAATATAAATCAATTTATATTATTCTTTTAAAACGTCTTTAAATTCCTTTATAATTTCACCATTCTATTGATTTATAAAATAATTAAATTTTATAAATCCTATTTTTAATCTTTTCATAATAGATTCAAAAATCCAATTTAAACTATTTTTATAAAATCATAAATCCCATATTTCTCAAACATCAACTTTTAACTATATTTCACAAAATCATAATTTTTATAACTTTAAAAAATTATAACGTTTATTTATTTAACATGGATCAATTCCAAAAATATTTTATAACTTATACTTTCAAAAATCACTTTGAAATCATTTTAAAATTCCAAATTTGGTCCAATGATGCTACACACCAAATAGTCAATCACGACTACAACGATCCATCATATATCGATATGATAATCCATCAAATATCAAAATATCTGAAATCAAATAAAAACTGTTGAGGAATCCAGTTGGATCCCTCCAACCTGTTTTCCTGCATCCACAAACATTAGCACAATACCAATTTCGCTCCAGTACGAAATTATCGCGGTATATGTTCTTATTAAATATTATCCGCTTAATAACGGCGCAATAGGGTCTCATCCGCTAAAAATACGGAAAATCAATCAACTGCAATATATACATATGCCAATATATATATATTGATATTATTTATAATACCAATTTCACTGTTTATGAAATATTCGCGGTATATGTTTTTAATAAATAACATCCGCTTACTAACGGCGCATAATGTCTATTTTAACAATCAATAGATATCAATCAACATTCAAACATGCATTCAAATATTTTAAATCTAACTATTTAAAATAAAATCGAAACTGATTCGATTGAGTGAGAAGTTCTCACCTTGATTTTAAATTCCGTTTTAGCGATTTATTTTGAATACGTTTAATTTTACCCAAAATTCTCACTAACTCCAAATGACTCCAAACCAACTCCATCGCGTAGTGCTCGTCCATACGATTCCAACGCAACTGGTTTCGCGCGTTTTCGACCTCGTATGAAAAAGTTATGAATTTTACAAGTTTGTACACGATTTATATAAACTTTTACAACATTTATTTAAATTTCTTTTACATACCCCCATCATCACCCTTCATTCCCAATCCAACGGCTCCCCCCTTTCTTCCTCATTCACGTTTTGGCTACAGGTTGAGGCCGACATCACAACCCATCCCCTTTAGAACTAGGGTTTCAATTTGCATCCACCTCGCTCGACGAAATTCGATCCAACCACTTGCAATAGGAAGCTCTTGACCTCCTCTACCTTCGCCCATCACCATAGCCAACTCGGCCTCCTCGTGATGCGCGCGCACGTATGTGAACAGCCCACGCACACGGCCCCATAACTCCCCCCACACGACACCAAACACGATCTCCACCGTTCACATCGAAGCTCTCATCACCCTCTACATCTTTCATGTTGAAAGTTTCGTCTAATTGCTGATGGATTGGAAGAAATCGAGGAGGAAATGAGATTGAATTCTGGCCATTCAATAGTTAGGGCCGGCTAGGGTTTGATTATTAGGGTTTTAGTGTTTTTTTATTTTATTTTTTAGAGTGAGGGTGTATTTATAGGAAACCGTCAAAACACTATTCATCCCGGAAATTCCGAACTCCGATTTACGCGTCGAAACTGACGTTTCTAAGGTTTACCCCGCGTTTCGGACACAATGAAACAGGTTTCGGAAGCTAATTCGGAAGTATGTGCGAGTTATGGCTGTAAACGCTCAATTTGAATTAAACCGATTTAAGTCGATTTCTAGGCGTTTTAATTTGTACAGGACAAACGGTAAATCCAATTGACTTGAAATTTGAAACCTTACAATAATATCACATTACGGATCCGATGAAACTAGTTTCGTCGAAATCCGAGACTTTTTGAAAAATGGCTATTTTAACTCGCCAAATTTAAATTAAAAATAATTCGATGCGTTTCGAGCTGCCACGCTCAAACGATAACTCCGATTGACACGAAAATTGAAATCCGATAATAACTAACTATTACGGATCCAATGGAACTGGTTTCGTTCAATTCTGAGACTGTTCAAAAATTGACTATTTTCACTAGTCGATTTTAATATTAAAATATTCAATTTTCACAAATTAAATTTTAATTCGATTTTAAAAGTTCTAAAATATCATTCTAACTCTAACATGATAAAATAAAATTTTACAAATCATTTTCAATCATATTTAACTATATTTTCAATTATTTCCATAATTTAACATATTAAATTATCGATTTAATTATTCAATTAAATCCAATAATTCAAATAAAAATTTATTTGACTTATAAATTCACTTATTAATATTCAAAATTAATTAAATATTAAATTTTAATAAATTAAAAATTCTGGGTCGTTACAATCTTCCCCACTTAAAAGAATTTCGTCCTCGAAATTAACAAGTAAGAAAAGTTATAGAATCTATTAATTTTCCAAAATTCATAGTTAAACTTCTTATAATACTTACTAAATTTTCAAATCATACTTAGTTATCTTTTCGAAAACAACTACTATTGTTTAACTTTCAATTCCAAATCAAAGTTAAGTTTTCAAAAAAATTTCCCAAATTTTCTCAATATTTTCTAACGCCTTAAATTTTCGGAAAAATTCGCCATAGTCTCCTTTGCGCGGCTCGATCCGAAAAAAAAATGACAGTATATATATCACAAATATACATCTCATCAAGTAATGAGGCATCCCGAAGGGAAAAAAAGTGTAAAAGTACGATATTTAATCCGAGATATGTACCTTATATTTTATTAGCGAGCATATACGGCTAATATAGCGCGAAAGCGAGCTCCAAATGCGAAGCAAACGCAATCTGCACCTACTAATCACTCAACAAACAACATGAGAACATGCATATATGACAATAGTATCAATATACAACATATATCTCCATAACAACTATATATGCTAACATAGCATATGCAATAAAAGCAATATATTCAACCATCAACCAACTAAATACTCATTCATATTCTCATTAATATTCAATGAAATAGGTTTTCAATCTAGTCACTTTTGATTCATTAATAGTGGATGTTTTTACTAACATTCATTCTTAATTAGTTTATATTCACTAATTCATATTCAAGTTGGTTCACTTCCAAAACAAATTCAATTCATTTAAGATTCACTTAACTTCCAATTGAATTCCAATTACTTTAGCTTTCAATTTCATTAATTCACTTTTATTAACACTTAATGAATTTATATACAATCAACTAACATTCATATAACAATCAATGTATATTAAATACAACCAAATTCCTTTGCTTACAATTGGTTTAATTAATTGATTTTTTTATTCGACTTCCAATAACATTAGATTTTAATGAATTTAACACTTACATTCATTATTTCATATCAACTTAATTTACATTCAATTGATTATTATTCAATCTATTCATTCAATTCTATTCAATTTCAAAATCGAATTTCATTTACATAACTTAAATTCACATTTATCTCTTAACTTTATTATTTTTAACTCATATTCATAAATATATTCATTAGTTTCACTTCTTATATATATAAGTTTATTTCACAATTGTAAATCACTTTAATTATAATTCAATTCTTATAATTCTTTTGCTTATACAATTATTCTTCCATTTAGATTATTCAAACAACTAAACAATCAACTTATATACACTTTAATAATTCTGAAAAATTATTTCTTTATGTATAAAATATACTCAAGTAAAATTATTTCATTTACCCAATTTTAAAATCAATACTGTGTCGAATTGTTCTATTCAAGTGTTTAGAAACCCCTTCGGCATAGTCTTGCGGACCACGCTGACGAAAGTTCATATACCAATCAACAAACCAATCATCACAATATAAAACAATTTTATATATTCACTAACAAATACGCTCTCATAGCTATTATTACACTCAAATTCATTCTAGAGTACTGTTGACTCTATATCTAATGAGTAATACCCAACAGAACCATGGTTGTCGCTTAACCATAAGCTCTGATACCAAATGTAACGTACGCGGATTTTCGTTGCCGAAAAACCGAATAGTTATGGGTTTTGAAAAGAATTTAAGAAAAGAAAAAGAAAGAAGAATAGAGAAAAAGGTAGGAAATAGAGAGAAAAAGAAAATGAAAAATAGAAGATAGAACAAAAAGAAAATTGATCATTTTAAAATAGAAGAAAAAGAGAATAGAACGGAAAAGGAAAATAGAACAAAATAGGACGGAATAGAAAACAACAGAACAACAACAGAATCTCACAATTCGCAGCGGAACAACATATAATAATAAATGTTTCAACATGAGTAAGTATCTGGGCTCCATACCATGAAACTACCCTTTTCCAGAAGGAATGGTCATACCCTAGGGAAGTTATCCCTGAAAACCTTGCCGCACAATTCCTGTTTCGACCATTACCGGTTTGTGAGGCTCGACGAAGTCACGTCCACAAAAACACACTTTATACAAAAGCCGTGCTTTGGGTCAACAAATGATCAACACAATGATCACAAGGATAGACGATCAAATAAACGATCCTATCACAAATAATCAACACAATGATCATTTCAGCATCACTCAGCATGTCACATTACCAAATTGGGAATATATCGCTGATAACATTCAACTACATAACCTCTGAGCACGTACGTCTCAGAGAAGGGTGTTAAGCTAAAAGAATAAATTCTCCGCCACCAACAGAAATATATTTGAAAGAAATCGGCTTTATATCTCAACTTGTAATGTCAGACATACAATCCATACAAGTCTATTCCGGGCTCGAACAAAACCGAAGGCACTTCTTACGAAGCCCTTGCAATACGGGTATTCACAATCCCGATCGAATTTCCCATCACTTAAGGAATCTCTATACCAGGAGCTACCCAGTGCAGAGACAATCGATAGGTCATCCTATCGCTTTCACAAATACTCGGTCTTCAACACCGATCTTCAATGCAATTCATAACGACGTATCACATATTCGGAATGGGTTATACGACCCCATGGTCCTTTCCCGGTTAACCCGAATAGTGAGCGCTTATTCAAAAATAAGTGTGGCATTCAAATTCAATCAATTCACATCAAATACCCATTCAAAGGGAAATATTGATAGTCGGATTATTTAACTATCAATAGATATGCACACATCACCAGATTCCAAATAATTTTCCAAATTATTTATTTTCCAAAATATCTTTACAAGATATATATTTTCAATACTTTAAAAATAAATCAATATTTATTTTTAAACCAATTTCACTTTCTTTTATAAATTCAATGGTGAATTTACATTCCAAAGTATTAATGAATATACGACTTCAATTCGATTTATAATATTCATTTTCAATTTATCTTCAAAAAGATAAATTCTCTAATATTCACTTTATATTGGAAAAACATTTCCATACTTATTTATTCATAAGTAATTCACAATTTTTATTTATTTTCAACACTTGGAAAAAATATTCAATATACTTCAATCGAAATTAAGTATATATTTCATTCTTAAAGGAAATCATTCTCTTAAACATATTTATTTGGGCCAAAACGAATGTCACGTAAAACATCGTTACGACAACCCAAAATCACTAGTATAGGGATTCGAAATTTAAATAGATATATAAATCCCAATACTATACAAAACACTTCCTTTCGGAAATCATTTACTATAACAATAGTGTTATAGTCCACCATTCCCTTTTATTTCTCGAAAACGTCTATTTCAACAATAAATGTTGAAATCTATGGTTTCGAATCTCAACACATTTTAAAACATCGTTAGGTCGTTTTAATTCTATTTAAAACACCAAATCCAAAACAATTTCTTTAACGTGTTATTCATTATTCAAAAATGTGAATAAACTTCGTTAACAAATTTCATCCTTTTATTCATTTTTAATTCAAAGGATTATTCACTATTTAAAAATGTGAATATAACTCCTTTAATAGGTTCCAACAATTTTCTTATCAAAATAAGTCATTTGCGAATTTATAAAACATCGTTTATAAATTCCATTTCTATTTATTTATAAAAACTTCCTTTTTATAAATTCTTTTATTAACCTATTCCAGTTTATAACTCAATTATAAACTACAAGTTCATATTATAAGTTAATTACTTATAAAACGATTATTTTACAAAATCGTTCCTTAGAATTTCATAATTATAAATCTTATAACTTATGAGATTCAATTATTTACCCAAGTCTATTCTTTTAATAACTTTACAAATTTTATAAACCTACTGTTTATAAAATTCCATTTATAACTTCACCGTTTATAATTCTATTAATTTCATTCTTTAATGAAATTCATTTTCAATTCATTCAAACACTTATAAAAACTCGTTTTATAATGTCTATATCTCAATTTATAAATATCCATTTATAAATCTCTTAATATAAATCAATTTATATTATTCTTTTAAAACGTCTTTAAATTCCTTTATAATTTCACCATTCTATTGATTTATAAAATAATTAAATTTTATAAATCCTATTTTTAATCTTTTCATAATAGATTCAAAAATCCAATTTAAACTATTTTTATAAAATCATAAATCCCATATTTCTCAAACATAAACTTTTAACTATATTTCACAAAATCATAATTTTTATAACTTTAAAAAATTATAACGTTTATTTATTTAACATGGATCAATTCCAAAAATATTTTATAACTTATACTTTCAAAAATCACTTTGAAATCATTTTAAAATTCCAAATTTGGTCCAATGATGCTACACACCAAATAGTCAATCACGACTACAACGATCCATCATATATCGATATGATAATCCATCAAATATCAAAATATCTGAAATCAAATAAAAACTGTTGAGGAATCCAGTTGGATCCCTCCAACCTGTTTTCCTGCATCCACAAACATTAGCACAATACCAATTTCGCTCCAGTACGAAATTATCGCGGTATATGTTCTTATTAAATATTATCCGCTTAATAACGGCGCAATAGGGTCTCATCCGCTAAAAATACGGAAAATCAATCAACTGCAATATATACATATGCCAATATATATATATTGATATTATTTATAATACCAATTTCACTGTTTATGAAATATTCGCGGTATATGTTTTTAATAAATAACATCCGCTTACTAACGGCGCATAATGTCTATTTTAACAATCAATAGATATCAATCAACATTCAAACATGCATTCAAATATTTTAAATCTAACTATTTAAAATAAAATCGAAACTGATTCGATTGAGTGAGAAGTTCTCACCTTGATTTTAAATTCCGTTTTAGCGATTTATTTTGAATACGTTTAATTTTATCCAAAATTCTCACTAACTCCAAACGACTCCAAACCAACTCCATCGCGTAGTGCTCGTCCATACGATTCCAACGCAACTGGTTTCGCGCGTTTTCGACCTCGTATGAAAAAGTTATGAATTTTACAAGTTTGTACACGATTTATATAAACTTTTACAACATTTATTTAAATTTCTTTTACATACCCCCATCATCACCCTTCATTCCCAATCCAACGGCTCCCCCCTTTCTTCCTCATTCACGTTTTGGCTACAGGTTGAGGCCGACATCACAACCCATCCCCTTTAGAACTAGGGTTTCAATTTGCATCCACCTCGCTCGACGAAATTCGATCCAACCACTTGCAATAGGAAGCTCTTGACCTCCTCTACCTTCGCCCATCACCATAGCCAACTCGGACTCCTCGTGATGCGCGTGCACGTATGTGAACAGCCCACGCACGCGGCCCCATAACTCCCCCCACACGACACCAAACACGATCTCCACCGTTCACATCGAAGCTCTCATCACCCTCTACATCTTTCATGTTGAAAGTTTCGTCTAATTGCTGATGGATTGGAAGAAATCGAGGAGGAAATGAGATTGAATTCTGGCCATTCAATAGTTAGGGCCGGCTAGGGTTTGATTATTAGGGTTTTAGTGTTTTTTATTTTTATTTTTTAGAGTGAGGGTGTATTTATAGGAAACCGTCAAAACACTATTCATCCCGGAAATTCCGAACTCCGATTTACGCGCCGAAACTGACGTTCCTAAGGTTTACCCCGCGTTCCGGACACAATGGAACAGGTTTCGGAAGCTAATTCGGAAGTATGTGCGAGTTATGGCTGTAAACGCTCAATTTGAATTAAACCGATTTAAGTCGATTTCTAGGCGTTTTAATTTGTACAGGACAAACGGTAAATCCAATTGACTTGAAATTTGAAACCTTACAATAATATCACATTACGGATCCGATGAAACTAGTTTCGTCGAAATCCGAGACTTTTTGAAAAATGGCTATTTTAACTCGCCAAATTTAAATTAAAAATAATTCGATGCGTTTCGAGCTGCCACGCTCAAACGATAACTCCGATTGACACGAAAATTGAAATCCGATAATAACTAACTATTACAGATCCAATGGAACTGGTTTCGTTCAATTCTGAGACTGTTCAAAAATTGACTATTTTCACTAGTCGATTTTAATATTAAAATATTCAATTTTCACAAATTAACTTTTAATTCGATTTTAAAAGTTCTAAAATATCATTCTAACTCTAACATGATAAAATAAAATTTTACAAATCATTTTCAATCATATTTAACTATATTTTCAATTATTTCCATAATTTAACATATTAAATTATCGATTTAATTATTCAATTAAATCCAATAATTCAAATAAAAATTTATTTGACTTATAAATTCACTTATTAATATTCAAAATTAATTAAATATTAAATTTTAATAAATTAAAAATTCTGGGTCGTTACAATCTTCCCCACTTAAAAGAATTTCGTCCTCGAAATTAACAAGTAAGAAAAGTTATAGAATCTATTAATTTTCCAAAATTCATAGTTAAACTTCTTATAATACTTACTAAATTTTCAAATCATACTTAGTTATCTTTTCGAAAACAACTACTATTGTTTAACTTTCAATTCCAAATCAAAGTTAAGTTTTCAAAAAAATTTCCCAAATTTTCTCAATATTTTCTAACGCCTTAAATTTTCGGAAAAATTCGCCATAGTCTCCTTTGCGCGGCTCGATCCGAAAAAAAAATGACAGTATATATATCACAAATATACATCTCATCAAGTAATGAGGCATCCCGAAGGGAAAAAAAGTGTAAAAGTACGATATTTAATCCGAGATATGTACCTTATATTTTATTAGCGAGCATATACGGCTAATATAGCGCGAAAGCGAGCTCCAAATGCGAAGCAAACGCAATCCGCACCTACTAATCACTCAACAAACAACATGAGAACATGCATATATGACAATAGTATCAATATACAACATATATCTCCATAACAACTATATATGCTAACATAGCATATGCAATAAAAGCAATATATTCAACCATCAACCAACTAAATACTCATTCATATTCTCATTAATATTCAATGAAATAGGTTTTCAATCTAGTCACTTTTGATTCATTAATAGTGGATGTTTTTACTAACATTCATTCTTAATTAGTTTATATTCACTAATTCATATTCAAGTTGGTTCACTTCCAAAACAAATTCAATTCATTTAAGATTCACTTAACTTCCAATTGAATTCCAATTACTTTAGCTTTCAATTTCATTAATTCACTTTTATTAACACTTAATGAATTTATATACAATCAACTAACATTCATATAACAATCAATGTATATTAAATACAACCAAATTCCTTTGCTTACAATTGGTTTAATTAATTGATTTTTTTATTCGACTTCCAATAACATTAGATTTTAATGAATTTAACACTTACATTCATTATTTCATATCAACTTAATTTACATTCAATTGATTATTATTCAATCTATTCATTCAATTCTATTCAATTTCAAAATCGAATTTCATTTACATAACTTAAATTCACATTTATCTCTTAACTTTATTATTTTTAACTCATATTCATAAATATATTCATTAGTTTCACTTCTTATATATATAAGTTTATTTCACAATTGTAAATCACTTTAATTATAATTCAATTCTTATAATTCTTTTGCTTATACAATTATTCTTCCATTTAGATTATTCAAACAACTAAACAATCAACTTATATACACTTTAATAATTCTGAAAAATTATTTCTTTATGTATAAAATATACTCAAGTAAAATTATTTCATTTACCCAATTTTAAAATCAATACTGTGTCGAATTGTTCTATTCAAGTGTTTAGAAACCCCTTCGGCATAGTCTTGCGGACCACGCTGACGAAAGTTCATATACCACTCAACAAACCAATCATCACAATATAAAACAATTTTATATATTCACTAACAAATACGCCCTCATAGCTATTATTACACTCAAATTCATTCTAGAGTACTGCTGACTCTATATCTAATGAGTAATACCCAACAGAACCATGGTTGTCGCTTAACCATAAGCTCTGATACCAAATGTAACGTACGCGGATTTTCGTTGCCGAAAAACCGAATAGTTATGGGTTTTGAAAAGAATTTAAGAAAAGAAAAAGAAAGAAGAATAGAGAAAAAGGTAGGAAATAGAGAGAAAAAGAAAATGAAAAATAGAAGATAGAACAAAAAGAAAATTGATCATTTTAAAATAGAAGAAAAAGAGAATAGAACGGAAAAGGAAAATAGAACAAAATAGGACGGAATAGAAAACAACAGAACAACAACAGAATCTCACAATTCGCAGCGGAACAACATATAATAATAAATGTTTCAACATGAGTAAGTATCTGGGCTCCATACCATGATACTACCCTTTTCCAGAAGGAATGGTCATACCCTAGGGAAGTTATCCCTGAAAACCTTGCCGCACAATTCCTGTTTCGACCATTACCGGTTTGTGAGGCTCGACGAAGTCACGTCCACAAAAACACACTTTATACAAAAGCCGTGCTTTGGGTCAACAAATGATCAACACAATGATCACAAGGATAGACGATCAAATAAACGATCCTATCACAAATAATCAACACAATGATCATTTCAGCATCACTCAGCATGTCACATTACCAAATTGGGAATATATCGCTGATAACATTCAACTACATAACCTCTGAGCACGTACGTCTCAGAGAAGGGTGTTAAGCTAAAAGAATAAATTCTCCGCCACCAACAGAAATATATTTGAAAGAAATCGGCTTTATATCTCAACTTGTAATGTCAGACATACAATCCATACAAGTCTGTTCCGGGCTCGAACAAAACCGAAGGCACTTCTTACGAAGCCCTTGCAATACGGGTATTCACAATCACGATCGAATTTCCCATCACTTAAGGAATCTCTATACCAGGAGCTACCCAGTGCAGAGACAATCGATAGGTCATCCTATCGCTTTCACAAATACTCGGTCTTCAACACCGATCTTCAATGCAATTCATAACGACGTATCACATATTCGGAATGGGTTATACGACCCCATGGTCCTTTCCCGGTTAACCCGAATAGTGAGCGCTTATTCAAAAATAAGTGTGGCATTCAAATTCAATCAATTCACATCAAATACCCATTCAAAGGGAAATATTGATAGTCGGATTATTTAACTATCAATAGATATGCACACATCACCAGATTCCAAATAATTTTCCAAAATATCTTTACAAGATATATATTTTCAATACTTCAAAAATAAATCAATATTTATTTTTAAACCAATTCCACTTTCTTTTATAAATTCAATGGTGAATTTACATTCCAAAGTATTAATGAATATACGACTTCAATTCGATTTATAATATTCATTTTCAATTTATCTTCAAAAAGATAAATTCTCTAATATTCACTTTATATTGGAAAAACATTTCCATACTTATTTATTCATAAGTAATTCACAATTTTTATTTATTTTCAACACTTGGAAAATATTCAATATACTTCAATCGAAATTAAGTATATATTTCATTCTTTAAGGAAATCATTCTCTTAAACATATTTATTTGGGCCAAAACGAATGTCACGTAAAACATCGTTACGACAACCCAAAATCACTAGTATAGGGATTCGAAATTTAAATAGATATATAAATCCCAATACTATACAAAACACTTCCTTTCGGAAATCATTTACTATAACAATAGTGTTATAGTCCACCATTCCCTTTTATTTCTCGAAAACGTCTATTTCAACAGTAAATGTTGAAATCTATGGTTTCGAATCTCAACACATTTTAAAACATCGTTAGGTCGTTTTAATTCTATTTAAAACACCAAATCCAAAACAATTTCTTTAACGTGTTATTCATTATTCAAAAATGTGAATAAACTTCGTTAACAAATTTCATCCTTTTATTCATTTTTAATTCAAAGGATTATTCACTATTTAAAAATATGAATATAACTCCTTTAATAGGTTCCAACAATTTTCTTATCAAAATAAGTCATTTGCGAATTTATAAAACATCGTTTATAAATTCCATTTCTATTTATTTATAAAAACTTCCTTTTTATAAATTCTTTTATTAACCTATTCCAGTTTATAACTCAATTATAAACTACAAGTTCATATTATAAGTTAATTACTTATAAAACGATTATTTTACAAAATCGTTCCTTAGAATTTCGTAATTATAAATCTTATAACTTATGAGATTCAATTATTTACCCAAGTCTATTCTTTTAATAACTTTACAAATTTTATAAACCTACTGTTTATAAAATTCCATTTATAACTTCACCGTTTATAATTCTATTAATTTCATTCTTTAATGAAATTCATTTTCACTTCATTCAAACACTTATAAAAACTCGTTTTATAATGTCTATATCTCAATTTATAAATATCCATTTATAAATCTCTTAATATAAATCAATTTATATTATTCTTTTAAAACGTCTTTAAATTCCTTTATAATTTCACCATTCTATTGATTTATAAAATAATTAAATTTTATAAATCCTATTTTTAATCTTTTCATAATAGATTCAAAAATCCAATTTAAACTATTTTTATAAAATCATAAATCCCATATTTCTCAAACATCAACTTTTAACTATATTTCACAAAATCATAATTTTTATAACTTTAAAAAATTATAACGTTTATTTATTTAACATGGATCAATTCCAAAAATATTTTATAACTTATACTTTCAAAAATCACTTTGAAATCATTTTAAAATTCCAAATTTGGTCCAATGATGCTACACACCAAATAGTCAATCACGACTACAACGATCCATCATATATCGATATGATAATCCATCAAATATCAAAATATCTGAAATCAAATAAAAACTGTTGAGGAATCCAGTTGGATCCCTCCAACCTGTTTTCCTGCATCCACAAACATTAGCACAATACCAATTTCGCTCCAGTACGAAATTATCGCGGTATATGTTCTTATTAAATATTATCCGCTTAATAACGGCGCAATAGGGTCTCATCCGCTAAAAATACGGGAAATCAATCAACTGCAATATATACATATGCCAATATATATATATTGATATTATTTATAATACCAATTTCACTGTTTATGAAATATTCGCGGTATATGTTTTTAATAAATAACATCCGCTTACTAACGGCGCATAATGTCTATTTTAACAATCAATAGATATCAATCAACATTCAAACATGCATTCAAATATTTTAAATCTAACTATTTAAAATAAAATCGAAACTGATTCGATTGAGTGAGAAGTTCTCACCTTGATTTTAAATTCCGTTTTAGCGATTTATTTTGAATACGTTTAATTTTACCCAAAATTCTCACTAACTCCAAACGACTCCAAACCAACTCCATCGCGTAGTGCTCGTCCATACGATTCCAACGCAACTGGTTTCGCGCGTTTTCGACCTCGTATGAAAAAGTTATGAATTTTACAAGTTTGTACACGATTTATATAAACTTTTACAACATTTATTTAAATTTCTTTTACATACCCCCATCATCACCCTTCATTCCCAATCCAACGGCTCCCCCCTTTCTTCCTCATTCACGTTTTGGCTACAGGTTGAGGCCGACATCACAACCCATCCCCTTTAGAACTAGGGTTTCAATTTGCATCCACCTCGCTCGACGAAATTCGATCCAACCACTTGCAATAGGAAGCTCTTGACCTCCTCTACCTTCGCCCATCACCATAGCCAACTCGGCCTCCTCGTGATGCGCGCGCACGTATGTGAACAGCCCACGCACGCGGCCCCATAACTCCCCCCACACGACACCAAACACGATCTCCACCGTTCACATCGAAGCTCTCATCACCCTCTACATCTTTCATGTTGAAAGTTTCGTCTAATTGCTGATGGATTGGAAGAAATCGAGGAGGAAATGAGATTGAATTCTGGCCATTCAATAGTTAGGGCCGGCTAGGGTTTGATTATTAGGGTTTTAGTGTTTTTTATTTTTATTTTTTAGAGTGAGGGTGTATTTATAGGAAACCGTCACAACACTATTCATCCCGGAAATTCCGAACTCCGATTTACGCGCCGAAACTGACGTTCCTAAGGTTTACCCCACGTTTCGGACACAATGGAACAGGTTTCGGAAGCTAATTCGGAAGTATGTGCGAGTTATGGCTGTAAACGCTCAATTTGAATTAAACCGATTTAAGTCGATTTCTAGGCGTTTTAATTTGTACAGGACAAACGGTAAATCCAATTGACTTGAAATTTGAAACCTTACAATAATATCACATTACGGATCCGATGAAATTGGTTTCGTCGAAATCCGAGACTTTTTGAAAAATGGCTATTTTAACTCGCCAAATTTAAATTAAAAATAATTCGATGCGTTTCGAGCTGCCACGCTCAAACGATAACTCCGATTGACACGAAAATTGAAATCCGGTAATAACTAACTATTACGGGTCCAATGGAACTGGTTTCGTTCAATTCTGAGACTGTTCAAAAATTGACTATTTTCACTAGTCGATTTTAATATTAAAATATTCAATTTTCACAAATTAACTTTTAATTCGATTTTAAAAGTTCTAAAATATCATTCTAACTCTAACATGATAAAATAAAATTTTACAAATCATTTTCAATCATATTTAACTATATTTTCAATTATTTCCATAATTTAACATATTAAATTATCGATTTAATTATTCAATTAAATCCAATAATTCAAATAAAAATTTATTTGACTTATAAATTCACTTATTAATATTCAAAATTAATTAAATATTAAATTTTAATAAATTAAAAATTCTGGGTCATTACACCATCTCTATTTCTATCATATTTCTAACAACCATCACTCATCAAAATTCAATATAGTTTGTCGATATGTGGTACTTTAAACAGGAATCATTCGTTTTTCACTTTTACATAAATATATATATATATATATATATTAAATAGTTACCAATGTATTCACTCTCATTTAAAAGTCCTCACGGTTATGCATGGGTGAATTACTTGGAATTTGTTATGTACTTCCATGCTCATTTAAAAGTCCTCACGGTTATGCATGTATGGAATGCATATCAAAAGTTGATTTTTAAAATAAACAAGTTGATTCTAATCCCATTTAAAAGTCCTCACGGTTATGCGTGGTTAGAAGATACTTGAATTCATTTTTTTAAAATAAAATTGGAATACTACTAATCTCATTTAAAAGTCCTAACGGTTATGCATGGTTAGTAGATATTCAAATTCCAGATATAAATATACCACAAATAGACATAACTATATGGTTTTATATGATGACATCATTTCCATCATTCTAAAAGTGGAATATGCGCCTAACAAAATATTTATGATTTTTGTTTGATTTTTTTTAAATTTAATATTTATATTCGATTGAGTCTTAATATTAGATCAATATCGATCACTTTATCTTTATTTTCTCTAACACTATTATTCTTTTGTTGATAACAAAAGGGGGAGAGAAAAGTTAAGATTTTGGCAAATAAAATTCATATATTATTTGCATATGCATATAGATTCATTTGCATATTTTATTCTCATGCATATATGTAGGGGGAGTATTGTGTAGAGAGGAAGCATTTAAATAGGGGGAGCAAATTAGAGCATATCAATGATCAAATACATTTAACATATTCAAAATTTAAATATATGTTTGTTATCATCAAAAGGGGGAGATTGTTGAATATGCGCTTATATGATTTTTGTTTGATGATAATAAACATATATACATTGGTTTAAATGTATTTGTTAATGTACTATTTTGTTTTTCATAGATTAAATAAATATTTGCTGAATAAAATAAATAACACTGAATTTGAATTCAAACAAATATTTTATTTAAATAAATATTTATTACAATTTTTGATAGTACAACTTCAAGCTCTCACTATAAATATACATTTTCTATTACAATACATTTCTGATTACATCACAATTCATTTTTACATTTTCACCTCACTACATATCACTCACACTCGTATTTTATCTTCAACTTCATTCCAGTTTGAATCCAGCATCTGAGCAATCTGCAAAAATATTCACTAACGCGGTAAAATTGAAAATAAAATATTTTTGCAATATAAAATAAAAGATGGATTTTGAAAATATTATTTGCCTCAGTTATTTGGGTTGTTCGTCATCATTTAAATTCGAATTCATCACACACGAACAATGTGACATGCACAGTGTATCACTGTACATGCCACAAGGCCGTGCACACCGATATACACTTGATAATGCTACAGGGACAAGTGAGCGCAAGGTCAAACCCAAATAAAAAGACGGGTTCAACTCAGGTGCAACATAAATAAAATCTCGACTTCAGCACAAGGTCAAACCCAAATAAGAAGACGGATTCAACTCAAGTGTAATGCACAGTCTACAAAAATTCAACAGTGCATCAAAGCAAACTCAAGTAGGCAGTAGCATATACTACAGGGATGAACACACGAGAATGGAATGCATCAAGTCGGGCACGAAGGAATGTGAAAGAATAGAATCACTTACATATATACAACATCAAAGCCAAACTACAAGCTCAATAAAGATTGCAGCAAAAATTCAGACCAACCAGTGAAACAAGCAACTGCAATGCAACACAGCTATGTATACATGGACCAAGCTCGTAAGCATCTCAAAGAAATACAACTGAAGTCAATATGATCGAGTTCAAGTACGAATACACAAATGCACAAAAGCATGATGCAAACTGAACAACAAATCAGCCATGACCAAAGAGAAGCCAAAGTGCATTAACACAGTGAAGACCACAAAGGAAATGCATCAGTGAATCAACTGAAGAATGAACTCGAACAGTAAACATATATGCACAGGTACAAACAACAGTGAGCACATTCATATGTACAAATGCAAAGAACAGTGGTGATGCAGTGCAACATCTACGACAGCAAGTAAATGAATGCAACTACAGGAAGTCAACAAGAGAATTCATGAATGTATACTGAAAGTAAAATCAAGTGCGTATGCAATTACAACCAAAGTCGAATGAAAATCAACTGTGGCAGCCAAGGAGTTAATCGCAAGAAAAGTCACGGGTAATCAAGGATTTGACTAGGTTAAACATCGAAGTCGTGAAAATATACAGAAGTCAAGTGATAAAAATTCAAGTGCGTATGCAGTATTGACAAAGTCAAAAATCAACACCGTGATGAGCATGGCAATTCAAGCCGCAATTCAAAACCATGGGTATCAAGCATCAGAAATATACGATTATGAACAAGTCAAAGAAAATCACCATCATCCACACGATAATCGAATGGCCAAAGCACAGAATTGACGAATTCAACCAATTATATACGAACGCAAATATAGGAATTCGACCTATATATAAACCATTCATCATCGGCAAATTTATGCATCGAATTCAAGCACGCATAAAATTAGTAACGGCAAAAGAATATAATTACATACCAAAGCAAGGAAGGAATTCGATCAACGAAGCAGCCGCGGTGAGCAACGAGGAATCAAATCAATCAAGGAAATTCGCAAATCATCACTGATTCGATCGTATTAAAAATAGGCGCTTCGAGATACAAAGCCCTAATATTCCAGATCTGAGAAAAATCGAATTGAACCCGCCATATTTTCTTCTCACAAAAATTAAAGAGGGCCGAGCTAATAGAAGAAGATCGGGACGCATAAAACAAAGAAAAGGGGCCGGCTTGGATTATATTAATAAAGGCATTGATTTTATAATTAAGGGCTATTTGTTTTTGTGTATTTGTTTTTTAATTTGCTTTTTAAATTTGCTTTTAAATTTTAAACCGTTATATTTACTAGTCGTGTGACTAGGGGACAAGCTACGTGGCGTAGCTTGAGAATTCGCAACTCAGTGGCTGAGTTGTGGCAAGGTTTTGAGCGTAGAGTTAGAATAATCAATAGCGGGTATAGCGAGTTTACGTGTGTAAGCGAGGGACTATCTAATTTCTAGTAGAAACCTTGGGGGCAGCACGTGGGCAGGGTTTTGCCGAAGCTGGGTAAATTTTGTGTCGTTCTATTTCTGCATTTTATTATTCTGATATTATCTGTGCTGTGTTTATTCTGCTGTGATCTGTGTTAAAATTAATATACACTTCCGCGATAATTTTTATAATTAACACTATCACCCTATTCACCCCCCCCCTCTAGGGTGAAATCGATCCTACACTATTTCATTTCATGATCATATTATTCGAGTTCTTTTCGATACGGGTGCTTCACATTCTTTCGTATCGAAAAAGCTCGTTGATGACTTATCTTTGGATGTTTCTTGTTTGGTTACTTCTTTGAGGATTGCGAATCCTATTGGGGGATCCGCGACCCTTAGTTTTCTTTGTGATGATATTGAGATTGTTTTATGTGGCTTTTCTTTTCGTGTGAATCTACACGTTATTTCTTGTCTGGGATTTGATATGATTTTGGGAATGGACTGGCTAGTGAGATATGATGCCAGGATTATTTGTTCGGAGAGAATTATATATCTTCGACATCCGGATTTGCCTACTCAGCTATCTCTTATTCTTCGGGATGTGGATAATTCCGAAATGGCTTTATATTCTCTTGATTCGCGAGATGGTGATGATATATCTCATATTCCTATTGCTTGTGACTTTTCTGATGTTTTTGAGCCTGTATCAGGTTTGCCACCCAAGAGGGCAATTGAGTTCCGCATTGATCTCATTCCAGGCGCGCAGCCAGTTAGTCGTCCTCCCACGAGAATGTCTATAGGGGAAAATGAGGAACTCAAGAAGCAGCTTTTAGAGCTAGAGTCCAAGCAGTTGATTCAGTCTAGTTTTTCTCCATGGGGATCCGCGGTCGTCTTTGTGAAGAAATCCGATGGAACTCTTAGGCTTTGCATTGACTATCGCAAGCTTAACGAGTTAACCATCAGGAATAGGTATCCATTGCCTAGGATCGATGATATGTTCGATCTATTGAGTGGGGCTAAGGTCTTTTCTCAGCTTGACCTTGCCACAGGTTTTCATCAGTTACGAGTCGCGGAGAATAGCATTCCTCTTACCGCTTTCCGCACTCGGTATGGTTCTTTTGAGTGGCTCGTTATGCCGTTCGGTTTGACGAACGCTCCTGCTTTCTTTGTTGATCTCATGAATCGAGTATTCCGGGAATATCTCAATAAGTCCGTCCTTGTCTTCATTGATGATGTCCTTATTTATTCTAAGTCTGAAGCCGAGCATGCTAATCACTTGAGAATTGTCTTGAGTACTCTCCGTCGTCATCAGCTTAGAGCCAAATTCTCCAAGTGCCACTTTTGGGAGAATAGGGTTAAGTTCTTAGGCCATGTTGTATCTTCCGATGGCATTTCTGTCGATCCTTTAAAGATCGAAGCCATCCAGAATTGGAAGAGGCCTGAGACTGTTCATGAGATTCGTAGTTTCCTTGGATTGGCGGGGTATTACCGTCGGTTCATTAAGGATTTTTCCCGTGTTGTGCTTCCTCTCACTTGCCTTACTCGGAAAGGCATTCGTTTTGATTGGTCCGACAAGTGTGAAGCTTCCTTTCTGACATTGAAGGAACTTCTCACTAATGCTCCTATTCTTGTGGTTCCCGAGGGGAATCATGATCTTGTTGTCTACACCGATGCTTGTGGTAGTGGTCTCGGTGCTGTTCTTATGCAGAAGGATCGGGTAGTTGCTTATGCTTCTAGGCAACTGCATCCGAATGAAGTTCGTTATGCCACTCATGATCTTGAGCTTGCCGCCATTGTCTTCGTCTTGAAGATTTGGCGACACTATTTATTGGGCGAGCGCTTCATTCTCTATACCGATCATAAATCCTTGAAGTATTTGTTTACTCAGAAAGAACTCAATATGAGACAACAATGTTGGCTCGAGTTTCTTGCCTCCTATGTTTTTGATATCCAATATGCCCCTAGTAAGGGTAATCGTGTTGCAGATGCGCTTAGTCGCAAACAATCGGCTGTTATTTCTATGATGCTTGCCGAATGGAATATTCTTGAGACTCTATCTTTTTGTGAAATTCGTGATCGAGGTTCATCTTCTGATTCTCCTATTCTATTATTTAGTTTGGGAGCTCGACCTATTTTATTGGATCGTATTGCCGATGCTCAACGGTTTGATCCTGATTTGTTGCATCTTATTCAGCTTTGTGAGTCTGGATCCTGTGATGAGGCGTTGCGGGATTTCAGCATTGATTCTCATGGGTGTCTTCACAAGAAGAACCATCTTTTTGTGCCTTCTGATCTCGCACTTAGGCATGACATTCTTGATGATTGTCACCGTTCTAAGTATACTATTCATCCCGGTAGTAGCAAGATGTATGCCGATATGCGTCGTCTTTATTATTGGGAAGGCATGAAACGCGATGTGGCGAGTTATGTGAGTAATTGCATAACTTGTCAGCGTTTTAAGGTCGAACATCAGCGTCCTTCTGGTCTTCTTCAGCCTCTTGAGATTCCATTGTGGAAATGGGATCAGATAACTATGGATTTCATTGACGGCCTACCTCGTTCGAGATCAGGCCATTTTAGTATTTGGTTATTGTTGATCGCCTCACCAAGTCTGCTCATTTTGTCCCTATTAAGTCTAATAGGACAGCTTCGCATTTGGCTAAGTTGTATGTCAAGGAAATCGTGAGACTTCACGGTGTTCCTAGTTCTATTGTGTGTGATCATGATCCTTTATTCACAAGTCATTTTTGGAAGAGTCTTCAGCAAGCTTTGGGAACAAAGCTTAATTTTTCTACAGCTTATCATCCGCAGTCTGACGGGCAGACTGAACGGGTGAATCGTATCTTGGAAGATCTTCTCCGTATTTGTATTTTTGATTTCGGTGGTAGTTGGGAGGATCATCTACCTCTTGTGGAGTTCTCCTACAACAATAGTTTTCAGTCTAGTATCGGTATGGCTCTTTTCGAAGCTTTATACGGAAGGCCATGTCGATCTCCTTCATGTTGGTTGGAATCTGGGGAAAAGCTTATTCTTGGTCCAGATTTTGTTCGTGATTCTTCCAAGAAGATTGATCTTATTCGGTTGAGAATGAAAGAGGCACAGAGCCGCCAGAAATCCTACACTGACAATCGTAGGAAGCTTCTCGAGTTCTCGATCGGCGATCTTGTTTTTATTCGTGTTTCTCCTTTGAAAGGGGTTATGCGTTTCAGTACGACTGAAAAATTGGCTCCTCGTTATGTAGGGCCATTTTCTATTACTGAACGTATTGACCCTGTGGCTTATAGAGTTTCACTTCCAGCTCATTTATCTGGTATTCATGACGTGTTCCACATCTCGCAACTTCGGAAGTGTCTTCGGGAGTCGGATTCTGTCATTACTTCTCCTGATTTGCTTGAGCTTGAGATCTCGCCGGACTTATCTATTGTACAGCAACCTATTCGCGTACTTGACACGGAGGTGTGACACCTTCGACACAAGGACGTGCCACTCGTTAAAGTTTAATGGTCTGCTAATCCCAATGATTGTACTTGGGAAACCAGAGAATTTATTGAGCGATCTTATCCGGGGTTTCTATCTTAGCTTGTAAACGGTGAGTATGTCTTTTCATCTCAAGCTTATTTCCTTTTTCTTTTGAATGTTGTATGTATGTAGTTGTTACAAATATCGTCTCTAGCAATTGCGGGGACGCAATTTTGTAAGGAGGGGAGATCTGTAACAACCCGCATATTTAACGATTTTATATTTAAATATTTTATTTAAATATAGCGTCGTTAGTCGGATTTAGGTCCGAAATGTAACTTTTTGCAAACGGCCTAATTGGAACTCGAAACTACCTCCATTGGTTCCAAAATGGCGTTTGCGATCTTTTTGATTATAATCTTTGATATGTTTGGAGTTTGTGAAATTTTGACCTTTTTCTATTGGGTTTTGGGTTTGGGTTCAGCCCACTAGCTTAACTAATACTCTAACTCATCCCCTTCTCTTCATTCATCTTCATTTCATTTTCATTTCATTTTCATTTCTTAAGCTAAAACTGAAAATGGTGGGAGGGAAGAGGAAATAGAAATTGCAAGCCCTAGTTCCATTTGCAAACTCCAAATTCTTGCTCCAAAATCAAAGAGAAGCCATTGATAAGCCTTCTCTTCATCTTCTCCAACTCTTTCTTCTTCAATTTCAGAAAATTTCCTAAATCTAAATTAGGAAATGCTTGTTTTATTCTTAGATTGAAGCTTGTTGAGTTGAAGTAGAGTTTGGTTGGTCTTCTCCTTGTTATTGAGCTTCATCTTCTTTGTTTTTGGAAAAAGGTGAGTTTTGAGCTCACATCTACTTCTCTTGATTTCATAGATGTTGGGTATGAATTCCTAGCACTTGTTCATGTGCACTTGCTTTTGGATTGAATTGGTGAATATCCAAATTTTTAGTGTTTGGGTTCAATTCTTTAAAGATCCCAACTTTGATATTGGAACATGTTTTTGGTAGCGAATCGGAGAGCTAATGGAGCTGGGGTATCTATTGGCTAAAGCTCCTTAGGTCCATTGCTCGAACGGTCGCGTTTTGGAAGAATTGGCATTTCATTGGAAAAGGGAAGAACTGCAGAAATTTGCAGTTCGGCCGACCGAGCCATGTAGCCGGTCGACTGACCTGCTACCCCGAGCCATGTTTTATTTTCTGCATCTGGCCAGCCGACCGAGCCCTGCAACCGGTCGACCGACCTGCTCCTGTTTTGCCTGTTTTGCCTATTTTTGCATATTTTGACTGGTTTTCCAAATTTTATCAATTCAAGTTGGTTTTTAGTGCTTGTTATTGCATCTTTGGTTTTGATAACTTATTCTTGACTTCATCCACGGGTTTTTATAAAATAATCTCTCGAATCACATTTAAAAGCTTGTTTCTCCAATTTATAAATTCTATTTAAAACACACATTGTTTCGCACTTCGAGCGAAGTGGAAGGGTGATTAAATGGTTGGGCAAAACACGGACCATGGATCTGTGCATTTATCTTTCTGATTAGTCCCCGACCTATTCGATTGATTGTTTGACCTTTGTGTTTGGTTTACCGATGATATGAGGTGAACTTTGTACTACTTTGAGTGTGAAATTAACTAGCGGATAGTAAACCGTTTAGTGCGAACAAGTGGTTATGGGTCTCACGTTACCACTTTTCGAATTCCTTTTTGAGAGTTATGACACATTCTGCCAGTTAGTGGTGTCCAGTACTGGGCCTCCGAACCTTCACCACTACGGTTTGTTGCCTTCGGGTTTGTGCCTTCGGGTTTGTTGCCCTTTAGTATCGCTTCCGATGTTGGTCGTTATGAGCCGCATGGGTGATATTGGGTTGCCCTTTAGTATCGCTTCCGATGTTGGTCGTTATGAGCCGCATGAGTGACATTGGGTTTGGAGTCTTCGGGCTCATGGATCCTTGTTTATACAGTACTGAGCTCGAGCAATTTTCTGATGTTTCATTCATATGTATATTCCCTAGGTATCGCCCTTCGATGTTGGTCATTATGAGCCGCATGATGCGTAGAGTTTACCTTGCGGAACTTGTATACCTTATTGGTATTTGTTATTTGCCTTTTTGGCTTGATTTGGGATATTTGTATCCTTTGTTTCTAGATGATGCCGATGATATAAGGCTTGTTATCATATGATTCATCTTTTGTTAGATGATTGTGTTATCTCCCTTGGAGATATCTATTATGCTTTGTAACCTTGCAGGTTTATTGTTGTTCAGTTTATCTAACTAATTTGTTTAGCTAGACTGAGCCGTGTATTTTATACTCGGGTCAGACCGAGATGTTTCAGGTTAGGTGCTTTTGGACTTAGCCTATTTTGCTTCCTCATGGACTACTCCGCTAGCTTCTTTTTGTCATAGCTTTTTGTGTAGTCCCATTTTGTAGTAACTCTGATATATGTATTCTTTTGACTCGTTTGTATATTGTGGTTTTCTATACCACTTGACATGTATTATTTTGTAAACTCTGTTATGTATCAATATATGTGTATATGATGATTTACTGTTCTGTGATGTATATTACATTTGAGTTGTCATATTCTGTTCTGATAGATCCTTCAACCACCTATGGTTTTGTTTTAAGTATTCATTGGGTATGTCGACCTGCTTGGTATGTTTATTGTCGATGTATTCAATAGATAGTTAGAGCAAAGCTATAGATGGTCGCTCCCAACCAGCCTTATTCTCCATGTTAGTTGACGGCATTACCTTGTAGTGTCCTTGGCTAGCGTGGGTATAGAGGTGGGGCGTCACAGTTACAACCAATTTCCTTAATATTTATTTAAAAGAAATATTACTTTATATATATCAAAATATATTCTTGTATAAAATAATTTACCTTTAAAATCCTTTTCAAATCTTTATATAAAAAAAAATTAATAAGTACGCTCTCATATATTTACACTCATGACTCATTCTAAGGTACTATTGACCCACAAGAGCCAAGGTTCTCACTTAACCTCGCTCTGATACCAACTGTAACGACCCGAAATTTTCGACCCTGTAAATTTCAGATAGTTACGAAAAAAAGAAAGATGTAGAAGAAGAAGAAGAAGAAGAAGAACAGAAACAACATCTCACATTCGCAGCGGATAAAATATAATAATAAGTAATAACAGTTTACAAAAGAATAATATATCTGTCTATTACATTTCATACATCAGAGTCACATATATATAGACATTGAATATACTCAATTATCATGTCACTGATATACAATCATATAATACAGCGGAAAATACTCTACACGTTCTTGCCATCCAGCCCGTCTCCTGAACTCCAGAACATCCCTACCTAAAATTTACTGATTAATTAACAATCATTTATTTATATAGCATTTATCAAAGATAAATCATACATAATTAAAACAGATGTATTACAGGGTAATATCTCCAAATAGTCATCACGATCCAGATATTCAAAGATCAATCAACAGAAGTCATCAATGTATATTACAATTAGCTTAAATCAACCTATAATAAATTAGATCGTTACTTAAGAATTAACCAAAATCTTGATTAATAGATCATTAACTAATTAACTTATTTATTTCAAAACATTATATGAATCTCTTCTTAATTATCAATAAATCAATTAATCAATCTTCATTTATTACCCTTAATTATTTTATTAAATAAACTTAATTGTTAAGTTGTTGTCCACTAATTGCTTACGTCATAACTTACTAAATTTATTAATCATTAATTTTTAATTAAATTTCTACATTGGTCAAATTTTTATCATAAACTAACCTTAATTAATTAATTTGAAATTTTTTTAATTCCAAATCTTAAATTACTTAACCTTTCTTAATTTCCTTGCTATGAATTAAAATCAAAAATTTTATCTTGCATTTAGTAAAACTTGTTTATACTTAATACTTCTAAAAGAAAATCGCATTGAACAAACCCAGGCTAATTCTAGATTACCCCGAGTTGAACCCCGAGGTCACCATCCCTATTTCTCCGAGTTTCCCTCCGAGTTTCCCCACGTTTCATTTCTTCCTCAAAACTTTTTATTTGTTTAAACTTAAAACTGATACGCTCGTACCTCTCACTAACAACGCGAGCTTACCCTGAGAACCAGTTCCACTGGCTCGAGCATTTACTCGAGACATGCAAGGATCTACCACCAGTCTCCAGTTCTTCGCTGTGCACATGCACCAGCACCGGAGACCTCTCCATTGACCGATGAACCTTCATACGTGCCATTCTTCGCCATTACAACTAACTCAAACCATCAAAACACTTGCATTAGCTACAGATCAAAGTCAAGTTACTCGGATGAAAAACTGGTTCTAGGAACTACGACAAAACTCCCCTTAACCCCGCGCTCCGACCATCAGATGAGGCGAAACTCCGGCACCTCAACTCCGATCATCCACGAACCTATTACACTTGGTTTCGTCAAACTCGATCACCCTGAGATTATACACAGACCCTAAATCCAACCTCAACCCAACCTAGGTTTACAAACAAATTCACATCGCCGCCGACGCCATAGAGGACTATCGTCCTTTCTGTCATTTTTGCCGATCACTTTGAACCTTCACCTAACTCCAGCCAAAATCCCGACCATCCCAATGCTCGTGGCCATCAAAATTTGCCCAGTATTCCAAAAACAGTGCAACATCAATATTTACTTCATTTTAGATCTAAATTTTATGATTTCGATCTTAAAAATCATGTTTTAGATAGCGTTTCATTTTATATCCCTGAATTGCTAAATTAACATACTTAAATTTTACTCAAAACCATATTATCCTGTTCAAGTTTGGTTTCCAAACAAACTCCTATCTTATTTTCACTTAAATGAATTTTAAATCTAAATCTTACAATCAAACAAACAAATCATGTTTAAATCCTAAGCTTGTTAGTGGAGTTCTGTATGTGTATATATGAATGGATAGATGGACACTGGCTGTTGAATTTGCTTTTTTTTGTTCTTAGTTCAGACTTAGATACTAAGCCAAAGAACCCGAGCACATTCATTATTTGAAACCAGAATCTCGTTTAAGATTTTGTTTTAAGGAAGTTAGTTACTCACCTGATTCCCAGATTAAACAGTGAAAACGACCTCTTGTTGTTGGAAGCTATCAGCCTGGATATTGTTTCTAGAGTCTTGCTTTGTTGGTGATAATAGTTTGATCAAGTTGCTATTTATTATGTCCAAGTTGTAGCTTTTCCTTTCTTTTTTTATACTCAGGTTTACTGATGAACGAATGGAAACAGGCAAATGCTATATATATAAAGATTGTGAACAAGTTTGATATATTTTATTGGTACCAGATTTTCTATTGTACTGTTAGATTTTATTGGTATATTGATGAGCAAAGATTTTTATTTGTTTGGTGGCTGACAACTTGTTTTTGGTGGATGACCCTTGAACTTGCTTCTAGGTTTGCCACTGTATTATTCAGATGTGTACAGGATGAAGTATACACAGGCACAGGATGTTTTCTATTGTATAATAAAAGATTTTGTTTATGTATTTATCAGAGATTTTTTTATCCCAAATTATAGGCTGAAATGATAATGCATTAATTATCATTGTCTTATTTCCCAAGCCTACATACTTATCTTTATATATATTGGAATTTAGCTTATTCTAGGAGTACTACATCCTGTAATCTATATTCAACATAACAACTAATATGATTCATAAGTTAGTAAGTACAGAGATTTAGTTTTCAAAGGGTAAGTTACTCACAGGCATAAAAAGAAGGAGGGAAACTGGGTTAGTTTTTACTCACTTGATACTAAGTTTGAATAGAGAACTCAATTTTTTCTTTTGAAAACTATCAACCTGGATTTGTTAACTTCTTTGCCTGTTGATGTAATTGTTATTGATTTAGTTACTGATTAAGTTTTAGTTGTAGGCTTAGTTTTCTGGAATGCTAAGTTTTTTATAAACGAACTGGAATATGAAGATATACATATAGAAAAGAAAGGTGTACAGGGAAGATGTATTGTACTAATAAGATTTATTTGTTTAATTTGATCAGAGATTTTTCTTTTAGATGGTAACTGATATGATATTATTTGTGCTGGCATTGATTATACTTGTCTTTTTTTAGATGTTGTTGATTTTATAATATGTACACTTAATTCATTTTAATGAATACACCCATATATATATGACTTGTCTTATTTCTTGTTGCTAGTTCTGGTTTGCTTCCAATTGTAAAGTACTATATTTTTAAGATTCTTAAGTGTATAATTTAAAATTTACTTGACCATATTTATTTTAGATATTGTTTACATGTTATTAAATTTTAGATATGTATTTTACGTATATATATTTATTTTAAAATAATAAGTTGTATTTTAATTAATTAAATTAAATATTTATTAAAATACTACTGCCAAAAATCCCGAGATGTCACATATAACATCATACGTTGACATATTCAACCCTTTATAAAGTGTGGAAACATGTCCATTATAAGTCAACCACTACAAAACTTAGCGAAATAAGAAGTATTTTCATTCGCTACTATTTTCCAAGTCAACATGTGCATTATTTGTTGCTACTTCAATAGGGTGTAGTCGTAGAAGCTCATTTCTTCTATCAAGGATCATCCCATGCTCTTGCTTCAAAAGATGCATATCTACTCTAGTAACTAGCAACAGGAGATATAGATGCATCAGGTGTCAATTCCAAAGTCATATAATTAGCATTTTGAATATTTGCAAAAGAAATAATATGAGATTCACACCCAACTAGTGGTCCGCTTTGATGTGAGTAAAAAGATAGACGTTGTCGATTGGAAAAAAACCACTACACTGTTGAATGTATTAGCGATATGTATCTCATTATGGCATAATCTACCAATATATCATGTTGATATTCGTTTCTTATATATCGATGGTGGTATTCATCTCTATGCATGCTGATACCCATATATCTACAATATAAATCTCGATACTCAATCAGATCATTCAACATTTGTTTTCTGACTTCTATCCAACTTCCATTAACTTCTTCAACTTGATTAGCTAAGTAACAATATCCACAATTACCGTCACCTTCAACATTCAAAATTTTAGAAATAAATGGATGCATGAATGTTGGTAGATGTTCTAAAAACATAGAGATAAATGGAGAATTAAATCGTTCAACAACATTAAAAGTCGATGTCAACTCTTTTCACTTGGCTGTCATTTTTTTCGCAACGCTAGATTTTGGTAGAAGTTGTCCATCCATTATTTTTGCATACTCAAACCCAAAGGATTACGCTTAGTATCGTACATACCCTTTCTTTTTTTGCTTCCTCACGATCTGCCTTTCCGGAGTATGGCTTCGGTTCCAAAAAGGTTGTTGTGGACGGTAAAGAAATATCTTTAATTTCAATATCATTGTTCTTTGTTATTCCTCCGTGCCATTATCAAACATTTTTTTAAAATGTATAAATTGCGAATAATGGAATAAATCTCATGATTTTTCAACTTGAGGATAGTAGTCAAGTTTGCACCAATGCTCATCAATATCTTGACTTAGTATTGGTAAAGCACTGTTGTGATAATTCAGGAGTTCATGAGCACAAGGTAAACCGCACATGGTTCTAAGCACACGATCACATGAATTGTGAATGATTTGACTATTTCTCTTTTTTTCAATGTTTTCCAACAATAAATCTAACGCAGACATGGACACTCTAAATAGGAATTCTCTAAACAATGGTATTTGGTTTATATATCAAACGAAACCTAAACTTTTCTCAAAAGTTTTTATGTTCTAGTAATAACAAGTTATTCGAGGCCATATGACACTAAATGCTGTGATGGAAGTGTAAAGATATCTTTTCAAGATAGAATGTGTCGTCTCCGCTCTATCAGAGGTTCGATTATTTCGATATGGTTGGTCCAACTATGAATAAAATGTTCCTTTATAGGTAACTAAGCAGTGGTGATGTAATTGATGGATTTTGTGTAATCTTTCCAACTTACATTAAATTATGCCCAAGTTTATTTAAACTACACTTCGGATTGAGCTCATGTGACATACATCCATACCCCTTCAAACATTTTCGCAACCTCCTTATTTTTGAACAAATTTTCACAAATTTGTAAGGATAGGGGTTTATAACTGTCCAGCTGAATCTAGGTTAGACTCTGGTATTGTATTTTAAAATTTTCCACTATAAAGACTATTATTGTAGTAATATATGTTATTCCATTCATGTGAGAGTCTGTTCTGTATTTATTTTCTTTCTACCCTTAATGATTCGCTTATTCGTGCAATTTGAGTTGGACATGTGTGGTTTATTGTCGATTCAAAGGGTATAGAAAAACGGCCCGTGACATTTGGTATCAGAGCTGAAGGTTAAGCAAGAACCTTAGCTTTGGTGGAGAAAAGACTCAGAGATAGGGTTAGTAATACCCTAGGATTATTGACTCATTAGAGATAGGGTTAGAACACCCTAGAATGAGTTTGAGTATATTATATATGAGTGCATAATTGTTAGTGACTAATAAATTGTTTTGCATTGATTTATCTATTGGGTGATTCATGGATTCTGATCGATGCTCCTGATCACCATTATCGATGAGGGTTCCTAAACATTTAAACAAGGCGAGATGACACATTGGTTTTGGAAAATTGGTAAATAAAATAATTTTACCTAGGATTATATCTTGAAAAATTGTATAGTTAGAAATCAGGATCCATGAAATTTAAATATGAACATCTTGTGATTAGAATTTCACATTTTTACTATACGATGTTTCATAAAGATAACCAATAAGTAAGAAATATGATAAGGTAATTAAGATCTTTAATACTTATTCCTAAATAATAAATTAATAAATGATACTGTTAAGTTACTATCATAAATTGATCAATTGTTTGATTTAAAGGTTTAAGTACAAATACCTTATGAATTAAGTTTCACGATTTGACTATAAGGTGTTTAATAATAAGATTTGTTTAAGGGATGAACATATAAGATAAAATTAATTTATAAAATAGGTTTTATAAAGTAATATCCAAAGGATTTTGAAAATGGTATTATTTCTAATAAAAATAGGTATTTTATGATAACTAATTCAATTGGCTCGAAAACAAACTAAAATGGGCAAGTGATTTGTTTGGATGTCAAGCACTTCTCCTAAGGATTACTCTTCTTGTTAAGAGGATATATGATATTATTGGCAGTACCTAGTTCCTTGGATTGTTTTGAAGTTACTCGATCTATATAATTTTCTTATGTTAAAGAGATAATATGAATCATCAAAATGATTAGTAATATTTATAAAAGTGTTTAAACCAAAGATAAATTGAGATTGCTAATTGATAAGATAAAACAAAATTCTCGACAATTTTGGACTGTCGAAAATTGTCGAATCATACCTACTCAGAGCTAAGAATTTGTGAAATTTTTTGATAAAGGATTGTGAAATACTTTGAGTAAATGAAATAAGATAAGGATAATTTATAAATCTGACTTATAAAGCAAAAAAAGAGATTTAAGAGTTAAGAGTATGAGGATTTAAATATGAGTGGTTTTAAAATTTGTTTTTCAAAGATAGAGAATTAATAACAATATTAAATAAGAAATAAGTTTTATAACTTATGGATTTGAGATAATAGTAAATTAAAACAGAGTTTAAATTTGTTAAATAGACGGATTTAAGTAAAACCAATTTGAAATTTGGGATTTGTATATACTCTTAGGATGTAAAGGTATATCGTACAAATATAGATTTAAGCCATGAACTATCTATACACTTAAGTAAAATAATGTCTCTTTAAAAGGTAATTATAACCTGGAAAATGTTTTATTCATGAATTCCAGCATTAATTAAGGATTTGAACTTAAGTCTTTAAAATATGATTGATTTACATAAGTTATAAGATGTACTTAACTTAAGTAATAGTTTTACGAAATGATTCATAAATAATATTAGTGTTAAAGGAAATATGCTGAGTTAAAAGATTGTGGGAAAACTTTTTATAAAGATAAATTATCTTTTGAGTGAAAAATATTTTCTTTGGAATATTTTTCGTTTATTAAAAATATTTGGAAATAAATAATTAAAGAGATTATATAAAGAAGCACCTTTATAAAATGTTTGAACTTCAGATAAAAGTTTTTATGAAAGTTTTTTAGGGTTAATAAATACATGTGGTATATGTAGTTCATCTCATCACCCAATTTTGATGTAAGATTCGAGTTTGTAACTTTGAGGTGTTAATAAATACATATGGTATATGTAGGAATGGAGCAACCAGTGCCCTGAACTTACCTGGCCTTCGCTTTATATTTTAGATGAGAGGTGGAACAGATCGAAAAGAAAAGCCCGGATGCTTTGAAAGATCATATTTAAGTTTTTCCAAGATAGAAAAAACAAATTTTAGAATATTAGTTAACTAATTAACATCTTTTTATCGATCACTAGTACGAAGGAATCAGGATCGGATTTGGGTGGTTCCTATTCGAAAAACCGGGATTCCATTTGAGTGATTCCTATTTGAAAATCCCTTCAAACTAGTTTTCGAAATAAAACATATTAAAGACAAAGATCTTTGAAGACAAAGATCTTCATGATGCATGATTACTTGCCACTAGTCCCTGGAGGTGAAATTTACCGTATCTAAGGTAGCAGTAGTACTCTGTTATGAAAATCTTCTATTTGCAAGAATGTGATTTGAAATTAAGAAAGAAATCTTTGATTAAGATTTAATGAATGATTTGGGAATATTTTCCCTATGTTAAAAGTTATAACTTGAATATAAGAAATCTTTGATTAAGATTCAATCAATGATTTGGAAAACATTTTCTAAGTAAAAGAGAAAATGATTTGGAATTATTCAAGGATTTAAGAAAGGTTTAAATAAACCAAATGATTTGATAAATGAGGCTTAATTATTCAATATACTCTTGAAAAGAAAATGGAATAAATTGAAAAGAATATATCCAAGAAAGATATTTTATAAAAGATGAAGTAATTGATTGATGATTGATATCCACGTACGAACTTAACATCTTTTAAAGCGATGATTGGCTTCGAAGGAACCGGGGTTGGATTAGGGTAATCCCTATCTGAAGACAACTATGAACCAATGTATACATTCGAAAGTGAAGACATGTTGAAGATGATGATTATCGAAGTAGGGGAGAATGTAACGACCCAGAATTTGACCACTTTAAAATATACTATTTAAAGTGATTTTAAATATAAAATAGGTAAGGTTATGATTCAAACAATATTGTATAGGATTTAGAAAAAGAAGTATACACAAAATAGTAACATTTACCTATATCGACAAAAGTGACAAAATGCTGATTTCAAAAAAGTATATTTCAATAGTTAAATAAATTATTTTAATTTAGTTATAAGTGTTTATAAATAACATTATATAAATTTATTTTTAAATTTGGTTTACATAAATAAATAGTTTAATTAAAACGTCAAAATATGACCGTGAAACATTTTGTCGAAAATCAACGTTTTTTCGATTAAAAGTCTTCCCAACGTTTTCACGCCTTTATTTCGTTATACAGGGAGATATATTCAAATAGTGTAAGTATTAATTAATTCACAAATCAATATTACTTTTACTAAGCATACTTAGAAAATTATGAAATATAATTAAAAAAAAGTAAGCATAAAAAGACAAAAAGTGTTATAAAAGTCAAAAAGTAAACATCAAATCAAACAAACGTAATTATTACTTTTTTATTTAATACTTAAGTGAAAATGACATAAAGTAATGTTTTGAAAGGTGATGTTAAGTGTTGAAAAAATAAGGTTGCTTAAAAATTAAGTAAAGGGTATTTTGGTCTTTTTACAAAATATTATTTTAATCCAAAACTTTTTCTATAAATAAGCATTCGCTTTCTCACTTTTTTCACACCTTTCTTCTTCCTTTTCCATGCTTTTCTTCCACTCTCTAATGGCTTCTTCTTTTCTCTTTCTTTGCTAACTTTTCTTAAAATCATATCAAATCAACTCCAAACACCACCAAACGTTGCCAAAGTTCTTATATCATCATTAAAACATGGTTTAGCATCTAAGAAGTGAAAAAATGATGGAGGAAGGGGAGGATCAAGGGGAGGCCGAGCTTATTGATGTTGTTGGAAGGTTTGACCAAGAGCAAAGAAGAGGGAAAGACTTGTGGTCGAGAGCAAGTGGAAGTGAAGTTATGGCCAAGCACTAAAAAGTGAGGTGGGATTGTTTAGGTGATGGTTTGGTGAAGTAAAGATGATTTAGTGAAGTGTTGGATTAAATGAATGTTGGTAGGAAGTTAAACGATTTGGTTAAAGGTGAGTACTCATATTTAAAGTTACTAATTTCTAAAAATATTTTAAGATAATTACATAAAAAGTTTGGTATATGTTGGATGATTAAATGTTCGATAACTTGGTCGATATTATGGTTGATTATATGTTTGTGATATGGATGATAACTTGATTTGAAAATGATAAGAGAAATGCTTGGTAAGCATAGTTAATTCAGTGGCAATTAAATCCATGCAAATGTGTGTGTGGAAATTTTTAGCCTCTTAATGATTTCAAAATATCTAAAAAGATGGAAAATGATATTATAATATAATATTATAATACGAAATGATGAAAATATTGTTTTAAATGAGTTAAAATAGTTTAATTATGGATTAAAACAAATTTGAAGTGTTTCAGACAAGTTCTGAAGCAATGGTCAAAATAGAGCTCGTCGCATAGTGGTAGTTTGTAAATTTCGACTCGTAACTTCAAATTAACGTAGAGAATGATTTATAAGTCGGATTTTTTCGAAATAAAAATTCTTTGGTCCACAATGATAGAAGTTTTCCAACGAAGAAAGAAAATTGAAATTTCATCAAGTAAATTTTGAAATACGTCCAAAACATTTTTTTTTAAACATCGCGCTTTTGCATTTCGGAATCCAAAAAGAGATTTCTTTAAAAATGATATTTTAGATGTTTTAAAACATATGAAATAATTTTTGAAAATCTTTTAAAATGTTTTAAAAGAGTTTTAAGTTGAAATGATGGATTTCTAAATGATATAAAAATCGTTTTGAAGAATGTAGCCTTACACTTTTTGCAATGCTTTTAAATAACTTAAGAATTATGGATTTAAACTTAACAATACTTTTTCAAATCTTTTATAAATGTCTTTAAAAGAATAATAAGTGTTTTAAATGATGATTTGGAAGTTTAATAAATCATTTCTAAAATAAAGATCAAAAACTAAGTATGCGTAAACGACTAGTACATGTGTCCCGTCTGTGAGAGCTAAACGGTAAAACAAGGTGTGTAACTAAGGTTAGGAATGGAGCAACTAGTGCCCTAAACTTACCTGGCCTTCGCATTCTTTTAGACGAGAGTTGGAACAGATCGAAAGAAAATCCTGGATGCTTTAAAAGATCATGTTTAAGTTTTTCCAAGATAGAAAAAACAAATTTTAGAATATTGATTAACATCTTTTTATTGATCATTAGTACGAAGGAACTGGGATCGGATTTGGGCGGTTCCTATCAGAAAAACCGAGATTGCATTTGAGTGATTTCTATTCGAAAATCCCTTCAAACTTATTTTTGAAATAAAACATATAAGACAAAGATCATTGAAGACAAAGATCTTCATGATGTAGGATTACTTGCCAATAGTCCCTGGATGTGAAATTTACCATACCTAAGGTGGCGGCAGTACTCTATTATGAAAATCTTCGATTTGCAAGAATATGATTTGAAATAAAGAAAGAAATCTTTGATTAAGATTTAATAAATGATTTGGGAATATTTTACCCATGTTAAAAGTTGTAACTTGAATATAAAAATCTTTGATTAAGATTTAATGAATGATTTGGAAAACATTTCTGAAGTAAAAGAGAAATGATTAGAAATTATTCAAGCATTTAAGAAAGGTTTAAATAAACCAAATGATTTAATAAATGAGGCTTCATGATTCCATATACTCTTGAAAAGAAAATGGAATAAATTGAAAAGAATATATCCAAGAAAGATATTTTATAAACGATGAAGTAATTGATTGATGATTGATATCCGCATACGAACTTAACATCTTTTTAACCGATGATTGGCTTCGAAGGAATCGGGGTTGGATGTGGGTAATCCCTATCTGAAAATCACTTCGAAGCAACGTATACGTTCGAATGTGAAAACAAGTTGAAGATGATGATTATCGAAGTAAGGGAGAATGTGATGACCTAGAATTTGACCACTTTAAAATATTTTATTTAAATTGATTTTAAATATAAAATAGGTAAGGTTATGATTCAAACAATATTATATAGTATTTAGAAAGAGAAGTATACACAAAATAGTAACATTTACCTATATCGACAAAAGTGACAAAATGATGATTTCACAAAAATATGTTTCAATAGTTAAATAGATTATTTTAATTTATTTATAAGCATTTATAAACAATATTATACAAATTTATTTTTGCATTTGGTTTACATAAATAAATAGTTTGACTAAAACATCAAAATATGACCGTAAAACATTTTGTCGAAAATCAACGTTTTGTCGATTAAAAGTTTTTCCAATGTTTCGCACCTTTATTTTGTTATATAGAAAGATATATTTAAATAGCGTAAGTATTAATTAATTCACAAATCAAGTTTATTTTTACTAAACATACTTAGAAAATTCTAAAATATAATTAACAAAAAGTAAGCATAAAAAGTCAAAAAGTGTTATAAAAAGTCAAAAAGTAAATATCAAATCAAACAAACATAATTATTACTTTTTTCACTTAATACTTAAGTAAAAATGACATAAAGTAATAATTTGAAATGTGATGTTAAGTGTTGAAAAAATAAGGTTGCTTAAAAATTAAGTAAATGGTATTTTGGTCTTTTTACAAAATATTATTTTAATCTAATTTTTTTTTATAAATAAGCATTCGCTTTCTCACTTTTTTCACACCTTTCTTCTTTCTTTTCCATGTTTTTCTTCCACTCTCTTATGGCTTCTTCTCTTCTCTTTCCTTACTAACTTTTCTTACATTATACCAAATCAACTCCAAACACCACCAAACTTTTCCAAAATTCTTATATCATCATTAAAACATGGTTTAGCATCAAAAAAGCGAAAAAATGATGGAGGAAAGGGAGGATCCAAGGGTGGACGAGCTTATTGATGTCGTTGGAAGGTTTGGCCAAGAGCAAAGAAGAGGGAAAGACTTATGGACGAGAGCAAGTGGAAGTGAAGTTATGGCGAGCACTAAAAAGTGAGGTGGAGTTGTTTAGGTGATGATTGGGTGAAGTTAAAATGATTTAGTGAAGTGTTGGATTAAATTAATGTTGGTAGGAAGTTAAACGATTTATTTAAAGGTGAGTACTCATATTTAAAGTTACTAATTTCTAAAAATATTTCAAGTTAATTACATAAAAAGTTTGGTATATGTTGGATGATTTAATGTTTGATAACTTGGTTGATATTTTGGTTGATTATATGTTTGTGATATGGATGATAACTTGGTTTGAAAATGATAAGAAAAACGGTTAGTAAGCATACTTAATTCAGTGGAAATTAAATCCATGCAAATGTGTGTATGGAAATTATTTAGCCTCTTAATGATTTCAAAATTTCTAAAAAGATGGAAAATGATATTATAATAATATTATAATATGAAATGAAATGAAAAATGAGTTTGAAATGATGAAAATATTATTTTAAATGAGTTAAAATAGTTTAAGTATAGTTTAAAACAAATTTGAAGTGTTTCGGACAAGTTCCGAAGCAATGGTCAAAATAGAGCTCGTCGCGTAGCGGTAGTTCATAAATTTTAAGCTGTAACTTCAAATTAACATAGAGAATGATTTATAAGTCAGATTTCTTTGAAATAAAAATTCTTTAGTCCATAATGAAAATAGTTTTCCAATGAAGAAAGAAAATCAAAATTTCATCGAGTAAATTTTGAAATACGTCCAAAACAATTTTTTAAAAACAACGATTCTGCAGTTCGGAATCCAAAAAGAGATTTCTTTAAAAATGATATTTTAAATGTTATAAATAATATCAAATAAGTTCTAAAAATGTTTTAAAAGAGTTATAAGCTGAAAGGATGGATTTCTAAATGATATAAAAGTCGTTTTGAAGAATGTAGTTTTTTGCTATATTTTTTGCAACGCTTTTAAATAACTTAAGAATTATGGATTTAAACTTAACAATACTTTTTCAAATCTTTTAGAAATGTTTTTAAAAGAATAATTAAGTGTTTTAAATGATGATTTGAAAGTTTAATAAATCATTCTAAAATGAAGATTAAGAACTGAGTATGCGGAAACGACTAGTACATGTGTCCCGCCTTTAAAAGCTAAACGGTAAAAGAAGGTGTGTAACTAAGATTGGGAATGGAGAAACTAGTGCCTTGAACTTACCTGGCTTTGGCTTTATTTTTTAGACGAGAGGTGGAACAGATCGAAAGAAAAGCTCGGATGCTTTAAAAGATCATATTTAAGTTTTTCCAAGATAAAAAAACAAAATTTAGAATATTAATTAACATCTTTTTATCGATCATTAGTATGAAGGAACCGGGATCGGATTTGGGTGGTTCCTATCCGAAAAACCAGGATTGCATTTGAGTGATTCTTATTCGAAAATCCCTTCAAACTAATTTTCGAAATAAAACATATTAAAGACAAAGATAATTGAGGACAAAGATCTTCATGATGTAGGATTACTTGCCGACAGTCCCTAGAGGTGAAATTTACCATATCTAAGGTTGCAGTAGTACTCTCTTATGAAAATCTTCGATTTGCAAGAATATGATTTGAAATTAAGAAAGAAATTTTCGATTACGATTTAAATGATTTGGGAATATTTTCCCTATGTTAAAGTTATAACTTGAATATAAGAAATCTTTGATTAAGATTTAATGAATTGTGACGACCCATATTTCGGAAGGTTTAAATCGACAATAATCCACACAGGTCGGACTTAAACAATCCGGAACGTAGGTAATCAATGGGGTTAATTAAGAAAAATAAGAAGAGAAGAAGGAAACAAAACACAGAATCTCACAGTGGAAACGATAAAATATAATAATCAAATAAACAATTCATAAAGCTGTTCACTATACCTTGGATTTTAAACTACGAACATTTATCAGAGTTATATCTATACAACAGGTGAAATAATCAATGCAGTAGAATAACATGATTCAGGGTATAATAATAATAGTAATACCAAAACTCTGTCTTCATCCTCCAAAGAATAGTCTTCAATACACTGGAAAAAAAACTCAGGACTGACCCGAGTGTAATGGAAAAAAAACATTCGAGTTAGGACTAAAATACTCTTATGCAAGTCAAATTAATATCACAAATATGAGTGCAATAACTTAAGAGATGTTATGGGATTTTCCATCTCTTAAGGATCCGTTAAACTATTTATATATAATAGTCTACGCTATACTAGATAATGTCTATTAGTAGAATATATATCAAAATAGCATTAAGGCTTTACATTGATCCACCTTAACACATTTTTACAGTTTTAAACCAAAATCGTAATGGGCTCGTATAGGGATAAATATGACAGGGCACGTGAGGCAATGCCCAAGGTAGGATTCTACCAGTTTGCCCTTTCTGGCTGGTCGTAACCCATCTGTGGCCGACCGCGACAATCAATCCATACGACAAATAAGGTGCATCCATTGAATCCGAAACCACGATAGTAATATGAGGGATCAACGTCGCTAGAGGTAGATAACCTCAATGACCAGATATAGGCTCAAGTTTTAGTTACTTTAATTATGACATGAATGTCAAAGCTATCCATAATCGTTCTCTTACTTCATTCCAGAAAACATCACTAATTCAACCACTACATTCCGGATATCAACCACCGCGTACACGGTTGTCAAAGCGGTTTCAATATTGAAAGAGAGTATTTCAATAAGAGGCCCCGGTCTCTTTAACAACCAATCATCATTTTACACACCAGTTGGTTCTTTTACATTTCAAAACAATTCGTACTTGATATCAAAATATCGTATTCATTTCAAAAGTCAAAACCATTTTTTTTGAAATCATCATATTTACTCAAAAATCATATTTTACTTCACAATGTCGACTCAACTCGATATATTGGTTTCACTTCAAACTTGATTTGAACTACAATTTTGATTATAATTCACTTTAACCCAATTCGTATTTAAATCCAAGATTTAAATATAAGCATTTTCACCAATTTAACCAATTTGAATTTTAGAAAATAGTTTAAATAGTTTTAAATAGTTAAGATAGTTTAATATAAACTAGTTTGAGTAATAAAAATGGTTTAAATAGTAAAATAGTTTAGAAAATCAAAATAATTTGAATATTTAAAGAATATAGATTTTAAACCATTTAAACTAAAAATATTCATAAAAAAATATTTATTTTAAATTCAACCCAGTTCACTTTCCAAATCTCCCATTTTAAATCATTTTCGATTTCCATTTCGATTTAATCAATTCAATTACAATTTCAAGTCGATTTTTATTTCGATTCCAAATAAATTTCAATGGCAATTCCAAATTAATTTCAAACTCCAATTCCATATTAATTTAAATTCCAATCTGAAATTAATCTAAATCCCAAATTAATTTAAATTCCAATCTGAAAGTAATTTAAATTCCAAATCTCAAAGTAATATAATTCCAATCCCAATTTTTAAACTGTTTCTATTTATATCAATTACGAGTTCGATTTCCAAACTATTGATTTAGAACACTTAAATCAAACTTTCCTTATATTAATTTTAAATCTCAATCTGAAAATATAATGAAATTCCAAGCTCAATTTCAAATATCATACTAGATCACCTTTTACTTAAAAATATTCAAAGTTCAATAAAAAAGCCCAACCTTTTAACAAAACAATTTTTTTGAAACCCACATCATATTTCGATTACCACTTAAAAAACTCAACTTCGATTAATTAAACAATTTCGTTTCAAATTTAAATTTTAATATTCCGAGTTCCAGTTTGAAAATAATCAGTTTTCCATAAATTCGATTTTTTTATTTCTTAAAACTGAATCATATAAATAATTTCAAATCAAAATTTTAAAATCATTTAATTTAACCAACCCGGTGTCTGTATATAATTCTCTATCCTATGGTCATGTGAATCAATTATTTCAATTTAATTCCAAGGATGGATAGATAACATTTCGATCCAATAATGTCATAGGTATGTATCATTTCAACCTATTTCTTAATTTATTTGAAATAATTTAATTTATATTTTATATACTATAAATTATATACAGGATGATAACATGAAGTATCAAAATAAATAAACATCCAAATTAACAACCAATATCATCCATCACAACAATCATTCATACAGTCAATATAATTCACAATAATTTTATAATTATCAATATCAAGTATAATACTGCCAATTAAATTTAAATTCATTTTATTGGTCAATTTGAATTCTATCAGTTAAATCATATATCAATATAAATGACAATTAAACCTGCGAAACAACAGCCAATAAATTTCATATCACTTCAGAATATAAATTTAACTAACAAAAAAAATTATTTTAGTCAATTGTGAGCGTAAAACACTCACCTATTTGAATCAGAAAAAATTCAAACTCTCCAAACAACCATGAATCCAACTTCAATGCATAGTGCTGGTTGAAATGAATGTAGTTCAATTTGTTTCATCCGAACGGACCTCGTATGAATACAACACGAATTTATTAATATACGATTAATATTAAAATTGACAAAAATTAACTAAAATAATAATAATAATAATAATAATATTCCTTTTACCTCACTGCTAAACCCACGCGACCCCTCTTCTCTAATGCTACTTGCCCTCGTTCCTCACTTGGGAATCTCCAAACCGAACCCCTCCATTGCGATTTTTTTTATACGATCGTCGTCACCAATCACAGCACCTCTAATTGTACGCGCACGCAAACCACCCAGAGTCGCCGCCACCATCGCCGCACGCATTCAAACGATGTCACCAAACCCAGATTGAGCTCGTCAAGTCGATTCCTCCCCCGTACGCCGTCGTGCTTTCACGAGATTAGCCTCACGCGGCACAATCGACCGCGTTTTGTTTTTTTTATATCGAGATCTCGTTCCCTTTTTTATTCCAATTTTAAATCGAGCTGATGCGTTTTTTTAAATAGAAGGTTGGGATTCGAAAAGAATGGAGAAAGGAGGGTGTGGCTAGGTCAGAGTAGATGGGCTTTTACAGGTGACAAGGAGAGAATATATATATATATATATATATATATATGTATGTATGTATGTATGTATATATATATATATAATATTAGGAAGTATCAAACCAACTCGCTCACAAAAATTTCGAACTCCAAATGACGCATGCCGCCAGGCGTTTCTAACGTCTTATCCCCATTTTGAACGCAATGGAACAAGTTTCGAAGTCTAATTCAATCGTATGTGGAAGATAGCTTTTCAAATCGAATTATTTTAATTAAATTTGAAATTTAATTTCTACGCGTTTCAAGCTCACATGGCCAAACGACAAGTCTGAATGCCACGAAACTTGAAATCCTATAATAATTCACTATTACGGATCCGATGAAACTGGTTTCGTCGAAATCTGAAACAGTGGCCAAAATGGCTATTTTAACTCGTTAATTCAAAATATAAAATTTCCAATTTTTAATTATTCACATACACTTAAATCCAATTTTAAATGTTAACCATCTTCGTGCATATTTAGATAAATTTAAATCAATTTTCAAAGCCATTTCAATTCTCATTAACTTCCGAATCTAATTGTTCAATTTAAACAAATTAAATTATAAATAAATCAATATTAACAAATCATTATAATTTATTTATGCCCATATTTATCCAAAAAAATTATTATATTTAATAGCTTACAGTAGTCAAAAGTGCGGGTCGTTACATACTCCCCCACTCAAACTTTCGTCCTCGAAAAGGGACTAAGTACGGAATTTAACACTCGATATATTTAATTCAAAACTATCAGCTTATAAAACTTTAAAATCTTATTTGCAAACTATTACTACGTTACTACTACGCCATTCCTATATCTATTTTACGGAAAATATAATTTTTATAGAAGAACAAGTTATAAAAAAATTTACAACTTCAAAATTTTTCTAACTCTCGGATTTACGGAAAATTTTGGCAGAGTCTCCTTTGCGCGGCTCGATCGAAAAATAATTACAATTCAATATATAACACAAATATAACCAATATATATCGAATATACATCTCATCTCAATGATGAGGCATCCCGAAGGGCAAAAATATTAAATCGCGGTATTTAATTCGAGATACGTACCTTATTATTTATAATAGGAGTAAGTTCGCTCGTATTAAGCAAGCAAAAGCATGTAAATCACTGTATATGCCCAAATGATCTTCGTATGTACCTATTTCAACTCAATTTGGAACGTTAGTCACTTATAGTAAGATGTAGAACATGTATAAGTCTAATATAAGCATTTAACATGGATTTTGAATCCAAACAACACAAACAATCACAAATACATAACATACAATAATCATATGCAAACAAAACGGTAATAACAATGGTTTGCAACAAAAGAAACCATCCAACTATCAATATTCATCCAATTAATCCAATTTAATTTTATAACCATGTGAATTAGTATTATCCAATGCCAACTTTTAATTTATTCCATTCATTCCTTATTAACATTCATTTCATTAACATTTTTAAATTGACTCATTTTAATTTATTTGCATTCCCATCTTTTATTCAATTAGATTCAAGTTCAATTGATTTTTCATTCAATTTATTAATTTCTAGTTGATTTGCATGCACTTATCAACATAAATGAATTCATATCCTATTAGTTTACACTCGTCTATAGTTACATTCAAAAAAAATTCACTTCCATTATTTCCTTTCAATAATTCATATAATTAATTACACTTAAGTAATTTAATTCCACATCGCATTCCATATATTTTAAATTCATTCACATTCACTTATTAATATTCATTTCGTTAATCATACAAAGGATTTATAATCAATTCATTTGCTTTTAATTGATTTACAATCAACTAATTTGGTTTCAATACATTCTTTTCTTTCAATCAATATTCATTGCATTCACATTTTATTTATTTCAATTAAATATACTTACATTCAATTGATTTGTTTCAATTATTTACATTTGTTTCATCCACACTTAAATTTTATTCACATTCTACTGATTTCTTTAAATTTATTAACATTCGTTGTAATTCATTATATTCAATTTGATTCGGTTTAATTTGTGAAATTCCAATTGTTTCACCCTTTTTTTATTATTATATACTAACATCATTTATAAACCATCTAAATTTATTATAAATAATTTATACAACATCATCACGGTTATTATTATTACTTCATATCTTGATTTATTATTAATTCATTGGTCCACTTCATCTGTTCAAATTCATATTAATAATCCTTTTTTTCTTTTCACAATTAATTCCTTTAGCTTCTCTCAAGTCCACTTTAACTTATAATTTATTTCTAATAACTTATTCCATATTATATTAGTTAACATTCAAATTTTTATTTAAACTACTCCACTTGCAATTTAAAATTTTCTTTATCCAATTTTAAATCAAATCCAATTACTCATACTAATTTTTTTCTTACATTAATTTATTTTATTTAATCTCTTTCATATTTAAATTACATTTTAAGTCCTTATTCAATTTTTAATTCATTTTATAGCTCAAATGGAATTAATCCACTTTACCACATTATCTAGTTTCATTTAATATCCAATTCCATTTATTAAGTTGAACTTCATTTTATTTTAATTTATTGCTCGTTTTATTTAATTTCATTTAAGTTAAATTTCTTATCATTCCCATCTTACAAAAAAAAATTAAATTTATTTTTAGCTTAAAATCTCAAATCTATAAATCATACAATTTATTCTTTTTATTATTTTACCCAATTCATTTCAATTGCATTTCATATTTTATTTAAGCTTATTGAGTCCAACTTCATTTTATTTACTTAACTTCACTAACTCCATTCAATTTAACAATGCTAAGCCAATTTATTTTATTTCATAACTCAAATTCAAATTTATATTATCTGCTTATTTAAAATGTTTAACCATTTTAAAATTTACCTTTACTTCCCAGTTCAAATCTACAAGTTATAACTTATCTTTTCTATTCAAATTTATAAGTTTCAAACTTATTTCTTATATACTGTTTTCAATTATAAGTTCAAACAATTTTTACATATTTACTAAATCATACTTATATTATATTTTTCTTTCATAATCAACTAATCAAAGATAAATTTTTTTCTACAGCAATTCTCCACTCAGAAACTCGAAAATCGACACTGGCGATGCTGCAATCATCCTCAAAATTATTTCTCAGCAACCAAGCGAGTTTAATGCTTTATTCCTTTCAAAAATATTTCTCTAGTCAAAATTCTTTCATATAATACTATTTATGAATTTTTTAATGCTTTGAAAAATAATTTTGAAAACAAAAGGATTTTTAAATTCAAAATTCTCAAATTTATAAAACCATTTCTATATATAGGCTATATTATAAATATACTTAAACAAATTTTCTTAGCTTATTATCAAAATATTCCATTAATTTACAAATTGGTCATTTTAAACAATTCTTATTGCAATTATATTTCAATTCAATTTAATTATCAATGCTTTATAAAATAAAAATCATTAAGTATTCGTTTATTTTAATTCAACTAATAATTGATGATAATTAAATGTTATCGACAACAATTTCATTAAAAATTACCATTTATATATATATAATATAGTTTAGCCAAAATTATTTCATTTACTCGATTTTTAAAACAATATTATGTCGACTTGCCTCGTTTAAGTGTATAGAAACCCTATCGATAACACGGCGTCCTGCACACCGACCAGAATTTATAAACAACTCAACGGATAAGTAAACACAATATAAAACTATTTATAACACTAATAAGTATGCTCTCTCATATATATACACTCAAACTGACTCATTCTAGAGTATTACTACCATATCTCTAATGAGTCAAACCCTACAATGGCAAGGTTATCGCTAAACCTTCGCTCTGGTACCAACTGTGACGACCCACATTTCGAAAGGTTTGAATCGATATTAATCCACACAGATCGGACTTAAACAATATGAAACATAGATAATCAATGGGGTTAATTAAGAAAAATAAAAAGAGAAGAAGGAAACAAAACACAGAATCTCATGGAGAAAACGATAAAATATAATAATCAAATAAACAATTCATAAAGCTGTTTACTATACCTTGGATTTTAAACTATACACATTTATTCAGAGTTATATCTATACAACAGGAGAAATAATCGATGCAGTAGAATAACATGATACAGGGTATTACAATAATAGTAATACCAAAACTCCATCTTCATCCTCCAAAGAATAGTCTTCAATACGCTGAAAAAATGTGAAGCCCCACCTCTATACCCACGCTAGCCAAGAACACTACGGTGTAGTGCTGTCGACTAGCACGGAGAATAGGGCTGTTGAGGAGCGACCATCCGTGTAATTTCTTTGCGCGAACATTGATATGTCAGATAGTACAACATGCATTTCATTTAAGGAGGAAATCCGACATACCGATGCAAACTCAAAGCTATCACGCGGTGGCTATATATAATCCTCGGACACAAATATAGAAATAAGCATAACATAAATCAGTCACAGATAATTCATATCACAACGGCGGAAATAGATATGAATAAACCACACTTAAAAGTGTTTATCAGAGAAGTGGTCTAACAAGATCCACAATAACACAGAAGATTATAAATAAATGCGGAACACAGATTGAGCGGAAAAATCTCATATATATAATAACTGATGGCAGTTACAATACATTAGATATGGTACATATGATGCAACTACAACAGTTGACTCAGGAAGTTATACATACAAGTACACTTTCAATATAATATACATGAATACATATCTTCATATACAATTACATCGACTACTATACATGACGACTACTCCAAAAGATATGAAAGAACTTCATAGCTCAAGCAGCATCCCGAAGCTAAGAATCTACAACCTGTAAATACTCGGTCTGACCCGAGTATTAAATTCAAAAGAAAATAATACCCGGGTCAGTCTAATTCAAACTCAGTTATTAGTGCATAGAAGCAGTAATAATACGAAAAATATCCTAAAATCAAAAGCAGATAGAATATTAATCAAAGAAATACCGTGTGGCTGCAGTTCACGCTTGCGTGCACTGCCGCACCACAACAGTGATGATGAAACCAATAAATACCGTGTGGCTGCAGTTCACGCTTGCGTGCACTGCCGCGCCACAACAGTGATGATGTAACCAATAAATACCGTGTGGCTGCAGTTCACGCTTGCGTGCACTGCCGCGCCACAACAGTGATGATGTAACCAATAAATATAAAAGATGTACACAATGAATGTACATAACAAACTGCACATGACAAAAAGAGACAGAGGTGCACGAGAAGAAGTATACTCAAATGAGAAAGTGCAAATAAGTAGGCTGCACAAATAGTGGGGCCAGGCAGCACAATGATCATCACAATGATCAAGGCATATACAGGACACAAATGCATCACATGATAAGGTAACACAATGCCACAGTGAAAAATACCAGTGTAAAGGGTCACAAAGCAGTGGTTCCAAAATGAAATGAACCAGAGGAATGCAACAGAATTTTGCATGAATGGCGACAAGTATATGAAATGTACTTGTAAACATATAAATGCAAAGCACAAAAGACTCAAAGAGGAATGAAACTGAGTCAAACAAGGGCAACATCAAGTATCACCACTTCAACGATGAAATGGTTTTAAATAACCATAAATGAACACTGCAATAATCAGAATAGTAGAAAATGAATGCCATACTGAAAATTTCAGTTGCAACATGAATGACCTGAAGGCAGTACAACTAGATGAAACAGGTCAGGCATATATAGATATGCAGTGACAAAGGGGATCAAACGAATACAAACTGAAGTGGTACAAGCAACTGTTATATGACAAAAGGCAACATGCTTGAAGACTACACCAATGACCAAGCTACAAAGATGGCTAGTGTAAATACAACATGAATGTGTTCAGTGATGATACAAGCTGCAAATACTGGTGACTCAAGTGCAACAGTGAATTTCAATATGGAAGTGAAACAGATTAAGTGACTGCATACATGATGGCAAGTCAGTATACAACATCAACATAATGATATAACATAAACCAGAGGAGATGGCCAGAACCAAGAGTTCAGTGAAGCTCAAATCAATGCACAATATCATTATACATGAATGCAAGTTCATATGTGCAGAGAGTTACAAGTATCAAACAGTTAAAGTCATCAACATGAATATCACAAGTGTCACAGCAAAATGAAGACTATAGTATCAAGTGAAGTTATACAAATCACCAACTACAAGACCATCAAGTACACAGTAAACAAAAGAACAGGCTACAGCAAGCATGCAAATAGGTGCATGGTCCAATGTCAATGCAAAATGCAACAAGACAGTGAATTAAAGGAAAATGGAAAGGCCAAGATCAAATGTGATCAATGCAAACAACAAAGACCACATTGCAAGTCGAAAATCAAGCTCAAGGCAGTAGTGTACAGTAATGCATCAGTGATAGTAAGTGATGAACGCAAAGAAATGGTGATGGCCGAAATGATTGCAGAGTTGTGAAGTGGTCTACACAAATACAAGTGTGTATAAAATTTGAAAAATTCAAAATCGTATCTTTGAAATAGTCAGAAATTAAGAAGAGGAAAGTTTCTGTTTTTATTCAAGAAGGATCGAACGTCTCAAGTAAAAGACGTGGGCATCAAGGTTGAAAGTATATCAGGAAGGTCGTGTGCATCAAGCAACCAAAATTTGGAAAGTATCAAATTTATACGAACGAATACAAGTGCCACAAATTGATATAAATACAAAACCCAATTTACATCATCGGCATCAAAATTATCAAGTAAAAAAGGGGAAAAACCGATTGAATCCTAGCACAAAAATCCCAATCACCATCATCGGCAAGGTCAACACAAGGCATAAACAATGACTAGGAACAATTCACAGTAATGCCGAGGTCAACGAGTCAAAATCATGAAACAAAAGTTGAAAATCAATACGTGGTCCAGCAACAAAATCACGAAATTGCAGATGTAAGAAATCATCATGTGTTTGAATTAGATGCGAGTGAAAAATATCACTCACCTTGTTTTCGAAGCGGCGACGAACTCGACCTAATAGACGCGGCCGAGCACCATGGAGGCAAGCGAAATCGAAGCCCTAATTTGGACGAAGAGGAACGAACGAAAGGGAGGCCGCCATTGTTATTCTCTCATTTGTTTTAGGGCACGCGAATGAAAAAATGAAAAGGGGAGGGCCGGTTATTCTCTTTAGTAACCATCACGGCAACAAAAAGGCAATGGGCTAAAAAAAAACAAAATTTCTAAAGCCCATTAATATTGAACTAAAGATTGGTATAAGAATTTTAATTAAATATTTTAAAACTTCAATTGGTAAGTAGCGACAATATTTATCGTTTAATATCGATAATAAATCAACGTGAAATACCGGGTTGTTACAAAAAATCTCAGGACTAACCCGAGTGTAATGAAAAAAACAAAACACTCGAGTCAGGACTAAAATACTTGTAACGACCCGTCGTTCTGACCGCCCCCAGTCGGTAATTAAACCAACTTGAGACGTTCAAAATGACGGATTGTTATTCAGTTTATAGAGTTTAAACAGAAACAGCCACAGAATCACAGAATAATCATAATATTTTACATAAATGAATTTTTATACATATATCAGAGTTTGTACAATGCATTTAATTTTATACAGCGGAATATATCTTTTAAGTACAAAAATTCTTCGAAAAGCTAAAGTGAAGCAATTTCCCCAACTCTCTCTAACTTCGCGGCCTGAAAATCTTCAAGCTGTAAAATACTGGGTCTGACCCGAGTATTACATTCAAAAGAAAATAATACACAGGTCAGTCTAATTCAAACTCAGTTATTAGTGCATAGAGGCAATAATAATCAAACAACAATTAGACGACAGTCAAATATAAATTTACCTATCCGATCCTTTACAAGAAATCGGATAACGGTAAATATAACACATAACAGTGTTAAACAACAAATCAATAGATTCAGATTATCAGTGAAGATAGATGAAGGAATTATTGATGAAGATAATTTAGAAAACAATCAAAATCTGCCTAAACGGCAATTAACAACAAAATCATCAAAATCGATTCAAAATATATTGAATTGTCAACATAAAACAATTTTCATCAAAAAGAAAACATCATTTAAAACATTAGATTTGGTAGGGCTGCAGTACACACACGCGTATATGGCCTCGCCACATTTTTAAAATGTTAACTTCGTGTGGCTGCAGTTCACGCTTGCGTGCACTGCCTCGCCACTACCGTAATGAAATATGCAAAAGATCATAAATCAAAACCAAATAGTATATCAATAAAACAATACCACGCCATGTGGCTGCAGTTCACGCTTGCGTGCACTGCTTTGCCACTATCGTGATGACGTACTCAAGAAAATCAACGAACCAAAATCAATGAAGGTTCAAATATCGATTTAAAATGTCGATACTGCGTGGCTGCAGTGCACGCTTGCGTGCGCTACCTCGCCACAACAACTTGTGAAAGAAAACAAGTTTCCAAACAACTTATTACTGCACATTTCAACAAGTGCAAAATTTTCATAAAAATGAAACTGCAGCCATTACTTGGACACAAGGGCAAATCTGCAATCAAAAATTTTCAGCCACCACAAGATCACAAAGCGCGAAGGCTCGAATGACCCAATGCGCAAAGGCAGGGGTTCAAACTACATGAAAACAGCAGAATGAGGTGAGAGCACCGAAATATGGCACCACAACACCCAACATTATAGGACACAAAGCATCAGTGCACATGAGAGTTTTACTCTGTGCAATACAATAAAACTACAGCCACCACAAACATGCAAGAGCATAAAAATTACCAAGAAATCAAACAAGCAGCCTCAATAAGCAAACAAGTTTGGAAATCACTTATAACTGAACCAAGCACAACTACAATTGCACAGTAAAAATAACTCAAACTTGGTACAATTCTATCAATATATGTACACACATACCTATGTATGCATGTACATATATACATATTTTGAATAACAGGTGACCCAGCAAGGCCAAAATAAATCAACAACAGAAACAAGCAACAAAGAGAACCAGATTCGATTCAGTTTTCAATGCCACTGCCTCAATAGTTATAGTGTAACAGGTCAAGGCAGCAACTATGAAATGAAAATAACAAAATATATGCAACTGCACCAAGGAATGGCACATGTGTGCTACAGGTTTGAACCCGCGAGTGCAGTGACAAAAAGGACCAAATTGAAACTACAATTTGAAAATGCAACAAGAAACTCAAGTAATTCCAGAAGTTAAAATAGTTCCAAGAATGTAAGCACTACAAGGAAACTGACTCCAAGCTGCATGTACACTCAAGTGAAACTAACAGTTGTCAAATGGAAGGATACAACAACAATGAAAGCACCAAATCAATAGAAATGAACACAGTGGCAACAGAAGTGTACACAGTGACAACTACTTCAATGACACAGACCAATGCAACCTATTCAATTTATCTTTAATTCAAAGATTTATGCTTAAATTTAATCACAGAAAGGGATTTGGAAATTTCTTTTCTTCTTGTCTGTAGCCTATAGATAAACAGAGTGCATATTTGGTATTCCTACAGACACTTCATACATTCATACTTGCTTTCCCATTCATATCCATATTGGTACCATATTTCAAAACAATTTCCATCCCAATATTTAAGTAACATCACAAATACAAATTTGTTTTAAAAGGGAATGTTACTCACTTTATTTTGATTTATACCTATTTCAAATTTTCACTTGCATTCGCTTTTCCAGGTAAAAAATGTTTCAGCCTTGGAAGTTTTGATTTTTTTTTTTTTTTTTTGATCAAGACAAAGTATACAAAGTCAAACAGCAAACTGCATATGCTTCCGTAAACAAAACTTTTACATCAAGTGTTGCTAAGTACAACTAAAAGTCAAGTAGAGATGAACAAAATATGATGGCAGGTTCGAAAAATTCCAAAGCCAAGCAAATACACATAAACATGAAGTGTGGATATAGGATGATACAAGCGAAGTGGATGAGTATTCCAGATCCACACAACAAAAATGCACCAGACAGTTCTATCAAAACCAAACAATACAAAACCTCAACAGCAAATGATCAAGAGCATAACAAAGTTGAGTCCACAAAGCAAAAGAAGGCCGAAGCCAAAATTCTTTCATGAAATCAAAATCGAAGTCGAACAAGTCAGAAGTCAACACCGTGGTGACCAGCAAAGCCAGAATCGAAGCAGTGTTAAACTAAATCAAAATCAAAAGGACACGAACAAGAATTCAAAAGCATCAGATAATAGCTAAGCAGTAGAGAGAAGTAGATGTGAGTGAAATATTCACTCACCTTAGCCACGATGAGCACGAGATTCGATCGGCAAGTAACCCAGAACGAAGCAAGCCGAAGCAATCCCTAATTTCGATTGAAGGACGAAACCCTAGCTGTTGAAGAGGGGGACGAACGAAGATTCGTGGCCGCCATTAATTTATTTTATTCGTTTGAATGGTTAGGGTTTCGAATGAATTGGGGGGGGGGGGTTCGGCTGTATATAAAAAGAGAAAGGGAAACGTGAATTTTGCGTGGTTGAAGGCGTGATGAAAGGCGTGAATTTGGCTGATAAGAGTAAGGTAGTGTACTCTTATTTTATTATTTATTTATATATTTTTTTCTTATTTTTTTCATTTTAAATCCAATTTGTTTTGTAAATCATTTCCTTTAATAACATATAAATGTTTTGCAGTTCAACTATCAATATCAATTTATAAATTTACATAAAAATAATTCGTAAATCCAAACAATTTTTTCTATGTCATTAGTTCGAATTTAAAATACAAATTCAATATTCAATTTCAACTCCAAAGTCAAATTTAAATTTTACTCAACTTTAAATAGATTAAATTCTAAAATTTAGTCGCCAAATTCATAGTTATATTGGGAATTTAATTTAAATTATCATTCAAATATTTAAAATTAATTAAATATTTTCAATTTAAATTGTTCTAAATTCTGGGTTGTTACAATCTTCCCTCCTTAAAAGAATTTCGTCCCGAAATTATAAGTTAGGAAAACGATTGCTAAATTCTCACCGATATTTATACCCTACACAATTTTTTACCCAGTTCCAAACTCATAAATAAATATAGGATTCATTCCATTTATTTTATCTCAGCAGTTTTGTTCATCGATTTCAATAATCAAGACACAAAAGTCTTTTACCAAATTTTTGACTTACAAAACTCAGATTTTTAAACTTGAAATCTTCATGCTAGATATTTACATATTACATCTTTTCCAAAGCTGTGTGCTTTCAAGATATTTTAAAAATCTTCTTCCTTAATTCATTAGGTTAGAATTATGTAATTCTAATTTCAGACTATTGATTTTCTATTCAAAGTTTGAAAATACTTGCTAACTCGAAGTTTAACAAGTCCATCGTCGTTCTTACAGACTTTAGGCATACGTTGGCCAGGCGCAAGACTAAAAATCTCCAAGTACTAAATATACTTGCTTCAACTCCCAGTGAAAATACTTTTTAAAAATTCTTTTAAAAATGGATATGGAAAGCACGTTCCCCCATGGATCACAGTTTACCTAGCGGTTACGCTACTATCCCGGTAGAATCGCTTGTAACTGTAGATTTCACATCTCTCTTGAATTTCGCCATGGTTGTTGCCATAGATTGCGGTTCACACGGCGGTTATGCTACTATCCCAGTAGAATCGCTCGTGACCGTAGGCATCACGCCCCTCAAATTACGCTTCGGCCTCTAGATCGCAGTTTACACGGTGGTTGCGCCACTATTCCAGTGGAATCGCTTGTAACTGTAGGCATCACGCCCCACGAATTACGCCAGCATCAATTCACATAATCCCAACACGATGATCCATCGTGGGGGATTCCAGTCAGTCCCAATGGACATTCCACTAATGGAAATTCTACGTAGCTACGATTTCCAATGGACACTCCACCGAGTTCCAATCAACTTCACCAATAATAAATGGAAGGTACATTTCCATATCCTCAGTTTTGAGAAAACATATGTCATATACATATAGTACTTCATTTCACATTTCGTACATATCATACCTATGTAAACCTACACAGGACTTTTTATAATAATGACTTTCCAAACCGATGGTTTTCGATTTATTACATTCACATATATAAGTTACGAAAACTCAATTCACATTCATAACAAATAGAGGATTCCAAAATTTTCCATTTCATTTAAAATTTTCCTCTAAATCGATTTTGAAAATTTAAGGTTATCTCAAACCTAATTCACATTCATAATCCAATTCATTATCGACTTCACATTCGATTTGGATTTCACGTTACATCGTCAATTCTCAACACATAATTGGTGTCTATCGATATATAACCTCTAAGCTCGTACGTCTCAGAGAAGGGTGTTAAGCTAAAAGAATAAATTCTCCGCCACCAACAGATATATATCTAATAGATATCAATTGCTATGTCATCAATTCACAATGCTAGACATACAATCCAAATTGATTATCCAAAATTCAAAACTCAACTTATATTGTTTTTGATGTCAAAGTTAAACTCAATTTAACTCAAGATTCAATCTTTTGGGAAAATTTCCAAGTTGAACTAATCGTTCAAATTTTCCAAAAATATCTTTACAAGATATATATAATTTTCCAACTTAACCATTTGAAATAAATTTCAAATATTCATTTTTCCAATTTATCTTTAAAAGATAAAATTTCAAACCTTTCATTTCATATTGGAAAACATTTCCATACTTATTTAATAATAAGTAATTCACAAGTTCATTTATTTTCAACACGGAAAATATTCAATATACTTGAATCAAAATTAAGTATATATTCCATTCTTTAAGGAAGGCGTTCTTTTAAACACATTTATTTGAGTCAAAACGAATGTTGCGTAAAACATCGTTACGACAACTCAAAATCACTAGTATAGGGATTCGAAATTTAAGATAGATATATAAATCCCAATACTATAAACAACATTTCCTTTCGGAAACCATTTACTATAACAACAGTGTTATAGTCCACCATTTCCTTATTTCTCGAAAACGCCTATTTCAACAATGAATATTGAAATCTATGGTTTCGATACTTAATGTATTTTAAAACATCTTTAAAACCATTAACTTTATTTCATTTTCAACTTCAACTTAATTCATAGTTTGAATTCCTCATACTTTTCATAATATTAGTTTTAAACTAATTTCAAACTTTTCAATATTAAGTTTTTCACTTAATTTAATTTTCCGCACGTTTAAATTCAAATTCATCACTGAATTTATTAAACCTATAATGGATTATCATGTTGACAACTTCAAATTTGAAATCTAAATCTCATTTGAACTTTGCATTTGCTTTTTATTTTAAAAATAATCAACTCGTTCTTTAGTAAGTCATTCATCGACTTGGTTTCATTAGATTTATATTTCCACATTAACCTCATTTCATAATATCACTTCCCTAAAACATATCCGTTTTAGTTAATAATATATTCACTGTCCAAAATCGTGAATATACTTATTTAATCAATTCAGTGTTTCTACACTTTTTATTTAAAGGATTATCCACTGTCCAAAATCGTGGATAAAATTCCCAACCAACATTTACTATCACAATATCTAATATAAAGGATAATTCGCTGTCCAAAATCACGAATATATCTCCTTTAATAACTTCTATTTTTCATTTATCAAATTCAATTAGTTTCGAATTTATAAACAATCTTTACAAATTCCACTTCTATTTATAAACTTCGATTTATAAATCTTCTTTATTAATTGAATTCAATTTACATAACTCAATTATACATCAAAAGTCCATTTTATAAGTTAAATACTTATAATCCATTTATTTACAAATCATTCTTCAAAACATTAGAAATCAAATTTCAAAAGAATTCAGAATCAAATTCCCAAGTTATAGTTTAATTATCCTCTTGGTTATACTAAATTGACATGTCATTTTATTTCCCAATTATTACTTTGGAGATATTCAACATATTCGATTTAAACCAATTCATTAATTCACTTAATTTATATTTCATTTTTCATAAATCTCAACAATTCGATAATGGGTTTTCGAATGAGAAACTATCGCAATCCTAAATTTAAAGAGGGGAATTTTCGAAAAAGATTTGAATTTTCAAAATACCTTTTATTTTTCAAAGAAAACAATTTCATACTTATTTTAAATTTGAAAAACATTTTTCTTTAAAGTGATACCACTTTTGTAACGACCCGCCGTTCTGACCGCCCCCAGTCGGTAATTAAACTAACTTGAGACGTTCAAAATGACGGATTGTTATTCAGTTTATAGAGTTTAAACAGAAACAACCACAGAATCACAGAATAATCATAATATTTTACATAAATGAATTTTTATACATATATCAGAGTTTGTACAATGCATTTAATTTTATACAGCGGAATATATCTTTTAAGTACAAAAATTCTTCGAAAAGCTAAAGTGAAGCAATTTCTTCAACTCTCTCTAACTTCGCGGCCTGAAAATCTTCAAGCTGTAAAATACTGGGTCTGACCCGAGTATTACATTCAAAAGAAAATAATACACAGGTCAGTCTAATTCAAACTCAGTTATTAGTGCATAGAGGCAATAATAATCAAACAACAATTAGACGACAGTCAAATATAAATTTACCTATCCGATCCTTTACAAGAAATCGGATAACGGTAAATATAACACATAACAGTGTTAAACAACAAATCAATAGATTCAGATTATGAGTGAAGATAGATGAAGGAATTATTGATGAAGATAATTTAGAAAACAATCAAAATCTGCCTAAACGGCAATTAACAACAAAATCGTCAAAATCGATTCAAAATATATTGAATTGTCAACATAAAACAATTTTCATCAAAAAGAAAACATCATTTAAAACATTAGATTTGGTAGGGCTGCAGTACACACACGCGTATACGGCCTCGCCACATTTTTAAAATGTTAACTTCATGTGGCTGCAGTTCACGCTTGCGTGCACTGCCTCGCCACTACCGTAATGAAATATGCAAAAGATCATAAATCAAAACCAAATAGTATATCAATAAAACAATACCACGCCATGTGGCTGCAGTTCACGCTTGCGTGCACTGCTTTGCCACTATCGTGATGACGTACTCAAGAAAATCAACGAACCAAAATCAATGAAGGTTCAAATATCGATTCAAAATGTCGATACTGCGTGGCTGCAGTGCACGCTTGCGTGCGCTGCCTCGCCACAACAACTTGTGAAAGAAAACAAATTTCCAAACAACTTATTACTGCACATTTCAACAAGTGCAAAATTTTCATAAAAATGAAACTGCAGCCATTACTTGGACACAAGGGCAAATCTGCAATCAAAAATTTTCAGCCACCACAAGATCACAAAGCGCGAAGGCTCGAATGACCCAATGCGCAAAGGCAGGGGTTCAAACTACATGAAAACAGCAGAATGAGGTGAGAGCACCGAAATATGGCACCACAAAACCTAATATTATAGGACACAAAGCATCAGTGCACATGAGAGTTTTACTCTGTGCAATACAATAAAACTACAGCCACCACAAACATGCAAGAGCATAAAAATTACCAAGAAATCAAACAAGCAGCCTCAATAAGCAAACAAGTTTGGAAATCACTTATAACTGAACCAAGCACAACTACAATTGCACAGTAAAAATAACTCAAACTTGGTACAATTCTATAAATATATGTACACACATACCTACGTATGCATGTACATATATACAGATTTTGAATAACAGGTGACCCAGCAAGGCCAAAATAAATCAACAACTGAAACAAGCAACAAAGAGAACCAGATTCGATTCAGTTTTCAATGTCACTGCCTCAATAGTTATAGTGTAACAGGTCAAGGCAGCAACTATGAAATGAAGTAGAGATGAACAAAACATGATGGCAGGTTCGAAAAATTCCAAAGCCGAGCAAATACACATAAACATGAAGTGTGGATATAGGACGATACAAGCGAAGTGGATGAGTATTCCAGATCCACACAACAAAAATGCACCAGACAGTTCTATCAAAACCAAACAATACAAAACCTCAACAGCAAATGATCAAGAGCATAACAAAGTTGAGTCCACAAAGCAAAAGAAGGCCGAAGCCAAAATTCCTTCATGAAATCAAAATTGAAGTCGAACAAGTCAGAAGTCAACACCGTGGTGACCAGCAAAGCCAGAATCGAAGCAGTGTTAAATTAAATCAAAATCAAAAGGACACGAACAAGAATTCAAAAGCATCAGATAATAGCTAAGCAGTAGAGAGAAGTAGATGTGAGTGAAATATTCACTCACCTTAGCTTTGAAGAGCACGAGATTCGATCGGCAAGTAACCCAGAACGAAGCAAGCCGAAGCAATCCCTAATTTCGATTGAAGGACGAAACCCTAGCTGTTGAAGAGGGGGACGAACGAAGATTCGTGGCCGCCATTAATTTATTTTATTCGTTTGAATTGTTAGGGTTTCGTATGAATTGGGGGGGGGGGTTCGGCTGTATATAAAAAGAGAAAGGGAAACGTGAATTTTGCGTGGTTGAAGGCGTGATGAAAGGCGTGAATTTGGCTGATAAGAGTAAGGTAGTGTACTCTTATTTTATTATTTATTTATATATATTTTTTCTTATTTTTTTCATTTTAAATCCAATTTGTTTTGTAAATCATTTCCTTTAATAACATATAAACGTTTTGCAGTTCAACTATCAATATCAATTTATAAATTTACATAAAAATAATTCGTAAATCCAAACTATTTTTTCTATGTCATTAGTTCGAATTTAAAATACAAATTCAATATTCAATTTCAACTCCAAAGTCAAATTTAAATTTTATTCAACTTTAAATAGATTAAATTCTAAAATTTAATCGCCAAATTCATAGTTATATTGGGAATTTAATTTAAATTATCATTCAAATATTTAAAATTAATTAAATATTTTCAATTTAAATTGTTCTAAATTCTGGGTTGTTACTATACTCTTATGTAAGTCAAATCAATATCATAAATATGAGTGCAATAACTTAAGAGATGTTATGCGATTTTCCATCTCTTAAGGATCTGTGATATCCCGGAATTTCAAGAAATTTAAAATATGATAATCCCCTTTATTAATTGTTTAAAAATTGGCAAAATTGTTATTTTCAAACAAAAATAATAGTGTGTTGTTTTCATATATTGATATAAATAGATTTTAAATAAAATTATTATTTTCAAATTAATAATGTGTTTGTTTAAATATATGTGTGTGTGTATATTTGGGTCGATTTTAAATTGGATTTTAAATTGAATTTTTAAAGTTTGAATTTGAATTTGAAATTGAAATTCAAAAGATAGATATTTTAAAATATTTTGGATTTAAAATATATTATATATGATTTTATTAGAATATAGCTTGTTTTATATTATTTTCTTTAAAAGGTTTTTATTTATATAAATTAAGAAAGTATTTATTTAACAGTAAAATAAATATAAAAGCTTTATATTAACATTTATAATTAATTAAAAATTGCTTAATTACAAGTGTTAATAGATTAAATCATGGTAGTAGCATGTGTAAGTTAATTAACAAATGTAACTGACAAATGTTAACAAATGTAACAAGTGTCACAATTTTTTTTTATTTTCTTTAATTTTTAATAAATAACAATTAATTCTATATAAACTCCTATCTCCTCTTTTCCATTTCTTTTTCTATCTTCTCGTTTCAAAAGTAAGTAAACTCAAGCCTGTAATTAAAATACAAACCAGAAATTAAATCAAGTTTCTACTCTTTCAACCTGAAATCAAAACTAAGAATCAATCTTTTTCAAATTCTCAAACCATAAGAAAGAAAAGCCTGTAACAAAATTATCAAACAAAGATTTATCTTCAAAATGCAATCTATAGAAAAATCAAACATTTTTCCTGTGGCAAAGATCATCAAGAAATCAAAGCATCATCATCTAAGTTTCAAAGCATTAGACTATCTCAACAACAAAAGCTTCAATTTTCAAATTAAATCTGTTTCAAGCTCTCTGCTCACCTTCTTACTGTGAGTAAACATATTATTTTAAAGGCTTGAGTAAATTAAAATCTGTGCATATGATTCCTGGATTAAATTGTGCTTTGCATGTATATATATAAGTGTGATCTCTGTATATTTGTATGTGTTGAAGTGTACATGTTTATATAACTGGGTATATCCATGTTTCTTAACTTCAGAGTTTAAAAATAAATCAAAATTTAAAATCTCTTCATATAATCTTTTATAAGATGAAGAATTTAAACAAGGCATCTTTGTTTAAGCATAATCAAAGTCTTAAAAATATTTTTAAGTAAATTCAGTTTGAAAATTTTCTGGAAAACAGGAAGAACAGTAGAAAACTTAAGAACATGTTAAAATCCATCATCATGGTTTGCTGAATCATGTTTATAACCTGAATCTTCTTTGAAAATTAGGATTTTTAAAAGTGAAATCATAATATTTAGATTTGTATTGAGTGAGCATTTTGGGTTTGACCAGAAAGTGGTTTTTGAGTAAGATCTGACGGCCGGAGGTACTCGGATGATCGGAGTTTCGTCTGGAGGTAGCTGCGGAGTTATCGAGGCCTGGAAAAATGGTGGATGATTTTCTTCATCACCGTGGCGTTGGAATTTGGATGGAGTAAGGTTTAACCCTAAGAATGGGTCGAGGTCTGGAAAGGGATTGCTGTGATGTCTCTGGGTGATCGGAGTGCATCGGACTTGGGGCATTGGTGGCGTGGATGTCTGGCGAAGCTGGGGATGGAGTTGCAGCAGTGCTAGCGGTCGAAATTATCAAGTAAGAAAATTACAGAATTTATTAATTTTCCCAAAATTCATAGTTAAATTTCTTACAATACTTTACTAAGTTTTCAAATCATACTTAGTTATCTTTTCAAAACAACTACTATTGTTTAACTTTCAACTTCAAATCAAAGTTAAAGTTTTCAAAATTTTCTAATTTTCTCAAAAAAATTCTAACGCTTTAAATTTTCGGAAAAATTCGCCATAGTCTCCTTTGCGCGGCTCGATCCGAAAAAAAAATGACAGCGCGGCTCGATCCGAAAAAAAATGACAGTATATATATCACAAATATACATCTCATCAAGTAATGAGGCATCCCGCAGGGAAAAAAGTATAAAAGTACGATATTTAATCCGAGATATGTACCTTATATTTTATTAGCGAGCATATACGGCTAATATAGTGCGAAAGCGAGCTCCAAATGCGAAGCAAACGCGATCCGCACCTACTAAACACTCAACAAACAACATGAGAATCATGCATGTAGAAAATAGTATCGATATACATCATATAGCAACATAATAACTATATATGTCAACATAGCAATTGCAACTAAACAACAAATGCAAACATCAACCAACTAACATCCAACTACTAAATATTCATTCATATTCTCATTAATATTCAATGAAATAGGTTTTCAATTTAAATCACATTTGATTTATTTACAGTGGATGTTCTTACTAACATTCATTTTTCAATTAGTTTATATTCACTAATTCATATTCAAGTTGGTTCACTTCCACATCAAATTCAATTCTATTTAAGATTCACTTAACTTTCAATTGGATTCCAATTACTTTAGTTTTCAATTTCATTAAATCTTAATGAATTATATACAATCAACTAACAATCATATAACAACCAATGTATATTAATTACAACCAAATTTCCTTTGCTTATATTCATTCAATTTGGTTTAACACCATCACTTTCAATTGGTTTAATTAAATTGGTTTTCATTCAATCTTTCAACTATTCAATTTCCAATAACTTTAGATTTTAATGAATTAACACTTAAACTCATTATTTCATATCAACTTTATTCACATTCATTTGATTAACATTTAATCCATTCATTCAATTCAATTACAAAAGTTGAATTTCATTTCATAACTCAAGTTCATTTTTATTACAACTCATATTCATAAATATATTCATATAGTTTCACTTCTTATATATATAAGTTTATTTCATAATTGTAAATCACTTTAATTATACTTCCATTCTCATAATTCTTTTGCTTATACAATTATTCTTTTATTTAGATTATTCAAACATCCAAACAATCAACTTATATACACTTTAATAATTCTGAAAAATTATTCCTTATATATAAAATATAATCAAGGTAAAATTATTTCATTTGCCCAATTTAAAACAATATCGTGTCGGTTTACCTTGTTTAAGAGTTTAGAAACCCCTATCTACGATAGTTAGCTAGACTAGATCGACTGGAATCTATAAACAATCAACCGATAAGTCAACACAATACAAAACAATTTATATTCACTAACAAATACGCTCTCATAGCTATTATTACACTCGAACTCATTTTAGAGTACTACTGACTCTATCTCTAATGAGTAATACCCAATAGAACCATGGTTGTCGTTTAACCATATGCTCTGATACCAGATGTAAGGACCCGATTCTTCGTCTTTCGAAAATTCAACATCGATACTCACTTTATCGACTGCCGAGCAATCGAACGACGGAAAAACCGAACACTTAGGGTTTTAAGAAAAAGAAAAAGGATAGAAGAAGACAGAAAATAGGTAGAAAATAGGGAGGAAAGAAAATAGAAAATAAAGAAAATAGAACGGAACAGAACACAACAGAAACAATATCAGAATCTCTCAATTCGCAGCGGAACAACATATAATAATAAATGAATAATCTTTAAACAAAGAACTATATCAGTTATTACATTACATCACATTTCATTTCATTACATCATATCATCGGAGTGTACAACAACAACAACAACAAACAGTGCAGCGGAAAAAGAACTACTATATGGTAGTAATACGCCATGCCATCCATCTTGCCTCCAGCAACTCCAGAATATCCAGAATATCCTGATAAACCTAACTCTTGACTGCCCGTGTGGAAATTGGTGGGCGCCCAGAGTTTAGAAAGGAAAACAATAAACTCCGAGTCAGTCATGTGACTGGTGTGAGAACTCAAAACAGTTTATTTATCTTTAAAAATCAAAATAGAGGAATATTTTTAATAATCAATTCGCAATGCTTTTTAAAAATGAGACTACCATAAGACCTCCTGCCACACACACAATGCAAACGCAGACTTGGAGGAGATTTCTCCTTATGATAGTCAAAGATGCTTGATACGTATTAAAAAGAACATTTGATATTATTACTAGTGCATAGTGTAGAGAAAAATTCATTTCGAAAGTAGAATATAAATCTTAGCCAGCATAGGTACCATTATATTATGCCTACTAATAGCTACCATATTAGATGGCAGGTTCTACAACTAAAACCGTACAAGTCACGTATTGTTTCTTTGGATTTCCAACGAATGATCAGGCCAAGGAACTTCCCATTGCCACATGAGAATGCCTCTGGATGGACATCCCCGAGAACCAAACCGGATCTCTACCAACACAAGGCCGGGTTACCCCTAACTGAGTAACAACTGACCGAATATGCCATCCCCCGGTCCTTTGGGACCTTTCAACCGAGCGCTCGCAATCAATTCACACAATCATAAAGTGTTTTCAACATGAGTAAGTATCTGGGCTCCATACCATGATACCACCCTTTTCCAGAAGGAAATGCACATATCCTAAAGGGCGCTACCCCTCATAACCTTGCCGCATCTTTCCTGTTTTGACCATTCACGGGGTGTGAGGCTCGACAAAGTCACGTCCACAAAAACATACTTTATACAAAAGCCATGCTTTGGGTCAACAAATGATCATAGAAATGATCACCAAGATAGACGATCAAATAAATGATCCTATCACAAATAATCAACACAATGATCATTTCACAGCAACACTCAGCATGTCACATTACCAAATTGGGAATATATCGCTGATAACCTTCAACTACATAACCTCTGAGCTCGTACGTCTCAGAGAAGGGTGTTAAGCTAAAAGAATAAATTCTCCGCCACCAACAGAAATATATTTGAATGAAATCGGCTTTATATCTCAATCTGTAATGTCAGACATACAATCCATACAAGTCTGTTCCGGGCTCGAACAAAACCGAAGGCACTTACAAAGAAGTCCTTGCAATCCGGATATTCACAATCCTGATCGGATTCCCCATCACATATGGAGAACTCTATACCGGAGCAACTCGGTGCAGAGTCAATCGACAGGTCATCCTATCGCTCTCGCAAATACCGGGTCTTCAACACCGATCTTCAAATGCAATTCATAACGACGTATCACATATTCGCAATGGGTTATACGACCCCATGGTCCTTTCCCGGTTAACCCGAATAGTGAGCGCTTATTCAAAAATAAGTGTGGCATTCAGATTCAAACAAATCACATCAATTACCCATTCAAAGGGAAATATTGATAGTCGGTTATTGAACTATCAATGGATATGCACACATCACCAGTTTCCAAATAATTTTCCAAATTATTTATTTTCCAAAATATCTTTACAAGATATATAACTTCAATACGTCAAAAATAAATCAATATTTATTTTTAACAAATTCCACTTTTCATTTATAAATTCCATAGTGAATTTATATTCCAAAATATTCATGCATATACGATTTCAATTATCCATTTTCAATTTATCTTCAAAAAGATAAATTCTAGATATTCACTTCATATTGGAAAACATTTCCATACTTATTAAATGAGTAATTCACAAATCTTTTTATTTTCAACCTTTGGAAAATATTCAATATACTTAAATCGAGATTAAGTATATATTTCATTCTTTAAGGAAATCATTCTCTTAAACATATTTATTTGGGCCAAAACGAATGTTGCGTAAAACATCGTTACGACGTCCCAAAATCACTAGTATAGGGATTCGAATTTAAAATAGATATATAAATCCCAATACTATACAAAACATTTCCTTTCGGAAATCATTTACTATAACAACAGTGTTATAGTCCACTATTTCCTTTTTATTTCTCGAAAACGTCTATTTCAACAATGAATGTTGAAATCTATAGTTTCGAATCTCAACACATTTTAAAAACATCGTTAGATAGTTTTAATTCTATTTAAAACATCATATCTAAAACAATTTCTTTAACATGTTATTCACTATTCAAAAACGTGAATATACTTCGTTAACAAATTTCATCATTTCTATTCTTTTTAACTTAAAGGATTATTCACTGTCTAAAACGTGAATATCACTCCATTTATAAGTTATAACAATCTACTTATCAAAATAAGTCGTTGGTGAATTTATAAAACAACGTTAATAAATTCCTTTTATTAACCTATTCAATTTATAACTCAATTATAAAACAAAAGTTCATATCATAAGTGAAATACTTATAATTTATTTGTTTGCAAAAAATCGTTCCTTTGAACTTCATAATTATAAATCTTATAACTTGTATGATTCAATTATTTATCCAATTCTATTCTTTCAATAACTTTATAAATTTTATAAACCTACTGCTTATAAAATTCCATTTATAACTTCACCGTTTATAATTCTATGAATTTCATTCATTTATAAAATTCATTCACAATTCATTCTAACACTTATAAAAACTCGTTTTATAATATCAATATTTCAATTTATAAATATCCATTTATAAATCTCTTAATATAATTCAATTTATATTATTCTTTTAAAACGTCTTTAATCTCCTTTATAATTTCACCCTTCTCTTGATTTATAAAATAATCAAATTTTATAAATCCTATATTTTCAACTTTTTATAATAATTTCAAAAATCCCGATTAAACTATTTTATAAAATCATTAGCCTCATATTTTCAAAAATCAACTTTTAACTATATTTCTCAGAAATCATAATTTTTATAACATAAAAATTATAACGTTTATTTATTTAAAATGGATCAATTCCAAGAATATTTTATATTTTCAAAAATCACTTTAAAAATCCTTTTTAAAATTCCAAAATTTTGTCCAATGATGCTACACACCAAATAGTCAATCACGACAACAACGATATCATATATCGATATGATAATCAACGAATATCAAAATATCCATAATCAAATAAATACTGTTGAGGAATCCAGTTGGATCCCTCCAACCTGTTTTCCTGCATCCACAAACATTAGCACAATACCAATTTCGCTCCAGTACGAAATTGTCGCGGTATATGGGATTTAAAATATTATCCGCTTAATAGACGGCGCAATAGGGTCTCATCCGCTAAACAAAAAATGCGGGAAATCAATAACTCCAATATATACATATGCCAATATATATATATTGCTATTATATATAATACCAATTTCACTGTTTATGAAATATTCGCGGTATATGTTTTTAATAAATAACATCCGCTTACTAACGGCGCATAATGTCTATTTTAACAATCAAAAGATAACAATCATCACTCAAACATGCATTCAAATATTTTAAATCTAACTATTTAAAATAAAATCGAAACTGATTCGATTGAGTGAGAAGTTCTCACCTTGATTTCAATTTCGTTTTAGCGATTTATTTTGAATAAAATTAAACGCGCGTTTAATTTTACCCAAAATTCTCACTAACTCCAAACGACTCCAATCCAATTCCATCGCGTAGTGCTCGTCCATACGATTCCAACGCAACTGGTTTCGCGCGTTTTCGACCTCGTATGAAAAAGATATGATTTTTCAAAGTTTTACACGATTTTATAATTATAATTTACAACAAAATCTAAATTTTAATACCCTACAACCTGCATCCACCGTCCATCACATATCCAACGCCCCCCCTTCTTCTTCCCAAATGCACGCATTTGCCTCCAGTAACAAACGAAGAGCCGAACCCAAATTATATCAACTAGGGTTTAAATTTTCACCATCAACACTCGACGATACTTCATCATACCCTCACCATCTTGAAGCCCTCCGCTTGCTCTAGGTTCGGCCTCAACCACATGAAGCTCGGCCCCCTGATGTGCCTTGAAATGCGTGCGCACCTGTAGATGAACGCGAGCGTCTCTCTCCCTCCTCGTTGCTCCGATCTCCATCAAATCCGTATGGATCTAAAGTACTCGTGAAGCTCTAGAACTTTCGTGTTGATGATTTCTTCTAATTGTTTGTGGATTGGGAGAGATTGAGAGGAGAAAGAGGAGAATTTCTGGCCCTCAGTTTTACAAGTGGCGGCTGCATATAGTTTAGGGTTAGGGTTTGGATTATTTTGCAAAATGAAAATGTGAGGGGCCTTTTATAGAAAAATTTCAACGACACTATTCATCCCGGAAATTCCGAACTCCGATTTACGCGCCGAAACTGACGTTCCTAGGGTTTATCCCGCGTTCCGGACACAATGGAATAGGTTTCGAAAGCTAATTCGGACATCTGTGCGAGTTATGGCAATAAACGTTCAATTTAAATTAAACCGATTTAAACGATTTTCTAGGCGTTTTAATTTGTACCGGACAAACGGTAAATCCAATTGACATGAAATTTGAAACCATACAATAATATCACATTACGGATCCGATGAAACTAGTTTCGTCAAAATCCGAGACTTTTTGAAAAATGGCTATTTTAACTCGCCAAATTAAAATTAAAAATAATTCGATGCGTTTCGAGATGCTACGATCAAACGATAACTCTGATTGACACGAAAATTGAAATCCAGTAATAACTAACTATTACGGATCCAATGGAACTGGTTTCGTTCAATTCTGAGACTGTTCAAAAATTGGCTATTTTCACTAGTCGATTTTAATATTAAAATATTCAATTTTCACAAGTTAACTTTTAATTCTATTTTAAAAGTTCTAAAATATCATTCTAACTCCAATATGATAAAATAAAATTTTACAAATCATTTTCAATCATGTTTAACTCAATTTTTAATTATTTTCATAATTTAACATATTATATTATCGATTTAATTATCCAATTAAATCCAATTATTCAAAATAAAATTTATTCGACTAATAAATTCACTTATTAATATTTAAAATTAATTAAATATTCAAATTTTAATTAATTAAAATTCCTGGGTCGTTACATTGTGTGATCATACGATAGATAAACTCGTTGAAATTTAAATTGAATTCAATTTAAATTTAAATTTATAATTGGTCAATGTCAGCACGTTACCTTCCGTAAATTTCGCCTAAAATCACGAAATAGATCGTGCAAACCATGCCTCTTCCAATTTTAAATAACCCTCTCCCTCACTTTCAAAATCAATTCACGGAAGAAATAAAAATGGTCGAACGAGATTTAAACTTCCACCCTTTCAAACTAAATCGAAATCGATCTTCGACTTCGACCAGGAGGATTGCGGCATCATCGCGCGATGGAGTCGTGAGCAAGGGAGGGGATCGAGCTTGATTTCGGCGATTGGAGTTTGGTATCGCGAGTTCGCTTTCGTGATGGGTTCGACTGGGTCGAAATCGAATCGAAATGGCAGAGAGGAGGCGGCGAGCATCGGCGGCGAGCATCGGCGGCTAGGGTTTGTCAGTGACGAGGCTTTGGGTTTACGGAGAAAAGGAGAAACTCTTGTTCGATCGCGAGGTGCTCGCGTACGATGGCAGAGGTCGATGAAGGTTAGGTTGGTGGGTTCGCGTGGAGGCAGAGCAGGTTCGAGTGGCAGGCGACGTCGCTGGCGACGTGAGATTTTCTCATGCCTAGGGCTCGCGATTTGTAGTAAGGTATTAGCTAATTCTATTTTATTTGAATTTACTGTATATAGATATAAATATGTTTATGTAGGGTATTAACATTAAGTGAGGTTTATTTTTATTTTTTTAAAGAAGCAAAACAGTAAAGTTTAAAAATAGGATTTTTAGTGGTCAGTGAGAAATTGGTTAACTTAAGCCCTGAGTTGATTTATTAAAGTTGTTAACTCATTAACATTTTAATTTGTTCATACGGAATAAATTTATTTACAGTAAAGTTTTAAAAGAGGAATCTGTTTAAAAGATTAAACAGTGAGGTATTGTTTTATTTTATAAAAAAAAATAGAAATCCCAGTATTTAAATTTTTACAGTAAGAAAATTTTGTGTTGTCATTTACATAAAGATGTATATATACATGTATAGATAAAGAAAAAAAAAATGTTTGGTGGTTGGTTTATTTTATTAATGTATTCAGTCATTTAACTACTAAAAATAATTTATTAAAAAGGAATTTGTTTAAAATTAAAAGCATTAGCTTAAAGTGAAAATTGTTAGTTAATTAAATTTATTAAAGGAAAATGGGTTTAAGAAATTTAATTATTAGTTTAAATTAAATAAGTCTAGTAAATGGAAATTTGTTATTCGATTTATTTCGAATATTAATCAGTTGTATAAAAATGTTATACAAGGTCAAAATCGCGAAGAAAACAATTCGGAATGGAAAATGGATTGCAAAATAAAGAGCTAAGGTGAGAACTTCTCACTCGGAATTTTTGTTTGGTTAATTTTAAATAGTTAGATTTAAAAATTTTGATTGTGTTGATTGATTGTTTGGATAATATAGTATTATCTATTGTATTGAAATAGACCCTATACGCCGCCTATTAAGCGGATGTTATTTATTAAACCCATATACCGCGATATTGCATCTCGAAGTGGAATTGCTATTATATATGTACTTGGAGTTGATTTCCCGCATTATATAGCGGATGAGACCCTATTGCGCCGCATAATAGCAGATAATTATTTATAAATCCCATATACCGCGATATCCAGTCTTGAAACGGGATTGGTATTGTGCTAATGTCTGTGGATGCAGGGAAACAGGTTGGAGGGATCCAACTGGATTCCTCAAATAATTGAATTGGTTTCAATATTGTGTGTTGATTTCTTTTTATCATAATCCCTGTGTGATTATCTGTATGATTGAAATTGTCGAAGGCTAAAATTTAGCCGAATAAAATTCTGGTATGAATAAAATTTGATTTTTGATACCAGAAATAAATAAAATTTGATTTTTGATATAAGTAGTAGATTAATGTATAAAAAGGTTTAAATAGGGATATTTGAATTATTATAAACGGTTTATATAAAAGATTTATAAAATTGATATTTGTAAATAAAAATACCGAAATTATAAAACGAGTTTTTATAAGCGTTAAAATGAATTATAAATGAATTCATAAGTGAATGAAATTTATATTTTGTGAAGTTATAAAAGGAAATGATTTTGTAAAATAAGAGGATTATAAATAATTTACTTATAAATTGGGTTTTAGCATTTAAATGAAATATAAATAGAATTTGTTAATTAAGGGATTTTATAAGTTGAAGTTTTTTTTATATATAGATGTAAATTTATAAACGTTATTTTATAAATCCGAAATCAATTGAATTTGATGGATTAAACATAGAAGTTTATTTAAGGAGATGTATCCACGATTATGGACAGTGGATAACCTTCTAAATAAAACGTGTAGAAAATGTTGAATTTGGATTAACGAAGTATATTCACGATTTTGGATAGTGAATAATATATTAAAGAAATGTTTAGGGGAAAATGATATTTTAAATAGAATTAAAATGATTAGAGATGTTTTAAATGTATTAAGTATTGAAAACATTGATTTCAACATTCATTGTTGAAATAGGCGTTTTCAAGGAATAAAAGGAAATGGTGGACTATAACACTGTTGTTATAGTAAATGATTTCCGAAAAGAAATGTTTTATATAGTATTGGAATTTATATATCTATCTTAAAATTCGAATCCCTATACTAGTGATTTTGGGTTGTTGTAACGATGTTTTACGCAACATTCGTTTTGACTCAAATAAAAGTGTTTAAGAGAATGTTTTCTTAAAGAATAAAATGTATACTTAATATTGATTTAAGTATATCGAATATTTTCCAAATGTTGAAAAATAAATAGAGTTGTGAAATACTTATTATTAAATGAGTATGGAAATGTTTTTCCAATATGAAATGAACGTTTTGAGATTTATCTTTTTAAAGATAAATTGAAAATGAATATTAGAAATCGATTTGAAAATCGTGTATTTATAGATATTTTGAAATATAAATTCACTATGGAATTTATAAAAGAAAGGGAAATTCATTTAAAAATAAATATCGATTTATTTTTGAAGTATGGAAATTATATATATATCTTGTAAAGATATTTTTGAAAAAATAAATTATTTGGAAAATTATTTGGAATATGGTGATGTTGTGCATACCTATTGATAGTTAAATAATCGACTATCAATATTTACCTTTGAATAGGTATTTGTTGTGATTTGTTTGAATTTGAATGCCACACTTATTTTTAAAATAAGCGCTCACAATTCGGGTTAGCCGGGAAAGGACCTTGGGGTCGTATAACCCATTCCGAATATGTGATACGTCGTAATGGATAGCATTTGATGACCGGTGTTGAAGAGCGAATATTTGTAAAAACGGAAGGATTACCGTCGAATTTTTCTGCATCGGCTGATCTCCGATATAGAAATTTATTACCCTTTGTGATGGGAAGTTCGATCGTAATTAATGAATATCCGGATTGAAAGGGCTTCTTTGGAAGTGTCTTCAGTTCATTTCCCACCGTTCGATCCGGGAACGGACTTGTATGGATGTGTGTCTGACATTACAAAATGAGATGTAAAGCTGGTTTCTATCAAATATATTCCGTTTGTTGCGGAGAATTTATTCTCTTAGCTTAACACCCTTAGAGGTTATATAGTTGATGGTTACTAGCAATGCACTCCCAATTTGGTAATATGGCATACGAAGTGCTGTTGAGCAATTGTTGAACAAAGCACAGTTTTTGTATAAAGCGTATCTTTGTGGACGAGACTTCGTCGGACCTCACACCCCGGAAATGGTCAAAACAGGAAGAATGCGGCAAGGTTTTAGGGAGTAGCGCCCCTTAGTGTATGTCATTTCCTTCTGGATAGAGGTGGTATCATGGTATGGAGCCCAAATACTTAACCTATGTTGTGCTGCAAATTTATTTCTTTGTGGTTGTTGGAATCGAGGATCCTCGGATGAAAGGTTGTTACAACCGGGGAATGGCATACTTGTGTCAGTAGTTACCTATTTTTGCAGAGGTAACCCGGCCTTGTGTTGGCAGAGATCCGGTTAGGTTCTCGGGGCGTCTTTCCAGAGGCGTTTCCATGTGGCAGTGGGAAGTTCCTTGGCCTGACCATTTGTTGGAAATCCGAAGAAACAATACGATCTTGTACGGTTTTAGTTTTAGAAGCTATCATTCACTTATGGTGGCGCCCCACTGTTTGGATGGTAGCTATAGTAGGCATAAGTGCGAAATGCCTATGCTGGCTAAGATTTATATTCTACTTTCGAATTTTTTTTCTACACTATGCACTAGTAATAATATCAAATGTTTCTTTTTAATGCGTATCAAGCATTTTCGACTATCATAAGGAGAAATCTCCTCTGATTCTGCGTTTGCATTGTGTGTGTGCATGCGGGAGGCCTTATGGTAGTCTCATTTTCTAAAAAGCATTGTGAATCTATTTTAAAATTATCCTATTCTTTGTTTTCAAGATAAATAACTGTTTTAGTTCTCACACCAGTCACATGACTGACCTGAAGTTTATTGTTTCCCTTCTTAAACTCTGGGTGCCCATCAATTTCCACATGGGTAGTCTAGAGTTAGGTTATCAGATCATTCTGTATTCGGGAGTTGATGTAGAAATCTGGAGGCAAGCTAGATGGCGTAGCATATAGTATTTCTTTTCAGCTATTTGTTGTTGTAAACTCTGATAATGAATGTAATGTGATGTAATGTATAAAATGTACAGTTCTTTTGTTTAATGATTATTCATTTATCTATTATATGTTGTTCCGCTGCGATTGTTAGATTCTGATATTGTTCTGTTGCTTCTTCCTTTCTTTCTTCTTCTATCTTTTTCTTCTTCTTGAACCCTAAGAATTCGGTTTTCCGCCATTCGATTTCTCGGCAATTGATACAGTGGACGTATTGATGTCGATTTTCGAAAGTCGAAGAATCGGGCCCTTACAACAGGGGAGGTGCAGCAAAGCTAAGTGGGTAGCACCCAAGTAGGATAAGATTTTCCTCTGTCTAGAGTCCCTTTATTCGGCTGTGTGGGTGGTTGCTAGCTACAGCCGTGGGGTTGTCTTATTCGGATTATCCAGTAAGGGGTAGCTTTGGCTTTGTGTTGCAGGGGATCGGGAGGGATACTCGATATGGTGATCTAGGCCACGTACTATGACGGGCGGTACCCCAGTAGCCCTGCCATTGTATGGAATCCAATCTCCAATAAGTAAGCTCGGACTTGATTGCATACCTAAGTATGCTGGAAATTAATGAATGTAACAATTTTGGTTATGTGATATATTATATATTGTTCTGTTTCTGCTATGAGATTCTGATATTGTTTAGTTCTTTCTTCTATCTATTCTATTTCTACCTATTTCTTTCTTATTGATGATGCGTCTTTCTGTTATATAAAAGACGGGTCGTCACAAGATTCGTTAAACTATTTATATATAATAGTCCACGTTATACTAGATAATGTCTATCAACAAAATATATATCAAAATAGCGTAAGGTTTTACATTGATCCACCTTAACACATTTTTACAGTTTTAAACCAAAATCGTAACGGGCTCGTATAGGGATAAATATGACAAGGCACGTGAGGCAATACCCAAGGTAGAATTCTACCAGTTTACCCTTTCTGGCTGGTCGTAACCCATCCGTGGCCGACCGCGACAATCAATCCAAACGAAAAATAAGGTGCACCCATCGAATCCGAAACCACAATAGTAATACAAGGGATCAACGTCGCTAGAGGTAGCTAACCTCACTGGCCAGACATAGGCTCATGTTTTAGTAATTTTAATTATGACACGAATGTCAAGGGTATCCATCATCGTTCTCTTACTTCATTTCAGTAAACGTCGCTAATTCAACCACTACATCCTGGATATCATACACCATGTCCACGGTTGTCAAAGTGGTTCCAATATTGAAAGAGAGTATTTCAATAAGAGGCCCCGGTCTCTTAACAACCAATCGTCATTTTACACACCGATTGGTTCTTTTACATTTCAAAACAATTCGTACTTGATATCAAAAAATCGCATTCATTTCAAAAGTCAAAACATTTTTTTTGAAATCGTCATATTTACTCAAAATCATATTTTACTTCACAATGTCAATTCAACTCGATATATTGGCTTCATTTCAAACTTGATTTGAATTACAGTTTTGATTATAATTCACTTTAACCCAATTTAGTATTTAAATCCAAGATTCAAATATAAACATTTTCACCCCTTGAACCAGTTTGAATTTTAGAAAATAGTTTAAATAGTTTTAAATAGTTAAGATAGTTCAACGGAAACTAGATTGAGTAATAAAAATGGTTTAGATAGTAAAATAGTTTAGAAAATCAAAATAATTTGAATATTTAAAGAATATAGATTTTAAATCATTTATACTAAATATTTATTTTAAATTCAAACCGGTTCACTTTCCAAATCTCCCATTTCAAATCATTTCCAATTTTCATTTCGATTTAATTGATTCAAATACGATTTCAAGTCGACTTTTACTTCGATTCCAAATAAATTTCAATTCCAATTCCCAATTAATTTCAAACTCCAATTCCAAATTAATTTAAATTCTAATCTGAAATTAATTTAAATTCCAAATTAATTTAAATTCCAAATCTCAAAATAATTTAATTCCAATCCCAATTTTTAAACCGTTTCTATTTATATCAATTACGAGTTCAATTTCCAAAATATCGATTTAGAACACTTAAATCAAACTTCCCTTATATTAATTTTAAATCTCAATCTTAAAATATAATGAAATTCCAAGCTCAATTTCAAATATCATACTAGATCACCTTTTACTTAGAAATATTCAAAGTACAATAAAAAGTCCAATCTGTTAACAAATCAATTTTCTGAAACCCACGTCATATTTCGATTACCACTTAAAAATCTCAACTTCGATTAATTAAACAATTTCATTTCAAATTTAAATTTTAACACTCTGAGTTCCAATTTGGAAATAATTAGTTTTCCATAAATTCGGTTTTTATTTCTTAAAGCCGAATCGTATAAATAATTTCAAATCAAAATTTTAAAATCATTTAATTTAACCAACCCGGTGTCTGTATATAATTCTCTATCCTATGGCCAAGTGAATCAATGATTTCAATTTAATTCCGAGGTTGGATAGATAACATTTCAATCCAATAATGTCATAGGTATGTATCATTTCAACCTATTTCTTAATTTATTCGAAATAATTTAATTTACAGTTTATATACTATAAATTATATAAAGGACGATAACATGAAGTATCAAAATAAATAAACATCCAAATTAACAACCAATATCATCCATCACAACCAATCATTCGTACAGTCAATATAATTCAACAATTTTATAATTATCAATATCGTATAATACTGCCAATTAAATTTAAATTTATTTTAATGGTCAATTTAAATTCTATCAATTAAATCATATATTAATATAAATGATAATCAAACCTACCAAACAACAGCCAATAAATTTCATATCACTTCAGAATATAAATTTAACTAACAAAAAAAATATTTTAGTCATTTGTGAGCATAAAACACTCAACTGTTTGAATCAGAAAAAAATTCAAACTCTCCAAACAATCACGAATCCAGCTTCAGTGCGTAGTGCTCGTTGAAACGAATCTAGTTCAATTTGTTTCATCTGAACGTACCTCGTATGAATATAACACAAATTTACTAATTACGATTAATATTAAAATTGACAAAAATTAACTAAAATAATAATAATAATAATAATAATAATATTCCTTTTACCTCACGGCTAAACCCACGCGACCCCACTTTTCTACCGCTACTTGCCCTCGTTCCTTACTTGAGAATCTCCAAACTGACCCTCCTCCATTGCGATTTTTATTATACGATCGTCGTCGCCAATCACAGCGCCTCCAATTGTACGTGCGCGCGAACCACCCCGAGTCGCTGCCACTGTCACCGCACGCGTTCAAACGACGTCACCAAACACCGATTGAGCTCGTCAAGTCCATTCCTCCCTCCCTAAGCTGTCGTGCTCTCACGAGACTACCCTAACGCGACACAATTGATCGCGTTTTGTTTTTTTTATCGAGATCTCGTTCCCTTTTTTTCTTCTAATTTTAAATCGAGCCGATGCGTGTTTTTTAAATAGAAAGTTGGGATTCAAAAAGAACGGAGAAAGGTAGGGTGTGGCTAGGTCTGAGTAGATGGGCTTTTGCAGGTGACAAGGAGAGAATAAAAATAAATAAATAAATAAATATATATATATATATAGTATTAGGAAGTATCAAACCAACTCGCTCACAAAAATTCCAAACTCCAAATGACGCATGCCGCCAGGCGTTTCCAACGTTTTATCCTCATTCCGAATGCAATGGAACAAGTTCTGAAGTCTAATTCGATCGTATGTGCAAGATAGCTTTTCAAATCAAATTATTTTGATTAAATTTGAAATTTAATTTCTACGCGTTTCAAGCTCACATGGCCAAACGACAAGTCCGAACGCCACGAAGCTTGAAGTCCTACAATAATTCGCTATTACGGACCCGTTGAAACTAGTTTCGTCGAAATCCTAAACAGTAGCCAAAATGGTACTCGTTAATTTAAAATATAAAATTCCCAATTTTTATTTATTCACATTTAAATCCAATTTTAAATGTTAAGTATCTTCATGCGTATTTAGATAAATTTAAATCAATTTTCGAAGCCATGTCAATTCTCATTAACTCCCGAATCCAATTATTCAATCTCCAAAATTCAATTTAAACAACTTAAATTATAAATAACTCAATATTAACAAATCATTATAATTTTTTATACCCATATTTATCCAAAAAAATTATTATATTTGATAACTTACAGTAATCAAAAGTACGGGTCATTACGTGAATGATTTGGAAAACATTTCCTAAGTAAAAGAGCAAATGATTTGGAATTATTCAAGGATTTAGAAAGGTTTAAATAAACCAAATGATTTGATAAATAAGGCTTAGTAATTCCATATACCCTTGAAAAGAAAATGAAATAAATTGAAAAGAATATATCCAAGAAATATATTTTATAAAAGATGAAGTAATTGATTGATATGCACGTACGAACTTAACATCTTTTAAAGCGATGATTGGCTTCGAAGGAACCGGGGTCGGATTTGGGTATCCCTATCTGAAAACCACTTCGAACCAATGTATATGTTCGAAAGTGAAGACATGTTGAAGATGATGATTATCGAAGTAGGGGGAATGTAACGACCCAGAATTTGACCACTTTAAAATATACTATTTAAAATGATTTTAAATATAAAACAGGTAAGATTATGATTCAAACAATATTATATAGGATTTAGAAAGAGAAGTATACACAAAATAGTAACATTTACTTATATCCACAAAAGTGACAAAATGCTGATTTCAGAAAAGTATGTTTCGGTAGTTAAATAAATTATTTTAATTTATTAATAAGTGCTTATAAACAACATTATACAAATTTATTTTTATATTTGGTTTACATAAATAAATAGTTTAACTAAAACGAGAAAATGTGACCGTAAAACATTTTGTCGAAAATCAATGTTTTATCCATTAAAAGTTTTCCCAACGTTCTCGCACCGTTATTTTATTATTTTGGAATATATATCGAAACAGCATAAGTATTAATTAATTCACAAATCAATTTTACTTTTACTTAACATACTTATAAAATTCTATAATATAATTAACAAAATGTAAGCATAAAAAGACAAAAAGTGTTATAAAAAGTCAAAAGGTAAACATCAAACCAAACAAACGTAATTATTACTTTCTTTACTTAATACTTAAGTGAAAATGACACAAAGTAATGATTTTAAATGTGATGTTAAGTGTTGAAAAAGTAAGGTTGCTTAAAAATTAAGTAAAGGGTATTTTGCAAAAATAAAAAGGTTGCTTCGAAATAAAAATTCTTTGGTCCACAATGATAATTGTTTTCCAACGAGGAAAGAAAATCAAAATTTCTTGAACGTCCAAAATAATTTTTTAAAAACATCGCGGTTTTGTAGTTCGGAATCCGAAAAGAGATTTCTTTAAAAATGATATTTTAAATGTTTTAAAAAATATGAAATAAATTCTAAAAATCTTTTAAAATGTTTTAAAACAGTTTTAAGGTTAAAGGATGGATTTCTACATGATATAAAAGTCGTTTTAAAGAATGTAGCTTTTTACTACACTTTTTGCAATGCTTTTAAATAACTTAAGAATTATGCATTTAAACTTAGCAACACATTTTCAAATCTTTTAGATATGTTTTTAAAAGAATAATTAAGTGTTTTAAATGATGATTTGGAAGTTTAATAAATCATTTATAAAATGAAGATTAAAAACTGAGTATGAGTAAACGACTAGTACATGTATCCCGCATGTGAGAGCTAAACGGTAAAACAAGGTATGCCACTAAGGTTAGGAATGAAGCAACAGTGCCCTGAACTTACCTAGCCTTTGCTTTATCTTTTAGACAAGAGGTGGAACAGATTGAAAGAAAAGCCCGAATGCTTTAAAAGATCATATTTAAGTTTTTCCAGGATAGAAAAAACAAATTTTAGAATATTAATTAAGTAGTTAACATCTTTTTATCGATCATGAGTACGAAGGAACAGGGATCGGATTTAGGTGGTTTCTATCCGAAAATCCAGGGATGCATTCGAGTGATTCCTATCTGAAATCCCTTCAAGCTAATTTTGGAAATAAAACATATTAAAGAAAAAGATCTCCATGATGTAGGATTACTTGCCACTTGTCCCTGGAGGTGAAATTTACCATATCTAAGTTGGTGGTAGTACTCAATTATGAAAATCTCCGATTTGCAAGAATATGATTTGAAATTAAGAAAGAAATCTTTGATTAAGGTTTAATGAATGATTTGAGAATATTTTTCCTATGTTAAAAGTTATAACTTGAATATAAGAAATCTTTGATTAAGATTTAATGAATGATTTGAAAAAAAATTCCTAAGTAAAAGAGAAAATGATTTGGAATTATTCAAGGATTTAAGAAAGGTTTAAATAAACTAAATAATTTGATAAATGAGGCTTAATGATTCCATATACTCTTGAAAAGAAAATGGAATAAATTGAAAATAATATATCCAAGAAAGATATTTATAAAAGATGAAGTAATTTATTGATGATTGATATCCACATACGAACTTAACATCTTTTAAAGTGATGATTGGCTTCGAAGGGACCAGGGTCGGATTTGGGTAATCTCTATCTGAAAACCACTTCGTACCAGTGTATACATTCGAAAGTGAAGACATGTTGAAGATGATGATTATTGAAGACTATGAATCTTCATAGTGTGAGGAGTGCTTGTCGACATGCTCTGGGTCGCTCCCACAATAGAGTTATTTATAGTAGTGGTATCTTCATTGTGGAGATTTTTTCGGATTGCTGGGACTACTCGCTATAGTGGTAGTAGGAGAGTGCCTTCGGTTTCTTTCAGTCGCAGTACAACTTGTATGGATGTTTGTCTGACATTGTATTCTAAATCACATTTGAGTGGTTTCTATAAATGTATATCTTCTGGTGGCGGAGAATGCAACTACTTTTAGCTTAACACCTTTTCCCAAGACATACAAGCTCGGGAAGTTATACTTTTCTAGAAATCGGTCATATGATGTGGAATGACAATGTGGTACTCAAAGTGGAACATGTTATGATCAATGCAAGGTTTTGTATGAAAAGCGTGGTTTTGAAGAAATTCAGCATAGCCTCACTAGCCTCACGTCCCAAAAGATGATATGGGATACTATGTGGTCTGACAGACATAAAATTCGGTATAAGTGAGTATGTATGGTGGTGTGCAATACGTTGCGTCCTTTTGGGGAAACGTCCCTCAAGTCATTTATTACCACATTTTGATAAAGTGGTTAGCTAGAGAAAAGCAGAGAACTACCGGTTATCAGTGGTAGTATCGCAAGTACAGTTCCAAGTGACTAGCTTGAGAAAGGCGATTAAGGCACCGCAGGAACTATGTTTGTTATGCGTGGATCGGAGAAAAGGCCACTAGTTCCCTATCATCTTGGAAATCCAATCTCAATGTGAGATTTACGATTTTGATTGTATTCCCAAAATAGCTGTAATGACTTGCAAACATTTCAGTTATCCCTTTTTGGTATCATATATTACGTTCGGTATAGTCAGTTGACCTAGCCCAGATATATTACCTTAGACTTAGTCTAGATATTGAAACCTTATTTGAATAAGTTTATTCGAAAAGTGTTTTCAAAAGAATGTCATTAAAAATAATATCAAGTGTATTTTGGTATAAAGTGTTTTGGTTATCATAAGGTAAAAAACATGTCCGTGTTTATGTGTGGGCGTGGTCCTATGAGATACCCTTCTTTTCAAAGTTTTGATAATATAGTCATTTTAAATTTCGAGCATCTCACGCTGGTTTATCAAGCATGATCTGGGTATTTTTAATACTTGAGTCAGATCCAAGTAGTTTCAGGTTTAGTTGAAGACGGTTGGAGTTTTCAGAGGAGAGCTGGAGATCTTCATCATCGTATGGACGAATTCTATTATCCGCTGCATTTATTGCATTTGTTTTGTTGTTTTCAACATTTGTAAGGACAGGTTTATAACTATCCAGGCTGAATCTAGGTTAGACTTTGGTATTGTATTTTTAAATTTTCCGTTGTAAAGATTATTATTGAAATAATATATGTTATTCCATTCGTGTGAGAGTTTGTTCTATCTTTATTTTCTTTCTACCCTTAATGATCTGCTTATTCGTGCAATTTGAGTTGGACATATGTAATCTATTTCAGATTAACCCTTTTTTTAGTCAATAATCCAGTTCTTTTAAACAATTTAATTCTGAATTAAATTCAATAGATAAAGAAAATTTTATATTAGATTTTACTACCACAAAATATTCCGTACATTAATTGACTTCATACTTGCAGTTCATACATTACATACATCTATTCAAAATAAGAGTCTTGTAGTAGTCATAAATTTAGATGCCTTTCTATTACCTAGAGGTTTGGAAAGAACAAAGCCCTAATATTCTTACAGGAATTCCGTTTTATGGACTTCCGTCCAAAGGGCAACGCCCAAACATACACTTCTCAACAGGGTGTCCCCACTTATAACATTTACCACAAAATGTTTCTACCCTATCATTCATCTGGATAACCCTCACGCCTCCAACCGTATGTTCCATAGCTCTACTCTGCTTCTGCCTCTCGGAACAATTTCTAGCAATGTGTCCCGTCTTCTTACAATGATAGAAAATAGTCAACTCATCGACCGGCTCAACTGGTTTGCGCTACGCCTTCCTCACTTCAGGGCAATGACTTAAGAAATGTCCTTTCTTGTGACACTTAAAGCACGAGATCTCAGAGCGAAACCGATGAAATGTACCCTTCAATTATTCCCTTGTTTTACTGCACTTGGCCACATAATGACCCTTATTGAAACATCTGTAGCAAGTGACATTATCATAAGGTCCTGGTTCAGCCCTTTCCTTAATCTGTTTCATACTCTTGAATTTCTTCTTCTCAATCCCTACGTGCAGCTGCTCTCTGCATCTACCCTTCCATTCTTCGCTCTCAGCCATCTCTCTCGAAGACTGAATTCTAGAGGGATTTCCTAACCTATAAATTGGACTAAATTAGAATAATTCAACCTTTACTCTTATCTATATTAATTTGTTTACCAAGGTATACCTTATATTTAACCCTTTGGTTTTTAATTCCAAACAAATTTCTATTCATATTCTGAAACAATTCAAATATTTCTAGACTTAGGTTTTAAAATTTCATAATTTAAGGCCCACTTCAATTTGAGGTTATATTCCTCTTAAAAGTATACTTCATTTAGCTTACTAATTAACAAATATATCATTATTCATCACAATAACCATTTATGATGATACCCAAGGTTATCATATCTGGATACCAATTTATTATTATCTTATTCTAAAACTTTTCCCAAACTCAAGATAAAATTTCAAATTCAAGCAAACTAAAGATAAAATTTTAGTTTAATATTCTATTTCAAATATTATTACCTTTATTTAATTTCAATTCGGTTGTATTACTATTACTCTTTAAATTTAATTCTAATAATTTTACAACCAATTTCCTTAGTATTTATTTAAAAGAAATATTACTTTATATATATCAAAATATATTCTTGTATAAAATAATTTACCTTTAAAATCCTTTTAAAATCTTTATACAAGAAAATAACAAGTACGCTCTCATATATTTACGCTCTCGGCTCATTCTAAGGTACTATTGACCCACCAGAGCCAAGGTTCTCGCTTAACCTCGCTCTAATACCAACTGTAACGACCCGAAATTTTCAATCCCGAAAATTTCGGATAGTTATGAAAAAGAAGAAAGAGATAGAAGAAGAAGAACAGAAACAACATCTCACATTCGCAGCGGATAAAATATAATAATAAGTAATAACAGTTTACAAAAGAATAATATATCCGTCGATTACACTTAATAAATCAGAGTCACATATATATAGGCATTGAATATACTCAATTATTATGTCACAGATATACAATCATATAATACAGCGGAAAATACTCTACACGTTCTTGCCATCCAGCCCGTCTTCTGAACTCCAGAACGTCCCTACCTGAAAATTTGTAATACTCGGTCTAACCCGAGCATTACACCAAAGTAACACCCGGGTCAGGCTAGAAACCAGCATGAGTAAATCATATAATTTGAAAGTACCAAGTTCAAACCATAATGAAAAACCCGGGTAACTCGTACTTCTCCACGAGTTCATTACTCAATATGTCCAATACTTCTTCCATAATCAAATTTTAAATAATCGAAGGTCTATAATATTCCATCTAGCCTATTGATTTTACACATCCAATCTTTATAGAATCAAGTAAATTACCCTATCCATCAACCAATCTCTAATTACAAATTAACTGTTCTTTAATTATCAATTAATAAACTTTTTGTTATTAATTTAGCTTCTTAGAAGTAATCAATCCTTAATTATTTTATAAATCAATTAATTATCCTCAAATTTACTGATTAATTAACCATCATTTATTCATATAGAATTTATCACAGATAAATCATACACAATTAAAACAAATGTATTACAGGGTAGTATCTCCAAATAGTCATCACGGTCCAGATATTCAAAGATCAATCAACAGAAGTCATCAATGTATATTACAATTAGCATAAATCAACCTATAATAAATTAGACTGTTACTTAATAGTTAACCAAAATCTTGATTATTAGATCATTAACTAATTAACTTATTTATTTCAAAACATTATATTAATCTCTTCTTAATTATCAATAAATCAATTAATCAATCTTCATTTATTACCCTTAATTATTTAATTAAATAAACTTAATTGCTAAGTTGTTGTCCACTAATTGCTTACGTCATAACTTACTAAATTTATTAATCATTAATTCTTACTTAAATTTCTACATTGGTCAAATTTTTATCATAAACTAACCTTAATTAATAATTTGAAAATTTATTAATTCTAAATCTTAAATTACTTAACCTTTCTTAATTTCCTTGTTATGAATTAAAATCAAAACTTCTATCTTGCATTTAGTAAAACTTGTTTATACTAAATACTTTTAAAAAAATTCGCATTGAACAAACCCAGGCTACTTCTGGATTACCCCGAGTTGAACCCCCAAGTCACCATCCCTATTTCTTCGAATTTCCCCACGTTTCATTTCTTCCTCAAAACTTTTTTTTGGTTTAAACTTAAAACTGATACACTCGTACCTCTCACTAACAACGCGACCTTACCCCGAGAACCAGTTCCACTGGTTCGAGCATTTACTCGAGACACGCAAGGATCTACCACCAGTCTCCAGTTCTTCGTCGTGCACATGCACCAGCACCGAAGACCTCTTCGTTGACCGATGAACCTTCCTACGCGCCATTCGTCGCCATTACAACTAACTCAAACCATCAAAACACTTGCATTAGCAACAGATCAAAATCAAGTTACTCGGACGAAAAACTGGTTCTAGGAACTACGACCAAACTCCCTTTGACCCCGTGCTCCGACCATCAGATGAGGTGATACTTCGGCCACCTCAACTCCGATCATCCACGAACCTATTCCACTTGGTTTCGTCGAACTTGATCACCCTGAGATTATACACAGACCCTAAATCCAACCTCAACCCAACCTAGGTTTACAAACAAATTCACATCGCCGCCGACGCCATAGAGGACTATCGTCCGTTCTGTCATTTTTGCCGATCACTTTGAACCTTTACCTAACTCCAGCCAAAATCCCGACCATCCCAATGCTCGTGGCCATCAGAATTTGCCCAGTATTCCAAAAACAGTGCAACCCCAATATTTACTTCATTTTAAATCTAAAAATTATGATTTCGATCTTAAAAATCATGTTTTAGATTAGAGTTTCATTTTATATCCCTGAATTGCTAAATTAACATACTTAAATTTTACTCAAAACCATATTATCCTGTTCAAGTTTGGTTTCCAAACAAATTCCTATCTTATTTTCACTTAAATGAATTTTTAAATCTAAATCTTACAATCAAACAAACAAATCATGTTTAAATCCTAAGTACTGACAATAAGTAGATCAAGAGATATTGGGTTCTTTGGCTTAGTATCTAAGTCTGAACTAAGAACAAGCAAAAGCAAACTCAACAGCCAGTGTCCATCTATCCATTCATATATACACATACAGAACTCCACTAACAAGTATATCCACACAAGCACATACATTATTTGAAACCAAAATCTCATTTAAGATGTTGTTTTAAGGAAGGTAGTTACTCACCTGATTCCCAGATTAAACAGAGGACACGACCTCTTGTTGTTCGAAGCTATCAGCCTGGATATTGTTTCTAGAGTCTTGCTTTGTTGGTGATAATAGTTTGATCAAGTTGCTGTTTATTATGTTCAAGTTGTAGCTTTTCCTTTCTTTTTTTTATACTCAGGTTTACTGATGAACGAATGGAAACAGGCAAATGCTATATATAAAAAGATTGTGAACAAGTTTGATATATTTTACTGGTACCAGATTTTCTATTGTACTGTTAGATTTTATTGGTACATTGATGAGTAGAGATTTTTATTTGTTTGGTGGCTGACAACTTGTTTTTGGTGGCTGACCCTTGAACTTGTTTTCAGGTTTACCACTATATTATTCAAATGTGTATGGGGTGAAGTACACACAGGTACAGGCTGTTTTCTATTGTATAATAAAAGATTTTGTTTATGTATTTATCAGAGATTTTTTAATCCCAAATTGTAGGCTGAAATGATAATGCATTAATTATCATTTTCTTATTTCCCAAGCCTACATACTTATCTTTATATATGTTGGAATTTAGCTTATTCTAGGAGTAATACATCCTGTAATCTATATTCAACATAACAACTAATATGATTCATAAGTTAGTAAGTACGGAGATTTAGTTTTCAAATGGGTAAGTTACTCACAGGCATAAAAAGAAGGAGGGAAACTGGGTTAGTTTTTACTCACTTGATACTAAGTTTGAACAGAGAACTCAACTTTTGCTTTTGAAAACTATCAACTTGGATTTGTTAACTTCTTTGCTTGTTGATGTAATTGTTATTGATTTAGTTACTGATTAAGTTTAAGTTGTAGGCTTAGTTTTCTGGAATGCTAAGTTTTTTATAAACAAACTGGAATATGAAGATGTACATATAGAAAAGAAAGGTGTACAGGGAAGATGTATTGCACTAATAAGATTTATTTGTTTAATTTGATCGGAGATTTTTCTTTAAGATGGTACCTGATATGATATTATTTGTGCTGGCATTTATTATACTTGTCTTGTTTTAGAAGCTATTGATTTTATAATATGTACACTTAATTCATTTTAATGAATACACCCATACATACATACATATATATATATATATATATATATATATATATATATATGACTTGTCTTATTTCTTGTTGCTAGTTTTGGTTTGCTTCTAAGTGATTTGTAAAGTATTATACTTTTAAGATTCTTAAGTGGACAATTTAAAATTTACTTGACCATATTTATTTTAGATATTGTTTACATGTTATTAAATTTTAGCTATATATTTTACGTATATATATTTATTTTAAAATAATAAGTTCTATTTTAATTAATTAAATTAAATATTTATTAAAATAATACTGCCAAAAATCCTGGGATGTCACACATAACATCATCCGTTGACATATTCAACCCTTTATAAAATTGGAAACATGCCCATTATAAGTCAACCACTACAAAACTTAGCGAAATAAGAAGTATTTTCATTCGTTGCTATTTTCCAAGTCAACACGTGCATTAGTTGTTGCTACTTCAATAGGGTATAGTCGTAGAAGCTCATTTCTTCTATCAAGGATCATCCCATGCTCTTGCTTCAAAAGATGCATATCTACTCCAGTAACTAGCAACAGGAGATATAGATCCATCAGGTGTCAATTCCAAAGTCATATAATTAGCATTTTGAATATTTGCAAAAGAAATAATATGAGATTCACACCCAATTAGTGGTCCGCTTTGATGTGAGTAAAAAGATAGACATTGTCGATTAGAAAAAAACCACTACACTGTTGAATGTATAAGCGATTATGTATTTCATTATGGCATAATCTACCAATATATCAGGTTGAGATTCGTTTCATATATATCGATGGTGGTATTCATCTCTATGCATGATGATACCCATATATCTACAATATAAATCCCAATACTCAATCAGATCATTCAACATTTGTTTTCTGACTTCTATCCAACTTCCATTAACTTCTTTAACTTGATTAGCTAAGTAACAATATCCATAATTACCATCACCTTCAACATTCAAAATTTTAGAAATAAATGGATGCATGAATGTCGGTAGATGTTCTAAAAACATAGAGATAAATGGAGAACTAAATCGTTCAACAACATTAAAAGTCGATGTCAACTCTTTTCACCTAGCTGTCATTTTTTTCGCAACGCTGGATTTTGGTAGAAGTTGTCCATCCATTGTTTTTTCATACTCATACCCGAAGGATTACGCTTAGTATCGTACATACCCTTTCTTTTTTTTCTTCCTCGCGATCTACCTTTCCGTAGTATAGCTTCGGTTCAAAAAAGATTGTTGTGGACGGTAAAGAAATATCTTTAATTTCAATATCATTATTCTTTGTTCATCCTCCGTGCCATTATCAAACATTTTTTTAAAATGTATAAATTGCGGATAACGGAATAAATCTCATGATTCTTTAACTTGAGGATAGTAGTCAAGTTTGGACCAATGCTCATCAATATCTTGACTTAGTATTGGTAAAGCACTGTAGTGATAATTCCGGAGTTCATGAGCACAAGGTAAATCGCACATGGTTCTAAGCACACGATCATGAATTGTGAATGATTTGACTATTTCTCTTTATTTCAATGTTTTCCAACAATAAATCTAACGCAGACATGGACACTCTAAATAGGAATTCTCTAAACAATGGTATTTGGTTTATATATCAAACGAAACCTAAACTTTTCTCAAAAGGTTTTATGTTCTAGTAATAACAAGTTATTCGAGGCCATATGACACTAAATGCTGTGTTGGAAGTCTAAAGATATCTTTTCAAGCTAGAATGTGTCGTCTCCGCTCTATCAGAGGTTCGATTATTTCGATATGGTTGGTCGAACCATGAATAAAATGTTCCTTTATAGGTAACTAAGCAGTGTGATGTAATTGATGGCTTTTGTGTAATCTTTCCAACTTACATTAAATTATGCCCAAGATTCTTTAAACTCCACTTCGAATTGAGCTCATTTGACATACATCCAGACCCCTTCAAACATTTTCGCAACCTCCTTATTTTTAAACAAATTTTCACAAATTTGAACCACATTCCTTGACATGTGATATTCACACATTAACCAACTAATGGTGGGGAATACTCGTTTTAATGCAATGAGTAATGCAGCCTCTTTATTTTTCACAAGTCATCAGGGTATCATTCAGGATTGTAGAAATGAAGTAAATTCGTTAAAGCCAACTCATAATTCTCTGCTCTTTTATGAGACAAAAAGTGAAATTAAAATGGTTTTACCCATCGATATCATTCCTACCACAAACAATGACATCTTAAATTTGACGGTTTTATGAGTACAATCAAGGAGTAAGACAGAAGGAAAATACTTGCATAATGCACTCGACTTCGGATGCGACTACATAATATTCAAAATCTTATCCGTTGTTTCATCTCTTGTATACCAATACACATAATGCTTATCTTCTAGTAATTCATAAGATATTCTATGATAGATCTATCTTCCATTTCAGTAATTTTCATTTGGTCCTTCGGATTATGTATAGTTTTTAATTTTGATTTATTTTTGGAAAACTCTTTCTTGATTCCAATAAGTGCATCTCTTGGTGGAACACTAGCCATTGTCATATTTTTTAACATTTTTCTCTCCTCCACGGTCATTCTAGCGTCAAATGGATGACCAACTAAACAATTAGATAATGAAACATTATGTCGACTAGCCTTTGAGCATCTCACGCTGGTTTATCAAGCCTGATCCGGGTATTTTTGATACTTGGGTCGGATGCAAGTAGTTTCAGATTTAGTTGAAGTTTCTAGAGGAGAGTTGGAGATCTTCATCATCGTATGGACGAATTCTATTATCCGCTGCATCTACTGCATTTGTTTTGTTGTTTTCAGCATTTGTAAGGACAGGGGTTTATAATTGTCCAGCTGAATCTAGGTTAGACTCTGGTATTGTATTTTAAAATTTTCCACTATAAAGACTATTATTGAAATAATATATGTTATTCCATTCATGTGAGAGTCTGTTCTGTCTTTGTTTTCTTTCTACCCTTAATGATTCGCTTATTCGTGCAATTTGAGTTGGACATGTGTGGTTTATTGTCGATTCAAAGGGTATAGAAAAACGGCCCGTTATATTTGGTATCAGAGCTGAAGGTTAAGCAAGAACCTTAGCTTTGGTGGAGAAAAGACTCATCAGAGATAGGGTTAGTAATACCCTAGGATTATTGACTCATTAGAGATAGGGTTAGAACACCCTAGAATGAGTTTGAGTATATTATATATGAGTGCATATTTGTTAGTGCCTAATAAATTGTTTTGCGTTGATTTATCTATTTGGTGATTTATGGATTTTGATCGATGCTCCTGATCACCATTATCGATGAGGGTTCCTGAACATTTAAACAAGGCGAGATGACACATTGGTTTTGGAAAACTGGTAAATAAAATAATTTTACCAGGATTATATCTTGAAAAATTGTATAGTTAGAAATCAGGATCGGTGAAATTTAAATATGAACACCTTGTGATTAGAATTTCACAGTTTTACTATATGATGTTTCATAAAGATAACCGATAAGTAAGAAAGATGATAAGGTAATTAAGATCTTTAATACTTATTCCTAAATAATAAATTAATAAATGATACTGCTAAGTTACTATCACAAATTGATCAATTGTTTGACTTAAAGGTTTAAGTACAAATACCTTATGAATTAAGTTTCACGATTTGACATAAGGTGTTTGATAATAAGATTTGTTTAAGGGATGAACATATAAGATAAAATGAATTTATAAAATAGGTTTTATGAAGTAATATCCAAAGGATTTTAAAAATGGTATTATTTCAAATAAAAATAGGTATTTTACGATAACTAATTCAATTGGCTCGAAAACAAACAAAAAATGGGCAAGTGATTTGTTTGGATGTTAAGCACTACTCTTAAGGATTAATCTTCTTGTTAAGAGGATATATGATATTATTGACAGTACCTAGTTCCTTGGATTGTTTTGAAGTTACTCGATCTATATAATTTTCTTAAGTTAAAGAGATAATATGAATCATCAACTGACAAAATGATTAGTAATATTTATAAAAGTGTTTAAACCAAAGATAAATTGAGATTGCTAATTGATAAGATAAAACAAAATTCTCGACAATTTTGGACAGTTGAAAATTGCCGAATCATACCTACTCAGAGCTAAGAATTTGTGAAAACTTTTGGTAAAGGATTGTGAAATACTTTGAGTAAATGAAATAAGATAAGGATAATTTATAAATCTGATTTACAAAGAAAAAAAAGACTTAAGAGTTAAGAGTACGAGGATTTAAATATGAGTGGTTTTAAAATTTGTTTTTCAAATATAGAGAATTAATAATAGTATTAAATAAGAAATAAGTTTTATAACTTATGAATTTGAGATAATAGTAAACTAAAACAGAGTTTAAATTTGTTAAATAGACGGATTTAAGTAAAACCAATTTGAAATTTGGGATTTGTATATACTCTTAGGATGTAAAGGTATATCGTACAAATATATATTTAATCCATGAACTATCTATACGCTTAAGTAAAATAATGTCTCATTAAAAAGGTAATTATAACCTAGAAAATGTTTTATTCATGAATTCCAGCATTAATTAAGGATTTGGACTTAAGTCTTTAAAATATGATTGATTTACATAAGTTATAAGATGTAATTAACTTAAGTAATAGTTTTACGAAATGATTCATAAATAATATTAGTGTTAAAGGAAATATGCTGAGTTAAAAGATTGTGGGAAAACTTTTTATAAAGATAAATTATCTTTTGAGTGAAAAATGTTTTCTTTGGAATATTTTTCCTTTGTTAAAAATATTTGGAAATAAATAATTAAAGATATTATATAAAGAAGCACCTTTATAAAATGTTTGAACTTCAGATAAAAGTTTTTATGAAAGTTTTTTAGGTTAATAAATACATATGGTATATGGAGTTCATCTCATCACACAACTTTGATGTAAGATTCAAGTTCGGAACTTTGAGGTGTTAATAAATACATATGGTATATGTAGGAATGGAGCAACCAGTGCCCTGAACTTACCTGACCTTCGCTTTATATTTTAGACGAGAGGTGGAACAGATCGAAAAGAAAAGCCTGGATGCTTTAAAAGATCATATTTAAGTTTTTCCAAGATAGAAAAACCAAATTTTAGAATATTAGTTAACTAATCAACATCTTTCGATCACTAGTACGAAGGAATTGGGATCGGATTTGGAAAGTTCCTATCCAAAAAACCGGGATTCCATTTGAGTGATTCCTATTTGAAAATCCCTTCAATCTAGTTTACGAAATAAACATATTAAAGACAAAGATCTTTGAAGACAAAGATCTTCATGATGCAGGATTACTTGGCACTAGTCCCTGGAGGTGAAATTTACCATATCTAAGGTAGCGGTAGTACTCTGTTATGAAAATCTTCTATTTGCAAGAATGTGATTTGAAATTAAGAAAGAAATCTTTGATTAAGATTTAATAAATGATTTGGTAATATTTTCCCTATGTTAAAAGTTATAACTTGAATATAAGAAATCTTTGATTAAGATTCAATGAATGATTTGAAAAACATTTTCTAAGTAAAAGAGAAAATGATTTGGAATTATTCAAGGATTTAAGAAAGGTTTAAATAAACCAAATGATTTGATAAATGAGGCTTAATTATTCCATATACTCTTGAAAAGAAAATGGAATAAATTGAAAAGAATATATCCAAGAAAGATATTTTATAAAAGATGAAGTAATTGATTGATGATTGATATCCACGTACGAACTTAACATCTTTTATAGCGATGATTGGCTTCGAAGGAACCGGAGTCGGATTAGGGTAATCCCTATCTGAAAACAACTACGAACCTATGTATACATTCGAAAGTGAAGACATGTTGAAGATGATGGTTACCGAAGTAGGGAAGAATGTAACGACCCAGAATTTGACCACTTTAAAATATACTATTTAAAGTGATTTGAAATATAAAATAGGTAAGGTTATGATTCAAACAATATTATATAGGATTTGAAAAGGAAATATACACAAAATAGTAACATTTACCTATATCGACAAAAGTGGCAAAATGCTGATTTCCGAAAAGTATATTTCAATAGTTAAATAAATTATTTTAATTTATTTATAAGTGTTTATAAATAACATTATACAAATTTATTTTTAAATTTGGTTTACATAAATAAATAGTTTAATTAAACCGTCAAAATGTGACCGTGAAACATTTTTTCGAAAATCAACATTTTTTCGATTAAAAGTCTTCCCAACATTTTCGCACCTTTATTTCGTTATACAGGGAGATATATTCAAATAGTGTAAGTATTAATTAACTCACAAATCTATTTTATTTTTACTAAGCATACTTAGAAATTCTGGAATATAATTAACAAAAAGTAAGCATAAAAAGATAAAAGGTGTTATAAAAGTCAAAAAGTAAACATCAAATCAAAAAAACGTAATAATTACTTTCTTTACTTAATACTTAAGTGAAAATGACATAAAATAATGTTTTGAAAGGTGATGTTAAGTGTTGAAAATATAAGGTTGCTTAAAAATTAAGTAAATGGTATTTTGGTCTTTTTACAAAATATTATTTTAATCCAAAACTTTTTCTATAAATAAGCATTAGCTTTCTCACTTTTTTCATACCTTTCTTCTTCCTTTTCCATGCTTTTCTTCCACTCTCCAATGGCTTCTTCTTTTCTCTTTCCTTACTAACTTTTCTTAAAATCATATCAAACACCACCAAACGTTGCCAAAGTTCTTATATCATCATTAAAACATGGTTTAGCATCTAAGAAGTGAAAAAATGATGGAGGAAGGGGAGGATCAAGGGGAGGCCGAGCTTATTGATGTTGTTGGAAGGTTTGGCCAAGAGCAAAGAAGAGGGAAAGACTTGTGGTCGAGAGCAAGTGGAAGTGAAGTTATGGCAAAGCACTAAAAAGTGAGGTGGAGTTGTTTAGGTGATGGTTTGGTGAAATAAAGATGATTGAGTGAAGTGTTGGATTAAATGAATGTTGGTAGGAAGTTAAAGGATTTGGTTAAAGGTGAGTACTCATATTTAAAGTTACTAATTTCTAAAAATATTTCAAGTTAATTACATAAAAAGTTTGGTATATGCTGGATAATTAAATGTTCGATAACTTGGTCGATATTATGGTTGATTATATGTTTGTGACATGGATGATAACTTGGTTTGAAAATGATAAGAGAAATGCTTGGTAAGCATAGTTAATTCAGTGGAAATTAAATCCATGCAAATGTGTGTGTGCAAATTATTTAGCCTCTTAATGATTTCAAAATATCTGAAAAGATGGAAAATGATATTATAATAATATTATATTATAATATGAAATGATGAAAATATTATTTTAAATGAGTTAAAATAGTTTAAGTATGGATTAAAACAAATTTGAAGTGTTTTAGACAAGTTCCGAAGCAATGGTCAAAATAGAGCTCGTCGCATAGTGGTAGTTAGTAAATTTCGACTCGTAACTTCAAATTAACGTAGAGAATGATTTATAAGTCGGATTTTTTTGAAATAAAAATTCCTTGGTCCACAATGATAGAATTTTTCCAACGAAGAAATAAAATTATAATTTCATCAAGTAAATTTTGAAATACGTCCAAAACAATTTTTTAAAAACATCACGCTTTTGCATTTCGGAATCCAAAAAGAGATTTCTTTAAAAATGATATTTTAAATGTTTTAAAAAATATGAAATAATTTCTAAAAATCTTTTAAAATGTTTTAAAAGAGTTTTAAGTTGAAAGGATGGATTTCTAAATGATATAAAATTCGTCTTGAAGAATGTAGCCTTACACTTTTTGCAACGCTTTTAAATAACTTAAGAATTATGGATTTAAACTTAACAATACTTTTTCAAATCTTTTATAAATGTCTTTAAAAGAATTATAAGTGTTTTAAATGATGATTTGGAAGTTTAATAAATTATTTCTAAAATGAAGATTAAAAACTAAGTATGCGTAAATGACTAGTACATGTGTCCCGTCTGTGAGAGCTAAACGGTAAAACAAGGTGTGTAACTAAGGTTAGGAATGGAGCAACTAGTGCCCTAAACTTACCTAGCCTTCGCATTCTTTTAGACGAGAGTTGGAACAGATCGAAAGAAAACCTGGATGCTTTAAAAGATCATGTTTAAGTTTTTCCAAGATAGAAAAAACAAATTTTAGATTATTGATTAACATCTTTTTATCGATCATTAGTACGAAGGAACTGGGATCGGATTTGGGCGGTTTCTATAAGAAAAACCGAGATTGCATTTAAGTGATTTCTATCCGAAAATCCCTTCAAACTTATTTTTGAAATAAAACATATAAGACAAAGATCATTGAAGACAAAGATCTTCATGATGTAGGATTACTTGCCAATAGTCCCTAGATGTGAAATTTACCATACCTAAGGTGGCGGTAGTACTCTATTATGAAAATCTTCGATTTGCAAGAATATGATTTGAAATAAAGAAAGAAATCTTTGTTAAGATTTAATAAATGATTTGGAAATATTTTACCCATGTTAAAAGTTGTAACTTGAGTATAAAAAATCTTTGATTAAGATTTAATGGATGATTTGGAAAACATTTCTGAAGTAAAAGAGAAAATGATTAGAAATTATTCAAGGATTTAATAAAGGTTTAAATAAACCAAATGATTTGAAAAATGAGGCTTGATGATTCCATATACTCTTGAAAAGAAAATGGAATAAATTGAAAAGAATATATCCAAGAAAAATATTTTATAAACGATGAAGTAATTGATTGACGATTGATATCCACATACGAACTTAACATCTTTTTAACCGATGATTGGCTTCGAAGGAATCGGGGTTGGATGTGGGTAATCCCTATCTGAAAATCACTTCGAAGCAACGTATACGTTCGAATGTGAAAACAAGTTGAAGACGATGATTATCGAAGTAGGGGAGAATGTGATGACCCAGATTTTGACCACTTTAAAATATTCTATTTAAAGTGATTTTAAATATAAAATAGGTAATGTTATGATTCAAACAATATTATATAGTATTTAGAAAGAGATGTATACACAAAATAGTAACATTTATCTATATCGACAAAAGTGACAAAATGCTGATTTCACAATAATATGTTTCAATGGTTAAATAGATTATTTTAATTTATTTATAAGCATTTATAAACAACATTAAACAAATTTATTTTTGCATTTGGTTTACATAAATAAATAGTTTGACTAAAACGTCAAAATATGACCGTAAAACATTTTGTCGAAAATCAACGTTTTGTCGATTAAAAGTTTTTCCAATGTTTTTGCACCTTTATTTTGTTATATAGAAAGATATATTTAAATAGTGTAAGTATTAATTAATTCACAAATCAAGTTTACTTTTACTAAACATACTTAGAAAATTCTAAAATATAATTAACAAAAAGTAGGCATAAAAAGACAAAAAGTGTTATAAAAAGTCAAAAAGTAAACATCAAATCAAACAAACATAATTATTACTTTTTTTACTTAATACTTAAATAAAAATGACATAAAGTAATAATTTAAAATGTGATGTTAAGTGTTAAAAAAATAAGTTTGCTTAAAAATTAAGTAAACGGTATTTTGGTCTTTTTACAAAATATTATTTTAATGCAAAAAATTTCTATAAATAAGCATTCGCTTTCTCACTTTTTTCACACCTTTCTTCTTCCTTTTCCATGCTTTTCTTCCACTCTCTTATGGCTTCTTCTTTTCTCTTTCCTTACTAACTTTTCTTAAATCATACCAAATCAACTCCAAACACCACCAAACTTTGCCAAAATTCTTATATCATCATTAAAACATGGTTTAGCATCAAAGAAGCGAAAAAATGATGGAGGAAGGGGAGGATCCAAGGGAGGACGAGCTTATTGATGTTGTTGGAAGGTTTGGCCAAGAGCAAAGAAGAGGGAAAGACTTATGGAAGAGCAAGTGGAAGTGAAGTTATGGCGAGCACTAAAAAGTGAGGTGGAGTTGTTTAGGTGATGATTGGGTGAAGATAAAATGATTTAGTGAAGTGTTGGATTAAATGAATGTTGGTAGGAAGTTAAACGAATTAGTTAAAGGTGAGTACTCATATTTAAAGTTACTAATTTCTAAAAATATTTCAAGTTAATTACATAAAAAATTTGGTATATGTTGGATGATTTAATGTTTGATAACTTGGTTGATATTTTGGTTGATTATATGTTTGTGATATGGATGATAACTTGGTTTGAAAATGATAAGAAAAATGGTTAGTAAGCATAGTTAATTCAGTGGAAATTAAATCCATGCAAATATGTGTATGGAAATTATTTAGTGTGACGCCCAACCTCTATACCCACGCTAGCCAAGAACACTCCGGAGAAGTGCTGTCAACTAGCACGGAGAATAAGACTGTTGAGGAGCGACCATCCATGTAATTGCTTATCACACGGTGGCTATAAATAATCTTCGGAAACAAACATAGAAATAATCATATCACAAATCAGTCACAGATATCCATATCACAAAGGCGGAAGAAGATATGAATATATAACTAACACATGAAAGTGTACATCAGAGTAGTGGTCAATAAGATCCACGATAATACAAAAGAATAGCAACACGTGCTATACAAAAGAATACAACTATGAGTCTATATCTCAAGTGTATACAACAAAAACTGCTAATCTAAACAGTTAGCCAAAAGTCAGAGTGATGAATCCCTGGGAAGAAGTCAAGCAGAAGCACCTGTAACATCTCGGTCTGATCCGAGTATTATTTAAGAAAATAATAAACGGATCAGTCTAGCTATAAATATCAGATGACATGATATAACATAAAAGATATGGCATAAACATAAACATCCATAACGACATACCACTATAAGTATGTAAATAATGATCAACAGAAGATCAATCAATAAGAGATAATCAATATCACAAGAATCTTCTCAAAGATTCGAAGGGGGCATCATACCCTAAACTTGTACTCATAACAAGTCAATGACATAAATTCCAGAAATCAACACGAGAAATCCAGAAATCATAAAAAGGGAAAGAGGCCTATCGCATGACGGTCCGAAGACCATGGGGAGCTACCCCACATGTGTGAGTGGAATCACACAGAATGAGGTCAAGACTAACCAAAAAGCAGAAAGGTATGTGTGAATGGAATCACACAAGTGGTGTCTAGTCTAACCTTGCAATGAAAGAGACATCGCGCAATTGCTAGTCTAATTCATAAAGCGATCATCAAGATCAACGAGAAGTGTCAATTACACTAAGCTAGTAAATATAGAAGTTTAGCTTCATGTCCCATAACCACTTGCTTAACTTAAATATTTACGAACAAACTGTAAATCTTCACTAATAAAATTGTCACAAGAGGTTCAATCGAACAAGTCCAAGAATTAACCGACGAAGTGAACGCAAGCGTTTCATACCACTTGTTTTACTAAGTCGTTTAATTAGATTTCTCATCCGAGTGAGGTAAAGGCTTGTATATACTAATAGATTGGAAAACGGTTTAAGAAAAGAGCTTTGTTATTAAAAATAGAGTTGAAATTGTTTGTTAAAAGAGTTTTGATATTTACTACTAGTATTGAAACCTTTATATTATAAAGTGACAAAACACATAAGCAAGTGTAGAAACAATCAGTCACAAAGATCGCATACGGAGATGCGAATAAAATCCAAGGAAATCAGCTCAATATTTTTCAGATAAGATCCCCTACGGAGGGGGGTCCAGGGGGGGTGGCAACCCCCCAAGGTGGGGGTGCGGGGGCAACGCCACCGCTTACGGGGTTCGACCTGCCCGGTCAGGTCGCGGGGGTCCAGGGGGCAGCGCCCCCGGCGGGGTGCGGGGCAGCGCCCCGACCAAAACGGTACGACCTAGTGAAGACAAAATGAGGTCTAACGACCTAAGGGGAATAGGGTCGAGCGACCTAATGGCTGCGACCTAGGGGTCTAAGGAGTCAAGCAACCTAACTGGAGCAACTCTATGGTCATGCGACCTAACTGAAATGGCCAAGCGACCTAACAATAGCACAGGTCAAGCGGCCTAACGTTTTAAGGCCGAGCGACCTAATTAAACTCACGACTTAATGGTGTGAAAGGCGTGCGACCTAATGTGTTACGACCTAAGGGTCGAGCGACTTAGTGGAACAAGGTCATACGACCTAATACTTGTAGTAGGGTTGGGCGACCTAACGGAGTAAACGGTCGAGCGACCTAACAGGTTATAGGTCATGCGACCTAGTGGGTTAACGGCCTAACGACCTAACGACCTAAAAACCCGCGACCTAAGGGTCGAACGACCTAAATGGTCCAGCGACCTAGCACTAAACAAGGCCGAGCGACCTAATGGTACCCGCGACCTAGAGGTCAAGCGACCAAGGGATGAAATGGCCAGAGGATATAGGCGAGCGACCTACGACCCACCTACCCACGACCTACGACCTAAGCTCAAACGCGAGCTGCGAGCTACGAGCTAGCGACCTAGCGAAGTGAGAGAGACCGAGCGACCTACGACCTAAGGTCCATACGACCTATGGCCTAACACCGAACAAGCATTTAGATGGCCCAGCGACCTATGGTACTAACTCGCGAGCGACCTAAGTCCTAGGTCGTGAGCGACCTAACTGCGAGTGAGCAAAAATGGCCAGAGCCAAAGCAGAGCGACCTAACGGCCATACGACCTACGACCTAAGGTCCTGATCGACCTAACTCCGAAAACACGAAAATGGCCAGAACGACCTAGGGGTTAACTCGTACGCGACCTACGACCTAAGGTCCACACGACCTAACTCTGAGCGAGCTAAAAACGGCCAGAACGACCTAAATGCAGAAATTTCTCCCAAACACCAAAAATCGGAGTTTTTCGCCAGTCCAATCCAAACCAAAAGCAAATATGCATGCTAAAGTGATAGGGAATCATTCCCAACAGTCCAATATAGTTATAGACTAGAATTGTGAGATAAAAATCTCACCTTTGCACTAAAATTTATGAAGATGAAGCTTGAAAGCAAGGAGAAGCAATCCAAAGCTTGAATCCAATATCTTCTACTTGAATTTGGAGTTGAATGATGGAGTTGCAATTGAATTTGAGCTTGGAGTTTTAATTTCTCATTCTCTTCACCATTAATGCTAAAGCTTGAGTTAGTTAGGAAATTTATGAAGAGTGAGGAGAAGAGGGTTGAAACTTGGGCTTAATAGGCTAAACTAACCCAAAGTCCAAAGCGGGAAAAGTTAGTGAAATTTCACTAACTCCAAACCTATCGATGTTTATACTTAAAAAGTTGTAAACGACATTTCGAACTCAATGGAAGTGGTCTCGAGTCCTAATTTGACCGTTTGCAAAAAGTAGTTTTTCGGACCAAAATCCGATTAACGATTTAATATTTAAATAAAAATATTTAAATGTAAACTCGATAAATATGCGGGTTGTTACATTTAGCCTCTTAATGATTTCAAAATTTCTAAAAAGATGGAAAATGATATTATAATAATATAATATTATAATATGAAATGAAATAAAAAATGAGTTTGAAATGATGAAAATATTGTTTTAAATGAGTTAAAATAGTTTAAATATAGTTTAAAACAAATTTGAAGTGTTTCGGACAAGTTCCGAAGCAATGGTCAAAATAGAGATCGTCGCGTAGCGGTAGTTCATAAATTTTGAGCTGTAACTTCAAATTAACGTAGAGAATGATTTATAAGCCGGATTTCTTTGAAATAAAAATTCTTTAGTCCATAATGAAAATAGTTTTCCAACGAAGAAAGAAAATCAAATTTTCATCGAGTAAATTTTGAAATACGTCCAAAATAATTTTTTAAAAACATCGCGGTTCTACAGTTCGGAATCCAAAAAGAGATTTCTTTAAAAATGATATTTTAAATGTTTTAAAAAATATGAAATAAATTCTAAAAATCTTTTAAAAGTGTTTTAAGCTGAAAGGATGGATTTCTAAATGATATAAAAGTCGTTTTGAAGAATGTAGTTTTTTTCTATATTTTTTGCAACGCTTTTAAATAACTTAAGAATTATGGATTTAAACTTAACAATACTTTTTCAAATCTGTTAGAAATGTTTTTAAAAGAATAATTAAGTGTTTTAAATGATGATTTGGAAGTTTAATAAATCATTCTAAAATGAAGATTAAAAACTGAGTATGCCGAAACGACTAGTACATGTGTCCCGCTTTTGAAAGCTAAACGGTAAAAGAAGGTGTGTAACTAAGGTTGGGAATGGAGAAACTAGTGCCCTGAACTTACATGGCCTTGGCTTTATCTTTTAGACGAGAGGTGGAACAGATCGGAAAAAAAGCTCTGATGCTTTAAAAGATCATATTTAAGTTTTTTCCAAGATAAAAAACAAATTTTAGAATATTAATTAACATCTTTCTATCAATCATTAGAATGAAGGAACCGGGACCGGATTTGGGTGGTTCCTATTCGAAAAACTGGGATTGCATTTGTGTGATTCTTATTCGAAAATCCCTTCAAACTAATTTTCGAAATAAAACATATTAAAGACAAAGATAATTGAGGACAAAGATCTTCATGATGTAGGATTACTTGCCACCAGTCCCTAGAGGTGAAATTTACCATATCTAAGGTTGCAGTAGTAAAATCTTATGAAAATCTTTGATTTGCAAGAATATGATTTGAAATTAAGAAAGAAATTTTCGATTACGATTTGAATGATTTGGGAATATTTTTCCTATATTAAAGTTATAACTTGAATATAAGAAATCTTTGATTAAGATTTAATGAACTGTGACGACCCACATTTAGGAAGGTTTAAATCGACAATAATCCACACAGGTCGGACTTAAACAATCCAGAACGTAGGTAATCAATGGGGTTAATTAAGAAAAATAAGAAGAGAATAAGGTAACAAAACACAAAATCTCACAGCGGAAACGATAAAATATAATAATCAAATAAACAATTCATAAAGCTGTTTACTATACCTTGGATTTTAAACTATACACATTTATCAGAGTTATATCTATACAACAGGAGAAATAATCAATGCAGTAGAATAACGTGATTCAGGGTATAATAATAATAGTAATACCAAAGCTCTGTCTTCGTCCTCCAAAGAATAGTCTTCAATACACTGGAGAAAAAAACTCAGGACTGACCCGAGTGTAATGGAAAAAAAAACATTCGAGTTAGGACTAAAATACTCTTATGCAAGTCAAATTAATATCACAAATATGAGTGCAATAACTTTAGAGATGTTATAGGATTTTCCATCTCTTAAGGATCCGTTAAACTATTTATATATAATAGTCTACGCTATACTAGATAATGTCTATTAGTAAAATATATATCAAAATAGCGTTAAGGCTTTACATTGATCCACCTTAACACATTTTTACAGTTTTAAACCAAAATCGTAATGGGCTCGTATAGGGATAAATATGATAGGGCACGTGAGGCAATGCCCAAGGTAGGATTCTACCAGTTTACCCTTTCTGACTGGTCGTAACTCATCTGTGGCCGACTGCGACAATCAATCCAAACGACAAATAAGGTGCACCCATCGAATCCGAAACCACAATAGTAATACGAGGGATCAACGTCGCTAGAGGTAGCTAACCTCAATGGCCAGATATAGGCTCAAGTTTTAGTCATTTTAATTATAACACGAATGTCAAGGCTATCCATAATCGTTCTCTTACTTCATTCCAGAAAACATCGCCAATTCAACCACTACATTCCGGATATCAACCACCGCGTACACGGTTGTCAAAGCGGATTCAATATTGAAAGAGAGTGTTTCAGTCAGAGACCCCAGTCTCTTTAACAACCAATCGTCATTTTACACACCGGTTGGTTCTTTTACATTTCAAAACAATTCGTACTTGATATCAAAATATCGTATTCATTTCAAAAGTCAAAACCTTTTTTTTTTTTGAAATCATCATATTTACTCAAAATCATATTTTACTTCACAATGTCAATTCAACTCGATATATTAGTTTCACTTCAAACTTGATTTGAATTATAATTTTGATTATATTTCACTTTAACCCAATTCGTATTTAAATCCAAGATTTAAATATAAACATTTTCACCACTTTAACCAGTTTGAATTATAGAAAATAGTTTAAATAGTTTTAAATAGTTAAGATAGTTTAATAGAAACTAGTTTGGGTAATAAAAATGTTTTAAATAGTAAAATAGTTTAGAAAATCAAAATAATTTGAATATTTAAAGAATATAGTTTTAAACCATTTATACTAAAAATATTCATAAAAAATATTTATTTTAAAATCAAAGCAGTTCACTTTCCAAATCTCCCATTTTAAATCATTTCCAATTTCCATTTCGATTTAATCAATTCAATTACGATTTCAAGTCGATTTTTATTTCGATTCCAAATAAATTTCAATGGCAATTCCCAATTAATTTCAAACTCCAATTCCAAATTAATTTAAATTCCAATCTAAAATTAATTTAAATTCCAATCGAAAGTAATTTAAATTCCAAATCTCAAAGTAATATAATTCCAATCCCAATTTTTAAACTATTTCTATTTATATCAATTACGAGTTCGATTTCCAAACTATTGATTTAGAACACTTAAATCAAACTTTCCTTATATTAATTCTAAATCTCAATCTTAAAATATAATGAAATTCCAAGCTCAATTTCAAATATCATACTAGATCGCCTTTTACTTAGAAATATTCAAAGTTCAATAAAAAGCCCAATCTTTTAACAAATCAATTTTTCTGAAACCCACATCATATTTCGATTACCACTTAAAAAACTCAACTTTGATTAATTAAACAATTTCATTTCAAATTTAAATTTTAACATTCCAAGTTCCAGTTCGAAAATAATTAGTTTTCCATAAATTCGATTTTTTTTTATTTCTTAAAACTGAATCATATAAATAATTTCAAATTAAAATTTTAAAATCATTTAATTTAACCAACCCGGTGTCTGTACACAATTCTCTATCCTATGGTCAAGTGAATCGATTATTTCAATTTAATTCCAAGGATGGATAGATAACATTTCGATCCAATAATGTCATAGGTATGTATCATTTCAACCTATTTATTAATTTATTTGAAATAATCTAATTTATATTTTATATACTATAAATTATATACATGATGAAAACATGAAGTATCAAAATAAATAAACATCCAAATTAACAACCAATATCATCCATCACACAATCATTCATACGGTCAATATAATTCACACCAATTTTATAATTATCAATATCGAGTATAATACTACCAATTAAATTTAAATTCATTTTAATGGTCAATTTAAATTCTATCAATTAAATCATATATCAATATAAATGACAATTAAACCTACCAAACAACAACCAATAAATTTCATATCACTTCAGAATATATATTTAACTAACAAAAAAAATATTTTAGTCAATTGTGAGCGTAAAACACTCACCTATTTGAATCAAAAAAAATTCAAACTCTCCAAACAACCATGAATCCCACTTCAGTGCGTAGTGCTCGTTGAAATGAATGTAGTTCAATTTGTTTCATCCGAACGGACCTCGTATGAATACAACACGAATTTATTAATATACGATTAATATTAAAATTGACAAAAATTAACTAAAATAATAATAATAATAATAATAATAATATTCCTTTTACCTAACTGCTAAACCCACGCGACCCCTCTTCTCTAATGCTACTTGCCCTCGTTCCTCACTTGGGAATCTCCAAACCGACCCTCCTCCATTGCGATTTTTTTATACGATCGTCTCACCAATCACAGCGCCTCTAATTGTACGCGCACGCAAACCACCCAGAGTCGCCGCCACCATCGCCGCACGCGTTCAAACGACGTCACCAAACCCAGATTGAGCTCGTCAAGTTGATTCCTCCCCCCACGCCGTTGTGCTTTCACGAGATTAGCCTCACGCGACACAATCGATCGCGTTTTGTTTTTTTATATCGAGATCTCGTTCCCTTTTTGTCTTCTAATTTTAAATCGAGCCGATGCGTTTTTTTTTAAATAGAAGGTTGGGATTCGAAAAGAACGGAGAAAGGAGGGCGCGGCTAGGTCTGAGTAGATGGGCTTTTACAGGTGACAAGGAGAAAATAAATATATATATATATATATATATATATATAATATTAGGAAGTATCAAACCAACTCGCTCACAAAAATTCCAAACTCCAAATGACGCATGCCGCCAGGCGTTTCTAACGTCTTATCCCCATTCTGAATGCAATGGAACAAGTTTCGAAGTCTAATTCAATCGTATGTGGAAGATAGCTTTTCAAATCGAATTATTTTAATTAAATTTGAAATTTAATTTCTACGCGTTTCAAGCTCACATGGCCAAACAACAAGCCTGAACGCCACGAAACTTGAAATCCTATAATAATTCACTTTACGGATCCGATGAAACTGGTTTCGTCAAAATCTGAAACAGTGGCCAAAATGGCTATTTTAACTCGTTGATTCAAAATATATTCCCATTTTTTAATTATTCACATATGCTCAAATCCAGTTTTAAATGTTAACCATCTTCGTGCACATTTAGATAAATTTATATCAATTTTCAAAGCCATTTCAATTCTCATTAACTCCCGAATCTAATTGTTCAATTTAAACAAATTAAATTATAAATAAATCAATATTAACAAATCATTATAATTTATTTATGCCCATATTTATCCAAAAAAATATTATATTTAATAACTTACAGTAGTCAAAAGTGCGGGTCGTTACATACTCCCCCACTCAAAACTTTTCATCCTCGAAAAGGGACTAAGTACGGAATTTAACACTCGATATATTTAATTCAAAACTATCAGCTTATAAAACTTTAAAATCTTATTTGCAAACTATTACTACGTTACTACTATGCTATTCCTATATCGATTTTATGAAAAATATAATTTTTATAGAAAAACAAGTTATAAAAAAAAATAAAAACTTCAAATTTTTTCTAACTCTCGGATTTACGGAAAATTTTGACAGAGTCTCCTTTGCGCGGCTCGATCGAAAAAATTTACAATTCAATATATAACACAAATATAACCAATATATATCGAATATACATCTCATCTCAATGAAGAGGCATCTCGAAGGGCAAAAATATTAAATCGCGGTATTTAATTCGAGATACGTACCTTATTATTTATAATAGGAGTAAGTTCTCTCGTTTTAAGCAAGCAAAAGCATGTAAATCCCCGTATACGCCCAAATGATCTTCGTATGTACCTATTTCAACTCAATTTGGAATGTTAGTCACTTATAGTAAGATGTAGAACATGTATAAGTCTAATATAAGCATTTAACATGGATTTTGAATCCAAACAACACAAACAATCACAAATACATAACATATAATAATCATATGCAAACAAAACGGTAATAACAATGGTTTGCAACAAAAGAAACCATCCAACTATCAATATCCGTCCAATTAATCCAATTTAATTTTATAACCATGTGAATTAGTATTATCCAATGCCAACTTTTAATTTATTCCATTCATTCCTTATTAACATTCATTTCATTAACATTTTTAAATTGATTCATTTTAATTTATTTGCATTCCCATCGTTTATTCAATTAGATTCAAGTTCAATTGATTTTTCATTCAATTTATTAATTTCTAGTTGATTTGCATGCACTTATCAACATTAATGAATTCACATCCTATTAGTTTACACTCGTCTATAGTTACATTCAAAAAAAAATCACTTCCATTATTTCCTTTCAATAATTCATATTATTAAATACACTTAAATAATTTAATTTCGTATCGCATTCCATATATTTTAAATTCATTCACATTCACTTATTAATATTCATTTCGTTAATCATACAAAGGATTTATAATCAATTCATTTGCTTTTAATTGATTTACATTCAACTAATTTGGTTTCAATTCATTCTTTTCTTTCAATCAATATTCATTGCATTCACATTTTATTTATTTCAATTCAATATACTTACATTCAATTGATTTGTTCCAATTATTTACATTTGTTTCATCCACACTTAAAATTTATTCACATTCTACTGATTTCTTTAAATTTATTAACATTCGTTGTAATTCATTATATTCAATTTGATTCAATTTAAATTGTGAAATTCCAATTGTTTCACCCTTTTTTTTATTATTATATACTAACATCATTTATAAACCATCTAAATTTATTATAAATAATTTATACAACATCATTACGGTTATTATTATTACTTCATATTTTGATTTATTATTAATTCATTGGTTCACTTCATCTGTTCAAATTCATATTAATAATCCTTTTTTTCTTTTCACGATTAATTCCTTCAGCTTCTCTCAAGTCCACTTTAACTTAAAATTTATTTCTAGTAACTTATTCCATATTGTATTAATTAACATTCAAATTTTTATTTAAACTACTCCACTTGCAATTTAGAATTTTCTTTATCCAATTTCAAATCAAATCCAATTACTCATACTAATTTTTTTTCTTACATTAATTTCTTTCATATTTAAAATACATTTCAAGTCCTTATTCAATTTTTAATTCATTTTATAGCTCAAATGAAATTAATCCACTTTACCACTTTATCTAGTTTCATTTAATATCCAATTCAATTTATTAAGTTGAACTTCATTTTATTTTAATATATTACTCATTTTATTTAATTTCATTTAAGTTAAATTTCTTATCATTCCCATCTTACAAAAAAATTTAAATTTATTTTTAGCTTAAAATATCAAATCTATAAATAATACAATTTATTCTTTTTATTATTTTACCCAATTCATTTCAGTTGCATTTCATATTTTATTTAAGCTTCTTGAGTCCAACTTCATTTTATTTACTTAACTTCACTAACTCCATTCAATTTAACAATGCTAAGCCAATTTATTTTATTTCATAACTCAAATTCAAATTTATATTATCTGCTTATTTAAAATGTTTAACCATTTTAAAATTTACCTTTACTTCCCAGTTAAAATCTACAAGTTATAACTTATCTTTTCTATTCAAATTTATAAGTTTCAAACTTATTTCTTATATACTGTCTTCAATTATAAGTTCAAACAATTTTTACATATTTACTAAATCATACTTAGAATATATTTTTCTTTCATAATCAAAACATATTTTAATCAAAAATAAAAAAAATTCGGCAGCAATTCTCCACTCAGAAACTCGAAAATCGACACTGGCGATGCTGCAGTCATCCCCAAAATTATTTCCCAGCAACCAAGCGAGTTTAATGCTTTATTCCTTTAAAAAATATTTCTCTAGTCAAAACTCTTTCATATAATACTATTTATGAATTTTTTAAGGCTTTGAAAAATAATTTTGAAAACAAAAGGATTTTTAAATTCAAAATTCTCAAATTTATAAAATCATTTCTATATATAAGCTATATTATAAATATACTTAAACAAATTTTCTTAGCTTATTATCAAAATATTCCATTAATTTACAAGTTGGTCATCTTAAACAATTCTTATTGCAATTATATTCAATTCAATTTAATTATCAATGCTTTATAAAATAAAAATCATTAAGTATTCTATAATTTTAATTCAACTAATAATTGATGATAATTAAATGTTATCGACAATAATTTCATTAAAAATTACCATTTTATATATATAATCTAGTTTAGCCAAAATTATTTCATTTACTCGATTTTTAAAACAATATTATGTCGACTTGCCTCATTTAAGTGTTTAGAATCCCCTATCGATAACACGGCATCCTGCACACCGACCAGAATTTATAAACAACACGACGGATAAGTAAACACGATATAAAACAATTTATAAAACTAACAAGTACGCTCTCTCATATACACTCAAACTGACTCATTCTAGAGTATTACTACCATATCTCTAATGAGTCAAACCCCACAACGCCAAGGTTATCGCTAAACCTTCGCTCTGATACCAACTGTGACGGCCCATATTTCGAAAGGTTTAAATCGACAATAATCCACACAGGTCGGACGTAAACAATCCGAAACGTAGATAACCAATGGGGTTAATTAAGAAAAATAAGAAGAGAAAAAGGAAACAAAACACAGAGTCTCATGGCGGAAACGATAAAATATAATAATCAAATAAACAATTCATAAAGCTGTTTACTATACCTTGGATTTTAAACTATACACATTTATCAGAATTATATCTAATCGACGCAGTAGAATAACATGATACAGGGTATTATAATAATAGTAATACCAAAACTCCGTCTTCATCCTCCAAAGAATAGTCTTCAATACACTGGAAAAAAACTCAGGACTAACCCGAGTGTAATGAAAAAAAACAAAACACTCGAGTCAGGACTAAAATACTCTTATGTAAGTCAAATCAATATCACAAATATGAGTGTAATAACTTAAGAGATGTTATGCGATTTTCCATCTCTTAAGGAATATCCCGGAATTTCAAGAAATTTAAAATATGATAATCCTCTTTATTAATTATTTAAAAATTGGCAAAATTGTTATTTTCAAACAAAATAATAATGTGTTGATTTTATATATAGATATAAATAGATTTTAAATAAAATTATTATTTTGAAATTAATAATGTGTTTGTTTATATATATATATATATATATATATATGTGTGTGTGTGTGTGTGTGTGTGTGTGTGTGTGTGTATATATATATGGGTCGATTTTAAATTGGATTTTAAATTGAATTTTTAAAGTTTGAATTTGAATTTGAAATTCAAAAGATAGATATTTTAAAATATTTTGGATTTAAAATATATTATATATGATTTTATTAGAATATAGCATGTTTTATATTATTTTCTTTAAAAGGTTTATATTTATATAAATTAAGAAAGTATTTATTTAAAGTAAAATAAATGTAAAAGCTTTATATTAACATTTAAAATTAATTAAAAATTGCTTAATTACAAGTGTTAATAGATTAAATCATGGTAGTAACATGTGTAAGTTAATTAACAAATGTAATTGATAAATGTTAACTAATGTAACAAGTGTCACAAATTTGTTTTTATTTTCTTTAATTTTTAATAAATAACAATTAACTCTATATAAATTCCTATCTCCTCTTTTCCATTTCTTTTCCTATCTTCTCATTTCGAAAGTAAGTAAACTCAAGCCTGTAATTAAAATACAAACCAGAAATTAAATCAAGTTTCTACTCTTTCAATCTGAAATCAAAACAAAGAATCAATCTTTTTCAAATTCTCAAACCAGAAGAAAGAAAAGCCTGTAACAAAATTATCAAACAAAGATTCATCTTCAAAATGCAACCTGTAGCAAAATCAAACCTTTTTCCTGTAGCAAAGATCATCGAGAAATCAAAGCATCATCATCTCAGTTTCAAAGCATTAGACTATCTCAACAACAAAAGCTTCAATTTTCAAATTAAATCTGTTTCAAGCTCTCTGTTCATCTTCACTGTGAGTAAACGTATTATTTAAAAGGCTTAAGTAAATTAAAATATGTGCATATGATTCCTGGATTAAATTGTGCTTTGCATGTGCATATATAAGTGTGATCTCTGCACATTTGTATGTGTTGAAGTGTGCATGTTTGTATAACTGGGTATATCCCTGTTTCTTAACTTCAGAGTTTAAAAATAAATCAAAATTTAAAATCTCTTCATATAATCTTTTATAGGATGAAGAATTTAAACAAGGCATCTTTGTTTAAGCATAATCAAAGTCTTAAAAATATTTTTAAGTAAATTCAGTTTGAAAATTTTCTGGAAAACAGGAAGAACAGTAGAAAACTTAAGAACATGTTAAAATCCATCATCATGGTTTGCTGAATCATGTTTATAACCTGAATCTTCTTTGAAAATTAGGATTTTTAAAAGTGAAATCATAATATTTAGATTTGTATTGAGTGAGCATTTCGAGTTTGACCAGAAAGTGGTTTTTGAGCAAGATCTGACGGCCGGAGGTGCTCGGTGGTCGGAGTTTCATCTGGAGGTAGCTGGGGAGTTGTCGAGGCCTGGAAAAATGGTGGATGATTTTCTTCATCACCGTGGCGTTGGAATTTGGATGGAGTAGGGTTTAACCCTAAGAAGGGTCGAGGTCTGGAAAGGGATTGTTGCGATGTCTCTGGGTGATCGGAGTGCATCGGAATTGGGGCATTGGTGGCGTGGATGTCTGGCGGAGCTGGGGATGGAGTTGCAGCAGTGCTAGTGGTCGGAGACGTGGGTTCGAGAGGGTTTTTGGTGATGGGTTTTGATTCCAGATTTGTCTGAGATTGCTCGATCATGATTGTGGGCTTGTGCTAGTGAATTGGAGGGTCGAGATCGAAGGATTTGGTGATCGTCGATGGGTTGAAGGTGTCGACGGTGGTCATCATCGTCATGATCATCTTTGCAGGTTGATAGGTGTCTGATGTTGTAAGTGGTTTGGCTAGAGGTATTGACTCGAAGGGAAGCTCAAGTGTTTGGGGTAGGTTCCCCGAGTATGGACTCGAGTAGATCGCGAGAGAAAATCATGTTTAGGTTTTAACTTTATATTTTTAACAAAGTTTTGAAAAAAAAGAGAAGAGGGTGATTTCTCGGGGCATGACTCGAGAGGGATTAGGGTTAGATCCGAAGCAGGTTTAAAATAGTTTTAAAAAGAGGTTTTAAAGCAAGGTTTTGAAAATATAAGTAATTTAGTTTAAAAACTTTCTTATATAAATTTCTTATATATATATATATATATATATATATATATATATATATATATATATATATATATATATATATATATATATATATATAAAATAAATGTTTTCTTTAACATTTGATTAAGAAGTTTTGTAATTTGTTTAACTTAAATTTTGTTAAGTTAAATTGTAAGTTATTTTAAATCTTAAGTTAGAAATGAAATTTAAAAGTAATTTAAAAGTATAATGTTTTAAATACATATGTTAATGGTAATTAAGTCATTATAAAGATAATGTTTTATCTTAAAGTTAACTAAGGTTTTAATGATTTGAGCTTAATTAAGTTAACAAAGAAATTTAAGTGTAATTAATTAATTTAATTAATTAATGATAAAGGGTTAATTAAGTAATTAATTAAGAGTAATTGGTTAATTTAATTAACTAATGATTAAGGATTAATTAATTTATAATTAAAGGTTATAATTAATTAATTAGTGGTTAATTAATTAATAATTAACTCATTTCTCGTGCATGCCCCCAAGTCTGGGGAATATCTCGATAAGCAGCAAGGTAGATAATGTTCTCTTCAATTTCGCACTATATCCCATTGAACCGTGATATCGAGTTAACCGATGGAAGGCCGAGCCATGCCATATTCTGCATTCTGTCCTACATTGGATCTTATTGGACGATTCACTCTTCAAATTTTGCCTGGAGTATGACGACATAAGCAATAAAGTGAATGTCGATATGGCAACGAAGTAATCTACCTAGAGGAAAGAAAAGTAATTGAGATTAATTAGTTAAGTAATTAGAGATTAATTAAGTAATTGAGATTAAATTAAGTAATTAGAGATTAATTAATTAAGTAATTAAAGATTAATTAATTAAGAATTAGACGTTAATCAACTGGTAATTAAGAAGTACTAAATTTGTAATTAAGTTTTATTAATTAATAATTAGGATTATTAATTAATAGTTAAAGGATAATTAACCTGTAATTAAAGATTAATTAATTGATTAATCAACTGGTAATTAAGGATTAATTAATTTGTATTGAGGAATATTAATTAATAATTAAGGTTTATTAATTAATAGTTAAAGGATAATTAATCTGAAATTAAAGATTAATTAATTGGTTTATAAGGTAATTAAGGAATGATTAATTAATTGATGGTTTGTAATTAATTAATGATTAAGTAAGCAGGATTAGGTGATCAATTCTTAAGTAAATAATTTAATTTAAGTTAATTAAATTAATTATAGTATGGGTTAATAAATCTTGCTTTTGGATGATTGTTTGTGTAGAATGTCTGGATTGATTGATACCTATTGTATGATAATCTGTGACATTCTGTGATGTGATATTGGATATATCTATGATACCTATTGTAGAATGTCTAGAGTCCCTTTATTCGGCTGTGTGGGTGGTTGCTAGCTACAGCCGCGGGGTTGTCTTATTCGGACTATCCAGTAAGGGGTAGCTCCGGCTTTGTGTTGCAGGGGATCGGGAGGGATACTCGGTATGGTGATCTAGGCCAAGTACTATGACGGGCGGTACCCCAGTAGTCCTGCCATTGTATGGAATCCAATCTCCAATAAGTGATCTCGGACTTGATTGTATACCTAAGTATGCTGGAAATTAATGAATGTAATAATTTCGGTTATGTGATATATTATATTTTGTTCCGTTTCTGCTATGAGATTCTGATATTGTTTAGTTCTTTCTTCTATCTATTCTATTTCTACCAATTTCTTTCTTATTGATGATGCGTCTTTCTGTTATATGAAAGACGGGTCGTCACAAGATTCGTTAAACTATTTATATATAATAGTCCACGTTATACTAGATAATGTCTATCAACAAAATATATATCAAAATAGCGTAAGGCTTTACATTGATCCACCTTAACACATTTTTACAGTTTTAAACCAAAATCGTAATGGGTTCGTATAGGGATAAATATGACAACGCACGGGAGGCAATACCCAAGATAGAGTTCTACCAGTTTACCCTTTTTGGCAGGTCATAGCCCATCCGTGGCCGACCGCGACAATCAATCCAAATGAAAAATAAGGTGCACCCATCGAATCCGGAACCACAATAGTAATACAAGGGATCAACGTCGCTAGAGGTAGCTAATCTCAATGGCCAGACATGTTTTAGTAATTTTAATTATGATACGAATATCAAGGGTATCCATCATCGTTCTCTTCATTCCAGTAAACGTCGCTAATTCAACCACTACATTCTGGATATCATCCACCACGTCCACGGTTGTCAAAGTGGTTCCAATATTGAAAGAGAGTATTTCAATAAGAGGCACCGGTCTCTTTAACAACCAATCGTCATTTTACACACCGGTTGGTTCTTTTACATTTCAAAACAATTCGTACTTGATATCAAAATATCGTATTCATTTCAAAAGTCAAAACCATTTTTTTTGAAATCGTCATATTTACTCAAAATCATATTTTACTTCACAATGTCAGTTCAACTCGATATATTGGTTTCATTTCAAACTTGATTTGAATTACAGATTTGATTATAATTCACTTTAACCCAATTTAGTATTTAAATCCAAGATTCAACTATAAACATTTTCACCCCTTTAACCAGTTTGAATTTTAGAAAATAGTTTAAATAGTTTTAAATAGTTAAGATAGTTTAACAGAAACTAGATTGAGTAATAAAAATGGTTTAGATAGTAAAATAGTTTAGAAAATCAAAATAATTTGAATATTTAAAGAATATAGATTTTAAATCATTTATACTAAAAATATTCATAAAAAATATTTATTTTAAATTCAAACCAGTTCACTTTCCAAATCTCCCATTTCAAATCATTTGCAATTTTCATTTCGATTTAATCGATTCAAATACGATTTCAAGTCGATTTTTACTTCAGTTCCAAATAAATTTCAATTCCAATTCCCAATTAATTTCAACTCTAATTCCAAATTAATTTAAATTACAATCTGAAATTAATTTAAATTCTAAATTAATTTAAATTTCAAACTGAAATTAATTTAAATTCTAAATCTCAAAATAATTTAATTCCAATCCCAATTTTTAAACTGTTTCTATTTATATCAATTACGAGTTCAATTTCCAAAATATCGATTTAGAACACTTAAATCAAACTTTCCTTATATTAATTTTAAATCTCAACCTTAAAATATAATGAAATTCCAAGCTCAATTTCACATATCATACTAGATCACCTTTTACTTAGAAATATTCAAAGTTCAATAAAAAGTCCAATCTTTTAACAAATCAATTTTCTGAAACCCACGTCATATTTCGATTACCACTTAAAAACCTCAACTTCGATTAATTAAATAATTTCATTTCAAATTTAAATTTTAACACTCTGAGTTCCAATTCGGAAATAATTAGTTTTCCATAAATTCGGTTTTTATTTCTTAAAACCGAATCATATAAATAATTTCAAATCAAAATTTTAAAATCATTTAATTTAACCAACCCGGTGTCTGTATATAATTCTCTATTCGATGGCCAAGTGAATCAATTATTTCAATTTAATTCCAATGATGGATAGATAACATTTCAATCCAATAACGTCATAGGTATGTATCATTTCAACCTATTTCTTAATTTATTCGAAATAATTTAATTTACAGTTTATATACTATAAATTATGTACAGGACGATAACATGAAGTATCAAAATAAATAAACATCCAAATTAACAACCAATATCGTCCATCACAACCAATAATTCATACAGTCAATATAGTTCACAACAATTTTATAATTATCAATATCGAGTATAATACTGCCAATTAAATTTAAATTTATTTTAATGGTCAATTTAAATTCTATCAATTAAATCATATATTAATATAAATGACAATTAAACCTACCAAACAACAGCCAATAAATTTCATATCACTTCAGAATATAAATTTAACTAACAAAAAAATATTTTAATCATTTGTGAGCATAAAACACTCAATTGTTTGAATCAGAAAAAATTCAAACTCTCCAAACAATCACGAATCCAGCTTCAGTGCGTAGTGCTCGTTGAAACGAATCTAGTTCAATTTGTTTCATCTGAACGTACCTCGTATGAATATAACACAAATTTATTAATATACGATTAATAATAAAATTGACAAAAATTAACTATAATAATAATAATAATAATAATAATAATAATATTCCTTTTACCTCACTGCTAAACCCACGAGACCCCTCTTTTCTACCACTACTTACCCTCGTTCCTCGCTTGAGAATCTCCAAACTGACCCTCCTCCATTGCGATTTTTTTTATATGATCGTCGTCGCCAATCACAGCGCCTCCAATTGTACGCGAGCGCGAACCACCCCGAGCCGCCGCCACTGACGCCGCACGCGTTCAAACGACGTCACCAAACACCGATTGAGCTCGTCAAGTCCATTCCTCCCCCCCTAAGCTGTCGTGCTCTCACGAGACTACCCTAACGCGACACAATTGATCGCGGTTTTTTTTTATCGAGATCTCGTTCCCTTTTTTCTTCTAATTTTAAATCGAGCCGATGCGTTTTTTTTAAATAGAAGCTTGGGATTCAAAAAGAACGGAGAAAGGTAGGGTGCGGCTAGGTCTGAGTAGATGGGCTTTTACAGGTGACAAGGAGAGAATAAAAATAAATAAATATATATATAATATTAGGAAGTATCAAACCAACTCGCTCACAAAAAATCCAAACTCCAAATAACGCATGCCGCCAGGTGTTTCTAACGTTTTATCCCCCTTTCGAATGCAATGGAACAAGTTCGGAAGTCTAATTCGATCGTATGTGGAAGATAGCTTTTCAAATCGAATTATTTTAATTAAATTTGAAATTTAATTTTTACGCGTTTCAAGCTCACATGGCCAAACGACAAGTCCGAACGCCACGAAACTTGAAGTCCTGCAATAATTCACTATTACGGATCCGATGAAACTAGTTTCGTCGAAATCCTAAACAGTAGCCAAAATGGCTATTTTTACTCGTTAATTTAAAATATAAAATTCCCAATTTTTATTTATTCACATTTAAATCCAATTTTAAATGTTAAGCATCTTCATGCGTATTTAGATAAATTTAAATCAATTTTCGAAGCCATTTCAATTCTCATTAACTCCCGAATCCAATTATTCGATCTCCAAAATTCAATTTAAACAACTTAAATTATAAATAACTCAGTATTAACAAATCATTATAATTTTTTATACCCATATTTATCCAAAAAATAATTATTATATTTGATAATTACAGTAATCAAAAGTACGGGTCATTACATGAATGATTTGGAAAACATTTCCTAAGTAAAAGAGCAAATGATTTGGAATTATTCAAGGATTTAAGAAAGGTTTAAATAAACCAAATGATTTGATAAATAAGGCTTAATAATTCCATATACTCTTGAAAAGAAAATGAAATAAATTGAAAAGAATATATCCAAGAAAGATAGTTTATAAAAGATGAAGTAATTGATTGATATCCACGTACGAACTTAACATCTTTTAAAGCGATGATCGGCTTCGAAGGAATCGGGGTGGGATTTGGGTAATCCCTATCTGAAAAACACTTCGAACCAATGTATACGTTCGAAAGTGAAGACATGTTGAAGATGATGATTATCGAAGTAGGGGGAATGTAACGACCCAGAATTTGACCACTTAAAAATATACTATTTAAAATGATTTTAAATATAAAACAGGTAAGGTTATTATTCAAACAATATTATATATGATTTAGAAAAAGAAGTATATGCAAAATAGTAACATTCACCAATATCGACAAAAGTGACAAAATGCTGATTTCAGAAAAGTATGTTTCAATAGTTGAATAAATTATTTTAATTTATTAATAAGTGTTTATAAACAACATTATACAAATTTATTTTTATACTTGGTTTACATAAATAAATAGTTTAACTAAAACGTCAAAATGTGACCGTAAAACATTTTGTCGAATTAAAAGTTTTCACAACGATTTCACACCTTTGTTTTGTTATTTTGGAATATATATTGAAATAGCATAAGTATTAATTAATTCACAAATCAATTTTACTTTTACTTAACATACTTAGAAAATTCTATAATATAATTAACAAAAAGTAAGCATAAAAAGACAAAAAGTGTTATAAAAAGTCAAAAGGTAAACATCAAACCAAACAAACATAATTATTACTTTCTTTAAGTGAAAATGACATAAAGAAATGATTTTAAATGTGATGTTAAGTGTTGAAAAAGTAAGGTTGCTTAAAAATTAAGTAAATGGTATTTTGCAAAATAAAAAAGGTTGCTTCGAAATAAAAATTCGTTGGTCCACAATGATAATAGTTTTCCAACGAAGAAAGTAAATCAAAATTTCATCAAGAAAATTTGAAACACGTCCAAAACAATTTTTTAAAAACATCGCGGTTTTGCAGTTCGGAATCCAAAAAGAAATTTCTTTAAAAATGATATTTTAAATGTTTTAAAAAATATGAAATAAATTTTAAAAATCTTTTAAAATGTTTTAAAACAGTTTTAAGTTTAAAGGATGGATTTCTAAATGATATAAAAGTCGTTTTGAAGAATGTAGCTTTTTACTACACTTTTTGCAATGCTTTTAAATAACTTAAGAATTATGCATTTAAACTTAGCAATACTTTTTCAAATATTTTAGAAATGTTTTTAAGAGAATGATTAAGTGTTTTAAATGATGATTTGGAAGTTTAATAAATCATTTCTAAAACAAAGATTAAAAAATGAGTATGCGGAAACGACTAGTACATGTATCCCGCATGTGAGAGCTAAAAGGTAAAACAACGTATGTAACTATGGTTAGGAATGAAGCAACCAGTTTTCTGAACTTACCTAGCCTTTGCTTTATCTTTTAGACAAGAGGTGGAACAGATCGAAAGAAAAGCCCGAATGCTTTAAAAGATCATATTTTAGTTTTTCCAGGATAGAAAAAACAAATTTTAGAATATTAATTAAATAGTTAACATCTTTTTATCGATCATTAGTATGAAGGAACCAGGATCGGATTTAGGTGGTTTCTATCCGAAAATCCAGGAATGCATTTGAGTGATTCCTATCCGAAAATCCCTTCAAGCTAATTTTGGAAATAAAACATACTAAAGAGAAAGATCTCCATGATGTAGGATTATTTGCCATTAGTCCCTGGAGGTGAAATTTACCATATCTAAGGTGGTGGTAGTACTCTATTATGAAAATCTTCGATTTGCAAAAATATGATTTGAAATTAAGAAAGAAATCTTTGATTAAGGTTTAATGAATGATTTGAGAATACTTTCCCTATGTTAAAAGTTATAACTTGAATATAAGAAATCTTTGATTAAGATTTAATGAATGATTTGAAAAAAAATTCCTAAGTAAAAGAGAAAATGATTTGGAATTATTCAAGGATTTAAGAAAGGTTTAAATAAACCAAATGATTTGATAAATGAGGCTTAATGATTCCATATACTCTTGAAAAGAAAATGGAATAAATTGAAAAGAATATATCCAAAAAAGATATTTTATAAAAGATGAAGTAATTGATTGATGATTGATATCCACATACGAACTTAACATCTTTTAAAGCGATGATTGGCTACGAAGGGACCAGGGTCGGATTTGGGTAATCTCTATCTGAAAACCACTTCGAATCAATGTATACCTTCGAAAGTGAAGACATGTTGAAGATGATGATTATTGAAGACCGTGAATCTTCATAGTGTGAGGAGTGCTTGTCGACGTGCTCTGGGTCGCTCCCACAATAGAGTTATTTATAGTAGTGGTCTCCTCATTGTGGAGATTTTTTCGGATTGCTGGGACTACTCGTTATAGTGGTAGTAGGAGAGTGCCTTCGGTTTCTTTCAATCGCAGAACGAACTTGTATAGATGTTTGTCTGACATTGTATTCTAAATCGCATTTGAGTGGTTTCTATAAATGTATATCTGCTGGTGGCCGAGAATGCAACTACTTTTAGCTTAACACCTTTTCCCGAAACATACGAGCTCGGAAAGTTATACTTTTCTAGAAATCGGTCATGTGACGTGGAATGACAATGTGGCATTCAAAGTGGAACATGTTATGATCAACGCATGGTTTTGTATGAAAAGTGTGGTTTTGAAGAAATTGAGCATAGCCTCACTAGCCTCACATCCTGAAAGATGATATGGGATACTATGTGGTCTAACAGGCACAAAATTCGGTATAAGTTAGTATGTATGGTGGTGTGCAATACATTGCGTCCTTTTGGGGAAACGTCCCTCAAGTCATTTATTGCCACATTTTGATGAAGTGGTTAGCTTAAGAAAAGCAGGGAACTACCGGTTATCAGTGGTAGTATCGCAAGTACAGTTCCAAGTGACTAGCTTGAGAAATGCGATTAAGGCACCGCAGGAACTATGTTTGTTATGCGTGGATCGGAGAAAAGGCCACTAGTTCCCTATAATCTTGGAAATCCAATCTCAATGTGAGATTTACGATTTTGATTGTATTCTCAAAATAGCTGTAATGACTTGCAAACATTTCAGTTATCCCTTTTTGGTATCATATATTCCGTTCGGTATATTCAGTTGACCTAGCCCAAATATATTACCTTAGACTTAGTCTAGATATTGATACCTTATTTGAATAAGTTTATTCGAAAAGTGTTTTCAAAAGAATGTCATTAAAAATAATATCAGGTGAATTTTGGTATAAAGTGTTTTGTTTATCATAAGGTAAAAAACCTGTCCGTGTTTATGTGTGGGCGTGGTCTTATGAGATACCCTTCTTTTCAAAGTTTTGATAATATAGTCATTTTAAATTTCGCGCATCTCACGCTGGTTATCAAGCATGATCTGGGTATTTTTAATACTTGAGTCAGATCCAAGTAGTTTCAGGTTTAGTTGAAGACAGTTGGAGTTTTCAGAGGAAAGCTGGAGATCTTCGTCATCGTATGGACGAATTCTATTATCCATTGCATTTATTGCATTTGTTTTGTTGTTTTCAACATTTGTAAGAACAGGTTTATAACTATCCAAGCTGAATCTAGGTTAGACTCTTGTATTGTATTTTCAAATTTTCCGTTGTAAAGATTATTATTGAAATAATATATGTTATTCCATTCGTGTGGGAGTTTGTTCTATCTTTATTTTCTTTCTACCCTTAATGATCCTCTTCTTCGTGCAATTTGAGTTGGACATTTGTGGCTTATTGTCGACTCAAAGGGTACGGAAAAATGGCCCGTTACATTTTGGCTAAATCTATTTCATTAGAAATGGTGTTTGGATGAAGGGGTAATAGTTTGTGCTTGATTATTGATTTTAAGTCGAAGAATAAACAATTGAGAACTACATCGGGGGTAAATTGATGATTCTGTCGCTAATTGTTTTGAATGTTGATTAATAATCTTCCACGGTGGTTGTTTAGCGTGTTGTGCAATGGTTGTCGAACCAAGCTTTTAACTCCAGCACGTGGCGTATGCATATGAGTTAGCACACACTTTGTTGTAACAAAAGGTTCTCCGCTGTTATATGTCGCTGTTACATGCCTACCAACTCATATTTATACACCACTTCTCCAAATTATTTAACGACATGAGATTATTATAATTTCAAATCGTCGTTCCTCCTTATCACATGCAAGACAATTCTAACAATCTTCCACCTGACTTGCATCCAATTGTTGTGTAACGGCGATCGAACTAAGCTCTCATTCTCCAGGACATGGCGTACACATATGAGTTAGCACACACTTTGTTGTAACAAAAGAAATCTCCACTGTTACGTATCTACCAATTTATATACCACTTCTCCAAGTTATTTAGCGATGTGGGACTATTCCAATTTCAAATCGTTGTTTAGCTTAGGTTAAGGAGGGTTAATATGATAGTTGGTGGTTCTGTGCATCCATTGAAACCGTGTAAGGGATTACCTTTGCATATAAAAGTTAGCTAGATCGATTCTTTATTCATGGGTGTGGAGTGATATTGAAAGAATTGTTTGGCTTGAAATAGTCGATCTAATGGGTTAGAGCCATCGCTGTGAGTTCACATTTTGGTAAGTGAATAAGAAAGGTAGTTGGTGTTTGTAAAAGAGGAGGATAGCGGTTGTGTTGGCTATTGATGGTGGAGTTGGCAATGGAGGGTTGTGGATAAGATGGAGTGTTCAAGTTGTGAAGTTTCATGTCTGTGTGGGCAAGCGCTTGATTGATTTGTTGAATGGAGGTGTATCGAGAGTGGAGAGTAATTTGAATCTCGACGATTTGTGCTTGTTGGGTTTGGAGTATAGTAGAGTGATTGTCAAGGGTGGTTTGGAATGTGTTGATGAATTGTTGATGGTGGTTTAAGGTGTCACAAGAATGTTGAAGAGCTACATCGACTTGTTGGGTCATAGTTCAACATCCGTGGACGCATCAAATGATTTGGTGTTGTATATTTGCGAAGATACTAGAAGGAGGGAGGAAGGAGGGGAAGAGAGTTAACTGAAGGAGACGAAGAATTGCAATAGAAGAAAAATGGAAGTATCACATATGAAAAGTGAAATCCCAACCTGCATTTGGTGGAAATGATCTATAAAAATATTTAACTATATTTTTATGTTGAAATCATATTTGGTTGTTTTGAATTTTTATTTCCTAGTTGCAACATCTATTATTTTTTTGTTAGATCCTAATTGATATTAAAAATTGATAATATCTATAAAGGTATGTTATGAATTTGTTAAAAAAAAATAATTGTTAGATCTTATTTTTAAACGATATTAAAATTTAATAACATGCGTAGAAGGCGTTTTTGATAGTTTATGTTGATACTCAGCAAATGCATTACCGCTAATATTAAAGACATTGATATACATGTTAGATTACAACGGATTCATGCTAGCTGTCCTAAATCTGTAGGCTGCTTTTATGTTTCATTTTCAGCTCTATTTGTAACAAAGAAAATTAAAAAGTATTAGTAAAAAGTAAATGCTAAAGTTATAACAGAATTCTCGTCTTCTAGTGTTTTTCTTGTGCATGAAGTATTTGCTGCATTTTATTCACTTTTCCCTGAAACGAGCTGGTATAGTGAAGGTTCTCATGGTACGACCAGTTCCATTTGTGTTGTAGCCGTAACCTGTAAGGTGGTTTTGCATGATGCAAACCATAGTGCTAGATGCACAAGAATTTACACTCTAATTTACTCAGTATACAGTCAGCCTTTCTACCATGAACACACTGCTTGCTTCAAAAGGTGGGAGGGTGCTGGCCGAAACCAAAGAAAAAATAAAAGGCATCGTAAAGCAACGTACAACCGTTTCTTCTGACCGACAGTCTAATACCAAACGAAAACACGGGTAGAACGGAGTGGAAATTGCAGTTAATCTAGGACAGCTCTAATCTAAACATGATAAATCTTTCACTAAGACACCACTACTCCTCTAGGGTGGTTTCCATCATACAAAAACAATAAATCAGCGCTGCAAAAGAATACAACCTGAAGGGAAAAATAAAGATAAACTAAACAGATGCAAGAAATTTTACAAATCAACTGAATGACATACAATATTCATACAACAATAAAGAATGAAAGAAGCAACGAAAAATGAAGAACGTATTATTTATCAAAACACCTGATTCATCATGAAGCAGGATAAGGTCATTTTCGTAACTCTTTGAACCAAAAAACACGCATGGTAATTTGTACTACTAGCTGCATACATATAATACATACCAAATCACTCTAAACCGCAGGGAAAAACCAGTATTGACGCTGGAATGTACAAAAGTTGATAAACTAGCACTGAAAACGCTAGACAATCACGCGTATGATCATTCCATCACCCTTCTATAAAGCTTTGTATATTCTCTCAATATGAGCATATATGTTGTATCTCATCATCTGTAACCACCACCTCCTCCTCCGTAAGGAGGAGGATGTTGAGGATTATAACCGCCCATACCCATCATAGGATTAAATCCTCCACCACCACCTTGTTGCATGCCTTGATTTGGAGGCTGCATGGGCCCATTATGGCTCATCATGCCCATGTTCACACCCATGGGGGCCTGATTCATGTTCCCGCCATACCCACCCATGCCCATGCCTGGTGGGCCTCTCATTCCCATGCCCATTGGGCCCATTGGGCCCATGCCTCCCATGCCCATGTTGTTGGGGCCCATCATGGGATTTGGAGGAGGTGCAATGCTGCTTGCAGCAGAACGACCGATTCCAGAACCTGATCCCATGGCTTTGCCCATTACGATTGTAGATGTTGGTGGAGGGCCTGAGCTTTTTGGTTCTAGTCTTTTGTCTTTTCTGTTTATTGCGTCAAAGTCGACTCCGATACCGGCTAGTGGATTTGTCTTGGCTGCAATTAAATATCCATTTCAGATGGTATCATATCAAATGTTTCATTAAAGGTAGACATTAGGTTGAGATCTGAAGTGAAAAACCTAGGTATGCGCATAACATAAAACTGAAATACAAGGTAATCCACAATTGGATTAAAGACATTTCATTTAGTTACTTCCCATGTCAAGGAGAATCAATATTATTCTAGGTTCAAGTCAAAGGCACAACCTTTTGGAATATTAGAGACCTTGTTTGGTTCGCAATATTCAGTTTGGGTTTTCATAACTACGTAAATGTAGTTGCGTATTTTGAATTCTTTTCTTCTTCCTTTTTTCCCCTTTTTTTGGGAAAATGGTTTTAACATATGAAAATGAAACTAAAAACAACTTTTTCCCTTACCGATATTAAACGTATGAACATGGTTTCCAAAATGGTTTTCAGTTGCACAGTAAAATGTAGTTAGTCATGGAGCTTGATTATAATGAGTTAGTAAATAGTAAAAGAATGGAAGAAACGTTATCAAAACAAACTTAAGGTTTAATAATAAATTTTTGCTTGCAGCTCAAACTGTGTTGAGACAGTCCTGAAACCATGTTCTTTATTCTTATTCTTTTCTTTGTTGTAATGACAAGCATTTTTTCACCTCTCCTATGCCTTTTGAATTACAGATTAAAAGCACAAAACACAAAGCTCAAAGTTCCCCCTTAATTTTACATTTGCCATTGCAATCATTACCAATTTTATCCCTTACCTCTGTATCTTCTTCATTTCCAAAACTAAACCTATAGATCTCAGCTTTTGTATCCGTTCATATTAAATCCGATCTCAACTAAATCAAAATTGCGATGAACTTAAATATGATTTAAATTCATTTTCCACAGTACTTTTTAAGTTTTGCTTCCAACATCTACTGATGGGATCAGCAACTGCAGTTATTGTAACTTCTAGAATCACACTGGCAACAACATAGTTCTACTTCTATTTCTATACAACCAGCATGGCCCTATTTCTAAATAAACATTGTATTGTTTGTACTTTTTACAGCATAGTTAGTGGGCTTGTAAAAAAAATAAAAAACTTAAGTCCAGCAGCACTGCCTCAGCGGTTAGATGCTTCGGCTTTGGTCCGTGAGATCGCATATTCGAATCCTGGATTCAAACCACTGGACATACGATGACTTGTAGTATGATATATATCATCTAAGACTTGTAGTACAACTATCTTGTAGTACAACTATGTACTGCCATCTAATAGTAATTAGTGTACTTGCCCTCATATAGTGTAGGTTGCTTCAAAGATTATGTTAGTGTGTTAAAACATTTATGATATTTAAAAAATAAATAAAAAGATAACCTTTCCTCCTAAGTTGTGGGATCAATGCATATATCCTTAGAAGCTTACTGATAGGTCAAACTTACTTGTGGGTAATAAAAGAACATCTATTTCGTAACTTGACCGCTTCTAGAATCTCATATAGTCTTAGGCTTAGTTTTAAACTATCATAAAAACATCTTATTTATTTTTTTGAACTTTACTTGCTACATAAATGTGTATCCGAGCTTCTCATGCGTGCGTTTAACAGGTCACACTAAAGTAGTTCTTTTTATAGAAAATACATCACAAAAAATAATTTGTCCACTAAAATCCATCCATAATATAGCAGGAAACTGGAGAAACTGCTTCAAACTGAATGAATGCATTTTCCAATTTTGGGGTTCATGTTTCCACATTGCAGTGACACCATATAAGAAAGAATGCTTTAAACATGGACCATGATAGTTGTCAGTTGTAACAAAAAATTTAACATTTTAATCTGTGGCTCCAAACTGTGCGAGTTGTATATCTGGCACTCAAAACTAAAAACAGCTAAATACAAACCTTTACGATAATATGTTCGACAATATAGTACTAATCATAAGAGTTCAATTTTGATTCAGCTCATGGTCAATAATGCAAGAATATAAAAGTAAATAACAAAAGCGTACCTCCAGATATGTCAAGGTTTACTAAACCACGACTCAACGTGTCAGCCCAAACAGTTGATTTGGGTTCAAATTTCCCTTTTTGCACCTGAGGACTTGCTGCTTGTGATGCAAAAGGATCAGACTGCATTGTTCGAGCCATCTGCACATTAGCCTGTGCGCCAGCGTTGGGCGCTTGCGAATTTGATGACACTGCATTTTGAGCAGTCTGCGAAGCAGACATTGGTTGCACAATACTACTTTGGTTTGTTTGCTGGTGTGCTTGCATTCCTTGAGATTGTGAAGCTGGCACCAGTGGTCCAAAATTTTGTTGACCAGCCTGCATATGACTTTGTGGCCCTTGTGCAAACGGTCGATAGTTCATTTGACCCATCTGCATATTTGGAGTCAGCCCTGATGATGATTGCTGGTAGAAATTCATCTGTGAAGTTGGCATACTGTATTGTGGTCTTTGCTGGAAATAGTTCATTTGAGGTGTTTGCATGTTGCTTGTTTGGGGTGGATGCTGCATATTACCCATTTGAGGTTGCTGCTGCATATTACTCGTTTGGGGTGCCTGCTGAAAACTATTAGCTAGGGGAGCCTGCTGAAAATTATTAGTTTGAGGTACCTGCTGGAAGTTGTTCCCTTGAGGTGCTTGCTGAAAGTTGTTCCCTTGGGGTACTTGAAGAAAGTTGTTCTGTTGGTGTGGCTGCTGAAAGTTACTTCCTTGGGGTGCCTGCAGAAAGTTGTTCCCTTGGGGTGTCTGCTGAAAGTTGTTCCTTTGGGGTGCAGGAAAAAAGTTGTTTCCTTGGGGAGCCTGCTGAAAGTTGTTCCCTTGGGGTGCCTGCTGAAAGTTGTTCCCTTGGGGTGCCCGCTGAAAGTTGTTCCCTAGGGGTGCAGGAAGAAAGTTGTTCCCTTGGGGTGCCTGCTGGAAGTTGTTCCCTTGGGGTGCAGGAAGAAAGTTGTTCCCTTGAGGTGGCTGCTGAAAGTTGTTCCCTTGGGGTGGTTGTTGCAAGTTTTTGTTTGCTTGGGGAGGCGACTGCATATTGTTGTTGTCTGTTTGGGGCGGAGACTGCAAATTGTTGTTTGTTTGAGGTGGAGACTGCATATTGTTTGTTTGGGGTGGTTGCTGTGTATTGTTTGTTTGAACTATCTGCAAATTATTATCTTGAGCAGTTTCTACATCATTAAATCGTAAACCTTGTGATGCATTTTGAGAATGTTTTGGCGACTCAAAGAAGTTCATTTGAGATGGCTGAGTATTCGATGGTGATGACGTCTGTGTGTTGCTTGATGCTTCTTGCAAAGTTGCCTGAGTGGATGCCGCTGATTGCTCAAAAAAGTTCATTTCAGATGTTTGTGCATTGTTTGGTTCTACTTGTGTGTTCGTATTTTTATCCAGTGAAGCAGATGGACTTGATGACTCAAAGAAATTCATCTGAGATGATGACTGCATATCATTGTTCGGCGATCCTTTAGCAGATTCTGGAACAGATGCCACTTGATTTTCTGAGTTATTTTCTATTGGTACTTGTGAAGCAGAATGACCTAGAGATTGAAAGAAATCAAGCTGAGATGGTGACTGTGAATCAGTTTGTAATTCCTTAGAAACTTCTGGAACAATCTGAGATACTTCTGTGTTGATCGGTAATGATCTATGTGAAACCAAAGGCTTTGATGAATGGAATGAATTCATCTGATATGCATGCATGTTCTCTTTTGCCGGTTCTAGAGATTCTTGCGCTGCAGAAGCAGAAAACCCAAAATTCTGAAAAGGGTTTGTTTCATTTGTTGCAATTTGAAATGGATTCATTTGCTCTGACTGAGCGCTTGTCATATCTGACAACTGGAATGGGTTCATTTGAGCTGAATTTGAATCTAAGGAAGTGGATTCAAATGGAGAATCTTGTGATGAAAACATGGGGGCTGATCCAGTTCGTGGCAGAATAGAATCAAGAATATCATTGCTAGAACTATCCACTGGAAATGCTGGAGTCGAAAAGGAAGGAGTTAAAGAAGATGAGTGGTGTTGGTTATTACCATTAGTTGTACTTGGAACAAAAGCAGAAGACCCAAATGCATCCCCAAAATCAAAATTAGAGAATGGTTCTGCTTTCTGGGAAGCATCAACTGAACTAGACTGCTGAAAAGAAGTCCCTTGAACATTTTCTTGAGGTATAGCTTTGAATGGAGCATCACCAAAAGGATTTTCATCAGCCTGTGCACATTTGAAGCAAGCATGATTAATTCAACTGCAAGCTAAATATAAATGATATCACAGAGCACCATTGTGTTGTTCCCTCACTCTCCTGGTTCTAGTTAAACGATGGTCTCAAACTACCAATAAGTTGTATACAAAAGATGAAGTGGATACTAAGCAAGATATTCTTGCTATCCAGTGCGCTAATAGCTAAAAATAAAAGAAATAAAATTCTGAGCACAAAACACACGAGTACGGAGTTTAATTTCAACTATAAACCACAAGTGATCGATCAAATAAAATGACATGATTGGATGTTGAATATACCTGTTGTGTTGAGGGAGCAGCAAAAAAGTCAGCCCCAAAAAATGAAGTTGTATCAGATTGAGACGCTGCAGAGTTTGCTGGCACTACAGCTAATGCATCGTTAGAATCTGATGCTGAAAATCCAAATATGTCCAATTCTTGACTACTTGCAGTAGGCTGAGCAGCTGATAAAGATAAGAAGTCACTCTATGCACTTTTGAAGAATTTGTGTAAAACTTTGTCAGTGTGTTCAAAATGTAATATAGGGAATTGTCACTCCCACCCTCAAATGGGTACAGTAGTACTTGACTTTTGTTACAATCATAATAGCAATAACAACACTCGCACCAAATGTCTTCAGGTTTGGTTTTGTTTACGATGAAGCAAACAAAATGAAAAATTTTGATAATATAGAACAGTTTAGTTCAGGGAAAATAAAGAAGAAGAAGAAACTTAAACCACTGTTCAAAAATTTTACGCCCATCTCCAGAGTAATACCCGTCAGGTTGACAGAATTTTGATGAAAATATCCCGTTGTACAATATTTTGAGCATTCACCTAATCCAGTGATTCTATGGTATATAACCCAGCTGGATAATTTAATAACATGAATCTCAAACTAGGTTACAAAATAAAACTAAAATTAACAAAAGCAACAAAATGTGACATATAGACACAGCATGTCCACCATGCAGATGAGTCGATGCCTTCTTGCTAGATGAAACTAGGGTTAAAATGGAATAGACAAACCCATTACTACCTGATGCAGAACCTCTTGGATCAAATTCATCAAAATTATCAACTGCATTATTTTGGGAAGCTTCTGATTCACCAGCTACGGCATTTTCAGACAAATTCTCTTTGGGGTCTACCACATTCTCCTTTATGCTGAAATGAAAATGAGTGCTAAAAAACGTTATTAAATAGAGGCTTATGGATAGGATTAGACAACAAACCTATCATCCTGCGTGGTATCTTGAGAATTCTTTACAACTTCTTCATAGCTTGGAAGCGCATCCATGTTGTTATGCGCTTCAAAACTGTGATCATGTCCTCTGAGTACAGCAATATATTTATCAGCATTGATGAAGTGATTATTTACTTTGCTATAACTATCATGACAGAACTTGAAAAGGCTAGTTATATTGAATCCAATAATCTATCAACATAATATGGTTGGAGTAGGAAAATTACATTTCCAATTTGTATACTAATACGTTTCTGCCGTAATAAATCAAGAGGAGTGATCCACTCTCTTTGAACTTCCCTTTTCAATTATTTAATTATGCGCATAAAAAGCGATAAACAGTAAGTTAAATAGAAAGGAGAGTGGATTTGTCACTCTAAATTAATCTCCATCTCTCTGACTCTATCTTGTCGCCATCATAATTGAGACAAACCAATTTTTCAAATATAACCTTCCCTGTTACTCAAGGATGGGATGGTCATAGAATATTTGATACACAGGGATTCAAAGTTTGGACTGGACGTAGGATGTCCTTAGAGTATATACATGCATTTGGTCCACAACTTTGAATCCCTGTGTATGCTCTAAGGTCATCCTACTTCCTACGTCCAGTCCAAACTTTGAATCCATGTGTATCAAACACCCCCACAACAAACATCCCCCACCCCCTTCCATCCCTCTTTTGTTTTATTTATTTATTTTTATCTATATTTTTGTAACCAACTCCCTCCCTCCTTTTTTTGTATTTTTATTTTTTGTTGTTGTTGTACCCGTTTGGTCCATTCTGTCGTTGTCTTATTTGTTGCCCAAGTTTAAACATACACCTGTTGGGAGGGGGGGGGGGGGGGGTTGTATTGTGAAACATTGGAGATTTTTTTTCCCTTCCAAGTTTAAGCATACACCTGTTGGTATATATATTGTGAAACACTAGAGAGAGTTTTTTTTTTCCTTCCAAGTTTAAACATACACCTGTTGGTATATATATTGTGAAACATCGGAGAAAGACGAAAAAAAGAATATAACAATTGCTATCAGAAGTAAACTGTCCAAAGTGCAGCTTAAAATAAATCATTGATTCACCTGTTATCCGGAGACTGATCATCTGTTCTGCCACCGCCGCTTCTGTCACATAACATAAAATATTAGATAGAGATAGACTTGTAATATTAATGGTTCTTTAAGCATAAATTTGAATTCAATACAGTTAATATATGTTATAAGTTATAATAGGAGGATATAAGAATATATACTGTGATGAAAGACGATCATCATCACCATAGCGATCGGCATATCCATCCACACTCGGACTTCTTGCACTAAATTGATTATTATTATTGCTACCTTGACCTCTGTAACTGTCATCATTGTATGCGGCGTCTCTGCTATATCTTTCATCGTCTCTATTATGCCCACTTCTACTTCTATAGTTACCATCATCACCATAATCTGAACCCGAATATACACTCTCCGCATATGATCCTCTGTAACAAGATAAGAAATTTGTAAACACTGGGGAATCACTTAATAATGAATACATGAATTCTACTGTACTGCACACATACTTGTCTTTGTTAGACTGGGCTTTAATTCGGACCTCCTGAATTTTTTCTTTATCATTTACTAACGCTACAAGCAACTGAGATTTCTTCCTAACATTTATACCCTGGTCTCTTCCACTGGAATCGATGTACTGAAATTCTGCTAGAGACTGCAAAGTAAAAAAAAAAAAAAAAATTAGCTGAGGTTGATATGACAGCAGATTGATGTTCATAGCAAGAAGACATGATATCTTAATTTATTGAGGGAGCAAAATGATAAAGGAAACAAGAGCCTATTACCGATATCTGGTAACCATGCTCCAAGATATCATCGATTACACGTTCAGATCCATGTGCCACTAGATACTCAAGAACTTGAAGTGCCTGAAAAATCAATTGACAACGGTTATTGCTTACAAGTGTTATAAGCATGGAACATGAACATGTTGGCTTGGCATCAACCTAAACTTCAAACGTAAACCAATGTGTTCACACCGGTCATGGAATCAAGACTAATTCCAAACGTTGACAACTCTCAAACCATGGCATCACAAGAAGTATTAAACATTGGGTTCCACCATTATACATGAATGCAATGTAAGGCCTCTTGAATTAGTTATAAATCAAAGGAAGAATATATCCCATAGCGGCTCTTCCAGAACCAAGTGCATTCGTTCGGTATCCTTTTAATAGACATGCAAAATAACGGTAGTAGGCATAGATTCACAAGACCACATGGTATAAAAAGAACAAACAATACTGTGGATCACACTAGTGGCTTCTACTCTGAACATGTAAAACATTAGATTTGTTCTATCATCCAAAATATTGCATACTTCTAATCATTAAATGTCTCCCTAAAAAATAAGGTATTCTTTTCCACATATTTGTTCTCCAAAAGATCAGCTATAGCATATTTCCTATTTTATTCCATAATTTAATCATGTCTGGAACACCATTCCTCCAAAAAAAAAACCTATGAATTGTTTCTTTTTATATCCACGGTACGCAACTAAAAAACCAGTCTTCTCCTGTTGTTGCTTTTTCACACTATAGAAATATATATGTAGTAGACAATCATAGGCATGCCGCAAAAGTGAAGATCTTTCAACATTTACAATCCTACAAAAAGGTGGAAGCTTTGTATGCATGTCTCAGGCAGACAGATCAACAGAACAAGTAGCAGTACCTTATAAACATGGCGCCATTTTTTCCCAGTATCACTGATCCTCCTCCAAATTACTGCCATGATTACTTGGTAATCTTGACTGCAATATTTCCAATAAATAATCATGTATCTAATAAAACATACAGTGCTATATTATCTAGAATTCCATGCTTACTGGTTGCGAGTAGCATTTGCTATATCTAAGAGAGATGTCCCATTGGGACCCCAGGGTTCACTGCTTGTTGCATCTAGAACCTGCAGATCAATATGAAAACCCACATTAGATAGAAACAATATAATAAGAAGTATTTGTCTCCCGATACCAGATGTAGTACGATTCAACTAATTGATTGTCAACTTTATGCCTTTATTCTAAAGTACTACTTGATTCCCTAAAAGAAACAAAGAGGAGGAAGAACATTCAACAGATAAGATTATAATATATTTTTATTACTATTTTTTATTTTTGAAAAAAATTAAATTAAATGCACATGGAGTCCTCTGGCCACCTATTTGAAGCATTACAATAATTACTTTTATTTGACCTCATTAACCACTTTCTCAAAAATAAACTTCAGGTAAAGATGATCCGACCTTTCGCTCGATGCCAGAAACTTTCAGGACTTTCTTGTTAACCCCTCTTTTACTGCAAAACATTAGAACATTCAACTGGTCAACATAAGAAAGACAAAAACATGACATGCAATAGGTCCAAGATAAAACAAACGTTAAGCTGTCCTCTTAACAAAAGAAAATAGGGAGTTAAATCATTAAAAGCATTGTTAAGAATATTGAGGACAATAATCTCAATCAGGCACTTACAAATCCCTGACAACTTTTTTCATGATTTTTGCTCCTGTGTGCAGTTACCAACTTCTTTTTCCTTTTCAACTGCCAAGCTAGCAATCACCAACTTCTTTTTCCTCTCAACTGCCAAGCTAGTAATCACGAAACTAAAAAGGAGAACAATTAGGAAAACTTGGAACAAATTAGGCAACACAAACTCTTTATATGAATAATAAAAGCATAATAAAGAAATAACTATGCTAGAATGATCGAATGGAATCCATCCATTCTATGTGAAATAGAGACGTGTATGGGGAGCCCATCACTAGAATTCAAGGAGAGCAGGCAGTCTTCTCTATCTTTCGCTTTTCGGGTGAAAGTGAAACAACATTGTTGATTAAAAGAATGCCAAGAAGAATCACAGAGTTGCTCTTCAAAATATACTTATCTAAATATATGAAAGTTGTTTATGCATGTGAACCACTCGACCACAGATGGATGCACTTGACCGTTTGAAATTGGAAACATAGGTTACTCATAATTCCACTCTACTATATCTCCCTCATTTCACTATGAATCACGCTTATTAAAGATGAATTTTAGTTTCTAATTGTGCTAAATTTTCATTTACATTTCAGATAATCGTAAGTGCCCATACAATTGCCCAATCCATACATCACGTTAAACAACAAATACAGGTAAGTGTCAAAATCTTGACAAACGAATGATTTTTTTGACATAAAAACTAACCAATAAAATCAAGGGAGAATTAATTTAAAGGACAAAAATTTCTATATTTTTTGCCTTAAGGACACGACCTCAATATTTTTACCACAAGGACAAACATTCTTCTAAAAATTATTCAGCAGGACAAACATTTTCCAAAATTATTCATAAGGACAACAAAACTGATACCGAGCTAAAAACTGATACCTAAAAACTGCTACCGATAACTACAAACTGATACCTAAAAACTGCTATCAATAACTAAAAACTGATACCTACATAAAGTTGTCCTTCAGGATAAAATATTGAAGGTCTGTCCTTGAGGCTAAAAAGCTGTGAAATTTTGTCCTTGACAATAATTTCCTGTAAAATCAAGGTCTATGGTGATTAAATGCCTAATTTTCTTTCATCGAACTGATTTTCAAGGACCCATAGTGATTTTTGACCCAAAAAGTATGAAAACAAAGGTAGGCAACAGTTGTTTAATTACATAAGAAAGTAAGATTTTGCATTTTCAGTGGCAATACTGAATGAGATTCCAAGTATATAAAAGTGCGTGAAGATTGTAATGAAGAGAATATAGGAAAATAACATGCAACTAAGAGACCGAATTTCAACTTTTAGCCACGAAACGATTTACAATTTTATCTCAACAAAATTACCTATAAACATATAAAATAGAAAGACATTCACATTTTGATATCTGCAAACTGCAAACAGTTCTTCTATAAAAACTTCGCGACAATTTGATGTGTAGTTGCAATATAATCTTATATGCTGCCATGGCAAAAAAAATTGCTATCATATAGTGGAACTCAATATTGAAATATTCACCATAAACAGTCCCGTCTAATAGTATATCAAAACGATCGCATAAGCAAAAAAGAACAAAGGGTAATACACAAAACTGCAGCTCAAGCTAAATAGTGCAGATTAACAAGTGATAATGAAACATACCTTCGGATCCAGATCCAGACAAGCTGGTGCAATAGATCGGGAGAATTGAGATCCGAACCTAAACGGGTTCAGATTTGGATCCAGTAAAGGAAGCGAACATGTGGAATTTGGAAAGAATATGATGTAGGAGATTGAAAATTTTGCTTTAAATCAAAATTACAGCTTTTATTGGCTTGTTTAGGTGTAATCAATATTTGCTATAATGGAAGGAAAGAGAGAAAATGGTAGACGCGTATTTAGCGGAAGGATACTTTATAACGACCGTACATAGTTTGATCGTTCAAATGGTATCACTCGCTTACTAAAATGTCCTTGGTTGGTTAGCGTTTGAGCTGGCTTATTTCGACTTTTATTGCTTTCGTCGGATACAAACATTATATTTCGTTAGGTGCATTATGTTGATTCTCTTGTAATAAAATGTCGGTTCCAATTAGGTGAGCCTTTGCCCAAAGCAAAGTGAATTAGATAAGTTTAAAGACAGAGATATCTTAACACTAAAATTCAAACAAAATAACATTCCGTTCTTTTCACTAATAATCTGTTTAGGATTGTCTAGCGGGTAGAAATATGAAAATGACACTTTAGAATTGGAATAGTTTTATATCATTAAAAGTTTGATAGAAACGTGATGTATAAATATGAATTGGTAGACACATGATATTAGAAATATTTTTTGTTGCAATATACATTTGTTAACTCATACAGGCACGCTATATGTTGAAAATAGAAAACTTGATCCGACCGTCGTTAACACAGCATAACTCACTCCAAGCATAAATATTTGTGGTTGGAGTTTACGTTCATGCAAAAGCAAGATAGCAAATGCAAAGCAGCAATGGTAAATACATGTGATGGTGTATGAAGTGGCGTAGGCGTCGATGGCAGATGATGACGATGATGATCAGGAATTATTTTTTGCATTTGAAACGGAGGACAAGACTAACGATTGCGATGCAAGGTGATGCGGCTATACCTAGTGAAGGTGCAACACTAATAGTGATGACGAAGAAGGTAGCGACAATTTGGTAAAGTTGATTTTTCTTCAAATATCGGCAGGGTAATGACAAATTATAAGTAACATGTTTTGTAGCGTAAAAATAAATATTGCACTTGTGTGTATGTATGTATAATACTGGTTTAAGCCAACATTTTCTTATTTGTCGATGGTGGACATAAGTGTTTTGAAATTTGCGCCATTTGAACTAAAACTTTGTTTCAAGTTTATCATATTTTTTCTAACTCCCTCTGTCTTAATAACTCTATTTTTGTCTCAATCACTGTGTTTTTTTTTCTAGTAAAAGTTCTATTTGATGTATGAATATTTTTATTATAGTAGACTACCATGTACTAGTGAAAACCAACAAACGTCTTATATTAAGTTTGTCGCATTAGATCAAATGTATCTTTTAAAAGAGTGTTTTGAAATACAGGAAAATAGGCAGAAGGAAAAAGTTATAAAAAAATTTAATATCAGGAACGGTATGTTTGTTTTTTAGTCTGAAGGACATTTTATTGTGTAAACAGAAAATGATAGCTACATCTATCATTCTATGATTTAAATACAACGTGTCCTTCAGACCAAAAAACAAACTTGTTGTCCCTGAGACTAATTTTTTTTGCAACTTCTTCCCTGTGCCTAAAAACCCCAAGTGCAAAAAACTATACTGGGGTTAAAGCGGGGATATAGTAGAAAATAACTGAAGTACAAGGACTTCATTATATATAAAATTAAATGTTTAAAATTAATTTATTCTCATTCACACATTATTGTATTGGAAAAATAAATATTGTTTAGTCGTATATAACAAGACCGAATGAAATCACGATATATACAGTCCAAATTTGACGATCACAATAGATTTTTAATTTATGTTGAGCACTTATTTATTAAAATTAGGTATTTACACTAACTTTGTAGATTTGGTTTAAAAAAAACTTGTCAAATCAATCTTTTTATATTAATGTTGTTAAAACGAGTGCTACAAAGCCATGATTTAGCATAGGTAGCAGAAAATAATGGAGCTTAAGCGGATTTATTATTTAATAACATTAAGTTGAAAAAGCATAGTGGTCGATATTAATGAGATTTTTCGTCTCACACAGTTATGGTGATAAATGCTTAATGTAATCAAAAATTAACGAATTTAAGTAGTGTTAAATTTGCATCAAGATAGTAATTATATCTCTGTATTCTTGTACAGTTATGAAGTTACACTCTAGTTGTTCGTTAAAATGTCAAGTCCAATTTATATCTGATTAAGGTTTAAAAAAAGAATCTAATACTAAAACGAGCAAGTAAAGTGGAGAAAAAGTAAGGACTCGGAATTTATGTGGTTCGGATTTCAAAGAACCTTACATCACAGACCATATCTTTGCTTATATATTTCTTTCTGTTACAAACTTTTTTAATGGCAATGAAAGTACAAGTATATTTAGTATAGAATTCAAAGAATATCCAAAGGTCCTTTTCTCTACTATTATACCCTTATATTTATACTATTATCATATCAATGATCGTCAGTTCCCTAATTCAGTATTGCTTCTCCGCCTTTCGATCCTTCCCCGTGTCATTAATCGCATTGTTTGTTTATTGTGCATGCATTTGCTATGTGACTAAAAGCATGAATAAATTCTTTAAGCGGGAAGATTTGACTGAATTTGAAGTTAAACGGGAAATTTGAACTTTGAAGCCTTAGGAGTTAACCCCTGAATTCATTACGAGGACTGTGATTCGCTAGTTTGTGGTGTCGTAGCTTCTGAATGTTCTTAGTCGATGCAATTCCTCTTCGAACATAGTGACGAAGTCCTCTCTTAGTATTAGTATTGTTTCTTAATTGATGACGTTTAAATTCTAAGATGTCGACGCAGATCCGAAGGCGTTGTCGACGCTAGTTTCAAGAGGGTGTTTATTTACGAGGTGACAATGTGGACTTTACGGAGATGGTGAAGTTGGCTTTAAATAAAAGATGGCTTAGTCTCCAAAGGGATGTTAACATTAAAGGAGTGGCAGCGCAGTCTCTCTGGAGATGTTGGTGCAGTCTTCAAAGAGAAGTTGACATAGCCTCTATGGAGAGATCGACGCGGTCTTCAAGGAGATTGATGACGTGGTCTCTCAAAAAATGTCTACGCAGTCTTTTTCTTATGCTAGTAGATGGGTTCTTTTGGTTTATTTTTGCCTGTAGGAAACATTTATTTTGCCTTTTTTGTAGGAGTGACTTCCCTATTTGTTTCTCACTAAATGTTATTGGAATATCAATGTAATTTGTCTATTGGGATTGTGTGGCCTATCTTTAATTCAGATTATCTGTCGTAGTGTCTTTCATCTTTGATTTCTTTGTTATATCGTTGATTTTATATGTAATACCCCGTAAAATTAGTAAGAAATTAATTAATATTGACGCTAAAAAAATAGGAATTTACAAACAACTAAATTGGGACATGAAAGTTATACCATTTTATTCGTAGCAATTTTGTGAGCAACTTTCATATATAAAGTATCGCGATCAGAGTTCAAACGAAGAAATTATCGATCTTTGAAAATTTTGAATCAGAAATAATTCAAAATGAATTAAAGAAATAGTTCAAAATAAATATTTTAAAAATTAACATTAAGGAACTATTAATGTTAAGTTAAAATGGTAATAAATATAAATAAACAAAAGGAAATTATTTGGTGTCAGGGATCAAAGGCGGGTCGACCGCCTTCATTGGGTCGGTCGACCGATTGAATAAGGTCGACTAGGGTTTGTCTAGGCCAAAGCAGCCTGAATTTTATTATTTTGAACCGGTTTTGATCCTACGGTCCAGGCACGTTCTATCCACTATAAATAAAAGTTTTGCCCCCTATAACGACCCACCACTATGGACGGTTTAAATCAACAATAAACCACACATGTCAGCTCAAACCATTCAAATGGGAGGATTGTTATTAGGGTAAATAAGAAAATAAGAGAAAATAAAGAAAATAAAATACAGAATCTCACAGCGGAATGACAAAATATAATAATCAAATAAACGGTTCATGAAGCAGTTAAATAATATTTGATTACACTTTACAATATCTCAAAGTTGTACATGCAGCAGGAATAAAAAAATAATGCAGCGGAACAACATGATGCGGTGAAATAATAGTAATAGATAGTAGACTAATCTCCATCTTTATCCTCCAAATAAAATGGTATTCGATACACTAAAAATCTTAGACACACCCGAACGTAATGAAAAGACAAAACACTCGAGTCAGAACTAAAAGTCTTGTGTAAGTTAAATCAAAATAAGTAAATATGAGTGTAGCGGCTTCAGAGATGTTTATGGGGTTTACATTTTCCATCCAGTATCTAACGTGCGTACAATAATTTAAGAGATGTTCGGGATTCCATCACCTAAGGATCCGTTAAACTATCTATGTACATAATACAATACACTATTATAATACGTCTACAATAACGTAAAGTATTAAAATAGCGTTAAGGCATTGCCTATATCCCCCTTAACACATTTTTATATAAATACTGTAGTCTATACAGATATTATAAGCTCCACCAAACCGGTGGGATGCTCGGGGAGCACTCCATAGGTACGATACAAACCAGAGTCATAGTGGGCGCGATCAGGATAAACATGACAAGGCACGTGAGGCAATGCCCAGGATAGGATACTACCGTTTTGTAGAACCGGGCTGGTGGTAACACATAGTATGTACTACCGCCCACCTCGAGACACACTTCCACAATCAAAATCGAGGGGTGGCCACCAAATCAATCACAAAGTAATATACATGGTTTTGAAGAAGCATGCTCGATTAGGGGAGCGACCCCACTTGGCCCAGGTATAGCTCCTGCTTTAGTCATTTTAATTATGACCCGAAGGTCAAGACCATCCATCATCGTTCTCTTACTTTATTTCAGTAGTGTTCGCTAAACCGTCCTACTTCAATCTGGATTCTCCACCACGTGCACAGTTGTTAAAGTGGTCTTCGAAATTAGCAGAGAGTATGACAATATCTGATCCTGGACTCTTTAACAACCAAACGCTTATTTCACACTGCTTGGTTATTTTACATTTCCAAAAACTGATTCATAATTGATATCAAAATATCATATTTACTTCAAAATCATATCACTTTCGAAATCATATTCACTTTTGAAATCATTATTCACTTTAAATCATATTCATTTTCAAAACGATAACCACAAAATAGGTTAAAACATCGTATCAAAATGTTCGCATTTAAATTAATTAAATCTAAATCATAATAGTTCCAACCTTAAATAGTTAGAATATTGGAAGTAGTTTATATATATTAGAATAGTTATACATTAAAAATAGTTTATATTTTAAAAATAGGTTATGGATTAAGATAGTTTATATATTAGAAATAGTTTATATATTAAAATAGGATATATATTAAAATATATATATATATATATATTAAAAGTTGTTTATAAATTTAAAATAATATATATTAAAATAGTTTATAATTTAAAAATAGGTTATAGATTAAAATAGTTTATATATTAGAAATATTATATATATTAAAATAGGTTATATATTAAAAGTAGTTAATGTATTAAAAATTATTAATATTTTAAAATGTTTATATGAGAAAAATAGTTCATATGTTAAAAGAGTTTGTATATTAAAAGAGTTTATATCAAAAATAGTTTCAAATTAGAATTGTTTCTTCACATTTCACAAATCAACTTTAGTTCCAAAATTCAATTTAAATCGATTTCAGTTCGACGATTTCAATTCAAAAGACAAAAGGTTTCAGTTCAACGATTTCAATTCAAAAGACTAAAGGTTTCAGTTCAAATTCTCGTTAAAACCATTTCAATTTATATTAATTTCAAATCCATGTTTGAACTACAAATTTAAACCACTTCAAATTCAATAGGTTTCAAAGTTTACTTATCCAAACATTTTCAATGACTCAATCTTGATAAATTTCATTTATATTTCAAAATTCAACTTTAAGATACCAATTTGAATTCTTTAAACAACTCATTTAAACCAATTTCAATTTCAACGTTTTAAAAGCTTAGATTTTGAAAATAATTAAGTTCACATAAATCTAATTTTATTTCATAAATACAAAAAATGTACGTATAAATCGGTCGAGTATAAGACCATTCAGATATGTATCATTTCAATCCATATTAATTTCCCTGACAATAACTAAGGGACCTTGCAGTGTGATAACAATATATAATTTAACATAACATTAAATCATCCAAAATGTCAACAATTAAGCATCCATCACAATCATCATTCAAATCAACCAATAAATCACAATAATTAACTGGTCATCATTATCAGGTATTTAACTAGCAATTCAATTCCAATATTAATTCAAATGGCAATTAAATTCAATATAAATTCAAATTAAACTTGAATGGCAATTTAAATATACCAAACATCAATCATTCAATTTTAATCACATCATAAATTTAATTTAACCAACATAAGATGGTTTAGTATTTGTGACTGGATTAAAACACTCGCTTTTAATTTTTAATCGATTTAAAATCCAGATAAAGCTCGAAAATTCAATAGTCTTAGAATTCTACCAAACTAGTTCCATAATATCTGAAATTTCGATACGATCGCAACAAAGAAAAAGCACATCCAAATCTGAGCTCGTAGGTAAAAGTTATGGATATTAGAACGATTGAAATTTATAAATTAAATAAAATAAACAATGGGCAATTTAGTAATTTTATCACCTGAAACCCTACCGCTGCAGCGCGCTCAACACTCGACCACGCACGCGATGAACCCTGGCCGCCATTGTTTGACAATGATTTACCAACAAACCACGATGCTTCGTCACGATCCATCCCCGCCGTTACATTGTACACCTCCGGCCGACCCTGGGCACCGCACACGTGCCGCCACGCCACCACCTGGCTCTGACCGGCACCACCTCTTTTGAGTGCCAAATTTGGCGATTCTAGTAACCTATAGAACAAATGAACTGTACAGATCGACTTTCCTCAACGCCCTCTACACTCTGTTGCCCTCCGATCGGACCATCATTGAGGAACCACCATTAAACGACAAATCCTAATATGGACGGCCAAGAATAAATCGACGATTTCTGGCCAAATCGAGGATCAATTGTAAAAACGAACTGCAGCAGTAGATTGTGCTTATCTTGGGCTTTCCCACGATATGCAATATGATAGGGTTTGGAGAGTTTGAATTTTGAAATTGATTTTTTGAAATTTGTAATTAGGGTTTTGGAATTGGGAATTAGGTTTCTGCCATTGGAAAGAGGAGATAGAAAAAAATGTATGTACAGAAATAATGAAATAAGAAACAGCTAGGGTTTATAGCAGTCTATATATAGGCAGAGATGAAATAGAAATGGATGGACAGATCAATTTGGGTTGAAACGATAACAGCGACCCAAAAAGCCCGTTTCATTTCCGAAACGAAAGTAGGTCATCCAATATATTGAAATATAGGTTGTAAACTCAATGGAACTAGTTCCAAACCCTAAGTCCACTGTATGCAGAAGTTAACTTTTAAAATCAAATTATATTCATTTAAATTCTTTTGATTGATTTTTACGCGTTTCGAGCTTGCACGATCAAACGATAAGTTCGATCGCTATGAAATTTGAAATCCTACAATAATTCACTATTACGGATCCGATGAAACTAATTTCATCCAAATCCAAGACAGTGGCCAAAATGGCTATTTTCACGTTAATTAAATAAATTATTAGTAGACCAATTTAATCACTTTCAAAATTTAAATTTAAAAGTTAAAATTTTAATATTCTTAATTACATAGATATTTAAAATCTTTTAAAATACAAATTTCCATATTAAATCCATTATTTAAACATTACATTAATTTCAGAGTTCAACTATAATTGTAATAAAATCCAATTAATTATAATTTTATTTCAGTCGGATTCTTTTAATTTGATTCTAACTCTTATTATTGAATCAATATTGCTCTATGAATATAATTAACATTAGTTTACAATTATTAACGTTCATACTTTACAGTTATCATCCTTTACCATATTAATTATAATATTGAAATTTCATTAATTCCATTGATTACCAATTTAATTCCTTATTTACCATTATAACCAAATTAACTTTGCAATTATTTCAATTGATTAAAATTACATCAAAATAATTGTCAAAACATCCAAAAAATCATTATTAAATCATATTCAAATTATTTTCTCATTAGTAAATCATAAATTTTAATTTCTTACAATATTAAATTCAAAATCCTATTTCATTTAATAGTTTTAATTATTGAAAAATACGGGTCGTTGCACCCCTTCACTTTTATTCAAAAAAACGCTAATAAGATTTTGCAAGTTTCCTTCCTCCCCAATAAACTTTTAGATTCAAAAATAAAAGATATAAACCTTAGGAAAGAAATTAATCTGGTTAAAGGGAAACGATGATAGATTTTAGATATATGTATATTTCTCTATTTATATTCTTTCCTAATCTCTGAATTCTGAATCTAATCTATATACGAATGAATTGTTGTTTATTGTACAATTAAAATGAATATAACTAAATGAGGAAGTAAACGAAAGCGTGGAATCAAATCCAAAGCTATTTGTGATTGGAAGTCTAAGTTTTTTTCTTATTAGTAGTTTGTACAGTTAATATTTAGATTTGTTTTATACCTTGGAGAATTTAGTATGCGAAAACTTTAAATCTAAAACCTCAAAATTCCCCCGAAAAATGGTAGTTCTGGAATTGGTTGGAATCTTATTATTTTATATTAATATGGTGAAATTTAATTCGTTATTATCTGCAATATGAATAAATTATTTTCTATTCAACTTCTACTTCACAACTTGTGTTTGTGATGATGAAGGATTGTAAAAAAAGGAAAGGGCATTTAAAGCATGGATTTTTATCTCGCCGTAGAATCAACTGTAAAGTTTTGCTCTCTTCAAATAGGGACATTAATTCTACGATGTTAATGTAAATCAAGTTGGATGTTTTGATTCCATATTTTAATATATATATATATATACATACATACATATATACATATATATATATATATATATATATATATATATATATGCAAGCCTGATTTATTTAGCTAATTTAAATTGTGATATTAGCTATTGTGCAAACTGTTGTATTAGACTAGGGTGTTATATTGATATGTGAATTGTGACATTTGAATTAACTTAACAACCTTAATAGTGTAGGATCGATTTCACCATAGAAGGGGATGAATAGGGCGATACTAATAATAATAAAAATTAATACGAAAATGTATATAATAATTGCAGCATAGATAATAGTAGAATAATAAAAGCAGAAATAGAACAACATATATTTACCCAGCTTCGGCAAAACCCTGCCTACGTGTTGCCTCTAAGATTTCTACTAGAAATTAAGTAGTCTGGCGCTTACACACGTAAAAATTGCGACATTCACTAATGACGAACCTAACTCTATGCTCAAAACCTTGCCACAACTCAACCATTGAGTTGCGAATTTTCAAACTACACCACCGTAGTTCGTAACCTAGTTACAAAACTAGAAATTCACCAAAATGTAAAAGTAAATCAAATTAACAAAAAATAAAGCTATAACGATAACTAGACAAAACACTATATGATATATTAAAGCCCAAATAAAAATGACCGGCCCAAAAATTAAAAGATAAATGTTGGATGTCTTGTTATCGTGCCCGCTTAGTTCTCTCTATCACTCTGGTCTGAAAACGAGGGCTAGCGTAATTTTGGGGCTTTGCTCAAAATCGAAGTCGCCGAATGGAGATTAAAATCTCGAATTCTCTGATGGTATGCTCTCAATTCAATTTGAAGCTTCTACGATCAGTTTAATTCTTTCGCGGCTGCTTCAAGTGATGAGTTCGAAAGGATAGAAATTGGTAATTGATTTTTGCCCCTTTTCGATTTTACTTAAGCACGACTTGATTGCTCTGTAGATTTTCCTGGGCTCAAACTCATGATTTAATTACCGATGATGATTGGGGATTTATAGGGATTAAAACTCCTATATTTACGTTCATATAATTTTCTTTGAATTTTTCACTTTATTTGCTTTGCCGTTTAATTTTGTTTGAACGATGTGATGAATTCTTGACATATTCATGTTGTTGTATATTTCGAATTTACTTTGAGTCGGTTCCTATGATTTCGGTCTTTGAATATTTGAGATAAACTTGAAAATTTGCATCTTTACTTGTTCATTTCATACTCGGTTGGATATGATTTGAATTTTGGTTCTGTTCATTACTACTTTGACTTTGGCCCTTTGAATTTTGAGATAATTTTTGCCATTTTAATTTGTGTTTCTTCTACAAGTTGAATTCTTTTCTGGCTTTGACTTGATGACTTCATTTAAAATGCTACCTTGTTGTTTTGAATTCACTGACTTCGTGAAGTTTGTCTTGGCATTTGAGTTCGATGATATTTGAAACACCTCTGACTTGTTCGAACTGCTACTTGCAATTGTTTGATTATTTCTTTTGTAACTTTGTCCACCTGGGTATGTTGACATGGTTTTTGCATTGAGTTGAATTTGGAGTCTGGTCTTCAAATGTATGTTGTATCCATGTTCACAATTGTTATGCTCTGTCCGCTGTTGTATTTTTGAGTGCTGACTGTTTCTTCGAGTCACCTGTGCATATGTGGGTTCATGCCTTCATACTTGTTATTTGAAGTCTTATGTACACTGTTTGATTTCCACTGCTTTGATCTGAGTCTTCATGTTGTACTTATTGCACTTGAAGTGTGGTTTGATGGATGTTGTTCCACTAGCATGTGTAAGTACATTTCTAGTTTAACTGTTGTTGTCTTGGTTGTGCTTCACTTGCATACTCTATGGTTATATATGAGTCTAATATTAATTTGGGTCGAAATCATTGTATGTGTGGTCTTGTGACAACCCGATATTTTCAGCCATTCGCATCCACACATACCAGACTTGAATTGCTCAAAATACCGCACTATAAATAAATTTGGAGCAAATGAAATACAAATCACAGAATCACAGACACAGAATATCAGAATAACTCGTAGCGGAAATTAAAATACCATAGTAGTTCATGAAGCTACTAACAAACTCTCAAAACATAAAACATAATATCAGTCTGAAAAACATATACGATAGAAATCTCAAATACATAGCAGTTTATAAATACCAGAGCTGAAATAGAACAATTGAAACTGAAAGGGAACAGATAACTAGACAACCAGAATCTCCAGCAACTCGAGTCAGGACATATATACTTATATAATGTAAACCAACTCAAGTGAACTGTAGTAGTAATGCACTATAACTTAAAGGATGTTCGGGATCGTCCATCCTCTAAAGATCAGTTAAACCATAAATTTAATACATCCCGTGGTTAAAATTTCCAGATATAAATTTATACTTTGAAATCAAATATCATTTCAAAATTCAATATCATTCAAAAATCCATTTCAAAATATCAAAATATCGTATCTTTTCAAAACCACATTCATTTTTATTTAAAATACCATTTCAACACACATTTCAAAATAGTTTATATTTCAAAACAAATTACTTCATTTCAAATCATTAAAATGAAGTTATTACATTTAATAATTAAATTATTAAATTTCTAAAATTTTAATCTTTTAAAATTCATTTATTCACTTAAATTTATTAAAACAATGAAAATTCAACTTTCGCAGCATTTAGAAAAATGCTATGGAAAGTTACTTTTAAAACAATTCAATTTAACAAAAGACGGCATTTAAAAATGCTGTAAAAGGGTTACTTTAGTTCAAATAAAGCCTTAGTTAATTTCAGCAACTACTGCACTTACAAAGTGCTATAATAGCCCTTAATTCAATTTAGCCATTTAGTTCATTTCTATCAACTACAGCATTTACCAATGCGGTAATATACTTTACATTAGAAATAATAACATTTCAAAAATGTTGTTAATTAAATTTCAAATATTCACTATACTTTCATAAACAATTAAATTTTTATTTAAATCATTTTAAACTTATGAAATCATACATTTTCACTTTTAAAACAATCGTTTAATTATCCTTATATTCATGATTTTATAAAGTTAAATATTCATTCAAAAATCAAAATTTAATAATAATTCACATATTAAATTCAAGTGTTAAATTTCAATTCATTAAATTAATTTTTTTAACTTAACACTTAAGTTTAAATTTTCAAACTTATTTTTCACCTTATTTACTTAACTTAAAATTCACTTATAAACAAAATTCACGAATTTCCTATTTAAGTTATATTTCAAAATTCAACTTAAATATTCATTTATTTCACATCTTAATTTTTTCAAAAATCATTAATATAATATAAAAATCATTTTAAATTCATTTTAATTCAAAATATTATAAATTTATCATATTTTCATATATAATTTAAATTCCATTTATAACCAAATCAAAATTTCCAAGATAACTTATATTTCAAATTTCTAACTTTACCATTAATTTATTTCACTTATAAATTTTTAGAAAATCAATAATACTTTATAAATTCATTTTCAATTAAGTTTAAATCAAAATAACATAATATTACATTTCTAAAATATTTAAAAAAAATTATAAAAAATTATATTAACCACGGGTCTGTATTAAAATTTCTAGTCTAGGTAAAGCGATACAGATAATATATCATTTCAACCCGTAATTTACAAAGAAACCTCTGGTGTTATCATTTCAAACCCGCAGTCCTAAGTAAAATGAAATAATTGAAAATCGTTAAGGCTTATCATTTCAGCCCATAACAATTTTCCCCTATTCTAAAGTCCGTTCGGGTATGTATCATTTCAACCCATAGTGATTCTAATATAAAGGGAATTTGCAGTGTGATAAACTGATATAAATAACAGAATAGCATTATATAACAGTAACAGATGATATAAAAGGTGTTTAAGCATGGGTGAACATCATATGATCATAACATAGCAAATATAACATGGTGATATATTTTACAGATTCAAATGTGATCGGTTTACTAGTCATATAAGTATAAATATTGTCTGGTGAGAATTACTCACTTGTATAAGCTGGAGATGGCAACCAAATGCACAAACAAGGAACTTCAAAGGCATGATAACACGACAATGATTTGAGAGTGGGAGAGCCAAAGCTAATTGCCTTGTTAAATAACAAACAAAACAAAGTACCATACATAAATTTCAAACCAAACTATTATAAACAAAGCTAGAAATATAAGCACAATATATAACTGAACTTTTTGCACTTGCATTCAACCACTTATGCTTCAGCTATGGACTAGAAAAGCACTGTAATAGGATAGTTTTGGATCAGGTTAAGGTCAGGTTGAGGTCAAATAGGTTGGCCATAACAATATATGAAGAAGATGAAGGCATATGTGTGCATCAACACACAACTACAAGCAACAACATTGATTTCAAGGCCTAAATGTCTTCGAACAAGGGACTATTGGTCATGGCCTGATCTGGTATGATCAACTAAAAGTGGGGCATGGGTCCTAGGCTCAGGTTGTGGCTAGTGGTGGTGGTGGGCGGTCGGCCAAAGCATGATGGTGGAGTGGTGGATCAATGTAAGGCTCGGCTATGAAGTTTTAAGGTGGAGTTTCATCATTTTTTTGGTGGATCAACATCCTATAGGGCTTCGGCCATGGATGGTCAGTGGATTGAAGGGGATGGTGACTGGAATAGGTGGTGGTGGAGGCGGCCAAGGTGCTGGAGTAAGGAGGCCGAACACAAAGAAGATGAAGCAAGTGCCAAATCCAAACAAAAACAATGAAAAGAGTGAAAAAGAATATAAAGTTACCAAACTTTTGCTCTTGGATGATGGCCGAATTTTTTTAGGGTTTGAGAGACTTATTTTTTTGTGAAAAATTAAGGTGATGGGCTGAAGAAAGGTTTTGTTCAGCCAAATTGAATGCAAGCGTTGATTTGCAAATGAAAAGGTAAAAAGAAGGTGAAAAGTCAAAGGCATGTGAAAGGTTATAAAACTCTTCATATTTCTAATTTTCTTTATTCATTTTTAAACACGTGAAAAATGTAAGTAAATAAAATAAAAACAAAATAAAATAATGTATGAATAAAAATAAATAAATAAATTTTAGATAAATATAAATTAATTAAGAAAATAGCTTAAAAATAGAAAATAAAATACAGTAAGCTTTGGAAAATTATAACATCACTTTAAAATGTTTTAAAAATAAAATATATACCTAACATGTCATACTACACATATTAGAACATGATATGACAAATAAAAATATTATTTGTATAAATTAAAATAGACAATTTTATTAAATAAATCAATTTACATATAATATTGTAAAAAACATAACTTTCACAATATAAATCGGATTTCAACGAAACGAAAAGCAGTATTCTTGAAATTTAATATATTTTCATAATAAAGGATAAAATTCAAAATTTTAAATTTAAAAGTCAAAGTTTGACCAGATTGACCAAAAATCCACCTTTTCTGGAAATATCCTATTTATTCAGGTTTGAAATTATAATTCACACAAAAATCAAAATATACTCTTAAAATAAAAAACTTTATTCATTTTAATAAATATAATAAAGTTTTTAAATCAGGAGTTTCAATTTAAATAATTAAAATAAACAATTAAAATAATCACAAAATACTGGGTTGTTACACCCCCCCCCACTCAAATCTTTTCATCCTCGAAAAGAACGAACAAGGAAAATAAGGAAAATCACGATAGACAACAAATAGTACCTGGAAAAACAATTTCAGATTTGAAGCACAAATGCTCTCCTCTATTTCCCGGGTACAATCTCGATCATTAGTACCACATCATATTTCGATCAAACTAACAGATTTCTTCTTAGCTGCTTCGTACCTCTGTCGACAATACGAAGTGGCTTGCTCTCGACTGTCATATTAGGCTCAATATCCCAACCATTAAGAGCAGAAGGCTGAACAAAAGAGATAGGCCAAGAAGATACCGGAGAAGATGTGAGACGTGGAATACATCATGCACCGCAGAATGCTTCTTGGGCAAATCCAAACGATAAGCCAAAGAACCAACTCTTCCCATAATGCAGAAAGAACCCTCGAAGAGGAAAAAGGTAGGAATAGCTAGAAGAAAAAAAATAGGTTGAAAGACAAGGATGGACCATTATTTTAAAACCATATACATTTCAATTTATAGTTTTATATTTGCAACATTTTAAACATTTTATAATATGATAAACAGTCATTTGATTCAAATTTGTTAGTTCGAAGTAAACAATATTTAAAACATTTTTAAATTATTTAGAAAAGTAAAATAAATGATCAAAATATCCTTTGTATAATACACTATCAAAATACTATTATAACTCGATGTCTTAACAAGTTTACTTTCGTTCCTGTAGACTCTGGCCACGCGTTGATCAGGCGCAAAGCTAGAATTCTTCAGTACTTAATAGACTTGTTTCAACATCCAGTGAAAATACTGGAAAACCTTTTAAAAAAACAGATATGAAAAGTACAATCCAAACAAATCAACCAAACCAAACATGTCGATCATGGATCGCGGATACACAATGGTTACACCTGAATCCCTCAGAAAACATCTGTACCCGTAGGTTGACTACCGCAGCCCTGCGATTACGCCATGAAGACTGGTAGTACCGCAAATGCACTATGGTTACGCCTGAATCCCTCAAGAAACATCTGTACCCTTAGGCTCTCGCAGCCCCTGCAGATTACGCTACCAAGCGAACCAATAGATCACAGATACACAATGGTTACGCCTGGATCCCCCAGGAAACATCCGTACCGTTAGGCTCTCGCAGCCCCTGTGAATTACGCTATGCAGTCGCGATCATAAGACCATGGAGATCGCCATGTAATTCGATGGACCCTCGAGTATCATATCCGGAAAACCCAAATCAAAGAGAAAAATATCGATAGAATGAATCCATAGTGTGGCCACAAAGCGGATATCAAGCAGAAGGCACTTTCCATATCTTTACTTCGAAAATATGTATCATATAGTACATTTCAAAATCACTTTCAAATATCATACTTATATAAAGTCCATTATATATGAGATTTCATTTCAAATCGAATACTTTCCAAATCAATAGTATATCAAATCATACTTATATAGACTTCGATTATATAAGATTTCAATTTACAAGTTAAGTACCTTTACAAATGAATAGTTTCAAATCACTTCATACTTATACAGATCGATTTCATACTTATACAAATCCATTTATATAAGTTCGATAACTCCCAAATCAAAGTATTTAAATAAACAAGGTTCTCAATTTCAAACCATTTCAATATCAATTCAGTTTCAAAATCATATATGATTTTGCCAGATCATTTCTTCCTAATTACATATATTCAATTTCAAAGTTTCTTAAAACAATAGATTTAGAAAATAATCCAAATTTTCAAATCAACAAAATTTATGTCAAACAAATTCACTTCCGTTTCAAACATATACTCACTTTCAAAAAATCACAATACTTTCAAAGTTATAAATCTTTTGAAACCAAAATACTTGAAATCATTACACTTTGAAAATCATAGCATTTCGAAATCATACATTTGAAATCATAAAACATTCTTTTAATTCTTTACATTTCACAAATTTATTCAATTAAACCCAAACCTAAAATTTCCAATTTTAATTCAATTCAGATCATCAGTTTAATTCAATTTAGTTTTTCAACAAAACCATTTCAAATATTATCAAATTTCAAATAAAGATTTGATCCATAAAATAAACTATTAAATCTTTAATATATTTCAAAGCTTAAATATACCATATTCGAAAACTAAATTTTATAATTTCATATATCTCAAATTTTACTTCATTATTACTTAGTTTTGAAATATTCGTTTCATAAATCCATCATTTTTAAATAAACTCAAATTACACGTAAACCAAATATCCTTTCATACAAATATAAACTTCAAATATTCATTTGTCAAAATCAATTATCATTTCAAATTCACAGTCTTTATCAAATAAAGATTATATCATTCAAAACCATTTCACAATCATTAAAATATCTAAAATGGTTACAAAGTTTAAAACCATCTCTTTTTAAAACCTTCAAACTTCTTATTTCTATATGAAAAATCCAATTTACCATCGGAAAGATTATTATTCTATATATATACACTTTATTCAAAACATTTCAAACCTATATTTCATACCAGAATAATTCAAAATAGTCTTATTTATTTCACTCAACAAACAGTTTCAAACTTCTATAAATCATATTACTTTATACATTAATCATACCAGACTAAACTTATATTCTTTATCAAACACCCTATACCTTTAAAATTTTCTTAGCTTTGAAAAGTTAACCTTGATTTGGAAGTGTTTGAATCTTCAAAATAGTCGAAGAAATCATATTTTCAAATCCAAGAGTTGGAAATCACCAACAAATCGGTAAATCAATTCCAATAGATAAGGTTATACCAAAACAAATCTGAATCTCGAGGACTAAACACCGGTTTACTTTAAATCATTTCAAATACACACACACACACACACACACACACACACACACATATATATATATATATATCTTTCGAATATCAAATCATACTTCAAAATCTGAAATCCAAATTGGTTTCATAAAATCACTCGCATAGCAAAGCTACTAGAGTGGCCTCTCCCCCACTCAGAAACTCGAAAATCAATGTCGATGATGCATGCATTCATCACCGAAATTATTTTCCAGTGACATAAGTGGGTTCTGGACTTTATTTTCTTGAAACTTATTTGAAATTACTTCGAAATCATTGGAATTCATTCGAAACATTTCTTATTTAGAAAATATCTTTAAATCATATTATTATTATTATATTTTCCAAAATCCTAAACCGATTTCAAAACACCAGAGTTCGATTCCTCGAAATTCAATTTCATAACCCTTCAGTTATAAATCATTTTTTTGTTTAAATCAAATTTCTTATAAATTTTCAAAATTTCAAATCCTTTCAAAGCTTCAAATTCTCATTTTCAAAAGATATAAAATCCTTATTGAAAATATTTCACTTTTATATACAAAATAGGGTCATCCTTATCAAAATTATAATTTCGATGTATGCACAAATTCAAAATAAAATCAAACACAAATTTCTAAAGAGTGATTCAAGGTTAGATTTCAAACTATACAGAGATTCGAATTTAGAGGAACTCTAATCAAATTGAATTTTGTTTCGAAGATAAGTTCGAACGAAGATAATTAAATTTTATTACCAAATAGAAGATGGATAAGCCCATATAAATTGCGGGCGACCTTAACCGGTCAACCGTGATTTCATGAATATAATCAATTAGGAAATCTAAGGCAAATCGATATTCGATCGTAAGAGATAGAATCCAGGTAGAGAAGGAGATAAATAGAATCGAAATCCGAGGATACAGAAATCTCCGGTGAATCAATGCCAATTGTAAAGGAGTTTCACCCCTTTACAAATCATTCAAAGATTTATGGAATCCTGATCTTTATAGAGGTCATTCCAAAGTGGAGTTATGGAATGCCCAAAATCAAAAGGGAAAAAATAAGGAAGACAAGACTGGATTTCAGAACCAGTAGGAGCGTTCCAAAGTTCAAGGAATCCTAGTCGATAGGAATCATAACCAAGAGATTTCTAACAAGGTGGATATAGAAGGAATGAAGTTTAGAAAATATTGGTTTCAAAATAAGAAAAATTTTGTACCTAAATAATCTTTGAAAATCATTTGGAAATTATTTTATACTTCGAAAATACGCTCTCTCACAAGGAAATGATTCTGAGATTGATTTCACTCATTATAGGGTATTTCTACCCTATCTCTAATGAGTTTTTGCTCCGTAGGCTAAGGTTTGCCTAAAACCAAAGCTCTGATGCCAACTGTGATGACCCGCCATTTCATACCATTCAAATCGACAATAATCCACACATGTCAGACTTGAATGATGCAAAATAATAGATTGTAAATAAATTTGGAGCAAATGAAATACAAATCACAGATTCACAGACACAAAAATATCAGAATAACTCACAGCGGAAATTAAAATACCATAGTAGTTCATGAAGCTACTAACAAACTCTCAAAACATAAAACATAATATCAGTCTGAAAAACATATACGATAGAAATCTCAAAAACATAGCAGTTTATAAATACCAGAGCTGAAATAGAACAATTGAAAGTGAAAGGGAACAGATAACTAGACAAGCAGAATCTCCAGCGATTCCTAGCTTCAGAAAAGAAATCCAAAGCTAAGCTGTAATACTCAGGCCGACCCGAGCGTAAAGTAAAACACAAAACACTCGAGTCAGAATATATATACTTATATGGTGTAAACCAACTCAAGTGAACTGTAGTAGTAATGCACTATAACTTAAAGAATGCTTGGGATCGTCCATCCTCTAAGGATCAGTTAAACCATAAATTTAATACATCCCGTGGTTAAAATTTCCAGATAGAAATTTATACTTCGAAATCGAATATCATTTCAAAATTCAATATCATTCAAAAAAATTTCAAAATATTGTATCTTTTCAAAACCACATTCATTTTTATTTAAAATACCATTTCAACATACATTTCAAAATAGTTTATATTTCAAAACAAATTACTTCATTTTAAATCATTAAAATAAAGTTATTGTATTTAATAATTAAATTATTAAATTTCTAAAATTTTAATCTTTCAAAATTCATTTATTCACTTAAATTTATTAAAACAATGAAAATTCAACTTTCGCAGCATTTAGAAAAATGCTACGGAAAGTTACTTTTAAAACAATTCAATTTGACAAAAGACGGCATTTAAAAATGCTGTAAAAGGGTTACTTTAGTTCAAATAAAGCCTTAGTTAATTTCAGCAACTACAACACTTACAAAGTGCTATAATAGCCCTTAATTCAATTTAGCCATTTAGTTCATTTCTATCAACTACAGCATTTACCAATGCGGTAATATACTTTACATTAGAAATAATAACATTTCAAAAATGCTGTTAATTAAATTTCAAATATTCACTATACTTTCATAAACAATTAAATTTTTATTTAAATCATTTTAAACTTATGAAACAATTCATTTTCACTTTTAAAACAATCATTTAATTATCCATATATTCATGATTTTATAAAGTTAAATATTCATTCAAAAATCAAAATTTTATAATAATTCATATATTAAATTCAAGCATTAAATTTCAATTCATTAAATTAAATTTTTAACTTAACAATTAAGTTTAAATTTTCGAGTATAACTTATTTTTCACCTTATTTACTTAACTTAAAATTCACTTATAAAAAAAATTCATGAATTTCCAATTTAAGTTATATTTCAAAATTCAACTTAAATATTCATTTATTTCACATCTTAATTTATTCAAAAATCGTTAATATAATATAAAAATAATTTTAAATTCATTTTAACTCAAAATATCATAAATTTATCATATTCTCATATTTAATTTAAATTCCATTTATAACCAAATCAAAATTTCCATGATAACTTATATTTCAAATTTCTAACTTTACCATTAATTTATTTCACTTATAATTTTTAGAAAATCAGTAATACTTTATAAATTCATTTTTAATTAAGCTTAAATCAAGATATTATAATATTACTTTTCTAAAATATTTTTAAAAAATTAGAAAAACTTATATTAACCGCGGGTCTGTATTAAATTTTCTAGCCTAGATAAAGTGATACGGATAATATATCATTTCAATCCATAATTTACAAAGAAAACCCAAATTTTATCATTTCAAACCCGCAGTCCCAAGTAAAATGAAATAACAGAAAATCGTTCAGGCCTATCATTTCAGCCCATAACGATTTTCCTCTATTCTAAAGTCCGTTCGGGTATGTATCATTTCAACCCATAGTGATTCTAATCTAAAGGGAACTTGCAGTGTGATAAACTGATATAAATAACATAATAGCATTATATAATAGTAACAGATGATATAACATGTGTTTAAGCATGGGTGAACATCATATGATCATAACATAGTAAATATAGCGTGATGATATATTTTACAGATTCAAATGTGATCGGTTTACTAGTCATATAAGTATAAATACTGTCTGGTGAGAAGTACTCACTTGTATAAGCTGGAGATGACAACCAAATGCACAAACAAGAAACTTCAAAGGCAAGATAATACAACAATGATTTGAGAGTGGGAGAGCCAAAGCTAATTGCCTTGTTAAATAACAAACAAAACAAAGTACCATACATAAATTTCAAACCAAACTATTATAAACAAAGCTAGAAATATAAGCACAATACATAACTGAACTTTTTGCACTTGCATTCAACCACTTGTGCTTCAGCTATGGATTGGGAAAGCACTGTAATAGGATGGTTTTGGATCAGGTTAAGGTCAGTTTAAGGTCAAATAGGTTGGCCATAACAATATATGAAGGAGATGAAGGCATATGTGTGCATCAACACACAACTACAAGCAACAACATGGATTTCAAGGCCTAAATGTCTTCGAACAAGGGACTATTGGTCATGGCCTGATTTGGTATGATCAACTACAAGTGGGGCATGGGTCCTAGGCTCAGGTTGTGGCTGGTGGTGGATGGTCGGCCAAAGCATGATGGTGGAGTGGTGGATCAATGGAAGGCTCGGCTATGAAATTTTAAGGTGGAGTTTCATCATTTTTTTGGTGGATCAACATCCTATAGAGCTTCGGCCATGGATGTCAGTGGAGTGAAGGGGATGGTGGCCGGAATAGGTGGTGGTGGAGGCGGCCAAGGTGCTGGAGTAAGGAGGGCCGAACACAAAGAAGATGTAGCAAGTGCAAAATCCAAACAAAAACAATGAAAAGAGTGAAAAAGAATAGAAAGTTACCAAACTTTTGATCTTGGATGATGGCCGAATTTTTTTAGGGTTTGAGAGACTTATTATTTTGTGAAAAATGAAGGTGATGGGCTGAAGAAAGATATGTTTAGACAAATTGAATGCGTGTTGATTTGCAAATGAAAAGGTAAAAAGAAGGTGAAAAGTCAATGGCATGTGAAAGGTTATAAAACTCTTCATATTTCTAATTTTTTTATTCATTTTTAAACACGTGAAAAATGTAAGTAAATAAAATAAAAACAAAACAAAATAATGTATGAATAAAAATAAATAAATAAATTTTAGATAAATATAAATTAATTAAGAAAATAACTTAAAAATAGAAACTAGGTTTTAAAAATTGAAAATAAAATACAGTAAGCTTTGGAAAACTATAACATCACTTTAAAATGTTTTAAAAATAAAATATATACCTAACATGTAATATTACACATATTAGAACATGATATGACAAATAAAAATATTATTTTATAAATTAAAATAGACAATTTTATTAAATAAATCAATTTACATACAATATTGTAAAAAACATAACTTTCACAATATAAATCGGATTTCAACGAAACAAAAAACAGTATTCTTGAAATTTAATATATTTTCATAATAAAGGGTAAAATTCAAAAATTAAAATATTTAAATTTTAAATTCAAAAGTCAAAGTTTGACCAGATTGACCAAAAATCCACTTTTTTCTGGAAATATCCTATTTATTCAGGTTTGAAATTATAATTCACACAAAATCAAAATATACTCTTAAAATAACAAAATTTATTCATTTTAATAAATATAATAAAGTTTTTAAATCAGGAGTTTCAATTTAAATAATTAAAATAAATAATTAAAATAATCACAAAATACTGGGTTGTTACAGGTCTGCACTATGAGGCACACTTGTGCCATTTGATGTTTTGTTTGTTCTTGAAGTCACCACTGTTGACTGTTTTGCCACGATACACACGCACACACATGTACACATGTATACATGTGTGAACATGCATGTATATATTTATTCTGTGTTGAAGATTTGCATTCATGTTAGTGTAGACTTTTGAAGTCTTGTTAGCCCATGCTTGAACTGTTTACTTGAGTATGTTGTGTGTCATCTCTATTTTTGTCTGGTTCACCACTTTGTGATTTATTGTTGCTTCTGAAGCCCTAATTTATGTTGCATTCGAGTCTGGTTTAACTGTTATATGGTCTGGTCTAGGTTGCATCAGCTTCCTTGTCCAATTGCTTGTATTCCTCTCACTATTTTGCTGGGTTGCCCTATTTAGCCTCCACATACCTGAAATATTGAAATTGAAATCTGCACTGTGATGTGCATGCTCATGTCTGAAAACTTTTTTTGTTGTTATGGTCCCGGTTGCTTTGATGTTGTGAGTGTTTGTGTTTATCCATTTTGCTGTTTGCTTTAGTGCATATTTTGCTGATCTGGTTTAATGTTCATGTGTATTGATGTCTCTTGGCTGAAATTTGAGATGCTGAGGCAATGCACAAGTGTACATGTACACATGTGTATATGCAGGCTCTTGTGCTCATGTTGTGACTTTATTTGTATTGCACCTGAATATTTGCACTTGTGTTGAATCCATTTTTTGCTTGGGTTTGACCTTGTGCACACCTGTCCCTATAATTTATCAAGTGTATATCGATGTGCATTGCATTGTGACATGTACAGTTATACACTGTCCATGTTACAAGTTGTTCGTGTATGATGAATTCAAAAGAAATGATGATGAACATCCTAAATAGCCAAGGCAAATAATATTTTCAAAAACACACATTTTATTTTACACCGCAAAAATATCTCTTTTTCAATTTTACTACACCAGTGTTTATTTTGCAGATAATTCAGATGTTAGATACATACTAGAATAGAGTTGAAGATAAATATGAGTGTTTGAGTGACATGCAGTGAGGTCAACGTTGTAAATTGAAATTTGTGATGTAATCGAAAATGTAATGTAACTGAAATTGAATTGTAATTGAAATTGCTTATATATAGTGAGAGCTCAAATTTGTACTATTCAAAATTGCAATAAAATGTTTGTTTGAATTTAAATTCCATGTTATTTATTTCATTCAACAAACATTTATTTAATTATGTGAAAAATAAAATAGTACAAATACATTTAAATGAATATATGTTTATTATCATCAAAAAAAAAATCATATACTAGCATATTCAACAAATAAAAAGAAAATCTTAGCATAGAATTACTTTTACGTACGCCTAGGAATATTTAATAGAAACTAGTTAGCCAAATATTGAAAGGGCGTGTGGATTAAGGATCTTAAGGCTAATTTAACACTGGAGGGGGATGAATAGTGTTTAATGGATTCTAAGACTTATATGGACTAATTTAAAATATTATGATATAAACAAATGCAGAACTTAATCACAAAACAATCACAGAATCAAACATAGAAGCAGAAAGTAAATAAAAAGCAGTAAAAGGAAAGAACACACCAGAATTCATATTGGTTCGGCGTTATCCTACGTCCAATCCTGTACCAAGGCAAAACCTCGTATAGATTTTTATTATACCAATGTCGAGATTACAATCCTCAATTTCTAAAGGCCTTGAGGTACCCTCCTATCTTTGAGTCCGGGGAAAACTCTCTTGATTTACGGGACATAAGATCACCCAATTGAATTCCAGGCACAACCACGCCTTATAGAGAGACTCGATAAACTTTTGATTACAAATTGATCCTATAACTCTGAATAGCACTTTGATCTTCGAGAGAGGGCAGAGAATCAAACAAGAATGATATTCTAATTTGATTCACTTGAGAATTTGGCAGAATTTCGGCACGATCTCAAAAATATAAAAATTTTAGAATATGGATTTGTGGAGAAGAAGGAGTGAAGAAAATAAGGAAATAGTTAGTTAAATAATTCGTTTGTGAAGGCTATTTATAGACCAGTAACTGTCATAACCATTCGTGAAGAGATTTAAACGAATAGACACTTCTTTTGAAAATTAAAACTTTTGAATTTAACGGCCACCGTGTCGACATGGGGTATCCCATGATGTCAACATCCCTTAGTTAAAAGCTATGTAAAATTTGTTTTAAAAATGGTATTGAAAGGAAAACAAGATGAAATGATACTGGAGTAAAATAAACTAATTTTCCTATGATTTAAAATAAAGAAGAGTAGAAAATATATTTTTAGAACGTATATATAAATTTGATTTTAAATCTCAAGTATATATATTACAAAAAATATTTAAAAATCAGTAGATAGTTTTAAAAACAAACGAAGTTTAAAACAAGAGTTTATTTATAAACAAAAACAAAGAGTATTTTAAGCTAAAACATCTTTTTGGAAATCTTTTGAAAAGATAATTTTTAAGGCTAAAACATTTTGAAAACCGGTTTTGAAAATAATTTTGAAAATCCATTTTGAAGTAGTTTTGCAAGCTTCTTCCTATAGAAAAATCTCATCACATCATGACTCGAGAACTTGTACAAAACCAGGATGTTCATGGGTTTGTAAGCCACTTGTCGTAGGTTTGTAAGCTACTTGTCATGAGTTTGTAAGCCGCTAAGAAGATAGAAATGGGTTCCATCCCAAATGAAATTTGGAATGAAGATTTCCGTGCTATTATGAAGTTTTAACAAAAACTAGACACTTATCTTGAAATCTTGATCATGATAATCTAGAGTCTTCAATCTTGATATCTCCATTCTGAATCTTGAGTCTTGAGTCTTTATACTGATCAGTCTTCAGCAATCAATGCCTGCATATATATATATATATATATATATATATATATATATGCATATACATATCTATCTAGACAATAGTGTTAGTATATATTTTATAATAAGATAAGATAAAAAGGTTGTTGTCATCAAAACCGACATCTCAGTTCCTAACAATCTTCCACTTTTTGATGATGACAACCTGTATTTATAAAATATATTTATCATACCATAACTCCTATCATAACCCCCCTTACTCCAAGCCAACTACTATTTTATAACTTCTCCCCTTTGTCATCAACAAAAACTTCTTACTAATAAATTCCCTGAACTTGATATAAGATAGTCAACCATAATATAATAGAGTAATCCATATATAAGTGTAATAAGTGCTAAGTCTAATCATAGGTATGAAATGTGATCATAAATGTGAAATGTGATCATGAGTGTGATCATAAGTGTAATCTAGAAGCAAATTAATCACATCCAATCATATTTACAGTAATTATCCAATCCAATCATATATACAAACCATAACCAATGTTTTAAATAAGTCAAGTCAATCAAGTTTAAAACACACCAATCAAATCAAACAAATAACATACATAATGACAAGACATTCCTTGGTACTTCCACCCATCTATCTTCTCCAAAGATAGGGTCTGCTTTGATGGCATCCCATTCTTCTTTATCTTTGTCGAGAGTGACTGATGGATTTCCTTCGAGATCGTCCTTATTAAGAGCTGAGATCATCCAAAACGAAGGGCGTCGAAATGTCTCTCTTGCTCCTTGATAATCTGCATTTGACTCAATTCTAAGTGGTGCTGATTACGAAGTATGAATGTAAGGATATTCTTGAAGGAAGTGAGAGTTTTCTCAAGAGTATCACTTAGATTCTTAATCGGAGAAGCCATTATTCAAAAACATAGAAAGAAATAAAAAGGGAGTGATTATAAATGAAGTTTGATAATTTATTCTATAAGAAATAGGTATGAAATAGGGGTAGAAAGTCGTTTAAAATGAGTAGACACAAGTTAGTTACATGAAATTAAAATTTGAAAGTGTAACTACTTTCTGCCCGTTGTATGTCAACATGGGGGGATGGTGGATTCGACATGCCTCTGCCTAAAGTAACAATTTGCTTTGTTTTGAATATTATGAACAAATCTATGCAACTAAATTTTTTATAATATAAAAACAAGCAATTGGAGAGACAGGTGAAGTTGAACAACATGAAATAAAAGATTTCATTAATGATTCTAGTCAACATTACATAAAATAATATAAAATTAAATAAAATAAAGAAAATACATGGATAGAACTTGAAGTAAACAAGATAACGTGAACTAAAACTAATTAAATGAAGATGAAGAAGATGATAGTCCAAGCTTTCTACTAACTTTCCCAAAGAACTTGTCGATTCTAGTGGAAATCTTATCCATTTTCTTACTCATTGATCTTTTGAGTGCCTTTTGATTTTCCACTATAATTCTTTGATTATTGAGAATGGTCTTATTGGATGGATTAGCGGGATTAGTAGGATAGTCAATACTCTCTAGGGAAGTTTCTTGATCTTCCTCTTCCTCCTCCTCCTCTTCAATTTCCATTCCTTCCTCTTCCTCTTCTCCTTCTTCCTCCATTTCTTCCATCTCTTCGTGAGCAAGCCTTTCTTGCTTTTTCTTAAGTGTTTCATATGGTTGAAACACTAATGGAATTTGTATAAGGGAAATGTTTCCATGGTTAAACACTTTTCTAGTTATAAATTCTTCCCTTTTGAAATCAACTCCAAAGTAATTAAAAATCCGAGTGAGATAAACTCCATGATATAATGTATTTTCACCCATAGTAAAATTCTTGGACCTTAGCTCATCTAAAATAACTTGAGCCCAATTGATATCATAACTTCCAAAAATTGCAAAAAGAGATTTGCAAATTTTCAAAGTTGGGTTATTGTAGTTTCCCGATCTTGGTATAAGGGTGTGTTGAATAAGAAGGTTAACAATTCTTGCTTTTGGACGAAAATAACGATTTTTGAATTCAAAATTGTCATCCCCTTCAAAGATGTGATGAAATGTCTCTTGATCATTTTCATTTATTTGAAATTTCGAGAGATTCATTCTGGTATACTTGCATCGCAAAAATATTTCCTAAAATTTCACAATCCAAAACTATTTGTGTTCCTTTAACACTACTCCAAATTTGTCCATCTTGCCCATCATAAAAACCACAATTCAAATTCGTATAAAACATCTTAACAAAATTTGGATAACATACAAAATCATTTTGTTTGTTATCTACTACATTAATAATAGAACATTGTTGAAAAATATTTTCAATTTCATAAGAAGGAAAATCTTCAAAAATAGCAAATTTCCCGTATGAATTTTACCAAAGTTTGCATAGTTGATGTAAGCTTTGATAGCTTCCGGGTCATTAAAAAAAAGTTTATGATATCTTTTGGAAGCCTAATGGTGTTAGGAGTGCTTGAAGAGGCCATTGAAGAAGTTTGAGAAGAGTTGAAGATAATGAGGATAAATTTGAAATTTAAATAAAAGTGAAAAGTGATGATAAGGAGAGTGAATTAAATAGAGATTCTATAGACATGTTCTCTGGTCAAGAGGCATCTTTCCAGAGCATTGAAGTTGGTGAAAAGGTAGAGGGAAATTTAAAAGTTTGAATTCAAATTTTAGAATCAAATTTCTGAGGAACATGTCGACATGGGATATCCAGGTATGTCGACATGTGCCTATTGAATCAAAGGACAAGTGTCTATTCCTAATTTCTAACAATTGTATATATTATATCCTATATTCTACTTACATAATTCCTATAATAACATTAAATATAATAATACTAATATATTAATAATTTAATATTTAAAATATTACTATTTTTGAATTTAAAATTCAAATATCAAGGGATAGATTTGAATTTAAAATTTAAGGAATTTAAAAAAAATCAAGCAAACAAACAAGCATCCATTCAAACAAGAAAAATTAAAAATAATGTAAATGCGTACCTATTTTTAGATCCACACTCCCATCGTCGTCTGATTCATGAATAGCAGTAAAACACAAATTTGAATTACCGTCTTCTTTTCATCGTCAACGGATGATGAGTCTGGGTCATCAAGAGTTGCTATGTATGCTTTCTTTCTTTTCCATGACGAATCATTGTTTGGAGGGAACAACTGTTTATCTAGATACGGACAATCTTTCCTATGATGCCTGACTTTATTGCAGTTGTAGCATCTATCATTTTTGATGTTCTCCGTATTATTTCTGAAATTCCTTTGATCATTTCATCTGTAATTATTCATTTTTCTATATTTTAGGAATTTTTGAAAGTTTCTTGTCATGAAAGCAATCTCCTCGTCACTGTCTGGTTCCAAATCTTCAGTTGTTGCATTAAATGCTAATGACTTCTTTCCTATAGCCTTGTTTTCTCTTCTTCCTTGCATTTGAACTTCATAAGACATCAGATTCCCAATCAATTCTTCTATTTTTATTAGACTAACATCTTTTGCTTCTTCGATTGCAAGTGTCTTTTGATCCTGTTCTTTTTTTTTTAAAGCCCTACTCCGGAGAGCAGAGCTAGGGGATACAGCTGTCCGCCACACCGACCTCCCTTTTCAGCCAGCCCAGCCAAGAGCATTAATCCTCTACCACATTTCGGCTTTGTTGAGGATAGACCGCTTAAGGCCTTAAGGGAAACAAATCTCAGTTGCGGGACTCGAACCCGCAACCTCTAGGAACTTTGTTCCATGGTTGCAAGGTAGTCCTCAACCAGCTGAGCTATGCTCACGGACTTTTTGATCCTGTTTTGGAGTGAGTGAATTTAGAATTTTTCTGACTTGGTCATCCTTCGAAAAGCTTTTTCCCAGTGCAATTAGTGAATGAACAATATCTTGAAATCGACAATACATGTCGAAAATGGACTTATTTGCATGCATTTTAAACAATCGAAACTGATTAGTTAATATGGAAATTTTAGTCTGTTTAACTTTGCTTGTTCCTTCATGAGTAACTTACATAGTTTTTCAGATTTCAAATGCAGTGCAACGATCCGAAATTTTCGATCTCAAAAATTCCAGATAGTTATGAAAAAGAAGAAAGAGAAAGAAGAAGAAGAACAGAAACATCAGCATCTCACATTCGCAGCGGATCAAAATATAATATGAACTAATAACAACTTATAAAAGAATATTATATCTGTCGATTACATTTTAATACATCAGAGTTACACATATATAGACACTGAATATACACAATTATCAAGTCTCAGATTTACAATAATATAATACAGCGGAAATACTCTATACGTTCTTGCCATCCAGCCCGTCTCCCAAGCTCCAGAACGTTCTTACCTGAAAATCTATAATACTCGGTCTGACCCGAGCATTACATCCAAGTAACACCCAGGTCAGGCTGGAAACCAGCGTTAGTAAACCCATCTAACGTGAATGACCAAAACATACAACTTATATATATATATATATATATATATATATATATATATAACCCGGGTAATTTGTATCAAATACAAATTCACCAATTATTATAGTCATTACTTATTTCACTCACAAAATTCTAAGTACCAAAACTTAGATTAACTAGTCCTATTCACTTAAATCATTTCATACTAGTTTATTAGTTTCACTTATCAATCTATAGAGAATCAAAGTGGTTCTGGGTATTTGCTAATACTCGACTCCGGTCTCTTCGAATCCAATGTTATCTAAACCCAAGTTATCCAATTAAATACAATTCAACTTTAAATACAGGGTGTCACAATAATTTATCATCAATGGATAACCATACCATCACAGTTTAAATCAAACATATCATATCACGTATCATTACGAATCATGTATTAGGAATAACAATTAATCCAAGGCTTTCAATATTATTCAATTATCTATACACAAGGTTGATTGGCCATACCATTCTAATATATTAAATTAATTACTTCCATTCTCTTTAAACCCCGCTTACTCAACATTAACTAATTATAAATCAATAAATTAATGATCCTCTAATTATCATTTTAGTTAAGTAATTAGCCTTTAATTAATTTCATCAATTAATTATCCCTAACCTTTCATAGTAATTAATTAACCATAATTAATTGCATTGATATTTAATTAATTACATTAATTAATTATATTTAATTAATTACCATCGTTAATTTACCTTAATTAGTCCCATTCAAAAATTCACTATTCTCTATTTTAACATTAATTAACTTCTTAATTAATTATTTTAATTAATCGCACCAAGTAATTAATCTCTTATCACTTCCTCTAGGTGATTATCTTCCTTATTAATTACTGAAAATAATTAAACCTTAATTATTTCCATTTATCAAATTTCTTCTTAATTAACTTCCCGTTAATTACTTACGTGAAGTAATTACTCTTTTATAACATTCAGTAATTATCCATTTATTACTTCACTAAGTAATATACTTAATTAATTACACTAGGTGATTTTCCTCAATTAGATAGTCTAATTGATTATCTCAAAGTTAATTACGTTAATTAATTAATTAAGCAATTAATCATTACTTAATTACTAGTAAATGATTCAACCCTTAATTATTCAACGTAATTTAATTACATTATAAATTAAGTAAACTTAAATAATTAAAACTCTAAGTTAAAATAAATAATTCGACTTAATAAATCAAATCTTTAAATAATCGCTTTTATATAAAAAATGATTAGGTGAATTATTAAAAGCTTGATTATGTTATTTTAACATTTGAAACACAATTATCTTACCCTATACAAGTTCAGCACTTACCTGAACAAAACCGAGTCCTCACCTCCTCTTTTCTAGGTTAACCCTTCTTTTTTTTTCATTTGAAAATTTTAAAACTGTTTAAGGTTGTAAGCAGATTCAAGAAAAAGAATTTAACCCAAAACACAAAACCAAAACAAACCGGGCTAAACACCTGAGACCACGCGACATTCACAAGTCTCCTTCAACAATTACTTCGAGTCACACAGATGCACCAAAGAAATTATCCAAATTTAAACCTTTTAAAGAAAAAATAAAAATTAAATTACTCATAATCGATCGCGAGCCCCTAGACAGTCGCCATCACCACCATTGCCGAAACCCACCTCCACTGCCTCCTTGCGCCTTCCTCTTCGCACGCGAGTCAAACACGGCTCCTAACCCTAGGTGAAAATGCAACCGCCCCCAACTTCTCCTCCTCCATGAATCGGCCCGGCCTCGCGAATCTACCCTATCGAACGCGAGTGCAATCCTCGAATGCCGACCTTCCTAACTCACGAATCCACAGCTCGATCGAAACCAAAAACAGCAACAACCCATGCTGAAGCCTTCAAGCTCGACCGAACCAGACGTGGTCGATCGCCCTTCTCGACATCGAGTCACTCGATTCGATTACGTTTTTAAGTGAATAGTTTTTCGGTTTTTTGACTGAAAATGAGGGAGAGGAAAGAAACGAATTTCGATCGGCCATTATTCTTTTTTCATTCTTTTTTTTTAAATCGAGAACTGGCAATTGCGATTTTTAGGTTGAAGAAGGCGGCTCATATCAGGGTATAGGGTAGCTGAGGTGAAAGGTTAGGTTGGCTGATAGGATGTAATAGGGTTTGACTAATTATTTTATTTTTGTTTTTCTATTCAAAATATCTCATATTATATATAGGGAAATCTCGAACTCCGAATCGGTCATGCCGCCAGGCGTTATAAGGTTTTACCCGCATTCCGAACAAAATGGAACGTGTTTCGGAGGCTTATTCGATCATATACGCAAGTTACGGAAGTAAACAATCAATTTTAAATTAAATTGATTAAAATAGTTTGTAAGCGTTTTGAGCTACCAGGGTCAAACGACAACTCCGCTTGCTAAGAAAATTAAAATCCGATAATAACTAACTATTACAGATCCAATGGAACTGGTTTCGTCGAATTCTGGGACTGTGCCTTGGAAGGCTATTTTTAAATTCAATTTAAATGATATATTATTAAAACTGAACAAATCACCTTTAAATTAAATTTTAACACTTTTACTATCTTCAGTATTAACGATATAAATTTTACAAACCCTTAAATTATTTTTAACAGGCTTAAAATTTCATATTCAATAATTTACCCAATTCCAGTTATTAAATTCAATAGTTTAATTATCAAATAAATAGTGATATTTGAATTCAAGTTAAAAAAAATTAACCTTTAAATATTTAAAATCAATTAAATATTCCAATTTAAATCGTTAGAAATTCCGGGTCATCACATTCCTCCCCCTTAAAAGAATTTCGTCCCCGAAATTACTGGTTAGGAAGAATGGTCCAATACCCGTTTACTTTTCCCCCAAAACCAACAGTTCAGCATCCTACCGACTATCTTTTATAAAGACCCCTTATTATTCTTACTAACTTTCCAAACTCACCCACAGTTTTCAAACAATACCCTTTTGCTCAATCATTCAAATTTTAATTTAAAACCAAATTTTGAATTATCAAAATTTTCTCAAAAATTTTCTAACTCCCAAAATTTTCGAAATTTTTTGCCAGTGTCTCCTTTGCGCGACTAGCCCGGTACAACAACAAAATGCCTCTACGGGCCGCCAAATTTCAATAGAAAACAAAAGGCCAAGTGGCTAGATGAAAAACCCAATCAAATTTCATATAGAAATTTTAAACACATACCTTGCCGAGAAAATTTCAATTATCATCTGAAATCAAGAATCCCAATTCTCCTCCTGCTTTATACTAGTTGTACATCTAATTTAACCATATCCAACTACAGATCCCAATACCCCTTTTATATATTTCTATTACAAATTTTAATATTTATTTCCACTTTACCACTTTAGTTTATATTTATTTTATTCAAATCGGTTATCCCATTTCCATATGAATTAAAGTTATCTTCAACTCTGAATATTTAATTTTTTTCCATCTTCCATTTATAACTGATTCATATCATTATCTTAAATTAGTTTCATTCACTAATTTATTTCAGTTCATATTTAAAATTGTTTTTTCGCTAACAAAAATTTTCCAAATTTTTTTTCTCAAAAATTTTCTAACTCCCAAAATTTTCGAATTTATTTGGCAGAGTCTTCTTTGTACAGAGGAGCTTTTGCAATTTGACAAGAGATATAAATATATATACATCGTCCCACACGGTCGGAAAAATAAAAACAGTTCATATTTCCTATTTTTATTGCGTAGGCGTACCTTTATTTAGCATTTTTAAGCAAGCGGTTTATTATTTAAGCAATTAGCGCAACCAAATCCAGCCAAACGGCCTTCAGGTACCTGCACTTACTCAATTTAAATATGTAAGTGCCATGTATAGAAAATTTATTAGCATTTTACTTACTTTCAATAGCTAAACACATGCATTTCATAAGCAACAAGCACCAAACGCTTTCCATAAGCGATTTATATGATTTAAAGCTAATTCAATTGCTTCCAACCAATTCATATGCCATTTCATTCAATTTTAATGGTTTCCAACTCAATTTCTTACGTTCAATTTATTTTTAATCCAAATAAGCTCATATTCAATTCAATTAACATCAATTTATTTAATCTCTATCAACTCATAGAATTTTAATTACTTTTGTTTACGTCAAACGACAACTATTTTTATGTAAATTCGGCGATATTTGCTTAATAGAGTATCCATTTTAGTTTATAACTACTTAAAATTAATTTCAACTCATTCTGTATTTAATTCCATTTCATTTCTAATTTATTCACCAATCATACATATGCATTTCATTTCATCTCTGCATTGGTTTCATTTTAAAACTATTTCATTGAGCTTGACAACATTCGATAGCTATATTAATATCCATTTTTCAAATAAATTTAACCCAAACTTTTATTTAATGGTCTTCTATTGTCACTCGAAACCAAGCTTTTATTTAAGTAATTTACTTCAAATTAATTCGCCTCATAACTTAAGTCCATTCTAATAACCCAATTCCAATTAAAACTTTGATTTAATTTTTATTCAATCAGACTTCATTCATTTATTATTTAAGTCAATTAACCCATTTATTCACCCCATTTTAAATTTTTACTTCACCTACTTAATTTATTTTCGAATTTATTTTATTTATACAAAACCATTCTCAATTTATTTCTACTTACCTGGGTTTTGTTTGCAACTCAAACCATGTCTATTATAATTCAATTCCATTTTATTTTAGCAACATCTCTACTTATTTTAATTCCTCATCAAATCCAAGTCAAATTCTATTTATAATTTGAGTTTATTTTCAAACTTTATTATTAACTTACAATCCATTTTATTTAACCGAGTTAAATTGTATTAATATACTCTATCAAATAATTTATTTAACTAATTAGCTTACTTCCAACTTTCATTACAAAAATCACGTCATTAAATTTCCCGAGTTCAATTTTATTTTATAATTCCAGTTTGGTCTTCTTTCATTTTTCAAAATTCTAACACTTTTATTTTAAAATTTTAGAAATGCTTTTAAATTCACATCATACTACTAAAATAGCTTTTTATAAAATAATCTTATAATTCGATGTCTCAACCATTCCATCCTTGTTCTCACATAAATTCAGTCATACGTTGATCAGGCTTAGGACTAAAAATCTATAAGTACTTAGCAGACACATTTTCAACATCCAATGGAAATACTTGGGAAAATAATTTTATTGAAAATATAGAAAACAGTTTTTCAAAATAGAGGAAATATCTTGGTGATAATTCTCTGGAAATCATCACCCCCATCCATGGTCGCAGTTACATCCTGGGTTACGTTGCCATCGCAGCAAAAGTCCATGTAACTGTAGGCACTCCACGCCCCTCGATTACGCCATGGAACCCACAACAGATCGTAGTTACATTCCAAGGTTACGTTGCCATCGCAGCAAAAGTCCATGTAACTGTAGGCATCAGCGCCCTCGATTTTTGCTGTCAAAAATGAAACTTCTCCACTCCACATAGGTCGCAGTCTACCGATGTAAAATCAAACGCAGACTGTTGGCTCTCAGCGGCACACATGACTTTCGCTATGTTACCATAGGTTGTAGTCTACCGATATAAAATCAAACGCAAACTGTTGGCTCTCAGCGGCACACACGACTTTCTCTATGTTACCATAGGTTGCAGTCTACCGATATAAAATCAAACGCAGACTGTTGGCTCTCAGCAGCACACATGACTTTCGCTATGGTCTGTAGTAGATCGTAGTGACATCGAGTTACACTGTTGTCACAACATAACCCAAATGCCTCTGTAGGCATCAGCGCCCCATGACTTTCGCTACACACTACTCATAATCCTTAGGAACTAGTTTTATCCGGACTCCTCACAGGATCAACTTTAGAACCCCCCCTTAGGGTTCAAGGCAGCACCACCCGATGGCACTCCTGAGAAGTTCATTTCAAGGGAGCGCCTTTTTCCCCATGGCCATTATCAAAAAACTTTATACTATACATGTAGTATCTTCCAAATCATACACCTAGTATGATCTCATACAAAGCTCCTTTACACAAAATCGATTATCCTAAAATCGATAATTCTCAACTAGGCTTCCAAATTTCAATATTGATTTTACCCAAAAATCAAAAGCCTTTCCAAATCAAAAGGTTCCCAAAACCTTTTTCCAAAATCCTCATAAGATCCTTTATATATATACATAAATATATATAATTTTTAAAACTTTGGATCATTTCAATCTTGTATAAAACTCCTTTTATACTTCAAAACACCTTCAAAATCCTTTTCTTCCGTCAATAGATACAACAAGGGGAGATTTATCTTATATATATAACAAAGGTATATATCTTTTTTATTCAAAATCAAATATTCAAATTTGATTACTCTTCTCAATATCAATTTCATTCAAATCTGTACGATGTACACTTATCATCCGTACGCTATACCAATCTGATCGCTCACTCGATCACACAATTTCACTTCCGAACTAGTATCGTCCACCCGACTTCCTAGTGCGGACTCAGATCTGGTTTCTTGATCAGAAATCGTCATTCTCCTTGCATAGCCATAACTATGATAGAGAATATCCAGAACCAATCAACAATCCATATCCAGGTTCGCCGTTGAAAATCGAGTGAAAAATCCCAACTCGGCTCGATAAACTATCTTGAAATTCTGTGCTCGAATCTGGATCAAATCACTATGCGAATAGAATAAAATATGTACATTCTACGTATTTAACTTCATTGATTATTAGTCAAATCTATTTACTTTCCATTCACATTCACTTAAATTTTCATTCACTTATTTACAATTGCCTCAATTTCCATTGGATTATCACTTCAATCCTTATCTCAGTTGGGTATTTAATCAATAACAGTTTGAACTCCGACCAGTTTATATTTAGAAAATAGCTTGAAAATTTTAAAAATAGATAAGTAGTTTAAAAGTAATTATTAATTTGCAAAATAGCTGTAAAATAGTTAATAATTGCAAAATAGTTGGAAATTAGTTAAATAGTTTCAGAAATTTTAGATAATTGCAAAATAGTTGTAAAATAGTAATTAATTTGTCAAATAGTTAGAAAATAGTAATTAGTTTATAAAACAGTTGGAAAATTGTTAAATAGTTCCAAAAATAATCATAAACAAGTATAAAATAATTTGGCTTTAAAAAGAAAGGTTGTATTTATATTAAATAGCTTGGAAAAATAAGCTTATATTAAAACAATCTATATTGAAAATAGTCCAGAGTCAAAACTGTTCACTTCCCCAACAATTCAATTTAGATTTCCACTTCCATTTAATTGACTCAAATCCAATTTAAATAACTCCAATTTCCATTGGACTTGATTTATTCCCTATTCAAGTTGAATTTATTCTCAATTTCTTTCCAACTTCGAATCAAATTCCATTTGATTTTTACTTATTCAACTTTAATTACAGTTCCAAATTATTCAAATAAATTTAGACTAATTTCAAATTGAATCCACTTCAATTTCAAATCATTTCAATTCAACTTAAATTTTCCATTTGAATTTTTGAACTTATCCACCTTTAATCACAAATCCAATTAATTCAAATCAGATTCAATTTGAAAGAATTCAATTCAAATCTCAAATTTAAACCATCCCAATTATATAAATTCGAGTCAAAATTTTATTTTTTTTAAATGTTGATTTAATCCTTTAAATCAAATCAACTTATATCTTTATACCATTTAATTCTGAATTCATTTCAAACTTATCTTCATTTATTTTTAATCTGGTTGTATTTCTATTACCACTTAATTTAATTCCAATTCAAGATTTCAGTTTGGTTGTATTTTGTATTACTTCTTAATTTAATTCCAATAATTTAACAACCAATCACCTAAATATTTATTAGAAGGAAATACTGCTTTATATATCAAAAGATATTTTTATATAAAATCATTTAAAACCTTTATATAAGAAAATAACAAGTACGCTCTCATACACACACACACACACACACACACACACACACACACTCAACTCATCCTAGAGTACTACGGACTCTATTTAAGGAGTTATCCCAACCAGAGCCAAGCTTCTCGCTTAACCTTTCAGCTCTGATACCAACTGTAACGACCCGAAATTTTCGATCCCGAAAATTCCAGATAGTTATGAAAAAGAAGAAAGAGATAAAAGAAGAAGAACAACAGAAACATCAACATCTCAGATTCGCAGCGGATCAAAATATAATATCAAATAATAGCAACTTATAAAAGAATATTATATCTGTCGATTACATTTTAATACATCAGAGTTACACATATATACAGACACTGAATATACACAATTATCAAGTCTCATATTTACAATAATATAATACAGTGGAAATACTCTATACGTTCTTGCCATCCAGCCCATCTCCCAAGCTCCAAACGTTCTTACCTGAAAATCTGTAATACTCGGTCTTACCCGAGCATTACATCCAAGTAACACCCGGATCAGGCTGGAAACCAACGTGAGTAAACCCATCTAACATGAATGACCAAAACATACAACTTATATATATAACCCGGGTAACTTGTATCAAATACAAATTCACCAATTATTATAGTCATTACTTATTTCACTCACAAAATTCTAAGTACCAAAACTTAGATTAACTAGTCCTATTCACTTAAATCATTTCATTCCAGTTATTAGTTTCACATATCAATCTATAAAGAATCGAAGTGGTTCAGGGTATTTGCTAATACCCGACTCCGGTCTCTTCGAATCCAATGTTATCTCAACCCAAGTTATCCAATTAAATACAATTCAACTTTAAGTACAGGGTGTCACAATAATTTATCATCAATGGATAGCCATGCCATCACATTTTAAATCAAACATATCATATCACATAGCATTACGAATCACGTATTAGGAATAACAATTAATCCAAGGCTTTCAATATTATTCAATCATCTATACACAAGGTTGATTGGCCATTCCATTCTAATATATTAAATTAATTACTTCCATTCTCTTTAAACCCCGCTTACTCAACATTAACTAATTATAAATCAATAAATTAATGATCCTCTAATTATATTTTAATTAAGTAATTAGCCTTTAATTAATTTCATCAATTAATTATCCCTAACCTTTCACGGTAATTAATTAACCATAATTAATTGCATTGATCTTTAATTAATTACATTAATTAATTATATTTAATTAATTACCATCATTAATTTACCTTAATTAATCCTATTCAGAGATTCCCTATTCTCTATTTTAACATTAATTAACTTCTTAATTAATTATTTTAATTAATCACACCAAGTAATTAATCCCTTATCACTTCCTCTAGGTGGTTATCTTCCTTATTAATTACTGAAAATAATTAAACCTTAATTATTTCCATTTATCAAATTTCTTCTTAATTAACTTCCCGTTAATTACTTACCTGAAGTAATTACTCTTTTACAATATTCAGTAATTATCCATTTATTACTTCACTAAGTAATATACTTAATCAATTACACTAGGTGATTTTCTTCAATTAGATAGTCTAATTTATTATCTTAAAGTTAATTACGTTAATTAATTAATTAATTAATTAATTAATTAATTAATTAATCATTACTTAATTACTAGTAACTGATTCAACCCTTAATTATTCAACTTAATTTAATTACATTATAAATTAAGTAAACTTAAATAATTAACTCTCTAAGTTAAAATAAATAATTCGACTTAATAAATCAAATCTTTAAATAATCGCTTTTATATTAAAAAAATGATTAGGTGAATTATTAAAAGCTTGATTATGTTATTTTAACATTTGAAACACAATTATCTTACCCTATACAAGTTCAGCACTTACCTGAACAAAACCGAGTCCTCACCTCCTCTTTTCTTGGCTTAACCCTTTTTTTCAGTTAAATTTTTTAAAACTGTTTAAGGTTGTAAGCAGATTCAAGAAAAAGAATTTAACCCAAAACACCAAACCAAAACAAACCGGGCTAAACACCTGAGACCACGCGACATTCACGAGTCTCCTTCAACAATTACTTCGAGTCACACAGATGCACCAAAGAAATTATCCAAATTTAAAGCTTTTAAAGAAAAAAAATAAAAATTAAATTACTCACAATCGATCGCGAGCCCCCAGACAGTCGCCATCACCACCATTGCCCAAACCCACCTCCACTGCCTCCTTGCGCCTTCCTCTTCGCACGTGAGTCAAACACGGCTCCTAACCCTAGGTGAAAACGCGACCGCCCCCAACTGCTCCTTCTCCATGAATCGGCCCGGCCTCGCGAATCTACCAAATCGAATGCGAGTGCAATCCTCGAATGCCGACCTTCCTAACTCGCGAATCCACAGCTCGATCGAAACCAAAGATAGCGACAACCCATGCCGAAGCCTTCAAGCTCGGCCGAACCAGACGTGGTCGATCGATCCTCTCGACATCGAGTCACTCGATTCGATTACGTTTTTAAGTGAATGGGTTTTCGGTTTTTGGATTGAATATGAGGGAGAGGAAAGAAACGAATTTCGATCGGCCATTATTCTTTTTTTTTAAATCGAGAACTGGCAATCGCGATTTTTAGGTTGAAGAAGGCGGCTCATATCAGGGTATAGGGTAGCTAAGGTGAAAGGTTAGGTTGGCTGATAGGATGTAATAGGGTTTGACTAATTATTTTATTTTTGTTTTTCTATTCAAAATATCTCATATTATATATAGGGAAATCTCGAACTCCGAATCGGTCATGCCGCCAGGCGTTATAAGGTTTTACCCGCATTCTGAACAAAATGGAACGTGTTTCGGAGGCTAATTCGATCATATGCGCAAGTTACGGAAGTAAAAGATCAATTTTAAATTAAATTGATTAAAATAGTTTCTAAGCGTTTTGAGCTGCCAGAGTCAAACGACAACTCCGCTTGCTATGAAATTAAAATCCGATAATAACTAACTATTATAGATCCAATGGAACTGGTTTCGTCGAATTCTGGGACTGTGCCACGGAAGGCTATTTTTAAATTCAATTTAAATGATATATTATTAAAACTGAACAAATCGCCTTTAAATTATATTTTAACACTTTTACTATCTTCAGTATTAACGATATAAATTTTACAAACCCTTAAATTATTTTTAACAGGCTTAAAATTTCAGATTCAATAATTTACCCAATTCCAATTATTAAATTCAATAGTTTAATTATCAAATAAATAGTGATATTTGAATTCAGGTTAAAAAAATTAACCTTTTAAATATTTAAAATCAATTATATATTCCAATTTAAATCGTTAAAAATTCCGGGTCGTCACATGCAGACTGACAAAAAGACACTCTATTAAACTCATTCCTATCTAATGAACAAAATAATATATTCATGACCTTTGAGTTATTTTGTGCAACACCCTTTTGCTCAACAGTCCACTGGTTAAACTCGGTAGTTGCTTCAACATACTCAGTTTATGTGATATTCCAAGTATCTAATCCTACTGATTGTAAATAAATTTTCATTCTACAAGCCCAATATGCATAATTATTGCCGTTGAAAAATGATGGTCTGATAGTAGATTGACGTTCTACAAATGAACTAGTGTTAGTGTTAACAGAACTAGTGCCAGAGTTGACAATACCGGTATTGGTAGCCATTAAAACAATTTTCAAGTTTCAGATTATGAAAACTACGAAAGCCAATGCTCTTATACCAATTGAAAGGGAGTGGGGATTAAGGATCTTAAGGCTAATTTAACAGTAGAGGAGGGTGAATAATGTTTAATGGATTCTCAGACTTATATGGACAAATTTAAAACATTATGATATAAACAAATGCAGAACTTAATCATAGAACAATCACAGAATCAAACACAGATGTAGAATGTAAATAAAAAACAGTAAAAGAAAAGAACACACCAGATTTTATACTGGTTCGGAGTTACCCTACGTCCAGTCCTATACCAAGGCAAACACCTCTTACAGATTTTTATTATACCAATATTGAGATTACAATCCCCAATTTCTAAAGGCCTTGACGTACTCTCCCGTCTTCAAGTCTGGGGCAAACTCTCTTGATTTATGGGACACAAGATCACCCAATTGATTTCCAAGCACAACCATACCTTATAGAGAGACTTGATAAACTTTTGATTACAAATTAATCCTATAACTCTGAATAGCACTTTGATCTTCGAGAGAGGGCAAAGAATCAAATACGAATGAGATTTTAATTTGATTCACTTGAGAATTTCAGCACGATCTTAAAAATATGAAATTTTTAGAAGATGGATTTGTGGAGAAGAAGGAGTGAAGAAAATATGAAAATAGTTAGTTAAAAAATTCGTTTGTGAAGGCTATTTATAGACCAGTAACGTCATAACCATTCGTGAAGAGATTTAAACAAATAGACACTTCTTTTGAAAATTGAAAATTTTGAATTTAACGGCCACCATGTCGACATGGGGTATCCCATGATGTCCACATCCCTTAGTTAAAAGCTATGTAAAATTTGTTTGAAAATGGTATTGAAAGGAAAACAAGATGAAATGATTCTAGAGTAAAATAAACTAATTTTCCTATGATTTAAAATAAAGAAGAGTATACAAATATATTTTTAGAATGTATATATAAATTAGATTTTAAATCTCAAGTATATATATATTATAAAGAATATTTAAAAATCACGAGGTTTAAAACAAGAGTTTATTTAAAAAGAAAAATAAAAAAATATTTTAGGGCTAAAACATCATTTTGAAAATCATTTGAAAAGATAATTTTTAAGGCTAAAACATTTTGAAAAGCAGTTTTGAAAATCATTTTTAAAAACCATTTTGAAGTAGTTTTGCAAGCTTCTTCCTGCAGAATATCTCATCACATCAGGACTCGAGAACTTGTACAAAACCAGGATGTTCATAGGTTTGTAAGCCACTTGTCGTAGGTTTGTAAGCTACTTGTCGTGGGTTTGTAAGCCACTGAGAAGATAAAAATGGGTTCCATCCCAAATGAAATTTGGAATGAAGATTTTCGTGCTGTTATGAAGTTTTAACAAAAACTAGACACTTATCTTGAAATCTTGATCTTGATACTCTAGAGTCTTCAATCTTAATATCTCCATTCTGAATCTTGAGTCTTGAGTCTTTATACTGATCGATCTCTAATAATCAATACCTGCATATATACACACACACACACACACACACACACACACACACACATCCTGCATATACATATCTATAGTGTTAGTATATATTTTGTAATAAGTAAAGTTAAAAAGGTTGTTGTCATCAAAACCAACATTTTAGTTCCTAACAAAAATCACATTAAGTATAGATATAATAATAACGTATAAGTCATAAAGTATAAAATAAATAAGTTAATAAATAACAATAAACTATATGAAAAGGAAGTTAAGAATAATTACGGGAATTAATCCAAAATTAAAAGGAGAAATAAGGAGCTTCCCTTATATGGCCTTAATGGTTACATGCGGGTGTGCTTTATATTTATATATTATACATACATACATACATACATGCGTACGTACATACGTACATACGTACGTACATACGTACATACATACATACATACATACATACATACATACATACATACATACATGTTAGTATAACTTCATAAGATTGGAGAGCGGAATATGACTAAGTAATAGGGATGCCAGGTTAGTTAAAAGTACACAGAAGTCTATCAAGCTAGTCTGACTACCAGTAGTGTGACTTTAAAAGTGATGTGAGACATTGCTTATAATAACCAATAAGTATCTATGATGCACGCGAGATTAGTCTCAATTCTGCAGGGTAAGCCTGCCCAGCTAATCTGGCTACCACCACCTACGAATAGTCGGACTAGTGTAAGAGCCACGGTTTGGTTTATGGGTCAAAGAACAGATATCCCAGGATGAGCATGCTTTAGGATTGGAGGTATTAACTGGCTATTGTTGGGTCTGCCTCCTACCCATTCAAGAAGTATTAAATGATCTAGATTAATTTTTAGGTTTGGTAGAGGAAATCTTTGGAGAGGTTCCACTTCTAGGTTGAGGTATTAAGTGGTTATTGGTGGATCTGCATCTTCCCCATTTAAGAAGTATTAATTTCTTAAATGGTCTTATGGAATTTCTTACGATATCATCTAGGAAGTACTAGAGAGGGTTTCGTCTTGGGTCTAGGTATTAAATGATGGGAATCCACCTAGGGTATCGGTATTAAATGGTCGAAGTCTGCCAATTTCCCATTAAAAAGGTCATAAATGACTCGGGTACTTTCTCTTGCATCGTTAGGATATAGTTGATAGAAATGGGTCATTGGACCAAGTATATTCCATAGTTACATTACACTCGCATTATAGTTGTGAAGCTAGATTGAAAAGGGCCATTGGCCCATAGTTGGAGAAATATTGTAGAGTTGGACTCGTAGAGTCGTTGGATTACAATTAGAGGTATACTCAGAAAGGTACAGTTAGGAAAATGCATAAGGCATAATACTCATCTAAATGATACTACTCGAGTACTATTGTGGTAAGACTTGAGGTTTTCATTCACGAGGCATTAATGTTCTAATTCTCCTCATTACAACCCTTAGGTTAGTGGGAATGGTACCAATGACGAAGCATGAAGGAGGCAGTGAAGACCGATGGAAGTGTAACTATTTATTTATGCTTTATTTTGATGTACCCAAATTTTAGACTAACTGACGTTTTATTTTAAACATTTCACATCATGTTCTAGATATTTGGAATACTATACTTTTGAGATTAAGAAATATGTGAAATGGATACTTATTTATTATTATATTTTATCCCTTCTTGTTGTGAGAATCTAAAAGCACAGATAGGCGGCTCTTTATATTCTCCAATCAATTTTTCCAACTAATAGCCGACTATAATACAGACCTAAGGTTCGATGGACTTTTATTGGATAAAAAATTAGGCCTATTCCAAAGAGGGTTGTTATATTTGATATTAGAGCTTAGGTTACCTAATCAATAGGAATAGGTATATGCGAGAGTACGTATTTGTTATTTTTTTAAATATTTTTCAAAACCCTGCTATATATTTGATTGTACATATATTGACATACGTGAATACACTAGTAAAACTTTATTTTAGCAAGTAATACCATTGTAGGAGTTCGGGATTAATGGTTGTGACCGTATATTCTTGGAGTTGGAATGGGGAGACAAGGTTAAGAGGAGGATAGCTACATGGCACATAAAGGTAGAGGCATTGAATTTTGGGCTTGGTTCGAGTCTCGATTTATGTCCAAAAGCTGATGTAAGTATGCAATTGGGTAATTTTATCCAAACGAGGCAGGAGGCGCCAAGGTGAAGGAGTATATTAATAAGTTCGTGGAATTAGCTAAGTTTGGAATGAGCCTATTGACACCCCAACGAAGAAGGCAATGAAGTTTTTAAAAGATCTAAATTCTCCACTTAGAGAGCTATTTTAACTCATGTTCCCGCGGACGCCACCTATGAGACGTTAGTTGAAATGGTCATGCTTCAAACAATTGATATAGAAGAAAAGGAGAAAGTATGATAATCGCATAGAACAAAGAAAGGAGGATTCTGGACATATAAGAAAGCCAAAGGGAAGATCAAGAAAGGATATGTGGTATGTTGTAGATGTCAGAAGAAGGGATACATTGCTAAGGACTGCAAAGTGAGTTTGATGAGAGAAGAGTTCAAGGGGAGTTGGTATAATTGCTATCAAGAAGGGCACTACAAGAACCGGTACTCGAGACTAGCAAAGGAGATACAAGGTGGGCAAGCTTATGCCATTGAGGTTGTACCTGTCTCATGTAGACCTCCTCTTAGGGATAAAGTTAATCTTATATATCATACATACATACGTACATACATACATACATACATGCATACATACATACATGCATACATACATACATACATACATACATATATATATATATATATATATATTAGTATAATTTTGTAAGGTTGGAAGCGGAATATGACTAAGTAATAGGGATTCCAGGTTAGTTAAAGTTACATAGAACTCTATCCAGCTAGTTTGACTACCAGCAGTGTGACTTTGGAAGTGATGTGAAACATTGCTTATAACAACCAATACGTAGCCAAGGTGGACGCGAGGTCAGTCTCAATTCTATAGGGTAAGCCTACCCAACTAATCTGGCTACCAGCACCTACGAATAGTCGGACTAATGTGAGAGCTATGGTTTAGTTTACGGGTCAAAGCATTGGTATCCCAAGACGAGCATGTTTTGGGATTAGAGGTATTAACTGGCTATTATTAGGTCTGCCTCCTTCCTATTAAAGAAGTATTAAATGATCGGGATTAACTTTTAGGTTTGGTAGAAGAAATCTTTGGAGATGGTCCACTTCTAAGTTGATGTATTCAGTGGTTATTGGAGAATCTGCCTCTTCCCCTTTTAAGAAGTTTTAAGTTCTTAAATGGTCTTACCGAATTTTTTACGATATTAGCTAGGAAGTACTAGAGTGGGTTTCGCCTTGGTTTAGGTATTAAATGATAGGAATCTAACTATGGTATTGGTATTAAATGGTCGAAGTCTGCCAATTTCCCATTAAAAAGGTCATAAGTGACTCGGGTAATTTCTCTCGCATCGTTAGGATATGGTTGACAGAAATGGGTCATTGGACCAAATATATTCCATAGTTGCATTATACCTGCATTATAGTTGTGAAGTTAGATTGAAAAGGGCCATTGGCCCATAGTTGGAGAAATGTTGTAGAGTTGAACTGGGAGAGTCGTTGGATTACAATTAAAGGTATACTCAGAAAGGTACAGTTAGGAAAATGCATAATACATAATACTCATCAAAGTGATGCTACTCGAATACTATTGTGGTAAGACTTGAGGTTTTCATTCACCAGGCATTATTGTTTTGACTCTCCTCATTACAACCCTTAAGTTAGGGGGAACGACACTGATGATAAAGCATGAAGGAGGCAGTGAAGGCCGATGGAAGTATGACTATTTATTTATGTTCTATTTTGATGTACCTAGATTTTTGACTACTTGACATTCTATTTTGAACATTTCACATCATGTTCTGGATATTTGGAATACTATATTTTTGAGATTTAGAAATATATGAAATGGGTATTTATTTACTATTATATTTTATCGCTTCTTGTTGTGAGAATCTGAAAGCACAGATAGGAGGCTCTTTATATTCTCTAATCAAATTTTCCAACTAATAGCTAGCTATAAAACAAACTTAAGGTTCGATGGACTTTTATTGGATCAAAAATTAGGCCTATTCCGAAGTGGGTTGTTATATTTGATATTAGAGCTTAGGTTTGCCAATCAATAAGAATAGGTATATGTGAGAGTATGCATTTGTTATTTTTTTAAATATTTTTCAAAATCCTACTATATATTCGAATATACATATATTGACATACGTGAATACACTAGTAAAACTTTATTTTAGTAAGTACTACCATTGTAGGAGTTCGGGATTAATGGTTGTGACCATATATTCTTGGAGTTGGAATGGGGAGACAAGGTTAAGAGGAGGATAGCTGCATGGCACATAAAGTGAGAGGCGTTGGATTACTAGACTATAGTCATTGAGTAGAATGATGATGAAGAAATTACTTGGGTTTGGATCGAGTCATGATTTATGTCCAAAAAGCAATTGTAAATCTGCAATTGGAGAATTTTATCCAAATGAGGCAGGGGGACGCCAAGGTGAAGGAGTATGTCAATAAGTTCACGGAATTTGCTAAGTTTGGAATGAGCCTATTGACACCCTAGCGAAGAAGGCGACGAAGTTTGTAAAAGGTCTAAATTCTCCACTTAGGGAGCTACTTTAACTCATATTCCCGCAGATGCCACACATGAGATGTTAGTTGAAATGGTCATGCTTCAAACAATTGGTATAGAAGAAAAAGAGAAAGTATGATAATTGCATAGAACGAAGAAAGGAGGATTCTTGACAGACAAGAGAGCCAAGGGGAAGATCAAGAAAGGATATGTGATATGTTGTAGATGTCAGAAGAAGGGATACGCCGCTAAAGACCATAAAGTGAGTTTCATGAGAGAAGAGTTCAAGGGGAGTTGGTACAATTGCTATGAATAAGGGCACTGCAAGAAATGGTGCTCGAGACTAGCAAAGGAGAGACAAGGTGGGTAAGCATATACCATTAAGGTTGTACGTGTCTCACGCAGACCTCCTCTTAGGGATAAAGGAAAAGTTGTGACGAAAGATAAAACTATTGTTTTTGGAAATACTATTCGTGCCTTATTTGATTCAAGAGCATCAAATTTATTCATTGCCAGAAATGTAGTTAACTCTTTAGAAGTAAAAATCCATTGTATCACTAACTCCATAGCCGTGTCAAATCCTGTTGGGGGTCAACACACCTTTATATGATTTGTAAAGACCTCGTGGTGGATATATGTGGGAGTCAGCAGAATAGGGATTTTACGGCTAAATTAACACTAGAAGGGAAGAGTGAGTAATGTTTAATTTACTATAGGAATGTTATTTAAATAATTTAAGATTTTACTTGGAATGATGGAAAACAATCACAGAATCAAAGTACAGATAAAAGTAAATGTAGTAAAAGTAAAACAGGAAAGAACCCATTGAGATTATATACTGGTTTGGAGTTACTGTACATTCAGTTCCACACAATTCCTTGTGCGCATTTCTTTTCAACCAATAGATGCAAATATATTCTTGATTTCAAGGCTACGAAACACACCCTTCAGAATCCCGGTCTCTGGGTAGAGCCACATGATTTTTAGGCCACAAGCACACCCTTTAGATTTATGGTCTACTAAGCACACTCAATTGATTTAAACAGACTACAATCTCACTTACTTGGATTTCAGGAATACCAGGCACACCACAGAATACAAGAGTATGATTTGATAAATTTTATAGACTCAGATCTTTCATCTTGATTACAATCGATTCTATAACTTTTGAATAATACTTTGATCTTGAGAGATGAAAAATCAGAGAGTATATGAAAGAGAACCCGCATAATAATGATCAAATTTGATTTTGTTTCAATTTCGGCAGAGTTTCGGTATAAATTGTTTTAGAATTCAAGAGAATGAAAATAGGAAAGAAAAATAAGAAAGTAGTTAATAATAATTCATTTGGAACTCTACAATATATAGGGAAACAACGGCCATGTCCATTCGTAAAGAGGAAATACGAAAAGACACTTTAATTAAAAATTTAAATTTTGATATTTACGGCTAATATGTCGACATACGGGAATTGGATACGTTGACATATCCTTCACAAAATTGAAAAATACTTTACAAAAATTATTTTGAAAATTTGTTACTTTGTAAAATAATTTAATGCTTTGCAGAATCATATAAATATAGTTTATAAAAATTTTAATCAAAATATAACTTAATAAAACTTTATAAAATAATGAAATATTTAATAAGAGTATCCAACATAATGTAAATAATATATGTAAAATCAATATGGTTATAAATTATTATAGTATAAAAAAATTCATTAAACTTAAAAACACTAATAATATCTTAATAACAATAAGAGATTTGAAAATCATTTTGGAAAATATTTTGAAAAGATTGTTTTAAAAATAAAATGTTTGATAAACGATTATAGAATAAAATTAGAGAAGGCGAGAGAGATCAGGAAAGTGCTATCAAGGTTTTAATATCAATTCTATGATTATATAACTTACCTGGAATATCTTGAATTCTCGAACACTTTAATGCTCATGAACCTTCATTCTTGAAATCCTGAAACTTTATATCAACATCTTGATACTGTACGGTCTTCTTAATAATTACTTGTATAGTATCCTGCACTATACACTATACATATCTTGATAAAACGTTAGTATCTATACTTTATATAATGTCATATAGTTGTTATCATCAAAACAAATACCTAAGGTACTAATCAATCTCCCTCTGCTTGATAATGACAACTCTATATATAAAATACATTATAACTCCCCTTGAGTTACAAAACTCACCCTTAATCTATGCCTAGATTTTATATATTTCCCCTCCCTCTTTGTTATTAATAGAAATAGCTAACTAAAATTATAACTCTAACACTAACTCTTATTATAATCCTAACTCTAACTTTCCTAAATAAAGTACTAATCAATCTATATAAGAATTATATATAATGATTATGAGAAAGATTATACACGAAAATAAGTGATATGTAAAATGAAATAATCAATCCAAATATTTATCCAATCAAACAAAGTTTATGTCATACAACATTCAAACAAATCCACATAAATCAAAACAAATCAAACCAAGTATTATTATTTATATACAATTAAATCTAATTAAACTAGACATTTAGAGGAACTTTAATCCACCTATCAAGGCCAAAGGTTGGATCCACTTTGATAGCATCCTAATCTTCATCATATTTTTTATGGTGCGCTCTGGATCGGTGGTTGGTTCTTCTTTGTTCAGGAAAGAAATCATCCACTGAATCGCGTCGAAATGCCTTTCTTGCTCCTTGATCATCTGCATTGACTTTATTCTAAATTCTTCTAGTTTCTTAGGACAAAAGTAAGAATGTTCTTGAATGATTCAAGAGTTTTTCAAGGTTTTCGGTTAGTTTTTCGATAAAAGAATCCATTATTTTGATTTTAGAGTTTAGGAATGCAAAGTAAGAAGAAAGAGAGTAGATAATAATGATTCTTTGGTCTTAACAGATATTTAAAGGAATGCAAATTCATTGGAAATGAATAGACATTTTCTATCTATTCAATTGTCAAAAATAATTCTTTTTGAAAATCTACCATTGTATATTGACATAGATGCCTAGCGTATGTCGACATATATGTAGAAATTTTCAAAACAACTTTGTTTTGATATTCTAATGTATTTAGCTTATACTATTATGCCGTTATGTTTTTCAAATATGATAAAATATGTATAACAGCAAGGAAATAAATTTTCATTGATACTTCGATAGAGATTACATAAAACACAAAGAAATGAAAAGATACATAAGATTCAACATAAACTAAAACTAGAAAATCCAAATACAAGATAGTTGAAACAACTAAAAAGAAGCGAATGAAGATGATGAAGAACTACAAGCTTGAGAATGATCTTTCCAAACAATTTATCCATTTTTTTGAAAAGTAAAGTAAATTTTTTGAAATGATTTCTTGAGCTTCCTTTGGTTACAAATGATTTTCTCTTGATTTTTTAGAATATGTTTGTTGGATGGATTTGGTGGCACGTTGATACTTTCCACAAAATTATCCTCCTCCTCTTCTTGTTCTTCCTCCTAGACTTTCATTCCATCTCCTTCCTCTTCCTCTTCTTCTCTTCTTCCCAAACCAACCTTTGTTCCTTTTCTGCAAGAATTTCATAAGACTCAAAAAGGATGAAATATGCATAAGTGAAATGTTGGCCTTATCAAATATCTTTCGAGGAATTGTTTCCTCTCTTTTAAGGTCAACACCTAAATAGTTGAAAATAAGAGTAAGTTACATACTATGAAAAGGTTTGTTTCATGTTTATAAAGTTTTTTAGGAAAGATTTCATCCAAAATAACTTGAGACCAATTTATGTCGTATCAAACATAAATTGCAAAAAGGGCTTTCAAAACTTTTTGATTCGGGTTAATATAATTACCCGTTCTAGAAGCAATTCTTTATCGCAAAAGAAGTGTGGCGGCCCACCGTTTTGGATAATTTAAGTCGACAATAAACTACACATGTCTAACTCAAATCATTCAAAATGGAAGATTATCAATGGGGTAAATACAGAAAATAAGTAGAAGAAAAATAATAATCGGAATCTCACAGTGGAGTGAAAAAATATAATAATCATATAAACAGTTCATGAAGCTGTTTTACAATATAAATTTAACTTTCATCTTACAACATAATTCGACTACAATAAGAAAACATATCAAATAATGTAGTGGAATAATACTAATAAATATGATCACCAGTCTTCATCTTCAATGAATAACGTCTTTAAACACTGAAATACTCAGGCTGACCCAAGCATAATAAAAAGACAAAACATTCTAGTCGGAAACTAAAAGTTTTTATGTAAGTTAAATCAATATCATTAGAAATAAGGGTACATGTAAGTTAAGAGATTTTACAGGGTTTTCCATCTCCTAAGGATATGTTAAACTATCTATATATATAGTAAGATATGCTATATATGTAGTGTTTATCGGTAAAGTATTAAAATAGCATTAAGGCTTTACATTGACACCCCTTAACACATTTTTACGCAGGTAGTCTGTGCAGGTCCTTTAACACAATCGGTAATCTCGATAGTCAATGAGTTCCCTATAGGTACCACACTAAAACAAAATCATAGTGGGCTCATATAAGGATAATCGTATGACAGGCACATGAGGTAATGCCTAAGGTAGGATTCTACCAGCTTACCATTTCTGATTGTTCATAACACATCGCTACAACGACAACTGACCGAGTTCATCACCCTCAAAAATCAAATTAAGGTGCACTAATCAAGTCAAAATCAATATAGTAATAGAAGAGGTGATAGCCCCTATAGGCAGCTAACCCTTTGGCCAGACATGAGCTCCTATTTTAGTCATTTCAAACTAATACAAGTGTCAGGGTCATCCATCATCGTTCTCTTTCTTTATTCTAGTAAACGTCGCCAATTACACCTCTACATTATGGATAACATCCACTACATACATGTTTTATCAAGTGGTTCTGATATTGACAAAGTGTATGTCAATATTCGACCCTAGTCTGTTTAACAACAAATGTCATTTTCACATCGGTTGGTTCTTCAAAATTTGAAGAAAAGGGTCATACTTCAAATCAAAATATCGAATTCACTTTAAAAGTATAAATCATACTTCATATCATTATTTAAATCAAAAAAGTTTAATTTTAGTCAGTTTCGACTTTGAATCGGTATGAGATTTAGTCGCTTTCGAAATTTAACAGCTTTGAAGTTAAAATAGTTTGGAAGATTGAAAACAGTTTATATATTAAAATAGTTTGAATACTAAAATAGTTTATATATTAAAATAAATTAAATATTAAAATAGTTTATATGTAAAGGTATTTTGAATTAAAACCGTTTCTTTCTTTTCTCAACAATATAAACTAAGGTTCAAATTGCAAATCAAAACGCATTCAATTTTTTGAGTCTCAATTCAAGTCAACTTCAAATTAAAAATTCAATTTAAATCAAATTCCATCCAAAATAGTTTCAAATTTTACTCAAATTCAATTTAAACGATTATATTCAAATAGCTGAAAGTTTCAATTAAAATTCTCATTTAAAACAATTTAATGTAAATCCATTTCACATCCAAAATTCGAAACACCAATTTAAACCATTTTAATTAAAATAAATTCAAAGTTTAAATTAAAATTTAAAACTTTAAAGTAATTCACTTTCGACAAATTTGAATCATATATCAATTTGAATTATACACACCTACGGCCCAGTGATCAGCTGTTTCAGTTTTAGTTACATGGATGGATATATATCATCTTAACCTATATTGTCATAGGTGTATATCATTTCAACCTATTTCTTGTTCAATTTCAAAATAATTGAAATGACAATTTATCTCATTTAAAACAATTTAATGTAAATCCATTTCACATCCAAAATTCGAAACACCAATTTAAACCATTTTAATTAAAATAAATTCAAAGTTTAAATTAAAATTTAAACCTTTAAAGTAATTCACTTTCGACAAATTTGAATCATATATCAATTTGAATTATACACACCTACGGCCCAGTGATCAGCTTTTTCAATTTTAGTTACATGGATGGATATATATCATCTTAACCTATATTGTCATAGGTGTATATCATTTCAACCTATTTCTTGTTCAATTTCAAAATAATTGAAATGACAATTTATACGATGTCAATAATTTACATGATGATGACAGGGATATATCAAAATAAACGATCGTTAGCAATGTATTCACAACATCATCCATCATATCAATCAATAGGCATACATATGCAATCAATAACCAAATCAATCAATATATCACTACAGTCACTAGTTATCAAATTTCGGGGTATTTAACCTGTTATTCAATTCAACATTAATTTAAATGTCAATTCAGTCCGATATTAAGCACAAATTCAATCAAATATCAATTTAAATTTACTAAACAACAATCAATAAAATTCATCATATTATGATTTTTTTAATTTAACTTGCATCATAAATTTTAGTATGCACAATTCCTTCTATAGATTTCTTTTCAACTAGTAAATGATAATACAATCTCCATTTCATAGCTACGAAACACACCCTCCAGAATCCCGACCTTTGGGTAAAGCTGCTTGATTTCTGGGCCACAAGCACACCCACTAGATTTATAGGCTACTAAGCACATGCAATTGATTTAAACGGGCTATAATCACCCATACTTGGATTTCATGGATACCAAGCACACAATAAAGTATAAGAGTATGATTTAATAGAGTTTATAGACTCAGATCTTCGATGTTGATTACCATTGAACTTATAGCTCTTAAATAGAAATTGATCTTAAGAGAGATGAGAAATCAGAGAGTGTGTGAAAGAGAATCAATTTAGTAGTGACTGAATTTGATTCTAGTTGAATTTTAGCAAAGTTTCGATAAAAAATGTTTTAGAATTCAAGAAAATGAAAAGAGGAGAGAAAAATAAGAAAGTAGTTAATAAAATTCGTTTGGAAGTTTACTATATATAGGAAAACAACGGTCATGTCCATTCGCGAAGAGAAAAGCGAAAAGACACTTCAATTAAAATTTTGAATTTTGATATTTACTGCTAATATGTCGACATATGGGAATTGGATATGTCGACATATCCTTTCCAAAATTGAAAAATACTTTACAAAAATTATTTTGAAAATCCGTTGCTTTGTAAAATAATTTGATACTTTGTAGAGTCATATAAATATAGTTTATAAAAATTTTAATCAAAATATAACTTAATAAAACTTTGTAAAATAATTTGGAAGATTTAATAAGAATATCCAATACAATGTAAATAATATATATAAAATCAATATAGTTATAAATTATTAATGTGTAAACAAAAATTCATTAAACTTAAAAACACTAATAATATCTTAATGAGATATGAAAATCATTCTATGAAATATTTGAAAAGATTACTTAAAATATTTGAAAAACAATTATAGAATAAAACTAGAGAAGATGAGAGAGATCACGAAAGTGCTATCAAGATTTTAACATTAATTCTATGACTCTATAACTTATCTAGAATATCTTAAAATCTTGAACTCTTCAATACTCATGAGCCTTCATTTTTGAACTCTTGAAACTTTATATCAGCATCCTAAATCTACTCTTGATATCAGCATCTTTGTACTGTACAGTCTTCTTAATCAGTACTCATTTAATATCATGCACTATACACTATATATATACATATCTTGATAAAACATTAGCATCTATATTTTATATAATGTGCTATAGTTGTTATCATCGAACCCAATACCTTAGGTACTAACAATATGAAATGTTGACTTTATATGTAATGCATATGTTCTGGATTTTAAGAGGTATGGACTTATCTTGGGAATGGATTGGTTCTCTTACTTTAGGGTCGTCTTAGATTGTGACAGGAGGGTTGCATGGTTGAGAACTTGTAGAGGTGGGGAATAGATGTTCGTTATGTGCCCCAAAGTCATCAAGTTGAGCTATTTATATTCTCTTAGCCTATCACAAGATGAGCTATCATTTGTGCCTATAGTTTGATACTATCTAGACATATTTGAAGAAATCTCTGATCCTTCACCCTAAAGGGAGACTGAATTTAGGATTGACTTGGATAAGGATGATATACCCATCATGCTGCCGTTGAGGCATATAGTCTCTAAAGAGAGGCGAGAACTGGATAAGCCTATTTCAGAGCTATTACAGAAAGGGTTTATTCGTCATAGCACTTCAGATGGTAAGTGCAAGTTGTCTTTGCTACTAAGGTTGACGGTTCATTAAGGCTATGCATCAATTATAGAGCACTCAATAAGTTGACTAAGAAGAAAATATATCATTTACCTAGAATAGATAACTAGTTTACTAGGTTGTTGGAGCCAAGATCTTTTCCGAATAAGCCTTGGCTACTGGGTTCCATCAATTAAGAGCAGCTGAAGATAACAAGGAGAATACTGCTTTTCGCACTCCAAATGGACTGTATGAATAGAAAGTAATGCATTTTAAAATGACAAAGTCCCTGCATATTTTATAGATTTTACGAGTAGAGTCTTTAGGAGGCAAAAGAATAAGTTCGTCCTAGTGTTTGTAAAAGATAATTCTAGTATTCCCTAAAAGTGAAGGTGAGCATGAAAATCACTCAAGGGAGGCACTAGAGACCTTGAGAGAAGAACAACTAAAATCCAAATCCTCAATGTGTTTTTTCGAAGAAAGCAGGTAATGTTTCTCAGTTACACTGCCTTCGTAAAACGGTTAGCTTTTTGACCCTACAAAGGTAGCAATTATTCAAGATTGGAAGATTCCAAGGAACACAAGTGAAGTTAGGAGTTTTCTTGGTTTGGACAGATACTATAAGAAATTTATCAAGGATTTCACAAAGATAGTAGTATCATTGACTTGACTAACTAAGAAAAACTTAGACTTTCCAATACTTATGAGTCGTTGATGGGAAATGCATGGAACCCTTAGAGAAGTTGAAGGAGACGCTGATGAGTGCGCCAGCACTTATGAGTCGGAAGAATAGAGATCTTAAGGCTAAATTAACACTGGAAGGGGGTGAATAGCGTTTAATGGATTATATGAATATTTTTCAAATTCTTTAAGACTCTAATTAGAATGATGTAATTAATATTCACAGAATCAAAATACAGATAAAGGTAGATATAGTAAACGTAAAAAGGAAAGAGCGCACTAGGATTTTATACCGGTTCATAGTTACCGTACATCCAATCCTACATAATTCCTTGTACGAATTTCTTTTCAACTGGTAAATGCAAATACAATCTCGATTTCAAGGCTATGAGACACAGCCTTAGAATCCCAGCCTCTAGGTAGAGCCACTTGATTTTCGAGCTACAAACATACCTATTAAATTTACAAGCTACTAATCATACCTAATTGATTTTAACAGGCTACAATCACACCTACGTTTTCCGGGATACCAAGCTCACCACAAAATAAAAGAGTACGATTTGATAGAATTTACAGACTCTGATCTTCGATCTTGATTACAATTGATCCAATAACTCTTGAATAGCACTTTTTTCTTGAGAGAGATGAGAGAAATCAGAGAGTATATGAAAGAGAATCAAACAAGTAATGATTGAATTTTATTATGGTTGACTTTCAGTAGAGTTTCGATAGAAATTAACTTAGAAATCAACAGACGAAAAGAAGAGAGAAAATAAAGAAAGTAGTTAATGAAAATTCATTTGGAAGTTTTATATATATAGGGAAACAACGGTCATGCTTATTTGCGAAGAGATATGACGAAAAGACATTTCCATTAAAAATTTGAATTTTGAAATTTACGGCTAGTACGTCAACATATTTGCAGAGGATATGTTGACATATTCCTTTGTATTGAAAATCAATTGACAAAAATTATTTTGAATATATTAAGTTTTGTAAAATATTTTGAAACTTTGTAAAAACATTTAAACATAGTTTATACATATTTTAATTATATTAAAACTTAATGAAAATTTATAAAACGACTTTGAAAGATTTAATAAGAATATTCAACATAATGTAAATAATATATATATATATATAATCAATAAATTATGAATTATAAGTAAATATGTAAAATCAAAATATAAATATCAAAAATAAAAATAAGGAAAATAAACTAAAATACCAAAATAATTATAATAGATTAAAAATACTTAATAACTTAATATAATATCTTTGTAAATATAAAAGTTTGAGAAATATTTTGAATAGATGTTGGAAATATAATTTTGAAAACCAGGATATTTGAAAAATATTTAGTACTTACTTGAAATAAAGAGAGAGAGAGAGAGAGAGATCAAGAAAGTGTTATTAGGGTTTTAACAAAAACTCTATGACTCTATAACTTATCGAGAATATCTTGAAATCTTGAACTCTTTAATACTCTTGAGTTTTCATTTTTGAACTCTAGAAATTTTATATCAGCATCTTGAATCTACTCTTAATATCGGCGTCTTGATACTTTACAGTCTTCCTAATCAATACCTATCTAATATCCTGCATTATATACTATATATATCTTGATAAAACATTAGTATCTATATTTTATATAATGTCATATAGTTGTTATCATCAAAACCAATATCTAAGGTACTAATGATCTCCCTTTTTTCTATGATGACAACTCTATATATAAAATGTAATATAGCTCCCCCGAGTTACAACACTCCCCCTTGGTCTATACCTAGATTTTATATATTTATCCTCCTTTGTCATCAACAAAAAAAAATTCTTCCAAAACTATAACTCTAATAATGACTCTTACCATAATCCTAACTCTAATTTTCTTAAATAAAATGCTAATCAATTTGTATTAGAATTATATTTAATCATGACGAGAAAGATTATATAAAAACGATAAGTAATATGTAAAATTAGATAATCATGAAATAATCAATCCAAACATTCATCCATCAAACAAAGTTTATGTAACACAACATACAAACAAATCAATACAAACCAAAACCAAATCAAGTATTATTATTTATATATAATCAAACCTATTTAAACTAGACATTTCAAGGAACTTCAACCCATCCATCAGCGCCAAAGATTGGATCCGCTTTAGTAGCATTCCAATCTTCTTCATCTTTGTTGATGGTACACTTTAATTTCTTCTTTTTTCAAGGCAGAAATCATCCACCGAATTGGGTCAAAATGCCTTTCTTGCTCCTTGATCCTCTGCATTTGACTCAATTCTAAGTGCCTCTGCTTTCTTAGGATGAAAATAAGGGTGTTCTTGAATGATTCAAGAGTTTCTTCAAGGTTTTCGGATAGTTTTAGGATAGGAAAAGCCATTATTTTGGTTTTAGACTTTAGGAATGCAAAGGAAGAAGAAAGAGAGTAGAAAATAATGATTCTCTGGTCTTAACATAAATTTAAATGGGTGGAAATTCATTGAAAATGAATTGAAATAATTATCGATTCAATTTTGAAATAAAATTTTTGGAAAAATTACCGTTGTATATCGACATACATTCCTAGGGTATGTCATGTATGTCGACGTAAATGCAAAAATTTTCAAAACAACTTTGTTTTACTTTTCTATCATATTTGGCTTATAGTACTATATTTATATGACTTTCCATAGATAATTGACAATATATAACAGTAAGAAATAGAATTTTCATTGATAATAATGATGAGTATAAGAAATAAAAGAAAGATACATGGGATTAAACATAAATTAAAACTAGAAAATCCAAATACAATGATTGTTTAAACAAACAACCTGAAAGATACGGATGAAGATGAAGAAGAACCACCAAGCTTACGAATGATCTTTTCAAATAATTTATCCGTTTTGTTGGAAATTGAAGTAAATCTCTTTGGAAATGATTTATTAAGTTTCCTTTGGTTATAAATGACTTCTCTTGATTTTTGACAAGATCTTTGTTGGATGGATTTGGTGGCATGTTAATACTTTCCAAAGAAGCATCCTCCTCCGTTTCTTGTTCTTCCTTCTCGATTTCCATTTCCTCTCCTTCCCCTTCCTCTTCCTTCTCCTCTCTTATTTCATGCTCTTCTTCCCAAGTCATCATTTGTTCCTTTTCCATAAGCGTTTCATAAAGCTTAAAAAAAGAGAAATACGCATAAGTGAAATGTTGGCCTTGTCAAATATTTTGAGGAATTGTTTCCTCTTCTTTAAGGTCACAACTAAAATAATTCAAAACACAAGTAAGATACACACCATGACATAGTGTGTTTTCATGTTTATAAAGATCCTTGGGTAAAAGTTCATCCAAAATTACTTGAGATCAATTTATGTAATATTGACCATAAACTGCGAAAAGAACCTTTGAGAACTTTTTAAGTTGGGTTATAATAATTACCCATTGTAGGAATGATACTTTTTTGCAAAATAAGGCTTAAAATTCTTGCTTTTGGACGTAGGTTTTTGTTTTTAAATTCAAAATCATCATCACTTTAGAAAATATCACGAATTACTTCGCGATTTTGAAAATCAATTTGAAAAGATAAATGGTCGATTCCACTAGATTTGAATCCAAGAATATGACCTAAAAGTTCACAATTTAAAACAATTTGTGTCCCTTTGACACTACTCCAAACTTCTCCTTCTCTGTCATCATAAAACTTTTCTTTTAAATTTGCATAAAACATTTTTACTAATTTTGGATAACAAACAAAATCATTTTGAGAAACATCAATTAAACGAAGATTTCATTTTGCAAACACAGATTGAAAAGATCATAAGTAGGAAAATCGTCAAAAATAGAAAATCTTCTAGGATAGACTTTTTCAAAAGATAAATATTCAATATAGACTTGAATGGCTACTTGATCTTTGAAAATATATTCTTTTATTATCTTAGAAAGCCTAATGGTTTCCTTATTATTGCTTGAGAATGACATTGAAGAAAGTTTGAAGAGATAAGAGGGTATGATTTTTGAATTTGAAAATAAAAACGAGAAATGAATGGATGGAGATAGAGTAAGTAAGAAGCGAATCAAAGAACGTGTTCTTTGGTCAAAAGACAACTTTTTAGAACATAGGAGTTGGTAAAAAGATGGAGGGAATTTCAAAATTTGAAATTGAAATTCAAAATCTGTCTACGTATATCGACATATGCTTGCGGGGTATAATGACATATAGGTCGAAATTTTCAAAAATGATTTTTTGTTTAACTATATCTAATTTTATTATATAGATTTATTAATAGTTATTCTATTTTCAGAAAAATAATTTTAAATATATTTTATATTATAATTTTATTATTAAAATATGTAAAATATTTATATTTAAAATATAATCACACAATATTCAACCAAAAGAAAGGAAAAATTCATTGAAGAAATTAAAAATAGCTTTTGATATATTGAAAGCATACACTTTTCCAGATCCATTTCACCATTTTTTTCTGAATTATGTATTTTGTGAATCACATGTTAGCAAATTTTGTATTTGATTCATTATCACTTGAGGATATATCCGAGTCATATAATGTTGCAGTATAGGCTCTTCTCAGTTACCTTGATGAATCAGTGTTTGGAGTAGTTTTCAATTTATCAGGATGTGGCCGGTCTCGTCTAAAATGACCAGGGTCATCGTAGTAATAACATCTAATGCCATTTTCGTTTCCGCTTCCGCTTCCTGGATTTTTTGTCATTTCTTTTGAAATTGTTCATCTTCCTATATTTTAGAAATATTTTGAAATTCCTTTTATTTTCATTTCTTTTGAAGTTGCTCATCTTCCTATATTTTAGAATTTTTTTGAAATTCCTTGTCATGAAAGCAATTTCTTCATCGTCATCGCTGTCTAAATGTAGATTATCTGTCATTACATTAAAAGCTACAGATTTTTTCTATTGCTTTGTTTTCTCTCCTAGCTTGCATTTATGCTTCAAAAGACATTAAATTGCCAATTGACTCTTCAATTTTTAAAGTGCTAATGTCACTAGTCTCTTCGATTGCAAGAGTCTTTTAATCCCATTAGGAGTAAGTGAATTGAGGATTTTTCTAACTTAATACTCTTTTGTAAAAACTTTTACCCAGTGCAATAAGTGAGCATACTATATCTTGGAATCTACTAAAAATATCAAATATGGACTCATTTTGAATAATTGAAACTAGTTTGTTAACATGGAAATTTTGTTTTTTTTGACCTTACTTTTCCCTTCATGTGTAAGTTGCAAAGTTTTCCAAATTTCAAATGCAGATTTACATATAGATACTCTATAAATTCATTTCTATCTAGTGAATAAAATAATATATTCATAGCTTTAGAGTTACTTTGTGCAGCTGCTTTTTGGTCAGCAGTCCACTGTGCAAAATTTGTCTCGGGTTCAGTGTGCTCAGTTTGTGTGATATTCCAAGTGTCTAGAATAATTGACTGTAAATAAATTTTTATTCTACATGATCAATATATATAAATACTACCATTAAAAATTGGAAGTTTATCAGTGAATTGTCCTTCGACAAATGAGTTACTAACAAGTGCATTAACAGTGTTACTAACTATACTATTACCAGTGTTGGTAGCCATTTATTTATTTTTCCAAAAATCAAACGATGAATACTTTGAAAACTAGTGCTTTGATACTAAATGTGAGTCAATGGAATATGGATCTTTAGGCTAAATTAATACTAGAGGGAGGGTGATAGTGTTTAATGGATTATATGAGTATTTTTCAAATTCTTTAAGATTCTACTTGGAATGATGTAATTAACAATCACAGAATCAAAGTATAGATAAAAGTAAATGCAGTAAAAGTATGGAAAGAATACACTAGGATTTTATACTGGTTCGGAGTTATCCTATATCTAGTCTCGTAAAATTCCTCGTACGGATTTCTTTTTGACTATTAAATGCAAATACAATCTCTATTTCAAGGCTATGAGGCACACCCTCCAAAATCTCGGCCTCTGGGTAGAGACACTTGATTTCCGAGCTACAAGCACATCCACTAGATTTTTGGGCTACTTAGTACGCCCAATTGATTTTAACATGCTACAATCACAACTACTTGGATTTCAAGGATACCAAGCACACCACAAAGTATAAAAGTATGATTTGATAAAGTTTGCAGACTCAGATCTTTGATCATGATTACAATTGATGATATAACTCTTGAATATCACTTTAACCCTGAGAGAGATGAGAGAAATCAGAGAGTGAAAAGAGGATAAAAAATAAAAAAGTAGTTAACGAAAATTCGTTTAAAAGTCTGATATATATAAGAAAACAACGGTCATGTCCATTCGCAAAGAGATATGAAGAAAAGACACTTCCTTTCAAATTGAAGTTTGAATTTTATGGCTAGTATATCGACATACTTGCATAGGGTATGTCGACATATCCCTTTGAAAAAAATACTTAATAAAAATTATTTTGAAAATATTTAGTTTTTTAAAATATTTTGAAACTTTGTCCAAACATTTAAACACAGTTTATACATATTTTAATCATACTAAAACTTTATAAAATAATTTTGAAAGACTTAATAAAAATATTCAATATAATGTAAATAATATATATGTAATCAATATAGTTATAAATTATAAGAAATAACTAAAATCAAATATAAATATCAAAAATAAATATAAGGAAGATATAAACCAGAATACCAAAAAAATATAATAGATTAAAAAAATGCTTAAAAAATTAGTACAATATCTTTGTAATATAAAAGGTTAAGAAATTATTTTGAGAAATATTTTGAGTAGATGGTTAGAAAGATAAATTTTAAACACCGGGATGTTTGAAAAATATTTAAAAATTATTTGAAATAGAGAGAGATCAAGAAATTGCTATCAGGGTTTTAACAAAAATTCTACGATTCTATAACTTATTTAGAATATCTTGAGCTCTTCAATACTCATGAGACTTCATTTTTGAAATCTTGAAACTTTATACCAGCATCTTGAATCTACTCTTGATATTAGCATCTTAATGTTGTACGGTCTTCTTAATCAATACATGTCTAATATTCTACACTATATACTATATATATCATGATAAAACATTAGTATTTATATTTTATATAATGTCATATAGTTGTTATCATCAAAACCAATACCTACAGTACCAACAGTACTAACTATTTTAGATTGGTCAAAGCCTTTCACCATTTATATCGATGCATGCAGTATGAGTTTAGGAGCTATTCTTATGCAGGAAGGCAAAGTGATAGTCTATGCAAGCGGACGGTTGAAAGACCATGAGAAGAGATATCTCACTCATGACTGATATTTAGCAACTATCGTAGTCACCATGTAAATGGGAAGGCATTATCTTTTGGGGGAGGGAGAGGTTTGAGCTATTTACTAATCCTAGGTCCCTTTAATACCTATTTTCCTAAATGGATCTAAACCTTCAGCAGCAGAGGTGGACGTAGTTTACAACATTTTATGACTTTAAAATTTGGTATACCTCCGGAAAAGGAAATGTTGTTACCAACGTCCTTAGCCGAAGGCATGCTACCTTTGTTGTTATATATCAGTGGAGGTAGTTAGAGTTCCTATTGAATTTCAATTTCCAACCGCCATCAGTATTCACTCTGAGATTTATAGCGGCTAGGAAGTGAGGCTAGCATTAATGGACCGCATCGGTCAAGAACAAAAGAGGGATGCAACAATAGTCGACATTTAGGCAAATAAGATAGTGGAGAGCATTTCCCCCACATCCATAGGTATTCGATTGACGCAAGAGGATGTCTAAAGGGAGATGGATAGCTATTTGTTCCAGTAGTGTAATATGTTTTGGAGGAAGTGCTAGTAGAATGTCACCCTTCTAGGATGATTATTCATCCAATAGAGACAAGATATAAAGGGATATGAAGCATATTTTCTATTGGTAGGGATGAAGAGGTGTGTAGCGGAATACGCCACTAAATATTTGACGTGTCAAAGGATAAAAGCGAAAAAAGGGAATCCCAAAGGTTTGTTATTGCCGTTAGAGATACCAACTTGAAAATGGGAGCATATATCGATGGACTTTATAGATGGGTTGCCTAGAAGTCAAAAAGGCAAGGAAGCTATTTGAGTTCTAGTGGATAGACTCGCTAAAAATGCTCATTTTATTGCTATAATGAGTGATAAGAGGATAACATTTCTAATGCAAATTTATGTCAAAGAAGTGGCACAATTGCATAGAGTTCTGGTCAGCGTTGTTAGTGACAGAGACCTCTTATTCATCAGTGAATTTTTAAGGAGTTTGCAGCATCTTTAGGAATGACTTTTAATCTTAGCACCGCTTTTCAATCGTAGATCGATGGAAATACTTGAAGGGTGAACATGATTTTGGAGAATTTATTGATAATCTGCATCATGGATTTTGGAGGATGTTGGAAGCAGCATTTACCCTTGGTAGAAATCTTATACATAAAAGTTACCAAGAGATGATTGATATGGCACCCTCTGAAGTCTTATATTGGAGACCACGGAAAAGGTTGAGGTGATTAAGTGATGAATAAAGGCCGCCTAGGATCGATAAAAGTCCTATGCTGACGGGCGAAGGAAAAAGTTGGAGTTTTGAGTAGGAGACATGGTATTTGTTAAGGTTTCCCCTCTTAGGAAAGTTATGAGATTTGGAATATCGGAATAGTTGGCACAGAGATTTGTTGGGCCTTTCCCATTTTAGAGAGGGTTTTGCATATCGAGTAGAACTTCCGGCTAAGTTAGTGGGAGTCCATGGTGTTTTCCATGTATTGCATTTGAGGAAATGTTTGCACGACACATCCATATAGTAGAGCCTGATTAGTTAGCAGTTATAGAGACAGAGCCGATAGTACCTTATGCCACTATACATATAGTGGAGTACGAAGTTAGAAAGCTTCATAATAAAGAAATTAGGCTTGTCCGAGTGCACTGAGGAGACAACCTAGTGGAAAGCACATACGAAACAGAAGAGAAGATGAAGATTTCTCTTCTTGAGTTTTTCTATAGTAAATTTTCCCTCTCCAAAATTTAGTATTGTTTAGGTTTTACTTGCATTGTGGTTGCTAGATTGGATTGTAGGGAATGTCATTTTTTTACTATTATTTTTGAACTCGGATAGTATCTTATGCATATTTAGGATGTTTTCATACATGCATACATGTCATGATTTTGCATTCATGTTGGGGTTGAGCTTGCTATGTTGCATACATATCATATTACATTTTTGGTTTAGTAGATGGCTGTGTAAATAACTTTGCTGTACAACATGGTTGTAGAGTGCGCGTTACGCTCTCTTTCTCTTATAAATTTTGAGCATGAAATCCTTTTAAGGGAAAAAATGCAACACCCCCTAAAATTAATAATGACACTAAAAAAGGAATTTTACAAATGTCAGAATTTTACCATGAAAGTTATACCAATATGTTCATGGCAATTTTTCGAGCTACATTTATATATAAAGTTTCATGACTGGTGTACAAACGAAGAAGTTATCGATGTTTGAATTCTGAATCAAAAATAATTTAAAATGAATCAAAGAAGTAATTCAAAATAATATTTTAAAAATTAACGTTAAGGATTCGTTAACTTTAAGCTAAAATGGTAATAAATATAAGAATGAAAGGAGATTGATCCCTATTAAGGATTAGAAGCCGGTCGACCACTTAATGAGGACCGATCGACCGATCGAATAAGGGGCTAGGGTTCACCAAGGCTAGAACGGTTTGGGTTTTATTATTTTAAACCGACTTTGATCCATATGCTCCAGGGCGTTCTAACCACTATAAAAATACCAACAATATTTTATTCCATTCATGTTTGTACAATATAAATAAAAGGCTAGCCCTATCACTTTTGTTCAAAAGAGAAATGAAAACACCGACAAGATTCTATCAGTTTCCTTCCTCCCCAAAGAAATTTCTAAATTCAAAAATAAAATATCAAGCTTTAGGGAAGATATTAATGAAGTTAAAGAGAAAAGGTAAGGAATTTCATATATATATATATATATATATTCTTCCCTAATCTTTGAATTTTAAATCTAATCTATATACAAATGAATTGTTATATATTGTACAATTAAAATGAAGATAAGTGGCAGAGGAAATAGGCGAAGGCATGGAATCAAATCCAAAGTAATTCAAGGAAAGCTATCTCTTAGTAGATAAAAATGTTATTTTTGGAATTGGTTAGAATCTTATTGTTTTATGTTAATATGGTATAATTTAATCTGTTATTATTTGCAATATAAATAATTTATTTCTATTCAACTTCTACTTTCCAACTTGTGTTTGTGATGACGAAGGACTGTTAAAAGAACCAAAACGGGGCATGTAAAGCATGGATTTTATTCCATTCGTGTCTTGCACCACCTACTGCAATAATGAAAATAAATATGAGTCCTTTTTCATTTCAACCTTAACCATTTAAATGTCGAATAGAATATAAGGGCTTCAAATTATAAAGTTTTTCTCCCTTGAAATAGAAGCGTTAATTCTTCTATGTTAATATAAAACAAGTTGGATGTTTTGATTCCATTTTTATGAATAAATATGCAAGTCCGATTTGTTTAGCTAATTTAAATTATGATATTAGCTATTTTGAAAACTATTGTATTAGATTAAAAATTTATATGGATATGGGAACTATGACAATTGAATCATCTTAGTAACCCGAATTGGAAGCGAAAATCTTAGTATATAATTGATCTTACGCACACCTAATAATATTTAATAAAAACAATTTACCCAAAAATTAATGTTAAGTATAAATATAATAATAACAACATATAAGTCATAATGTATAAAATAAATAGGTTAAACAAACAATAATAAACCATATAAAAAGGAAAATAAGAATAATTAGAGGAATTAATACATAATGAAATGGTGAAATAAGGAGTTTCCTTTATATGTCCTTAATGCGTACGTGCAGGTTAGGTATGTTATGTATATTTATATATTATACATATATGCTAGTATAATTTCGTAAGGTTGGAGAGTGGAAATATGACTAAGTTATAGGGATGCAAAGTCGGTTAAATGTACACAAAAGTCTACCAAGCTAATCGGACTATCAGCAGGGTGGCTTTTGAACTAATGCGAGACATCGTCTATAACAACTAATAAGTACCCATAGTGGTTGGGTGGTTAGTTACAATTCTATAGGGTAAGTCTGCCCTAATCTAGCTACCAGCCCCTGCGAATAGTCAAACTAATGTGAGATGTCATGGTTTGGGTTACGAGTCATAAAATGGATATCCTAGGATGGGCTTGCTTTGAGGTTAGAGGTATTAAATGGTTATTGTAGGGTCTGCATCCTTTTCATTCAAAAGGTATTAAATGGTTGGAATTTTCTTTTTGGTGTTGTAGAAGAAATCATGGCAGTGGGTGCACTTTGGGTTGAGGTATTAAATGGCTATTGAAGGGTCTGCCTCTAAGAAGTATTAAGTGGTCTTTTGGGATTTTTTGCAATGTCAGCTAGGAAGTACCAAAGGGAGGTTCGCCTTGGGTCTACGTATTAATAATGGAGATCTGCCTAAGGTCTAGGCATAAAATGGTTGGAGTCTGCCTGTTTTCCATTAAATAGGTCTTCCGTGACTCAGGTATTTTCTCTTGCATTATTAGGATATGATTGATGGAGATGGGTCATTGGATCGAATATATATGACAACCCGCACCTTCCGATATGCTCCAAAAGTGATCGCGTCGAGAAATTTAGATCGTCGGGGTTTTAAAACTTTAACATCCTAGAGACTAAGATAAATTAACTATCAAATTTGGATCACATTACAAATAACTATCCAATAAGTGTCATAAAATAAGAAATAAGACATGCAAATATCACAGAAAATATCAATCCCTCAGCAAATATCAAATCATAATCTCAGAGAAATATCGGTACATGATCTAAAATAAAGTATGTAGAAAAATATCCCTCATAGCCTGATATAAGAAAAAACTGTACTGATATGATAAAATGATACATGAAGAGAAGTTGTGGTAAAAGCAGACTCCAAGAAAAGCACGACTCTCTTCAAGTATCTGAAACAGGAAAACCACCACTGCCCTGTCCATCTATGGTGGGGAAAAAGATGGAAAAGGAATGAGTCAAAAAAAGTCTAGTGAACGAAAATAAGATTAATAAGTGATTATTAAGTGCAACTAACTTTATGTCTACTTTAAGTGACATAGAATATGTAGCAAGAGTCCATGTACTCCTGAAGTCAACGCCTAGTGTTTCTTATTAACACAATAGGTCGAACCTACTGATCGAACATCACATTAATGATTGGCCAAAATAAGAACTACTTTCTTATTATAACTATACCAACATGCCACTTATTGTGCTGCACCAGGTTCCATAGGAACTCTCATTAGTACTGGGCTTCAACTGAATCGATACCTATAGTCACTTATTATACTACATCGGCGTCCACCCATACCACGTTGTGTAAGAAACGTGCATATGGGGATCTTCCTTTAGTACCAGACCCTCTCAGAAAGCATCTCTGGTAGTGCTGTGGTCATCCGTACAGAACATCCTAGAGCCTATTGCAAAATAAATTGCCCTGATCCACTTTGTTTATGCGATATGTATTGCCCATAACAATATCAAACATTACGAAATAATTAACCTAAATTAGCTCAATAACCATTTCATTAACTAAAATATTTCAATAAATTAACAAATTTTTATCTATTTAATTTAGGCTTAGGCCCAGGTTCGTTCACCAGTTTTAAAACGAATGGTCGACCTTGGCATTGCCCAGGTCGACCGCCACCGGTCGACTCAGAAAGTGTCAAATCGTCCGTCAACGTGGATTTTTGCATGGTTTGTTCGATTTTTAGTTGTCGATTAATTTTTTATCTAGTCTATCAAGGACTACAGTTAACCCTAATTTCCAGTTAATTAATGTTCCAATTTCAATCAATTTAGGGTTTGTGAATTAGAGATTACAAGTTGCATTAACTAATGTAGAATTACCTAATTCCATGATTCAATTTCAAATTAAATTCTAGGGTTTTGGGATTAGCAAATTCAATTTTTATCTAATAAGTTAATTATATGGTTTCTACATTTCTTATCATTTAAAATAGTTTAAAGTCAACTGCATTAATCAAATTATTAATTTATGCCCCACTCACCTTTAGCCTAAGCACTAATTCTACGAAAACTGGCCTCCAACCAATTGCTCTCCTCTAGATATCCCTAGTCTACTTCTTCATTGCTTGCTTTTCTCCTTAATTAGCTTTAATTTGATTTGGATTTTGATTTTGGATTTAGGAGATTTCGGGGTTCAGAAGAAAATTGGCAGAGTTTCCCGTACTATTCGTTTAACAAACGAATTAGGGTTTGGTTTACAGGTTAATTCATAGGGCTAGCTTAGAGTCTTAGGCCACTGGTACAAATTAGCTGTAAATCCAGACCACACATCATTTACTTCACATGCAAGTAATCATCTAGCTCATCCATTCACCATGCTCTAGATTAACAACCACCCGAAAAACAACGTGTCGAGTTAACCGCTACCAATCAATCTGGGGCCTATTTGGGTTGTAACACTCTAATACTCACTCAGATTATGATAACTTATATAGGAAAACGGTCCTGAAAATCACTACAAACACAATCACTGCGAACACAATGGTGCAAGTTTTGAAGCCAAATTCTAATGATTGTTATTTTTTTTAAGTCCTTAATTTTTTTAATTTTTTTCTCATCAAATTAAAATTTCAATTTCTGTTAAATTTCTAGGGTGTAACATTCTCCCCTTAAAAGGATTTCGATGGAAAAATGCAATTTATACACATAACAACTAATAAATATAACCATATACTCAACCAACATCCACGAGCAATCACTGTCCTTAAACAAAATTTTCTAATGCATCATGTACATATATTTGCAACGTGAAATGCATGTGGATCTGTACTGATGCAAAAGTAGGCGGTCCACTAATATAGTCCGCCTCCTTTTATGCAAAAATGTTTATGCCATGCATCCAAATATATGCAACATCCTATATGATATACTGATAATTCTATATGAATGCACAACCATCCAAACATATGCAACATCCATATGCATAACATCCATTAGCCCTTCGCATTAAGAATATCATGCAATAATATATTTGCAGGTGCGTACCTAAAGGATATACTATCCTAAAGTGTAGAAGTATATAAATGTGAATAATACACCCATAAGAATCCATATTCATAAGTTAGCATCCATCACACGTAACATGTCCTATTGACAGGTTTATATTCATTCTTATGGTCCAAAGGTGTTTACCTATAAGGGTATATCACCTAAGTCCTAACACAAGAGCTGTAACTAATGAAAAATTCAATTTGAAGACGTATTAGAAAAGAATTGTGGGTAGGAAGCTTGGATCTTTAACTCGAGATCCTATGTACTCTCCATTGGATCATCTCCAAAATCAATGATGCACATCCGTAGCAAATCCTCCAAAACCAAATTTACTCTTTTCGTCTATCCGTCGACCTGCGGTAGATATGTAGTACTCAAGTTCAACTCAATCGCCAAAGCCTCCTGTAGACTCCTTTAGAACTCACTAGTGGAAAATGGATCTCCGCCACTAACTATCCTAGTAGGAACTTCATGTACCTTAACGACTTCTCTCACGTATAGAGCCGCCAACGTTGCTACCATCTTAGTACTCTTCAGTCCTCACTAGTATGAAATTAGCGCACTTGGCTAACTGATCTACTATGACCCAAATGCACTCATTCCGTTTCCTACTCCTAAGTGGACTATCTAAAAAATCTATGGAGATACTCTCCCACTTTCACTGAGGAATATCCAATGGCTACAACAGTCCTCCTGACTTCTTCTACTTCACCTTCGTGCTTTGCAGGTCATACATCCCACTACATACTCCGCCATTTGCTTTTTCATATAGGGCCAATAGAAAACTGTCCTCATGTTCATATACATCTTGTCACTACCGGGGTGAATGGTCATCCTAGAAAGGTAGGACTCGGCTAATACCGCATCAATCAAATCTATACTGCATGGAACACAAAGCCTATCATGTCTCTGCAATCATCCTTTCGAGTCCATGGCATAACACCTCAAACGACTTGATAAATCTTGTCTACCAATTCTCTCTATAATACCTACCAACTCCTCATCCTCCCTCTATCTAGATCTAATACACTCCATTAAAGTAGGATGCACATATAAGGCTGCTAGTAATCTAAGGGCAATATCCGATGATGGTCAGAAATCAAAGGCAGATATATACTCCAAATGTCTACACTCTAAGAACAAAGGACTCACCACTGCTCATTGTCTGCTCAATGCATCTGCTACTGCATTACCTTTGCCCAGTGTACCTGAGATATCAAAATCATATGATGCCAAGAACTTCATCCACCTCTGCTTTCTTAAGTTCAAGTCCTTTTGGAAGAACAGATACTTCAAGGACTTGTGATCTGTATGCAGCTCAAATCGCTCTCCTAAAATAATACGCCTCTATGACTCGAGTGCAAAGAGAATGGATGCTAACTCAAGATCATGTATAGGATAATTCCTCTCATGGGCCTTTAACTATCAACTCGCACAACTCAGCACCCTACCTTCTTGCATAAATACCGAGCCTAATCCCATTCCACCAGCATTGGTATCAAGTGTAAATGGCTTCGACCCATCCAGTAACACAAAAACTAGTACATTAGTCAATGCCTCTTTCAACTTAATGAAATCATCTTCACACTTCTCATCCCACAAGAAAACTAAATTATTTTTCTTAAGATGGATCAGTGGAGCAGAAATCTTCATGAAGTCCTTAATGAACTTGCGATAGCATCTCGCCAAACCAAGGAAACTTCTCACCTTCGTGGCATTCTTCGAATCATCCAATCCTAAACTGCTACCACCTTGCTAGTGTCAACTGCTAACCCACTTTCTGAGATGATGTGTTCCAAAAGCATAACTCCTCTCTCCAAAAGTGGCACTTAGAAAGCTTCGACTTGAGCTTATGTGAATGGAGTATCTTGAGCACCTCCTACAAAAGGAATGCATGGTACTCCTCAGTATCAAATATAAAAGCATATCTTCCACAAATATCACAACGAATTCTTTAAGCAACTCCATAAATACTTGGCTCATCTGATCAATAAAATAAGCAAGGAGATTGTAAGTCCGAAGTGCATGTCTAACCACTTTTACAATCCATTGTGTGTACCGAAGGCTATCTTCTGAATACCGTCCTCGGCTACATGTAACATATGGAATACAGTGGCTAAATCCAACTAAGAAAATACTCTAACTCCTATAAACCGATTGAAGAGATCGTCTATGCGAAGCAAAGGATAACAGTTCTTCTTTGTTAGTTTGTTAAGCTCTCCATAGTCAACGCAGAGTCTGAGAGAACCGTCCGCCTTGGTGGCAAAGACAACTTATGCTCCCCACTCTAAAATGCTCCTACGAATGAAGCCCAAACAGCTCGTTAACTTGCTTATTCAACTCACATCTTTCCTTTGGAGCTATATGCGTTAATGTTAAAGTGACAGATCTAGCATTCTTAACTAAATAGATCATAAACTCGATCTCTCTCTTGGGTAGGAAACCGGTAACCTCGCCAAAAACATCTAGGAAATTTCGAACTACACGCACTATACTAAGCTCATCATGTGATAGGTCCAATGAATATAGGTAGCTCAACATAATAGATCCTTGGGGTTTGCAATAAACCTCTAAGCTATGTCCACTACATGTTCTCAACCTAACAACCCTTCTATCACAGTTTACAATAGCCCCATACATAGTCATCCAATCCATGTCCAATATCAACCCAAACCCATAGAATCCCAATATAAGGGCATCACAATCAAACTCAGCCCCTGAGATAATCGACTTCAAACCCCTACATAACATAGAAAAATAAGTTGATCCACCTATAAGGTTTGACACAAGTATAGGGTATGTGACTGTACTAGTGTGTAAGTGTAAGTCCTCCACAAATCTACTAAAGATGAAAAATATAAAGCTCCAGTGTCAAATAATGCATGAATAGATAAACCAGAGAGAATTAACACACCTTCAATCACCATCTTCTTACCCTTGTCCACTACTAGTTGTGCATTTGAGCTAGGGACTGCCTCTAGTGCATAAGTCGGAACCACCTGAGTAGAAGCTTGGGTAGGGGATTTTAGTGGTGCTTTGCAAGCTTGCTTTACATGCCCATATTCATTACAATTATAACACTTCATCTTGGAGAGATCCACCACACAGTCCTTAGCAAAATGTCCTTGCCTACTACACCTATTGCATCTCAAGTCCTTCTGCTGAATCCTCCACGTCGGTCCAAATCCTCCCTTCTTCTTACCCTTCCACTGTGCCTTCTTCACAATCTTTGGAGCCTCTTCCTTCACTTCTTTCTTAGAGATGGTGTTAAGCTAGACCATCTCAACAAGCCTCTCATATGTAGCACCCATCAAAATATGAATCACGGCTAAATCCTAGAGTGGTTGATTCAATCCTTTAGCCAATTTAAGAGCTTTCTTGTATGGTGTGCAAATAAACTCCATACCAAACCTAGCCATCTCATTAAATTGGTTCAAAAACTCCTTGACTGTAATATTACCCTACTTGAGATGAATAAACTTCTCTAACTGCTCGCCTTCCACTTCCTTAGAAAGGAATTTCATCTCAATCCTCCTATTGAACTCATCCTAAGAAATATCAGCCTCAGCCTTGATAATGTCCCACAAGCTCAGTGCCTCACCTTGTAGTTGCCTCCTTATAACATCAGTCAAGCCTATCAAACTGAGTATCCTCTCATAAGTGCAGATCCATGCTCTCGAATCCACATAAGACTCTATCCCCAAATATGACTTGCTTCCAAGATTAGAAAAAATCTTTGCATAGCTTAATAAAATCTAGAGCAGTAAGAAGGTAGGCAGGAACCTCACCCATCGCTTTCTCTATGGGCTCTCAAGTGGGATTGAGCTCGGCCTATCCCCTAGCCTGAAAGTATCCATGGAACCATATATGGATGTTCATGCCAGGGATTTCGGCTTGATTACCGCAGCCAAAAACTATGGGATCAGACATCTCCTATTTGTGAATTTTAAGATTTAAATTATCAACTTTTCATATACGTTATAGGCATGAATAAGAAAAATAATAGAGACACGAATCAAAGATAACATAGGCACGAAAAAGAGGATTTTCAAATACAAAAAATTTAGAAAGCTTTTTGAAATACTTTATATATATATTTACACACTTTTAAAAAGGCCATTTCTAAAAACCTTTTAGAAAACCCTTTTGAAATCCACTTTTAAAACCATTTTTTTCAAAAAAATTATTGAAGTATGTCTTTCAGTATGGTCCTAACCCTAAGGAACATTTAGCATATGCTCTGATACCAACTACTGCAACCCATACCTCCTAACATGATCCAAAAGCCATCGTATCAAGAAATAAAAATCGTTGGGGTTTTCTCAACTTTACATCTAAGATAAACATATATAACCTCAAATAAATTAACTATCAAATTCGTATCACATCGGAAAGGTAAACTAACATTCAATATTAATCACAACAGAAGAAATAAGACATGTAAATATCATTGAAAATATCAGTCTTAGAGAATATCAAATCATAGTCCTAGAAAAATTTCAGTATGTGATGCAAAACATAGTACATAGCAAAATACCCTTATATTATGATGTAATAAAATAAATATATTGATATGATAAAATTATACATGAAGAGAATATGTGACAAAAGCAGACTCCAAGAAAAGCACGACTCTCTTCAAGTATTTGAAATGAACAAATAACTAACTGCCCTGTCCATTCGTGGTGGAAAAAAGGGAAAAGGAATGGGTCAAAAAAGTCCGATGAATGAGAACAAGATTAATAAATGATGATTAAGTGCAATTAACTTTAAATCTACTCTAAGTGACATAGAATGTGTAGCAAGGGTCCATGGACTCCTAAGGTCAACACCTACGGATTCTTGTCTAACACAATGGGTCGATCTACTGATCTAACCTCAAACCAATGATCGAACAAAATTGGAACTGCTTTCCATTGTAACTATACTAACATGCCACATATTGTACTGCACTAGGGTTCTATAGGAACTCCCGTTAGTATCAGGCTCCAGTTTAACCGATACTTATGGCCCCTTATTGTACTATAGTGGGGTCGACGCCTACCACATTGCAACAAAAATGTGCATACCTAGATCTTCCATTAGTACCGGACTCTCTCAGAAAGCATCATCGACAGTGTTATGCTTACTCATATGGAATTATGCTTACTCGTATGGAATGCCTCTGAGCCTATTATAAAATAAATCTCCCGAATCAACACTGTTTATGCGATATACATCGTCCATACCAATATCAAACATTGTGAAATACTTAGCCTAAATTATCTCAATAACTTGTTCACCAATTACCAAATTTTTAATTAAATTGACAAATTTTTATCTATATAATTTGGGCCTTTAGCCAAGGTTCAATTCACCTAGTTTTAACTCGAATAGTCAACCCTGGCATTGCCCAGGTCGACCACCACCCGTCGACCTAGAAAGTATCAGGTCGACGTGGATATTTATAGGGTTTGTTCGATTTTTAGTTGTCGATTAATTTCTAATTAACATCGTTAATCCAGGTCCATTAGTGACTACAGTTAACCCAAAATTCTAGTTAATTAAGTTTCCAATTTCAATAAATTTAGGGATTGTGAATTAAAGATTACAAGTTGCATTAACTAGTGTCGAATTACCCAATTCCATAATTCAAATTCAAATTAAATTCTAAGGTTTAGTGATTAGAAAATTTAGTTTTTATCTAACCAGCTAATTATATGGTTTCCACATTTTTAATCATTTAAAATAGTTTATAATCAACTACATTGATCAAATTATCAATCTATGCCCACTCACCTTCAGCCTAAGTTCTAGATTTGAAAAACTGGCCTCCATTCAGTTACTCTCCTCTAGATCTCCATATTCTCCTCCTTGATTGATTCCTTTGCTCCTTAATTAGCTTTAGATTTGATTTGGATTTGGATTTGGATTTTTGGGTTTAGGAGAATTAGGGTTTCAGTAGAAAATTTGGCAAGCTTCCCTTGCTGTTCATTTAATAAAAGAATTAGGGTTTGGTTTAGAGGTTAATTTTAGGGTTAGCTTAAAATCTGGAGCCATTGGATCAACTAAGTTATAAATCCAGACCACCCATCATTTACTTTACACACGAATGATTATATAGCCTGCCCATTTACCACACTCCAGATTGACAATCACTCGAATAAAAACCTGTCGAGTCAACTGCCCTTAGGTCAAGGTTGACCACCATCGATCGACCTAGGACCTATTTAGGTCGACCTGACCTTGTTTAATTTTTTATTTATATTTATTATTTTTGTTCTATCGCACATAACTCTCTCATACTAACTCGAAATACGACAAGTTGTGTATGAAAATCATTTGGAAAATCGCTATGAACACAATGGTGCAAGTTTCATAGCTAAATTTAGATGTCTGTAAAAAAATTATTTTTAAGCCCTTGTTGCCATTTAATTTAATTTTCTTACTAAATTTCCGCATCAATTTCCATTAAATTTCCAGAGTGTTACAATATTTATATTCCATTATTGCGTTGCACTCGCGTTATAGTTGTGAAGTTAGACTGGATAGTGTCATTGGCCTATAATTGCATATATGCTATAGAGTTGGACCAGGAGAGCCGTTACCTTACAACTAGAGGTATATTCGAAAAGGTATTGTTAGAAAAATTCATAAAACATAATGCTCATCTAAATGATACTGCCTGGATACTATTATGGTAAGAATTGAAATATTCATTCACCAAACATTATTGTTTGGACTCCCTCCTCATGTCAACCAATAGGATAGGTGAAATGATGCCAATGACAAAGTGTAATAGGGTAGTGAAGAATGGTGTAGTATATCTATTTATTTATGTTTTATTTTAATGCACTTGGATTTTAGACTTGTAAACTTTTTTTTGAGATATTATGTTTTTGGATATTGGAGTATTATATTTATGAGTTTTGGAAATGTTCAAAATGGGTACTTACTTTATTATTATCTTTTATCCCTTCCGTTGTGAGATTCTAAAAGCATAGATAGGTAGCTCTATATATTGTTTAATCATCGTTACCAATCAATAGTCTGCTTTGGAATGACCATATAGTTCAATGGGCTTTCATTGGGTTGAAAATTAAACCCGTTCTAGAGAGGGTTTTTACAGTATATGGGTCGCGCATTTGTCCAGTTGTCTCTTAACACGGTTTTTTGGTTTTGAGGATGCACATCTTTATATAGTTCCCTCCCTATGTAAAGATGTTGCTGCTTTTCCTTTAAGTTGTACAGTTCTTGTTCGAACCAAGCCAACTAACAACAGTTTTAAGTGGTAAATTTCAAAAAATTCATATTTAGAATCTATAAGTGTATGAAGTCTAAATGAATAGATCAAATATAATAAAGTTGTAAATAAAATTTTATTTCATTTAACTTCGTTTAAAAGGTTTTGAATATTTATGTTTTAATCAGTATGAAATGTTTATATAAAATCGAGTATATCGTATATACTCTTATGTGTATATATGTGTAAAGTCACATGTAGGAATTAGTTTAGAGAAGAAAACCTTTCGTTTCTCTCTTTTACAGTGAACTATAAGAAGATTTTGTCTTATTTAGAGAAAGAAACCTTTCATCACTCTTTAATTAAATTGATTGGCTTATTAAATAACATTTATGATCAAATTTATACCAGACACATATATGAGTATATCCAAATGCACTCCAGTGTACGTAGTTAATGTATACGTATGTAGATGTTGATATTTGCATCTATAACATATATGTTTCCCATTAATATGCACAAGGTTGTCACAAAACCAATTTAAACTTATATTGGTATGTTTAGATATCTATATATCAAAACTAACATATGTATTAAATGAAATGAATAATTTAATGTTTGAATAGATTTGAAATGAAAGGTATAAATGAATGGTTAGTGGCGCATTTAAGTGGCATTAAAAGAAAAAGTAAAAGACGTTCCATCTTTTAGCCTTCTCTTATTCTTTCCTTAACCTTTTTTCCAAAACATTTTAAACTTGTATGTATGTGTGTGTGTGTGTGTGTAAATTAATTTACATATCAGATTAAATAGACCATTTAAACTATTTGAATATTTGACTAAGTCGATAAAATAGATTCAAAATTTAAGATCCAAAACATCAAATGTTGCCAAGTAATAATTTTCCAAGTTGAAAATAATAAAGTTGTTAAAGAAGTTTAAAATATGTAATATATATATATATATATATATATATATAATTTTGTAATATCAAAGATGGCCTAAACATTTTCGTCATTACTTTAAAAGCATAAACAATTTTAAAAAGTATTATGTGTGAAATATGCATAGTAAAGTTATCAATGTTCAAAGTATGCTTGTGTGTGTTTGTATAATAATTAGGCATAATTTTTTAAATGCAAAACTCCAAAACAATGATATTTACAATGCATAAAAGATTCAAATACATATATTTATTTAAAAAATTAAACGGTTATAAATGACAAGATTTGAATACATAAAATCATCGTAAAATATAAGGGAAATAATCTACACAAAAAGATGTGATGTACAATTAAAATTGGAATTAGATAATTATAGTAAGAAGCAGCAAAAGAAATAACACATCTTGAATGAAGAAATCTTCTAAGATCTTCAATATCCACATTCGATCATTGCAGGAGATGGATGAACCACTTATATTTAATTATTATTTTTTATGTTTGCATTTGATTTGGAGTTGAATTTTTTCAAAAAAAATTTATTATGTTTCCTCCCTGGAAGGTTAGAAGAAGAGAAGGGAAAAATATAAATGAGAAAGAATATAAATTATATGTAGGAAATGAATTAATGAATTTATTTCAATTGAAAGAATGTAACCTTTCTTATTCTTTAATTAAAACTTTCCACGTTAATACCCTTGATTATCTCTCTTTCCTCTCTATTCATATGTTGTAGCTGAAATTACATGCCATCAAATGATATAAAAGTTTCATAAATCCCTTCATGTAATTAACTTTCATTTAAACTACATCGATATCGTATAATAATGGGTGCAAATATAAATTTTATGAATGCATTCAAATAATTATAAACAACTCCCAAACACCAACTAAATTAATAATAATTAATATTTCTTAAACATTAATTTAATCAGTTTACAATATTTTATAAATTAATTGAATCATGCGGTTTTTTGGAGAAATCATTATTATGGTTATGCGACTCAATGGTGTAATTTCAATCGGTGATTAATGTCAAAAAAATTAAATATTAACGTTCACATGTCATCTTAGCCAGTGATGTGACATTTTTGCTAAATTTGTCGCTTACACCTCTTTTGGTAAAATCCAGTTTTACTTATAATAAGATGTACCTATTAATGATAATTATTTACACCAATTCTTTTCATCAAAACTATAGTACATCAGGAATTATGAAATTTGGTAATGGTCAAAATTCAAATATTGTCTATATTCAACTTTATAGTTCAAATAAGAAGTCCTTGGTTCAATATTACAATTATTATTAACCAAACTACTCTGGCCAGAGACTTTGACTTTAAGTTGACTTCAGTTGACCATAAAACTAACTTTATATAATTGAGAAGACGAATCCTCTCTCGAATTGTGTTTCACTTACAAAGCTTCCATTCGACCCAACTATAATCGTTCGGTAGACATCGTGCCATGATTTAACTATAATCAAAGTAGAGTTTCCATATTAAAGTTCAATAGTATTCTCAAGTTAAGAGAACTGCATAATTTGTGACAACGATATTTTATATTTGACCTTAGTAATATTAACCAATAAAAAACTATCAAGTGAGTCATTCTATAGTTATCAAATGACCATCAGTATGTTACCCCTTAGTGCCCCCATCAATCATGAGTAATCCACTATCCAATATTTGGATAGTGTTACTTACCCTTGTCTCAACAGATGTATCGATATCCAGGCTAATTACATCTTGGCTAAGAATATTTAAAACAGTATGTCTAATTTCATTGCGATAAATTATTCAACATTACAACATCTTGTAACTGTTATCACAAAACATACCATTTATGGATTTTATATTAAATATACTTTTAATTAATTTAATTAATTGAAATAAATCATTATATCAAGTATATAATAAAAAGAAAACACTTTTTATTTCGAATAAGATTGATTATTGAGCTAGATATATGTAAGAAGTTAAATAATTACCCCTAGGGCATACCCTTAACTCTATCAGTTCTCATGTGCTTAATTCATTGATCTACACACATTTATTTATAGGAGAAAAATAACTGTAACATATTGCTACCCAAGTCTGAGTTAATGTGTATTAGTGCGGACTTGTCATCTTCGCACTCGATGTTATCGATTGTCTAGTCAATTACATCGTATTTAGTGCTCTTTGCACGAGACTTATTATGAATGGCCATCTTTCTGCCTGTTATATACGACCCATTTTGAATTTCAATGAATTCCTCATTCTTTATGTATTAGGGATGAGATTCTTTTACCAAAAATTATAAAAATCTTCTTCTCCTTTTTGTTTCTCTTTTACTTAAGAAATTATAGCTTATAATCGAGGTAGTACTTCTCTTAATTTATTCACAATGCTCTTCGCTTCGGTTCGTAGATTATACAAATTACTAGGTAGACGTTCTCTTTTCATTTTTATTTCTCTTTTATATATTTTTCTTTACATCCCCCTTTCTTTGGTTTATTATTTTTATGCTTATTCATACCCTAAATGTGTTTAGGAATTTCTCTATGGGTTGTTTAGTTGATTCAATACTTAGACGAGCTTGTTTTTATCCATCAAGGAGTTGGATTGATCTAATTAATTACTATAATTAATTAGTCTTCTTTTTTCTATTCGATGTTGCATGCATATTTTTCTTTTATTTTGGTTAGAGACTCTAAAAACATCCTCCCTTTATATTCATTTTCTCTTTTAGTTACTCATGACTTAAGACAATCCTCTAAGAAGTTTAAGTCATGGTTCAACTTCTTTCATTGAAATGACTTCGACTATTTGTAAAGACGATCAAGCATAAGAGATTTTGAATCATTTTGGTTTTAGGAACTATGTGCTTAGGATTCTTGCCCTGTCTTGTTGCATTCACATGTCCCAAGAAGGATTTGTTTCTATAACAGCAAAACACATTTGAAATGAGTTTTATCTTCCACTCCACCCCGATAATAGGAAATGGTTAACTGCAGTCAATTTGTCTTGAATCCAAGTAGCGCTTTTACTTATTATCTGCTCACGTCCAACTTTGTCCTATATGTTGAACACCTGAATGCACCTCCTACTTGTTTTGATCTATTGTTCTTGCACTCATTTTGCGAGACTCAAAGATGGACGGATTAGTTTTTCTATGTTTCTAATCGAGACAGTTTTATTCTCTCTTTTAAGTCTTCTAGTATTGTTATCGCCTCTTATTATTTTATTTCCTATCCTTATTTTTAACCGTGCTGGCTTGTATACTCCTTCTTTCTTCTCCTTTTTTTCCCTCTCTTCTCTTTTTTAGTTAAACGCCCTAACTTTTTCAAAGAGGAACGAGACTTATTTTTAGTATGCAGGACCCGTGTACTTAGCCTTCATAAGGATATTTGCAAAGGTTCCAATGTTTTTAATGAAGCGTTATTGCGCAAACATGGTATCCTAGACTTGCAGCATTACTTTTCTCGTTCGATGTTCATTTGGTTTTGTTATCTCTATGCCACATGGATATATATTATTTGTATAAATATGTTAGTGTACATGCATTGGGATACATTTACGTTTCTTTATGCGCCTGAGTAATGGTCAAGTTCCTTTTAGTTATTTCTTGTTTAACACGATATGTGCCTTTAAATGAGTCGTTCATTAAATTATGCAACCAACAAAGAGAAAGTGGGTTGATGTTGGAGAGGGGGTATCCATATGTGGTTCTACTCATCCTCCTCCTCATATACCTCATGCTAACACTCTCACCATGGTAGTGCCTCCTCTCAATAAGCTCTCATCTTCTTAGTGCTTCTTTCCCTTATTAGAGGGCAATGTTGTTTCTACTTCGACTGAGCAAATGGGTCAACTTATGATTGATGATATTTAGACCCTTGGCTTACTCCCCTTTCTTCTTGCTTCTCCCGATCACAAAGCCTCTCTCTGCCGAGGTTTTTATAAAGCACAAAATTTTGTTTCATGTAATAGTTTGATCTCACTTCTAAAGAATTATATATATATATATATGTGTGTGTGTGTGTGTGTGTGTCTCTGTGTGTGTGTGTCAACTAAATTATTACTTATTTGTTTATTCATTTCGTGTAGGAATGTGCTTTGGCCATGGAGTCCCATCATCGGGTTGAGTCCTCTAAACCAGCATTGATAACTTCGTTAGTTGAGGTTCAAAAATTCAAGGGGTACGTCGAGCTTGGGCGTCAATGGGAATAGGGGTACAAGAAAATTCTTGATGAGCAAAAGGAAAAATATGAAGAGATCGAGACTCATGTGACAAGAGCTAAGGAAGACCTTGCAAAAGCCAATGATGCCCTTACAAAAGCTTAGGGGGAGGAAAAGTAACCAAAGAGGCAGCTGGCTTGAACGATCAAAAATGCTGAAGAGTCCACCTATAACGTTCTTTGTTAGATGAACGCATAGGATAAGAGATAATTCTTCGCTGATCTTTTTAATGATCTTTGAAGCGGAGGCGAGTTTTGAGTTTTTGACTATCCCCGTAGTTGCCAAGTCCACTTGGGATCATTGCCGCAGATTATGGTTAAGGAACATAGGAGTGCTGGTTCCCCCTCAAACATTTTTTAACAATCATCGAACGACTTAGACATTAATGTAGCGTCTAAGATTGTGCATGATATTGATGTTATCACGTGAAAAAGGCCCCCCATTCCATTGAAGTAAACATCCGAACCCTACTTTTTATACTACATGATAATTCTGTATTTTTAGGATTTGGGGAACCTTTAATCGCATTTTTGATAGAATAATACTTCTAGTAGTTATTATGGTGATCTTTTTTAGAGATTTTATAACCGATGAAAAGATTCATATGTTTAGTTTTCCTCTTTGTTTCGTCATTTAATGCTATAATGATTGTCAGTTTGCTGTTTCATGTTGAATATAGTCGTGTACTTGAATTAATACCCTTTTCTTTTTAGGTATAAATCTCTATTAGGAAATCTACTCAATGAGGATAACCTAGTTCGATATTTAAAGGGGTATGTTGAGAGTTTAGAATGTAAGCTGTAGAATTCTTATTAAGATGGGCAGCTTTTGTCCATAGAAAAGAAATTGAGCTCAATAGATCCATTACCTAAATAAGGAAGGTACCTCAAGGGCTTTTGTTCAGAATTACAAAAGTTATTCATGAAGGGGATGCACTTTAAGACCTAGTAATGAACAACTGGAATTCCTCATTAAAGAGTGAAGCGTTTCTTAGAACATCCCAAATTATTATAGTTTAGGACTTAGTCATCGGCAGCTATGACATTACGTATAGTATGTATTGTATAATGTTATATATTTTAACAAAACTTCCTTTGTATATTTATGTGCATTCATTCATTTATTTGATTATGTTATCTTTTATGTGGTAGGCAGCCCAATGTTCCATCAATATCTGTCCCAGTCCTAGCTAATGTTTCCTAGGACTATGATACCATTGGTGGTGGATTTAGGCTACTGACGATGATTTTCTCAATTTGGACATGGAGAGGTAATGGATGGAAAAAGATCTAATGAATGAGTTAGATAAATCAAATAAGGCTTTACTTAACCAGCAAGGTTGTATAAATAAGCATTGCTTAGACCAAAAGATTGCAAACAAAAAGATAAAATGTCTTAATGCAGAGCTCAAGTCTTCAAAGAAGAAAAATTACAGACTTGGAGGAGCTATTAAAAAATGTTGAGGGCTTGTGTAGGATTACTTATGAGGATGATATCAAGAAACTTGAGAAAACCATTAAGGAGTTATCCAAGCAAGATGCTTATTGGCCAAAAAGGACAACCTGTTTTTTGAGGTTGCTTTTCCCTACGCATCCACCCCAGGTGTAGTTCCTAAAGCTCCCTCGGTCTGGACAATGAGGTTAGTCTTCAGTGGAAAATAGAAAAGGCGGCCTATTATTAAAAGAAGGTTGGTGAGTTGAAAATTTCTTACGAAAAGAAGCTGGGTGGTTCTAAGAAAGAAGTGAAGATTGAGGGTAGTTCGACTGCTCATAAACTATTTAGGGGCATTTGTTAAAAAGACTAGGAAGACTAGAGTGGAGATTTTAGATGATTTAGAATGAGTACGACCTATAGCCATTGAATGGATTAATGAGCTGGAAGACCAGATACTTGATTTTGATTGCCCTATGCAATTCTTAACTATGGCTACCTTGCATTCACATTCTTCGACAATTGAGGCTCATATAGATCCTATTTCGAAGTTAGTAGAGAAACACAAGAAGGAGACAGTTGGATGCATTATGGTTGACATAACTGTGAAGCATGCAGTTGATGTGTTTAATCACTTCATGCTAGAGTTGGACTTAAGTTTCCTTCATAATTGATTTGATTACGTTTTTAAGGAGCAAGATCCAGGAAATCCTTGGGTTGGGGCAAACTATGACCCGAAAATTCCCATTATAAGAGCGCCTCATCGTTTTTCAACCATTATGATGGAGATTCTCCGCCTCATACCTTACAATACCTAAGCAAGAAAAGAAGACTCCCATCAAGGGAGGATTCTGGATCTGACTAGGGCATTTATTTATTCATATATGCGTGTGTGTTGTGTGTGTGTGTGTGTAATTTTTGCAGCTTTATCAAGTTATTAGTTTTTTGAGGTAGGTCTCTTGTGTGTATAATCAGCTTGTCGTGATAAGTTGTGTTATAACTTAGGAAAGAAATGATAAATTTGCATGTATATCTCTTTGAGCTTTGGGAAGATTTTCTATTTATTCTTTCTTAGTTCGTATTGCATGAATTCATTCTCCTTTTCTTAGCAACTCTTTATTCCGATCATGCTAAAATTTCTCTTGTCATGCGCATGACATGATCTATCCTGCTTTGGAATGCAGATTTGGTATTTTGACTGTGAAGGCGGGCCATGTATTCACAACCACTTATTTCATGCACATGGTTTTTTGGTACTGGTTCGGGTAATCTAAAATCTCTACGTCCAATAAGGTTTTAGCTAAAGAGATGAGTTACGTTGTTGTAACTCTTATGTAATTTGCAATCAAAAAAAATTGAAAAGCAGGTTTTTATAATGGTTTGGGCCATCCAATATCCCTACGTCTAGATTATTATTTATTAATTTTTGTCAATCGCTACTTTGTACATCATACTTTGTTACAACAAATGAAATATTGAACGAAGCAACACCGCTCTGAATTCCATGTCCTTGGAATCAAGTTCCTGTTAGTTCTAGAGAGGCAATACACGCCGTTCGAGAGTATTTTGGCTACTACCAAGGACCCTTCCCAATTCGATCGATGTATTTTTTCCGCTTGGTCCTTTATGTTAGCCTTTACTTTACTTAGGACCGGATCCCCTTTGCGTAACTTCCTTTCTCTAGGTTATGAGTTATATGTTCTAGCCATCCTCTGTCTATAAAGTGCGGATCTAATTACTGCCTCATCTCTTCTTTCCTATATGAAGTCCAATGTAGATTCTTTTGGGTGGAGTCCTATTCCATCATGTATGACAAGCGTCAGTGTGAGGGAACATCGTATTTGACTTGTATCACGGCTCATATCCATACGTTGGAGAAAATAGGGTGTGTCTAGTGTGAGATCTCGTGGACGTTCTATATGCCATAATGTTAAAAGTATACCTCCTCACACTTTCCCTTAGCCTTCCTGAACCTTTTCTTTAGTTGCTTCTTTATTTTTTTTATTTGTTATTTTGACTTATCCATTAGCTTATGAATGGGCTACCGAGGAGAAACTTTTGATGATGCCATTTTTTCACATAGTCGGAAAATTCCTTGCTTTCGAATTGCATTCAGTTGTCAGAGATTATCTTGTTGGGGGATTCCAAACCTAATGATGATATTTCGAACAAAAAAGTGATTATCTTCCTAGAAGTTGGTTGTGAGTGGCTCAGCTTCCACCCATTTGGTAAAGTAATGTACTACTGTGAACTTTGCCCCCCTTAGACATTTTAAGTAGACCTATCGGATTGATTCCTCATATATCGAACGACCATGGGCTGGTTATGGGGGTAAGTTCATGTGGTAACATCATTGGGATATTGGAAAACCTCTAGCATTTAACATATCTTCGGACAAACTCATATGTGTCGGCTAATGTAGTTAGCCAAAAATATCTTTGTCTTTATATCTCTTTAGTTAATTTCACACCCTTAATGGTCTTAAAAGTATCCCTCATGAACTTCTCTCATGACTCTAACTCCTTCTTATTTCATCATGCATATCAAATAGAGAGTCGAATAACCTCTCTTGTAAAGCACTCTATCGAAAATGTGAAGTAAGGAGCCAGATATCTATTTTTCCTTTTCATGTTTCTATCTATCGGTAAGGTTCCTTTCAACAAGAAATGTTTGATAGGAATCATCTAAGATTATAATGCTTCTTGATTTACCATTGGTGGGGTAGTATTATCTGAATTTCACTAGCTTTGATTTGTTTTGCAGTCACCTTACCTCTTACTCGGTGAGCTCTTGTCAACACTAGAACCTATTGTGCTTTGGAAATGTTTGGCTTAGTTAAATGTCCCATAAGGATGAAATTCATTTCATGCAAAATCTTTAAGCGTGTCAAACTAGCTAAAGAGTCCACTGAGGTATTTTCTTCGCAAGGAATCTGCTCAATATCAAATTGTTCGAATTGAGCTAACAATTCTTTGGACAGTCTCACATATTTGGCCAGAGTTGGTTCCTTAATCTGACAATTTCCCTACACTTGATTTATAACAAGTTGTGAATCACTTTGGATTTTATATGAGTTATCATTATTACTCATGCCATTTTTATGCTGAGAATAAGCACTTTATAATCTACGACATTATTTGTTGCTTTAAACTCTAGCCGAACCATTCCATACAACTTTTGTCTATCCAAAGCGATAAGTACATACCCAATCGCTACCCTCTGTTCATTGAATTCACCATCCACATAGAGTTTCTTGCATATGGATGGTTTTCTAGTTCTTTATTAGGTCACTCTCGATGGAGCTATGCATTCCTAATGAAATAAACCAAAGCTTGACCCTTGATGACATTTCGAAGGAAGTAGAAAATGCCATATTGACTTAGTTTAATGGTCGCCCGCCAGAAGTCTTGGGTATCTAAAGTCTTTTATTAGTGGTTTTTCTGTTAGTACCTTAGTAGGATGTACCTGGAATTATAGTCATAGCTTTCATGCTAGAAGCAGTAAATTGTAAGCCAGCGTCTCTATCATTCAATAATTGTTTGGTTCGGCTTAGGCACTTGCCAGTGAAGTATGTTAGTCTTTATATACCTTTCTCTTCTCGTATAATTACTACACTCATAGCCTGATTAGTTATAGCCAATTATATAAGTAAATCCTCACCTAGAACTGACTTTGAATGTATGGGCAGATTGGTTAAAGTGCCCTTTCAATACTTCAAAAGCTACTTTGCATTCCTCCATCCATTCGAAATTTCTGCCCTTTTTTACTTGATTGAAAAGTGAAATGCATTTTTCCATGGACTTTAAAATAAATTTGCTCAAAATTAACACTTTCCTATTTAAACTGATCATGTCTTTGGTCTATTTTGGGACCTCCATCTTCCTAATATCTTCAATCTTCTCTGGACTGACTTCTATTCCTATATCTCATAAAATATCCTAAAAATTTCTCATACAGGATTGAGAAGTAAACTTCAATAGATTCAATTTATCTCATACCATCTTAGGGTTATGAAGGTTTCCTCTAAATTTTATACATGAGCCGAAGCAACTTTAGATTTGACTAATATATCATTGACATAAACCAATTTGGTCCTTGAACATCATGTTAACTAACCTCTGATGCATTGCCCTTGCGTTCTTTAATCCAAATGGCATCATACTATAACAATACAACCCTTTGTCCGTAACAGAGCATGTGTTTTCCTAATCTGGTTCGAACATGGCTATTTGATTATATCTAGAATATGCATCCATAAACGTCAACAACTCGTGCCTACTAGTTACATCAACTAACTGATCTATTCGAGCTAATGGAATGCCGTCTAAGGCAGACTTTGTTGAAGTTTGTGAAGTCTTTTTAGATCCTCCATTTTCCATTATATTTCTTCACTAAAATCGAATTCGCTATCCGCTTTGGGTAATACACTTCTTGGATGAATCTATTTTCCTTCGGTCTTTTAATTTCTCAATGAAGTGCAATGAATCTTTCTTGATCCAAGGTAGGACATTTTTTTCAGACTAGATATACCTGCTAATTCGATGCCCAACTGTGCAATGGGATCTATATTTAGGGGTCTATTACTTTCACGTTTGAATAGGTCCAAGCAAAGACATCATAGGATCTCTATAGGAAATTGATTAACTCAGTGCGTAATTCGTTGCCTAGTTTTTTCCCATTCTTTATGATTTTGGTTGGATCTTAAGGATATATTTGAATGTCTTCCAAGTCATCTACTGGTTTTAGGTCTTTGCTTTTCATTCCCAAACAAGGGTCCACCACATCTACTTCTTGTGGTTTTGATGAGGCTGCACTTTCTAAGGGTAGGGAAGTCTCGAATAGATACTATGCAAACACATAATTATACTCATCCATTTCGACCATATGCAAATAATTCCTTTTCACTTTTCCCATGGATATTCTGGTTGTGGTATGACCTGTTTCAGTATATAGCTTCGAACTTAGTTCCAATGCAGTTCTTTGAACAGGCTTATTATTTTCATTGTTACATAAATTAAAGGACACAACAGTAAAATTTCAAACATTTTTATTGCTAGGATTCAAAGTTATATTATACAGTTCCCTAGCTAATAACTTCTCTCCTCTTACACTCCCTACTTCTATGGTGGTGTGAAACTTCATAATCAGGTCTTTCTTAGAGATAACCGCTCTCATCTCTATCAATGCAGGTTTGCCTAAAAAAGCATTGCACAAAGACTGCTAGTCTATAATAAGGAAGCTTGCATAAAAAGATATATGTAGTGGCAAGGGTCTCGAATGATAAGAAGATGGGTCATTCCTACTGGGACAGTTACTATATTATCGAAACCATATATTGATTTCAGACTCGGCATCAGGATTTCAGTTGGAAGTCCCATTTTTCATGCTGCTTTAATGATAACATTTACGGAGCTTTCTGAATCCATAAAAACTTTCTTTATTGTTGCACGGATATCACCAGAGGCCCTTGATGTGGAAATGTAACCCCGGCTGAGTCTATAGAGGTAAATGTGATCATGCATTGGCTTCTACTTGAAATGAAACAAGGTCCTATGCTCAAGGTAGGCCTTTAGATGCATCTTTCCTGTGCTTTCTTACTTTGACCAACAAGATGGGTCCCTATGAATCAAACTTATAAGAGTATTATGGTTTATCACTAGATCCTCATGAAGGTCAGATGACAGGTTATGTGCATGCATGACTGGATTTCTTTTTGATAAGTACCCAAGTCCTCTTTCCATATGAACCCCTTAGCCACATTTTTTAAATGATGACAATTATTGGTGTGATTCCCATTTACTCTATAGAACCTATAATATGTGTTTCCTTTGTTTGGCTTAGCCTTCTTTCCTTTGTTTGGGACGTTATATGCCAATTTTTTCATGGTTAATTCATAGATCTACTTGGAGTATGAGTAAGTGGAGTCTTTGTGGTAAAGTTAAGCTCTCTTGGCCTTTTCATGGGTGGGTGATTGTAAGCTTCTACCCCCTCACTTCCTTTCACTATATACTGGAGCTATTCTTCCCGTTGTAAGTCCTCTAGATGCTCTCGCTTCTTCAATGTGAATATAGCCACTTATCCTCTCGTAAAAGCCTTCATACTATTGCATGGATTTTTACTATTTTTATCGCACATGCCTATACCTCCCTTTACTTCTAAGTGTGCTGCCATCAACAATACATCGTCACTCGTAACAGTTATCCTCATTGCTTCTTCCTTAAAGTGTTTGATGTAGCTATGTAGGCTTTCGTCATCTCATTGCTTAACGAAGGATATAGTACTTAAATCTAGTCAAATTTCTCTCCCCTTAAGGAATTGTCTGCAAAAGTCTACTGATGGCTACATCTAAGAATGGATTTGTAGCACTCCGTAGTTTTACGTTAATTAATTAAAATAGAAATTAATTGATAAATAATAAACTGTGAAAAATGGAATTTTTAAAAATATTGGTATTCGGCCACGAGACTTATACCATTGGATTCGTGAAGATTTTCTGATCAATTTTATACATAAAATTTTCCAATCGAAGTTCAAACAAAAAGTTATTAGCGTTTGAATTTTCATAGTTGGAAACAATTATATATGTAATTAAGAAAATAATTAAAATTAATTAATACCGTTAAAATTAACGGTAACTTAACATTTAATAAATATAATTAGGTTAAGAGATAACTTTAGTTTACGCTAATTTGTCAATAGGAGAAAGAAATCGACAAAGGAATCAAATGCATCAAAATACACTGAATTGGCCCATATGGGTCGATCGTGACCTACCATCGGTCGACCATAAGTGGTCGACGATGGGTCTAAGGTGGCCTACTCGAAGGGTTTTGAAGGTGGCTGTTAGTTTAGGCCGTGTGGTCCAGATCTAGTTTGGTTCCATCCGACATTTAGCGTTGATTTAAACCTCTATAAATTAGAAACTTGGGCTTCACTACCAACTCGTTATTTTTCTAATGAGCATGGAAGCTCTATCACTTTCTCTTGTCCTCTAAAAACTCTAGATACATAGATATAAAATAGATTGCACGTATATAATTTGGAGAAGAATATAAAAGGATAGAGGATAGAAGGTAGATTCAAATCAGGTTTCTACCTCAAAGGTAAACTTTTAGATCTGATCCTAATTAATAAATCTAAAACACTTTTCCCAAGTCCAATTTCTAATGAGATCTTCATAAATATTGTCCGTTGATCTGAATAGGGAGTCAAAAAGTGGAGAATACGGATAATAAGGTAAGTTCTGGACTAAATCTAGATATTTGAGAGCGCTAATTAAAGATAAGTGGGAATATTATATCTTTTATATAATACTAGATTATATCATTGCTAATTTATTCCTATATGTCTAAGAATTGAATTTAAGTTGCAATGAATTCGTAAATGTGAAAAGTTGAGATATGAACTTGCCTATAAAATTACATAATGATTAGTTTTAATTCTGTAATTGTGGAATGATTCATTTCATTATTGTAGTTATGTAATGATTAGAATTGTTAGTTTCTGCATCATATATTACTTAACTAAAACATAATGATTTGGGATTTCATTTTATTTGATGTTGATGAATAAAATCTAGAATAAAGTTAATTTGCCTTATGGGATTTTATTTGATATGTTAGTTTATTGGAATTTGTATTGTTGCAAGTAGATATTATCAAGTCTAAATTTACAAAAGTGCGATGTTTGAAATGACAAGGAGTAAACACCAATAAAAGAAAGAGGTGTAAAAAAATAGGGATGATTACCGTATTCATACTATATATTTCAATAAATAAAAAAAGAATTCCTTGCAACCCAAAACACCGCGAAAATCCCCTCTTTTATATAAGATATGAAAATTTACCGTGTAACAATTAATTGATGAAGTTTAGTTCCAATTTATTAAAATACAGTTAACACCAAAGGTGGAATATTGAAATAAGACTGTAACTAAAACTTAATAAAACAAAAACCGATGGAAAAAAAGTCCGAGCAATAGGCAAGAGTGTGAAGCTGTGGAAATGAAATGGAAGTCCGATAGTCTAATGAATTGGATTAAGTCTGATAATTGAATGAAATAGAATAGAAATAAAAGTTGAACTAATGAATATTGTAACGACGATATTGATATTTGAAATTAAGAAGTGATAAATGAAATTAATGAAATAAAAGATAAACACATAGTTAGACTAAAGGCTTAAAGTCGGATATAAAAGAAGTTGATGCAATAAAGAAAATAAAAGAAGAATGAGTATACATAAGTCTGAAATATGTATATAAGTAGCATTGGTTATGCGTTATGACGAATGTGAATAATTATAAATCATCTGCTATAATTATAATGGACCAACGTCTGAAGATTGTTAGACTGGGTTGGAATGCTAAAAACATATCTAACCAATAGGACCCATGATGAGCGCACAATTTCGTACTACACGGGTACGTCCAAGTCTGGACTATGCTTATTGTTTTGGTTATAAATTTTTTGTTATAATTAGGTCGAGTGCATATTCAAATTACATCTGCTTCAAAGTTTTTAGGTGAGGGTATTGCCTTGATTGCTTTAGGCAATTAAAATAGACGGTGAGTGAGATCGAACTTATACAAAATGCCACGAAAAGTCTGGTGTGCTTAGGTACCAAAACCAGTTGCAATAAGTGTATGTAAAATGTTGGCATACTTGGGTACCTATAGGGTATGTAATGACCCGCAAATCCGTACCCCTTGAGTCAACACTACTATACAACGTATCAACTCAAAGTTGAACAGAAATATGAACCATTAGGGTTAAAGAAGAAGATGTAGAAGAAGAAGATAGAAAATAACATCAGAATCTAACCATCGCAGCGGAATAAAATATAATAGACAATCAATGATATTTACACTAATACATTTGTTTATACATTACATCATCAGAGTACACATATCACACATCTGGACAGTAATCATAATCTGTCCTCACAATCTGAATACACAGCGGAATATTTGACGCAAATACAGAAGTACGTATCGCCATCCAGCTTGTCTCCTGAGCTCCACGACATCCTTTTCTGTATTCTATAATACTCGGTCTGACCCGAGCATTATAGTTAAATAACACCCGAATCAGTCTGGAATACCAGCGTGAGAAATCACACTCAAATTGAATTTTAAAGTTTCAAATCCTTTGAAAACAAAAGCATCTCGTAAGACCACGTCACAAATAAACATGTCGGGTTTTTACCTTACGATAGCCAAAATATTTTATATTAAAATCCTCTGATATTATGATAGGGGCTATTTACAAATACTTATTAAAATAGCCGAAATTGTTACATCTATTAAATTCCAGCTACTAGCCACAAAGTGGGTAATACAAACAAAAATCGTAAAAGGCGCATAGGAAGAATGGATTTCCAACTAATGACTAGGCACTAGGATACCACCTATCACAGTACGTGGCCTAGATCACCGTACCGAGGATTACTCCCAATCCCCTGCAACACAAGCCGGGACTACCCCATACTGGATAATCCTTCTTAAGATCACCACACGGTTGGGATCAGCTACCGCACCACTAAGCCGAATAAAAAGGGACATCTAGACAGGGATGGCCTCACCCTAATGGGCGCTACCCACCTAGCCTTGCTGCATAACCCCTGATTTTCAGTCATTCCTTGTTGATGAGGCTTGAGGCTAAGCCTTACCTTTTAGAACGTTTCATTTAAAATGCCCATCATCCACCTAACGATGTTCCGAAAGCATTCATCCCTACAAGTCCGTCCCGGGTTCGAACGGAACCGAAAGCACTACTCCTACTACATCCATTTTGGAATCATCCTCAAGATTAGTAGCGACTAGCCCTTGCACTTCACTCTTCCATCTTCGACTTGGAGCTCGTTTTTCTCACGAAAACGTACAAATCGGATCGAAGTGGTTTTCTAGAAATTAATCTCGATCCCGGTCTCTTCGAAACGATCAACACATTGGCCAATATTGATAGTCGGTTATTTAACTATAAATTAACATTCACAACAACCATCAACCATAAATAATTTCACCAAATTATTTATTAACCTCAAAATATCTTCGCAAGATATATTTCCGCTTTCAAACCTTTTTGAAAACAGTTTTCAAACCATCTCCCTTTTACAGAATAAATTCCCAAATATTTTCTATTTCCACTGAAATTACCAAGTATAAACACTTTAGATTTTAAAATAATTTAAAACACTTTATTATAAAATATACTTTAAACATTTAAATTAAAAATTACTTTAACACTTATTAAAATATATACTTTAAGAATATTTAAAATAAAACTACTTTGTGCAATATAAAACTGAATTTCTAACTTTTAAAAGCAAAATACCAAGCCACCTTTAAATGATTACTGCTATAAATAGATTAAAGAAAATACTTATTTTAGAATGTAAACATTTAGAAATAATAAATTTCCTAAACATACTTTTTAAAACAACATTAAAGCCTTTAACTTATATTTAAAAAAAAATTCTTTGAAAACATACTTGGCTATCCAGGGAAATATACTTCTCTTCACATCCTTTAAAAATAAGTTGCTATTTTTTTTAAACAATTTTCCCATTCCTTTAATAAATTCCCACCGTGAATTCATTCTTCCAAATATCCACTGATATATTACTTTACTTTTATAAACCCAGTTTATAAATTCCAAAGTTTCGTCTTCTTTAAAAACGTAATTTCAAATTCTAAATCAATTTCCAAATCGATTTCAGATTTTATTCCAATTTGAAATAGATTCCTTTACTTTCTCAATTTAACTCCAAAACCCATCAAATTATACCTTTCAAATATGGTTTAAAATCTTATTTAACTGAAATATTACTTTCATACTTTTCTAAATTCCTTCTTTATCCTTTAAAATAAATTTAATCCTTAAATTTTAAAATAAATTCTTTTATTACTTTAAATAATACCACCTTAAGTTTAAAATTCATTCTCTCTCTGTTTATTCAAAATCCCCTTTTTCCATACTCGGAATATATTAATTAAGATTTAAAAGCACTTTTATTCTTTTCTAATTCATTCTTAAATTTATTCAGATGCTCTATAATTATTTTACTTAAAAATTCACTATTTTATTTCTTTCCAAAAATCCAATTCTATATATTTTGATAACACAGTGTACCGAAATATATTCAAGTAAACCATAGCATTTAATATTCCAATTATCAATAATATTCATCACATAATATCAAATATTCATAACACAGAATATTAAATGATCTAAATAATTTTGAGGAATCCAGTTGGATCCCTCCAACCTGTTTCCCTGCATGCACAGATGTTAGCACAATATAAAATAGCAATTCCACTTCGAGGTGGAATATCACGGTATATGAGATTAATATAATATCATCCGCTATTATGCGGCGCGTAGGGTCTCATCCGCTATATAATTCGGGAAATCAATCATTCCAAGATATATTATATACTACTATATATAATATTTCACATCAAAACAATTCAGTCATCCAACCAATTATTTAAATTTAACTATTTAAATCTAAACAACCCAAATGAGTGAGATTAACTCACCTTTGATTTTTGTTTGGCAATCCAATTCCATCTCGACCATTATCTCCCAATTTTTTAGACCTAGTATACATATTTATATAATTTATTAATATTCGAAATAATCGAATAACTAATTTTAGTTTGGTAATTTTTGATTATACAATGATTTTATTTTAAACCAATTTCTTTTTGATAAATTTATTTAACTAACAATTAAATTTAAAACTGAATTTCCTTTTTAAGAATCTTTTAGTCACTAGGATAATTAATAGGCTAGTTAATTTTTTTTCTTCCCAGTTTCATTATTTAAAATAATTAGTAAATTAAAATAGGCATATGTATAATAGTTTCTTTTTAGCTTTATCTATATAAATAAATTTTCTATTTATACATAAAAATATGCATTTATAAAAAACTGTATACATAAATATCTACTGAATAAAACCTGTAAATTGAAAAATAGTTATTATATAAACCTTACTGTTATATTTTCTTTTTCTGTATAATCTACATAACGAAATAATTTAAAATAAATACTTTTCATATAATATCACAGTAAATAACAGAAAATAAAATAACAACGCGAATGCCTCATCTGCGAACGCCGCTCAACACTCGAGCCAACTCCTCGTCATTGCTGTGTTTTTCCCTCCATCCTCACACGCGAGCTGCTTGCGACAGTGACATCTTCCACCAGCGAGCCTTACTTCTGCCCTTATCCCTTGATCACCATGCTTCCTCACCGTCGATTTCCCCCAGAGCCGCGATAGCCATTGCGCGACACGGCCAGGCGAAATCGAGTTTCGCTAGACGAAGACAAGCCCAAATCTTGAAACCCCCAAGCGATCACGAACCCACCCCGTCAACTGTGAAATGTCCAAAATTCGACTCGTCGCCCTTTCCACGAGAATCGAAGGCCATCTCCAAAAATCGCGATCGACTTCCTATTGAAAAGCTTCGATCGATAGGGTTCGTTCGAACGACGACATGGCCTCCTTGGCCTACGACCACACGAGTAGCTTGCGATCGAAGTCAGCTTCGATTAATTTTCTTTGTTTCGATATGTAATATCCACTTTTTTTCGTTCGATCTCTAGATAATGAGGAAGAAGGGCTCGAGTTTTAAAAACGAGAAAGGTAGCGTGTCTGAATAGTTTGCGTGAAAATTTGGACTAGCTTATGAAGAAAGGAACTGCTTTGATTTGTTTTGTAAATTTTAATTAATTATAGAATGTCTCGTTCGCATACCTCAAAATCTTGAACCCCTATCGAGATGTGTCGCTAGAAATTTATAGTGTTATGCCCCTTTTTCGAACACAATGGAAAAGGTCTCGAGTCCTAATTCAATCGTATGGAGAAGATAGCTTTTTGAATCCAGTTATTATATTAAATTTCGATTTAATTATCAGCGCGCTTACTTATCTTACGACCAAGCGGTCACTCCAAACACTGCGAAAATTAAAATCCGATAATAATACAATATTACGGATCCAATGGAATAGGTTTCGTCGAATTCCGAGACTGTGCCTCGGAAGGCTATTTTTTTAAATATCGACTTAAACGATATATTTCAAAACCGAACAAATCACCCTTAAATTCAATTTTAACACTTTTACTATCTTCAGTATTATCAATATAAATTTTACAAGTCTTCGAATTATTTTTAATAAGCTTAAAACTGAAGATACAATAATTTACCCAATTTCAGTTTATTTAATCCAATAACTTAATTGCTAAATAATAATAATATTTGAATTCAAGTTAAAAATTAACTTTTAAATATTTAAAATCAATTAAATATTCCAATTTAAACTGTCCAAAATTCTGGGTTGTCACATTTCTCCCCCTTTAAAAGAATTTCGCCCCCGAAATTGCTGGTTAGGAAGAATGGTCTAATACCCGTTTACTATTTTCCCAAAAAAACAAACAGTTTTATCAACTTGCCATAACATATCTCTTATTAAAGACCCACTATTTCTTCAACCAACTTCCCAAAACCTTCCACAGTTTCCAACTACATTATTTGCTTCATTTATTCAAACTTAAATTTAAATCCAAAATTAAATTATCAAAACTTTCTCAAAGAAATTCTAACTCTCTAAATTTTCGAAAAATTTCGCCAGCGTCTCCTTTGCTCGGCTAGCTCGGTACAACTACAAAATGCCTCTATAGGCTCCCAAATTCCAAAAGAAAACAAAAGGCCAAGTGGCTCGATCAAAAACCCAATCAAATTTCATACAGAAATTTTAAACACATACCTTTTTGTCGAGCAATTCAAATTTATCTTTTGAAATCAAAATAAATTTTCCTTTCCCTTTATAATACCTGCATATCCTATTCAGCAATAATATCCAATCATAGCTTTTAAAATTATTTTATACATTTCCTTACAGAAGTTTTCATATCTACTTCTGTTCAAATTAGTTTTTCCATTTCCATATGAATTCAATTTATCTTCAACTCTGAATATTGAATTTTATCTTCCATTTATAACTGATTCATATCATTATTTTAAATTAGTTTCATTCACTATTTTATTTCAATTTCCAATTTGAAATCATTTTGTCGCTAACAAAATTTTCCCAAAAATTTTCAAAAATTTTCAAACTCCCAAAATTTTTGACAGAGTCTCCTTTGTATGGAGGAGCTTTTGCAATTTGACAAGAGATATAAAAATATATATACATCAACCCACACGGTCGGAAAAACAAAAACAGTTCATATTTCCTATTTTTATTGCGTAGGCATACCTCTATTTAGCATTTTTAAGCAAGCGGCTTATTATTTTAGCAATTCGCACGATCTAATCGAGCCCAACGGCTTTTCGATACCTGTACTTACTCAACTAAAACATGTAAGTGCTAAATATATGCAATTTACTAGTATTTCACTTATTTTAATATAGCTAACACATAAATTTCACATATAATGCAATATTATATAATTTCCATAAGCACATACACAGTTCCGACACCTATTACAATTGCTTACAACCAATTCTCAAACCATTCCATTCAGTTTAAGTGATTTACAACCTGTGTAGTTAATGCCCCGCTATTACCCCGCTACAACCCCGCTATATCTCATAGCGGGTTTCTACCGCTACGATTTTTTCATATAGCCCCAGAATATAGCCTTTCCGCTTTAATCCCCGCTATTTCCGCTATATCCCGTTATTTCCGCTATATTCCGCTATTTCCGCTACATCTATTTTAATAAAATGAATTGAAAAATTGCATTTATACATTATAAAATTATGAAACTAATTTATTTGACTTAATTTTTGATATATTTCCAAAAATGAAAAACCAAATTCAATTATGTTATATAACAGTTTTTCGTCTATTCAAAGTATATCCGCACATGTTTTTATTTAAAATTATTTATGCATTATTTATTATTCAATTGAATGATAATTTTTCATTTAGTTACTATTTATGTATTTGTAAAAACATTAAGTACGAGTTTTATATGTTATTTTAGAGCCATCCGCTATATCCCGCTATATCCTCGCTGTATCCCCGCTATGACTTTTTGCACCTCCACCGCTTTGAATCTACCGAGCGCATTAACTGCACAGTTTACAACTTACTCGCTTATATTTAATTCGTTCTAAGCAAAACTAACTCATATTAATTCCAATTGATTTCAAAATTATCCTATTTCACTTCTAATAACTCATAGGATCTTATCTAATCTCATTTACTTCGAACGACCCATTTTCTTATGAAATTCGACAATATTCATGTGAATAAATAATCACTTAAGTAACCACTTTAAATTGATTCCAACTAAATTTATATTTAATTCCTTCTATTTTAATTCATTTTATTAAACTTGAAAACATTCCATATCTCTTATTGTCTTTGTGAGGACCCGCAAATCCGTACTCCTTGAATAGACACTAATCTCCATTGATTAGCTCAAGATGAACAGAAATACGAATTGTTAGGGTTTAAAAAAAGAAAAAGATAGAAGAAGAGAGAAAAGATAGAACAGAACAGAAAGAAAACAGCAGAATAATATCAGAATCTCACAATCGCAGCGGACAACATATAATAGATAAATGAATAATCTTTAAACAAAGAACTATATCAGTTATTACATTACATCACATTACATTATATTAGCCGGCGTCTAGGGTTTGAGGTTGAGAGGGTTTGCAAATTTAAGAAGAGGGAGGACCTTTTATAGAAAAATACGCGACACTATTCATCCCGGATTTTCCGAACTCCAAACGAAGCGTGCTGGTTGACGTTCCTAAGGTTTACCCCATGTTCTGAACACAATGGAACATGTTTCGGGAGCTAATTCGATCATCTGTGCGAGTTATGGCAGTAAACGATCAATTTAAAATTAAATCGGTAAATCAAATTTCTAGGCGTTTTAGCTTGCCCCGGACAAACGGTAAATCCGATTGACACGAAATTTGAAACCATACAATAATATCACATTACGGATCCGATGAAACTAGTTTCATCGAAATCCGAGACTGTTTGAAAAATGGCTATTTTAACTCGTCAATTAAATATTAAAATATTCAATTTTCACAAATTAACTTTTAATTCGATTTTAAAAGTTCTAAAATATCGTTCTAACTCCAACATGATTAAATAAAATGTTACAAATCATTTTCAATCATATTTAACCCAATTTTTAATTATTTCTGAAATTTAACATATTAAATTATCTATTTAATTATCCAATCAAATCCAATTGTTCGAAATAAAATTTATTCGACTTATAAATTTCACTTATTAATATTTAAAATTAATTAAATATACAAATTTATAATTGACAGAAATTCTGGGTCGTTACAGTCTTTAAGTTACTTCAACTCCTTAACAATTTCATTCCATATTCACCTTCATTTCATTTGAGACCATTTTATTTAGCTCGAACCATTCCATGCTTATATATTAATAACCATTTCCCAATTTAAATTACCCAAGCTTTTATTTAATGGACTTTTACCCTTACTCGAAGCCAAGCTTCCACTAATTTTAAACTTAAATTAATTTACTTCAAATTGTTCAAATTTCAGACTTAAGCTTATTTTCATTTTGCAAATGAATTTTCCTTTTCAATTTAACTTGATTCTATTTCAATCAAATCTCATTTCAAACTACAAATTTATTTGATTAGTTCGTCTGTTTCGTATTAATTTTAAATTTCCAGATCCAATTCATTCTCAATTCATTTAATTAATTACAAGGCCATTTTCAATTTATTCCCACTCATCTGGGTTTTGTTTGCAACCAAAACCATCCCTACTTTAATCCAATTTCTTTTTATTTGGCAACATTTTCAATTATATTTAGTTCACTAATGATTCAATTCGAATTTGATTTATAACTTTAGTTTAATTTCCAAACTTCATTATTAACTCCCAATTCATCTTCTAGTTAACTACATTAAGTTCCATTTACATATTTCATTAATTAATTTATTATCTAATTAGTTCTCCCCCTATTTATAATTCAATACTTGATTTTTAATCTCAAAAATGACTTCATTAAATTTTCTTAAGTTCAATTTATTTTATAATTCAAGTTTGGATTTTTGTTCCATTTTCCAAAACATCAAACAATATTTATTTTGGGTTTTCTATTCCACTTTTCAATTTTATAAGTCACAACTTATTATTTTACACATTTCCATTCATTCTAGGCTTGAATATATTCATCTTTTATTTTTTAACTCGAGATTTACTCTTATTTATAACCCAAGCACATTTTTATTCCATGGATTTTTAATTCTTTTATAAGTTATTCTAATTCAATTATTCCAATTCAATTCTTATCCAACTTATTTCCATTTATTTAAGTAAGGATCTAATTCCATTCAATATCACTTATAACTCAACTGAATTTTTATTCCAATTCAACTCTATTTTTACTCAGATTTATTTAATTCAATTTGATTCAATTTTCTTCCTCGATCCGAGTTAATTTCATTTTTAACTTTTCACTTTAAATTTTAATTCCAACATTCAAGCTCATATTTTCTTCCTGATTTAAAAATCAACTCAACTTTCCAAGTTTATAACTTACCTCATCAGGATTTTCAATTCAAATAAGGATTCAGGATTTTTAAACACCCGGCTTTTCGTTTCAAATCATTCAAAATCACCATTATCTCAAAATCACATTTCTCGAATTTTTAAACCAATCCTGGTTTTAATTCCCAACAAATTTCCTTTGAAATTTTCAAAAACAAAACTTGTTCTTCTGAACAAATCAAATTTGGCAGCAATCCGTCACTTAGAAACTCGAAAATGAACATCGATGATGCTGCAGTCATCACCGAAGTTATTTTTCAACGACTGAAGTGAATTCAATGTTATATCCCTTCCAAAATTTATTTGAAGCAAGTTCCTTTCAGAAATACTTTTTAAACAATAATGCTATTATTTATCTTCAAAAGACTTTGAAAAACACTTCCAAAATCTCCAGAGTTTTAAATTTTCAAATTTTGACTTAAATCAAATTTTAAATATAATTTATTTGTATAATTTATGCTCATACAAATTTCTTTTTTTGATTACTCAAGTCATTCCAATTTTTATAACCATATTTGTTTAAAATATTATCATCCAAACATCCAAGTTATATAACAATTTAAAAAAATATTTATTTTATATCAAAATATATTTGGGTAAAATTATTTCATTCACCCACCTTTTTAAAACAATATCGTGTCAGTTTATCGTGTAAGGTGTTTATAAACTCTTCTCGAAAAGCGGCCAACTTACTCGATCAGAATTCATATTCCACTCAACCAATAAGTCAACACAATATTAAAACAATTTATATTCACTAACAAATACACGCTCATATCTATTAATACGCTCAAACTCATTGTAGAGTACTACAGACTCTATTTTCAATGAGTAATCCCCACCAGAGCCAATGTTATCACCAACCTAAGCTCTGATACCAACTATAATGACCCGCAAATCCGTACCCCTTGAGTCAACATTATTCTCCAACATATCAACTCAAAGATGAACAGAAATACCAACCATTAGGGTTAAAGAAGAAGAGGTAGAAGAAGATAGAAAACAACATCAGAATCTAACCATCGCAACGGAATAAAATATAATAGATAATCAATGATCTATACATAAGAACAATCATTTGTTTATACATTACATCATCAGAGTATACATATCACACATCTGGACAGTAATCATAACATGTCCTCACAATCTGAATATACAGCAGAATATTTAAAACAAATATGGAAGTATGTATCGCCATCCAGCTTGTCTCTTGAGCTCCACAGCACCTTTTCTGTATTCTATAATACTCGGTCTGACCCGAGCATTATAGTTAAATAACACCCGAGTCAGTCTGGAATACCAGCGTGAGAAATCACACTCAAATTGATTTTTAAAGTTTCAAAATCCTTTGAAAACAAAAGCATCTCATAAGACCACGCCACAAATAAACATGTCGGGTTTTTACCTTACGATAGCCAAAATACTTTTTATTAAAATCCTCTGATATTATGATAGGGTATATTTATAAATACTTATTAAAATAGCCGAAATTGTTACATCTATTAAATTCCAGCTACTAGCCACAAAGTGGGTAATATAAACAAAAATCGTAAAAGGCGTGTAGGGAGAATGGATTTCCAACTAATGACTAGGCACTGGGGTACCACCTGTCACAGTACGTGGCCTAGATCACCGTACCGAGGATTACTCTCAATCCCCTGCAACACAAGACCGAGACTACCCCTTACTGGATAATCCCGAGTAAGATCACCCCACGGTTAGGATCAGCAACCGCACCATTAAGCCGAATAAAAAGGGACATCTAGACAGGGATGACCTCACCCTAATAGGCGCTACCCACCTAGCCTTGCTGCATAACCCCTGATTTTCAGTCATTCCTGGTTGATGAGGCTTGAGGCTAAGCGTTACCTTTAGAACGTTTCACTTAGAATGCCCATCGTCCACCTGACGATGTTCCGAAAGCATTCATCCATACAAGTCCGTCCCGGGTTCGGACAGAACCGAAGGCACTACTCCTACTACATCCATTTTGGAATCATCCTCAGGATTAGTAGCGACTAGACCTTGCACTTCACTGCTCCATCTTCGACTCCGAACTCGTCTTCCTCACGAAAACATACAAACCGGATCGAAGTGGTTTTCGAGAAATTAATCCCGATCCTGGTCTCTTCGAAACGATCAACGCATTGGCTAATATTGATAGTTGGTTATTTAACTATAAATTAACATTCACAACAACCATCAACCATAAATAATTTCACCAAATTATTTATTAACCTAAAAATATCTTCGCAAGATATATTTCCGCTTTCAAACCATTTTGAAAACAGTTTTCAAACCATCTCCCTTTTACAGAATAAATTTCCTAAATATTCTCTATTTCCACTGAAATCACCAAGTACAAACACATTTGATTTTAAAATAATTTAAAACACTTTATTATAAAATATACTTTAAACATTTAAATTAAAAATTACTTTAATACTTATTAAAATATATACTTTAATAATATTTAAAATAAAACTACTTTGTGCAATATGAAACTGAATTTCTAACTTTTAAAACCAAAATACCAAGCCACCTTTAAATGATTACTACTATAAATAGATTAAAGAAAATACTTATTTTAGAATTTAAACATTTAGAAATAATAAATTTCCTAAACATACTTGGCTATCCAGCGAAATATACTTCTCTTCACATCCTTTAAAAATAAATTGCTATTTATTTTAAACAATTTTCCCATTCCTTTAATAAATTCCCATCGTGAATTTATTCTTCCAAATATCCACTGATATATTACTTTACTTTTATAAACCCAGTTTATAAATTCCAAAGTCTCGTCTTCTTTAAAAACATAATTTCAAATTCTAAATCAATTTTCGAATCGATTTCAGATTTTATTCCAATTTGAAATAGATTCCTTTACTTTCTCAATTTAACTCCAAAACCCATCAACTTCACTTTTACCTTTCAAATATGGTTTAAAATCTTATTTAACTGAAATATTACTTTCATACTTTTCTAAATTCCTTCTTTATCCTTTAAAATAAATTTAATCCTTAAATTTTAAAATAAATTCTTTTATTACTTTAAATAATATCACTTTAAGTTTAAAATTCATTCACTCTCTGTTTATTCAAAATTCCCTTTTTTCCGCACTCGGAATTTATTAATTAAGATTTAAAATCACTTTTATCCTTTTCCAATTCATTCTTAAATTTATTCAGATGCTCTATAATTATTTTACTTAAAAATTCACTCTTTTATTTCTTTCCAAAAATCCAATTCTATATATTTTGATAACACAGTGTACCGAAATATATTCAAGTAAACCATAGCATTCAGTATTCCAATTATCAATAATATTCATCGTAGAATATCAAATATTCATGACACAAAATATTAAACGATCTAAATAATTTTGAGGATTCCAGTCGGATCCCTCCAACCTGTTTCCCTGCATCCACAGATGTTAGCACAATATAAAATACCAATTCCACTTCGAGGTGGAATATCACGATATATGGGATTAACATAACATCATCCGCTATTATGCGGCGCATAGGGTCTCATCCGCTATATAATACGAAAAATCAATCATTCCAAGATATATTATATACAGGTAAATAGGCACAAGGAAGAAGTTGCAAAAAAATTTAGTTTAAGGGACAACAAGTTTGCTTTTTAGCCTGGTGGACAATTTTTAGTGTAAACTGAAAATGATACTTACAACTACCAGTCTGTGATTTACACTAAAAAGTGTCCTTCAGCCTAAAAAACAAACTTCTTGTCCTTGAAACTAAATTTTTTTCTAACTTTTCCTTTAGCCTAATAACCCCTATTATATACTACTATATATAATATTGCACATCAAAACAATTCAATCATTCAACCAATTATTTAAATTTAACTATTTAAATCTAAACAACCCAGATGAGTGAGATTAACTCATCTTTGATTTTTGTTTGGCAATCCAATTCCATCTCGACCATTATCTCCCAATTTTTTGGACCTAGTATAAATATTTATATAATTTATTAATATTCGAAATAATCGAATAACAAATTTTCGTTTGGTAATTTTTAATTTTCCAATGATTTTATTTTAAACCAATTTCTTTTTAATAAATTTATTTAACTAACAATTAAATTTAAAACTGAATTTCCTTTTTAAGAATCTTTTAGTCACTGAGATAATTAATAGGCTAGTTAAACATTTTTTTCCCAATTTCATTATTTAAAATAATTAGTAAATTAAAATAGGCATATGTATAATAGTTTCTTTTTAGCTTTATCTATATAAATAAATTTTTTATTTATACACAAAAATCTGCATTTATAACTTACTGTATACATAAATATCTACTGAATAAATCCTGTAAATTGAAAAATAGTTATTATATAAACCTTACCGTTATATTTTCTTTTTCTGTATAATCTACATAACAAAATAATCTAAAATAAATACTTTCCATATAATATCACAGTAAATAACAGAAAATAAAATAACAACACGAATGCCTCACCTGCGAACGCCGCTCAACACTCGAGCCAACTCCTCGTCATTGTTGTGCTTTCCCCTTCATCCTCACATGCGAGCAGCTTGCGACAGTGACATCTTCCACCAGCGAGCCTTACTTCTGCCCTTATCCCTCGATCACCACGCTCCCTCACCGTCGACTTCCCCCAGAGTCGCGACAGCCACTGCGCGACACGGCTAGGTGAAATCGAGTTTCACTAGACGAAGACAAGTCCAAATCTGGAAACCCCTAAGCGATCGCGGACCCACCCCGTCAACAGTGAAATGCCTAAAATTCGATTCGTCGCCCTTTCCACGAAAATCGAAGGCCACCTCCAAAAATGCGATCGACTTCCCATTGAAAAGCTTCGATCGATAGGGTTCGTTCGAACGAAGACATGGCCTCCTTGCTGCGACCACACAAGTAGCTTGCGATCGAAGTAGGATTCGGCTTTGATTTACTTTCCTTGTTTCGGTATGTATATCCCTTTATTTTTCGTTCGATCTCTAGATAATGAGGAAGAAGGGCTCGGGTTTTAAAAACGAGAAAGGTAGCATGTATGAATAGTTTGCGTGAAAATTTGGACTAGCTTATGAAGAAAGGAATTGCTTTGATTTGTTTTATAAATTTTCATTAATTATAGAATGTCTCGTTCACATACCTCAAAATCTTGAACACCTATCGAGACGTGCCGCTATACATTTATAGTGTTATTCCCCTATTCCGAGCATAATGGAAAAGGTCTCGAGTCCTAATTCAATCGTATGGAGAAGATAGTTTTTTGAATCCAGTTATTATATTAAATTTCGATTTAATTATCAGCGCGTTTACTTATCATACGGCCAAACGGTGACTCCAAACACTGCGAAATTGAAATCCGATAATAATACAATATTACGGATCCAATGGAACTAGTTTCGTCGAATTCCGAGACTGTGCCTCGGAAGGCTATTTTTTTAAATATTGACTTAAACGATATATTTCAAAACTGAAAAAATCACCCTTAGATTCAATTTTAACACTTTTACTATCTTTGGTATTATCAATATAAATTTTACAAGTCTTCAAATTATTTTTAATAAGCTTAAAACTGAAGATAAATAATTTACCCAATTTCAGTTTATTTAATCCAATAACTTAATTGCTAAATAATAATAATATTTGAATTCAAGTTAAAAATTAACTTTTAAATATTTAAAATCAATTAGATATTCCAATTTAAATTGTCCAAAGTTCCAGATCGTCACAGGGTAGGAGTTGCATATTTATCGAGCTCGTCATCGGTCTCTTGCAGTCAATGGAAAGGACAATGTTACACCTAACTAATCTCTTTCGCCTACCAGGATTGGTTTAATTGGGTCATGCAATGATACAGTTGATTGCTAGTTCATTTGATAGGATAAAGCTAGTTAACCATACAAAGGTTCCTTCAAAACAGGGATGGGTGGTGGTGCATGGAGCCTGAAATCCACGATAAAAAGCAGATGAAAGTATGCAAAAGGCTGGCGTATGTGAAAAATTCCCAAAGTGTTAGGACCTCGTGGATTGGCGGTCGTTGGTGCACACAACAGGATTTCCCTCGGTGACACGATAACAATGGATCTTTACGAGGTGTTGAGCGATTGATACTAGTGGGGAAATTATCTAGGTCCATTAGTGAACTTCGGGTGTACATATTTACCTATAGAGACATACATCTACCTAGTTTATGTAACGACCTGCCTTTTTAGACGTTTTAAGCAGACACACATCACAGACTCAAACCATTAAAAAAGGCAGATTGTTATGGGGTAAATAAGAAAAAGAGAAAGAAATAAAACAAATACAGAACCTCGTGGTGGAATGAAAAAATATAATAATCAAATAACAGTTCATGAAGCTGTTTACAAATAGATTTGAGTATACATATACAATACAGAATCAGAGTTACAAACAACGAGAATAAATAAATAAATGCAGCGGAACAACATAATGCAGTGGAATAATTATAATAAATAATAATAGTACAACTCTTCGTCTTCATCTCCAGAAATAAGGTCTTCAACCATAAAATGCTCAGGCTGACCCGAGCAAATTGAAAAGACAACACACTCGAGTAAGAACTAAAAGATCTTATGTGACTTAAATTAACGGTAATAAATATGCTGTGACGGCATAAGAGACGTTTACGGGTTTTGACATCTCCTATCCAATGTCTAACGTGAGTGTAGTAATTTAAGAGATGTTTGGAATTTACATCTCCTAAGGATCCGTTAAACTATCTACTATGTAGTACAATATATTATTATAATAGTGTCTACAGTAAAGTAAAGCATTAAAATAGCATTAAGGCATTACTCATATCCCCCTTAACACATTTTTATATATTCCCATAGTCTATACAGTACCTTAATTCCTCCGTAAACTGGAGAGCTATCAGAGGGCACTTCATAGGTATGGTACAACACAAACTCGTAGAAAGCGCTCTAGGGCATGTGAACACGCACTCGAGGCAATGCCTGGGTAGATTTACCAATTGCAGAACCGGGCAGGTGGTAACGCATAGTAGCTACTACCGCCCACCTCGGAACACACTCCCATAATCAAAAATTAAGGGGTGGCCACCAAATCATCACAAATGTCATAATATGGTATCGAAGAAGCATGTCCGATCGGAGGAATGACCTCACTTGACCCAGGTATAGCTCCTATTTTAGTCACATCTAAGCTGACTCATGGTAGTTAGGGTCACGTCATACCTTATACAAAAATCGTTCGCCAAACCATCCTACTTCATTTCTGGAATCTCCGCTATGTACACGGTTGTTAAAGTGGTTTTTAGTATCGGCAGAGAGTACGACAATATCCGATTCCGGTATCTTTAACAACCGAATGCTTATTTCATACCAGATGGCTCTTTTACATTTTAAAAGTCAATTCACAATTTATATAAAAATATCATATTCGATTTCAAATCTTATTTCTTTCGAAATTATATTCACTTTCAAACATATTCACTTTGAAAATCATATTCAATTTGAAACGGTCGATAAGAAATGTTAATCAATTCCTCATTTCAAAATCATCTTATTCACTCAAATATGTCATTTCGCTTTCAACTTAGGTTATTACACTTTTAACCATATTCGCTTTAAAGTAAAGGATTTGAATATAAATACTTCGACTGTACACGTTTGAGTTTAGAAATAGTTTAGATAGTTAAAAGTGATTTAAAATAGTTTAAAATAGATTAAAATAGTTTAAATAGTAAAATAGTTTAAATAGATTTAAATTTGATTTAATTAGATTTAAATTATTTAAAGAGGTTTAAAATAGATTTAAATTGTATTTAAAATGTTTACATAGATTAATTTTAGATTAAATAGATCTAAATTATATTAAATAGATTTTTAAATAGATTAAATAAATTTAAAATAGTTTAAATAGATTTAAATTATGTCAAACAGATTTAAAATAAATTAAACAAATTTATTTAGTTTAAAATCGGTAAAATAAATTAAATTGGATTAAATAGGTTATAATAGATTAAATAAATTAAAATAGTTCTAAATTGATTAAAATACGTTAAATAATTTAAAATAGATTTCAAAGTTATACCCAACATTTCATTAACTCAATTCTGATAAATTCATTTATAATTGACCTCAACTTTAAAAGTTCAAATTTTAAATCCTTTGAACTAGTCAAAAAATTAATTCCAGTTTCAACGAAAATAATTCAGTTTATATAAATCAATTTCTATTTCAAAATACTAGTTAACTGAATTCAAAATTCTAAAGATTCAAAAATCATTTAATTTAACCAATCTAGTCTCCGTATATAATTTTCTACCCTGGGGTCAAGTGATACGGATATTTATCATTTCAATCCACAATTTTAAATTTTATAATTATATATCATTTCAAACCACAATCCTAAGTTATATAAAATCAATAAAATCGCTCGAGTCTATCACTTCAACCCATAACGATTTTTCCCTAATCTATAGATCGTTCGGGAATGTATCATTTCAACTCATAGGGAACTAGCAGTGTTAAAACAATATAAAATACAGCATCCAATCATTCAATATCAATAATCAAACATACATCACAATCATAATCCAAATCAATCAATAAACATCAATAGATAACAGATAAAACAATACAGGTATTAAAGTGACAATTTAAAATCAATATTAAATTGAACGATAATTTGGCAAGGCCAGCGGGGTTAGAAATGGACCCCTACCATTTTATTGATACCAAGAGAGATGTCCAATGATGAAGGTAACAAAGCCACCTATAAAAATAGGCAAGCAAGCAACAAAGAAACAAGAAAACAAAGAAGAAAAGGCATACCAAAAGCAAGCTAAAAAAACACAACACAGGAACACATAGACTAGCCAGAATCAGGAAAGGGATGACAGAAATTCAGGTTCAAACTCATGGCTAGAAGCAGGAATACCAAACCTCAATCCCTCAACAATGCTATCTTTCATTTGCATGAATGTTTTCCTTTTTGCACTGAAGACAATTGCGTTTCTCTCTTCCCAGATCATCATTATGAAAATTTTCAGGGTGAACAGCATAACATAGGTAGATTCACCTTTCCATCTTGTTGCCTTGAAAATGAGATCCCATTCTACCTCACTAACTAAAGCAACACTCCTGCCAGTGGTGATAGAATTTGTCGAGCACCATAACATGTTGACATATGGACAGTTAAAGAACAGGTGAAGTGTATCCTCTTCCGCAGCTTGGCAAAAACTACACGTAGTATCAATATTGAGGCCTCTCTATCTCAGCTTAGTTTTCGTTTTCAAAGCATTACTAAAAATCTTCCAAAGGAAAAGGTTTTGCCCCTCAGAGTTATGATTAAACCAAATTCGCTTATGCCAGCTAAGAGTAACACTATTATTCTGGCATACAAGATGCTTATGCATGCCTCCAATCCTGTACCTGTCTTTACTACAGGACCATGTTATACCATCATAAGGAGATACCAGAACATGACAACCACGCAAAAGATTTCATGATGTATGACAATCTGATTACTAGAGTAAGGAAGGAAAAAAAAACCATCAGAAAGAAAATTAGATGCCAGAGCATTATTACTAATACCAAATTGCACTTGCTGGTTGGAAGAAAGAAGGTGACACAGAATAGTGCCTTCCTTCATCCACGGGTCATGCCAGAATGACATACGACCATTGATACCAATTCTACTTTTTGCATAAGGAAGGATATCAGATCTGAGTTTGAGAATACAACACCAAGTCCAACTACATGATTGAGGAATAGCCATAGTCCAGAAGTTTTTATTGCCAATGATATACTTGTAAGACCATTTCACCTATATACTGTCTTTATGATTCAGGAAGTTTTCAACGTGATACACCATGGCCGCACGATTCCACAGAAGCATATTTTTAATTCCTAGGCCACCTCTGGACTTCGGCATTTCAAGCTTGGAGAATGCACAAGGAGATAGCTTTTTGGAGTTAATAGATCTACATAGCACTCCTAATCATTTTGATCAACTTGATAGGAAGAATGAAAGATCTAGACCAGTATATAGTCATGGAGAAGATAATGGATTTGATAAGAGTAAGCCTACCAGCCTGACTAAGCAACCTATTCGTCCACAAAGAAAGTCTAGTAGTTATCCTCTCATACAAAGGAATACATTGAGCGAATGAAATTCTCGAAGTAGCCAATGGGATACCTAACTACATGGATGTATCAGCTCTTTGCGTGATGGATGTGAAGTTAGAGATTTGGGAGATCAAGTCATTACTCACACCACCTATCATTAAATCAGACTTAGCTAAGTTAATTGATAAGCCGATAATTTTGAAAAATTTATTGAGACCATCCATAATAAATCTAACAGACATCATAGTTGGCTTGATAAAAATAACCAAGTCATCATCAAACATTATATAAGTGATGAGGGAATTCCTACATTTCAGGTGACCCAAGAAACTACCATCATGAACATGTTGGATAAGAATTTGAGTTAGTACTTCCATAACAAGAATGAATAAATAGGCAGACATAGAGTCACCCTGCCTTATACCCTGTTTACTTTGAAGATATCCCTTATTACAGTTATTGACCATAATGGAGAACCTAGGAGTCGAAATGCAAGATTCAATCCAAGCCACAAAATGTTTGGGGAAATTCATCAGCCCCATTATTCTAACGACAGAGTCCTATTGCAATGAGTCGAAGGCTTTCGAGATGTCAAGCTTGAACATAGCTCTGGGAGAAACATGAGAGGTATTATAACCCTTCAGCAATTCGTGGGACATCATAACATTATCGAGGATGCTTCTGCCACTAAGAAAAACAACTTGATTGGAAGAAATGACCTTAGGAAGAACCATCTTGAGCCTATTAGCTATAATCTTAGAAATGCACTTGTAAATGGTATTACAACATGAAATAGGCCTAAAAGCCAAGACACTGCATGCATTCTTCACTTTAGGAATTAGGGCTATGTTAGTAGCATTGATAGAACCAATCATTTTGCACTTGTTAAAAAAGTTATGAACAGCCTTCAAGAAGGAAGGGCCAACAATTTGCTAGCATAATGTAAAAAAAAGGCATTGAAGCCATCAGGACCTCCAATGGAATTAGAATTAAGAGAGAAAGGGGCTATTTTAATTTCAAAGTCAGTAATAGCAGAACAGAGGAAGTCATTGTCTTCAGAGGATATTCTGGGAATGTTAATCGAATCAAGAAACTCAAGTGAATGAGTGAATTGATTATTGTTACCAAGCAACTTGCTGAAATAATCAAGAAACATATTAGCAATAAGGGGAGAGTCAGAGATGTACTCACCATTATCATCAATGAGAGTGCTAATTAACTCTCACGACTGCTTGGCTTTTAGAGAGGAATGGTAGAAAGAAGTGTTTCTATCACCATCCTTGAACCACTGCAACCTCGTCTTCTGTTTAACCATTGTGCCTACAAGCTTTAAGGCCTCAAAAAGTTGGGAAGATAAGATAGCTTCTTGAGCTGCCAACTCACAGTTTAATGTGTCAGTCATCGTGGACTCCTGAACATGTTGGAGTTTGAGCGAGAGACGGGAGGACGCCAAGTTTCCATTACCAAATTTGCTAAACGACCACACTTTCAATTCAGATCTAACTGCTCTAAGTTTACACTAAAAGATATACATAGGATTACCAAAGGAATTAGTGGATCAAGCCTTGTTAACAACATGAAAAAATTCAGGATGAAGAACCCAGGCATTAAAAAATTTAAAATTTGATTTTCCTTTCCTCATAGCAACACCAAAGGATAAAATTTGGGGAGAGTGATCAGATAGGCTAGGCATTGGAAGAAAATTGAACATACTAAGCCATTTGGATAGAGCATTATGATTAGAAAAGGATAAATCGATTTTGGAGAAAGTACGCGGTGAAGTTCTTCTAGAGTTGTTCCAAGTGAAGGGGGGCACCCATAGTAGTAATCTCAATAAGGTTTGATTGGGAGATTGAACAGCTAAGGGGTCTAATTTGTCGAAGAGACATGGGATTGCCACCAAGTCTATGAGATAAAAGGAAGGAGCAGTTGAAGTCTCCAATTACTAACCAGGGATGAGATTCTTGTCTAAACGATGGGATGAGATTAAGAAAGGATTGTCTTGCTGAAACAGAGTTAAGACCATAAATAATAGTAAGGTAAAAAGAAGTGGATGATGATATATGGATGCAGTGCAAGTGTATAAGTTGATAAGTTGAAATGATAGGAGTTAATAAAAAGATAGAGGGGTTAAATAAAATTAGAATTCTTCCATATGGAGCTTCAGAAAGATTAGTAATCATCTTCCAAGTCGGGTTAATGAAGCTAGCAGCCTTGGAAGAGAGAGAAGCATTAAGTTTGGTTTCTAGAATAGCAAGAAGACTCAGCGAATGAGTAGCAATGATTTTTTACATTGGTTTAATTAAATTTCCGAGTGGGCACCTCTAATATTCCATGCATCGATGTTGTTCAACCTTGATCAACAAATTTTTTATGAAGGAGTTTCTTTTTGTTACTCCTGGTCAGAGGAGTGGACTGGACATTAGATTCTGGAAACGAAGAAGAAGTTGTGCCAACACTAGGGTTGAGGTTCAAGTCAGAAAGTTGTTTAGATTTGGATGCCTTACTGTTTCGAGCTGGAGAATGACTAGCTTGTTGCAACACAAACTGATTTGCATTACTGGAGGGAGGGCTTGAAGTGGGGAGGAATAGAGAAGGAGGAGGGGGTTCCCAAGCATGAGGAGCAAGAATATGAAAATAAGGATGTTCAGATTCCTGGTGGTTAGCAGAATCTTTTGTTGTTGGAGAAACAGAACTACAATTGGTATCTTTAAGGTTGTGCACGTGCATAGAGGATACGTGCACAGTCTTGACTTGAGAAGTTGAAGGATTCGAATTAGCAGCGCAAGAAATTTCTTTGCTAATGTTAGATGGAGACGAAGACAGTGTACAAAATTCTGGGATAGAGGGGGGAGGACATCAACAAAATTGCTTTTGCAAGGTGTAGTAGGAAAAATATAGCTTTTAGTGTTTTTGCATGCGGGATGGAAGCAATATTATGTTCACTTTCAGCAACTTGATTATCTATGTCACACATTTTATTGACAATAGTTGGCCCAGGTTACCAGTACTATTGTTAACATCACTTGTATCATTCCCAATACCATTAAATTTGTGAGCATCCACTTCTGCATCATCACACAACTCAGCTAGAACATGAAAACCATTATTTCTCAGTATACTAGAGTTATCAATCACACTAATCATCTCTCCATCATCTTCCAACTTAACAGGCATAACATTTACCATTTCACCTTCCTCAAGTTCTTCACTACATATCATCTTATTTTTATCAGAGTTGTTAACTTCTTTATGATCATCCATCAGATGGCCTTCCATAATAGAAGAACTAATCTTATGTCTTCTAGCTTTATTCATAACTTGCCATTTTTGTTTCCTCTGCCTCAAAATTTTACCATCTTCTTTTATATTTTCCTTAAACTCATTAACATTGGCTTCAACAGTTTTATTTTTCATTTCATTCTTCTCAATAACCACAGTAGAAATAATCTTATCGCAATTAGACACAGAATGACCAAATACATAACAACTTGAACATATATCAGGTTCCAATGATATTCAATATGAATATATTGGGTTCCTCCATCAAGAAGCTGAACTGGAAGGAATTTATGAGACCACGATCTGGTTTTATTTCAACTAAACACTTTGCAAAAGATAGCCTCTCCAACCTCTCTGTTGATTCATCCATACAAACAAGTTTACCCAATCTGCTAGCTAACCAGTTAATTCCAATATGGGTCCATGAAAACATTAGAATATTCAAGAATTTCACCCACACTGGCACAGAAGAAATGCTTTCACAAGCATTTCCAACGTATGGATCCCACTACTTAACAATAAAGAGTTTGTTTCGCATAACTATGGGGTCACCTTGCAAAATTTTTGTCCTGTCTTCATCACTTGCCAGATGAAAAAAGAACAGGAATCCATTAGATCGAACTTTGATCGATCCTTTAAATTTCCAATATTTCTTCAGGAAATTAATAACCATAGAGTAAGACAGGGGCTTATCAAGGAAGAAACCGACCACGTAGTTTGTAACAACCCTAGATTTTGCCTAGATATTTTAAATTTGACTTTATTTTAATTTTATTATTTTAAATTTGTTTTATTTCAAACATTTCATTTTTTAAATATAAATGTTGATTTTTATGTGAATTATAGTTTCAAACTTGTATAAATTGAACATTTTACTGAAAAGTGAATTTCTGATCAAACTGGTCAAACTTTGACTTTTAAACTTCAAACATAAATTATTCAAAATCTTAATTTTTTATGAAAATAGATGAAATAACTTGAATACTGCTTTTCGTTTATTGAAAACGGATTTAAATTGTGAAAGTTATACTGTTTTCAATATTGTGCGTATATTAAGTTATTTAACAATATTCTTTGTTTTAATGTATATAAATGATATTTTACTTGATATATCTTATCCTAGTTTGTATATTTATGTTATTGTATGTATATTTTTGTATTATAATAATTTTAAAATGAAGTAAACAATTTTCCAAAGTCAATGGTGATTTATTTGTAATTTCTGGACACCGTTTTGGATTTTTAAGCAATTTCTTTAAATCTTTTTCTATTTTCTTTAAATTTAATTTTTTTTATATGTGTTAATATGTTATTTTAAGGATATTTTGTCTTTTAAATATTTTTAAAGTGATGTTTGAATTTTTCCAAAGCTTATTGAATTTATTTCCAAATTTTAAAGCCTGGTTTCCATTTTTCTACTATTTTCTTTATTTAAATTATATTTAAATTAAAATTTATATATTTATTTGTAAATGAATTTTTACTTTTATTTTGTTATCTTTGTTATAAATATTTTTACAAGTCCATATAAATTTTCCAAAGTTCATTCTGTTTATTTTTCATTTTTCTAGACTAGTTTGCAATTTTGTGCTATTTTTTTATTTTAACCTTATATAATTAATAAATATTTATATATATTAATATTTTGTTATATTTTCGAAATTTTGACTGGAATCATTATTACTTTCAGTAATATAAACTTATATGAATAAATTAAGGAAATACCAAAGATTTTAAAAGCTTTTGAAACGTAAGTCGTTTCTTTTACCGTTTCCTCATTTACTCTCTGGACATATATTACTTTTTTTGGACATATATTCCAGTCTTCATTCACTAAAAAAAATTCCACTTCTCATTCATTCACGGCTAGGATAAAAAAATTGGGTAATGGCCTCCTCTTTTTGCACTTTTTCTTCTATTTTTTCCATACTTTTGTCTTATTTCTTTCTTCTATTTGCATGGCCTCCTCACTATTGCCATAGCCACCACTCTCTACATCTATTCCTTGCCATCATCACCACCTACACTCCAGGTCATGACCATATCTGAGCCAACCATGGTGACAAAACCCCTCAAAATCCAACCTATGCCTTGAAAACATGCTAGTTTGAGCCTTGTTGCTTCACCACTTCATTTTCCACCACCACCACCACCTCTAGCCGCCACCACCACCTCTGACCGGACCACCACACACCACCCCAACATCATTCCAGATCTGAACTTGAATGGCCATGCCAAACCACTCCAAGGCCGAGCCCTTTTGTTGACCAAAACATGCTATTTTGCCTTAAACCCTTAACATTCTCAAGTTGTAACCCCTCCACCTTCAATGCCTTATAGCCGTGCATTCTTGTGTTCATACCTGAGCCATGCTATGTCCAAACCTGAGCCAAATACACCCCTAGGCCATGCAAAACAATAATATAAAGCAAGGCAAAAGATCGTGTGTTCATATTGCTTTTTATTCCAAAGTTATTTCAATTCAATCGGGTATTGAATCTATATTTCTGTTTGGTTTTGTTTATGGGTTGTGACAAGATCATTGAGCTTGGTTCTCTTCCCACTTCGATCTATTGTTGTGTCATCTTGCCTTTTTGAATCCGTTTATGTCGTTTGTATTGAAATCTCCAGCTAAAAAGGTGAGTAAAGCTCACACGACATTTATACTTATGAAGTTGTGAAACAACAACAACTGAATGTGTAGAAAAAAATATGTGATGTTATAACTGCCTGTGATTAATTATATATGATTTTAAACCTGTTAAATTTCATGTCATATCATTTGTTATTATAATATGTTGTTACTGTTCATTTTTATATATGTTTATCACTGCAAGTTCCATGTAGATTAGAAATCACTATGGGTTGAAATGATACATACCCGAACGGACTTTAGAATAGGGAAAAATCGTTATGGGCTGAAATGATAAGCCTGAACGGTTTTAATTTATTTTATTTAACTTGGGATTACGGGTTTGAAATGATAGAATCCGGATTTTTCTTTTTAAACTGCGTATTGAAACGATACATATCCGTATCACTTGACCTAGGTTAGAAAACTATATACAGACTCGTGGTTATTTTATAAAGTATTTTGGATATTTTTAAGCATTTTAAAATATAAATTTATGAAATTTGATTTAAATAGATTTTTAAAAGTTTTAAAATAAAGAAAATTATGATTTTTTTCTATGAGTTAAAAATGTAATTAATGAATGGTTAAATTGGATTATTGAATATAACTTAAGTTTGGAATTTTGGAATTTTGGTTAAAACGATATTTAAGTTATATGAATAAAATGGAAATTTAATTTTATTGGAAATGGGTAAATATGATAATTTGATTAAATTTGAATTTAAGTGATTTATTAAAGTATTATTTATTTTCTATGAATTTAAGTGGTTAAATAAATGAATGCTTAAAAAGTGAAATTTGAAAATACAACTTGATTCGGAAATGTGGAATTTGGTTTTGTTTAAAGTTTTAAGTTAATTAAATAAATTGGGAATTTAGTTTAATTTGTGAAATGATAATTTGGAAATGTAAACATTAATAAAGTGTTAAATGTAAAAATAGGAAGTTTACACTTGAATTTATTAAGTGGATTTGTGAAATTTGATTTAATTATAAAATGTTGCTTTATAAAAATCATTAATTAAAAGAGTATTTAATGAACATCTTTGAATGTTAAAATATGATTTTTATAATGTTTAAATGGTTTAAATTGAAATGTTTTCAAGTATAACTTTCAGCACCTTTTTCTGAATGTTCTAAAGGTTGAAATTTTCAGTGTTTATGGTTTTAACTTAGTAAACGAACTCATAATTGTTTAAAACTTTGGAAATTGAATACTTGATTTGAAAGTATATAAACTTAAATTTTAAATGGTTTAAATGAATTATTTTGATTAAAATATAAGCTATAAAGATGGTGATTTGGGATGATAATAAATGAATGATATCTTTGAATTTAAAGGGTATTTAAAGTTGAATATTTGGATTTGAACTTATATGACGATTTGAAACCGAAGCTTTGGAAAGATATGATATTTTGATATATATAAAATGTTTTGAAATGAAGCTTTGGAAAGATATGATATTTTGATATAAAAAAATATATTTTGGAATGAAGTTTTGAAAGATATGATATTTTAATATATTAAAATGATTTGAAAGGAGTTTTGAAAGGATATGACAATTTAATATATTGAAATGGTTAGAAATGACTTGATATTTATTTTGATAAATATTTGAATTTGAAAGATATGGTATGTTGATTTATTGAAATGGTTTTGGAAATGATTTAATATTTATTTTGATAAAGATTCGGATTGAAAGGGATACTTTATTTTGAAATATAAAATATTGTATTAAAAGTTATAACCACGGGTTATAATAACGATTGGTTGTTAAAGAGACTGGGATCAGATATTGTCTTATAGCCGGCCAATACCGAAAACCACTTTAACAACTGTGTACGCGGTGGAGATTCCAGAATGAAGTAGGATGGTGGTGACGTTCTCGAGGTATATTACGTGGACCCGTGAGTTGGCATAAGGTGGCTAAAATAGGAGCGATTGACGGACTAATAAGGTAGCATCTTTGATCGGACGCACTTCTTCGTATGCCATTCTATTACTTTGTGATTGTTTGGTGCGCACCTTTGATATGGGAGTGTTGTTCGAGGTGGGCGGTAGCTGCGCGCTATGCGTTACCACCGGTCCGGAAGCGTAATTGGTATATCTACCCTGGCATTGCCTAGTTGTTCCGTGTCACCTACCATAGCGAGCCTTATACGATTTTGGTTTTGTACCATACCTATGGAGTGCCCTCTGACGACCCCCGTTCCAGGGGAGATTACGGTACTGTATAGACTATGGAAATATATTATGTGTTAAGGTGGAAAATGTAAAGCCTTAAAGCTATTTAAAAGTAAGTTTATTTTACTAATAGACACTATTATAATAACGAAGTATTACTACGTAATAAATATTTAACGGATCCTTATAGGATGGGCGGTCCCACGCATCCATTAAGTTACTTGTACTTTTACTACAGTTCACTTGAGTTGGTTTACATTGTATAAGTATGTATGTCCTGACTCGAGTGTTTGTATTTTTATTACGCTCGGGTCAGCCTGAGTTATTCACAGATTTGGATTTCCACTTTCTCGAGATTGGAATCGCTGGAGATTATCTACTTGTCAAGTTTTATCTTTTGCACTCTGTTGTTCCTTTCAGCTCTTGTATTAGTAGAATTCTATGTAGTGAGACTTCCCTTGTACTTTATTTCTTCTGTTGTATTTTATGTAACTCTGATATTTTATATAGTAGCTTCATGAACTACTATTTCTTTTACTTCCGCTGCATTATTATTACTCTATGTCTGTGAATCTGTGATTTTATTTACTGTATATTCTGAGATTTGCCAAATTTTTATCTACAACGCGGTATTTTGAGCAATTCAATTCCGGCATGAGTGTCTACCTATACACTTATAATGGATGCGAATGGTTGAAAATATCGGGTCGTTACATTTGGTATCAGAGCTTTGGCTCTAGGCAAACTTAGAATGTATGGTAAATTTGATTTAAAGAATCATTTTCATTCGAGCTTGAATCTCTTCCTTTTGATTCGATTTCCTTTGAATTTTGAAACGTTCCCTGCGGTTCCAAAGTCCATTCGTGTCCCTCACTATTCATCTTCTTTCGATCCTGGAGTATCCCATAACTCCACTTCGGATGATCTTTATAGTGAATTGGCGGTCTCGCCAATATTCTAATAAAGGGGTGAAACTCCTTTACAAATTAGCATTGATTCACCAGAGATTTATATTTATCTTTGGTTTAGATGCTAGTATCTTTGGTTATTCCAAACTCTATCTCCTCAGATCGAATGTAGATTTACCCCAGAAAATCCACGTCGATCTTACTCTTTAATTCACGGTTAACCAGGTTAAGGTTGCCCGCGATTTATATAAACTTATCCAGTTCCTTATTCTGTTATTTAATCATCGGATCTTCTGATTCCAAGTTATCTTTAAATCAAAATTCTCTTTGTTTTGAGTCCATCAAATTTGAGTCTTTATCCTTGTTTTGAAAAATTTATTCCTATATTTGGAAAAAAATCTAATATTATATATAAGTATAAATTTTTAGAATTTCATAATTAATTTAACTAGTTGTCAAGAGATAATAGTCTCTATTTATGGTTTTGTAAACCATGGGTTTTGTCTCATATAAATAATTGAATATAAACAATGGTTATAAATTAATTTGGAAATAGAAATGAATTTAAAACAAGAACTTGAGAATTCAATTTCCGACGGTTTCAAACCTTGTGTTTTAATTTTAAAAGGATATATTATTTAAAGTATTTTTGAATAGGAATTTGTTTTCAAAGAACTTGAAAGTTTAAAAATTAGTGCTCTTCTCTTTGTCGCTGGAAAATAACTTCGGTGATGATCGCGACATCATCAACGTTCATTTTCGAGTTTCGAAGTGAAGAGACCGCTCTGTAGACTTACTACAGCTTTGTTTTGGTAAATCAAATTGATTTGATTTGAATTTCTAAAATATGACTTGATCTATAATATATATAGATATATGATTTAAATTTGATTTGATAAACTATGTACATACCTTTAGTTATCTCTAAATGGTTTGAAGAAATCAGAAATTTAATTCTTAAATTTTATTTTTAAAGAATAATTTCAATTATAAAAAGAAAATCAAAAATTTTGGATAAATAATTCAAACTTGAGATAATTGAATTGGAAAGTTTTATTTGTATAATACTCAATTGCATTCCAATATAACTTACCTTAATTTTAGAAGTTAACAATGTAATTGGATAATAAACAATATAAAAAGTTTTTATATATAAAATTTGATTGTTTATAATAAATGTTATACACTTGTATTTTAATTGTAAAATGATTAACAGAGGTAAATAGAATAAAGGGTAATTGAATAACCTACAATAAAATAATTTTGAAAGAACTAAGAATAAAAGAAAGCAGTTATAATAAGTGTAAGTATATTTAACATAAGTGATGAATATATTGAGAGGAATAAATTTAATTTTAATTAGGAATAAAGAAGAATAAAATTTATTAAGTACACTGTGAGTGTAAAAAATTGATTATTTTTCAAACCCATGGTTTTAAAAATTGTTAATTTAAGATGATTGGATAATAAGATAATGAAATTTGAGATAGTTAAGATTTATTTAACCTGTGTAAATATTTATTCTCTACTTAAGTTGAAATTTCCATGCTTTCAAATTTATTTCCTTATTTTGTTTTTCAAACTATCTTTTGGTTGTCCTTATCATCCTTATCTTGCTATAGACTGATATAGGCATCTTTCTATAATCTTTCGGTTTAGAAATCTTTCTATAATCTTTGATAATCTGCACCTTGTTAAACTTACCGATAACAATAGTTATCAGGCATAATTTCAATCTCCTTGTCATCTTATCTTAATCCTATTTCACTATATCTTTGTCTGTGCTTTCCCGTACCTCATGCCTTTTCGGGGACGAAAAGTTTTGAGTGGGGGAGAGTGTAACAACCCTATATTTTGCCTATATATTTTAAATTTGACTTTATTTTATTTTTATTATTTTAAATTATTTTTATTTCAAACATTTCATTTTTTAAATATAAATGTTGATTTTTATGTGAATTATAGCTTCAAACTTGTATAAATTGAATATTTTACTAAAAGTGAATTTCTGGTCAAACTGGTCAAATTTTGACTTTTAAACTTCAAACTTAAATTATTTAAAATCTTAATTTTTTTAATGAAAATAGATGAAATAACTTGAATACTGCTTTTCGTTTCATTGAAAACGGATTTAAATTGTGAAAGTTATATTGTTTTCAATATTGTGTGTATATTAAGTTATTTAACAATATTCTTTGTTTTAATGTATATAAATGATATTTTACTTGATATATCTTATCCTACTTTGTATATTTATGTTATTGTATGTATATTTTTGTATTATAATAATTTTAAAATGAAGTAAACAATTTTCCAAAGTCAATGGTGATTTATTTGTAATTTCTGGACACCGTTTTGGATTTTTAAGCAATTTCTTTAAATCTTTTTCTATTTTCTTTAAATTTAATTTTTTTTATATGTGTTAATATGTTATTTTAAGTATATTTTGTTTTTTAAATATTTTTAAAGTGATGTTTGAATTTTTCCAAAGCTTATTGAATTTATTTCCAAATTTTAAAGCATGGTTTCCATTTTTCTGCTATTTTCTTTATTTAAATTATATTTAAATTAAAATTTATATATTTATTTGTGAATGCATTTTTACTTTTATGTTTTTATCTTTGTAATAAATATTTTTACAAGTCCATATAAATTTTCCAAAGTTCATTCTGTTTATTTTCCACTTTTCTAGACTAGTTTGCAATTTTGTGCTATTTTCTTATTTTAACGTTATATAATTAATAAATATTTATATATATCTTATATTTTGTTATATTTTTGAAATTTTGACTGGAATCATTATTACTTTCAGTAATATAAACTTATATGAATAAATTAAGGAAATACCAAAGGTTTTAAAAGCTTTTGAAACGTAAGTCGTTTCTTTTACCGTTTCCTCATTTACTCTCTGGCAGTTTTTATTTATTTATTAGCCTTTAATTCTTTTGGCTGTATATTACTTTGTTTGGCCGTGTATTCCAGTCTTCATTCACTAAAAAAAATTCCACTTCTCTTTCATTCACGTCTAGGAGAAAAAAAATTGGGTAATGGCCTCCTCTTTTTGCACTTTTTCTTCTATTTTTTTCATACTTTTGTCTTGTTTCTTTCTTCTATTTGCATGGCCTCCTCACTATTGCCATGGCCACCACTCTTTACATCTATTCCCTGCCATCATCACCACCTACACTCCAGGTCATGACCATATCCGAGCCAACCATGGTGACAAAACCCCTCAAAATCCAACCTATGCCTTAAAAACATGCTAGTTTGAGCCTTGTTGCTTCACCACTTCATTTTCCACCACCACCTCTAGCCGCCGCCACCACCTCTGAGCAGACCACCACACACCACCCCAACATCATTTCAGATCTGAACTTGAATGGCCAAGCCAAACCACTCCAAGGCCGAGCCCTTTTGTTGACCAAAACATGATATTTTGCCTTAAACCCTTAACATTCTCAAGTTGTAACCCCTCCACCTTCAATGCCTTGTAGCCGTGCATTCTTGTGTTTATACCTGAGCCATGCTATGTCCAAACCTGAGCCAAATACACCCCTAGGACATGCAAAACAATAATAGAAAGCAAGGCAAAAGATCGTCTGTTCATATTGCTTTTCATTCCAAAGTTATTTCAATTCAATCGGGTATTGAATCTATGTTTATATTTGGTTTTGTTTATGTGTTGTGACAAGATCATTGAGCTTGGTTCTCTTCCCACTTGGATCTATTACTTTGTCATCTTGCCTTTTGGAATCCGTTTATGTCGTTTGTATTGAAATCTTCAGCTAAAAAGGTGAGTAAAGCTCACACGACATTTATACTTATGCAGTTGTGAAACAACAACAACTGAATGTGTAGAAAAAAATATGTGATGTTATAACTACCTATGATTAATTATATATGATGTTAAACCTGTTAAATTTCATGTCATATCATCTGTTATTATATATCCGTTGTTACTGTTCATTTTTATATATGTTTATCACTGCAAGTTCCTTGTAGATTAGAAATCACTATGAGTTGAAATGATACATACCCGAACGGACTTTAGAATAGGGAAAAATCGTTATGGTCCGAAATGATAAGCCTGAACGGTTTTTATTTATTTTATTTAACTTGAGATTGCGGGTTTGAAATGATAGAACGCGGATTTTTCTTCTTAAACTGTGGATTGAAATGATACATATCCATATCACTTGACCTAGGTTAGAAAACCATATACAGTCCCGTGGTTATTTTATAAAGTATTTTGGATATTTTTAAGCATTATAAAATATAAATTTATGAAATTTGATTTAAATAGATTTTTAAATGTTTTAAAATAAATAAAATTATGATTTTTTTTCTATGAGTTAAAAATGTAATTAATGAATGGTTAAATTGGATTATTGAATATAACTTAAGTTTGGAAATTTGGAAGTTTGGTTAAAAACGGTATTTAAGTTATATGAATAAAATGGAAATTAATTTTATTGGAAATTGGTAAATATGATAATTTGATTAAATTTGAATTTAAGTGATTTATTAAAGTATTATTGATTTTCTATGAATTTAAGTGGTTAAATAAATGAATGCTTAAAAAGTGAAATTTGAAAATACAACTTGATTTGGAAATGTGGAATTTGGTTTTGTTTAAAGTTTTAAGTTAATTAAATAAATTGGGAATTTATTTTAATTTGTGAAATGATAATTTGGAAATGTAAACATTAATAAAGTATTAAATGTAAAAATAGGAAGTTTACACTTGAATTTATTAAGTGGATTTGTGAAATTTGATTTAATTATAAAATGTTGCTTTATAAAAATCATTAATTAAAAGAGTATTTAATGAACATCTTTGAATGTTAAAATATGATTTTTATAATGTTTAAATGGTTTAAATTGAAATGTTTTCAAGTATAACTTTCAGCACCTTTTTTGAATGTTCTAAAGGTTGAAATTTTCAATGTTTATGGTTTTAACTTAGTAAACGAACTCATAATGGTTTAAAACTTTGGAAATTGAATACTTTATTTGAAAGTATATAGACTTAAATTTTAAATAGTTTAAATGAATTATTTTGATTAAAATATAAGCTATAAAGAAGGTGATTTGGGATGATAATAAACGAATGATATCTTTGAATTTAAAGGGTATTTAAAGTTGAATATTTGGATTTGAACTTATATGATGATTTGAAACTGAAGCTTTGGAAAGATATGATATTTTGATATATATTAAATGTTTGAAATGAAGCTTTGGAAAGATATGATATTTTGATATATAAAAAAACATTTTGGAATGAAGTTTTGAAAGATATGATATTTTAATATATTAAAATGACTTGAAAGGAGTTTTGATAGGATATGATAATTTAATATATTGAAATGGTTAGAAATGACTTGATATTTATTTTGATAAATATTCGAATTTGAAAGATATGGTATGTTGATTTATTGAAATGGTTTTGGAAATGATTTAATCTTTATTTTGATAAAGATTCGGATTGAAAGGGATACTTTATTTTGAAGTATAAACTATTGTTTTAAAAGTTATAACCACGGGTTATAATAACGATTGGTTGTTAAAGAGACCGGGATCGGATATTGTCTTATAGCCGGCCAATACTGAAAACCACTTTAACAACTGTGTACGCGGTGGAGATTCCAGAATGAAGTAGGATGGTGGTGACGTTCTCGAGGTATATTACATGGACCCGACTCCCGTGAGTTGGCATAAGGTGGCTAAAACAGGAGCGATTGACGGACTAATAAGGTATCACCTTTGATCGTACGCACTTCTTCGTATGCCATTCTATTACTTTGTGATTATTTGGTGCGCACCTTTGATATGGGAGTGTTGTTTGAGGTGGGCGGTAGCTACGCGCTACACGTTACTACCGGTCCGGAAGCGTAGTTGGTATATCTACCCTGACATTGCCTAGTTGTGCCGTGTCACCTACCATAGCGAGCCTTATACGATTTTGGTTTTGTACCATACCTATGGAATGCCCTCTGACGACCCCCGTTCCGGGAGAGATTACAGTACTGTATAGACTATGGAAATATATTATGTGTTAAGGTGGAAAATGTAAAGCCTTAACGCTATTTAAAAGTAAGTTTATTTTACTAATAGACACTATTATAATAACGAAGTATTACTACGTAATAAATAGTTTAACGGATCCTTAGAGGATGGGCGGTCCCAAGCATCCTTTAAGTTACTTGTACTTTTACTACAGTTCACTTGAGTTGGTTTGCATTGTATAAGTATGTATGTCCTGACTCGAGGGTTTGTATTTTTATTACGCTCGGGTCAGCCTGAGTTATTCACAGATTTGGATTTCCACTTTATGGAGATTGGAATCGCTGGAGATTATTTACTTGTCAAGTTTTATCTTTTGCAGTCTGTTGTTCCTTTTAGCTCTTGTATTAGTGGACTTCTATGTAGTGAGACTTCCCTTGTACTTTATTTCTTCTGTTGTATTTTATGTAACTCTGGTATTTTACATAGTAGCTTCATGAACTACTATTTCTTTTACTTCCGCTGCATTATTATTACTCCGTGTCTGTGAATTTGTGATTTTATTTACTGTATATTCTGAGATTTGCCAAATTTTTATCTACAACGCGGTATTTTGAGCAATTCAATTCCGGCATGAGTGTCTACCTATACACTTATAAGGGATGCGAATGGTTGAAAATACCGGGTCGTTACATAGTTGCTCCATTCTTGAGCTCCAGCATCAATAACACTGGGCGGTGGAATCATAATCTCATTCAAGAACTCAGAGGACATCTCAACTGGAATGTACTTCCCTGCATTACTCGGCTTACGCTTGAAAAGGGAAGTCCATGGCAGTTGAGGAGGATGAGGAAGAATAGGGGGCAGAGGAGCAAAGGTGGGTATTGGAACATAAGATGAGGATGGGTCGGAGAGAGATGGCACTGATGGAAGAGGCAGAGGAGGGGGGGTCAGGAGCAGGACGAAAATGACTTGATGGAAAAGACATATGAGGTAAGGGGTTGGAAGCAGGAAGTACGGGAAAGGATGTAGGAAGGACAGGAGGGATGGTGATACCTTTCATGAGAGAAAGAAGTACGGGAGGATGGTTATATATATTATGTATAAGAAAAATGATAATTAAATGCACTAAAGTCGAATTTTACCAGAATGGCAATTTAACATACCAAGCAGCAATCAATAAATTTCTAATCGTATCATCAATTTAATTAAACTAACATAAGAAATTTTAGAAGTTATGAGTGGGTTAAAACACTCATCTTCGATTTTAAATCGAATTAAAATCCATTTTAAGCCCAAAATTCAAACAGTCTCAGAATTCGTTAAAACAAGTGTCAAAATATTTGGAATTTCGATATGATCCCGGCGGAACAAAATGCACGTGAAATGGACCTCGTATATAAAAGTTATATAAATTAGAACGTTTGGAAATTGAAAGTTAAATTAAAAAAAAAACAATTACCCAAACTAAATGGCCACTTCAACCTTCCGCGTGATAGCATTCTCCAGGCCTAACCCTAACGCCATCGATCGTCCACCTTCGCTGCTGCTATGACCATCTGGAGAACGATCGAACATCTCAATGCGAACCACCTCCTCGGGCCGCCCACGTCGACCCCCTTCACGACGCCTCCGCCGCCACGAATTCGCCGACGCCGCTGCAAATTCGCCAACGCCGCCGCTGCCTATTTAGGCAATTCCTGGCGACTCCTTTGACAATCTCGACGAATGAACAATGCCACTATGATCTGCTCTCAACCACCTTCCAAACACCGCCTTCCGACCGTCAATCAGGCGACGATCCACCATTGGATCGTCAAAACCCTAAAACAAATGACCGAGGTTCATCCTCAATTTCTAGACAAATGGTAATTAGATGACAAAACGAATTATGGATCTTGGTTACGCTCGTCGAGAGCTTTCCAATGATATATAATATGTCAATGTTTGGAGAAGTTTGATCTTGGAATTGAATTTGCAATTGGGAATTAGGGTTTCGAGTTTGAATTGGTTTCTGCCATGGAAAAGAGAGGAGAAGGTAAAATTGTACGTATGGATAATAGGAATTAGCCGTCGGGGTTTGAGAAACAAGCTATTTATATAGACAAGGCTCGAAAGAAACGAATGGACGGATCTGAACGATAAACGACCCGAAAAGCCAGTTTCGCCTCCGGAATGAAAATGGGTAATCCCATATATCAAAATGGATGTTTAGGATAGTTTTAAACTCAATAGAATAGGTTTCAAGTCCTAATTCCATCGTATGAAGAAGTTATGTTGAAAATTAGTTTATTTCAAATTGATTGCAAGTAAATTAATTTAATTGATTTCTAGGTTTCGAGTCTGTACGATCAAACGACAAGTCCGATCGCTACGAAACTTGATATCCTACAATAATTCACTGTTATGGATCCGATGAAACTGGTTTCGTCGAAATCCAAGTCAGTGGCCAAAATGGCTATTTTCAAGTTAATTAAATAAATTAACATTAAATTAATTAAATCACTTTTTCATTCACATTAATTAACTAACCACTCTTATCATTTTTGATTACATGAACTTTTACAATAATTTAAAACAAATTTACATGTCGATTCAATGTCAATTATTTCACTAAATTACAATGTTTAATTCCAACTGTAATTAAATCCAATTAATTGAAATTTAATTCAAATAAGTTGATTTAATTTGATTTCTACCTTTATACTCAATCCATTATTATTCTTATAACATAGTTAACATTCGTTCGTCTCTTGTTTCACTAATATGCTACAATTTCCATCATTTATTTGTATTAATTACTATATTCCAGTTATGTTGAATTTTGTCGATTTTCCAATTAATTAAAATTTGTCATTCCAATTATTTTTTTATCTTGGTTTCAGTCTTTTATTACATCACTTATTACCTTATTAATAAAATTAACGTTTCTATTCATTTATTACATTTATAATTTACAGTTATTGTCATAACTCACATTAATATAGCATTGCTTACATTTAATTTCAATTGATTAAATATATTGGTAACAAACCAAAATTGTCACCATTTCTATATTTAATAACATTCGTAAGTTTTATTATTTACAAACAATTGTTATAACAACTCTCATTACACTACTTTTATTCAATTTCCATTTATTACACAATATTTTATTAATAACTCAACATTTGAATTACCATTTTCTCTTTATATCTCATTATCAGTTAATACACATTATTACAATTAATTTACAATCTATAACCAATTATAACTCTTTATTCTTTTAATTAATTGGAATTATATTTAAAGCAGCGATCAATTACCTTAATTTAATACTATTTAACTTTATTTCAGATATATTCTTTTTATTAATTCATAAATTTTTATTTCCTCCAACGTTAAACCACAAAATATTTTTTAAATTAACTATTTTCATTTTCGGAAATTACGGGTCGTTACACTCTCCCCCACTCAACACTTTTTGTTCTCGAAAAGGAAAAGAAGGGAAAAGAAGGAATCAAGTAATCAACATATCTTATTCAAAATATTAAATTTATAACAACTAATTTACAAAATTAAATAATTTAAATAAAATATATCAATTTTTAAACAATTAAATCCTTTTATACTCAAACCAATAAAATTTGAAAAACATTTCACAAGATTTTCTAAGTCCAAAATTCACGGAAAATTTCGGCAAAGTCTCCTTTGTACGGAGAGGTATGGGAGATAAAATAATATCAATATTTACAATATATATATATATATCTTATTTTTCAAAATAAAATATCTCAAACCACGGGAAAAATAGTATAATATCGCTGGAAAACCGTAATCCAAGAACGTACCTATTTGTCGGGCAATTAACGATTATTTTATCAAACCAAAAGCAGTAGCTATTGCTTCCATGCATGTATTTCACTTATAAAATCTAAAAGAAATTAGAAAATTATATAAAGAGACATGTTTAAGTTATTTCAATAAATAACAAAACAAAACAATACAATAGAATAACAATCACTAGCGACCAAAGCATACATTCGTCACATGAAATCAATGAAATCAACCATCCATCCATAGCAAGCAAAACAAATGGCTTGTTCGGGTTTAGACACTTTTAAATCGCATAGAATGACAAATAAACAACTATGTATACCATCTACTCAACAGTCTTAGATAAAACTCAACAGATTATTCATACATCCAAACAATTAGAAGTATCCTTGCCCAAACAACCCATAAACCAAAACAACAATAAATTCCAAACATTATTTAAGTTCACTTTTACATATTTCCTTTCATATCATTTATTGTTTGTTTATTTTCATCCTTACAGTGATTATTTCCTTTAATTTACATTTATTTCTTACAAAAATTCAATTCCCATTCATTTATATAATACTTACTTTCCTTAAGTTACATTCATTTATTTACATATGTTATTTACCTTTTCTTATATATGTTACTCATACAGATTATTTAAACATATGTAAATCAATTCTTAAAGTACTATATAGGTTTTTTTGTAAATAAATTAACATTCATTCATTCAGTACTTATTTTCATTTACCTTCATTCATTACTTACAAAATTCATTTTCATTTTTTATTTTTCATTTTTTATTTTTCATTTATTCATATAACGGAAATTTCTTTTCATTACTTTACATTCACTTCTTACATAAATTATTTCCGTTCAATTGTTTATAATAACCAATGGATTCATTATTCAAGTATTACATATATTTTATTGTAGTTTAATTCACATTTATAAAGCTATATGCTTGATTTTCATTAAATACTAATATTCATTAGTGCATAAGTTCGTACTTATGTTTCTTACTTCTTAATTTACATTCATTTCTTCAGATAGTGTCATTGAATGTAAAATCCATTTCCTGAATCATTTCAACTTTTCTGAAGGTATAATCATTTGGTTTAGTATAGTATTCATTTTATTGTTTACTTTAATTATAATTAGCTTCAAACATTGACTTAAGTTAATAATCATTTAGTACAGTACTCATTTTTCTATTTAATTAGTAGCATTCCAATTATAACTTAAGCTTCTAACTATAATAATATCAAAAAAATTATTTATAAAAGTAGTTCCACTGAACACCTTCTTTTACTAAAGTTTACTTGTATAATATTCCATTACATATCCTACTCAACATTACAACTTTTAATATTTTGGTAAGTTATACATATATGTTTTTTAAGAATGCAATTGAAAGTTACACAAGTTACCTCATTCACTTTAGTAAACAAAAGTTTAATAATCACATCTTTCAGATTTTGATTTACAGGTTACAAATTTCAAATTTCTTGTAATTTCATTTATAAGTTAGCATTTAATTTCTTATTTTCGTTTTATAAATTCCAATTATTAAATAGTTGAAATTTCATTTTATTACAATAATTGAAATCCTTAATTTGTAGAAATTTAAGAACTAAATGTCGGGTTTGTTTCAAATTATTTAAAAAATAATATATATATATATATACACACACACATACATACACTTACAACTTATCTATCCAATCGTATTTATAATTTGAAATTTATATTTGTTTATCAAAATAAATGTGCAATAAGCAACTACATCGGTCTTTCCACTTTAAAACTCGAAAATGAAACTCGATGATGCGTGCACTCATCATCGAAATTATTATTCAACGATAGAGAAGGGAGTATATAGCTTATTATTTACCAAAATTCCTTTAAAACATTTCTTACAAATTATATTAAAATATCTATATCTGAAAATACTTCCAAATAATACTTATATTATATTCCAAAATCTTTTGAAAGAAATTTTTCAAAAATCCCAAAACTTAAAATCTAAATTTTCAATATATATTTACTTTACTTGTAAATCCTATTCCTCAATCAATATTTATAAATTTCTCTACCAAATAATCAATATATTTACATCCAACTATATCATTTATAAAATCTATTATTTTATATGCAAAAATATATAATGGGCAGAATTATTTCATTTACCTATATTACAAAACAAATATTATGTCCATGAGTCCTATCGATTGTTTAAAAATCCCTGTCAATTCCATAGCTTCCCATGTATCGACTGAGAATTTATAACTATTAAAACACAATAATCAACATAATATGAAAACCTTTTATAACACTAACAAATACGCTATTTAATATGAGTCTGACGCCACAAAGCTAAGGTTATCGCCAAACCAAAGCCTTGATACCAACTGTAATGACCTGCCTTTTTAGACGTTTTAAGTTGACACACATGTCAGGCTCAAACCATTCAAAATGGCAGATTGTTATGGGGTAAATAAGAAAAAGAGAAAGAAATAAAACAAATACAGAATCTCGCAGCGGAATGAAAAAACATAATAATCAAATAACAGTTCATAAAGCTGTTTACAAATAGATTTGATTATACATATATAATACAAAATCAGAGTTACATGCAACGAGAATAAATAAATGCAGCGGAACAACATAATGCAATGGAATAATTATGATAAATAATAATAGTACAAATCTTCGTCTTCGTCTCCAGAAATAAGGCCTTCAACCCTGAAATGCTCAGGCTGAGCCGAGCGAATTGAAAAGACAAAACACTTGAGTCATAACTAAAAGATCTTATGTAAGTTAAATCAGCAGTAGTAAATATGCATGCGACGGTGTAAGGGACGTTTACGGAGTTTGACATCTTCTATTCAGTGTCTAACGTGAGTGTAGTAACTTAAGAGATGTTTGGAATTTACGTCTCCTAAAGATTCGTTAAACTATCTACTATGTAGTAAAATACGCTATTATAATAGGGTCTATAGTAAAGCAAAGCATTAAAATAGTGTTAAGGCATTACCCATATCCCCCTTAACACATTTTTATACATTCCCATAGTCTATACAGTACAAAACAAACTCGTAGAAGGCGCTCTAAGGCATGTGAACACGGCACTCGAGGCAATGTCTAGGTAGATTTACCAGTTGCAGAACCAGGCTGGTGGTAACGCATAGCAGATACTACCACCTACCTCGAAACACACTCCCATAATCAAAAATCAAGGGGTGGCCACCAAATCATCACAAATGTCATAATATGGTATCGAAGAAGCATGTCCGATCGGAGGAATGACCTTACTTGGCCCAGGTATAGCTCCTGTTTTAGTCACGTCTAAGCTGACTCATGGGAGTCAGGATCACGTCATACATTATACAAAAATCGTTCGCCAAGCCATCCTACTTCATTTCTAGAATCTCCACCACGTAAACAGTTGTTAAAGTGGTTTTTGGTTTTGGCAAAGAGTGTGGCAATATCCTATCCCGGTCTCTTTAACAACCAAATGCTTATTTCACACAGGTGGTTCTTTTACATTTTAAAATTCAATTCACAATTTATTTAAAAATACCATACTCGATTTCAAATCTTATTTCTTTCAAAATCATATTCCCTTTCAAACATATTCACTTTGAAAATCATATTCACTCTGAAATGGTCGATAAGAAATGTTAATTAATTCCTCATTTCAAAATCATCATTTCACTCAAATATGTCATTTTGTTTTAAATTTAGGTTATTACATTTTTAACCATATTCGCTTTAAAGTCAAGGATTTGAATATAAATACTTCAACTTTACACGTCTGAATTTAGAAACGGTTTAGATAGTTAAAAATGGTTTTAAAATAGTTTAAAATAGATTGAAATAGTTTATATAGTAAAATAGTTTAAATAGATTTAAATTTGATTTAATTAGATTTTAAAATGATTTAAAGAGGTTTAAAATAGATTAAATAAATTTAAATTATATTTAAAAATGTTTAAAAATATTAATTTTAGATTAAATAGATCTAAATTATATTAAATAGATTTTCAATAGATTAAATAAATTTAAAAAAGATTAAATAGAATTAAATTATATTAAGCAGATTTAAAATAAATCAAATAAATTTAATTAGTTTAAAATGGGTAAAATAGATTAAATTGGATTAAATAGGTTATAATAGATTAAATAAATTAAAATAGTTCTAAATTGATTAAAATAATTTAAATTAATCAAAAATAGATTTCAAAGTTATACCCAACATTTTAATAACTCAATTCTGATAAATTCATTTATAATTGACCTCAACTTTAAAATTTTAAATCCTTTGAACCATTCATAAATTAATTCCGATTTCAATGAAAATAATTCGGTTTATATAAATCAATTTCTATTTCAAAATACCAGTTAAATGAATTCAAAATTCCAAAGATTCCAAAATCATGTAATTTAACCAATCCGGTGTCCATATATAATTTTCTGCCCTGGGGTCAAGTGATATGAATATTTATCATTTCAATCCGCAATTTTAAATTTAATGGTTATATATCATTTCAAACCGCAATCCCGAGTTATTTAAAATCCATAAAATCACTTGAGTCTGTCATTTCAACCCATAATGATTATTCCCTAATCTATAGATCGTTTGGGTATGTATCACTTCAACCCACAATATAAAATACAGCATCCAGTCATCCAGTATCAAAAATCAAACATACATCATAGTCATCATTCAAATAAATCAATAAACATCAACAGATAACTGATAATCAATACAGGTATTAAATTGACAATTTAAAATTCAACTTTAAATTAAACGATAATCAAATGCTATAAAAGTCGAAATTTTGCCAGAATGACAATTTAACATACCAAACAGCAATCAATAAATTTCTAATCACATCATAAATTTAGTTAACTAACATAAGAAATTTTAGAAGTTATGAGTGGACTAAAACACTCATCTTCGATTTTAAATCGAATTAAAATCCAATTTGAGCCCAAAATTCAAAAAATCTTAGTATTCGGCCAAACCAGCATCAAAATGTTTGGAATTTCGATACGATCCTATCGGAACAAACCGCTGGTGAAACGGACCTCGTATGTAAAATTTATATAAATTAGAATGTTTGGAAATTTAAATTTAAATAAAAAAACAATTACCCAAACTAAACAGCCACGTCAACGTCCACGTGATAGCATTCTCCAAGCCTAACCCTAACGCGCCTGAACACGAGAATAACTTCCATCGATCGTCCACCTTCGCCGCTACTATGACCATCTAGAGAATGATCGAACATCTCCACACGACCCACCTCCTCAAGCCGCCCATGTCGACCCCCTTGACGCCTCCGCCGCCATGAATTCGCCAGCGCCGTCGCTGCCTATTTAGACAATTTCTGGTGACTCCTATGACAATCTCAACAAAACGAAAAATGCCACTATGATCTGCTCTCAACCACCTTCCCAATGCCCCCTCCAGACGTCGATCGGACGACGATCCCCCATTGGATCGTCAAAACCCTAAAACTAACGGCCGAGGTTCATCCTCAATTTCTGGACAAACGGTGATTCGATGACAAAAACGAATTGTGATCTGGGTTACACTCATCGAGAGCTTTCCAATGATATATAATATGTCAATGTTTGGAGAAGTTTGATTTTGGAAGTGAATTTGCAATTGGGAATTAGGGTTTCGAGTTTGAATTGGCTTCTGTCATTGACAAGAGAGGAGCAGAAAAAATTGTACGTACAGTAATAGGAATTGGCTACTAAGGTTTGAGAAACAAGCTATTTATATGGACAAGGCTCGAACGAAACGAATGGACAAATCTAAACGATAAATGACCCGAAAAACCCGTTTCGCCTCGAAAACGAAAATGGGTAATCCCATATATCAAAATGGATGTTTTGAATAGTTTTAAACTCAATGGAACAGATTTCAAGTCCTAATTCCATCGTGTGAAGAAATTATATTGAAAATTAGTTTATTTCAAATTGATTTCAATTAAACTAATTTAATTGATTTCTAGGCGTTTCGAGTTAGTACGATCAAACGACATGTCCGATCGCTATGAAACTTGAAATCCTTAATAATTCACCGTTACGGATCCGATGAAACTTATTTCGTCGAAATCCAAGTCAGTGGTCAAAATGGCTATTTTCACGTTAATTAAATAAATTAATATTAAATTAATTAAATCACTTTTTCATTCACATTAATTAACTAACCACTCTTATCATTTTTGATTACATGGACTTTTACAATAATTTAAAACAAATTTACATGTCGATTCAATGTCAATTATTTCACTAAATTACAGTGTTTAATTCCAACTATAATTAAATCCAATTAATTAAAATTTAATTCAAATAAATTGATTTAATTTGATTTCTACCTTTATACTCAATCCATTATTACTCTTATAACATAGTTAAAATTCGTTCATCTCTTGTTTCACTAATATGCTACAATTTCCATCATTTATTTGTATTAATTACTATATTCCAATTATGTTGAATTTTTTCGATTTTCCATATTAGTTAAAATTTGACATTCCAATTAATTTGTTTATCTCGGTTTCGTTCTTTTATTACTTCACGTATTACCTTATGAATAAAATTAACATTTCTATTCATTTATTACATTTACAATTTACAGTTATTATCATAACTCATATTAATGTAACATTTACTTACATTTAATTTCAATTGATTAGATATATTGGTAACAAACAACAATTGTCACCATTTCTACACTTAATAACATTTGTAAGTTTTTATTATTTACAAACAATTTTTATAACAACTCTCATTACACTACTTTTATTCAATTTCCATTTATTACACAATATTTTATTAATAACTCAACATTTGAATTACCAATTTCTCATTATATCCCATTATCAGTTAATACACATTATTACAATTAATTTACAATCTATAACAAATTATAACTCTTAATTTAATTAATTGGAATTATAATTAAAGCAGTGATCAATTACCTTAATTTAATACTATTTCACTTTATTTCATTTATATCCTTATTATTAATTCACAAATTTTTATTTCCTCCAACATTAAACCATAAAATCTTTTTTAAATTTACTATTTTAATTTTTGAAAATCATGGGTCGTTACAGTGTAGATGGGTATACATAGCAATGGAGTTGTAGCGACTAATAATAAAATATAACTTAGCATGAAATAGTGCACAATCGCCATAAGTTAGTGTTATGTATAAGATGTATAATTTACCAGTCACCAGAGCGTTATTCTGACCCCCTTCTCATTACAACCCACAGGATTTAGAAGGGCAGTTACTGGTGTTGATTTGGAGCATTTGTCGGGCTGAGGCTCTTGATATTTGAGATATCGATTTTGGTTAGTAATTATATTGACCTATTATATTTTCTTATTTCCACTATGAGTTATTACCATTAGTGCCCTGATATATTTTTCTTCTCACAGGATTCCAAACCAATGATCCATATTTTAGTGGACTTGGGTTTTTGGTTTAGCGAAAATCTAGATACACTGAAATGTGGTTGTTACATTTGGTATCAGAGCTTATGTTAGTCGGTTCTTGAAAAATTAGGAAATGATCAAGGAACGTATTTGTATTTTGACTATAAATACAAATATAGTATATGCTAAAAATCTAAGAATTCATCTGCAGAGTAGCTGCATATGGAATATCCTTAGAACTAGATGGTACTTAACTCCCTAGTCAGGCTTTGATAGCCTAGTCGTCATTGATCCCTACTTTTGATTGCTGATTGATGATGTATAAGTCTAGATAAAGGAAAAATAATAGTCCATATGTTATAGAAAGTGGAAGATGAAGAAGTCTTTGAAAAGGGTATGAAATGGTCACTCCTTATTTATGACTTGATTTTTGGATCTTTGAAAATGGAACGAAGGATGTTGTTAAGAGAATAGTCAGAAGTTCACATTGAGTCCAACCCAATAATAAGAAATTTTTGAAAATCGAGCAAAGTATAAATTTTATATTTTAAAAGAATTTTTAATGAAAAAAGTACGAATTAAATTTTGATTATATATATATTAAAGGTTTTGTAAGAAAAAATATATATATTTAGATTTCAATAAATAATTTTTTTATCTGAGGTCGTTTTCTTAACAATGGAGCAATATAATTGTGAATCTTTCTATGCGGTGAAAATTTTGAGATATAAAAAGGTCTATATGGATGGATAATATAAGTGTTACGGATTTGGAATAAAGTAGATAGTTTAGAAAAAAGATACATTGAGCTATAATTGGCTGCATTACCGTAACAAAGAGATGTTAAATTAAGAAAAACAATTGGGTTGGTGTAGTTTAGGCCAAAGGGTTGATTAGTAGGAAGCTTTAAAGTTAAATAAAAGAGATGTTTAATTTATTTTAATCAGGTTGGGATTTGATATATCTAATTCAACGGAACAAAAAGGGATAATAAAATAATTTTCTATGAATCAGTCAAGTTACAAATAAAGGTGTTTTGTTTGAATAACAAGGAATGTAAATGCAAAGGAAGAGATGTACAAAATACAAAAACTTGTATTTTATACTATCTATTTCAATAAAGAAAATGAAACGTAATTTCTTATAATTTCACACAAAATATGAACCCTCTTTTAAGCGGTTCATGGAGAATTACAACGTTAACAACTCCCCTTGAGTGAGAAGTGGTTCTAATGCATTGAAATGTACGATTCTTAAGTGTAACAAAAAAATTGTAGCGATTAGATATAGTGTTGGTAAATTTTGTTAAATATTATACTGGTAATCTAATTAGAGAAGCTAAACAAAAAAACACATTTTTCATTGTTGTGCGCATTTAATTTAGGTATCTTTTAAAAATCCCCCATTTATGATGTTGTCCAATGTTGGATGTTTGGGAGAGTAGGAAATTAAATGAACTAATAGAATGAGAGTTCTCCTTATCTACTCCAGTTTTTATAATTTAAAATTTATGAAAGGTGTTTTAAAAGGTGTTTTAAAAACATGTAAAGTATGTTTTGGAAGAAATGGTTTGGTGAAATGAACAAGTTTTTTGAAAGAAGAACATAATAAATGATTGGAATAAAAATCCCAGATTTTTATGAAATAAAAGTCGCTAAAAGAAAAGGTCGATTTGATTTTAAACTCAGAATTGCTATTGTTCCCTTTTAAGTTTAGGGAATAAGTTAAAAATCTTAAAATGCAAGTTTTGAAAAGAGTTAAAACACTAAGTATTTTTGAATTTGATAAAACTTTCTAAGTAACACATTTAAAGACAAGAGTTTTGGGATTAGATATTTGTATTTTTTTTTTTGAATTTTTCATTTTTAAAGAAAAATTATGAAGACCAAACCAAGATTTTAAATATGGAGTGGATAGGAATTAGTGCCTAGGTGAGACGGGGAAAAAGAATAAGGCTTTGACGAAGATAGCGATGAATACTTTTGAAAAAGTAATAAGGAATCCACGTAGTGTGTAAGGATATATAAAAAGCCTAGGAATATTATGTTGATATGTGTGTAACCCATAAAATGATATTAAATGGCACTTCTATAAGTTTTAGAATATGCTTGTAAGAGGCTTATAAATAAAGGAAATGCCAAGGATTGAGAATACTATCAAATGAACGGGATTAAAAAAAGAAAACAACATATGGTAATGGGATGGTAAACACACACAAAAGATATTGGTAGACCTAAGTTTGGGAAGTAAAAAAGGAAATGGAAAAGATTATATTTCCAAGCTCAGTCGTCATTTAGTATGAAGACTACATAGATTGTATATCTTATCCACTGTGTGATAGGAGGCATGGTTATTCCATAGTTGGGTATGGAATGGAAGAGATGAATAGACTTAATTCATCGTAAGTAATAAAGAAAAGAAAAGATTTGAATTTTTCTGCAAAGGAATGGCTTATTAGGATGGTCCATTCTAATTGTGGTAGCAGTTAGTGGTGTTGTATTTTCTTCCAGTATTGTTTTTTATTTTCATGAGCTATAAACATCAGTTGTTGCAATGGATTGCTTACGTTTAAGGGAATGCTCCTTTTCATATATTTTCTAGGTAGAGCGCAATGATTTGAGAAAATAACAAAAAGAAGATTTCATGAAGTCACTTAACTAATGTAAGGGAAAAGAAAATAGTTGAAACTGGAAGCTAAGTAATAACTTAAGAAGATTTATTTAGCTAACTACTAAATAAAAGTAAAATGAAAAGGTAAGTTCAAGAAAACATAAAATTTTCAGATGATAAATTTCAGAAGATAGAGGATAGGATTACAGAGAGGTGGGCTACAGGTCAAAGTTCATGTCCCTCGAAGACTGAAATTTAAATTCAATATATTTGCTGATTAATAGTAATAAAAAAGAAATTTTTTTTGAGAGCCTAGAAATTTATCACGCAATTAAGTGGAGTCCATTATGGACGATAGATGGTTGGCTAAATCCTTATGTTAGAATTGTGGAAAATTATTTATAAAATATAATTATGCATATATTTTGAAAAAGAAATTTTTTATGTAAAATTTTTTGTGAAAAGTTTTCATTATAAGTAATATGACTTTGAAAAAACACATATCTTTGGAAAGATTTTTAAAGCTAAGATTTTGTGCTTTTAGAAGTTTAAAAATAACACATGATGAATTGGGGAATAGTCGGTAATTTGATTAGTGTAGATATTACCACATAGCGGCATTGGTAGTAAAATGGAGACGGTGATCGACAAAGAAGCTGTTTTGTCTGTGGAAGGTTTTCTAGGATACCTTGTCGATGAGTGGAAAATTTAAAAAGATGGTTTTTGAAACATCAATGTTTTTTTACTTTAAAAATAAAATTTACTTATACAAACTGTACTTAGGAAGGTAGGAAAAAGGATTGGGAGAAAATGAGTAGATCCCATGGTACAGTGGAAAAATGTTACGTAAGAGAATGGTGAAAATATAGAATTTTCCATCTAGACCCTTTCCAAGCATGAGAAGATAGGTTTAAAAAAACTGAATTTTTCTAGATTTGGATGTTGCAATGGTGTACAAGGAATTTAGATGGTAAGGATTAGATAGAAATTTGGCAGAATTAAGCTTTTATTTATAGGATATTTTTCAAAATGCTACCTTCATGTGGAACTGCCAGTATATTCAGGATGTTAGCATCATATTTTTTTGTAATTGATTTAAAATAAAACCATTCATATAGGAGATGCCAATTAGAAATTATTGTTCATGCATATCATATGTATTGTGATGCACTGTGTACATATACATGGATTATTGCAAAATTGGTTGTCCACTAAGTGATTGTTAATATAGAATAGATGTGTGACAGTTTATATAATCGAACCCTTTTGAAATTTCGAGGATGAAATTCTTTTAAGGGGAGAAGAATGTAACAACTCACATTTTTACATTAGTTAATTAAAAGAGGGATTAATTAACAAATACTAAATTGTGAAAATGGAATTTTACAAATGTTAAATTTTAACAACAAGACTTATACCATTGGATTCGTGGTGATTTTCTGATCAATTTTCATATGTAAACATTTCCAAATGGAGTTCAAACGAAAAAGTTATTAGCGTTTGAATTTTCGTAATTGGAAACAATTATATATATAATTAAGAAAATAATTTAAAATTAATTCATGGTTGATTAACACCGATAAAATTAATGGTAACTTACTATTTGATAAGTATAATTAAGTTAAGAGATAACGTTAATTATTGTTAATTTGACAATAAGAGCAAGAAATCAACAAAGGAGTCAAACGCATCACAATACACCGAATTGGCCCATATGGGTCGACCGTGATCTACCACATGTCGACCATGAGTGGTCGACCAAGGTAGAAAACCCGAAGGGTTTTGAAGACGGTGGTTATTTTAGGCCATGTGGCCCAGATCTAATTTAGTCTCATCCGACATTCAGCGCTGATTTGGACCTCTATAAATTAGAACCTAGGGCTTCATTTCGAACTCAATATTTTTCTAATGAGAACAGAAGCTCTATCACTTTCTCTTCTTCTCTAGAAATTAAAAATATATAGAGATAGAATAGATTGCATGTGTATAATTTGGAGAAGAATAGAAAATGATAGAGGATAGAAGGTAGATTCAAATCAGGTCGCTACATTAAAGATAAACTTTTAGATTTGGTCCCAATTAATAAATCTAAATCTCTTTTCCCTAATTCAATTTCTAATGAGATATATATTAATATATCTTGTGGATCTGAATAGGAAGTCAAATATTGAAGAATACAGATAGTAGGCTCAAATCTAGAGATTTGGAAGTGCTAATTAAAAGGTGAGTGAGATTTTTTATTTATAATACTAGATTATATCATTGCAAATCTATTCCTATATATCTCAGAACTAAATTTAAGTTGCAATGAATTCATAAATGTAAAAAGGTGAGATATGAACTTGCCTATGTGATCATGTAATGATTAGTTTTAATTTTGAAATCGCATAATGATTAGTGGTATTTCTATAATTACGTAATGATTAGAATTGTTAGTTTCAGCGTCGAATGTCAGTTAACTAAAACATAATGAATTGGGATTTCATTTTATTCAATGTTGATGAATAAAGTCTGGAATAAAGTTAATTTGACTTTTGAGATTTATATATATATATATATATATATATATATATATATATATATTAGTTCATTGGAATTTATATTATTGCAAGTAGATTTTTATATTACCAAGTCTAAATTTACAAAAGTGCAATGTTTGAAATGAAAAGGAGTAAACATATGCGTGTAAAAGAAAGAGGTGTACAACATAGAGATGATTACCAATTTTGTACTGCCTGTTTCAATAAATAAAAAGAGAATTCCTTGTAATTACAACACCACGTAAACCTTTTTTATATAAGATGTGAAAATTTACTATGTAACAATTAATTGATGAATTTTAATTCTAATTTATTTAAATATAGTAAATCCTAAAGGTGAAATCTTAAAATAAAAATGTAACTAAACATTTAATAAAACAGAAACTGATGAAAATATAAGTCTGAGTAATAGACAAGAGTGAGAAGATGAAGAAATGAAATGGAATAAGTCGGATAATCTAATGAAATGGATTACGTCTGATAATTGAGTGAAATGAAATATAAATCAAAGTTGAACTAATGATGTTGTAACAATGATATTGATGTGTGAAATTGAGAAGCGGTAAATAAGATCAGTGAAATAAAAGATAAACATATAGTAAGCCTGAAAACTTAAAGTCAGATGTAAAAGATGTTGAGGCAATAAAGAAAATAAAAGAAGAATAAGTATATATGTGTCTGGAATACGTATATAAGTAGCTTTAAATATGCGTTTATGATGGGTGTGAATAATTATAAATTATCAGTTATAATCATAATGGTCCAATGTCTAAAGGTCGTTAGACAGTGTTGGAATGCTAAAAACATATTCAACCAATAAGACCTGTTGTGGGTGTACGATTTCGTATTAGAAGGGTACCCTCCCGTCTGGGCTGTGCTTATTGCCTTGATTATAAATTTTTTGTTACAATTATGTCGAGTGCATAGTCAAATTAGGTCTGCTTCAAAATGTTTAAGTGGGGATATTTCCTTGATTACACTAAGCAACCTAAATGGATAATGAGTGAGATCGGATTTATGCAACATGGCATGTAAAGTCTAATGTGCTTAGATACCAAAACGAGTTGAAACAAGCATATGTAAAAGGTAGGTGTACTTGGGTACATATAGGGTAGGAGTTGCATATTTATTGAACTCGTCATCGATCGCTTATGGCCAATAGGAAGGACAGGGTAACGCCTAACTGATCCCTTTGCTTATCAGGATTTGTTCAATTGGGTCATGCAACACCATAGTTGTTTGTTAGTTTGTTTGATAGGGCAAGGCTAGTTAAACCATAAAAAGATTCCTTCAAAACATGGATGGGGTGGTTGTGCGTGGATACTGAAATCCATGATAAGAAGCAAATGAAGGAATGCTGGCGTACGTGAAAAATCCCTAAATTTTAGTAACTCGTGGATTGGAGGTCGTTCATGCGCATAGTAGGATTTCACTCAGTGATACGATGGCGATGAATATTTACGAGATGTTGAGTGATTGATACTAGTAGGGATAATATCTAGGTCCATTAGTGGACTAGGGGTGTGTATATATGTATACACACCTGTATAAACATAGATCTACATGGTGTAGATGAGTACGGTTTGTACGTAACAATGGAGTCGTAGCGACTAACAATAAAATCTAACATAACATGAAATAGTAAACAATCGTCATAAGCTAATATTATGTATATGATGTATAATTTACCAGTCATTAGAACATTATTCTGACCCACTCCTCATTACAACGCATAGGATTTAGAAGGGCAGTACTAATGTTGATTTGGAACAGTTGTCTGGTTGAGGATCTTGAAATGTCGATTTGTGTCAGCAATTATATCGATTGATTATATTTTCTTATTTCTGTTGTGAGTTATTACCACTAATTCTCTAATATATTTTCCTTTTCGTAGGATACCAAACCAACGATCCGAACTTTAATGGACTTGGGTTTTTGGTTTAGCAAAAATCTAGGCCCGCTGAAGTGTGGGTTTAGGATTTCTCCCGATGAATACCTCTAGAACCATCTGGAGGCAGCTCTTACCAGGTAGATGGGGAATAGTCTTAGATAATCTTCCCACCTTTAATATATTCTTGTGATATTCAAAGGTGGATAAGTGGTTATTCGAGTTGGATAACTATCGTACTTTTCGATGTTAGGAGCCTTGAAGCTATTCGGAAAATAAGATTTGATGATTGCTTCGCTATATAGGGAAGAGCACTTTTCACTCCTTTCTTCATTGTTGTTTTGCTCACACTATTTTTCCAACTGTTCTACTCGAGCTTTCAGCTTCCGTATCTCTTCCACCTTCGTGCTCATACATAGTGATCCATCTATGCAGACTAAGACAACTTCATCTGCTTCTGGGGCAGTTTGATTATTACGTTTTTCCAACAACAGTGAGTTTATATTGGCCGATTTAGATTTAATGTCCTAGTTTATTTGGCCTTGTTCTTTTCCCTCGGCCCCTATCTTAGTAGTCCATTGCCACTGTTCTCGTTAATAAGATTACCATGCTTGTCCCTTGCTCGCATCTTCTACGTAGCAGGCGAACATTGGCAATGTGTGTGGAGCTGTGGGAGTTGCATGACCTTGGCGTTTCTAAGATTTTCGATTCCAGCCATTCTTTCATTGATTTGAACAACGAAGATATTAGGTGTATCAAGTATGAGACCAGTGATTATTTTCTATGGTGGGAAGAGAGCTTTGGATGAGAAGTGAAGGGTCTGTTACCTAACCTCGCAGCAAGATGTTCAGGTTCTCATGGAGGAGGAGTAGGAGAGTTCATAGGTTGCTTAATTCAAATTAGGGAAGATTTTAGGATTGAAGAAATGGGTAACATAGTTTTAGTTTGCTAGGGTGTGATCTTTCTTCTAGTGTCAAAGTGTTAATGCGATTTTTCATCTCACAACAACAAGTTAATGATGAAGAAATTGAGATGTCGAATGCTTGCTATAATTTAACAAATTTAAGTAGTGTTAAATTTTTTCTTAAAGCAGTAAACATATCGCCGTATGCTTACACAATTATGAAGTTGCACTCTAACTGTTCGTTGACATGTTAAGTCCAATTTTTATCCAATCAAGGTTAAAAAATAGAAAAGAATCCAATAATAAAAAGAGTAAGTGAAGTGTAGAAAGAGTAAAGGATGCATAAATTTACATGGTTCAAATTTCTAAAATCCTATGTCCACGGGTCAAATCTTTGGTTATATATTTCTTTCTGGTACAAATCTTTTAAATGGTGGAGAGAGTACAAGTATAATTAGTATGAAATTCAAAGAATGTCTAAAAGTCATTTTCTCTGCCATAGTACCATTCTATTTATAGTACTATGATATCACATAGATCACCAATTCCTCAATTCAACATTGCTCTTCTACCATTTGATCATTCCATGTGTTATTGATCGCGTTGCTTGTTGATTTGTGCATGGATTGCTAACATAGCTGCAGGCATGGGCAAATTCTTTAGGAGGGAAGATTTGACTGAAGGCGAGAATTTTGAATTTGAAGTTATGTGGGAAACTTGAACTTCAAAGCCTTAGGGGTGAACCCCTGGATTCATTACGAGGAACTCATGGCGTCGTAACTTCTGAATTTATTCTTAGTTGATGCAGTTCCTCTTCAAACATAACGATGAAATTGTCCCTTAGTATTAGTGTTATTTATTAATTGATGGTGTTTGGATTTCATGAATATGTCGGTGCAGATCCGAAGGTGGTGTCAGATCTGGTTTCAAGAGGGTGCTAATGCAGATATTTATAAGGTGGCGATGTGGACTTTAAGGAGACGGTGAAGCCAAATTTTAAAGAAAATGCGATGCAATCTCCAACGGGATGGTGGATTAGACTTAAAGGGGCGGCAGAGTATCCTTTTTAAAGAAATAATCACAGTCTTCAAAGAAGACGTTGACGTATCCTTTATGGTAAAATCAATGCAATCTTCAAGGAGACAATGATGCGGTCTCTCAGAAGAGATCTGTGTAGTCTTTTCCTTCTTCTGGTAGATAGGTCCTTCTGGTTTACTTTTACTTGTAGGAAACACTTACTTGGCCACATTTTGTAAGAGTGACCTCCCTATTTGCTTTCCACTATATGTCATTGGAGCATCAACGTAATTCATCTATTGAGATCGTGTGACTTATCTTTGGTTCAGCTTAATTATCGTAGTATCTTTCGTCTTTGATTTCTTTGTTACCTTGTTGACCTTATATGGATCACACATTTGTCTAGTTGTCTCTGAATACTGTTTACTGGATTTGAGGATGTCCATCTTTATGCAGTTCTCTCTCATTGGTGAAGATGTGGCCTCTTTGTTGAATCTTCTACATCTCGCCCGAGATCTCCTTCAAGATCACATTTTCACACTTAAACAAAACGAAACATCAAATCTCTTTCATATCTTTCCTGACACTCATCTTGTTTGAAATATCTAAATCTCATTCGAATTGTGGATCAAAATCTCAACCCAATATTTCACCTAAAATTATATATTTTTCTTTTTTACATTACATATTTTAATTTTTACATAAATTCAAAAGAAACCGCTCAATCCAATTGCTATTTCCCAATGCTTTGCGCATACATTACTTTTTTTTTCTTGATGGATCGCAACAAAAGACTTCGTTTGCTTTTTTTATATTCATATAACAAGATATTATTCGCACATTACCAAATAAAGTAAGCAAATCAAGCTACCACTACTTCAAACATTAATTTCAATTCCTTTTTCTATGCAAATCAAGTATTCTACAATTTTAAATTTTAATTTGACAATTATAATTAAATAAATCATTTAAACATCGATTTTCGAAATATATATTACTCCAAGATATTCCCAAGATGTACTCCAAAATCTGAGATGTCAATTCGAGATGTACTATTAGGGTTGTCTCACGTGCGTAAAGAAGGAATGATGGTTTGAAATTGGAATAGTCTGATCACATCGCTAAATAAATTGGATAAGTGATGTATAAATATGGGTTCGTAGGCACGTAACATTGAAGATTCTTTTTGTTACAACAAAGTGTGCCAACTTATATGCGTAAGCCGCATGATGGAGATGGAAAGCTTGGTTCGACCGCCATTACAAAACAGTTGTTATCAGAGTCGAGGATTGCGAACTGGGCCATGCAGACAAATTATGCTCTCAAAAGTACTCCAAGGGGATGCGAGTCAAGAGAGAGATTATTAGGGTTATCTCGCATGTGGCAAGAAGGAACGTCAATTTGGAATTTGAATAATCCCACATCGCTAAATAATTTGGAGAATTGTTGTTATAAATATGGGTTGGTAGACACGTAACAATAAAGCTTTCTTTTGTTACAATGAAGTGTATACCAACTCATATGCGTACGTCACATGTTGGAAATTGAAAGTTTGGTTTGGCCGCTGTTACATAACAATTGGTATCAAAGCCAAAGGTTATGAACAGGGTCATGTACACAAACAATGCTATCATAGTATTACAAGGGAATCGAGTCAAAAGGGAGATTGTTAGGGTTGTCACGCATGTGTTAGGAACGACGGTTTGAAATTGGAATAATTCTACATTGCTAAAAACTTGAATAAATGGTGTATAAATATGGCTTGGTAGGCACGTAACATTGATGATTGCTTTTATTACAACAAAGTGTGTGCCAACTCATATGCGTACATCACGCACTGGAGATATGGAGCTTGATCTGGTCGTCCTTACGTAACGTGTATACCCGAAATATACTCATCTCCTCTCAGATCTCCTCCGATATGGGATAACTTGTATAAAAATTTCGAGACAAAACATGATCGAAATTCGAGATTTAAAACCTTGAACTATACTTAGAACAATGTTGCAATATATTGTTCCGTCAAACCATCGGTTCTGATACAATATTGCAGCTTTGAAACCTTCTAGAGTCCACATACGCACGCTTCGATTACCGTAGAAGAAGTCTTAGATTATCGTAGAAGTCTTTGAAAACCATTGAACGAAGCTCTCTAATCTTAAAGCCAATGCAAACTACGCCTAATGGTGTGGATTTACCCCCAACGTGCATGTGATGACAAACGTTTTCTATTTTGATTTAATCAAATATTTTGAACGAATAAAAATATGGGAAAAAAAAGTGAAATAAACAAACTTCAAACAAAAGGGACATGGACTCGCAACCAACAGATCTCATCCAACTGTTGAAGGATTCATGAAAATATAAAGCAAAAGGAGTTGCTTTAATGCTACATAAAAGCTTTATAATCACACTAACGACGGTAAAGGTTTTATATGGATGAGAAAGCGATGGTTAAACAAATATGGAAAAATACAGTGAGATGCCAACACTAAACACATATTTTAATATCTTGGACACCGACACATAGTGCTGTCCAATTCATAATTTCTACATATATCAAAAGCTACACTTGAGATTAGCAAATAAATCGTGTAATAAATATTGCACACACCTTAATAAATGCATAGAGCAAATGACAAGCTTCGATAAGGCAGCGCTCTATTTTATTTAGGACAGCTCTCCACCCAAACAAAAAATCAGTGGCGCACACAAGCATGCTAATGTCTATGCTAGAACGTCTAATTCTTTACAGAGAACAATAATTTGAATAATCAACATGCCAAAAACATTATTCTCCTTCAAATCGAACATAAACAATTAGTTTCAGACCTTGCTCACATATAAGCTACACCAAAGTAACAAATATAACTGTTCCATGGTGTACAAAATGGAAGTAACCAACCCGCAAAAATAAAATAAATACATCCATCTAATTGGGAGCTTCACCACGGTATACAGCTTCTAAAGCTTCTTTCGCTCTATGAATCTTGGATTGAAGATAGAAGCTTCCACTTGTAGCATTTTTTTGAAACAGTGTATCATACTTCTGCAGTTGAAAAAATAATGTAAATCAGACTAAATATTGTAGATGAATATCAACGTCCAACAAAGAAAAATAATAATGAGCATATGTATAAACCTTTTAGAGGATAATTAGTTACCTGCAAGACTTCTTCCCAAGAAGCATGTTCACCAAGTCCTAAGATCTGCCGAGCTTCTTGTTCGGTCATACCTTTGGCTGCTCTCCTAATGTTGTTCACAGCTTCATGTGCAACACCATTCTTGCTAGCATCTGTCAAATGAAAAATACGAAAACCATTGCATGAATCTAGGATGGATTCACATACAACTTCAATCATACACCCGTTAGTTTAAGAACTTAGGGTCAGGTAAACATCATTAGCTGTAAAACATTATTTATCCTCTGAATGTATTTGCAATTTATTCTATCCATGACTGATCCCTCATTTTGTAAAAAGAAAAATGAAATCATGTACTCTAAATTGTAAATTGTGTACGAGCACTTAGGTGGTTTAAATTCACCAAGAAATCTTTTTTCATATAAATTAAAAAATGGTTATATTATTTTACCTCTTTACGACATCCTTCTCACATGCTTAATATTTATTGCAAAATGTGCACACCGAGGAATGAAATATGCAATACTCAAATTTTATACTGAATGTTAGGATAAAAGAAAATTATTTGTAATTACTTCCAAAGCATGTTAATAACACAAATATATCCATACCGTAAAAACCTGACATAAGAATCATTATTTCATTGAAACGGTAGAACTCATTGTGTTTGAAATGCATAGGTTATTGGAAGATTTGATTTGCATGAAAGGCTTTCATTATACAGGCATGAAAACCCAGAAAGAGAAATTTGAAAGTAGTAGAAGAGCTAGATTTGTCAAGTTCAATTATGATTCTTCTTTTCAAATGTCAAATTTGAGTATATGGGTGTGGACTAGTATCCACAAAAAAATGCCGCATATATCTCTATGCTACAGTAGTTTTCAACAAGACTCGGACCAGAAATAAAATTTGAAGGAAAAAATATGTGAAGCGGCTATAAACATGTTTGGTTCCACTAACGGAACTAGTTGGATGAGTTCAAATTGATTCCCGAGATTTTCTACGAATGAAGCCTATAAATACAAACTTCACCCTACTTCTATTTTACTTCCTTCCAACCATATCTGATATATCATCCTCTGTTATTGCTAGATACTTTTTTTATTTACATTTTTTTTCCTTTTCAATCATCAAATCAACCAATCCTTATTTGAAGAGTTTATTTTCTGTCGATACAAAAGATTTTCAACCAGGTACTCATTTTTTCTACATATACAAGTCATTATGTAGTTTTAATGCAAAAACTATGCTAGCATAAAACATACAAAATTTACTTACAAGACAAGACTATCTGTATATTTCTTAACATTACACTTATTTTCTATTTGCAGTAAACACCAACCAAGTTACTCCAATGGAGTCGGGTCAGAGTTCTACCATTTTCGATGACAGTGATATCAAAGAAGAACCATCGTGCCTCGGATTCATTGTAGACGATGAAGCTTCTCGGCCTCACAATAATGCAGCAAAAAAGAAAGAAGTTTCTTTTTGCAATGATGAAAAAAAGGAATCGAAGAGATTTACAACTACTATTGATGATGATGTTGCTGTTCAAGAAAAAAATGTTGTCGCTGAAGAAGAGTTTAATGTTGATCAAATGGATGATGATGCTGCTGCTCAAGGTAAGGACATTGTTGTAGAAGAAGAGTTCAATGTAAATGAAGTAAAATAGAAGTAGGGTGAAGTTTGTATTTATAGGCTTCATTCGTAGAAAATCTCGGGAATCAATTTGAACTCATCCAACTAGTTCCGTTAGTGGAACTAAACATGTTTATAGCCGCTTTACATATTTTTTTTCCTTTAAATTTTATTTTAGATCCGAGTCTTACTGAAAGCTACTGTAGCATAGAGATATATACGGCATTTTTTTGTGGATACTAGTCCACACCCATAAACTCAAATTTGACATTTGAAAACAAGTATCTTAATTGAACTTTAGAAACCTACCTCTTCTAATACTTTCAAATTTCTTCTATATGGGTTATCGGAAGATTTCTTGTATTTTGTAGTTTATGTTGAGAACACAAAACACAACCAAACGGGGCCTTAGCTTACTTGAGTTGGAATGCGAGCTTCTTAATGCGATGTTGTTCCAGTGAAGCACACAAATTCGAGTGATGTTAAATAGACTATCCATTTAGCCAACATAATTATCAGTTTTAGCAATAATTGCTCTACAATTAGTAACCACTGTTTGGCATAGTTCCAACTTCCGGCTGAACCACACCATGCAAAATTCATCATATCACATTCATTTCCGTTGAAAATAAGAAATTTATTGGAGATTACATCAATGGTTTTGGAATAATGTCAAATGCCAACTTTAGTTAAAAAATATGGACAATTTGATGATTATTATGACACAGCTCGAAAAACCAACTAGAATATGCTGCCCATTCAACTATATACATTACAAGGTAAATGACATATTTAAAGATAGGTTCGTTTATTAGTTTAAATTACACCGGATATAATGGGTAGCTACATTAGTCACATATAGGCGAAGATGCTGGTTTAGTTTTGTGCAACTGTTGGTGGATAGATAGACCGCAAGAAGTCAGAACAGGTGGTAACAGTCGGAAAGATGGTGAAAAACTCAAGCAATGTTGGGTATACGAGGCTACCAGCTCCAAACCTGATAAATGCAGGGAAGGAGGGCCGGGGGGGAGGGGGGTGGGCGTTGTGTGGGGGCTCTTTGCATTATTTATTGCTTTTTTGGGGGGTTTAAACCAAGGTTCGAAAACTCGGTTTCGGTTACGGTCATTTGAAATTTTGTTAGTTTCAATCGATTTCGGAAGTTTCGGTTTTGGGTCCCGGTTTCAGTTTTCAATGGTTTGTTAAATATTAAACTTAACACGGTGTATTATATATAAGCCAAATTAATCCCAAATTTACTTAACAATAATAATACCAATAATAATACCCTAATTCAAATTAAAGAATTTCAGTCCAACACTACACAACACAGTCCAACTTCAGCCCAACACAAGTTACACAACACAGCCTAGTTAAAAAACTTCAATTTGTCCATTAAATATTTTGCCGCACTCAAATCCCCTTTTGAAAACTAGAGCAAAAGAGAAAAACGCTGAGCGACGGAAAAAGAAAGAAAATTATATCAAGCTCGACGTCGAATTGAAGGTCAGAGGCGAACATCTCGTCGCACATAGTCGAAGTCGAAGTCCAGTAAGACGCTCGAACGGCTGAAGTCGAAGTCGATTTTGAGGTTAGTTTTTTGTTAAATTCGATTCTCTTTTGATTTTTGGTGTTGTTTATCTTTTTTTTAATTAAAGCAGCAATTGAAAAAAAATTGATTTTTTTTTAATCGACGAGCAACGGGACGAGATTTTGACCTAATCTCGTCCCGCCTTCGGCCGGAACCGAGTCGAGATGGCCGAAATCTCGTGGTTCCGGCCGAAACCTGATACCTTGGTTTAAACTGGTATGATTAGGCATTAAGCTACAATATTTTATTCTTCTAGATTAAAGGCTCGCCAAAATAAAATTATGATTAAATGTGAAAAAAATGCACACACTATTTGAATATTATAAACATAACTTGAATGGAAATTTTTGCTACTTGAATAATGCCATGCTTAACAAAATATTATTATATAAATAATAATAAGCATTACTTGCGGAACGTAGTAAGACTGATTGATGAACATCTTTCCTTTTACTTAAAAACTAATTATCGCCAGCTTTTTTTTTTTGGGTACCAAAAGCTTCTATTCTGATAGCTTTTGAATTATGTGGCAATGAGAATAATTCTTTTGTTTATTTATTTCTCCTCTATAAATTCAGATCCTACACTAGCATGGTGGGAATGGGAGGTGTAGAAGCCAGCACGAGAAGTGAAATTTTTTTTTTCTAAAGTAAAGCACATAAAGATAAAATTGGCCAGAACTTCTGGTGCTTGCCATTAGTGTTAATAGTCTTTTTGTATCTTTTCTCACGTAGCTACGCCGACCTTTATATAAGTACAAAGTATGAATTCATAACTTTGCCAAATATAATATTAATGTTTGTGTATTTGTAAAAAAATAGTAGCGAAGTATTGAATCAAATGCATGTAAAGAGACAAAAAAATAACTGTAGGAACTAATTTCTTCTTTTTCCCTTAATTGGAACCAAATATAAGGCTAGTACTAGTTATTTTGAGACATTTCACAATGAAATAAATCCTAACAAGATAATCACTTAAAAAACATTAATTCCGGTGTTATATACATTTTATTTTCTTTAATTCTAAGCATATGTTGATAATGTTGTGATTAATTTTTTTTTATATAGAAAAAAACATGATATCATCTTTATTCACCACTCCAATATGTAAAAATATGTTGGTATCTTCAACTTCTGCTACTTCTGTCTCATTTGCAAAACAGTACCAACATATGCTATTTCTGTCTCATTTAACTATTGTTTTAGGCATTTAAATAAAACATGAACAAATTGATCCTAGGATCAAGAAAACATCCTTAGGTGTAAAGCATCCTTGTATGCATCTAGGATGCTAATTCTTGCTAACATCCGTCAAATGAAAATCACGAAAACCAATGTATGAATCTAGGATCGATTTCACACACGACTTCAATGATACACCCATTAAATTAAGAACTTAAGATCAGGTAAACATCCTTAGGTGTAAACATTATTTATCTCGTGAATGTGTTTGCAATTAACTCTATCCATGATTGTACATCATTGAATCTGTTATATCAAGGGAAGACTTCTTCAGCTAACTCCACCCATATAAACATTTCCAAAAATCCTTTTGCTAGTAGAGGATTATGGTTTTTACCCTTTAGAAAGTTGCTAGGATTGGAAAATAAGTAACTAAAAACTAATAATATCATTTTTGGTGTTTAAAATGCTTTTATGCTATGAAGTAGACCAACAAGCATATAAAATTACACTACCCACACAATCCCAATAACCAAACACTAATAATATTATTTTTGGTGTTAAAAACACACGCGAGCGGGCACACACAAGCGCATGCATACCTACGTTACACAAGGTTTCAAATCTACGCATTTCGGTTATGTTTCGTCTTATTTCTACATAAGATATATCGTATTTGAGAAGATCTTGGACGAGCCAGGGGCATCCCAAATGTCCATCTCAGATTACACCTCTGGCGTTAAAATTACATGTCGGAGTAGCTTACATGTCCAAAATTTGATGGTATAATGTTTTTTTAAGAAAATTATCATCTAAAAGTAAAATTAAAAATTGCATCTTAACAGATTAGCATAATTTGGAGAAGAAAGGAAGTTTAGACAGTTGGATTGATTTGGTAATTATTGAACAATATATTCTTATTTGAACATTGAAATGAAATGACGTTTGTTCTAGCTCATCGGGATAAAAAAGTAAAAATTAAATCTATGGGTTGGTAAGTAATTGTATTGATTAATTTGTTTAAAAAACATGAAAATCTAAAAAATGTTACGTAAAAAACGAAAATATACAATTTCGGGCAGATTGAGATTTCAATCCCGAGCGAGATTTGAATATTTAAAATAGATGGGTGTCAAAGGAGATATGAATGAGATTCGATATTCCGTCTCATCTAAGTGCAAAAAGGAGATTTGATTCAAAGCCATGTCTACGTAAATACATACATGCGTGTATGCGTGCATTTGCATATATATTCTATACATTATTCCTTGTTTTTCAATAAAAAAGGCTAAACTGATTTAGTTTGAATTGTTTCATGTTTATCAACTGAATGCTTGATAAACTAAATATGTATACCACCAAAATGCTCCATTTAAGATCTGATATGTGTGACCTAAGTTTTATTTTTAGCTGGGTGCTCAAGCTCTTAACGGTGCCCAATGCTAGGATTGAGTAAGCATTTTTTTTTTTTAGCTTAGTGCTCAAGCTCTTGATGGGGAACATAGAACAGTGAGATGCACTGTGTTTAGCATCCTGCTTCTAACAACAGGACACATTGCTAATAAAACGCTACATATATGCTAATGAGTTAATTTTGTTTAAGACAGGAAATTAAAACTCTGTCCCCAAATGATTTGGTTAAACAAAGTTGTTACAAACAATTCTGTATGTGGCTCTAGATAACAAATGAGTCCGACATTACCATAGCAACCATTCATATTTTATTGAATTTTGCATTGTTCAAATTGAAAACCATTTAAATGGATAATATGTGACAATTAAGCATTAGATTATAAGAAGTTCTTTAAATATTTGAAAATGCTTTGATATTTTTACTGTAATGGACTATTTGATTTGCAGTTGAATCTTAGAATAATGTATTCCGTATGACAAATTTAGCATAAAATATAACATTTATCACATATCAATCATATTTGCTTTCATCTTTACTTCATTTGAGATATAAGAAAATAGTAAGTGTTTACACTTTCATTTGCTCAACATAGTTATGATATTGATCATTTACCAAACAAACAAGTATACTAAACATTTGACACATTGCTTAGATTTTAGCATCACCTATGTTTTGATTCAGTAATTCAAAGGGGTTATAACCATATTCCCATGCATCATGTATCGATGATGACCCAATTACCATTTGTGAACTAAATCTATTCGTTACGGTTTGTTAGATTCCAACTCGATAGAACATCAATTTACAGCATTTGATTCTTCATCATGACATTGGCTAAGGCATGAAATAATATCAAAACTTGCATGTCCAATTCTTCATCGACTTAACTTTAGTTGAAATAACGTATGGTCCAAATCTATATAAATTTTTTAACTGATCGCATATGCTTTTACTGTCGTCTGTACAACGACCAATATAACTCCGTTTCCGAATGTATCTCCATTCTCCACCAATTGTGGATTTCTAGACAAAGGAACGAAATAATGTCTTTTTAGTAGGACTATTTATCAATGGTGATACCTTCCATGCTCTCACATAGTGAGGATTCATTGCTCTGTGCACTACGTTCAATCTTTTTAAGGCTTACGTTCAATCTTTTTAAGGCTTAATGCATTTTACTGTTGTCTTGTATTACCATGCTTATGTAAGTTGCATTGGTAACGGGTAAATGCATTTTTGCACTGAATTCAATTGAAACTATTAGCTCACTACAGAAGGACAACCAATTTTAAGTTCACTTCAGCGCACTCACCAATATTATGTTTTATAATGAAACTCTTGCCAGAGACAAGATAGAGATTAAAAGTTCAAAACCTTTGTCACCAATCAGCAAAGTTTCGTTAATCAAGATTTAGGGGAAAACATTATATCAAGGGCCAAACCCTCATACTAAAAAGGTGGAAAAATAAGACGAAGAAAAGTTGCTGCAACTGGGAGACATCAAATACTTACTTTCAAGGGCTTTGCGATAGGCTTGCCATATAGCTCTCCCTAATATGCCGGAACCCATTACGATTAAGTTGGCAATGATCCTTGAGGCCTATTTTGACAATCATATTCAATAAGACAATAATAATTTATAAACCGCATGCTACAAAATTTAATACAATAATCATTATGCAAAAAGGTCATCTAAAACTTTTTAATTGAATGGCAATGTTCCCACTGTGCTAATATATGCAATAATCCACAAAAGCAAACATAATGTTACCTTGAGGGATTATAATCAGAAAAAGGTAATATAGCAATGTTCTATTGATTATCGAAAAAAATCATCAATTAAGCATATACATGATTGGCTAATAATATTCACAAACACTATAACGGGCCTTCCCCTACATTTGACATACATGTGTGCACAGATATAAATTTTGTAAGATGGAGAGGAGTCTCATTGTGTGGATGAAGAATGAAGGTAGCATTAAAGCGTGGATGGAACATCATGCACACTCATCATATAACATATGTAGTTGATAATACATGACCCTGGAATGCATAAGCTCTAGGCTTGCTGAATCCACTTATATGCTTATCCAAACATTAAATCCAAGTCTACTTTTCACATTCTTAATTTTAATAGAGCCAAAAAATGCTTAAAATGATACAAAGTCATTCTGTGATGCCAAATTTATTCCCAAATTATAATTTTGGGACTTTATACAAATACAATAGCTAGTCCCGGTACACAACAAACATCATTCCAGGGTTTTAAAAGTTAGAGCAAATATAGACCGATCTAGCCGTTAGGTGGGTCTCATGGTCAAATGGACAGATCGTGAATTTTCAATCATCAGCACTTATGCTGATATGATATATTACTGATCCATCCTAAAATAAAATGGGCAGATGAGTCAAACAACGCAAAGAATTATTAAAAAAGAATTTTGTTGCAGGTAATAAAGCAGGCTATGCATGTGAAAGTTTAAAGTAGGGCAAATAGGATTAAGTCTTCCAAAGCAGCTTGCTTTTTGTAGCACAACCCTAAATGTCCAGGAATTAGGAAAGCGTACATCCCTAAAAGCATCCATTATGATCAACCATTACCTCTGAAATTCACTGTGACCACGCAAGCAGTACATCACTTATTAAATCACAAATAAAGCAAAAGTCTGTGCGAAGATCACAAATAACTACAAAATAGTAACTCCGGTTACAACGATTATATGATTTGTCATTTTAAGCAAAAAATCATCAGGAAGAAAGGAAAATATAAAACAAACCATCTTAGTAGCTTCCTTCGATCAAATTCGTTGCGAAATTGTGTAAGTCGATGACTTCTTATTGATTGTTTTGTGAATTCTTTTCTCGGTTTTTTTTTTTTTTCCTCCTTTCTCTCCTTTTCTTTTCACCCTTCCGGTTTTGTTTTTTCCTTTTCTTGGAGAGGAAGAAGGAAAATGAATCTATAATCAGCAGAAGGTTCTGGCAATACCATCCCGTTTAAACCCGCATCTATTGACAGCATATTAGTTAAAAATAACAATCTATATTGGACTTTGCTGCAGGGCCAGGAAAATTAAATGCGGAAAGTTGCGAAATTTAATCCGATGGTAGGAATTTGTGGGGAGGTTTACTGCTGCGATCCAGATTATTCCGACACCCATTCGGGCCCTTTTCTTTCGGCCCTTGAGCTTCTCCGACTGTTGTGCCAGAGATCTAATTGAATAGCTGCACTCAATAGATGCTCCAACAGAGGCTGAAAATTTGGATAGTGTGGAGGGGAAATGTGGGGAATTCGGATTTGTTGAGGCGTCTGTTTAACACACGCCCTTACCTCCCTCCCAAACGGCTACACGCAACATTGATATTCCACCCAACCCTTCTATTTTGCTTTCAAATCCAGTCTCCTTCATCTTCTTTTCTTCACAACCAATTTCCTTCACAACCAGTTTCTTTCAACAATCCTAACTTTCTACTTTTACTTATCGTGACTGAACATGTACTTCGATTTCGACGTCGACGCAGCAAAGTACAGTTTTCAAGACTATGATTTATAAGACGTTACGGTGCCGATTGGCGGAGAGGTAACTGTTGGAGCGCTGCTGAAATCTACAATTTTTGCTACATTTACTGTGCACTCTCAGTCGATCCTATTCGAGGTACCGATCGAAATCATGAGATTTTTTGGAGCAAAATTACTGATTGCTACAATCGGAAGAACACCGATCGGAAAAAAACGTTATCTTCAATCAAATGTTGTTATGAAAAAATCAATCGTCAAACACAAACATTCGATTCTCAAATTTTCAAGGTAAAGCAAACGAATTCTAGTGGATTTGAAAATGAAACGCATTTGGTAAGATTTAATATAATTTCATTGTTCTAATTTTTATCATAGTTCTCTAATTATACTAATGTTTTTTTATTACAGAGAATGGCTGCAAACAGGTTGTTCAAACAAATCTATAACTTGATAGTAACAAGCACCACATTTTTATCAGTTCATGCATGTTTATGAAATGTTGGTTGAGCATGTTAAATGGAAATCATCACTTCGGAAAATCGTTCAAGAAGTGCAATCAAACAGTGGTCGTGGTAGAACGCCTAGAGTTAGAGAAATCTCCAGTCCTAGGGAATCTTTAGGAAACTACGGTTTAGGATCAAAAGAAGATCTAACCCCTATCGAAGATCATTTTGTTAGGCCACAGGGAGCAAAAGCGGCCAAAAAGAAGCAGGCTGTAGGAGCGGATCAGACAGAAATTAAAAAAAACTCCTACTTGAATCTGAAGATAGATATAACTGAGCAATGGAGCTTGAGCTATTCAACACCAAGAAGTTATCAAGAATGGATCAACTTCTTGCTGGAAACCGGCAAAGAGATGAAGATGCAATAATGTTCATGGATACATCGCACATATCTACAGAACAACTGGACTATACGGAGCATAAAATGAGAGAAATTATGAGACGTAGACTTAAAAAGGGTCATTAACTGTTTTTGTTTTTCTAGAACATTTGTATCTTTGAATTACCATTAGTTGTATTGTATTATTAATGTAAGCAATTATTAATATAACTATTTTCATTGAAATCGCATTACATTGAGAAAAGATTATAATAAAATCACGTTAATTAAACATAAACAGATTACAATAACAATAATAAGTAACAACAACATAAACAACAATAGCAAAAGTAACAAATGAAATATAATTTAACTGATTTCCAAAAAAGTTCCAAAGATGATCTATGATATCATTTTACAGTCTTCGATGCAGTTAAACATTACAGCAGGATATTTGGCTTTCTACATGAAACTCGAGTTCTAGTGCGCTTCTAATCATATCATTGTGCCAAACAGACGGCGGTGTTGGAGCACCCTCGTAAAAGTATTCTTTTTCCATGTCTCTTTCATCATCTATAATCATATTATGTAAAATAACACAAATGTACATTATTTTGGTCATTTTAACTAAAGTCTGCATGGATTACTGACTATGGAAAATCTAGATTGAAGAACCCCAAAACTCTTTCAACATCTTTCCTCTGGTCGTCTTGCATCGCTGCAAACTTTGATTGTTTATTGTTTTGTGGGTTAGGAATTGTCTTGACAATAGTACTATATTTAGGATATATACCATCGCCAAGATAATATCGATGATCCTACATCTTACCTCTTAAAGTAAAGGTACAAGGAGTTGATCTACCATTTGCTAAATCATTGAACATCGTAGATCGTTCGACTACGTTAAGATCATTGTTCGAACCCAGCATTCCAAAAATTGCAAGCCATATCTATAAGTCATACGACGCTACGGCTTTAAGAATAATAGTGGACCTACAAGACTTACCCTGATAAGCTCCGGCATACGCCTTTGTACAATTTTTCCACTCCCAATGCATGCAGTCTATACTGCCTAAATTTCCAGACCAACCTCTACAACCATGCATATTCAATAACATTGTTACATCCGTTTCGTTGAGTCTACGTAAGTATTGATCGCCGTAAATGTCCACGATAGCTTGACAGAAATGCTCCAAATACTCTAATACCGTGTTTTCCGCCACTTTCAAATTTTCATCAAGTGCGTTTGTTGATCCTACATATGCAAGCATTCTTAGTGCAGCTATCATTTTCTGGATTCCAATCAATCCCATTATACGAGATGCGTTGGATTTGAAGATAAAATATTTGTCATGCTGCTTGATAGATTGTAGGATTCTAAGAAACAGAGGTCGTCGCATGTGAAACCTTCTCCTGAAATCAGCATCTGTGTAAATAGGATTTGGAACAAAATATTCTTCCATCAGTCGGTCATTGTGCCATGAGTGTCTACGATTTTTATACCGATGACCAATAATTTATCCACCACGTTGCCTGCTCGATTGACCAACTTGCAATGCAGCCATGCTTATTAGCTCCTTTTTGCGACGAAAATGATCTTCCATCATTTCATCAAACTCGTCATCGCTATCATCGAAAAATATATAATCTTCGGCAGCCATTTGTTATCTTTGAAATTGTATAAAATATGAATGAGCAATAAAACTTCTAGCATTTAACATATTGGTTTTCATAATAAAACAAACAATCATGACTAGTTGGCGGGTATCATTAATTCAATTCAACCACTATCAATAAAGTAGATTCCATTTATGTCACATCTACAGAGCCCCGTCCCATCTATACACCGTTGACTGTTGGTGTAGTGTCTCGTCCCATCTAAACACTGTAGCCACGTCCTCACAAGCCAACAAGGAGATTTGACTGGTGTAGTATCTCATCCCATCTACATACTGTTGCATGTTAGTCCAATATCACGTCCCCTCTATACACTATTGAGTATTGGTGTAGCGTCTCGTCCCATTATACAACTGTAGCCTTGTTCTTAACGACTCTATGACACTACCAAATGATAGTACAGTTAAAAATTTCTACGGTAATAATACAGAAAGAAACAAGACAATATTACTGAAACACCCAAACATTAATACAGTCAACGATAATACATAAACAAATAATAATATAGTCAACAATAATACAGTCTATAGTAATACAACCAACAAAAATATCCTGACTAGGACTTAAATTTGATACGAAGAAACTACTGGTTACGGTCAAATTGTAAGATTTTTAGGATATTTCAGAGACGTCTTATTTCTTATTCTAGCTTGTTGGCATATGTTACGTCCCAAGGGCACAGTCATTCATCAACACATTCTACGTAATTGTACCCTTCAAGCCAGAAGGGACACAACCGGATTCGACGACCAATATCTTCGCCATCAGCTCTAACCACAACTTCAACCTTATAACTACAGTGGCGGTATACTGCGTAAGAGTCAACCACTTGTTCAACCGAAGGTTGCAAATTTGGTACTTGATCAACCTCCTATACTTGTGGTTGTTTATGAACCAACTATTCGTGTAGAGGTTGGACAACCGCACGTTCATACGGTGGTTGAACATCTTCTTGAAGTGTGAGTTGGTCAAGAATTGGGAATTCACGAGCAACGTCTTCGTAATGCTGGTCTTGGTAATTGATATTCCAATCTTCATTGGTGTGTTCGCTTTCCATTGGAACGTAACCGAAATTAGAGTCAGTAGGTGATGATCATGAAGGCATTGGTATGCGGAATAGAAGAACGAAGGAGCGGAGAACTGAATTGTGTGTTTGAGAAGAAAAGCTCTTATGGATATGCATACACAGAAAAAATAATACACTCAACAAATAAGACAATAATAAATATGCATACACGGAAACAATAATACACTCAAATTATGGATATCCAAATCGTTCTAGCCAATTTTGACGTATGATATAAGCCTCATGTCCATGAATGTGGTGTGATATTTGAGAAAGTAACGATCTTCAAATGTGGAATGGTTTGGTTCGAACAAATTTTCAAATATAACCTCATCGATAACCTACTGTACCGCGTACAGGCGTTGTAGAAGTTTCCATAAGCAGTCCTCAACTCTACCTTCGTACATCTACTGTTACACTCAACATTGCTATTGTAAAGTTCAGCAATGGTGTCCCAAAAATGAGTTACCATTATCTAATCATCGTCACACATCTGATCAGTTTGTATAAAAAAATTACTAGCAATTTCAATTCTGTATATGTTAGACATTGATTGAATTTACTAAACTTTTAAATGTTGTGACATTTGAATATAACACTTTATCTTATTTAAAGAGGTCGTAATTCACATCAAAAAAATGAAGCATGAGATTAACATCCATGTGTCAAACATCCATAAACTTTTCGACAAACAAACACAACTGTGTTTGTTACTCCAACATTTTTTCTTCATGTAAGCTAAATAATAAATAATCATAAATTATAATCAACACAATGTCATACTCAACATAACATATAATCGACACAATGCCAGACTCGGCATAAACTGAAACATCTATATGCAACACATCAGTCTATGTGATCGGAACCGCTATTAATCTCCTCATCATCTCCGCTATTGTCGTCACTATCATCGTTGACGTCATCAAAGTCGTGAGGCTTAGGTCCGACATGAGCTACTCCTAAAGCTACTAAATCCGGGTCTGTAGTCCATGTATCTGCGTATCATACTGAGTCTGCTGCTGCTGGACCACAGTCTGTAGGATACTGCAAGGGATACTTCATCACCTGACCATGTACATCATACGCTCTAAATGAATAAGGAGGGGGGTCAAAAGTAGGAGGCTGCGACATAGGCTCAAAGATGGTAGGCGGTAGTGAAACTCTACCAGAAGAGGTACGCGGACCAATATGATCAGAGTTCAAACCCCAAATATAATCAATCAACGCGTAAGCACATGGGGCTACTCGAGCCCAATATGAATGAAAGTCTCTCGGAACTATAAAAGGTTCACCATCAACCCATCCTGCACCCCTTATCGCAAGAATATAAGTCGGTCCAACCCTAATATCACCATACATGTCATCCCATGCCAGCAGATCTGATGGAATGCAAAATATACCATACAACTGTATCCAACAACGCTCCCTTAAATACCATATGAATAGACATGTAGGAACCTGAAAGCAAACCCTGCGTCGCGACATGGAAAACTGAAAAGTGAGTGGATGATAAGGACCAGGCTCTAGGAACTGTAAGTACTGATCCTATAGACGAATGGTAATGTTACTGTGCCGCCTCATATTCATTTGTTGTCTAGCCTCCATCAGCTCATTGTGCACCCCTTGTGCAACACGAGACAAATGCATAGAAGGACCCCAAGACGCAATCTAAGAAGTAAATATAAAATGTGGTGTTTGCTTCTGCAATAAGTTGAAGATGCATATTGGCAGTATACTCGTAGTACCAAAATGAAAGAATGTACCAAAATCCATACATCTATCTAAACCGCTGAAGCGCATAGGTATCCAATGCTACGTACATATAACCAATAATAGTTGTACTGTAATCATTTATATGCAGTCCATCCACATCTACTAATCCAGGCAAAAAGCCAATTCTAATAGTATCCTTGTTGTTACTAAAAAATATAGATCCAAAAAGGTATAAGATGAAGGTGCGGATAATCGGAGTGTGCATATCCTCAACGGCCATGTACGCTACTATATATCACTATAGACAAGTGAGAGTTATAGCTCCTCCTCTAACCTTCTCATCCGCCAAAGCCGGTAAATAAGCTGAATATGACACAAACTCCTCAAATGAACTATCAAATGGAATAGGGAGACTATCTGATCGATCAACCTCTAAGCCAGTGAGCCTATAAAAATCTAAAGGAGTCAGTCCTAGCTCAAAATTAGGGAAATGAAATGTGTAAGTGGTAGGCCACCATCTCTCAGTAAGGGCCTCTATAAGGCAGCGATCTACGTATGCAAATCTAAGGTAAATCTAGAAATTCACCAAAAGGTGATGCATGTGGCCTATCTAAAATCGGCTGTGTTAACTGATCAAAATACTCAGACATATACCTATACCAACTACATCGCATCGCTACATGACGAACCTAAACATATGATTATTTAATGTTAAAATTAATAAACAATTATCATTCATATACACTTACATGGTTGTACATCAGTCAATAAAGAAATGAACGTATACATGTGGCATCATTATAGCTGTAGTAAGTCGATGCAAAACAATGGGGGGCAAATCGTGCAAGGATCGAAGAACGTTTGAAGTCACGGTAGCATCAGGAGGGACATAAGCAGGTCCAATATTGGCATCTATCGCATATTGAACGGTCCGTCTATCAGTTTTGACCGGATGAGGCGACATTTCGACGCAAAGTAAAATTGAAAAAAATAAACGAAGAGGTGAAAGAGGGAAAATGAAGGGAAGGGGGGTTTTGCGCCTGATATAGGTGCCACGCATCAGGCGCCTATTAAACAGGCAGTTGATGCTCAAGCGCCTGTATAATAGGAGCCGAATTTCTAAAAAAGTCAGGTGTCTGTTCAACAAGTGTTTGCACAAAAAATGGGCAAACACCTCCAAGTCGTATGATTTAGTCGATTTTATATTGTTCTTAGTGATTTGGATGATTCATGAAAATATATAAAATAGATGGACTAAACTATAAAAGACACACAGATTTATAGTGGTTCGGCCAGAATGTGCCTACCTCCACTTTATATGTTATTCTCCTTTACTGTTCAGGTTACAAGTACAAAGCTTTGATTACAATTATCTGAAAGTTGTTTGAAAGTTCTATCCGTGCTTGAGCTCTCAAACTTGTCTGCCATTGTTGTACCCCTGCCCCTCTATTTATAGAGTGAGGCTGAGGATAGGGATCCTGGATGTATATAGCTGCTGGTGGGCCTGGGCTGAAGCAATCTAGCCTGGCAATGTTGGTTCGGCAAGGCCTTGGTCCGGAGATGGTTGGAGTGGAATTGGTCCGGTATCACTTTGGTTCGGCATGCATGGGAAGGGAGTTGGTTCGGCAGTGGTTGGTCCGGTAGTACCTTGGAGATGTGTTGGTTCGGTAACGCTACGGTTCGGTGGTAGATGGGTTGAGTTCTGGTTCGGCTAGGCATAGGAAGTGAGTTGGTTCGGCAGTGCTTAGGAAAAGAGTTAGTTCGGTAGTGCTTTAGAAAGGGGTTGGTTCGGTGGTGTTGGCCCGGTCAAAACACACCCAACACTTGCCCCCCAAAGTAGGGCATGTGCCTGCATATGGCGTGCTTTGTTTTAGGTTACTCATCGTGGACACTCTCATCCGGTCTCGAACGCCGAACCAATTGGTCCAGTCATTGATATTTGCCTATAAGTATAGGCCTTATGCTTTCGTTATTCCTTACCAACTGAAGTAGCCGAACCAATTTTTTCCTGCCGAATCAATTACATTGCCGGACTAGGTGAGGTCTTCTTTCACCGAACCAACTTTTTCCTGAACCACCGAATGAGATCGGAGGATATGAGTGCCGAATGGTATTTGAGCCTTGGAATACCAAATGGACTGGAGAGTATAGTGCCGAATGACCTTTTGCCTTGCTTTACTGGATGAATTCGGGAGTTCGAGTGCCGAATGACCTTTCGGCCTTGAACTACCGAACGCACTTTTATGTTTTGAACTGCGAGTGAAATTCCAGACTACATACACTTGCTTGTTTACTTCCCTCATTCTAACGATGCACTTTTTGTGTTTGCAGATAAATGTCTCATAAAGTGGAAACTCGATCAGATAAGAAGAAATCCAAGGACAGAGAAGAGTCCTCTACAGTGCCCCCAGCTCAGCCGGGATCGGGACGTCATGGACCTCCCTCGAGATCACTAGTAGATGGGTACGGCCCTCAGGAGCTCTTGAACTCGCCACCTGACTGCTTTCCTAGCTCCCTTAAAAAGGAGCAGCTTGATGTTATATCTCGTTCTTTCGGGATTGACAGAGCACACATGGTGCTGCCAGGGAATGGAGTTATGCCGTATGACCCTCCCGAAGGATATTTTTCTTATAGCAGGTACCATTGTATGTGTGGGGTCATTCCTTCGATCAATGCTTGGATAGTCAGCTTCATCACCTATTTGAAGGTGACCCCTTTCCGGCTTCAGCCCAACTCTTATGTTATCTTGGTGAGTCTATTTATCATCTTCCAGAGAAAGTACTGGTGTCCCTCCTCCAACTGGGAGATTCGGTACCTGTACAATTTGAGAGGCTACAAGAAGGGGTCTCCCTACATTAGCTTAGAATCGGCCGTGTCCTTTAAGCCGGTCCTGGACTTATATTCGAAGTTCAACATGTTCAAGAAGGAATGGTTTTTCGTCAAGGATGACTCTGTTTCTATCCGTCGCTTCACCTCTGGCTGTAAGTTGAAGCTTATTTATAATTTCCGTCCTGACTGCAATGCTTCTTCTTATGTGTTTTTATTTCTTGCTAGCGACAGGTGGCTTTGCGGTTGTGGAGAACGATCGCCTGGTTCAGATGGCTGCGGAAATAGAAGCCATTTCGGGAAGGGAGAGGTCAGCTTCTTACTTGATCAGGAATGCTACTCTTCTGGAGCACAATTTGATTCTACCATGTCAGTCTGTGGTCAAGCAGAGAGACACGGCTGAGGAGAGGGCTGCCAACGCTAAAGGAGGGGATGCGGCGAAGAGCAGCAAAAGGAAACCCTTCTCGATACACCCAGTCGCCGAGGGGAAGAAACTCAAGAAGTCCGATGGACCCTCCCCCAGCACATGTCCAGATGTTCCGGAGGAAAAAAATGTGTAGGAGGAAAGAGGCGAGGAGGAGAGCGGAGGTGATGGAGAAGGTGATGGTGATAATGGTGGCGAAGGACAGAGCGGTGATGGCGTTGGGGCTTTGTCCTCTCGGCAAGCAGGGGAGATCCAAAAGTGGACAGATGATGCTTTTCGCCAAGCTTTTGAGGGGTTGGAGGAAGGATCGGCCTTGGTGGAGAAGCCAAAGAAAGCTAACAAGACCGGGACTGGTGCCGATTCATCTTCCAAGAGCATTTCAGCTAAGGCAACCCCTGCGATTCAATGTGAATTTTTGACTCCTGACGACTCCATTTATGATAAGGATTTAGGAATATTTTATGGCCAGCTCCCGTCCTGGAATGAGATCCAGGACTTATTGCAGTATCCTACTCCTCCTCAGGATTTGTATAACAAAAGCGTCTTTTTACTCTTCTTAACTTGATACATTTCTTGAATTATAGCTCAATGTATGCTTGTAACACTTGGTTTTTATTCCAAGAGCGGGCGAAGCGGCCAAGACATCAGATGTTCGACATCGGCTTGAACAATACAAACTTCTCAAAGCTTCTACTAAGCCGAAGCCTTCGACTAACTGCCCCGGAGACGTAGTCGGCTACCGTCCTCTTCTTGGGGTCATCGAAGAGGACATCCAAAAGAGGAAGAAGTGCCGCTCCTTGTTCGAATCCTCACCTGGTCCTCAGCCCCCAACTCAACCTCTTCGGGATACCACGGAGGAGAATATTGAGTTTATACCTTCTCCGCATCCATCTGAAAACCCTATTATTACCCCAATAGATCATCCCGGCTTGGCTCGTAATCCGTTTGCGGGTCATCCGGATCTGGATCCAGGCTCTCATGATATTTCCTTTGACGAGGCTACTGGTGAGCACCTTCTCCCTCGCAGTCCTATGGTACGGGTGCTTGATGAGGCTAAGTCCCTGGACCTTGATTTGCTTACTACTCGGATTGTAACTATGGGGGACGAAGCTAAGGCAAACATCGACCGGGTTGCTGAGGAGACCAGGAAGCTGATGGGGCATCATGCCCGACTGGTCAAGGCCGGAGAGGAAATCAGGAGTGCTAACATTCGATTGCGGTTAATGGTTTTTGACCAGGCCAAGCAACTCGCCGATCGGGCCATCCAGATCTCTCAGCATGAGGCCGCCTCCGGGCGACTAAAGAAAACCATGGAAGAGGCTATCAGAGCAGAGTTATGGAGAATGGAGGCTGCCTGCAAGGAACGGATCGATATGGCTATTGCAACGGTGGATGAGGTCCGAAAAGCGGATCTCAAGTGGGTAGAGGAGTTATCCGGGAAGCTTGAAGCCGCAGAGCTTGCTCAAACCAAGCTAAAGGAGGAGACGGAGGCAATGAGGAAATCTCTTCAGGCTGACCGCTCACGATACCGATCGGAGAGGGATGCTTCCGTTGCAAAGCTGTTGGCTTATGAGGTCCGAATGAGGGAGTTCGAGGAGAACGAGGGGATGATGGATGAGATGCTCCAGGATATGTACTTCCGTACTTGGAAACAGGGCAACTTATCCTGGATGGATGATTATCCCCGAGTCATGGCCAGGATTTATCTCAGGGCTCTGGAGGAGGCCAAGGCTGATGCGGATAAGGAGGGTGGCATGGCCTTCAGGATGGATGTGGTTACAGCCCAATTCACCAAGGAGGAGAAAGTAGCGGTGAAGGAGGGTATGTGGCTGCTCGCTGCTGAGGAGGTAGGTGTGCAGTTGGAGGATGATGATCAAGGAACAGATGCTGGTAAGCCTTCCCTTTTATCCTTTTCATAACTTGGTTGCTTATTGTTTATTTAATGGATTCTTCTCCTGAATTGGACAGACGGGACCACTGAAGCACCAACTACCTCTGGTCAACATGCTGGGAGTTCTGATCCTGCGGTTAAGTAGATCTCGGAGAGCTAGCAGGATAGAGGCGAAGCTCCGATGCAGCCGACTCCTTGGCTTGATCTGGACATTTTTTGGTTTACTTGACATTGCTGTCTATGTTAGTCTTAAAACATTAATGTAATTTTCAGGCTGTAATTATGTAACGAACAACTTGATTTTCGGCATGTAACTTTTAACTTAGACTGATTCTGCTATATTTGAATGCTTTTGTTATTTTGATGTGTTGCATAAGAAATACAGCTATGCACATGTCTGTGATTCAATCGTGTTTGATGCTAAGTTCTTGCTTAAAATATAATTTCATATCTTGCAATGTTTGTGTGATGTGCGAATAAATCACAGTTACGTATTTATATACAAGAGGAAAAGGTACCGCCCCTCATGTCTTAGTTGTAGACGGTAGCTTTGAATGTCTTGTGTAGCCGCGTATGGAATGCAACTGAGTGTCATATCATTCAGTTGTGAGTTCCTATTTCCATTGGCGAGCGTCTCCTATTTTGTGTCCTGTACTTTAGGGATTGTTATAGAGGATAGGAGGAAAAGTTTTCAAACAAAATAGAAATATAAGAAATAGTAAAACTTCCAATCACGGAAGGCCTTCTATGTGCTCAAGTTCATGGCAAACGGGTTTTGTAGTCACTTTCCCTAGCTGTGGGTCTTACAGACATTTGTCACCCATCTTACGCCTCCGCAGGGAGTTTTCTTTTTTACCACAGCCGTACTTAAGACACATCGGAGCCGAGATCGCGCACGGTAACTACCCGGACCATTATGGCCCGTAATCGTGGGTATTATTCGATTTACCGTGGCCGGCTAGCGTGGGTGCCGATCGTCAACCGTGAATTACCACTGACTGGCCATACCTTATGTTGGGGCTTAAAGTAGGTTCACAGTTGTCGGCGTGCCGAACGCCGTAATGAGCTGCCTAGGCTATTTTCGGTCTCCTTGGTGGCTTACAATCGGCTCATTACAGTTGGCTTTGAGGGCCTTCGCGAGCAATGAGTTAACCCGCAGTAGAGGGATGCTGGAGCAAAAGTGTCTCACTGGCGAGGGCATAGATTCGTTTAGTACTTGTTAGGTCTTGTCCAGGTGAAGTCGCGCCGTGATGTGTCTTGAATAGAAACACAGGATTTTTTTCAACAGAAAAGGATAAAGTTAACAAGCAGCCAAGATATAAAGGAACAGGTTAAAAAAGAGACAAGATTTTTAAAGTGGTTCGGCACGAAAATGCCTACGTCCACCGATTCTCTTTGTTAATTCACTTCATATGGGCAGTACAAGTTAAGAAAAGTATCGACGAAGGTGTTGGATATTCCATGCCCTCTGGAACACCTCTCCGTCCACTGTTGACAAAATATAAGCTCCATTGTGGAGATCTTTATGAATTACATATGGTCCGTCCCAGATTGGATCTAGCGCTCCAAGGCGCGGGAAGATTCGCTTGAGGACAAGATCTCCTTCTTGTAAGCTGCGATGCTTGACTTTGGAGTTGTATTGTGCTGTCACCTTTTTCTTGTGAGCTACCGCTTTGAGTGTTGCATCATTTCTTCTTTCTTCGATTAGATCCAAAGACAAATGGAGGAGTTCTTCGTTTACTTCTGGGTTGTAGTGGATCCTACGGTGGGAAGGCACTACAGTTTCAACTGGGAGCATGGCCTCCAATCCGTATGCCAAAGAGAAAGGAGTATGCCATGTTGATGTTCTGAAAGACGCGCGGTAGGCCCAAAGTGCCGTAGGAAGTTCATCCACCCAAGCGTCTTTTGAATTTTCAAGCTTCTTCTTGATTAGAGGTTTGAGAATTTTGTTGACAGCTTCGACTTGTCCATTTGCCTGGGGATAAGCCACGGACGAGAAGCTTTTGTAAATTCCATGCTCTTGGCACCAGTCGGCGAACTCCTTATTGTCAAACTGAAGTCCATTGTCCGATATGATTTTGAATGGAACCCCGTACCTGCATAGAACATTTTTGATCAAGAAGTTAATAACTTTTGCTGAAGATACTTTATTTAGAGGTTCCGCTTCCACCCATTTGGTGAAATAGTCGACTGCCACTATGGCATATTTGGCTCCGCCTCGGCCCATTGGCAGTTCGCCAATCAAGTCAATTCCCCATACTACAAAGGGCTAAGGGTTGGTCATCTGAGTAATCTCATTTGTTGGTAGTCGAGGGATCTTAGCAAATTTCTGACATCTGTCGCATTTTTTGACGAAGTCCAAGGCGTCTTTGTTTAAGGTGGGCCAGAAATATCCATATCGAAGTATCTTCTTTGCCAGAGTCTGCCCTCCAGTGTAATCTCCACAACTTCTTTGATGGATGTTGGATAAGATTTCCTTGGCTTCCCTTCCAGCGACACACCTTAATAAGGGGTTAGAGAAGCCGCGTCGATAGAGGATGCCTTCTTGTATTGTGTAGCGGGAAGCTTTCCTCAAGATTTTCTTAACTTCGTTACGCCCGTCGGGCAGTGTGCCACTTTGTAAGTATTTCCGGATGGGAGTCATCCAAGTTTCCTCTTCGATTGCAGCTATCAGATTCACTTGCTCGAAACTCGGGGCTAGTTGCTTTGAGATGGTTACTGTTCCGAAAGTGGTGTCGTCCTTCATGCTAGCTTGCTTTGCCAGTTCGTCGGCCTCCTGATTCTCTTCTCGAGGAATGTGTTTGATTAAATAGTGATCCAATTGATCGAGCAGCAGCTTGGTCTTCTTTAGATATGCTGTGAGTCATTCTCCTTGAGTCTGGAATTCTCCCAGTATTTGATTTACAATAAGTTGAGAATCACTATGGAGACATAAAGAACCAACTCCAATCTCTAGGGCAAGTTCTAATCCGGCTATCACTGCTTCGTATTCTGCATCGTTGTTGGTGGTAGTGAATTCCAACCTCAGAGCATAGTGTAGCTTCCTTCCCCTAGGAGTGATTATACAATACCTGCCCCCGAGCCTTGTTCGTTTGATGCTCCATCCACAAAGAGATTCCACTTGATGTTTTCCGCTATTTCAGATTGCTCCTTTCCTTCGTTGGTAGTGAATTTGGCAACGAAATCGGCCATGGCTATCCCTTGATGGCGGTGCGAGGATGGTAGGTGATATCATATTGACTCAACTCAATGCACCATTTAAGTAGTCGCCCGGAAGTGTCGGGACGATGGAGTACTTGCCTTAGCGGTTGATCGGTTAGAACTCTGATGGAATGAGATTGGAAGTAGTGTCGCAGTTTCCGTGATGTGATTAGTAAACAGTATGCTAGCTTCTCAAGTTTAGGATATCTGGCTTCTGCCCCCGTAAACCTCTTGCTTACAAAGTATACTGGCCGTTGCGTGCGGTTGTCTTCTCTTACCAAAGCGGCGCTTAGAGCATGAGATGACACAGCAAGGTATAGGTATAGCTCTTCGCCTTCATTTGGAGTTGAGAGTACTGGTGGTCTCTGGAGATGTTCGATTAGGTTAGGAAAGGCTTTTAAGCATTCGTCAGTCCACTCGAACTTTCCTTTGTCCTTCTTTAGAGCTTCGAAGAAAGGGACGCACTTGTCAGTTGCTTTAGAGATGAATCTGCTTAGGGCGGCCACTTTTTCCATTTAGGCGTTGCATTTCTCTTCGAGTGGAAGGTATCCTGATTTCTTTCAGAGCCCGGACTTGTTCAAGGTTCGCTTCAATTCCTCTGGCATGGACGATGAATCCTAAGAACTTTCCCGATGATACTCCGAAGGAGCACTTTAAAGGATTCAGCTTCATTCCATATTGGCGAAGTACTTGTAACATCTTGCTTAGGTGGCTTACATGGTCGTTGGCTTTCCCTGATTTTACTAGCATGTCGTCCACATAAACTTCCATAGTTCGTCCTATTAGCTCTGCAAACATCTTGTTGACGAGGCGCTGATAAGTAGCTCCGGCGTTTTTAAGTCCAAAAGGCATTACTCTGTAGCAGTACAATCCCCGGTCAGTGATAAAACTAGTGTGGTCTTGATCGGGAGCGTGCGTAGGAATTTGGTTATATCTTGAGTATGTGTCCATAAAAAATAAGAGTTCGTTCCCGGCTACGCTATCCACCAGCTGATCGATTCGGGGGAGTGGGAAGCAATCCTTTGGGCAAGCATCATTTAAGTTGGAGAAGTCAATGCACGTTCGCCACTTCCCATTAGCCTTCTTTACTAGTACCGGGTTAGCGATCCACTCTGGGTAGATGACTTCTCGTATGAAGTTATTGTCAAGCAGGTTCTTTACTTCTTCATTGAGGAATGCTGATCGTTCTGCCCCCATGCTTCTCTTTTTCTGCTTTACTTGCACTTTGGTAGGATCGATGTTCAGTAAGTGACACGCTACGTCTGGGGAGATTCCAATCCTATCAGCGTGCGTCCATGCAAATACATCCAAGTTGTGGTGGAGAAAATCAATGAGTTGATCCTTCAATTCTACTTTTAGTTGAGATCCGATTTTCAATAGTCTACTTGAGTCATGTTTGTCTACAGATACAAACTCCATAGCCTCTGCAGGCTCGACGGTGGCCTCCTCCTCTTTGTCCCTGGGGTCTAATTCATTGAAAGGATCACTGGTATATCGAAGAGGAGGGGCTCTCTTTAGTTGCTATGCTTCCAATCTTTTCATGCAGAGAGTAGTCTCTGCATTCTTCCCTTTATCCCTTCTGCGGTTATTGCGAAGTTCAGTTACATAGCAGTGTCGAGCAGCGTCTTGATCTCCCTCTACTTCTCCTATTCCATTGCCTGTTGGGAATTTCATCTTCAGGCACCACGGGGCCAGGACAATTTGGAAGTCAGACAAGGCTGGTCTTCCCAAAAAGGCGTTGTAGGCCGAGTGGTTTTCTATTAGCACAAATGTTTGTTTCCGCACAACGGAGAGGGGATGACTTCCTATTTCAATAAAGAGGTCCAGTTGTCCGAGGGGCATCTTCGCATCTCCAGTGAAACCATGTAGCGGTTTGTTGCAGGGAGACACATCCTTCATCGACAGCTTCATTTTGTCGAAAGCATGCTTAAATAGGATATTTACTGAGCTTCCAATGTCTACTAGAATTCGGAAAACTTTGGTTGGACCGAACCAGGCAGAGATGACCATAGAATCCATGTGAGGGTACTGCCTTCCTTCTAGGTCATGCCTACCGAATGTGATGTCATTGTTCTCTTTCCGCTTTGGATGGCGTTCTTCTGTAATGGAATTAACGCAGTTTTCATTGTTTCTAAGCGACTTTCCATATTTTTCCATCTCTGCCCAACTTCTGTCGGCGATGTGTGGTCCTCCCAATATGGTGTGGACCACTATCTTCTCTTGACTAGAGCCGCTGGTGTTGCGATTTCCTCCGCCTACTTCCGGGGGTGATAGCCTCGGGCTTTCATTGGCAGGAGCTGGAGTCCTGTTCTGGCTTTTTACATAGCGTTCCAGTCTCTTCCTTCTGATGTGTTCTTCAATTAAGTCCCGGAGATGATGGCATTCATTGGTATCATGCCCATGAGATTCGTGGAAACGGCAGAACTTTCCAGATTTAATTGCGTTATCTGATTCCTTCTTATGCGGGGGCATTTGTATTTAACTTCGTCTTGGGTGGCCAGGAAGATGTTTTCGATTGTTTCATTCAAAGGAGTGTAAGTGTCAAATCTCGGTCCTGGCCGATATAGACGTTTTTCTCCCTTCTTGCCCCCAGCACTATCTCTGGAGTCATTTCTTCGAACGTCCTTTGCTACTGCGGGTGTGTTGCCATGAGCTGCCTTAGTTTGTTGCCCTGTCTGCCTTTCAATGGCAGCGTCTTCAAGTCTCATATATTTTCCGGCTTCATGGAAGAAATCGGGTAAGGTAGCTGGCTTTTCTTTCGTTAATCTCCTAGCAAATTTAGTATCCGGATGCACACCACTGCAGAGGGCCATTAGGATAAGTTTCTCATCGGCATCCTGGACTGCGGCCGCTGCGGCATTGAATCGGGTTAGATATTATTGCACTGTCTCTCCGGGCTTTTGTTTGATATTGGATAAGGAATAAGCGTCCTTGGGTTGTTCCACATGAATGCGGAATTGGCTGATGAACTTTTCTTTCAACATTTCCCATGAGCTGATGGACCCTTGGGGTAGATGGCAGAACCAGGAGGTAGCTAGATCTGCTAAGAATAGTGGAAAGCATTTACACAATACTCATTCTATTGCTCCGCTCATGAGCATATGCTGTGTGTATCTCTGTAAGTGTACGACGGGGTCAGAGGTTCCCTTGTAAGGCTCTATTGTTGGCATTTTCCATTCTCGGGGGGTGATGGCAATTTCGATATTGCGGGTGAAGGGGCTGGTTACCCTAGCGCCTATCCCTCGATCTCTTTGATCCCGTCGGACGCACTCTATGAACAGTCGCGCCATCCTTTTATCAGAATTTGGAGCAGATAGAAATGAGTTTGGTTCTTCTCTGCGGGATTGATTCCGTCCAGATGACCGGTAGGGATGGTATCGTCTATCACTCCTAATATTTTCCAGTGGCTGCCTCTGGTCTTCTAGGAGCATGTTAGGGTCAGCTACAGTTGGCACTTGCCTGGATCTTCCCCTGTTGGGTTCTATTCCAAGCATTTCCTCGGGTCCAACTTCGGGCTGGACTCTAGATCGGCCCCGTTCATTGGTGTTCCCATGGCTAGGTAGCATGACAGGCTCGGCTACATCCGACCCTCGCCTGGCACCTCCCCTGTTGGGTTCGGTTCCAATCCTCGGATCGGAATTCGGGCTGAGTCCGGGCTCGGCTCCTACCATTGTTGTTTCTGTCGTTTGCCTTTACGAAGAAGAAAGATCTTTGTCGTCTCCCAGGTCCTCCAGACTGGGACTCATCCCATGATTCAGTGTTGCGGTTGGATTCTTCTGCATCCCTTAAGTGTGCATGAGTTGGTTCACCAAGGCTTCTTGTTGGGATGTGAAGCGATCAGTCACTTCATCCACAACCCTGTCTAGATCTGCCCTAGTAATTGCTGCCGGTTGTTCCATGGCAGGGGCTGTCGGATTTACCTGACTTCCATTTTGTACCGCTGTTGGAACGGGACGATTCTCTTGATCAGTGATCACTGGATCTGGAATACTGCTAGTTGCGATGTTCTTTCCTTTGTTAGCATCTTTCTTCTGTCTGGGAGGCATGTTTTCCAAGCAATGAGTGATGCTGATAGGAAGAAGGTTAAGTGGGAGAAGCTGAAGCTTCGAGCTCCTGTTCCCAGTGAAAGCACCAAAAATGTTTGAACAAAAAAATGGGCAAACACCTCCAAGTCGTATGATTTAGTCGATTTTATATTGTTCTTAGTGATTTGGGTGATTCATGCAAATATATAAAATAGATGGACTAAACTGTAAATGACACACAGATTTATAGTGGTTCGGCCAGAATGTGCCTACGTCCACTTTATATGTTATTCTCCTTTACTGTTCAGGTTACAAGTACAAAGCTTTGATTACAAGTATCTAAAAGTTGTTTGAAAGTTCTATCCGTGTTTGAGCTCTCAAACTTGTCTGCCATTGTTGTACCCCTGCCCCTCTAATTATAGAGTGAGGCTGAGGGTAGGAGTCCTGTATGTATATAGCTGTCGGTGGGCCTGGGCTGAAGCAATCTGGCCTGGCAATGTTGGTTCGGCAAGGCCTTGGTCCGGAGATGGTTGGAGTGGAATTGGTCCGGTATCACTTTGGTTCGGCAGGCATGGGAAGGGAGTTAGTTCGGCAGTGGTTGGTCCGGTAGTACCTTGGAGATGTGTTGGTTCGGTAACGCTACGGTCCGGTGGTAGATGAGTTGAGTTCTGGTTCGGCTAGACATAGGAAGTGAGTTGGTTCGGCAGTGCTTAGGAAAAGAGTTGGTTCGGTAGTGCTTTAGAAAGGGGTTGGTTCGGTGGTGTTGGCCCGGTCGAAACACACCCAACAACAGGCACTGGCCTAATTTATGTTGGAGAAATGAGGCCTCCAACATTTTGAAGTGTGGAAAATCAGTTTTCCACACTCCGAACTGTTGGAGATGCTCTTATAGAAAATTTGATCTATATTTGATGACAAAAGTGGAGATTTTTTCTTTTGAAAAATAATCTTATGTCGCAAGCACTGTAAGTTTACAATAATACCACTATTAGAGTTTTAACTCATCATACGTTTAACAGTATATTGCAGCTTTGCCTTAAACACACTAGTTGATGCAACTTCGTTTCGAACATACATAGTATACAATGAAATGGAGGCAAAAATTTCTGAACGCAACCCTTACAACGGTATGGTTTGCATCACCATTGGGCTTACAACCTAATTTCGAAAACCCATATATTAAAATACTAAGGCCTGGGACTTAATTCTTTATTGAGGGCTAGTTTAAACAAGCCAAAGCTTTTCATACTATAACGACAATGTAAATTAATCCCTACAAAAATTGAAGGCGTTTGTTTGGGTCACGGATTTTCTTCTCATTGCTCGTGGTGCAAATTGTGAAATTCACATGATGACATTATATGTTTGCATCAAGCATTTTATTAGAGCATTAGTTGAATTTCATATCAGAAAAAGACTTCACCCATCATGTATTTGCATTATTAATAGACAATTCGTTAAGTGTACTTTCGTTATATGTTAGTAAAGATAAAATTTTGATATTTTTTAAAAATTAGTAGGATAAATAATGAAAAAATAGTAAAGATGTGATCTTTTATTTGAGAATGAGAAAAGGTGTTGCGGGCCAATGGAAACAAGTTACAAAAGCGTCGATCTTACGATTGGAAAAAATAGCATTCGTTTACCATAAATGTTAAAGGGGTATTTTAGTAATTTCAAATGAATGTATTCTCATTATATATAGAAGATTATTTAGTTTGGTACGGGGTTTATCATAGCCATTCAATTATTTTGGCCCTTACATTTCAAATTATAAGCCGTAATATTTTTAATTATACTTGCATAGAGTAGTTTCTTCATATTCTATAAATTAAATTTCTGCATGTCTTCGTAATTGTAATATAACATCTTCGTAAGAGTCACCAGATGTCTTGGACTTTTCTTTAACTATCGGTAAAGAAAATTAAGTTTTTTGTGAAGAACATCAGGGAAGAAACATGTAAATTTAGTGAAATTTCAGTAAAGTTAAAATGTTTAAACCATACTAGGAAGATCGAATAATGTATAAATAGATCGTATTTAAAGTTATTTGAGCAAAGTTGGTCGATTTTAGGTGAAGAGACGTTGTATTTTATTGTATGAAAATGTATACCTACTTGGTAAACGTGTATAACATAATACTTTAAGTCTCCAGTATGTCTAATTTAGTTTATGTTGTTTAAACGTAGATTTACATTGTTTCGGGTGTTATATAATAGGTAAGGACAAGTAACTTAATAAATATGAAATTGCAAGGTTGCAATGTTTTGGAAGGATAAAGAATGTAGTGGTCTGAAATAAACTATATGGAGAAGATGCATTATGTAGTTAATATATGCATGGACATGAGTAGGTAAAGTAAAGGGTTTTGAAGGTGATAAAAGATATAAATGCGGTTTGAGCTAAAAATGCTCCAAGAGTAAATAGGGTGTTGGTAACCACCAACAAGCGGGAAAATGCGATGAGAGGTGTATAAATAGAATGTTTCTCTTTTGGAGAGAAATGAAATCACGGTTCGTAGGGAAAAATGAACCTCAACATGATTACTAAGTTTAAGAATGTTATAAATACCTGCATCCATATCATTTTAGGGATCTGTGTAGTTTCAAATTCGAAAGTGGCTAAGTTAAGAAATTTGAAAATTATAATAAAACAAGGAAGAAAGCGACCATGGTTGAAGCTAGTAGAGAAGTGAAGATAAGATTAATAACATAAATTTGAGGATGCAAGAATGCCTATATGGACTATGAATGGAATGGCCCAAGAATTATGGAAAGAATGGTCATATGATTATTGGGTATAATTGACCAAACATAAATTGACCAATGGATATAATCGACCGAAAAGCTATACTAATGAATTGATATTTTGATTCTCTGTTAAAATAGAAAGATAAAAAGAGATGGCCGGTTAGAGTTAGAAATGCTCAGGTAGTTGAATAAATGAAAGAAGAGAGAAGGATAGTTAAGAAGAAGAAGAAAAAGCGCGTAGTTTGATAAAAAGAAGACGAAAATAAAAAGACGATCGATTTTGATAGTTTTCAAGAAGAAAACAATATGATCCATTAGAGATTGATTGATAGAAAGTGAGAGAATAAAGTTAGAAGTGAAGGATAAAGTAGTATGTAAAAAAGGTTGATGATAGAGAGAGACAGAAATGGTCGAACAATTAAAAGGATTGGCGATATCGGTCCGTGCTTTCATGATGGACATAAACAGTTGGCATTTATATTTTTACTCGATGAATATTGTTTTCTTATGATAGTTACATAGTAAAATAATAAAGTTATGATAGTAATATCATGCTAACTTGTTAAGCGCAAGTGAAATATGTGTTAATACGAGCTTATGTTCTAAAATGTGCTATTAGTTTTGATTTAGGTGGTATTTGAGAGTTATTCATAACAAACATTTTGCATGATCCAAATGAATTATCTTTATGGCCTCTTAGAATAACCTGATTGAGTAGGTCGAGAGGAATAATTTAGCTTTGATACATGTTTTGATTGCTTGTGAAAGGCTTTAGATTTTCTTAAGAAGAATAAATTACCAGTATATGCTCGACCTAAATGCGCCAAGGTTTAGTACACGTGATAGCAAACTTCTAGTTATTCGGCTCATAAGCATATATGTTGCCTTTTGATAGAGAGTGGTGTATTGGTATTTTAATTTATCTCTTAATGATGGATTTTATTCGTGTGGGAAAATGCCAAAAAAAATTAAACTCAGTGTACTGACCCACAAAGTATAATTATCAATGACCATTCGAATTGAAATGACAATAAAAGAAACTTTTAAGCACAATTGCCTTTTTGGATTTTGATGCTTTTATTGTGTTTAAAAATACCGAAAACCTATATTTCGTTATATGGTCGATTCAATTTCGTTGACATTCGAAAAATGTTTTTTGGGCTTTTATGATCGCTTCGGCCCAACACAGCCCCTCTCACTTTTAAATACGAGGCTATAACACCCTAGCTATATCATCCATCATTTCAAAGCCCAAAGATTGAACTCCAACGTGTTACAGTCACCTTTGAATTAACTTTCATCGACAAAAATGAGATCACTTATATTAAACAGTCCTAAGTAAACAAAGCAAACATTAACTAAAATTAAGAAATACATCATTACAGTTCAAGATTAACAATTTGGTTGCCCACGCAAAGGTAAAAAATATAATACAATCATAGATAATGGTGTCGTGTCTAATATGCGAGGATGTTAATATGAACACTTAATACATCAGAATAAGGAAAAATTTATATCATCTAAACCTTTTGCTTCATCTTCGGAACTCCTCATTCGAGTTCTGAAAGTAGCCTACCTAGATCCATAAACTCATCCTACTGGTATAAGTACTAGTGAGTTTATGGAAAAAATGATGATAAAAACACGGGTCAGATATAAAGTCTGTTTATGAGCAATATATTATCCTAAACATAAAACATAGTGAGATTATGTCACTAAAGCACTGAATGAGTTTTTCGCTCATTATCAAATACATTTGTTTTTACAATTCAAGCATAATAATGAATTAAATTTCATTCTCAAGGGTCATATTTATACAAGAATGCTCTAATCGAAATAAACAGTTATATATATCGACAAGAAATCTTGTCAACACCCCAAAAGTAGAGAGACAAGGACAATTCCTTTTGATTTCGTTTAGATGAGTTGAGGAGAGTAGAATGTGTATATTCACTTTGGTATCCATTCAGTCAGGTTACTGTAGTAAAAACTTGTTCAGATAGACCTTTCGATCCAGTCGAAACGGTCCTTTACTTAACAACCTTTCGAACTTGTTGAGGTGATTTAGATGTCCCTTCGAAAGCCTTCCTTTCGAAGAGGTTGAGATATTCAAATGGATAACTTTAGAAACCTCTAGATAAGATTTTCCTTGGTGGGTTTCGACCCAGTCGAAGGTTTAAGTTGTTGAGTGGTTTAGGTTTCGATCAAGTCGGAAGAGGCCTTTCGATATAGTTGACACCTATAGCACAAGATTAGACCTAATAAAAGCTTTGGAAACAATTAAGTAATTTGAAACATTGAAGACTTCGTTTTCTTAGCTTAAAGAATACTTTATTACTTACAATCCCCAAACCAATTTACAAATTAGGGTTTTATAGCTTTTTGAATTAAGAAAGTAAAAGTTTAGAATGACCGAGTTTGGGTCCCTAAAACAAGACCCCTGGGGTCTTATTTATAGATGCGGGTCAACACCTTTCGACCCTAATGCTTTCGACCAAGTCGAATGGTGGCTGCCATATTAACTCTAATATGCTTCTTTCTTTGTCGAAAGGAACAGTTGCGCTTTTCTCCTCTATGTTGCTTTGTAAGAGCTTGTGACTTTGTCGATAGGCTTTATTCAGTTGTTTTGAAGATGTTGAGATCCCGATGGTTTTGATGCTGTTGGTTGCTTCTAAACTCTTACCTGTAACTTGATGCGGAACCTCCCTGGACAACAATGGTTTCGACCGGTTCGAAAGGCTTGGTTTAGCTTTCGAAAGGGTTGTTCAAGCCAATATATTCTTTCGATAGTGAAGGTGAAACCTTTGGTTTCAAAAGGTTTGGTGTGTATTTGAAGAGTTGTCCTTCATGCTTTCGAAAGGTGTTGCTTTGGCTCATTTGAAAGATCTTTATGCATATGGAACCACCCGCTTCGAAAGGTGGTCATTGAAGGCGGAATGGTGCTTTTTACTCCTCCGACCCCTTCGAAAGACAAAGAATCTTTTGGACTTTGACTATAACATCCTTTCGACCCCTTTGAAAGGTTCTGAAGTTTTTGGACTTTGGCTGTAGCATCCCTTTCGACTTTTATGAGAGGTCCAGCCGGAGCCTTTTCCTTTTGTTCTTCTTTGCCTTCTGTTCAAACTGGTTTCAACTAAATCGAAAGGAATTTTAGGTAGTAACATATGCCCCCCTTGCGAAGGGATGCGCTTGACTTTCCAAGTCAACTATGTCAAAACCTATAAACTTCCCGCCTTTTGGTATTCCCGCGTGAATCTGAACCATTCATTTAATGATATATCGGCTTGTCGTCCTTTCTGACTTTCCTTATAAAGTGCATTATCTTCTTCTTCCTCTTCACCGACCTGCAATTAAATCAAATTAAAGAGAAAGTAAAGAGATTTTAAAATTCTTCTAAGCACCTTTTCCTCAATCAAAGAAGAAATTAGATTCAATCGTAAGTAAAAATCATTTCGCTCTACAAATCTCTTTCTCTTTTTTTTATATATTTCACCATGGATTTTAATCTCTCACATCCTGTAATTGAGATTTTGATTTTGTAATGGCCCGATTTTCCGTACCCTTTGAATCGACAATAAACCACACATGTTTAACCCAAATTGCATGAAAAGAAGGATCATTAAGGGTAGAAAGAAAATAAAGACAAAATAAAATCTCGCACGAATGGAATAACATATATTATTTCAATAATAATCTTTATAGCGGAAAATTTTAAATAGAATATCAGAGTCTAACCTATATTCATCCTGGACAGTTATAACACCTGTCCGTACAAATGCTGAGAAACAACAAACAAAAATAAAAACAAACAAACCATAGCGGATAATAGAATACATCCATACGTAGATGAATATCTTCAACTCTCCTTTAGAAACTCCAACCGTCTTCGACTAAACCTGAAACTACTCGGATCTGATCCATATATTGAAAATACCCGGATCAGGCTTGATAAACCAGCGTGAGATACTCGAAATTTAAAATGTATAGATCATGACGATGTTATCAAAACCTTTGAAAAGAAGGGTATCTCATAAGACCACGCCCACACATAAACACGAACGGGTTTTTACTTTATGATAACCAAAATACTTTTATATCAAAACCTTTGATATTATTTCTAATGGCATCTCTTTGAAAACATTTGCAAATAAACTTATTCAAATAAGTTATCAATATCTGGACTTAGTCTAATGGAATATATCCGGACTGGGTCAACAGAATATACCGAACATAATATATAATACCAAAAGGGGTAGCTGAAATGTTTGTAAGTCATTATGGCTATTTTGGGACTATAATCAAAATCGTAAATCTCGTATTAGGGTTGGATTTCCAACATGATAGGGAACTAGTGGAAAGATCAATTTGTATCCACGACTTATGTCCATGACTCAGACGCCGTTATACAACAACACAAATGACTAAAAGTGGATACAATCTACGAATAACATCCAAGGACTCGGACTTCGCGTATCCCTGCCATGAGCCCCGGACGTATCTGGTACCTAGGGCTCAGAATATCTAATAACCTAAATCACTACTATCCGAAATGCGAGCATACATCTGACCACATAGAATCCCATCATAACCGGGGTGTGAAGCTCGCGAGGTTACGCTTAATTTCTTCAAAGCCGCGCTTTTCATACAAAACCACGCTTTGATCATAATAGGTTCCACTTTGAATGCCACATTACCATTCCTTTAATCACTGTTTGCCTTCCATAAAAATACAACCCTTGAGCTCGTACGTCTCAAGGAGGGTGTTAGCTAAGAGAAGTTGCCTTCTCCGCCACCACTGATGAACATTTGTAAAAGTCAAACATTGTGTCTCAGCAATGCAATGTCGGACATTCGTCCATACAAGTTCGTTCTAGGACTGAAAGAAACCGAAGACGCTCTCCTACTACCACTAGTAGTGAGTAGTCCTCGCAATCCGAAAAATCTCCACAACGGGGAGATCACCGCTATAAATAACTCCAAAATAGGAGCGACCCGGAGCATGTTCAACAAGCAGTCATCACGATATAAAGATCCACGGTCTTCAATCATCATCATCTTCAACATGTCTTCACATTCGAACATATACATTGGTTCGAAGTGGTTTTCAGATAGGAATTAACCAAATCCAACTCTGGTTCCTTCGAAGCTAATCATCGCTTTAAAAGATGTTAAGTTCATACATGGATATCAATCATCAATCAATTACTTCATCTTCTATTTAAATCAATAATTCTTAGATATATTCTTTTCAATTTATTCCATTTTCTTTTCAAATGTATATGGAATCATTAAGCCTCATTTATCAAATCATTTGATTTATTAAACCTTTCTTAAATCCTGGAATAATTCCAAATCATTTTCTCTTTTACTGAGGAAAACTTTTCCAAATCACTCATTAAATCTTAATCAAAGATTTTTTATATTCAAGTTATAACTTTCAACTTAGTGAAAATATTCCCAAATCATTCATTAAATCTAAATCGAAGATTTCTTTCTTAACTTCATAAAATATTCTTGCAAATCGAAGATTTTCATAACAAAGCACTACTGCCACTTAAATATGGTAAATTTCACCTCCATGGACTAATGGTAAGTTTCACCTCTTAGGACTAATGACATTTTCACCTCGAGAGACTAATGGCTAATTATCCTACATTATGAAGATCTTTCTCATCAATGATTATTGTCTTCAATATATTTTATTTGAAAATAAGTTTGAAGGGATTTTTGGGATAGGAATCGCCCAAGTCCAATCTCGGTTTTTTCGTACTAATAATCGATAAAAAGATGTTAAGTGGTTAATTAACATTCGAAGAATTTGTTTCTTTTTTTTATTTTTGAAAAACTTAAATATGATCTTTTTAGAGCATCCAGACTTTCTTTCGATCTGTTCCACCCCTCGCCTAAAAAGAGAAAACATAGGACAAGTAAGTTCAGGGCACTGCTTGCTCTATCCCTAACCTTAGTTAAACACCTTGTTTTTATCTTCTTAGATCTCACAGACGAGACAAATGTACTAGTCGTTTCTGCATACTCAGTTTGTTATTACATTCAATATTGTTCACTTTTGTTTAAGTGGTATAAACAATTCCTCTTAACCATTTATTCAAGCACTTATTAAAACTTCCAAACCATCTTTACATTGCTTAATTATTCCTTTAAAATTATTCACAAAAGATTTAGGAAAGAATTGTTAAGTTTAAACTCATATTCAAAAGGTTATAGAATTCGCAGCCTAAAAATGCTACGGAAATTGCTATATAAGCTTACTTGATTTAAACAACTTTTTAATACTTGAAAATTTATATTTTCCATTCCAAATCTCTTTTAAACCATTTAAATATATTTATCAAATTTATTTCATATTTTTAATCATTTAAAAATATCATTATAAATAAATTCCTTTTTGGATTCCGAACTGCAAAACCGCAATGTTTTTAGAAAATTGTTTTGGACATATTTCAAAATTTCCTTGATGAAATCTTGATTTTCTTCCTTCATTGGAAAACTATTATTATTGTGGACCAAAGAATTTTTATTTCGAAGAAATCTGATGTATAAATCATTCTCTACGTCAAATTGAAGTTACGGGTCGAAATTTTCGAACTACCGCTGGACGACAAACTCGATTTTGACCAATTTTGTGAATTGCTTCAGAACTTGTTCGAAACATGTCAAATTTGTTTTAGACCACATTTAAAATATTTTAACTCATTTAAAATCATTAAGAGGCTAAATAACTTCCATAACCATATTTTCATGAATTTAATTCTCATTTAATTAACTATGGTTAATTACTAATCATTTCTCTTATCATTTATCAAACAAGTTATCAACCACATAATCAATCACATAATCAACCAATTTGCAACCAAGTTATCAAATATTTAATCATTCAACACACTTAAACTTTTCAATCATTATACTAGAAATAATTTATAGATTTATTAGTAAATAAGAGTACTCACCTTTAACCAAATTGTTCACTTTCTACCAACATTCATATCAACAACACTTCACTTAAACTTCAACTAATCAACTTCTATTCCATTTCTTTTGCTTTATGTCATCGGCCACTTCTTTCAAACTCTCGAAAATTCGACAGAGCTTCTGCAACACCTTGAATTTTCTCCTAACTCCTTGGAATGAAATCGGCGGCACTTCCTTCTCTTTTTCTTGCTTCGGAGCTTCACGAACTTGCTTCTCCTTCTTGATAGATTTAGCCACACCTTGCTCCTCTCCTTGCTCCATCGTTTCTTCACTTTTTAGATGCTAAACCATGTTCTAATGGTATTCTAAGGTCTTTGGCAAAGTTTGGTGGTGTTCGGAGTTGATTTGATATGGTTTTGAAAAAGTTACTAAGCATTTGGAAGAGAAGAAGCCATTAAAGCTCTAAAGAAAAAGAAGAAGAGAGCTTAGAAAAGGAAGAAGAAGAAGAAGAAGAATGAAAAGTGCGAAAGAATGTGGAAGGATGGTGGTTTATTTATAGTTGAAGTTTGCTACACAAATTACCTAATTACCCTTAACCAAAAAGACCAAAATACGCTCATATCAAATCAATTTTTGTGTCCTTTAAGTACACTAAAACACTCTTTCAATGCATGACTAAATATATATTAAATGTAGATTTGATATGAAAAGTAAGTGTATAAATGTGATGTGAAGTTTATGTAATAATTATGTTTAAAAGTAAGCATGGATTTGACATTCACTAATGGTGATTAGATGTTTAAGTAGATATAAATTTTAAGTTTAAATCTTTTATTAGTCAAATCAAATCTTACTTAATTACACATCAAATCAAAGGATTTCTAACTTTATTTTACAAAAGTAAAACATTTTTGTCTTTTTATGCTTACTTTTTCTTAATTGTTTTCTACAAGTTTCTAACCTCGTTTAGTAAAAGTAAACTTGATTAGTAAATAATTAATACTTACACTATTTGAATAAATGTTCATGTATAAGAAAATAAAGGTGCGACAACTTTTAATCGACAAAACGTCGTTTTTCGACAAAATGTTTTACGGTCACATTTTTACGTTTTAGTTAAACTATTTATTTATGTAAACCATATTTAAAAATGAACTTTTTTACTTCTTTAAATAAATTAAAACATGTCTCTTTATATTTTAAAATCATATTTAAATAATATCAAAATCTCTAATTTTACAGTGTATGTAAAACTGACAAAATGCGACAATTTTTTTTTTTTAAAAAATGATTATTAGCATACTTTTAAATATTTTGATATACTTTTATTATCTTTATTAAATGTTTTCAATAAGATTTATCTTTTTAAATAAATATTTAAACCTATTTATTTAAGCATTTATTTATTTTTTACAGAACTTAACTTTTGTTGATTTGTTTTAAAATCCAAATTTATACTTTATAAATTATCAACTATAATAATAAATAATTTCTCTATTATTATCTATTATATTTAATTTATTTATTTAAGTTTTAAACCTTCTTAAACGAAATCTCTCATTTTCGAAGTTGCGAAACTACAGGTCGTTGCATTCTCCCCTACTTAAAAGAATTTCATCCTCGAAAATACCAAAAACAAAAGTTTGCCCCAAACCTTTATCTTCAAACTTAATTCCATATAATATACACATATCATCTACATGAAATATCCTATTCTATCTCCTATTCGAATATACAACTTTATTTCCAAACTAGTATCGATCATCCGATTCTCTAGTGTGGATTTAATCAGGCTCTTTGCTCTGAAACCTTTGCTTTTCTTGCATAGCTCTCAACTATGATAGAAAACTCAAGTACTCAACCACAAACCCTAATCAATGTTCTTCGTCAAGAATCGAGATAAATCCTTTTTCGGATTGGTGTAAACACCTCAAAGTTCCGAACTCGAATATTAGGTCAACATTTGTGTGACGAATGGATGTACATATAATATACGTATTTATTAACTCTTAAAACTTTCATAAAAACTTTATCGTAAGCTCAAACATTTTATAAAGGTGCTTCTTTATATAATCCCTTTAATTATTTATTTCCAAATATTTTTAGTAAAGGAAAATGTTCTAAAGAAAACATTTTTCACTCAAAAGATTATTTATCTTTATTATAATTTTTCTTCCCACGATTCTTCAACTTAGTATATTTCCTCTAACACTTATATTATTTACGAATCATTTCGTAAAACTATCGCTTAAGTTCATTACATCTTATAACTTATGTAAATCAATCACTTTTAAAGACTTAAGTCCAACTCTTAATTAATGCTAGAATTCATTAATAAAACATTTTCTAGGTTATAATTTCATTTTTTTGTTTATAATCACATTTATAAGTTATACTTATCCAATTTCATTTACTCATAATATTTCACTATCTTTTAGTTTTCATAAATTCCTTAGCTCCGAGTTAGGTATGATTCGAAAAATTTCAACCGTCTAAAAACGTCGAGAATCTCGCTTTATCTTATCAATTAGCGATCCCAATTTATCTTTGATTTAAACACTTTTATAAAGGTTACTAATCAATTATTCACGTTATTTCTTTAACTCAAGAAAATTATATAGATCGAGTAACTCCGAAACAATCCGAGAAATTGGGTACTACCAATAGTATTATATATCCTCTTAACAAGAAGAGTAATACTTAAGAGAAGTGCTTACCATCCGAACACATCACTTGCCCATTTTTAGTTTATTTTCGAGCCAATCGAATTAGTTATCATAAAATATCTCTTTTTATATTTGAAATAATAACATTTTCAAAATCCTTTAGAGATTACTTTGTAAAACCTATCTTATAATTCATTTTATCTTATATTAATTAACTTCATTTAAATTACTACAATTCTTTAAATTACTTGAATTTAATTTCTTATCCTTTTATATTTATTGTTTTACACAATCATTCAAATACATTCTTATCTTATGTCTTCATTTCTTAAACAAATATTATTATCAAATACCCTATAGTCAAATCATGAAATTTAATTCACAAGGTATTTGTACTTAAACTTTTAAATTAAACAATTGATCACTTTATGATAATAACTTAACATTATCATTTCTTAATTTATTATTTTGGAATAGGTATTAAAGATCTTAATTACCTTATCGGATTTCTTACTTATCAATTATCTTTATGAAACACCTTATAGTCAAATTGTGAAATTCTAATCACAAGATGTTCATATTTAAATTTCACTAATCCCAATTTCTAACTATACAACTTTTCAAAATACATACTTTATATTCAAAATATAATCCAAGGTAAAATTATTTCATTTACCAATCTTTTCAAAATCGGTGTGTCGGTTCGCCTTGTTCAAGTGTTTAGGAACCCTCACTGATAACGGTGATCAGGAGCATCGATCAGAATACACAAATCACTTAATAGATTAATCAACACAAAACAATTTATTAGTTACGAACAAATACACACTCATATATAATACACTCAAACTCATTCTAGGGTGTTACTAACCCTATATCTAAGAGTTACTCATCCTAGGGTATTACTAACTCTATCTCTGATGAGTCTTTACCCCCAACAAAACCAAGGTTCTTGCTTAACCTTCAGCTCCGATATCAAATGTAATGGCCCGATTTTCCATACCCTTTGAATCAATAATAAAGCACACATGTTTAACCCAAATTGCACGAAAAGAGGATCATTAAGGGTAGAAAGAAAATAAAGACAAAACAGAATCTCACACGAATGGAATAATATATATTATTTCAATAATAATCTTTATAGTGGAAAATTTTAAATAGAATATCAGAGTCTAACCTAGATTCATCCTGGATAGTTATAACACCCGCCCTTACAAATGCTGACAAACAACAAACAAAAATAAACAAACCACAGTGGATAACAGAATACGTCTATACGTAGATGAATATCTCCAGCTCTCCTTTGGAAACTCTAGTCATCTTCGACTAAACCTAAAACTACTCGGATCTGACCCGACTATTGAAAATACCCAGATCAGGCTTGATAAACCAGCGTGAGATACTCGAAATTTAAAATGTATAGATCATGACGATGTTACCAAAACATTTGAAAAGAAGGGTATCTCATAAGACCACGTCCACACATAAACACGGACGGGTTTTTACCTTATGATAACCAAAATACTTTTACATCAAAACCTTTGATATTATTTATAATGACATCTCTTTGAAAACATATGCAAATAAACTTATTCAAATAAGGTATCAATATCTGGACTAAGTCTAACGGAATATATCCGAACTGGGTCAACAGAATATACCGAATGGAATATATAATACCAAAAGGGGTAGCTGAAATGTTTGCAAGTCATTACAGCTATTTTGGCACTACAATCAAAATCGTAAATCTCGTGTTGGGGTTGGATTTCCAACATGATAGGGAACTAGTGGAAAGATCAATTTGTATCCACGGCTTACGTCCATGACTCAGACATCGTTATACAACATCACAAATGGCTAAAAGTGGATATAATCTGCGAATAACATCCAAGGACTCGGACTTCGCGTATCCCTGCCATGAGGCCCAGATGTATCTGGTATCTAGGGGTCAGAACATTTGATAATCCTATCCAAAATGCGAGCATACATTTGATCACATAGAATCCCATCATAATCGAGGTATGAGGCTCCCAAGGCTATGCTCAGTTTCTTCAAAGCTACGCTTTTCATACAAAACCATGCTTTGATCATAATAGGTTCCACTTTGAATGCCACACTACCATTCCTTTGATCACTATTTGTCTTCAACAAAAATACAACTATTGAGCTCATACGTCTCAAGGAGGGTGTTAAGCTAAGAGAAGTTGCCTTCTCCGCTACCACTGATGAACATTTGTAAAAGTCAAATGTTGTGTCTCAGAAGTCGCCCGGATGCTTTGAATTGTATGGATTAAAAATTGGCGTCACAAATTTACCTTTCTACCCCTTCGAAAGAGATTTAGGCGGTAATTTTTTTTTCTTTCTTAGCCTCTTTCATTGGGGTTGAAATGTATTGTACCGCTAATTTGACCGACCTTGTCGAAAGATTATATAATAAAGTAGCATGCAGTCACCCCTCTCGAAAGCAAAACTTTTCGACTTAGTTGAAACCTTTTGTGCTAATTGAAACCTTTTCCTTTTAATCTGACCATGGTGCCCTTTCGACCCTATAGATACCTTCTATAACTAATGTGTCGAAACCCTCTATAATCACCTTTCTCCAGCATTATCGAAACATTCCAAGTTCAAACGATCTTAACTTAGGACCTTTCGAATCAATGAGTATATAAGGTTTCGATGGAATTCACATTTCCACTAGAAAAACTTAACCAAGGGTTTCGACAGTGTCGAAGGGTCTTGTTGCCTTGTCTATTGAATATTAGTAGTGTGTTTTTTTTTTCAATTTTTTAAGTTGGTTTTAATTATTTCCTTTTAACAACATGGTTTCCATTGAGCTTTTGGCATTGTTGAAAAGTGCCAATTGGACATGTACCTCAACCCTGCCTTTCGATCTTGTCGAAAGCTCAGTGAATGTTCATATTTTGGCTTCTGACACTGCCGAGAGGTGTTTGTTAAATGTTAATTTTCCCCATTCCTTTCAAATCTGTTGAAAGCTCTATATTTCTAATTTTTAACTTGAACATTCTTCCAAGAATTTAAAGTTTCATGCTTGGTTTTGTGTTTGAGTTGCCGTAGTAGGTTTTACCAATTCTTAAAAGAATGCTAGGTTTTTAATAAACTGAAAATTTTAATTGAAATGTTTTTACCTGGTAGAACAATGAGCTCTTCAAAGAAGGTAGAAGCATTCTCTGATATCTACACAAGATGAAGTGGACGCCATTCTCAATGATTATGAAACTACCCGTGTGGTAGCTATCCCACCTAGGGAATCTGACACCATCATCAACCCTCCTAAAGGATTCTTTGCTTATAGAGCCATTCATATATGGCACGGAAGGTTTCTCCCTTTTTTAGAGTTCATGTTTAAGTTTCTTTCTTATCTCGGAATTGCTCCGATCCAGCTGTCCTCGAACGTATACACCTACCTTCTATTGTTGGAGTTGATGGCACTAGAATCTAACCTCCCTTCTTTAAATGCTGAAGTATTGAACACTTGGTCCGTCTGGTCAAATTCAAAAATCTCATTAGCCAAATCTTCAGGGTAAACCCTTCGAAGAAGCTGATATCAAAAGGAGTTAACAAGTTTAAAGACTGGGAGAAACAGTTTTTCTTCGTTAGATGCTTTCCAAATATCACCGGGACTTTCTTTACTCCCCTTAAGTTCATATTTTCATTAGTTTCCTTCTATTAAATGGTTTTTCTTGTCTAATCTTTGTCTTATGTCAGGTGCTCCTACCAAAGAACTTAATAAGGGCGATAAGAAAATGGTGATGTCTCTAGTCATAGCTTCTAATGAGATTGGGAACCGATCGAAGCTGTCGAATCCTGCCAACTTTGAAGAAGCATTCTCTCCTCCGGCCTAATCAAAGGGCTTTAGGGCTACCTCCTTTGATCCAGCATACATAAAAAGTAAACGCTTCCTTTCCTTGGGAGATCCTACATGTTTCTCTCCCATGTCACCTATTTGCTCTAACTATTCCCGTAAGTTATAGACACAACATCTGTTTTCTATTTCTGTGTTATTTTCCAAATCAACCTCTTAACTTATAGTTTGTTAAATTCTCGACGCCTGCTTCTCAAGCCAAAAAACCTGCTAGTGGTGCTGCTCCTCCTCCTACAACTTCTCATGCGCCATCCACTGCTCAATCTCTTACAAGACTAAGATGGTCGTCAAGGGAAAGCTAGAGCAATCAACTATGGAGGAGCCTTCATCTCTTGATAAAGCTTTGGAGAGCCCAATTGTTGAAGCTTCTTAGGACAAATCAAAGCAGACTCCTACTACGATTGATCCTCTCTCTCTCTCACATCACTATTTCGTGCTCTCCGGCTGTACTCGAGCAGATGCAAAAAGCTTTGGAGATGACCCCCACTCAAAAGCACATTCCTCCAAGGCCAACATCTACTTCTTCCTCCATGAATTTTAAGGAGATAACTCAATCTATCCTTAGCTCTACGTCCTTTGCTTCTATCTGACCACCTTCCTCCATTTCCAATTTGGTCGGTCATTATCGTTCTCTAATTGAGTAGCAACTCTTGGTAAGTCTCTCTTTACTTGTCTTTATCGTTACCGCTCTTCTTTAAATTTTCAAATTATGCCATGAATTTTCTTTCAGATTTCTAAAAGTTGGTTATGTTCGTAAGAGTATGCATCTCAATCTTCTTCTGAATCCTCCAAGCTTCAGGAGGAACATTCTGCCCTAAAGAATCAAGTCTCTTCCTTATCTATGGCAAAAGATGAAGCATCCTCTGAACTGGAGCGATTGAGAACTTCTCTCACCCAATCAGAATCTGCTATCTTGGAAGAAAAGAAGGCTCGCAAACTTCTCGCTGATGAAAACTTAGCAATGCAATTAACCATAAAAGAATCCAACGAGGAGAAGGCCTGAATGGCAGTAAATAATGATTCTTTGAAAGAGAAGTTGAAGAAGAACAGGGCTTCCCTAAAACTTGCCGTCGATACAATTTCAGATGCTAAACAACGAGTGTCATAGTTTCTCGACGCAACACTTAAGGAGATTATGATGAGCTCTTTTGAAGATGCTCCGATGCACACTTACATGGACAATATTGGCAAATTCCCTGAGCTCAGTTTTCCCTCGCTCGACTTCGTCCTCGTTGTTAGAGTTACGGGCAAGATTAACTAGATGAAGCAAGGAACCGAAGTTATAAAAAAAGAGGAAATTGATGCCTCCATGATTATTTCTTTTGAAATCGAATCCGATTCAGAAAATGAAGGCGACAAGGACGATGCCGCCAAAGAGGAGGGGATAATGATGATGATGACAATGACAAAGACAATGATGGTAATGATGAAAGCATCAACGACAGCCAAATTTCAGGTGGTGCAATGGGGGCCGCATTGATACTTCTGAAAAGAATGGAGATAATAATACTAAAGCTTTTGAAACAGATCATTCTCCCTACAAGGGAGTCCCATCTGAATCATTCGAGGCCTCTGCTTCTCAAGAAGAAGAGCGCCTGCTTTTATTGAAGTTGATGCGCCGAAGGAGAAAGAATAAGCTTCCCATGCATTAGTCCCGATATATTAGGTATGGGATTATCTATTAAAACATCTTTCACTTCGAAGATAATAATAGTGTAAATCATTCATTTTAGATAAGGAAGAAATCGTCCTTCCTATAAACTAGAAAGAAAACAAGCAGAGACAAACGGATTATACATGAAGTTATGCAAGCAATTAAGGGAAGGCAGTGTACTTTCCGACAAATATCATAGGCTTAATAGGAGTGCAGTAGTGTTGACATCTTTTAAGCATCAAGAAGCTGCCCCTCGGCTAAGGAGAGCACGTTTTCGCTATGACGCTCTCTTGATAAAGAACCAGAAGTTAATCACCTTATTTTGGATGTTGATTGAACAAAGGAACATTTTAGTTAACTTCTTATATAAGGCCTATTGTAGACACCCGATTGTCGACTTTTCATACTTAGGCGAATTTAGTGGGGGTCTACTTAGGCGCTTACATAAAAGATACTTGGACGAATTCAGATCTGACCCGCATCCTAGAGCTTGTTGGAGTTTTACCATGGGTTAGATCCATTTCCCAAGATCTTTCTCCTAAAAAACTTAAGAATTATAAGGATAAATTTGTTTTTGAATTATTTACTAAATCCATCTTGTATGAACTAGATGAATAATTGTAAACATGTGTTAGTATGTTGATTTATAAATATTTAATTTAGTCTTGCTTTTTTACGCTTGGCTTCATTTTATTATGTTACCACGGAGCGACTGTTCATCAGGCCAACTTGTTTCTAGAGACCATTTAAGTTAATATGTTAAATTAAGAAGATTTTACCTTGAAAAAGCATCAATTTTAAAGTCTTCAAAATTAGTAAGATACTGTTTTCTTAGAGACTTACAAAAAATTTATATGGAACATCCTTGTCTCCGCTTTAATTTCCTTGGTGATGAAAATGATAAGCTACTCAAGGAAATCAGAACATTTCATACTAAGTTAATTTGTTTTCGTGATAGTCCTCCAGCCGGAGAGTGTGATTATAACAAATGACCTCATGTGATTACTCCAGAGGGGCTAAATGTTCCATTTGACTCTTCAATTATTCTTTCAGCCAATTCATTAAATAAAGTTAGAGATGCTATATCTCATCTTTAGATATAAAACAATGCCTATTGTATCTTTTAGTTCATTGTCATTTGAATTGTAATCTTTTATAGTAATAATAAAGATGTTTTTCATTCCGATTTTGTCTCTATTTTATTTCTTTTTATTTAAACAGAAGTTACGATTATCAACAGCTCCTCTCTCACTTGATTTAGCATCACGCTTTACTAATGTTAGAGATAAGCTGTTAACAAAATTTCAAAGGAGTAAACCCCTCAAAGATATCTTACTTGCGTGCTTTCACGGCAATGTCGAAGCTTTAAAGTGGCATAAGAGATAGTTACTTCAGAAAACTATCGTTACCAACCTTAAGGATCAAGTTATCAATTTAGAGGATGATGTCAAAAGTAAGGATGAAATGATTTCCGCACCGAAGCGACAATTCAAACCGAATCCTTCAATCGATTTCAATCACAAGGTGTTAGAACTTCTCCAACAAATAAATGATTTTAAGTTGAAATTGAAGGACAGTCAAGCTCAGTGCGAATCATTGGAATATATAGTGGGAGATAATATTCCAAGTGTTGATTTATTAGCTCCCGGCTCAACTCCTCCTATTACCAAACCTACAAGGTCTACTTCCCTCGTTGCTTAGAAATTCCCCACAATGACCTATCCTCCACTTGGCTTAGATGAGAGGGTTATGTGTGAATGGTGCAAGAAAGATAAGTTTGAATTGGCTAAGTACTTCAATGAACAACAAAGAGCAAAATATTCGCAGAGCATAAATTTGAGTATGCAGCTAAAATTCAGGAACTTGAATGTAACAATTACTTCCTTCAAAAGAGAATCGGGGAATTAGAAAGGGAAAATAAAACTCTTATAGGCACAAACAAAATTTTCAACCATACTCCGAAGACTAACATCAATGCAAACGACAATGCAGACAGGATAAGGAAGAAAGAAAAGAAACTTAAAGAGGTCCTCCACATCGCAATTCGTCACATAATTAATCCTTCGATTGCTGAGAATTTGAGCAAAGATACTCAAGGTTTATGATAGACTAGTATTCATAAAATGTATATACTTACTTTGTATATTTGTAAATAGTTTCACAAGTCATGTAAGTCATTTAAACTTTATTAATATCACCTGATTTCTGATTCTTTCCTGTAACGTCGTTTTTGAAATGCTTATTTGATAGCTCATACCGAAATTTCTGTATTTGTCGTTCATCCTTCTTTGCTCTTTTGATTTCCTTGAAAAGTATGAAGCAAACAATATTTTCAATTGTTAGCTTGAAATTGACATATAAGTCTATGTATATTATTCACGTAGGTTAACAAATCATCATGTTAATCATATAAAAAGTAGTTTATATCAAATGTCTAAATCCTATCCTTGACCGTGATGAGAAATGATTAAAAATTTAGCTTTAACCATTTTGCTGGAATATATGAAGCCTGTTGATAGAAAATCTTGCTCCGAAGCGGGGATAAATATTAGAAAGTCATTCTATAGAGATAGTTAATAAAGAGCTAAATAAGAGAAAATCCAAAAATCATAATCTAAACATTTACAGTAGAAATCCAATGACCCATTCTCGGGTACTAATGAAGTTTGAAAACTTAGGAATCCTTTGAGATCTTTTCTCTTTTATAATTCGTAGAGCTTTCAATCTTAAAATTTGCTCTTCATGTGGCTTGGAAATCTGAGTTGGCCTTAGAGAAAATCTTATTAAATATGGCTCTAAGGATCCATGCATAGAACTTTTAATTCTACTGATCATAATGAATTATGGCCTTGAGTATTCAATTCTTAATATAGAATTAGTTTAGAGACATGTGGTGTTGGATAACAATACGGTCGGAGGTTCAAGCCCTCCTTCTAGAGCCAAAATGATAGTAAGAAATATTGTCAACACCCCAAAAGTAGAGATAAAGGACAATGTCAATTCCTTTTGGTTTCCTTTTGATGAGTTGAGGAGAATAGAATGTGTATATTCAGTATGGTTTCCTTTTGATCAGGTTACTGTAGTAAAAACTTGTTCAGATAAACCTTTTGATCTAGTCGAAACAGCCTGCTCCTTTACTTAACATCCTTTTGAACTTGTTGAGATGATCTGGATATCTCTTCGAAAGCCTTCCTTTTAAAGTAGTTGAGATATTCAAATGGATAATTTTAGAAACCTCTAGATAAGATTTGCCTTAGTGGGTTTCGACCCAGTCGAAGGCTTAAGTTGTTGAGTGGTTAGGCTTTGATCAAGAATCTGAGATTGAGGTTTTGACCTTGTCGAAACCAGAATTCTTAAATACCTTGTCTTAGGGTTGGGTTTCTAAGGTTTAAGTAGGTTAGATTTCGACCTAGTCAAAAGCAGAAGCCTGAAGGAAGTAAGCCTGGAGTGTATAACTGAAGTTACTTGAATATGTCAAGTTTTGATCAAGTTGGAAGATACCTTTCGATATAGTTGACACCTGTAACACAAGATTAGACCTGATAAAAGCTTTAGAAACAATTAAGTAATCTAAAATATTGAAGACTTTCCTTTCTCAGCTCAAAGAATACTTTATTACTTACAATCCCCAAATCAATTTACAAATCAGGATTTTATAGCTTTTTTGAATTAAGAAAGTACAAGTTTAGAATGACTGAGTTCGGGTCCCAAAAATAGACCCCTGAAGTCTCATTTGTAGATGCAAGTCGGCACCTTTCGACGCCAATGATTTCGACCAAGTCGAAAGGTGACTGTTGTATTGACTCTAATATGCTTCCGCCTTTGTCGAAAGGAACTGTTGCACTTTTCTCCTCTATGTTGCTTTGTAAGAGCTTTCAACTCTATAGATAGACTTTATTTAGTGGTTTCTAAGATGTTGAGATACTGATGGTTTCGATGCTCTTGGTTGCTTCTAAACTCTTGCCTGTGACTTGATGCAGAACCTCTTTGGATAACAATGGCTTCGACTGGTTCTAAAGGCTTGGTTTAGCTTTCGAAAGGGTTGTTCATGCCAATACATGTTTCTGTGTGGTGAAGGAAAAACCTATGGTTTTGAAAGGTTTGGCGCATATTTTAAGAGTTGTCCTTCTTGTCTTTGAAAGGTGTTGCATTGACTCATTCGAAAGGTCTTTATGCATATGAATCACCTACTTCGAAAGGTGGTCACTGAAGGTGGAAAGGTGCTTTCGATTCCTCTGACCCTTTCGAAAGGTAAACAATCTTCTGGACCTTGACCATAGCATCCATTTGACCCCTTCGAAAGGTTCTAAAGCTTTTGGATTTTGACTGTAGCATCCCTTTGATTCTTTCGAGAGGTCTAACCGAAGCCTTTTCCTTTTATTCTTCTTTGCTTTTGCTCAAACTGTTTTCGACTAAGTCGAAAGGAATTTTAGGTAGTAACAATATTACTTAGTTTGCTAATCAATAATTATTATATTTATTGACATAATATGTAAACCCTTTCCCAGGTTACCACCATAGCCTTACACCTTTTACGAAAATTGAATGGTTTTAGTCTTATCATTTGGCTACCTCTAAGGCCTTATCCCTTTACTGCATCCTTAGTTTTACTAACTACACTGCTCAGCTTCAGCTACCGCTCCATGCCTTACACCTACTTTACTTGCATTTCAATTACCACACTCGGCCTCACACCCACACTTTTGTTTGGAGATGCCACTAAGGTCTTACTCTTTCACGTTCAGTTCTTTGTCTGCCCCCTTAGGCCTTACATCCACCACTGAATCTTTGGTTTCCATAATAGGCTTTACACTAATTGCTTTCATGGTTCAGATGCTACTTTAAGCCTTACTCCAACACTTTTGGCTGTAATTGCCATTTTAGGCCTAATTCCAACGCTTCTTTTTTGGTTACCTCCAACGCTTTATATTACGATTTCATCTGTGGATGCCACTAAGGCCTTACTCTTTTTCTTTACGTTCCTTGACTGCCACCTCAGGCCTTAGGTCATCAACCAGACCTTCTACCCATCGATTCAACTTTTAGGCTTTTTTTACTTAGCACTTGACTAAGCTAACACTCAATTCGTCTACCTTTCGGCTAACAATACCACTTATGCATTATCATCAATGTTTCAAATATTGTTTTTAGCTATCTTAAGTCTTAGCATAAATTATCTTCTGGTAGCCAATTAGTTATGGGTTTCAACATCCTCCGAGAGCTAAACTAGCTCTACAATCACTATCCTCGGTCATGCATGAGGAATCATATCTTAGGTTAGTTTCAATTAGTTAACATAAGGACTCTCAACTCTAGGTTTTGAAAATCATCTCCTCTATTTATAGTTCCTCCTTTACCTAGTTCTCTACTTCAGCCTTCAGTTTAGAAAACCCAACCTCATTCTTAGTGCCTAACTTTCTTTCTTTAGTCTTTATATTCAAAGATCAAGTTCATTTACTTATGGTCCAGCTCCACTTCCTTCGGCACAGGATATTAGTACAGGTTGAAAACTGCCTTTTACGTGTTTGACACCAAATTTACACGTGTCGGCTCCAGATTCATTTGACATGGTTCTTTCTTACCGTTATTTAGTACTTTCCTAACACATTTAGCACAAAAAATGGATCTGGTCTATTGACCATTCCTTAAACACTTTATTAAATTAAATTAACTCACAACCCCAAATATTTTTCTTTCAGGACCCCTGAATATACCTCTAGCAGAATGTATTTTCTTGTGAAAGTCACTTATTTTATTCCAAGAAATTCAAAGAAAATATTTATAAGTATTTCCTTTTATACAATTTCTCAAACTTTCTATTTCTACCAATTATTTTATAATACATGGTTCTTAATTGTTCCTATCAATTTATTTACTTATGGGATAATACTGTATATCCTAACCCATCTTTAATAGTATGTTTTATGACTATACTAAATTTTTGGGTCATTTAGATTACAAGAAGCATAAGAAACATTCATTCTTAATTCGACCGAGAGAGATTTATCAAGTAAAAGGATCAGACTATATATTACTCACCTATATTTTTTAGTCGACTGATGTTTCTAGTTCCTTTTGTTTTGATCTTTCCCTTTTCCTTTATTTTCTTATTAGGCCACAAACACCATTAAAATGCTCTAAAGCTTATTTTTTATATTTTATGCGAGTAGAATGAAAGGAGAAAACAGAAAATAGTTAACTTTATTTCCATGAATGGTTGAATACTGGTCCATTACCCCTCTTCTACATTTAATTTATCTTAGTTAAGTTTTAATAAGTGACAATCGTGGAAAGAAAATGTACACTCAAATACTTATCTTGCCTCATTATTTAATTTCATAATTTGACCATGTAAATCTTTATTCTAATAAATAATTATTTATTAATTTATGGGTGTTATAGGCTTCCCCTTATAGGAATTTCATTTTCAGAATTCTATTTGAGTATCAGCAGCTATATTTTTCTACTGGGTTTTCAAGCACATAAACACATGCGCTCTTTACGATTGTGTAGCAATTCAATGTACAAACCAACTGCAATATCTTACCTAGACATGATTTATAACAAAACACCGTAAGCTTACATGCTAAACTAAACAAAAAAATCAGGATAAGTCCTCCTGACCTCATTATCTGTTTCCCATATTCAATTATCTTAATCCTTACTCCACTAGACCTTTATAAGTTTCACCGTCTTATTTCTACGCCCTTTCGCATTTTGGTCCATAATTCAAACGAGTTTCCTTACATAGGTTGTACTTGATTAAACAATCAAATCTTCTACAGCTCTCAGAACTACAACATTGTAGGGTGTCGGACAAACTTTCTAAGATGTGATACATAAATCACGCTATGGACCCTAGTAAAAGCACTTGACAGTTCAACTCCGTAAGCTACTTTGTCCATTCTTTCTAGTATTGGAAATGGACTAAAAAATCTTGGAGTTAACTTTTCAAACTTACATAACCTTATAGCGCCTCTTATCGAGGATACTTTGACAAACGTTTGATCCTCTAAATCAAATTCTAAGTCCTTTCACCTCATGTTAGTATAACACTTTTGCCGAGATAGGGCATCTTTCATCCTTTGTCGAATAAAGTTGACCTTCACCAAAGCTTCCTTTATTAGATCCAGCCTCAAAGCAAGTTTATCCCTTGTCTCACCAACTTACAAGTGACTTACAAGGTCTTCTACCAATACTAGACCCAATAACTACTATTATATGAAAATTCCATTAAGTGATCTTCCTAAGGTTTACCAAAGTCTAACACACAGGCTTGCGGAAAATCTTCCGTCATTCAGTTAATCCGTTTGGTTAAACCATCTGTTTGCGCATGGTTAGTAGTACTTATACACAATTTTGAACCCAAAGCACATTGTACACTTCGCCAAGACTCGTTTGCAAGCAAAGGGTCTCAGTCACTAATTATAGTACTTGGAATTCCATGGAGTCTCACCATAGTCTTACATATATCATTTTTTACTTTATCGACATCCTTGTAGACTTTACCAAAACGAAGTGGGAACTCTTAGTCAATTTTTCTTCTATGACCCATATACTCTCATTTCTATCTTTTTCCTCGGTAATCCATCTACAAAGTCCATCAAAACTGAATCTCACTTCCATACTAGCATTTCTAAAGCGGAAGTCCACTTGGCTTTTGATTTCAGCTTTAACTTTTTAACAAGTGAAATATTTATTCACACATTCTTTAAAATCTCTTCCCATTCCTTCTTAGTAGAAGCTTTACTTTTTATTTTGTTACATCTTAGTACCCCCGTAGATGTATAGAAAACATCTGATGGCATTCATCTATAACTAGCTTTTAAAGGTCTTTACTATACAATACATGCAATCTTCCCTTCATCCAAATCTTGTCAACACTAAAGTGTTTTAACTCTTTGATATTGACACCACTATTTAATCCTTTAATCCTTTTGAAGTATAGAGGATTTTCTTTCTGCTTTTCGATAATATTCTCTATAAGAGTTGGGTATACTTCTAAGCACCAAAACGTTTTAGAATTTCTAATTAAACTAGTAGTTGATCGAAACTAAACATTTCAAGAAGCTAAAGTCTCTAGAACTTTCCACTCTTAATCATAGCCAATATAAAAATCTAACTCTTGGGCTTAAGGCATCAACAACTTTGTTTCCCTTCCCGAGGTACATTCAATTCTAAATCATACGATGCCAAAAACTCTAACCGCCTTCATTGTCTTTTGTTAAGCTTTTTCTCAGAGAATAAATATCTCAAGTAATTATGGTTAATGAACAATTTTAACCTTTCTCCAAGAAGGTCACTCCTTTAAATCTTTAGCATAAAGATAACTAACGCTAACTCCAAATCATGAATTGGATACCGAACCGCATGGGATATCAGCTGTCTAAATACATCTAAAATTGAAAGCATCTATGTACATTACCATTTCTTCATTCTCTTCCAACATTATTGAAACTGGAGCATCCTTTAGCCAATTCATCAACTCTTGGAACACCCACACCTTCGTCCAAGTATACCTCTCATTCTTTTAGGTAAGTTTACCTAATGGCGCTGCTATTTTGAGAAATCCTTGATGAACCTCTACTATTACCCTGACAGTCCCAAAAACCTATTTCGCAACGTCTTTGAGCCATTGTTAAAGGATTTTACAGTGTAGCAAAGCCGTTATGAAATAGAGAGTGGCTAAAATTTTACGACTTCCAGTGTCGTTGCTGATTGAAATTCAGCAACAGCTCAAAGCTATAACTGAATTTCAAATAACAATGACTTTGGAGCATTATTGATTTATATTTAGTAATAGCCAAAAACCAATAGTTAAAAAAAAATTAGTAACGGATTAAGTCCTTACTAAATTTTAGTAAGCAACTGCTCTAGGCCGTCACAAAATACTATATAATTTTTTTTCGATTTTGGTTTTTCTTCCCTCTCCTATAATATCTAACAATAAGAAAATATGATGCATATCATATCACAGACATAATATATTAAATAAGATACTAAACATAATAACTAAAACACATTAAATATAATACACATTCAAGTGCACTATAGCACTAAAAAAAAAATCTAAATACTTTAAGTACATTACAATACTGAAGTAACATAACTGAAAGATGCATCATAACTACATCTAATTCACATTTACTTCCTTTTGCTCTGCCCTTGCCGTATGCTTCCTCTTGCGACAATTTCTAGACTTTTATGTATTTCAACTGCCATATACAAAATTTTCACTACAAGAAGGATGATTTTTTTAGAAAAATGAATTATAGTAATAATACGTGGAATAAAATGATTTTCTATCAAATCTATATAAGTCATTCCACTATGTAAGTTCAATATATATGTCATGAAATTCTTTTATGCAAGTATAAGTTTGGTATAAAAATGATTGTACTTGAGTGCTAACCCATAACCATCTTATCTTTCAGATCCTTATCTACAAGAATGTAACATTTAAATAATTATACTTCAACTAGTCATGTCCATATCATTTTGATGTATTAAACACGCTTTACTTTATAGCTCAATTATGAATATGAATCTAGTGACGATGCACTAACGATATCTATGGTGAAGATGAAGAATCTCTTACTACAAAAATGAGTGATGCACAATGAACTTAAATATGGTTTTACATCATGTACTAATGGTAAGCTACACTTACATAAGTAATCATCTTACAGTTAAGGCTATGACAAGTACGTACCATCTGACAATTCGGCAAATGACTAGATATGTAATTTATTCATCAAAATGTACCATTTTGGGTTTTGCATTTCAAGTGTCCATGAAAAGAGAGACAGTTTCCATAAAAATAGAGGTGACATGGGTAAGAGATATGATGGCTGGAAATACTATTTAAACTACTAAAAACAATAGCGTCATACGTAATTCAATTGATTCTGCTTCTATTTTTGGATACTTAGATATTTGAAGTACGACATGGTATTTTCATGAATGCAGAACAAGATTTCACTATGTACTTACGATGCAACATATAATTGCTTGGACTAAAGAAATCCATGAATTTGGATGTAAATAATCATTATAACTAATTAAGGATTTTCCCATAGAAGAGATGCATTTGGATATAAATATTGTTTCTTCAATGAGCTTTGACATCTTTACCACGTCAATGAGCAGTCACTAGAGAAATATTTTTATCTGTTAATATTATTTATTTTCAAAGGATAAAGGTATCAAAAAATAAAGTAACTTATCCACTTTGCAGCAATAATTTCCATTTTTTGTATTACATGTTAATATGATACTTTTATCAGTATAAAGTATCATATAAATACTTATAATGACTGCTCTACACCTTCGACACCTAATATATCTGAATAGTGCGCTGCCACGATGCCCAACCGATATACGACGGTTTTCAAGGTTGTAAAGAAGATAAAACAATCACAAATTCTTTCGTATATCTCCTAATACATCGAAAAAAATACAGTAATCATCATAGATAGAACATAGGCCATATAACAATAACTAAATGAACCAAATTGTTAAAGTGTGTATGTTCATAAAATTACATTGAATAATAAAGTTTATACAACTGGAAATAAACTCAAGGATAAATTGTCTCTAAATAAAATAGCTAACACCGTCTAGGCTCCATGGTGTTGCATAGCGAAATAACCAGTAATAAGCTCGTAAATAAGTAAAAGGAAGCACCATGTTCAGCTTGTCCATTTGTACCACATCATGTATAATCCAAACCGCTATCTAGTCTACTCATTTAAGAGTACCCGTGTAATGGATGCCCTACATCACCAATTCTCCCATAACCAAATAGTGCACTAATGGAGCATCTAGTCGATTTAGGAAAATTGTCAAGGGAGAGAAAAAGAAATAAAGATAAGGAATAGAAAAGAAGAGAATAAAAGAAAAGAGAAGGAAATAAAACAACATGCAATTACATAACCTATAATATATCTCAAAGCGCATCAGATAAAACATAATAACAAACATCTCAGATACTAAACAGGTGAGATAGAAATGACTATATAAACCACAGAATCAAAGTACACAGGCTCATACAGTTATACAAAAGAGTAGTAGAGTTTATACAACTGATAAATAAAGTCAACTGATAAACTATCTATAATACTAAGTCATACCATTAAGGCTCCATAGTGTCAAACAGCGGAATAAAAAATAATAAGTCTAAAACATAAATATGAGAAAGCATCGTCTCCTACTAATCCATCTGCACAACTCCAAGTGTTATTTACACCTGCTATTTAGTCTACTCATTGAAGAGAACCCGATATAAAAATAAGCAAAGCATAAAATATCGAGTTAGACAATAGTCTAGCGTGAGTGATGATTAATCTCACTACGAAGTATGTATAGTATATGGAATAGAGGGTATGGAAAATCATACCTGACCTATTCCTGCATCCATATAGTTAGAACATATAAAAAATATACGCTGCTCTAGTTAGTCGTCAGGGGTGTACTATACATCAAAGTACTAAGGATGTCTAGTTGTCGACATCAGTAATATGTACATCATGTGACAATCTTAAGGTGATAAAAGCAGTCAAATAAACATGTCCTCCAACAGTCCTCTAAATGTGACCCATCATCGCCTGCTCTATGTATCAAAGTACAGCCATCCATCATCGAAGACATCACTTTCCACCATGGAATTATCATCGTCGAATCACTCACTCATCATGTCGAAGCTTCGTCCTTGCTTCTACGCCAAACCACTAGTCGAAGAGCTATAACACCAATCAAATGTTGAATGAACGGACGAACCATCACGTCATGCTCTTCGAAGTCTCTTCATCGTCCATGTCTAATTGGCCAAATCGACCGTCATTAATATTAGTAGGTATCGATCACTCCAAAATAGTCGATAACGACTACTTTAGTCGTGTACTTAACCAAAAATGGTTAAATACAAACCAAAGGAAAACATCTGGCATCTATCCTAAAATCGAAAGCACATTTCCAAATCCGTCTTTCATTTTCATATCCAACGACGTGCACGATACTCTATGCACGAAATCCTATCCTATGTGATATATTCTAATCCTATATCACCTTCGAATGTCATTTTCAACCAATTAACAAACAAACTATCGTACATGCAACCAACAAGCATGTTAGCATCTCTAATAGCTTATATACATCTATAATAATACAATACAATACTATACATCCAAGCAACCAATGTGGGATAATGTGGGATTAATGTCAAAATAGCTTAGATCTACCAATATTATCAAAATAGTTCATAAATGGGAAAAAAATGTGATATTTAACTTAACATTTTTAATTCATTCTATAAAATATAATATATATTTAACTGTTTTAGAAATCATATTATAAAGTTGGAAGACATTTCAAAGAGTCATTTTAATACTATACCAGTGTTTGTACCAAAATTGGGCATAACACTCTTTGGAAGTATTTGAAGAGATAAAAATGAAGAATAGAAATGTAAAAAGAGGATAATCTAACAAACACTTCAAAAACAAAATGATGTAAACACGTAGAAACACGATAATTAAGAGTGGTTCGACGTATGGCCTACATCCACTATGAAGTTGATGACTTTATTGATATTCACTTGCTGATTAAAATTGATTACAGCGGATTATAGTGTTGAAATTCAAGTACAACAGCAGCTATGGAGTACAAAAATGGTTTCGACAGAGTCTGGATGTCAAAGAGCCAAAAGATCCTTTTTCATAGGTTTTGAGCTGCTATTTATAGGCGTATGATGCAAATATCTCGTTCAGATCTCGGAAGACCTCTTCTGGTACATGGGTGGGCCCACGTGATCAATCCCAGGCGATTTCGACTCAATCCGTGATCGATACGAATGAATTTCATATCAATCAAGATTTGGCCCAATCAAGTCGAAACTTGGCTTGAACATTCTTTAGCTCATACGTATGCTCCTGTGAAAATTTCATAGCACTTGGACTTATGGATTGCGAGTTATGATCGATGCAAATTTGGTCTTTTCGGTCATCGTTCTATTCGCATCGATGCTCTTCGAATCGACCACTTATCGATGGCCACATATGTGATGCTAGTTGACGTGGAGCTCGCTTTTAGGATTGATCCGAAGATCACGCCGAATCGATCGAGTCTCCCCAAGATTTTTGCCTCGTTCGTATCGATCTAACTTGGTCTTATTCGTATTGATCGCATTTGCTCTGTTCGTATCGATCGATCATGTTGCCTTGTTCGTATCGATTAATTTCAGTCTTGTTCGTGTCGATCAACTTCGGCTCGTTCGTATCGATGTTAGTTATTCTGTTGGTATCGATCGTACTTGGTCTTGTTCATATCGATCGGTTGCTCGATTATTTTCATACAACATCAAGTGCTTGGTTTTTGTCCGTGCCGATGGGAAATGGCTATTTCATATCGATTTGCGATGGATCGATACAGAATGTCCATGATGCTTCACCAATACGAACTAAACTTTCGTATCGCATTCGATGGATACGAAATAGGCAATAGCCGATTGGTTGGAAGTGAGCTCCTGATGGATAAGAAGAAGGCTTTCTTCGATGGATATGAACGAAACAGTTGTCGATCGATACAAAGCAGAGTGGTTTGCTGATGGAGTCGAATAGATGGATACGAAGTAGTGTATTTCGATGGATACGAACAGATAGATATATGATGGATACGAGATCGACCGATGCGAAATGATGGGTTGTGACTCGATCGATACGAAATGATGGGTACAAACGAGTTAGCCTCCTTGACTTGCATCGATCATATCTTGAGCATATAAACTCGGATTGAATCGAAATTTGGAACGTTGGCTTTCATAGCTTTGCTTATCATGTCTTGTCAACTATAGCTTGATCCGGACTCGAAAAAAATTTATCGACATCCACGTATAACCGATCTTGCGGATGGACTGTCCTTGGTTTCCAGCTAAGTTCCTGGTATCATGGCCTTGCCAAAAAGCGGGATAACATTTGCCCCCCTAAAGTACGTCTTGTGAGAACATGACATGCTTTGAACCGTCGCATCTTTCATCCTGGTATCATTACAAAGGTGACCGCCACAATAATGACTACACCGACTGATGGAACGCAGGGGTGCACACTCTCTTTTGACAAGCAGATGATGGAGGAACTCCTCAGTCGCCACAGTGACCCTTTCGCGGACCTACCATTTGTTATGAGTGGAATCACACCTACCACTTCTCTTCAATGCCGACCATCGATTCCCCTAGCGATGCTCAAGCAATTCGCAAAGATAGAATATTGGCCGAAATCGACGCTGAGATGGAGGCAGCGACTCATGGTGGTAGTTCTAGAGGTGGAATGGCGGCACTTCGCCCGGCTCCGTTGAGAATGATATCACCCAGTGGTACAATTATTGATACCAGCGTGTCTACTCCACCTCCTGTAGCGGATCCGACCCCTCCGACTCCACTTATAGGAAGTATCCCTGTACACTAGAGTTCGAAGGAGGACGTTGAGATTATGCTCCCGCTTGGAGATCGTCCGCCAAAAGGCAAAAGCTTAAAGATAAAATTAAGCAGCATCTCCGGTGGGTCTACACAAAAGAAGAAGCCGGAAAAGAAGAGACAGTAGACGCGTTTCTTCGGTCTATTTTTGGTAGACAGATAGGAATCTATTTCACTTTCCTTTTGTAGGCCGTGTATAGATGCGGGTTCGGCCCCTGTTAGTAGGAATTTTGGAAATAACTTGTACACGATCTTTTTTCACAGTTAGTTAAAATGAAATTTTGTTTTGACTTTAACTCGGTTATTGTTTATTTTGCTTAAGTTTTCCAATATTTGAACTCTAGTCCAGAGCATTTGCGAAGTTTCAACCTTTGAGTCGAGTTTGTTTTTATTTGTCAAGTCCAGAAATCACAAACACGAATTATGACCGGGGATTAAGTTGAACTTCGATGTTGCACCGCTTCAGTCGATGGTTGACATTTAAGCCCTGCCCCCAGTTTCGGGGATGAGTTGTAAAAATTGGCCAGCAATTGCATTTCGCCTTCATTTCATCGAGCTTAACATCGTCGAATCGATGCTAAAATAGGTGAGAGTTGAGTGGTCAAATCGCACTCGCTCACTTATCAATGGTCACATCTGCACTCTAGGGATCTGCATTTGCATGTCGGCAGTCGATCACGCCTATTAAGTTCAAATATATGTCCACGCTCTGGGGACTTAAGTTAGTTCATTCACACCCGAGTTATGTTTATACTCTGACCACACTCTAGGGACGCAGAGTTATTTACGGTCGATTCCCCGATTCGCACTCTGGGAATCCGGAGATAGTCGACCTTCGCACTCCAGTTTGCACTTTGGGAACTTGAAGTTGGTTGATTTTTATACTCCTACTCACACTTTGGGAATTCAGAGTTGATGTTTATACTCTAACTCGCACTCTGGGAATTCAGAGTTGATGTTTATACTCCAACTCGCACTCCGGGAATTCGGAGTTGATATTTATACTCCAATTCGCACTTTGAGAATTTAGAGTCATCCAATAGATGGTCAGTCACACCTGTTTAGGCTTTTAGGATTTTGTTCGCACTCTGGGAATGATGGATTTATCAGGATCGTGGATGGTCGATTCACATCCACCCCGAGTTAACAAGTGAGGCCGTTAGATGGAAGGGTCTATCCTCCTCGAACTTGGTTAGGATGTGGTCGAAGTCGTTAGGTGGACGGGTCCACCCTCTTCAAAACCATATTTATAAGTTTATACTCCAGCTTGCACTCTGGGAGACTGGAGTCAGTTAAAGGATTATCGTGTGTCAATCCTTCTTTGGTATCATTGTGATGGCTTGCCCCCGAGCACGGGTTTCACTTAGTGAGCGGCTGGTCGTATCACAGTCACTCCCTATTTGAATAAATCCCACCGTATGATGGAAGCTAGCTCTTCGTGCATCGTGATGGTTGTATGTCACATTCAATAAATCACAGCTCTGGCTCGAAGAGATCGCATTTTATTGCTAAAATGGGAAAATACGGCAAAGTCAATTGCCATATTACAAATTCAAATTTCAAAATGCAGAAAAAAATTGCAAATGAAAAATAGACTAAAAATAAATATAGCCTGTCATGTGTAGTAGCGACGGAGACACTCGTTGTTTCAGGCTCTCGGCAAAGTAAGACCGTCTACGGTCGATAACTTAAATGTGTCATCTTTGAGTTTTCGTTCAATCACATATGGTCCTTCCTAGGTTGGTTTCGTGTGCGAAGGAACCATATAGATTCTTTTGAGGACGAGATCTACGAGTTCAAAGGTTGGGATTGGACTTTGGCATTGTATAATCGGGCGACTCGAGTTCGGTATGTGGCTGCCCTCAAATCAGCCTCTTTGCACTTTTCATCCAACAAATCCAAGGATTCAGCAAGTAGTATGGCATTTGTCTTTGGATCTAATAAGTCACATGATGATAAGGTACTTCCATCTCGATTAGAATAACGGCTTCTGAACCATAGGATAGAGAAAATTGAATGTGTCCGGTCGCGGACTTATGGGTTTGTCCGGTAAGCCCAGAAAGCCATAGGAAGTTCATCAACCCACTCGCCCCTGGCCTTTTCCAGTCATTTCTTCAGGATAGATTTGATAACCTTATTAACAGCTTCAACCTAGCTATTCGGTTGAGGGTGTGCAACTGCAGAGAATTTCTTTTGAATGTGGAATCGTTGGCAGAAATCCTTGAATTCAACGCCGTCGAACTAAGTTCCATTATCAGTGATGATGGTATGCGGGAGACCAAATCGGCAGATAATGTTGCGAACTACAAAATTTATCACCTTCATCGTTGTGATTGTAGCAAGAGGTTCGGCTTCTATCCACTTGGTAAAGTAATCAACTGCGACAATGGCGTACTTCGCACCACCTTTGGCCATAGGTAGAGAGCCAATAATATCGATGCCCCATACTGTAGACGGCCATGGATTGACCATTTGGGCTATCTTAGTAGGTGGGACTCTAGGAATTCGGGCATGCTTTTGACATTTATCACATTTTCTGACATAATCTGCTGCATCGCGATTTACATTTGGCCAAAATACCTGTATTCGAGTACTTTCTTAGCGAGAGCTTGCCCCTCGGTATGATCGCCACATTCTTCTTCATGAACATCATGTAACACTCGCTTAATTTCATCGTGAGCGATACATCGAAGTAGAGGAATGGAGTACCCCCTTATATACAAGACTCCATTCTGAACAGTGAACCGTGCAGCTTTGCGAAGAATCTATCTCTTCTCACTCCTGCGATCAGGCAGCGTTCCATGCTCGAGGTGATTTCGAAACGGAGTCATCCACAACTCCTTATCAGAAGTGATTTCAAATATTCAGTCTGTCTCCATCTGATTTATACTTAGAGAAGATAACGTTTCTACAACAATTCCCACTGTTGTGCTTCACCGGTACTTGCTAACTTTTTCAACGAATCAGCCTTTTGATTGCTCTCACGGGGTATGTAGAAGATGGCATAATAATCAAACTGATTAAGTATTTCCAGAACTCAAGCTAGATAAGCAGCTAGTCTTCAATTTTTGGCCTGATATTCACCCCGAACTTGACATACAGCTAATTATGAATCACAATAAATTTCCACAGCAATAATTCTCAAATCTCGAGTGAGTTTCAATCTGGTAAGCAAGGCTTCATATTCAGCTTCGTTATTGGTCGTACGAAAATAAAACTTTAGAGCATAACATATGGATCGACCTTCGGGGGTTTCAAGTACTATTACAGCACCCGAGCACCGATCATTTGATGCAACATCAATTTCCATATATACTCGAAAGATTCACTGGTTTTGGGTAGGTGCTCTAAGATGGTAAATTCGGCTATAAAATCCGCTAGGACTTGTCTTTGAATAGCTCGCCTTGGGGTGTAAGTAATATCAAACAGGCTCAGTTCAATGTTGCATTTGAGTAACCTACCAAACCTCTCAGGATGCGTAAGGACCTGTCGTAACGGTTGATCGGTGAAAACATTGATAGGATGGGTTTGGAAACACGGATGGAGCTTCCTTGAGGAGATAACGAGACAATAAGCCAACTTCTCTAGCTTTGGATAATTTATTTCAGCTCCGGTTAGTCATTTACTAATATAGTAGACCGGTTTCTACACTCAGTCTTCCTCCCGAACTAAGGAAGCACTTATCGCATTTTCTGATACCGCCAAGTAAAGGTACAATTGCTCGTGATCGATGGGCTTTAACAAAATTGGCAGTGTGGAGAGATTTTGAATTAGTGCTCGGGATGCGCCCTCCGACTCCATGGTCCATTCAAAATTCCATTTTCTTTTTCGAATCAAATCAAATAAGGGAATGCATTTATTGGTGGACTTTGAAATGAACCTGATCAATGCTGCTACTTTCTCGTTGAGGCTCTGGACTTGCTTTATCGTTCTTGGAGTCTCAAGATTTCTAATCACCCAGATCTTTTCGAGATTTGCGTCGATTCCTCGAGCGTTGACGATAAACCCAAGGAATTTTCCAACTGCGACCATAAAGTGACATTTCAGTGGATTGAGCTTCATCCTGTATTCTCGAAGGATACTAAACATCAATTCCAAGTCTTTAATATGATCAGTGGATAATTGTGACTTTACCAACATATCGTCCACATATACTTTCATGGTTTTTCCGATCTGGTTGGCGAACATTCAATTGACTAGTCATTGTATGTTGCCCTGACGTTCTTGAGTCTGAAAGGCATGACTTTGTAGCAGTAGAGTCCTAGATTGATCACGAAGCTGGTATGTTCTTGGTCGGGTAAGTGCATGGGTATCTGGTTGTAACTGGAATAATCATCCATAAAAGATAATAATTCATGCCCAGCCGTTGAATCTACGAGCCGATCAATTCGAGAAAGTGGAAAACTGTCTTTCGAGCAAGCTTTGTTCAAGTCTAAGCAGTCAACACACGTTCTCCATTTCCCATTTGGCTTTTGGACAAGTTCGGGATTGGATACCCACTCCGGGTATAAGGCATCTCGTATAAACCCATTTGATTTCAACTTATCGACCTCTTCTTTAAGGGCGGCAGATCTCTCTAGATCCATACCATGCTTTTTCTGTTTGACCTGGATATATCGCAGGTTAGTATTCAAAGTGTGGCTCACGAAGTCTGCCGAGATCCCACACATGTCAGAGTGCGTCCAGGCGAATGCATCGAGGTTTGCTAAGAGAAATTCAACCAATTTCTTTGGTGTCTGTTGGCTTAACTAAGATCTGATATTTATCATCTTTGAATCGTCATCATCGTCAATCGGGACATCGATTATCAGCTCAGCCGGGGAAGCTTGATTGTCTTTAGTTTTCTCTTCACTTTCAGTGTCCCTTGGGTCGAAATCCCTCTAGAATTGGTTAGGTTGCCTGGGCCTGAGCCCAGGCACCAATTGTCAATTATCAGCAAAACGGACGCAGAAAGATTCCTCTACGCCCTTCCCTTTCTCCTTTCACTGCGCCCCGCACAGCTCAACAACATAACAGGCTCGTCCAGTAGCCTGATCTCCTTGAACGACTCCAACTCCACGATCGGTAGGAAACTTTAGAGTCAAGCACCATGGGGCGATGGCTGCTTTAAATTCAGCAAGGGCTGGTCAACCCAAGAAAGAATTGTAAGGGGAGTCTATGTCCAACACAATAAACTGTAGTATTCGGACTCTCCGGCGTTCTCTAACTCCCAAATTCAGTGGTAGTTCCACCACTCTAGTAGGCATAGTAGCACTCCCATTAAAGCTATGAATGCGAGATTGACAAGACTTCAAGTCTTTAGCTTCCGTTTTCATTTGATCATATGCCCGTTTAAACAAGATATTCACAGAGCTTCCGCTGTCAACCAAGATCCTCTTCATCCAAGCAGGACCTACCTGAGCTGATATGATCAGCGGATTGATAGTGGGGGCTTCGACCTTATCAGCGTCTCTGTTTCGGAACATGATGTCATCGGTCATCGTCTTCTGTTGCCTGGCCGAAGCTCTATCATCACAACTACTACAACAATCGAAGTCTGCATGCCTAATAGAGTTGGCATACGACTCCATTTCCCTCCAGCTTCGGTCTGCTGTATGAGGGCCACCACTCACAGTGTTTATCACTAACCTCCCGCCGGTACGAGTGGGTTCATTCTATCTTGACTGATTGGGTATATTATTCTGATTCGATGGGCCTGCACCTCCAGACTGCGGTGCCTGCACAAACTGTCCCAACTTCCTCTCTCTAATCAACTTCTCAATGAGATCTTACAAATGGCGACATTCATTCGTATTATGGCCATAACTCTCATGAAACCTACAAAATTTTCCTGTCCGCATCTGCCTCTTCGATGATGGCTTCGGAGCAGGCTTCTTGTACTAGATAGTATTGCAGGTTTATAGATATACATTCTCTGGCGACGTATTCAGAGGAGTGTAATAATCAAATATAGGAGCACTACATCCCGAACCACGATTCTAATCTCGCTTTCTATTCTGATTCCACTGTCTTTCTGTTGAGTTTATATTCTGAATATTCAACTGAATTTTCCCAGAACTCTCCACGGACTGCTTGACCGCAACATTACTTTGAATTCCTTCACCATTAGGCCCCGCATCATCCTTCTTCCTAGAATTTTTCACATCCTCCCTTCTCAAGAATTGGGCGACTTTGGAATAGAAACGGTCCAATGACGCAGGGGGATTTCCATCCAACCAATTTTCGAACTCGGAATCAAGATCAATCCCTTAGTTATGGCCATCAAAATAGAGTTGTCATTAGGATTGCTTATCTCTACACACGTAGTAAGAAATCTCTCAAAATAGCGTCTAAGTGTCTCTCGAGGAGCTTGAGTGACAATAGACAGAGTATTAACATCTTTGGCCTTGCGACATGCATCCGAAACTGCTCAACGAACTTGGTTGCTAGTTGATCAAAACAAGAGATAGATTGGGGTGGCAAACGAGTGAACCACATAGTAACTATGCCCCCCAGTGAGATCGGGAAGCTTCGACATTTAACTGCATCGTCAGCCCATGCAGTACTCACCAACCACTCATACTTCAGAATGTGTTAGTTTTGATCAGAACTTCCTTCATAGACTGGCAAAGCTGGCATTCTAAATCGTCAAGGTGGTTCAGCATATTGTATGTCATCAGTGAAAGAGGTATGACTTCGGGAGATTCCCCGGTCGTCATTAGTGGAACCCTGACTCTCACGGATCATCTGATGAAACATTGTTTGTATATCCGGCATCTGGACATTCTGTGCACGTTGAGCCAAGGTGTGGACAGGTTCCAAAATGCGAGGCTGGACCAGACGCGGTCGACGGTCCATGTCTCGCCTCCTTGGTTCCAAGTCTTCAGGGACGTAGGGTTCGAGAGTACGCCCATGCTAGCGATGGTTCAGATCTGATTGATTCTAGGCATCGATCCCTGGTTCAACAGTGGCAGTAGTAATGCAGATGTCTGTGGTATAATGAGAAATAGTACCTACCCGAAAGGAGGGTCCAGTCTGGTAGCTAGTGGATGGGACAACTCTTGATTATCCAACGTTCAGAGTAGGTTGATGTCCGGTGGCTTGGGTGTAGCTTATGTCTAGTCATGGGCATGTAGATCTGTGATGGTGGTCGGATGAGGCTGAACTCTCGGTCGAGGAATAAGAATCATGATCTCTTTTGGATCTTCTGCACCTTTGGCAATTTAGCTAATTAGTCAACTCTACATTGGCGCGCAGTTATTCGGTAAGTTGCTGTCGACTCTTGGTCAACTCTTGAAGTAACATCTGGAACTCTTGTCTGTGACATGGCCTGACGAGTCTGATGGTCCGACAGCATTCTGGTTGGGTGGAGGCAGCTGTACGGGATTTTGTCTGTCCCGTGCTTCTTGATCTAGAACTGTAGAGGCGGTCTTCGTGCTAACCATGGCAGATGATGAAGTCCTTTCCTAGATTTGACGCAAATATGAATAGGATGGAAGAACTCTGACTTGAGATCTGGATCTTTTTCTTGGGTTTATGCAATACGGTATCGATAGTAGATCCAAAGAGAAGGTTAAATACCGTGTTCTCTCAGTGAAACTACCAAAGTGTTTGTACCAAAATTGGACACAACACTCTTCAGAAGTATTTGAAGAGATAAAAATGAAGAATAGAAATGTAAAAAGAGGATTATCTAACAAATACTTCAAAAACAAAATGATGTAAACATGCAGAAACACAATAATTTAGAGTGGTTCAGCGTATGGCCTACGTCGTGATCGATCCCAGGTGATTTCAACTCGATCCATGATCGATATGAACGAATTTCGTATCGATCAAGATTTGACACAATCGAGTCAAAAATTGGCATGAACATTCTTTAGGTCGTACATAAGCTCATGTTAAAATTTCATAGCATTTGGAAGTGGATTGCGAGTTATGATCATGCAAGTTTGGGCTTTTCGGTCGTCACTCTATATGCATCGATGCTCTTCGAATTGAACACTTAATATCGATGGCCACGCACGTGATGCCAGTTGACGTGGCGCTTGCTTTCAGGATCGATCCGAAGTTCATGCCAAATCGATCGAGTCTCTCTAAGATATTTGCCTCGTTCGTATCGATCTGGCTTGATCTTATTCGTATCAACCACATTTGCTCTGTTCGTATTGATTGATCATGTTGCCTTGTTCGTATCGATCAATTTCAGTGTTGTTCATATCGATCAACTTCGGTCTTGTTCGTATCGATGTTAGTTATTCTATTGGCATCGACCGTACTTGGTCTTGTCCGCATCGATCGGTTGCTCGATTATTTTCATATAACATCAAGTGCTTGGTTCTGTTCGTACCGATGAGAAATGGCTATTTTGTACCGATTTGTAGTGGATCAATACGAATTGTCCATGATGCGTCACCGACACGAAATAAATATTCGTATCGCAGTCGAAGGATACGAAATAGGCAATAGCCGATTGCTTGGATGTGAGCTCCTGATGGATACGAAGAAGGCTTTCTTTGATGGATACAAATGAAATAGTTGCCGATCGATGCAAAGCGGAGTCATTTGCTGATGGAGTCGAATAGATGGATACGAAGTAGTGTATTTTGATGGATATGAACAGACAGATATGTGATGGATACGAATAAACCGATGTGTTGTGACTCGATTGATTCGAAATGATGGGTACAAACGAGTTGGCCTCTTTGACTTGCATCGATCATATCTTGAGCATATGAACTCAGATTGACTCAAAATTTGGAACGTTGGCTTTCATATCTTTTCTTGTCATGTCTTATCAATTATATCTTGATCCGGACTCGGACAACATTTATCGACGTCCATAGCAAACCTACGTAAAAACGATCTTCGAGATGGACTGTCTTTGATTTCCAGCTAAGTTCCTGGTATCATGGCTTGCCAAAAAAAGGGATAACAATTAATAATCATAGTATGGTGAGAAACAATATCACTCACCTCAATCAAATCTATCTAAACCTTTCCAAGTCACAGAGCTCTTAATTACGAGTGCAACACAAGAAACAACATCTAAAACGGACCTCGTATGGAAAAGATGTGATGTTTATAAGAAATTAGATTAATTTAATAATTAACTAACTTAACTAATAATTAATTAAAAACTAATCTATATTAGCCTAATCCTTCTCCTTCCTTATCACCTGCATGTGATACCATGCCCAAACACATTCAAGTGTGCACTAAATTGCAGTGACATGAAGCTACACTCCGTGAAATCGTGCGTCATCTATGCCATTGAATCTCTCGATTGACACTCGACCTGCCAGCACTAGAATGTTGAACTCCGGCTTTTCCCATCGAAACGTGATACTCCTAGGCCCCCCTCCACGATCCCATGGTCGTGGTTGCTAATGTGCAACCAGATCTCTCCACCCATGATCCAATGCCGGCCTCCGCTTCTTTTATATCTGATCGTGCCACACGAAAACTCGAGCCCTAGTTTCGAATGGCCTGCCTTGACCATCACCAAACATGCCAAAATTCACATCAAAGATGCCTCGCCTCTCCAATAGTTCAAAGAATCTAGTGGAATGATATATGTTGAGCAACCGTAGAGATTTGGATTTTTGAAGTTTAAAATAGTGGCAGCCATTATTTTGCTGAAGAAGGAGATGGAATAGTAGTGTGAATAGTGAATGGCTAATAAGAATTTATGGTTATATTAGTTTTACTCAATTTCTTAAATAACATTTTAAGTTTGTATGATTAAATGACATGTCGGATCGCCACGAAACTTGTCTCAGTGCATCACTTCATTCTTCGGTCCCGATGGTATAAATATCGTCGCTATCTGAGACTATACTCCGGGATGGTAATTTCACGCTTTTTGAGAGTCTTTCAGCCGTCAAATCATTTAATCTCCTAATATAGAGATCCAAATACTTATTTTAATTTGCAATGTCGATGTGAACTCAACGGAAGTAGTCTCGAGTCCTAATTTGGTCGTATGCGAAAAATCAAATTTTTAGGACTGTCGATTAATTAACGATTTAATATTTAAATAAATTATTTAAAGCAACCGTTAAATTACGAGTCCTTAATTTCTCCCCTCCTTAAAATGATTTCATTCTTGAAATCCAAAGGACGAAGAAACTCAACCCAATACCCACATATAAGAAATGATACAAAAGAAATCATCATTTATCAACTCTGCACAAAAATCACGGATAACGATCGCAACAAAGAGAATAGATCGAAATTAGCTGGAGCCATCATCCTTATCCTTTAGTACATCACTATCAAATCCAAAACAAATGTAGCTAAGCCAGATGTTTAAGTTAAGCACTTATTTCCAAAGAAACGGATAATTGAAAACGAAAGTGCCAACTCACTATTCGAAAGGCAAGTCAACTAAATATTGCACATTACCGACGCTCTCAACTAGTGGCAACATATAATATCAAAGTTGACTTTTCTCTCAATTTTGGCTTATGTCATAGAAAATTTTGGTAGCACCTTACTTGCACGGCTAGGCCTGGAGAAAAATCTCGATACAACATAAGCATATAGACATCTCATATCCAAGCCATCCTGTTTTCGAGAACAACCAAATATATATCACTAAATCTGCATCAAAGATGTCATATGCCTCTTCTATAGATGAGAATTTTATTTAGATGCGAATGTAAGGGGGTAAGCATCCAAATAGCCAACAAATACTTCCATGCACCTGATAAAGTACTCAACAAAGAGGATTAAGCACAATAGTAAGATCATAATGTAAATAAGCATACTAAATCATATATAGTAATCGTCTCAAATAAATGTTCTATATTAAATCATAACTACCCTGCATGCCTAACAACTACATAAGCAAAAAGTAATCATGTTAGTTGCCGACAATCAACATCAATAAGCATATAAGATCAAACATCAAAATTAAGATCCATTCTTATCCTAGCATGTAGGATAAACTACTTAGTATAAAACATAAAATGCAACATCAAATGTGAAAGCTGATGGTAAAATGAAAATTGCCTTCGCTTTCACTCCACTAAACATTTATTACTCCACGGTCTTTCGCCTAACTTGTCTTGTATCATATCTACTGGTTCGAATATGCTTATGAGTTCTTAGAGTTCTTGATTCAGTTTCGATATCATCTAATCAATTTGGTGTCATACTCCAAATGCCTCTTGTTAATTATCCCAAAGCCCAATAGTGAATAATGGGTTTCAACCACTTACAATGCCCTTGGCACACAATGGAATTATACTAATCATTTCCATTCCGATTGGGAATCTCAAGTGGTCGTAGAAACCACTTGACTCCTTCTGTTTAACATTGCTAGCTGGCAATTCATTCATATTGAAATGAATGTCCAATGTCCTTCTCTGTCCCTTTCCAATAGAATTTCTATCTCGTATGATCCATTTTATTGTCATTGGATATATAATCAATCTTAAATGAGAACACTCTACTAATAATCCATTCCTCAATCCAACGATATCGGAAAAGCAATATCTCGGCTTAATAGAGCCAATCGTCTCGGTCAAATCCATACTACATCACCCCCGTAGACACTGCTGTTCTTATAATTTAGCCATGATCTCTATTTGTCTAGTTTCATGCCTCTGACTAGTACCGACCCGCTAAATCCAAGTACATTTGATAGTCAAACTGGCCAACATCTTGGCACTAGCTCATATCGAGTTTTGAATTCATAACCATTGATAAACTCAAGCTATGCCCACTCTAGGAATATCGCTCCCAAACTGGTATGTCTCCAACTCAAAACATCAAAGACCACATTTCCCTTACGCGCATATAGGAAATGTCAAAGTCGTAGGAGGCTGAGAATTCCACCCATCGCTACCAACGAAGGTTGAGATCCTTCTTGAAGAAGAGATACTTCAATGATGCAGGATCAATAAAAAACTCAAACCTCTCTCCTAATAGATAGATCCTCCCAATCTCTAAAGCAAATACTTTGGAAATCTCATCATCAATTGGTGTTCTCTCCACATAAGCAACACAATCATCGATCATGTCTTGTGCTCCTCTTTTATCTATAAGTAGATGAAAGTATCATCAACAGCATCAACAAGCACAAGCATGAACCTACTCAAGTGATTTCTTGAAATACATTCCACAAAATCAACAAAGCATGTCGACTTGTTGATTAGCTTAAACAGCATAACCAACCAACCAAAAATCAAGGTAGCGTACAAAACACTATAATCGACATACTCTCTCTCTTAATACTCTCAATGGATGAAACCCCATCGTAAGATCCAATTAAGAGAACACCGTTGCGCTATAGTGCTGATCGAACAAGCCATCTATATACTGAAGTGGTTACACATTCGTCATCTCATTTAGTTCACGGTAATTAACATACAGACTCAAAGAGCAATCCACCCGAGTAGTAAGCACTATAGGTGCATCCGCTCCTAGGAATGAACGCTCGCATCAATAGGTCATCCACCCCCACCTTTAGTCTCCCTTGCTCTTTGGGCATCATCTTCCTCAAAGGCATAACTACTGCTCTATCATGCCCCACCGGATCGATATAGAACTCTATCATACATAGTGGTTATCCCACCTCATCGAATGTGTTCAGATACTCTCTAGCTATAGGCACATATGATAACTCATTGTGTGGGATATCGAGCGAAATAGAAAGCTAACCATCACCATATTATCAAATGGGAAGCCAAACACTATCATCCGCTCATCGTTAGTCCTTATCATCACCAATGGCCTCTCGCTATCCCTCACCATTCTGTATCCCTCCAGTTAGTAAATTCCTATACTCTAATAATGAACCTAACTAAACCTAAGGCAATCAATAACAAACAAAAAAATATCCATGACTCGATTAAGATGAAGTTTCAACCAACCATGTATAGACTAAGCGTAGACAACCCATGTGATAATATTTCCCCATTTGAGGCTCGAAACTAAGCTCTACGGATGATATAGTCATTCATAGTATTAATTTTCGGTGACAAAATATGGTATGTTACACATGTATAATCTAGTTAAGCCCCAAACAAGGTTCGTCATAATTTAAAGGACGGTTAACAGTTTAAATGTCAGTTAACTATTCCGAGTCTCAATCCTAATATATCTAAAAATCACTAGATATGAAGGAATATGAAACCTCGACATCAAAAAAGCATGTATGGAATCACCATAAATGGAAGGCATACTCTCAAACAGTAATTCCCGTTCCTTTCTCTTTCATCGATGGAGCACTCAACGAAATAGAAATGAAAATCAATGCATATGCTTCCATGGTTTGTCCCTACTCGGCTTATTTAGGACAATCTTTCATACTAGGTCCAGTTTCTCACATCAGAAAGCCATTTTGATCAACTTCTTGAAGCTTTCGTCAAATGACCAATCAATTGCTCCTCAAGGTGATCATTAAACCCAATGACAAATTCTCTATTCTTCATGTATAGATGTAACATCCCCTATTTAGAGGCCCAAAACAAGCGCTATAGATGCTGCAGTCAACTACAATATTAACTTTCGGTGACTAAATATGGCTATGTTAACTATCTATAATATCAAAAGCACTTGAATATGAAATAAAACACAGAATTCAAAACAATTTTTACTTCATTACATTCAAAACAGATGTTCCATATTCATTTTACATAATCCCAATATGTTCCTACGCACAGATAAAATATACTTATTACAAAATATGCCAATAGCGGTATACGAAGATTCCCCCTGGATGATCAGAGTCATAGAGTCATAATAGTTGATACAAACACAACGGAAATACAACAAAACATAAAGCTACAACTCCTAAATAACTATCTGTTTGCCTCATGCATGCCTCCGGTAGCCTTATTGGTCATCATACTAAAATCTAAAAAAGTCCTTAACCCCTCAGCCTACTCAAATCAATTTTGAGCACCCGAAAGTTTAAGGGGAAACATAAACTTCGAGTCAGACATAAAGCCTAGTGTTAATGATACTATTCATCCCGGTTTAATATGTTAAGCGAGACCACACCGCTTAGCGAAACGGGTTTCCTCTCACCAACATCCTTTTAAAACATATCTTTGCACAACATTTTCCTGCAACTAAAACTGGTTAACCACTGTAAAGCATTATTATTTAAACATACATAAATATCAGGTAATAAATGAGCTATCTGTTCAAACACGGAAGTTTTGTTTGGCTAACTTTTAACCTTGGTTGACTCAAGCCTACCAAACAATAAAATAGAATTAATCTAACACCTGTTAGTTACTCCGCTTCTGGATGATCTGTCCTTAACTATCTGTTAAATACTTCTCTTCTGGACGTTTTGTCGCTATCTTAATCATCTCCTCGGCCTTCCTGTTCCTAATGGTTTTTCGGTCTCACCAATAACCTATCTGCATACAAATATATATCCCTTTTGGCGTGCGATCATAATTTTAGTCTACCTATGATAAAGCCCTATACACTGGAATTTTGGATAAGAATTAGCTGGGCCTAATAGCTAATGTATAGGAAGCGACCCTATACCAGTCCCAACTAGTATTCTAATATTTGAGTCATTTTTACTTAGGGATCCCCTTCTATAATTTTCCTTGAAAACCTATTCAAATGATTCAAAACCTTTGAATCAAACTTATACAAGGAAAATATATAATATTTAGGCTTTACTCAATTCGCTTTTCCATGTTACATATATATACATAAACTTTAGTTGATGAAAATAATTAAACATTTGAAAGTATCCCTTTCGATTCCATTGAAAATATCCCTTTCTAAACCTTTGAAAGCATCTTTTTCGAAAATTAAGTAAAACCCTTGAATTATCTAGACCAAGTGGCCAAAACCTTTTCATACTTCAAACCTTTCAAAACTATTGAAACCTTCCTTTCGAAAGCATTAAAACATTAGACATCCTACTTTAAAACACTTTAAAATATTGTCGTAGAAGACCTAAGGAAAACCTCCTTTTCAATCCTTTTGAAACCATTCAGAATATAGAACCTTTCGACGTTGTTGAAAACTACCTTTCAACTCATCGAAATCTTTGCTTTTGACCCCTTTGAAACAATTCAAAAAATAATTCCTTTCGAAAGCATTAAACCATTAAAACATGAATCTTTCAAAAGCTCTTTGGGTTCAATTTAAATCATGTTGAAAAACTTCTTTTAAAACCTTTCGACTTCATCGGAAGCTACCTTTCAAACTTGTCAAAAGTTGCCTTTCAAATTTGTCGAAAGCTTTCGATCCCTTTGAAAGCTTAAAATCTCTCTTTTAAAACCTTGGGTTATACTTCAGTTGGAATAACAAGGGTAAAACATCTAAGTCGAAAGCTTCCTTTTGAAAGCTTAAGAGAAGCAGCTGGTTTTTAAAAGATAAGTATACCTTTCGAGCTTTCGAAGGCTAATGACTTCGTAAGGTAGAAAGGCGGCAGTACCTTTCGACCTCGTCGAAAGGTTTAAATCTTTATTTTAATTATTTGACCTGGTCAAAAGGAACCAAGTCGAAAGCTCCTTTTCAAAAGCAAACCATGTATTACTTTGGCTTATAAAACAAACATACTCAAACCTCTTCGGCAACTAAGGTTTCAACCAAGTACCCTTTGACCTTGTCTTACATGATGTGCCAAGTAGCTTGATACCATATGCATTGGCTTTGAAAGCTTGATGTCAAAAGCTATGATACCTTTTGACCTTATCGAAAGGTCTGGGTCGGAACCTTCAATGCCGAAAGTGGATGAAACATGCTAAAGGTATGTTTTTCTTATTTTTAACTTAAAAAAGATAACTTTTCAACTAACCCGCCTTTGTTTGCCAAATTCTTATTGGTTAATAAAATATTTTCAACAAAGTGCTACCAATAATTTCAGAAATAAATAATGATTTTATTTTATAAAATACCCCTTCTCCTTATTTAAATATATAAAACATTTAAGTCTCACATCTTAAATAATTTTATATCTTCATCAAAACACTTAGGAAAAATCTGAAAAAATTCTAGAAAATCTGTTTAATATGTTTTTCAACATATAAAAATTCCAAACCCAAATAATAATTATTTATCCGTAAAGAATTTATAACCCAATAAATCATTTTCTTTACTAGAAAATTAATATAAAATTCACATTAATTCAAAAAATTATGAAAATTGAAACCCATCTCTAAAATATTATTTTTGACCTATATTTAAATTTTCAAGTCATTTGGATGTCATTTAAAAGGGTTGTTATATCAACAATATCACAAAAACTAATATGAATATGTATAATTCATCAACAAGCATATATATATATATATATATATATATATAATATAACTTTAATCATCCAAAACATGGCATAAACTTGCAAAATCATTTCGGATCTAGCTTAAAATCGAAAACCATTAGAAAATGGGTTGTAGTACTTATTCACCTTAGCTTTGAGATTAAAAGATATGAGATTTGATGTTGAATATGTTGATTAACTTCTTTCTCTTAAATCCTAGCTTTATCTTCTCTTGAGAATGTAAACGATGGATGGCCTCGATATATTTTAGTTTGATAAAATGAAATGAACATGAGTTTTATTTCCTAAGGGTTTAGGGTATAAGTCCCTCATATTTCCCATATTTCCCTTACTTATTTCCTAATAAATTAGTTCATGTTGTTTCATTTTGATTTATACTTAACATGGCACGACTACCCTTAGATAAATCAAATCTCAACATATTAATCTTCACATTATTTTATTTAATTTAGCTAATTAAATATCCTAAATAATGTTATACAAATATGGGGTGTTACAATGGAGTATCAATAGTAGATATGTCGTACCTCGATATCTCATCGAATTCGATCACATACTCCAACACAGACATATTGCCTTACTTCATGTCGGCGAACTCCTTAAACAACATCGCCTTTTGAAAAGTCGAGATAAATTACTTTTCAATGTGAACTACGAACTAATCCTTAGTAAATCAATCCTCGAGAATCGAAGCTATAAGGTACTCCGCCAGTTCATTATTCATCTTTAGAATCGTCTAGAGGTTAACTTCTTCCACATTACATCGTCTATCTCCAAGTCATTGAAGATCGTTTCACAAATGTCATCCTATCTTGCACCTCAATCGTTGACTCAGTTTTAAGGAACGATCTGCCTCCTAAACGCATAGTCTTTATACATCTCGGCAAAGTCGACTCTAGGTGTTTGCATTTGGACACCATAATCATTTAGAGCAACATGGGCATTCAAAAAATGATTCGCACCATCTCTGCTAACACATTCTGTAAATCGAGGTTAGTGGTCCTCGATCCTGCCGACTCTCAAGCCAGAGATGGAGTCAATAGCAACTTTTCCTGTATGTCAAATCATTCCTAATCTACGATAAGGATGATCAGTCTCTCATAGAGAAAAACTACATCAATGATACTCGTGCGTGCAATACAACTTATATACTATATATACTACTATATAGTTTTGAAAATCAAAATATATAACAAAATGCATTCTCTCGTATATAGATAAACTCTCGATCCAGTATCACACCCTAACCCATATCCACTGAATCATGGTATCAACTCAGGTTAATCGTGTAACCTAAGCTCTGATACTAAATGTAATGACCGCCCTACACAATTGATTCTCATATAACCAAGTGGCGTGCTGATGGAGCATCCGGATGATATAGGATGATTGTTAATGGAAAGAAAATGGTATAAATACAAGCAATAGAAAAGAAGAGAATAGAAGAAAATAGAAGGAAAAAATAACTTGTCGTATATCTCACAGTGCATCAGATAAAGTATAATAGTAATCATCTCAGATATAAAATAGACAAGAATGTAATGACTATATAAACCATAGACTTAGAGTGCACAGTCTCATGCAGTTATAAAAACAGTAATGGAGTTTATATAACTGATAAATAAACTCAATTGATAAACTATCTCTAATAAAAAATCACACTATCAAGGCTCCAAAGTGTCACACAATAGAATAAATAATAATAAGTCTAAAACATAAATATGAGAAAATGTCGTCTCCTGCTAATCCATTTGCACAGATCCAAGCGTTATTTACACCTGTTTCCGGTCTACTCATTAAGAGCACTCGAGATAATAAGAATAAAATTATAAAACCTCGAGCTAGACAACAGTTTGGTGTGAGTGATAAATAATCTCGAAACACTATTAAAGTTGGTAAAGTATATGGAACAGAGGGAATGGAAAATCATACCTGACCCATCCCTACATCTGCAGGGTTAGAACATATAAAAGATATATGCTAGATAGTCATCAAGGGTGTACTACACATCAAAGTACTATAGATGTCCAGATATCGACATCGGTAATATATACATCATGTGACATGCCTAAAGTAATAAAAACAATCGAACAAAGATGGCATCATCTATCCTCACATTCACTCACTTAGTCCATTGGATATATAGTACTTATATGACCAATCCCCATTGAGAAAAGGACTATAGTAAGTCACGATTTCTCGATACTCAAATCCATGCCCCTCGGTCGGGTAGGAACTGGACTGCACTGCCATAAACAACCCAGGGTACTTAGATCGAAACATCATGGGATACGGGGTTCCTTATATGCCCAAGTCGGCATCCTCACATACTCCTGCTTTACAAGTACACATCAAAACCAAAAAATATCAACTATCCGTAAAACTCCCGTCCGAAGTCCTCATGGTTGGGAACTACTCTAAACAACCATCTTAAGTCAGAGTGTCATCATGCGTCCCGTAACCTGCCTCATATAGTCTCCTCGATCCGTCTCATCGTTGCCTACTATACATCTCACAGTATAGCTATCCATTGTTGAAGCTGTCACTTCCCAGTATGGAATCATCATCGTCGAATCACGAAGTCATCGAGTCGGAGCATCGTCCTCGCTTCGACGCCAAAACCGCTAGTCGAAGAGCCATAGCATCAAATTCATTGTCAAATGAACGAATGAACGAACCATCACATCATGCTCTTCGAAGTCTCTCCATCATCCATATCAAATTGGCCAAATTTACCATCATCAATAGTGGTAGGTATCGACCACAGCAAAACAGCCAATAATGACACCTTTGGTTGTGTACTTAATCAAAAACGGTTAAATACAAACTAAAGAAAAACGTCAAGCATTTATCCTGAAATCTGAAGCACATCTCCAAATCCATCTTTAGTCTTCATATCCATTGGCATAACGATACTCTATGCACGAAATCCTATCCAATTGGTTATATTCTAATCCTATATCGCCTTCGAATAGCATTTTCAACCAACTACCAAACAAATTAGCATGCATGCAATCAACAAGCATACTAATGTCTGTAATTGCTTAGTACATCTATAATAATAAAATATAATACATCCAAGCAACCAATGTGGGATAATGTGGGATTAATATCAAAATAGCCTAAATCTACCAATATTGTTAGAATAGTCTGTAAATAGGAAAAATGTGATATTTAACTTAAAATCGTTTTAACACACCTTTAATTCATTCAATAGAATAATATATAGATTTAACTATTTTAGAAATCATGTTTAAAAGTTGGAAGACATTTCAAAACTTCATTAATTCAATACTGACAAATATATTATGGTGGGAGATAATATCACTCACCTCAAGCAAATCCATCCGTACCTTTACCAAGTCATAAAGTTCTCCATCACGAGTGCAAAGCAAGAAACAGCGTCCAAAACGGACCTTGTATGCAAAAGATATGTCGTTTATAAGAAATTGGATTAACTCAATAATCAACTAACTTAACTAATAATTAATTAAAAATTAATTACCTATATTATCCTAATCCTTCTCCTCCCTTATTATATGCATGAGGTATCATGCCCAAACCTGTTCAAGTGTGCACTAAACTAGAGTGACACGGAGCTACGCTTCGCAAGATCGAGCATCGTTTGTGCCACTGAATCTCTCGTTCGACGCTTAACCTGCTAGCACCAAAATCTCGAACTCCAGCTCCTATCGAAAAGCGATATCCCTAGGTCCCCCTTTGCTATCCCATGGTTGCTGTCACCAAACGTTCAACAGACCTCACAAAAATCATGTCGTCCAAGCACCTCCCCACCCTTGATCTAATATCGGCCTCCACTTCTCCTATCTCCGACCGCGCTGATCAAAAAATCCAACTCTAATTTCGAACCGCCCACCTTGACCATCACCAAACACGCCTAAATTCACATCAAAGATGCCTCGCCTCTCTAGGAGTTTAACAAATCTAGTGGTGTGATTTATTGTTGAGCGATCATGGAGGTCTAGATTTTTGAAGTTCAAAATAGCGGCGACCATTATTTGCTGGAGAAGATGGAACGGTAATGTGAATAGTGAACTATCAATAAGAATTTAGGGTTTTGATAATATGAGCAATATTATATTATTTTTAATTCAATTTTTCAAATAAAACTATCATGCATTTTAAGCACGTACAATCAAACGACACATCTAATCACCACGAAACTCGCCTAGGTGCGTCACTTCAATTTTCCGATCATGATGGTATAAATTTCATTGCTATCCAGTACTATGCTCCAGGATGATAATTTTGTGTTTTTGAAAACTGTATCAGCCACCAAATCGTCCAATCTCCAAATACAGCAATCCGCGTACTTATTTAATTTGCAACTTCGATATAAATTCAATAGAAGTGGTCTCGAGTCCTGATTCGATTGTATATGAAAAATCATATTTTTGAGATTGTTAATTAATTAACGATTCATTATTTAAATAATTATTTAAATATCCAACTGTTAAAATACGAGTCGTTACAACCTGAGATGGTAAGAAGCAAAACATAAAACCTTGAGTCAGACAATAGTCTAGGGTAAGCGATATATAATCTCAAAATATTATACAAGTCGATACAGTAAGGAACAACGTTATAAAGAATAATACTTAGCATGTCCCTGCATACAAAAAGTTAGCATATAACGTTGATAATATGTTTCTTTACTAACAGAATGAAGTATACAAACGTCTTGGTATACTACCGGGTGTCTAGGTATTGAGCTCCTGGATAACTACGTCATGTGACATCCCTAGAACGACAAGCAATAAACATTGAAACCATGTAAAACACAATATCCATCTAGCAATCCTCACTTTCAATCAATATTGGATATATGATAACTCTTATGACTATTCCTCTTCTAGGAATTAATGGAAAAATCCTGTTATTCAATGTACTCGTAACCATCCAATAGCTGACACTAGTTCCCTTCCTCGATCTAGGATTTTCGGATCCCTTCAACAATCCACGGCTCCTCATATGCCCAAGCCGGCATCCTTACATACCCCTGCTTTACAAGTACACATCAAAACCAACAAATATCAACTATCCATAAAACTCCCATCTAAAGTCTTCATGTTTAGGAACTACTCTAAATAACCATCTTAAATCATAGAGTGTCATCATGCATCCTGTAACCCACCTTATATAGTCTCCTTAATCCGACTCATCATTGCCAGTTCTACATCTTGAACTATAGCTATCCATCATCGAAGCTGTCACTTCCTATCATGGAATCATCATCGTCGAATCATGAAGTCATCGAGTCAAAGCATCATCTTCACTTCGCGCCAAAAATCGCTAATCGAAGAGCCATAACATCAAATCCAATGTCAAATGAACGAACGAACCATCATATCATGCTCTTCGAAGTTTCTCCATCGTTCATATCAAATTGGCAAAATCTGCCATCATTAATAGTAGTAAGTGTCGACCACAGCAAAGCAGTCAATAACGACAACTTTGGTCATATAATTAATCAAAAATGGCTAAATACAAACTAAATAAAAACATCCACGTCTATCCTGAAATCTGAAGCACATCTCCAAATCCATCTTTAATCTTCATATCCATTGGCATAACGATACTCTATGCAAGAAATCCTATCCAATGGGTTATATTCTAATCTTATATCGCCTTCAAATGGCGTTTTCAATTAACTACCAAACAAACCAACATACATGCAACCAACAAGCATACTAATGTCTGTAATAGCTTACGTACATCTATAATAAAAAATACAATACGTCCAAGCAATCAATGTGGGATAATGTGGGATTAATATCAAAATAACCTAAATCTATCAGTATTGTTAGAATAGTCTGTAAATAGGATAGGTGTGATATTTAACTTAAAATCATTTTAACACACTTTTAATTCATTCTATAAAATAATATATACATTTAACTATTTTAGAAATCGTGTTCAAAAATTGGAAGGCATTTCAAAACGTTATTTTAATTCTGTACTAACAATCACAATATGGTGAGAAATAATATCACTCACCTCAAGAAAATCCATCCAAACCTTTGCCAAGTCATAAAGCTCACCATCACGAGTGCAGTGCAAGAAACAGAGCTCGTATTCAAAAGATATGGCATTTATAAGAAATTGGATTAATTGAATAATTAACTAAACTAATAATTAATTAAAAACTAATTACCTATATTAGCCTAATCCTTCTCCTCCCTATCATATGCATGTGGTATCATGCCCAAACCTATGCAAGTGTGCACTAAATTAGAGTGACGCTTGGTAAAATCGAGCGCCATCTATACCATTGAATCTCTCGTTCGATGCTCAACCTGCTAGCACTAAAATATCGAACTCCAGCTCCTCCTGTCGAAAAGCGATATCCCTATGTCCCCCTTCGCTATCCCTTGGTCGCTGTTACTAATGTTCAACCAAACCTCACTAAAATCACATCGTTCGAGCACCTCCCCACCCCTAATCCAATGTCAGCCTCCGCTTCGCCTAACTCCGACTGCATTGCACAAAAAATCCAGCTCTAGTTTCGAAATGCCCACCTTGACCATCACCAAACACGCCCATATTCACATCAAAGATGCCTCGCCACTCCAGGAGTTCATTAAATCTAGTGGAGTGATTTATTGTTGAGCGATCATGGAGGTCTAGGTTTTTGAAGTTCAAAATAGTGGCGGCCATTATTTGCTGAAGGAGGAGATGGAACAGTAATGTGAACAGTGAACTATCAATAAAAATATAGGGTTTTGGATAATATAAACAATATTATATTGGTTTTGTTCAATTTTTCAAATAAAACTATTACGCGTTTTAATCCCGTATGATCAAATGATACGTTCAATCACCACGAAACTTGCCTACGTGCATCACTTCATTTTTCTGGTCCGGATGTTATATACTTCATTGCTATTTGAGACTACACTCTAGGATGATAATTTCACGCTTTTAGAGACTGTTTCAGCCACCAAATTGTCCAATCTCCAAATATAGCAAATCGTGTACTTATTTTAATTTGCAATGTCGATACAAATTCAAGGGAAGTGGTATCGAGTCCTAATTCGATTGTATACGAAAATCATATTTTTGGAATCGTCAATTAATTAACGATTCAATATTTAAATAAATTATTTAAATATCCAACCGTTAGAATACGAATCGTTACAACCCGAGATAGTAAGAAGTAAAACATAAAACCTTGAGTCAGACAATAGCCTTGTGTGAGTGATATATAAGCTCAAAATATTATACAAGTCGATGTAGAAAGGAACAATGTTATAAAGAATCATACTTGGCATGTCCCTGCATACAAAAAGTTAGCACATAACATTGATAATATGTTTTCTTTACTAATAGCATGAAAATATAAACGTCCTGGTATACTATCATGTGTCTAGGCATTGATCTCCTGGATAACTACGTCATGTGACATCCTTAAGCGACAAGCAATAAACATGGAAACCACATCAAACACAATATCCATCTGACAGTCCTCACTGTCACTCAATGTTGGATATATGATAACTCTTATGACTATTCCTCTTGCAGGAATGGAAAAATCATGTTATTTCTATATACTCGAAACCATCCCATAACTGACACTAGATTCCTTCCTCGATCTAGGATTTTCGGATCCCTTCAACAATCTGTGGTAGTACATTAAGTACCATAACGATCGTCCTCATAATACCCCTGCTTACGAGTACATAAGAAAACACTCCAATTATCAATGATCCATTCGTACGCGTTATAGGCCACTCTTTGGTCCATCCATTTCCATTCATCATTATAGAACCCTACAACGTTCAATTTTTCCATGATAGAATCCTTCAATGTTCCATCTATGGGTTCCCTTCCTTGAACCTGCCTTTGTGGATCATCATCATCACCACTCCATCGATTAAGTCAACATCATTAGAAGATTTCTACACATCCGCATCAGTCGTAGAATCAACAAATCAAAGTTTCTAAGCCATTACGTCAAAGCATTATGCCTTTGCCTCTTCGTCTAATCGTCGATCTTCATCGCATTGCAAAGAAATGTTGAACAATCAAATGAAAAATGTAAATAAACACCAGAACACCACATGCATACCCCAAGACTCGACCCATTAACCACCACTAGTAGTGATCGGTACCGGCCACAAGTGGTCGTCCCCAAACATTAGGCCCACACTAAGCTTCAAAAAAGTTGATGTTTCCACTTTCCTTCCTTACTTCAAGTTGCCCTAGCCCAAACCCAAAGCAAACACGCTAAAACCATGAAGCAGAAAGTGATCTTCCCATTCAAATTTTCCTATTGAAAATTTGGCTAAATCCGATTCTTAGCTCCCTACATCACTCCAAGCTTAACTCGAAACAAACCCCAAAGTCTTTAGCCTCTTGACTCAAAGTTTTCCTGGAATCGATCACTGTTCCTGTAATGACCTGAAATTTTCACACCCGAAAATTCCAGATAGTTATGTAAAAAAAGAAGAAAGAGGAGATGAAAAGAACAGAAACACCAAACATCTCACAATCGCAGCGGATAAAATATAATAATAAATAATAACAGTTGCAAAAGAATACTATATCTGTCGATTACATTCTAATGCATCAGAGTTTCACATTATATACAGTCACTGAATATTTACCTCGGATTAACAATAATATAAATACAGCGGATATACTCTATACGATATTGCCATCCAGCTCGCCTCCTGAGCTCCAGAACGTACCTACCTGAAAATCTATAATACTCGGTCTGACCCGAGCATTACACCAAAGTAACACCCGGGTCAGGCTGAAAACAAGCATGAGTAAACTCAACTAATAAGGAATACCAAAGCAAACAACTTATATAAAACCCGGGTAACTTATATCAATTTAACCAATTCTCAATTTACCATAGACAACACTTAATTCACATATAAATTTCTAAGTACTAAACTTAGATAAAATAACCCAATTCACTTAAATCATTTTATCCCAGCCTATTGATTTTTCATATCAATCTATAAAATTCGAAGTGGTTTCGGGTATTTCCCAATACCCGACCCCGATCTCTTCGAAACACATGTTATCCTAACCTAAGTTAGTCAAACGAAATACACAACATTCATATCAGGGATATCAACTCAATCAAAACATCCGATACCATTCAATCATCCATAAGCAAAACTTAATCACATACAAATCAATTCAATTGATTTTAATTGAATTTCAAACCTCAATCACTTAGATTCCTTCATTAAATATTAATTAATTTCAAATCAATTAATTAATCAACTCTTCCATATCCATTCATCTTAATTAATCACCCTGGATTAATTATCTTTCTATTATATTCAAGAAATTATTTTTAATTAATTTTCATGATATTAATTCTTCTTAACCAAAATCGATAGGTGATCTTTAATCACCTCATAAATTAATTAACTATATCAATTGCATTAATTCTTAAGTACTTATATTAATTAATTACTCATAAGTTACTAATTATGGGTTAATAAATCTTAATTAATTTAATCTTTGATTATATTATTAATTATATAAATTAAGAATTTCCAATTATATTTCTAATTTATCCTAATCAAATTTAGTTACACTAATTAAACCACGGTATTAATCGTTTTCGATTAATACCAAACTGTGATTAAGTACCCTTTTATTTTACTTCATTCATAAATTAATTTCTTCTTAATTGACTATCTTAATTAATCTCTTGATTTATTTCACACAGTAATTATATTTTATTAAATACAATAGTATGTACTTATTTAATCATCCAATGATCATTCTAATTAAAGTGAACTTAATTAATTAACCCAAATCATTAATTTATTTAATTAATTAACTCCATTTAAAATTATCCTACCTATTTAATGAATCACCCATCGTTAAACCTTATTGATTTTAAACCGAACCATTTTCGTATTTACGATTTAAGTTTAAATCCATTTTAAAACCCAAATGCTTCGAGGCAAACATCAATTAACTCGAGAACCAACCAAAACTAAAATCACCAAATCATCAGTACACATCCAAACAAGTCAATCACTCATCCAATTATTTAAATTTTACCACTTAAATTTAAATAAAAATCCACAGAGTGAGATTTACCCACCTTTGATTTTGCAATCCAAACCCGATCTCGACTTGTTCTCTTCAGATTTAAACCTTGTATAAACAGTTATACGATTTATTAATGCTTTAATGGATCAAATAAATTGTTAGCATCTAATTACTTAACAATTTAATTTATCAATTAACCACCTCGATAATTTATTTGAAAATAAACTAGTAAATGGTATTATTATTATATATTCCCCTTTCCAACTACATATATATAAAATAATCCATATAGGTTTTAAGAATCTTACCTTTGTATAAATTTTCTTCTATATTTTCCCCAAAATCTTATATATATACATGTATTTACTGTTGTTCTAATTACAACATGGATGGAAATATATGTATATGTAGATATAAATTACAAAATCATTTTACACTTTACTGCACTTATTTCCCTTTGCTTCCCGTACGTATATGATAATATAAAAGAAACTGCTAATCAAATACCTCTCTTCCATTCCTTGCGAACGAGTCGCCCCGAGCTCCTATCAACCCCACCGAGTCGCGCTCGTGATCCAACCTCCTCTTCGCCTCTAGCCAAAGCACCAACCTCCCAAAATCGCTAGCCCTAAAATCCAACATACTCGAGTCGAAACTGGGTTTCGTGCCTCCTCGAGCGTGCGCCCCCTTCGGATCGCCACCGGAAAACGATTTGACCCCATTGTTATGTTTTTTCTTTTATAATCGGCCATTGCTTTTTTTTTTGTGAACGAGAGAGAGATAGACCATTAGAACGAGTGAATGACGTCTATTTTGGACGAGGGATAACAATGAGGCTTTGGCCTTGATCTGAATTTTTTTTCTTTTTTTCCGGCCATTAGTTCGATTTTTTTTTATTCACTTTCATTTCATATGACAACACTTCTCTTATCTCCAATTTACTGCCAAATTTCATTAGATATTATTCAAATCACACTTGAATTTTATTTATAATTCAAACCATCTCATTTTCAATCCAACTCTATTTTATTTTTATTTTACAACATCTCTTCTTATTTATTTCATTATCAAATCCAAGTCGAATTCTATTTACAATTTGAATTCATTGTCAAATTCCATTATTAACTTACCATTTATTTTATTTTCCCAAGTTAAATTTTATTAATATACTTAATCAAATAATTATTTAACCAATTAGTTTATTTCCAACTTCTAAATTAATATTCGATTTTGACTACAAAATCACTTCATTTAAAATTCCAGTTTGGATTTCCTTGATTTTCCAAAATTCCAACATCTTTATTTAAAAAATTTAGAAATGCTTTTAAATTCAGACAATACTATTTAAAATAGCCTTTAATAAAAATACTTTTATAACTCGATGCCTCAACCAGTCCATCCTTGTTCTCATAGAAATTTAGTCATACGTTGATCAGGCGTAGGACTGAAAATCTGTGAGTACTTGGTAGACCCGTTTTCAACATCCAGTGGAAATACTTTGGAAAATAATTTATAGAAAAAAATCAGGTTTTGAAAATTAGAGGAAATATCTTTGGTGACAATGCTCTGAAAATCATCACCCCTATCCATGGTCACGGTTACATACCAGGGTTACGTTGCAGTCACAACAAAAGTCCATGTAACTGCAGGCTCGCTGCGGCCTCTCGATTACGCCATGGATCCCACACAACAGATCACAGTTACATCCAGGGTTACGTTGCCGTCACAGCAAAAGTCCATGTAACTACAGGCTCTCAGCGGCCTCTGATTTTCACTGACGAAATGAAACTTCTCCACTTCTACATAGGTCGCAGTCTGCCGATATAAAATCAAACGCAGACTGTTGGCTCTCAGCGGCACACACGACTTTCGCTATGTTATACCATAGGTCGCAGTCTACCGATATAAAATCAAACGCAGACTGTTGGCTCTCAGCGGCACACACGACTTCCGCTATGGTATACACTACTCATAATCCCCAGGAACTAGTTTTATCCGGACTCCTCACAGGATCAACTTTAGAACTCCCTTAGGCTCAAGGCAGCACCACCCGGTGGCGCTCCTGAGAAGTTCATTTCAAGGGAGCGCCCTTTTTTCCAGAGCCATCATCAAAATATTTTATACTATACATATATAGTATCTTTCAAATCATACACCTAGTATGATATCATACAAAGCTCCTTTACACAAAATCGTTTATCCCAAAATCGATAATTCTCAAACTAGGCTTTCCAAATTCAATATTGATTTTACCCAAAAATCAAAAGCCTTTCCAATCCAAAGGTTCCCAAAACCCTTTTTCCAAAATCCTCATATGATCCTTTATATATATACAAATATATATAATTTTTAAAACTTTGGATCACTTTAAACTCGTATAAAATTCCTTTTATACTTCAAACACTTCCAAAATCCTTTTTCTTCCAACAATAGATTCAACAAGGGGAGAATATATAACAAAGATATAACTTTGTTTACCCAAAATCAAATATTCAAATTTGATTACTCTTTCCAATATCAATTTCCTTTATATTCAGTTCACTTAAATTTTCATTCACTTATTCACATTTGCTTTAATCCCCATTTGGATTATCACTTCAATCCTTATCCCAGTTGGGTATTTAATCAATTACAGTTTGAACTCCAACCAGTTTATATTTAGAAAATAGCTCGAAAATTTAAAAATAGATAAGTAGTTAAAAAATAATTATTAGTTTGTAAAATAGCTATAAAATAGGTAACTAATTGTAAAATAGTTGAGAAATAGCTAATAGTTTCAGAAATTTTAGATAATTGCAAAATAGTTGAAAATAGTAATTAATTTGTAACATAGTTGAAAAAATAGTAATTAGTTTAGAAAACTGTTGAAAAATGGTTAAATAGCTCCAAAAATAATTGTAAAACAAGTATAAAATAATTTGCCTTTAAGAAAGAAAGGTTGTATATATTAATAGCTTAGAAAAATAAGTTTATATCAAAACAATTTATATTGAAAATAGTCAAGAGCCAACTGTTCACTTCCCCAACAATTCAATTTAAATCTCCATTTAAATTGACCCAATTCCAATTCAAATAACTCCCAATTCCATTGGACTTGATTTATTCCCAATTCAAGTTGAATCAATCTTGATTCTTCTCCCTATTTAAATCAAATTCCATTTGATTTTAATCCTGTTCAACTTTAACCCATCTTGAATTATATAGATTCGAGTTGAATTCTCAAAGGTTGGTTTAACTCTTTAAACCAAATTAACTTTTATTTAAAGTTTCTAAACAATCTTAAATTTCTGAGTCCAATTCTTCATTTCAATTTATCTCTACTTATATTTTTCAGATTCAAATAAGAACTCAATACAATTTTATTCATTTTCAAAATTTAATTTTTTATTAAATTTTATCTTCCAGTTTGAAGTCAGTTCTTAAACAATTTTAATTTACAAACTCAATTATTCATATTTATTTTAAAACGCCCACCCATTTTCAATTTTTAAATCTCAAACCCGTTTTTAGATCACACAAATTCCCTTTATGGTTTTCCTAAATTCAAGTACCAACACTGAGATGATTTTCTCCAAGCTCAATCCGAAGTCCCACTTTCCAAACTTAAAGCAAACACCTTTGTGACTAGAAGCACATCACCGTCGATCACATATTGGTTATTGTCGATCTCTTTTGACGATCTAATTTTGGGCAATAAAATAATCTCCAAATTACATAAAATTTTCTATGTAGACTCCATAAAGCTTTAAGCACACCATATCTAAATTTGATCGCTTTTCAATCACTTTGGCATCATTTGCATCAAACGACATATCACTTTCCTAAATACACGAAATGGCTTGCAAACATAAAAACAATTCATAACAAAATAAAATATCATGCCATATCATCCAAATATCACATTCAAGTCATCCAAACATAAATCACAAGCATAAATCATTATGGATCTAGTTTTCTAGAGAATAGTTATTATGATTGGTAAATGATATAAAAAATATAAACATGGGTATGAGGTGTTATTGACATTAGATCTAAGTTTTAAAACTATTAAATTCTGAAAATCAATTTAAAATCACAATTTGACCATACCTACCTATATACGATTGTGAGAGATGGAATATCATTCACCTAGCACCAAGTGACCCGATAATCGATGGAAATCTGAGATAAATAGTAGAGGCACGGATCGCTAGGTAACAAAACAATACATCTATAGATTCCCTTCGCTATTCACCCTTTAATGGTGTGATTTTGACTAATTAAGGTAAGAGAAAGAGGAGCGCTTTGATGGAAATGGATTAATAGTGGTTTAGAACTATTTTGACATGGAAATATGGTTTAAATCTATTCCATTTTCCTAGTTAGGCACAAATCCCAAAATAAGTTAGTGAGTTTAAGTTTGAGCTTAACTAATTACCTGCTAATTAGACCACCAGTCCCCTATACTTAAAATGGTAACATCTTCTAAATGGTAAGTTTGTTTTTCTACTATGACCACTCCACAGAAAAAGAAACCATCAACCCGATTTATGAAAGTGGTTTCAGACTGTAATTCAGATCCTATAAAAAAGTTATAGGTTGTATAAGATTTTTAAAGTCGAAATTGTTCGATAAAAATTCTAAGAGTAAAAAATGTTCATGATAGACATCTTCCAAGGTTATAGAGTCATTCAACCTCAGATGAATTTAAAAATCATATATTACAATCCTTTGATATGTAAAATATGGATCTTTACACTCTCTCTACTTAGGAATTTCCCACTCGAAGTCCTTAAATAAATCAAGGAAAACCAATCATAGTTACCCAACATGCCTAAGAAGCAATCATCACACATATCAAACACGCAGTCATGCAATCAATAATATAGATATACCTATCCTAGCACGAGAGATACTAATCTATATCAAAAGCGAAAGTAAATATGATAAATAAAATGCCTTACCACATAAAGAGCTCTAGATATACGGTACTCATACTCTCTTCGGTTTCCTATATATAACCACCTTTACTTTCACTCCATTAAACCTTCTCTAATTCACCATCTTTCTCCTAAAGTGCTTCGAATCATGTCCAATGAAAGAATCTACCTACGAAGTTTTGGATCAATTTTAATATCGTCAAGTTGATATGATGCAATCATCACACTTGAGTCGTACATAAGCATCCTTAAATGAGAGACGTGGAATATGTTGTGTGCGCCTGTAGTCTTCTAAGGTAGGTCGACTTTGTATGCAAAGTTCCCAGTCTTCTCTAATAGCGGAAAAGGGTGTAAAAATCTTGATGCTAAATTCCCCTTCTTACTGAATAGAACAATATTCTTCAACGAAGAGATCTTCACGAATACCATGCGTCAACAAAGAACTCCAAATCTCCGTCTTTTATCAACATAGCTCTTCTACCTATCCCGAGCTACCTTCATTCATTATCAAATGATTTTGATTCTATCCAATTTCTATTAGATCATATCTAGCCCAAGTATTAATTTCTCAGCCACTTTCCACCACCACGAAAGAGCTTTATGCAGTCTGCTATACAATGCTTCAAATGGTGCTAAACTGATACTAGACCGATAGTTATTGCTAAAAGCGAATTCCGCCAAACGTAAATGATCATCCTATGAGCCTTTAAAGTCGAATATGCAAGCTCTCAAGAAATCTTCTAATATACAATTCACCCTTTCGATCAGTCCATCAGTTGTGGGTGCTAAGATATACTGAGATGTAGCTTTGTCTCAAATGCCTCTTTTGAGCTCTTCTAAAACCCACTCATAAACAAAAGGTTTCAGTCGCTCATAATGCTCTCTAGCACATCATGGAAACACATCACCCATTTCACATACAACTAGACCAATTTGGTTGTCCTTCATTAGACATAAAGGGTATGAAACAATCACTCTTAATCAATCTATCAATTATGACATATCCCTACTTTGGTCCTTAGCTATCCATTAATAAATTCCATCGAACCATTTAGGAACTTCAAGTAATTGCATCAACCCACTCGGCTTCTTCTGCTCTGTCTTTACCAAATGGCAATTCGTACATTTTGACATGAATTCCCTGGCATCCTTTTCATCCCTTCCTAATAGAATTTCTATTTCATATCATGTACACCTTATTACATTGGGATATATAATCAATCTGGAATGATGACAAACTCATAACACCTCATTCCATAATCCATAGACATGGGAAATAACATTCTCTCAACCTTACGAAGCCAACCATCTCGGTCGAGTCCATACTACCTCATCTCATCATACATTACTCTTCCTTTTATCTTTGATATGATCTTCGCTAGTCTATTGTCTCGCTTCTAGCTAGTACCGATCCTTTTGATCAAATTCAGTCTGTAAAACTTGCCAACACCTCTTGCTCTAGAAAAAACAACAAGTTTTGAAGTCATAGCCATCAATAAACTTGAGCTGCGTCCATTTTAGGAACATTGCTCCCAAAATAGCTTGTCTTCTACTTAAAGCATTGATGACTACGTTCACTTTACCAAACGTATAGGAAACGTTAAATTCATAGGAGGCCAAAAATTCCAACCATCGCTGTTGATGAAGGTTGGGATCTTTCTGAAAGGAAATATATTATAAGGATTGTGATCCTTGAACAACTCGAACCTTTCTTTAAGTAAATATTGCCTCCATATTATCAAATAAAACACTATCACTTCCAACTCCAAATCGTGGGTTGGGTACTCCCTCTCTGCAGTTTCTGCTATCGATTATCGTAGGCGGATAACCTTGTTAATACCCTAGGTATTGATTTTGATGACAATAACCACATAAATATTACTACTAAAGTATCTCTGAGTTATGCAGTCATATCGAATATATTATGGATATCTTTACAAAGTTAAACAAAAATACAGTGGAAGTAAATGAATTATAGAAGAAGGTTAATCAGAGCAATTGAAAAACAAAATCCAATTAAGAGAAGAATGCTAAAGGATAAAGGTGTTTGAAGTGACGAGGAGTTGGTTGAACCTTAGAATATCTTGTTAAAGATCTCATGGAAATTATACTTGAAGATCATCAACAATTGACTTCAATCTAATTAGAAAAATCCACAAATATAAGGTAATTTGAAATGCTAAAAATTTGCAACACATATTAGTGTTGCTGTTCATTTTGCAACATACCCATGTCGACATGGGGGTAGGGGGATGTCGACATACTAGTCGTTTTTTAGAATTTCAAATTTTAAATGAAGATACATTTCCCTCCACCTCTTCATCAAAAGACACTCTCTTCAACCACTATACAAAGGCCTCTGAAAACGAATTTTAACATCAAGAATTCTTATTTTCTCTTACTCCTTCTTCTCCAAACATTTGCAAAAAGAAATCCATTGCATATTCTTTCAATCTCCTTGCAAATCGATACTGTTTCACTCCAATTCTTCACCGATTTGCAAACCACACAATATCAAAGAGTTGTACTTCAATTCAAATCATTCTCTCCCTAATTTCATCCTATTCCTCAAAGAGTTCAAAGATATATTGCTATTGGAGGTCTATAGGATCATTGTACCGAATCTGCAAGAATCTGCATTAAAGATATGACTACTTGCCATAGTTTGTTGTTGATGATAAGGAGAAGGTGTTTTTGTAGCCTGTAAAATCAAGAGGGTTTGTCTTGTTGCCCATGAAACTAAGATTGTAAATGTGTTCTTGCCACCCGTGGAAAGCAAGGGATTATAGTGGAATTCTGCACGATAGAGTGTAGGACTGAATGTAGAATTGGTTAATCCGAACCAGTATGAAAATTCGGGTGTTATTTACGTTACTGCATTTTACTTTATTACTTACTTATTCTCTAATTACTTCTTTCTATTGGAAATTTGAGTAATACAGTTTTATATTCATAAGTAAGTAGTTAATACACATTTCACCACTTCTAGTGTCTGAATAGCCTTAAGATCCAACATTGTGTTGTAGCCACTCCAGTTTCCAACATTTGGTATCAGAGCATTGGTTTTCAAAAATTCATAACTTGGTTTTTTGATAAATATAAATGGCTAACGACACTAGTAACGCATTTTTTAACACTTTTGTAGAAGGGCAATCTACCACTAGACCCCCTTTATTTGATGGCAATAGTTATGCATATTGGGCTTGTAGGATGAAATCTTATTTGCAGTCTAATGGTTTGGATATTTGGAACATTACCCAAATAAAGTACGTAGAGCCTCAAACTGAATATTCAAAATGGACACTAGACCAAAAGACACAAGCACTTAATAACTCTAAGGCCATGAACATTTTATTTTGCTCCTTAGATAGAAATGAATTTAATCGAGTGTTTATTTGTAATTCTGCATTTGAAATTTGGAGGATGCTGCAAATCACACATGAAGACACCAGTAAAGTAAAACAAACAAAGATATCTATGCTAACTAACCAATTTCATCTCTTTCAAATGAAACCAAATGAGTCTATTTCTGGTATGTATTCTAGATTTCAAGATATAGTACATGCATTAATATCGTTTGGAAAGAAAATTACCGAAGAAGACCAAGTCAGAAAGATCTTGAATTCACTTCCTAGTGAATGGGATCAGAAGACTCCAGTAATCGAAGAAGCCAATGATATCAGTACTATGAAAATAGAATATTTAATTGGTAACCTATTGTCCTATGAAGTAAAGTTGCAGATTAGAAAAAAGAATCAGGCAAATGAGAAGAAATCACTAACACTCAATGCTATGATCGATAAAGATGAACCAGATGATGATGCTATTGATGATGATGTCGAGTTTATGACCAAGAAGTTCAAGAAATTCTTGAAGCATTGGTAACAAACAAACTTCAATAAACTAACAACAATAATTGTAGAAATGGAAATGTTGTTAAGTGTTTCGAATGTGATAAACCCGGTCATTTGAAAAGAGACTATCCCAAACTAAAGAAATCAAAGTCAAACACTTTCAATAAGGAAAGGAAACAAGAATTTAATGCAAAATGGGATGATTCAGATACATCATCAAGTGATAGTGATTTAGAAATAGAAAATGCCAACATATGCTCCATGGCAAAGGATGACTAGTTATGGAATTTTAATAAAGAAATTACTATTATTTTGAATGATATGTATCAGGGATATAAAATACATAGGAAAGACTACAAAAATAGTTTGGCAGAGATAGATAGATTAAAAATATTTAATGAAAGGTGAACTGAAGAAAAACAATTTCTAAAAGATGAAATAGAAAGACGTAATGGGTATAACGTTGAAAAGGATTTGATTTGACACTTGCAAGTGTTGAAAAACTAAAAAATGAAAATGAATCCTTAAAATCAGAAAATCTTTCAGTGAAGTCACAGATCACTATTCTGAATGACAAAATAACATCTCTGAACAATGTTATTCTTAAATGTAATAAGGATTTTGACAAAATGAAAACCGTTGTTGATAAATTTAACAAAGGGAAGGATAATCTAGAAAAATTATTATCTACATATAAACACACTTGGAATAAACATGGACTTGGATACACCCCTAAGGCTAAATCGAAGAAAAATAGTATTCGATATACTAAGTTTGTTAAGGCTACGAAGTTCAAACCAAAACTAGGAAATTGAAGTTAAAACCTTCAAATAGTTTCATTAATTTATGGGTTCCAAAAAGGTTGGATAATATTGAAAAAGAAAATTATATTGATAATTTTATTAATAAGGTTCATTCATCTAATGATTATATTTTGAAAGGACATTCAAACTCTTCATGGGTTTGGCATCCCAAAACTTAACCCTATGGACCCCAGAATAAAAAGGGTACCATTGTGCATATTTTATAATTTTTTAGGTACTAAACAATGTATATCAGATAGCAGATGCTCAAAGCATATGACAAGAAATCTGTTGAACTTTGGATAAATATGCAAACGATTTGTTATTTGCATCGGCAAAATGGGTAACTCTAAAACTCATCTTATTATTTGATAAGTTTATTTCATGTTTTGAATTGAATTGGTTTCCCCTCATGTGTTTTATTTATAAGCATTTATCTCTATATACAAACTCTACATATTGTCTAGCAGTGATTTAAGCAACTCTTTTTTGCCCTTTTATTGTTGATGACAAAAGGCGAGAAAAGGTATAAATACACTAGGCAAAATGATAGGGGGATTGCATAGAGTTAGGGGGAGCCAAATATAAAAGTATTATATTTTATCTCTCAAATATTTATATGGTTGTCATCATTGGAAAGGGGAAGACTGTTAATACCCTAAGTATTGATTTTGATGACAATAACCACGTAAATATTGCTACTTACGTACCTCTGAGTTATGCAGTCATATCAGATATATTATGGATACCTTTACAAAGTTAAACAAAAAGACAGTGGAAGTAAATGAATTATAGAAGAAGGTTAATCAGAGCAATTGATGAACAAAACCTAATTAAGAGAAGAATGTTGAAGGATAAAGGTGTTTGAAGTGACGAGGAGTTGGTTGAACCTTATAATATCATGTTAAAGATCTCATGGCAATTATACTTGAAGATCATCAACCATTAACTTCAATCTAATCACAAAAATCCACAAATATAAGGTAATTTGAAATGCTAAAAATTTGCAACACTTATTAGTGTTGCTGTTCATTTTGCAACACACCTATGTCGACATGGGGGTAGGGGGATGTCGACATGCTAGTCGTTTTTCAGAATTTCAAATTTTAAATGAAGAGACATTTCCCTCCACCTCTTCACCAATAGACACGTCTCTTCAGCCGTTATGTAAGGGCCTCTGAAAACGAATTTTAACGTCAATAATTCTTATTTTCTCTCACTCCTTCTCCAAACATTTGCAAAAGAAATCCATTGCATATTCTTTCAATCTCCTTGCAAATCGATATTTTTTCAATCCAATTCTTCACTGGTTTGCAAACCACACAATATTAGAGAGTTGTCCTTTAATTCACATCATTCTCTCTCTCATTTCATCCTATTCCTCAAAGAATTCAAAGATATATATTGCCATTGGAGGCCTATAGAATCATTGTACCGAATCTGCAAGAATCTATATTAAAGATACGACTACTTGCCATAGTTAATTGTTAGTGATAAGGAGAAGGTGTGCTTGTAGCCTGTAAAATCAAGAGGGCGTGTCTTGTAGCCCGTGAAACCAAGATTGTAAAGATGTTCTTACCACCCGTGGAAAGCAAGCGATTCTAGTGGAATTCTGCACGATAGAGTGCAAGATTGGATGTAGGATTGGTTAATCCGAACCGGTATAAAAATCCGAGTGTTATTTACATTACTGCATTTTACTTTATTACTTACTTATTCTCTAATTTCTTTTTTCTGTTAGCAATTTGAGTAAATACAGTTTTATATTCATAAGTAAGTAGTTAATACACATTTCACCACTTCTGGTGTCTGAATAGCCTTAAGATCCAACATTGTGTTGTAGCCACTCCAGTTTCCAACAAACCTTACCTCCTTGCATTAGTACCACAAGCATCAATGTATACTACCATCTACTTATTCCCATTCGGATTAGTCAAAACTTACATGCGTCAACCTCTCCTTTGACTTACAAACTGTGCTGGTATCTTGCATCACAAACAAAAGTCTAATTCTCGTTCACCAGATTGGTCGATGACGCAACTACTTTTGAGAAGTCCTTGATAAAAAGTCTATAATATCTCGCTAGTCCATGGAAACTCCGCGCATCCGTAGCATTCATAGGTTCGTTCTACTCTTGTGCCGCTATCATCTTTGTAGGGTCTATAACAAAGCCTTAATCAGAAATAACATGACCTAAGAATCTCACTTCCCTCCTTGAGAGTGACATTTTAAAAACTTTTCTTTCAGCTTATGCTTCCCCAACGCTTCAAACACAATCCCATAGCATGTCTAGTGCTCCTCCTCCATTCCGGACTAGACCAAAGCATCATCCATGAACATAATCACAAACTTATTATTTCTTCTCTAAAGACACGGTTCTTATGATCAAAAAACCTTGCTAGTACTTTGGGTTGGTTAGCTCAAATGGTTTAACCAACCACTCATTTAATTCGGATGGTGTAAAAAACATTGTTCATCACACTCTCCATTGCTACTATCAAATGGTGAAATCATATCACAAGATCCAACTAAGAGAACACCTTCACACCATGAAGTTGATGGAACAAATTATTAATATGTGGGAGTGCATACTTTTTCTTCCTCGTCTCCTTGTTCAGCTCATAGTAATCAATACGCAATCTCAAAGAGCTATCCATCTTAGTGGAGAATACTATGGGTGCGCCCCATTTTGATATAGTCTTGCAAATGAATCCCTATCACAATATGTCATCCATTTGAATCTCCAACTCTTTCTGCTCTTTGGGTGCCATACACATCAAAGGCATAAGTACGATTCTAACATCCTTTACTAAATCTATGCAAAACTCAATCTCTCGATGTGGTAATAATCTGATCACTCCTCAAATACATTCAGATACTCTCTGTTTGCACCAAAAATAGACACAAAAACTCCATAGTTGTTTTGAAGAGAAATAAATGAAGAATATAAAATGAACATACATGATAATAGCAAATAAATAGTAGTAAATTGAAAGAATAACACACATACACAACAATTTATAGTGGTTCAGCATTGTTTGTCTACGCCCACTTTGAATAGATTGCTTTATTAGTCACTTTATAATCTAAGTATAGTAGGCATCAGATGAAAATTCTTAGTTAAAAAAGAGTATAAAGCAACTAGCAATGGAAAAGTCATGGAAATAAACAACCAAGTTTGTATTTATAAACGAAAACGACTAATATCTCTCTAAAAACTCGGCAGAAGGACTCATAGGGCCATATGGGACCGTAAGAGGCATCACATGACCCAATTCTCAAAAAGAAGGATCAGTACCGATCCCTTCTTTTTTGAATTTTTGGGAGCGATCCTTTTCGTTGCTTCCTCATGCTAATATACACTTAGCCTCCAAATTTAATGCTAATTGAATCAAAAATTCTTGAGATATTGCTCGATCTTTGTTCCATCATGGTTTGTTTGCTAATTTCTGCCGATCCATTCCAAGGGAAATATATCGATCCCTCCAACTTCATCTCTTTGAGGTGCGATCCCTAGGTAGGCTCTCTAGGATCCCCATTTCTTGCTCATAAAATTTCATATGCATTGGACATATCGATCTTGAGATATTAATTGTTTTCTATGGGAATGTTCTCATACCTTGAAACACGCCGATCCCTGTTATTGGAGCTAATTTATGCCAATCCCTCCTGTGTGTTGAACCATATTTCATTATTTGAACATTCTTCCTTGCATATCTATTAAGTCCATTCAACCTTGACTTCGTGTTACCATCTATACTTGACTTTTAGGCCTCACAATCATTACTTTGGAGTCATCGGTCTTGATGGTAGTTGAACATAACTTGTGTAATTAGTTCAATATAGCCAGGTTAAAATACCGGATAACACTTACCCTCCAAAGTACGTCTTGTGATGAACATGATGTGCTTTGAATCAAAGCAAGTTATAATGATCGAAAAGAAATCCGTCCAATTTTCGAAATATTGGCCACCCCTCTGTCAAACTATTTTCCCAAAAGTGTTGCATCTCTTTTTGATCGTTACGATACTTAATCGATATCCAATAGTATAAATTCAAGGTTGTATTCTATTGGTGATATATGAGTTTGATTTTACAAGACTAATAAGCTTTGGTTATTTGGTCTTGCGTCGAACCTGAAATCTTGAGGTTTGATTTCGATTTTTGTCAATCTCATAAATTGAACCTTTAAATCACACACATGCACATTCATATGCACGTTCTTGTTGTTGGCCCCTAGATGCGTTCGTATGCTCATGGGTCATCGCCAATTTTCATTGCATTTTGTATGTATGCTCTTTGAATTATCTCCATGTCTAAGTTTATTTGCGTGCATGTTCATAGCCAATCCCTCTTTTTTTAAGCGTTTGTAAAGACTAGCATATGTTTAGTCGACCCCTCTTCTCCCTTTCTTTATGTTTGTAGGGATCGTTACATTTATGCCAAACCCTCTCTCCTTGCTTTGAGTGTCGACCCTTCTCCCCTTATATAAGTTAACATCTCTCCTTTCTATATCTTACATATCTAACATTTCTAACTACGTCCCATTCACAACCTTAAGACTGAACCCTCTTTTGACTTCGAAAAACTTGAACCCTTCCTTCCCTACTTAAACATTGCCTTCGTTCATACATTAACCTTTCTTTTTATCTTTAGATTATCATTTCGCTCCCCATTCAAACCATAATCCAATCGTTATCCCCGAATCACTCGTCTCAGGTTTATTCAGGTAGTTACTCGCCTTTAATTTTTATCTTATGACGATACTATGGGTTCCACGCTGCTGGCGACAAGGGTGAAGCTCAACGCAACGTTGAAACGATGGCCAAGGTTGCCTGGAAGAGCGGAGAAGTGGGATTTAATAAGGTTCATTAAAGCAAAGAAGTGTTGGGAGAAGAAGGGAGTGCTCAACAAAGGGTTTGGTTGTGTAGGAAGAGAAGATGGCAGCTTGGGTAGACGAGGGATCAGTGGGAACTTGACAAGAGGAAGGGATCGGTAGAGTAGGCTAATATAGAAGGATCGGTATTGGAAGTTTGGTGGAAGGTTGAAAATAGTAAGTGAAGGGATCGATGGAAATGGTTAGCATAGTGGGATCATCATTTTTTTTTAAAGAGATTAGCATCATTTGTTTAGAGAGAGGGATCGCTTGTAATGCTCTAGGATATGGATCAATAAATAGAATAGGCATATAAGGGTCAGTATATAGGGATCAAAATATACTTGACTAATTCTTAGGCTCTAAATTGAACTCGAAAACCAATCCATAATCACATTTGAGCAATCAAAAACAATCCCATCTTAATGAACTTGAACTTATGCCAACAATGAACAATAGGACATGCATATTCACCATTGAACTCGAACTTGAACGATCAAATCCTTGGAACTTATAACATGAACTAAAACTTAACAAATGGACTTGAATATTGGATTCCACACTTTGATATGCCAATAGTCGATCCCAAAGCTTACATGACTAATAAATATCTTCACCAGTTGAGACGTTCAGTGATGATGGTCACTCTAGTCAGAATCTGAAGTCCCGTCATTTAACTTCGCTTTCTTAGCTTAAGTTGCTTATTTCTGCACTATACTACATTGCACCACACTAGCTTACACTTAGCATGGGGAAAAGGTAAACTTTTCTAATCCCGATTATCTATTGAGTATAGTTGACATGGACTTTAGACATTCAGAGCGTCTAGTTGCAATTTCTTTCGGACCAACCTTACAACATAGAAATCCCAAAGCCGAGTCTAGTTCCGTAACCATATCTGGTAAGCTTTACCCTGGTCATCAAACTAAGTAAACAGAAGTTTTTGGACCATCAACCAACCTTTTTCTGATGTTCCTGCCCTCCCAGTAGAAGATACAAGTCCTACCTCGGACACTGTGGAAGGCGCTATACTCTTAGATAATCCGATAGATTCTCAAGCCTCTAGAATCGGTGAGGCCGCCCTTCGTAGACTATGTTTTATAAATGGAATTCCATTTGAAAACGTCTTGGATCCTTCAATAAATGATGGGGCTCACTTACCCTCGGAAGTGTATACAACATACAACAAATTCATCTGCTGGGCTGGGTGCGTGCCACCCTTTAATTCTTTCATCTAGGAGTCCTTCTTATGTTTTCCTTGAGCCTTCACCCAAATGTCAAGTCTTAATGGGTGCTTAGAACAAAATCATCCTTTTTAAACATGAATGGTTCTACAATCGAAGTCCGCCTGGCTTTGCAAGGCAATGGTTAGATGGACATTAGTGTTGTCTTTGCTTTATTCTTAAATTCCATAACTCAAGTCTTATTCTAAATCAGCTAACATTATGAATATCTATAAGTATCCACCCATGTCCAGAGGGTAATAGTTTTTCAAGGGTAATTTCTGCAATTCGCGCCACCCTGGTCGAAAACAGGGACGTTAGACTTTTTTTTAACCGAGGAGTGGTTACTTATACTCAGGCTACTAGAAGAAGGCCGTAGCATCGGGCTTCTTAGAAGTGCTGCACTACTAAGAAAATTATAGAACAAGAAGGTGATATCAATAACCTTGTCGTGCCCTCATTTGAGGGGACTCAGGATGACGCCGAAGAACCAAAGAAGGTGGAATTAGGGGTGCCCAGACCAACGAGCCTAGTGGCGCTGATGCAGGCACGGGCAAGGCACCTGTGATCGGACCATCGCAAGGCATGCAACCTCACATGCCAGCTAAGATAAGAAAGAAGCTTGCATATAAGCTCCTTAGGAGAAAAACTACTAAGGATCCAGAGTTTGTTATCACTTTTATCGACGAAGAGTAATCTTCCCAACATGTAGAAAGCTCGATGAAAGGGTTTTTAAATCTCCAAATCCCTAATGACATCATGACTTTCCTAACATCAATATCGATGGGCTCAATTCTCCCGCTAGAAGTGGTAATGGCATTCTTCCTACCAGTAAAGGGGAGAAAACACCCACAAGCAAGGCTGCAGCAACCTGTCCATTGGAAGGACACTAGAACACTCACAATTATAGGATCAATTTCACCCTAGAGGGGGGAGGGTGAATAGGGTAATGTTATCAATTATAAAAATTTATCGCAGAAGTTTGTATAAAATAATTTCAATGTAGGTATATCAGAATAATAGCAGCACAGAGAAAAGCAGAATAATAAATGCAGAAATAGAACGACACAGAATTTATCCAGCTTCGGCAAAACCCTGCCTACGAGCTGTCCCCAAGGTTACTACTAGAAATTAAACAGTCACACGCTTACACACGTAAACTCGCGATACCCGCTATCGACTAGCCTTAACTGTATGCTCAAAACCCTGCCACAACTCAGCAACCGAGTTACGAATTCTCAAACTACGCCACGTAGTTTGTCCCCTAGTCACACGACTAGAAATTACATAGAAGTTTGAAATGAAAAATACAATTTAAAAACAAAACAAAAAAAACCTAATTAAAGAATTATAAGCCTTATAATTATAAACCCAATACAAAGGCCGGCCACAAGTATTCTTCCTCTTTTTCTTTTATCGGCTTATTCCTTTGTGTTTGTGATAATGGCGGCTCTTGTTCGTTCGTTCCTCTGAAATTAGGGTTTGGAAAATTGAAGTGCGTCGGTTTCTGTCGATTCGATTGATGATGCTTTGATTTCTTCTTTCTCTCTGTCGATCTCCTTCGGCAACTTCAAATCGATGCTTTCTTCTTTGCACTCGGCTCGTTCAATTTTGATCGAGTTCGGAGTTGCTTCGGTATGTAATTTGTTACTTTTGCTTTACTATTTTTGCTTCCATGAACTTGATGATTTCATAGCCGATGATGAATGGGTTTGTATAGGGTTTGATTCCCTATAATTTCATTCGAATTAATTTACGAATTCGTCTGATAATTTTTGTGCTTGGTCGTTGATCTTTATTTGGATGCTTGTGATGATTTCTGACTTTGTCAATTTCATATATTTGTTACTTGATTCCCACGGTGTTGATTTCTGACTTGGTTTGATTTCTTAGCCACCACGATTTGCTGGCCTTTGACTATGGTCAATTGCTCATGGCTTCGACTTGAATTCTAATTGCCTTCGTGGTTGAACTTGCTACTGTTTGGTTTCTGGCACTTTGTTGAGTTCGGTCATGGTGATTTTGTGTTGAAACTGCTGCTTTGAATTATCATTTCTAAATTTGACTTTGGTATAAAAAATTTGTCTTTGGCTTGTTTCATTTGAAATTTTTGAAACTTCTGTCATTTGGAAATTTCTTTAAGATATTGTTTTTTTTGCATCATTGATATGCACTTGCTGTGGACTTCATGTAGCTTGTCTGATCTTTGTAAAAAGTTCTGTCTTTGCTTAAAACTGCTACGTAAAAATGTTCGACTTGAACTATTTGCATATGAACTGATTTATGCTTGTGCACATATTCTATTTGTCACTATTTCATTTCATATATATGTTTCTTGGTCGTACTGTCCACCTGAGTTCATATGCATTGATGCTGGTTTTCATGTATGCCATTTTAAGTGATCCATTTCCATATGGTCTGGTTCACTGAGTCGTTTGGTTGACACACTTCAAGTGGTCTGCAGTTGTACATTCACATATGTATTTGCATATGTATGTATGATGTGTTATTCATGTTGTTCATTCCTGTGGCATTTTTAACTTGATGCATTGTTCATTGTATTTCATGTTGCCTGGTCTTGCTTGCATTGTTTCATTTGATGATCTGACTGCATATATACATGTTGTTTCACACATGCATGTATCTGATTTTGTTTGAAGTTACACTGATTGTCTAGAGTTTTGCTACATTTATATTCTTGTCCACTCATGTATATATACATGTCTTTACTGTGTAAGCTTCACATATTGATTTAGTTGAGCTTGCACTTGTATCAATCCATATCATTGCATTCACCACTTTGCATTGGTCATTTCATATATTATTTGCATATTTTCTGGTTTCACTATTTCATTCGAGTCTGTGCATTGAGTTCTCATTTGCTTTGACAGATTGCATTTCATTGATGCATCACTTCGACTAGATTTGAAGTTTAAACAGTATTCTTGAATCTGTATTTGATTCTTGATGCAGTCTTGGTCGACACTGAATTTTGATGTTGTTGCCATTCATTTGTGTACTTGTATTTTTGGACTGCACCTTTGTTGTCCACTATTGCATATATGTATACATGATATTTGAGTCTGCACTGCAAGTTGTATATGTTCTTTTGGCACTGCTTACTGGTCCAGTTTCATTTGAACTTTGTTGTGCTGACTTATAATCATAAGATGGTCTGGTTTACTGTATTGTACTTGTAGTCTTCATCCATGTACCCTGGTTGTCATGTATATGAAGCAGTGTTGTATTCCTGGTTTGAACCGTGACTTGATTCACAGTTTGAATTCAAGTGTACATCCGAATTTTTGGTCGAGGCTGTGTTGTAGTTGTCTTGACCATTTTCATGAACTTGCACCTGTGCTGAATCCAGCTTGGAGCTCGGGTTTGACCTTGTGCTGGTATTGTGATGTTATTTTTATTGCACTTGAGTTGAACCTGGCTTTTGATTTGGGTTTGACCTGTGCTCGCCTGTCCCTGTAATTTTATCAAGTGTATATTGGTGTGCATGGCCTTTTGGCATGTACAGTGATACACTGTGCATGTCAGAAGTTGTTCGTGTATGATGAATTAAAATTTAAATGATGATGAACAACCCAAATAACTGAGGCAAATATTATTTTCAAAATCGATATTTTATTTTATACTACAAAAATATTTCATTTTCAATTTTACCGTGTCAGTATTTATTTTTGCAGATTGCTCAGATGCTGGATTCAATCTGGAATAAAGTTGTAGATAAACTACGAGTGAATGAGCGATATGTAGTGAGGTGTATTTGTAAATGATATTGTGATGTAATTGAATTTGTATTGTATTTGTATATATATAGCGAGATTTCACATTTATACTATTCAAAATTGTAATAAATATTTGTTTGAATAAAATATCTGTTTGAACTTAAAGTATTGTGTTATTTATTTTATTCAGCAAATATTTATTTAATTATGTGAAACATAAAATAGTACATTAACAAATACATTTAAATGAATATATATATATGTATATGTTTATTATCATCAAACAAAAATCATATACTCGCAAATTCAACAGTCTCCCCCTTTTGATGATAACAAACATATATTTAAGATTTTGAATTTGTTAAATGTATTTGATCATTCAATTTGCTCCCCTTATTTGAATGCTTCCTTTCTACACAAAGCTCCCCCTTCATATATACATACAATTAAAAATATGCAAATGAGCCTAGACGCAAATAGAAAATATTTAACCTTTACTTGTTTTTATTTGACAAAATCTTAACTTTTCTCTCACTCTTTTGTTATCAGCAAAAGAGTAATAGTGTTAGAAAAATAGAGATAAAGTGATAGATATTAATACAACATTAAAATTCAGTTGAATATAAATATTAAATTTCAATAAAAAATCAAACAAAAATCATAAATACCTTGTTAGGCGCATATTCCACTTTTAGAATGATGGGAATGATGTCATATAAAATCATACAATTGTGTCTATTTGTGGTATATTTATCTACTAACCATGTATAATCGTTAGGACTTTTAAACGAGATTAGTAGTATTCCAATTTTATTTTAAAAAATAAATTCAAGTATCTTCTAACCACGCATAACCATGAGGACTTTTAAATGGGATTAGAATCAACTTGTTTATTTAATAAATCAATTTTGATATGCGTTCCATACATGCATAACCGTGAGGACTTTTAAATGAGCATGGAAGTACATAGTCAAAAATTCCAAGTGATTCACCCATGCATACCCATGAGAACTTTTTAATCATAGTGAATATTTCGGTTTATTATTATTATTATTTATTTGAAAAAATATAAAATGAAAAACGAATGATTCCTGTTTAAATCACCACATATTGACATACCATATTGGATCATGATGAGTGATGGTCGATAAGAAATGATAGAAATAGAAATGATCATGGAATTTTTACCAACAAAAAGTGTTTGTAACTCTTGTTTAAATTTCTAAACAAATTTACTAATTATACCGTCTCAAGTTATAGTATATGATTAATATCAACACTCGTCACTTTTTCAATTACTATTTATCTTTTCGATAGTTAGTAGGGTGTCAGATTAGTCACTGTAGTCATTTAAAATCAAATTCAAAAATAATTATAAAATCAATTTTTCTAAAAATGGCTAATCTAAAAACGAAGTCAAATATGATTTTCTAGAAGGGTTTTACAAGAAAAATGTCTGCTAATTTGAAAACTATTTGAAATGAAAAATATGTAGATATTTTCTTTGAAAAACGATGCAATTACTAAATGTCTCAACATAAATCACATTCCACTAGTAATTTTTCTATCAACTAGATTACCAGTGTAATCTGCATCTGAATTTTTCTTTCACTCGAGATTATCATTAATTGAATGTTATAGACCAGACTGTGAAATTTTCAACAATTTCTTGAAATCTTTTTTTCAACTTTTCAAATGAATATTCTTTTGAATTTTAATTGAAGCCGTGCCAATAAACAAAAAACTATGGATATAGAGTCAGCCGTAAAATAACCAAATGTATTATCATGTACCAATAAAACACTATCATTAATCCAAACTAATACATATGAAGTAGTTCAAAGATTGTAGAGATTTTTATAGTGTTCTTGGCATAAGAATTTAATTGGCCAACAATTTTGAATAAGTCAGAATCAAAGTCATCATTCATTTCATCATCACATTACTGGCTGATTTAATTCAAATCTGATATGGTGCAGATTATCACATTAATATATTCTTCAAGATGAATATACCATTACCTCTTTTACCTTTACGATATTTTTTCGTTGTTGTCCATTGTGATTCTGTCACCTTTGTACTAGGCTAAGGAACTTTGCTTTGTCGCCCGTTGTGCTTCTGGAATAGGCAGAATCCAGATAGCACCATTGTTGTTGCTTAGCCTGCCACCACTCCGACATGATAAAAGATTTTTGTGACCTATTTGTTTTTGTAGGTCCATGATTGTTAGTGGTAGAATATTTTGGAAAATAATTTCGTAGAGACCCAAAACTATTTATATATGTTCCTTTCGGTACCTAGTTTTTTAACTTTGAGATAATTTATATTTGTGCCTTTTGGAACCCAAATTGGTATAGTTTTCACGTGTTTGGGTCAATACCAACAATTGTTTTGATTGTGTCTAAATTTTCTACAAATTGTGCACATTGAATTGACTTGATTAATTTTTCTTTTAACAGGTTCAAATTGATTATATCCAAGTCCTTGTCTAACTGTATTGACAGTTTGTTTCCCTAAGAGCATATTCAACAATTTTTCACTTTTGGAAAATTTATCTAAAGTCGTTGACAGATGTTGGACTTGTGTTTTGAGAGATTCATTTTCATTTAATAATTGTATGCACTTTTTAATAGAATTTTCCCTTCTTGTATTTTCACTTTCTTTCAAAATCAGAATTTCGTTTTCAAGCGATTTAATTTTGATTTCTGATTTTTTTAATCTCTTCTTCGAATGTTGGACACTTATCACACTTAGGGATCCTACTTTGATAGTTTTTAACTAATTGTTTAAGCTGTTCATTTACTTCTATCAAACTATCTCTTTGTGATTCAATTTTAGCATACTTCTCCTTAAGACGTTCAAAGCACCCATTTACCTCATGAAAATATATAAGTAATTCTGAATGAGTAAGTTTTGATACCTCACTTGGCTCGTCATCATCACTGTCAGTTATTTCACCATGAAGACACAAATTTGTTTTTTCGCTCTCACTGCCAGTGCTATCACTTCCATCTTCATTGCTTTCATCCCAAGTAGCTGCAAAACTTCACCTTTTCAGTTTCTTTCCTTGGCAGAGTTGATTTTAGGGACAATTTGGATTGATATGACCTGGTTTATTGCACTTGTGACAAATGACTTTCTGCTCTTCTGGGTTGTCTAGTTCTTTGTTTATTCTGCTCTTTATTTGATGATTTTTGGCCGGATTTCCATATTTGCGACTCCACTTTTTGAATCTTTTTATTAATAGTGCTAGTTCTGCTTTACCATCATCATCATCTTCACTTTCAGATGTCCCTTTAAGAGCTATTGATTTCTTTCGAGTGTCTCCTCCTTCACGTTCTTCCTTGACTTTCATCTCTAGCTCGTAAGTGGTGAGGTTTCCGATGAGTTCTTCAACTTTCATTTGTTTTAAAACTTCTTATTCTTGAATGGCAGTTACTTTGGCTTCAAAACTTCGTGGAAGGATTCCGAGCATTTTTCGGACTATCTCCAATTCCGTGTATGATTTTCCAAGAGCCTTTGATTTGTATACGATATTGGAAAGTCGTCCGTACATCTCTTTAACATATCTTCCTTCGCCATTGTGAAGTTCTCATATTCGCTGCTTAGCCTGGCAAGGCGAGATTCTTTGCCTTGAGACGTTCATTCATGAGTCACTTTGAGTGTGTGCCATATTTCCTGCGCAGTTGAATAATGTAAGACACGATTAAATTCAAATTAATCCAATGAACACATAATAGAATTCATAGCTTAGCATTAGCATTTTGTAATTTATTTTCTAGCTCTGCCCATTGATCCTTCAGTTTATTTATTTCCTAATTATTTACAATTATAGTTGGTGCTCTATACCCTGTCTCAACAATATCCCAAGCGTCAATGGTTTTCAGAAAAATTTCCATCATATTTTTCCAGTAAGCATATTCACCATTTAAAATTGATGGTCTAACTATGGACTGACCCTCCACAAAAGCATTATTAAAAGAAGCCATTTTAAAAATTCAATTTTTTAAAAATAAATTGGTTTTTAAAAAATCAAACTTTTTAAAATGCCTTTTGTTCCTAGCTCTGATACCACTTGTAGGATCGATTTCACCCTAGAGGGGGGTGGATAGGGTGATGTTATCAATTATAAAAATTTATCGCGGAAGTTTGCATAAAATAATTTCAATGCAGATATATCAGAATAATAACAGCACAGATAAAATAAAATAATAAGTGCAGAAATAGAACAATACGGAATTTACCCAGCTTCGGCAAAACTCTGCCTACGTGTTGCCCCCAAGGTTTCTACTAGAAATTAAGCAGTCATACACTTACACACGTAAACTCGTGACACTCGCTATCGATTAGCCTTAACTCTATGCTCAAAACCCTGCCACAATTCAGGTACTGAGTTGCAAATTCTCAAACTACACCACGTAGTTTGTCCCCTAGTCACACGACTATAAATTACACTGAAGTTTGAAAGGAAAAATACAATTTAAAAACAAAACTAAACAAAAACCCTACTTAAAGAATTATAAGCCTTATAATTATAAACCCAATACAAAGGCCGACCCAAAGTATTCTTCCTCTTTTTCTTTTATCGGCCCGTTCCTTTGTGCTTGTGATAATGGCGTCTCTCGTCCGTTCGTTCCTCTGAAATTAGGGTTTCGAAAATTGAAGTGCGCCTGTTTCTGTCGATTCGATTGATGATGCTTCAATTTCCTCTTTCTCTCTGTCGATCTCCTTCGGCAAATTCAAATCGATGCTTTCTTCTTTGCACTCGGCTCGTTCAATTTTAATTGAGTTCGGAGTTGCTTTGGTATGTAATTTGTTACTTTTGCTTTACTGTTTTTGCTTCCTTGAACTCGATGATTTCGTAGCCGATGATGAATGGGTTTATATAGGGTTTGATTCCCTATAATTTCATTCGAATTAATTTACGAATTCCGATAATATTTGTGCTTGGTCGTTGATCTTCGTATGGATGCTTGTGATGATTTCTGACTTTGTCAAATTCATATATTTGTTAGTTGATTCCCACGGTATTGATTTCTGACTTGGTTCGATTTCATGGCCACCACGATTTGCTGGCCTTTGACTACGGTCAATTGCTTACGGCTTCGACTTGATTTCTAATTGCCTTCGTAGTTGAACTTGCCACTGTTTGGTTTCTGGCACTTTATTGACTTCGGTCATGGTGATTTTGTGTTGAAACTACTGCTTTGAATTGTCATTTTTAAATTTGACTTTGGTATAAAAAATTGTCTTTGGCTTGTTTCATTTAAAATTTCTAAAACTTCTGTCATTTGGAAATTTCTTTGAGATATTGTTTTGTTTGCATCATTAATATGCATTTGTTGTGGACTTCATGTAGCTTGTCTGATCTTTGTAAAAGTTCCGTCTTTGTTTGAAACTGCTACGTAAAAATGTTCGACTTGAACTATTTGCATATGAACTGATATGTGCTTGTGCACGTATTCTATTTGTCACTATTGCATTTCATATATATGTTTCTTGGTCGTACTGTCCACCTGAGTTCATATGCATTGATGCTGATTTTCATGTATGCCATTTGAAGTGATCTATTTCCATATGGTCTGGTTCACTAAGTCATTTGGTTGACACACTTCAAGTGGTCTGTAGTTGTACATTCACATATGTACTTGCATATGTATGTATGATGTGTTATTCATGTTGTTCATTCTTGTGGAATTTTTAACTTGATGCATTGTTCACTGTATTTCATGTTGTCTGGTCTTGCTTGCATTGTTTCATTTAATGATCTGACTGCATATATACATGCTGTTTCACACATGTATGTATCTGATTTTGTTTGAAGTTGCACTGCTTGTCTAGAGTTTTGCTGCACATGTATATTCTTGTCCACTCATGTATATATACATGTCTTTACTATGTAGTCTGCACATATTGATTCAGCCGAGCTTGCACTTGTATCAATCCATATCATTGCATTCACCACTTTGCATTGGTCATTGCATATTTTGTTTGCATATTTTCTGGTTTCACTGTTTCATTCGAGTCTGTGCATTGAGTTCTTATTTTCTTTGATAGATTGCATTCATTGATGCATCACTTCGACTAGATTTGAAGTTTAAACAGTATTCTTGAATCTGTATTTGATTCTTGATGCAGCCTTGGTCGACACTGAATTTTGATGCTGTTTCCATTCATTTGTGCACTTGTATTTTTGGATTGCACCTGTGTTGTCCACTGTTGCATTCATGTATACATGATATTTGAGTCTGCACTGCAAGTTGTACCTGTTCTTTTGGCACTACTTACTGGTCCAGTTTCATTTGAACTTTGTTATGCTGACTTGTATTCACAAGCTGTTCTGGTTCGCTGTATTATACTTGTAGTCTTCATCCATGTACTCTGGTTGCCATGTATATGAAGCAGTGTTGCATTCCTGGTTTGAACCGTGACTTCATTCACAGTTTGAATTCAAGTGTACATCCAATTTTTTGGTCGACGTTGTGTTGTAGTTGTCTTGACCATTTTCATGAACTTGCACATGTGTTGAATCCAGCTTGGAGCTCGGGTTTGACCTTATGCAGATATTGTGACATTATTTTTATTGCACTTGAGTTGAACCCAACTTTTGATTTGGGTTTGACTTGTGCGCCCCTGTCCCTGTAATTTTGTCAAGTGTATATTGGTGTGCACGGCCTTGTGGCATGTACAGTGATACACTGTGATGTCACAAGCTGTTCGTGTATAATGAATTCAAATTTAAATGATGACGAACAACCCAAATAACTGAGGCAAATATTATTTTCAAAATCCACATTTTATTTTATACTGAAAAATATTTCCTTTTCAATTTTACTGCGTCAGTATTTATTTTTGCAGATTGCTCAGATGCTGGATTCAATCTAGAATAAAGTTGTAGATAAACTACGAGTGAATGAGCGATATGTAGTGAGGTGTATTTATAAATGATAAATTGTGATGTAATCGAATTTGTACTGTATTTGTATATATATGGTGAGAGTTCACATTTGTACTATTCAAAATTGTAATAAATATTTATTTGAATAAAATATCTGTTTGAATTTAAATATTGTGTTATTTATTTTATTCAGCAAATATTTATTTAATTATGTGAAACATAAAATAGTACATTAACAAATACATTTAAATGAATATATATATATATATATATATTTATTATCATCAAACAAAAATCATATACTCGCATATTCAACAACAATCACGTGCACTTCACAACATGATTTTCATCTATTCTTTGTGCATTAGCCACTAATACTTTGGTATTTGGTTTTCTATTGGTGCGATGTCTCAATCTCGAGATTTTGATCGCCATAGGAGCTCCTCGATGCAACGCAAATCCAAACATGATTCGGAATCAGGTAGACGTAGAGATACGGATGACCATTGAGAAAGGATTAATCATTCGAGAGATTCTTTATCTTTAAAACATAAATCCCATCTTGGTCGTCCCATTGGGAAGTGCAATCTAATCTTCTTATGCATAGTGGCGATCAGACCTCTTTTTACGGTGCTCCAACTGTCATACCGCATGAGCGGTATTCTGATTCATCCAGCTCCAAGCAGTCCCGTGACCGCAGGTAGAGCAAAAGTCCAATTGCATTTCCAATCCATCTTTGCTGACAGTTGCTCCTGAAGCTTCCACAGTAGAGAAATTTGTCGCACTTAAGTTCTATCATATGCATCAACGACGTTTTTGTTCAACGTGAATGTTCCAGCGCTTGTCAGAAAAGATCTCTGAGGTGTCTATTGAGCGACAGCATGGAATCGATCGCCTAAAGCTAGAGGGGATCCACGATAAAGATATAATCAAACATCAAGACACTTAGATCTTGGACCTGATGGTAAAACTGAATGGACAAAAAATAATGGTAAGGAAACATCTAAAGTGGTGATTTGTTTAGAGGCTGCCCGCAAAAAGGAACTTGATGCTGATTTCAACCGCAGCAGTGCACCTGCCTTGGAAAAGGATACTTTACAAAAGGAGAAAAATGTTCTAGCATTCCGCATTAAGGAGCTTGATGAACTTCTTAAGAAGAAGAGGGAAGAGAAAATCAAAACTCAAGATCAATCGCAAAGATATTATGAAGAGGCTATTGAGGCCCGGATTTTGAAGATTAAGCTTGATGAACAACTTGCTCAAATTGAAGTCCTTAAAGAAGCGGCGACGGAAGCGAGTCACAATAAGATAAGAGAACAACTGAAGGCCCGTGTAGAGGATGCCAAGGAAGCCGGTCGGAATGAAATCAAGGGCATGCTGATATACTGATCATTGAATACAATGCTAAAATCCTTCTCCACCATGATCTGAGCTTTCTTAGTGAGGGTTATCTTGAGTTGCTTCCCGTGGCTTGGGAATATACCGTTAAAATGAAATTGAAAACCCTCGACGAAGCTGATTTGGACGAAGAGAAACTAGTGTGGGAGATCCTTTATGGAAATGAACCTGTGGAACTTATTGCTACGAGACTTCAATATTTCAACATTCTAGCACCTTCCGAAAAAGGAAAAATATCGCTGAGTCTTCGGATTCTAGTCCCAAGGACCCCTCTTTTTTTCAAGCAGGCAGAGCATAAGTTTCTTTTGGCCTAGGATAGGATCCGAGCAATGATTCGAAAAACCAGATTATCAATCTGAGGTGCCGACCCCTATTCTGGAAGGGAGCACTCCGGCGACAATGGAGAGTCAGCCGGACTTAGGTATTCCACTTTACTATCCACTTTTTGGGTGGTTTCATTATCCATACCTAACAGTATGGGCTTATCTTCTTATTTCCACAAATCTGCAGGACTTCAGGGTCCTAGCCAAACTCCAAAAAGTGATGCCGCCATGGAGCGACAATTGACATCTACTGAGATTCCGATGGCCACCGATGCTCAAGGGCACAATGCTCAAGTTATCGGAGCACTCGATGATGATAAATCCGAAGATCCGCCATCGCTGGATGAATGCAATGATGTTGTGATCACCGACACCACAAAATATACCGATGAGCTCATCTTAAAGGAGTGCATCAAGAGGGGGGAGATGTTGAGAAAACAACCAAGACTGAACCCGTCGACGTTGATATCGACGATCCAAATTACATTCTATTACATGTCATCCCACCTGGCGGGTCGATTCTCAAAAAAAATCCCTCACTCTTTTGAAAGCTTTCCCTCCAAAGGCGGGTAAGGATCGAGGAAATGGATAGGTGGAAGCTCGGGTAGCGCCTCTACCAAAAACTCCAAAAAGGAGAGTTTAAAAATAAATAGTCGTCGCTTCGGCTCTATTCATACATAACTCGTATAGTTGTCTTCCCTTTTGTTGGCCGTGATTGTACGAATCCAGCCTCCATTTTTCAAATAAACTTGTATCATAATTTTAAATCTTATTATGCAAATAATTTTTTTGTTTTCTGTTAAACTCTCATATGAATTGTTACTTAGCTAGTTGAGTTATTACTTTCCATTCAGTGTTCCTATAATCAGTTGCTCATTGATTCAGATATCAATTCCCTAATTCTATCACATGGCCTCCACTTGGGCATGGCCTTGAGTCGAACCAAACTCAAAATTTGTGCCATTGTGTTGCACTGTCAGATTCAGCAGTTTGAATGATTATATTCCTTCCCCTAGTCTTGGGTTAGCAAAATTAAACGATGGATGGTCAAACTCCATCCTTTGCAAATTTATACTTCTCCAGTCGGTTTCAAGCCGGAGTTCAAGGAATAGTAAATGATCAAACCACACTCATTTATTTATTTATACTCATATCTACACCCTGAGGATAAAAGTTAGTAGGATGTCGAATTGCACCCGACTTGTGTTTATACTCCAGTCCGCACTGTAGGGATAAGAGTTAGTTAACCGTTGGTCGAATTGCACCCGCTTGTGTTTATACTCCAATCCGCACTTTAAGGACTTAAAGTTATTTCGGAAATTAGTTGAATCGTACTTTTCTTAATTGATTGATTTGCCCCTAAGTCCGGAGGTAACTTAGCCTGCGATCGGTTGTGTCACGATCACTTTCGATTCATATTTGTCCCATCATTTGATAGGATTAAGTTGGTTATTGGATGGTCAAACCACATCCATCCCTCGTTAGGCATTCCATCCATCGGGTTGTGAACATGGATCATTAAATGAATAGTCGGACCATTCTAATTTCGTTTAGTTCAATCGTGAACTTATGTACTTGGCTTGCTCAAACTTTGGGAACCAGCTCGAACATGTCAATACTAGTTAGTTTAGTATCATAACTAATATGTATTGCTATAACAAACACAGAAATAAAGGAAATTCAAAACTTTGTTTTCCAAATGGAAACAAATGACCTAATTTTTCTTATTGCATATCTTTGAAAATCAAATACTAAATCAAATCTTGAAATTAAATACAACTGAATGAAAAAGAAATAAACTAAGTGAAATAACATCGTAAATGCTCACTATTCCATGCCCTTGGGAGTGTGATGCCATCACCAGTCGCTTGCTTAAAAGTTCCTTATCCAAGGCTTTGTTCATTGATGTATGATCCTTCTCAAGTAGGATTCATATGCGACGGGGCATGAAAAATCTGTTTCAAGATTAGATCATCGATTTCAAAGGTTTTTGGTCGGACTTTGGTGTTCTAGTATTGGGCGACTCGGTGTCGGTGCGCAGCTGCCCTCAAATGAACTTCTTCACGCTTCTCATCTACAAAGTTTAGAGATTCCAAGAGATCTTAATTTATTCTAGGATCATAGTAGGTCAGATGATGAGAAGGAACTTCGAGATCAACAGGAACAAAGCTTCTAAATCGTAAGTAAAGGCGTATGGAGAATGGACAGTTGCAGACTTATGGGTGGCTATAAGCCCATAGTGCTATTAGGAGTTCATCTACCCACTTGCCTCTGACCTTCTCCAAACGCTTCTTCAGAGTGGAAATTATAATTTTGTTTACAGCTTCAACTTGTCCATTGGCTCAAGGGTGAGTGACTGGTGCGAATCACTTTTCAATATGATGCTGACGGTAGAAGTCTTTGAATTCAGCACTGTCAAATTGAGTACCATTATCTATTACAATAGTTCATGGAAGATCGAAATGGCAGATGATGTTCCGAACAATGGTTGATTACTTTCTTTGTTGTGATCATAACTAATTGTTCTTCTTCGACACATTTGGTGAAGTAGTCAACTGTGACGACGGCATACTTCGCACCGCCTTTAGAGATAGGTAAGGAACCAATAATATCTATGCCCCATATGGCAAACGGCCATGGATTGAACATTTGTGTAATTTGCATCGATGAAGCTCTTGGACTTTTTGCATGTATCTAGCACTTGTCGCATGGTTTTACATAAACAGCACATCTTAGTTAACAGTTGGATGTAATACCCATAATGGAGTATTTCCATTGCTAGAGCCCCCTCCCCCCCAATGTGATCACCACAATCTCCTTCATGAATTTCCTTTAGGACTCATTTTATTTCATCATAAGCGATACAACGGAGCAGGGAAATGGAAAAATCCTTTTTTTACATAACTCCTTCCTGTATGATATATCGTGAAGCTTTGTGAAGAACTTGTCATTTTGCATTCCTTCGTTCGGGAAAGATTCCCTATAGAAAATAGTATTTAATCGGAGTTATCCAAGACTCCTTCTTAGGTTCCTTCTCTAGTATCTGGTCGATGTCCATGGAGCTTATGCTCAGAGCATACTTCGACTAGAACTAAGCCCATCCACTGCGCATTCCTCATGCTAGCAAACTTCGCCAATGAATCAGCCTCCCTGTTTTGATCCCAAGGATTCTTTGTAATATCATAGTACTCAAAGTCAGTCAACAACTCTTCGACTTGGGTATAGTATGGAGCAAGCCATTGTCCTTTAGTTTGGTAATCTCCCCTGACTTAACATACTACCAATTGTGAGTCACAAAAGATTTCAAGAGACTTTATCTCAGTTCTTTGGCGAATTTAAATCCAACAATCATACTCGGCTTTGTTGTTTGTTACAGGGAAATCAGGCTTAAAACTTAGCAAACTGACAGATCTTCAGTTATAAACACAATTCCAGCTTCAAAAAAATGATATATAACTTCCACCATGTGATAGCGGTTTCAAAGCTCTCTAAGAAATTATCTCGAGCAGTAAATTCTGCTATAAAGTCCGCTAGTGCCTGACCCAAGATAGCCTCCGAGGAAGATAAGTGATGTCGAATTGGCTAAGTTCGATATTCCACTTGAGTAACCTTCCAGACGTCTCAGTCCGCTGTATGACTTGTCATAATGGCTGGTCAGTGTAAACATTGAAAGGATGTGCCTGAAAGTAGGGGTGGAGCTTTATGAAGAAATCAACAAATATTATGCCAATTTCTCACTTTGTATATTTCTTTTCAGCTCCTATCAATTGCTTGCTAACATAATAGACTGGTCTCTGGATTTGATTCTCTTCGCGAAGCAACACATCACTTATAGCGTGCACGGACGTGATTAAGTAGATATATAATCTTCATGATCCACTAGCTTTGATAAGATGGGAGGTCTGTCTAAATGGTTCACCAAAGCTTGAAATGCATCTCTGCGGTCCTTATGTCCATTGGAAATTCCTTTTTCCTCTCCTAATCAAGTCAAAGAAAGGAATGCATTTGTCGGTATCTCTAAAAATAAATCGACTTAGGGTAATAGCCTTCCCATTCAGAGTCTGTACTTGTTTCATAGTCTTTGGCGCTTGGCTAGTGCGAATAGCTTGGATCTTATCGGGATTAACTTCAATTCCGCAAGCATTGATGATGAAACCCAAGAACTTTCCCGATGCAAAGCCAAAAGAACACTTCAGAGGATTAATCTTCATTTTATAATATCGGAGGATGTCGAACATTTCTGCCAAGTCTCTAATGTGGTCATTAGTCTGTCATGACTTCACGAGAATATCATCTACATATACCTCCATTGTTTTTTCGATCCGATGATTAAACATTCTGTTGACTAGGTATTGGTAGGTTACTCTTGCATTCTTTAGTTTGAACGGCATTACCACATAGCAATATAATCCAACATCGGTAATGAAACTGGTGTGCTCTTGATCGAGAATATGCATCGAGATTTGGTTATGTTCTGAATACCATCCATAAAAGATAGCAACTTGTATCCCACGGTTGAGTCTACCAGCCGGTCGATCCTTGGAAGGGATTAGCATGCCTTGTTCTTGTTCGAGTATTCAATACATGTCTACCATTTCCCATTCGCCTTTCTCACAAGTATAGGATTAGATACCCACTTCTGGTAGAGGCATCGTGAATAAACCCGTTGTCTTTGAGTCAATCCACCTCCTCTTTAAGAGCAGCAGATCTCCTCGGATCCATGCCACGTCTTTTTACTTCATAGGGACATCCTTGGGTCGATATTCAACGCATGGCTTGTAATTGCAGGCGAGATCCCACACATGTCAAAGTGAGTCCAAGCGAACATGTCGAGATTCGCTTGGAGAAATCCAGCAAGTTTTTCATCATCGGAGGGCTGAGCTGCGATCCGATTATTAGGATATATGACGGGACATCGTGGCTGACTGTGATGTAAATCGTCAACCCGGTCAATGTAGCCTTGGTCTCTTTAGACTCCTCCTCCTCATCTCTTGGATCTATGTCTCTATAGAACCTACCACGGTGCTCGAACCAAAGCTCGGGCGCTAGTTGTCAATCTTCAGTGGCTTAGCTACGACTAACTTGTCCACATCCTTACCTTTCTCCTTCTGTTGAGCATCCCTCAACTCAGCTATATAATAGGCAAGCCCGATCTCTTGATCACCATGAAAAACTCCAACACCATTATATGTCGAGAACTTCAAAGTCAAACACCATGGGCCAAGAGCTTCCCGAAACTCAGCTAGGGTCCGTCGGTCCAGAAAAACTTTATATGAAGAGTCAACATCCAAGGCAACGAAAGGAAAAAATTTACACTCTCATACGGTCACTTTCCCCTAACTCTATAGGTAATTCAACATATCTAACAGCTTTAGTCGTAGCACCATTAAAGCTATGAATCCGGACTTTAGATGGTTTCAAGTCCTTGACTTCCATCCTCATCCGGTCATAAGATTTTTTGAAAATTATATTTACATGACTTCCATAGTTAACCAATATACTTCTCACTAAAGCAGGGTCAATCATGGTTGATATGACCATTGGATCGATCGTTGGAGCCTCCACCTTGTCTGCATCTTTATTTCTGAACACGATATCATCTACCATTGTATGTTGCTATTTTGCCGGAGATCCATCTTCCGTACTCGAATAACATTTAAATCCACATGCTTAGTTATGATAATGTAGTGCTCTATCTAATGCAAACTTTTATCAGCCGGATGTGGTTCTACGACCATTGTACCGATTACCAATCTTCCACCAGTCTGCGTAGGCTCCTTAGCCCTATGCGATGCTTTTCCTCGGTCGGAGTCAGATGTTCCCTACCTGCCATCCTATGGGGTTTTTATAGACTATTATAACTTCCTTTCTCGAACCAACTTTTCGATAATATACTAGAGATGCCTAATTCATTTGTGTTATGTCCATAGCATTCATGAAACCAACAATATTTTCTGGTTGTTTCTGCTTCTCCATTGATTCTTTTAGAGGTGGCTTCCTATACTGCATGGTGTTGCAAGTAGACAAATAGATATTCTTTAGTGATGTATCCAGTGACGTGTAAGTATCATACATTAGATTCCTAGGCTTCCCTCTTTAAGAATCCCTCTTTCATTCTCCGCTCCTATCTCCGCCTTTCTTTTATCGATTTGGTTTGTTCTGAACGTTCACTTGAACTTTTTCATTGCTATTATCAGACTGCTTCACTGCAATATTACTCTATACTCCCTCTCCACTTGGTCCCACATCATACTTCTTCCTGAAGCATCCGGCTTCATCCTTCCTCAAATAGTGAGTTGCCTTTATGTAAAAGCGCTCCAACATTGCATGTGGCTTTGCAGCTAATCAATCGCCAAAATCAGGCTCTGGATCAATCCTCTTATTATTGCATGGTCATTCCGATTACTGATTTTATAACAGTTGTATGGAATCTCTCCTAATAATTTTTCAACGATTCTCCCGGAGCCTGGATCATGATGGACAGGGACATTACATCTTTGGGGTGAGTTGCATGCATATGGAACTGCTCCACAAATCTTATTGCCAAATCATCAAATCTAGAGATCGACCATGGAGGTAACCTTGCATACTAGATTGATGCTATTCCAGAGAGGGTAATGGAAAAACATCTACACTTGGTTGCATCAATTGCTTTTGGAGAATCCATCAACCATTCATATCTCATGATGTGCTGCCTGAGGTTAGTTTTTTCCTCGTAAGCAGGCATCGACGGCATGTTGAACCTCTCAGATACTCTGCATGTAGGACATTGTTAGTGAATGAGGTATGGCTTCTGGGTATTCCCTAGTCATCATTGGTCAAGCCTTAGCTCTCTCTCACCAACTATCTAACCTTAGCCGACAAGTCTGATGTTTAGATAGTTAGTGCTAAGCAGTGGTCATGTTCCAACTTACGTAAATGGTCTGTTCGATGTCTACAGGCCATTCCATTACTTCTTAGTTTAGCATTTTTCAATGTATATCTCATAAATTCACTTCCTCGTTATTCCAAGGAAGCATTTGGTCAACATTAACTGAACTGCATCATCCAAATCAGCATCTATAGCTTTAGCTTGAATCTTAGTGTGCATAGGTAAGATCCCTCCTTTGGAGGAGGGATCGGTACCGATCCCTATGGAAGGATCGACACTAATCGATCCTAGCAAACCATGATGGTCTACCTGTTAATTCCTCGAAGTTTATGCATGATATCTATCTATTCTATGATGCCTGTGGCTATGATACTCGTCCAATGAACTAGAACTCTCTGATGCCGAGTATGGGGTAGGATCCCTCCTAGCTTTTCCCCGCTATTGCAGACTGAGTTGGTTCATTAGGTTAATATTGGATTAAATCTATTGATTTAATTATCGATGGCTATCTATTATAACTCTCATTAGATTCTAGAATTCATCTTTTATAATGGAATCGGCTGGATTCCGGACTTCAACCAGATCAGCATTCACATCCATTGGTTGACTGCTTGGGACTCCTTACTGGATGCTAGTATTCTTGTTTCCTTTCGTGTTATGAGAAGTTGATCTAGTGTTCCTCACCATTGTCGATAGCTTTGCTTAGATTTTCTCAAGTCTATATAAAAAGAGCAAACTTCCTGATAAGAACTATGGATCCCCTTCGAGGTATTTATGCAATCCAGTAGGAATAGAGGACTCCTAATAAGCTGAAATAATGGTTCAACGAAAGCACCAAAATGTTTACACCAAAAGTTGGCATAAACACCCAGTAGGGGTTTTGGAGAGAAATAAATGAAGAATATAAAATGAAAACATAGGATAATAACAGATAAAAAATAGTAAATTGAAAGAATAACATGCACATATTGATTTATAGTGGTTGACATTGTTTGCCTATGTCCACTTTTAATAGTTTGCTTTATTAATCACTTTTTAATTTGAGTACAATAGAGATCAGAGATGAAAATCCTTAGTTACAAAAGAATATACAGCAAAAAGCAGCGTAAAGGTCTCAGGAAGGAACAATCAATCTTGTATTTATAGACAAAGATGACCAAATATGTCTCTAAAAACTCAATAGAAGGACCCTCAAAGCCATATGGATCCACAAGAGGCATCGCATAGCCCAATTCTCAAAAAAGAGGGATTGGTACCAATCCCTTCTTTAGTTAAATTTTTTGGAGTGATCCATATGGTGGCTTCCTAATGCTAAAATACGCTTAGCCTCCAAATTTCATGCTAATTGAACCAGTAAATCTTGAGATATTGCTCGATCTTTGTTCCATCATGGTTTGCTTGTTGAGTTTTGTTGATCCCTTCCGAGGGAAGTATACCGATCCCTCTAAGTTCAGATCTGTGAGGTACGATTCCTAGGGTAGGCTCCCTAGGGTCCCTAAGTCTTGCTAATAAAATTTCATATGCATTAGACTTGTGGGTCTTGAGATATTAATTGTTTTCTATAGGAATGCTCGCACACCTTAAAACATGTTGATCCCTATTATTGGAGCTAATTAATGCCAACCCCTTCCATGTTCATATTTCATGCTTTGAACATTCTGACTTGCATATCTATCAAGTTCATTCAACCTTGACTTCAAGTTGCCATTTTTACTTGACTTCTGGGTCACACAATCATCATTTTGGAGTCATCGGTCTTAATGGCAGTCGAATCTAACTTGTGCAATTAGTTCAATATGGCTGGGTTAAAATTTTGAATAACACTCTCTAATGATAGGTATAGATGAAAATTCATCCTATGAAACCTCTAGTGAATATAGAAAGCTAACCATAACCTCATCTTATGGTAGGAAGTCAATCACTACCTTTCGCCGATCGTTAGCCCTAGTAATCACCAACAGCTACTTGCAATCCACCACCACCACATACTTCTTCAGTTGGTCCATCCCTAAGATAATACAAAATCTAAAAAACTTCAAAATAAAGAAATCATAAATGAAAGAGCATCTGTGAATTAATAAAACCAAACTATGACAAACTATACACAGGCTAGGAGGGCCTCCAATAGGGTTTATCGCTACTAATAATTGGTCAACAATTGGGTTCCAATCTTAGTCTATCTGCCAAGTCACTAGACATAAAGGAATGCAAAGCCCCATTATCAAACAAAACACGTATGGAAATACCATAAATAGAAACCCTAACTTGAATAGTGACACCCTTTATCTTTTGTTGAGGGAGCATTCGACGAAGTTGAAACATCTAAAGCATATGCCTTTACTATCTGCCTCTGCTTCACCAGTCCTGGGCACTTCTTTTGCAGATATCTTGCCTTATTGAAGTTATAACACTTCTTCCCTTTAGCTTTGCAATCCCTACTCAAATGAGCCTGATCTTCACATTTATAGAATATGTTAGTCCGTGAGATGATGGTTTTGATGAGAACAACCTTAGAACAGATTATAAAATATAAATACTAACATTTTAAGTTTAGATATATATGTATATGCAGGATTTAACCATGCAGGTACTAAGAATGAAAACTGTACAGTATAGAGATTCAAGATATCAAGATAAAATATCAAGATAGAAGACTCATGAGTATCGAGACTATCAAGAGTTCAAGATTTCAAGGATAAGTATTTTTTATTATTATTAGGAATTTTTGTTAAAGCTCGTAGAAAAGCACTGACATCTTAAAATCCAATTTATTCGTGGAATGGAATCCACTTCGAGCCCGTTAAAGGGATGGAACCCTAAGTAGGATGGAACCTACGAAAAATCTAGTGGAACATTGTTTTGTATCTACTAACTTTTATTCAAAACAATTTTTTAAAATTATATCCTGTTTTCAAAATGTTTTCAAAACTTTCCTTTTAAAAGATTCAAAACCCTCGATCCTGATTCTGAATAATTTTAGCCTCAAAAACATCTTTATTTTCAAAGTCAAATTACTCCTGATTTTAAACTATCTTTTTAAATAATACATTTAACTTTTAAATATTTATACTTAAATTTAAACATAAAATTATAGTTAAAATCTATATATATTATTCTTTATATTTACTTATGAATTTTAACTATAGTCTAGTATATTTATAAAGTTTAAAATAGTTTTTATATAAGATAAAGGTTATTTTCAAAGAAAATCAAAAACACCAAAAAATCCTTTGGGATGTCGACATGCCTAGCATGACCATGTCGACATGGTGACAGTTTGATTCAAAAATTCAAATTTCAAAAGAAGTGTCCATTCGCCATAACTCTTCATGAACGGTCATGGCTGTTGTTCTTCTATAAATAGGGGTCAGTTTCAACGAATTTTCAATCACTTTTTTCTGGTTTTCACTCCTCTTCTTCTTCCTCATTTCTTAATACATATTCATTACTCTACCGAAATCAACATTGAATCATACTCGATTACTTCTAATTTGATTCTCTATCGCTATCTCTATAAGATTCTCAGTGCTATTCAGAGTTATAGACTTCTTTGTAATCTATTAAGCGAGAAAAGGTGTGATTGTAGCCTTGGAAATCAATCAAAAGGGAAAAGGTGTGATTGTAGCCTTGGCAAATCAATTGGGTAAACTTGTGGCCCGGAAATCAAGAATCTCTACCCAGAGGATCGAAATTATGGAGGGTGCACCTCGCAGCCTTGAAACCGAGGGTGTAATTGTACAATTTCTTTTGAAAGGAAATCCATACTTGTGTTGCGGGACTGGATGTAGGGTAACTCTGAACCAGTATAAAATCCGGTGTGTTCTTTCCTTTACTGCTTTTATTTTATTTCTGCATCTGTGATTGTTTCTGTGATCTGTCTGTATATTACATACTTTTGTGTCTAAATTAACATAAGTTAAAAGATTTAGTAATTCTTTGTTAACACTATTCACCCCCCACTCTAGTGTTAACCTTAGCCTTAAGATCCGTAATCCGCATTTCTCACAATTGGTATCAGAGCAAGGTTTTCAAAGTTTCATAATCTGATTTTTGAAAAGTTTTCAAAATGGCTACCAACACTGGTACTGTTATTAACACTAGTATCCCTTTCACTAGCTTATTTGTAGAGTGTCATTCTTCTATCAGACCACCACTTTTTAATGGCAGTAACTATGCATATTGGGCATGTAGGATGAAAATTTATTTACAATCTACAGGATTAGACACTTGGAATATCACACAAACTGAATATTATGAACCCACAATTGGTTTTGCACAGTGGACTGCTGACCAAAAGACCGTTGCAAAAAATAATTCTAAGGTAATGAATATTCTGTTTTGTTCACTAGATAGAAATAAATTCAATAGAGTGTCAGTTTGTATGTGTGCATATGAAATTTGGAAAACTTTGCAGGTTACACACGAAGGAACAAGCAAAGTTAAACAGACCAAAATTTCCATGCTCACAAAACAGTTTCAATTATTTAAAATGAATGCTAATGAGTCTATTTCAGATATGTATAGTAGATTTCAGGATATCGTGCATTCTCTAATATCTTTGGGAAAGGAATTTTCTGAAGAAGATCAAGTCAGAAAAATTTTAAATTCTCTAACTCCAGAATGGGATCAAAAGACACTTGCGATCGAAGAGGCAAATGACATCGGTATTTTGAAGATGGAAGAAATAATTAAAAATCTAATGTCATATGAAGTTCAAATGATCGGGAGAAGAGAAAGTAAAGCATCTGAAAAGAAATCAATGGCATTCAATGCATTGACCGATGGATCAGAATCAAACAACGATAATGATGAAGAGATAGCTTCTATGACCAGAAATTTTAGGAGATTCCTGAAATACAGAAAGATGAATAATCTTAAGAGAAACAACTATAAGAATTCTGAAAATCAGAATATAGTGCCAAATAATGACAAGTGTTACAACTGTGATAAACCAGGCCACTTCAAAAGAGACTGTCCGTATCCAGAAAGGCAGAATCCTCCTATGAACAATGAACCAGCAAAGAAACGGAAGCGTGCATTTACTTCTACTCTAGATGACTCAGACTCGTCCTCAAGTGATAATGATCAAAAGACGAATAATTTGAATTTGTGTTACACAGCTGTTCACGACTCCGACGAATTCAGAGAATCAGACTCAGAAAAAGGTACACGTTTACAATACAATTGGTTGAAATTGCTTGCTTAAGATTAGTTGCTTGATTGTTTGATTGATTGATTTTGAATTGGTGTGTTGTTTGAATTTTTAAAATTATTTTCTATTTTTTATTATTTTTAATACTTTCTGGAATATATTATAAGTATAATAATATTTCAGAAATATATAATAGACATTAATAATAATAATATATATGTTAGAGATCTTAGGAAAAATCAATTCATGAAAATTCAAAAGCACATGTCGACATGGCTACCTGAATTTGAATTTCAAAATTTGAATTCAATGTTGAATTTCCCTCCACCTTTTCACTTCATTCAATTCTCTGAAAGGATACCTTTTGACCAAAGAATATGTCCTTTAAGAATCTATTTATTCACTATCTTTTATCATATCTTTTCACTTTCATTTTCAAATTCAAACTCTCTCTTCATAACTTCAAGCTCTCTACTCGCTACTCTAATGGCTTCTTCAAGTAACCCCTCAACCATGGGAATTTCCAGAAAAATCAAAGAGCAATTATTCAATGATCTAGGGACAGTTAAAGCATACATCAATTATGCTAACTATGCCAAAGTCCATCCCACAAAATTTGCTTTTTTTCAAGATTTTTCTTCTTATGAAATTGATTCTCTTTTTGCAAACAATGGTGTTCTTAGTCTTATTGATGCTTCTCAAAATGATTTTGTTTGCTATACTAATCTTGTCAAAATTTTCTATGCAAATTTAAATCACGAATTTTATGTTGGAAACGAAGATGAAATTTGGAGTAGTGTCAAAGGCACTCAAATTGTTTTGAATTGTGATCTTTTGGGTACCATTCTCAATTGCAAGAGTTCGGGAATGGATCTTTCTAACTTTAAAATTGATGAACATGATCGTGAGACATCACATCACATTTTCGAAAGAGATGATGATTTTGATTTTAAAAAATAGAAATTTTCGACCAAAAGCAAGGAAGTAGTTACTCTGGATTATATCAATTCTGAAAATCAAGCTGCCTGATATCTTAACAAAACCTTTAAATGAATCAATATTTACTAAATTAAGAAGAGAATTAGGAATTTGTTCAATAATCGAAATATAAAATATAAATAACAAGTATAATTAACAATTGGTATCAAAATAATTCAAGGAGTTAAATTTTAAAAAGACCATGTCGACATCCCCTGGGTATACATGTCGACATATAATGTTTTTGATTTTTTTTAAATTTTCCCACCAAAATTCAAAAATTTAGTTATATATTCTTCTCAATTTCGACTTTTCATTCATTCTCTCTGTTTTCTCTTCATTCTCTCTTCTGAAATAAATAAAATCATAGCTTCATCCTCAAAATCAAACATAAAATCAACTTTCTCATTTTCCTCTCCTACTTCTGGTCCATTCCAATGCACCACTCTTGCTCATGTAACGAAAATAGAGGAGTCTATTATTGATGTACTTCAGATGTTAACTGAAATTCAAGTAACTCAACTTCGTATGGCAAAGGAACAGGAAAGGCAAGATTCTTAGGAATTTGCAAAAATTCCAAATGAACAATCAGACCAACCCTATCTTGATCGATGAAGACTCTTCACTCAATCAAGAACAAGAGGCCAGCGATGAAGAAGAAGAAGAAGAACCCATGGAAGAAGCACACGATGAGGATGATGACCAAGTAGTGTGTGTTGGAGAAGTGTGTTTCGACAAAAATGGAAACTTATCGAACAACGTGGAAATTTCTCTTTCCACTATCCAAACTGTTCGATTCATAGATCTCCTATGTTTAGAAACACACATTAGTTTCTTCTCTTTCCTTCCGTTGTTGTTTATGTTTTTATGTTTTCCAAACGCAAATGTAAATACAACCATATACGTAATAAATAACTCGTGTTCTTATATGTGTTTTTATTATAAGTATTATTGTGAATTCTTAGTTAGGATAGTTAATAGTTTAGGACTATGTTTTAGTATTAGACCTAAGTGTTGATTATTTATGACAACACTATCATTATAATCACATGTCATAGAGTAATAGTTTTAAGGGGAGTTATATAGTTTGGAGCTATCTTGTTTAGATAAAGTTTTTGTTGATGACAAAGAGGGAGAAATATAAAATAGGATAGTTAGGTATAGATTAAGGGGGAGTTATTAGGATAGAAATAACATTTTATAAACAAAGGTTGTCATCATCAAAACAGGGGAGATTGTTAGTCCGTGAGATGATGGTTTTGATGACAACAACCTTAGAACAGATTATTAAATATAAATACTAACATTATAAGTTTAGATATATATGTACATGCAGGTATTAAGAATGAAGACTGTACAGTATAGAGATTCAAGATATCAAGTTAAAATATCAAGATAGAAGACTCATGTGTATCGAGACTATGAAGATTTCAAGGATAAGTATTTTTTATTATTATTAGGAATTTTTGTTAAAACTCGTAGAAAAGCACTGGCATCTTAAAATCCAATTTATTCGTGGAATGGAATCCACTTCGAGCCCGTTAAAGGGATGGAACCCTAAGTAGGATGGAACCTACGAAAAATCTAGTGGAACATTGTTTTGTATCTTCTAACTTTTATTCAAAACGATTTTTTAAAATTATATCTTGTTTTCAAAATGTTTTCAAAACTTTCCTCTTAAAAGATTCAAAACCCTCGATCCTGATTTTAAATAATTTTAGCCTCAAAAACATCTTTATTTTCAAAGTCAAATTACTCCTGATTTTAAACTATCTTTTTAAATAATACATTTAACTTTTAAATATTTATACTTAAATTTAAACATAAAATTATAGTTAAAATCTATATATATTATTCTTTATATTTACTTATGAATTTTAACTATAGTCTAGCATATTTATAAAGTTTAAAATAGTTTTTATATAAGATAAAGGTTATTTTCAAAGAAAATCAAAAACGCCAAAAAATCCTTTGGGATGTCGACATGCCTAGCATGACCATGTCGATATGGTGACAGTTTGATTCAAAAATTCAAATTTCAAAAGAAGTGTCTATTCGCCATAACTCTTCATGAATGGTCATGGCTGTTGTTCTTCTATAAATAGGGGTCAGTTTCAACGAATTTTCAATCACTTTTTTCTGGTTTTCACTCCTCTTCTTCTTCCTCATTTCTTAATACATATTCTTATCGTTACTCTACCGAAATCAACATTGAATCATACTCGATTACTTCTAATTTGATTCTCTATCACTATCCCTACAAGATTCTCAGTGCTATTCAGAGTTATAGACTTCTTTGTAATCTATTAAGCGAGAAAATGTGTGATTGTAGCCTTGGAAATCAATCAAAAGGGAAAAGGTGTGAATGTAGCCTTGGTAAATCAATTGGGTAAACTTATGGCCCGGAAATCAAGTATCTCTACCCAGAGGATCGAAATTCTGGAGGGTGTTCCTCGTAGCCTTGAAACCGAGAGTGTAATTGTACAATTGCTTTTGAAAGGAAATCCGTACTTGTGTTGCAGGACTGGATGTAGGGTAACTCCGAACAAGTATAAAATCCAGTGTGTTCTTTCCTTTACTGCTTTTATTTTATTTCTGCATCTGTGATTGTTTCTGTGATCATATCTGTGTCTGTATATTACATACTTTTGTGTCTAAATTAACATAAGTTAAAAAGATTTAGTAATTCTTTGTTAACACTATTCACCCCTCCTCTCTTGTAACAACCAGGCATTTTCAACCATTCGCATCCGCACATGTCGGACTTGAATTGCTCAAAATACCGCGTTGAAAATAAAATTTGGCAAATCACAGAATATACAGTAAATAATAATCACAGAACACAGACACAGAGTAAGAAATGCAGCGGAAGTAAAGGAGATAGTAGTTCATGAAGCTACTATGTAAATATATCAGAGTTAAATAAAATACAACAGAATAAATAAAGTACAACAAAAGTCTCAAGATGATAACCAAGTACAAGCTGAATAGAACAACAGAACTGGAATAGATAAAACTAGACAAGCAGATAATCTCTAGCAATTCCAATCTCCAGAAAGTGGAAATCCAAATCTGTGAACACTCAGGCTGATCTGAGCGTAAATAAAAATACAAACACTGGAGTCAGGACATACATACTTATATAATGTAAACCAACTCAAGTAAACTGTAGTAAAAGTAAAAGTAAAAGTAACTTAAAGGATGCTTGGGACTGCCCATCCTCTAAGGATCCGTTAAACTATTTACTACATAGTATATTGCGCTATTTTAATAATGTCTAAAAGTAAAATAAACATACTTTTAAATAGCGTTAAGGCTTTACATTTTCCAACTTAACACAAATAATGCCAATAGTTTATACAATACTTGCACATCACTTGATCGGGAGACTACGAGAAGATACTGCATAGGTACGACACAAATAAAAACTCGCAGTAAAGGTTCGATATGGTAGGTGACACGGCACACAAGGCAATGCCATGGTAGATATACCAATTACAACACTCGGGCTGGTGGTAACGTAGCAGCCACATACGCCCACCATGGAACACATTCCCACAAAATCGAAGGGGCGCCCAAACAATCACAAGTAATAGTATGATATCGAAGAAATGCATCCGCTACGAGGTGCGACCTCAACTGGCCCGAGACCGCTCCTGTTTTAGCCACCTTATGCCAACTCAAAGGAGTTGGGTCCACGTAACACACCATAAGAACGTCGCCACCATCCTACTTCATTCTGGAATCTCCACCGCATACACGGTTGTCAAAGTGGTTTTCGGTATCGACAGAGAGTTGCCCACATCCGATCCCGGTCTCTTTGCCAACCAATCGTTATTATAACACGTGGTTATAATTTTAAAATAATATTTTTATATTTCAAAATAAAATATCATTTCAATCCAAATCTTTATCAAAATAAAGATTTAATCATTTCTAAACCATTTCAATATATCAACATACCATATCTGTCAAATTCAAATATTTACCAAAATAAATATCAAGTCATTTCAAATAATTTCAATATATATCCTTTCAAAACTTCCTTTCAAATCATTTTTAATACATAAATATCATATCTTTCAAACTTAATTTTTCAAATCATTTTAATATCAAAATATCATATCTTTCAAACTTCATTTTTAAATTATTTTAATATCAAAATATCATATCTTCCAAAACTTCATTTCAAAATATTTAATATATATAAAATATCATATCTTTCAAAACTTCATTTCAAAACATTTAATATATATCAAATATCATATCTTTCAAAACTTCATTTCAAAACATTTAATATATATCAAAATATCATATCTTTTCAAACTTTATTTCAAAACATTTTTAATATCAAAATATCATATCTTTAAAAAAACTTCATTTCAAAACATTTAATATATATCAAAATATCATATCTTCCAAAACTTCATTTCAAAACATTTTTAATATCAAAATATCATATCTTTAAAAAATTCATTTCAAAACTTTTAATATCTATCAAAATATCATATCTTCCAAAGCTTCAATTTCAAATCATCATATAAGTTCAAATCCAAATATTCAACTTTAAATGCCTTTTAAATTCAAAGATATCATTCATTTAATTTCATTCCAAATCACCTTTAAATAGCTTATATTTTAATCAAAATAATTCATTTAAACCATTTAAAATTTAAGTTTATATACTTTCAAATCAAGTATTCAATTTCCAAAGTTTTAAACCATTATGAGTTCATTTACTAAGTTAAAAGCATAACGTTGAAAATTTCAACCTTTCACAGCATTCAGAAAAAGCTGCTAAAAGTTGTACTTGAAAACGTTTCAATTTAAACCATTTAAACATTATAAAAATATATTTTACATTCAAAGATGTTCATTAAAATACTCTTTTAAGTAGTGATTTTTTTATAAAGCAACATTTTATAATTAAATCAAATTTCACAAATCACCTTAACAAATTCAAGTGCAAACTTTCCCATTTTTACATTTAACACTTTATTAACATTTACATTTTCAAATTATCATTTCACAAATTAAACTAAATTTCCAATTTATTTAATTAACTTAAACCCTTAATTAAAACCAAATTCACATTTCCAGGTCAAGTTCATTTTAAAATTTCACTTTTAAGCGTTCATTCATTTAACCATTTTAATACATAGAAAAATCAATAATACTTTATTAATTCATTTAAACTCAAATTTAATCAAATCATCATGTTTACCATTTTCCAAGTATAATTAAATTTCCATTTTATTTATGTAACTTAGAAATCCCTTTTTAAACCAAAACCTAAATTTCCAGACTTTAAGTTATATTTCAAAGATTTAACTTAACCATTTATTTATTTAACATTTTTCGCTTATAAAAAAAATCATAAATCCCTTATTTAAAACACTTGAAAATCTATTTAAATTAAATTATCATAAATTTACATTTAAACCACTTAAAATTTTATTTATATAACTTAAATGTCATTTTAAAAGCCAAAGTCCAAATTCCAAATTTTAGTTATATTTCAAAAATTCACTTTTTACCATTCATTTGAATTACATTTTTAACTTCTAGAAAAATCCAAAATTCTTTATTTAAACATTAAAAATCCAATTTAAATCAAATTTCATAATTTTTCACTTTTAAAAATATTTAAAATATTGAAAATACTTCTAAAAATATTACCACGGGGCTGTATATAGTTTTCTAACCTAGGTCGAGCGATACGGATATATATCATTTCAATCCGCAGTTTAAAAATAAAAATCCGGGTTCTATCATTTCAAACCCGCAATCCCAAGTTAAAATAAAATAAATAAAAACCGTTCAGGCCTATCATTTCAGCCCATAATGATTTTTCCCTATTCTAAAGTCCGTTCGGGTATGTATCATTTCAACCCATAGTGATTCTAATCTACAGGGAACTTGCAGTGTGATAAACAGATATAAGTGAACAGTTAACAACATATAGCAGTAACAGATGATATGATATGAAATTTAACAGGTTGAACATCATATATAAATAATCACATGGCAGTTATAACATCCTTTTTTTTCTTCTACACATTCAGTTGTTGTTGTTTCACAACTGCATAAGTATAAATATCGTGTGAGCTTTACTCACCTCTAAATGCTGGAGATTGCAAACCAATAACACACGAAATCAAAATCAAACAGACAAGACTATGGACTTTGAATGGAGAGCGAGATCCAAGCTATAGATCTTGTGTTACAACCCGAAACAAAACCAAATAAATTTAAAGTTCAATACAACATTCAATTTAAATAACTTTGAAATAATAAGAGATACGAATATACAGACTTTTGCCTTGCCTTCTCTACTATTTTGTATGGCCAAGAGATGTGTTTAGCTCTGGTTTGAACAAGTTTTGGCTCAGGTATGGTCATGTGTATGCACGGCCTAGGTAGTGGAATATGGTGGAGAAGTTTATATATAAGGATGTGAAGAGTTTTAAGGCAAATAGTGTGATTTTTGGTCAAAACAAAGGCTCGACCTTGGGGTTATGGCTCGGCCTGGGTGCACCATGACAAGTCAGTGGTGGAAAGGGGTGTGTAGAGGTCATATCAGAGGAGTGGTGGCGGCTATGGTGATGGTTGAAGGAGATGAACAAGTAGTGGTCAAATAAGCATAGTTTTAGGCCTTTGGTTGCATTTTTGAGGGGTTTGGTCATCATGGAGGGCTCGGACTTTGACATGGCTGGAAGTATATGTGGTGGTGATGGCAGGGAAGAGGTGTAGAGAGTGGTGGCTGCGGCTATGGAGGAGAGGCCAATCCAAAAAGCATAGAAAACAAGGCAAAATGACATAGAAATGAGAAGAAAAGGAAGAAGAAAGTGTAGCCATTACTCAAATCCTTTTGGCCGTCAAAATAAAATGAAAAAGCAGTTTGTTCACGTGAATTAGAAGTGAGAAACTCACAACTATGACAACAGATAGTACGGCCAAACAAAGTTAGTGAAAAATTATGGAAAATGAAGGGTCTTTGGAGATGAAAAGACTTAGGTTATTAAAGCTCTTTAAACTTTTCATATTTCTTTTTCTTTAATTCAAACAAAAACAAATAAAATCGGTAAATTTGACTTTAAAACGAAACAAAGTAACGTCAAATGAAAATAAAATTTAAATAAAATAGAAAAAGAATTAAAGAAATTGCTTAAAATTCAAAACAGGGTTCAAAATTTACAAATAAAACATCACTGGCTTTGGAAAAAAATATCTACTTCGTCTTAAAAATATTCTAAAACAAAATTTGAAATCAAATAATTCGTTTATCATTTCTAAAATGAAATAAATAATTAAATTTATAGGAAATAGAAAAATAATTAAAAAAATTGTTTAAAAATGGCAAACAGGACATGAAAATTACAAATAAACATCACAAGCTTTTAGGAAATTTCTATTTCACTTTAAAACAAATAAAAAGTCAAATAAATAAATGAATAAATGAAGAACAAAATAAAGTGTGAATGAGAATAAAATAAGATCTTAAGAAAATAGAAAAATAAATAAAGAATTTCTTTATTTAATTGAAACTGGAAATTAGAAATTTTAAACAAAATACAACTGACACTGGAAAATGTCAATTGCACTTTTAAAAATGTTTTAAAACCAAAATATATACATAACATGTTATTTTACCCATATAAATATAAATTAGAACATTACATGACCAAATAAAATATTATTTTTATAATTTAAAATAAGTAATTTGTTAAATACCGCAAATTTCACACAATAGTTAAAAATGCATAACTTTCACATAATAAATCAGATTTCAACGAAACGAAAAGTAGTGATCCTAAAATTTTATTTACTTTCACAATAAAATATAAAATTCAAATTTTCAAACTTTTAAATTTTTAAGTTAAAAGTCAAAGTTGATCAAAATTCATTATTTTGGAAATTATTCTATCTAGTGATGTTTGGAATGATAATTCATATCAAAAATCAAAGTTTATATTTTAAAATAGCAAAATTATATAAATTAAATATAATAAAATTAAATCAAAATAATTAAAATAAATAATTGATTTTTGAGAATTATTTAACTGAATTTTGATTTAATTTTATTATAATTTAGATAATTTTGCTATTTTAAAATATAAACTTTGATTTTTGATATGAATTATCATTCCAAACATGACTAGATAGAATAATTTCCAAGATAATGAATTTTGATCAACTTTGACTTTTAACTTAAAATTTTAAAAGTTTGAAAATTTGAATTTTATCTTTTATTATGAAATTAAATAAAATTTTACGACCACTACTTTTCGTTTCATTGAAATCTGATTTATTATGTGAAAGTTATGCATTTTTAACTATTGTGTGAAATTTGTTGTATTTAATAAATTATTTATTTTAAATTATATTTATTTGGTTATGTAATGTTCTAATTTATATTTATATGGGTAAAATAGCATTTTATGTATATATTTTGGTTTTAAAAGTGCAATTGACATTTTCCAGTGTCAGTTGTCTTTTGTTTAAAATTTCTAATTTCCAGTTTCAATTAAATAAAGAAATTCTTTATTTATTTTTCTATTTTCTTAAGATCTTATTTTATTCTCATTACCACTTTATTTTTTTCCTCATTTATTTATTTATTTGACTTTTTATTTGTTTTAAAGTGAAATAGAAATTTCCTAAAAGCTTGTGATGTTTATTTGTAATTTTCATGTCCCGTTTGCCATTTTTAAACAATTTCTTTAATTATTTTTCTATTTCCTCTAAATTTATTTATTTATTTCATTTTATAAATGATAAATGAATTATTTTATTTCAAATTTTGTTTTAGAATACTTTTAAGATGAAGTAGATATTTTTTCAAAGCCAGTGATGTTTTATTTGTAAATTTTGAACCCTGTTTTGAATTTTAAGCAATTTCTTTAATTCTTTTTCTATTTTCTTTAAATTTTATTTTTTTTATTTTCATTTGATGTTACTTTGTTTAGATTTTAAAGTCAAATTTACTGATTTTATTTGTTTCTGTTTGAATTAAAGAAAAAGAAATATGAAAGGTTTAAAGAGCTTTAATAACCTAAGTCTTTTCATCTCCAAAGACCCTTCATTTTCCATAACTTTTCATTAACTTTGTTTGGCCGTACTATCTTTTGTCATAGCCGTGAGTTTCTCACTTCTAAGTCACGTGAACAAACTGCTTTTTCATTTTATTTTGATGGCCAAAAGGATTTGGGTAATGGCTACACTGTCTTCTTCCTTTTCTTCTCATTTCTATGTCATTTTGCCCTGTTTTCTATGCTTTTTGGATTGGCCTCTCCTCCATAGCCGCAGCCACCACTCTCTACACCTTTTCCCTTCCATCACCATCACCTATTCTTCCATCCATGTCCAAGGCCGAGCCCTCCATGATGACCAAACCCCTCAAAAAATGCAACCAAAGGCCTAAAACTATGCTTATTTGGCCACTACTTGTTCATCTCCTTCAACCACCACCCTAACCATCACCATAGCCGCCACCACTCCTCTGACCTGACCTCTACACACCCCTTTCCACCACTGACCAGTCATGGTGCACCCAGGCCGAGCCATAACCCCAAGGTCGAGCCTTTGTTTTGACCAAAAATCACACTATTTGCCTTAAAACTCTTCGCATCCTTATATATAAACTTCTCCACCGTATTCCACTACCTAGGCCGTGCATACACATGACCAAACCTGAGCCAAAACTTGTTCAAACCAGAGCCAAACACATCCCTAGGTCATACCAAATAGTAGAGAAGGAAAGGCAAAAGACTGTGTATTCGTATCTCCTTTTATTTCAAAGTTATTTAAATTGAATGTTGTATTGAACTTTAAATTTATTTGGTTTTGTTTTGGGTTGTAACACAAGATCTATAGCTTGGATCTCGCTCTCCATTCAAAGTCCGTAGTCTTGTCTATTTTCTTTTGATTCCGTGTGTTATTGGTTTGCATTCTCCAATATTTAGAGGTGAGTAAAGCTCATACGACATTTATACTTATGCAGTTGTGAAACAACAACAACTGAATGTGTAGAGAAAAATAGATGATGTTATAACTGCCATGTGATTATTTATATATGATGTTCAACCTGTTAAATTTCATATCATATCATCTGTTACTGCTATATGTTGTTAACTGTTCATTTATATCTGTTTATCACACTGCAAGTTCCCTGTAGATTAGAATCACTATGGGTTGAAATGATACATACCCGAACGGACTTTAGAATAGGGAAAAATCGTTATGGGCTGAAATGATAGGCCTGAACGGTTTTTATTTATTTTATTTTAACTTGGGATTGCGGGTTTGAAATGATAGAACCCGGATTTTTATTTTTAAACTACGGATTGAAATGATATATATCCGTATCGCTCGACCTAGGTTAGAAAACTATATACAGGCCCGTGGTAATATTTTTAGAAGTATTTTCAATATTTTAAATATTTTTAAAAGTGAAAAATTATGAAATTTGATTTAAATTGGATTTTTAATGTTTAAATAAAGAATTTTGGATTTTTCTAGAAGTTAAAAATGTAATTCAAATGAATGGTAAAAATGAATTTTTGAAATATAACTAAAATTTAGAAATTTGGACTTTGGCTTTTAAAATGACATTTAAGTTATATAAATAAAATTTTAAGTGGTTTAAATGTAAATTTATGATAATTTAATTTAAATAGATTTTCAAGTGTTTTAAATAAGGGATTTATGATTTTTTTTATAAGCGAAAAATGTTAAATAAATAAATGGTTAAGTTAAATTTTTGAAATATAACTTAAAGTCTGGAAATTTAGGTTTTGGTTTAAAAAGGGATTTCTAAGTTATATAAATAAAATGGAAATTTAATTATACTTGGAAAATGGTAAACATGATGATTTGATTAAATTTGAGTTTAAATGAATTAATAAAGTATTATTGATTTTTCTATGTATTAAAATGGTTAAATGAATGAACGCTTAAAAGTGAAATTTTAAAATGAACTTGACCTGGAAATGTGAATTTGTTTTAATTAAGGGTTTAAGTTAATTAAATAAATTGAAAATTTAGTATAATTTGTGAAATGATAATTTGAAAATGTAAATGTAAATAAAGTGTTTAATGTAAAAATGGGAAAGTTTGCACTTGAATTTATTAAGGTGATTTGTAAAATTTGATTTAATTATAAAATGTTGCTTTATAAAAAAAATCATTAATTAAAAGAGTATTTTAGTGAACATATTTGAATGTAAAATATTTTTACAATGTTTAAATGGTTTAAATTGAAACGTTTTCAAGTACAACTTTCAGCAGCTTTTTCTGAATGCTGTGAAAGGTTGAAATTTTCAGTTATGGTTTTAACTTAGTAATAGTTTAAAACTTTGGAAATTGAATACCTGATTTGAAAGTATATAAACTTAAATTTTAAATGGTTTAAATGAATTATTTTGATTAAAATATAAGCTATTTAAAGGTGTTTTGGAATGAAAATAAATGAATGATATCTTTGAATTTAAAAGGTATTTAAAGTTTGGATTTGAAATTATATGATGATTTGAAATTGAGGCTTTGGAAGATATGATATTTTGATATATATTAAATGTTTTGAAATGAAGTTTTTTAAATATATGATATTTTGATATTAAAAATGTTTTGAAATGAAGTTTTGGAAGATATGATATTTTGATATATATTAAATGTTTTGAAATGAAGTTTTTTTAAAGATATGATATTTTGATATTAAATTTTTTTTGAAATGAAGTTTGGAAAGATATGATATTTTGATATATATTAAATATTTTGAAATAAAGTTTTGAAAGATATGATATTTGATATATTTTAAATGTTTTGAAATGAAGTTTTGAAAGATATGATATTTTATGTATATTAAATATTTTGAAATGAAGTTTTGGAAGATAAGATATTTTGATATTAAAATAATTTAAAAATAAAGTTTGAAAGATATGATATTTTGATATTAAAATGATTTGAAAAATGAAGTTTGAAAGATATGATATTCATGTATTAAAAATGATTTGAAAGGAAGTTTTGAAAGGATATATATTGAAATGATTTGAAATAACTTGATATTTATTTTGGTAAATATTTGAATTTGAAAGATATGGTATGTTGATATATTGAAATGGTTTAGAAATGATTAAATCTTTATTTTGATAAAGATTTGGATTGAAATGATATTTTATTTTGAAGTATAAAAATATTATTTTAAAGTTATAACCACGGGTTATAATAACGATTGGTTGGCAAAGAGACCGGGATCGGATATGGGCATACTCTCTGTTAATACCGAAAACCACTTTGGCAACCGTGTACGCGGTGGAGATTCCAGAATGAAGTAGGATGGTGGCGATGTTCTTATGGTATGTTACGTGTGTTTGTACCAAAATTGGCCACAACACTCTTTGGAAGTTTTTGAAGAGATAATAAATGAAGAATGTAAATTGAAAATGAGGATTATCTAAAATAAACTCCAATTAACAAGAATATAAATGCGAAGACAAGCGATTTATAGTGGTTCGGCGTGTTGCCTACGCCACTGTGAAGTTTTTTGCTATTTTATTGATTCTCTTTCAATGATTACAAGTGATTACAGCGAACAACAGCGAGTTACAATAGGAAATTGGAAATTAACAGCAAGAATATGATGTAGGATGATGGAGATCTCGATCCGGCAGAGTCTGGACGCTTCAGAATCAAAAGATCCTTTTTCTGTAGGCTCTGGGGCTCTATTTATAGGCGTAAGAGGCTGAGACTTCGCTCAAATATCGAGAGACTTTTTCTGGCACGTGAGTGGGCCTACACGACCAACGTCAGGAAGTTTCTTCTCGATCGGCGATCGATACGAAGTCATTTCGTATCGATCAAGATGACGTTCAATCGAGCTGAAATTTGGTGTAGACATTCCCCAGCATGTACGCAAGCTCCTGTGAAAATTTCATGGCATTTGGATCAGTGGATCACGAGATATGGTTGATACAAAATGGAAATTCTCATTGGCTGATTGGTTCGAATCCATCATTTCGAATCGATCCCTTCGACTCGATAAACTCACATGGACTTGTGATGACGTGGCACGTGCACTTCGCCTCGATCCGGTATTTGCTCCGAGTTGACCGTGTCGACTCCATATATCTCGCCTCGTTCGTATCGAGGGATGACACATCACCCTGGTCTAAAGACTTGTTGGATACGAAGTGGTCAACAACCATGGATTCGAACAACTGTTACATCGATGGGTACGAACTAACAAAGGTTAATGGTTACAAACAGGCCTTTTTTCGATGGATACGAGCTACATAGCTTCTTAATGGACACGAAGTCAATCGATACAAACCGGGGTCTTCTGATGGATACGAAGTAGGATAACCTGATGGATACGAAATAGAGCAATCTGATGGATACGAAGCACTCTGCCCAGATGGATTCGAAGAGAAGCTTCCATGGTGGATGCGAAGCGGACGTTAGCTCACTACACCACAGATAGGATTTTGGCGCTGCCTTAGGCGACACATTTGATACGGCTATAAGCCGTATCAAATTTTAATACGGCTTATAGCCGTATCTATATTGTTTAATACGGCTTTAAGCCGTATTAATATTTGACACGGCTTGAAGCCGTATTAAATTCCGTGCCTCTTTTCGTGGGAAAATTTTCCCCAAAACGCACACCCTCCCTCCTTTTTTTTTTATTTCCAGCGCTTTCATTTTCACCGTTCCTTTTCGAGACCACCGTTCTGTTTCACCCTCCAAATGAATTCCACTGTACGCAACCTCCAAAGCAAGAATTCATGAATATATTTAAGGGATTTAAGCTTCGTCTACGGTTGGTTCAGAGGATTGGAGGAAACGAATTTTGGGCGTGGCTGTTCAATTTGGATTTGGGTGGGTTCGCGTGAATTGGTTCGCGGTTCAAGGGTGTCAAGGTAAACATCAATGTCTTTCAGTTTATACTGTGATTTTGGTAATGCGATTTGTGATTATCGATTGGGAATATTCGTCTTCTGTGTTCATAGTGGGAAACACATGGATATATGTCTGAAGGTATAGCAACTCCAGTGTTTTAATGATTATTATGGTATTAACTATTTATGCCCTGTGTTGCACAAATACAAGTGCACTATCTTGTTGATGATTGCCTACCAAATTTTGGATTAGAGATATGAATTGTAAGCATAGTTTCCATAGACAGTGTCTAGATAGTTGGCTTGATTTTGGGTGGACAACATGTCCTCTATGTAGAGATAATGTCCTGCCATTGGAAGCAAAATGTTCAAGTCATGGTCATTCCTAGTATTTAAACTTTCTTCTAGATATTATTTGTAGACAGAAATGATTTCATATGAGAGTTCAATGATTTTATTTTAGATGAACATGGATGTTAAAGTACGAACTTAATGGGAATAGATGTGCGACTCCTAATAATATTTGTGCAGTAAAAATTAGTTCTTCTTGCAATGATCGATCTTTCTTTAAGTGTTTAATATCTTGAAAAGATGAATTTACAATCAAATGAACTGTCCCAGTCGTCCTTGAAGTAAAAATTCGTTGGTGTATTCATTATAACAAAACCAAGTGGCTTCTTCAATAAAGTCATAGATTAATGTAACTTGGTAGAGGTAGAATATTGTGTAGTGGCTTCTTCAATAGTAGGTTCTGCTGTAATCTTCAAATGAACGTGGTCAGCAAAAGTATATTTTGGATAAGTAATATGATTGGATTTTTTATCCTTGCATAATTTACAGCTTGGTGCTAATATTGTATATGGTTCTGATATTGTATATGGTTTTGATATTATTGTATAAGTGGATAAAATTATTGTTAATGGCGCAAGCCAAGTATCAGGAGAGGGATAATGCATAGACATTACTCCGGTGCTACAAAATAGCGCCTTTGTAATGGCAAATTTTTTGGAAACGGTTTGGTGTTTGCCATTTGGAATCGAATTTTTATTGCTTCAAGACTAGGTAAACCTATATTTTAGTAACTATAGTTGAGGAACTGGTGGTTGTTTGACTCGTTTTCCAAGTTACATAGCACATACGATGGATCATGTACTGTGAACCGCTCGTTTATCATCTTCTTCTTACCACTGGTTTATCATCTTGTTCTCCTTCTTCTTCTTTTTTTGGGTCAGTAACCTATTGATACTTTCAAAATAGGCTGTTAAGGACATTTTAGGCGAGCAATAGTAGTTCCACACTGCACTTCATCAATTTAGTTCTCCTCTATTTCCGGTTGCTTCCCTTTAGGCAGAGTGTGGTTTTGCTCACTTTGATTGGTCAACGGTATAGGCAATGAGTTCAATGCTATGTACAATTATTAATTGATCTAGTCTCTCTACCATGCCCAGCCCAAGGGGGAGTCCGGTGAGTCTGTGAAAGTAAAATCAGAGGTAAAAAATAATATTTATTCAATCCATGTGGAAATATAAAAAATTCAAGATAAGTATTTGAATCTAAATTCGAATTTTATTATTTTCAAAACAAAGTAATAACAACAAAGAAAATTAAGTTTTAGGTTTAATGATAGGAAGCTCAAGCATCAAAATAAATATAATATATATATATATATATTATTATGGAAAAAAATGATGCTTTAACATAATTAAATGCCATTTAATAACCTACATAGAGATTATTTCATAGCATAGAAGTGTACACTTGATAAAACATGAAGCTTTGAATCTATGATTCATGAAAATTCCATCCTTAATTTAAAATTTGATATTTTATATTAATGATTTGAATTTCAAATTGAAAACCTCGAAATCAAATTTGTGATTTAAGGTGATTTCTTACACATATGGAATTTTGTAGGTTGATTCAAAGATATGAAATTTGCAGTTATGTACTAACAGTTTAAAGTTTTGTTTAATATATACAATATAATCTCCTAATATAGCAGGTGTGCTTTGCATTCATCTGATCATTTGTTGATTAAATTTTGTTGTAAGATTCTATATAACAAAAAGCATTTGTGTGTTGCCTAGGACAAAACTAGGAGACAAACAACAATGGAGATTGACAAATAGAAAGATATCAAAGGGCTCGCATTTGCCCATACCAGTAAAGCTCCTCACGAATTTTGGCCATGATCTTTTTGACTCCATCAGGGCTGTTTAATTTTCAATATCTACAAACACTGATTGTTTGCTTATATTTGATTTATTTGATTGTTTATCCCTGATACATCGACTGTTCTTAAAAAAAAAAAAAGGGAACTTTCACACCGAAGTTCTCAATTTTGTAAGACTTGCACAAATTCTAGGAATAATAATTTAGAATATCATACTACTGAATCCCTTTAAATTTCCCCCATTTCTACAAATTAATGGTTTGGCTCTTATGATTATGTTAGACGAGTGGGATAATTAGTTGATTAAATTTTATCTTGCCATTTTCTTTCACTTGATTATATGTTTCATCTTGTGATAGTACTTATTTATTTTCAAACATTTCATATCAGAATCTATATTAGCTATTTATTTATACTATGATTATGATATCGATGTTAACGTCAAAACTTTAGTATTCGTTTGGTTACATTTTGAGTTTAGCGTTTTGTGTTTTTAGCATGGTTACAAAACAGATGAGAAGATTTGAAAATCTAAGCCATTACAACGATGAAGAGACAATGGAGATGGTGTATAGTTTTCCATGCTTTTGTTATTTTTTGAAACACGGAAAACAAAATAAATTTGTTTCTATTTCTTACGTGATCTTTACTTTTCAAATTGGTAGTTTTTTCAAAATACATGGCTCGTACGCATTTTTGTTTGGACGGAAAATTTAAGGGCAAACCCTTAATCGTTTTAGATAAACTTTACATTGATGGCAAGGTATATGAATTCAGGCTTCATTCTGTACCAGTTTCATATTAATATTTGATTGTCATTAACGGATTTATCTTTATTTATATTGGGTTGTGTGGATTATTGAAGCCAGTCTAGGATTTGGTATATCTTATATTTTATTATAGTAGGAGCAACTTAATTTTTTATTTCTTTGCATAGAGGTCTAGTTCACTCTACAAAGGTCCAGATTTTTCATATTTTGAAATGTATCGTGTAGTTTTGATTTTGATTTTTTTTTATTGATCATTTGTGTACTACTATCTGCCAACCACCATAAAGTTTGATTTCTTTCGTACAACATAAATTAGTTTGCTATTTATTAAGTTAAACTTCCTGTGGATATGGTTTATGACTAACATCCCCTTATGTGTGCACATACATACTTATACACAAACATAAATACATATAAACAATGATATGTTGTTATAAGTACATGCAGGTTACTATATGAAGTTGCACCATCAAGAGTCTGTGACTGACCATAAATAAGTGGTATTACTAACCTTAGTAAATCATGTGGATGATGTTTAACCATGAATGACAAAACCATACAAGAATCATGAATAGCGGGTTAACCTTTTTAGCCAAGGGAATAAATAGATAGACAGACTTTAGTATGTCCATCAAATTAGAACAATATTTATTATGTAACCAAACCACCTTGCCCATATGGAATCTTGCTGTAAATATATCCAACTTAGTTTGATAGCATATGCCTCCTCTAGTTCCTCCAACTTTCTTAAGCCTAAGCCTCTTTGCATTTTGGTTTACATACACTGGCCAGCTAATTTTGTGATGTTTACCTTGCCAAGGGAAATTTACAAAAATCTATTAATTTTTGTGAAGAATAGTTTTAAGGACTTGGCAGATTTGCATCAAGAACTATATAGCATGGTATATTTACTATTTTAATAAGTTTCAATCTTCCACTTGTGCTCGAAAATCTGCTGCTGCAAGAGTCTAGCCTCTTATTAATTTTATCTAATAGACCCCAAAGCCTTTGGTCTTCAACTCGTTAGCTGATAGTTACTATATAAAAAAAAACATTTTAGTAGAAGTCCAACAAAGGTTTGCATAAAAATGCACTCATATATTTGCAGACTTATGGACTCATGAACATCTACCGTTTACTTGATATTTGATACACAAAACTAGCGACCAGTTGGTTCAACTACTGCTTGCCCCTATATAGCACCATGGAAATTAAAATGAGCAAAAATAAGAAAATCGAAAAATGTTTCAAGTAAATAAAGGAGATGCTCCCATAAAATTAACTTATAAATTCATAATATAACTTGCCAAAGAAAATAATCAAAAATTAAGGCCAATGGACACAGATAAACGCACTTAAAAATTAAGGCCAATGAAATCAAACTTCGGACTTTTAGAGTACGTCCTATATATACACTCATATATATATATATATTATATTTACATCTAATGTTCTAATGTATATGATATAGGAGGGCAATATGTCTTTCAGTATAGACAAAAAGTGGATAAATGAATCTGATCAAAGATCTACATACTATATAGACGGGGTGAAGAAGTTTATTAGTTTTGTTGATGAAAATGGTGGTAAGAAAGGAGTGTATTTATGCCCTTGCACTCGGTGCAAAAATATGAAGACGATCAAATTAGATGACATTCATTTTCATTTGCTTAGATGGGGTTTTATCCAATCATATACTGTATGGTATTTTCATGGGGAAAAAAGGGTAGAGAAGGAAAAACAACAACCAGTTAGTCATGCCACAAGTACCGACGAGTCTGAACCTATTATGATGGAAGATCTAGTCAACGATGTAGATAGATTTCATCATTTTCAACCTGAAAATCCGTTGTCTGATCATGCGAATGTTGGAGAGCTGTCTACGGTTGATGGCAGTTGGCAGGCCAATGAAAGTACTCCGACGTGAAGAAGTTAATTAAGCAAGTTGGGATGAATTACAAAACTTATGATGCATGCATCAATAATTGCATATTATACTGGAAAGATGATGCGAATAGAGTTTCGTGTACAAATTGCAACGAACCAAGATATATGACATCATTCAACGAAGAAAGAAAAGGCATCAAAGTACCTCGAAAGACATTAAGACATTTTCCTTTAATTTCTAGATTGAAGAGATTGTATAGTGTACCATGGATAGCAGATGCGATGACCTGGCATGGTCGTGCCAAGTCTGATCCAACCGTAATGCGTCATCCATGTGACACTTCTCAATGGAAAGCCGCAGATTATTTTGACCAAATTTTTGCTGTCGAGCCACGAAATGTCACACTTGGAATAGCAACAGATGGTTTTTGTCCACATGCTTCTCTATCTAACCCTTACAGTTGTTGGCCAGTAATTGTAGTACCATATAATCTTCCTCCGGCTATGTGCATGAAACGAGAGTTTTCAATGTTAAAACTGTTGATTTCTGGGCCAAAACAACCAGGGAAGGATATTGATGTTTATTTACAGCCGTTGATAGACGAGTTAAAGCAGTTATGGGAAGGAGTCGTTACATATGATTCATTAAATAAATCCGAATTCACAATGAGAGCTAGGGTGTTGTGGGCAATCCATGATCACCCTGCTCTTGGGACTTTATCGGGATGTACAACTCATGGTTATTTTGCATGTCCGGTTTGTGGGGAAAACACTTGTTCTTATCATCTTCCTGAAAGTAAGAAGGTATGTTACATGGGACATCGAATGTTTCTTCCTAAAGAACACAAGTTTCGATACGACAAGACAAATTTCAACAACGCACAAGAATTTCAACGTCCTAAACGGACATTGACTGGTTTTGAAGTTGAAAAGAAAGTAGCGAATATCAAAATGAAAGTTGGTAAACACAAAGAAGAAATTAGTCGAAAACGGAAAAAGTCAATTTATGAAGAAGTTGACAATGTTTCTGCATGGTACAGGAGGTCTATCTTTTTTGATTTACCATATTGGAAAGCAAATGTGATTCGTCATAATATTGATGTTATGCATACGGAGAAAAATGTCATAGAGCATCTCATCAGCACCATTATGGACCATAAAGATAAGTCAAAAGATGGCATCAATGCACGCAAGGATTTGAAAATCATGGGTATAAAACAAAAGTTGTGGGTGATGGAAGATCCTGAAACAAATAAAATAATCATACCAAAGGCAACTTTCAATTTGAGCAAAGAAGAAAAGATACGGTTTTGCACCGTTTTGAAAAACCTGAAAGTGCCCAACAAATTCTCTTCAAACTTCCACAACAATGTGAGCATCAATCCTCCCGAACTAAGAAATATGAAGTCACATGATTACCACGTCATAATGCAACATTGGCTTCCGGTATTGCTTCAACATTCTTATCCACAACATAAGGATCTGCGAAATGCTATTCATCGTATTAGTCTATTCTTTAACATTTTGTGCTCAAAGGCGATCAATAGGGAACACCTTATAAAAGCAAAGGATAGTTTGGTAGATGCAATATGTGTTTTTGAAAAACATTTTCCACCTTCAATTTTTGATATCAGTATCCATGTTATGGTTCATTTAGCCGATGAAGCATTAATTTGTGGTCCTGTCAGATATAGATGGATGTATCCCTTTGAACGGTAAATAACTAATTTCAGTTATGTACATTATTATTCGATAGAAATAGCTATTATGTACAATATATAATTGATCACATTCACAGGTTGATGAAAACATATAAAGGATATGTGCGCAACAAAAGATACATTGAAGGTTGTATTGCAGAAGGATATATCGTACAAGAAGCTAGCCTTTACTACATGGAATATATGCCAAACGGAGTTGATGGCAATCATAAACATACCCGCGAAGCATTTTTAGACGAGGACGATGAGTTTGCTGGTGAGATACCTTTAGATAATGGTAAAGATATAACGTTAACCCAAGTGCAGTTTGAACAAGTGCATAGATGGATCCTTAATAAGTATGATGGATTGGATGAATGGAAGAAGTAAGTTCACACCTTTGTTTTGAATTTCCATTTTTTAATTCAATTATGTATTCGTTTTGATATGTGTTTTCCGTAGGAGGTATAACTCCTATGCGAAAAGTACTAGATTTCAATCACGAGGCAGAGGTACAACTGTCGAAGTCGTTCAAAGTTTTACTCTATGTTTACGCAACGAGGTATTACAGCATCTTAAGTAGTTCACGTGTTTATAAGTTGGCAATACACCTTCGTGGCCATGTTTTGTTTTATTTATTGTATTTTATGTAGTTGTTGAAGTGCATCGATGTTGATCCAACTCTCTGGCGGCTAGTGCATGGGCCGAAGTTCACGGCGCTTAGTTATACTAAGTACCAAGTGAATGGTTTTTTATTTTCCACGAAAATGTACGAAAATCGTATGGTAACACAAGATAGCGGTGTATGCATGAAAGCAATTACAAAATTTAGAGCGAGTGGTAAAGATAAAAAGTATAAGGAAGCAGAAACAATGTATTACGGAGTCATTCAGCAGATACTTGAGTTGGATTACACTGACTTCAAACAAACAGTTTTTTATTGTGATTGGGTAAAGGTCGAGGATAAGATCAACGGTTGCAAAATAGATCCTGTTTCAAACTTGATCATGGTTAATTTAGGGAAATTGAAGAGCAAAGATAGCGTGAATGATGTGCCATTTATTCTTGCATCAGAAGCGAGTCAAGTGTTCTACTCAACAGATTTAAAAAATAACGGTTGGTTTGTGGTTTTGCATACACCAAAACAGTTGACTATAAATGTGGATGACATCGAGTTTCCTACCGTCTATCAATCAGCTTTTGAAGATAATGAAAAATTAGAAGACCTTACCAAAACCATTTGTTAACTGATGAATTGTTAAATGCTTCATTTCTCGTTCGAATTCCTATTCCTTGGGGTAGTAGGAGTGTGAGATATCATTGAACCAAACAAAAATTCACATAAAGAGAAGGTTTCTTAAAATGTCTATATTGTTGTTGGTTTCTGTTATATTGAAAAGTTTCATGATAGTATGCTTTTTATAGACTTGTAGATAAAAGGGGATTTATTTTTAAAACTAAACGTGGAATCGAAATTACAAATTTAAACCATTTTCATTAGTTGATTGTAGTCAAATTTGAAATCCAAGTAGTTCTTCTGTTGTTATTGCTTTTTTACTTTTGTTATTGCCATGAATTGATGGTTGATGAGAACGCTTTTATTGGCTAAACAACAAATTTTACAGTGATGTTGATTTCATTTTTATTTCAGGACAGCTGAGTTGATCAAAACTTATTTGGTATTCAGAAAATCCAGCATTTTACAGCTATGTCACAAAATCCAGCATCATCACATTCATCATGTTCAGAAGAAAAAATAGTTGATCAAAACTTATTTGGTATTACAATCTCAGAAAATGCTGGAAAAATCGCCACTATGCTGGGTAAACTAGTAAGAGCCCATGTGCCGATATCATACATAAGTTGGAACAAAGTACCCGGTACATATAAGGATGATGTTTGGAACCAATTGGTGGTAAGTTTTTACTTTGATTCATTTCTGACGATATTTAAAAAATATTTATGGTCAGTCACTCTATTTTGCAATGTATATGCACTACCTGTTACAGTCGGTTTTTGAAACCCGTTTTAAGTCTGATAGAATTGATTAACTTGTTTATGTATTTTACTTTTTGCAGAAAATGTATGCGCTCGACCCGCTTTCAAAGGATTTTTTTTTAAAAAGAATGTCCGAGGCTTTTAGGAGACACAAAAAAAACTTAAGAGCAAGTTTTTATGACACTTTCGATAATGACGAAGAACGAATGAATAATTGTCCACCTACAATTGCTCAAGAAGATTGGAACGAGTTCATAAAAAATGAAGCAACGCCTGAAGCGAGCGGAAGAAGGGAGTTAGCCAAAAAAATAGATCATTGCTCAGTTATGCTCACCATGCAGGCCGTAAAAGTCACGCTAGAATAGAACACGAAATGGTAAGTTATATTCATTTTTTTTTTTCAAAAATGGTAAAAATCACAACTAACATATTTTATATATTGCATATCGTTGCAAATCCATCTGCAAATATCAACTGTCGTCATTTATGGGAGAAGACACACACGAAAAAAGATGGTAGCATATCAGATGCCAATTCTTCGTACTTCGTAAGTTATTTTTGCTCCTAAAGTTAAACATGAGCAATTTTCTTTCTTTTATGCACTATGTGTCCATATAAGTATTATGCAATCTCAGGATCAAATTGCGAAATTGAAGGAAAAGATCACCGATAGTGATGAAGAAAAATTGACAGTGGATGAAGATATCGTATCACAAGTGATGGGAAAGGATACAAGGGGTAGGAGCCGTGGTGTTGGGACCGTCATACCAAAGACTAATATTAAGGCCTCTGCTATTGCACATAAACGATTGAAACATGTTTGTGGAGACAATGCTGAGTTGAAAATGAGGATGGGAAGTTTGGAGGGTACGGTGGGAAGTTTGGAGAGTACAGTAGGAAATTTGTCTGGGAAAATGGAGCTTCTGATCAACATGGTGGGAAACATAGAACAAGGAGAATGCAACACACAACTCAATGCTTCTAAATTCGTTGTTTCTCAATCCCTGGATACGACCAATGTGGTGAACAATCAAAAATGTGAAATCCTCAACTCTGATCTAGACATAATAGCAACAGGTATTTATTAGTTGCTTTTTATTCTTACTTGTTTTCGATGCAGTTATTTTGTTGGATAGATCTAGACAATAAATATTATTGCAATAGGTACTGTATGTCGAGATTCTACATCATCCAAAATCCATGAGAAATCTGTACCATCCACACATGAAAAATTGGTTTTAGACAATATACTGCTACCAGATGAGAGAACCAACAAAATAAATCATCAATTTGCAGAGACCTTTGTTGATGTTGGAGTGGGTGGGTATGTGTGCCATCCGAAGATTATGATTCGATATCTTTAGCAGGTATGTGAGCTCATCCAAAAATTATTTATCTTTAACATGTCATTCCTTAGTAGCAAAGTGTATGTCCATATCCAATATATCTTTCTTAAAAGTATGGTGCAAGGATACATAAATCTCAACTTAAGTACATTTTTCAAATTCTATTTCATATATTAATATCAAGGTAAGATAATGCAAAACAGGATTAACATTGTTTACAAAATATGTCAGTCTAAAATATATCTTGTGCACAAAACTCGATTAACTAAGTTTTTAAGCACAACACTTACTTTCTTCCTGCAGCATTAGGCCGATCAAAATATTACTTCTTCATTTGATTTTTAACATTATCACTTTAATAATGAACCACAAATATGAACTATTAATTGTTATCTACGGCATAAAATGCAGTATCTCAATTTTCATATTCATCTCTGATCAAGCTAACATTGCATACCTTCTCATTACAGTAGTAATGTAAATGCATAATACTATCTAAGACCTATGTTTTTCTAATTGATGGAAAATCCATTGTTTCAACAAGTTTTTGATGCCATTTTCGGAGACAACAATTTGATTTTAATTTTATTCTTCAAATTAATTTTCTTTTAGTTGCTTTTATCCTTAAAATAAGTTCACTTAGATTGAATTTAATCTTGCGCTACATTGATTTTTGTGTTATTCACTATTACATTGATTTCATTTCAGGCTTCACTGTTGGTTTTCATTGCATTTGCTTATTCACTTCAGCCTCCGTTCCTTGTCAACCATTTTCATTTCTATACAAACTTTTGCTACATCATTTGCATTTTGTCTAAAAAAATTGCATTACATTACAAATACATTTTTATTTGCTATTGCAATTCTATGCTACAGAATTTGCATTTACCTTTAGCATTCGATTGTTTTTGTTTCCCATTGTTCACACTGTCTCCACTACCAAACTCCAATCAGAACCTCCTCTGCCTGCAACTTCAACCTCACTGCTCTTCTTCAAAAACATAAACTCCTACTTCACTAAAACATCCTCTCACCATCACTGACCAGCAAACCCACCCTCACCACTCCTTATTACATCAACACTTCAACCTTCTTAATAACACTGCTTCACCCAAACTACAACCACCAGTCAATCACCTTCCAACAACAGTTCCTCTGTTCCATGCTTCCACCCACAACCATACAAATTCCTTTTCACTAGAAAACATCTATTAGCTTTATACTTCTATTTGTACACATTGTTAAACTTCGAGGGTCGACGTTTGTGGTTACCTTTTGATCTAAAACAATTCAAGATTTATCACATGGTTTGACTATTTTACATTACATATATATATATATATATTGAGACTGCTGGATTTTTGTACTACCATTTTGTATTGCATTTTGCCACCATATGTTTTGTGCCTGATTACTTCTGTCGTTCTTTACAGGAGATGAAGCTTAAAATCGAGAACTACTAGATGAACCACCAATGCAAAAAGGGAGAACTAATGGAAATATCTTGCTAGCTACTTGTATTAATACAGGCATTATGTAGCCTGTACTTATATATTTACATATATATTTTAGGTTGTGTTGGCCATTGAATAATGTCTTTACTTTGGCTTTCTTTTCTCGAATAATTTGCTTATTGCTGTATGTCTCCAGCTTGTTTGTGATGTCTCCTTTTATTTTATCATTCATAAACTATGTTATTGAAGCTTGTTTGAATTGGCTATGTTTGGCTGTATGTAGACATCTGAATTTTTTATCATTAATTTACTCTGTCGGTTATAACTCTGGATGACAAGTTACAAATATCTAATTCATGTGCTCAGTATACGAACTAGACACAGTCATGGGCCGTTTCTAATTGGAGAAATAGATACGGCCAGTGAACGTATCTATTTGTTTAATTAGAAATGGCCCAGGACCGTATCTATTTCCCCACTTAGATACGGCCACGAACCGTATCTATTTCTCCACTTAGATACGGCCCATGGCCGTATCTAAGTGGAGAAATAGATACGGTCCATGACCGTATCTAACTCTCCCATTAGATACGGCCCACGACCGTATCTAACTGGACAAATAGATACGGTCCATGGCCGTATCTAATTGGAGAAATAGATACGGTCCATGGCCGTATCTAATTGGAGAAATAGATACGGTCTTGGGCCGTATCTAAATATTAAACACGCTTTATTTTGATACGGCTTATCGCCGTGTCTAATGGTATTCGATACGGCTCTAAGCACTGCCTAATTAGCCGAAGTGGTGTAGTGGCCAATCGGTACGAGGCACAACTCCTGCTGATGGATTCGAAGCCCATCGATACGAACTCGATGGATTCGAACACTGCCGACCTGATCGATACGAAGTGCTAAGACCTGATCGATGCGAACAGGATCAATATGAACTGAACGTACTTCGATGGATACGAAACCAACAACAATGATGGATATGAACTCTGGGTCGTTCCTTCTATATTGAATCGATCATAACTTGAGCATACGAACTCGGATTGACTTGAAATTTGGAACGTTGGCTCTCTTGGCCTTGCTAGACATGTTCAATCAATTATAGCCCAATCTGGACTCGGAAAAAATTCATCGATATCCATAGCGAATCCGTGCATGTTTGGTATCCAGGAAGGGTGATCCATGGCTTTCAATCAGTTCCTTGGTATCTAGACCTTGCCAAAAGGTGGGATAACATTTGCCCCCCAAAGTACGTCCTGTGGAAACATGACGTGCTTTGAAAAGCTGCAACTTCTCTTTGAATAATCGTCGCATCTTTCGTTGAAAGTTGTACTCTGTATTGCTGTAACCGATTACTGTGTGACAGTGATTAGCTGTTTATCGTCGCAATCGCAATGAGATGAGTATTCGATCCCTATGAATATTGAAAATCGAATATTAGACTGACATATGCATATATGTTAACTTGACTTTCGTTAACGCTGAGCATTCACGAGTCGTTGTCATTTTTTGTTTGTCATACTGAATTTTATATCGATCCTCTTCTGAACCGATGCGAAATTTGAGCTGCAACAACGTTTGACAGTTGTTTTGTGGAGTTCCTTCGTATCGATCCTCTCCTGAATCGATATAGAAGGTTGAAAGATTGACTTCGCATCGATAAATTAAGAATTTGCTGGATGTGAAATGCTTATTCGCGTCGATGCTAATGCTTGAGTTGTGAAGGATACGAAACTGCTGTTCATATCGATGGTCTCAAACTTCGGTGGACTTTGCTTCGTATCGATGAGCTTTGGCTGTAACTTCGCATCGATTCAACCGTATAAGCCATAATGATACGAAACTGCCGTTCGTACCGATATGTAGTGGATGGAGTCATGAACCTGTTGGGGCGAACAGGGGCTTCGAGTCGATGTGTTCACTGTCCGTTTCGAATCGATAGGAACTTTGGTCTGATGGAGTCGAACGGGGCGTTTGACTCGACTCAGGGTTTGACCGGTTACGACCGGTCAAGTGGACTGGGAGGCGAATCGGCCCGGTTGCTTCCCGAGTCCCATATAAATACTCTAGACTCGGCCACTTTTTCACTTTTTACTTTTCACTGTCGTCTTCAATCTTCATACCGATTCGAAGCATCAGAGAAAACAAAACTGCATCACGCCATTGATACGAAAAGATTCAACCCTTAACTTCTTCAATTCCCACTTTCAAATTAGGTAATCAAACATGAATTCAAGCAACGAAACTGTTTCAGATCTACTATGCCTTCATCGTTTATCCATTTTGGTAATTAGTAAAGCCAGATCTGGTTTGGAGAAGAAAGAGTGGGAAGGACAAGATCGAATCGATCTGGGGACTTGTGTTCGAATCGATGAAGGCGACAATATTTTTCTCTAGATTTCGCATCGATCCCTAGGATGCTCTAATGGAGATGACACAGTTCGTACTGATGGCTATGGCGATGGATCGTATCGATACGAAATGATCGATACGAAAAGTAAGCTAACGGTCGATTCGAGGTCCTGAACTTTAGATCGATACAAATTACATTTTTATGATCGATACGAAAGGTATCGATTCAAACGTGATCGATGTCAAGTTGAGGCCTTCCTGATCGGTACGAACCAGACAACCAAGGATCGATTTGAAGTCATCCTATATTGATCGATACGAAACCGGCCCTTGATTATCGATTCGAAACGTGCCCCCTTGTATCGATTCGAACTGGTATCCGGATGGATTCGAACGAGCTTCCTGCGATCGATTCGAACCCTCCCTTTGATGGATACGATATTTTTTGGCAATCGATAGCATGATTCTGATGAGCTTCATCCTTGCATATCTGAGTTTAACTATTAAACTGCACACTTGACTATCCTTTTGAAGCTCGTCGATGGAACTATAACTTAACACCGCGATAACGAACTTTAACTTGAATCGATTACCAACATCTGAATGATACATTTGTGACGGTCAGCGATGACGGTCACTCCTACTGGACTCTGATTATCTTTGTTGCTTGCAAGTTCTTTTTAATTCTGCAAAATCTTTTCAAGTAATGCACTTCACTGCACAACACAAATTCTACACATGGGGAATGCACGGGTTCTTTATCGCCCAACGATAATTTCTCATAAGTTAGCCAGTTATGGAACCATCAAGTTCGCAGCCGCAAGAAATCCAAAGTACAATTCCTCTGAGGCTTGAAATTCCGGACATTGAGCCTGAAATCATTGGTCCAGCCCCGGACGAATTACTTGATGCATCTTTCATCGCCAATCCATCGGACTCCGTTCGATCCAACATCTCTGAAGATATGCTAGGGAGAATATGCTTAAGGCATGGCCTGTCAATGGACGACATATTATTGCCGGGACCAAACGACAGACCACACAATCCGCCAGAGGGATACACCGCATTCAACCGTCACGCGTGTGCGGCCGGAACGCTCCCTCCGTTCAACGAGTATATAAGAGAAGTATTGTCTTTTTTGGGGATCGCTCCATCTCAGCTACACCCAAATGGATATGCTTTAGTGAATAGCTTGTTCATCGTCTTTATGGAGTATCTTCATCGACCCCCGATCCCGATTGAGATCAGATATCTGTTCAACTTCAAAAGCCGAAATGATAACCCATCCTTTACTTTCTTGGAGGTAGTAAGGATCTGTCAAGTGGTCACTGGGTCCTGGACCAGGATAAGCTACATCAAAACGGAGTGGTTTTACATTAGATGCCCCCCAGGGTTCGCCCGGCGATGGTTATTCAGACGTGAGTATAGCTGAGTTCTCAAGTAATTATTAAGCCAATTGCAGTTGAAGTGAAACTTATATTCTTTCCTTTTTTTTACATCAATGATTCAGCGATCCGAAGGTGGATACTTCAAGGAGATATTCCGGGTGCTTCAGGAAGTCCCGAGTGAAGATAGGAATATTGAATTACTTTTGACGGATAGAAATCTCAGAATCCTTGGGTTGATCGAGCGGAGACAAAGTATAGTGCTCGATGGTGCATTAAGAACTGCCTCAAGAGAGCGAGTCAAACGAAAAAAGCCTAAAGTTGTCGTAATCGAGGAGGCTGATTCCGAGAGAACTCACACTGATGAGGAACTCCTGGGCGAACCTGCTAATGTAGCCCAGGGCACTGAAGAACAGAGAAAAGGCAAGGCAACCGTTTTTAAGTCGCCTAAAAAGGGAAGACAGAAATCGGTCGTCGCGTCCCGGCTCGCCTCCGGAATTAGAATTTCGGAGATGTCTCCCCCAAGAACAGAATGTCTCTATGAAGGGCTTGCCGATCTTCCAATTCCGGACGATGTGTCATTCCAGCATGATGTTGGGTTGGAGGAATTCCACCATACCCTAGAATTGAGCGAGCCTTTTACTACTAGCGTGGTCGACACTTCCGGTTGTTCGGGGGGATGCATATTCATACACATTTCACGGCACTACACAACCCTTAACCGTAGGTCATCTGTTTCGAAAAGCCACTAACTCTGCTTTCATTTTGCTTTGCAGATACTATGACTAGACGTGGTTCGATGTGGGAAGTCTTCGACAGGCTCGTAATTCTTCCTCATATTATTAGTCGCAAAGAAGGGAAGGGGATAAAAATTACGATCGCATATACTCTGGATATTCTAGCTAAGAACGATATGATAGAGATAGGGACTACAGACGTCGATCTCGATCTCGCACTCCTCCTCCCAGAGCTCCTGTACAACCTCCCATCTATGTTTCTCGTCCTTTCGAATCTTCGCAGCACAAGTCATCTTCTCATTCTTCCAGGCCTGAGCCCCATCATCCCAGATCTGAGGCAATAACCCCAGTAGTTGCGGAACAACCTCCTATGGAAATTTCGGGGGAAGGAGCGATTAGGCTTGCTCAGTTAAAGAAGGACTTCCCGAACATTTTCTTTGATAACAACATTTTCCCTCCTCATTTGAAAAGAATCCCGCCGGAGGCTGAGCAGATGGCGCACGATTATGTGCATGACTTCTATGCCCAATATAAGGCGTGGTCTAAAGCAGCTGAGAAAGCATCGTCATTATCCTTTGAACGAGCGACTATCATTGAGAAGCTACAAGCCGAGCTAGCTCAAAAAGACCGTATTATACAAGTACTGAACACGGAAGCCGAATCATCTCGAAAATCAGAGATGGAGGCTCTTAAGAAGGCTGATGAAGCTCAAGCGGCTATGGACAGAATGAAAAAAGAGCATTACGTCACGGTGGAAGACATGGGCCACCGAAACACCATTGTCACCGCCGAGCGGGATGCGTCTCTGAAGGAGCTTAATGTGCTTAAGGCCAAAGTTTCGGAAATCATGAAGGAAAGGGATACCGCCAATATTTCTACACAGGAGGCATGTGATCAGGCAGTAAAATTTCGGACCGAGCGAGACGCGGCGGTGGCTAAAGTACTGGAGATCGAAGCCGAAGTTGATAGAAAAATTGAAATTGCCAAGTCCAAGCTGGAGGCCGACATTGAAGACCTCCTCATCACTTATAACGCTAATGTGTTAAAACACAGGAATTTGGCTTGGCTCGAGAATTATCCGGTACATCTTCACAGCGCTTGGGGCCGGTAGATTGAGGAGGAGAAAGCGGCGCATCCGGATGAATCAATTGACCAATTCGAGCTTGAAAACCGGTTGCTTACCGAAGACGAAAAGAAAGTCCTTAATGATGCCATAATTTCTTATGAGAAGGAGATGGTTGGCGCCCGACATCTGGAGGTTGGGGAAGGTTCAGGTGTTAAACACCAGGCTACAGTTCTTGAGATCACCGCTCTACTCCCGTTAGAGCCTACATCTGCGGTTGATTCACAGTCTATCCCAGCCTATAACCCGGAACAACCGCAACTATCTCTTATCCGGGAGCATGTTTCTGAAGCCGCTCAGTCGTCAACAGGCCAAGTTGAGGAAGGTACTCCGAAATTATCTCAAGTATGTTCCAAATGGAGGGTTTGTTTTGAAGCGATTACTAACAACATCTTCTTATCTTTGCTCAGTGACTGGAGTTGCGCCGATTGCTGCGACTCAAGAATCAAGTCAAGGGCAGAAGGCCATCACTACCGAGACGGCTGTCGTGACAACAACAGTGTCAACTAAGATGACATTGGGGATCACACTATCTCTTGATGAGCAAATGGTGAGCGAGCTACTCGGCCAACATGGTGGCTCCTTTACAGACTTGTCGTTCATCATTAGCGAACTCCCGCCAGCTTCTAGCTCTTCAGTGCAAACTACAGATGCCCCCAGCCAGGCCCAAGCGATTCGTGATGAAGAAATTCTGGAGGAGATTAATGCTGAATTAGAGGCTGAGGGGCAAGGTGGTAGTGTCGGTTGTGATACGGTGGTGCACAGCCCAGCGCCTTTAAGGATAATATCACCGGGTGGCACTGTTGTTGATACCCGGGTGTCTGTTCCATCTTCCGTTGCAGATGCAGTCCCTCCAACTCCTCCGGTAGGCATTATACACTGAGAATCAAGCTCAGAGGAGGACGTTGACATTATGCCCCAGTTGGGGAGCAACCATCGGAGGGGAGAAGCTCAAAACGGAAGATTTCTAGCAGTCGGAGGGTTCCCCGTTGAAGAGAAAGCCGAGGAAGAAGACATAGATTGGCCACTTAAGCAGATTTTTGATAGATAGGAATTTGTTTTTGCTTCTCATTAGTAGGTCGTGTATAGATGCAGGTTCGGCCCCTGCTAGTAGGAATTTTTGGAAGAATTTGCACATAAGCACTTTTTTCTAGTTAGTTGAAATAAAATTTAGCTTTCTTCATTTCAACTGTTTTTTCTCGCTTCACTTGTTTAAGTGTTGCGATGATCAGCTTGTGACTGCACCTATTACAGATCTTGAGCACACGTCCGCGCTCCGAGGACTTAGAATAATTTGCAAGCGATAATTTGGTTCGCACTTCGGGAATCCAATAATATCGATGTCTATGACACAGTTCGCACTTCGGGAACTTCGAGTTGATACTTACACTTCAATTCACACTCTGAGAATTCGGAGTTAGCGTTTACGCTTTGGTTCGCTCTCCGGGAACCTAAAGTCGATGTTTATACCCCAATTCGCACTCTGGGAATTTGAAGTTAGTATTTATACTCCGGCTCGCACTTCGAAACCTGGAGTTGATTTTTATATTCCAGTTCACGCTCTGGGAACTTGGAGTTAGCCGACAGATGGTCAGTCACATCTGTTTGAGCTTCTTGAGAATTCGTTCACACTCTGGGAACAATGGACTTATCGGGATCGTGGATGATCGGATCACATCCACCCCGAGATAACAAGTGAGGTCGTTAGACGGATGGGTCCATCCTCCTCGAACATGTTTATGATACGGTCGAAGTCGTTAGAAGGACGGATCCACCCTCTTCGAAGCCGTATTTACAAGCTTTATACTCCGACTCATGCTCTGGGAGTTTGAAGTTAGAATTTGTACTCCGGTTCGCGCTCCGGGAACCTAGAGTTGAGGTTTATACTCCAATTCGCACTCTGGGAATTTGGAGTTAGTGTTTATACTCCAGTTCGCACTCTGGGAATCTGGAGTTAACGGAAGGATTGTCATGTATCAATCCTTTTAGATGTTTGCCTGGTGACATGCCCCTGAGCTTGGGTTTCACTTAGTGAGTGACCGGTCGTATCTCAATCACTCCCTATTTGAATAAATCCCACCGTGTGATGGAACTTAGCTCTCCGTGCATCGTGATGTTGTATGTCATATTCAATAAATCACAGCTCTGGCTCAAAGAGATAGAATTTTATTGCTGAAATAAGAAAATATGGCAAAGTCAGTTGCCTTATTACAAGTTCAAATTTCGAAATACGAAAATAAAATGCAAAGGAAATAATGGGCTAAACAAATAAAGCCTGTCATGTATAGTAGCGACGGGGACTCTCGCTATTCTGGCTCTCGGCAGAGTAAAACCGTCAACGGTCGATAACTTGTACGTGCCATCTTCGAGCTTTTGTGAAATCACATATGGTCCTTCCCAATTAGGTTTCATGTGTGAAGGAACAGGATAGGTCCTCTTGAGTACGAGATCGCCGAGTTCAAAGGTTCGTGGCCGGACCTTGGCATTGTATATTCGGGAGACTCGACTCCGATACGCGGCTACCCTTAGATTAGCCTTTTCACGAGTCATCGAGTAAATCCAAAGATTCAGCAAGTAGTATGGCATTCGTTTTCGGATCATAATACGTCACACAATGAGAAGACACTTCCATCTCGACTGGAATAACGGCTTCCAAGCCATAAGATAGAGAAAATGGAGTGTGTCCGGTTGTAGTCTTGTGGGTCGTTCGATAAGCCCATAAAGCCATAGGAAGTACATCAACCCATTTGACCCCGGCTTTTTCCAGTCATTTTTTCAGAATAGATTTGATAACCTTATTAACATCTTCGACTTGGCCATTCGCTTGAGGGTGTGCAACTGCAGAGAATTTCTTATGGATACGGAATCGTTGACAGAAATCTTGAATTCAACGTTGTCGAACTGGGTTCCGTTATCGGTGATAATAGTATGCGGGAGACCAAACCGATAGATAATGTTGCGTACTACAAAGTTGATTACTTTCTTCGTCGTGATTGTTGCAAGAGGTTCAGCTTCAGCCCATTTGGTAAAGTAATCGACTGCGACGATGGCGTACTTCGCGCCACCTTTGGCCAAAGGCAATGTACCAATTATGTCAATGCCCCATACTGCAAACGGCCAAGGACTGACCATATGGGTTATCTCGGTAGGTGGGGCTCTAGGAATCCGAGCATGTTTTTGGCAATTGTCACATTTTCTGGCCTAGTCTGCTGCGTCACGGTTAACAGTGGGCCATTAATACCGTACCGGAGTACTTTCTTGGCGAGTGCTTGCCCCCCAGTGTGATCGCCACATTCTCCTTCATGTACAACATGTAATACTCGTTTGATTTTGTCATGCGCGATACATCGGAGGAGAGGAACAGAATATCCTCTTCGATACATAACTCGGTTTTGAATAATGAACCGCGAGGCTTTTCGAAGAATCTGTTTCTTCTCACTCCTGCGCTCAGGCAATGTCCCATGCTCAATATAATCTCGATAAGGGGTCATCCATGACTCCCTACTGGAAGTAGTCTCAAAGGTGAAGTCAGTCTCCATTTGATCAATGCTCGGAGAGGATAGAGTTTCAACGGGGATGAGCCCTAACTGCTGAGCTTCGCCCGTACTTGCTAACTTTGCCAACGAATCGGCTTTCTGATTATGCTCTCGGGGTATGTATAAAATGGAATAGTAATCAAACTGATCAAGCACTTCTCGGATCCGGGCTAGATAAGCAGCTAGCCTTCGATCTTTCGCCTGATATTCACCCCGGACCTGGCACACGACTAACTGGGAGTCACAATAGATTTCCACAGTGGTAATTTTCAGATCACGAGCCAGCTTCAACCCAGCAAGTAAAGCTTCATATTCGGCTTCATTATTGGTCGCACGGAACTCGAACTTTAAAGCATAGCATATGGATCGGCCCTCGGGAGTTTCAAGTACTACCCCAGCGTCCGAGCACCGATCGTTGGATGCACCATCAGTGTGTAACTTCTAGATGTACTCAGGAGATTTGCTGGTCTCAGGTAAGTCTTCAGGAATAGTAAACTCAACTATAAAATCTGCTAGGACTTGACCGTGAATAGCTCTCCTCGGAGTGTAAGTGATATCGAATTGACTCAGTTCGATGTTCCATTTGAGTAACCTACCAGACGTCTCAAGCCGCGTGAGGACCTGTCGTAACGGCTGATCGGTGTATACAGTGATGGGATGAGCCTGGAAGTATGAACGGAGCTTTCTTGAGGCAATGACTAGGCAGTAGGCTAATTTCTCCAGCTTCAGATAGTTTCTCTCAGCTCCGAGTCGTTTGCTAACATAATAGACCGGTTTCTGAACTCGGTCTTCCTCCCAAACAAGGGCAGCGCTAATTGCATTTTCTGATACTGCCAGGTAAAGATACAACTGTTCATGGTAGACAGTCTTTGAAAGAATCGGTGGTGTGGAAAGATGTTGAATCAATGATTGGAATGCGCCCTTGCACTCCGCAGTCCATTCGAAGTTCTGCTTCCCTTTTCGGATCAAAACAAAGAAGGGGATGCACTTATCGGTGGACTTGGATATAAACCTGCTCAGCGCTGCTACCTTTCCATTGAGACTCTAGACTTGCTTTATAGTTCTCGGAGTTTGTAAATTTCTGATAGCCCAGATCTTTTCGGGGTTGGCTTCTATTCCTCTGGCGTTGACGATGAACCCAAGGAATTTTTCGGATGCGGCTCCAAAATGACACTTAAGCAGATTGAGTTTCATCCCGTATCTCCGAAGGGTATTTAACATTGACTCCAAGTCTTTAATGTGGTCAGTGGAGTATCATGATTTCACCAACATGTCGTCCACATAAACCTCCATGGTCTTTCTGATCCGGTTAGTGAACATCCGGTTAACCAAGCGTTGGTAAGTTGCTCCGGCATTCTTCAATCCGAAGGGTATGACTTTGTAGCAGTATAGTCCCAGATCGGTTATGAAGCTTGTATGCTCTTGGTCGGGCACATGCATGGGTATTTGATTGTAGCCCGAGTAAGCATCCATAAAAGATAATAATTCATGTCCGGCCGTTGAGTCTACGAGTTGGTCAATTCGAGGAAGTGGAAAGCTGTCTTTCGGACAAGCTTTGTTTAAGTCATAATAATCGATGCACGTTCTCCATTTCCCATTTGGTTTCCGGACAAGTACAGGGTTGGATACCCACTCCGGGTATAGAGAATCCCGGATAAACCCATTGGCTTTCAGCTTATCAACTTCTTCTTTAAGGGCGCCAGATCCCTCTGGATCCATACCGCGCCTTTTCTGCTTGACCGAGATATACCGCGGGTCAATATTCAAGGTGTGGCTCGCAATGTCCGGCAAGATCCCACACATATCAGAATGCATCTAGGCGAACATGTCAAGATTCGCCCGGAGAAAATTAACCAATTCCTATTACATTTCTTGGCTCAACTGAGACCCAACCTTCAACATTCTCAAATCATCATCATCGTCACCATCGATTGGAACATCAATCGTCAGCTCAGCTGGGGATGCCTAACTTTCAATAGATTCTTCCTTGTTTTCATTGTCTCTCGGGTCAAGATCCCTGTAGAATTGGTTGTGGTGCTCGGGTCGAGGCCCAGGCACTAATTGTCAATTGTTTGTAAAACGGACGCAGAGAGATTCCTCTACGCCCTTTCCTTTCTCTCGTCGCTGCGCCTCGCGCAGCTCAGCCATGTAACAGGCTCTTCCAGCAGCCTGATCTCCCTGTATAACTCCGATCCCATGATCAGTGGGGAACTTCAAGTTCAAACACCACGGGGCAATTGCTGCCCTGAACTCAGCAAGGGCCGATCGGCCCAAAAAAGCATTGTATGAGGATTGAATATCCAAAACAACAAACTGTAAATTCCGAACTCTTCAGCACTCTCCAATTCCTAACTCCACTGGCAAATCATCGCCCCAGTGGGTATATTAGCACTCCCATCGAAGCCATGAATTCTAGATTGACAAGGCTTTAAATCTTTGGCTTCCACTGTCATCTGGTCGTATGCTCTCTTAAACAAAATATTTACCGAGCTCCCACTGTCCACCAGGATCCTCTTCATCCAAGAAGGACCAACCTAGGCAGATATGACAAGTGGGTCAATAGTTGGGGCTTCGACCCTATCAACATCTCGGCTCCTGAATACGATGTATCCGTCATCGTCTTTTGTAGTTTGGCCGGAGCCCCTTCATCGAAATTACTGCAACATTCAAAGTCCACATGCCTGATAGAATAGGAATATGACTCCATTTCCCTCCAGCTTTGGTCTGCTGGATGGGGACCACCACTGACTGTATTAATAACTAACCACCCGCCTGTATGGGCAGGTTCCTCTTGTCTTTCTTGAGTTTGCACACGGTTTTGATTGGACGGGCCCGCACCGCCAGACTGCAGCGCCCGAACGAACTGATCTAGCTTTCTTTCTCTGATCAACTTCTCAATGAGGTCTTGCAAATGTCTACACTCATTGGTATTATATCCATAACTCTCATGGAATCGACAGTACTTTCCTGTTTGAATCTGCCTCTCCGACGATGGCTTCGGAGCAGGTTTCTTATATTGCATAGCATTGCAAGTCTGTAGATACACGTTCTCCAGCGACGTGTTCAGTGGTGTATAATTGTCAAACATTGGAGCCCTACGTCGCGGGCCACGGTTCTGATCCCGTTTTCTGTTCTGATTATCACTATTCCTCGGTTGTTGAGTTTGTTTATTTTGAATATTTAACTGGACTTTTCCTGAACTTTCACCAGACTGTTTAACTGCAACATTACTCTGAATCCACTCACTGCTATGTCTTACATCGTCCTGTTTCCTAGACTGTTTTGCATCCTCACGCCTCAAGAATTGAGCAGCTTTGGAATAGAAACGGTCCAACGATGCGGGAGGCTTCCCAACTAACAAATTTCCAAACTCGGAATCGAGGTCAGTCCCCTTTGTTAGTGCCATTAAGATCGAATTATCATTGGGGTTACTAATCTCTACTCAAGCGGCATTGAACCTTTCCAAGTATCGCCTGAGTGTCTCTCCGGGAGCCTGAGTGACACTGATAAAGTATTAACGTCTTTAGGCCTGGCGACATGCATACGAAACTGCTCGACAAACTTAATAGCCAACTGGTCGAACGAAGAGATTGATCAAGGAGGAAATCGTGTAAATCACATCGTTGCGATGCCCCCTAAAGAAATGGGAAAACTACGGCATTTCACTGCATCATCAGCTCTTGCAGCACTCATCGACCATTCATATTTCAGGATATGTTGATTGGGGTCGGAATTCCCTTCGTACATGGGCAGAGTCGGCATTCTGAATCGCCGAGGGGGTTCAGCGTATAAAATTTCATCCGTGAACGGAGTATTACTTTGGGAGATTCCCCAATCGTCATTTGTCAATCCCTGACTCTCGCGAATCATTTGGTGTATCATGGCTGAAAGGTCTGGCATCGGAGCATTTTGCGCACGTTGGGCCAAAGTGTGGTCGGGTTCCACATTGCGAGGTTGGACCGGGCGCTGTCGACGGTCCATGTCTCGCCTCCTTGGCTCAACGTTTTCTGGAACGTACGGTTCAGGAGTACAACCTTGTTGGTCATGGGTATCAACCCCTATATCAGCCATGGTGGCAGTGGCACGGTTGTACGTGGTGTATTGTGGAACAGTGCCTCCTCGGAAGGAGGGTCCAGTATGAAAACTAGCAGAAGGGCCAACTCTTAACTGCCCAACGGTCAATGTTAGCTGGTGACCGATTGCCTGTGCATAATTTCCCTCTAGCCTGGGTCGGGTAGATCTGTGATTGTAATCGGATGAAGCAGAACTTTCAGTGGAGGAGCGAGACGCATGATCCCTTCTGGATCTTTTACACCCTTGGCGGTCTAGTTGATTAGCTAATTCAGCATTAACGTGCAACTGCTCAGTTAGCTGTTGCCAGCTTTGAGTTAGTTCCTGGAGCAATGTTTGGAACTCTTGTCTAGTAACCAGACCTGATGGATCAGAATGCCCAGTATCATCTTGATTATATGGAGGTACTTGCGTGTGATTCTGTCTATCCCTGCCTTCTTGACCAGCAGCGGTAGAAGCGGTTCTTGTGCTAACCATCTTGAGAAGTGGAATCCTTTCCCTAGATTTTTGCAAATCTGAATAGAACGGAAGGAATCTGAAATTGAAATATGGATCTCTCTCTTAGATTTATGCAATCCGGTATCGGTGACAGATCAATGAGCAGGAGAAAATCAGGGTTTTCTCAATGAAAGCACCAAAGTGTTTGTACCAAAATTGGGCACAACACTCTTCGAAAGTTTTTGAAGAGATAATAAATGAAGAATGTAAATTGAAAATGAGGATTATCTAACAAAAACTCCAATTAACAAGAACATAAATGCGAAGACAAGCGATTTATAATGGTTCGGCGTGTTGCCTACGTCAACTGTGAAGTTTTTTGAAATTTTATTGATTCTCTTTCAATGATTACAAATGATTACAGCGAACAACAGCGAGTTACAACTGGAAATTCGAAATCAACAGTAAGAATATGATGTAGGATGATGGAGATCTCGATACGGCAGAGTCCGGGCGCTTCAGAATCAAAAGATCCTTTTTCTGTAGGCTCTGGGGCTCTATTTATAGGCGTAGGAGGCTGAGACTTCGCTCAAATCTCGGGAGACTTTTTATGGCAAGTGAGTGGGCCTACGTGACCAACCTCAGGAAATTTCGACCCGATCGACAATCGATACGAAATCATTTCGTATCGATCAAGATGATGTCCAATCGAGCTGAAATTTGGTGTAGACATTCCTTGGCATGTACGCAAGCTCCTGTGAAAATTTCATGGCATTTGGATTAGTGGATCGCGAGATATGGTCGATACAAAATGGAAATTCTCGTTGGCTGATTGGTTCGAATCCATCATTTTGAATCGATCCCTTCGACTCAATAAACTCACATGGACTTGTGATGATGTGGCATGCGTACTTTGCCTCGATCCGGTATTTGCTCCGAGTTGACCGTGTCGACTCCATATATCTCGCCTCGTTCATATCGAGGGATGAAACATCACCTTGGTCTAATGACTTGTTGGATACGAAGTGGTCAACAACCATGGATTCGAACAACTGTTACATTGATGGGTACGAACTAACAAAGGTTGATGGTTACGAACAGGCCTTTTTTCGATGGATACAAGCTACATAGCTTCTTAATGGACACGAAGTCAATCGATACGAACCGGGGTCTTCTGATGGATACGAAGTAGGATAACCTGATGGATACGAAATAGAGCAATCTGATGGATACGAAGCATTCTGCCCAGATGGATTCGAAGAGAAGCTTCCATGATGGATGCGAAGCGGACACTAGCCAATCGGTACGAGGCACAACTCCTGCTGATGGATTCGAAGCCCATCAATACGAACTCGATGGATTCGAACACTACCGACCTGATCGATACGAAGTGATGAGACTTGATCGATGCGAACAGGATCGATACGAACTGAACGTACTTCGATGTATACGAAACCAATAACAATGATGGATACGAACTCTGGGTCGTTCCTTCTACATTGAATCGATCATAACTTGAGCATACAAACTCGGATTGACTTGAAATTTGGAATGTTGGCTATCTTGGCATTTCTAGCCATGTTCTATCAATTATAGCCCGATCTGGACTCGAAAAAAATTCATCGATATCCATAGCGAATCCGTGCATGTTTGGTATCCAGGAAGGGTGATCCATGGCTTTCAATCAATTCCTTGGTATATACACCTTGCCAAAAGGTGGGATAACAACGTGGACCCAACTCCCGTGAGTTGGCATAAGGTGGCTAAAACAGGAGCGGTCTCGGGCCAGTTGAGGTCGCACCTCGTAGCGGACGCATTTCTTCGATACCATACTATTACTTGTGATTGTTTGGGCGCCCCTCCGATTTGTGGGAATGTGTTCCACGGTGGGCGTATGTGGCTGCTGCGTTACCACCAGCCCGAGTGTCGTAATTGGTATATCTGCGTGGCATTGCCTTGTGTGTCGTGTCACCTACCATATCGAGCATTTACTACGAGTTTCTATTTGTGTCGTACCTATGCAGTATCTTCTCGTAGTCCCCCGATCAGGAGATATGCAGGTATTGTATAGACTATTGGCATTATTTGTGTTAAGGTAGAAAATGTAAAGCCTTAACGCTATTTAAAAGTATGTTTATTTTACTGTTAGACATTATTATAATAGCGCAATATACTATATAGTAAATAGTTTAACGGATCCTTAGAGGATGGGCAGTCCCAAGCATCCTTTAAGTTACTTGTACTTTTACTACAGTTCACTTGAGTTGGTTTACATTGTATAAGTATGTATGTCCTGACTCCAGTGTTTGTATTTTTATTTACGCTCGGGTCAGCCTAAGTATTCACAGATTTGGATTTCCACTTTCTGGAGATTGGAATTGCTGGAGATTATCTGCTTGTCTAGTTTTATCTATTCTAGTTCTATTCATCTTGTACTTGGTTATCATCTTGAGACTTCTGTTATACTTTATTTATTCCGTTGTATTTTATTTAACTCTGATATATATACATAGTAGTTTCATGAACTACTATCTCTTTTACTTCCGCTGCATTTCTTACTCTGTGTCTGTGTTATGTGATTATTATTTACTGTATATTCTGAGATTTGCCAAATATTATTTACAACGCGGTATTTTGAGCAATTCAAGTCCGACGTGTGAGGATGCAAATGGTTAAAAATACCTGGTTGTTACATCTCTAGTGTTAATCTTAGCCTTAAGATCTGTAATCCGCATTTCTCACAGAAAACAGCATTCCACTTAGCTTCTTCTAGGCATCTTTACCCAATGACTGCTTCCTCTTACTATTCCATTTCTTCTTGCCTCCCCCACATTTCTATAGCTTTGGCTCTTTAAGAGACAACACTGATTTGGACTTAGGGTACAAACTCTCATGGCAATGGGATTTCTGGATGATTTTCTCAAAAGGCTTATTAATATATTCTAATAACTTTCTCCTAGATAGCAATCTAAACCCACATAAACTTTTCATTCCTATTTAATGAAGTTGCGATCAAAGACATTCTGTACTTAGACAAAACATTAAATTTGACTACATACTCGAAGATAGACATGTCCTCCTGCTTTAGCTCTATAAACTACCTGAACAACATCGAATTCTGGGCATATGCATGGACCTCTCCTCGAATTTGTCTTTGAACTGATTCCAAGAGAACTAGTCCACGGGAGTAGCAACCTTAATAGCCTTCCACGAGTTCACAGCTCATCCTTGGAGCTATTGAGAAGCCAAATCCTTCTCATACCATCATCTAGTTCCAAATTATTAAATATCTCTTATACGTATCCAACTAGTCCAATACTTCCATGGTCGATCCCGTTCCTTGGAACAGTTTGCCACTTAGACTGGCAAAATCCTTATCCAGCTTTGCAAGATCGGCTCTAGGCACTTGCACTTAAGCAACACCACCAAAAACAAAGTTTGAAGCAGCTGCTTGGACATTTTATAACATGTTCACCATCGTAGCATTAAACATTGCTTGGCAGCCCTAGAGTCTAATCCTTGTTCCTTGACTCCAAAGAAGGAATTCCTTGCGGTGTTTCTTGTATGCTGGCTCATTCTTGATCTATAACAAAATGATTACCCTATCATAAAGAAAACTGCACCAATAGTGCTCATGTGTGCAATGCTACTTATATATATAGCTTTGAAAATCAAAAATTATAACTCTCAATCCACACTAGGGTGATAATTCCTACCCCATCTCTAGTGGATCATGATATCAACTAAGGTTAACCACCAACCTTAGCTATGACATAAAACATGACGACTGTTCTACGCCTCTGACACCCAAAGTACCTGAATAGTGCGGTACTAGGATACTCGACTAATCTAGGATGGTGGTTAAGATTGTATAGTAGATAAAACGATCATAGAACCTATTTTATATCTCATAAAGCATCAAATAAATTATAAATACATCATAGATATAAAATATGTGAGATACTAACAACTAAATGAACCAAAGTATCTAAATGTGTAGGTTCACAGAATTACACTGAATATTAGTCTACACAACTGCAAATAAACTTGAATATAAACTATCTCTAAATAAAATAGCCAACACTGCCTAAGCTCCACAGTGTCGCATAGAGGAATGAGCAATAATTTGCCCACATATAAGTAGTGAGAAAGTACTATCTCCTTCTTACCCATCTGCACAACACCGCATGCACTCCAACATGTTATCTAGTCTACTCATTTAAGAGTACTCAGCAAAATAAGAAGCAAAGCATAAAACTCGAATCAGACAACAGTCTAGTAAGAAATATACAATCTCAAAATACTATACAAGTCGATATAGTAATGAGAAATGGTTTAAAGATAATACTTGGCATGTCCTAGCATCCAAAGAGTTATCACATAATAACGATAATGTGCTGCTTTACTAACATCATAAAGTATACAAACATCCTAGTATACTACTTGGTGTTTAGGCATCAACCTCTTAGATACCTATGTCATGTGACGTCCTTGGAACGACAAGCAACAAATATAGAAACTATGGAAAACATAATGTCCATTAAACAATCCTTATTATCACTCAATGCGCTTTAGATATATGATAACTTGTATGACCATTCCTCTATAAGGGATTAATGGAAACATCTCGGTTTTTATATACACGAGCACCAGGCCATAATTGATGTTAGACCCATTCCTTAATCAGAGTACTTGGATTCCTTCAAGGATTATGGATATCCAGTTATGTACCACACTGAGTGTCTTCATAGTATCCCTACTTACGAGTACATTAGAAAACACTTTGAGTATCAATGATCCATTCGTATGTGTTCAGGACCTTTTACATTCCATCTGTGCTCATTCATCGTCATGGAACCCTAAACTCTTTAACATTCCATCTATGATTTCCCCTCCTCGAACCCACACCGGTGGATCATCATCACCATAACTTATCGATCGAGTCATCATCATCAAAAATATTCTAGACATCCAACATCAGTTGTACAATCAACACATCAAAGTTTCGAAGTTATCACATTAAAGCATTATGCCTTTGCCTCGTCGTTCAATCGTCGATCTTTATTACATTGCAACAATTGAAAACAACGTCGAACTATCAAACGAACATATGTACACAAACATCAAAACACTACTTGCACATCCCTCGGGACTTGTCCCCCTTGGCCATCACCCAGAGTGTTCGGTACCAACCATAGGTGGTTAGCCTCGAACACATGGGTGCACTCTGTTCACAAAACTTGAAGTTTCCACTTTCTTGCCTTGCTCCAAGTTGCCTCGAAGTTGTCCTAGCTTAAACCCAAAGCAAACGCACTAAAACCACGAAGAAGAAAGTGGTTGGCCTGATCACTTTTCCCTTTGAAAATTTGGCCAAGTTTAAAACTTGTCTCCCCACGTCACTCTGAGCTCGACTTGAAGCAAACCATCCACAACCCAAAGTCTTTGGCCCCTAGACTCGAAGTTTGCCTTTTATCGATCACTTTTCCTATTTACAATTTTCCTAAATCCAAATCCCAACCTCGAAATTATTTTCTCCAGGCTCTTCCCGAAGTGCCCACTCTCCAAACTCGAAGCAAAAACCCTTATGACTCGAAGCATACAACAACCGATTACTTTTTATCACTACCAATCATTTTTTACGATATGATTTTATGCTATCAAATCAACTTCAAATCACTTCAATTTTATAAGTAGACTCCCTAAAGTTTAAGTACAACACATCCAATTTCATTGTGTTTTGACCACTTTAGTGTCATTTGTACCAAATAGCGTATCATTTTTCTAATGGCACAAAATAGCCAGTAAACATATCAAAAGAATTCATACAAAAATCAAATATCATGTCGTATCATCCAAACACCACATTCAAGCCATCCATACACAAATCACAAGTATAAATCATTCTAGAATTTTTTTTAAAGAATAGCAATCATGATTGGTAAATGGTATAAAACATATCAAAATTAAATTCTATCTTTTTCAACATAGCTATGAGGTGTTATTAATAGATCTAAGTTTTAAAATCGTTAATTTTTAAAAATCATAACTTGGTTATATTTAACTACATTGTTTAGCAAGAGAAGGAATATCACTCACCTAGCACCAAAATTACCCAATAATCAGTGGAAATCCAATATGAACGGTAGAGGCATGGATCCCAAGGCAGCCAAGCAGTAGATCTAGAGATTCCTTTTGCTGGTTACCCTTTAATTATGTGATTTTGGCTAATTAAATTATGAAAAAGGAACTTTTTATGGAAAATGGATTAATGGTGGTTTAGATCCATTTTGGGAAGTGGGAAAAAGATATAGATCTATCCCATCATCCTGAATTAGGCACAAATTCCAAATGGGTTAGTGGGTTTAAGTTTGGGCCTTAACTAATTACCTAATAATCTGGCTAGCAATAGTCTAAACTTAAAATAAACATGTCTCCTAAACGGTAAGTTTTTTTTCTATTATGACCACTCTACAAAAGAAGAAACCATTAGCCTGATCTATTAGAGTGGTTTCAGACCTAATTTAGCTCTTATCAAAGTTATAGGCTTTACAAGATTTCCAAGGTCAAAATAATCCGTTAAAATTTTTACTGATAGAAATGTCCCTAGTAGATATCTTCCAAAGTTATAAAGTCATACGACCTCAATAAATCGAAAAACCATATTTTACAATCATTCGATACTTAAAATACAGGTTGTTACAATAAATAAGTTAAAAGGTTCTTTATTAAGTAGTAATTTCTGACACCCAACCATCATTTGGCTCTAAGTCTAATGCTTATTGGAAGCTTTCTTCTACAACATTTACATCATTTTGTGTCATATGTTCCTAAATCCATATTTAAGTTTATTTAGTGTCATATGTGCCCAAAACATGGTCCATTTAGGGAATAACACATCCTTCTAATATTATTGCAGGATCTCTGCTATTCCTCTTAAAGTATAATTACAAAACTCTACGATATCTATAATTTTAAACATGTTCAAATTTGGGAAGTCCATAGACCTAAGTTTAACTTTCCTTGAAAGTTCAGCTTTAATCGTGTACTAGAAGGAACCATTTTCTACTAATTTGCACTTTTATGTGCCAAATTAGAACTTTATAATGTGGACAACAATAACGATAATAAAATTTGGTGTTGGCATAGGAATATCAAATTTATGTCTAATTAGTTTTACAAATTTCTAAATTTATCATAAATTAAATCTAATCTTTTTAAATTTATGTGAAAAACGAATGCACCCCTTAAATTCAAGTTACATATGTTGTTAATATCACATAGGAAACTTAATACTGTTGAACATTTTTAAAAAAAAGAACGTGCAAACCGATCGAAATGTATTTTCTACTATACGAACCTAAAAATAATTTCACGCTTGTACTATGATTGTCAGTTTACTAATTTTACACTTAGGCACATTCCTAAAATTCTTAGTTTTAATATTACTTCTAATTTTCTAATTTATGAGTCTTATTGGTCTAGGTTAAAAAACTTATTCGCTTATCGTCCGTGATTCTTATTAGACACTATTTGCACTATCGCAGCATGATATATTTGGTTTGATAGAAACCAAAGATTTTTCAATATAATAATGCTATAACAACATATAATTTGACTTATATAACCACTTTGTTATGTTTTAATTGGATTTCTAACAATACCTATACATTAGTTAGGGTTCCTTAAAACGGTAAAATTCTATATTGATGTCTTATGTGAGAAATTGTCATTAACAATAGCATAAGTGTCCTTCTAGATGAGAATGCATACAATCATTCCGACTCACTATTTTTATTGGGTAACTAGCCCATGTCTACAATTACCGTCCTTTACCTTACGTGCCTTATCTGGGTTATTATATATAATACATGTTCCTTCTTCTCATCACGCATATATATAATTGATTAATATACATATATATGTTTAAGCCTCACATTGATTGTCGAGTTTTTTCAGTTCTAGCTGTTGATGTGGGTAGTACGAATCAAGCATCCTCATTCACTGGATGTGCTAAGTATCAATATGATGTTAGGCCCTCTACATATTTATTAGACTTTCTTGGCAGTTGATGAGGTCTTTCTCTCATCGAGGCATCATCTCAGATGCTGCCGATAGATTTTGTTTCTTCTAATTTGTTCTACATTTTATCCTTTACATCCATTGTAGTTTTTTCCTAGGTTTTTTAGCAGGATTTTTTTGTTTTAATTGTACGGGTTTATGGGGAAAAGCCACCCACCAGCCTTGTTGGTGGCTTCTTTTTAGTGTAAAATAAAATTATATAAATGCTCTCGTCCTCGCTATAATATACATAGAAGATATGACAAAATGATACATATACATAATGTCGGATGCAAATATATGCTAAGCTGCTTCATAAAAGCTCGTCATCCAAGAGTCTAATGTCCTTATACTTAAAAGTCTCGGACTGACCTGGGTATTATATACATAATAAACTGGTTAGACTATATCTAAATTCATGGCTGAGAACACAATAATAAAGCATGGTAATATAGATGTAACAAGATCATGATAAAATATAATATCCGACAGAGTCTCATAGAATATACCATGCAACACTTCTCAAAATCATCAATGATTCACATGTTAGCAAGTAAGAGTCGGGATAAACATAACCCAATCGCGTGATATAAGTAACTCATATGAATCATGAAATACCATGGATGGGCTTAATTTATGTTCAACAAAATCTTAAGAAAGACATGAACTTTACTTAACTTACAATACAAAAGGATAATAACAAAATGTCCATCATGACTTATAGTCCTTATGGAAGAGATAACTTCCAAATATAAGCCTAAAGAATAATAAAGATGATAAAAAAAACTCAAATAGTAATCAATCACCAATAATAAAGCTAGTAAATACCGACTCACATTCCTAATGAAAGTAATAATCTTTCCAAAATATAAAGATATGTGGTACTAAGTACAATAATCTCTAGTCAGAAAATACTATCTCAACTTATAGCCCCGACGAAAGTGATAACGTTTGAGAGAGTCCTTAGATACAACTTGACTACAAATCTAATAAATCAAATTCCATGCAAAACAATGAATATAGTAATCAACTATTATCTCGACCTTTCGTCTTAACGTAAGAAGGAAGTTATGACAGTTAGGTCCTCGGGGATAACAAAAAACCAAATCCAATTATAACAAACTATTCAAAATATGGAAAGAAATATCCATATATTTTCTTACCTAGCATCCCAACGGAAGATGTAATGACCCATAAATTTTAGTGGTTTTATTTATTTAATTAATTGAATTTTTCGAATATATATAGTAATAAAATTTTGAAATATAAAGTTGATATTTGGAATACGCCTAATTTAACATAGTAAACTGTAAATTTTCATCGGATAATATGAAATTTTATTTTCTTGTGTAATTTGAAATATAGTTTATTTTGAAATTAAATAAAGGTGAATTTCTATTGAATGGAATATTCTGAAATATACCATTTAAACAACAATAGGATTTTATGATGGGAATTTGATATTTGCTATGCGTCCTTCTAGACATAGCAAATGGCCAATTTTCGTCGAATAATATAGATGTTCCATCAGTAGCTAGAAATTCAGTTTAAATCAGTTAATAACAGTTGAATTTAAAAGTATTTCGAAACCTAAATATGTCAACATGAGAAAATTTATTTAGAACACTCTGAATCAGACTACGAAATCTATTTCGCGAATTCGAACGTTGCTAGCTCCGTTTGGATTTTTCCGTATGGAATAGCAACGTATATCGGTACCGATTATCGACTTTTGACCGGATGACCGTACCACTAATATATGTATACCATTTTGATCGTCTCGTCGCGCTAATCTTTGCGGCATATTTAATTCCGTGTTTTGAAGTCCGGTACGCGGCGGAATCTGTAAAACATCGGACCGTATCGGTACCATAAATTTGCAACCGTTAGCATTCTTGTTCTCCCAAACTTTAACCGTGTCATCCAAGCAACAATTAATTGCTTTAATAAATGTTGCAGATTTCAACGGTCAGCCGTTACATCTCCATCATTTCAATTCATTAGTCAATGATACGTTTCTCTGTGCGTTTTGCTTTTGGAATGTATAATTAATAGTTGTAGATTTCTTTTTCCTGAAGCCCATCCCTCTTCATCACTTTTTCTCTCTTCTACCTGCTATTGTCCTTGTCCAAATATCCGTCTCTCTCAGATCCATTATCACCAATCTTTTATATAATTCAATACAATTTGCATGAAAATTCTATCCTTAATCTAGAGAGAAATACATATATAATTGTCTGCCTATGTATTATTCAATTGACGCTGCCTTTATTGCATGGAATCTGCCCATCACCTCGCCTAAGCACAAACACGCGCGCCATACATTGCACCCACTCTGAGCCTTCCTTCACCTCCTAACCGAGCCGCGCACGCAGCCTTCGCCACAACCTCTGACCGTCCAGCCGAACCCACCTTGGCGACAGCCCTCTCAAGCATCCCCACCTCACTCTGCCTCTGCTCCACCAAACGCCGACGAAGCCATCACTCTTAACCTCGGCTTGCTTTCTCTCTTTTTTATAGGTAACATTTACATTGATATATATAAGTTTAAAGTTTGTATATATGGGTTTAAGTAGTATGATTGGGTTTGGTTATATATATTTATCTGATAATATATGTTAGAGTATATGTATGTGGTATTATAATTATAATATGTATGTTTTTCTATATTTTTTATATATACAATCGTATAGTATATGCAGTTTTATATATAGCTAATTTATATTATTGAAATTTACATGCAAGTGATAAGCTTTGGGTTTGTTTTATAATTTCTATTATAGCTTTTATATATTTGTAGTAAGCTATATTGATAATATATTTGAAGTAAGCTATATTGATCTTTCAAAAATATAGTGATTTCTAAATATAATCTATATAAGTGAGTTTATATTATATATATAGTTTATGTGTGTTATAGTATATATTATATTATTGAAAGTAGCATATTTCATATATCTAGCTGTTACGGTTATATATACGTTTATAAATATATTTAGTGTTTACTTTAGTATGTTTCCTCTGTTTTGTATATTCCAGTTGGATTAGCATGTATATTGGGTCACAGTCTGATTTAGAAATTTTTTTTTGGTTCTGTTAATTTAAAATTCACAAGTTTTAAATAAATATATATATATATAGGTATGTAAATTTATATTAGTTATGTGTAGATTTCTTTTAGTGCTAGTTATATACAGTACATTAAGTTATATATATTTAGTAGCCCATATTGTTACGATATATAATATATTATATTTTAAGTTAGAGCCAGTGTTTGGTTATATATGATTTTTCTATTATATATCTATAGTAATATATGGGTTTTATAATATTGAACTTAAATTTTAATACACACACACGAATATAAGTTGTTTGTTATAAATATGATTTTATAGTGTATATAGATGTTTATGTATATATAGATATATTGTTGGTTGTCCAGGAGTAATTTAGTATCTACTCATATATATGTGTGTGTGTGTGTGTGTTTGTGTGTGTGTGTATATATATATTTAAAAAATTTAGTCTGTAATGGTTTTGGATCTATTTGGGTTATGATAGTACTTGTATATGTATATAGATATTTTCAAATGAACAAACAATATATGTAAGTATTTTTGTATTTTATTAAGCATATAAATATAATTATCTATTTCAAATTTCATTATGGATATGTTCGCTTTACTCTATGTGTTTACTTAAATCAAGGATTTTTAAAATACGTATACATAAAATACATATACATATAATTTGATATGTTTTTGGAATTTAAATATGATTTATATATATATATATATAATATAGCTTTATACATATGAGTTTGCTTATACCATGTATCTGCATCGACCCAGTTCTAATTTGATTTCGTCCATTCCTTATCTATCAGCTTTGTTCGTTGATTCGTGCCGATTTGTTTTGCTTGGATTCGTAGCTCATTTCTATGTCCGTATTAGTGTGCGTATCCGTGTCTTCTTCTCGTTCATCTCTAGCCTCGAAAAGTGAGCAATCACTCATGATTAACGTTCTTATATTTATTAAATTTTATTTCAATTGAAACGATAATTGAAATATGTTGCGGATAGTTTTTTACACTGTTACACTCACACACACACACACACAGATATATATATATATTATTACCTTATCTATTCACATGTGATATCTGACATCATTATCTATTATTTATATTGATGATATATGCCTGTTATGTTACTATCACATTTGTTATCACTCTGCAAGTTCCTTATTAGTATAGAATTCACTATGGGTTGAAATGATACATACCCGACCGGACTTTAGTATATGAGAAAATCAGTATGGGTTGAAATGATAAACCTAAGCGATTTTTGCTTGCATTGAATTTGGGATTGCAGGTTGAAATGATATATACCCGTATATGTATTTAAATTACGGATTGAAATGATAAATATCTGTATCACTTGACCATAGAATAGAAATTATATACAGACACCATTGGTCTATATATAAGTATTATAAAAATGATTTCTATGGTTTTTGAAAAGAAATATATGGTTTTATATAAATATTGATTTTGGATATTATATAAATGTTATTTTTATATATAGTAAAATTCTTGAATTTAAGCTATGTATAAATTGGTTTAATATAGAAGAAGGTTAATAATAATGTTTGATTTTATTAGAATATAATATGGCTAAGTATTTAAATTATATTTTAATATAGAGTTTATACTGATTTAGATTAATTAAGGTTGGGAGATAATTTTGAAATTGAATTTATTTAAGAATTAAACTCAAATAGGTCTGATTTGAAATTTATTAAATTTGATATTTTAAAGGATATGATTTTTATAACTCGATTTTGTTTTAAGGTGATTTAAATGAATATATCAAGTTTAAATATATTTAAGGAATATTCAGTTATTTGAAGTTTAAAAGTTCTATTTAAAGGATATTGGATTTAGTAAGTAAATATTTCAAAATTAAATAATAGTAAATTGAATTTGATATATATATAGGGAATTATCAAAATTTGGTTTCGAAATTATGGAATATTTAAAGCTTTGAAATATACATATTGAAATCGTTTATTTTGTGGTTCAAACCTATTTTGAATTCGATATGATTTGAAGGGGTTTATTGAAGCTGAATTTAGTTGAAATTAATGATTCGAGATTTGATTAAATTTGAATTTTGGAATTTGAGTTGATTTGAAATTGATTTGTGGAATTATGAGGAGACTATCTTACTTTATAAAATATTTTATTATATATGCTATTTTAATATCTAAACTGTTTAAGTGGTGGAAATATGTTTTCAAAGTTATGAATTTCAAAGTATTATGTTTTGAAAGGGTTATGATTTCCAAAGTGTTTTGGTTTCGAAGTTTGGTAACTTTAAAAATGCTATGATTTTGGAAAATTATATATTTGAAATGGAAATGATATATTATTTGGTTTTGAAATGGAAATGATATCGCATTGATATGATTTTGAAAAGGTAATGATATTTTGGTTTTGAAGTATATACTATTTTGAAATAACCGTGGTGTAATAATAACGTTTGGTTGTTAAAGAAACCGGGATTGGAATTTGCCATATTCCCTACCAACTCCGAAAACCACTTTAACAACCGTCTACGCAATGGAGATTCCAGAATGAAGTAGGTTGGTGGTGACATCCTATTGAGGTATATACGTGGACCTGACTCTCGTGAATTGGCATAAGGTGGCTAAAACAGGAGCAATCGACGTGCTAATGAGGTCGCTCCTCTTATCGGACACACTTCTTCGATACCATTCTATTACTTAGTGATTGATTGGGTGCACCTTTGATTTTTAGGAGTGTGGCTCGAGGTGGGCGGTAGTAGCTGCTATGCGTTACCACCGGTCCAGAAGTGCAATTGGTATATCTACCCTGGCATTGCCTAGTTGTGCCATGTGACCTACCCAGCAAGCCTTGTACAATTTTGGTTTTGTGCCATAGCCTATGGAGTATCCTCTGATGGCTTCCCGATCAGGAGGGACTATGATACTAGATAGACTATTGGGATTATGTATGTGTTAAGGTGAAAAATGTAAAGCCTTAACGCCATTTTTAAGTAAGTTTACTTTACTTTCGACATTATTATAATAGCGTATATTACTACATAGTAAACAATTTAACAGATCCTTAGAGGATGGTTATCCCAAACATCCTTTGAGTTACTTGTATTTCAGTTTTTGTTTCACTTGAGTTGGATTTATTGATATAAGAATGCTAATCCTGACTCGAATGTTTTGTGTTTTGCTTTACGCTCGGCTCAGACTCAGTGATATAGCTTTTGAGAGTCACCTTTGGAGTTGGAGCTTCGCTAGGAGATCCAGCTATCTATCCAGCTTTTAGATTTTCAGTTGATTCTAGTGATGTATTCTGATCTTGTATTTGACTATGGTATTCGAGACTTTTGTTGTATCTTATTTGACTCTGTTATATATATATATATATATATATATATATATATATATATATATATATATAAGCTTCATGAACTACTATCCTCTTGTTTCTGCTGCATTATTGTTATATTACTCTGTGTCTATGATTCTAAGGTTATTTATTTACTGTACATGCTGAGTTTTGCCAAATTTAAATTAACAATCTGGTATTTTGAATTATTCAAGTCCGATATGTGTGGTTTATTGTCGATTTGAATGGTCCAAAATAGCGGATCGTTACAGGTGGTATCAGAGTTTTGGCTCTAGGCAAACTTAGCATGAATGGTAAATTAATTACAGAATCACTTTCGTTCGAGCTAAAATTCCTTTCTCTTTGATTCGGTTTTCTTTGAATTTTGGAACTTCCCTATTAGTTCTGAAATCCACACCTGGCTTTCTGCATCTAAATTCTTTTGATTCTGGAGTACCCCATAACTCCACTTCGAATGATCTCTATAATAACTCAACAGTCTCGCCAATCTTTGAATGATTTGTAAAGGAGTGAAACTCCTCTACAAGAGGCATTGATTTACCGGAGATTTCTGTATCCTCGGTTTACGATGCTATCTATCTTCTACTATACCTGAATTCTATCTCTTGAGATCTGATGCCAATTTACCTTATAATTCTGCATTGATTTCTTACTTGAAGTCACAGTTGACCCAGTTAAGGTTGCCTGCAATTTTATAAACTTATCCATCTCCCTATTTTGTTATTTAATTATCTTATCCTTGTTTCAAACCTGTCTTCGAATCAAAATTCTATTTGATTTAAGTCCATCAAATTTGAATCTCTATCCTTGCTTTGAAATTCATTTTATATTTTGAGTGAGGAGTGTATTTGTAATTAATATTAAATTGTTTTATATATTGTGTTGTTTGAGTTGTTGATGTTGATTTGAGTTTTCGATCGATTCATCTGATCAGCGCTATCGATAGTATTTCCAAAATACTTGAACAGAGCAAATTGATACAACATTGTTTTAAAATTTGATTAATGAAATAAATTTTTGTATGATTATATTATCTATATATGTATGTATAATTTTCTGAAATTGAATTGTTAACGGAATTGAATGTTTAAAATGATAATATTTGATTATCATTTATTGTTCTAAATGAATTTATAAACATGGTTTATAAATTGATTTGGAACAGAAATGAATTTAAAATCAGGAATTTGAGAATTTAAATTTTCGATGATTTCAAACTCTGGTTTTAAAGTTTTAAAATGTATATTATTTAAAGTATTTCCAAAAAAATGGTTTTCAAAGAATTTTAAAAATGTTAAATTTGTGCTCTTCTCTTTTGTCGCTGGAAAATAATTTCGACAATGATGGCCGCATCATCGACATTCATTTTCGAGTTTCGAAATGGAGAGACCATTCAGTAGCTTTGCTACTCTTTTGTTTTGGAAAATGAATTTGATTTGAACTTCTTAAAGAATGACTTGACTTATAATATATATAATATATATAGGGGCATTTCACCAGAAGGACAAACTATGCGGTCCAATTAGTTTTCAGGACACACGTTCAAAGAAATTATTTTTAAGGCCAAAGTCGGCAGAATAATTACTTTCAAGGACAAAGTCAGCAGTCTAATTACTTTCAAGGACACAATCTCATAGATTTTTAGGCCCTAGAAACTAATTATTTTGTGTTTTGTCCTTGAAAGTAATTATTTCAATTGTGTGTCCTAGAAACTAATTCCACTTACTAAAGAGGCGCTTGTGGCTAATTTCCACATATATATAAGTATATGATTATAGATTTGATTTGATATATATAATAGATACTGATCTTTAAATGGTTGAAGTTAGTTGGAAACTTAATTCTTAAATTTATGTTAAAGGTGATTTTAATTATAAAATGAAGCCAAAATTTTGAATAAATATTTAAATTTAATAATTTAGTTGGGAAAAGTTTACTACCCAATTTCATTCTAATATAACTTACCTAAATTATTCAAAAGTTGAATATGTAACCGGAAATATATAGTATAAATGATTCTATGAATAAAATTTGAGTGGTTATAATAAATGTTATACACATAAATTTTAATTATAAAAAAAATTTAATAGAGATAAATAGAATAATAAGTTGACTGAATAAGGTAAATAAAATAAAAATTTATTTGAAAGAAATATTTTGTATAAAATATTAATAAATTGAAATAAAATCAACTTACTGAATTATCTTGAATTTAAAATCAATTGTCGGATATAAATTATTTAAAAATTGAAATTTATATGGTTTAAATTAATTGTTTTATTTTGTGATTCAAGTCTGTTTTTCTTTTGGTTATTTCTATTCTCCTACCACCTTCCTTTTCGGGGACGAAAAGTTTTGAGTGGGGAAAGTGTAACGACCCGTAAATTTTAGTGGTTTTATTTATTTAATCAATTGAATTATGTGAACATATATTATAATAAAATTTTGAAATATAAAGTTGATATTTGGAATACGTCTAATTTAACGTAGCAAACTGTAAATTTTCATCGGATAATATGAATTTCTTGTGTAATTTGAAATATAATTTATTTTGGAATTAAATATAGGTGAATTTCTTTTTAATGGAATAAACTGAAATCTACCATTTAAACAACAATAGAATTTTATAATGGGAATTTAATATTTGCTATGCGTCCTTCTAGATATAGCAAATGGCCAATTTTCGTCGAATAATATAGATGTTCCATCAGTCGCTAGAAATTCAGTTTAAATAAGTTAATAATAGTTGAATTTAAAAGTATTCTGAAACCTAAATATGTTAACATGAGAAAATTGATTTAGAACACTCTAAATCGTTACACAAAATTCGAACGTTACTAGCTCCGTTTGGATTTTTCCATACGGAATAGCAACGTATATCGGTATCGATTATCAACTTTTGATCGGATGATTGTACCACTAATATCCATATACCATTTTGATCGTCTCGTCGTGATGATCTCTACGGTATATTCAATTTTGTGTTTTGAAGTCCAGTACACGGCGGAACCTGTAAAACGTCGGACCGTATCGGTACCATAAATTTACAATCGTTAGCCTTCTTGTTCTCCCAAACTTTAACCGTGTCATCCAAGCAAGAATTAATTGCATTAATAAATGTTGCATATTTCAATAGACAGCCGTTTCATCTCCATCATTTCAATTCATTAGTCAGTGGTACGTTTCTCTATGCGTTTTGCTTTTGGAATGAATAATTAATAGTTGTAGATTTCTTTTTCCTGAAGCCCATCCATCTTCATCACTTTTTCTCTCTTCTACCTGTTGTTGTCCTCGTCTAAACCTCCCTCACTCCCAGATCCATTATCACCAAGCTTTTATAGAATTCAATACAATTTGCTTGAAAATTCTATTCTTACTCTAGAGAGAAATACATTATAATTGTCTGCCTATGTATTATTCAATTGACCCTACCTTTATTGCATGGAATCTGCTCATCACCTCGCCTAAGCACAACCGCACGCGCCATCCATTGCGCCCACTCCAAGACTTCCTTCACCTTCCAACCAAGTCGCGCACGCAGCCTTCGCCACAACCTCTGACCGGCCAGCCGAACCTACCTCAGCGACATCCCTCTCCAGCATCCCTACCTCACTCCGCCTCTACTCCACCAAACGCCAACGAAGCCATCGCTCTTCACCTCGGCTTGCTTTCTTCTTCTTTTTTTAGGTAACATTTACATTGATATATATAAGTTCAAAGTTTATATATATGGGTTTAAGTAGTAAGATTGGGTTCGGTTATATATATATATATATATATATATATATATATATATATATATATATATATATTTGCTAATATATGTTAGAGTATATGTATGTGGTATTATAATATGTATGTTTTTCTATATTGTTTATATATATAATCGTATAGTATATACAGTTTTATATATAACTAATTTATGTTATTGAAATTTACATGTAAGTGATAAGCTTTGGGTTTGTTTTATAGTTTCTGTTATAGCTTTTATATATTTGCAGTTAGCTATATTGATCTTTCAAAAATATAGTGATTTCTAAATAGAATCTATATAAGTTAGTTTATATATATATATATATAGTTTGTGTGTTATAGTATATATTATATCAATGAAAGTAGCATATTTCATATATCTAGCTGTTACGGTTATATATAAGTTTATAAATATATTTAGTGTTTATTTTAGTATGTTTCCTCTGTTTTGTATATTCCAGTTGGATTAGCATGTATATTGGGTCACGGTTTGATTTAGAAATTTTGTTTTGGTTCTGTTAATTTAAAGTTCACAAGTTTTAATATATATATATATATATATAGGTATAGATGTGTAAATTTATATAAGTTATGTGTAGATTTCTTTTAGTGTTAGTTATATACAGTATATTAAGTTATATATATTTAGTAGCTCATATTGTTACGATATAAAATATATTACATTTTAAGTTAGAGTCAGTGTTTGATTAAATATGATTTTTTTGTTATATATCTACAGTAATTTATGGGTTTTATAATATCGAACTTAAATTTTAATATATATATATATATATATATATATACACACACACACGAATATAAGTTGTTTGTTATAAATATGATGTTATAGTGTATATAGATGTTTATGTATATATAGATATGTTGTTGGTTGTCTGGTAGTAATTTAGTATCTACTCATATATATATATATATATATATATATATATATATATTAGTTTGTAATGATTTTGGATCTATTTCGGTTGTGATAGTACCTGTATATATATATATATATATATATATATATATATATATAGATATTTTCAAATGAACGAACAATGTATGCAAGTATTTTTGTATTTTATTAAGCATATAAATATAATTATCTATTTCAAATTTCATTATGGATATGTTCGCTTTACTCTATGTTTTTACTTAAACTAGGATTTTTAAAATACGAATACATAAAATACATGTACATATAATTTGATATGTGTTTGGAATTTAAATATGATTTATATATATATAATATAGCTTTATAAATACGAGTTCGCTTACACCATATATCTGCATCGATCTAATTTGATTTCATCTATTCCTTATCTATCAACTTTGTTCGTTGATTCATGCCGATTTGTTTTGCTTGGTCCGTATCAGTGTGTGTATCCGTGTCATCTTCTCGTTCATCTCTAGCCTCGAAAGGTGAGCAATCACTCACGATTAACGTTCTTATATTTATTAAATTTGATTTCAATTGAAACGACAATTGAAATATGTTGCGGTTAGTTATTTACACTGTTATATCTATTATTACATGTATCTGTTCACCTGTGACATCTGACACCATTATCTGTTATTTATATCGATGATATATGTCTATTGTATTATTATCATATATGTTCTCACTCTGCAAGTTCCCTATTAATATAAAATTCACTATGAGTTGAAATGATACATACCCGAATGGACTTTAGAATAGGAGAAAATCTTTATGGGTTGAAATGATAAACCCAAGCAATTCTCATTTGCATTGAATTTAGGATTGCGGGTTAAAATGATATATGCGCGTATATATATTTAAATTACGGATTGAAATGATAAATATCTATATCACTTGACCATAGGATAGAAAATTATATACAGACACCGTTGGTCTATATATAAGTATTTTGAAAATGATTTCTATGGTTTTTGAAAATAAATATATGGTTTTATATAAATATTGATTTTGGATATTTTATAAATGTTATTTTTATATATAGTAAAATTCTTAAATTTAAGCTATGCATAAATTGGTGCAATATAGAAGAAGTTTAATAATAATGTTTGATTTTATTAGAGTATAATATGGTTAAGTATTTAAATTATATTTTAATATTGAGTTTATAATGATTTAAATAAATTAAGGTTGGAAGATGAATTTGAAATTGAATTTATTTAAGAATTAAACTCAAATAGGTCTGATTTGAAATTTATTAAATTTGATATTTTAAAGGATATGATTTTTATAACTTGATTTTGGTTTAAGGTGATTTAAATGAATATATCAAGTTTAAATAAATTTAAGGAATATTCAGTTATTTGAAGTTTAAAAGTTCTATTTAAAGGATATTGGATTTAGTAAGTAAATATTTCAAAATTAAATAATAGTAAATTGAATTTGATATATATATATAGGGAATTATCAAAATTTGGTTTCGAAATTATGGAATATTTAAAGCTTTGAAATATACATATTGAAATGGGTTATTTTGTGGTTCAAACCTATTTTGAATTCGATATGGTTTGAAGGGGTTTATTGAAGCTGAATTTAGTTGAAATTAATGATTCGAGATTTGATTAAATTTGAATTTTGGAATTTGAGTTGATTTGAAATTGATTTGTGGAATTATGAGGAAACTATCTTACTTTATAAAATATTTTACTATATATACTATTTTAATATCTAAACTGTTTAAGTGGTGGAAGTATGTTTTCAAAGTTATGAATTTCAAAGTATTATGTTTTAAAAGGGTTATGATTTCCAAAGTGTTTTGGTTTCGAAGCGTTATAACTTTGAAAATGCTATGATTTTGGAAAAGGATATATTTGAAATGGAAATGATATATTATTTGGTTTTGACATGGAAATGATATCGTATTGATATGGTTTTGAAAAGGCAATGATATTTTGGTTTTGAAGTATAAACTATTTTGAAATGACCGTGGTGTAATAATAATGTTTGGTTGTTAAAGAGACCGGGATCGGAAGTTGTCATACTCTCTGCCAACTTCGAAAACCACTTTAACAATCGTGTACGCGGTGGAGATTCGAGAATGCAGTAGGTTGGTGGCGACGTCCTATTGAGGTATATAAGTGGACCCGACTCCCGTGAGTTGGCATAAGGTGGCTAAAACAGGAGCAATCGGTGGGCTAATGAGGTCGCTCCTCTTATCGAACACACTTCTTCGATACCATTCTATTACTTTGTGATTAATTGGGTGCATCTTTGATTTTTGGAAGTATGGCTCGAGGTGGGCGGTAGTAGCTGCTATGCGTTACCACCGGTCCGAAAGTGCAGTTGGTATATCTACGCTGGCATTGCCTGGTTATGCCATGTCACCTACCCTAGCGTGCCTTGTACGATTTTGGTTTTGTGTCGTAGCCTATAGAGTATCCTCTGGTGGCTTCTCGACCAGGAGGGACTATGATACTGGATAGACTACTGTAACTATGTATATGTTAAGGTGGAAAATGTAAATCCTTAACGCTATTTTTAAGTAAGTTTACTTTACTTTAGACATTATTATAATAGCGTATAATATTACATCGTAAATAGTTTAACGGATCCTTTGAGGATGGTTATCCCAAACATCCATTGAGTTACTTGTATTTCGGTTGTTATTTCACTTAGTTTGATTTATTGATATAACAATGTTCATCCTGACTCGAGTGTTTTGTGTTTTGCTTTACGCTCGGTTCAGACTGAGTGATACAGCTTTTGAGACTCACCTTTGGAGTTTGAACTTCGCTAGGAGATCCAGCTATCTATCCAGCTTTCACATATTCAGTTGATTCTAGTGATGTATTCTGATCTTGTATTTGACTATGATATTCGAGACTTCTGTTGTATCTTATTTGACTCTGTTGTATATATAGTAGCTTCATGAACTACTATCCTCTTGTTTCCGCTGCATTATTGTTATATTACTCTGTGTCTGTGATTCCGTGGTTATTTTATTTGCTATATATGCTGAGTTTTGCCAAATTTAAATTAACAATCTGGTATTTTGAATTATTCAAGTCCGACACGTGTGATTTATTGTCGATTTGAATGGTCTTAAATAGCGGATCGTTATAGAAGATTTAACTTCCAACCATGGTCCCTTGGAGATAACAAGAGTACTAAAATCAATTATATCAAAGTCAACAGAACTCAATTTGTAAAAGTCATAACATTAGCTCACAATCCTTAGAGAGGCCATATCCTTGATTGAAAGGTCCTAAAATCAGAAACACCATACGAATAAATCTTTTGGCCGTAGGCTCTTATGAGAGTATAAATGCACACAAATACAAATATAACGACGAATGAGCATGAAGAAAGTTCCTAATGTCAAACAATAGACAATCCTTTCGGCAGTTTTTGGGATAGGATAATCAAAATGACACACGAGCATAGAGAAAGTCTCCAATGTCATGAAACTCAATAATAATCAAAATGATAATAATTGACAATATAATAATAAAATAATCAAACGAACCACCTTACGTACCAGAAGGGAGACCGAAAAACAGATAGTAATGCTCCAAGAAAGGTTAACGACCATGGACAGACCCGTTTCCTATGGTCCCTTAGTTATTCCTAGATCGTGATCCTTAATATCCATCTATATGTCGTAAACATATCACAAGCCAATGTTATGAAGTGGTCACTTCTCATACCCCTTTGGTAATGGACTATTGGCCTTATATGACATCAGAGAAATTGCTCTTATGAGAGTAGTAACCCTCGACCGACGAAAATTCTAAAATGACAGGTTGTAATCTCAAATAATTATCTCGACACACGTGTCCTGTGAGAGATCAAATATCAATGACGATATAAAGAAATATTCTCAACTTCTAGTCTAAGGGAACAATGAATCCCACTTGCTAGTCCTTATGAGAAAATCCAAATCACAAAATAATAAAATACATAATCCTTGGAGAGTCGACCCTCTTGGCTACAGTACTTAATCAAATAATAACCTTGAGACCGTAACCTCAAAAATTCCTAACCCGACTCCAAAATATAACTGATATCTACTCACTAGTAGTAACCGAACAAATATTACTTGAGTGTCCCATACTACTCAATACTACTTGAATCTTTACTAAAAGATTATAAACTACACACCTCAAAACATCAAATATTCTATAATATGAGTCAATAGAGTAGCCCAAAAAAATATTACCAAGCGTCCCATACCACCTAGTACGACTAATCCTTTTATTCAACAACTTTCAATATATAGAATTTAAAGCTCAATATAAATCAAATATTCCATATGAACAGGCAAGAGAGTAATTAGAAAAGTATTACCAAATATCCCATAACACTTAATATTACTAAACCATTTACTCAATATTCTTATCATACTGAATTTCACATAAATTTCCATAGAAATCAATCTAATTAAAACTATATACATACATACATGCATACATACATACATGCATATATGCATGCATGCATGTATGTATGATGAAACCAATTTCAAAGTTCTTAATTAATCAACTCAATCAAAAATCCCCATTCTAATTATTATTAGATTTATTCCGTCTAAATACTCCTTTTAAGAGAATTATTCATCAAAATACTTTGATTCAATTTCCTTTATTTTTACCGAATTTCACTTTTAAAATTTAAGGATTTCAAATTTTCCTTAAAACAAAGTTTATACCCAACACAAAATTTTAATGCTTATATTTTTGGTTTCCAAAGTATCTTTACAAAATCATGGTTTTTCTTTTTAAATAACAATTGGATAAACCCTATTTTATAATTAAATTCTTTTCCATATACCTTTAAAAGAGGGAATTAGGCACAAGGACAAACTTTGAAAAAAATTTAGGCTGAAGGACACGAAGTTTCATTTTTGGGCTGAAGGACAAACTTTGTAGGAAAATTAGGCTGAAGGATAATGCTAAATACAACTAGCATTTTATACAGTATAAACACTGTACAAAATGCTAATTATAACTAGCATTATATCCAGTTTTACATTGTACAAAATGCTAGTTGTATTTAGCATTATCCTTCAGCCTAATTTTCTTTCAAAGTTTGTCCTTCAGTCTAAAAATGAAACTTATTGTCCTTCAGCCTAAATCTTTTTGAAAATTTGTCCTTAGGCCTATTTTCCACCCTTTAAAATTATAAATGTATATACTCTTGGTAACAATCTAAGTTTCAGTTATAAAGAAAGTCAAATATCAGATATAAGAGAATTTGGTGAAAGAAATGAATTTAAAAAGTAAGAAATCAAGATAACACTTAAAGATATTCTAATCAGGGCTTTTACGATTGAGCCGTTAACTGCTCCACCATATCAACCGTTCATGTGGTTACCATCTACAAGGATAATGGTTACAGTAACTATTGATGAATTAGATAACCACAGTTAACCGTACCTGTGACGACCGCCCATGACTCCGCACCAAAAACAAGGAAAATAGTGCGCTGAAATGCGTGCCAGGCAGCCATGGACGATGGTCAGGGTAGAATAAAATAGAAACTCTATCGTACAACTCACAGCGCATGGATAAAATACAATAGAGAAATATATAGTGAAGCTCCGTAACAGAAAATCATCATATAAGTATCATAGTAGTTTTATACAAACATATGAATCATCCATACATCAAAGCCTCGCTACATAACACTCAATCAGATACAACAGCGGAACACCCAGTACATATAGTAAGGAAACTAATATGCAAAGCCTCCTGCTCGTCTTCGTCATCATCAGCGTAGATTTCCAAGAACAGCACCTGTCACCTGCTACCTAGTCTGCCCATCCCAAACATGGATGAACAGCCCAAGGTAATAAGAGGAGACATAAAACCTTGAGTCAGACAAAGTCTTAGTGAGCAGTAAATTAACTACCAAACATACCAAAAGAGCATAAGGGATAAAAGGAATAGGAACCAAACCATCCCACTCCACCTCTTTCTACAGTGATAGCCCCCAGACACACACTAAGGAGAAGCAAGCATAACATAACAAACAATTAAGGTAAGCAATAATCACTCGAGTCAAGGTCGATGTTCTCCAAATACAAACCCCCAAGGCCTAAACCAAGATCAGATAAGCACCCAGAAAACACCGCTCTTGAGACCGAATGATGATACAACCAAACATCCAAACATCCATGACTCTGGCTATCACTGTTATCCTTGCCTTGATTTCACCGTTAATTGAATGACCACCTGTCAAGGGCTAATGGTAACCCCGGTTTTAGACATAACTCTGCACGTCATCATGACCCGTGCCTAAGCCGAACGCATCAGCCCAGAGTACTAGCACGTCATCGTGACCCGTGCTTGGAACGTCATCGTGACCCGTTCCAACGTACCCTTGCTTTGAGTATGCTAGGACCTTCAACAACGATGAGATCTTAGCCTCCTAGTCATCCTCCTTGACGACTCTTTCCATACTAGCTCAAGCGCCTCTCAAGCTAACCATTGTCCATCCCAACTCGGACCGCATCACCGAGTTATAACTTCGCACGTCGTCATGACCCGTGCTTGGAACGTCATCCTGACCCGTCCCATCTCAACATATGCCTTGCCCCATCACATCATAGCAAAATCCCATCTCGATATCATGCTTTGCCTTCTCGCATTATGGCAAGGTCCCACATCCTCGAATCCATCCATATGAGCTTCCACATCCGCTTCATATGCCACAGGCAGCTTTCCTTATTCAAGAGCCTTTCCACTTGGCTTTTGAATCACCATCAACCATACTTGTCCAAGTCAAGTAATCGATCAACTAATCAATCAAATCAAACATTAATCCAAGCAATCAATCATTCAACAATATCTAAATAGACAATCAAATAATCAAACATGATCTAAATAGGCATTTATAATTACAATGGCAATTTCGTAAATAAATGAGCATAGATCTAACTTACATGAATCATGGGTCTTTAGCATAGATCTAACAAATATAAATCATGGGTTTTGTCTCTACAACTAGATGAATGAACTTGCAAAGGTAAACATCTTCATAAGTAATGGATCTACACTTGGATCTAAGGAAAAATGCATAAAATCACTATCTACAACACTCCAACAAACCACCAATCCAACATACTCCTTTGGGTCCGCGTGAGAGATAACTACCACTCACCAAATCACCTAAACACCTCAATAACAATCAACTCCAGATCTGGACAGCGAAGAACAAGGCTTGATCCAGCAAAATCTCGCTTCAATTGATGAAATCTCACTTCAACAGATGAAGATCTTCAACTTTGGCCCTTGAATCTTTGATCTTGATCTTCGATCTTGGATGGATGTTAGGACTAGATTGGAATGGAGAAAAGAAGATGAAGAAATGTTGTAGTCGAGTTCCCAAAATGGCAGCACTTCGTCGCTTCAAAAACCGGTGCCAAAAAGTGTGCCAAAGCCCTCTATTTATAGGCTGAATCACCCTTAGGTCGTCGCCCCTTAGGTCGGTCACGACCTATCCATGAGTCGTCCAAGACTCATCAACATCCTGCGACCTAAAACAACCCGCCTCAACAACCTAGCGACCTACCGACTTAACTGCATGCGGCCTAGCGATTTAACTGCATGCGGCCTAGCGATTTAAGCCCCTTCACGACCTAACACCTTAACATCCCACGCGGCTTAGCCTAGTGCCGACTTAAAATCTTCCCCGACCTAACTTAAGTCGCTGCCGACTTATCATGCTACGACTCATACGACCTAGCTCACAAGACCTTGCGAGTTATAAACACCAGCTACTACCACTAAGTCGCTAACCCACTGTTCTTACTAACTCGCTAACTCGTTAGGTCGTTCCATACGAGTTAACTCGTAACCCTAAACTCGTTAGCTCCTAAGGTCATACAACCTGCTAACCCTTAGGTCGCTTACCCCTACTCACGACCTAACCTCCAAACGACCTAACCCCCTAGGTCGCCAACCCCACTAACTCGATAACCACTAACTCGTCCATCCCCTAAGTCGCTATCTAAACACTAACCCGTAACTCGCAAAGACACTAACTCGTTAACTCGTTTTAATACTAACTCGAGTTAACTTTTCAACCTAACTTCCTTGCGACTCAAACAACATACGGGTTATCTTTCCCTACGACTTAGGTTATGGACGACTTATCAACACCGACGACCTAGAATTCTATGGTATATCGACACGTAAAATACGGGTCGTTACAGTACCAACCATACATAATTGTTTTATATAATATTTAACATTAAAGTATACAAATTTGTAATTTAAGTTAAAATAATAGCATGCACATTAATAATATATGCCTTCATGAACTAGTAGCACTTGCATGCATATTGTTCGTTTTATAAACAAATAAATTTGCAAAAAGGATTTAGACCTATATGAACTTATCATCAAAAATGCATATAATTGAAAATATATGTACAACATGCTTCAAAATTGAAAACACGATGATTAACCATCACCGACAGTTGACGGTTATAAGAATTTATAACTGTCAATATTGGTTATGATTACGGTTACGGTTGGTGGTAATAATGAGAGTTACCGAATTGTACACCCCTAGTTTTAATGGAAATGGAATCCTAAAATAATCATTAACTAATAAAAATGCAACACAAATTAAATTTCCAGAAATCATAAAATCAACAGCTCGAAGTTGATTGAAATAATTAAGTATCGAAAGAAATTAGTATAAAAATTAAATCCCTAAAGCACTCATTTGTGGAACTAAATTGGCTCTAGGTTTGGTCGCCGATGGATCAGTGGTCGATAATTCTAGAGCTATTTTAGCTCTAGAAATGACCTCACAATTGATTCTGGCCAAGTTTCAATTACCCGAGATGCTTCCAGGTAATCTAAGACCATCCCAAACACAAGCATACAATGATATTCAAAATATAAAGGCCACAACATTTAGATAAAAATTCAATTGCCTAATCACACAATTCCAGCCATAATATTAAATCATAATTAAAGCTTCAATTCAGTAATATATACCAGAATTAGCAACATGCACACAAGATTAGATATAAATGTGAGTATTAGAACGCACATGAACCTCTGAAGCTAGCAATTACACCTCTTAATGCTCCCTCTAGCACTTCTCTTCACCAACCTTGCTAAGACCAAATAAATCGATATGCCTCCAAATATAATACTATCAGCTTCAAAAGATGTAGACCACCTGGTAGAAACCTCATGAATTTTATGGGAATTTATAAGATTTTATTTAAATTTGTTTAAAAGGATTTTTGGCTAAGGGTTTAAGGGAGAAGGAGGTGGAAGAGTTTCTAAGTTAAGAATATAACTTAGAGGGAAGTGAATAAGGAGGAATTTAGGTTTTTTTTTCCTTTTACTAGACTTAAGGTCTGGGTGGGAATTCGAATTAAACCCAACAAAAATTTAGTTAACCTAACCTTTTATTCTTTTTAATTTAAACATACTTAACTACGGTAAATTTATTTAATTCTTCAAAAATATCCATAAATTTAATTTTATATTCAAAATCATTATTCCATTTAGTTATAATATTTTAATTATACTACTTTTTCATTATTTTACTTAAAAATAGACTTTCTTTAATAAAATAAATGCTTTCTCCTTTTAAAATTGTTAATCTTCCCCTTTAATTAATAATGATACAAAAAATTTCTACAAAACCTTATGCTATAAAACTTCCACTTGAAATCCTTCTTAAGATGTGTCTGCGACGAACGAAAAAGGATATTTAAGCGGAGTATTGAGTGGGGAAGATTGGTGAACGGGAAATGTGTTTGCGGCTATGAACGGGACATTTGAGTTGGGCGTTTGAGTGGGGCATTTGGGTAGGGTATTTAAGTTATGATTTCTAATTTAATTGACTTATAATTAATTAATTAATTATTTTTTAATAAATAATATGTGTCTGTAATTTACAAAAATAAACAAATAGATAAATTGAAAAATTATAAATTGCTCCGATTCAGTTCAAACCAACTAAGTAATGCAGAGCGCTTTGATATAATCACAATTCAAAAAACGATGTCTCAAACTGACCTCATTTGCACAAGTTATTAATTTTAGAAATTTATAAAAGTATAAATTTTATTAATTATAATTATTGAAAAAGTTTAATACCCCGTCCATTTTGCAAATGCAGCAAAAACTTTCATTCAGCCTAACATGCCATTCGTGTGGGCTAATTTCTGTTGGAGCGTCTGACTCGTCAAACACTACTTCCAACACAAATGGACAGTTTGTTCTGCGAACGACACCTTAGAATTATTTCTACTTTACATCTCCTCTTTACTATAAAAATTAATATTTTCATTAAAAAATTCAATTCTTTACTTGTTCCCATTTCAAAATCATTCATTATATTTCTCTAAAACCCTTGTTAAGGAATTATTCAATAATTTACTTCCAAATTCAAAAATTCCCATTTCCAATCACAAATATTTAACTCATCGCTTATTTATGTTTTCAAAAATATTTAATTTAGAGTGTCTCATCTCGGGTTGTCACATTCACATAGGATCGCTCATTTTTCCAAAAAAAAAATATTATTCGATTTCTGGACGCATATTGTTTCAATATTTAACTTGCAGGTGGGGGGTAAACATGAATCTGTCATTGTCATAAGTATAAATATATATAACTATTAAAGTCTAAGTTAATGATAATATATATTTTCTGCTACGTCAAAAGATATTGAATAACAGTCTTAGGTGGCACACTTAAACCACCGATTCCAACTGTAGCAAAGGTCATTGTGAGAGGATGATTTTGTTTGGTTGTTTTCTCTTTGGTAGCAGTACATTGTCCACTAGCAATTTCTCATGTGTTGATGTTTTAGGATTTCCATGTATAATGAATGTTGCTGAATCTCTAGATATATAAGTTTTTACAATGACCTCTAGGTCATAGTTTAAGATTTCACATTTTGGTTTGGCCGAATCGGGCCAATTTAACTGATTAACATCAGCTTTAATGTACCCTCCATTTTTTCCTTCCAAAATTTCAATTCTTCTCTTTTGGATATGAATGATACAATGTCTCTTTTTAACTACCCAAAAATGATTTATGCTTCTTATGTCAGTTGGCCTACCAATAATAAACATCAAGCGCATAAGATACCCTATTATTATGAGGCAATGCATGTATGGTTGAAAATGATGAAATCAATCATTGACTAGATCTTCCATCCTAGGATGTTCAAACTCATTAGTATTTGTCGTATGACTAACCAGTTGTTTTTGCTTCTCTTCCTATTTTTCCCATGAAAACGCCATATAGTATATGATTGGAAAACTTCCCACCTAAGCAAATGATAATGAATGTCAGCCAACTTGATCTTCACCTTTATATTTTTGCACTACGTGCAAGGATAAGAATTTTTTGACTTATTACGATAATTTTCTTCAACACACTCAACGAAACTTGTGCACTGTTTCCACATATCATTTAGTTCTTCAATCAGGTTCTTTCATTCATTATTTGTCAAGACCGAAAGACATATTGCCCTGCTGTATCATACATAGTATGCCATCAATTATTATTTTTACCAACTTATTATACTATACTACTACATACACAAACATTTAATGTATCTCGAACTTCAATAACATTACATAGCATGTGCATTATACATGTGATATTATCAATAATTTAACTAGTCTTAATTAAATTTTGAATTCTTTATTTTTGTTAAATTTTGAATTTTGGTCTTGATCAAAAGACTTCATTTATTTAACTAATGAAATACAAAAGTTAAACTTAACACGTATTTTAAAGTGCAATAAACCACCACCTAAATTTATCTATATTTATACCTTGCCTTTCTGCATGTGTATTTCTGTCAACTCATAATTTATGTCTTTGTAATATTATATATCACTAACAATATGCTATTTTGTCATGGCTCATTCTTTTCTATGGTAGTGTAAGCAAATTCTAAATGATATGCATGAAACAACCCAACCAAACTACCATCTCCTATTGTCCAGGATTACTATATCTACGATTTTTTTAAAAGTGTTAAAACTGGTCAAGGCCCAAACTAAACCGGGAATTATACCTATATACAACCATGTACACATACCCATAAACAACCAAATACACATTTTACAACCCTAGCCACACACCCCATCTCATTTTCACTTTTATTATTTGCAATATTTTAAACCCCAGTAAGTTTGGGTTTCTTCAAATTGAGGCGATCTTCTCGGTTTCCTATTTGTAACCCTTATAATTATTTCAAGGAGATTTCCAGATCCTTGCCTTGCTATTGTTATCAGCAAAACATCATTGAATTTGAGAATTTGTCTCTGGATTCGCTCAATCTTTTGTAGCCATTTAATGTTTGCTTCTCTTCACTATGAAGTTTACCGCTCTCTCCCCTGTTCCATACAGATATATGATAGACTTGATTGTTAAGCTCGCTTCTGTAGTAGCTCTTTTCTAGTCTCTGATTGCTAATTTCAGGTTTCAAAATTTTGTTTTGTTGTAGGAATTTCATCTCCTTATGCGTGGAATTGGGTGAATGGTATCTCCTACCAAAATAAGGTAAATTAGAATAATGATTAATATTATCTCTAATATTATAAGCTGAATTGAAAATATAATTGAATGCTTGTTGACTTCCTTTGCAAGAGTTTCTTCTGATTTTGATACTGGAATGGCCGCCTCCTGTACATATGCTTTCCAGGTTAGTTTTACTCTAAACTCCTAATACTTTTGACCTTTACTTAGCACTGTGTTGAAGTGTCTTGCCTCCGAAAATGTCAGAATTGACTTTTCAGCTTTCATATCTATAATTTAATATCAATCATATTGAACCTATTCAGTTTACAAAGTGGATTGTTCAAATTGTTTGCAAGCTGGATAACACGTGCATATTGCTACTTAATCTCACAATGGTTTAATAAAGTATCAAACTATAATTTATTTATATCATGTTGATTATAGAAGCAAGAATTTAAATGCAATATCAATCATAGAGGATCATAAGTGTGATTTTCACAACAGTAAAAAAGAATACCATAATCATCCATTCATAAACTGATCAAACTAATGATATCGATAAAAATAGAACAACTGGGTCCTTTGAAGTAACAAAATCATATTTTGTTATATGTTATTATTTAAAATACAAACTTTATAATTTACATTTGGTTGAAGTAATAATTTGATTAGAATTGTTATTCCTAGTAGCGATAAATATGTTCATATTTTTATATGATCATATTCGAGAGTAGATGTAATTATTTTATTTCCGTTATATGTGTAGTTGTAAACAAATCAATATAAATAATGGTTATGCCTTATCATAATAATCATCATTGCATAATGAATGATGAGATAGTCACTGTTATCCAAAACATAAACCTTGATTTAATTCTCTAATAACATGCAGCAACTAAAGTAAAAGCACCACAACTCTCCTAACTCAAACGATTTATTAGCCAACAATACACATACACATATAAAATATTAACATTATTATTTTCATATGTTAATTTTCCAAACTACTTTTGTAATGATTAGCTCATTACCTCCCAATTGCGGCTGAAATTTCTCACCTTGTACACAAGTGTTAAAATGGTAGGGAGATATATAAAAAAAGCAAGGTTGTCAATGTGAAAAACCATACGGTCCAAGCTATTCGATCAAATAAAATATAACTTCCTTAGATTATCTACCAATTAAAATATCAACGTGTCTAAAATTTTTATGGTGCACGTAGTCCATACTCGATAACATTGGTGCTATTGCTAAAATATATTACATCGCAGTTAGATCAATTTTTCTTCAAACCTTAACTAATACATAAGCTAGCCATATGTTGATCATATTTGATTCAAATATCAATAAAACAATCAAATATCGTTATTTCATAAACAAAAATAAACCAAAAATATTACATTTCAACAGAACATTAAAGTATAAATGCACTTTGATATTAGATATCACAAGATTATTCAATATTTTGTAGTTTGATACAGCTTATTTCTATAGCAATCATTTTTTGATAATGAAAAATGGACTAACATAAGAGTGTTCAAATGATAACCACTTGCTCACCTCAGACTGTCATTCTCATGGAACCTCGCTACATGTTCTGAGTCTTTGGAACTATTTAAATTAATTTTGTGTTTATAAAAACTATAAAATACATATACAACATTACCTTGGAAAGGTTGACAACAAATGTGGAAAAAGAGGATGAAGAGGAGTGACTGCGGTAAGATGCATAATTTTGATCAGAGTAAGGAAGCGATGACTATGAATTTAGCAAGGCAGTTGGCAGTAGCTAGCGAATTTTGGGATGGAAGACGAGAAATATTGGTGGCTTAAAGGTCGAAGGGGAGAGAGAGGTGTAACTAGGGATTCCATTTGGGAATGTTTATTAAGTTTCAAGCGTATTTTTTGGGAGTGTATTATTTTTGGAACGAACGATGTATGCTTCATTAAAACCGTAAAGGTTTACGGTAGTCCTGAGGCTGTTGCAAAATTGTAAGGACATTAAGCCATCGTTAAAAAAATTGCATCGGCTTTAGGCTGTTGAAATATTATAATGGCCCTGAGCCATTATGTAACAGCCCGAACCCCAGTAGGCACAAATTTTTGATGAACCGAAAATCCAAGTCCATTAAAGCATAAATTGCTGGCTTGGTATCCCACAAATAACAAAGGTAAGTCAGAGTAATGTTGATAAAATCTAACAGCAGATTAATAAAGTATATGGCATATGGTTACTAACCAGGATTGGGCAACTGCCCCAAACAATGTTCAACCTAGGAGTGAAACTTGGCTTTTTGCTATATCTCAATAATTTCTAACCTATCATCTTATAGTGGGAATATGTGAATGGGTCAGACATAAAGTCAGGTGAATGGAAGCTAACTGAAAAGAAAACTGAACCATCTAGAGCCAAAGCTGCTCCATACTCCATAAGTTAGGAATAATATAAGTGTCAATCTTAGATATAATTCCTGATAAGAATGAGCCTATAATATAGGTCCCACTGAAAAGGTCAAACCAAAGTCGTCAAAACGTAGATCGGCCTATCGGAACTACTGTCCTTACCTATCAACGTTAGTACTATGAGAAGAGCATGTGAGGAAGCCTACCCAAAGGATCATCGAACACAACTCATATCCTTCTCTAGTCGTACCGTGACCAAATTTCTCCTATGTCTACCCCGGTTCTGCAAAAATATCGCATGAATACCGCTAGATTAGACTCCTATCAACGTCCCTCGGTTTTTATCGATGGACCGTCAAATGCCTACAGGTATAACCTAGACCGCCAAATGCCTACAGGTATAACCTAGACTGCCAAATGCCTACATAACAGCCAACCAAAAAAAATTCCCACAAAGATGATGGACTGCCTTTCGCCAACATCACGTATCCCGCAACGGACCGCCTGATGCCTACATTGCGGACTCCGCCAATGGTCCACCTTATGCCTACACTATGAAGTACCAAACAATATCCTATAAAACCTCGAATCTGGACCGCCTGATGCCTACAGGTTCTGCAACAATACCTGGACCGTCTGATGCCTAAAGGTATTAAAACGCAGTCTGGACCACCTAATGCCTACATGTATAAGAAAACATAATCTGGACCGCCAAATGCCTACGGGTATAAGAAAACACAACATGTCCCACCAAATGCCTACAGGTACAAAATCTAAATGCATAAACATTCTTATCAGCCCATTAACTTCTTAGGAGGATTCATTCAAATATATATATATATATAGGCTGAAATCATCCATAAGTTAGCCTAATAACAGAATTAGGCTAATATGTTCCTTTTATTTATGTTAGCGCTGTGTTAAAAACAGTCGCCATCCTTTTCCTGAATTAAAGACAATTAAAAACCGAGGATCTGATCTATTTCTTTTTATTCGGATTTAATTTCATTTGTCTCTTATATTATTCACCAAGCCCAATTTTTAAGTCCACATTCTTTCTACATATATGGTTTATAAATAATTTCCTTTGATTTGTTTACATCTGTTTTAGGGTTCCAAGGATCTATTCATTTTACCCAAAATTTAATATAAACCAAGTCAACATTTTATCCAATTCCAAATTAACCTTCTATTCATTTTACCAAAAATTTAATGTAAACTAGGTCAACATTTTATCCACTTCCAAATTAACCAATATATAATTTGGATTTGAGAGGAATCTTCATCAAAATTGAAATTAGAGATAAAAATAAAGATGAAAATCAGAATATACTTTAGATCAGAAGTAGAAGAAGAAGGTCTGAATCTAAATATTAAGCTTTTGCGTTAAGAATTTAGATTCCACTCACCTGACGTCCTCTAGCTTTTCTTTGGAATCCTCTCTTTATTTGCAACACGCCTCTCTGAATCGCTACTTTTAGCTTGTGGAATTTTACTAACTTTTATTTTATTTTATTAGATTGGGTGGAGAATTACTGTTTTTGGGGAGAAAAGGAAGAAGAATTCGTTTAGTGTAAATGACACAAAAAGGAGCGACAGGTAATAGGGTCTCATTTATGTTCAATTTATAGTGTAATCAACTATATGTAGCCGTTAGATTTTCCTTAGGTTTCATCATAAACATCCAAACACGTCACTGTCGGCATCTCACCATTCGAACACGTCAATCCGAAGATCCAACGGAACAAATAAATCAAACACATCACTTTTCGATGACGTTTTACACTTGGCGGGTCAACCCTCACCAGGCGACAGTCGACCTTCACCAGGGGGCGGTCGACCCGACAAACATATTTTTTTATAATTATTTTTAATATTTATATATATATATATATATTCTAGATTTTTTTTGCATATATCTTCTTCATACCGACTCGGATTACGACAAGTCATATATGAAAATTATCCAGAAAATGACCACGGTCACAATGGTGAAGTCCCCATGGTCAAATTCGGACAATTGTGAAAAATTTATTTTTAACCCTTATCTTATCTTTAATTGATTAATTTAATTAATTACCCGAAAAATATCGGGGTGTTACATGTAAATTTTTTGCAAATTTATGTGGCAAAATTGTCTATATGATATAGCGAAGTCCTTATCTCAGTAACTGTAACAACCCATATTTTTTTATATTTACGTACCGTGTCGCTATTATTTTAAAATCAAATTGGATTAAAATTTAATATAACTTTATAAAATGTTGACTAGTAACATCTTACACTCAAAGAATTTTTATTAGACAGATTTGACCTTAAAAATCTTGTAAGACCTGTAATTTTTAATAGGATCCAAATTGAAGTCTGAAGCCACTTCCAAAGGAAAGATATGATTATTTTCTTTCCCATTGGATGGTCACGATAGATTTTTTTTACTTATGATTTTAGAGATATGACTGTTTGAAGTTTTGGCAGATTTTAGGCATATTATCGGATAATTAAGGAGTGAATAATGCGGTTATTTACCCATTTCGGGGATGGGGTTAGAGCAGGCTTCAAAATAGCCATTAGCCACTATAAATACATATCTAAATATCTCCTAACCCTCCTTAGCCTCCGTTGACTTATTAGTATCTGAATTCCATCATTATTTCGACAAGATTAACCTAAATATTCTAACTGGAAGGGGATTACACAAGATATTTTCAGGAGATTATTTAGATAACAAAATTTATGCCAAGGAAAACATGGAGCCACTGTCCGAATTCAGATCTATCCTTGTTTTTGTGAATCTATGCTAAATTAGAGATTTTTACTAATTCTACACCCTAGATGAGAGATTCTATTCTCTCACTTTACTATAGTTATTGATAGATGTTCTAAAAGTGTTTGAAAAATGTTTTCAAACTCAAAAATATGATTTTTAAAAGGGTATTTGCAATAATTTATGGATTTGCCTTGATTTGCATGCTTTTCCATCGATTTTTGGATGATTAATAAGTGATTTATCATCTATAGATATGCCATATATGTTTCTATAGGTTTTGTTGAATACATTTTTAAAGTTAGAATTTTTTTCACTATTTTGAAATTATGTCTAAAATAAAAATGAATTTAATTTTATTTAGGATAATTTAAACTCGTTGTTTTGATGTAAGATCGTTTATATGAATTGTAGGCTAGTCTTACATGTTCTGGGATAAATTGCTATGATTTGATGCATATTTACATGTTTGAATGATGGTTGAACGATTGTTGTTATAAGTTTATATGTTTTGTTTGTATGTTACTTGTATGTTTGAATGATTGACAACGCTGATCGGAGAAAATCAAAAGTTGACAATGAATCCCATAGAGGGTGGTCTCCATATAGAAGGAGTAGCAATGTACACTCATATTCAATACACAAAGAAGGTGAGATTTGTAAATGTGGAATTGAAGTTTGGTCAATCAACTCTTGAGCGCTTGAGGTCATGTCGATGCATTGGTTTTATATGCAGATCTAGGTAGTAAGTATAACGATCGAATTGATGTGAAACTTGAAGTTGCTTGAGGTGATATAGGAAATTGGTTTTGCCATGTTGTGTTTGGCTATGTGTTTCGACGTATGGATGGTCGGAAAAAATTTTGAGCTAGAGTAGAGGGATAACGGTGCAGAATTCAGTCTAGGGATTGGTCGGCTCTGCAGTTGGTTGTACTATGGGAGCTTTGTGCGAGAGGGGGGCATGTGCAACAAGTTCTTCAATCCAACTAGATAGAAATGTCATTTTATGCGGAGTGCATCAGATGCATTTATTATCTGATACCTGAACATGTTAGGGGAGACCTTTAGGTCGCACTAGAGTGGCTTCGGGATGGTGCGTTGTTAACCTCGAGTTTGCCTATGGATTGCTTCTAGTATAGATAGGAAGACTTTGTCTAAAGAAAGATGTAGAGACTACTTTGAGCTGGGCACTTGAAAACTTTAGGATTTCCATAGGGATACTCTAGGGTTTTTGGGTGGTGGACAAGGGAAGCTCAAGACTTTGTTAACTTGACACTATGTGTGAATTTGATTGAACGCTTTAAGTAGAAAATGTTTGTATCATCTAGGGAATCGTCCGTGGAGGCAAGTTCGATACAGAGTGAACTTATGGAGTACATACGAGGACTTCTACTAGGATAATCCAAGGAGGCAAGTTCGATACATAGTGAAATTATAGAGTAAAACAAATGTGGGTTCCTATTATTAGGACGTATGCAGTAGAATATACGGGGGTTTCTACTATTAGGACATATGCCAAAGCGATCATAAATAACTCAGAGGTCTTGATGTATGCTCGAGAAGAAGGGGTCGGTGGGGACGCTCACTGTAGATTGACACAAGATGATCTATTTAACATTGGACCTATATCGGGTGGTCTAGTTTCTTAGTCTTACTGTAACGATCCAGAATTCCTGTCATTTGAAATTCTTATATTTAATTGATTTTAAATATTAAACAAGTAAAATTTGTAAGTCGAATAAATTATACTTCGAATAGCTAGATTTAATTGGATAATTAAATCGATAATTTAATATTTGAAATTGCAGAAATAATTGGAAATTGGGTTTAATGTAATTAAATTTGATTTGTAAAGTTGTATTAAATCATATTGGAGTTAGAATGATGTTATAGAACTTTTAAAATTGAATTAAAAGTTAATTTGTGGAAATTGAATATCTTAATATTTAATTAACGAGTAAAAATAGCCATTTTCAAAAAGTCTCGGATTTCGATGAAACTAATTTCATTGGATCCGTAATGTTAAATTATTGTAAGATTTCAAATTTCGTGTCAATCAGATTTAAGGTTTGTCCGGGGCAAGCTAAAACGCGTAGAAAATCGTTTAAGTGGATTTTAAATTTAAATTAGTCGATTTGAAAACCTATCTTCCAAATACGATCGAATTGGCTCCCGATATATATTCCATTGCATTCGTAATAGGGGTAAAACATTATAGACGTCAGGCGGCACGCTTCGTTTGGAGTTCGGAAAATTTTCGGATGAATAGTATTTCTGAATTTTCTATAAAAGGACGTTAATTTCTTTCATTTGCATACAAAACCCTAGGGTTTCACAGGCCGCCGTTTCTTAAATTGCCAAATTTCTTCCACTAATCTCTTCCAATCCACAAATCGATTCGAAAAACATTCAACTACAAAATCGAAGAGCGTAATGAGAGCTTCGATTCCATATGGTGATGATCGAAAACGAAGCTACGAATCAACTGCAGTTTTCATCGAAGTGCGTGCATTTCGTGCACGATTTCCCGGGCTAGATGATGGCCGAGCTTAATGATGTTGAGGCCGTGGGTAGCTCGCGTGATGGGCTACACAATGGAGGTTCGTGATCGACGGATCGTTCATCGTAGTTGGTGCGAAAATTCAAAGAATAGGGGCGGCCAAATGGGTTCGTTCGACGTGAAATACCCGATGAAGAACATGAGTGGGAAGAAGAGGATAGCGGCCCAGATCTAGGGAAAAGGAATTGGATGGCCTGGACTAAAGGTTTATAAAATAATAAAAAGAAAATTGTTAATTTTTATATTTAAATTCGTTCAATCTTTAAAATGCCATAACCTTTTGATACGAGGTCCGTTTTGGACGAAACGACTTGCATTGGAATCGTATGGACGGATACTACGCGATGGAGCTGGATTGGGATTGATTGGAGCTAGCGTGAATTTTGGGTAAAATTAAATGCGCATTTAATTTTATTTGGAATAAAACGCTGAAACCGCGATTGGAAGCAAGGTGAGAACTTCTCACTCAATCGAATTGTGTTTCGATTTAAAATTTTAAATAGTTAAATTTGAAATTGCTTGATTTGTGTGATTGGATGATGATTGTTATTGGTTGTATTGAATTAGACCCTATACGCCGCATATTAAGCGGAGGTTATTTTATTAAACACATATACCGCGATATTCCACGTTGAAATGGAATTGGTATTATATATGTACTTGGAGTTGATTTCCCGCATTATATAGCGGATGAGACCCTATTGCGCCGCATAGTAGCAGATGATATTTTATATAAACTCATGTACCGCGATATCCCATCTTGAAACGGGATTGGTATTGTGCTAACATCCGTGGATGCAGGGAAACAGGTTGGAGGGATCCAACTGGATTCCTCAAATAATTGAATTTGTTTCAATGTCGTGTGTTGATTATGTATAATCTCTATGTGATTATCTTTGTGATTGAAATCGTTGAAGGCTAAAATTTAGCCGAATATAAGTTTAGTATCGTTGGATACCGGAAATAAATAAAAAATTTGATTTTTGGAAATTTAGGTTGAAAGTTTATATTAAAAATTTATTTTTGAGAATTAGATAAATTTAAAAGAAGGAATTCTAAAATAATAAAGTTTTATTTTTAATCTTATTGAATAAAATTTCAAAATATGGGAAAAGCTTTAATAAATGGATTTCGGGTAATATTATTCAAAGGTTGGAGAATTTATTCAAAATACGAATTTTAAAGAGTTTGAAAAATAAAAGAATTGGTTTTCTTTAAAAGGAATTTATTTTTTTGAAAGGAAATAAAATTTGAAACCCATTTGGGAATTGATTTTTGGTGATTGAATTTAAATCTTTTGAAAATCCATTTTCAAATTTATTTGGTGCTTTGAAAAGAATTTGGAATCAATTTGAAAATTGATTTGGGGTTTAGTAGAAATTGATTTAAATTTGAGATTTGAATGAAATTCACTTGGTGTTTAATTTCTTGAAAAATCATTATGGAATTTGATTTGGTTGTTTTTGAAATCAATTGAAAATTTGAATTGTTGTTGAAAGTGAATATTTGAAATTGATTTGAAAATCGTATATCAGTGGATATTTGGAAATTTAAATTCACCATGGAATTTATAAAGGAAACGGAAATTTGTTTAAAAATAAACATTGATTTATTTTTGAAGTATGGAAATAAATTACGAATTTGGAATGTAAATTTAAAGTAAATCGGTAAGGATTTATTTAATTGGTTTAAATGAACCATTTTGAAATGAAAGTGTATTCTCCCTGAAAAGCCGAATAAAATTTCTGAATAACTTTGAAAAATATATACATACATATGTATATAATTCTAGAATTGGTTTTGAAAAGGATACTTTGGAGAAATTAACTTCTTAAATTGTTTTAAATCCTTTAAGTAAAGATTTATTAAGTTGATATAGAAATGATTATTTCTAAGATTTAATCAATAATTGTTTTAGAAAATAGTTATTTAAATAGTTATACTTTATCTACTAATTTTATTTTGAAAATTAGTCTGGACTTAAGTTATATGTAATATTGGTATAATATTTTTATAACTAATATTTTAAGTAAAGTGTTTAAAGAAAAATAGTTTTATTTCAAAGTGTTTTCCTGATATATTTTGGATAAGTGTTATAAATTATTTTAAAGTATTTGAACTCAGCAGATTTCCAGTGAAAATGAATAAATATTTGGAAGTGTTTCCGCGTAAGGAAAATGATTTGAAATTTGTTTTCAAAAATTGTAAAGGTGAAAAGTGATTTGAAATTTGTTTTCAAATGGTTGAAGTGTGGAAAAATATATCTTGTAAAGATATCTTTGGAAAATAAATAATTTAGGAAATTATTTGGAATCTGGTGACGTTGTGCATATCTATTAATAGTTAAATAACCGACTATCAATATTTACCTTTAAATGGGTATTTGTTGTGATTTGCTTGAATTTGAATGCTACACTTATTTTAAAATAAACGCTCGTTATTCAGTTTAGCCGGAAGAGGACCTTTGGGTCATAAATCCCATTCCGAATAGTGATACGTCGTAATGGATAGCATTTGAAGACCGGTGCTGAAGACCAGATATTTTCGAAAATGGAAGGATTACCGTCGAATATCTCTGCATCGGCTGATCCCCGATATAGAGATTTTATCACCCTTTGTGATGGGAAGTCCGGACGTGATTAGTGAATATCCGGATTGCAAGGGCTTCTTTGGAAGTGCTTTCGGTTCCGTTCAATCCCGGAACGGACTTGTATGGATGTGTGTCTGACGTTACAATTTGAGATGTAAAGCTGATTTCTATCAAATACATTTCTGTTGGTGGTGGAGAATTATTCTCTTAGCTTAACACCCTTCTCCTTGACGTATGAGCTCAGAGGTTACGTAGTTGATGGTTACTAGTGATACATTCCCAATTTGGTAATGTGGCATACGAAGTGCCGCTGATCATTTGTCGATCAAAGCATGACTTTTGTGAAAAGCGTAGCTTTGTGGATGAGACTTCGTCGGACCTCACACCCCGAAATGGTCGAAATATGAAGAATGCAGCAAGGTTTTAGGGGGTAGCGCCCTTAGGGTATGTCCATTTCCTTCTGGATAGAGGTGGTATCATGGTATGAAGCCCAGATACTTAACCTATGTTGCTGCTGCAAATTTATTACTTTGTGGTTGTTGGTATTGAGGATCCTCGGATAAAGGTTGTTTACAACCTGGGGATGACATACTCGTGTCAGTAGTTACCTATTTTTGCAGAGGTAACCCGACCTTGTGTTGGCAGAGATCCGGTTAGGTTCTCGTGGCGTCCCGCCAGAGGCGTTCCCATGTGGCAATAGGAAGTTCCTTAGCTTGACCATTTGTTGGAAAATCCAGAGAAACAATACGAGCCCTGTACGGTTTTAGTTGTAGAACCTGCCATTTAATATGATAGCTATAGTAGGCATACTATAATGGTACGTATGCTGGCTAAGATTTATATTATACTTTAGAAAGGTTTTCCACTGTGCACTTATAATAATAATATCAAAGAAAATTTCTCGTATCAAGCATGTTTGACTATCATAAGGAGAAATCTTCTCCAATTCTGCATTGCATTGTGTGTGTGGCAGGAGGCCTTATGGTAGTTTCATTTGCTAAAAGCATTGTGGATCTATTTTAAAATATTTCTTTGTTTGTTTTTTTCAAAAAATAAACTGTTTTAAGTTCTCACACCAGTCCCATGACTGACTTGGAGTTTATTGTTCCCTTCCTAAACTCTGGGCGCCGATCATTTTCCACACGGGCAGCCTAGAGTAAGGTTATCAAGATATTCTGGAATTCAGGAGGTGCTGTGGAGCTCAAGTGGCGAGCTGGATGGCTAAACGTATCACTTGTATATGATATTATCTTTTCCGCTGTGTATCCACTTGTAAGGACAAGTTCATATAATTGTCCAGTTGTGTTGTGTTGTAAGTTGACTCTGATGATGTAATGTATAAAATGTACAGTTCTTTTGACTTAAAGATTTTTCATTTATCTATTATATGTTGTTCCGCTACGATTGTGAGATTCTGATATTGTTTCTGTTGCTTCTTCTTTCTTTCTTCTTCTTTAACCCTAACAATTCGGTTTTCCGGCATTCGATTGCTCGGCAGTTGATACAGTGGATGTATTAATGTCGATTTTCAGAAGTCGAAAATCTCGAAGACGTTACATTTACAGAGTGAAATGGATTCGAACATCGATGGGACATCAATGGTAAGTAGTCACCAATCAGTACAGGGGATCATATGAGTTGTCTTATATCCGACGACAATTGATTGAGAGATTGATTGATGGTTCCTATGTTTGCCATATTTGATATGGATGTCACATGATGTAGGTATTGTTATGCAGTATACCTAGGCATCATATAGTATACTTGAATAGTCATACACCAACATGGTAAGGATAGTAGATTAACATAGGTCGATGTTATGTGTTAACTTGTTGGATGTAGTGACATGTCAAGTATGATTCTCCATACCTCATGTTCCTATTTACTATATCGATCTTTATAGTATTTTGAGATTATAGATCGCCCATACCAAACTGTTGTCTGACTCGAGGTTTTATGTTGTACTTCTTATCATGTCAGGTACTCTTAAAAGAGTAGATTAGAGATAACATGTCTAAGATAGCACGTGGAGATGTACGGAGGACGAACAGGAGGCTAGCACTTTCATATACCATATTTTGAAGCTATTATTGTTATTTCGCTGTGAAATACCATGGAGCTATTATTGGTATTATTTACTAGAGATAATTTTCTATTTGGAATTTATTTGATTCGATGTATAAATTTTATTTTCACTTTGTTTTATATATATAACTATGATTGACTGATGTACTCTGATTTATCTCAGTCCATTTTGTTATACTTTTCACTTGCTTGCATTGATTATCATATTCTATCCTATGAACGATAAGTTATATGACAAGTTTTGTTTTGGATTTTATCATTTTATCTTGATTATGGCTCTATATTGGTCGAGCACTATTATACCACACTATTTATGGTATTCGGATATTAGAGGTATAGGGTGGTCGTCACACTTGGTATCAAAGCTTAGGTTGAGCGATTGACCTAAGTTGGTACTTAGATTCATTAGAAATAAAGTAGGTGTAACATCATAGAATGGATCAAGCGATATACGAGAGCGCATACTTGTAATTTATTTGGTTGTCAAAGCTATATAGCAGCAATATATATGGTATATAAGTCGTATTGCACACATGAGTACCATTTATGGAGCTTTCTTTTTAAGAGACTGATTATTCTTATTACTGCCTTTGAATAATGAGCTTATAAACAAAGAATACTGCTAGGAATCCTTTGGGGTTAGAGTAGGCAATTGTGAAATTATGGACCCTAACATGAAGACAATGTTCGATGCTAAGATAATGAACATGGTGTAGAATGTTTAGGCATGCACTTCGGTTGTATTAGGTGGTTCTTTAGTGCAAGCGCCAGAAGCTAATTTTGCCAAGCTGAATATGGACTTCACTAGTCTTGGGGGCAAACCATTCCTTGTTATGGAGTCAGCTATTTAAATGTGTAAAAACCCATACCTTAATGGGCCTGAATTTCAACTAAATCAAAACCCATTTTCTAACGGTATATATCATTGGTATTGATAATCTATAATAAACGTAAGCATATCAGAGAGCTATTTTCAAAAACTCACAGAGGGATAGAAAAATATATTAGAATATATATACCGACAAAGGCTACTACATTGGAATCAATATTATTCCTTGGATATCTAGGCGCCTTATCAGTGTTGAGCATGAGTGTGAATACTTCTTCATCTACCCATTTCTGCCTTTCACCAGTAGCTTGTCCCTATAAATATATCCCATGGGTTCTAATGTGGATAGAGTCAGAACAACGTTCTAATGATTACAAAATTACTTATTTTATTTGTAACACTAATTTATGCCATTTGATTTCTATTTAGTTGTTATGTCTCCTATTTACAGCTTACCTATTTAATTCCATATACGTGTATGATATGTCCAACTTTCTCTAAGGTATGAATACACACACATACACATAGATACATACACACACACACATACACACACACATACATGTGTGTGTGTTTGTGTTTTGTGTGTGTCTAAGCATTGTACCACCCAAAAGAAAACCCCGACCACTTAATACTTCTTAAATAGGGAGGAGGCATACTAAATGGTTATTTAATACCTCAACCCCAAAGCGGGCCCTTTGTAACATAATCGTTAGTTAATCGACTCTAGCTACAGAGACCAATGAGCCCTAGATATAACTTTATAATATCATTATCATACATCTAACGCATCTCAAAGACTCGTTCAAGGATTAACTAGCCCACCTCCGACAAACAAATAACTAACTAAATTTTGAGGTTTGCGTATCCCATACGGATTCTATACCAGTTGGAAGCGAAATCCATCAAGGCATAACCCAAGTCTTTTCTAACAACCGCTTGAGACTGTTGGTGGTTATAGCCTATATGCCAGCCTTACCACTTAAATACCGATCCAACAACAACCCAGACATAGCCCGTCGACTTCTTACAGCCGAAATGCCATTTAGACTATACTAATGTAAGTCAAGGAAAAAACCCATCCTAGCTACTTAACACCTCTTGTTAGAAATAAAGCATACCCTATTTTCCTATTAGGTCACATCGTAGGTTATTTAAGACTTCTTATATAGGGAGGCGGCAGACCCAGTAGCCATTTAATACCTTTCACCTCGAAGTAAACCTCTTGACATCCCTAACGGTACGGGCCATTTAATACTTTAAATTTAAGGTGAACCATTGGCATATCTTCCCATACCTATACACAAATGCATATCTCTTTCACATGGGTCCTGTGGTAGGAGATGTCCCACATTAGTAGTAAGCACACACAACTGCTGGCAGCCTCTATGTGAAGAGAAGACTTTCATTGTGCAATTCTTACGACTTCTAAACCAAAACAATTATCCTAGGCCTAAATATTGGGCTAGGTCCGCTAATTCACATTCATCGGGAATGTATTATTGAGGCTATAAAATTTCATACTATGAAAATTATACTACCTCCTAGTTCACTTATTCACGGCAAACCTATTCCCGTCTTATGTGCTTATTACATATATTCTCTATTTTCCTCTTATGTCCCATAAATGTTAATTGTCCGTAATAAAGGGTCATTATTATTCAAATTAGACAATCACTGGTGAAATTAATTTATTCATTCTAATTCAAACTATTATGCCTATTTCATTTTCCCATAAATACCGTATTTATTTCTTTAATACATCTCATTAAACACATTTATGTTCCTACTTGATTTCTGTAACTCCCTATTAACTGCATAATTATAGCCATACTAATTTGCATGTTCATAAATTATGGAGTTGCTATCACTTTTCCATTTCAACCTCTTAGTCCTATAATTTACTACGCTATTAATAACTAGTTGTTCTAATTATAGCTAATACAAATATCGACGTATATTACGCTATAAATATTTATATTTTAATCGGTAGGCGTAGTTATACATGTGTATATACATGTATATTCCTATTTCTAACCTTGATTCCAACACTTAGGAATTTTAGAACATACGGTTATATGTACATTCTGTAATAAACATTTATTTCCACATTTTAATATGTTAGAGCTATCCTTCCCAGAAGAAATTACCGTTATAACTTTCTATAAATTACCCAAAGTGAGACTTTTACTTCATTTGAAATTACAAGTAATTAACTCTTTTCTTTTATTGAAAAAAGATAGTGCAAACTACGGAAGAGAACCTCCGTATTTTACACATCTCTTTCCTTTTTAGTATATCTATTTTATATATATTTGTAGAAGTAGATAATTTATGGAAATTACATGGAAATAGATACAACTAAATTGTACCCACAATGCTCCAATAAATTAAAACATAAAAATTCATATTACAAGTCAAATTAGGGCAAACTAAATTAATATTAACAGTTTATAACCAAGTTATTATAAATCTAGAATAAATCCTACAATCTTGTCAACATTATACTTCAACAAATTTAGGGACTAGTTTCCTAATTTCTAAATTATAGTGTAAATAGCGTTTTTTTCCAATTTTATATAGGCGAATTTTCAATTGAATATGTTCTTTCTAAGCTTACAACTCAACAGATCTTACATAGGTATGATAATTAAATAAGACTCAACAAATAAATTTTAATATTATATATAAATCATATAATTCCCCACTCACCTTTCTAGCTTTCATAATCTCCCAAATCTAGTTCATCCCTTTAATGACTCCTTTTCTTTTCTAATTCAAAAGAATATGTATAACAAGTATATAGAATTGCCGATTTGAGAAGAGATTTTAGGTTAAGAAGAATACAGATTTATAATTATAGATATTATCTTTTTCCATAGTATCAATTCACTCCTTCTTTTCCTCTTTTATTCTATTGTCTTTTCCGATTATACATATACATATAATATAATATTTTATAATTAATAAAAATAACGGAGAAGGGAAAATGACAGAGCTACGCTGCTTTGATCAAAAAATATGAGAAGAAAAGTGAGGGGCTAGGCTTGTATTTAAAGGAGCTCGAATCAGTTGTACCTATTAGATTTAAAATAATTAAATCCAGATCGTTCGATTAAGGTTCAACCATAGCCATAACCATTCCAACCAGTGGACTGCGCCACTATAGGTGATCGATCAGCTAAGGAGGGGGGTCAACTAGGAGGGCCCATGTGATTAATATTATTTATTCCTTTTTAATTCCTATTTAACTATTTTCGTTCTGAAAACTCAAACACTAATAACTTTTTCGTTTGAACTCCGATTGCAAAACTTCAAATATGAAAGTTATTAAAAAAATCTTTACGAACACAATGTTTGCAAATTTAATTGTCAAATTCTGATGTATGCTCAAACTCTATTTTGAGTCTTTAAAATTATTCATTAATTACCGCAATTTTACGGGGTGATCAATTCTTTCTCCCTTAAAAGAATTCCATCCCCAAAATTATCCAAGGGTGGAATCATGTAACTTAATATGCAACCATTCTAAACTATCCAATTAAATAGTGTACAATAAATTTTGTAGCCAAATGTATACCGGTGCATGATGTATCACAGCATATATGATATGCATGTTGAATAACCCTAAATCAACGCCGTCTATATGAATGAATTGTTTTTAAAATGTATGATGCAAACAGCATATATAAACCAGCAGTTCTATATGTTGCAAGTTTTCAAAAATCTAAAATCCTTTCACATAGCAATTTCCACACCCCTATAATTATGAGTATGGTTCAAACAATTTTGCTTCTAATACCATCAATCCAAAATCCAACGTACCAAATTTTCATTTTCTAAACATATACCCTTATGTTGGAAAAGGAATTTGGATAGGGAATTTTACATTTTTACCTTTCATTTGGATACCTGTTCCATTGTGCTTCGGAATCTTATCTTTTCCCCAAATCTTTACATTTTTTCAAGTATAGTACACATAAAGAGGCTTTTTAAAAAAAAATTAAAATGGAACTAAAAAAAGGAGTTTTGTTTGCTATCAACATGGTATGAAAAATAGAAATTCTATGGCTAAAACAGCTTTTTCCCTTGTTATTATCTATGCCTTACATACCACCACCCTTACTGCATAGAAAATTCACATCCGTTAGCACGTCGAACTTCTTACGTTAAGCATGTGACCCTTGAAAATTAAAAATTCTTTCAAATCCCATTAAAAAACCCTTTTCCCTTCCAATTAAATTGGCAAAATAGTTTGAAAAGTTTAATTCTCACAAGCGTTTAAACACCATTTTTTTCAAAAACATTTGAATTTTCAAATACGGATACGCCTTCATGAGCTTTGGCAATGTTATTGATCAATTCCATGATAAGTATTGTTTTACCCACGCCGGCTCCCCCAAAAGAGTCCAATTTTTCCTCCACGGCGATACAGAGCTAAAAGATCCACCACTTTAATCCCTGTTTCAAAGATTGATAATTTTGTATCTAATTGTATAAAAGCAGGCGCAGGTTTATGAATAGGCGATGTTATAGTCAGGGCCTAAGATCAGGCTGAAAGGCATAGTCGATGGACAACAGGTGAATATTCCTATACTACCCCTTGTTGGTCCCGACAGACGGAGGAGACTAGGTTAGCCGAAAGATGGTTATCGGTTCAAGGACGCAAGGTGACTTTGCTTTTGCAGGGTAAGAAGAGGTAGAGTAAATGCCTCGAGGAAAGCATTCAAGCATTTTCAAAAGCATTTTCACATAATTTTTCCAAACATTTATCTTTCCATTCCTAAAACAAATCAAGCCATGTCTTATCGAAATCAAGATTTAGTCAATGAGTTAATCATATGATTGACTCTAGCATTGCACAATAAATCCAAGATTTTGAAAACCTATCCTTTTAATTGAAACAATTACACATATTTTTTTTTATAAATTTTAGCTTTAAGCCATAGGGATAATGACCTGTGATTTCGCAATAACTTTTACATCCTTCGATCAATATAATTTATTTTGTAAACTTCTAGTCTTACTTTGCATTTATCGTTAGTTAAGTGTCTGTATATGACTTCCATATTTATATTGTTTTTCTCAAATATATTATTGTTAACATATCCAGAAATACTAGCATAGTAAATAAATTGGAACACATCTCATAATATATTGTACACAACTTTTATACAAAGAGACGACTAACGATTACAACCCAAACTACCTAAAGAAAAGGAACATATATTAGGAAAAAAGAACAACAACTACTACCAATCCTAAATGCTGCCTATGAGCTAGAGGATGGTTTTGATCTATGGGAGCTCAAACCATTATCATGACCCTTTAATGGGCGCATCATTACTACTATACATCGGAGCTCATGGCTTTGGCGTCGCTGCTCTACTCGTATCTTCCATAGATCAGCCTCGCTCCGAAACTAGGAGTCCTGGATCATTATAAGCTCAGGGCTCTATAACCCTACAACACCTTATCCTTGCTCCATCGGCTACTGCTCCTGCCTTCCAACCTCCGATGCTACTACGTCGGCTGATGCCTCCATAATCCTTATCGTACTTATAGAGGTGCTATCAAATGGAGCAGTGGCCTTCTTATGGACCTACTGTCGATGGAGGTTCACTCCATAATGTCCGAAGATGGGGTGAACAAATGACAATACAGAATGTACCTTTGCGGAGTCCTTACTCTTGGCTCTATGTGGTTTCTTATGACAGTGTGAGTCTTGTTCACTGATGTACAACCCATAATGGCATAAGTGGCCTTCTGCACCAACGAAGAGATTTAGTCAAAGCTCTCTATCTTAGGAATGATGTTTCGCTGAACAATGCGAATGACGAGGGGGGCTTTAGGCCATAAGTGATTTGGCCTCCAGACACCAGCAGCTTCAAGAAAGATCGCTCTAAAATCCTTAGATCTATGGTCTCTATGTCCGCCAGATTCGCTCCTTCCGCTGCGTACCCAAAATATCGCTAAAATCATTATCCGTCAGAGTAATCATGATCTCTTTCACCTATGATGTGAGGCGACTAATGTCATCATCAAACTCATATTCCAAATGAGCATCAAATAACCACATGCAGCACGAGTAGCACTCCTACTTGAAAGTGTGATGGTTAGGATCGACTCTAGTCCTAAGGTCAGATATAGGTCTCCCAGCCTACAGGCGGTGAAGTACTGGAATTTCATTGGCTATCCTTGAAGAAATGCAAAAAAATTCAAGGCTTCGCAAGTGGAGATTTTCTAGTCATTTCCGTCGAGCTAAGTGATTTCTTGAGGAGTGAGATTTGGGTGGTGCAAAGATGTGTTGGCAGCTCTTGGAGGTTCCATAGACTGACTTATCAAGGAGCGAGAGTTTGGGTTTAGATCTGGTGTGAGGGACGGCTGGATCTGGAAACACGCTTGTTGCCTTGGGTTTCTTGGGGTTATTGGCGGGTGAAACGAGGGCGGGGGAAGGGGATCATGAGTTTTGGAGAGAGAAGGTAGATTAGAGGATAGAGGGGGGAGGAGGATGAAAGGAATGAGGGAAATGATGGGTGCAACCTCGACATAGCTATATGCCACCCTTGACATTTGGGTTGTGCTAATACCCATTAACCGATCGACTTCTTCCAGTCGACCGTTTGAAACTAGGCTATCGACTGTTTGCCTTTTTTGGCAGTGTTATTTAGGTTTTTAAACCAGCAGGATCCAATAGAGGATAGAATAATTTCATAACATTAGAGTGGTTTAGAACTTAACCAAAAAGGCTAAAGCAATGAGTTAACGGGACCAAGTCATATTACTGAAGCAACGGATAAATTTGACTAGACCAAGAAACCAATGTCTGTTTAGTCCAATCAGCAGCTAAGTACAATAAGCTAATAAATCATCATCAGAACAAGGCAATGCGCAACAAGACTACATGAACGTCGATGCAAAGCAACAAAATCACCCTAAGCATCAAAGTCTGGAAATACACCAAGTGTATAGATCACTTGCGATCCATGCATCATGGATCGCCAGCGATCCATAATTCATCCTAGGATCGTTAGGTCGCTATGGCATTTGGTAGAAAGGAAGCATGATAGAAAAAAAAATGAGAAAATGTGCTAAGTGTATGGATCACTAGCGATCCATATATCATGCATGCTAGCGATCCATATTTGTCCATGGATTCTTGGCGAGCTAACTAGGCAAAGAAAACGAGATAGGAGCTAAGTAATTAGCTCGCACGCGAGCTAAGTCTATAGATCGCTAGAGATCCATTGTTTTGGCTTGGATTGTGAGCTAAGATCCTCCATATCCTCCTATATATAGCCTCAAGCGGTTAGAAAACAACCCGAGGCCAGAAGCTCTCCAATCTCTATAAATATCATCCTACCTGCAACATAAACGGGATCTTCTGGGGACTGGTCGCTGAAGCTGTACCGGAAACTTTCTTCACTCTCTGCCTCCCTCATAAGATTTTCCAAAGGGATTCACTGTGATTCTTCAGTGGATTCCAACCAGGGAGATCCAATCTAGCTAAGGAAAATCAAGAATCTTGTAATCAAACACTTCTTGTAACAATGATCACTCTATAATAAAAAGTGGATTAGGCTTCATTAACAGTTAAACCACTATAAAAATCCCATGTCTCCTTTCTTTTTCCATCTTTTTCTACATTTACAGTTTGTATTATTGCTCTGTGAGAACATGGCTGGTGCTTTCATACTCAAACTAGGGTATTGGTCCATTTTTTGGGTTAACATTTTGGTGCTTTCACTGAAAACTGAACTCAGGGTCCAGATCTAGCTATCTATGTTGGATCTTATAGGTTCAGAAGTTAGATCTTCAATCTTTGCTTGAAAAGTCCACTGTTTGGAATCAATGGCTCCTGGATGAAGAAGTACTACTTCTAGAAGATCCATAGGGGCGGTAATATCTGGAGAAGATGTTAATCCCCAACAAACTAAAGTAAATGATGCTAACATGGGAAATCAAGCGTCGTCATCCTCCAGCCAGCACGAAGTTTTCACCAGGGATGAGTTAAATAAGATGGTTAATGAGATCAACAAAAAATGGAAAGTAGCCAAAAGGCTATAATGAATAAGTTTAACACTCTCTTAACCTTACAGTCAAACCTTACTCTAAGGACTATGCCTGAACCTGCGGCTGCTATAAAATAAGAGAATTCCTCCGTTTCTGGTCTACATAGAAGAAACGAAAAACAACCAAAAAAAGGGTGACAACAAGACTTAACGTGGACAGAAACACGTGTACTTCATTCGCCATAAGGCAACCAATTCTGAACTTGCATCAGGGGGCCAAGACCCCACAGGAAGATATAGCTATGGATCTTTCCAATTTAGAAGATGGAGAGCAAGACGATCAATTGGAAGAGAATGTCAATGTCGTCGATGATGCTAGGAACATCCAAACTGCCCAAACTAGGACAACTGCAAGCCAACGGGATCCCAAAGGAGTGGTTCTCCCGAAGACAGGAGAGCCTAAGCTTCAACCCATGCACCAGGACCATTCGCAAAGCCAAATACTTGGTGTAGTGACTATTGCCACCCCCACGATTACCAAACATCGGAGGCATACATTGCAGACATGGTCAAATGGTTGATGGACGAGAGTAAAAGCCGAAGAGATGATGAATGAGGATCTGCCCCAAGTCAAACTCCCTTTACCAATGAAATCTTCAATGAAAAATATCCAAACAAATTCACAACGCCAACTATCCCATCCTACAATGGGACGGAGGACCCAAAACTCCATCAATACAAGTACAGCTGGCATATGGACCGAGCCAATACTTCAGAGGCTGTTCGCTGCAGATGTTTCCCTATCTTTCTAGAAGTAGTTGCATCCATGTGGTTCACCAGACATCCCCTAAAATCTATCTCTACCTTTGATCAATTAGCAACAAAATTTCTTGACCAATTCAGGCACCATGCCGTGTAATCAAAATATGTCATGTCCTTATCCAGATTGCTCCAAGGATGCAAGAAGTCACTTAAATCTTTCATGAAGTAGTTCAACGCAGTAGTGCTAGAAGTAAGCAACCCTAATGAGGACATGATTTTTATGGCGTCGGTCTGTGCCATTCACTAGAGGCTGAATTCGAAAAATGGATTAAAATGAAGCAGCCTACCACAAGGAACGACTTCAATTACAAAGTGAGTCAGTACATAAGATTGGAAGAAGCACAGGAGTTGGAAATGGTGTGCAACCGATGAGCATCGGACAGAGCGATGTGGCAATGAATCAAAACACTCACAATTCTGGAACTGCTCAAGGAGTCGCAAGGAAAGATAGGAATTAAAAGAGTAAAAATTAGAACTCCAATAAAAGAAATAGCAATGGCAGCAATAAAAGACTTAAATGGTTCAGATAGGAAGATTATACCCCTTTAAAAGACACTCTGCAAAATATTTATCTCGCAACACATGAAATTGAAGAATACAAGAAACCCCATAGGATTGGAGGCAATTGAGCAGCAAAAGCGCTCAGGGAAATTATGCCGCTTCCACAAGACACATGGCCTTAATAAAATGAATTCTGCCACCTAAAGAATCTAATTGAAGAGTTGATCCATGACAATAAACTCCAGCAATACATGAAAAAGTCACAATACCCCAATCAACCTGCGGCCCCTCGGCTTGCTAGAGAATAGAGAAATCAAGCTTGAACTAGTGACAAAGGATCAAAATGAATTGACCAAAGGCTTATTATTGGAACAATATCTATGTGATCACACTCTGTGAAAAGGAGTTAGGGAGAAATGGTACGGTATGCAAGTTCGTTGTAACATGCTCCGAAAGACTCATGTCTCACAATAGATGATGAAGCTCCGGTCAAGCTATGAAAGGTTTTGATAACGATATAGTGTTTCGAAATTGGGACACCGAAGGGATCGAAGCTCCAACTATCGATCTGATGGTGGTGAATGTAGGAATCAAACCCATTATAGTTCGACGAGTGTTGGTCAATAGTGGCAATTATGTTAATATACATTTCAAATGTACTTTTGATTAGAAGAAGATTGGCATAAAAAGCATATCTATGAGCCAAACAAAGATTCAGGGGTTTACCGGCAAACCTACAAAATCGGTGGGAACAACTGACCTACCTGTTGAACTTGGAGAAGGTGAGCGAAGAGTCACCCTCATTTAAACTTTTATGATCGTAGATGAAATGTCAACGTATAATGCCTTCTTAGGAGGCCCTTACTAGCAGATTTCAGAATAGCTCTGGTCTAATGGTGTTTTATAATGAAGTTCCCTACAGATAATGGAATAAGAATTGTGAGAGGAGACAAATGTGCTGTCCGGGATGCTATATCGTGGAATTACGTGAGTCGAAAAGAAAGGAAAAAGGGAAGGACGTTGGGAGAACTCTTCACATTCGGGAACCCTCTGAATAACAACTATAGAGCTACTCCTGGCTCGAGGACCATAGCTATTCGACAAGGCTTTGGACCCTAGAAAGAATAGTTTAGGGGAGGACCAGGCATCATTTATAAAATTGATGGTCTCTGTCCCAATCAGTATGGACAACCTAACGCGGGTCATAAAAAGTGGATCGCACCTCAAAAACAAGATGCGGTCAGAACTAACTTTCTCCGTGCCAACTTGGACGTATTTGCCTGGACACACTCTGATATGTGTGGGGTATCACTGGAAATTTCTTTCCAATTGCTTAATATTGACCATAAATTCACACCAATAAAGCAAAAGAGGCGCAACTTGGGCCCTGAACTGTGATAACCCACCTTTTTGGATGGATTAAATCGACAATAAACCACACATGTCTAACTCAAACTATTCAAAAGTAAGGATTGCCAATGAATTTAATTATAAAATAAGAGAAAAGAAGAAAATAAAACACATAATCTCGTAGCAGAATGATAAAGCATAATAATCAAATAAACAGTTCATGAAGCTATTTTATAATATACATTTTATTACACAATTTTTACAAGATAGTCAGAGTACAAACAACAACATACCAGTAATGATGCAGCGGAATAATGCTAATAATATAATATACCAAATTATGTCTTCGTTCTCCAAAAATACTGTCTTTAAACACGAAATGCTTAGGCTGACCCGAGCATAATGCAAAGACAAAATACTCGAGTCAGAACTAAAAGTTCTTATGTAAGTTAAATCAACAATAAGTAATATGAGTATAATAGCTTCAGAGATGTTTATGGGATTTCGCATCTCCAATCAAGTGTACAACGTGAGTGCAGTTACTTAAGAGATGTTACAGGAGTTCTCATCTCATAAGGATCCGTCAAACTATCTATATATAGTAAGATACGCTGTATACATAATGTCTATCAGAAAAGTAAAGTTTTGAAATAGCTTTAAGGCTTTACATTGATCCCTCTTAACATATTTTTAAACATTGTCCTACAATTTGTGTTAGTAGCATCACCAGTAACATTGGTAGACAGGGAGGCGTCGTGATAACACGACACTGAAACAAAGTCATAGTGGTCGTGTGTAAGGATAAAAGTATGACAAGTCATATGAGGCAATGCCCAAGGTAGGATACTACCAATTCGAGTCACAGGGCTGGTGGTAACGGATCGTAGCACGACCGCCCATCGCGTCCAACACCCAAAAAATATAAACAAGGCACACCGATCAAGTCAAAATCAATATAGCAATATGAAGAGATGTGCCCGCTATGGGTAACTAGCCCACTTGGCCTTGACAAGCTGTCCTGTTTTAGTCATTTCAAATTAGCACAAGTGCCAGGATCATCCATCATCATTCTCTTTCTTCAAATCCAGCAAACGTTCATCAAATCCAATCACTTCATTCTGGATCATCCACAACATACACAGTTGCCGAAGTGGTTCCGGTGTTGACAGACAGTAGGCCAAAGCGGGTCAGTATACAGTACATATTAATAATCTAGAGCGTAATATTCGACACTGATCTCCTTAATAACCGAACGTCATTTTTTACACGGTTGGTTCTTTTACATTTAGAAACCTGCTCATATTTGACATCAAAATATCATATTCACTTCAAAAATATCACTTCATTTCAAAATACCATATTTACTCAAAATATGTCATTTTCATTTGAAAGTATCATTTCAAATTCCAACTTAGGTTATAACCTCATTTAACCACATTCGCATTTAAATCAACAATTTAGAAACAAACATTCTAACTTTACATAGTTTGAATTTTTAAAGAATAGTTTGAATAGTTTTAAATAGTTAAAGATTTAAAACAGTTTGATATAAAATGGTTTGAGTATTGAAAGTGGTTATATAGTAAAATAGTTTGGAAAAATATAAATAATTAGAACATTAAAAAGATAGATTTTAACAGTTTATTTTAAAATAATTTATGTCTGAAAATAGTATCAAATCAAACCATTTCCTTCCAATTTCAACAAATATAGATCCACATCAAATTTCAAATCAACAAAAATCAATTTCCAATCTTTCAATTCGATTGACTCAATTTCGATTTAGTTTTAAATCAACTTGATTTCAATTTCAATTCGAATTAACTTCAATTTTTGAAACATTCATTTTTGACTTCAAATTCGATTCAGCAATTCAATTTAATGATTCAAAATTCTAATTCAACTCTTATTTTAAACCATTTCAATTCATATCGATTTCAAGTCCAATTTCAATCTACTAATTCAAACCCCTTAAATCAATTTAAACTTCATTGTTCAGTTTAAGGTTCAAATTTAAAAATAATCAATTTTCAAAATTAAAATCATATATCGATTATAACTTCGCATTTGAATTTTAATTCGTTAAAACAATTTATTTTAACTAATTTCAATTCCAACATTTCAAAGCTTGAATTAGAAGTAATTCGATTCATATAAATTCACAATTTATTTCCTTTAAAACAAAATCCTTTAACCGAAATACAAATTCAAGATTTTAAACATTTAGTTTAACTAATTTGGTGTCCGTATATAATTTTCTGTCATATGGCCAAGTGAATAGTTATTTCAATTTTTAATCTCAAGGATTGATATATATCATTTCAATGCAAATCAAAGTGTTATATGCATATATCATTTCAACCTATTTCTTAATTTATTCAAAATAATTCGAATAAAAGTTTATATGTTGTCACTTAATGCACATAGTGATAACAGGGATAAAAAAATAAAAAACATCCGGTCATCCAAAATATCAACAAATAGACTTCGATCACAATCACCATCCAAACCAGCCAATTAATCACAACAATAAACTGGTTATCTATATCAGGTATTTAACAAGGAATTCAATTTCAATATCAATTTAAATGGCAATTTGGTTCAATAAAATTCAATTTCAATTAAACTATCAACTTAAACTATGAAGCAGCAACCAATAACATTCTTATCACTTCATAAATTTAATTCATCTAACATAAGAAGATTTAGTATTGCGTGAGTGAGTTTAATTACTCACCTTTGGTTTTAAGTCCATTAAAAATCCAATAAAACCCAAAATTCAAACATTCTCCAAATTCAACCAAATTGGTTTCATGTTGTCCGAAATTTCGAAACAAACCCAAACGGAAGAAACTGCGCCTCAATCGGAGTTTGTATGCAGAAGTTATCGGTTAGAACATTTGAAAATTTAAAATTTAATAAAAAAATAAACATAGGGGCAAATAAGTAAATTCGTTATCATCTAAATTCCTATCGCACGCAACAGCTCGAACGAACCCATCACGGCTATAACCGCCGATCTACATCCACTGCCGCCGCAGCCTTTACGCCGCGGCACCCTGGTCGGAGGCCACCAACGCCACCAGCGCACCTGACCAAGGCCCCGCACGAACCCTTCGCCAGCAAACACCTCCGCCGCCGCCGCCGCCTTCTAACGCGATTTCTGGTGAACTCCAGCAACGATACAAAGTTCAGACCCCCGCCGTTAAGACCTGCTCGTCCTCCTTTACACGCCAACGCTTCCCAATCGTCGATTGGTTGACGATCCAACGTTGATTTGCAAGCCCTAAAACGGATAGCCAAGAATGTTTCACCCAATTCTGGACAAATGGTGCCTCCAATCGGAAAATGAATTGCAGATGCAGATTACGTTCATTTAGACATCACTTCCAAACCGGTTGGTTCTCTTACATTTCGAAATTGATTCATATTTGACAACAAAATATCATATTCACTTCAAAAATATCACTTCATTTCAAAATACCATATTTACTTAGAATATATCATTAGCACTTAAAAGAATCATTTCAAATTCCAACTTAGGTTATAACCTCATTTAATGACATTCGCATTTAAATCAAGGATTTAAATATAAGCATTCCAACATTGCACGGTTTGAATTTTTAGAGAATAGTTTGAATAGTTTTAAGTAGTTTAAAATAGTTTGAATAGTTAAAGATTTAAAACAGTTTGATATAAAATGGTTTGAGTATTAAAATTGATTTACGTAGTAAAATAGTTTGGAAAAACCGAAATAATATGAATATTAAAAAGATAGATTTTAATAGTTTTTATTAAAATAATTTATTTTTGAAAATAATATCAAATCAAACTATTTCCTTCTGATTTCAATAAATCTGGACCCATGTCCAAATTTCAAATCAATAAAATTCAATTTCCAATCTTTCTCAATTTTGATTTAGTTTCAAGCAACTTGATTTCAATTTCAATTCGAATTAATTTCAATTTTTGAAACATTTATTTTTAACTTTAAATTCGATTCAACAATTCAATCCAATGATTTAAAATTCCAATTCAATTCTTATTTTAAACAATTTCAATTTAGATCGATTTCAAGTTCAATTTCGATTTACCGATTCAAACCCCTTAAATCAATTTAAACTTCATTGTTCAATTTAAGGTTCAAACTTAAAAACAATCAATTTTCAAAATTAAAGTCATATATCCATTATAACTTCACATTTCAATTTTAATTCGTAAAACAATTTCTTTTAAACAATTTTGATTCCAACATTTCAAAGCTTCAATTAGAAGTAATTCAATTCATATAAATCCATAATTTATTTCCTTTAAAACAAAATCCTTTAACCAAAATCCAAATTCAGGATTTTAAAACCATTTAATGTAACCAATCTAGTGACTGTATATAATTTTCTATCATTTGGCCAAGTGAATATATATTTCAATTTTTAATTTCAAGGATGGATATATATATCATTTTAATCCAAATAAAAGTGTCATAGGTATATATCATTTAAACCTATTTCTTAATTTATTCGAAATAATTCAAATAACAACTTATATGTTGTCACTTGATACACGGAGTGATAATGGGGATATAAAAAATAAATAAACATCCAGTCATCCAAAATGTCAACAAAAAGACATTCATCACAGTCAACATCCAAGCCAGCCAAAAAATCACAACAATTAACTAGTTATCAATATCAGGTATTTGACTAGCAATTCAATTTCAATACAATTTAAATGGCAATTAATTCAATAAAATTCAATTTCAATTAAAATGTCAACTTAAACTATCAAGCAGCAACCAATAACATTCTCATTACTTCGTAAATTTAATTCAACTAACATAAGAAGATTTAGTATTGCGTGATTGAGTTAAATCACTCACCTTTGGTTCTAAGTCCATTAAAAATCCAGTAAAAAACCAAAAATTCCAACAGTCTCTAAATTCTACTAAACAAGTTACATATTGTCCGGAATTTCAATATGAACCCAATGGAAGAAACCGCACATCAATCGTGGTTCGTATGCAAAAGTTATTGATGTCAGAACATTTGAAAATTTAAAATTTAATAAAAAAAAATAAACACAGGAGAAAATAAGCAAATTCGTTACCATCTGAAACCCTATCGCATGCAACAGCTCGAACGAATCGATCACAGCTACAACTACCGATCTACAGCCCCGGCCGCTGCCACCTATACGGCTTGACATCCTGATCGAAGGCCACCAACGTCATTACCGCCTCAGCCCGCACCTGACCATGGCCATGGCGACAACCCTTGGCTAGCAAACGCCTCCACTGTTACTACCTTCTAATGCGATTTCTTACAAACTCCGGCGATATTACAAAGATCGGACCTCCTTTACGTGTCAGTGCTTTCCATCATTGATTGGTCGATGATCCACCGTTGATTTGCAAACCCTACAACGGACGATCGAGAATGTTTCAACCAATTCTAGACAAATAGAGCCTCCAATCGGAAAACGAATTACAGACGCAGATTATTCATCGAGAGCTTCGCGATGGTATATTATATGGTAGCACTTGAGCGGTTTAGATTTTTCGATTTGATTTTAAATTGTAGTTTGGATTTGAGAAGTTCACCATTAGGAAGAAGCAGGTAAGAATAGAAATTATACTACAGAAAATAGAATAGAACCAGCTAGGGTTTTTAACAACATATATATAGATAGAGATGGATAAGAATGGATGGAACAAATCGATTGGGTCGAAGCAATAACAAAGGCCCGAAAAGTCCATATGGTTCCCAAAACGAAAAAAGTTCATCATATATGTTGAAATATAGGTTTTCAATATTTTTAAACTCAATGTAACCATTTCAAACCTAAATTCTATTGTATATAGAAGTTAGCTTTTAAAATCAAATTATTTTAATTAAATACCTTTAATTGATTTCTATGCGTTTTGAGCTCGCACGACAAAGCAGTAAGTCTGAACGATACGAAACTTGAAATCCCATAATAATTCACTATTACGGATCCGATGAAACTAGTTTCGTTGAAATTCGAGACACTGCCCAAATAGAAAATTTTACACGTTAATTAAAACAAATTATTATTAAATTAGTTTAACCACTTTTAAATTACCAATAAAATGTGTTCTATCATCATTCTTAGTCAAATAGAAATTAATAACCTTTTAAAATTTAATTTACCATGTTAAAGTCAAGATTTAAATTTTAATTAATTTCAACGTTAAATTACAATAGTAATAAAATCCTAGTTAATTATATTTAAATTTCTACATATCCTTTTATTTTGATTTACATTCTTATTATTAAATCAACATATACCTTATGAATTTTATTAACATAAGTTTCCATTTTATTATACTCATTTTTTACAGTTAACGACGTTTCTTACATTAACTGCACTATTGCAATTACATTTAATTTCCATTAATTTCCAAATTAATTTCTAATGGATTAAATAATAAGATGATAATTAAAATAATTGTTATACATTAATAACTCATGTCTATTAACTCATTGTTTACAACCAAGGGTTATAAATAACTTACCCAAAACTGATTTCCTATTCTATAACCAATTTCAATTAAATAACATATTATTTCTATTTTTAATACAACATTTAAATTATTTCTTATCAACCTGCAATTATATCCAAATTAACATCTAGAACTATATTTCAATTAGGAATAACATTCATTTCATTCTTATAATATTAACATTTATTATTTACAATTGATTGAACTTAAGTTAACGTAGTTATCAAATACACTCGATCAATATTATTAAATTATATCATAATAATTTTTTTCCATTAATAAATTATAAATTTTAACTTCTGACAATGTTAAATTCCAAAATCTTATTTAATTTAATACTTTATGTCAAAAATACGGGCCATTACAATAACGACCCAAGGCACTAAGTGAAGAGGTAGATAAACTAATGGCCAACAGCTTCATTCGGGATGCAACTTACCTTGAATGGGTATTGAACCCAGCCTTAGTCAAAAATCTAATGGAAACGACAAATTTGTATTAACTTTTCGGACCTAAACAATGCTTGCTTTAAAGATAGCTTCCCCCTGCCCAAAATCATCAGCTTGTGGATGGGACGGCGGGACACGAATTGCTGTCATTGATGGATGCATACTCGGGCTACAACCAGATCCTAATGCATGAGCCTGATCAAGAGAACACAAGCTTCATCACTGATCTGGGATTGTACTGCTATAGGGTAATGTTGTTCGGTTTAATGAATGTCGGGGCAACATACCAACGATTAGTGAATGCCATGGTCAAACGCCAAATAAAAAGGACTATGGAAGTGTACGTGGATGACATGTTGATCGAGTCGCATGTAGCTTCCAACCATCCAGGAATCCTTGTTGTAATGTTCAAAATACTCCGAAAATATGGAATAAAACTCAACCCACCCAAATGTCACTTCGGAGTAGATTCTGGGAAATTCCTAGGGTTCATAGTAAGTGCTAAGGGGAATTGGAGCAAATTCAGAACAGATAATGGTGTTGCGAGAGGTCCAAGCCCCAAAGAATAAAAAGGAACTTCAAAGCCTGAGTGGAAAGGTCACGACACTGAGCCGATTTATCTCGAAAGCTACAAATAAATGCAAGCCATTCTTTTATGCATTGAATAAGGGAAAGAAAAACTTCGAATGAAGTGAGGCTTATCAAACAACTTTTGAAGAATCACTGTGATGCATGGAAGCTCTACAATCCTATATAAACCAGTGGATGGAGAAGATCTATTCATCTACTTAGCAATCTCACCACATGCGTTGGGTTGAGCGTTGCTCTTGTGCGAGAAGAAGCGAGAATCCAGCGACCCATATACTACATTAGCAAGCAGTTCAGTGGACTAGAGAAAAACTACCAGAAATTGGAAAACTAGCATATTGCCTTTTGATCGCTTCTAGAAAGTTACGACCATACTTTCAGGTTCATCTGATCAAAGTGTTGACTGACCAACACCTGAAACGACTGTTATATCGACCTGAAACTTCCGAACGACTTCTCAAGTGGAATATAGAACCGAGTCAATACGATATCACAAGCCACCCAAGGAAAGCCATCAATGGGCAAGCGTTAGCAGATTTCATCGTCGAATTTACTGTATGGAATGATGAGGAAGAAGAACGGCTAGAGGTAGGCATGCAATGGAAGCTCTTTATCGATGGCGCATCTAACGGCCTCTTTTCAGGGTAGGAGTAGTACTTGAAACCCCCGAAGGACGAGCCATTATCCATGCTATATGCTTGGAAATCCCTATTACAAACAACGAAGTGGAATATGAAGCACTGATTATAGGGCTGAAAGTTGTGAAAGAGCTTAAAATAAAATCCGTTCGCATGTACAGCGACTCCCAGCAAGTCGGTTGTCAAGTAAAGGGGAATATTAGGCTCGAGGAGAGAACTTGCCCCATACCTGTCTAAAGTGCACGAACTACTAAGCGACATCGATCATTATACGATAACCCACATTCCACGGGAGCAAAACAACAAGGCAGACTATTTGGCAAAACTAGTAAGCTCTGGGGAAGCACAATAATTGGGGCTCGTCCTAATCGAAACTTTAACCGTCCAAAGCATAGACAAAATGGACATCGACCGGGTCTTATCGTCGAACTAGAGATGTGGAAGCCACCAATAAAGGACTAATTACTTGCAGTGATCCTTTCCAACTGACTGGAATCTATGGAAAGGGCCTCTTCAAAAAGCACCCCGGTTCATGATACAAGATGGAACACTCTACCGAAGGGGATTCTCGACCCCCTCCTTAGGTGTTTGTCCGATGACAAAGCCCGACGAATCCTAAAGGAAGTGCGCGAAGGCAAATGCAGAGACCACGTTGAGGGGTAAACACTTGTGAAGAAAGTCCTTCGGTACGAATACTTCCAGCCAATGGTAAACTGCAATGCTGCAGACTACGCCGGGAGATGTGATCGCTGCCAAAGATTCAGCAAAATTAAAAGAACTCATTCAATAGAGCTAACACAGATGGTCAGTCCATGGCCATTTGCAATATGGTGGATCGATTCGATTGGCGTTCTGCCAATAGTGAAAGGAGGGGCCAAACATGTTATAGTTGCTACTGATTATTTCACAAAATGGACCGAAGCGGAATCGCTGGCCACCATAACCACAAAGAAAGTCATAAATTTTGTCACTAAAAACATTATTTGCAGGTTTGGCATACCATAGAAAATCATCACTGACAATGGAACCTAATTCAAAATCGCTGAGTTCAAAGAATTCTGCAAATGCTTCCGGATTGAGAAAAGCTTCTCAGCAGTACCTCATCCGCAAGAAAATGGGCAAGTGGAAACAATAAACAAGATCATCAAATATACCAACAAAGAGCGACTAACTAAAGCCAAGGGAAACTAGGTTGATAAACAGCTACTCGAACTATGGGCTCACCGAACCACCCACAAAGCGGCAACCGGCCACACTCCAATTGCTTTGGCATACGGCTAAGAAGCGATGATCCCTGCTGAATTGGAAGTCCCCTAAGGCAAAATTTCAATCAAAAGCAAAACAAGCAGCTCCTACTCGAATCGTTAGATATGATCGATGAAAGAAAGGAAGAAGCCGAGTTGAGAACCGCCGCCCACCAAAAAAGGATCGCATGGTATTTCAACTCCAAAGTTCACAACCAAACCTTCGAAGTGGGAGATCTTGTGCTCAAGTGAGTCAACCCCGTTTCGGGAGCCTTCGGCCAAACCGGGAAGGACCGTATGTCATCAATCAAAAGCTAAGAGATGAAACTTTCAAGCTAACGGCCATCGATAGAATTCAAATTTCCAGGGCGTGGAACAACGAATCACTCCGCCATTATTTCATTTGAAGACTACTTTATGTATTCTCTATTTTTTAGCAAATAAGCTGTCTCAAAATGTCGGGGGCATTGTAAATAAGCAAAAAATCTGCCCTGCTTTCCTCGGTAAAATTTGACTGTCTCTTTGAACTGACAAAACTGTGTTCATAATAACTACCTGACGGGTCAACCAAAGCAAATCGACTAAAATTGTCGGATCGACGGAACTCTATCCTTGCATTCTAAAAAATGTTGTTGCTCCAGTAATATCAGGAAGGCCCAAAATTATACTTCTCACGTTGCCCGAAGATAGGCAACGCCGAGGAGTGCGCTCCATAAGTCGCGCACCAACTCTTGAAAATTCGAACTCCTCACGTTGTCCAAAGATAGGCAACACCAAGGAGTATAAGAAGCCGCACACCCCATAAGCCGTGCATAAACTTTTAAAATGTAAACTCTTCAAGTTGCTTAAAGATAGGCAACATTGAGGAGCATGAGAAGCCGCGTACCCCATAAGCTGCGCACTAACTTTTAAAACCTAAACTCCTCACGTTGCCTGAAGATAGGCAACATCGAGGAGCACGAAAAGCCACACACCTCGTAAGCCACGCACTAACTTTAAAAATATAAACTCCTCACATTGCCCGAAGATAGGCAACACCGAGGAGCATGAAAAGATGCACACTTCATAAGCCGCATACTAACTCCTAAAACGTACGCGCCTCACATTGCCCAAAGATAGGCAACACCCAGGAGCATGAAAATAAGTTGCGCACTAACTCTTCAACGTTGCTCGAAGATAGGCAACACCGAAGAACATCGCCAAAAAATCTTGCTCCTAAAGCGTAAGTCCATCACGCTGCCCAAAGATAGGCAGCGCTGAAGAGCTCAGAATCGTTATGGATCAACGAGTCATGTCAATCCCGAAAATCACGCATCTCATAACCAGCACCAACCACTTATATGATTAGGAATAAGCGACACAGCTCCAAAAAAATTGGAGTGCTACAAACCAATAGAAAATTCTCAGCCGATGACACTTAATGATTAAAACGGCCCCTCTTTAACCCATGCAATGTGCATATCTCAAACATGCATACATTGCATACCTACCAAAATGTTGCAAAAAACTCGGACTACGTGCTCAAGTCACAAAACTAATGAAAAAAGAAAAATCAAGTTGTGATTTCGAGTGTTTACATGCAGTCTATTTGAACCCTAAGTTACCGATCTTTTGTCAATTTTTGAAGTAAACAGCCCTGTAGATTGAGGGGCATGCACTGACACTTAAATAAAAACAGCTGAAAACAATAAGTTCACAAGTTCTGTTATCCTGAACGAAAATTTGTTACTCCAAACAAAAATTTCAGCAATAATCACAAGAACTGGATAAGTGCATAGAACACATATGAACAGAAAAATAAGAATACAATCAAAATTTCAATATATTGCTTATAATTTCCTTTCATACAGGGTCAAAACGTAGGGTCCGTACCCACACAACACCAGCCAACAAAAAGAAAATATAGAATCCATAACAAAAATGCTAAGTGCAGACTCTGCACTTGAACAAAATGACTCAAAAAGAACCAAAATCAGATCGATCTCCATACAAGCTCCTCGGCTCTTTCTTCAACTTCTCCCCTTTCTTCCCTTTGTTTGGAGTTTCTACCTCATCTCGGGAGTGGTGTTGTTGCTGGTAATATCAAAAAGCTCCTCAGTGGCAATGTCCTCCTCTTGCTCCGTAGACTTCTCAAAAGATTCTCCCTTCGCTTTGCGCTTCTGTGATTCGGGGGAGCTCTTCGAGGCTTTGATCGCTTTAACGTTCTCCTTCTTGATACTGCCTAATTCATGTTGAGTCTTATGAGGCTGCTCTGTTTGAACATCCTGCTCCTTAACTTCTACTGCTGTTATGTCACCTTCCAAAGACATAAATGGGTCATCCAAGCCATGAAGCACGGCTATCTTTTCGGACTCCGGCCCTGGCTGTGAGCCAGACATGGACATGAAAACAATAATAGAAACCAGCATGGAGGTATGGAAATAGCAGTGGGTCTGGGCACTGAGGAAGCTGGCACATCGATTGGAAAGGTAGACGGACCTATAAGATCAAAAATGAAAGCATCAAATTCTTCCTGCACTTGCGGCATGAGCTAAAAGCCCCAATTCGTGAGAAATGTGGGGATTACCTACGCTAGAAGAGTGGCCAACAATGTCGACTTCATGCTCACTGCCCTCACTGCCTTTCGACAGTTCCGCTACTCGAGGAAAAGTCTCAAACCCTAAACTTGTTGGCAGGTCATGTGGCTGCTATGATGGTTCGCAAGCACCAGAAATGAAAGGTTCAGTGAGTGCTTCGGTGGCAGCGGTCACGGTAGCATCAACGGCTTCTCTCTCTCGACTCATAAAATTTTCCAGCCCTCGAGCAACACCTTCTTTGATTCTTCATTGAGGTAGGTGTCCTATAACTCTCGCTCGATGTAAGCATTGCCGCTATTGCGAAATCGGGCCAAGATTTTCTCTTAGACCACAACGAGAGAGTGCGGAAATTTCGGATCCAACTAGTTAAGGCCCCGCTGATGAAGTAGAGAGTTGACATAAAAATTCAAGATTGTCTTGTCCATCTTTTCCATCTTCCTCTCGAAAGCACTTTGAAGCTCCAGATAGTCCGCCGTAACGGATGCCTTTTCAACCTCAATGCAAGACTTGTCCACGCTAAGCTGCGCAACTTGGTCCTGAAGTTGGGCGATCATCACAGCCTGATCAGAGATTGCCTTATTGTGCCCCTCGATGATAAGGTCATGGTCAAAGATAGTTTTCTTCTGAGTTTCAATCGTTGCGCTACGAGCAGCCACTTCTTCTTTTAGTTTCGCCTTCTCGGCATGAGCCTTTTTTATCTCATCCCTATAGACGATCTCAATCTGGTGTGAGCTTCTTTCACTTCTTTTAGCAAGTCAGTGTTCCTCATGCTCTCTTGCAGGTGCCACCTCTCACTCCTCCTCCACCATTTTAATTATGGCATCGTGTTCTGATAATGCTTTTTCAAAATTAGCCCTCTCTGACTTAAAAGAAAGGATTTCTTGGTAGTTGTTGCGATTAGTATCTGCCATCTGCTTACATAACTCTTCCCACCCTTCGGCATGTTCTAAATCGTTTTAAATAGCCTGAAGAAGTGGCATGTAAGAATCTCTATGGACTGGACGGAGATCATGATCAAATTTAATTCCCTTTAGAAACCGCCTGGGGAGCGTTGTCTCAAGCTTGGGAGGACCTGACGGGAGAATATAGGCAGGTCTCTGGTGGGGACACGAAGCACCGGGGGCAAGCACAATAGAAGATGGTGGGATGCAAGTCGAAGGCGGAACAGGAGCAAAAGTGACAAGAATTGCTTGACCCATTGAGGAGTGCATCAGAGCAAAAACTTATTGTTCCGAAGAATGCGAACGGTGGTCAAACTTTGATCTCTTTGATGGCTCCTCCCTCTCATCAAAAGACCTCCGCTTCTCATACCCACCTTTGTATAATGGGCTCCGATCTCTTTCCTCTTGACGATGGGACTCGGCCTCTAAATCCTTTCTTCTCATGTACTCTTTCTCTGTCTCTTGGGGGTCATGATGTCTGGAAGAACGCCTAAACCAGCGTTGGGAGTCGGTGAACTCTTCAAAGTCTTCATAGAGGCCATGTCCTCTCGTCATACCTAGCATGAAGAAGAAATGGAAAATCTTATTAACGAGGGATAAAAATAAGTAGGATGTGCAAAGGCAAGTGTAATCCTAGTGAGATATGTAATGAATTTCGGGGGATGTCCTAAAGCGACTTCACGAACCAGATAGGGTGGCCATCGTAGGCAGAATTAGGCAAACTTCAAGCGCAATACCGCTCGAACGAGGGGGCATCTCCTCAATTTTGAAATCCTCCCTCATAAGTGCATCAAAATCAACATAACATCACTTAAATCTCAAAACTCTACGCCAGCATCTTTACTCGAAAAATCCTGATGCTCTTTAATCATTGGGGCGTTTTCTTTATCGTTCGTATTTGGAGGAGGTGAGCTTGGAAGGGCAGGACTCATTCTCGGAGTCTCGCCGCATGATTTCGAATCCCCATCATTGGACTTTGTGTAGAATCATCGTTAGAGGTGGACTCATCGCTACCACTCTCAAGTTCCCCCTCCTCTTTCTCTAAACCCATTGCGGCTCCTCTTCTCCTTATTCAGGGATCGGAGGCATTTTGACTCGACAGCTAACTTCAGTCGTAGTGGGCATGTTCGGTCGGTTCTTCGGACATGCCCTCTTTCTTGAGAAATGCCTTCTTTGGTACCGTGAGAAGAAGTAGATCGTGTGCGGACCGTGGATCGAGCAAAGGAGGGGACCTAAACTTGAACAGCGGATCTTCCCGGATGCAGTAATCTATATCAGAGGAAATTTTCATCATTAAGCAAGACTTTGATGGAACTTTCTTCAGCATTAATAGCCTTTAGGTCTGAAAAATTTATCAAGAGGCATGTCCCTATTTGGCCTTGGGATAACTGCAAGAAGTGTACGACTTGTTAGAAACTCCATAGCAACGCGTCGGGACTTGATAAGTATGAAAAGGAACTCACCCCCATCATCCGAAGAGGTTAAACCCCTCGGGGCATCTAACGAAGAACTACTGCATCTTGAACTGGGAAAAGTTGCTCTGTAGACGCAAAACGATTTTCAGTTCCTTTGAACCTCAATCACCATCAAGGATTGACATTCATCTCTCCACTTAAATGACAAAAAGTACCGCAGCTCGTCAAAGCTTGGAGCGTAGTTGAATGTTTGCATGAAAAGAACGTGCAAGAACGTCGATATGGCATAACCGTTGGGATGAATATGAATGGGGAAATGCCTAAGTTTGAAAGAGTCTCACGCAGAAAGTTGTTAAAGGAAGGCACAACTCCATTCAGACACATATACAGATAGCAAGCGGTATATCTCAGAGGAAGCATGTAAGCAAGCTCGTTCTTCTCCGTTAGGCGTACGTCCTCCTCTGGCATACCATGATGCATGCAGATATTGTGCAGAACTTTAGCCGAAACCATTGAAGAAGCTCTCTTTGGCGGGTTGAGTAGAACTCTAAAATGAGGGGGCATTCGATCCAAGAATGGACCAACTAGGACCAACTGGCCATATTCTACTTGTAAAGTGCAAGGAGAAAGGGCAATGGACGATGATTCGACCGCCGAAAGTGCCGGACTTCCTCCACTCGATTTACAGCGCAAAGATGGATGCTTCATTCTAAAACAACGAAACTCGCATTCAAAACGGTCAAGTGATTTTATTATGAACTAATAATTTCCCCTACAACACTTGAATTCTGAAGAGACGTTGATTCGTGCCAAAATAACGGAGTTCATGTATGCACCAGGGCAAGTGTAGTGTGCTTTTTATGGGAGCTGAGCTTGCTGTCTGAAACACTACAAGCGCTCTATCCCATGTAGATAGTTCGCTCGTAGTGGGAAAGGAAAGGATTTCCGTATCGTTTCCATATATTTTTACTTCCTCTGCACTTACCCCTTATCGATCAGTGATCGATAACAGATTCCTTGTCTGAAGTGATGTAGAAAACTCTTCTCATGGTAGGGACACCAAGCATGCAAAAAGCAAGCAAGGCGTCTAAATATTCCGGAAAAGCCAGGACTAGTCCACAATATGTGGTGCAATATCAGCTATGCAACTTGATACAAGTCATTTCTAGTTTAATGGAAGAAGATAGCAAAACGTGTCAAGCACAGGGAGAAGGCTCGAATGTCGTTCCAAGAGAAACTCAAGACTTTATTTACTATCTTCCTCCATTAAGCTGCATTCAACTCAAACTTCTCATGACCAACATTGCAAATGCAAACTCATTGTCAAATAGTTAAAAGAACACTATGATTAGCAAACCACCTCAGATTGAACTCTAAAACACGAGAATAGTCGAAGGCTTGGAATCAACGAGTTGTAATTGGGTCGGTGGCGAGCTAAGGTCGGTGGTGAGCTAAGTGGATGGATCGGCGGCGATCTAAGGCAATGGTGAACTAGGGTTTCGAACTAGGGTTTGGATCAAAGGTGGCCTGAGAAATCAGTGGCAATGCACCAATGGCGGTGGTGCAAAAGGAAATCACGGTGGAATAATCGAGTCACTGGAGGGGTCGGATTGCCTTGGGTATAGATCGCACGAGGAAGATGATTGGATCGCACTAAGAAAATGGGCTTGGCTCGAATAGAAGGATAGATTGGCTCGAGTAGCCCAAATATAGGAAACTAAAAATGAAGGAAGCAGGAAATTTTTTATGTCATTAGGTTGCCTACGATCCATCGTTTATGGATTGCTGGTGGCCCATTCTCTCGAAGGAAAATTTTCTCTCTCAAGTAATCAGGTCGCTAGCGATCTATCGTTAATGGATCTCTAGCGACCCATGAGGTTGAAGGCAATTTTTCTCAAGCTCATGCTGTGACATCTACCCATCATTTTGAAGCATACTGAGAAGCTATGGAGAGGAATTTGATTCGTTACAACAAGCAGTAGCGGTTGAGACCGAAACTTGGTGATCGACGGCATAACCTTCTACGTATCCACAAAACCCTAATATAATTACTTGGAATCCAACAGACGGGTATTAAAATCAAAAACTTCCAAAGCACGTCTTATTTCCAATGAAGACATACTCTGGAAGGCAAATATTATCCGGATTTTTAACCAGCGGGATCCAATAGAGGACAGAATAATTTCATGACATCAGAATGGTAGATCTTAACCGAAAAGGCTAAAGAAATGAGTTAACGGGACCAAGCCATATTACTAAAGCAATGGCTAAATTTGACTAAACTAAGAAACCAGTGTCCATTCAGTCCAATCAGCAACTAAGTACAACCAGCTAGTAAATTTTCATCAGAACATAGCAACGCACAACGAGACTAAATGAACACTGTCGATGAAGCAACAAAAGCACCTTACACATCAAAGTCCAGGTATACACTATGTGTATGGATCGATGGCGATCCATACTTCATCCTATGATCGTTAGGTCGCTATGGCATATGGAAGAAAGGAAGCATGATGGAAAAAATTAGAAAATATGTTAAGTGTGTGGACCGTCAGCGATCCATACACCATGGATCGCCAGCGATCCATACTTGTCCATGGATCCACGGCGAGCTAACTAGGCAAAGCAATGGAGATAGGAGCTAAGTAATTAGCTTGCACGCGAGCTAAGTCTATGGATCACTAGCGATCCATGGTTATGGCTCGGGTCGCGAGCTAAGCTCCTCCAGATCCTTCTATGTCCATCTGTAAGCGGTCAGAAAATAGGCTTGGCCCAGAAGCTCTCCAATCTCTGTAAAGACCATCTAATCTGCGACATAAACGGGATCTTCTAGGTACTGGCTGCTGAAGCTCTACCGGAAACTTTCTTTACTCTCTGCCCCTCTCACAACAATTTCCAAAGGGATTCACTATGATTCTCCAGTGGATTCTAACCTTGGAGTTCCAATCTAGCTAACAACAATCAAGAATCATGTAATCAAATACTTCTTTTAATAGCGATCAGTCTATAATAAAATTATAAAGTGGACGTAGGGTTCATTAACAGCCGAACCACTATAAAAATCTCGTCGCCTTTCTTTTTCTACATTTACTATTTATATTATTGCTCTTTGAGAACAGAGCTGGTGCTTTCATACCCAAATCATGGTGTTGATCCATTTTTTGGGTTAGCAGGCCCAGGTTGAACCTACATCCTATTCAGGCTGGGTTAAATTTATTTATTATATCATTTCATTATGCAATCATCTTCTTCAATCTGACAAGATCTGTACTGCTCCGAGAAAATCCTATCAAATACATGACGGTGTCTTAGCCTATCGTCAAGTTTTTGGGCTCTCTTCTTCCTTCCTTAAAAAATTTCCCTTCTCACTCAATTTTGTAGTACATTATACTGCTTTGACCATCAACCTTCTTCTAAACCCCAAAATTACTTTGATTGTTATTCTCCATATTTTCCTTACATGATAATATTCCTTCTATCTTCATCACCGTGCATTCTAACCCTTCCTTGCTCTTTATCGTATTTAAATCAAGTACAATTTCCATTTATCCGCTCTTTATATTTTAAATACTTACAAATTAACCAAAATTAGGAAAGATCATCAAATCTGTTATAACCTCTATTCTATGGTTTCAATGGAAAAAACTATATAATCATACACATACAATGTATTCCATCTATTTGCAGGTAAATACTTCGAGAATCACAATATCATGACTTGAAGACAAATAGTAGAAGAAAAGAAATATTGGTATTAGAGAACCTATTATAATATGTTATAGTCATAGATAGATGGTTTGTAAAATCTCCTTTAATAGTTTTTTACACAAAATTGTACATCAAAATTTTTATAAGATTTTCACTATTTAGTTTTAGGAGTGCACATGCATCAGATGTCTGTCCATATAAGTCAGACGTTTGAGTAAGTTCTCTGACTAAAAATTTTATATACAGAAGAGGTCTAAATTTTTGTCCCACACGTCTAACTGAGATCACTGGTTAAAAAATATATAACCAGACAAACATTTGAATTTAACCCAGATGTCTAAACTGGGTAACGGGCTAAAACTAGGAGTAGTCACTTACTTCATTCTAATGGTTGCATTAATATGTTTTCATTGCATATCTTCTCTCTCAAAGATTGCAAACCTTAGACTGAAATAGAACATGCTAAAGGATGTTACTCCTTAAGAAAACTCTTTAACACCTATACAAAAATTTTGAGAAACAAAATTACTTGAGTTTTCTGAATCTTTTTCTCATTACACTTTGCATACTTTGATCTCTAAATGCAATCAACACACAATCCTTGTTTCTTCCTAAAACAAAGCCTCACATTCACGTACTACTCAAATGAGATTAAAGGAAAATGTGTACTATGCGGTCAAAATCAATGTTACTAATAACACATACTTGTCAAGAAAAAACTTTTTATATCAAGTCTATTCCTCTAAGCGAAGCTAGGGTTGCTTACTAGTTTAAAACCGAAGGGGAGCTTCGAGACTGGACGAAGAATGGGAGGTCCAAACTAGTATAAAATCTCTGATGTGATTGTTAATTTACTTTTATTTACTTTACTCTAATAGTTATAAGTTAGGTTTTTATTTAACTTAAGATATAAATACACGATTCATACATACTTTCATTTGGTATCAGAGCAAGTTTATTTCAAGTTACAGTAACACGTAATTAAAACATATTTAAGATGGCAAGTACATTTCAAGAAGGTCAATCCACACCACGTACTCCACTACTCATTGGATCTAATTATACTTATTGGTCTGCACGAATGCGTATTTTTATGGAAGCTAATGGTCTAGAAATTTAGTTAGCAACTCAAAATAAATATGAAGCACCAGACAGATGCTTAAAAGAACATAGAAACAAATAATGCTAAGCCATGAATGTTCTATTATGTTCACTTGACAAAAATGTATTTTCACGTGTCATGTTGTGCACTAATGCATATGATATATGGCGTACACTAGAAATCACTCATGAAGGCACAAATAAAGTTAACAAACAAAGATTAACAAAATCAATTTTCTTCATTTAAAATGAAAGCAAATGAATCTATTGGTGATATGCATGCTAGATTTCAACTATTCAACATGATCTTATGGAACTTGAAGTCAAATTTACATATTTTGATTTAGTTACACGTACTTGAAATTCCTTAACTAATGAATGAGAATAAAATTGTTAGCCACCGAGGAGGCTAATGATCTATTTCAACTAAAAGCTGAAAAACTAATAGGAAATTTCTTATTTCCTGTTTTTAGAAGTTTCCAACTTTTAAAAGGTTAAGATTTCATTCATCACTACTAATTATCAGAAAGTTTTAAGAACTAAACTCCGGGTTACATTTCAAATATTTTAATATAATATATATGATAGATCAAATCATATTTAGAAATCCAAAATTAAGATCTGTTTATCAAAACAAATGTGTAGTAAAACTGCTACAGCGGTCTTCCCACTTTAAAACCCGAAAATGAACATCGATGATGCGTGCACTCATTACCGAAATTATTTTCCAACGACAGAGAGGGGAGTACAAAACTTATTTCTATTTTTTTAAATTTCTTTTTAAAACTCCCTTCTAAATCGCATTGAAAATATTTCTATCCAAAAATAATCCAAATAATACTAATAGCACATTCAAAATCTTTTGAAAGAAATTTTACATTTCTCATTCTAGTTATTATTCTCGGATTTAAATTTTCCAAATAATATTAATATTAAATTCAAAATCACTTTAAACAATTTCATTCTAGTTATTATTCTCATTAATAAATCAAAAATTTTGATCTCTTCCAATATTAAATTACAAAATCTTATTAAATTCAATATTTTAATTATCGGAAGAATGCGGGTCATTACACACTTTCCCACTCAAAACTTTTCGTCCTCGAAAAGGAAAAGGAAGAAATTAAGGAATTAATATATCTTATTCAAACCATTCCATTTATAAACAATTAATTTACATAATTAAAAATTTTAAATAAAATATATCAATTTATAAAAATAATTAAATCCTTCCATATTCAATTTTAATAAAAGTCTGAAAAACATTTCCACTTTCACAAAAATTCCTAAGTCCGAAATTCATGGAAAATTTCGGCAGAGTTTCCTTTGTATGGAGAGGTCTGGGGAAACTAATTATATCAACAATAATCATATATATCATATTTCAAAATAAAATATCCCAAATCATGGGAAAACAATATATTATCGTTATAAAACTGTAATCGGAAAACGTACTATTTATCAGGAAAATAACGCTTATTCATGAAATCAAAAGCGGTAGCTATTGCTTCCATAAACCTGTACTTCACTTATATAGTCTAAAAGAGTTCAAATTATGTAAAAGAGAAATATTTAACTTGTTTCGATCAATAGCAAACAAACAAACACAAGGTAACAACAACCGCTTGCAAACAAAACCATACAATCATCATATGCAATCAAAGTAATTAATCATACATCCATATCAACCAAACAAATGGTTTGTTCGGATTCAGAAATTTTTAATCGTATAAAATGATAAATAAACTACTAAGTATACCATACACTCAACAGTCTTATATAAAACTTAATAGATTATTTATACATCCTAAATAATTTAAGTGTCACTTCCCAAACATCCCATAAGCTAAACAACCAATAAATTCAAAAGTTATTTAAGTTTGTTCTTATTAATCTCATTTCACATTATTTACTGTTCTTTAGTTTCATTCATTCATTCAATGGCATTTTCCATTATTATATTCATTACTTACAAAATTCATTTCCCATTCCTTCATATGCCAATTTCCATTAAATTTTCATTCAATTACTTACATAAATTATTTCCATTCAATTGTTTAAAATAACCAATGAATTCATTATGGAAGCACTGCATGCATTTTGTTTCAGTTTAATTCACATTTCATTACTAAATTATATACTTGATTTCCATTAATATTAATATTCATTGATGCATACATTCACACTTAAGTTCCTTAGCTTCGTAATTTACGTTCGTCTTTCCTTTTATAGCACTGTTGAATATTAGATCCATTTTTTGAACTATTTCAACATTTCTGAAGTTGTAATCATTCAATTAATATAATATTCACTTTTACTATTCATTTTAGTCACAGATAGCTACAACATTAACTTAAGTTTATAATCATTTACTTACAATATTCGCTCTTTCTCTAATTTTAATTAACATTTCAAATTATTAGCTTAACATTTTTATAACATTAGAATTCTCATTTGTAGACCTAATTCCATTGAACACTTTCATTACTTAAGTTTTACTTGTATAATATTCCATTACATATTTCTATTAAAATTTCAACTTTCAATATTTTGGTAAGTTATATGTGTGTGTGTGTGTGTCCTTTAGAATGTAATTGAATGTTACACAAGTTCTTTTATTCATTTTAGTTAATAAAATGTTCAACAGTTACATCTTCCAAATTTTCATATCTATAAGTTATAGATTTTCAATTTCTTATATATTTCGTTAATCACTTAGCATCGAATTTCTTATTTTCCCTTTTTAGAGTTTCCAATTATTAAAAGGTTAAGATTTGATTCATTACTATAATTGAAACAACTAATTATCATAAAGTTTTAAAAACTAATCTTCGAGTTATATTTCAAATCATTTTAATATAATATATATATTCAAAACCTTTATAGATCAAATCATATTTAGGAATTAAAAATTAAAAATTTGTTTATCAAAACAAATGTGTAGTAAAACTACTACAGTGGTCTTCCTATTTAGAAACTTGAAAATGAACGTCGATGATGCATGCACTCACCACCAAAATTATTTTCTAGTGACAGAGAGGGGAGTACACAACTTATTTCTTTTTTTAAATTTCTTTTTAAAACTCCCTTTCAAATCACATTGAAAATATTTCTATCTAAAAATACTTCCAAATAATAATTATATTACATTCCAAAATCTTTTGAAAGAAATTTTCAAAATCCCGAAACTTAAATTTTAAATCTTCCAATTTATATTTACTGTAACGACCCACTATTTTGTATTATTCGAATTCGACAATAATTAAATAAATGTCGAGCTGGAATAGTTCAAAACAATAGATTGTAAAATAGCTAAGGAACAAATGAAATCAAATACACAGAATCACAGACACAGATATCAGAATCTCACAGCGGAATATAAAATAATACAGTGGTTCATGAAGCCACTTAAAACTTTTACCAAACAGAATTTCATTGTTTAAAATCTTCAATACAACTTTTAAAACATCAATAGATATAGAGTCTTCAAAAGTCTTGAATTACAAAAAAGATAAGGATGAAAAGCTTCCAACAGCAAGAATGATCTATGAGTGGTCCTAGCTCCGGAAAGAAACTGAAGCTGCAACTCAGGCTGACCCGAGCGTAAAATAAAACAAAACACTCGAGTCAGGACATACATACTTATATAATGCAAGCTAAATCAAGTGTACTGTAATATAAAGCAAGTAACTTAAAGGATGCTTGGGATCGCCCATCCTCTAAGGATCCGTTAAACTATCTACTATGTAGTATATTGCGCTATTATAATAGTGTCTATATTAAAATAAACTTACTTTTAAATAGCGTTAAGGCTTTACATTTTCCACCTTAACACGTAAAATGCCAATAGTCTATACAGTACCGTAATACCTCCTGATCGGGAAGCTACCAGAGGATACTCCATAGGTACGACACAAATAGAAACTCGTAGGAGGCTCGCTAGGGTAGGTGACACGGCACAACTAGGCAATGCCAGGGTAGATATACCAATTGCTATCCGGACCGGTGGAAACGCGTAGCCGCAGTTACCGCCCACCTCGAACAACACTCCCAAATCAAAGGTGCGCACCAAAACAATCACAAGAGTAATAGAATGGCATACGAAGAAGTGCGTTCGATCAGAGGTGCTACCTCATTAATCCGAGAATCGCTCCTGTTTTAGCCACCTTATGCCAACTCACGGGAGTCGGGTCCACGTATTTACCTTAAAGAAACCGTCACCACCATCCTACTTCATTCTGGAAACTCCACCGCGTACACGGTTGTCAAAGTGGTTTTCGGTATCGACAGAGAGTATGTCCATATCCGATCCCGGTCTCTTTGCCAACCAAACGTTATTATAACCCGTGGTTATGGTTTAAAAATGGTATTTATACTTTTCAAATCAAATACATTTCAAATACCTTTAATTTCAAATCCTTGATTAAAACATTTCCTTTGATAATATACCCTTTCAATTCATTCAATTAAATTTGGAATTTATTGCTTTTATCAAAAATAGAAATCAATTTCTTCTTTTAAATCTATCCAAACTCAATTTCTCAATTTATTAGCAATTACATATTTAAAGTCCAAATTTTAACTTCTTCCCAAAATAGATATAAATTTTTAAATATATCGATTTCAATTTCTACAGCATCTAGGGAATGCTATCTAAAGTTACGGGTTTAAAATAGTCCAATTTTAAAAGACAGCATTTAATGCTGTAGTCGACTTTTAGCTTAAAAATCTATTTTCAAATATAACTTATTATTTATTATTTTCTTAATTGAAATCTTATTCTTCAAAAATCCAGAATTTCTGGAACAAGTTATATTCAAAATTTTTATTCATTTTTAAATCATTATAAATCTTATAAAATCATTTAAACCAGAATATCCTCAATTTCTAAAATTAAAATAATTTAAAATAATTTCAGAAAATGATATATAACCACGGGCCTGTATAAGATTTTCTAGCCTAGGTCAAGTGAGACGGATTTATATCATTTCAATCCGATATTAACAAAACCCCGGGTTCTATCATTTCGAACCCGCAATCCCAAGAAAAATTTAAGCAGTTAACAGGATAAATGAACAATAATCGTTGTTAGGCCTATCATTTCAGCCCATAACAATCTAAATTTAACAAGGAACTTGCAGTGGTGATTTAAGCAGTAAATAAACAATTAATAACATAACTGCAGAAATAATGCAACAGATAAATAACTGATGGGGTGTCAATTTAAATGGGGTTCAACATTCTACATTATACTACAGACAGATAATAGTGGAATAAAATTTACACATACACTTGCGATAATTTACCAAAATATATGTACGTATGTCTGGTGAGAAATACTCACCTGAAAGCTGTAGAAAATTTTTGATTCAAAAGAAATTTCACCGGAAAAGAAACACACAGTGGGTAACGATCAATTTGATGCGGAGTCGACGCCCGGATTCAAAGCTTGAAAAGGAAATGAAATAAAACAAAGACTTAGAAACCTTAACATGAAATTTGAACAAAACGGAACAATGGAGACCATTCGACTCGACCGCTCCACCATCTAACCCATGCTTAGCCTATATATTACTGTACGCACCCAAACATATGCTACTCCCTCTTTTTTTTTTTTTATATATGCCCAATTATAAAACACGTCCCCCCCAGATTTCCCCATGTATGCACCAGTATCTCCACACACCAAATTCCAAATTCTACACTCATACTTACTGTTGTACGTGTATTTTTTTTTCTTCTTTTTCTACATGTTTTGCTCTCTCCTCTACACTTTATTTCATGCACGTACATACTTCACCCTAACTCAATGTTTCACATACTGCACCCCACTATAGGCCGACATCCCAGCATTTACAGGTGGCTTCATACATTCGCATGCACCCATCAATTTTTTTCTAAACTGAAAGAAGCTAACTGTCACTTGCATTCTTCCTCTTCTGCTACTTTTGATCTTCACGCATAACTATAGATTATATTTCATATCCAGGTTCTTGGTTACATTACACCTTGTTGCTAATAAAAAAATTCATCAGCCTACAACTAAAAGAATGCATGCACGCTCCCAGATCAAAAACTCACCCGAATATTTCAAACAAAAATGCATGTTTGAAACACTTATGTCATATTATATTATTGTAAGTTAAACGTGATGCAGTAGGAAACAAAGCAAAAGACGTTCGGCCCCTCTATCCTATTATTATCCCATGTTAATACCCCAAGGTAAGCACCAATACCCAGTAAACAAAGGAACGAGCACACACCCTATATCTACGTTCAGCTTTATATCATAGTGTTGCTTCACCCCACATCCCTCGAAAATGAAAAAAAAGGACACCTGCGCACTATAAGCAGTACGAAAATCTACAGGTTTATAATAAGGCTATGCCTAAAACATCCCTCATCAACACGTGGAGGAGAGTAGTGGGTGGTGGAGCGAAACAAATCTAAAGCAAAAGGGAAATCGAAAATAAAATGGAGAAAAAAGAGTTTGAACCCATACCTGATCGCATGGAAGAGCTTACGAGAAGATCAGAGATAGTGGGATTATGTACTGAGTATGGTGAATTTATAGGCGAAACTTGCAAGGTTTAGGCATGCTTGAAATTTATTTTGCGGACCGGAAAAACGTAGGAGATAAATTGATAAAGGGAAACGAATATGAGTGAAAAAAAAAAAAAAAATTATTGCGTGACTTTGAATGTATACCAGAAAGATGGCAGGTATATATTTGTTATAAAACTTTAAATTAATTGTTGCGTGATTTACTCGTTCCAGTTTGCAAAAGAATTCGTTTCGAAATACACAGGGGAAGGCCGAGAGTGATTGGAGGAATGAGACTTGCGTGTGTTATGAATTTCCAGTTTTAAAATTTAATTTCGCATGAAACACAAGGGAGGCCGAGAGATACTCTTTTATTGAAGCAACGGCAATTGAAAGTACACTTATTCTTTTAAATGTAGGCTGTGGTATACGCGTGGTTAAAGCAAGTTTTGATAGGCAGATAAAGTTTGGAGATAAAAGAACAGAAGGTGAGATGGGAAAAAGGAACGGCAAAAAAAAAAAAAAAAAAAAAAAAAATTATGCGCAAATTCAATACGTAAGAGAATGGCAAGGCAGGTGATAAATGGGTATTGCGTGAAAATAGAAGCCAAAAAAATTTTTGAACTGAATAGGAGATGGAGAGTTGATTTCCTTTAACCGGCCATTAATATAATTTCTTAAATGTAGGCAAGTAGTAAATGTTTATTGACCCAAAGAACGGCAAGAAATTTTTGCAAGGCTTGAGGCAAAGAAAACGTACACAATTTATTAAAACCAAATTGTCAGCTAACCGAAGTAACGTTTTCTATATAATCACTGACTGATATTTTTCTTCAAAAATATTTGAAAATATGATTTTTACACTACGTTAAACTGACGTAATATAAAACATCAAGAATTTCTATAAAAAATAACGTTTTTGAGTTTACACGTTTTATTACATTACTTATACCATATAATTGACGCGTCCTTTAACGCGAAATTTAACAGTTCAAAATAGCTTAAATTTTCACAGTCATTATTAAAACTTTATTAGTTTACACAATTATATAAAAATATATTTCAAAATTAAATAATTAAAAGAAATAAACGGCTATAAAACTAGGGTTGTTACATTTACTTTATCTGTAATTCCAAATTTACAACCAATATTTATAAAATTTAACTTCCTAACAAAAAACATATTACATACAATTATATATATTTATAAAATTTCTTTTATATACAAAATATAATACTAAGTAAAATTATTTCATTTACCCATATTTGAAAATAAATATCGTGTCGGTCTGCCCAATTGAGTGTTTAGAAATCCCTATCGATGCCATAACGTCATATGTACAGACCATAAATTTTAAATACTAAACAGAACAAATTAACACGATACAAATACCTTTTATAACACTAACAAATATGCTCGCTCATATATATACACTCAGCGACTTATTTTGGGGTATTTCTACCCTATCTTATATGAGTTAGATCCCACAAAGCTAAGGTTATCACTAAACCTGGCTTTGATACCAAATGTAACGATCCACCTTTTTGGATGGTTCAAATCGATAATAAACTACATATGTCAAACTGAAACAATTCAAAAGGGAGGATTGTTATGGGTAAATAAGAAAAAGAAGAGAAAGAATGAAACAAAACACAGAATCTCAAAGCGAAATGACAAAATATAATAATCAAATAAAAAGTTCATGAAGCCATTTTACAAATAACATTTGATTACACTTTAAAAATATATAATCAAAGTACATATAGCAGTAATAAATAAATAATAAAACAGAATAACATGATGTAGTGGGATAGATAAGATAAATAATAGTGATGTTAAATCTTCATCTTCATCCTCCAGAAAAGCAGTCTTCGATACACTGAAAAGCTCAAACTGACCCGAGCGAATTGAAAAGACAAAACACTTGAGTCGGAACTAAAAGATCTTATATAAGTTAAATCAACAGTAAATAAATATGAGTGTGTAACGGCATCAGAGATGTTTATGGGGTTTAACATCTCCTATCCAGTGTCTAACGTGAGTGCAATAACTTAAAAGATGTTTGGGATTACATCTTCTAAGGATCCGTCAAACTATCTACATACATAGTACAATACGCTATTATAATAGCATCTATAGTAAAGTAAGTATTAAAATAGCGTTACGGAATTTCCCATATCCCCCTTAACACATTTTATATATTCCTGTAATCTATACAGTATCGTAATTCCTCCGTAGGGCTATCAGAGGGCACTCCATAGGTACGGTACAAACCAAACTCGTAGAAGGTGCGACAAGGCATGTTACAAGCCACGCGAGACAATGCTAGGGCAGGATTCTATCGTTTGCACTCTCGGACCGGTGGTAACGCATAACAGCTACTACAACCCATCTCGGAACACACACCCATAATCAAAATCGTGGGGTGGTCACCAAATCAATCACAAAGTCATAATATTGTATCGAAGAAATATGCCTATTAGGAAGAGAAACCTCACTTGGTCTGGTATAGCTCCTGTTTTAGTCACATCCAGCTGACTCACGGGAGTCAGGGCTACATAAATATCTCATATAGAATCGTTCGCCAAACCATCATACTTCATTTTGGAATCTCAACCACATACACAGTTGTTAAAGTGATTTTCGGCATTGGCAGAGAGTATGACAATATTTGATCCGGTCTCTTTAACAACCAACCGCTTATTTCACACTAGATGGTTCTTTTATATTTCCAAAACCGATTCATAAGTGATATCAAAATATCATATTCAATTCAAATCATATCATTTTCGAAATCATATTCACTTTCAAAATCCTATCGATAAGATAGGTTAATTAAATCCTTATTTCAAAATCGTCATATTTACTCAAATATGTCATTTCACTAGCAAATATCATTTCAAATCCTAACTTAGATTATAACATCATTTAACTATATTCGCTTTAAAAATCAAGGATTTAAATATAAACACTTCCACTTTACACAGCTTGAAATTTAGAAAATAGTTTAGATAGTTATAAATAGTTTAAAATACTTTAAGATTGGTTTAAAAATGGATTAAAATTCGTTTAAATAGATTTAAGATAGTTTAAGTAGATATAACATAGTTTAAATAAATTTGTTTAAATAGATTTAAAATGATTTAAATAGATTTAGAATACTATTTAAAATAGATTAAATGTACTAAAAATAGATTAAATAGATTTAAATTAGATTTAAATATATCTGAAATAATTTAAAATATATTAAAATAGTTTAATAGTTTGAAAATCATATTAATTCGGATTTTCAAAATGTTATATTTTTAAACAATTTATAATAAAATAATAAATTTGAAATTAATATCAAATTAAACTATTTCTTTCATTTCAACACATCTGTAAAACCATTTAATCAATATCGATTTCAAATCTATATATGAACTATAAATTTAAATTATTTCAAATTTAGTAGATTTCAAAGTTTAGTATTCAAATATTTCAATAAATCAGTTTCGTTAAATTTCTTTTATACTTCAAATCTAACTTCAAAATTTCAATTTAAACCAATTCCATTTTCAACATTTAAACTCCGATTTTCAAAAATAATTCAGTTTATATAAATCAATTGTTTTTCAAAATATCATTTAACTAAATTCCAAAATTTAAGGATTTAAAATCATTTAATTTAACCAATCCGATTTCCGTATATAATTTTCTACCCTATGGTCAAGTGATACGGATATTTATCATTTCAGTCCATGGATATTTTATATTTACTAATATATATCATTTCAACTAGCAACCCCGAATAAAATTCAAAATTAATAAGAATCACTTGAGTCTATCGTTCAACCTATAACGATTTTTCCTTAATCTATAGATCGCTCGAGTATGTATCATTTCAACCCATAGAGAACTTGCAGTGTTATAACAATATAAAAATATAACATCCAGTCATCCAATATCAAACAATCAAACATGCATCACAATCACCATTCAATTAACCAATAAATAACATCAATTAACTGATTATCATCAACAGGTATTCAGTTGACAGTTTAATTCAACATTAAATTAAATGACGATTAAATGCAATAAAAGTCATATTTGACTGGAATGACAATTTAAATATACCAAACATCAACCAATCAATTTCTAATCACATTATACATTTAAGTTAACTAACATAAGAAAATTTAGTTGTTGTGAATAGGTTAAAACACCCATCAAATCGATTTAAATCCAATATAAAGCCTAAAATTGAATAGTCTCAGAATTCATCTAAACCCATTCAGTAATGTTTGGAATTTCGATACGATCCTAGAGAAACAAACCTCGCGTGAATCCGATATCGTATGTGAAAGTTATTAACATTAGAACATGTAAAAATTAAATTAACACAAAATAAAATAATAAAAAGAATTAAACCTCCACGTCAACTATCTCTCACGACCCTATCTCGTTTGAACCCATGACAACGCACAACAACTCTTTCTTTGACCATGACGTACGACTGCCTTCGACCTCTGGAAAGCCTCGCACCACCTTCATCACGATCGCCCTTCACCCCTCTGCTGCCCAGTACCACGCCCCCCCTCAAGGCAACACCGCCACCGCCATTTCTAGGGTTTTGAAACCCTAATTCACGAATTTAGCTTGCCCCAGGTCAAATTGGATGAAACGACCTCCACCGATAGCCTCCTGACACCGCTCTCAACAAAACCTACAAATCAATTTTCCCGATTAATGATGAAATCAAAACCCCCAATTTTCAATTTAGGGTTTCGCGATTTCAGTCTTTGACTGTGATTATAGGTTGATTCATGCACTTTTACGAAAATGAGCACTTACCGTAGATTCCATTCGTCGAGATGTTTCCAACGATATATAATTCGATATAGTTTGAGGAGCTTTAATTTTTCGATTTGATTTTGATTTGCAATTTGAATCTACGAAATAGAGTCTCTTTCATTGAGAAGGAGAAGCAAATAGATAGAATTATACGTAATGAGATAAGAAATAAAAAGACGCTAGGGTTTAGAAAGATCTATTTATATAAACAAATCCCGATAAAAAAATGAGTATGTATCGAATTGGTTTGAAACGACAATAATGACCCGAAAGCCCGTTCTGTCTCCGAAACAAAAGTAGTCATCCAATATATCAAAATATATGTTTTTGATATTTCTAACTCAATGAAACAAGTTTCAAGTCCTATTTTCATTGTATGAAGGAGTTAGCTTTTAAAATCAGCTTATTTCAATTGAATTCAATTAAATTGATTTCTACGCGTTTCGAGCCCACATGATCAAACGACAAGTCCGATCGCTACGGAACTTGTAAACCTACAACAATTCACTGTTACGGATCCATGAAACTAGTTTCATCGAAATCCGAAACAGTGGCCAAAATGGTTATTTTCACGTTAAATAAATAAATTATTATTAAATAAATTAATCACCTTTTAAATTTAAATTTAATGACCAACAATTTTTATCATTTCAAATTTCATAGAATTTAACAATCATTTTTAAAACCAATTTCCAATGTCAAATTCAACATTAATTATTACACTAATTACAGTGTTCAAATTTCAGTTGAAATAAATTCAGTTATTATTAATTTAAATTCCAATAAATCCATGTATTTGACTTTTCATTTTATTATTCAATCAATTGTCATCTTATGAATATAGTTAACATTAGTTTATATCTTATTATACAAATATTCTACAGTTATCATCTTAATTCATATTAACGTAATATTTAATTGGAATTGATTTTTAATTTAATTCAACGGATTAAATAAATAAGTAAAAAATAACAATTGTCACATTTTACTTAATTTAATCACATTTATAAGTTTACTATCTACAAATAAATGTTATAACTACTTACACAACACTGATTTTATCCAATTACAATTAGTTACATATTATTTCACCAATTAATACAACTTTTGGTTTATTTCCTTATCTACAATTTATAACCAAATTTTATGTTTACAATCATTTCAATTAATTGAAATTGCATTAAATTAGTTATCAATTGCCTTAAATTAACATTATTAATTTCATTCTAGTTATCATTCTTATTAATAAATCATAAATTTTGATTTCTTCCAATATTAAATTACAAAACCTTATTAAGTTCAATATTTTAATTACCGTAAAAATGCAGGTCGTTAGAATTCCAAACTTGTGGATAGAAGCTCGCATCTTACCTCAAAAGGGTCAAAGCCCTCCTCAATGAGCTAGACTACCATGTAATAAAACATATTCCACGAGGAGAAAATCAAGAGGCAGAGGCCCTCGTCAAATAGGCGAGCGTACGGACCGGACTAATGCTGGAAGCAACTTCCATCATGAGTCAAATCACACCAAATTTCAAGTGTCTTCAAATCACAACAGCTGCCAGCGGAGAAGAGACAAGGATGACCCCCATCATCAGATACCCGCAAGACGGAACCGTACCCATAGAACGAAATGAAGTCAGGAAGGTCTTAAAGAAAACATCTCGTTGTACCATTCAGAACGACATATTGTACCGTCGTGGTTTTTCCAATCCACTACTAAGATGTGTTGTTGGGAACGAAGCAAAAGATATTCTTAATAACATCCATCAAGGAAGTTGTGGTGATCACACTGGAGGACAAACTCTAGCCAAGAAAATTCTCCGATATGGATACTTTTGGCCCACACTAAACAAAGACGTGATAGAATTTACTAAAAAATGTGATGAATGCCAAAGATTCACCAAAATCCCGAGACTACCACCTACTAATTTGACCCTAATGTCTGTCCCCGACCCTTTGCAATTTGGGGGATTGATCTGATCGGAGAACTCCCTATGGGTCGAAGAGGGGCAAGATACGCCATAGTGGCAGTGAAATATTTCACCAAATGGGTGGAAGCGGAACCCTTGAACAAGATTTCATCTGCCAAAGTAATAAACTTCCTAATATGAAACATTTTGTGTAGGTATGTGGTACCACAGAAGATTATATCAAACAACGGACTCCAATTCGATAGTGAAGAATTCTCCAGTTGGTGCCAAGAGCATGGGATTGCTTGAAGCTTCTCGGCCATAGCTTATCTCCAGCCTAATGGACAGGTTAAAGCGATAAACAAGGCTCTAAAAACGCTGATAAAAAAGAAACTGGAGAAATCCAAAAGGGCATGGGTTGATGAACTACCAATTGCGCCGTGGGCCTACCGAACTACTTACAAGACAGCGACAGGGCGTACGCCGTTCACCTTAGCATATAGGGCCGAAGCCATGCTCCCAATTGAAACGATTGTCCCATCACATTGAAGATACATTACAGTCTGGAAGAAAACGAAGAACTCTTGAATATGTCGCTAGATCTAATCGAAGAGAGAAGGAAAGACATTGCCCTCAAAGTCACCATAGATAGATAGAAAGTGGCAAGGCAGTACAACTCCAAGGTAAAAGCTCGGGCACTGCAAGAGGGGGACCTGGTACTTAAACGGTCTTTCCACGACCAGGAGCATTAGACCCAGTCTAGAAAGGACCGTTTGTTGTTCATAAGGACCTTCATAATAGAGCTTACATCCAGTCAACAGTGGACGAAGAGGTGTTCGGGAAGGCGTGGAATCTCCAACACCTCCGCGTTATTTCTCTTGAATTGTAAGAAAGCATGTACTAACTGATGCAATAAAAGAAAGACAGTGAACGTAGGGATATTCCGACCTAGCCACTATAAAAATTGGTGTTTTGTGTTATTTATCCTATCTTAATTTCTGTTTTTACTTAATTGTTTATCTGACGCTATTTCTTTTGGTGATCAATCGCAAGCACTCGTCGGCGACAATGAAAATATGCATGACAAAGGGCACGAAAAAAGCCTGGGCAGTTCACTGGGATGATCGATGCCCCAAGTCGACAATGATAAACCGATTATAAGACACGGATTAGGCATGAGTATAGCTTAGGCAGTTTATCATTGGCGTTTGGCTCGCCGTCAACTGTAAACCGATTGTAAATCCCATGATTAAGGCATGGCCGCACCAGGGATAGTTCACAGTCGACGATCGACGCCCACATCAGCAACAATAAAACGAATAATATTTGCGACATGGGAAATAGCCTGAGTAATTATTGTTCGCGATCGGCCCTTAATATGGCAACAATTTTATGGTTTCCCACGTCTCCGAACATAGTGGCAATTAACTAAGTCATAAGAAGTTCACAAGCAGGCAACGCAAGCTATAAAATCATATGTCACAAATATCATTCAAATAAACATACATAGAATAAAAGTCGAACATTACAACAGTAAGTCTATATGTACAACATGGAAAATATACACAGGACAACCCCATATCCCTTAAAATACATATGACAAAAAATAAGGAAGCTTTCTCGGCTAAGCAGGAGGGACATCCTTATCGCTTGGCCCACTTCCTCCGACCATGTCTTTTGAAGGTCCGGGCTACTCGAGAGACTCTGCCTCTTTTTGTGATGCCCTGTTAGTACCCTTTGAAGATAGAGGAGGCGCAACTTGTCCTGAAGTCATCCCTGCAAGATGCGGGCAAGAAAGGTCATGAGTATTACGGTTTGAAATAAGAGGTAATGAAGCTAAAGTAAAGAGATAAAATACCCGCGATAATGTTGTGTGGGTCACCGAGCCCATCAAAGTCCGAACCCTCTTCATCATCCTTATCCTTCGCCAGCAGCTAGTAACCTTTAGCGATGGCCTTGGTCTCTTCCACTGCGAACTGATGGTTCACCATCCCAACATCATATATGATTCCTTCTTCATGGACAACCGCAGCCTTAGTCTCTTCGATAAGCCGAGTATGGGCCCTAGCTATCACTTGGGGGTAGTCATCCATCCATCGAAGGTACCCTTGTTTCCAGAACATGTAGTAGGTGTCCTTCAGCATATGATTAATCGTCTCACAAAAGTCGCTAGATTTATCGACTTCAGCTTGAAGGGACACCACCTTGTGTATATACTGTTCTTTGTCCCTCCCCAACAGAGCTTGCTCCGCCTTCAGCATATCAATCTCAGCTTTGCAAGTATCTTTTTCCTTGTGCCACTCACCTTAAGACTTCTTCAGCTCAGCCAAAACTTCATGAGACTTTTTCATTTTTCCATTAAGAGAGCGGACCTGCTCCAGAGCCTTCTGCCTAACTTCATCCACTGAACTCACGGCCTCATCGATCTGTGCGTTGCATAATTTAATGGTCTCTCTCATCGCTTCTTCCTTGGCTTTCTTTATCTCAGTCCGCGAGACGCTTCAACCGCCTCCAATTTTATACCCTTCTCCCTAAGTGCTCTATGGAAATCCTCCACCTCTAGGCATAGCCGTACATTAACACTCCCGACTTCCTCATTGGCCATGGCTAAACAAGATTGGTAATCAACATTTTTTCTAGTCTCGTCGGTAATCTGGACCATTCTTATTGTCAGATTGGCGAAGTCAAGAGTTTTTTCCTCATCTAAAATTCAAACCGGAGGATTTCAAGGCAGGAGGAACTCGTATCAGAATCCGCTAGAAGGCGACCATCATAGCCAGGTCTAATACCAGGGTGATTCTTGAAAGGATTCCTCATCGACGGTTGAAAATCTAAGAAATAAGTGTCGACATTTTCTTTCCCCAAGTCACCAGGCACCTCATGCAATTCATGGCCAGATGGATTTTGGCGATGGCGACGAGAAAAGTTTGAGAACCGGGAGAGGTCGCATCTTTGTCTAGAGAGCTTGCGCGTTTTTGAGACGTCTTCTGGCTCTCTCCTTTTCCCATGCCCAACAGAGTCTCCTCGACATTCTCTTGTATAGTCTTCTCCTTTTGGGAGACAGTCTTAGAAGGAATGGAGGCCCCTTTCATCCGTTTGAACTGTTTAAGTCTTCGAGACATCTCATTCCCTTTTGAATTTCTTCTTTTTCCTACAAAGCGAGTAACAACTTTATAGAAGATAAATGGAGAATGCATAAACACAAAGCATGCAAGACATTTGGACACTACAAGCTACCATAAACACTTAGGGGAGAATGGATCAAGTGGCCGAGACTGGGTCTCATTCAAGTGGGGAATATATTAGGATGGGACTACACTTAGAGAAAGGACACACGACGATCGAACTTCATTTGACTGCGGAGCAAGTGAAGGACGGGACTCGTCTAAAAACAAAAAATTCTCAAGAAGAACCCCAAAGTCCATGCAAAAATAAAAAAATGGAGAAAATCCGAACATACGGATCCCCGCTCCATTTAGCATTGGAAGAACGGGCACTCCGCTCAGGTCATCCGTTGCCGCATTTCTCTTGAGAAGGGCCAACGACCAAAGTTGGCCCAGATGCCGGCTCGAACTGATCTAACTGCTTAGGCCACTCCCGCACGACATCGGCATTCTTCAAGAGGGTCGTGCCCAGATCTTCGCTACCTATAAACTCCACATCTTAAGAAGCATAGGCCTTCGACTCTGTTGCCCTAGAATCTCCCTCCGATCCTTCCTCATCCTCACTACCACCTCCTAAACGAGAACTCTCCTCGTCATCAGGAGAAGGAGCATCCTATATGCACAAAGATTTCCCCAAGCGAGAAGGACGAACATCACTCTTATTGCGCCTTAGTTTCTTCGGGCCTTCGGCCCCTTCGCCCTCTTCCACCAGCTCCTTACCATTGCCAGCATCTCCCCTTTCTTCTTCGGCTTCCGTTGCCCTTTCAACAGAACTCGGCTTGATCTTGAACACGAATTGACCGAGACCAATTAGATTGTAGAAACGAAGGGTTGTGTCATGAAGCAAGAATGAGGCTTCCCTTTCAGCCTTAGGAATAGCTAAGATTTTCTCGACCATCTTCTTCAAACCTTCGTCCTCCGCAGCCTTTACACAACCTGAAAATACGGGGCATTAGGAAACCAAGTCGGCAAAAAAGATAGAAGAGGATATAAAGGAGACTTACACCCGAAAGTGAAAACATGTTGAGGGACGACATCATCAAGCACAAAGAAGCACTCCTTCTTAAAAATACTAAATTTCGAGTATAAGTCAAGGACCGGCTTGAATTTGTGAGCTAACTCTAAGCTGATGAAAGGGCTCCCCTTTCGGTAACTTCTCACATTGTACAAGCACCCGATCTCTCTATGGGTAGGAGGTCTTTGATAGCGCTTCACAAATATCAAATTTAAGCATGTGAGGATTGCATAGGAGTTCAGTTGAAGCTGTAGAGGAGCGACTTTAGGTAGACCATGAAATTGGAGATCTAGTGGGTAAGCGGAGGAATTGCACCATATATGCAGTGATATTTACTATATGCCATGTATCCCTTCGGGGAAGAGCATGCCCTGTCATTTGGTCATGGTAGTAGCATGTCCCGGCGAACGATCCCAAATGTCGTAGCTATAGAGTTCAACTTCTCAATTGTCAACACGCTAGGATAACATTCAGAAGGCTTTACCAACGTCTGATTGGGAGTGTATCCCTCCAGCAAAGAATATGAGGAGCTAGGTTGTTTTGGAGGATTAGTAAGAACTTCAAAAGAAGAAGCGCTACCCCCGATAGGCTATGTAGATCGAAGCTCACGACCAGACAACATTTTCTTTTCCGCACAAGGAAATAAAAAAGCAAGCATAAGTCTAACACACCAATAGCTACACAATCGTAACAGGAGTAAAGTAGTAGAAATGAATTTGACACATTGGAAATCATGCAATCATAACCAAAAAGTAGATGCTTAAAACTACCATCATTTGGTTCGGTTAGTGTCACACACCGAACCAAACCCTCCAAAACTCAAGCTACTACTCCTAGGACTCCCCTCTTGGCTCGGCATAGGCTGATCTGGTCTGGCATCACTCAAAACACTGGTCCAAAACCATACAATGTCAGGATGCCGAACCAATTCCACCAAACCCCACACAAAAACCACTTCGATCCAACGCCTATTCCTTAACAGGCTAACCACATTTACTACCACACCCAAATCTAACACAAAGAGAAACCGGACGTAGTATGAAGGAGCCCCTGCCGCGTACTCGAATTCCTTCCACCCTCGACGACCATAGTAGCCGCACATCCATTTATCACTGAGTTCGCCTCCAACAAACTATTATAGGGCAACATGGCTCATTCGAATAAGTTATCTCTCCTCCAATTTAGGAAAAAACATCACGAAAGATTACAAATAACCCTAGAATTGAAGATACACCAAAAAACCTAGGGAAGAGAGCAAACTGAAGAACCGACCTTGCCGTATATGCTGTTGAAATAGAAAATAGGCGAGTGCGAGCGTTGGGAGCTTCAGGAGATACGAAAGGAAATAGGAAATTTCAAAGTCTAGAAATAGAAGAAGAAAATAAAGAAGGAAGATAGAGTATTTGTAAAAGGAAAAGCAGAGGAATAAGGAAGGCAAAGTGTTTTTTTCTTTTTTGGTCCGGTAGAAAACACCTCACTGGTCGAGGAAAAGTCTAGTCCGAACCAAACAAAGCACATCATATGGGAATACGACGTACTTTGAGGGGCAAGTGTTGGCTCGGTTTTTCAGTAGGCCGAGGAAGAGATGGAGAGCAAAGGAAAAAAGAAAGGAGTTGGATTACAGTGTAGAAGGCAGGAACGCCGGACCAAATATTTGGTCCGACGTTCTCTGAAAATGCTAGACCGAATATCTACCGGATATTTGGTCTAGTACACAGGCTTGCTAGACCAAGTGTTTGGTCCAGCAAATAAGCGTCTCCAAGCAAGATGCCGGATGAGTTGGTGACCAAGCCAATCGAGTTCTCCAAGCAGACGCCGAACCAAACCGTCTTGCCCAGACGCTGAACCAAACCCTCTTGCCCAGATGTCGAACCTAACCAAGGGAGCTATAACCCAACTTCAACACTTCATAAGTCCACTCTATAAATATCGAATCTCTCAAATAGCAATGGGGACCGAATTTTAGAGAAAAGAGGGAAAACTCTACTGAGACTCAACCACCCCAGCTGCTCCGAGTTTTTTCTCCTTCTAATCAAACCTGTATTTGTAGTCAAATCAAAGAAGCATAATAAGATGGACAGTAGATGTAGGCATGTTTTGGCCGAACCACTATAAAATTGTGTTTGATTTACTTCTTTTAAACTACTTTTCGACTCTGAGACTGTAAAATATTCTGTGACTATAATAATTACCTGTCAACACATTGGAACATTAAAAGCTACATATCAGACAACTTAAAGGCAACTTAACCAAATTTGAACTTAGAGGTGTTTTTCCAATTTTTGAGTAAACGGTTACTAACAAGCCATTAAATTTTATTGTTAAAAATGCTGAAGTTTAATTGTTGAACGCTGAACATTGGATGTTGATTACTAAATGCTGAATTTTGATTAATTACTTATTTATTTGCATTTAAAGATTCTGATTAGAACTAAGAATAATACCCCTTTATATAATTGATCATTTAAATAACAATTATCAAAAAGAGAAATTTGAAATTTGAAATTTTAACTTTTAGCTTCTAAGTTACCAAAAGTTTGTATTAATAAAATTTAAATACTAAAAAAATAAAAATAAAAAATGTTAGTTTTAGAAAATTAAAGTTTCAAAGCTATTAAGAAAAAATTTCTAATGTTCAAAATAACAATCCCTGAAAGTAATGAAAATGTTAAATTTTAATTTTACCTTTTTATTTAAATTTTGGTTGGAAAACTGTCTTTAGAATTTTAACTCGAAAGGTTTGAATTAAAAATCTTGAATTTTCACATTACAAATTTTAAAAAGTGAACTAAAAAAATATACTAGATTTATAAATACAAAATTTCAAATATTAATGTTAAATTTGAATTTATGTTAAATTTATAGATTTTAATAAAGGTATAAGAGGAACAAATTGTCATTCAACGTTCAAAATTTAAGAATAAGCAAGAAAAATTGACCGATTATTTTTTGCCTAAATAAGTGATTTTAATAAGAAAATTTATATAAAACAAACAACAAAAATGTTTTATTTTAATAATCAAAAGTTTATCAAGCACTTCTTAATGATAACAAACACAACTATTTATGTCATTTTGGTAAACAATGTTATTTATAGAGTGGGATCGATGGGTATCAATTGCACTTAGGTCGATCCGATTCAGTTGTAAATTTTGAATGATTTATGTAAAATAATGTTATTTATTACTAGTTAAATCAAATTAACCAAACTTTTAACTAATGATCCTATGTTACCTGGTACGCGGAATAATTCGTACGTAGAAAAAAATTGGAAATGAAAACGTCACATATTGCGTAACACAATACAATACATTGGGAATAAGCTTAATTGGAATGGAATACGCTTAACCGGAATGCTGCATATTTTTGAAAATGCTCCCTTTACATACAAATTTCTGTTATATTGTTATCCACTATAAATGAATGGACACCATTTAAAATCATTCTTGTATAAATAAACATTACCATTAATGCTCATTTCCAACTTGTTATAAAGTATAGCTTATATCAATTTAAGCTAAAAAAATTGCAAAAATTTCAAATATTGTTGCATAAGTGCAAATATCATGTCTTCATTTTTTTCTTGTTTATTTTCTTTTTTCAAACACCATATTTTAATGTAATGATTACTATTGAAAAAAGTATGTGGAGAAGGAGAACATTTGAAGAAAGATAGTTATGTGAAAAGAAAGAATATATGAATATAAATGGAGAGTTCATAACTGTATGTATGTTACTCTTAGGGCTGTCAATGGACACCCCAAAAATCCAAAATCCGTCCACATCTGCATCCAAAAAACAGATAAATATCTGATATCCGAAAAAACGGATGCGGATGCGGATACGAAGACATCCACATTCAAAAATTATATGCTCGGTTTTTATCAAGATTATAGTTCAAATTATGTGTATTTTAGTGTAGTGAAAGATATTCGTTTATTATTTTATTAAATTAGTAATTTATATTATACGCATTTAATGCTTATTAATTGTTAGGAACTGTTTATTATCATCATATCTGTAAATTTGTAACACTTTTATGGTCAATGAGATTGAAAAATATTTATGTTAACTAAAATTTTCATTTTATAATTCTAGATTTACTGGTCGTTGACAGATAGATTAATTATCCGATATCCGTACGTATCCGTGGATGTGGATCCGATATCCGAAAATGATTTCGCATGCGAATGCGGATATGATAGTATTCGCATTCGAAAGCATCCGTTGACAGGCCTAGTTGCTCTACATTATTATGCTGCTTGAGAGTTAAAATAAAAATAGAAAACAAGACTTTTAGTCTTCTTAAGGTTGGTTTGAAACCATTTTTCATTGTTTGTTTACATTTTCAATATTAAATTATTATTACTTGGTGTTTTATATTTTCAGTAGAAAATCATTATTACTTTATACATGTTAACAGAATAACAACACGCTCAAAATCTTCAAACTAAATTTTTTGAAATATCAGAATCAACATTTTGAATCATTGAAGTGAAACATCGCAGCAAACGTTTTGGAACGCTAAATTCAATATTTCCGATCGTAAAAATTAGCATTTCAAATTGTGTGTGCATAATATTTCAGAAGCCTGGTGTATTGTTTTCGAAAGGACGTACCAAAACGGAATACACCAACTAAAATGTGAACCGTGGCAACATAGGTATAGCCAAAACTATCGATGTTTTAATATTTTTAAAGATTAATTTAACAATCAAAATAACTTCCATGTGTCATAAATAAATCAATATAGCTTCAAAAAAAATGTAACAATACCAATTAGGACAATTTTATTTGGCATTTTAATGTATGAAATATCTTTTGTTCATTTGAATTGGAAAGTTGAAGTAATTAAACAAAATATCTGATTTGCTTGGTTAGCTTTCATTTTTCTTAGTTTGGTTTAGCATGCTAAGGCTCACTTTTATTTAATTTGAGCTAGAAAATATTATTTGAGACAATATAAGACATTAAAAGATTAGTTGAACCGCACCTATTACACATCGGTGAATGCATAAGTTTTTAGCAAATAAGCATATGCTATCCCATCCATCTTCAATATGTCGCACCTTAAGCCTGTTAGGAAAAGTACAAACATTAAATATGCAAAAATGGATATAGATACGAGTACGAAAGCATCTGCATCCGTAAATTATCGGTTCTATTTTGATAAAGAATATAGTTTATATTATGTGTATTTTGGTGCAATAAAAGATATGTGTTCATTGTTTTATTAAATTAATAGTTTATATTACATGCATTTAACGGCTTAAAACTATTTATTATCATCATATTTTTTTTATTTTTCATACTTCTATAGTTGATAGGGTTGAATTTTTTACGGTAGAATCGATTTTTTTTATTTATTCTTGATTTATCGATCGTCAACGGATATGATGAATAGACAATGTCCGTCCGTATCCACGGGTGCAAATATTTGATTTTGGATTTTCAGAAATGATTTGGAATAGATGTGCACATAAAACGACTATACATATCCACAGGGCCGGCAACAGAGGCAATTGCTTTGGTCCGCTACAAATTTTAGGGCACCAGTTCATATAAACGCAGAAGCCAGCAGCCAAAAAAAATTTCGCATCGATTTTGCATCTCAGGAGCAAGCGTAGCACGCAACTCCAGACTCCAGTGGCAACAACAGCTACTCGGTGGCAACGGCGGTGACTTGGCGGGAAGCGACGACTCTAATTCCAAGGCGACGTCTACAGATTTCGCAAGGCGACGACTCTAGATTCCGCAAGGCAGCGGCTCCATAACTAGCATCAACATAGGCGCATCTTGAAGAGGTGTGAAATTCTTTTTTCTACTTTTACCAATTGGGCATAAAATTTTGATTTCCAAATTCCGATGTCTGTAAGTTACTAAGTTATCAATGGCAGTGACCTTTTCCTGTCATTAGATCTATTATTGTTTCTATCTCTATATATTTTTCTGTCTCCTTTTATATAAGATTTTGATTAGTTGCAGTGTTTTGCTATTTTGTAAAAGTTGATTTTTTTTTCTTTGGGCTCGAAAAATTAATGCATGCTGTGTAATTATGTTAGTTGATTCTTGGATTTGCATCGAGTTTTCGACTTAATTTTGTTCAGTTGTTTGACGATTGCAATTTGATTTGGTTTGGTGCAACGCTCCATCAGCAATCTCTTTATTGACAACAGAAAAGGTACTCTTAACATGGAGCAAAACACCCATAAAATTTATATTTGATAATTAGATGCACTCGTATAGCGGCAGCAAAGCATTTATAAGTTATGCCATATCATAATTTTGGGATAATTCATAAGTTCAAATGTTATTTTGTGATAATGCAACCAAAATTATTAATTTGGAAAATTTTAGCTTAGGATGATTTATAATTGTCTGTTATTTTGGGATAACGTAGAAAAAGGATTGATTAAGAACAAGAGTTAATGGGTTTGAGGTTCATTTTGTAGGGTTGTGCGTGGAAAAAAAATTTGTTTATGGATAGAAAAATACACAATTTAGTGCAGACTATCATTTAATCTATTAATTTTTCATTTTTTAACACTTATTAATATATAATATCTTTCAATGTTTTATAGCATTTTGATGATTTAATTAATGACAAATAGCATTAGCTTTTGCATAAAGGCCTTGGTTTTACATTTGACTTTAGGTTGCAAAACTTCTAGGACCGGCCCTGGATACGGATGCATATATGGTACTATTGTATTTAAAAGTATCTGTTGACAGGTCCTATTCGCATCCACTTATTACCAATTTGAAAGAAAAAACAAATAATTATCAACAATTAATCTAATTTACTTGGGTGTTTTGAATCTTAGGTTTATTGGTAAAAGAGAGTTACCTTTCATTATCTTCTGTAACAAATCTTACCTTGTTTTTGATCTTTTACTGGATCCAAATCTGAACTCATTTAGGTGTCAACTCTCAGTGTCTCGTATTAATCACTCCTGTTTTAGCGTTTCCAAATCAGAAGGCATGTTTTTCTTTGTTTATCTTTATTAAAAAGTTTAATGTTTTTGTATTTTTATTTCTGTGCAATTACTTTCTGATTGGACTGCAAAGTCATTTTGGCTGTTGAATAAATAAAGCATGAATTTGATGCAGAATAGCTTGATGCCAAACTGATTATTCATCACACAAAATTTGGGCGGAGACCGATCAATTTCTCACCGGACCGGATTTCTCACAGGATCATCTCCACAGCTCCATAGACTCAAGCTGTTATTTAGACGTACTTTGTGAGTAAACTAAGCAAATTTGATTAATTTTTAGTTGACTGGTTACATTTGAATTTTCTTTTCTGATTGAAATATGAATTGAATTGCTGAACATTTGTGAATTGCTGTTCTGTTTTTGACATTTGTGAATTAGCTTTGAACATTTCTATTGAACTTTCTGAATTGAGTTGTTGAACATTATTGTTAGATCTACTGGACAAAGTTATTGCCCAGAGAGCTGATTCCATAATTCAGTATTCAGAGATTGAAACATTATTGGATTTTCTGTTGTTTGTGGTTTCAATATTTTTTTTAACCTCAATCCCAGTTTTATTATTCACCATATTGCAATTGAACTACAATTAGTAGAGTGTCATGTTTATTTTGACATGGAGTCGAATATAAATTTGCTTTTATGATATTTTTTATGAGAGTTTGCTGTATTATCGGCAAAATTTCATCTTATTGTTTTGTTATGTTTATTTGCTTATAAAGTTTTACTGTATTTGCCTCGGTACTTGATGTCTAATCTATATTAATTGGTTGGACGTTTCACTTTCTGGGCGTATAGTAAAACACATGTTATGTGCGATACAACTTTATTTACACAGTGTTAAATTCAGATTTTTGTAGGTGTTTGGTTTATTGACTAAATTCTGGAAATAGTCTCACTAATAATGGGGTAACATTACGTACAACTTGCCCATCTCAGTCCCCATTCGTGCCGGAGCCCTTGTGTTATGAAGGCGTCAATTTGATAAAAAAGAAAAATGTAGATGAACTATACACTTGTATTTCTGCTTATATTAGCAATACACTTGTATTATTTGTATTGCATGTTATTAAGTGTGATTGTTTTTTTAATTGAAGGTAGCCAGCTCAAAGAGTAAAGCTCGTTTTGACAGTTTGCTGCAGCACAATCTATAAAGCCAATAACATAAATTAAACATGGCTCCAAATTCTTCTCAGAGAACAGTGTCTGTGTATCTTTACATCCCCAACATTATTGGTGAGCAAGCCTTATGGATGGATTGATTAATACTGCGTGCAAAGCATTAAATTTTTAAGTTCATAATTCATTTAAATTACTTTATAATTATGTTATCATAATCAGTCAACAATGTTGCATTTCAACTATGCATATAAGTCACATTAGCGGTGTCATGTTGACCTCTTTTAAATCAAGATGGATGCATATTACTTTTAATAAGAGCTTAACAATAACCACAATATAACCCAATAATACTGCAGTGCAAGTGCAGGGCCCACATATGAAATAACTGTTAACAACAGTGTACATGAGGCTCTGTCAAACGGCGATATATATGTCAAGGCATTTATTATGTTCTCAATTTCGAAAATAGCCATATTTAATCTAATTTTGTTTTCTTGTTTTCCACAACCAATGATGTGGAGAGGCTTTCTTCTCTTGTGTAGAATACACCCCATTGCACAATTATGTTTCATAAATTTGTAATTGGCGAATGTGCTGGCGAGTCTTAGTTTAGTGGCACATGTGATCATCTGACTAGGAATTCCAAGCTATTCCCCTAGTTAATTATTTTTACATGTAGATTCTCGTCTAGGGACCAAGTCCACAAGTTAACATATTTATTGTAAATTCATTGGGTCTGTTATTCATGCAGGTGAGGATTTAAAATCATCATTATAAATAGTGGTCAGTTAATGCTTTTCAAATCTTAAATCCCAACCATCTAATCGGTTATTTGGATTTTATATTTTTTTGCAGGTTACATAAGAATTCTCATGAACATTGTTGCATTTGCTATATGCTTTTCCAACAAATATATCTTTTCTATTCTTTATTTTATTAGGTAAGAACCGGTACCATTTACTCTATGCAACTACATGATAATCACCATTGCTATTTTTCTCTCTACATAAATATTCTGTTTTTCATGTCAGTTTTGCTTGTGATGCATTAGACGGTTGGTTTGCACGTAAATTCAACCAAGGTACACGCTCTTATATTCGTTTACCCGATATTAATTTTAAATACGCCTTGATTATATCACTGAAGCATCTACACATTCACACATGCCTACTTCCATGTCCACATATTAAGGTAATAGAAGAAGAGGAAAAATATAACTTAGAACAATGGCTTGATTATTTCGTTTGAGTTACATGCGTATTTATACACATTTGGTCATATTTTGTAATTGAATTATAGTCATGATAAATGGTAATAACCTAACGTGATTAATTTAAATTGGCATGGTAAATGGTAATAACCTAACCTAATTAATTTAAATTGGCATCGATTCAAGTTAATGATGGTTGATCATAATTAATGCAATCCTTATTCAAATTATTTGCATTGATCATAATTGAATGCCCCTATTGTGAATGAATGAACATTACCGAGAAGTAAATACATGATATAAATTTGTACTTCAGATATCTAATTCATTTAATTCTCTAATGCATTTAATACTCTAATATGCCCCCTTAGTACGGAGCTCCGAAGGAGATGCCAATCCTAACATTTAATTTTGAGAGTGACGTTTTGGCTGTGGCTTGGTAAGAGCGTTGATAATTTGATGTACTAAAGAAACATGACTAACTCGAAGAGCACCTAATTGAACTTGTTCCTTGATAAAGTGATAGTCAATTGCTGCAGTTTTCATGCATGAATGGAAAATTGGATTAGGACAAAGATAAGTGATATCAACGTTGTCACAATAGATAGTCAAAGACCTCTCGCTTAAGTGGGTAGAGAGATGACTCTTTAGGTAGAGGTTATGGAGGTCATGAGTTCAACCTCTGAGACATCTTATGAGGCATCATTATGAGTGCTTTGCTTGAATATAATATCACCCTTGTTATCAAAGCATTGTCACAATAGATTACATGTTGTGTAGGAAGAGTAACACCAAGTTTTGTAACTTTTGTTAGACTAGAGCAAATCCAATTGATTTTTGATGTAGTGGCAATGATTGATCGATATTCAGCTTCGGTTGACGATCGGTCAATTATATGTTGCTTCTTCGAAGATAAAAACATAGGATGACAATCAAGATAAATACTATAAGCACTTGTAGAGGTATAATCATCTTTGTTGCTAGCTCAATATGCATAAGGAGAAAAATGAAGAGAAAGTGAATGATCCTTATGAAGAAATGTCCCTTGAGTTAATCCAAACAAGACGAATTGTTGTTCGATTGACAGCTGTACCGAAGGTACCATGATAATCTAGTCAATGTTAATGAAAACGTTTTGCAATTAATCTAGCTCTGTACCTATTAGTAGAATCGCCATGTTTGTATTTAATAACAAGGAAAATCCACCTACACCCAAGAAGGTATTAAAAAGTGGTAAATGGAACAGGATCTCAAGTTCCACATTAAACAAGAGCACCGAATTCATTATTCATAACGAGCGTTACGACACGCGCTTCACACATGATGAAGACACCTGAGTTGTTTTTCTACAAATTGTATCTGTTTACTACATTTAAAAGAAAACGGTTTCTACAAAATTTGTGTTTTTATTTCAACTACTAATAAGGATTAATAAAGATTTATAGATTGGTTGATTTATCTAAAAAGATCTGGCATTACCTATTCTAATGTAGCCATGTATATTTGACTCGCTCTTTGAAGTATAATTATAATTATATTTGAACAATTCTATTTTATGAATAATAGGAATCAACATCTAGATTTGAATATGTCTAAATTATTTGTAGGAAGATTTTATCTCCTAATTTATTGGGGAGATCATAAAAAATAACAAATTAATATTTAAAAAGTTATATATAGGGGTATTTTGGAAAGTTCACGGTCGGACCAAAAAATCGTGTTTCTATTCCAACTATTAATAAAGATTTGTCTCCATTTGAGATCCTTTATGGCTTGATTAACACTAACAATATGAGGTTCAATGTCAGATAATTGAGAAATGATAGCAGTTAGGGTCATTTTTGCAAAGGTTTGTGGATGTTGTTTGTTCCTCAAGTGGACATAAAATGAGAGTTTTTATAGATGTGTTATATTATGGTTGAAGTTGATGAGGTTTCAAAGTTCTACTATTCTTTGGATGCATGATTGGGTATATTTTCCTTGTTGGTCAAGCAAATTGGGTTCATATAAAGGGGTTCAGGAGGCAACGGTTAGTTGTTAATTGACGTTGATTCCCCGTAGCTGATCCCAAAATCCGGATCCAAAAGGTAATCAAAAACATTAGTATCTTCGGAGACGAAAGCCTCTTCCTCCTCCTCATCCTCAGGGCTAAAGACAAGACATATGGCTTCATCCACCTTTGGGTTAGGCGGGGTAGCTGAACCAATTCCCCTAAAAGATTTGGCTTCATCGTGATCCGAAGCGGTGTGATCACTATCATGGGAATAAGAGCATGCCTCTTCCTCTATCCTCATACGAATATTGTCGTCTCTCCAGTCCCTTAAGGTCCTCAACCGGCCACTTTTATATTGGGAACTATCTTTAATGCACCTAACTTCAGCTCCTTTAAGTCCATAACTACTGTGGGGACTAGATGGATCAGTAGTCGAAACGACACTAAGAACCGAAGGTGGGAAGATGGCTCTTTGCTCGTCTCACTGGTAGCCGAGCATTTCTTTTTTTTTAGCCTTAGTGGGCTTCTAAGTAGAAGATTGTATAGTCCTTCCAATCGAGCTACCGACAACTAGCAATCCGAGCTGCCTTAAGTTGTCATCAGTGACCAGTCGAAGAACCATCCAAAGCTCTTTAAGAATATGTTGGAGCCTGTGCAGCATGTCCTCTAAATTCTTCCCAATGGCTGCTTTCACTACACCTGAAAAAGACATGAGAGTTAACGTCTAGCTTGTGGTGTTACAAAACAACAGAAAGGAGAGAGAAATACTCACATCCCGAATGCCGTTGGTGAAAACATGGAGAATTGTCCTGAATAAAATAGTAGTACTCCCTTTTGAGCATGCAGTACTTGGAGTATAAGTTCTCAACCGGTTTAAACTAGCAATCCGAGCTGCCTTAAGTTGTCATTAGTGACCAGTCGGAGAACCACCCGAAGCTCTTTAAGAATATGTTGGAGCCTGTGCAGCATGTCCTCTAAATTCTTCCCAGTGGCTGCTTTCACTACACCTGAAAGAGACAGGAGAGTTAACGTCAAGCTTGTGGTGTTAAAAAACAACCCGAATGCCGCTGGTGAAAACATGGAGAATTGTCCTGAACAAAGTAGTAGTACTCCCTTTTGAGCATGCGGTACTTGATGTATAAGTTCTCAACTGGTTTAAACTCGACCTCGAGATAAATGAAAGGAGAGCCCTACAACTTGCTCTTTATAGTGTATAGAGACGTAATCTGGCGATGAGTCGGGGACACCTAAAACTCCCTCATAAAGGTGGAATACAAGCTAACGAGGATGACATATCCATTAAGTTGCGGCTGAAATGGAGCGATTTTTCAATATGCGAGAAATCCGATGATCCACTAAGGAAGAGGAGCGGAGCTCCAACCACGCAGTGATAGTGGGGGTAGGCTATATATCCCTTGGGTGGAGCACGAGCTTGCTCTTCCGTGGTAGGTAGATCTTCCTTGGGGATACCATGTGCAATCACAATAAGATCAAGCCGCTTGGCTGTCAAATTGGAGGCATCAGAACCGATGGAGTTTATTAACAACTCCGATGGTCTTTGTCCATGAACAAGAGACCGAGTGAAGCTAGGTTGGTTAGATCAACATCCCAACCGAGCAGATCTAGGAGGGAAAGAAGTAAAAGGTATCTAATCTTTAGAGGTGGTAGAAGAGCGAGTGTGGTGACGTCCCAATATTTTTATCTAGAACGATAGATCATCTCATACATGATTAGAAAGTGAGAAAGTGTTCACATATGTGCGTGTGTGTATGCATGTTTAAAAAACAAAATAAAATGCAACGCTTATGTTCGGTAGTTATTTGAATAGTCGCAAACCCTGGACCTGCAAAGCCAAACCAACAATTTCCAGGCCAGATTCCAAACTTAACCCTAGGACGAGCCAATTGACATGTGAATAGCAAGGGTAAGTGATGAGATAGAGAGGAGATGCTTATCAGATTTTAGACAAGGAGGCCCGATAATGGTGGCTCGGTGAGATAAAAGATCACGTGTCTTGGGGAAGGCTAGGAATGAGAGAACATGCCTGGTAGGATAAAGTACTGGACCTTATATAGGGAAGGAGTCTACCATGTCAAGAATCAAAACAGATAGGCACCAAACCAACATAGGTATCAGACGAGTAGCATGCCGAACCAAGACACCAAGTCACAAGCATGCCGGACCAGGCTAGAATAGTAGGTGAATTGTTGATGGATTTGCGAAAAAATTACTCAATTGTCTACGAGATGAATTTTGAGAGGCAAGTGTTGAAGATTTCTTCCATAAGACCAAGGTAAGTGGAGCTTGTAATACAACTTGGCTCGGTTAGGAGGAAGATAACACAATGCGTAAAGCAAGTGCAAAGACAAGGCAAAGAGCTTGGAGGAATCGGGAGAAAGCAGATTTTCTTTCCTCTGTTCGATGGTTGAAGTACCGAACAGAACTTTTTGTTCGGTACCCTAAGCTACTGAGTAAGATCTTTTGTTCGGTGGTTGAATTACCAAATAGAGTTTTCTGTTTGGTATCAACAAACCAACGAACATGATTTTTTGCTTAAGGCACCCATCGAACCATGTGCTTAAGGCACTCACCGGACGAAGGAGGAAGGCACTTACTAGACCAAGGAGGAATACCCTTATCGGATCAGGACAATCTTAAATCTACCGACCCAAGCCTAGGGGTCTCACCGAATCAAGGGGTGGAGTCAGATAGGAAAGCATACGAAGATAAAAACGACAAAAAATATAAAAATATAAGCTCAAATACGTGAGAGAATTTTTTAACCAAAAATGAAAGAGAGGTCGATGATTACTTGGGATTTTCAAAGATTTCGCGGATGAGAGAGGAAAGGGGTATTTGGGTTAGGTTTTGTTTGTGCGAATAGATCGAGCGATACTGATGAAATGTATTTTTTTGACAAGATGAAATGTTTCATTTGTATGGGCCTAGCCTAATTTAACGTCAAATATAATTTGATCGATTCCCTTTTTTTTATATAAGCAAGAAAGCATTCGGAAGGAACGAGAATTTCCGCGAAAACACTGGAAATTTCCGCGTATTCCTATCATTCATCGGAAGGATTTCCTTCCGAATTATTTTTAATAGGAAGACGCGGAAATCAGAAATGTCGGAAATACTTAAAAGGAAAATGCTGGAAAATCAATAAAACGGAAAATTACCGACCCTAGTCAAAACAACGGTTAAGCCATGATAATCATTGCGTATTTATGAAGCTCCAGATTTCGTTCTTCCTTTTGAAGCCCCAGTTGAAGAATTTGAAGGGCTAGATTAAGAATTTAGTGGTGCAGATCAATGTGTACATTCTAACAATATTGAATATCAAAATGAATATTACAACACTCGACATGTCTTATGTAATATGATTATCGATTAAGTATATTTGCAAATGAGTATAAAGTAGAAGCCGGACACATTTCATTAAACGACTAGCAAGTACTGAATGTTTTCTAATTTAAAGTTTATGTTCTATTTGTACTAGCTTTCATATCAAACTGAAAAGAAAAATACTTCTGCAAATAAATTTAAATCAATAACTCCATATGTATAGTTTCTATGCAGTCTATCACAAGTCAGGATAAAAAAAGAAGGGTTGTGATAGGCTTGGCCAGCCAACATAAAAACCATATTCTCTCTTATGGAAATGAGAGCTTATTATATTTCGTTAATTTTGGGATCCATCTCTATCTGACCCTAACTTGTTTGAGAATAATGTCTTAGTTGTTGTTGTATAAATGTAAATCAACGATGCTAGTTGATAGTGTTAAACAGGTACTATGTGCTTTAACAAAAATTATGTTTCATATCATATTAATGTCATGGGCCTTCATGTTCATATTATTGGTTTTTTCAGTAAAAATGTTCTGGCATGATCTCAGAACGTACTAGTTTTATAAAATAGAACAGACCTTTAAAATTATGTAAGCAAAACCAGTTACATTTTAAATAATAAAAGCATTTAGTTACATATCTTAAACTGTAAAAATGATGTACAACTGAAAACTAGAATAAGAGAATTATCAATTGGTTTAAAGTTGGTTTTTAAATTCAACGCTTAATTCACAAAATTAAATCAAAGATTGCAAGATGAAAACGACCCAAAAAGCACGAGGTCCGTGCCTTGTGCTTTTTTGTGCCTACTGCTTTTTTGGGCGGCTTGAGCAACGCTATTCATGTTTACAGTCAAAAAAACTGCACTTCAAACTGCTGCTAAAATTGAATAATGGTTAAATTAAAGTCAGTTTAATTACTTTAATGGATCGATTTTAAATTATAAACAATTTAAATTTTAAAAGTTAAAATAAAGGCAGGTTTGAAACTTTAGATTCAGGTTTAGAATTTTGAAAGTTAAATTATAAAACAATTTAATGGTTAAACTAAAGTCAAGTTTAAAACCTTAAAATATAACAATTTAAATTGTAAAGATCAGTAACTAGTACATAAAGAGAAAATCTATTAGAACACAAAATAATGACACAATTGGTGACACAATGTATCTCAACAGTAGATTGCTCCTGATTTCAAACCCCCTGATTTCAACCTCGTATGCCATCGGTCAAGTTCGTTGTGTCATATTTTGTGTTTAATTCTATATCCATATAGCCGGCCCCTATACATAAATAAGTTCTACTTTAATAGTTCAATTAATCTATTTAAATCAGTTAAAATTATTTGGGATCAGTAAATTAAATATTAAAATTAAAACAAAACTTTAAAATCTGTTAAAATAACTTAATATAATAACGTTAACCATGTTTAAAATGATTTAAACTATTTAGTATAGTAAACTTCAGATTTTAGAAGAGGAAAAATCATCAAGATTTGGTCGATGCAGCATTCGGCGGCGACAGATTGCGACAGATTGCAGGCGGCGGCAGTAGTAGTAAGCAGCAGGAGACAGGCGGTAGGCAAAAGGCGTGGCGGCAGACCGAGAGTCGAATCGGCAGCTGGACTTTTATTTTCCTCTCTTTTTTACCGCGTTATTTCGTCCTAGACTGATTTGAGATTGAGTCGATTTTAGGTTGGATTTTGAGATTAAGTCGAATCGAAAGGCCAAGGAAATCATTTTTTTATTTTTATCCTCCTTCCTCCTTCCTTTTTTTCTTCATTTTCCCCCTTTTTATGCAATTTGACAATGGGCATACAAAAAAATCTCAAATTTTAACATAAAAAACCTATCATCATCGGTACTTTGATGACTCTCTGTCGAATTTTGATTTTCTTTTCAGTCATATTCTGCCGAAAATGCCAAAGAAATCAATTTTCTCTCCTTTTCTTTCTTTTTTTATCTTCATTTTTTTTTCATTTTTTTTGTTTCTTATTTTGATGAACTTTTCCAATGGCCATACCAAAAAAATCTCAAATTTTAACAGAAAAAACCTATCTATCATTAGAACTTCGACGACTCTCTGTCGAATTTTGATTTTCTTTCAAATCATATCCTGTCGAAAATAGTTATCGGTGAACCATCATCGTTTTTCCGATCATTTTTCAATGGGTGCCGCTGAATTTTGCTTCCCCCGAAAGGTGAAATAGCACATCGTTTTATTCGATGTAGTCCGCATAACAATTATTTTTATGGGTGGAAATCGCTTTAAAATTTGTCCTACCTTATCCAAAATGATGTCCATTTAACAGTGTTTTATTTCATGCCCCTTCAGTTAATAAGAAAAAACTTGTGTTTTTCAATATCTCATGGCGTCTCGAGCATGTTTGCCGCTTTGAACTCCTAAAGGCACTAGGCTGACGCCTAGCCTTTTTTGGCACCTAGGCTAGCGCCTTACAACACTGAATTAAGTAATTCCAAATAATATAAAAAACGGTTTATGAGTAAAAAGTTGCAATAGAATATTTTTATATTTAATTTATTTTCCGAAGGGTTAAAATTTATTTTGGTTATTTTACCAAGGAAAAAGCATATCCCGTTCTTTAAATTTATCATAAAATATTATTTCAATGTTCACAGACATTTTAAAAGATGATTGGAAATTTAGTAAAAGCAGCAAATACGAAAATATTTTCAACCAAGAATTTCATTTGTTTAGATGAAGAGGATTGTTGAGAGATAGGTGTTTGCATAAAAAATGGGTAAACACCTTCAATCGATTTTTCACAGTAGACTAGATGAAGTATAATAAGCAGAAAAAGTAAAATACACTAGAGTATATCGTGGTTAAGTCATAATGGGCCTACGTCCACCGTTTGTAAATTCCTTCCTCTTATACTTTTGATATTACAAGTAATTGATGAGAAGTACAGTGATTTATAATAGAAAATTGTGATATGAATGCTCCGTTCAATTGAGCATGTAGCTTGGAATCTTGCAGGTCCCAAAAAGTTGTTTGAATGTCAAATGCTTGACCATTTATAGGGACGAGGAGGTGGTGTCAATGTGTTGTTAATTAGGATACTTCCTTGTATATCTCGCCCAGAGGGAATATTCTCGAAAATCTTATTCATGATTATTTTCAAGTATATGTATACAGTGATCGGTTCGACTAAGAAATCGATTCAAAGGGTGTTGGTTCGACCAAGATGGATATAGACAAGTTGTTGGCCAAGTTCGTATGCTTTCCTATCCGACTCGACCCCCAGTCCAGTGAGACCCCTAGGCTTGGGTCGGTAGATTTAGGATTGTCCCGATCCGGTAAGTGTCTTCCTCGGTCCAGTAAGTGCCTTAAGCAAATGTTCAGTGGGTGCTTAACCATTGAACAAAAGATCCTATTCGTCGGTTTGTGGGTATCAAACAGAAATTCTATTCGGTAATTTAACTACTGAACATAAGATCTTGTTCAGTGGCTTGGGGTACCCAAAAAAGTTCTGTTCGGCACTTCAACCATCGAACAAAGGGAAGAAAGTCTGCTTTCTCCTCATTTCTCCAAGCTCTCTGCTTTGCCTTTGCACTTGCTCTACCTGCTGTGTTACCTTCATCCTAACCGAGCTAAGTTGTCTTTCAAGCTTCACTTACCTTGGTCTTATAGGCGAAATCTCCAATAACATTTGCCCCTCAAAATTCATCTCGTACTTTGTTGAGCAATCTCTTCGTAAATCCATCAACAATTCACCTACTATTCTAGCATGATCTGGCATGCTTGTGACTTGGTGGCTTGGTTCGGCGTGCTACTCGTCTGATACCCATGTTGGTTTGGTGCCTATCTGATTCGATTCTTGACAGGGTAGACTCCTTCCCTATATGAGCTCTGGCACTTTATCCTATCAGACATGTTCTCTCACTTTCCGTCACTCCCTAAGATATACCTTTTATCTCCTCGAGCCGTTATTATCGTGCCTCCTTGCCCAACCTTCCAATCCAACTCTTTAATTCAAAGGGCGATCCTACCTCTCCTATTCACATGTGATTTGGCTCGTCCTAGGGTTGAGCTTGGAATTTGGCTTGATGATTTTTGGTTTGGTTTGCAGGTCTATGGTTTGCAACTGTTCAGATAATTATCGAACATAAGTGTTGCATTTTATTTTATTTTATTTTTTAAATATGCATACACACACGCACATATGCGAACACTTTCTCACTTTATAATTATGTGTGAGATGATCTATTGTTCTAAATAGAAATGTTGGGACATCGCCACACTCTCTCTTCTACCAACTCTAGAGATTAGGTACCTTCTACTTCCGTCTCTCCTAGTCCTGTTCAGTTGGGATGATGATCTGACCAACCTAGCTCCGCTCACTCTTTTGTTCATGGACATAGACCATCAGAGCTGTTAATAAACCCCATCGATTCTGAGGCCTCCAATCTGACAGCCAAGCGGCTTGATCTTATTGCGACTGCACATGATGTCTCAAGGAAGATCTTCTACCTACCACAGAAGAGCAAGCTCATGCTCCTTCCAAGGGATATATGGCCTACCCCCACTACCACTACGCATTTGGAGCTCCGTTTTTTTTCTTAGTGGATCATGAGATTTCTTGTATGTTGAAAAATCGTTTCATTTCAGCCGCATCCTAACAGATATGTCATCCTCGCTAGCTTGTACTACATCATTATGAAGGAGTTTTAGGTGTTGCTGACTCATCACCTGATTAGATTTCTATACACTATAAAGAGCAAGTTGGAGGGATCTCCTTTCTTTTATATCGAGGTGGAGAGCAAGTTTAAACCCGTCGAGAACTTATACTCCAAGTACAACAAGTTCAAAAAGAAGTACTTCTTTGTTGAGGACAATTATTCATGTTTTCCACCAGCGGCATTCGGGATGTGAGTATTTCTCTTTGTCTCCTCTTTGTTGTTTTGTAACACCACAAGCTAGACGATAGCTCTTCTGTCAGGTGTAGTGAAAGCAACTACTGGGAAGGATTTAGAGGACATGTTGCACAGGCTCCAACAGATTCTTAAAGAGCTTCAGGTGGTTCTCTGACTGGTCACTGATGACAACTTAAGGCAGCTCAGATTGCTAGTTGTCGGTAGCTCGATTGGAAAGACTAGGCAACCTTCTGCTTAGAAACCCACTAAGGCTAAGAAAAAGAAAGGCTCGGCTGCTGGTGAGACGAGCTAGGAGCCCTCCTCTCACCTTCAGTTACTGGTGTCGTTTTGACTACTGATTCGTTTAGTTCCCACTGTGGTTATGGGCTCAAAGGAGTCAGAGTTAGGTGCATTCAAGATTGTTTTCAATAAAAGTGGCTGGTTGAGGACCTTAAGGGAGTGGATGGAAAGACAATAATATCTGTATGAGGATAGAGGAAGAGGCGGGCTCTTATTCCCATGATCACACCGCTTCGGATCACGATGAAGCCAATTCTTTTAGGGGTATTGGTTCAGCTCAAGGTTTTAAATCTTGGTAATGTCGGCCGAGATCTCGTTTTCAACCTCGAGCGATTCGAAACAGCAAAATTCGAATTAATCTCGGTTTACCTGAATCTCGGCTGAGATATTCAAATCTCGGCCGGGATCTATTTGCGAGATCTCGGCCGAAATGATGTTTTTTTTAAATTTTGAGTTTTTAAGTGGACTTGGCCCAAATTCAATAAAATTATTTTCTTTACTTAATATAATACATTCTTCTATCCTCTACATTCATTTCGATCGTGAATGTATTTCGTTGCATTTTAATTCATAATATCCAATTAAGCTACTTGATATAGTTCATTTCATATGCACAAATTAATGGTGTTACCATCCTTTTTTTAGTTTAAGCTAAATTTTATATGATTAAATTAGTCGCTTTTATACTTAAAATATGCTTAGTTGAATGGTTGATGTGCTTTTGTTGACTAATGACTACCAATATCTTTTACATGTTTGGAGCCTGGAGTTTTAATCATATGTTTATTTGTAAATGTAGGATGGTTCTATATTTTTTTTTGCTATGAAATATATACAATATAAGAAAACCATTAGTAATGTTATTGACAATTATTTGTTTATAGTGTAGATAAGTCAAACTAACTATTTGAACAAATGAAAGTGGAGTGCCTATGTGACTTTATATTTCATATTTGCTTCATCTTGTTGTGATATTATATGTTCAATTCATAAATCTTCATTATTTATTTACATCGTATAGTGTGGATGTTTTTTTAAGCCACTCATGAAGAAAGTGTTATCACTACAAATCAAATCAATTAAATTATTATTTTAATTAGTCTTTATACATTTAGTTGTATGCAATTTAATTTTAAAATACCAAATATTCCGAGATAGCTCCAAGATAAACTTTAAGACCCGAGATGTAAATCCGAGGTGGATGTCCGATATACTTTTATCTTGTCCAAGATCTCGTTCGATACGAGATTGGGCCTCTAAAATCTTCGAGACGAAACTTGACCAAAACCCGAGATTTAAAACCTTGGTTCAGCTACCCCGCCTAACCCGGAGTTGGATGAAGCCATACATCTCGTCTTTAGCCTTGAGGAGGAGGAGGAGGAGGCTTTCATCTTCGAAGATACTGATGTTTCCGATTACCTTTTGGATCCGGATCTTGGGATCAACTACGGGGATTCAATGTCCATGGTAGAGATTCAGTGATAGTTTGGATTGTCGATCGAACAAACTATTTTTTACGGTGGAAAATTATTTGGAAGTAACGGCGAGGAGATAATAAACGTGAATGCGATTAACCACTCATATTATCGTATACGCCATTTTTGAATTTACCTATTAAAAGGATCTCCCTCATGTTTGGATTGTTTACTCAAAAGCAGATGTAGGGAATTCAATAGAAACATGGTTATTGGTTCAAAAGCGATAAACTGAAATTATATTTTTTTCATGGAGAGAACACAAAGTATGTTTTATAAAGTATATCTGCAAAAGGATTTAGAGTGATAAAACCAGTATGAGTGATATGAAGGGGTAGACCCATCGTCAATCATGACATCATCAGATCTTTGGTACGGCCTATGAATAGGAAGATTGTTCAAGTCAGATGTAATATGGTGAGATGCTCCACCATCCAACAACCTAATATGATTAATGTTGTCATCGAGAATATTATGGATTTCTTTTGATTGTTAGGACATGAAGGTGTTACATTAATGGAAGTCTTAAGAATGAGACTTAGAAAATCGTTGATGAGGAACCAATCAAACCATCGGACATTGTCTGACAACGTATTTCAATTTCACATGCTTGACAATGTTCAAAGTAAATCATTAGAATTTGTTGATGCTGTTTTCTTTTCTTAATATGTTGAAAAGGGGGTGAGTGAATATAAAGAAACAATGATTTTGATTAGAAAAAATGAAGTTTTGAGCGATTGAAGAAGAAAGAGAGGGATCTTGAAAAAACAGAGAGAGGATTATGACTCTATACCTTGTTAATGTAATAGAAGAAAATATATAACATACAATGATGGCTTTATTATTTTATTTGAGTTGCATAAATATCCATACATATTTGATCATACTGAAAATTGAATTTATGTTCATGATAAACAGTTAAAATCTAATCTCATTAAGTTAAATTGGCATGATTTAAATTAATGGTGATTAATTATAATTAACGTTAATCCTTACTCAAATTATTTGCCTGAATTATAATTGAATAGCATTATTGTGAATGAACGTGCTGGATTTTTGTTTGTAATTCAATTCTTTAATTTATTCAATTCTCCAGTGCATTTAATACTCTAATAGTACACTCAAGCGTCATGAATGTGAACCCCAAATTATCTCCAAAAGTGGCCCTCTCACATGCAGTTGAATGCATATTTGTGGAAATAAAGTATTAATACTGCAGCAGTTTGGATTCGTCTAAATTTACATGAAATATTATTAGATTGAGTTAATTGATTGGTATATCGATACTTAAAACCTATCATACCTTTGCAATAGTTTCTTGGATACCCAACATCTTACCACCTCAATGATGGACAATTGTTTTATGTGTCCATCTTTCCAAGTTAGCCCTGCCTTATAATAATAAATCGATTCAATCACAGAGAGCAAATCCCATAGTTTGTAGATCTTGTCAAACATGCAAGAACTAATATTTACTTTTTGCATTTCATCTGTGGCTAAAGTGAACATGATAATGAACCAGTCCTGGTATTGCAGCAAATTATTTGCTTGAGCAATATGATTTATGAATTCAGTTTATATGTTCATGCGTTTCATTTTGCAGTATCAACCTTTGGAGCTGTCTTGGACATGATAACGGACAGGTGATTTGACAAAGTTGATTTGTTTGCGCTGTTAAAACTGTGCGGAGCCTTTGGTTTGTTATATCATCATACTTTATTTGGGTATAAGAACTAAGCCTTTGATGTTTTGACAAACCATCCTTTTTATATGAAACAAAGGACCGTAGTAATTTTCCTAAATTCATTTAATTAATTACCTGGTTGTCAACATTTTGTTATCGTACTTTTATGCACATCCATCTCAAACCCTAATTATCAAGCAGAGGTGAATTCCAAACTTTCAAGTTCTACTTTGAATAAAATTCTGAGTATAAAGAAAGGTTGAGGAGATAAAAAATTGATGAAGTCTGTATATGCAAAATAATTTGTTTGCTAATATTTTCTGAGTTCAAATGAAACTGCAAGGGATAAATTCACGTCATTTTCTATATTATCTAAACATGAGGCGGGTCGTGTTTAAACACAAGAGAATAGGGCTGTCCTATGATAGAGCAAGCTTATCTTGTTTATGCCTATTTGTTCATCATTTTTCCCGCATGCGCTGAATATGTTTAAAAGGATTTTTCTTCGTCTTCAGGGTTAGCACTGCATGTTTATTGGTTATCCTTTCTCAACAATACAGGTACATCATATAAGTTCCTTGTGCATACGTTTTCTTTAAAGTAATTTTAGTTACTAGCAAAATCCTGTGGCTGTCTTTGCAGTCCTGGCTTCATTTTTTTGTCATTGCTTGGATTGGACATTGCTAGCCATTGGCTGCAAATGTACAGGTATATTCTATATAGCGAGGGCTTTATCTTTAATTTAATATAAAATTCTCTGAATGATATATTATTTGTACTATAATTAGGTTAACAATGATAATATTACTAACATGCACATGTGCATAATATTATGTTCAGAACATTCAGCAACTGGATGACATTGCAGTTTAATAAATACGACTAATCTACAGTTTAAGAACACTCATTGCATAGTGCCTAGTAATTGAGTAAATACTTGCACTGTACAAATTTCAGCATAAAAGCAACATCTTAGATGAAGCCATTGTGTGCTTGAACTATTTAGCTGGCAATAGCACGCTATATGTTTATGTTATATAGCAATAACCAATAACATGAAAATTGAAATACAAGAAATATTAGACCCCTATTAGAGACACTTTTAATTCAAGTTTAATTTTTTATTGACTTTAAGAATAGCATTACAACATAATAACCCTACTTTTTCTGATCCTTGAAGAACAAAGCATGATACATTCTGTTTATTCTCATGGCTTCAGATTCAGCAATGTTGGCACTGTTAACCAATAAGATTGGCTATTAAATCAATAATTATTTTATCAAGCACAGTAGTACCATGTTATTTGGAAGATCACTCCTTTCTACAGAGAATGGTTTGATCTGCCTGTTGAAATATATTAGATGCTACTTCTGTCCCTTAACCACATCTGCAAAGGCATACAGTGGTATCCTCATCCAATATCTCTACTTTGAAGAAAATATGTATAATTTGCTAACCCTTTCCTTTTCCAAATTTTGATATATTATTTTGTTATTTCTTTTAGATAGACATTACAATTCTGTTCATTTTGTGTTCCAAACTTCCAATATCTCTGCTTGTTTTTCTTTTAGTACTTTCTTATCAGGCAAGACCAGTCATAAAGATGTTAAAGACAAAAGTAGCTGGCTGTTGAAGGCATATTATAAACATCGACCATTGATGGCATTCTGTTGTGTGGGATCTGAGGTTATAATTTAACAAACAATTGATTGATGGTCAATTTATTTATTTGATTTTCTGCCTGTTGCTATTTCGAACCTTTTTTTGGGTATAAATTTGAATGAAACTGATATGCATGTTCAGGTTCTGTATATTATACTTTTTCTTCTTCATGAAGAGCAATCTAAGAGTCTGGTTACTGTAAGTCATACTGTATTTTGCTATCTTATTAAATACAATCTGTAATCAGCTCAGAAGTATTTTTATTATTTATTGTAGGTTTGTTTGCATGCTGTGAAAGATAACATATTTCTATCAGTCCCATTATGTTTGTCTTTCATTGGATGCACCATCAAGCAAGCAGTTAATATCATACAGGTATGCATAAAATTAAGGATGATGGTAACATGTACCCAAGGGGAACACGTTAACTCATTAGATATATATACGCACACACACACACCTTTATTAATAATTGGAATAGAATAACAAGTTTTTTGTCTGACGGTGAGGCCATGAGGTCACACGTTTGAATTTGGTTTAATGCAAAAATTAATTTGTATTAATTCATAAATTTGGAATATTATTGCAGCTATAGGTTCGAGTCTCCACGATGACGAATCTTTTTCTTTCGTTTTGAAATTGGGTAGTTAGGTGGTAGTACATGCTACTTATACTGGACACGATCACTAAAACATGTAATTGTTAGCGGATTGATAATGGTAATTACCCATGCATTGACATTGTATTTTTTCAATCACCGACGTGGGCACAGATTAACAGTACAGCAAAAAATAAAAAAGATCAATGATTTTAATTGCTAAAACGCATTCTGTCAAGTCGAAATAACTTTTTTTTTTCCTCTGCAAATTCTTAGCATTCGTGTTTTCGTTAGAGTTTTTTTTTGAGCTCTTATTTCATCCGGTGAAAGCCTCTCTACATTGATGGCTTACATAAACAATTAAAACTGATTCAAGCATCCAATGGCTAAACGAGGTTTAGTTGATCTGGCTTCACTCTGCTGACATTATTTAGCGTCATTAGGAAATGGATATCTCATCTAGTTTACATTTATTTTGTCAGTTGATTTTAGATTTTAAGTTAAACTATTAGTGGATTTACATATATTTTAAGCATTCATGTTGGCAAAACTTTAAGGTAGTCAGTCTCATGTTTTTTCAATGTTACTTGGTAGAGTATTTCTTGCTTGCATTTATACATCATGTATAGCCTTATGCTTAGACACGTATGCATACATTAAGAGTAAAGACTTCCGTCTTTAAGAGAAATTACCTAGGAAGAAACAAACACAACAAAGTAATAATAAATAAATAATATAGGTGGGAACTAGAGCCTCATTCTCCTAACTTGTCAACCTGAGAAATTATGTGTTTAATCCTCCAAAACATGGCTATGGATGAATATCTGTATGTGAATATATTTTATTGAATGTTAAAATCAATTCACTGTCAGAACAGCATATTTTTTACGCATTTGTGCCCTTAGGTAACAATATCAACGATGGCCAGCATGTGATACGGAGGCTATATTGCTTTTATTTTTTATTTCTTTGTTGAGGATGCTATATAACCCAATGAGCTATAAATGAATCTTCTTGTGATTAAGCTGGATGGAATGTCATGCCTCCGGTATTTATATAAAAAGCGGTTTCATAAACCGTTAGGGCAAACATATTGGGGGAAATCATCTTCAAATCTGATACCAATTTCTTCGTATTGTTGAGGCTCATATATAACCAGTTAAGCTGTAAATTAATCTTCTTGTAATTAAGCTAGGTGGAATGTCACGACTTTCTTAGAGTGTTTTTAGGACAAAGAGTTGAGTGAATTTACGTTCTTGGGACATTTTGAACTACGATTTATAGGAGATGCTATATTGTAAATGTAATTATTTGCTTGGTGTAGTTTTTGTTGTTATATTATATTTCTATGTCAGTTATTCTTGATTAAATTAATAGTTTAATATTAAATTATTTTAATTAAGTGGTAATGAATTATTATGAATAATTAAGTAATTAATTAATAAATATATGTTATTCTATTTTGGTTACGATCAATTAAATAATTGGTTAATCATTTAAGTATCATACGTAAATAAGCGATTTCTTAATTATTATACATTTTTGAATAGTTATTTAATATAATAATTATTTAATATTATTAATTAAATAATTCATTTTTTAAGTATTATAAATGGAAATGGGCATATTGGAAATGGGTAGATATGAATTGTCATATTATCCACAAGATAACTCATTATTTAATTATTACAAATGAACGATTTGTCGTAAAAATCAAATGTTCATTGCTGTGATTTTTCTCTGTACAAGGCATGATGATAATAAAGATTACTTATATTTACGAGCAAGTAGTTCCTGAATCAGTTGGTAGACTGCATCCACAAATTGTGTTGCATGCTTCATGGCCTAGTGGAAGAGAGGCGTGTCTAATATTGCGTTAGGATTAGAAGTAGAAGTATAAGCAATAGAATTATAAGCAGAAAAACTAGGAGCAAGAGGAGTATGAGCAAAACAAGCAGAAGGAGCGGGAGCAAAGTAGATCGAACTCGTGTGCTAAGATGTTGTCGAGATATGGGAGAATGCCTTCACAATCGGCGGTTCTCCATTGGTGGGGATGAAGTAAAGTAATATCATCAGAATCATACGGATAAAAAGTGCTTGTATTGAATTGTCAATGCTCTCCACTTCTTGGGCAATTACCCTCAACCTCTGGCTGCGAGGGGAACAGTGGAAGCTAGAATCGATCTCCCTAATCAACCTGCTAACTCATCTACATATGTTGTCATGGAAATAGTTGGATTAATATCACTTCCACGGCTAGCATATGAGGAGGAAATTGACGTTGGCAATTTTAGATACTTTCGAAAACTCCAAAGGATGCATATATCCGAAGATGCACTTGGTTGGATTAGCAGATGTCTACCTCTTCCGCTAGGTGTTATCCTATTTGTTTACTACTGTTTTTTTGAATTCTTTGTTGGAGTAAGAACCGATTCCATGAAAGTTCATTCTAGCTTAATTTTCTTTCTGTCATGTGGACTTAAAACAAATTTTAGTTAACGTTTCAGTTATCTTTTTGGGCCAGTTAACTGTTGTAGAGTCTGGAGAAGAATTTGAGGCAGATAAAGGGAAACATATTATTTTCTTGAGAATAAAAATGATATTTTATTCAAGCAGAACACTCGATTTGATGCTTTGGGGTTCGTACCCATGACAATTTGGAACCTTACTCTAAAGTGTCGTACCACTTGAGTTTGAGGTCCTTGACCCGATTTTTAACATATGAAAGTTATAATTTGTTTGTTTTTTCAAAATAGAAATATAATTAGCTATTTATAGGATTTGAGGGGAGAGTCATAAGGCCTTACGTCTGATGTTTCAATATGTTAAGTGCTGGGACAGGGAGTCATATATTGAGGTGGCCATGCTCAGTTTGTTATGCAGAAATTTCAAACTACATACTTTCCAAAACAAACACCTTTATCTACTCTTGTCTGAATGTGTGTATCTCAAACTTATCTTTTCCCAGAGCAAGAGTATTCTTCGATCAGACATAATATCTATTTTTAACATGAGCCTCCAATTTCCAATGTTTGATTGATAAAGAAAGATGTTTTGCATAGGAGGTGTAAGTCCATCAGATGTGCCCATTGATCTGGTCATAGTGCCTTGGACCTGTCCTAAATATGTATGGAAAAAGTGGGTTTCAACTTCCATAAGCCAATAGGGGAAATTTCTGAAGGGAAATAATCTTGAAAACTAATACAAACATCGTTGTGATATTTCATACTTATAAATTTTACTCCATTTTGATTTTAAGTATGTCTGCTTTTGCCGTCTATTATTAGCTTTATTACCTTTTTCAATATATTTGATAGCTAGAATCATGATTGTAACATCTAAGGGTACCTATAATAGTGATATACATACCCTCAAGGAGAAAGTTCCCACTGCATGCAAGAAACCATATGAATACACGTGGTTAGATTTTTCTGAAGGCTAGCTGACAACTGATTCAAATTTTCAACTAGTTACAAGTTTTGTTTGAAGAATACTTTTTACACATTCAGTGTCATTCAAGTAAAAATATAATCGTTTAAGGATCACTAGCTCAAGTGACAAGTGAAATAATGCTTTAGACTAGGATTTTAAGGGTCATCTGTTCGATCCTCTTAAGACATTGAAATGAGTGCTCTGGTGTGTGGAGTTCGTAAGATGTGTAAAGAAATAAAAAATTTAGAAGCCTAGCTGCATAATTGTAGAAATTTAAAGAAGTATGGTAAGATTTTATGATAAAAGTAGATAATTCATACCGTTCTTTAAAATTTAATAATATGCTATACCTGGAAATTTAGTCCATATCCCTATTTCTTGGAGAACTTTTCTCCACATCCCTCATTGAAAATGTGAACATCTGTTCACCATTTCAATATTCAATGTAGTTATTTTCTTAAGACTATTTTTTCTGTTATTTTGTTTTGATATTTGTGGTTTTAAATATTTGCAATGCAAATACATGTAGTGGCAAATGCTTAATGAAAATACTAGTAGCATATATTTTTTATGTCATAATCATAAAATTTTATAGATGATAATTGAAAAATAAAATAAAAATGTAACACTATTTTCAACAGAACTTGACAAATAGAGAAAAGATACGATTTATATTATTTTAATGGAAGGGATGTCGACCTTGATGTATTTCGGAGCACAGATGTGATCCAATATTAGTTGTCATGTTTTACTAAAAATCATTTGATTATGTTTTTGGTAACACCAGAATTATGGAATATTATTTTTTATAAAAAGAGTGGTAATTTATTGAAGCAGAGCATTTATTTTGATGTCTTGAGGTTTAAATTCATGACCTCCGGAACTTGTGTCTAGAGCGTCCTACCACTTGCCACTTGAGCTGCTAGTCGTGGATGAATATTATTAAAACTCACAAAATGATATGAATAGACTAAGAAAAGAAAATAATTGTTTTAATCGAAAGAAGTCAGGTTGAAAGAGGGTAAAGTTGGGAGGTCAGAAAGGCTGACAAGTAAAGAGGCAACTGACTGACAAAATCATATGAAAATGCAGTAAATAAACAGCTCAACTTTAAAAATTACTTTGTATTTTTTCAGTCACTTGAACCCTATATTTCCATTTTTTTTGTAAATTAAATTTGATCTCGCAAAGCATGTGCAAGTAATAATGGAAGGGGTCAAATCATAATACTGTGAACAGTATATTATATTAAGTGAAAACTTTAACCGTTACCTCCTTATGTCAAAACAAATTGGAGGGTATTAAACTTCTACCCAATATTGGTTTAAGGTGGGCCTCCTGGGATGAGCAATATTGGTTAGAATCGAATAAAATGAATCAGTTCATTTTGGTTGGTTAAATTGACTTGTGATTGGTTTGTAAAATGATTTATTTCGATATTGATCTAACCGAACTTTTGTTGCATAAATAAATTTTGTAATGATTTAACACTTCCATAAATTAGTTTAGTAGTCAAAATAATCTTTATATACCAAATAAATTAGTTTAGTAGTCAAAATAATCTTTATATACCAAAAAATATAGATGCTAAAGTTAGAAACACACTAATCATAACTTGTTTTTTTCCTTTTGTACATTGAACATTTTAATCATAAATTGTAATACATTTTTAGTTTGATCAAACTGCGATCAAATTAGTTAATTGAACTAATTTAATTGGCTTGGTTCGGTTTTCTTTTTTTAGTTTTAGTTCAATATAATATTTTTATCTGAAAATCAACCCGACCAACTGAACATGCACCTTAGTTGCACCTTAATAGTCTCTACTCCATATGCCATGAAATTCTTCATTTGCAATGACTAGTATCTACCATTATTCAATTTGTTGGTTATAAACTTTTGTTATTTGCATTGTTCTACACGAGTTTTGCAATATTATAAAGGATGTTGGCATACATACGAAGAGTGATAGTTCTTGTAAGCAAATGTGAAATAAAGGCTTAGTGTTTCAAAGGATATTGTAAGCAGTATATGTTAAGATAAAAATAAACAGTATATGGTAGGATAAAAATAAACATGGTAGTGTAATGTAAAGTGAAATTGCTATAAAAACATGGTAATGTAATGTAAAGTGAAATTGCTATAAAAATAAACATGGTAGTGTAATGTAAAGTGAAATTGCTATAAAAACTAATTTAAACCGAAATGTTATACTATTGAAATGCATTTGAAAGACAGTTTAGTTCGAGGACTTATGGGATTATTCAAAATAAATATGCAAGGCTGTCAATGGATACCGGAAAAACAGATACGGATGCGGATATGAAGGCATCCATGTCTAAAAATTATTCGTCTGGTTTTTGTCCATATTATAATTTATTTGTATATTTTAATCAAGGTTTGAAAACTCGGTTTCGGTACCGGTTTCGGTCATTTGTAAAATTTCGGTTTATTTCGGAAATTTCGTTGGTTTCGGTTTCGGTTCGGGTGACGTTAGCTTAATTTTCCATTGTATTTAAAATTATAAATATATAATTATAAAAGATAAAAATAAGTTAACCTAATAAACTAAAATTTATTACACTAAATTAAACTTCAATTACACATTTAACTAAACCAGCCCAAAAACTAAACACAACCCATATTAAATAACCTTTAATTACTTTAGTGAAATAACAAATCCGACCCAACAAACTCTTTCCCTCTCCAAAAATAGTACTCCCCCTTCTCCTTTTCTCTTCAAATTCAAATTCGACTTGGGGCAAAAAACTAAAGCACTTCAACGTAAAAAAATAAAATAAAAATAAACCACCGCTTGCTATTCAAGACTAGTTCAAATCGATTTGGATGCTCGAACAACACAAAAATCGACGAATAAAGATCTCAATTTGATGAGATAAGTATTTGATTTCTATGCCATATTTTGTTATTTTGGGTTCTTGTTGGATTCTTTGCTTCTTTTTGATGTTATCACATGTCCATGTTCGATTTAGGGTTTTGTATAATTTTTGATTAGTTGAACAAACCGAAACCGGATTTTTACTTTGATTTCGGATCGGACGTCGCCGGTACCGATCCGTACCACCGTAATTTCGGGGTACTGGATGATATCTCAGACCTTGATTTTAATGCTACAGAAGATATGAATTTTTTTAAACTAAGTTAATAATTCATATTGTATGCATTTAAACGTATTAATTGCTCAGAACTATTTATCATAATTATATTGTTGATTCTGCATGCTTTTATAATTAGAGGATCGAAATTTTTCTATGTTAAATTTTTTTTTTCTATTTATGTTTTTTTGATTTATTAAATCGTTAGCGAATCAGATAATTATCCGATATCCGTCCGTATCCGCGAATGTGGATATTGATAGCCGAAAATGATTTCGGATGTGGATGCAGATATAACAACTAGTTGCATCCAAAAGTATTTGATAGTCCTATAAATATGCAACATTTTAAGATATTATATGCATGAAATGAGAAAATAGCATTTTTAAATAACATAAATGAGTGATATAAATAAAATAGATTTGTTATTGGGAGGGAATGATATTTTTGAACAACACTGTTGGATGCAACTAAAATTCGCTTTTATGCATATAAGAAAAACTTAAAAATGATGTACAACTTGAGGTGTGAAAATGCCTTTGTATGAGATTGTTGTCTGATAGTAAGTTGGTGTCTTTTTCTTCCTTTTTTTTCTATTTAAAAAAATATATGTATACTACAAATAAAATATTTTTGTCAAAGACCATTAGCTCAAGTGACAGTGATATGACGTTGTAGGTTGATGTCTTAGATATCATGAGTTCAAATCTTCAAAACGTAAAAAATGAACGATATGCTAGAATAAAAGTATCATTCTTACTATAAAAAGTAGCATTTTAGTCCTTAGATGAAAAATAATAGAAATATCCACAATCACAATAGTTATTCTTCAGATATCTCGTTTTTCATATATCGGTTGAGATCTCGGTATCTCGACAAGATCAAATTCTGATATCTCTGCGGATATTAACATTTTCTGTAGCAACTTGATTGATGAGAATTAAAATTGTGTGATAAATAGCTTACAAATTTTTTTTACATATGCATGCGACCAATCGAAATTGGGGGGTTTTTACATTAATAAAAGCATTGGTGCAAGCCATATTGCTTGCACACATGCACATAACTTGAGATACGATCGGTTGCAAAAAAACTAAAAGTTTTGGAATTTTATAAATGTTTGTCCAGTTGCCTCCCCGTATTAGAGGGTCACTAGCCATATTTTGTGTGGAATTGGTTTTTGTTTCTACAAGATTCGAATAGTCAATTTTGTAGCAAAAATTCGTGAACTATAAAATTTTGCAGTCAATTTTGTAACAATATTCCTATCTCGTTTGTCATTAAACAAAATAACTATATAGTAGGATGGAAAAATATTCATAGAGGAGAAAAAAGAATTCCCATTTCATATGGATCAAGAGAAATTAGTAATGATATTTCCCTATTATATTTTAATACGATCAATATTGTTAGTGTTTGATTCATTTGAAAATAGAATATGACTAGACTTGAATAGGAGATGACCAAGTTCGATTAGAAAGATGTTTGATTGTGATTTCATGATGGTTTGATTTGTTAGAGAATTAGGGGGATTTTAATATATGTAACTTAATTGAATTTGGTGACATAGGTGCAATTTATGAAATTTCTCAATTTTTATGTGTAGTTTGATTTTGAATCATAAGATGATTTAAATCAATTAGAAGTGGAATTAGATGATTTGAAGTAGAAATAACAAAAAAACAAATTAAATAAAACATTGTTTCTAAGATAGTATTTATAGATATTATTGTGCATGCAAATCAATTTTAGGGATAACATATAGCCCGGGATGTTCCCGAAACGAACGTTATGTCCGAAATGTGAATCCGAGATGGACGTTCAAGATGCACTCATCTTATTCGAGATCTTCCTCGATACGAAATCATGTTTCTAAAATTTCCAAGACAAAACGTGAAATCCAAGATTCAAACCTTGATATTATTCACTAGGCATCTATTAATTGATATTATTTATCAAAAAATTCACCATAACCATATATACATATGCATTTTGAGTAAATCTCACCAAGTCTTCAGGGTGATATAAGTACTAGGGAAAATGCAGAGCATAAAGTTAAGATTTATGTTTATTGAAATGAAAAAGTATGAAGTGTTATGTGATCAAAGTCTGCATCAGATGCTATATATAATTATCGAACTTAGGTTAATCTTATATTATCACATGATACTGAAGGTAACAGTGACATGATTAAAACTTAAGCTGTTGTAGTTGTATTATGTTGAAATTAGAGGACATGGATGTAAACAAAAAACCAAAACTAAGCAGATCTTTGTAGAGTTTTATCTATGAGAAATCTTTTGTGTCCGTTCATAATAGGTCAGTGGACGTAGTTAGGGGGCTTGAGGTCATAAACAATGGAGGATGGAATTTTAGACAAACAATGCACTGAAAGTTATGAGTGTCATGATATCTATGAGCTGTATGATGTTAAAAGCTAGTATTTAATGTTGTCGTAATTGTATAATCATTTACATATAGCCGAGCCTGTTTATTATGATTAAGGTTAAGATTGTGATGCGGTTTATCCTTGAGAAATCTACGTGTATATACCATAAACAATTCATTAATTTTGTCCTCAAATTGCCCAGCATACACAAACAAAGCAAATGTTTGGATGCTCATGCAAGGAGAGACCTTATACATAGTGTCTTTTGAAATAAATCAAGAGCTCATAAATTTGCAAACTCCAAAGCTCATTCCCTTTTAATGATTATAAGCTACAGCTTAAAAATATATAAAGAACTGTATTGTTCAAGATTTGCAGTTGAGACGCACAAAGAAGATTATTTTTTGTGAACAATAAGGTTAATGATAAGTAAACACTCCTTAATTTTGTATCATAGAATCATTTTTCGCCATGTGCTTTGAGTAGGTAAATTTAATTGCTATCTTTCGTAATTTTATGATAAATTATGATGAATACATATATGTATTGAAAAGAAACTCCATTTTTGTACATTTTACTACTAACTAAAAAATTAATCCGGAATTCATCATTTCAATGGTTATCGTAGTGTATATATGCGTGTGTGTGTTTTTATAGACACGGTTATCTTATTTCTTACATCACGTGCATACATATGCACATGGTGCCTGTAATTACTAATTTCTATCTCTACTACTAATAAAGGAAATTCGTTGAACTAATTTACTCGGTGTAAATTCTAAAAATGCCCTTGCTTTCCGGCGCTCAAACAAAATATCAACGTATACAATAACACAAACAGCCTGTGTGCGAAACATGGGCACGTACTAGTAATATATAATACAAATACTTTGTATCTGAGGTTTTTTTGATTCACTTGACATTTTGTTACCCCATAAATTTCAATGGGTAGTTATTATTTTTGATTCACTTGACAGCAGTATCACATTGTTTAATCAACAAATTAAATTAGTATTATGGCGATTCATTATTATCCCTATTTCTCAATTTCTAATGCTGCCGACCTCTTTCTTTGTATGTCTTGGCATTTACCAATCATTATTATATTACTTAAAATAATAATCTTTTTTTTAGCAGTTAATATATCTGGTTATGAAAAAGTTTTTGATGATATAGTCCGGAAAATTTCTCTGAATATTTTACTTGGTTCATTGTATTTATAACGATTTCTCCATAGTAATAAGAACACAAGTTACATCTTTATGCTGACTGCATGGGTTTTATCATTTTCCCTAGATGAAGACAGCTGCAGATGTATGTGTTCTTTATGATCTGCAAAGAAAGGAGAAACCTTAGCCATTCACTATTGAAGATTCACTATCATAGGTTGTGCACGTTGCAAAAAATCTCTGATTCAAGAAGATTATACACATACATTAGAATGGGGTAATATTGACTGTTTCAGAATGAAAATTATCGTTTTCCTTTCTTTGTTTTTTGTTTTATTGCTTTTTTAGGCGTACCGTCATGTAATTCATAGTAACTAGTATCATTTGTCTGATTTTTTATCCTGTTATATATCATTGTTCTTTTGTGAAACTTTGATAGCTTGCCGTGACTGTAACAGACCATTATTACTGTGATTTTCATTATTTGTCAAATTATCAGTATTACTAACCTTTTTAGAGTTATTGCTTGTCAGACTTTGCATCTTTGGCAATGCATTTGCTATCTGCTTTTGGCAGAGTGATAAAAACACCTGATGGTGGTGTGTCATAATTTTACATCTAGTAATTTAAATAATTAATTTGCTAATTGATATGCTTATTGATAACAAAAGATTAAAAAATTGGATTGCAGAGTAACTTTGGAACTGTTATCCGGTTTTTAGAGTTATGTTCTGCGAACTACTAGGAATAGTGTTCGGAGCTCGATGGATGAAAGATGGAAGACCCAAGGAAGATGTGACTGCTCTCCGTCGAAAATTCAAGTTGGTATGCAGATAAATTTATCGATCTAGGGGATTCATCTTCCTCTGCCTTTTTGAATCTGAAATTAGACTTTGTATCTGGATATCTAGCGATTTTTCATTTTTTCTATAAATGCATCATTTATGGCATTGAAGAAAGGACTTTTGGCACTTTGCTTTCTTTATCTTCTATCTTTCCTAAACCATAATTGTCGAGAAGCTACTCTTCGCTATTCTAGGCTGTTAGACTTATCAAACCCTTGTACCAGTGACTAATAATCTATAATCAATAACAATACAATGGACGTATGTCTTGGACTAACCAGTAAGTTTTTTAGTGTTCTCTTTGTTTTACTTTCAATTTTTGTTAAATCTCAATATTTATATTCTTTTTGGATGTTGTGCCATTTCTAAACTTATCATTTTGGCGTTTTCATTGAGAAAAGTAATTCTTAGGCGTAGATCTAGCTTCCCCTTGAGGATTGAAGTGTTAGAGTGGATTGAAGCGTTAGAGGTTAGGTCTAGAAGATTTACATTAAGGAACATGAAGAATTTGCATAAAAAAATTAGTAGCACCATTAAAGAAATCTGGTAGTAAGAATTTGCATACAAAAATTAACGGCACCATTAAAGAAATCTGGTAGTTCTGGAGCAGTAGATGGTGTAGATGAATGAGCTTCTCATTATACAGAGGTTAGCAACCAGCACAGTAGCAATGGCATGACCATCTGTCCTGCAGGAGACGGTCACGAAAGTGGAGTTTGATAAGTTGATGGCAGAACAGAATTAGAAGATGGTTGATAGGAAAAATGCTCTATTGGAAAAGATGGACGTTAGCATAGCTTTCCTGATCCACCAGTCATGGAGAACTAGGAGGAGCACGACCGAGACTTCACCTGCCAGATCTGAATAGGAAAACTCCTCCGTTTTCAGTTAGAATCGATGAGATGGAAAACAGAAGCAGAAGGAAAAGCCTACTGGAGCAGCATGGATGTAACGATCGGGAAATTTTCGACTCTCGAAGATCGACATTAATACGTCCACTGTATCAACTGCCGAACAATCGAATGTCGGAAAACCGAACCGTTAGGGTTAAAGAAGAGGTAGATGATAGAAGAAGAAAGAAAGAAGAAGCAACATAAACAATAACAGAATCTTACAATCGCAGCTCAGCAACATATAATATATCAATGAATAATCTTTATAACAAAGAATCATATCTGTTATTACATTACATTATCAGAGTTTACAACAAACAGTGAAAAAGAAATACAATATACTAGTTGATACGCCATGCCATTCAGCTTGCTCCTGATCTCCATAGCAACTCCTGAATTACAGAATATCCTGATAACCTGACTCAAGACTGCTCGTGTTAAAATTATTGGGCACACAGAGTTTAGGAAGGGAACAATAAACTCTAGGTTAGTCATGGGACTGGTGTGAGAACTTAAAACAGCTATATCTTTAAAACAAACAAAGAAATATTTTAAAATCGATCAACAATGCTTTTGGAAAATGGAACTACCATAAGGCCTCCCGCACACACACAATGCAAACGTAGAATCGGAGGAGATTTCTCCTTATGATAGTCAAACATGCTTGATACGCAGAAAAAAAAAATTTCTTCGATATTATTACTATAAGTGCAAAGTGTAGGAAAACATTTCGAAAGTATAATATAAATCTTAGCCAACGTAAGACCATTATCGTATGCCTACTATAGCTACCATGTTCAATAGCAGGTTACCGCTACATTCCATGGCAGGTTATACAACTAAAACCGTACATGCCTCGTATTGTTTCTTTGGATTTACCAACAAATGGTCAGGCCAAGAAACTTCCCATTGCCACATGGGTACGTCTCTGGAAAGACGCCTCGAGAACCTAACCGGATCTCTGCCAACACAAGGCCGGGTTACCTCTAGCTAGGTAACTACTGACACGAGTATGTCATCCTCCGGTCGTAACCAACCTTTATCCCGGGATTCACCAACAACCACAAAGAAATAAATTTGCAGCAACCACATAGCTTAAGTATCAGGGCTCCATACCATAATACCACCTCTATCCAGAAGGAAATGAACATACCCTATGGGGGCGCTATCCCCAAATAACCTTACTGCATTCTTCTTGTTTTGACCATTTTCGGGGTGTGAGGTCAGACGAAGTCTCGTCCACAAAGCTACGCTTTTCATAAAAGCCACGCTTGATCAACAAATGATCAGCAACACTCAGCATGTCATGTTACCAAATTGGGAATATATCACTAGTAACCATCAATTACATAATCTCTGAGCTCGCACGTCTCAGAGAAGGGTGTTAAGCTAAGAGAATAAATTCTCCGCCACCAACGGAAATGTATTTGATAGAAACCAGGTTTACATCTCAAATTGTAACGTCAGACACACATCCATACAAATCCGTTTCGGGATCGAACGGAGCCGAAGGCACTTCCAAAGAAGCCCTTGCAATCCGGATATTCACTAATCACGTCCGGAATTTCCATCACAAAGGGTGATAAAATCTCTATATCGAGGATCAGCCGATGCAAAGACATTCGACGGTAATCCTTCCGTTTTGAAAACATCCGATCTTCAACACCGGTCTTCAAATGCTATCCATTACGACGTATCACTATTCGGAATGAGATTCATGACCCAAAGGTCCTCTCCCGGCTAAACCGAATAACGAGCGTTTATTTTAAAATAAGTGTAGCTTTTAAATTCAAGCAAATCACAACAAATACCCATTTAAAGGTAAGCATTGATAGTCGGTTATTTAACTATCAATATATATGCACAACATCACCAGATTCCAAATAATTTTTCAAATTATTTAATTTTCAAAAATATCTTTACACGATATATTTTACCACTTCAACCATTTGAAAACAAATTTTCATCAAATATTCACTTTCAATTTATCTTTAAAAGATATAATCTCAAAACATTTCACTTCATATTGGAAAACATTTCCATACTTATTTAATAATAAGTAATTCACAAATCTATTTATTTTCAACATTTGAAAAATATTCAATATACTTAAATCACAATTAAGTATAAAATTTATTCTTTAAGGAAAATATTCTCTTAAACACGTTTATTTGGGTCAAAACGAATGTTGCGTAAAATATTGTTACGACAACCCAAAATCAATAGCATAGGGATTCGAAAATACGATAGTAGATATATAAATCCCAATACTATACAAAAACATTTCCTTTCGAAAATCATTTACTATAACCACAGTGTTATAGTCCATCTTTTCCTTATTTCTCGAAAACATCTATTTCAACAATGAATGTTGAAATCTATGGTTTCGATCCTTAACACATTTTAAAACAACTTCAAATCGTTTTAATTCTATTTAAAAGATCACTTCCTAAAACATTTCTTTAATATATTATTCACCGTCCAATATCGTGAATATAAATCGTTTACCAAATTCAACACTTCTACATATTTAATTTAGAGGATTATCCACTGTCCAAAATCGTGAATATAAACCATTTACCAAATTCAACACTTCTACATATTTAATTTAAAGGATTATCCACCGTCCAAAATTGTGGATATAAATCGTTTACCAAATTTAACACTTCTACATATTTAATTTAAAGGATTATCCACTGTCCAAAATCGTGGATATATCTCCTTTAATAAGCTTTCATATTTACTTATCAAATTCAATTGGTTTTGGATTTATAAAACAACGTTTATAAATTCATGTATATATATATATATATATTTTATAAAAACTTCAACTTATAAAATCCCTTAATTAACAAATTCTATTTGTATCTCATTTAAATGCCAAAATCCAATTCATAAGTTAATTACTTATAATCTCTTTTATTTTACAAAATCTATTCATTTTACACTTCACAATTTATAAATCTATAAATTTCATTCACTTATGAAATCCATTTATACTTCATTTTAACACTTGTAAAAACTCGTTTTATAATTTCAATATTTTAATTTATAAATATCAATTTTATAAATCTTTTATATAAACCATTTATAATAATTCAAAAATCCCAATTTAAACCATTTTACAAATTAATCAACTACTTATTTCAATAATCACATTTCAGTTATATTTCACAAAAATCATAATTTTTATAACATAAAAATTATAACGTTTATTTATTTAAAATGTATCAATTCCAAAATTCAATAAAACGTATACTTTCAAAAATCACTTGAAAATCCTTTTAAATTCGAAATCATTACTTTAACATTTTTAAAACTCCAAAAATAGGCCCAATGCTGCCACAGCACCAATACATCAACCACGGTATCCAAACATCATATATCAATATGATAACAGAATATATCGCAAATATCTGTAAATAAATCAATACTGTTGATGAATCCAGTTGGATCCCTCCAACCTGTTTCCTTGCATCCACAGATGTTAGCACAATACCAATCCCGTTTCAAGATGGAATATCGCGGTACATGGGTTTATGTAAAATATTATCCGCTATTATGCGGCGCAATAGGGTCTCATCCGCTATATAATGCGGGAAATCAACTCCAAGTACATATATAATACCAATTCCACTTCACGGTGGAATATCGCGGCATATGTGTTTAATATAATAACCTCCGCTTAATATACGGCGTATAAGGTCTATTTCAAAACAATAGATAAAAGTTTATCATTCAATCACACAATCAAGCAATTTTAAATCTAACTATTAAAAATTTAAATCGAAACACAATTCGATTGAGTGAGAAGTTCTCACCTTACTTCCAATAACAGTTGCAGTGTTTTATTTCGAATAAAATTAAACGAGCGTTTAATTTTACCCAAAATTCATACTAGCTCCAACCAACTCCAATCTAGCTTCATTGCGTAGTGCTCGTGAATACGAACCCAACGCAATTCGTTTCGTGATTTTCGACCTCGTATGAAAAAGTTATTGCATTTTAAACATCACACGATTTATATATAAATTAATTTACAATTTCTTTTTTTTATTGTTTAAAACCTTAAAAATTCTGGACCGTTGATTTTTAAATCCCAGATCCAAGCCGTTGAAGCCTTCTTCTTCCATCTTGTTTCAAGGCCGTGAGTATGAAACCCAAAGCCGCCTCTAACCCTAATTGCCACGGCCTCCATCGATCTCTTCGACGACGATCCACCGCTGCCAAAAGAGAGCACGACCCCAACTCCATGCTCGGCCAGAGCCTTGCCAATCTCGGCGCCTCCAATGCCAAGAAAACCGAACCCAAACACCATACGAACGCGGCCAATTTCCCGTTGATCCACCGCATCGTTTTTGATCATAGCCGTTGATCTAGAAGATCTTGACGTCTCTTCAACTACGTAGTTGAACGTTTGTCCTAATTGTTTACGGATTTAAAGAAAATGAGGGAGGAAGAGGAACAATTTTCGGCCATTAAAATAAATGGAGAATTAATTTAAAGGACAAAATTTCTATATTTTTTGCTTCAAGGACACGATCTCAATATTTTTACCACAAGGACAAACATTCTTCTAAAATTTATTCACAAGGACAAACGTTTTCCAAAATTATTCATAAGGACAATAAAACTGATACCGAGCTAAAAACTGATGCCTAAAAATTGCTACCGATAACTACAAACTGATACCTAAAAACTGCTATCAATAACTAAAAACTGATACCTACCGAAAGTTGTCCTTCAGGACAAAATATTAAAGGTCTGTCCTTGAGGCTAAAAAGCAGTGAAATTTTGTCCTTGACAATAATTTCCTGTAAAATAAAACTGGCGGCTAGGGTTTAAATGAATTAGGGTTTGTGAAAATAATGAAAATAGGGGGCCTTATATAGAAAATATTCGTGCACTATTCACCCGAAATTTTTCCGAACTCCAAACGAAGCGTGCCGCCTGGTATTTATAATGTTTTACCCCTATTCCGAACGTAATAAATATATATCGGGAGCCAATTCGATCGTATTTGGAAGATAGGTTTTCGAATCGACCATTTTAAATTTAAAATTCACTTAAAACGATTTCAGTGCGTTTTAGCTTGCCCCGGACAAACCGTAAATCCGATTGACAAGAAATTTGAAATCTTACAATAATTTAACATTACGGATCCGATGAAACTTGTTTCGTCGAAATTCGAGACTGTTTGAAAAATGACTATTTTTACTCGTCAATTAAATATTAAAATATTCAATTTCCACAAATTAACTTTTAATTCAATTTTAAAAGTTCTATAACATCATTCTAACTCCAATATAATTTAATACAACTTTACAAATATATTTTAATCAATTTAAACCCAATTTTCAATTATTTCTGTAATTTAAAATATTAAATTATCGATTTAGTTATCCAATTAAATCTAGATATTCGAAATAAAATTTATTCGACTTACAAATTTTACTTGTTAATATTTTAAAATCAATTAAATATACGAATTTCAAATGACAGAAATTCTGGGTCGTTTCAAACTTCCCCTCTTAAAAAAATTTCATCCTCGAAATTGCCAAGTAAGAAAAAGTTACAGAATCCATTAACTTTTCAAACATCCATTCAAATTAGATTTCAAATTCACTTAAGTGTTTAACTTTTTCAAAATTCAATAGTTAAACTTCTTATAAAAACTTTACTAAGTTTTCAAATCATACCTAGTTATCTTTTCAGAACCAACTATATCGTTTAACTTTTCACTCCAAAATCAAAGTTATAGTTTTCAAAATTTTCCAATTTTCTCAAAAATATTCTAACGCCTTAAATTTTCAGAAAATTTCGCCATAACCTCCTTTGCGCGGCTCGGTCCAAAAAAAATGGCAATATATATATATATATATATATATATATATATATATATATATATATATATATCACAAATATACATCTCATCAAAGTAATGAGGCATCCCGCAGGGAAAAAAGTGTAAAAGTACGATATGCAATCCGAGATATGTACCTTATATATTATTAGCGCGCATATACGGCTAATATAGCGTGAAAGCGAGCTCCCAAAGCGAAGCAAGTGCAATCCGCACCTACTAAATACTCAACAACAATGAGAAACATGTATATAGAAAATAATATCGATATACAACATATACCAGAAGCAACAACAATTTGTGCCAATATAGCAAATGCAACAAAAAGCAATAAATGCAACCACCAAACAACTATCATCCAACAACTTATCCAACAAATCCATATCAAATCAATATACATGCACTTCTCATTAATATTCAATGAATTGGTTATTCATTTAATCACATTTGATTCATTAACATTGGACTTTACTAACATTCATTTATTCATTTTCAACTAGTTTATATTCACTAATTTACATTCAAGTTAGTTCACTTCCACATTCAAATCAAATTACATAGCTTTCCATTTATCAATTCAATTTCATTAACACTTAATGAATTATATACAATCAACTAACAATCATATAACAACCAAATCATAACCAAATTATTAAATTCACATTCAATTTGGTTTAACACTTTTAATTCCAATTGGTTGATATTAAATTGACTTCCATTCAATTATTAATTTTTTTTCAACTTCATTAGCTTCTAATGAATTAACACTTACATTCATTATTCTATATCAATTATTTTACATTCGATTGATTAATATTCAATCCATTTATTTAACTTAACTTAAATTTTCACTTTATAAATCCAATTCAAATTCCAGTTCTAAAGTAAATTCTATTTAACTTTCCTTTAGTTAAATTTCAAATCATATATTTATTATGCTAACCCAAATTCTTTATTCTTTACCAAAGCCAAATTTATTATCTCATATCATAAGTTCAAAACTCGCTTTACTTACATTCATCAATTTCAACTTGAATTTATAATTTCAAGTTTGTTTATCACAACAAAATTTCTAATTTTCAATTTACCATGGTAGCAAATCCATTACACAGAAACTCAAAAATGATACTGATGATGCTGCAGTCATCACCCTTATTATTTTCCAGCAACAGTAGTGAATTCAATGCTTAATATTCTTTCAAAATTTTCCTTTTATTCATAAATCACCTTTATAAATCTTTTTCTTATATAATTTCACTATTTAACTTTTAATTTTTGAAAATAATTTCCAAAACAAACAAGATTCAACATTTTCAATTCATAGTTCAAATTCAATTTTATTTACAACTCATATTTATAAATATATTCATATAGTTTCACTTCTCATATATAAGATTATTTCACAATTGTAAATCACATTAATTATAATTCCATAATTAATAATTCATTTGCTTATACAATTATTCTTTTACAATTGTTGTTTTTATTTAGATTATTCAAACATCTTTTAATTAACTTATGTATATATTCTTACATTTTCAACAACCAAACAATCAATTTATACACTTTAATAATTTCTGAAAAATTATTTCCTTTATATGTAAAATATAATCGAGGTAAAATTATTTCATTTACCCAATTTAAAATGATACTATGTCGGTTTATCTCGTTTAAGAGTTTAGAAACCCTATCGATACAGTTGTACTTCTCGCACCGACCAGAATTCATAAACAGCTCAACGGATAAGCAAACACAATATAAAACATTTTTATATTCACTAACAAATACGCGCTCATATTTATTATTACACTCAACTCATTCTAGAGTACTACTGACTCTATCTCTAATGAGTAATTCCCAACAGAGCCAAGGTTGTCGCTTAACCAAATGCTCCGAATCCAAATTGTAACGATCGGGAAATTTTCGACTGTCGAAGATCGACATTAATACATCCACTGTATCAACTGCCGAACAATCGAATGCCGGAAAACCGAACCGTTAGGGTTAAAGAAGAGGCAGAAGATAGAAGAAGAAAGAAAGAAGAAGCAACAGAAACAATAACAGAATCTCACAATCGCAGCGGAGCAACATATAATATATCAATGAATAATCTTTAAAACAAAGAATCATATCTGTTATTACATTACATCACATTACATTACATTATCAGAGTTTACAACAACAAACAGTGGAAAATAAATACTATATACTGGTTGATACGCCATGCCATCCGGCTTGCTCCTGATCTCCACAGCAACTCCTAAATTCCAGAATATCCTGATAACCTGACTCTAGACTGCCCGTGTTAAAATTGGTGGACACCAGAGTTTAGGAAGGGAACAATAAACTCCAGGTCAGTCATGGGACTGGTGTGAGAACTTAAAATAGTTATATCTTTAAAACAAACAAAGAAATATTTTAGAATACATCCGCAATGCTTTTGGAAAATGGAACTACCATAAGGCCTCCCGCACACACACACAATGCAAACGCAGAATCGGAAGAGATTTCTCCTTATGATAGTCAAACATGCTTGATACGTAGAAAAAAATGAATTTCTTTGATATTATTACTATAAGTGCAAAGTGTAGGAAAACATTTCGAAAGTATAATATAAATCTTAGCCAACATACGACCATTATCGTATGCCTACTATAGCTACCATGTTCAATAGCAGGTTACCGCCACATTCCATGGCAGGTTATACAATTAAAACCGTACAGGGCTCGTATTGTTTCTTTGGATTTTCCAACAAATGGTCAGTCCAAGGAACTTCTCATTGTCACATGGGTACGCCTTTGGAAAGACGCCTCGAGAACATAACCGGAACTTTGCCAACACAAGGCCGGGTTACCTCTAGCTAGATAACTACTGACACGAGTATGCCATCCCCCGGTCATAACCAACCTTTATCCCGGGATTCACCAACAACCACAAAGAAATAAATTTGCAGCAACCGCATAGGTTAAGTATCAGGGCTCTATACCATAATACCCCCTCTATCCAGAAGGAAATGAATATACCATATGGGGGAGCTATCCCCAAATAACCTTGCTGCATTCTTCCTGTTTTGACCATTTCCGGGGTGTGAGGTCCGACGAAGTCTCGTCCATAAAGTTACGCTTTTCATAAAAGCCACGCTTTGATCAACAAATGATCAGCAGCACTCAACATGCCATGTTACCAAATTGGGAATATATCACTAGTAACCATAAACTACATAACCTTTGAAATCATACGTCTCAGAAAAGGGTGTTAAGCTAAGAGAATAAATTCTCCGCCACCAACAGAAATGTATTTGATAGAAACCAGCTTTACATCTCAAATTGTAACGTCAGGCACACATCCATATAAGTCCGTTCCGGGATCGAACGGAACCGAAGGCATTTCCAAAGAAGCCCCTGCAATCCGGATATTCACTAATCACGTCCGGAATTCCCATCACAAAGGGTGATAAAATCTCTATATCGGGGATCAGCCGATGCAGAGACATTCGACCGTAATCATTCCGTTTTCGAAAACATCCGGTCTTCAACACCGGTCTTCAAATGCTATCCATTACGACGTATCACTATTCGGAATGAGATTCAAGACCCAAAGGTCCTCTCCCGGCTAAACCAAATAATGAGCGCTTATTTTAAAATAAGTGTAGCATTCAAATTCAAGCAAATCACAACAAATACCCATTTAAAGGTAAGTATTGATAGTCGGTTATTTAACTATCAATAGATATGCACAACATCACCAGATTCCAAATAATTTCCCAAATTATTTAATTTCCAAAAATATCTTTACATGATATATTTTACCACTCCTAAACCATTTGAAAACAAATTTTCATTAAATATTCACTTTCAATTTATCTTTAAAATATATAATCTCAAAACATTTCACTTCATATTGGAAAACATTCCCATATTTATTTAATAATAAGTAATTCACAAATCTATTTATTTTCAACATTTGGAAAATATTCAATATACTTAAATCACAATTAAGTAAAAATTTATTCTTTAAGGAAAACATTCTCTTAAACACATTTATTTGGGTCAAAACGAATGTTGCGTAAAACATCGTTACGACAACCCAAAATCAATAGCATAGGGATTCGAAAATACGATAGATATATAAATCCCAATACTATACAAAAACAATTCCTTTCGAAAATCATTTACTATAACCACAGTGTTATAATCCATCTTTTCCTTATTTCTCGAAAACGTCTATTTCAACAATGAATGTTGAAATCTATGGTTTCGATCCTTAACACATTTTAAAACAACTTCAAATCATTTTAATTCTATTTAAAAGATCACTTCCTAAAACATTTCTTTAATATATTATTCACTGTCCAAAATCGTGAATATAAACCGTTTACCGAATTCAATACTTCTACATATTTAATTTAAAGGATTGTCCACTGCCCAAAATCGTGAATATAAATCGTTTACCAAATTCAACACTTCTACATATTTAATTTAAATGATTATCCACTGTCCAAAATTGTGGATATAAATCGTTTGCCAAATTCAACACTTCTACATATTTAATTTAAAGGATTATCCACTGTCCAAAATCGTGGATATATCTCCTTTAATAAGCTTTCATATTTACTTATCAAATTCAATTGGTTTTGGATTTATAAAACAACGTTTATAAATTTACATATATATATATATATATATATTATAAAAACTTCAACCTATAAAATCCCTTAATTAACAAATTCTATTTATATCTCATTTAAATGCCAAAATCCAATTCATAAGTTAATTACTTATAATCTTTTTTATTTTACAAAATCTATTCATTTTATAACTTCACAATTTATAAATCTATAAATTTCATTCACTTATGAAATCCATTTATATTTCATTTTAACACTTATAAAAACTCGTTTTATAATTCCAATATTTTAATTTATAAATATCAATTTTATAAATCTTTTATATAAACCGTTTATAATAATTCAAAAATCCCAATTTAAACCATTTTACAAATTAATCAACTACTTATTTCAAAAATCACATTTCGGTTATATTTCACAAAAATCGTAATTTTTATAACATAAAAATTATAACGTTATTTATTTAAAATGAATCAATTTCAAAATTCATAAAACGTATACTTTCAAAAATCACTTGAAAATCCTTTTAAATTCGAAATCGTTACTTTAACATTTTTAAAACTCCAAAAATAGGCTCAATGCTGCAACAGCACCAATACATCAACCACGGTATCCAAACATTATATATCAATATGATAACAGAATATATCGCAAATATCTGTAAATAAATCAATACTCTTGAGGAATCCAGTTGGATCACTCCAGCCTATTTCCCTGCATCCACATATGTTAGCACAATACCTATCCCGTTTCAAGACGGAAAATCACGGTACATGGGTTTATATAAAATACTATCTGCTATTATGCGGCGCAATAGGGTCTCATCCGCTATATAATGCGGGAAATCAACTCCAAGTACATATATAATACCAATTCCACTTCACGGTGGAATATCGCGGTATATGTGTTTAATATAATAACCTCCGCTTAATATACGGCGTATAGGGTCTATTTCAAAACAATAGATAAAAATTTATCATTCAATCACACAATCAAGCAATTTTAAATCTAACTATTTAAAACTTAAATCGAAACACAATTCGATTGAGTGAGAAGTTCTCACCTTGCTTCCAATAACAGTTGTAGTGTTTTATTTCGAATAAAATTAAACGAGCGTTTAATTTTACCCAAAATTCACACTAGCTCCAACCAACTCTAATCCAGCTCCATTGCGTAGTGCTCGTTAATACGAACCCAACGTAATTCGTTTTGTGATTTTTCGACCTCGTATGAAAAAATTATTACATTTTAAACATCACACGATTTATATATAAATTAATTTGCAATTTCTTTTTTTATTTTTTAAAACCTTAAAAATTCTGGACCGTTGATTTTGAAATCCCAGGTTCAGGCCGTTGAAGCCTTCTTCTTCCATCTCGTTTTAAGGCCGTGAGTATGAAACCCAAAGCCGCCTCTAACCTTAATTGCCACGGCCTCCATCGATCTCTTCGACGGCGATCCACCGCTGCCAAATGAGAGCACGACCCCACTCCATGCTCGGCCAGAGCCTTGCCAATCTCGGCGCCTCCAATGCCAAGAAAACCGAACCCAAACACCATACGAACGCGGCCAATTTCCTGTTGATCTACCGCCTCATTTTTGATCATAGCCGTTGATCTAGAAGATCTTGACGTGCTCTTCAACTTCGTAGTTGAACGTTTGTTGTAATTGTTTACGGATTTAAAGAAAATGAGGGAGGAAGAGGAGCAATTTTCGGCCATTAAAATAAAACTGGCTGCTAGTGTTTAAATGAATTAGGGTTTGTGAAAATAATGAAAATAGGGGGCCTTATATAGAAATATTCGTGCACTATTCACCCAAAATTTTTCCGAACTCCAAAAGAAGCATGCCGCCTGACGTTTATAATGTTTTACCTCTATTCCAAACGCAATGGAATATATATCGGGAGCCAATTCGATCGTATTTGAAAGATAGGTTTACGAATCGACTATTTTAAATTTAAAATTCACTTAAACCGATTTCAGTGCGTTTTAGCTTGCCCCGGACAAACCGTAAATCCGATTGGCAAAAATTTAAAATCTTACAATAATTTAACATTACAGATCCGATGAAACTGGTTTCGTCGAAATCCGAGACTATTTGAAAAATGACTATTTTTACTCGTCAATTAGATATTAAAATATTCAATTTCCATAAATTAACTTTTGATTCAATTTTAAAAGTTCTGTAACATCATTCTAACTCCAATATGATTTAATACAACTTTACAAATCAATTTTAAACACTTTAAACCCAATTTCCAATTATTTCTGTAATTTAAAATATTAAATTATCGATTTAATTATCCATTTAAATCGAGATATTCGAAATAAAATTTATTTGACTTACAAATTTTACTTGTTAATATTTTAAAATCAATTGAATATACGAATTTCAAATGACATAAATTCTAGGTCGTTACAATGGAGAGTTGTTGGAGGAAGTAGGAGTGCTTCCTCTACGGGGATTCAACTCGATACCAACCACAATCATGACGATACCAAGATGAATCAAAGGCCCTTAGAAGGGTAGGAAGCTGAGGCAGTTTACCTATCTAATTCTAAGAATGATCTGCACCACGATGGTCATAATTATGAGCTTGATGTTGGAGTTTACAATGTTGGAGATCAAACAACCGCTATAGGGGCAGCTGGACTTCAAAGAAAAATCACGGGAGTGGTTCTCCTCGAGAACGGAGAACCTAGAAGTCACGGGGAAAACTGAGATCGTTTGTAGAGTCAAACATTCGGTGTAGCTCTTGACAGTCGACCTTTGAAGTTCCATGCTAGTGAGGAGTACATAGCGGATATGGTTAAGCGGTTGGTGAAAGAAAACAAATGGAGGAAGAATAAGGATTGGGGTTCCAAACCAAACAGTACTTCATTCACGGAGAATATTCCAATGAAGGAGTTTCCCAGTAAGTTTATGATGTCATCGTATAAAGAGGATGCCGATCCCAAACAACACTTATTTAAATATGAATGACATATTGATGATGAAAGAGTGATGGATGCGATTCTGTGTGGATGTTCTCCTATTTCGTTGGAGGGTGTGACATCAATGTGGTTTACTCGGTTCATAACGAAGTTCATATCGACATTCGGTGAGTTGGCAAAGAAATTTCTAGAGTAGTTTAGGCTCACACTGCCTGGCCTAAAGACGCGAGGTCCTTGTCGAGCCTTTTTCAAGGACCTAAGGAATTATTGAAGGGGTTCTTGAACATGTTTAATGTTGTGGTTGGAAATGTCCATAATCTGAAGGAAGATTATGACATTGGTCCAAGGCATACATCTGGACACGACTTTGAAAAATGTCTGAAGATGAAGAAGCCGACGACTATGGAGGAATTTCATAGGAAGGCTAATCAGTTTTGCGTTTGGAAGAAGCAAGTCTGGCAGTTGGAAAGATCGATAGTGGACAATCAAAGGAGACGATTTAAAGTAATGTGGCGATTAAGCGAACCAGTAAGAGTTTCGATAATGTAGCAGTAAATGTTGGAAATTCTAATAATCGGAAAAAAATTAGGGCTTTGGAGGAAGGTAACACTCCTAATTTTTGTTTAACATTATTTAGGACATTTAATTGGATAAATTAAATAGAATAATGTGGTTGATTAATGAGTTGAGATTTAATTGTCAATTAACTTGGCCACGGCTAAACCAATGAATAAATATGGTTTACAATTTATAAGTTAGGAAAATAAGAGGAGGACAATATGAGAATAGCCACAGCCATACACCCTTAAATCCTCCCTTATTCTCACCTACCATTCATAAATCAAAATACACATAAAAGAGAAGTTATAGCCAGCCATTAAAACATCTTAGGAGATCAACAAACTTGGAAGATTCAAGAGAGAAAGCTAGAAGATTAAAGCTAAGGCAAATCTCATACTCCAACAACTTAATCAAGGTGAATAATAGTATAAATCATCTCATTTTTCCTTGATTTGATTCATTTATGGATAATAACCGAATGTATTTTGCTGTGTTGATCATGTTTGGATCTAATAATCATTGTTTGGATAAAATAATGATTTATTAGAATTTTTATGTAACTAAAATGATGGGTTTTAAAGTAAAAATCTTAGTAAATGACCTCCAAACGACTTGATTTTTGGATATGTTGTGTAAAACATAATTTTAGAGATGATTTTTTAATTTCATAATTTTCGGAGTTAATAGGAATATTTTATGAATTTTCTAAGGTGAAAAAGACATTTCTTTTGGGTTTAAATTATTAAAAAATAATAAATTTTATCTTGAAATTTTATATGATGTAGGAAATGTTATTTCGGATTTTTGGTGAATTTTGGGATTTTTCTAAGTGATTTCGATTTATTATGAACTTTCGGAGCTAAAAAGGCTTAATAATTATATTAAAATATTAATGTAATTAATTATTTTGAAAATAATTTTTGAAATAATAAAACTGATCTATAGTAGTTTTTCTGCAAAGAAAGTGTTAAAGTATTTCACTAACCAATAGAAATTTGACAAAGAATAAGAGTTGGTGAAAAGAATATACTTTAATTAGCAAAATAACAGGTTTCAAATTATTTACGACTCTACCATTTGACCTTGTCGACAACACCTTTCGACCGCATCATTCTGCAGCAGTTATGGACCCTTCCATAGCATTTTTGAAGGCACCTTTCGACCTTGTCGACAACATCTTTCAACTGCATCATTATGCAGTTATTCTAGACCCTTCTGTAGCACCTTTCGACCTTGTCGAAAGCTCTATTTGGACAACAGTTATAAATGTAGCGGAATCCCTTTTGTAGCAGTCTTCTTCAACCTTGTTTGCAAATTCCAAATAATCATAATTCTCTAACCGTATGACTGATTATCTATTGTGACCACTCTACGGAAAGGGAAACCATCATTTGAACATAATGGAATATGTTAGAGATCTTAATTCTACACCTATAAAAAGTTATAGCTAAAATAAAGTTTTATATTTTCGAAGGAGTTGATTTCTTTGCTTTCGAATACGTTTGCTTTGTTTTCTTTATCATCAAAGGGGATACTTTTGAAGGGGTTGTAAAATTGTTTTCCTTAACCAAGTTTTATACTTTCGAAAGAGGTACTTTCAACTGGTTTCGAAGCTAAGTTTCTAAAGTTAAATGCTAGTACTTTAATATATTCGAAAGGTTGCAAAAGGTAGAATTTAAAGTATTATAAGGTAGAAGCCTAATATTTTTAAGAGCTTTCGAAGGAGATTACCCTATGAAGTCGAAAGCTAGGTTTCCATGGTATCTAAAGGTTTTATGACCCAAATAAAATTCTATTTTTAAAGAAAAAACCCATAGGTATATTAAAGAATTTTTATAATGGTTTAAGAAGAATATATCTTTGGTAAATTAAACCCACGGGAGTGTTATTGCTATGTTGTTATTCTAATATGAATGTATTCACTTTATAATGGACCCATAACTGCATTTTGGAGAAAAATGGTTGGAGAACCAGTTATGTTAACCCAATAATGGATATAAATTGAATAAACTCCTAAATGAGTAGAATTGCATCTAGGAGGTCAGGAAGACAAGAATATATGATGCTAAAATATAAAGAAAAGATATTGGTAGAGGCCAATAGGTTTACAACAAGTCCATGAAAACCGTGTGATATTGGGCAGGACTAATAAGTTCATAGTTAGCTCATGAAAACTATGTATAAAATAGGATGTCAGATTGTCACGTTTTAGTTAGCCCATGAAAATTATGTGTAAATGAAGATGTCAGATTGACAGGTTCATAGTAAGTCCATGAAAACTATGTAATTGGACAGGGAGTCCTTAAATGTTTAACTGGTTATTAGTTATCCCATGAAAACTAGTAGGTTAATAGTAATCCTAAAAACGATAATTGAGACAGATAGTCAAAATGAATAGGAATGGGTGATCCATATTTGATTTGCTTGTTTTGTATATCATCATAATGTTTTGAATTACTATGTTTTTAACCATTGTGCATGCAAGAGCGCAGTATATGGTTTTTTAAATTTTATATGATATTAGTGAGGGGAAAACCCGTTTCGCTATGTGGCAAGGTCTCATTAGATATGTATTTGATTTGAGATGATAGACTATTATTAATACCAGACTTTATGTCTGACTCGAAATTTATGTTTTCTCCTTAAACTCTCCGGTACTCAATTGATTTTGAGTAGTTTGAGAGTTGAGGTTTTCAGGTGCTCTTCTTAGACGAATAAAGCTTCCGGAGGCATGCAAAAGGCAGTTAGTTATTTAGAGTTATCTTTTTCCGCTGTGTATTTGGATGTAAAGGCAGATTTATTAGCCTTATTATATACTCTGATCAACCAAGTGGGTAACTTCATATGTCGTTCTTGGCGTTTGTGTGATAATTACATTTTGCTAAACGTTTTGAGATTATGTAATGAACATGAAATGTTTTGAATGGAATGTGGAAATATGTTTTTGTATTGGTAATTTTTTTCCATATTCTTGTGATTCGTGTATCAATAAATCTAGCACCGTCGTGTTTGGTCGCCGAAGATTAATTACTGTGGATGACTGCAACATCTGTAGCCGTTAGTTTTGGGCCTCCAAATAGGGGGATGTTATAAGTTGGTATCAGAGCATAGGTTTATAATAAAACATAAAATAAACTAAACATTTTCAAACGTAATCCTAGTGAATTAAAGAATAAGATTGGGGTTTGGGTTAATGTTGTAGTAATGTACTTGTATTTGCTATACACATACATACATAAATACATACATACATACATACATACATACACATACACAAACACACACGTATGTGTTCCCCTCTCTCTTAGACCGTTCTTCTGTGTCTTATTAAAGCTCGTATGTAGATTACGAGAAAGAAAGGTTTGAAAGCAGGAAACGAAAGAGTGAATCTAGGTGGAAGAAGCACCACAACTAACGGAAATGCTCGATCCAGTACAAGGAGACATGCCGGTCAATTGGCAAATGCTAACCAAGATGCAACTGCCAATGTGAGTGCTGGAACCCCACAAGTGGATAAGGGAATGATGTATTAGTTCTTCGTCACCTTGATGCAAGTTGGAGCAATTGTAGGGATAGCTAGAGGTAATGCTGTGAATGCCGAGGGGCCAAACCTGTGGCCCAATTGGCAATAACTATGCCAAAATGAGCAGGAATTATACCAGTCTGAGAGGGAAGCCTTTTCTTGGAACGGAGGAAGCTATGGAAGTTGAGAACTAGCTTTTGAATTGTGAAAGGATCTTTACAGATTTAGGCTTGGATGATGGAGAGAAGAGAAGGCTAGCCTCTAGATAGTTGCAAGGGTTAGCGCTTTACTGGTGGAATAGTGTGATAGTTGGAGTTCCGGAGGAAGAGATAGCGTGGGCTGATTTTAGAAGAAGGTTCGAGCAGAGGTTCTAGTCCGAGATTGCCAAGTCGACACTGATGAGAAAGTTCATGGATCTTATACAAGGAGAGATATCAGTGATCGAGTACGCTGCTAAGTTTGATGAGCCGTCTCAATATGGTTATGCATTGGTTAACACTGATGTTAGAAGGAATAAGAGATTCATTCGAGGTTTGAGGCCAGAGCTAGGTAGAATGACCATGACGCATATTAGAGAGCCTTTTCATGTAGTGTTGGAGATGGCCATTCACCTTGATTGAAATGCTTACTGTATGTTAGAAAGAAACCAGTTGAGTCCCAGGGCTCTCAGGGAAAGAAAGGGAAATTCTTCAAGAAGAAAGGAGCCAAGAAAGGGGATGCTGCCAAGAAGACGAAGGTTGATTTAGTGTGTTATATGTGTGATAAGAAGGGCCATTATGCCAACGAGTGAAAAATTGGTGAAGGAAAGAAGCCCGAAGAGAAGAAGAATGTGAAATGCTTCAACAGTGATCAAGTTAGGCATTATAAGAGCCAGTGTCTAGAGCCAGTCCGGGTAGACAGAGGGAAGGTGTTTGCCATTGGACCACCGTCTTCTTTTAGACCTACTATAACAGAGAAAGAGAAAACTGTGATGGAAGGTACGCTTTTGATTCAGGGTATACCTATTAGAGTAATCTTAGATACCGGTGCATCACACTCATTTATATTACGCTATTTGGTTGATAGGTTATGTATAGAACATACATACCTTGTTACTTCATTAAGAGTTGCAAATCCAATAGGAAGGCATGCAACACTTGGGCTGAGATGTGACAGGTTAAAACTTGGTTTATTAGGTCATAAGTTTGCATGCAGTTTGTACGTTTTTGATTTCATAGATTTTGGGATCATTTTGGGTATGGATTGGTTGGGTAAGTATGAGGCTAGGATATTTTGCCAGGATCGAGGATTATCATGGGGGCACCTAGATAGTCATAACCGAATCATTTTTTCAGTGGAGAATTCCAGTAAGAGTGCTTTGTTAAGTGCCATGAAGGTGGGATATGAGCTTAGTCAAGTTCGCGTAGCAAGAGAATTTGCAGAATGTATCTAAGCCGGTCACTGGATTACCACCGAAACGAGCTACAGAGTTTCAGATAGACCTTGTACCAGGAGCTGAACCTGTCAGTAGACTGCCTAGCAGAATGAGACCTATCGAGACGAGAGAGTTAGAGATGCAGCTGGTGGAATTAGTAGGAAGGAATTTTATTAGACCAAGCAGTTCGCCTTGGAGAGCGGCCACGGTGTTTGTAAAGAAACCAAATGGGTCGTTAAGGATATGCATCGACTATCGTAAGTTAAACGAAAGGATGATCAAGAATAGGTACCCTTTATAGAGGATAGATAATCTATTTGATCAACTGAGTGGAGCCAGAGTATTTTTCCAATTGGATTTGGCGATGGGGTTCCATCAGTTGAGAGTGGTGTAGGATAGTATTCCTTTGACGACATTTCGGACTAGGTATGGTTCGTATTATTAGTTGGTTATGCCATTTGGATTGACAAATGCGCCTGCTTTCTTCGTTGATTTGATGAACCCGTTTTCCTAGAGCACTTGGATAGTTCATATTAGTATTCATAAATGACATTTTAGTATACTCAAAAGATGAAAGAGAGCATGAGATTCATCTTAGAGTGGTGTTGGAGATCTTAAGGCCGAATCAGCTGAAGGCGAAGTTTTCCAAATGTCATTTTTGGAAGAATGAGGTTAAATTTCTTGATCATGCGGTTTTAGAGGAAGGATTGTCAGTAAATCCAGTAAAGATCGAGGCAGTCAATAAATGAAAGAGACAATAGACGGTAACCGAGATCAGAAGTTTTCTTGGAATTGATGGCTATTATCGGAGATTCAATAAGGATTTCTTGTGGATAGCGACACCTTTGACTACGTTGACCACGAAGGATGTGAAGTTTTTTTGGTCCAACAAATGTGAGGAAGGGTTCCTTAATTAAAGCATTTGTTAACCAATGCGCCAGCATTAGTAGTTCCAGATGGTAATCAAGGGTTAGTAGTATACATTGATGCATGTGGGGCTTGATTGGAAGCAGTATTGTTGCAGAAGGACAAAGTTATTGCTTACGCATATAGGCAGCTTAAACCACATTAAGTAAGATATCCCACTCATGACATGTAGTTGGCACTGGTAATTTTTGTCTTGAAGAGTTGGAGGATTACCTCTTAGGGAGAGATTTGAATTGTATACCAATCATAAGTCTTTGAGATAACTATTCTCTCAGAAGGAGTTGAATATGTGACAACAGAGGTTGCTGGAGTTTTGACTACTTATGATTTTGGTATAGAATATACCCCAAGGAAAGGTAATAAAGTATCATATGCTTCTCAGTAGAAGACGTCAGAATGTGGTGTTGGCTATGTTGGCAGAGTGAAAAGATCTGGAAGCTTTGGCCAGTTGTGGTATGAAGTTAAGATCGACTGCTAGTTTTAGTCAGAATACTGCCATGTTTTCCTGTTTGGAAGTTCGACCAGTGTTGATTGAGAGAATTGCTTCTAAATAGAAGGAGGATCCATCATTAGTTGAGAGGATCAGAAGGCTTGAGGTTGGAACCGAGGTCGATGATTTGAAAAATTTTTGTATTGACCAGAGAGGATGGTTGAGAAAGAAGGGATGATTATGTGTTCTAGATGTGGATAACTTGAGAAGAGAAGTTCTTGAGATATGTCATCGAACTAAGTTTACGATTCATCCTGGAGGGACCAAGATGTATCAAGATATGAAGAGCAGCTTCTATTGGGAAGGTATGAAAAGGGATGCTGGCTTGTGGGCTAGGCATTGTGTAAACTGTCAACAAGTGAAAGCCAAACATCAGAAGCCAAGTGGCTTACTTCAGCCTCTAGATGTTTCAGTTTGGAAATGTGATTCAATGTCCATGAATTTTATAGATGGACCGCCAAGGTCAAGAAGAGGAAATGAGAGTATATAGGTTGTTGTGGATAGGTTGACCAAGAGTGCTCATTTTATTCCAGTAAAGTCGACCAGAACGACACCTGTTTTAGCAAAGTTGTTCATGAAGAACGTAGTTAGACTTCATGAGATTCCTAGTAGCATAGTCAACGACATGGATGTATTTTTCACTAGCGAATTTTGGAGGAGTTTACAAGAGGTATTGGTACCAAGCTCAAGATGAGTACATCTTATTACCAACAGACGGATGTGCAGACAGAGGGCATCAACAAGGTATTTGAAGACTTGTTAAGAGCTTGTATATTGGACTTTGGATCTTGGGAGGACCACCTACATTTGATTGAGTTTTCCTATAATAATAGTTATCAGACTAGTACATGAATGTCGCCTTTTGAAGCTTTGTATGGAAGACCATGCAAATCGCCAACATGTTGGTTACAAACTGGAGACAGATTAGTCTTGGATCGAATTTGGTTAGAGAGTCATCAGAAAAGATTGAGTTAATCTGAGGACGGATAAAGGAAGCTCAACCCAGGCAGAAGAGTTACTCACATAAGAGGCATAAAGACCTAGAGTTCTCAGTGGGAGACAGAGTTTTCATTAAAGTATCACTAATGAAGGGTGTGGTGTGGTTTGGAAAGTCGGGAAAGTTGGCCTCGAGATATGTTGGACCATTACAGATTATATGAAGGATTGAAAAATTCGCTCACAAAGTAGAGTTGCCGAGTAGTATGGCAGGTGTCCATAATGTATTCTATGTATCTCATCTTCGAAGTATGTGCATGATCCAGAGGCTACTATTCCTTAGAGAGAGTTGGAGGAATTGGTAGTAGAGCCTGATTTGACTTTTTCTAGACACCCAGTTCGCATTGTAGCGAGAGATGAGAAAAGATTAAGAACCAAGACAGTCAAGTTGGTGAAAGTTCAGAGGAGCGACAACGAGAAGGACCGTATTTGGGAGACAGAGGATACGATTCGAGATGCTTATCAGATCTGCGGGTATGTTCTTGTTTTATATAGACTCATTAGCTGGTATGACATACTAGCTTTTGTTTGCATGGTTGTTATGCTTGTTTGTTGTAACAACCCATATTTTAATTGTTTGAATATATTAGATTAAATAATAAAGTTTGAATAAAATTGTTAGCAATTTAAATTTTAAGTTTTTTTGATACAAATTAAACTATAATATAAAGTTTTGATCTTAAATTAAATTTCTAATAATGACATAGGTTGGAATCTAGAACGTATATTAATGTGTATTTTAATGACATTGTTTCAAATGTAATTAATGGATAGAAATACCAAAGGCTAGTTGTAATAAGGAATATAATTTAGGAATCTAAGTGGTAGAAAAATAAAAATTTATGATTTTATTTGTGTTAACGTATGTTAAGAGATATGTTTATGATATTAATTTGAATTTCTACTAACAATATGTATTACAGTAAGATAATTTTTTTATAACATACGTTAGGTGTATTTAATGACATTCTTTGAATGTATTTAATAACGGTGATTATAATAATAAATGTTAATGAAGAGTAAAATGAATAAATTTATTAAAGAAGAAAACATATGATTATTTATTTGAAACGTGTTTTTTCATAGAGTAAGAAATTAATTACTTGTAAGCAAATTCCTAACTCATGTTTGCAATCAATAATGTTAATAGATATGTTTGAAATACAATTTAAATGGACAATTGGATTAAATATCTTTCCAGTAATCATCGTATGTTTTGAAATTTAATCATTTGAATTAATAACAATTAAAACCTTTCCATTAATAAGAAATAGAAGTGAATTGTAATTTATCAGTGATATGTGCAACTTACATCTTTGTGTTAAAAATACAATAATTATTTTAATGAGAAATATTAAGTTAATTGGTTTGTTCAACATTATTTATTGTGTGTAAAAAAGAAATTGGTTAAATTAAGATATATTTATGTGTATATTTGGAGTTAATGAAATGTATTGATGGAAATATACGTTTTAAAATTGAATTTCAAAAGTTGTTCCAGCATACTAATCCTTCCATCATCATTAATTTGTTACCTTACTTTATTCTGCTGCCATCTTACGTTTCGTTGACCCCTCTCCTTTGCATATTTCATTCCATTTGTTCTCTTACTTCTTGCCATAAATTGAATTATTGATGAGGCATTACTTTGCATTTGAAATGAAATGCGTATGTGCATTAATCCATGAATTCATTTGCATGCACTATTCACTCATGCATGCATTCATTTTCCTTTAGAAAGATTTTTTTTTTCACCTAGCACGTCAGTCTTAACTTAATTAAATGCTCTGTTCTTTCTTTGTGTAATGAATAGTCTTAAATATGTTAGAATTTCATATTCCATTATTCACGTTCATTAATCTTTTATTTATTTATCTTCTCAAATTTCAACCGTCCCTTTCATTTATTTATTTCCATTATTATTTTCATTTACTAAATTCTAGACTTTTTTGGTTTTCTTGTAAGTTTCATTTATTTACATGTGAGCCTTGCCCTGAAATGTTTTCTATTAATGAAATTAATTGAGGTAGCACATGGTTTGAAATTTTATACCAAAAGCATTACTTGTTTTGTAAACATATTTTTAAAATTCAAACGTGTATTTTTCATTCTTTGTTTAATACCTGCCTCATTTCTTTCCTTATTTTTGTTGTTTCTTCATTTTGCTCGTTCCTTCTTCTTTTTCCTGAAGTTGCATCTTCTCAAGCATGAGTTTCATTTTATATGTGTACATAGTTTTTTATTTAACGTTTCTTTATCTCTTTACTCCATGTCCTACCTCTAATTCTTAAAAATAATGCGAGTTCGTTGTTTTCTCCATCTCATTTCATATTTCTACAGCTACTTAGATTGTTTTCATTTTGTTTTCCTGCAGCTTTCTTCCACAACCTCATATTTTTGTTTTTATTTTGGTAGCCTATATTTCCTAAAGCCTTCATTTTAGAAATATGACATTCATTTTGTCCCTCTACTTTCATTTCTTTATTATTAAATAATATGTCACTTTATTTCTTCTTTTAAGTTTTATTTCTCCATATTCGTTTAGTTCAAATTACTTTGCTGAAGCTATAATCTCACCCGTAAATTGTTCATGTTTTTTTTTAATTGTTTCTTCATTTGCCTTTTTGTCACCACTTCATTTCCTATATTTAAACCTCCATTTCAAATCTTCCTTCCCTTGAATCATTTTAATGTGAACTTGTAAATTCAAAAGCTCTCATTTTTGCAAATTCAAAAGCTTTCTTTTATGAAACACGAGTTTCATTTTTTTTCATTTTCCTACATGTCCTACCTACATCTTAGTTTGTTCTTCAATCTTCGCCTGAAGCCTTCTCTTGAGAAAAATGCAAGTATTAAACTTTGTTCATTTTTTTCAAAACATGTACCAATTATTATTTTAATAATATTTCTTATAACATGAATATCTTTTGCATATAAATTTCGAATCATGCGCAATTTCTTCTGTTGGAATTTTAGGCTTTTATTTGGATTTCAAACCGATTTGAAATCAAAGGCGGGTGTTTTAACGTGCTCACAATTACTAGAATATCTTATGTTAGTTAAACTAAATTTATGATGTGATTAGAAATCAACTGATTGATGTTTGGTAAGTTTAAACCGTTATTCCAGTTAAATTTGACTTTTATTGCATTTAGTCATCATTTAATTTAATATTGAATTTAAATTTGTCAATTTAATACATGTTATTGATTATTAGTTATCTATTGATGTTTATTGATTGATCTGGATGACAACTGTGATAGATATTTGATTGTTGATATTGGATGACTGGATGATTGCATTATTATGGTTATAAACTGCAAGTTCCCTATGGGTTGAAATGATACATACCCGAACGCTCTATAGATTAGGAAAAAATCATTATGGGTTGAATTGATAGACTCGAGCGATTTTATGGATTTTTATTAAATTCGAGATTGCGGTTTGAAATGATATATAACCGTAAAATTTTAAATTGCGGATTGAAATGATAGATATCCGTATCACTTGACCCTAGGGTAGAAAATTATACATGGACACCAAATTGGTTAAGTTAAATGATTTTTAATTCATTAAAATTTGAAGTCAATTAAATGGCATTTTAAAATAGAAATGATTTATATAAACTGAATTACTTTCGATAATCCAAGTGTTAACGTTGAAATTGGAATCTAATCAATAAATTGTTCAAAGGATTTAAATTTGAATTTCAAAGTTGGAGTGTCAAATATAAATGAATTTATTAGAATTGAGTTACTAAAAATGTTTGGATATAACCTTGAAACTTATTTTAAACTAATTTAAACTATTTTAATTAATTTAAACTATTTTATTCAATTTAAAACAATTTAATTCATTTTAATCTATTATAACCTATTTTATCCAATTTAGTCTATTTTACCTATTTTAAACTAATTGAATCTATTTAATCTATTTTAAATCTATTTAATCTATTTAAAACCTATTTAATATATTCTGAATCTATTTAACCTATGTTTAATTTATTTAAATCACTCCACATCTAATTAAATCTATGTTTAATCCATCTAAGTCATTTAAAAATCTAATTAATCAAAGTTTAATCTATTTAAACTATTTTACTATTCTAAACTATTTTTAGTCTATTTTAAATTATTTTCAAACTATTAAAACAATTTATGATTATCTAAACCATTTTATAAAATTTCAGACTGTGTAAGATTGAAGTATTTATATTTAAAACCTTGATGATGATACAACCTAAGTTGGAATTTGGAATCGATACCCTTTTGTGAATTGACATATTTGTGTAAATATGATTTTGAAAATGAATGTGTTTTGGAAAGTAAATATGATTTCGAAAGTGATTTGGTTTGAAATCGAATATGACATTTTGATATTAAGTATGAGTTCTTTTGAATTGTAAAAGAACCATCCGGTGTGTAATAAGCATTTGGTAGTTAAAGTGACCAGATCGGATATTGTCATACTCTCTGCCAATGCCGAAAACCACTTTAACAACTGTGTACGTGGTGGAGATTCTAAAATTAAGTAGGATGGTCTGGAGAACAATTCTGTATGAGGTATTTATGCGACCTTGACTCCCGTGAGTTAGCTTGATGTGGCTAAAACGGGAGCCATGCCGGGCCAAATGAGGTCATTCCTCCGATCAGACACATTTCTTTGATACCATATTATGAATTTGTGATTGATTTGATGGCTACCCCTTGATTTTGATTTGGGAGTGTATTCCAAGGTGGGTGGTAGTATCTGCTATGCATTACCACCAGTCCGGATCCGCAATTGGTATATCTAACCTGGGCATTGCCATGAGTGCCTTGTCGCATGTCTTGTCACGCCTTCTACAAGTTTGTTTTGTGTCGTACCTATGGCATGTTCCCTGATAGCCTACCTGCAGGTGAACTTTACAATATCTGTATAGACTATGACATTATATAAAATGTGCTACGGGGGATATGGGTAATGCCTTAACGCTTTTTGAATATTTTTCTTTACTGTAGACATATTATAATAGCATATTGTACTACATAGTAGATAGTTTAACGGATCCTTAGGAGATGTAAATCTCAAAAATCTCTCAAGTTATTGCACTCACGTTAGACACTGGATAGGAGATATCAAACCCCATAAACATCTCTGATGCCATCGCACTCATATTTACCGTTGATTTAACTTACATAAGATCTTTTAGTTCTGACTCGAGTGTTTTGTCTTTTTAATTCGCTCAGGTCAGCCTGAGCATTTCAGGGTTGAAGAATTTATTTCAGTAGGGCGAAGACGAAGATTTGTACTATTACTATTTATTATATTTATTCCAATGCATCACATTATTCCTCTGCATTTATTTATTCATTTCTGTTGTATGTAACTCTGATCTATATTGTAAAATTATATTCAATGTTATTTGTAAACAGCTTCATGAACTGTTTATTTGATTATTATATTCTATTATTCCGCCGCGAGATTCTGCATTTGTTTTCTTCCTTTCTATGCTTTTCTCTTTACCCCAATAACAATCTGCCCTTTTGTATGGTTTTAGTCGGATGTGTGTGGTTTATCGTCGATTTAAACTGTCCAAAAAGGCAAGCTATTACAGTTGGTGTCAAAGCTTTGGTGTCAAAGCTTTGGTTTAGCGATTACTTTAGCTTTGTGGGTCTGACTCATATAAAATAGGGTAGTAATACCCTAGAATGAGTCGCTGAGTGTATATGTATGAGAGAGCATATTTGTTAGTGTTATAAAAGAGTCTTGTATTGTGTTAATTTGTTTTGTATTTATAAATTTTGGTCGGTGCATAGCTATGACATCGATAGGGGTTTCTAAACACTTAATAGGGCAGGTCGACACAATACTTGTTTTGAAATATAGGTAAATGAAATGATTTTGCCTATTATATATTTTGTATATAAAATAATAAATTTTATAAATGATATAGTTGGATGTAATATGTTGTTTGTTAGGTAGAGGAATTTTATAAATATTGATTGTAAGGTAGGATTTTAAGTAAAATGAATATAAATCTAAATTTGAGAACCGAGATACCGGGATTTTTGAAATTTCTTTCAAAAAGGTTTTGGAATATAATGTTAGTAATCTTTACTACTAATAAAGAAAATTCATTTGCTACATTTACTCGGTGTCTTTTTGAACTTCCAAATATACCCTTTTCCTGCTTTTCGAAAATCGTATCTCATCTTCGCGTTCATCCCCTCCCTCTTCCGCATCCGACAACCGTATCTCATCTTCGCGGTCTTCCCCTCCCTCTTCCAGATCCGAAAATCGTATCTCATCTTCGCGTTCTTCCCCTCCCTCTTCCAGATCTGAAAACCGTATCTCATCTTCGCGTTCTTCCTCTCCCTCTTTCAGATCCAGCCACCGCATAACCCTACTTTTCCTTTTGCTTTCCCCATTTACAAAAATAATTTCCTCCCCTATTTACCACCGATGACGATTTCCAGGGAGTGCAACAACGATGATTCATCGTCTAAATCGATCGATTTCCACTGAGTGACATCCATTACGCTACAGTCGCAGGTAATTATCAATTCGCTTTCATTTGATACGCAACAACGATCAGTTAGGAGTTCCATCTTTGTTACTTAACGATTCATTTGTTAAATCGATTTCCGTTTGGTGCGATAGCAGCGACGCCTGACGATTCATCATTTAAATCGATTTCCACTGAGACCGACAACACCGCCGCCTGACGATTCATCCACGCAATCAACATTCATGACTGCGACAACACTGATGATTAACAGCTACTCCTGAATCACCTCTGATTTGAAATCTAATAGACTTCGCTCCCAGGTACTTTACTCTCCACTGCAAATTCCTTTACTTATTTCTGCATTGAACCTTCCTTGCTTCACCAATTCACAATGTGCCTTTGCATTTGAGTGTGCGTGACTAGGGCTGTGGTTGCCCGTGTGTGTTGTGAAAAAATGCACGCAAGAGATTCTTTATGTTTTGTGGCTTTTCGTGTACCTTTCTACTTGAAATTCTCTGCGTCTGTTTTTACCTACATGTATGTATCAAAGGTTAAGTCAATTTGAGTTTATATCGGCTGATAAACTTATAAAATATTACTGTCAGTAAACAATTAAAGTTAGTTAAAGCAAAGTAAAACAGGGAATTACAGCTTACGTAAATTTTAGATATTATAATCATTAAGATTTGATTGCTTATCAGGCTTTTTGCATTCTCATGTGTGCATTATTCCGATTCATACTTACAACAAGTGTATCTGTTATACTGTTAACAGCCTTGACTGCTCAGCCATATAATACCTTTCTCACATGATCCGCAAAATAAAGACCACGCGAAAATTATGTTTGACTTATACATTATAATGCTCCTTTTTCCCTTTATTTTTTTAAGTACCATCCTTAGATTTATATACGTTTGGATTTGGATTTGATTTAGGGTTGAAAACCTTCAAAAATTTAGTAAAAAAAATTATTTTAATAGGAATCACCGAAGCCTGTATGTCTCGAAAAATCATGCTTATGCAGGCTCTATGTAACAATATCCATTTTCAGTAACGTGACTGATCAATTTTTGTTATTTTTTCGAAGTTCTTTCTTTTGGACAGTGATGTGGATGAAGATTCAAAAGAAAAAAATGCATATATATTGTAATGCAAGATTATGTCACTTTGGTGTTTGGTACAATTAGGTAAATTGTAATGCATGAGTAAGGGACTTTTTTCAGAACTTTATATTGTCTTATATTGTACATTGTTACTCAGTTAATATGATTGAAAATAATACCTGAAAATGAAATTATTAACACCTTATATTGCATGTTTTCGAACCCGAACCCAATATGATATTTTTCATTTTTATTCATGTTGTACCCACTTTCTATTTGAGATGTGAATTGACCATGGTATTCACAGTTGATTTTTTGAGTCACTTGGCATGGATATAGAAAACCACGATGTATAAATATGTTCTTTGTTTACCGTCGGCTTTGTTTTTAGTTGAGCACGACAATAATGAGATAGTTTTTCCTTTGAAATTGAGCTTTTCAACCCATCCCACCATGTGCTTGGCGTCATTTTATCATGGTTAACATTTAGTACTAACTGCTTTATTGGCTAAGAGTTTTATGTATTACTGCTGCTTTAAAGGCAAGAGTAAATAACCTTGATTTTGCAGTAAGTAGAGCAGTTAAACTGAGTTCAATGTGTTTAAAGTAAAAGCCAAAAATTATAATGGCAGAAATAAAATTAAACTAAATTTATGGCGGCGACAAAGAGTTGGAAGCTAAGTTTTGTATTTACATTACGTGACCTTTTTTGATTATTCTCAACTATCTCAATAACTATTTGCATTAATATTTCATTTTTTTTAATCTGATGCATTTTTCTTCAAAAATAGTCCACTCTTGAATGCCTCCTTTTCCCTTTTGGTTATGACTTATGACTGCACCATTTTTATATATTATCGCTACATTTGTTTACATACTATTATACAAGGATTTTTAACTGATGGAGGGGTCTCGGGTGTTGTTTGGTGGCTAACAGATCTGAGATGAGTGGGTTCACAGAGGTTGTTTCCTTGCAACTTGCAGATAATCAGTGTTATGATTTCTGCTGCCGCTCCTTACTCATCCGAGTCTCTGGTGCACGATTATAATTCAAGGTATCATGCCTATGATTGCAATACACCTATTGACAGTTTTATTGAGGCTTTTGATGGTAGTGATGTCGGTAATGAGGTGGGTAGGGATGTTTGATTATTATATTAGAGTCCTTTTAGAATATAATAAATTTCGCAATCTTCTGGGAGAAATTGAACTTTAAAGCCATCATCCAAAAGTCCTTTTACTTGCTATAAAAGCTTTCAGTGAAATACAATTATTATTGCTTTGAACGCACTCAAAACAAAAAAAAGTCCACTTACATTAACTAACTGAAAAAAAAGGATGATTAAAAGTATAATATAAGACAGGGAGATGGATTGTTTCCCTTAAATACACAATTGCAAGGTACTTTTTTAGGTAAATGGAAACAAGAAATATTAAATGTCCAGGCATAAAAGGCAGAGGAAGAAAGATATTAAAAGAAAGGATAAAAAGCAGGAGACGAACAAATGTGAAGAGGGTCACATGGAGGGGATGCTGAATAGATTAAAATCAGTGATTTATGAGGGAGGCCACTGTTTCACATGTTATGTGTCGGTGGGGAAATGAGAACCATGTGTTGGAGCCTAGGTATATGATGCACAGTAACAATAAAAGGTGCCGATTAATTAATGCGAAAATACTATGTGCAGGTTGGACAACAAGTTACGAGGGTAAGGTTTTGGTGCTATATATGTTGATGATGGTAGTGATTGCCTGGTAATAGATAATGTGCATTATGGCTTTGGTGCTATATATGTTGATATGCAAAAGCCTTATAGTTTGATTATTAATGTCTACTCATTCTTGGATAATATTGTGCATATGAGTAAGTTGTTGAGAGATGCTGTGATAAATTTGATGGGTACTGAATTTTTGAATAAGGTTAAGATGGGTTTGGTTATTGTTGATGATTTAAAGAAGAGAGATGTGGTGTTTGATGATCCAGTCAGGCACTATGTGGCTATTGGTACAGGTATTAGTGTGTGCATGCTGGATATGGTATTAGTGTGTGCAGCCAGACAGGATAAGCCAAAAGAAGAACAACGTCGAGAGTGTTGGAGATGCCATGTCTTTCAGTAAGCGAGTTCCTGAACCGTCCGGAAGCTCTTACGTGCTCTTGCAGCAAATAACAACCAATAGCCAAGCATATCAACACTCCTGCTGCTCCATCTCTCACATTATGCGTAAACACATCTGGTGCTACCACTAATAGTAGTATCAGTGACCCCGACATTTCTAGCCAATCTGAAAATGTATGTACATGCATGTATGCGCACGTAGATTATTTACCAGGTTTTAAAATTTGTATGTTTTTCTGGAAGAATGTAATATTTCAAACCTGGAAAGTGGCGAGGATAGAAGAGCCTGAGCACTACTGTTATGAGGGCAATCCATTTTCCTACTTCTCCTCTGTGGAAAATATGAACCAAATAATGAAAACAAAAAGAACGTTACTGAGTTGTAATATGTGTTTTTATTGATTACCTTAGTGTAGAGAACAAGGACGAGGGAAAACTCAAGAATGCGTAAGGAACCAGCAGTGCTGTTAACATGTTCGTTCTCCAATTCGTTCGATCCAAAATTAGCAGATATCTGACAGTTTTAAAAGTGAAATTTCATAAACTTTATAAAGAAAAAAGAATATGTAGTATTGAATATTCTACTTACATTACAGCAAATGAAGCGAGAAGCCTGAGAAATGCAGTGCCAAAGCCGAGGCGTCCACCGACGCTATCAAAACCAAATTCGAAAACATGGTTTGCTAATTTTCTTGCAGCGATTTGAAGATCTATTAAATCAGACTGCATAACGATAGATGCTTCATTCTGATCTGTTTTCATAGCAATGTAGTCCATTATTATATATTTTAATAGATAACAGTGATTATAATGAGTTTGGCAGTAGCATTAAAGCCAATATGAGTGTTGCTAACTTACTATATGTGAGAACCACTGAAAAAAAATGCTTAACTTACTACTCCAAGTCAATAACGTTTACAAATAAAGAACACTATGAAGTAAATAGGCTTGCATATGGATCATATAACCATGTATGTATTTTGATTCCGGTTGATTCCTATGTATATTGTCATAGTGTGGTTATATCGTTTTATTTTGCTGCATATATATATGCCTCTCATCAATTTTAGGTTGATAGATGATGAAAAATACCAAGGAGACTTCATATATCTCTTATTATGACAAGAACCATCTATATTTACCATGCACTTCATATATCACTTTTTAACAAAAACCGCCTCCATCCATATAGTGAATCTCACTTAGAAATTTATAGGTACTATGACAAGAATAAGTGTATACTATATCTACAAAAAAAATATACATGCTTTGAAACATACTACAAATTCACATTGTTGAATTAATGCATGCACATTATGATTAGATGCAGGCCCACTTGGGCGTGCATATACACCGTGTAACTAAAAATACAGGGAATAGAGATTAACAGTGCAATGTAAAAGAAAAACACTGAATTGTAAGTGTTAAACCGTGTAACTGAAATGCAAATGCAATTGAACTAAAACAGAAATGACACTCAAATGCAAACTAAAATGAAATGCAATTATTACCTTTTCTTTCCCTTTAAACTAGAGAGCAGATAAAAAAGCTATGAACAACTATGCAAATAGTTGTACTAGAGAATGTAAGAAATGTAATGAACTTTTTCTTTTTCTTTTTTTTAAGTAGAAAGATAACACAAAACAAATGAGAATAAAAATTCTTATGAAAATTATCCTGGCAATATACGGTCACAAGTTAAATACATATGCTTATGAAAATTGTACTCTGATGATTGATTTTCATCTTTTGTGGTCTTTTACAGGACACAAAGGAGCATATTCTCTATATTGTTCGTCAACGACATTGCTTAGAAGTTTCTCTATATATGCTTATGGAAATTGTAGGTAAGACTTAGTTTTGAATGCAATTTATGTGCAACCCAATTTTTAATAATAATATATTATCCAAATTTGAACAAATATATATTTCATTGTTAGTGTTATATATATATATATATATGTATATATATGTATGTATGTATTTTTTTTGACATGTGAAATTGCATTTGGTTAAATACAGATATGAATGTAATGTTTATTTGAAATTAACCATTATATATTATTTTAACAAATACAACAAAAACAAACTAAAGTCTTTAGTCCCAAAAGACTTTAATTTATTTTAGAAAACACAATACCCTTGGATGCAAAGTTATGCGTAGACGAAAAAGAAGTGAAGTGCTGTCGAAATTAAAGCTTTTAGTCCCAAAAGGCTTTAATTTGTTTTAGACAGAAGGGAGGAGTTGTATGCATTTTAACAGAGACATTTGGACATTAACAAATAAGGCAACAAAATATCTTTCATTCACCAAAAATAGCTTTACTTATTTTTAACATGCATCTTCTTTTACAATCAATTATATAATACATAAGTTGCGATTAAAAATTCTGTGATACTACTTACACTTGATTATTACTGTATTGTTAAAACCTTACGTTTCTTATTATTGCATTGTTAAAAACGTATTCTTATTATTATTGCATTATTATATTTTAAGTTCTCTTGCATTTTTCTTCTTTTGTCTTACTTTCAATTTGTTTGTTCTGCAGGTTATGTTATCAGAAGAATTTTTTTTGCCTTCATCGCTCAACTTTGATTGTTACTCAAGAGGTACGTCTTGGAAATTCAAATTTGGTAAAAATTGAATAGCGAAAGCAACTTAATTTGTTGATATCTCATATCCTTTTAGCTTATCCAAACATTACATACGATGATGTTTGTGGAAGATATGCATTTTTATATTCTATTCATAATAACATGCCCCACCTACTAACTACATAATATAAGTTAATTTTTTTGTGTTAAATAATTATTTTGTTAACTACAATTACTTCACATTCTATGAAAAATTCTTTTACATATTTTCTACTACATCTACATGTTGTAAAGCATGTTCCAACTGTTACTATGAAATACAATATATTATTACTTATATATTAGGTATTTTAGTTTTACTAATAAAGATATGCAACTTAGCTCTTAAGACTTAAATGGTGATGTTCACTTATAATACAAATTGAGTATTTTTTTAAGCATTATAGGTCAAACAAATTCCATTTGAAACTTTGTGAATTTCATCATCAACTCATGGAAGACAATTAATTTTCCAAGTTAAAACCACGTAGAAGTCCTAGAATCAACGAGAGAACTCAACATCAAACAATGGAAGCTAACCAAGTCCCCAACTTACAAAGGGTGGAAATTATTAATAAAGTTCAACGTCACCAAGTTGAATCCAACTGCATACCACCCTTATTACCCCGTAGAAGTCCGAGAATTATTGAAAGAAACCAACGTCAAGAAATGCAATGTACTCAAGCACCCCCAGTACTGCGTAGAAGCCCTAGAATCATTGAGAGGGCTCATCAAGAAGCATTATTGGATGCTCAAATCAAGGCTGAAAGAAAAAGACAACGTCGTTCTGATTTAAGTTCTGAACAAAGGGAAAAACAATTAGAGCACCGTCGTATTCGCTACAAAGAAGGAAAAAAGTTAATGACTGAAGAAGACAAACAAACAGAACGTGAATAATACCGTGCTATTTATCGCAGTAGGAAATCTAGAAGAGTCGAAAAGGATATCAATGATGATGCTTCACAAACAAGTAGTACCGGTAGTTCTTTTTCGATACCTTGCTCTCACAATATACAAGGTATTACTTCAGAGAACTATTCCTTATAATTCAGTATGTTATATTGTGAGAACAATAAAAGTTATATATTTACCAAAGTTTATTTTGCCTATGTACAAATGCATATAATGATACACAAACAAGTAGTACAAGTAGCTTCATTATCATCATATAATAATATATTTATATTAATATAATCAAAGTATAATTTATGAACCCAAGTCATATTAAATTTATCACGCACATAGTTTATTGAGTCACTTCATGTTAAAAAAACTTAAAAAATTTATTTATAATTTTTTTAAGCAGATCAAGATCTTAGTGGACCAATGAATAATGAAGAACAAGAAGACATTACTAAATTACCTTTTAAACATAAAGATGACCGGAATAGAACCATAAGAACAAACAGAATTAGTCAACCATGTCAAAGTTCTACCGCAAGACATAATTGTGCAAGAAGCTTTACAGATCATTCCGGTTTTCAAAAGTTCTATTTACCACAATCAAGGATATGTACATATTGCCCAGCAAAACTCTTTTATCGGGAATCAAATAGTTTTTGCTGCTTAAATGGAAAAATAATTTTACAGTCAATTTCATCACCGGATGATATATTCGAATTGTACACTGACCAATAAGATGAAGGGAAACACTTTAGAAGAAACATACGAGCTTATAATCATATATTTGCATTTACATCAATGGGAGTACATGTTGATGAAAACTTAGCTAATGGAAGAGATGGAGTATATACATTCCGTGCTCAAGGTAGTATATATCATAAAATAGGTAGCTTGGTACCTACATCCAATGATCGTCCAAGATTTCTACAACTTTACATATATGATACAGAGCACGAAATCGGAAATCGATTGTTTGAAAATAGTACTCTGATGCGAGAAATTGTGGAGAAGTTGCAAAAAGCTCTTAATACATATAATAGATTTGTAGCTGTATTTCGACAACTCGGACAAAAACCAAATATCCAACATTGTAAATTAGTCATAAAAGAACAATCTTCAAACCAAAAACAATATACTCTTCCAACTTCTTCACAAGTTGCTGGAATTTGGGTAGAAGGAGCTGAAAATGAAGAAATACATGAAAGAGATATTGTAGTTGAGACAAACTATGGACAACTCATAACTGTTCCTGAAACAGCTGGTTATTATGATCCATTGCAATATCCACTTTTATTACCATATGGAAGTTACGGATGGGATATAAATAGTCAGTATAAAAATGGAAATAAATTTTCATGTCGTGAGTATTATGCTAATATTCTACAGGTATATACAATTTAATGTATAACACGTTTTATATATTTATATTTTTTACTTCTTAATATCCATCAATGTGTAATGTTCTTTTATAGATTCGAGAAAATGATAAATCGCTTTTTCTTCGAGGCGGACGATTGTTTCAACAATACGTGGTTGATAACTATGTTAAGATAGATACCAGCAGGCTAAGATGGTATAAGAGTAATCAAAAAACCATCAGAGCTGAAATGTACCAAGGATTACAAGATGCTTTAAACGCCGGGGCAAATGATGCAAGTGCGTAGTTTGTGAATTTGAAAACCCACTCTTATATTAAGTACATTTTTATACATTTATGTAATTAAATTTCATATTTATGCAATTTTTAACAAATTCTCTTATTTAGGTAATGTTGGAACACGGACAATACTACCTTCTTCTTATATTGGTTGTCCACGGGATATATATCAACGATATCAAGATGCAATGGCTTTAGTAAATAAGTATGGCAAACCCGATTTATTCATTACAATGACATGCAATCCACTTTGGGATGAAATTGTTACCGAATTGCTACCCGGCCAGGAGCCCCAAGACAGACCAGATTTGACAACAAGGATATTTCGTGCAAAATACGAGGAATTAAAAAAAGATATATTCACTGAAGGAGTACTTGGAAAAGTAGCTGCTCACGTCCATGTGATTGAATTTCAAAAAAGAGGTTTACCACATGTTCATATGCTAATTATCTTCAAAGATGAAGATAAATTGACTAACCCAGATGAATATGATCAAATTGTTAGAGCAGAAATACCAGATTCTAACGAAGAATCAGAGTTACATGTGGCAGTAATGAAGTGGATGATTCATGGACCATGTGGTACTCAAAATCGAAATTGTCCTTGCATGAAAAATGGTAGTTGCAAAAGAGAGTATCCAAAACAATTTTCAAATGTGACTATCCAAGGCACAGATTCATACCCAATTTACAGAAGACGCGATACTGGAAAATCTATTCCTATTCATAGAAACGAAAAGTTGATGGTAGATAACAGATGGGTTGTACCTTACAATCCTTGGTTACTACGTAAATATAACTGTCACATAAATGTAGAGATATGTAGTAGTATAAAAAGCGTTAAATATCTTTACAAATATGTCTACAAAGGTCCAGACCGCGTTACAATGCAAATTCGACCTGGACCTAACTATGATGAGATACAACAATTTATAGATGCAAGGTGGATTTCTGCTCCTGAAGCATTGTGGAAGATTTTTAGGTTCTCTCTTAGCAAGATATATCCATCAGTTGAACGTCTTCAAATACATCTTCCAAATAAACAAAGTGTTATGTTTTCCAATAATCAAACCATCAATGAAGTTTTGGCCGATGAAAGCAATCTACACACAATGCTGACTGAATTTTTCTATACAAATTCAATTGATGAACATGCAAGGCAACTTTTATATCGTGAATTTCCGGAGCACTATTGTTGGATTAAAAATAAAAAAAAATGGAAAAGAAGAGCATCTAATATAAGGGTGATTGGTAGAATATACACAGTCCTACCTACAGAAGGAGAACGTTTTTTCTTAAGAATACTTTTGAATCACATTAGAGGACCGACTTCTTTTAATGATTTACTTACAGTTGACGAAGTTAGAAGTGAAACATTTAAAGAAGCCGCTGAGAAAAGAGGGCTTTTAGAAAATGATGATAGCATTAAAGAATGTTTGACCGCAGCCTCAAGTACAAAGATGCCAGTTTCTTTGAGAGCATTATTTGTCACTATCTTGGTTTTTTGCAATCCATCGGGTGTGCGAAGGTTATGGGATGAGTTTTTCGATCATATGGTAGAAGATTACCGAAATTCAATTACTACTAACCAAATGCTTCTAACAAATCGTCTTTTGAAAGATTTAAACATGTTACTCCTCCAACACAACAAAAGCACAACTGATTATGATTTTCCAAATATATCAAGTGCATATGATTGTGATGAATGTGATAAAATTTCAGAGCTAATAGAAGAAGAGATAGCAATTCCTATTTCCGAGGATGATTTACTAGCTATTGAAAAATTGAATGAGGAACAATTGAAAGCCTACAATACAATTATGAATGCAATTGTAAAAAAAGAAAAATGTTTGTTTTTTATAGATGGTCCTGGAGGGACGGGAAAAACATATTTATACCGTGCTATTCTGTCAACGGTTAGAAAAGATGGTGGTATTGCAATTGCAACAGCTACATCTGGTATCGCTGCAACTATACTACCTGGTGGAAGAACTGCACATTCAAGATTTAAACTTCCATTACAACCAAAGGCAACATCAACATGCTCAATAAGCAAACAGTCAAAATTAGCAAAACTTTTAAAACAATCAATTGTTCTTATGTGGGATGAGCTACAATGGTACATCGTTATGCTTTTGAGGCATTTGATAGAACTATGAGAGATATAATGGATATAGATGAACCATTTGGAGGTAAAATCCTTATTATGGGAGGAGATTTTCGACAAGTATTGCCAGTTGTCCCTAAAGCTACAAGAAATGAAGCGATTAATGCATGCATCATTAAATCACTTTTGTGGGAAATATTTAAAATGTTGCATTTAAAGAAAAACATGCGAGCAGCAAATGATATCGCATATTCAAAATTTCTAATTCAAATTGGAGATGGCACCGAACCTTCCATCAATGAAGAAATGATTCAACTACCAACAAATATGGTCATAACATCAAAAAATGATGTTAATCCATTGACAAAGTTGATAGATACAATTTTTCCCAATTTATAAAAAATGCATTCGATAAAGAGTACATAGTTAATAGAGCATTAATTACACCACTAAATGAATATGTCGACAAGCTCAATGAACATGTACTCGATATATTTCCTGGAAATGAAATCAATTACTATTCATATGATGCAGTAGAAGATGATATTCACAATTTATACCAACAAGAATTTCTAAACCCAATCACTCCTGGCGGGCTACCTCCACATTGTTTAAAATTGAAGCTTGGAGCACCGATAATGTTGTTAAGAAATTTGAATCCGAAAGTTGGATTATGCAATGGAACGAGGCTTATATGTAAACAACTCAATAAGAATTGCATTGATGATGAAATCATCACCGGACATTATGTTGGTACCAGAGTTTTCATTCCAAGAATCCCACTAAAGCCACCTGAAAATTTGAATTTACCATTTGTGTTAATACGGAAACAATTTCCAATTCGTTTGTGTTTTGCCTTCATTATAAACATGGCACAAGGGCAAACAATAAAAAATACAGGTATTTTTCTACCTGAGCATGTATTTGGTCATGGACAACTATATGTGGCACTTTCACGAGGAGTTTCAAGTGCTAATACCAAGGTGTTGGTAGAAAAGGGACATATTGTTGGACAAATCGGAACTTTCGCTAAAAATGTTGTCTACAAAGATGTTCTACTAACTGGCTAGGAATAAAGGTACTTAATTTGATCTTCATCTACATACATCATCAATTTTTCAAGGTAAATTCTCACTGTATTTACCTCTTCTTTTACGCTACCTACAGGTGAATCTATAATATATATGGAATAAAGAAATTTTGTTAAAACATTTTCACAGCTTCTAGGATTTTCTGTGCCCTTTGTATCTATAGTATATCCAATGGACAAATTCTAGACATGTCATCAACCATTGCGGTACGCATCTTTTAATCCATTACTTACAGAAAATAATGTTAGTCTGCTTTTCATAATTGATATGATTTTATTTTTACTATATATCTACCATTACTTACAGCAAATCAGTTAATTCTTTTGAATCAGTATTGCTATAAGTATTTTAGAGATGGCTTTAGACGAATTTGATACACTCCTCAAAACTATGACTAATTCTTTAGGTACATAAATTAAATTCTTTAGCTACATAAATTGGGTCTCATTGCTGTAACTCGCTACAAAAGTAGGCATTAATTTGTACAACTAGCACGTTTTGCAATTTACAACATATATTACATAATATGTTAACTAATCAAAAACATCGCCATTAATTTTTGTAAATTGATATTTCATTAAATTAATATGTAAGCTAAGAAGTAACATTTAATATCGCCCTCAGTTAGAAAATTTATTATATTTTCCTAATTTATTTATTCATTATCTTTTATTGATTTCTTTATGGTCGTAACCTATTTACATCACTATCTCAATCTATATATATTCTTTCTACAAGATAAATTCCAATATTTTTTGTCAAGCATCACAAACCAAGTTTTAGGGTCTTTAGACTATATGATTTTAAAGGTCTTAGGTTTATATGATTTTAAAGGTCTTAGGTTTACGGTGTTAAATATCTTTAGGCACACATGTAAGAATTGTAAAATAATAATGAAAATAATGAATATTAATTTTTGTATTTTTCAGGAACCATTTAGCATTCAACGATTTTAGAACAACATTCAGCAATTTGTGCCAATAAAAGATGAACATAACAACACGCCAAAACTTGCTACTTTTAGTGTTGTTTCCTATGTATTTCCATTTTGGAGCTTTATAATTAAATAACAAGGCCCTTCATGGTATGAAGAGACATTGCTTTAAAGAAAAAATAAACAGTTTTTCTTATAAAACAAAACAAAATAGGAATAGAGTTGCAACCTTATTATTGTTTAATATTTATTTTTCTTCCTTTGTGTCGATCTTTAGTGTCGATGCTGTTTTTTAACAAATTATCATAACTAACTTTTGGTTGTGTGCTGTTGTTGTGTTCTTTCAAATGTTAACTTTTCATCTAAATCTCACAAAATTCCACTCTAAATTGAAATGGTATTTCATTAAGCTCATTTCCTTTGTATCCAATGCATTATAACTTTAACATATATTGCTTTAATTTCAATGAACAAGATTATTATCATTCTTATTTTTCTTCTGCATTGCAGGATCATTGAAAACAAGAATATGGATACTCCATAAATAGCCTACTGGCTATCTTATTCAAATTCATCACGTTTAATATTTGCATCTTAAGTAACATAAGGTGAGACTACCTAAGTTTGGTACTCTTCTCATAATTAACATACACATTTGAAAACACAAAATCCAAAATTTGTTTTTAACCAAACACTACCTAAGTTTCTAAATTTGGTACTTGCTTTACGTACATGCATTAACATATGCAGTCATACATGAACATATATAACATAGATACATACATATCCTATAAATAAATATACACAAACAAATATATACGAATTTAATTACAGTCAATAATGACCGTCATTGCATTCTTTCTCCATTTTCAATTGCAGTGCATAATATGAAGTATTGATAATTTTTAATGTATTTTTACTTGACACTATTACAGTTCAAGATGGAAGTGATAATATTAGAGTTGGATCCACTCTGTTTGGAGCAAGGGAATATCCTGAGAAGGACAAGAAGGTCTGCTTGGCTGATAAGGGGACAATTCAGCGATCATGGAGCACTAAGTGGAGATCGGATACATTTCATACTGCCCTTGCTCTCAAAACTAGCTTGGCCGAATTTTTATGATCAGACACATTTCATAGTTATATATTTCATCATCATCCAAAGTATATAACGTGTTTATTCTTACAAATATCGATATTTGTTGTAATCGACATCTTCTCAGAAATTGTGTATTTGATTGTTTCTAAGTGGTTGATATTCTATTTTTACCCACTGAATGTTTCCGTGAAGCAAGTTACCTGATTTTCTATTTGTGTACAAGTCACCTGAGACTTGGACCCAAAGACATGCTAAATTTACACTGTACAAATTCGAACTGCTCATTTTTAACTAATCTCTATGTATAAATCTTCTTCTGCTTTTGCTGGTTTTTCAAGTTATTCAAAGTTTGCATATAGATAATAATGACATCTGCACGCACATTGTTCCTGCTGGCACTGGTGGCATGCGCACTTCTAACGAGAACGATAGAAGCACAAGCGCCTGCAGGGGGTCCGGTGGCACCTGATGCGGCTGAGGACACGGACGCTGACGTCGCCACAGGCACTGGTGCTGGTGATGGTTCTGATCCATCGGACGGTTATGAACTGAGTTCATAATTAAATTGAGAGAAAAATTAAAATACAACATGATACAAACAAACAAATACATTTATTATACAAAATGGGTGTATTACCTAACTCATACTAACTTGAGAACCTACCGATAGTCTGTTATGTTATTTATGCAAGCATACTGTAATTCTTCACGTCGGTTAAGTTAGAGGAAATGCTTGCCAAAGTGGAGATCTGTTAGGTGTGTCTTACATTTGAGAGTGCGTAGGTGAACGTTAAGTCCCACATTGTAAGAAATATGGTGCATTCCATGATATATATGTGGAATTGGTGGCATGTAACGTTGAGAATTTCTTTTGTTATATAAACAAGAGTTGGCAAGACCATGTAGGTGTCCGTTCCGAAAGGTGGTAAAACACAACATATGAGAGCTTGCATTCATTTTGAACAGCATTGCAATTCCATTTGCTTGAGAAAGAATTAGCCTGCCAAATAAAATTCAACTTCCTAACCTTATGCAAATTATGGTATCATAAGGTTAAAGTAAAAACATCTTTGATTCAAACTTTGAATTTTTTTAATCATCTAACGTATAATCTTCCCACAATCACAAATTTAACAAAAATATAAATGAGTATATTCAACAAAATGTGAATTTAAAAAAGAAAAAAATACAACGTAAATGATATATGAGAGACTACCGACCAAGGAGCACTAAAAAGGACGGAACTGGTGATCTAGCAACAAGACATTGCGATTAGATGCAGGCCCACCTGGGCGTGCATATATACTCGTATTTATAAGTATTTTCAGATATGAATATTTCAATATGATTTGAAAGAATTGTTGTAAAGGAATTTGGAATGAAATAAGTTTGTAGTCCCCTCTTAGTCGTTGGAAAATAATTTCGGTGATGAATGCATGCACTATCGATGTTTAGTTTCGAGTTTCAAAGTGGGAAGACCAATGTAGTAGTTTTACTACACTTCTGCTTTGATGAATAAAACCTAAATTTTGAATTTCTAAATATGATCGACCCATAAAGGATATATATATTTTATTTCTAAATGACTAAAATGAACCCGGAGTTTAGTTCTTAAATTTTCTGAAAATTAGTAGTTTTCAATTATTGAAATGAATGAAATCTAATTATTTTAATAATTGGAAGTATTCTAGAATGAAGGACAATATAAGTAATTAGATGCTAAGTGATAAATGGAAAATACAAGGAATTGAAATTTTGTAAGCTATAAATGAAAAGGGAAATGAAAATAAGAAATGATAACTATTGTACATTTTGTTAACTAAATAAATAAAAGAAACTTATGTAATATTCAATTGCATTCTTAAGACACATATACAACTTACCAAATTATTAGAATTTGAAATGTTAATACGTATATGCAATAGAATATTATATAATTAAACTTGGGAAAAAGAAAGTGTTTAATGGAATTTCTTTTATAAATAAGAATTTTGATATTATAAATTGCTGTAAACTGAAGTTAATAGTTTGAAATGTTACTAATCAAATGTAATAGAAAAGTGAATAATGTAAGAAAAATGATTATAAGCTTAAGTTAATATTTAAGCTAATTATGATCAAATTGAATAGTAAAATGTGAATACTGTAAGTGAATAATTATAAACTTAAATTAATGTTGAAGCCTTTAAAATTAAATGAGTACTATATTAATGGAATGGTTATAACTTCAGAGAACATTGGAATAATTTAAAAATGTTTTTAATATTCAATAATACTATATATGAAAGAATGAATGTGAAAAATAAATAATCTATAAATGATGGATTAAATGGTAAGGTGACTTGCATAATAATGCATAAATCTAATAATTGAAATGGAAATAACTTATGTAAGCAATGAATGTAAACTAATGAAAAGAAAATGGCATTGTATAAATGAATGGAAAATGAATTTTTGTAAGTGATAAAGGTAAACGAATTAAACAAACATTGTAAGAACAAATGAAAACGAACAGTAAATAATGTGAAAAAAGGGAGTAATAAGAATAAAACTTAAATATTACTTGAAATTATTGTTTGTTTGACTTATGAATCGGTTGTAAAAGGATACTTTTATTGTGTAGGATAAACAAATATCTATAAAGTTATCCACGACAGTTGAGTGTATGGTTTACTTCATAGTTTATTTATCAGTTTATATGATTAGAAGTTCTGAACCCATATAAACCATTTGTTTTTGGTTGCTATGGATAGGTGATTGCTCTCTTTATTGAAATGGTGTTTGTACAGTTGTTTGCTTGCAAATGAAATTGTTGTTGTGTGGTGATGTTTTGTTTGTTATTTATTGAAACAATTTAAATATTTTCTCTTTTACTTAATTATTAACTTCTTTGGATTATATAAGTGAAATACAGGTTATGAAAACAATTGCTACTGCTTTTGGTTTCATAAAAAAAAGCGTGATTTGCCCGACAAATAGGTACACTCTTGGATTATGGTTTTCTAGCGATATTATGTTGTTTTTCCCATTGTTTGGGATATGTTATTTTGAGGACTATGATATACATTGTTATTATTGATATTATTATTTCTCCTAGGCCTATCTGTACAAAGTAGACTCTGCCGAAATTTTCTGTAAATTTTGCACTTAGAAATTTTTTGTGAAATTTTTTCAAACATTTATTAACTTGAATATAAAAGGATTTAATTGTTTTTAAATTGATGTATTTTTATTTAAATTATTAAATTATGGAAATTTATTGTTTATAAACTAAATATTTTGAATAAGATATATTATTTCCTTATTCCTCCTTTTCCCTTTTCGAGGATGAAAAGTTTTGATTAGGGGAGATTGTAGCAAACCATATTTTAATTGTTTGAATACATTAATTTTTTTGAGAAAAATGTGTTAGCCTCTATAAATAGAGGAGAGCACACATGCAACTATATATATATATATATATATATATATATATATATATCACAAAATAAGGAGCTGCCAACATGCTTCGCAGGTAACAAAACTAGGTACAAGTATCAAAAAAGGCTCAGGTACTCCTAAGATGGGTTTCGGCATGGCCACCACCCATCACACCCCAATATCGAGCTCCCGCATGGATACCGCAGATATTAGGTATTAGAAGTACCTAAAAAACTAAAGAAAAGCTAATAATATTGGATGTCATTACAAACTAGGAAGCTCCATGCTTCAGGTTCGGAAGGAATGGAAAAGCAACTACTCTGAAGTAGAACTGAAAAAGATGCTGAATGGAAAATCTGCTCTGAAGGCTCTATATAAATGGGAGAAGCGCCAAGCAGAAGAGTAGATCTTTCTGAAAATAGAACGCCATAATGAAGATGAAAGTGTCCTGTATCTAAGGAGAAACTGCTAGTGATCCTGAGAGGAAAACTCTGCTCTGATGACCTCTCTGCAATCTGAAATCCTACAATCTGAAGACATGAGTACCTACAAAGTGAACCTGACATCCTATCACCCATGCCTGTGTCTCAAGGATGACTAAGAAAAAAGTTAGAATGATACATATATATGTACATTTATATAATTTATACGTATACATACATACATATATGTATTAATGAGATAGGAAATAAAAAACCTAAATAAGACCAACTGGACAAATACTAAAGAATTAAAAGACTTATAAACTAATACCAACAATGACTAGTACAGTAATTCAAACAAATCTTAAAAAATTATTATGAACCTTTGATCATGAGTAAGTTTGAATATATTAAATTAAATAAGAAAGTTTGAATAAAATTGTTAGGAATTTATTTTTTAAGTTTTTCTGATACAGATTAAATTATAATATAAAGTTGTGATCTTAAATTAAATTTCTATTAATGACATAGGTTGGAATCTTAAACGTATATTAATCTGTATTTTAATGGCATTTTTTCAAATGTAATTAATGGATAGGAATACCAAAGGCTAATTGTAATAAGGATATAATTTAGGAATATAAGTGGTAGAAAAATAAAAATTTATGATTTTATTTGTGTTAGGGTATGTTAAGAGATATCTTTATGATATTGATTTGAATTTCTACTAATAACATGTATTATAATAAGATAGAAAAAATTGATAATATACGTTTGGTGTATTTAATGACATTGTTTGAATGTAATTAATTATGGTGATTATAATAATAAATGTTAATGAAGAATAAAATGAGTAAATTTATTAAAGGAGAAAACATATGATTATTAGTTTGAAACTTGTTTTAGCATGAGTAAGAAATTAATTATTTGTAAGTAAATTTCCAATTCATTTTTGTAACCAGTAATGTTAATAGATATTTTGAAATACAGTTTAAAGGAAAACAATTGGATTAACTATCTCCCCAGTAATTAGCGTATGTTTCGAAATTTTATTATTGGAATCAGTAACAATTAAAATCTTTCCATTAATAAGAAATAGAAGTGAATTGTAATTTATTAGTGATATGTGCAACTTACGTTTTTGTTTTAAAAATACAATAATTATTTTAATGAGAAATATTAAGTTAATTGGTGTGTTCAATATTATTTATTGTGTGTAAAAAAAATGCTGGTTAAATTAACATATATTTATGTGTGTATTTGGAGTTAATGAAATGTATTGAAGGAAATATACGTTTTAAAATTGAATTTCAAAAGTTGTTGCAGTATACTAATCCTTCCATCCTCATTAATTTATTTCCTTACTTTATTATATTGTCATCTCATGTTTCATCGACCCCTCTCTTTTGCATATTTCATTTCCATTTGTTCTCTCACTTCTTGCCATAAATTGAATTATTAATGAGGCATTATGAAATGAAATGTGTATGCGCATTAATTCATGAATTCATTTGCATGCACATTCACTCATGCATGCACTCATTTTCCTTCAGAAACAAAAAAAAACTTTTCACCTAGCATGTCAGTCTAAACTGAATTAAATGCTCTGTTCTTTCTTTGTGTAATGAATAGTCTTAAATATGTTAGAATTTCATACTCCACTATTCAAGTTCATTAATCTTTTCATTTATTTAACTTCTCAAATTTCAACCAACCCTCTCATTTATTTATTTCCATTATTATTTTCATTTACTAAATACTAGCCTCTTTTGATTTTCCTATAAGTTTTATTTATTTCACATAAGCATTGCCCTGAAACGTTTCCTATTAATGAAATTAATTGAGATTGCACACGTTTTGAAATTTTATACCAAAAGTATTACTTGCTTTGTAAATATATCTTTTAAAATTCAAACATGTATTTTTCATTCTTTATTTAATATCTGCCTCATTTCTTTCCTCATTTTTGTTTGTTTCTTCATTTTGGTTGTTCCTTCTTCTTTTTCCTAAGTTGATCTTCTCAAACATGAGTTTCATTTTATATGTATACATATTTTATTATTATTTAACCTTTCTTTACCTCTTTACACCATGTCCTACCTCCAATTCTTTAAAAAAAACGTGAGTTCGTTGTTTTCTCCATCTCATTTCATATTTTCGCAGCCACTTCAATTCTTTTTATTTTGTTTTTATGTAGCCTTCTTCCACAACCTTATATGTTTTTATTTTAGTAGCCTATATTTCCTAAAGCCTTCATTTTAGAAACTTGACATTTATTTTTGTCCCTCAACCTTCATTTCTTTATTATTAAATAACCTGTCACTTTATTTCTTCTTTTATGTTTTGTCTCTGCTGACACCTCATATTCATTTAGTTCAACTTTGCTGAAGCTATAATCTCATCAGCAAATTATTCATGATTTTTTTAATTGTTTCTTCGTTTGTTTTTTTGACACCGCTTCATTTCCTATGTTTAGACCTCCATTTCAAATTTCCTTCCCCGGAATCATTTTAATGTGAACTTGCGAATTCTAAAGCTCTCATTTTTGCAAATTCAAAGGCTTTCTTTTATGACACATGAGTTTCATTTTTTTTTCATTTTCCTACATGTCCTGCCTACATCTTAGTTTGTTCTTCAATCTTTGCCTGAAGCCTTATCTTGAGAAAAATGTAACTATTAAACTTTGTTTACTATTTTTAAAACGTGCACCAATTATTATTTTAATAATATTTCTTATAACATGAATATCTTTTGCATATAAATTTCGAACCACGCACGATTTCTTCTATTGGAATTTTAGGCTTTTATTTGGATTTCAAGCCGATGCGAAATCAAAGGTAAGTGTTTTAACCCGCTCACAATTACTAGAATATCTTATGTTAGTTAAACTAAATTTATGACGTGATTATAAATCAACCGATTGATGTTTGGTATGTTTAAACTGTTATTCCAGTTAAATTTGACTTTTATTGCATTTAATCATCGTTTAATTTAATATTGAATTTAAATTTGTCAATTTAATACCCGTTATTGATTATCAGTTATCTATTGATGTTTATTGATTGATCTGGATGATGATTGTGATGAATGTTTGATCCTAGGGTAGAAAATTATTTACGGACACCGGATTGGTTAAGTTAAATGATTTTTAATTCATTAAAATTTGAAGTCAATTAACTGGCATTTTGAAATAGAAATGATTTATATGAACTGAATTACTTTCGATAATCCAAGTGTTAATGTTGAAATTGAAATCAAAATAAAAAATTGTTCAAAGGATTTAAATTTGAATTTCAAAGTTGGAGTGTCAAATATAAATGAATTTATCAGAATTGAATTACTGAAAATGTTTGGATATAACATTGAAATTTATTTTAAACTAATTTAAACTATTTTAATTAATTTAAACTATTTCATTCAATTTAAAAATACTTAATTGATTTTAATCTATTATAACCTATTTAATCCAATTTAATTTAATTTGCCTATTTTAAACTAATTAAATTTATTTTACATATTATAAATCTGTTTAATCTATTTTAAATTTATTTAATCTATTTAAAACCTACTTAATATAATTTGAATCTATTTAACCAATGTTTAATTATTTAAATCATTTCACATCTAATTAAATATATATTTAATCTATTTAAATCATTTAAAAATCTAATTAATCAAAGTTAAATCTATTTAAATTACTTCTTAAACTACTTTTAATCTATTTGAAATTGTTTTCAAACTATTAAAACTATTTATGACTGCCTAAACTATTTTCTAAAATTTCAGACTTTGTAAGGTTGAAGTATTTATATTTAAACCCTTGAAGATGATACAACCAAAGTTGGAATTTGGAATTGATACCTTTTTGTGAATTGACATATTTGAGTAAATATGATTTTGAAAGCGAAGACGATTTTGAAAGTGAATATGGTTTGGATGGTAAATATGATTTCGAAAGTGATTTGGTTTGAAATCGAATATGATATTTTGATATTAAGTATGATTGACTTTTGAAATGTAAAAGAACCATCCAGCGTGTAATAAGCATTTGGTTGTTAAAGAAACTGGGATCAGATATTTTCATACTCTCTGCCAATACTGAAAATAACTTTAACAACTGTGTATGTGGTGGAGATTCCAGAATAAAGTTGGATGGTTTGGCGAACGATTCTGTATGAGGTATTTACCTGACCCTGACTCCTGTGAGTCGGCTTCATGTCGCTAAAACAGAAGCCATGCCGGGCCAAGTGAGGTCATTCCTCCAATCAGGCACATTTTCTCGATACCATATTATGACTTTGTGATTGATTTGGTATCCACCCCTTGATTTTGATTTGGGAGTGTGTTCCAAGGTGGGCGATAGTAGCTACTATGCGTTACCACTAGTCTGGATCCGAATTGGTATATCTACCATAGACATTGCTTCGAGTGCCTTGTCGCATGCCTTATCGCGCCTCCTACGAGTTTGTTTTGTGTCGTACATAGGGAGTGCTCCCTGATTGTGTACCAACGGGTGGAGTTTATAGTATTTGTATAGACTACGACATTATATAAAATGTGTTAAAGGGAACATGGATAACGCCTTAACGCTATTTTAATATTTTACTTTACTGTAGATATATTATAATAGCGTATTGTACAACACAATAGATAGCTTAACGGATCTTTAGGAGATTTAAATCTCAAATATCTCTTAAGTTATTGAACTCACGTTAGACACTGGATAGGAGATGTCAAACCCCGTAAACATCTTTGACGCCATCACATTCATATTTACCGCTGATTTACATAAGATCTTTTAGTTCTGACTCGAATATTTTGTTTTTTCAATTCGCTTGGGTCAACCTGAGCATTTTAGGGTTGGAGACCTTATTTCTGGAGGACGAAGACGAAGATTTATACTATTACTATTTATCATATTCATTCCACTGCATCATTTTGTTCCGCTGTATTTATTTATTCATTCCTGTTGTATGTAACTCTGATCTGTATTGTAAAAGTATAATCAATGTTATTTGTGAACATCTTCATGATCTGTTTATTTGATTATTATATTTTGTCATTCCGCTGCGTGATTCTGTATTTGTTTTCTTTCTTTCAATGCTTTTCTTATTTACCCCAATATTAATCTGTCCTTTTGTATGGTTTAAGTCAGACATTTATGGTTTATTTTCGATTTAAACTATCCAAAAAGGCAGGTCGTTTGTTCTTACTGAATTTCGAGGATGAAAATTCTCTAGGGGAGAAGCCTGTAACACCCCTAATTTTTGTTTACCTTTATTCAAGACACTTAATTTGATAAATTAAATAGAATAATGTGATTGATTAAAGAGTTGAGATTTAATTGTCAATTAACTTGGCCACGGCTAAACTAATGAATGTATAAGTATGGTTTATAATTTGTAAGTTAGGAAAATATGAGGAGGGCAATATGAGAATAGCCACACCCATATGCCCTTAAACCCTCCCATATTCTCACCTACCATTTCATAAATCAAAATACACACAAAAGCGAAGTTATAACCAGTCATTAAAATATCTTAGGAGAACAGCAAACTTGGAAGATCCAAGAGAGAAAGTTAGAAGAATAAAGCTAAGGCAGATCTTAAACTGCAACGACTTAATCAAGGTGAACAATAGTGTAAATCAGCTCATTTTTCCTTGTTTTGGTTCGGTTATGGATGGTAACCTAATTTATTTATCTACGTTGATCATGTTTGGATCTAATAATCATTGTTTGGATATAATAATGATTTATGGTGATTTACTGGAATTTTTTTGAAATTAAAATGATGGGTTTTAAAGTAAAATCCTTAGTAAACGACCTCCAAATGATTTAATTTTTGGATATGTTGTGTAAAACGTAATTTTGAACATGGGTATTTAATTTCATAATTTTCAAAGTGAATAGGAATATTTTATGAATTTCCTAAGGTGAAAAAGGCATTTATTTCGGGTTTTAATTATTAAAAACAATAAACTAATGAATTTTTGCCTCAAATTTTTTATATGATGTATAAAATGTTATTTCAAATTTTTGGTGAATTTTTGGGATTTTTTCCAAGTGAATTCAAATTTTTTCCAAGTGATTTCGAATTATTATGAATTTTCTAAGCTAAAAATACTTAATAATTATATTAAAATATTAATATAATTAATTATTTTGAAAACAATTTTTGAAATAATAAAATCTGATCTGTAGTAGTTTTTCTGCAAAGAAAGTGTTGAAATATGTCACTAACCAATATAAATTTGACAAAGAATAGGAGTTGGTGAAAAGAATATACTTTAATTAGCAAAATAACAGTTTTCAAGTTATTTACGACTCTGCGATTCGAGCTTGTCGACTGCATCATCATGCAGTAGTTCTGGACCCTTCTGTAGTATTTTTGGAAGCATCTTTCGACCTTGTCGACATCACTTTTCGACTGCATCATTCTGTAAAAGTTCTAGACCCTTCTGTAGCAACCTTGTCGAAAGCTTCCTTTCGACAACACTTGTGAATGTAGCGGAAGCCTTTTTGTAGCAGTTTTCTCCAGCTTTGTTTGCAAACTTCAAATAGATGTAATGCTCTAACCGTAAGTCCATTTTTCTTTTATGACCATTCTACGGAAAGTGAAACCATCATTTGAACACAAGGGAATATATGGGAGACCTTAATTCTACACCTATAAAAAGTTATAGCTAAAAAAAATTTTATATTCTCAAAGGAGTTGATTTCTTTACTTTGGAATATGTTTGCTTTGTTTTCTTTGCCTTCGAAGGGGATACTGTCGAAGGAGTTGTAAAATTGTTTTCTTTAACCTAGTTTTATACTTTCAAAAGGGATACTTTCAACTGGTTTCGAAGCTAAGCTTTTAAACTTAAACGCCAATACTTTAATATATTTGATAGGTAGAATTTAAAGTATTATAAGGCAGAAGCCTAATGTTTTTAGGAGCTTTCGATGGAGGTTATCCTAAGAAGTCAAAATTAGGTTTCGAAGGTATCGAAAGGTTTTATGACCCAAACTCTATTTTTAAAGGAAAAACCCATGACCATATTATCTGTTTAAATGAATAAGAAATGAAGTGTGGTGATATGTCCATTATTAAGATAAAAGAAAAATCTAACTTTAATTTGAAATTAAGTATATGGAATTACTTTGAATTGAAAACCTGAATAATTGAATTTGTAAATTAAACTTGTTTAAGAAATGATTTCAAACTAGAAGATAAAACTGGGTAATAAATTAAATTTTCAAGATAAAATTGTTTTGAACTCTTATTTGAACTTAAAGATAATTTAAAATGGAATTTTGAGTCAAATGTTTAAATTTTGAGTCAAAATTGAAATTTAGATTCCATTAGTTCAAACTGAATTTAGTTTGAATTAATTAGAATTGAAGATGAATAAGTATGGAATTCAAATGGAAAATTTGAATTGGATTAATTAGAAATAAAAATGATTTCAAATTCAAATGGGAATTGGAATTAACTCTTATAGAAATTTAAATGATTTGAAATTTAAGTGGATTCAATTTGAAATTAGTCCAAATTGATTTGAATAATTTGGAACTGTAATTAAAGTTGAATAGTTTTAAATTCAAATGGAATTTGAATTGAATTTGGGTGGAAATCGAGAATAATTCAACCTGATATGGAAATGGAGTTTGAAATTGGGATTAATTCAAACTGGAGTTGAAACGAATTGAAATTGGAACTAGTTCAATTGAAATTTATTTAAATTAGTAGAATTTGAGATCAAGGTTGAATAAAGTTAAATTTGGAAAGAAACTGAGGTTAACTCAACTTGAATTGGGGTTGAATGGAAATTGAAGTTATTTAAATTGGAATTGAGTCAATTTAAATGGAAGTGGAAATTTAAATTGAATTGATTAGAAATAGAGGTTGGGAATTGAACAGTTTGACTCTGGACTATTTTCAAAATAATTGTTCCAGTACAAATCTAATTTTCCAAACGATTTGCTATACAACTTTTCTTTTTAAACCTAAAACTATTTTATACTTGTTTTATAATTATTTTGAAACTATTTAACTATTTTTCAACCGTTTTATAAATCAATTATTGTTTTTCAACTATTTACAAATTAATTACTATTTTACAACTATTTTGCAATTATTTAATTATTTCCAACTATTTTGCAACTATTTAACTATTTTAAAGCTATTTTACAAACTAGTAATTATTTTTCAACTACTTATCTATTTTTAACTTTTCAAGCTATTTATAAAATTAAGCTCATCAGAGTGCAAACTGTTTATGATTGAATATCCATTTGAGATAAGGATTAAAGTGATAATCCAATAGAATTGGAAGAATTGTGATTATGTGGATAGAAATTAAAGGAAATTTGAATAGATAAGAGACATTGATTTAGTTGATAATCAATGAAGATAAATACGTAAGATGTACGTATATTATTCTATTCGCATAGTGATTTGATCCAGATTCGAGCACAGAATTTCGAGATTGTATGTCGATCCGAGTTGGGATTTTTCACTTGATTTTCGACGGTGAACCTGGATATGGATTGTTGATTGGTTCTAGATATTCTCTATCATAGTTAGGCTATGCAAGAAGAATGACGGTTTCTGATCAAGAAACCAGATCTGTGTCCGCACTAGGAAGCCGGGTGGACGATACTAGTTCGGAAGTGAGATTGTGTGGTCGAGGGAGCGATCAAATTGGTATAGCATACGGATGATATGTGTACATCGTACGGATTTGAATGAAAATGATAATGAAAGGAGTAATCAAATTTGAATATCTGATTTTGAGTAAACAAAGTTAAATATCTTTGTTTTATAAAAATGAAACTCCCCTTGTTGAATCTATTGCCAGAAGAAAAGGGTTTTTAAAAATGTTTGAAGTATAAAAGGAGTTTTATACAAGTTTGAAATGATCCAAAGTTTTAAAAATTATATTTATCTCTGTGTATATATATATATATATATATATATATATATATATATATATATATATATATATAAAGGATCTTATAAGGATTTTAGAAAATGTTTTGGGAACCTTTGGATTTGGAAAGGCTTTTGATTTTTGGGAAAAATCAATATGAGAATTTGGAAAGCCTAGTTTGAGAATTATCGATTTTGGAATAATCGATTTTGTGTAAAGGAGCTTTGTATGAGATCATACTAGGTGTATGATTTGAAGATACTATATGTGTATAGTATAAAGTGTTTTGATGATTGCTTTGGGGAAAAAGGCGCTCCCTTGAAATGAACTTCTTAGGCGTGCCACCGGGTGGTGTTGCCTCGAGCCCCAAGGGGGGGTTCTAAAGTTGATCCTGTAGGGAGTCTGGACAAAACTAGTTCCTGAGGATTATGACTAGAGTATACCATAGCGAAAATCGTGTGTGCCGCTGAGAGCCAACAGTCTGCGTTTGATTTTATATCGGTAGACTGCGACCTATGTAGGAGTGGAGAAGTTTCATTTTGACAGCGAAAATCAGAGGCCGCAGAGAGCCTGAAGTTACATGGACTTTTGCTATGATGGAAACGTAACCCTGCAATGTAAGTGCGATCTGTCGTGGGATCCATGGCGTAATCGAGAGGCCGCGGAGAGCCTGCAGTTACATGGACTTTTGCTGCGATGGCAACGTAACCCTGCAATGTAACTGCGACCATGGATGGAGGTGATGATTTCTAGAGCATTCTCACCAAAGATATATCCTCTATTTTCAAAAACTGTTCTCTATATTTACAATAAAATTATTTTCAAAGTATTTTCACTGGGTGTTGAAATCCGGTCTGCCAAGCACTTATAAATTTTCAGTCATACGCCTGATCAACGTATGACCGAATTTCTGTGAGAACAACGATGGACTGGTTGAGACATCGAGTTATAAAAAGTATTTCTATAAAACTGTTTTATGATATTATATAGATTTTAAAATATTTTAAGAATGATAAAAAGGTGATTTAACTAATATTAAGTATTATATAAATTCTGGCTTCGTTCCTTTTTTAGGACGAAAAGATCCAATGGGGGAAGGAATGTAATAACCCGGATTTCGGGCATTGTAATTAATAATATAATTGGGTTAATTAATAGAAATACTAAATTTATATATTGGACAAATGAATCTGATCAAATAAATATTTATATTTGTAATTGTGTTGTATATATATACATAGATTTTAAACAGAATTATTATATACAAGTTGGATTTGTATTTGTTTAAAAATATGTATATGTAAAATTGATTTGAAATTTAATTTGAATTTGGATATTTAAATTGAAGTTCAAAAGATTGATATATATATATATATATATATATATATCTTAGATTTTACTTTGGTTTTAAAATGTATTTTATTTAATTTTATTTAGAATATAAATTGTTTTATATCATTCTCTTTTTAAAGAAATTTATGTATATAAATTAAAATATGTATTTATAAAGTAGAAAGTTAATTATAAAAGCTTTATAAAACATTCAGAAATCTATTTTTGCATGTAAATTTACATGTGTTAACAAATTAAATAAAGATAGAGACAAGTGTTAATTCTATTAACAAGTGTCACATTTGTCATTCTATTTTCTTTGAAATTTAGTAAATCCAACTAAAATCAATACAAAACATGCTATCTTCGTCTTTCTTATTTTTCCCTTGTTTCCTATTTCAAAAACAATAAACTTGAAGAACAAAAGTTGTAAACAAACTTGAAAACCAGAAAATAGAAAATCAAGACAAACTTGCCAAATCTCAAATTTTTAAGCAAAGGCAAACATAAGGAATTCAAATTCAACTGAAGCAGTCAAAGCATTCAAGTGCGATTCAATTATATCAAGCTTCAGTTCTAAATCTAGTAACAGATCAGTTCCATGCCTTCTCTGTTCAAACTGAAGGTGAGTAAACTTAAAACTTAAAACAGTTTAAATTGATGAATGTGGAAATGTTGGATGGAAATTTTGTGATGCATGTTTGAATGTATGCATGCATGCTTGCTTAAAATATGAATGCATGTATGAATATGAGTGTTTGATGCCTGAATAATGCCAGTATATCTGCAAAAGAAAAACTGAAAATCAGAAGCAAAATAAAATCAAAAGCATTTCTAGTTTCCTTTCAAAGAAGCTTTCTCTGTTCTTCTTTTTAACTGTGAAGTAAATCTACCTTAATCTGTTTTAAATATGAATGTATGAAAACTTGGATGTCAGGTGTAATTATTGTTTGCATGATATGAATTGTATGTTTATTTATATTTATATATCTGAAATAAGGATGAGTATGTATATATACAAACCTGATTGGCTTTGTTCTAGTTGTTCAGATTTTAAAACTTAAAAAAAAGGTTTAAGATCTTCTCCTGAATCTCTTTAGTATTTAGTATATAAACAAAGATTATATGTTAAATCAGGATCGAAATATTAGAAATAGTTTAAAGTTAAATATGGAAGTAGTTTTTAACTGGAACGTAAATTTACAGTAAAACTTAATCATATCAAAAATTTGACCTCAATAATTAAATGTTTCGTGTATATAATTGGATTTGCATTTGAATATCATGAACTTAAAAAGAAAAATCATGAATTTTAAATTTATAAATAGTGAGATATTGTATGTTGATCAATTTATGGGTTTTGGTCATTTGCCGATGATCGGCGATGAACGGAGGTATGAGTTTTGGCTCGGAGGAGGCTGATGTATGGTAGATCGATGGAAGAATGTTGTTGGATTTTTCTTTTTGCTGTGTCGATCGATTTTGGACGAAGTAGGGTTTTGAACTCGGTTGTGTTGTCATTGTTTTATGGGTTCGTTCAGCGACTTTGGTGAATCGAGCTGCGATTGCTTCTGGGAAAAGATGGCATGGGGACTTGCGAGGCCATGGACGGAGTTGGAGAACCTTGTTGATCGGCGACGGTGATTTTGGGGTAGTTTTCTGGTGAGGTCCGGTTTCTTTTACCACTGGAATACTCGAATTCGATTTGGGTTTGGTGGTGTTGAATTGATGGTCGTAGGCGACTCTTGAGTTCGTCGCCGACATATGGAAGGTAGCGGCGAAGGTCACGGCGGCATGAAGCATCGGTGCACGTGCACGCATTGACGCATGTATCAGTGGTTTTTCTGTAGTCTTTGCTTCAGGAAGAATGATGAACAACCCGGGTCGAACTCGAGTTTCGATGGGAGGTGTTTGGATTTGGTGTGCTCGGGGGAAAGCTGGATTGTCTCGGGAAGTAATCAGGAAAAGGGAGCTTTGGCTCGGGTTGTTTGTGTGTTGTCGCGTGAATGATATCGAGTTTAATAAGTTATGTAATAGTTTTTAGTTTTACCCTGAAATTTTAATTTTTAAGGAAAGTAATATATGGGCAGCTCGGATTTTAGTTCAGGTAGATGATAGGATGTAAGAGTTTAAAGTTTATCGAAATGAGTAGATACACCAAGATCTGAAATAAAGTATTTGTAGTTTAAAAATAAGTTTTCAAAGTTTCGATATTTTGAAATTATTTGTTATGTGATTTTATAATAGGTAAAATTCCTATATGATTTGAAGATGATTCAAATGATGAAATTGAATAAGTGTAAATTATTTAATAAGGATGGTAAATTGATTTATGAAATCGGTTAAGGGAATAATTTATTAATGTAATTAATTACAGTAATTAAATTAAAAAAAAGAATTAATTTCTTAAACGTTAATTAACTAATCAATTGATGGTAATTATTTTTATTAAAGAATAATTACTAAGTATGATTTAGTAAGTGATAATTGCTTAAGGTAAGTAATTTAAAGAATTAATTTGTTAAGAATTTATTAATTTTATTTATAAATTAAAGGTTAAATCGATTGAGAATAATTAACCAATTGAAATAATTACTTGATGGAAATAATTAAAGAATAGTTACTTAGTGAAAGTAAATAAGTGTTAATTATCCAGTGTAATTAATTAAAGAATTTATTAATTAATTAAGGGTTTAATTAATTAATGTAAGTAATTAAGAATAAGTAATTATTGAATGTGATAACCAAGGTTGATTAATGAATGTGGTAATTTAATTAAAGGTTATTTATCGAATGTAATTAGTAAGGATAATTAGGGGATGACAAATTAATGGTTTATAATTAATTATTGTTAAGTAAGCAAGATAAAGATAATAATTAAAGTAATTCATTTGACTGAATTAATAATGGGTGACTAATTAAATCTTGCTTATGAATGATTGGTTGATATTCCATATATGAAATGTTTGTGATATGAAATGTTTGTCTTGAAAAGTGATTATGTAATTATCTATCGATGATGGATTGCTGTATAAAAGTGGCATCTTGTATTCAAAGATGGAAATTGTGTTTCACTTGAATAACGGGGGTTAAGATGGTATTGGTTTCGAAGAGACCGGAGTCGGGTTTTATTAAATACCCGAAACCACTTTGATTCTTTACAGATTGATAGGTGAAATCAATAAGCTGGAATGGAATGATTTAAGTATATAGGGCCATTTAATCTAAGTTTTAATACTTAAAAATTGATGTGGGAAAATTAGTGATGTTTATAGCAAATTGTGAATTTATATATTGATCCGAGTTACCCGGGTTTTAATTAAATTCTTTGTGTTGGGATATCTTGATAGATGAGTTTACTGACGCTGGTTTCCAGCCTGACCCAGGTGTTACTTTGATGTAATGCTCGGGTCAGACCGAGTTTTACAGATTTTCAGGTAAGGATGTTTTGAAGCTCTGGAGGCGGGCTGAACGGCAGGAACGTATGAAGAGTTTCCGCTGTGATATTGTAGTATCTGGACATGATTGTTTTTGTCCAGTGTTTATGTATATGTGTAACCCTAATGTATTAAAATGTAAATTAACTGATATAGTTTTCTTTGTATAACTGCTATTTTATTTGATATTATATTTGATCCGCTGCGAATGTGAGTTTCTGTGACTTGTTTTCTGTTTCTTCTTCTTTCTCTTTTCTTCTTTTCCTAACTATCTGGAATTTTCGAGATCGAAATTTCCGGGTCATTACAAGAGCATTTTGCTTCGAATCCAGAATTTGTTTTTCCAGGTATTATTTGTTTTTTTCTATCTTGCTTTCCTTATTTTCCTTGCTCATTCCTTTTCGAGGACGAAAAGATTTGAGTGGGGGAGAGTATAACAACCTTGAATTTTTTGATTTATTTTAATTGTTTATTTTGATTATTTGATTTACAAACTTTATTTTATATTTGTTAAAACGAATACTTTTTTTATTGTAATTATAAATTTTGATCTTATGTGAATTATAATTCCAAACATGAATAAATTGAATATTTCCAGAAAGTGGATTTTTGGTTAATCTGGTCAAAATTTGACTTTTAAATTTAAAATTTAAATATTTTAATTCTTTAATTTTATCTTTTGTTTTGAAAATCGATTTAATTTTAAGAATAGTGCTTTTCGTTTCATTGAAATCCGATTTATATTGTGAAAGTTATGCTTTTTACAATATTGTATGTAAATTGATTTAGTTAATAAAATTGTCTACTTAAATTTATATAAATAATATTTTTATTTGTCAAATCATGTTATAATATGTGTTATATTACATGTTAGATATATATTTTATTTTAAAACATTTATAAAGTGATGTTATAATTTTTCCAAAGCTTAGCGTATTTATTTTCAATTTTTAAAGCCTAGTTTCATATTTTTCTGCTCTTTTCTTCATTTAATTATATTTAATTAAAATTTATTTATTTATTTTTATGCATACATTTTTATTTTTGTGTTCTTATCTTTATTGATAAATATTTTCAAGTACATAAAAATCTTCCAAAATTTGTTTCATTTATTTTCAAATTTTCTAGCTTGGTTTACATTTTCTTCGCTATTATCTTAATTTAATTATTTATGATTAATATTCATTTATATATATTTTTTATTTACTAAATTTTCCTGTTTTTATCTGAATTTACATATATTTTTCAGTTATTTGAAATTCGCAAAGAAAATATGGTAATTTGAAGAGTTTGTGACCTTTGATTTGCTTAAGTCCTTTTGTATTCGCACATTTTCACATTTCAACCAACACCTTTCCATATTTTCTGCCATAACTCCTACCTTCAGTTGGCTTCTCTCTTTCATTTTCATGTGAATTATTTTCTTTCTCGTCTCACAAAAAAGTTCGGCCTCTTCCTTGTGAAAAATATTTGGTAACTTCTTTTCTTTTCTCTTTTTCATTGTTTTCATGTGATTTGCACTTGCCTCCACTTCTAGGTACGACCTACCATCTCCAACGAAGTTGCCACCTCCACCACCACCTGAAACAGTCACCACCACCTCCTCTCCAACCCCATAGCCAAGCCGAGCCATCCCATGATGAAGATCCACCACCATCTTGCACAAACTCCAATTATATGACCATAGCCGAGCATCAAGTCATCCACCACCTCCAACTCATCCTTGGCCGCCACCTACACCACCATCTCCATCCCCAACCTGACCTGGCACCCTCTACCACATCACACCCTGGTCCACACATGAAGCCTAGTTATGCCCTTGTTGCTTTGGCCGAGCCCAATTGTGCATGGAATCCTATGTTGTGTTGCCTTAGCTTGTTTTGTTTCATGCACCATACTTTGCACCATCATCTTATACATGCTAGGCCGACCCCATTTGAACCCAAACCAGATCCAAACCCATGCTTGGACGTGTGTTTCAGACCCTAGGCTAAAGCAGAAGTTGTTGCAAGCAAGTGCAAACATTTTGGTGATGTTTTGTGCATTCATTTCTAACATCGTTTAATTGAATTTGGGTTGAAAACTTATGTAGATTGTTTTTTTATTTGAATGTGTTCAAGGTGATTAATCTTTGGCTCTCCCAATCTTGAATCTTTGTCGTGTTATCGTGCCTTCGAAGATCTCAGTTTGTGCATTTGATTTGTTGCCTTCAGCTTATAGCAGTGAGTTATTCTCACCAGACAGTTTGTACTTATATAACTAGTAAATCGATCACATTTGAATCTGTAAAATGCATCACCATGTTATATCTGCTATGTTATGATTATATGATGTTCACCCATGCTTATTTACCTGTTATATCATATATTACTGTTATCTTATGCTATTCTATTATTTATATCAGTTTATCACACTTCAAGTTCTCTTTAGATTAGAATCACTATGGGTTGAAATGATACATACCCGAACGGACTATAGAATAGGGGAAAATCGTTATGGGCTGAAATGATAGGCCTGAACGATTTTCAAATTATTTCATTTACTTGGGACTGCAGGCTTGAAATGATAAAACCCGGGTTTTCTTTGGAAATTACGGGTTGAAATGATATATTACCCATATCACTTTACCTAGTGTAGAAAATGATATACAGACCTGTGGTTAAAATATATTTTTCTAAAATTTTTAAAATATTTTAGAAATGTAAATATTATAATATTTTGATTTAAACTTAATTAAAAATGATTTTTGTAAAGTATTTTGATTTTTCTGAGAATTTGTAAGTGAAATAAATTAATGATAAAGTGGAAATTTGAAATATAAGTTATTTGGAAATTTTGATTTAATTATAAATTGAATTTAAAGTAAATTTGAAAATACGATAAATTTATGATATTTTGAATTAAATAAATTTAAAATGATTTTATAATATATTAATGGATTTTGAATAAGTTAAAATGAGAAATAAATAAATATTGAGTTAAATTTTGAAATATAACTTAAAATTGGAAAATTGTGAATTTTGTTTAAAAGTGAAATTTTAGCTAATTAAATAAAATGAAATAAGTTATATTTTGAAATTTAAACTTATGTGTTAAGTTAAAAAATTAATTATATGAATTGAAATTGAATGTTGGAATTTAATAAGTGAATTATTATTAAATATTGATTTTTGAATGAAAATTTAACTATATAAAATCATGAATTTAAGGAAAATTAAATAATGATTATAAAAGTGAAAATATATAATTTTATATGTTTGAAATGGTTTAAATGAAAATTTAATGGTTTATGAAATTATATTGAATATTTGAAAGTTAATTAACAGCATTTTTAAAATGCTATTATTTCTAATGTAAATGATATTACAACATTTGTAAATGCTGTAGTTGATATAAATGAACCAATTGGCTAAATTTTAATAAAGGGTTATTATATCACTTTGTAAGTGCTGTAATTGCTAAATTTAACTAAGTTTTATTTGGAACTAAAGTAACCCTATTACAGCATTTTAATGCTGTCTTTTGTTAAAGTGAACTATTTTAACATAACTTCCCGTAGCATTTTCTAAGTGCCGCGAAAGATGAATTTTCACTGTTTTGATAAATTTAATTGAATAAGTGAACTTTGAAAAGTTTAAAATTTTGGAAATTTAATAATTTAATTATTAAATATAATAACTTCTTTTTTATGATTTAAAATGAAGTAATTTATTTTGAAATATAAACTATTTTGAAATGTGTGTTGAAATGGTATTTTAAATAAATAAATGTGGTTTGGAAGATACGATATTCTGATATTTTGAAATGGATTTTTTGAATTATATTGAATTTTGAAATGATATTTGATTTCGAAGTATAAATTACTATTTTGAAACTTTAACCACGGGATGTATTTAATTTATAGTTTAACTGATCCTTAAAGGATGGGTAACCCCAAGCATCCTTTAAGTTATTGTGCATTTCTACTACAGTTCACTTGAGTTGGTTTACATTATATAAGTATGTATGTCCCGACTTGAGTGTTTTGTGTTTCACTTTACGCTCGGGTCAGCATGAGTATTTATAGCTTAGCTTTGGATTTCTTTTCTGGAGCTAGGAATCGCTGGAGATTCTGCTTCTCTAGTTATCTGTTCCCTTTCGGTTTCAGTTGTTCTATTTCAGTTCTGGTATTTATTCTATATATTTGAGATTTCTATTGTATATGTTTCAGACTGATATTATGTATAATTTTTTTAAGAGTTTGTTATAGTAGCTTCTTAAACTACTATGGTATTTTAATTTCCGCTTCGAGTTATTCTGATATTTCCATGTCTATGATTCTGTGATTGTATTTCATTTGCTCCAAATTTATTTACAATGCGGTATTTTGAGAAATTCATGTCCGGCATGTGTGGATGTGAATGGCTGAAAATATCGGGTTGTTACAATATTAAGCCCTCTTTAATTCTAAATGTTACTATTCTTGATAAATTATGGCCATAGCCTAACACTTGCTTTTTTATGAAACTTTACAAGTCATACCAGTCCTAAGTCAACTCCTAGGAGCGATGTCGCCATGGAGAAAGAAGGAAAAGTAGGCGAAGATCCGGCTGTCGTAGATATTCCTAGTCCAGACGCTCAGGTGATTGGGGAGCTAAATGAAGACAAGCCTGAATACCCATCACTTACAATGGAGTATGATGATGTCATAGTTACGAGTCACTCTGAGCATAAGGCTAAATTCTTCTTGAAGGAAAAGATTGAAAGAGAGGATAAATCAAAGCTCGAAGTCAAGGATGAACTGATATGTTGGTAATTGAAGATCCTCTCCATTGGCCTTTACAATTCAACCGTCCCTGTGGGTCCACTCCCATTGTGGTTCCTCCTCCTTCCTCAATAACTTCTACTTAAGGTGGCAAAGGGTCTCCAAAAGGACGCAGGACCGATTCGAAACCCAAAAAGCCGAAGAAGGAGAGGAAGTCTGGATCTTGTGTTATTATGCTTAGTTCAAATAAGCTAGACTATTGTGTTATTATGCTTAGTTCAAATAAGTTAGACTTGCATTGTTGTTTCCTATTACTCCAAAAAATCCACCTTTCGAATAAGTCAAAAGGTCTTTCAACGAAGATTAAGAAAGAGGAGTTCAAACCAAACATTTTGAAGGAGTCGAAGGGATGCAGCCATTCTAGGTTAAGAGCTTCAAAACCTTTCGAAGGGGTCGAAAGGTTCCATCTCAAAGTATCCAAGGAGTTCTTGGCTTTTGAAGAAAATGAACAAGCCAAAGCAAGAATTAGAAACCCCATGGCGACCTTTTTGAAAGCATGGCAATCCTTTCGAAACAGTTAAAACACATCTAGGGTACCTTTCGATAATATCGAAATGTCAAATGAAGAAAGAAATATGTAGAAGTCAACAAAGGAAAAGGAATGAAAGAAAACATTTTGATAACGTCGTGAGCTAGCATAGTTGTAGACAACATTCACATCGAAAAGCAAACCTTCCGACAAGGTTAAAGGGTTCATGGAAACAAGGGAAGATAAACCTTTCTTCAAGGTCGAAGGGTTTACAACAGTCTATGAAAGGCAACCTTTCAACAAAGTCGAAAGGTTTATGAAGGCATAAAGAAAGACATACCTTTCGACAATGTCGAAAGGTTCATAATTGTATATGAAGGGCAAACCTTTCAACTTGGTCGAAAGGTTCATAGCTTCATATAAAAGAGGGACTTTCCAACCCGGCTAAGAGCATCGAGCCGAAATGGGTGATGCCTACATCTATAAATAAGACCCATGGGGTCATGTTTTTGGCGCTAATTTTTCTCATTCTAATTTGTATCTTCTTAATCAAAACATTGTAACCCTAATTGGTGATGATTTGGGAATTTCATAAGATAAAGTGTTTCTTGGATAAAGAGGGAAGTCTTGATCTTTGTTAATTACTTTTCTGTTTGCTTAAATCTTTATTGGATTAACCTTATTTTTCTAGATTTAACCTCATCAAATGCTTCTTGTCGACAAGGATGACAACACATCTAGTCCAAACATCTTTCATGACCTTTCGAAGCCATCAACTTTAAGGTGAAAACCTTTCGATAAAGTCGACAACTCTTATGCTCTAACAACACCTATACCTTTCGAAGCTATAAACTTAGTGGTCTAACCTTTCGACAAGGTTGAAATCTACCTCATTTAAGTGGTCTAAACCTTCAACAAGGTTGAAACTTACTTCATATAAGTGATCTTACCCTTCAACAAGGTCGAAACCTACTTCATATCCATCAAAGTATATGATTTCCTGCTTATGTCTAAAGTAAGCTATCACCTTAGTCTTTGACAAGATTGAAGCTTGCCTTTTAAGGACTTAACTCAAGGAATTTCAACCTAAAAAAAAGAAAACCCTCGGTGGAGATCTCATACTAGCTCAACAAAGTCGGAAGGTTTCTTAACCTAGAATCTATACCTTTCAACGACATCGAAAGTCTGGTCCAAGGATTATCAACAAATAAAGCTACACTTAAAAGGCAGTTCCTAAGGGAATCATGCCCACTGTTCCCCAAAAGGATATCCATCTTCCTTAGCATCACTTTGGGGTGTTGATAAGAAATCTTGTTAACATTTTTGGCGCTAGAAGGAGGGCTTGAACCTCCGATTTGGTTAACCCCTAACACTACTATTCTCTAACCCCCTTGGATCAATCCTATATTAAGTTTATTTCCTTTGGAAAATCATGACCAACAAATTTATAAGTTTGAAATAAGGGTCTTTTGAGCACATTTGACAAGATTCTCCTAAGTAGACATCAAAAAATTCAATCAAGATGAAGAGCAAAGACTAAGCCTCGAAGCCTTAAGGATTATAAACAAACAGAAAGCAAAATCTTATGACTCTATGAAATGGAGTCTAAATCCTTTTCAAATGGGACCTACCCCTATCTTTGCACTTGGAAAAAGAACAAATGGAAGTGATAATACCTTTAATCAAATGAGAAGAACAATCCAACATTATTCCAAAGGCACAATCTTTGGGGGAGAAATAATGAATGATTACAACGCCTTTGCACACAAATGGCAACCAACTGCAACAAGAGAACTTCCAACCCAAGAGATTCAAAGGGTGAAAAAAGAAAAATAACTGAACATCATGAAATGATAAGGTTGAAACGTAAAAAGTCAAAGAGCCATCTTAGGAGACAAGTTTCACATCTAGACTTCCAAAAGAATGCTACTTAACAACATCAATGGAAAACGTCTACTTGCTTACTAAGAATGAGCTTAACTATTGGCCGTCACAAAATAAGAAGCCAAAATGTGAATGGAACTTGGAAGGGTCCTTCTTTCACTATCATATTATGAATGGTCATGAAACCAACCATTGTAGAACCTTGGAAGGGATGATCATCTATTTCTTTAGATAAGGAAAAATCAGGGAATTTGTAAAATGGATTTGAAAAAATATTAATAAAGATAAACTTTCTGTAAAGAGAAAGTCTATATGGTTGGGAGTGAAATGCTTCTCATATTTGAATGCTATCTAATATGGTATTCTACCTAAGATAGTAGAAAAGCCTTAGTGCGCACCAAGATGTCTAGGGTAGAGCACCTCTTGGAGGAAGGGCGGTTAAGCCTTTAACCGCACCATGATATGGCCAAGTTAAAGCACTGGACAAGCCCTTGGTCGTGCCTCTGGTCAGGTCAATACGCCTTTTGGAGGGAGGATGGAGAAAGCCTTTATCCGTGCCAAAAATGGCTACGTTAAAGCACCAAACAAGCCCTTATCCGCGGAAAGCTATGGCCAGGTTAAGGCACCTCCTAGAGGGAGGGCAGAGTAAGCTTCTATATGCGCCATAAGATGGCCAGGATAGTGCACCGAACAAGCCCCTCTCCACGCTGCAAAAGGGCCAGGGCAGGGTGCCTCCTGGAGGGAGGTCTGGTAAGTCCTTGGTTCTAGCCTCTAAGATAAGCTAACCAAGAGCACCAGACAATGATAGACTAAGACATCTAGGCCCAAGAAGAGGCCCAACAAATAAAGGACTAAGATATCCAATCCCAAGGCGAGGCTTATTCAATAATGGACTAAACCATCAATGCCCATGAAGAGACCCAACAAATAAAGGATTAAGATGTCTAGGCCCAAGAAGAGGCACATCTATTGAAGGACTGAGATGTCCAAGTCCAAGAAGAGGCACATCAAATCATGAATTAAGATGTTCAAGCTTAAGAAAAAACATATCAGACCATGGACTAAGATGTCCTAGCTCAAAAGGCAGCCAATCAAATTATTTCTATATACATTCAAAATCTAGAGGGTTCATACACGTCAAAGAAAACGTAGGCAGAGAAGTAGAACAGAAATCCACTTACTTTACCTAAATCTGGGTTTTGGGATTCTCGTCTCTAATCATCAGCTATTAATACCGAATTAGGGATCTGGGTCTTTCATCGTCAAATACCCGAATTTAGATTCTTGGTCTTTATCAATCACTAACTAATTGTACCCAAATCCGGTCATGAAGACTGCCGCTTATTTAAACCCTTATCTAGGTGCATGACCTTTGGATTTCTATTCATCCCAAATGCCCAAATCTAGGCCAAAAAGTGTCATCATGAAGACCGTTGTTAAGTGTTTCTGAATGGGAATTTCGAGTTTCTAAATTTCTAAATCCCATTAATTTTGAGAAATGGTTCAATGAGTTTTCATATCATAATTTTAGACATTGATCTTTGAATCAGGTTCTTTATTCAAAAAGGTTATATTCTGATATTTACACCTGTGTGAAAAGGCAGGATTTTCCATCAGCAAATTTCAAACATTCGGGCCAAGTGGAAAAAGTTAAATCCTTGATTATCTCTCGTCATGGTCAAAGGTAAGATTTTAACATTCAGTATAAACTGATTTTCCACAAAATTAACAAGATGATTTTTTAATCTAAGAAAGATAAATACACAGACAAGTATGTCAATTTCAAGCTAACAATTAAAAATATTTTTTGATACATACATTTTAGGAAAATCAAAACAGCAAGGAATGAAAAAAGATTCAGCAAATCCAAGAATCAATGAATAAGCAATTTAAACGCGTTTCAAAAATTACATTACATAAAAGTATTACGAATCAGGTGATATTTACAAAATCATTGTGATTTACATAAGTTACGGAATCATTTACAAACAAAAAATTATATACAAGATAGATTTACATAGCTTAAACACATAGATGAATTACAAATCATGAGCTGCTTTGTTGAGAGTTTTCGTGACCGAAGGATCCATAACATGGTGAATTGAAGCACTAAGAACTTCTATGAGTTTCTTTTCCTTTCTTCTCATTTTGTTCTCATCATCAATCGCATCGATGTTGGTCTTTAAGGCACGATTGAGTGCTCTATTTGTAGCCCTAACTGTTTTATTTTCCCTTTCTAATTCTGTAACCTGCTTTAATTGATGTGCTCCAGCTTTTAGTTTTGGGCAACGTATTTACTAATAGTTTGATAATACTTCGCTTTCTATTGCACGTCAAATTATTTAACGATTTCGAATTTTACCCTCCGACACCAGTTCCCCACAACATTATCATCTAAGCCTAGGGGAGCTTTGAGCATAGTGGGAAATTTCTAAGTCGCGAGAAGCTTTGACCTAGTAGGCTTGGCAGTTGGAGAGGTTGCTTGAGGGATCGAAAGTTCAATCTTTGAAGTTTTATCGCCCAAAATGAACTCTAAAGAGACACATTATGCTTGGCTATCTTTTAACTTTAACTCCAAATCATTTATTTACTTAATAAGTTCGGACATTTTTTGATTGAAATCAGCCGTGAGATTAGTCTTCACTTGTCATTTGAGGTAGCGATCGTCCCATCCTTTTTCTTAATATCAGCCTCGAGATAGGCTATATGGTCTTTGTGACCACCGGCTATAGTATTTTGGAGAAAATATCTCTTATGCCATTTCACGGCTTTAGTATTGCCACTGAAAGAAGGACTTCATCGTGGAGTATGATCCCACCACTCATTGTTAATTGTCTTTCACTGATAACATCGACGCATGAAAGTAAGTTTTGAGAAAGATGAGTCGTAGATGACAGTATCTCCTATTTAAATAGAAGAAATGGAATAAAAATAAAGATAGAGACTAAAAAAATATCTTTATTTCCATAACAATGGATTACAACTAAAGTAGCAACAGAATTAAAAGATATAGTGTATGATTGGAGTATATTTAAAGTTTAGAAACTTCTTTCCTAACTTTATCTAAAGAGTTGGCTAAAAGCATAACCGTCTAATCAAATGGCATAGTAACTCCTTTAGGGGTTAAAACTGATGAGCATTGACTATAGACCCATTTCTCAACCGGGGGACTATCGCGACCGCAAATTAATTTAGAATGCAATGTCCTGATATCTTTAAGGAATTTTCCTTCTCGTCACCGAGGAATTCAAAGTGGAGGCGAGGGAATTCCAAGTATAACTTTTTTAAATCCCGAAGAAAATACTATCTCGCTTACTTTGAAGTCTTAAAAAGTGGGGCATCTCTAGCTAAAATCTCCTCAAGTTAACATATTGGCTTAAGGGGTTTTTGGGACGACTTGACCTAAAGAACTGATATTCTGAAATAGTACAATAAAAGGAAGCTAAGCATAGAAAACAAACCCAAAACATATATTCATAAATCAATTAGCCGTTACATATTTACAATCATTCATCGGCTTCATACAAAATAGATTTCGAGAAAAACTCAGAAATAAATTTATCCTTATAGTACTTAAGTTTTTAAAAGGGAAGATCTTGAGGAATCAATCTGACCCACGTTAAGTTCTAGAAAGCTCTAGGATGCGGGTCGATCCGAATTCATCTAAGTATCTTTTATGAAAACATCTGAGTGGATCCCCACTGAATTTGCCAAAGTATGAAAAATCAATAATAGAATATCTACAACAAGCTTCATACAAAAAATTAACTAAAGTATTTCTCTCTTCAATCATCATCCAGAATAGAGTTGGTAACTCTTGATTTTCTTTCAAGAGGGCGTCATGTCGGAGGAACGCTTTCTTTAATAAAGGGGAAGCCCTTTGGTATTTAAAAGATGCTAATACGGAGGTGCTCCTATCAAGGTTACGATATTTCTCAGACAGAACATTGTGCTCCTTTATCAATTTGTCTAACTCCCTATATAACTTGTTAATTTTTGCCCATTTTCTTTAAAAATTTTCTCTATAAAGGAAAGTAGACTTCTTCTTTATCTAAGACAAATGATTTAGCACTAGTTATTATCTTCGAAGTGTAAGACATTTAAACAGAGAATTCCATACCTGAGAAATTAAAATTGAAGTCTTGAGGGCTTGCTCTTTCTCTGTGGGATCCTCAGTTTGGACGTGAGCAGGCTCACCTTCTGGAGCAACAGAAGGCTCGAGGGAAGCGAGTGGAATATCTCTTTCGGAGGGTTACTCCTTATCGAGAATTTTGATTTCATCACGAATCTCCATTTTTGAAGCTCCGGAAGGCCCACCTTTGTCTCCACCATGGCCTTCACTTCCAAAAGGGTTGTAATCATTTTCACCATAATCCTCATCATTGTCGTCGCCCTTATTATCATCATTTTTTCCTCCTCAGCATCACAAGTGTCACCCTCCTCCTTAGAATCAGATTCAATGTCGAAGGAGGGGATTTCAAAAGAAAGAGCTTCGACTGCATTACTACCTCCTCCTCGCCCTCAGGTCTGGTACCTTGCCTTATCTGGTTGATTTTGTCCATTACTCTTTCGGCTAAGACTGGGTCGAGATAAGGGAAGCCAGAGTCAGGAAATTTCTCGCGGTTGTCTGCATATGTGAGCATGAGGGCACCTTCATAATTTTTCAGAATCATGGGCCCTAGGGTGACTTTAGCAAACTAAGAGACTTGCTTCTTTACATCAAAGAGAGTGCGAATAGGAAGTTTGAGTGAAGCTATGGTCCTTTTGAATTTGTCTTTCAAGAAAGTATTCTTGGCAACCAAGCGAGCTTTTTCATCTTCCAAGTCTTTTAAAGTTAGCGTCATGGAAAATTTTCTATCGGCAGTGAGTTGGTGAGCTTTCCTCTCTACTTCTAAATCACTCTCAGCCTGGGCAAGGGAAGCTTTCACTTGCTCCAACTCCGTAGAAGCTTCGTTTTTGGTAGCAGTCAAGGAGGATAGTTGATATTTAAGCTTATAGTTCTCCTTCTGCAGTCTAGACGATTTAGTAGAAGATTTTGACATAATCATTTAGAGCTATCCAGCTCCTAGAAATCTACGACAAGCAAGTGTAACACAAGATAACGGTTAGAGGAATCCAGCGATGATAAGAACAATTAGGTAAAAGCTTACAAAAAGTTGCTGCTCCATTAGAGATTGATAATTTTCCGCCGGAGTAAACGAGGGCAGAGAAGAAGAAACAAAGGATTCATAATGAAGGATGAGCCCAATAAGTTCATCAAAATTAGCGGGTGGAGGAGCAGAAGATGACGACTCTAAGGGAGTTTGCATTACGGAAGGGGTCGTCAACAAGGCCAGTTGCATTTGCACAAATGCAGCTGGGGAGTTAGAGATAGTAATATTAGGAAAGCACACGGGAGCAGTTAGAGTTTTCTCCGTTTTATCTTTGGTAGCTTCAATGATATGGCTCTTCGAAGCTTGTTTAGGAGATGTACGCTCCTCCTTTTCTCCACATTAATAGTTTTAGCCACTTTTACTGGAGGCGCATCTTCAGAAGGCTCCGTTAGTTTTCTTTTGAAAGTTCTTTTGGATTTTGCAAAGGCCTCCAAGATGCTACTCCAAATGATGATGGAGAAGGGCAGCACCAATAGAAGATACAATGGCCTTGGAAAGAGAAAAAACAAATTCAAGCGAATATAAAATCAGTCAAAGTAATTCAAAGAATTCTAGAGATGAAAAAGTAAAATACTAATCTAATAATTACCCTAGGGGCCAGCGCAAATAGGTGACATTGAAGTGAAGTGTGCGGAATAACCTAAGGAAAGAAAGCGCTTGCCATGAGAAGTGTGCATGATAGTGCGAGGAGTTCCTAGGATCCTCTGGTTAGGTATCATTAAGGATTACTTTCTTATATTCGAAGGGGTTAGGAGCGTCAACCTGCTCTCAATTTGTTTTGAAGTTGCGGTTCAAAAATTGACGGTTTTCTTTTCGATATCACTAAATTTCTTGGAAGATTTACCTTAAAAAAAAGGTAAGATATTAGTTAACAGAAAACTAAAATAAAGAAAGGACGACATTAGATTAGACTTACGGAGGAGGCAAAAGTCTTGGGAACATCAGTAAAGCACTTGACAAAGAAAAAATGGTTCTCCCAGTCCTCGAATTTGTTAATGCAATCATGCATTAGCTTCTTGTAGACGTCGACTATATATATCTGCTTGTTAAGATTACTTAACCTTGCCAACTTGGTCAATGAGTTTAGTGTTTCAGCGTTAACCAAAGGAAGACCATATTCTAATGCCAACATCTCGAGAGATAATAGATTAGTATAAATATTTGGGGATAGTTGAATTAGACCAACTCCCACATGAGACAAGTATGAGATCAAGAACTCGGGAAAAGGAAGAAACCCACTATTCCATATGTGGATGGTAGTGTAAGAAAAGTACCCATCGGGACGGTTTTCGATAGTATCAGTTGGTTGTGGAGGGATGGGTTTGATCCCAGCAATACCAAAATCTTTTAGAATAGCATTGACTTCATCTTGAGATAAATAGAGGAATGCTTGGCAATAGCTTCGACTTTAGGAGAGCTCATTATTCTATTAAGTGAAAACATTTTAGTTAAAACCCTTGATAATTCATGAATTTAGAAAGCAATCAAGAATTAACAAACAAATTTACTTAGATAGCTCAAGCATGAAAACATACATAAAGTTTTTAAATGGTGTAAACAATTTAGGTCAAAAAAACTAAGTAGTTTAAGCTTTCGACAATGTCAAAAGGTCAACCGCTCAAGCTTCCGACGATGTCGAGAGGTCAGCATCTCAAGCTTTCGACAATGTCGAAAAGAATATAGCATCAACCTAAGCCATTATACTTCAACATTATTAAAATCCTATAAAGTAAATAAATAGTAGTATGAATTCCTTAGGCTATTGACAAAGTCGAAAAGAGGAGATGAAAATTAATCCATTCATCACCTTTCGACAACGTCGAAATCTCTATGGAAGCCTGGATACACTTCGAATGTAACATAAAGCTAAGTGGCAAGACCATTCGATATGGTCAAAACCAATCATTCAAAATTCCACGGTAAAAATAAGAGTGTTAATGACGTTATCGAAAGGTCAGGCCAATGCTGTCAAAACATGTCCTGCCATTGAAGTCAAAAGGTTTTAGGTTCAACTCATAAATGCTCTAAATGTTTCGACAAAGATGGATAGAGACGACTCTAAGGTCAAAGAATTTTAACCTTGTTTGAAGGTTTGAAAGTCTTCGATCATGTCGAGAGCTCGTTGTTGAAGGGTTAGATCCATTCCAATTAACTACCTATCCTTTTGACAACATTGGTAAAGTGGGCATCACAACACCTTTCGACCCCGTTGAAATGTGCTAAGAAGGAAAATCCATGATTATGATCTCAATCTCTTTTGAAGGTATAGAAAGGTCATTTTGTGCTGCTAAATTATACATGAGAGGGTTCCCGATAATCAAATCAGGTTTAACCAACCCCAAATCCAATTGTAAATCCAGATTTTAATTTTTTCTTGAGGAATAAGTAAATCAAACTTATCAATAAAATGGATTTAAATTAAAATCGCTTCAACTCGATTTCAATAGGTGTATAAAAACTTCCAGTAAATCGAGAATCTAGGATTAAAAAAGGCAAAAATCAAATATTTTGGAACTAAATCCGATAAGGGGATTTTCAATAACAATTACCATCAACCTCAAAATCCAACGCCAAAGATGAAATTTATTATATTAAGAAACTGATTTAGAAGGAAAATTTTTCAAGAAACCAAACCAAATTCGAATTTCACTTCTTTGATATGGAAAACTGAAAATTTTGATTGAAAACTAATAAGAATAGAGATTAATCTAAAACTTATGAATCGAATTTGAGAAATTACGTTGTTGTTTTAAAGAGAGACTTAGGAAGTTTCATAGAATTCTTTTACTTGTGCACGATAATTTTGTTGCGGGTGAAAAAAAAACAAAGAGAAGAAGTGTACTTTATAAGAAAAGTCGCCCAAATTCTTAATAGTTGGAGAAGATTTAAATGGAAATCCCATATCAATGCGGGAAGACCAAGAGGTGGGATGTTTTTTAGCTATCGACAAAGATGACTTGGAAGGTCAAGAGCATCCCTTCGGATGAGGGGAGGGAAAATGTTACTCCAAAAAACCCACCTTTCCACTAAGTCAAAAGGTCTTTTAACAAATAATAAGGAAGAGGATTTTAGACCAAACCTTTTGAAGGAATTGAAGGGATGCAGCCATCATAATTTAGCAGCTTCAAAAGCTTTTGAAGTGTTCGAAAGGTTCCATCTCACAGCATCTAGGGAGTTCTTACCTTTCAAAGAAGATGAAGAAGTCAAAGCAAGAATTAGCAACCCCATAGTGACCTTTTCGAAAGCATAGCAAGCCTTTCGAACAGGTTAAGGCACGTCCATCATACTTTTCGACAACATCGAAAGGTTCTATGAAGAAAGCAATATGTAGAAGTTAGCAAAGGCAAAGGAATGAAAGAAAACCTTTCAACAACGTGGAAAGGTGGCATAACTCTCGACGGTATTCAAGTGAAGAGCAAACGTTTCGACAAGGTCAATGGGTTCATGGTAACAAGATAAGACAAACCTTTTATCAACGTCGAAGGGTTCACAATAGTCTATAAAAGGAAACGTTTCGACAAAGTCGAAAGGTTTATGAAGGCATAAAGAAAGGCAGACCTTTCGACAATGTCGAAGGTTCATAATGGTATATAAAAAGCAAACCTTACGACTAGGTCGAAAGGTTCATAGTTGCATATAAAAGGGGGACCTTTCGACCCGGTCAAGAGCATGGGGTCAAAAAGGAGGCCGCCTACATCTATAAATAATACCTAACGGGTCATGTTTTGGGGGCCGATTTCTCCTATTCTAATCCTGTATTTTCTTACTCAAAGCATTATAACCCAAATTGGTGATAATTTGGGAATTTAACAAAATAAAGTGTTTCTTAGATAAAGAGGGAAGTCTTGAGCTTTGTTAATTACTTTGTTGTTTCCTTAAATCTTTGTTGGATTAACCTCATTTTCCAGGTTTAATCTCATCGAAAGGTTCTTGTCGACAAGGTTGACAACACATCTGGTCCAAAAATATTTCATGACCTTCCGAAGCCATCAAGTTTGAGGTTAAAACCTTTCGATAAGGTCGATATCTCTTATTCTCTAACAACATATGTACCCTTCGAAGTAATTAACTTAGTGGTCTAACCATTCGACAAGGTCAAAATCTACCTCATATATGTGGCCTAACCTTTCGACAAGGTTGAAACCTACTTAATATAAGTGGTCTAATCCTTCGATGAGGTCGAAACCTACTTTATATCCATCAGAGTATATGATTTTTTTGCTTTAATCCAAGGAAAGATACCGCCTTAGTCTTCGACAAGATTGAGGCTTACCTTTTAAGGACTTACCTAAGGGAATTTCAACTTAAACAACAGAAAACCCTTGAAGGAGATCTCATACTAGCTCAACAATGTCGGAAGGTTTCTTAACCCAGAATCTATTCCTTTCGATGACGTCGAAAGGTCTAGTCCAAGGATTATCAACAAATAAAGCTGCATTTCAAGGTGGTTCCTAAGGGATTCACACCAACTATTCACCAAAAGGATATCCATCTTCCTTAACATCAATTTAGGGCGTTGACAAGAAATCTTGTTAATAACTCCTTTTTTCTCTTTCTTCTTATTTAGTAGCACATGTATGGGCATGGATCCTGAACCCTCGAATGGTTTGTGAAGGATTTTTGGGGTTGTAAATAAAAAAATTTGTTACTTGGTTTTGAATGAATTTTTACTTCAACGGTAGAGTAATTTCCTTCCGTTTTAAGTACCTGTAATAGTTTGCACAAATTTAGTCTATAGTAGATTATCTTGATCTTAGAGCCTCTTTGTATAACGACCCTGACTCGACCTTTGAAAATCGGCATCGAATACGACACTCGTATTCAAATGCCGCAGATCCAAACGTCGAATCTGGTTCGCCGGAGCTTATAACACATTAAGTACAACACAACGGAAGAAAAATAATATATCAATATACAACATTGATACAATATCTGATACAATATATACAACAAATGATACAATAGATATCAATATACATCAGAGATATGAGAAATAGCAGCGGAAAGAAAGGATAACACTAGCAGCGAAACAATATCTCCAATATGGTCTTCAAGAAAGAACTCCAATATCGAAAATGTCCATCTTCAAAGCACTAATCCAAAAATAACTCGAACCCCCAATAACAATGCACAAAGATAAGCAAGTACAGTCGTGATCCAAAGACTGAACTAGCTCCAGATAATCTACTAACCTGATTGTCTGAAAAACCCAACTCTAGACTGCCCGTGTGGGAAAATAGTGGGCATCCAGAGTTTAAGAAAGGAATAATGAACTCTAGGTCAGTCGTGGGACTGGTATGAGCAAACGAAACATTTTATCTTTTAAAAAAACAACCAAAAGATTTTGAAACAAATTCGCAATGCTTTTGTAAAATGAAACTACCATAAGGCCTCCCGCCACACAAACAATGCAAACGCAGACTTGGAGGAGACTTCTCCTTATGATAGTCAACTATGTTTAATACAAGAAAAATTCTTTGATATTATTACTAGTGCATAGTGGAAAATCTTTCGAAAGTATAATATTAATCCTAGCCAGCATGGGTACCGTGATATAATGCCTACTATAGCTGCCATGTTAAATGGCAGGTTCTACAACTAAAACCGTACAAGGCTCATATTGAAGAATGGATTTCCAACAAATGGTCAGGCTAAGAAACTTCCTACTGTCCATGGGTACGCCTCTGGCGGGACGTCCCGAGAGCTTAACCAGCTCCTTGCTAACACAAGGACGTGTTACCTCCGTAACTAGGTAATTACTACACGAGCGTGCCATCCCCCGGTCCTTTGGGACCTTTATCCGAGGTACCTCTAATCCAACAACCACAAAGCAATCACAAAGTAATAGATCTGCAGTATCCACACGAGTAAGTATCCGGTCTTCATACCATGATACCACCCTTTTCCAGAAGGGAATGACAAACCCTAAAGGGCGCGACCCTCATAACCTTGCCACATCTTTCCTGTTTCGGCCATTTCCGGGGTGTGAGGTCCTGATGCAGTCTCGACCACAAAGCTACGCTTTATACAAAGCCATTCTTTGATCACAAATGATCATCAACACACAGCAGCACTTAGCATGCCACACTACCAAATTAAGAATATATCACTGATAAATATCAACTACATAACCTCTGAGCTTGTACGTCTCAGAGAAGGGTGTTAAGCTAAGAGAATAAATTCTCCGCCACCAAGCAGAAATGTATTTGATAGAGATCGGTTTAATATCTCAAAGTGTAGTGTCAGACATACAACCATACAAGTCTGTTTCAGGTTCGAATAGAACCGAAGGCACTTCCGAAGAAGCCCTTGCAAATCCGGGTATCCACAATCCCGATCGGACTTCCTATCACTTAGGGAATCTCTATATCGTAGCTACTTGGTGCAGAGACAATCGATAGGTTATCCTATCGTTCTCGCAAATACCCGGTCTTCAACACCGGTCTTCAAATGCAATCCATAACGTCGTATCACTATTTGGAATGGGTTATATGACACAAAGTCCTATCCCGGCTAAACCGAATAATGAGCGCAATATTTAAAAAGTATGGATATGGGATTTCAGTCAAGTCACAACTTTAAAACCCAAAACTTTCCTTTCAAATGGTTAAACAAATTACCATTTTAAATCTTTAAATAAAAAGATTTATTTCACAAAGTTTCACCCAGTTTCACAAAGATCTATTCATAGATTTCAAAACAAATTCCATTTCAATTTGGATTAATTCCTTAAATATTTAAATCAAAGACTTAACTTATAGCTTTCAAACCCGTTTCCAAAGATTTATTCATAACTTGGAAAACTATTTCCATTTTAGACTTGAAATCCTTTTAACACAAATTGGAAGTTTATTTTTTATGTGAAAGCTTTTATTATATGAAAACACATAGTTTTTGTTTTGGGAAAAACTGATTACATTTATATAAGTTAAAGCCATTCAAGTATAAGCTTGGTTCAAATTCAGACTTCCAAAACAATACTTTTTTAAATGGTTAAAACCCTATAAACACATTTACTAGTTGAATAACCTTTTTTTAACCATAGTTCCAAATCATAGAATTCAATTTCAAATATTGAATTCAAATTTAAATCAAATTATTTAAATTTCAAAACTCAATCGGGTTATTCAAAATAACTTTTATCTTTGAAATTCATTTTTCAAAAGCTGTCAATTCCAGAAATATTTTGGATTAAAAAATTCTATCTTTAAAACTATTTCAAAATCCGTGACTTAACCCATTTCCACGTGCAATCTAGATTTGTGTGTGTATAAGCTGGTCCAGGGGTTTCACACAATAAAAGTGCCACATCATCAATCAACACAGATTTAAATACATCAATATACTTGATAAGCGGTATAAACTATAACGCTTATATTTGATAAGCGGTACGAACCAATTGTAACGCTTATCTTTCATTCACAGATCATAGATATATATCACAGATAATAAATTACATCTAACACAGCTCAAATCAAAAATAGAACATGTCAGGGATATCAAACAGTCCAATCATCCAATGGAATCCAAACATTCATAAGTAAAATCAGTTAATTGTGTGATTAATTCAAATCAGATTTAATTACTTATGAATACTATTCCTGGTTAATTAACATTAATATGAATTACAAATCATTTTGATTAATTATTCTTTAATCATTTATTAATTCACCATTAATAATAATATTAATTAACCCTTAATTATAATTTATCAACCTTTAATTATTAAATAATCATCCTTTAATTATTTAGTTCGCCATTTAATTGATTATCTTTAATTTAATCATATTAATTAGTTATCCTTAAATGAATTATTGTTTGATCACTTGGTTAATCAACTTTTAATCATAAATTAGTTACTTTTAATTAAGTAGTTATCTCTAAGCAATTAATTACCCTTAATTACTTAATTAATTTATTAATTATCTTTATTAATAAATCACCCCTTAAATACTTTCATCACTTAATCTTTAAGTTATTATTTAATTAATCTGATTCATGTAATTATTTTGCCTTAATTCTTAATGGATTAATAAAATTTAATAAATCACTTTGATTAAAACAAACTACCTTTTAATTTAATCATATTGATAATTAATCAACTATCCTAATAATTAACTATTAAATTCTATTTGAAAACATTAAAAGTAGAATACATAATATATATATATATATATATTATTTTTAAAACAAATCAATTTTTTATATTTAACTTAAAAATTAAGTTTTTGAAACTTTGTTAAAAACTCATTTAATTTCCATTTTGACTTCTAAAATATGATTAATAAATTTGAAAACTTTATTTAATTCTTCATTTGTTCACCCCCCTATATTTGTCAAACTTTCTTTAACATTTAAATAGCTTAAACTTTGTTAAATATTCAACCAAAATAATATTAAAACAAAACTTGTTGTATTATTACTCCCCGAGCCACACTTCCCTTTTACACGAGCCAAACCCTTCAATTCACGAACTCCACTTCGAGTTCTTCCCAGAATGACCCGAGTTTTTCCCCCTTTTATATTTTTAAACTTACTTTGATTTAAAGGTTTAGAACCTGGAAATCACTTGCCTACGCGAATAACCCCCGAATCAACTCGAGCCCATTGTCCCTTTTCTCGAGTTCAACTTCGAGTCGCCCCCCTTCTTCTCCAACCCCACTAACAATGTAACCCAAACAAACCAACGTGCACGTGCATGTGCATCGCCACTCCAGCCATCGTTGATCTTAGCCGAGATCACCCACACGTCACCGTCGACCTCCTCTACCAATCTCGACCACCCATCTCCGGTGACCACATCAGAAATGAGATCTTGCAACTCGACCCCCCTTCTTGGATTTAAACCATCATCAGGAAAATTCTTCGCCACACCATGTCAAGCCACCAGCGTCCCCGAATCACTGACTACAGCTTCAACGCACCACCACGCCCCAATCCCCCTTGGTGCGATCGACCAGATTGCCGTGCCCACGACGTAGTTTTCTTGTGAACAACAGCAACCCCAAACGAACCCAAACCCTAAATTGCCATCTTCCAATCACCACGATGAAATATAAAATCATCTAGTATTTTTCTCGTACCCACCGATGTACTAGCTAGCTTCACCCTTAATCGCGGCCCCTAACTCGCCGTTGATCATCGGTTTTTGACGAAAATACCCATTCTGTTCAACTCACAATTTCGTTCGATTTTTAAACTTAAAAATCATGAAACTTTTACCAAAAATCATTATTTATAATTTCGAGTGAAGTTATGAATTTGAAAATTAGAATTTCACTGAATGATTTTCCACTTATTTTAGTCATCACTGAATATCCTGAGTTTTTAAAAAGAAAACCACTTGATAAATCTGTTTGAATTTATTTTAAGGATTGATGTTACATTCATATGAACATCCTTCATTCATTAATCAAAGCCTAAAATAGATTATGTAGGGAGAAATTTGATTTTCTTCCTTATGATCTTAAGCCTGTATATGTACCAGAGGTATAAAATGTGATATACCCAAGCATATGCATGAACTACAGAGCAATTCATATCATATTTCAGCTAATTACCATCCATGCAAAAAAAATTCACCCAGAATTAACGCAAATATCAAGGCATATCACAGATTTAAACTTTATTTAGGATAATTTGCTCACCTTGGAGTTGTACAGGAAGAAACAGAGAACAGAAAGGTGTTTTGAGCCTGGAATTTTGATCTTTACTTTGTTTGATGATTTGCAGTTTGAATCTGAATTTGGTTGTTGAAATCCTTGCCTTGGGAATGCTTCAGGGATTTCAGAGTTGAAGATTTTGTTACTGATCAACAAAGTTTAAACTCAAATTTTTTTAAAAGGAAATTTACTTGCCTGGAATTTGAATTCTTAACTCATCTTGCTTTTGTTTTATTTCTCTGACCTCGTTTTGACTTGATCATCTCAGGTTGTAGTTGCTTTTAATTTGCTTGCTGTTAAGTTGCTTCTCAGGTTTAAAGACTCTGGCTAGCTTCAGGTTTACAAATTGAATGTAGTTTTGAGTTTTGATTTTCTTTTTGATCTGCAGTTTTCTGAGATTGATCTTGATGCTGATCCAAAAACAGATTGAAGCTTTAAGTTTGCTTTTGCATTGCTCTTCATTTTTTTTCTTGGTTTCATTCTGTTTTCCAGGTTTCTTTGAACAAAATCTTGATCTTCTACTTTATTTTTTCTTGGATGTTAAGATTTGAGATTCTCATATCTACTGTTACTGTTGCTTCAGATTTTGCTGAGATGTTTAATAATGGCATATGGGAAACTCAAAAGTTTCTTTGTAATTTTGAATTTCATTATTTTATTTAATTAAATATACTTGATGCCATTTGTAAAAAAATGATTATGAAACCTAAATGCATGTTGATTGCCTTTACTTTCTTATGTATGTTTACATTTGTAATTTTCAAAGATAAAAGAAACTTTTCATATAAAATTTTATATCATATTTACTTTATAAAACATTTATTAACATATATCAAAATCTTTATATTATTTTCACTTTTAAATAAATACAGTTTTCTTTCTTTTATTTATGTATGTGTTGTGTTTTCCTTTATAGTTATATTTACACAATTTATATTCACACATTTTCTTTTTTCTTTTTTTATATTATATATTTTTGTATAACTTTATAAAAAAAGAATGGATTTAAATACTTTGATTTTATATTAACAATTAATCACTTTTATTCATATATGAAAATCTAACTTAAAAATAACATTTTTGAAAATAAGTGCACTAATTTTTCTTTTTATTACAACTTCCAAATATTAATATATTTTAAAATTTAGAAAACAACTATCATTAGCTTTTTAAAGCTTTTAATTTCTATTATATTTTAATACATTTAATTTTTGAAATTCAATATTTGTTTATAAAAATACTTATTCTCACATTTTAAATCAAATTTCTATTTATAATCAAAAAATTATTTGTTCATTCTAGAAATCTCAAATAAATTCACAATTTATTCTCAAAAATAAATTTAATTGCCAAATTAAACTTGATAAATTTCAGGAATGTTATACTTTGCAAGCTCCATCCTAAGTCATAAATGATACCAAGCCAAAACCATAACCAACGGTCGTATTGTGCCACTAACAGTTTGAGTATTTTCCATCAATCTTAGACCGGAGCTCGTGGGATAGTGAAGGGATGAAAGCTCTCCCGTCTATCCGTTGGTTGGATAATTAGATTCTTTTTATTTAGCCCGCTTCAAGGACTTAGAAATTTTTCCCATGTCGTTTATACTCTAGTCCATGCTCCGGGGAAGCTGAGTATTCTAGTCCGTGCTCTAAGGACTAAGAGATTTTTCTCAAGTTATTTATACTATAGTCTGCACTCCAGGGACTTACAGTACTCTAATACCCACTCTAGGGATTTAGAGATTTTTCTCAAGTTATTTATACTATAGTCCACACTCTGGGAACTCAAAATACTCTATTCGCACTCTGGGTATCAGAGTACTCTAATTCGCACTTCGGGGATTTAGAGATTTTTCTTTAATCGTTTATACCCTGTTTCATGCTCTGGGTACTCAAAGTACACTAATCCACGCTTCGAAGACTTAAATAGTTCTCTCAAGTCGTTTATACTCTAGTCCGTGCTCTGGGGACTCAAAGTACTCTAATCCACACCCCAAGGATTTAGAGATTTTTCTCATATTGTTTTTACCCGAGTCCACATTCAGAGTACTTAGAGTACCTAATCTCCACTCCGGAGATTTAGAGATTTTACTCAAGTCATTTATACTCTAGTCCACGCTTCGGGGACTGAAAGCACTCTAATCCGCATTCCGGGGACTTAGAGATTTTTCTCAAGTCGTTTATTCTCTAGTCTGTGCTCCAGGGACTCAGAGTACTCTAATCCACACTCTAGGGATTTAGAGATTTTATTAAGTCGTTGCATCGACGATCTTTTTCCCTTATTTCAAAATTACTTTTTTATTTACCCATGGAAATTGCCGGACTAGCAATCTCACCAAAAGCCCCCTTTTTCATTTTCGTCGGGGTTTGGTGTAGTTGGTGAATTTCTAACTCTATATGTCGGTTCATACATCATAAATGTCGATATTAATTAATTCCAACACATAATTAGCGTAACATGAAATAATAGTAGTTCATGAAAAGGAAGCTTCGAGCTTTTATTCAACATAAAAATAAGGATAGATTAACTTTCCTTATTACATATCAAAAATAAAGTAACATACCAAAGCAAACATTAAAAGCAAATACTACTAGAATGTGAAATAGAATAGTCTAGTTGAAATAGCAATGCAAATGTTCGCTATTCCATGCTTTGGACACCATTAGCAGTCGCTGGCTTGAAAGTTCCTTCTCCAAGCCTCTGTTCAGTGACATATGGCCCTTTCCACATCGAGTTCATGTGCGATGGAACTGGAAAAATTCACTTCAGGACAAGGTCACCGACTTCAAAGGTTCTTAGTTGGATCTTCATATTATATTACCAAGCGACTGGCTATCGATGTGCGGCTACTCTCAAATCGGCCTCCTCATGCTTCTCGTCAATAAAGTTCGACAACTCTAACAAGAGATCTCGGTTTGCTCTGGGACTATAGAAAGTCACCCGATAGGAAGGGACTTTGAATTCCACGTGAATGACTGCTTTAGCTCCGTAAGCCAAGTCGAATGGAGTGTGGCCAGTCGCAGACTTATGAGTGGTCCTATAGGCCTAGAGCACCATAGGAAGTTCATTCACCCACTTGCCTTTAGCCTTTTCCAAACGCTTTTTTAAGATGGACTTTATAATCTTGTTTATAGCTTCAGCCTATCCATTCGCCTGAGGGTAAGCGACTGCCACAAAGCTTTTCTCAATATGACACTTTTGACAAAACTCCTTCAACTCAGCACAATAAAATTGTGTTCCATTATCAGTCATGATAGTTCATAGAAGATTGAAACAACACACAATGTTACGAACAACAAAGTTAATGACCTTCTTGGTTATGATCGTAGCTAATGGCTATGCTTTGGCCCATTTGGTGAAGTATTCAACCGCGATAATCGCACATCACGCACTGCCCTTGGAAATCGGCAAAGAGTCGATGACATCAATTCCCGATGCCGCAAACAGTCATGGACAAACCATTTTCATTTGGGATTTGTCACAACATCTTACATGATCTATGGCGTCCCGCTTCATGGTCAGCCAGTAGTAACCATAACGATGTATCTTTTTAGCTAACATTTGCCCCCAGTGTGGTCGGTCGCCACACTCTCCTTCATGGACTTCTTTCAAGACCCGCTTTATCTCATCATGGGCGACACACCTGAGTAAAAGAACAGAGAATCCCTTTCGATACATAATTCCATCTTGCAGAATATACCATGGGGCTTCTCAAAGGAGTTGTCACTTTTCGTTCCTTTTTTCAAGCAAGATTCAATGCAACATGTATTCTTTAAATGGGGACGTCCATGATTCCTTTTCGGGTTTCCGGTGCTTGATCAACTTACATCACATTTATACTCAAGGTATGTATGGTCTTGACTGGAACCAAGCCCATCCGTTTTCCATTGCCAGTGCTTGTGAACTTTGCCAACAAGTAGGCTTCCCCGTTCTTCTTGCATGGGATACGTGAAATTTCATAGTACTCAATATCCGCCAACAACTCCCGGACTCCGATAAGGTATGTGGTAAGCCATTGTTCCTTTGCCAGGTAGTCCCCTCTAACTTGGTACACTACCAGCTGCGAGTCATAAAAGATTTCAATAAATTTGACCCCTAGCTCTATAGCAAGCTTTAGTCCAGCAATCAATGCCTAATACTCGGCTTCATTGTTCTTAGCCGGGAAATCGAGCTTCAAAGCATACCAAATTGACAGGTTCTCATGGGTTACAAGAATGACGCCTGCTTCGGAATAATGATCATTGGACACTCCATTAGTATATAGTTTCCATCATAGAGTAGGAATTACATCGCTCTCAAGTGGCTCATCCCGCACGGTAGATTTTGCTATGAAATCCGCCAAAGCTTCTCCCTGGATAGCTCTTCGAGGCAGATAGGTGTTGTCGAACTGACTGAGCTTGATGTTCCATTTAAGCAACCTTCCAGATATCTCGGGCCGTTGTAGGACCTTTCGTAAAGGCTGATCGGTGTAGATTTTGATAGGATATGTCTGGAAGTACAAACGAACTTTGCGCAATGCGATCACCAAGCATTATGCCAGTTTCTCTATCTTTGGGTAATTTCTTTCCACCCACATTAATCATTTATTGATGTAATACACCGTACTCTATATCTGGTTCTCCTCACGAATCAAAGCAGCACTTATGGCATGTGGCGATACAACTAGGTAAATATACAGCTCCACATGCTCTATGGGATTTTACAAGTAGAAAGTCTCTCCAAATGACTCACCAAAGCTTGGAACGCGCCTTTATAGTCCTACGTCCATTCGAAATTCCTCTTGCCCTTCCTTATCAATTCGAAGAAGGGAATGCATTTATTGGTTGCCTTGGAGATGAACCGACTCAAAGCAGCGACCTTCCTATTCTGGCGCTGTACTTATATAATAGTGCTGGTTGTTTGTATATCCCGAATGGGTTGAATCATCTCTGGATTCACTTCGATTCCTCGTGCGTTGACAATGATTCCCATGAATTTTCCTGATGCAACACCAAATGAGAATTTCAACAGGTTGATTTTCATGCTTTAAAATCGAAGGATATCGAACATCTCCGTTAAGTCTCGAATGTGGTCATTTGATCACCGTGAATTCACGAGCATATCATCCATATAGACTTCTATCATCCTAACGATCTGATATTTAAACATTCTATTAACTAAATATTGATAGGTCGCTCCTACGTTTTTAATCCGAACGACATCACTTCATAACAGTATAACCCAATATCCATGATAAAACTAGTGTGCTCCTGATCCAGGATATGCATTGGGATTTGGTTATACCCTGAGTATGCATCCATAAACGATAATATTTCACGCCCTATGGTAGAGTCAACTAGCTGATCAATCCAAGGCAAGGGAAAACTAACCGTGGGGCATGCCTTGTTTAGGTCCAAATAGTCAACACAGTCCTCCATTTCCCATTTTCCTTATTTACCAGTACAGGGTCAGATATCCATTCAGGATGGAGGGCATCGCGAATAAACCCTTTAGATTTATGTTTATCCACCTCCTTTTTAAGAGCAACGGATATCTACGGGTCCATGCCCCGTCTTTTCTGTTTTACAGGGACATACTTCGAATCAATATTTAATGTATGGCTCGCGCTGGTAGACAAGATCACATACATGTTAGAATGAATCCAAGTGAATACATTGAGGTTCGCTCAAAGAAAATCAGAAAGTTCCCTCATCATTGAAGGGCTGAGTTATGATCCGATCTTCAACACTCACGATGGATTGTCATGGCTGATTGTGATATCAATCATCAGTTCAGCTGGTGCTGCTTTAGCCTCCTTAGGTTCCTCCTCATCATCACTCAAATATATATCTCTATAGAACCAACTGTGGTGCCTAAGCCAAGGCTTAGGCGCTACTTGATAATCTTCAGTAACTTGGATGTGGACAAACTTGTCTGCACCCTTTCTCTTTTCTTTCCGTTAGGCTTCTCTTAAGTCAGCCACATAACAAGCACGGCCAGTCGCCCGATCGCCATGCACAACGCCTACTCTATCATTTGTAGAAAATTTGAAAGTTAAACACCATGGGGAAAGGGCTGCACGAAACTCAGCCAGGGCTGGACGGCCTAGAAAAACATTGTACGGTGAATCAACATCCAAGACAGTGAATGGTAGGATTCACATTCTCCTACGTTCACCTTCTCCAACTCAATCAGTAACTCAACATAACCTACTACCTCAGTAGCCACATCGTTGAAAGCTGTGTATGAGCTTTAGATGGTTTTAAATCCTTAGCCTCCTTCCTCATTTGATCATAAGCCTTCTTAAAGATGATGTTCACAAAACTCCCACAATCAATCAAAACCCTTCTCACCAGAGCAGGGCCTATCATGGTAGAGATAACAATAGGATCAATAGTAGAGGCCTCCACTCTATTGGCATCTCTACTTCTGAATACTATATCATTTGTCACTATATGCTGCTGCTTGGTTGGAGTTCCATCCTCTATATTCAAACAACATTCGAAGTCCACATGTCTCATTGAACTAGCATAATGCTCCATTTCCTGCCAACTTCTGTCCGCAAGATGTGGTCCACCAACTATCGTGTTTATTACCAACCTTCCACCGGCCTGAGCGGGATCCACGTGCCGGCATGGAGCTTGTCTTCGATTGGGATCATACGTTCCTTGTCCGCCATCTTGTGAATTCTTGAAAAAATGCTGCAACTTTTTCTGAAAAATTAGTTTCTCAATGGCATCATGGAGATGCATACACTCGTCAGTGTTGTGCCCGTAGGATTCGTGAAACCGACAATACTTCCCAGTTTTCTTTTGTTCCTCGGTTGATTCCTCTGGACATGGCTTCCTATACTGGAAAGTGTTACAGGTAGGTAGAAAGATATTTTATAGAGAGGCATTTAAGGATGTATAGTTGTTATAAGTAGGAATTCGTGGCTTCCATTTTTTGAGCTCCCTCTTTCGATCGAAATTTCTTTCTCCACACCTTTTTTGTTGCCCTGGCTTGTTTAGAATGTTGACCTGAACCTTTCTAGAGCTCTTGCCAGATTTCTTTATGGTAATGTTGCTTTGTACCGCTTCTCTACTTGGTCTTGTAGCGTTGCTTCTTCTAGATAATCTGGCCTCCTCCTTTCTCATGAACTGTTTCACCTTTGTGTAGTAAAACTCCAGCATGGCCGACGGTTTTCTAGCTAGCAAATAATCGAACTCGGAATCTGGGTCAACCTCCTTTATCGCGGCCAAAAGAATGGAGTGGTCATTTGGATTACTAACATCAATGGCAACAACATGAAATCTCTTCAAGTAATCCTTTAGTGATCCCCTAGAGCCTGAATTAAACTAGATAGCGACATTACGTCTTTGGGGGCGAGTAGCATGAATCCGAAACTGCTCCATGAAATTGGTAGCTAGCTCGTCAAATCTCAAGATCGATCATGGGGGTAACCTTGTGAACCACATTGCAGCAATCCCAGATAGAGTTATGGGGAAGCATCTGCATTTGGTTGTGCCATTTGTTCTTGTCGAGTCCATCAACGATTCATTCCTCATGACATGCTGCCTGGGGTCATTCTTTCCTTCATAAAAAGGCATTGTAGGCGTGTTAAACCTCTTGGAATATTCAGCCTGTAAAATGTTGTCGGTATATGAAATATGACTCCTAGAGACTCACTAATCGTTGTCAGTCAAGCCACGGTTCTCCCTCATCAGCTGCCTGACCATTACGGATAAGTCTAGAGTTTGGATAGAGGGTGCTCGGTCAGGCTCCATCCTATATCAATGTTTTGGCCGGTGTCTTAGGGGAATCTCATGCCTTTTTGACCTATTGTCCTCCAGATGTGCATCCTGAGGATTCACTTCATTATCATCCTATGGAGGTAGTTGAATGGCATCCAATCGTGCTCTAATGCCTAAGTTTTTGGTTCTAGGTCGAGCACGGCTCCCCAGGTGCAGTTGAGGACCCATCCTCCTAGTTAAGGGATCGGTATCAACCCCATTTGGTTGCCCATGGTGGTCTACCATAAGTTGCTCCTTTTCTCCATCTCGTATCGTTTTAATTTTGCGACCCCTACGCCTGTGGTGTCCGTCCGATGAAGTTGAGCTATCAAATGTTTAGTATAAAGCGGGACTCTCTCTGGCATTTTGACGCTGCTGTTGAGCAATTTGGTTCATCAGGTTGGAATTTGCCTAGATTTGCTCATTTAGCTGTCTACGGCTCTCCATCAGCTCCCTCATCAAATCATTAAATTCGTCCCTAGTAACAGAATCAACAGAGTTTTGGACTGCAACGGGCTCCACGTTTGCATTAGCAGGCTAATTGCTTGGCTCCCCTTGTTGGACACTAGTAGTATTGTTGGCATCAACTTTGTGGGAAGCAGATCTGGTGCGCCTTACCATCTTAGATTCCCTTGCTTAGATCTTGAAAATCTAAACTGTATTTGCAAGCTTCTAAAAAGGTACCCGAGTCTCCTTTATGGGATTTCCTCGATCCTATAGCAAAAAAGGTTATCCTAATAGCCTGAGAATCGAGTTCTCAATGAAAGCACCAAAATGTTTGCAATAAAATTGGTCACAAAAAACCAAGAATTGGTTTAAGAAGTGGAATAAATGAAGAAATTAAATGGAAAATGAGGATTAACACTAGATATGCAAGCAAAAATAGCAAAAAGCAAAAACAACAACGTTTATAGTGGTTTGGCGCTGATTGCCTACGTCCGCTCTGAATACTTTCTTTATTGCTTTATCACTCAATTGATTATAGTTACATAATAAGAAACAACTTAAGAACAAGTTAGAACAAAAGGAAACTGAATACAAAAATGGCAGATTTTCACTTGTCATCCTAAAACGGGAGATCCCAAAAATGGCCATCTGTCGCTGTATTTGTAGAAGAAGGCAACCTCCAATCCTGACTAACATCTCGAGACCTAGACCCCCCTGACCACTTGGTCCCACCATCAGGAAAACTCAGCCCAACTTACTATGCTGAATTGTATATCATCATGCCGACTCGAACCATCAAGGTAAGCCCACCCCACTGTCTTCGTGTCCTATGCCGACCACCTTGGTATGCCGACCCCTTGACTCTATGTCCTATGCCAACCCGATACTTATGAGCACATCAATATGCTGATCCTTCCACAATGTCGATCCAATACAATTCCTACCCAATATCATACCGACCCCTTTCATAACCACTGCCATGACGATCCGAACCATTCCATACACTGTGCCGACCCGACACATTCCATATGGTATGATGACCCAAGCCATTTCATATGTTATGCCGACCCGAGCCATTTCATATGCTATGTAGAAACGAATCCCTTTAGCTTTCATTCAATTTGCCTAATCGTCCATTTAGTTCCTAATCCAATCAAACCAAATTCTAAGACTTCGACATCCAATGTTATCCATTTGTCAACCTTATTTACCCAGGGCTGGTTATGACTATTCAAACATTATACTCTAGTCTTGCGGATGTTGCCTCGTGATCATCTTTCCCATCAATAGTCGTATTTGGACTTCATGATCAACCTTACATAGTTGGGCCATTGTACCGGGTAACATGAATATTGTTTACTCTATATATATGCCATGTTTAAGTTATGTGATATGATGCTTGGATGAAAATCAATATGACATGTAAGTAGTTCTCAAAGTGTACGTATAACGACTATCGCTATATCGGCACTTTTGAAAAATACCATCTCATTGAAACCTTTTGGTTTATTCTTGTACTTAGGTTTTGTCTTACAAGGTTCGTTAAGTTTTTGAATATTATTGCGTTTAACCATTTCGATAATGATTTTTAAATATAGTTAATCATTTTTATTAATGAGGCTTAAGGTTAACTAATTATCTTAATAATGATGAATTTAAAATTAATAAACCACTTTGTTAATAATATTTAAAAATTAATTTGTCATTTTATCTAGTGATGATTAAGATCAATTAACCATTTAATAACGATGGATTAAATTTATTTAGTTATTTCAATTAATGGTGTTTTAAAATTAATTAACCCATTTTAATTAATGGCTTTTTAAGGTTAATTAATTAGTTTAAATTACGTCTTAAATTAATTAATCATTTTTATTTAATGATATTTAATTTCTATTAATTAATTATATTTAATTTTTCATTAAGTAATCTAATTAATGACGTTTAAATTTAATAAATTAATTTAATTAATGATATTTTTAAAAGTGATTAACCATTTTAATTAAATGTTTTTGAAGTTAACTAATTAAATTAATTAACGAAGTTTAAAAATAATTAATCATTCTTATTAATGGTAGTTAAAGCAAATTAATCAACTAATAAGTTGTTAAATCTTTGTAATAATGGTGTTAAAGTTAATGAAACATTTCAACAAAGTTGTTTAAAGTTAATACATGCAATTTGAAGTTCGAGTATGAATTCAGTTTTAAAGGTAAATTGATTTGTAAACCAGGGATCTCTTGCCTATATCATTAAGTTAGCCTAATATTTATGAATTCTTTATAAATGACAACAGCTTAGCAGAATAAAACACCACTATGCTATCAACTGATAAGAGAAAAATAAATGACATCTGTTTAACTGAATAAAAAGCCGTTCTGCTAATTAAATTGTAACGCCCCACATTTTATTGATAGTTAAAGTAAAATAAATTTAATTGACGACTATAAAAACAGTGAAAAATGAATTTTTGCTAATGTTGAAATTTGACCATGAAACTTATACCATTGGGTTCGTGGCAATTTTCTAATCAACTTCCATATACAATGTTTTATGAATGGACTACAAACGGGGAAGTTATAGCCGTTTGAAGTTTTAGCGTCAAAAACAATTACATATGCAAACATGGAAATTTCATTAACAATAAACATTTGCAATGAATTCATATGATATTTATAAAATCAATAACAAATTTATTATGTTTGTAATGAATGTAAATTATTAAGAGAATTAGATGTAAGAAGAAAAAATAAGAGGAATAATTAACATTGCAAACAGAATCAGCTAAAAAGTGCAATTAATTAATATGTGAATTTGTATTGGATATTAACATATAACATGCGTGTGTGTGTGTCAAATCCCTCAATTAAAAGAGGTTTACATATAAATATAACAAATAAATGTTCAAATTCATATCTGGATAATACAATATGCATATTAAATATATATGTTATTTGAATGGTGGAATTAATTGACATGTCAATTGATGAAACGTTACAATGTGTAAAATACTAATTAAGGAAATTAACTAATAGAGGTGACATGTTAATCTACTAATGGGGCTATTAATTAGGATTGTAACGTAATCAGTAGAAAATGTCAATTAATATGGAAAAGAAATAATAGTTGATCTAGATTTGAATATTCATATATAGGAATTGCTGCATATGAAAATTAATTGAAGGATCAATTAAGAAGAGGATTAATGAGAAAATTGGTGGATTACATTTATATAAGAGAGAACATAAAGTAATTCATTCCATCAACCATCACTTTATTCATCCCTCTCTTACAGTAAACAATGGCTTCTTTGTTCATTCTTTTCTCCTAGTTCTCACAAATCTTCACCAAACGAATTCAAATAAAATATATGTGAACAAAATAGAGAAATTAAAACAAAGTAAAGCAGAGAAGTTGTAGAACGACAGAGTAATTTTAAAAGATAGAGATTTAAAGCTAAGGACAACAGTTGAGTGGATATAAATATATATCTTTACGTTTATGATATATTTTCGTTAGGTTCCCGTTAAATAATTTTATTTAGTATTTATTCAGTAATAAATTATATTAATAGTTATGCTAAGATTGTAAATTGTATAAAAGAGCTATATTTAATTAAAATTAGGTTTGACGGTAAGAGAAAGGCATAAGCCTAAAAGTAAGAAATTTACAGTTATTTACATCAAATTTAAAAGTTAAAATTCATCCTGTAAATGTTCGTCTCTTTTATTCCTTTTTACATGAATAAAATAGTAAAGAGAAGAATTCACAATACGGACAAAAATAAAAGAACCCTAGATTTTTAGAAATTAGATAAAAAGATAAAACTAGAAATTTGCAGTAAATTGTGCTAAAACGGAAGTAATAAATTAAAGAAAAATCTAATAACTTAATTTGGAAGTAAGTGATAAATTAACAGGTTGGTTTAGAAAAGAGAATACATTTTTATAGTTTAATATCTAAAATATAACGATAAATGTAATTGCAAGAATAAAAGAAAGAAAAAGGGAATTAGTGTAAAACAGAGAAACTACTGTATTTTGCACTATCCAAAAAGTAAAGAAATATCTTGTAGTTATGGATTATTATTTATAGCATTCTTTAGTGTTAAAACATGGAAATGGAATTTTAGCACATTTTTTAACCAACCAAATTGAATAGAACTACTTCCTAGAATATAAGAAAATAAAGTGAAGAATTATAGGAAGTAAAGAAGGAATAAAGTTAATTATTAGATAAGACTAGAAGCTATAAATAGAAATGTAACTAAATCTGCATTTGCTATGTAGATAATAGAATAAAAGTAAAGCACTTATTATGATAAGTAAATTTATGACAATCTGACGTAGTCCCATGCCAAGATTGTCATATAATATAAGAGAATTAAAGAGAATTCAATATCAAAATAAAAGAAGATGGACTAGAATAGAAAAGAGACGCTTATAATTATATTTATAATGTATAGATTATAAAAGAAAATAAAAGTGACAACTACAAATTATAACATAGGATATAATTAGGTAGAAAGAACGGAAAAGGCTTACTTAAGGCTTAGATTAAGTCAATAAGCAAATAGAGCAGAAATAATAGAAGAGGCTTATTTTAATAAACTTAAGACATAAATTAAGTTAATAAGCAAGATAATAGAAGTGGCCTATACCAACAGCATTCCCTTTCAGTCAGGCATTGATGTCTCACAATAGTTAGGTGTGGCTGGGACAAGATTATACTAATTAGGGTAAATAAGTAGCCAATAGAATAGTAAAAGTAAACTAAATGCAAAACAAAAGATTAGACTTAGGGTCTAATAAAAGAGTGAGATGCGTTTGAAGCAGCCCAAAGGATGAAGAGCTTAACGAAGCTGTTCATCGTAGACTTCAGCATAGAAGAAGCACGTCCAACTTAGTTATTTTGGGCTAGAAGGAAGTATGAGACTTTAACGGGACGTGAGGGTACTCTAGGATGGAGCTTTGGGGTTGGCATAATGGAGCAATCCCCCGGAGGTAGGTCTGTAGGTGTTCCATCAAAAGAGTATGTCTTGACTGCTTTTTGCATTGCAGGACCATTATAGGCAGACAGAAGGGGTTGATGTTTGGAGTAGGATATTCGTATGTCCCAATACTCGCAAGTAAGTTTTAGTGGGCAGGACCCAAAAGGATAGTCGCATGCAGATATTGGGCCAGCATCAAAACCAAGAAGTGAGTTTGGAAAAGACTAGAGTTAAACCAACAGTCCAATGAACCTTTCACTATCGAGACATTGGACAAGGTGCGCAGGCAATTGGATGTTTAGATTGTTTGTAGTAGGCCACGATCACTTGACCTTTTAGAGGTCTTTCGATTAGTTAAGGGGTGGCTGCGTGGAGCCATAGCCATGAAAAGAAGAGAGACAGACCAAATAGAATATCTATATTGTAAGCCTAACATGGTAGTCATTTACAGAAATAGAAAACCCCGACTAAGTTCCTCACTAGGTAATCCTTATTAAGTAGGATTCAAGGAGTAGACGGAACGATTATGTATTGTCCTCAAGGTATGCACTGGATGGTACATTGTGGATGTCCAAGCATTAGTATAGACTAATGCAGATGCAATTTTACGTTTTCATAGTAGACGACGAAACATTTGTATTGTAGGCCTTACGAGACAGTCCTTTATAGATATAGTCATAAAGTGCCATTGAAGCCATACGATGGAGTCCTTTGCGAGGAGGATATGGAAGTTACTATGGTTAGTACCTAGGAACGATGCGGTCATTGGCTTTATAGCTACATATATATCATTTATTAGGTTTTGATCTATTAGGAAGTAGATGGGAACGATTCACGGATAGAGGTGAGAGTATTATGAACCCAATGAATCTAATATAACAGTAACTGGAAATAAAATGGTATATATGGCTTTAAGCTTAGAACTGTACAATTTGTCCATTCAACAAAACTTTAGTTCTGACTCCCTCCTCATAACATTCTACAGGTTAGGTATATGGCGGAGACTTTCTAGCTTAGAGACACTTGTTTCGAAAGTGTTAGTATATTGGTGAGTACATACTTACTATTGTATTTTAGAAATTCCACCGTGAGATATTTATCTGAACTTTGATATATTTGTCTTTTCCTATTTGTAGGATACCAGAAACTCAACTCGTGCTTCAGTGGACTTGGCTTTTAGCATATCTATGAAAAATCCATATCCACTGGAATTTAGGTTGTTATATTTGGTATCAGAACCAAGGTTTAGGATTTCTTGGTAGATAGTGAGTGAACGTATTTGTATTTTGGAATAAAATATAAGTATGTTATGTACTAAATTCCAAATAGTCCCCAATTATAGATTTTAACATATGGAAATTTTTTAGAAGTATATTTGTGCATAGTTTGCTAGTTGGGTTTAGGATGACCCAATTATGTTGAGCCCTATGTTGTTACCGATTTATAGCATACAAGTAAGCCATGTTTTGAGAGAAGATTAGTATCCATATGTTATAGGAAGTGGGGAGTTCCCTAGGGATAGTAGGGAGAGTGTTTTTATTTGGGGGAAAAATAAGAGGTTTTAGTAAGAACAAAATCCACATTATCTCTAGCCCAATAAAATGAAACTTTTGGAATTGAAAAGTTGAAAAATATAATAGTTAATATTTTTTAGGAAGTAAATATTGGGTTTTTGAAAAAAAAAGGTGGTATGAATTTTAAATTGGTTTTTATATGATGTAAATTTTGTTAAAAGTGAAATTCCTTTTAAAGAATTATAGAGTGCGTATAGCTCGCTAGTTTCTTTGTAGGTAAACAAAGATTTTAAATAAAAAACCTAGAGCGTGTTAAGCATCGAAAACATAGGTTACAACATTTATTGTTGTAATAGATGTTTTTGGTAAAAATAAAGAAAGCATAGACTATAACACTATTGTTATAGTAGGTGACTTCCAAAGGAAATGTTTTTACATAGCAGATGAGATTTAATAATATTTATTTTAATTGAATCCATAAATTAGCATTTTTGGATTGTAGTAATGGTGTTTTACGCCACATCTGTTTTGATCCAAATGAGTTTTGAAGATAATTTCTGAAGTGGTTTTTATGTACACTTATTATTTAAATAAGTATATGAAAATGTTATCTAGTTATGAAGATATTAAAATAGTTTTGAAAATTAGTTCTTTTGAAAAGGATGGAAGTTAAATTAATAAACTTAGTAGGAAATATCTACTGTAAGTGAATATAGAGTAAACATACTTTAATCTATTGGAATGAAATGAATAATGATATAATTTTCTATGAATCACAAATAAAGATGTTTTGTACAAGTTAAAAGGAATACGTGAAAGAGATGTACAAGGTATGTAAAGAACCGTATTTTGTATAGCCTATCTCAATAAAATAGAAAATAAATTCCTTATAATTTCACATAAAAATGAAATCCTCCTTTAAAGGATTCATAGAAGGTTTTAACGTTAATGGTTTCTCGTACGAAAAAGTAATTCCAATATATTAAGTTATAAAACCATTAAGTGAGTAAGTTAAAAAGCTCTTTAAGGTTAAGTAATTGGAAGAGTAAGAAAGTTAAGCGATTTTTGATAAAATAATTGTTCTTATCTACTTAAGTTTTAGTAAATTTGAAAATCTACAAAAAATAGAATATTTTGAAAACATGTGAGGACATTTTTTTAAAAGTCAAGGAAAAAGAAAAAAGTTTTAAGAACAAGTAAGACATGTTTTAAAGAATGATGGTTTGGTGGAAAAGTAAATAAGTTTTTGAAATAATAAAGTTTTAAGTAATCAAGTACCCTTGAATTTCACAGGAAACTTTAAAATAACACTTTCAAATGCGATAATTTTTGGATTTGATGTTTCAAAAATTTAGAAGCTTTAATTTTTGAAGTAAAATGAAAAATACCAAGCCAAACCAGACTTTTAAATATGGAGTGGATAGGAAACATTTTCTAGGTGTAACAGAAAAAATATAAAACTATAGTAGTAATTACTCCTAGTAGTAATAATAAAGGTCCTCGTAAGGTATATAGAACACTAGTAAAAACCTAGAAATGTTGCTTCATGTGTGTAAACTAGTTCAATAGTACTAGTAAGATGGTCAGGCATACGTAGATGGGATAAGTAGACCTTAGTTAAGGAAAATGAAAGGCAAAGAGAAAATTTCTCCAAGCTTAGTTGCCTTTTTAGATAGAGACTGCATAGATTGAAACCCTTATCCATTGCAGTACATGAAACTTAGTTATTACTTTTTAACATAGAATAGAAGAGACAATGTAAGTTGGGAACAAGTAATAGACGACAGGAGGAGCATATGAGTTACTTGGATCCCTAGAATGGGACCTTTCTATGTCGAAGTGGACATAGTCCTAGACCTTCTAGCCCTAGATGATAGCTACATTTATTTGCTATATTAAAAGAAGAGTAAAAGCAGATAAAAGGTAACCAAAAGAAAATAATAAGATCTAATGAAAGCAACAAAAACATCAATTGAAATAAATGAGAAATGCAAAAGAAAAATACACCTTTCCCATAAATTAAGCTTGGAAAAAAATTTTTGAAAAGAAAACTATTTCTTATGTAAACCGTGATTGGGAAAGAAAATAGTGATTTTATAGGATAGTGGCATAATTTCCAAGGACGGAGAAAGAGGTACTGTAACGATCCCGACTCGACCTTCGAAAATCATCACCGAATACGACACTCGTATTCAAATGTTGTAGATCCAAACGTCGAATCTGGTTCGCCGGAGCTTATAACACATTAAGTACAACACATCGGAAGAAAAGAAATAATACATTTGATATACAACATTGATAGAATATCCGATACAACAGAATACAATAGAATGGTACAATAGATATCTACACTATCAGATATACAAGAAATAGCAGCGGAAAGATAATGCCTTCAATGCCAAACTCCAAGAACTCCATCTTCAATCCAAAGCTAGCTGAACCATCATCAAGTTGCACAAAGATAAGCAAGTACAGCCGTGAATGCTGAAGTGTGGCAAATGCGATCCACAAATCCAAAAGACATCGAAGGCTAATGAATCAATCCCTACTATTCGAATATCTGAAAAACCAAATTCTAGACTGCCCTTGTGGAAAATAATAGGCACCCAGAGTTTAGGAAAGGAACAATAAACTCCAGGTCAGTCATGGGACTGGTGTGAGCAAACAAAAACGGTTTTATCTTTTAAAACAAACAACAAAGCTTTTAAAGTTCAAACCCGCAATGCTTTTGGAAAATGAAACTACCATAAAGCCTCCCGCCACACTCACAATGCAAACGCAGAATTGGAGGAGATTTCTCCTTATGATAGTCAAATACGCTTGATACGAGAAAAAAATTCTTTGATACTATTACTAGTGCATAGTGTAGAAAAACCATTTCGAAAGTATAATATTAATCCTAGCCAGCATAGACATTCCGAACTATGCCTACTATAGGTACCATCCAAATAGTGGGGCGCCACCATAAGTAGATGGCAGGTAATACAACTAAAACCGTACAAGGCGCATATTGGGTGAATGGATTTCCAACAAATGGTCAGGCTAAGGAACTTCCTATTTCCACATGGGAACGCCTCTGGAGGGACGCCCCGAGAACCTACCCGGCTCTCTGCTAACACAAGGCCGGCTACCCCCCGGGGAATAAAACCGAAGATATGCCACCCCCGGTCCTTTGGGACTTTATCCGAGGGCCCTCCAACAACATCACACTGTAATAAATATACTACAGTGTCCACATGAGTAAGTATCTGGGCTCCACACCATGATACCACCCTTTTCCAGAAGGAATGGTCATACCCTAGGGGAGCTACCCCTGAAACCTTGCCGCATCTTTCTTGTTTCGACCATTACTCGGTTGTGAGGCTCGATGAGGTCTCGTCCACAAAGCTACGCTTTACATGAAAGCCATGGTTTGATCACAAACGATTAACAAATGATCATCAGCATACAGCAGCACTTAGCATGCCACACTACCAAATTGGGAGTATATCGCTGATAACCTTCAACTACATAACCTTTGAGCTCGTACGTCTCAAAGAAGGGTGTTAAGCTAAGAGAATAAATTCTCCGCCACCAAAAGATATGTATTTGAAAGAAATCGGCTTTATATCTCAAAGTGTAGTGTCAAACGCACGACCATACAAGTCTGTTCCAGGTTCGAACAGAACCAAAGGCACTTTCGAAGAAGCCCTTGCAAATCTGGGTATTAACAATCCCGATCGGACTTAGGAAATCTTTATACCGGCGCGACTCAGTGCAGAGACAATCGACGGGTTATCCTTTCGTTCTCAAAAATACCCGATCTTCACCACCGGTCTTCAAATGCTATCCATAACGACGTATCACTATTCAGAATGGGTTATATGACACAAGGTCCTCTCCCCGCTAAACCGAAAAATGAGCGCAATATTTAAAACATATGGATATGGGATTTCAGTTAAGTCATAACTTATTATCCAAAACTTTCCTTTCAAATGGATTAAACAAATTACCATTTTAAATCCTTTAAACAAAAAGATTTATTTCACAAAGTTCACCAATTTTCCACTAACGTTCATTCACGGCTTTTCAAAACAATTTCACTTCATATTGGATTAACTTATCCAATCTTTAAACTAAAGATTTAATTCATAATTTTCAAACCATTTCCAATTCAAATCTTGTATATGAAAGATATAACATTTAAAATCCTCTTAGATTTCAAAAACAAGGTTTAATAATCTTTCACAAAGGTTAAAGCTGATTACCTTTACATAAGTTAAAGCCATTCAAGTATAAAACTTGGGTTTGGGTTTAAATTTCCAAAACAATACTTTTAAATGGTTAAAAACCCACATAACACCTTTATAACTTATATAATCTTTTTAACCCATAATTTTCCAAATCATAGAATTCAATTTCAAATATTGAATTCAAATTCAAATCAAATTATTTAAATTTCGAAAATTTATTAAGTTATTCAAAATAACTTTTATTTTTGAAACTCATTTTCAAAAGCTTTAAATTCCAATTCCAAAACTATTTCGAATTCAAAAATTTAATTTTTAAAAATCATTAAAAATCTGTGACTTAGCCCATTTCCTCATGCAATCCATATTTGTGTGTGTAAGTTTTAGTCTAGGGGTTTCACACAATAGTGCAACGATATCAATCATCACAGATTCAATCATATCAAATATCGATAAGCGGTATATTCCAATAACGCTTACCTATATACACAGAATCATAGGTAGAAAATATGAATGCATTATAAATAAATAATTTACATTCATCACATCTTGAAGTAAAACAATCCAAATCACAAAGCATCACGCAGCAGGGATGAAAAAACAATTCACAGCATTCAATAGAAGACAATCATCCATAAGTAAGGTTTATTGACCATTTGATTAATTAAAACCAGATTAATCACTAATTCTGGTTGATTACCATTAATTAACTACAGTTTGTGTCAATTAATTATTCTTTGATTATTGATTAACCTCAATTTATAAATTAATTAATCCTTTAACTTTTAATTAATCAACCTTAATTTATAAATTAATGAACTTCACTAATTAATTTAAATCAAATTTGATTAAACAATTAATCAATCTTTAATCATTAGATAATTAACTCTTTATTTTAAATAATTAACCTTTAATTATCCAATTATCCTTTAATTAATTATCTTAATTTAATAAATTAACCCTTCAATTAATCATCATTTTAATTAATTATTCTTAATTAATAAACGATTATCCTTAATCAACAATTAATCTTAATCACTTGGTTACTTAACTTAAATTCTCAGTTAATTCCTTTTAATTAAGTAATTAATTACCTTAATTTGATTAATCTTAACTGATTAGTTACCCTTTGATTATTTTTGGATTAATCAAACTTAAATTTATTAATTGATTTATTTTAATCACTTTTATTAAGTCATTAACTTCAAGTAATTAATTTCGTTTAACAAATGAATTTAACTTAAACTTTTTTAAAAAGTTAATTAACCATTTCAACATTAAACTTTCAAAATAAAGCTTTATGTATATCTTTAATCATTTTAAAACTTAGTTAATTAAAACAATTTAATTTAAACCTTCTTAACAAACTTTTTTTAAACTTAGATAACTTCTAATCTAACAGGAAATTGATTTTAAACAAAAATTTATTTAAAAAAAACTTTTAACTTGTTCCTATAATTTAAACTTGTTCCTATAATTTAATTTAAACTTTTAAAAAATAATTATTACTATAATTAATCTAAATAAACGTTTACTTTTAAAACTTAAACAACTTAAATATTTTCTTAAAAAAATGTTCCTTCAACAAACTTTAATTTTTTTTAACTTGTACTAACAATCTGCTTTGAAAAACGTACTTGGCTTTTCAGGGAAATACACTTTTCTCCCACACCTTTAAAACAAACCACTATTTATTTTTAAAACAAATTCTCATTCCTTTATAAATTCTCATCATGAATTTATAATTCTAAATATCCACTGATATCCTTTCACTTTATAAACCCAGTTTATAAATTCTATAGTCTCATCTTCCTTTTAAAGATACAGTTCCAAACACTTAAATCAATTTCAAATTAATTTTCAAAATTAACTCCATTTTAAAAATAAATTTCCTTTCTTATCCAAATTTATTTCAAAACTCTTAAATTTTAGATTTAACTTCTTTATCCTGATTTAAAATCTAATTTAAACTAAAAATACAAATTTAAGACTTTCCAAATTTCTTCTTTATCTTTTCCAAACAAATTTAAACCTTGAATTTTAAAAATAAATTCTTTACTCCTTTTAAATATTATCACTTGAATTCACTTATTCAAAATATCTCTTTTCCCATACTTTTGGATTTATTTGTTACAATTTAAAAATTCACTTTTATACTATTCCAATTCATTCTTTAATTTATCCCAAATTCTTTAAAATCATTTTACTTACTAATTCCTTCCTTTTATTTTCTTTCAAAAATCCAATCTGTATGTATTTTTGGTAACTCAGTATACCTAAATATATTTAATCAAACCATAGCATCCATTATTTCCAATTATCCATGTAATCTATCACAGATTATCCAATAAATCATAACACAAAATATTTAAACAAATCTAAATATTTTAAGGAATCCAGTTGGATCCCTCCAACCTGTTTCCCTACATTCACAGATGTTAGCACAATACAAAATACCAATTTCACTTTGAGACTCATATATAATAGTACAGGAAGATTGAAAATAAAATTTAACTTTATTTTTAAAGCTAAATCCCACTCACCTAGCAGCCTAAGCTCTGCCATTTTTATGCACTGTTCTTCTACTGAAACTCCTCCTTCAAACATTGTTATGAATTTGCATATATTCTATTTTTTATTTGTATGTAAATATATACTTTTATTTTGAAATGAAGAATATATATATATATATATATATATATTCGAGTGGGAGAGAGAGAGATTAGAATATAAGAATGGAGGTTAGGTTTTAGAGAATGGATTTCAAAATGAAAATTAGGCATAGACCTAGGTAGTATTTATAGGGGAGAAAACTTGCTTTTGGTCATTAGATTTGAGATGTCTGGAATTTTCCTGCCTCCGAAAGCATCCACCCGTTCCCTGAAACGATCGGTTCGTTGAAACGCATGATTCAGAGCAATCGAATGGACCAAATTTAACAAACACATCACGAATCATCACATTCATGACATTTTGTACTTGGCGGGTCGACCCTCACCAGAAGAGGGTCGACCGTCATAACCGACCCTCCCCAGGGGCGGTCGACCCATGAAGTTATATTTATTTTTATTTTTATTAATTTTAATATATGTATTGTTTTATTATAATTTCTTTTTTTGCTTTATCTTCTTCATACTAACTCGGATTGAGATGAGTTATATATGAAAATTGTCTAGAAAATCGCCATGGTCGCAATGGTGAAGTCTCCATAGCCAAATTTGGAAAGTTGTGAAAATTTTATTTTTAAAACCTATCTTGTATTTGTTTTAAATATTTCCCTCAAAATAACGGGGAGTTACATTCTACCTACCTTTAAGGATTTCGTCCCCGAAATCTCCAATGGTAGAAGAATGTAAATAGCAATCAACATCCAAAAGCTATAACCATCTACTCATACATCATCCATAATGACCATTGTCCTTAACTATATCTAATGCAATTCATGATTCTTATGCAAAGTGAAGTGCAAGTGACCCTATCTAATGTGAATAGATGGTCGGTCTACTAATACAGTCGACCTCCTGTTATGTAGATATGCTTATGCCATGCATCCAAATGTATGCAAAATCATAATAAAATGGTAATCCTACATGTATGATACAACCATCCACCCATATGCAACGTCCATATGCTCCACACTCATATATATACGACTATGTAACTAACGTATAAATACTAAACATCCATATGCATATGTAGGTATGTGTGCCTATGTGGTCGGCCGCCCTAATGAGTGCCTATTCTATGTGCATGCAAGTGCACCATTCCACATCCACTAGCATCCACTTTCAACCACTAGAAAACATCACACATAACATGTCCTAATGACATGTTTACAACCATACTACCATCCAAAGGTCTCCGCTTAAAGGGTATACTATCTAAATCCTAAGTTCAAGGATAATCTAGGCTTTTCTAGCTAAAGTTGATAAACTAGGGTAACTACCCCATAAAGAAACTTCTCCAAGTGCTGAAAATTGATTAGAGTCCTATTCTAAAACCATTATAGATTCTCAAAAACTTCTTCTTTGTCTTATCAACCATTTCAGTTTATACTTAGGGCCTTTCGCATTTTAATGCATTGGAACTATATCTTTTTCCAAGTGGAAATGTGAATATTTCATTCCAATAAATTAAAATGCTATTCAGATCCCATCCATTTTTTCCAAACATTTGCTGGAATGATTCATTCTATATTTTTATCTCATCCAACTAGGTAGGTTAACAAATCTGAGATTTATCATATTTCCTTTATGAAGGTTTCCATATCAGGGACTACTTCTTTCCTTATTTTCCATATCTCAATATATGCTATATAAATTTTCAAGACCTACATTAGGCATACATGCATTACACCTAAACCGGTGTAAACCAACAATAAAAACCAAAAGGCATACTATCCCATTCATGTCCACCTGGTCCGCCCAAAGACTTCAGGGGAGCAACATAATACCTGAACGACCCATGGCCTACAAGTATATCACCCTTACCTATATGGTATCAACCTTACAGTCAAAGTGTCAAGCCTACACTTCTTGTCCCTAATTAGATTGCCTTAATGTAATCAAGGAAATATCCATTTGCCACTCAACATCCTTATAAGTGTTGACCCATCATGGTCCTCTTTCCTTTTATATTGAAAAACCTTCCTCCGCTACAACATCCTTGAGGTAACAAAGCTTCTTAACCTATAATTTCTTTTCTTTGAAATATGCTCAACCCAATCAAAATTTCAAATCTTATATAAGGATCTTATAATCCGAAACATGGTGGAAATTTACCGTTCATTGTTACAAAGAGCTTGCCTTGTTGTTTTTAACTGTTGATTGGAAAGATCATTGACTTCCCATTTACTTTCTCATACCCTTCCATTTTTTTTCAAACTCTACACTCAACCTTATCCTAGTGGGGCACTTAATCCTATTTATCTAACTCTAAATTTATTTATTTCCTTTTTAAGTGAAAATCAAAACATTTTTACTTCGTATTTTCAACAAAGATCATAAGTTTCTCAAAGCCAATTAGTCTTTAAGACTATAAAGTTTGCTTTTCTTTTCTTTTACAGTTTAGTTCAACTTTTGAATTTTAGTATTTTCATACAACTAGTAAGTCGCCTAAGATTTTAAAATCTTTCTATTTTCAAATTTCACAAAGCTAGAAAGTTTTAAAACTGCTAAATTCTCATTAAAAATTTTAACAAGTTCTTTCCCCTTTATTTAGATTCTTAGTATTCTTCTTTAATCGAATCATTAAAAATGATTAGCTTAGTAAAAATATATATAAGAAAATTGTGACAACCCGCCTTTTCAATCCACAAAAAGACACATCATCAATAAGAAAGAAATAGGTAGAAATAGAATAAATAGAAGAAAGAACTAAACAATATCAGAATCTCATAGCAGAAACGGAACAAAATATAGTATATCAAATAGATATTACATAGTCATTACATTAGAGTAACACAGATTACACAACATCATCACTTTAGACAGTCATAAAGACCTATAGGTCCATTACATTCCAAAATACAACAGACAAACAAAACACTACACAGCGGAAATAGATAGATAGATATGTCTAGACTCCTGCTTCAAGCTTCTCCAAAATTCGTCAAGCCAAACCTTATCACTTGGCTACTCATTAAAATTTGAGTACCCAAAAGTTTAAGAAAAACAAAATAAACTCCAGGTCAGACATGGGTCTGGTGTGAGTAAACGGTTAAGTTGTTTAACTTGAAAAACCCTTGAAAATAAAAGATATCTCGTAAGACTCTCCGCCAATAAATACGGACAAGCTTTTCCCTTACGATAACCAAAACATTTGATATGAAATCTAGTTATAATAGGGTCAAGGGTTTTCGAATGAATATTTACATAGCTGAAATTGTTACATGATTAAATTCCAGCATACTAGCTATAAAGTGGGTTATACAATCAAAACCGTAAAGGCACGTAGGGATAATGAGTTTCCATCAATGGCAGGGCTACTGGGGTACCGCCCGTCATAATACGTGGCTTAGATCACCGTAACGAAGATCCACCCTAAATCCCCAGCAACACAAAACCGGAACCATCCCTTACTGGACAGTCCCGAATAAGACAACCCCACGGTTGTAGCTAGCAATCGCCCACACAACCGGAAAAAATGGACTCTGGACAGGGGAAAATTTTATCCTACTTGGGCGCGACCCACTTAGCCTTGCTGCACCTCCCCTATTTTAGCCATTCCCGGTTGATGAGGCTTGAGGCTATGATTACCTTTAGAATACATCTATCTTAGGATCCTCATCGTCCTCCTGACAATGCTCTGAAAACATTCAATCCATACAAGTTCATTCTGGGTTCGAAAGAAACCGAAGGCACTATCTCGCTACACTCATTTTGGAATCACTCTCAGAGTTAACGACATTAGCCTTTGCTCTCTGAATCTTCATCTCAAAAATAGTTGTACTATTTCCGTTAAACTCATCTTGGAATCACCCTCAGAGTTTTAACGATGCATAGTTCTTACACTTCGAGTCTTCATCTTGATCTTCACTTGAGATTTCACTACATATCATTTAGCTTGGATCGATGTGGTTTTTGGATAATCAAATTTGATATCAGATCCTGGTCTCATCGAAAACCAAACATTTCTTAAGGCCAAGTTGTTTTTATGGTTTAAACAATTCAATTCAATGCAGAACATTGAATTCACACAGCATCATTCACAGATAAATATCACACATTTATCACAGATATATCCAATATCCCGTCACAGAATATCATAGATTATCATACAATAGATATCAATCAATCCAGACAGTTCTACTCAAACAAACATCCACAAACAGAAATTATCAATCCATAAAATTAATTTAATTAACTTAAGTTAAATTAATTACTAAAGAATTAATCACCAATTCACTGCTTAAACAATCATTAATTAATTACAAATATTTAATTAATGAATCACCCCTTAATTTCCTTATAAACCAATTAATTAATATTAATTACATATTAATTATTCTTTAACTATTAATTAATAAACCTTAATTATTAATTAATATTCCTTAATTACAAATTAAATAATCTTAATTAATTTTATAATCAATTAGTTAATTTTAATTTTCTAATTAATTATCCCTTAATTATTAACTAACAAACCTTAATTATTAATTAATAAAACTTAATTACAAATTAATTAATCCATAATTACCAGTTAATCAATCCTTAATTGACAGTTAATTAATCCTTAATTACTTAATTAATCAATATCAAATTATAAATTAATTAATCTTAATTACTTAATTAATTATTCCATAATTATCAGTTAATTAATCTCTAATTACCTAATTAATTAATTCTTAATTACAACATAATTAATTAATTAATCTCAAATCATCTAGTTAATAATCCTTAATTACGAATTAATTAACCTCTAATTAATTAACTTATAACCCTCAATTATAAATTAAGTAATTCTTAATCTAATTAAAATTAATTCATTACTCTTAATTATCTTATTAATTCAATTAATCTTAAATCATTAAAACTAAATTTCCCTTTAAGATAAATTATTTATCTTATTAATTCCTTAATTATCATTATCATATAGATTTAAAAACATCTTGTCTTGATTAACACTTAATTATATTACTAATTAAATTTTAAAACAACATAAAAATAATTTTAACTTAACAAATTTAAGTTAACCAATTATATAACTTCTTAAATCAAATGTTAAAGAATACATTCATTAAAGAATTTTATATAGGAAAAGTCTTAAACTAAATTTATTTAAATTTCAAAACTTTGTTTTAAAAATTCTTTTTTTCTAAAAAAAACCGTTTTAAACCTGCTTCGGGTCTAACCTGAATCCCTCCCGAGTCATGCCTCGAGAAATCACCTTCTTCTTCTTTTTCAAAACTTTGTTAGAAATTTAAAGCTTGAAAACATGACAACACTCATGACAAACTACCCGAGACTCTACCCGAGTTCCTAACCTAAACACTCGAACTTCCCTTCGAGTCAACTCCTCTATCCCAAACTCTGACACCAAAATCTCCATGCACATGCACCATCAATCGCCAGAGCTTCAACCATCCCTACCACTGCCGACAGATCGCCTTCGACCCACTGTTGCCATCCGACCATCCAGAAGCACACATCAAACTCAAAAACTAAATCGAGTTACCTCGATCAAAAAGGGTACAGCAGCCATCACCAGAAAACTGCCTCGACACGACGACGTCGACTACCGAAAGTCCTGAGACTCTGGCCACACACTCTTCAGCCATCCATACAGCCATCCCCTTTGGTCCGATGCAACTCGAACAACTAGAGATGCCGCAATGATCTCGTTTCCAGACTTGACCATTTTAGGGCTTAAAACCCTACTCCAACCGAATTCTGATGCCACAATGGTCAATTCAACCAGCCACCATTTTTGCCAAGCTCGTCTTCCTCCTCGCTACCTCCAGAAGTGATCCCGACCACCCCGAGACCACCGATCGCCAGAAAACCCTCAAAAACCACTTTCTGATTAACCTAGAATTACTCGCTCGATACAATATTAAAAATCATGAATTAACCCTTAAAAATTATGATTTAAGATAGTGATTCAGATTATATACCTGAATCGAAGAATTATTCAAGTCGAGGATTTGATAAGTTTATAATTTCCACTGTTTTCCCTAAATTACTAGATAGTTTTCGACTTATTATGCTTATATATTTAATACTTAGATTAAGCAAAAACAAACATATTTTATCCAAATTTCACAATCTATAAGTGAATGTTTTAAGAGAACTTGATCTTTGATCAAGATTTAAGCCTGTCAGTTATAAACCAGGGATATGCACAGGGTTTCAGACATACATACTTATACACCTACATATTTATAACATGCAAACCAAAATTACACACATGCAAACAATTTTCACATCACCTACTTCTAAATACAATAAAAACCACAATTTAAAACAAAAGTTAGTTGTTTACTAAACAGTTTGATGATGAGCAGAGAGTTTGAAACAGTTTGAAACTGGAAACTTTGAAATTTGAAGCTTTTATTATGATGCAGGTTGAAAAGTTGTTGAGAAGATTTAGCTTTGAAACTTTGATTTAGTTGAAACATGATTGCTTTTGAAAAGATTACAGGTTGAAGATAAAATGTCTACAAGCTTTTCTTTCTTTGTTTTCCTTAGGTTTGAATATAACAGGTTATGGTTACTTACTTAGGAAACGAGAAGATAGAGAAAAAAAGTGAAGAGAAGAGATAGATACATATATAAGCTTAATTATGATTTATTAAAAATTAAAGAAAATAAAAATAAAAAGTGACACTTGTTAAACTTGTTAACATTTGTCATTTACCAATATTTATCTCCTTACACATGTTATTAAAAAGATTAATAATCTAACACTTGTAATAATGCATGTTTAATTAATTTTAAAATGATTTAAAAGCTTTTGTATTAAATTTCCTAATTAATAAGTACATTTCTTAATTTATATAAATAAAATCTCTTTAAAGAAAATAAAACCAATTATATTCTTAATAAAATCATATGTAATATATTTAATTCCAATTTAAAATCAACTTAAACAAATATATATATATTTAAACAAACACAAATTAAATTTGTAAATAATAATTCTATTTAAAATCTATTTATATCTATATTTAAAAACATCACATTATTATTATTGTTTGAAAATAACAATTCTGCCGATTTTAAATAATTTATAAAGAGATTCACATTTTTTAATTGTTTGAAATTTCGGGATATCACAAAAATCATCACAGTACTTTAGCTTACTAGCACTTACCCATATATTCCCAAATATTATCCATTTCAAAAGGAGTTCAGAAGTAGTGCTTTATTGACTTTTCAAATTTTCGTTTTCACAATTTCCATTTTTAAAAGTAAAATACACATTGGAGATAAGTGCAACAATGTGTATAATAAAGTGCTAAACAATTATTGAAAAAATAGCTTTTCTCCTATTTCTTGTCAAATTCTTTCAGTTTTTCTTTTTAACGAAATTTAAGTGGTTTGTTTGACTATTTTGTTAAACTGAAATATCATATATCCACTGCTTCCATTGAAAGTTCTCTTACTAAAAGAAGAAGATACATTGAGGGTGAATACAATAATGTGCTTAAAACAATAAAAGTTCTACAATGGTTGTCGAAAAATAACCAATAACCATTTCTTTATTTTTTCTTTTTACAAAATTCCTATCAAATTTATTTGACTAATTTCATATCACTTTCCTTTCTCTTTTAAATACCAAATTTCTACAATTTTTATTTTGAGAAAAAAGTTTCACTTATTTACCATTTAAATTGGAGTAGGTAATAGAGAATCTAATAGCTTAAGCCCACTTGTATGCATTAATACCAAAAATGCATAAATTTCTTTACGGCCATAAAGCGTTTTCCTCATAATTATTTCCATCTTATCCATCTCCTAAAGGTCGCACTGAGTTAATCTCCTTTATTTACTTTTATGCCCATAATTTCTCTACTGCTGCTACTAGCTGATACAAGAAACAACCATTAGCATTTCTATTAGAATAAATAAGGAAGGTCCATCCTATCTCCTAAAACTTGTTCTCATTTACTTTTCCATAGATAGGATAGGCATGAATAAAAGGAATTCTGACATATATGGATAAAATCTTTAAAACAACTTCTTTTAACAAAACTTTTATCTATATCCGTATATATAAATATATACTCTCAAAACTCTTTTTTTTTTGAAAACTTTTTAAAGACTCTTTGAAAAACCATTTTTTTAGTACACTCTCCCGATACATGTCTGAATCCTATGGAATCCTCAACCTCTGCTCCATTTCCTATCTACTCTATATTTTTAAACTTGGTTTGGCATTAATCCTTTTCATTTCAAAAAAATTTCGAAATCCCAAAATTATTTCCTTTAAAATTGTAACTTAGAACTTCTTATTAAATTGATGAATATTTGATTGCTTTAACTTACACTCTTACGGTGTTTGAACTTAAATTATCTCCTAAACCTGGATGGGAATACTAACGATTCTAAGTTTAAAATTTAACCTGCTTTTCCTTTTGAAAGCCTTTCTAAATTTATTAAATTGGAATCTTTGATTCAACTCTTTCAATAAGGTTTTTTTTCAAAAACTTATTTATTTTCACCAAACCATTTGTTCCAAAAACACATCTTGTTTGTTCTAAAAAATTCTTTCATAATTTTCAAATTATGAAAATTGGAGTAGATAAAAAATAACTATTCTCTCAAGGGTTCCTTAATTTTCTTCCAACTCTCCTAACTATCCAATCTTGGTAGGGTTTCAACATATTGCAAAAAGAGGGAACTTTCTAAAAGGCATGCAATTAAACGCACATAACAATAAGGGTCATGTATTTTCCTTTTCTTGGTCTTTCTAATTGGGCTCCTTATGGTAATCCTATTACACTTACTAACATTGCTTCCATTACTGCACTTTTTATTATACATAAAGATTGTATACTTTAATACATAAGAACTACTAGAGAAACCATCAATAAAACCTTTTATAAATCCTTTAAAGGAGGATTTATGTTTGTGCGAAATTACATGGAATTTTTATTTATTCTGGTTGAAATACGCTATACAAAATATTGTCTTTTCTATATTTTGTACATCTCTTTCGCATATTCCTTATAATTTCAACAAAACATCCTTATTTATAGCTTGGTTGATTCATAGAAAAATTATATCATTACATCTTTCATTCCGATAAATTAAAGTAAGTCAAATCCCTACCTATTCACAATACAAATGTAGTTAGTTAACTAAATTTCAAGTTCTAAGCCTCCCGTTTTGAAACATGTACTATATTACCAATTTCTACCATTTATTTTGTCAACCCATGAAAATAATTTTCATGTAAAAATATTTCCAAGCTATATTGCTCTTTTGATCCCTTCCAAAAGAATAGAGTTTCATAATATTTCCTTTACTGAAATTTCTAGCTTCCAATCAACTTAAATTTATTAGTAAATTTTTATATTCTAAATTCTTTTTGTTTTACGAAGAAACTAGCATGCTACTTATGCTGTATAATCTTATAAAAAGAGTTTTACTTCAAATAAAAATCTTTATCATAGAAAAATCACACCACTTTTCCAAAACCCAATATTTACTTTTTTTAAATATATTAGCTACATACATTTTTCAAGTTTTTAATCTCAGAAGTTTCCTTTTTATGGCTTAAACTTAATGTAGACCTTTACTTACTCCATTAGGAATGTCTATTCCTAATCCTGAAATCCTCTTTTCCCCTACAAAAATCCCATTTTCTCTAAGAAAATTTCCTACTCGCATAGCATATAGATTCTAATTCTTTTCCACTAACTAGACATATTGTACATTTTCCATCGGTAACAAAAATGGGGACTTAACATCCTTGAGCTCCTATGACCCAATTAGAACTCATGTACAAATTTTCATTTTTTCCATAGACTTTCCATATGCTACTAATCTATAATTGGGACTAATTGGATTTTAGTATATTTATTTTTGCAAACAAATTCACTCATACTTCCAAGTTTTAAGGATATGCTAACCTAGGCATTAATAACAAATGGGACAACCCGCACCCCAACTGGCTCAAATTTTGGATGAACCAAAAATCCAAGTCCACTAAAGCACGAATTGCTAGTTGGTGTCCTACATATAACAAAGGTAAGTCAAAGTAATGTTGGTAAAATCTCATATTGGAATAATGATAATGTATTCAACATATGGTTACTAACCAGAATTAGGCTACTGGCCCTAATAGTGTTGAAAGTAGGAGTGAAACTTGCCATTTTACTAAATTCCAAAGGTTGCTAAACTATCATCCTATAGGTGGAAAAATATGAATGGATCAGACATAAGGTCTGGTGAATAGAATATAAACTGAAAAACAAAGGTAAATATCTAGTCTCGGATCTGTCCTAGACTTTTCGAAGTAAATCAACATAGAGAGTCTATAAACTAGGCCCAAAAATAAAAAATCAAACCAGCACGTCGATTGGCCTGTTAGAACTACTGTACTCATCTACTCCACAAGTTTATAGCAATAAGGGCATGGATGGCAGCCTAGCGCAAAGGTTTCATTGGCCCCTCCACATTCACTCCTTCCAAAACCCATGGCAAAATGCCTCTTACGCCAAGATACTACCAGATTGGACTCCTCCTACTAACATACCCATGGTTAGTACCGTTGGACCGCCCAAATTCCTACATCGCAGCTAACTAAAAAATCCCATGACCTTGATGAACCGCCTGAAGCCTACCTCACGGGCCTCCATAATGGGCTACCGATGCCTACATCACGGACTCCGCCAGGTGACTGCCTGACGCCTACATTGTGGACTACAAACCAAACAAAACCCATAAAGTCCCCGCAAACCTGGACCACCTTACGCCTACAGGTTCCGCAGCGCTACCTGGAATGCCTACATGTAAAAATACAACCTTGACCGCCTAATGCCTACGAGTCAAAATAAATACAACCTGGACGTCTAATGCCTACAGGTCATAACAATGAATTTTATACAAACATGTTACTTTTAGCTCTTTTAAATTAAATAGGAGGATTTCTACTTTATTTCTTTATCATGCTAGAGCTGAAGTAATTTATAAACCATCATTGGGCTTAAATTAGCCCAATAAGAAAACTAGTTTGCGCTTGCCCTTTTATTTTCCAAGGCGTTGTTCCAATTACAGCCACCTTTATATTTTATTTTTGACAAATTTTATATTTTGTCGTTACGTCCATTTTGACTTTATTTTCAGTCATCAATTATTTTAATGTTACTGCAGCTTTCGTACATTTCAGTTTCCATTTTTCTCCATTAAGTTTCCACTTAATTTCAACATACAAAACCGCTATAAAACATTACACTTTGTTTACATTTTATTTAATTAATTTAATGTACATAATCCATCAAAATTTCACTGTAAAATTTGTTAACATTTCCAATACTATTTTACCAACAATTTTTCCATTGTAGAATTTCTAATATTTTTCAAGAGTTATCAGTTTATAATTTCCTTGCAGCTTTTTCTAAAAATGGTGTATTACTTGTTATCACAGTTTGCAGTCATTTTACAACAAATTATTCATCATGTTTATCGCAGTTTCATTTTCTACTTTTTATCACTATTTCTTTAAGGATTTTTAAACATGCCATACCCTAACCTTTTTCCAAAACTCACAATTATTAACCAAGTTTACACCATTTATTTTTAATGAAAAAGTATAGGAATATTGAAAATAAAATTTAACTTTATTTTTATGTCTAAATCCTACTCACCTGGCAGCCTAAGGTCTGCCTTTTTTATGCGTTGTTCGTTCGCTGAAAACTCCTCCTTCAAACTTTGTTTTGGATTTGCATATATCTAATTTTTATTTGTATTTAAATATATAATTTTATTTTGCAATGAAGAAGATGTACATATTTTAGAGTGGGAGAGGTAGGCTAGAATATAAGAATGGAGGCCAGATTATGGAGAATGGATTTTAGAATGAAAATTAGGTTTATACCTAGGTTGTATTTATAAGAGAGAAAACGTGCTTTTGGTCATTAGATTTGAGATGTCTGGAACCTTCCTGCCTCTGAAAGCATCCACCACGTCATTTGAAATGATCAGTTCGTTGAAACACATGATTCAAAGCAATCGAGCGGACCAAATTTAACAAACATGTCATGAATCGTCACATTCTTGACATTTTATGCTTGGCGGGTCGACCCTTACCAGAGGACGGCTGACCCTTCCCGGGGTAGGTCGACTTGGAAAGTTATTTTTATTTTTGTTTTAATATATATATTCTTTTATTTTGATTTCTTCTTCTGGTTATGTCTTCTCCATACTAACTCGAATCGAGATGTGTTATATATGAAAATTGTCTAAAAAATCGCCACTGTCGCAATGGAGAAGTCCTTATTGCCAAATTCAGACAATTATAAAAATTTCTTTTTAAACTGTATTTATTTTAAATATTTCCCTTAAAATATCAAGGTGTTACACCCAACCCAGAAGCAGGCTATAACAAACTTGTTGTTAATTACCTAATTAATAAAATTAGTGTTTATAATAAGAGAATTGAGAATTAATTAGTAACACTTCCCTAGGAATAAAATTTGTAAGTCTTCTTTTCTTATTGGGTTTGGTTCTTAACCCAAGCCTACTTAGTCAAAGAGATAGATCCTCTTTCTCCTATTTTATATATTCCCTTCTTTATCAATAAAGAAATTAGAAAATTAATAGCAAATAATTGCTTTAAGAGTAAGTTTATTGTATGAATTTCTTTCGTTAGGTAAATTGCGGGGACGCAATTTTTCTTAAGGAGAAAGTATGTAACAACCTTGTTTTTAATTACCTAATTAATTAAATTTAATTATGGATAACTAAATTTAATTAATTACATAATTAACAACAAGGTTATTTCATACTTCCCCTATTATATCATATAAATAACAGTCACGGATCATAGTGTAATAAATCTCAAATTACACACATACAAATTGAGCTTACAAAATGAAATACTAAACTCGGTTGTTATACAAGTTTAACAATTCTCTAATCTCAATTGCACATCTTATAAACATATTCACAAATTTCCTAAATGAAAAAAACTAAAAAAAGTCAAATGTGTTTATCTCTTTGCTAGCTCAAACATCCAAAGGTACTTATCCTGTAACTTGAAAAGTCTCGACCTAACCCAAGCAAAATAACACCCGGGTCACATACACGAACAGAACTAGTCACTAAACATTGAATAATAGAACTAACTTAATTTAGCATCCATCACAAGACGTAAGAATATATATTTATTTCATGAACACAAGACATAATAATATATAATTATTTCATGAACACAAGACACAAGGATATATATTTATTTCACTAACATAGGACACAAGAATATATATTTATTTCATGAACACAAGACCCAAGTATATATATTTATTTCACGAACAAAAAATAGTCACAAAATCCAAATATCCAGAATCCAAGATATCTTATTCAAAATGATCGTAATGATCGTACACAGAACTGTAGCAAATAAGCAAACAATTTGGTATCACACGTACTGATCCAATACCAGGGATCATACACTGGAAGGGAATCATAGGATCACAAGACTATCTCAAGGATAGCATCCATGACCAAATCATTCGAATTTATTTCAGATTATTACACTTGATAAGAAATCCAGCAATAAACTTCCTAACGATCTAGTAGCCACTTATCGCACTATCACGTTCAGTAATAACTGCAATATAATGAATATGTCCCATATCATATGGTGAAATCCAAGAGTTTACTAAAAGCTAGTAAATATCACTTATTACAACTACTACCGGAAAAGCTGAACTACATTCTCGTAAGGATCTAGCAACCACCTATCACACACTGGAAGAGAGTACAACTCTAAAGTGCTAAGTACTTTCCCATATCACAAGAATTTAACCAAGGCATCCCATACTACCCGATGGAATTCGAGTATTCACTAATGGGTTAGTAAGTTACACTCAAACATTCTATTCAATGAGTTATACCGTATTCAACAAAGCATTATTCGAAAGCATTTAAACCAACCGATAAACTAAGTTGATTATTAGTATTCCTTAAATTATAGAATTAAGGTTCTCAAAACATTTTTCTCTTTTGAGTTTAATAATTAAAACACTTATTATAATTTTCCATAAATCAGTTTATTATTTAATTTTAAAATAATGTTCGCAAACTTGCTAAGTATTCCACAATTCTAAATTTTTCAAAGATTTAATTACATACACAAAGTTGTCCCAAATTTCAATATGTTTTATTATTCCCAAAACCATATTTAATTACTAAACTAAATACACATTAAAATATAACCATTTTATATAGAAATAGTCTAAGTTTATAATTTTTAGAACTACATTTCCTGATTCCATAAATTCTATATCATTTATGTAATCAAATTGTAATACTTATATTCCAATTCCATAATCACTTTTATTGTAAAATAGATTAGGTTTCTATTTTCAAAGTCGTATTTCCAATAAATATTTTACTAACCATGCTTAATACATAAAATAACTTGCTAAAAATCATTTATAGTTTCTGTTAACTTAATTTAGAACTAATTATAAGATTTATAAATATAACTAATTCTTTTTCGCAAAATTACCTGCGTACGAAGCTTATCTATTTATTTCATTTAACTCAAATTTATAATTAAAAGATCTACAGTTTCGACCATTTAAATCTCGTAATTTTATAAAACTTAAAACATGAAAGGTGTAAATAAAGTCTCGGATTTCAAACAAGAGAATGATCATCCAATTGGATTTACGGTTCAAAGGTTATAACCGAAATAATTTTCAGATTTAAATTTATTAACTCTATCATTCATTGATAAGGCAACGATAATGAAATGAATTTTTGACCATTTAGAATTCAAATTATGCAAAACTCAAAACATGAATATTTTCCTACACAAAATGAGCTTTTCAGAACACTAAAATTTATTAAAATCCGATAAGAAACGTGAAAGATATTCCAAATTTACTAACTGTTCTTAGTGCAAAGAATGTGATTATCAAAGTGACAGAGCTGAGAGTTTGCAACATGATTTCAGTCAAATTATGCTCAAATTTTGTGAATATACTCAAAATGAAATTTGTGACACAAATAGTACAGTTTCAAGAACATTATAATAACTAAAATCTAATAAGAAAGGTGAATGATATGCCCAATTTACTAACTGTGTTTAGTTCAAAGAATGTGAATATCAAAGTGACAGAGCTGAGAGTTTCCAAAATGATTTAAGTCAAATTATGCTCAAAATTTTCGAATATGTTCAACAGGGAATTTGTCTCACACAAAGTAAGCTTTACAGAACATTAAAAATTAATAATTCGACAAAAAATGAGAAAGATATGCCTAATTTACTAACTGCGTTTGTTTTGGATTGGGGCTAAACAATAACATTGTAACTACAAAAACACCAATTCAATCAACTAAATTCACAATCAATTATTATGAAATCAAAAGCATGCAAATTAGAAACTTAGAGATATGTTTTGCGATGTTTAACTCACCTTTTACTCTTTAATCCAGCAGCAAAATCAATCATAGCAGCCACAAATAAGAATCAACAAACCCTATAAGTTCTCTAGCAAAATAACCATAAATCTCTATTTTAAATTACCGCATAATTGAGATACACGAATCAATTTGTATACAAACAAGTTTGAAATCATTTCATTGCTTCAATAATTAGATAATTTCCCTTTGATTTTCCCTAGAAATTGATTGATTTAGGTTAAGATTTTTCATTTTTTTGACTTTTTTTTCTGATTTCTTTTATAGATAAAGAAGGGAACGTACAAAATAAGAGAAAGAAGATCTATCTCTTTAACTAAGTGGACCTGGGTTAAAGAACCAAACCCAATAAGAAAAGAAGTTTATAAACACTATTTTTACATTAAGCCAATATTTTATTTACCATAGTTTAATCTCTCAAAATTTATCAAAACCATTCATAAGATAATTTTTTTATTTCTAATAATATTGATGTTGAATATGTAAGTATATGATTTTTGTTTGATGATAATAAACATATATATATATATATTAATTTAAATGTATTTGTTACTATACTATTTTATTTTTCACATAATTAATAAATATTTGCTGAATAAAATAAATAACACAGAATTTAAATTCAAGCAGATAATTTATTCAAACAAATATTTTATTCAAACAAATATTTATAACAATTTTGAATAGTACAAAATTGAGCTCTCACTATATATATACAATTTTCAATTACAACACAAATTTGACTACATCACAATTTCCATATATTTTCACCTCACTACATTTCACTCGTTCACGCGTATTTGAACTTCAACTCTATTCCAAATTGAATCCAACATCTGAACAGTCTGCAAAATAAACACTGAAGCTGTAAAATTGAAAAAAAATTGCAGTGAAAAATAAAATGTATTTTGACAATATTATTTGCCTCGGTTATTTGGGTTGTTCGTCATCATATTTATTTTGAATATATCATACATGAACAATTTGTGACATAGACAGTGCATCACTATACATGCCACAAGGCCGTGCATACCGATATACACTTGATAAAATTGCAGGGACAGGTGAGCACAGGGTCAAGCCCAAATCAACAGTCGGGTTCAACTCAAGTGAAATAAATATCAAGTCACGATATCAGCACAAGCTCAAACTCGAGCTTTAAGCTGGATTCAACATGGTTGCAAGTTCAATAAGTCCAAAACCAATATAAAACAAACCTCGATAAAAATTCAGTAAATGCACAAGAAAACAATGAACTGGTCAATGCAACCTAGACCAATGTCACATTTATGTATATATTATACATTGACTCATGCAACACATGAACATGTATGTATGCAACCCAAATCAATGAAGGTTCATACATAAAGCATGGTCAGATTTCCAACCATAACCCGAACCTGACTGCAAATATCATAGTGAAGAATGAATGCAACAAAGCTTAAATCAACATCAACACAGCATTTTGAAAATGCACATGTCAGTAGAGAAGGGATGGCACGAAAAATGGATAGCCAGAGTGCCAGTGAAACAAAAAACCCAAAATCGGAACCAAAAGTCAAGATCAAATGCCAGAAATTCAAAGCCGTGATGACCGAGGAATCAAATAGTGCAAAGCCAAAATCGTGATAACCAAGCAATCAGAAAATATACGTATTGAAAAGGTCAGGATCAATCTCAAGCATTCAGGCAAAATCAATGACCATGGTAAATTAAATGACAAATTCAAATGAACGAAATTAAAGGAATTCGATTCCTATTTAAACAGTAACATCACTGGCATATGAAATAATTTTACTTCAAGCAAAATAGAGATCAATAAGTCATTAAACTCGAATCAAAGTTGGGTATTATCTAAGATTGAAAAGGGGAAAAACTGCATACCAATTTAACAGATCAACTCGACTTAATTGAAGCAGCCATGCGTATAATCAAAGAGACGATCAATGATCAAGCAAGCAATGGAAGATTATATACTCGATTGATCAATTAAGCGATGCCTCAATTTCCAGAGCCTTAATTTATCGAAGAAAACGAACGAGCAAAGAACGAATCCATTTTTTCAGTGAGGCCGAAGAAATAAAAGAAAAAGGAGCCCGCAATTTTTTCGTCTGTGATAAGTTCATTTTGGACCGGATATTATAGATAGTGATTGGGCTTTAGTTTATAAATTAGGGTTTTATTGTTATTTTTATTGTTTTAATTTTTTATTTTTCTTTTAAACGTTGTAAATTCTAGTCGTGTGACTAGGGGACAAACTACGGTGGTGTAATTCGAGAATTCGCAAATCAATGGCTGAGTTATGGCTGTGTGTTGAGCGTAGAGTTAGGTTAGTCGATAGCGGGTGTCACGAGTTTACGTGTGTAAGCGTCTGTTAGTTTTTAGTAGAAATCTTAGGGGTAGCACGTAGGTAGGGTTTGGCCGAAGCTGGGTAAATTCTATGTTGTTCTATTTCTGCATTTTTATATTCAGCTATTATCCATGCTGATATTATTCTATTGTAATCAGTGCAACGATTATTTATATACTTCCATAAGAAATTTTTATAATTAATAGTATCACCCTATTATCCCCCCTCTAGGGTGAAATCGATCCTACAACTAGTATCAGAGCTAAGAACAAAAGGCAATTTTGTTTTAAAATATTAATTTGTCAAAAACCAATTTTTTTTTTAAAATTTGAATTTTTAAAAATGGCTTCTTTTAATAATGGCTTTGCTGAGGGTCGGTCCAATATTATTCCTCCCTTTTTTGATGGACAGATTTTTTGAACTGGAAATTAAAAATGGAATTTTATTTAAAATATCTTAATATTGAATGTTGGGATATTATTGAAAATGGGTGTGATATAATAGATGAGAAAAATACTTCAATTAATGCTCTTGCTATGCATATAATCTATTCTCATATTAATTAAGATTTTTTTAATTTTATCTCTCATTGTGTAAGTGCATAGGAAATCTAGAATACTTTTGATGCAATATATGTTGCAAAAGTCAACAGCAATGAGAAATTCTCCACAATCGACCCAGTTAAAGAAAGGTGCTTAACAGGATTGGTAAAAGGCAGTAGTGAAGATGATGTTGATGATGTAGCGGCTGAGTTGGCGTTGTTAATGAAGAGATTCAAAAAGTAGAACTGCAAATGCGGAAATCCATCTCTAAATCAAAATTTGAAAAACGGAATAGCCAAAGCACTAGACAACTCAGAAGCACAGGAGACCAAATCTGACAAGTGCAATAAACCTGGTCATATCAAGCCCAATTGTCCCTGAAATTGACTCGGCCAAGAAAAGAAGTCAAAAGGAAGAAGTTTTGCAGCCACGTGGAATAAAAATGATGATGATAATAAAAGCACTAGCAGTGAAAGTGAGAAAGTATATCTGTGCCTTCAAGGTGATATAACTGATAGCGATGACGACGAGCCAAGCGAGGTATCAAAACTTACTCATTCATAATTACTTATATATTTTCATTAAGTAAATGGCTGTTTCGAATGACTTAGGGAGAAATAAACTAAAATTGAATCACAAAGAGATATTTTGATAGATTTAAATAAACAACTTGATTAATTAATTAAAAACTATTAAAGTAAGATCCCTAAGTCTGATAAGTGTCCATCACTCAAAGAAGATATTAAAAAATCAAAAATTAAAATTAAATCACTTGAAAATGAAATTATGATTTTGAAAGAGAGTGAAAACACTAGAAGAGAAAATTCTATTAAAAAGTGCACTCAATTATTGAATGAAAATGAATCTCTCAAAACACAAGTATAACAATTGCCTACAACTTTAGGAAAATTTTCCAAAAGTGAAAAATCGTTGAACATGCTATTAGGGAAACAAACTGTTAATTCGATTAGACAAGGACTTGGGTATAATCAATCTGAATATGCTAGAAATTTAATTAAAAAAGTCAATTCCATGTGCACAATTTGTAGAAAATTTGGACACAATCAAAATAATTGTTGGTATAGACCCAAACACGTGAAAAATATTCCAATTTGGGTTCCGAAAGGCATGAATATAAAATCTCTTAAAGTTAAACAAATCTATGTGCCGAAAGGAACATATATAAATAGTTTTGGGTCTCCGCAAACTCGTTTTATAAAATCTGTTGCCACTAACAACCATGGACCTATAAAAAAAGTAGAACACAAAAATATTCTCTCGTGTAGGTGTGGTTAAGGAACAACGACAGTGTTATCTGGATTCTGGCTGTTCCAGATACACAACGGGAGACTATTCAAAGTTCCTTAGCCTAGTACAAAGGTAGCAGAATCACAGTGGACAACATCGAAAATCTATCATAAAGGTAAAATAGGTAAAGGTACATCTATCTTGAACGATATATTAAATGTGATAATCTGCACTATAATTTGAATTTAAATCAGCCAGTTATATGATAAAGAAATAAATGTTGATTTTGATTTTGACTTATTTTTATTTGATACATTCTTATTTGAAATGTTCTTATTTTTGGTTCTGATTTGTGCAAAATGATTGACCAATCATCATTTCATTCTTGAACTAGTTCATATTCTTTTGTTTAAATACATTTGGTTATTTTATGGCTGACTCTATATTCATGGTTTTGTTTATTGGCGCGGCTTCAATTAAAATCCAAAAGAGTTTCATTTAAAAGTTCTAAAAAAGGATTTTAAGGAATTTGTTGCAACTTCATAGTCTGGTCTATGATATCAAAAAAATGATAATTTTGATTCAAAGGAAATTCAGATGCAGATCACACTGGTAATCTAGTTGATAGAAGAATTACCAGTGGAACATGATTTATGTTGAGACATTCATTAACTGTATCACGTTTTCAAAGAAAAAATCTGCATATTTTTCATTTCAAATAATTTTCAAATTAGCAGACATTTTTCTTATAAAAACCCCTTTCAGAAAATATTTTTTGTTGACCTTGTTTCAGAGTAGTCATCTTAGAATATTTGATTTTATAATTATTTTTGGATTTGTTCTTAAATGACCACATTGACAAATCTGACTCCCTACTGATCATCGAAAAGATGAATAGTGATTGAAAAAGTGATGAGTGTTGATATTAATCATGTATTATAACTTGAGACTGTATATTTAGTAAATTTCTTTAGAAATTTAAACAAGAGTTATAAAAACTTTTTGTTGGTGAAAATTCCATGACCATTTCTATTTCTATCATATTTCAATCGACCATCACTCATAAAATCCAATATAGTAGGTCAATATGTGGTATTTTAAATAGGAAATCATTCGTTCTTCGTTTTATTATATTTTTTAGAAATAAAAAACATCCAAAATATTCACTTTCATTTAAAAGTCCTCACGGTTATGCATGGGTGAATTACTTGAAATTTTTAATTATGTGCTTTCATGCTCATTCAAAAGAACTCACGGTTATGCATGTATGGAACACATATCAAAATTAATTGATTAAGCAGACAAGTTGATTCTAATCCCATTTAATAGTTCTCATGGTTATGCGTGGTTAGTGAAAGTCTATATGATGGATCGTGTAGTGTACATATATGCAAGTATAGGTGACTAACTATATGATGTATCTAATATAAAATTAATCTAGTAAAATATAAACTAAGCACACCAGGATTTTATACTGGTTCGGACCTACCGTCCTACATCCAGTCCCGAAGCTCCTCTTCGGAATTCGACTATCAAACACCCTCACTTCACCCGGAGGAATAGGCTTGGTTAAAAAAGCTTGTTCTTGTCAAGTGTGTGTTCTATAACACGAATATTGACTATTGAGTACAAATGCTTCCAATATATATATCTAGAGGATATAAATTGAAGAATTATGTATATATGGAAGAGTGGAATACAAATGTATGATTGCTAGAGATCAAGAATATATCAGAGTAAAAAGAGTAAAGAGCACAAGTAAGTAAGGTAAGATCTTCTCTTGGATTCTTGATGCTATTTATAATGGTAGAGAGATTCCTTGAGTAGTTGCATCCATTAACAAGAGCACAAGTAAGTAAGGTAAGATCTTCTCTTTGATTAAGTTGATTTCTAGTTACTCTAGAATTGAGATCTCCAATGATATTATCTTTTGGATGATTCTTAAGAATTTTAGGGGATGATATCAAAGTGTTATTTTGCACATTTGTTTCATCATTAATAGAATTTGTTAGTGGAATAATTTCTTCGTCATCATTAGTATGATGATTAAAAAGATTTTCGTCGAACGAAACACGTAAACTTTCTTCAATGGTATTATTTCGTTTATTAAAAATTCTATATGTTTTGCTACGATCCGAATATCCCACAAAGATACCTTCATCGGCCTTCGGGTCAAATTTTCCTAAGTTATCTTTTGTATTTAATATAAAACATTTTGAACCAAAAGTTTTAAAATATGATACTTTAGGTTTCTTCCAAAAAATATTTCAAAACAAGTTCATTTAGTCATATGACGTATAGTTACTCGATTCAACATATAACAAGCTATGGCAATAACTTCAGCCCAAAAGTGTTTTAGTAGACCACTACTATTTAATAATGTTCATGCGCATTCTTGTAACGTTCGATTTTTCTTTCTACGACACCATTTTGTTGAGGTATGCGAGGAGAAGAAAAATTATGACCAATTCCTTTCTTATTGCAAAAATTAGTAAAAAGATCATTTTCGAATGCTCCTCCGTGATCACTTCGAATATTTTTAATTTTCAAGTCTATTAGTGTTTTAGTTCTTTTAGCAAATATCCTAAACATACCAAAAGTATAGATTTTATGTTTTAAAAACAAAGTCCATGTATATCTCGAAAAATCATCAACTATTACGAAAACATATTTGTTGTGATTTATAGATCGTATTTGTGTCAGACTAAATAAATCTAAATGTAATAATTCTTATGGTTGTTTTGTAGAAATATTATTTTTAGATTTAGAAGAGCTTTTCTTTAGTTTTCCAATTTGACAATCGTCAGATAAACTTTCTACTTTGTAATTTGTTTTAGATAGACCTCTAACTAGCTCATACTTTGCCAATTTATTAATATTTTTAAAATTGATATGACAAAATCGTTTATGCCATAACCATGGATCTTGATGTTTGGCAGTTAAACATAAATTTGAATTTTTATTTATATTCGTGTTTAATACATAAATATTTTTGTTTCTAAAACCTTCAAATACAAGTTGTTTGTTATTATTGAAAATATTACATCTATCTTTTTCGAAATTTATTTGAAAACCTTTATCGCGTAAATGACTAACACTTAGTAGGTTGTATTTTAGATTTTCTACTAATAAAACATTTGAAATAATAGGAGAGTTAGAAATACCAGAGTTGACGACTTCTCCAATCCCCACGACATATCCTTTTGAGTTATCTCTAAAGGTTACCATTCGACCGTCGATGTATGTTATATTTGATAACATTTTTGAATTTCCGGTCATATGCTTGGAACATCCGCTATCTAGTATCCATTTCTCCTTAATTTTTATTTTAGGTACCTGCAAAATAAAAGATGTTTTAATTGGTACTCAGATATTTTGTTATGGTCCTAATTGTCAGGCGAAGGTAGCCATACCCAAGATTGTTTGGTACCTTTATAAATATAATTTTTATTATAGACTACATTTTCTAAGAAATTATTAATATGTTTTTGTCTAATCAAATTATTATTTGTCTTAGGAATCCAAATTTTGATATTTTTGGTATTCATATTAGACATAGGTAATCTTTTAGTTTTTTTATAACTAAAATTTTTAGCATCATTTCCTTTTTGTTTAGAAGTATTTTTAAATCCTATTCCATTTCTATTGTTTGATGGTTTTGAAGTTTTGATAATATTTTCCAAATCTTGTTTTCCTTTATTAAATTTTGACACATTATTTGCAATTTTATCTAATTTTTCTTTTAATTCTAAATTTTCAATTTTCAATAATTCAATATTGCTTTTCAAATTGGCACTTTCTTTTCAGAAATTATCCTTTACTATTTTAGTGTTTTTAAAATCAATAGCAATAGCCTCACTTTCTATCAAATTATTTTAATTTTCTCTTAAGATAATTCTAGTTCTTCTTCTAAAATAATTTTTTCATCTTTTAACATTCCTTCTTCAAGTTCTAATCTATTTATTTTGACTATATATTCATTGTTCAATTTTTTAACTTGTCTAAATTTATCACCCAGTTCCATGCTAAGTTCGAATAATACGTCATAGCTAAGTTCCGGACATACCTCATCAGTTTGTGCCATAAAACACACATTAGTTTGTTCTCCGTCACTATCGCTATCACTTTAAAATGATGAAGAATCCGAGTCATTCCATATTACTTTAAAAGCCTTATTCTTTTTGAATTTTTCAAATTTGTTTTTCTTTTTATCATTATTGAGTTTGGGGCAATCCTTCTTCATATGTCTGTATTGATCACATTCATAGCACTTGATTTGAGATAGGTTTGCTGTGTTGGACTTCCCTTCTTTTTGGAACTTGGTCATCTTTCTAAATTTCTTAAATCTATTATAATTCTTGGCAATGAAGACTCTATCTTCTTCATCTAAATCAAAGTCATCATTTTTTGTTGTTGGGAATGCTATGTTTTTCTTCTTCGAATTTAGTTCTTTTTTTGCCTGCAAATTAGCTTCATAGGGCATTAAATTTCCTATCAACTCTTCAACTTTGAGGGTAGAGAGATCATTAGCTTCTTCAATAGCTAATACCTTCATTTCCCAATCTGATGTTAAAGAGTTGAGTATTCGAGAAACTAAATCAAAATCAGTAAACTTAACTCCTAATGCTATAAGATCATGTTAGATATTTTGAAATCTAGAATACATGTCAACAATAGTTTATTTTGCTTCATTTTAAATGACGAGAATTGGTTATGCTAAATTGAAATCTTAGTTTGTTTGACCTTTATTGTACCTTCATGTGTAATTTGTAAGGTACGCCAAATATCAAATGCAGTTGTGCATAACATGACCCGTGAAAATTCATTTTTATCTAGAGAGCAAAATAAAACATTCAGAGCTTTAGCATTGTTTGATGCTAAGGTCTTTTGTGCATCGGTCCATGTGTTCATAGCTGTAGTAGGTGCTTCATATTTATCTTGTGTGGCTGACCAAATTTCTAGACCATTAGGTTCCATAAAAATTCTCATATGTGTTGGCCAATATGCATAGTTAGAGCTATTAAAAAGTGGGGGTTGTGCTGTAGATTGTCCTTCTTGAAAAATACTTGCCGTATTAAAATGATTCAAAAACGTGTTGCTATTCTTTGATCAAACCTTGCTCTGATACCAATTGAAAGTCTATATAATGGATCGTGTAGTGTATATATATGCAAGTATAAGTGACTAACTATATGATGTATCTAGTATTAAATTAATCTAGTAAAATATAAATTAAGCACACCAGGATTTTATACTGGTTCGGACCTCCCGTCCTACGTCCAGTCCCGAAGCTCCTCTTCGGAATTCGACTATCAAACCCTCACTTCGCCCGGAGGAATAGGCTTGGTTACAAAAGTTGTTCTTTTCAAGTGTGTGTTCTATAACACGAATATTGACTATTGAGTACAAATGCTTTCAATATATATATATCTAAAGGATATAAATTGAAGAATTATGTATATATGGAAGAGTGGAATACAAATGTACGATTGCTAGAGATCAAGAATATATCAGAGTAAAAAGAGTAAAGAGCACAATTAAGTAAGGTAAGATCTTCTCTTGGATTCTTGATGTTATTTATAATGGTAGAGAGATTCCTTGAGCATTTGCATCCATTAATAAGTGTTCTATGATTGCTTCTGATGGTGATGAAGAGTTGCGGCGAAGAGAAGCGAGAGTGTCTTTTCAATTGTGGCAGTTATAGTTTAAATATCAATATCTGAGTTCGGTTTCAGACGTCTGGAATAAGTCTCATACGTCTGGCTCTATATTTTTTTTTTATATAGTAGCTTTTCAGATTTCTGAGTACATTAACCAAACGTCTGATTCTGTCTGTTTTGTGAACCAGAGGACTCAATCAGATGTCTGGCTAGTGCACCTAGACGTCTGATTTTGTGCATATTGCTTTTCTTGTGTCTGTGTCATTTGTCTTCTGATTCTATCGACTTGTAGCCTCTTAATACGTTCTTTAAGTCTTGTTCTTGTCTCTTTATTCACGTTACTTTAGCAATTACCTATGAATATATATATATATATATATGCATATTCGATTTCCATTGTATAGCTGTCGTCATCGAAACCATAGAATTGATTACCTAACAATCTCCCACTTTTTGATGATGACAACTATTCAATGTACTTATATATAAATTATAAATCTCCCCCTGAATATGTTCTTATTCTTAATGTTTTATAATTATACTTATATTTCTCCCCCTTTGGCATTATCAAAAAGAATTATTAATAATTTGACCAATCGTCAAACATAAAAGGAAAATTTCATTAATAATTCGAAAGTGATTGTATACATAGATTTTGTCGATTTTACAAAAGTAGAAATCCCAAAATTCTAAAATCTATGATTCCTAAAATCTATGATCCCTTTGGAGAAGCTTTATCTTGATCATCGTACTTTGTATCTTCTTTATTAGAAGCGCTAGCCTTTGTAGGAGATGTCAAGGTTTGCTTGAGAGGTTCCTCCTCAGAAAGTTTGGAATGTTTCGTGGGAGGAGAAGGTATTGAGGTTGGCCAATCTTCAGAAGGTGGTGTTGGACCGCAAGCCCGTTGTAGTACTTCTTTGAAAACCAATAAGACAGTCGAAAGAGATTTTTCAACTGTGGCTAGGCGTGTAGCAAATTATGTTTCGAAATTGTCAATCCTCTTAGCCAAAAGTTTTTGATTTTGAGATAATATATGTTGATTTCTAAGGGTGAGATCTCAAACACTTTCATTTGGATTTGTATCCATTCGAGTGACCATAATCTCATCCTGTCCTAGATAATCAAATGGTCGCTTCTTGATGTTGTTCCTCCTCTTGAGGCGGTTCGATGTGCGGTTGAGGTGGAGGCTTAACTCGTCTAGATTGACGATTGTGCGTCCATTCTTGGAAGGATAGAAATTCTGAGGGAATCTCAGGTAGGTGCATAAGTGAGAAAAATTTAGTGGAAGCATATTTTGGTGAGATTTCTTCGTAGGTCGATAGGTAGGACGGGATGTTATGTGCACGAAGAAGTCTCATAATATATGTTGGGTAAATAATCGATGGCCGGGATCGAGTCCAAAAATGTTTGAGCTTGTCAAAGATGAATTTGGCCCAATTTACCCTGGTTCCACTAAATAGAGCATATAGGGCTTTGTGCTCTAACACGGTTATTTGCTCGTGGCTTCCCATACGTGGGACGATGGTATTGATTATCATTCGAGTAAGAAGTCGAGCTTTTGGACGTAGATATTTAGAGGCAAACTTTGGCATTTCATCTTCCCAAATTTGATGTGTTATACTATTTCTTGGCTTAAAGCGCATATCTGGAATGTTGCATAAATCTTCGTCTGTGTCAGAGCATCCTAGGGTTCTACCTATTATGCCAGGAGTTAGTCTAATCGTGTTGCCATACACGCTAGACTAGAGCCAGTTATCTTCATCTTCAGTGTTCCACATTGAAGTGCTATATAAATTAGCATAGAAAAGAAATATCACCAATTGTTCGATTTGGATGTCATTAGGAGTGAATGCAATCAAGGTTTCTAACCTGGCATTCTCACACATTTCATCCAAATCATACATTGGAAATTTAAGCAGATTATAGAATGGAGCTGTGTGAAGCTTTTTCTTTTGTATATATTCATACCGCTTGATTGAATGTGGTGCTCTATTCATCCATCTTTCAATTTGATCATCCGAGAAAACTTGAGGATTCGAAGGTGATGTCGGTTGGTCTTGTTTTCATTTAGAAATCTTGGGATTCTTAATTCGAGAAGGCATTGTGGTTTGCTTGCGTAAAGAGGAAGTTTTTTGAGAGAAAAATCATCACTAGGGGGATCAGAGTTTTGAAAATTTTGAGATAAAAGAAAAAATGACGTTATCTGGGCTAATTTAAAGAGTTGATTGAATTTCAAACGTCTAGAATCCAAATCAGACGTCTGGTTTACCCTAAATTGAGTACAGCAGATAAATTTAGACGTCTGGTTTTTGGGTTAGACGTCTGGTTTGATCGAATTAGTAAAATTTGATAGGCAGAGAGTTTTACTAGACGTCTGGGTTAAAAATCAGATGTCTGGAATAGGTCAATTTTGTAAAACTCTATGGCAGAGAATTAATTCAGACGTCTGGGTCGAATATCGGACGTCTGAAATTTATTGATTTTTATTTCGAGGAGACAGAGCAAATTTTCAGACGTTTAGGAGGTATATCAGATGTTTGACATATGCACATTGCTTAAAAATTAGACGTATATCTATGTGTCAGATGTCTGAGGTCCATATCCAGACGTCCGAAATTGGCAATTTTTCTAAAAATAGCCTAAAATTTGATGGTTTTGCTTATTTTTCGATTATCTATTTTATGAACAAAGAATATTATTATTTGTGTGAAATAACAAATAAACATAGATACGTATAATAACAAATATAATTTATTTAGAACGCGATGGAGTTTTATGATTTCCTGACTGTTATCCTTCCATGGTTTAAAAGGAGACCATATATTTCCACGTTCGTGGGTTCTTGGGGAGCTAGAAAATCGTCTTGGTGATGGGTCCGAAGGAGTACGATACGAAGACGAGGGATCTAAAGAACTACAAGGTTTTGGAAGTGGTTCATGGACATCTTTCTTCGTTGACGTACAAAACTTCATCGCTACTTGCTCCAAAATGCTTAGTCGTCGTTCTATAACTTTTTATTCAAAATATAGTTCTCGTTGTAGATCTATCTATTATTTCTGATAGTGATGAATTTCATCAATTTTCTCCTTTGTGTTAGGAGAAACAAATAGAGATCTTTTGGTCTTCTTACTATCGGGGTAAATCCCGTGTGATTTGAGGACCACTTATACGTCGGTTCCTGCTTTGGTGTAGGTGTAGGAAGCCGTTGTGGTGTATCAGCCGAGCTATCCGTCGTAGGTGACGAGATGGATATATAAGAGTTCTCATAAGACATGGCTATATTTTGTTTCTTGAAGAGAATATGAATTGTGTGTATATAGTTTTTCTTGCTGTATAACTGTTTATATAAAAGTTGAAAAAATTATTTATAGAAAAACTAACTATCTAAAAAAATAAAGGTTCAAAAATTATGAATTATAATTTGTGGATAGTAAAATCTAACATAAATGAAGCAATGATTTTTTAAGGGAGAAGATCATGAAATGAGAAAATCCCTAAATTCCATCGGAGTTTAATAAAAGTTTGTTCATTTAGTGGTTTTGTAAAGATGTCTGTTGTTTGATTTTCAGTATTTACGTATTCTAATGAAATAGTTCCTTTTTCAACATTATCTCGTAAAAAATGATGTTGTATGTCTATATGCTTAGTTCATGAATGATTAACAGGGTTTTTTGATAAATTTATAGCACTTGTGTCATCACAATATATTGGGGATTTGTTGATAATTTTTCCAAAATCTGTAAGTGTTTGTTGCATGTATATCACTTGTGCACATGCTAGAGCTGCGGAAATATATTCGGCTTCGCAAGTAGACAAAGAAAAACAATTTTGCTTTTTGCTAAACCATGAAACTAATGATTGTCCAATAAAGTGACATGTTCCACTAGTACTCTTACGATCTATTCTACATCCATCGAAATCTGCATCGCTATATGAAACTAGTTCAAACGACGATCCTTTAGGGTAAAACAAACCATAATCTCTAGTACTAGATAGATAACGTAAAATACACTTAACATCTCTTAGATGAGATTCTTTTTGTTTTTCATGAAATCGAGCACAAAGACATACACTCATCATAATATCTGGTCGACTAGCTGTCAAATAAAATAAAGAATCAATCATGCTACGATATAATTTTTCATCAGAATATTTTCCGTCGTCATCCTTTCTAAGTGAACGGTGGCACTCATTGGTGTTGGTTTGCTTGAAGTTTTATCCATTTCAAAACGACGTAATAGATCGTTACAATATTTTTCTTGATAAATAAAAATTCCATTTTCAAGTTGTTTTATTTGTAAACCTAAGAAGAAATTTAATTCTCTCATATGTGATATTTCAAATTCATTTTTCATAATATTTGAAAATTGATTACACAGATTTTCGTTGGTTGAACCAAAATGATATCGTCAACATAAATTTGTACAACTAAAATATCATTATTTTCTCTTTTAATAAATAAAGTTGTATCTATTTTGCCTATTTGAAAACTAGATGTAATTAAGTGATTTTTAAGACGTTTGTACCACACTCGTGGAGCTTGTTTTAATCTATAATGATTTGTGTATTTTAAAAATATGATCGGGATATTTTTCGTGAATAAACAATGGGGGTTGTTCTACATATACATTTTCTTTAATAAAAACATTTAAAAAAGCACTTTTGATATCCATTTGAAATAGTTTAAAATTGTGATGAGTTGCAAAGGCGAGTAATGTACGAATGGCCTCTAATCTAGTTACTGGAGAAAATGTTTCGTCATAATCGATACCTTCTTCTTGATTATAGCCTTGAGCAGCTAAAAGTGCTTTATTTCTAACAATATTTCCATTCTCGCCTGCTTTGTTTTTAAATATCCATTTTGTTCCTATAACCGATTGTTCTTCAGGTCTTGGTACCAATTCCCAAACATTATTACGTTCAAACTGATTTAATTCTTCTTGCATAGTGATTATCCAAAAATTATCATTTGAAGCTTCTGTATAATTTTTCGGTTCAAAATTTGACACGAATGCAATATGGCTTATTCGATTAAGTTGATTTCTAGTTACTCTAGAATTGAGATCTCCAACGATATTATCTTTTGGATGATTCTTAAGAATTCTAGGGGATGATATCAAAGTGTTATTTTGCACATTTGTTTCATCGTTAATAGAATTTGTTAGTGGAATAATTTCTTCTTCATCGTTAGTATAATGATTAAAAAGATTTTCGTCGAACGAAACACGTAAACTTTCTTCAATGGTATTATTTTGTTTATTAAAAATTCTATATGCTTTGCTACGATCCGAATATCCCACAAAGATACCTTCATCGGCCTTCGGGTCAAATTTTCCTAAGTTATCTTTTGTATTTAATATAAAATATTTTGAACCAAAAGTTTTAAAATATGATACTTTAGCTTTCTTCCAAAAAATATTTCAAAACAAGTTCGTTTAGTCATAGGACGTATAGTTACTCGATTCAACATATAACAAGCTATAGCAATAACTTCAGCCCAAAAGTGTTTGGGTAGACCACTACTATTTAATAATGTTCATGCGCATTCTTGTAACGTTCGATTTTTCTTTCTACGACACCATTTTGTTGAGGTATGCGAGGAGAAGAAAAATTATTACCAATTCCTTTCTTATTGCAAAAATTAGTAAAAAGATCGTTTTCGAATTCTCCTCCGTGATCACTTCAAATATTTTTAATTTTCAAGTCTATTTGTGTTTTAGTTCTTTTGGTGTAGTAATATATCCCCTCGTTCCCCACTCCTTCGTCAACCGCTACGTGTCCCTTGGTTATTCTTTCATTGATACCGGGACTTTGGTAGAAAGGTAAGACGACTTGGTGTCTTCTTCGCGGATCAAAAGTATACCCAATCAATCCCTGGGAAAAAGAAAAGATATCTCGGTAACGAAAACCATAGGAGGCTGTATTGGCGAGATCCAACGGCTGCCCAAAAGAAAAACCGCCTGGAAGTCCGAGTGCAAATATCCTAAACATACCAAAAGTATAGCTTTTATGTTTTAAAAACAAAGTCCATGTATATCTCGAAAAATCATCAACTATTATGAAAACATATTTGTTGTGATTTATAGATCGTATTAGTGTCGGACCAAATAAATCTAAATGTAATAATTCTTATGGTTGTTTTGTAGAAATATTATTTTTAGATTTAAAAGAGCTTTTCTTTAGTTTTCCAATTTGACAATCGTAAGATAAATTTTCTACTTTGTAATTTGTTTTAGATAGACCTCTAACTAGCTCATACTTTGCCAATTTATTAATATTTTTAAAATTGATATGACAAAATCGTTTATGCCATAACCATGGATCATGATGTTTGGCGGTTAAACATAAATTTGAATTTTTATTTATATTCGTGTTTAATACATAAATATTTTTGTTTCTAAAACCTTCAAATACAAGTTGTTTGTTATTATTGAAAATATTACATCTATCTTTTTCGAAATTTATTTGAAAACCTTTATCGCGTAAGTGACTAACACTTAGTAGGTTGTATTTTAGATTTTCTACTAATAAAACATTTGAAATAATAGGAGAGTTAGAAATACCAGAGTTGACGACTTCTCCAATCCCCACGACATATCCTTTTGAGTTATCTCTAAAGGTTATCATTCGACCGTCGATGTATGTTATATTTGATAACATTTTTGAATTTCCGGTCATATGCTTGGAACATCCGCTATCTAGTATCCATTTCTCCTTATTTTTTATTTTAGGTACCTGCAAAATAAAAGATGTTTTAATTGGTACTCAGATATTTTGTTATGGTCCTAATTGTCAGGCGAAGGTAGCCATACCCAAGATTGTTTGGTACCTTTATAAATATAATTTTTATTATAGACTACATTTTCTAAGAAATTATTAATATGTTTTTGTCTAATCAAATTATTATTTGTCTTAGGAATCCAAATTTTGATATTTTTGGTATTCATATTAGACATAGGTAATCTTTTAGTTTTTTTATAACTAAAATTTTTGGCATCATTTCCTTTTTGTTTAGAAGTATTTTTAAATCCTATTCCATTTCTATTGTTTGATGGTTTTGAAGTTTTGATAAGATTTTTCAAATCTTGTTTTCCTTTATTAAATTTTGACACATTATTGGTAATTTTATCTAATTTTTCTTTTAATTCTAAATTTTCAATTTTCAATAATTCAATATTGCTTTTCAAATTGACACTTTCTTTTCAAAAATTATCCTTTACTATTTTAGTGTTCCCAAAATCAATAGCAATAGCCTCACTTTCTATCAAATTATTTTAATTTTCTCTTAAGATAATTCTAGTTCTTCTTCTAAAATAATTTTTTCATCTTTTAACATTCCTACTTCAAGTTTTAATCTATTTATTTTGACTATATATTCTTTGTTCAATTTTTTAACTTGTCTAAATTTATCACCCAGTTCCATGCTAAGTTCGAATAATACGTCATAGCTAAGTTCCGGACATACCTCATCAGTTTGTGCCATAAAACACACATTAGTTTGTTCTCCATCACTATCGCTATCACTTTTAGATGATGAAGAATCCGAGTCATCCCATGTTACTTTGAAAGCCTTATTCTTTTTGAATTTTTCAAATTTGTTTTTCTTTTTATCATTATTGAGTTTGGGGCAATCCTTCTTCATATGTCTGTATTGATCACATTCATAGCACTTGATTTGAGATAGGTTTGCTGTGTTGGACTTCCCTTCTTTTTGGAACTTGGTCATCTTTCTAAATTTCTTAAATCTGTTATAATTCTTGGCAATGAAGACTATATCTTCTTCATCTAAATCAAAGTCATCATTTTTTTTGTTGGGAATGCTATGTTCTTCTTCTTCGAATTTAGTTCTTTTTTTGCCTGCAAATTAGCTTCATAGGACATTAAATTTCCTATCAATTCTTCAACTTTGAGAGTAGAGAGATCATTAGCTTCTTCAATAGCTAATACCTTCATTTCCCAATCTGATGTTAAAGAGTTGAGTATTCGAGAAACTAAATCAAAATCAGTAAACTTAACTCCTAATGCCATAAGATCATGTTGGATATTTTGAAATCTAGAATACATGTCAACAATACTTTATTTTGCTTCATTTTAAATGACGAGAATTGGTTTTGCTAAATTGAAATCGTAGTTTGTTTGACTTTTGTTGCACCTTAATGTGTAATTTGTAAGGTACGCCAAATATCAAATGCAGTTGTGCATAACATGACACGTGAAAATTCATTTTTATCTAGAGATAAAAATAAAACGTTCAGAGCTTTAGCATTGTTTGATGCTAAGGTCTTTTGTGCATCGGTCCATGTGTTCATAGCTGTAGTAGGTGCTTCATATTTATCTTGTGTGGATGTCCAAATTTCTAGACCATTAGTTTCCATAAAAATTATCATACGTGTTGATCAATATGCATAGTTAGAGCTATTAAAAAATGGGGTTCGTGCTGTGGATTGTCCTTCTTGAAAAATACTTGCCATATTAAAATGATTCAAAAACGTGTTACTATTCTTTGATCAAACCTTGCTCTGATACCAATTGAAAGTCTATATAATGGATCGTGTAGTGTGTGTATATATATGCAACTATAGGTGACTAACTATATGATGTATCTAGTATTAAATTAATCTAGTAAAATATAAATTAAGCACACCAGGATTTTATACTGGTTCGGACCTTTCGTCCTACGTCCAGTCCCAAAGCTCCTCTTCGGAATTCGACTATCAAACACCCTCACTTCGCCTGGAGGAATAGGCTTGGTTACAAAAGCTTGTTCTTGTCAAGTGTGTGTTCTATAACACGAATATTGACTATTGAGAACAAATTCTTGCAATATATATATCTAGAGGATATAAATTGAAGAATTATGTATATATGGAAGAGTGGAATACAAATGTATGATTGCTAGAGATCAAGAATATATCAGAGTAAAAAGAGTAAAGAGCACAAGTAAGTACGGTAAGATCTTCTCTTGGATTCTTGATGCTATTTATAATGGTAGAGAGATTCCTTGAGTAGTTGCATCCATTAACAAGTGTTCTATTATCGCTTCTGATGGTGATGAAGAGTTGCGGCGAAGAGAAGCGAAAGTGTCTTTTCAATTGTGGCAGTTGTAATTTAAAAATCAATACCCAAGTTCAGTTTCAGACGTCTGGAATAAGTCTCAGACGTCTGGCTCTATATTTTTTTGTATATCGTAGCTTTTTAGACGTCTAAGTACATTAACCAGGCGTTTGATTCTATCTGGTTTGTGAACCAAAGGATTCAATCAGACGTCTGGCTAGTGCACCCAAGCGACTGATCTTGTGCATGTTGCTTTTCTTGTGTCTGTGTCATTGCTCTTCTGATTCTATCGACTTGTAACCTCTTGATACATTCTTTAAGTCTTGTTCTTGTCTCTTTAGTTATGTTACTTTAGCAATTACCTGTAAATAGAAATATATATATATGCATATTCGATTTCCATTGTATAGTTGTCGTTATCGAAACCATAGAATTGATTTCCTAACAGTTAGAAGATACTTGAATTTATTTTCTAAAAATTTGGAATACTACTAATCTCATTTAAAAGCCCTAACGGTTAAGCATGGTTAGTAGATATTTGAATTCTCAGTATAAATATACCACAAAGAGACACAACTATATCGTTTTGTATGCCGACATCATCCCTATTTTATGATTTTTTTGATTTTTTATTGAAATTTAATATTCATACTTGATTGGGTTTTAATGTTGTATTATTGTCTATCACTTAATCTCTATTTTTCTAACACTAGTACTCTTTCGCTGATAACAAAAGGGTGAGAGAAAGGTTAAGATTTTGACAAATAAAGGTCAAATATTTTATTTTTATTTTCTATTTGCATCAAAGTTCATTTACATATTTTTATTTATTTTCATGCATATATAAAGGTAGATTTTTTATTGTAGAGAGGGAGCATTCAAATAGGGGGAGCAAATTGAATGGCCAAATACATTTGATAAATTCAAAATCTTGAATATAGTTTGTTATCATCAAAAGGAGGAGATTTTTGAATATGTAAGTGTATGATTTTTATTTGATGATAATAAACATATATTTATATTCATTTAAATGTATTTTTAATTGTACTATTTTATTTTTCACATAATTAATAAATATTTGTTGAATAAAATAGCGTAGAATTTGAATTGAAACAGATATTTTATTCAAACAAATTTTTGTTACAATTTTGAATAGTACAAAATTGAGCTCTCACTATATATAATTTTCAATTAAACATAAATTTGATGACGTCGCAATTTTCACATACATTTGCACGTCACTATGTTTCACTCGTTCATGCGATTTGGACTTCAACTCTATTCCAGATTGAATCCAGCATCTGAGAAATCTACAAAATAAACACTAAAGCAATAAAATTGAAAAAATAAATATTTTTTACTATGTAAAATAAAATATATTTTGAAAATATTATTTGCCTTGGTTATTTGGGTTGTTCGTCATCATATTTGTTTTGAATTCATCATACAGGAACACTTGTGATATACATAGTGTATCTCTATACATGCCACAAGGCCATGCACACCGATATACACTTGATAAAATTGCAGGGACAGGTGAGCACAAGGTTAAACCCAAATCAAAAGCTGGGTTCAACTCAAGTGAAATAAATATTAAGTCACGATATCAGCACAAGGTCAAACCCAAGCTATAAGCTGGATTCAACGTAGGTGCAAGTTCAATAAAATAGTCAAGAATCCAAAACCAACATAAAAAAACATCGAAAAAAATTCAGTGAGTGCACAAGAAAAAATGAACTGGTCACTGCAAACCAGATCAATATCACACTTATGTATACGTTATACACTGGCTCATGCAACAAATGAACATGTACGTATGCCACCCAAATCAATGAAGGTTCAGACATGAAGCATGGTCAGATTTCCAACCAAAACCCAAACCAGACTGCAAATATCATAGTGAAGAATGAATGCAACAAAGCTTAAATCAACATCAACACAGCAGTATGAAAATGTACATGTCAACAGAGAAGGGATGGCACCAAAAATGGATAGCCAGAGTGCCAGTGAAACAAAAATCCTAAACTAATGGAAGCAAAGCAAAATCACAAGCAATACATATATACATGAGTAAATAACATATATACATATGTAGTGATATATGAGATACAATGGAAGGAGTAAAATGGTGCAAGAGCCTCAAAAATGAATATACATTAAACAGTGAAGCGAAACAAGACCGGATAACATGAAGTACATGGAAGCAGTAAACATGTACTCAAGCATCAGGTCGAGTATGCAACAGATATGAACATATATATATATATATACACATCCAATGCAAACTCGGCTAACAAGTCAGGTAGACCGGAGAACAACAACCATGAATTCGAACAAAGCTTCATCAAGTATACGTGGTGAACAGAACATAAACGAGTGAAACCAGAGACAATAACATCAGGTTGAAAATACTACAGAGCATAACAAAGTCAAGTAGCAGTTTTAAACAAAGACAGAGAAGTCGAAGTCATAACATAAAGATCGGAACCAAAAGTCAAGATCAAATGCCAGAAATTCAAAGCCGTGATGACCAAGGAATCAAACAGTGCAAAACCAAAATCGTGATAACCAAGCAATCAGAAAATATACGTATTGGAAAGGTCAGGATCAATCTCAAGCATTCAACCGAAACCAATGGCCGAGATAAATTTAATGATAAATTCAAATGAACGAAATTATAGGAATTTGATTCCTATTTAAACCGTAACATCATCGGCATATGAAATTATTCGAGTTCAAGCAAAACGCATCCATTTTTTCAACAAGGCCGAAGAAATAAAAGAAAAAGGAGCCGGCAATTTTTTCTGTGATAAGTTCATTTTGGGCTGGATATTAGAGAAAGTAATTGGGCTTTAGTTTATAGGGTTTTATTGTTATTTTTATTGTTTTAATTTTGTATTTTTCTTTTAAACATTGTAAATTCTAGTCGTGTGATTAGGGGACGAACTACGGTGGTGTAGTTCGAGAATTCGCAACTCAATGGATGAGTTGTGGCAAGGTTTTCAGCGTAGAGTTAGGTTAGTCGATAGCGGGTGTTGCGAGTTTATATGTGTAAGCGTCTGACTACTTAATTTCTAGTAGAAACCTTGGGGCATCACGTAGGCAGGGTTTTGCCGAAGCTGGTTAAATTCTGTGTTGTTCTATTTCTACATTTTTATATTCTGCAATTATTTATGTTGCCATTATTCTACTGTAATCAATGTTGTGATTATTATATACTTCCACTATAAATTTTTATAATTAATTGTATCACCCTATTCACCCCCTCTCCTCTAGGGTGAAATCGATCCCATAATTGAAATGTCATATAAAATTAAATATAACTTTTGAAATAAAAGTTGTTCTCGTTATTTTGATAAAAATAATTTATTAGTTATAAATTCTCATTTTAAACAATGAATCTCAATATTAATATTTTACTCAATTTACCAAAATTAAATAATTGGTTTAATAATATTTCAAATTTAAATTGAAATATTCTTTAAGAAATGAAACCCACTTCTTAATTAAGTTAAATCAACTATTCACAAAACCAGATTTAATTTCATAATTAAACTTAACAAACCACAAATTAAAATTCATTACCCATTATTAAATTTAATTAATCAATAATTAACAACAAGGTTGTTATATAAAATCAAATGTAAATTGAAATACTCTTTATGAAATGAAACTCGTTTCTTAATTAACTTAAATCAACTATTCACAAAACCAGATTTGATTTCACAATTAAATCTCATAAACAATAAATTAGAATTAATTATCCATTATTAAATTTAATTAATTAGGTAATTAACAACAAGGTTGTTACACAGGCCCTTAAAGGGATATATGCCGTATGACCTATAACCCAAATCATGACATCTCACATTAGTTCGGCTATTCTTAGGTGTTGGTAGACAGATTAGCTTGGAGACTTACTTTACAAAATTGGGACTAACTTCGCATCCACTATGGGTTCTTATTATAAGCGACGTTTCACATCAATCTCAAAGTCATATTGTTGGAAGCTAGATTAGCTGGGAAGATTTCGGTGTGCTTTTGACTGACCTCACATCCCTATAACTTAGTCATACTTCCGCTCTCATACCATAATACCGTATTATATGTGTATATATATATTGTAACACCTCGATATTTTATGAAAAATATAATTAAAAAGAAATAAAAAGTGCATTTGGTACAGTGGTAAAGGCATATGTTGACTTCCTTAGTGACCTAGGATCAAGTCCCATTGTTGCCTAAAATCTAGAGCGATGTTTTTTCAGCTGGTTCGTTTCTAGCGATTTTCCTACATAATTCAACATTTTTTCCGAGTTGTATCGGCTTCACATTCGCTCCAGTGATGAAATAGGATGAGATGGATAAATTTTATTGGTTGAGTGATGTGTATGGGCTAGAATGGATAACCATTAAGTGTATGAAAGAACTAGATTGAATCTAAAATAATCTAATTTATTATATTCACCCAAAAAACCTATACATAAATCATCTAACCTAAACTTAATCTCTTATTCAGCCGTCACCACAATTCTACAGTAAAATTAGTGTGTATTATTCTTCCTTCTTTCCTCTACTAAATAAACAAAACTCTACCAAATTAAATTATATATATATATATATATTCAAGAAATTTGGGGAGTTTAGAAGAATCAAAGGGAGAATGATTAATGCAAAGCTTTTTCAAAATTATACAAGCTCAAGTGCCATGTGAGTGGAAATTAATATGAAATAGAAAAATAAAGTAGTTCAATTTCAGTTCTTTTCTGGCACATTAATATGAATTAGATTGTTATTAATTGAGAATAGATGTAAATTATTGCAACTTCTTCTTCTTTTTCCACTTCTAAAATCTAATTTATGTTTGCTTTAAAATATGGGGCATATAAATTGTCTATTCACGTTTTATGGCATAAATATGATTAAAATTTATGTAAATTATTGTCTCTTCTTCTACTTCTCAATTCTAATTAATGTTTTGGTTGAAATTTGGAACAAACAAATTGTTATTTGCATTTTGTGGCGTAAATAAGATTGGTTCATTTAAATTGAATTAGAATTGTTATTCAATTTCTAGTGGTATAACAGGTTCGTTGAATAAATTTAGAATATGTTACTTGAATAAAATTATGTTTTTGAGTGATATAATTACATAATTTTGAATATGGTTTTGGAAAAAAATTGGAAGTCTAATTGGCATAATTGTTTGTTTCATATGTTGCCTAAAAATGTAAAAGTGAAATTTAGTGTAATTAAATGGTTTATTGCTACTGGATAATAAATTTAAACAGATTAAATCTCTAAAGGAGAATGTAAATTAAGGTGAAAAAAAATGTAAATTAAATGGATCCTAAAGACTAGTGTAAATCTGTAACAAAATGGTATAAAAATTACAGACAAACCATATAGACTGAACGGAGGTGAAATTGAAATATAATTTATGTAAGAAAAAGGGAAATTGTGAAATAACCAAATTGGATGTGAAAATAGCCTAAAGAGGATTAATGAAAATAAACAGTAAGCAAACTGTAACGTTAAAATTAATTAATCTTGAAGCGATTTGGTGGGAAGATCTTGTAAAGGTCTGGAAAGGATTTTCATGCAATTAAGACCAAAATATAGTTTTAGTTGTACGTACTAGGAGCGGGTAAGTAGGTTCGCAAGGATGTTTGTTATCTTTCATAGGTTGCTAGTATGTAGAATAGATAGCATCCACAATCGTAGGCTTCTTCAAGCAGATTAACGCAGACGTAGCAGGACAAGTGTGCTCCAACGTTAGCTTCTTTAGGCAGATTGTTGGAGGATTTTGCACAGCCGACCCGGCTACGGGCACTCTTTCGGAGGAACAACACTTTAGATAGGGGCAAGTCCACGTTGGTGATCAAGGATACAAGAGGATAGGAGTCCAGTTTGGTGGAGCCTGAGCGCAACTTCGGGGTCATGCGAGGTTGTTTGAATTGGTGCCGGTAAGACGTAAGAGGCATTTAGTCACAGTGCCCGGGTGAAGAGCATGACTTTCATACTGTAGCACATGGATAGGTAAGGATAGTAGGTCCGACAGGCCGGTTGACGTTTAGTATTACTGCAAGGTTGACTTCCCTAGAGTGACCATGGACTTTGGCTTCTTAGGAACTGTATCTAAAAAGGATTCACTGCATCATATTATTCACCCTCTGGGATATCCATGGAAAACCTGGAATTAAACTATTTTATTCTTTCTGCTAAATTTTATTTCTCATTCACCAAACTTTATATCTGACCCGTTTCTATTTTTCCTATTTTCCGCAAATCAAAAGAGGGTAGGTCTAGGCTGCTGTCATGTCCTGACAGTCGGTAAGTCGGGTTCTCCTTGTCCTCCCACGAATTCAAAGCCGTTTAACAATAGTGAGCATCTGAGTAGTATAACTCCAGCTTACTATTGCCAAAGGAAAAATATAGGCCAATCATCAGTTGTGGGCACTTAAATAAAGATCATTCCAGTCCATCACTCCCGGTTGAGTAGTTTGTATTGATCGCTAATGGCGAGCACCCATTTGGCAGTCATGTCCTGACCATGGGCTGATCAAGCTCGCAATTGCCAACAGCGAAGTTTGGTCTGACATTAATGACGAGCACCTACGTAGCATTTATTTCCTTACCATGCGCTGATCGGGGTTCGCCATTGCCCATAATTTTTTTTGGGTCAATCGTCAATGAGCACCCACTTGATGGCTATGTCCTGACCATGGGCTAATCGGGCACACGGTTTCTAACAAAAAACTTTAGGTTGATCATCAACGATGAGCACCCACTTGATGGTCATGTATCGACCATATGCTCATCATGCTCGTTAATGCTGGCAAAGAAGTTTGGATCGATCATCATTGACGAGCACCTACTTGATGGTCATGTCCTAACCGTGGGCTAATCGGGCTCACCGCTATTAACAAAGAGGTTTTGAGGGAAGATAACACAATGGTTGAGCTTGGTTCCTATGTTAAGGAGTTAGGTATTCGGCTTATGCATTATCCCATAAAGGTGTCTATGTTAGTCCAACACATTCAATTGATAGCACAAGGTTATGTTTCTTATTGATTATCCATTGAGACAAAATTTCAAGAAAAACACACTTTATTAGAATCCTTTTTATAATGATTTCAATTACAAATCTTCAATACAATGAACATAACAAAAGTTCAAGAAAAATAACGATGTAGATGGTGTGCGTCCCATGCCTCCTTGAATATGGCTCCATGTACAATAGTAAGGATGAAAGCTCCATTTCACAAATCCTTATAAATGACAAATGGTCCTTCCTAGATTGGATCCAATGCTCCTAATGTAATGACCCAGAATTTTGAATATTTGAATGGAATATTTAATTAATTTTAAATATTTAAAAATTAATTTTTAACTTAAATTTCAAATATAACTATTTATCGGATAATTTAATTATTGAATTTAATAATTGAAATTTAGGTAAAATGTTGAATCTGGAGTTTTAAGCTTGTTAAAAGTGATTTAAAGGTTTACAAAAGTTATATTTATAATAAGGAAAATAATAAAACTTTTTAAATTGAATTTAAAAGTGATTTGTTCAATTTTAAAAATATATCGTTTAAATTAGCATTTAAAAATAGCCATCTAGGGCACAGTCTTGGAATTCGATGAAACTGGATCCATTGTATCTGTAATCGGGTTTCAAATTTCGTAATGTTTGGAGTTATCATTTGGTCGTACGGTGTATAAATGCATTGAAATGTATATTGAAAATTCAATAGAATAAATTGGTCCAAAAAGCTATCTTCTACATACGATCAAATAAGGACTCGAAACCTTTTCCATTGCGTTCGGAATAGGGGTATAACATTATGAATGCCTAGCGGCATGCCTCAATAGGAGGTCAAGATTTTAAGTTGCAAAATCAGGATGATTTCAATTTAAACAAATATATATATTTATATTGATTGACATTTATATTCACATCAACCTTTTCCACTTCACTTCACTCACTGTTCATTTACCATTCAAACACATTTTCCCCCATTAAGAATCATGTCCCCTCTTCATTTCATAACAGTCGAACAAAAGCAAAAATAAAATAAAATTGAAGCTTCTAAATTTTATTTCTCAACCTATACTTGACAAAAAAATATAAAACCATTTCCAAAAAAATTTCATTAGCATAAGCTTCAATCTGAAATACTGCTTGAGAGATGCGATTCCACATTTGATGGTCTCAACAGTAGATGAACTGCGGTTCGAAGCTAGGGTTTAGAGAATCCTAGAATCGAAGGGAAGTTCAACGGTTTTGACAACATAATCGGGTTTAGGGGATGGGATAGCATCAGCGACCGAGGTTATACGTGTCGCGATTGAGTGTGAAGGAAGGGTTCTGGTGTGCGTGCGGGCGAAGGAATGAGGTGGGATCGCTTTTTCATCGGGATGCTTTGATTGGTGCTTGATTGATCGAGGTGGTGGGGGTCAAGGAGAGATGGAGTTTTGTGGTGGCATCAGGGCATTTCGTGGAGGAAGGAGGGGTTAGTAGCCAGTCATAGTGTGGCCATGGTGAATGTTATCCCGCTTTTTGGCAAAGCCGCGATACCAAAAGATCGATCGAAAATGGAGAACAGTTTGTCTCAGAGATTGGTCATCCTTCGTTTCGCTATGGATATCACTGAATTTTGTCCGAGTCCAGATTGAGCTACAATTGATAGGACATGACAAAAAAGATCGTAGAAGTCCGCATCTTAAATTTCATGTCAATCCGAGTTCATACGCTCAGGTTATGATTGTTTCGATTTGAAGGGAGAAACCTAGATTTCGAACCCATCACCAAACATTGTTTCGAACCGATCACCTTCGTATCTATCACCTTCGAATCCATTGAAGTACCTCGGGTTCGACTCAGTCAACTTCGAATCCATCGAAGGGTTCCAGTTCGCATCAATTGACTTCGCATCCATAGAGAAGTTACAAAGCTCGTATCCATCAGAGAAACGCAGGTTCGTATCCAGCAAGCATCGGTCGTTCGAACCCATCGATGAAGCCTTGTTCGAACCCATCGATGAAGCCTTGTTCGAACCCATCATTGAAGCCTTGTTCGAACCTATCTGTGAAGCCCTGTTCGAATCCATCAATGAAGCTTCGTTCGAATCCACTGAGTCAACTATCCATGATGACGTGTCTTTCATCGGTTCGAATGCGCCAAGATATATGGAGTCGAAGTGGTCAACTCGGAGCAAAACCCGGATCGGTTCGAAGTTTGCACTCCACGTCATCAAAGGGGCACGTGCCACCATCGATTCGAAACCATCGGTTCGAAGGGATGGTTTCGAACAAGACAGCCTCTCGAGGAACGTCATCTCGTATCCATCATATCTCTCAATCTACTGATCCAAATGCCACGAATTTTTTACAGAAGCTTGCATACATGTTGAAGAATGTCCACACCAAATTTCACCTCGATTGGATGATTTTATGATCGATTCGAATGGAGTTCGAATCGATGCCAAAGTGGGCCCAAATTTACTGAGGCTGGGCGCGTGGGCCCCCTCACGTGCCAGAAGTGGTCTCTCGAGTTTTCAGCGAAATATCAGCAACCCACGCCTATAAATAGAGCCCCAGAGCCAACAGAAAGGGGATCTTTCAACTCTGAAGCGCCCAGACTCTGCCGGACCGAGATCTCCATCATCCTACATCATAACTTTGCTGTTGATTTTGAATTTCCAGTAGTAACTTGCTGTTTATTGTTGTAACAACTTGTAATCATTGAAAGAGAATCAATAAAACATCAAAAAACTTCACAGTGGACATAGGCAACACGCCGAACCACTATAAATCGCTTGTCTACGCATTTGCTTTATTGTTGATTGGAGTTTTTGTTAGATAATATTCGTTTTGAATCAATATTCTACATTATTATCTCTTCAACGACTGCCGAAGAGTGTTGTGACCAATTTTGGTGCAAACACTTTGGTGCTTTCACTGAGAATTGAACTCAGGTTTTCTCCTGCTCTTTGGATCTGTCATCGATACCGGATTGAATAAATCTAAGAGAGAGATCCAGATCATCAAATCCAAGTTCCTTCCCATCTATTCATATTTGCATGAAGACTAGGAATGGAATTCAACTTTCAAGATGGTTAGTACGAGAACCACCTCTAACACCATCAATCAAGAAGGACAGGATAGACAAGATCCTGCACCACAACCTCCATCTAATCAAGATGCTACTGGACACTCGGAACCTTCGGGTCCGGTTACCCGACAAGAGTTACAGTTGCTTCTCCAAGAGCTGACTCAGAGTCGGCAACAACTAGCAGAACAGCTACGTGCTAATGCCGAGCTGATCAACAAGCTGGATCGCCAGAAGCGAAAGAGATCCAAGAGAAACCACGCGTCTCGCTCCTCCAGCGAGAGTTCTTCATCTTCTGATTATCACAATCGATCTCCATGACCCCGACTAGATGGGATTCGCATGCCAGCTGCTGGAGATCAACCCACACTGACCGTTGGACAACCGAGAGTTGGTCCATCGGCCAGTTGCCAAACCGGACCCTCCTCCCGAGGAGGTGCCATCCCTCACCACACTACAGAATACTGCACTACTAACGTTGCGGCTGAACCAGGGGTAGACGTCCAAGATCAGTCGGACCTGGACCGTCGTCATAGCGAACGTACTCCTAAACCATACGTCCCAGAGGACTATGAGCCTAGAAGGCAAGACTTGGACCGTCGACGACATTCGGTTCAAACCCAAAGTATGGAACGTAATCATACTCCGGCGCAAATGTCGGATCTTTCAACTATGATACGTCAGATGATCCTGAGAGCCAGGAATTCACAAATGACGATTGGGGAGTTTTCCGAAGTCACACTCCTTTTACAGACGATATCCTTACTGCTGAACCTCCACGGCGATTCAGAATGCCAACTCTACCCATGTACGAAGGAAACTCCGACCCCAACCAACATATTCTGAAATATGAATGGTCAATGACCGCTTCCAGAGCTGACGATGCAGTGAAATGTCGTAGTTTCCCCATATCCTTGGGGGGCATCACTACCATGTGGTTCACTCGACTGCCACCTCGATCCATCTCTTCATTCGACCAGTTGGCCACAAAATTCGTTGAGCAATTCCGCATGCACGTCGCAAGGCCCAAAGATGTCAACACTCTGTCTAGTGTCACTCAAGCTCCTGGAGAAACGCTCAGACACTACTTAGAGAGATTCCATACTGCATGCGTGGAGATTAGTAATCCAAACGATAACTCCATCCTTATGGCGTTGACTAAGGGGATCGACCCCGATTCTGAATTTGGCAACTGGCTAGCTGGAAAACCACCTGCATCATTGGACCGTTTCCACGCCAAGGCGGCTCAATTCCTGAGGCGGGAAGATGCAAAATAGTCTAGGAAGCAAACTGATGCAGGACCAAGCACGGAAGGGATCCAAAGCAATGTTGCAATCAAACAGTCCGGCGAGAGCTGCGGAAAAGTTCAGTTGAACGTTAAGAACAAACAAGCTCGGCGAAGAGAGAGCGTGAATCAAACCAGGAAACAAGATCAAAATCATGGCCCGCAGCGCAAGAACCCAATGTTTGACAGTTACACTCCTCTGAATACATCACTGGAGGACTTCTACTTACAAACCTGTGATACAATTCAATATCAAAAACCTGCACCAAGACCGTCGTCAGAGAGACAAATCCAGACGGAAAAGGTTTGCAGGTTCCATGAAAGCTACGAGCACAATACGAACGAGTGTCGTCACTTATAGGATCTCGTTAAAAAACTGATCAGAGAAAGGAAGCTCGAACAGTTTGTGCGGAATCCGCAGCCCAGAGAAGCGGGCCCATCAAATCAGAACAATGAACCCAATCGACCGAGACAGGAGGACTCGACTTGTCCCCGCGGAAGATTGGTGATAAACGCTATCAGTGGCGGACCAACTTTCTCAGGAGCCTGGAACGACGAAGATCTTCGTCACTGTCACACATGACAGGCTCACTCAATCTATGAATACTTTGCAGTTTCTTTTACATTCTGAAATTTGAATTTGTAATAAGGCACTGACTTTGTCATATTTTCTTATTTCAGCAATAAAGTACTATCTCTTCAAGCTAAAGCTGTGATTTACCGAATGCAACGTTCAACAATCACGACACACGAAGAGCTAAATTCCATCAAACAATGGAATTTATTCAAATAGCGAGTGACGGTGATACGACCGGCCACTCACTAAGTGAAACCCCAGCTCGAGGGCAAGCCAACACATCAAAGGCTGAACTAGACCCACACACGATAGTCCTACCAATAACTCGTTCCCAGAGCGTGAACGGACTCCAACTTCCCAGAGCGTGAATTGGAGTATAAACATTCAATAACTCATTCCCAGAGCGTGAACGGACTCCAACTTCCCAGAGCGTGAATTGGAGTATAAACATTCAATAACTCGTTCCCAGAGCGCGAACGGACTCCAACTTCCCAGAGCGTGAATTGGAGTATAAACATTCAATAACTCGTTCCCAGAGCACGAACGGACTAACTTCCCAGAGCGTGAATTGGAGTATAAACATTCAATAACTCGTTCCCAAAGCGTGAATGGACTCCAACTTCCCGAGCGTGAATTGGAGTATAAACATTCAATAACTCGTTCCCAGAGCATGAACGGACTCCAACTTCCCAGAGCGTGAATTGGAGTATAAACATTCAATAACTCATTCCCAGAGCGCGAACGGACTACAACTTCCCAGAGCGTGAATTGGAGTATAAACATTCAATAACTCGTTCCCAGAGCGTGAACGGACTCCAACTTCCCAGAGTTCGAATTGGAGTATAAACATTCAATAACCCATTCCCAGAGCGCGAACGGACTCCAACTTCCCAGAGTTCGAATTGGAGTATAAACTTCAATAACTCGTTCCCAGAGCGCGAACGGACTCCAACTTCCCAGAGTGTGAATTGGAGTATAAACATTCAATAACTCATTCCCAGAGCGCGAACGGACTCCAAATTCCCAGAGTGTGAATTGGAGTGTAAACATCAAACCCATTGTTCCCGGAGTGTGAACGAATTCCTAAAAATCCCAAATAGGTGTGACTGACCATCTATCGGCCAACTCCAACTTCTCAGAGCATGAATTGGAATATAAATACGGATTACAGGTTCCCGGAGCGCGAACCGAAGCATCCGTGCCAACTCCAACTTCTCAGAGCGTGAATGGAGCATAAACATAGATTACGTGTTTCCGAAGTGCGAACCAAAGCACACATGCTACCTCCGAATTCCCAGAGTGCGAACTGAAGCACAAATACTACGTCAAAGTTCCCGGAGTGCGAACCGATATATCAATACTAACTCTGAGTTCCCGGAGCGTGAAGCGGAGTATAAACATCAATTCCAGGTTCCCGGAACGCGAACCGTGTTACAGATATCGATAACTCTCAAATTCCCGGAGTGCGAACCGGATTATCGATCTCAAATTATCCTAAGTCCCCAGAACGTGGACATGTGCTAAAGATTTGCAATAAATGCGATCAACCACCAAAATACAAATGTTGTTCCCCGAGACTGGGGGGCAAAAAAGCTAAGTGTTAGTCACTAGCCAAAGTGATACAATGTCCGAAGTTCAACTTATTCATCGATAACAACATATGACCAAGATTTTCAGACTTGGCAAATAAAACGAACTCTACCTGACGGTAAAAATGTCACAAGTACACCGGACTAAAAGCTAAACATTGCAAGTACTTAAGCACAAATGAAATGAGAATTAAACAAAGAAATTGAATTTTATTTCACCTAACTAGAGACAAGGACTTACATGCAAATAAGTTCTTCCAAAAAAGAATTCCTACTAGCAAGGGTCGAACCTGCGTCTATACATGGCCTACTAACAAAAAAATAAACACCAGTTCCTATCTACCAAAAAATCCGCTTAAGGCCCATCTACTTCTTCTTTTTGAATCTCCTTATCAGCGGTTCGTCATCAGACTCGCCGGAAACAGAGATTCTTCGTTTGGAGTGCTTCCTCTCCGGCGGCTGCTCTTCGGCTGGGGGCATAATGTCAATGTCCTCCTCAGAGCTCGAATCTACGTGAAGGCTTTCCACCGAAGGAGTAGGAGGGACTGGGTCTGCAACAGAAGATGGGGCGGACACCCGAGTACCGGCCACAGAGCCTCTTGGCAATATCACATTTAGAGGTGCTGGACTATGCATCGTAGTCCTAACTCCAGCACTGCCCTCACGCCTCGCAGCCTCTATTTCGGCGTTGATATCGGCCAAGATTTCCTCGTCTCGAGCTGATTGGGCCTGGCTGGGGGCAACTGTGGTCTGCGTTACAAAACTAGAGGCCGGCGGAAGATCAGTGATGATAAATGGAAAGTCTATAAAAGGGTCACCCTGTTGGCCAAGCAGCTCACTCACCATTTGTTCGTCGAGAGATAAGGATCTCCCCTGCGCCATCTCAGTAGAAACTGTCGTCGTCACGACATTCGTTTCGGTGGTGATGGCCTTTTGCCCTTGAATAGACTCCTGAGCCGAAGATGCCGGAGTAGTTTCGATTACTGAGCAAAGAAGAGAAGGAGTTATAAGCAATCACTTCAAAACAAATGCTTTAATAGAAACACACTTGAGATATGTTCAAAGTACCTTCCTCAGTTTGACTTGTTGACCGTTGGACGGCCTCAGAGACGTGCTCCCGAATGGGAGATAACCGCTGCTGTTCTGGGTCATAAGCAGGAACAGATTGTGAACCAACCACAGATACAGGCTCTAACGAAGATGAAGCGGTGATTTCAATAACAGTAGCGTGATACTCAACACCCGATCCCTCTCCAACCTCCAGAGATCGGCCACCAATCATCTCCTTCTCATGAGTAATAATAGCATCATGGAGGATCTTTTTCTCATCATATGTCAGCAACCGGTTTTCGAGTTCAAATCGGTCGACCGATTCATCCGGATGCGCTTCCTCTTCCTCCTCAACCAATCGGCCCCAAGCGCTACGGAGGTGTACTGGGTAGTTCTAAAGCCAGGCCAAATTTCTGTGTCTCAACACATTGGCATTGTAAGTGATGAGCAGATCTTCAATATCGGCCTCCAGCCTGGCCTCCGCTTGTTGAACTTTCTCCTCAACCTCCGTCTCGACCGCCTGGACCTTGGCTACTGCCGCATCCTGTTCAGTCCGAAGCATCACGGCTTGTTCGCACGCCTCCTGGGCTGCGTTGTTCGTATCACCCTATCCTTGGCGATTTCGGCAAATTTGGACTTAAGCTCATTTAGCTCCTTCAGGGCTGCGTCCCTCTCGGCAGTGACCAGGGTGTTTCGATGGCCCATATCCTCTACCGTGGCATAATGCTCACGTTTCATCCTATCCATCATTGCATGGGCTTCGTCGGCTTTTTTGATAGCCTCCATTTCAGATTTCCGAGAAGATTCAGCATCAGTGTTTAGCACCTCAATAATACGGCTCTTTTGAGCTAACTCAGCGTGCAAACTCTCGATGGTGGCCCCACGCTCAAAGGCCAATGCCGACGCTTTCTCAGCCGCTTTCGCCCACGCCTTGTACTGGACATAAAAATCATGCACGTAGTCATGAACTAGCTGCTCGGCTTCCTCTGGGATCCTTTTTAAATGAGGAGGAAAGATGTAGTTGTCAAAGCAGATATTTGAAAAGTCTTTCTTCAACTGAGCAAGCTTGATTGCTCCTTCCCCTGAAATTTCCACGGGGGGCTGTTACATAACGGCAGCAGTTATTGTTTCGCTCCTAGAATGGCGGGATTCATGCCTAGAAGATTGAGAAGCCAACATGTAGTGTGAAGATTCAGAGGGACGGGAGACATGAGCAGGAGGTTGTATGGGATCTCTGGGAGGAGGAGTACGCGATCGAGATCGACGCTTATAGCCTCTATCTGTATCATATCTTTCTTGACCAGAATACCCAGAGCGTCCCTGGTCGTAATCTCTGTCCCCTTCTCGTCTGCGCGACCCATGATATGAAGACTTGCGCGCGTGTCGGAGACTCCCTAACATTGAACCTCGCCCGGACATGGTATCTGTAGAGCAAAATAAAGTAGGATTAATCACCCTTCGATACAGGTAGTTTATAGTCAAAGGTTATGCAGTGTTGTGAAATATGTATGAATGTGCAACCCCCTGACCAACCGGATGTGTCTGCCACACCAGTGGGAAAAGACTCGCTCAAAACTAAAGTTTCTGAAAGTTCTTCCAATCCGGCATCATGCTGCAGGGACACATCTTTCGGAATTGGAATATCGGCAAGCCCTTCATAAAGACTTTCAGTTCTCGGAGGAGACATCTCCGAAATTCTAACTCCGGGAGAGGATAGGGCCGTGACAACCGATTTCCATCTCCCCTTCTTAGTTGACTTGACAACGGTTGCCTTGCCTTTTCTCTGCTCTACGACATCCTGAGCTACGTCTGTAGGCTCCGACAATGCCTCGTCATCGGTATGAGTTCTTTCAGAATCAGCCTCCTCGGCTATAATAACTTTGGGCTTCTTGTGCTTGACTCGTTTTTTCGAAACGGTCCTTAATTCCCCGTCAAACTTTATGCTCTGCCCTCGTTCGATCAACCCGTAAGTCCAGAGATTCCTATCTGTCAAAAGCGACTCGATATCCCTATCTTCGCTCGGGACTTCCCGAAGTACTCGCACCATCTCCTTAAAGTGTTCATCTTCAGGTCGCTGAATCGTCACTGTAAAAAAGGAAAAAACATAAGTTTCACTTTGACTGCAATTGCCTTAGTAATTATTTGAGAACTCAGCTATACTCACGTCTGAATAACCATCGCCGGGAAAACCCCGGAGGACATCTGACATAGAACCATTCCGTCCTGTAATAACTCAACCTGGTCCAGGACCCAGTGACTACTTGGCAATTCCTCACTGCTTCCAGAAATGTGAAGGGTAATCACCTAGGGTTTTGAAATTAAATAGATATTTGATCTCGGTCGGGATCGGTGGTCTATGAAGGTACTCCATGAAGACGATGAATAAACTGTTCACGGAAGCATATCCGTTCGAGTGTAGTTGAGATGGAGCGATCCTCAAAAAAACAACACTTTCCTTATGTACTCGTTGAACGGAGGAAGCATCCCGGCCGCGCACGCATGGCGATTAAATGCTGTATATCCCTTCGGCGGATTGTGTGGTCTATCATTCGGCCCCGGCAATAGCACGTCATCCAACGACAGGCCATGCCTCAAGCATATTCTCCCCAACATATCTTCAGAAATATTGGATTGAACGGAATCCGACGGATTGGCAATGAAAGACGCATTGGGGAATTCGTCTGGGGCTGGACCGATGATCTCAGGTTCAATATCCGGAACCTCTAGTCTCAGAGTGACTGTGCTTTGAACCTCTTGCTGCTGCGAACTTGAAGGTTCCATGACTAGATAACTCATGAGAAACCATCGTTAGACGACAAAGGACCCGTGCGTCCCCCAGTGTAAAGTGTATGAATGTATGTTGTACAGTGCCATGCATTATTTGAATAAATGTCACAGAATTAAAGGAAATATGCAAACGACAAAGCTACGAAGTCCAGTTATAATGACCGTCATCGCTGACTGTCATCACTAAACCGTTTATATGATGGAAATTGATTCGGATAGAAGTTGTTATGGTTCCATCGACGAGCTTCAAAAGGTGGTCAAGTATGCAGTTTAATTATCAAGTCCAAATATGCAAGGATGAAGCTCGTTGGAATTATGCTTAGAAAATGTCAAACTTTGGTATCCATCATAGAGGGTTCGAACCGATCACAGGGAACTCATTCGAACCCATCCTAACATCACTTTGAATCGATGCAGAAAGGCGCGCTCCGAATCGATGATCAGGTGTCAAGTTCGAATCGATCAATGAAGGATGACTTCGAATCGATCCTTGGTTAACTGGTTCGTACCGATCAGGAAACCCTCAACTTAACATCGATCACGTTCGAATCGATACCCTTCGTATCAATGTAAAGTTGAGAACTTCGAACCGATAGCTGATGGATTCGAATCCATCGATTCGAATGGACCCATCAAGATAGTCAATCGGTACGAACTGCGTCACCCCCATAAAGTCATCCCAGGGATCGATGCGAAATCCAAGGAAAAATGACACCGCCATCATCGATTCGAACTCGAGTCCCCAGATGGTTTCGAAGCTCTCCCAAACCAGATCTGGTTTTACCAATCACCAGAGTGGCCAATCGATGAAGAAGAGGTAGGTTCGAAATAGCTTTGCCGTTTGGATTCGAGGCTAATTACCTAATTTGAGTGATGGATTCGAGGAATTAAAGACTTGGATCTTGATTGATTCGGAAACGTGACACAGTGTTTCTCTCTGAAGCATCGAGACGATACAATGCACAGTAAACACAAAGTAAAAAGTAAAAAGTGAAAAATGGCAAGGTCTCTGCTATTTATATGGGACCTAGAGAGTAACCGAGGCGATTCGCCTCCCAGTGGACTTGACCGGTCGCAACCGGTCAAAACACTTTTCGGTTCGAAATCTCCACCCGAACCCATCTGCCTAAGGCTTTACCGATTCGAAGTTAACCTCACACTTCATCGATACGAAGTATACAACAAAGGCTGTACAGTATACATTGAGCTCCATCGATGCGAAACGAACAGTGAGCACATCGACTCGAAGCCTTTGTGCGCATCAACAAGTTCACAACTCCATCCACAACCTACTGATATGAGCAACGAATTCGTATCCATCATTTCCTATCGATACGAATGACGGTTTCGTATCCATCTTTTCTCATCGGTTCGAATGGGTGATTCATCCTCATTCAAGCCATCGATACGAATGTCGATTTCGTACCCATCATAGCATAAGCGTACTCCATCCATACGAATGTTGATCTCGAACCCATCGATGCTCTTACCCATCGGTTCGAAATATTACATTCGCGCAACACAAATTTGATTCCTTCAACCTTCTATATCGGTTCAGGAGAGGATCGATACGAAGGGACTTTTCAAAACAACCATCAAGCGTTGTCTCAACTCAAATTTCCAAATCGGTTCAGGAGAGAATCGATACGAAATTCAAATGGCAAACAAAACTGACAATGACTCGTGGACGCACGACGTTAACAAGGGTCAAACTAACATATGTGCATATATGTCGGGCTAACATTTGATTTTAAACATTTACAGGGATCGAATACTCATCTTGTTACGAATACAACAGCCAACGGCTATGCGCTATTATACAGCAATCAATCATATCAACACAAGGTTACAGCAATACAGAATACGAGTCTCAACAAAAAAAAGAGCAATGATTGCTCAGAGAGAAATTGCAGCTATTCAAAGCACGTCATGTTCCCACAAGACGTACTTTGGAGGGCAAAATGTTATCCTGCTTTTTGGCAAAGCTGCGATACCAAAAGATCGATCGAAAATGGAGAACAGTTCGTCTCAGAGATTGGTCATCCTTCGTTTCGCTATGGATATCACTGAATTTTGTCCGAGTCCAGATTGAGCTATAATTGATAGGACATGACAAGAAAGATCGTAGAAGTCAACATTTCAAATTTCATGTCAATCCGAGTTCATACGCTCAAGTTATGATCGTTTCGATTTGAAGGGAGAAACCTAGATTTCAAACCCATCACCAAACACTGTTTCGAACCGATCACCTTCGTATCGATCGCCTTCGAATCCATTGAAGTACCTCGGGTTCGACTCCATCGAAGGGTTCCAGTTCGCATCAATTGACTTCGCATCTATAGAGAAGTTACAAAGCTCGTATCCATCAGAGAAACGCAGATTCGTATCCAGCAAGCAACGGTCGTTCGAACCCGTCGATGAAGCCTTGTTCGAACCCATCGATGAAGCCTTGTTCGAACCCATCATTGAAGCCTTGTTCGAACCTATCTGTGAAACCCTGTTCGAATCCATCAATGAAGCTTCGTTCAAATCCACTGAGTCAACTAGCCATGATGACGTGTCTTTCATCGGTTCGAATGCGCCGAGATATATGGAGTCGAAGTGGTCAACTCGGAGCAAAACCCGGATCAGTTCGAAGTTTGCGCTCCACGTCATCACAGGGGCGCGTGCCACCATCGATTCGAAACCATCGGTTCGAAGGGATGGTTTCGAACAAGACAGCCTCTCGAGGAACGTCATCTCGTATCCATCATATCTCTCAATCTACTGATCCAAATGCCACGAATTTTTCATAGAAGCTTGCATACATGTTGAAGAATGTCCACACCAAATTTCACCTCGATTGGATGATTTTATGATCGATTCGAATGGAGTTCGAATTGATGCCAAAGTGGGCCTAAATTTCTTGAGGTCGGGCGCGTGGGCCCCCTCACGTGCCAGAAGTGGCCTCCCGAGTTGTCAGCGAAATATCAGCAACCCACGCCTATAAATAGAGCCTCAGAGCCAACAGAAAGGGGATCTTTCGACTCTGAAGCGCCCAGACTCTGCCGGACCGAGATCTCCATCATCCTACATCATAACTTTGCTGTTGATTTTGAATTTCCAGTAGTAACTTGCTGTTTATTGCTGTAACAACTTGTAATCATTGAAAGAGAATCAATAAAACATCAAAAAACTTCACAGTGGACATAGGCAACACGCCGAATCACTATAAATTGCTTGTCTATGTATTTACTTTATTGTTGATTGGAGTTTTTGTTAGATAATATTCGTTTTGAATCTATATTCTATATTATTATCTCTTCAACGACTCCCGAAGAGTGTTGTGACCAATTTTGGTGCAAACAGTGAAGATGAACTGGAAGCGAGAAACCAATTTTCAATTTTGGGGAAGATTTGTTCCTGTAGCAAACGGCTCGGGTTCCTTTACTGTTAAGTATCGGTTTTTGTTTATATAATAAAATTTTGTTTGATTTAATAAAAATTATATATCAATAAGCTTATAAAAATAATATCTCGTGCATACAAGGTCTATTTTGGACGAAACATTTTGCGTACCGATCATGGTGAAGAGGGCTTCGACATGAAGCTGGTTTGGGTAAAATTGGAGCTTTTGAAAATTTCAGAAAATTTAAAACGCGGTCGGATTCAGTTGAAAACGGAACGCAAAAGCGATAAAAATGAAAGGTGGGTTAATCTCACTCAATTTTGGATTTACCGTAATTAATTTTAAATAGTTAAAATTAATTGTTGATTGGTTGGTTGAATTAAAAAATAATTATCAATTGGATGTGATATTATATAGTAGTAATATATATATATATATATATATATATATTGGAGTGATTAACATTCCCGCATATATATAGCGTATGAGACCCTATGCGCCCTGTACAATAGGGGACGACCTATATACCGTGATATCCCCCTCAAATTGGGATTGGTATTTTATATTGTATTTACATCTAAGGATGCACGGAAACAGGTTGGAGGGATCCAACTGGATTCCTCAAAAATGTTGAAATTATTTCATATTCAGTGATATGTTTTGTTTAAATAATATGTGATAAGTTATAGTGGAATTTGAAATTATTGAATGCTAAAGTATTATTGGATAAAGTTTTGTATTTTTAAATACCAATGATAAATGTTAAAATTGGGAAAGAATTTAAAAGAAGAATTTGAAGTAAAATATTTAGAGTGAAACTTGGATTAATTTAAAGAAATGAATTTGGAGAAAAAAAATTAAACAATTTGATTTTAAAATTATAATTCCAAAATATATGAAAATAGGGATATTTGAATTAAATGTTAATAAAAGGTTTTTTAAATAATAGAGCTTAAGTGATATTGTTAAAGTACAAAAGGAGTTATTTTAATTCGAGTTTTAAATAGTTGGAGAAATGAAAAGGGGGAATTTGAAAATAAAATAGGAAATTGTTATACTAGATTTTGAATGAGATTTTAAATGACGAAAAGGAAAGTGGAATATGATTGGGTTATTTAAGAAATTAATTTAAAAATGAAATTTAATTTAGAAAATCGATTTAAAATTGATTAAGTATTGTGAAACCGTTATAAACTGAAATGAGACTTCGGAATTTAGAAACGAAGTTTATAAATAAAGTGATTATCAGTTAATGAAATTGAAATTATAAATTCATAGTGAGGATTTATAAAGAGATAAGTAAATCGAGTTAAAAATAAACGGTAGATTTATATTTAGGAATATAGAAAGGAAATTTGCAGAATTTAGACGTAAATCAAACTGGGAATAAATCGAGAGAGATTTATATGTGTTGGTCTGGCTATATGGAAGTTGGAAAATATATATTTTCCTGAAAAGTTAAGTTATTCTAAAAAAATTTAGTATTAACTAGGAAATTTTAAGGTGTTCAATAATATTTCAGAAAAGTAATTATTTAGTTGTTTAAAATTGTTTAAGTATATGTAATAATTAATTAAGTTATTTTATATTAAATTTATTATTATTTAAGAGGTAATCAATATTATTATTTCAAAGGGATAAATAATTTAATATTAATATTATTTTTAATAAATTTTATAAGTGAGTATTTGTCTAAAATAAACTTGGAAATTTATACAGAGATTTTATAAGTATTATTTTGAAAAATTATTTAATAAAGTTTTCGGGAAGTAAAGGTATACTCGCATGGCGTAATCGGAGGCAGCGAGTGCCTGCAGTTAAATCTTGGATTTCCCTAAGATAGATACGTGACCATTGAACTGTGAGTCCATGGTTTGACACCATAGTAGTACTTTCCAATTATTTTTAAAGGCTTTTAGATATTTTTGAAAAAAGAATAATTTTGTGGATATACTAAATTCGGTAAGAAAGTATATATTTTGGATAAAGAGATTAAATTTATTAAAATTAAACTAAAAGGGATTGTAGTTTTTCAGTGGAAATGAATATTCATTGAATGATTGTTTATTTGATAGTTAAATAATTGACTATCAAATCTGGACCAAAAATATAACTTTGGAAATATCTAGGTGAAATACGAAGGTTAAATGTTATAGTTACCGTTCGTGGTGCTACGAGGTTTATAAGGAAATCCGTCCACTAATGGTTAGGAGCGGATTTCGATCTTATTTTCGTCTATTTATTTCCTAAAGAACCGGGGTTGAGTTTACCAGAAATAGCGAACGTTGTTTCGAAGAGACCGTGATTGGATAAGTTATCCGGAAACCACTTTAATCCAACAGGTATGTTTTTCGATGTGAAAATAAGAGTGTGGTGTCGAAGATGGAACAGTGAAGTGCAAGGGCTAATCACTACTGATCTTGAGGGTGATTCCAAAATGGATGTAGTAGCAATAGTGCCTTCGGTTCCTTTCGGACCCAGAACAGACTTGTATGGATGAATGTTATCAGTACATTGTCATTTTAGGACAATGAGCATTCTAAGTGAAAATTCCTAAAAGGTAATCGTAGCCTCTAGCCCTCATCAACCGAGAATGACCAAAGAGCAGGAAAGATGCAGCAAGGCTAAGTGGGTAGCACACAATTAGGTATGTTTATCACATTTCTAGATACCCTCGGAGATTCTTACTACGTTTATGGTAGGAGCTCGGAAAAGGGTGGGAACACCCAAGGTGATAGCATATTCGGTCTATCCAGGTTAGGGATAGTCCAGTCTTATGTTGCAGGGGATCTCGATATGGTCCTCAATTCGCTGTTTTAGAGGTGTACTATGTTAGGCGATACCCCAGTGCCTAGTTATTTGTATCGAATCCATTCTCCAAATAAGCGCCGTACGGTTTTGATTGTGCCCAACTATGCTGAAACGTGAGATGCAAGCATTTCAACTATTTGAATAAGTATTTGTACTCAGACACTATTATAATATCAGAGGATTTGATATGAAATGTTTTGGTTATCGTAGGGTAAAAACCCGTCGTGTTTATTGTGGCATGATCTTACAGGATACCTTTGATTTTCAAAGGATTTTGGAAACTTTAATAATTCAAATTGAGTGTGTTTTCTCACGTTTCTTTTCCAGACTGACTCGAGTGTTATTTTATTATAATGCTCGAGTCTGACCGAGTATTACAGATTCAGGATAGGAGGCCATGGAGCTCAGGGGATGAGCTGGATAGCGAAGATGTATTTCAAGTTTTTGATTTGTATTCTATTGTTTATTGTAGGCCGTATATTCAGCTTTTGTGAGGACAAGTTATTATAACTGTCCAATTTTGTGCTATTGATTTGTGTTGTACTCTGATGATGTAATGTATAAAACAGTTACAATTTTTTTTGCATAAAGACCAGTTGTTAACTATTATATATTGTTCCGTTGCGATTGTGTGATTATGTGTTTTTGTTTCTATTTTCTTCTTCTACCTCTTTCTTCTTTACCCCAACAGTTTGGTATTTCCGGCATTCGATTTCTTAGCATATAATACAGTGGACGTATTGATGTCGATTTTCGAAGGTGGAAAATCATGGGTCGTTACACTTGGTATTAGAGTTGTAGGTTAAGCGAGAACGTTGGCTCTGGTGGGGATTACTCATTAGAGATAAGGTCAGTAGCACCCTAGAATGAGTTTGAGCGTATTAATAGATATGATCATGTATTTGTTAGTTTAAATAAAGTTTTTTTATATTATGTTGATTGGTTTGTTAAGTGGTCTTTGAATCTGGTCAATATGAGTAATTAATGTTATTAATAGGGATCTCTAAACACTTTAACAGAATAATTCGACATAGTATTGTTCAAAATGGGGTAGATGAAATAATTTTACCCAAATTATTTTTATATAAAGGTATAATTTTCAAAAAATTATTATAATTATATATGGTTTGCTCGGTTGTTAGAAACTGATAATATTAAACTATTATCATTGTTGTTGTGAAAATTTAATAAAGGTTGATATTATAACCAAAAATTAAGGAATAAATTCATATAACAAAATGGAGTTTGTAAATATGAGTTTATAAATGCGATTTATAATTGAAATGGAATGGAATTCCAAAGGAATATTTAAAGATAATATGGTTTATAAAATCGATTTATAAAAGATTTAAAGGTTGGAAATTTGGGAATTTAAAACCCTGTTGGTTTTGAAAATGTGTTTTCCAAAGTAGGGAAATAAAAGTGATATTATTTGAAAATATTTTTAAATTGGAAATGAAATCTTTTGAGATTTGGAATAAAAATATATAAAAATGGTTTTTAAAGGAATAAAAGCATTGAACTCACTTTGGTCCTTTGAAAATAATTTCGGTGTTGACTGTAGCACCATCAATGTTCATTTTTGAGTTTTCAAGGGAGGAATTGCTTCCTGAATGTTTTGAATTGGAGTTTGTTTGCAAAACTAGGTTTTATTTTGATATGAAAAGGAATAATTTGATATACCAAAATATTTTGAGTATATATATGGTTTCAAAGATGATTTTGAATGTTTAAAAAAATTGTCAAACTTTAGGAGTTTATTTAAAAATGTTATGGAATATCAATAAGTTTGAAGACTTATATGATTTGAAATTTGAATTGAAGTGAAAATCAACTTGAATTAAGTTCAAGTAAAGTGTATTTGAGTAAATAAGCCTAAGTAAGTGGAAGGAAATAGATAATGAAAATAGGATTTATTGAGTGGGAATAAATTAGTGAGTGGGATAATTTATTTAATTAGTAAGTAAATGGAATTGAAATTGAATATTGGAATGGATATTTAACTTGAATTATGTTAAATAAAGTAAAATAGAAAATTTAGTTTGTGTTGCGCTAAATAAAATAAAAGCTAGGAAATAAAATTTGATTGAGATATGAAATAAATTAGTGAATGGAACTAATTAAAGTAATTAGTCAATTAAATATGGTTTGAGAGATGGTCGATAAAACTCAATATTTAATTTGGTTTGGAATAAATTGAGTTTAAATGAAAATTTAATTTGAATAGAAATGGACATAAACCAAAGTGTTGAAGGGGAAATAAATCTAAGGACATTGCATAAAATGTTTATAATAGGCTTCAGAAGTTAATGGTGAAGTTCTTAAGTAAAAATTGGCACCGGAAGAAAATATGCTAAGAAAATAAGTGAATGTGTATGATAATTGTGAATAAGTGAATGGAAGTTAAATAAATGTGGATAGAAAGAATTGGATATAGATAATAATCAATTGGGAACTAATACGTAAGTTGTACGTATATTATTTTATTCGCATAACAATTTGATCCAGATTCGAGCATAGAATTTCGAGATAGTTATATCGATCCGAGTTGGGACTATTCACTCGATTTTCTACGGCGAACCCTGGATATGGAATTTTGATTAATTCTAAAATTCTCTATCACAGTGGATGGCCAAGCAAGTAGAATGACGGTTTCTGATCAAGAAACCAGATCTGAGTCCGCATTAGAGAGTCGTGTGAACGATACTAGTTCGGAAGTGAAATTGTGTGATCGAGTAAGCGATCAGAGTGGATATTGCGTACGAATGATATAAGTACATCGTACAGACTTAAAATAAAGCAAATATTTAAGGTTTTGAAACGAAATAAACAAAATAAGTTTGAATTGTACGATTAAATACTATTGGTAGATAAGATGCAGTTATTTTAAAGCAAAAGCTAAAGTGATGTCTTTTATTTCAGAAGTGAAATTTGATTGCCCGACAAAAAAGTATGTATTTAAATTGTGCATGAAATTGATGGTTTTTCGATTGAACCAGTTTGATGATTTGGGCCCGCAAGGGCATTTTGTAGTTTTTCGGATCTAGCCGTGCAAAAGAGAAACTGGCAAAAAATTTTGAAAATTTAAGGAGTTAGAAAAATTTTGAAGAATTTTTTTGATAAATTAAAATTTGGGTTTAAATTATAATTTGAATGATTAAGTGGATAATATTAGGTGTAATCTATAATGAATTTGGAAATTTGAAAAAAAAAGGTGATAACGCGGTTCCAAAAAAATTGATTTCGGGAAGTTGTTAAAACTGATTAGGTTTGGGGAAAATTGTTAACGGGTTTTGGACCATTCTTCGTACCTAGCAATTTCGAGGACGAAATTCTTATAAGGTGGGAGGAATGTAATGGTCTAGAATTTTAGATATTTGAATTGGAATATTTAATAGAGTTTAAATATTTATTAGTTAATTTTTAATTCGAATTTCAAATATAACTATTTATCGGATAACTTAATTATTGAATTTAATAATTGAAATTTGAGTAAAACGTTGAATCTAGAGTTTTAAGCTTGTTAAAAATAATTTAAAGGTTTACTGAATTTATATTTATAATAAGGAAAATAATAAAAAATTTAAATAGAATTTAAAAGTGATTTGTTCAATTTTCAAAATATATTGTTTAAGTTGACATTTAAAAATAGCCATCTGGGGCACAATCTCGAAATTCGACAAAACCAGTTCCATTGAATCCATAATAGTGTATTATTATTGGATTTCAAATTTTGTAACGTTTGGAGTTATCGTTTGGTCGTATGGTGTATAAATGCGCTGAAATTTGTATCGAAAATTCAATATAATAAATTGGTCCAAAACGCTATCTTCTACATACGAACGAATTAGACCTCGAAACTTTTTCCATTGCATTCGAAATAGGGGTATAATAGTATGAACGTCTAGCGGCACGCCTCGATAGGAGGTCAAGATTTTAAGTTGCGAAACCGGAACGATATATATATATATATATATATATATATATATATGTTAACATTTATATTCGCATCAACCTTTTCCACTTCACTTCGATCACTGTTCATTTACCATTTAAACACGTTTCCCCCCCTTAAGAATCACGTCCCCTCTTCATTTAATAACAGCCGAACAACAGAAAAAAGAAAATAAAATGGAAGCTTTAAAATTTTATTTCTCAACCTATACTTGATAAAAAAATACGAAATCATTTCCAAAAAATTTATATTAGCATAAGCATCAATCTGAAATACTTTTTGAGAGATGCGATACAACGTTTGATGGTCTCGATAGTAGGCGAACTACATTCGAAGATAGGGTTTAGAGAATCTTAGAATCGAAGGGAATTTCAACAGTTTAGACGTCATAATCGGGTTCAGGGGATGGGATAGCATCTGCGACCGAGGTTGGACGTGTCACGATTGAGTATAAAGGGGGGTTCTGGCGTGCGTGCAGATGAAGGATTGAGGTGGGGTCGCTTTTTCCTCGGGACGCTCAAGTTGGGGTTTGATTGGTCGAGGTGGTGGGGGTCGAAGAGAGATGGAGTTTTATGGTGGATTTAGAGCATTTCGTGGAGGAAGAAGGGGCTGGTGGCCGGTCAAAGTGCGACCATAGGGAAGACGAACTAGAAGCAGGAAACCAATTCTCGATTTAGGGGAAGATGTGTTCCTGTAGCAAGCCGGCGAGGTTCGTTTATTGTTGGGTATGGGTTTTTGTTTATATAATAAAATTGTGTTTGATTTAATAAAAACTAAATATCAATGAGCTTATAAAAATTATATTTCTTGCATACGAGGTCCGTTTTGAACGAAACTTTTACGTAACGATCATGGTGAAGAGAGCTTACGCATGAAGCTGCTTTGCGTAAAATTGGAACTTCTGAAAATTTCAGAAAATTTAAAACGAGGCCGGATTCAGTTGAAAACGGAACTCGAAAGCAACAAAAATCAAAGGTGAGTTAATCTCACTCAATTTCGGATTTACGGTAATTAAATTTAAATATTTAAAATTAATTATTGATTGATTGGTTAAATTGAAAATTAATAACCATTTGGATGTGATATTATATAGTAGTAATATACATTAGAGTGATTGATATTTCCGCGTATATATAGCGGATGAGACCCTATGCGTCCCGTATAATAGCGAATGACCCTATATACCGCGATATCCCCCTCGAAGTGGGATTGGTATTTTTATATTGTATTAACATCTGTGGGTGCAGGGAAATAGGTTGGAGAGATCCAACTGGATTGCTCAAAAATGTTGAAATTATTTCATATTCGGTGATATGTTTTGTTTAAATAGTCTGTGATAGGTTATAGTGGAATTTGGATATATTGGATGCTAAAGTATTACTGGATAATTTTTTGTTTTTTTAAATACCAATGATAAATGTTAAAATTGGGAAAGAAATTTAAAAGAAGAATTTGAAGTAAAATATTTAGAGCGAAACTTGGACTAATTTAAAGAAATGAATTTGGAAGAAAAAATAGTTTGATTTTAAAATTATATTCAATAATTCTGGAATATGGGAAAATAGAGATTTTTGAATAAATGTGAATAAAAGGGTTTTTAAATAATAGAGCTTAAGCGATATTATTAAAATATAAAAGGATTTATTTTAATTCAAGATTAAAATATTTGGAGAAACGAAAAGGGGGACTTGAAAATAAAATAGGAAATTGTTTTACTAGATTTTGAATGAGATTTTAAATGACGAAAAGGAAAGTGGAATATGATTGGGTTATTTAAGAAATTAATTTAAAAATGGAATGTAATTTAGAAAATCGATTTAAAATCTATTAAGTATTGTGAAACCGTTGTAAATGGAAATGAGACTATGGAATTTATAAATGAAATGTTTATCAGTGGATGAAATTGAAGTTATAAATTCATAGTGAGGATTTATAAAGAGATGAGTACATCGGGTCAAAAGTAAATGGTAGATTTATTTTTACAAATATGGAAAAGGAATTTGGACATAAATTAAATTGAGAATAAATAGAAAGTGATTTATAAGTGTTGGTCTGGCTATATAGAAGTTGGAAAAAATATTTTTCTAAGAAATTAAGTTATTCTAAAAAAATAATCTTTTATAGTATTAACTAGGAAATTTTAAGTTGTATAAGAATATTTCAAAAAAATCAATTATTTAGTTGTTTAAAATTGTTTAAGTATATTTAATTATTAATTAAGTTAGTTTATATTAAATTAATTATTATTTAAGAGGTAATCAATATTATACTTTCAAAGGGATAAATTATTTAATATTGATATTATTTTTAATAACTTTTATAAGAGAGTATTTGTCTAAAATAAACTTGGAAATTTATATAGAGATTACGTAGGTATTATTTTGAAAAATTATTAAAATAAAGTTTTTATGATGTAATGGTAAATTCGCATGGCGCAATCGGAGGCAGTGAGTGCCTGCAGTTAAGTCTTGGATTTATTTTGGATAAAGATGTAACCATTGAACTGTGAATCCATGGTTTGATACCGCAGTGGTACTTTCCAATTATTTTTAAGGCTTTCAGATATTTTTGAAAAAAGAATAATTTTGTGGATATACAAAATTTGGTAAGAAAGTATATATTTTGAATAAAGAGATTTAATTTATTAAAATTAAATTAAAAGAGATTCGTAGTTTTTCAGTGGAAATGAATATTGATTGAATGATTGTTTATTTGATAGTTAAATAACCGACTATCAAATCTGGACCAAAAATATAACTTTGGATATATCTAGGTGAAATACGGAGATTATATGGTACAGTTATCGTTCGAGGTGCTATAATGTACATATAAACTCATTTCGTTCTTCTAGGATGTTTATAAGGAAATCCGTCCACTAACGGTTAGGAGGTGATCTCCGATCTTATTTTCATCTATTTATTTTCTAAAGAATGGGGGTTGAGTTACCGAAAATAGAGAACATTGTTTCGGAGAGACTGGGATTGGATAAGTTATCTGAAAACCACTTCGGTCCGACGGACACATTTTTCGATGTGAAAATAAGAGTATGGAGTCGAAGATAGAACAGATAAGTGCAAGGGCTAATCGCTACTGATCCTAAGGGTGATTACAAAATGGATGTAGTAGGAATAGAGCCTTTGGTTCAATTCGAACCCGGAATGGACTTATATGGATGAATGTTATCAGTACACTGCCATTTGAGGACAATGAGCATTCTAAGTGAAAATTCCTAGCATATAATCGTAGCTTCTCGCCTCATCAAATGGGAATGACTGAAAAGTAAGGGAGATGCAGCAACGCTAAGTGGGTAGCACCCAATTTGGGTATGTTATCACATTTCTAGATGCCCTCGGTATTATTACTACGATTATGGAAGGAGCTCGGAAAAGGATGGGAACACCCAGGGCGATAGCATATTCGGTCTATCCAGGTTAGGGATAGTCCAGTCTTGTATTGCAGGGGATCTCGATATGGTCCTCAGTACCCTGTTCTAGACATGTACTATGACAGACGATACCCCAGTGCCTAGTCATTCATATTGAATCCATTCTCCAAATAAGCGTCGTACGGCTTTGATTGTGCCCAACTATGCTGAAACGTGAGATGCAAGCATTTCAGCTATTTGAATAAGTATTTTTACTCTGACGCTATTATAATATTAAAGGATTTGATATGAAATGTTTTGGTTATCATAAGGTAAAAATCCATCATGTTTACTTGTGTCGTGGTCTTACGATATACCTTTGATTTTCAAAGAATTTTGAAAACTTTAATAATTCAAATTGAGTGTGTTTTCTCATGCTGGTTTTCCAAACTGACCCGGATGTTATTTTATTATAATGCTCGGGTCAGACCGAGTATTACAGGTTCAGGATAGGAGGCTACGGAGCTCAGGAGACGAGCTGGATGGCAAAGTCGTATTTCACGTATCTAATTTATATTCCATTGTGTATTGTAGGTTGTATATTCAGCTTTTGTGAGGACAAGTTACTATAACTGTCCAGTTTTATGCTATTGATTTGTATTGTACTCTGATGATATAATGTATAAAACAGTTATATTTTTTTGCACAAAGAACAGTTGTTATCTATTATAAATTGTTTCGCTACGATTGTGAGATTCTGTGTTGTTGTTTCTATTTTCTTCTTCTTGCTCTTTACCTTAATGGCCTAGTACATCTGGCATTCGATTGCTTGGCATGTAATATAGTGGATATATTGATGTCGATTTTCGGAGGTCGAAAATCACGGGTCGCTACACTTGGTATCAGAGCTGAAGGTTAAGCGAGAACCTTGGCTCTGGTGGGGATTACTCATTAGAGATGGGGTCAATAGCACGCTAGATTCGTGCCTTCCGTAGGATCTTCCTAGCTTCATTCCGGCTGTCGAGTAGTATTCCTTCGCTCAAGTACCTTAGCAATAGGGTCATCCAGTACCCTCACCTCCAACAGCTGCAACCGCATTCACTTTCCCGAAATTAGATCAATATAAGGTTATAATAGTTACGATCCTAATAGAGACTCATCTCCCAAACTTGCTAATTTGGCCAGCTTGTTTGCATCTTGATTCTTCTCCCTCAAAAATTGTTTAACCATGTTGTGCTTCACCTAGTAAGCAAGACCTTCACCTTTTCCAAATAAAATTTCAAGCATCTTCCTTTGGCCTAGAATTCCCCAAGCAAGTAATTCACCACCAACTGAGAACCGCTATGAACACAAAGTGACTTGATCCCTAGCTCCTTTGCTAACTCCAATTCGGCAATAAAAGCCTCTTACTCTTCCTCGTTGATTGTTGCTTCGAATCCCCGTCTAATTATATAACTCAACTTCCTTCCTTCGGGGGTCGAAAATATTATCCCCGAACTAGAGTCGAGATCATTAGATACCTAATGTGCATGTAAAAGTGTATATTTTTACTCCCGTATTTAATTTTTTTTAATTAAATAAATTTTCTATAAGGCATTTTACATGTTTAAACCAAAAATTTAAATTATTTTCAATCATCAATTATTCACCTTAATTTGGTGGGCAAATGGTAAATTTATTCATGAATTTATTTCGAGAAAATTTATTTGCACATTTTTATTTTTATTTGTAGAAAATGGAGTGCAAATAGAAGAGGTTTCATGGATGAATGCATGCAGACGTGTCAAAAGCTAATGAAGAAATAAAATTAAAGAATTCATACAACATGGAGGAGCTCATATGCCCACTAACTAATGATCCATAAGTAAAATCACATGCACATATTTATGGAGGCTTAATGACATGTTTGTGGGGATTAGTTAATTCCCTAATGATTACTTGGAGGTTACACTATCCAAAGAGCATTTTTGGTAGTCCCCTAAAATAAGAATTAGGGATTTAAGCATGTATAAATACCCCTTATGTTTCATATAATCATCTTTTTTTATGCAATACGGTAGCCACATATTAATGATAAATAAAAATGTTTCTTTAATGGTTTCTTAGCCTTGTTCTTTAATTAATTTCACGCATTTTTACTTCATGCTTAGTTTTATTGTTATTTTATTTTATGCTCTATTATTTACTTTATGCTTCTTTTATTTCATGTTAGTAGCGTAGATTTAATTCTTGTAATAAGTTTACTTTTATTTCATGCAAATAGTTAGCTCTCTTTTCTTTTAACTAGCTCTCATTTTAGTTTTTTTTTTAATCTTGAAATTATTCTATGTTAACATGTATTCAAATATGAGTAGCTAGACCTCTTCAATTTAGGTGTAATGAAGCTCTCATGAAACATATTGAATTAACATAATGATTTCATTAATGATCACTCTTTTGTGCTTAATGCAAACTTTGAATGACGTCAGTTTATGTCTCTTTTTTGTAGTGAATTTCATAGTGTATATTGACATCTTAAATAGGTTATGCTTATTCCATTGAAAACTTAACTATTTGATCATTTGCCTAAGTGATTTTGATAATGAAAGTCAAACTATAATCAAAATTTTATGATCTATGTTATTATTCATAGTAAATAGATCATACTTAAAATAGATTTTACTTTTGATTTCATGTCATTTTCATGAGTAGTGTTAAGTGTGTAGGATCGATTTCACCCTAGAGGGGGGATGAATAGGGTGGTAGTATTAATTATAAAAATTAATTGCGGAAGATTATAAATAATTTCAACACAGATCATAGAATAATAGCAGCACAGAAAAACAACAGAATAATAAAATGCAGAAATAGAACGACACAGAATTTACCCAGCTTCGGCAAAACCCTGCCTACGTGCTGCCCCCAAGGTTTCTACCAGAAATTAAGTAGTCACACGCTTAGACACGTAAACTCGCGACACCCACTACTGACTAACCTAACTTTACGCTCAAAACTCTGCCACAACTCAGCCACTGAATTGTGAATTCTCAAACTACGCCACGTAGTTTGTCCCTAGTCACACGACTAGTAAATACAACGATTTAAAAAAGAGTTTAAATCTAGAAAACAAATTTAAAACAAATTTAAAACTAAAGCCTTATTAATATAGCCTAAATTAATCTTTTAACAAGGCTGGCCCCTTTCCTTTCTTCATTAATTCTGGCCCGTTCCTATTTCTTGAGAATGGCGGCTTTGTTAATTCTCGTTCATTCCATTTTGCGAATTTAGGGCTTTCGTGATTTCAAAGAGACCGACTTTAGTGCTCGATCGAGTGAATGATTTATCACGTCTTTTGCCTTGTCGATCGCTTGTTTCTCTGAATTGCTCACGGCTCTTTGAAATTGATCGAGTTCGAGGTTGATGCTGGTATGTTATTTATCCCTTTGCTTCTTCTAATTTGCTTGCTTTAACTCGATCGATTCGAGTTATTGATTTTTAATGTTCTCTGTTGGCTTGAACTCGAATCTTGTATTTTTGCCGATGATGAGTAGGGTTTCATATAGAGATTGAATCCCTGAATATTCGTTCGTATATATTCGTCTGATGATTTTTTGAATTTTTCAAAATATTTTCTCTAACGCTTGATGATGCTTGAACGTTTGAGATGTTTTATGACTTGTTCAATACGAATATATTTTCGTTGCTTGAATCCCACGGCATTGATTTCGACTCCTTGGTCATCACTTGTTGACTCTGATTTGAAACACGGCTTTTACTAACGATATTGGTTTTTAGTTGATTTCGTATTCTTTTGAAGATATTGATTTCGTTGACTTCGGTTATACCCTGTTACTTTCTCTGTTCGGCATCAGCTTGATATTATTTGTGATTATTGCATTTGGACTTTAAGCATAACACATTGGACTGGATTGTGCTCAGGTTGCTTCACCTGATTTATTTGAAGTTGTAGCCTTGTCTGGATTATCTGTAGTCTTTACTCTGGATGTTCAATTTGAGATTATTAACTTTATCCACTTAGAGTTAGTTTGCACTGAGTCTTGATATCACTTAAACCTTAGTGTTGGTCTGTCTAGACTCAAAGTCTGGTTACATTATGTTGAACTCGTAAAGCATTCTCCACTTGCTGTTGGTCTTCACGCATGTATATTCTCGAGCTCTGTAGCATTTCTTGCATCACAGTCTGGTTGCCTCTATTTGCGTATTTTTTTGCCATATCATGTGCACTGATATCTGTAGCTTCTCGAGTCTTGTTCAAGTCATTGGTTGGTCGGTTTGGTTCACCTATTTACTTAAGTCTGTTAGTCGAGTTGCACACTTGTGGTCTTCATTTGCACACTGTGCATTATTGTAGATGCTTGAGCATTCAATTGATGCCAGACCCATGTGAACTTTTCTCTGCACTTGGTCATTCACTTGTTAAGGCTTGCCTCATTTTTGTTCAATCTGTTAGTCAGGTTTGGTTTGAGCTACTTGTTTCGGTTTACTTTGATAATCATGTTTCCATGTTAGCTTGTTCAAGTCAATTTGCATATATGCCATACACTGGTGTTTGGTCTTGCTTTCTTGATGGCATTTGATTTAGACATTGTTGTATTGTGATTTGTACATTGAGTTGAATCCAGCTTAAACGCTCGGGTTTGACCTTGTGCTCGTGTTGTGATTTTATTTGAGTTGAACCCGGCTTTTCATTTGGGTTTGACCTGTGCTCACCTTTCCCTGTAACATTATCAAGAGTATATCGACATGCACGGCCTTGTGGCATATACAGTGATACACTGTGTATGTCACAAGTTGTTCGTGTATGATGAATTCAAATTTAAATGATGACGAACAACCCAAATAACTGAGGCAAATATTATTTTCAAAATTCACATTTTATTTTATACTGCAAAAATATTTCCTTTTCAATTTTACTACGTCAGTGTATATTTTTGCAGATTGCTCAGATGCTGGATTCTATCTGGAATGAAGTTGAAGATAAATACGAGTGTGAGTGATATGTAGTGAGGTGCTAATGTAAATATGAATTTGTGATGTAATCAAAATTGTATTATGATTGAAATTGTATATATATAGTGAGAGCTTGAATTTGTACTATTCAAAATTGTAATAAATATTTGTTTGAATAAAATATTCGTTTGAATTCAAATTTCGTGTTATTTATTTTATTCAGCAAATATTTATTTAATCTGTGAAAATAAAATAGTATATTAACAAATACATTTAAATGAATGTATATATGTTTATTATCATCAAACAAAATCATATATACGCATATTCAACAATCTCCCCCTTTTGATGATAACAAACATATATTTAAGATTTTGAATATTTTAAATGTATTTGATCATTCAATTTGCTCCCCCTATTTTAAATGCTTACTCTCTACACAAAGCTCCCCCTACATATATGCATACAAATAAAAATATGCAAATAAACCTAGATGCAAATGGAGAATTATTTGACCTTTGCTTGCTTTTATTTGACAAAATCTTAACTTTTCTCTCCCCCTTTTGTTATCAGCAAAAGAATAATAGTGTTAGAAAAAATAGAGATAAAGTGATCGATATTAATTCAACATTAAAAACTCAATTGAATATAAATATTAAATTTCAATAAAAAATTAAACAAAAATCATAAATATTTTGTTAGACGCATATTCCACTTTTAGAAGGATGGGAATGATGTCATCGTATAAACCATACAGTTGTGTCTATTTGTGGTATATTTATATCAGGAATTTGAATATCTACTAACCTGCATAACCGTTAGGACTTTTAAATGAGATTAGTAGTATTCCATTTTTATTTAAAAAATGAATTTAAGTATCTTCTAACCACGCATAACCGTGAGGACTTTTAAATGGGATCAGAATCAACTTGTTTGTTTTTAAAATCAACTTTTGATATGCGTTCCATACATGCGTAACCATGAGGACTTTTAAATGAGCATGGAAGCACATAACAAATTCCAAGTAATTCACCCATGCATAAACGTGAGGACTTTTAAATGAGAGTGAATATTTTGGTATTTATTTATTATTATTTTTTCTATATAATTTTTTTTATTATTTTTAAAAAAAATGTAAAAATGAAAAACGAACGATTCCTGTTTAAAATACCACATATCGTCAAACTATATAGAATTTTGATGAGTGATGGTCGTTAGAAATATGATAGAGATAGAGATGGTCATGGAATTTTTACCAACAAAAAGTTTTATAACTCTTGTTTAAATTTCTAAAGAAATTTACTGATTATATCGTCTCGAGTCATAATATATAATAAATATATTATGACTCGTCACTTTTTCAATCACCATTCATCTTTTCGATAATCATTAGGGAGTCAGATTAGTCAGTGTAATCATTTAAAGTCAAATTCAAAAATAATTATAAATCATTTTTTTTAAAATGACCAATCTTAAAACAAGGTCAAAAATGGTTTTCTTGAAGGGGTTTTATAAGAAAAAATTTCTGCTATTTGAAAATTATTTGAAATGAAAATTATGCAGATATTTTCTTTGAAAAATGATGCAGTTACTAAATGTCTCAGCAAATCACGTTTCACCAGTAATTTTTCTATCAACTAGATTACCAGTGTAATCTGCATCTGAAATTTCTCTTTCACTCAAAATTATCATTAATTGAATTTGATAGACCATGAAGTGTGCACCAAAAATTTCAAACTCAGCATTTTAAATGACATTCTCTTGAATTTGAATTGAAGCCATGTAAACAATCAGAAAACTATGAATAAATAGTTAGCCGTATTATAACCGAATGTATTATCATCCAACAAAACACTATTTTTAATCCAAACTGATATATATGAAGTAATTCAAGGAATCTAGAGAATTTTATAGTGTTTTTGGCATAAGAATATAATTGGCCAACTATGTTGAATAAGCCGGAATCTAAATCATCATCTTTTCATCATCTCATTATTGGCTGATTTAATTCAAAATATGGTGCAGATTATCACATTTAATATCGTTCAAATAAATATACCATTACATGTTTTACCTTTACGATATTTTTCGTTGTTGTCCATTGTGATTCTGTCACCTTTATACTAGGCTAAGGAACTTTGCTTTGTCGCTCGTTGTGTTTCTGGAACAGCCAAAATCCAGAGAACATTGTTGTTGTTCCTTAGCCTGCCACCTACCTACACGGGAAAATATTTATGTGACCTATTTGTTTTTATAGGTCCATGGTTGTTAGTGGCAGAATATTTAGAAAAATAATTTTGTGGAGACCCAAAACTATTTATAATTGTTCCCTTCGGCACCCAAATTTGTTTAGCTTTGAGAGATTTTATAATTGTGCATTTTGGAACCCAAATCGGTATAGTTTTCACATGTTTGGGTCTATACCAACAATTATTGTGATTGTATCTATATTTTCTACAAATTGTGCACATAGAATTAACTTGATTAATATTGCTTTCAACAATTTTCGATTTATTATATCCAAGTCTTTGTCTAACTGTATTAACAGTTTGTTTTCCTAATAGTATATTCAACGATTTTTCACTTTTCGAAAATTTATCTAAAGTCGTTGACAATTGTTGGACTTGTGTTTTGAGAGATTCATTATCGTTTAACAATTGTGTGCATTTTTTAATAGAATTCTCTCTCCTAGTGTTTTCATTCTCTTTTAAAATCAGAATTTCATTTTCAAGTGATTTTATATTTATTTTTGTTTTTTTAAATTTCTTATTCAAATGTTGGACACTTATCACACTTAGGAATCCTTCTTTAATAGTTTTTAACTAATTGGTCAAGTTGTTCATTTAATTCTATCAAAGTATCTTTTTGTGATTCAAGTTTGGCATACTTCTCCCTAAGTCGTTCAAAACTGCCATTTACTTCGTGGAAATAAATAAGCAATTCAGAGTGAGTAAGTTTTGATACCTCGCTTGGCTCGTCATCGTCGCTATCAGTTATATTCCCATGAAGGCACATATCTGTTTTCTCACTCTTACTGCCAGAACTTTGAATATCTTCATCACTTGTATTCCACGTGGCTGCAAAACTTCTCCTTTTTGATTTCTTTTTGAAGTCGCGTTGAAATCGGGGATAATTGGGCTTGATATCACCGGTTTTGTTGCAAATGATCCCGTATTCTTATGAATTGTCTAGTGCTTTGATTATTCTGCTTTTTAATTTTTGATTTAGAGCTGGATTTCCGTATTTGCGGTTCCACCTTTTGAATTTCTTCATTATTAACGCCAGCTCAGCTGCTCCATCATCATCATCCTCATCACAACTGCTTTTTACAAATCCTGTTAAGCATATTTCTTTAACTGAGTCGGTTGTGGAGGATTTCTCATTGCTGTTGACTTTTGCATCATATATTGCATCGAAAGTATTCCAGATTTCCTGTGCATTTTCACAATGAGAAATTAAATTAAAATTATCTTGATTAATATGAGAATATAATATATGCATAGCTAGAGCATTAATCGAGATAATTTTCTTATCTGTTATATCACACCCATTTTCAATAATATCCCAATATTTAACATTAACAGATTTTAAATAAAATTCCATTTTCAATTTTCAATTCAAAAAATCCGTTCCATCGAAAATAGGAGGAATAGTATTGGAACGACCCTCAATAAGAGTATTATTAAAAGAAGCCATTTTAAAATTCAAATTTTTAAAACAAAAACTGATTTTTTGAAAAACAAATTTTTAAAACTAATGTTGACTTCTATTCCTAGCTTCTATACCACTTGTAGGATCGATTTCACCCTAGAGGGGGGTTGAATAGGGTGATAGTATTAATTATAAAAATTAATTGTGGAAGATTATAAATAATTTCAACACCGATCACAGAATAATAGCAGCACAGAAAAACAACAGAATAATAAAATGCAGAAATAGAACGACACAGAATTTACCCAGTTTCGGCAAAACTTTGCCTACGTGCTGCCCCCAAGGTTTCTACTAGAAATTAAGTAGTCATACGCTTACATGCGTAAACTCGCGACACCCGCTACTGACTAACCTAACTCTACGCTCAAAACCCTGCCACAACTCAGCTACTGAGTTGTAAATTCTCAAACTACGCCACGTAGTTTGTCCCCTATTCACATGACTAGTAAATACAACGATTTAAAAAAGAGTTTAAATCTAGAAAACAAATTTAAAACTAAATCCCTTGTTAATATAGCCTAAATAAATCTTTTAACAAGGCCGGCTCCTCTCCTTTCTTCATTAATTCTGGCCCATTCCTTTTTCTTGAGAATGGCGGCTTTGTTAATTCTCGTTCATTCCTCTTTGCGAATTTAGGGCTTTCGTGATTTCAAAGAGACCGACTTTAGTGCTCGATCGAGTGAATGATTTATCACGTCTTTTGCCTTGTCGATCGCTTTATTCTCTGAATTGCTCACGGCTCTTTGAAATTGATCGAGTTCGAGGTTGATGCTGGTATGTTATTTATCCCTTTGCTTCTTCTAATTTTCTTGCTTTAACTCGATCGATTCGAGTTATTGATTTTAATGTTCTCTGTTGGCTTGAACTCGAATCTTGTATTTTTGCCGATGATGAGTAGGGTTTTATATAGAGATTGAATCCTTGAATATTCGTTCGTATATATTCGTCTGATGATTTTTTGAATTTGTCAAAATCTTTTCTCTGCCGCTTGATGATGCTTGAACGTTTGAGATGTTTTATGACTTGTTCAATACGAGTATATTTTCGTTGCTTGAATCCCACGGCATTGATTTCGACTCCTTGGTCATCACGTTGTTGACTTTGATTTGAAACACGGCTTTTACTAACGATGTTGGTTTTTAGTTGATTTCGTATTCTTTTGACGATATTGATTTCGTTGACTTCGGTTATACCCTGTTACTTTCTCTGTTCGGCATCAGCTTGATATTATTTGTGATTGTTGCATTTGGACTTTAAGCATAACACATTGGACTGGATTGTGCTCGGGTTGCTTCACCTGATTTATTTGAAGTTGTAGCCTTGTTTGAATTATCTTGTAGTCTTTACTCTGGCTGTTCAATTTGAGATTATTGACTTTATCCACTTAGAGTTAGTTTGCACTGAGTCTTGATATCACTTGAACCTTAGTGTTGGTCTGTCTAGACTCAAAGTCTGGTTACATTATGTTGAACTCGTGATGCATTCTCCACTAGTTGTTGGTCTTCACGCATGTATATTCGCGAGCTCTATAGCATTGCTTGCATTGCAGTCTGGTTGCCTCTATTTGTGTATTTTGATTGCCATATCATGTGCACTGATATCTGTAGCTTCTCGAGTCTTGTTCAAGTCACTGGTTGGTCGGTTTGATTCACCTATTTACTTAAGTCTGTTAGTCGAGTTGCACATTTGTGGTCTTCATTTGCACACTGTGCATTGTTGTAGATGCTTAAGCATTCTATTGATGCCAGACCCTTGTGAACTTTTCTCTGCTCCTGGTCATTCACTTGTTAAGGCTTGCCTCATTTTTGTTCAATCTGTTAGTCAGGTTTGGTTTGAGCTACTTGTTTCAGTTTACTTTGATAATCATGTTGCCATATTGGCTTGTTCAAGTCAATTTGCATATATGTCATACACTGGTGTTTGGTCTTGCTTTCTTGATGGCATTTGATCCAGACATTGTTGTATTGTGATTTGTACATTGAGTTGAATCCAACTTAAACGCTCGGGTTTGACCTTGTGCTCGTGTTGTGATTTTATTTGAGTTGAACCCGGCTTTTCATTTGGGTCTGACCCATGCTCACCTGTCTCTGTAACATTATCAAGTGTATATCGATGTGCACGGCCTTGTGGCATATACAGTGGTACACTGTGTATGTCACAAGCTGTTCGTGTATAATGAATTCAAATTTAAATGATGACGAACAACCCAAATAACTGAGGCAAATATTATTTTCAAAATTCATATTTTATTTTATACTGCAAAAATATTTTCTTTTCAATTTTACTGCTTCAGTTTATATTTTTGCAGATTGCTCAGATGCTGGATTCTATCTGGAATGAAGTTGAAGATAAATACGAGTGTGAGTGATATGTAGTGAGGTGCTAATGTAAATATGAATTTGTGATGTAATCAAAATTGTATTGTGATTGAAATTGTATATATATAGTGAGAGCTTGAATTTGTACTATTCAAAATTGTAATAAATATTTGTTTGAATAAAATATTCGTTTGAATTCAAATTCCGTGTTATTTATTTTATTCGGCAAATATTTATTTAATCTGTGAAAATAAAATAGTATATTAACAAATACATTTAAATGAATGTATATATGTTTATTATCATCAAACAAAAATCATATACAGGCATATTCAACAAAGTGGGTTTGAGTGATGTGTTAGAGATTGATAGTTTAAGTTGTGTTAATTAATAGCACAAATAAATCATACTTATAATAAGCACATCTATCATTTCTACTTAATATTTTAATGAGAGATTATAAATAAATTTGGTGTTGATTTATATGAATGATTGGAAGTAGATTTGGCTCTAAATTGTTCCTTAATCATATAGTTTCATTCATTTTTGCTCTAGTTTAATTTTTACAATTTCTAGTTCAAATCAGTTTTAAAGACTTTGGGATAATTTGATTGACTATTATTAGAATTTAATTCTCTTCCTGTAGATCAACCCGTACTTGTATACGTTCTACAATTATATGTCATGCGCTTGTGGGTTTTATAACGATTATATTCTTTCAATGGTTTCATAACGATTATATTCTTTCAATGGTTTTCTAATCGATAGAATGTCCGTCGTTTAACAAGTTTTTGGGGCTGTTGCTAGGGATGAAAATTTAATTTTAAATCTACTCTTCGAATTATTATTTTTTGTTTATTTTATTTTGTGTTATCTTTTTCTTCAAAAAAAGAAGAAAAAATCATTTACGTTGTATTCATTCCTGTTACTGTGTTGTTTACAAACAACACTTATTTCAAATTTCATTTTGTTACACAATTTTCAGGTTTCAATTGCATTTGTGGTTTGGTTCATTTATATTTTCATTTCTGTTACTATAGCTTTTCATTTTAGTTTGAGTTTGCATTCCATTTTAGTTGCATATTGAGTGTAATTTTTAGGTTCCAATCATTTCAATTGCATGTCATTTTGTTACAAACACAAAACTGTGCATTCATCAAAACTTCACGGTAAAACATTTATGTTCATCCAAACTTCTCAATTTTCCACTCAAAACTGCAACAAAGCACTTCAAAAACAAATCACTTCAACAGCAACCTCCTCCCTAAACTTCATTGCCAAACCAACTTCATCACATCAATCCCCTGCTTCATCCCCTGCAAACAGCATAAAAAACCACCATCACCAAATCAACTACCATACAAACTTTCCTCTGCCGTCATCCACTTCTGTCAAACAAACATCCCACCACTGTCAAACAAACATAGCACATTTCTTTACCTTCATTTACCATTGCAGCATCACCGTCTGTAACCAACCATCACCTCATCTCAACTCTTTCATCACTCTGCAACTCACTACACAATCATCCATCACCAAATACATTGCTTAAACCTTCATCACACCACTGTCTCTCTTTATGTCCCCTGTCCAAACACCAAAACAGTTCTACTTCCATCTCACTGCCTGGAATGATCAGCATCACCAAGAACAACTCACTGCCACTATCGCAACTTCACCATCTCACTACTCTTTTCCTGCAACCACTCCTCCTTCCACTTACAATCCCCTGTCGCTCCTCACAACTTCCTCTACCCAAACATATCCAAGCCCTCATCGCCACAAAATCCACTCAACTGCTAACCTGGTGCACTTTTAACCAAAATCACCCAAACAACAATCTCTTACCAACCTCCTCCATGCAAACAAGTACATTTCATTGTGCAACAATACATCATAACCATCATCATAAATTGCTCCATCCCTGCCACTAAAAACCCCCTCCTCCTTATTACAACAACCCCACCTGGTTCCACCTCAACAAAGCTTTCAAAAAAGCTTCGACTGCCACCCAACTGCAACATCAAATTCCACCTCCCTGTTCTTTAAGCTACAACTAGAATCGGCCTTTACCCAATCCAACAATCACACTACCATCTACCTCAACTCCTCCACCATCTGAACACCATCTTTGCCTCGCTACCTTACTGCAAATCACTTCTTCCCATTACATTCAAACCCACTACGGTGACATAAACAGCTACATCACAAGTCCAACATCATTCACCTACCAAGCTCAAATTGCACTTCGCCACGCGACGGCCATCTACCCATATAACCGAAAGTTCTTCAACTCCTCCTTCACCATACCCGCAGCAAACCCGAACACACACCATCAATACAAACTTCCTGCACATTCATCTCCCACACAGTCAACCACTACAATCTCCTCACTGCCTCCAAAACTTCCTGAACCAACCATTTAAACCTAAGAATGCCAAAACCAACCTCCACCTCCACCCAGGCCGCAACCGCAATCTCACCCCCAAATTCGCTGCCCAACCGCCTTCCTCGACTAACCTTAACCCCAGCACATCCAAACCCTAAACAAAATGTCCGACCATCTCCCCAAATCCACCGTGACATCGCAATCCTAGAAATCGCCAATCGAGATAAAATTTCCACCAGCCTTTTCCATCTCCCAAACCCAAACCGCAATCGCCTGCATCCACCCGAAATCGTAACGAAATCGTCAATTTTGGTTTTGGAATTTTGATTTTTGAAATTGGTTTTGAAATTTTTGATTTCAGAAATGGTGACAGGAGAGATTTGAGTTTGGAGCCGTGGTTTAGGAATTTAGTTGTTTTCTTAATTGACTGTGGGCTTAAGCGTAAAAAAATAAGAATTTTTTTTTGTTTATAGCATTGTTTTGGGGCTGCGTTAAATTTGACTGTGTTAGTTTGTTTTATTTAAATCCTTTTGTGTTTCCTTTTATCAGTTTCTTTTTAAAAAAACATTTTTGCTTTCTTTTGTTAAATTTTCACTTCTTCGACATAATAATACAAAAAAAAAAATAACGAAAAAGATGTTGAAATCTCGATTTTGATTATGATAAGCTATATAAAATATTCTGTGAATACTAACCATCTTTGCAGGAGATTTGTTGCAGATTCCTTTTCAGATGTTTAAAGCTGAGTATGGTGTGTCTAGAGTCTGTAATTTACTTAAAAATTTGTTAAAATCTCTCCTCAAACGATACACACATACATGCACACACATGCACAAAGGTCTGAATTCAGACGTCTGAATGCTGAAACCTGACGTCTAAATGAAAATTTTCAGACGTCTGAATTTACTCAAAATTTGTCTAAAAACTTGCTGTTTGCGTTTTAATCTAATTCAGAAGTCTGAATCTTTTTATTCAGACGTCTGAATATTTCTAACTGCTATTTTCTTGAGAAGTCACTTCTCTTCACCGAAGAGAAACGCTTTCAAAATCAATAGTTGCACTTGTTCTTTTCAATATATTTTTCTATCTATAGTTGCAACTCTTTATACACTATAAATAGATTACAGAATTCAACAAACAATTCACCGAATTTACTTTTATCTTTCTTGAATTCTCATCTAATCTCAAGCTTTCAAATTGCACTCAAATTGCTTATATACTTTGATCATTAATCACTCTATCTTCCACAATTCTCAAAGCACATCACACTATATATCATAAAGGAGAAGATTATAGGAAGATTGTACTTAATTGACTTATCAGTGTTATTTAAGAACACACCACAGTCAGATACATTTGTTATTTGTAAAGAAGTCATGTTCGGTTGCTCAGGTGGTTAAATTCCTATTCGGTTGCTTAGGCGATTAAAGTCATGTTCGGTTGCTTAGGCGGTGTAAACATGTTCCTCCGGGTTAAGTGAGTGTTGTGTCAGTGAAATTCCAAAAGAAATCTGGGACTGGACATAAGACGGTGCTCCGAACCAGTATAAAAACCTCTGGTGTCTTTTACTTTACTACATTTACTGTTTATTTATTTTTATTCCACACAAGTAGGTTATCCATCTTACTCGATCCTTTAGCATAGCTTCTTTTCATTTGGTATCGGAGCAAGACTTCATCTAACCGTAACATGGTTATTTGATTCTTTACTAATATGGATAGTAACACTAGCACTAGTACTATAAGCACTAGCACTATAAGCACTAACACCAGTTTTATAGAAGGTCAATCCACTGCACGACCTCCATTTTTCAATGCTTTGAACTATAATTATTGGGCTACGCGTATGAGAATCTATATGCAATCAAATAGCTTTGAATCATAGAACATCACACAAAATGAATACACTCTTCCTATAGGAGAATACTCCACATGGACAAACACACAAAAATTAGATGCTTCTACCAATGCTAAAGCTATGAACATGTTATTTTGTGCACTAGATAGAAATGAATTTAATCGTGTTAGCATGTGTCAAACTGCTTATGAAATATGGAGAACACTTAAAAGCACACATGAAGGAACTGACAAAGTCAAACAAAGCAAAATCCACATGCTCAAAAATCAGTTTCAAAATTCTAAAATGAAGGAAGATGAATCTATCGATGATATGTACTCCAGATTTCAAGATATATATCATTCACTATTAGGATTAGGAGAAAAATTCACTGATTTTGATATTGTATCAAAAATCCTAAACTCTTTAATGGATGAATGGGAAAGAAAAGTCTTAGCTATTGAAGAAGCTAATGACCTCTCTACCATAAAACTAGAAGAGTTGATAGGAAATCTAATGTCCTATAAAGTGAGCTTGCAGGCAAAACGAGTACAAGCTCAGGACAAAAGGAACATAGTTTTCCACGCCGAAGAAGAAAAGGATGAAGATTCAGATGAAGAAGATCTAGCTTTTATTGCCAAAAATTTCAAAAAGTTTTTGAAATTCCGAAAAAACAACAGAAACGATGGAAAAATGAACTTTCTAAGAAAACCATCATCTTCAGTACTAGAATGTTTTAGAAAGAATGTCCAGAACTAAAGAAAAAATACTTCAACAAGGGAAGAAAAGATAAGAAAAATAAAGCATTCTCTGTGACATGGGATGATTCAGATACCTCTTCTTCAGATAGCAGCAGTGACAGCGAAAACGAGCAAGCTAATGTTTGCTTCATGGCTACTGAAAACGAGGTTATTGATTTTACCTTTGATGATATGATATAGATAAATTCAGAGCTAGTTGACACTCTCAAAAACTCAAAAGAAAATATAAGGAAACTCGTGAACATCAGAACAAAACAGAATTCGAAAGAGATATGCTTAAAGATGAGAAAAAAATACTAGAGGAAGAACTTGAAAAATTATAAGAATCATTCTCTAATATTAATTCTCAACTCACACTTTTGAGTCAAGAAATTGAAACTTAAAAAGAAAAGAATGACGCTCCTATTTCTGAAAATCACTAATTAAAGACAAAAGTAAAATTGATAGAATTAGATAATACTAGTCTCAAAACTAAGTTAGATAGCATCACCAAAAATATTTCAAACTTTAATAAAGGAAGAGAAACTTTATCTAAAATTATTGATAGCTCTCAATCCGTTTCAAATAGGAAAGGATTAGGATATGTTAAGAAAACAAAAGCTCCACCTAAAAAGAAAATTAGGAGAAATATTAATCCTACTGCAAAACAGTCAAAAAGGAATACTTACCCAAAAACATAAAAGTCTGGATTCCTAAAACAAACAACAGTTTGATTAGGAAGAAATATATTAACATCTTTTTGGAAACTATTCATAAAAATAAAGATTACATATTCAAATGGGATACTGAACCCTCTTGGGTTTGGTTTCCTAAGACTTGACTCTTAGGACCCTATTAAAAAAATATGGGTACCAATGTTATCTCATATTTTTTATAGGTCCCACTCAAGAAAAGAGGAAAATGGATACTCGACAGTGGTTTCTCAAAACATATGACAGGAGACAAAAATATGCTATCAAACATTACTTACTTAGATGGAGGCTCCGTCACATTTGGAGACAACTCCAAAGGCTATGTCATCGGCAAAGGCGATGTGAGCAACAATGGTATTTCAAATTTACCTCTTATTTCAAATATTTTACTAGTTAAAAATTTAAAACACAGTTTACTTAATATCAGCCAATTTTGTGACAAAGGATTCAAATCACTTTTTCTGAAAATGAATGTAGTATTTTTGATCAAAATCTTATCTTGAAGGAAATAGAGACAGAAATATCAATGTTCTGAATATGAAAATAAACCATAATTCAAATATGTGTTTAATAGCCAAAGAAAATGATCCATGGTTATGGCACAAACGATTCTATCACATTAACTTCAAAGCTGTAAATAAGCTTTTTAAAAATGATTTAGTAAAAGGTCTACCAAAAATGAATTTTAAAATTGATCATATTTGTGATGCATGTCAATTAAGAAAATTAACTAAGTCATCTTTTAAATTTAAAAAGGTTATTTCAACTTTACAACCACTTGAATTAATACATATGGATTTGTTTGGACCAACACAAGTACAATCTATTAATCACAGTAGATATGTGTTTGTAATTGTTGATGATTTTTCTAGATATACTTGGACTATTTTTATGAAAAATAAAAGTGATACTTTTGATAATTTCAAAACATTTGTCAAAAGAATTCAAAATTTTAAAGGATTGAAAGTCAAAAACATTAGGAGTGATCATGGGGGTGAATTCGAAAATGAAGCCTTTGAACATTTTTGTAAGAAGAAGGGAATATTCCATAATTTTTCGTTTCCTAAAACTCCACAACAAAATGGAGTTATAGAATGTAAAAATAGAACCTTACAAGAATGTACAAGGACTTTGTTAAATGGAAGTACGCTACCAAACATTTCTGGGCTGAAGCAGTTGCAACTGCTTGCTATGTTTTGAATCGTGTTTCTATTCGGCCACTAACTAAGAATACTCCCTATGAACCTCTTAATGGTCAAAAACCAAATATTTCTTATTTCAAAGTTTTTGGATCAAAATGCTTCATTTTAAACATAAAAGATCAGCTTGGCAAATTAGATCCAAAATCCGATGAAGGAATTTTTGTAGGATATTCAGATCGAAGCAAAGCTTATCGAATTTAAACCAATATCACTGCAGAAACACTTCATGTATCCTTCGATGAAAATTTTAAACAAATCCCAAGTATAAGAGATGATGAAGAATTCCTTGATATTATCACAAATATAGAAATCTCAAATTTTGAAAGTAATGAAAACATAGTTCACAATAAAAATGATTTAAGATCTCCACCTAGATTATTAAGGGATCATCCTTCCGTTAATGTCATTGGAGAATTCAACTCATCTGTTAGAACAAGAAGTCAATTAAATCAAATGGGCCATGTAGCTTTCCTTTCTCATATTGAACCTAAAAATATTAAAGAAGCATCCGCCGATGAAAATAGGTTGATCGCTATGCAAGAAGAGCTAAACCAATTCGAAAGGAATGACGTTTGGGATTTAGTTCCAAGGCCTAGTGATCAATCAGTTATTGGTACAAAGTTGGTCTTCAAAAATAAAGCAGTTGAACAAGGAAATATTACTAGGAATAAAGCTAGATTAATTGCACACGGATATAATCAAGAAGAAGGAATTGACTATGAAGAAACGTTTGCTCCAGTCGCTAGACTAGAAGCAATACGAATCTTACTAGTCTATGCATGTTTTCATAACTTAAAATTATATGAAATGGATGTAAAATGTGCTTTTTTAAATGGTTTTATAAAAGAGAAAGTTTATGTTGAACAACCTTCTTTATTCGTATACGAACAATTTCCTGACCATGTCTATAAACTTAAAAAGGCCTTATACGGTTTGAAACAAGCACCTCGTGCTTGGTACGATCATCTTAAAAGATATCTAATAAATTCTGGTTTCGAAATTGGGAAAGTTGATTAAACTCTTTTTATTAAAAGAAACAAGCAAGATATTTTAATTGTTCAAATTTATGTTGATAGTATTAATTTTGGATCTACAAATGAAAACTTATGTCAGGAATTTTCTAAAACAATGACCAAAGAATTTGAAATGTCACATATGGGTGAATTAAATTATTTTTTTGGCTTACAAATAAAACAATTAGAAATAAATCAAGAAAAATATTGTAACAATCTAATTAAACGCTTTGGTATGAAAAATACTTCTACCAAACCAACTCCTACGAGTACAACTATACATCTTGATAAAGATGAAAGTGGCAAAAGTGTCGACCAAAAATTATATCGAGGTATGATTGGATCATTACTATATTTAACAGCTAGTAGACTTGACATAATGATGAGTGTTTACTTGCGTGCACGATTTCAAGCAGATCCCAAAGAATCACATTTGTGAGCAGTGAAACGCATACTACGATATCTTAATAAAACCAAGGACTTTGGACTATTCTATCCAAAGGAATGTCCTTTTGAAGTAGTGTCCTATAGTGACGCTGATTTTGGAGGAGGCCAGACAGATAGAAAAAGTACAAGTGGGACTTGTCACTTCAGTGGATGGTCTCTTGTATCTTGATTTAGTAAGAAACAAAACTGTGTTTCATTATCGACATGTGAAGCAGAAAATATTTCTGCAGCCATGGCGTGTGCTTAAGTTATCTATATGCAACAAATACTATAAGATTTTGGTTTTAATTTATTCAAATCAACTATTTATTGTAATAATTCTAGTGCTATAAATTTATCTAAAAATCCTGTTAATCGCTTATGAGAAAAACATATTGACGTCATCATCTTCTTCGTGATAATATTGAAAAAGATCTGATAAATCTAAAATTTGTTTCCTCTGACAAACAATTGGCAGATATCTTTACAAAACCGTTAAATGAAAATACTTTCATCAATTTAAGACAAGAACTTGGAGTCGTCTCTTTTAAAGATTTATAATTTTTTCATTAAAAAATATATAATAAAACCTTAGTTTGTTTTCCAACACTCGAACTCAGGATCTCATACTTGGTACTCTACTGTTCTACCACTCTACTACCTTGTTTTTTTATAAAACCTTAATTCGTTTTTTAATTTCTATTTACCTTTCATTTCATCCGATTTTTTCTATGGCTATTATTCTCCTAACCATACAAAATCCTTCTATTTTTATTATGCCCCTAACTATATATTCTCTGAAATTCTTTTTTATTGCACAAGAATTCATACTATTTTTAAAAGTTTCAAATACTGTTTCAAAATGTCATCTCAATACAACTCCGAATCATCTGAGCTTTCTTATACTTCTCCTTCCTCGAGATCGGTAAATCTACCAACTCCAACACCAATTTATGAACCGGTTCCAATTGTTCCACCTTCAACTCATGCTGGATATACTCCACCTACTAAAAGAACAAAATGGTCTCTCTTTTTTGGATCACCATCTACAAAAGAGAAAAAGATGTTATTCATCACTACCAGAGAGAAACATTAGAATTACAGCGCGAGTTATACTATGAACAAAAAGTTAATGCCAAATGGTTGAGCTTTTTGGAACAAGTCGCGTTAAAATTCTGTGATTCTTCCTCTAAAGACACGGTTCATCAACCGTCTGCTATTCGTTCTCAAAATCGTCATAATCCTTGGAACCAACACCACAACGTCCACCGACACCACCAAATTCTTGAGAACGTGGCAATAGATGGTGTACACTTAACACTAAAATTGAAGAAGAATCATATCATACTCGAAGTTCTTCTTCAAAATCTCTTTAACTTGTTGTTGTTTATATACTATTGTTTATTCGTTATTTCATTATGTTTGTTCTAAACTTGTATTATTTAAAAATATTTGATTATATATATTGTTTTCTATATTCAATAAAGCTGATTTGAGCCTTCGAGAAAATTCAGACGGCTGTTTTATTTAAAACAGACGTCTGAATATTCAAGGTAGAAAAAAATTACCCCAGATTTAGACTTCTGAATCAAACAAAACAGACATCTGAATCATGTCGAATTTGAACTATTTCTTTACAGGTTGCAACTCAATCCAATTCAGACATCTAAATCAAATAATTCAGACGGCTGAATTTTCTGAGCCAATTTTTTCACCTTGCTTCTTTCATTTTCTTTCCACTTATACCCTTTCTTTTTAACCCACTATATATTACCTTTTTCACTTCATTCCCAATTATTTCAGAACCCTAGCCCCCATTTCCAACCCAAAGCTTTTTACCTTTCCTCTAACTCATTAATGGCACCAAGATCAAAACATACTAGAGAATCAACCTCTGGACCATCCGAAGATCAAATTCGGCAATGGCTATGGAACGATGTTGCTGTTTCCCGGTATAATTCTATGAAGAATTCCAACATCTTCGAAGGAGCATTCATGAAATTCTCGAATTTTTCAGCTTATTGTGTTAGAGAGTTGGCGGAACAATTCCACTTCGATAGCTTAATTGGGTATACTCCTAACAATGTTAAGATTAATCATCTTATGATTAAACTTTTTCTTGCAAATTTGAATTTGGATCATCATAATCCCCAAAACCGTCAAGATTGTGTTTGGTCAATAGTGTGGCGTAAGAATCTTCTTACCTTTACAAAGACTAGGTCATATTTTAAATTTTCCTTATCAAGGAATTGATATTAATGAGATTGAAGTTGATATGGATCATCGAGACGAAGTTTCACATCGTTTCTTGTCCGATCAACTAATAAATTTGGCCATTTAAATCTACCTTCTTAAGGCCACAAGCTAGACTCATTCACTATGCACTTATTCGTTCTTTACAACCAAGGACGGAGAGTTATGAAAAGTTTATAAAGAAAACTTCCAAGATCTTTATTCTAACTATTCCAATCAACAAGTGAATTGGAGAAAAATTATTTTGGATGAATTTCAAGACATCACAATCCGGAGAAAATATAGAACCATTCATTATGGTGCTTATATTATGCGCATCCTCCTCAATGTCGGTGTACCAATGCTCGACCTATTAGTGATGGGTGCTAAAACTTTAGGATTGATGGGTCTTCCACTGTGGCCTCCTCCTCAACAAATCATCTTCTTCCAACAATGGTCTCAAAATGTTCAACAAGGTGTTCCTCAACCTCGAGACACTAGTATTGCTTCTTCTTCTCATACTCATCATGAAGAAGAACAGGAGGACGATGACACTATTCAAGAAATTAGCCCGGACACTTCTTCAAGACAAGACATTATCAATCTCTCCCGAAATCAATCAAAGATTCATTGGGACATTAAGGCACTTAAGAAGAAGACGGAAATAAAATTCAACTCGATCGAATGCTTTCTCAATAAAATATGGGATCGAATTTCTTGTTCTGGTTCTTCATCCACTCAAGCTTACAACCCATCCCCATGTTAGTGGTCTTCCTCAAGCTCGAGTTCTAATCATGATGATCCATCTATTTCTAGTCAATTTTAATTATCTTTGTCTATTTTTAAATTATGTTTGATTTGGTCATGTTTTAACTTTGTTTGTCAAGTTGTATGAAATATTTTTTTAACTATCATTCATATTGTTCCTTCATATATTAAAAACTTTACTTGCTTTTATGAGATGAACCGTCTATTGATATCTTTGCTCTTTCTTTTTGTCGATGACAAAGGGGGAGAAATCTAGTTGTATATATTCAAAGTGGTAGTAACAATAGTACAAATATTTAATATTGATTATATAGTTGTCATCATCAAAACGGGGGAGAATGTTGAAATTTCGATATTGATTATGACAAGCTATATAAAATATTCTATGAATACTAACCATCTTTGCAGGAGATTTGTTACAGATTCCTTTTCAGATGTTTAAAGCTGAGTATGGTGTGTCTAGAGTCTGTACTTTACTTAGAAATTTGTTAAAATCTCTTCTGAAACGATATATATATATATATATATATATATATGAATACACATGCACAAAGGTCTAAATTAAGATGTCTGAATTCATTCATTCAGACGTTTGAATGCTGAAACCCGAATATTGTTTCACAATATTCAGACGTCTGAATTTACTCAAAATTTGCCTAAAAGCTTGCTGTTTGCTTTTTAATCCAATTCATAAGTCTGAATCTTTTTATTCAGACGTCTGAATATTTCTAACTGCTATTTTCTTGAAAAATTACTTCTCTTCACTGATGAGAAATGCTTTCAAAATCAATGGTTGCACATGTTCTTTTCAATATAACTTTTCATCTATAGTTGCAACTCTTTATACACTATAAATAGATTACAGAATTCAACAAACAATTCACCGAATTTACTTTTATCTTTCTTGAATTCTCATTTATTCTCAAGCTTTCAAATTTCATTCAAATTGCTTACATACTATGATCATTAATCACTTTATCTTCCACAATTCTCAAAGCACATCACACTATATATCATAAAGGAGAAGATTATAGGAAGATTACTTAATTAACTTATCAATGTTATTTAAGAACACACTACAGTCGAATACATTTGTTATTTGTAAAGAAGTCATGTTCAGTTGCTGAGGCAGTAGAAGTCCTATTCGGTTGCTTAGGCGGTTGAAGTCATGTTCGGTTGCTCAGGCGGTGTAAACCTGTTCGTTTGGGTTAAGTGAGGGTTGTGTTAGTGAAATTCTAGAAGGAGTCTCGGACTGGACGTAAGACGGTGCTCCGAACCAGTATAAAAACCTCTGTTGTCTTGTACTTTACTGCATTTACTGTTTATTTATTTTTATTCCACACAAGTATGGTATCCATATTACTCAATCCTAAAACATAGCTTCTTTTCAAAAGATATTTTATTTGCTTTTAAATATTTGAGATTTCTTTGATGTTGTTTTGTTTTGGCTTGTAAATATTTTCTTTAAATTTCGTTTTATACTTAAAAAGAAAAGAAAAAAAGGAAGTTGTATTCGATTTAGTCTCATTAATATTCGTGTTTAACAGTTTTGCAGGTTATAATTTGCAGAAACTTAGAAGGAGAAGACTTGCTTTCTAAAAACTATCTTGCTTGCTTAAAAAAAATCATTTTTAAAATAAAGTTACTAATAATTATGCATGCTCTGGTATCGTACTCTTATCACTTGTTTTTATTTTCACTGCATTGTTGGTTGCTTGCATTTTCAAATCCAAAAACAAAAAAATCAAAATTCATTCGTAATTGAATTGTTAATACACGTTTAATTTCTATTTTGCATTCGTTTTATCATGTTTTCTTTTCTAAGGGAAATATCCTACTTCATATAAGATGGGGGTTCCATCACCTCTTTCTTGGCCCACAAATTACATTTCATCGTTAAATTTGACTAATAATAACGGTTAGACATTGGACTTAAGGATATCGCAAGCTTATCAAGGGCTTAATTATATCTTGACAAGTTGTCTTTCTTCGACAATCTAATTTCTTAGTGTCTACGTTACGATAAAGCAATAATCATATATAAATATTATGGTGATTCAAAAATATTATAGTGATTGTTTCCTTGAAGGTACTTAAACCTTCGGTTGTATTGCTACAGTTATTCGTAGTGCATCGATAACTCATGTCCATTACCTGGCTAAGAACTATTTTGTTGGATTAGTCAAAGTGTGATTATATAACTTTAGGTTAGGACAATAGTTAAGACCTTGCATTCATTTAGCTACATTAGTTCATGCATATATAAAAAAAAATTCCAATAGTAAAAAAAGTTCTTTACATTTTCCTTAACTTGGTTTTATAAAAATAAAAAAAATCCAAAAAAAACTTTTCCTTTGAAAAAAAAGAAAAGAAAATGAAACAAAATCAAAAATCCAAAATCAAGCATTTTATTTAAGTTAGTTTTTTTTAGAAAAACAAAAATCCAAAGAAAAAGAATCTTCTTTCAAAGAAAAAACAAAAAAAAAACATTAAAAAAAATAAAATCCAAAAAACAAAACAAAAATCAAATCTCCCGTTTGAAAAGTAAATTCATTTTGGTAAATATCTTTTCTTCAAAAAAACATAAAAAAATATTTTTTCACTTCAATTCTTTTTGTAAACCTTGTTTCATTCTCTTAAACTCGATTTTCACTTATTTTTCTCCTTGACCTTTTCACTTGTGCATAAGTACCTGGACTCAAGACACAACAACGAATCGCTTAGCTCGAACGAACAATCTTCCAACGATAGCAAATGAAAAACCTCCCCGACTCTTAATGTAACAGCCCGGAATTATTGAGCATTTGAAAATGGGAATATTTAATTTATTTTAAATAATTGAAAGGTTAATTTTAATTTGAATTAAAAATATCACTATTTATTAATTGAATTTAAAAACTGGAAATTGGATAAAATATGGAATCTGGGATTTTAAGCCCGTTAAAAATAATTTGAAGGCTTATAAAATTTATATTGATAATACTGAAGATAATTGAAGTGTTAAAATTGAATTTAACAGTGATTTGTTCAGTTTTGAAATTTTATCGTTTTAAATTGAATTTAAATATAGCTTTCCGAGGCACAGTCTCGGAATTCGACGAAACTAGTTCCATTGGATCTGTAATAGTGTATTATTATTGGATTTCAAATTTCGTAGTGTTTGGAGTTGTTGTGTGAGCGTATGGCATATAAACGCGCTGAATATTATATCGAAAATTCCAAACGATTTCGTTCCTTCTCAACGGAAAAAAATAAAATAAAAATAATAGCATTACCTGCCTCTTTCCTTTCCTTTTTAAATCATGAAATTTCTTTTTTATTCCAGGCTTCCAAATCGAATCAAATAAAACTCATATCTCCGTTATTCTCTTGCAAGCTAAAGGAAAAAAAGAGATTTCTTATATTTATCTTCCATCTCACACTTCTCGTTCCTTCTGAAATTTGCCTGTTCCTTCCTTGTTTATTCAATTCGATTCCAGCTATTATAGAAAAAAATGGCCGAAACTAAAAGAAAGAAATCGAAGTCTTAGCTATTAAAAAAAAGGGTTTTCATGTTAAATCGCTTCAGCCGATCGAAAGGAGGGAAGGGGCGAATTCTATCGCAAGCTCTCCTTCATGCTCGCCGAGTGTTCAAGATCGTTGGGCGCGAGCATCAAGCGGCGTCTGGTGGATCGCGATGAGCAAATGGCTCGTTTTCAATCGATGGTCGGATTGCCTTAGCGTGGTCGTTGTTGTCGTGGGTGGCTCGTACACGAACGCGGTGATGGAGCAAGGGCGCGATTGTCTGAGCGAAAAAGGGGTTGACCTGGAAGTGACGAGCTACTGTAGCAGGAGGCAGTGGCGACTATCTGGTGGGTTGCGATGTAGGCAAATGTAACAACCCTGGATTTTTGCATATAATTTAAATTTGACTCTATTTTATTTTGAAATTTTTTTTCAAACTTATTTTATTCCAAACATTTAGCTTTAAATTATAAATTTTGATTTTATGTGAATTATAGTTTCAAACTTGTATAAATTGGATATTTGACTAAAAAGTGGATTTCTGGTCAAACTGGTCAAACTTTGACTTTTAAATTTTAAATTTAAATATTTAAATTCTTGAATTTTATCTTTTATTATGAAAATAAATTTAGTTTCAAGAATACTGCTTTTCGTTTCGTCGAAATCCGATTTATATTGTGAAAGTTATGCTTTTTACCATATTGTATGTAAATTGATTTATTTAATAAAATCATCTATTTTAATTTATATATATAACATTTTTATTTGTCAAATCATGTTCTAATATTTTTTATATGACATGTTAGATATATATTTTATTTTAAAAAATATTTTTAAAGTGATGTTATAATTTTTTCAAAGTTTACTGTGTTGATTTCTTTTTTTTAAAGGCTGTTTTCTTATTTTCTGCTATTTTCTTCATTAAAATTATATTTAAATTTAATTTTATATATTTATTTTGTGAATTTCTTTTTATTTTATATTATTATTTATGTTTAAAAATATATTATAAGCTCATATGAATTTTCTAAAAATTATTCTATTTAATTTCAAATTTTCTAGTCTAGTCACTATTTTTAGCTATTTTTCTTAATTTAACTTTATATAATTAAAATAATATATAAATTTTTATATTTTGATAAATTTTCAAAATTTTATCTGGGATTATTATTATTATTTCCAGAAATATAAAGTAATATAATTAAAATAAAGAAATATGAAAGGGTTTTGACTTCTGAATTGCCTTTTGGCCTTTTGAATTCCACCTCTTCATTTCCCCACAACTCTTCATTTCTTTTGACATAACTTGTAACAACCCGCATATTTATCGAGTTTGTATTTAAATATTTTATTTAAATATTAACTCGTTAATCAGATTTTGGTCCGAAAAGCTACTTTTTGCAAACGGTCAAATTAGGACTCGAAACCACTTCCATTGAGTTCGAAATGTCGTTTACAACTTTTTTAAGTATAAACATCGATAGGTTTGGAGTTAGTGAAATTTCACTAACTTTTCCCGCTTTGGACTTTGGGTTAGTTTAGCCTATTAAGCCCAAGTTCCAACCCTCTTCTCCTCACTCTTCATAAATTTCCTAACTAATCAAGCTTTGGCATTAATGGTGGAGGGAATGGGAAATTAAAATTCCAAAACTCAAATTCAATTGCAATCCATCTTTCTACTCCAAATTCAAGAAGAAGACATTGGATTCAAGCTTCTTGTGCTTAGATAGAAGAAGGATTGATTCTTGCTTGCTTAAAACTTCATTTTCATTGATATTTGGTGCAAAGGTGAGATTTTTATCTCACAATTCTAGCCTATAACTATATTGGACTGTTGGGAATGATTCCCTATCATTTTTGCATGCATGTTAGCATTTGGTTTGGATTGGATTGGCGAAAAACTCCAATTTTTAGCGTTTTGGTGAATTTTCTGCACTTAGGTCGTTCTGGCCATTTTTAGGTCGTTCGGAGTTAAGTCGTTCGTCCATAGGTCGTGAGTCGTTCACGAGTTAACCCTAGGTCGTTCTGGCCATTTTTAGGTCGTTCGGAGTTAAGTCGTTCGTCCACAGGTCGTGAGTCGTTCACGAGTTAACCCTAGGTCGTTCTGGCCATTTTTAGGTCGTTCGGAGTTAAGTCGTTCGTCCATAGGTCGTGAGTCGTTCACGAGTTAACCCTAGGTCGTTCTGGCCATTTTTAGCTCGTTCGGAGTTAAGTCGTTCGTCCACAGGTCGTGAGTCGTTCACGAGTTAACCCTAGGTCGTTCTGGCCATTTTTAGCTCGTTCGGAGTTAAGTCGTTCATCCATAGGTCGTGAGTCGTTTACGAGTTAACCCTTAAGTCGTGCAGCCCTTCAGTCACGCAACTCTTAAGTCGGTTACGAGTTATCCCGATAGGTCGTTGGACCCTTAACTCGTAGGTCGTTGGACCTTATCTCGTTAGGTCGCTCCTGGCCTAACCCTTAAGTCGTGCAACTCTTAAGTCGTGCAACTCTTAAGTCGTGCAACCCTTAAGTCGTGCAACCCTTCAGTCACGCAACTCTTAAGTCGGTCACGAGTTATCCTGTTAGGTCGCGACCTCTGTTAAGTCGGCCATGTTGGGTCGTGAGTCATCGTTAGGTCGCGAACACCTCTAGGTCGCAACCACTAAGTCGCTTGACCCCTTAGACCCCTAGGTCGCAACCGTTAGGTCGCTCGACCCCCACCTTGGGGGGTTGCCACCCCCCTGGACCCCCCCTCCGTAGAGGATCTTATCTGAAGAACATTGAGCTGATTTCCTTGGATTTTATTCACATCTCCGTATGCGATTTTTGTGACTGATTGTTTCTACAATTGCTTCTGTGTTTTGTCACTTTATAATATAAAGGTTTCAATACTAGTAGTAAATATCAAAACTCTTTTAACAAACAATTTCAACTCTATTTTTAATAACAAAGCTCTTTTCTTAAACCGTTTTCCAATCTATTAGTATATACAAACCTTTACCTCACTCGGATGAGAAATCTAATTAAACGACTTAGTAAAACAAGTGGTATGAAACGCTTGCGTTCACTTCGTCGGTTAATTCTTGGACTTGTTCGATTGAACCTCTTGTGACAATTTTATTAGTGAAGATTTACAGTTTGTTCGTAAATATTTAAGTTAAGCAAGTGGTTATGGGACATGAAGCTAAACTTCTATATTTACTAGCTTAGTGTAATTGACACTTCTCGTTGATCATGACGATCATTCTGATGATTTAGACTAGCAACTGTGCGATGTCTCTTGTTGCGAGGTTAGACTAGACACCACTTGTGTGATTCCACTCACACATACCTTTTTGCTTTTTGGTTAGTATGGACCTTAATCTGTGTGATTCCATTCACACATGTGGGGTAGCTCCCTTTGGTCTTCGGACCGTCATGTGATAGGCCTCTTTCTCTTTTCTATGATTTCTGGACTTCTTGCATTGATTTCTAGAATTTATGTCATCGACTTGTTATGAGTACAAGTTTGGGGTATGATGCCCTTTCCGAATCTTTGAGAAGATTCTTGTGATATTGATTATCTCTTATTGATTGATCTTCTGTTGATCATTATTTACATACTTATAGTGGTATGTCATTATGGATGTTTATGTTTATGCCATATCTTTTATGTTATATCATGTCATCTGATATTTATAGCTAGACTGACCCGTTTATTATTTTCTTAAATAATACTCGGGTCAGACCGAGATGTTACAGGTGCTTCTGCTTGACTTCTTCCCAGGGATTCATCACTCTGACTTTTGGCTAACTGTTTAGATTAGCAGTTTTTGTTGTATACACTTGAGATATAGACTCATAGTTGTATTCTTTTGTATAGCACGTGTTGCTATTCTTTTGTATTATAGTGGATCTTACTGACCACTACTCTGATGTACACTTTCATGTGTTAGTTATATATTCATATCTTCTTCCGCCTTTGTGATATGGATATCTGTGACTGATTTGTGATATGATTATTTCTATGTTTGTTTCCGAAGATTATTTATAGCCACCATGTGATAAGCAATTACATGGATGGTCGCTCCTCAACAGCCTTATTCTCCGTGCTAGTTGACAGCACTACTCCGGAGTGTTCTTGGCTAGCGTGGGTATAGAGGTGGGGCGTCACATAACTCTTCACACTTCAGCCGACCATTTCATTTTCATTTCACGTACTTTTTTTCCTCCTTCCTAAGAAAAAATTTCGGCCCTCCCTTGCTTGAGGAATTTGGTAAAAAAAATTTTGTTCTCTTTATCTCTTTTTCTACTTTTATTGCTTATTCTAGTTTGATGTTGCACATGCTTTCACCTCCTTTAGGTTTGGCCATGCCTCCATTGCTGCCTAGCCGCCTCCAGCACCTATGACACACCACCAGCACCTCCTCCTCATCAGCCAACCATGCCGTGACCCCTCATGTTGATGCCTATCCACAAAACTTTTCAAAACAACCCGAATTCCTAGCCTAACCGAGCACCACTCTCATCCCATCACCTCACCACCCCTCTAGCCGCCACCTACCACACCACCACCTCCAACACCTCCAGCACCCACGGCCACACCTTCACAGTGGACCTCACTCCTCTGGCCGTGACACTTGGAGCCTTGGCCGAGCCCAAATCCTTGACCGAATTCATGTATGCATGCTTATGTGTGTTATTGCCTTCATCCACCTTTACACCATCATTCCAACATGTAGGCTGAACCCATACTCACCCAAACCAGACCCAGACACCTGCAATTATGTTGTATTTCCCCTTATGGCTAAGCCTAGTAAAGGTTAAAAGCAAGTGCAAGCATTTCTATTTGATTCTGTGCAGTCTATTCTAGTGTAGTTTTGATCGTGGTTGATTTGAAACTCATCGTTGTTATATTGTTTTTGTTTGATGTGTATCCAAGGAATTTGACACTTGGCTCCTCCATTCGAATCTGTGTCGTGCTTTTGTGCTTGTGTAGATCCCGTTTGTAAAATTCGTCGTTGGGTCATCAGCTCAAACCAGTGAGTTATTCTCACCAGACAGTTTTATACTTATATGAATAGTAAATTAATCGCTTGTGAATATGTAAACTGCATCACCATATTTTATTTGCTATGTCACTATTATATTATGTTCACACATGATTAAACACAAGTTATATCATATTTCACTGTTATATTATTGTTGTTTTGTATATTTTATCAGTATATCACACTGCAAGTTCCCTTTAGATTAGAATCACTATGGGTTGAAATGATACATACCCGAACGGACTTTAGAATAAGGGAAAATCGTTATGGGCTGAAATGATAGGCCTAAATGATTTTCAAATTTATTTCATTTACTTGGGACTGCATGTTTGAAATGATAAAACCCGGATTTTCTTTATAAATTACGGGTTGAAATGATATATTACCCGTATCACATTCCTAGTGTAGAAAATGATATATAGACCCGTAGTTAATATATGTTTTTCTAAAAAATTTAAAATTATTTAGAAAGGTAAATATTAAAATATTTTGATTTAAATCTAATTAGAAAGGATTTTTGTAAAATATTATTGATTTTCTGAATAATTATAAGAATGAAAAAGTTAGAAAATTTTGAATGCAAGTTATTTTGGAAAAAATTGATTTAATTATAATTGGAAATTAACTTGAATATGAAATTATGATAAATTTATGATAATTTGAATTTAAATGAATTTAAAGTGATTTTATACCATATTAATGATTTTTAATAAAGTTGAAATGTGAAATGAATGAATATTTAAGTTGAAATTTTGAAATATAACTAAAATTGGAAACTTATGAAATTGACTTAAAAGTGAATTTTTAGTTAAGTAAAAAAAATGGAATTTAAGTTATATTTGAAATTTTAGACTTAAGTGTTAAGTTGAAATTCAATGTAATGAATTTAAATTTGAATGTTGAAATTTAATAAGTGAATTATTAATATATATTGATTTTTGAAAGGAAACTTAACTTTATAAAAATCATGAATTTAAGGAAAATTAAATGATGATTATAAATGTGAAAATGTATGATTTTATAAGTTAAAAATGATTTAAATGAAAATATAAGTGTTTGTGAAACTCTATTGAATATTGGAAGTTAATTAACAGCATTTTTAAATGCTATCTTTTGTTAAATAGAATTGTTTTGAATGTAACTTTCTGTAGCATTTTCCAAATGCTGCGAAACTTGAATTTTCATTGTTTTAATAAATTTAAGTGAATAAATGAACATTGAAAAGTTTAAATTTTTGGAATTTAATAATTTGATTATTAAATGTAATAACTTCATTTTTATGATTTAAAAATGAAGTAATTTGTTTTGAAATATAACTTTTGATATATTAAAATGATTTGAAACGAAGTTTTGAAAGATATGATATTTTGATATTAAATGATTTGAAAAATGGAATTTTGAAAGATATAATATTTTGATATTAAAATGATTTGAAAAGAAGTTCTGAAAGATATGATATTTTGGAAATGAAGCTTTGAAAGGTTATGATATTTTAATATATTATAATGATTTGAAATGAAGTTTTGTAAAGATATGATATTTTAAGATATTAAAATGATTGGAAATGAAGTTTTGTAAAGATATTATATTTTTATATATTGAAATGATTTGACATGAAGTTTTGGAAAAGATACGGTGTTTTTGAAATGGTTTGGAATTTATTTAATCTTTATTTTGATAAAGATTTGGATTTGAAATGATATTCTATTTTGAAGTATAAATACCATTTTAAAATTATAACTACGGGTTATAATAACGATTGGTTATTGAAGAGTCCGGGATCGGATATGGACATACTCTCCATCGATACCGAAAACCACTTTAACAACTGTGTACGCGGTGGAGATTTCAGAATGAAGTAGGATGGTGATGACGTTCCTAAGGTACATTCGTGGACCTAACTCCCATGAGTTAGCTTAAGGTGGCTAAAATAGGAGCGATCTTGGGCCAAAGGAGGTAGCACTTCTGGTCGGACACACTTCTTCGATACCATTCTATTACTGTTGTGATCGATTGGGTGCACCCCTTGATTTTTGGAGTGTTGTTCGATGTGGGAGTATGTGGCTGCTGCGTTACCACCATCCCCTGTGCGTAATTGGTATATCTACCCTGGCATTGCCTTGTGTGCCGTGTCACCTACCCTATCGAGCCTTTACTACGAGTTTGTCTTTCTCCCGTAGCCCGTGTGGTATCCTCTGACAGCCACCCGGAGTGGAGATGGCATGATATTGGATGGACTACTGGGACTATTATGTGTGAAGGGTGATATGGGTAGCCCAGAACACTATTTAAAAAGTATGTTTATTTTACTGTAGACATTATTATAATAGCGAAATATTACTACATAGTAAATAGTTTAACGGATCCTTAGAGGATGGGCGGTCCCAGGCATCCTTTAAGTTACTTGCACTTTATTACAGTTCACTTGAGTTGGTTTACCTTATATAAGTATATATTGTCCTGACTCGAGTGTTTGTATTTTATTTACGCTCCGGTCGGCCTGAGTTATTCACAGATTTGGATTCCACTTTCTGGAGATTGGAATCGCTGGAGATCATCTGCTTATCTAGTTTTATTTATTCCAGTTCTGTTGTTCTATTCACCTTGTACTTGGTTATCATCTTGAGACTTCTGTTGTACTTTATTTATTCTGATGTATTTTAGTTAACTCTGATATATTTTCATAGTCGCTTCATGAACTACTATCTCTTTTACTTCCGCTGCATTTCTTACTCTGTGTATGTGTTATGTGATTATTATTTACTGTATGTTCTGAGATTTGCCAAATTTTATTTACAACGCGGTATTTTGAGCAATTCAAGTCCGACATGTGCGGATGCGAATGGTTGAAAATATCGAGTTGTTACAACAACAACGATGGTGGGAAGGGGACTCGACTTGGAAGGGTCTTGCGGTGGCTTCTCGATGTGTTCGAAGTCAAGATGTAGGGTGGGTGCTCTTGGGTCTGATCAATAAGGTAATTAAATTTTATTTTAGTTATCAGTTATCAGCATATATGTATATATAACTTAGTATTTTGTTTTTCAGAAAAGAAAAAAAAGAAAATGTTTACTGTTTGATTTTAAGATTTCAGAAGTTAAACTTATGTATATAATATAAATTTATATGAGACTTTGGAAGAAAATTTTATTAGGGATTGGTGATAAAATTGTACAGTTGACTTATTTAATTTATTTGGTTACTAAAAAAAGAGAAGAATTAGTTTAAGACTAATTAATAGTTAAGTTAAATAAATAAATTGTTTGACCAATTCAAATATTAATAAATTATATAATATTTATACAAGGTCAAAAATTGAGAAGGAAGCAAGCTGGATTTGGGAATGGATACTAATAAAATAAAAGGTGAGTTAATCTCACTCATCTGGGTAAATTTAAATTTAAATGGTTAAATTTAAATAATTGGTTGAATGGTTGAATTGATTTGTTGTGCTCTATTATAGTATATAATACATCTTGGAATGATTGATTTCCCGCATTATATAGCGGATGAGGCCCTATGCGCCGCATAATAGCGGATGATATTATATTAATCACATATACTGCGATATTCCACCTCTAAGTGGAATTGGTATTGTGCTAACATCTAAGGATGCAGGGAAACAGGTTGGAGGGATCCAATTGGATTCCACAATATTTATTTAAATTATTTAATATTCCCTATTGTGATTATTTGATATTCTATGATGAATTATATTGGAATATTGAATGCTATAGTTTGCTTGAATATATTTCGGTACACTGAGTTATCAAAATATATAGAATTGGATTTTTGAAAAGAAAATATAGAGTGAATTTTTAAGTAAAATAATTATAGAAAATTTGAATAAATTTAAGAATGAATTGGAAAAGAAATAAAGTGATTTTAAAATTTTAATAAATAAATTTTGAGTATGGAAAAGGAGAATTTGAATAAACAGAGAAATACTAAATTTTAAAACTTAAGTGACCTTATTTAAACGAATAAAGAATTATTTTAAAATTCAAGGTTTAAATTTATTTAAAAGGATAACAAAGGAATTTTTGGAAACCTAAAATTGGTATTTTTCAGTTAAAAGATTTTAAATCATAAGTAAGAAATAAAAATTTGAAGTTAATGGTTTTGGAATAAATTGAGCAAGCGAAGAAATTTATTTCAAAATGAAGTAAATCGGGAATCAATTTGGAAATTGTTTTAAGTGTTTGGAATCGGAAATTTATTTTGCAGAAGAAAGATAGTTTGAAACTGTTTTAAAAAAGTAATTGAAAAGTGGAAATATATCTTGCGAAGATATTTTGAGAATAATAGATAATTTGGTGAAATTATTTATGGTTGATGGATGTTTGTGAACATTAATTGATAGTTAAATCACCGGCTATCAATATTGACCAATGCGCTGATCGTTCGAAGAAACCGGGATCGGGATTTGTTTCTCGAAAATCACTTCGATCCGGTTTGTAGGTTTCATGGGAAAAACGAGTTCGGAGCCGAAGATGGAGCAATGAAGTGCAAGGGCTAGTTTCTACTAATCTTGAGGATATTTCCAAAATGAATGTAGTAGGAGTAGTGCCTTCGGTTCCGTTCGAACCCGAGACGGACTTGTATGGATGAATGCTTTCAGAACATCGTCAAGTGGACGATGAGCATTCTAAGTGAAACGTCCTAAAAGGTAATGCTTATCCTTAAGCCTCATCAACCGAAAATGACTGAAAATCAGGGGTTATGCAGCAAGGCTAGGTCGGTAGCACCCATTTCAGGGTGAGGTCATCACTGTTTAGATGTTCCTTTTATATCGGCTTAGTAGTGCGATTGCTGATCACAACCGTGGGATGATCCTACTCGGGATTATCCAGTAAGGAGTAGTCCCAGTCTTGTGTTGCAGGGGGTCGGGAGTGATCCTCGGTACGGTGATCTAGACCACGTACCGTGACATGTGGTATCCTAGTGCCTTGTCATTAGTTGGAAATCCATCCTCCCTACGCGCCTTTTATGAGTTTTGATTGTATTACCCACTCTGTGGCTAGTAGCTGGAATTTAATAATGTAACAATTTCGGCTATTTTAATAAGTATTTGTAAATAGACCCTATTATAATATTAGAGGATTTTAATAAAAAAGTGTTTTAGCCATCGTAAGGTAAAAACCCGACATGTTTATTTGTGGCGTGGTCTTACGAGATGCTTTTGTTTTCAAAAAGATTTTGAAAGTTTAATAATCAATTTGAGTGTGACTTCTCAAGCTAGTATTCCAGACTGACTCGGGTGTTATTTAGCTGTAATGCTCGGGTCAGACCGAGTATTATGGGATACAGGATGTGATGTTGTGGAGTTCAGGAGACGAGCTGGATGGCGATACGTACTCCCGTACTTGATTATTATTCCATTGTGTATCCAAGTTTATGTTATTGATGTTGTTGAACTCTGATGATGTACTCTGATGATGTATGCATAAACGGATATAATATTTGTTTTGGTGTAAAGATCTGTGATTATCTATTATATTTTATTCCGCTGCGATGGTTAGATTCTGGTGTTGTTTTCTATATTCTTCTTCTACCTCTTCTTCTTTAACCCTAATGGTTCGTATTTCTATTCAACTTGAGTTGATTGATGTAGAATAGTGTTGACTCAAGGAGTACGGATTTGCTGGTCGTTACAGTTGGTATCAGAGCTGAAGGTTAAGCGAGAACCTTGGCTCTGGTGGGAATTACTCATAGAATATAGTCTGTGGTACACTAGAATGAGTTTGAGAGTATTAATAGATATAAGCGCGTATTTGTTAGTGAACATAAAATTGTTTTTATATTGTGTTGATTTATCTGTTGAGTGTTTATGGATTCTGGTCGATATGTGGGACACCATGTTATCGATAGGGATTTCTAAACTCTTAAACAAGATAAACCGACACAACATTGTTTTAAATAGGGTAAATGAAATAATTTTACCCAAGTTATTTTCATATATAAAGGGAATAATTTTTCATAAATTATTATGGTTATATGGATGCTTGGTTGTTAGGGATGATGATATTAAATTATTATCATTAGTTGTAAAATGAATAAGACATTGAAATCATAACCAAAAGCTAAGAAATAAATTCATGTACAAACGAGACCTGTAAATGTGATTTATAATTGAATAAGGAATTGAAATCATAATTAAAAACCAAGAAACAAATTTATAATGAGATTTGTAAATGTAAACTATAAATGTGAATTATAGTGTGATTAATAATTAAAATAAGATAAAATATCAAAGCAATGTTTGAATATAAATTTAAAGGATTTGGAATTTGAAAATTTAAATTCCTTTGAATATGAAAATGATTCTCAAAAGGTTGGGAAAAATAATATATGTTTGAGAAATATATTTGAATCGGATTTGAAAATCTAGAGAGATTTGGAATGAAAAAATATTTGAAGGGTTTTAAAAGAGATAAAAGCATTGAACTCTTTTCGGTCGCTGGAAAATAATTCCGATGATGATCGCGACATCATCGGTGTTCATTTTCGAGTTTCCAAGAGAGGGATTGCTACCTAGATGTTTTGGATTAATGTTTGTTTGTGAAATTTGGTTTGATTTTAAAAATGCAAAGGAATAGTTCGATTTAGATATATATGTTTTCAAAATAGTGTAAAATAAAGTGCATAATTGTTTAAATGGACTAAAAATAATCATTGTTTTGGAAATAAAATTTATTGGTTGAAAATGAATTTGTGAATGAATAAATGAATTTATAATCGTAAGTAAATGAACTGAAATTGGATATTGGAATGATATTAAATGGAATTATGTCCTTGCTTAACAAAATTCAAAAGAATGGTATGTAGCTAGATTTTACTTGAGTTAAATAAAATTGAATTGAAATGAATTCAGTTGAGTTATAGATAATACTAAATTGGTATAAATAAGCTTCAGAAGCTTATAAAAGAATTGAAAAGCATTGAAATAAAAAAATATATAACCCCTAGTTAAAAGTAAAATGTGAATATGATTGATTGTAAATAGATGGAGAAGTATGAATATTAATAAGTGAGTAGCTTATAAAAATTTAAAAAGGAAATAAATAAGCCGGAATAAAGTATTGGTATTCTGGAAATGAAATAAATAAAAAAATAAAAATCCAAACTTGGGATATAAAGTAAGATTTAACTCAAGGAAATTAAATAAATGATTTTGAAGTTAAATGGAAAAAAAATCATCAAGTATGGGATTAAAAATTGAAAGTGTGGTCGAATGAAATTGAATTGGATTAAAATAGATTTGGTGTGAGTTGTAAACAAATCCAATTCAAGCATAAATTGAATGGCCTTATTCAACGATGAATTGTTAATGTGAATTAAAATTTAAAAAATGGATAAAGGAATAAACTAATTGAGTAAAATAGTAAAATGGTTGGGATTTGATCAAAGGAAAATAAAATCAAAGCTTTAAATAGGAGTTGGTGGAATAAAATAAACTTAAGTTATTGGGTGGAATAGTTTGAAGAAAATAAATAACTTAAGTAAATTGTGAAATGGTTATTTAATATATTGGTTGTCGAGTTTAATAAAATGGTTTGGAATCAAAAAATTTGGATATGAAAGAAAATGCAATGAAAAGATGGTGAACGAATTAAATGGGATGGAATCAAGTGTAACTTGAGTTGAAATCAATTTAAATGGTTATAAAGCTTAAGTAACTATTTATTCACATTAATATTGTAGAATTGCATAAGAAATGGATCGTTCGATGTAAATGGGACTTGATAAAATTCTATGAGTTAATATAAGTGAAATAGGATGATTTTGAAATCAATTGGAATGAATATGAGTTTGTTTTGCTTAAAATGAATTAAATATAAGCGAGTAAGCTGTAAATCACTTAAACTGAATGAAATGGTTGGAGAATTGGTTGTAGGAAATTGTAATAAGTGTCAGAACCTTATATGTGCTTATGGAAATTAGATAACATGCATTATATGTGAAATTTGTGTGTTAGCTATTGAAAGTAAGTGAAATGTTAATAAATTTCATATATTTAGTACTTATATGTTTGAATTGAGTAAGCACAGGTACCAGGAAGTCGCTTGGCTGGATTTGATCGCGCAAAATGCTAAAATAATAAGCCGCTTGCTTAAAAATGCTAAATAAAGGTACGCCTACGCAATAAAATAGGAAATATGAACTATTTTTTTTTTCCGACCGGGTGGGTCGATGTATATATATTTATATCTCTTGTCAAATTGCAAAAGCTCCTCCGTACAAAGGAGACTCTGCCAAAAAATTTCGAAAATTTTCGGAGTTAGAATTTTTTTTTGAAAATTTTGAGAAAATTTTAGTTAGCAACAAAACAATTTCAAACTGAAAATTGAAATAAATTAGTGGATGAAACTAATGTAAAATAATGATATGAATCAGTTATAAATGGAAGATAAAATTCAATATTCAGAGTTGAAGATAAATTGAATTCATATGGAAATGGGAGAACCAATTTGAATAGAAGTAGTTATTAACTAAAGTGGTGAAGTGAAAATAAATATAAGAAGCGTATAAAATACTTATATTGAACTTAAGAAGAAATTATGAAATTCTTAAACAATATGGGTGTCGGGAAAATATACTGAATAAGTATTTGAGTGAAGATTAAATAAAAATATATGAATACGGCTTGAATGAATAGATACTAAAAAATTTGTAAGGAGTTAAGTAAATGTTTTGAAAGTTGTAATTGGATATTACTGCTAAGTAGAATATGCAGGTATTATGAGGGAAAGGAAAATTGGTTTTGATTTCAGATGATAAATTTGAATTGCTCGACAAAAAGGTATGTGTTTAAATTTCAGTATGAAATTTGATTGGGTTTTTGATCTAGCCACTTGGCTTTGGTTTTCTTTTAAAATCAGGGGCCCTGTAGTGGCATTTTGTAGTTGTACGAGCTAGCCACGCAAAGGAGAAGCTGACAAAAAATTTCGAAAATTTAGGGAGTTAGAAAAATTTTGAGAAAATTCTGATAATTTTAAATTTGGTTTCAAATTGAAATTTGAATGATTGAGCAAATAATATTGTTTGAAAACTATGGGAGAGTTTGGGAAGATAATAAGAATGATAATGGGTCTTCTATAAAAGATAGTTGGTAGGATATTGAATTGTTGGTTTTTGGAAAAGTAAACGGGTATTGGACCATTCTTCCTAACTAGTAATTTCGGGGATGAAATTCTTTTAAGGGGGAGGAATGTGACGACCCAGAATTATTGAGCATTTGAAAATGGGAATATTTAATTTATTTTAAATAATTGAAAGGTTAATTTTAACTTGAATTACAAATATCACTATTTATTTATTGAATTTAAAAATTGGAAATTCGATAAAATATGGAATCTGGGATTTTAAGCCTGTTAAAAATAATTTGAAGGCTTACAAAATTTATATTGATAATACTGAAGATAACAGAAGTATTAAAATTGAATTTAACAGTGATTTGGTCAGTTTTAAAATTTTATCGTTTTAAATTGAATTTAAAAATAGCCTTCCGAGGCACAGTCTCGAAATTCGATGAAACCCATTCCATTGGATCCATAATAGTGTATTATTATCAGATTTCAAATTTCGTAGTGTTTAAAGTTGTTGTGTTAGCGTACGGCATATAAACGCGCTGAATTTTATATCGAAAATTCAAAATGATTTCGTTCTTTCTCAACGAAAAAAAATAAATAAAATAAAAATATTAATGTTGCCTGCCTCTTTCCTTTCCTTTTTAAATCATGAAATCTCTTTTTTATTCTAGGCTTCCAAATCGAATCAAATAAAACCCATATCTTCGTTCCTTCTCTTGCAAGCTAAAGGGAAAAAAAAGGGATTGCTTATACTTATCTTCCATCTCACACTTCTCGTTCCTTCTAAAATTTTCCTATTCCTTCCTTGTTTATTCAATTCGATTCCAGTCATTATCGAAAAAAATGGTCGAAACTAAAAGAAAGAAATCGAAGTTTCAGCTATTAAAAAAAAAGGGTTTTCATGTTACGAGAAGGGGCGAATTCTATCGCGAGCTCTCCTTCATGCTCGCCAAGTGTTCAAGATCATTGGGCGCGAGCATCAAGCGGCGTCTGGTGGATCATGATGAGCAAGGGCTCGTTTTCAATCGATGGTGGGATTGCCTTCGCGTGGTCGTCGCTGTCGTAGGTGGCTCGTACGCGAGCGCGGTGATGGAGCAAGGGCGCGATTGTCTAAGTGAAAAAGGGGCTCGACCTGGAAGTGATGAGCCACGGTAGCACGAGGCAGTCGCGACTATCTGGAGGGTTGTGATGTAGGCAACAACGATGGTGAGAAGGGAGCTCGACTTAGAAGGGGATTGCGGCGGCTTCTCGATGTGTTCGAAGTCAAGATGTAGAGTGGGTGTGCTCGGGTCTGATCAATAAGGTAATTAAATTTTATTTTAGTTAAGGAAGTTTAAACTCTTTGTATTTAATTTGTCCATTTATCAATTATCAGCATATATGTATATATAACTCAGTATTTTGTTTTTCAGAAAGAAAAAAAGGAGATGTTTACTGTTTAATTTTAAAATTTCAGAAGTTAAACTTATATTTATACTAGAAATTTATATAAGACTTTGGAAGAAAATTTTAGAAGGGATTGGTGATAAAATTGTACAGTTGACTTATTTAATTTATTTGGTTACTAAAAAAAAGAAAAGAGAAGAATTAGTTTAAAACTAATTAATAGTTAAGTTAAATAAATAAATTGTTTGACAAATTCAAATATTAATAAATTATATAATATTTATACATGGTCAAAAATTAAGAAGAAAGCAAGCTTGATTTGGGAATGGATACTAATAAATAAAAGGTGAGTTAATCTCACTCATGTGGGTAAATATAAATTTAAATGGTTAAATTTAAATAATTGGTTGAATGGTTGAATTGATTTGATGTGCTCTATTATAATATATAATACATCTTGGAATGATTGATTTTCTGCATTATATAGCGGATGAGATGCTATGCGTCGCATAATAGTGGATGACATCATATTAATCCCATATACCGCGATATTCCACCTCGAAGTGGAATTGGTATTGTGCTAACATCTGTGGATGCAGGGAAACAGATTGGAGGGATCCAACTGGATTCCTCAACATTTATTTAAATTATTTAATATTCTCTGTTGTGATTACTTGATATTCTATGATGAATTATATTGGAATATTGAATGTTATAGTTTGCTTGAATATATTTCGGTACACTAAGTTATCAAAATATATAGAATTGGATTTTTGAAAAGAAAATAAAGAGTGAATTTTTATGTAAAATAATTATAGAAAATTTGAATAAATTTAAGAATGAATTGGAAAAGAAATAAAGTGATTTTAAAATTTAAATAAATAAATTCCGAGTATGGAAAAGGAGAATTTGAATAAACAGAGAAATAACAAAGAAATAATAAATTTTAAAACTTAAGTGACCTTATTTAAAGGAATAAAGAATTATTTTAAAATTCAAGGTTTAAAATTATTTAAAAGGATAACAAAGGAATTTTTGGAAACCTAAAATTGGTATTTTTCAATTAAAAGATTTTAAATCATAAGTAAGAAATAAAAATTTGAAGTTAATGGTTTTGGAATAAATTAAGTACGCGAAGAAATTTATTTCAAAATGAAGTAAATCGGGAGTCAATTTGGAAATTGTTCTAAGTGTTTGGAATCGGAAACTTATTCTGTAGAAGAAAGATAGTTTGAAACTGTTTTCAAAAAGGAATTGAAAAGTGGAAACATATCTTGCGAAGATATTTTGATAATAATAGATAATTTGGAGAAATTATTTATGGTTGATGGATGTTTGTGAACGTTAATTGATAGCTAAATCACCGACTATCAATATTGACCAATGCGCTGATCGTTTCTTCGAAACCGGGATCGAGATTTATTTCTCGAAAACCACTTCGATCCGGTTTGTATGTTTCGTGGGAAAAACGAGTTTGGGGTCGAAGGTGGAGCAGTGAAGTGCAAGGGCTAGTCGCTACTATTCCTGAGGATATTTCCAAACTGGATGTAGTAAGAGTAGTGCCTTCGGTTCCATTTGAACCTGGGACGGACATGTGTGGATGAATTCTTTCAGAACATCGTTAGGTGGACGATGAGCATTCTAAGTGAAACGTTCTAAAAGGCAACACTTAGCCTCATGCCTCATCAACCAGGTATGACTGAAAATTAGGGGTTATGCAACAAGGCTAGGTGGGTAGCACCCATTTCAGGGTGAGGTCATCCCTTTCTAGATGTCCCTTTGATTTCGGTTTAGTGGTGCGGTTGCTGATCACAACCATGGAGTGATCTTACTCGAGATTATCCAGTAAGGGGTAATCCCGGTCTTGTGTTGCAGGGGGTCGAGAGTGATTCTCGGTACGGTGATCTAGACTATGTACCGTGACAGGTGGTACCCCAGTGCCTAGTCATTAGTTGGAAATCCATCCCCCTGCGCACCTTGTACGAGTTTTGTTTGTATTACGCACTCTGTGGCTAGTAGCTGGAATTTAATAATGTAACAATTTCATCTATTTTAATAAGTATTTGTAAATAAACCCTATTATAATATCAGAGGATTTTAATAAAAAATCTTTTAGCTATCGTAAGGTAAAAACCCGACATGCTTAAAAAGACTTTGAAACTTTAATAATCAATTTGAGTGTGATTTCTCACGCTGGTATTCCAGACTGACTCGGGTGTTATTTAACTGTAATGCTCGGGTTAGACCGAGTATTATAGGATATGATGTTGTGGAGCTCAGAAGACGAGCTGGATGGCGATACGTACTCCCTTACTTGATTATTCTTCTGCTGTATATCAAGTTGTATGTTATTGATGTTGTTGAACTCTGATGATGTACTCTGATGATGTATGTACAAACGGATATAGTATTTGTTTTGGTGTAAAGATCTGTGATTATCTATTATATTTTATTCCGCTGCGATGGTTAGATTCTGATGTTGTTTTCTATATTCTTCTTCTACCTCTTCTTCTTTAACCCTAATGGTTCGTATTTCTGTTCAACTTGTGTTGATTGATGCAGAATAGTGTTGACTCAAGGGGTACGGATTTGTGGGTCGTTACACTTATGGATAGAATTTTTCATGATAGAGTTTCTATTCCTTCTCATATCATATTGAAATTCATTCAAATCATATTACCATGCTCTCAAAATTTGGCAATTTTGAACATGATGACCCACACATGTTCTTAACAAAATTCGAATAAGTATGTGCAACAACCATTAAATCCAACAAGTGATGATGTAATCAAACTTCGGTTAATTTCATTTTCCTTTACCGATTACATTGAAAATGGTTATACAGTTTACCTTCGAACTCGATTAAAACTATGGGCGAATTCGTTAAAGTCTTCTGAAAAAAGTTCTACCACTTGGAGAAAACAAAGAAAATACGAAACAAAATTGTCAATTTTCATCAATTCAGGGGGGAATTTTTTGGAAAATACTTTGAAAGATTTAAAGAGTTTTTGATAAAATGTCCACACCATACTTTTGAAAATAGAATCTTTGCCAATTCTTATATGGTGGACTTGAAAATAGTTCACGAACCATGCTTGAATTGATATGCTAAAGCAATTTTTCGCCCAACAACATGACGATGCTTGGCAATTCCTCAAAAACTTGGCCGAAAAGTCAAACCTATGAGAACGTTCTTACAAAAAATCCATTTATTCACGATCGAGCGCACACTCGATAGGATCATCGTCAGCTTTGGAAGCTAAAATCGATGCAATGATCAATATATTCGGTAATGTTTTCTCATCTACGCAAATGAACCAAGCTTCCCAACCAATGTGTTATAAATGCATCGATCTGAACAACATAACCGATCAGTGTCCTAATTCATTAGAACAACTAAATGCTTTTAACAAGGTTTAGAATGACCCATTTTCTCCAACATATAATCCCGGTTGGAGAAATCATTCTAACTTTGCATGGAACCAAAATAATTCTAACATGAATTTGGTTCGTCCCATTTTCAAGCATTTTCGAATAATGCTTCGAATCCTTCTTTTTAGCCCAACCACTTTCAATAAAATTTTGCGGGTCCGTCTCAAAATCAACTGCAACAATCTTTTGCTCCTCAAGGCGATAAACAGTTGATTTCACTTGACAAAAGTTTTTATTCTTTGGCTAAAGCAACCACTCAAAACCTCCAATCAAATAGCAATTTGCAAAATTTGTTAATCACGTACTTGTAGAATACGAGTTAGTCGATTGCCAAACTTGATGCAAATGAGTCAATTAGCAACCTCTGCAAGTGAACGTGAATGAGGCACATTTCCGAATTCTAAAAGTCAAAATATGAATTTGAATCAAGTCCATGTCGTTCAAGATAGCAATGTGAACCAAATGAATGCAATCACGACTTCGCGCTTTAGTAAACAGATTGATAACCAAGTGGACAATCCAAACGATTTACTGAAAGCTCATCTTGACACTTCAAAAACGACAAAGGACTTAGGTAAAAACATTGGATCAAAGACTAAATCAAATTCTAATCCATATTCTTCTTCTACTCAAGTAGATCTACCGATTGGGTATCATGTTTCGTTTCCACATCGCCTTCGACCCAGGAAACATTTCGATCAAATGGAAAAGATGTTGGAAATCTTAAAACAAGTCAAAGTTACCATTCCTCTTCATGATAGCATTCAATAAGTCCCAACTTACGCTAAGTTTCTCAAGGACTTATATACTCAAAAACGACACACTTATGCACCCAAGAAAGTTTTCTTAATTATCGGTCTTAGCGAAGTTTTTTCTTAATCAATTCCTGTAAAATACAAAGATCCTGGATATCCGACGATCTCATGCATGATAGGAGACAAGATGATTAATAAATGCTTACTAGACTTGGGTATGAGTGTCAATTTGATTCCTTATTCAGTTTACTGGCAATTTGGCTTAGGTGAACTAAAAAAGATAAAAGTAACTCTTTAATTTTCCGACCGTTTGATAAAGAAACCCGTGGGAGAAATCGAGGACATACACATCAAAATCGGTCAGTTCATATTCCCCGTCGATTTCATCATTCTAGAGACACAATCCATGAACAATCCAACGAGTCAAATTCCATTGATTTTAGGTCGACCTTTCTTGGCTACTTCAAATGCTCTAATCAATTTTTGAAATGGTTCAATGAAAATTTCTTTGAAAACATGACTTTGGATCTTGACATCTTTAATCTTGAAAATCAATGAACGAATCACTTGATCAGATTTTGGGAGTTAGCTCCATATAAGAAAATTTTAACAACCAAACAATTGACCCTAACCACGAATGTGAGACTGAATACTTACAACTGTTTCGAGATGAGCCTAATGAAATTGAAATTGCGCTTCCATTTGTACCCCTTATTATTGAGTCAGAAATCTAACAGAATTATTTGATTAAGAAACTTCTTCGGTTGAAACTCAATCCTCTTCCTAATCACCTTACGTACGCATACTTAGATGACAACGAAATATTTCCTGTCATAATCTCTTCAAAACTTTCTCTTGATCAACAAGCATCTCTTCTTTAAATTCTATTGAAAAACAAAGAAGCAATTGGATGGTTGATTACTAATATAAAGGGAATTAGTCATGTCCTTATTCAACATCATATCCATTTAGTTGACGAAGCCATGCCTGTTTGTGATGCACAACGAAGGCTAAATCCAAAAACGAAGGATGCAGTTCAAGATAAAATTCTTAAACTTCTCGTTAACGGAATCATATATCCCATTTCTGATAGTTCGTGGGTAAGCCCAATTCATGTTGTGCCTAAAAAGTCTAGACTTACTGTTATCAAGAACGATGCTAACGAACTCATTTCAACTCGTTCTCAAATAAGTTGGTGTGTTTGCATTGATTATCAAAAATTAATTGCTAGAACATGGAAAGATCACTTCCCTCTTCCTTTCATCGACCAAATGCTTCAACGATTAGCCGATCATGAATTCTATTGCTTTCTTGATGGTTACTCCAGTTATAACCAAATTCCAATCGCTCCCGAAGATCGAGAAAAAATGACTTTCACATGTCCTTTTAGCACTTTAACCTATCGACATATGACATTTGGCCTTTGTAATGCTCCTGCTACTTTCCAAAAATGCATGGTCAGCATTTTCTCAAACATGATCGAACACTTTCTGGAAGTGTTTATGGATGATTTCTCCATCTTTGGAAACTCTTTTTCCAAGTTCTTACACCATCTAGAGTTGGATCTTAATCGACGCAAGGATAAACACTTAACGTTAAATTAAAAAAAATGTCATTTCATGGTCAAATATGGCATTGTCCTTGTGCAGGTTATTTCAAACAAAGGCATCGAGGTAGATAAAGCAAAAGTTGACGTAATTACGAATCTACCCATTCCAAAATCTGTCAAGGACATTCATTTATTTCTATGACACGCTGGTTTCTATCGATGCTTTGTGAAAGACTTAAGTAAATTTGCTCGACCTCTGATGACTCTTCTTGGAAAAGACGTTCCATTTGACTTTATTTCTGACCATGTTTCTGCTTTCGAACATCTTTGAAATGCACTCATTTCCAATTCCATCATTTTCTCACCCAATCAGGATCTTCCTTTTGAAATAGTCTGTGATGCTTCTAACTTTGCGGTTGGTGCTGTCATAGGACAACACATCAACAAAATTCTTCACGTCATCTACTATGCTAATATGACACTTAATGATCCTCAACTTAATTACACAACCACCGAAAAAGAACTTCTTGCGGTAATTTTTGCACTCGAAAAGTTCTGACCTTATTTGATTGGCTCGCACATTACGGTTTACACTGACCACGCCGCTTTAAGGTACATTTTCACTAAAAAGGATGCGATGTCTCATTTAATCATTTTTATTTTTCATGGTCTGTTTTTGCATTTTTTTTCTAAAAAATAAATATCAATTTTTTTTCTTTTTAGCATATTGATTTACTTTTGAAGAAACACTATAAGATAAGTATACGTTTTAAGTTACTAATTTGAAATTTTTGAAAATTTACTTGTCTCAAAAAGATAAAAGTTTTATTATAAGTAACTATGGTTTAACTAGTATATAGGAAGGTTCATAAGTGATAATTATGAATTACATCCTAATTGTAGTCTTTGTTTAAAAGAGTGGTTGATTTAAAGTAAAGACGATAACATTTTTGATCATCTAAGTTAAGTGATGCTAAGATGATTTTGCATAACTCGCTCTTTTCAAAAAAAAAAGTTTTTATAAAAATAAGAAACACCTGGAGTCAAGTGTTCACATGTAAGCATGTACACTCGCCATGCTCTGTACCCTACTCACATAAGCCCGAAAGGCAGTGCATGATCGGTATATCTGGCCTAGTTTATCAGATTTGGTGTATGTAAATAAAATAAAAATAAAAATAATAAACATCTAGAGTCATGTGTTCATATGCAAGTATGTACACTCGCCACGTTCTATACTCTTCTCACGTAAGCTCATAAAGCAGTGCATGATCGATATATCCTGCCTTAGTTTATCTGAGTTAGGTGTGTAAATAATAATAATGTTAATGCTTTTCAAAAATAGAGAGAGCAAGCAATTGAAATCCACGCACTATCTTCACTTATTTGATGTGACTTGTTATTCAAAAGAAATAAAAATGCCACTTTGCGAAACTTTGATAATCAACTAAAGGATTAATTTCATAGTTGCACTTGTTATCAACGAAACAACTAGCCAAACTTAAGTCTAATTGTGATGATAACTTGATTTTTGTTGGAGGTTTTGATGAGTAAATGGACTAAAATTTCTTGATAATGACCAAAACTTATATTTAACTTACTCGTGTTAATTTAAAAGTAATTGTAAATATTTGTGAAAACTTGCATCATGTAGTCGCATTAGGATTTGCATATCACATTTGGATTTTGTGGGTAGTATCCGTCAAAAACCCTTATAAGACAACACTCGTCCTACTAGAAAACACCTAGAGGTTTAATAGCTTATTGCATACGCTTAATGCAATCGTATTTCCTAGAAACAGATTTATCTTAGTTATAGTTTATCCGAGGATGAATAAAAGGATAAGTATGAAAGTATTTAATGTGCATGTAAAAGTGTATATATTTACTTCCATATTTAGTCTTCTTTAATTAAATAAATAAGAATATTAGAGTATTTCACATGTTTAAACCAAAAGTTAAATTGTTTTCAAATCATCATTTATTATTCTTCATTTGAGATGCAAAATGAATTTTGTCAATGAATTAATTTTGAGAAAATTTATTTGCATATTATTTTTTTTTTGTAGGAAATAGAGTGAAAACATGAAGAGCTTTCATGGATGAATGCATGCACACATGTTTAAAGCTAATGAAGAAAAGAAATAAAAGAATTCATGCAATATGGAGGAGCCTACATGCCCACTAACTAATGGCCCATAATTAAAGTAACATGCACATGTTAAAGGAGGCTTAATGGAACGTTCGTAGGGATTAATTTATTCTCTAGTGATTACTTAGAGGTTACACTGTCTAAAGGGCATTTTTGGTAGTCCTTTAAAATATGAATTAGGATTTTAAGCATATATAATACCTCTTGTGTTTCATGTAATCTTCTTCTTCTTTTTATGCAATAAATAGCCACATATCAATGAAAAATAAAATGTGTTGTGATGAATCTCAAAACAATTCAAAATGAAACTCAAACTTAAAAAAACTTATTTCCACCATAAAATCTCAAGCCCAACTCAACACAACCCTGCCTGGCCCATTAACATAATCAAAAATGAATTTACTAAAATAAGACCGTTGTTTTCACAAATATGCTTGCTCTCGTCTTCACGATTTTCCCCAAATGAATTTTCAAAAAAATCAAAACTCGAAAAAAAATTCATGAATTGGTTGTAGTTTGTGGATAGAGGTTCGATCGCGAATAGCTGCACACGATGCTAGGTCCTGGTTTCCCTGGGTTTCATGGCGACAACAACAAATTGGTGGAGTTCGTTTGTAACGCCCTGTCTTTTTGGATGCTTTAAGCAGACACACACGTCAACTTAAACCATACAAAGAGGCAGATTGTTATTAGGGTAAATAAGAAAAAAGAATGAAATAAAACAAATACAGAATCTCACAGCGGAATGACAAAATATAATAATCAAATAACAGTTCATAAAGCTGTTTATAAATAAATTTGATTACTAATACAATACAGAATTAGAGTTATAGACAACAAGAATAAACAAATAAATGCAGCGGAACAACATGATGGAGTGGAATAAATATCATAAATAATAATAGCACAAATCTTCATCTTCGTCCTCCAGAAATAAAGTCTTCAAAATCCAGAAATGCTCAGGCTGCCCCGAGCGAATTGAAAAGACAAAACACTCGATTCAGAACTACAAGATCATATGTAAGTTAAATCAATAGTAAAAATGAGTGTGATGGCGTCAGAGATGTTTACGGAGTTTGAAGTCTCTTATCCAGTGTCTAACATGAGTGCAGTAACTTAAGAGATGTTCGGAATTCACATCTCCTAAGGATTCGTTAAACTATCTACTATGTAGTACAATATGCTAAAGTAAAAGTATTAAAATAGCGTTAAGGCGTTACCCATATCCCCTAAACACATTTTATATATTCGCATAGTCTATACAGTACCGTACGTAAACCTCCATAAACTGGAGGTTTACCCAGATGACACTCCATAGGTATGGTACTTGTAGAAGGTGCGTTAGGGCATGTGAACACGGCACTCGAGGCAATGCCAAGGTAGATATACCAATTGCGGATCCTGACTGGTGCTAATGCATAGCAGCTACTATCGCCCACCTCGGAACACACTCCAAATCAAAATCAAGGGGTGGCCACCAAATCAATCACAAAGCAATAGATATGGTATCGAAGAAACGTGTCCGATATAGTTATTAAAGTCATATCACAAATCACTTGGCCCGACATGGCTCCTGTTTTTAGTCACATCTAAGTGACTCACTGGAGTCAGGGTCACGTCATACCTTATAGAAATCGTTCACTAAACCATCCTACTTCTTTTCTAGAATCTCCACCACGTACACAGTTGTTAAAGTGGTTTTCAGTATTGACAGAGAGTACGACAATATTCGATCCCGGTCTCTTTAATAACCCAATGCTTATAACACACTAGATGGTTCTTTTACGTTTCAAAAAAATCAATTCACAATTTATGTCAAAATTTCATATTCAATTTCAAATCACATCTCTGTCGAAAATCATATTCACTTCAAACCATATTCACTTTCAAATCATATCGTTTCCAAAATCATAATTTCTTCAAAATCATATTTCCAAAATAGGTTAATTTGTTACTTAAAAATTATCATATTCAATTAATTATAACATTTAAATCCCAACTTAGGTTATAACATTATTTAACCGTATTCTCTTTTAAACCAATGGATTGAACATAAACACTTCCACTTACTTAGTTTGGAAATATAGGAAATAGTTTAAATAGTTATAAATAGTTTAAAATAGTTGATTACTTTAAAGTGGCTTAATTATAAATTAAAGATACTGTTAATTTGATTTAAGATAGTTAAATAGATTTGAAATAGATTAATTATAAATAAAATAGATTAAATAGCTTTAAAATAGATTAATTAGATTTAAAATAAGTTAAAATGGATTAATTAGTTTTGAAATAAATTAAATGGTTTAAAATAGGTTACATTGATTTAATATAGTTAACATAGGCTAAAATAGTTTAATGATATTGAAATCTTAATAATTAGGAATTTTAAAATAATATATTTTTAAAACAGTTTATATTAAATATAAAATTTGGAGTTTATATAAATTTAACCATTCATTGTATTTCAACATATCTGGACCATTTCACATTTTCAAATCACAAACCCAATTTCAATCTTTCAATTCAAACTCTCAATAAAAAAATTAAATTTTATATTGCTTTCAAGCCATGTTTGAAATATCAATTTAAATTGGTCACATTCCAATGTATTTCAAAGTTATATTTCAAACAAATTCAATAACTCAATTCTGATAAAATTTCATTTATACTTAAAAATTCGACTTTCAACTTTCAATTTAATTTCTTAAAGCAATTCTTTAGACCCATTTCACATTCAACATAAAACTTGATTTTTCAATAATGATTCAGTTTACATAAATCAAAATTTTATTTCAAAACATCATTTAATTAAATTTGAAAATTAAGGATTTCAAACCATTTAATTTAACCAATCCGGTGTTCATATATAATTCTCTACCCTAGGGTCAAGTGATACGGAAATTTATCATTTCATTAAAATTTTACGATAATATATCATTTCAAACTGTAATCCCGAATTTAATATTAAAATCCATAAAATCGCTCGAGTATACTATTTCAACCCATAATGATTTTTTCTTAATCTATAGATCATTCGGGTATGTATCATTTCAACCCATAGTGATTTTTAGTAATAACCAAGGGAACTTGCAGAGTGATGGTATTTCATAAATCAATATAGCATCCAATCATCCAATAAATAATTCAAATATCCATCACAATCATCATCCAATTCAACTAATAAATATCATCAATTTACAGATTATTATATACAGAAAGTTTACTGGCAATTTAAATTCAATAATAAATTAAATGACAATTTAATTCAAGATAAATTCAAATTAACAGAAATAGAAATTTAAATATACCAAACAACCATAATTAAATTCCTGATCACATCACAAATTTAATTTAACTAACAAAAGAAATTTTAGAAGTTGTGAGTGGGTCAAAACACTCACCTTCGAATTTAAATCGAATTTAAATCCAAATTAGGCCCAAAAATTCAAACGGTCTCCGAATTTTTCCAAACCCACGTCAAATTGTCACGGATTCCGATACGATTCCAGCAAAACAAACCGCACGGGAATCTGACCTCGTATGTGGAAATTGTTAACATTAGAAGATAAACGATTTTAAAATACGAATTAAATAAAAGGACGAAGGCGAACCAACAGAAATTTGCCACGTTGCCCCACATCACCACGTCAACATTGTCTACGAAGAAAACTTAGCCTGCAAAACCACGTTCGAATGCGAACGACGCCGTCGTCGATCGGTCATCCACGGTACCCCGTGACTTCCGCCCCTAATCCAGACAACAAGTTGCCATCACCGCAGCCAATGGCCATCTCCTACTCGAACCCGATCGACCAAACCTCACGGCGCCGCCGTTAGTCACAAACCGTACTCGAATTTTAGCCGACAATTCGACCGTCAACACACCACACAACCAACGCCGATGAACTCCATTCGTCAATCTCCACCCATCCCTACCCTCTAATCGACGATCGGCCAAAGTTGATCGCGATGGTACGGACGACCGCGATTTGTTCTGGACAAACAGTGTTTCAAATCGAAAAACGAATTACAAATCTGAGATGCGCTCGTCGTGAGCTTCAAATTGATGTATAATTCGATATAGTGTTTGGAGTGTGATTTTCAATTTGATTTTTGATTTGGATTTGCAAATTAAGAATTAGGGTTTGCAGCCATTGGGAAGAGATAAGCAAATGGAACTGTAAGTACTGAAATCAGAAATAATAAATGACCTAGGGTTTATAACGATCTATTTATAGGCAGAGGTGAAAATTGAAAGAATGTGGAAGATTGGTTTGGAAAGTTGAACGATGAACAACCCGCAAAGCACGTTTCGCTTCCGGAATGAAAATGGATCATCCCATATATCAAAATAAATTTTTTTGATGATTTTAAACTCGGTGGAGCAGGTTTCAAGTCCTAATTCAATTGTATAAAGAAGTTATGATAAAATCAGCTTATTTCAAATTGATTTCAATTAAATTGATTTCTAAGCGTTTCGAGTCTGTACGATCAAACGACAAGTCCGATCGATACGAAACTGGAAATCCAACAAAAATTTACTGTTACGGATATGATGAAACTGGTTTCGTCGAAATTTGAGCCAGTGTCCAAAATGGCTATTTTCACATTAATTATCTAAATTAATATTAAATTAATTAACTCACATTTTAATTCAATATTTATCAACTAATAAATTTCATCATTTTTGGTTACTTAGACATTTATAATGATTCAACACAAGTTTACACATCAATTCAGAGTTTAAAAATTTACTAATTACAGTGTTCAATTTCAACTGTGACTAAATCCAATTAATTTTAATTTAATTTCAATAATTTGTTCAAATTTTGATTTCAGACTTCAACCAATTATTTAATCAAATAACATAGTTAATATTTGTTGATGCCTTATTTCACTAATAGGCTGCATTTCCGTCTTTTATCTATATTAACTACTGTATTTCAATTATACTGAATTTTGTCAATTTCACACATTAATTATAATTTAAAATCCCAATTAATTATTTTATCTTGTTTCATTCTTTTTATTACATCAATTATCATATTATGAATAGAATTTACATCGGTTACATCTTATTGAATTAACATTTTTCACCTACCAATTTAATCTACATTAACTGCAATAATTAAGTGAATTGATTGCAATTGATTTCAAATTAAATTTAATGAACTAAATAAATAGGTAACATAACAATAAGTTGTCACCATTAACCTTTCATTACACTTATAAGTTTATTATTTTCAAACAAATGTTACAATTACTTACATAACGCAGATTTTTATTCAATTACCATTAGCTATATACTATTTCACAAATTAGTTCAATATTTACATTTGTTTTTCTTATATTCAATTTATAACCAAGTATAACACCCAAATCACTTCAATTAATTGGAACTTCACTCAAATGGTTAATGATTAACTTTAATTAACATTGTTTCATTTTTATTTCATTATTAAATTACGAATTTTAATTATCGAAAATTACGGGTCTTACATCGTGAATTTGGGTTTGTGGCGGCGTTCAAATTATTGATTGGTGGTTCGGTGATGTAGCACTGTGGTTTGGAGTTTGGGCTTAAAGTGGAGATAGCGGTAGTTTCGGAAAATGGTGGACTGTGGGGTTGTGGTATGATGTTTGATATGGTTGTGTTGAGGCCTGATGGTGGTTGTGTAGGAAGGTTGTGGAGAAGTGGTCGAACTCTTGATGTGTATGCAAGTGATGTAGCAAGTAGGCAGTTTAAGGTGGAGCTAAACTGATGTCAGTTGAGGGTAGGTTGTAGATGGTATTAAGGCAGCAAGGTGGTGCTGCGATGAAGTCAAAGGAGCGATTGTGGGTCAGGGAGTTGCTATGTTGTATTGCCAGGCAGAGTGTGTTGTGATGAAGTCAGGGTTTCTGTAATGCTTATGGCAGTGAGTTGTGGTTCATGTATAGGGTAATGTTGTGAATTGATGTAGTTTGTTGTCTTGGGGAGATTGTTCAAAGCAGTGTGTATGGTTTTGGTCTGAAGGAGGTCAGTTGTGCATTGAAGTATGTAGGCTGACAGTACAGGTTTGAGCAATGGTAGAGGGCAGTTGATGGTTGTGCTGGTGATGGATGAAAGATGACAGTAGGATAGTTTGTTGAATGATGGTTGTTCTTGTGATGGTTTGTTGAATTATATGTGAAGTGTTGATTGAGTTGTTTCGTACGATGGTTATATGCAGAAGTGTTGGTGGTTGTATGTGTTTGGTTGGGAAGGTGGTTTTGACAGTTATGTGTAGTTATATAAGGCAGTGGCTGGAAGGTGATCACAGGCTATGTGAAAGTGAACAGATGGTTGTTGTAAAATGTTGATGATTGGGATGGTAGCAAAGAGTGGTTGTGGAGAAGAGGTATTGAATATGGTTAGTTATGATGGCTGTGTGATCGACATGGTATACAGTGGTTGTGAGAATGTATGTGGATGGAGGCAGTGATGTGAATTGTGGATGACTGCAGGGGTGGTTTTAAGGTTATAAGGGATAGTTAGGGGAAGGTTTGTGGCACTGAAATTTTGATGTTTGTTGAAGTAGTATTAGGGGTTGGTCTGACAGAGATGTGTGTCTGTTGAAGATGGCTGGATAGGGAAGGTGGTCTAAACTCTAAAGGGTAGGTGGTACAAGGCAGGTGTAGTTGAGGAGGTCTGTAAGAAATGAATTTGTAACAGAGTTATTTGAGCATGTAATAGTGAAGTGGAGTGCAACAATTAGAAATACGAAAGCATTTAGAAAGAGGTGGTGCAGTTAGAAAGAGTTAGAAAGATGAAGTTTTTGAACTGGAGTTAGAAAGATGCAAGTATATGCGATAGAAATGCAATGGTAAAGGCCGTTGCCCAGTTGATATGTAGTTTGATATATAGAAATGAAAGTGAGCACCGAAATGGAGGTTTGCAGAAAGTTGTTGCGGTGGTGTATGTTGTGACAGTGTGTCGGGGAAGTATTGTAGTGTAGAGGGGATGGACAACAAGTAAAGAGAAGTGGTGATGCAATGTACTGAAAATTTTGTGTATTTTTTGTGTAAATGAAATGCAAATTGATGTACAATATAATGTAATAAAAATGAAATGGAATATAATTTTGAAAATTGTTACAGAATAAAGAGAATGAAGGCCATTAGAGAGAGAGAACAATTTTATTGAATTAAGAGATCGCACTTACAATACAATCAAGCTCCATATTTATAGACTACTTATGCAGTGCAGATTACAATAATGTCATTTCTTATTTAGCATATTCATCCCTATTATTAATGTATATTACAACACTCCCCTTTGAATATGCGTATGTAAAGATGATAAGAGTAATTGCCTCATTAAAAACCTTGTTATGAAAAACCCAGTGGGAAAAAATCATAAACAAGGAAAAGAGTACAACATGATTTCATCTTTAAGTAACATATGTTTTATAATGTTACTACGAGGGCTGATTCTTCTGGATCAAGATAATGCCTCATTAAAACCTTACTAATAAAAACCCAGTGGGAAAAAATATTAGTGAAGGAAAAAGAGTACATTATAGCGTATTTCATACGCTCCCCCGGATTATAACGCATTATTCAATTAGTTTGTTGATGCAGCCGACGCATACCAATTTTGTATACCATCTTCTGAAATGTTGATTTTGGAAGCGCCTTTGTGAATAAGTCTGCTGGATTTTCTTGGGATCGGATTTATTTCACTTCTATCTTATTATCCTTTTGTAGCTCATGTGTGAAGAAAAATTTAGGAGAAATGTGTTTCGTCCTATCACTCTTAATGTAACCCGCTTGAATTTGAGCTACACAAGCTGCATTGTCTTCATAAATAATGGTTGACCTTTTCGTTACTGATGGAAGTTGGCAGCTTTTTCGAATATGCTCAATCGGTGATATTAGCCAAATACATTCTTTACTTGTTTCATGTAGTGCTAGTATTTCAGAGTGATTGGATGATGTTGCTATCAATGTTTGTTTTGTAGATCTCCATGAAATTGCTGCATTGCTGTTATTAAATACATATCCAGTTGGTGATCTTGCTTTATGTGGGTCAGAAAGATAACCTGCATCAGCATAGCCAACTAGATTTGGATTATTGCCAGTGTTAGAGTAAAATAAACCCAAATTTGTCGTTCCAGAAGATATCTCATGATATGTTTTATACTATTCCAGTGTCTTTTTGTTGGTTCTGAACTGTATCTTGCTAGAAGATTTACTGAAAATGCAATATCTGGTCTTGTGCATTGGGCCAAATATAATAATGCACCATGACACTAAGATATGGCACTTCCGGACCAAACACATTCTCTTCTTCTTCTTTTGGGCGGTAAGAGTCCTTTTTAATATCTAAAGATCTAACAACCATTGGCATACTAAGTGGATATGCTTTATCCATTTGAAAACGCTTTAGAATTTTTTCAATGTAGTTTGATTGATGGATTAATATGCCATTAGTACTATGCTCAATCTGTAAACCGAGACAGTGTTTAATTTTGCCAAGATCTTTAATTTCAAATTCCTTCTTTAAATAATTTATTGTTTCATCAATCTCTTCTGGAGTCCCAATCAAATTTATGTCATCAACGTAAACTGCTAAGATAGCAAATCCCTTTACCGATTTCTTTATAAAGACACATGGACAAATGAGATTGTTTTCGTATCCTTCTTTTACCAAATATTTACTAAGACGGTTATACCACATCCTTCAAGATTGTTTCAATCCATATAGTGATCGTCTTAGTCTTAATGAGTACATGGACTTTGATTTTGCTTCAGGCAATTTATATCCATCTGGAATTTTCATGTAAATGTTGGTATCTAATTCACCGTAAAGATAAGCTGTCACAACATTCGTTAATCTTATATCGAGTTTTTCAGAAACTACAAGGCTTATCAAATATCGGAATGTTATGACATCCATGACAGGGGAGTAAGTTTCCTTAAAGTCAAAACCTGGTCTCTGCAGGAAACCTTGTGCGACAAGTCGTGCCTTGTACCTCACGACTTCATTTTTATCATTTCGTTTTCTAACGAATACCCATTTATAACCTACCAGTTTAACATTTTCTGGTGTTTACTCTATTGGTCCAAATACACCATGTTTTTGAAGTGAATCTAGTTCCACTTGGATAGCATCTTTCCATTTTGGCCAATCGTGTCTTTTTCGACATTCATTTATGCTATTTGGTTCATTATCATCATTCTCATTATTCTCATTATGGTCTTGACTTTCAATTATTTCAGTAGCTACTGCGAATGAGAATACATCATCAATTATTATTTTACTTCGATCCCATATTTCTCCGTAGTTCCTATAAAATATTGAGATCTCATTATTATTAGGTACCATTTTATCGTTGGAATCTTCTTTTATCTCTTATGGGATAATATTTCCTTCCGCGCTTCTAGGAGAATTGGGATTTTCATTTGAGTGATCTTTTTGATCATTTATAACCTCTTCAGGAGGTTCCTTAATTGATGATTTTTCATTAGACTTTCTTTTTCTAGGCGCCAAGTCTTTTGAACCAATTGGCCTTCCACGTTTTTGTCTTGCTTTAGATTCATTTGCTGCTATATTTACTTTTGATCCTTCAGGGACATCAATTTTTGCTGGTGCATTTGCTGCTGGAATGTGCGATTTAGTTATTTTTGCAGTGTCACTAAGTGCATCCGGCAGTTGATTTGCAATATTTTGAATATGCAAAATTCTTTGTACCTCATATTGGCATTGTTTAGTACGTGGATCCAAATAAGACGTAGATGGATTATTCCATGATATTTCACGCCGTTCTACTGTAACGGTCTTTTCTCCCCCTAACGGCGGGAAGATTGTCTCATCAAATTTACAGTCTGAAAATCTTGCAGTGAAGACATCACCTGTAAGAGGTTCAAGGTAACGAATTATCGATGGGGAATCAAATCCCACATAAATTCCCAACTGTCGTTGAGGACCCGTTTTAGTATGAAGTGGGGGATTAATAGGTATATGCATAGCACAACCAAATTTTCATAAATGTGAAATATTTGGTTGAAATCCAGTTAAGAGCTGTGATGGTGAAAGCTGATGATAAGCTGTTGGTCTAATTTTAACCAATTTCGATGCATGCAAAATTGCATGCCCCCAAGCTGAAACAAGTAGTTTTGATTGCATAAGCAATGGTCTTGCAATAAGTTGCAAGCGCTTAATTAATGATTCTGCTAGACCATTTTGAGCATGAACATGAGCTACTGGATGTTCAATTTCAATCCCCAATGATAGACAATAATCATCAAATACTTGAGAAGTAAATTCTCCAGCATTATCTAGTCGAATCGATTTAATTTGATGATCAGGGAAGTGTGCTCTCAATTTTATTATTTGAGCAAATAGCTTGGAAAATGCCAAATTTCTTGTAGAAAGTAAACAGACATGTGACCAACTAGTTGATGCATCAATCAATACCATAAAATATTTGAATGGTCCACATTCAGGGTGAATTGGGCCACATATATCACCTTGAATTCTTTGTAGAAATGTTGGAGATTCAGATGTGATTTTACTATATGAAGGTCGAGTGATTAATTTTCCTTGTGCACATGGGGCACATAAGTAATCACTTGGAAATTCAATTGGTTTGATAAATCATGTCCGTTTGAGTTTTTGGCAATTTTACGCATCATAGTTGATCCAGGATGACCCAAGCGATCATATCAAAGAATCAATGTCTTTGTATTTGTGAGCTTCTGGCTCATGTTTATAGAGTGAGATTCAACTATGCCAATTTTTGTAAAATATAAACCAGTTGAAATTGTACCAAAATTTTCTAGGATAAGCTTCTGGCTTTCAATTCTAGAAATAACACAAAGATATTCTTTGTTGTTTTCATTTATAGTTTCAATATGGTATCCATTCATTCTTATATCTTTGAAACTCAGCAAATTTCTTTTAGAGTTGCTTGAGTATAATGCATTCTGAATAAAGATATGCGTACCGTTTGGTAATATTATACGGGCTCTTCCGGACCCGTCAGTTATATTAGCAGATCCAGCTATAGTGGAGACTTTAGCTGAGAAATTTTCAGATAGTTCAGAGAAAAACTTCTGGTTTTTCAAAATTGTATGAGTAGTTCCACTATCTAGTAAGCATATATCATCACCCAAATGGCGTTCCATACTTTAAGAATTAAAGACAATGATTAGTCAATCATTAAAAATTTGTATGCATAAATAAATGTAATGTAAACAAACAAAGTAATATGATTAAAATAGGCTATTGATTAAAAACAACATCCACATTACACATTACTAGTACTGCAAAGGGAAATAAAACGAAAGTAATATGATTAAACGAACACAAACTTCAAACTGATTTATTGATGCAAGCTAATGAAATAAAACGAAAGTCACATAACAAACTTCAAGACATTACTAATTAATCAACTCGGTCATATCATTAATCATTGCACTTAGATTTTCATCATTAATGAAATTTCCATTGTCATCTTCGAAGAAATCATCTAACTTCAGGTTAGTGTTTTCAGGTAACTTTTCGGCATTATTTGCCTCAATATTCTTCGAGCGATGGTATTCTTCAACTGTTTTCTTCGATGATCTACATGTACGTGACCAGTGACCAGATCATCCACATCTATAACAAACTTCCTCATAATGCCTTTTATTTTCTGAAGCTGAATCATTGTTCTTTATAGGCTCAATTTTCTTTTGTTGCTTTTTAAAGTTGGTGGTATTGTTACCTTTAAAACCACCATAACCACCTCTGCTAGAGTTATATCCACGTCCATGACCATGTCCTCTACCTCGACCTCGACCTCGACCCCTACCTCTTCGAGAGTGGGCAAAATTAGCATTAACTTCAGGTAATGCAGTTGAACCAGTTGGTCTTGAGGAATGATTTTTTATAAGCAATTCATTATTTTGTTCAGCAATTAGTAAGCATTCTACGAGCTCAGAATATTTTGTAAAATGACGCTCTCGATATTGCTGCTGTAGGAGTATATTCGAGGCATGAAATGTTGAGAAAGTATTTTCAAGCATTTGTGCATCATCCACCTTTTCTCCACATAATTTCAGTTTAGAAGTGATTCTAAACATTGCAGAATTATATTCTCTTACGGACGTAAAGTCCTGAAACCTCAGGATCAACCACTCTTGCCTAGTGTTTGGAAGTATGACCGTCTTCTGGTGGTCATAACGCTCATTCAGGGAGTTCCATAAGTGGAGAGGGTCTTTTTCAGTCAAATATTCTGTTTTTAGATCGTCATGGATATGACGTCTTAAAAATATTAGAGCCTTTGCCTTGTCCTGCTGGGACATAGTATTGCCATTTTTAATGGCATTTTCTAAGCATTGAGATTGCAAATGAATCTCAGCATCCAGTATCCATGATAAGTAGTTGTCTCCACATATATCCAAAGCTTTAAATTCAAGCTTGGCGATGTTTGTCATTTTATGAACTGTTCATAAAATAAATTGCATAAGGTGAAAATATTCGCCACAACAGCATTCACTATATGTTTGTTTCCAGCTAAAAAAGGAAGGAAAAAAAATGGAAAGTCATCATTCATGGTATCAAACAAATATACCAAAAAAGAATTGTATCAACAAAACCAAACATTTGGATTTTGCAACTTTCATGTATTTATCAAATAAGAAAGGAAAGTCAGCTTTTGCGTATATTCCATTCCAAACTTTTGAATTTTATTTGGCAATAGATCCGCAAAGGGAAAAAAATAAAATAATAATATTGAATTCAGAAACCAAAGAATAAAAATAAGAGTGATACAAGAAAAGACATGAAAAATATAGAAGCGAACCCCAAACTAGCATGTGCTGACTTGATAGCTTTATCAAAAAAAAATGATATTGACAATTACCTTTTTGGAGAGGAAAAGTAACGAGTTTATAAAGAAATGCAAGAACAATTCCTTTACTTGCTGAGAAGTTGGAAAGTTTGAAGGTGAACAAGTTGAGGTCATGTTATAGAATAAAGGGAATGAAGGCCATTAGAGAAAGAGAACAATTTTATTGAATTAAGAGATCACACTTACAATACAATCAAGCTCCATATTTATAGACTTCTTATGCAGTGCAGATTACAATAATGCCCTTTCTTATTTAGCATATTCATCCCTATTATTAATGTATATTACAACAAAAATGAAGTTTTGTAGAATTTTTTATTTTAGTTTTATATATTTGCAAATGCAATTTCAATTAGAACATCAACAAGCAAACAAGCAAATGAAAGCAAAATTCACAAAAACACATAACACTACATAACTTCTTTTTTTAAATGCAAAATATCATACAAAACAAACATACAATAATCAAACAACAAATAACGCAAAGAATAAAAAATCAAATCAAATCAATTTCCCGGCAACGGCACCAAAAACATGGTCGAACGGCAAAATTTCTTATCGAGTTAGAAAATAGCCGATCAAATTTTAATTAAAATTAACCGCAAGCGCACGAAGTACAAAGTTAGTACGTAGGGAGCACGGGTCGATCCAAAGGGAATTATTTAGATTTTAAAATTTCTATTCAATTAATTTAACCAAAGTTGAGAATGTTGTTAAGCTAAAAACGAAAATATAAATAAACTAACAAAATAAAAGTGGATAAAAATACGGGAATTTGAAAGCAATTTAGAGATAAATCCACTCTCATGATCACATAAATCAACACAATATGAAATTATGATCTCTCTCTTTTAGTTATTAGTGAATTTAATTGATGTATTTATTATAAGTTTGGAATATTTATGCTATTAATTAGCCCAATATAAACCATCAAATTATATCATACCCATTAAACCATTTTTTTAACTCTCATGAAAATGAAAATAAACTTAAAAGTAAAATCTATTCTAAGCATGATCTATTAACTGTTGATTAGAATAGACCCTCAAATTTTGACTTTAAAATTCACTTTATTACCATAATCATATGTAGATGAAGAGATAATTTGTATTTTTGTTTGTTTAAGCATAGCCTATTTGATGTCAACAACATAGGCTATCAAATTCAAAGCTAAAAACCAAAGCTCAAACCATTTAACATTTTCATTAATCACGAAAAGAGATAAAAAAAATTTAGCAAACTATGTTGAATCTACATAATTAGAGAGCTTCATTACCCTTAAATTGAAGAGGTTTAGCCTCTCATATTTGTTATCACTTCAACAAATGTAGATCCCAACATGAAACAAAAAAATGCAAGCTAATTAAGCTAACTAAATTAAAATACAAGCTAATCTACTTGCATAAATAAATCTAAACTACTAACATGAAAGAAAAGAAAGCATGTAAACAGAAAAGAAAATGAATTAAAATGGCATAAAAAAGAAAATTACATTAAAGAATAAAATGGCTAAGTAGCCGTGAAAAAGAAAGAGAGCTTATATTTATTTTTGAGCCTCAACTGAACTTACTACAAGAGGAGGCTCAAAGGAGGCTAAGAGCTTAATTACAAAAACATATGGGGTATTTAAACGTGTTTGAAAACCCTCGTAATGTTTTTGGAAACTACCCAAACTTCCCCTTAGGAAGTGTGACCACATTTATCATTAGCATGAGATAACCCACCATTTAAATATGCATGAAACTTTAAGCTCTATCATAATGTGCATTAGCCCCTAATTTTATGGGTAGGTGGGGTCCTCCATGTTGGATGAAATGAATTATTTCCATCTTCATTTGCTTGTATTCTCTTGTGCATGCATTTTTTTCATGAAGCCTCTTCCAAAATTCTCTAAAATTCCTACAAAACAACATTAAAATATCCAAGTAAACTTTCCAAAATTAATATATACACAAAATGACCATTTTGCTCCTATATGAAAATGAATAAATGATGATTTGAAAATAATTGAAATATTGGTTTAAACATGTTAAAATACCCTATATGCTCATTTATTTAATTAAATTTGATAAAACATGGAATTAAAAATTTGCACGTTTACGTGCACATCATTGACTTCTATACCTTTCCCTTTCTCTCTCTGTTTGTTCTCTCGTAGCTCTGCAACATAACATTCCCTAGCCATGTCCTGGTTTCCTTGCATCACTCCTAACTCGTTGGTTGTTGGGAATTTTATTATTAAGCACCACGGGGACACTACTACATGAAAATCAAATAAGGTGGACATCCAAGGAAGACGTTATCAACTAGGAATCCATCCACCAATACGAAAGTTTTCTTTTGCATGTCTTGGAGAAACACATCTTTATTACTTTGTACTGATACTATGTATGTAACAACCCGCATGTTTGTCAATTTTTATATTTAAATATTTTATTTAAATATTTTATCGATACTCGAAATTTAGTCCGAAAAGCTACTTCTTGCATATGGTCGAATTAGGACTCGGGACCACTCCCATTGAGTTTAAAATGCCGTTTGCGACCTTTTTGAGTATAAGCTTCGATATGTTTGGAGTAAGTTGATTTTTGCTACTTTTTCACTTAGGGTTTTGATTTGGGCTGAGCCCACTTATGTATTCAGTCCCAACCCCTCTCCTCCTCATTCACTTCCTTTCTATTTTCTTTTTTTACTCAAGCTTTAGCAACAATGGTGGGAGAGATGAGAAATTAAAACTCAAGCCCTAGTTTTCTTTTGCAAATCAAGTTCTAGCTCCAAACTAATAGAAGAACCCATTGGTAAGCTTCTCTTCTTCTTCTCCAACTCAATCTCTTATCAATTTCAGAAATTCATAAACCTAACTTTGGTAATGTTCTTCTTTTAAAGCTTAGAATCAAGCTTCTTGAGTTGGATTTGAAGAGTGGTTGATTCTCCTTTGCTTTCAAGCATCTTCTTCAATCGTTTGGGTTCAAAGGTGAGATTTTTATCTCACATCTATGACTATAATTATCTTTGGTTGTTGGGTATGAATTCCTAACACTTCTTCATGTGCATTTGCTCCTGATTTGGATTGGTTTTGTGAATATTCCAATTTTTGGGTTTTTAAGTCAAATTTGTGTGAAAATCCTTTTATGGGTGTTTGATCATGCTTTTGGTGATGCATCGAGGAGCATATAGGGCCGGGTAGCCGATTGGCATAAACCCTTAGAGCCAATGTTCGTCCGGTTGCATTTTGGAAGAGTTTGCCCTTCATTTGAATAGGCTGAAAAACAGCCCAGGCATGATTCAGTCGACTGAATCTTCTGTTCAGTCGACTGAACCTGGAACCCGAAAGTTTCCAGGCATGATTTAGTCGACTGAATCCTCTGTTCAGTCGACTGAACTTGGAAACAGAAAGTTTCCTGAACCTGGAAAATTTCCAGGTACAGGGTCAGTCGACTGAAAACTCTGTTCAGTCGACTGAACCTGCTGTTTGAGTCCATTTTGCGTTTATGGATTGAATTTCCAATGTTAATCGATTCGTGTTGATTCCCTTTTGTTATTATCACTTATTATCGACTTTGATGACATTTTCTTCGTGATTTTTGGGAATGTCCATTTTGATGGATTCGTATCGATTTCTTTGGATTTTATTCACGTCTTCGAATGTGAACTTTAGTGATTGATTGTTCCTATAATCCTCTTTGTGATTTGTCACTTTAAAAATATAAAGGTTTCAATACTAGTAATAAATATCAAAATTCTTTCATCAAAACGATTTCAACACTATTTTATTACAAAGCTCGTTTTCTTAAACCGATTTCCAATCTATTAGTATATACAAACCTTTACCTCACTCGTATGAGAAATCTAATTAAACGACTTAGCAAAACAAGTGGTATGAAACGCTTGCGTTTACTTCGTCGGTTAATTCTTGGACTTGTTCGATTGAATCTCTTGTGACAATTTTCTAGTGGAAATCTACAATTTGTTCGTAAATATTTAAGTTAAGCTAGTGGTTATGGGACATGAAGCTAAGCTCATATATTTACTAGCTTACTGTAATTGACACTTCTTGATGATCATGACGATCATTTTTGTGATTTAGACTAGCAATGTGCGATGTCTCTTTGTCTACGAGGGAGACTAAACCCCGTTTGTGTGAGTTTCAACTCACATATGTAGGGTAGCGCCCCATGGTCTTCGGGCCGTTCGTGTGTCAAAAATTAATGGCTAGCTACCATGAGATAGCGTCTCGTTCGTGTGATACATATGTTGGTGAGTTTTCATGCTCCCGTTCGTGTGATAGGCCTCCCCCCTATTTTGTGTGATTTCTGGATTTCGTGTGTCGAATTCTGGAATTTTCTTCTTCACCTATTTTTGTGGTTTCTATTGATATGATTTATCAATTTTTGTGCATAGGTGAATTCGTGTGTCATTGACTGGATTTCTTGAGATGATTTCTAGAATTTGTGTTTCACCAATTTTCGTGATTTCCATTGATAAGTTTTATCAATATTTGTACATTGGTGAATTTGTGTGTCATTGACTTTTGTGATTGACATTGATATAATCGTCAATATTTGTGGTTTGATGAACGAAATAAGGAGTATGACATTTCTTTGATTCTTGTGTAGATTTGGTGATATTGATTAATCTCTTGTTGATTTTTTCAATTACTTATATATATCACAGCTTGGCATTGTGATTATTATGTGTTTAGTCATATCTCTTATTCTATATCGTTTCATCTGATATTTATAGTTAAACTGATCCGTTTATTATTTTCTTATTAAATAATACTCGGGTCAGACCGGGATGTTACAGGTGCTTCTGCTTGACTTTACATCCGGGATTACCTCCTTGACTTTTGGTTAACTACTTAGATTAGTAGTTTTTGTTGTATACATTTGAGATATAGGCTCCATAATGTATACTTATTCTTTTGTGTAGTACGTGTAACTACCCTTTTGTGATATTGTGGATCTTTTTAGACCACTACTCTGATGTACACTTCCTAGTTTAATATTCATATTTATTTCCGCCTTTGTGATATGAATTATCTGTGACTGATTTGTGTTATGTTTATTTCTATATTTGTTTCCGAAGATTATTATAGCCACTGTGTAGTATCTCTGTGTTTGTATCGGTATGCCGGATTTCCTCTTGAAATAAAATGCATGTTATACTATCTGACATATCGGTGCTCGCGCAAAGCAATTACACGGATGGTCGCTTCTCAACAGCCTTATTCTCCGTTCTAGTTGACAACATTACACCGTAGTGTTCTTGGCTAGCATGGGTATAGAGGTGGGGCGTCACAGCTTGGTATCAGAGCCAAACTTCGGAACAATATGGAATATTATAACAAGGATCATCGTCCTAAGTCTTTCTTAGGAGTCGTGCTTTAGGATTTTATTCGAGTCTTCGTACCGATTCATCCTATTTTCTTTTATGATTCCTTGTTTTATCTATCAAGAATTGCTTGATACTGAATTTGGTGAATAACCTTTTTCTTCTTCTTCTTTCTTTCTAAAGAAAGAGAAATGTCTAGACCAGGCCGCCCCAGAGCCGTACCATCTAGCACTCCACCCTAGGATGGAGTTTTTATGACTGCTCAAGCAGCTGGAGCTAACCCGGAACCTACTCACCCAAAGTCGGGATTTGCACGCTTATGCAGTGATTACACTAATTTGGGTGGGGAGCCATTCAAAGGTTCCGAAACTATTATTGAAGTACAGGCTTGGCTAAGGTCATGCGATCGAATCTTTTCTCGCATGAATCTTATTGACCTTCACCGAGTTCAGGTGGCCTCTAGTATGCTCTGAGAAAGAGCATTGGACTGGTACGAGCTTCTTATTTCTGAGATTAATGAAGCGGATCTCACCTGGAAGCAATTCCGGGAACGCTTCGAGTTGAAATTTGTACCAGAAGCAGAGAAAGTGACATTGGCTCGACGATTTATAGACCTTGTTCAAGGTGAGTCCTCCGTGACTGATTACGTCGCCTCCTTCGAGTCGCTTTCCAAATATGGGGTTGAATACATCAACACCCCTTTAAAGAAGAACCAGAGGTTCGCCTATGGCTTAAACAAAAATCTCAAGAACTCATTACTTCTAAAATTAGAAGTTTCTTTCGACCAATTCGTTGATATCGCTCTTCGTCTTGAAGAGGCGGATAGGGAGAATGATGTTGAAGTGGTGGGTTCCAAACCAAACTTCAACAACAAGAAGAGGCCAAACAAATTCAAAGGCCTTTATCCCAATAAGAAAGGGAGGCAAGCAACTCCTGTTGAAAAGACCTTTTCCTCTACTCAAGGGAAATGCTATAATTGTGGTTCAAAAGACCATTTTGCGAACAAGTGTTCAAAGCCTCGTACTTGTCGCTATTGCAAGAGCCCGGACCATTTTATGCATGTATGTCCCAAACTTCAAAATAGGAAGGAGGGAAAGCTTAATGTTGCTCAAGACCCTGGCAACACATCTCGTGGCCAAGGTATTTCTCATTCTATTCTGGATGGAATTATTTTATTTCGTGATCATCCTATTCGAGTTCCTTTTGATACGGGTGCGTCCCATTCTTTTATATCAAAAGAACTTGTTGATCCTTTTTCTTTGGATGTTTTGTGTTTAATGACTTCTTTGAGAATTGCGAATCCGGTTAGTGGATCCGCGAAAATCAGTTTATTGTGTAAAGATATCGAGATTATTTTGTATGATTTTTGTTTCCGAGCCGATTTGCATGTCATGCGTTATTTAGGCTTTGGAATGATTTTGGGAATGGATTGGCTTAACCGTTATGAAGCTCATATCCTATGTCCTGAGCGGACTATTCATCTTCGACATCCTCAATCTGTTAAGCAGATTTCTATTAACCTTAAAGATTCGGATTCCAGCTTGGTTGCATCTTTATATTCTTTAAATCCTCGTGATGACGATAATGATGATGAGGAAGATATTATTTCTCTTATTCACGTTGTTCATGAATTTTCCGACATATTCGAGCCCGTTTTAGGATTACCACCTAAGCGAGCAATTGAGTTCGGAATTAATCTCGTTGCTGGAGCTCAACCTGTCACTCGTCCTCCTTATCGTTTGTCCAATAAAGAAAATGAGGAGATGCGCATACAATTAACCGATTTGGAAACGAAGCAATTTATTCGCTCAAGTTCCTCGCCTTGGGGAGCTTCGGCTATTTTCGTGAAGAAATCCGATGGTACACTTAGGCTTTGCGTTGGCTACCGCAAGCTTAATGATCTTACTATCAAAAATAAATATCCTTTACCTCGGATTGATGATCTATTCGATCAACTTAGTGGTGCTAGAGTCTTTTCACAATTAGACTTAGCTACTGGATTTCATCAGCTTCGTATTGCAGAGGATAGTATTCCTTTGACATCGTTCCGTACTCGTTATGGATCTTATGAATGGCTTGTTATGCCATTTGGTTTAACGAATGCCCCAGCTTATTTCGTTGACCTTATGAATAGTGTTTTCAAAGACTTCCTCGACCGGTTTGTTCTCATCTTTATCGATGATATTCTTGTGTATTCTAAAACCGAGGAGGAGAATGAAAAACATCTTCGGATTGTGTTGGAAACTCTTAGGAGTAATCAATTAAAGGCAAAATTTTCTAAATGCCACTTTTGGCAATCTCGTGTGAAGTTTCTCGGTCATATTATTTCCGAATCCGGAATTTCCGTGGATCCTTCAAAGATTGAAGCGATTCAAGATTGGAAGAGACCGGAGAGTGTGACGGAGATTCGTAGTTTTCTTGGATTGGCGGGTTATTACCGCCGTTTTATCAAAGACTTTTCTAAGATTGCCGTGCCTCTCACTAGCTTAACGAAGAAAGGTGTTAAATACATTTGGTCGGACAAATGTGAAGCTTCTTTTCAGAAATTAAAAGAACTTCTCTCTGATGCTCCTATTCTCGTTATTCCCGAGGGGAATCAAGATTTCGTTGTTTATACCGATGCTAGTCGCGTTGGTTTGGGTGCCGTTCTTATGCAAAGAGAACCTGTTATTGCTTATGCTTCTAGGCAATTGAAGCCTGCTGAGACTAGATATGCCACTCATGATTTAGAGCTCGCGGCTATTGTTTTCGCCCTTCGTATTTGGCGTCAATATCTTTTAGGAGAGAAATTTGTTCTTTATACCGATCATAAGTCCTTGAAGTATTTATTCTCTCAAAAGGAACTTAATTTGCGTCAACAGCGTTGGCTCGAATTTCTTGCACCATATGATCTTGATATCCTTTATACTCCCGGAAAGGGAAATCGTGCTGCGGATGCACTTAGTCGAAAGCAACAAGCGGTTGTTTCTATGATGATATCCGAATGGAACGCTCTCGAGATTTTATCCACTTGTGAGGTTCGAGAGCGCGAATTCGATTTGTGCTCATCACTTGTTTTATGTAGCCTTGAGGCTCATCCTTCTCTTTTAGACCGCATTCTTGAAGCTCAAGGGCTAGATCCTGAATTGGCTCTTCTTGGCCAAAATGTTAAGGATAAAATTGGTATTGAAGGTTTGAAAGACTTTGATATTGATTCTCGTGGCGGCATTCGAAAATTTGGTAGACTCATCGTGCCAAATATTAGTGATCTTCGAAAAGATATTTTAGAAGATTCTCATCGTTCCAAATTCACCATTCATCCCGGTAGTAGCAAATTGTACGCGGATATGAAGCGACTTTATTATTGGGAGGGAATGAAACTTGACATCGCTAACTTCGTTAAGCGTTGCATGACTTGCCGACTCGTTAAGGCCGAACATCAAAGGCCCGGTGGGTTATTGCAACCTTTAGAAATTCCAATTTGGAAGTGGGACCAAATTTCCATGGATTTTATAGATGGCCTTCCCCGTTCTCGTTCGGGTCATGATAGCTTATGGGTGATTGTTGATAGACTTACTAAATCCGCCCATTTTATTCCCGTTCGGTCTAACCGAACCGTTTCTCTTTTGGCCAAGCTCTTTATTAAAGAGATTGTTAAATTACATGGAGTTCCTACTTTTATTGTTAGTGATCGTGATCCATTGTTTACTAGTGGATTTTAGAAGAGTCTTCAAAAATCTTTGGGAACGAAGCTTAATTTTAGCACCGCTTATCATCCTCAGTCCGATGGACAAACCGAGCGTGTGAATCAAACTCTTGAAGATCTTCTTCGTGCATGTGTTCTTGATTTTGGTGGAAGTTGGGAAGATCATATTTCACTTGTTGAATTTTCCTATAATAATAGCTTCCAATCTAGTATTGGTATGGCACCTTTCGAGGCACTCTATGGAAGGCCATGCCGATCTCCTTCTTGTTGGCTTGAGGCCGGTGAGAAGCTGGTTTTAGGTCCAAATTTTATTCGGGATTCCACAGAAAAGATTGAACTTATTCGTCATAGGATGAAAGAAGCCCAGAGTAGACAAAAATCCTATGCCGATAACCGGAGAAGGAAGTTAGAGTTTTTTGTGGGAGATCTTGTGTTCATTCGTGTGTCACCTATGAAAGGTGTTGTGCATTTCAGCCGATCGAGAAAGTTAGCGCCTCGATATATTGGGCCATTTCCTATCACTGAATGTATTGGTTCCATGGCATATCGCCTTTTATTACCGGCTCAATTTTCTGCTATCCATGACGTGTTTCACGTTTCTCAACTTCGGAAGTGTCTTCGAGATTCCGATTCTATTCTTGAGCCCGGTGTTGTGGAAGAGATTGAAGTTTCGCCTAATTTAACTTATGAGCAACATCCTATTCGTATCATTGCTTCGGAGGTCAAACGACTTCGAAATAAAAATGTTCCTCTTGTTAAAGTTCAATGGTCCTCAAATCCTAAGGATTGTTCTTGGGAATCTAGGGAATTCATCGAGCGAACACATCCGGACTTACTCTCTCGTGCTCTTTAAGTTGAACTTCTTATTTCGAATTTCTTCTTTTGTGTGGAATATGCTTCATGGTTGTTACTATATAGCTTCTTCTTAAATATTGCGAGGACGCAATTTCTTTAAGGAGGGGAGTCTGTAACAACCCACATGTTTGTCGATTTTTATATTTAAATATTTTATTTAAATATTTTATCGATACTCGAAATTTAGTCCGAAAAGCTACTTCTTGCATACGGTCGAATTAGGACTCAGGACCACTCCCATTGAGTTTAAAATGCCGTTTGCGACCTTTTTGAGTATAAGCTTCGATATGTTTGGAGTAAGTTGATTTTTGCTACTTTTTCACTTAGGGTTTTGATTTGGGCTGAGCCCACTTATGTATTCAGTCCCAACCCCTCTCCTCCTCATTCACTTCCTTTCTATTTTCTTTTTTTACTCAAGCTTTAGCAACAATGGTGGGAGAGATGAGAAATTAAAACTCAATCCCTAGTTTTCTTTTGCAAATCAAGTTCTAGCTCCAAACTAATAGAAGAACCCATTGGTAAGCTTCTCTTCTTCTTCTCCAACTCAATCTCTTATCAATTTCAGAAATTCCTAAACCTAACTTTGGGAATGTTCTTCTTTTAAAGCTTAGAATCAAGCTTCTTGAGTTGGATTTGAAGAGTGGTTGATTCTCCTTTGCTTTCAAGCATCTTCTTCAATCGTTTGGGTTCAAAGGTGAGATTTTTATCTCACATCTATGACTATAATTATCTTTGGTTGTTGGGTATGAATTCCTAACACTTCTTCATGTGCATTTGCTCTTGATTTGACTATAACATTGTCAGAGAGTTGTACTTTAATTCACATCTAAACACAAATCTAGTGTATGATTTCTAGTGTATGATTTCCATGAGATCACTGATTTAGGTGCAGATGTATTTGGAACTATATTCCTTGGAACTATATTTCCAAATACATCTGCTCTGATATTAGATTTGTGTTTAGATGTGAATTAGTTTCCACGGGTGGCAAGAACACCTTTACAATCTTGGTTTCACGGGCTAAAAGACACACCCTCTTGATTTTACAGGCTATAAGAACACCTTCTCCTTATCACCAATAACAAATTATGGCAAGTGGTTATATCTTCAATACAGATTCTTGCAGATTTGGTACAATGATCCTATAGACCTCCAATGGCAATATATCTTTGAATTCTTTGAGGAATAGGATGAAATCAGAGAGAGAATGATGTGAATTAAAGTACAACTCTCTGATATTGTGTGGCTTGCAAATCAGTGATCTCATGGAAATCATACACTAGGAATGTTATAGTCAAATCAAGGCTCAACTAATTCACATCTAAACACACATCTAGTGTATGATTTCTAGTGTATGATTTCCATGAGATCACTGATTTAGGTGCAGATGTATTCACAAGCTATTTAGGTGCAGATGTATTTGGAACTATATTCCTTGGACTAATAAAACCAACCTTAGGGTGGTACACAAACACAAGTAGGACACCCTAGGCCATGTAAGTTATAAACGAAGTCAATTGCATGTAATCACCATATATTAATGATGTAACTCATTCACCAGAATTTTGTCTGACTCACTCCTCTTTTTTTCCCTACCATTGGAGGACAGGGCAGTCAGTGATTGGCCTAGATATAGCACGTTGAAGAGTGAGCATGTATTCACATTGCACATTGCTCTTCATCACTCTCCATGTGCTATGTCCCATATTTGCACATTGTTAATACCCTAGGTATTGATTTGATGACAACAACCACATAAATATTACTACTAACGTATCTTCAAGTTATGCAGTCATATCAGATATATTATGGAGACATTTACAGAGATAAACAAGAAAACAGTGGAAGCAAATGAATTATAGAAGAAGGTCAATCAGAGCATTTGAAGAACAAAACCCAATTAGAGAAGAATGTTGAAGGATAAAGGTGTTTGAAGTGATAAGGAGTTGGTTGAGCCTTAGAATAGCTTGTTAAAGATCTCATGACAATTATACTTGAAGATCATCAATCATTGACCTCAACCGATTCACAAAAATCCACAAATATAAGGTAATTTGAAATGCTGAAAATTTGCAACACTTATTAGTGTTGCTGTTCATTTTGCAACACACCCATGTCGACATAGGGGGTAGGGAGATGTCGACATGCTAGCTGTTTTTCAGAATTTCAAATTTTAAATGAAGAGACATTTCCCTCCATATCTTCACCAAAAGACACGTCTCTTCAACCACTATATAAAGGCCTCTGAAAACGAATTTTAACATCAAGAATTCTTATTTTTCTCTTACTCCTTCTCCAAACATTTGCAAAAGAAATCCATTGCATACTCTTCAAATCTCCTTGCAAATCGATACTATTTCACTCCAATTCTTCACTAATTTGCAAGCCACACAATGTCAGAGGGTTGTACTTTAATTCACATCATTCTCTCTCTGATTTCATCCTATTCCTCAAAGAATTCAAAGATATAATGCCATTGGAGGTCTATAGGATCATTATACTGAATCTACAAGAATCTATATTGAAGATACAACCACTTGCCATAGTTTGTTATTGGTGATAAGGAGAAGGTGTTCTTGTAGCCTGTAAAATCAAGAGGGTGTGTCTTGTAGCCCGTGAAACCAAGATTGTAAAGGTGTTCTTGCCACCTGTGGAAAGCAAGCGATTATAGTGGAATTCTGCACGATAGAGTGCAGGACTGGATGTAGGGTTGGTTAATCCAAACCAGTATAAAAATCCGAGTGTTATTTACGTTACTGCATTTTACTTTATTACTTACTTATTCTCTGATTATTATTTTCTGTTTGCAATTTGAGTAAATACAGCTATATATTCATAAGTTGTTAATACACATTTCACTACTTCTAGTGTATGAATAGCCTTAAGATCCAATATTGTGTTGTAGCCATCCCAGTTTCCAACATTTGGTATCAAAGCATTGGTTTTCAAAAATTCATAACTTGGTTTTTGAAAAGTATAAATGGCCAAAGACACTAGTAACACATTTTTCAACACTTTTGTAGAAGGGCAATCTACCACTAGACCCCCTCTATTTGATGGCAGTAGTTATGCATATTGGGCTTGTAGGATGAAATGTTATTTGCAGTCTAATGGTTTGGATATTTGGAACATTATCCAAATAGAATACATAGAGCCTCAAACTGAATATTCAAAATGGACATTAGACCAAAAGACACAAGCACTTAATAACTCTAAGGCCATGAACATTTTATTTTTCTCCTTAAATAGGAATGAATTTAATCGAGTGTCTATTTGTAATTCTGCATATGAAATTTGGAAAACACTGCAAGTCACACAAGAAGGCACCAATGAAGTAAAACAAACAAAGATATCTATGCTAATTAACCAATTTCAACTCTTTCAAATGAAACCAAATGAGTCTATTTCTGATATGTATTCTAGATTTCAAGACATAGTACATGCCTTAATATCATTGGGAAAGAAAATTACTGAAGAAGACCAAGTCAGAAAGATCTTCAATTCACTTCCTAGTGAATGGGGTCAGAAGACTCTAGCAATTAAGAAGCCAATGTTATTAGTATTATGAAATTAGAAGATTTAATTGGTAACCTAATGTCGTATGAAGTAAAGCTGCAGATTAGAAAAGAGAATCTGGCAAATGAGAAGAAATCACTAGCACTCAATGCTATGATCGACAAAGATGAACTAGATGATGATGCTATTGATGATGATATCGAGTTTATGATCAAGAAGTTCAAGAAATTCTTGAAGTATTAGATAACAACAAACTTCGAAAAACTAACAACAATAATTCTAGAAATGGAAATGTTGTTAAGTGTTTCGAATGTGATAAACCCGGTCATTTGAAAAGAAACTGTCCCAAACTGAAGAAATCAAAGTCAAACACTTTCAACAAGGAGAGGAAACAGGCATTCAATGCAAAATGGGATGATTCAAATACATCATCAAGTGATAGTGATTCAGAAACAAAAAATTCCAACATGTGCTTCATGGCAAAGGATGACCAGGTATGGAATTTTGATAAAGAAATCACTAATGTTTTGAATGATATGAATCAGAGATATAAAATACTTAGGAAAGAGTATAACAATACTTTGGCAGAGATAGATAGATTAAAAATATTTAATGAAAGATTAACTGAAGGAAAACAATGCCTAAAAGATGAAATTGAAAGACTTAATAGGTATAATGATGAAAAGGATTTGACATTTGGAAGTTTTGAAAAACTAAAAAGTGAAAATGTATCCTTAAAATCAGAAAATCTTTCAATAAATTCACAGATCACTGATCCGAATGGCAAAATAACATTCAAGACAATGTTATAGTCACATCTAAACACACTAGGAATAAACATGGACTTGGATACACCCCTAAGGCTAAATTGATAGTATTCAAAATAATAAGTTTGTTAAGGCTACCAAGTTCAAACCAAAACCTAGGAAATTAAAGTTAAAACCTCCAAATAGATTCATTAATTTATGGGTTCCAAAAAGGTTGAATGACATTGAAAAAGAAAAATATATTGATAATTATATTAATAAGGTTCATTCATCTAATGATTATATTTTGAGAGGCAAACTCTTTATGGGTTTGGCATCCCAAAACTTAACCCTGTGGACCGCAGAATAAAAAGGGTACCAGTGTGCATATTTTATAATTTTTCAGGTACCAAACAATGTATGTCAGATAGCAGATGCTCAAAGCATATGACAAGAAATCTATTATACATTGGCTAAATACGAAAAGGATTTGTTATTGGCATCAGCAAAGTCGGTAACTCTAAAACTCATCTTATTATTTGATAAGTTTATTTCATGTTTTGAATTGATTTGGTTTCCCCTCAAGTGTTTTATTTTTAAGCATTTATCTATATATACAAACTCTACATATTGTCTAGCAGTGATTTAATTGACTCTTTTTCGCCCTTTTTGTTGATGACAAAGGGGGAGAAAAGGTACAAATATACTAGGCAAAATGATAGGGGGAGTGTATAGAGTTAGGGGGAGTCAAATATAAAAGTATTATATTTTATCTCTCAAATATTTATATGGTTGTCATCATCAAAGAGAGGGAGACTGTTAATACCCTAGGTATTGATTTTGATGACAACAACCACATAAATATTAGTGCTAACGTATCTTCGAGTTATGCAGTCATATCAGATATATTATGGAGATACTTACAGAGATAAGCAAGAAAACAATGGAAGCAAATGAATTATAGAAGAAGGTCAATCAGAGCAGTTGAAGAACAAAACGAATTAGAGAAGAATGCTGAAAGATAAAGGTGTTTGAAGTGATGAGGAGTTGGTTGAACCTTAGAATACCTTGTTAAATATCTCATGGCAATTATACTTGAAGATCATCTACCATTGACCTCAACCGATTCACAAAAATCCACAAATATAAGGTAATTTGAAATGCTGAAAATTTGCAACACTTATTAGTGTTGCTGTTCAATTTGCAACACACCCATGTCAACATGGGGGGTAGGGGCATGTCGACATGCTAGCTGTTTTTCAGAGTTTCAAATTTTAAATGAAGAGACATTTCCCTCCATCTCTTCACCCAAAGACACGTCTCTTCAACCACTATATAAAGGCCTTTGAAAACGAATTTTAACATCAAGATTTCTTATTTTCTCTTATTCCTTCTTCTCCAAACATTTGCAAAAGAAATTATCCATAGCATACTCTTCAAATTTCCTTGAAAATCGATACTATTTCACTCCAATTCTTCACTGATTTGCAAGCCACACAATATCAGAGAGTTGTACTTTAATTCACATCATTCTCTCTCTGATTTCATCCTATTCCTCAAAGAATTCAAAGATATATTGCCATTGGAGGTCTATAGGATCATTGTACCAAATCTGCAAGAATCTGTATTGAAGATATAACCACTTGCCATAATTTGTTATTGGTGATAAGGAGAAGGTGTTCTTATAGCCTGTAAAATCAAGAGGGTGTGTCTTTTAGCCCGTGAAACCAAGATTGTAAAGGTGTTCTTGCCACCCGTGGAAAGCAAGCGATTATAGTGGAATTCTGCACGATAGAGTGCAGGACTGGATGTAGGATTGATTAATCCAAACCAGTATAAAAATCCAGGTGTTATTTACATTACTGCATTTTAATTTATTACTTACTTATTCTGTGATTATTTTTCTCTGTTTGTAATTTGAGTAAATACAGTTATATATTCATAAGTAAGTAGTTAATACACATTTCACTACTTCTAGTGCCTGAATAGCCTTAAGATCCAACATCGTGTTGTAGCCACCCAGTTTCCAACACACATATCGGACTATATGGTGTTATTTTTTAAACTCTAGATTTTGACTATGTATATTTTAAGACAAAGTTTTCTTGGATATTTTCTAGGAAGAATATTTTTCGAATTTATATATTCCTATTTGTCATTGTGAGATCTGAAAGTATAGAATATTTTAGAATTTGTCCTTATAATCATGTCTTGCAGTGAACTAAAAACCAACATCTGAAATTTCTTTGCATGACATGTGTCCGGAAGTCACTCTAGGTTATGGATCATTCTGTTCGAAGGTGTGGGTTGCCACACATTTCAACCCTAAATAAAGAGTATCGTAATAGACTATTTGGAGCAAAACTACATTTATTATTTCTTTCAGTCAATTAAAGAGAATTAAAGAGGTCAAAAAAATATGGTTCGAATTATTTAATAGAGCGCATCAGTTTAATCAAAGCTATATGCACATGGGAGCAAAGCAAAGACTAGGCACAGTGTGACTCTAAAGGGAAGTTCAGTGACTAAGACTTTTGACTAGAGTTATAATAAAATTGCATCTAAGAATTCAATTATAAACATGATTTTCCACGTGTCAACTTACGACAAAGAGGGGATGCTCTCTTTTCCTATTAATTGGTATTTTGATGTATGAGGTTAATACAACATGTGTTCTTGAAGCTTGTAAAAGTGTTCTGATTTTCCTTAACTTGCTCAGCTTTCTGATTCCATTTTTTATCACTTATAATGATAAAACAATCCTGATTTTGGTTCACCTTAATTGCTTTGGTTTTATTATTCATATATTGTTTAATGATGCCTGGTTATTCCACTAATTACCTATCTTCTTATTTCTATAGTAGTCGAACACTTAAAAGTAATCAGTTGATTCCCAATTTAGTAACATATTCACTATTGTTAAGTAATCAATCTCTTAATCGGACTTAGTATGGTATTTGATTTCTCAATGCAATAGTGAAGAGTATGGTCTATTGGGGTTAATTCTTACTTTTTCAAATATAAAATTCAAATATAATTTTTGATTATATATACCACCTTTAGTGATCATATATATATATGTATGTATGTATATATATATATATGCATGTATTTATGTGATTGGAACACCAATCCTAAGCCTATGGTGACTTTTGGAGTTGTGTTGGTGCTAAGAAGTACGAGCTATCAGGTTTTTATAACACTACATAGACTAAAAATATACTACATTTTCAGAACTCGCAACGGAATGAAACAAAATATATATACTGAAAATTTCCATCTTAGAAAATATCCAAAATACTGTCTTGGAAAAATAGTACGTAGTCAAATACAGAGCACATAGAAATACCCTTTAAATTTTTATGAAAGAAATAATAAGCATTGATATGATAAACGGTTATATAGGTAGTAATAGAGGAAAAGCAACTCCTGTGGATAAGCTCACCTCTCCATCTACTGAAATCAGGCCAAATCACCTACTGCCCTATCCTCCTATGGTGGGGAAATAAAGCAAAAAGGTGGGTTAGTCAAAAAATCAACGAATGAGTATAGGTTTAGTATGTGGTGAACAAGTGTAGTTAACTTGAATTCTACTTTGTTGGTGCTAGGATGTCCTGCAAGTGTTCGTGCATTCCTATGGCCCGTTACTTAATGTTTTTTATCCAACACATACCTATACTACAACTTGTGCATGCTATTACAAGGATTAGTCTACGGATTGGACCTTGTTAATTAAAAATCGACCATCGCTCCTAGAGCTACTCAATATCGAAACTGTGCACCTAGAGATACTAAATATGGAAGCACTACTATTAAAGCTACTAGATATGGAAACAACGCTACCAGAGCTACTCGATATAGGAACACCGCTCCTAGAGCTAACTTGATATGGTAACACCACTACTAGAGTTATTAAATACAAGAACACCTCTATTAGAGCTATATAGGAATAAATTTTCCATAATTACGACTACACGTAACCCTAACAACGCATCGAGGGGGAGCTTGCAATGCCGACTCATTGGCGTGCCTCATCGTCTATATCCATGTCCACCTCTCGATCGTAGTATACCACTCTTATTACACGCGCTAGGATCCATCAACAACGCAGTATCACGCCGTGTCATAATTGTGAATACCAAGGATGTAACATCCCTGAAATTTAGCCAAGTTAAATTTGACAATTAATTTAATTTTGGAATTAAATTGTGAGATTATTTGTGAATTAATTAGAAATTTCTAGAACAAATAAAATTTTGATTATAAACAGAAATTTGATTTGAAATTTAAGCATAAGTATTTTACAAATAAATATTGGATTTAGAAAAATAAATGTATTGGAAATAAATAGAATTTTAAAGCTTTGAGATTAATAAAAAGTTAATGATGGTTTGTTTTCTAAAATTTTAAATATATTTGGAAGATGTATTAATTTTCAAAAGATTTATTTTTAAGATTTAATTCTCTTATATATATACATATATAAATAAAAGAGTGATTATTTGTTAATATGTAATCAAGTTTTTTTTATCATTCCTGAAAGTTGTATGAAAGTAAATAATAAAGAATGTATGAATGTAAAATGTATAAAAATATATGTATACAAATATATTGAACTAAATTAAGATTGAATGTGAAAATTAATTGAAATAAATTTTATTTGTGCAAAGGTAAAAAAATATTAAAGACATAAACATTTTAAATTTAAGACATATGTTAAGATATGAAAGTTTATTTACCTAAAGGGTTAAAAACAAATTTACAAAAATAATTTGAACGAAGGATATAAACATAAAAATGACCTTTAGTGACATTTGTAAATGAAAGAAGATATGTAATTACAAGTGTAAGTAAAATGACAAGTGGCAAAGAAAAGTTACTTTCTTTTGAATGTAATTTTGAATACATGCAGAAAAGAAAAAAAGATCAGTTGTTTCATTCCTCTCAAACCTGAAATAAGAAGACAAGACACAAAAAAATCATCTTCAACTCAAAGAAAATTCGAAATCTCCTCAAACCCTCAAAACTGAAGCAAAGTTTAAATCTGAGAAAAAAAAAAATCAAGTACAGCCTTCAACCTGTATCGAGTCTTCAGTTATATCAAGCATGCACATTCAAATCAAAGTTTAAAAGCTGGAAACACAAGTTCGAAAACCTGGAAAATCTAAGCAAAGCAAGGTTTCAAGCCTAAAACAAAAATTCAAATCTGAAGTATGCAAGTAAAATAGGAGTAAGGAAAGCTTAAGCAAGCAACAAATTTCAACAGTATCAACTCCTTTGTTCCCACTCAGGAGAGTAAACCCATTTTTAAAGCCTGAAATTGTTTGAATCACTGGTTTGCATGCGATGTTATGAAAAGAAATGAATGAAATGTGCTGAAATGGTTATATATTCATGCCTGTATGTGTATAATGGTGTGTACGTTCTGGAATCAAGAAAATGATGCCTCTGTAAAAAGCTTCAGGGTCTAATTAAGTTCAAAACTCAATTCTATCTTCCTCAATCCCTTCTGGCTTGTAATATTAAAACAAAAGATGTTTGCAATCATCATAATTAAAATTTTAAAAATGTAGTTTCAAGAAAATATAAAAAAATTTATCTGGAAGATGAATAAACAATGAAATTTCAATTCTATCGAAATTTTAATTTGCATGGATTATCGATTCGATTACCTCACCTAAAACCATTTCGAAATTAATGATTTTTAAAACAAAAACTGGAATTTTTAGTTGCGTATTAGGGTGGCATTTGCGAGATGAATAGAAAATGGGTTCTCTCGATTTTCTAATGATCGATCAAGAATTAGGCTTTGGGATCGAGGTGGTTGATGCTGGAATGATCATAGGCTGTAGGAAAATTGCAAGCAAAATTTTCTATTCATCATGGTTTGAGTTTGGGATCAAATTAGGGTTTAAGCCCTGTGTTTTGAAGGTCGAAGTTGCGAGTTAATCGCGTCGTAACCACGGCGATTCAAACGATCACACCTGTGGCGATAGGTTCGTGGTGGATTGGTGTACTTTTGGTCGGAAGCGCATGGGTTCTGGTGCTGTGTAGTGGCCGAGCGAGGAGAGTTTGGGTGATCGTTTTGGTTCAGGCTGATGGTTTGGAGGTCGGATTCGATTCTCGTTCGAATCGAAGGAGTTTGGGTGGTCGTACGTGAAGACGAGGTGGAAGTAGACTCATCGGAGGGTGGTGTGGGGTTCGTCAGCAGCCAGGGGTGATGTGCACGTTCATGTGCATCGGGTTGTTTCAGCAATTTGGAGTTTTTGGGGGAAGTCAATGGAGGCTCGGGGTATAGCGCGTGATTTTGATCAAATTCCTCGAAGCAACTAAAGGCATGGCCTTGCCCCAGGTTCTGACTCGAGTAGATGAGTGGTTTTTCTTGAGCTCGCTGATGTTGGCCAAAAATGGTTTTAAAGTCTAAAAGGAAAATCAAGTTTTTAAAATTTAGTTCGGTTAAATCAACTTTCTTTCAATATTTAAGGCTATCTGAGTTTTAAAATAAGTTAAAATGGTTTTTAAATGAACTGTTTTAAATTACCAAGTTTAAAATGATTTAAAATAAATATAACCTTTATTCTGAAAAGTAATTTTAACCTAATAATAATTAAAGGTTAGTTGATTAATATAAAAGATGTTTTAAAATTGTTAACTAACTTTTCAAGATTAAGTTAAATTTTACTTGTTAAGGAAAATTTATTACTTGAAGTAAATTACTTAATGAAAGTAATTAAAGTAAATTAATTAATAATTCAAGTTAATTAATCAAGTAATTAATGAATGATTAATTAAAAATAATAATTACTTAGTGAAAGTAATTAAGAGTAGATAATTAATGATTAAAGATTGACTAATCAAATATTAAAGGTTAATTAATTTAAAGAATAATTAATTGATGTGATAAATTAATTAAGGTAATTAATTTAAGAATAATTAATTAATTAAAGGTTAATAAATTAATGAAAGTGATTAAGAAATAATTATTAATTAAGAAGTAATTAATGTATTTTTGTAATTAATTATGGATTAATTATTAATTAAAGTTTAATTAATGATTAATTAAAGGATAATTAATTAAATATTTTATAATTAATTGATTATTAATTAACCATGATTAATTTTTTTAAGACAAATGATTCTGGTTTAGATTAATTAGATATCTTAATTGGTTTCACTTATGGATGACTATATTCTATTGAATGCTGTGAATTGTTTGATATTCTCTATTGTGTGATGCTTTGTGATGTAAACTGTTTTAATTCAAACTATGATAAATGTAATTTATTTATTTATTATGCATTTATATTATCTATCTATGATGCTGTGTATATAGATAAGCGTTATAGGATTATGCCGCTTATCGATATTGTTGTGATCGTATCTGTAATGACTGATGATGTTGCACTATTGTGTTAAAACCCTGGACTACACTATTCACATACAAATATGGATTGCAAAGAATCACACAAAGGAGTCCTGTTATGCCGGGCCCACACACTTCATCAGTTATCGGTTAGTGTTGTGCATCTACCATAGAACCTCCTATGAGTGCCGTTGCGATATAATTACCTAACCCTGCAACGTCCTAACATCATCTTATAAGGAACTGGCTTCTCTACTATCCTTAACGTCCACAGATATGTATATAATACATTTATATATACGCTTAATAGTTTATATTTTAACCTGGCCTTAGGCCGAGGTTTCAAATTATGCATTTAAGCCTTTATTCGATCGGCTGCTACACCATATCGGTCGACCGCTTGTGGCCAACCGCTTGCAGTCGATTGCTTAGAGTGAACAGTCGATCGGTTGTATTGTAAATTTCAAGTTTTTCTGATTCGGTTTTTATTTTATTTTTTAATTTTATCAATTCAACTTATACAATGAATCCATGGCATCGATCTACATGAAAAAAGTCTTTGCAACTTTTGCATTTCAAATTTCATTGATTTTTAACAGATTGATCATACTTGTTTGATTCATGATTTATCAATTATTTTAAATTTTCAATTCAATAACTGTAATGTTTAAGTTGGGTTACTAAAAATGAGATTTGTCAAGTTATACCAATTCCAATCTCTAATTCAAAACTCAGGTTTTACAATAAGGGTTTACATTTTATAGTTTAATTAATAACATCCTAGATAAGATAGAATATGTTAAAATTAACTGTAAATAATCATCTTATTAAACTTGTTCCCATTCACCTTGGATCCAAGCTCTAGCTCTAAACTCCATTGGAGAATCATCATCATTAGTCCAGCTCCTTGTTGATCCGATCTACCAGTGTTCTTTTACTTTGTTTTTAATTTGTTTTGAAAGATGTTTTATAAGTGGAGAGAAGAAATTTTAGTTGAGTTTTAGAATGCAGTAAGTTTAATTAGCATTGTAATTACCATATAGAATCTTTGTTCTCCTCTCAATTGCATATAAAAAATTTGGCCCAACAAAAAATATTCAGTTCAATCTTCTCTGTCCAATCGGCTCTTCGGACAACAATAATTACATGTCAACAATTAATCGTTTATTAGGACTGCTCGATCGCTACCGGTTGATCAGTGGACCCTAATAGTCGATCGCTGACCATATTTAACATAGGTAAGTCTTATTTTTTTTAATTTATTTTGTTTTTGAATTTTCAAATGTCCCTAAATTCTTTATATTAACTCTGATTTCAATGTGATATATACGAAAACGGTCCAGAAAATCGCTACAAAAGCAATGGTACAAGTTTTGTAGCTAAATTCAAAAGTTTGTGAAAATTTCATTTTAGCCCTTGTTTTTTAAATTTAATTTTTCTTATCAAATTTCCTACTAATTTCCACGGAGTTACAATGTATGTATATAAGTATGTGTATATAGTTTATACTATACTTTAGAGAGGTGTTTACCTTTACTTAACGATTATTTGATCTAAAGTTATTTTTAATTTTTCTTATAACCCTCAAGTACTTTCATGAGTAGGCTAAGAGTTAGGTATGGACTAGAGTAACACTTATTAGCTATTCGGAGATTACCAGGAAATTGGAGTTACCGTTATCTATTTGCATTAAAATGTTATGTCCACTACGCAGTACTACTACTTGGATATACCACTTTACAATTACAATATAGGACAATATTACATGTAGTCTTTACTTTATTTTCGAACTTTGACTGATGTAACAGATTATGATCTTTGTACCTGAATTTTATATGGTATTGGATATGTACTTTTATTTTTGTAAATGATAATACTTTCTTTCATACATTATATTATTTATGAAATTTATATTACTTGCATTATGAGAATTATGTAATATAGGTTTTATGTATCATATTACAAATACATCCATCATCGTTGGTCGATATGCATAGGTATTTTAATTGATTTTTTGGTATCAACTATGGAGTTTCATAATAAGAGTTGCACTAAATCTCAAACCTTTTTAATCTTTGAAACATCATCTCCTCTTCTATACTGCAAATCCATTTGAAGTTGTCCCTCGACTTCAAAATATCATGAAGGTTGAAAGGTTCATCTTAAACTACATCAAGTGCATAGTCAAACTTATCGCTAAGTATAAATTTTTGTGTAATACCTATCTCCATATCTCTAAAGTTCCTTACTATTACATTGACTAATTTAAGTGATTCCAATATCTCTAAAATTATCAACAACACCATTTCGAACCGAATCTCTATTATTTCATGAACATTGCCCTTACTAGCGATAAGAGCTATAAGTTATATCTAATGATGTGACATCAACTGCACTCTTGATATCTTTATCAACAACTCCACCCTTATGATGAAAAGTGGGAAAATATTATTCTCCTCGGGCTTATTACTATTCGAGTTTAGAATATCAAATGAGCCATTATTGGCATAAATAAGACAAACTCATCAGAGGTAACATGTCTTGAGTAAATAATCTTCTTTTTATTAGGGTTCCAAAATAATACCCATTAATGTCGTTTATATACCCAAGCAACATACATTTCCATGCTCTAGCCTAAAAATCATCATTTCCTATTGGTGAACATATATAAGGAAAATAAAGATTAAGAAATAAATCAAGGTTATATATTTACCTTTCACATTTTTGTTGGAGTCATCCGTTTGATGGTTAAGCATGGAATTCGATTTACATGAGGAGTAGTAGTTGATAAAGCTTTGGTCCAAATGCCTCTTGATAAGCCTATGGTCAATATTAAGCAATGAGCTTCTCAAGAAGAGTTCTATTAATCCTTTTTGCAGCCCTATTGTCCGTGGATCCTAAGGTGTGGTCAAATACTTCCTAATGCCATGATATATGTAATTATCATGGAAATCCTTTGAGACATATTCACCATTATCATCAATCATAGAATCTTCAAAATGTTTCGATGTTTGGTTTTCTACACGTGCCAATCTATCTTTGACTTTATCAAATACTACCAATTTAGTTTCCACAACACACACTCATAGTTTAAACGAGTAGTCATTCATAAAGGATACATAATATTGAGCTCCCCAATGGAAGTTGTAGAAGCTAGTCCCCTAATAATTGCATGAACATAATTAAGCACCCTTATAAAACTGTGCTTACCAACACCAAAATATATTCTAGTCTACTTACCCAACACACATTCCTAATAGAATCCACCTATTTGAAGCTTTTTCCCATGATCATCCTTCTCTTACGAATAAATGCTAATCTCTTATCTGAAATGTGACCCAACCACATATGCCAAAGCCTAGCAACAACTAGTCATGTGAACTATCAACTATAACATAATACTCTATAAGAACAGTTGTATCTTTAAGAAGATATAACTTTTTGGACATAGTACTCTTCATCGAAGCAAATGCCCAATGAGAAAATCTTAAACAAATTTTATTGATAGTAATCTTTTATACTAATTATTTCAACTAGCCTACATATGAATCTTCGAATATTTATGAAGACTTCGATCATAGAAAACATTGATTATGGTATAGATTACACCATTATACTTATGAATTTGATAGAACCAATTCTGACTAACTTATAAGTAGCATCATTACCCATAAGGACTTTGCTTCCTCCCTTGAAACATAGAAACAAAAGGAATCATTATTAGTAATCATGAGGAAGGGTGTCCTAAAATTAAGAACTAAATGGTTTGAAACATCAAAAACTACCGTCATCAACTCATCACTAGTATCATTATTCTCTATAGTCTTGATGAATATTTACAACGTCTCTCTTCTTTTTCAAGTTTGGATAATCTATTCTCTAATGGTATGGTTACTTACAATGATGACACTTCCTATATTTCGACTTACTCGACCATCCACCTCGAGGCTTCATAAAATCAAAATGCTCTATATAATTCTTTCCCTTTTTCTCACTTCTACCACTCTTAGAAAGTAAGCCTTGACTACAACCATTTCCTCCGCTATTACTTCTAACACTAATCTCCTTCATTTAATCTTATAAACCCTCACTAAGATGATTAGTATTCACATCATCTAAGGTCAAGGTATTCCTTCCATAAACAAAACTATTAGAAAATTTAGGGTATCCTCTTAAAGAGAAAACAGTAGAATCATAGCATTATGCCCCTCATAAATCTTCAACTCAATGGACTTCATCTTTATCAAAAAATTGTCAAACACATTCAACTGTGCATTAACAGAAGTTTCTTATTTCATCTTATAGGTTGAAATATTTTAAACCAGATTAGCTGACCAATTAGAAAATTATTCATACAGAGCTCCTCTAATTTCTTATACCCCTACGAGTGGTCTCACAACTAATTTTATAGATTAGACTTTCGCTCATAACAAATTGATGACTACTAAAAGCTTAGTCTTCCATCTGCTACTTCTCAATATCTAAAATATTAGCCGGTAACTGCTCAATATCAAAAAACACACGTTGAATGAAATTTATTCTTAATACCAATGTCGTCTTCCAGTAACACTTCTCATTGACTCCATTTCACTTATCTATTACCATCTAACAACCTTAAGCAGCATAGAGTCCGTAACACAGTGCATAACTGCTAAACCAAGATTGACTATTGATGTATTATACTTTGGTTCTATTATTCCATAAAGCACTTTTCATGCGCCTAATATATAATAACAAACCTTATCTCTATGTTATCAAATTTCATGGGAAATTAATTGAGAATTAATTGTCCCTGCACTAGGGAAGACCTATAGGATAGCAACTATTTTGATAAAACAAACAACCAAATTGATCGAACCCTTGTCGACAATATTCGCAAATAATTTCGGCCACATGCAACATAGGTATAATATCCAATAAGAAATTAATACACATATAGATTTATAGTGGTTCCATTAACGACGTGATGATATACATCCATTTTATGGAGAGGAATTTGATACTACTTTAGCTTGTTCATAAAGAGTTGATAGTGGTGGCAAACAGAAAGTAAAGAGGATAAAATAATTTCTTGAACCGTCAAAATCCTAAGTGTATTTGGAATGCCAAATGATTAAAATGCATCTTCGTTGAGTGGAGGTAAAAGCCTAGCGACTTAGATACTCCAAATACTAACCTTAATGTTTATGTTCAAAATGACAATTCTCTTCTATTTCGGCTCCTCAGGTCAGTTGATTGAGACATTCCTTCTAATTGACTAAACTTTCTCCAAGCACTCTAATAAGCTCTTGAAGTTAAGTACATCAATCGTATGCATCTGTTGCAATTTCAAAGCTTCATGTCTTCCAACCCATATCTTCAAATGATGAACATATTCAACATTACTATTGTGACAAAATCAACTTTGAGATATTGTGGCGAATATTTCGATAGAAGGTACTTTGGAAAATCTTCCAAATAAGTATATGTTTTTCTAGAAAAGAGAAGAAAATTATTTTCTTCCATATTTTTCTAAATTCAAAAAACTCAAATTCACATTTTCATAAATTTTAGTCGAAAAAATAAATGCTCAAAAAGATGTTGTAATTAATGGATTTTAGATGGAAATATTTCTAAGATTGATTTATTGGATATTTGGATGGATTTGTTGAGTAATGACAAAGTTATACTAAATTATTTTAAATAGATAAAATTTTGTTATTTGGCAAAAAGACAATGAATACCAATTTCCATGATTAAGTTTCATTGTTAAATGATTAAATATTTGGCCATAAAATGCATATGTAATATTAGGAATAGTAAAATTTCATTATGTTTCAATTAAATTAATATGGTATTGATAAGAATATACCAATGTGACTTAGGCATCATGCTATGAATACGATGGTAAATGCACATGAAAAATTTCTGTCCATTTTTTAACAGGATAGTAGCACATAAGTGAATTTTGGAAAATGAGTAATATAAAATTATGCTGTTTCAATAAATTTTTGCAACAAATATATTCGTAAGCATTATCTCCATAATAAGATTATTCATATTTTGTATATTCCAAAATAATTGATTTTGAAACGACTTGAGTCATATTTCTCGAGTGGTTCTAAATGCACACTAGTCCCTACTTCATTTTATCTTCGAAATGAGAAGAAAAAGAAATCCCAAATGTAGCTTCTATCACAAAGTTATTGTAGTTTGAATTACTAGACGATAACATGCCAAACAAGAATATAAAGAGAAAATATGTTTTGACGAACAAATCAAAACACATATAACAAAATTTGCATATGATAAATGAGAATATAATATCAAAAGAGAACAACATACTTATATTTTATAATACCAAATGAGAAGAGGAAGAAAAAAGGAATACTATTGCCAAAAAGATTAAACTTCAAATAATAAATTATCGTCTATCGAGATTCAAACTCGAAAAAAATGAAGCCTATTTATGTTTACTCATTTCCAACAAAGGTGTTTCTGCTTGCTTTTTTCCTCTCTTCAACCATCGGTAATCTTTTCATTGGAATATTTAATTTTAGGTATCATACATGGTTTTCTGCGATACTAATTAAAGATGAATTGGGTTTAGTTAGTATTGAATGAAAGATGAAATGGCAAAGAACGAACTAAAGCTGATGTAACAACCCTAATTTTAATTAATATTATTTAGGATATTTAATTGGGTAAATAAAATAAAATAATGTAGAATGATACGGAGATTGAGATTTGGAAAATAATCGAGGTCATGTCTTAAGGAAAGAGTTAATAAGAATGAATTAAAACTAAAATATGACGAAAGAATATGGGTTAAAGGCAAAATGGGAAAAGACCTAAATTCCCAAACATAAACCCTCACTTTCTCATTACCTCCCTCATTTCATTCAATTCATAACAAATGAAAACAAAGGAAGCGTAGGGCCAACCATTAATAAGTGTTCAAAAGGAATTAAAATCCAGAAACAAGATCCAAACTTAGCGGATTCAAATCAACAACATAAATTTCAACCTTTTTAATCAATACAGGGTGAATAATAGTTATGCATCTCATTTTTGTATATTACTTTTGGTTTTAAGAGTAAATTCGATTCTTTTTCTAATATAATACCATATTTGAGAGGTTTAAGGATTATATGCTAATTGGTGATTTATAAAATTTATTTATGGAATTTGATGATATGTTTGAGTTGGAAAACCTATCATATGACACCCAAATGACTTGAAATTTTAGTATTATGTTAAAAATATTATTTTAGAAGTGGGTTTTTAGTTTCATAATTTTCCATGCAAGTATGAATTGGTTATGAATTTTCAAAGCCTAGAAAATGGTATATTTCTGGTTTAATTATCAGAAATAATTAAATTACGGTTTTACCCCTAAAGTTTTTATATGTTAAAGAATATATTAAAATTGATTTACGTTGATTTTTGAATTTTTCCCAAGTGATTAAGAATGATTAATAAACTATTAAGCTAGAAGTGCTTGCTTAATTGTTATACTAATATTTTAGTATAAAAGGGGTTAGTTTTTATGTTTTGGAAATATAAAATCTACTTTATGTAGTTTTCTGGAATTTTTTTGGTAAGGGAAGCTGTTAACCAATAAGAATTAGATAAATATTGGAAATTGGTGAAAAGTGATTACTTTAATTAGCAAATAAGCAGTTTTCCAGTTATTCACGACTATGCCACTCCAAAAGTCATGATGCCGCACCTATCAGTCCGCCTCTATGGACTTCGATGTCGCCCAAGAACAACGCATATGGTATCACTTCGGTCGATATGGAATGTATTGCCTTGGTTGAAGATGGAAGCCAAGCAACGACGTCGACATCATGGTCGTCGAAGAGGTTCACGGCCACATTACTTAATGTTTTGTTTTACAATGTCGTTGACCCCCTATCTTCATAATGACTACTTTGACACTAACGAGGTCACTTTTTTTTTATCGGCTATATGTTGCTGCATTTTAATGACATCGAACATGTAGGCATATTGCTACTGTTTTTGACTTCGTTAGTATATGATATTGCGCTCTTATTTCTTCAACCTTAATCTTTTTAACTATTTCAAAGAGGGAAGTGTTGCTGAAACTAATGAACTCGACCTTATTATTTTAAAGGTCTTATTTATATCAACCAATTTTATTTTCTTCGACTTTGGTGCTGTAACAAGTGCAAAGTGAATATCTTCGGCCTTGTGTCTTAAAAATCAAAAGCTTCAACTTAATTTTATGTTAAAGAGGGCAAAGACCCTAATGGAGAAGAGTTCGCTAAGCTTTATCATTGTAAAAGTTTTTACAATGCTTTGGTTTATGGCTTATTTTTTTGAAAGGTGACGACCTCAAAAGATTTTAAACCTCTCCTATTTTGTTCTATTAAAGCATATATCATGGCATAATTATTATGGATAAAGTAATGGGCTATAATTTTCCTTATTTTGGTAGTATGATTTCAAGGGGTAAATCATTTATAAAGAAGTATGTTTTCAAGGAAATAAATAAGTATTTAGCCTAGAATTTTACTAAAGAGATTATTGGCCTTATCACTTACGGATAGATTATAATAGGATAAAATTGACTTAGGGACTAGAAATCTAGATGGTACTAGTGCATGGCAGTGCCCTATACTTCAGTTATTAGCCCCTAGCTGATTCAAGTTCAAAATTCCAATGTGTAGGGCTTTTTTAAGGGTAAGACAAAAAGTAGGTTTACACACAAAAATGAATATATAAAGATAAGACAGGTTATAGGTTGGCTAGCAAAACCATTAGGTTCATGGTAAGCATAGAAAAACTATGAGATTGACAGATAGTCAGATAAATACTAGGATAAGTGTATTTGGATAGACCACCTAGTTTGCTTCTAACAGCCAGTTAGAAAATTTGGTATGTTTGGTAGGCCCATGTCTGCCATGTAGGTTGGTAATTACCCTATAAAAACTAAACATTAGGACAGATAGACCACTGATTTGACAGATAGTCAAGATTACCTAGGTTGCGTGCATTCCTATTGTTGTTATACTGTAATATTGTTATTTTAACCAATTTGGTTGCAAGACTATGATTTGCAAACGATATATTTCAAAGGATATTAGTGAGGGAAAAACCGTTCCACTCAGTGGCATGGTCTCACTTAATATCTACAAACCAAGATAGCATATTATTATTCACACCAGGCTTTTTGTCTGACTCGAAGTTTATGTTTTCCGCTTAAAATCTCGGGTGCTCAAAATTTGATTGGAGCAGGTTGGGAATAAGGGTTTTACAGGTTAGGTATATTTTGGTGAATAAAGCTTTTTGAGATGTGCAAGAGGCAAAGCAAGCTATGTAAGAGTCTGTCTAATATTATCATCTGCTGTGTTAAATCAATTGTTGTATGAATGTATGGACAGTAGATGTGTCGGTCTATTAGTAGCTCTAATCAAGGACATCTTCATACGTCGCTTTTGGAGTATCTTTTAATAATTATATTTCATCTAAACCTGGGCAACGTTTGGGATTATGTACAGAATATGAAATAATGACTATGAAATAAAATGTGAAATTTTGCTTTTATTTCATATTCTTGTGCTTCTGATATTGTGGATACCATTAACAAACCGTATTTTGTCACCTGAAATTAATACTATAGATGGCTGCAGCATTTGTAGTGCTTAGTTTCAAGCCTCAAGTTAAGGGATCATACAACTTGGAATCAAGCATAGGTTTAGGTAAAACGAAAGGATTTTGAACTTTAAAAAGAGTTTTGGAAAACATAATCCAAATAAACCAGAGAATAATATTGAGGTATGGGATAACGTTGTCGTAACGTACATGTATTTGCTATACATAAGTACTCTATATCTTTCTCTCTCTTTTTTTGTTCTTCCATGCCTTACTATGGTCTGAATGCTGATTTAAAGTCATGGTCGCTAGAACGGCAGACTGAATATTGATGGAGGAAGTACTACTACTAATGGAAATACAAGGCCCAATACTAAGAGGAACTCGGGTCGGCAAACAACTGCTAATGTATCTGCAGGAACAAAACCAGTTGATATGGTAGCAATATGTTAGTTCTTTGTCAATATGATATAATTAGGAGCTACTGCTGGTTTGGTTGGTAGAAATGATGGCGAAGCTAATCAAGAAGTTCCAGTTGTTAACAATTATGCTGTGTTGAATTGAGACTATGTAAGTGTTGGAGGGAAATAATCAATCGAACGGAGGATGCAATTTAAGTGGAGAATTGGTTACTCCATTGTGAAAGGATTTCCGCTGGTCTTGGTTTGAAAGATAAACAGAAGAGGAAATTGGCATCCAGGAAACTGCAAGGAGCTGTGCTGTATTGGTGGAACAGTATGACTGTCGCGGTAACAGAGGAGACTTTGACTTGGGATGAATTTAAAATGAGGTTTAAAGAAAGATTTATATTTGAGATCACTAAGTCAAATCTGTTAAAAAAGTTTGCCGAGTTGGTACAAGGTGATATAACAGTTCTTGAGTATGCAACTAGATTTAAAGAATTGTCAAGATATGGGTATGCTACCATTGACACAGTTATCAAAAGGAACAAGAAGTTCATTCGTGGGCTAGACCCAAGCTTGCTTGGGTAACTTTACCACACTTTTGGGATCCATGCGATGTATTCGTGGAGATGGCTTTGAGAAATGAAGAGATGCTTGCTTTGTTCAGTAATAACAAGCCAGCAGAGAGTCGGGGTTGATAAAATCAAAAGAGAAAGTTTTACCAGAAGGAAGCTTAGAAGGGTGGAGCTGCCAAGAAAGGAAAGACTAAGGTTGTGTGTTACACATGCGATAAGAAGGGGCACTACGCTCATGAGTGCTAAACCGATAAGGGAAAGGAATTTTTTAGGAAGAAGAACATCAAGTGCTTTAACTGCGGCCAGGTGGGGCATTATAAGAAAAAATATCCAGAAGTGGCCAAGGATAAAAAAAAAAGGAAAAGTATTTGCTTTGGAACCTACTACCTCGATACCAACAGTTGAGGAGAAAAGGAAAGTTTTGATGGGAGGTATGCTTTTGATTCATGGTATACTTTTTAGAGTATTATTTGACATGGGTGCATCACATTCACTTATGTCTGGATATTTGGTAGATAAGCTTAACCTATAACCCTCATACCTAGTTACTTCCTAAAGGGCTGCAAATTCGATGGAAGGATATGCAACTTTAGGGATGAGATGTGACCATTTAGATTTTACATTATTATGTCATATATTTTCTTATAGTTTGCATATATTTGATTTTGTAGGCTTTGGGATTATTTTGCATATGGATTGGTTAAGTAAATATGATGCTAGGATGTTTTTCCACAATATGAAAATATCACTTAGACACCTAATAGTAGCGATCGAATAATATACTTTGTGGAGAATACAAATTTTGATGTTGGTGCTTTATTGTGTGCAATGAAGGAGGAAGACAAGTTGAATCAAGTTTTCATAGTAAGGGAATTTGCAGATATTTTTGATCCTGCTATAGGACTATGCCGAAATGAGATATTGAGTTTCAAGTAGATCTTGTACCTAGAGCTGAATCCATAAGTATACCACCTAATAGAATGGAACTTACAAAGATCAATGAGTTAAAGGTGCAGCTGGTGGACATAGAAAGGGAAATTTTTATTAGACCAAGCAGTTCACCTTGGAAGCAATCATTGTATTTATCAAACAACCGGATTGATCATTGAGGCTATGTATCGATTATCATAAGTTGAATGAGAAGAAGATAAATAATCCATATCCTTTGCCAAAAATTGATGACTTATTTGATCAGTTGAGTGGAGCCAAAGTAGTTTCCCAATTAAATTTGGTGACAGGGTTCCATCAACTAAGGGTGGCAGAAGGCAGTATTCGGGTATTGGCATTTTGAACAAGATATGGTTTGTACGAGTGGTTAGTAATGTCATTCGATTGACTAATGGCCATGCTTCCTTCGTAAACTTAATGAATCGAATTTTCCAAGAGCACTTGGATGGGTTTTTATTGCTATTCATAGACGACATTTTGATATATTCTATGGATGAATTGTGAGTCAATGGAATACGAATCTTAAGGCTAAATAAATATTAAGGAGGGGTAAATAGTGTTTAATGTATAATATGAATACTATTCAAATTCTCTAAGATTTTACTTGGAATGATGGAGCTAAAAATCACAGAATCAAAGTACAGATAAAAGTAAATGCAATAAAGTAAAATGGAAAGAACACAGCAGGATTTTACACTGGTTCAGAGAGACACTACATCCAGTCTTGCACGATTCCTTGTACGGATTTTTTTTTCCGCTAGTAAATGCAAATACAAACTCGAATTCAAAGCTACAAGATATACCCTCCTAAATCCCGACCTCTGGGTAGAGCTACTTGATTTCCGGACTACAAGCACACCCACTAGATTTTTGGGCTAATAAGCAAACCCAATTGATTTTAACAGGGTATAGTCACACCTACTTTGATTTCTGGGATACTAGCATGGAGGAACTAGGCCAGCCCGCAGTGGAAGAAATAAGTGAATTTCAAAAAATTTAACCATTTTGGATCTTTAATGGACCTATAAAGCCTAAATATACTTAGAAATTTTCTAAGTTTCTTTTAAATAAAATCAACATTTTATTTAATTTTATGATTAAAGTTTACTTTAATTTAATGTGTATGCAAATCAGAGTATATCAAATATACTCTTATGTAAATATTTATGTGTAATGGTAACTTATTAAATTTATTTAGAGAAGGAAACTTTGTATTTCCTATGTCTTAAATATTCAATTACTGATGGGGCATAAATTTATTTAGAGAAGGAAACTATTCATTTCTTTCCTCTTGAATTATTCAATTAATGAGAGATCATAAATATAGTTAAAGAAGAAAACTTTTCATTTCCTTCTCTTAAATAAATTAAATAATTGATTAATGAAATAACATTAATGACTAATTTACATATGACATGAATTATAAATATATTCACAGTAAACATTGTGTAATTGTAGCTTATAGAGGGTGTGCATAGTCAGTGGTAATTGATATGTATACATAAAATAAAAAAGACAATTTAATCGTAATTACATAGGAAATGAAATAGAAATAAATAAGGAATGATAGGGGTGACTAATACACTCTTCCTTTTAGTAAACTTAACCAATGAAACATATTAATGATAATCAATATGTATTATAACGAAAGAATATAGAAGGTAAACAATGAACTGTATGTATACGTTATTATCTTAATTAAAAAAGTGAAATGATTCATACTATGAAGATATATGTAAAGAAAAATAAATTTTATATGAACACATACAAGTGGATCCAAATATGTATACATGGAATTCAATGAAATCTTTCTAATAATATAAATTAGATAGTTATTACAGTCAATTTCAAAACTTTGATTTGTTGTTAAAATTCCTTTTATTCAAATGCATATATCCAATACAATAAAAGTGCAATTAATACATGCATAAATACATAAATACATACATTAAAATTCAAAACTAAAATTACACTTAGTTATGAAAGATTAGAATATAGATCTACAAACGTTGTAGTGTTTCCATATAAGTTTCATTTTAAACCTTAAATATAGTTCAATCAATCAACATGAAATTATAAATATCCATGTTTAAGGAAATAGAATTAAGATTAAATGTTAAAACATGAAACTAAAATAAAACATTGTATTTTAACATATATAGATTTAGCTTCAATTTAATAAAGTAAGAAAATCAGCTAATCAATTTGAATATGTTACTATTCAGATCTGAAGAATTACACTATAATTGGAAATTTTAAAACATAGATCTATACTTAAATATTATTTTAAAACATTTTTTTTAAATTTTTATCAATCAAATGAAAACTCAATCATGTTATTCAACAAATAATTCAGCCTTTATAAATTTTTTTAATTAAGCAAGACAATAATATATCATAAAAATTATGAAAGTCAAATTAAATTTCCATCAAACAATGTAAAATCACTATCTATATATAGAAAATGAAGTACCTTGCTACCCAATCCTTAAAACACATGTTGTTGATGTTACCTTTGATTTCCACCTTGAATGAAGAATGTTTCTAGATCCAATTGAATCACCTTAGGATGATGCCTAGAAATCACACCATGAATGACGATGTCTCCTCGGATCTTCAAGATCCTCATCTTATCCTTAAAAGAGATGGATGGACCACTTTTGATTTATTTTAAATGATGTTTTATATGGAGTTGAAAGATTTTTGGGAATTTTTTGTTTGTGTTTTCTGCTATGAAAAGTTGGAAGGAGAGAGAAACAAACTGAATGAGAAAGAATGAATTGGACGTACAAAATGAATTAGAGAATATGTTTTATTTGAAGAAGGAAACCTTTCTCATTCTTTAATTAAAACTTTTCTAATTAATTCTCTTGATTAACTTTCTCTATTCACTCCTATTTCTTTATAGGCATGGCTGAAAATTACATGCCACCAAATGACATAAGATTCCATAAATTAAAGCATGTAATTATCTTTTATTTAATAACAATGATACCATATATCAATGTGCACAAATATAACTTTTATAAACACATTCAAATAATTACTAATAACTTCCAAACATCAAATAAAATAAATAATAATTAATATTTATCGAATACTAATTAATTTACAACTTTATATAAATTAATTAAATCATGCGGGTTTTCGAAGAATTCATTATTATGGTTGTGCGACTTAAAGGTGTAAATTTAATCAGCGATTAATATTGAAAAATTCAAATATTAACGTTCACACGTCACTTAGCAGGTGATGTGACATTTAGTAATGATAAAGAATATATTAGCTTGGTCGAAGATGGAAGCCAAACAACGACGTCAACAACATGGTCTTCGAAGAGATTGAGACCACATTATTTAATTTTTTGTTTTACAATGTCGTCGACCCTATATATATGAAATGACTACTTCGGCTCTAATGAGGTCACTATTCTTATCGGCTATATGATGTTGCATTTTAATGACTTCGATGCTGTAGGCATAACGCCACTATTGTTGACTTTGGTGGTATATGATGTCGTGCTTTTTTCTTCGACCTTAATCTTTTTAACTATTTTGGAGAGGGCACGGATGCTGAGACTAATGACTTCGACCTTATTCTTTTAAAGATCTTAAATTATGTAAACCACGTTTACTCTCTTCGACTTTGATGTTATAAGAAGTGCGAAGTGTACATCTTCGGCCTTGTGTTCTTGTGTTTTAAAAGTTAAAAGCTTTAACTTAGTTTATGTTAAAGAGGGCGAAGGCCCTAATGACGAAGAGGTCGCCGAGCTTTATCATTATAAACGTTTTTACATAGTTTGGGTTGTGTGGCTTATTGTTTTGAGAGGCGATGACCTCAAATGATTTTGAACTTCACCAATATTGTTTTATTAAACTATATATCATAACATAATTATTTTGGATAAAGTAAAGTGCTATGATTTTCCTTATTTTGAAAGTATCATTTCAAGGGGTAAATCATTTATAAAGAAGTATGTTTTCAAAGAAATAAATTGGTATTTAGCCTAGAATTTTACTAAGGAAGTATTGTTCTTATCACTTTTGGATAGATTATGATAGAATAAAATTGACTCAAAGATAGAACCCTGACGAGATTGGTATAGGGTGGCGCCATATACTTCAGTTGTTAGCCCCTAGCTGATTTAAGTCCAAATTTCTAGTGTGTATGGCTTTGTCAATGGTAAGATATAAAATAGTTTTATGCACAGAAAGGAATACGTAAAGATAATACATGTTATAGGTTGGCTTACAAAACATTTTGGCTCATAGATGAAATTGACAAATAGTCGGGTAAACACTAGAATAAGTGTATTTGCACAGACCGTCCAATTTGCTTTTAAGCTCTAGTTAATAAATTTGGTATGTCTAGTAGGCCCGAACCAACCGTGTAGGTTGGTAATTATCTGTGAAAACTAAACATTGGGACGGGTAGTCCACGGATTTGACAAATATCAAGATTACTCAAGTTATATGCATACCTACTGTTGTTATATTGTTATTTAAACCAGTTTGGTTGCAGAACTATGATTTTCAAAGGATATATTTTAAAGGATTTTAATAAGGGGAAAACCCGTTTCGCTCAGCGGCATGATCTCACTTAATATCTATGAACCAAGATGACATATTATTATTCACACCAGCTTTTAATCTGACTCGAAGTTTATGTTTTCCCATCAAACTCTCAGGTGCTTAAAATTTGATTTGAGTAGGTTGGGAGTAAAGATTTACCAGTTAATTAGGTTTTGGCGAATAAAGCTTCCAGAGACTTGCAGACAGCAAAGCTAGCAATGTAGGATCCTAGCTAGTATTATCATCTGCTAGGTTATGTCAATTGTTGTATGAGTGTATTGATAGTAGATGTATCGGTCTATTTGGTAATCTGATCAACTACGGTGGCATCTTCATATACCACTCTTGGAGTATGTTGAAATAATCATATTTTATCCAAACTTGTGTAAATTTTCGCATTATATATTGAATATGAAATATTGACTATGAAATGAAATGTGAAATTTTGCATTTATTTCATATTATTATACTTCTGATATTATGGATATCATTAACATGACGGCATTTTGTCATCGAAAATTAATACTACAGATGACTACAACATCTATAGCGCTTAATTTCGGGCCTCAAGATGGAGGATGTTACAGATGATGATCATATTGGATGGAGATGAAGGAGATAAGTTTAACATCACTCTATTTGTCTATCTAGTTCGATTTTATCAATTGTTAGCCGGTAAACAAAAATCAATATTCAATTGATATCGATGCAGATATGGTGTTCGAAAACAATTTTCCATATTTATGCAGATTGGGTACCACCTCTATTATTTGTTCAAGAATATACATTGATACACCTAATCATATTTAGGTCAAAAATCATTGAGTTTTAGAGTGCGATTCCTAGTTTTCGACTTTAAAATCTTCTAAAACTAGTTATCAACTCTTCTTTTAAAGAACCCTGTTCAAAAAGAAAAACTCTACTTTTTAAGAAATTATAATAATAAACTTACACCAGGCCCAATTATGGGCATAGACCACCTAGGCGGTGGCCTAGCTTCCCCGACTTATAAGGGATCCAAATTTAAGATTGTCGTATGTATAAAGTATGTCAGGTGTTAAAATTAAAAGGCACGGTGTAATTCAGGAGCGAAGGAAACAATAATTCACCTTACAACCTTAGGTTTGAGTCCTGTTTACAAAATCACGGGAGATGTTTTCAAAAAAAATTCAGCTGTTTATTTTTTCTCGAACCATTTTTTTCTTATACCATTGTACCAAAACTAAAAATTGCTTACGGCCTCAAGCTCTACAAGACCAGGCCTGGATCACTCATCTACGTTCTTCTCATTATGGTAATATATGATATATTTCCTATTCTACTATTGAAACCCAAAAAAAAATGTTTCTAGTTACCATTAAATTTTTATTACCTGTCAATATTTTTATATGCCTGTGGCAAAGAGAAAAAAAATCTATTTTCTCATTCAGCCCCAAACAACTGTATCATCTTCATCTCTCTTAAAAAAAACGACATACACAATCTCAAAACATCATAGAAAACAAAATTTTCAAATCCTCAAACCAAAAAAGCTCTCTTTTTGTCTAATAGATGAAGTTGAATGAAGACTTAGTGCATGATCCTAAATTTGATGAGCATAAAGAGATTAGTTTATATTTTATTTCTTAAAGTCTATTTTTTTTCTACATATCAATATGACATTTATTGCTTAAGTTTTTTACTATTATTTTAGGATGAATTCAATAATCATGTTGCTAACATGAATTTGAATGATATGAGGTTGATGATGTTGTAAATGAAAATCTTGATGTAAGTTGTTGAATTGTAATATTTTATAATACAACGTTTATGCCCTTTTTTCTCTTATATTTTTTTTCTTCTTTGTTAGATGGAGGATATCAATTATAATAAAATTAAGAATGCATTTTTCATTAAAATAAAAATTGACTTATAGTAGAAATACGGCGGAAGACGATCAATCAAATGTTTCAAAATACATACAAGTTAATTTGACAAGCCTTTTTTAACTGATCATGTAAATATTTATTTAAAAATTCATCATTTTATATATGATCAAAAAAATACGTTTTATTATTCTATTTTTGATTTGTTATTTATGTAACATGATTTTTGCTGTGTTTTGAAAAATGGTTGAATTTGGTTTAAGGAATAGGAAAGAAAGCTTTTGTATTTTGAAACATTTATGCCTGTTTACATAAAATAACATGATAATTAATGTTAGAAAGTAGGGAACCAAAGTTTGTAAGACGACCTCTAGTTTCCGAAGTAGAATCATTTTTCTAGGTGTCAGTTGTACAATACTATATTTTTGGTCTTTTTTTAAGTGAGACTATTAACATCGTATTACAATATATGTAAATCATAAAATGAATATGCTTTTATGTTCTTTTGTTAAGTCCCACATCGTGGAATAGGTTAAATCCTTTGCTCTGAAGCCTTTATATAAAGGTGGCTATGTAATGTAAATATATGTCTAATTCTAAAGAACGAATAATATATCTTTTGCCTCTCTCTCTAATGACTTCCATTTTTTTTCATTTCACAACACGTTATCAGCGCGATCTTTTTCTCGAATGTATTGGGTATTCTAATCCAGAAGATTAGATCCACTTTTTTTCATGTAGGTACATCTCTTTCTCTTATTCAGTTACTGAAATCAGATCTATCTCTTTCTCTTATTCAACCATTGAAATCAGGTTTGAAATTTTCTAGATATGTTTTTCTAGATTTATTTTGCGATTAATTTAGATCTAGATTTAAGTATTCTTGTTTCACAATTCTATATCTATTTTCTAATTTTTCAGATTTGGATTTAAGTTTTAATAGATCTTATCTTTTCAAGATCTTATTTTGTTATAGATCTAAATTTACAGATCTTATTACACTGTACATGTATTTTTGTCATTATATTTCAGATCTCATCCTACAATAGATTCGATTTTTTTTGTTCTTATTTTTCAGATCTCATTATATTGTAGATCCCAAAATCACACCCAAGTAATATACCTTTGAGATTTGTACATTGTTAAAAATAAAATGTTGCGATTTTTTGAATTTGGATTTGAATTGATTTCAAACTTGCTTATTATTGTATGTTTTTTTTGAGTTTATTATTTTGTAAAGCAAGTTTTGAATTTGACAATTTCTGTTGTTGATTCAAATAAATTTATTGATCTTGATCACGTTTTGGTTTGTGATATAGATCTAAGTAATATATACATGTTTGACAAGTGAAGTTTTCATTTTGAAAACTCTTTGATTTGGATTTGGATTTGGATTTGGAAATTATTTTGATATATATTGTTTATATTTCCAGAAGAAATATTTTATTATTTCTTAGAGAAACATATATAAGAATAATGCATATTTGGAAGATCATATTAGTTTAGATCTAATATTAATATTGATTTAGTACACCTGAAGTGAATGGAAACGTTAATGAAAACATATACGGTAAACTTAATTTCTAGCATTTGAAGAGAACTTGCAGTTCCTATAATGCTAAAAGCTTGTGTTTCCATAAATTATTAAATTTCAAGTTTTCTTATAATAAAGAACCAGGAGTTTCAATAAAAGAGCAGAAACTTGAATTATATAAAAAAAGGGATATATATATATATATATATATGTATATACATATACATATATATAAGAGTTATTTTAGAAATTTTGACTATTAAGAAATAAAGTTTCTCTTATGGTATTCATTTAATTTTGTTATTGAGTATATTAAACTTAACTTTGAGATTAAATTTTGCTAACTAAAGTTAGTTAGATTGATTTGTTTGTAAAGAAATCAATTCGTTGTGATAATATTTTATATTTATGCCACAATAATGGTAAATTGCATTTTTTTAATCATAAATGCATTAAATGTTGTCGTCATGGTAATAAATTAACTACCATATCATCATAAATGCACTGGCTATAGTAAATTAAATGACGTTGTATTTTTATGTTTGGAATAAGAATAGACATATGGTTTATTATATGATGTATTCATTTTGGATAACAATGCCCGATATAATGAAAGAAATAAATTTGAACAACAACCTGAAGTTCTGCAAAGATTTTTTTTTCTCCAACCAGAAGTTGTATAACTCAAAGTCCAAGACCTGAAGTCTTGAATTATGAAAAGAATTTTTGATAAACTTTACAAGGTCGAATTCTAATAGACTTTTATTTTGTAACAATATGGTACAAAAAAAAGAGGAGAAGTTTATACAAAATTTAAGAACCTGAAGTTCACAACAAATTAATGAACTTGAAGTTCATGAATTAGAAGCCCGAAGCTCTATTGAAATTATGTAAAATGATAAGGTTGTACTTCCTGAAGAAGTTAAAGAAAATTAATAAATAATCGTATGAGAAAATGATGCTGCATTCAAGAGAATACAAAAATCTCCTAATGAGTTATACCTTTCCTTATATCTTAACATTTACACTATATTAACCAAATATCATGAAGATATTATGTTATATGATATTTCAAACATCATTGGATGTGTGTGTGTGTGTGTATTAATCTCTTGAAAAGATGTTTTAGAGATTTATTTATATTTATATTGCATAATCTAACATCCCATAAGAGATGTTATAGGAATTTTATTTTTGTTATATTTCAATTCCTTAAAATAAAATACTATATTCCCTGAAGGAATAATGATATAATTTTTTTTGACTAATAACAATAATTTATCCAAAAACAAATGATATTGTATACTAATATTACACTCCAGAAGTAGTGGTTTTATATCTTCGCATCTTACTTTCATTTAGTGCATCTAATTTTGTTACTGTATTTAAAGTTTGATATGTCATTTCAAAGATAGTTACAACAAAAATCTCCAGTAGAGATATTTTATGTTATTGTAAAGGTAGTAATTATGTAATTTCTACAAAAGAAACATTGTACATTGATATGACATTCCAATAGTGTGTGTGTGTGTGTGTATCTAGAAGAGATAAATTCACTTCAGAAGTAGTGATAATAAAATATCCCTAAAAGAGACTAATAAATTAGAAAATGATAGCATATCTCTAGAAGAGATTTGCTTATATATTTGGTAATTTTATTAAACCAAATAAATGCATAGAAATTTAATTATAAAGGATCCTAATTTAGTTTAGATTAGATCCTAAAAGTTTGAGAGCTATGCAACATGTATCATATATTTCATTATAATTATATCAAACATGAGAAATATTACACGTATAATCAATTCTTGAAGATATATCTTTAAATATTCTCCTGAAGAGATAGTTTATATTTCACATCATAATTTTCATGCAAGCTATACATACGGTCATGAGAAAATCTGTATCTGTAACATTCCAAGTATCCAGAAGATACTATTATTATTACTTTTGCTGTAATTTTTTTTACAGAACTCTCAATAGAGATGTGTAGAAATGTCTATATGCAATTAAAAATCATTCCTTGATAAGTAATCATAATTAGTGTTCAAAACTGATATTTGAGATATAATTGAGGAATAAAACTTAACAACTTGAAGTTGTGTGTATATTTTGTTCGAACCAGAAGTTCGATATGGTTTCAAACCAAATGTTTTGAACATTATCATATGGTTTTGATAGGTTTGCATTGACATTGATTTATAAATAGAAATTAATAGTTTGGATCCTTGTAATAGTTTGTTCTAAAAATTACTAATTCAAATGAGAAAGAATATGAAAATTTTAAAATATATGTGTGATACGTGGACGCACGTATACATCCATATATGTAAATATTTAGCTAACAACCTGAAGTTTGTTATAAGCTATTATTTAGTGATTATGCATAGATATTATTTAGTGATTTAAAATTCAATCAACATAAATGTTGAATGACCTGAAGTCATGTATGTATTCAAATGATCTACACAATAAGTAAATTCCTCCAATTGCTTAGATCAATGAATGAGAACAAACTCTAATAATCAATATCAATTGAATCCATCTTATAAAAGAATTATCCTCCTATTATTAATATGTATGATGTATTTGCTAGTAGCAATATCATAATGGATCAAAATGAGGGTCCAAAAATGATTATTATTTAATGTGACAATGTTTGTCAACATTGAGGGGGAGGATAAAGGGATACAACAAGCTCATTTTGATCATCAGTGTTAAATATTTAAATATACAATGATGCAAAATATTGTCAATATTATCCTAGTAGACTTTCTCCAGTATAGATTTGAATCCCTGAAGGATCAAAATTTGTAAACCACATCTAAAATATGTTTCAAAAGTCAGTTCAAATTATTTTTGGAGTAAGTAATAAAGATGCCAAATAATAGAGGTGAGTGTTCTTGAAGAAACACTTAAGGGCGCTCTTGAAGAGACCAATGACATGATTGTCAAATTACCCAGAAGTGGTTTAGGTACCTAAAACATGATAATTAAAGAGATCTAAATAAATCATATCTAGAACTGACAAGAAATAATCATCGATGATAAATTTATAAATAGATTAAGAATCTTGAATTAGGGAAAAACATGACTGGCCATCATGAATCCTTTAATTGTAGAGAAATATGGACATGTAGTCCGTAAAGTCCCGAAAGTACTTGAAATGCTTAATATATCCTGAAGGTATAAATGTGGTTTAAAATCATATTAAATAATGAAAGTATACAAATTCCTGAAGAATATAAATAACTTTCATTGTTATAAAGAATGCAAAGAACAGTGAGAGTAGATTTCAACCTACTTTTAAGTATTGTTGTAATGAAAATCTTGATATAATTCATGATGAGTAGATTACTTCCTATTTTTAAGTATCGTTGTAATGAAACTCTTAATATCCATTGAAGTGATAGTTGCGATATGCAAATACTTATTAAAGTATACAAATTTCTGAAGAATATATATAACTTTTGTAGTTATAAAGAATGAAAAAGACATGAAGTGTATATTACAAATTTCTTCTAAGTATTGTCGTAATGAAAATCTTGATACATCAAGATGAGTAGATTACTTCCTGCTTTCTAGTAATGTTGTAATGACATTTTTAATATTCATGAAAGATGTATAGTTGCAATGCGCAAAACTAATTTGAAGCACAAAAATGAAAGCACATGAAGTGTTTTTCATATAAGTAGCATACAAAATGCATAAAATGCAAACCATATTTGGAAGAAGCAATCTTAGAAAATTTGATTGTATCAAAGGAAACTATTAATAAATTGTATTATTAATGAGATGCATATTTATGGATCCAGAAGTATCTATAACCAATTTAAGTTATCGAAAGACGAATATGAATTCAGAGGAAAAATTAAAATTAAGGGGAGAATTCATAAGTATTTTATAATGCACTGTTTTTCCTTAAGTAAGATTTTTCCCACTGTGTTTTTTTTATTAGTAAGGTTTAACAAGACATTATCTTGGTCCAGAAGTATCAACTCCCTAGTAACATTTGAAAATAGCTATAATGTACTCTTTTTTCTTGGGTTTTTCTTATTAAGGTTTTAATGAGGCATTATCTTGATCTAGAAGAATTAAACGTCTTTTTAAGAAATAACATCCCAATATGTTATTTAAGTTAAATTATATTTTTATCCTTGACAAAGGTTTTTCCCATCGGGTTTTCCTTTGTAAGGTTTTTACTGATGTATTAAATTGATCCAGAAGTATCAAACTCTATCTGATGCAATAAATTATTGAAATATGACGTACTATATTGTACTTTTTTTCCTTCACTAAGATTTTTCCCATGGGGTTTTACTTAGTAAGGTTTTTAATGAGGCATTATTTTGATCTCGAAGTATCAAACTAGAAGGAATATCATTTTTAGTATGATATTTATGATTTCACAAGTTGCACTCTTTTTCTCTTTCAACATTTTTCCCATTGGGTTTTTCTTATAGAGGTTTTTAATGAGGCAACAATATCGACTGAATCGATGAATGCAAGCAAGATAATAATGAGGGGGAGCAATCATCATACATGTTTCGAAATGGAAAATTTCAAGTTATCAGAGCATTAAAGATTTTGAAGACGCATATTCAAGAGGGAGTGTTACAATATATGTAAATCATAAAATGAATATGCTGTTATGTTCTTTTGTTAAGTCTCACATCGTGGATTTATATGAATATGCTTTTATGTTCTTTTGTTAAGTCCCACATCGTGTAATAAGTTAAATACTTTGCTTTGAAGCCTTTATATAAAGGTGGCTATGTAATGTAAATATATGTCTAATTCTAAAAAATGAATAGTATATCTTTTGCCTCTCTCTCCAATGACTTTTTTTTTTTTCCATTTCATAACACATCGCAATAATCACCTATTTTTATCCACGTTTTCAAAAGGCACCTAAACACTGATCATTCTTTATTGCGAACAACCACTTAGTGCCGTCTAATGAAGAAAAATGAGATTATTTTCATTAAGATGACATGAAGTTGCCGACTGCAACGAAGAGCAGTTGGTATTTTGATGCCGTTTGAAAACAGGGGTAAAACCTGAGGATTATTGCAGTATTAATAACTTTGCCTTTTTTTTTGGTTTTGGGCTATCTCAACAGTTTTTTTGTTTTTAAAATTTGAAATTCTTTTGGAATGGGCTCAGCGATCATGCGAGTTGAAATAGAAATTTCACACCGACTATAAATTTATAAGCCAACCGTTACTATTGTTAGATGTGAAAATAGTAATTTATTGTATCACTGATAGTTTTCAGCACAAAAATTAATGTATAAACCAGTCAGTGGTGATTAGATATTATACTTCCAATTTCCTTCAAATCTTAATGCAAAATTTAATCTACTAGCATTAAGTAGCATATGTTTATAAATTATAGAATGAGATGAGATGACACTAGAGTCTTGAGGTTCATAATTGCTGTGAATTCCACGTATTTGTGAACACTTGCTGTTTAAAGTTATGTTTCAATGTCAGCAGACAACCAACGCAGTAACCAAATTGACAACCCTTACCTCGCAAAAGACATGATATAATTTCTAAATAAAATACAATATTTAAGGAAAAGAAAGAGAGAGAAATGAAATCTAAATGATTCATATATTGATGAAACAACTTGTGGTTTTTTTACATAAATAAGAAATTAATACCCCAAGACTTTTCCATAGTTAGAATTTAGAAGCCTACAACTTTTTGCAATTAAAACTGCCTCATTCACATCCTTCCCAAAATGTTACTCCTATACCCCTTAAAATCCCTTAATTTGTAGGACGTCTTCTACTTTCTACCTTGAAATTTCACATTTCGCAGAGTGGCCTAACTGCTCAACTTCCCAGTTCAGCTTAGATGCAACTCTTTCATGTCGAGGAAAGTACTCCTGAAATACAGCATACATGAGCTAGCAATTCATAACCAACTAATAGTAGCTAGCTCTATAACTATATATGATTGCTTTGAACATACAAATGCGATTTTGTACCTCTAACTTCTTGACAAGTTCCTTAGCATTAGGTGCAGAGACAATGATATGACGAGCACTTGGATGAATAAACCCTTCTTCCACAGCTTTATCTATGAAAGACAGCAAAGTGTTGTAGTAACCATCTACATTCAGTAACCCCACCTGCATTTATAATGTGCATTTTGTTCTGTGTTATGCCTTATTACGATGTGTGTGCGCGCGCGTGAGTGCGCCAAAATTTGTTTATGTAAGAAAATGGAGGCAATTACAGGCTTATCATGGATCCCAAGCTGAGCCCAAGTTATGACTTCAAGCAACTCTTCAAGAGTACCATATCCACCTGCAGCACAAAACATCTTAAATTTAGAGACATTATCATTTATATCACCCAAAATAATAAATCAACTTCTTTCCATTTTAGTGCAAACCGTGTGTGTTTTTGTTCTGTTTTGGTGAAGAAAAAGTCTTTGCAAACTAGGCAGTACATAATGTACATTGTATAATTGTTTTACTGGCACAAGAAACAATCTCATTGCAGTATAAAATATCTGCACTTGACAAAATGAATGATGGTCATTTTAGAATCCATTCTGCACATCTATAGTGTTCCGTGCCATATATTGATAGTCCCAAGAGTTGCTTTCACAGTTTGTATTTACTGTGCTCTGATCAATGTATTGGGTAATTTAAGGTACCGTCCCATTTTCATTATTCTTTAAAACTTTAGCTTAGAAAAGAAACTTATGTTTGTGTTCAGTTGGTCTCTATAATTGTATAAAAGTCTTCTCGTACGACTGTCACACTAAAACAGCACAAAAAAATTTAACTGTACTTGAGCTTTAGCATCGTTTCAATTTTAGCTACCGGTTTGCATCAATATAAAATGCTTATCTAAAAAATGAAATTTGGATAAGTAGCTAAAGTAGCATAGTTACTGTTAAATATCCATATTCATAAATGAAGTAAACGTTGTTGGATTTTGACTTGGAGTTTTGGTGATAATAATTATGATTAAATTGAAATTTTCAGGCTTTAAAAAAGCATAGGTAGAGTGGTACCTGGCAAAGCAATAAAAGCATCACTTTGCCTAGCCATTTCTGCTTTTCTTTGATGCATATCTGCTACTGCTTTCACTTCACCTACAGTTTCACCAGTTATCTGCAAAAAGCAATCATATAAAACAAGAAGGAAATCACATATGATAAATTTCTGGATACAATCAGATCTTTTTATTAAAGAGTATTAAAAGATTTGATCTTTTCCAATATATATTAATTATACAATCAATTTTTTTAAGGCTAAGTACAATGTTTCAATGATGGATGGTGCAGGTTAGGCACAACTCAGGGCTTTAGCAAGTTTTTTCATGTTTATATTCACAGGATATCATCTTATGTTCTATTACGATGGATAATATATGTATTATAAGCAAGAAATGATCCAAATCCAACCATACATTTACAGTGATTTATATAGCATTTGTGTCTATTTATTTTTGTAAAAGTGTGAACAGTTATGAGCTACGAGCATATTAAGTTATTAACAAGTTGGATCATTCAGAAAATGAATCAAGAAATTATTTCTAGGACTTGTGGCGGATTCGGATTCAAAGATCCAGTGTTCCCTGAGTTTTCTAGTTCATTTTACCTGCTACATTTTAACTACTAAAATATTATGCTATTTTGTGTTGAATGACAATATTAGTTAAATGCTGACCAAGTAAAATGAACGAGTCTTGTCAACATAAATTCAGAACATCCTTGTTGACTATGCAACCATTTCTATTGCATTGGTATTATTAGAAAAAGTACTAAACAGTGAAGGGGAAAAATGAAAATTAAAAATTAAATAAGAATTTCTATAAAAAATGGATAATGATATTCATATAATAATAACAATCTATAAACTAGTTTATTCTCATTGCTTACCTCTCTATCCATGAGTGTCTTGGGAATAACACTGCATAATGTAACAAAGACAATCATATGTCAAAATTTGCTCCGCTAAATTGCGAACTACACTATCATTAAATGAATATTTGTCATATTGCAAATTCAAATTGCTGAAAATAAAACTGATGAAACAAGAGAAGTACTTACCCAATGACATGCCTTCCACCGTCAAAAACAGCTTGAGAGACTAAGCCCATCAATCCAACACTGCCTCCTCCATATACCAAATCTATATTTCTTGAAACCTGACAAATAAAGTAATATTTCAGCCTCATTTTAGTATTTTCATATCCTAAGTAGAAGTGATATAATAAACAATCAACTAACGGAAATGTTGAACAATAAAAATATTGTGCAAGACAACAAAACACACAACAGAACAAACACGCTTTTTCTCATTCAGTGCACTCATCAATGTTTTTCTAAAGATGGATAATTGAAGAAAAAAGTGTCCACTGAATATGTACTTGCCATTTGTACACAACTCATACAATTTAGATAGGGGCCATATCTTGTTTTCGCATATGAACAAACATTTAGATACATACATAGTAAAATGTATTAAGCAAAAATTTTAAGGACGCAAATTAACTGCAAATCCACGCGGTGTTAACAAGGGCACATGTAGATGAGCACCACAAATTTTCCAATACATGTTTATCTTTCTCTTGTTCATCCACTTCAGTACCATTTTGCCTAATGTATGTCCACATATTTTGGACATTTTAGCATTTTTAGTTTGACATTAAAATACCAAAATTAGGGAACAGGAAGAAACAAAAAATACGATTTAAAAGGAAGAAAGAAAGAAAAAACGAGGAAAAATAAAAACATACGAGTTCTTGACCAAGTTCAATGGCAGCATCTTGATAGCTAGTCTTCTTGCCTTGGCTACTTCCACAAAACACACAAATTCTTTTAAATTTAGACACTCTCTCCATTATCTCTTCTTTCTTTCTTCTTTTCTTTTACTGGTTTCTGTTTCTACAAAAGAGAAAACAGAACAATATATATAATCTTAATGATAATAATAATTGTATAGAAGTAAATAAAATGATATGTTTGGTCACTTTTTAGTGCATACTTCATGCGTTTATATAAAAGATGGTCACACGTGTGACAATTTGGTTCACACGCTTGAGAAAGCTTGATGGGTGCAACACAGACACAAACATATATGTTGTATACAGCTGGAATTTCTTGCTTTTTGTTTATCGACTGTTTAGTGCACAAATTAAAACATTAAACCTTGTGTTTCTTTATAGTACGATGAAACATATTTTAAGATTTCCCGAGGCAATTAGTTTAATTTTGCTCTCTTGAAAGATTTGAAATTTATGTATGTAAATATATTGTATATACATACGACGACAGTGTTGCCTTTATACGTTGAGACGGTGTAGAAGTATAAGGTACTATCATTCAGTTAAGGTGATGTTACTTTCTTGTGAAAATAAGAATTTGGTACATGTTATGTATCATCATGTTTTGCATGTTAACAGCAAAAATTTATCTCGGACATGTAAACTTTTGAAAAATATCCCATAAAATAGTTTGGTAAATATTAAGTGATCATAAAATGGGTTTGTTTGTCAATATAAGAGGAAATCAGATTCCATCCTTCTTTGGAAAAAAACTCCAATCACCTTGTTACTTCTGAAAATTAAAACCAATTTTCTAATGTAGAAAGCTTCCTCCTCCATTTAGCCTCCCAATTGTGGGCTCTCCCAATGCAATGTACCAAAAGGTTTGAACTTTTTTCGCGAGGTTTAAAATTCCGCTTTCCATTTTCCGTTCCCTTTCAAAAATTTCGAACATTTCGTTTTAACTCCGGTACTTATTTCTACAATTTTATTAATAAACAGCTTATTTGAGTATCATATATATACCTTACCATTTTTCATTTTGAATCGTACACAAATTAACAAAAATAATGTTACACAAATTTTATACAAATTATTTATTGCATCAAATTCATTTATACATTTATTTATAGTAGCGTTACGGCACGCGCTTTGCACGTGAATTATTTTTTCATAAATTATATATGTTTAACATATTTAAAATGAACGGTTTATTCATTTATTTAGTCATGTGTAGTTAGTTTGAATTTTTATTTAATGCTTCAACATCTAAATTTGTGTTAGTTTGAATTTTTATTTCTATCATTAATTAATAAAGATTGAATTTGTAAAAAAAAGTTTATTTGTGAGATCATTTTTTAAGTGATAGTAAGTTTTGGTAATACTTAGATGTGATTTTTGAATTGGTAAAAAGGTTTATTTATTTGATCTTGTTTTCAAGTGATATTGAGATTTAATCATATTTATAAAAGAGCATTTTGAATTGGTAAATGAGGTTTATTTGTTAGATCCTATTTTTAGGTGATGTTAAGCTTTGATAATATATATAGAGGAACATTTTTGATAGTTCATGCTTACACAAAAAAGTGTGACGCCAAAGTTATTACAGCTATTATCAAAGATAAAAGCTATTAATTCAAGTTCATTCATGTAATTAATTATAACGATTATTTTACACGAATTATTCAAAGGCTAGTTAATTTTAACTCAAATTATAACTACTATTGAATGCCAACAAACAAGCCCACAAATTGTAACTAGTAAACAAGCAAGCCCAAGCTCATCTAAAATCCCACCCAGGTACAAAGAAGTAACACGGTAGAAGTGTTTCAATTTTCTCATCCTCTTCTTCGTTGTCATACCACTAAACCCTAGAAAACCAAATGTGCACCACAATTTGAGAAAAGAAGGAAACAAAAATTCATGCAATGTTTGCAAGCCTATTCAACCACTAAAAGCATAGATGTTTACAAAAACAATTGATATAGCATACTCAAGTTCATAGCTAATTCTCAAAATAGGAAGCAATGATTTTTCTTTTGTTTGATTCTCCTTCTACTTCATAGTTTTCTCTATTCTTGCCTCAAAATCGATTTTTTCTCCCTCTTTTAACTTTTTCGATCTAGAAACGGATTTATAAAAAGATTCTGTTCCGGTCAGCGTCAGAACTGGGTCAGAATGGTCGAAATTCCAGCATGCTGGACAGAATCTTGAATCTTACTTTTTTGTTATCTCCCACTCTTATTTGTTTATTTTTAAAACAACAAGTTAAACTTTTTTTCTCCTTTTCAAATATTCTGGTATTATACCATTAAAATGAACTAAATATGATTATACATGATATAAAGTATTAAATTTCAATATCATTTTTTTAGAATTTATGGTTATGTTGACAATACACTTTTACACTGCTAGCTATTGTAAACTTCTGAATTTGTTTATGTTTACAAAAATATCTCATGTTGTATAATTAAAATAACATGTTAAATGTTGAATGATTACATATTAGAAAGTGTTCACATAATGTGTTTTTATACAATTTTGATTACTTGTATTACACTGCAAATAAATTCGAGTTGAGACCAAAATTTTTGATGAAAAAACCATAAATCGGCCTCAAAGAGAAAATTGCGATATTTGAGATCGAATTTGAATATTTAATTTCAAATATTTGAGATGTAATAGTGGTCAAAAAGTTAGACACAAAAAATTATTTGTTTACGATGAAAATGCAATCTTAAAAGAAATATAGAATACATTTTGGTTAACAATCAGTTTCGAGTAAACGATAGTTTGTAACCAATTTTCGATCACAAATATTTGAGATTGCATATTGGCTTCAATTTCAGTTACAAAATAAAATTGTTTATGATCTAAATTCAAAATTTCAAAACAAAAAATTTGGTCCCAAATATATTATGATTGTTGTATATAACCACAAGATAAACTATCAATGTTGTTGAACATTTACAAGTATCGGAATTAAATGATACAAGAAATGCATATAAAAAACAAATATAAGATAGTAGAACATAATTGTCCAACTAATTTATATATAATCATGTCCAAAGCATTGATACAATTACATGTTTAAATAGTATCAATGTAGAAGGTTTCAGGTATAATCGTTCAGTTCATGGTAACAAAAAAATCCGACAATGAAATTATCAATACAACATGAATATCATAATGTGTCTAAAGTACCCAAAATGGTTTAAAAACTTCATTTTTGTAATTATTATCCATTGGTTATGAGATGGATAATATGACTTTAGAGACTGCACAAATTATTGCAAAGACAAATTTTACTCCAACAGCCCAAACAAATTGTTAAGTGTGCCTCACATTATACAAATAGCTTGTGCATGGATTGAACTTGCGAATAGTCTTACATCGCAAGATATGGAATAATTTATATATATGAATTAGTAATACATAGCATTTAGAAGTTCTTTTGTAACGATCTACTATTGCTAAGACCAAATATATGTCTACTAAGAGGCAATGTATGGATGTTCAATCAGAATGTTGATACATTGTTCAATGGTCTCGGTCTCTCCCATACTCAATGAAGCAGGTGTATATGGGATGCACTATAATGCCAAAACTTAACATTGTATCTATAATACCCAAAAATTTATATATATCTTGATTAATAATAATAACAACTAAATTTTAAATTTAATTGGAGTGTATTTTAATAATTTTCGATTAAAGGAGAAAAATAGTAGTTTATATAGATGGTTGAATTTGCTGATAGGAGTTGTAGCATTGTGTAGCTCTTGTTTATGTGGTTGAGATGGAGTGTTTATTTATTTAAATCAGACGTCGTAAGGGTGAGATATCATTGAATTAATAAAGTGGGTTGGAATCGTGTACGGGCAACGGGCAGCGCTTGGATGAATTAGGTCGGGTTTGTAATTCAAATTCAAAATTAACCACCGTTTAAGTTTTCCCTTTTAAAGCCTATTTTAAAAGTACATAAACTGAAAATTTCATTTCCCTCTCATTTTTGTAAAAACTACCAAACCCTTCTTTCTCCACCCTTCAGCTTAACACCAAACCTTCATTTCTCAATGAAAATCGATGAGACGATGTGAATTGAAATCATGGCGAGTCTCTCTATCTTATGGAGCAAATATTGTAGGCTGTTGTAGAGATTTGATTTTCTAGAATTTTTGAACAGCGAGCGAATTCGGGTTCTTTTGATTTTAAGGTGGTGAGAGAGTCTTTCCGATCATGATATATTTCTTTAATAATGGTATAAGATGCTTTAAGGTTATTCTAAGGTTCAACTATAATGTATAATCGTCAAAATGATGAAATCTGAATTATAAAAATAAAATTACGTATTCGGTTTGTAAGAAATTAACAGAAAATTTATTTTAACACTAATTCAAATCAAAAGTTTATAGAAACGATAATTTGATGTATATGAACATGTTAGGCCTTACAAACATAGTTGATATCACGTATATATGATATTGAATTACCAAAATGAATAACGAAGTAAATAATCAAAATCTGAAATAAAAAGTGTATAAAATAGGAAGAAATCCCATAACCGGGACATGCAGTGGGGGATGCACACCGGTACACCAGTGTACAACCTAGTTTTGGGTATTTCGGGCTTTTGAACATTTGAATTGATGTGCGATTACCTAGATTTATGTATGGTACTCTCTAATGACTCTATGGCGATATCTTGATGTGTATGCCTACTGTTTGGATGCGTAGTTTGATGATAATAAGGATATAGAGTTGTAGTGCATATAGGTATGGAACGATTAATGAATATAGTGTATATTGTTTTGGGCATGAACGAATAATTGAATCATGTAGCGCATGTGGCGGGTTTGTGGTTCATGGTATTGACAAGCGATCTCCTAAAAAGAAATGAGGCTGGTCCAAGAATTTTGATGTGGACAAAAGTCGGCCTATAGCACACTTGGCAAGACCCGACGTAAGTCCAATACATATTACCATCCTTTACCATAGGTGGAGAGATCATATAGTAGTTGTAGACGTGTAATCGTTTACTGGAGGTGGGGAGATCAGATTGCTTATAGTGTAATCCTTTATCGTAGGTAGCGAGATCTGATTACGTATCAGGGATCCTTTATCACAGGTATCAAGAGCAGATGATATTTATAAACTAATGATGTACAATTTGTATCTTAATGACATGATGGGATTATAAGTGGAGTTGATTGGATTTGGTTTGTATAAACCGATATAATAATATTACATATTGTAAATATTATATATCTGTATAATATGGTATTTGGTCACCATCCACCATGAAACTCTGAAAGTTATTAGCTAGTATAGTTTTTGTTTTATGTTTTCTTTATATATCAATATTTATCACCTTACAACTCGCCGTGGGACTTCATTGTGTAGGTATGGGTTTTTGAAATAGTGCGTTGTAACATTTGGTATCAGAGCATAAGTTATAGGATTAAGGATATATGAAGGGAGCCTACTTATATATTTTATCAAACATATATATATATATATATATATAATGTAACAGTCAAATTTAATATATGTGAACACACCACATCCCATTTTAGTTTTTGATTATCTATTGAGGAGTTTCCAATGAATCTCATTTACAGATAACTGAAGTATGAATAATTCATAGGAAACTGGAACGGGGACCAACATTGGTGCACTTAATACCAGAGCAAGTGCGAGTACCCTGGTGGATGTTCGTGAGATTTCTAGCATGAATGTGCTCCTTTAGTTCCCTAGGTATCTCCAACCAACTGCTTTGACTAGTACCACTACTACCTCCACCAAACCAGTTGTTGTGACATTAGCCATGGTTGTCGTTCCACCATCGTATATTGACTTTTCGAAGCATTGCAATGATTTTGCCAATTTAGGTAGAAAGCTGTATGTAAGGACAAAATCATATGAAGCAAACAAGATATGACTAATGAAGTATGATAAGATATGTGGCTTATTAGGATTAAGTGATGCGACTAAGAGGCGGTTGGTAGTTTGGCACCTATGGGAAGAGGTAGCTAATTAGTAGGAGATTGTCATAGCTGAGATGGAGGAGAATACGATTTCTAGGATGGTCTTCAAAAGAAAGTTTGAAACAAAATTCTTTTCTAGGGCTGAGAGGGGAATGTTGTTAGAAAATTTGTTTAGCTTAAGCATGGGGACACGACCATAAAGGAGTACATGAGTCCATTTAATGAGCCAGTGAAGTTCAGATTTGAATTGATAAATACAAAAGAGAAGAAAGGTATGAAATTTGCCAAGGGATTGAAGTCACTATAGAGGGAGTTGACTTTGAGTCAAGTACCATTTGGAGCAACTTTTAAGCGATTAGTTGGGGCATCTTTGTTGAATGTTGTGAGTGGAGATTTGAATAAGGAGTAGGTGTAGAACAAGCGCTAGAGTTAAGGAGCGCAAGGTGGGAAAAATAAGAAATAGGTTACTGTATGTAGAAAGTGTAATAAGACATGACACATAGTTGAGAATTGTAAGGTGAACCTCCAAATGTGAACAAAATATTATTTGTATGGTAAGTTGAGATATTTGACAAGAGATTGTAGCTCAAGACCGTTAGGACAACAAGTAAAATCAGGACAACAGGGACACCTGAAGGCGTTAAGTGCTATAATTATGGCCAGATGGGACACTATAAGGGGAAGTGTCCAACATTACAGAAGGAGGGTCAGATTGTTAAGGCTTATGCATTAGAAGTTGTACCCACTGCAAGCATTGCACCAATGACCCAGGAGAAGGGGAAGTCGGTTATAGAAGGTGTGCTACTACTCTTTGATTTACCTACCCTTGTTTTGTATGATACTGGTGCATTGCATTCATTTATAGCTAATGCAATAGTTGAAAGATTAGGAATAACCCCTGATTTTTGCATGAAATCGTTATCCCATCGAATCATTTTGGAGGATCGATGCATTTGTTTACTATTTGCCACGATCTTAAGTTGGTCATAAATGGTGTAGAGTTAAGTTGTGATGTGTATGTGCATAGCTTTGCGGGATATAGATTAATCTTAAGAATGGATTGGATGGCTTGGTATGGAGTAGTTTTGGATTATGATAAGAGGATTTTTCATTTAAGTAGTCATGGGGAACGTGATTTGATAGTCCTATATGAGCTCGATGTTTCCATAAAGAAGTCGTATATGTATTCATTAGGCCTATCACATGATGAGTTGGCATTTATCCCATGGTTAAATATTTTCAAGACGTATTTGCTTAGGTTTCCAGACTTCCGCCTTACTGATCTTGAAAAAGATCTTAGGCCTATGGTGATGCCTTTGATACATATGGCTCTTAGGGAGAGGAGAGAGTTTGATAAACTAGTTTTGGAGTTATTGTAGAAACGATTTATCAATAAAATTATTTTGGAGTGGGGAGCGCCTATCATTTTCGCCACTAAGATAGACTTCCCTAAGGCTTTGCGTCGACTATTAGGAATTGAATAAGTTCATGAAGAAAAACCGTTATCCATTACCTCGCATTGATGACCTATTCGATCAACTTGTCGAAGCAAAGGTTTTCTCACTGTTTGACTTGCTATAGGAGTTCATTAATTGAGGGTTGCTAAGGAAAACATTTCAAAGACCACTTTTCTTACCCAGGATGGATTATTTGAGTGGGTTGTGATGTCGTTTGGGCTGAATAATGCCCCAACTTATTTTTCTGACTTGATGAGTTTGGTCTTTTTGAAGAAGCTAAATAAATTTGTGGTTGTATTTGTTGATGATATCCTGGCATTTTCTAAAGATGAGAGGGAGCATGAGCTGCACTTGAGGAAGTATTGGATGTGCTAAGAAGGAATCAATTAAGGGAATTTTTTTGAAATGTTATTTTTCTAAGAGTGTGATTCGATTTTTAAGTAATATTGTATCTGGAAATGGGTTGGAAGTACAACTAGAGAAAGTGTCAGTTGTTAAAGATTGGAAGGTTCCAAAGAATGCTTCATAAGTACATAGTTTCTTGGGATTAGCTAGTTTCTATCATAAATTTATAAAGGTCTTTGCAAGGATATATGCACCGTTAGCTTATGTAAACGAACCTGTTTTATGTTTAGAGTGTTAAGGGAAGAGGCATTTGTCAAGTTGAAGGAGATATTGGCAACCACTCCTATTTTGGTTATCCCCGATGGTATCAAACCATTTACCGTCTGCACTGTTTCTTGAGATACTGGTCTTGGTGATGTAGGAGGGTAGGGTTGTACCATATGCGAGTTGGTAGTTAAATACGCATAAGAAGAATTACCCTACAAATGATTTGAAATTGGTTGAGATTGTATGTCCTTGATGTCGTGGATGCATTATTTGCTAGGAGAAAGATTCAAACTATTTATGGATCATAAATCTTTAAAGTATTTATTCTAGTAGAGGGACTTGAATTTAAGGCAGCTGGGATGGATGGAAGTCTTAGCATTTTATGATTTTTAGTATTGCTTATACCATTGATAAGAATAATGTTGTAGCGTATGCACTTAGTAGGAAGTATGCGACATTGAGTGTTATGATGTTATAGAAGAAGCACATGGAGTATATTTCTTGTTTTGATTTTCGACCACCATTGGATATTACACCTGGATTGCTAGCAGTTCGGGAGATTAGACCTAAGGGCGTGGATAAATTAGTATGAATCAAAGGAAGGATGCAGAGTTTGTCAAAATGATGGATCTTCTTGAGAAAGGAAAGAAGTCGACTCATTTGGGGCAATACCACTTGAGGCAAGATGGAAGGTTACGTATGTCGAAGACGAAAGAGTTTATTGATGAGATGTTAAAGGATTGTCATCATTTGATGATGACCATTCATCTTGGTGGTGAGAAAAGTGTACGTGGATATGAAGATGGTTTATTATTAGTAAAGGAAAAAAGAGGGATGTGGCGAGATGTCTCACTTTCTAAAGAGTTAAGGTAGATTGGTGGAAACCGAGTGGAATATTGTAACACCCTGAATATTTAACGGAATTTAATAAGAAAATTAAATTAAATTAAAACAAGGACTTAAAATAAAATTTTCACAAACGTTAAAATTTAGCTATGAAATCGATACCCTTGCATTCGTTGGGATTTTCTAGATGATTTTCATACATAAAATATTGAAATTGGAGTTAGCATAAAGGAGTTACAGGTGATAAAATGAAATAAAATTTTAAAACTTAAAATAAAAAAATTAACATAGCCAGTGGTAGATCGGTAATCGTCAATCCTGATAAGGAGTGGTCGACCTTAGATCGAGTAAAATCAAGCGTTCTCGATTTTCCTATGACGTGTTTCTATTGCTTTGATTGATTGCCTGGGAATGAAGGGTGTGATGTGCGAACCATATTCTATGAAAATATATCCTAAGCTAATCCGATGCCCAAACTAGACCTTACTCCTATAAATACTAAGCTAATGAAACCTTAATTCTCACATAATAGTTCATAGTAACCAAACTCGATCAAAATTTTCTCTCAACCTTAAACTCTCAAAGTTTCCAAAAAACAAAAAAATACAACATAGAAAGATAAAAGCAATTGGATCAAGAAAGATCAAGGCAGATCTATCGATTTCGGGGGATGATTCTCAAGCAAAAACAAAAGGAAGAGCTTAGGCTTGAGGTGAGTGGGCACAATATTGAAAATTTGATTATTGTAGTTAGTTTAAAACTATTTATTAGGTTACGATGTTAGAAAACCCTAAACCAAATATGCTAAATCTAAAATTTATATGTTAAACACTAAATTAGAATCTAAATCCCTAGAATTTGAATTACAGTAAGTTGTTAACCTAAAGATATTTTCTTAGACACCTGTTCTATCATCTAATTACAAACCCTAATTAATGTGTATAAATTAATCACTTGGTAAATTAGGATTAATGAAACATAGCTAACAATAGAAATTAACCGGATAACAATTGACAATTAAAAATTGTGTAACCCTAAAACTTTATTCATGAATGGTCGACCCTGGATCTTCAGCGGTTGATGTAAGGGAGCAACGGTCTGCCGTTCAAAACGAAAACTGCGAAAATTTGAACTTGTCCTAAGGCCTAAATCAAATGATAAAATTTATACAATATAGTAGGAAAATATATAAATGATGATTTGATTGTTTGAGCGTATCTTGGTCTAGGTACACATGTTCAAGGGAGTAGGGAAGTTAGTTCCTTATCAACGTTTGACTAGGGCGATGTATTTCGCAAACAAAAATGTTGATCAAGACAATGTATTTTTGCAAAAACGGAGTTAATTAGGGCGATGTATTTCGCATAGACTCAGGGGCATTCCGTATGGGTGGGCGCAAAGCACTGGCGGAGACACTACCTAAGTGAGTCGGGTGCTAATGAGAGATCCATATAGGTACGGTTTCTGGCGCATCGTGGTACATGTAGATACCGATGCAGTGTGATAAGAGGCTATAGAGTAAATTGGGCCTGGTACTAACGAGAGTTCCTAGGGGACACCGACGCATTACGATAAGAGGCATTTCGCCACTACAATCGAGAGATGAACATGGGTGTATATGATGAGTAACCACATGAGTTTGCATTGTGGTATTCTCTCTCTCCAAGCATAGTGTTGATGGTAGGTATGATGGGAGAGTAGTTCTCGCATTGGACGACCGTTAGTATGAGATTTGTTTAGTAGTTTGACCCATTACGTTAGATAAGAATCCTTAGCTGTTAGACCCTAGGAATTCATTGACACCTATTGCATACCCTATGTCACGTAGAGTAGTTTTAAAGTTAGATACACATGATTGTCGTATTAAACTTGTACTCATTCATTAGAATTTATGTTTGAGCCATTCTTTTTCCATCTTTTCCCTACCATAAATGGACAGGGTAGCAGGTGATTAGGCCATTCGTGATACTTGGAGAGTCAATCTTTTATTTGGAGTCTTCTTTTATCCTATTTTACTCCCCATATAGTATTCTAGCTTATCAGTACATTTTGCTTCATTATCAAACATTAAGGGTTAGTTTATTTTGTACTCTGTATTGGATCACGTATTAATATTTTTCTGAGACCATTATTTGATATTTTCCTGGATTTCCATTTTTCTTTGTTATATAAATATTTTTATTCCTTCCACAGTAAGTTCTAAAAAGTGTATTATATCCTAGGTTATACTGCTTGTATTAGTCTCTTAAATGTTAAAACCTCAACGATCCATATTTCTCTACACGATGCGAGGCCGAAAGCCATACCTAGCTTTGGATCAATGTGTCGAGAGCTTCGACTTTTCACAGTTGGTATCAGTGCCTAGCTTCAGTGTTCCCTAAGATTAAGACCGTATTGAGTGACATATTTGTAAAAGTTTTTGAAAATAAGCTTTCAACAAGATTTTCAAAATGTTTTTCCAAAATGTTTTCAAATATAGCCTTTTTAATAGTGTGTGTATATATAAGTTTAAGAAAAGTATTTCTAAAAGCTTTCTAAAAATTTCATGTATCAGAAATCCCTACTATTCATGCCTATGTTCTCTCTTATCCCTTAATTGTACTTATGCTATATGTGGAAGTTACTAATGAAATCCTTAGCCTTCATAGATAAAAGATGACTGATCCTATAGCTTCAGGCTCTAGCGATGCAACCTAGATATCGGGTGTAAACATTCCCGCATTGTTCCACCGATATCTTCAGGTTAGGTGTTAGACCGAGCTAAATCCCGCTAGTGAGCTCACAGAGGGAGTAATAGATGAGGTTCCTGCCCGCTTACCTACCACTCCAGATTTTGCTAAGCTGTACAAAGATTATTCTAGCCTTGGGGCAAGCCATATATAGGGATGGAGTCTTATGTGGATTCGAGAGCATGGATCCATGATTGTGAGAGGATATTTGGTGTTATGGGCTTGACTAATGTTGCGAGGAGGCAATTAGCCACTTGGCAGCTTCAAGACGAGGCATTGAGTTGGTGGTAGTTTATCGAGTTTGAAACTGATGGAGATGATGTTTCTTGGGGTAAGTTCTGAAAAAGTTTTGAGATAATGTTCCTTTTTATGGCGGAGGAAGGCGTTTAGCTAGAGAAGTTTATCCATCTTAAGCAGGGAGATATGTTAGTCAAGAAATATGTAAATCAATTTAATGAGCTAGCTAGATTCGGTAGGGAGTAGATTAGTACACCTTATAAGAAAGCTCTTAAATTCGCTAAGGGATTAAATCAACCTTTCCAATACTTAACTATGAATCACATTCTAATGGGTGCTATCTATGAAGGGCTAATAGAGATGGCTTTACTCATTACCATCTCCAAGAAGGAACTGAAAAGAGGCACAAAAGGTTGTGGAGAAGGGCCATTAAAATAACAAGAAGAAGGGTGGATTTGGTCCAAAAGGGAAGATTCAAAAGAAGGACTTGAGATGTAATAGGTATAGCAAAACATGGCATTTTGCTAAGGATTTTAAGATGGGTCTTTCAGAGATGAAATGTGACAACCATGATCAATATGAGCATGTGAAGTGAGGTTGCACAGTTCCATCAAGAACTACTACTTAGACTTCTACTTAGGTGGTTCCGGCATACACAGTAGAGGTAGTCCCTAGCTCGAGTGCATAGCCAATGGCAAACAAGGGTAAGAAATTAGTGATCGAAGGTGTGTTAACTTACTTCGGTTTATCTATTCACACATTCTTGGACATTGGGGTTTCACATTCTTTCATTTCTAGTAGACTTGTTGACGACATACACTTATACACTAGTATAGTCATGGACCCTTTAGTTGTGTAAAACCCGTAGGAGGATTAGCCTATTTGTCTATGGTATGTATGGGTTTGAATTTGTTTATTTTAAGGGGCGAATTTGATTGTGATACATTTGTATCGAGTTTTTTTGGTTTTGGATTGATATTAGCATGGATTGGATGACAAAGTATGGGGCTATTTTAGACTATGATAGGAAGGTTGTTAGCTTGAGCACATATAGAGGGCGTAGCATGAAGGTTCATTGAAACCCTCGAGGATCTGTTATGTTGAGCTACTTATATTCATAGAACCTATCACATAACAAGCTTTGTGCAATGCTTGTAGTAAGAGATCTCCTTGATGTTTTTGCCGAGGTTTCCGGTGTCCCATCCTAGAGAGAAATTGATTTTAGGATATCTTGTTGAGAATGTTGGACCTGTCACCTTACTACTAAGGCATATGGCCCTAAAAGAGAGACATGGGTTGAATAAGCAAGTGAATGAGTGGCAAGAGAAAGTTTTTATTAGAAGAAGCATTTCTAAATGGGGAGCACCAATCATCTTTGCCACCAAGGCGGATGATTCTCTTAGACTCTTCGTCGATTGTAGAGAGCTAAATAAAGTGACAGAGAAAAATTCTTATCCTTTTCCCCAACTAAACAATCTGTTTGATCAGTTAACTGGAGGTATATTACTCTTTCAGTTTGACGTGGGTAAAATATTCCATCAATTGCATGTAGAAAGGGCAATATTCAGAAGATGATGTTTTGTACACCCAATGGATTATATGAGTGGTTAGTCATGCTCTTTGAACTGACCAATGCACTTGCCTGCTTTGTGGAGTTGATGAGCCAAGTAATTACAGGATTGCTAAACAAATTTGTAGTTGTGTTTATGGATGATATCTTTGTATACTAGAAAAGTGAGGAGGAGCATGTGTTGCATTTAAGAGAAGTGCTCAGTACACTTCATGCGCATAAGCTAAAGGAAAAGTTTTTAAAGTTCCACTTTTGGAGAGGGGAGGTATGCTTTTTGGGACATATCGTCTTAGAAAGTGGCTTAGAAATTGATTTTAGTAAGGTGGCAGCAGTTCAGGGTTGGTATGTTTCGAAGAATTTCATGGAGGTAAGAAGTTTCCTTGGTTTAGAAGGCTACAATTGAAAGTTCATTAAGGCTTCACGAAGATCTTTGCCTCACTAACCTGTCTTACCAAGAAGAATCTGGTCTTTTCGTGGGATGCTAAGTGCGAAGATGCTTTTATCAAGTTAAAGAAGGCATTGACTAGTGCACTAGTTTTGGTACTACTGGATGGGATGAAGCCATTTGTAGTTCATACTGATACCTGTGGTATGGGGTTAGGCATGGTCTTGATGCAAAAATGAAGGGTAATATGTTTTGTAAATCAATAACTGAAGATCCATGAGAGGAACCATCCTACACATGATCTTGAGTTAGCAGCCATTGTCTTTGCGCTCAAATCATGAAGGCATTTTCTTTTAGGAGAGAGGTTTTATCTATTCACGGATCACAAAGGCTTTAAAGTATTTTTTCTCCCAAAAAGACTTAAACTTGAGGCAGTAGAGGTGGATGGAGTTCATGGCATCATATGACTTTGATATCCCTTATACCTCCAGCAAGGCTAATGTAGGCAGATGCTTTGAGTAGACAACATGTAGTGTTGAGTCCCTTGTTCTTAAAGCGAAGATATTTGGAGTATATTTCTATCTTTAATATTTGACCACATCAGATATTATTCTAGGATTACTAGCATCTTTAGATGTCCAGCCTACATTAATGGAGCATATTGTATCTAGGTAGAAGGATGATAAGGAGCTAGTGCACATTATTGAGAGGATTGGTATGAAGAGTCATTAATTCATTTAAGGCGTTATGCCATTGATTCGAGAGGATGGTTACAGAGAGATGATTGGCATTGTGTTCCCCACATTATGGATTTGATAGATGTGGTACTAGAATTGTCTCACCGTTCTAGGATGGCTATTAATCCCAATGAGACAAGATGTACCGCGACATGTCTTCTATTGGCCCGGTATAAAGAAGAAAGTGGCGGAGTATGTAGCTGGATATATGACTTGCCAGAGGGCTAGAGCGGAGAAGAAGAAGCTGGGCGGAATATTGCAACCATTGGATATTCCTCAGTGGAAGTAGGAGAGTATTTCTATGGTTTTTGTAGATGGTCTACCTAAGATGAGGAGAAGGAATGAATGAATTTGTGTCATAGTCGATCGGTTGACCAAGTGCACCCATTTTATACCAGTGAGGAGTACCAGGATGGTGGTGTCCTTGGCAGTTCTATATGTTATAGAGGTCGTTAGTTGCATGGAGTTCCTATTAGCACAGTTCTCGATAGAACCGCTTTTCACTAGTGAGTTCTGGAGGAGTCTACATGAGGCTTTAGGGACTAAGTTTAACTTGAGCACCGTATATCATCTGCAGACCGATGGAAAGACGGAGAGAATGAATCAAGTTTTTGGAGGACTTGCTATGGATGTGCATTATAGACTTTGGAGATTTTGAGGAGGATCATTTTCCATTGGTGGAGTTTACATAAAAAACAATTATCAGGTAAGCATTAGGATAACACCATTCGAGATGTTGTATGGTAGACCCAGTAGATCACCGTCATGTTGGTAGCATACGATAGATATGATTATTCTTGGGTCAGTTACTATAAGGGAAACATTGGAGAAAGTGGATCTGATCCATAGGATAATGAAAACTTCTCAGGATAGACATAAATCTTATGCTAATAGGAGATATACAGAGTTAGAATTTATAGTGGGAGATATGGTATTCGTGAAGGATTCATCGCTTAGGCATGTGATGAGATTTGGTAGTTCGAGGATGTTTGCACCGAGATTTGTAGGACCTTTCCCGATAGTGGCTAGAATAAGGAAGTTGGCATATAAAGTAGAGCTTCCAAAAATGTTAGCGGAGGTACATGATGTTTTCCATGTGTCGCACTTGTGAAAGTGATTACACGATGCATCCACCATGGCCGAGCCGAGTCAATTGAAGGAGGTAGAGATAAAGTGAGAGTCACTTGTTTGCAACGCGCCTACTTGTATTTTAGAGCATGGTATGAAGTGACTCCTCAATACGAAGATCAGACTTGTTAAAGTCCAATAGGAGATGACCCAACAGAGTGTACATGGAGCCCGAGGAGAAGATCTACGCTGTCCACCCATAAATCTTTGTTGGTGTGTTTCCAATTTATTTTTTATATGCATAGACTTCTTGTTGGTAGGTGGTATGCCCTTTAGGTAAATAACATTGGATGGTAGGAGTGATAGTAAACGTGTCAGTAGGATAGGTTATGGATGCTAGTGGATGTATTTGGATATATTATTTGAGTTGTTCTCTTTTGCACGTTAGGATAGTATATCCTATAGGCATAAACACACGTCACACTTGATAGCATGTTACCTCTTGACTTTGTTATGCTAGTGGATTTTATGCATATGGATGTTGCTTATGAGTTGTATGGTTGCGCATACACATATAATTAAAAATATATTTATTTTAGATGTTGCATACATTTAGATGCACTTAATGAGCATTTTCATGACAGAAGGTCGACTGGATTAGTAGATCGCCTACTCTTTTACATTAGTATAGGTTCACGTGCATTTCACGTTGCATATATATGTACATAATGCACTAGAAAATTTCTAAGAACAATTTTTGCTTATGGACGATGGATGAGTACATGGTTGCAGCTATTGATTACTATGTATATGAGTTACTTTTTCCATCCTTAGCGATTCCGAGGACGAAATCCTTTTACGAGAGGAGTATGAAACACCCCGAAAATTTAATGGAGTTTAATAATAAAATTAAATTAAAATAAAACAAGGACTTGAAATATAACTTTCACAGACGCCCAAATTTGGTTACGAAACTGGCAACATTGCGTTTGTATGATTTTCTGGATGATTTTCATATATAACATATCGAAATCGGATTTAGTATGGAGAAGTTATAGGCAATAGAGATTTAAAATCTAAAGCTTTAAAATTAACAAAGCCATTGGTCGATCCAGAAGGGTTGATGCTCAACCGGTAGCGGTCGACCCTACTAGGGGAACGGTCGAAGTAAAATCGTGCATTCTCAATTTTCCCATGATGTGTTTCTGTTGTCTGATCAATTGCCTAGGGACGAAAGATGTGACATGTGTACCATATTCTATGAATCCTAAGTTAAACCAAAGGACCAAACTAAACCTTGCTCCTATAAATACTAAGCTAATGAAACCCTAATTATCACATAAAATTTAACAATAATCAAATTATGTGTAACATCCCCCTACTTGAAGGCCCAAAACTAATGACTACAGATGCTGTAGTCATCCATAATTATTAATCCTCGGTGACCAAATACGGCGAAGTTAGATTCATTGATACATAGAAATACATAAATATGGAAAAAATTTAAACTTTAAACAAATCGTATTTCATCTCAAAATATTTCCCATTTATTACATAATCCCAAATACGTAAATCGCTTTCAGAGAAAATATATTTATTAATACATACGCCTAAGAGCGACAAATGAAGATGCCCCCTTGGACGATCAGAGTATATATATGCAATATTACAACTTTTCCATTACTAACAACACAACGGAATCAAAAGAAAAGAGCACTCTAAAAAGCTATCATGCCTCCTGCATGTCTCCGAAGCTTATTAGTCTTAAAAGGCATCTACAAACCTCAATTCTCAAACTACTTAAAATCAATTGAGTACCCAAGAGTTTAAGGGGAAACAAAAACTTCGAGTTAGACATAAAGCCTGGTTTGAATAATAATCTAACATCTCAATCCTTTTGGATATCTAGTGAGACCATGCCACTTAGCAGAATAAGTTTTCCCCTCACTAGCATCCTAAAACCCTTTTTTAAAACCATATATTGTGCCCCTGCATCCACAATGGTTAAAACACAACATTTTAAAATATTATGATGATATGCATACATATTAACAATTTGGATTTCCCATCTCCGGTTTAATGGACTCCTTGTCATAATTATAGTTTCTAGGGTCACTATTAACCTGTTTAGTTTTCATGGGTTTACTAATAACCTTTTCCTAATACATGGACACCTATTCCTATTTCATAGTTTTCATGGATTCACTAAGAACCTACAGGCCCCTACCAATTAAATTAATTAATTCATGGGTTTCCCCGAACCTATTAGTCATTCAAATAACTCTGTTCTTATCGTAGTTTTCATGGGTTGACTAGGAAATTATTGTTGTCTTCAATAACTTCTTCCTCATCCTCGTTTTCATGGGTTGACTAGGAACTTATTGCCTGATGTCAATTCTTAATCCGGATATAGTTTTCATGGATTCACTACAAACCAATTAGCCCTTGCCAACTATCCTTAATACATAGTTTTCATGGGTTTACTATGAACCTGTTGGTTACCCTCAATAACTTCCTAATCATAGTTTTCATAGGTTTACCATGAACCTATCTCCCGGACAACTTCAAGGTTTAGGCATCCTACATTTTGGTCTCACTGACTCCCTGAATGCAATTCTACCCATTCAGGAGTTTAATCAATTTATATTCACTACGGGGTTAACCAACTGGTTCTTCTAGCCCTTTATCCCCAAAACACAGTATTGGGTCCTTTATCATGTAGATATATTCATATTTGAAGAAACACACATAACAACTTAACAATACCAGTTTTGGGGGTTTAAAATCCTTGAAATGCTTTTCATATAAAACATAGTTAATCCCTTTAACCTACATTTTATCAAGACCATACTTTTTCAAATTTACTACTTAAAGTCATTTCAAAACTCCTTTATTTAGTCATGGTTATTTCCTTTAAAAAATGAGTTTGGGTTTATAACACCTTTTGACTCCTTCGAAACCTTGCTTTCGATCTCATATGATAACCTCCTTCGAAAGCATTAAAATCTATGGTCAAAACATTAGGCTGCTGCCTTTTGAATACTTTAAAACCTTTCTTTCAAAATATTTCGACTGCGTTAAATTATTATCATATAAGTATAGAAACGTAGCTTCGAAACTATTTGAAAGTACCTTTTTGAAACCATTGAAAGTTACCCGTTGAAATCATTGAAAGTCCCCCTTTTGAAATCATTGGGTTTATACTTAAAACATCATTTGGGCCAAAGTAAACATAAGCGAAAGCATCTCTTTCGAAACCACACTTTATTTCATAAAAATATTGGGGTAACTTGATGGTGTCGAAACCATCCTTTCGAAAACATTAAAACATCTGGGTAAAACAATTAAAGGTTGGCTTTGAAACCCCTTTCGAAACCATTTCCTTCGAAACCCCTAACCCCTTTCGGAAGCAGTAGGAAGTTGCTTATATTTATAAAAGTAACAGCACCTTTCGATAGCATTGATGTCTTCAATACCATCAAAAGGCATCGAATCACAGAAGGGTTTCGATTTGGACGAAACTACCCCTTCCGAAAGCTTCAATAAAAATCTAAGTAACTCCTTTGGAAGCTACTACTTTAAAACTAAGGCGGTAGCTCTCCTTAAAAAGATTCTTTTGAAAACACCCTTTCCAAACCATTGGTTTGGACTACTTTGAAACCTTGAATTAAACAGGCAAGCGCGTTTTCTTTTAAAAACAAAACTAAACAAAGGAACTAACCCCTTCGAAAGCTATGTTTCGACACCCTACCTTCCGCCTTTCTCCAATCCAGTACATACCATCTAACTGATACCATATGTATTAGTTTACCAGCTTCGTACTTGAAGGTTTTGACTAGGTTGGAGGCGGAAGCTCTGGTTCGAAAGCTCCTTCCAAAGAAGGTGGAACAAACTTTTCTGAACAAAAAGCTGTTTTTACTAAATAAAGTAAACTTTTGTAACAAACTTCCCCACTTGTAAAAACTTGATTGGTTACACTAAACTTTCAAATTATTTTTCTAATATTTTCCGTATTTTTCTTAGATCTAAAACCAAGTAACATTTAACAAATTAGCCTTTCCTATTTATAAAACGATTAAATCATTTAGGTCCTCCTTTCAAAATAATTTAACTTCCATACTAAATCACTTAATATAAATCCCCAAAAATTCTAAAAATTCACTTTAATCATGTTATTTAACATATTAAAATTTTAGATCCAAATTCTCAATATGATTTCCGAAATAAATTTATAAACCCAAATAACCATATTTTCCTTTGAAAACTCATAATTAGTTCTCCACAAATTGGAAAATTATAAAAATTGAAACCCAACTCCAAAATCATGTTTTCCATAACATATAATTTTTCCATGGCATATGAAAATCATTTAACTTCGGTTTCACACTAAAACCGTGCATTTACTATTTTAAACAATCTTGTTTAAACCAATAAATTATAAATCAAGCATATCATCTTCCAATATATCGTAAAAACTAATTTACCCTTCGAAATCATATGATTATAGAAATCAAAATAGGGATGTTGTAATTATTATTCACCTTGGATTGGAAAAGGTAATTGGAAATTGATTGAGACTGATTTCTTTTAGCTTGAATCTTAAGCTTTACTTGAACTTTCCTTTCTTATCTTCCTCCTAATGGCCGAATCCTTTTCTTCTTACGTTTATAATTTTGCTTACATTAAAATGAACGTGTATGGCAATAGGGGATAACAGTATAAGGGTGAGAACATGAGCAGCAATTTACCCTAATGCCCCTAGGTTTATTTGGTTAGCACTTAACCATTTATAACTTCATTCAATTTAAACTAGCACGATCACTTAATTTATTATTTAATCTTAATCTCCTTATCACTTTACATTATTCTATTTAATTTATTCTAATTAAATCTTTCGAATAATGTTATCAAAAATAAGGGGTGTTATAGGCTCATCTCTATAAAGAATTTCATTCTCCAAATTCAGTAAGGACTAAATAGAAAACATAGCAATCATCTATAACAAATCCTAACATCCATTCTAGCCTACCTGACTAGCAACTAATCTATGTAAATCTAATATAGACATACCATCAAAGCAGATCAGGATAAGCATCTCGAATCCTATCCTTGGTCTCCCAAGTAAAGTCTTTCTCATTTTCACTCCACTGAACTTTCACCAACTTGGCTGTCTTGGATCTTAATCTTTTCTCATCTCTCACTACAACCCGAAATGGTTGTCTAACAAAGGTCGAATAAGGCTCTACTATCAAATCTTCCAACTTTGTCTGAGGAATAGTAGACTCTGGATCATGTACAAACTTGAGAAGATGAGACACATGGAATACATTATGACCTGCCAAACTGCTTGGCAATTCTACTATGTACGCGAGCTTGCCAATCCTCTCTATAATTTGAAATGAACCAACATATCTCGGGGCCAACTTTCCTGGCATTCCAAACCGTACCACACTGTTCATCGGTGATACTTTAATGAAAACTCTATCTCCCACTGAGAACTCTAGGTCTTTATGCTTTTTATCTGCATAACTCTTTTGGTTGGATTGAGCTTCCTTCATCCATCCTTGGATTAAGTCAATCTTCTTTGACGCCTCTCTAAACAAATCTGGACCTATGACCAATCGATTTCCTATTTTCAACCAACATGCTGGCGATTTGCATGGCCTTCCATACAAAGCTTCAAAAGGCGCATTCCTATACTAGTCTAATAACTATTATTATAGGAAAACTCAATCAAATGTAGGTGATCTCCTCAAGATCCACCAAAGTCCAATACACAAGCTCTCAATAAATCCTCGAGTACCTTGTTGACTCTTTTTTCTCTGGCCATCAGTTTGTGGATGGTATGTTGTACTCATCTTGAGCTCGGTACCGAAAACCTCTTGTAGATTCCTTCAAAACTCGCTCGTGAATAGTGCATCTCTATCGCCAACTATGCTACTAGGAATCCCATGAAGTATAACTATGTTCTTCATGAACAACTTTGGCAAAACAGGTGCCATCCTGGTTGACTTTACTGGAATGAAATCGGCACTCTTTGTTAACCTGTCCACAATGATCCATATACTCTCACTTCCTTTGTTTGACTTTGGCAACCTGTCAATGAAATCCATAGATATTGAATCCCATTTCCTAGCTGGAATCGCTAGAGGCTGAAGTAACCCACTCGGTTTCTAATGTTCGGTCTTAACCTGTTGACAGTTCACATACTGCCTAACCCACAAGCCAACATCTCTCTTCATGCCTTTGAAATAATAGATCCTCTTCATATCTTGATGCTAGTTCCTAAGATGATGGTTCTGATGACGACAGCCTTAGGACTTGTTATAAAATATAAATACTAATATTCTTGTCCAGATACATATGTATATGCAGGTACTAAAGAATGAAGACTGTACAGTATAGAGATTCAAGACTGATGAATTCAAGATTGAAGAAACCAAGACTAAATACTCGTGATGATCAAGAGTTCAAGATATCAAGATAAGTAATAGTGTCTAGATTTATGTTAAAACTTCATAATAGCACTAAAATCATTATTTGGATTTTAATAGTGGAATGGAAGCCATCTTCCGACTTTAATAGTGGGATGGAACCCACGACCTCTTTAGTGGAATGGAACCCATGACATACTCTAGTGGAACGTTGTCCGTGAAATTTTCAATATGATTTATTTTAAATATTTTTTCAAAAACTTTTTAAAAGTCATCTCTCTCGGTTTAAATATTTTAGCCTTAAAATATTTATCATCTTTTATATTTTGATTTCAAAATCATCTCTTATTTTTAAACTATCTCCCAGTTTTAATATTGTATGTTTTAAAATCTTACAATATATTATATACTTAGTTTTTAATATTATAGATTATATATTTTAAGATTATTTTTTTAAATCTCTTTTATAAGTTTAGACTATATTCAAAATGGTTTATAAACTTCAGAAATGGTTTTGACAAGTTTTAGAATAGAAATCATTTTCAAAGAAACATCAATTTCAAAATACATATGGACATGTCAACATACTACATCCCCCCATGTCAACATTGTGGCCGTTTATTTCAAACTTTAAATTTTCAAAAGAAGCGTCTATTCATCATAACCTTTCATGAATGGACACGACTGTTGTTCTTCTATAAATACCTGATGTTTTGAAAGAATTTTTACATAAGTTTTTATTCATTTCTTCACTCCTTCTCCATAAAAATATTCTCTTGTATTTCAAATGCTTTAACAAAACTCTGCCAAAATCTTAAGTGAATCAAACTCGATGATCTCTAGTTTGATTCTCTACCACTCTCTCTTAAAGGTCTCAATGTTATTCAAAGTTATAGGATCATTTGTAATCAAAGAAGCGTATTGAGTCTCTCTATGTATCAAAATGATATTGGAATTGGTGTGATTCTGGCCTGTAAATCAGTTGGGTGTGATTGTAGCCCGTAAATCAATTAGGTGATCTTGTAGCCTGGTTAAATCAAAAGAGTTTTCCCTGGACTCAAAGATAGGAGGGTGTATCTCATGGCCTTGAAATCAAGGTTGTAATATCGACATTATATTTAAAAGAAATCCACACAAGAAATTGCATGGGACTGGATGTAGGTACTATGAACCGGTATAAAATTCCGGTGTTTTCTTTCCTTTTACTGCTTTTATTTTTATTCGCATCGGTGTCTGGTTATGGGATTGTTTCTATGTTTGTTAATTTCATCTTTCTATGTTTAATTTCGAAAGATTTCAAAAATTCTATAAAATCCAATAAACACTATTCACCCCCCCTCTAGTGTTAATCCAGCCTTAAGATCCGTAATCCGCATTCCAACATTTGGTATCAGAGCATTAGTTTTCAAAGTTTTCATAATCTAATTTCTGAAAGATTTTCAAATGGCTGCCAACATTGGTAATGTCAACACTATCACTAGTTCATTTGTAGAAAGTGTGAGAAATGCGGAATACGGATCTTAAGGCTAGGATTAACACTAGAGGGGGGTGAATAGTGTCAAAAGAAATTACTAAACCTTTTTGAGTTTTTGTTAATTTGAACACAGATGCATGCAATATTCAAACACATATATGATCAAAGAATCAAACATAGATGCAAATATAAAGTAAAAGCGGTAAAGAAAAGAACACACCAGATTTTATACTAGTTCGGAGTTACCCTACATCCAGTCGCACATACAAGTACAGATTTCCTTTCAAAAGCAATTGTACAATTACACCATTGATTTCAAGGCTACGAGGTACACCTTCTAGATTCACAATCCTCTGGGTAGAGATACTTGATTTTCTAGGCAGCAAGTTCACCCGATTGATTTTCAAGGCTACAATCACACCTTTTCTTGCTTGATTGATTTCCAAGGCTACAATAACATCTTTTCTCGCTAAATTGATTACAAATAAGTCTATAACTCTGAATAGCACTGAGGATCTAGTTGAGAGAGTGATAGAGAATCAAACCAGAAATGATCTAGTTAGATTCAATGTTGATTTCGGCAGAGTAATGGTAAGAATGTGTATATAGAAATGTCGAAGAAGAAGAGAAGTGAACACCAGAAAAAATTTATTGAAAATTCATTGAAAACATCCCCTATTTATAGAAGAACAACAGCCATGTCTATTCGTGAAGAGATATGACAAATAGTCACTTCTTTTGAAATTCAAAATTTTGAAATTAACTGCCACTATGTCGACATGGGTAACATGAGTATGTCGACATCCCAAAGGAAATTTTGGTGATTTGTTTTTCTTTGAAAATAACCTCTCTTATATTAAAACTATTTTAAACTTAATAAATATACTTGTCTATAGTTAAAATACATAAGTAAATATACAGAATAATATATATAAATTTTTAATATAATTTTGTATTTAAATCGAATTTTATTTTTAAAGATAGTTTTAAAACTAAGGATAATTTGATTTTGAAATTAAAGATTATTTTGAGGCTAAAAGTATTTAAAATCAGGATAGATGTTTTTGATTCTTTTAAAAGGAAGGTTTTAAAATCATTTTGAAAACAAGATAATTTTATAAAATCATTTGAATAAAAGTTATTGAATACAAAACAATGTTCCACTAGATTTTTCGTAGGTTCCATCCTACTTAGGGTTCCATCCCTTTAACGGGCTTGAAGTGGATTCCATTCCACGAATATATTGGATTATAAGATGCCGGTGCTTTTCAATGAGTTTTAACAAAATTCCTAATTAAATTACTCATTCTTGAAATCTTAAAGTCTTGATAATCTTGATATTCTTGATAATCTTGATATTCTTGATACTCATGAGTCTTCAATCTTAATATTTTGAATCTCTATACAGTACAGTCTTCATTCTTGGTACCTGCATGGTTAAATCCTGCATATACATATATATCTAAACTATACTGTTAGTATTTATATTTTATAATCTATTCTAAGGTTGTTGTCATCAAAACCATCATCTCAAGGACTAACAATCTCCCCCTTTTTGATGATGACAACCTTTTTGATGATGACAACCTTTGTTCCTAAAATATTGCTTCGGCAAAACCCTGCCTACGTGCTGCCCTCAAGGTTTCTACTATAAATTAAGTAGTCACACGCTTACGCACGTAAACTCGCGTCACCCGCTACTGACTAACCGAACTCTACGCTCAAAACCCTGCCACAACTCAGCCACTGAGTTGCGAATTCTCAAACTACGCCACGTAGTTTGTCCCCTAGTCACACGTCTAGATATAACAACGGTTTGAAATTGAAATACAAATTTAAAACAATTAAAAAACAAATAAACCCTAATTTAACTAGTGACTTAATAGCTAGACTAAATAAATCAAGCCGGCCCAACAAAAACATGCCCTCTTTTATTTTTATGAGTTCGGCCCGTTCCTTTTGTTTGAGATAATGGCGGCTTTGTTTTTCATTCGTTCCTCTTTCTTCAACAATTAGGGTTTACCTATAGTTTGAAGATGCCGATTCTAATTGCTCGATTGAATAGATGATTTGGCGTCCCATTTCTGTCAATAGATGGTCTCTGTTAATTACTTCGACTGCTTCGAATTGATTGAGTTCGAGAAGGCTTCGGTATGTTATTTTTTCTCTTTTTCCTTTTCTGATTTAATGCTTAAACTCAATTTAGTTGTTGCCGATGATGATTTGGTTTATATATGGATTCGATCTCCTTTATTTGCGTTCGTCTTATTTTTTCAACATTGTGCTTCGGCCATTTGATTTCATTTGGATGTTGATGATTTCTCTGACTTTTTCAATTCACGCAGTTTTGAACTGTGACTTGGTTCGATTCTTTGATTGCATGGTTATCACGGCACTGTTGAATTTCGTGGCCACCACGTCTTTGGTTTGAAACTGTTACATTTTATTTTATTTGAACGATGTTGATTTCTTTCACGACTTCGATTTCTGTTGATCATGGCTTCAACTTGATTACCATCTGAACTTCGGCACTGACTTCTGATAGCACTGGGTGAATTCATATATATGCATATATACATTTGTATGTGTGTGTGTGCATGTATTGTTGAATCTATACTTGTGTTATAACTGCATACTTTGTTTGCATATCTGTGCTCATTGTAATCTGATTTCGGTTATAGAAACATTCAAACCTAACACTTTCATTTGTACTTGGTCACTATTGACTATTGAGCTTGCACCAATCTCTGATGATGTTGTGTTCATGCCTGTGACCATTCATGTTGTTTGCATTGGGTTGATATCATGTTGAACTGTTCGGTTGCATTTGTAGTTTAACTTAGACTTCATGATGTTACGTTCTGTTGTCTGGTGGCATTTGATATTGATGTTGTACTTCACCGTGTTCATTTGTCTGCACTTTTATTCATGATTTGGTCCACTGCAGTTTCATTGTTTCATTATTGATGTGTCACTGTGTTGGTTTCATGTATTCATTCAGAAGTTCAAGTTGCATGTATGCTTGCTGCCTGGTTTTGCGTGGTGGTCTTGTGGGACGGCTTACAGTCATATTCCCATGTTGTATTGTATTTGGTCATATTAATTTGAACTGCATGATTCTGTTTAGTATTGGTGCACTTGATTTCTTCATGTTGTTATACATATCCTTGAGTCATATTTTTGGTCTGGTCTGTGTGGAATGAAGTTTAATCATCATGTGTGATTGTGCATTTATGTTGTCCAGACCTTGTTCAATTCTTGGATTTGTGCATCCTTATCTTTGAGGATTTGTGAGAACTTTGCCATGATTTTGATTTTTGCCTCGTTGTGATGATCACTTCTACATTGTGTATGTTGTATATATATGAACTTGGTTCATATGTATGCTGTGCATTTGTTTTCAAGTATACTTGCAATGTGTTGTAGTTGCAGTTTGTATTTTATGCACTGTTGTTTGCTGTGCCTTGCTGTGTTGCCTTATCTTTGGTGCACATGCTTGCTTCTCCGACCTGTTTTAGTGTAACCTTCATGTGAACTTCTGGTTAGCATATTTAGCTTGGTTGTCACTTGCTCATCCAAGCTTGCACTGTCCAGTTTCATGTTGTTGGCATTGATTAGTATTAGTTCGAATTACACTTGAGTTGAATCCGATAATTTGGGTTTGACCTGTGCTCACCTGTCCCTGTAAATTTATCAAGTGTATATATCGGTGTGCACGGCCTTGTGGCATATACAATGATACACTGTGTATGTCACAAGCTGTTCATGTACGATGAATTGAAAATTAAATGATGACGAACAACCCAAATAACTAAGGAAAATATTATTTTCAAAATTCACATTCTGTTTTATACTGCAAAAATAAGTGATATGTAGTGAGGTCAACTGTAAATGTGAAATTGTGATGTAATCAAAGTTATACTGTAATTGAAATTATATATATATATATATATATATAGATATATATATATATATATATAGTGAGAGCTTGAACTTTGTACTATTCAAAGATTGTAGTAAATATTTGTTTGAATAAAAATTCTGTTTGAATTCAAATTCTGTGTTATTTATTTTTATTCAGCAAATATTTATTTAATCTATGAAAAATAAAATAGTACATTAACAAATACATTTACACGAATATATATATATATGTTTATTATCATCAAACAAAAATCATATAATCGCATATTCAACAATCTCCCCCTTTTGATGATAACAAACATATATTTAAGATTTTGAATATGTTAAATGTATTTGATCATAGATATACTCTAATTGCTTCCCCTGTTGAAATGCTTCCTGTCTACACAAAGCTCCCCCTACATATATGCATACAAATAAAAATATGCAAATGAGCCTAGATGCAAATGGAAAATATTTGACCTTTACTTGATTTTATTTGACAAAATCTTAACTTTTCTCTCCCCCTTTTGTTATCAGCAAAAGAGTAATAGTTAGAGAAAATAGAGATAAAGTGATCGATAATACTCCAACATTAAAACTCAATTGAATATAAATATTAAATTTTAATAAAAAATCAAACAAAAATCACAAATACTTTGTTAGGCGCATATTCCACTTTTAGAATGATGGGAATGATGTCATCATATAAAACCATACAGTTGTGTCTATTTGTGGTATATTTATATCAGGAATTTGAATATCTACTAACCATGCATAACCGTTAGGACTTTTAAATGAGATTAGTAGTATTCCACTTTTTTTAAAATTGAATTCAAGTATCTTCTAACCATGCATAACCGTGAGGACTTTTAAATGGGATTAGAATCAACTTGTTTATTTTAAAAAAAAAATCAATTTTGATATGCGTTCCATACATGCATAACCGTGAGGACTTTTAAATGAGCATGGAAGCACATAACAAATTCCAAGTAATTCATCCATGCATAACCGTGAGGACTTTTAAATGAGAGTGAATACTTTGGTATTTATTATTATTACTATTATTATTATTTAAAAAAAATATAAAATGGAAAACGAATGATTCCTGTTTAAAGTACCACATATCGACAAACTATATTGAATTTTGATGAGTGATGATTGTTAGAAATATGATAGAAATAGAGATGGTCATGGAATTTTTACCAACAAATTTTTTTATAACTCTTGTTCAAATTTCTAAAGAAATTTACTACATATACCATCTCATGTTATAATATATGATTAATATCAACACTTATCACTTTTTCAATCACTATTTATCTTTCTGATAATTATTAGGGAGTCAGATTAGTCAAAATAGTCATTTAAAATAAAATTCAAAAATAATTATAGAATCAATTTTTCTAAAAATGACCAATCTGAAAACAAGGTCAAAAATGATTTTCTAGAAGGGGTTTTATAAGAAAAATTTCTGCTATTTGAAAATTATTTGAAATGAAAAATATGCAGATATTTTCTTTGAAAAACGATGCAGTTACTAAATGTCTGACAAAATCACGTTTCACTAGTAATTTTTCTATCAACTAGGTTACCAGTGTAATCTGCATCTGAATTTCTTTTTCATTCAAAATTATTCTAATTGAATTTGATAGACCAGACCATGAAGTGTGCAACAAAAAAATTCTCAAAATCATTGACATTCTCTTGAATTTGAATTGAAGCCGTGTAAATAATCTAAAACCGTGAATATAGAGTTAGCCGTAAAATAACCAAATGTATTATCAACCAATAAAACACTATCATTGATCCAAACTAATATATATATATATATATATATATATATATATATATGAAGTAGTTCAAAGATTCTAGAGATTTTTATAGTGTTGTTGGCATAAGAATATAATTGGCCAACAATTTTGAATAAGTCAGAATCATTATCATCAATTATTTCTTTATCAATAACTGGCTGAATTAAATCAAATCAGATATGGTGCAGATTATCACATTGATATATTGTTCAAGATGAATATACCATTACCTCTTTTACCTTTACGATATTTTTTTTCCGTTGTTGCCCATTGTGATTCTATCATCTTTGTACTAGGCTAAGGAACTTTTCTTTGACACTCGTTGTGTCCTTGAAACAGCCAGAATCCAAGTAACACTATTGTTTTTCCTTAGCCTGCCACCACACCTACACGATCAAAGGTTTTTGTGACCTATTTGTTTTTGTAGGTCCATTGTTGTTAGTGGTAGAATAGTTTGAAAAATTATTTTGTAGAGACCCAGAACTATTTATATATGTTCCTTTTGGCACCCAGATTTGTTTAACTTTGAGAGATTTTATATTTGTGCCTTTTGGAATCTAAATTGGTATAGTTTTTACGTGTTTGGGTCTATACCAACAATTATTTTGATTATGTCCAAATTTTCTACAAATTACGCACATTAAATTGACTTGATTAATTTTTTTTAACAGGTTCAGAATGATAATATCCAAGTCCTTATCCAACTGTATTAACAGTTTGCTTCCTTAATAGCATATTCAATGATTTTTCACTTTTTGAAAATTTATCTAAAGTCGTTGACAATTGTTGGATTTGTGTTTTGAGAGATTCATTTTCATTTAACAATTGTGTGCACTTTTTAATAGAATTCTCTCTCCTAGTATTTTCACTTTATTTCAAAATCAGAATTTCATTTTCAAGTGATTTTATATTAATTTCTGATTTTTTAATTTCTTCTTCGAATGTTGGACACTTATCACACTTAGGGATCCTACTTTGATAGTTTTTAACTAATTGGTCAAGTTGTTCATTTAACTCTATCAAAGTATCTTTTTGTGATTCAAGTTTGGCATACTTCTCCCTAAGTCGTTCAAAATGGCCATTTACTTCGTGGAAATAATAAGTAATTTAGAGTGTTTAAGTTTTGATACCTTGCTTGGCTCGTCATTGTCGCTATTAGTTATATTCCCTTGAAGGCACATATCTTCTTTCTCACTCTCACTGCTAGTACTTTGATTATCTTCATCACTTGTATTCCACATGGCTGCAAAAATTTTCCTTTTTAATTTCTTTTCTTGGCCATGTTGATTTTGAGGATAACTGGGCTTAATATCACCGGGTTTGTTGCAAATGACCCTGTGTTCTTCTGAGTTGTCTAGTGCTTTAATTACTCTGCTTTTCAATTTATGATTTGGAGCTGGATTTCCGTATTTGTGGTTCCACCTTTTGAATCTCTTTATTAGTAGCGCCAGCTCAGCTGCTCCATCATCACCATCCTCATCACCACTGCCTTTTTCCAATTCCGTTAAGCACATTTCTTTAACTGAGTTAGTTGTGGAGGATTTCTCATTGCTATTGAGTTTTGCACCATATATTGCATTTAAAGTATTCCAGATTTCCTGTGCATTTTCACAATGAGAGATGAAATTAAAATTATCTTGGTTAATATGAGAATATAATAAATGCATAGCCAAAGCATTAATCGAGATAAATTTCTTATCTGTTATATCACACCCATTTTCAATAATATCCCAACATTTAACATTAACAGATTTTAAATAAAATTCTATTTTCAATTTCCAATTCAAAAAATCCGTTCCATCGAAAATAGAAGGAATAATATTGGAACGACCCTCAACAAAAGTAGCCATTTTAAAAATTCAAATTTTTTAAAACAAAAATTAGTTTTTGAAAAATCAAATTTTTAAAACAAAAATGGAAATTGTTCCTAGCCCCAATACCACTTGTAGGATCGATTTCATCCTAGAGGAGGGGTGAATAGGGTGATGCTAGTAATTATAAAAGTTAATTGCAAAAGCTTATAAAATAATTTCAACATAGATTACAGAATAATAGCAGCACAGATAATAGCAGAATAATAAGTGCAGAAATAGAACGACACAGAATTTACCCAGCTTTGGCAAAACCCTGCCTACGTGCTAACCCCAAGGTTTCTGCTAGAAATTAAGTAGTCACACGCTTACACACGTAAACTCGCGACACCCGCTACTGACTAACCTAACTCTACGCTCAAAACCCTGCCACAACTCAGCCATTGAGTTGCGAATTCTCAAACTACGCCACGTAGTTTGTCCACTAGTCACATGACTAGAAATTACAATGGTTTAAAATTGAAATACAAATTAAAAAAAATTAAAAAACAAATAAACCCTAATTTAACTAGAGCCTTAATAACTAGACTAAATAAATCAAGTTGGCCCAAGAAAAACAAGTACTCTTTTATTTTTATGAGTTCGGCCCGTTCCTTTTGTTTGAGATAATGGCGGCTCTGTTTTTCATTCGTTCCTCTTTCTTCAAAAATTAGGGTTTACATATAATTCGAAGATGCCGATTCTAATTTCTCGATTGAATAAATGATTTCGCGTCCCATTCTGTCAATCGATGGTCTCTGTTAATTACTTCGACTGCTTCGAATTGATTGAGTTCGAGAAGGATTCGGTATGTTATTTTTGCTCTTTTTCCTTTTCTGATTTAATGCTTGAACTCAATTTATTTGTTGCCGATGATGATTTGTTTTATATATGGATTCGATCTCCTTTATTTGCGTTCGTCTGATTTTTTTCAACATTGTGCTTCGGCCATTTGATTTCGTTTGGATGTTGATGATTTCTCTGACTTTTTCAATTCACGTGGTTTTGAACAGTGACTTGGTTCGATTCCTTGATTGCTTGGTTATCACGGCACTGTTGAATTTCGTGGCCACCACGTCTTTGGTATGAAACTGTTACATTTGATTTTATTTGAACGATGTTGATTTCTTTCACGACTTCGATTTCTGTTAATCATGGCTTCAACTTGATTACCATCTGAACTTCGGCACTGACTTCTGATAGCACTAGGTGAATTCATATACGTGCATATATACATTTGTATGTGTGTGTGTGCATGTATTGTTGAATCTATACTTATGTTATAACTGCATACTTTGTTTGCATATCTGTGCACATTGTAATCTGATTTCGGTTGTAGAAAAATTCAAACCTGACACTTTCATTTGTACTTTGTCACTATTGACTGTTGAGCTTGCACCAATCTCTGATGATGTTGTGTTCATGCCTGTGACCATTCATGTTGTTTGCGTTGGGTTGATATCATGTTGAACTGTTCGGTTGCATTTGTAGTTTGACTTAGACTTCATGATGTTACGTTTTGTTGTCTGGTGGCATTTTATCTTGATGTTGTACTTCACGATGTTCATTTGTCTGCACTTTTATTCATGATTTGGTCCACTGCAGTTTCATTGTTTCATTGTTGCTGTGTCACTGTGTTGGTTTCATGTATTCATTTGAGAAGTTCAAGTTGCATGTATGCTTGCTGCCTGGTTTTGCTTGGTGTTCTTGTGGCACTGTTTACAGTCATATTCCCATGTTGTATTGTATTTGGTCATATTAATTTGAATTGCATGCTTCTGTTTAGTATTGGTGCACTTCATTTCTTCACGTTGTTGTACATATCCTTAAGTCAGATTTCTGGTCTGGTCTGTGTAGCATTAAGTTTGATCATCATGTGTGATTGTGCATTTATGTTGTCCAAACCTTGTTGAGTTCTTAGATTTGTGCATCCTTATCTTTGAGGGTTTGTGAGAACTTTGCCATGATTTTGATTTTTGCCTCCTTGTGATGATCACCACTGCATTGTGTATGTTGTATATATACGAACTTGGTTCATATGTATGCTGTGCACTTGTTTTCAAGTATAGTTGCAATGTGTTGTAGTTGCAATTTGTATTTTGTGCACTGTTGTTTGCTGTGCCTTGCTGTGTTGCCTTATCTTTGGTGCACATGCTTGCTTCTCCGACCTGTTTCAGTGTAACCTTCATGTGAACTTCTGGTTAGCATATTTAGCTTGGTTGTCACTTGCTCATCCAAACTTGCACTGTCCAGTTTCCTGTTGTTGGCATTGATTTGTATTAGTTCGAATTACACTTGAGTTGAATCCGATAATTTGGGTTTAACATGTGCTCACCTGTCCCTATAAATTTATCAAGTAAATATATCGGTGTGCACGGCCTTGTGGCATATACAGTGATACACTGTGTATGTCACAAGTTGTTCGCGTATGATGAATTGAAAATTAAATGATGACGAACAACCCAAATAACTAAGGCAAATATTATTTTCAAAATTCACATTCTGTTTTATACTGCAAAAATATTTCCTTTTCAATTTTACTGCGTCAATATTTATTTTTGCAGATTTCTCAGATGCTGGATTCATATTAGAATAAAGTTGAGGATAAATACGAGTGTGAGTGATATGTAGTGAGGTCAACTGTAAATGTGAAATTTTGATTCAATCATAGTTGTACTATAATTGAAATTATATATATATATATATAGTGAGAGCTTGAACTTTGTATTATTCAAAGATTGTAATAAATATTTGTTTGAACAAAAATTCTGTTTGAATTCAAATTCTGTGTTATTTATTTTTATTCAGCAAATATTTATTTAATCTATGAAAAATAAAATAGTACATTAGAAAATACATCTACACGAATATATATATATGTTTATTATCATCAAACAAAAATCATATAATCGCATATTCAACATATAACTCCCCCTCATTCTTGGGCTAAAGTACCTGCATTTATAAACTATACAATGGTGTATATAATAGATAGATTAAGAGATAATTATACTAATAGACATGATAATTAATTAATGATCATATAAATATCAATGCATATGTACACATGTTTTTCTCACAAAATATCAATCCAAATCAAATCAAATCAAATCAAATCAAATCAAATCAAACCGGATCAAACAATTCAAATCAAATCAAACAATTCAAATAAAATAAACCAATCAAATCAAACATTACGAGGAACTTCCACCCATCCTTCTACTCCAAATATAGCGTCTGTTTAATGGCATCCCAATTTTCATTATCATTAGCGAGAGAGACTAGAGGATGTGCTTCGTTATCATCCTTGTGCAGGGAGGAAATCATCCATTGTATTGCATCGAAATGCTTTTATTTATCCTTGATCATATGCATTTGACTCAACTATAAGTGTCGCTGGTTTTGAAGAATGAATGAAAGAATATTCTTGAAAGAATTAAGAGTCTCTTCAAGATTTTCGGATAAATTACGAATTGGATTGCCATATTTGAGTCTGTGAGAAGAATGAGAGACAAAGTGAATAAGAAATAATATTGAGTGATGAAATTAGGAAGAAATAGGTATTTATAGGTGTAGAAATTCATTTGAAATGAATAGACATGAGGTAGTTATTCAAATTTCAAATTTAAAATGAAGTGTTATTTCTGACCAGTACATGTCGACATGGTCATAAGGGGGATGTCGACATGGTGCAGTGAATTTTGATGGCTTATTTTGATTTTGTGAATAATTGTGTATGTGTGTGTGTGTATATATATATATATATATATATCTATATTATACATATACTACCATATATTCTGGAGATAAGATAAGCTAGATAACAGAAAGGAAATTCAATTTCATTGCATAATAGATCAATACAATGATTTAACATTAAAACTACATGATCATTCAAATCAAAATAGACTAAAACAAATACAACGAGATACGAAAAGGTAGAAATTGTTAGAGGATGAAGAAGATGAAGATAATCCAAGCTTCTTGCTGACTTTGGAAATAAAATTGTTCATTTTGGATGAAATTTTGTCCAACTTCTTACTAACGGATCGTTTAAGAATCCGTTGATTCTCAACAATGGCCTTTTGGTTTTTGAGAAGGGTTTTGTTAGTTGGATTAGGAGGATAATAAATGCTTTCCAAAGATGTTTCACCTTCTTCTTCTTCTTCAATTTCCATTTCATCCCCTTCTTCTTCTTCCTCTTCCTCCTCTTCCATCTCCTCATGAGCCAAACGCTCTTCCTTTTCGGCAAGAGTCTCATAAGGTTGAAAAACAAATGGAATTTTCATAAGAGAAATGTTTGAGAGATTAAAAACCTTTCTTGAAACAAATTCTTCTCCTTTGAAATCCACTCCAAAATAATTAAAAATTCGAGTGAGATAAATTACATGATACAAAGTATTCTCACTAATTTCAAGATTTTAGGGACGAAGTTCATCCAAAATAACTTGCGCCCAATTAATATCATAATTTCCAAAAATACAAAAATGTGCTTTGCAAACTTTTGAAGTAGGATTGTTAAAATTCCCCGATCTTGGGGTCAAAGTATGTTGTAAAAGAAGATTAACAATTCTATCTTTTGGTCGAAAGTTTCGATTTTTGAATTCAAAATTATCATTTCCTTCGAAAATGTGATGAAATGTCTCATGATCATTTTCATTGATTTTAAAACTAGAAAGATCCATTCCCGTACTCTTGCAATTGAGAATGGTACCCAAAAGATCATAATTCAAAATAATTCCATTGCCTTTGACACTACTCCAAATTTCATCATCATTTCCAATGTAAAATCCACGGTTTAAATTTGCATAGAAATTTTTAACAAGATTTGGATAACAAACAAAATCATTTTGAGAAGCATTAACAAGACTAAGAATTTGATTGTTTGCAAAAAGAGAATCGATTTCATAAGAAGAAAAATCTTGAAATATAGCAAAATTTCCGGGATGGGCTTTTGCATAGTTAGCATAATTGATGTATGCTTTTATAGCCTCCGGATCAATGAAGAGTTTCTCTTTTATCTTTCTGAAAATTCTCATGGTGGAAGGATTGCTTGAAGAAGCCATTAGAGTAGAAAACTTGAAGTTTTGAAGAGAAAGTTTGAATTTGAAATTGAGAGCGAAAATATGTGATAAAAGATAGTGAATAAATAGATTCTCAAAGGACATGTTCTCTAGTCAAAAGATGCCTTTTCAGAGAATTGAATGAGGTTGAAAGGTGGAGGGAAATTCAACCATTTGAATTCAAATTTCAAATTTCAAATTCTGTACCCATGTCGACATCATGATGGGGACCATGTCGACATGTGTCTTTGAATTTCCATGATTTATTTTTCCTAAGTATTCTAATATATATATATATATATATACACACACTTATTATTTTTAATGCATATATATCTGGAATAATCCTGAAATTATAGTATATTCTAAAAAATATTCTAATACTATTAAAAATAAAAATAAAATAATATTAAAAAATTTAAAATTCAAATAACACACCAATTCAAATTCAATCAATCAAGCAAGAAAGCATCCAATTCTAAGCATGCAATTTCAACCAATTGTATTGTAAATGTGTACCTTTTTCTGAGTCCGTTTCACTGAATTCGCCGGAGTCATGAACTGCTGTGAAACACATATTTGAATTATCTATCTTCTAATCATCATCGCTTGAGGACGAGTCTGAGTCATCTAAAGTAGAAGTAAATGCACGCTTCCATTTCTTTACTGAATCATTGTTTATAAGAGGATTTTCCCTATTTGGATACATACAGTCTCTTTTGATATGGCCTGGTTCATCACAGTTGAAACATTTGACATTTTTTGGCACTACATTCTAATTTCCAGAGTTCTTATAATTGTTTCTTGATATTATTTATCTTTCTCTATTTCAAAAATTTTCGAAAATTCCTGTTCATAAAGGCTGTCTCTTCATCATTATCGCTGTTTGAATCAGATCCATCGGTCAATGCATTGAATGCCATTGATTTCTTTTCAGACGCTTTGCTTTCTCTTCTCCCAATCATTTGGACTTCAAAAGACATTAGATTTCCAAATAATTATTCTATCTTTAAAGTACTGATGTAATTTTCCTCTTCGATCGCAAGTGTCTTTTGATCCCATTCTAGAGTAAGAGAATTTAAAATTTTTCCGACTTGATCTTCTTCCGAAAATTCCTTTCCCAAGGATATTAGAGAATGCATAATATCCTGAAATATACTATACATATCTGAAATAGACTCATTAGAATTCATTTTAAATAATTGAAACTGATTTGTGATCATGGAAATTTTGGTATGTTTAACTTTGCTTGTTCCTTCGTGAGTCACTTGCAAAGTTTTCCAGATTTCATATGCAGACTTACAAACTGACACTCTATTAAATTCACTCATATCAAGTGAACAAAGCAGAATATTCATTGCTTTAGAATTATTTTGTGCAACAGTCTTTTGCTCAGCGCTCCACTGTGCAAAATCAGTTGTGGGTTCAGAATTTTCAGTTTGAGTGATATTTCAAGTATCTAATCCTACAGACTGTAAATATATTTTCAACCTACATGCCCAATATGCATAGTTACTGCCATTAAAAAGTGGTGGTCTGATAGTAAACTGACCTTCTACAAATGAACTAGTGACAGGAATACTAGAGGTAGCAGTACCAGTGTTGGTAGCCATTTTGAAATTTTTTCAAAATTCAGGTTATGAAACTTTTGAAAACCTTGCTCTGGTACCAAATGTGAGAAATGCGGAATACGGATCTTAAGGCTAGGATTAACACTAGAGGGGGGGGGGGGGTTTGAATAGTGTTTAAAGAAATTACTAAATCTTTTTGAGTTTTTGTTAATTTGAATACAGATGTATGCAATATTCAGACACAGATATGATCATAGAATCAAACACAGATGCAAATATAAAGTAAAATAAGTAAAGGAAAGAACACACCAGATTTTATACTGGTTCGGAGTTACCCTACATACAGTCCCGCACACAAGTACGTATTTCTATTCAAAAGCAATTATACAATTACACCCTCGATTTCAAGGCTACGAGGTACACCCTCCAGATTCACAATCCTCAGGGTAGAGATAATTGATTTCCCGGGCAACAAGTTCACCCAATTGATTTCCAAGGCTACAATCACACATTTTCTCGCTTGATTGATTTCCAAGGCTACAATCACACCTTTTATCGCTAAATTGATTACAAAGAAGTCTATAACTCTGAATAGCACAGAGGATATTGTTGAGAGAGTGATAGAGAATCAAACCATAAATGATCTAGTTAGATTCAATGTTGATTTCGGCAGAGTAATGGTAAGAATTTGTATATAGAAATGTGGAAGAAGAAGAGAAGTGAAAACCAGAAAAATATTATTGAAAATTCGTTGAAAACATCCCCTATTTATAGAAGAACAACAGCCATGTCTATTCGTGAAGAGATATGACGAATAGCCACTTCTTTTGAAATTCAAATTTTTGAAATTAACTGCCACTATGTCGACATTGGTAACATGAGTATGTCGACATCCCAAAGCAAATTTTGGTGATTTGTTTTTCTTTGAAAATAACCTCCATCTTATATTAAAACTATTTTAAACTTTATAAATATATTTGTCTATAGTTAAGATACATAAGTAAATATGGAGAATAATATTTATAAAATTTTACTATAATTTTGTATTAAAATCTAATTTTATTTTTAAAGATAGTTTTGAAACTAAGGATAATTTGATTTTGAAATTAAAGATTATTTTGAGGCTAACAGTATTTAAAATCAGGATAGATGTTTTTGATTCTTTTAAAAGGAAGGTGTTAAAATTATTTTGAAAACAAGATAATTTTGTAAAATCATTTGAATAAAAGTTAGCGAATACAAAACAATGTTCCACTAGATTTTTCGTATGTTCCATCCTATTTGGGTTCCATTCCTTTAAAGGGCTCGAAGTGGATTCCATTCCACGAATAAATTGGATTTTAAGATGCTAGTGCTTTTCTAGGAGTTTTAACAAAATTCCTAATTAAATTACTTATTCTTGAAATCTTGAACTCTTGATAATCTTGATATTCTTGGTATTCTTGATACTCATGAGTCTTCAATCTTAATATCTTGAATCTCTATACAGTACAGTCTTCATTCTTGGTACCTGCATGGTTAAATCCGGCATATACATATATATCTAAACTATACTAGTAGTTTATATTTTATAATCTATTCTAAGGTTGTTGTCATCAAAACCATCATCTCAAGGACTAAAGAAAGTCACTCTACTGCCAGATCACCACTTTTTAATGGTAGTAACTATGCATATTGGACATGTAGGATGAAAACCTATTTACAATCAATGGGATTAGACACTTGGAATATCACACAAACTTAGCAGATTGAACCCACAACAAATTTTGCACAGTGGACAGTTGAGCAAAAGATAGTTACACAAAACAATTCAAAAGCCATGTTTATTCTATTATATTCACTTGATAGGAATGAGTTTAATAGAATATCTGTTTGTAAGTCTGCATATAAAATTTGGAAAAACTTTGCAAGTTACCCATGAAGAAGCAAAGTTAAACAGATCAAAATACACATTTTGACCAATCAATTTCAATTATTCATGATGAATCCAAATGAGTCCATTTTAGACACGTATAGTCGGTTTCGAGACATTTTGCACTCACTAATTGCATCAGGAAAGAACTTCTTCGAAGAAGATCAAGTTAGAAAAATTCTGAACTCACTCACCCCGGAATGGGATCGGAAGACTCTAGCAATTGTAGAGGCTAATGATATCTTTACATTGAAAATTGAAGAATTAATTGGTAATTTGATGTCTTTCGAAGTACAAATGCAAGGAGGAAGAGAAAGCAAGGCCTTAGAAAAGAAGTCAACAGTGTTCAATGCAATAACATATGGTTCAGACTCAAACAGTGACAGCGATGAAGAAATAACTTTGATGACAGGAAATTTTAGAAAGTTTCTGAAATACAGAAGGATGAACCACTACAAGAGAAATGATCACAAGAATTATGAAAATAATAACGAGACTCTAAATAATGTCAAATTCTATAATTGTGATGAGCCAGACCACTTGAAAGGAGATTGTCCGCATATAAATTAGCAGAAATTTCCTCCAAGTAATGATTCAAAGAAAAGGAAGAGAGCGTATACTGCTACACTAGACGATTCAGACTCACCTCCACTGATGAAAATCAGAAGATGGAAAATTCAAATATGTGCTTTACAGCTATTCACGAATCTGATGATCTCGGAAACATAGATATAAAAATAGGTACGCATTTAAATTATATTGGTTGAAAGTACTTGCTTGAATGTTTGAATGTTTGATTGATCGTAGGTTTTTAAATTGCTTGCTGTTTGAATTTTCAATTTTGATTTTCAAAATTATATTATTTTAGTAATATTTTAAATATTAAAATATCAATATTAAAGTGTTATTATACTTAATATAATTTCAGATAAAATATAAATTAGATAATAGGTTATGTATATATATGTAGATATTAATCAAAAAATTAGTCACATGTATTACTAGAGCCATATCGACATGGTCCTACCCCTTATGTCGACATTTCCCTCAGAATTTTGAAATTTAAATTTGAATTCAAAAATTTGAATTTCTCTCCACCTTTTCACTAACTCCAAGGCTCTGAAAAGGTGTCACTTGACCAAAAAACATGACTATTGAATATCTATTTATCTCCTTAAATTTATCTTATCGTTTTACTTTCATTTTAAAATCAAACTCTGTTTCAAACTCTCATGCTCTCTACTCTCTTCAAAAATGGCTTCCTCGAGCACCCTATCCACCATTAAGTTGTCCCATCAAAGAATTCCTCTACAATGACCCGGAAGCTATCAAAGCTTACTTAAGTTATACAAACTTTTGAAAAGTCCATACGGGAAAATTTGCAATTTTTAATGATTTTCCTTCTTATGAACTCAATATTCTTTTCGAAGAGAATCAAATTCTCAGTTTAATTGATGATTCTTAAAATGATTTTGTTTGGTATCCTAATCTTGTTAAAATGTTTATGTGAATTGGAATCATGGATTTTACATTGAAAATGAAGGAGAAGTTTGGAGTAGTGTTGAAGGAACACTAATTTTTTTAAATAGCGAGATTTTGGAAAATATTTTGGGTTGTAAGTATACGGGAATGAATCTCTCGGATTTTCAAATTGACGAACGTGATCATGAGACATTTCATCACATTTTTGAAGGTGATGATAATTTTGAATCTATAAATGGAAATTTCTATCCTAAAGCAAGAATTGTTAATCTTCTTTTGCAACATACCATTGCTCCAAGATCGATCATTTCAATCACCCATCCTTAAAAGTTTGCAAAGCTCCTTTTGCTATTTTTGGGCATTATGATATCAATTGGGTGCAAGTAATTTTGATGAACTTCGTCCTAAAATTTTTACCTTAGGAGAAAATACTTTGTATCATGGAATCTACATTACCCGGATTTTTAATTATTTTGGATTTGATTATGAGAGAGAGGAACTTGTCTCTCGAAAATTTTTTAACCATGCAAATATCTCTCTTATGAAAATCTCACTTGCGTTTCAACCATATGAAACAATTACAGAAAAAGATAAACAATTAACACATGATGAGATGGAAGAAGGAGAAGAAGAGGAGGAAGAAGGGGATGAGATGGATAATGAAGAAGAAGGATATGAGGAGGAAGAGACATCATGGGAAAGTATTGAATACCCTATCACTCCTAACAATCCATCCGACAAGACACTTCTCAAAAAACAAAAGATAATAATGAAAAATCAAAGGATTCTCAAAAGATCCTTTAGTAAAAAGTTGGATAAATTTCCACCAAAATGAACAAGTTCTTTGGAAAAGTGAGTTGCAAGCTTGGATTATCATCATCTTCATCATCCTCTACCGAATTCTAGTTTCATTTCAAGATGTGTTAGTTTGTATCTTTCGGTTAGTTAATGTTATGTATCGTTTATCTAACATTAACTAAATTTATCAATAAAAAATCTTTTATTTCTATCCATTAGCTCTAAAATATCTCTGGAGTGCTTGTTACTATATTATATAAGTTTATACATATAGACTTGTACATAATATAAAGCAAAAAGTAAATTGCCAAATTCAAAGAGGCTTGTCGATGTCCCTCTACCCCCGTGTCGACATGTAACAGCCAAAAAACATTTTTGGTTTTGAATTTTAATTTGACATAACTATTTTGTGTCTTTTGTTTTCAAACGACTTTCTATTTATTTAAATGCATGTTTCTTCCAGAAAAATGCACATTTTCAATTCTTTATCATTTTCTATTGAATTTCTTCATATTTTATCAAAAATAGCCTCTCCTATTCATAATCTAAGTAAAAATCTTGAAGAAACTCTCAATTATTTCAAGAATGTACTTACTTTTATACTTCGCAATCAAGTCACTTAGAATTAAGCCAAATGCATATGACAAAGGAACAAGAAAGGCACTTCGATGCCATCCGATGGATTATTTCAGCCCTCAACCAAGACGAACTCGAAGCGAATGCAGAAGGAACTCTGAACAAGGATAATGAAGAATGGGATGCTGTAAAGTCAAATGCTATTTTCGGTGAAGAAGGATGGGTTGAAGTTCTAAGAAATATTTGAATTCGCTTGTATGGATTGATTTACTTTGATTTGATATGGTTTGATGCGGTTTGATTTGACTTGATTTGAATTGATTTAAACATGGTATGTAATATATGATTGAAATGGTGTGGTTTGATAAATATACGATTGGTTATGTTTGAAATTTTCATATCTCTCACATTTACCTTACGGTATTATTATCTGTCTCATTTATTATCCTATATAATACTACAGTTTAAGGCGGAGTTATGTAATTTAGGATTAAATTTTGTTGATGACAAAGGGGGAGAATTATAAAATAGGTTAGATAGGCTTAGATTAAGGGGGAGTTAGTAGTTTAGGGGGAGTTGTTGAAGTAAGGGGGAGTTAGAGTATAATCAGAGTTTTATGGAGTAGATTTTATAAACAAAGGTTGCCATCATCAAAAAGTAGGAGATTGTTAGTTCCTGAGATGATGGTTTTGATGACAACAACCTTAGGACTTGTTATAAAATATAAATACTAATATTCTTGTCTAGATATATATGTATATGCAGGATATATATACAGGTACTAAAGAATGAAGAATGTAGAGATTCAAGACCGACGAATTGAAGATTGAAGAAACCAAGACTGAAGAATCATGAGTATCAAGAGTTCAAGTAATAGTGTCTAGATTTATGTTAAAACTTCATAGTAGCACTAAAATCTTTGTTTGGATTTTAATAGTGGAATGGAATCCACCTTCTTGCTTTAATAGTGGGATGAAACCCATGACTTCTTTAGTGGGATGGAACCCATGACCTTCTCTGGTGGAATGGAATCCACGAAATTTTCAAAATGATTTATTTTAAATATTTTTCCAAAAACTTTTTAAAAGTCGTCTCTCTGGATTTAAATATTTTAGCATTAAAATATTTTTATCATATTTTATATTTTGATTTCAAAATCATCTCTTGATTTTAAACTATCTCCTGGTTTTAATATTATAAGTTTTAAAATCTCAAAATATATTCTATATTTAATTTTTAATATTATAGATTATATAATTTAGGATTATTTTTTAAATCTCTTTTAAAGTTTAAACTATATTTAAAATGGTTTATAAAATTCATAAATTGTTTTGACAAGTTTTAGAATAGAAATCATTTTTAAAGAAAAATCAATTTTCAAAATATACATCGGCATGTCGACAAACTCCATCCCTCCATGTCGACATGGTGGCCATTTATTTCAAAATTTAAATTTTCAAAAGAAGTGTCTATTCGTCATAACCTTTCGTGAATGGACAAGACTGTTTCTATAAATAACTGATATTTTGAATGAATTTTTACATAAGTTTTTCTTCATTACTTCACTCCTTCTTCTCCACCAAAGATTCTCTTATATTTCAAATGCTTTAACAAAACTTTGCCGAAATCCTAAGCGAATCAAACTCAATCATCTCTAGTTTGATTCTCTGCCACTCCCTCTCAAAGATCTCAGAGCTATTCAGAATTATAGATCATTTGTAATCATAGAAGCGTATCGAGTCTCTCTATCTATCAAAATGATATTGGTAACGGTGTGATTGTTGCCTGTTAATCAATTGGGTGTGACTGTAGCTCGTAAATCAATTAGGTGATTTTGTAGCCTGGTTAAATCAAGATAATTTGCTATGGACTCGAAGACAGGAGGGTGTATCTCATGGCCTTGAAATCGAGGTTGTAATATCAACATTATATTTGAAAAGAAATTTGCACAAGAAATCGTGTGGGACTAGATGTAGGATAACTTCAAACTAGTATTAAATTTTGGTGTGTTCTTTCCTTTTATTGCTTTTATTTATTATTTACATCTGCATCTGATTCTGTGATTGTTTCTGTGTTTGTGAATTGCGCATCAGTCTGTGTTTAATTTCAAAAGAGTTCAAAAATTCCATAAAATCCGTTAAACACTATTCACCCCCTCTAGTGTTAATCCTGCCTTAAGATCCGTAATCCGCATTCCAACACTTGATACATCTTGTTCCCTTTAGGATGAATCATAAACTTGGATCGATGACATTCTTCAACAACTTCCCTCCTTAAGTTCTCTACATCTGGAACACATAACCATCTCTTCTCTCTCAACCATCCTCTCTGGCCAAGATTAAATTCTTTTTGATCATCAATCTTTGACCCTATTTCAAACATTCTAATTATCTCGGCTAAAACTAGATCCTCGTTCCGTTTAGAAGCTATTCTTTCGATCAATACTGATCGCAGTTCTAAACAGGACAATATGGCAGTACCCTGGTTAGAACTAGCAATAGATCTTAACTGCACACCACAACTGGCTAAAGCGTCTAGATCTTTCCACTCTGCTAAATAGCTAACACAACATTCTGATGTTTTCTACGGAGAGCACCTGCTACCTTATTTCCTTTCCCAGGAGTACACTCTATATACCGAAATCATAAGTAGCCAAAACTTCCAGTCACCTCTGCTGCGTCATATTCAACTCTTAATGAGAGAATAAATATCTTAAAGGCTTATGATCGGTAGATAACTCAAATCTTTCCCCTAAAAGATAATGCCTCCAAATCTTCAAGGCAAAAATTATCGTAACCAATTCTAAATCATGAATGGGATATCTTATTTTGTGCGGTCTAAGCTGTCTGCATGAATAGCCAATAACCCCTCTACATCAATACTACTCCCAATCCAGTCCCACATGCATCAATGTATACTACCAACTCTTGGTTTCCATCTGGAATTACTAATACTGGAACATTGGTTAACAAATGCTTTAACTTAAAGAATGCTTCCTCACATTTGTCAGACCAAACAAATTTCACTTCCTTCCTGGTAAGCTTGGTCATCTGTGCCATTATCCAAAAAATCGTTAATAAACCTCCGATAATGACCATTTGACCCAAGGAAACTCTTTATCTCGGTTATTGTCTCGGGTCTCTTCCAACTACTCACCGCCTCAATCTTAGTTGGATCCACCAACAACCCTTTCTCTGAGACCACATGACCAGGAAACTTCTTTCATCCAAAAATAACATTTGGAAAAATTCGCCCTTAGTCGATTCTACCACAGCGTTTCAAGCACCACTCTAAATGATCTTCATGCTCTCTTTCATCTTTAGAGTATACTAAAATGTCATATATAAACACTAACATGAATATGTCCAAATACTCTCGGAAGACTCGGTTCATCAAATCAACGAAGAAAGCTGGTGTATTCGTCAATCCAAACGGCATCACCAATCACTCATACGAACCATACCTAGTCTGTAATGCTATCAAAGGAATACTATCCTTTGCCACTCTCAAATGATGGAACCCTGTCGCTAATCAAATTGGGAGAATACTCTTGCTCCACTCAACTGATCAAACAAATCATCTATCCTTGGCAGAGGGCATCTATTCTTGATCATCCTTTTGTTTAACTTACGACAGTCGATGCATATCCTTAATGACCCATCGAGTTTCTTTACAAACACCTCAGCTGCTCCCCAAGGCAAACTGCCTGGTTTAATAAAATTCCTCCATTCTAGATCCACTAGCTGCACCTTCAATTCTTTCATCTCTATTGGTGCGATCCTGCTAGGCGGTCTACTTACAGGTTTAGCTCCTGGTACAAGATCTGTTCGAAACTCAACATCCCATTTTGATGGTAGTCCTACGACTGGCTCAAAGACATCGGCAAATTCCTTACTACCCAAAGCTGACTTAGCTCTTCTTCTACCTCCATGGCACTTAATAAAGCACAAACACTCTTGCTGGAATTCCCCACTGAGAAGATGATTTGGTTATTACTATCCAGATGTCTCAGTGATATTTCCCTATCCTGGCAAAATATCCTAGCCTCATGCTTACCCAACCAATCCATACCTAAAACGATCCTGAAATCTATGAAATCAAAACATACAAACTGCATGCAAACTTATGACTTGACAAATCAAATTCTAATTGGTCACGTCTCATCCCAAGAGTAGCATACCCTCCTATTAGATTCGTAGCCCTTAAGGGAGGAACAAGGTATGTGGGTGCTGTGCATAATCTATCAACCAAATACTGTGGTATAAATGAAAGTGACGCACCGATATCAAATAGTGCCCTAACTGGTATACTCTGAATCAAAAGCATACCTTCCATCACAGTTTTCCCTTTCTTTGCTGCAGTAGGCCTAGAAGAAGATGGTGGTCCAATAGCAAAAACCTTCCCTCTGTCCGCCCTGATTGGCACTGGACATTAGTTCTTATAATGCCCAACTTGGTCGCAGTTGAAGCATTTCACATTCTTCTTCTCTGCAGGCTTCTTCCCTTTGCCTGTTCTACACTCGTGAGCATAATGAGCCTTCTTATCACACTTGAAACACATTAAATCAGCCTTCGCCTTCTTGGCAGCATCCTTTTTCTAGGCTCCTTTCTACTAAAAAAATTCCTCTTCTTTCCATGAGGACCCTAGGACACAACTGGCTTCTCCTTAACGGACACATCAAGCATCTCTTCATGGTGAATGGCCATATCTACCACCATATTACAAGGTTCTCTGGCATGTGCCATAATGAACCTTTCATTCCTTCTGATGTCAGTTTCAATAGTAGTATATTCATATCGGGATAGCTCATCAAGCTTAGCAACGTACTTGATTACTGACATGTCTCCCTGGATTTAGTCCATGAACTTCCTTATCAATGTTGACTTGGCAACCTCGGATAAAAACTTTTGCTCGAATCTCCTTCTAAAATCAGCCAATGTCAGCTCTTCCTTCGGCACTCCAGTTTTCACACTATTCCACCAGTGAAGCGCTGCCCCTTGCACCTACCTAGAGGTTAGTCTTTTATTTTCTTTATCATCCAAGCCTAAATCAATAAAGATACTCTCACAGCTCAATAGCCAATTCTCAACTTCAACAGCATCCTCCATTCTAACAAATGGCTTTTCACCCAAACTGGTGTAGTCTCTGCTTAGCTAACATAGCTATATCCAACTGGAGCCATAGAGTAGGCTCCCCCAACATTACAAGCAACTCCATCTAGAAAAAGATTGACTAACAACTGATACACCATCTTCGCATCTACCGAGGGATTTCCAGCACTCACATTATCTTCATCATTTGGGTTAGCATTAGCCTGTTGACCTTGGTTCCTCCTGGTATTAGGTCAAGCATTTCCATCGGTTGTGGTGCTTCCTCCACCTAGATTTCCTCTTCTGTTTCCTGCTTCCATATCTTCTTTATTGTAAATCTGCATATGAGCCTTAGTAAGATATAGAAGAACGATCTAAGAGAGCGGGGAACACGCACTTAGATATATACATATATATCAAATACAAGTACGTTACTATAGCGTTAACCCAAACCTCGATCATATTTCTGATTTATTGGATTATGTTTCAAAAATGCTTTTAGGTTTAACTTTCCTTTTAAAGTTTCATAAACTTATGCTTTGATACTAACTTGTAACATCCCCCTACTTGAAGGTCCAAAACTAACGGCTACGGATGCTGCAGTCATCCATAGTTATTAGTCTTCGATGACCAAATACGGCAAAGTTAAATTCATTGATACACAGAAACACATGAACATGGAAAATTTTAAACTTTAAACAAATCACATTTCATCTCAAAATATTTCCAATTCATTACATAATCCCAAATACGTAAATCGCATTCAAAGAAAATATATTTATTAATACATACGCCCAAGAGCGACATATGAAGATGCCCCCTTGGATGATCAGAGTATATATAGGCAATATAACAACTTTTCCATTACAAACAACACAGCGGAATCTAAAGAAAATAGAACTCTAAACAGCTATCATGCCTTCTACAAGTCTTCGAAAGCTTATTCGTCTTAGAAGGTACCTGAAAAGCTCAACTCTCAAACTACTCAAAATCAATTGATTACCCGAGAGTATAAGGGGAAATCAAAAACTTCATGTTAGACATAAAGCCTAGTATGAGTAGTAATCTAACATCTCAATCCTTTTAGATATCTAATGAGACCAACGCTGCTTAGAGGAATGGATTTTCCCCTTACTAGTATCCTAAAGCCCTTTTTCTAAACCATATACTATGCTCCTGCATCCACAATGGTTAAAACACAATATTTTAAAAATATTATGATGATATGCATTTATATAAAAAATTGGGATTTCCCATCCCCGGTTTAGTGGACTCCCTATCATAACAGCGTTTCTAGGGTCACTATTAACCTATTTAGTTTTCATGGGTTTACTAATGACCTTTTCCTAATACATAGACACCCTGTCCTATTTCATAGTTTTCATAGGATCACTAAGAACCTGTAGGCCCCTGCCAATTAACTTAAATAATTCATTGGTTTCCCCGAATCTATTGGCTAATCCAATAATTCCATTCTTATCCGATTTTTCATGGGTTGACTAGGATCCTATTGTTGTCTTCAATAACTTCTTCCTCATCCTAGTTTTCATGGGTTGACTAAGAACCAATTGACTTATGTCAATTCTTAATCCAGATATAGTTTTCTTGGGTTCACTACGAACTAATTAGCCCCAGTCAACCGTCCTTAATACATAGTTTTCATTGGTTTACTATGAACCCATTGGTTACCCCCAATAACTTCCGAATCATAGTTTTCACGCATTTACTATGAACCTATTTCCCGGACAACTTCAAGGTTTAGGCATCCTACATTTGGTCTCCCTGAATCCCTAGATGCAATTTTACTCATTCAAGAGTTTAATTAATTTATATTCACTACGGGGTTAACCTACTAGTTCTTCTACCCCTTTATCCCCAAAACACAGTTATGGGTTCTTTATCATGTAAATATATTCATATTTGAAGAAGTACACATAACAACTTAACAATACCACTCCCGTGGGTTTAAGGTCCTTGAAATACTTTTCATATAAAACATAGTTAATCCCTATAACTTATATATTTATCAAGGCAATACTTCTTCAAATTTAACTACTTAAAATCATTTTAAGACACCTTTATTTAGTCATGGGTTTTTCCTTTAAAAAATGAGTTTGGGTTTATAAAACCTTTTGACTACTTCGAAACCTAGCTTTCGATCTCATAGAATATCCTCCTTCAAAAGCATTAAAATCTATCTTCAAAACATTAGGCTCCTGCATTTCAAATGCTTAAAAACCCTTGTTTTGAAACCTTTTGACTATGTTAAAGTATTATTATATAAGTATAGAAATATAGCTTCGAAACTATATGAAAGCACCCTTTCGAAACCATTGAAGGTTACCCTTCGAAAAATCATTGAAGGTTACCCTTCGAAATCATTGAAAATCCCCCTTTCGAAATCATTGGGTTTATACTTAAAACATCATTTGTGTCAAATTAAACATAAGAGAAAGCACCTCTTTCAAAACCACTCTTTATTTCATAAAAGTATTGGGGAAAGTTGATGGTGCCAAAACCATCCTTTCGAAAGAATTAAAACATTTGGGGTAAAACAATTAAAGGTTGGCTTCGAAAACCCTTTCAAACCATTGCCTTCGAAAGCCCCAACCCCTTTCGAAAGCAGTAGGAAGTGGCTTATATTTATAAAACAAACAGTAACTTTCGACAACATTGATGTCTTCAATACCATCGAAAGGCATCGAATAACAGAAGGGTTCTGACTTGGTCGAAACTACCCCTTCCAAAATCTTCAATAAAAATCCAAGTAACTCCTTCAGAAGCTACTACTTTAAAACAAAGGCAGTAGATCTCCTTCAAAAGCTTCTTTTGAAGATACCCTTTCAAAACATTGGTTTGGACTACTTCAAAACCCTTGAGTAAATAGGAAAGTGCCTTTTCTTTTAAAAACAAAACAAAACAAAAGAACTAACCCCTCTAGAAGCTATGTTTCGACACCCTACCTTCCGCCTTTCTCCAATCTGCCACGTACCATCTAAATGATACCATATGTATTGGTTAATTGGTTTCAACCTAGAAGGTTTCGACTAGGTTGGAGGCGGAAGCTCTAGGTCGAAGCTCCTTCCAAGGAAGTGAAACAAACTTTTTTGGGCAAAAGGCCGTTTTTTACTAAATAAAGTAACATTTTGTAACAAACTTGCCCACTTGTAAACAATTGATTAGTTACATTAAACTTTCAAATTATTTTGCTAATATTTGCTGCATTTTTCTTAGATCTAAAACCTATAACATTTAACAAATTAGCCTTTCCTATTTATAAAACGATTAAATCATTTAGGTCCTCTTTTAAAAATAATTTAACTTCCATACTAAATCACTTAGTAAAAATCCCCAAAAATTCTAGAAATTCACTTTAGTTATGTTATCTAACATGATAAAATTTCAGATCCAAATTCTCAATATAATTTCCGTAATAAATTTGTAAACCCAAATAACCATATTTTCCTTTGAAAACTCATAATTAATTCTTCACAACTTGGAAAATTATATAAATTGAAACCCAACTACAAAATCATGTTTTCCATAACATATAATTTTTCCATGTAATATGAAGATCATTTAAGTTCGTTTCACCCTAAAACCGTGCATATTACTATTTTAAATAATCTTTTCTAAACCAATAAATTATAAATCAAGCATATCATCATCCAATGTATCATAAAAATGAATTTACCCTCCGAAATCATATGATTATAGAAATCAAAATAGATATGTAGTAATTATTATTCACCTTAGATTGGATAAGGAAATTGGAGATTTGAGATTGATTTCTTCTAGCTTGAATCCTACGCTTTACTTAAACTTTCTCTTCTTATCTTCTTCCTAATGGCCGACTTCTTTTCTTCTTACGTTTATAATTTTTCTTATGTCAAAATGAACATGTATGGCCTTAGGGGATAATAGTATAAGGGTGAGAACATGGGCAACAATTTACCCTGATGCCCCTAGGTTCATATAGTTAGCACTTAACCATTTATAAGTTCATTCAATTTAAATAAGCACAACCATAATTTATTATCCAACATCAATCTCCTTATCACTCTAAATTTTTCTATTTAATTTGTACTAATTAAATATCTTGAATAATGTTATTAAAAATTAGGGGTGTTACATTATGCCAAAAATTTCTCTTAACCCTAAACTCTAAAAATTCCCAAAAATCAAGCAAATACAAACTTGAGGGATAAAAGCAATCAAATCAAGGTAGATCGTCGTAGAGCTATTGATTTGGGAGGATGATTCTCAAGCAAACGGAAAGGCTTAGACTTGAAGTGAGTGGGAAATTTTTTAATAAGTTAATTATTGAAGTTAGTTTCAAACTATTTTAATTAGTTAGGATATTAGAAAACCCTAATTTTAATATGCTAAATATAAAATATGTTATACTATGAGTTTGAATATAAAACCCTAAAATTTGAATTACAATAAGTTATTGACCTAAAAATATTGGATTAGATACTTATTCTATAATCAAATTGTAAACCTAAAATAGAAAACCATAAATTAATATGTATAAATTGGTCACTTGGTAAATTAGTGTTAATTAAACATTAGTAAAAGTAGAAATTAACCGGGTAAAAATTGACAACTACAGATCGTGTAAACCTAAAACTTTATTCGTGAACAGTCGACCCTGGGCCTCCAACGGTCGATTGGTAGCGGTTGACCGTAAGGGAACAATGGTCGGCCGTTTAGAACGAAAAATGCACAATTTAAACCTTGGCTTAAGGCCCAAGTTAAACAATAACATTTGTATAAGTTAGTAGGAAATTGTATAAATGATGAATTGTTTGTTTGAGTCTATCTTGTGCTAGGTACACATGTTCTCGAGAAAAGGGAAGTTAGTTCCCTATCCGTGTTTGATTAGGAAATGTATTTTCCAAACATGGATAATGATCTGGGTGATGTATGTCGTAAACACAAAGTAGATTAGGGCAATTTATTTCATATAATCTCATGGGCATTCCATTTGGGTGGGCACATAACACTGGCGAAGACACTACCTAAGTGAGCCTAGTGTTAACGGGAGATCCGTGTAGGCACGATTTTTAGTGCATCATGGTACTGGTGGGTGCCAGCGCAGCACGATAAGAGGCTATAAAGTAAATTAGGCGCGATAACAATAGGAGCTCCTAGGGGACACCGACGCAGTATGATAAGAGGCATTTTGCCACTGCAATCGAGAGTTGAACATGGGTACATATGATGATTCACTAGGCGTGTTTACATTATAGTGTTCAACCTCTCTAGGCGTAATGTTGATGGTATGTATGATGGGAAAGTAGTTCCCGCATTGGTTGATCGTTAGTGTGAGGTTCGATTAATAGCTCGACCCATTATGTTAGATAAGAATCCTTAGGTATTGGACTCTAAGAATTTACAAACCCTTGTGACACATACTATGTCACTTAGAGTGGTTTTAAACTCAGCTACACATGATCATCATATTAAACTTGTATTCATTCACCTGACTTTGTGACTGACCCATTCTTTTTCCATCTTTTCTCCACTATAAGTGGACAGGGCAATAAGTGATTGGCTCATTCATGATAAATGGAGAATTGAGCCTATATTTGAAATCTTCTTTTATCTTATGTTATTCTCCATGTATTATTCTAACTTATCACTATATTTGGCTTCATATATCAAACTTTGAGGGATAGTTTGTTATTTACTCTATATTGTATCACGTACCGATATTTTTATAGGACTATGACTAGACATTTGCTAGGATTTTTTCTGTGATATACACATGTTTTTATTCCTTTTTCTATAAGTTCTAAAAAATATAGTATATATTAGATTATATCTGCTTGTATTAGTCTTTGAAATGTTAAAGGTTAAAACCCCAATGATATGCATTTCTTAGCACAATGTAATGCCGAAAGCTACATCGAGCTTTGGATCGGCGTATCAGTTGTTAAAAACACTGATGCCTTTAGAAGTTCTATAGTGGAAGTAAGAAAGTGTTTTAATGGATTTTATAAATGGGTTGCCAAGGAGTAGAAGAGGTAATGAGAGTAATTGGGCAGTGGTGGATCGACTGTCAAAGAGCGTGCATTTCACTCCTATAAAGAGTATGAGAACGATGGTTTCTTTAGCTACATTATATATTAAGGAAGTCTTAAGGTTGCATAGTATACCGATGAATATTGTGAGTGATCGAGAAGCACTTTTTACTTGTGGGTTCTAGAAAAGACTACAGGATATCTGTGGTATGGAGCTGAGTTTGAATACGACATATTATCCATAGATAGACGGACAAACCTAGAAAGTGAATAGAGTAGAGTTTTAGAGGATATGTTGAGGGCGTGTATTATGGAATTTGGAGGTTCTTGGGAAGACCATTTACCATTAGTGGAATTCATCTATAATAATAGTTATTAGGCTTGTATTAAGATGGAACTATTCGAATTGCTGTACAGATGGCCATGTAAATCACCTTTGTGTTGGTGGGAGCCGATCGATAAGGTGATGCTTGGACCATAGATGATAAGGCACACATCAGAGAAAGTAGAGTTGATAAGAAAAAGGTTAAAGAGGGCACAAAATAGGCAGAAATCATATGTTGATAGAAGGCGAAAGGGGTTGGAATTTGAAGTTGGTTATCTTGTGGTCGTGAAGGTATCGCCTCTTAAGCAAGTGATGAGGTTTGGAGACTCAGAAAAGTTGGTCCACGATTTGTTGGATCATTTAAAGTGTTGCAATGCATTGGAGGATTAGCATATATGGTGGAGCTACCAAAGAGAATGGCTAAAGTTCATGATATATTTCATGTATCACATTTGCAAAATTGTGTACATGACTCAACTATAATGGTGGAGCCTAGTAAGTCGGAGAATATGGAAGTAGAAGTTGAAGCGACTTTGTCTAAAGGACTCGCATGAATAGTAGTGGATGTGATTCAAAGGTTGAGGAATAAAATGATAAAGAGGATGAAGGTGTAATTGGAAGAGGATTCGGCGGAGAGTAGAAGGGAGCCTGAGGATAAATACAGGCTTCTCATCTTGAACTCCTTATCGGTATGTTCTTTTGGTTGGTATTATTTGTTAAAGATTAGGTTTTAGTTGCTTAGATCGGATGTTAGTACTTATATGTGATATTTATTAGGCGTAATGTTATGTACTTACTCTTCTTTTACTAAATTTGTATTCATATAGAACTGCCAGCTTTCATACTAGATTGCTATGCATCATGCCTACTATGTCATACACTTGTGTTTATATAGGTTGCATTTATCGCATTTATTCCATTATGCTAGATTTTCATGAATATCATGATCATATTCATTATATGACTTGTTTGGAATGCTAATTCTTTTACTAAATCTATGTATATATCTATGTGTTGTATTTAGAACGGTTTTAATGTAGATGGTTGCTTTGTCTGAATGGTTGTGCGTGCACACGAGTGATACAAATGTATAAACGAAAGAGTGAGCGTCTATTACATTTTCGGTTCCTTTGGAATTTCAGTGATGAAATTCTTTTGGGGGGAGAATGTAATACCCAATTTTTTTTATATATGATTTAATTGATAATAAAAAATAAATTTGAAATTTAATTGCAGGGTGTTTTGGTAAATTTTAGCTAGGGACAAAATAGAAATTTTTATAGAATATTTAATTTTCTAAAGGTAGTCGCAACATTGCGTAACTCTCATTTTTTGGTCGATATGGACTACTCAATTATTTAAATTGAATGTCATATGAGTGAGATATCATTGAATTAATAAAGAGGACTAGAATCGTCTGCGGGCAGCGGGTCAAGTTAGGCTGAATTGGGCCGAATTTGCGATTCAAATTCATAATTAACCGCCATTTCAATTTTCGCTCCTAAAGCCTATTTTTAAAGCATATAAACTGAGATTTTCATTTTTTTCTCATTTTTGGAAAAACGATCAAACTTCTTCTTCCTCATCACTTCATCTTAAGACCAAACCTTCATTTCTAAATGAAAATCGACAAGACAAATTGCATTAGAATCATGGAGAGACTCTTTATCTTCTGGTATAAAGATTTTAGGCTATTGCGAAGATTTTACTTTCTAGAATTTCTATCTAGTACACAAATTTAGGTTCTTTTAGCTCAAAAATGATGAGTGAGTCCTTATAGTAGTATACGTGTATTAGATTAGCTTCACTTACTCAGACTTATGTCTGGCCCTTTCCTATATTTTCTTTTATGTATATTGTTCAGGGCGATGGAGTCTGGATAAGATGGACCTAGAGTAGTGGACCTACACATATTGTAGTATTATATGTAAATGTTGTATATAATATATATCTTAAAGACATGATGCAACAGTGAGTGGAGTTGATTGGGTCTTGTTTGCATAAACTGATTTAGTAACTTTATCCACATAAATAAATATATTTGTCTAATATGATATTTTGTGACCGTCTGCTATTATACTCTAAAAATTATCAGCTAGTATAGATTTTATTTTATGTTCCCTTAGTATATCAATATGTATCACCTAATGACTCACCGTCTTGAGACTTTGTTGTGTAGTTATGTGGTTTTGACATTTTGGTTTATTACAACATCATATCTCCAGGACCTAGGAAATGATATGATGCAACATGACTAAAGCATGAATCCAGATTGTGGCTAGAGCAGAGAAAACTCATCAAGGTGGAGATTTGGCTAAGCAATCTGCTGCTACTATTGAAATAGGATGTTAAGACTAAGTATCTCTAAGGCAACTTGAGAAAAAAAGACTAGTGAAGACTCGGTCAAAAGCAGTCTTCCATAATTATTATAAAAAGAAAACTCTTTTTAAACAGCCTGATCCAACCGCATAGTTCATCGATGTACTCTAAGTAGGTTTAAGGAATTATTCACAAAGCTAGAGATTATTAGGTGTTGCTTGCATTATATGCAGGTTATAATGGTCATTATAAGCATAATTTCCATAGAAACGTGGGTGATGTAGGTGTAGAGGTCTACGTATGCATGGTTGACTATGTCAATCTTCACAATAACATGTTTGCAATATATATGTTAATATAATGACAACATGTGTAAACAATATTGAATTAAGAAGGCCAATTTAAATTAACTTTATCACCATGTATCTATTTCTTTATTCGAAGAGAATGTAGGAATTAGTTGTGTAGGCGTAGATTTGATAGGTGCATGATTTTAGAAGGAAGGCTTTGTCGTAAAAGATCTAGAAGCTCCACGTAGTATACTAGCATCCAAATGAGGAGCTTCATGCAAACTACCGTTTGTAAGGTCTCCTGCAACTTCCCTCCATAATTGTGGATAAAATTCCTTAGTTAATTATTGCAAAGAATTCTTCTTTCGCTTGTACATTTCACATAAATAAAAAAAGAAATAATCTGATTGGTGGAACTAAATTCTATTCACTTTCGAAATTCAAATCTCCTAAAATTCCTCCAAGTTTACCACTCAAACAATGCCTGCACATGCGGATTCAAAATTCAAATCTCTCAAAATTCCTTTAGGTTTACAACTCAAACAATGCCTACATATGTGGAGAAGATGGATCCTTCGTTGCACTTGCATGGATACAAGATGCATATGCTAGCGGCAAGCACCAATGAAGTAGAACAATGTTGGTTTACCCTTTTAACTCGACCATATTAGCAACCATATGGTTTTGTAAACTACCTCCAGACCTAGAACTGATGCGGTCTTCGGGCATGTAGCAACATATAAATATTGGTTATTTGGTGTTAATCTACTAAGGAGTAGATGGGTACGATTCATGCACAGAGGCAAGAGTATTATAAACCCATTAAACCTAATAGATCAAAAAATGGAAATAGAATGGTATATGTAGAATTATGCTCAGAAGTGTATAAATTTTTCATTCATTGGAACTTTAGTTCTGACCCCCTCCTCATATCATCCCACAGGTTAGATAGATGGCAGAGATTTTCCAGCTTTGAGACACTTGTTCAGAAAGTGATATTACCTTGGTGAGTATTTACTTATTACTATATTTTACTCAGTTTCATTGTGAGATATTTATTTGAGCTCTGATATATTTACTCTTTTCCTATTTGTAGGATACCAGACACCCAACTCGGGCTTAAATGGATTTGGGTTTTAGCTTTTTTGCAAAAAATCCGGACCCACTAGAACTTGGGTTGTTACACTTATATCCTTTTAAAAGATATCATTTCCAAACAAAAACCCTGCAACCAGACTGGTTAAAACAATAATATCAACATCAATTAAGCATATAAATCAAGTAATCCATGGACTATCTGTCCGAGTACTATAGTTTTTTTGGCTTACAACTAACCTTTGGCTGACTCTGGCCTACCAAACAAAATAAACAAATAGTCTAACTTCTATTAGATACTCTTTTGGATGGCCTGTTCCTAACTTACTCTTCCTAGGGTCAACGGATCCTAGTGGTCTTGTGGGCTCACCAATAACCTATCTCTACTTGGTATATTCCTTTTTGTGTGTAACATCATTTTATTCTTGCCGGTAACAAAGCCCTACACACTAGAATTTTGGACTAAATTAACTAGGGGTTAAAAGCTAATGTATTGGGCGCAACTCTATACCCGTCCCATCTGGTATTCTAATATCCGAGTCATTTTACTTAGGGTCATCTACCCTTAAAATATTCCTTGAAAACATTTCTTTCGAATTGATTCAACTCTTTAAGTAATACTTAACCAAGGAAAATATACTGTATGCTTTACCCAAATCACATTGTCATGCTATATACTTTACACAAAAAATTGTTGATGAAATAATTCGAAACCTTTGAATGTACCTTTTTCGAAATGATTGAAAGTTCTCCTTTCGATGCAAGTAAGCTGCTTTACTTTATAACTTATGCCGAAAGCCAAAACGTACCTTTCAAAACCATTTGCATTTAACCTTTCGAAAGCATTGAAATCATCTCTTTTGAAAGCTTTATAAAACCATAGACATCCTTCTTTCAAAACACTTGAAACATGTCTTTCAAAACTATTGGAAACCTTCCATTTAAAACCCTTCATAAGCATTCAAACACTTTTCTATAAACAAACCTTTCGGAAGCATTAGGTTCAAGTAAAACATGTATAACAACCTTTCGAAACCATTTAAAACTATTCATTTCGAAACCTACGGGTCTAACTTTCGACAGAACAAAGGGTCTTAAAACAAATTAGCCGAAAGCATTCTTTCGAAAGAAATTTCCTAAGTAAAAGAACTGGATAGTGTCGAAACCAATCCCTTCAAAAGCATTGAAGAAGTGGGTTAGATTTTAAAGCAAAAGCACCCTTTCGAAGGCTTTGCTTCAAAAGGTTGAAGGTAGCAGCAAAGCGTTTCGACCCCTTCGAAAGCTTCTTTGTAAAAGAAAGGTGCAACCTTATTCAAAACCATTCTTTAAAACCATTTAGCTAAGTCGATAGCATTCTTTTCGAAATCAACGCATGCGCATTTCCTTTTAAAAGAAAAACAGGGCTTTGACCTCTTCGAAACCTCTGTTTTGGCTATATACTTTTCGCCTATGTCCAATTCACTATGTATCAAGTCTTTGATACCATGTGCATTGATTTCGATGGAGATGGAGGCGGACGTACCTAATCGAAAGGTAGGTGCCGAAAGTTGCGAAACAACAATGTCTTTTAAAAACTGATTTGTAACTTAAAAAGGTAATTTCTTTTTAACTAACCTGCTTTATTTGTCAACATATGATTGGTTCTAATTTCTTTTCTAAATAATTTTCTAAAAGTGCTGTCAAAATTTCAGAAGTAAATAATTTAAAAGATTTACAAAACGCCCCTTCTCCTTTTATAATTATATAAAACATTTAAGTTCCATACGTTAAATAATTTTATATACATATCAAAATATTTTGGAAAATTCTAAAAAATTCCCATGAATCATTTTTAATATTTTTTCTAACATATATTAATTTCTGACCCAAAACAATATAAGTTAGCCATAATTAATTTTGAACCTAGTTAATTATTTTCTTCACTAGAAAATTAGTAATAAATCCACATTAATTCAGAAAATTATGAAATTTGAAACCCATCTCTAAAATATTATTTCTGACCTTATCTCAAAATTCAAGGCATTTGGATGTCATGTAATAAGGTTTTCACATTAAAACTTTTCATAAAATCCATTTGAAATAACGTAAATCATCAACGAGCATATATGTCCATTTTAACAATAAATAACATGGCAAAACATTTACAATATAATTCAAATTTCAATCTAAAATCGAAAATAATAAAAACATGTGATGTAACCTATTATTCACCTTAGCTTTGTGATTAAGGAGTTAAAATATGATCTTGGATTTGATTATTCTTCCTCTTGATCTTTAGCTTTTCTTCTTCTAGCTTTGACTAATGCTAGCTGGCCTCTAATATTTGATTTTTGTTTTGAACGTGAAAATAATTGTGAGTGAGGGTTTAGTAGTATAAGAATGTTACTTAATCCTATATTGCCCTTATCAACTACTCTAACTTATTCTCCCTTAGTTCATTTGTTTAAATGGCATGGCTACCTTCTAATTACACAAACCTCTATCCCTTAATCATCTACATTATTTCATTTAACTTAACTAATTAAATGTTCTAAATAATGTTACTAAAATTTAAGGCGTTGCACTTCTGGAATGCTTCCTCATATTTGTCGGACCAAACAAACTTTACGTCCTTCATGGTTAAGTTATTCAAGGGTGTTGCTATCCAAGAGAAATCATTGATGAATCTCTGATAATAACCAGCTAACCCAAGAATACTTCTCATCTCGGTCACCGTCTTGGGTCTTTTCCAATTATTAATAGCTTTTATCTTAGCTAGATCAAATGACAACCCTTCTTCTAAAACCACATGAATAAGAAACTTCCCGTCTTTCTTCCAAAAATGACATTTTGAAAACTTCACTTTTAGTTAATACTGCCATATCATCCCATACACTATTCTAAGATAAATCCCATGATCTCTTTCATCCTTAGGATATATCAGAATATCATCAATGAACACCAAAATGAACAAATCCAATCGCTCTTGATAAATTTGGTTCATCAAATCTACGAAGAAATAGGCCCATTAGTCAATCCGAATGGCATTACTAAGCACTCAGCGAACCATATCTTGTTTGATACACCTTCAATGGAATACGTCTTCATCCACTCTCGACTGATGGAAACCTGTCGTCAAATCCACTAGTAAAATATTGCTTTACTCAACCAATCAAATAAATCATCATTTCTTTGCAAAGGATACTGAATCTTTTTCGTTTTCTTGTTTATCTTATGATAATCGATAACATTGACCCATCCGGATTTTTCACGAACATCATGGTCGCTCTCCAATGCGAACTATTTGGTCTAATAAAACTCTTTCCTTCTAAGTCCACGAGCTGCACCTCTAAATCTCACATCTCAGTAGGTGTCATTTTATTCATTTTGCTCGAACTAATTACCTAAAGAATTAGGCAGTTAGAGACGGGAAAAAATGTTAAAGGATTTGAAAGGATTCAAGACTGACTCAAAAGAATGGCTTAGAAAGAAAGGAAGAGTACGTGTTCCTGATATAGGAGATATTCGAAAGGAAGTCTTGGAAGAAAGTCGTCAATCTATTTATCCCAAAAGCACAAAGATGTTTCGTGATATGAATAGAGTCTTCTTTTGGGAAGGAATAAAGAGAGATATAGAAAAATGTGTGGAGAAATGCTTCAGCTATCAATAAGTGATATCTAAGCATTAGAAGCTTAGCTGTTTACTTCAACCTTTGGATGTGGTATTCCATGTCAGTGGATTTATCTGCGTAACTTGAGCACGCCTTACTAGCCATAAACTGAAGGTAAAACCGAGAGGCAAAATAATGTAATATAAAATTTTCTCATGTTTTTTTGTTTTTGGAGGATCTTAGGAAGATCATTTGCATCTCGTAGAGTTTTCTATAATAATAGTTGCCAATTGAGGGATTGTATCATTTGAGACGTTGTATAATAGACCATGTACTTCTCCTATTTGTTGGTTGGACATAGGAGATAGACACAGGTTAGGACGTGATTACTCAGAGATGCTATTGAGAAAGTAGAACTGATTCGTGTCAGGATGAAGGTAGCGCAATCGAGGCAAGCAAGCTATGCTAACAAGCGGAGGAAAGAGCATAAGTTCACAGTCGACAATTATGCATTCATGAAAATTTCTCTGATGAGTGGAGTTATGCACTTTGGGAAGGAATGGAAATAAGAACCTAGATATGTAGGACTATTTCTAATGATCAAAAGGATTGGTAAACTCGCCTATCGGGTTGATCTACCAAGAAGATTGGCATATTTGCATAATGTTTTTCATATATCACATTTAAGGAAATGTGTGCATGACCCGAGTTTGATGGTGGAGCCGAGGGCAATAGAAAATTATCTGTAGAACCAGATTTGACATATGCGAGACGAACAAAATGAATTAAGTCATGATATGAAGGAATTGAGAAATGAAGTTATCGACTTATTGGCATCTAATGGAGTGATGATGTGGATATTAGTACCTGTGAGGTAGAGGATAGGATTAGGAATAACTATCTTGACATGTTTTGGCATGTATGATTGAGACATGTATGTTTGTTAAATAGACTAGTAGAAACGTTAGTTTGATGATGTGATGTTTGTATGTGCTAGCAATGATATTTTTACATAATGATCGAATGATGATGATTTACACTAGTGCGGAACTAGTTCGATTGCTACACTATGTCTCAAGTTTAAAAAATGATTTTGAAAGGTCTATTTTCAAAGGTTTCGAAAGGTATGTTTTGGCCTTTCGGCCTGGTGTTTCAAGGTTAAATTATTTAACATATTTTGAGAGGGGTACTTCCAATGAATTCAAAATGGATTGTTTATGGTTTTAAACAAAGGTTTCAGAGGTATTGTTTTGGCCTTGTAGCTTAAAACTTTCTAAGTTAAAAATATGCTTTTAACTTATTATGAAGGGATAGATAATCCCATTGGTTAGATTTCATTAACATTGTTTTGTGTAAAATGTATTATCATGGCATAAGTGTTTTGAGTAAAGTATATGATTCCTTGTTTGATAAAGATATGATTTTATGGGTAAATCATTTATAAAGGTTGTTTACAAGAAAATAAAATTTGAATAGGGTAGTTAACCCTAAGTATATAACAGGAAATGAAAATCTGAATTGGTTAGATAACCTTAGTTTATGACTCAGATATTAGAAGACCAGACGGGACTGGTGTAGGGCCGCTCCCTGTACATTAGCTATCAGCCTCTAGCTAAAGTAAGTCCAAAATTCCAATGTGTAGGGCTTTGTCATAGGGACTAAAATGAGGTTACATAAAGAAGGGAATGTATAGAGTGAAGATAGGTTATTGGTGAGCGTACAAAACCTTTAGGTTTAGTTGGCCCTAGGAAAAGAAAGTTAAGAGCAGTTAGCCCAGTATTGTGTCTAACAGATGTTAGATTGTTAATTATTTCTGGTAGGCCCATGTCAGCCAATGGTTAATAGTTAGCTAGATAAAACTGTAATGTGGACAGATAGTCCATGGATTTCCTGATTTTTATGCATATATCTATGCTTTAATTGATATAATCAGTTTGATTGCATGATGATTTGCAAAAGATATGTTTTTAAAAGGATACTAGTGAGGGGAAATCGGTTCCGCTAAGTGACGTGGTCTCACTTAATATCAGTAAATCGAGAGGTAATAGTATTATTCACACTAGACTTTATGTCTGACTCGAAGTTTATGTTTTCCCATTAAACTCTTGGATGCTCAAAATTTAATTTGAATAGATTGAGAGTTAAAGCTTTTCAGGTTTAGTAGGTTGGACAAATAAGCTTCCGAAGACGTACATGAGGCAAAGTTAGCTATGTAGGAGCTATCTAGTTTTTTTTTCATTGTGATGTATTTATGATTAATATTTCTATCTAATACTCTGATCATCCAAGAGGGCATCTTTATTTGTTGCACTTGGCGTAATTTGTAATAATTATATTTGATCAAAACCTGGGAATCATTTTAGGATTATGTATTTGAAGGTGAAATATTAATTTGAAATGTAATTAGAAATGCTGTTTTGAAATTTGAGTTGATTTTATTTCATATTCATATGCTTCTGATATTATTGATATCATTAACATAACCAAATTTTATCACCTGAAGTTAATACTATGGAGGACTGCAGCATCTATAACACTTAGCTTTGGGCCTCAAGATAGGGGATGTTACAACTTGGTATCAGAGCATAGGTTTATGTAAACTTAAAAGAAATTTTGAACTTAAAATGGTTTTGAAAACATAATCCTTGAAATTAAAGAAAAGACCGGGGTATGGGATAACGCTATAGAAACGTGCTTGTATTTGCTATATATAAGTACACGCTCTATTTCTATTATCCATCTTTCTTAGCCTATTCCTCTATATCTTACAAAGGCTCGAATGCAGATTTTAAGGACGTAAGATATGGATGCTAGGAGTGGAAGAGTTAACATTGATGGAAGAAGCACCACTACCAATGGGAATGCCAAACCAAATACTAGAAGGAAGCCAAGTTAGGCACATGCTGCTAATGTGGGTGATGGAGTGCCACTAGCTGATTTGGGAGCTATGTATCAACACTTCGTTAACTTGATGCAGGCTGGAGTTGCTACGGGTTTATTCAGAGGAATTACGGAAGGAGGAAATCAGGTAGCTCCAGTGGTTAGTAACTTTGCAGTACTGAGTAGAGATTATGCAAGGCTTGGAGGAAATCCGTTTATCGGGACCGAGGATGCAATTGAAGTAGAGAATTGGTTGATTCATTGCGATAGATTTTTGCTAATTTAGTGCTTAATGATGAGCACAAGAAGAGACTTGATTTTGGACAGTTTCAAGGAGCAGCACTATACTAGTGGAATGTTATTGTAGGAATTGATGAGGAGACCATGACGTGGGCTGAATTTAGAAGGAAGTTTGAGGAATGATTCATGTCAGGGATTCCTTAGTCAACTCTGCTCAGAAAGTTTATGGAGTTGGGGTAGGGAGACATGACAGTGCTTGAGTGTGCAACCAGAATTGAGGAGCTATCGAGATAAGGATATGCTTGGTTGATACAGTTATCAAGAGGAATGTGAAGTTAATCCACGGACTAAAAGCGAAACTAGCTAGAGCGACTCTGTCACATATCAAGGATTCGTTTGTTGTAGTTGTTGAGATGGCTTTGAGTCTGGAGGAGATGATTACTTTTAATGATGGTAACAAAGCTGAGGAAGCTCAAAGTGGGCGGAACAAGAAGAGGAATTTTTTCCGTAAGAAAGGTGCTAAGAAAGGAGGAGCATTCGAGAAAAAGAAAGCCGAAGTAGTTTGCTATAAGTGCAACAAGAAGTGACATTATGCTCATGAATGTCGGACAGGCAAAGGGAAGAAAGCTACTGACAAGAAAGAGGTGATGTGCTTTAACTGTGATCAGATTGGACATTATAAGAACCAGCGCAAGGATGGAAAAGGCAAGATGTTTGATTAGAACCAGTTACCTCAAGAGTATTAACTAAGGAGAAAGGAAAAGCTGTGTTAGGAGGTACGCTTTTGATTCATGGTGTATCAGTTAGAACTCTGTTTAATACTGATTTATCACATTCTTTTATATCTCATTGCTTGGTAGATAAGTTGAACCTAGAACCCTCATACCTAGTTACTTCCTTAAGGGTTGCGAATCCGGTAGGAAGGTATGCGACTCTTGGGAAGAGATGTGACCACTTAGAGTTTGAATTATTAGGTCATGTATTTTCTTGTAGTTTTCATGTGTTTGATTCTGTAGGCTTTGGAAATATTTTGGGCATGGATTGTGTAACGACCCGTAAATTTTAGTGATTTTATTTATTTAATTTACTGAATTTTGTGAAATTTTAAATAATTAAATTTTGAAATAAAGATTTAATATTTGGAATACGTCTAATCCAACATAGCAAATAATAAATTTTCATCTGATAATATGGAAGTATATTTTCCTGTTAAATTTTATTTAAATTCAAATCAGTCAATTATTGATGATAATAAAAAATTTTCCAAACCTTAATATTTTTGCATAATAAATTTGTAAATCATCTTCTGAGTGAGACGTCATATTACGTTTGGTCAAATTTGGACCGCTTTTGATCCGTTTATCTCGTTTTCAACAAATTTGTAGCATTTTCGATACCGATTATCGACTTTTGATTAGATGATCATACCACCGATGTCTGTATATCATTTTAATCGTATCGTCGTGTTGATCTCTGTAGTATATTCATATCTGTGTTTCGATGTCCGATATGTGTCAGAAAAATTGAAGCGATTCGTGCACGGTACCCAATTCTAACTTTGGTTTTCCTATGTCCTTTGATCTGCCTACTGGTTGATTTTAAACAGTCACCAGATTTCAATTTTCATTCAATTCAACGTTTTGGCTTTATCTCTTCCAATCTTTCCCATTTAATTGTTCGTTTGGCTTCTGCATTTGATCAATTTTTCTCCATTCTTTCTTCCTTTTATTTTTGACTTGCTTTGAAAGGGAATAACTAAATATATATGTAGTTCATTCCTGCTCTCTTCTTTTTTATTTGAGCCTACCCTCATTTCCAGACAATCCAAACTCGCGTCACCCGAGATCAACCACCATGCGAATTCTCCACCTCACACCCATAACCCGAGCACAGCCAAGCACTTCTCGTGCAAAATTTTCCAAGCCTCACCGCCCCAAGCATCACCTCTCCCCTGATGGCCAAACCATCCCGTGCTTGCTCATGGCCATAAGCCAATGTCCAGGCTCACATCCTCCCTCTTTCCTTTTCTATCCATTTTCATAAAAGAAAAAGAAAGATTAAATGTAAGTGTGTTTTAATATATACACATATATTTGATTTGCTATTTATATATGAGCCTATATAGGTTATTTTTGATTGTGCGTGTATATATATACTTACCTAAGTTTCTATATAAGCTTTTGAGTTTTACTATTTATATATTTTGTTTTGAAGTTATATATATGGATGCTATGTGTTTATGGAAACATATGTATATATAATATAAAATTTCGGTCTACATGCATTAGTTTATAATAGTTACAGCTATTTATAGATTTTGATTTTCAAACGTGTATGAGTTTGGGTTATGATATGTGTTATATTTATCCACTTATCTGCATAAGAACATTTGGCCTGAGTTCGAATACATATATAAAGTTGTTTGTTTATATATAAAGTTGTTAAATAATATATATATATGTGTATATATATATATATATATATATATATATATATATAAGGTTTCAAATGTGCAGTTATGTACAGGTTATGTATATCAGTTTTAATATAAATTTTGTGTTAATTATGTGTTTGTAAGTATATTTATACTTGTTTATGTATATGAGTTGGTAAATCATTTTTTCTTTTAGTTGTTTGTGTATATTCATTTAGCTATATACTATATATACAGAGTTTACATATTAATTGTATGCATCAGTTAGGTTTCAAATTTATACAAATAGAGACTTTGTTTATGTGATTGAATTTATTTATTTTATTTATTCTATTGTGAGATATATGTTGGAATTGATTATTTAATATATATATATATGGATATTTTCAAATGAAATACATTATATATGTTAGTAATCGCATTTTTAGTAGGTATATATATAAGTACTTATTGCAAAATATATTATATGTATATATGTTTGATTTTAAGATATTTGTTTTAATTTAAAACAATGATTTTTATTTTTTGTATATATATATATATATTTTAATTTTGTCTTAAATTAACATATTGATTTCAAGGAAAAGAAATATAATACATATATATATATATATTTAGTTCAATTCACATCAAACTGATTCTATTTGATTTCATCCATTCCTATTTTCAGCCTTGTTTCTTAGATCTTGAATCCTTCTGCTTTGCTAGGGGATCTTCGTTTAATTTGTTCGATAGTCAAGTTCATAATCCAAAATCGTAAGTTCTTTTGTTCTCTAGCCTCGAAAGCTGAGTGTCTTAGCATTTGAGACTCACCTTTGGAGTAGGAGCTTCGATTGGAGATCCATCTATCTGTCCTGCTTTCAGTTATTCAGTTGACTTCACCGATATATTCAGTTTTGTTATTCGACTATTGTATCGGGACTTTTATGTATTCGAGACTTATGTTGTATCTTGTTTAACTCTATTTATATACAGTAGCTTCATGAACTGCTATTCATTTGTTTCCGCTGCTTACTGTTATATTACTCAGTGTTTGTGATTTTATGATTATTTTATTTACTATATATGTTGAGTTTTGCCAAATATAAATTAACAATCTAGTATTTTGAGCAATTCAAGTCCGACATGTGTGGATGCGAATGGTTGAAAGTACCGGGATGTTACATGTGGTATGAGAGCTTTGGCTTTAGGCAAAACTTAGTAAATAGAGTAAATTTCACTACAGAATCACTTTTGTTCGAGCTTGAGTTCTTCCTCTTTGACTCAGTTTCCTTTGAATTTTGGAACGTTCCCCTCGGTTCCAAAATCCATTCTTGTCTCCCCTATACAAATTCTTGATTCTGGAGTATCCCATAGCTCCACTGAATGAATTGTAAAGGGGTGAAACTCCTTTACAACAGTCATTTACTCATCCAAGATTTTATATCCTCGGTTTAGATGCTGCTATCTCTTGCTATGCCCGAATTCTATCGATAAGATGTCGATTTGCCTCAGAATTCGACATCGATTTTATTCTCGAAGTAACGGTTGACTCAGTTAAAGTCACCCACGATTAATATAAGGCTATCCATCTTCCTCCTTTGTAATTTAATTATCATATCTTCCTACCGAGTTTGTTTTTGTGATTTGAGTTCTCTTCGATTAGGACTCCTTTAATTTTGAATCTCGTATCAGGTTTCATACAGTGAAATAGATTTTGGAAATTTTTTGATTCTTGTATAAGATGGACTTTATATAAGTACAAGCGACTATGAAACTGTTAATTTTGGAAGGTATTCGCTCTGAAGAGATAAATCTTATATATAATTGGATTTATATAAGAATGATTTGATATATTTGAGATTATTGATCTTGTAAAGTACATTATCTGAAACGAAATCTTATATATAATGGAATTTATGTAAGTGCAATATTCGAAGTTATGATTTTCAAAGGGTACTATATATGATATGTTATATTTTGAAGTAAGAGGTATGGGAAGTACCCTCCGTGAAGAAGTATATAATGATATGCTTCGACCCAGATGGACATGGGGAATCCACGAATGGCTTCGACCAATAAACCCTAATGGACTTGGGTGAATTTAGAAATGGATTTGTACTGATATGGTTGTCCGGACTTAAACTCATGAGTTTCTTGATTTTTTTTCGGTAGATGGTTCTTTAGTTTACCCAATGGAGGCGCTTTCGGTCATGGGATCTATTGTTTACGGATCTTCCGGAAAGGAAATGCATCCATTGCGTAAATCATTGTAGCAGCAACATACCACTGCAGCAAGGGTCGATGGTCCCTTGTTTATGAACTATCTACGATATTTTTCTGGAATCTGGAAGGTAGGAGGACCTTCTGGAAAGTTTTGTTTCCATTGCGTAAATACTGGATCAGTAGCGGGCCACTGCTACCGTATTATCATCATTTAACATTGGATTTTGAGCGGTACTTCTCATACCTGTTTTATGGTATTTTTCACCGGGTGTTGAAATAGGTCCACTAGGTACTTGGAGATTTCTAGTCTTACGCCTGATCAACGTATGACCAGAGTCTGTAAGAACGAGGATAAACCTGTTAACACATCGAGTTGTAAAAATATTTTGATAAAGTATTATATAAAGGACATATTGATCATTTTTTTCTAAATATTTTAAAATGTTTTAAATACTGTCTATTTATGCACAACATGGTTTATAAATTGGGTTGAAATTTAAATAAATATAAATTAAGAATTTGAGAATTTAAATTCCCGTTTATTCCAAACTATGGTTTTAAAAGTTATAAAATGTATATTATTTAAAGTATTTTCAAAATAGAAATCGTTTCCGAAGAACTTTTAAATGTTTAAATCAGTACTCTTCTCTTTTATCGCTGGAAAATAATTTCGGTAATGACGGCCGCATCATCGACGTTCACTTTCGAGTTTCGAAGTGGAGAGACCAATTCGTAGCTTTGCTGTACTTTTTTTTAGAAAATAAATTGATTTGAATTTCTAAAGTATAACTTGATTTATAATATATATATATATATATATATATATATATATATATATATGTATGTATATAGGTATATGATTTTAGATTTGGTTTGACATATATATATATATGTATGTATGTATGTATATATATATATATATTTATCTCTAATTGTTTGAAGTTAATCGGAAATTTAATTCTTAAATTTTTGTTAAAGGATGATTTCAATTATAAATAAGCTAAAGTTTTTAACAAATATTTAAACTTAAACTAATTGAATTAGAAAATTTACTTGTATAGTACTCAATTACATTCCAATATAACTTACCTTGATCATTCGGAAGTTAAATATGTAGTTGAATAATTTACAATGTAAAATGATGTTAAAAGAATTTATACATAAATTTGAGTGGTTATAATAAATGTTTTATACTTAATTTTATGATTATAATTTTTTCAATAGAGATAAAATTGAATAATAAGATAATGAATAAATAAGATAAATTAAATAAATTTTATTTTGAAGGAATTTACGAATTGAAATTTAATCAACTGAAATAAAATACCTTGAATCTAAAATCAATTATTGAATATTAATTTGTTTAAATTGAAATTTATATAGTTTTAAACTAATTGTTTTATTTTGTTTTCAGTCCATTTTTCTTTCTGGTTGTTTCTATTCTCCTATCTCCTTCCTTTTCGAGGACGAAAAGTTTTGAGTGGGGTAGAGTGTTACGACTCGTAAATTTTAGTGATTTTATTTATTTAATTTACTAAATTTTGTGAAATTTTAAATAATTAAATTTTGAAATAAAGATTTAATATTTGGAGTACGTCTAATCCAACATAGCAAATAATAAATTTTCATCTGATAATATGGAAGTTTATTTTCTTGTTAAATTTTATTTAAATTCAGATCAGTTAATTATTGATGATAATAAAATGTTTTCCAAACCTAAATATTTTCGCATGATAAATATGTAAATCATCTTCTGAGTGAGGCATCATATTTCGTTTTGTCAAATTTAGTCTGCTTTTGCTCCGTGTATCTCATTTTCTACAAATTTGTAGCATTTTCCGTACCGATTATTGACTTTTGATTAGATGATCATACCACTGATATCTGTATACCATTTTGATCGTCGCGTCGTGCTGATCTATGTAATATATTCATATATGTGTTCTGGTGTCCGATACGTGTCGGAAAAATTGAAAAACGATTTGTGTACGGTACCCAATTCTAACTTTGGTTTCCCTATGTCCTTTGATCTTCCTAACCGTTGATTTTAAACAGTCACCGGCTTTTAATTTTCATTCAATTCACTGTTTTGGCTTTATCTCTTCCAACCTTTCCAATTTAATTGTTCGTTTGGCTTCTGTATTTGATCAGTTTTTCTCCATTCTTTCTTCCTTTTATTTCTGACTTGCTTTGAACGAAAATAACTAAATATATATGTTGCTTATCCTTGCTCTCTTCTTTTTTGTTTGAACCTACCCTCATTTCCAGACCATCCAAACTCGCGTCACCCGAGATCAACCACCATGCGAGTTTTCTACCTCCACACCCGATACCAAGCACAGCCAAGCACATCTCATGCAATAATTTCCAAGCCTCACCACCTCAAGCATCACCTCTACCCTGACGGCCAAACCATCCCGTGCTTCCTCATGGCCGTAAGCCAATGTCCAGGCTCGCATCCTCCCTCTCTCCTTTTCTGTCCATTTTCATAAAAGAAAAAAGAAAGATTAAATGTAAGTATGTTTTAATATATACACATATATTTGATCTGCTATTTATATACGAGCTTATATAAGTTATGTTTGATTGTGTGTATATATAGTTACCTAAGTTCTGTATAAGCTTTTGAGTTTTACCGTTTATATATTTTGTTATGAAAGTTATATATATGGATGTTGTGTGTTTATGGAAACATATGTATATATAATATAAATTTTCATTCTTCATACATAAGTTTATAATAGTTACAGTTATCTATAGATTTTGTTTTTTAAATGTGTATGAGTTTGAGTTACGTATACGAGTATGCATGCACGTGCTCTACACGTGACCATGAAAAGCATGTGTGCGAAAGTAAGTTGGCAGAAGGACATGTTTGGTAGTATAGAAGGGGTATTATATATGTGCGAAGTTAGAAGTTGTGTTGAAGTTGCAAAAGTGTAGTAATCTGGTAGGATGGAATGTAGAGGGGTTGAAATTAGTAGTCGAAATGTTAGTTGGTTGACGTAGTAGGAGGAGATCAGGTGAGCACATTTTTTGTGTATGGTAATGTGTTCTGTAGATCCAGTTGACGGTGCTATGTTGGAGGGAAAAAACATTTGTTGTTGTAGTAGCAGATTACTTGTTGGTGTTGGTACGACAAAAAATAAGGAGTCGTACAGTTAGAGTACTTTGACACGTGCTGTAATCCCGCTTTTTGGCAAAGCCGTGATACCAAAAGATCGATCGAAAACAAAGAACAGTTCGTCTCAGAGATTGGTCATTCTTCACTTCACAATGGATATCGCTGAATTTTGTCCGAGTCCAGTTTGTGCTGCAATTGATAGGACATGACAAGAAAGATCATAGAAGTCAACATCTCAAATTTCAAGTCAATCCGAGTTCATAAGCTCAAGTTATGATCGATTCAATTTGAAGGGAAAAGCACCGGTTTCGTATCCATCACTTTCGTATCGATGAGGCTCCAATGACTTCGTATCCATCGAAGTTCCGCCCCTCGTATCGATCAACTTCGAAACCATCAAAGTATCTCGGTTCGTATCGATCGGTTCGAATCCAAAGAAGAACCCCGGTTCGAATCGGTCCCATTTGAATCAATCGGCAGATCACCTACTTCGAGTCGGTCGAATCCCATGAGTTCTTATCGATCAGGAGCGGCCGTGTTCAAATCCATCAGGTCAAAGCACTTCATATCCATCAAGTTACCCTGATTCGTATCCACCAACAGTTGCAGTTCATATCCATGAATACGGCACCATCCGAACCCATCGAGTCAACTAGCCATGGTGACGTGTCATTCATCGATGCGAACGCGCCGAGATGTATGGAGTCGAAGCGGTCAACTCGAAGCCAAACCCGGATCGAGGTGAAGTGTGCGCTGCACGTCAACACGAAGGCGCGTGCCACCATCGGTTCGAAGCGATCGATTCGAACGAATCGATTCGACCAAACAGCCGCACGAGGAACCCCATTTCGTATCGACCGTATCTCTCAATCTACTGATCCAAATGCCATGAAATTTTCACAGAAGCTTGCATACATGTTGAAGAATGTCTACGCCAAATTTCGCCTCGATTGGATGATTCTCTTATCGATTCGAACGTACTTCGAATCGATCCCAAAGTGGGCCCAAATTTCCTGAGGTTGGGCTTGTGGCCCCCCTCACGTGCCAGAAGTGGTCTCCCGAATTTTCAGCGAAATATCAGCATCCTACGCTTATAAATAGAGCCCCTGGTCATTCATAAAGGGGATCGAAGAATTTTAAGAGAGAAAGTACGCCCGGACGCTGCCAGAATCACTCCATATCATCATCACTACTATTGATTTCGAATTTTGACTTACTATCTGCTGTACTTTGACATAAAAAGTTGTATTCCCCGAATATCAAGCAATAGAGTGTCAAAACTTCACAATGGACATAGGCAACATGCCGAACCACTATAAATCACTTGTCTATGCATTTACATTACCGTTGATTAGAGTTTTTGATAGATAATACTCGTTTTGAATTTACATTCTTCGTTATTATCTCTTCAATGACTCCCGAAGAGTGTTGTGACCAATTTTGGTGCAAACACTTTGGTGCTTTCACTGAGAACTGAACTCAGGTTTTCTCCTGCTCTTTGGATCTTTCATCGATACGGGATTGAATAAATCTAAGAGAGAGATCCAGATCATAAATCCAAGTTCCTTCCCTTCTATTCTGATTTGCGTAAAGTCTAGGAAAGGAATTCAACCTTCAAGATGGTTAGCATAAGGACCACTTCTAACGCTATCAATCAAGAGGAACAGGATCGACAGAATCCTGCGTCACTACCTCCGTCTAATCATGATGCGTCGGACATTCGAAACCATCTGGTCCAGTTACCCGACAAGAGCTCCAGTTGCTACTCCAAGAGTTGACCCAGAGTCGGCAACAACTAGCAGAACAGCTACGCACTAACACCGAGCTGATCAACAAGCTGGATCGCCAGAAGCGAAAGAGATCCAAGAGAGACCATGCTTCTCACTCCTCCAGCGAAAGTTCTTCCTCTTCTGATTATCATAATCGATCTCCACAACCTCGGCTAGATGGAAGTCACATGCTAGCCGTTGGAGATCAATCGGCACTGACCGTTGGACAACTGAGAGTTGGTCCATCAGCCAGTTTCCAAACCGGACGCTCCTTCCGTGGCGGTGCCGTCCCTCACCACACCGCAGAATACCACACCACTAACGTCGCAGTTGAACCAGGGATCGATGCCCAAGATTGATCGAACCTGGACCGTCGTCATAGTGGACGTACTCCTGAACCATACGTCCCAGAGGACTATGAGCCAAGAAGGCAAGGCTTGGACCGTCGACAACATCCGGTCCAATTCCAAAGTATGGAACGTAATCATGCACCGGCGCAAGCCGCACAAAACGCGCAAATGCCGGATCTTTCGACTATGATACGTCAGATGATCCGTGAGAGCCAGGGGCTCACCAATGACGATTGGGGAATTTTCCGAAGTCACACTCCTTTTACGGACGATATTCTTACTGCTGAACCCCCACGGCGATTCAGGATGCCAACTCTACCCATGTACGAGGGAAACTCCGACCCCAACCAACATATTTTGAAATATGAATGGTCAACGACCGCTGCCAGAGCTGACGATGCAATGAAGTGTCGTAGTTTCCCCATATCCTTAGGGGGCATCGCTACCATGTGGTTCACTCGACTGCCACCTCGATCCATCTCCTCATTCGACCAGTTGGCCATAAAATTCGTTGAACAATTTCGCATGCACGTCGCAAGGCCAAAAGATGTCAACACTCTGTCTAGTGTCACTCAAGCTCATGGAGAGACGCTCAGATATTATTTAGAGAGATTCCATACTACATGTGCGGAGATCAGCAATCCAAATGATAACTCCATCCTTATGGCGTTGACTAAGGGGATTGACCCCGATTCTGAGTTTGGCAACTGGTTAGCTGGAAAACCACCTGCACCATTGGACCGTTTCCACGCCAAGTCGGCTCAATTCCTGAGAAGGGAAGACGCGAAACAGTCTAGGAAGCAAACCGATGCAGGACCAAGTATAGAGGGAATCCAAAGCAATATCGCAATCAAATAGTCTGGTGAGAGCTCCGGAAAAGTTCAGTTGAACGTTAAAAACAAACAAGCTCGGCGGAGAGAAAGCGTGAATCAAATTAAAAAATGAGATCAAAATCGTGGCCCGCAGCGCAAGAATCCCATGTTTGACAGTTACATCCCTCTGAATACTTCACTGGAGAACTTGTATTTACAAACCTGTAATACAATTCAGTACCAAAAACCTGCACCGAAATCATCGTCAGAGAGGAAAATCCAGATGGGAAAATTTTGCAGGTTCCATGAAAGCTACGGGCACAATACGAATGAATGTCGTCACTTACAATATCTCATAAAAAAATTGAATAGAGAAAGGAAATTGGAACAGTTTGTTCGGGCGCCGCAGCCTGGAGAAGCGGGCCCATCAAATCAAAATAATGAACCCAATCGACCGATATAGGAAAACTCCACCCCCACCGACGGGAGGTTAGTAGTAAATGCTGTTGGAGGTATCCCTCACCCAACAAAGCGAAGCTGGGATGAGATGAAGTCATATGCCAGTCTCACTAGGCATGTGGATTTTGCATGCTATAGAAATTTGGAAGATAGAGTTCCGATCGAACGACAAAAAGCAATGATTGACGACATCGTATTTCAATGTAGTAATGCTAACATAATCATAGTCCCGACTACCGATCCACTAGTCATATCAGCTCAGGTAGGCCATGTGTGGATGAAAAGGATTCTGGTTGACAGCGGAAGTTCCGTGAATATAATATTTAGGCGAGCCTACGACCAAATGAATCTGAATGCCAAAGACTTGAAACCATGCCAATCCAGTCTTTGCGGCTTCGAAGGAAGCACGGCCATACCCGTTGGAATGCTAGAAATACCAATGGAGTTGGGAACTGGATAGTGTTGCAGAGTCCGGACATTGCAATTCGTGGTAATGAACATAGATTCGCCGTACAATGCTTTCTTAGGCCGATCGACCCTTGCTAAATTCAGGGTTGTTATTGGCCCATGGTGCCTAGCCTTAAAATTCCCTACTGACGAAGGAGTTGGTGTTGTTATGGGAGACCGGGCCGACTTGAGAACTGTCATGCTCCAAAAGCGAGTTCCCCAGTTGCACGATGTCAAGGTCCAACCCCAAACCTTCATAATTGGTGATTTCGTCTACAGAAGAGTACACTCATTACCCTCACACGTGATACCAACATGGGAAGGACCATGTGTAATTGAACAAAAACTCGGGAATGACCTATTCTTGCTGTCGACCATGGGCGGTACTATTTTTCCAGGAGCCTGGAGCAGCGAGCTCCTTCGCCATTGCTACGCATGATAGGCTCTATTCAATCTATGAATACTTTGCAATTTCCTTTACATTCTGAAATTTGAACTTGTAATAAGGCACTGAATTTGCCATATTTTCTTATTTCAATAATAAATTACTATCTCTTCAAGCTAGAGCTGTGATTCACCGAATGCAACATTCAACAATCACAACACACGAAGAGCTAAGTTCCATCGAACAATGGAATTTATTCAAATAGCAAGTGACTGTGATACGACCGGCCACTCACTAAGTGAAACCTCAGCTAGGGGGCGAGCCATCACATCAAAGGCTGAACTGGACCGACACACGACAGTCCTACAACTAACTCCAACTTCCCAGAGTGTGAATTGGAGTATAAAAATCAAATAAATCATTCCCAGAGCGCGAACGGACTCCAACTTCCCAAAGTGCGAATTGGAGTATAAACATCACATAAATCATTCCCAGAGCACGAACGGACTCCAAATTCCAAGAGTGCGAATTGGAGTATAAACATCAAATAACTCGTTCCCAGAGTGCGAACGGACTCCAAATTCCTAGAGTGCGAATTGGAGTATAAACATCACATAAATCGTTCCCAGAGCGCGAACGGACTCCAAATTCCCAGAGTGCGAATTGGAGTATAAACATCACATAAATCGTTCCCAAAGCGCGAACGAACTCCAAATTCCCAGAGTGCGAATTGGAGTATAAACATCACATAACTCGTTCCCAGAGCGCGAATGGACTCCAAATTCACAGAGTGCGAAATGGAGTATAAACATCACATAACTCGTTCCCAGAGTGCGAACGGACTCTGAATTCCCAGAGTGCGAATTGGAGTATAAACATCACATAAATCGTTCCCAGAGCGCGAACGGACTCCAAATTCCCAGAGTGTGAATTGGAGTATAAACATCACATAAATCGTTCCCAGAGCGCGAACGGACTCCAAATTCCAGAGTGCACATCAAATAACTTGTTCCCAGAGTGCGAACGAACTCTAAATTCCCAGAGTGCGAATTGGAGTATAAACATCACATAAATCGTTCCCAGAGCGCGAACGGACTCCAAATTCCCAGAGTGCGAGTTGGAGTATAAACATCAAATAACTCGTTCCCAAAGCGCGAACGGACTCCGAATTCCCAGAGTGTGCATTGGAGTATAAACATAAATTACAGGTTCCCGGAGCGCGAACCGAAGCGTCCGTGCTAACTCCAACTTCCCAGAGCATGAATTGGAGTATAAATATAGATTACAGGTTCCCGGAGCGCGAACTGAAGCATCCATGCTGACTCCAAGTTCCCAGAGCGTGAATCGGAGTATAAAATTACAAGTTCCCGGAGTGCGAACCCAAACATACATGCTATCTCCAAGTTCCCAGAGTGTGAATTGGAGCACAAATACCAAGTCAAAGTTCCCAGAGTGCGAACCGAAATATCAATACTAACTCTAAGTTCCCAGAGCGTGAAGTGGAGTATAAACATCAGTTCCAGGTTCCCGGAGCGCTAACCATGTTACAAACATCGATAACTCTCAAATTCCCAAAGTGCGAACCAGATTATCGATCTCAAATTATCCTAAGTCCCCAGAATGTGGACATGTGCTCAAGATTTGCAATAAGTGCGATCAACCACCAGAATACAAATGTTGTTCCCCGAAATTGGGGGGCAAAAAAGCTAAGTGTTAATCACTAACCGAAGTGATACAATGTCCGAAGTTCAACTTATTCATCAATCACAACATGTGACCAAGATTTTCAGACTTGGCAAATAAAACGAACTCTACTTGACGGTAAAAACACCACAAGTACACCGGACTGAAAGCCAAACACTACAAATACTTAAGCACAAAAGAGATGAGAATTAAAGCAAAGAAATTAAATTTTATTTCAACTAACTGTATGTGAAGATTCATGTACAAGTTCTTTCAAAAAATTCCTACTAGCAGGGGGCTAAGCCCGCATCTATACATGGCCTATGAAAGAAAAATTAAAATGACTTCCTAGCTGCCAAAAATGCACTAGAAAGAATCATCTACTTCTTCTTCTTCGGTTTCCTCTTCAGCGCGGGACCACTAGAACCGCTAGCAATCTTCCGCTTCGACCCCGTACCCTTTGGCGGATCTTCCTCTGACGAAGGCATGATATCAATATACTCCTCCGAACTTGGACTTAAAGGAATATTCTCTTCTCGAGGAGTCAGAGGAATCGGGTCTACCACTGGGGGAGGAGCGGATGCGCTGGTTCCGACTAGCGTGTCCCCAGAAGATGTCATTACGAGAGGAGTGGGATCAACCGCTGTCGTAACACACTCAGAATTACCGCCGTGTGCTGCCGCTTCCATCTCTGCTTTGATTTGAGTAAGTATCTCAGTCTCACGAGCAGCACGAGACTCACGATAGGTAGCGGTGGACTATGATGATGCAATAGAAGCAGGTGGGAACGTGCCGAGAAAAAATGACATGTCAACAAAGGGGTCAATGTGATGGCTCAAGAGTTCATTCATCATTTGTTCGTCAAAAGTAATTGAACCCCCTTGTGTCACCTCAGTCGGCGCAGCTGTCGTCGTGGCGATCGCTTCAGTAATAATGGCTGCCTGTTCTTGATGTGGCTCTTGGACTGCGGAGGCGCTGTCGATGTTACTTTACATAGTGGACAAGAAAGAAAAGAAGTTGTCAGAACACGCTTCAATACAAGTACTTCAGTTCAAACACATAGTAGATTTGTGCAGAGTACCTTCCTCAACTTGACTTGTAGCTGACTGAACAGCTTCAGAAGAATGCTCCCTTATGGGAGATAAGTGTGGCTGCTCAAGGTCATAGCCTGGGACCATTTGCGGCTCGGTCGCTGGCGTCGGCTCCAATCCAGATGAAGTGATCATCTCTGAATTTGTAGATGGATGCGCAACACCAGATCCCTCACCGACTTCCAAGTGTTGGGTGCCCAGTCTCTCTTTAGCGTGAGAGATCATGAAATCGTGGAGAACCTTTTTCTCTTCATCAGTCAGTATACGTTCTCCAACTCGAATTCATCAAAAACTTCGCCTGGCTTTGATGCTTTCTCTTCTTCAACTAATAAATTCCAGGCATTGAACAAATGCGTCGGATAATCATCAAGCCATGTCAAATTTCTGTGACTCAGCACATTAGCATTATAAGTGATGAGAAGTTCTTCTGTCTCTGTCTCCAGCTTAGTCTCTGCTTGATTAACTTTCTCATCGACTTCGGCTTCTGTCTCGCGGACCTTCTCCAAAGCCGCATCTCTCTCTTTCCGAAATTCCACCGCCTGGTCACACGCTTCCTGTGCGGAAACGTTAGCGGTGTCTCTCTCCTTCATAATCTCTACAACTTTGGCCTTGAGCTCGTTTAGCTCTTTCAAGGCCGCATCCCGCTCGGCAGTCACGATGGTATTTCGGTGGCCCATGTCCTCCACCGTAGCGTAATGTTCACGCTTCATCCTATCCATCGCCGCCTGAGCTTCATCCGCTCTTCTGAGAGCTTCAATCTCCGACTTTCGAGAAGACTCGGCCACACTGCCGAGCGCCTGAATGATGCGTTCCTTTTGACCAAGTTTTTTTCCAACTTCTCGATCGTAGCCGCTCGATCAAAGGCCACCTTTGACACTTTCTTAGCGGTCTTCGACCATTCTTGATACTGAAAGAATACGTCCGAGAGATAATCGTGCATCATAGGAGCAACTGTCGACGGTATCCTCTTTAGATGCGGGGGAAAAACAAACCCGTCGAAGCAAATTTTAGGAAATTCCTTCCTCAGTTGAGCAAGCCTAACCGCTCCTTCCCCCGAAGGCTCCGTCAATGTCTGCTCTGTTGACGGGGAGGCCGCGATTTCCGTTCTGCGGTGAGTATCAGACCTCGGTGGTTGGGAAGACGGCTTGGGCCGTAAAGTTTCTAGAGGCCTCGAGACATGAACTGGGGGCGGTGCGTGAGCTCTAGGAGGTGGCATACGAGATCGAGACCGCTGCCTATAATCTTTTTCTCTGTCAGAGCGCTCATGACCCGAGCGCCCATAGTCATAATCTCTGTCTCCTTCCCTCCTATACGCTTCATAATATGAAGAAGACTAGCGTTTCTTACGGAGACTGCCAAGCATCGAACCTCTACCAGACATAGTACCTGCGAAGCAAAAACATAGAGCAAGATTAATAATCTCTCACAGTGAACGTATTACACTTAGAAATCGTGTAGTGCTATGAAGGGTGAATGTGGGTGCAACCCCCCGACCAACCAGATGTGTCAACCGCACTAGTAGGCAGAGACTCGCTCAAAACTAAGGCTTCAGAAAATTCTTCCAATCCGGCATCGTGCTGCAAGTACACATCATCCGAAATTGGAATATCGCCAAGCCCTTCATAAAGATTCTCCGTTCTCGGAGGAGACATCTCCGAAATTCTAACTCCGGGAGCGCCGTAACAACTAATTTCCATCTTCTCTTTTTAGATGACTCAACAACGGTTGCCTTGCCTTTTCCTTGTTCTTCGGTATCTTGGGCTACATCCACAGATTCGCCCAATGGCTCATCATCAGTATGAGTTCTCTCCGAGTCAGCCTCCTCAATCATGATAACTTTAGGCTTTCTCCGTTTGACTCGTTCTTTCGAGGCAGTCCTTAAGGCACCATCGAGCATTATGCTTTGTCTTCTTTCAATCAGTTCGAGAATCCTAAGATTCCTATCTGTCAATAGCAGCTCGATATTCCTCTCTTCACTTGGGATTTCCTGAAATACCCAAACTATCTCTTTGAAACGTTCACCTTCAGGTTGCTGAATTACGGCTGAAAAAGAAAATAGATGTGAGTTCGGCTTCAAATACATCAGTTCTATCAACTACCCGAAAAGATAGCAATACTTGCGTCTAAATAGCTATCGTCGAGCAAACCCTGGGGGGCATCTGACATAAAACCATTCTGTCCTGAAGTAGCTCAATGTTGTCCAAGCCCCCGTGATCACTTGGCAATTTCTCACCGCCTCCAAGAATGTGAAAGATGGACTATCGGCCCGACTCTTGAAGTTAAACAAGTATCGGATCTCAATCGGGAGTGGCGATCGATGGAGATACTCCATAAATGCAATGAACAAGATATTGAGTGACGCATATCTGTTCGGATGCAACTGAGACGGGGAGATCCTCAAAAACGATAATACTTCTCTTATATACTGGTTAAACGGAGGGAGTGTCCCAGCTGCGCACGCGTGGCGATTGAATGCGGTATATCCCTCCGGTGGATTGTGCGGTCTATCATTTGGCCCCGGCAGTAGCACGTCATCCATCGACAAACCATGCCTTAAGCATATTCTTCCTAGCATGTCTTTCGAAATGTTAGACGGAACAGAGTTTGATGGGTTACTAATGAAGGATGCGTCAGGTAACTCATCCGGAGCTGGACCAATAATTTCAATCTCAATCTCCGGTACTTCAAGCATGGGAGGGACTGAACTCTGAGTTTCTTGCGATTGCGAACTTGAAGTTTCCATAACTAGCTAACTCACGAGAAATCATCATTAGATGCTAAAAGCCCATGCATTCCCCCGTGTAAAGTGCATGTGTCGTGCAGTGCAGTGCATTACTTGAACAAATTCTATGTAATAAACTATAATGTATGAACGACAAAACTCAGAAAATCAAACCGGAAATGACCGTCATCGCTAACCATCACAACCGTGCCATCCACTTGCAAACGATCGACCTAAGTTGAAGTTCGTTACATTTTTGTTAAGTTACAGTTCCATCGGCGAGCTTCGAAGGGTAGTCCAATATGCAGTTCTACGGTCAAGTTCAATCATGCAAAGCAGAAGCTCGTCGGAGTCAAGTATTTTTATGTGCAAAAATTCTCTAAGTTCATTCAGTTTCAACTTGGAATCGGTCGCTGCAGTTCAAATTCGTATCGAATCGAAGAAATATCATCAACCATGTTCGAAACAGTACATTTCATATCGACCATTTTCGAATCGATATGCTTCGTATCGATCGGGTTCGACTCGATACGTTTCGTATCGATCAGTTCGAAACGATGAGTTTCGTATCGATCCAGTTCGAAACGATGAGTTTCGTATCGATCCAGTTCGAAACGATGAGTTTCGTATCGATCAAGGGCACACCATTTCGCATCGATCCGAGAACACCGACTTCGCATCGATCGCCGCTCTCACATTCGTATCGATACGAAATCGCATGCTTTCATTCGATTCGAAAACTCGACAACTCTTTCTTCTCCAAAACAGACCTCGACTCCATGGCCGTCCCCAAACTTGCTATCACTCGCACAAACCTTAAATTCATCAATACCGATCATAACAGCAAGAAGGATGGATTGAAACTTCGAGTTTCATCGTTCTTAACACGATACTACCTATTAAATTACCTGATTTTAATGTTTAACTTCGTGGAATTAAAGAATTGAATCGATTCGAAGACGTGACAAACTGCTCTTGGAAGCTTCGAGTCGATGCAAAGACACATAGAGTACAAAGTAAAAAGCGACAGTAAAAGTAAAAAAAGGTGAAAATGACAAAGTCCACGCTATTTATACGAAGCCATAGGAGAACCGGGTCGATTCGTCTCTCGGTCCATGTGACTAGTCACCCCAACGCTCGAGTCGAACGATAGTTTCGAATCCATCACTAAAAACTTCTATCGATTCGAAATAAACGGCAGATCCATCGATACGAAGCAAGAAGCAGGGACAACCAAAGATTGTGAACTCCACCGGCTCAAAGCCTACGTTCACATCAACAAATTCACAACTCCATCCACAACCTATCGATACGAACAGAAATTTCTTATCCATCATTTCTCATCAATACGAACCGCAATTTCGTATCCATCAGAACCGATCGATACGAACAACAATTTCGTATCCATCCTTTCTCATCGGTACGAATGGACGTTTCATACTCATCCAAGCTCATCGATACGAACCGTCATTTCGTATCCATCATTTCGACTCGCATCGATGTGAAAAACTACTTTTGAACCTTTTACATCGATTCAGGAGAGGATCGATACAAGAGGATAGTCAAAAACAACCATCAAGCATCGTTTCAACTCAAATTTCCAAATCGGTTCAGGAGAGAATCAATACGAAATTCAACAACAAACAAAACTGACAACGACTCGTGGACGCACGACGTTAACAAGTGTCAAACTAACATATGTGCATATATGTCGGATTAACATTCGATTTTAAACATTTACAGGGATCGAATACTCATCTTGTTACGAATACAACGACCAACAGCCAAGTACTATTCTACAGCAATCAATCATATCAAAGCAAGGTTACAACCTTCGACAAAAGAGCAATGATTGTTCAGAGAGAAATCGCAGCTTTTCAAAGCACATCATGTTTCCACAAGACGTACTTTGGGGGGCAAATGTTATCCCGCTTTTTGGCAAAGCCGTGATACCAAAAGATCGATCGAAAACAAAGGACAGTTCGTCTCAGAGATTGGTCATTCTTCACTTCACAATGGATATCGCTGAATTTTGTCGGAGTCCAGTTTGAGCTGCAATTGATAGGACATGACAAGAAAGATCATAGAAGTCAACATCTCAAATTTCAAGTCAATCCGAGTTCATAAGCTCAAGTTATGATCGATTCAATTTGAAGGGAAAAGCACCGGTTTCGTATCCATCACTTTCTTATCGATCAGGCTCCAATGACTTCGTATCCATCGAAGTGCCGCCCCTCGTATCGATCAACTTCGAAACCATCAAAGTATCCCGGTTCGTATTGATCGGTTCGAATCCAAAGAAGAACCCCGGTTCGACTCGGTCCCATTCGAATCCATCGGCAGATCACCTACTTCGAGTCGGTCGACTCCCATGAGTTCGTATCGATCAGGAGCGGCCGTGTTCAAATCCATCAGGTCAAAGCACTTCGTATCCATCAAGTTACCCTGATTCGTATCCACCAACAGTTGCAGTTCCTATCCATGAATACGACACCATTCGAACCTATCGAGTCAACTAGCCATGGTGACGTGTCATTCATCGATGCGAACGCGCCAAGATGTATGGAGTCGAAGCGGTTAACTCGGAGAAAAATCCGGATCGAAGCGAAGTGTGCGCTCCACGTCAACCCGAAGGCGCGTGCCACCATCGGTTCGAAGTGATCGATTCGAACGAATCGATTCGAACCAAACAGCCACACGAGGAACCCCATTTCGTATCGACCATATCTCTCAATCTACTGATCCAAATGCCACGAAATTTTCATAGAAGCTTCCACACATGTTGAAGAATGTCCACGCCAAATTTTTCCTCGATTGGATGATTCTCTGATCTATTCGAACGTGCTTCGAATCGATCCCAAAGTGGGCCCAAATTTCCTAAGGTTGGGCTTGTGGGCCCCCTCACGTGGCAGAAGTGGTCTCCCGAATTTTCAGCGAAATATTAGCATCCTACGCCTATAAATAGAGCCCCTGGTCATTCAGAAAGGGGGTCGGAGAATTTTACGAGAGAAAGTACGCCCGGACGCTGCCAGAATCACTCCATGTCATCATTACTGCCATTGATTTCGAATTTTGACTTACTATCTGCTGTACTTTGAAATAAAAAGTTGCATTCCCCGAATATCGAGCAATAAAGTGTCAAAACTTCATAGTGGACGTAGGCAACATGCCGAACCACTATAAATCGCTTGTCTACGCATTTTCATTACTGTTGATTGGAGTTTTTGTTGGATAATACTCGTTTTGAATTTATATTCTTCGTTATTATCTCTTCAACGACTCCCGAAGAGTGTTGTGACCAATTTTGGTGCAAACACGTGCGATGCACATGCATATGAAAAATAGGTATTTAAAAACGCCGGTTGTAAGATTTTTGGATTATACGACATGACTTTGAAGTATACATAACGTTGTATGGTTTTACATATATGGAGTCACAAATAATTTTTTAAATGCGAGTGAGACTAAGTTAATTTCAAGAAATAAGTAAACAAAGCAAAGAAAGTAATCGACTACTATATTAATACCTTGAGAAATGCAACAAACATAAAAATTAGCACTTCTTGTAGTCGGTTGAAAATATTGCATCGTCTCTTTTAAAAAAAATCAAATACTATATAATATCTCGAAAATTGTTCTTGTTCTCCATAATGATCAGCTCGTTGCATGCTGGTTGATCATATGCATTCCCTCATAATCCACAAATTCCATCTTGAAAATTCCAAGATTCTCCAGAACTTAAGCACTCCCTCATAATCTTAAGAAGTCAAATTCATGTATTCTCCATCATTCCTCCTCATTTCTTCATACTGCTAATTAATATGCATATAATCAGAAAATCGAGATCGTGTTCAATTAAAATGGGGATCTTGTTCAACTAAATTCAGGATTGTGTTCAGTTTAGTTCTGAACTATTATTTTCACCTAAAAGATGGTAACGAACGTGACCTCGTATGCTTTATGATCGCAAAGGAAGAAAATTTGTACATACAGCACCTGCTCCACACATGTACAGGTAATTGTTACATTCAGCATGCACTTCATTTTACATGATAGCAATCTAATAGTAGTTTAATAATAAAGAATAATAATGTATCATATTGGTTACTAAATTTTCAGCTGTAGTAATGTAAATCTTTCCTTACAAACTTAGGTGCAAAGAACTTCCAATTTTCAGTTTTATTCTCAATATAGTAATAAAAAACTCAATAAATTCTTGCTCGGTCGAACAGTAAGAATTTCAACAACTGAGCATTTATTTAGCTAAACTTCCGTATTGCTACTTTTACCAGGTAATTTTGTCAAAATCATTGTTAGTTCCCACAACATCACTTGGATTATCATATGCAATATAACTGGGATTATCGGGTGCAATGTAATTAGCTATATCATATGGATTACATTGCCAGTTGAAATATTTTAGTAACATCACCTAGTATACTAACTTCAGTTAAATAACAGTTTCGTGCTCACTACCTTAAACTGTCAGTGATCTGAACCAAGGTTTTAAATATCAGATTTCGGTCATGTTTCGTCTCGGAATTTTTGCACATGTTATCTCGTATCGGGGGAGATCTCGGACGAGATGAGTACGTATCGGGTGTAAATCTCGGATTGACATCTTGGGTCTTATAATGCATTTCGGGAATATCTCGGATGTACTTATGTGTTTTAAATTAATGTGTCAAATTTTTTTTAACGATTATAACTTTCTTAGTAAAAATAAAAATGGTAACATACTTGATTTACATGGAAAAAGAAATATTTTTAGAACAGTAGTAGCTTGATTAGCTTAATTGATTTGGTAATGATTGAATAATATCCTTTTATTTGAACGTAATAAAAAGTGAAACCTTTGGCTATGACTTATTAAGATAAAAAGTAAAGAATATGTTCAAGAAGTTGGTAAATTATAATTGGATTGAGTAGTTTCTTTTGAATCAGTACAAAAATAAAAATTATTATGGAAAATAAGAAAAATGTATAATTTCGGGTAAGATCTCGGATTGAGATTTTGATCCATATATCGGGTGAGATTTGAATATCTTGGACGAGATGAGTGTCGAGGGAGATATGGAGGAGATTTGATGTCTCGTCTCGTTTAAGTGTGAAAATGAGATCTCGGGCGAGATCTCGGGCGAGATATAGGAGATTTAAAACCATGATCTGAACAATATATTAGCTCTTTTGGTTAGTATTGTAAATAAAAAATGATATGTCAAACAAAAATATAAATTGATCAACATGTTCTGCATCTACAGTACCGTTGTTTATTTGAAAAGGATAGTCCCAAGATCAATAAATTTCAAGAACCTTGGTATGGAATACGTATTCAATATTTTGATAGGAATAAGATTCTCGCATGTTTGAGTAAGCCCAAATCCCACGTTACCCTCCATTTATGTATTAACCTACATACTTTTAGCTTAATAGATCAAAACACATTCGATGAAAATGCAATTTTCCTTATCTAGTGTAACACATATATACTTGTACTTTAGATGCTTGTATTTTTAAACCTAACCAAGTTTCTACTTTTTCAATAAGTTCAGTACAATAATGAGTAATGATGACAATCATATCTATGTAAAAAAATTACAATCCCACTATCAGTGACACCAACTCAAATTTTAGCTTATAAAGTATGATGATATCTAGTAAATTTTATATTGTTGGATAATATTGGATTCCAACATTTAAACTTAGTGTTACAAAGCATTAATTAATCATTGATTAAAGAAAATACATCTAACTTAGGTTCCTTATGCTAAGAAAATACACCTCATATAGTTTATTTTAAGGGCTTTAATAAGCCAATGACCAAAGGAAGGAATATGTCAGCAGAAAGGTATACATAGTCCCTAAGGAAAAGGAAGATAGACATATTAGTAACCAGTTTTTGGTTCATATAATGTAATTCATCACAGAAATTCATGAACCAAAAAGAGAGTGGTAGTACTAAAGATATTGTTTGATCAAATATGTATAAATCATTGGGATCGTTGAGTTTAAAAAAGTCATTAATATTTTAGATGTAAATTCTTTTGCCGATTGAAGTCCAGAGAACTAATTCAAATTCATCCTAATTAAAGGGAAATGTAGACAAAATACGTTTACTAATAGCTAAACTGTCTTTCAGTCTAAAAATTTCTCCAATCAAGTAAACCTAATCAACTCTAACAACTCATACAAAGCAGCTACCCTCATCTCATCTGCTATGAAAAATGGACCAAACACCTGAAAGTAACCAACAAAACTCAAAAGCTTTATGACATTCGAATATCATACATTAATCAAATCAAACCATTTCTAATTAACTGATCAGTACCTTCTAACGTTGCTTTTTTCTTCAAATATGTCTAAAGATTTTGATTTCGTGGTCGTCGAGTGCCAATGGAAACTAAAAATTAGCTAAGAAGATCTGTATTATAAATTGTGCTACCTAAATGTTTGATACAAAAGTTTCTCCTAAGGATTGATTTGTTGCCCCGATTCAATTTTTTTTCCTTTTTAGATTGATTGGCGTGAGGATGGAAAGGACTAAGTGGGGTAGAGAAACTGACACAGGAGTTGGGAACAAAAATGTGGTGAATTAAAGACCACGTCCACAGAAAATACTAATGTACCCTATTGTTATGTTCAAAAGCCAATTTTTGTAAAGATGAATGCAATTTCGGCAATTTGAAAAAGGCTTCAACTGAGTAATACTAAGGCATGTCCGATGAACATGTGCAAAGAAAACATGAATTACTTTTCCACTATAGCAAAACAGTATGAACACATGCACATAAAAATTTCATGTTACACTTTTTTAGTTGTGTAACGATCTTAAGTCAAAGGAAGAGTATAAAAATGCAATTTTCGAAAAGATATCTTTAATTAAAAAAGTTACTATAGAAGATTCAATTAAATAATTTGATATTGAAAGAAGTGATTTTTTTTATCATTGTCAGTTACCCAATTGAAACATTTAGTTGAAAATTTGAATTTATGTTGTAAAATCAAACTATGTATTCCTCATTCTTGAATATGCCAAACACCTGAGTAGAAGTCAAATGTTCACAATGATAAATAACGACACTACGATTAACAAAATATCAATTCTGACTGTGTTTCTAGCACACTTCAACTTATGCATCCAACAAACCCAATGCATACTACCACAAAATATATGAATGTTGGAAACTTTAAGGATGCTATCTAAAAACTTTAAGAAACAGTTACAGAATATGCTGAAAATTGGTGAATTATGCATGAAAGTGTGCGTATGGTTTGTGAATGATTTGAATCTTCCTACTAATTTCCACGCTTATGGTCTTTGTGCGTGTTCAATTTTAACAACACCATACATCCTGTTTCCATAACCTTTGATTGTGATTGTCAGTACATCATAAGTATTATTAAATTATGGCGAATATTTTACATTTAGAAATGATGGAAAGAGAAGACTCAAATAAAATATTAAAGATATATAACCAATATGAACAGACTTTATGTTAAATAGAATGTAACTAAAGTTCAAAAAATCAATGGTTGCTATCCGTTTTTCAATTATTGAAAACTAATAATAAGAAATCCATTAGTGCTTAAAACAAACAAATTTTGAATATGCTCATAGCAAGAACAGGGATGTTTATGTAGCTCACTTTAAAGATGATGCGTAATTTAGGTTTTGGAAAATTACTACCTGCCATTTGCATATAGAAAACTAATAAACTTACCCACATATTAACATCCTATATGTGCGAATGTATTGAATTAACACACAGTTCATGTCATAGTTACCTTTTATTATAACTTTGTGTACATTCCTAGTTATCATTTTTATACCAACATCAATACACATTTAGGAGGTATGTAGAAGAAAATATGTTTATAATTGCACGCACATTGAAAACCAAATATATCAAAACCACAAATAAATAGAAAAAGCAAAATCTATCAAAGATTCATAGGTTGTACTGTCAACTATGTAGTTATTGACACATAAACAAAAAATATGTTAAGATTAGCAATAAATCTTGTAATGATATCAAAATCAGATTCTACTTGTTCAAATCACAATCAAAGTCTTACCAACATCCACCTCCACGATCCACTTTTTGAACTCCGTAGGCTCAAGCTGCTCCCCAATGCTTGCAACATGTGCCTTAAATCTAAAACCATAATAGTACGGACTTCATGTACTCATCAATATTCCCTCATCCGTTGGTCGAAAGATTCAAATTGCATGTGCTTGTTCATCTAATTTTATGATCAACTGAAGCTGTTACCTTTCAGATACCGTGATGTCTTTACGTAGGATCGGGTTGCTATCGAAGATAATATTAGGATGCCAAACTCGGAGGGGATGATTGGACAATCTTTGTCAGTGTCTAAGAGGGAGTGGCTTCCTTCATTGAGGCTACTTTTCATCATTGAGCTTTTTTCCTAGTATAAAGTAATTTTGATTTTATGATTTGGGGTAAATTAGGGGAAATGGCAGATCATCTGGAGTGTGTAGAGAAATAGAATGAGAGTTAATCACGTTCATAGAAAACATGCAGCAGTAATGGGTAAGAAGGAATAGCTGTTGCCTCCAATAATTTGTCATTGAAAAGTATCCCGCCTCAAAAAATAACCCTGTGTAAATAACTTATAGGCTATATTAGCATGGGCATGTTGGTCAGTCCAAAAAAGGCGTTACTTTGACTGGTTGACCAACGGTTTTGCTTTGTAGTATAGATATGTTATATTTATCCACTAATATACATAAGGACATTTGGCCAGAGTTCGAATATATATATATATATATATATATATATATATAAAGTTGTTTGTTTATATATAAAGTTGTTAAATAATATATATATATATATATATATATAAGGTTTCAAGTGTGCAGTTATGTACAGGTTGTATATATCAGTTCTAATATAAATTTTATGCTAACTATGAGTTTGTAAGCATATATATACTTGTTTATGTATATGAGTTGCTAAATCATTTTTTCTTTTAGTTGTTTGTATATATTCATGTAAAGGCCCGTTTTTCCGTACCCTTTGAATCGACAATAAACCACACATGTCCAACTCAAATTGCACGAAAATACGGAACATGAAGGGTAATAAAGAAAAAAAGACATAACAAAATCTCACATGAATGGATTAACATATAATATTGAACAAATATTTTTACAGCGGAAAACTTTTAAATACATATATCAGAGTCTAACCTAAATTCAGCTTGGATAGCTATAAACATCTGTCCTTAGAATTGCTGGCAAACGTCAAACAAAATACAATAAGTATAGCGGATAATTGAATATGTCCATACGTCGATGAATATCTCCAGCTCTCCTCTAGAAACTCCAATCGTCTCCGATTAACCTGAAACTACTCGGATCTGACCCGAGTATTGAAAATACCCGGATCAGGCTTGATAAACCAGCGTGAGAAAAACTCAATAATTAATGACAGTGTCATGTATCAGCCATTGGATAAAATCCTTTGAAATAAAGAGTATCTCATAAGACCATACCCACACATAAACACGGATGAGTTTTTACCTTATGATAACTAAAACATTTTTATATCAAAACCTTTGATATTATTTCTAATGACATCTCTTTGAAAACATTTTCAAATAAATTTGTTAATCTTAGCCGAAATTGTTACCATTATTAAACTCCAGCATACTAGGCTCTACAAACAAAACCGTAGGTTCTTATTGGAGAATGGATTTCCATACAAATGACCAGGCGCAGGATCTACCTTTCGAAATAGGTGCACCTCTAGATGGATGTCCCGAGAAACCATCACACAGCTTCTCTACCAACACAAGACCGGCCCACCTCTACAACTAGATGGTACCGAATATGTCATCCCCCGGTCGTTACCAACCTATATCCGAGAGCTCTCTTTCCATACACCTCATTAATTAACATCCTGAACGTCATAGCAAGAAGAAATATATCTAGAACGGGATGATCATACCTTAATTGGGAATGACCCACTTAGCCTTGCCGCATTTAATCCTATTTCGGTCATTTCCGGTTTGATAAGGCTTAAGGCAAACGATTACCTTTTCACATAGCACATATCACATCTTTGAATGCCACATTGCCATTTTCGATTAACTACTAATTGCCTTCCATAAAAATACAACCCTTTAGCTCGTATGTCTCAAGGAGAGTGTTAATCTTAGAGAAGTTGAATTCTCCGCCACCACTGATGTACGTTTGTAAAAACCAATGTACGTAATCTTTAAAAATGCAATGTCAGACAAACGTCCATACAAGTTGTTCAGGAATAGGACAAACCGAAGGTACTCTCCTACTACCACTAGTAGCGAGTAGTCCTTGCAATCCGAAAAATCTCCACAACGAGGAGACCACTGCTATATATAACTCGGGAGCTACCCAGAGCAAGTCAACAAGTAGTCCTGACGCTATAAAGATCCACGGTCTTCAATCATCTTCAACATGTCTTCACGTTCGAATGTACACATTGGTTCGAAGTGGTTTTCAGATGGGATTTACCCAAATCCGACCCCAGTTCCTTCGAAATCCAATTATCGATAAAAAGTGAATATGATTATATAGGATTTATTAAGTCTCTTTTCGCTTTAATTCTTTTCGGATGATTTCAAAATTCTTTTTCTTTTAACTTAGGATAATTCTAAGTAATTCTTTCTTTTGCTTTGGAAAATATTTCAATTTCAATACTTATTTCTTGATCCAAATTCCTTAACTACTAAGCAAGTCAAAAACAATGTTATTTAAGACATATTTTGCGATAAACCCTAAATCAATCTTAGAAAACATTTTTAAGTAAATTGGATCATAGACATCATTTATTCTTGGAGATTGCTTAACTTTTGGAAAATATGAATCTTCTTTTATTTTGGAAAACTTAACAGAATCTTTTTTATTAAAGAGCATCCAGGCTTTCCTTTCGATCTGTTCCACCCCTTGCCTAAGAAAAGAAAACGTAGGCATGGTAAGTTCAGGGCGCTGGTCCCTAACCTTAGTTAAGCACCTTGTTTTATATTCCTAAATTTCACAGGCGGGACAAATGTACTAGTCGTTTCCGCATACTCAGACTTCCACTTTATTTTGGAATTGCTTATAAATATCCCAAATTATCTTTCAAAATGCTTAATTATCTTTTTTAAAACATACACAATTGATTCTGGGAAACGTCCTTACACTTAAACTCATATTCCAAAAGTTATAGAATTCACAGCATAAAAGTGCTGTGGAAAGTGCCGTATAAGCTTATTTGATTAAAACAACTTTTAAACATTCGATAATTCATATTTTCCAATCCAAATCTCTTTCAAATCATTTAAGTAGATTTATCAAATTTATTCCATATTTTTCCATAATTAAAAATGTTCATTTAAACAGATTTCCTGTTATGGTTACTTAACTACACTAGCGCGATTTTTCTGGAAAATTGATTTGGACTTATTTCAAAATCTACTCAATGAAATTTTGATTTTCTTTCTTCATTTAGAAGATATGGGTATAATAGTCCGGATTTTCTTATTTCGAAGAATTCCGAGCTATATTCCACTCTACACATTCATTTGAACTTTTCAGCTTGAAATCACGAACTACCGTTGCACAATGCACCTAATTTTAACTTATTTTTCAATATTTGAAATAATTATTCAAATTGAATTTTAACACTTATAAAACATTACTAATGATTCTAAATCAAAATTTTTACTTTTTAAAATATTTAAAAATGTATTTTCACTATTACCATTGTAAACACCCAAAAATTTTGGTAAACAGAATTGGTTGAATTAATGAGATTTTATAATTTAATTTGGAAGAAATAAAAATTTATAACCTATATTGAAGTAAATGTTAAGAATGTAACTTAGCAATGTTTATAAAAATTTAATTTTGACAATTGAACTGAAATCCCATTTATGAATAGTGTAAGTTGTTACATTTGGTTATAAAATAGAAAATGAGAAAATAAAAGTAACTATTGGATTAACCAATGCAATAATTTATTTATTTAAAGTAACTGCATGTAAATTTAGGCGATAAAGTTAGTCAAAGCCGAATTTGTATAAATTGAATGAAATTGCAATAAACGAAATAATGTAAAATGGTCTAACTTGGTTATAAGTTGAATGCTAGTAACAAATGTGAATGTTGATTTATTACTATAAATCTGCGTAATAAATGGGAACCAAGATTTTAATAAATGTGATAAAGGGAATTAATTAGAATTTGATGCTTGAATATTTCATAAATAAGAATTGAGTTGAAATTCAGAAAGCATTAATGCATCAAAATATAACCAAGGCTAAGTTAGGGATTAAAATTAATGGGTTGAATGAAATGGGTTTAATGTAAATGTTATATTAGGCTATAAATCAAATGTGAGAAAACAAACGTACATATTGAATTAATTAATGAATTAAAATATTGAATGGTAACTGAATGTAATTTAATGTAATAAGGTTAGTGCAATACCAATTGATTGAAATAGTTGTAAGGTTGTAATTGATTGGAATTCAAATTTATGATAAATATAATTTTTGTAGCAATTGAAATTTGCTATTTTGCAATTGAAATAAAATTTTATAATTTATTGAAATTACTTAAATTGAAGGTAAACACTAAATTTTTGCAATAAATCCTTATTGATATAGAAATTTTGGGTTAATAAATTTGAAGTTTAATTGTAATCAAAAATGATAGAAATGGTAAGTCGACAATTGATTCATAATAATCAATTAAATGGATTTTTGGAATTTCAATTGACAAATTTTGAATTTGTTTAAATTCGAAATTTAATACGGTGATGGGTTGAATTAATCAACTTTAAATTGAGATGAGAATTGGTTTTAAAGAATTATAAATTAATAAGTAATACAAGATGATAAAATTTATGAATGATAGAATTTGAATTTAAATAGTGATTTAATTTATTTAATTTATAATAATTGGATAAATTGCAAATGAATGAAAGTAAATTAATTGGAATTATTGTAAATTAAATTATAATTTCTGAATGTAAGGAAAATGAAGGTTAACGCTGAAATTGATGAAATCAACGTTAAATTGACATTAAATTTTTTTGAATCATTGTAAATGATTAAGAAGTTAAAAATGTTGAAATTCGTCAATTATCGAAATAATATTGAAAATTTGATTTAATTAATTAATTATTAATTTATTTAATTAATGGAAAAATAGCCATTTTGGCCACTAACTCGATTTTCAACGAAATCAGTTTCATCGGATCCGCGACGATTATTTATTGTAGTGTTTCAAGTTTCGTAGCGATCGGGCTTGTCGTTTGATCGTTCGGACCGAAACGCCTTGAAATCGATAAATTGAAATCAATTTGAAAAATATTGATTTTAGCATAACTTCTTCATACGATGCAATTTGAACCCGAAACCTTTTCCATCATGTTTAAAATATTTTACAATATCTATTTTGATACATGGGTTGACCCAATTTCGTTTCAGAGTCGAAACGGGCTTTTTGGGCCACTTTGGCGTTAGCGCATGTACCCAACCTTATCCATCCGTTCTAATTTTTGACCTACATATATAAACCCGCTTATAAACCCTAATTCCCCTCATTCTCATTTGTCTTTACGCAATTCAGCTATCTCTCCTCCTCAATGGCAGACAACAAAATTCCAGATCCAATTCCATTTCAAAATCAAAGTAAAAAAAATCCAAACTCCTCAGAAAAATTTGAAAAAAATATATGTTGAAGCTTTCGAAGAGCGTAATCTTCTGGTGTGATTTGTTTTTCGATTCGAGTCTCCATGTGTCTAGAATTTAATGAATAACTTCCGACCGTTCGTAGCTAGGGCTCCCTATTGGACGGTGGATCGTCGACGATTTCTCGATCGGAGGGCATCAGATTGTAGAGGGCGTCAAGACATTAGGATCGGCATGGTTGCTTTGGTCAAAAGGTGCTTAGATTTGCGGTGTTTGGGCGAGGTAGTTCGCGGCGGCGGTTTGCTGGGGGGGGGGGGGGCGCGTTTAGGCGTGCGCATGGCGCCCATGGGGTTGGCCGTGGATGGGGGACTTAGTGGTGGTTCCTGATTTGGTCGAAGTCGATCGGAGTGGCGGCGTTTTTGGGGACCAAGGTTTATGTGGCGGCGGCTGTGGCATCGTGCTCGAACGAGAATTGCAGGGTCGCGTGATTTGGGGATGAATGACGTGGCGTGTTCGGTTTGCTTTTTTTATTTTTTTATTTTACTTTATTCTCATTTTGATTTCAATTCGTTCAAATAATCATAACTTTCTCATACGACCTCGAATTTACGCGCAGTTTCTTGCATTTGGATCGTATTTAAATTCTGGAGGTTTGACGCTGGTTTGGAAAGATTCTGAGGCTGTTGAATTTTTTGGGTTTAAATTGGATTTAAATTCAATTTAAATTCATAAAGTGGGTGTTTTAACTCACTCACAACTTCCAAAATTTCTTATATTTGTTAAATTGATTTATGATGTGTTTAGAATTTATTTATAACTGTTTGGCATATATTTAATCATCATTTCAGTTAAATTGCATTTATTTGAATTAAATTGTTTTTTTAATTTATTTTGCATATAAAATGCTAGTTAAATTGTTATTTATTTATTATTGCATATAAATTGCCAGTTAAACCGTTTTAATTTATTATTGAATATAAACTGCTAATTAATACTTGTTGTTTATTATCCATTGTATAGTGATGTTATTGTTTACATTGGATGATGATTTTTATAAATGGTTGATGATTGATATTGGATGAATGGATGCTGTAATTTATATTTTATAAACTGCAAGTTATTATGCATTTTCATTTCATTTGGGATTGCAGTTTGAAATGATATATAACCATAATTTTTATTTTAAATTATGGATTGAAATGATAAATAACCGTATCACTTGACCATAGGGTAGAAAATTTATATAGACACCGTGGTCTCTATATATAAAATACTTTGAAATGATTTTCTATGGTTTTGGAAAGAAAAATTCGATTTTATAAATATTAATTTTAATGTTATATAAATACTATTTTTTTTATATATAGTTGAATTCTTGAATTTAAGCTATGTATAAAATTGATTAATAAAAATGAGTTTAAGAATGAAGTTTGATTGTTTTATATTATATGGTTAAGTACTTATTTAAGATATTGTATATATAGAGTTTTAAATGACTTAAATGAAATTAAGTTTAAAGATAAATATGGAATTGGTTTAAATTGAATTATTTAAGAATTGTACTTGAATAAATTTGATTTGAAGTTTAAATAAAAATGGAGATTGTAAACGGTATGATTCTTATAACTTGATTTAGTTTTTAAGAATTTAAATGAACGTAAAGTTGAGATAAATGAATTTATCAAGTTAAATAAATTTATCAAGTTAAATAAATTGAAAAAATATCCAGTTGTTTGAAGTTAATGTTTTACTTAAACTATATTGGATTTATTAAGTATACGTTTCAAATCTAAATAATAGCAACTGAATTTGATATATATGAAATTATCAAAGAAAGTTTTGAAATGGTGGAATAATTAAAGCTTGAAATATATGAAAATTTTATTGGTTTATTTGGGGATTTAAATCTATATTTGAAATTGATTTGTGAAGATGAAGAAGCTATTTTATTATATAATTAAGTAATTTAATATTTAAACCATTTAAGTGGTGTGGTTATATTTCAAAGTTATGAAATTCGAAGTTCTATGTTTTGAAAGACTTTATTTCAAGTTTTGGTTTCGAAATATTATAACTTTGAAAATGTTATGGTTTTAGAAAGGATATGTTTGAAATGATATCATATTGATTTGGTTTTAAAAGAGGAAAATGATATCTTATTTATATGGTTTTGAAAATGGATATTATATTCTGGTTTTGAAGTATAAATTATTTTGAAAAGACCGCGGTGTTATAATAACGTTTGGTTGTTAAAGAGACCGGGATCGAAAGTTGTCATACTCTCTGCCAACTCCGAAAACCACTTTAACAACCGTGTACGCGGTGGAGATTCCAGAATGAAGTTGGATTGTGGTGGCGTTCCTTTGAGGTAAATACGTGGACCCAACTCCCGTGACTTGGCATAAGGTGGCTAAAGCAGGAGCGATTGACGGGTTAATGAGGTAGCACCTTTTATAGGACACATCCCTTCGATATTCTACTCTGACTCTGGATTTATTCGGTGGCCACTTTTGATTTCTTTGATTTGGGGGTGTGGCTCGAGGTGGGCGGTAGCTACGGCTATGCGTTACCACCGACCCGGAAGCGTAATTGGTATATCTACCCTGGCATTGCCTAGTTATGCCGTGTCACCTACCCTATCGCGCCTTGTACGAGTTTCTATTTGTGTCGTACGTATGGAGTATCCTCTGGTAGCCTCCCGATCAGGAGGTATTACGGTACTGTATAGACTATTGGAATTATTACGTGTTAAGGTGGAAAATGTAAAGCCTTAACAATATTTAAAAGTAAGTTTATTTTATTAATAGACACTATTATAATAGCGAAATATTACTACATAGTAAATAGTTTAACGGATCCTTAGGAGATGTGAATCCCGAGCATCTCTTAAGTTACTACACTCAAACTTATTTCTGTTGATTTAACTCACATAAGATATTTTAGTTCTGACTCGAGTGTTTGTCTTTCCAATTCGCTCGGGTCAGTCCGTGCATTTCAGGATTTGAAGATTTATTTCTAGAGGACGAAGATGAAGATTTGTATTGCTATATCTACTATATTATTCCACTACACCATTTTATTCCGCTGCATAATTGTTATTTATTGGTATGTGTAACTCTGATATATGTTGTATAAATATAATTGAATATTTTGTAAACAGCTTTATAAACTGTATATTTGATTATTATATTTTATCGTTTCGCTGCAAGATTCTATTTTTGTTCATTTCTTTCTCTGTTTTTTTTCTTCTTATTTACCCCATAACAAATCCGCCCTTCCGTATGGTTTGAATTGGCACGTGTGTCGATTTAAAACGTGTGAAAAGGCGGATGTTACAACCATATTATAATATTATTTTATTCCTATTATTTTAATATTAAATTTTAAATTCCAATTTCAATTCAATTTCAATTCTAATATCAAATTAAACTCATTTAAAACTTAGATTTCAAATCTAGTTTCAATTTAAACTTCAATTCAACCTTAAACTAAACTTCACTTTTTCGAAATTGATTTCAATTTCTATTTCACTATTTATCTCAATTTCAATTTCTATTTAACCATCTTTTTCAAATCCGTTGCACTTCAAATTTCAAATTCTCTTTAATTTGACTTTAATTTCACTTCTAATTGAAAAGAGACTTATTTTTTCCAAAATATCTCATATCACTAAAATATGGTCCTATTAACAAAGTGATTACTTAATCGAAATAAACATATCCAATATTCATATTTATCACTAACATAACATCCATTCAACCAATCACATACATATGATTTCAAATCCAACATTCACTATTAATATCATAACGAGATATATTATCACAATTCACTTAATTTACTAACTATCAAATCATACATACTAACAATCAATTTGGTATAAACATTCATATGTCATAAGGGTGTAAATGTGATTGTTTTAACATAACTAAAATATACATTCAAAAGCAATGAGAATTTCTCACCTATAACCAAAAAATTTGACTTCCTACCAACATTCATTTAATTCAACGCTTCATTAAACCTTTCTAAACCTTATCATAACCATGCTTCCAAGTGCTCGACCATCTCCTTCTCCACTTGCTTTGATCACGTCCTCCCCTTATCAACTCCCAAACTCACGGCCTAAGGCCCTTTTTAAGAAGAGAAGAAGAAGAAGAAGTTAGAGAGTAACAAGTGGATTAGTGCTTAAGCACTCCACTATTTTTAACCCTCCTACCTCTCTTAAAGAGGAGAAGCCATTAATGAGCAAAAGAAAGCTCAAAAATGAAGAAGAAGAAGAATGAGAGGTGTGAAGAAAATGAGTGAAAGTGTAGTGGTATTTATACCAAAAATTTCCTATGTAAATTACATTTTTAACCTTAGCCAAAATGACTAAAATACCCTTCTACTTTTTGAATTTTCAACTTACTTTCTTTTCTTTCCAAGATGAGAAAGGATGTGCATTAATGAGAAGAGAAGGTTGGATGTGATGTTTAGTCCTTAAGTAATGATTTTGTCTTTTTTCATTACTTTTTAAATTACATAATTACCCTTTTGCTCCTTTTCCATGCATACACATAACATCTCATAAATGAGACATGACATATATGTAATGATGTTGTCTTTTCACGTTTTACACTCTTTTGTGTAAACTTTTCAAAAGTAAACCCTTTTTGTCTTTAGTGCTAAATGTAAAGTGTATAAATAGTTTGTAAAGTTGTATTTATGCATATGTGTATGTTAGAAAATATATCAAGTTGCGACAGCTTGTCGACAACTTGTTTTGGTTGAAAACGGTGTTTTTGTCGACAAATTTTACAGTCAAAATTTGACCTTTTTGTTAAGCTATATATTGAAGTAAACCAAACTTTTAAATGAACTTTTTACTTCTTTAAATAAATTAAAACATGTCTCTTTATATTTTAAAGTTATCTTAAACTAATATCAAAATCTCTAATTTTACAGTGTATGTAAACTGACAAAATGTGATACATTTTAGTTATTTTTGTAAAACGATTATTAACATACTTTTAAATATACAAATTTACTTATATTATCTTTATTAAATGTTTTAAATATTATTTACCTTTTTAAATAAATATTTTAATCCATTTATTTAAGCCTTTATTTATTTTTAACATAACTTAACTTTTGTCGATTTGTTCTAAAATCCAAATTTATACTTTTTTTATTTATTAGATATAAGAATAGATAATTATTTATTATATATAACATATTTATTTTAAGATTTAAACTCCTTTTTAAATTTAAAATGAACGAAATCTCTCATTTTCGAAGTAGCGAAATTACGGGTCGTTACATTCTCCCCTACTTAAAAGCATTTCGTCCTCGAAATGAAAGTTAGATAAAGGAATTTATCTCATACTCATATCCCCAAATAATTTGACTTATTTCAATTAATGATAGAAAAGAAGAAGGTTGATATCATAACAACACTAAAACAAATGATGCCAAACATACATTTAAAGATTTCCCACATTAACCTGAGTATCTATTACATACTTACGGTTATATATACATACATCAACTCAAACTTCTATCCTACCCATCCTAGTGCATATTGCACATTTAAGATAATATATACAACAACCAAACAAGACTATACATCCAAAAACAACCATACTGATACTATATCAACATAAATGAATACATCCACATAACTCATCCTCTGTCTTAAGCATGTACTATACCTGGGGTCTATATATACATACCACAACATCAGTCCAACCAATATATCTTAGTGCCTACTATTTGAGATAACTATCCAACTACTAAGTAGACAGACGCAAAACATCATACTATATGTGACATTTGATTCAATCTATTATTCAAATTCATAACTTTACTTTCGAGCTAGTATCGATCCCCTAATCTTCTAGTGCAGAGTTTGATCAGACTTCTTGATCATAAACCCTTGCTTTCCTTACATAGCTCTCAACTGTGATAGAAAACTTGAGCATATAATCGCAAACTCTCATCAATGCTCGTTGTCAAAAATCGAGTGATAAATCCTTTCTCGGGTTGGTGTAGACACCTCAAAGTTCTGTACTCATATCTTAGATCAAATTTTATGTGCTGAAATGATGTACGTCTAACTTATGTACTTATCCACATTCATCTTTACCTAATACATTTCTTTAAAATTTCTATTAATCCAAGTTTATTTCAAAACCATTTACTTTCTTCTAAATACATTATTACTTAAGCATACAAATATGACTTAAACTTTTATAATATACCTTTGCTTCCTAAGAGTATATATACATATCCCTAAACATCAAATTATTATTACTTCAACTAAGGTGTTTAACAAATATGGAACTCTACTATTATCTCAAATTAATAAGTTATAAAACTCAACCCTTAGTTTTCTTTACCTAAGGTTTTCATTTAGCTAATATTATTTATCCAATCCATATATTAATAAGACAACTTTACTAAGTGTACACCTTTTTCTCACTAATTCTGTGATTAACTAAACTTATTTACCTATCCATTTTCTAAATCAAATTTCTTAACCTTAAATCCATCAAATACCTTATTGTCAAATTGTGAAACATAATTCACATGATATTTGTTACTTAAACATTTTCATCCAACATTCAACCTACTAACCATATTATTCAAAAATATCAACTTCTATTCTTACTTCATTTTGAAGTACAAATGTTACCCTAAATGTATCACTAATTCAAATTTTTATATTAGGATGATATTTCTTATACCTCTTATTTCCAAAGTTCACTTTGATTTTAACCTAGTCAAAGTGTCTAAATTTCAAATTATCTTAACTCCTTTATAAGTTATAGAATTTATCCTTTTATATTATATTTACCCAAAATTTCAATTTTGGCTTATATTTTTCTATCTTATGGATAATAATTTTTTTATAAGTATGCATTTTCTTTTTACTTTCCCTAGTTACAACTTCTAGCTTCAATATTATCATCAAATATCTTACAGTCAAATTGTGAATTTTACTTCACAAGATATTTGTACTTAGCTTTTAAACTCATCCATTATGATAATCACTTAATCATTATTATTTCTTAATAATCAAATGTCTATGATTAAAGTTCTAAATTCTAGCTTCCAACTAATTAATTCTATATAGAATATCTTATAGTCAAATTGTGCATTCTAATAACAAGATACTCATATTTTAGTTTTACTAAGCTAAATTACAAACAATCCTTAACTTCTAACCAAAAATAATAATATCCCCTTTTGTATATTTGAAATATAAACCCAAGGTAAAATTATTTCATTTACCATCTTTTTTAAACAAAATCACTTTTACAAAATTAACAAATACGCGCTCGTACATATAATACTCTCATAACTCATTCTAAGGTGTTACTAACCCTATCTCTAGTGAGTCACTCATCCTAGGATATTACTGGTCCTATCTCTAACGAGACTTAAACCTATCAGGCTTCGGTGTTCGCTCAACCAAAAGCTTTGATACCAAATGTAAAGGCCAGTTTTTCCATACCCTTTGAATCGACAATAAACCACACATGTCTAACTCAAATTGCATGAAAATACGAAACATGAAGGGTAATAAAGAAAAATGGACAGAACAGAATCTCACAGGAATGGAATAACATATAATATTGAACAAATATTTTTACAGCGGAAATTTTTTAAATACATATATCGGGGTCTAACCTAAATTCAGCTTGGACAGTTATAAACATCTGTCCTTACAGTTGCTGACAAACATCAAACGAAATACGCTAAGTATAGCGGATAATAGAATATGTCCATACGTCGATGAATATTTCCAGCTCTCCTCTAGAAACTCCAATCGTCTTCGATTAACCTGAAACTACTCGGATCTGACCAGAGTATTGAAAATACCCGGATCAGGCTTGATAAACCAGCGTGAGAAAAACTCAATAATTAATGACAGTGTCACATATCAGCCTTTGGATAAAATACTTTGAAATAAAGAGTATCTCGTAAGACCACGCCCATACATAAACACGGATGGGTTTTTACCTTATGATAACTAAAACACTTTTATATCAAAACCTTTGATATTATTTCTAATGACATCTCTTTGAAAACATTTGCAAATAAACTTATTAATCTCAGCCGAAATTATTACCACTGTTAAATTCCAGCATACTAGGCTCTACAAACAAAACCGTAGGTTCTTATTGGAGAATGGATTTCCATACAAATGACCAGGCACAGGATCTACCTTCCGAAATAGGTACACCTCTAGATGGATGTCTCGAGAAACCATCACATAGCTTCTCTACCAACACAAGACTGGCCTATCTCTATTACTGGATGGTAAAGAATATGTCATCCCTCGATCGTTATCGACCTTTATCCGAGAGCTCTCTTTCCATACACCACATTAATTAACATCCCGAGCGTCAGCGAGAATAAATATATCTAGAAGGGGATGATCATACCCTAATTGGGAATGACCCACTTAGCATTGCTGCATCTAATCCTGTTTCGATCATTTCCGGTTTGATGAGGCTTAAGACAAATGATTACCTTTTCACATAGCACATATCACATTTTGAATACCACGTTGCCATTTTCGTTCAAATACTAATTGCCTTCCACAAAAATACAACCCTTGATCTCGTATGTCTCAAGGAGGGTGTTAAGCTAAGAGAAGTTGCCTTCTCCGCCACCACTGATGTACGTTTGTAAAAACCAATGTACGTAATCTTCAGAAATGCAATGTCAGACAAACGTCCATACAGGTTGTCCAGGAACATAACAAACCAAAGATACTCTCCTACTACCACCAATAGCGAGTAGTCCTTGTAATCCGAAAAATCTCCACAACGAGAAGACCACTGCTATATATAACTCGGGAGCTACACATAGCAAGTCAACAAGCAGTCCTCACGCTATAAAGATCCACGGTCTTCAATCATCTTCAACATATCTTCACGTTCGAACGTATACATTGGTTCAAAGTGGTTTTCGGATGAGATTTACCTAAATCCGACCTCGGTTCCTTCGAAATCCAATTATCGATAAAAAGCGAATATGAGTATACAGGATTTATTAAGTCACTTTTCACTTTAATTCTTTTTGGATGATTTCAAAATTATCTTTCTTCTAACTTAGGATAATTCTAAGTAATTCATTCTTTTGCTTTGGAAAATATTTCTATCTCAATACTTATTTCTTGATCCAAATTCCTTAACTTTTAAGCGGGTCAAAAACAATGTTATTTAAGACATTGTTTACGATAAATCCTTAATCAATCTTAGCAAACATTTTTAAGTAAATTGGATCATAGACATCAGTCATTCTCGGAGATTGCTTAACATTTGGATAATACCAATCTTCTTTTATTTTGGAAAACTTAACAGAATCTTTTTTATTTATTTAAGAGCATCCGGGCTTTCCTTTCGATCTGTTCCACCCCTCGCCAAAGAAAAGAAAACATAGGCCAGGTAAGTTCAGGGCACTGGTTGCTCCGTCCTTAGCCTTAGTTAAACACCTTGTTTTACCTTTCCAGATCTCACAGGCGGGACAAATGTACTAGTCGTTTTCGTATACTCAGATTTCCACTTTATTTTGGAATTACTTATAAATATCCTAAATTATCTTTTAAAACGCTTAATTATCTTTTTTAAAACATTCGCAAGTGATTCTGGGAAACGTCATTACACTTAAACTCATATTCCAAAAGTTATAGAACTCACAGGATAAAAGTGCTGTGGAAAGTGCCGTATAAGCTTATTTGATTAAAACAACTTTTAAACATTCGATAATTCATATTTTCCAATCCAAATCTCTTTCAAATCATCTAAGTAGATTTATCAAATTTATTTCATATTTTTCCATAATTAAAAACGTTCATTTAGACAGATTTTCTATTATGGTCACTTAACTGCACTAGCGCGATTTTTCTGAAAAATTGATTTGGACTTATTTCAAAATCTACTCAACGAAATTTTGATTTTCTTTTTTCGTTTGGAAGATATGGATATAATGTTCTGGAATTTTCTTATCTCGAAGAATTCCGAGCTATATTCCACTCTACACATTCATTTGAACTTTTCGACGCGAAATCGAGAACTACCGTTGCGCGACGCACCTAGTTTTAACTTATTTTTCAATATTTGAAATAATCTATTCAAATTGAATTTTAACACTTATAAAACCATTACCAATAATTCTAAATCAATATTTTTACTTTTTAAAAAATTTAAAAATGTATTTTTGCTATTACCATATTATATTATTAATTTATTCCTATTATTATAATATTAAATTTTAAGTTTCAATTTCAATTCAATTTCAATTCTAATATCAAATTAAACTAATTTAAAACTTAGATTTCAAATATAATTTCAATTTAAACTTCAATTCAACCTCAAACTAAACTTCACTTTTTCAAAATTGATTTCAATTTCACTATTCATCTCAATTTCAATTTCTATTTAACTATCCTTTTCAAATCCGTTTCACTTCAAATTTCAAATTCTCCTTTATTTTAACTTTAATTTCACTTCTAATTAAAAAGAGACTTATTTTTTTTCCAAAATATCTCATATCACTAAAATATGGTCTTATTAACAAAGTGTTAACTTAATCAAAATGAACATATCCAATATTCATATTTATCACTAACATAACATCCATTCAACCAATCACATACATATGATTTCAAATCCAACATTCACTATTAATATCATAACGAGATATATTATCACAATTCACTTAATTTACTAACTATTAAATCATCCATATTAACAACCAATTTGGTATAAACATTCATATGTCATAAGGGTGTAAATGTGATTGTTTTAACATAATTAAAATATACATTCAAAAGCAATGAGAATTTCTCACCTTTAACCAAAACGTTTAACTTCCTACCAACATTCATTTAATTCAACGCTTCACTAAACATTAAAACCTTATCATAACCATGCTTCCAAGTGCTCGACCATCTCCATCTGTACTTGCTTTGCTCACGTCCTCCCCTTATCTACTCCCAAACTCACGGCCTAAGGCCCTTTTTAATAAGAGAAGAAGAAGAAGAAGGGAATTAAGATGAGGTTAGAGAGTAACGAGTGGATTAGTGCTTAATCACTCCACTATTTTTAACCCTCCTACCTCTCCTAAAGAGGAGAAGCCATTAATGAGCAAAAGAAAGCTCAAAAATGAAGAAGAAGAAGAATGAGAGGTGTGAAGAAAATGAGTGAAAGTATAGTGGTATTTATAGCAAAAATTTCATATGTAAATTACATTTTAACCTTAGCCAAAATGACTAAAATGCCCTTCTACTTTTTGAATTTTCAACTTACTTTTTCTTATCTCCAAGATGAGAAAGGATGTGCATTAATGAGAAGAGATGGTTGGATGTGATGTTAAGTCCTTAAGTAATGATTTTGTCTTTTTTCTTTACTTTTTAAATTACATAATTACCCTTTTACTCCTTTTCCACGCATACACATAACATTTCATAAATGAGACATGACGTATATGTAATGATGTTATTTGTAAAGATTTAAAATAAAACTTAATTAGTCAAATCATGTCTTTTCACTTTTTACACTTTTTAATGTAAATTTTTCAAAAGTAAACTCTTTTTGTCTTTAGTGTTAAATGTAAAGTGTTTAAATAGTTTGTAAAGTTGTATTTATGCATATTTATATGTTATAAAATGTATCAAGTTGCAACAAGTTGTCGACAACTTGTTTTGATTGAAAACGGTGTTTTTGTCGATAAATTTTACAGTCAAAATTTGACTTTTTGTTAAGCTATATATTGAAGTAAACCAAACTTTAAAATGAAATTTTTACTTCTTTAAATAAATTAAAACATGTCTCTTTATATTTTAAAATTATCTTAAATTAATACCAAAATCTCTAATTTTATAGTGTATGTAAAACTGACAAAATGCGACAAATTTTGGTTATTTTTGTAAAACGATTATTAACATACTTTTGAATATATAAATTTACTTATATTATCTTTATTGGATGTTTTAAATAAAATTTACCATTTTAAATAAATATTTAAATCCATTTATTTAAGCCTTTATTTATTTTTAACAAAACTTAACTTTTATCGATTTGTTCTAAAATCCAAATTTATACTTTTTTATTTATTAACTTACATAATTATTTATTATATATATAACATATTTATTTTAAGATTTAAACTCCTTTTTTTAATTTAAAACGAACAAAATCTCTCATTTCCGAAGTAGCGAAATTGCGGGTCGTTACAATTCATTTAGCTGTGTAAAATATATATAGAGTTTACATATTAATGTGTATGCATCAGTTAGGTTTCAAATTTATAGAGATAGAGACTTTGTTTATATGGTTGAATTTTTTAATTTTTTTAATTTTGAGATATATGTCGGAATTGAATATTTAATATATATATATATATATATATATATATATATATATATGGATATTTCAAATGAAATACATTATATATGTAAGTAATCGCATTTTTAGTAGGTATATATATGTACTTTTTCCAAAATATATTATATGTAAATATGTTTGATTTTAAGATATGTATTTTAATTTAGAACAATGATTTTTGTTTTTTGTATATATATATTTATTTTATTTTTTGGCAAAGCCGACGAGGTTAAATGGACCCCGACCATATATTGCTACACCATATAGAACAACACATTTACAACAAGGGGAAGAAAGAGAACAGAGGGAACTTGGCGCAGCAAGCACAGGGAATACAAAGAACAGAACATAAAACAAAAGATCACTAACAGTTCAAAACAAAAGATGCACGTATACCTGGGTCAATAGCAAACGTTAACTGACCCAAAGAATCCCTAATTTCATCCATAATCCACTTCTTGAAGCTGACATCATTTTTGGCATTAGAAGCATCAAAAATTCTACAGTTTCTCTCTCTCCAAACCGAGCTAATAAAGCTTTTCAACACCACTCCAAAAACCCTCTCTCCATCCTCTTTAATTCCACACCGCGCGTATATCCTCCTCCATTCCAGTAGATTATTATGAGAGACATTACTCCTTTTTAGCTTCCCCATCACCGTTATCCAAACTTGTTTAATAAAGGAACATTCGAAATATAAATGGTCAACAGTTTCAGGCATAGTGCAACAGAACTTACAGTTGATGCTAATGTTCATACCCAAGCTAGCAAGCTTCGCACTAGTTAATATCGCACTGTTAAGGACCTTCCACAGAGTGAAGTCGTGCCTCATACTACTATCCCTTCCCCACGTACGCTTCCACCATCTCCATTTAGGGCGAGTTTTATTTCTCATCAGCATTTCATACGCCACACCAATTTTGAATGATGCCTTTCCATCCCCCCACACCATCCTCATAGCATCAGCGCTAATAGGAGTAAAACCTCTTATCTTGTTCCAGATTAGCTGCAGACGCTGATTCGAATATGAATTACGTGAAGTTTGAATGTTATGCAGTAAATCCCTGACCATAGAAGCCGAGTGAACACCAGACTGCTGCACTTCATCATATGTTAGTTGCTGCCGTATAATATACCCAGTTTCTAACCACGGATCATCCCAGAATTTCACCCTATACCTCGGATTGGTATTCATTTGAATTAGTGGAAGGAACATGTCCTTTAATTTAAATATACATTGCCATGTCCAACTTAAATTCTGAGGTTTAGACATGCACCATAAACTTCTCCCCTTGATAACATTCTTTTCAGACCAATTTGCCCACAAGCTATCAGTGCAGTTATAAAATGTATCAATGTGCTTGGCAAAAGCAGCCTTGTTCCACTGCGTTAAGTTGTGAACACCCAGCCCTCCTTTATCCAAAGGCCTTTCAATATTTTCAAATTTGATAGGAGCAATGTATCTGCCAGTCCCTTTGCCTTTCCATAAATATCTCATGAACGCGCTCCTAATCATATTAATCAACTTGAAGGGTAGAATAAAGGTTCTAGCCCAATAAACTTGCATAGAGAATATCACCGATTTTATGAGAGTTAATCTTCCAGCTTGACTGAGCATCATGGATGTCCAACAGCTAATCCTGGCAGTAATCTTCTCAAAAAGAGGGAGACATTGGGTTGTAGTGATCTTCGAAGTAGTTAGAGGGAGACCCAAGTAAGTGATAGTGTTTTGATTTTGAGTCAACCCAGTGATTTGAGAAATGAGATTACCTTGATCATTACTAACACCAGCAGTGATGATGTCAGATTTTTGCATATTCACTTTAAGCCCTGTCATAGCGTAGAATTCATCAAGAGCATGCATTATGTTGGTGAGGGTAGATATTTCAGGAGTGCAAAAAACAACCAGATCATCTGCAAACATAAGAGCAGAGATCCGTGGTTCATTGCATTGCGGATGGAGCTTGTATTTACCCTGAGAGATGAGCCTGTCGAACATTCTCGTAAGAATTTTGTCTTAAATTAACATATTGATTTCAAGGAAAAGAAATATAATATATATATTTAGTTCAATTCATATCAAACTAATTCTATTTGATTTCATCCATTATTATTTTCAGCCTCATTTCTTAGATCTTGAATCCATCATGCTTTGCTAGGGGATCTTCATTTGATTTGGTCGATCGTCAAGTTTGTAATCCAAAATCCTATGTTCTTGTGTTCTCTAGCCTCGAAAGACTGAGTGTCACAGCATTTGAGACTCACCTTGGGAGTTGGAGCTTCGATTGGAGATCCATCTATCTATCCAACTTTTAGTTATTCAGTTGACTTCCTTGATATATTCTATTTTGTTATTCGACTATTGTATTGAGACTTTTATGTAATCGGGACTTCTATGTATCTTATTTAACTCTATTTATATATAGTAGCTTCATGAACTACTATTCATTTGTTTCTGCTGCCTATTGTTATATTACTCTATATCTATGATTCTATGATTATTTTATTTACTGTATATGTTGAGTTTTGCCAAATATAAATTATCATTCTGGTATTTTGAGCAATTCAAGTCCGACAATGTGCGGATGCGAATGGTTGAAAATACCGGGATGTTATAGATTGGTTAAGTAAGTATGAAGCTAGGACATTTTTCAATGATAGGAAAATATCACGTAGACACCCTAGTCGTAGTGATCAAATTATATACTCTACAGAAAACCATAATTTTGGGGTAAATGTTTTGTGGTGTTGTGGAGGACGAAGACGAATTGAACCAATTTTTTGTTGCTATAGAGTTCGTAGATGTCTTTAAGCCCATAGTAGGACTACCATCGAAACAAACCATTGAGTTTTAGATAGATTTAGTACTTGGAGTAGACTCGATGATTAGACCGCCATGTAGCATGACACCTACTGTGGTGAAGGAGCTAAAGGTGGAGATGGTACATTCAAAAGGTAAGAAATTTATAAAATCAAGTAGTTTGCCCTGGGAGAAGCCACGGCGTTTGCAAGGAAACTGGATGGATCATTAAGGTTGTGTATCGATTATCGTAGTTGAATGAGAAAATGATAAAGAATCGGTATCCATTACCTAGAGTTAATGTTTTGTTTGACTAGTTGAGTGGAGCCAGAGTATTTTCCCACTTGGATTTGGCAACAAAGTTCTATCAGCTTAGAGTAGAACATGATAGTATTCCTTTGACATCGTTAAGAATAAGATATAGATCGTATGAAATGTTAGTAATATCGTTCAGACTAACTAATGCGGCAGCATTTTTCGTGGATTTGACGAACAGAATCATTCGAAAGCATCTAAACATATTCGTGTTAGTGTTCATGAACGACATTCTAATATGCACTAAAGGTGAAAGAGAGTATGTACTTCATCTTAGATTGGGGCTTGAGACGTTAAGCCGGCTTCAACTGAAAGCGAAATTTTCAACGTGTCAATTTTGGAAGAAGGAAGTAAAATTCTTAGTCATGTAGTCTCATAGAAAGGGCTATCCATATATCCAGATAAGATTGGAGCGGTAAATATTTGGAAGAGACAGTAGACTGTGATTGAGATAAAGAGCTTTTTGGATTAGCTGGTTATTATCGAAGATTCATTAAAGAATTCTCGTGGATAGCATCATCGATGACAAAGCTAACTCGGAAGGATGTGAAGTTTGTCTGGGCTGTTAAGTGTGAGGAGATATTCCAAAAATTGAAACACTTATTGACTAGTGCACTTGTGTTAGTCATTCCAAAGGGGAACTATGACTTAGTGGTGCACATGGATGCATGTGGAACAGGGTTAGGAGCTATTTAATGTAAAGAGATAAAGTGATTTCCTATGCTTAATGACAACTTAAACCACATGATGTCAAATACCCAATTTATGATTTTAAATTAGCTATCGTAATTTTGGAATTGAAGGTGTGGAGACATTATCTTTTTGGTGAAATCTTCGAGTTGTATGCGGATTATAAGTCATTGAGATATTTATTCTCTCAACAGGAGTTGAATATGAGTAGAGGTGGTTAGAGTTTTTAGCCGCTATTGAGTTTAGAATTGAGTACACATCGGGGAAAGGAAATAAGGTTGCAGATGTACTTAGCAGAAAACATCAGAATGCAGTATTGGCAATGATAGTTGAGTGGAAATATTTAGAAGCATTGTCTACATGCAGAATATAGTGGAGATCTAAAGCTAATCTAGTGCAGAAACCGATATGTTGTCGTGTTTAGAAGTTTGACCGATTATGATCGAAAGGATTGCTTCTAAGTAAGGGGAGGATCTAGTATTAGTTAAACGGATCAGAAAACTAAGGGTTGGAATGAAGATTGATGACTTGAAAGATTTCAATTTTGACCGGAATGGGTGGTCGTGGAAAGAAGGAAGATTGTGTGTTCTGAATGTAGGAAACATTAGGAAGGAAGTTCATGGAGAATGCCATCATTCAAAGTTCACCATCATTCGGGAGGAAATAACATGTATCAGGAATTAAAAGAATTTTCTTTTGAGAAGGTATGAAAAGAGATGTAGGCTTGTAAAGACACACCAATCCATACCATTCAAGGTGATAATAAACTACCATGTCTAACCTAAAGTGCATGGAAAGACCGATATTTATGAGGATGAAGAAGAAGGAAGAAAAGAAGTAGAAGAGAAATTAAAACAACACAGAATCTCACGGTTATAGCGGAATAATATATAATATAATATCAATGACCTTTACAAAGAGAAACTGTATATACATACATTATTGATCAGAGCACAACAACAATTCAGTACCATTAGCCTGGACAATTATAACAGCCTGTCCTCGCAAATGATGATGATTTCAAGAACAAAACAGCGGAAATGAAAACATGTACATAGACACGACTTGAAGACGTCCAACTCGTCTCTTGAGCCCTAATGCATCCAATGCAATTTGTAAATATGCTCGGTCTGGCCTAAACATTATAAATAAATAACACCTGAGTCGATCTGGAAAACCAACGTGAGAAAACACACCCGAATGGATTTTTAAAGTTATGGAAAACATTTCGAAAATCAAAAGTATCTTGTAGGATCACGTTGCATATAAACACAGATGGGTTTTTACCTTACGATAACCAAAACCATTCATATGAAATTCTCTGATATTATAACAGTGTCTACTATAAAAATAATTATTAATCTTAGCTGAAATTGTTACATTAAATAATTCCAGCATAATAGGTATACAACTAAGATCGTAAAGGCTCGTATTGGAGAATGAATTCAATGGGGTACCCTACGTCACGGTGCATCTCTAGTTAAAATAATACCTATTACCTCGCCTGGATCTCCTGCCAATAATGGATCAGCCAACCGCTTGACTAGTAGTACCGCATATGATCACCCTACTTTTGGGACCCGAAGCACACAAATGAGAGATAATAGCGACTCTAGATAAGGATGATCAAACCCTACTTGGGAGCAACCCATTTAGCCTTGCTGCATCTCCTCTGTTTTAGTCATTCCTGGTTGATGAGGCATGAAGCTACATTTACCTTTTATACTGCATTTCCCACTTGGAATGCTAATACCACCTTCCATGCAACAATGCAATACCAGCATTCACCCATACAAGTTCGTTCTGCGACTGAACGAAACACTTGAGGGCTCTTTCTCCAATTCCATTATTTTCAAGATGTCTTTACATTGAAACGCATTTGTTGGATCAAAGTGGTTTTCGATAACGTACCCAATCCCTCTGTCTTTGAAACAACATTCGATAATTCTCGATAAACTCAATCCCGGTTCTTTAGGAAATAAATGGTCAAAGATAAGGGCAGATATCGCCTCCTAACCGTTAGTGGACAGATTTCCTTATCATTGTCCTAGAAGAACAAAACGAGATTTATACGCACAATATAGTATCATCGGAGATGACTGTGCCATACAACTCACGTGTTTTCCCCTAGATATTCCCAAAGTTACATTCTGGGTCCAAATTCGGTTCAGTTATTTAACTATCGAATAACAATCATTCAATCAGGAATTAAATACCATTGGCAAAACAAACATTGGTTCAGCACAAGCAACACTAAACTTCTTTTAATAATCTTTCATTTTATTGAATTCACTTCGTAAATTCTCAAATAAAAACTTTCACATAGGGGTGTGTGTGTGTGTGTGTATATGTATGTATGTATGTATATTCACAATCCCTATTTCTCAATACTTCGGAAAATATCCATATACTTATCTCAACGATATAAGTATAGTCACCAACTTTGGGTAATATTTCCTTTTTATTCAATTCTAAAATCATTTATAACTCCATTATACATCCACTAAACTGTTTATAAAATTCCTTTTAATAATCCATAAACCCATTTCTAAAATTATTTTATAAATATTTAAAACCATTTATAAAAATCTTTTACCCTTTTTAAGAAAACTTCCCTTACATTTCCTAAAGCATGTTATAAGATTCCTCTTATAAGAACCCCATCGGTTTATAAAACTCCATTTATAAATCTCGAAAACAATCATAAATAAATTCTAACCATTTACCTTTAAACAGTACTATATACTAATAACATTATAAATAAATAAATACTAAATTTTAAACATCTTAAAATAATAATTAAGAATTTTCAAAATGTTATTAAATAAACCATAATAATTTATCTTTAACATTTTTATAAGTACCAAAAATTAATTTCCAACACATTATTGATAGATAATTAAATTAATTTCTAATCATATTAATAATAAGAAATAATGTTAGTAATTAAAGGAAAAATAAAGGAAAATAAATGTTTTGCATTATTGTGCGCATTTATTGCAGGTAACATTAGGAGATTATATTAAAAACAATGCTTAAAGTAACATAAGAAATTAAAGGCAAAATAAAGGAAAATGCATGTTTTAAATTGTTGTGCGCATTTATGGCAAGTATATTTTAAAAGTTCCCATTACATGATATTAGAGACTTAGCCAAGGATTGAAAGTAGAGGTAGAATGAGTGATAAGAAAATATCAGAGTAAGAGAGTTGTCCTTATCTACTCCAGTTTTTATTGTTTAGAATTATAAAAGATGTTTTATAAATACTATAAAGTGCATTTTTGGGAAGAAATTATTTGGTGTAACAAATGTGCTTTTAAAAGGAAAATTTGATAAATATTTTGGCTGAAAAATGCCAATTTTAAGAAGTAAAAGCTAAAAAGGTATTTAAAAGAAAAGGTTGATTTTAAGAAAAAGGAAAGAAACTTTTTTAAATTAATTTTGCTAAGATTTCTTTTCCAATCGCTCTCACCTTCCTAATCCTCTTGCCTCTCTGACATCAATGGCAAAGAATCGCAAATCAAAATTGAGATTTAACTCCTCCCTAGATAATCGTTCGATAACTAGACCTTGTTGTTTTTACCATTCGCCTCAGAGCTTCGAAATTGTCGCCGTTGACCATATTCGTGCGATGCTACCTCAGATGTACGGACGAGTTTGTTGGACGCTCTTGTAACTAAATATCAAAATCTGTCTGCGGATATAGGTCCATTATCAGGTATTATGAATCCAACTGCATCTCCTATCCTAAATCTTGCTGCCTCTGCTTTGAATACAGATGACCTATGTTTTGTTAGTTGTGAAGACTTTAGTAATGCTGTTGGTGATAACTACAGAGCTGACTTGTGTATTAAGTCTGTTGAAAATGAAGTCAATGTTAATGTGGCCACAATTGATTATTTTGGTATTTATAAAATTTTGAATGCTTCTGATAAGGTGATTGATAATCATGCCGTTTGGCTTGAACCCAATACTGTTAGTTTAATCAATAGAACTGCTGTTAATAATTACTCAGTGAATGATAGATCTAGGATGGAAGTTAATGGTGCGGGTAACAATGAACATGTCTCTGCCAATAACTGTATAAACATTCCCCCTGTTCAAGAAGCAAATGCTAATATGCATGTAGTTACTGCACCTTCACTGGAAAGAATTCCTCCTTCAATAGCAACCTAATCTAATGAGATGAAATCAGGTTTAAAATGGAACTCCTTATTTTCTACATTTGCTAAAAAATGCGGGTGATTTTGTGCCCCGTTCTTTTGATATGGTCGATAAAGACGGGGTTTTAATCCCACCTCCGGAGGTAATTCAAGCAGATATTGATTATTGGTCGGACTATCTTGTTGGTTTCTTTTTGGACAATAACCCACCTTATCTAGTGGTTAAGGATCCTCGCTTTAAGGCTTGGAAACCAAAGGGAAACCTCCTAGTCCACATGGACAACTCTATGTTTTTCTTCAAATTCTCGAGACTTGAGGAGCATCTACGTATTTTTAGTAAAGATCCTATTTTTATTAGAGGAAAGATTTTATTGTCACTCCTTGGAGTTCGTCTGTTGACTGTGCCAGAGAGCAAGTACTTTCTATTCCTGCTTGGACTTACTTCTCTCATATTCCCTCCGTTTTCCAACCTATGTTAGGGCTAAACTGGCTGGCTAGTGTGGTAGGTAAAGTAAAATGCTTTGATGCTAACACCGTAGCTAGGGATAAATTAGTCTATGCTAAAGCTTTAATTGAGATATCCTCAAATAAGCCTTTACTGAATACAATAAAAGTTAGAGTGATTGAGGACTGGGTAGCGGAGATTGTAGTTCGTTATGCTTGGAAACTAGACATTTGTACTTCATGTCAGTCTTTTGGTCATATATCATCGGCATGATCCTTATGTCTTTTGTTGGTCCTCTCTCGGTTCAGACCACACTACCTAGGCCCTAGAACATGAAATGGATCCGAAATTGCGCGTTGTTCCTCGACCTGTAGAACCATCCATCCCTCCTGTTGAGCCTTCAGTGCCACCTACTATTCCACCCCTCTTTGACACTTTATGGATTCCTTTGTCCCCCTGGTATTTTTGATCCTGGACTTTCTAGTATTGTGTGGCACCCAGGTGATGGCTTGGATCCATGTACATTCTGACATGAGATATGACCTGACTAGACATGATTTCTATACTTTTGTTAGTGATGATGATGGTGAACCTAGGCGATTACATTACACTATTTCCTATGGTGGTTTTATTCTGACGGTGAATGGAGCTTGTGGAAGACGGAAGAGATCTCTTCTCTTTGATGATAGTTAGGATAGGATATATATATATACATATATATACATATATACATATATACATATATACATATATACATATATACATATATATACATATATACATATACATATATATATATATATATATGTATATATAGTAGGGATCACTTAGGTTTTGTTTTGGATATTGTGACCCACTTTCCAGATTATTTGCATATATTAGGTCCTGCTAGAAGTGATTCCTCCTCCTCCTGAGGAACCTATATTTCCTTAGGTCATTATTATAGCCGTAGAAGCATCTTAGCTTCTCTCCTGTTATGTACTCTAAGTAGATATCCACCACAAAGTCGGCTGGCTTTGCAAAAAAATTTTTTTTTTTGCTAACATTTCTAGACTTAATGAATAAGCTAAATTTACATAATTTGAATACATAAGACACCAAGTATTTTGAATTGAATAAAATGTTTCTAAGTTGTACTTTTGAATCAAAGGTTTTGGGATTAAGTGTTTAAATTTTTTGATATTTTTAATTTTGAAAAAAAGGGGAAGACCGAACCAAAATTTTAAATATGGATTAGGTAGGAACGACTGTCTAGGTAAGACATGGTAAAAGATAAGACTATAAAGAAGATAGTGATGACTACTCATAAAGTAGTAATCGGGAACCTCTATAGAGTGTAAAGAATAATGGCGAGAGACTAGGAATTTTTTTTTAGACATGTGTGCAAGCCATAAGAAGAACACACAAGGGAATGATAAATTTGTGAGAAATGCGGAATACAGATCTTAAGGCTAGGATTAATACTAGAGGGGGGGGTGAATAGTGTTTAAAGGAATTACTAAATCTTTTTGAGTTTTTGTTAATTTGAACACAAATGTATGTAATATTCACACAGATATGATCATAAAATCAAACACAGATGCAAAAATAAAGTAAAAGCAATAAAGGAAAGAACACACCGGATTTTATACTGGTACGGAGTTACCCTACATCCAGTTCCGCACACAAGTATAGATTTCCTTTCAAAAGCAATGTACAATTACACCCTCGATGTCAAGGCCACGAGGTACACCACTCCAGATTCACAATCCTCTGGGTAGAGATACTTGATTTCAGAGGAAACAATTCACCCAATAGATTTCCTAGGCTAAAATCACACATTTTCTAACTTGATTGATTTCCAAGAACACAATCACACCTTTTCTCCCTCGATTGATTTCCAAGGCTACAATCACACCTTTTCTCGCTTAATTGATTACAAAGAAGTCTATAACTCTGAATAGCACTGAGGATCTTGCTGAGATAGTGATAGAGAATCAAACCAGAAATGATATAGTTAGATTCAATGTTGATTTCGGCAGAGTAATGGTAAGAATGTGTATAAAGAAACGTGGAAGAAGAAGAGAAGTGAAAACCAAAATAAAATATATAAAAATTCGTTGAAAACATCCCCTATTTATAGAAGAACAACAACCATGTCCATTCGTGAAGGGATATGACGAATAAACACTTCTTTTGAAATTCAAAATTTTGAAATCAACTGACACTATGTCGACATGGGTAACTTGGGTATGTCGACATCCCTAACGAAATTTTGATGTTTTGTTTTGCTTTGAAAATAACTTTTATTTTATATTAAAACTATTTTAAACTTTTATAAATATACTTAACTATAGTTAAAATACTTAAATAAATATAGAGAATAATATTTTGATATGCATAAAATTTTACTATAATTTTATATTTAAATCTAAGTATAAAAATTAAAAGTTAAATATATTATTATTAAAAGATAGTTTAAAACTAAGGATAATTTGATTTCGAAATTAAAGATTATTTTGAGGCTAAAAGTATTTAAAACCAGGAAAGATGTTTTTGATTCTTTTAAAAGAAGGTTTTGAAAACATTTTGAAAACAAGATATAATTTTGTAAAATCATTTTGAATAAAAGGTTAGCGGATACAAAACGATGTTCTACTAGATTTTTCGTAGGTTCCATCCTACTTAGGGTTCTATCCCTTTAACGGGCTCGAAGTGGATTCCGTTCCACGAATAAATTGTATTTTAAGATGCCAATGCTTTTCTAGGAGTTTTAACAAAATTCCTAATTAAATTACTTATTCTTGAAATCTTGATAATCATGATATTCTTGATACTTATGAGTCTTCAATCTTGATATCTTGAATCTCTATACTGTACAGTCTTCATTCTTGGTACCTTCATGGTTAGATCCTGCATATACATATATATCTAAACTATAATGTTAGTATTCATATTTTATAATCTTATTCTATGGTTGTTGTTATCAAAACCATCATCTCAAGGACTAACAATCTCCCCCTTTTTGATGATGACAACCTTTGTTTATAAAATATTACTTCTATCCTAATAACTCCCCCTAAAACTAATAACTCCCCTATAATCTATGCCTAACTATCCTATTTTATATTTCTCCCCCTTTGTCATCAACAAAAACCATCCTAAAACCATAAAACTATACAACTCCCCTTTAAACTAATACTAGAGCAAAGTATAGTAAATGGAATGTGAAAGACATTAACATAATTATATTATAATTATTGAATACATAAATATGTATAAGTATATCTCAGACAATCCAATCAACACACACATCAAATCTAATCATGTAAAAAAATCAAACAAATTGAAGGTAAAAAAAATCAATCAAGTCAAACAAGTCCAATAAGACAATTAAGTCAATCAAAACATACCAAACAAATCAAAAACTAATAATCCTAAACTATAAGACAATACTACAAACTCCCTCTAAATAAAATACACTCGTTATGTATACATGTATGCAATATGTAGTTTGTAATGCAGTATGAAATATATGACATATGCAATGTAACATGAGATGATATGTAGAATGAAGTGCAACTTGTGATGCAAATGATTATGAATTTTCATGCATTGTAATTTATGATGTAATATGCAATGAAATATGATATGAAATAGGATGCACAATGATATGATGATATATACTATGGTAAGGGATATTCATATTATAAGATAAACATGAGTGATAAGAAATATCTAACTGACAATCATATATATATGTCAAATTTTTATTATAAATCACTTCAACCAAACAACATAAATACACACCAATTACTAGACTTAAGTTAAGGGAACTAATGAATGGGACGAAAAGAGTAGTAAAGACAAGAGTTTAAACGTAATAAATGGTACTAAAACTATAACATATTCATGAATGGTAGTAATTAAATTTAATATCAAATATCAAATCTAAGAAATATGGACTTAAACTATATATGATCAAATATGATTTTTATAAAAAATTAATAACCTCCTTATTTAATTCATTTAAAATAATTTTTTTTAACTTAACTGTTTTTAAGAATCCAAACTTATATGTTTAAAAAATACTTAACTTACTAATTAAAACCTATATATTAAATTATTGTTTTAAATATTTATAAACATGTTTAAACACTGTTGAGTTAAAAAATACCATAATGAAATATGACATATCAAAGACTGAAAAAAAACTAAAATAAACATGTGTTACATTAAGGCCTCTTACATTAATTTTTTTTAATTAATTATTAAAAAATATTTAAACATGAAATTAATTTTAAAATATTCTAATATAAGTTAGAAAATAACTCTAAAAAGAATAGAGAAAAATACTTAGTTTAAATATCGTTTTTTTATAATTTAAAGTTTCAAATAGAAAGACAGCATTCATAGAATGCAATAAAAGGTTTTCTAAAATATATTCAACACATTATAAAAACAGAACCTGCAGCATCTACCAAATGCTGTGAAAATTTTCTGAAACACTACAGCGTTTTGAAACACAGAAATGCTATAAAAACGTATTTGCAGCATAACAGAAGCAAAGACAGCATTTCAGAAATGCTATCTAAAGTTCTGGGCCTGATTTTAACATGATTTTTTTTACTATTTTTACGACTAGATATTGAAATGTAAATAATTTTTTTTACTCAATTTTTTTTATAGTATTTAATTAACAAAAAACAAATGAGAAAACATGTGTAAAGACACTTGGCATTATGCATGTAAAAATGCTTTTCTACTTATTACAGTTGTAATAAATTAGTAGTAAAAGTTTATTTGAAAGAAAACACATTTTGAAATTCTTTTTTTTAAAAAAATTTAGACTGGTATGTCAAAATTTATACTATGGTGCGTCGATATATGGACCTAAACATCAAAACTTATAAAAGAGATAAATTTCTATACCCAACTAAATGCATAAATATATATTCGTAAATACGACAATAAAAATGAAATAATAGTAAATCGTACCAATTTTTGTACTCCATCTTTCTAAATTTGTTGTTCTTTCATTATCGTCAACTACACACTTGTATCTTTAGAATTTAACGATGAGATCTGTTCTATTGCGACAGGCTCGTTTTTCTGATCAGCGTAGTATATTCATTTGCTGAATTTGAAGAGAAAAATACAGATGATTTAGCAGATTGACAACTTGGCTCCAAAACTTTGAGTTTGAATTTTGAATGAATGGACGCTTCAACCACAATAAATAGGCCCAGAGTCACCACTTTTCATAAAAGTTTCTCTTCTTCTTCTTTCCATTTTTCTATTTACCATCAAACTTCTAGAAGGCATATCTCCTTCATTTCTTAACGGAATTGGATGAAACCAGCGGCAAATCGAAGAGGAAGACAAGAGCTATGATCCAGTAATAGTTTGGTGATGAATTTGGCCAGTATAATGGTGCAACAGGCCGAATCAGTAAGAGAAATGTATAAAATTCCATACATGGTTTTTCAGTTTTGGATAGCTAATTTCAAACTGTCATATCTCACTCAATTTTGATCGGAATTTGATGATCCACCCATCAAAACGTCCGTGAGAACAAGAACAACAATCTAGAAAAGGAGTGGGAACTAAATACTCAAATTTTTGAATGCAATTTGAAGAATACCATTGACAGTTTTGCTTTCTTTCTCTCTTTATTCACCAAAACTTCACTTGACCATAACTTGGTCATTTCTTGACGGATTCGTATGAAACCAGTGACAATGCGAAGTAGATGGAGAGAAGTATAGTATCATATCAAGTTGTAGACAAGGACCAAAAGTTTTGTATTGATCTGGTACCTATTTCATTGTCGATTGCCATTATATATCCATTTATTCTTCTTTATCTGCACAATTTGTCCGTTGTGGATTGATTCCTTAATCCCCATAAAAACATGTTTCCTGCACATCAAACAATTTTGGTAGACAACTTGAATTTGAACATTGATTATATGCAGACTCAAGAGACAATGATGATCTGAATATTTCTAAACTAGTATTAACAAACATATCCATTTTAAAAACTTTTTCAAAAATCAAATTATAAAACTTTGAAAACCTTGCACTGATACCAAATGTGAGAAATGCGGAATAGAGATCTTAAGGCTAGGATTAACACTAAAGAGGGGGGAGGGGGTGAATAGTGTTTAAAGGAATTACTAAATATTTTTGAGTTTTTGTTAATTTGAACACAAATGTATGCAATATTCAGACAAAGATATGATCACATGATCAAACACAGATGCAGAAATAAAGTAAAAGCAATAAAGGAAAGAACACACCGGATTTTTATACTGGTTCAGAGTTACCCTACATCTAGTCCCGCACACAAGTACATATTTCCTTTCAAAATCAATTGTACAATTACACCCTCGATTTCGAAGCCAAGAGGTACACCACTCCAGACACAATCCTCTGGGTAGAGATACTTGATTTCAGGGACAACAAGTTCACCCAATTGAATTCCTAGGCTACAATCACACCTTTTATAACTTGGTTGATTTCCAAGGCCACAATCACACCTTTTCTTACTTGATTGATTTTCAAGGCTACAATCACACCTTTTCTCGCTTAGTTGATTACAAAGAAGCCGATAACTCTGAATAGCACTGAGGATCTTGTTGAGATAGTGATAGAGAATCAAACCAAAAACGATCTAGTTAGATTCAATGCTGATTTCGGCAGAGTAATGGTAAGAATTTGTATATAGAAATGTGGAAGAAGAAGAGAAGTGAAAACCAGAAAAATATATATAAAAATTCATTGAAAACATCCCCTATTTTAGAAGAACAACAACCATCTCCATTCGTGAAGGGATATGACGAATAGACACTTCTTTTGAAATTCAAATTTTTGAAATCAACTAACACTATGTCGACATGGGTAACTTGGGTATGTGGACATCCCAAAGGAAATTTTGATATTTCATTTTTCTTTGAAAATAACTTTTATCTTATATTAAAACTATTTAAACTTTTATAAATATACTTAACTATAGTTAAAATACTTAAATAAATAAAGAGAATAGTATTTTGGTATATATAAAATTTTACTATAATTTTGTATTTAAATCTAAGTATAAATATTAAAGGTTAAATATATTATTATTAAAAGATAGTTTAAAACTAAGGATAATTTGATTTTGAAATTAAAGATTATTTTGAGGCTAAAGTATTTAAAACCAGGATATATGTTTTTAATTCTTTTAAAAGGAAGGTTTTGAAAACATTTTGAAAACAAGATATAATTTTGTAAAATCATTTTGAATAAAAGGTTAGCGGATACAAAACGATGTTCCACTAGATTTTTCGTAGGTTCCATCCTACTTAGGGTTCCATCCCTTTAACGGGCTCGAAGTGGATTCCATTCCACGAATAAATTGGATTTTAAGATGCCAGTGCTTTTCTAGGAGTTTTAACAAAATTCCTAATTAAATTACTTATTCTTAAAACCTTGAAATCTTGATAATCTTGCTATTCTTGATACTCATGAGTCTTCAATCTTGATATCTTGAATCTCTGTACCGTATAGTCTTCATTCTTGGTGCCTGCATGGTTAGATCCTGCATATACATATATATCTAAACTATAATGTTAGTATTTATATTTTATAATCTTATTCTAAAGTTGTTGTCATTAAAATCATCAACTCAAGGACTAACAAAATTATATCAAAGTACATTTCTGTGGGTTCTAGGATATTCTCATATGAAGAACCAATGATAAAGGAAGTAAATACCAGGATTTGGGAGTACTATCAAAGGATTTGGATTGATGAAGAAGGTAATATAAGGTTATGAGATGGCAAACACACATAGAAGACATTAGTAATTAGTAGCCAATAGTAGTTGTTGTATTTCCTTTCATTTGTTATTTTTCCTTAAATTTTGGGGGTGTAAGCATTAGTTTTCTCTATTGTAGAAAGCACATATGATATTATAGAAAATGTTCCTTTTTATATATTTTTGGTGTAGACAGCAATATTATGGGAAAACTATAAGACAATTAAATTTCAGGAAAGATAGTTTACTAATGCAAAGGAAAAGAACATGGTTGAGTCTAAAAAGTTAAATAATAAATTAAGAAAATTTATTTAGTTAACTACTAAGATAAAAATGAAAGCCCCAAAATTCGGTAAATAAATTTTAGTGAGTGGAGGACAAGCATGGAATGTTGCGTTGCTATGGGTCAATGTCCATGTACCCTAAAAAGATGATATATATAATTGAACTTGTTCGCCGGTTGCTATTATAAACAAGTGATATGTTTTGAAACTTAAATTTTAACGCGAAATTAGGTGAACTTCACTATGGATGTTGGACTATTAACTAACTCCCTATTCATGAGATGTGGCAAAAATTAGTTTTCAAAAAATATATAATATGTATACTTTTGAGAAATTTTGTTTAAAATTCTTGGTTTTGAAAAATAAAATAGCTTTGTGAAAAGTTTTGAAAATTTTGTGATGTAAATTTTTAATATCTAAAACTTTTTCCGATATTTTAGAAAGTAGTATAAAAATATTTTTGGGCAGTAAAGAAAGAAATAAAATTTGGGAAATGCCATATACTTTTCATGGGTGAATAGTTGACAGGTTGGTTGGTATGAATTTTTACTGTGCAGCTGAAGTTGAAATGAAATAAAATATAGTTAGTAACAAGGAAGCTATTTTAGCTATGCAATCGTTTCCTACATAGCTTGACGATAAGCAAACAAAAAGTTGACTTTTAAACCCAGTTTTAAAACTTTCAGATAAAAATTAACAATGAAATCTAAACTTAGAAAAGTTAAAAAAACAGAAGGGCAAAGAGAAGGTTTTAAAGTATAGTGGGAAGTTGGGTACCCAAGAGTAAAAGGATGGAAATATGGATTTTTTATATCTAAACCCTTTTCTCAGCATAAAGAAAATAGTGTAGAAAATTTGTTTTTACTAAATTTGGATGTTAGCAATGGTGTGCTAGGATTTTGGATGGTAGGTATTGGATGCAAAATGGGTTGAACTATACTTTTGTTTCAGAAGTGTGGGAAAATTTAGATGTAAAAACAAACATCATGTTTTCAAAAGTTGTATGCATATAGAACTACCAGTATATTTAGGATGTTTGCAGCATATTTTCGAAATTCATTTAAAAGAATGTATTAATATAGATGGCGCCGATTAGAATTATTCTGCATACATATCATATGTATTGTGATACATCACGCACTAATACACGATTGGTTGCAAAATTGTTTGTACACTAATTGATTTGTTAATTTGGAATGATTGTACGTTATGTTACGTTGTTCGATCCTTGAGGAATTCTAGAGATGAAATTCTTTTAAGGGGGACAAAGTAACACCCTCTGATTTTTTGACAATTAATTAAAAAGAAGTTTAATACATAAATAATGATACTACAAAAAAGAATTTTTGCAAACTTCAGAATTGACTACAAACCTTATACCATTGGGTTCATGGTGAATTTTTGATCAATTTTCATACACAAAGTTTTTTGGTCGAAGTTCAAACAAAGATTAGCTGTTTTGAAATCGAAAATAATTATATGTGTAATTATGGTAATAAAGTTAGTTAATCCTAATTACTCACATTAATGGAAACTTAAACATTAACTATAATAGACGTTAATAATATCCTAGAGTATATGTTAAAAGCAGAAACAAATGATCTCAGATTGAAGAAAAGGAAAACAAATCGAACAAATCAACCAACATTAATTATCGATAATAAACAAAGCCATAGGTCCATCCAATATGTACCCAGATCAACCGGTAGGGTTCAACCCTAAGACATGAGCATTTGACCATTCCTAGTGTTAAATTGGCAGTAAATGTTGGCCAGAACAGCTCAGATATTAAATGGTTTAATTGAATGGCTTGCATTGATTTGAACATCTAGAAATACAGACCTAGACTGCCACTTCCAAACTCATATTTTAAAGCGGATAATTTTCACTTCTCAACAAATTTCTAAATTCTTAAATTAGTTCTATGTGTATATACAATTGGAAGATTTTAGAAGATGATAGAGAAGAGGAATATGACAAATCATATCAACAAAGCCAAGGTAAATTGTAAACCCAGATCCTAAATACAGATCACATCCAAATTTCTTTTCTAATCTAGATTCCTAATAAGATCTATATACGCTTGAGATATATATTCAAATAGAGAGCAAAGGGAGTCAAATTGGAATAATAGGGATTAAATTTGGAGATTTGGAAAACTAAGATGTGAGTGGACAATTACATATTGTGTAATAATATTGGATTTATATTGTTGTTGATCTACTTGATTTATACTTATATATAAATCACGATTAGGACATTTGATTTTATACGCATAATGAATTAATATAAATCACGATTTGGATGCTTCATTTTTATAAACATGAGGAACTGATATAAATCACGATTTGGATATTTAATTATGTATACATAATGATTACGTAAAATATTCCTACATGTTATGGAAAACCCTAAACATGATAGATATTGTGTACATTTGGGATTTGGAAAGTTATAGATATAAATAATCCCTAGATTCATAAATTACTTTTTAATGAAATCCTATTGGGATCCCATATTTGGTTAGTTTATATAGATTGTTGAATATAAGTCAGAATTGATTATAAATTAAATTGTGGTTACATAGTATTTTAATACATTGGGATGAATTGTGTAACAATGTGAATTCCTATAAATTGTTTAAAATCACAATAAAAGTGTACTCGGTGAATTTATAAGGAATGTAAACAAAAAGGAAGAGTTGTACAAAGTAAGGAGAATTACCGTATTTTGTACCTTCTATCCCAATATGAAAAAATAATGATTCCTTATTGTTTCATGCATTACACAAGTCCCGTTTTAAGTAATTTATAGAGAATTATAGCGCTAACAATTGCCCTTAGGGAAGGAAGCAATTCCAATGTATTAAGGTACGTAAAAATCCTCGAGTATAACTAAAGTAATGTAAGTGAGAATATGAATCAAATGGAAAACCTAAAGTATATGTTTTAAGATGGTGTAAGAAACATGCAGCAAAAAATACACTATTAAACAGATACAGAAGTAATAAGTCTAAATAGGCAATTAAAGAGAGACATTAGTTAAAAAGAAATTGAAGACCATCCAGTAATGCTAAATGAGAGGGAAATTAAACGAGAGAAGATATTTAAAAGAAAACGGTAAATGATTTTAAATTAAATTAGAAATAAATGCATAGAAAAGTAAAGAAATACTGTTAGCTCACAAGTGTGAATTACATAAGTATATAAATAACTTAAATGGATAAGAATAACATAGTCATTAGAATGTATTGGAATATGCGGATAGTGGTACACAATAAAAGCGTGCACACCACAAGGGGCTACCGACAGTTGTGTATATATTATACTGATGTGAGACATATCCAACTGTAGGACCCATGGAGTATATACGCTTGTGTATAAGTAAAGGAATACCCTCAGTATTGTCTGCTTCAATAAAGACGGGGAGGGTATTGCTATGATTGTGTTAGGCAATATAAATAAGATGGTGAGTAGCTTGATGCTATGTCAGTAGGTGTGGCACCAAATCAGGAGTAGAGCTACATAGGTTGAGTGCATCATCGGTCTAAAGCAATCAAAGTGGAAAAGACACGATTACACCTAACAGACTATGTCTCAACTAGGGTAGGCCATGTTAGGTAATGAACCGCCATAGTTTATTGCTAGTTTGTTTGTTAGGGCAAGGCTAGTTAACCCGTAGAAGAGTTCTTTCAAAAATGAATGGGATAGTCCTAGGAGCTCAATCCTGTATAGTCCGTGGAGCTTAGTCCATAATAGGAAATAGACAAGTAATTAATCCCCAAAGCAAAGTGAGATAACCTATGGCTAAATTATAGCGACATCGTTATAAGGCACTAAGAGGAGGTTCTACTTTGTACGCGAGCAATTTGGCCTAATCATTGATGACGATGCACCGTAGTGCAGAATTATGGATATTAGCTGGGATAGTATCTTAGTCCAAAAGGGGAAAGTAGTACCTATATATTTATATATACACGTAAGTAATTATAGTCAACTTCCTGTAGATGGGGTGTACGTTACGTGAATGTGGAGTTGAGACGACTATTTAAAAAATTTAAAGACATAATACGCAATGGAAAACAATCAGCACAAACTAATGTTTTATACAAAATGTGTAATTTACCAGTCACTAGAACATTATTTTGACTCATTTCTCATTACAGTCCACATGATAAATTTAAAGGGACATGTGCTGATACAAGGCAGGAAGAGTGGAAGGATGGGTTTCCTAAAGCATGCTTGGCACTAATAAGTACACTAGATATGGGAAGTGTCAACTTAGTCAGTAACTATATGTTTTGCATAATTTACTATTTCACTATGAGTTTATATAGATTGTGCTCTAGTATGCGTTTATTTATTTGTTGGTAGGACATTAAACCAATGATCTATACTGGGTTTTCAATTTAGCAAAAATTCCAGCCCATTGAGGTGTTGGTTATCACAATATGGGGCTGAGCTGATTAGGACCCCAAGGTAGAAGGTGGAAAAGCTCATCTTGAAGTTAAGGCCAAGATTGAGTGATAAGACCATAGCTCATCAGGCACTTCCATTCAGTAAAGCGGTAGATAAGGTAAGGGGAATAAGTAGATGTACGCTGAAAGGAGGGGTATGAGGTAGAAGGCTCAAGTTGAGAAGAAAAGGAAGTTTACTCCATACCAAAAAGGTAAGGAAGGCTAGAAGCGGAAAGGAAAGGGTCGAGGAGGAGAAGAAAGAAAGGAGGTTGCTGATGTGACATGTTATAATTGTAAACAGAAGGGGTACTATGCAAATAAGTGTCTAGTGATAGTAGGAGCATTGAAAGTCAAATGCTTTGTTTATGATAAAAGTAGGCACAAGAAGAAAGATTGCCCCAAGATAAAGCATCTATAGATTTTTGCATTGGAAAGAATTTCATTTTGACTGAATATTGAGGAGATAGGAAAGGGTGTACTGGGAGGTACAATTTTATTTCCAGTGTATCAATTAGAGTTCTATTTAATATTGGTGCTACTCAATCTTTCATTTCTTGGGATTTGGTTAATAAATTAGAATTACACATTGCCTACTTGATTACGTCCTTGCGTGTGATTAGTCCAATCAGTAGGTATACCACTCTCAGGTTAAGGTGCACTTACCTTGAGTTTGACTTGTGTGGCCCGCTTGTTTATTTGTGACCCACATGTGTTTGAATTTGTTGGGTATATGGTGATTTTGTGTATGGACTAGTTAGTATGGTATGATATTAGGATTAATTATGCAGGCACGATTATTGCCATGCGAAATCCAAGGGGAGGAAAAAGAATCATGGTAGTGTTAGCTATAAGGACGGAGAAGTCAGATTTTAGGCAACATGCTATGGAAGATCAAGAAGATAAGATCAGTTCAGAATTTGCAAATATTTGAACCTATATTGGGATTACCACCAAGGATGGTAATCGAATTCCAAATTGACTTGGTGCCAAAGGCATAACTTGTTAGCGGATCACCTAGTAGAATGCTGTCCAAGAAGATGGAGTAATTGAAAAAGCAGCTAGTGGAACTTGAGAATAAAAGTATCATTTGGCTGAGTAGTTCACCATGAAGAGTGTCTGCCGTGTTTTTAAAAAAGTTAGATGGATCTTAATGGATGTGCATTAACTGGAAGCTGAATGAGTTAAAGCAAAAAACCTTTATCCTTCGTCAAGGATAGACGATTTCTTTGATCGATTGAGTGAAGCTTGAGTGTTCTCGCAGCGATTTGGCAACTGGTTTTTATCAACTAGAGAAACATAAGATAGTGTTCAATTGACCACGTTTTGAATACGGTGTGGTTCAAATGAGTAGTTAGTGATGTCATTTGGGCTACTCAACGCCCCTGCATTTTTGTAGATCTTATGAACCAAATCTTTCGCATTCTGCAGGATACATTTGTGTTGGTCTTCACCGATGACATATCTATGTGTACCCTAAGAATGAGGATGATCAAAAAGCCCATCTTAGATTGGTGTTAGAGACATTAAGACAACACAAGTTGATAACGAATTTTCCAAAATGCCATTTATAGAAAAGAAAGGGGAAGTTTCTTGGGCACGTTGTTTCTAAAAACCCTTACTCCTCGTCTACTCAAATGAGCACCCGATAGTTTAAGCGGAAAAACAAAAACCTTGGGATAGAAAAACAGTCTAGTGTGAATAATAATATTCCATCTCGAACCAAATAGATATCTAGTTGGATCAGACCGCTGAGCATAATGGATTTTCCCCTTACTAGTTTCTTATCAACATATGTCAACCATGAATCATGATTCTAGATCCACAATGATTAGAATAGAAAATAGACATGATCGTATGCATGCATGCAACATGAGTAAGTATGACTAATCTGTCAACATAGGGTTACGCATTCCCATGGTTTACCCGATCTCCTAAAATGGACCAACTGTCACAAATCATAGTTTTCCCAGGTTTACTATGAACCTACTGGATTTTACAGACTAACTGAAATCCTATCTCCCAATATAGTTAGGAGTCCCCAAATACGGTTAGGAGGTATGGGGACGGTGTAATGCCCCTAATTTTGACTAAAATTATTTAGGACATTTAATTAGATAAATAAAATAAAATAATATAGATGGTTAGGGGATTGGGATTTTTATAACTATAAAGAAGCCATGCCTTAATTAATGTATAAACAAAAGAGAATTAAAAAGAAGAAAATAGGAGGAATATAATAAGGGAAAAATAGGAATAGTCTTTGTTCTTACACCCTAAACTCTTCTGTCCTCCAATTCTTATTATTTACAACATTCACAAACAAAACTAAAGTCTTAAACAAGTTTGGTCGGCCAATATCAAGAGAAAACAAAGGAAGAAAAACTAAGAATCAAGTAGAAAGCTTGAAGGAAATAAGTATAGAGTAAATATTAACCTTCTTAAAACCAAGCTAAGGTGAATAATGATCTCACGTCCGATTTCAGTTTCTATGATATCCGAAATGATTTTTCAAATAATGTGCCACGATATGATTGTTTAAATGGATATATATGCTTGTTGATGATTCATGTTGCTTCATATAGTTTTTGTGAGAAGTTAAAATTGAAAAACCTATTAAAGGACATTCGAATGACTTGCATTTTTAATCTATGGTCGAAGACATTATTTATGAAGTGGGTTCCAAGTTTCATAATTTTAGAAGTTATTGTGGATTTATTATGAATTTTATTTGAAAGAAATGAAAGAAAATAGCTAAAATTAGGTATAAATTAATTACGACAATTATATATTGTTTTTGGGCATGAAATTTAAATATGTGATAAAGCATATTAGAAGTGAATTATGGTAACTTAAGGGTATTTTACCATAGTTATAAAATTATTTAAGGTATGGGACATAAATGTTTTATATGTTTTATTAAGGAGAATGGCTTATTTGTTAAACGTTTTAATTTGATAATTTCTGAATTAGACAACACTTTTTGAAAAGTATTTTTGATAAAGAAAGGATAACCAATTGTATTTTGACAAATAAGGCAAGTTAATTGAAAAGAAATTACTTTAAAAGGTTACAAATTAGTTTTGCTTAATTTACTACTTTGCCACTTCCTTCTACAAGCTTTCGACACCATACTCCCGCTTATGACCCATTCGGAACCAATACACATGGTATCAGCCATTTGGTACGTAGTGGATTGGAGAAAGGCGGAAGGAACCGTGTCGAAACCAGGCTTTCAAAGGGATATTTTTAACTTATCTTTTTTTTAAAGAAGGAAGCTTTCGAACTGGTAGCTACTTTCTTTGTTTTAGAAAAGTTCTTTTGAAAGGGTTGCCACCTTTTGTTTTAAGAAAAGCTTCGAAAGGATAACTTTGAACCTATTCCAAACAATGTTGCCGCATTCATACCTTTCAAATTAGTTAAGGTCGCTTTTCTTTATAGCATTTAAACAATGGTTTCAAAAGGGTGCTTTCACCTTCTTACTTTGAAGCTGCCTTCTCAATGTTTCCGAAAGAGTTGGTTTTGAAACCATCCTCTTTTTTTTTTTACGTAGGGTCAGTGCTTTTGAAAGCAATGCTTTCGCCCCAACTCTTTATGACCCTTAGTTATATTAAAAAGCTAAACCTAACGGTTTCGAAACGAATGATTTTTAATGGTTTCGAAGCAATTTTCCTCAAACTTTACTTGAACCCAAGACTTTCAAAGGGTAAGTTTTAAGTGAAGGATTTCAATGCTTTCGAAAGATATATAAATATGGGTTTCAAAAGAGAGATCCCCAATGTTTTTGAAAGGTTTATTTTGAGCATTTGAATAGAGGGTTTCCAATGCTTTCGAAAAACAAGTATAATGAATTCGAAAGAGGATCTCTATTGTTTAAGTAATGATTTCGAAAGGTCTATTTTCAAAGTTTCGAAAGGTATTTGTTGGCCTTTCGGCCTAGTGGTTCAAGGTTAATGTAATTGACTTATTTTGAGAGGGGTACTTTTATTGAATTCGAAAGGGATTGTTTATGGTTTTACAAAGGCTTTGAAGGCATTGTTATGGCCTTGTAGCCTAAAAATTTCTAAGTTAAAAAGGTGGTCTTTACTTATTGTGAAGGGATAGATGATCCCATTGATTAGATTTCATCAACATTGTTTTCTGTAAAGTATATTTATCATGACATAAGTGTTTCGAGTAAAGCAAAGTATATGATTTCCTTGTTTTATAAAGATATGATTTCATGGGTAAATCATTTATAAAGATTGTTTACAAGAAAATGAAATTTGAATAGTGTAGTTAACCCTAAGTATATAACAGGAAATGAAAATCTGAATAGATTAGATAACGTTAAGTTTATGACTCAGATATAAGAAAACCAGATGGGACCGGGGTTGGGTCACACCCTTTACTTTAGCTATCAGCCCCCAGCTGAAGTAAGTCCATAATTCCAGTGTGTAGGGCTTTGTCATAGAAGGGACTAAAATGAGGTTACACACATAAGGGAATGTACAGAGTAAAGATAGGTTATTGGTAAGCCCATAAAACCATTAGGTTCAGTTGACTCTAGAAAAAGAAAGTTAAGGACAGTCAGCCCAGTATTGTATCTTGCAAAAGTTAGATTTTTGATTATATCTGGTAGGCCTTAGTCAACCAATGGTTAATAGTTAGCAAGATAAAACTATAGTACGGATAGATAGTCCATGGATTTCTTGATTTTATGCATATATGTATTTGCTTTAATTGTTATAATCAGTTTGATTGCACGGTGATTTGCAAAAGATATGCTTTTAAAAGGGTATTAGTGAGGGGAAACCCGTTCTGCTAAGAGGCTGGTCTCATTTAATATCAATAAATCGAGATGTAATAGAATTATTCACGTCGGGCTTTTATGTTTGACACAAAGTTTATGATTTCCTCTTAAACCCTCATGTGCTCAAAGTTTAATTTGAGTAGATTGAGAGTTAAGATCTTTCAGGTTTTGTAGGTTGGATGAATAAGCTTCCGAAGACGTACAGGAGGCAAAGTTAGTTATGTATGAGCTATTTAGTTTTATTTCTACAGTGTTGTATTTATGACTGATATGACCGTCTAGTACTCTGATCATCCAAGAGGGCATCTTCATATGTCACACTTGGTTTAATTTGTAATAATTATATGTTATCAAAACTTGGAAATCGTTTTGGGATTATGTATTTGAATATGAAATATTGATTTGAAATGTAATCAGAAAAGCTGTTTTGAAATCTGTGTAGATTTTATTTCATATTCATGTGCTTCTAGTAGTATGGATACAATTAACATTACCGTATTTTATCACCGGAAGTTAATACTATGCATGATTGCAGCATTTATAGTGCTTAGCTTCAGGCCTTAAGATAGTGGATGTTATAGATGGCCCCAGAGATGCCAAAGTCTTTAGCTACAGTTAGGAGGTACAATTAATATTCCCGAATACAGTTAGGAGAAACAACAATATTCTAAATATCGCTAGGAGTTACGTGTAATTCTCTTGATATGGTTAGGAGTCTTCCATCAACTTATGTGAGCTTATAGAGCTACGAGTTTCTTCACATGCATAAGCATCCCTTTGTCTTACTAAGCCATATGCACTAGTATCCTGGACCTTTCCAACCGAGGGCTAACTATTAAAGCATACGACTCAAACCTACACCAATCTCACTTTCTATCATTGTCTAGTTTTAATCATATCTTTTGATCAGTCTTAGGAATCTTATTACAATTTGATATTTCTAATCTCTTAGATGAAATTCTACTCACTCAGGAGTTCAGCCTGATCATACTCACTACTAAGACAACCTAGATGGTTCTTCTGCCCTTAAGCCTTTCCCCAAAATGCAATTATCAGTCATGATAATGTGAGTATGATGAAAATAATCATGCAAATACAACTGACTAATGATAACAAGAACATATAACATCCATCACCCAAATATGGTTACTCAGTGGTTATCGGAATGATATAATTACTTAATCTTAAGTAATAACTCCCTTTAGTAATTTCATATAAATACGTTGGCTAAGCCATAATTTATTACCTTGATAACATTTATCATTTCATATGATTAATCCCCTTGATTCATATTTTTAAAACAAGGAAAATATAGCTCATTTTTTACCAATCCTTCATGCCAATTTATAATCCAATATAAAATAGTTATGTATGTTTTCATATCGATATGAGAGTGTTGCACCTCTTCATTATAGAGCCTACTGCCATATATTATGATATGTTCATTGTTTGTACCAAAATTGGGCACAACACTCTTCGGATGTGTTTGAAGAGATAAAACGAAGAGAAAATTTGTAAAATGAAGCAGATCTAACAAACACACCAATAAACATATAAGAAAATGCATAGAAACATAGAGTTTTTGAGTGGTTCGGCGTATGCCTACGTCCACTATGCAGTTTTATCACTTTATTGCTTGATACTTGAAGATTACAAGTCTTTTATGGCGAAGTACATCAGATAATAAGCTTAAATTCGAGATCAATGGCAGTAATGGCGTTCTAGAGTGAACGTGAAAGAGTCCACGCATTCTTTTACTCCGAAAATTCTCCGACCCCCTTTCTGAATGACCAGGGGCTCTATTTATAAGCGTAGGATGCTGATATTTCGCTGAAAATTCGAGAGACCACTTCTGGCACGTGAGGGGCCCACATGCCCGACCTCAGGAAATTTGGGCCCACTTTGGGATTGATTCGAAGTACGTTTGAATCGATCAGAAAATCATCCAATCGAGCTGAAATTTGGTGTGGACATTCTTCAACATGTATGCAAGCTTCTGCGAAAATTTCATAGCATTTGGACATGTGGATTGTGAGATATGATCGATGCAAGTTGGTCCGTGATCGATACGAAGCAATTTCGAATCGATCAAGATTTGATCCTATTGAGCTGAAATTTGGCGTGAACATTCCTTATGTTTCCAGTAATCTACTGTGAAAATTTGGTGATATTTGGACTTGTAGATCTTGAGTTATGATCGATACAAGTTTGGATTTCTCAACCGTGATCGATCAATATCTTGAGCATACGAACTCCGATTGACTTGAAATTTGGAATGTTGGCTTTCTTAGCTTTGCTTGTCATGTCATATAAATTGTAGCTTGATCCGGACTCAAATTTCTTTTACCGACATCCATAGCAGACCTATGTAATAACGATCCCCAGGATGAACCATCCTTTGTTTCTAGTCAAGTTCTTGGTATCACGGCCTTGCCAAAAGACGGGATAACATTTGCCCCCCAAAGTACGTCTTGTGTGAACATGACGTGCTTTGAAAAGCTGCCATCTTCATTCTGAAAAGTTCTACCCAATTCACTGAGTAGTTGCTACCTTTTCGTCAAAAGATTTTGCCTTTGGTTGATCTTCAGTGACGTAGATGTCAAACTGTTGATTGTCAATGATCATGAAGTGTTTTGTTGTAACTGAGTGTTGAGCACTAGCGATTTGTTGTTCATCATTTTGATTGTCATCGAGTAAGCATTCAATTCCTGGTCACTTTGAAAATTGAGTGTTAGTTTGGCATACATGCACATATGTTAGGCTGACACCTATTCATGTTTGCACATTTGCGGGTCGTCATCAAGTTCTTTAGTTGTTGTTTGGATTGAGTTTGTATCGATCCTCTCCTGCATCGAAGTGAAATTTGAGTTGTAACAACACTCGATGGTTGTTTTAAGTCCTTCCTTTCGCATCGATCCTCTCCTGGATTGATTTGAGATGTTAGAATGTATGCTTCATATCGATGGATGCGTAATATTAGGTCTTGGATTGATGGATATATTGCGCGAATGATTGAGCCTAGCTTCTACTGTGTTTATACTATAGTCCAAGTTGTAAGAGCTAGAGTTGTTTGATAAAAGATCAAATTATATTCATCTCATTTCTCGTGCATGCCCCCAAGTCTGGGGAATATCTCGATAAGCAGCAAGGTAGATAATGTTCGCTTCAATTTCATACTCTATCCCATTGAACCGTGATATCGAGTTAACCGATGGAAGGCCAAGCCGTGCCATATTCTGCATTCTGTCCTAGTTCTTTCCTCTAGGTAGAATACTTCGTTGCCTCATCGACATTCACTTTGTTGCTTATGTCGTCATACTCCGGGCAAAAACTGAAGAGTGAATCGTCCAGTAAGATCCAATGTAGGATTGATACTTTCCTTATCAGATCGAGGGTAAGAATCGGTGCGTGGACAGTTCTATTGCACTCGTTGTGAATAGCTCTTTAGTCGGATCATGGTAAGAGTCGAAGAATGAATGGTCGCATTGCATTCTTTCGGAGTTGGGCGATCAACCACGTCCGTTTCGATTTACGTTCTCCCATCAGATCTACGGACAAAATCAGCTCAAATGCAGTCAGGTCATCCTCATCCAGTCTCATGCTCTTCCTGGAGGATCGAAGAAAGGCAACGGAGGATGAATGGTCAAGTCACACTCATTCGTGGTTCTATCCATGCTCTGGTGGTCAAAGGTATTCGATGGGTGCTCATGTCACATCGATTTGTAATTGAAGAGGATCGACATTGGCCGTCGATTTAGAGACACAATGTAGAATGTAAGGACCTCATTGCCTATCGATCCATTGGTATGATATGAAAGGTGCAGATCGATATTGCCCGTCGATCTGGCGGTATGATATAATTGGCTCCCCGTAACTTCGCGCATCATTCTAATTGGTTAGCATTAAGGCCTCCTTGCAGTCATTGCCTTAAGTTGTAAAGGACGCTAAGATAGCGATGTAGCGAGTCACCTTTCTCTTCTTTTTAATGATTTGTTATTCTGCCCACAGTCGCAGAGTTAGTTTGTGGACAGTCTAATTGCATCTGTAGCGAGTTTATATTCCTCCCGTCGACTTTTGGTCGGAGTTGGTGAATGAATGGTCGGATCACATTCATTCATTTGTCCACGCTCTTAGTCGTACTCCGGAGGTGAGAGTTAGTTGAAGGGCCATTAGTCACACCTATTTGATATTTACATCCCTGTCCACACTCTGGGGACTAAGAATTTTACCAGAAAATGGTCGAACCATATTTTCCTCGATTAACTCCTCTGGCACTAGTCAATGGCGAAAGTCGAAGTGTAGTTGGTCACATTGCGACAACTTTAATTTGATGTTCCTCCTTTTGAATTGGAGAAAGGAGCTAATTGGCGGATGGTTGGGTGATATCCGGCCACGCTGCATGCACAACCCGCCAGATCATTGGCTAGAGTTAGCGGATGAATGGTCATGTCACGTTCATTTGCGATAGGATGGGTAATCACATCCATTTAGAATAAGACGTTCAGCTAGGTCCATTTTTCTAATCTGTATCTCCATGTCGAATCATGAAAGAAATTCTGTCTTGTTCGGTTGGAGTGCATCCCTATAAGATTATGTTATAGGTCCCATGCCGGGGATAAGTGTTGATGCGTGAACGGTCGTGTCGTTCCCGCTTTATGCTAGATGGTCGGAGCATTCGATTTTTAATGATAAGTATGCCCCCATGTCAGGGGAAGATAGGAAAGAGGATGGTTGAATCACATCCACTTTTTGTCTACAAGACTTCCTGTGGGATCAGAGTTGATAGATGGACAGTCGAATCGCATCCCTACTGATATTTATATTCCAATTCTAGCTTTGAGGATTGGAGTTGGTTGATGGGTTGTCAGTCAAACCATTTGTTATTTATACTCCAGTCTGCGCTCTCGGGACTAGAGTTAGTTGATGTTTATACTCCAGTTCGCACTCTAGGAATTTGGAGTTAGTTGATGTTTATACTCCAGTTCGCACTCTGGGAATCTGGAGTTGGCATGTATATTTTGGTTCACGCTCCGGGAACCTGGAATTGATGCTTATACTCCACTTCACGCTCTGGGAATTTGGAGTTAGCATGTATGTTTTGGGTTCGCACTTCGGGAACCTGGAATTGATGTTTATCCTCCAATTCACGCTCTGGGAACTTGGAGCTAGCATTGACATTTCGGTTCGCACTCCGGAAACCAGGAATTGATGTTTATACTCTAATTCGCGCTCTGGGAATCTGGAGTTGGTATTTGTATTTTGGTTCGCGCTCCGGGAACCTGGAATTAATGTTTATACTCTACTTCACGCTTTGGGAATTTGGAGTTGACATTTGTATTTTTTCGGTCCGCTCTCCGGGAACCTGGAATTGATGTTTATCCTCCAATTCACGCTTTGGGAACTTGGAGCTAGCATTGACGTTTTGGTTCGCACTCCGGTAACCTAGAATTGATGTTTGTACTCCGACTCGCGCTGTGGGAATTTGGAGTTAACATTTGCATTTTGGTTCGCACTCCGGGAACCTGGAATTGATGTTTGTACTCCGACTCGCGCTCTGGGAATCTGGAGTTAGCATTTGCATTTTGGTTCGCACTCCGGAAACCTGGAATTGATGTTTATCCTCCAATTCACGCTCTGGGAACTTGGAGCTAGCATTGACATTTCGGTTCACGCTCCGGGAACCTGGAATTGATGTTTGTACTCCGACTCGCGCTCTGGGAATCTGAAGTTAGTATTTGCATTTTGGTTCGCACTCCGGGAACCTGGAATTGATGTTTGTACTCCAATTCACGCTCTGGGAACTTGGAGTCCGTTCATACTATGGGAACGATGGATTTGATGTTTATACTCTAATTCGCACTCTGGGAATTTGGAGTCCGTTCGCACTCCGGGAACGATTTATTTGATGTTTATACTCTAATTCGCACTCCGAGAATTTGGAGTCCATTCACACTCTGGGAACGATGGATTTGATGTTTATACTCCAATTCGCACTCTGGGAATTTGGAGTCCGTTTGCACTTTGGGAACGATTTATTTGATGTTTATACTCCAACTCGCACTCCAGGAATTTGGAGTCCGTTCCCACTCTGGGAACGATGGATTTGATGTTTATACTCCAGTTCGCACTCTGGGAATTTGGAGTCCGTTCGCACTCTGGGAACGATTTATTTGATGTTTATACTCCAATTCGCACTTTGGGAATTTGGAGTCCGTTCACACTCTGGGAACGATTTATTTGATGTTTATACTCCGATTCGCACTCTGGGAATTTGGAGTCTGTTCGCACTCTGGGAACGATTTATGTGATGTTTATACTCCAATTCGCACTCTGGGAATTTGGAGTCCGTTCGCACTCTGGGAACGATTTATTTTATGTTTATACTCCAATTCGCACTCTGGAAATTTGGAGTTCGTTCGCACTCTGGGAACGATTTATTTGATGTTTATACTCCAATTCGCACTCTGGGAATTTGGAGTTAGTTATAGGACTATAGTGTGTCGTTCCAGTTCAGCCTTTGATGTGATGGCTTGCCCCCGAGCTGAGGTTTCACTTAGCGAGTGGCCGGTCGTATCATAGTCACTCGCTATTTGAATAAATTCCATTGTTCGATGGTACTTAGCTCTTCGTGTGTCGTGATTGTTGAATGTTGCATTCGGTGAATCACAGCTCTAGGTTGAAGAGATAGTAATTTATTGCTGGAACGGAAAAACATGGCAAAGTCAGTGCCATATTACAAATTCAAATTTCAGAATGTAAAGGAAATTGCAAAGTATTCATAGATTGAATAGAGCCTGTCATGTGTAACAGTGACGAAGATCCTCGTCGTTCCAGGCTCCTGACAAAGCGGGTCCGCCACTGACGGCGTTTATCACCAATCTTCCACGGGGACAAGTGGAATCTTCCTGTCTCGGCCGATCGGGATCATTGTTTTGATTTGATGGGCCAGCTTCTCTCGGCTGCGGTGCCCGCACAAACTGTTCTAGCTTCCTTTCTCTGATCAAATTTTCAACGAGATCTTGTAAGTGACGACACTCATTCGTGTTGTGCCCGTAGGTTTCATGGAACCTGCAAAATTTTCCCGTCTGGATTTGCCTCTCTGACGACGGTTTTGGTGCAGGTTTTTGGTGCTGAATTGTATTACAGGTTTGTAAATACAAGTTCTCCGGTGATGTATTCAAAGGAGTATAACTGTCAAACATTGGATTCTTGCGCTGTGGGCCACTATTTTGATCTCGTTTTCTATTTTGATTCACGCTCTCTCTCCGCCGAGCTTGTTTGTTTTTAACATTCAACAGAACTTTTCCGGAGCTCTCACCGGACTGTTTGATTGCGACATTGCTTTGGATTCCTTTCGTGCTTGGCCCTGCATCAGTTTGCTTCCTAGACTTTTTCGCATCTTCCCTTCTCAGGAATTGAGCCTCCTTGGCGTGGAAACGGTCCAATGATGTAGGTGGTTTTCCAGCTAACCGGTTGCCAAACTCAGAATCGGGGTCGATCCCCTTAGTCAACGCCATAAGGATGGAGTTATCGTTCGGATTGCTGATCTCCGCACATGCAGTATGGAATCTCTCTAAGTAGTGTCTGAGCGTCTCTCTAGGAGCTTGAGTGACGCTAGATAGAGTGTTGACATCTTTTGGCCTTGCGACGTGCATGCGGAACTGTTCAACAAATTTTGTGGAAACTGGTCGAATGAAGAGATGGATCGTGGATGGTCGGATCACATCCACCCTAAGTTAACAAGCGAGGTTGTTTGATGGACGGGTCCATCCTCCTCTAACTTGGTTAGGATACGGCCAAAGTCGTTAGGTGAAGGGATCCACCCTCTTCGAAACCGCATTTAAGAGTTTTATACCCCAACTCGCACTCCGGGAGTTTGGAGTTAGTTAAAGATTATCGTATATCAATCCTTTTTTGGCTTTGGTGTGGTGACTTGTCCCCGTGCTCAGGGTTTCACTTAGCAAGTGATCGATGGGATCTCGATTACTTTCCACTTATCTGCTATCAACGGAGGATGAGATTTAGTTTATGGACGGTTGAATCACATCCATGTTCATTTGGATCCCGGTTCTGCCAAACCTAAGGAGTAAGATTAGTGTTCTGGCAAGCTTTGAGCTCGAGCAGAGGAGAAGATGGCTGAACTACATCCACTTTGAGTTGTGTATTTTCCCTTAAGTTGGGGGCAAGAGTTGGAGAGTAGACGGTCGAGCCACGTCCACTTTACGCTTCATGCTCTTCCAGTCGAGTTGAGGAAGAGAGTTGGAACGATGGCTCATGATGATTAGCGAGTAAGCAGTCGGTTGTTGATGACTATAAATTGAGGGTTCGTCCCCTGATAAAGTCGGTTTTAGGCATGATTGTTTTGTCGAATCATAGATGCAAACTGGGGAGTGAATGGTCAAACCATATCCACTATAAATATGTGCTCCTAAAAAGGCCAAGTGTTCAATGCAGGATTGGATGCATGGACGGTCACATCACGTCCATCTTTTGTGTGATTTCGATTTTACTGGGCATCAGAAGAAGCATAAGTATTTTGGCGAGCTTCAAGTAAAAGATGGAGAGTGCATGGTTGGGACATATAACTCCAAGTCTTTCTCAAATCTCCTAATTAAATTGCATAGGCATATGAGTGGATGGTCGGTTGCATCCACTTCGTACTGGAGCCCTGAACTTGTCTGTCTCTTCTGCTTTAATGCCCTGCCCCCAAGTCAGGTGCATATAGCAGCCGACGAGTAGTTGAATCATGCTCGTCATGATGATACCTCAATGATTTGAGCATAGTACACGGAGGTTGTTTAGCACCCATCCTTAAGTACTCGGTTACTTGCATCATTTGCAAGTAGTTTAATTCAAGTCGGTCATATTTTGCAACATAAACGAAATTGAAATAGAATTAATTCAAAAGAGATCGGATTGAATCTCATTGATGTGTGAAGCGGCGTCGTATGCTCGCTATTGCACTTCGTTCCAGCCCTTCACAGTTGGAAGTCTATACGCAAATGGCTCAGTTTGACCAAAGTTTGTGACTGATAGGGACCAGGGATTCTCGACCCTTCGTTTTATAGGGCTCGAACATATTGTTAGAGTTAACCTTTCCGAGGCAGCCCTATGGCATTGGCATCCACAGTAGCCATCTAAAGAAGAGGAGCTTCCTGATTTAGAGCATGGATTTTGCGTTTGATGGCATTCTTCATTCTTCATGGAATCCATGCACCATTCTCCCTTTATGAGATAGTGTCGGAGGTTGAATTTCCATAGTACACTGACATAGTCAGCATGCTGAGTTTTTGCTACAAATTTTGCATGTAGGATGATTTCAATGAATGGGTCCTGACTAGGAGAGATACTAATGTCAACATTATCAAGTTCATTTTAAGGCTACAGGGCCTTGTATACTAGTGAATGATGTATGCCCGATTTCCCAACGTTTGAGCGGTTGGTAATGTCGATTGGATGGTGAGTAGATTAAGATGGGCTCATAGATTGGTGATTATTTCTAATTTTCACCAGGAAGGAGGCTCGCATAAGATAGTTAGGAAGTCCTCTTAGAGTTGTATGCCATGCTTTTAGTCATATGGACGTGGAATGATTAAGATGTGGGCATATGAAGATGGTTCAGTGGTGAACAGCTATGTTTTGAGTTGGCAGAGTAGACAAGCAGGGTAGTCGTCATACTAGCCATCGCACCATAATTGTCAGTTTAGGAGTTTTAAAAGCTGGTCAATTGGAGGAAGTTGCAGTCCACCTTAGAAGCATGATACATTAACCAACTCTAGTTCTTGGCATATTAGCTAGGTTCTCCAGCCTTTGGGAGCACCAGTTGAACAGTATTTCAATACCCATTCCTTGATTGCAACTCAAAAATTGCTACTGTAATCTCCTACTTCCCGTCCAGTCATGGAATGATCAGAATGTTCCTTTATTTAAGTTGAGGTTTGGATTAACTATGCGGGTGCTCTTATTAGGAAATTTGGATCGTACCGATTTTTTTTTAAAATGATGGATACAAAATGTTCGTTCGCATCGATGGTTATGAAATTCGTTGGACTCCATTACAGTGGACTTCATTTCGTATCGATGAGCTCGATGTCACTGGAAATGAACTGATGATTCGCAGTTCGTATCAATGGATATTGGCTTCTGGAGGCGGTGATTTGATGGATTCGAACTGCGTAGTTCATATCGATGCGAAGTGCAGCTGGCTGGATCGATTATCCGATGCACTTCGTACCCATCATTTCGTATCGATCGAATTTCGTATCCATCAGTTTTCGTATCGATATAATTTCGTATCGATCACTTTTCGTATCGATCGATTTTTGCTCCAACTTGATGGATACGAACAGTGATTCCATGATGGATACGAAGTAACTTGATGGACACAAACTAATGAGCCCTGATGGATTCGAACAAGGTCTTCCATTATGGATACGAAGTAGCGCTCCCCGATGGATACGAAATAGTCAATAGGTGATCGATACGAAGAGAGACTATCTGCTGATGGATACGAAAATCACCACATTTACTGGATACGAAAGCATGGATACGAAAACCACCACATTTACTGGATACGAAAGCATGGATACGAAAATGATCATATTTTCATGGATTCGAAAATATGGGTACGAAGAACAGCATATTTTCTGGATTCGAAAACATGGGTACGAAAATGATCATATTTTCATGGATTCGAAAATATGGGTACGAAGAACAACATATTTTCTGGATTCGAAAATATGGGTACGAAAATGATCATATTTTCATGGATTCGAAAATATGGGTACGAAGAACATCATATTTTCTGGATTTGAAAATATGGGTACGGAATTCGTCATATTTTCATGGATACGAAAATATGGATACGAAAAACAGCATATTTTCTGGATTCGAAAATATGGGTACGAAAAACAACATTTTTTCTGGATTCGAAAATATGGGTACGAAAAACAACATTTTTTCTGGATTCGAAAATATGGGTACGGACTTCACGATGAATATGGTTCCTCTTAGATCTAGGGCAATCTGAATAGAATAGAAGGAACCGCTGAACAATAGATCTGGATCTTCTCCTTAGATTTATGCAATCCGATATCGAAAGTAGATCCAATGAACGGGAGAAAAACCGAGTTTTTCTCAGTGAAAGCACCAAAGTGTTTGTACCAAAATTGGACACAACACTCTTCGGATGTGTTTGAAGAGATAAAATGAAGAGAATATTTGTAAAATGAAGCAGATCTAACAAACACACCAATAAACATATAAGAAAATGCATAGAAACATAGAGTTTTAGAGTGGTTCGGTGTATGGCCTACGTCCACTATGAAGTTTCATCACTTTATTGCTTGATATTTGAAGATTACAAGTTTTTATAGCGAAGTACAGTAGATAATAAGCTTAAATTCGAGATCAATAGCAGTAATGGCGTTCTGCAGTGAACGTGACAGAGTCCGGGCATTCTTTTACTTTGAAAATTCTCCGACCCCCTTTCTGAATGACCAGGGGCTCTATTTATAGGCGTAGCATGCTGATATTTCACTGAAAATTCGGGAGACCACTTCTGGCACGTGAGGGGGCCCTCATGCCCGGCCTCAGGAAATTTGGGCCCACTTTGGGATCGATTCGAAGTACGTTCGAATCGATCATAAAATCATCCAATCGAGCTAAAATTTGGTGTGGACATTCTTTAACATGTATGCAAGCTTCTATGAAAATTTCATAACATTTGGACATGTGGATTGTGAGATATGATCGATGCAAGTTGGTCTGTGATCGATACGAAGCAATTTCGAATCGATCAAGATTTGATCCGATTGAGATGAAATTTGGTATGAACATTCCTCATGTTGCCAGTAAGATACTATGAAAATTTGGTGGCATTTGGACTTGTAGATCTTGAGTTATGACCGATGCAAGTTGGTCCGTGATCGATACGAAGCAATTTCGAATCGATCAAGATCCGATTGAGCTGAAATTTGGCGTGAACATTCCTTATGTTGCCAGTAAGCTACTGTGAAAATTTGGTGGCATTTGGACTTGTAGATCTTGAGTTATGATCGATGCAAGTTTGGATTTCTCAACCGTGATCGATCAATATCTTGAGCATACGAACTCCGATTGACTTGAAATTTGGAATGTTGGCTTTCTTAGATTTGCTTGTCATGTCATATAAATTATAGCTTGATCTGGACTAGAATTTTTTTTACCGACATCCATAGCAGACCTATGTAATAACGATCCCCAGGACGAACCATCCTTGGTTTCTAGTCAAGTTCTTGGTGTCACGGCCTTGCCAAAAGGAGGGATAACATTCATAATTATAAACTTGAGGCAACAATATGGCTAGCATGGGATGTCACGTCCCTTCTTATAAAGGCTTTAATAAAGGATTCTAGTTCAAATAACATAAAGCTATAATGCCAAAATCATTGTTCTCATAACATAGAAATATATAGGTTGTAGAACCTATTAATATAGCCATTTACACAAAAAATACATGGACGTCGACATTGACGACATACGTCATCTGTTGTCTAAGTATATTGGCATACGAGAAAAACAACAGCAAAAGAAAGGGGAAAGGGAAAACACCGGATGAAGTATGCAAGTTGGATGCTGAAGCAAACATTTGGTTTGACATCCTCGGATATACCGGACCAGATATCTGATCTGGTGTAACATTAGAATGTCGAAATAGATATCTGGTCCGGCCCAACATTGGAGTGCCGGATCAGATATCTAGTCCATCACAACATAAGGATGTCGGACTAGATATCTTGTCCGGTACAACATAAGGATGCCGGACCAGATATTTAGTCCGACATTGGAACTAGACGCCGGACCAAACATTTGGTCTAGTGCATAGAGTTGCCGGACCCGATGTTTGGTCCGAAAAATCTACATCTCTGCCTCAGGGCAGAGGCGACTCTAAGAACCCCCTCTCGCTGCCAAACCAAAACTAATTGGACGCTATGCCGGTCTAGATTCTCGCTACCGAACCAAAACTAATTGGACGCTATGACGGTCTAGATTCTCGCTACCAAACCAAAACTAATTGGACGCTATGCCAGTCCAGATTCTCACTATAGAACCAGATGTACTTGCTCCGTGCTGGACCAAACTCAAGAAGTTATAGCTCCACCTCAACCCCTCACAACTTCACTCTATAAATACCGGAACTTCCCAACAACATGGGGGAAACTATGAAAAGGAGAGGGAAAACTCTGCTAAGATTCAATCACTCCAGGTACTATAAGTTTTTTCTCTTTCCAATCAGACTTGTAGTTGCAACCAAATCAAAGAGAAATAATAAGATGGACAGTGGACGTAGGCATGTTCTGGCAGAACCACTATAAAACTTTGTGTGGTTTATTTCTTTTAAGTTATTTTCCTATTATGAGCATGTGAATTGTTCTGTGACTGTAATGATTACATGGTGACACACTGAGACATATAAAATAGCATATCAAACAATCTAAAGGCAATTTGACTAGATTCAGACTCGGAGGTGTTTGTCCAATTTTCGTGCAAACATTTTGGTGCTTTCATCGAGAATCGAACTCTCTTACCCACTCTCCTTCCAATCTTAACACATCATTAGAGCATGGCTCCCTCCAGAAGTATGCTGACAAGGGTAAGAACACGGCCACTACTAGTACGCCCTATCCCATCCAAGAGGATCAAGGAAACCAGCCCACCCTACTCAGCTACAAGGTTCAGCTGTCACCCAAGAAGACTTAGATTGGGTTGTGAATGAGATGACCAACTGCTTTGCTACCCAGCAAAAGCTTTAGTGGCCTAGCTCATGACATGCTTAATGGGTAGGGAGGAGTCCACTCATGACATAGAATCTAAAGATGAATCACAATCTGGAGAGTCTCATATGCGGAAAAAATTCACTTCGAATGAAGAGTTCAATCAAGAAGATACAAGTGCTCGTAACCGATCTAGGACTTAGTGCAAAGCTGGGCTTGAGAGAGTGCTAGGAGCTGAGCTGGGCCTGGCCATGGGTGTATCAGGCAAGGACCGACTACAACTGACCCTGTCATACTTTGAGCCAATCAACACCAGTCCAATCTCAACCAAAATTCGGTACGTCATCAATATCAAAGAGAAGCCCTCGCTTCTCCCAGGACTACCCCAAAATTCGAGGAAAGAATAACACGCCTCTTCAGGGAGTATCTCAGGCGTGAACAACACGAAAGTGGTATAGAAGCAAGTGTGTCCAACCCATTCGCCAAGGACATAGAAACAGAAATCGCTCCTTGGGAATGGAAGATGCCTACCATGGATCCTTACAAAGGCACGTCTGACCCAATCATCCATTTACAGTGTCACACTCAACATGTGCTCATGAATGGAGCAACAGAGGGTGTTCGGTGTAAATATTTCCCATTATTCTTATCAGACCTAGCAGCCACATGGTATTGTCGCCTGCCTCATGGCTCTATTAGCTCTTGGGAAATGTTGAAGGAAAGATTCATAAATCAATTCCAAATCTATGTGGAACGGCACAAGGATGTGTGTTCCTTATCAGACGTGGAACAAAACGTCGAAGAGCCGCTACAACAATATCTTACCCGCTTTAACGCTGCTCCAGCAGCAGTGCAGGACGCCGATGAGAGGATTACCCTGATGGCACTATGTAGAGGCATCCACCCGGATTCCAAACTCACAAGAAGGTTAACAAATAAGAAACCCCTAACCCTTTAGGATTTCTTTCATGAGGCTGGGAAGTACATGAGACTGGAGGAAGCGGTGGCCAGTAAAGACTTCCAACGTCCAAGGAAATGTGGTAGCTCCGCCCCAAGGGGAAGGTAAAAAGCAGAATAGTGAAGTTAAAGGTGGAAACCAAGGCAATACTGGGAGTGAAAAAGGTAATAAGCGGCGATACCGACTCGGACCAAGATTCGACTTATACGCACCTCTGAACCACACAGTTAAGAACACTACAAATCTACTCAACACGAGTTGAAATACAAACGCTCTCCATACAAAAAAGAATCAGAGGCCGCAATTAGAATAGGGAGATATTGTCGCTTCCACGAGCCTCATGGACATAACACCGAAGAATGCCAACATTTACGGGATCCCATTAAAGAATATATATGGAAAAAAAAGCTGGAGCGATACGTGTAGAAAGACTACAATTTCTTGCTCCGGCCCGTGAAGGATCTGGACAACCTTCGCAAGGAAATAATAGGGAGGAAGCAGGTGCAAACCACCCTAATCAGGAAAAGATAACTATCCACACCATGTCTGTAGGCCCACATATAGCTCACAGAAGTTGAACTGAGATGGGGAGAAACAGAAAATCCTTAAAGGATAGTGGAGGGTACGTTAATTTCATAACTGAAGGTCGCATCGCAAAGCAGAGAAAAATAATTGACATAATCTTCAATGATAAAGATTTGGTTGGAAAACAGTTCCCTCACACTGACACCTGGTTATCTCCACCTGGATCGGCCCGGCCGAGGTGTTTCGCATCTTGGTCGATACAGGAAGCTCGGTGAATATTTTATTCAAATATGCATTCAATAAAATGAAGTTATCAATAAAAGATGCATCTCCATGCCATAAACCTTTACATGGATTCACCGGAGAGGCCACAATGCCTCTTGAACAATTGGACTTGTTTATTGAGCTTGGATGTCACCCCCGATCAGTTATGTGGAAGTAAACATTCATACTGGTGGATGGGCATTCCACCTACAACACCTTCTTGGGAAGACCCGCTTTGTCAGACTTCCAAATAGTATTAGCACCGTGGTGTTTGAAAATGAAATTCCCGACCGATAACGGAATAGGAGAGGTGGAAGGATACCAAGATGTGGCTCATGATTGTTATGTGACCGAACTTTGCCAAAACAAGAAAAAGGAAAAGGGAAAAGGTATGGTGGTCATCCTCTATGCCAAATGTTCGAAAGCATAGCAATCAAAGAAGGCCCCTCCTCTTAAATATACATGTGACCCATTCAGTGAATTGGACCCTAGAGATAAAGAGGAGGAAGTCAACACCCGACCTGTTGAGGCTATGAAGCATGTGACAGTAGTTGAACATGACAAAATAAAGCTTTTAAAGGTAGATTCTCAACTAAATTTGGACCTCAAAATTCAGCTGATAGGATCGTACAAGGGAACTTAGATGTATTCTTATGGACACACAAGGAAATGGTGGGGATATCCCTGGAGATAGCTTGCTATGCTCTAAATGTTGACCCAACCAAGGTCCCTATCAAGCAAAGGAAAAGAAGCATAGAGGTAGAGCGATCAACTACTCTCAACGAGGAAGTAAAGAACCTGCTCGCCGATGGTTTCATCCGTGAAGCCATTTACCCATAGTGGATCTCAAACCCGGTGATGGTGAAGAAACCTAATGGAAAGTGGCGAACATGCATTGACTTCTCCAACCTCAATGATGCTTGCTTAAAGGACTGTTTCCCTTTGCCCCGAAACAACTGATTGTTGGATGTAACCGTGGGGCATGAATTATTATCCTTCATGGACGCGTATTTGACATACAACCAGATTCCCATGCACATGCCAGATCAAAAACGCACTAACTTCATTACGTACCTAGGCTTGTACTGTTACATGGTCATGCTGAAATGACCCTCAAAATTTTACCATAATTTTTCAAGGATTTTTTTCAATCAATTATCCAGGATCCAAATTTCAACTAATATAAATATATCTGTGTATTCATAAAGATATCCGCATACATATGAGGATGCATGTGTCCCTCTTGTTTAAATCAGAGTTATGGTAAACAAGAGCATATTTTGTTTGATTTGAATTTGAATCAATCTATCCATATTTAATTTCCATATTCTTTTTGATATTTGTAATATATGAGTAAATCCTGCTCATATTTATTCACAATAATTTTGATCATTCTAACTATGATTTACTAATAATTTGTCTTGATAAGACAATCTCAGAATACATGGCCTTTTCATAGTGTAGTTCAAATGCTTGATATTTGATTAAGGCCAGAAAATGATATTTATATTTATCATTTTCAATTTATGGTTTTCTTTGAAACTCACCTGTTCTTGACCCAATCAATAAGAAACACTTTGTATTGATCATTTGCGTACCAGTTTTTGAGTTTTCTGTGACTAGGGTACTGGACTTGAAAGTGTTTAAAAAGTGGTGCAATCCCTGGATTTTGGGTGAACCAGGGTTTGAATGCAGAGTGCTCCCTGGTTTGATAATACAAACCAGTCAAAGTGCATATTGTCTATAGTATTTGAAAGAGAGTTTTGGTGAAACACTTGCTAAATGAACAAAGGGTTATGAAATGCATTTTACTATCAAAATACAGACCAACATGATCAACCAAGTCTCTATTCTCTTGAAGCTTGTTAACCCTTGTGACTGTGTCAACCAGACACTCCAATCATGTCAATTGAAATGCCATTCATTTGCAAAGTACTTGAAGCCTTTTTAAGATATATATACACTTCTCAAAACAACTCACAAATGGACTTGAACTCTTTTACAAAATATTTCAATGAAAAGTAAGTAAATACTTAAAAGAATAATCCAAGCTAAAACCAGATTTTACCCCAAAACTTAATGCTTTTAAACGACTCAAGATTGACTAATACATAATATAGGTTATGTAAGACAATTGCTCAAATATATATATATATATATATATATATATATATTTCTTTTTCAGATTTTCATAGATAATACTTTAAGCCTATTTTCTTGTTCACAATGCAGATAATCCTTCAGTTCTCAAACCTTAACACATAACAAAATTCAACAGAAACAACTAGCTTAATCAAACATAACAAGTTCATTACATAACAGGAAATTTAAAAACACAAATTTTCATGAATACATGCAGATAAATCATCATATGCTCTTATTAAAAACTAGCAAGCATGCTCATTCATTCTTTCTCATTAGCCATAACTTTCCTTCCTACTTAGGTCCTGCATTCCCTAAAAGAGCATTAGTGCCTGCCTCATTTTAAAATGAGACACCCCCATATGCCATGAGCAAACAAGGGTCAGATCTATGATCTGGTGTGAGCAACAACAATATATCCATAACATTAAGCAAATAAGTGATACATGAGTACTTTCTTGTTGCTTATGCAATTTCTTTAATCAACTATCATACCATGTTTTAGATAAATTTTGTGCAAGTATGATAACTTCATCAATCAACCATGTACACATACATAATTATGCAAACATGCACATTAATCAGTAGCATATAGATGCACTGGAACAACCATGGTTCCATTCCAAACAATCTAGGAAATACTCATGTTCCTATTTCATCATTTATGGGTTGTTTATATATCAATTTAAATCCTAGCCTCATATGCTATCAAGGAATCATAGGGACACATTGCAATGAACTAATTCACATCATTGCACAAAGATCTCAGGGATTGAACAAACCATGTGCCAACTTGCATACTTCAAATATGAGAAGCATTCCAGCAGCCTTCTTGGCTCACCATCCCTAGTTATTTACTAATTGTATTTGTTTAATCCTATCATCGGATAGCTAAGTGAACATGTCACTGTGTACATGAAACACCCCATACATCTTGCAAGCGTATTTTTCAAAAGCAAGCAGATAATCATTTTCAAGGACATTGCCATCGGATGTCTTGACTTTGAATCAAATATAAGAATATTTACAACTGAGAATAGAGACATGGCATGTTAAGTTATTATGATTTTAAGTAACTATGGTTGAACCAGATTCAAGATCTAGATTAATCATAATTTTTGACTTGTGGGTTTGCTATTTGATTAGGGGATTAGCGCATAAAGATCTCTATTGCACCCCTAATTCCTTTTTCTTAAGCCTCAGCACTTATACAAAGTATAATGCAACTCATATTATTTTCTCTATTGAAAATTTCATGCCATTGTTCCATATCAGTTGTAAGTACTCTTCCCATAATTTCAAGGTTTTGTGCCTTTGCTTTTCCAAGTGTAATAAAACAATGGCATGTACATCCATAATAAACATCATATCAGATCAAAACCATCCAAAGAACTTCCATAAGATATCTAATAAGACTATGTTCAGCAAAACCATAAATATGCAAATAACAACGTAAAAGTTTGGCTGCCTCATACCAGGACTTAATTCCATGAATTTAGCGAGATTACTCACCTAAGTACTTCCTTCTATTTGATCCAGAAAACCCTTGAATGCTTTTCCTTCCTTTTAAATATTTTCTTCCTTTCTTATTTTTAAGTATCTCGGGTAAATAATTTTCTGGTCATAACTTCTTATTTATATGAATATTTTTCACTAGGGTTTTATCAAGATAAAATTCCATTTTTTTCCTGGCTAACAGATGACATTTTGCATTTGCATTTTCACATTTCCCATCCTTAATACCCCGGGCTACATTAGTTGGTTATGGTCAGTGCTTTCCTCTTTTTGCTTTTCAGAAAATGGCTATTTTTGAATACCTCTCCACTTACTCAAGTCATGTTAAAAGTGTGACTTAGCTATATTTTATACATTTATTCATTTTTGGAAATCCTCGTTTCTATTTTTTACCTACACATACATGCTTACTTGTATTGTGTCTCATGTCATTTTGATGTTATTTTTCTTGCTTAGCTTTAACATATTTCTACTCAAAGAAAAGTATACATGTGTGTGTGTGTGTGTGTATATATATATATTTATATATATTTATTTAATTTTCCTTGCTTCACAGAAAAATATATATACATATACATATATTTCATATTTATAACTTGATTAGGTCTGGGTTAAAGATCCAGTGCTTTAAGTAAGAATTTACTTTCTTACTCAAATAAAATATTTTCTGCCTTTCATTTCAAAATAATCCATATGACCCAGAGACAAAATATCTACACTTGGGTTAATAATTCACATTTCAAAATCATATTTGAAATGCTTTCTTTCCCTTTTTTTTCAGGAATTTTGGATCCTTCCTTGTGCCGTTTCCAGTGTGCATGTGCACACATATCCTTGCACATTATTCAATCTCAGAAATTCCACCATGATTAAATCTAAATATTTCAAAACTAAATTATTTCACTAAAATAATTTTTCACAAAATTTTGGGGTATTACATTCAGCCCTCCTTTTAGGAACTGTGTCCTCACAATTTTCTAATACTTATAACATGTATCTACTGAATCTAGAAAATTTATCAAACACATGCATAAGCAAACAAATTCAACCGTAGCAACTATACATATTAAATTTTCCAAAAATTTTAAAATTACCTTTAATTTGCAAAATGCTTAGGATAATCCATCCTAATCTTGTCCTCTAACTCCCATGTACGATCATTAGGATCAAGACTCCACTGGACCTTTACGAGTTTCAAAGTTTTGCTTCTCAATTTCTTTTCTTCTTTAGCTAAGATCCCTACTGGTTCTTTCTCATAAACCAAATTAGGATTGATCTGGACTTGGGTAGGCTTTTCCAGAATTTCTTCCTTATCATGTACCCATCTTATAAGTTGTGACACATGGAATACATTGTGCATTGCTTTCATTTCTTTTGGCAGCTCCAATTTGTATGCTAATGAGCCTACTCTTTCCAGAATTTTATAGGGCCCAACATACCTTGGTGTGAGCTTTCCTTCCTTGCCAAATCTCAAAACCTTTTTCATAGGTGAAACCTTGATGAAAACAAAGTCACCCACTTCATATTCCACCTGCTTTCTTTTCATATCTGCAAATTTCTTCTGCCTGTCTTGAGCTGCTGCTATCCTCTTCCTTACTAGCTCAATTTTCTCTGTAGTCTCTTTTATATACTCAGACCCTAAGACAGCTCTCTCTCCTGTCTCTACCCCACATATAGGTGATAAGCATGGCTTGCCATATAAGGCTTCAAATGGTGCCATCCCTATAGTGCTTTGATAACTATTATTATATGTAAACTCAGCTAAATGGAGATGGTCCTCCCAGTTGCCTCCAAAATCCAGTGCACATGCCCTCAATAAGTCTTCTAAAACTTTGTTCACCACCTCAGTTTGTCCATCTGATTGTGGATGATATGCAGTGCTTAAGCATAATTCACTTCCCGTGGCCTCTTGAAAACTTTTCCAAAATCTTGATGTGAAAATTATATCCCTATCACTCATAATAGTTTTGGGAATGCCATGCAATCTTACCACTTCCTTCATGAACACTTGAGCCAACTTTGGTGCATTCCTCTCCGATTTCACTGGGATAAAGTGTGCCATTTTAGTTAACCTATCTACTATTACCCATATACTTGTGTTTCCTCTTTTTGATCTAGGCAGGCCATCTATGAAATCCATAGATATATCCTCTCATTTCCACTGTAGTATGCTAAGAGGTTGTAACAATCCTGATGGTCTTTGTGTCTCTGCCTTGACTTGTTGGCAAGTCATACATTTTGCAACATGTTTAGCTACATCTGACTTCATTCCCTTCCACCAATAATTCCTTTTTAGATTTTGATACATCTTTGTACTTCCTGGGTGTATGGAGTACTTACTCCTATGGTATTCATTTAATGTTTCTTCCTTCAACTCCATGTTATCTGGAACACATATTCTATTTTTGTTCCTTATGTAAACATTTTTATCAATATGGTAATTTATCACTTCTTCCCCTTTTGATATGAGAATTTTCTTCTCTAATAGGTCTGGGTCTTGTTCTTGCATTTTTCCTATCTTCAAAATTAAATCTGATTGTAAGGTTATTAAACTCAGTCTCCCTTTACTCTCATCTCCTTCAGTTGTCACCATGTGTATCTCACTGCTTGCTTCAATTTCTAAGTCAGCAAGTATAGATGAATCCTTAAATTCTTCCATCATCAACATGGCTACCTTAGCATGTTGTCTATTCAAGGCATCTGCAACCTTGTTTGCTTTACCTGGTGGATAAAGTATGTCTAGGCATAGAAAGCAGAAACTCCACCCATCTATGTTGCCTCATGTTCAAATCTTTTTGTCAGAAAAGATATTTCTGTGTCTTATGATCTGCGTACAAATTAAATTTGGCACCTAATAAGTAGTGTTTTCAAAGCTTCAATGCATACACCACTGCTGCTAACTCAAGATCATGGGTTGCATATCTGGTTTCATGTGGTTTTAATTATCTGGATGCGTAGGCTATTACTTGATCTTGCTGCATCAACACCGCTCCTAGCCCAGAACCACTTGCATTAATGTACACAATTAAATCCTCATTTCCTTCAGGTACCCTTAATACTGGTGCATTAACTAAAGCTTCTTTTATCTTGATAAAAGCTTGTTCACATTTTTCAGTCCATACAAATGCTTGATTCTTTCTGGTTAAATTAGTAAGTGGTGATGACATTTTGGAAAAATCTTTTATGAATCTCCTATAATATCCTGCCATCCCCATGAATGATCTAACTTCACTCACTGTGCTAGGTCTTTTCCATGCTTGGATAGCTACAACTTTGTTGGGGTTCACAGAAATTCCTTTAGCAGAAATGACATGACCAAGAAAATGTACCACCTCTTTCCAAAATGCACATTTTGAAAATTATGCCTTTTACTCTTTTTCCCTCAATCTAGACAAAACCAGGTGCAAATGATTTTCATGCTCTTCTACTGTTTTAGAATAAATTAAAATATCATCAATAAAAATTAGCACAAACTTGTCCAGATAATCCCTGAATATCCTATTCATTAAATCTACAAAATATAAGGGGGCATTTGTCAACTCGAATGGCATAACCATAAACTCATATAAACCATACCTAGTGTTAAATGCAGTGTACTTAACACTTGAGTCTTCAACTTTCATCTGATGGAACCCAAATGTTAAGTCTAATCTAGAGAATACCTTCGCTCCACTGAGTTGATAAAAAAGATCATCAATCCTAGGCAATGGGTATTTATTCTTGATGGTAACCTTATTTAACTCCATGTAATCTATGCACATCCTCAAAGTACCATCATGCTTCCTTACAAACACTACTGGAGCACCCCCAGCATGAGTTGCTTGGTTCACTTGGCCCCATTATGGTGGGTTTCTTAATTATTGGCCTTGCTCCTCGAATGAGGTTGATTTGAAACTCCACTGGTTTATGGTGTGGAACACCCTTAACCTCCCCAAACACATCTAAATATTCATTGACTATGGGAATTTCTTCAATGGAAGGTTCACTGAATTCCTTTTCCAAGTCAATTAAATGATATAATTTTCTTTCTTTAGCTACTTCACATAAAATTGTGATTCTCTGGCCACTAAGGTTTTGCAATGATATGGTGGATGAATCTAAATTAATTATGGCTTTAAATCGCCTTAACCAGTCTATCCCCAATATAACACCTATATTTGGGTAGTTTAAAACATATAAATTGGAAATAAAAATATTTCCTCCTATGTTTAATTCCACATCCACACAAATCATATTTAAAACACTAGAACTCCACAGTGGACTTTGTACAAACAATGGGGTTTCAACCAATATGCAGTTCAGTTTTAGCATTTTAACTATTTCACAAGAAATTAGAGAATGAGTTGCCCCAGTATCATATACTACTGCTATGGGTATGGTACAGATAAGTAGTGTACCTTCCACTTAACCATGATTTCAGCACTAGTCTCCACTATGGATTTGCTTTTGCCTTCCAGATTTGCCAATTTTCCTTTCTGTTTGTACTCAGGACAATTTCTCTTCATATGCCCCTCTTTCCCACATAGGTAGCACTTGAAGGCTCCTCTTTTTAATTCTGGGCACCTTGGTTTGATGTGTCCCTCCTTTCCACAATGATGGCAAACCAATTTCTTCTTAGCATCATTGGCCTTGGTGTCACTGGCCTTTTTGTTATCTGTTTCCTCTTTCTTCTTGTCATAAGGGTGGTATCTTCCCTTATTCTTCTTGTTATTGTTGTTCCTAAAATTTCTATACTTCTCTCTTTCCTTGTCATGCTGCTCAAATTTCAAAGCCAGATCTATTACTTGATCAAAAGTCTTATCAGCATATGGTAACATGGCCCTGCTAAGTCCTGGGTTCATACCTTTAATATACCTATCAATTTTGGATGCTTCATCAGCCACTAGCCATATTTGGATAATACCTCAAATTTTTGAGTATACTCAGTGACATTCAAAGTTCCTTGTCTGAGTCTAATAAACTCTTCAAGTAATGTGGTCTTAGCTGATGCTGGTACAAACCTTGCCTCCAACATCTCCTTGAATTGATTCCAAGTGATTTCATTTTCAATCCTCTCAACTACGATCACCTCCCACCAGCCTAAAGCTACTCCTTTCAGCTATCTTGAAGCCACTTGCCTCTTCCTTTGATCAACAAGCTGCATGTCATTGAAAATCCTATCCATTGTTCTCAACCATGCTTGAATTTCTATCACATTCTCAGTCCCTTCAAAACTCTTGCCTCCAAGTTTGTATAAGCCTTTAGTAGTTTTGAAAGTTCCTCATGTGGATTCTCAGGCCTATGCCCAATTCAATCCCTTAAAACCCTCACAAACTCCTGCATATCAAGCATCTGTGGTACACTTGTTCCTGCATTGTGATGAGATCCCCTTCCTACCATGGTTTGATAACTAGGTTATGGGCAGATGGGATTAGTATATTGTGAGTATTCTCTATAATTAGTATTTTCCTACCTAGATTATTTCATCCAAAACAAACAGACATAATATATTTCTATAGTACTCAACAATCAATGCAACCATTTGCTCTGATACCAAATGAAATGACCCTCAAAATTTTACCTTAATTTTTCAAGGATTTTTTTTCAATCAATTATCCAGGATCCAAATTTCAACCAATATAAATATATCTATGTACTCATAAAGATATGCACATACATATGTGGATGCATGTGTCCCTCTAGTTTAAATCAGAGTCATTATAAACAAGAGCATATTCTGTTTGATTTGAATTTGAATCAATCTACCCATAATTAATTTCCATATTCTTTTTGATATTTGTAATATATGAGTAGATCCTGCTCATATTTATTCATAATAATTTTGATCATTCTAACTACGATTTACTAATAATTTGTCTTGAAAAGACAATCTCAGAATACATGGCCTTTTCATAGTATAGTTCAAATGCTTGATATTTGATTAAGGCCAGAAAATGATAATTATATTTATCATTTTCAATTTATGGTTTTCTTTGAAACTCACCTGTTCTTGACTCAATCAATAAGACACACTATGTGTTGATCATTTGCATACCAGTTTTTGAGTTATTTGTGACTAGGGTACTAGACCTGAAAGTGTTTAAAAAGTGGTGCAATCCTTGGATTTTGGGTAAACTAGGGCTTGAATGCAGAGTGCTCCCTGGTTTGATAATACAAACCAGTCAAAGTGCATATTTGTCTATAGTATTTGAAAGAGATTTTTGGTGAAACACTTGCTAAATAAACAAAGGGTTATGAAATGCATTTTACCATCAAAATACAGACCAACATGATCAACCAAGACTCCATTCTCTTGAAGCTAGTTAACCCTTGTGACTGTGTCAACCAAACACTCCAACCATGTCAATTGAAATGCCATTCATTTGCAAAGTACTTGAAGCCTTTTAAGATATATACACTTCTCAAAACAACTCACAAATGGACTTGAACTCTTTTACGAAATATTTCAATGAAAAGTAAGTAAATACTTAAAAGAATATTCCAAGTTAAAACCAGATTTTGCCCCAAAACTTAATGCTTTTAAACGACTCAAGGTTGACTAATACATAATATAGGTTATGTAAGATAATTTCTCAAATATATATATATATGTATGTATGTATGTATATTTCTTTTTCAGATTTTCATAGATAATACTTTAAGCCTGTTTTCTTGTTCACAACGCAGATAATCCTTCAGTTCTCAAACCTTAACACATAACAAAATTCAACAGAAACAACTAGCTTAATCAAACATAACAAGTTCATTACATAACAGGAAATTTAAAAACACAAATTTTCATGAATACATGCAGATAAATCATCCTATGCTCTTATTAAAAACTAGCAAGCATGCTCATTCATTCTTTCTCATTAGCCATAACTTTCCTTCCTACTTAGTCCTGCATTCCCTGAAAGAGCATTAGTGGCTGCCTCATTTTAAAATGAGACACCCCCATATTCCATGAGAAAACAAGGGTCAGATCTATGATCTGGTGTGAGCAACAACAATATATCCATAACATTAAGCAAATAAGTGATACATGAGTACTGGCTTGTTGCTTATGCAATTTCTTTAATCAACTATTATACCATGTTTCAGATAAATTTTGTGCAAGTATGATAACTTCATCAGTCAACCATGTACACATACATAATTATGCAAACATACACATTTATTAGTAGCATATAGATGCACTGGAACAACCATAGTTCCATTCCAACCAATCTAGGAAATACTCCTGTTCCTATTTCATCATTTATGGGTTGCTTATATGTCAATTTAAATCCTAGCCTCATCCGCTATCAAGGAATCACAGGGACACATTGCAATGAACTAATTCACATCATTGCAAAAAGACCTCAGGGCTTGAACAAACCATGTGCCAACTTGCATACTTCAAATATGACAAGCATTCCAGCAGCCTTCTTGGCTCACCATCCCTAGTTTATTTACTAATTGTATTTGTTTAATCCTATCATCGGATAGCTAAGTGAACATGTCACCGTGTACATGAAACACTCCATATATCTTGCAAGCATATTTTTCAAAAGCAAGCAGATAATCATTTTTAAGGACATTGCCATCAGATGTCTTGACTTTGAATCAAATATAAGAACATTTGCAACTGAGAATAGAGACATGGCATGTTAAGTTATTATGATTTGCAAGTAACTATGGTTGAACCAGATTCAAGATCTAGCTTAATCATAATTTTTGACTTGTGGGTTTGCTATTTGATTAGGGGCTCAACACATAAAGATCTCTATTGCACCCCTAATTCCTTTTTCTTAAGCCTTAGCACTTATACAAAGTATAATGCAGCTCATATTATTTTCTCTATTGAAATTTAAATGCCATAGTTCCATATCAGTTGTAAGTACTCTTCCCATAATTTCAAAGTTCTGTGCCTTAGCTTTTCTAAGTATAATAAAATAGTGGCATGTACATCCATAATAAACATCATATCAGATTTGAACCATCCAAAGAACTTCCATAAGATATCTAATAAGATTATGTTCAGCAAAACCAGAAATATGCAAATTACAACATAAAAGTTTGGCTGCCTCATATCAGGACTTAATGCCATGAATTTAGTGAGATTATCACCTAAGTACTTCCTTCTATTTCATCTAGAAAACCCTTGAATGCTTTTCATTCCTTTTAAATATTTTCTTCCTTTCTTATTTTTAAGTATCTCGGGTAAATGTTTTTCTGGCCATAACTTCTTATTTATATGAATATTTTTCACTAGGGTTTTATCAAGATAAAATTCCATTTTTGTCTTGGCTAACATCAGGCATTTTGTATTTTCACTTTTCCCATCCTTAATACCCTGAGCTACATTAGTTGGTTATGGTCAGTGCTTTCCTTTTTTGGCTTTTTAGAAAATGGCTATTTTTGAATACCTCTCCACTTACTCAAGTCATGTTAAAAGTGTGACTTAGCTATATTTTATACATTTACTCATTTATGGAAATCCTCTTTTCTATTTTTTACCGACACATACATGCTTACTTGTATTGTGTCTCATGTCATTTTGATGTTATTTTTCTTGCTTAGCTTTAACATATTTATACTCAAAGAAAAGTATACATGTGTGTGTATATATATATATATATATATAATTTTCCTTGCTTCACAGAAAAACAGATATACATATACATATATTTCATATTTATAACTTGATTAGGTCTGGGTTAAAAATCCAGTGCTTTAAGTAAGAATTTACTTTCTTACTCAAATAAAATATTTTCTGCCTTTCATTTCAAAATAATTCATATGACCCAGAGACAAAATATCTACACCTGGGTTAATAATTCACATTTCAAAATCATATTTGAAATGCTTTCTTTCCCTATCTTTTTCAGGAATTTTGGATCCTTCCTTGTGCCATTTCTAGTGTGCATGTGCACACATATCCTTGCACATTATTCAATCTCAGAAATTGCACCATAATTAAATCTAAATATTTCAAAACTAAATTATTTCATTAATATAATTTTTCACAAAATTTTGGGGTATTACACATGCCCTTTGGGCTTAAAAACGCTAGTGCTACCTATCAATGTTTGGTTCACAAAATGTTCGAATGAAAAATTGGCCACTCCATGGAAGTCTATGTTGACGACATGCTTATGAAGTCAAGAAGAGTAATGAATCATTTGAGCAACCTAGACGAGATGTTCCAAGTATTGCCTAAATATCAAATGACGCTAAACCCTCTAAAATGCTCTATTGGGGGTGTCATTGGGTAAGTTCTTAGGTTTTATCATACATGCAAGAGGGATAGAGGCGAATCCTGAAAAGGTACAAGTTTTGAAGGATATTAAAATCCCAGAAACATGAAGGGAAATGCAAAGCCTAAATGGGAAGTAGCCGCTCTTAGCATATTTACATCCAAAGAAACTGATAGGTGTGTCCTGTTCTTTGAATCCCTCAAAAGAGACAATTGGAAATTTGAATGGACTAACAAGTGCTACTCTGCCTTCCAAAATCTACTCGAACATCTGCAGAAGCCTCCAGTACAATCCACTCCGATGGATGGAGAGAGCCATCACTTATACCTGGTTGTATCCCCTCACACCCTAAGTGCAGCACTAGTACGAGAAGATGAGCACATCAAGAGACAGATATGCTTCATTAGCAAGAGATTCATGGGCACATAAGCTAGATACCCTAAGATCGAAAAACTGATGTACTGCCTGCTTATAGCATCTTGGAAATTATGGCCCTACTTCCAATCTCACTGAATTATGGTTTTGATCAATCTACCTCTAAGACAAGCTCTACATAAACCAGATATGTCAGGGCGTCTATTGAAGTGGTTTATTGAGCTAAGCCAATATGACATCACCTACCATCCGTGCATCGCAATTAAAGGACAGGCCTTGGACGATTTCATAGCTGAATTTACAATACGAGATGACGACACAAAAGTAAAAATTGAGGAAGCAATCAAATGGAATTTGTTCGTTGATGGAGTGTCAAATGAGCTTGGCTCGGGGGTAGGAGTCATAATAGTCACGTCCCGAGGAAGAAAGTTATGTTGTACACTAAGACTAGAATTCGTTGCAACCAATAATGAAGCTGAATTTGAAGCAGTGATAACCGGCCTAAAGATCATTAAAGAGATAGGAGTTAGATCTGTATGTATTCATAGTGACTCTCAGTTGATTATGAACCAGATCCTCGGGGAATTCTAGATTCGGGGATAGAAGCTCACGTCTTACCTCAAAAAGGCCAAAACCCTCCTCAATGAGCTAGACTACTATGTAATCAAACACGTCCCGCTAGTACTAAATCAAAACGCAGACTATAACAGCCTGATATTTTCAGCCATTCGTATCTATACATGTCGGACTGGAATTGCTCAAAATACCATATTATTAATTTATATTGGACAAAACTCAGCATATACAATAAATAAATAATCACAGAATCATAGACACAGAGCAATATAACAATAAGCAGCGGAAACGAAAGAATAGTAGTTCATGAAGCTGTTATATATACAACAGAGTTAAGTAAGATACAACAGAAGTCTAATATACATAGAAATCTCCATACAATAGTCAAATATAAGATCTAAATACACCACTGGAATCAACTGAATAACTGAAAGATGAATCGATAGTTGGATCCCCAAGCGATGCTCCAAACTCCAAAGGTGACTCTCGAATACTGTGACACTCAATCTGACCCGAGCGTAAAGCAAAACACAAAACACTCGAGTCATGATTAACATTCTTATATTAGTAAATCTAACTCAAGTGAAATATCAACTGAAATACAAGTAACTCAAAGGATATTTGGGATAACCATCCTCTAAGTATCTGTTAAACTATCTACTATGTAGTAATATACACTATTATAATAATATCTATAGCAAAGAAGACTATTAAAATAGCCTTAAGGCATTACTCATTTCCCCCTTAACACATTTTTATATATTCCCATAGTCTATACAGTACCATAACTTCCCATAAACTGGGCTTATCAAAGGATAGTCCATAGGTATGGTACAAAACAAACGTGTAGTGTCTTGCTAAGGTAGGTGACATGGCACAACTAGGCAATGCCAGGGTGGATATACCAATTACACTTTCGGGCTAGTGGTAATGCATAGCAACAACTACTTCCACATCGAGCCACACTGCCAAATCAAAGGTGCACACCAAATCAATCACCAAGTAATAGAATGACATACAAAGAAGTATGTCCAATCGGAGGAGCTACTCACTTGGCCCGTCGATTGCTCCTGTTTTAGCCACCTTAAGCCAACTCACGGGAGTCGGGTCCACGTATATACCTCATAGAGGATCGTCGCCACCATCCTATTTCATTCTGGGATCTCCACCGCATACACGATTATTAAAGTGGTTTTCGACATTGGCAGAGAGTATGACAATACCCGACCTCGGTCTCTTTAACAACCCAACGTTATTATAACACCGTGATCATTTCAAAATAGTTTATACTTCAAAACCAAAATATCATTGCCATTTCAAAACCATATCAATACGATATCATTTCCATTTCAAATACATCCATTTCCAAAAATCATAGCACTTCAAAGTTATAACACTTTTGAAATTATAAAGCTTCTAAAACCATAACACTTTAGAATTCATAACTTAGAAATCATAATACTTTGGAAATCATTTCACTTTGGAAATCATAATTTAGAAATCATAATACTTTGGAAGTCATAACACTTTGGAAATCATAATTTAGAAATCATAATACTTTAGAAGTCATAATACTTTGGAAATCATAATACTTTGGAAAACCACAAAACTTTGGAAATCGTAATTTAGAAATCATAAAACTTTGGAAAACCACAACACTTCCCACTTAACCGGTTTGGATATTAAAATAGTGTATAAAAATAAAATAGTTTATAAAAAATAAAGTAGTTTATATAAAGTAATTATAGGTTGAAATAGTTTAAAATAAAATAGTTAGTATATAAAAATAGTTTATATTAAAAATGATTTATATTAAAATATTTTATATTAAAATAATTTATATTAAAAATATATAAATAGTTTTAAATATAATTTTAAAAATACTTTATATAATAAAATAGTTTCCTCAAATTTCACAAATCGTTTCAAATCAAATCGCATTCCAAAATTCAAATTTAATTCAATCTCAATTCATCAATTTTAACAAAATTCAGTTTCTCAATAAACCATTTCAAATTATATCGATTTCAAATACAGATTTTTTTTAATCCACAAAATAAACCATTTCAATTTTAATATATTTCAAAGTTTTAAATATTCAAACATTTCAAAATTAGATTTGATAATTTCATATATATAAATATAAATATATATATATATATATATATATACCAAATTCACTTTACTATTATTTATTTTGAAATATTTACTTAATCATTCAAATAACATTTAAATAAAACTTCAACTTTCAAATTTTAATAAAAATAAATATACTATTTTATTTATGTAAATTTGAAATATTCATTTAAATCACTTTTAATCAAAATCAAGTTATAAAATCATATCTTTAAAATCCCAAATCTAATAAATTTCAAATCAAACTTATTTCAGTATAATTCTTAAATAAATTCAATTTCAAACCAATTTCTATTTCTCTTTCCGACCTGAATTTTATTAAATCATTATATACTCTATATTTTAAAACATAAATTTTAAATAAATACTTAAACATATTATATATTAATTAAATCAACTTTATTAAATCAACTTTAATGATTCAAATCTTATTATTAAACTTATTTTATATATATTTTAAAATTTTAAAATTGTAAAATTGTTAGTAAAGTCTTAAAATTTATAATTCCAAAACTAACTTATAATTTTAAAATTTTCAAAACATATAATTTTCAAAATCAAAATGAAAACTGTTATAAAATAACATATGTATATATATATCTTAAAATCAATATTTAATAAAACCAAAATATTCATTTCAAAATCTTGGAAATCAATTCAATATATATATATATATATATATATATATTGACCAGTGAGGTCTGTATATAATTTTCTATCCTGTGGTCAAGTGATACGGGTACTTATCATTTCTTTAAATATATATACGGGTATATACCATTTCAACCGGCAATCCGAAATTCAATTCAAATGAATATCGCTTGGGTTTATCATTTCAACCCATAACGATTTTCTCCTATTCTATAGATCGTTCAGGTATGTATCATTTCAACCCATAGTGAATTCTATACTAACAGGGAACTTGCAGAGTGATAACAGATATGATAATAATATAACAGGCATATATCATCAATATAAATTACAGAAAATGGTGTCAGATGTCATAGGTAAACAGTTATTGATAATGACATATTTATAACAATTTAAGTAACTAACATCAACATATTTCAATTGTCATTTCAATTGAAATCAAATTTAATAAATATAAGAACGTTAATCGTAAGTGATTGCTCACCTTTCGAGGCTAGAGAGATTTGACAAAGAAATAAGCTATGAATTCTAAAGCAACGCTATATGTACATGATTTGCTGAAGAAAACAGGCACGATGGACAAAGCTGATAAATAGGAATCGATGAGAACTAGTTAGAATCAGTTTTGATATAAACTAAAACAAAATATGTACTATTTTACATATTATTTCCTTAAACCAATATTGATTTAAAAAGACAAAATAAAATCTTTATATACATATACATATATATATATATATAAATATCTTATGTACACTCTTATATACTATAATATATAAACTGCTTGATGTATAATTGTATAACTTGAGTAAAAAATTAACATATTATATACATAACTAATATATATAACTTATTATATATATTGAAGCTATTACTAAAATCCATTTAACAGATCTGAACAAAGTTATATATATACATCTTTAAACAATACATATATATATAACAATAAATTTTGAACCAATACATTTAAAACTTAACAGTTTAACATATATGTTTATATAAATTATGAAATCAAACAAGAAACCAAAATCTAAGACTAATATATATATATATATATATATATATATGTGTGTGTGTGTGTGTGTGTGTGTGTGTGTATAAACATTATATGTTATATTTAAGACAGCATATATAATACTCTTGACACAATACATTACTGTAACATACGCACACACACACATTAAAATCAAATTCCTTATATTTTCAAGATCATTACAAAATTTAACACATATATCAAAACCTATGTTTATATTAAAATTTCAGTACAATAAATCACTTCTTAAAACTATTATATTATATGTATTCTATCCATATGCTTTTAGAACTGATATGTAGTCCAAGAATCATATATATAAACTTAAATATAAAAGAGAAAGGTATAAAACCAAATCATAACTGAAAAACATTTATATATTGGTTTTATATAATATAATACGATTTATATACATATATATACTGGTCAGATAACATATGTACAAAGTAATTGGAAATATAAAATCTGGGAACACATGCTCATGGCATATCATATATAAACATATCCGCTGAGAAATACTAGCAACATATACACACAATCTATCATAATATAAAATATATAAACTCAGCAGTATAAATATATAACAATATATAATTGATCTGTAACCTTGTAATTAATATATATATATAAGTCTTAAATAGAACAGTGGGAACTATCTACATATAACCTTATATAATAATATATATAATATACCCACGACACCAAGCATTATATATATAGACTAAGATATATAAATAATACATAACTTTATATAATACATTGAAATATACATAAAATACCTATGCAATATATATGTAAGCACAAGAGGGAGGAGCTGCTGCGAATCATAGGGTGGAGCATGGCTATTTGGCTGCGGTGGAAGCTGCATGCTGCACGAGGGGAGGAAGGAGGCCGAAGGCTGTCTCGCATGGAGGAGAGAGGGGAAGAGGCAGAAATTATGGCGCTCGGTAATGGAGTTGGTGGCGGACGCTAGGGCGGTGGTTGTGGTCGATGTTGGGTAGGCAGGCGATGGGCACGGGTTAGCATGCAGGATGGAGTGAGGAGGGTTCGAGTATGCGTGATGACAAAGAGAAGGTGGAAAGGAAAGGGAAGTGAAAAGAGGGAATGAAGGAATGCAAGCAGGTATAAAAAGAAAGGATGAATGGTCACATATATAAAAGCTTATTTTATTTCCAAAGCAAAACAACCCAATGAAAAGAAATGCAAACGAAAACAACTGGTAGAGTAGTAAAAGTCAGAAAATAAATTCAGGAATATAAAGAGGCTAGAGGCTAATAGAATTGTTCATGTGAAATCTGAATGGACATAAGAAAATTCTAGATAGTCAAAATGGATACCGATACGGTCATCGGTTTCGTGGATTCCGTTGTGTACCGGACTTCAAAACACAGGATTGAATATACGACAGAGATCAGCACGATGAGAAGATCAAAACGATATACAAATATCAGTAGTACGATCATCCTATCAAAATTGGATAATTAGTACCGGAAATGCTGCTAAAATTTCAGAATAGGATAAACGAAGCAATAGCAGTTCAAATTTGGTGAAATGAAATATGAAGTCTCACTCTGAAGATAATTTAAAAATTTATTATATAATAATATTCAGGTTTGGGAAATATTTTATTATCATCAATTATTAACCGACTGAATTTTAAAAAAATCACACAATAAAATAAACTTCCATACTATCAAACGAAAATTTACCATTTGCTATGTTTAATTAGACGTATTCCAAATATAAATTTTATTTTGAAAATTCGATTATTTAAAATTTCACAAAAATTCAATTAATTTAATAAATAATACCAATAAATTTTTCGGTTCGTTACAATCTCCCCCACTTAAAAATTTTCATCCCCGAAAAGGAACGAGGTAGGAGAATTGAAACAACCAGGCAGGAAACAAATTGAAAAACAAAATAAAAGATTAATTTAAAACCATATAAATTCTAAATGAATCAATATTCAATACTTGATTTTATCCATTCAATTTCACTTAAAATTCAATCTTAACCATTCCTAATTTAGATTTATTTATTTATTATCTTATTATTCAATTTATCTCAATTAACAATTCTATAATCCTAAATTAAGCATAAGGCATTTATTATAACCACTCAAATTTATTTATAAATTCCTTTAACATCATTTTACATTGTAAATTGTTCAATTACCTATTCAACTTCTGAATAATTTAGGTAAGTTATATATGTTGGAATGTAATTGGGATTATACAGGTAAAATTTTCAAATTCAATTATTTCAAGTTTTTAAATATTTATTCAAAAATTTTGGTTACATTTATATCTGAAATCATCCTTAAATCAAAATTTTAAGAATTAAATTTCCGATTAATCTTCAAACAATTTAGATATATATATATATATACACACACTATATGTATCAAATCAAATCTATAATCATATACCAATATATATATTATAAATCAAGTCATACTTCAGAAATTCAAATAAATTTAATTTTCCAAAACAGAAGTATAGCGATGCTAAGAATGGTCTCTCTACTTCGAAACTCGAAAATGAATGTCAATGATGCGGCCGTCATCACCAAAATTGTTTTCCAATGACAAAAGAGAAGAGCATTGATTTAAACAGTTAAAAATTCTTCAAAAACAATTCATATTTGAAAATACTTCAAATAATATACATTTTAAAACTTTAAAACCAAAGTTTGGAATCACCGAAAATTTATTCTCAATTTCTTAACTTAAGTTCATTTAAATTCCAAATCAATTCATAAACCAAGTTTATAATTCATTTATTTATATTATGCCATAATCATTGGTTTATAAAACAATAAATGAAAATAAAATATTATCATTTTGTTAACCAATTCATTTAACAATTATCTTTTAGAAACTTTACTTATATCTATATATAATATAATCATACAAAATTATTAAATTCTGAAAACATTTTATATAAATTACAAATACACCCCCTCACTTGCTAATTCCAGAAATGGATTCCAAAACAAGGATAGAGATTCAGATTAGTGGGACCTTAACCGAAAGAATTCAACAAGAAGATAGGCTCGATAGGGAGATAAATAGATTTCAAAGAGAGAAAAGAATGGATAGACTTACATAAATCACAGATAACCTTAACCGAGTCAACCATGATTCCAAAAATAAGACCGAGGTAGAAATTTGAAGCAAACCGACATTCGATCGCAAAATAGAATTTCGGGCATAGCAAGAGATTGCAGCATCTAAACCGACGATACAGAAATCTTCGGTGAATCGATGCTCGTTGTAAAGGAGTTTAATCCCTTTACAAATCATAAAGTAGAGTTATGGGATGCTCCAAAATCAAGAAGAATATGAATAGGGAGAGACAAGAATGGATTTCAGAACGAATGGGAGATTTCCAAAATTCAAAGGAAACCTGAATCAAAGAGGAAGGAATTCAAGCTCGAACGAAAGTGATTCCGTAATTAAATTTACCTTGTATGTTGAGTTTGCTTAAAACCAAAGCTCTGATACCAACTGTAACATCATGGTAATTTCAACCATTCGCATCCGCATATGTCGGATTTGAATTGCTCAAAATATCAGATTGTTAATTTTATTTGGAAAAACTTAGCATATGCAGTAAATAAACAAATCACAGAATCACAGACACAGTGTAATATAATAATAAGCAGCGGAAACATAAGAATATTAATTCATGAAGCTACTATATATATATACTTAAAATAAGATACAACAGAAGTCTCGAATACATAGAAGTCTTAATGCAATAGTCAAATACAAGATCAGAATACATCACTAGAATCAACTGAATGATAGAAAGCTGAATCGATAGTTGGATCTCCAAGCGAAGCTCCAAACTCCAAAGGTGAGTCTCGAATGTTGTGCCACTCAATCTGACCCGTGCATAAAGCAAAACACAAAACACTCGAGGCAGAATTAACATTCTTATATCAAAAAATCCAACTCAAGTGAAATATCAACTGAAATACAAGCAACTCAAAGGATGTTTGGGAAAACCATCCTCTAAGGATCCATGGAACTATCTACTATGTTGTACTATACGCTATTATAATAATGTCTAAGTAAAGTAAACTATTATAATATCGTTAAGGCATTATCCATTTCCACCTTAACACATTTTTATATATTCCCATAGTCCATACAGTACCGTAACTTCCAGTAAACTGGGTTTATCAGAGAACACTCCATAGGTATGGTAAAAAAAAACTCGTAGTGGTCTCGCTAAGGTAGATGACATGGCGCAACTAGGCAATGCCAGGGTAGATATACCAACTACACTTCCGAGCTGGTGGTAATGCATAGCAGCAATTATCGCCCACCTTGAACTACACTCCCAAATCAAAGGTGCACACCAAATCAATCATAAAGTAATAGAATGACATACGAAGAAGTGTGTCCGATCGAAGGAGCTACCTCACTTGGCCCATCGATTGCTCCTGTTTTAGCCACCTTATGCCAACTCACGAGAGTAGGGTCCACGTATATATCTTATATAGGATCGTCGTCACCATCCAACTTCATTCTGAAATCTCCACCGCATTTGTTAAAGTGCTTTTCGGCATTGGCAGAGAGTCTGACAATAACGGATCCCAGTCTCTTTTACAATCAAACGTTATTATAACACCGCGGTCATTTCAAAATAGTTTAGACTTCAAAACCAAAATATCATTGCTATTTCAAAACTGTGTTAATACGATATCATTTCCATGTCAAAACCATATCAGTACGATATCATTTTCATTTAAAATATATCCATTTCCAAAAATGATAGCACTTCAAAGTTATAACACTTTCAAAATTATAAAGCTTCTAAAACCATAACACTTTAGAAATCATAACTTAGAAATCATAATACTTTGGAAATCATAACACTTTGGAAATCATAATTTAGAAATCTAAATACTTCGGAAGTCATAATACTTTGGAAATCATAATTAGAAATCATAATACTTTAGGATACCACAACACTTCAGAAATCATAATTTAGAAATCATAATAATTCAGACAACCCAACACTGCCCACTTAGCCGATTTAGATATTAAAATAGTGTATAAAAATAAAATAGTTTATGAAAAATAAAATAGCTTATATAAAGTAATTATAGGTTAAAGCAGTTTAAAATAAAATTGTTAGTATATAAAAATATTTTATATTAAAAATAGTTTATATTAAAAATGATTTATATTAAAATAGTTTATATTAAAATAATTTATATTAAAAATATAGAAATAGTTTTAAATATAATTTTTAAAATACTTTATATAATAAAATAGTTTCCTCAAATTTCACAAATCATTTCAAATCAACTCGAATTTCAAAATTCAAATTTAATTCTATCTCAATTCATCAATTTCAACTCAATTCAATTTCTCAATAAACCATTTTAAATTATATCGATTTCAAATATAGATTTTTTTTTAATCCACAAAATTAACCATTTAAATTTCAATATATTTCAAAGCTTTAAATATTCAGACATTTCAAAACTAGATTTGATAATTTCATATATATATATATATCAAATTCACTTTACTATTATTTATTTTGAAATATTCACTTAATCATTCAAATACCATTTAAATAAAACTTCAACTTTCAAATTTAAATAAAACTAAATATACCATTTCAATTTATGTAAATTTGAAATATTCATTTGAATCACTTTTAATCAAAATCAAGTTATAAAATCATAACTTTAAAATCCAAAATCTAATAAATTTCAAATCAAACTTATTTGAGTATGATTCTTAAATAAATTCAGTTTCAAACCAATTTCTATTTCTCTTTCCGACCAGAATTTTATTAAAATCATTATAAACTCTATACTTGAAAATATAAATTTTAAATAAATACTTAAACATATTATATATTAATAAAATCAACTTTATTAAATAAACTTTAATAAATCAAATCTTATTATTAAACTTATTTTATATATATTTTAAAATTGTAGAATTGTAAGTAAAGTCTTAAAATTTATAATTCCAAAACTAACTTACAATTTTAAAATTTTCAAAACATATAATTTTAAAAATCAAAATTTAAAACATTTATAAAATAACACACACACACACACACACACATATATATACCCTAAAATCAATATTTATTAAAACCAAAATATTCCTTTCAAAACATTGGAAATCATTTCAATATATATATATATATATATATATATATATATATATATATATATATATATATATTGACCAACAGTATCTGTAAATAATTTTCTATCGTATGGTCAAGTGATATGGATATTTATCATTTCAATCCATAATTTAAATATATATATATATATACATACGGGTATATATCATTTCTACCCGCAATCCCAAATTCAATTCAAATGAAAATCGCCTGGGTTTATCATTTCAACCCGTAATGATTTTCTCCTATTCTATAGATCGTTCGGGTATGTATCATCTCAACACATAGTGAATTCTATATTGACAGGGAACTTGTAGAGTGATAGCAAATATGATTATAATTTAATAAGCATATATAATCAATATATGTAAAAAATGGTGTCTGATGTTGCAGGTGAACAGTTATAGATATTGGCATATATATAGCAATTTAAACAACTAACAGCAACATATTTCAATTGTTGTTTCAATTGAAATCAGATTTAATAGATATAAAAACGTTAATCGTGAGTGATTGCTCACCTTTCGAGGCTAGAGAGATTCGACAAGAAATGAGCTATGAATTCCAAAGCAATGCTAGATGGACTTGATTTGATGAAGAAAATAGGCATGACGGACAAAGCTGATAAATGGGAACCGATGAGTACTAATAAAAATCAGTTTTGATATAAACTGAAACGAAATATATACTATTTTACATATTATTTCCTTTAATCAATACTAATTTAAAAACACAAATTAAAATCTTTATATACATATATATACAAATATCTTATGTACACTCTCATAAACTATAATATATAAACTGCTTGATGTATAACTGTATAACTTGAGTAAATAAATTAACATATTATATGCATAACTAATATATATAACTTATTATATATATTAAAGCTTGTACTAAAATCCAGTTAACAGATCTGAATAAAGATATATATATATATCTTTAAACAATACATATATATATATATAATAAATTTTGAACCGACATATTTGAAACTTAACAGTTTAACATATATGCTTATATAAATTATGAAACAACAAACAAACCAAAATCTAAGACTGAAATATATATATATATATATATATATATATATAAACACTATATGTTATATTTAAAATAAGATATATATAATACTCTTGACACAATACAGTACTGTAACTTATATATATATACACACACATTAAAATCAACTTCCTTATATTTTCAAGATCATTACAAAATTTAACACATATATCTAAACCTATGTATTATATTAAAATTTCAGTACAATAAATCACTTCTTAAAACTTTTATATTATACGTATTCTATCCATATGCTTATATAACTTATATATAGTCCAAGAATCATATATATAAACTTAACTATAAAAGAGAAAAGTATGAAACCAAATCATAACTGAAAAACAAATATATTAGTCTTATATAATATAATACGATTTATATATATATATATAATGGTTAGATAACATATGTGCATAGTAACTGGAAATATAAGATCTGGGAACACATACTCATGGCATATCATATATAAACATATCCATTGAGAAATACTGGCAACATATATACACAATCTATCATAGTATAAAATATATAAACTTAATAGTATAAATATATAACAATATATAACTTATCTGTAACCTTATAACTAATATATATAAGTCTTAAATAGAACAGTGGGAACTATCTACACCTAACCTTATATAATAATATATATAATATACCCATGACATCAAGCTTTATATATATGTATAGACTAAGATATATAAATAATACATAACTTTATATAATATAATAAAATATACATAAAATATCTATGTAATATATATGTAAGCACAAGAAGGTGGAGCTGCTGGGAATCATAGGGTGGAGTCTAGCTGCTTAGTTGCGGTGGAAGCTGCATGCTGCACGAGGTGAGGAAGGAGGCCAAAGGCTGTCTCGCATGTTGGAGAGAGGGGAAGAGGTGGAAATGGTGGCGCTAGATAATGGAGTTGGTGGCGGGCGCTAGGGTGGTGGTTGTGGCCCATGTTGGGCAGGCAGGCGATGGGCACGGGTTAGCATGCGGGAAGGAGTGAGGAGGGTTCGAGTATGTGTGATGACAAAGAGAAGGCGGAAAGGAAAGGGAAGTGGAAAGAGGGGATGTAAGGAATGCAAGAAAGTCTAAAAAGAAAGGATGAATGATCATAGATATAAAAGCTTATTTTATTTCCAAAGCACACCAACCAATAAAAAGAAATGCAAACGAAAACAACTGGTAGAATAGTAAAAGTGAGAAAATAAATTCAAGAATATAAAGAGGCTAAATGCTATTAGAATTGTTCATGTGAAATCTGAATGGACACAAGAAAATTCTAGATACTCAAAACGGATACCGATACGGTTATCGGTTTCGTGGATTCTGCTGTGTATCGGACTTCAAAACACAAGATTGAATATACCACAGAGACCAACACGACGAGACGATCAAAACGATATACAAATATCAGTAGTACGATCATCCTATCAAAATTCGATAGTCAGTACCAGAAATGCTGCTAAAATGTCAAAAATAAGATAAATGAAGCGATAGGAGTCCAAATTTGAAGAAACGAAATATGACATCTCACTCCGAAGATGAATTACAAATTTATTATATAAAAATATTCAGGTTTGGAAAATATTTTGTTATCACTAATTATTAACTGATTTGAATTTAAATTAAATTACACAATAAAATAAACTTCCATATTATCAAATGAAAACGAACCATTTGCTATGTTTAATTAGATGTATTCCAAATATCAAATTTTTATTTCAAAACTCAATTATTTGAAATTTCACAAAAATTCAATTAATTAAATAAATAAAACCACTAAAATTTTAGGGTCGTTACACAGATGCCCTCGCCAAAGAGGCTAGCGTAAGGACCAAACCAATGCTAGGGGCAACCCTCGTCATAAGTCAAACCACGCCAAGTTTCTAGTGCCTTCAAATCACAATAACCTTCAATGGAGAAGAGACATGGATGACCCTATCACAATAAGATAGAACCTTACCCGTAAAATGGAATAAAGTCAGTAGGATCCTAAGGAAAGCATCCTTCTACACCATTCAAAACGGCATATTATACCATCGTAGTTTTTCCAATCCATTACTAAGGTATGTTGCTGGGAACAAACCTAAAGAAATCCTTAATAACATCCGTCAAGGAAGTTGCGGCGATCACACCAGAGCGCAAACTCTAGCCAAGAAAATTCTCCGATATGGATACTTTTGGCCTACACTAAACAAAGACGCGACAGGGTTCGCTAAAAAATGTGACAAATGCCAAAGGTTAGCCAAAATCCCGAGACTACCACCTACCAGTTTGACCCAAATGGTCAGCCCCTGGCCCTTTGCAATTTGGGGGTTTGATTTGATCGGAGAGCTCCCCATGGGTCAAGGAGGGGGCAAGAATGCCATAGTAGCAGTGGATTATTTCTCCAAATAGGTGGAAGCAAAACCCTTGAACAAGATTTCATCTGCCAAAGTGGTAAACTTCCTAATACGAAACATCATGTGCAGGTATGGGGCTTCAAAGAAGACCATATCAGACAACGGACTTTAGTTCGATAGTGAAGAATTCTCCATTTGTTGCGAAGAACATGGGATTGCTTGAAGTTTCTCGGCCGTAGCTTATCCCTACGCCGACGGACAGGTCGAAGCGGTAAGCATGGTTTGAAAAACGCTAATCAAAAGGAAACTGGAAAAATTGAAGGGGGCATGGGTCGACAAACTACCTATTGCACCGTGGGCCTATCGAACCTCCCATAAAACAGCGATAGGGCATACGCCTTTTGCCTTAGCATATGGAGCCGAAGTCGTGCTCCCAGTTGAAACAATTGTCCCATTACATCGAAGGATACATTATAATATGGAAGAAAATGAAGATCTCTTGAATATGTCCCTAGATCTAATTGAAGAGAAAAGGAATGATGCTGCCCTCAAAGCCGCCACACATAGACAACATGTGGCAAGGAAGTATAGCTCCAAAGTAAAATCTCGGGCACTGCAAGAGAAGGACCTGGTACTTAAGCGGGTATTTCCAAGTCCAGGAGCGTTAGATCCAATCTGGGAAGGACTATTTGTTGTTTATAAGGACCTTCATAACGGAGCTTGCATCCTGTCAACCGTCGAAAGGGGAGGTGTTTGGGAAAGCATGAAATCTCCAACACCACCGCCGTTATTTCTCCTAAATTGTAACAAAGCATGTATCAACTGAAGCAATAAAAGAAAGAAAGTGGACGTAGGCATATTCTGGCTGAACCACTATAGAAATTGGTGTCTTGTGTTGTTTGTCCTATATCAACTTTTGTTTTTACTTAGTTGTTTATCTGATGCTATTCCTATTGTGACCAATCGCAAGCGCTCATCGGCAGTAGTTAAAATAAGACAGTCATGACAAAAGTCACGAGACAAGCCTTGGTAGTTCGCTGCGATGATTGGTCCCCAAGCCGGTAATGATGAGCCGAATACAAGCCGATTTATAGCCTAGGCAGTTTATCATTGGCGATCGGCTCGCCGACAACTGCGAACCGATTATAAATCCCATGATTAAGGCATGACTATAGCCAGGTATAGTTTGTAGTTGAAGATCGGCACCCACGCACGCCGGCAAGATTAAATCGAATAATGCTCACGACACGGCTAATAGCCCGGGTAATTATTGTTTGCGATCATCCCCGAATATGGCAACAATTTTTGGTTTCTCGTGTCTTAGAACATAATGGCGATTAACTATGTCATAAGAAGTTCACAAAAAGGCAAGGCCAGTTATAAAATCATATGTTACAAAAATCATTTCAGACAAACATACAAAGAATAAAAGTCGAACATTACAACACCAAGTCCGTATATACGATAGAAAAAAATATATACAGGTTGACCTCACATCATCAGAAATACATGTAACAAAAGATAGGGAAACTTTCTCGACTAAATAGGAAGGACATCGTTATCACTTAGCCCTCTTCCTCCGGCCATGTCTTTTGAAGGTCCGGATCGCTCAAGAGTCTCTGACTCTTTTTGCAATGCTCCATCAGCACCCTTTGAACGTAGAGGTGGCACAGCTTGTCCTGAAGTCATCCCTACATGAGGCAAGCGAGAAAGGTTATAAGTCTTATAGTATATGATAAGAGATAACGAAGGTAAGATAAAATGACAAGGTACCTACGGAAATGTTTTGTGGATCACCTAGCCCCTCGTGATCCGAACCCTCTTCATCGTGCTCATCCTCCACCAGCAACTCATATCCTCTAACAATAGCCTTAGTCTCTTTCATGATGAACTGACAATTCACCATCCCAACATCATACACGACTCCTTCTTCCTTGGAAAATGCGACTTTTGGTTTCCTCGATGAGCCGAGTATGGATCCCAACCATCACTTGAGGGTAATCAACCATCCACTGAAGGTTCCCATGCTTCCAGAACATATAGTTGGTGTCCTTCAACATCTGATTTACAATCTCATATAAATCGCTAGACTTGTTGACTTTGGCTTGAAGGGACATCACCTTGTTCATGTACTATTCTTTATCTTTCCTCAACCGAACCCGCTCTACCATCAGCGCTTTGATCTCAGCCTTGTAAGCATCTTTTTCCTTGCGCCACTCACCTTGGGCCTCCTTCACCTTAGTCAAGACCTCCCGGGACTTCTTTGTCTTTCCCATAAGAGATCGGATCCGCTCCAAGTCCTTCTGCCTAGCCTCGTCCATCGAACTCACAGCTTCATCGATCGGTACTTTGCATGATTCATTGGACTCCCTTATTGCTTTCTCCTTAGCTTTCTTTATCTTAGTCTCATGAGATGCTTCAACTGCCTTCAATTTCGCATCCTTCTTCCTTGGCACCCTAAGGAGATCCTCCGCCTTAAGATGCAACCTCACATTGACAATCCCGACTTCCTCACTGGCCTTGGCCAAATGAGATTGATAATCAACGATTAATCTATTCTCATCAGTGATCTGTACCAATCTCGCTGTCAAGTTAGCAAAGTCAAAATTTTTCGCCTTGTCTAAAATTCGAACTAGAGGATTATGAAGTAAGAGAAACTCGGTATACGGATCCGTAGGATGGCGACCCCCATAACTAGAATTGATATTAGGATGATACTCAAAAGGATTCCTCGTCGGCTGTTGAAAGTCTGAGAAGAAAGCATCGAAGTTTTCTTCCCCTAAGTCACTAGGTATCTCAGGCACTTCGGGTTCAGATGGATTTAGGCAATGTCTACAGGAGGAGGTATGAGAGCCGCGGGAGGTGGCATCTTTATCAGGAGACTTTGCATGTTTTTGAGACGTCTCATGGCTTTCCCCTCTGTCCAAGCCAGGCTGAGTCGCCTCAACATTTTTTTTTGTAGGCCTATTTTTTTAGGAGGCAGTCTTAGGAGGAATGGAGGCTTCTTTCATCCGTTTGAATTGATCAAGTCTCCTAGACATCTCGTTCCTTTACAAATTTCTCCTTTTTCCTACGAAATGGCTGATAACTTTAGAGAAAAGAAGTAAAGAGTGCATAAATACAGGGTATGCTAGAACATGGACACTACAAGCTACTACAAACCCTTAGGGGAGACTGGATCAAGTGGCCAAGACTGGGTCTCACTCAATTGGGGAATACATTGGGACTGGATTCCACTCAAAGGAAAGACACACTTCAACTGGACATCATTTTACTGGGGATCATGTGGAGGCCAAGGCTAGTCTAAAAAGAAAAAGTTGTTAAGAGGTACCCCCAACTCCATACAAAAATCAAATGTACCTGGAGAAAGCCCGAACATCTCACTGATCCTCGCTCCACTTGGAACCAGAAGATTAGGCACTCTGCTCAGGTCGTCTGTCACCGCATTCTCTTAAGAAGGGCCAGCAACCAAAGTTGGCTCGGATGCCAGCTCAGACTGATCTAGCTGTTGGAGCCACCCTCGCACAGCCTCGACGTTCTTCAAAGGGGTTGTGCCCAGATCATCGCTACCCATGAATCCGACGTCCTGAGAAGCTTGAACCTCCGAATATGTCTCCTCGGAATCTCTCTCCAAGCACTCCTCACCCTCGTTATCATCTTCTAAAGGAGAACCCTCATAACCTTAGGATGCACAAGGACTTCCCTGAAGGGGGAGGATGAACAGCGCTCTTCTTGCGCCTTAGTTTCTTCGGAGCGACTGCTCCTTCCCCCTCTTCCACTATTTCCTTGCCTTTGCCAGCGCCTCCCCCATCCTTGTCAGCTCCTTCAGCCCTTTCGGCAGAAATTGGCCTTATTTTAAACATGTTTTGACTAGGGCCAATCAGATTGTCGAAGCGGAGGGTTGTGTCACGAAGCAAGAACAAGGCTTCCCTCTCATCTTCAGGGATAGCTAGGATTTCTTTGACCGTCTTCTTTAGACTATTTTCCTCTATCGCCTTTAGGAAACCTGGGGTACGAAGCATAAAGAAGCCAAGTCCTCGAAAAATGTAGAGAAAGATATAAAGAAAACTCACACCCAAAAGTGAAAGCTTGCCGAGGAATGACATTGTCAAGCAAAAAGAAATACACCATCATAAACATGTCGAGTTTAGAATTAAAGTCAAGCACAGGCTTGAACTTATGGGATGACTCTAGGCTAATAAAGGTGCTCCCTTTTTGGTAACTTCTCACATTGTATAAGTAACTGATCTCTCTATAAATGGGTGGTCTCTGATAGCGCTTCATGAATATAAGATATAGGTAGGTCAGGATTGCATTAGAATTAGGTTGAAGCTGTAGATGAGCGATCTTCAGATAGACCACAAAATTAGAAATTAGCGAGAAAGCAAAGGAATTTAACTACACATACAGTGGTATTTGCTATATGCCATATAACCCTCTAGGGGAGAGCATGCTATATCGTTTGGTCGGGCCAGCAGCATGTCCTAGCGAGCAATTCCAAATGTCGTAGATATGGAATTAAGTTTCTCAATGGTCAATACACTTAGTTAGAACTCGATAGGCTTCACCAGCGTCTAATTGGGGGTGTAACCCTCCACCAAAGATTATGTGGAGCTAGGTTGTCTGGGAGGATTAACAGGAGCCTTGGAGGAAGAAACGCCAGCTTTGGCAGGCTATGAAGATGCATGCTTGGATCGAAGTTCATGAGTAGACAACATTTTCTTTCCTATACAAGGGGATAAAAAGCAGGCATAAGTTCAACACTCCAATAGCTATGCAATCATTACAAGAAAAACAAACGCTTATGTCGAGCTACCCATTGTTTGGCCCAACATCGCCCATTCGTCGAGCCAAACCGTGCAACACTATCGGTTACCACTCCGATGTTCTTCCTTTTGGCTCGGCACATCCATAACCACCGAACCAAATCTAAATCTGATCCGGCATTACCCAGCCACTGGACCAAATTGAAGTCTACCCCAATTGCCGAACCAAATCACCATTATGCTACTTTGGTTCAAACTCCACTACCCATACGCAGAGTCGACATCTTTTCTTCCTCCTTTCAAACTCCAATGGCTTAGCTACATCCCTCACCACTGATGAACATATTTTTCTTCATTTTAAACCGTTTGTTTCATATATTTTTATTTTAATAAAGTGGTATTATACGGGTATTTTTTTGTGGTTTTGCAGATTATAGATTCCAAAGTGCAACATTTTGAATACTATTCATGCAAGAAATCAATTGCAAATATTGAAAATACATATTCAAAGTTTGACCTGAAAATCTCTTAAAGCAAGGCCACTTGTTAATCAAATAAAAAAGCAAAGACCAATTCAAAGTGAGGTGGCCTTATTTTTCTCCTAATATCAAGCACATGGACCTAAATAATAGGGTTATTTGTGGAGGCTGAAGTCTTTAAAGAGAGAGAGGAATGCAAATGGAAAATCATCTCTTACCTCATCACTTTTCTTCAAGTTTAGATTTAAATTCAGCACTGTTTTTATTTTCGAACAGAATACGTAGGATTGTTGATTAGATTTAGCAATTTATTTATACTTGTTCTTAGTTATTTTCTGCACTCTTTTCAGTTAGTTAATAATTATTTCAGTTGTTTGCTCTGTTATCTTCTTTTTCGCAATTTCAATTTCTGTTCTGATTTTTTTACAATTCTATATTTTGGTTGCAATTTCGATTAGTTTCGAAAACGATTCGGAGTATATTATTGTTTTTATTTTCTGTTCAAAATTCACCGTCGAATTCGTTTAACACGCCTAAGATTTAACTATGGATTTTAATTGTTTTAAAATACAATTCTCTGTGTTCGACCTGCATACTACACGCCTGTGCGCTTGCAGAATTTATTAAAATTTGTGCTTTTCTAATCAATAGAAAAGTCGCAACAAGTTTTTGGCGCCGTTGCCGGGGAGTTGCTATTTTGAGATTTTCGATTTTTCGTATTTAAGTCTATTCGTGTTAATTTTTTTTTTTTGCATTAGTAAACGAAAAAAAAATTGATTTTTTTTCATTTTTCGGTTCCTTCCGCCACCTTACATAATCTGCATATTTTCGCATACCTTACATAATCTGCATCTCACGCATACCTTACATAATCTGCATATTTTCGCATAATCTTTCACGCATACCTCACATAATCTTCAATCACGAATCACGTTTCTGCATATTTTCACATTTTTAGTTGCACTTCCACTTTCATATTTTCACGTTAGTTTGCATAAATTAATTAAAGCAAAAAAACATTTTTTTGTTCACTGCATTGTTTTCACGTACGTTAGTTTGATTACTTGCAGTTCCACTTTTACATTCTTGCATGCATTAGTTAGTTTAGTTTTCATATTCACGTAACTATCTCATACACAGGAGCTTGCATACATTCGTTTACTCACGTAACATAGCAGTGTCATAGCAGTTTCATTTTGCATTCAACATATTCATTCTACTTAACTTTATTTTATTGGGCATGTTTTAAATTTTCTGCATGTGACTGTTTTCATATATTTTCTGTCAGCAGCTTAGTTTTGTGCCTTTCACGAGCATTCACCTGCACGGAGAAAACTTCAACTCAGATAGCAAACATTTATTTCAACACAGATAGCTCCAACTCGGTAAATCTCAACCATTCATTAGCGCTACTCAGTTGCACTGGACGGACTGCTATACCCCTCTGTAAGTAATTATCTACTCTACAGGTGCCCAACTGAAAACTGATTTAATTTACTTTGGCTGTTACACCTTGATTTGTTTATGCGCGTTTGGGCAAGAAATAATTTTAACCGTTTAGAAAGCCAAAATATTTCATTAAACAAATCAACGGAAATTTCAAATCAAACAAATATGAGCAATCACGGTTCACAACACAGTTCACACCACAATTCACCGAAATTATCACCTAAATCACATGTTGGAAATAATGAATTTCATGAGAGCCAACCATTATCCCTTAGAGACCGATGTTATCCAACACGGACTGTTCAACCTTTGGTTATTTCATTTCCACCCGCCGAAGGAAATAATTTTGAGCTAAAACATTCTTTTATCCAAGGGGTACCAAAATTCACTGGGTCTGAAAATGCATATGAATTTCTTAGTGAATTTGAGTTATATGCTTCTACAGCTAAAATGCAACAACTTTCTAATGAATCCATCAAGCTAAGGCTTATTCCATTCGCGCTTCTAGAAAGCGCGAAAAGATGGCTTAATTCTCTTCCTAAAAATTCAATTAAAAGTTGGGACAATTTCGTTACTATATTTTTGAAAAAGTTTTTTCCTTTCCATAAAACTCTTAAAATTCGAACTGAAATCAATCAATTCTCTCAGAATGAAGGAGAAACTTTTTCGAAATACTTTGAAAGGTTCAATCAACTGTTATATAGTTGCCCGCATCATGCAATCCCTAAGCACGTTTTGTGCCAAATCGTTTATGAAGGGCTTAACTATCAAACAAGATCCCAACTTGAATCAATGTGCGGAGGAGAATTCATGGCAAAAACCGACGAGGAAGCTTGGAAATTTCTAGAAGAATATTCGGAAAAGGATATGCAATGGGAAACAATTCGTGTTCCAATTCGTGCTCCAAATAGAGGAGTACATGCCATTGACCCATCACATCTTCCTATAGATGCCCAAATTCCTCAAGAAGGAGAAGGGCTACCTCATTACTACACACAAGACCAAATCAATGCTATAGCTCAAAACAGTCCTTATTCATCCACATACAATCCTAACTGGAAGCATCATCCCAATTTTTCATGGTCAAATCCTAACAACGTGGCTAATCCATCACATATGTATCCAATGATACCAAATCCGAATTATCGAGCCCCAACCTCTAATTCTCAAAATTCTCAACCCGCTCCTCAAACAAAACCTTCGAATCAACCATACAGGCATCCTAATTTCAATCCATTAACCCAACCTTCTCAGCCTTCACAAGAAATTGCTCGATTGGAAAAACAACTCTCTAAACAAAATGAACAAATCACCAACCAAGATGCAAGAATTGAGCAAATCACCAAACAAAATGAACAAATGTTGATAATGATGAAGGATCTCATGAAAATCAATGAGAAAGGTAAATTGCCTAGTCAAACCGAAGTGAACCCAAAGTATAACTCTCGAGGAGTAAATCTTTGTGAGAACGAAGATGTAAATCCGGTTAATGCTGTCACCACATTAAGGTCTGGAAAGAAGGTGGACAACCATGTCGGCAACCCCGACATCCTTCTTAAATCTTCCCATGTTCCAAATTCTGAAACTCAGTCGACAACCACGGTTGTCAATCAAAACGATTCTAATTCTTCATCTAAGGTTGGCAATCCCGACCACTCTTCACCTTCTGATGTTGGCAACCCCAACATTCCAGCTCCCTTATCTTCACCCTCTAAAATAACACCTTCTTCTTCGAATGAAAAAACTTCCGAACGAGTCTATAAACCCATTGCTCCATTTCCCCATAGACTCAACAAAAAGAAGAAGCCCGCTAATTTTGACCAAATTCTTGAAATCTTCAAACAAGTTCGAGTCAATATTCCACTTCTTGATACCATCTCGCAAATTCCTCAATATGCCAAATGTCTGAAAGAGCTATGTACTCAAAAACGTGCCACTAACGTTCCTAAGACTGCATTTCTAACTGCAAACACTAGCTCTTGGAATAGGGGAATTAAAACCTACAAACATCACAATTCAACTAGATGATCGATCTGTCAAAAAACCATTGGGCACGGTTGAAGATGTTTTGATACAAATCGAGCAATTCTATTTCCCAGTCGATTTCATAGTCCTAGAGACTGCACCTGTCTCAAATCCTAATAGTCAGATTCCTTTGATATTAGGTCGTCCGTTTTTAGCAACATCAAATGCTATCATAAACTGTAGGAATGGTCAACTCCGACTTTCCTTTGGGCACCTAACCATTGAACTAAATATCTTCAATCTTAACAGACAACCAAGGGATTTTGAAACAGAAGAAGTTGACATGATCCAAACAATTGTAGAAAATGATTTTAGTGATATTACGGAGTCTCTTAACATGTGCCTAGATCATTTTAATTCCAATTTAAATGAAGACGAATACATTTATGAATTAAATGATATGCTATGCTCTTTTCATAATTCACTAGAATTCAATCAGTTGATGTCTACTGAAGCCTCAAAAGAAGTACGCTCTAAATTAGACCTCAAACCTCTTCCTAACGATCTTAAGTACGCATACTTAGATTCTTCGGAAAATTTCCCTATAATCTTGGCATCCGATCTCATTAAGGACCAAGAAGAACACCTTTTGAAAATTTTAAGGGAAAATAAAGAGGCATTGGGATGGGTAATCGCTGACATTAAGGGAATTAGTCCATCAATCATCGAACATCGAATACATTTAGTCGACGAGGCTAAACCCACTCGCGAAGCTCAAAGGCGATTAAACCCTAATATGAGAGAAGTGGTAAAGGAAGAAATTATCAAATGTTTAGATAATAACATTATTTACCCTATCTCTGACAGTACTTGGGTAAGTCCAGTACAAGTTGTACCAAAGAAGTCTGGAATCACTGTGACAACAAATGAGAATAACGAATTTGTTCCGACAAAGGTCAAAACAAAATGGCACGTTTGCATCGACTATCGAAAACTCAATGCAGCAACAAGAAAAGTTCATTTTCCCCTTCCCTTCATTGATCAAATGCTCGAACGCTTAGCCGGTCATGAATACTATTGTTTTCTTGATGGTTACTCCGGCTATAAGCAAATTCCCATTGCGTTAGAGGACCAACACAAAACAAAGTTCACATGTCCCTTCGGAACTTTCGCTTATCGTCGCATGCCCTTCGGTCTTTGTAATGCTCCCGCTACCTTTCAACGATGTATGATGAGTATATTTTCTGATATGGTGGAAGATTTCTTAGAAATATTCATGGACGATTTTTCAATCTATGGGTCATCTTTTGATCAATGCCTCCTTCGTTTAGAACGTGTCTTAAAGCGATGTAAGGAGAAATCTCTTGTTCTTAATTGGGAAAAATGTCATTTTATGGTTAAGCGAGGAATAGTCTTAGGTCATGTTGTCTCTAAAAATGGCCTAGAAGTTGACAAATCTAAAGTTGATCTTATTGTGGGCCTTCCTCCTCCACGGTCCGCAAAGGACATTCGCTCTTTTCTCGGCCATGCAGGATTCTATAGGAGGTTCATTAAAGATTTTTCAAAAATTTCAAAACCTCTTTCGAATCTTCTGGCTAAAGACGTTAAATTTGAATTTTCCAATGAATGCGAAACGTCTTTTGAAACCCTCAAATCGATCTTGACCACTGCACCTATCATCCAACCTCCAAATTGGACTTTGCCTTTCGAATTAATGTGCGACGCTTCTGATTATGCCATTGGAGCCATCTTAGGTCAACGAATCGATAAACTTCCTCGAGTCATCTATTATGCTAGCAAAACTCTTAATGAAGCTCAATTGAATTACTCAACCACAGAAAAAGAGTTTTTAGCAGTTATCTTTGCCCTCGATAAGTTTAGATCATATCTCAGGTTCTAAGGTCATAGTTTACACCGATCATGCCGCCTTGCGGTATTTACTCACGAAAAAGGATACCAAACCCCGCTTAATCCGTTGGATTCTCCTTCTTCAAGAGTTTGACCTAGAAATACGAGATAAAAAGGGTTCTGAAAATGTCGTAGCTGACCATCTTTCTCGTATAATGCATGAAAACTATGATAACTCTCAAATCAACGATCATTTTCCCGATGAACAAATTCTTTCACTCTCTAGTGCACCATGGTACGCGGACATCGTAAATTATCTTGTCACAAATGAAACACCTTCCCATTGGTCAAAATAAGATAAACAAAAATTTCTTTCCAACGTTCGAAACTTTTACTGGGACGATCCTTATCTTTTCAAATATTGCACCGATCAAATCATTCGCAGATGTGTCCCAGAACATGAATTCCATAGCATCCTCTCTTTTTCACATAATCAAGCATGTGGAGGACATTTTGGAGCAAAGAAAACTGCTGCCAAGGTGTTACAGTGCGGTTTTTATTGGCCTTCTCTTTTTCGTGATGCCTACGAATTTTGCTCCAAATGCGCTAGATGTCAACAAACAGGTCGTATTTCCAAACGTGACATGATGCCCCTAAATCCGATCCTTGTCATCGAAATTTTTGATGTTTGGGGCATCGATTTCATGGGTCCTTTTCCTAATTCTTTTGGAAATCTCTACATCCTACTTGCAGTAGATTACGTGTCTAAATGGGTTGAGGCCATTCCTACCAAAACGAATGACAATAAAGTTGTTGTCAAATTTTTGAAAGAAAACATATTTTCCCGTTTTGGCACACCTCGAGCCATTATAAGTGATAACGGTTCTCATTTTTGTAATCGTGCTTTTGAATCTCTTCTTAAGAAATATTCTATCACTCATAAACTATCTACTCCATATCATCCACAGACCAACGGTCAAGTCGAGATTTCCAATAGACAAATTAAACAAATTCTTGAAAAGACGGTTAACTCCAACAGAAAAGATTGGTCATCTAAATTGATAGACGCCCTTTGGGCATTTCGCACAGTTTATAAAACCAATCTAGGAATGTCACCATACCGATTAGTCTTTGGAAAAGCATGCCATTTACCCGTTGAACTCGAGCACCGCGCACTTTGGGCAATCAAATACCTTAATTTTGACATAGAAAGAGCCGGATCGCATCGTAAATTACAATTGTCAGAATTAGAAGAACTAAGAAATGAAGCGTACAAAAATGCAAAGATTTATAAAGAGAAAACCAAATTCTATCATGATAAATCCATACTTCGTAAGACATTCGAAGTAGGTCAGAAAGTTCTCTTATATAATTCCAGACTTCATTTATTTCCGGGAAAACTGAGATCCCGTTGGACAGGTCCATATATTGTGAAAATAGTATACCCTTATGGCGCAGTTGAAATTGAAAATCCTAGGGACGGTTCCATTTCAAAGGTCAATGGACAATGCTTGAAGCCATTTCTAGAGTTTGAACAGCACGAGGACGATGAGTTCGTGGATCTTCACGAACCTAGCTATTCGGCATGAGCCGCTCACTATCTTGCACATATCAGGTTGTATTTTTTTTAGTTTTTTTCTTCTATTTTGCATTTGCATTCTATTTGACAGTTGGGACACTGTCTCATTCCAGTGTGGAGGGGACGCATATCTCATTCTGTTTGTTCATATTTCATAGTGTAGCATCATTTTTTTTTAAAAAAAATCATCTCATTATTTGTTTTCAAATTTCCTTTCAATTTTTTTTATTTCCCAATATTTTTAGGACTTCGATTTATTTTTAATTAGTCAAGACAAAGTAAGTAAGCAGTTGAAGTCAATTGATGAAGATTTTTGTGAATCACTAATTTCAAATGTAAAATATAATGAAAAGTTGAATTACAAGCAATAATAGTGAGGTTAGTATATAGGGTGATTCATAGGTGATGGTTATGAAATCTTTTCTAAACTGTAGTATTTGTTTAAAAAAAATGGCATATTTAAAGTACATGCGTTGACATCTCAAATCATTAAAGTTAAGTGGTGCTAAGTTGATTTGCATAACACTCTTTAGCTCTTCGTTAAAAAAGAAAAAAAAAAGAGAAGAAAAAAAAAACTAGTAAAGAGAGACTAAGCTTTGAAACCCAAACACTTCTTGACTTTGTTGATTTGGTTTGTTATACAAATGGAAATGAAAAATACCATTTTGAAAAAAACTGTGATCAACAGTGAGAATTTATTTCATGGCTGCACTATGTTATCGACCGAAACAACTGGCCAAACTAGAATCTAATGTATGAAAACTTGAGTTACATTGAAATTTGTGATTAGTGAGGAACCAAAAATTTGAAGAAGTTGACTAAAACTGATATACATTATTTTGTTGCAACTATTTTGAAGTAAATCGAGTCTCCATTTGTGTAGAATTTTGCATTCGTGTAGAACATTAGAATCATCACATACTGCATTTGGATTTTGTGGGTAGTATCCGCTGAAAACCCTCACGAGACACCACTCGTCCTACTAGGGACACCTAGAGGTTTAACGGCTTGTTGCATACGCTCAATGCAATCGTGTTTCCTACGAAAAAGGATTTAGTTAGTTTTATTTTCTTGCTTATTCGAGGACGAATAAAGTTCAAGTGTGGGGGTATTTGATGAACATATTTTTCTGCATTTTAAACCGTTTGTTTCATATATTTTTATTTTAATAAAGTGGTATTATACGGGTATTATTTTTTGTGGTTTTGCAGATTATAGATTCCAAAGTGCAACATTTTGAATACCGTCGAAGAGAAAGTACATATCGTTCATGAAGAAATGCATCTCACGTCACCAACATGTGTACTATTCATGCAAGAAATCAATTGCAAATATTGAAAATACATATTCAAAGTTTGACCTGAAAATCTCTTAAAGCAAGGCCACTTGTTAATCAAATAACAAAGCAAAGACCAATTCAAAGTGAGGTGGCCTTATTTTTCTCCTAATATCAAGCACATGGACCTAAATAATAGGGTTATTTGTGGAGGCTGAAGTCTTTAAAGAGAGAGAGGAATGCAAATGGAAAATCATCTCTTACCTCATCACTTTTCTTCAAGTTTAGATTTAAATTCAGCACTGTTTTTATTTTCGAACAGAATACGTAGGATTGTTGATTAGATTTAGCAATTTATTTATTCTTGTTCTTAGTTATTTTCTGCACTCTTTTCAGTTAGTTAATCATTATTTCAGTTGTTTGCTCCATTATCTTCTTTTCCGCAATTTCAATTTCTGTTCTGATTTTTTTACAATTCTATGTTTTGGTTGCAATTTCGATTAGTTTCGAAAATGATTCGGAGTATATTATTGTTTTTATTTTCTGTTCAAAATTCACCGTCGAATTCGTTTAACACGCCTAAGATTTAACTATGGATTTTAATTGTTTTAAAATACAATTCTCTGTGTTCGACCTGCATACTACACGCATGTGCGCTTGCAGAATTTATTAAAATTTGTGCTTTTCTAATCAATAGAAAATTTGCAACAACCACATCATCTGGAGATCCATCTTGTGCCCTAGCCTATCGCATCGAGGCACAGAACGAAGTGTAGATGATGCCAAAATCGCCAACACAGTCTCTACTTTATGTTCCCTCATTGGCCTCTTCCAAGGCTGCAGCACTCACAACACCCTCTCCACTTACCAAAACCATGGAACTCCCATAAAACCTAAACCTTAAAACCCTTGGAAAAAAGATCGAATTTAGAGCCTATCCTCAAGTAGTAGAGAAGTGGAAAAATCAAGAATTTGAAAGTTGAAAGCTTCGTAGGACTTGAAGGAGATTAAAGAATGTTGGATTCGAAAAGTAGAAGAAGGGGAATGAGAAAGAAAGGTATGGTATTTAAAAGTAAACGAGGGAAAGACGAATAGTCAAGGAGTTTTCTCAAGACTTCAGACCGGTTGATGAAGTTTTGTATTGGACCAAACAAAGCATATTATGTAGCAACACAACGTACTTTGGAGGGAAAGTGTTGGCTCGGTATATTGGTACACGAGAAAGATAGCGGCAAAAGGAAGAGGGAAGGAAAAACGCCGAATGAAGCATGCAAGCTGGATGCCGAACCAAACATTTGGTTCGATATCCTCGTAAATGCCGACCCAAATATCAAGTCCGATACGACTTTGGAATGTCGGACCAGATATCTGGTTTGACATGACATAAGGATGCCGAACCACATATCTGGTCCAGCACAACATAAGGATGCCGAACCTTATATCTGGTCTGGCATGACATAAGGATGACGGACCAGATATCTAGGATGGTACAACATAAGGATGCCGAACCAGATATCTAGTCCTCCACTGCACCTAAACATCGGACCAAACATTTGGCCCGGCGCATAAAGTTGCCAGACTAGATGTTTGGTCCAGCAAATCAGCATCTCTACCTCAGGGAAGAAGCGACTCCAAGGATCCCCCTCTCGCTACCGAACCAAAACCAATTAGATGCTATTCCGGTCCACATTCTCACTACCAAACCAAAACTAATTGGATGCTATGCCGGTCCAAATTCTCACTACCAAACCAAACGTACTTTCTCCATGCCGGACCAAACTCAAGAAGTTATAACTCTGCCACCACCCTTCATAACATCACTCTATAAATACCGGAGCTTCTCAACAACAATGAGGACATGTTGGAAAAGAGAAGAAAAACTCTATAAGATTCAATCACTCCAGCTACTCAAAGTTTTTGCTCTTCCCAATTATACTAGTATTTGTAACCGAATCAAAGAGGAATAACAAGATAGACAATGGACATAGGCAAGTTTTGGCCAAACCACTATAAACTTTGTGTGATCTACTGTTTTTAAGTTATTTTCCTATTTTGAGCATGTGAATTGTTGTATGAATATAATGATTACATGGTGACACATTGAGACATATAAAATTACATATCAAGCAATCTAAAGGCAACTTGACTAGATTCAGACTCGGAGGTGTTTGCCCAATTTTTGTGCAAACAATATCAATATTACAAAATTGATATCAGATGCTTTGTAACTGCGGCTACCATGTCGTATATAAGGGATATCAAAACCATGATATAATGGCGTCATTGCCATAAAATAATTAAAATTGGAAATAATACTTACGTCATCACTATCTTAAGCTATGTTATCGAAATAGGAAGCATCCGACAACACAGCCTCAGTATAGTTGATATCAAAAATAATGGTATGCGGCATCATTTAAAACATGGGTGAAGACTTGCAACATCGATGGTGTACATAATAGTTATCAAACAAAGAAATAAAGGAGGTCGGAATAGTTTTGGTGTATAGTGAGATCACCATAAGGACATTGATTTGATGCTAAAGACCTTATACTATATGACTTCAACCTAAAGAGATTCATTCCATACCCATGTATTTGATATCATATACATCCATTCATGTTGATATCAGATTCTATAGTGGTGACATAAATTTCAGCCACTACCCGAGATTCGACATTCATAATGGCATCATGGCAGTGTTTTAATTAATCCACAAATTGTTTTTTCCATTAAAAGCAATTACTTTTCACCAACACTTAACCCTTGTTAACTTTCTATTGGTTAAAAACAAACTTTATCAATATCTTTTTTGAAAAACTGTTGCAAATTGTTTTCTTTCCCCAAAACACATTTCACACCCAATAAATAAATACTAATCATTTAACATTTATTTATAAGCTTTTCTAGCTTAATAAATTCATATAAAATCATAATCATTTGGGAAGAATCCCCAAAATTCTCTAAAAATAAGAATTCGCATAATTTTTACCATATAAAAATTTCGAGACCATAATCATTTTTTTAATTACTTTTAATAATTAATACTCGAAACAAATGCCATTTTCTCCTTAGGAAATTCTTAAAATATTTATATTAATTCAAAAAATTATGAAAATAAAAAATCATCTCTAAAATTATGTTTTTCACTACATATCCAAAAATCAAATCATTTGAACGTAAAAAAACTTAGGTTTTGCTCTCAAAATCTATCACAATAATTCCACAAAAAATACAGCAAATCATTATTTAACCAAATAATAGTATAAACAATCATCTAATAATATATAATCATCAACAATTTGGAATCAATCATTGTTTGAAAAAACACATAAATATGAGATGGTTTTACTGTTATTCACCTTAGATTGGATAAGAAATTTGAGATTTGATATAGGTTTGTTTTTCTGAACTTTTCCCTTTAAATTGCTTTAGTTTTCCTTTTTTAGTCTCCCTAGTAATGGCCTACCTTTACTTTCTTATCCTTTGACTATTTGTGAGAGTGTAAAATGAGAATTAATGGAAGGATGAGAACTTAAAGGATAAGGCTCTTTTCTTATATTTCTATTCTCATTTATTCTTCTCTATAGCAAGTTTAGAACAATCTTATTAGTGGATTAGTTAAGGCCAAACCCAATTAATTATCAACTCCCAATCCCCTGATCACACCGCACGATATTCTATTTAATTAATTTATTTAACTCTCCTATATAATGTTAAACAAATTAGGGGTGCTACAGGCTCTCCTCCTTAAAGTTCTTCCTCAAAATTCGATAAGGAATTCACACGAGCATATCAATCACGAAAACATATGTAACAACACATAATAGCAATACTAGCCTACTTGACCAGCAAAAAGTCTATATACAACAAATATATAACATACCATCAAAAAAATATGGGATAAGTCTCCTTAATCCTATTCTCTGTCTCCCAAGTACAATCTTTTTCGTTGTCACCCCACTGAAATTTCACTAACTTGAATGTTTTGTTTCTTAACCTCTTTTTATCTCTTGCACAACTCGCACTACTTGTCTAACAAAAGCCATATCCGGTTCCATTAATAAATCTTCCAATGATATTGTAGTAATAGTAGTCTATAGATCTTACACATGCATTCTAATATGAGAAACATAAAACACATTACGGACTCCTACCAAACTAATCATTAACTCTGTTCTATAAGCGAGTTTCCAATTCTCTCTATTACAGGGAATGGATCGACATATCTCTGTGCCAATTTCCCTGACTTTCCAAATCGTACCCCACCGTCCATCGATGGTACTTTAATAAAAACATGATATCAAACTAAGAACTCTAGATCCTTATGCCTTTTGTCATCTTTTATGCCTAGACTGAGCTTACCTCATCCTAGATCGGATTAACTCAATCTTCTTCGTGGCTTCTCTCACCCTATCTAGACCAAGAATCAACCTATCTCTAGTCTCTAACCAGCATGCTAGTGATTTGTATGGCCTTCCATATAAATTTTTGAAAGGCGCCAATACTATACTAGTCAGATAACTATTGTTTTAGGAAAACTCAATTGAGCACAAATGGACTTCACATATCCCAACAAAATCTAGTACACAAGCTCTCAACAAATCTTCAAGTACTTTATTGACTTTCTCCACCTTGTCATCCATCTTAGGATGAAAATGGTACTTATAATATGCTTGGTATCTAAGACCTCTTATAGACTCTTCTGGGATTCACTAATGAACAAAGTATCCCAATCACGGACTATGCTGCTAGAAGTCTTATGCAGTCTAACAATATTCCTCAAAAACAACTTAGCTAATACAACTGCCGTCCTGGTTGACTTAACATGAATGGAATGTGGAATCTTGGTCAATCTATTAAATATGACCAAAGACTTCTCGATTTCCATTATTTGACTTTGCAACCCATCAATGAAATCCATTGGTATGGAATCTCATTTCCACACTAGTATATTAAAAGGCTGAAGCAATCCACAAGGCTTCTGAAGTTCGGATTTTACTTGTAGACAATTCAAACACTGCTTTACCCTTAAGCCCGCTTCCCTTTTCATATCTTTCCAGAAGAAACTCCTCTTCATATCCTAATACATCTTAGTTCCTCTAGGATGAATAGTAAACTTCGATCGATAATACTCCCTAAGAACTTCTTACCTTAGGTCACTAGTACCCGAAACACACAATCATCCTTTCTTTCTTAACCCACTATTCGGATCAAGGTTAAATCATTTAAATCATCAATCTCAATTCCACCTTTGGGTCTATTAATTTTTGTGGCTAGTAATAGATCATCTTCCTGCTTAGAACTAATCCTTTCGATTAATACTAGTCGAACGTCTAAGAAAGATAACATGGAAGTATTCTGACTAGAACTAGTAGTTGACCTAAACTACGCGCTGCAATTAGTCAATGCCTCTAAATCCTCCAATTCTGCCAAATAGCTAACACCACATTCTGATGTTTTCAACTAAGTGCATCGACAACTTTGTTTCCTTTCTGTAGCATATACTGAATATGAAAATCATAAGCCTTCAAAAACTTTAGCCATCTCTAATGTCTCATATACAACTCTATTTGAGAGAATAAACAACTAAAAGACTTATAATCCATAAAAAACTCGAATTATTCTCCCAAGAGGTAGTGTCTCCACATGTGGGCTAAGCTGTCAACTCCAAACCATGAGTTACATACCTAACATCAAGTGGTCTAAGCTGTTGAGAAGTGTAGGCAATCACTTTACCTCTTGGAATTACCTCTTTGCATTAACCCAGCTTTTGGAATGCTTCCTCACACTTATCGGCCCAAACAAACTTCTCATCCTTTCGCATTAGCTTGGTCGTTAGTGCTGCTATCCACAAAAAATCTTTAATAAATCTTTGGTAATAACTAGCTAATCCAAGAAAACTCTTTATTTCAGTCACTGCTTCAGGTCTCTTCCAATTGTTCACTGCCTCGATCTTAGTCGGATGTATAAACAACCCTTTTTCTGAATTTTTCTAGAACTAATTACCAAAAGAATCAGGCAGTTAGAGATGGGGACATATGTTGAGGATTTGAAAGGATTCAAGATTGACTCGAACGGATAGCTTAGAAAGAAAGGGAGACCGTGCGTTCCTAATATTGGAATTATTCGAATGGAAGTCTTGGAAGAAAGTCATCAATCAATTTAGAAGCACAACGATGTGTCATGATATGAATAGAGTCTTCTTTTGGGAAGGAATGAAGAGAGATATAGAAAAATGTGTGAAGAAGTGCTTCATCTATTACTAAGTGAAACCTGAGCATTAAAAGCCGAGCTGTTTACTTCAACCTTTGGATGTAGTACTCCATGCCAATGGATTTATCCATGTAACTTGAGTATGGGTTACTAGCACAAACTGACGGTCAAACCGTGGGGGCAAACCTTGTTATATAAGATTTGCTGAGAGCATGTGTTTTGGTTTTTGGAGGATCTTAGGAAGATCATTTTCATATGGTAGAGTTCAACTATAATAATAGTTACTAACCGAGGGATTTGAGGCGTTTTACAGTAGACTATGTACTTCTCCTATTTATTGGTTAGACATGTGAGATAAACTCATGTTAGGTCTTGATTTGCTAAGAGATGCTATTAAGAAAGTAGAACTGATTCGTGTCAAGAAGAAGGTAGCGCAATCAAGGCAGACAAGCTGTGCCAACAAGTGGAGGAAAGAGCTTAAGTATGTAGTTGGCGATTGTGTGTTCATGAAAGTTTCTCTGATGCATGGAGTTATGCACTTTGTGAAGGCATGGAAATTAGAATCTAGATATGGAGGACCATTTCCAATGATCGAGAGGATCGGTAAACTTGCCTATCGGGTTTATCTACCAAGAATTTTAGCATGTATGCATAATATTTTTCATATACCACATTTAAGGAAATATGTGCATGACCCGAGTTCGATGGTGGAGCCGAGGGCGATAGAAAATTAGCTGTAGAACCTGATCTGACGTATTTGGAACGAACAAAATTAATATAGGTCATGATATGAAGGAATTAAGAAATAAAGTTATCAGACTTGTTCGCATCCATTGGAGTGACGATGTGGATAATATTACCTGGGAGGTAGAGGATTGGATTAGGAATTACTATCTTGAATTGTTTTGGCATGTGTGATTGGGACTTGTATTTTATTAAATAGACTAGTAGAAACACTAGTATAATGATGTGATGTTTGTATGTGCTAGCAATGATACTAATACATAATGATTGAATGATGATGATTTACACCGGTGGGGAACTAGTTCGATAACTCACTATATGTGCATTGTTTGATTGTTGTACTTTGTGCGTATTGCTTTGACAATAGTGGTCTTTGTTCCGTTTTGCCTGAATTTCAAGGACGAAATTCTTATAAGAGGGGGAGATTATAACATCCTATATTTTAGAGAGTACCAAAATATGACGAAAATAAAAAATTAATTGAATAACAAAAAATTATGAAGTAACCACTTAAGAAAGAGAGAATAAATGAAGGAAAAGGAATTAAGAGTTTATTAAGATTAGGCTAGAAATGGTATTTTAGCCCAAGGCCTAAATTAAACCCTTACATTTCCAAACTTCCACTCATTCTCCACTTATCCCTAAGACAAAAGAGAGAAGCTTAGGTCGGCCACCATATTGAGAAGAAGGATGGAAAAGAAACTAAGAGATAAGGACTCCAGCATGTCGATCACTTTCCAACAACCGACCCAAAGTGGAAGAGGTACCGACCCGGAGTAAACCAAAACATGCTAATCCAACACGATGTCGATCCATTAATTCCTATCGACCTGGAGTAAACCAAAAAATGTTGATCCAACATGATGCCGATCCCTTAATTCCTACCGACCTAGAGTTTTGTACATGCACCGATCCCTTGAAATGCCGACCTGACTCTCGCATGCTGAACCAGAGTTTTATGCATGCCAACCCAGAGTTTTATGCATGCCAACTCGAAGTTTGGAGGATGCCGACCCAAAGCAAGCACCGATCCGAATGACCCAAAGTAAAACCCAATTTGACACGAAGCAAACACCATGAAAACTCGAAGCAAATCAAAATGTGGCTGAAAGCAAACTCCAAGCAATCCGAAACGTCTCGACTTTTGTCGAAACTCGTAGTTTAAGTATCCCATGCCTTATGTCCACCGACTATGCCAAATCCCAGCTTCATAATCATTTTTATCATCTATGATTGATCGTTTATCCATCATATGGAACAATACCATCACATTCGTACCTCTATAACCGGGTAGTCGCTTGAGTTAAATCCGCCTGTCCACGACCTTGCCAAAAGGCGTGTTAATAGCCGAAGTCAAACCCTAAATCTCACGTACAGCCCCTACCCTACCTCGACCAAACGCCACTACCATGGCTACTTCCACCCCGATCGACCACCTCCAAGGTGACTCCCATCATCGATCGTGCCCACACACACCACCACATCAGCCACACCTCCCTACATCTGCCTCCATCTGTGACCCATGCGCCTCCGTTTATCACTAATTCTGGCCAACTCGAAGAACTTCTAACATGAAAAAACCGCATGGATCGAAAGCCCTTAATGCCCACTATGACATAGCACCTCTCGATCATTGAATGGGGGAAGATCCACCGTTGAAATCGAAAACCCTAGTTTTAACGGCCGAGACTTCTTTATTGATTTCTGGCCAAACCAAACCCCAAACGAAAAACAAACTGTAGTAGTCGATTACGCTCGTCGAAATCTTTCCAATGATATGAAACTCGGTAGGGTTGATGAGTTTGAATTTTTGATTTGATTTTGAATTTGGGAATTGGGATTTTGATTGAAAATAAATTAGAGTTTTGAGCTGCCATTGAAAAGGAGTAGATGAAGATGACAGTACATATAGAAATATGAAATAAGAAATCTGTTAGGGTTTATAATAGCCTATATATAGGCGGAATAGATAAGAACAAATGGACAGATCGAATTGGATTGAAATAATAATAACGACCTACAAGGCCCGTTTCATTTCCGAAACAAAAGTGGGTCATTCCATATATTAAAATACAGGTTTTCGATATTTTTAAACTCAATGGAACTAGTTTCAAACTCTAATTCTATTGTATATAAAAGTTAGCTTTCAAAATCAAATTATATTCATTTAAATTACATTAATCGCTTTCTATGTGTTTCGAGCCCGCGCGATAAAACGATAAATTCGATCGCTACGAAACTTGAAATCTTATAATAATTCACTGTTATGGATCCGATGAAACTGGTTTTGTCAAAATCCAAGACAGTGGCCAAAATGGCTAATTTTCACGTTAATTAAATAAATTATTTAAAATCAATTTAATCACTTTAAATAAATTTAAAAGTTGACAATTTTCATCATTCTTGATTACACATGAATTTATAGTCTTTTAAAATACAATTTTCCATAAAATCCAAGATTTCAATATTACATTAATTTCAGCGTTCAATTACAACTTTAATAAATTCAAATCAAACCCATTTTCCAAAATAAAAGTGCAGTAAAGCTACTACGTGGTCTCTCCACTCTGACACTTGTAAATGAACATCGATGATGTTGCAGTCATCACCTAAATTATTTTCCAACGACAAAAGAGAAGAATACTGACTACTTCTTTTTAAATTCTTTGAAATCAATTCCATTCGAAAATATTTTCAAAAAGTAGTTTCAAAACTTCAAAAATCAAAATTTAAAAAGCACCGGAAATTTAATTCTCAAATCCTTAATTTAAATTCATTTCATTTGGAAATCAGATTTGTAAACCATGTTTAAAAATTACATCTCCTTATAACCTACAACAAAAGTTAGTGGTTTAGGAATGTTGAGTAAAACAATAAATGATAATCTAGTATTATCATTTCTAACAAGCAATTCCTTATCTATCAAATTTCATAAATTTATACTTTTAATATAATCATACATAAAATTATCTCATTTACAAATTTCGAAGACAACATTGTGTTAGTTTGCCCTATACAAGTGTTTTGGAAATCCTATCGATAGAGTTGGCCAGACAAATCGATTGAAACCCCAAATCAAACTTAACAACTCAAACAACACAATATAAAAAAATTTATACCAACTACAAATACGCTCCCTTACACGATAATTCAAGAACGGTTTATAGACCAAGGAAAGAGATTTAAATTAGATGGACCCTAATCAAATAGAATTTCTACTAAGAAGATCGGCTCGAAAGGAAGATAAATAATTAAATTACAAAGGAGAAAAGATGGATAGATTATATCAATCATGAAGGCTTTAACCAATTCAACCGAGACTTTAGGAAAGACGAGAATATCGTCACGAAAGTGGGAACAAACTTGTTGAGGACATTGTGAAAAAAGCTATTCATGAGATCGATGAAGAAGTAGGAGTATTGGTTAATCCAAAGGGGATGACTAACCATTCATAGTAACCATTCAACAGGTAAAACTCCAGGAATAAAGGTCGATGTAGAAATCAATTTCCCACTTAAATGGGAAAGATGTGACTTCACCAAAACATCAGGATAATCCCTAACTATCGATGTGGATTCAAGATCACTAAGCTGAACATTGACCGAAAAGATAAGACTGCCTGAAAAATCCTAAGGCACTCGACATTGGATTAGAAAGAATTGCCCGAGTTGTCTATTAGAGAAACGATTCGGGTTTCGCATGAGATAACAGCATCAAAACCGAGGATATAGTAATCTTTAATAAATTGATGCCTGTTGTAAAAGAGTATCACCCCTTTACAAATGGACCGCCACTGGGATTAGTTACACACAAGAATGAAGTTGACGTTTGAGATTGAAGCTCGGGGATGTTCTAGTTAAGAAGAACACGAATAAAAAAAAAGAATGGATTACAAAATAAAAGGGGAGTCCTAAAATCCAAAAGAAATTCAAATCTAGGTGGATCCTCACGAAGGAACTTCAAGCTCGAACGAAGATGATTCTGTAATTAATTTCAATCCATATGCAAAGTTTTGCCGGAAACCTCGCTCCGATACCACTTGTAATGACCATCTATTTCGAATGATTCAAATCGACAATCATCCACTCATGTCAGACTTGAATTTCTCAAAACAATAGATTGTTAATTTGTATTTGGCAAAAATCAGCATATACAGTAAATAAATCAGTCACAGAATTACAAACACAATATTATAATAATAAGCAGCAGAATAGATAAATAGTAGTTCGTGGAGCTACTATAAAACATCAGAGTTTGAAACAATATACAAAAGAATCTTAAATACAAATGAATCTCTAATACGTAAGAAATTGAAAATTCTGAACATAAATGACTGGAATAACTGAAAGTTGGATAGATAGATCTTCAAACAAAGCTCCAATCTCCAAAGGTGAGCCTCAAATGCTGTGTCACTCAGTCTGACCCGAGCATAAAGCAAATCACAAAACAATCAAGTCAGGAGTAACAATCCTATACCAATAAATTCAACTCAAGTGAAATGTCGACTGAAATACAAGTAACTTAAAGGATGTTTGGGATCTCCATCCTCTAAGGATCCGTGGAACAATCTACTATGTAGTAATATGAACTATAATAATATGTCTATCAGTAAAGTAAAGCATTTAAACAGCGTTAAGGCGTTACCTATATCCCCCTTAGCACATTTTATATATTCTTGTAGTCTATACACGCCCCCCCATGCGACCCACGCCGCCCAAGCACTCATGCCTCCCATGCGACCCACGCCGCCCAAGCTCCCACGCTTCCCATGCAACCACGTTTGGTGGTCCATATCTTCTCCACTGCCGCCAAGCTTTGGTTCTAATTTCTAGCGAACCTTTGAACATCTATGATGGAAGAACCATAGATTCGTGGCCTGCTCGACACTACCTTCTCAACGCCACCTCCCGATCGTTGATCGGATGAAAATCCACCGTTGGATCGCGAAAACCTAATTTCGACAACCGAGTTTCAACCTTAATTTCTGGAAAAACGGTGAATCGGATTGAAAAATGAATCACACTAGTGAATTACGCTTGTTGAGAGCTTCGAACTGATATATAATTTGATATGGTTTGGAGGAGTTTAAATTTTGAAATTGATTTGGAGATTGAATTTTAAGGTTTGAATGTAAATTTGTTTTTTTCCATTGAGGAAGAGAGACGTAACAGTCAGATAGAGCTGTATGTACAGAAATGAGAATATGACTGCTCGAGTTTGAGAGAAAGGCTATTTATATAACCGAGGCCCGATAACAAAGTGAATAAGCATTCGAATAGATTTGAAACGACAAGTACGACCCGGAAAGCCCGTTCTGCTTCAGGAACACAAATAGTTCATCCCATATATCAACGTAGATGTTTTCGATAATTTTAAACTCAGTAGAACAGATTTCAATTCCTAATTCCATCGTATGAAGAAGTTAGCTTTGAACCAGCTTATTTAAAATTAATTTCAATTTAATTGATTTTTACGCGTTTCGAGTCCGTATGATCAAACGACCAGTCCTATCACTATGAAACTTAAAATCCTAAAATAATTTACCGTTACGGATCTGATGAAACTGGTGTTGTCAAAATCCAAGACAGTGGCCAAAGTGGCTATTTTCACGTTAATTAAATAAATATTATTAAATTAATTAAATCACTTTTTAAGTTTCAAATTTAACGACCAACAATTTTCATCATTTCTGATTACTTGGACATTTACAATAATTTAGATCAAATTTACATGTCAATTCAGTGTTGGATATTACACTAATTTTAGTGGTCCATTTCAACTGTAATTAAATCCAATTAATTAAAATTTAAGTCTAATAAATTATTTAATTTGATTTCAATTCCTTTTGTTCAATTATTCATTACTCTACGTATATATTCAACATTTGTTTACAACTTATTACATTAATATTCTCTAGTTTCATCTTTTACCATATTAGTTGCCATATTTCAATTACCTTGAATATTTGTCAATTTTATTATAATTTTGAAATCCCAATAAAATCATTTATCCTTGGTTTACTATTTTTATTAATTCAATTATTGCCTTATGAGTATAACTACATTCCTGTAAATTTTATTGCATTTACCTTTTACAGTTATTGTCTTAACTCATATAAAGTAACATTAAATTACATTTAATTGCATTTGATTTCAAATTTAATTTAATAGACTAAATAAATAGGTAAATATAATAATTGTCACCATTAACTTTTAATCACATCTTATAAGTTTATTATCCACAACCACTGTTATAATTACTACCACAACACTAATTTTATTCAATTACAATTTATTACATACTATTTCATTAATTAATACAACATTTAAATTATCAACTACTACTTTAATACAACATCAATTTATACATACATTACTACAATTTATTTACAATCTATACTAGTTATAACTTTCCAATCATTTTAATTAATTAGAATTACATTTAAAGCAGTTGTAAATTACCTTAAATTAATACTGTTACATTTCATTCCACTGATATTCTTATCAGTAAATCAAAATTTTTTATTTCTTCCAACATTAAATCGCAAAATCATATTAAATTAACTATTTTTAATTATCAAATATTATGGGTCGTTACTCTCTTCCCTACTCAAAACTTTTCGTCCTCAAAAGGGAAAAGAAATCAATATATCTTATTCAAAATATTAAATTTATAAACAAGCAATTTACATAATTAAATAATTTAAATAAAATATATCAATTTACAAATAATTGAATCCTTTACATTCAAGTTAACGAAAGTTTGGAAAATAATTCACAAATATTTTCTAAGTCCAAAAATTCGTGGAAAATTTCGGTAGATTCTCCTTTGTACGGAGAGATCTGGGAGAAATAATAATATCAATAATAACAATATATAGCATATTTTTCAAAAATAATATATCCCAACCACGGGAAAAACAATATAATATTGTTATAAAAGTATAATCCAAAACGTACCTATTTGTCGGGCAAACAACGCTTAATTTATGAAACCAAAAGCAGTTGCACTTGCTTCCGTAAACCTATATTACACTTATAAAATCCAAAGAAGTTAGTAATTATACAAAAGAGAAATATCTAAGTTGTTTCAATAAATAACAAACAAAGCATCACAACATAACAATAATCATTTGCAAACAAACAGTACAAACATCATTTAAACCAAAAAAATCAATCATCCATCCATATTAACCATAACAAATGGTTTGTTCAGGTTGAGAGCTTCTAATCATATAAAATGATAAATAAACTATGAAGTAAACCATACACTCATCTGTCGTAGATAAAACTTTATAGATCATTTATACAACCTACATAATAGAAGTATCCTTTCCTAAACAATTCATAAGTCAAACAAACAATAATTTCAAATAAGATCTATGTTTTATTCTTATTACTCTTTCCTTTTCACATTACTCACTGTTCATTTTCATTTGTTCATACTATGCTTGTTCCTTTACGTTTATCACTTGCAAAATTCAATTTCCACTCATTTATACAATACCAATGTTATTTTCATTACTTTACATTCATTTCTTACATTAGCTATTTCCATTTCAGTTATTAGATTATTCATTATTATGTAAGCCTCTTTACAATTTAATTCACCATTAATGGGTTGTTTCTTTTTCACATTTATTCTTCCATATACAGTATTATTGAATGTTAAATCTATTTCTAATCATTACAACGTTATCTAAAGTTATAATCATTCAATTAATATGTTACTCACTTAATTATAAATAGCTTCAACATTAACTTAAGTTTATAATTATTCACTTGCAGTACTAACCTTTTATTATTCAATCTAATCATAGATAGCTTAAATGTTAAATTAAGCTTATAATCATTTAAGTTAACATTTAAGTTATTTATAATCATTTTTCTTACATTATTCACTTTTATTACATTTAATTAGTAGCATTTGAAACTATTAATGTTAGTTTATAACAATTTATAACATTAGAATTCTTATTTATAAAAGTTAGTCCGTTGAACAATTTCATGTACTAAAGTTTACTTGTACAATATTCTATTACATATCCTTATTAACATTACAACTTTTAACATTTTAGTAAGTTATATAAATGTCTTAAGAATGCAATTGAAAGTTACACAAGTTCATCTTGTTTATTTTTCTCAAAGTTCAATAATTCATCTTCTAACTTTTCATTATCCTTAAGTTTACAAGTTTCCAATTTCTCATATATACCATTAATCACTTAGCATCTAATTACTTATATTCATTCATTCTAGAAACTTCCAATTATTAAAATAATTAAGATTTTATTCATTTCAATAATTGAAAACTACTAATTATCAGAAAATTTAAGAACTAAACTCCGGGTTCATTTTAGTCACCTAGAAAATAATATATATTTCATTTATAGATCAAATCATATTTAGAAATTCAAAATTAAGGTTTTATTCATCAAAACAGAAGTGTAGTAGACTACTACAGCAGTCTTCCCTCTTTAAAACTCGAAAATGAATGTCGATGATGCGTGCACTCATCACCAAATTTTTTTCCAGCGATAGAGAGGGGAGTACATAACTTATTTCCTTCAACAATTTCTTTTTAGAACATTTCTCTCAAATCATCTTGAAATATTTATATCATAAAATACTTCTAAATAATATTAATATTATATTGCAAAACCTTTTGAAAGAAATTTCAAAAAAATCCTGGAATTGCAATTCTAAACTTCCAATTTATATTAACTTTACTTGTAAATCCTATTTTACAATCAATACTTATAAAATTTCTCTACCTAACAAACAACATATTACATCCAACTATATCATTTGTAAAATTTATTATTTTATATACAAAATATATAATAGGTAAAATTATTCCATTTACCTATATTTCAAAAAATATTGTGTTGCTTTGTCCTACTAAGTGTTTAGAAATCCCTATCGATGTCAAAGCATCCTATGCATCGACCAAAATTTATAAATACAAAATGGAACAAATTAACACAATACAAAAACCTTTTTATAACACTAACAAATACGCTCTCTCGTATATATACCCTCAATGAATTATTCTATGGTATTACTACCCTATTTTGTATGAGTCGGACCCACAAAGCTAACGTTGTCGCTAAACGGAAGCTTAGATACCAATTGTAATGACCCGCCTTTTTGGATGGTTTTAAATCGACGATAAACCACACATGTCAGACTCAAACCATTCAAAAGGGTAGACTGTTATGGGGTAAATAAGACAAACAGAGAAAGAAAGAAAATAAATACAGAATCTCGCAATGGGATGACAAAATATAACAATCAAATAAACAGTTCGTGAAGCTGTTTAAAAATAACATTGATTAAAATTTTATAATACAGATCAGAGTTACAAAGAACAGTAATAAATATAAATAAATGCAGCGGAACAACACGATCCAGTGTAATAAATATAATAAATAATAAAAGTACAAAATCTTCACCTTCATCCTCCAAAAAGCAGTCTTCGATAAACTGAAAAGCTTAGGCTGACCCGAGCGAATTGAAAAGACAAAACACTCGAGTCAAAACTAAAAGACCTTACGTATGTTAAGTCAGTAATAAATAAATATTAGTGTAACGGCGTCGGGGATGTTTGAGGTGTTTGACATCTCCTATCCAGCGTCTAATGTGAGTGCAATAACCTAAGAGATGTTCGAGATTACCATATCCTAAGGATCCTTTAAACTATCCACTATGTAGTACAATACACTATTATAATAGTGTCTATGGTAAAGTATTAAAATAGCATTAAGGCATTAACCATATCCCCTTAAGACATATTTATATATTCCCATAGTCTATACAGTGCCGTAATTCCTCCGTAAACTAAAGGGCTATCAGAGGGCACTCCATAGGTATGGTACAAACCGAACTCGTAGAAGGCATGACAGGGCATGTGAACATGCCATTCGAGGCAATGCCTAGATAGATATACTAATTGCACTCTTGGACTGGTGGTAACGCATAACAGCTACTACCGCCTACCTCGAACACACTCCCATAAGCAGAATCAAGGGGTGGCCACAAAATCAATCACAAAGTCAAAGTATAGTATCGAAGAAATATGCCCGATAGGAGGAATAACCTCACTTGGCCCGGTATAGCTCCTGTTTAGTCACATCTAAGTTGACTTACGGGAGTCATGGTCACGTAAATACCTCATACAGAATCGTTCGCCAAACCATCCTACTTCATTTCTGGAATCTCCATCATGTACATAGTTGTTAAAGTGGTTTTCGGTATTGGCAGAGAGTATGATAATATCCGTTCCCGGTCTCTTTAACAACCAAATACTTATTTCACACCGGATGTTTCTTTAACATTTCAAAGTCAATTTACAATTGATATCAAATATCATTTTCTCAAAACCATATCACTTTCGAATCATATTCACTTTCAAAATCATATTCACTTCCAAAATCATATTCACTTTAAAAATCATATTACTCAATATGTCATTTCACAAAAAGCTATAATTTCCAAATTCTAACTTAGATTGTCTCATCATCAAGGATTTAAATATAAATACTTCAACTTTACACAGTCTGAAATTTTAGAAAATAGTTTAGATAGTCATAAATAGTTTTAATAAGTTAAAAATAGTTTAAAATAGATTACAATAGTTTAAATATTATAAATAGTTTAAAAATATATTTTATTTTGATTTAATTAGATTTTAAAATGATTTATATAGATTTAAAATATATTAAATAGATTTAAAATAAATTAAATAAATTTAAATTAAATTAAATAGATTAAATAAATTTAAAATAGATTAATTAGATTTAAAATATATTTAAAATAGATTAAATAAATTTAATTAGTTTAAAATAGGTAAAATCGATTAAATTAGATTAAATAGGTTATAATAGATTAAAATAAATTAAAATAGTTTTAAACTGATTAAAAAAGATAATTTAATTAAAATAGTTTAAATTGGTTTAAAATAGATTCCAAAGTTATATCCAAACATTTTGAATAACTCAATTCCGATAAATTCACTTATATTTGACACTTCAACTTTGAAATTCCAATTTAAATATTTTGAACAATTCATAAAATCAATTCCAATTTCCGCATTAACGCTTGGATTATCAAAAATAATTCAGTTTGTATAAATCAATTTCTATTTCAAAATTCCAGTTAACTAAATTCAAAATTTAAAGAATTAAAAATAATTTAATTAAACCGATCCAGTGTTCGTATATAATTTTCTACCCAATGATCAAGGGAAACGGATATTTATCATTTCAATCCGCAATTTAAAATTTTATGGTTATATATCATTTCAAATTGAAATCCCGAATTAAATAAAAATCCATAAAAATCGCTCGAATCTATCATTTCAACCCATAACTATTTTTCCCTAATCCATAGATCGTTCGGTATGTATCATTTCAACCTATAAGGAACTTGCAGTGTTATAACAATATAAAAATACAATATCCAGTCATCCAATATTAGCAATCAAATATCTATCACAATCATTATCCAAATCAACCAACAAAATCAATAGATAACTGATTATCATTAACAGGTATTAAATTGACAATTAAATTCAATATTACATTAAACGACGATTAAATGCAATAATAGTCAAATTTAATTGAAATGACAATTTAAACATATCAAATATCGATCAATTAATTTCTAATCATGTCATAAATTTAATTCATCCCGCATAAGAAAATGTAGTAGTTGTGAGTGGGTTAAAACACTCACCTTTGACTTCTAATTGATTTGAAATCCAAAATAGGGCCCAAAATTCAACAATCTTAGAATTCGTCCAAACCAATTTCATGATGTCCGTAATTTCGATAAGATCGCAACTGAACAAACTGCATGTAAATCCGACCTTGTATGTAAAAGTTATCGAGATTAGAACGATTGAAAATTTAAAATTTAAATTAAAAATATAGACAAACCAGAAAACGACATGTCACCAAGCATCCATGTGTGCCCATCTTCCAAAAACCCTAACGCGAAGTCGAGCTCGATATAGCCGGCATCATATAGTCGAAAATCGTTGCGGCCTTAGTGAACCAGGATGAAATCAACGACCACCATTGCCTTGCCTACGGCCAGGCGCACCCACCCACCCATGCGATCATGACTGGTGGTCCACATCTGCTTCGCCACCACCAAGCTTTGAGGCTAATTTCTGGCGAACCTTCGATCCTCTATGACGAACGAACCATAAATCTATGGCCTGCTCGACACCAGCTTCTCAACGCCAACTCCCGATCGTTGATCGGATGAAAATCCACCGTTGGATTGCGAAAATCTAATTTCGATGGCCGAGGTTCAACTTCGAAATCTGGACAAACGGTGAATCCGACTAAAAAACGAATAACATTAGTGAATTACACTCATCGAGAGCTTCGCATTGATATATAATTTGATACGGTTTGGATGATTTTTAATTTTGAAATTGATTTGGAGATTGAATTTTTGGGTTTGAATGTAAACTGGGTTTCTGCCATTAAGGAAGAGAGACGGAACAGTCAGATAGAACTGTACATATAGAAATGATAATATGAATGCTAGGGTTTGAGAGAAAGACTACTTATATAAGCGAGGCCCGATAAGAAAATAATAAGCATCCGAATATATTTGAAATGACAAATACGACCCGAAAAGCCCATTCTGCTTTCGGAAACAGGTCATCCCATATATCAAAATAGACGTTTTTGATAATTTTAAACTCAATGGAAAAGGTTTCAAGTCCTAATTCCATCGTATGAAGAAGTTAGCTTAAAATCGGCTTATTTTTAATTGATTACAATTTTATTGATTTCCACGCTTTTCGAGTCCGTATGATCAAACGACCAGTCCGATCGCTATGAAACTTGAAATCCTATAATAATTCACCATTGCGGATCCGATAAAACTAGTTTCATAAAAATCCAAGACAGTGGTCAAAATGGCTATTTTCACGTTAATTAAATAAATTTTTATTAAATTAATTAAATCACTTTTTAAGTTTCAAATTTAATGACCAACAATTTTCATCATCATTTTTTATTACTTGGACATGTACAATAATTTAGATCAAATTACATGTCAATTTAGTGTTGAATTTTACACTAATTTCAATGGTCCATTTCAACTGTAATTAAATCCAATTAATTAAAATTTAATTCTAATAAATTGATTTAATTTGATTTCAATTCTTTTTGTTCAATTATTCATTACTCTACGTATATATTCAACATTGGTTTACAGCCTATTACATTAATATTCTCTAATTTCATCTTTCACCATATTAGTTGCCATATTTCAATTACTTTGAATTTTTTTCAATTTTATTATAATTTAAAATCCCAATAAATTCATTTGTCCTTGGTTTACTCTTTTTATTGATTCAATTATTGCCCTATGAATGTAATTGACATTCCTGTATAGTTTATTGCATTCACCTTTTACAGTTATCGTCTTAACTCATATTAAAATAACATTAAATTACATTTAATTGCAATTGATTTCAAATTTAATTTAATAGACTAAATAAATAGGTAACATATAATCATTCTCACCATTAACTTTTAATCACATCTTATAAGTTTATTAACCACAACTAGTGTTATAATTACTACCACAACACTAATTTTATTCAATTACAATTTATTACATAATATTTCATTAATTAATACAACATTTAAATTATCAACTACTCCTTTAATCCAACATCAATTTGTACATACATTGCTATAATTTATTTATAATCTATACCAATTGTAACTTTCCAATCATTTTAATTAATTAGAATTACATTTAAAGAAGTTATAAATCACGTTAAATTAATACTGTTACATTTCATTCCAGTGATATTCTTATCATTAGATCATAAATTTCTATTTCTTCCAACATTAAATCACAAAATCTTATTAAATTAACTATTTATAATTATCGAAAATCAAGGGTCATTACATGTGTACACTTTGATTGATGCAAAATATCCTTATGATAAATATTTGTAATGACGCGAGGTTAGTTCCAAATTCTGTAGTGGAAATCTGCCCAATTAATTTGGCTCCTAGTTCTTACGAATATTCGGACTAATGTGAAACGTCATTATAAGTATAAGCCATAAGGCGAAATGCCTGCTTTGAGGTCTTAAGGTATTAAGTGGTTGTTTGAGGGCCCGCCTCTTTTTCCCAGATGAAGTATTAAATGGCCAAGGGGTCAAGTTAGATGGTATCTCAATGGGGAATTCCACTTCTATAAATAGCTAGTAAATAATGGGGTCTTCCTTAACTAAGGTATTGAATGACCAGAGTCTGCCTGTTTTCCACAAGGAAGTATTAAGTGGCTTAAGAGATTCCATATTTTGTCAACTAGATAGTATTAATGAGGAGCACGCCTTGGGAATAGGTATTATATTAATTGGATGTACCATGGTATTAAATGAAAAGAGCCTGCCTATTTTTCAATAAAAGGTATTAAGTGGCTTCGGTACTGTCTCTCACATTATTTGATATATATGATGTATGGTTGGGATATGGGAGTCTAGAAACTTGCTCCTGAAATGGAAGGTATTAAGTGGTTGGACTTGCCTTCTTTTCTTATAACGGAATATTAAATGGTTTAATGGTCTATTTGTGTAGACATATTCTTATTTTGAGATATACCGACCAAGTACTGAAAAGGTAAAACTCGAGGTTTTTATTTACTAGACATTGTTTTTTTAACTCCTTCCTCATCACAACCGAGGTTGAAGACGTCAATGGAAAAGGTGACGCTTGGAGATGGAGGACTTGCGGTAGTATTTACCATTTTTGTTTGCTTTCATATGTACCCATGTTTTCAAACTATTGTTGTAATGGATTATGTTATGGTTTGATGGTATCTTATATTTTAACACTGTTATAAATTTGAAATAAATGGGTGCATTTTACTACTATATTTTGTTCCATTCATCGTGAGTTTTAAAAGTTTACTTGTGACTCTGTAATGTTATTTCTTTTTACTGCCAACAGCTTACCTTAGAATGAATCTAAGTTTCGATAGGCCTTTTATGGGTCGAAATTTAGGCCTTTTCTGGGGTAATTTATTTCATTTGGTATGAGAGCCTAGGTTAACCAAACATCGGGGAAAAACTATATGTATGAGAGACCTATTTTTTATTTTGAAAAAGGTTTTTTTTCTAGTAATAATTTTAAAATATATATATAGCCTAGTTTCTAAAACATTTGCATATACACTAGGCAACCTTTTTCTTTTAGCATATAAATACAATATTAAGAAACCATCAATAAAGGTTTAACCTACAAATCGTTGATATGGCCGATAATCAATCTTCTTCCAGATAAAGGAACCCTGCTCGTGGATGACCACCCATTTGTGGAATGCCCAAATGGTTTAACAATATATTAGGATTATCAATTATATTCCTATTCATTTAACTGCATGAGTAGGACTCACTACCCTGCCCTTTGATGCAATACCCTGTCCCGTCGACTTTCCCAAGTTGTGTAAGGACTTATTCAATATGGACGGGAAGACATACTTTAGAACCAAAGGATATTCGAAGCTTGGATTAGTAACTACGAGAAGATAATTAGAGAGCTTAGTTGGGATAATCAGCTAAGATGAAGAATAACACAGGGAAGAAGCCTTGAATTGGTGGAACTTTGTGGCTGATGAGCAACCTAGAAGGATTTATCTTGGGATGAGTTAAGGGGCCGATTTGAGATGAGATTCATGTCTTGAGCAGAAGTTAGCCTACAATTAGAAAGTTCATTCAACTGAAATAACGAGATTCTATACTTAATGAGTACATAGCTAAGCTTATTGAATTGGCTAAATTAGGGATGAGCCTAATAGACACACTTATGAAAAAGCCATGAAGTTCGTGAAGGGCTTAAATTCCCTATAAAAGAGAAATGTCATTGACCTAAGTGCCGATTGGGGCCACGTATGATATGTTGGTAGAAATGGCAATGTTGCATATGGCCAATGATGAAGATAAGGGAATAGAGAAGGAGAAGGAGAAGGCTTCACTGACCCAAAAGCAAGGAAGGTCCAAGAAAGGGAGCTTTTGGGCCAATAAGAAGTCGAAGGGGATGTTTAAGAAGGATGGGAAGTTGTGTAAGAAATGCCAAAAGAAGGGTCATGAAACTAAAGATTGTAGGGTGGGTCCACTGAAGTAAGCCTTTAAATGTAGGTACTTTAATTGCCATAAGAAAAGGCATCACTAGAATTAGTGTCCTAAGATGTCTAAGGAAGGATCAAGCAGACATGCCTACATTATTGAAGCCATCCCTATTGCTAGTAAGTTACCATGAGACCAAGGAAAAGCATCTCTAGAAGGTATAAGTCTTATTAGGGTTACTATTCACACCCTTTTTGACTCAGGTGCATCACATTCCTTTATAGGTAGAGATGTAGTAAATTTCTTGGACCTTCAAACCCAGATGGTCAACATCCCAATAGAGGTTTGAATCCTATTGGAGGTTCGATCCATCTTTCTTTTATTCGCAAAGACCTAGTGTAAGAAATATGCGACATTGTTTTCATATGTATTACGTACGTTCTATATTTCAAAGGGCATGGGATTATCTTGGGTATGGATTGATTGTCATATTATGGAGCCATTCTTGACTATGATAAGAGGGTAGTACGATTAAGGAGTTGTGGAGGTCGTGACCTAGAAGTTCTTTGTACATCCAAAGATTTAGTTGAGTTAAGCCATTTATACTTACTAAGTCTATCTATTGTTGGAGAGCCATGATCTATACCCGTAGTTTGTGGATTTATTGATGTCTTCGAGGAGGTCTCGGGTCTCCCACACCATAGGGAGACTGAGTTCCGAATCAATATGTAGAAGGATGCAAGGCCCGTTGGTTTTCCTTTGAGACATATGACCCTTAAAGCAAGAAGGGAATTAGATAAGCAAATTTTAGAGCTATTGAAGAAAGGGTTCATTCATAGGACTACTTCTGAATGGGTAGCCCCTATTGTTTTTGCTACTAAGGCATATGGTTATTTGAGTATTCTTGCCGATTATAAGGAATTGAACAAGTTGACAAGAAAGATGTAACGAACCAGAATTTTTAGAAATTAAAATATGAATATTTAATTAATTTTAAATATTAATAAGTGAAATTTATAAGTCGAATAAATTTTAATTTGAATTATTGAATTTAATTGAATAATTAAATCGATAATTTAATATGTTAAATTATGGAAATAATTGAAAATTGGGTTAAATATGATTGAAAATGATTTGTAAAATTTTATTTTATCATATGAAAGTTAGAATGATATTTTAGAACTTTTAAAATCGAATTAAAAGTTAATTTGTGAAAATTGAATATTTTAATATTAAAATTGACTAGTGAAAATAGCCAATTTTTGAACAGTCTTAGAATTGAACGAAACCAGTTCCATTGGATCCGTAATAGTTAGTTATTACCGGATTTCAAATTTCGTGTCAATCGGAGTTAACGTTTGATCGTGGCAGCTCGAAACGCATCGATTTATTTTTAATTTAAATTTGGCGAGTCAAAATAACCATTTTTCAAAAAGTCTTGGATTTCGACGAAACTAGTTTCATCGGATCCGTAATGTGATATTATTGCAAGGTTTCAAATTTCAAGTCAATTGGATTTACCGTTTGTCCGGTACATATTAAAACGCCTAGAAAATCGCTTAAATCGGTTTAATTCAAATTGAGCGTTTATAGCCATAACTCGCACAGATGTCCGAATTAGCTTCCGAAACCTGTTCCATTGTGTCCGGAACGCGGGATAAACCCTAGGAATGTCAGTTTCGGCGCGTAAATCGGAGTTTTGAAAACCCGGAATGAATAGTGTTTTTCGATAATTTTCTATAAATAGAAGCCTCACTATCACAAAAACCCTAACCCTAAATTTTAATGGCCGGCCGCCATCTTCAACTTCAAAGGCCAGAAACGCACCAAATTTCTTTCTTCAATCTCTTCCCATCCACACATCGATTCGAGAAATATTTAACTACAATGTTGTAGAGCGCTGAGAGATCTTCACATCCATACGGATATGATGGAGGTTGAAGCAAAGTAGACGTCTCAATGGAGCCGCGTTTGATCGCCGTTCATCATCGTTTCGCGCGCGCGTGGGGCCATCGAGTTGCCTAGGGTTTCGGCCGAGCATAGCATACGTGATGGGCTTCGCGATGGTGGTACCTGATCATGCTAGAAATCATTGTGGTGGCGTGCGAAATTCGAATTAGGGTTGGCGGCTATGGGTTTCACGTATCTGGGCACGGTCGAACGAGAGAGGGAAGGAAAGGGTGGTCGGCCGAGATCTGTTAGCTTGAATTGGACGGTGATGATGAGTTAGGTGGAAAAAATTATAAATGAAATTGTAAATTTGTTATTTAAATCGTGTATAATCTTGTAAAAATCATAACCTTTTCATATGAGGTCGAAAACGCGCGAAACCAGTTGCGTTGGAATCGTATGGACGAGCACTACGCTATGGAGTTGGTTTGGAGTCGTTTGGAGTTAGTGAGAATTTTGGGTAAAATTAAACGTCCGTTTAATTTTATTCGAAATAAATCGCTAAAACGGAAATAAAACCAAGGTGAGAATTTCTCACTCAATCGAATCAGTTTCGATTTTATTTTAAATAGTTAGATTTAAAATATTTGAATGCATGTTTGAATGATGATTGATATCTATTGATTGTTAAAATAGACATTATACGCCGTTAGTAAGCGGATGTTATTTATTAAAAACATATACCGCGAATATTTCATAAACAGTGAAATTGGTATTATATATATAATATCAATATATATATATTGGCATATGTATATATTGGAGTTATTGATTTCCCGCATTTTTTTTTTAGCGGATGAGACCCTATTACGCCGTTATTAAGCGGATAATATTTAATAAGAACATATACCGCGATAATTTCGTATTGGAGCGAAATTGGTATTGTGCTAATGTTTTTGGATGCAGGAAAACAGGTTGGAGGGATCCAACTGGATTCCTCAACAGTATTTATTTGATTTCAGATATTTTGATATTTGATTGATTATCATATACGATATATGATATCGTTGTTGTCTTGATTGACTATTTGGTGTGTAGCATCATTGGGCCAAATTTGGAATTTTAAAATGATTTCAAAGTGATTTTTGAAAGTATACGTTTATAAAATATTTTTGGAATTGATTCATTTTAAATAAATAAACGTTATAATTTTTAAAGTTATAAAAATTATGATTTTTGAGAAATATAGTTAAAAACTCATTTTTGAGAATATGATGCTATTGAGTTTATAAAATAGTTAAATCGAGATATTTTAGAATTATTGTGAAAAGTTTAAATATAGGATTTATGAAATTTAATTATTTTATGAATCAAAAGGGTGAAATAATAAAGGAGATTTAAGACGTTTTAAAAGAATAATATAAATTGATTTATATTAAGAGATTTATAAATGGATATTTATAAATTGAAATATGGACATTATAAAACGAGTTTTTATAAATGTTTGAATGAAGTGAAAATGAATTTCATAATTGAATAGAATTTATAGAATTTTATACAGTGAAGTTATAAATGGAATTTTATAAGCAGTAGGTTTATAAAATTTATTAAGTTATTAAAATAATGATTTTGGATAAATGAATGAATCTTATAAGTTATAAGATTTATAATTTGGAAGTTAAAAAGAACGATTTTGTAAAATAATCGTTTTATAAGTATTTAACTTATAATGTGAACTTTTAGTTTATAATTGAGTTATAAACTGGAATAGGTTAATAAAAGAATTTATAAAAAGGAAGTTTTTATAAATAAATAGAAATGGAATTTATAAACGTTGTTTTATAAATTCGCAAATGACTTATTTTGATAAGTAAATTGTTGAAACCTATTAATGGAGTTATATTCACGTTTTTGAATAGTGAATAATTCTTTGAATTAAAATGAATAAAAGGATGAAATTTGTTAACAAAGTATATTCACGTTTTTGAATAGTGAATAACACGTTAAAGAAATTGTTTTGGATTTAGATGTTTTTAAATAGAATTAAAACGATCGAACAATGTTTTAAAATGTGTTGAGATTCGAAACCATAGATTTCAACATTTATTGTTGAAATAGACATTTTCAAGAAATAGAAGGAGATGATGGACTATAACACTGTTGTTATAGTAAATGATTTCCGAAAGGAAATGTTTTGTATAGTATTGGGATTTATATATCTATTTTAATTTCGAATCCCTATACTAGTGATTTTGGGTTGTTGTAACGATGTTTTACGCAACATTCGTTTTGGCCCAAATAAATATGTTTAAGAGAATGATTTCCTTAAAGAATGAAATATATACTTAATTTCGATTGAAGTATATTGAATATTTTCTAAGTGTTGAAAATAAATAAAATTTGTGAATTACTTATAAATAAATAAGTATGGAAATGTTTTCCAATGTGAAATGAAACGTTTAGAGAATTTATCTTTTTGAAGATAAATTGAAATGAATAATTGAAATCGAATATTCATTGATATTTTGGAATTATAAATTCACTAAGGAATTTATAAAGGAAGTGGAATTTGTCTAAAAAATAAATATTGATTTATTTTTGAAGTGTGAAATTTTATATGAATTTATAAAGGAAAGGAGAATTTGTTTAAAAATAAATATTGATTTATTTTTGAAGTGTTGAAATAATATATCTTGTAAAGATATTTTGGAAAATAAATAATTTGGAAAATTATTTGGAATCTGGTGATGTGTGCATATCCAGTGATAGTTCAATAACCGACTATCAATATTTCCCTTTGAATGGGTAATTGATGTGATTTGTTTGAATGTGAATGCTACACTTATTTTTGAATAAGCGCTCACTATTCGGGTTAACCGGGAAAGGACCATGGGGTCGTATAACCCATTCCGAATATGTGATACGTCGTTGTGAATTGCATTGAAGATCGGTGTTAAAGACCCGGTATTTGCGAGAGCGATAGGATGACCTGTCGATTTACTCTGCACCGAGTTGCTCCGGTATAGAGTTCTCCATATGTGATGGTGAATCCGATCAGGATTGTGAATATCCGGATTGCAAGGACTTCTTTGTAAGTGCCTTCGGTTTTGTTCGAGCCCGGAACAGACTTGTATGGATTGTATGTCTGACATTACAAGTTGAGATATAAAGCCGATTTCTTTCAAATATATTTCTGTTGGTGGCGAAGAATTTATTCTTTAGCTTAACACCCTTCTCTGAGACGTACGAGCTCAGAGGTTATATAGTTGAAGTTATCAGCGATATATTCCCAATTTGGTAATGTGACATGCTGAGTGTTGCTGTAAATGATCATTGTGTTGATTATTGTGATAGGATCGTTTATTTGATCGTCTATCTTGGTGATCATTGTGTTGATCATTTGTTGACCCAAAGCATGGCTTTTGTATAAAGTATGTTTTTGTGGACGTGACTTCGTCGAACCTCACACCCCGAAAATGGTCAAAACAGGAAAGATGCGGCAAGGTTATGAGGGGTAGCACCCTTTAGGGTATGTACATTTCCTTCTGGATAGAGGTGGTATCATGGTATGGAGCCCAGATATTTAACCTATGTGGTTACTACGAATTTATTACTTTGTGGTTGTTGGTTTTCGGGATCCCGTGAGAAAGGTCGTTTACGATCGGGGAATGGCGTGCTCGTGTCAGTAGTTACCCAGTTAGGGGTAACCCGGCCTTGTGTTGGCAGAGTTCCGGTTTGGTTCTCGGGGATGTCTTTCCAGAGGCATTCTCATGTGGCAATGGGAAGTTCCTTGGCCTGACCATTTGTTGGAAATCCAAAGAAACAATACGTAACTTGTACGGTTTTAGTTGTATATCCTGCTATGGAATGTGGCGGTAACCTGCTATTGAACATAGTTAGCTATAGTAGGCATACGATAATGGTCGTATGTTGGCTAAGATTTATATTCTACTTTCGAAATGAATTTTCCCTACACTATGCACTAGTAATAATATCAAATGTTCTTTTAAATGCGTATCAAGCATCTTTGACTATCATAAGGAGAAATCTCCTCCGATTCTGCGTTTGCATGTGTGTGTGTGCGGGAGGCCTTATGGTAGTCTCATTTTTAAAAGCATTGCGAATTGAATTTAAAAATATTCCTCTATTTTGATTTTAAAGATAAATAAACTGTTTTGAGTTCTCACACCAGTCACATGACTGACTTGGAGTTTATTGTTTTCCTTCCTAAACTCTGGGTGCCCACCAATTTCCACACGGGCAGTCAAGAGTAAGGTTTATCACGATATTCTGGATATTCTGGAATTGCTGGAGGCAAGATGGATGGCATGGCGTATTACTAGTTTATATAGTATTTCTTTTTCCGCTGCATTGTTGTTGTTGTTGACGTTGTACACTCTGATGATATGATGTAATGAAATGTAATGTAATAACTGATATAGTTCTTTGTTTAAAGATTATTCATTTATTATTATATGTTGTTCCGCTGCGAATTGTGAGATTCTGATGTTGTTCTGTTGTTTTCTGTCCCGTTCTATTTTCTTTATGTTCTATTCCCTTCTCTCTATTTTAAAATTTTCTATCTTCTTTTCTGTTTTCTATTCTCTCTAATTTCTATTTTCTATTTCCTTCTTTCCTATCTTCTTTCTTCTTCTTTTTCTTCTATTTTTCTAGATATTCTATTTTCTTTTCTGTCTTTCTCTATCTTCTACCTTCTTCCCTCTTCTTCTGTCTTTTTCTTTTCTTAAATTCTTTTTAAAACCCATAACATTTCGGTTTTTCGGCAACGAAAAATCGAAGCGTTACAAAAGAATAGGTAACCTCTACCAAAAATAGTTGACTTGTTCGTCCAATTAGTAGGAGATAAAGTCTTTTCCCATTTAGACTTAGCAACATGATCCATCAGTTAAGGATACAAAGGAAGGCAAGCCGAAGACCGCATTCCATACTTTAGATGGGCTATATGAGTGGGAAGTAATGCCTTTTGGACTTATGAATGCCCTAGCATACTTTGTGAATCTGATGAGTAGAGTATTTAGAGGGCCACTTAATAAATTTGTCATGATGTTTGTTGATGATATCTTGGTTTTCTCCAAAGTAAGAAGGATCATGAGTACCACCTTAGGAGTTATTAGAGATCTTGAAAAGAAACCAACTCAAAGCCAAGTTTTCTAAATTGCACTTTTGGAAAAACAAAGTTAGGTTCCTTGGGCACAATGTTTCGAAACAAGGATTGGCTATGGACCCTGCTAAAGTGGAAGCTATCCAAGGATGGAAGACTCCTAGTAATGCATCAGAGGTTGAGAGTTTTCTAGGGTTGGCAGTCTACTATAGAAAGTTCATTAAGAACTTTACACAAATAACAACCCCTTTAACATAATCGACTAAGAGTAATCTGGTTTTTGTTTAGGATGATAGATGTACAAAAGCATTTGAAAAGATTAAGGAGTCATTTACTAGTGCACCTATGCTCACTATTCAAGATGGAATCAAGCCATTTACGGTTTTCACTAGTGCATGTGGCATAGGATTAGGGACAGTTCTTATGCAAGAAGTGAAGGTAGTTGCCTTTGCTAGTAGACATCTGAAGAACCATGAGAAGAGGCATCCAGTGCATGATTTGGAATTGGTAGCAATTGTTTTTTCCTTAAAGATGTGGTGGCATTATCTTTAAGGGAAAGGTTTGAGTTATTCACCGATCATCAACCACTCAAATGCCTATTTTCCTAAAAATATTTGAATCTTTGGGAGTAGGGGTGTTTGGAGTATGTAGCATCCTTTGATTTTAGTATTCAATATACCTTTAGAAAAGGGAACGTAGTAGCCGACGCTTTTAGTCAAAGACACGCTACCCTAGGTGCTCTATATGAATGGAAAATGTTGGAGTTTCTATCGAATTTAACCTCCAATAATCAATAGAATCCATCCAAGCTTTTCTAGCAGTTATGGAGACTAGACCACCCTTGATGAATCGTATAGGGCACGAACAAGTGAAGGATGAGGGGTTAGTAGAGATTTGGAGAAATTAAGAAAAGGAGAGTATTTCCTCATGCTAGGAGGTATCCGGTTGATGAGAGTAAATGTTTGAGAAGAGATGGATGTCTTTATGTTCAGAAGATCGATGATTTGAAGTGAGATGTGCTTATGGAGTGTCCCCACTAAAGGATGACCATTCATCCCTTAGGATATAAGATATATAAGGATGTGAAGAGAATTTTCAATTGGGATGGAATGAAGAGAAGCATAACTGAGTTTGTTGCTTGATGTTTGACATATCAAAAGTAAAAGCGGAGAAAGGGAAGCCTGGTAGATTGTTACTACCTTTCAAAATTCCGATTTGGAAGTGGGAATATATTTTAATGGATTTTGTAGAAGGATTTCCTAGAAGTCAGAAAGGCAATGAGGCTATTTGCATTGTTGTGGACAAACACAATAAAAGTGCTCATTTTCAATTAGGAGAAATAGGAGTAGCACCTCTCCCGCACATATTTATATTAAGGAGATAGTTCATCTACATGGAATTCCTGTAAGCATAGTCGGTGATATACCACTTGTTCACTAGCGTGTTTTGGAGGAGCCTACAAACAACTTTGGGAACTTCTTTGAAACTTACCAAGGCTCATTACAAGCCGCATATTTTACGATTATATATTTAAATGATTTATTTAAATATATCAACGTTAGTCGGATAAAAGTCCAAAATGTGACTTTTTGAATTAGGACTCGAGAGTTCTTCCATTGTGTTCAAAATGGCGATTGCGACCTTTTTGAATATAAACAACGATATTTTTGGAGTTGAGTAGAATTTTGCTATTTTTCTATTGGGATTTAGGTTTGGGTTTCAGCCCATGAAATCATCTAATACCCAACCTCCTCCTCCAACTCCTCTTCATTCATTCTATTATTTCCTAATACTCAAGCTAAAAGAAAAAGGGAGAAAGAAAGGGAAATTAAAATTCCTATACCCTAGATTACTAGGAAATTCAAGATTCTTGTTTCAAAATCAAGGAGAAACTTAGGTAAGTATCCTCTTCTTCTGCCCCATCTTAATCTCTCTCCAATTTTCAGAAATTTCTAAACCCTAAATAATGAAATATTTGCTTATGAGCTTAGATTGGAGCTTCTTGAGTTAAAGTTGAAGGGTGGTTGATCATGCCTTGTCTTAAAGCTTCTCTTTCGTTGTTTTTGGATTTAAAGGTGAGTTCTCGAACTCACATCTATGTCTATACCTTTTGTAGTTGTTAGGTATGAATTCCTAACACCTATTTCAAGTTCATTTGCTTTTGAATTGAATTAGTTTTGCGAATTTTCCAATTTATGGAATTTTGAAGTCAAAATCTATGAAAATTCTTTTATGGATGTTTGGACATGTTTCGAAGTGTACTGATGAGTCTATAGGGCTGGGTTGTCGCTTGGCATAAATCCCTAGCCATCGTTGCTCATCCGATCGCTTCCGATATGATTTGGCCATCAATGGCCTAGGAAATATATTGCCCTAAGCTTCAGCTCAGACGTCTGGTAGTATGCTCAAACGTCTGGAGCTGCGGAATAAAAATTCCAGACCTTCAGCTCAGACGTTTGATCTTACTTCCCAAACGTTTGGAAGATCTGGAATAAAATTTCCTGTCTTTTAGCTTAGACATCTGGGAGAACCACCAGACGTCGGGAGCTGCTATTTTCAGCCAGCTTACCTATTTTTGATGGATTTCATTTATATCGATTTTTGGTTGATCCGATTGGTCGTCATCATTTATTATCGACTTTGATGACTTCTTTCTGGATTTTTGGGAATATCCCTTTGATGGATTTGATGTCGATTTCTATGGTTTGGATTCACATCATCGAATTTGAATTTTTGGCGATTGATTGTTTTTACAATCATTTCTGTGATTTGTCACTTTAAAATACAAAGGTTTTTGTACTAGTAGTAAATATTCAAACTCTTTGACAAAAACGATTTTAACACTATTTTTAATATAAGGCTTGTTTTTAAAACCAATTTCCAATCTATTAGTATATACAAACCTTTACCTCATTCGTTCGAGAAATCCAATTAAACGACTTAGCAAAATAAGCGGTATGAAATGCTTGCGTTAACTTTTCTGTTAATTCTTGGACTTGTTCGATTGAAATCTTATGACAATTTTCGAGTGGAAATCTACAATTTGTTCGTAAATATTTAAGTTAAGCCACTGGTTATGGGACCTGAAGCTAAACTCATTTATTTGCTAGATTAGTGTAATTCACACTTTTTATTGATCTATGATGATCATTTTATGGTTTAGACTAGCGATGTGCGATGTCTCTTTGTTTGCGTGGGGGATTAAACCCGTTTGTGGAGTTTCGGCTCAAAATTGGTAGGGTGGCGACCCATGGTCTTCGGGCCATTTGTGGAGCCTCGGCTCAAAATTGATGGTTAGCGACCGTGGAATAGCGTTCCATTTGTGATGCACGTATTGGTGAGTTTCAATGCTCCCATTTGTGATAGGCCTCCCCCTTTTGTGTTTTCTGGATTTCTAATTGATGATTTCTAGAATTTGTGTTTCGCCAATTTTTGTGATTTACATTGATAAGTTTATCAGTATTTGCGGTTTGGTGAATATGTTGAAGAATATGACATTATTTTTGGTGTTTGACAAAATTTGAGAGATTGTATGATTTTTGTTGTTATTTAATGTATACTTGTCATAATATGGCATTATTGTTATCATACATTTTTGTCATATCTCTATCTCATTTTATATGATATTTATAGCTAGACTGATCCGTTTATTATTTTCTTCCTAAATAATACTCGGGTCAGACCGAGATATTTTAGGTGCTTCTACTTGACTTCTTATCAGGGTCCCTCACCTGACTTTTGGCTAACTACTTAGCTTATTAGTTTTTTCGTTTTATACATTCGAGGTAGAGACTCCTTGATGTATACATATTCTTTAGTCTAGCACTTGTACCTATTCTCTTGTGATGTAGTGGATCTTGCATGACCACTACTTTGATGTACACTTTTATGTGTTTTATTCATATCTGTGACGGATTTTGTGTTATGATTATTTTATATTTGTTTCCGAAGACCACATAGCCACTGTGTAGTAGCTTTGAGTTTGTATTTGTTATGTTGGATTTCCTCTTGAAATGAAAGTGACATTTTATCTGGCATATTGGTACTCACACAAAGCAGTTGCACAGATGGTCGCTCCTCAACAGCCTTATTCTTCGTGCTAGTTGACGGCATTATCTCATAGTATCCTTGGCTAGTATGAGTATAGAGGTGGGGCCTCATAGCTTGGTATTAGAACCAAACTTGGGAACAATATAGAATATTATAGCAAGGATGATCGTCCTATGTCTTTCCTAGGAATCGCGCCTTAGGATTTAATCCAAGTCATTGGACCCGTTCTATCCTATTTCCTTTTATGATGCCTTATTTTATCAATTAAGTTTGTTTAATATTCATTCTAAGAATAACTTTTTCCTCTTCTTTCTTTCATTCTTTAAGAAGAGAAATGGTTAGACCAGGCTGTCCTAGCGTCGGTCAGTCTAGTGCTACTCCTCAGGATGGAGTATTTATGTCTGCCTAACAACTTTTAGATCTTATAAAGAATGCTCAAGCTGGTGGACCTATTCTTAAGACTACTCACCCTAAATCTAGGTTTGCACACTCGTGTAGTATAATTTACCAATTTAGGCGGAAAGCCATTTAAAGGTTCCGAAAGCGTTATAGATTTCCAAGCTTGGCTTAGGTCATGTGACTGCCTCTTTTCTCGCATGAATCTAGTTGATCTACATCGTGTCTGTATGCGTCTAGCATCCTCTAAGAAAGAGCATTATTGGTACGAGCTTTTGATTTCGAAAATCGTTGAAGAGGATCTTACTTGGGAACAATTCCGGGGAAAGATTCGAATTGAAGTTTGTGCCAGAGGCTGAAAAAGTAACTTTACCCTGATGCTTTATTGACCTTGTTCAAGGTGAATCTTTTGTGACAGATTACGTCGCATCTTTTGAATCTCTCTCTAAATATGGGGTCAAGTATATTAATACCCCATTGGAAAAAATCAGAGGTTTATTTATGAGTTGAATAAGAATCTCAAACAACCATTACTTCTGAAATTAGAAGTTTCTTTCGATCAGTTTATTGATATCGCTCTTCGACTTGAAGAGGCTGATAAAGAAAGTGATGTTGAAGTTGTGGCTTCCTAACAGAACTTCAACAACAACAAGAAGACACCTATTAAGTTCAACCCTAATCCCAACAAGAAAGGGAAGCAAGCAACTTCGCTAGCAAAGGCTCCTACTTCTAGTGGTGGAGAGTGCTACAATTGTGGTTATAAGGACCTTTATGCAAATAAGTGTCCGAAGCCCCTTACTTGTTGCTATTGCAAAAGTTCTGGTCATCCTAAATCTTTATGTCCCAAACTTCAAGGCAAGAAAGAGGGAAAGCTAAATGTTGTGCAAGCTCCTTGTAACACTTCTCTTGGTCATGGTATTTCTCATTCTATCCTTGATGGCATTATTATATTTCGTTACCATCCTATTCGAGTTCTTTTTGATACGGGGCATCTCACTCTTTCATGTCAAAAGAACTTGTTGATACTTTGTCTCTAAATGTTATGAGCTTGATGACTTCATTGAGAATTGCGGATCAGATTGGTGGATCTGCAACACTATATTTACTTTGTAAAGATGTCGAGATTATTTTATGTGATTATTCTTTCTGAGCCGATTTGCAAGTTATGCGCTACTTAGGCTTCGGAATGATTTTGGGAATGGATTGGCTTAATCGTTATGAAGCCCACATCCTATGTCTCGAGAGGACTATATATCTTCGACATCCTCAATCTATTAAGCAGATTTCTACTGTTCTTGAAGATTCAGATTACAATTTGGTAGCATCCTTATATTCTCTAAATCCACATGATGACGATTATGATGATGAGGAAGATGTCATTTCCCTCATTCACGTTGTTCGTGAATTTCCCAATATATTTGATCCTATTTTAGAATTACCACCTAAGTGAGCAATCGTGTTCAGAATTAATCTAATTCTAGGAGCTCAACCTATCACTCGTCCTCCTCATCATATGTCCAATAAGGAAAATAAGGAGATGCGTAAACAATTATCCGAATTGGAAGCGAAATAATTTATTCGTTCTTGTTCCTCTTCTTGGGGAGCTTCAGCTATTTTTGTCAAGAAATCCGATGGTATACTTAGGCTTTGCGTTGACCACCGCAAGCTTAATGATCTCACCATCAAGTATAAATATCCCTTACCTCAGATTGATGATCTATTCGATCAAGTTTGCGGTGCTAGAGTCTTTTCACAATTAGACTTAGCAACCGGTTTTCATCAGCTCCGTATTGTAGAGGATAGCATTCCTTTGACATCGTTTCGTACTCGTTATGGATCTTATGAATGGCTTATTATGCCATTTGGTTTAACGAATGCTCCAGCTTATTTCATTGACCTTATGAATCGAGTTTTCTAAAACTTCCTTGAGCGATTTGTTCTCATCTTTATAGAAGATTTTTTTGTTTATTCTAAAGCCGAGGAAGATCATGAAAAACATTTTTGAATTGTGTTGGAAACTCTTCGTAGCAATTAATTGAAAGCAAAATTTTCTAAGTGCCGCTTTTGGCAATCTTGTGAAATTTTTAGAACATATTATTTCTGAATCCGGATTTCTATGGATCCTTTAAAGATCAAAGCGATTCAAAATTAGAAGAGACCAGAGAGTATGATGGAAATTCGTTGCTTTCTTGGATAGGCATCTATTAGCGTTGGTTCATAAAAGACTTTTCCAAAATTTTCATGCCTCTTACTAGTTTGACAAAGAAGGGAGATAAGTTCATTTGGTCAGAAAAATGTGAAGCTGCTTTTCATAAGTTAAAAGAACTCCTTTCTGATGCTCGTATTCTTGTGATTCCCGAAGGGAACCAAGATTTTATTGTTTACACCGATGCTAGTCGTGTTGGTTTGGGTACCGTTCTCAAGCAAAGGGAACGTGTTATCGCTTATGCTTCTAGGCAATTAAAGCCCGCCGAGACTAAATATGCCCCTCATGATTTAAAGCCGCGACCATTGTTTCGCCCTTAGAATTTGGCGTCATTATCTTTTGGGAGGGAAATTTGTTCTCTACACCGATCATAAATCTTTGAAGTATTTATTTCCTCAAAAGGAGCTTAATTTGCGTCGACTACGTTGGCTCGAGTTCCATGCATCTTATGACCTTGATCTTCTTTATACTCTCAGAAACGAAAATCGTGTAGCCGATGCACTTAGTCGTAAGCAACAAGCGATTGTTTCAATGATGATATCTGAATGGAATGATCTTGAGACATTATCCACTTGTGAGATTCGAGATCGTGAATTTGATTCATGTTCATCTCTTGTTCTATGTAGCCTTAAAGCTCATCCATCTCTTTTAGACCATATTCTTGATGCTCACTAGCATGATCCCGATTGGCTCATCATAGCCAAAGTTGTAGGGATAGAAATATTGATGGTTTGAACTACTTTGAAATCGATGCTCATGGCGGCATTCGAAAATTTGGTAGAATTATCGTGCCAAATATTAGTGGTCTTCGTAAAGATATTTTAGAAGATTCTCGTCGTTCTAAATTTACCATTCATACCGGCAGTAGTAAAATGCACGTGGATATGAAGCGACTTTATTATTGGGTTGGAATGAAATCTGATATTGCTAACTTTGTTAAGCGTTGCATGACTTGCCAACTCATAAAGGCTGAGCATCTAAGGCCCGGTGGGTTATTGCAATCTTTAGACATTCCCGTTTGGACGTGGGATCAAGTCTCCATGGACTTTATTGATGGTCTTCCCCGTTCTCGTTCGGGTTAAGACAGTTTATGGGTGTTTGTAGATAGACTAACAAAATCCGCCCATTTTATTCCCGTTCTGTCTAATCGGACCGTACCACTTTTGACCAAACACCATGTTAGAGAAATTGTTAATTGCATGGAGTTCCTACTTCTATCATTAGTGATCATGATCCATTATTTACTAGAGGATTTTGAAAGAGTCTTCAAAAAGCTTTGGGAACGAAGCTTAATTTTAGCACTGCTTATCATCCACAGTCTGATGGACAAACCTAGCGTGTGAATCAAAGTCTTGAAGATCTCCTTCATGCATGTGTTCTTGATTTTGGTGGAAGTTAGAAAGATCATATTTCTCTTGTGGAGTTTTCCTATAATAATAGCTTCCAATCTAGTATTGGTATGGCACCTTTTGAGGCACTCTATGTAAGACCATGCTGATCTCCTTCTTCTTGGCTTAAGGCCAGTGAGAAGCAGGTTTTAGGTCTAGATTTTATTCGCGATTCTATATAAAAGATTGACCTTTTCATCATAGGATGAAGGAAGCTCAAAGTAGATAAAAATCCTATGCCTATAACCGAAGAAGGAATTTTGAATTTTTTTGTGGGAGATTTTGTGTTTATTCGCGTTTCACCTATGAAAGGTGTTGTGCTTTTTAGTCGATCGGAAAAATTAGCACCTTGATATATCGAGCCATTTCCCATCACCGAACGCATTGGTTCCATGGCTTATCTCCTTTTATTATCGACTCAATTTTCTGCTACTAGTGACATATTCCACGTCTCTCAACTACGGAAATGCCTTAGGGATTCCGATTCTATTCTTGAGCCCGGTGTTTTTGAAGAAATTGAAGTTTCGCCTAATTTGACTTACGAGCAACATCATATTCATATCATTTCTTCGGAGGTTAAACGCCTTTGAAATAAAGATGTTTCTCTTGTGAAAGTTCAACGGTCCTCAAATCCTAAGGATTGCTTTTGGAATCTGGAGAATTCATCGAGCGAACACATCCGGACTTACTCTCTCGTGCTCCTTAAGGTGAACTTCTTACTTCAAATTTTCTTTTGTATTTATATGCTTTTGTGGTTGTTACTCTTTGTTTTCTTCTAAAGTATTGCGAGGATGCAATTTCTTTAAGGAGGGGAGTTTGTAACAACTTGCATATTTTACAATTATATATTTAAATGATTTATTTAAATATGGCATCATTAGTTGGATTAAAGTCCGAAATGTGACTTTTTGTAAATAGTCGAATTAGGACTCAAGACTACTTCCATTGAGTTCAAATGGCATTTGCGACCTTTTTGAGTATAAACATTGGTATGTTTGGAGTTGAGTAGAATTTTGTTATTTTTCTATTGGGCTTTGGTTTGGGTTTCAGCCCATGAACTCATCTAATACCCTACCTCCTCCTCCAACTCCTCTCCATTCATTCTATTATTTCCTAATACTCAAGCTAAAAGAAAATGGGGGAAAGAAAGGGAAATTAAAATTCCTAAAACCTAGATTGCTAGGAAATTCAAGATTCTTGCTTCGAAATCAAGGAGAAGCTTATGTAAGCATCCTCTTCTTCTTCTCCACCTCAATCTCTCTCCAATTTTTAGATATTCCTAAACCCTAACTTAGGAAATATTTGCTTATGAGCTTGGATTGGAGCTTCTTGAGTTGAAGTTGAAGAGTGGTTGATCTTGCCATGTCTTAAAGCTTCTCATTCGTTGTTTTTAGGTTTAAAGGTGAGTTCTCGAACTCACATCCTCGTCTGTACATTTGATAGTTGTTAGGTATGAATTCCGAACACCTATTTTATGTTCATTTGCTTTTTAATTGAATTGGTTTGGCGAATTTTCCAATTTTTGGCATTTTGAAGTCAGAATCTATGAAAATTCTTTTATGGACGTTTGGACATGTTTTTTGGAGTGTATTAATGAGTCTATAGGGCTGGGTTGTCGCTTGACATAAATCCCTAGCCATTGTCGCTCTTCCGATCGCTTCCGATATGATTTGACCATCAATGGCCTAGGCAAAATATTGCTCCGAGCTTCATCTCAGGCGTTTGGTAGTATGCTCAGCCATCTGGAGCTACGGAATGAAAATTCTAGACCTTCAGCTCAGACGTCTAATCTTACTTCCTAGATGTCTGGACGATCTGGAATAAAATTTCCAGTCTTTCAGCTTAGACATCTGGAGCTGCTAATTTCAGCCAACTTACCTATTTTTGATGGGTTTCCATTTATATCAATTTTTGGTTGATTCGATTGGTAGTCGTCATTTATTTTCGACTTTGATGTCTTCATTCTAGATTTTTTGGAATATCGGTTCGATGGATTTGATGTCGATTTCTACGGTTTGATTCACGTCGTCGAATGTGAATTTTTGGTGATTAATTGTTTTTACAATCATTTCTGTGATTTGTCACTTTAAAATACAAAGGTTTTTACACTAGTAGTAAATATTCAAACTCTTTCACAAAAACGATTTCAACGCTATTTTTAATATAAAGCTTCTTTTAAAACCGTTTTCCAATCTATTAGTATATACAATCCTTTACCTCATTCGTTCGAGAAATCCATTTAAACGACTTAGCAAAACAAGTGGCATGAAACGCTTGCATTTACTTTGTCGATTAATTGTTGGACTTGTTCGATTGAAATTTTGTAACAATTTTCGAGTGGAAATCTACAATTTGTTCGTAAATATTTATGTTAAGCCACTGGTTATGGGACATGAAGCTAAATTCATTTATTTACTAGCTTAGTGTAATTCACACTTTTATTTATCTATGATGATCATTTTATGGTCTAGACAAGCGATGTGCGATATCTATTATTTGCGTGGGGGATTAAACCCCGTCTGTGGAGTTTCTGCTCAAGATTGGCGGGGTAGCGACCCATGGTCTTCGGGCCATTTGTGTAGCCTTGGCTTAAAATTGATGGTTAGCGACCATGGAATAGGGTTCTTCTTGTGATGCATGTGTTGGTGAGTTTTCGTTCTCCCGTTTGTGATAGGCCTCCCTCTTTTTTGTTTCCTAGATTTCTACTTGATGATTTCTAGAATTTGTGTTTCACCAATTTTTGTGATTTACATTGATAAGTTTTATCAATATTTACAGTTTGGCGAATATGTTGAAGAATATAACAATCTTTTTGGTGTTAGAGAAAATTTGAGATATTGTATGATTTTTGTTGTTATTTAATGTATACTTGTCATAGTATGGCATTATTGTTATCATAGTTTTTTTCATATCTCTTATCCTATCTCATTTTATATGATATTTATAGCTAGACTGATCCGTTTATTATTTTCTTCTTAAATAATACTTGGGTAAGACCGAGGTATTTCAGGTGCTTCTACTTGATTTCTTATTAGGGTCTTTCATCTGGCTTTTGGCTAACTACTTAGCTTAGTAGTTTTTTTTGTTTTATACATTCAAGGTAGAGACTCCTTGATGTATACATATTCTTTTGTCTAGCACATGTACCTATTCATTTGTGATGTAGTGGATCTTACATGACCACTACTTTGACGTACAATTTTATGTGTTTTATTCATATCTTTTTTCGCCTTTGTGATATGAATATCTATGACTGATTTTGCGCTATGATTATTTTATATTTGTTTTCGAAGACCACATAGCCACTGTGCAGTAGCTTTGAGTTTGTATTTGGTATGTCGGATTTCCTCTTGAAATGAAAGTGACATTTTATCTGACATATCGGTACTCGCACAAAGCAATTACACAGATGGTCGCACCTCAACAGTCTTATTCTTCATGCTAGTCGATGGCTTTACCTCGTAGTGTCCTTGGCTAGTGTGAGTATAGAGGTGGATCGTCATAAGTCTTATCACCCATAAACTAACAAACTAACAAAGAGGGTGAATAGGATTTTGGAGGACTTGTTAAGAGCTTGTGTCTTGGATTTTAGAGGACACTGGGAGCAACATCTACCTTTGGTTAAGTTTGCATATAATAATCCCAATCAAGCGATAATTAGTACGACCCCTTATGAGGCACTTCATGGGCAGCCATGCAAATCGCCTAGTTGTTGGTAGGAAACCATTGACAAAGTATTACTCGGACCCGATTTGATCCGTGATACCATGGAAAAAGTAGACTTGATCAGGCAAAGGATGAAGGTAGTGCAGGACCATCGGAAATCTTATGCGGATAAAAGAAGGAACGAGCTTGAATTTGTGGTTGGGGATATGGTGTTTTTTAAGACCTCCCATCTTAGAAAAGTTGTTAGATTTGGTAAGTCTGTAAAATTGGCACCTAGATTTTTTGGACCATTTAGAATTCTAGAAAGAATGAGAAAATTGGCATACCATGTGGAACTTCTTGACAAGCTGAAAGGAATCCACAATGTTTTTCACGTTACTCACCTTAGGAAATTCCATCATGACGCCGCTAATAGAACTGGGCCTCATCGGTTGGGGGATTTTAAGATGGAGCCGACAGTGCCTCATGCCATCACATGCATTGTGGAGAACAGTACTAGGAGACTTCGTAATAAAATAATTAGGCCGGTCCGAGTATAATGGGGGACAATTCGGTGGAAAGCACATGGGAGACCAAAGAGAAGACGAAGAGCACTAACCCATATTTTTACAATGGTAATTTTTCTCTCCAAAATTTGGATTTTGGTTGCATCATGGTTGACAGATTGGATGGTACAAGATGGTTATTACACTTTTTCACACTCACTTTACACCCATGTAGAAATTTTATGCATGTTTAGGATATTTTCTTACATACTTTTATGACACGATTACACACTCATGCTAGGATTGAACTCACTTTAGCATATATGTAGTACATAATCGCATTGCACTATTTGTTGAGTAAACGGTTGTGTAGAGAACTTGGTTGTATAACATGGCTGTTATTGTGCATTACACCGTTCGCCCCTTGGAAGATTTCAGGGCAAAATCCTTTTTAAGGGGTGAGAATGTAACACCCCATAAAATGAACCATAATTAAATGAACTAAATAAAAAATATGATAAGGATTGAATATGGAAATTATATCAAAGTCGGGATTTGACCTTGAAAGTTATTCCATTGCGTTTGCGGTTAAATTCTGACCTTTATCCGTATATAATAGGTTGAAAACAGAACTTAGACATAGAAGTAATAAGCATTTTATATTTTCAGATTTAATCTAGTTAAGTTGAAATTCAAATCCAAATGAGAATTTAAATTTAGGATTTGAATTTTAAAAATTAGTTTAGGGGTAAAGCAAATGTTTAATCAACAATTAACGTTAAAGTTAATTAGCATATAAAACTAATTAAAAAGCAACGAACTAAAAATATTCCCAAAACAAATGTTCTGGTCGACCCCTTTATTGGGACCACTTGACCCTAATGTTCGATTGCTTGAAGTGGGGTGGTCGGCCGGTCAAAGAAATTTTTTAGCAGTGGCGGATAGGTTTTGAAAGGGTATGCTGTTTATTTTTACGCTCCAGATTTTTCCGTTTTAAACTATTTTCATCCTACGGTTCTGGTAATTTTGAACCTCTATAAATAAAATCACATCCTCTCCACTTTTTATTCATATTATTTTGGGGAACATAACGAAATTCTACCATTAGTGTCTCTTTATTAAGATTCAGAAACTCTGTAGAGAATTCAGGTAAGAATTCAACTCATTTCTTATTTGTTTCTCCTTCCTCCAATCAATTCTTATCTTATTCTTCTTCAATTATTCTGAATCTAATGAATATATATACCTCTTCCCAATTACGTGTGTGTGTGTGTGTGTGTGTGTGTGTGTGTGTGTGTGTGTGTATCAAAAGAGAGAGAGATTATGAAAGAGATTGGAAGGCTACAAATCCATTTAAGTGAAGCTAAAGCTAATATATGAGTGGAAACCTTAGCATTTCTTTTCTGCAATTGTTTAGTATATTTCTTTCTGAATTTGAATATGTCTTAAGGATTTCGGGATTTCAAATATACGATAGACGAAATCCCCCAAATTCGTTTTTAATTCCAAATGTTAATTGTATGTTGGGATTCTTACTTATTCACATTAATTTGATGGAATTTGTTTCGGTTTTGCAAATTCTGATAATTTCATAGTCTATTACACTTCTTCTTCTTTGTGTCAAATTGTGATTCTTTAATGAAATAAAGAGCATAGATTATGAATTCTGTTTGTTGTTTACACCACTTATTCTTATCTATTTTTTTCTAAAAGAGGAGTTGGATAGAATATGGAGTTTAGACTGCAATTCTTATTTGTTTTGGATATTCCATTGAATTGGTGTAATAAATGGAGTTTCAATTTTTTTATAAGTCTGTTATTACAGTTTCGTTTTTGAATATTTATTCCCTATTTTTAATATCAGAATCCCTTATTTTGGTCTGTTGAAATCTTAGGAATAAGAAAACAGACTTGTAATAATATTTGATTAGAGAATTGATATTTCACGCTAGTTTAGAGTGAAAAATATATATGTTTAGAAGTTATTAGGTACAAATATTTATTTTTCTCTATTCGCGTAATTAAACTTCATTTATTGTGTATATGGCGTAGTTAATTAGGCATTTAGTTTCATTTATATGCCCACTAGGAAGGTAATTGATCTGTAGGTGGAAATAAGAGGAAATTCTTATATGGCTTAATTATTATTTTAAGGCGTAATAAGAAAGACTCCTTATAAGCCCTTATTTATGAAACGGTGAGATGAGTGTGTGTATATATATATATATATATAAAGAGTAATTAACGTATGGCTAGTCATATGGATGCAAGGTGAATAGAGTTAGATGACGGAAGTCCGCTCATCACTTTGAGGCTACCAGCAATTGTGTACAATTAGATTGATGTGAGTTATCCTTATGATAAATATTTGCAATGACGTGAGATTAGTCCCAAATCCTATAGGGGATATCTGCCCAGCTAATCAGGCTAATATTTTCTATGAATGGTCAGACTAATGTGAGACGTCATAATGAGTGTGGGCCATAAGATGAAGAGCCTGCTTCGGGTTCTTAAGTTATTAAGTGGCTGTTTGAGGGCTCTCCGCTTTTCCCTAGATAAATTATTAAATGGCCAAGGTGTTACGTTAGGTGGTATCTCAATGGGGAGGGGTCCGCTTGTGTAAATATGTATTAAATGAGGGGGTCTGCCTTAATTAAGGTATTAAATGACCAGAGTCTGCCTATTTTCCATAAGAAAGTAGTCTAAGAGTTTCCGTATGATGTTAGCTAGATAGTACCATTGAGGAGCATGCCTTGGAAATAGATATTAAATCATAGGGTCTGCCTTAATTAAGGTATTAAGTGACTAGAGTCTGCCTATTTTGCAATAAAAGTTATTAAGTGGCTTGGGTACCGTCTCTCACGTTAGTAGCTGTTTATGACGTATGATTGGGATGTGGAATTCTAGAAAGCTACTTCTGGAATGGAGGTATTAAGTGGTTGGACCTGCCTCCTTTCCTTATAAAGAAGAATTAAATGGTTTAATGGTTTATTTTCGTAAACATATTCTTATTTTGAGATATATTGCCCAAGTGCCGAAAGGTAAGACTCAAGGGTTTCATTCACCAAACATTTTTTTTCCGCCTCCCTCCTCATTACAACATAGGTTCTAGATGTTGATGGAAAAGGTGATGCTTGGAGGCAGAAGTAGTGGATGTGCGGAAGTACTTACCATTTTTATTTACTTTCATATGTACCCATATTTTAAAACTATTATTGTAACGGATTAGTGACAGTGTTATGAATTTGAAATAAATGGATCTATTTTACTATTATATTTTGTTCCATCCGTTATGAGTTCCAAAAGTTTAGTTATGGATTTTTAATGCTATTTCTTTTTACTACTAACAGCTTACCTTGGAAAGAATCTAAGTTTTAATGGGCATTTTCTAGGTCGAAATTTAGGCCTGTTTCGAGGTGGCTTATTACAACTCCTTTATCCATCATAAAAATGATAGCCTGAAATATATCATGCAGACCATATAATTACCCGTACCATCTTCGGGATGTGAGGGTCATGAGACTATGCTTTATTTTTGGCAAACCCAGGCTTTGCCTTCCACAAAGCCATGCTTTGCTTTTCACAAAGCAGATTCCACTTAGTATGCCACATTGCCATTTCTAAAAACACACTATTGATTTCCATAAAAGTACAACCCCCGAGTTCATACGTCTCAGGAAAAGAGTATTAAATATAAGAGGAGTTGCCTCCTACATCACCAAATAGATGTACGTTTGTAAAAACCAGTGTACGTGGCCTTAGAAATGTAATGTCTGACATTCATCCATAAAAGTTGTCCAGGAAAAGGATAAATCAAAGGCACTCCTTCTCCTTAATTCCATCTAGTAATCAACCTTAGGATTAGTAGCGAGTAGTCCGTGCAAATTAAATATTTTCGAAACAAAGGCACTACTATCACCGTATATATAATAAAGGAATTACCCCAAAGGTTAGTGGCGGGCAATCCTACATTATAAAGATTTCCGTCTTTAAAAATCATCGCCTTCAACATGTCTTCACTTTCAAACACACATGTTGGTTTGAAGTGGTTTTTAGATAGGAATCATCCAAATCCGATCCTAGTCTCTTTGAAGTAATCGACGATAAAAAGATTTCAATTATATAGGTAATTATCAAACAACATCCAATCGGTTTATCCTTTTATCAAATCAAATATCTTTCAGAGATATAATCTTTTAAATTATTCTTTATCTTTTCAGGAGTATATGGAATCATTAATTCTCTTTTATCAAATCCTTTGGTAAATTAAAACCCCTTTTCAACTTCGAAATTATCGAATATTTTTATTTAATTAATTAGGAAAAATATTTCCATTTCTATTATTAGTATAATTCAAATCTTAATAAAGAATTCTCATTTCTAAAAACATATCTTTGAATGGTAAAAAACAATGTTATTTAAGACATCGTTTCTATAAACCCAAACTAGTTAGTATTGAGTAAAAAGGGATCCATAGAAATTAGACTAATTATACTCAATGCTAATTTCCATATTCAACCCTTTCTATTTGTTGAATAACGGTAAAATCACAATTTAAATTCACATTGGTAGTACGACCTAGGAATTTAACATAGAGTTTAACTAGAATGTTTCTATGCTTGCAATGTCTTTATTATTTTAAAATTTTGTTTATCCTCTGGAAAAATCCAAATCTCTTTTTCTCTTATCATAGGAAGATGTGGTCTGAGTAAATCAAATTAGCTATTCCATCTGTCGGGTCGGTTCGGATAGCTAGGGGGACCTGGAAATTGATTTTTAGACTCAAGCCTAAAGACCATTTCTCTATCAATCTTAAGACCGTCCTTTTATTGGATCGAATCCAACCTTAATATTTTTCAAACTTCTTAATTTCCTTTAAAATACTTGATTTATTATTTGAAAAAAGCTCACAAAAAATTTGGGAAGAAAAGCCCAAGTTTTATAAACAATTTCTTTTTAACCATTTATTTTAAATTCATTCAAAATAATTGTATAACATCCAAATCGCCTTCAAAATACATAATTATTCATTTGAAAAGATTATTAAAAAGACCTGGGAAGAATAATTAAGGTAAAACCCTGATTTACAAAAGTTACCAAAACCGTCGCAAAAACCGTTGCGAATAGTGTTTTCAAAGCTTCTATGATCAAACCACCGTTTGCATTTCACATAATTATATTTTTGTAACTTAAATCCCTTTTAAAATATTATAACATATTTATGGAATTTGTTTCATATTTTAAAGATTAAAATTATCCATTTTGACAGAATTTACCACCTTGGTCTCCGAACTGCTAAAACGGGGACTTTTTTGAAAACTTGATTTGGACATATCTCATACTCTACTAAATGCAATATCAATTTTTCTTTTTCATTTGAAAACTATGTCCCCAAGGATCCAAAACATTCTTATTTCAAAGAGTTCTGACTTATAGTCCACCATACACATTCGTTTAACTCTTCGTATCGTGAACTTTCAAAATGCGATGGCTTAATTTTACCACCTTAATGAAACTTTTCCGACACACTTTTGAACTATTTTGAAATCATAAATCATTTTAAACCATTATAAACTATATTTGGAAAATATTTTCATATTAAAAATCATATTCACTTTTATTTCATATTATAACATTGTATTATTATAATATTCAATTTACTATTTTTTTTATTTGAAAATCCATATATAAAAGTCTAATTTGATATCTTATATGAAATATAAAATTTTCAAATTCTCATTTTCCAAATCAAACATCGTAATTTATTTTCCAAAATAAATTAAAACTCCTCTTTTTGAATAAATTTCAAAGTGATATCTTTTTTATTTGAAACCATCAAAATAACATTTCTTTTTAAATTCAAAATAAAGAGACTAAAAAAACTCCATACATGTATTAATATGGATTTATTTTCCATGAGTTAACTATGATTTAGTTAACCATTTCTATTTTGATAAATATGATTTTCTCATCATTTGTTTTATTTATCACAACCATGTTATCAACCATATAATCAACCAATATTCAAACATATTAATCACCCAATCACATTAATTTACTAATTAAACATGCATATCATTACTTTCTAAACATTTTAGCGAGTATGTAAATCATGTACCCACTATCATATCCACATCTCCTCGTAGCTCCATGAAATTCTTTTAGCAATATTCCGACAGCTTTTCTCTCTACCGTCTTCACTTCGGATCTTCCCGGATCTTCCTTCTTTCTTCTTGCATGCTCGACCATGACCCTCTTATGGGTATTAGCTCAGCCAAAGGTGAATGGTGGCGCGGCCGTAAGTTTGAGGTGAGTAGAGGAGTGTTTTGGCCGTAGCTTTGAGGAGAAATTACTTTGTATGTGTGGGTGTATATATATAACTTTGTTTTACTTTTTTCCATAAATTTAAACTATTTTTAATAACTTCCTCATGATTTTGGGAAGCCATTAAAGAGCTTCAAGAAGAGGAAGAAGAAGAGAATTGGTGTGAGAATAAGTGAGGGGGTTGGGTGCTATTTGTAGCATTTCCATGCCTTAACCATGAAGTAATCACCAACAATATCTCCAACATCATGATGCAACCCCCCATCACCTAGTACTTATGCCACCCACTACTCCATCTGCCCTCTTTGTGCACTTGTCTTCTCTTGAGTGATGGTGAGTTTTTAATTTTCTTAGGCAAATATCTATATTCTTATTTATTTAGCTTAAGTAAATTTGTAAATGTGAATGGTAATTGTATATGTAAATGTATTTGTATACATGTGCATGTACATAGGTGTCTATATGTTACAATTGGCATACCAAGTTATAATTTTTCGATACAACTTTTATTCGTCAAAAGGTTGTGAATCCGGGATACAAATTCCGGTCATATTTCAGTTTTTGATCAAACTATTTATTTATTTAAACAGAACTTGAAAATAATTTTCTTATCATCTTAGAATAATTAAAACATGCTCAATTGAGTTGTTGTAAAACCCGGGATTTAGGAGACTACCGAAATATTAAACTATAATGTAAATTATAATTTAATATGGAATTAGAAATTTATAGCTGGAATAAATTGATGATAATATTGTTTGATTAAAATAAAACAATGTTTGTTGATTAAGAGTTGGGTTTTTAGTGTAAAAAAATGGGAAATAAAGTTTCATTTTATTGGTGGCATGGAATGAGAATAAATGATGAAAATAAATTATTGGGCTAAAATTTATAATATTTTAGTTTTATTCCAATATTAGTCTTTTATCCCGAAACAAAAGGATAAACACGAAGGAAATCAACTTTTGTAGTATATTTAAATTTGAAATAATGTTTTAAAGCTATAAAAATGTTAAAAGCATTTTTATACACATTAATGAACTAAGTAAAAAATTTATTGATGGAAAATGATGAAAATAGTGATTTCTTCACTATTAACGTGAATACTGGTAAATAAATGGTATTAAATTATGCAAATAATATTTTTAGTTAGAAATTTAAGTTTATAACATTTTAACATGTTCTTTTATCAAAACATGAACTTTTTAATTTGTTTCATGTGATTTGGAGTTTTTATCAAAAAGTTATGAATGAATTAGTGTTAATAACATCTAAGTGTTCTTATTGGATTTGGGTCCGAAGAATAGCTTACCTATTATCCATAAGATCCTTCTAGTAGCCATCGTTCCAATCTTTCTTCTTTCTCATATTAGAAGAAACAAAAAATATACATGGAGCTTTTAAAACAAATAGGGAAATCAATAACGGCCTCTTTTTAAAATCCAAAATTGTAACAGCCCGCTATTTTGGACCATTCAAATCGACAATAAAACCGTACATGTCCGACTTGAATAATTCAAAATACCGAATTGTTAATAAAAATTTGGCAAAACTTAAAATATACAGTAAATAAATCAATCATAGATCACTTACACAGAGTAATACAATGCAGCGGAATAGATAAAAATAGTAGTTCATGAAGCTACTATTAAAGTTAGAAATAAAATACAACCGAATAGTTCAAATGCCATGAAGTCTCCAATGCAACAGATGGCTTCTCTGAACCAATCAACTGGATGACTGAAGGGATAGATAGCTGGATCTTCAAGCAAAGCTCCAACTTCGAAGATGAGTCTCAAATGCTGTATCTCTCAGTCTGACCCGAGCGTAAAGCAAAACACAAAACACTCGAGTCAGGATTAACATTCTTATATCTATAAATCTAACTCAAGTGAAATATCAACTAAAATATAATTAACTTAGAGGATGTTTGGGATAACCATCCTCTAAGGGTCCATGGAACTATCTACAGGGTAGAAATATACACTATAACACCGTGGTTCTTTCATCTTAATTTATACTTCAAAACCAAAACATTATTTTCACTCCAAATATCTCTATATTTCCCAAATAGTGTTTATATATATTAAATAATTTATACAGTAAAGTATTTTCAATTCCCTCAACTTAACAAATCGTTTCAACATTAACCCAACCTTCCCATTCAAATTAAATTCAAATCCCAATTTATCAATCTCAAATTCAAATTTGAAATCACAAAATACCCCCTTTATATTCCAATATATTTCAAACTTTAAGTATTCAACGTTTCAAACTAATTTTTATTCAATTTAGCTTCTAAATAATAAATTCAAATTTAGTTCAACCTAAATTTATATTTTAATTCAGTTTAGTTTCTAAATAACAAATTCAACTATATTTATTTCAAATACAGATCTAAATCTCGAAATCGCCATTTAAATTCCAATATAGCTCAAAGCTTTAATATTTACAAGTTCAATTCAAGTCGATTTAATTAAATAAATCCTTATTTAAATACCATTTTTAATAAACCCAAATGTACCTCCCAATCCTATTTTTTCAATTTATTACGAGAAAGATCTATTTGAAATATAGATTTCCATAGATACTCAACTATATTATATGTATTAAATCAATCTAATTTAAATCAAATATTACGACTAAATCTATATATAAAATTTCCATTTATATAATATCTTAAGAATCAAAATTTATTAAACCGTATATTTCTTTCCAAAATTATAGAAATAATTTCAAAATATTTATATGGACTAACGGTGTCTGTATATATATTTCCTACCATATAGTCAAGTGCTACGGATATTTATCATTTCAATCCGTACACTAAATATATTCGGGTGGATATCATTTCAACCCGAAATCCAAAATTTTAAATTAAATCAAAAATCGCTTGGGTCTATCATTTCAACCCGTAACGAAATTATCCTATTCTAAAGTCCGTTCGGGTATGTATCTTTTCAACCCATAGTGATTTCTATACTAATAGGGAACTTGCAGAGTGATAACAGATATGAAAATAATAATAACAACAAGCATATATCATCAAAATAAATATAAACAATAAGATATGGTATCATATCCCATAAGTGAACAGTTACCGATAAAAGCATATATAACAATTTAAATCTAACAGCAGCATATTTCAATTGTCATTTCAATTGAAATTAAATTTAATAAATAAAAGAACGTTAATCGTGAGTGATTGCTCACCTTTCGAGGCTAGAGATATATGATGATGAAATGAGCTATGAAATCCAAAGCAACGCTAGATGGACAAGATTTGATGTAGAAAATAGGCACGACGGACAAGGCTGATAATGGGAAATCGATGAGAATGAATCGAATCAATTTTGATATTACAGAAAAAAAATATAAATTATTATGATATTAATTCTCCCAAAACCAATTTTCAAATTAAAAATGTATATTTAAAATCTATATATACCTCTATGTAATTTAAACATAATTCGTCCAAAAAAAACCATTGTATTATATTTTATAGTCAATAATTATTATAAAAACAATATAACCACTTATTGTAATATATATTACTTAAAAACCCCATGAAAGCAACCTATATATGTTCATAATAAAAATGTATATATAGAAATTCCAAATGCATAGCCTATATTCGGTTATATATATATATTACGTAAGTCTGAAACAAACACCTAAACGCATATATATGTCTCGAGATTTATAAACAACAAAATACTTATAATGACACATGCACTCATATACTTATATAGACTGTGAACAAGTATACATACTATGCCGTATAAAATCCAACACAAAAAAAAAAGTAAACTCACACTGAAAACATTTTAGTCAATTATTAAATATATATATTAACTAGCGTATCCTGTAACTTTATAATATATAAGCTATATCAGATATGAACTATCATTATATCAGATATATAAATAGTTAAACATTTTATACAAAACTATCATAACTTTATTAAATTAAACATACATTACACACTTACACAAATAGACCGTAAACTGTAAAACTTCACCCATTTTAAAGTGGTAACAATACGCTTGCTAAAAATATAACCCACATAGCTCGTACTTCCCTATAAAACTATATAAATATTTGTAAGCTAACCATTAATATAGTCTAATTCACAATATGCATACCTTTATAACTTTAAATCAAATGTGTATATATATACTTATAACCAGTTATTCACAAAATACATAGCTTTAAACATATCATATATTTAAATACATATACAATCGACTGATAAGATGAGTATGCTTTACGTTTTATATATGTACTAACTTTTTATATAATATTTATATATACACTTATCAAATTTTATAACATGCGAACAAAATTTTATATTATATAGAATCTGAAAGCTGCAAACATTTCATACTTGGAACCATACTATATTTATAAGATGTATATATGATATCTTAAATCAAAAAAAAAAAAAAAAAAACTTACTTTGCTATAATACATACAATATTACTGCATAGATATACATTACTGACATATATTAAACTATATATTAACTAATATATAACCTTCAAACTTTTAAAATTGAATACCAACGTGACACATAAAGTATAAAACAATCAAGTTATCAAATCTCTATACATAGTATAATATCATACACACTATGAACGGAAAAAAAAAAGAAAAAAAGAAAAAAAAAAAAGAATACTGTTATGAACTCATATATATAATACCATATGATACATAACTAACATGAATTTAAAATCATGTAGGACAGATCACATATTCCAAATACAGACTTATAGAAAATATACAATAACACATATATATTATAAATATATGCTAACCTATTACTCAAAGATAACGTGTGGCATGATTGTTGATGGTGAAGGCTCTGAGGATGGCTGAGCATGCAGGCGATGACAACACGTGTAGAGAGATATGTGCATGAGAGGAGGAGAGAAAAACGCGGAGGGAGAGGGATGAGTTGGATGTGGTGGGTGACGAAGCGATGGGAGGTGGAAGCACGGTAAAAGAAGGGAGAAAATAGGTGGATCTGTAGAAAGAAAAATGGAAGAAGGAGGAGGAAGAAAACTTAAAATGAGGAATGAGATTGGAAGTGACAGCAGTTTGCAATATGAAAGAAACGAAGTCAAACAAGGTTATAAAGGCAAAATAAATAAAGAAAAGAACCGTTGCATACGAAACGTATACAATAAATATGAATTGATTTGAATAGTAATGGTCAAATTCAGCTGAAAAGATTAAAGCGAATAAATACGGAGCATTGGTTATGGTAAAGTAACGCACAAAATTAGGGGAATAACAAAGGAAAGGACTGGTCAAAATAAATGAATGTAAACGTGCAACGAATATAAAAATCTATATAATTGAACCGATGGAAACGAAGGAAGCAAATAAAAGAAAGGGAACGAAGGAAAAAAATGAGCTGTGTCCCGAGCATAAATAAAAGTGGTAACGTATGAGAGGAATGAGAAAAACAAACGGGCACAATTTGAAATCAATGCAATAAAACGGCCAAAAGCTGATTTTTAGGAAAATTATTAAAGAAATATTCCTTGGGCTGCGCGTTTGAGATCCGAAAAGGCATGGAAATCAAAAAGTTATAATTTAGATTGGAATGAAAACGTACAGGAAATAATAAAGGAAAAAAAAATAAATGCGAAATAATCATATAGCATTTATTACGTTTCAAACTTTTGACATGGCATGGGATGGAAACAGCTGTACGCTAATTGAGAAGCTATTAAAGCAATTTATTATTAGTGGCATGTTATACGTTTTTATATTTATTTATTTCCTAGATCTCAATTCATATCTGATTATACTATGCAGATTTATCTTTATTACTAAACGTTTAAAAAGAATAAAACGTATACAAATTTTCTTGATTTTCGAAACAAAATTAACGGCTAAAAGATGATGAAGGGACAAAATATAAGAAAGGGAAAGAGATGAATGCGTACAATTATTTATAAGAAAAGAGAGAGAAAAGAAAAACCCACAATTAAAAATGAATGAATGAACGCTGAAAGTCAGTCAGGAATATAGAAGGTACAATATGAAATAATGGTAATCACAACTACTTTTTTTAATGCAGACCTTAAATCAACCCTTAAAACATATACTTCATATATGTAGTTAAATATAGTATATACTTCTCTTCTTCTTTGGTTCATATGATATATGAAACCCTTAACTATCGTATTTATAGCTGACGACATATGTATAGATATACTAAATATGCACTAAAATAAACTGGAAATGGTGACACAAAAACCCAAAATCAAATATATATATATATTTAACATGACTAGAAATCAAACTTCAGTAAAACTATATACTAGTATCAAGACTAACATATATATATAGCTATTATAACACATATAAATTAAATAAAACTTGGTATAAATACGCTTTACTATATATACACTTCAAATAGACCATCATACATATACAGTGGTTTTCCAAAATAACTATATATGGAACGTACTCAACATACTTAAAATTTACACACCTTGCTGAAAAGCAAAAGGAGACCATAAATTTATTACCCACGCTATTGATATTTATACCCAATAGAAATGAACTATGCTACCAAATTTACATCAAACTTAACTTATATTATAGTATAAATAATAGTTTATAAAGTTTTTGTACTAGATCTTATAGGTATAACCACAACCAAACTTTAAAATATATGTACACAGCTCGTACTACAAATCATTAATATACATAACATATTTTCTTTTTTTTTCAAAATTTTATTATTAATAATTTCTCAAAATCCAATTCAATACGTTAAATACCAATTAAAAATTGCTAAAATTTTATGGGTCGTTACACTCTCCCCCACTCAAAACTTTTCGTCCCCGAAAAGGAATAAAGTAGGAGAATAGAAACAACCAGATGAAAAATTTAGACTTTGAAAAACAAATTAAAAAAATTTATTTAAAACCATATACTTTTTCTTTTGTTATTATTTAAATTGATTAATATTTAATAGATTACTCATTTTATCAAATCCATTCAATTAATTATGAGATCAATTATTTATAAAACACTAATTTTTCTCTCTTATTAAACCAGGTAGAATATAAATAAACAATGTTTTAAAGGATATATTCAAAAGAAGGAAAGAAGGAAAGAAGATAGATTCGGAAAAGAGAATATAGTTGAATAAATAAAGCAGGGCAGATAAGGTAGATTCAAAAGAATAGAATCGGGCAAGAATCGTACATTTCAAACCATGAGAGTTTCAATTACAAATATTAACACAAAATTTCTTTGTTGGAAATACTTTTATAATAAATACCTTTTATATCGAAATAAATCTTTTCTTTCAAAAATATTTTTATAACTCGATGTTTCAACAAGTTTATCCTCGTTCTTGCAGACTCTGGCCATGCGTTGATCAGGCGCAAAGCTAGAATTCTTCAAGTACTTAGTAGACCTGTTTCAACAACCAGTGAAAATACTTGAAAAAAACTTTAAAAACAGATATGGAAAGTACAATCCAAACAAAACAACCAAACCAAAACCTTTGTCCGATCATGGTTCGCAGATACACAATGGTTACGCCTGGGTCCCCCAGGAAACAATCCGTACCCCTAGGCAAGACTCAGCCAGGCACTTGCGCTACTATTCGCGACCTACACAGATTGCAGGATACACAATGGTTACGCCTGGATCCCCCAGGAAACAATCCGTACCCCTAGGCAAGACTCAGCCAGGCAATTGCGCTGTGCATTCACGAGAGAAAAAAAAACCATGGGTTACGCCACGGTGGGAAACACTCGAGTATTACATCCGGAAAACCGAAAATCAGAGAGAATAATATCGATAGAATGAATCCACGATGTGGCCACAAAGCGGATATCAAGCAGAAGGCACTTTCCATATCTTTACTTCGAAAATATATATCATATAGTACCTTTTCAAATCACTTTCAAATATTGTACTTATATAAAGTCCATATATATAGGATTCCTTTCTCAAATCGAATACTTTCCAAATCAATAGTAGATCAAATCATACTTATATAGATTTCGATTAAATAAAATCTCTTTCCAAATTGAGTACCTTTCAAATCAATAGATTTCAAATCAACCTCATACTTATACAATCCATTTTATATAAGTTCGACCACTCCCAAATCAAGTGCTTAGTAATCTAAGGTTCTCAATTTCAAATTATTTCAATACCAATTCAGTTTCAAAATCATATATGATTTCACCAAATTTTCTTCCAAATTAAATGTCTGAATTTCAAAGTTCCCAAAATAATAGGTGTAGAAAATTATCCCAGTTTCCAAATTAAAATAATTCAAGTCAAACAAATTCATTTCCAAAATCACCATATAAGTACTGGGTTTTTTTTTTCAATTTAATTTTCAAAACCAAATATTTTTCTCAAAATCAATTATATTCAAAATGGTTTCCAAATTTATAATTATCCCTTTAAAACCTTTAAACTATTTACTTCGATTTGAAATATCCAATTTACCTTTTTGAAAACCATTATTTAAAACTAAAATTCTTTCAAAACATTTAAAAACTAAATTCCATATTAGTATAATTAAAATAGCCATATTCTCTTACTTAATAAAAGGTTTAACCTCATACAACAAAACTTGCATACTTTATCAAATATTTTATACCTTTCGAAATATCTTGGTTTTTAAACCTTTAAACCTTGATTTGGAAGTGCTCGAACCTTCAAAATAGTCGGTGAAAATCAATTTCAAATCCAAGAGATGGAAATCAATTTTTATAAATAGAGTTATTCTAAGTCAAATCAAAAACTCGAGGACTGAACACCGGTCTTACTTCAAATTGTTTCAAATATATACATATATCTTTCGAAAATATCAAATTATACTTCGGAATTTGAAATCAAAAACGGTTTTACAAAATTACTCGCATAGCGAAGCTATTAAAGTGGCCTCTCCCCCACTCTGAAACTCGAAAATCAATGTCGATGATGCGTGCACTCATCACCGAAATTATTCTCCAGCGACATAAGTGAGTTCTGGACTTCTATTTTCTTGAAAACTTCTTTGAAATTTCTTCAAAATTATTGGAATTCATTTGAAATATTTCTTATTCGGAAAAATACTTTTAAATCGTATTATTTATATATAATTTCCAAAATCTTAAAACCAATTTCAAAATACCGGAATTCAATTCTCGAATTTCAAATTTAACACTTCAATTATAAATCATTTTTATATAAATCAATTTCTTATAATTTTTTCAAAATTTCAAATCCTTTCAAAACCCTTTTTATATAGAATAACATTTCTTATTTGCTTTATATATAGGTATATAATCTCTACCGAAAACATTTTCTTTATATATATAGAATAAAATCATAGTTATCAAAATAATAATTTCGGTATAAACAATTTCTAAAATACAAACAAAACCCGATTTTCGAAGGATGATTTAAGGATGGATTTCAAAACAAAGATAGAGATTTAATTTAAAGGAACTCTAATCAATAGAATCCTGATTCGAAGATAGACTCGATCGAAGATGAGATAATTAAGTTACAAAATAGAAGATGGATATACTTCTATAAATCGCGGGCGACCTTTACCTGTCAACCGTGATTCCAAAATTAGATCGGTGTAGAATTCTGAGGCAATTCGACATTCGATCGTCGGAGATATAGAATTCGGCATAACAAGATATATCAGCATCGTAAACCGAGGATACAGGAACCTTCGGTGAGTCAATGCCAATTGAAAAGGAGTTTTCACCCCCTTTACGAATCATTCAATGGAGTTATGGGATACTCCAGAATCAAACGAATATAAATAGGGAGAGACAGAATGAATTTCAAAACCGAGGGACATTCCAAAACTCAAAGGAAATTGAGTCAAAAAGGAAGAGATTCAACTCGAACGAAAGTGATTCTGTAAATAAATTTACCATATATGCTAAGTTTTGCCTAGAGCCAAAGCTCTGATACCAACTATAACGACCCGCTATTTTGAATTATTCAAGTCGGACATGTACGGTTTTATTGTCGGATTTGAATGGTCCAAAATAGCGGGTCGTTATAAAAATCCACCTAAAATTGTTAGAATCTAGAGTTATTGGATTCTAAGCTATCCTACAAGTAATATCCAACCTTTTAGATCCTCTAATCCATCCAAAGTTTGGATTTTTATTAATTGTAATTTTATTTTGATTGATTTTCTTTTTTCATGTTACTATTTTGCAATCTACAGGCCCTTGAAGGCCATTCATTTGCTAAATCCATCATTTTGTTGCTGAAACCATTTCTAAATCAAGTGGTAAGAAAAGTAAGAGTTTTCTTACAGTAATCTAAAGCAAAATATCAAATTGCTACCAATTTGTTGCTTGAAATGCCCAATTTATTGAATAGGTTTTCTCTATTGTTGGCTGAAATAATGTTATGCTCAAAGAATCATATCTTCTTAAATTTATAGCCAATTGCTCTCATTTTTTGATTTATTAGTAGCGGTTGGACTGTAAAATATTTCTGGAATTTTTCATTGAATTTTGATTTGTTTTGATATAGAAAATTGTTGGTTGGAATCGGCCAAAAATTTATCTCTGTTTGTTAGCCAAAAATGCACCTTGTTCAAAAAATCATATCTTCTTTAATTTATAGCCAATTTCTCTTAGTCTTTTATATGTTGTAGTAGTTGAATTGTAAAATATTTCTAGAAATTTTCATTGAATTTTGATTTGTTTTGATTTAGAAAATTGTTGGTTGAAGTCGGCTAAAAATCCATCTCTGTTTGTTGGTTGAAAAAGCATCATTTTAAAAAAATCATATCTTCTTCAATTTAAAGCCATTTTCTCCCATGTTTGGTTTTCTTGCAGTAGTTGGACTGTACTATATTTCTGGATATTTCCATGTAATTTTGAGTTGTTTTGTTCTAGTAAATCGTTGGTTCAAAACAGCCAAAAATCTTGCTCTATTCTGCTTGCTGAAAAGTGCTGTGTTCAAAAAATCACAACTCTTTCGGTTTGCAGCGAATTGCTCCAAATTTTGGATAAGTTATAGTACTCGTTTCGTAGTATAACACAATAAAGTTTCACTAATATTTGGGCTGTTTTGATACCCCAAATTACAATCCAATATCAGCCAAAAACTCAGTTGCTTGGTAGATTGTTCTTTTGCTCCTCTTTGCGCTTTCGTTAACTATTTCACTGCATATTTCGATGATTTTGAATATTGTATGAATAAGTTTGATGATGAACGTTTAAGTCCTTTTATCTAACAATAGATTGGCTTGATTTTGGAAATTTTTAGAATTTAAATTTTATTTAAGTTCTATTTCAATCTAAATATCGATAAATGTCTATATTTAAAGAATTCGATGGTTTTAATTAATTTTCGTTTCGAATAAGTTTCTGAAAATTCTTTATAAATTATGGTTAATTAAATAAATGCATTTAAGACATTTTAAAAGGTTTTTAAGCAATTATTTATTTTTTTAAAAGTATTTTATAAGTAGATTATCTATTTGATAAATGGATTTTTCCTTATATAATTTATTTAAAAATCTCTAAAAATTGTTTAAAAATCCCTTTTTCTTTATAAAATTGTTATAAATATATTATTAGCCTAGTTAGATGATTTTCGATGTATAAGAATAAGAATTAAACGATTTTGCAAAAATACATGGTATTGACACGTGTTTTCGTCTCACCGCTTAATATCGGACTTGTACTCTCGAATCTGCTTTGAAGTATTGTTTTGTGATAGTTTTAGTTGCCGAGGACATGAGGCAGGATTGTTATGATGAATTGATGATGGTTTTGATGTTTAAGATGGATTTTTACTTGTCGATGAAATGAGACAAGTCTCAATGTCACTTTAAACTCATCACAGTATGAGACACAATGAGTTGGGTGCTTTACACTCACCAATGAGACGAGGCGGTGTATGTTTGATTTGGATTTTTATGAATGTTTTCTAATGTGGCATCGAATAACGATTAGTAAACCAATAGGTGTGAATGTATGGTATGGGACGTACATTGACGTCCATTGGGTTCCTATTTGAGAAGTTGTGACACATTTAAGATGTTATTAGTACTACAAACCGAGTATACGAATGGAATCATTACAATGTTCTTGATGTCATTACTAGATTCCAATCATCATGACATTTTGCTCGAATTTTATAATTTTGGTGTCATCGCGATATTCGACTATAGTCTATTAAGATGATCACGATGCTAAGATGTTAAGGACCCCATGTCATCACGACGTATGGTACCAAATAAGAGTAGTACTAGTCAAGATGAAAAGCACGTGCAATTTTCCATGAAGTTTTCTTTGTTCGATTTCACCTTTTTGTGATGCTTTTATTTGAATACGGCCTTGAGTATGATATAGGCTACATTTAAATTATGTTGTATGGTGATTCCGATTATGATTCCCTTTAACTCTTAATGAGTTCTTATGATAGATTATGATGATTTGATGTTTCTTTATGAAGTTACTATATGGTTCTTATCTCTTATCCACTTTACTTATAGATGTCCTTAAGAGAAACCATATGCATGTTACTTATTGAATTCCCTTGAAATAGATAGATGAATCATTGATGTCCACTTTCTTATGAATGATATGATGAATAATATGTCGTTTCGTTGGTAACAGCGGAGTGATTCTCACCCTTTCACTTATTACCGAGATCCTTACTACTGATAAGTTTAGCTTGCCTGACCCGTGTGCTTTTCATTCGGGTCAGACCGAGTTGCAGGTTTGTTTGGATTGCTTCACTTCTTGGATTATCTTGATAGCTTTTGTTGGACCTATCATTTGGGCTTGGATGTCGTTTTAGAGTCATCTACTTTTATGTTATCTTATTGTATATTATTTTGTGGGATGGGTGTATATGTGATTCAGTAGTTCTAGCTACTTATGTATGATGTATTATTATGGAGATGTATGGTGATGCATGTATTTATATATATACTCTAATCTGGGTTTGCTATTCTGTGACTGATGTTTTCTATCTGCATGTATATTACATTATTTTTGAAATGGTCTGAATCCACCATAGTGTGCATTAGTTAGGGACTAAGCGTGTCCACCACTTATGAGGTAAAAAAATCGAGACATAATTGACATGCTTAGCTCTTAACTAACGTATTACTATGATGGTCGCCCTTAACCAGCCCTATTCTCTGCGTTAGTAGACATGATTACTTAACAATTCTCTTTACAAATGTAGGTCTACGGTTGGGACGTCACAGCTTGGTATCAGAGCATTGTTTTAGAATATAATGTAATATATACCAAACAGTATACGAGATACCATGCATGAAATATATAATACATCGATATACATCATCCCTTTATCGTGATCAGTTTCACCTTGACCTTGCCTTGTCCCTATCCTTGTTTCGATTCGTGTCCCTTTTTAATTCCTTGGGGTAGATAGAAAGGAAGATGTCTAGGAATGTTAATTATATTCCGTAGTATTCCTTAATTAATGCACTTGAGTTGCTAATATATCTATTTACCCTATGAATAATCCTATCCTATACTATCTTTTAGCTATGTCGAGTAAAGGTAGAGAACTCTCTTCGACGGCGAGACCGTCCAGTGGTTCTCGTCCTGAAGGCGTATATATGTCTACTGATCAGATCCTTGAGCTTATTCGGAGCACTCAGCCTCCCGCTCCATCTCACTCTTCTCCTCTACGCAAATCCACATTTGCGCGCATAAGTAGCAACTTCACACATCTTGGTGGAAAGATCTTTAAAGGCACCAAGACTATTTTAAATTTGAGGCGCGGCTTAGTTCTTGTGAGCGTATCTTTAGTCATATGGAGATCTCTAGTCATCACCGAGTCCTTGTGGCATCTAGTATGTTGCAAGAACGAGCTTTACACTGGTATGATCAACTTGTTGCTGAGATTGATGAGTCACTCTAGAGTGGGAATAGTTCCGTGAGATAATCAAACTCAAGTTTATTCTAGAATCCGAGAAGGCTGTTCTTGCTCGACCTTTCCTTGATTTCAAACAAGGAAAGTCGACCGTTTCTGAATACGTTGAATCCTTTGAAGCCTTGTCTAAATATGATCTCGATCACATCTGTACTCCTTATAAGAAGAATCTTAAGTTCGTCTCCGGGCTTAAGAAATATCTGAAGATGTCCCTCATGCTTCGCCTTGAGCTTACCTTTGAAAAGCTTGTGAATGAGGCCCTTCAGCTTGAAGCGGTCAAGAAGGAGAAAGATAGTGATGATGAGGGTAATGTTCAGGGAAACCCGAATATGAAGAAATTTTTCCACAAGTCAAAGCCGTTCCATCTTAGAAAGAAGAAGAAACAAGGAGGATCTTCTTTTCAGTCTCAGTCTACTCCTTCAACTAAGCCTTTTGCATGCTTCAATTGTGGTGACCTGACCATCCAGTGAGAGAGTGTCCCAAGCCTAAGCTTGTCTTTATTGTAAGTAGGAGGGACGTTTGGTTTCAGCTTGTCCCAAAAAGGAGAAGGGTTCTCGTCAGGGTCATCTTAGTGTGGTTACTACTTCTATAGATGCTTCTCAGCCTTGAGGTACTTTTCCTTCAATTCTAGAGGGCTATATTTTATTCCATGATCGTTATATTCGAGTGCTTTTCGATACGGGTGCATCTCACTCATTCGTATTGAAGGAACTTGTTGATGCTTTGCAGTTAGATGGTTCTTATATTCTTACTTCTTTATGGATTGTGAATCCTATCGGAGGATCTACAACTCTTAGTTTGCTTTGTGATGATGTTGAGATTTCGATTAGTGGCTTTTCTTTTTGTAACAACCCAATATTTTAGACATTATTTTAATTGAATATATTTCACTTTGAAAATGTTTTAGAAATTATTTTACATAAAATTTTGTTTTATAATATTTTTAAAGTGAAGTAGGAATTTTTCTAGAGTTAATGATAATTTTTTTGTAATTTTCTTGTCCGGTTTGCCATTTTTGAACAATTTCTTTAGTTCTTTTTCTATTTTTTTCCAATTTAATTATTTATTTTATTCTAGAAATGATAAATAAATTATTTTATTTCAAATTTTTAATTCATAATATTTTTAAAATGAAGTGGATATTTTTCCAAGACTAGTAGTGATTTATTTGTAATTTCTGGATGCTTCTTTGGATTTTTAAGCAATTTCTTTTATTCTTTTCTATTTTTCGTTAAATTTAATTATTTATTTTCATATTTTTTCACTTAGTTTCGGTTTATAAAAGTAAATTACTGATTTTAAGTTTTTTTATTTGAATTAAAGAAAATAGGAATTGCGAAGAGTTTTAAAAACTTGTTTAACTTATGTCTTTTCACTTGCCATAACCCCTCCTTTATGCTTTTGGCCGTGTAATCTTTTGAGTAGCCGTGTATTTTCATTATTTTTCATGCAAAAAAAGTTCTCATCTCCATTCTATTCATGGATAGAGCAAAGAATTTGGGTAATGGCTACACTTTCTTCTTCCTTTTCTTCTCATTTCTATGTCATTTTGCCTTGTTTTCTATGCTTTTTGGATTGGCCTCTCCTCCATATCCACAACCAAAAACTCCTACACCTCTTCCCTGCCATTATCACCATCTATACTCCAGGCCATGACCATAGCCGAGCCAACCATGGTGACAAAACCCTTCAAAATCCAACCTATAGCCATAAAAACATGTTATTTGACCACTACTTGCTCATCCACTTCAACCACCATCCTAATCACCACCATAGCCACCACCACCACCTCTGACCTGACCACCACACACCGCTTTCTGCCACTTAGCAGTCATGGTGCACCCAGAATGAGCCATAACCCCATGGTCGAGCCTTTGTTTTTTGAACCAAAAATTACACTATTTGCCTTAAAACTCTTCACATTCTCATATATAAACTTCTCCACCATATTCCACTACCTAGGCCATGCATACACATGACCAAACCAGAGCCAAATAACATCCCTAGGCCGTGCCAAATAGTAGAGAAGGCAAGGCAAAAGATTGTGTATTCATATCTCTTTTTATTCCAAAGTTATATCAATTTCAATATGGTATTGTATTTATAAATTGTTTTGATTTATTTTGGGTTGTAACACAAGAGTTGTAGCATTGGATCTCGCTCTCCACTCGAGTCCGTAGTCTTGTCAGTTTGCTTTTGATTCCGTTGTGTTATTGGTTTTGAAATATCCAGCATTTAGAGGTGAGTAAATCTCACACGACAATACATACGTATGCAATTGTGAAGCAACAACATTTGAATGTGTAGAATTATAAATGATGCTATAACTGCCTGTGATTATTTATATATGATATTAAACCTATTAAATATACATTTCATATCACCTGTTACTGTTGTATGATGTTAAACTGTTCATTTATATCTGTTTATCACACTGCAAGTTCCCTGTAGATTAGGTTCACTATGGGTTGAAATGATACATACCCGAACGAACTTTAGAATAGGAAAAAATCATTATGGGCTGAAATGATTGGCCTAAACGGATTTTAATTATTTATTTTGACTTGGAACTGCGAGTTTGAAATGATAGAACCTGGATTTTTATTTGTAAACCGCGGATTGAAATGATACATATCCGTATTACTTGACCAAGGCTAGAAAACTATATACAAGCCCGTGGTTTTTTTATAATTTTCTGGGATTTTAAGTAAATTTTAAAAGTATACATACATATGTGTGTGTATATATATATATGAAAATTTGATTTAAATTGGATTTCTAAATATTAAATATAAAAATTTGGAATTTTCTATAAGTTAAAAATGTTGAAAAATGAATAGTTACATTGAATTTTGAAAATATAATTTAAGTGGAAAAATCTGGAATTTGGCTAAATAAAAATTTAGTTATATAAATAAAAATGGAAATTAAATTTTATTTGAAAAAAAATGGAGAAATTTAAATGTTAAGTTGTTTATTTAAAAATGTGAAGAATTGGAAACTTTTACATTTGAATTTATTAAGTAATTTGGTGAAATTGGATTTAATTATAAGAAACTTATTGTATAAAAATAATATGTTAATTGGTATGTTAATGAACATTTTTAAATGTTAAATTATGATTTTGACAATGTTTAAAGGGTTTAAAATGAAGATTATTAATTGCTGGAAATACAGTAAAATCTGGAAATCACTCTTAATAGCATTCAGAAGTGCTATGGTTTCTGGAAATGAACTAAAAGGCTAATAAAAGAGCTGTTACAGCAGTTCTAAAATGCTGCAGTGCTGTAGTAAATTGAATAGGCTAAAAACTTAACTCAGACCTATTACAGGAGTTTCTATAAATACTGTAGTGGTCTGCTGTCTTTGTAGAAAGGAATTAAAATCCTTGTTTTAAAACCAGAGCTATTACAGCATTTCTGAAAATGCTGCCTTTGCTATTTTGAACTAAAATTTAACTAAAACTGAGTTTTAACAGTAGTTTTTAAGTGCTGTCTTTGCTGAATTAAAATGTTTTCAATTATAACTTATAACAGCTTTTTCTAAATGCTGCGAAAGGCTGAAATTTTAATAATTATGGGTTTTGACTTAGTAAATGAGCTCAGAATGACTTGAAACTTTGAAATTTGAATACTTGACTTGAAAGAATAATAAATTCACTTTTAAATGATTTAAATGAATAAATTTAATTGGAAAATGAATCATTTTAAAAGATGATTTGAATTGAAATTAATGAATGTTATCTTTGAATTTTAAAAGGGTATTTAAATTGGATATTTGGGTTTAAAATTCAAATAATGATTCGAAAGGGAGTTTCGAAAGGATATGATATTTTGAAATATTGAAATGGTTTGGAAATGATTTGATCTTTATTTTGATAAAATTTGGATTTGAATTGTTATTATATTTTGAAGTATAAAGTATTATTTTTAAAGTTATAACCACGGGTTATAATAAAGATTGGTTGGCAAAGAGATCGGGATCGGATATGGACATACTCTCTGTCGATACCGAAAACTACTTTGACAACTGTGTACAAGGTGGAGTTTCCAGAATGAAGTAGGATGGTGGCAACATTCTTGTGGTATGTTACGTGGACCCAACTCCCGTGAGTTGGCTAAGGTGGATAAAACATGAGCGGTCTCGGACTAGTTGAGGTCGAACCTCGTAGCGGACGCATTTCTTCGATACCATTCTATTACTTGTGATTATTTGGTGGCCACCCTCCGATTTGGGAATGTGTTCCACGGTGAGCGTATGTGGCTGCTGTGTTACCACCAGCCCAAGTGTTGTAATTGGTATATCTACCCTGACATTGCCTTGTGTGCCGTGTCACCTACCATATCGAGCCTTTACTACGAGTTTGGTTTTCTCCCGTAGCCCATGCGTATCTTCTCGTAGTCTCCCGATCAGGAGATATGCAGATATTGGATGGGCTACTGGGACTATTACGTGTCGATGCTACTTTAAAGTATGTTTATTTTACCGATAGACACTATAATAGCGCAATATTACTATATAGTAAATAGTTTAACGGATCCTTAGAGGATGGACGATCCCAAGCATCTTCTAAGTTACTTGTACCTTTACTATAGTTCACTTTAGTTGGTTTACATTGGATAAGTATGTATGTCCTGACTCGAGTGTTTGTGTTTTATTTACGCTCGGGTCAGCCTGAGTTATTCACAAATTTGGATTTCCACTCTCTGGAGGTCTGGAATCGCTGGAGATTTATCAGCTTATCTAGTTATCTATATTTCAGTTCTGTTATTCTATTGTCAGCTTTGTATTAGTGAACTTCTTTGTATTTGGGATTTTATGTTGTATCTGCTTTCCGACTGATATTATGTATTTGGTTTTGAGACATGTGATAGTAGCTTCATGAACTACTATGGTATTTTATTTTCCGCTGTGAGATATTCTCATGTTCTGTGTCTGTGATTCTGTGATTTGGTTTTATTTGCTTCGAATTTTTATTACAATCTGTTATTTTGTACTATTTAAGTCCGACATATGTGGATTACTGTCGATTCGTATAGTGGAAAATAATGGGTCGTTACACTTTTCATGCAAATCTGCACATTATTCCTTTTCATGGATTTGATATGATATTGGGAATGGACTGGCTAGTTTGATACGATGCCAGATTTTATGTTTGGAGCAAGACTTACATATTTGACATCCTGATTCTTCTAATCAGTTATCACTTTTGCTTCGTGATTTCGATTGTGATTCCATGGCTTCTTTATTTGCCTTGATGCTCGAGATGATGATAACGATGTATCCCGTATTCCTATCGTTTGCAACTTTTCATATTTATTCGAGCCTGTTTCTGGTTTACCTCCTAAGAGAGCTATTGAGTTCCATATCGATCTTTTCCTCGGCGCGTAGCCAGTTAGTCATCCTCCCACGAGGATGTCTACACGAGAGAATGAGGAACTCAGAAAGCAACTTCTCGAGCTTGAAGCCAAGCATTTTATTCGTTCTAGTTCTTCACCATGGGGGGCCGCAGTAGTATTCGTGAAAAAGTTCGATGGGACTCTTAGGCTTTGCGTCGACTATCGCAAGCTTAATGAGTTAACCATCAAGAAACGTTACCCTTTACCGAGGATTGACGACATGTTCGATTAGTTGAGGGGTGCCAAGGTCTTTTCACATTTAAACCTTGCCACTGGTTTTCATCAGCTCTGAGTCACGGAAGATAGTATTCCTCTCACCGCATTTCGCACTCGCTATGGTTCTTATGAGTGGCTCGTCATGCCGTTCGGATTGATGAACGCACCTGCCTACTTAGTCGATCTTATGAATTGAGTATTCTAGGAATATCTCGATAAGTTCGTGCTTGTTTTCATTGATGACATTCTTGTATATTCGAAGTCCGAAGAGGACCATGCTCGACATCTTAGAATTGTTTTAAGTACTCTCCGAAAGCATCAACTCAAAGAAAAACATTCTAAGCGTCACTTCTGGGGAAAAGCAAGTGAAGTTCTTATACCATGTTGTATCTTCAGAAGGTATTTCCGTTGATCCTTCTAAGATCGAGGCTATTCAGAGTTGGAAGAGACTGAGAATGTTCACGAGATTCGTAGTTTTTTAGGTTTGGCTGGTTATTACCGCCGTTTCATCAAAGACTTTTCCCGTATCATATTTCCATTGACTAGCCTTACGAGGAAAGGCGTTCGATACATTTGGTCCGATAAGTGTGAGGTTTCTTTTCAAAAATTGAAGGAGCTTCTCACTAATGCTCCCGTCCTTGTGGTTCCGAAAGGAAACCAAGACCTTATCGTTTATACCGATGCCAGTCATAGTGGCCTCGGTGCTATTCTTATGTAGAGAGATCGTGTGTTGCCTATGCTTCTAGGCAGTTGCATTCGAATGAGGTTCAGTAGCTACTAATGATTTAGAGTTTGCAGCCATTGTCTTCGCTTTGAAGATTTGGCATCATTATCTTTTGGGAGAGCACTTCGTCCTTTTTGCCGATCATAAGTCCTTGAAATATCTATCCGCTTAGAAGGAGCTTAGTATGAGGCAGCGGCGTTGGCTTGAGTTTCCTGCCACATATGATTTTGATATTTAGTATACCCTGGGGAAGGGTAAGCGTATGGATGATGCGCTTAGTCGCAAGCATTCGGCTGTTGTTTCTATGATGTTAGCCAAATGGAATGTCCTTGAAACTTTATCTTATTGTGATATTTTTAATCGAGCTTCCTCTTTCAATTTACCTGTCTTATTATTCAGTATGGAAGCTCGACCTTCTCTTTTAGATCGTATTTTTGAGACTCAGCGGTGTAATTCTGAGACGTTGCGCCTCATTCGTCTTTGTGAATCCGAATCCCGTGATGATGAGATGAGGGATTTCAATATTGATTCTCATGGTTGTCTTCGTATGAAGGACCGTATTGTTGTGCCTTCTGATTCAGCACTTAGGCGTGACATTCTTGATGATTGCCAATGCTCTAAGTATACCATTCACCCCACCAGTAGCAAGATGTGTGCCGATATGCGTCGCCTTTATTATTGGGAAGACATGAAGCGTAATGTCGCAAGTTATGTGGGTAATTGCATAACTTATCAGCTTATTAAGGCCGAGCATCAGCGGCCATCCGATTTTCTTCATCCTTTAGAGGTTCCGTTATGGAAATGTGATCAAATTTCGATGGATTTTGTTGATGGCCTACCTCGTTCGAGGTCGAGTCATTCTAGCATTTGGGTTGTAGTTGATCATCTCACGAAGTCTGCTCATTTCATCCCTATTAAGTCTAATAGGATAGCGAAGTTATATATCAAAGAAATCGTTTGACTCCATGGTGTTCCTTCCTCTATTGTATGCGATCGTGATCCTTTATTCACCGGTCATTTTTGGAGCAGCCTTCAGCTAGCTTTGGGAACAAAGCTTAATCTCAGTACGGCTTATCACCCATAGTCTGATAGTCAGATTGAGAGGGTTAATCGTCTTATTGAGGATCTTCTTCGTGCTTGCATTCTCCATTTCGGTGGTTCATGGGAGGATCATTTACCTCTTATGGAGTTCTCGTATAATAGTAGCTTTCAGTCCAGTATCGGTATGGCTCCTTTCGAAGCCCTTTATAGAAGGCCATGTCGATCATCTTCTTGTTGGTTAGAATCTAGAGAGAAGTTTGTGTTGGGTCCAGATTCTGTTCGAGATTCTTATGAGAAGGTCATTCTTATTAGACAGAGAATGATAGAGACATAGAGCCGTCAGAAATCCTACGTGGATAATCGTAGGAAGCCTCTAGAATTCTCTGTGGGCGATCTTGTTTTCATTTGAGTTTCTCCGATGAAGGGAGTTATGTGATTTAGTACGATTGGAAAATTGGCTCCTCGCTATATAGGACCACTTCCTATTACCGAACGCATTGGTTCAGTTGCGTATCGAGTTTCCCCTCCAGCTCATCTTTCGGGCATTCACAATGTATTCCATGTACCTCAGCTTTGGAAGTGCCTTTGAGATTCTAATTTCGTTATTGATCCTTCCAAGCAGTTAGGACTTGAGATCTCACCAGACCTATCTGTTGTGCAGCAGTCTATTCGCGTTCTTGACTCGGAGGTGAAGTGCCTTCGAACCAAGAATGTGCCGCTCATTAAGATCCAATGGTCCGATAATCCCAATGACTACACTTGGGAAACCAAAGAATTTATCGAGCGATCGTATCTTGGATTCCTTTCTTCTCATGGTGTTGGTGAGAATCCCTTATCTCAAGCATTTGTTCTTTTTTCTTGTGATGGTTTGATATGTTGCTTATGGACTTTCCTCTAGGAATTGCGAGGACGCAATTTTGTTAAGGGGGGAAGTCTGTAACAACCCGGTATTTAGGAGATAATCGAAATATTAAATTATAATGTAAATTATAATTTAATATGGAATTATAAATTTATAGATGGAGTAAATTGATGATAATATTGTTTATTTACAATAAAACTATGTTTGTTGATTAAGAGTTGGGTTTTTAGTGTAAACAAATGGGAAATAAAGTTTAAAACACTTTATTGGTGGTATGGAATGAGAATAAATGATGAAAATAAATTATTGGGTTAAAATTTATAATATTTTAGTTTATTCCAGTATTGGTCTTTTATCCCGAAACAAAAGGATAAACACGAAGGAAATCAACTTTTGTAGTATAATTAAATTTTAAATAATGTTTTAAAGATATAAAAATGTTAAAATCATTTTTATACACATTAATGAACTCAGTAAATTTTTTATTGGTGGAAAATGATGAATATAGTGATTTTTTCACTATTAATGTGAATATTGGTAAGTAATTGGTATTAAATTGTGTAAATAATATTTTTGTTAGAAATTTAAGTTTATAACATTTTAACCTGTTCTTTTATTCAAAACATGAACATTGCAATTTGTTTCATGTGATTTAGAGTTTTTATCAAAAAGTTATGAAGGAATTAGTGTTAATAACATATATAAACACAACGAAAAAAATTATTCTAAGTGTTCTTGTTGGGTTTGGATCCAAAGATTAGCCTACCCATTACCCATAAGATCCTTCTAGAAACCATCGTTCCAATCTTTCTTTTTCTCATATCATAAGGAAAAAAATATACAGAGAGCTTTTAAAACAAATAGGGAAATCAGTAATGGCCTCTTTTTAAAATCCAGAGTCCACCTAAATTTTTTAGAACCTAGGGTTAAATTGGATTCTAAGCTATCCTACAGGTAATCTCCAACCTTTTAGATCCTCTAATCCATCCAAAGTTTGGAATTTTATTTACTGTAATCTTATTTTGATTGATTTCCTTTCCGCATGTTCCTATTTTGCAATCTACAGGCCTTGCAGACCATTTCCTAGCTAAATCCATCATTTTGTTGCTAAAACCATTGATAAATCAAGTGGTAAGAAAGGTAAGAGTTTTTTTTTACAGCAAGCTAAAGCAAAATATCAAATTTTGCTATCAGTTTATTGCTTGAAATGCCCAATTTATTGAATAGGTTTTCTCTTTTGTTGGCTGAAATAATGCTATGTTCAAAAAATCATATCTTCTTCACTTTACAGCCAATTGCTCACAATTTTTTAATTGTTGTAGTAGTTGGACTGTAAAATATTTCTGGAAATTTTCATTGAATTTTGATATAGAGAATTGTTGGTTGAATTCGGCCAAAAATTTATCTCTGTTTGTTGGCCGAAAATGCACCATGTTCAAAAAACTATATCTTCTACAATTTACAGCCAATTGCTCTCAATTTTTGATATACTGTAGTAGTTGGACTGTAAAATATTTTTGAAAATTTTCATTGAATTTTGATATGTTTTGACATAGAAAATTGTTGGTTGAAGTCAGCCAAAAATCCATCTCTATTTGTTGGCCGAAAAAGCATCATTTTCAAAAAATCATATCTTATTCAGTTTAAAGCTAGTTGTTCCCAATTATTGATATGTTGCAATAGTTGGAATTTACAATATTTCTGAAATATTTCATGGAATTTTGAGTTGTTTTGATATAGCAAATCGTTGGTTCAAAACAGACAAAAATCTTGCTCTATTTTGCTTGCTGAAGGGTGCTATGTTCAAAAAATTATAACTCTTTCAGTTTGCAGCGAATTGCTCCAAATTTTGGATATGTTATAGTCCTCATGTCGGAGTATAAAGCGTCAAACTTTTGCTAAAATCTGGACCATTTTAATTCCCCAAATTACTGTCCAAATCAGCCAAAAACTCAGTTGCTTGGAAGATTGTTCTTTTGCTCCTATTTTGGCTTTCGTTAATTGTTTAACTGCATATTTCGATGATTTTGAATATTGTATAAATAATTTTGATAATGAACTTTTAAGTCTTTTTATTCGCAATGGATTAGCTTAATTTTGGAAATTTTTAGAATTTAAATTTTATTCAAGTTCTATTTCAATCTAAATATCGATAAATGTCGATACTTGAAGAATTCGTTGGTTTTAATTGATTTTGGTTTCGAATAAGTTTTTGAAAATTATTTATAAATTATGGTTAATTAAATAAATGTTTTTACGACATTTTAAATGATTTTTAAGCAATTATTTATTTTTTAAAAGTATTTTATAAACAGATAATCTATTTGATAAATGGATTTTACCTTATATAACTTATTTAAAAATCTCTAAAAATTGTTTTAAAATCTCGTTTTCTCTATAAAATAATTTTAAATATATTATAGCCTAGTTACATGATTTTTGGCATATAAGAATGAGAATTAAATGATTTGGAAAAAATACGTGGTATGGGACATGTGTTTTCGCCTCATCGCTTAATATCGGACTTGTACTGTCGAATCTGCTTTGAAGTACTGTTTTATGATATTTTTACTTGCCGAGGACATGAGGTGGGATTGTTATGATGAATTGATGATGGTTTTGATGTTTAAGATGGATTTTTGCTTGTCGACAAAATGAGACAAGTCTTGATGTCACTTTAAACTCATCAAAGTATGAGACACAATGAGTTTGGTGCTTTACACTCGCCAATGAGACGAGGCGGTATATGTTTTATTTGAATTTTTATGAATGTTTTCTAACGTGGCATCGACCGACGATTAGTAAACCAATATGTGTGAATGTATGGTATGGGACGTACATTAACGCTCAGTGTGTTCCTATTCGAGAAGTTGTGACACATTTAAGATGTTATTAGTACTACAAATTGAGTATACGATTGGAATCATTACGATCTTCTTGATGTCATTACTAGATTCCAATCAAATGATGTTTTGCTCGAATTTTATGATTTGGGTGTCACCGCGATATTCGACTATAGTCAATTAAGACGATCATGATGCTAAGATGCTACCCCAAGTCATCACGACGCATGGTACCAAATAATAGTAGTACTAGTCAAGATGAAAAGCATGTGCAATTTTCTATGAAGTTTTCTATGTTCGATTTCACCATTTTGTGATGTTGTTATTTGAATACGGCCTTGAGTATGATATAGGCTACAATTATATTATGCAATATGTTGTTGTCGATTATGATTGCCTTTAACTCTTAATGAGTTCTTATGATAGATTATGATGACTTGATGTTTCTTTATGAAGTTATCGTATGGTTCTCATCCCTTATCCACTTTACTTATAGATGTCCTGAAGAGAAACCATATGCATGTTACTTATTTAATTCCCTTGAAATAGATAGATGAGTCACCGATGTCCCCTTTCTTATGAATGATATGATGAATAATATGTCGTTCCGTTGGTAACAACGGAGTGATTATCACCCTTTCGCTTATTACCGAGATACTTAGTACTGATAAGTTTAGCTTGCCTGACCCGTGTGCTTTTCACTCGGGTCAGACCGCTTTGCAGGTTTGTTTGGATTGCTTCACTTCTTGGATCAGCTTGATAGCTTTTGTTGGACTTATCATTTTGGCTTGGATGTCGTTTTAGAGTCGTCTGCTTTTATGTTAACTTATTATATATTATTTTTTGGGATGGGTGTATATGTTATTCGGTAGTCCTAGCTACTTGTGTATGATGTATTATTATGGAGATGTATGGCGATGCATGTATTTATATCTATACTCTGATCTGGGTTTGCTATTCTATGACTGATGCTTTCAATCTGCGTGTATATTACATTATTTCTGAAATGATCTGAAGCCACCATAGTGTGCATTAATTAGGGACTAAGCGTGTCTACCACTTACGAGGTAAAAAACAATCGAGACATAATTGACATGCTTAGCTCTTAACTAACGTATTACTATGATGGTCGCCCATAATCAGCCCTATTCTCTGCATTAGTAGACATGATTACTTGGTAATTCTCTTAACTAATGCAGGTCTCGGGGTGGGGCATCACAGTTTCTAAACCGTATAAATCAATTTTCAAACAAGTATTACAAAATCCTGCCGTTAAATTACGAAAGTGCGATGAAATTTGCATATCTTTATAAATTTTGTTTATACATTTATAAAACTATTATAAATCAACTATTATCACTATATAAAGAATAAAATGGATTATTCATCATTTAAAATAATTATTTGGTATTTGAATCCCTAAAGTCAAAAACTTTCCTTAAATGCACTTTTTGGAAGATGACCTCATGGATAACATCAAAATTATTTTATTTTCAAAAATTGAAAAATAATTTTAATACTTATTTTTGTTTAAATAGTTAAATAAATGTACGTTAAAAAATCGTGCATGAATTTTGATGGTTAAAAAGCTATTGATCGATAAATGATTTTGGGTCATATTATCGACATTTTTCTAAAGAATGTAGTTGTGTAAACATATTTCCAAAACAAAATCTCCATTATTATTTATCATATAAAACATGATTATTTATGTTTAATAAACCTATATTCAAATATTTAAAATTAGTTAAATATTCCAAACCAAAGTGGTAAAATTACGGGTCGCTACACATTTCTTGAAACATCAATTATTTCTTAGTACGATGGTATGGGCTTTCAATAGTATTTTATGAGTTTCCTTTTAAACTTAACCATACCAATTTTGTGTGGAGTTTTCAAAACTTATCTTCGTAACATAAATTATACAACCTCACACATTAAATGATTTAAGATTATGGTTTTTCATCAATTCATATGTTGTATGATCTCGTAAACCATGATTTAAATGAAGTTTGAACTAACATATTTAATCACTAATATATGTATAACCTTATATAAAGAAGTCAACTTGACTTCACTCATCATCGAGAATATTTACCTAATAATATTTGGTAACTCTTTATCGATACATCACTATCTATCCTAGGGAGGAGTGACTTTTGAGATTGAATTTAATTCATTTTGGATACTTTTAGAATCCTTCTAATATACACGCCTATCCGAACAAATCCAATTATTTTATTTCCTTCGCATGTTATTTTTCTACTTCAGTTTTTTTATAAACTTATCAAAGATATACTTCTTGCTTATCAAATACATACATACATACATACATACATACATATATATCTTTGGAAACTCATTGGTAAATTTTAGTGAAGTAAGTGAATTCATTTTAATATAATTAGGAATTCAATGACATACATCTATATGTATTAATCTAAAGAGTTCATTAACTCCTCTATCACTCCCACTAAATGGGTGTTTAGAAACTAATTCCTGAGAAACCACTCATCGTTATCTTATGATTCATAATCGTACAATTTAAAGAATTATTCCTCCAAGATATGGCTTAGTCCGTAATCCTAAAAATAATTGTTAAAATTTTAGATACTTTGGTATTATGTAGCTAATGGAACAAATACTGTTATTTAGATTTAATTTACAACGAATATTTGTAGTATTCATAATAATAGTGAAGAAATAAGACAAGAATATCATTTATTATTCCATAAAAAATATTTGGTATATTTTCAAAAACCATCTTTTGTATCTTGATGCATCCATTTGTGGGTGTTAAATGGTCAAATCCCACTATTACTGCCACTGCTATAATAGCACATGAAATATGAAGCTCCATTCAATTACTTATTATTGGTTATTTATTTCTTGTACCATATATAGTTTACAGTCAAGAGTTTTTTTATCAAATATTTACACTTGTACAGTGTACAATTTTATATAATATAAAACATTTGCAATAGAACTCATATTTTCATTCCATAATAAGTATTTTACTAACTTTTATACAATTTTCATTTCTAGTATCCTTTATGAAGTAGATTGAACATTCATTCTGTTCATTCCAATTATGCCTATTTTACATTTAATCTCGAATATTTGCTTTTGATAGAACCATTCAAAGGTTAAATTTAGTATAAGACCGCACTCTTCAAAAGTGCATTCAGGCATTCTTAACATTTTGATAATATTGAACAAGTTGCACTTAAGTAAATTGATCAAAAGAGACATTACAATGATCTAATACTAGATCGGTCTTTATTTTTTGGTCTTTTATTGTTCTGTACTTAAATTTATTTCAATGTATTCAATCATATTAAACATATGATTTTGCACCATTATTTATTTGCTCATCTCGCATGAACCAATTCGTTAAGATTTCATGCATTATGAACTTGACTGTGCACCATACAACTTTTGTATATGGTATAATATGGATCAAATATTCATTTTCTTGTATCGCTTTATAATTCAAAATTCATAAAAGGCAATGCATAGCTTCCAGCAAATAAATACTCAAATTTCCATGTTGCGAATGTAGTACTTAGTTGAATAATTTTTGGCATTTATATAGTCTTGGACCTACAACTTGCTAAAAATTTAATATTAAGTATATTCTACATCTGTTTTTCTCAATTCATTTCATTTGTATATTTTTATTGATAAAATAATTTACAATTTAGTTACAAGTTACCAATTTAGATAATTAATGTTTGTATAACATACGTTCTAATAATATTAGATAGTTAAATTTTATCATTTCAATTTTCTAATAAGGATCCGACTTGATTTTTTCCCCAGAAGAAACCTAAGAGAAACATAGAAATCACTCGATTCCTTTTGTTGGTACTTATTTGGCTTAGGATTCTGACATTGAGTTTGCTCAACAAATTATGGGCTTGTATGGGTTGGATAACTCATTATCGATTGTATCATATATAACTCATAACTGTTGTCTTTATCGTAATATCAAACTCAACCTTGAGATTTTTCAATAAGTTAAAATATATTATTCACTCGTACCTACCATTTCACGATGACCTATGTATAATGCATGTACCTTGAGTTTGCTCAAAAATATGTACATGTATCAAACCTCGTTTTGGTAATATAGATATATTACTACACGTAACACCCTTAGCTTGAGTTTGCTCAACAACTAGAGCATATGCAATTAATCTATAATATATAAGTGGTAGAGGAAAACTTTATATATTAGAAATTCAAAATCTTTCGTATATTTATATTCAATGATATTGGCTCAAGGAATAACATATTTCTTATAACACACCATTATGATAGAATCATTAAACACATCTGATATCATGTCATATGTTCCATACATATGTATTTATTCCAAAAATCTATTACAATTTATTTGAGTTCTACTTACACTATGTTTCTACGCATATAGTCATATAAGCTTATTTATGAACCATTACTGTAATTTAATCAGCTTATCCAATATGTACGTATCTTTATTAGTTAAATCATATCTAATTAATTCAATTCTTATTAATTAAATCATATTTAATTAACTAATTTCATCAAATTTTATTTAAATGTTCAAATTTTCATATTATTCATCTTAAACTATTTAGGATAAGTAACCAACCATAACAATTGTAATTTGTTTATATATATACACACACACATACATATCTGTATATATATGTATATATATCAATTGAATTTAAATTAAATTTTTATATAATATGTTCATTGGTTAATTAAAAATTATTAAATATTCTAATTAATTTGAAAATCTTAATTTAATTTATATTAATCAATTTTTAGATAAATATACAACTATAACAATTATAGTTGTGTGCGTGTCTATATATATGCATTTGTGTGTGTTGTGTCAAAAAATGAGATAATACCCCAATCGAATGAAAACAAATGTAGATAAATTACGAACTAGTAAAAACATCATGAAGATGAATATTTTTATAGTGGTTTAGCCAAATCGAGTGCCTACTTCCATTTAATCTTATTACTCTAGATTTTCCATGAACACATACAACTCAACAATGATTTCAAGTCTAGAAAATTAAGTAATCTCGAGTTTGATGGTAATTCACGGAAAAATTAGTTGTATGATGGTGAGAGTGTGAAGAATGAATGCTTAAAGATTCAAGAGTTTGAAGTCATTTCCACAATGCAATAGCTCATATATTCATAGTAAAAATCATCTACTACAGTCGTCAGACCATAGAAGACCAGGTAATAGTTCAGATCCATGAATTCAAGGAGGAATAACCGTTCGGACTCATGCAATAAATCATGTCAGATAGACTAAAATATAGTCGATATTGAGCTTGTTTGCTCATCCTAATAGTGTGTAGTACCCCATGCTTCCGTATACCTTAAGCACACAATACCTGACAACTGGTCACCTTTGAAATGAACTTGGTACCGACCATATTTATGGTCTATACCAACCATATGGTGTTTGCTCCAATTTTCCTCGAACATCTTGTTGTACTTTATCTTGTCACACAGGCATGCTTTAATTTGGTCCATCGACACCTAGATTCACTTAGAAGCTACTTGGTTCAAATGCTGGATAACACTTGCCCTAAAAAGTACGCTTTCCATAAACAAAGCATGCTTTTTATCAAAATACTGGATATAGTCTCAAATGCACAAGAGTCACCAGTTAGCCAACCATCAACTTTGAAATGTCATATCTGTACCAAGAACATCGATCAGTTTATCACTTCATATTGTTGCAGCACCATTCTTTCTTCGACAACAAGGTTAGAATTCTTGGCCATTTGGACGCTTCATTGTGCCTCAAATAGGTAAAATTCCTTTTATTTTTCCCTTCTTTTTTATATTTTAAGTGGTAAATAAAGCATGTCGGTACCAACCAAATCATGTCGGTGCTGACATGGTATTTGATAAGTGTTTTAAATACAATCAGTTAGCTAAATTTTTCCTTTACCTTCACTTGCAAATTACACTTTATTTTGTTTGCAAATCTAATTCTAACCACTGATATGATTTCAGTCTCTACCAACATCATTACCATTGCCTTCATCATCGCCACCACCAATGTTGCTATAACTGAACTCAAACCGAGTCGACCTCATCATGTCGATCATTTCTTGCAGATCTTGATTCAACATATAGGTGGGTTTCTTGATTTCGATCTTGATGTTGTTTGTGTCACCATGGCCGCTACTACCATGTTATCACCGTCAACGCAGCATTTTAGGGGCTAATTCATTGCTGAACAAAGTTCACACTTCATCTTTGTGGCTAAATGTGATGATGGATTTAGGGATAATTCAATTTTCATAAGATTGACAACAAGCGGGCTCGAGTTAGCATTAAAGTTTCCTAGAATTTCTTCACTTGGTGTTACTTCAAGTCCGCAAAACCATTGTTCAAGTTCTTTCTACGATCGACCTTGACTTCGTTCTATGCTAGTTTTTTACATATTAAGGCATTGTGAATGACCTCCATCAATCTTTCATTGAATATGAAATGATGGCCCAATTTCGATAAGTTAGTTTTAAAGAATCATTGAATCGAATGCACTTCAATATCCAAATAGAACATATGTTCCAAAACTTCAAGTTTAACTTCTCGATTCTACGTTCCTACAAAGAAGCTTCGTGTCCCCCCAAAAAAAGGTTTCATTATTGTACATGCTACGATAATGGGTAAAATCTGATGCACAATTCAATTGTGTGCCAGATCTCTTTTGCTAGCATGATGGGGCAATCAACACAGATTGTTCGCATACACTATGTTATGAACGTAGGGCACACATTGCATAAATGACACTTCACAATGCCCCAGTTAGTGTGCATAATCCGATGGGTTAACACAGGTAAACATCCATTAGGTTCTGCACATCGGCTACATGGATTTTAATTAAAATATTTTATTAAATTGAAACATACCTAACCTCATTTGCCATCAAGAGTTTTAGTTCAAAATGAACGTTCTCCTCGCCTTAAGGTCAGCACTGGCCCTTCTACCCATATAGAGGCAGGATCTTTTACTGCCCAAGCTTCTACATTCACTCTATAAGAAGCTAGGAATTATGTAACTCTAAAACACTAACTATATGCTTCTTTGACTACACAGCCCAAAGGTCAAGCTACTCCATTGGATGAACAACCTATTCTTATGGTTTAGACAATCTAGGAGATTAGATACCATCTACGTTAATGGTGGAATCATTCCATTCAATCTTCCTCACGCACGGTATTCTTAAGGATGAGGTTCTCCTTCCAACAATTGAACAACTATATAAATTCGTACAACTATACAAAACTTCATCAAATATTTTTTTATGAATTTTTCATGCTCCCACATAAGTAAATTCCAATGGCTATGTCTGGTTCAATTATCTATATATTCTCCTTATGATGCAACTGAATCATTCTCCGACCTTTAGAGAGTTGACTTGCCTTTTGGGCTTCAAGAAGAGGAAAGATTCACATTCATTGTTAATAGTTTTGGCTTTCAACCATTACAAGGTCATCATCTGCTTCACAACAAGTGTAGTTACTTTAAGGGCTTCATTTTTTTATCTGGAATGCTTCAACCACCAATGATATTCTTGCCATAAGTCTTCTTATCAGATATCTCATTCATACTTTGGATTTTCACACTCAAGCATCAAATTTCCTTTTTTTATCCCTCATAATTATCCTTGAATGGGAAGTTGGAAATGAGATGTTCATACTTTGGAGTTCTTAAATGGGGTTGAGTATGAGCATCGTACATCTTATCTTTTAACGAATGCCCAACTTCACCGTTATAGCCTTTTATATAATGGCAAGAGCACTATTCCAAATGTACTACCCACCAAGAATCTTGATCCATCACTAGTTCCTATGCCCCAGCTTGCGATTATGAAAAAGAAGACCAACGGGATGAAGAGGGTCAAGGTAGAAACAAATATAATGAGGAGGAAAAAAGAGGGAAAGAGAACATCGTCGAGGAAAAAGGTGAAGGAGGAGAGAAAGAAAGAGAAGACGTAGTGCAAGAAGAGGATGATGATGGTGAAGATTATAATCTTGATGGAAATGAAGCGTACAGAAAGACATCTCCTAAAGTACCATGGTCTCAGTCCCTACCCGAGTGAAGCGATTAATTATCAAGTCTTCACAATTTGCGCTTGTTTAAGCCTCGACCCCGTTGAAAAAGTAACCCCTCCCGCAGTCTTCATTGATAACATCTTTGGTTCCATTAATGACCTTAGGAACTTGTTTGCATTTTACTTCAATGAAATAAGCTTTAGAGATATCCTTAATACCAAGTCCCTGGAGTTCAACTTCTTGTTAGGAATATTATTTTCGAGGGTGATGAAACCGCACCTCCAGAGCCTATCAAGCATGGTCTATAGATTAATTAAGGAGACATCCTCACTGCATACACTTTTACGATCACTGGCATAAACATTAACCACTCGTTCTTAATTCAATGTCTTAATTATGATATATTCCATCTTCTTTTGGCTACAATAGGCAGAGATCATTTTTGCAATTTCCATTTAGGCATTAGTCATTATCGCTCCTTAATTTTAGAGATTTACCTACATCGCCTTAGCTCACATCAGGAGTGTGAATTCGAAATAAGAAGACGGACAGATATGGAGTGTCGAGATGAAGAGGATAGTCTGTGGCATTGAGTGGAAGAGAAAGTGCACGGTGACATTGAAAAGAAATGACACCATCAAGAGGAATATCAAGGTTCATGTAAGTATCTGTAATGTGATTCTGACCCTTCTCAACCACATTTCCACTATCGTACTTCCTAGCAACAACTTCCATTGGTTCGACCTCCCACCGCCACCATTTCAACTTTCTATAAATCAAAAGCAAATACAAGTCATGTTGTTCTGCCTCCACTCCCATAGGCTAATCCTCAACATATACAATGAAAATACAAGTGAATCTGCTCAGCTATTTCCAAGAGAGGGTTATATTTGATTATAATGTCAGGGACCTCTCCCGACATCAGGTTAATAAAGATGTCAATCGTATCAATGAGGTCACAGAGGCTATTTAAATGGAAAAAGCTTATTTAAGGCCTCTTTGACATCAATCCGATCAATCAAATGCTTGTTCGTACCTTTGACTCAAAGAGAATCAACCACGACAAGATAGTAGCAAGTTACAAGATAGAATTGGCTAACAACAATAAGGAAAGAGATTCAGCATTGAAGTCAGCCAAGGACTCCAAGGACAGAATATTTGAGCTATGCTAAGGCCACACTAAAGCCACTAAAGTCGTAAATGACCATCTGAAGTAAGACTACAAGGAAAGTGCTAAGCTTGAGGAACAATTCAAAGCCAAGGAAGAATAAATTTCAACGCATCAAGTTAAAGTAGATATACTTGAATTTGACTTGAGAGCCAAGTCATAATCTATTGTTTATGTCCAAATTGAGCTCTTCAGTGCTAGAGAAGATACTACAGAGCTTAAGTGAAGAACACTCAAAATCTAAAGAAATGGAAGCCACTTTCCAACATTTCTTCGACAATTTTATCGAAAATAGAAATATGAAATGGCTTAGAAAGAGCTCCCTAGCTACAATAGTCAACACTTGGGAAGAGAACCTTTGTAGAGCTATAAAAGTTGGTCATGGCATTACTAAAGATGAGTAGAAATCACTTTTCTTTTATAGGGAGGATATTGTAGCCTTGGAAAAAGGAAAGGATACCTTAGTAGCACAAGACGTAATTGAAAGGAAGGCTCTTATAAAGGATCCCACTTGTTATTGGGCATTTGTCTAAGTGAAATCATCCATTTTCACATCAAAAGAGCCCGTAATAAACATTGTTCCTACACAGTAGACATCTTTGACGCTGCCCATATCGACACTCCTATGCATGATGTATCAAGTACCAAATTTCCATACCCCACTCCATTGATGGTTCAATTAATGAAATCTTCCATCAAGGAGGGCGAAGTTGTTAAATCCTTGGCCAGGGACACTCCATCCAACCAAGCAATCATCTCTCCCGTCTTTAAGAAACATTATTCTTGTTAGAGGAAATCTCTAATGTATATTATCTATCTGTCAAGTTATAGGTCATCCATCATTGCCTCCTCAACCGCCATCTACTTATGGCCTTGGCTATTGTGCCATTTCAACTATGTAGACCTTCATTACTACAACATTGATCGCTTTACTTCTTCCTAGCTCCGGCCCCGACATTGACTTGGAGAAAATAGAGGAATTGCAAAAGGTAGAGGATGTCGATAAAACTCAAGAAGCTATCATAGGCACGAAAGACACAAATAATTCAATTATAATGGCATAGAGACTAAAGTGTGACTTTACTAGACCAAGAATGAACTTTAGAATAGAACTGAAAAACCTACATCTAGCATTGGAAAACCATCACCCACTAGCAAATTTCCTTCACCAAAATTCAGGCCACCAAAAGGTTATGATGTCGGCAGATTCAAGCCCTTCGACCCTGCCTTAAAAAAACCTAAGGATCCATTATATTTGACGACCGAAGAAGAAGTGTCTTCCTTGGAGTACTCCATTAAAAAGGAGGAGAACGGGATGAAAACTGTTAAGAACTGTCACTCTAGACTAGCTATCAAGAGGAGGAGCAAGCAAGGGAGAGAGTAGTAGCTGGTCATCATTTTCTTTTGGAAAATAGTTTGTTTTTGACGTTCCTATATTCTGATCTTTTTTATATTTCCTTTATATAGGCCATCATTGTGTGGGAGCGGCCCCTGCAATCATTGTGCAATAGATCTATGTAAATAAAAGAATGTTTATATTCAATCTTTTCCTTATTTACAATTCTACTTCTTCCGTTCTACTCCCCAATATAACTACTCACATATATAATATAATCATCTTTATTTAATCACATTTATATTATACATGCCTTTGTTAATACCATTATTTGTTGTAACTCTATGCATATAAATAAATCACCACAATTGCTTTGCGTTATGTCATTATTTAGTTCTGTTTATCATTGCACCAATATATCTCTTTCTTGGCTAAACATGACTATATTTCTCTGAATAACTTTACTTATGTTTGGCTTATAGTATCTCACCTTACCGTTTGTAGAACTACATCACTTTAGACAATTTCATGACCATCCTGTTTTATTTTTATCTGTGTTCCATTCGACCATAATTAAGGTCGTATTTATGAAAGAAGCTAACTATGCACCATTTCCCATCTTTAAGAAACCAGAATGTGGATGTCAATCTTTTTACATCAACATTAATTCCATCTATTATTGAGTGATAATCAAAGCTATCTTGTCGACCAACCACATTTATCATTAATCAAACATACCATGTTCAACAAGAAATGTTGGTCATACTTGTAAAAAAATCAGTTAATGCTTAATATTATCTATAAGAATTGGTGCCTTGAATGCCTATCCTTGGGAATCTATCTTCGATCTCAACTACCTCTAGGGGAGGAGTAGAAACATCCACTGTCCACCTTCACTTTTATTCGACCAAGCTTTTCTTGTTGGTCGTAAGCGTAGTTGTGTCGATAAAAGTTTACATTATACACTAATTCCTATCTCCATGAATTATTGTCTCGAATGCCTATCTCTGGGCATCCATTCTTTGTCTCACCTATCCCTTAGCATTGATCGGGAGGATTCATTGGCCACCATCGCTTATTCTTGGCCAAGCACATCTCACTGGATCGTAAACATGGTCGTTCCTACCAAAGGTTAATTTATAATCCATTCCCTTTCTTTAGGGATTAGCATCTCAGATGCTTATCTCTAAGCATCCATGTGACAACCTACCCTCAATACCTCCACATTCGATGCCTAAACCAGATGCTGAGACTCGAGAACCAAAAGTCTCATAGTAGAATATAGCACTAACTACTTCCAAAGTCTCATAGTAGAATGAATGAAATATAACACATGATCAATATCATAGTAACATCATGATAACATGTCTAAAGCTATCAAATAAACATGTCTGACAAATATGGATACAACCCAATCTCCTAGATACATAATCAACTCCAAATATGGTACTAAACATCTCCATATATACAACACATAAATAAATCTCCATCTCTGCTACCACCTCATCACTGAACTCCATCAACCATGATACATGTATAAAAATAAAAGTAGGAGTGAGTCAGATATAAATTTGGTAAGTGTGCTATACTCTACATATGCTATAAAACTAATATTACTATACGATATGAGTATATTGTTAAACCACTATATGTTTGTCATCACACCGTATCTAATGTCATACATATCTAACCATATTGCATTTATATGGAATCATGCTCTGGTTTAGCTACACGCCCTAAGGAGTTTCCTGTTTCCTTCTCCTAATACATCATATAGTACTCACGCTTTGGAACATCCATATCCTACAGGGTCGCTTCTTTTCTTCATGCTACCTAGTTGGACTCTTGCCCTTGATCTCCCGTAGGATACATGGGCACTTACCATCAACTCCCTTCTACTGGTTCATTGATGTACTACAAGAAGCCATGACCACATACTAAGTGTCATAGGACCACATTGGCATTACATACACATTCTGAAGCATCTTCCTTACGTCCCAAACTCATTCTCGTCCACGTTCACCATCGCATCCTAATCTCATATCACAACGCATCATCATGTTTTAGGTCACCTTCATGAATATAATAGAAAGCACGAATGGAATTATACATTTTATATTTATATTGGATTACTTTGTCAAGGTTGAATCTGCTAAAAACAAACGTTAATCGATGCACTGGTCAAGGCCATCGGTCCATTGGTGTGTAGTTCATTTCACGGTTTTAGGTTTTGGATTTTGGTGTTTTCAGACGTTTTTATTTTTATTTTTCCTGCCACTGCTCCATCTCATACCATCAACAAACATTCCTAGACCATTTCTTTAGATTCCTAAGTCCAATTTTATCAATTATTTCATTGATTTAGGTGTTATATTTCAATATCCAGAAATTCTGCCCCTGTAGCACCTATCCAACTCGATGGTGTTTCTAGCTATATCTCTTTCATATGAGCTTCAAGCGACATAAACAAATATACTTTGCAAACCAAAAAAACAAGACAGTCACAATGGCGTTGGTTTTTTATCAAAATTTAAAGTCTTAAAATGATTATTTTGTCCCTTTTTATATTTAATTTATTTAATCAATTCATTAATTCCATAAGTGTTCATATTTTGAAATTATTAATATTTAGTTAAAATATTGGCTGAATTTTATGGTGGTAACAATCCATCTTAGATTTCACTTGTCTTTGGGTGTTAATCGAATACATTCAGTGACCAAGGGCGTTCTATTGGGCCGTAAACCATTTTAATTCCGTAATAAGATGTAATTTTATACAGGCTCCTATATTCGGCATCCATCATCTTTGATACTTATCTCTAGGCATCTACCCTTGACCTAGCTTATCTCTGGGCATTGGTCAAAGATCAAATGGATAAGGGAAAATCGTCCGATTGGCCCTAATGTGATTATCCTCCACTAACCCGATCGTGGATTGATGGAGTTCTTCGGTACCTGTCTCTAGGTACCTGATTATGCCGCTAATCATGCGGCACAAAGTTAAACTTCAAAGAATAGAGTTCTATTAGTTCCAAAAGCCAACTTTATTTAGAAAAAAAAGAAATGGCAAGCTCTACCTTATTACGTTATCCTCCATTAAATATGGTGGTTTACCACTAATGAATCAACCTTTATATTCTTTTATCAGAGTATGTGTATGATTATTTAGTATTCAATATCATTCAATAGTTCCAGTGTCTTTGTCATGTATAGGGAAAGTCTCACTCTCATATCTTGAAATTCCTTCTTGGTTTGCCAAAACACCAATTGAGAGTCGTAGAATATGCACAATTTTTTAACCCTTAATTCTTTCGCTATCTTGAGTCCAATAATTAACGCTTCATATTCGACTTCGTTGTTAGTCGCGCAAAACTCTAGCTTCAAGTCATATCATATCGTTCGTCCTTCCAAAGTTAAGAATCACTCCTGCCCGAGAACCATGTACATTGGTAGCTCCATTTACGTATAACTTCAACCTCGATAGTTGGACCATAACTTCTTCCACTTCTCCTTCTTAGATGGTAAAATCGATAATGAAATCTGCCAATGCCTATCCTCATATTTCCTTTCTAGGATGATAAATTTTATTATATTAGCTCAATGGTATTCCACTTCAATTATTTCCTTGAAGTCTTTGGTTGATGTAGTACTTGACTTCGGTGGCTGATCAAACTGAACCTTTATGGGACAAGCCAGGAAGTATGTTCATTACTTCCTCGAAGCAACCAATAAGTAGTACACTATTTTCTCTAGTTTTGATAATTCCTTTCAGCTTTGGTTAACCCCTTGCTAATATAATATATTAGCCTTTGGATTCTTAACTCCACTCAATGCATGAGTGGATACTGCCAGGTAAATAAACAGATCATTCCTTTCAAAGGATTTCAATATGACTTGTGGGCTTTTATATTCCAATTTATATAAAGTTTCGAGGCATTCCTTTATCAAGGAAAGCTTTTTTTTTTCTTTCTTGAGGACATCAAAAAACAATACACATTTTTTAGTTGCCTTCTAAATAAAATGCAGTGCAATGACCTTTTGGTTCAAGCTTTACATTTCCATCCTTGTCTTTGGCAATAATCTCTTTCAATGTGTTAATTTGATATTGGCTAGCTTCAATGCCTCTTGATTTCACAATAAAACCCAAAAAATTACTCGATGGGACCCCATAGGAGCACATAGTGGATTAAGCTTCATCCCATACTTTCGAAGCACATCATATATTTTATAGAGGTCGTCCATATAATTCATTGGTGGTTGTGACTTTGTTAGCATATCATCCACATAAACCTCTATCGTCCATTCGATTTGATCTTTAAACATCTTATTCACCAATCATTAGTAAGTCACTCCATCGTCCTTCAAACCGAAAGATATCACTCAATAATATTATAGGCCTAAATTAGTGTAAAAACTCATAAACCCCTGATTTGGAATGTGCATTGTTATCTGGTAATAGCTAGAGTATGCAACCATAAAAGATAGTAGTTCATGTGCAACCATTGAGTCCATGTGTAGGTCGATCCCTAGCGGCGGGAAGCTATCTTTTGGGCATCCTTTATTCAAAACTGAATAAGCAATGCATGTCCGCCATTTTCTATTTGGTTTCTTAATTAACATAGGATTGATACCCATTCAGGGTACAAGCCATCATGGATAAAGCCATTTGTCTTTTACTTATCCACCACTTCTTTTGGTGCAGTTGATCGCTCCGGCACCAGGTTGCACCTATTGGTTTCACAAAAGGGCATCTTATGTCCACATTCAATTTATGGAAAGCTATCTTCAATGAAATTCCACACATATTGGGATGCATCTGGACAAACATACCTAGATTTTCCCGTAAAAACCCTACTAGCTCCTTTATCATCCTTATCCTAAGCTAATATTCGATCTTGAGGACCTGAGCAAGATCATCCTCATTGATCATGATGTTGATCTTTGGCTTTATTGGCACTGCCCTCATATCCTCTAGTTCTTTTGGAGGGGTCTATACGCTTGTAAAACTTACTATAACACCCAATCCATTGCTTGGCAATGGTTGCTATGCAACAACCATTTGTTATAGAGAGAATAATTTGCACCTTTTCCTTTCTCATGTCGCTTTGCCTCTCTAAATTCAGTGATATAACATCATTGATCAACACTCTTGTCACCTTGAATAGCACCAGCCCATTCTCGGTAGGGAACTTCATTATTAAACACATGGGGCTAGCACTATCCTAAAATTGGAAAGGGTCGGTTTCTCCAAATAAGCATTATTAGCTGAAAATTCATTGGTAATTACAAAAAAAATTGGCTGCACTATCTTTTAGTCTCCCTCGCCCAATTCCAGGGACAAGTCAATGTATCCATGGGGCACTTTAGCCTCTTCAGTAAATCCTTGTATATGGGACTTAGATGGCTTCAGATCCATTTGACTCATCTCCATCTGATTGAAGGTCCTCTTGAACAGATGTTAACCACACTTCCATGGTCAGTCAAAACTCGATGTACTATTGCAGGCACAATAACGGCCAAAATAACCATCGGATCAAGCATGGGAGCTTGCTCACCATTAGTACCTCTATTCTAAAAGACGATGTCATCATTAAATGTATTTAATTGCTTTGTCTAAGCTCCGTCTTCAAGAGTAAAATAGCTCTCATGCTACAAATGTTTCTATTAACTTTTATACTTCTCCATCTCATTCTAACTTTTGTCTATTTTATGAGGTCATCCAAGTAAGGTATTCATCATAATTCGACTCTCTGGTCATCTTGGTCCTTCTCCACTAGGCTCGGTTTGATCTCTGTGAGTGTTCTGTCTTAGGTACTAGCATTATATCCACCATCTTACATCTCTCTCATATAATGCTGTAACTTCTTCATCCAGATCAAATCATCGATCACATCTGTCAATTGACGACACTAATGGTATTGTGCCAACGAATTTCATGGAAGCGATAGTACTTTCTAGAGTTTCGTTTAGCTTTAGTTGCCTCCATTCAAAGAGGTTTCTTATATTTCTTTATACCTTAAATGGCAAGGTAGATGTTCTCCACTATATCATTTAAGGGAGTGTAATATGCTGATCTCATATACCTTGGACGCTTTTGGTGTCCTATTTTTTCCTTCCAACACCTTAGTTTCTTATTTTGTGATTATTATTATTCCCAACATTCACCATAATTTTTTCAGTGCTCTCACCAGTTTGCTTAATAGTAATATGGCTCTACAAAATCTCATTCAATACTTAATCACCAATCTATCTATTATGATGTTTCCTGCTCCAAGCACATAAACTAGGATGCTTTACGATAATTTCTTCCATGGTAGGTGGCTGCTTTCTCTTAAGCCATCTACCAAACTCCATTTCTGGGTGTATCCCTCAAATTAACACCATCAAAACAATGTCTTCCTTAGGGTTCTTACTTCAGTTAGTGCAGTGGAAAACTATTTCAATAAATCTTTCAGAGTCTTTACAGAACATTGATGTATGCTAGACAAGGACATCACGTCCTTTGGCTTAGGTGTGTGGAGCATGAACTGCTCCATGAACTTCTTCATCGGTTGATCAAATGAATGTATGGGACTCAATGCGAGATGAATGAACCATATCATAGCTTCCTCATTTAAGAATATTGGGAAACATCTTTATCTTGCTTCATCGGTTGCATATGCACCATCCATGTGCCATTCATACTTCAGTAGATGTTGTCTAGGATTTATCATTCCATTATACGTCGACACCGTTGGCATAAAAAATTTCTCAAAGTAAATCACCTGTGGTATATTATTAGTGAATGGAGTGCTAATCGGTTCCTAACCTCATTTGTTGTTATTTATATGTGGTTTCTGTTCGACAATCTCTTAATCGTATTTACTGTGAACACTTTACTTGTTTGAGCAAGTAGACAGCTATTGTTAGGAGCCAGCTTAAGTATTTGACTCCATAAATGCACTAGGTTTGTCATATGATATTCGGGATCTTTTATCTCCGAGGGACCCATTTGCCTAGATCTTCCACATTGTCTTACACGTTTTATGACTTTCGTTTGAATACCATCAGTTTTTGTACTAGCATTCTACACAACGTCATTACCAGTAACTTGCAAATCATCCTCACTATTATATAGATTAACAATGTCTAGTGCTTGCATTTCAGCCCCACCTTCAACATGATTGGTACGAAAATGATTTTGGTCAGTAGTAACCATTTTTGTCATAGCTAAAATGGCCCCCACTTTTCCACCTCACCTCCTCGTTGACCTAACATCCTTTCTCTTCATCTTTTGCCTATCTTCTCTCTTTTATAGTCTAATGAAGGTGAACTATCTTCCCTAGAGCTTATAGAAAATGAATCCTTATGGCCCTTCCCATGACTTTGCGGTTACTGATCCAACAAGGCAAAGCTCCACTCCATTCTTTCAAACATAGCTTTCTGGTTATCCAACATACACATGTTCATGTCAGCCATCATCATATCAAGTTCAGCATTGGTCACCATCACCTACACGGTGGAAGGTCTTGGTCAAGTAGGGGTTGGCTAATTGGTTTCTTTATTATGGTGAGAAGTTTCTTCTCCTCCAATGAAATCTTCGAATCTAGTATAAGTTCACTTTAAGGCCATTATCTTCAGATCCGATGTAGATTCCTTTCCAAATCTCTACAGCTTCAGATCTACAATAATAGTCCTTTGGATCTAACTTCGGGATGCTCAAATTCCAAAATTCTAAGCTAGAAATTCACATGAGAAGCTCATTCTCAATGAAAGAACTAAAAATGTTGGGTCAAAAAGGTGATACAACACCCTTAATTGATTGAAAACAGAAATAGATCGATCATAAAAACGTGAAAATAGCAAGGACACAAATGTTTGTATAATGGTTCAGCCAGATCAATTTCCTATATCCACTTGATATTATTACTTCTAAATTTGTCTTGAATACAAATGATTGTTCATTGATTTCATGTTTAGAAATAAGTAATCTCGACTTTAGTAGAAATTCATGGCAAAGTCAATTCTATAGAGGTGAGAGTGTGAAGAACGAGTGCTCCAAGATTCAAGAGTTTAATATCCATACCCTGTTACAACTCCCATATTTTTAGTTGAAATCTACCACCTTTTTTACTAAATCACGAAACGTTATGTAAAAGTTTATATCCATGAAACTATAGAGGAAGAAATAATATGATTTATGAAAAAAAAATCATATTAGTACCGACCAGAATATGGTCATTGCCGAGCATTATTGCACATCCCAAAAGTGGGTATTACTCCATGATTGCTTATACTTTAAGCGCCAAATAATTGACAATGGGTCCCCCTTGAAACCAACTTGGTACCAACCATAATATTGGGCTGTACCACCACCTGCGGCTTGTTTCATTCTTTTTCGAACTTCTTGTATTACTTCATCTTTTCATTACAAGCATGATGTCAAGTTCTTGATCCTTTACTTCTTCGTCTCGACATCTAGATTCACATAGAAGATGCTTAATTCAAATGTTGGGTAACAATATGTTTTAATTAATTAATTTTTAATTTAATTTAATTAATCATATTAATTAAATATATTTAAAATTAAAATTAATTACATAATTTCTCTAAACAATTTCAAAATTTTTTGAATTTACTTTATAACTTTTATAAAATTTCATTTTATATTTTATGTTTAACATTCAAAATTGAAAAATATTTTAAATTTTATTCTTAATTTGAAAATTTGCTCAAGAACCAAAATTGGTTTGGGACTTACATTTGGGCCAACCTTTTGAACTTATTGTATAACTAGGCCAGGTTGGTAGCTAGGGAGGGAAGGTGCTTGGTTATTCATTCCCAAGCCATCAACACTACTTTTCTTAGACACCCATTAGATAAATATGATTAAATAATTGGCCTTAACGTTGACCAATTATACCTCATAAGCAATTAGGCTCTATTATCTTTGTTGGATCTGACTCAGTTGTGGTCAGTTAGGTAAATTAAAAAAAATCTTTATTTGGATCATTGTGGGCCTATGAAGTCTAATGGGTTTTACTAGTTCTAATTGAGTTAATTTAAATTTAAATTTTTTACTTTATTTACTTATTTTTTTAACTAATATATTTTGATTAATTTAATATCTACGTAGACTATAATATATCCATGTATTTTCTCGTATGTATATTGTGCATGTTTGACATAACGTGTACATAGTTAATGTATACATATATAGATGTTAAGAATTACATCTATAACATATAAATTCATCATTTGTATATGCATTGATTATCTAAAATCATTGTTAAAATATTTATATATATTTATATAAAATTCAACATTAATCTATGTATATTAAAAAAATTTAAACTATGTAATATATTTTGGTTAAGGAAACAAAATTCAAATTCAAATTCAGATCTATGAAAATCAATTAAAAGTCTTTTTATAAACTAAAACAAATATATTAATACTTTATAAAATGATTTTATTGCTAAAATTGATAATTAATAATTTTCTCATACACATAAACTATTTAAAAATTGCATAACAGAATTAATATATGATTTCATAGTAAAGAAATTTTAAAATAATATATATATATATATATATATATATATATATATATCTTTTTAGCCATGTTCAAAATTCTTTTTGAATTCATGAATTATTTTATTATTATTTTTGTAAACCCAACTTTTGCCAAAGCAGTATATAGACGAATTTAACCAAATAGACTTCACGATTATCGAGGCCGATGAGTCTAGAGTGATGATTGTTGGACCAAGAAATCAATTATAGATAATAACGTGAAGTCGAGACGGAATGGAATTGATAGATATGCAAGGAAGAAAGTTCAAAGTATGGAACATGGTTCATCACATAGGAGCAAGTGCATTTTGATAAAAACCAGTTAATAACTCAACAATAACAGGAGGGATTGAAGTGAAACTCTAGGAACAGGAAGAGGGGATCTTAGAGATTTCACCCTAGGAGTCACATCCCAAAACATGCAACTTGAAGGGATCAGTACCGATCCCTCCATAGGGGTCGGTACCCTTCCATTGTAAGGGTATGCTATATTCAATTCTAGCAGTTATTAGTCAATATCTCAATATATACTGATCCAGTTGATATGAAACTTGGAGCAAAAGCTAATTACAACATATGGAACACCCATTGGAATTGTATATCGTTTGGAGCAAGTTGGAGGGATCAGTACCTATCCCTTCATAGGGTTTGGCTATAATCAGCATTCATAACTTATTGCAATTAAGATTAATCGATAACTCGAGTTCTACTAATCCAATCGGCGTGAAATTTGGAGGCTAAGCATAATACAATATGGAGAAGCTCCTCTATGGATCACACTGCATTTGGTAGAGATTGGAAGGATCATTGTCTATCCCTCTAGAGGGATCGGTAGAAATTAGAATTTAAGCAACGCCACTTTACGAAAAACGCGATATCTCGCAAACCGTAAGTCAAAACAACACGAAATTTGGGGGCAAAGTGGATAACATCATGGGGCACCATCGTAGGGATCACATCCCATTGCGTCACATAAACAAGGATCGGTACCGATCCTATTGTAGGCCCCAATAGGTGTGGAAATTTTTAGGTGGCCTCCTCTTGTTCTTCCGAATCTTCTATCAAAATTTTAGCTTGATCCATGCACATCTTCCTCTATAAATGCAGTAACCATGGCGTCAGCAAAAGTGATCTTCTTTCTGCTTCTCTTTATCTTAAACCTAGACTAAACTCTACCAATTTTATTCTTGATTAGGATTGTAACTATAAACAAACTTCAGTATAATAAAAAGGATTATTTAGGGGTGGACATGGGTCGGAGTTAGCCGAACCACTATATATCTTCTTTTTTTCCACTTACCTTCTGATTATTTTAATTTTTTTCTTTATTTATTTCTATTCATATTTCTATCATTGGATTAGATATTTGTATTTTACATAATTGGGTGGTGGCGGCCAATTTCGACTTCAACTTTTTTTAATATATTAAATATATACATACATACATATATATATATTAATACAAGACTATTTAAATATAATTTTAGTTATATTATATTGTTAATTGGGTTTTCAATCCAGTAGAATTCGAAAGGAGTTAGAATATTTAAATTAAGCCCAAATGACTTGAAACATGACCAAAGGGCTAAAAATAACAAGATAACGGCTCCCAAGAAACATCTCTCGAAAATAGACAAACATTGGATCGACACCGATCCAAATTAATTGAATCGGTACCGAATCAACTGGATCACTCATGGGGACTTCCAACCTCTTGTATCATGATTTTATACCTCTCCTAAGTACACTTTCCATGTTTTATAGCATTCAAAGAAACCTAATTCAAGAAATGAAGACTCGTATGATCCATCCAACTATTTACCCGCTTTTGGGACTAGAGTAGCTTAAAACGGACCTAAAGAACTCATACAGAATCGAATTGACTTGAAATTTTGAGAGTATACTTAAAAGACATAATAAAAGGTTTACAACGAAATTGAAGTCGTTTGGCCATGCCTATTTGAATCGAAACTGATCCAAACTCATCGGATTATCCGATCCATTTAGGATTAGTGCCACCACCTACGATCCATAAAATGGGTCCCACACATCCTTTAGAAGCTATCTGGTAGGTTTCTTCTGATTCTGATAAGTATCAAGCAAGTTATGGATGGACCTCTTCCAAATTGAACTATTTTGATGGATTAGGTCCGACCCACCTAGGTTAGGCCCCATCTTATGAAATCCGATTTGGAGGCTCTCCTACTCATGTAAATTGTATATATGAAGTTTCATGTCATTTAGTTAAGTATCGACTTAGTTATGGTTGGATCTCCTATTACCCAGAAGAAGAGATTCAAAAATAAGCTAAGGGTTTGGATCACCGCCGACCCGACTCAATTGGATCATCGTCGATCCAAATAGTTAGCTCGGATCCTCATCATATCCAATTTGAAGGCTCTCCTACTCATGTACGTTGCATGTATGAAGTTTCATATCATTTGGTTAAGTATTGAGTTAGTTATATATGAATCTCCTACAAACAGATGGATTGGATGATTCGTGAAGACGGATGATCAAACGAACTCCAAACGACTTGAATTTGGAGAAGACACTCAATAGTGGGATAGGAAGTCAACTAAATCGAGATAGCTCAAAATTAACCAAGTATTTTGGTAGGTACTGATTTGACCCTATCATAAAGGTACCGATCTGAATACTTAGCCTAAATAACCTTCGAAGAACTCAAAACTCAGAATTTCACCAATTATTTAGATAGGTACCGATCTGACCTCATGGGATTTGGTACCAATCCAAATACGTAGTTCAGATCACCACCAAATTTTTGGATCTCCTTCTGCATGGTGAATAAAGGCTTCTGGCAATGTGGCCGTGGCCCAAGTACTCTACAACCCGATAAAAACCATGCCATCTACATCAGAAAAAGGATCTATTCTGATCTTTGCTAAAACTCTGCCATTGTTTCTTTCTTCTTCTCCTTTACAACATCCATTAAAAGGCAACTGAGATCCTTACAGTTGCTAACAATAGCGGCTTGATCTAACTTAGGAAAGAAGAATCACAATGTAATCCAAACTCCTTTGTAATAGCTATTGATCAATAAAAGCTATAAAGTGGACGTAGGCTTCAGTAACAGTCGAATCACTATAAAAATCTTTTGTCTCTTTACTTTTCCTATGATTTACTATTGCTTTTCCTATTTTATTTGCCTTGATAAACATGGCTGGTTCTTTCTCACTCAATCTAGGGTGTTGATCCATTTTTTCGAGTAAACATTTTAGTGCTTTCACTGAGAGTCGAGCTTAGGCTTATATCTAGCTACCTACTTTGGATTAGATAGGTTTAGAAGTTAGATTCTCAATCTCTTCTTAAAGGATCTACCACTGAAAATCAATGGCACCAGGAAGAAAAAGAACTGCTATTGGAAGATCCCTATGAGTTGTAATGGCTGGAAAAGAAACCAATCCTAAAAAAATTGAGGTCAATGGCGCCAATAACCCATTAATAAGAGCTAATTCTAGAGCCAACACCGGAGATCAGTTGCCGGTGTCTTTTGTCTAGCATGAAATTGTCACCAGAGGCGAATTGAATAAGATGGTTGATGAAATCAATCAAAAGATAGAGAACAACTAAAAAGCTCTTATAGGCAAATTAATGCCCTCTTAACGTTGCAATCTCTAGCCGCTTCAGAACCGTGCTAGAATCTACGGCTACCATGAAGCAGGAAAATTTTCCTTTTCAAGCTTAAAAAGAAGAAGCAGAAGGAAGAAGCGAAAAGGAGTAGTGGGTGGAGCTGCAGGAATCACAATAGAAGAAAATGCAAGAAATCCATCAATTGCAAAGCAGCTCTCCATAAAATTGAATTTGGGGACAAAAACCCCATGGAAAAACATGAAAAAGGATGTTTAGGATTTTACCTTAACAAAGATGACTTGAATTTGGACACTAACATCCAAAGTACCGGAAGGAAAGTTCAAACTGCCCCTGTAAGACCGACTTAATCTAGAATAACAAAATTGAAGATGTAACGACCCAGAATTTTAGTTATTTGAAATTGGAATATTTAATTGATTCTAAATATTTAAAAGTTAATTTTATATATTCAATAACTTGAATTTCAAATATAACGATTTATTGGGTAATTTAATTGTTGAATTTAAAAATTGAAAATCATTTAAATAATGTAAATTTTGGATTTTATTTAGATAAAAATGATTTAAGGATTATTTAATTTCTATTAATAAGAATGTAGATAATAAAACTTTTAAAATTGACTCAAAGGTGATTTACTCGATTTTGAAAAATCTCGTTTTAATTAACGATTGAAAATAGTCATTCGGGGCATTATCTCAGAATTTAACGAAACCAGTTCTATTAGGTCCGTAATAGTGTATTATTACAGGGTTTCAAATTTCGTGGCGGTTGGATTTACCATTTCATCATACGGGATAGAGAAGCGTTGAATTCAATATCGAAAATTTATTATAATAATTGGGTTCAAAAACATATCTTCTGCAAACGATCGAATTAGGTCCCAGAACTTGTTCCATTGCGCCCAGAATAGGGGTATAACATTAGGAACGCTAGGAGAAATGCCTCGACCGGGGTTTGGAATAAATATCTAGGTATTTTTGAATATTAAATAATATATATTTGTTTATTTGACTTTTGCATACCCTAATCCTTCTCTAAAGCCACCCTACCCCTGGAATAAGTCACAAACCTATGCACATCAACCTTTTAAAATGCTCCTTCCCTCCTCTAGTCGGTAAAAAGAAAAAAATTGAATAATCAGATAAAGAAAAGGCGAAAGAAAAATCAAAACAAATTAAATTGATATATATAAAAACGCGAATTGAGTTTCCTTCAGTTGCTATTGGATTTTCCTTCATTTGGTATAAATCTAGAAGGGTGCGATACTTGTTCTTAAATACGACAGTAGTCCGTCAAATTGATGCTTTGGCTAGGGTTTCGGTTTGCTCAAAATTGGGATAGTATTTTGTGAATTGGAGAGCGCAATCAAGTTTAGATTGTCGAAGTGCACCTGAAAATGTTGCCAGTTGGTGGTTCGAACCTCTGGTATGAATCATAACTTTCGTACGATCAGCAAAAGGCATGGTAGTGTCGCGTTTTGCGTGGAGTTACTTGAGTTTGGGGGATCATGTGAAGTTGAGGGAGGAAGGCAAGGCGAGTTCGTGGGAGGTCCTAGATCATTGGATGGTGTAGTCGTTTACTCATGCATATGCATGTGCACATGTGTGCATTACTAGAGAAGGAAGAAAAGGGGAACAAGAAGAGATAATGGGTCAGTTTTCTTCATGGGCTAGGCTTAGTTTGGGTGGATGATTTTTTTTTATTTTTTTTAAATTGTAATTGAGTATATTAATTATCTTAATTAAATGAAATGTTTATGATTCTATAAATTCTACTTATGAGATCGAAATTGCAGATCTAAATTGAACGCAATAAGTGGCATTAGATTCGTAATGGTGAGACCTATGCTATGGAATTGGATTAGAGCAGCTAAATTCGAACACGGATGTGACAACCTAAAATTAAGGTGAATTAATCTCACCTTTTTGGATAACTAGATTGTTTTATTGTTGATAAAAATTTGCCAAATGATTGTTTGGACGAATTATAATATTTATTATTAGTTGAATGTTATATTATATGTATTAGTTTATATATTAGTAGCTGGATTGAATATTCCCACCAATTGGAGCGGATGGGACACTATGTGCTCCGCATAATAGCGGATGACCCTATATTAACATAATATCTTGTCTTGAAGTAGGATTGAGATTTTATGTTATATAACATCTGTGGATGCAGGGAAACAGGTTGAAGGGATCCAACTGGATTCCTCAGAAATATGTTGATTGTTTCATATATAGCGATATATGATGTGATTGAATAATCTGATATGGATTGTTGTGTGATTTTTTTATTGGATGCTATAGTAGGACGGGCCTTAATTTTGATATTTTAAATACCATAAATAATGTTTTTGAATTTTAAAACGAATTTCAACAGTGATTTTGGAAATAATAATATTTATATTTAATTTTGATTATTTTAAAGGGATGAATTTGAATTAAATAAAAGATGATTTTCGGAACACTATGAGTGATATTTTAAGTTTTAAAAAGGAATTTAAAAATGAATTCTGAGTAAATAATTGTATTTTCTTTGGTAAAAGCTTGGATTATTCTAAAAGAAACTGATTATATAAAATCAATGACTTGATTTTGGATTTTTACTTAATTATTTCCTAACGAATTTTAAATAGAGATTTTAAAGTGATGGATAAAGCATTCGTACAATAAAATTTAGGGGATATTTCTAAAAATATGGGAAAGGAGTTAAAATCGACGTTTTAAAATATTTTAGAAAATATATGGGAATTATAAAGGGATGGATTTATAAATGGAATTTTATAGATGAGGATATTTTATAAACAAGTGGAACACGAATGAGTTTGTAAATTTATAAACGATATTTATAAATGAAAATGAAATGATTATCATTTGACAAATGGGGAATATGAATTCATAGTGTGAATTTAAAATGAGACATGGAAATCGGGTTAGGAAGAAATAGTGGATTCTATTTTAGAATTTTGGAAATAGTTATGAAATTGGAAATGATAAATCAATTTGTGATAAATCGAGAGAAGTTAAGTTTTGTTTCTAAAAGGGATTTTATTATTAAACATTGTAGGTTTAAAAACTGTTCTTTGTATTCAAATTATTTCGAAAGTTGGTTATTCAATATTTAAGATTGGTTGAAATGAATTCTAACTTTTTTTAATAAGCTTTGGAAATAGATTATTATTATTTATGAATGAACTGAAAGTTAGTTATTGTTGTTTGTTAAAAGGGCTTATGGTATTTTAAATAATTACTTAAGTGTTGAAATTTATTATTATTCTTTAAAATACTATTTTATAAAGTAGAGATTTGGACATCAACTGAAGTTATTTATAAATACTCTCAAGATTTGCAAATGGGGTTTTATTTAATGGATGTGGTTTTATAAGAATTTTTTTTATAAAGGGACACGGGAATTTAAGAAAATTTGAGAAAATGAAATTTGATATGGGAACTTCGAAATTGAATCTGAATTCAAAAAAAATTATAAACTGTTATTTGAGATTATAAATAAGTATAATTTGTTTATGGATATTGTGAAAAGGAATTTATTAATAATTTTGTAGATTTATTAAATACGTTATGAAATATTTCCTAAGTTTGGTATTAAAACGGTTTTGGAGAATATGTTTATAAAACTTTTTCCTAAGTATTGAAAAGAGTGGTTGGGAAATAATTTAAGTGTGAAATGAATGGTATAGAAATATTTTTCTAAATGTTATAAAGTGAATTCGGAATATTTCTAAAGGATGATATGGTTTGGAGATATCCTGCTAGTGATATAAGAAATTTTGAAATTCGTTTTCAAGTATTGAAATTCTAGAAAAGATTTGAATATATATCTTGGTAAAGATATTTGAAATAAATATTTTCAAATATTTATAATATAGGCCTAGTTTTTTTGGTAAAAGCATGGATTATTTTAAAAGAAAATGACTGTATAAAATCAATGACTTGATTTTGGATTTTTACTGAACTATTTTCTAACGAATTTTAAATAGAGAATTTAAGGTGATGGATAAAGTATTTTTATAATGAAATTTAAGTGATATTTCTGGTAATATGGGAAAGGAGTTGAAATCGAGGTTTTAAAATAGTTTAGAAAATATATGGGATTTATAAAGGGAAGGATTTTTAAATTGAATTTTATAAATGAGGATATTTTATAAACAAGTGGAACTCGAATGACTTTGTAAAATTATAAACGATGTTTATAAATGAAATTAAATGATTATCATTTGATAAATTGGAATATGAATTCATAGTGTGAATTTAAAATGAGATGTGGAAATCTGCTTAGGAGGAAATAGTGGAATCTATTTTAGAATTTTGGAAATAGTTATGAAATTGGAAATGATAAATCAAGAGAAGTTAAGTTTTGTTTTTAAAAGGGGTTTTATTATTGTGCGTTAAAAAACTGTTCTTATATTCAAACTTTTTTGGAAATTTGGTAATTCAATATTTAAGATTAGTTGAAATGAATTCTAATTTTTTTAATAAGCTTTGGAAATCGATTACTATTATTTATGATTGAATTGAAAGTTAGTTATCATTGCTTATTCAAAACGGGTCGTGATATTTTAAATAATTACATAAATTTGTTGAAACTTATTGTTATTCTTTAAAATACTATTTTATAAAGATAGAGATTTGGAAATTAATTGAAATTATTTATAAATACTCTCGAGGTTTGTAAATGGGGTTGTATTTAATGGATGTGGTTTTATATCTTATAAAGGAATTCAGAAACTTAAGAAAATTTGAGGAAAAGAAATCTGATACGGGACTTTGAAAATGAATCTGAATTCATAAAAGAAATTATAAGTTGTTAGTTGGGATTATAAACAAGTATAATTGGATTTTGGTAATTGTAAAAAGGAATTTATTAATAATTCTGGAGATTTATGAGATAAGTTATGAAATATTTCCAAAGTTTGATATTAAAATGATTTTGGAGAATATGTTTGTATATATTTTTCCTAAGTATTTAAAAAGTGGTTTGGAAATAATTTAAGCTTGAAATGAATAGTATAGTAATATTTTTCTAAATGTTATAAAGTGAATTCAGAATATTTCTAAGGGATGATATGGTTTGGAGATATCCTGTTAGGGATATAATAAATTTTGAAATTTGTTTTCAAGTACTGAAATTCTAGAAGAGATTTGAATATATATCTTTGTAAAAATATTTGAAATTAATGGTTTGAAAGATTTATAATATCTGCCTAGTGACTGCTTATGTGTGTAATTTGATAGTTAAATAAACGACTATAAAATTTGGCCAAATTCGTTGAACGTTATGAAGAGATCGGGATCAGATTTAATTATCTAAAAACCACTTCGATCCGATTTGAGCGTTACAAATTGTGATATCGTGAAGATGGTGAAGATGGTGAATTTGGAGATTCAGTTTGTTCAGACCCAGAACACCTTGTATGGATGAATGCTATCATAGCATTGTTGCCTGGAAGGCGGTGTTAGCATTCCAAGTATATGAATGCCCAATCTAAGGTAATACTAGCCTCAAGCCTCATCAGTCGGGAATAACTGAAAATCATAGGAGATGCAGCAGGGCTAAGTGGGTTGCACCCAAGTAGGGCATGTTATCACCTTCATAGATACCCTCAGATATATTATAAAATTTAATTACGGATATGGTTGTGCATGGAAAAGAGATCGCTTGATAGGGTGGCAATACCCGGCATGATAACATATTCGTTACTATTCAGTAAGAGGTAGGTCGGTCATGTGGTAGCAGGGATTGTTAGGTACGATCTCGGCATATTTTTCTAAAGGTTTACTGTGACTGGCGGTACCCTAGTGCCCAGTCGTTGTATTGAATCCATTATCTAATAAGTGTTGTATGGTTTTAACTGTATGCCAAATATGTTGAAATGTGAGATGCAAGCACTTTAGCTATTTTATAGTTTATTTTCTATGGACACTATTATAATATCAGATGATTTTGATATAAAATGTTTTGGTTATCGTAAGGTAAAAACTATCGTATTTATGTGTGGCGTGGTCTTATGAGATAACTTCGTTTTCAAATAATTTTGATAAGGTAATAATTCAAATCGTGTGTGTTTTCTCACACTGGTTTTCAAGACTAACTCGGGTGTTATTTTATTGTAATGCTCGGGTTAGACCATGTATTAAAGATTTGGGTTAGAATGCTATGGAGCATAAGAGACATACTGGAGGTCTAGATATATACTTACGTAGATGGTTATATTTTCCACTGTATTCATTGGTATGCTATCAGCAATTATGAGGACAGATTGTTATAACTGTCCTAGCTGAAATAGTTTAGTATACTCTGATTGATGTATGTACATACACACACACACACACACACATATTACAGTTTTGTTTTTGTGTAAATACCTATGATGTATTGTAGATTACCTATTCCACTGTGAGATTCTGTATTGTTTAGTTTTTCTTCTTATCTTTTTCTCCTTCTTCACCCTTAACAATCCCTTTTTTATTCAATTTGAGTTGACATGTGAGGTTTATAGTCAGCTTAGACTGTATAGAAAAGTGGGTCGTAACAGAATGAATCGTACTCCCAAAGAGTGGAGAGCCTAGGCTTTACCCAGCTAACAAAGGCCGTTTGCAAAGTCGAACAATTGGCGGAGCTAGTAACAGTCGACCTGTGGATGGCCGAAGTAGCAAGGCACACATTGTAGATGTGGTCATGCGCTTATTAAAAAACAATTATTTAAGATTGTGTGATTTAAGTCATTACAAATAACTCATGTCATACATCTCAAGCCATAATATCTCATTGCAGAGATCGACTCAACATCTACTTTAGGTTCTATTATCTATGAGATAAGGTCTAGAATTATATCTATAAAGTTTCTTCTCTATTCAGACTTGGAAAAAGCCTACAAGGAAACTAACTACAAAGCTTTGGAAAAAGCCTATAAAGGAAACTACAAAGCTTCCTAGGAAGGAAATGGCCATTGCTACCTCCTCGTGACCCATTGATGATGTAGTAGAGAACATGGAGATTAGTTATAAATAATGGATCGGCTTTTGGCTAGTAGTGCTCTTACACTCAAACCCGTGTAGTAGTGTAGTGCAAGTAATGGACGAGAAACTACTACTCAAACAGTACTCCTAGAGGAAGGAAACTAAGGAGATATGACATAGACTAGGATCGATTACTGGAACAAGCTACCATTGTAGATTGCGATCACTCTCAACTAACCGACCTCTAATCCCATCGTGAAACTCCCATCATCGAGTCACAGGTGGTCGTCATCGAAAATCATCAAAAAGGTCAATGAAAAACTCACTTCAGGTTGATTCGAAATCGAACTTGGGTAATAGCTAATTTGAATCAAAGCTGATCTAGGGGTTCTGAGTCGAAGTCGAACTTGGGTAATTGCCCATTTGACTCGAAGCGAACCCAGGAAATTCTGGCCTAAAATCCAACTAGGGTAGAAAAAAGAATTTCTCCAAGTAAACACGCAAATGACTCCAATCACCGTTAGACACATACTGAGCACTTCAAATGCCATGACTCCAAGCGTACCATGTGATGAATCCAAGTAAACAGCAAATTTCCTTTGGTCGAACTCCAAGTAAAATACCACCAATTCGTCAATGCCAATCCATCTTCTTTTTCCCATAACTCAAACATACAAACTGAAAATGCCTTGAAATTTGGAACGAAGCCTAATGAGGTCTTCCTTATCATCCCATACATATATCATCCAGTTTGAAAATATTTAGGGACCATCGCTGATCCGTGACCCCATACTAATTGATTTACCATTAAATCGGCATTTCCAACCATTCAAGCTTTGGACAACCATGCATACATATGAGGGCAACGGAAGTAGTCTACTCTGGGGCCCTCAAGAATCATTAAAGGGTGGAACAACCTACTACCCTAGAAGAATTCTATAGAAAGAAAACAAGTTCTAGAGAATGGAAGTAGTGCAATTAGCCGAAGGCAAACCTAACAATTTTCCAAAGAACACACCAAACGGTGAAGTAGCTAATGGAGTCAAAGACCTTCTGCTTAAGCAAGGCTGCTAAGACCTAGCAGAGAATCACTTCGGCTAACTGACGAAAGGTGGATTATCAAATAACACTATGGCTAGCTGGCTACTAAGGAATGAGGAAGCAACCTAAAGTGATGCCTTCTCAACCATCTCCATATACTTTCCTTTCCAAATGAGCCTTGCAGACAGTAGGGGTATTGTAGACAACATGGAAAAGGAAACGATTTTATGCCCTTGAACTAGGAATGAAAAGCACAGGCTTACCAACCGCATGATCGATGGCTCATATAAATCCCTCAGTCTAAGAACTAGCATTGCTTTGGTAGCATCGAGAAGGCTTATTCAAAGGATCATCGAGCAAATAGATCCAAACCCCTATACTCAAGTATCTAATAAAACTGTGTCCCCGCGAGCCGAGTCCGGCAACTCTTCTTGGAGGCGATGAATCATCATTCCAAGGCCATCTAGTTGTCGGACATCCGACCAAAATTGTAACATCCCGTATCCGGAGGCCAAAAGCTAAGCACTACAGATGCTACAGTAATCCATATTATTAACTTTTGGTGACAAAATGCAGTAATGATAATGGTATCCATAATATAAAAAGCACTTGAATATGAACAAAATCACGGACTTCAAAAAAACAACATTATGCTGATCACATTTCAAAACTAATTCATATCTAACTTACATAATCCCACATCACTTTCCAGGTAAAGATTAATTATAATCATTATAAAATTATGCCGAGAGCAACATATGATGATGCCCCCTTGGTTGACCAAAGTAATATAGTCATATCTGACTTAAAACACAGCAGAAATAGAAAGAACAATCTGCAATTCCTAATTAGCTATCCATCAGCCACTAGCTAGTCTTTGGATGCTTTATTTGCAAAAATGACTAAAATCTGAAAACCCTAACCCTCAGCCAACTCAAACGAATTTTGAATACCCAAGAGTTTAAGGGGAAACAAAAATTTCGAGTAAGACATAAAGCCTGGTGTGGATAATTCTATTACATCTCGGTGTGCTGATATTAAGTGAGACCACGCCACTTAGCGAAACAGGTTTCTCCTCACTAATATCCTCTTTAAAACATATATTTTGCAAATCCTTACCTGCAGCCAAACTGTTTAATCAAACTGATTATATCAAAATAGCAATATCCTTTATGCAAATAAATGGACTATCTGTCCAAAAACAAGTAATACGTGAACTATCAGTCAGCAGCTACAAATAGAATATCTGTCCATACAACTGGGTTGACTGCCCGCAAACTAGACTAACTGTCTAAATCAAAATGGACTAACTGTCCGCATTATTTTCTTAGGGTTAACTACCCTATATCTTTTTCATTGAAAATCCTTTCAAAGTGATTTAACCTTTTAAATCATACTTATACGAGGAAAATAAATTCTTAACTTTACCCTAAGCTATTTTGCCATGATATATATACTTTACTCAAAATAATGTTGATGTGATTTAATGAGGATTAACTATCCTTTCAAAATATGTTAAACCCTTTCTAACTTGAAAACACTTAGGCTATATTGCCTATTTAATATATTCAAAATCTTTGTTTGAGACCTTTAAACAACCCTTTAGAAACTGTTGAAGGTAGCCCCATCGACACCATTGAAAGATCTTTTCGAAACCATTGAAAATTGCCTTTTGAAAACATTAGAAAAACCTTTTCTTTCTTTTCTCCAAAAGCTTCAAAATATTAGAAGTCCTACTTTAGAATCTTTTAAATATTGCCTTTCGAAAACATTGGAAAAACCCTTCCTTTCAACCCTTTCGTAACCCTGGGTAACCACCTCTTTCAAAAACATTCATTAAACCCTTTCGAAATAGTCAAAAGTCAATCCTTTCGAAAGCACTTTGGGTTTAATTTAAAACATGTGGAAACCTTTCAAAAAAATGTCTCAGTCGAAACCATTTGGATTCTACCTTCAAGTAATGCAAAAGGATCAGAAAGCCATTAAAGTTGAAAGCATCTGTTTTGAAACTATTTAAAACTATTTCTTTCAAAACCAATTTGAATTTTACTTTGCTTATAGAAAAAAGGGTCTTTAAAACATTTAATCGAAAGCACCTTCTTCGAAACCATTTGACCTGGTCGAAAACTACTTAGTCAAAAGCCATTTAGTTGAAAGCAAGCACTCATTTTTCTTTAATTTAAAAACAAAGGACTGCCTCAACCCCTTTGAAACCCCTGGGTTTGACTCCCAACCTTCCTCCTTCATCCAGTTCACTACGTACCAATTCCCTAATACCATTTGCATTGGTTTCAACTGTGTCAGAAGCGAAGATGTGGAGGCGGAACCTAGTGCCGACGGTGTTGAAATAGTGAAAAACATGTAGCAAATAGTTCTTTCCACCTACCATGCCTTTCGTATCTAATTGTGATTGGTTACCTCTTTCTTTACCATTAAAAAGTACCGCACTTTTCAAAAGTGCTGCAGACTTTTTAGATTTAAGATTTTAATTATTTTACAAAAAACTCCTTCTCCTCTTTTAATTATATAAAACATTTAAGTCGCAAACCTTAATTAATTTTATATAACCATTAAAAAATTAGGAAAAATCTACAAAAATTCCAGAAAATCTCTTTTAACATGTTTTCCAATAAAAATTTCAGACCTAAAACTTTTATTATTTAACCGAAAATAATTATTAACCCAAATTAACATTTTCTTTATTAGAAAATTCATATAAATTCCACATCATTTTAGAAAATTCCGAAAATTGAAACACATCTCTAAAATATTATTTATGATCTTCATAAAAATTCTCAAGGCATTTGGATGTCAATTTATAAGGTTTTCACCTTAAAGCATACAATAAAATCAATATGTATACAAATAAATCATCAACATGTATATGCAACCATTCCATCATTCATAATCATGGCAAGTCAATGCAAAATATTCGGTATTCATCTATAAACCAAAAATAAAATCAAAAACGAGATGTAAACATTATTCACCTTAGTTTTAAAGATTAAAGTGATTGAGATGTGAATAGATATGATTTGAATTAGCTTCTTCCTAACTTTTCTTCCTCTTTTCCTTGTTATTGTGGCCAGCCCCTTATTTTAAAATTTGAGAATGAAATGAATGTGCATAGTTTACATGGCCATGGGTTATAAACACAAGAATGCTCTCTTTCCTATTTTACCCCTCCTCCTATTTCTTTTTTACTCCTTTTCTAGTTCATTTGTTACATGTCATGACTACCCCCTAATTAAAATCAAATCTCAATCCCCTAATCAACACATTATTTTATTTAATTTAGATAACTAAATATCCTAAATAATGTAAAAAAAAATGTGAGGTGTTACAGACTCCCATCCTTAAAGAATTTCTTCTTCAAAATTACAATAAGGTACATAATAGAACAAACAAGAAGGTAAAACATAACATCAAACAGGTCAGGATAAGTATCTCTAATCCTGCTCTCAATCTCCCAAGTATAGTCCCTGTCATCGTCACTCTACTGAACTTTGACTAATCTTCTCATCTTTGTTCTATGTCTCTTCTCCTCTTTCACAACAATACTAATTGCCTTCCTCACTATAGTCAAATCTAGTTCTACCACTAAATAATCTAGCACAGTTGGTGCAGTAGTAGCCTCTAGGTCTTTAACACACTTTTTGAGATGAGAAACATGAAAAGCTTCGTGGACTCCTACTTCTCAGTAACTCAACTCTATATGCGAGCTTCCCGATCCTCTCAACAATAGGAAAAGGTCCAACGAATCTCGGTGCTAACTTCCCCAATTTCCCAAACCTAATCACACCTTTCATCGGTGATACTTTACCAAAAACCTGGTCTCCAACTGAGAACTCCAGATCTTTCCTTCTCTTATCTGCATAACTCTTCTGCCTAAACCGAGCCTCTTTCAGTATGGCCCGAATGACCATAATCTTTTCTGCAGCTTCTCTAACTAAATCTGGACCAAGAACCAACCTATCTCCAGTCTCTAGCTAACATATGGGAGATTTGCATGGCCTTCCATATAAAGCTTCAAACAGTGCCATCCCAATACTAGTCTGATAACTATTATTGTACGAAAACTCGACTAATTGCAGATGGTCTTCCTATGATCCCTCGAAATCTAATACACAATCTCATAACAAATCTTCTACGATTTTGTTAACTCTTTCTGTTTGCCTATCTGTCTATGGATGGAAAACGGTACTCATCTTAAGCTTGGTTCCCAAAACTTCCTTCAGACTCTTTCAGAACTCGCTAGTGAACAAAGGATTTCTATCACTAACTATGCTACTAGGAATTCCATGCAGTCTAACCACATTCTTCCAAAACAACTTCGCCAAAATGGGTGCCATTTTGGTTGACCTAACTAGAATGAAATAGACACTCTTGGTCAATCTGTCCACTATGACCCATATACTATCATTTCCCCTTTTCGACCTTGGTAACACGTCAATAGAATCCATGGAAACAAAATCCTACTTCAATACTGGAATATCTAATGGTTAAAGCAATCCGTTTGGTTTCTGGTATTCGTCCTTTGCCTGCTGGCAAACCATGCACTGTCTCACACACAACCTAATATCCCGCTTCATACCTTCCCAGAAGAAAATCCACTTTATATAATGATACATCTTAGTACCTCCTGGATGAATAAAGAACTTCGAAAGATGGCATTCCTCTAAGACTTCTTTCCCTATGTTTCCTACATTCGAAGCACATAATCTTCCTTTTTTTGTTAACCTCCCATTTTTGTCAAGACTGAAATCTATCAAATCATCGCTCTTGGTTCCATCTCCTAGTTTCCTAGTCCATTCAGCTAATACCAGATCCTCTTCCTGTTTAGAAGCAATCCTCTCGATCATTAGTGGTCGAACTTCCAAACGCTAATGCTTCTAAATCTTTCCACTAGACCCAGCCTCGGATCTCCACTGGATTCTGCAATCTGCTAATGCTTCTAAATCTTTCCACTCAGCAATCATCGCCAACACCGCATTATGATTTTTCCTGCTAAGTGCATCCGCAGCCTTGTTTTCTTTCCCCGGTGTGTACTCAATCCCAAAATCATAAGTAGCGATAAACTCTAACCACCTCCGCTGTCTTATGTTCAACTCCTTCCGAGAGAAAAAATACTTCAACGACTTATGATTTGCATATAGCTCAAACCTTTCTCCCAAAAGGTAATATCTCCACACCGTCAATGCAAAAATCACAGCAGCCAATTCTAAATCACGCGTCGGATATCTAACCTCATGCATTCTAAGCTGTCTAGAAGCGTAGGCATTCATTTTACCTCTCTGCATCGGCACAATTCCTAATCCTATTTCACACACATCAGTGTAAACTGCCAAGTCCTGATTCACTTTTGGAACAACCAACACAGGCGCATGGGTCAATAAGTGTTTAAAACTATGGAATGCTTTCTCACACTTATCAATCCATACAAACTTCACATCCTTTCTCGTTAGCTTGGTCATCGGTGCCGCTACCCGTGAAAAATTCTTCATGAACCTCCAATAATAACATGCCAACCCAAGAAAACTCTTTATCTCTGTCACTGTCTCGGGTCTCTTCCAACTATTTATTGCTTCAATCTTAGTCGGATCTAACGACAAACCTTCCTATGAGACCACATAACCAAGAAACTTCACTTCTTTCTTCCAGAAATGACGTTTCAAAAACTTCACCTTTAGCTAATGCTGCCTCAGCATCTCAAACACCACTCTAAGATGAACTTCATGCTCTCTTTCATCCTTTGAATAAATCAAGATATCATCTATGGAAATCAGTAGAAACCTATCCAAGTTCTCTCAGAACACCCGGTCCATCAAATCCACAAAGAAAGCTGCAATATTAGTCAGTTCAAATGGCATAACTAAACATTCGTACGACCCATACCTTGTCCTAAACAGCATCAAAGGTATACTATCCTCTGCTAATCTGAGCTGATGGAAACCTATTGCCAATTCCAACTGTAAGAATACCTTGGCTCCGCTCAATTGGTCGAAAAAATCGTCAATCCTTGGCAATGGATATCGATTCTTTATCGTCCTCTCATTCCACTTATGATAATCGATACAAGCCTGAACGATTCATCCGGCTTCTTAGAAATCAATGCGGCTGCTCCCTAAGGTGAACTACTCGGCCTGATAATACTCTTGCTTTCTAAATCCACCAACTGCACCTTTACCTTCCTCATCTCAGTAGGGGTCATCCTACGAGGCACCTACTCACTAGTTCTGCTCACGAAACCAAATCTACCCGAAACTAAATGGCTCATTTCGGTGGCAGTCCAACTATAGGCTCAAAAATATCTACGAATTGTCTAACCACGAAAACTCGATTCAGCTCATCATTCGATTCCATAACACCTAACAAAGCATACATCTCACCGCTAGAACCTTCTACGATATAAACAATCTGATCGCTACAATAATGGCGTCTAAGAGATATTTTCCTATCCTGGTAAAATATCCTAGCATCGTACTCACTTAACCAATCCATTCTAAAAATAATTCCAAACCACACAAAATCTAACACATGCGAACTGCAAACAAAAGCATGACCTAACAAGTCAAACTCTAACTGGTCACATCTCAATCATAGAGTAGCATACCCTCCCATTGGATTTGCAATCCATAAGGAAGTAACTAAATATGGGGGTTCTCGGTTAAGCTTATGTATCAAACATCTATATATAGAAGAATGCGAAGCACCGGTATCAAATATAATGCTAACAGACATACCACGAATCTGAAGCGTAACTCCCAAAACTGCTTTCTCTTTTTCTAGAGTTATTGGCTTTGAAGCAGTGGGCTCCAATGCACATACCTTGCCCTTACAATCCTTTACGGACTCCTTGCACTGGCTCTTATAATGGCCATTTTGGTCACAGTTGAGGCATCAAACACTCTTCTTTCCAGCTACCACTTAGCCTTCCCAGCACAACACTCATTAGCAAAGTGCACCTTCTTTTCGCACTTGAAACAAGCAATCTCTGACATCCCCTTCTTAGCTGCTCCACCCTTCTGAGCACGTTTCTTAGGAATGAACTTCCTTTTCTGATTCCACCCGGCCTGGACTTCTTTAGCCTTAACTCTTCTCAAGAGAATCAAAAATCTCCTCATGCCTTAAGGCCATCTCCACCACAAAGTCAAAAAGATCTCTAATATTAGGTAATGTAGCCCTAGCCAACTCAGGCTTCAACCCCCGATAAACCTCTATCCTTTTAAAAGATTCGAAAACCTCTATCCTGATTTTAAATAATTTTAGCCTCAAAATCATCTTTAATTTCAAAGTCAAATTACTACTGATTTTAAACTATCTTTTAATATAATATATTTAACTTTTAAATATTTATACTTAGATTTAAATATAAAATTGTAGTTAAATTCTATATATATTATTCTCTATATTTACTTATGAATTTTAACTATAGTCAAATATATTTATAAAGTTTAAAATAGTTTAATATAAGATAAAGGTTATTTTCAAAGAAAATCAAATCATTAAAAATTGCCTTGGGATGTCGATATACTCATGGTGACCATGTCGACATAGTGCCAGTTAAGTTCAAAATTTAAATTTCAAAAGAAGTGTCTATTCGCCATAACTCTTCACGAATGGACATGACCGTTGTTCTTCTATAAATAGGGGTTAGTTTCAACGAATTTCACATCATATTTTCTAGTTTTTCACTCCTCTTCTTCTTCCACATTTCTTAATACATATTCTTACCATTACTCTGCCGAAATCAACATTGAATCAAACTCGATTACTTCTTGTTTGATTCTCTATCACTATCTCAACAAGGTTCTCAGTGTTATTCTTAGTTATAGACTTCTTTGTAATGTATTAAGCGAGAAAAAGGTGTGATTGTGGCCTTGAAAATCAATCAAGCGAGATAAGGAGTGATTGCAGCCTTGGGAAATAAATTGGGTGAACTTGTTGCCCGTAAAATCAAGTGGGTGAACTTGTCGCCCAGAAAATCAAGTATCTCTACCCAGAGGATTGTGATTCTGGAGGGTGTACCTCGTAGCCTTGAAATCGAGGGTGTAATTGTAAAGATTACTTTTGAAAGGAAATCCGTACTTGTGTTGCGGGACTGGATGTAGGGTAACTCCGAACCAGTATAAAATCTGGTGTGTTCTTTCCTTTACTACTTTTATTTTATTTCTGCATCTGTGTTTGTTTCTGTGATCATATCTGTGTCTGTATATTGCACACATCTGTATTTAATTAACATAAACTCAAAAGATTTAGTAATTATTTATAAACACTATTCACCCCCTCCACCTCTAGTGTTAATCCTAGCCTTAAGATCAGTAATTCGCATTTCTCACAAAATCTAATTTTACAAATTAAGCGATACCTTTTAGTGATAATTACTTATGCAAATTCCCTTCGTCGATACTATATTACTTTAAGATTTATGGAACTTGGTTTTGGCAAAAATTCAATATCATCCACAATCCAGTTATTCCACAAAAAGTCCTTGGTTTAATTATTAAAATAACTACTAACCGTACCACTCTAGCAAGATATTTTTGACCTTAAATTCACTGTGGTTGACCATGATTCCAACCTCTAGCATCTGAGTAGATGAATTCTCTATTGAGTAATGAAACAACCTACCCCAAAATTGTCCCAAATTCCAATATAGAAAAAGCCCATCGAAACTTAGACCCATACAAAAGCCAGTTGTTTGTTGGAAAAAAGAAAAAACAATATGGAGATATCTATTCTTTCAAAACTCACAGTGGAAGAAATAGAATATGATAGCAATAATAGTACCCATTTATTTCAAACTATTTCAAATTTCCATAAAACATATCATAATGTTAACAACAACAGTTACATCAATTAAATCAAAAGTACATTTATGGGTACAATAGAAAGTAACATGAAAAAATAGATAATGACTACCACAAGCTTTACTCTTGTCAGTCATCAACAACTTCTCTAACCTATGTTCTAATGAGGAGAGATCTGAACCACAAATGTCTGGTAAATAAAAATCTCGAGCCTTACTGTTTAAGTACTTGGGTAGTATATTTCAAAATAAGAATATGTTTTACATATTTCGAAACCATTTAATACTTCATATAAGGAAATGGGGCATGCCCTTTAACAACCACTTAATACCTTCCATTCCCGAAGTAGGTTTCTCAATCCCATTAACCATAACTAATGTCATAAATGTCTAAAAATGCGATAGATGTTACCCAAGTTACTTGATACCCTTTACTAGAAATAGGCAAACTCTGACCATTTTAGACCTTAATTAAGGTAGGTCTCCATCATTTAATACCTATTTCTAAGGTGGACTATTGACAGGTGCCTATCTAGTTGACATTACACAGAATCTCTTCAAGCTACTCAATATTTCTTTATGGGAAGGCAGGTCCTCAAACAGCCACTTATTACGTTATCTAGAACCGAATCCTATCTGAGATACAATCTACCATGCCTATATAACTAACCCTTGACCATTTAATACTTCATTTGGGAAATGACAAGGGCCTGCAAACAACCACTTAATACCTCCAAGACCCTTAAGCAGTTTCTTCACCTTATGACTCGTACCGCAAGATGATATCTCACATAAGTATTCTACTTGTATATACTGGTAGACAGATTAGCCGGGTAGATTTACCATATAGAATTAAAGTTAACCATGTGTCATCATAGTTACTTATCATATGTGATGTCCTTATGACTTAATCATATTTACAACACTTATTGTAACGACCCAAAATTTTGGTCATTCGAAATTCGTATATTTGATTGATTTTAAATATTCACAAGTTAATTTTATAAGCTGAATAACTTATATTTGAAATATAGTGATTTAATTGGATAATTAAATTGTTAATTTAATATTTGATATTGCATGAACAATTGGAAATTGAATTTAATGTGAATGAAAATGATTTATAAAGTTGAATTAAATCCTATTTGAATTAGAATAATGTTAGAGAACTTTTAAAATTGAATTAAAAGTTAATTTATTAATGAATATTTTAATATTTAATCAATGTGTAAAAATTGCCAATTTACACAGTCTCGGATTTTGACCAAACTAGTTTCATTGGATCCGTAACGTTATACTAATGTAGAATTTCAAATTTCATGTCAATCGGATTTACGTTTTATTCGTGGGAAGCTAAAACGCGTAGAAATTTGTTCAGGTAAATTTTAAATTTAAATAAGTCGATTTGAAAACCTATCTTTCAAATACAATCGAATTGGCTCCTGATATATATTCCGTAATGTTTGGAATAGGGGTAAAACATTATAAATGCCAAGCGGCATCCTTTGTTTGGAGATCGTAAATTTTCGGATAAATAGTGCATAGAAATTTTCCATAAAAGGCCACGTTTTTATTCTATTTGCCAAAACCCTAATCTAGCTAGGGTTAGCCCCCACCTTAATTTTCAATGGCCAGAAAATTCCATCCTTCTTCCTCGATTATCTTCAAATCTATGCATTTATACGAGAAACTTACTAAATGAAAATGAGAGCTTCGATTTCAACGGTGATGATTGAAAATGGTGGAGCCAATCGACGACGATTTGATTATGAAGGTCGCATGTTCATCCACGTTTTTCCATGCGACATTGGGACTGAGCTTCTCGGCGTGGTGGGAGATAGTGCACATAGGGGTGGGCTACTCGACGGTGGCCTCTGATCGTCATCGAAGCCATCGTCGGAGGCATGCAAATTGAAGCAAGATCGGCGGCCGAGTGGGTTTGTTCGACGGAACGATGGAGGAAGAAAGTAATGTGTGACTTAGAACTCCTGGAATCAAAATCGACGGCCAGATTTGAAGGAAGGGTTTGAAAGTAAATAAAAAATAAATTTGTAATTTTATATTAAAATTCGTATAAATTTTAAATTGCATAACTTTGTCATATGAGGTCTATTTTTGATGAAATAAGCAGCGTTGGATTCGTACTGACGAGCACCACATTTTATAGCTAGTTTGGAGTTGATTGGAGCTAGTGTAAATTTTAGGTAAAATTAAATGATTTTTTAATTTTATTCGGAATAAAACACTACAACTACTATTGGAACCAAAGTGAGTACAACTCACTCTTTCTGACTCACTGATATTTTTATATAAATGGGAATAAATTTATTTTATGATGATTAATGATTGTTTGGATGATATGTGATGTATTATCTATATATTTATTGGTATTTGGATATATTCCTGCCTACTGGGGCATATGAGACCCTATACGTTCCCGTGTATGAGCGGATGGCCATTTTGTACGTGCGTTTGCCACGAAATGGACATTGTACACATATTCTAATGTGTATATTTGTTGTGGGTCACAGGTTGGAGGGATCCAATTTCCCCACCAGTATTGGTTTTATTTACAGATATTGTGATATATGTTGTTATCGTATGATATATGATGTTTTGGATGTTAGGATTGATGTGATTGATATATTTAGTGTTGTTGCAGCATAGGGTCCGAAATTTTAAAATATTAAAGTGATGATTTCAAATTAAAAAACATTTTCAAATGATTTTAGAAATGGACGTTTTATTAGATTTTGAATTGTTAAGGAAACGAATTTATTTTGAATAAATAAATGTCATAATCTTTATGTTATAAAAACTATGATTTTTATGAAATATAGTTAGAATTTGATTTTTGAAATATGGAGTTAAATATTTTGTAAATAGCTTAAATTGAGATTTTCGAAATTTTTATAAACGGCTTATATATAAGATTTATGAAATTGATATTTTATAAATCAAAATACTAGAATTATAAAGGGGTTTTGAAAATGTTAAAACGAAGTTATAAATGGATTTTATAAGTGAATATGATCAATAAATTGTGATGTTATAAAAAGAATGAAATTGTAAATAAAGGTGATTTATAAGTAATTAACTTATAATTTGATTTGGGAATATAAATGAGAGAACAAGGAATTGTTAATAAAGGAATTTTATATATGGAAGTTTTTATTTAAAATATATAAGGAATTTATAAACATTGTTTTATAAATGTGAAATCAACTAATTTTGATAAGTAAAATATGGAAATTTCGTTGGAGAATTATATTCACGATTTTGGACAGTGGGTAATCCTTTAATAAATGTGTAGAAGTATCAAGTTTGGATAAGAGAACTATATTCACGATTTTGGAATGTGAATAGTATATTATATAAAATGGATAAGTTTTGGAATGTTATTTTTTAAATTAAAAGACAGATTTTGAAAGTTGATCTTTTAACTGGATTTAATTGGTTTAAAGATGTTTTAAAATATGTTAAGTATCTAATACATAGATTTCAACATTCATTGTTGAAATAGACATTTTCGAGAAATAAGGAAATGTTGGACTATAACACTGTTGTTATAGTAAATGATTTTCGAAAGGAAATGTTTTGTATATTATATGAGATTTATATATCTTCCTAATTATCGAATCCCTATACTAATGATTTTGGGTTGTTGTGATAATGTTTTACGCAACATCCGTTTTGACCCAAATAAATATGTTTAAGAGAATGTTTTCCTTAAAAAATAAAATATATAATTAATCTTGATATAAGTATATGTAACATTTTCTAAGTGTTGAAAATAAATTGATTTGTGAATTACTTATTATTAAATAAGTATATGGAAATGTTTTCCAATATAGAAGTTGAAATGTTTTGAGAATATACCTTTTTAAAGATAATTTGAAGTAAATATTTGGCAAGTGGTTTTGATTAATAAAAGATTAATTAAAGGGCCTAGTGATTGCTTATGGTGCTAAATATTATTTGTTTGCTTTGATAGTTAAATAACCGACTATCAAATTTGGCCATTTTAGTTCCTCAACTTAATGTGGGAACTATTTAGTCGTACACTTAGTACGTAGCCTTTTGTATAGGCTTGATTATCGTTTGTGTTGAGGATGTTGATTCGTGTAGTGCGTAGTATCACTCTGATCTATCGAGCTTCCTTCTTCGTCGAAGGATAGCAAGTTGAAAGTTGGGGACGTGATAAGTCTATGAGACTTAGTTTCTGTGCGAGGTTGAAAATCGCTTTTGCGCTGTTGGTGCGAAGAGACCGGGATTAGGTTTATTTGAAAACCACTTCGAACCAATATATATACGTTCGACTTGTGGAAATTGTGATGATATTGATATTTAGGATTTTCATAGTGGAGGACTGTTTTTTGATCGTTTGGGGTTAAAATCCCAATATACATTTAGTAGCAGTAGTCTCTTCGTTATGAAATATCCAATGCGAGGACTATTCACTACTAATCCTAGAGATTTCCCGACAGGATGTGGTAGGAAAGTACCTTAGGTTTGTCCTGTTCCTGGACATCTTGTATGGATGTTTGTCTAACATTGAATTTCTAGAGATTACGTACATTTGTTTTTAAAAACATATATCAATGGTGGCGGACTTCTCTTAGCTTAACACCCTCCTTGAGACGTATGAGCTTAAGGGTTGTATTTTTGTGTAAGGAAATTTGTAGTCAACAAAAATGGTCATATGGCATTCAAAGTGATGTGGTTGTGATATGTGAAGGTAATCATTACCTCAGGCCTCATCAACCAGGAATGACCGAAACAGGGTTAGATGAGGCAAGGCAAAGTGGGTCGCTTCCATCAGGATATGATCATCTTCTTCTAGATATATTTCTTCCCGCTATGACATTCGGGATGTAAATTAATGTGGTTTGTATGCTATGAGGGGCCTCGGAAAAGGTCGGTAATGATTGGAGGATGACATATTCGGTACTATCTAGTTATAGAGGTAGGTCGGTCTTGTGTTGGTAGAGGAACTTTGTAATGGTTTCTTGGGACATCCATCAAGAGGTGTACCAATCGGAAGGTAGTCCCTTCACTTTGTCATTTTTATGGAAATCCAAACTCCACTACGTACCTTCTATTTTTTTTGTAGAGCCTAGTATGCTGAAATTTAATAACAGCAACAATTTCGGTTATTTGAATATTATTTGCATGCTAGACACTAGTATAATATAAGATGATTTGGTATGAAATGTTTTAGTTATTATAAGGTAAAAACATGTCCATGTTTATGTGTGGGCATGTCTTACGAGACACTTTTGTTTTGATAAAGGAAAAGTTTGGTAATTTAATAAATTCAATTGAACGTGTTTCTCACCGTGGTTTACCAGACTGATCCGGGCGTTCTTCCTTTTCAATGCTTGGGTCAGACCGAGTATATTTACATGTTCAGATTTGGTGTTTTTGGAGCTTTAGTAGGAGAGCTGAAGATCTTCATTTTCATATACACGTTTCTGTTTTGATTATCCGCTGCATAGTTGTTGTATATTATCGGCAATTGTGAGGACAGGTTATTATAACTGTCCAGGCTGATAACCATTGATTGATTATTGTACTCTGATTGATGTATGTATATATAGTTTCTATTTTGTAAAGATCTTTGATATGATATTATATGTTTTCCGCTGCGATGTAAGATTCGTTATTGTTCTGTTTTGTTTTATCTTCTCTCTTTCTTCCCTTCTCTTCTTCTCTCTTCTTTTCTTTCTCTTGACTTTCCGTCAATCTGTACTTTTTGGGTCGGGCATGATTGGTTTATTATCGATTCAAAGGGTACCGATTTGCTAATCGTCATACTTATAGTATATATTATAACACCTCACCCTGTTCATTTAGGCTATATAAGAGTTCCCTTATATTTTTCAATAAAATCAATTACTTTTCTATGGAGGAATTAATGACAATTATTACATAACACCTATGCAATTAATAAGTTATAATTATACGCTATTTACAGTAATTAATGTTTAAATAAATACAACACTTATTATTTTCTATGCATGCGGAGATTACGCCCTAACAACCATTAAATGTCAATTCTTTTTTAACAAAAATAATACAAGCCATTTTTCTATATTAACAATGACGCAAAATTTCCAATATCCATAATAATGGATTCTAATATCCATAACATGGATTCAATTCATGTATCCAAAATTGCAACAAATAGACTTGCATACAAAAATATAAATTTAATCTATTACATCAAACCAATGGAATAAACTTAACAATAGAAATTACAATTCTAATTTCAACTTTTGTTCAACCGCTCTTTTACAAAGAAATAAATAAGGTAGTTTCTATTTCAGTTTTATGTAATAAGTGGTGCAAACTACAAATACGATTCATACATTACATCCTTATTTTATTATTAAAATTTCATAATAAAATCAAGGAACCAGGAGAATTCCAAAAAGAATTGACACTTTAAATTAATGGAGTTTGGGGAGGCGTTTATAGTGTTTTGTTTTTGCAACCCCGAAACCCCTAAGGCATATTCACATCCATAATATACTAATCTGTAAAACCTGCCTTTTTGATCCTTATAAGTCAACACTAATATATCCATGGTATTCATCTACCGATCATCCAAGTTCCAGGAAGATAAATTATTGGGGTAAAAGAAAGAAAGATATAACAGAGTCTCATAGGTGATAAGTAATATACCAATGGTCTTTATAGAAAAAGAAAACCGAACATTAATATACATATATTAATCAAAGTACAATTACTACATTGTTAGCCCTTGGACAGTTATAACACCCTATCCTTTACAAATGCTGACAAGTACAACATGAATAAATAGCCGAAGTTAAAATACGTGAACACACCTTGGAGGATCTAGCTTATCTCCAGAAACTCAAAAGTGTCCAACTAATTTTTCAAAATATGATTGGGCTGACCCTGGCATTTTAAGAATAATAACACCCAAATCAGTCTGGTAAAACCAGCATGAGAAACACAATCAAATGGATTTTACTTAATGTTAAAAGCCTTTCAGAAATAATGGTACCTCATAAGACCATGCCGCACATAAATACGGATGATTTTTTCCCTTACGATAAATAATTCATTTTTATTACAAATCCAATGATATTATTTAGTGTCTAGGGATTGAAAATAAATATATAAAATAGCCGAAATGCTTGCATCTCACATTTCAACATAGCTGTTCACAACTAAGTCCATAAAGGCACGTATTGAAGATTGGATTTCCATCAATAAAAAGGCTACTAGGGTACCACCCGCCACGGTTCACCTCTAGAAAAGTGACCGAGGGCCTCACATACACCCCCTGCAAATCAGAGCAGGCTACTCCTTTATCATGGCATGTTGGGTTACATCATTCCCTAGGCACCAAAGCTACTAAAAATGTGCACCGACCATGGCCCCTCATTTCTCATTCATACACATATCAAATCCATAAATATCAATTCTAGATCGATGAATGACTACTCCTAATGGTAGCGAACCACGTAGCTCTGAAGCATATCTCCTATTTTATTCATGTTAGTACTGAGTCTTATAAGATCACGGTTACCTTTTTCCTCTCCTAGCAAATCCCATTTGAAATTATAACACTACCTTCCAGATATAATGAAGTGCTGTCATTCGTCCATACAAGTTGCTCAGGATAAGAATGAATCGAAACCACTGCTTCTACTATATCCACTTTGGAATCACCCTCAAGATAAGTAGCAGGTAGTCCTTGAACTTTAAAAAGCTCTATCTTCGATCATCTTGAACCAGCCTTAAACCTCTTCAAGCGTTGAACATGCATATGGTTTTAGAGTGGCTACAATTTTGAGTCATCTCGTATAAGTACCCTCCCCCGCTTACCAGTCGCTCCAAAACTAAGTCGATAGTTTCGGCACTCAACTCCGATTCTTTTGCAAAAAATTGGTTTTAGAGTACCTACAATTTTGAGTCATCTCGTATAAGTACCCTCCCCCGCTTACCGGTCGCTCCAAAACTAAGTCGATAGCTTCGGCACTCAACTCCGATTCTTTTGCAAAAAAATCAAACAATACATTAGAGCAAAGCTTTCCTCCTAAACATCTAAGTGGACGAATTTCCTTATCATTTGTCCCAGGAGAATAAAACAAGATTTAAACACACAATATAGCATCATTGAAGATGATTGTACCATATAACCCTCGCGTTTCTTCTAGATATTTGTTGAGTTATAATTTTGGCCAAGATTTGGCAGTCGGTTATTTAACTATCAAATAATGAAAGATTAAATTCTATGTAGGATCCTTTAAGCCTCTATTAATAAATCTTCCATTAATTTAAACTCTTTCCATTATTTGATTCAAAATACCTTTACAAAAGATATATTCACACACCCCTTATACTCCTATCAATACTTAGGAAAATATTAATATCCTTACCTCACAAGCATAAGTATATTGCAAAACGTTATACTTTCAATACTTAGAAAATATATCCATCTACTTATCTCAATGTATAAGTATATTAAATAAATTTAAGGGAGAATTCCTCTTTTCCAAATTCATAATTAAATGGGCGAAAACAAATATTAGTAAAAATATCTCTTACTATAAACCAAACCACATATCCTTCGGTGCTAAGTATGAAAAGAGTATTTCCATACAACCATAATTAAGAAGGATAAATTATCAAAACAAATCTCATCCCCTTTATAAAATTCCCTATTTATAAGCTCATTTTGATATTTCCAAATCCTTTTATAAATCTACAAATAAATTTGTAAAACTTATATTTTTAAGCCTCTAAAATCCTTTTATAAAACTCCTTATAAATTTCCTTTACCAAATATCGTTTATAATCTCCTTTACAAAATATCATTTTTAAATCTCTTTAAATTAGCTCTTTTTACTTGGCAAAATCCTTTTTATAAATCAATTTATCATTTACAGACACATTTATACAATTAGTTAATTACTTTTAAACATCATCAGTAAATAATCAATTAATTTTAAAAAATCATTGGCAAAATAAGTGAACAACTTTAAACACATACAGTAATAAGTTACCTTTAAACAAAGCTAAACTAATTGACTAACTTAAAAAATTAATAATATAATTCAATAACTTAAAATATCATTAATAATGTAATTTAGAAACTTTACGGATCTTATTTATAATAATTAACTAACTTAAACATAAAAAATAATTAATATTAATTATAATTAAATAAACACTTATCCTCAACTTGTTATAAAATTTAAGTTGCTTTTAAATCCATAATTTCCAAATTCAAAAAAGATACTTAACGACCCAATGGTGCTTAGACGAGCAGCCATTTAATTTCAGTTTGACTTCCAAGTCACATAAGTAGTATTTACATAACGAACATATATATATAAATAAAATCTATAATTATCAAACGATATATAACATATCATTATAAATCAACTGGAAGATAAATAAATGTCCTAATCAACATAATAGTAGAACGGTGATTTATTCTGCTAAAAGAATGCCCACGACAAATATAATTACCAAATGACAAATTATACACGACCAGTATTCTTTTGTGAATAATTTACCCTTCAACATATGGGTCACATGATTTTACAAATATGTTTTACTAGTTAATACAAACCTAACTTCGAAATCCTTGGGTCTAATGGACTTCGTATGCATAATTATACATGGCCGGTATTGTTTTGTAAATAATTTACACTTTAACATATGGGTCGCATGTTTTACCAATGTGTTTTACTAGTTAATACAATCCTAACATCGAAATCCATGGGTCAAATGGACTTCGTATGGATGTGCAATGATTTTTCGAAATTTAACGCATTTAAAGTAAACCTTAATTAACTAATCTATAAATCCTAATCCATCCTACTCCGTTGGTCTAACTCGTCCTAAGTATGCCCCTCTTTTCCTTCTGATAGCCATGCTTCCTAACATAAAAGTCCAAATCAAACTTATATGCATAGAGCCAAAGAACATGTGCACAAACGTGGATGCGTGCATACCCAACTTCCAACACTGAACGTCAGTCCACCATCGCCTATAAATCCATCTGCTCGAGCTTATCATGATGGCACCACCACCACCCATTCCACACCGCCTAACAAAATCTGACCACTTGCCTATTTCAAATATCAACGTGTGCCAAGTGGTAAAGAATGGGAAATGCCTCGACTAAAATCCCGCACCGTATACACTATACTCCAGCAGAACCCACACAGCTACTGTCATTCGAATACCCATCCATTGCCTCAGCACCTCACCCATCCCTTGACCGCTCAATATCGCCCTTCGTCGCTGCCCTACGTTTCTTGTACCCAATAACAAAACAAACTCCTCTAAAACCCTAAAGTGAGCTCGCTTGAGTTCAACCGTCGACCGAAAACCCTACGATCACCACAACAGCTTCGCCACCGCACAAGGCCGCTTCAACCCCAATCACTCCGACCCAAATCCACAAGATCACCGGAAATTGCTAAATGACCAAAATTTGATCAACTCGCTCCCATGACTAAACCCCAAGCCCTATAATCATTGGACTGCCTCAAAAAATCATGATTCACCAAGACAATAATGACCATGAACTCCATTCGTTGATTTAACCTAGTCGAAAAACTAACCATGTATGACCATTTACTATAATCTATAGATTTCTCCCAACATACTCAACGAGAACCCTTACGGCTACTTAAAAAAAACTAGATACCAAGATAAATAACTCTCCAATTGATAGCTTTTGCTAAATTTGAATGATTGAGGTGAAAATGATTTTTGAATGCAAGGGAAGGAGTAAATTCTCAAAAAACAAAGAGCATGAAGACGAAAAAATAATGTATTGTGTATTTATAACTCTGTCTATGTTTTCTAGTATGCCCACATTTCCATTTCAAAGCAACCGTCCTAACAAAGTGATTTCTTTTAGCACTTTCACTTGAACATGAAAATAGATATATGGATCACCAATATGCTATAGATAAATTCACACAATAATCATTTATTTTCATAAAATGGTAAACAATAGAGATCTCACCCAATTTTTTATTTTCAAAAGTATGTAATAAAAGTTTAGTGTTCCCAACTTTTCCATTTTGTTCAAATGCTTGAAAGTTTGATCCTTTTGAGCAGAGTATAAATTTTAATTAAAAAGGAGTGATTTTCCCAAATTAGAAAAATAGAAAGGATAAAGAATAGGGTTAAGAAGATGAAGTATATAATGAAATGTAGAATGGAAAATGGAAAATGTAAACATATAAGATGAAACAAAGTATATAAAATAAAATGAAGAAGGGAAAACCAAAAAATGCCCTTGCTTCATATTTTCAACCCTTCTATCTAATCACAAAAATATGGTTGATATTAGCATGGTTCAAGTAATTTAGTTGATTTTTACACTTAAGATTTCAAACCCGTCTAATCAAATTCAAATCTTAAATTTAAATATGTTTTGTAAATTATTATTATACTTATTTATCTTTACACTTCCAAATAAACGTATATTTCTTAACTTATCCTACTTTTATGTTATTTTAAATGTATACTAAGGCTCGATAACTTTCTACAATTTGTCGTTCGATAAGAAATCGAAAATCTGAAACATAGGATTTTGTCACATTTTCTATTTTTCATCAAAACCTACTTTTGTGAACAAAATTCAAAAATGAATTTTCTATCATTAGTTATAAATTAAAAGAGGGTTATTTAATTATTAGAACCTTTAATTGAATATTTAAAATAAATTAAATTTTCATAAATAAAAGTGATAAAATTCCAGGTCGTTACATAATCAATCACTGAAACAAAAATGCTACGATTTCCACCCACGGTTGGTTCTTAGCCTTGTTTCTCTTTGGATTGGAAATTCCCATTATAATCTCCTTCAGATCACTTCTTTTTGATAAATACTACAAGGGATGTGTATGTATATATTAGATGTAGAAAAGTTGGAGGAGAAGATGTTCAGAAATTAAATAATAAACAAAGATAGGTATATTCAATTTCTTACTTGGAACGCTAATGTTGTTTTTTGAATCAAAGAAGAGATGAACTGACAGAGCTTCACTAATTTTACAAAAATATTTGCGAATAAATGTAAGGTGTCTGGGGTACTATTTATTGGGGTTGAAACGTGCTAGAACCATAAGATGAAAATAGGTCAAAAATGGTTAAATCTAGAACGTTTATTGCCTTAAAAACCCTAGCCGCCACCAAAAGTGCTGGTCGACCGCCCCATATACACCGATCGACTACTATGGGTCGACCGATCGGGTCATTAGGTCGACAGTATCGCTTTATTCAAGAACATTATTTAGTTTGTCCTTGTTAATTTATTATACTCCTTAATTACTTCTTAATATTAATATTAACTTTAGCGTTTACTAAACCCCTAAGTCAAATCTTAGTTTGCTTTTAAACTCTAAAATTTTAAATTTATTTATTCATTTGTATTTGAATTCTATTTAAATTATTTTAAACCAAAAAATTTCAAAAGCTCCCCATTTTCAGCATTTTATATATGGAAGTTCATCAGAACTTCACTACGAATGAAATAGTATAATTTTCAAGGCCAAATTCCAACTTTTGCAAAATTTCCATTTTAACCCCTATCTTATTTTATTTAATTTAATTAATATATTTATTTATTTATTTTGGTCGATTATACAGAGTGTTACATTCTTCCCTTAAAAGAATTTTTTCCTAAAATCTTTTCAAGGGGAGAACAACGTAATGCACAATAACATCCATGTTATACAACCAAGTTATCCCAATCATCTACTCAACCAAAGTGCAATGTGATTATGTACTCCAAATAAGCTATCAATAAGCTCAACCCTAACATGAATGTGTGATCTAGTCGTGCGAGTATGTATGCAAATACCTTAAACATGCATAAAACTTCTACATGAGTGTAAAATGATTGTGAAAATGTGCAACAACCATCTCCTACCATTCAATCAAGCAACCAAAATGCAATCGAAATCCTAATTTGGGAAGGAAAAGTTTACTATGGAAAAGCTTAGGTCGAGAAGTCCTCATGCTTTCTATCGGACTTTCTCCTTAGTATACTCGGACCAATCTAATTTCTTTATTGCGAAGCTTCCTAGTTTCATGCTTATCAATGCATGTAGTGGCAAGGGACGCTATGCTATGAAGGTATTTCTTTAAAATCAAAATGTGAAGAACATCATGGACTCCAGCCCACTTATAGATGTTCCTATTTTTCCCAATATCGGGAAAGCCCAATAGTGTTTGGTGCCAACTTTTCCAACTTTCCAAACCTTACGACCTTCACATGCTGCCTAACCAAATCTAACTATCTGAAGTCTCTTAATTCAAATCTGGTCCGAATAAAATATTTTCGGCACAATTTAGCAATTTGTATGGCCTCCCATAAAATGCTTCAAAGGTGCCATAACAATCGACTATTGGTGACTACTATTTTATGGGAATTCTACTAAGGGTAAGTGATGCTCCTGATGTTCTCCAAAGTCCATGATTGGTACTCCTTTTTTCCTCCAAAGTCCACAGTGCAAGCTCTCAACACATCCTCCAAGTTCTCATTCACTCTTTTAGTTTGTCGTCGATCTATGCGCGGTAAGTGGTGCTAAAATTTAACGAAGTTCCTAAAGCTGCCAACAAACTCCTCTGAAATTTGCTAGCAAATAAGGGGTACCTATTACTAATGAAGCTAACTAAAATTCCATGAAGTCAAACCACCTCCCTGATGTGAATCTATGCTAGAGACGCTGCAGTCCTAATACCCATTCACTAATGGGTCGCCTTCTTAGTGAGTCTATCTACCATTTACTGTAAATGCCTTTTTTTATTCAAACACCTAGTGGCAAATTTTGCTACGTTTTTTCGATCTTGTTCAGTAGTAATTTCTATACACGCGTCCATATATTTTATCTTTTCATAAAGGTGAAATTTGTGAGCTAAAAATTATTTTATTTCGAAATTCTAAAGCTTTGGATTGAAACATTCATTTTCTTCAGTTTGCTAATCTAATTCTTCATTAACTTCCAATCTTACTTATGGTTTATCCTAGTTAAGAGTCTCATAAAATTTCCTTACTTACATTGCTTCTCATTATGTATATATTTATCAAATGGTTTAATCCCATTCAAAAAAATCAACACAGGAATAAAATAGCGATATATCTTACACCACATCATTCACTTTTCCAATTATCAAGGGAGACAACCAGCAATTACAACCCAAAAACGCTAAAAGAATTTTTTTTTGGAAGCTATCATTTATTATCAAGTGGTATAAATGGTGTTGAGGTCCCAACACCACTTACAACATTAAAATGGGTATTTCTAATATGTCATTCCATTGTTGCCCAATTTCCTTAATTTTCCATTTTGATTTCTAATAAACGTAGTCCATCCACTGCTCCAATTAATACATCCATGACAGTTGATCATTATTGTCAAAATTGAACCATTTCCAATTATCCTTATTTAATCCCTTTAACCTTTTTTACAAGCTTCAAAATAAATATATTACTCAAATTCCTTTCATCGATAAATTTCATGTTAAGTTTTCATAACCAGTACCTATTTAATTCATTTCCTCTCATTAATTACAAACTTATTGCCCGTTAAATTTTTAACTAACGTCCTTAAATATGAATCCGTTAATTACTAATTAATACATATATAGTCCTGATTTATGCTATTTATATATAGACACACACACACACTTGTTTTTAGTCATTAAGCGTGGTTATACGTGTATGCTAATTCTTAAACTAGAACACTTACTTCAGCATTTTTGATTTATTAATGCTATCCTTAAAAAAGACTATGCTAATAATCTCCCATAAATTAATCACGAATGAATTTTTTTTCCTTTTTCAATTACAAAGAATTATTTCTTTTCTTTTATTGAAAGAGACGGTGTAAATAATAGAAAGGGTATCTGTATCTACAATCCTTTTCCTTTTTACTGCATCCTTTGTTAATTCCAACAACGTGCTTTTATATATATATATATATATATATATATATATATATTTTAGAATATGGTAATTTAGGTAATTATATGAAAACCGCTCCAAATAAAGTAAAACATAGAAATTTACATTTCAAATTATATAGGGCAACCATATTTACAATCCAATTATAGGTATGGAATATCTTTGCAATTTACCAGCTTCGTCAAATAGAGGTTTGAGACTGATTACAAATTTCTAGATCAGGTTGTACACTTTATTCCTATTTTATTGATATCCTAAATTTTTTGATTTTTCCTACCTAGAAAGTGATCCCTATCTACTCCGTAAAAATTTGGTTTTAACTACTTTTTGTCAAAACTAGAATTTCAGCAACATACAAAATAATTTTAAATAAACAATGTTCATACAAATAAAAATATATCATTAAATTCAAAATCTGCATTTATTACCCCATTTTTTGTAAAATTTGAAATTTTAGTCACATGAAGTACCAAATTCGGAATCTTCATCAAAGAAAATATAAACTTAAAATCATTTATTAGGAATTCAAAATTGCTTGGTTTCAAAAAGGAGCAAAATAATATCTCCTTTTAAAACTTTCTTCATCAAAGATTTATTCCATCGAAAGTCAGACTTTTAATTTATAATGTTCAAAGATCGCTTGTAACGACCCGTTTTTCCATACCCTTTGAATCAACAATAAAACACACATGTCCAACTCAAACTACATGAAAAGACGGATCATTAAGGGTAGAAAGAAAAATAAAGATGGAACAGAATCTCACACGAATGGAATAATATATATTATTTCAATAATAATCTTTACAGCCGAAAATTTTAAGATACAATATCAGAGTCTAACCAAGATTCAGCCTGGACAGTTATAACACCTGCCCTTACAAAGGCTGAAAAACAACAAAGCAAATGAAATAAATGCAGCGGATAATAGAATACATCCATATGATGAAGAAGATCTCCAGCTCTTCTTTGGAACTCCAACCATCTTCATCTAAACCTGAAACTACTCGGATCTGACCCGAGTATTAAAAATACTTGAATCGGGATTGATAAACCAACATGAGATACTCGAAATTTAAAATGTATAGATGTAACGACCCGTATATTAATAAGTTTTTTATGTAATTAATTGAATTTTTGTGAAATTTTAAATAATTAAATTTGGATACAAAAATTTAATATTTGGAATACATCTATTTCAACATAGCAAACGGTAAATTTTAACCGATAATATGAAAGTTTATTTTATTCTGTATTTCTATTTATTCTAAATCAGTTAATATTTGGTGATAATAAAATATTTTCCAAAACTAAATATTTCATACAATAAATTTGTAAATTATCTTCTAAATGAGACGTCATATTTCATTTCTCCAAATTTGAACTACTATTGCTCCGTTTATCTTATTTTCTACGGATTAGCCGCATTTTTGGTACCGATTATCGACTTTTGACCGGATGGTCGTATCATTGATATCTGTTTACCGTTTTGATCTTCTCGTCGTGCTGGTCTTTGCAGTATGCTCATTTGTATATTTCATAGTTCGGAACGCCAAAGAAACTGCGAAACGGTTATATGTATCGGTTTCGTATTTGGGTCTTTTAAGTTTCCAATGACCTTTCAATTATCCACGGTGTAAAACGAATAGTCATTACCCATAAATATTTACCTGGATTTGCATGTGGCTTTCACTGTTCCTACCCATTGATATTTTATTGCTGTCCATTCTTTTTCTCTTCCTCTATCTTAGGTTGTTCTGTCTCTTCTTTTTTTCTTGTGCTTCGTTCTTGTTCTAAAACAAAGAATTTTTTTTTACGGAAGCATAAATATTTTCTTTCACCTTCTCCTATTCCATCTTCGTGCCCTTCCACCTTGAAAACGAAGCAGCCCTCCTTCTTCGAACCGTACACCACCGCAAGACTCCACCTTCGTCACCACCAACGCAACCCTTTATCTTTTCCCCAGTAGCCGCAACCAACAGCCGTGAAACATCTCCCATGCGGCTAGGTTTTCCCTCCACCACCGCCTTTTCTTTTCCTACTCTCAGCCGTGTTGCCTTCTCACCGAGCACCGCCCTTAGCTTGGCATCGGCCCGGCCCGGCCAACCTCTCTTCTCGCCTCCTTCTTGTTGTAGAAGTTTTTTCGAAAATTTGAAGGTGTATATATACATATATTTTGTTTAAAAGTATTCTATACATATTATGTTTATAAATTAGTTTATATATTTATTTATAAGTTATAAACTAAGTTGTTTGCATAGGTTGCTGTATTTGTTGTCTGCATAGTTTGAATAAGTTTAGTCTATTATAGGTTAGTTTACCTCTTTTTGTAGTTGTTATTTTATATATGTTATTACAGTGTATCTTATATTATAAATGTATTGTATATATGATATCTTTGAGGAATATTATTCATGCTAGAATGTTTTCATATAATATAGTTATATATATATATATATATATTTCTTCACATATTATATAAACTTATGAAAGACATCAACTTCTTTGATTATACATTGGATTTAAGTACACATATATGAATATATATATATATATATATATATATATAGTTTATATAAATTTTATATAATTTGTTAGTTTACATGTATATTACAGTTAGTTTTATATGTTACAACATTATATATATGCTATATTTGAGATAAAGTAATGTATTATATATATAAATGTTTACAGCGTATCTTTTTGTAAGTATTGGGTTTAAGTATAAATTATAATTCCATTAGCGTAGTTGCTTTTGTTGTTTGAATAAATTGGTGTTCTATTTTTAAATCTATACGTTTTTAAACTAAGTTTAGGTTTTGTAATATGTTATATATATACTATAGGTCCATGCATAAGTGAGCATTGCGATTGTTTAGTTAGAGTAAAAATATATTTTTTCTGTAAGTGTCTTGTTTTCAAAGTAAGTTATATTTGTATGTTTGGGTTATTGTCTACTATATGAAAGTTAAAGGAGTTTGTTATTAATAAAGCTGGTAATGCACAGCTGAGCTGTTGTATATTTATATAAATATTTTTGTTTTCTAGAATGCTAATTTTAAATTTGTTTTATATAGTATATGTGTGTACAATGAATGATTATACTTGTTGTAATCTAGGTTTAAAATTTTTGATTTTAAATACAATAATAGTGTATATACGTTGATATTAATATATATGTTCTATTTTGAATAATAGAATTTGAAATACATATATATTCAGTATAAAAGTGTTTGAATTTAAAATATGATTTATATATATAACTATGATATATATATATATATATTTATAAAATATGATTTATATATATATAACTATATTTATATAGTTATATATATAGTTATATATAAGTTCACTTATACCAATTATATTCATTGATCCGGTTCTGATTTGATTTCGTCGATTCCTTGTCATCAGCTTTGATCATCAAATTCGTGCCCATCTCACCTTGCTTTAGATTCGTAATATGACGACCCGGAATTTTTGGACATTGAAATTGGAATATTTAATTGATTTAAATAATTTAAAGTTAGTTTAACTTGAATTGCAAATATCACTGTTTATTTGGGTAATTAAATTATTGAATTCAATAAGTGGAAATTGGGTAAAATATTGAATCTTGATTTTTAAGCTGGTTAAAAATATTTCTAAGGCTTGGAAAATTTATATTTATAATACTGGAGATATAGAAGTTTTAAATTTGAGTTTGGAAGCGTTTTGCTCGGTTTAAAGATATACCGTTTAAATCGATATTTAAAAATAACCATCCCATGTTTAAGTAAAAACATTCATGTTTGATGATTTGAATTATTTTTCAAAGCTTTTTTCCTCTCACATGGCCTTACCGCCCAGTCCTATCCCTTCTTTCTCGCTGCCATCTTCTTCCTCCATCCCTTCGTACTCTGCTTTTGACCCAATTTCTCTCTCTCCCATTCCTCCTCTTCCTGACCCGCCGCCCATTCCTATTGTTGAACCTCACTCTCTCCTTGGCCTGTCTCCTGTACCCAGTTCTTCTCTTCATCCTTCCTCCGTTTCTCTTCCCCAATGGAACTCTCTGTTCAAAGCTAAGCCACACAATGCTGGCTCTTTTGAACCTGTAACATTCCCGTTAGTTTTTGAAGATGGTGCCATTGTCCCGCCAGTTGAAGTAGTTAAAGCAGGTAATGAAGTATGGGGGAAATTCCTTGTTGGGTTCGTCCTTGACTTACCTCTCCCATACATGGTCGTCTTGCATCATCTCAAGCGTGCATGGCGTCTGAAAGGCTCGATTAAGGTTAAATCAGATGGAAGCTTGTTCCTCTTCAATCTATCCACTGATGAAGATAGAAGGAAGATCATCCTATCTGATCCCATTGTGATGAGGAACAAGTTGTTTATTGTAAAGGAATGGGACCCCTCTATTGGTAATAGTGTTAGCACCATCAAGTCAGTCCCTGTGTGGTTGAAGCTTTCCAACGTTCCTTTATATTGCTGGTCACACATAGGCATAAATTGGCTAGCAACAAGGATAGGAATTTTTTTTGTATGGATGATAATACTGAAAAGTTAGAAAGGATTGGGTACTCCAAATGTTTGGTTGAATTTTTTGCTTTAACTGAATTGCCTGATTCCTTCAAGGTTAAATTGCTGGATGGCTCTAAGCAAATTGTTAAAGTTGATTATTTGTGGAAACCTTTAATTTGTGGGGAATGCAATGTCTTTGGGCACAACACTTCCGGCTGTTTTGTGCAAAAATGCAATATTGGTAGGTTGGTGGTGGATGTTCCAATTGTAAAGGGTGACTTGAATTTTCCGGGTAAAGGTAAAGAAAGTAACACAAATGGCAGATCTGTGGATACAAATGATTCTTCAAAAGGAGTATGGGGGAAGGTTCATGGCAGGAAAGAAAAATCACATTTGGAAATGAAAAGGAATAGCAATGCTTCTGTTAAAAATTATGATAATGGTTTAGTCAATTCCAAAGCAAAGTATTCTGATTCTGATCTAATACATGAAGAAAGGCATGAGGGTAGGCCAAATGAACTTGTAGCTGGAACTGTGTATGTTGAATCTTGTGGTGGTACTGAGCTAGAAACCAACTTCCCCGAAGTGAACACCCAGGAATTGTCACATTTACCCGAAGCAATGTTGAGAGAAAATCCTTTTTCATTGCTTGTGCATGACCTCTCTATTTTAGTGGATAATAATGAAACTTTAAATGTTATGGAGGATGGAGAGTATTGTCCCTCAACAATGAAGCCATCAGGCCAATTAACTGACCCTGTAACACACTCATCTTATGCATTAAACTCAGAAGAAATCACTTCAGTTATTCGAATTGATAATGAGCAACTGTTTTTCAATAATTTATCTAGTTCTAGCTTGTTATGCACCTCCCCCATTGGCCAATCATCACGTAGTTTATTAAAATCCCATGCAAAGGTGCCAACTAACAAGCTCGATCTTCTATCCCTCGAGAATGCTTTCCTTAATCAGATTGAGAATAAAGTTTTTGACCTTTTTAAGCCTGCTGTGCCATTTATTCCTCCTTCTTCCTCTTCTCCACCTTCTAACCCTCCAAACACATCTCTATCCCCGTCTACTTTTTTGGGTAGCTTACCTGGATTGATCTCTCCTCCTCATAGCCAAATTTCACTTTCCTCCACCAATCTTAAGTCCTCCTCTTTAGCTGAAAAGCTAAAGGCTGTTCATTCTGATCCTCCTACAACTAGGAGTAGGGCAAGTGTATCTCGACCCTCTTCATTGTCTTGTTGAATACAATTGCTTCTTGGAATATTCAGGGAGCCCATAACCCTATAAATCTTGATCATGTAAAGTCTCTGATTCATAAACATAACAATAAAATTTTTGCCATCCTTGAAACCAAACTGACTCCCCCTTTGTCGCATAAAGCGGCGAACTATATTAACCCTTCTTGGCATGTTAATCATAACCATGATCATGCTCCGTATGGTAGAATCCTCACTGTCCATGACCCTCAATCATTCACTCCCTTCCCTATTTTGTGTACGTCCCAGCTGATCCATTTTCATGCTATCTTCCTTCCTCTTCATCTTTCCTTTTACCTTACCTTTGTCTATGCGCACAATGCTACCGTTTCAAGGCAGTTGCTTCTTAATCTTCTCCCTTCCTTACGTTAGAACTCCCATCCGTGGCTTGCTTTGGGTGACTTCAACTGCAGTTTATCCTTGAATGATATAATGGGAGGGTTGCCTCTAATGCCGAGGGATAATGCTCCTCTTAATATCTCCATTACTGACTCTGAACTCCTCCCCATTAGTCGCTCTGGTGTTCCCTTCTCTTAGAATAACAGGAGCTGGTCTGGGATTAGAATCTTCACCAACATCGACATGTCCTTTTGCAATGCTTCTGCCTTTTCCTTATGGCCTACCATCTCTTCTTTTTTGCCTCATCCCATCTTATCTGATCACTCCCCTATCATTATCTCTCCCTCCCTGTTGTCGTGCAGAAGGAAAAAAGATTTTAAGTTTTTCAATGCTTGGGTCAGGGAGCTAGATTTTAATAACATTCTAACTACTGCTTGGTCTACCTCTTATTATGCCAACCCAATGTTTGTTTTCTGCAGGAAACTTAAGGCTATTAAGAATGCTTTAAGGCAATGGGCTTCTCAGAAGTTTGGAAATGGCTCTCTCGCATCCACTAATCTTAAGGTTCAGCTTATTGCAGCCCAAAAACTTCTTGATGAGGATCCCTCCAATCCTATTTTAGCTCAGAATGAATCCTTCCTTTTCCAAAAACTCAATAATGCATTAAATATTGAAGCTAGTATGATAAAGCAAAAGCTGCAACAGAGGTGGGATGAAGAAGGAGATAGGAATTCTGCGTTTTTTCATGCTACTTTCAAGGACAATCTAGCTATAGACCATATCCATTCTCTTTGGGATGATGATGGTGTTCTCCTTACTTCTGCTGATAAGATTGAACAGCTCTTGCTTCAACATTTTTCCCAGCTTTTTGGCAACTCTGAAATTTTTTAGCCTGATCTTGATAGTCTGAATTGCTTAAGCTTCCTTTGATAAACTCTGATATGAAAAACAAGCTTGTTCATAAGGTTACTGACCAGGAAATTAAAGATGCCCTATTTGCTATGAATTTTTCTTCGAGTGGTGGGCCTTATGGATTTAATGTCGTCTTTTTTAAAGCTGGTTGGCCTATTATTAGTCATGTTTTTTTGGCCGCCGTCCATAACTTTTTTAATAAGTTTAAAATGCTTCGTGAAATCAATGCTACTAACCTTGTCCTTATCCCTAAGGTTAGGCCTGTTGAAAATGCATCATCCTTACATCCAATTTCATGTTGTAATGTTGTTTATAAGTGTGTTTCCAAAATCCTTGCTTCTAGACTTGTTGAAGTGTTGCCATCCATTATCAATTCTAACCAGTCTGCTTTCATTCCGAGGAGGAACATTCTTGATAACATCATGATGGCGCATGAACTTATTAATGGGTATGGTAGAAGTTGGATCTCCCCTAGATCTATGCTAAAACTCGATATTAGCAAAGAGTATGATAGCTTGCAATGGACCACTATTGTTCGTGTTATGTCACTAATGGGTTTCCCCAAGGAGTTTGTTGCATGGCCGAATGCGTGTATTTCTTCTCCACTTACTCTCTATACTACAATGGGAAGAATTCGGGTTTCTTTAAGGGGAAGCAAGGAGTTCGTCAGGGGGATCCCATTTCCTCTTATATCTTCATTATAGTTATGGAAGTGCTGTCTTGCATGTTGTCTGCAAAATTCGAGGATAAGACGATTTCGTAGCACCCTAATCAGCTGCATATCTCCTCGCTTTTCTTTGCGGATGATGTTATGATTTTCACTAAGCCCAATGAACATTCTGTTGTTGGGATCCTTGAGACTCTACACAACTTTTATCTTGCAACTGGGTTAAAAATTAATCGAACTAAATCCCAAATACTCATCTTTGGTCTTGGTCCTTCTACCATGGCTACGACTGTTTCCCTCTCTGGTCTTCAACCAATGGAAAATAATATGTCTTATCTTGGTCTCCCTCTTTGTACATCCAGAGTTACCGGAGTTGATTGCACTATCCTTTATGAAAAAATTATTTCTAAGTTGAACCCTTGGACCACCAAATATCTTTCTATGGCCGGTAGATTGGTACTTTTTAAGTCTGTTTGCTTCTCTCTGACTGTGTATTGGGCACGTACTTTCATTCTGCCTACTAAACTTCACACCATGACCAGAGCTGCTATGGTCAGGTTCCTTTGGATGGGGTCTATTCATAATAGGAAACTGATTCCTATCTCATTCTCTAGTTTGGAAAACCCTCTTTGTAAGGGTGGTCTTGGAATCATTAATTTGGAGTTATGGAATAAATGTGCTGTTAGTTCCCATATTGATGTGTTACTTCTTAAAAGGAACAGCCTCTGGGTCCAATGGGTTTGGATGCATCGAATTAAGTCTGGTGATTTTTGGTCTATGATTGTTTCTCAGGGAGCGAGTTGGTATGGCGCAAAATTCTTAGTTTGAGAAGAACTTTCCTTCCACTTGTGAAATACACTATGTCCACCGACTGCTCTGCGAGTTTTGGAAGGATCCATGGGTTAAGGAACGTTTGGTGTTGGAAATTATGTTGACTTCCCAAGAAAGGCTGCAATTGTTGGTTGGTTGTAATGCTCGTGTTGTGGACTACATCGTCAATGGGAAATTGTGTACCCCAAATTCTAGCAATCAGGTTGTTAATACTTTATGGAGAAGTTTGAAAGATTGTGTTGTGCCTATGAATCATGAGACTGGAATTAATTAGAAGGGGAAGCATCATAGAATCAGTAGGGTGTATAATCTTCTCCTGCACAATGAAACTCTTTCTTCTTTTCCTTGGGCTAAAGCATGTTGGACTTCTCATTCCCCTGCTAAAGATAACATATTCTTCTAGAGAATTTTGCATAAGGCTAGTCTGACTAGAGATAGATTGCTATTCACTGGTTTGGTAACTAATCACCTTTGCCTCTTCTGTAACTTGTACCCTGAATCAGTTGACCATTTATTCTTTGATTGTGAATTCTTATCTAACATGATATCTTCCCTGATGATTAAAGTTGGCATATCTTGCTTTTGTGGCAACTCGTCTTCTAACTGGAATGTGCTGAAAATGGTGACGAGGTGGAGAACTAATGTCAACTACATAATCTTCTTTGTCCTTAAAAAATATCTTAGAACAGTTTAGTTAGAAAGGAACTCTCGATGCTTCTCAAGTGAAGCCTCTACTGCGCATCAGCTCTGGAATAAAGTTATGGTGAATATTGCCTATGGTATCAGGTTCTCCCGGCATCCATTCTATCCACATAATCATGCCTTTTGGAATCGATTCTTGAGGTTATGGGCTGCTTGGTGTGCAATCTTTGTCTGTGCATGCTTTGTGCATGTCTGCCCATCTTGTTTTGGTCCCGTTTGCCATTTCTGGTGTTGGATCTGTTACATGTCTAAGTTGGTCATTCTAGTGTAGTGTGTGTTTTCCTTGCTTGCTTTTGCTTTTTTGTTTGTTATTTTTCACGGCAATATCGTGTTTTTGTCGTGGTCTTCATTTTCCTTCAATAAACTCTGGTAGGGGTCCGGTCAACCTCGCTTGCCTTGCCGAAAATATCCATCCGAGCCACAGTCTCGGAATTCGACGAAACTAGTCCCATTGGATTCGTAATAGTTTATTATTATCGAATTTCAAATTTCGTAATGTGTGGAGTTATCATGAGGTCCTACGGTAAGTAAACGCGCTGAAATTTAAATCGAAAATTCAGTATAATAATAAGGTCCAAAAAGCTATCTTCTTCATACGATCGAATTTGGACTCAAAACCTTTTCCATTGTGTTCGTAATAGGGGTATAACATTACAAACGCCTAGCGGCATGCCTTGATAGGAGGTCGAGATTTTTAGCTCGATTTCAAGACGTTTGAATTCAAATTTAAATATAAATTTTATATTGTGACCAGTCAAATAATTCACTGTAGTTTGTGATTCAACACGTATCTGCCTTTTCAAACATGTGTTCTTCTTCATGAAACACTCGTCTTCTTCTTTCTGTTCCCAATCGTAGCCGAGCACCTTTGTATTGGAAAAAAGAAAATAAAATTAAAAGGAGAAATAATGAAGGGGAAAATGTTTTATCTCAGTAAAACAAGTTTGAAAATGGCCAAATTCAAATCGAAGAAAACTCCTCCTCTCTGAAAAGTCAATGTGAATTAATTATAAAAAAACCTAGATTTGTTTAATAAAAAAACTCTAGATCAAATTGTCGTCCAAGCGTCTGCACGGTCGAGTTCAAGCAAGGTTGAGGTGACATGGCAACGTCTGGTTCAGGCAAGGTACAAATTCAAGGAAGCGATGTCGAGTTAAGGGGAGGTAATGTCGAGTTGAGGTGAGGTGACGTCGAGTATAGATGAAGTAGCGTCGAGGCGAGAGGTCGAAGTGGTTGACTTGGCCGTATCAACGTGGATGCTGCGACATTCGTGAGCAAGGTTGAGTGGAATGTTCGAGCAGGAAGGCAGTGCTGGTTTGGGGACGAACTTTGGGTATGGGCTTCTTTGTCGTTTTTAAATTTGAATTTGTATTTTGATTTGAAAGGAAATGAATTTGAAAAGAAAAAATATATTATATTTGTAGTAAGATGTAAACAGTTCTGTCTTTTAATATATATTAGTTAGAAAGAATTTTATTTCAGCAAGGAACAAAATAGTTTTGTTTTTCATTTAATAAATAAATATATATACATATCCATATGCATGTTCTAATTTAAAACAGAAAATATATATATATATATATATATATATATATATATATAAAATTTTGGGAGGATAAAGAAATTTCAAGATGTTGTAGAGATTTTATAAAAGTTAGATCTTTGAAATCTATAGTTTATTTTTATAAAAGTATATTCATGGTTTCTATTTGAAAAAATATATATAATGATATAATAAATATCAAATGCACCTTTTAAATCTACTAGTTTATTTTAAAATAATTTATTATAGAGATTAATTTGTTTAACTTACTTATCTAATTATTTTATTTACCAAAAACATTTTATTAAAAGGAATTAGTTTAGAATTTAATGACTAGTTTAAAATAAAATCATTGGTTAATTAAATTTATTAAATGGACATCGATTGTTCGATTTATTCGAATATTAACAAAAATCATCTAATCTTTATACAAGGTCAAAAATAATGGAGAAACAAACCAGTTTGGATCGGATTGCAAATTGAAAGTTAAAGGTGAGTTAATCTCACTCATTTGGATTTCCTTTTAGATTTAAATAGTTAAATTTAAATTATTGGTTGAATGATTGAATTGACTAGATGTGGTATTATATACAGTAGTGTGTGTGTATTTATATATTGGAGTGATTGATTTCCAGCATTATATAACAGATGAGACCCTATGCACCCCGCATAATAGCGTATGACCCTTTATACCGCCATATCCCCCTTGAAGTGGGATTGGTATTTTATATTGTGCTAACATCTGTGGATGCAGGGAAACAGGTTGTAGGGATCCAATTGGATTCCTCATAATGTTGAATTTATTTTATGTGTAGTAATGTGATTTATGTGATAATCTGGGATGGATTATATTGATTTTATTGGGAATTGAAATTATTGAATGTTATGGCTTGGTTGAACATATGTTGGTATTTGAGAAAAATGTAATATATATAAAGTTCAGATTTTTAAAGAAAACAAAAAGGGAAATTTTTACATAAAATAATTATAGTGAAATACAAATAAATTAAAGGAATGAATTTAGAAAAGGGATAAAGGATTGATTTTTAATCCTACATTAAATTCAATAATGAAAAAAATAGGGATTTGAATAAATAGGAAGAGGATTTTACTTAAAATAAAGACTTAAGCAACATTGTTTGTAAAGTACGAAGAAATATATTTTAAAATTTAAGATTTGAAATGAGTTTGGGAAAATGAAAGGAGAATTTGAAATAAACTATGAAATTGGTATTTTCGATTTAAATAAGAATTTAAATCATAAATAAAGGTGTGAATATGGAACAAAGGAGTTTTGAAATAAATTTGGATAAGTAAAGGAATTTATTTTAAAATGGAGTTGGTTTTGAAAATCGATTTGAAACCTGGCTAAGTGTTGAAAACTATGAATAAGGAGAATGAGTTTGTGAAATTTATAAACAGGGTTTATAAATAGAGTGAAATATTTATTGGAGGATAATTTGAAAGTATAAATACATGATGGGAATTTATAAGGAAAGAGTGATTTGTTTTAAAAATAAATAGTGGCTTATTTTTAAAGGTGTGGAAAGCAAAGTGTATTTCCCTGAAAAGCCAAGTATGTTTTCAAAGCAGATTTTCAAGTATAAGTTAGAGGTTTTAAATTGGTTTTAAAAGAATGTTTTGAAAGAAAGGTATTATTTAGTGGTTTAAAAAATTTTAAAAGTAATTTTATTAAGTTAATTATGTAGTAAATTATTTTAAAGTTTAAATTGGTATTATGATTTAAAAGATAATTATTAATATTTATATTTTATAAAGTAGCTTTATTTTAAAAAGTAGTTGAACTAAAGTTTTTATTTGGGAATTAGTACTGAATTTCATAACTTTATTTTGAACAAGTGTTTTGAGTAGTTTTATTTTAAGTGTTTAAAGTATATATATTTTTGGATAAGTGATTTAAATTATTTAAAAATATAAAGTATCAAGACTTGGTGATTTTCAGTGGAAATAAAACAATTGGCTGGAAATTTAATCCCTGAGAGAAAAAGTGTTTTAAAAACTATTTTCAAAGGGTTGAAGTGTAGAAAAATATCTTGCGAAGATATTTTGAAATAAATAATTTGGAAATTAATTAAATCTGATGGTTGTTTGTGGATGTTATTTGATAGTTAAATAACCGACTATCAATATTGGCCAATGCACTGATCGTTTCGAAGAGACCGGGATCGGGATTATTTTTTCGAAAACCACTTTGATCCGGTTTGAACGTTTTCGTGAGGAAGACAAGAGTTTGGCGTCGAAGATGAATCAGTGAAGTGCAATGGCTAATCGCTACTAATCCTGAGGGTGATTCCAAAATGGATGTAGTAGGAGTAGTGCCTTCGGTTCCGTTCGGACCTGGAACGGACTTGTATGGACGAATGCTATCAGAACATCGTCAGGAGGACGATGAGCATTCTAAGTTAATGTGTGCTAAAAAGGTAACGCATAACCTTGAGCCTCATTAACCGAGAATGGCTGAAACAGGGGAGGTGCACGCAAGGCTAAGTGGCAAGCAACCAATTAGGGTAAGGCCATCCTTGTCTAGATGTCCCTTTTTATTCGGCTGTGTGGGCGGTTGCTGATCTGAACCACAGAGTGATCTTATTCGGACTATCCAGTAAGGAGTAGCTTCGGTCTTGTATAGCAGGGGATCAGGGTTTATCCTCGGTACGGTGATCTAGACCACGTACTGTGATAGGCGGTACCTCAGTAGTCGTGCCATTGATGGAAATCCATTCTCCCTACGTGCCTTTACGGTTTTGATTAGAGAACCTAGTATTGCTGGAATTTAATATTGGTAACAATTTTGGCTATTTGAGTAAGTATTTGTATATAGACAATACTATAATATCAGAGGATTTGATACGAAAACTTTTTGGTATCGTAAGGTAAAAACCCGGTATATTTATTTGTGGCGTGGTCTTCCGAGATACCTTTGATTTTTAAAAGGATTGTTGAAAACTTTAATAATCCAATTGAGTGTATTTTCTCACGCTGGTTTTCCAGACTGACTCGGGTGTTATTTAACTATAATGCTCGGGTCAGACCGAGTATTATAGATACAGAAAAGGATGCTGTGGAGCTTAGGAGATGAGTTGGATGGCGAGACGTATCACACGTATGTGATGAATATTCCGCTGTGTATGATTAATTGCATAGTCAGTTTTGTGAGGACATGTTATGATAATTGTCCAGTTGTGTGCTATGAATTTTGTTAAACTCTGATTAGTCATTTATGTATTGTATATTGTTCCACTGCGATTGTGAGATTCTGATGTTGTTTCTATTTCTTCTTCTACCTCTTTCTTATTTAACCCTAATGGTTTGGTTTTTTGGCATTCGATTGTTCGGCATTTGATACAGTGGACGTATTAATGTCCATTTTCGGGCGTCGAAAAATTGGGTCGTTACATTTAGTATCAGAGCTGAAGGTTAAGCGAGAACCTTGGCTCTGTTGGGGATTACGCATTAGAAATAAAGTCCGTAGTACTCTAAAATGAGTTTGAGTGTATTAATAGATATATGCGCGTATTTGTTATTGAATATAAAAATTGTTTTATATTATGATGATTGGTTTATTGAGTAGTTTATGGATTCTAGTCAATAGTAGTAATTAACATTATTGACAGGGATCTCTAAACACTTGTGTAGAAAAATTCGACACGGTATTGTTTTAAATAGGGTAAATGAATATTTTTGCAAAATTATTTTTATATATAAAAGGAATAATTTTCGTAAATTATTATAGTTATATATGGTTGCTTGGTTGTTAGGAAGTGATAATATTAAATTATTATCATTGTTAAGTAGAAATTGAATGAGAAAATGAAATTATAACCAAGGTTAAGGAAATAAATTCATTAGTAGAATGAAATTTGAAATGTGAATTATAAATGGGATTTACACCTTGAGCTTCTAGAGAAATATTTGAGTAAAAATCAGAAGGTTTTGAAGTTTGAAAATTTAGGAAATTTAATATCCTTTGAGTTGAAAATGATTTTCAAAGGTTTTGGAAAAATAATGGTGATTTATTTGGGAAATATTTTTGAAATGGATATGAAATCTGGTGAGATTTGGAATATGAAAAAAAAAATTTGGAAAATGTTTTTGAAGGGATGAAAGCACTAAACACTTTTCGGTCGCTAGAAAATAATTCCAATGATGATTGCGACATCATTGGTGTTCATTTCAGAGTTTCCAAGGGAGGATTGCTACCTGAATGTTTTGAATTGGGAATGTTTGCGAAATTGAGTTTGATTTTGAAAATAGTTTGATTTTGGATATGATTGATTTCAAAAATGATTTTGAAATACTTAAGTGACCATCTAAACTCTGGACTCTTATCTAAAAATGGTTATGGAATATTAATAAGTTTAAAACTTATAAGGGTTTGAAAAAGATTAATTGGAGTGGGAATTAATTTGAACTAGGAGAAATAAAGGAAATGGGAAATTTAAGCCTAAGCAAGCTAAGTAAAATAGTGTTGAAATTGGTCAGAATAAGATTCATCTTGAAAAGGGTTAAATAAAAGTAAGTGCGAAAACAAAAGATGTTGGAAGATAAGCTAATTAAATTAAGTGAGTTGAAAGAGATTAGTGAATGGAATGGTGATAAGTTGGAAAACTTACAGAAGTTGAAAATATAAATTGAATCAAGTTAAATAAAAGTGAATTTAGAAAATGAATCTAAGTAAGTTAAATGGAATGGCCATTAAAATAAAATTATTAAGTTGGAAATAAACTTGTGAATGAACAAATTAGTTATAACAAAATGGGATTGAAACTGAATATGGGAATTTAGTTTGAATTATGTGAAATGGGAATTAGTCAAAATTGACTAAATAAGACAAAATTAAAATTAGTAAGTGGAACCAATTAAAGAAATGGTTAATTGAATATGGTTTGAGAGAAAAGTAAATAGAATTAAATATTTAAAATGAAAGGTAAATTGAATTCAGAATGGAATTAAAAATTTGCGTTAAATAAAAATCGGTACAAAAGCTTAAGTGGCAAAGTGAAACTAAATATAAGGAGTATATAGAATATTTACATTGAACTTAAGTAATGAATGGTGAAATTATCAAGTAAAAATTGGTATTGGAAAAAATATATTCCAAGTTGATATTTGAATGAAGATTAAGTAAAGAGTGAAATGGGATAATTGAGGATAGGAGTATTACGAATATTATTTATTCGCATAGCGATTTGATACAGATTCGAGCACAGAATTTTGAGATAGTTATATCGATCCGAGTTAGGATTTTTCCCTCGGTTTTCGACAGCGAACCCTGGATATGAATTTTTGATTGATTCTGAAAATTCTCTATCATAGTATATGGCTATGCAAGGAGAATGATGGTTTCTAATCAAAGAACCAGATCTGTGTCCGCACTAGGAAGTCTAGTGAACGATACTAGTTCGAAAGTGAAATTGTGTGATCGAGTAAGCGATCGGATTTGATATTGCATACGGATGATATGTATACATCATACGACTTAACTAGAACAAAATATTGAAATTTTGGAAAGAAAGTGAATAAAATGATTTTGGATTTTGTGATTGGACATTATTGCTAAGTGGGATATACAGGTGTTTTAAAAGCAAAAGGAAATTGTTTTGATTTCTAAAGATAAATTGAATTGACCGACAAAAAGGTACGCGTTTAAATTTTTGTATTAAATTTGATGATTTTCTGGTCTAGCCACTTGGCCTTTTGTTTTCTTTTGAAATCTGGAGGCTCGTAGAGTCATTTTGTAGTTGTACCGATCAAGCCGCACAAAGGATACACTGGCGAAATTTTTCAAAAATTTAGGGAGTAAGAAAATTTTGATAATTTAAAATTTGGTTTTAAATTTGAATTTGAATTGTTGAGTAAATAATGCTATTTGGAAACTATGCAAGATTTTGGAAAGATAGTAGAAGTGATAGTGGTCTTTAATAAAAAAAATTTGGCAAGTTGTTAAAACTGTTTGGTTTTAGGAGAATAGTAAACGGGTAATGGACCATTCTTCTTAACTAGTAATTTCGACGACGAAATTCTTTTAAGACAGGAGGAATGTTACGACTCGAAATTTTTGGACATTTGAAATTGGAATATTTAATTGATTTTAAATACTTGAAAGTTAGTTTAACTTGAATTTCAAATATCACTGTTTATTTGGGTAATTAAATTATTGAATTTAATAAGTGGAAATTGGGTAAAATATTGAATCTTGATTTTTAAGCTGGTTAAAAATATTTCAAAGGCTTGGAAAATTTATATTTATAATATTGGAGATAATAGAAGTTTTAAATTTGAGTTTGGAAGTGTTTTGCTCAGTTTTAAAGATATATCGTTTAAATCGTATTTAAAAATAGCCATCCGAGGAATGGTCTCGGAATTCAACAGAACCAGTCCTATTGGATCCATAATAGTATATTATTATCGGATTTCTAATTTCGTAGTGTTTAGAGTTATCTTGAGTCGTACGGTAAACAAACGCGCTAAAATTTAATTTGAAAATTCGGTATAATAATAAAGTCTAAAAAGCTATCTTATCCATACCATCGAATTTGGACTCGAAACCTTCTCCATTGTGTTCATAATAGGGGTATAACATTATGAACGCCTAGCGGCACGCCTCGATAGGAGGTCGATATTTTTAGCTCGATTTCGAGACGTTTGAATTCAAACTTAAATTTAAATTTTATATTATGACCAGTCAAACAATTCACTATAGCTTGTGATTCAACACGTACCTGCCTTTTCAAACATGTTCCTTCTTCGTGAAACATGCGTCTTCTTCTTTCTGTTCCTAATCATAGCCGAGAAACTTTGTATTGGAAAAAAAGAAAATAAAAATAAAAAGAGAAATAAAGAAGGGGAAAATGTTTTATCTCGGCAAAACAAGTTCGAAAATGGCCGAATTCAAATCGAAGCGAACCCCTCCTCTTTCAAAAATCGATTAGGAATTAATTATAAGAAAATCCTAGATCCGTTTAATAAAAAAAACTCTAGATCAAATTGTCGTCCAAGTGTTTGCACGGTCGAGTTCAGACAAGGTCGAGGTGATAAGGCAACGTCTTGTTTAGTCAAGGTACAAGTTCAAGGAAGCGATGTCGAGTTGAGGCGAGGTGATGTCGAGTTGAGGCGGGGTGTTGTCGAGTTGAGGCGAGGTGACACCGAGTTCAGACGAAGCAATGTCGAGGTGAGAGGTCAAAGTGGTTGACTTGGCCGTGTCAACGTGGAGGCGCTCGACATTCGTGAGCAAGGTCGAGTGGAATGTTCGAGTAGGAAGGCAGCGCTGGTTTGGACCGAACTTCGGGTATGCGCTTCTTTGTCGTTTTTAAATTTGAATTCGTATTTTGATTTGAAAAGAAATGAATTTGAAAAAATATATATATTATATTTGCAGTAAGACGTAAACAGTTTCGTCTTTTAATATATATATATATATATATATATATATATATATATATATATATAAGTTAGAAAGGATTTTATTTCAGTAAGGAATAAAATAATTTTTTTTTCATTTAATATATATATATATATATATATATATCCGCATGCATGTTCTAATTTAAAACAGAATATATATATATATGATTTTGGGAGGATATAGAAATTTCAAGATGTTGTAGAGATTTTATAAAAGTTAGATCTTCGAAATCTATAGTTTATTTTTATAAAAGCATATTTGTTGTTTCTATTTGAAAAACTAAATATATAATGATATAATAAATATCAAATGCACCTTTTAAATCTACTAGTTTATTTTAAAATAATTTATTATAGAGATTAATTTGTTTCACTTACTTATCTAATTATTAGTTACCAAAAACATTTTATTAAAAGGAATTCGTTTAGAATTTAATGTTTAGCTTAAAATAAAATCATTAGTTAATTAAATTTATTATGTAACAACCCTAGATTTTTGCATACAATTTAAATTTGACTTTATTTTATTCTAAAACTATTTTAAACTTTTTATATTTCAAACATTTCATTTTAAAATATAAATTTTAATTATTATATGAATTATAATTTCAAACTGGTATAAATTGAATATTTTCCTGAAAATGGAATTGTGGTCAAAACTGGTCAAACTTTGACTTTTAAATTTTAAATTAAAATATTTGAATTCTTAAATTTTATCTTTTATTTTGAAAATATATTTAATATCATGAATACTGCTTTTCGTTTCATTGAAATTTGACTTAAATTGTAAAAGTTATATTGTTTTCAATATTGTGTATATTGAGTTATTTAACAATATTCTTTGTTTTAATTTATAAAAAAATGACATCTTTATTTGATATATCTTATTCTAATTTGTGTATTTATGTTATATTACATATATTTTGACTTTTAAATATTTTTAAAGTGATAATAAATTTTTTCCAAAGCTTATTGAATTTATTTTCAATTTTAAAGCCTAGTTTCTATTTTCTTTGCTATTTTCTTCATTTAAATTATATTTAATTAAAATTTATTTATTTATTTTGTGAAGGCATGCTTATTTTGTGTTCTTATCTTTATTTTTAAATATTTTCCAAGTCCATATAATTTTTCCAAAATTTATTCTGTTTATTTTCAAATTTGCTTCACTAGTTTGCATTCTCTAAGCTATTTTCTTATTTTTACCTTATATAATTATTATTATTTTATTTATATTTTATATTTTGATGCATTTTAGAAATTTTACTGAAATTATTGTTATTCTCAGTAATTTAAACTTATATAAATAAACTAAAGATAATTTGAAAAGGTTTTGACTTTTGGTTTCCAATGGCTCTTTATTTTCCACCTTTTCACATTTAACATAACTTTTCATCAATTAGCCTTTACTATCCACATCCTTTAGCCGCATACTTCATTTACCATTTACGTACTTTATTTTCTCACTTCTGAAACAAAAAAAATTCGGCCTTGCTTTGAGGAGAAAGTTTGGGTAAAATCGTTTTCTCTTCTTTCTTTTGTTTACTTCTTATTGTTTGACATTGATTCGCACTTGATCTCCTTCATCATAGGTTCGGCCACCTCCATCTCCATGCCCTGCCGCCTCCACCATCACCTGAGAACACCTCCATCACCACCTCCTCTCTGGCCAAACCTCAAGCCGTGCCACCAATTTGATGATACTTCACCAAAAATCCAACAAAACTCCACTTTTTTTGTCCATAGGCGAGAAATCATCCACATCCACCACTTTCACCACCCATGGCCGCCACTAACACCACATTCACCACCTCCAGCACCACCTGGACTCTCTGCCACATCATCCCCTTGGACCCCACAGTGCAGGCCGTGCCCATACTAGCCTTGGCCGAGCGTTTTTTGACTTGAATCCATGTTATATTGCCTTGTAGTGTTAGCTTCATGCATACTTATGTTAGCACCATTTTCCCTAGGCTTGGACGACCCATATGAGTCCGCAACCAGATCCAAATACAATCTTTAGTCTTGTATTTTAATCCATAGCCAAGCCTAGGATAGTTGAAGACAAGTGCAAATACTTTGGAGATGTTTTGTACATTCAATTCCCATATTGTTTATCGTATTTGAATTTGAAGACTTATGTATATTATATTATTTTGTTTGACTTGTATTCAAGGGAATTAATACTTTGGCTCTTCCACTCATCTTTGTGTTGTGTTATCGTGCTTGTTTAGATCTCATTTGTGTATTCACGTTGTGTCTCCAGCTCAAACCAGTGAGTTATTCTCACCAGACAATATGGACATATATAACTAGTAAATTGACCCCTTTTGAATCTGTAAAATACATTATCATGTTACACCTGCTATATTATGATTATATGATGTTCACCCATGCTTAAACACCTGTTATAACATCTATTACTGTTATATTATGCTGTTCTATTATTTTTATCAGTTTATCACACTAAGTTCCCTTTAGATTAGAATCACTATGGGTTGAAATGATACATACCCGAACGGACTTTAGAATAGGGGAAAATCGTTATGGGCTGAAATGCTAGGCCTGAGCGATTTTCAATTTATTTCATTTACTTGGGACTGCGAGTTTGAAATGATAAAACTTGGATTTTTTTTGTAAATTATGGGTTGAAATGATATATTACCCGTATCACTTTACCTAGCGTAGAAAATTATATGCAGTCCCGTAGTTAAAATACGTTTTTCTAAAAAATTTAAAATATTTTAGAAATGTAAGTATTATAATATTTTGATTTAAAATTAATAAAAAAATAATTTTTGTAAAGTATTGTTGATTTTTCGGAAATTTATAAGTTAAATAAATTATGGAAAAGTTAGAAAATCTAAATGTAAGTTATTTTGGAAATTTTGATTTAATTATAATTGGAAATTAAATTAAATAAGAAATTATGATAAATTTATGATAATTTGAATTTAAAGTAAATTTAAAGTGATTTTTATAATATATTAATGATTTTTTTGAATAAAGTTAAAATGTGAAATGAATGATTATTTAAGTTGAAATTTTGAAATATAACCAAAATGAGAATTTGTGAATTTGGCTTAAAAGTGAATTTTGGGTTAAGTTAATAAAAATGGAATTAAATTATATTTGAAATTTTAAAATTAAGTGTTAAGTTGAGATTTAATGTAATGAGTTTAAATTTGAATGTTGAAATTTAATAAGTGAATTATTAATAAATATTGATTTTTGAAAGGAAATTTAACTTTATAAAATCATGAATTTAAGGAAAATTAAGTGATGATTATAAATGTGAAATGTATGATTTTATAAGTTAAAAATGATTTAAATAAAAATATATGTGTTTGAGAAAATCTATTGAATATTTGAAGTTAATTAACAGCATTTTTAAATGTTGTCTTTTGTTAAATTGAATTGTTTAATGTAACTTTCTCTTGCATTTTCCAAATGCTGCGAAAGTTGAATTTTCATTGTTTAAATAAATTTAAGTGAATAAATGAACATTGAAAATTTTAAATTTTTGGAATTTGATAATTTAATTATTAAATGTAATAACTTCATTTTTTGATTTAAAATGAAGTAATTTGTTTTGAAATATAAACTATTTTGAAATGTGCGTTGAAATGGTATTTTAAATAAAATGATTGTGGTTATGAAAAGATATGATATTTTGATATATTTAAATGATTTGAAATGTGGTTTTGAAAAGATGTGATATTTTGATATATTAAAAAGATTCGAAATGTGGCTTTGAAAAGATATGATATTTTGATATATTAAAAAGATTTGAAATGTGGTTTTGAAAAGATATGATATTTTAATATATTAAAAAGATTTGAAATGTGTTTTTGAAAAGATATGATATCTTGATATATTAAAAATATTTGAAATGTGGTTTTGAAAAGATATCATATTTTGAGATCTTAAAATGATTTGAAATGTGGTTTTGAAAAGATATAATATGTTGATATATTAAAATGATTTGAAATGTGGTTTTGAAAAGATATGATATTTTGATATTAAAATGATTTGAAATGAAGTTTTGAAAGATATGATATTTTGATATTAAAATGATTTGAAGATGAAGATTTGAAAGATATGATATTTTGATATTAAAATGATTGTTATTAAAATGATTTGAAAAGAAGTTTTGGAAGATATGATATTTTGATATTAAAATGATTTGAAGATGAAGTTTTAAAAGATATGATATTTTGATATTAAAATGATTTGAAATGGAGTTTTGAAAGATATGATATTTTGATCTTAAAATGATTTGAAAAGAAGTTCTGAAAGATATGATAGTTTGGAAATGAAGCTTTGAAAGGTTATGATATTTTAATATATTAAAATGATCTGAAAGGAAGTTTTGAATGGATATGATAATTTAATATATTGAAATGGTTAGAAAAACTTGATATTTATTTTGATAAATATTTGAATTTGAAAGATATGGTATTTTGGTATATTGAAATGGTTTGGAAATGATTTAATCTTTATTTTGATAAAGATTTGGATTGAAATCATATCTATATTTTAAGTATAAAATATTATTTTAAAGTTATAACCACGGGTTATAATAACGATTGGTTGGCAAAGAGACCGGGATCGGATATGAACATTCTCTCTGTCGATAGAAAACCAGTTTGACTAACCATGTATGCGGTGGAGATTTCAGAATGAAGTAGGATGGTGGCGACATTCTTGAGGTATGTTATGTGGACCCAACTCCCATGAGTTGGCTTAAGGTGGTTAAAACAGGAGCGATCTCGGGCCAAAAGGGGTAGCTCCTCTGGTCGGACGCATTTCTTCGATACCATACTATTACTTGTGATTGTATGGGCGCCCCTTCGATTTTGGGAATGTGTTCCGAGGTGGGCGTATGTGGCTGCTGCGTTACCACCAGCCCGTGTGCGTAATTGGTATATCTACCCTGGCATTGCCTTGTGTGCCGTGTCACCTACCATATCGAGCCTTTACTACGAGTTTCTATTTGTGTCGTACCTATGCAGTATCTTCTCATAGTCTCCCGATCAGGAGATATGCATGTACCGTATAGACTGTGTTAAGGGGAATATTGGGTCACTCCTTAACGCTATTTAAAAGTATGTTTATTTTACTGATAGACACTATTGTAATAGCGGAATATACTACATAGTAAATAGTTTAACGGATCCTTAAAGGATGGGCGGTCCCAAGCATCTTCTAAGTTACTTGTACCTTTACTACAGTTCACTTGAGTTGGTTTACATTTTATAAGTATGTATGTCCTGACTCGAGTGTTTGTATTTTTATTTACGCTCCGGTCAGCCTGAGTATTCACGGATTTGGATTTCCTCTGGAGATTGGAATCGCTGGAGATTATCTGTTTGTCTAGTTTTATCTTTTCAATCTGTTGGTCCTTTTCAGCTCTTGTATTAGTATACTTCTATGTATTGAGACTTCTTTTATACTTTATTTCTTCTGTTCTATCTTATGTAATTCTGATATTTTCGTAGTAGCTTCATGAAGTGCTATTTCTTTTACTTCTGCTGCACTATTATTACTCTGTGTCTGTGATCTGTGATTTTATTTACTATATATTCTAAGATTTTCCAAATTTTTATTTACAACGCGGTATTTTGAGCAATTCAATTTCGGCATGAGTGTCTACCTATACACTTATAATGAATGCGAATGGTTGAAAATATCGGGCTGTTACATTTGGTATCAGAGCTTTGGCTTTGAGGCAAAACTTAGAATGTTTGGTAAATTTAGTTACAGAATCACTTTCATCCAAACTTGAATCTCTTCCTCTTTGATTCAAATTTCATTTGAATTTTGGAACGTTCCCGACGGTTCCAGAATTCATTCGTGTCCCTCATTGTTCATCTCCTTTGATTCTGGAGTATCCCATAACTCCACTTCGAATGAGCCTTATAGTGAATTGGCGATTCCACCAATCTCAAAAAAAAATCATTTGTAAAAGGGGAAGCTCCTTTACAGTTAGCATCGATTCACCAGAGATTTATATCTATCCTTGGTTTAGATGTACTATCTTTTGTTATTCCAAACTCTATCTATTGAGATCGAATGTAGGTTTACCCTAGAAAAATCCACATTGATCTTACTCTTGAAGTCACGGTTGACCCTGTTAAGGTAGCCCACGATTTACTTAAGCTTACCCATCTCCCTACTCTGTTATTTAATCATCTTGTCTTTTGCTTCCAATCTATTCTTCCAAACATTCTGAATTGTATATGTAAATCTATATTTTGTTTTATATATTGTGTTGTTTGAGTTGTTGATGTTGATTTGGGTTTTCGATTTGATTCGCCTGATCAACGCTATCGATAGGATTTCTAAAACACATTGACAGAACAAACTGACACAATATTATTCTAAAGTTTGGTAATGAAATAAATTTAGATATATAAGTAAAGTTAAGGAACTTTATAAATTGATTTAAATTAATCATTTGAAATGTTAATACTTGATTTATCATTTATTGTTCTATAAATGAATTTATAAATAGCTGTTTATAAATTTATTTAGGAACTGAAATGAGTTTAAAACAAGTAATTTGAGAATTTAATTTTCGATGGTTTCAAAACTTGTGTTTAAAGTTTAAAAGGGGTATATTATTTAAAGTATTTTCTAATAGAAATTTATTTTCAAGGAATTTTAAAGTTTAAAATCAGTGCTCTTCTCTTTGTCGTTGGAAAATAACTTCGGTAATGACCGCGGCATCATTGACGTTTATTTTCGAGTTTCGAAGTGAAGAGACCATTCTGTAGTCTTGCAACAGTTTTGTTTTGAAAAATTTAATTGATTTGAATTTCTAAAATGAGATTGGATTTATAATATATATAGATATATGATTTAAATATGATTTGACATATTATGTATATATATTTTTTTATCTCTAAATGGTTTGAAGGAATCGAAAATTTTATTCTTAAACTTTATCTTAAAAAAATCATTTCAATTATAAAAAGAAAATCAAAATTTTAGATAAATTATTCAAACTTGAGATGAGGGAATTAGAAAGTTTTATTTGTATAATACTCAATTGCATTTGAATATAACTTACCCAAATTATACAGAAGCTAACAATGTAATTGGATAATGTACAATATAAAAATATTTTCTAAATAAAATTTGGATGGTTAAAATAAATGTTATACACTTAAATTTTAGTTATAAAATGATTAACATGAGTAAATAAAATAAAAGGTTAATTGAATAATTTACAGTATAAAATGATGATTAATGGAAGTAACAATAAACTAAAGCAGTTATAATAAGAGTAAGTATAATGGGAATTTTTGTTAAAATATATTCAGAGGAATAAATTTAACTTTAAATAGGAATAAAGATGAATTAAATTTAAGTACAGTATGAGTATAATGAATGATTATTTTTCAAATCCATGATCTTAGAAATTGTTAATTTAAGATGATTAGAAGATAAGATAATAAAATCTGAGATAGTTAAGATTTATTTAACTTGTGTAAAAATTAGTTATCTATTTAAGCTGAAATTTCCATGGTTTCTAACCTATTATCTTATTTATTTTTTCAAGCTATCGTTTGGTTGTCCTTATTTTCCATATCTTGCTTCAGGCTGGTGTAGGCATTTTTCTATAATTTTTTCTGTTTAGAAATCTTTCTATAATCTTTGATAATATCCACCTTTTTAAACTTACCTATAACAATAGTTATCAGGTATAATTTCAATCTCCTTGTCATCTTGTCCTAATCTTATTTCACTTTATCTTTTTCTGCGCTTTCCAGTACCTTATTCCTTTTCGGGGACGAAAAGTTTTGAGTGCGGGAGAGTGTAACAACCCTAGATTTTTGCATATAATTTAAATTTGACTTTATTTTATTTTGAAATTATTTTAAACTTATTTTATTTCAAACATTTCATTTTAAAATATAAATTTTGATTATTATATGAATTATAATTTCAAATTGGTATAAATTGAATATTTTCCTGAAAAATGGAATTATGGTGAAAACTGTTCAAACTTTGACTTTTAAATTTTAAATTTAAATATTTGAATTCTTATATTTTATCTTTTATTTCTATAATAGATTTAATATCATGAATACTGCTTTTCGTTTCGTTGAAATTTGATTTAAATTGTAAAAGTTATAATGTTTTCAATATTGTGTATATTGAGTTATTTAACAATATTCTTTGTTTTAATTTATAAAAAAATGACATCTTTATTTGGTATATCTTATTCTAATTTGTGTATTTATGTTATATTACATATATTTTGACTTTTAAATATTTTTAAAGTGATAATAAATTTTTTCCAAAGCTTATTGAATTTATTTTCAACTTTAAAGCCTAGTTTCTATTTTCTTTGCTATTTTCTTCATTTAAATTATATTTAATTAAAATTTATTTATTTATTTTGTGAAGGCATGTTTATTTTGTGTTCTTATCTTTATTTTTGAATATTTTCCAAGTCCATATAATTTTTCCAAAATTTATTCTGTTTATTTTCAAATTTGCTTGACTAGTTTGCATTTTCTGAGCTATTTTCTTATTTTTACCTTATATAATTATTATTTATTTATCCATATTTTATATTTTGTTGAATTTTCAAAATTTTACTGAAATTATTATTATTCTCAGTAATTTAAACTTATATAAATAAATTAAAGGTAATTTGAAAAGGTTTTGACTTTTAGTTTCTAATAGCTCTTTATTTTCCACCTTTTCACATTTAACATAACTTTTCATCAATTAGCCTTTACTATCCACATCCTTAAGCCGCATACTTCATTTAGCATTCACGTACTTTCATTTCTCACTTCTGAAACAAAAAAATTTTAGCCTTTCTTTGAGGAGAAAGTTTGGGTAAAATCTTTTTCTCTTCTTTGTTTTGTTTACTTCTTATTGTTTGACATTGATTTGCACTTGATCTCCTTCATCATAGGTTCGTCCACCTCCATCTCCATGCCCTTCCGCCTCCACCATCACCTGAGAACACCTCCATCACCACCTCCTCTCTGGCCAAACCCCAAGCCGTGCCACTAATTTGATGATACTTCACCAAAAATCCAACAAAACTCCACTTTTTTGTCCATAACCGAGCAATCATCCACATCCACCACTTTCACCACCCATGGCCTCCACTAACACCACCTCCACCACCTCCAGAACCACCTGGACTCTCGGCCACGTCATCTCCTTGGACCCCAAAGTGAGGGTCGTGCCCATACTAGCCTTGGCCGAGCCTTGTTTTGACTTGAATCCATGTTATATTGCCTTGTAGTGTTAGCTTCACGCATACTTATGTTAGCACTATTTTCCCTAGGCTAGACCGACCCATATGAGTACACTACCAGATCCAAACACAAGCTTTAGTCAAGTATTTAATCCATAACCGAGCCTAGGATAGTTGAAGACAAGTGCAAATACTTTGGAGATGTTTTGTACATTCAATTCTCACATTGTTTATCGTATTTGAATTTGAAAACTTGTGTATATTATATTGTTTTGTTTGACTTGTATTCAAGGGAATTGATACTTTGGCTCTTCCATTCATCTTTATGTCGTGTTATCGTGCTTGTTTAGATCTCATTTGTGCATTCATCATTGTGTCTCCAGCTCAAACCAGTGAGTTATTCTCACCAGACAATATGCACATATATAACTAGTAAATTGACCCCCTTTGAATCTGTAAAATACATTATCATGTTACACCTGCTATATTATGATTATATGATGTTCAACCATGCTTAAACACCTGTTATAACATATGTTCCTATTATATTATGTTGTTCTGTTATTTTTATTAGTTTATCACACTGCAAGTTCCCTTTAGATTAGAATTACTATGGGTTGAAAGGATACATACCAGAACGGACTTTCGAATAGGGAAAATCATTATGGGTTGAAATGGTAGGCTTGAGCGATTTTCAATTTATTTCATTTACTTGGGACTGCGGGTTTGAAATGATAAAACCCGGATTTTCTTTGTAAATTACGGGTTGAAATGATATATTACCCGTATCACTTTATCTAGCGTAGAAAATTATATACAGGCCCGTAGTTAAAATATGCTTTTCTAAAAAATTTAAAATATTTTAGAAATGTAATTATTATAATATTTTGATTTAAAATTAATAAAAAATAATTTTTGTAAAGTATTATTGATTTTTTGAAAATTTATAAGTTAAATAAATTATGGAAAAGTTAGAAAATCTAAATGTAAGTTATTTTGGAAATTTTGATTTAATTATAATTGGAAATTAAATTAAATATGAAATTATGATAAATTTATGATAGATTGAATTTAAAGTGAATTTAAAGTGATTTTTATAATATATTAATGATTTTTTTGAATAAAGTTAAAATGTGAAATGAACGATTATTTAAGTTGAAATTTTGAAATATAACCAAAATGAGAATTTGTGTATTTGGCTTAAAAGTGAATTTTAAGTTAAGTTAATAAAAATGGAATCAAATTATATTTGAAATTTTAAAATTAAGTGTAAAGTTGAAATTTAATGTAATGAATTTAAATTTGAATGTTGAAATTTAATAAGTGAATTATTAATAAATATTGATTTTTGAAAGGAAATTTAACTTTATAAAATCATGAATTTAAGGAAAATTAAATGATGATTATAAATGTGAAATGTATGATTTTATAATAAAAATGATTTAAATAAAAATATATGTCTTTGAGAAATTCTATTGAATATTTGAAGTTAATTAACAACATTTTTAAATGCTGTCTTTTGTTAAGTTGAATTGTTTTGAATGTAACTTTCTGTAGCATTTTCCAAATACTGTGAAAGTTGAATTTTCATTGTTTTAATAAATTTAAGTGAATAAATGAACATTGAAAAGCTTAAATTATTGGAATTTAATAATTTAATTATTAAATGTAATAACTTTATTTTTTTGATTTAAAATGAAGTAATTTGTTTTGAAATATAAACTATTTTGAAATGTGTGTTGAAATGGTATTTTAAATAAGATGAATGTGGTTGCGAAAAGATATGATATTTTGATATATTAAAATGATTTGAAATGTGGTTTTGAAAAGAAATGATATTTTGATATATTAAAATGATTTGAAATGTGGCTTTGAAAAGATATGATATTTTGATATATAAAAAAGATTCGAAATGTGGTTTTGAAAAGGTATGATATTTTGATATATTAAAATGATTTGAAATGTGGTTTTGAAAAGATCTGATATTTTGATATATTAAAATGATTTGAAATGTGGTTTTGAAAAGATATGATATTTTGATATATTAAAATGATTTTAAATGTAGTTTTGAAAGATATGATATTTTGATATTAAAATGATTTGAAGATGAAGTTTTGAAAGATATGATATTTTGATATTAAAATGATTGATATTAAAATGATTTGAAATGAAGTTTTGAAAGATATGATATTTTGATATTAAAATGATTTGAAGATGAAGTTTTGAAAGATATGCTATTTTGATATTAAAATGATTTGAAATGGAGTTTTGAAAGATATGATATTTTGATATTTAAATGATTTGAAAAGAAGTTCTGAAAGATATGATATTTTGGAAATGAAGCTTTGAAAGGTTATGATATTTTAATATATTAAAATGATTTGAAAGGTAGTTTTGAAAGGATATGATAATTTAATATATTGAAATGGTTAGAAATGACTTGATATTTTATTTGATAAATATTTCAATTTGAAAGATATGATATGTTGATATATTGAAATGGTTTGGAAATGATTTAATCTTTATTTTGATAAAGATTTGGATTGAAATGATATCTATATTTTAAGTATAAAATATTATTTTAAAGTTATAACCAATAACGATTGGTTAGCAAAGAGACCGAGATCGGATATGGGCATACTCTCTATCGATACCGAAAACCACTTTGACTAACCGTGTACGCGATGGAGATTTCAGAATGAAGTAGGATGGTGGCAACGTTCTTGAGGTATGTTACGTGGAACCAACTCCCGTGAGTTGGCTTAAGATGGATAAAAAAGGAGCGGTCTCGGGCCAAAAGGGGTAGCTCCTCTGGTCGGACGCATTTCTTCGATATCATGCTATCACTTTTGATTATTTGGGTGCCCCTCCGATTTTGGGAATGTGTTCCGAGGTGGGCGTATGTGGCTGCTGCGTTACCACTAGCCCGTGTGTGTAATTGGTATATCTACCATGGCATTGCCTTGTGTGCCATGTCACCTACCATATCGAGCCTTTACTACGAGTTTCTATTTGTGTCGTACCTATGCAGTATCTTCTCATAGTCTCCCGATCAGGAGATATGCAGGTACTGTATAGACTGTGTTAAGGGGAATATTGGGTCACTCCTTAATGCTATTTAAAAGTATGTTTATTTTACTGATAGACACTATTATAATAGCGCAATATACTACATAGTAAATAATTTAACGGATCCTTAGAGGATGGGAGGTCCCAAGCATCTTCTAAGTTACTTGTACCTTTACTACAGTTCACTTGAGTTGGTTTACATTGTATAAGTATGTATGTCCTGACTCGAGTGTTTGTATTTTTATTTACGCTCGGGTCAACCTGCGTATTCACAGATTTGGATTTCCACTTTCTGGAGATTGGAATCGCTGGTGATTATCTGCTTGTCTAGTTTTATCTTTTCATTCCGTTGGTCCTTTTCGACTCTTGTTTTAGTAGACTTCTATGTTTTGAGACTTCTTTTATACTTTATTTCTTCTTTTGTATCTTATGTAACTCTGATATATTTTCATAGTAGCTTCATGAACTACTATTTCTTTTACTTCCGATGCACTATTATTGCTCTGTGTCTGTGATCTGTGATTTTATTTACTGTATATTCTGAGATTTGCCAAATTTTTATTTACAACTCGGTATTTTGAGCAATTCAATTCCAGCATGAGTGTCTACCTATACACTTATAATGGATGCGAATGGTTGTAAATATTGGGCTGTTACATATTAAATGGAAATTGATTGTTCAATTTATTCGAATATTAATAAAAATCGTCTAATGTTTCTGCAAGGCCGAAAATAATGGAGAAATAAGCCGCTTTGGATCGGATTGCAAATTGAAAGTCAAAGGTGAGTTAATCTCACTCATTTGGATTTCCATTTAAATTTGAATAGTTAAATTTAAATTATTGGTTGAATGATTGAATTGACTGGATGTCGTATTATATATAGTAGTGTGTGTGTATATATATATTGTAGTGATTGATTTCCCGCATTATATAGCGGATGAGATATTATGCGCCCTGCATAATAGCGGATGATCCATTATACCGCGATATCCCCCTCGAAGTGGTATTGGTATTTTATATTGTGCTAACATCTATGGATGCAAGGAAACAAGTTGGAGGGATCCAACTGGATTCCTCAAAATGTTGAATTTATTTTATATTCAGTAATGTGATAATCTGGGATGGATTATATTGCTTTTATTGCGATTTGAAATTATTGAATGTTATGGCTTGGTTGAACATATGTTGGTATTTGAGAAAAATGAAATATATATATATAAAGTTTGGATTTTTAAAGAAACCAAAAGGGAAAATTTTTAAGTAAAATAATTATGTTGAAATCCAAATAAATTAAAGGAATGGATTTGAAAAGGGGATAAAGGATTGATTTTTAATCTTATACATTAAATTCAATGATGAAAAAAAATAAAGGGACTTGAATAAATGGGAAAAGGATTTTAATTAAAATAAAAACTTAAGAAATATTGTTTGTAAAGTACGAAGAAATATATTTTAAAATTTTAGATTTGAAATGAGTTTAGGAAAATAAAAGGAGAATTTGAAATAATGTATGAAATTGGTATTTCCGATTTAAATAAGAATTTAAATCATAAATAAAGGTGTGAATATGGGATAAATGAGTTTTGAAATAAATTTGGATAAGTAAAGAAATTTATTTTAAAATGGAGTTGGTTTTGGAAATCGATTTGAAAACCGACTAAGTGTTAAAAACTGTGAATAAGGAGAATGAGTTTGTGAAATTTATAAACATGGTTTATAAATAAAGAGAAATATTTATGAAAGGATAATTTGAAAGTATAAATTCAGGATGGGAATTTATAAGGAAAGGGTGATTAGATTTAAAAATAAATAGTGGTTTATTTTTAAAGGTGTGGAAAGTATTTCTTTGAAAAGCCATGTATGTTTTCAAAGCAGATTTTCAAGTATAAGTTAGAGGTTTTAAATTGGTTTTAAAAGAATGTTTTGAAAGAAAATTATTATCTAGTGGTTTTAAAATTTTTAAAAGTAAATATTTATTAAGTTAATTATATAGTAAATTATTTTAAATTTTAAATTGGTATTATGATTTAAAAGATAATTATTAATATTTATATTTTATAAAGTAGCTTTATTTCAAAAAGTAGTTTAATTAAAGTTTTTATTTGGGAATTAGTACTGAATTTCATAACTTTATTTTGGACAAGTCTTTTGAGTAGTTTTATTAAGTGTTTAAAGTATGTATATTTTTGGATAAGTGATTTAAATTATTTAAAAATATAAAGTATCAAGACTTAGTGATTTTCAGTGGAAATAAAACAATTGGCTGGAAATTTAATCCGTGAGAGAAAAAGTGTTTTGAAAACTATTTTCAAAAGGTTGAAGTGTTGAAAAATATCTTGCGAAGATATTTTGAAATAAATAATTTGAAAATTATTTAAATCTGATGGTTGTTTATGGATGTTATTTGATAGTTAAATAACCAGCTATCAATATTGGCCAATGCGCTGATCGTTTCGAAGAGACTGGGATCGGGACTAATTTTCCGCAAACCACTTCGATCCGATTTGAACGTTTTCATGAGGAAGACAAGAGTTTGGAGTGGAAGATGAAGCAGTGAAGTGCAAGGGCTAATCGCTACTAATCCTGAGGGTGATTCCAAAATGGATGTAGTAGGAGTAGTGCCTTCGGTTCCGTTCGGACCTGGAACGGACTTGTATGGACGAATGATATCAGAACATCGTCAGGGGGATGATGAGCAATCTAAGTGAATGTGTGCTAAAAAGGTAACGCATAGCCTCAAGCCTCATTAACCGAGAATGGCTAAAACAGTGGAGGTGCATGCAAGGCTAAGTGGCTAGCAACCAATTTGGGTAAGGTCATCCCTGTCTAGATGTCCCTTTTTATTCGGCTGTGTGGGCGGTTGTTGATCCCAATCGTTGGGTGATCTTATTCGGACTATCCAGCAAGGGGTAGCTCCGGTCTTGTGTAGCAGAGGATCAGGGTGGATCCTCGGTACGGTGATCTAGACCACGTACTATGACGGGCAGTACCCCAGTAGCCCTGCCATTGATGGAAATCCATTCTCCCAACGTGCCTTTACGGTTTTGATTATAGAACCTAGTATTGCTAGAATTTAATAATGGTAACAATTTCGGCTATTTGAATAAGTTTTTATATACAGACACTACTATAATATCAGAGGATTTGACACGAAAATGTTTTGGTTATCGTAAGCTAAAAACCTGACATGTTTATTTGTGGCGTGGTCGTATGAGATACCTTTGATTTTTAAAAGGATTTTTGAAAACTTTAATAATCCAATTAAGTTTATTTTCTCACATTGGTTTTCCAGACTGACTCGGGTGTTATTTAACTATAATGCTCGGGTCAGACCGAGTATTATAGATACAGGAAAGGATGCTGTGGAGCTCAGAAGACGAGTTGGATGGCGAGACGTATCACACGTATTTGATGAATATTCCGTTGTGTGTGATTAACTGCATAGTCAGTTTTGTGAGGACAGGTTATGATAACTGTCCAGTTGTGTGCTATGAATTTTTTTTAAACTCTGATGTTGTAATGTATAAACTGATATAGTTCTTTTTTTTTAAAGATTAGTCATTTATCTATTATATATTATTCTGCTGCGATTGTGAGATTCTGATATTGTTTCTATTTCTTATTCTACCTCCTTCTTCTTCAACCCTAATGGCTCGGTTTTTCGGCATTCAATCGTTCGGCATTTGATACAATGGACGTATTAATGTTGATTTTTGAGCGTCGAAAAATCAGGTTGTTACACGTAACTCATCTCATTTTCGTTCATCTCTAGCCTCGAAAGGTGAACAATCACTCACGATTATCGTTCTTATATTTATTGAGTTTGATTTCAATTGAAATATGCTGCTGATAGTTATTTACATTACTATATATATGCTATTATCTGTATCTATTCACCTGTGACATCTGACATCATTATCTGTTACTTATTGATGATATATGTCTATTGTATTATTATCATGTCTTTTATCACTCTGCAGGTTCCCTGTTAGTATAGAATTCCCTATGGGTTGAAATGATACATACCCGAACGATCTGTGGAATAGGAGAAAATCGTTATGGGTTGAAATGAAACCTAAGCGATTTTCAGTTATTGAATTTGGGATTGCAGGTTGAAATGATATATACCCGTATATATTTAAATTGCGGATTGAAATGATAAATATCCGTATCACTTGACCATAGGATAGAAAATTATATATAGACACCGTTGGTCAATATATATATTTTGAAATAATTTCCAAGGTTTTGAAATGAATATTTTGGTTTTAGAAAATATTGATTTTAAGATATATATATATATATCCGTGTGTGTGTGTGTGTGCGTGTGTTATTTTTATAAAGGTTTTAAATTTTGATTTTTAAAATTACATGTTTTGAAATTTTAAAAATATAAGTCAGTTTTTGAATGATAAATTTTAATATTTTACTTACAATTTTACTACTTTAAATATATATATATATATAATAAGTTAATAATAAGATTTGATTTATTAAAGTTGATTTAATATAGTTGATTTAATTAATATATAATATGTTTAAGTATTTATTTAAAAATTTATATTTTCAAATATAGAGATTATAATGATTTAATAAATTCAAGTTGGAAAGAGAAATAGAAATGGGTTTGAAATTGAAGAATTATACTCAAATAAGTTTGATATGAAATTTATTAGGTTTGGGATTTTGAAGATATGATTTTATAACTTGATTTTTGACTAAAAGTGATTTAAATGAGTATTTCAAATTTACATAAATTGAGATGGTATATTTAGTTTTATTTAAATTTGAAATTTGAAGTTTTATTTAAATGCTATTTGAATGATTAAGTTAATATTTCAAAATAAATAATAGTAAAATGAATTTGATATATACATATGAAATCATCAAATCTAGTTCTGAAATGTTTGAATATTTGAAGCTTTGAAATTTATTGAAATCGAAATGGTTTATTTTGTGGATTAAAAAAATCTGTATTTAAAATGGATTTAATTTTACATGGTTTATTGAGAAACTGAATTGAGTTGAAATTGATGAATTGAGTTGAAATTGATGAATTGAGATTGAAGTAAATTTGAATTTTGAATTCGAGTTGATTTTAATCGAGTTGTGAAATTTGAGGAAACTATTTTATTGTATAAAGTATTTTTAAAATTATATTTAAAACTGTTTATATATTTTAATATAAATTATTTTAATATACGCTATTTTTAATATAAACTATTTTATTTTATAAACTATTTTACTTTATACACTATTTTAATATCAAAATCAGTTAAGTGGGAAGTGTTGTGGTTTCCATAGTATTATGTATTCTAAATTATGATTTCCAAAGTGTTGTGGTTTTCTATAGTATTATGATTTCGAAATTATGATTTCCAAAGTGTTATGATTTCCAAAGATTATGATTTCTAATTATGATTTCCAAAGTATTATGACTTGGAAAGTATTATGATTTCTAATTATGATTTCCAAAGTATTATGACTTGGAAAGTATTATGATTTCTTCCAAAGTGTTATGGTTTCCAAATTATTATGATTTCTAAAGTGTTATGGTTTTAGAAGCTTTATAATTTCGAAAGTGTTATAACTTTGAAGTGCTATAATTTTTGGAAATGGATGTATTTGAAATAGAAAACATATCGTATTTGATTTTGAAATGGAAATGATATCGTACTGATATGGTTTTGAAATGGCAAGGACATTTTGGTTTTGAAGTATCAACTATTTTGAAATGACCGCGATGTTATAATAACATTTGGTTGTTAAAGAGACCGGGAACGGATATTGTCATACTCTCTGCCAATACCGAAAACCACTTTAACAACAGTGTATGCGGTAGAGATTCTAGAATGAAGTAGGATGGCGGCGACGTCCTATTGAGGTATATACATGGACCCGACTCCCGTGAGTTGGCATAAGGTGGCTAAAACAGGAGCAATCGACGGGCCAAGTGAGATCGCTCCTCCGAGCGGACACACTAATTCGTATGTCATTCTATTACTTTGTGATTGATTTGGTGCGCACCTTTGATTTGGGAGTGTTTCTCAAGGTGGGCGGTAGTTGCTTCTATGCGTTACTACCAGCCCGGAAGTGTAATTAGTATATCTACCCTGATGTTGCCTAGTTGTGCCATGTCACCTACCCTATCGAGATCACTACGAGTTTGTTTTGTGTCGTACCTATCGAGTATCCTCTGGTAGCCTCCCTCAGGAGGTATTACAATACTTTATAGACTATTGGCACTATAAAATATGTTAAGGGGGATATGGGAAACGCCTTAATGCTATTTTAATAGTTTACTTTAGTTTAGACATTATTATAATAGGGTATATTACTACGTAGTAGATAGTTTAACGGATCCTTAGAGGATTTTTATCCCAAACATCCTTTAAGTTACTTGTATTTCAGTTGATATTTCACTTGAGTTGGATTTATTGATATAAGAATGTTAATCCTAACTCGAGTGTTTTGTATTTTTCTTTACGCTCGGGTCAGACTGAGTGATATTGCTTTTGAGACTCACCTTTGGAGTTGGAGCTTTGCTTGGAGATCCATCTATCTACTCAGCTTGTAGTTATTCAGTTGATTCCAGTGATGCATTCTGATCTCCAATTTTACTATTGTATTTGAGACTTCTTTTGTATCTTATTAAACTCTATTATGTATAGTAGCTTCATGAACTACTATTCTTTTGTTTCCACTGCTTATTGTTATATTACTCAGTGTTGTGATCTTGTGATTTATTTATTTACCGTATATGCTGACTTTTGCCAAATAAAATTAACAATCTGATATTTTGAGAAATTCAAGTCCGTACGCATTAGAATGGTTGAAAATAACAGGCCATTACAATAGATCATGACGATGTTATTAAAACCTTTGAAAAGAAGGGTATCTCATAAGACCGCGCCCACACATAAACACGGATGGGTTTTTACCTTATGGTAACCAAAACACATCATATCAAAATACACTTGATATTATTTTTAATGACATTCTTTTGAAAACACTTTTCAAATAAACTTATTCAAATAAAGTATCAATATCTGGACTAAGTCTAAGGAAATATATCCGGACTAGGTCAACGGAATATACCGGACGGAATATATGATACTGAATGGGGTTGTTGAAATGTTTGTAAGTTATTATAGCTATTTCGGTAATACAATCAAAACCGTAAATCTTGTATTGGGATTGGATTTTCAACATGATAGGAAACTAGTGGAAAGATCAATCTGTATCCACAGCTTACGTCCAAGACTCAGACGTCGTTATACAACAACATAAATGGCTAAAAGTGGATACAATATGAAAATAACATCCACTGCCATGAGGCCCAAATTTATCTGGTACCTAGGGATCAGAACATCTGATAACCCGAATCACTACTATCCGAAATGCAAGCATACATCTAACCACATAGAATCCCATCATAACCGAGGTGTGAGGCTCGCAAGGTTGCGCTCAATTTCTTCAAAGCCACGCTTTTTATGAAAAACCACGCTTTGATCATAATAGGTTCCACTTTGAATGACATACTACCATTCCTATGATCACTATTTGACTCCTACAAGCATACTATCTCTGAGCTCATATGTCTCAGAGAAGAGTGTTAAGCTAAGAGAAGTTTCCTTCTTTGCCACCAAGCAGATGTACATTTGTAAAAGCAAAACGTTGTGTCTCAGAAATGCAATGCCACACATTCGTCAATACAAGTTCGTTTTGGGACTGAACGTAACCAAAGGCACTCTCCTACTACCACTAGTAGCGAGTTGTCCTTGCAATCTAAAAAATCTCCACTACAAGGAGACCACTGCTATAAATAACTCTATAACGGGAGCTAACTAGAGCATGTTCAACAAGCAGTCCTCACGCTATGAAGATCCATGGTCTACAATAATCATCACCTTCAACATGTATTCACATTCGAACATATACATTGGTTCGAAGTGGTTTTTGGATAGGAATCACCTAAATCCGACTCCGGTTCCTTCGAAATCAATCATCGCTTTAAAAGATGTTAAGTTCTTATATGGATATCAATCATCAATTAATTAATTCATCTTTTATATTATTTTCAATTTATTCCATTTTGTTTTCAAGAGTATATGGAATCATTAAGCCACATTTATCAAATCATTCGGTTTATTTAAACCTCTCTTAAATCCTGGAATAATTCCAAATCATTTTCTCTTTTACTTAGGAAAACCTTTCCAAATCATTCTTTCAATCTTAATCAAAGATTTTTTTAACTTCAAATCATATTCTTGCAAATCGAAGAATTTCATAATAGAGCACTTCTGCCACTTTAAATATGGTAAATTTCACCTCCAAGGACTAATGGCAAGTAATCCTACATCATGTAGATCTTTGTCATTAATGATCTCTACCTTTAATATGTTTTATTTCAAAAATTAGTTTGAAGGGGTTTTCAGATAGGAATCACCCAAATCCGATCCCGATTTTTCGGATAAGAATCAGCCAAATCGGATCTCGGTTCCTATGCGCTAATCATCAATAAAAATATGTTAAATCCATATGTGGTTTTGAAAATTAGTTTGAAGTGATTTTCGAATAGTAATCACCAAAATCCGATTCTGGTTCCTTTGAATAGGAATCACCCAAACCCGATCATGGTCCCTTCGTACCAATTATTGAACAAAAGATGTTAAGTGGTTAAATAACATTCAAAGAATTTGTTTCTTTTCTTCTATCTTGAAAAAACTTAAATATGATCTTTTAGAGCATCCAGGCTTTCATTTCGATCTATTCCACCCCTAGCCTAGATAGAGAAAACATAGGCCAGGTAAGTTAATGGTACTGTTTGCTCCATCCCTATCCTTAGTTAAACACCTTGTTTTTATCTTCCTAGATCTCACAGGCGGGACAAATGTACTAGTCGTTTCCACATACTCAGTTTGTTATTACACTTAATATTATTCACTCTTTGTTTAAGTGTTACATACAATTTCTCTCAACCGTTTATTCAAACTCTCGTTAAAACTTCCAAATCATATTTAAATTACTTAATTATTCCTTTAAAATCATTCGCAAAAGATTTAGGAAAGAGTTGTTAAGTTTAAACTCATATTCAAAAGGTATAGAATTCGCAGCATAAAAGTGCTGCGGAAAGTGCTATATAAGCTTATTTGATTTAAACAACTTTTAAATATTCGAAAATTCATATTTTCCATTCTAAATCTATTTAAACCATTTTAATATATTTATCAAATTTATTTCATATTTTGAATCATTTAAAAATATCATTTATAAAGAAATCTCGTTTTGGTTTCCGAACTGCAAAACTTCGTGTGTTTAGAAAATTGTTTTGGGCATATTTTAATATCTACTTGATAAAATCTTGATTTTCTTTCTTTGTTGGAAAAGTATTATCATTGTGGACCAAAGAATTTTTATTTCGAAGAAATTCGACTTATAAATCATTCTTTACGTTAATTTGAAGTTATGGGTTGAAATTTACGAACTGCCGCTATACGTCGAGCTCGATTTTAACCAATTTTGTGAATTTCTTCGGAACTTGTCCGAAACACTTCAAATTTGTTTTAAACCATATTCAAACTATTTCCACTTATTTAAAACAATGTTTTCATCATTTCAAACTCAATTTTCATTTCATATTATAATATTATATTGCTATAATATCATTTCAATCTTTTTAGATATTTTGAAATCACTAAGAGGCTAAATAATTTCCTTACATACATTTATATGGATTTAATTTCCATTGAATTAATTATGGTTAATTTCTAATCATTTCTCTTATCATTTAACAAACAAGTAAGAAACCACATAAATAGTCATATAATCAACTAATTTTGCAACGAAGTTATCAAACATTTAATCATTCAATATATTTAAAGTTTTTAATTATTATACTTGAAATAAGTTATGGATTAATTAGTAAATATGAGTACTCACCTTTAACCAAATCGATTAACTTCCTACCAACATTCTTACTAACAACTTTTCACTTAGACTTCAACTAATCAACTTCTACTCCATTTCTTTTGCTTTATGCTATCGACCTCTTCTTCCAAACTCCCAAAAATTCGACAGAGCTTCCGCAACACCTTGAATTTGTTCCCAGCTCCTTGGAATGAAATAGGCGGCACTTCCTTCTCTTTTTCTTCCTCCGAAGCTTTCCAACTTGCTTCCTTCTCCTTATAGGCTTGGCCTCCATCTATTTCTCCCCTTCCTCCATCATTTCTTCACTTGTTAGATGCTAAACCGTGTTTTAATGATATCCTAAGGTCTTTAGCAAAGTTTGGTGGTGTTTGGAGTTAATTTGACATGATTTTGTAAAAGTTAGTAAGGAAAAGAAAGAAGAAGAAGAAGAAGAAGCCATTAAAGAGAAGAGGAAGAAGATGAAGAAGTTTAAGAAAAGAAAAATAAGAAATGTGAATGATAGTGAGAAGGAGATGGGTATTTATAGAAAAAGAAAGAAGTGGTAAATTAACCAAAATAACCTCTTACCAAATTACCAAACTAATCTTACTTCAACCTAAAGCAATATCCACTTTTTCAATACTTAACATCATCATTCACATTCTTACTTTAAGTCTGCGTCACTTAAGGACTAAGTAAAGAATATCATAATTATGTTGGTTTTGATTTGACGTAATTTGATGTTTACTTTTTCTTACTTTTATTAATTCTTACTCACTTTTACTAATGACTTCTAGAAGTTTTATAATCTTATTTAGTAAAGTAAACATGTTTAGTGAATTAATTAATACTTAAATTATTTGAATATATGTTCCTATATTAGAAAATAAAGGTGTGACGACGTTGCGACAACTTTTAATCAACAAAACATTGATTTTCGTCAAAATGTTTTACGGTCACATTTTGACGTTTTAGTTAAACTATTTATTTATGTAAACCAAATTTAAAAATAAATTTATATAATGTTATTTAAAAATATAAACACTCGTAAATAAATTAAAATAATTTATTTAACCATTGAAACTTACTTTTCTAAAATCAGCATTTCGTCACTTTTGTCGATATAGGCAAATGTTACTATTTGCAAATCCTATCTAATTTTGTTTGAATCATATAACCTTAATTATTTTACATTTAAAAATCACTTTAAATAGTATATTTTAAAGTGATCAAATTCTGGGTCGTTACATCGCTTGGTTTCCAAAAAGGAACTATGAAAATTTCCCTCTTTAATGACTTACTATGACAAAGACTTACTCCTTTTCAGAATCAAATCTTAAACACAAAGCATTCAAAAAATCAATTATCATTCCAAAATAATAGATTAGACATACATTCGTTATTTTGAAGATGTTTCTAGCTACAAGACTGTTATATCATTCTAAAATATATATCAACATCTATTGTTTTATTACTTAAAATATACTATCATTTAACCAAACAATTTTTTTTAGAACTTCCATTATATCTTTATTCAAACAAGTTCTAAATTCAAATAGGAAAAATGTATATATAAAATTCTTATGCTTTTCCTTATATATACAATAATTTCCAACTCATTCTTTTATTACCATCATTTAATTGTAAAAGAATAACTTATGCAACTATAAATAATGGAAAAATAAAGTAGACAAAGATAAATTCTATCTTATACCTATTACTATTGGATTAAAATTCCAATTCTATTACTACCTAAATTTCAACTATTATTCTCCATATTTCTTTATACGGGAATGTACCACCTGCATATTTTATCGGAAATTCTTATTCTTTTATCTTCTATTTTCCTATTTCATTTAGGTGTTATTTGCATTTATATAACTTTTTAAAAAGAATTTTAAAGAAAAGAATGTCTAAATTTACAAAGTAGAAGAAATCATATAGAAAATAGAAGAATCTAAAAACGAAAGGTCCAAAAGTTAAGAACCTTTTATTTCAATCAATTTTATATGAAGAATTTAACAATTAAAAACCTTCTCTATATTTTTCAACTTTTGAAGTCGTTAAATTTCCAAAAATCATCCACCGTTTTGTTTTTAAAACTTTTCACCACTTCAAAATTACATTTTTTTTCCAAACTTTTCATAAAACAGATAGTAGTATATTTCCAAAGCCGTCTAAAATCACATTCTTTATAAAAAAAATTCAACTTATAATACTTAAGATCTTCGTTTAGTAATCTTTGGAAAAATATTTCTATACATTCATGGACTTTTCAAAACCCTTTATCAAATTCTCCCTCATTGGGTAGGATTTAAAATTTGGTTTTCATTGTTCATTCCTTTGAACTCTCCTATCAATCAACTTAAAATTTTGGTTATCTTATTAGGGTGATTAATGTACACCTTGTTGCGGAAGCTTGTTTCATTCTTTCTTTATACCTCACTTCTGGATTTTTATCATTATTATGCCTTATGATATTTAATTAGTACCTAACATTTTAATTAATAATTTCCATAAATGTCAATTGGTCCGCACTAATTGGTTATTATCCTAACGGACGTTTCCGAAAGGCATTTATTTACTGATTCAAACTTTACTTATTTAACTGCTTCCTTATCTTCACGTAATTACCTTAACGGTCTCATTAATATATTTAATTTCTTTTAACTCCTCACCTATTGGACATTCATTTTCTATTGAATTTATAGAGCTACAACCTTTCTATCTATGTTTTACATCCCTATTATTTATTATGCTTATTGGGTCCATAATGATAAGGAAGTCAAGGTCCAATAAAGGAGTCAAGTACTATTCAACATCTAGGGTGCTTCCATATATTTTGGTCGTGCTCTTCGTTGTCCACTCCCTACAATATGATCTCCACTTCGTGGGTAATCAAAGTAAGAGTATAAATTTAACTCTATATTTTTGCAACTCATAATTGCTTCATCCATCCTTTGGGAATATGGTTACAACTATTTATACAGTTGGAATTTATAGAGCTAGGTATATGTTCAAAATATGTAAGCATATTACATATAGTAGGATTTTTTAAAACACTTTCAAAATAACAAATATGCCTCTCAAATTAATAACTATCCTCGTTGATTGGATAACCTAAGCTCTTATACCAAATGTAACATCCCGGCCCATCAAAGGCCCAAATTCGGACCCAGGAAATGCCCATCGAAACATAAACCCTCTTCCAAAGCTGGCTATTGGTTGGTAAAAAGAAAAACAATACAAACCTATCTATCTATTCTTTCAGAACTCATAGCGGAAGGAACAAAATATAATAGAAATATATTTCAAACCATTTCAAATGTCACAAAACATATCATAATGTTAATAACAATCGTTACATCTCTTTGGTCAAAAGTACATTTTAGGGGTACAATAGGAAGTAACATGAAAAATAAATAAAGGCTACCACAAGCTTCACTCTCGTGATCTTCAAACGCCATCAACTCCTTCTCTAGCCTATGTTGTAATGAGGAGGGAGTTGGGACCCGAAGTGTCTGGTAAATAAAAACCTCATGCCTTACTATTTTAATACTTAGGAAGTATATTTCAAAATAAGAATGTCTTACATATTTTGAAACCATTTAATACTTCATATAAGGAATGGAGTTGTGTCGTCAAACAAAGAATTAATACCTTCCATTTATGAAGCAGGTTTCCCAGTCAAATAACCCAAAACCGATGTCATGATGTCTAACAATGCGTGAAATGGTACCTACGTCACTTAATACCCTTTACTGGAAACAGGCAAACTCTAACCATTTAGAACCTCAATTGAGATGGCCTCCATCGTTAAATACCTATTCCCAAGGCGGACTCCTCACAGGTGCCTATTTAGCTGACATTACACGGAATCTCTTTGAGCCACTTAATACTTCTTTATGGGAAGGCGGGCCCTTAAACAACTACTTAATACCTTATCCCAAGCAGACCCTTTCCAAGATACCATTGATCGTGCCTAAGAAACTAACCCTTGACCATTTATTATTTCATTTGGGGAAAAGAGGCAGGCCCTAAGCAAACACTTTATACCTTCAAAGCCCTGAAGAAGTTCCTTCGCGTTATAACCCGTATCCCATAGTGACATCTCACATTAGTCCGACTATTCATGGATACATGTAGCTAGATTAGTTGGGCAGACTTACCCTACAGAATTGGAACAAACCTTACGTCATCACAGATACTTATCATAGGTGATGTCTCTATGACTTAATCATCTTTACAACACTCACTATATATATTATCACACTCACCGTGTTTATTATTCAGGCTATACGAAAATTCCTCTTATTTTTCCTTAACAAACAATTACATTCCTATAGGGGAATTAATGACAGTTATTACCTAATTAACTATGTAACTAATATGTTATAATTGTACGCTATTTACGGTAATTAATATATAAATAAATACGCACATATTATTTTATATGCGTGCGAGATTATTTTCTAACTAACGTTAAATGTCATTTCCTTTTTAACAATAATAATACAAGTCCACTTTCCATATTATCAATGATGCCAAATTTCCAATATCCATAACAAAGGCTTCTAATATCCATTTCAAGGATTCAGCACTTATAGATAAAATTGAATAAAAAGACTTGTGTACAAAAATATAAACTCAATATGTTGCATCAAACCAATGGAACAACCTTAACGATAGAAATTGCAATTCTAATTCCATCTTCTATTCAACTTCTCATTTACAAAGAAATAAACAAGGAAATTTTATATAATTTTTATGGAAAAAGTGGTGCAAACTACGAATAAGACTTATACTTCACACCCTTATTTTATTCTCAAAATTTCATAATCAAATCAAGGAATAAGGAGGAGTGGAATAGAGTTTGAAATCAATAAAAACAGCAAAATCTATACGATTCCAACAATTCAATGTAAACAATTGAGAATAACAACAAAAATTGACATTTCAAATTAAAGGGGTTTTAGCGTTTTTTATAGTGTTTTGTTTACACAATCCCAAAACCCCTGAGACATATTCAAATTCATAATACTAACCAATCATTAAAATAAAAATGCTATGATTTCCACTCACAATTGGTGCTTAGGTTTGCTTCTCTTTGGATTTGAAACGCCCATTATAATCTCCTTTAGGTCTTTTATTTTTTATTTATACAACAAGGGATACACACATATATTAGATTTAGAAATGTTAGAGGAGAAAAGGTTTAGAAACTGAATAATAAACAAAGATACGTATATAGGATTTCTTACCTGAAACCTAATGGTGTTTTTTGAATCTAAGAAGAGATGAACCGATGGAGCTTCACTGATGTTTCTAAAATGTTTGTGATTAAACACGAGGGGTCTTGGGTTTTATCTAAAGGGGTTGAAGTGTACCAGAACCATAGGATTAAAATATGTTAAAAAGAGATAAATCTAGAACATTTATTCCCTCAAAAACCCTAGTTGCAACTCAAAGTAGTAGTCAACTGGCCTATATACATTGGTCGAATAATGGGGGTCCATCGGATGGGTCTATAGGTCGACCGCTTCTCCTTTATTCGAGAATTTTATTTATTTTACAGTTGTTAATTTATTTTTGTTTCCACTAAAAATGATCACAAATACCTAGTTGTATATGAAAGCATCAAAATGTTCATGCCAAAAATAGTCACAAACACCCATTTGTATGTGAAAGTACCAATTTCCAAAAAAATATCCAAATAGAAAGATAAGCACGTAGATCATAGAATAGATAGTAGAAAAATTAAAGGAACACATGGGTTTACAGTGGTTCGACAAACTCCAGCCAACGTCCACTCCAATAATCTTTTATTTATACTGTAAAATTACCAGTACAGCTGCTTTTTTGCCTTAGAAAGTTAATAGAGGAAGAGATAAGAAGTGATAAAGGGGAGCCAGCCGAAAGAAGTCCTTTACAATTAGCCTTGTCTGTTGTATTTATAGGTCAAGACGTGCATGGATCAGGCTGAAGTTCCGTCAGAAGAACTTCCATGCGTGTATGACCCGACCCACAAAATTTAGGATCGATCAGACACAGAAAATAGTTTAGGTCGATCATTTAATACTAACTCCAATGGCGCTGCAATCGGTTTTATAGGGACCCTATGCCTCTATTCCATGCTCCCAAAATTTCATGCAATTCCTACATATCGTTTGTGAGATATCACATTTTCTGTAGAACTATGGATCGTTATGTTGCATTTATACGATCGTTCGAATAAGAATCGGCCATTTTTTCCAAAATTTGGGAGTTCTGTTTTGCGATCGTTTTGGTGGGCACCCCACTTCAATATAATGATGCTTTGAAAGTTTCAAGTGCGATGTCTTTGTAGATTTCGATATATTGATCGATGTTCATCGATTTATGCTATTTTATGGATCATTCCCGATAGATCCATATAAATTCTTCCTTTATCCATAACTCGATCATACGAACTTTGATTGACTTGAAATTTAAAATGTGGCCTCATGAGACTTTCCTTGTCACTTCTTATTGATCGCACCTCGATTGTGGCTAAGTCCACCGCCGAACTATTGTATATAGTTCCAAAGATAATTGATTTCGAAGCTTGATAATTTTCTCTCTGGGCTTCCTGCCTTGATGAGAACACAAGTCATTTAGCGAACTTTTAGGATATACTACATAGTCAAAAGGCGGTATTCGAAACTATCTAGAGTTTCATGGAAAATATGATATCTCACAAACGGTATGTCAGAATTGCCCAAAACTGGGAGAACAAGTATCTTACATCATGGGGAACTCACACGATTGATCGCAACTCAAAAGGGCGAATCTTAGAAAAGAGGCCGATCGTTATTGGAAGGATCGTACAGATCAGCATAACGATCCAGAAAATGTGATATCTTACAAATGCTATGTTGGTATTGCATGAAATTTGTAGAGTAATTTGCTTACATCGTAGAGAACCCCAATGATCGATCACAACTCAAAAGGATGAAATTTTGGAAATGAGGTTGATCGTTATTGGAATGATCGTACAAATCAGCATAACGATCCATATTTTATGGAAAATGCGATATCTAATAAATGGCATGTTAGAATTGCATGAAATTTTGAAAGAAGGTAGCTTACATCATGGAGCACCCCCATGATTGATCTCAGCATAAAAGGATGAAATCAAGAAAAAGAGGATGATCGTTATTGGAACGAGTGTACAAATCAGCCAGAACGGTCCATAGTTTCATCGAAAATATGACATCTCACAAACGGTATGTCATAATTGCATGAAATTTAGAGAGTAGGTAGCTAACATCATGGGGAACCACATGATCAATTGTAGCTCTAAAGGAAAAAGCCTGGAATGATCTCCTATGATCCAGTTTCTAGTCAAAATAGCGAAGACTAATCGATATCTCACAAACTGCAAGTCGGAATGGCGCAAAATTTTAGAAGTAAGGACTAGAGGCATGGGGACCCTATAAAAACGATCGTAGCCCGTTGGATCTAGTATGCAACGATCGGCCTAAATTATTTATTGGTGTCCGATCGATCCCAGATTTTGTGGGTTGTGTCTTATGGGCCTTGAGGTTCTTCTACTCAAACTTCAGTCCGATCCATGCATATCTTCACCTATAAATACAGTGGACTTGGTTCATTGCAAGGGTGCTTTTTGGTAGTTGACTCTCCTTCGTCACTTCTTATGTCTTCCTCCATTAATTTTCTAAGGCAGAAACAACTGTACTTGGAATCATATAGTATAAACAAAAGATTATTAGAGTGAACATATATCGGAGTTTACCGAACTACTATAAAATTCATGTGTTCCTTTACTTTTTCTGTTATTTATTCTATGATCTGAGTGCTTATCTTTGTATTTGGATATTGTTTTGGAAATTGGTGCTTTTATATACATTTGTCTTTGTGACATTTTTGGCACAAAACATTTTGGTGCTTTCATTAAGAAGGACTTGCACCCATGGATTTGGAAGCTAAGATCTTGGATTTTGAAGCTTAGATACTTAGATGTTGGAATCATGTCTAAGCAATCAACAAGGAGACCATTAACATATAGGAGTTACCATGGATGGAGTCAGGAGGCTTCTTCTACAGTTGGAGAAAGTCAAATATATATCTACATCGCCAAAAACAAGATGGGAACAATGATGGAAGCTATGAACGAAAGGATGCTAAAGAGACAAGATGAGATGATCCACAATCTCCTTAGGCGAATGAGGCAAGCTGGAACACAAAACCAAGGAAATGGAGTAGCAAGAACACCTGGAAATTAGAATCCAGGAGTTGGAGCGGAAACTAGTAGACTTGGAATATGGATTTGAGCAACCGACCCCAATCGAGGAGAGTGGATCGGCACTACCCCATATGGAAATGGGGGCATGGATTTGGATGGCTTTGTAAGCAAAATGGATATGGTAAAGGAATAGGATAAGCCATCATCCCCCACAAATTGGAGCGAGCACGGCTTAAAGGCATGGGTCATTTTCTCTTGATCGGGATGGCATGAAGTAAAAGAAACTCCATATTAAAATAGCCAAGTCACTTAAATATGTATAGGATTGAGGTTGGTCCCTAGGTATGCTTTGAGATGGTGATAAACCGCCATAACAAATGACTGTAGAACTCACTTGAATGTGAAAAACAAGTATGTTGCCTCGAATAGGCACTCGATCTTGAACGATCACATTACGTCTCGAAATGGCAATCAATCTCGAACGATCACATTTCGCTTTGAATAGCACTTGATCTAGAACAATCACATTACTCCTTGAACAGGCACTCGATCTCGAACGATCACATTTTTCCTCAAACATTGATCTTGAACGATCACATTACACCTCGAACAAGAACTCGATCTCGAACGATCACATTTCGCCTCGAACAACTCTTGTTCTCGAATGATCACATTACGCCATGAACACGCACTCCATCTCAAAGGATCACATATCGCCTCGAACAGGCACTCGATCTCGAACGATCACATTATGCCATGAACAGGCACTCGATCTCGAACGATTGCATTTTTCCTCAAACAGACATTCGATCTCGAACGATCGCATTTCACCTCAAATAGAAACTTGGTTCCATGCAATCATCATCGGCCTAGGATGGCTACGAATTTGATTAATGGTCCTGGACAGCCGTTACTAACAATCAGGCAAGATCACAGCTTTGTTCACAGGTCATCAATGGGTTTCGATCGTTGGACTTAAGGCAATTCAAAACACGCCTTCCTATTGCAAGGCATGTTTTGCGAAGAAAATGTTATACCATCTTTTAACCCGGCGATGTATAATAAAATTTAGCTAAATGGCTTCTATGATCATCAAGGCAGGAAACTCGAAGAGATGGTTATCATGCTCAGAAATCAATGATATTTGGAACTATGGACAATAGATGGCGGATTCGAACCGAGACCCAATCAAGGTGCAGTTAGTATGAAGTGATAAGGACGGCGCTAGCCACATTTCAAATTCAAGTCAACCAGAGTTCATTATGCTAAAAAATTATGTGCAAATGAAGAATTTATATGGATCGATCTAGAACAATCCACAAAATAGCATATATCGATAAATATCTCAAGTTCTTCAATTGCATTACCTATGAAACTTTAGGAACATCAATATATTGAAGAATGCACCCTCCAAAATCGATTGCATGTCAAAATTCACAATTATCAGAAAAACATATCGATCTTTATTGGAATGATCGTACAAATCAGCCATAACAATTCGTAATCTCATGGAAAATATGATATCTCACAAACGGTACATTAGAATTGCACAAAATTTGGAGAAAATGTATCTTACATCACAGGGAAACTGTATGATCGATTATAGCTAAAAGGATTAAATTTTAGAAAAGTGGCTGATCATTATTAGAATGATCGTACAAATCGTCATAACGATCCATGGTTTTACGAAAAATGTGACATCTCACAAATGTTATGTCGGAATTGCATGAAATTTGGAGAGTAAGTAGCTTACATTAGGGAGCACCCCAAGATCGATCATAGCTTAAAATAATGAAATCTTGAAATAAAGGCCGATCTTTATTAGAAAGATCGTACAAATCAGCATAACGATCCATAATTTCACGAAAAATGTGATATCTCACAAACGTTAGGTCGACATTGCACAAAATTTAGAGAGCAAGTAAGTTACATCATGTAGCATCGCCATGATCGATCATGACTCAAAAGGATGAAATCTTGGAAAAGAGGCCGATCAGTATTGGAACGATCATACAAAACTTCTTAACGATCCATAGTTTTACAGAAAATGCGATATCTCATAAACGGTATGTTGGAATTAAACGAAATTTAGAGAGAAAGTAGCTTTTATCATGGAGCACCTACATGAATGATCGCAGATCAAAAGGATAAAGTCTTGGAAAAGAGGCTGATTGATATTGGAACAATCGTACAAATCAGCATAACGATCTATAGTTTTACGGAAAACAAGATATCTCACAAATGGTACGTCGGAATTGCACGAAATTTGGAGAGAAAGTAGCTAACATCATGGAAAACCCACATGATTAATAGCAGCTCAAAAGAATCAATCGTGAAATGATCTCCTATGATCCAATTTCTAGTCAAAACATCAAAGATTGATCGATATCTCACAACCGGTAAGTCGGAATGGTGCAAAACTTTGAAAGTAAGGACTAGAGGCATGGGGAACCCCATAGAAAGAATCGTAGTCCCATTGGAGTTAGTATGGAATATTCAGCCTAAATTATTTTTTGGTGTCCGATTGATCATGAATTTTGTGGTCAGTCGTTTGGGCCTCGACGTTCTTCCGTCGAAATTTCAACCTGATCCATACACGTCTTCACCTATAAAAACACCAGACTTGGCTCATCGCAAGGGAACTTTTTGAGGGCTAACTTTCCTTCATCACTTCTCTTCCTCCATTAATTTGCTAAGGCAGAAACAACTATACTTGTAATCCTACAATGCAGATAAAAGATTATTGAATTTGACACAGGCCGAAGTTTATCGAACACCTATAAAACTCGTGTGTTCCTTTACTTTTTCTTTTATTTATTTTATGATCTACGTGCTTATCTTTCTATTTGGATATTGTTTTTTAAAATTGATGCTTTCATATACAACTAGGTGTTTTGACCATTTTCGGCGCAAACAGTTTTATTCCTTAAATAATTTTTAATTTTAACGTTTACTTTGATGTTTACTTAACCCCTAAGTTTAATCTCGTTTAAGTTTTAAATATTATATTTTTAAATTTATCTATTCATTTGAATTTGAATTCTATTTAAATTATTTTAAACTCAAAAACTTCAAATGCTCATAACTTCTTCGTTTGAGCTTTATTTGAAGCATATTATATATGTAGATTCATCAAAGTTTCGCCACGAATGTAATGGTATAACTCTCATGGCCAAATTCCAACTTTTGCAAATTTACATTTTAACCCTGTCTTATTTAATCTAATTTATTAACTTTATTTACTTATTTACTTATTTATTTACGGTCAACTTTACAAGATGTTACAAAAAATGTTTCACCTCCATTGTTCAACTCGGACAAAACTATTATTGGTCAATTATATCCATGACATGATCTAACTATAATAAATCTAGAGTACCCACATTTAAGCTCCGTAGTATTCTCAAAAGAAGAGAATTGTGTCATCACTCTAACATTTCCTACATAACTTGGTCGATATATACCTATAGTAAACTCTCCTATGAGTTATTACATATTTATCCAATACCTATCAACGGATAACCATTTTCTTCTAGTAATATTCAATACATGGCTCGCAATGGCAGGCGAAATCCCACACATATCTGAGTGAGTCTAAAAGATTCACTGGTAGAAATCCAGTAAGTTCTTTCATCATTGGGGGGATGAGTTGTGATCTGATCTTTAGGACCCGTGATGGGTCGTCGTGGCTAACTGTAATATCAATCGTCATCTCAGCCAGTGCAGCCTTGTCTCATTGGGTTCCTTTCATCATCATTAGGATTTATATCTCTATGGAACAAGCTTTGGCACCCCGAGTCTACGGAGAAAAGATGGCTTGGAAAATTTTGGTGTCAGACAATTTATGGCCTAGGTGGATGCGAGAAGATATCTGAAGGATAATTTCTGGACAACTAAAATAGACAATAAAGCATCAGTTACATGGAAACACATTTTAAAAATAAAAAATGATTTGAAACCTTTAATTGAAAGACAAATAGTCAATGGCACAAAAACTGACCTATAGAAATACCCCTGGCTCAATAGAAAAAGTTTTATAAATAGGGTGGGTTGGGAAGGATATTTGGACTATGGAAATCCTACATGTAATGTCTCTAGCATAATTGAAGATGCAAACTGGAAATGTGAAATTCAACTTATAACTAGAATTTCAGAGATGAAATCCATAGTATTCCTATGTACAGTGAAAGAAAAGAGGATACTTAGACTTTGAAAAATTCATCCAAGAGGTTGTTTATAATGCGAAATGTCTAGGAAGATATTAGAGAAAAATACCCCACTGTGGCCTTAAATAAAACTGTTTGGAGTATATCAAACAACCCAAAGATGGCTCACAATTTATACAAAGCCTTACTAGGAAAACTTCCTATAAAGGATAGACTGCACAATTGGGTATACTGGAAGAAACAACATGCAATTTATATAATGCAGAAACAGAAAAACATGGCCATCTATTTTTCAAATGCACGTATAGTAAGAGAATACGAAGCCTCCAAAAGCTTAAATGTGTGCTAACAGATGGAGTGAAAACACTAAAGGAAGAAGTAGATTACCTGAACCAGAGGAGTAATATGCTAAACTTACTGCAAGAACTTCTCAAAATTTGCCTCACAACTTTAATTTGGCATCTCTATCATGAGAGAACAATTAGGCTTTCAATAACAAAAAAGGAGATCTTGTCACAAACTGGCCAAACTAACATAGATCTAAGTATAATTATAGACCAAATTGCAAAGAAGAAGCTCGTCAACTTAACGGAATAAGAAAAACAAGCAATTACGAGGATGAGCTAGAAGGCTGAGCACATAGTAGATCAATCAGTGAACTAGGAGCCGCCATGATCCTATGCCCTAAAAGAGTAATGTGTAGTTAAAGTAAATATGTTGTATAAAGTATATATTCGTATCTTTTGTGGTTGGAACCATAGATGTTTGTATTCGGGCTTTAGCTTGTTTGAGGTTTGCAATAAAATTAACCAAGTTTCAATAAAAAAAAGACTTTGGCGCCCGAGCCAAGGCTCAGGCACTAGTTTTTAAGTAGCTTAGATCTAGACAGGCTTGTCTACACCTTTACCTTTCTCCCTCCGTTGAGCATCCGTCAATTCAACTACATAACAAGCACGTCCAGTCGCCTAATCATCGTGAACAACTCCAACTCCATTATCTATTGGGAACTTCAAAGTCAAACACAATGGGGCAAGAGCTACCCAGAATTCAACTAGGGCCGGTCGGCCCATAAAAGTATTGTATGGAGAGTCAACATCCAAAACAGCAAAAGGCAAAATTCAGACTCTCTTACGATCACCTTCCCCCATGTCAATAAGCAATTCAACATAACTAACAGCTTCAGCTGCAGCACCATTAAAGCCATGAATATGGGATTTAGAAGGTTTCAAAACCTTTACTTCCATCCTTATCTTATCATAAGCTTTCTTGAAAATTATCTTTATAGTACTTCCATAGTCAGCCAATATCCTTATTACAGAAGCGGGGTTGGTCGTGGCCGAAATGACCATTGGGTCGATTGTTAGAGCCTCCACATTATCTGCATCTTTATTTCTAAATACGATATCATCTACCGTTGTACGTTGTTGTTTTGTCCAAGCTTCGTCCTCCATGTTTGAACATCATTCAAAATCTACGTGCTTCATCGTGCTAGCATACTGCTCTATCACATGCCAACTTTTGTCAGTCGGATGCGATCCTCCAACTATTGTATTGATCACTAATCTTCCACCAGTTCATACAGGTTCCTCAGCCCTGTGCGATGCTTGTCCTTGGTTAGGGTCGGATGTCCCCTGCCTTCCATCCTGCGGTTTTTTTACCAACTGCTATGAATTCCTTTATCTAATTAGCTTTTCAACAATATCCTGGAGATGCCTACATTCATTGGTGTTATGCCCATAACATTCGTGAAACCGACAATATTTCAAATTTTGTTTCTGCTTCTCTGTTGGTTTTTCTGAAGATAGCTTCCTGTACTACATATTATTGTAGGTAGACAAATAGACATTCTCCAGGGATGTATTAAGGGCGTCTAAGTGTCCTACATCGAAAAACTAGGCTGTCCTCTTCTAAATCTCTCTTTCATTCTCGACTCCTATCATCGCCTTTATTTTGTGATTCGGTTTGTTCTGCACATTCACTTGAACTTTTCCAAAGCTTTCATCAGACTGGTTTAATGCAATATTACTCTGTACTCCCTCTCCACTTGATCCTATAACATTCTTCTTCCGAGAGGATCTGGGTTCCTCCTTTCTTAAATATTGAGTCGCCTTTACATAAAAGAGTTCCAACGTTGTAGGTGTCTTCCCGGCAAACCGATCATCGAAATTAGATTTTGGATCAATCCCACTTGCCACGACCAACAATATTACATAGTCATTCGGATTACTGATTTTTGTAGCAGTTGTACGGAATCTCTCTAAATAATCTTTCAACGACTTTCCTATTTCCTGGATCACGCTGGACAGGGACATAACATCATTGGGATGAGTTGCACGCATTTGGAACTGCTCCACAAACCTTCTTTCTAGATCATCAAATCTTAATATCGATCGTGGGGTTAACCTTGTGAACCACATCTTTACTATCCTAGAAAGAGTTATGGGAAAACATCTACACTTAGTTACATCTTCTGCTCGTGTGGAATCCATTATCCATTCATATCTCATGATATGCATGTAGGTTTGGATTTTCCCTCATAGGCAGACCTTTGTTTTCTCTCACTAATTGTTTGACCATAGCCAATAAGTCTAGCATTTGGATAGTTGGTGCCAAGTGGTGGTCAAGTTGCACCTCACGTGAATGGCCCGATCGATGTCGACGAGCCATTCCACGCCTTCCTGATTTAACATCTTCTCGATATGTATCTCGTAAATTCACTTCATCACCGTTTTGGTGATGCATTTGGGTCGACATTTAGCTGAACTCCATCATCCCAATCAGCCGCAGCTGCTCCAGTTTGAATCCTAGCATGCATAGGTAAGTTCCCATCCTTGGTGGAAGGATCAACACTAATCCTTGCTGGTAGAACATAATGGTCTACCTATTGAGGCCCCGTAGTTTCTGCATGATAATCATATTTTCTACGATGCTTATGCCTATGATACTCATCTGATGCCGAGTAAGGGGTAGGCTCCCTCCTAGCTTTTCCTCGCTTTTGCTAAGTGATTTGGTTCATTAGGTTGAAATTGGCCTGGATTTGTTGATTTAACTCTTGACGGCTATTCATTAGCTCTCTCACTAGATTTTGAAATTCAAATCTCATAATAGAATTAGTTGGAGTCCAGAATTCAATTAATTCATCATTCATATCCATTGGTTGATTGCTCGAGCCTCCTTGTTGGATAGTAGCGTTTTCATCCCCTTCCATGTTCTGAGAAGAAGATTTAGTATTCCTCACGATTATTGATAGCTTTGCTTAGATTTTTCCAAATTTGAATAGAAAGAACAAACTTCCTAAAGGTAACTGTGGATCTCCTTCGAGGGATTTATGCAATCTATTAGCATTAAAGGGATCCTAATAAGCCGAGAATCAAGATTCTCAGTGAAAGCACCAAAATGTTTGCACCAAAAATGGTTAAAAACACCCAAGTATATTTTTTGTAGAGAAATAAATGAAGAAAGCAAAATTAAATTGAGTAAATAACAAGTAAGCAAAAGAGAATAAGCAGTAATCAAAGACGCAGAGGTTTATAGTGGTTTGACGTTGTATGCCTACATCTACTTTAAAGATTATCCTTTACTAATCTCTTGTGAATCATATTACAATAGTATAACAAAGCTAACACATGATTACAATGGAGTCTCAATAACTAGCCATGTAAAGACCTTGAAAATGAACCCATAGGTCTGTATTTATAGGGTGAGATGATGAGATATTTTTCTAAGATTTCAACAGAAGGTTCTCTAGGTCCATAGGGTCCCATCATAATGATCTGTGAACATTACTTATTGTTTTAGAACTATCGCTATAAATTATACCAATAGTTATTTTTTCCCTAATTGTTAAGTAATCGTTTATGGGCGGTCCCACATGCCTCTATGCCTTGGTCCTAAAATATGAAGTCATTCTGAGTTATAGATTGTGAGATATGGAACAATTTTGTTGCATTTGGATTGCTCACTAAGCTACACTGATCGTTATGAAGGATAGATATAAAATGATCGGAATTTCTTGAACCTAAAATTTTTGACCTACGATCGTTTTTGTGGGCTCTACTCTACAATATACTAATGGTTTAAAAGTTACAATGAATTGGGAGATATCGATAGATCTTTGCTAATTTGAGCTGTTCGTGATTGATCCATTTAATTATTTGGTTTGTCCGTAACTCGAGAATGTGAACTCCGATCAACTTAAAATTTGAAATATAACTCCATGGGGCTATGCGTATCACTTCATATTGATTGCACCTCGATTGGGTCCCGGTCGGGATCTGTTTGACCATCATCCATAGTATTTTATACAATTGATTCTCAAGGCTAGTAACCACCCGTTTCTAGCAAAGTTGAAGATATCTCAACCTTGCCAAAAGGTGGGATAACAAGTATTAATCATAAAAGATGGATGTCGACATTGATATAGTCATGGAGATGGGCTGAATTGGTATAATGATACCTTCTTGTGGTGTTACCAAACTTCATTTAAACTTCGACATTGCTCATTGGTGGTATACTCCTTTGACACTCACGACATCCGATATCGCTAACTGATGGTGCTTGACGCCGCTCCTCTTTAACATTCACCACATCGGTTACCCTCGACATCGCTAGCTTAGGCATCGATTAATTACCACATTGATTATTGTCCACATTCCTAACTCGACACTTCTCACTTCACTATAAAATCAAATCCAGAATTACCAACCATGGCATTAAGTCTCTTCTTTCAAATCCTTGACCTGAAGTTCATACAGGCTTCAAGTTTCATCAAATTAGCTTTAGATCCATTCAGATTTACTTTAGATTCCTCCATAGCTATAAATTCAAACGTTTCTTTTTTGGCTGAAGTGCTGGAGGGAGGTGAGAAAATGATACTTACTTCATAAGTATAGAAAGGCATTAGTGAATAGCGTGAATGGATTATGCGATTCAACTTCAATACGCTATAATTGAATCAATGTCGAGTTCGTATGAAATGGTTCGAGATTAGGTCCGTACTGTTTGTATACCTGCTAGTGTTAAAAAATGAAGTTAGCTCCCAAACTTTGTATTTGAAATTGCCTCAAAGTATGCAGTTTAAAAAACACAAAGGGTATTTTGATTATTTTCCGAACATTCAAAGGTTCAAGCCCTCCTTCTAGCACCGAAAATGTTAAACCGAAATGTTGTTCAACATTCAACGTATGCATATAAGGAGGCATGCCCGAAGAAATTCCAAGAATACCCATTGATTTTATGATAATTCACAAGTTTACTTAATTCATAGTTCATAAGTTCAAAAGGTAAGATAGGTAAGTTAAAAAGGCAAGTAGGCAAGTCCATAAGTCAATAGACAATATGCTCAAGTCATGAACTTTATTCAATCATGAACATGTTATAAATGTGAAAATATGCAACTGTTCAATTGTTCAAGCCCTTGTTCGTAAATATATCACCTTCTTACTCTTCAATCATTCTCTTTGAAGGTGTTAAGGTGGAGAGAGAAGTTAAGGGCCCCTTTCCACGAGGGTGTGCATCTATATTCATAGTGATTGGAAGGTGGTAGACTTGAGTCATTTGCGATATGGGACTTTAATTTATATTTGTTTCTATTATTGTAGTATCTTAACATGGAGCTTGTGAATAAATGTGAAGGCATTTGGAGCATTTTAGGAGAATACACTGAACCCTCATGAACATGACTTTGTGAATAGAATTAATCTTCTTTTCTTGCTTGGATTTCGACATGCTTTAGGATTAATGTTGGTTAATATTGTTAATCATGAAATATATCCTTGATTAATGGTTTTTTTATGAAATATCCTTCATGTAGTTGATGGCATGTGGCATTAATTAGGCATGGCGTGGATAATATTTTGCATAGATAAGAGTCAACATTAATGGTAAAGCGACATGGATATGGAGCGACACTGATAACATTAAGTTATCATTTTCTATTCCTGTCTTGATGATATGAGACATGGTTCTTTGCAATATCCATAAAAGGTGGAATCGATGAAGAGTGGTTTGATGGAGTGTGGCATGGAAGATTGTCAACCTAGTTGAGGAGAAGCATTGTTTTCTTCAATATGATCTTATGGTCTTCGACGTTAGTTCATCTTCATTCTTTCGGTGTTGCTTATCTTTATACTTTTAATATCATCCTTTAATGCGGTGTTGATATGCTTCAAGTCTTCAACATTGATGGGCACTTTTATGTCGACATTCATCCCTGACGTTAATTTGAAAATGTGCTTAATACTTAAGCGAAGTATAGTTTCCTATCATGACCTTGGATATTATAATACTCAGACTATCAACATTGCCTTTCTCTTTTTATGCCGGTGATATGTAACATGTTATTTTTCGACTTTCACATCACCTTCTTTATTTATCCCCTTTGGAAATTATTTGGATAATAAGAGGCATGTATTATTAATAAAGGAAATAAAGGGGCTAGTTGAAATTTGAAATTTAAGAAGGTATTATTAAATAAAGTATAAGGTTCAAATTTCAAAACATATGGTCAACTCAATTAAATTCATTAACCCCAATATACTCAAATTCCATCCATTTATTACTCTTTTTTGACGCATAATAAATATAATTTAACACCCTAATTAACATAACGAGAACTGCCTCTACACAAAACAAAAGATGAACCAGGATTTGAAATTAACATTTAAAAACATCTTTTTTCTCAACGCACAAACATGAAGTCAAATATTTGATTTATTTTAAAATTTGAGGTTATAGCCAAAATTTCCTCTATACTGCCTACTACCGTTCTTATAATATTTCCTATAGGAGATTCAACATTAGACATATAATCAATATTGACATAACTATATTTGGAAAAGATGTAACTATTTTCAAATCTCAAAATAAGAACTAAAACTTTACCATTTTATTTTTACTTACCAAATATTAATTGGTCTTGAACTAAAATTTGAAATGATAGGTTTTTGATGTAAACAAAATAAATTCTTTTTTATATACTAAACTTATTAAAACACATTTGTAAATCATAATTTTTTTTAATTTTTGTATAGTTTTATTCGAAATGATTATTTAAATCAATATTTTTAAATGGTTAAAATACAGTTAGTTACAAATTGTCGATCTTCAGGAGTATTCCAAGGGAGAGGACAACATTAGCATTTGTTTGAAGACTAATGCGAGAATCTATGTGGAGATTTGATATCTTTTCAAGATGTTTGAATCCATGTAGTGATTAGTGATCTGTTCGAGATGTGGGAATCCATTTAGGGATTTGTGTTCTGTACGAGTGATGAAGACTTGAGTGATAGGTGCTGAACGTAGCCTCGACCTCAGAAATGACTAAAACGAGGGATAGGATGCATAGACAAAAGGAACATAGCATTTTAGCAATCCCAACGGTGCAGGCGACTCCGTCTAATATTATTGATGGATATGCATCCAAAAATGATGCATTCGAAAACATGAGTGTTTTGGGCATGGGCCAATTTTGTATTTCTCTATAGTATATTCCCTAGAGATGTACGCTGATTGAAAGGATAACTATGATCCTTGTGCAAGAGTTTGGATTTGAATAAGTCTAAGGAGATCTATATGGAAAATCCATCATGCCAGCGTGCCTTAGCAATATTAATTATATACCTTATTGTTGTCTCATTTACATAGCAACTATGTGATATGATTTATATGCTATACTCTGTGCATTATCTATCATACCACTATATCTTAAAATTAATGAATGGATGGCTTCATTTGAGGGAAAAACAGCTATGGTAATCCGTATAGGTCTCAAAAATGTGATAATTTGTATCACTCTTAGTTATTGAGTTTCTCATGCTGGTTTACTAGACTGATCTAGATGTTATTTTCTTATAATGCCTAGGTTAGACCCCTGTATGTTTCCAAATTTAGCTATGGACACTTTGGAGCTTATGGGGAGAAGATGGATGATTACCTACTGTATTATTTCCGTATTGTATATATCAACGTTATGAGGAAAGGCAGTTATAGTTGTCAAGGATGATGATAATACTTAGGTTTTAGTAACTCTAAAATTTCTATATTTGGAGTAATCCTTTATATTGCTCCTTTGATATTATATGTTATTGTTCTGTTGTGAGATTCTGATACTCTATTTTTCCTTTCTCGTTCTTTTCTTTTTCTTATTATTTTCTCAAACTTTCTTTTTTTCAACACTTGAGAATCCGGTACACGAATATCATAGATGCATTTATTTTCAACGTTCGAGGGTCGAAAAGTGGGGTGGTCATATATAGATTGTCCTTTAAAACATGGTGGGGAATTAGAGGTCAAAAAGGAAATGAAATAGAAAGTAAATAATGGGGCAATAAGGTAAGTAAATAAAAGAAGGTATTTAAATCTTTTAAAAAGAAAGCGTAAACAACCTTAAACTAAAAAAATGTAAACCATAAAGAAGTAGAGAAATATTGTTTAAAATAAACAGGAGAGGTATAATAATTAAAAAAGAATGAATGAAGATGTATATAAATATACATCTACATATACATAGATAGATACATATGTGTGTGTGTATAGACACACACATAAACATAGCCTCAAATATGAGTTTATGATGGGAGTGATTGATTAAAAGTTAGAAAGTAACTTAGTAAGTAAAAATGACACAATCAATAGTAAGGATTGGAATGCGAGGTCAGTAGTGTCACAAATAGAAGTTTTCCCACCATAACGGGCTACCAGCAGTTGCGTATACATGATACTGATGTGGGAAAGATCCAATTTTAGGACCTGTGGAGTTATATACACTAGCATATAGGTGAAGGAATACCCTCAGTAGAGTCTACTTTAATGAATTAGGGGGTATTTCCTTAACTGTGTTATGCAATCCAAATAGGATGGTAAATGGCTCGACGTTATTTCGGTACGTGCTGATACCAAATCAGGAGTAGGAGGTATATATAGGTTTAGTATGTCACCAGTCCTACATGGTCAATAAGAAAGATAAGGTTACACTTAATGGACTACACCTCCTACTAGGATAGATCATGTTAGGTAATGCACCGCCACAATTGTTTGCTAGTTTGTTTGTTAGGGATTGTCTAATAACCCATAAAAGAGATATGTCAAAAACCAATGGGGTAGTCCGAGTAGTTGAGTCCTCTATAGTCTGTGGAGCTAAGTCCATAATAGAAAGCAGACAAGTAGTGAATCCCCAAAGTGAGAAGGAATGCAGCTTAACTATTATGACGTTGTTAATAGGGACTGTGTGAGTATCTTAGTATACATTGTGATGTGGATGTGGTTTTGCATTGCCAATGGATCTTGATGGGGTGTCAGGTTGTAGAAACCAGTGGGGATATATCTTGCTCCACAGGGATACTGTAGTACTTTTATACACACACACGTATATAGTTATGGTCTACTTCGGGTAGAGGGGCATATCGTATGCATATATGGAGTTGAGGCGACTAAGTAGAAGGAAAATACAAAACATGTAATGGAAGACAATCGACATAAACTAGTATTATGTGTAAGATGTATATAATTCAATAGTCACTAAAACATTGTTCTAACCCCTTGCTTATTACAACCCATAAATATCTTTAGCATGACATGTACTGGTGCAAGGCATAAACAGTGGAAGGATAGATTTCCCACTGCATGCTTAGCAATGACAGAGATATAAGATATTGGAAGTGTCAATCTTGATCAGTGTTTACCAAAAAATGGACCAACACTTTGGAGTATGATGTAAAGCACCAGCCCAGCTAAAGCTGGTAAATATAATAGAAAATAGCAATAAAGTAAATGAGATACAAAGATGTTTAAAATGGTTCGGTTGTTAACTAAGCCTATGTCCACTTTATATATTCGATTATTGCTTTGATATTGTTTAAATGAGATTACAAGGTGATTGAGAAAGAATTAGTCACGAGAACAGGGGTTAGACTAATTATAAGTCTTAGAATTGCCTAGAGTAGCCGCCTTGGTGACTACGGTGTAGAGGAAAGAGTTGAATAATAGATAGAGATCCCGCATAGTGATAGCAGAATGTAGATCCTTTCTTGGTTGCTTTATGGTTGGTATTTATAAGGGCAGTGGTCGCATAGGATCAGAAGTCCGCTACTAGAGAAGTATATGGAGTGACCTATGGAAGTACAAAAAATGTTGTGAAAACCCGAGTTATAGATTAGACACCGTACCGTGTCCTGACCTTAATTCGGCACCGAGTCCAATCATTATTCATAACTTGATTGTATGGAATTCCTAGTAGTATAGTAAGTGATATAGGTTCCATATTTACTGGCGAGTTTGGAAGAGCCTATAGAAATTTTAGGTACCAAGCTCAAGATGAGTACCGCTTACCATCCGTAGACAGATGGGCAAACAATGAGAGTTAACAAAGTCTTAGAGGATTTGTTAAGAGATCGCATGCTAGATTTCGAGGATCATGGGAAGACCACCTACATTTAGTCGAGCTTTTGTATAACAATAGTTATCGGAATAGTATAGGGATGACACCATTTGAAGAATTCAGTGGAAGGCTATGCAAATCTCCCATCTTTTTGTTAGAAACCAGGGATAGACTAATTCTTGGACCGGATTTGGTTAAAGAAGCTTCAGAAAAGATTGGGTTAGCTCGAGCTAGGATGAAGGAAGCTTAGTCTAGGAAGAAGAGTTACGCTGATAAATGACGGAAAGACTTAGAGTTCTCAATCGGAGATCTTGTTTTCATCAAGTATCATAGATAAAAGGTGTAACATGATTTGGAAATTAAGGAAAATTGACATCAAGATTTGTTGGACCATTTCTTATTGTCGAAAAGATCGAGAAACTCATGTATAGAATGGAGTTACCGAATAGTTTTTTCGAAGTCGACAATGTTTCCTATATTTCTCATCTAAGGAAGTTTTTCAAGATCCAGAGACTACTATTACACTGACTATGTTAGATGATCTAGTAGTGAAACTGGATATGACTATAGTTAGAAAACCAGTTCGTATAGTTGCGATAGATGAGAAGAGACTTAAGGAACAAGACAGTCAGATTAGTCAACGTCCAGTAGAGTGAGGACGAGAGAGAATATACTTGGAAAACCGAGAGTAGGATTAGAGATACTTATCCTGACTTGTTCCATGGTATTTTTTACCTTTATGTTTGATTGTTGAGAGCTCCTTATCCTAATTTTAAGGATGAAATTATTTAAGGAGGTAGTCTGTAATGACCCTACTTTTGACTAACATTATTTAGAACATTTAATCAGATAAATTAAATGAAATAATGTAGAATGTTAAGGGATTGAGATTTGTTAATTTAGAAGGAGTCATGCCTTAATGAATGTATTAGCAAAATAAAAATAAGTAAGTAAGAGATATATGGTAAGTGTAAAATAGGAATAACCTTTGTTCTTATACCCTAAACCCTTATATCCTTCATTCCTTATTCATTGTAACATTCAGAAACAAAACTAATACCCAATTAAGCTCGGTCGGCCACCATTAAGAAGATTCAAGGAGACGAAAAGCTAGGATTCATGTAGAAAGCTTAAGCAAATCAATCTAAGGGCAAATCTCAACCTTCTTAACACAAAGCCAAGGGGAATAATTAAATTACATCTCACTTTTGATATTGATTTCGATATCAATTTTGATTCAAATTAGTTTTGCAAGTTACATGCCATATTGTGTTTGTTTAAAAGGACGTATATGAATGTTGATGATTTATATTGTTTCATATAGATTTTATGATAAGTATAGATTGTAAAACCGATTAAATGACACTCATATGGTTTGTGTTTTTGATATATGGTCGAGAACATTATTTTAGAAGTGGGTTCCAAGTTTCACAGTATTCTAAGTGATTGTGAATTCATTTTGGATTTTCTTTGAGAGAAAATAGTTAATATTGGGCTTCATTTATTTAAGTCAATTAAAATTTATTTTTTGGTCTGCATTTTTATATGTTAAAAAGCATATTTAAACTGAATTACAATGATTTTTAGGCATTTTTCCAAAGAGTTTTAATATGGTTATTAAATTATTTAAGTTGGACGACTTAAATGTTTTAAATGTTTTGTTGAAGGGAATGGCTTATTTGTTGAAATGATTTCAATTATTAATTATTGAATTCTACAGCCTTTTTAGAAAAGATTTTGATAAAGAATTGGCAACCAATCATATTTTGAAAAATAGCCCTATATTGTGCCTAACAGAAGTTAGAATATTTATTATTTTTGGTAGGCCCAAATCAACCAGTGGTTAATAGTTAGCCAGATAAAACTATAGTGTGCACAGATGTTCCACTGATTACTTGGTTTATATGAATATTATTGTTGCTATTATTGTTATAATCATTTGATTATAGGTTTTTGATTTACAAAAGATATTATTACAAAGGATATTAATGTGGGGAAACCCGTTCCGCTATGTAGTGTGGTCTCACTTAATATTAGTAAATCGAAATGTAATATAATTACTCACACCATGCTTTATATGTGAATCGAAGTTTATGTGTTTCTCTTAATCTCTCGAGTGCTCAAAATTAAATTTTAGTAGATTGAGAGTTAAGGACATTTCAGGTTTAGTAGGTTGGACGAATAAGCTTCCAAAAAAATGCAGGAGTTAAAGCTAGTAATGTAGGAGTAATTTAGTATTATTTCCACTATGATGTATTTATGATTGACATGTCTATCTATTTCTCTGATCATCCAAAGGGGCATCTTCATGCATTTCTCTTAGTGTAATTTGTAATTATATTTGATCAAAACCTAGGAATAATTTTCTGATTATGTGATTAAATATGAAATATTGGTCTGAAATGTAACCAACAAAGTTGTTTTTGAAATCTGTGTTGATTTTATTTCATATTCATGTGCTTCTAATATTATGGATACCATTAACATTACCACATTTTGTCACTAGAAGTTAATACTATAGATGATTACAGCATCTATAGCGCTTAGCTTTGGGCCTGAAAGTAGGGGATGTTACATGTTACCCAGGTAACATTGTCTCTTTGTCAAAGTCTTCTAAATACGGACTTTGCTATAGCAACATCGGAAAATTCATCAGTTGCAAGATTGGTTGGAATCAATCATCGTCTACAAAACTTAACATTGCATAAAAATTGGCAATGTAGAAAGGAAATCCACGGGATTGAGTTGTCTGCAGGTCTCTATAGACATAAACAAATATGCGGATAGAACCTAAATACTGGGCTTGGAGAGAATCAACCTTAATCAAAGTACAGGTTGCTCGAAATTGAGCTTTCAAATTACAAGTTCCCAGAGAAAGGAGCTGCAATACATCTTAGACTGGGACAACCTAGGAGACACCTAAAGAATTTGACCTTGTATCAAGTGTTTGGAGTAACTACCCTGTAGACTGTGGGTAAACAACACACTAATACTTGGTCAGAATGAAAATCACTCCCTAATTATGTTATGCCGAATAGAGAATTTTGGAAAATGCAATAGAGCAAAGTAAAGTAGTACGCTGAACTACTACAAGTTACAGTACTTACACTATTTACATGCACGGAGTTGCAATAAATAAATGTCACATCATGCAATACAGCTGTACATAATATGGAAATTGCAAGACAAACACTCATATTTTGTACATACATGGTGGTATATAAACAAGAATAGTCCAAAGAATGTAAAGCATACAAAAGAGATTACCGTGGAAATGATGATCTTTTGATTACTTATATCATATCATGTAATATCAAACAGAGGTGGCTGTACTGGCACAATATCGGCCTATTTCGAACATCAACAAACAAATGTACAGACGTTACTAATGCTACAACAAAAGGAAAAGGATGCTAAGTAAAAACTTTATACTTGTACATACTCTGGCACTACATAAACACGCAAAAAGACAACAAGTACCCTAATCCACGGATGCTCGAGCCCATCCCGATTTCTTTTCACCTTTTCTGCCACTTTTATTACCCTTACTTGGGAGAATCAATGAGAAGGTTTCTCCTCTCGCAGGAGGTCAGACCCATCTGACCCTTCAGTAGCCACACTCCTCTTCTTCAACACCTTCAACATAATGGTAGTAGGAGTCTTGTGCTTCCATTCCTCCTTTTCCTTCTTCATCTGTAGCCCTTTCATTTCCTCCTCCAGTCTTTCTACTATGATTGCCTCTTCTATTGGCTCAGACTGATTGGTGATCACCACCACTTCATCCAATGACACTGAGACGTCCACCTTGTTTTGTAGCGCCTCTATCTATTTCGAGTCAGGCCAAATACTAGAGCTAGAAATAGGAACTACGCCAGAATTCGCTACGGAGACGATAATGGATGGCGTGAAGATAGAGGTAGCTCATGTTTCCTGTGCAACGGGAAGAGTGGTGGGAGAGTTGGTTAACCTACAAGTTGGGAAAGAGAGGTGCATAATTTAGAAAAGGATTCTGGAGTAAATCAAAGTTCTTGGAGAAGTGGAGAGACACGAGAAATACCCAAGCCAGGAGTTCAGTTATGAACTTCAACCTCAAAGGCTCTGTTAGCGGTCCTCATCTAAGAGGGTCGCACGATGGGTAGAGAGAGACATCACTCACCCAAGGCTTCATAACTAATTTAGGCGTGAGCGGCTTTAGAAATAACAGCCGTGGATACGGTGATGATCGTTGTCTGCTCTTGAGAAGTAGGAATAAGTGATTGATGCTAACCCAAAAGCTTGGGCCAACAAGAGCTTTGGTTACAACATGGCAGTTTCCTTCCCCCTCTCCTCTCTAAGGAACTCTCTACCAGCGGCTAAGAAGTCTATCTCCTTAGGACTAACGTAGGCGGTCTTTAGTTCCTCCCTAGAGCGCATATACTTGGCCTCCTTAGATCTGACCAATACCTCTTCCCAAACCATGGAAAGAGCACCATAAAAGCTATTTCCTAACCGGTTCAAGCTGCCCCTATTAATCATGCATCTAGTGTAGAGGTGGAGCACACTTGCATCCATTCTGCTTATATCGTTGTCATACTCTGCCTGAAGCTTAGTAAGCTCATATTTTGTAATCAAAGGGTCGATCTCTTTAGCTTAGCTATCTTAGTGAGGCAGCCCGTTCCTTCTCTTTCACTAGCCATGCATTCTCCTCATGAAGACGAGTGAGCTCAGCGGCATGCTCAACAATGACAACAGCATGACCAACGATGGTTTGGTTCCGATTTAATGGTGTTTTCTGCTTCGTTAAGCTACTCTTTTAGTTTCCAAGATTCAATATAGCAATCTTTGAGTTGATCCTTTATCGCGGTAATGGATCTACCATGGGCCCGATTTGCCTTAGGCAACAACTTGTCGCTTACAAGCTTTCCTTTTAGAGCTACATCTCTCTCAGTCTTCAACTAGACTATCCCGTCATCATGGTGTTCCATTGCCCTAGCATTCTTTTACCATTCGACCTCAAATGAGAGGATCTCTTGATTGTTAATGTGATTTACATCTGGAAGGGACTTTATTAAATGATGCATATCACACACGCCTTCCAAATCTTCATGGACTGTCTCTAAATTGTTGAGAGAATTGGCCTTGTTAAGGGCTTTATTTTCTTTCAAAATTGACTCCCTTCAAGAAAAGATTTGCAAAGGTATCTTGAAGTGTAGGTTGTCCTAACGGATGCATGGACTTCTTGGTTCATTTGGAAGAAGAAAGGGCCGTTAAAATGGTTATTACTTGAGAAGAAGGAATTATTGGCATTTCAGTGGTTCGAGAATCAATGTTAGGAGGAGCAATCAATAATAAGGGCCCACAGTGATCAAAAAGTTTCTTTGATGCTTGTGTGCATCAACTGAGGCACCACTCTCATCATCTCCTTTTATCTCTCCCCTCTTGTGCTCTCGCTCCAAATGGAGAGCCTCGTCCTCTTTTCTCTTCCTTCTTTCTTCATCTATTTTACCAGGAGGGCAATCAGCCATATTAGATGTTTTGATATTAGGTGTTTTGCCTTTGTGGGAGTTGGTGTCTTGACGTAACTAATGGTATAACTCACGTCCCGTGGTACCTAAAATGGAAACATGAATGAAGTTAATACTCAAACTTAGAAGCGTAATGGGATGCAGAGATGTATGTTTGTGATCCCAAAGTGAAGTGTGTAGTGCCGATGACCCCCTATACACTCTACCAACTATATCTGTAAGGATTAAGGGTTAGAGGTTTTTCACCACTGCTCACAAATGTGCTCAAGGAAATTTTAATTTCTCACCAATCATAGCTATCATTTCTCTAATGGAGATATCCCTATGTTCATCTATATAGATGGTGACATCTCACATGAAATTAGAAGTGGATGTATCCCCAGCGGTGGTCCTGGTAGCTTGACCTCCTGTAGACTTTGTGGTATAGATAATAAGTTGTTTTAAAGGAGGAGAAATAAAGAGTTTGGGGATTAATGCCTCAGTAGCTAGCAAGTCAGGAGAAGGAAGCTTAGGAAGATCGGGACATTTCCAATGACTCACCAATAAATTCATCTTTTTCTCTGAAGATATGAAAGTCACTATCATCGCTGTCCGGGTCCTCTTCCTCTCTTTCCTCAACCACAAGATGCTTCTAATCTCCCCTTTGAAATATTTCATCTTCTTCGAGGATTGGAGATATCTTGTGGCTCCCATCCATGTCCTGTATAATGTCCTCTTTGGAGGGTAAGTCTATGTCAGCTCTGGGAATTTCTTCGGGTCGTGCTTCCTCCAATGGACCAGGTATGTCTTCCTGAGCCTCCTCGTTAGGGTCACAAGCTTGGGTTAAACGACGAGTATGTCTCCTAGAACCACTCGATGTTTCGAGCTCATCATCTACAACGGATCTATCAGGATGAAGCAAGATGAACCGCTAGAGTTTCTCATTCGTTAAAAGGAGCTCCGCTTTGCACTCGGAAGCTCTCACAACCTTAAAAGTTTCAAGCATTGCGTTAAGCTCATTGTTACTTTCCCACCTTGGGATGACTTCTTTATGACATATGATATATTATAAAACTGGAAAATCACTTGGAATGGCAAGAGCTTAGGAATAAGGACTGACTTCTATATAACCAAAGCGATTGAAGCCCTCTGGACATCGAACGAAGGAAGACTCATTCTTGAAAGACGAACTTTTGTTGTAGAGATCTTTTATTAATTTACATCTCCACTAGGCTTCTATAGTAATAAAGGATGGAAAGTCCTGCCTCCTCTTGAAGGTAGGAGATATGCGGGCTCATTTAACCTTGGTGTCGCCCAAAACTGGCCATAAATAAGATGTATAGGGTGCTTAGGAGTGCATAATGGTAAAGGTGGATTTGGAACGTCTCCAATCCTAAATCTTAAAGCACCACGGACAAGAACCGATTGATCGATGGCACAGAACCACTCAGGCATATGTATTTATTACAAGCAATATAGGATTCTGGATGATTATGTGCAAACTCCGCTTGAGTAGGCAAACGAACGTCACCCTTGGGGACGTTATGCCATACGCATATATTTCCAAGCATTTTGGCTGTTAGGATTGCAGGTGCTTGCTCCGGAGGGTCGATTAGAATTCTTCATCTAGGAGGCAACTGATTAAGTACAGCTCTTACAAGAATGAGTGGGCCATAGTAATCAGAAGTTGTAGATTGACTTGGCCCAATAGGAACAGAAAGAGGAACGAGGGCAGTTGATGACTCGGCTTCTAAAGGCGTGGATGCTCCATCAATGGACATGCGATGTGTCGACTGGCATGTCATTCAAGACAATAAAACTCATTGGCCAAGCTCAGGTACGCTCTATTTCTAATAAGAATTCCCATGTGATTAACACTTGAAATCCAAAGGAAGTCGACGTATGCCGACCAATCGGATTCCAAGTGTTAGCCAGGGCAGGTGTAGTGTGTTATCTATGAAGGGTGAGTCCGGTGTCCAAAAAACCATGAATTTTTGACCAACCTGTGTAAATAGCTTGCTCGTATTGAAAAACCATCTGTGTTGCATCATGAAATTATTCTTTTGTACTTACTTGTTATCGATCAATGGTCGATGATGGATCCGTTATCTAGAGCAACACAAAAGTTCTTCCTATTCAGGAACACTGGAAGTGCAAAAATCTAGAGTAATGGAAGCATCCAATGCACTAAGATCCAATGCGGGTCATCGTATTGGAGCTAATTCTGTGATTAGGCCTTGGTCAATATTTGAATGGAAATGATTGAAATTAAGAAGAATGGCATGACTCCTAGATTATGCATGTTCAGCTAGTTCAAAATGGTATCATCACCAACTCAACAAACCCTAAGTCAGCTAATTCCATATCAAATTGATTCAACCAAGGTCCCATCTCCATTTCCATCACCACCAAAGTGAGAATTCACTGTTGCTAGCCTTTAAATCAAGTTATGGGATGAATCAGCCAAGGGTTTAAGTAGTAAGCCAGGGCCGACTCTTTGGGATAGCAAATTTAGAAGCACGGGTTCACTAAGCGACAGTGGCATAGCCCAGGAAGTGACGGCAGTATGTGAGAACAGAGAAGCTTGGATGTTGATGGCTCGATAATCAGATAGTGTTTACATAGGCTTCAGTCGGCTAAGGAGAAAGGAAGGATCGGATTGGACGTAAAGCAAGTAAGGAGTTAAAACCAAGTAAGGATTATAAGTAAGAAAAACCAAAATTTAGAAAATTGTTCAAGTCCTTAACTAGGTATGAGTTAAAATTTAACTTGGTAATGAAATTACAACTCCAACACGAATCAACTCTAACTCACCACAATAGACCTTTATATCACGTGACGACCCGAACTCGATGTCCGACACAACATCAAACTTGTATCGCCGGAGCTTGCAACAAAATTAGATGATAAATAACACAGCGGAAATAAAAGATGATATGTCAAGAATAGAATATCCAATACATCAATTAGATACATTGATAATCATCAACATCAGAGAATGTACAACCCAAAAATACAATGGAATACGATACAATATGAGATAAGTCTTCAAAAGAAACTAATATTGCAACTTCAATCCAAAACTCCAAAGACAAAGCTCCTAAAACTCCAAGCTTGAATCTCCGTCAAGGTTGCACAAAGATAAGCAAGGTCAGCCCATGGACTCCAAAGACACCAAAATGTATCAAACAGAAAGCTGAAGGCTACCAATACGGTATCTACTACCTGACTATCTAAAAAACCCAACTCTAGACTGCCCATGTGGAAAATTGTAGGCATCCAGAGTTTGGGAAGTGAACAATAAACTCCGAGTCAGTCATGGGACTGGTATGAGCAAACAAAATCGGTTTGTCTTTAAAAACAATCAAAAGATTTTAAATTTGAAATCCGCAATGCTTTTGGAAAACGAAACTACCATAAGGACCAACACACACACAATGCAAACACACACATAGGGGAGATTTCTCTTTATGATAGTCAAATATGCTTACTACGCAAAAATTCTTTTTGATATTATTACTAGTGCATAGTGGAAAACATTTCGAAAATATAATATTAATCCTATCCAGCATAGGTACCATTATACTATGCCTACTATAGCTGCCATTTTAAATGGCATGTTCTACAACTAAAACCGTACAAGGCTCGTATAGGATGAATGGATTTCCAACAAATGGTCAGGCTAAGGAACTTCCTATTTCCAAATGGGAACGCCTCTGGATGGACGCCCAGAGAACCTACCAGACTCTCTACCAACACAAGGCCAGTTACCCCTTCCCGGAAAGTAAAACCTAAGATATGCCACCCCCGGTCCTTTGGGACCTTTATCCGAGGATCCTCTTCACCAACAAAATCACAAAATAATAAATATACTACAGTGCCCACATGAGTAAGTATCTGGGCTCCATACCATGATGCCACCCTTTTCCAGAAGGAATGGTCATACCCTAGGGGAGCTACCCATGAAACCTTGCTGCATCTTTCCTGTTTCGACCATTACCGGTTTGTGAGGCTCGATGAGGTCTCGTCCAAAAAGCTACGCTTTTTCACAAAGCCATACTTTGATCAACAAATGATCAGCAGCACTTCGTATGCCACATTACCAAATTGGAAATGTATCACTAGTAACCATCAACTACATAACCTTTGAGCTCGTACGTCTCAGAGAAGGGTGTTATACTAAGAGAATAAATTCTCCGCCACCAAGCAGAAATGTATTTGATAGAAATTGGTTTTACATCTTAAAGTGTAATGTCAGACACACATCCATACAAGTCTGTTCTTGGTTTGAACAGAACCGAAGGCACTTCCGAAGAAGCCCTTGCAAATCCAGGTATGCACAATCCCGATCGGACTTCCCGTCACTTAGGGAATCTCTATACCGTAGCAACTCAGAGCAGAGACAATCGATAGGTCATCCTATCATTCTCGCAAATACCCGGTCTTCACCACCAATCTTCAAATGCTATCCATAACGTCGTATCATTATTCGGAATGGGTTATATAACATAAGGTCCTCTCCCGCTAAACCGAATAATGAGCGCAATATTTAAAAACATATGGATATGGGATTTCAGTTAAGTCACAAATTTAAAATTCAAAAGCTATTCTTCGAATGGTTTAAAAAAATTACCATTTCAAATCTTTAAACAAAAATATTTATTCCACAAAATTCACCCAGTTTCACAAAAATCCATTCACGGATTTCAAATCAATTTCCATTTCAATTAGATTAATTCATTTAATCTTTAAATTAAAGATTTAACTCATAGGTTTCAAAACCGTTTCCTAAGATTCATTCACAACTTGGAGAACCGTTTTCAATTCAAACTTGAAATTCCTTTAATACAAATTTGGAAATTTGTTTCTTATATGAAAGCTTTTATCATTTGAAAACAATAGTTCTTATTTCGGGAAAATCCGATTTCAATTATACAAGTTAAAGTTTTTCAAACTTGGGTTAAATTGAATTCCCAAAACAACAGTTTAAAAATGGTTTTAAAAACCCATATAAACTTGTATGACCTTTTACATCATAAATTCTCAAAATAGAATTAAATTTCAAATTTTGAATTCAAATTTTGATCAAATTATTTAGTTTCAAGACTTTATTAAGTTATTCAAAATAACTTTTATATTTGAAATTCTTCTTCGAAAGTTTTTCACTTTAAATCCGATCCATTTCCAAAACCATCTAGATTCAAAAATTCAATTTTCAAAATTGGTTTAAAAATCTATGACTTAAACAATTTCCGCGTGCAATCCATATTTGTGTATGTATGGTGTAGTCCAGGGGGTTTTACACAATAGTGCACAACATCAATCATCACAGATTCAATCATATCAATATCGATAAGCGGTATAACCCATAACGCTTACCTTCATTCACAGATTAATAGATAAAGTAAATCTATCAATCACAAAGATTTACCATTACGATTCGATGAGGGTTTCGGATAACCAATTGGAATCCGACTCCCTGTCGCATCGAAATCCAAATCTCGTTTTACGGGTCAAAGGGTTTTCATATTCATACAATAGTATATTCATCATAGATATAACAGCTCAACACAAAGCATTACATAGCATCACATTATATATCAAATATATCAATCCATCACACAGCATTCAATAACAATCAAACATCTTCAATTAAGATGAATAAATTGGGTGGTTTTTAAATTTATCAACCGCATAATTACTTTCATTAGTAATTTTTAGTCAACCATTTATTATCATTAATTTCAATTGATTAAGTTTTAATCACCTTCATCAATTAATCATTCCTTAATTAATTATCTTAATTAATTAACCCTTAATTGTAATTAATTAAATCTTAATTACTTTTATTAATTAATTATTCCTTAATTAATTACTTTAATTAACAAAGCCTTAATTATTAATTTAATCTTAATTTTGATTAATTATCCTTAATTGATTAATTAATAAATTTATTATTAAATTACAATTAATTGCTCCTTAATTAATAATTGTTTCTTAATTATTTCAATTAATTAACCTTCAATTAATTATTCTTAATTTAATTACTTTAACTAATTTATCATATTAATTAATTATTCTTTAAATTAATTAACATTTAACATTTGATTAATCAATCTTTAATCATCAATTATCTACTCTTAATTACTTTCACTAAGTAATTATTATTATCATTTAATCATTCATTAGTTACTTGATTAATTAACTTGAGTTATTTATTAATTACTTTAATTACTTTAATTACTTTCATTAAGTAATCCACTTCAAATAATAATAATTTCCCTTTAACAAATATGTTAACTTAAACTTTGAAAGTAAATTAACCATTTTAAAACATCTTTTATAATAATTATTCTTAATTATTAATAAATTAACCATAAGTATAAATTATTAATTACTTGATTATCATTAACAATATAAATTGACTTACCTTTAAGTTAAAATTTAAAACGTTTGATTTTATTCCTAAATCACTTATTAAGTTTTATTTAAGGTAACTTGTTAAAAATATAAGTTTAAAACTTAATTGTTTTAAAAATCCTTTATTTTCAAAACCTTTAATTTATACCTTCTATCTTAATAATAAAATCATCATTTATAAAAGAAATAATTCTTATAAATTTATTTAACTAATTTGCTACAGTTTCAAAACTTGGAACATAAAACCCCCAAGCTACCCGAGCTAAACACTGACGTACTCGAGCCCTACTTCGAGTTTTTCCAAAAATTAACCCGAGCGCCCTAAACTTTCCACCTTAAAATTTTCTAAGTGTTTTTACTCTCGCACCAAAATCCTACTTCGAGTTAAAACTCGTGCTACCCCTGTTTCTCCCCAAGCCTTGCTTCGAGTCGCGCCTTCTTCTTTCCCAAACCGATGCACAAACTTTTGCACGTATACGTGCACAAGCACGTTGGTCAACGCCGACCAACATTGAAGCTTTCCGATCATCCACAATGCTCTCCGGAAGTGATTCGTACTACCTAACACGCGAGATTGCTATTAAATCGAAATCGAGCAAAATTTCGTAACCAATACTACTCATGTAACCCACACGATCACCTTAACTCCCCTCGTTCCCGCTACACGCCACCGGAACCCGTGCGCTCCCGACTAAACGTACACCAACCCTCCACGAATTCATCACCCCCGTTCCGATCATCTGAAACGCGGAGACGACGGCTACATTTCCTCGCGACTACAACCACCCAAACACAGGGCGTAAACCCTAGTTTGATTCAAATCTCAAACTAAAATGAATTTAAAAAATTTCTTGTATTTTTCCTACAATCTATGTTGCTTAACCCACCTTCTGTTCAAAACTCGAAGAACATAGCTGTGCCGATCATCGTAATTTGCCTGGAAAGACATCCCAGTTAAACTCAACATTTCACACAATTCTCCAATTTGAAAATCAAAACTTTAATGTTAAAATTTATTATTTCCAATTACAAATATGTTCCTAACATTAAATTTTGAAGATCATTCATTAGAAATTTGAACTCATATTAGATTTTTACTGTAAGTTTTTTTTGAATTAACTGCTTTATAAATCCTTTTGAATTCATTTTTAAAAACAATGTTAACTTGTTACAAACATTTTTCTTTTAGAAATCAGACCTAAATTTGATTTGTTTGGGTGATAAAAATTATTTTGAAACAATTGGAATCAACCCTGTCATATATACAGAGGCATGTCTTGCCTGAGAAGTGAGAACAGTCATGCACACATTGATTCACCCATATACATGCATATACACTTGCTAATATGTACACATCCACACAAAATTTTAAATCATTATCATCACCGACCTAAAATATCGAAAGAACTGGTTTGAGAGTTATAGTTTTCTCACCTTATCAATGAAGAATAGAGGAGAGCTTTAATTTTTTTCTGAGTATATTTGAAAATCCTGCTTGATCTTTTGCTTTGCTTCAAATTCGAATTTGTTGGAAGATGTTGTTTTGATCTTGTAGTTATAATTGCTTCACCCTGATCTGATGACTTCCAAGCCACAATTGAAAAGAGGCTTTGAATTTCCAGATTTGCTTGCTTTTTAATATTCCCAGGTTTTTCTATATTCAGATTCTGGTTCTTGCATTGGCTTTTGAATCCAAATCTTGCTTTTGCTCTGATTCAAGACTTTGATTTCTATTTCATAAATAGCTGAAGCTCTGATTTTTTTTCTTCTGGTTTTAAATTTTGAAGGGAGGGATTTTGTTTTTCTGGTTTTTGAAGATGATTTTGTTTCTCTTTTTTTTTTTCTGTTTTTGATTTTCAGATTTGAAATCTTGAAAAGGGAGATGAAAAGACTATTGAATGGCCTGGTTATTTTAAAATTTTCTTTTTTCTCAAAAGTTGAATGCCACTTTGTAAACTTTCTTTTGCATATTGTACACTTGTTACATGTAGGGAAATTTGTGTTTAAATCCTTTGACTCAAATTGTTTTGTAAATTTTTGTTTAATCCTTCATGTAATTATATTTTGATGTATACATATGCCTTAATTTTTAAAGTTGTTTATATTTTCATTTATATTTATATTTACACAGATAAAATTTTATCTCCGTTGTTTTTTTCACATTCAAACTTTAATTTAGCTCACTATTTTTATATACAACTAATTTATACATTTTATATTCATGCATTTTTTTATTATTTATTTTTGTACAACTTTTAAAAAGAAAAGAATGATTTAAATATTTTGATTTCATATTAACAAATGATTTGTTTTATTTGTATAAGAAAATTTAACTTAAAAATAATATTTTGAAAATGAGTGCATTAATTTTTTAAATTATAGTTTCCAAATATCAATATATTTTAAAATTTAGAAACCAACTTTTTATTAATTTAAAGCTTTTGATTCTATTTTATTTTTAATACATTTTTTTAAATCCAATATTTGTTGATAAAATACTTATTCTTATACTTCAAATCAAATTGCTATTTATCTTTAAATCAATATTTATTTTTAGATCCAATTTTATTTATAAAGTTACTTATCCTTAATTTTTAAACCAAATTCTACTTATAATCTAAAAATTTATTTATTCTAGAAATTTTCTAATTAATTCATGAATAAATTCACGATTTAATTCCAGAATTAAATTAATTGTCAAATTAATCTTGGTTGATTTTTTTAGGAATGTTACAGATTCCCCCCTTTAAAAAATTCTGTCCTTGAAATTTTCTAGGGAGACGAGAAAGAATAGATGATAGGTAAAGAAATGATTGATCAGATCAGATCGAAATATTTATTCTGCATTCGGTTTACCAAATCAGAATATCAACAAATATGAGAATCTACTCATTCAATTATGAAATAATTGGGTTATCTGATCTACGAAGTATACAAGGGTATTGGTTAGTTCGAAGGGATAACTAACCGTTTGTAGAATATATCGAAACCCAATGAAATGGATAGAAATAGGTTTGAACACGATCTCAGATTCAAGATTTAACTTATTTACGAATTGTTGAGAAAAAAACTATGGGTAGTTCTCATTTCAAACAAACTTGAAATTTAATCGTAAACGAGAAGGTTACCTTATAAAATTTCCTTTCCTTTATCGACCTTTAAAGTTGAAGAGTCATCTCTGATTGCGTACACCTTCTTTACTAGAGCTTACTTATGAGCTGGATAGTCCTTGATCCTATGTCCTGGCTTGCGGCAGTAATAGCATCCCGTAGATTCCTGATCTGGCCTCATAAATGGCTCTCTCATTCCTGGCTTCCAAGGATTCTTACAATTATCCGAGTAGTGGCCTTTCTCCAAGCAATTGAGACAAGTAACATCTTTCACCCTTTTCTTCTATATATTCTTCTTTTCTTTATCTTTCCTCGGTTTCTTTCCACCAAACTTCTTTTTTCCTCCAATTCAGATTGCTTGTATCTCCGTTCTCCTTTTGAACTTCCTGCTTATCCAGAGTATCGTATCTATAGCCCATATCAATTAATTCAGAAAAAGATTCCTTTACGTGAGTAGTCATTCTCTCCAGAAACTCCTTGTTCATTCCCCGAATAAACTTTTTATTCTTCTTTAACGGTGTATTCACCAATTTTGGACCAAATCGAGATAATTCATTAAATTTGTTCAAGTATTCCTCAAATGATAAGCTTCCTTGCTTCAAATATGCGAACTCTTGGTACATCTTAGAGATACCAGCAGACGGCATATAATGCTGCTCGAACACTTCCTTGAAACGACTCCAAGTAAGTTCATCCGCCGACTCATCCAATGTAACCGTTTCCTGCCAAACTAAAGCCTCTTCTTAGAGTTGCCAAGAAGCTATCAATCGCATCTGATCATCTCCAATTACAGTCCTTTGAAAAACCTTTCACACGATCGGATCCATGCTTATGCTTCGATAACAAATTCTTTGCCAGTGAATGGTTTTCCACCAAGTCTAGAAAAGCTTCGATATAGATTAGCCAGATTTGGTTGAGATTGAAAAGAAATATCTGTCGTTGTAGGGCCTTGACCAGTTGAAGTGGTACTTCCCTTTCCCCAATCTCGTCCTCTTCTTCCACTCATTCTTACTATCTGTAATAGTAAGAAAACTGAATTATGCATTCGGACAAAATATCTTAGAGAATAACAACAGATAAAGAAAATAGACTGAGAAATTTAGGTTTTGGTTTCACTGGTTATACTCATTCTAGGGTATACTTCACCCTATCTCTAATGAGTCATCTAATGTGTTACTCTCCGTAGCTAAAGTTATTGCTCAACCTTTAACTCTGATACCAAATGTGACAACCCGAACTCGATGTCCGACAAACAACATCAAATTTGTATCGCCGGAGCTTGCAACAACATTAGATGATAAATAACACAGTGGAAATAAAAGATGATATGTCAAGAATACAATATCCAATACATCAATTAGATACAATGATAATCATCAACATCAGAGAATATACAACACAAAATACAGTGGAATACGATACAATATGAGATAGTCTTCAAAAGAAACTAATATTGCAACTCAATCCAAAACTCCAAAGACAAAGCTCCTAAAACTCCAAGCTTGAATCTCCATCAAGGTTGCACAAAGATAAGCAAGGTAAGCCCGTGGACTCCAAAGACTCCAAAATGTATCAAACAGAAAGTTGAAGGCTACCAATATGATATCTACTACCTGACTATCTAAAAAACCCAACTCTAGACTGCTCGTGTGGAAATTGTGGGCATCCCGGGTTTACGAAGGGAACAATAAACTCCGAAACAGCCATGGGACTGGTATGAGCAAACAAAATCGGTTTGTCTTTAAAAACAATCCAAAGATTTTAAATTTGAAATCCGCAATGCTTTTGGAAAATGAAACTATCATAAGGCCTCCCAACACACACAATGCAAACGCACACATGGGAGAGATTTCTCCTTATGATAGTCAAATATACTTACTACGCAAAAATTATTTTTGATATTATTACTAGTGCATAGTGGAAAACATTTCAAAAATATAATATTAATCCTAGCCATCATAGGTACCATTATACTATGCCTACTATAGCTGCCATTTTAAATGGCAGGTTCTACAACTAAAACCGTACAAGGCTCGTATTGGATGAGTGGATTTCCAACAAATGGTCGGGCTAAGGTACTTCCTATTACCACATGGGAGCGCCTCTGGATGGACGCCACGAGAACCTACCGGGCTCTCTGCCAACACAAGGCCGGTTACCCCTTCCTAGGAAGTAAAACCTAAGATATGCCACCCTTGGTCCTTTGGGACCTTTATCCGAGGATCCTCTACACCAACAACATCACACAGTAATAAATATCCTGCAGTGCCCACATGAGTAAGTATCTGGGCTCCATACCATGATACCACCCTTTTCCAGAAGGAATGGTCATACCCTAGGGGAGCTACCCCTGAAACCTTGCCGCATCTTTCCCGTTTCGACCATTACCAGTTTGTGAGGCTTGATGAGTTCTCGTCCACAAAGCTACGCTTTTTCACAAAGCCATGCTTTGATCAATAAATGATCAGCAGCACTTCGTATGCCACATTAACAAATTGGGAATGTATCACTAGTAACCATCAACTACATAACCTCTGAGCTCGTACGTCTCAGAGAAGGGTGTTAAGCTAAGAGAATAAATTCTCCGCCACCAAGCAAAAATGTATTTGATAGAAATTGGTTTTACATCTCAAAGTGTAAAGTCAGACACACATCATACAAGTCTGTTCTTGGTTCGAACAGAACCGAAGGCACGTCCGAAGAAGCCCTTGCAAATCCGGGTATCCACAATCTCGACCGGACTTCCCTTCACTTAGGGAATCTCTATACCGTAGCTACTCAGTGCAGAGACAATCCATAGGTCATCTTATCGTTCTCGCAAATACCTGGTCTTCACCACCAGTCTTCAAATGCTATCCATAACGTCGTATCATTATTCGAAATGGGTTATATAACACAAGGTCCTCTCCTGGCTAAACCGAATAATGAGCGCAATATTTAAAAGCAAATGGATATGGGATTTCAGTTAAGTCATAAATTTAAAATTCAAAAGCTATTCTTCGAATGGTTTAAAAAAAATTACCATTTCAAATCTTTAAACAAAAAGATTTATTCCACAAAGTTCACCCAGTTTCACAAAGATCCATTCACGGATTTCAAAACAATTTCCATTTCAATTAGATTAATTCATTTAATCTTTAAATTAAAGATTTAACTCATAGCTTTCAAAACCGTTTCCTAAGATTCATTCACAACTTGGAAAACCATTTTCAATTCAAACTTGAAATTCATTTAATACAAATTTGGAAATTCATTTCTTATATGAAAGCTTTTATCATTTGAAAACAATAGATTTTATTTCGGGAAAATCCGATTTCAATTATACAAGTTAAAGTTTTCCAAACTTGGGTTAAATTGAATTCCATAAACAACATTTTAAAAATGGTTTTAAAAACCCATATAAACTCGTATGACCTTTTACATCATAAATTCTCAAAATAGAATTAAATTTCAAATTTTGAATTCAAATTTAAATCAAATTATTAGATTTCAAAACTTTATTAAGTTATTCAAATTAACTTTTATCTTTGAAATTCTTCTTCGAAAGTTTTTCACTTTAAATCCGATCCATTTCCAAAACCATCTAGATTCAAAAATTCAATTTTAAAAATTGTTCTAAAAATCTATGACTTAACCAATTTCCATGTGCAATCCATATTTGTGTATGTATAGTGTAGTCCAGGGGTTTTTACACAATAGTGCACAACATCAATCATCACAGATTCAATCATATCAATATCGATAAGCGGTATAACCCATAACGCTTACCTTCATTCACAGATTAATAGATAAAGTAAATTTATTAATCACAAAGATTCACCATTACGATTCGATGTGGGTTTCAGATAACCAACCAGAATCCGACTCCCCGTCGCATCGAAATCCAAATGTCGTTTTATGGGTCAAAGGGTTTTCATATTCATACAACAGTGTATTCATCATAGATATAACAGCATTCAATAACAATCAAACATCTTCAATTAAGATGAATAAATTGGGTGGTTTTTAAATTTATCAAACCACATAATTACTTTCATTAGTAACTTTTAGCCAACAATTTATTATCATTAATTTCAATTGATTAAGTTTTAATCACCTTCATTAATTAATCATTCCTTAATTAATTATCTTAATTAATTAACCCTTAATTGCTTTTATTAATTAATTATTCCTTAATTAATTACTTTAATTAATAAACCCAGAATTATTAATTTAATCTTAATTTTAATTAATTATCCTTAATTGATTAATTAATAAATTTATTATCAATTACAATAATTAATTACTCCTTAATTAATAATTATTTGTTAATTACTTTAATTAATTAACCTTTAATTAACTATTCCTAATTTAATCACTTTAACTAATTTATCATATTAATTAATTATTCTTTAAATTAATTAACCTTTAACATTTGATTAATCAATCTTTAATAATTAATTATCCACTCTTAATTATTTTCACTAATAGTTATTATTATTATTTAATTATTCATTAATTACTTGATTAATTAACTTGAGTTGTTAATTTATTACTTTAATTACTTTCATTAAGTAATCCACTTCAAATAATAATAATTTCCCTTTAACAAATATGTTAACTTAAACTTTGAAAGTTAATTAACCATTTTAAAACATCCTTTTTTATAATTATTCTTAATTATTAATAAATTGACCTTAATTATAAATTATTAATTACTTGATTATCATTAACAATATAAATTAACTTACCTTTAAGTTAAAAGTTTAAAACGTTTGATTTTATTCCTAAATCACTTATTAAGTTTAATTTAAGGTAACTTGTTAAAAAATATGAGTTTAAAACTTAATTGTTTTAAAAATCCTTTATTTTCAAAACCTTTAATTTATACCTTCTATCTTAATAATAAAATCATCATTTATAAAATAAATAATTCTTAGAAATTTATTTAACTAATTTGCTACACTTTCAAAACTTGGAACATAAAACCCCCAGGCAACTCGAGCTAAACACTGACGTACTCGAGCCCTACTTCGAGTTTTTCCAAAATTTAACACGAGCTCCCCAAACTTTCCACCTTAAAATTTTCTAAGTGTTTTTACTCTCGCACCAAAATCCTACTTCGAGTTAAAATTCGTGCTACCCCTGTTTCTCCCTGAGCCTTGCTTCGAGTCGCGCCTTCTTCCTCCCCAAACCGATGCACAAACTTTTACACGTATACGTGCATAAGCACGTTGGTCAGCGCCGACCAAGTTGAAGCCTTCCGATCATCCACAATGCTCTCCAGAAGTGATTCGTATAACCTAACATGCGAGATTGCTATTGAATCAAAATCGAGCAAAATTTTGAAACCAATACTACACCTGTAACCCACACGATCACCATAACTCGCATCGCTCCGCCGCTACGTGCCACCGGAACCCGTGCGCTTCCGACCAAACGTACACCAACCCACCACGAATTCATCGCCCCTAGTCCGATCATTAGAAACGCGGAGACGACGACGACATTTCCTCGCGACTACAACCGCCCAAACACAGGGCTTAAACCCTAGTTTGATTCAAATCTCAAACTAAAATGAACTTAAAATATTTCTTGTAATTTTCCTACGATCTATGATGCTTAACCCACCTTCTGTTCAAAACTCAAAGAACATAGTCGCACCGATCATCATAATTTGCCAGGAAAGTCATCCCAGTTAAACTCAACATTTTGCACAATTCCCCAATTTAAAAATCAAAATTTTAATGTTAAAATTTATTATTTCCAATTACAAACCTGTTCCTAATATTAAATTTTGAAAATCATTCATTCAAAATTTGAACTCATATCAGATTTTTACTGTAAATTTTATTTTTTTGAATTAACTTCTTTATAAATCCTTTTGAATTCATTTTTAAAAACTATGTTAACTTGTTACAAACTTTTTTCTTTTAGAAATCAGAACCTAAATTTGATTTGTTTGGGTGATAAAAATTATTTTCAAACAATTGGAATCAACCCTGCCATATATACAGAGGCACATCTTGCCTGAGAAGTAAGAACAGTCATGCACACATTGATTCAACCATATACATGCATATACACTTGCTAATATGTACACATCCACACAAAATTTTAAATCATTATCATCACAGACCTAAAAGATCAAAAGAACTGGTTTGAGAGTTATAGTTTGCTCACCTTATCAATGAAGAATAGAGGAGAGCTTTTATTTATTTTTTCTAAGTATATTCAAAAATCCTGCTTGATCTTTTGCTTTGCTTCAAATTCGAATTTGTTCGAAGATGTTGTTTTGATCTTGTAGTTATAATTGCTTCACCCTGATCTGATGACTTCCAAGCCACAATTGAAAAGAGGCTTTGAATTTCCAGATTTGCTTGCTTTTTAATATTCCCAGGTTTTTCTACATTCAGATTCTAGTTCTTGCATTGGCTTTTGTTACCAAATCTTACTTTTGCTCTGATTCAAGACTTTGTTTTCTATTTCAGAAATAAATGAAGCTATGATTTTTTTCTTCTGGTTTTAAATTTTGAAGAGAGGGATTTTATTTTTTTGGTTTTTGAAGATGATTTTGTTTCTCTTTTTTTCTTCTGTTTTTGATTTTCAGATTTGAAATCTTGAAAAGGGAGATGAAAAGACTATTGAATGGCCTAGTTGTTATAAAAAATTCTTTTTTCTCAAAAAATTGTATGTCACTTGTATATTTTCTTTTGCATGTTGTACACTTGTTACTTGTAGGGAAATTTGTGTTTAAATCTTTTGACTCAAATTGTTTTGTAAATTTTTGTTTAATTCTTCATGTAATTATATTTTCATGTAAACATATGCCTTAATTTTTAAAGTTGTTTATATTTTCATTTATATTTATATTTACACAAATAAATTTTTATCTCCATTGTTTTTATCACATTCAAACTTTAATTTATCCCACTATTTTTATATACAACTAACTTATACATTTTATATTCATGCATTTCTTTTATTATTTATTTTTGTACAACTTTTAAAATGAAAAGAATGATTTAAATATTTTAATTTCATATTAACAAATGATTACTTTTATTTCTATAAGAAAATTTAACTTAAAAATAATATTTTGAAAATAAGTGCATTAATTTTTTAAATTATAGTTTCCAAATATCAATATATTTTAAAATTTAGAAACCAACTTTTTATTAATTTAAAGCTTTTAATTATATTTTATTCTTAATACATTTTATTTTTAAATCCAATATTTGTTGATAAAGTACTTATTCTTATACTTCAAATCAAATTGCTATTTATCTTTAAATCAATATATATTTTTAGATCCAATTTTATTTATAAAATTGCTTATCCTTAATTTTTAAACCAAATTCTACTTATAATTTTAAAATTTTATTTATTCTAGAAATTTTCTAATTAATTCATGAATAAATTCACAATTTAGTTCCAAAATAAATTAATTGTCAGACTAATCTTGGTTGATTTTTTTCAGGAATGTTACATATCAACTTAAGGCCTTAAGTAAATTTTAGAGAGTGAAGATTGCATTATTAGTAAAGAGAACTGAAATTCAAATCGAAATCAGAACAAATAGCAAATTAGAAGTTAACTAGCGAAAAAACAATGTCTCAATACGGAATCTGATTATCGACTGAACTCATAAGATAGCAGTTCAAGACTTATCTCATTCCAAAGCACACTTTGTTTCTAAAGAAAGCATACTATGGGGGCAAATGGTAACTAGGCTTTTAACCTAGATGAAATTATAAGGGATTAGAACGTTGAAACAAGAACGGAATAATCTGAACTTCGCAAAGATACTTAGAAGAACAAGTGGAAAGGCTCAAGAAAGTATAAGCCAAAAATTAGCTAAGTAGAAAACTCAGCCCGAGTCTACCCCCGTAACTCGATACGGAGTCTAAATGCCAAATCTTAGCATCCTCATGTTTATAATATGTGGTCCAAGAGTCTTCTTAAGCACAGTTAAGATGTTTCATAGATTTCTAGTGAGCTAATCATAAGAAATGAAGACGTGATAGTCCAAGCTATAGGATTATCCAAGTCAAGGAAGAACGATAATCAAAAATTATCAACAATCTACCAAATTACATGGAGAACATCTAGACAAAACAATGATCTCGAAATAAAAAGATTTAGTCCAACTACATTCCTTACGATTAACTTAGCTAAATCTGGTGCTGTCCTGATCGACTAAATGGGTATAACGTGTGCACTCTTCGTCAATATGTCCTCCATAACCCATATACACTCATTTCCTCTATCCGACTTTGGCAACCTATCTTTGAAATTCGTTGAGAGAGAACCCCATTTTCAGACTGTAACATCTAAAGGCAAAAGCAACCTACTTGGTTTTTGATGTTTGGCTTTTACCCGATGACAGTTTAAACACTACCTCGCCCATAAGCCTACATCTCTCTAAATACCTTCCTAGAAGAAACTCCTTTTCATATCATGATACATCTTAGTTGCTCATAGACGAATAGTGAATTTCGAACGATGGCATTCTCTAAGAACTTCCTTTCTGATGTTTCCCATAATCAGAACACATAGTCGTCCTTTCTTCCTCAACCACCCACTCTGGTCAAGACTAAAATCTTTTAACTCATCGCTCTCTATTCCATTCCTTAACTTCCTGATTTGTTAAGCTAATATGGATCCTTTCCTTGTTTAGAAGCAATATTTTTTATCACCATTGGTTGAACTTCTAAACGTTATAACATGTGGTTCCTCGACTAGAACTAGCCTCAGGTCTCCATTGTTCTCCGCATGTAGTCAATGCTTCTAAGTCTTTCCACTTAGGTATCTTTGCCAATACTGCACTCTAGTATTTTCTACTACGTGCATCTGCAACCTTATTCCCTTTTCCTGGTGCGTATTCAATACCAAAGTCATAAGCGGCTTAATATTCAACTCCTTTTGAGAGAATAAATATCTCAGTGACTTATGATCCGTAAAAAGCTCGAATCTTTCTCCTAAGAGGTAATGTCTCCATACCTTCAACTCGAAAATTACCACAGCTAATTCAAAATCATGAGTAAGATATCTAACCTAATGCATTTTGAGCTGTGGAGAAGCAAAGGCAATCACTTTACTCCTATGCATTAACACAGATCCTAATCCTTTTCCACCTGCGTTCATGTATACCACTAAATCCTGATTCTCCTCTGGAACAACTAACGCAGGTACATCAATCAATCTGTTTTCCAGTTTCTAGGATTCCTCCTCACACTTATCAGTCCAAACAAACTTAACATCTTTTCGAGTTATCTTAGTTGTCGATGCATTTATCCACGAGAAATCCTTAATGAATCTCTCGTAGTAGCCACTTAACCCAAGAAAACTCTTCATCTCAGTCACTATCTCGGATCTCTTCCAATTATTAGCTGCCTTCGATCTTAGCTGGATCTACTGACAACCCTTTCTCTGAGACTACATGACTAAGAAATTTCACTTCCTTTTTTAAAAAGTGACACTTCACAAACTTTGCCTTCAGTAGATGTAGTCTCACCCTCTTAAGCACCACTCTATGATGAACTTTGTGCTCACTTTCATCTTTAGGGTATATCAAAATGCTGTCTATAAAAACTAACATGAATCTGTCCAAATTTTCTTGGAAGTTTCTGTTAATCATATGCAAGAAGAATGTTGGCGCATTAATTAGACCAAATAGCATCACAAACCATTCTTATAATCCATAAATGTTTGTAAATGCCATCAAAGGAATACTATCCTCTTTTACTCTATGTTGATGGAACCCTGTTGCTAATTCCAACTGAGAAAATACTTTGGCTCTACTGAACTGATCGAATAAATCACCAATCCTAGGTAATGGATATCAGTTCTTTATCGACTTCTCATTCAGCTTGCGATAATTGATACATAATCTTAATGATCTATCCGGTTTCTTAACAAACACCGGAGGTGCTCCTCAAGGCGAACTGCTTGGTCTGATAAAATTCTTACCTTCTAGATCCACCAAATGCTCCTTTAACACCTTCTTCTCGGTAGGTGTCATTCTACTTGGTGGTCTACTCACAGGTTCTGCTCCTGGTACTAAATCTATCCGAAACTAAATGGCTCGTTTCGACGGTAGTCCTATCATGGGCTTAAAGACATCTACGAATTCTTTAACAATGAAATCTCGGTTCAACTCGTCTTCTATCTGCATAACATCTAATAAAGCGTTAACCTCAAAACTAGGGATTTCTACGGAGTATATAGTCTGATCACCACTACTAGGATGTGTATGTTATATTTTCCTATCATGGCAAAATATTCTAGCATCATACTTACTTCACAAATCCATACCCAAAATAATTCTGAATCCTAGAAATCAAATACATGTAAACTTTAAGAAAATATATCACCTAACAAATCAAACTCCTAGTGGCCACATTTCATCCCAGAAGTCGCATACCCTCCTATCGGATTCACAACCCTTAAGGAACCAAGTATGAGGGTTTTCGGTTATTCTTTTCTACCAAATAATAGGATATAAAAAATTGTAATGCACCAGTATCAGATAGAACTTTAACTGACACACCACGAATCAAAAGCTTACCTCCCAACATAACTTTTCCTTTCTCCTCTGCTTTTGATCTTGAGGTAGTTGGTTCCAACAAACAATTTTCCCTTTCTGTCCTTGTCTGGTTCTTTGCATTAGTCCTTATAATGTCTATCTGATCACAGTTGAAGCATTTTACACCTTTCTTATCATTGGCCTTCTTTGCTTTGCCGATCCAACATTGGTAAGCATAGTGCCCCTTCTTATCGCACTTGTAGCAGACTATATTGGCCTTCCCTTTCTTAGCTACTCCTCCTTTCTGAGCCCCTTTCTTATGGAAAAACTTTCTCTTGGTTCTGCCCACCTTGGGTTTCCACTGCTTTGTTATCATTAAAGAGAGCAAGCATCTCCTCATGCCTCAAAACCATCTCAATAACTACATCACACAGATCCCTAATATGTGGTAAAGTTGCTTTAATAAGCTCGGGCCTCAATCTACGGATGAACTTCTCATTCCTTTTGATAACTGTATCAACCGTAGTGTATCTGTATCTCGATAGCTACTTAAATCTGGCAGCATAATCTAACACTGTCATGTCTCCCCACACCATCTCAGCAAACTTCCTGAGCAAAGTTGACTTGGAAATCTCCAACATGAATCTTTCGTCTAATATTATTCTAAATTCTACCTTAGTCATGGTCTCTTCATTTACTCCCACATTAACACTGTTCAACCAGTATAGTGTTGCTCTTGCAACTGTCTGGATGACCATCTTCTTTTCTTTTTATCATTGAGTCACAAATCAACAAAAATTCTTTCGTTGTGAAGCAACCAATTCTCCACTTCAATGGTGTCCTCGGTGCTAATAAACGGCTTCCTTCCAAGCCTAGCATAGTCTCTGCTTAGTAGCGTATAGTTATTGACCACCGGAGCTTTCTAATTTCCTACGAACTAATCATGTAGTAGCTCCATCTTACATCATGTTCAAGAAGAACTGGTACATAACTCCTATATCAACTAGCGGCGCTCCAGCACCCATATTAGTTGTTTGTGCCCAACCCGAATTCCTTCTACTGTTTGGTATGGTATTTCCATTAGTTGTGGTTCTTCCTCCACCAATGTTATCTCTTCCATGTTTAGCATCCATATATTTCTTCCTTAAAATCTACATTAGAGCCTTTGTAAGATACAGAAGAATAGCCTAAGAGAAAGGGGAGAAATAGAGATAAAGCGTTTACTTATATATAACCAATACAAGTATGTTACTATAGCATTATCCCATACCCCAATCTTTTATCCAATTCCTTAGGATTATGTTTCAAAAATCATTTAAATTTTAAAATTTATTTTAAGTTTTCATAAACCTATTCTCTCATATCAATTTGTAACATTCCCTACTATGAGGCCTAAAGCTAAGCAATACACATGCTGCAGTCATCTATAGTATTAACTTCCAGTGACAAAATACGATAATGTTAATGATAACCATAATATCAGAAGCATATGAATATGAAGTAAAATCAGTATAAATTTCAAAATAGATTTTCTGATTACATTTCAAATCAATATTTCATATTCAATTACATTCCAAACCGATTCCCAGGTTTTGATCAAATATAATTATTTCAAATTACGCCAAGAGCGACATATGAAGATGCCCCCTTAGATGATCAGAGTACTGATAGACATATCAGTCATAAATACATCACAGTGGAAATAACACTAAATAGCCCCTACATAGCTAGCGCTGCCTCCTGCACATCTTCGGAAGCTTATTCGTCCATACTACTAAAGTTCAAAAGTTATTAACTCTGAATCTACTCAAATTTATTTTTGAGCACCCGAGAGTTTAAAGGGAAAACATAAACTTCTCGTCAGACATAAAGCCTGGTGTGTATAATTCTATTATATCTCAGTTTACTGATACTAAGTGAGACCACGCCGCTTAGCGGAACGGGTTTCCACGCACTAATATCCTTTTAAAATCATATCTTTTGCAAATCCAAAACATGAATCAACCTAATTATAACAATAATAGCAATAACATATAAACATATAAATCAGACAATCAATGATCTTTTGCCCACACTATAGTTTTATTTGGCTAACTATTAACCACCTGCTAACTCGGGCCTACCCGACATATTAAATATTCTTACTTCTACGAGGCATACTAGGTTGTCTACACTTAAGTTTCTTCTTCTAGAGTCAACTGATCCTAATTGTTTTGCGGGCTCACCAATAACCTATCTTAACTCTATATATTCCTTTCTATTTGTAACATTATTTTAGTCCCATCAGTGTAAATCTCTGCACATTAGAATTTTGGACTTATATTAGCTAAGGGAAACTAGCTAAAGTATAGGACACGACCCCATACCAGCCCTATCTGGTCATCTAATATCTATGTCATATACAGGGTTAGCTACCCCATTTGAATTTCATTTTTTTGTAAAATATCTTTACAAATGACTTACCTTTAAAATCATATCTTTATAAAATAAGGAAATCATACTCTTTGCTTTATTTAAAATACTTATAATATGATATATACTTTACACAAAAGTACGTTGATGAAATATAATAAATGGGAGTATCTATCCCTTCAAATAAGTTAAAGCCTCTTATAAACTTAGAAAACTTTAGGCCATAAGGGAAAAAATACCTTCGAAAACTTTGTTTAAAATCTTAAACAATCCCTTTCGAACTCATTGAAAGTACCGTTTTCAAAATCAGTTAACTGCGTTGATCATGAAAACATTAGGCCGTAAGGCCAAAACAATAAATTCGAATGCATTGGGTTCAAGTAGGAATTGTGAAAACATAGCTTCAAAACCATTTAAAAATACCCCTTTCGAAACCATTGGATTTAACATATAGTATAACTATAGGGTCAAAGAAAACAAAAGCGAAAGTAACCGTTTCGGAAGCATCGATCTTAATTAAAAGAATTGGGCAAGTGGTTAGTTTCAAAACCATCCATTCGAAGCCATTGATAAAAGAGACCGAAAGGACCCTTTCGAAAGCATTGGAAAGGCGGCTTCAAAATTTAGAAGATGAAAGATACATTGTTATAAGGCTATAAAGAAAAGCGGCGTTTAACTAGTTCGAAAAGAATGAATGTGGCAGCTAGGTATTAGGTATTGAATAGGTTCCAAAGCGGCAACTCCTTCGAAAGCTCCTTTTAAAACAAAGAAAAGCTTCAAATCTTTTGAAATCTTACTATTTTTAGAACAAGGGCAAGTTAATGGGTTTGAAAGCTAATAAAATTGGCTTCAACCCTTTCAAAAGCATGCCTTTGACATGGTTCCATCCACCTTTCTCTAATACACTATGTACCAATTGCTTGATACCATGTGCATTGGTTTTGAATGGATGAGAAAGGCCTTCTAGGCATGTTGATGAAAGTAACCAATGGAAGTGGCGAAGTTGTAATTTGAAAAAACTGGTTTTATGCTTTCAAAGTATTTCCTTTTCACTTAACTTGCCTAATTTGTCAAAATATGATTGGTTGCCAATTCTTTATCAAATTCTTTTCTAAAAAGGCCGCCGAACTCAATAATTAATAATTGAAATTATTTTCCAAATAAGCCATTCCCTTCAAAAAAACATTTGGAACATTTAAGTCCTCCAATTTAAAAAATTTGATAACCATATTAAAACTCTAAGGAAAAATCCCAAAAAATCATTGTAATTTAGTTTAAATATGCTTTTTAATGTTTAATTACCTTAAGTTATTTAAACCCGATATTAACTATTTTCTCTCATAGAAAATCAAAAATGAATCCACAATTACATAAAAAATTATGAAACTTGGAACCCACTTCAAAAATAATGTTCTTGACCAAATATCAAAACACAAATCATATGGATGTCATTTAATAGATTTTTAGTTCCAAATTTATCATAAAATCTATATGAAACAACATAAATAATCAACAAGCTTATATATCCATTTAAAAACACAATATGGCATGTAACATGCAAAATTAACTCAGATCTAACTTGAAACCGAAATTAATATAAAACGTGAGATGTAAGTTAGTTATTCACCTTGTATTTGTGTTAAGAAGGTTGAGATTTGCCCGTAGATTGATTTTCTTAAGCTTTCTACTTGAATCCTAGCTTTTCTTCTCCTTGAATCTTCTTAATAGTGGACGACCAAGCACAATAGGGTTTCAGTTTTTTTTTTTTTGAATGTTGAAATGAATAAGGAATGAAGGATAGATTAGTTTAGGGTATAAGAACATAGGCGATTCCTATTTTAGCCTTATCATATTCCTCATACTTACTTAATTTTATTCTCTTTTACCAATACATTCATTAAGGCACTACTCCTTCTAAATTAACAAATCTCAATCCCATAACTATCTACATTATTTCATTTAATTTATCTAATTAAATATTCTAAATAATATTAGTCAAAATTAGGGTTATTTATACATAACATTAATGATTTATAGCACACTTGAATGCGGTTCCACTGGTTCAAGCAGCACAGGAATAGGTACCTAATCTGGACGTATCCATCTTTTGAAACAGCAACAGAATGGATGCTTTCTTGGACGTGGTGCCATTAGTCGAGGAAGCAAATAAATGGAGCACACTCAATCGTAGTTCCATCGGTTCAAGTGGCAAAAGCATAGATGCTTACTTAGATGTGGTTCTATTGGTCCAAGAAGCGAAACAATGGAGCAGACTCGAACGTAGTTCCATCGATTCAAGTGGAAAAAGAATGGATGATTACTTAGACATGGTTCCATCAGTCCAAGAAGCGAGGCGCGCCTTATTAATACATGCAAGGGATGGGCCTTCTCAATTTTGCCAAAGAAACGCTGGTCCTTAGAAGGCTGGGATCAATTTTCCTCATCTGTTTGGTGGGTATTGTAGATTTGATACCGTCGACTTAACGAGTTGCTTACATGAATGCAGTTCCATTAATTCAAGAAGAAAAATGACATTTATGATAAAATAAAGAGAAAGACAAATCCTACCTATTTACAATACCCTAGTATCCTTAGGTGACTTATTTATGGAAACAGGAAATACATAGGTAAGTACTAAATAAAATAGTGCTGCAAAGAATCACTATTCTAAACACAGAGAATCAAAATTCCATCGACCATTGTAAGCTTGAATGTTCCACCTCCAAGTTTCTGTCCAATAACATAAGAGTCCTTACCAACTTGGGCTAAGTGCACTTATACCAAGAAAGTATCGTTTTAGGATGAGATCTTTGAACTCGATGGTATGGTTACGAACTTTGGTGTTGAAGTGTCATGCCACTTACTTTTGGTGAGCAACGGGCCTTAGCTCAGCCACCTCTTACTTCTCATCAATCTGATCAAGTGCCTAGAGTAGAAGCTGCTCCTTCCCTAACTAATTGAAGTCTTATCTTTGATGAGAGGGGACCTCCAGTCCCAATGGGATGATCGCTTCCAAAACATATGCCATGGCAAACGGTGAGTGCTCGGCCGTAGATTTATGGGTTCTTCAATAAGCCCATAGTGCAAGTGGAAGTTCATCTACCTAGTTTCCTTTAGCTTCCGTTAGCTGCTACTTGATGGTGGATTTGATAATTTTGTTCACTACATCCACTAGCATGTTTGTCTATGGGTGCGCTGCGATGGAGAAACTCTTCTTGATACGATAATGCTTGCAGTAGCCCTTGAATTCCCTACTCTCGAACTAAGTTCCGTTGTCCGTGTTGATTTTCCGTTGTACTCCAAACCTGCAAATAATGTTTTCAGTTACAAACTTAATTAATTATTTAGTGCAAACAATGGTGAGCGACTCCACTTTAGCCCAATTGTTAAATTAATCAACAGCATCGATAGCATATTTGGATCCTCCTTTGGCTATTAGTAATACGCTAATTAGATTGATTTCCCAAATTTAAACGACCAAGCGCTGACCATTTGTGTAAGTTTTGAGGATGGGGTTCTCAAGATCATTGAATATCTCTGTCACCAATCACAACGTTTGGCGTAGTCTGCTACATCTTGATTGATTGTGGGGCATAAATATCCGCAATGTAAAACCTTTTTTCAAAGAGTTTACCCCCAATGTGATTATCACAACTGCCTTTGTGGAATTCTATAATAATCTTATTACTTCCACTTTGGTTACATGCCTTCGTAGAGCATGGAGGATCCACTTATGTACAACACTCCATCTTGTAGCATGAATCGCGGTGTCTTTCGATGGTACTTCTTTCTATCATTACGGTTTCTTGGGAGTATTCCTTTAAGCAGCTAATCCTTGTTTGGTGTCATATATGATTCTTTCTCTTCTGTAGTCTCCAAAACTCAACCTACATCCATCTGGTCTATACTAGGAGTTATGAACACTTCAACTGGAACCAATCCTATTGGTTGTGCCTCTTTGGAACTGGCCAGTTTGGCTAAGTAATCGACAATCATATTTTGTTGGGAATATGAGTTATCTTAAAGGGTTCAATGTCATTAAGCAGTTCCCATGCTTTTGACAAGTAAGGGACGAGATTCGCTCTCCTAGCCTGGTACTATATTTTTACTTAGCAAATGACTAGCTTAGAGTCAGATATGCACAACTTTTATTCCTAACTCGTTCACAATATTCAATCTCGCCATCAATGCCTCATACTCTGCCTCGTTGTTAGTAGCAAGGAACTCCAGTTTTAAGGCATATCAGATTGATCGTCCTTTAGGATTCTCAAGCACAACTCCTGCCCACGAGCAGAATTCATTTGATGCGCCATCGATGAACATCTTCTTTTATGATACCACTTCCTTTGCCTCCAGCTCTTATCCATCTTGCATGGTGAATTCTGTGATGAAATCAACCAACACCTATCCGTTCATTATCTTCCAAGGACGATAAGTCACGTCATGCTGGCTCAATTCAATATTCCACTTCAGAAGTTGTCCTGACGTATCTGAACGGTACATTACCTATTTCATGGGTTGATCTGTTAATACTTTGATTGGGTGAGCTTGAAAATATGGTCGTAGCTTTTTTAATGCGATTAATAGGCAACAGGCTAGTTTTTCTAACTTTGGTTAGTTTTCCTTGGCCCTAGTGAATCTCTTACTGATGTAGTAAATGGGCCGTTGGATCCTAGCTTCTTTGCGTACCAGTGTTGCGCTTAGAGCATGAGTTGACACTGCCGGGTAAATGAATAGGTTTTCCCCACCTACCAGGTAGATGAATAGGTTTTCCCCACCTACATTTTTAAATAGAATCGTAAGGTCCCCATGTTTCATAATAATTCCTTAAAAGCGGTTTTCCGGGACTGGTTTCAATCGAATTTTTTTTTCTTCTATGCGTCAAAGAACGGTATACACTTGTCTATTGCTTTACAAATGAATCGTCTCAATGTTGCGACCTTTCCATCCAGACACTGCGGCTTCTTTTTTGTTGTAGGGGGTGTGACATTCCGCAAGGCTGTAGTTTTCTTGGGATTAGTTTCAATGCTCCTAGTATTTACAATGAAACCTAGAAATTTCCTGAAGCCACGCCGAAAGAGCATTTTAGCCGGTTAAGCTTCATTCAATACTTTCTGAGAATCTCAAATATTTTCGAGAGGTTATGTAATGATTTCCAAACACACATGATTTGAATAGCATGTCGTCTACGGAGACTTCCATTGTTCTTCCAATCTAATCTTTGAAAATTGTGTTCACCAACCATTGATAAGTTGCCCTCGCGTTCTTTAGATTAAATGGCATCAGTCAATAATAATACAATCCGAGGTCGATGATGATGCTGGTATTTTTCAAATCGGGTTCGTGCACCATAATCTAGTTATATCCTGAGTAGACATCCAATAAAGGGAGTAGCTCCTGCCCTACAGATCCATCCACGAGCTGGTCAATTCTTGGTAGTGGGAAGTAGTCCTTTGGGTATGCTTTGTTCAAATCTGAGTAATCAACACATGTTCGTGACTTCCCATTTGATTTTTTAACCAAAATTGGATTTGATACCCATTAAGGATGTCACATCGCAGATGAAGCCATTAGCCAATAGCTTATCTACTTCCTCCTTTAGTGCAGTGGATCACTTCGGACCCGAGTGCATCTCTTCTGCCTTACTGGGGTGAACTAGGGATTAATATTGAGTGCATGACATGCTATCTTTGATGATATCCCATACATATTGGAATGCATCCAAGTGAACATATCTAGGTTAGCGTAAAGTAATTTTATCAGTTCTTATTAAATTTTGATTCCAAGTTCTGACCCTAGTTTTTAAGATTCGAGTTGGGTCATCCATATCGATAGGGACTACTTCCTAGGGTCCAAACTCTTCTTCCTAGGGTCCTAAGCCTTATTGAGACGGCTATAGTCCTCGAGCCAGGGGTGGTTTTATAATTTATACGCCTACAATTCATGAATGTTGAGAGACTTACCTACATTCTTACCTTTCTCACAATGCTTAGATTCGCATAGTTCAGCAATGTAGCATTATCTTGCAGTGCTTTATTCTCCCTTCACTACCCAATCCCATTCTTTGTCGCAAACTTCATGGTAAGGCAGCAGGGAGGCAAAGCTATTCAGAAGTTAGCAAGGATAGGTTGACCCAAGAAAGCGTTATAAGCTAACATTTCTTTTCATCCACAATCACAAAGGTTTTGATAGGGACTACCCTTTGTTCTCTTTCTTCGATCTCCATAGGCAAGTCAATTGTTCGGACTAGCTGCCTTGGTTCTCCGGTAAAGCCCTGGATTTCATTTGGCAAGTAGAGACATCCTTTATGCTAATAATCATCTGATCGAACGTATGTCTAAGTAAGATGTTAACAAAACTTCCACAATTCACCAGGACACGGCGTACAACTGCTAGTCCAATTCTGACTATCACTACCATCTGGTTGAGATTCACTGCCTCTACTCCTTTGGTGTCTAAGTTCTGAAACACTATGTCATCGTTGAGTGTGCTATGTTGCTTGGCTAGAGTGCCATCCTCAATTATAAAACAAGCTTCTTTCAAAGAGTGCTTTAGTGAACTAGTGTATTGCTCCATCTTCCACTAGCTCTTCTGTAGTGGGTGAGGTCCTCTAGAAATGGTTCTTATGACGAGTCTCTAATCAATCTATGAATTCCTTCTCCATTGGGTTTGGCTTGATTTCCTTGATTGGTCATAACTTAAGGTTCATTTATTTGGTCAAATTTTTGCGGTTTCGTCATGTACTGTTGGATCCTATTGTTCCTTATTAGTTCCTCGATTAAGCCCTTCAGATGTAGACATTCATTTGTGTTATGCTTACGAGTCTCACGGAAGCGGCAGAACTTCCTTGATTGCTTTTGTCATTCAGATTCTTCCTTCCTAGGACGCAAGTTGTACGCTCAGTCCTTGAGTTGCAAGGTAGATGTTCTTTAAGCTGTCATTCAGTGGTGTATACACCTTGGGTCTTACGTTCCTAATCCGCTTTCCATTTCCATCACACCTACTAGTGTTCTTGTTCTTCCTTTTCCAATTTCCATCTTTCCCTGCATTTCCTATTGTGGCTCCAGAATTGTTTCCATCCCGGTTGACCGCTACATTACTATAAACTAAGTTCTTTGGTTACGCACTGGCAATCATGCCATCCAATGGATCAGCCCCTTCCAATCTTAAATACCGACTCTCTTTTCAGTTAAACTCCTTCATGGTGGTTGGTTGTTTCATCTTAATCCATCTTCCATAGTATGTGTCCAGACAGATAGCTCGGACTAAAGCCGTGAATACCATATCTTCGCTAGGATTACTCAATTCAGTAGTCGCATTATTATACCGGTTTATAAAGGTTTTTAGAGACTCATTTGGTCCCTGGAAAAGGCCAAACATAGACAACACATCTTTTGGCTATGCTGTGTGGAGTCTAAACTATTCTAAGAATTTCCTTGCCAACTCGTTAAAGGTAGAAATGAATCTTGGTGGGAGTCTTAGTGAACCACATAGAAGCAACACCTGCTAAGAAGATAGGGAAACAGTTGCAACGGATAACATCCATTGCCCTAGAACCATCCATATCCCAATTTTGTACATGTGCCATTTAGGGTCCGTCACCCTGTTGTAAATGGCATGGTGGGCATTGTAAACTTCGAGGGTACTCTTCCCTTAAAAGATTTTCAGTAAATGGAGTTTGACTTGGTGTAGAACTCCAATTGTCGTCCTTTATCCCCTTACTTTCTTTCATCAAATGTTTAACTATGTCTACAATGAATGCCTCGCTAGTCTGGTAGTCCATAGGTTGTTTGTCAGGTGCTACGCTGAGCTTTTGACTGTACAAATGGCCTTCGTCTGCCAATTAAAGTCTAGGTTCACCACTCTTCAAGAGAATCACTCCTACAGAATTCCATTAGCCTGCAGTTAGCTTTATAGCAGCATTTTGAACTTCCTTTCTAGCATATGTCAGCATTCAATTCTTGTCCTTTAGCATCAAGTTGCATGTCATCTTTAGAATCAGAGAGAAGCATTGCAAAATTCCCTTGTGCAGTCTTTACTCCATGGTTGGGCTTTGCGGCAGGTTGTCCTTTGGCGGAAGGGGTACTTCCATTACTTTCAATCACAATTGCAGTTCCTTCATCAACTATCTCCGTTTCCTTTTGCATGTCGCCCCTCCTATTTAAGCCTGAGACAGAGGAATTCTCCTATTCCATAGCTTTGTAGTTTCCGACCTCAACCTTGAGGCGATTGGTAGTTTTAGCGCTAGTAACACATCATTCTTGTCCATAAAAGCCTTCTAACTAGTAGCTATCTTCTGGTTGAGTTGACTAACCATCTATTTAAGCTCTCATTTGATTACGACCTCCTATTGAGTCGAAGCATCTGGTGCTAGGTTTCCAACATTAACCTTTATTCGATGATTGTTAGTGTTGTTTAGTTTTTTTTGCTGGAGAATGATTTTATCAACACCTAGTGTTGTCCCAACATATCCTCTCGATCTTATCTTCGTCTTAAGAGCCATTAGAATAGAAAATCTCTTACCCTTCCCAAGCAAACTTTCCTGATCTAACACCTGGATCTATCTAATCCAAAGTAGATAGATAGATCCAACCTTAGGTTCTTCGTTCTTGGTGAAGGCACTAAAATGTTAACCCAAAAATTGATAAACACCATATAATATGATTTGAAAGCACCAGCCTGGCTAAATAGAGCAAATATTATAGAAAATAGAAGAAAAGTAAATCAAAACATATATGGTTCGGCTATTAACTAAGCCTACGTCTACTATATAGCTTTGAGTATTGGTTTGATCTGGTTTGAATGAGATTACAAGGTGAGTGGGAAAGAATTAGTCAAAAGAACAAGTGTTTGATTGATTTTAAGACCTAGAATTACCAAGAATAACTGCCTTGGTGACTATGGTGTAGAGGAAAAAGTTGAAGAATAAATGCGGAACTCGTGTGGTGATAGCAGATTCCAGATCCTTTCTTGGTTTCTCTATTGTTTATATTTATAGGGATGGCAGTCGCCTAGGATCAGAAGTCCACTACAGGGAAGTCCAGGGAGTCGACTAAGGCAGTACAAAAAATATTATGACGACCCAAGTTATAGATTAGACTTGGTACCGACTCATGCCCTTGACTCATGGCCAAGTCTAACCCTTAGTCACAACTTGACTAAATCTTTTTATTTTGTGCTCCTTGTTTCCTGACGTCCTCCATGTAATTTGGTAGATTGTTAATGAGTTTTGATTATCATTCCTCCTTGACTTGGATTATCCTATGTAGAAGAGATAGTAAGTGCTTAAGGGGCACTCTCTCACATCATAGATGATATTGCCTTAGGATTCCTAATTGGGATAACCTTCGGGTTTACAGAGGAGACAACGATTTAGTTGGAAGAGTGATAGATGCACAAACGTTAAATCCTATGTTGGTAAACAATGTGTGAAGGTTAGACGGCCCCTAGGGTTGATTATTTAGTGTGACCACTACATTTGGTATCAGAAGTTGATCCTCTTGGGATTGAGGTATTAAATGGCAGCATTGTCCGCCTCTTTCCTAATTAAGAAGTATTTAGTGGACAGTGAAATTTAGGTGGCAATTGCTTAGGCTTATAACATACATAGGTATATATGTAACCGTGCCTTAGATAAGGAATAAACATATCATTAGCGCAAGCATTAATTGAATAATGGACATAACATTAAACATAAGCCATATCGGTATAAGTTTATGTTATTGCTAATGTATGTAACTTTTCCAATCATTAGAAAATTATTTTGCCCCCATCGTCTTTACAACCCATATGATTAGTTTAAAGTTAGAGGGATAGGTCATTGGAGTTGACGTGATGGTTGATGGAGGGTAATTCCTTTTCATGCTCAATCTTGGCGAGGCATTGGATGTCCATAGAATGCGGATTTGTTCAAAAGTTGTAGCCTCAATTGGTATTTTATCTTGTTATCCTTTCTTTTTGTAATTAACTTAATTTAATCTATCTCTAATATACTTATGTTTATTGCAGGTTACCAAAAAGAACTGTCTGTACCTTAATAGACTTTGGTTTTGATTTTTATCGAAATTCGGGCCCGTTGAGGTGCGAGTTGCTACGGTATTAAGTGGTTATGTAAGGACCCATCTCTTATTTTTGTAGGAAGTAGAGATTATAGGTTAGGCATGATAGAGGATATATCGGTTAAGGGACTACTTCAATAGGAATTATTCACCGACTGAAGAGATTCTGTGTAATGTTAGCTAGATAGTTACTATTGAAGAGTCTTCCATGGAATTATAGGCAGTAAATGACATGGACTTTCCTTAAATAAAGTATTAAATGGTTGAAGTCTACCTAATTCTCATTAAAAGTTATTAAGTGACTTCAGTACTATCTCTTACATTGATATGACATTATGGATGAATGATATGAGTTATTAGGATAGCTATCAGCTTATATTTGGACAGCCTTTTATTTAAGTTTGAGTAAAGCCCTTATGCTTACATTTAAAATGAATTATGTTATAGGTAGAAGGGTAAGACATATTCCAATTTTAAGTCCCAAGATTTTCATCCACCAAACATATGATGTTCTAATACCTTTCTTATTATGGCATCTGTTCGAAAGACAATGATGTTGAAGGCGATGGTGTGGAGTAAGCTTGTGCTAGTTTATCTATTGATTTGTTCATGTTATTTTCTGATGTACCCATGAAATAAAATGAATTTGTAATTTTGGAGTATTGTACCACATTTATGTAATAGGGATTATGAATATTTTGTTATTGTTTCCGGTGACATTTTCAAGTTTAAATAAAATGAGTACTATTGTTATTATTATATATTATCCTTCCACGATGAGGTTTTGAATATGCAGATAAATAGCTCCGTGTTGTTCTTTTTACAAACCAACAGCCAGCATTGAGATGGCTCTTAGTTTAGGTGGGCCTTTTTTAGGTCGGGATTTTTGCCTATTTCAAAGCGGGTTGTTACATACTCCATATTTAAAAAAAATTGTTTGGTATTTGCAAGCATTGTTCAAAAATTAAAATTAAAATTTTTGAAGTATTAATCACATACTTTTATCTTAAAAAGTACAGCTTACAAACTTTTTAGCAAATTCAGAATAACTTTGTGTCTTAACTTTTAAAATCACAATTAAATTTTTTAAAAGTTTTTTCCCTTTAACGATCTTTTACAACTTTTACTTCTTAAATATTGGGATTTTTAGCTCAAAGCATTTATTAAGTTTTTCTCCTTTTACGAACTCAATTGTTATACCAAACCATTTTTTTTCAAAAATGTGTTTTATAGTATTTCTAAACATCATTTATAATTTTTACACAATAAAAACGTGAGTAGATAAGAACAGCTCTCACTTTATCATTTTCTTACCACTTATATTATCTCCTCCTCAAATCTTTGCCGGAGTCGCAAATATCATGTGACGGGAACATTTTAAAAGACATGTTTAATAAATAGGCACAATAGTCAAAACATCTATTTTCTTTTGTTTTGCCTTTAATTTCCTATGTCGCTTTTAACTAGATTAGTAGCATTATTTTAATATAGTCTCTTAAAGTTTTTCTAATTACTAACATTATTTATATAAATTTCTAACCTTTTTTCTGACTATACTTCATAACTTTTCTATTATTTATCTTTCTATTACCTGAACTGCTCTTATTTAAACTGCTTCTATTTGTCTGTGCAGTTAAAGAGTTCGGTGGATTTAATGCGGTAGAGTGCAAAAAGTTATAGTAGGGATACAGCGAGGATATAACGGGATATTGTGGATGACCCTAAAATAGCATATAAAACTCACACTTATTGTTTTTACGAATATATAAATGGTAACTAAATGAAAAATTAACATTCAATTGAATTATAATTAATACATAAATAATATTAAATAAAAACATGTGTGAATATACTGTAAATAAACGTAAAATTATTATATAACATAATTGAATATAGTAAAATATTAGCGTATTTTCATTCTGAAAATATATTGAAAATTCAACTAAATAAATTAGTTTCATAATTTTCATAATTTATAAATGACATTTTTCAATTCATTTCTTTTAAAGAAGATATAGCGAAAATATCAGAATATAGCAGGAATAACGAAATATAGCGGAAATAGCGGGGCTTAAAACGGAAAGGCTATAGTTGGGGCTATATGGAAAAATTGTAGCGATAGAAATCCGCTATAAGATATAGCACGGTTATAGTGGAGTAATAACGAGGCATTAACTGCATAATTATTTGTAAAGTTTTCCTCTCAATTTTTTGCCTTATTAGTCAAACCATTGCAAGACGTGTGCCTACTACATTATTTTCGAGATCCAGTCTTATTTGGTACTATTTACCCCATTTAAAACTAATATAACTTCCTACCGTCCACCCCTAAAATAAATGTTATAATTTGTAATTTTTCATTTCAGGAAGATCAACGAGCTATATATATGCTTTGTACTATTTTTTTCAAATCAAATAACTTTCTTTTTGTAAAACCCATTTATTGAGATTTCATGTTTAACTAATTTTTTATTTCTATTAAAGCTTTCGGTTTAAATAAAATTTTAATTTTTCCCCCATAAATTTATTGTTTAGTTACATTTCAAAAATAAGGTTTTTTTTCTACCTTCAAATAATTCTTTTGAAAAATCATTTTAAATTTACTATTTATACATATATATCTTTTTTTTCAAACCTTAATATAAAAATCATTTTAACTTTGACATTAAATTCTTTCATATGCTGTCGGACTCGAAGTGGATTTTTAGTTGTTCCTACCTTTGGAATTCTCTTCCTTCAACTTACTCATTGACTTATCTTCTTCCTAATATTTAAAATCAGGCTACCATCTTGGAGTGACTACTTCACATCATCATTCGGGAGCTTAATTTCTTTTCGATATCTACAACATGTGGACCCTTACCCTCTTAACTAGACCTTCTGTACATCATCAATCGGCAATCACATAGGGATCATAATCATTAGGCTATCAGTGGCCCAACTAGGGAATCACGTAAATCTAGCTTCAGGGAACTTTCATATGTTGCACTCATGCTCTTATTAAATCAACTCCTTTCTATATGACCTATTTCCAGTGGGCTAATAGGGGTAGGTGTATACTTTCATTTTCATCCATAATCGACTTTTCCATCTTTTTAGAAGATGGTACAACTACTCCATAGTTTGAATGATATGATTTAGCGTATATTGTATTTGTATTTATAAACGAAATACAAATACGTTCGCTCAATGTTACCTAATTTTTCAAGATCAACTAATCTAAGCTCTAATACCAAATATAATGACCCTCATGCTGGTAGGCCCAAATTTTCACAAAACTAAAAACCTAAGTGCACCAAAGTACTTATCATTATTTGGTATACTCCAAATAAACAAATAAATGCATATCAAAGCACTATCAATATAACTCACAGTGGAATAGTAAAGTATAATAAAACATATAGTTACTGACTGTTAACTAGGTTTCTAACCAAGAAGAAATCATAAGAGATTAGAACATTGAAACGAGAATAGAATGACCTATGGTGGAGATACTTAGAAGGACAAGAGGAAAGGCTCAAGGAAGTATAAGCCAAAAATAAGCTAGGTAAATAACTTGGCCTGAGTCAACCCACTTGACCCGCTACTGAGTCTAAATGCCAAATCATGGCATCCTCGTATTTATAGCAAGTGGTCCTAAAGTCTTCCTAAGCATGTTTAGGAAGTTTTTTAGATTTCTAGTAACCCAATCATAAGAAATGAAGATGTGACGGTCAGAATCAGAATTAGGCAAACTCCGATCAATTAAGACCCATAAAATAGGAAGTTCCCCATCATTTAAGATTTATCCCCTCAAAAGGGTCCCTACAAGGTATTCTATAACTTGCATCATAAGGAATTCGATTAGGCCCTTACTTTTTCTAGGAAGAGAGGCAGACCCCACCATAGCCAGTTAATACCTTTAACCTAAAGTGGTCCTATACTAAAGGTTCCTTCCATCGTACCCGTAGCAAAATCATGACCCATACCCCGGTTGTGTTGTCCCACATTATTCAACTATTTGTAAGTACTAGAAGCCATATTGGTTGGGTAGTTTTACCCTATAGAAGCTGGGACTAATTCGCATCCACTGAGGTTATTTATTATAGGCAGTGTGCTACATTAGTCTAGAAAGCCACATCGTTGATTGCCTAATTTAATTGACAGATATCCATGTAGCTTTGGACTAACCTCGGTGCCTATAATTTAGTCATAAATTATATGTGTATCCACTATATACATACATCATCCTATCTGAATAATAATTGAGGCCTTGTAAGGTAACCCCTTATTAGGCCTCAAACCAGGGGTTAATTTTACTAATTGATTCACCCTATTCATACTTATATCCTTTTAGTTTTTAAGACTTACACACTTCTATCCATCCTTTATGTCCTTTTAATTTTGTCACTAAGTTCATTAATTGACTTCATTAATATTGTTATGACTATTTAAATCCTCATAACTCATATTTTATTCATGGCACTGAATAAGCTTATTTATTTCGGGAGTTACCAACTTGCAACTCCTGTGCCCCTTTGTTTGTACATTAAATGTCTATTTAATGCACACATTTATTTTCACATTAAAGTTATTTAACTTCCCTTCTTTATTTCTAATTATTTCCACTTAATGACCATATGCAATTATGTAGCATTAATCATAATTTCCTTTTTGGTTTTAAGGCGGTTATACATGTTATATGCATTTAATTTCATTTATTACTCATATATCTTTCTGATTGCATCCATCTCTAATTAGGACATTTTTATTAGTCCCTGAGAAGATGGTTTTGACGACAACAAGCTTAGAATAAGATTATAAAATATAAATACTAACGTTACTGTTTAGATATATATGTATATGCAGGATTTAATCATGTAGGTACAAAGAATGAAGACTCATGAATATCAAGATTATCAAGAGTTCAAGATTTCAATAATAAGTAATTTAATTAGGAATTTTGTTAAAACTCCTAGAAAAGCACTGACATCTTAAAATCTATTTTATCCGTGGAATGGAATCCACTTCGAGCCCGTTAAAGGGAAGGAACCCTAAGTAGGATGGAACCTACGAAAAATCTATTGGAATATTGTTTTGTATCCACTAACTTTTATTCAAATGTTTTACAAAATTATATATTGTTTTTAAAATGATTTCAAAATCTTCCTTTTAAAAGAATAAAAAACATCTATCCTAGTTTAAAATACTTTTAGCCTCAAAATAATCTTTATTTTCAAAATCAAATTATCCTTGGTTTTAAACTATCTGTTAATTATAATATATTTAACTTTTAATATTTAAATTTAAATATAAAATTATAGTAAAATCTTATATATACCGAAATATTATTCTCTATACTTATTTATGTATTTTAACTATAGTTAAGTATATTTATAAAGTTTAAAATAGTTTTAATACAAGATAGAAGTTATTTTCGAAGAAAAACTGATTGTCAAAAATAACATAGGCATGCCGACAACCCTAAGATAACCTTGTCGACAAGGTGACAGTTTTTTTCAAAAGTCTGAATTTCAAAGGAAGTGTCTATTGTGAGAAATGCGGATTACGGATCTTAAGGCTAGGATAAACACCAGAGGTAGGGTGAATAATGTTTAAAGGAATTATTAAATCTTTTTGAATTTTTGTTAATTTGAACACAAATGCATGCAATATTCAGACACAGATATGATCATAGAATCAAACATAGATGCAGAAATAAAATAAAAGCAGTACAGGAAAGAACACACTGGATTTTATACTGGTTCGGAGTTACCCTACATCCAGTCTCGCACATACGTATGGATTTCCTTTCAAAAGCAATTATACAATTACACCTCGACTTCAAGGCTACGAGGTACACCCTCCAGATTCACAATCCTCTGGGTAGAGATACTTGATTTCACGGGCAACAAGTTCACCCAATTGATTTCCAAGGCAATAATCACACTTTTCTCGCTTGATTGATTTCCAAGGCCACAATCACACCATTTCTCGTTTAATTGATTACAAAGAAGCCTATAACTCTTAATCGCACTGAGGATCTTGTTGAGATAGTGATAGAGAATCAAATCAAAAATAATCTAGTTAGATTCAATGTTGATTTCGGCAAAGTAATGGTAGGAATATGTATAAAGAAGTATGGAATAAGAAGATAAATGAAAACCAGAAAATATGATTATAAATTCGTTGAAAACAGCCCCTATTTATAGAAGAATAACAGCCATGTCCATTTGTGAAGGAAATGACGAACAGACACTTCTTTTGAAATTTAAATATTTAAATTAATTGACACAATGTCGACATGGGTGTATTGAGCATGTTGACATCCCAAAGGAAATTTTGGTGTTTTCTTTTTCTTTGAAAATAACTTTTATCTTATATTAAAACTGGTTTAAACTTTTATAAATATACTTAATTATAGTTAAAATACATAAATAAATATAGAGAATAATATTTTGATATATATAAAATTTTACTATAATTTTATATTTAAATATAAGTATAAATATTAAAAGTTAAATATATAATTATTAAAAGGTAGTTTAAAACTAAGGATAATTTGATTTTGAAATTAAGGATTATTTTAAGGCTAAAAGTATTTAAAACCAGGATAAATGATTTTGATTCTTTTAAAAGGAAGGTTTTGAAAACATTTTGAAAACAAGATATAATTTAGTAAAATCATTTTGAATAAAAGTTAACGGATACAAAATAATGTTCCACTAGGATTTTCGTAGGTTCCATCCTACTTAGGGTTCCATCCCTTTAACGGGCTCGTAGTGGATTCCATTCCACGAATAAATTAGATTTTAAGATGCCGGTGCTTTTCTAGGTGTTCTAACAAAAATTTTATTTAAAAAATAAATTACTTGAAATCTTGAACTCTTGATAATCTTGATTTTCTTGATACTCATGAGTCTTCAATCTTTATATCTTGAATCTCTATGTTGTACAGTCTTCATTCTTGGTACCTGCATGGTTAAATCCTGCATATACATATATTTCTAAACTATAATGTTAGTATTTATATTTTATAATCCTATTCTAAGGTTGTTGTCATCAAAACCATCAGCTCACGTACTAACAATCTCCCCCTTTTTGATGATGACAACCTATGTTTATAAAATATTACTTCTATCCTAACAACTCCCCACTTCTATCCTAACAACTCCCCCTTAATCTATGCCAAACTATCCTATTTTATATTTCTCCCCCTTTGTCATCAACAAAAACTAACTCCAAACTATATACCTCTCCTTCATTCTTGGACTAAAGTACCTACATTAATAAACTATACAAATGGAGTATATAATAGATAGATTAAGAGATAATTATACTGATAGACATGATAATTAATTAAAGATCATATAAATATTAATGCATATTTATACATGTTTTTCACACCAAATATCAATCCAAATCAATTTAAATCAATTCAAATCAAATCAAACAATTCAAATCAAACAAACCAGTCCAATCAAACATTACGAGGAATTTCCACCCATCCTTCTTCTTCAAATATAGGGTCTGTTTTACTGGCATCCCAATTTTCATTACCATTAGCGAGAGAGACTGGAGGATGTGCTTCGTTATCATCCTTGTGCAGGGAGGAAATCATCCATCGTATTGCATCGAAATGCCTTTCTTGCTCTTTAATCATCTACATTTGACTCAATTCTAAGTGTTTCTGGTTACGGAGAATGAACGAAAGAATATTCTTGAAAGAATTAAGAGTCTCTTCAAGATTTTCTAATAGATTATGAATTGGATTGGCCATATTCGAGTTTATGAGAAGAATGAGAGACAAAGTGGATAAGAAATAATATTCAGTGATGAATTCTAGACGAAATAGGTATTTATAGGTGTAGAAATTCGTTTGAAATGAATAGACATAAGGTAGTTATTCAAATTTCAAATTCAAAATGAAATGTCATTTCTGACCAGTACATGTCGACATGGTCATAGGGGGGATGTCGACATGGTGTAGTGAATTTTGATGGCTTATTTTGATTTCGTGAATAATTGTGTGTGTGTATATGTATATTTATATAATATACTAACATTTATTCTGGAGATAAGATAAGCTAGATAACAGAAAAGTAATTCAAGTTCATTTCATGATAACACGACACAACGGTTAAACACAAAGAACTACACGAACATTTAAATCAATATAAACTAAAACAAAATACGAAAAGGTAGAACTAGTTAAAGGATGATGACGATGAAGATAATCCAAGCTTCTTGCTGACTTTGGAAATAAATTTGTTCATCTTAGATGAAATTTTGTCCAACTTCTTGCTAGCGGATCGTTTAAGAATCCGTTGATTCTCAACAATGGTCTTTTGATTTTTGAGAAGGGTTTTGTTGGATGGATTAGGAGGATAGCCGATGCTTTCCAAAGAAGTTTCACCTTCTTCTTCTTCTTCTTCTTCTTCTTTAATTTCCATTTCATCCCCTTCTTCTTCTTCCTTCTCTTCCTCTTCGTCCATCTCCTTATGAGCCAAACGCTCTTCCTTTTCGGCAAGAGTCTCATAGGGTTGAAAAACAAATGGAATTTTCATAAGAAAAATGTTGGAATGATTGAAAACTTTTCTATAAACAAATTCCTCTCCTTTGAGATCCACTCCAAAATAGTTAAAAATTCGAGTGAGATAAATTCCATGATACAAAGTATTCTCACCCATTTCAAGATTTTTGGGACGAAGTTCGTCCGAAATAACTTGCGCCCAATTAATATCATAATTTCCAAAAATAGCAAAAAGTGCATTTCAAACTTTTGAAGTGGGATTGTTAAAATTTCCCGATCTTGGGGTCAAAGTATGTTGTAAAAGAAGACTGACAATTCTAGCTTTTGGTCGAAAGTTTTGATTTTTGAATTTAAAATTGTCATTTCCTTTGAAAATGTGATGAAATGTCTCATGATCATTTTCATCGATTTTAAAATTAGAAAGATCCATTCCCGTACTCTTGCAATTGAGAATGGTACCCAAAAGATCACAATTCAAAACAATTCTAGCGCTTTGCACTACTCCAAATTTCATCATCGTTTCCATTATAAAATCCACGATGAAGATTTGCATAGAAATTTTTTACAAGATTTGGGTAACAAACAAAATCATTTTGAGAAGCATCAACAAGACTAAGAATTTGATTGTTTGCAAAAAGAGAATCAATTTCATAAGAAGAGAAATCTTGAAATATAGCAAACTTTCCAGGATGGACTTTTACATAGTTAACATAATTGATGTATGCTTTTATAGCCTCCAGATCATTAAAGAGTTTCTCTTTTATCTTTTCGGAAATTCTCATGGTGGAGGGGTTGTTTGAAGAAGCCATTAGAGTAGAGAGTAGAGATCTTGAAGTATTAAAGAGAGAGTTTGAATTTGAAAATGAGAGTGAAAATATGTGATAAAAGATAGTGAATAAATAGATTCTCAAAGTACATGTTCTATGGTCAAAAGATGCCATTTTAGAGAATTGAATAAAGTGAAAAGGTGGAGGGAAATTCAACCATTTGAATTCAAATTTTCAATTTCAAATTCTGTACCCATGTCGACATCATGGTAGGGACCATGTTGTCATGTGCTTATGAATTTCTATGATTTATTTTTCCTCAGTATTCTAATACACACACACACACACACATATACTTATTGTTTTTTATGTCTATATATATCTGGAATATTATTAGAATTATAGTATATTCCATAATATATTATTATACTAATAAAAATAATACTAGAATAATAGTAAAAAATTTAAAATTAAAATAACACACCAATTCAAAATCAATCAATCAAGCAATCAAACATCTAATTTTAAGCATGCAATTTAAACCAATTGTATTGTAAATGTGTACCCTTTTCTGAGTCTGTTTCTATGAGTTCGTCGGAGTCATGAACTACCGTGAAACACAAATTTGAATTATCTATCTTTTGATCATCATCGCTTGAGGACGAGTCTGAGTCGTCTAGAGTAGCAGTAAATGCACGCTTCCATTTCTTTACTGAATCATTGTTTATTGGAGGATTTTGCCTTTCTAGATACGGACAGTCTCCTTTGATATGGCTTGGTTCATCACAGTTGAAACATTTGACATTGTTTGGCACTATATTCTGATTTTCAAATTTCTTATAGTTGTTTCTCTTGAGATTATTCATCTTTCTGTATTTCAAAAATTTCCAAAAATTCCTGGTCATCAAGGCTATCTCTTCATCATTATCGCTATTTGAGTCTGATCCATCAGTCAGCGCATTAAATGCCATTGATTTCTTTTCATATGCTTTGCTTTCTCTTCTTCCGATCATTTGAACTTCAAACGACATTAGATTTCCAATTAATTCTTCTATCTTTAAGGTACTAATGTCATTTGCCTCTTCGATTGCAAGTATCTTTTGATCCTATTCTAGAGTAAGAGAATTTAAAAAAAATTCTAACTTTATCTTCTTCCAAAAATTCATTTCCCAAGGATATTAGAGAATGCACAATATCCTGAAATCTACTTTACATATCTGAAATAGACTCATTAGAATTCATTTTAAATAATTGAAACTGATTTGTGAGCATGGAAATTTTTGTCTGTTTAACTTTGTTTGTTCCTTCATATGTAACTTGCAAAGTTTTCCAGATTTCATATGTAGACTTACAAACTGACACTCTATTAAATTCATTTCTACCAAGTGAACAAAACATAATATTCATTGCTTTAGAATTATTTTGTGCGATAGTCTTTTGCTGAGCGGTCCACTGTGCAAAATCAGTTGTGGGTTCAGAATATTCAGTTTTTGTGATGTTCCTAGTGTCTGATCCTACAGATTGTAAATATATTTTCATCCCACATACCCAATATGCATAGTTACTGCCATTATAAAGTGGTGGTCTGACAGTAGACTGACCTTCTACAAATGAACTAGTGACAGGGATACAAGTGTTAGTAACAGCACCAGTGTTGGTAGCTATTTTAAAAACTTTTCAAAAATCAGATTATGAAACTTTGAAAACCTGGCTCTGATACCAAATGTGAGAAATGCGGATTACGGATCTTAAGGCTAGGATAAACACTAGAGGGGGTGAATAGTGTTTAAAGGAATTATTAAATCCTTTTGAGTTTTTGTTAATTTGAACACAAATGTATGCGATATTCAGACACAGATATGATCACAGAATCAAACACAAATGCAGAAATAAAATAAAAGCAGTAAAATAAAGAACATACCAGATTTTATTCTGCTTCGGTGTTACCCTACATCCAGTCCCGCACACAAGTATGGATTTCCTTTCAAAAGCAATTGTACCATTACACCTTCGATTTCAAGGCTATGAGGTACACCCTCCAGATTCACAATCCTCTGGGTAGAGATACTTGATTTCACGGGCAACAAGTTCACCCAATTGATTTTCAAGGCTACAATCACACCTTTTCTCGCTTGATTGATTTCCAAGGTCACAATCACACCTTTTCTCGTTTAATTGGTTACAAAGAAGCCTATAACTCAGAATAGCACTGAGGATCTTGTTGAGATAGTGATAGAGAATCAAACTAGAGATAATCTAGTTAGATTCAATGTTGATTTCGGTAGAGTAATGGTAGGAACATGTATAAAAAAATGTGGAAGAAGAAGAGAAATGAAACCAGAAAATATGATTATAAATTCATTGAAAACAGCACCTATTTATAGAAGAACAACAGCCATGTCCATTTGTGAAGAGATATGATGAGTAGACACTTCTTTTGAAATTTAAATTTTGAAATTAACTGACACTATGTCGACATGGGTTATTGAGCATGTCGACATCCCTAAGGAAATTTTGGTATTTTGTTTTTCTTTGAAAATAACTTTTATCTTATATTAAAACTATTTTAAACTTTTATAAATATACTTAACTATAGTTAAAATACATAAATAAATATAGAGAATAATATTTTGGTATATATAAAATTTTACCATAATTTTTTATTTAAATCTAAGTATAAATATTAAAAGTTAAATATATTATTATTAAAAGATAGTTTAGAACTCAGGATAATTTGATTTTGAAATTAAGATTATTTTGAGGCTAAAAGTATTTAAAACCAGGATAGATGATTTTGATTCTTTTAAAAGGTTGGTTTTGAAAACATTTTGAAAACAAGATATAATTTTGTAAAATCATTTTGAATAAAATTTAGCGGATACAAAACAATGTTCGACTAGATTTTTCGTAGGTTCCATCCTACTTAGGGTTCCATCCCTTTAACGGGCTCGAAGTGGATTCCATTCCATGAATAAATTGGATTTTAAGATGTCAGTGCTTTTCTACGAGTTTCAACAAAATTTCTAATTTAAAAATAAATTACTTGAAATCTTGAACTCTTGATAATCTTGATTTTCTTAATACTCATGAGTCTTCAATCTTGATATCTTGAATCTCTATAATGTATAGTCTTCATTCTTGGTACCTGAATGGTTAAATCCTGCATATACATATATTTCTAAACTATAATGTTAGTATTTATATTTTATAATCATATTCTAAGGTTGTTGTCATCAAAACCATCATCTCACGGACTAACATCTATTCATCATATCCTTTCATGAATGGACATGGCTGTTGTTCTACTATAAATAGGGGATGTTTTAAAAGAATTTGTATTCATATATTCATTGTTTTATCTTCTCTTCTTCTTCCACATTTCTTTACATACATTTTTATCATTACTCTACCGAAATCACCATTGAATCTAACTAGATCATCTTTGGTTTGATTCTCCATCACTATCTCAACAAGATCCTAGTGCTATTCAGAGTTATAGGCTTCTTTTTAATTAATTAAGTGAGAAAAGGTGTGATTGTAGCCTGTGAAATCAATCAAGCAGGAAAAGGTGTGATGATAGCCTGGAAAATCAATAGGGTGAACTTGTTGCCCGTAAAATCAAGTATCTCTACCCAGAGGATTGTGAATCTGGAGCGGTGTACCTCGTGGCCTTCAAATCGAGGGTGTAATTTTAAAAATTGATTTTGAAAGGAAATCCGTACTTGTGTTGCGGGACTGGATGTAGGGTAACTCTGAACTAGTATAAAATTTGGTGTATTCTTTCCTTTATTGCTTTTACTTTATATTTGTATCTGTATTTGATTCTGTGATCATATCTGTGTCTGGATATTGCATACATTTGTGTTCAAATTAACATAAACTCAAAAAGAATTAGTAATTCCTTAAAACACTATTCACCCCCCTCTAGTGTTAATTCTAGCCTTAAGATCCGTAATCCGCATTTCTCACTTTTTGGTATCAGAGCAAGGTTTTCAAAGTTTCATAATATGATTTTGAAAAAGCTTTTAAAATCGCTATGTTTAAAAAACTTGCTAATAGTTTAGAAATATTCAGATCATCATTGTCTCATGAGTCTACATATAATCAATATTCAAATTCAAGTTTTCTACCAAAATTGTATGATGTGAAGGAATCATGTTTTATGGGTGTTGAGGAATCAACCTATAATGGACAAATTGTGCAGATCATAAAGAAAAAATGGATACTCGATAGTGGATGCTCTATACACATGACTAATAATCTAGATATGATAAATGATATAATATACAAAGACGGAGGACTGGTTAACTTTGGGGACAACTCAAAAGGATATGTGATTGGCATCGGCAAAGTCGGTAACTTTGAGACTCCTATTATTACTAATGTTTTGCTAGTTAAGAATCTGAAACATAATCTGCTAAGTATTAGTCAACTTTGCGATAAAGGATATAAAATTAAATTTGAAAAAGATAAGTGTCACATTGAAGATAATAGTTCGACCATAATATTTGAGGGAATTAGGAAAAAGAATATTAATATTCTTAGTACGAAAGTTTCAAATGATAACCTGTGTCTTTTGACAAATACAAGTGACCCTTGGATTTGGCATAAGAGATTTGGACATTTGAATTTCAAACTCTTATCTAGACTACCAAAATATGATCTAGTAATAGGTCTTCCTAAAATGAATTTTAAAGTAGATAGTTTATGGGATGCATGTCAATTAGGAAAACTTAGAAAAAGTTCCTTCAAATTAAAAGATATGATTTAAACTTCAAAACTCTTGAATTACTTCATCTTGATTTATTTGGTCCATCTCAAATTCTGTCAATAAATCATAGTAAATATGTTTTTGTAATTGTAGATGATTATTCCGGATTTACATAGACAATATTTTTGAAACGTAAAAGTGATACTTTTGAATGTTTTAAGAACTTAACAAAAAGGATTCAAAATCAACTTTCTGCAAAAATTATAACCATCCGTAGTGATCACGGTGGTGAATTTGAAAATGAAAAGTTTGAGGAATTCTGCAATAAGACGGGAATAACTCATAATTTTTCATTTTCAAGAACTCTACAACAAAACAGAGTAGTAGAACATAAAAATAGGACGATTCAAGAGTGTGCGAGAACTATACTTTCAGATAGTAAATTACCAAAATATTTTTGGGCAGAAGCAGTTGCTACCGCCTGTTATATTTTAAATAGAATCTTAATTAGACCTTTAACTGATAAGATATCTTATGAACTTCTTCATACAAAGAAACCTAAGGTATCTTATTTTAGAATTTTTGGAAGTAAATGTTTATTTTAAATGCAAAAGACAACTCAGATAAATTTGATCCTAAATCCGACAAAGGTATTTTTATCGGATATTCTAATAGAAGTAAAGCGTACAGAGTGTTTAATTTAAGAACTAACACCATCGAAAAAAGAATGCAAGTTTCATTCGATGAAAGTCTCAAAATTTTTGAAGATACAAATAATGAAGAGGATTTAATCACTCAAAATCAAAAGTCAACCGAAACTAATAATGAAATTAATCATCCTAATAAAAAGATTAAACTTTTAAAAGATCATCCTATAGATAATATACTAGGAGATATGCAATCTATTGTTACAACTAGAAATCAACTGAGTAAAATGAGCAATGTAGCCTTTATATCAATTATTGAACCCAAAAATCCAAAAGAAGCATCAACTGATGATTCATGGATTTTGGCTATGCAAGAAGAACTAAATCAATTCACTAGGAATGATGTTTGGGAACTTGTTCCTAGACCTGAAAATAAAACTACAATTGGAACTAAATGGGTTTATACAAATAAAATTAATGAACAAGGAGAGGTTGTTATAAATAAAGCCCGGTTAGTCACTCAAGGTTATTGTCAAGAAGAAGGAATGGATTTTGATGAAACTTTTACTCCCGGAGTAAGATTAGAAGCCATTAGGATTTTACTTGCTTTTGCAAATCATAATAAATTCAGATTATATCAAATGGATGTTAAAAGTGCCTTTTTAAATGTATTTATAAAAGAGGAAGTATATGTTGAACAACCACCACTTTTTGAAAATGAAAAATTACCAAGTCATGTTTACAAACTTAAGAAAGCTCTATATGGTCTAAAACAAGCTCCTAGAGCCTAGTATGATAGACTAAGATCTTACTTATTACAATCAAACTTTGAAATTGGTAAAGTAAATAATACTCTTTTTATTAAAAGAAATAAAAATGATATTCAACTAGTACAAGTTTGCGTAGATGATATCATTTTCGGATCAAGTAATTTTGAAATGAATGAAGAATTTTCTGAAATAATGACAAAAGAGTTTGAGATGAGTGATATGGGTGAATTAAACTTCTTTCTAGGATTACAAATAAAACAATTAGATAATGGTATCTTTATCAGTCAAGAAAAATATGCTAAAGACCTAGTTAGTAAATTTGGTTTGACTACTGCCAGTGGAAAACCCATTCCCATGGCAACCAATGAGTACCTAAGTAAAGGAGATCTCTCGAAAGATGTAGATCAAAAATTATATAGAGGAATGATTGGATTACTACTCTATATCACTGCTAATAGACCTAATATCATGCATAGTGTTTGTCTCTGTGCAAGATATCAATCCCAACCTAAAGAGACCCACTTAAAAGCTGTAAAACATATCATAAGATATATTAAACACACCTTTGATTATGGATTACTTTATCCTAGAAATGATTCTTTTGAATTAATATCTTACTGTGATACTGATTATACTGGTTGTAAATCAGACCGAAAAAGTACAAGTGGAACTTGTCACTTTTTGGGGCAATCTCTGATTTCATGGTTTAGTAAAAAGCAAAACACGGTTTCTTTATCAACAACTGAAGCAGAGTATATTTCTGCTGCTCTGGCTTGTTCTCGAGTAATATATATGCAACAAACTTTAAAAGAATTTGGTTTTAATATCTCAAAATCACCAATTTATTGTGATAATACTAGTGCAATAAATTTATCCAAAAATCCTACTCATCATCCTCGAACTGAACATATTGATATCAGACATCATTTTCTCAGAGATAATATGAGTTAGGAAGTAATTGCTCTCAATTATATTGAATCTGTATTTACTAAATTAAGCAGTGAATTAGTTATTTTTTCAATAACTGAAAATAGAATATAAATAACAAAGTATAATTAAAAAAATTAAATTAAATTAAATCAAATAGTAAAAATATAGGTACCTTGTCGACAACCCTCCCTTACCCCTATCGACATATAACAATTTTTTTCTTTTGAAATTTTCCTACCATAATTCAAATGAGTGGTTATATATTCTTCTTATTTCGAAATTTTGTTCATTCTTTCTGTCCTTTCTCTAATCTAACTTCTTAAAACAATAAAACAACGACCTCCTCCTCCAAATCAAATAAAAATTCAACATTTTCGTTCCCTTCTCCTTCTACTTGACCATTTCAACGAACTAATAAAAATGGAGGATTCCTTAAAGGATGCACTGCAACTAATGACAGAAATTCAAGTAGTGCAAATCAGAATGGCCAAAGAACAAGAACGGTAAGGAAAAATCCTTAGAAACTTGCAAAAGTTTCTAATGGACAATCACGCCAATCCCATCTTGATTGATGAAGAACCTTTTGGAAATCAAGTGCAAGAGGACAGCGAGGAAGAGGAAGAAGCCCTCATGGAAGAAGAGCACGCTGAAGATGATGACAAAGTTGTTTGCGTTGGCGAAGTGTGCTTTGACAAGGATGGAAATCTAGTCGAACAACGTGGAAATTTCTGTTTCCACTTCCCAAATTTCTCGGTTCATAGTCCCCCCCCCATTTTCAAGAACACACATTAGTTTCTTTTCTCTCTTTCTTATCGTTATATGATTTTACTTATGTTATCTACGCAAATGTAAATATAACAATATATAATTAATAAATTTTTTGTGTTCTTATATTTGAATTCTCACATTATCTCTATTATAAGTATTATCATATAGGGATTCTTAGTTAGGATAGTTAGTAATTAAGAATTAAGTTTTAGTCTTAGAATTAAGTGTTGATTGTTTATGATAACACTTTCATTATAATCACATGTCATATAGTATTAGATTAAGGGGGAGTTATATAGTTTAGAGTTTGTTTTTTTGGTGACAAAGGGGGAGAAGTACAAAATAAGATAGGTAGGCATAGATTAAGGGGGAGTTATTAGTTTTAGAGGGAGTTATTAGGATAGTTATTAGGATAGAAGTAATATTTTATAAACAAAGGTTGTCATCATCATAAAGGGGGAGATTGTTAGTCCCTGTGAAGATGGTTTTGATGACAACAACCTTAGAATAAGATTCTAAAATATAAATACTAACATTATTGTTTAGATATATGTATATGAAGGATTTAACCATCAAGGTACAAAGAATGAAGACTGTACAGTATAGAGATTCAAGAGTGAAGATATGAAGATTGGAGACTCATGAGTATCAAGATTGTCAAGAGTTCAAAATTTCGATAATAAGTAATTTAATTACGAATTTTGTTAAAACTCCTAGAAAAGAACTGACATCTTAAAATCTATTTTATTCGTGGAATGGAATCCACTTCGAGCCCGTTAAATGGATAGAACCTTAAGCAGGATGGAACCTACGAAAAATCTAGTGTAACACTGTTTTGTATCCACTAACTTTTATTCAAATGTTTTACAAAATTATATCTTGTTTTCAAAATGATTTCAAAATCTTCCTTTTAAAAGAATCAAAAACATCTATCCTGGTTTTAAAATACTTTTAGCCTCAAAATAATATTTATTTTCAAAATCAAATTATCCTTGGTTTTAAACTATCTGTTAGTTATAATATATTTAACTGTTAATATTTATATTAAAATATAAGATTATAGTAAAATCTTACATTTACCAAAATATTGTTCTCTATACTTATTTATGTATTTTAACAATAGTTAAGTATATTTATAATGTTTAAAATAGTTTTAATACAAGATATAAGTTATTTTCAACGAAAAACAAATTATCAAAATAACATAGGCCTGTCGACAACCCCAAGATACCCTTGTCGACAATGTGACAGTTTATTTCAATTGTATGAATTTCAAAGGAAGTGTCTATTCGTCATATCCTTTCACGAATGGACATGGCTCTTGTTCTATTATAAATAGGGGTTGTTTTAAACGAGTTTTATTCATATATTCTCTGATTTCTCTTCTCATCTTCTTCCATATTTCTTTACATACATTTTTATCATTACTCTGTGGAAATCACCATTAAATCTAACTAGATCATCTTTGGTTTAGTTCTCTATCACTATCTCAACATGATCCCAGTGATATTCAGAGTAATAGGCTTCTTTGTAATTAATTGAGTGAGAAAAGGTGTGATTGTAGCCTGTGAAATCAATCAAGCGAGAAAAGGTGTGATTGTAGCCTAGAAAATCAATTGGGTGAACTTATTGCCCATAAAATCAAGTATCTCTACCCAGAGGATTATGAATCTGGAGCGGTGTACCTCGTGGCCTTGAAATCGAGGGTGTAATTGTAAAAATTGATTTTGAAAGGAAATCCGTACTTGTGTTGCGGGACTGCATGTAGGGTAACTCCGAACCAGTATAAAATCCGGTATGTTCTTTCCTTTATTGCTTTTACTTTATATTTGCATCTGTGTTTGATTCTATGATCATATCTGTGTCTGAATATTGCATACATTTGTGTTCAAATTAATATAAACTCGAAAAGACTTAGTAATTCCTTAAAACACTATTCAACCCCCCTCTAGTGTTAATTCTAGCCTTAAGATCCGTAATCCGCATTTCTCACAATTTTTTCGTAATCTAATTTATGGGAACCTTCCCTTTTAAAATGTTTTTCTTTACATTTTTCCGTTGATTTACCCAGCAAAGTGGTTTGGGTTGTTTTAAATAATAAGGAATTATTATATCTTCTTTTTATCTCGAAATAGATGATGTACACTACATGGTGAAATCCCACACCTTACACATCTCCTACTATTTCTTTTTAGTTATATTCTTTGTCAAATCAAACACTGCACTTTTTCTATATACACAAGTGGTTGAAAGTAATGCGGATTACGGAGCTTAAGTCTAGGATCAATACTAGAGGGGGGTGAATAGTGTTTATAAAGAATTACTAAATCTTTTTGAGTTATGTTGAATTGAACATGGATTTATGCAATATACCGACACAGATATGATCACAGAAACAAACAAATATGCAGAAATAAAGTAAAAGCAATAAAGGAAAGAACACACCGGATTTTATACTGGTTCGGAGTTACCCTACATCCAGTCCCGCAACACAAGTACGTGTTTCCTTTCAAAAGCAATTGTACAATTACACCCTCGATTTCAAGGCTACGAGGTACACCCTCCAGAATCACAATCCTCTGGGTAGAGATACTTGATTTTCGGGCCAAAAGTTTACCCAATTAATTTACCAAGGCTACAATCACACCTTATCTCGCTTGATTGATTTTCAAGGCCACAATCACACCTTTTCTCACTTAATAGATTACAAAGAAGCTTATAACTCTGAATAGCACTGAGAATCTTGTTGAGATAGTGATAGAGAATTAAACTAGAAAAGATCAAGTTCGATTCAATGTTGATTTCGGCAGAGTAATGGTAAGAATATGTATTAAGAAATGTGGAAGAAGAAGAGGAGTTAAAAACTAGAAAATATGATATTAAATTCGTTGAAACTAACCCCTATTTACAGAAGAACAACAACCATGTCCATTCGGGAAGAGTTATGACGAATAGACACTTCTTTTGAAATTTAAATTTTGAACTCAACTGACACCATGTCGACATGGTCAACATAGGCATGTTGACATCCCAAAGCAATTTTTGATGATTTGATTTTCTTTGAAAATAACCATTATCTTATATTAAAACTATTTAAAACTTTATAAATATACTTGACTATAGTTATAATTCATAAGTAAATATAGAGAATAATATATAAAGAATTTGACTATAATTTTATATTTAAATCTTAAGTATAAATGTTTAAAAGTTAAATATATTATATTAAAAGATAGTATAAAATAAGGAGTAATTTGACTTTGAAATTAAAGATAATTTTGAGGCTAAAATTATTTAAAATTAGGATAGAGGTTTTTGATGCTTTTAAAAGAAAGGTTTTGAAAAACATTTGAAAATAAGATATAATTTTGAAAAATCATTTTTAATAAAGTTAGCGGATACAAAACAATGTTCCACTAGATTTTTCGTAGGTTCCATCCTACTTAGGGTTCCATCCCTTTAACAGGCTCGAAGTGAATTCCATTCCACCAATAAATTGGATTTTAACATGCCAGTGCTTTTCTATGAGTTCTAACAAAATTTCTAATTAAAGAATAAACTACTTCAATTCTTGAAATCTTGAACGCTTGATAATCTTAATATTAATGAGTCTTCAATCTTTGATATCTTGAATCTCTATACTGTACAGTCTTCATTCTTGGTACCTACATGGTTAAAACCTGCATATACATATATATCTAAACTTATAATGTTAGTATTTATATTTTATAATCTACTCTAAGGTTGTTGTCATTAATACCATCATCTCACGGACTAACAATCTCTCCCTTTTTGATGATGACAACCTTTGTTTATAAAATATTACTTCTATCCTAATAACTCCCCCTTAATCTATAACTCCCCCTTAATTTATGCCTAACTAACCTATTTTATATTTCTCCCCCTTTATCATCAACAAAAACTAACCCCCCCTCATTCTTGCACTAGATTACCTGCATTAATAAACTATACAATGGAATATATAATAGATAGATTAAGAAATAATTATCCTTATGAACATGATAATTAATCAAGGATTATATACATTTCAATGTATATATATACATGTTTTATATAGCAACCATCAAAACCAATTTAAGAAATAAATCCATACCGAGTATCAATCCAAACCAAATCAAATTAATTCAAACAAACAATTCAAACAAAGCAAACAAATAAAAATTAAACGTTACGTGGAACTTCCACCCATCATTCTTCTCCAAAGATTGGGTCTACGTTAATAGCATCCCAATTATCATTGTCGTTCGTGAGAGAGACTGGAGGATGTGCTTAATTATCATCCTTGTGTAGGGAGGAAATCATCCATCGTATTGCATCGAAATGCCTTTCTTGCTCCTTGATCATCTGCATTTGACTCAATTCTAAGTGTTACTGGTTAGGAAGAATGAACAAGAGAATACTCTTGAACGAATTAGTTTCTTCAAGATTTTCGGATAAATTATGAATTGGATTAGCCATAATTGAATTTGTGAAAGAAATGAAGAATTAGAAGATAGGAAATAATTTTCAGTGAAGAATTTTGGAAGAAATAGGTATATATAGGTGTAGAAATTCGTTTGAAATGAATAGAAATATGGCCGTTATTCAAATTTCAAATTCAAAATGAATTGTCATTTCTGACCAGTACATGTCGACGTGGTGATAGGGGGTATGTCGACATGGGTTAGTGAAGAAAATGACTATTTAGATTTTGTGAATAATTGTGTGTATATATATATTTATATAATATAATAACATTTATTCTGGAGATAAGATAAGCTAGATAACAGAAAGAAAATTTCATTTCATTGCATACTAAGATGATACAATGATTAAACATACGAAACTACATGAACTTTCGAATTAAAACAAGCAAAAACACATACAACAAGATACGAAAAGATAAAGCTAGTTAGAGGATGATGATGATGATGATGATGAAGAAAGTCCAAGTTTCTTGCTGACTTTGGAAATGAACTTGTTCATCTTGGATGAAATTTTTTCCAACTTCTTACTAATGGATCGTTTAAGAATCCGTTGATTCTCAACAATCGTCTTTTCGTTTTTGAGAAGGGTTTTGGTGGATGGATTAGGAGGATTCAATGCTTTCCAAAGAGGTTTCACCTTCTTCTTCTTCAATTTCCATTTCATCCCCTTCTTCTTCCTCTTCCTCTTCCTCTTCTTCCATTTCCTCATGAGCCAAACGCTCTCCCTTTTCGGCAAGGGTCACATAAGGTTGAAAAACAAATGGAATTTTCATAAGCGAAATGTTGGAATGATTGAAAATTTTTCTAGAAACAAACTCTTCGCCTTTGAAATCCACTCCAAAATATTAAAAATCCGAGTGAGATAAATTCCATGATACAAAGTATTCTCACCCATTTCAAGATTTTTAGGACGAAGTTCATCCAAAATAACTTGCGCCCAATTTATGTCATAATTTCCAAAAATAGCAAAACGAGCTTTACAAACTTTTAAAGTAGGATTGTTAAAATTCCCCGATCTTGGGGTCAAAGTATGTTGCAAAGTAAGGTTGACAATTCTCGCCTTTTGTCGAAAATTTCGATTTTTGAATTCAAAATTATCATTCCCTTCGAAAATGTGATGAAATGTCTCACAATCATTTTCATCGATTATAAAATTAGAAAGATCCATTCCCGTACACTTGCAATTGAGAATGGTACCCAAAAGATCACAATTCAAAACAATTCTAGTGCCTTTGACACTACTCCAAATTTCATCCTCATTTCCATGATAAAATCCACGGTTTAAATTAGCATAGAAAATTTTAACAAGATTTGGATGGCAAACAAAATCATTTTGAGAAGCATCAATAAGACTAAGAACTCCATTGTTTGCAAAAAGAGAATCAAGTTCATAAGAAGAGAAATCTTGAAAAATAGCAAACTTTTCGGGATGGACTTTGGCATAATTAGAATAATTGATGTATGCTTTTATTGCCTCCGGATCATTGAATAGTTGCTCTTTTATTTTTATGAAAATTCACATGGTGGAGGGGTTGCTTAAAGAAGCCATTAAAGTGGAGAGTAGAGAGCTTGAAGTTTTGAAGAGAGAGTTTGAATTTGAAAATGAGAGTGAAAGGATATGATAAAAGATAACGAATAAATAGATTCTCAAAGGACATATTCTCTGGTCAAAAGGTAGGTTTTCAGAGAATTGAATGAAGTGAAAAGGTGGAGGGAAATTCAAGCATTTGAATTCAAATTTTAAAATTCAAATTCTGATACCCATGTCGACATCATGGGAGGGACCATGTCGACATGTGCCAGTGAATTTTGATAATTTATTTTTCCTAAGTTCTCTAATATATATATATATACTTATTATTTTTAATGTCTATATATTTATATCTGAAATATTATTAGATTTATTGTACATTTCAAAAAATTATACTATTAAAAAATAATAAAAATAATAAGACGATAATAAGAAGATAATAAAAAAATAAAAAATAAATTTTAAAATTCAAACAACACACCAATTCAAAATCAATCAATCAAACAACTAATTCTAAGCAAGCAATTTCAACCAATTGTATTGTAAACGTGTACCTTTTTTGAGTCCGTTTCTTTGAATTCGTCGGAGTCGTGAACAGTTGTGAAGCACAAATTCGAATTATCTGTCTTCTGATCATCATCATTTGAGGACGAGTCTGAGTCATCTAGAGTGGCAGTAAATGCACGCTTCCGTTTCTTTGCTGGATCATTGTTCATAGGAGGATTTTGCCTATCTGGATACGGACAGTCTCTTTTGAAATGGCCTGGTTCATCACAGTTGTAACATTTGACATTATTTGGCACTACATTCTGATTTCCAGAGTTCTTATAGTTGTTTCTCTTAAGATTATTCATCTTTCTATATTTCAGGAATTTCCTAAAATTTCTGGTCATAAAGGCTATCTCTTCATCATTATCGCTGTTTGAGTCTGATACATCGGTCAATGCATTGAATGCCATTGATTTCTTTTCAGATGCTGATGTGCATGTAAATTTGCATATTTTTACCACCATATTTATTCTATTTAAATTAAATAAGCGGTCATATTGGATATTTTAACATGTTTTAACCAAAATCCATATTAATTCCAAATTGTCACATATCCATCTTTATATAGGGCAAATCGGTCATTTGTGTGCATATATTTCTTTGAGAAAAATTAATTGGAAATTTATATATATGTGTAGGAATTTAATCTCAAATATGAGTGGTTTCATGAAGACATATGCATGCACAACATGAATATAAGGAATGAAGATGGAAATAATTCAAAGTGAAATCATGGAGGACCCCACCTACCCACCCCTTAATGTACAAATTAGAGGCTAATGCACATGCTTATGAAATTAATGGCTTCATGTATACTTAAATGGGGTTTATGACAAGCTAATGATTACTTGGTGGCCACACTACCTCAACGGCATTTTGGGCATTCCCCAAAAATATGAATTAGGGTTTCGTATATGTATAAATACCCATATGTTTCATGTAATCTCTCACTTAGACTCTTCCTCTTCATTAGTTTAGGCTCAAAATAAAAGAAAGCTTATCTTTTCTTTTTATGGGTACTTAGCCATTTTGATTTTATGTAATTTCTTTTTTTATGCAACTTCAATACATGTTCTTTTATTTTTCATGCTTATTTACTTTCATGTTGTAGTGTAGATTTATTTTTCATGCAAGTAGAATAGTTTTTCTTTATCTTTCTTTCTTTTTCCTTTTCTATTTCTCTCATGTTGCAAGCTACATTTTTTGTTATAATGACAAATATGAGAGGCTAAACCCCTTCGATTTAGGGGGTAATGAAACTCTCTAATTATGTAGCTTCAACTATTTGTTGATTCATGCTCTCCTTTTGTGCTTAGTGATGATCAATGAAGTGGTTTAATTATTGTTTTTGCTTCGAATTTGATAGCCGATATTGCTGATATCAAATAGGCTATGCTTAAACAATCACTAACACAAATGCCTCTTCATCAAAATATGATTATGGCATAAGAAAGTGATTTGAAATCCAAATTTGATGGTCTATATTTCTAATCAATAGTTAATAGACCATACTTAAAATAGATTTCATTTTCTTTGTCAAGTTTCATGAGAGTTAGTAAGTGCTTTAAGGGATGTGTTATAGTTTGATGGCTTATGTTGGCTAATCAATAGCACAAATATGCCATACTTGTGATAAGCACATCAATTAAAGCACTAATGACCATAAAAGAGAGATCATGATTTCATATGTGTTGAACTACATGATTTAGAGAGTGGATTTATTCTCTAAATTGTCACTTAACTCTTATATTTGCTTCTTTTTTCTTTTAGTTAGTTAGTTAATTCTCTAGCTAAACTTTCCATCGACTTTGGTTTAATTTGATTAAATAAAATTTTAAAATCATCAATTCCCTGTGGATCGACCCGTATTCGCCGCGTGTTACATTCGTACACCGTGCGCATGTGATTATTTTTAATTTGAAATTTTTCGACGGTTTTCTAATTCGATGGAAAATCCACCGACTAACAGATGCTTTGTTTTCTCTTCTCCCGATCATTTGAACTTTATACGACATTAGATTTCCAATTAGTTCTTCTATCTTTAAAGTACTGATGTCATTTGCCTCTTCGATAGCAAGTGTCTTTTGATCCCATTCTGGAGTAAGATAATTTAAAATCTTTCTGACTTGATCTCCTTTATAAAATTCCATTCCCAAAGATATTAGAGAATGCATAATATCCTAAATCTACAATACATATCTGAAATAGACTCATTAGGATTCATTTTAAATAATTGAAACTGATTTGTGAGCATGGAAATTTTGGTCTGTTTAACTTTGCTTGTTCCTTCGTGAGTAACTTGCAAAGTTTTCCAGATTTCATATGCAGACTTACAAACTGACACTCTATTGAATTCATTTCTATCTAGTGAACAAAACAAAATATTCATTGCCTTAGAATTATTTTGTGCAACAGTCTTTTGCTCAGCAGTCCATTGTGCAAAATCAGTTGTGGGTTCAGAATATTCAGTTTGTGTAATATTCCAAGTGTCTAATCCTATAGATTGTACGTATATTTTCATCCTACATGCCCAATATGCATAGTTACTGCCATTAAAAAGTGGTGGTCTGATAGTAGACTGACCTTATACAAATGAACTAGTGACAGGAATACTAGTGTTAGTAATAGTACCAGTGTTGTTAGCCATTTTGAAAACTTTTCAAAAACCAGATTATGAAACTTTGAAAACCTTGCTCTGATACCAATTGAAAGTAATGCGGATTACGGAACTTAAAGCTAGGATTAACACTAGAGGGGGGGGGTGAATGGTGTTTATAAAGAATTACTAAATCTTTTTGAATTTATGTTGAATTGAACACGGATGTATGCAATATACAGACACAGATATGATCACAGAAACAAACACAAATGCAGAAATAAAGTAAAAGCAATAAAGGAAAGAACACACCGGATTTTATACTGGTTCGGAGTTACCCTACATCCAGTCCCGCAACACAAGTACGATTTCCTTTCAAAAGCAATTGTACAATTACACCCTCGATTTCAAGGCTACGAGGTATACCCTCCAGAATCACAATCCTCTGGGTAGAGATACTTGATTTCCGGGCCACAAATTTATCCAATAGATTTACCAAGGCTACAATCACACCTTATCTCGCTTGATTGATTTTCAAGGCCACAATCACACCTTTTCTCACTTAATAAATTACAAAGAAGCCTATAACTCTGAATAGCACTGAGAACCTTGTTGAGATACGATAGAGAATCAAACTAGAAAAGATCGAGTTCGATTCAATTTTGATTTTGGCAGAGTAATGGTAAGAATATGTATTAAGAAATATGGAAGAAGAAGAGGAGTGAAAAACCAGAAAATCTGATATAAAATCGTTGAAACTAACCCCTATTTATAGAACAACAACAGCCATGTCCATTCGTGAGGAGTTAGGGCGAATAGACACTTCTTTTGAAATTTAAATTTTGAACTCAACCAACACCATGTCGACATGGTCACCATAGGCATGTCGACATCCCAAAGCAATTTTTGATGATTTGATTTTCTTTGAAAATAACCTTTATCTTATATTAAAACTATTTAAAACTTTATAAATATACTTGGCTATAGTCATAATTCATAAGTAAATATAGAGAATAATATGTATTGAATTTAACTATAATTTTATATTTAAATCTTAAGTATAAATGTTTAAAAGTTAAATATATTATATTAAAAGATAGTTTAAAATAAGGAGTAATTTGACTTTGAAATTAAAGATAATTTTGAGGGTAAAATTATTTAAAATCAGGATAAAGGTTTTTGATGCTTTTAAAAGGAAGGTTTTGAAATCAAGATATAACTTTGAGAAATCATTTTGAATAAAAGTTAGCGGATACAAAAAAATGTTCCACTAGATTTTTCGTAGGTTCCATCCTACTTAGAGTTCCATCCCTTTAACAGGCTCGAAGTGGATTCCATTCCACGAATAAATTGTATTTTAAGATCCAGTGCTTTTCTATGAGTTTTAAAAAAATTTCTATTTAAAGAATAAATTACTTCAGTTCTTGAAATCTTGAACGCTTGATAATCTTGATACTCATGAGTCTTCAATCTTTGATATCTTGAATCTCTATACTGTACAGTCTTCATTCTTGGTACCTGCATGGTTAAAACCTGCATATACATATATATCTAAACTTATAATGTTAGTATTTATATTTTATAATCTATTCTAAGGTTGTTGTCATCAAAACCATCATCTCACGGACTAACAGAGTTTAGATAAACTTATGTAATTTAATGGATTATACATTCAACAGACTTAAATACAAAAACTTTCTCATTGTAATAAAATTAGAGCTCTTAGTTCATATTAACACCCTTCAATACAAATATAAATCCGAATTCAATACTATAAATTATTAATTCGTAGATCTGAAACTATTTCTCATTCAATTCACATTCAACACTAATATCAAAAAATTAGTAGATCTCCGATTACACATAATAAGCAAACAAAACTAGATGAGATAAATTATCATGTTATAAATAACTCACATAAATTTCCAACTCGCTATTTGTAGGCTTCTCAAACATCTAGATATGAATTCGATCCCTTGAATCAGATGCTTTCGCTTTCTAGTTTAAGGTATCTATATACAAAAAAAATTACATAATATAGAATCATAGATATGAGAAAAAAAATTAGGATTTAGGAAAGATATTAATTCTTTAAATTGAGATTTACCTTATTTTTGTTCTACGCTATTTTATACGATCTTCTCTTACTCTTATTTTTTATTGTTGCTTCCTAATCTGTTATTATTTTCATTCTGGTATATTTCTGGAGAAGAAGGTAGAGAAGAGAAAATAGCAGAGCTTCGCTGTCTACATCAGAAAATATGAGAAGAGTGGGAGGGTTTTAACATCTATTTATAGAGGCTAGAACATGTAATAAGCGTTGGATTTATAATTGAATAATCCAGGCCGTTTGCCGATGTTCAACCTTGGCCTTTCAATGTCCGACCGGTCAACATCGGTCGACCTCCTTCACTCGACCACCCCATTTTAGGGTCGACCAGTGGGACCGGGTCATTATCCTCTTATTTATTCCTATTATCAATTTTTTATTTTCAATTTGATTTAATTTTTCTACCGTAACTTCTTCGTTTTGACTCCGATCACAACACACCAAATATGAAAGTTGCTTAGAATTTCACAATGAACGCTATCGTGCAAGATTCGTGGTCAATTTCCATCACTTGCATGCATTTTAGTTTTAGAGCCTAATTAACTTGTTAAGTAATTAAACAGCCAATCTTAAAATTTACGGGGTGTTACAAATACCTTCAATCTTCGAAGCAAGTCCTTCGTATTATGACCCATATTTTACGGCGACATCTCACATTAGCCCGACTGTTCAAAGTACTAGTTGCTAGATTAGCTGGGCAGATTTACCCTACAGAATTTGGGACTATCCTCGCATCATCGTAGTTACTAATTATAGATGATTTCATGCATCAGCCCTAAAGTCACATTACCAGTAGCCAGTAGCCTGCCAGACTTCCTTGTGCTTTTTACTAACCTCGTATCCTTATAACATAGTCATATTTTGTGTCATAGTCAACATATATTATTACATACCTCGTCGTTTTCACAATGAAGGCCTTATAAGAAATCTTTCTTAATTTTCTTTTAACGTTAATTATTTTTCTAATAAGGATTTAATGATAATTATTAACCTAATTAACTACGCAATTAATATGTTATAATTATATATTATAGACTAATACACACATATACATATATACACACAAGCGCCTAGTAATTTCTAAGTGTGCAGAGTTTACATGCTAAAACAATATTTAAATGTCAACTCTTTAAACAATTATATAGGTCGTACTCTATAGTATTAACAATACCAACATTCCAATATTCATATCCAAAGATTGTGATCAATATACTTATGTAAATAAAAATTTAAACTCAACTTAGTACATCCGAATAATAAATTATATGATAATAAAAGATTACAATTTCAGTTTTTACACTCTATTTACCTTCTTTTTCATATAAAAATAAACCAAGGAATTTCTATTCAATTTGTTGGAACAAGCAGTGTGAACTACGAATAAACTTGTACTTACCACTATTCCTTAATCAAAATTCTTTACCACGTTCAAAATGATTAAGGAGTGGAATAGAAGGTAAAATTATTAAAACTACAAATCTACACAATTTTTCAAATATTTTCTCATAAACAATTGAAATTCTAACATAGAATTGAGATTTCACATTAAAGGAGTTTTGGCAGTTTATAATATGATGTTTTCACAAACCAAAACTCCCTAAGACATATTCAAACCCAAATTACTCTAATCAATTACTAAAATAGAAAAGCTAAGATTTGCAATCACATTATAATATTACCTTTGCCTCCTTTGGATTTGACACACCTTTGACAATCTCATATCATATCTATTCGTTTTGATGCATATATACATCAAGGGATTTGTATATACGTTAGATTCAGAAAAGTAAAGGTTTGAAGGAGAAGAAGTTAAGAATATAAACTATAAAGAAAAATAGATCTAAAAGATTTGTTACCTAAAATTCTAATGGAGTTTTCTGAATCTCGAAGAGACGAACTGACAGAGCTTCGCTATTGTTGCCAAAATATTATGTGAATATAATGTGGGATTATGGTCTTATTTATAGTGATGAGAAAGCAATGGAACCATTGGGTTTAAATGATTAAAATTGAAATGTCCAAAATTAAAAACCCTAGCTGCCACTTGATAAGGAGCAGTCGAGCGCCTCTATGCCACCAGTTGATCGTTAGGTATCGACTGATAAAGGTCAGAGAATTGACCACGCCATCTATCTTGAGAATTTTTATCTTTAACCGTTGTTAATTTTACTTAATACCTCAATTAACATTAATGATAATGTCAATTTTAACGTTCGCTTAATCCCCAAGTCTATCTACTGTTAACTTTTACATTTCAAACTTTAAAATTAATTACTAATTTGAATTTGAATTCTATTTAAATTATTATGAATTAGAAAACTTCAAACGTCCATAACTTTTTTGTTTGAGCTTCGATTTCAACATATTATATATGAAAATTTTTGGAATTTCGCTACGAACGTAATAGTATAACTTTCGTGTCTAAATTCCAAATTTTGCAAAATTCCCCTTTTTACCACTTTTGTATTAATTTAATTTATTCTACTTATTTATTTATGGTGGTGCATAAATTATTAACATATTATATATGGAAATTTTCCTCGAAAAGGGTTCTTTTCCCTTTAAATCTTTCCAAGGGGTGAACAGTTTAACACATAATAAACATCCATGTTATACGGTCAAGTTATTTAAAAAACCATCTACCCGACTAATAGTGCAGCGTGATTTTGTGTGCAGACATACTATAAGTGAACTCAATCCTAGCGTGAGTGTATGATTGGGACATATAAATATGTATGCAAAAGCCCTAAAAATGCAAAATCTGTTCTTTATAAGTGCAAAAGTGATAGTAAAAGTGTAGCAACAATCTCCTTCGATCCAATATAGCAATCGGAATGCAACTAGAACCTAATTTTGGAGAGGAAAGTTTGCCAGCAAAAAGCTTAGGATAAGAAGTCCTTATGCTTTCTATTAGATTTTCTTCCGTTATAATCGAATCGATCTAATTTCTTTGTTGCGGAGCTTCCTAGTTCCATGCTCCACAATGGTTGTGGTTGCATGGGATGTTATTGGCTATGTCTTAACATCCCCAAATATGCCAGGCCCTACCGCAATGGTTGTGTTATGAAGCTATTTCCTCAAATGTGAAACGTGAAAAATGACATGGACTCCTTCCAATTTATACGATAACTCCATAAGTTTTCCTATTTTTCCCAAAATTGGGAAAGGCCTAAAAAATTTAGTACTAGCTTTACCGACATTGCAATTCCCATGACCTTCTTAAGAAGGTAACTTTGATAAACACCATGTTTCTTGCTTCTAATTCTAATTCTTTTCTTCGCTTGTCTGCATAGGATTTCTGGCGATCTTGTAAGGCCTTAATCCACTACCTAATCAGTTTTATCTTTTTTGTTTTGGCACATCAGAAGCCTAGTGGTAAATTCTTCCACCTTCTTTTTCATCATTATCCATTGAAAATTCTCTTCATATTCATATTCGTCTTATCTCCTATGCGTGAATGGCCATCCTTGTATAGTGTCTCTTCGTAAGAAAATTTTAATTTTCCCAAAATCCTAAATTTTTTAGGATTTCATTCTTTTATTTCTAGGTACTAACCAAGTTTCCTCTTTAACTTACAGTCTTACCTAAAGTTTATCACTAGCTAAGTGTCCTTATGAATTCCTTATTTACGTTGTTCCTCTATATATTTTTTAATTTGGCGGTTTAATACTATCAATAAAATCGACCCAAAGATAAAATAGGAACATATCTTCTACCATACCATGTGCTTTTCCAATAGCTTAAGGAAGACAACTGCTGATAACAATTAAGAACTCCAAAAGAAAATTTTGCTAGAAGTGACCATTTATCATTAACTGGTGTTAATGTTGTTGGGGCCCTAATACTCCTTACTATACTAAGATAGACATCCTTAGTATGTTATTCCACTTAATTCTCCTTCTTTGTTCTTAATAAATGCGGTCCACATATTACTTCAGTAAATATATCCATATCAATTGATCATTGATGTCAAAATTGGGCCATCTCTATTCAATCCTCCTTTAAATTCCTTTGAACTTTTTACTAGTTTCAAAATCCATTTATTATGTCGATCCAATTTCTCTATCATATTAAATTCCTCAATCAATCCCAATTTGTTACGATTCATATCTTTAGGATTGGGTATTTAAATAATTTATCTAAATATTGAATCGTTAATTAACTAACAGTCCCAAAATATGGTTTTTTTTGCATACAATCGAATTAGGACTCGAGCCCACTTTCATTGAGTTTGTATCGATGTAGCAAGTTAAGATGAATATAAGGATCGCTATATTTTAAGATTAGACGACTCGATGGTCAAAACGGTCTAAAAAGCATGAAATTATCTTCCTAGAGCACAGTCTCAGACAACGAGTGAAATTTATGCCATGGTGACCAAAAAAGGAGGTGATGTATATAGACTAGTTTCGTGGCGATCAGACAAATTAGTTGATCGTGTGAGCTCAAAACACACTACCGATTTGTTTGAGAATTTAAATAAATTGAATGTTTTTTAATACAATTAAACCCAAACCCTCCTCTTTTATTGCATATTACTATTTCATTGCTTGGAGGTTAAGAACATGGTCACCACTTATAATCAACTTCAAAAATCAAATTCTCCTTATCCACTCCATGAAAAATACAAAACCACCTTCATTGAGTTCGTAATACAAAGAGCTACGTGTCCATGTCCACTTTGAAGTGTGCGGTGGCAATCTTGGTAATGGCCATTAGAAATGGACGACTCAATGTTTGAGATTGGCAAAGATTGAAGCGATGAAATGTGAAATAGACACGGCCATCATTTTTTTCTTCGTAAAAGACGCATTTTCACCCATTTTCATTGATCACGATTCACTATATCAAAACACATTATACCTAGGAGGAGCTCAGCAGACCCGGTTGATCATAGCTATGGTCGATCGTGCTACATCTTTCGGGTACCAAAGTGGAGAGCATGCATAAAGATCTCCGTTGGCGAAGACCATGTGTCATATCGTTGATGAGCAAGGGAGAATTTTGAGTTGGAAGCATTTGTGCATTTGGGTTGATAAGGTCGTGCATGTACAAGAAATGTTTAGCATTAGGGGAAGAAGGAATTATCAACAATTATGTAATTATATTAATTTATTTAATCCTTATCTTATAAAATACATATCTTTTACATATGAGGTCCATTTTGGACGTCTTTTCTTGCACGCTTGTTATAGGGAGCTCTATGCCTCTCCAATAGTTTGGTCAGATTTGGTTAAAAATGAGTGTTATTGTCTCGTACCATACTATGGTTGTTAGTATAGTATTAAAACAACATTTTAACATGATCTCTAACTTTAAAATGTGATTTCAAACTACATCTTATTTTACAAAAAGAATTAGAAGTGTTTTAAAAGGATATCAAATTAAAGTCACATTTTCCCCCATTGATGCACTATTTTGATGATAATGATATATTTTGGCTACTATTGATATTAAACCCCCATTTGTTGTTTGGATGGATTGTTTTGTCTTATTGTATATGTATAGAGGCTATTGTAGACATTTCTATGCTTGTTGGTTGCATGTCTGCTTATTTGTTTGTTGGTTGATAATTCGTTCGAAGGCGGTATACTAGTATAAAATATCCCATAGGATAGGATTCCAAGCATAGAGTGTCGTGCATACCAATTGATTTGAAGATGAAAGATGGACTTAGGGATGCTTTTTGGATTTCTGGAAAGATGCTGGACCTTTTCAATTGGTTTGGTCTTAACCGTTTTTGGTTAGTACATGATCAAAATGGTTGTTATCGACTACTCTGGAGTGGTCAATGTCTACTACTATTGATAATGGTCGATTTGGCCAATTTTGACATGGACCATGGAGAGGCTATGAAGAGGATGATGTTATGGCTTATTCGTTTGACATTCGATTTGATGCTATGGCTTTTCGATAAGCATTTTGGCACTGAAGCAAGGATGTGATGCTTCGGTTTGCTGACTTCTTGATTCGATGATGGTGATTCTATGATGGGAAGTGACAGCTTCGACAATGGATATTTGTACTTCAAGATGCAGAGTAAGCAATGACGAGTCAGAATGATGGAACTGTCGAAAGAAGGTTATCTGATGTGGGATGACACCCTATGATTTATGATGGTTGCCTAGTGTAGTTCCCCATCGAAACGACTATGGATGGGAGTTGTAACGGAAGACTTAAGATGAGCTTGCTATGGATTATATATGCAAAAGAATCACTGATATTCTGTATAAAGTTTTCGTTAAGCAGGGGTATGTGAGGATTCTCATTTAGGCAACAGGTTGTGCCTCGGACCATATGATGTTTCGATTTGAGTAACCTAGGCTGCTACATGTTGCGCAATCTTGTTCTTAGCCTACTGAGTTGCATGGATTCAAGTACCGAGAAATAGGGGCGTTGAGTAGTCCCTGGATCTATAGGGTTGGTCATAAAGTATCATATATCCAATGCATTGAGTGGGTAAATGTGAGGATGGATGATAAATCCTATGTTTGCTTGAATATTTTTATCACCTTAGGGATATCATATTTTTACACCAAAAAATCAACCTTTCGACTAAGTTGAAAGGTTTTCAACAAAGTCAAAGGAAAAGATGCACAACCCAAACCTTTCGAAGGAGTCGAAGGGATGCAGTCATCAGAGTTTAACAGTCCCAAACCTTTCAAATGAGTCGAAAGGCTCCATCTCTCAGTATCCAAGGAGTTCTTACCTTCCGAAGAGGATGAAGAAGTCAAAGCAAGTGTGGGCAACTCCATAGTGACCTTTTCGAAAGTATAGTAAGCCTTTCGAACTGGTTGAAACACATCCAGGGTACCTTTCGACAATGTTAAAAGGTTTATGAAGAAAGCAGCACTCACAAGTCAGCAAAGGATAAAGGCAAACTTTGGTGACATTGAAGGGAAGCATAGCTCTGGAAAAAAAATCAAGTGAAAAGAAATCTTCCGATAATGTCGAAGGGTTCACAATAATTAACTGAAGGGCGACCTTTTGATAATGTCAAAGAGTTGACAGCAATCAAGTAAGGAGCAACCTTCCAACAAGGTTGGAGGGTTCATAGTAGTATAAAGAAAGCAAACCCTTCGACAAAGTCGTAGGGTTCGGGAAGGCATAAAGAAAAGTAAACCTTTCGACTATATCGAAAGGTCCATGATAGCAGACGAAAGGAAAATCTTTTGACAAAATCGAAATGTTCACAGCTATATATAAATGGAAGAACTACCGACCTAGTTGAGAGCATGGAGTCGAAAGAGGTCATGTTTTAGGGATCCGATTCGTCTCATTCTAAACTTGTAAATTCTTAGTAAAATCATTGTAACCCCAATTTGGTATTGATTTGGGGAATTTAATAAAAATGAAGCTATTTATGGATACATAGGGAAGTCTTAAGCTTTGTTAATTACTTTACTATTTGCTTAAACCTTTGTTGGATTAACTCCTATTTTCAGGTTCAACCCTATCAAAAGATTCTTGTCGATGAGGTCGTCAACACTTATGCTAAAGTAATCACTACAACCCTTCAAAGCCTTCAACTCTACAATCTAAACCTTCTACAAGGTCGACAACCTATTTGGGACAACATTCATTAAAACCTTTTGAAATCATTGGCTCTATAGTCTAAACCTTTCGACCATACCTATGCCTTTAACAACACCTATTCCTTTTGAAGCTACAAACCAAGTGGTCTAACCTTTCGACATGGTCAAAATCATGACTCGTAAGGTTCAATCCAAAGGAGGACATTCCCGTACCTTTCGACAAGATTGAAACCTACTTTGTATAAGTGATCAAACCTTTCGACAAAGTCTAAAGCATCTACATATCCACCAAGGAATTCAATAACCTACCTAAACCCAAAGAGGGCTATCAACCTAACCTTTCGACAGGATTAAAATCAACCTTAAGACCATCTCAGGGGACTTTAACCTAACCAAAAAGGAAAGGTTTTGTAAGGATACCACATACACGTTCAACTAAGACGAAAGGTTACTTAGATCAAAGGCTCAACCTTTCGACGACGTCGAAAGGTTCAACCAAAGAATCAACAACATGCAAAGCTAAATTTAAAGGAAATCCTTAAGGGTATCACGTCCTTTATTCAAATAAGTCTATCCACTCTTCTTGAAATAACCTTGGGGTGTTGACAAGAATTCTGGTTAACACACATTATGTGGATGTTACTGATGCTGATATCTAACACCATTTATACTTTGATATATAGTACACCCATGATGACTATCATAGTGTAGCATATATCATGTGTTATGTGCTAACTTTATGGATATAGGGATAGGTCGGGTATGATTCTCCATACCCTCTATTCCATATATTACACTAACTATTGTAGTGTTATTTATTGCTCACACTAGACTATTGACTCACTTAAGATTTTATGCTTTGTTTTTATTACCTCAGATACTCTTAAATGAATAGACTAGATAGCAAGTGTAAACATCACTTGGAGCTGTTTGGATGGAGTGGTAGAAGGTGATGCTTTTCATACTTATATTTTGAGTCTATTATTGTTTATTCCACTATGTGACACTATAGAGCCTTAACTGTGTTAACTTACTATTATTAGAGACATTTTCAAATTTGAGTTTATTTATCAGTTGTATAAACTATATTAGCTTTTATAACTATACATGAGAATGTGTTCTAATTATGTGGTTTATGTACTTCTTACTGTCTCACCTATTTTATATTTGCTATGACTATTATATTTTATCTAATGCACTGTGAGATATAATATAGGTAATGTGATTGTATGATGTTTTATTTCTTTTACCTCTATTCTATTATGTTCTTTTCTTTTTTATTTCCCTTTTTACTTCTATTTCTTTTCCTTGATAATCGTCCTACATCGATTGGGTGCTCCATTAATGCACTACTTGGTTATATGAGCATCGAAGGTGTATGGTGGCCATCACATTTAGTTTAGAGATTAAGTTATGTGGTTAACTTAAGTTGATACCCTGATCAAGAAAAGATTGGGTCAGAGTTGTCACCTTAGACTGGATCGAGAGTAACTTATATACGAGAGAGTGAATATTTGTTATATATTTTGATTTTCAAAAATATATAGTCGTATATATATATTATATAAGTTGTATTGCAAACACAAGCACTATTTATGCATTTTTCTCTATGAGAGATTAATCATTCTTATTATGTATTAAGAATGATCTGGAAAACCCAAAATGCTGTTATTGACCCCAACTCTGGAGTAGAGAGGTGGAGAGGATCGAGGGCTACTAACCCTGATTTATACAATATGTTCGCTAAGATAGTGCGAATCATTTCATGGATTGTCCATGTTACTCTAAATGATTATGGTGTGCAAGTGCAAACTTCTAGAGTCGACTTTGCCAAGCAGTGTAAAGACTATATGAGTTTAAAAGGAAGACCATTCCCTAAAAGGGAGTCGGCTATTGAGGTGCAAGATGGGATGTATATTTGCAAAACGATCTTCGATGACTAGGAGTTTGATGATGCAATTAGATAGAAATTGACCTCTAGATGAGTTGAAACACCCTTGGCATAAACAAAAAGGGCACACTAAAAGATATGGTGCATTATATGTATAACTAAAGCATCACAGAGACTAAGGTTGACAAAAAAAAAAATTCAGCGGAAACATTTAAATGGTGACTCATTATTCAAAATAAAACTTCAAAAGTAAGTCAGAAAAACATCACATGTCTTAAATACCAAATACACATGTCTTATGAAAAATACATCTCAGTCTCATAAAATTAGAGTACAATAAAATAATCATCCCTCTTAAGTACCATTACATCAAAAAACCAAATGAAAAGAAAACTAGAAAGAAGAAGAATACATGAAGAACTCCGAGAATGTATCTCCAAGAAATATGAATCAACCATCCTTGCCTCTGCGGGCTATGGGGGGAAAGGAGAAATAGAGGAGTGGATCAGACTATAGATCTGGTGAGTGAAAGTAACTACTAGTATTTTTAAGCAAGATAAAGATAATACACTTAGCAACAGTTTTAGTATAAAAAAGAAATAGAGAAAGGATAAAACTGGGATAAATATTGTTTAACCATTTGGTTTGGTTGTTTTGATAATTTGGATTGTTTGCACTTGTCTTAGATTTCTTTGATTAGGTTGAAATCCTAATCCTATTTTAATTAGGCCGAACCTAATTCTACCCGTTGATCGGCCTTATTTCTCTGTGCCACTTTAAACTAGTCCAATCCTTTTGGTCCTACAGCAAAAGACACCTTTTAGAACTTGGAACACGGTAGCGAATTATCTGCCTTAATCAATGATGCACGCTCGGTCATCGCCGATACACGCTAACTGTCGCCCCCTTTTGTGACCTTTTACTTACCCTAATTAGCATAAGCGTGCCCAGTCTCACCTAATAATTTGTGATACCATAAGTCCTAGTCTGAAAGGGTCCTGCCCAGCCTCACCTAAGTGTTTTGTGAGACCATCAGTTTTACTTTGAAAGGGAATGATGCTGGTACAGGTCCTAACAAACAAAATCTAGTTGCGCCCCTTGCCCAAATCTCTCGATTTGAGTTTCTATCTACCGGCCACTTATTTACCCTAGTTAGCGTAAGAGTGTCCCAACCTCACCTAACTATTGTGAGACCCATCAGTCCTAGTCTGAAAGGGTCCTGCCTAGCCTACCTAATCAGTTATGAGACCATCAGTCCTAGTCTGGAAGGGAATGTTGTTGGTACGGGTCCTGCTTCTATCTTTGCTCATTTACTTAGTGTAAGTTTTTAAAATAAGCCTCTTCGGTTATTTCTGCTATACTTTCTTATTAACTTAATCTAAACCTTAAAGTAAGCCTTTTCTGCTATCACTAATTATAACCTATGTTATAATCTGTTTGTTAACTTAGTCTAAGTTTAAAAATAAGCTTTTCCTGTTCTTTCTGCTTAATTATAACCTACGGTATAGTTGTTGCTCTTCTTTTCTATCTTTTTAGTTATAACCACTGGTTAAAAACATGCTTGCAAATATCTCAAAATTGCCTATTTCAGTCTAACTTCTTTTTTATGATAGTTTTTCTTATTTTACATCTAATTTTTGTAAATTTAGTGTTTTCTATTTTAATCCTTATTTGAGAATTATTCTCTTTTTAATGTTCTATTCACGTAAAAAGGAATAAAAGGAAACTAACATTTGCAGGCTAAATTCTAACGTAGAACAGATGTAAATAAATGCAAATAATTGTGAATAACTGTAAATAACTGAATAAAATAGCTGAATAAAAATAACTTAATAAAATAGACTGGAAAGAACTTTAAAAATTAACCGTAAATAACTTATACAAAAACTGTCTCAAAATTGTAGAAAAACTACAACTATTAAGAACACTATTATTTTAAATTACATAAAAATATAAATAAATTACTTAACATTCGTATGTGGTCCTTAGCTCTATTCCTTGGTCTTCCTTGATCTCTTCTAAAGCGTAGAATATTTTTATCAAAAACATTTCCTCCTTAGAATTTTTTTCTATTTAGGGTCCACTCTCTAGCAATGAACCAAAATAGGAGGAAATCTGAATGAGAAAAATAGCTAGGCTTAGGGTCTTATTTATAGTGTAGTTTATGGATCTTAGACCGTTGGATTTGAAGATTAAATCTAGTGCAACCACGTCATAGGCTCACTGGGAGCAGTCGGATGGAAGCACGAACCCACAAGATTGAAAGAAATTGAAAAAAACAAGCCATAGTTTTAACCTGGACAAATTCACATATATAAACAAGCGCAGGTTGACATGCAGGTCAACCTACTGGTCGACCTAGGCCTTTGGGGGTTGACCTGGCCTTGGTTTGGGTCGACCTGACCCATGTTGTTATTTTTTCGTTATCTTCGTTTCTTGTTTGATTCGTAACTTCTTTGTTTTAACTCAGATTTTGACAAACTGTGTATATGGAAATTGATCAGAAAATCACCAGGGACACAATGGTGCAACCCCTATAGCTTGATTATGATAATTTCACAAACTTATTTTATTATTTAATTAATTCATTAATTAATTCTTATACCTCAAATTTTGGGTTGTTGCATTCTCCCCTCCATAAAGGATTTCGTCCTCGAAATCTCTAAGGAGAGAAGAATGAAAGAAATATTTTCATCCAAATTCTACAATCAAATATTCAACCACCATCCATTACATCTATTGTCCTTAAGCTTTCTGATGCAATTTATGTTATATGCAATAGTGTAATGTCAATGTCCCTAACTAACGCAAAAGATCAGGCGGTCCACTGATTCAATCGACCTCCTTTTTATGAAATCATGTTCATCCCATGTATCCAAATGAATGCAAATTCCCTAATGATAACTGATAGTTCTATGTGTGCTACAATCATCATCCAAATGCAACAATCATATGCTAATCATCCATTTATAGCAACCATGAAATAGAATTAAAATGCAAATGCGCAGACATCAATATGCTTATGCTTTAGTAACCTAGTTTGGCCGATCCCTAAGATATAATAGTGTCTAGTGTATATATATGCATCCATTAGCATCCACTAGCAAACACTTGTAACTACTAGCGTCCATCATACATACATGTTCTAGTAACATGTTTACATTCAGTCCTACCATCCATATGTTAAATCCTAAGATCTAACCTCCCAAAGGATACTAAAGGAAAGAACCTATTCAAAACTAAAGATCGAAATAGAAAATTCAAAATGTACCATCAAAAAGATACGGATAAGAGGTACATATTTTCTCTTCAGCCTCCCATGTAGCGTCCACAATACTATCTCCCCACTGCACCTTAACCAAAGTGACTTCCTTATTTCTAACCTTCTTGATATCATGCCCAACGATCTTAGTAGGAATGCGATGAACCGATGCTTCTCTCTCCACTTCAACTTCTTTAAGTTGGCTAGGTTCCACTACCTCTGCTGAATCATGTAAGCAATTTATCAAGTGCAAAACATAACAAACATCATGAACCCCCGGAGGCCTCTCTGATAGCTTTATCCGATACGCCCTCTCCCTACCCTTTCCATAATGGGGAACGGTCCTATGAATCCAGGAGGAAGTTTCCCACTTGATCCAAATCTTACTACCTTTCTTAGCGGAGATACTTTAATGAAAACCAAGTCACCTACCTCAAATTCAATATCTCTTCTTCACTTATCTACATAATTGTTCTACCTATCTTGGGCCGTCTTCATTCTTCCTTGAACCAAATCAATCTTTTCCGAAGTCTCCCCAATCATGTCGGGACCAAGTAGTAATCTCTTGGTAGACTCCAACCAACATGAAGGCGATTTGCAAGCTTTTTCATAAAGAGCTTCAAAAGGTGCCATCCCAATGCTAGCCTAAAAACTATTATTATATGCGAAATCCACTAAAAGAAGATGCTCCTCCGAAGTTCCTCCAAAATCGAGAATGCATATCCTCAACAAATCCCTCAAGAACTCTATTAACTCTCTCTGTTTGGCGATCCGTACGAGGGTGATAGGTCGTACTCAATCTAAGTTGTGTTCCTAATGCTGCTTGCAAGCTTCTCCAAAACTCTCAAGCAAAGATAGGATCTCTATCGCTCACTATGCTAGAGGAAACTCCATGAAGTCGGACTATCTCATGAACATACAAGAATGCCAAATAAGATGTTGTCCTCTTACTCTTGACCGGAATTAAGTGGGAACACTTAGTAAAACGATCCACAATCACTCAAATACAAGTGTTCCCCTTCCTAGATCGGGGTAAACCATCTATGAAGTCCATCGAAACACTATCCCACTTCCATTTGGGTACATCCAACGGTTCAAGCAATCCGCCGAGCTTTCACTGCTCTGCCTTAACTTTTTGGCAAACAAGACACTTGGCTACAAACTCTACCATATCCTTCTTCATGCCGCTCCAATAAAACACTCTCTTCATGTCCCTATACATCTTATCACCACCTGGATGAATAGTCATTCAGGAATGTTGTGCTTCTTCTAGAACAGCTCTCATCAAATCACTAATGCGGGGGACACAAAGTCTTCCATCTCTCCTTAGCCACCCTCTACTATCAATGGAATAGCATTGGAGATGTATAGAGACTTCTCCTCTACTAATTCTCTCTATAATATCCATGAGCTCTGAATCCTTTCGTTGCCTTGAGCCAGTCTGATCTATGAAGGAAGGCTTAACCTCAAGTGCTGCCAATAATCCAGGGGAAATATCCTTTGAGGGCTTAAAATCAAAGATACAAATAAACTCTAGGCTTTTTCACTCCACAAAAATTAGGCTAAGATTCTTTCTTCCTACTTAACGCATCCACAACGATGTTCCCTTTACCAAGGGTATAGGCTATCTTAAAGTCATATGATGCCAAAAATTTCATCCAGCGCTACCGCCTCAAGTTCAAATCCTTTTGTGAGAATAGTTAGTTAAATGATTTATGGTCAGTGAAAAGATCGAATCTCTCTCCTAGCAAGTAATGTCTCAAAGACTTGAGCGCGAAAACAATAACACCTAGCTCCAAATCATGGGTAGGGTAGTTCTTCTAATGACTTCTCAACTATCTACTCCCATAAAATACTACCCCCACTTCTTGCATCAATACTGCTCCGAGACCCATCCCATATGCATCAGTGTATACTGCAAAAGGCTTAGCTCCATCGGGTAAAACTAACACTGGTGCATTAGTAAGGGTCCCCTTTAGCATCATGAAGGAGACCTCACAATCTATGTCCCACACTAGTCGTATTCTTCTTAGTGAGGCAAGTAAGCGGTGCTGAAATCTTAGTGAAATCTCTGATAAACTTCCTATAGTAACCAGCTAAACCTAGAAAGCTTCTAACTTCGGTAGCCTTTTAGGGGCCTTCCAATCATGCACTACTACTACCTTAGCGGGATCAGTAGCTAGACCTTCTCTTGAGACTACATGCCCCAAGAAATGCACCTCCTTATGCCAAAAGTGACACTTCAAGAACTTTGCTATCAAATGATGAACACAAAGTGTACAAAGAACCTCCTCAAGATGAATAGCATGCTCTTCCATATTCTTGGAAAACACCATAATGTCTTCCACGAATACTACAAAGAAATTATTTAGGACATATTGAAAAGCATGGCTCATGAAATCTATAAAATAGGCTGGGGCATTGGCCATCCCAAACAGTATAACCAACCACTCAAAGAATCCATCGGGTGTCCTAAATGTTGTCTTATCGATGCCATCATCAATAACCCTATGCTGGTGAAATCCAGTAGTTAAATCAAGCTGAGAAGGTACTAAAGAGCTAACCAACTAATCGAAAAGATCGTCTATCCTAGGAAGTGGGGAAAGGTTCTTCTTTGTGAGCTATTCAACTCTCTATTGTCTATGCAAAGTCGAAGGGAACCATCACCCCTTGTAGCAAAGACGACTAGCACTCCTCACTCAGATATGCTACGTCTGATGAAGCCTATGTCCAATAGTTCACCAATCTGCTAACTTAACTCTTTCCTCTCCCTAGGAGCCATATGCATCATGGGAAATGCCACTAGCTTATCATTTAGATAGATCATAAAGTCAATTTCTCTTCCCCTAACCTCCTCAAATACGTTTGGAAAATCTTTAACGACTGGAATGGAATCTAACTCTCCTAGTAATGAATAAAGGAAATAAAGGAAGCTTAACATGATTGACCCTTATGGGTCGCAAGAAACCTCGAGAGTCCTACGCTGCATGTCTCTAGTCTGACGACTCTCCTCTTACAGTCCAATATCGCTCCATAAGTGGATAGCAAATCCATCCCCAAAATCATCCCATATCCCAAAAAGCCCAGTACATAGGTGTTTGTACCAAAATGGGCACAACACTCTTCGAATGTGTTTGAAGAGATAAAATAAAGAAAGTAAATGTAAAATGAGGCAGATCTAACAAACACACCAATCAACAGGTAAGAAAAGTACATAAACACACAATTTTAGAGTGGTTCGGCATATAGCCTACATCTACTATAAAATAACTGATATTTATTGATTATAACTCACTAGTTACAAGTGGATTACAACTGTACAATTGAAGTACAATAACAACTCCGGTAGATATCGACATAGAGGAGACAAAAGACCATTTTCTATAGGTCTACGGTCGCTATTTATAGGCATAAGCAGCAAACATCTCGCCCAGATCTCGGAGGACTTCTTCTCTCACATGGGTGGGCCTACGGGATCGAGTTTAGGTGATTTTGACTCGATATCAAAGCAGTAAGAATGGGATTCATATTGATCAACAATTGATCCTTTTTAGATGGGGTCGATCAAGTACATTCTTGAGGTTGTAGGCTAGCTCCTGTGAAAATTTGGTGGCATTTGGACTTGTAGATTTTGAGTTATGATCGATGCAAATTTGGTTTTCAATGTGCTGTCAACTTCATATCGATACGTGTTTGTTCTTATCCATGCTTGCATGTGCTAACCAGTTGACGTGGCGCAACATTCTAGGATCGATCCACTTTTCATGTTGAGTGATCGAGTCTTCCTTCTTCGTAGGCCTCGTTTGTATCCACATGTTTTTACACTCGTTCGAATCCATCTAGGACATCTTGTTTCGTATCGATTGTGGATGACTTGCTTCGTATCGATATGAACGAATGTATTTTGTATTGATTATTTCCATCCCTCCTTCATATAGATAGTTGTTTCCCCAACTCGTATCGATGCTTCTAGGTAGTGCTTCGTGTCGATCATTTGTGGTCGATATGAATTTGTTAAGTGATACAAAAGATTCTCATGCAATGGATATGAGACAAGGTTTCTTCATGGATACGAGCTGGTTGTGGTTTATAGGAAATTGGTGGATAAGAATGGGGTTGTTACACGGTAGTGGCTACAAATTAGATGGATACGAATGTATTGCTTCTTTCCATGGACATAATTTGTTTCCGACCATGATGGATACGAATCAATGGTCTTTCAGTGGATAAGAAGGATGTCTTTTAAGAGGATGGACAAGAACAAAATATTTTCTCCGTAGTACAAAGTGATGAGTATATGATGGTTACGAGATAGAGGAATGAGGTGTATACGAATGGGCCTTCTTCCATGGATACGAATTTAGTGTTGTACTTTGATTTGATGAATCAATATCTGAAGCATACGAACTCCAATTGACTTGAAATTTGGAACATTGGCCTTCATAGCATTGCTAGTCATATCATAATGATTTATCAGTATCCATAGTTAACCTATGTTTTCCCAATCATCGGAACGGACCATTTTTTGGTTTCCAGTCAAGTTCTTGGTGTCATGGCCTTGCTAAAAGGCGAGATAACATTTTCCCCCACAATCACGTCTTGTGTTAACATGACGTGCTTTGAAAAGTTGCGACATTCTACTTGAAAAGTCCTATCTGATTTGATGTATAGTTGTTGTCTTTTCATCAAGAGATGTAACCGTTGATTGTTTCAAGGTAATATAAATACTGAATTATTGACTGGCCACGATTGTATTGCACATTGTTGTAACTGAATGTTGAGTGATAGCATACTGTTGTTCAAGGTCATAATTGTCATCAGGTGAGCATTTAATTCCTATGAATCTTGAAAATTAAATGTTGATTTGTTACACATAAATCATGTGTTATCCTGACTTTAATGTTGGTACTTTCATGAGTCGCTGTCATTTTTCTCTTATCAAATTCTGTATCGATCCTCTCCTAAATCGATGTAAATTTGAGTTGTAACAACGCTTGGTGGTTGTTTTGGTATATTTCTTCGTATCGATCCTCTTCGGGATTTATTTGAAAAGTTGAAAAAACTATCTTCATATCAACAGAGATCGATACGAATTGGTTAATTTTTCTTTTTGATTTTTTTACATACCTCATATCGATGGATACGAGCACTAGTAGACTACAATGTGATGGATGTGAATCACTCACTTTGTATCAATGGAACGATGGTGGATAAGGACAGCTAAACTCCAGATTGCTCTTGATTGATGGATATGAATAACATCTTCGTATCGGTCCAAGCTCAACTGTTTCAACCGATACTTATCCACTGGGAGATGAACGGTCATTTCACTAGATATATAATATTTGACACTTAGAAAAAACTTCCACTTTCTTGCATTTGCCTTTGCTTTATCTTCGTATCGACCAAAACACTCGAGAAAGGAAAAAAATCACCTTCTTCCTCAATCTAGTTCACCCATTTATCCTTCGATTTATTCGCTTGAATTAGGTATTTAACTTACGATGGTTGAATTAGCATGATGGGAATCGAACCACTGGGCGTTTCCGCCAATTCCACGATCAACTCTAGTGATGTGGTAGTCGTGGTTGGCTGGAACAAGTTCGAGGATGGTGGAGACGATATCTGAAAGTATTTATGAAGACGAAGCTTGGGATACGAAGGACTTGTGGACGGATGGCGTGGTCTTTGCTTTGTATCGATGAAGGAGGAAGAATTGGTCATATTAATCCTGATTAAGAACTTTCATATCGATCTGGGTGATTATATTTCGAGACGAAGAAGTGGAGATCTTCATATCGACCGATGACAGAGTTTCATGCTGATTCAAGATGATCGATATGAAGGCTTGGACCTGCTGATCGATATGAAGGTGGTGCACATGATCGATACAAAATCGATTGTACCTAATCGATACGAATTGCTTGCCAAGGGATCAACATGAATGGATATTTGATGATCGATTCAAACTCGCACGTTTGACGGATACAAGTTGCCACCTTGATCTGTACGAATTGGAATTTTGGTGATCGGTCTAAGTTGAATCTTGATGAATTTGAAGCATCCTGTATACTTAAACATATGGCTCCGACGAGCTTCCGCTTTACATAATTGGACTTTACCATTTCGCTGCATATTTGACTGTCCTTTGAAACTCGTCGATGGAACTGTAACTAGAGAAAATTTCAATAAACTTTAACTTGGATCGATCTCTGAAGCCTGAGTGGCACTGTTGTGATGGTCAGCAATGATGGTAACTCCGGTTAAATTCTAAAGTCTTGTCGTTCGAATACTTTGTTAATCTTTGTAAAATCCTCTCAAGTAACTCACAACACTGCACAACACATTCATGCATTTCACGCTAGGGAACACACAGAATTATTACCACCTGACGATGGTTTTTGATGAGTTGATTAGCTATAGAACTCAAGAGTTCACAACAATATGAGGCTCAAAGTCAACCACCTTCGATAATAGAGATGTCATCCATCGCGGCCGAAGTCATAAGTCCAGCTCCGGATGAGCTACCAGGAGCAACCTTTAACGGGAATCCATAAGATTTTGTTCCATCCAATGTTTGCAAATATATATTTAGTAGAATTTGTTTGAGGCACGGGCTATCGTTGAATGATGTCCTACTACCAGGGCCGAGCGATGTGCAGCATACTCCTCCAAAAGGGTATGCCGCTTTTAATAGATTTTCCTGCACAACTGGAACACACCATCCATTAGATCAGTATATCCAGGTGGTGTAATCTTATTTAGGGATTGCCCCGTCATAGTTGCATCCGAACGGGTATGCTTTGCTGAACAACCTATTCATCATCATTATGGAGCACCTTTCCAGCTCAAGACTACAGGGGAAGTCAGATTCTTTTTTAATGTAAAGAGTAGGGGATATAATCCCTCTTTCACATTCTTAGAAGGAATCATAAATTTTCAAATTATGATTGGGACTTGGACCAAACTTAGCTACTTCAAAATTGAGTGGTTCTACGTTCGGTGCCCGCCAGGATTCGCTAGATGATGGGTAGATAGATGTCAGTGTTTCAATTCCTCCGGTGACTAATTTCTTAGTATCCATTCATATTGGGATTAAATTTATTTCCTCTTTACAGCTCTAATTCCTCGACCCGAAGATGCTCAATTTAAGGAAATCGTCAGGATCTTTCAAGAGGTGTTGGGCGAGTTAAGAGAGATCGAAGCGGTGCTTACGGATGAAAATCTAAGGGCCGTCAGGCTAATTGACGAAGATCAAAGCATAGGGCTTGAAGGATCTCTCAGGGAAGCTCCACAAAGGTAAGCTAGACGAAGAGTGCTAATCGCGATGTAGAGTGGCGAAGAAGATATGCCTACCGAAGATGAACCCATAGTCGGGACTTCAGATAGTCCTTGACATTTAGATTGGATAAGGAAAGGCAAGGCGATTGCTCATAAACTTCGCCAATCTATGAGACGGAAATCCATGGTTATGTCTCTGCCAGTTGGCGATGTTATAATTCGAAGGCTCCTTCCAACCACACGGATAGCCCCTTTGAACGACCTGCAGATATTCTAGTTTCAAACTATGTGTCCCTCCAACAAGATACCGGATTGGAAGGACTTCAAAGCACTTTATATTTAGGCGAGCCAACTCCTTCGAGTACGGCCGATATAACCGGTTGGTCGGGGGGTTAACACATACACTTCAGGACATCACATACTCAATATTCACGAGTTGTCCGATCTCCGAAGATAACTAACTTTGCCTTTCCTTTAATCTTGTAGATCCAATGTCGAAGAAACTGTCTATGCTAGGTACTCTTTGCACTGCACGCGAATCTTCCAGCTCTTATAGGTAATCTCATAGGCATGACTCACACCGCCACTCTAGTCAAGAAAGGGATTGTTGCGATAGAGAGAGAGAGCTAGGGAAAGGGAGAGGGAACGAAAAAGAGAGGCGAGATAGACACCGCTCCCGATCACGCTCTCCTCCATCCAGGGTTTCTTTGCCACTTCCCAGTTAGAGGACACAAATTGCACAACTTTACGCCAATCGACGCTTTCGGTAATTCTAAGACCCGACGTATATCGTCGTACGACTAGGGCGGATACCTCTATTGCAAATACTTCGACGGTTGCAGAATTGACTGGTGAAGGAGCTCGGATAGCCCAACCAAAAAGAGAGTTTTCGAATATATTCTTTCACAGCTTCTATTTCCCTCCAAATTTAATGGTTCTACAAGATAGAGAAGAAACAATTGTTCATAATCATGTCTATCATGCTTTTGGCCATTATCTAGAATGGAAGAAACCCGCCGAGAAAGCTTCAGTTGTAGCGTTTGAGCGGGCCAAGAAAATTGAAGAGCTTTAAGAAACCATCACCTAGAAGGATTGGATCGTTAGAGTGCCCACTGGAGAGAATGACACTCTTAGGAATTCTGAACAGATGTTTTGAAACAAGTCGATGAAGCCAACAGGAAAATGGAGAACATGCGACAAGAGAACTTAAAACTAGTGGATGATATAGGATATAGGAACGCCATAGTTACTGTAGAAAAAGATAAGGCACTCCATGAGCTGGCGGAGCTTAAAGCCAAATATGAGGAAGTCGTTAAGGAGAAAGACGAGGCTAATAAAATTGCCCAAGATGCTTGCAATCAAACCGTTGAGGCTCGAAATGAGTGGGATGCGACGAAGTTGAAAGTTAAAGAGGCCGAGGCTAGGGTTGAGATTGAGGCTAAGGTAGTGTAGACTAGACTTGAAAGCGATACTGAAAATCTTTTAATCACCTAAAATGTCAACGTTCCGAAATACAATGACTTGAGCTAGCTTAGCGATTATCCAACCCACTTACATAGTGCCTGGCGCCTTCTTTTGGCCAATGAGAAGGCAGAACATCATACTAAATCCCTTGATGAATTCGAACTGGAAAACCGACTATTGAATGACAAAGAGAAGAGAATTATTCATGACGCCAATGTCGCATTTGAGAAAAAGAAACTCGCTACTCAGCACTTGGATGTTGTAGATGGCTATGGCGTTGAGTATCATGGTATAAGTTCTGAGATTTCTATGACAATCCAAACACTTCTCCAACTCATTCAAAGTCTGGAGTTCTATCAAAGGAAATTTCTAATATTTTCTCTTATCTTCATTCAGTTATAGAAGCAGCACGGACCATGCCCCTTGCAACCCAAGAACAAAACCAAGAGCAAGAGGCTATCGTAACGGAGGCAACGACGACCACTACTACTGCTACGGCCGGCGAAGTTGATGTGAGCACTTTCACCTTTAACGAGAAAATGATGGGTGAGCTCCTAGGCACCCACAACGATCTACTTTCTAACTTTCCATTTGTTATGAATGGAAGTGCATTCACGACCACCTATTTGGCTTCGACCTCTAGCGTCCTGACTAATACTCAAGCAGCTCATGACGATGCAATAATGGTGGAAATTAGCACTGAGATGGTAGGAGCAACAATAGGTAGCACCATAGGAGGTGGAATAGTAGGACCTGGCCCGGCCCCTTTACACACGATCTCTCCGGGTTGCACGATTATTGTTACTGGGGTTCCCTCCATATCCTCTCACATGGAAAGTGTCCCCGTCCCTCCAATCACGCACTCTGAAAGCATCCCGATTCCGGTGAGTTTGGAGGAGGAGACCACGATACTTCCCTCGGCCTGGGACAAGCCCAGCAAAGGCAAAAGCTCGAAGCAGCATCACAGTGGTAGCTCCATTGGGTCTACACCAAAGGAGAAGAGGCATAAGAAGAAGAAACCCAAGGAGTGTGCATGAATCTTGGAATCCCTTTTTTAGCAGATAGTTAGGAGCTTTCTTTTCATTCTTGTAGGCCATGTATAGATGTGGGTTCGCCCTTGCTAGTAGGATTTTTTGGCATATAATCCTTGTATCTATTTTGCTTTTAAAGGACAAATGAAATAGAATTTCCTTTTGTTCTTTGCACAACTCTGAGTTTATTCGATTAAGTGCTGCATCACTTGAGTTTTCTTTCGACACTCTTTCGAAGTATCGGTCTCTGGATCGAACTTATGTTTGGTTGTTAAGTTCCAGAGTTATGGCTTCGGGTTGTAACCAAACGTCAAGTCGATCCTCAACGTTGTACTGTCTCAATTAGTAGTCGGTGTTAGAGTCCTGCCACTAGTCCTGGGGATGAGTCGAAGTGGTCGGTCGGTGATTGCTTTTCATCATCGATGAAAGGGTTATGACTTCGGGAGATGTCCCAGTCATCATTGTAAGGCCCTGACTCTTACAGATCATATGGTAGATCATTGTCGGGATGTCAGGTATTTGTACATTTTGGGTATGTGGGGCCAAGATGTGGTTGGGTTCCACAATGCGAGGACGGTCGGGGCGCGGTCGATGGTCCATACCTCACCTCTTTGGCTCCAGATCTTCGTGTACATATTGTTTAGGAATGTGGTCGCATTGTCGAAGAGTCGGATCTATTTGGTTTTGAATGTCAGCTTCCAAATCAATGTCGATGGGAGTATCGTGGTAGCATGATAGGAAACCATCCCTCCTCGGGAGGAGGGTCCGATATGGTGGCTAGTTGACGGACCAATTCTCGCCTGTCCAAGATTCAAAGTATGTTGATGCTCGGTAGCTTGCGCATAGCTTCCATCCAGCCGTGGGTGCGAAGATCTATGATTGTAATCAAAGGAATTGAGCTTTCAATAGATGACTCGTCTGGATCTCCTTCATCTTTCTCAGTTTAGCCGATTATTTAACTCTATGTTGGCACAGAGCTGCTGGATAAGCTGCTGGCTGCTTTGGCTCAGCTCTTACATAAGCAGCTAGAACTCCTCCCCGGTGACAGGGCCTTGTGGATTCGAAGGTCTAGCAGCGTTCTGTTCTGTAGAGGGAAGTTGCATGAGGTTCTTCCTATCCTATCCTTCTGTATCTACAGTGGTTGAGGTAGTCCTAGTAGCGACTATAGTGAATAGAGAAGTTCTCTCCTAGACTTGATGCAAATATAAATAGTATGGAAGTACTTCTAGGCTTGAGATCTGGATTTTCCCCATAGATTCTTGCAATCCGATATTGGTAGTAGATCCAATGAGCAGTAGAAAAGTTGGGTTTTCTTGGCGAAAGCACCAAAGTTTTTACATCAAAATTGGGCTAAGCACTCTTCAGATGTGTTCGAGAGATAAAATGAAGAAAGTAAATGTAAAATAAGGCAAATCTAATAAACACACCAATCAACAGGTGAGAAAAATTATAGAAAAACACAATTTTAGAGTGGTTTGACATATTCCAATGTTCACTATGAAATAACTGATGTTTATTGATTATAACTCGCTGTTTACAAGTAGATTACAACAGTACAATTGAATACAATAACAATTCTGGCAGAGTGTCAACATAAAGGAGCCAATAGTCCATTTTCTGTAGGTCTAGGGTTGCTATTTATAGGCGTAGGAAGCAAATATCTTGCCCAGATCTCGGAGGACTTCTTCTCTCACGTGGGTGGGCTCATAGGATCAAGTTCAGGTGATTTCGACTCGATATCAAAGAGATACGAATGGAATTCGTATCGACCGAGAATTGATCCTTTGTGGACAAGATCGATCAGGTACATTCTTGGGGTTGTAGGCAAGCTCCAGTGAAAATTTGGTGGCATTGGGACTTGTAGATTTTGAGTTGTGATCGATGCAAATTTGAATTTTCAATGCCGTGTCGACTTCATGTCGATACGTGTTCATATCGTTCTATTCGTATCCATGGTTGTACGTGCTGACTAGATGACGTAGCGCTACATTTTAGGATCGATCCACTTTTTATCCCGAGTAACCGAGTCTTCCTTCTTCGTAGGCCTCGTTCGTATCCATAGGATTTTACACTCATTCGAATCCATCTGGGGCATCTTGTTTCGTATCGATTATGGGTGACTTGCTTCGTATCGATACAAATGCATGTTTTTTGTATCGATTATTTCCATTCCTCCCTCGTATCGATAGTTGTCACCCTAACTCATATCGATGCTTCTAGGTAGTGCTTCATGTCGACCGTTTGTGGTCGATACGAATTGGGTAAGCGATACGGAGGGTTCTCAAGCAATGGATATGAGACAAGGTTTCTTCAGGGAAACGAACTAGTTGTAGTTTACAAGGTACTTGGTGGATATAAATGAGGTTGTTGCATGGTTATGGATACAAATTAGATGGATACGGATGTATTGGTTCCTTCCATGGACACAAATTGTAATCAACCATGATGGATACGAACCAATGGTCATTCAAAGGATGAGAAGGTAGTCTTTTGAGAGAAAGGACATGAATGAAGTGTTTTCTCCATGGATACGAAATGATGAATGTGATGGTTATGAGATAGAGGAGCAAGCAGGATACGAATGGGCCTTCTTCCATGGATATGAATGTAGTGTTTCACTTGGATTTTGATGAATCAATAATTTGAGCATACGAACTTCGATTGACTTAAAATTTGGAACATTGGCTTTCACAACATTGTTAGTCATATCATATCGATTGTAGCTCGATCCAGACTATGGCATGATTTATCAGTATCTATACCTATGTTTTCCCAATCTTCGAGATAAAGCGTCTTTGGTTTCCAGTCAAGTTCTTAGTGTCACGGCCATGCCAAGGCAGGATAACAATAGGCATTACAATCAAACTCTACACCTAGTATAACAATTTTCAAACCCATACAAATCATGGATAAATGTGCCAATCCTCCTCTGAGGTTTGGAACATCTATATGGTCTATTATTAGAGAAATATCTAAGAGCAAACAATCAACCAAGGGACTAGAAACGAAAGAATGCGATGCTTCAAAGTCAAAAAGAGTCCAAATAGGAAAATCTGAAATAGAGATCAAACCTTCTACAGAGACTTTCCTACTTGATCCAGTCTACTACTAGAAGGTGCTGCATCCAAAGCCTGTACTTATGCTATTGGTGTGCCTGCTCTCTGCCCCATCCTCTGAGGACAAGCTCTACTAAGGTGTTCGGGCTGCCCATAATTGTAACACGTTCCCTTCATCGTGTCCTAATAGTCCTTTGCGAAATGCCCATCCAATCCACAACTATGACACTTCTCACCTTTCTTGATCTGCTTTTGAGGTCCTCCTCTTTTCCTCTTGTCCTTATCCTTCTTATTCTTCCACCATTTCTTCTTAGAGTTTTCTAATCTAGGAACCTCCTTAAGCTCTCCCTTCAGCTGCCAAGGTTCAAGTTGAACTCTCTATCGGTTCTCCAATCCTAACAACCCAAATATCCACTCCGTATTCCTCAACCAAGCTCATGCCTCCACGAAATCCTCCGTGCTAGAAAATGTCTTGCCTCCTAGATTAGCAAAGTTCTTGCAAAGCTTAGAAAAATTGGCTGCTGCATGTGGATTAATGGGATCTCCACCTATTGGTGCTGCATTGGGCGCTTGCCCTTGCACCTTAGGTACCGCAGCTGTACGAAACCAGTCAGCCATACTATACAAAAAAAAAATTAGCCTTTAAAAGAATTGAAAGAAGGTTGAACTGGATTTTAATGGGATTTTTATTAAAAATCTCTTATAATTGAAAACCATTTCTATAATAAGAGTTCCTTTCTGAAAAATACTTTTAAAACATGTTATCCTTGAGAAATACCTTTTAAAAAAAGTTTTTAGGAATCCTGTAACCTCAGGCTCTGATACCAAGTGAAACACCCCACACCCCTTAGTATACCCAAAAAGGACACATTAAACGATATGGTGCGTTATAGATATAGCTAAAGCATCACAGAGACTAAGATTCACAAGGAAAATAAATATAAACGGTGGAAACATTTAGATGGTGACTCGTTATTAAAAATAAAACTTCTTAAGTAAGTCCGAAAAACATCACATGTCTCAAATACCAATTACACATATCTTATGAAAAATACATCTCAGTCTCATAAAATCAAAGTACAATAAAATAATCATCCCTCTCATAAGTAGCAGTACATCAAAAACCAAATGAAAAGAAAACTGAAAAGTAGAAGAATACATGAAGAACTCCAGGAATGTATCTCCTGTAGATCTGAATCAACTATCCTTGCCTCTGCTGGCCTATGGGGGGAAAAAGGGAAATAAAGGAGTAAGTTGGACTGTGAGTCTGGTGAGAAAAAGTAACTAGTAGTACTTTTAAGCAAGATAAAGATAATAGACTTAGCAAAAATTCTAGTATAAAAAGAGAAAGGATTCATTTAGGATAAATACAAATTAACTATTTGTTTTGGTTGTTTTGATTCTTCGGATTGTTTGCACTTGTAATAGATTTCTGTGATTAGGCTGAAATCCTAATCCTATTTTAATTAGGCTGAAATCCTAATTCTACCCATTGATTGGCTTTCTATCTCTGTTATGCCACTGTAAGCTAGTCCACTCCTGTTGATCCCACAACAAAAATACTTGTTTAGCGCTTGGAACGCAGAAGCGACTTATCTACCCTAATCAATGCTGCATGCTCGGTCATCATCGGTACACACTAGGTGTCGCCCCATCTTGTGACCTCTTACTTACACTAATCAGCATAAGCGTGCCCAGCCTCACCAAATCTATTGTGAGACCATCAGTCCTAGTCTAAAAGGGTCCTGCCCAACCTCACCTAAGTGTTTTGTGAGACCATCAGTCGTATTCTGAAAAGGAATGCTGCCAGTATGGGTCTTAACAAACAAAATCTAGTTACGTCTCTTGCCTAAATCGCCCGATTTGAGCTTCTATCTATTAGCTACTTATTTACACTAGTTAGCTTAAGAGTGTCCCTATCTAACCTAATTATCGAGTCTGAAAGGGTCCTGTCTAGCCTCACTTAATCTGTTGTGAGACCGTCAGTCCTAGTTTGAAAAGGGAATGCTGTTGCTATGGACCCTGCTTCTATCTTTTCTTATTAACATTGTGTAAGCTTTTAAAATAAGCCTCTTCTTTTATTTGTGCTATATTTGCTTATCAACTTAATCTGAGTCTTAAAATATGCCTTTTTTGTTATCTCTAGTTATAACCTATGTTATAATCTGCTTATTAACTTAGTCTAAGTTTAAAAATATGCTTTTTCTGTTCTTTCTACTTAATTATAACCTGCTTTATAATTTTAAATCTTCTTTTTTATCTTCTTAGTTATAACTACTAGTTATAAACATGCTAGCAAATATCTCAAATTTTCCTACTTTAGTCTATCTTCCTTTTATTACAGTTTTTCTTATTTTACATGTAATTCTGTAAATTTAATGTTTTCTATTTTAATCCATATTTGCGAATTATTCGCTTTTTGATGTTCTATTCGCGTAAAAAGGAATAAATAGAAAATACCATTTGCAGGCCAAATTCTAACGTAGAATAGATGTAAATAAATTTGAATAAGTGCGAATAACTGTAAATAACTATAAATAACTGAATAAAATAGCCGAATAAAAAGTCTAAATAAAATAGACTGAAAATAACTTTAAATACTAACTGTAAATAACTTATATAAAAAATCTTTCAACATTACAGAAAAACTACAATTATTGAGATTCCTATTATTTTGAATTACTTAAAAATCTAAAATAATTACTAAACACTCACCTGTGGTCCTTAGCTCTATTCCTTGGTCTTCCTTGAACCACTTCTAGAGTGTAGAATATTTTTATCAAAAAGATTTCCTTTTTAATTTTTTTTTTCTATTTAAGGTCTAGCCTCTGGCAATGAAAACAAATAGAAGAAAATCTTAATGAAAAAAATAGCTAGTCCTATGATCTTATTTATAGTGTAGTATAAGGATCTTAGACAGTTGGATTTGAAGATTAAATCTGGTGCAACCACGTCATAAGCTCACCGGGAACAGTCGGATGGAAAAACAAACGAAGAAGATTGAAAGAAATTGGAAAAACACATCATAGTTTTAACATGGATGAATTCACGTCTACAAACAAGGGTGGGTCGACATGTAGGTCGACCTAGGCCTTTGGGGGTCGACCCGACCCTTGTTATTTTTTATGTTTTCTTTGTTTCTTGTTTATTTCGTAACTTCTTCATTTTAACTCGGATTTTGACAAACTATATATGGAAATTGATCAGAAATAGCCACGGACACAATGATGCGACCACTGTAGCTCGATTCTAATAATTTCACAAACTTATTTTAATATTTAATTGATTCGTTAATTAATTCTTATCGCTTAAATTTTGGGTTGTTACACAACTCCAAGGACGTACAATAAACTGATGGAGCGTCCTTAGCTTCGATTTCCTAGGATCATTTTACATCATAGTTTATGTTCGAGAGAAATTTATCTTGACTTTTCAAAAGTCGGTGTTGTTTAGAAAGTTCGTCGACTTGTAGTAAGGTTATATGTCTATGTTGGAGTATGTGGCCGAATTTGATGTGCTGTCGAAATATGGTCTATCTTCCATTGATACCCTGCTTAGAAAGAATGAAGTATTTATCATTAGGTTGAGTGATCGTCTTGGAAAGCAATTGATTGGTCATATTGGCGAGGGCTTCAAGAAGTTGATCAAGAAGGCTTTATGATTTATGAGCCTATGCGTAGTGTATAAGGATTGTCCCAAACCAGCTAAGTAGGGACAACCTATAGAAGCATATGCATTGAATGTCGCTCTGATTAGGTCGAGTGCTACATTGATGAAATTGAAGGGAAATGGCATTACCACACTAAGGTATGCTTTCCCCTTTTGGTGATTCCATATGTGTTTTATTTGACACCAAGGTTTCACGTTTCTTCATATTTAGTGATTTTAGACAGGTTGGAATTAAGATCTGAAATTGTTGATCAACCTTTAAATTATAATAAATCATGTTCGGGGCTCAACCAGACTATCATTATAACCTCCCACATTCTATCATCAAAAATTAGTACTATGGATGACGATAGCATCCGTAGGGCTAAACTTTAGGCTTCAAACTAGGGAATATTGTTTGTTTAATGGGGTTTAACTAGGTTCGATATTATCATTTGGGAATTAACTGGCTAAAGAAATATTGAATAATGGTGGATTGTGATAGGCCGTTGATGATGGGGTCTAACGATGAGAAGAAGGTAGTGTTCGGCTGCCCATATGATGATGAGGTGATGGGTTGCACTCTACATTCCCTCGATATTCCATACAATGTATTGTCATTTATGCTTGTTGCTAGTGAGTGTCCGGACACATTCAACGAGGTAACGGACTACCACCATATAGGGATTGAGTTCTGCATCGATTTGGTTAGGTATACTTGCCCAGTAGTTATGCCATTAAAGCATATGATACCCAAAGAGTAGAGGAGACTAAAGGCGCACATATAGTGAGGGTACATCCGTAAGAGTATATTTAAATGGAATGCCCCTACGGTGTTTGCCACTAGGGCCGATGGCTCTTTGAGGGTGTATGTTGATTTCCATAAGCTGAATGAGATGGAAAACAAGTAACCACTCCCACTTATAAATGGCTTATTCGATCGACTCTATGGTGCGAAGGTGTTCTCTCAGTTGGACCTTATGATGAGGTTTCATCCATCACAAGTAACTAGGGAGAGTGTGTCGATCGTAGCATTTCGTACGCTACTTTGATTTTTGATTGGTTGGTTATGCCATCTGGGCTAACCAACAAATTGACATGCTTTGTCGATTTCTTGGATTGTGTTTCATGAGATCACTTGGGTATGTTCGTGCCTGTGCTTACTAATGATACTTATATCTACTCATATATGAAAGAGGAGCACAAGTCATGATTGATGATTGTATTGGAGGTGTAGAGAAAACACCAATAGATGATGAGATTTTTGAAGTATCACTTCTCCAAGAAGGATCTCAACCTTCGCCAGTAGTGACGGATGGAATTTTTAGCGTTCTATGGTTTTATTTTCCCTATACGCTCATAAGGGAAATGCAGTCTTTAATGCTTTTTGTGGAAAGGCATTCGAGTAGTAAAGGTTTAGTGGAATGAAAGAGAAGGCGATGGGATATGGGAGAGTGAGAAGAGCATGAGGACCACTTGTTCAGAGCTCTTCGCTTGCTGGAATTTCATTTTATTGTTGGCTATCATATTAGATATCATGTTTGATGCCTTACACTAGATGTTTTAGTATCTCGTATGCTAGGATAGGCATGGATGTTACTTTTTGATGTTTGTTTTTGTATATGCTTGTTTGATGTTGATTATTGGCATTAGACATAACAACTTTTGCTCATATGGTTATTAGACATGCAAGATAGCTATGATTTGATATACCATATTTATTAGAGATGATTTCCATATATACGATATATTATGCATATTTATATGATGGTGTTACTATTGTGCATCTTTGTTGAGTACTTGATCAGGTACATGGAAGCAAGTGCTGGCTATTTGGATGCTTACACGCTTATATTGACATCTAAATGATGCGCTCTTGCTATAAAAGAGGTATGTAAAATCTGTAGCGTAGATTTGGTGATATATGTTTGCTTGTCCTTGAAAACGAGATGCCTTATATATAAGATGTATATATATCTATGTTGTATCGGGATATTTCCTGGACGAAGCCACGTAAAAGAGGTGCTGTAGAAATTTTCCATAAAATAAACTGAAATTGAGAGAAAAGTCAATGTATAGGATATTAGACGCTGTCGATAGTTGAGAGAGTCTGCAAAGTATGATATTTAGTTGACATGCCTTTCGATTAGTTAGTGAGCTTTTGTTTCCCACTGTCCGTTTACTTTGACATAAGAACGTTACTTAGATGCTCGATTTAGCCACATTGATTTTGTATTTGATAGCGATTGTACTTATGGATAAGGATGAAGGCCCCAGCTGATTCTGAGTTTATTCCCTTTGTTGTGATCACTTCTAGTTATTTTTTCCATGAGTTGATAGGTGACAATTTTCTTATATCATTGCCTATGTGAGGGTGTTAACTTTTGTTGCCCCATCCTTGAGATTTCATGGACAAAATCCTTTTAAGGAGGGGATAATGTAATGACTTGTATTTTTACAATTGGTTATTTAAATATATTATTAAATTATTGCATCGTTAATTAATTGACGGTCCTAAAAATATGATTTTTTTTTTCATATGACTAAATCAGGACCCGTGACCACTTCCATTGAGTTTGTATCGACTTTGCGACTTAAAATGATTATAAGGATAGCTATATTTGGAGATCAGATGATATGATGGTCGAAACGGTCTCGAAAATCATGAAATTATCATCCAGAGGCAGTCTTGGACAGTTGTGAAATTTATGTCATCAAGATCAAAAAAATGAGGTGATACACGTAGACGAGTTTCATGGCTATTGGACGCATCGTTTAATCGTTTGAGCTCGAAAAGCATAACCGTTCTATTTGAGAATTTAAATAAATTTAATATTTTATTAATATACTTAAACCCAAACCCTCCTCTCTCATCGGATCTTTACTGTTTTACTGCTTGGAGGTTAAGAACATGGCCGCCACTTCCAGTCCACTTCAAAAATCAAAATCTTCTGATCCTCTACACCAAAAAATACGGAACCACCTTCATTGAGTTTGTATTGTAGAGAGCTACGTGCCATGTTAACTCTGAATCATATGATGGTAGTCGTGGCAATGGCCATTAGAAATGGATGACCTAGGTTTTGATATTGGTGATGATTGAAGCGCCGAAACATGAAAAGGATACTACCATCATTATTCTCTTCGAAAAAGACACCATTCCTCCAATTTTCGTTTATTGTGTTTCACCATATCAAAAACATTGTATATGGGAGGATATCGGCATGATCAGGTCGATCTTCGCTAGGTTTGACCATGCTACATCTTTCTGGTGCCGAAGCGAAGAACACATGTAGAGAGACCTATTGATTAAGACCATACATTATTTCGTCGACGAACAAGTGCGAATTCGGAGTTGGAAGCATTTATGCATTTGGTTTGATATAGCAATGCACATATAGGAAATGTTTAGCATTTGGGGAAGAATGAATTAGAGTTAATTTGGAAATTAAGATATTATGTTATTTAATAATTTATTTAATCCGTTATCTTATAAAATTCATATCTTTTGCATACGAGGTCCGTTTTGGAAGACATTTCTTAAGTTGTGCTCGAAATGGAGAGCTATACAACTTGACGATGATTTGGATTGATTTGGTTGAGGTGAGTGATATTGTCTCTCTCCATAATATGATTGTTAGTATAGAATTAACGGCATTTTGAAATGATTTTTTACTTTAAAGTGCGATTTAAAAAATATTTAAACCTATATCTCATTTTATAAATAGAATTATTTTTTTTTAAAAATGATTTTAAATTAAATATCACATTTCCTCCATCTACGCACTATTTTGACAATATTGATATATTTAGGATATTTTTTATGTTAATCCCCCATTGGCTATTTGGACGGATAGTATTATGTTATTATAGATGTATATATGCTATTATAGATTTTTCTATGCTTGTTGGTTGTATATCTTCTTATTTGTTAGTTGGTTCAAAATGTCATTCAAAAAGGAATACATTATTGAAAAATATCCCATAGGATAGGATTCCATGCGCAGAGTTTTGTGCATGCCAATTAACCTGAAGACGAAAGGTGGACTTGGGGGTCGTGCTTCGAATATCAAGATAGATGCTGAGCATTTTCATTCGGTATGTACTTAATAATTTTTGGTTAAGTACACAACCAAAGTGGTTGTTATCGACTACCTTAAAGTAATCGATATCTATTACTATTAATGATGGTCGATTTAGCCAATTTTGACGTGGACGATGGAGAGGCTTCGAAGAGCATGATATGATGGTTTGTTCGTTCCATATTTCGTTTGAAGCTATGACTCTTTGATGGGTAGTTTCGGCGTTGAAACAAGGTGTAACATTTTGACGCGAACGCTTTGATACAATGACTTCATGATTCAACGATGGTGATTCCATGATGGGATGTGATGGCTTCGACGATGGATAGTCATACTTTGGGATGTACTGTAGGCGACGATGAGTTGGATTAATGAAAATGTGGGAGGAAGGTTATAGGATGCATGATGACACTCTATGACTTATGATGGTTGTCTAGAGTAGTTCCTAATCGTACCACTTTAGATAGGAATTATGAGGGCAGTTCTAGGATAAGCTACCCTACGAATGACGTGTGCAAAATGATAATTAATATTCGTAGGTTTCAGAGAGTACTCGTCAAGAAGGGGTATGTGAGGACGCTCATTTGGGCTGTGGGGTGTGCCCAAGATCGCTTGATGTTTCGACCTAAGTACCATAGGCTGCTATAGGGTGTATCATCTTGTTCTTGGCTTACTGAGTGGCATGGATTCAAGTACCGAAAAACCAGGACGTTGAGTAGGCCTTGGCTCTACGGGTATGATCATATGAGTATCATATATTCAATGCACGGAGTGATTGAATGTGAGGATGGATGGTGGATGCCATGTTTGTTTGACTGTTTTTATTATCTTCGTGATGTCACACGATGTAGATATTATTGATGCCAATATCTAAACACCCTTAGTACTTTGATCTATATTACACCATGATGACTATCAAAGAGTAGCATACACCATGTGTTATATGCTGACACCGTGGATGCAAGGACAGGTCAGGTATGATTCTCCATACCCTCTATTCCATATGCTGCTCCGACATTTATAGTGTTTTGGGATTATTTATCATACACACTGGATTGTTGACTGAAATGAGGTTTTATGCTTTACTTCTTATTATCTCAGGTACTCTTAATAAGTAGACTAGATAGGAGGTGTAAACGACACTTGGAGCTGTGCAGATGGACTGGCAGAAGGTGATTCTTTTCTATACTTGTATTTTGAGTTTACTATTGTTTATTCTAATGTGTGACACTTTAGAGCCTTGATGATGTTAACATACTATTATTCGAGACAGTTTATCTATTAAGTTTATTTATCAGTTGTATAAACACTACTACTATTTTGAATAACTGTATTTTGATTATGTGGTTCATGTAGTTATTACTGTCGTGCATGTTTATATCTGTGATGACTATTATATTTTATGTGATATATGACAGGATATGTGATTGTCTGATGTTTTATTTCTTTTTCTTCCCTTCTATTCTCTCCGCTTCTTTTCTATTTCCCTTCTTCACTTCTGTTTCTTTCCGTTAACAGCCGTCCTGCATTGACTAGGTGCTCCAATAGCGCACAATTTGTTTACACGAGCATTGGAGTCATAGGGACGTCATTAAAATATTTAATTCCCTTTAGTTGTCTACTAATTACAAATTTATTTCCCGTTAAATATGTAATCAATGTCCATAAATGCCAGTCCTATAATAACTAATACGAATGTCGTTGTAATTATGCTATTTATATTTTATTTTTTAGACGTTAAGTGCGGTTGTATATCTATTTATATGTTAGTTTCTAAACTAGAACATTTCTTTTCATATTTTAATTTATCAAATCTATCCTTCTAATAAGAATCACCATTACAATTTTTATAAAATAAAAAAATTAGGATTTCACTTTGTTTGGAATTAAATGGAATTATTTCTTTTATTGAAATAGACAGTTTAAGCTATGAAAAAGAATATCCATATCTTACACATCCCATTTCCTTTTTGGTATATTCCTTATTAATTAAAACACTGTACTTTATACATATTTTGAAACTGGAAAATTTATGGAAGTTACACAAAGACTGTTCCAAATAAAGAACCTTATAACCCAATTATATTTTTGGCATATCTTCACAACTTCACTAAAATTCTACAATTAAATATTTAGGACCAATTTAAAATTTCCAGATCAGGTTGTATATACTATTCCTATTTTATTCATATCTTGAAATCATTACGCTGCCTTACCTAAGTATTAATCCCTATTAACCCCATAAATTTTTCTACTTTAGTTCTTGTCGTTATTGAAACTAAAATTTCATGGTTATAAAGTACCTTATCCAAAAGAAAATTAAAAATATAAACTTGAAAACCATTTTTAACCAATTTTCAAAAATTACGTAGTTCACAAAATAAGCCATAAATTTTTTTTCTTTCTCTAACTAATTTTTCCTTTTTAAGGAATTTCTACAATAGAAATTTATTTCTTTAAAAGTTGGACTTTTAAAGAAAAACATTAAAAACTCAATTATTAAGCCAAACTATTATTAAATAAAAAATTCAAAATTTCAAAAAGTGCTTAATTCTACAAAGAAGCAAAATAATTTCCCTTATCGAAAATCTTTTACAACATACAAAATAAATTTCATTAATTTTTTTGTACAAATAAACTTATTACACTAAATTTGAGACCAACATGTACTGTTCCACTAAATTATGGCCTATACTTATGAAAGGTTCATTGACCCCCTGTAAACCCACTACAAAGATGGTATACCAAAATAATATATTTTTCTTTATTAGCCATTTAATTTTCAAAGATATTCCAAGTTACAAGACAGGAGACTTCAAAACACAATTTATTCATATGTGTACCAAGTCACTAATTTCACGTTATTACGAACATCTGTTACTTTACAACTCAAAATTTACTATCCTTTAACTACATACTTTTTATTACTTTGAAAATTGAGAAGTGGAATACAAAAGGATAACTTCTAACCTATTAATTTCTAATTAGATTACTGATCCTATTTTATACAAATTTCTAATTCTATTTCTGCCTAATATTGCCTTTATTTATATTTCTCCTAACTAATTGGCTCCTTTGTTATTCTCCGTATTTTTCATATATGGAATTGTTCCTCCTATCCAAGTTATTCTTATCATATTATTCTCTATTCGTTAATTTAATTAAGTTTTATTTCCATTTTTTCACCACTTTTAGAACTTAAAAAAGAACTTTCGGATATGTGAAATAGAAGAAAAATCAACAAGTCTAGTCTATGCTTTATCTACATTTATTTTTAAAATGAAGAATCACTTTATTTAAAATTTAAAAAGTTTTTAACTCAACTAATTTTAAACTAGAACTTCAAAAATGAAAAATCCATGTTACCAAAAACCTATAATTCAGAAACTTTTGAGTTAACAAAATTTTAAATTATGAGTTTCTAAATTTCCTTTCTTTTTCAAAACAACTTCTAAATAAATCCTTTGAAAACTTATTCAAAACATTTCAAGGAGTTTATCAGATTCTTTCATACGGGATTAGATTTAGAAATTGACCTTAATTTGCCTTTTTATTCAACTTTTCTTCTTCCCTACTCAATCTTCATAAAAAAATCTGATTAACTCCTTATGGCGATTAATGTACACATTTTTGTGGGAACTTGCTCCACTCCTTCTTCATATCTTGCTCCATCCCTTGATTCCAGTTGTCTAGAACACATATTCTTATCTCCCATCTATTTTTTGTATTTGGCTAGGCCCACCAACCTTCGTATGTATAATTAAGGCTATATAATTTACCATAATGACAATTATACTGCCTTATAATATTTAATTGCTATTTAACATGTTTATTTTCTATTTCTGTAAATGAAAATTTTCCATAATAAATAATTATTATTCTAGCGAACAATTTTCAAAGATAGTTATTTGTTCAATCAAACTTTTACGTATTATGCCTTCCTTATCATTTCATAGTGACCCTAATAATCTCATTAATTGGTCTGTTTATATCCTTTTTAAATTCTTTTAACTCCGTATTTATTGCCTTACTGACCTTGGACTTACAATCCTTTCCGTCAACATTTCCTAAGATAGTACTATATGCTGAGTTAAGGATTTGCCTTATGTTTTTGCATACATTAAAAAAAGTATATATTTATATACGGTACAATTTTTTAAAAATATTTTCAAAAATAACAGATGCGCCTCTCATAACTATTCCTAATCTCGTTGATCAGGTAATCTAGGCTCTAATACCAAATGTAATAACCCTTTGAAATGGGCCTAAATCCCAACCCAGAATAGGCCCGTTGAATCTTAGAACCATCTCAAAGTTAGCTATTGGTTGGTAAAAATAATAATATAAAGCTATTTATTTACACATTCAAAATTTCACAATGAAAGGATAAAATATAATAATAACAATAGTACCTATTTCAATCAAACTTCAAAATGTTAGTGTAAACCATAGCAAAATATCTGTAATCACCATTTCATATCTGTGGTACAATATTCCAAAATTAAATTTTTTTTTTTATTTCACGAGTACATAAAAAAAACATAAATAAATAGACTACCATAAGCTTACTTCATGCCTTTGCCTTCAACATCAATGTCTTTCTAACTTGTGTTGTAATGAGGAGTGAATCAGAACAACATATGTATCATGAGTAAAAATCTTAAGCCCTATTGTATTAGTAATTGGGCAATATAATTTAAATAAGAATATGTCTTATGTTTCAACCTATAACATAAGTCTTTTTAAATATGATCCCAAAATCTTTACTTAAACTTAAATAAAAGGCTTACCAAATATATGCCCATAGTTGTCCCAACAACCCATATCAATAATGCGTAATGTCATATCAATGTAAGAGACAGTATTGTAACACCTCAGATTTTTGATAACATTATTTAGGAGATTTAACTAGATAAACTAAATAAAATAACGTGTTGACAAGGGTATTAAGATTTGATTTAATTAAGGTATCCTTGCCTTTTTAACCGATAAATTAAATAAAGGGTTTAAAATGAATCAGAGGAGGGGTATTACGGGAAAGAGGCTATTCCTATATTATCTTCCTTAGGCCAGGGATCTTTATGCATATTCATTTCATTCAAAAATTTCTAAAGTGAGGTCGGTTACCGTTAACAAGGAAAGAAGAAGAAGAAACAAAATAAAAGCTTAAGCAAAGCATATTCAAATTAGACTCATTTAAATCTCAAGCTCCTTAATCATTAAATTAAAGGTGAATAATGTTTACATCTTTAAACTTTTATGGTTTCGGTTTTAAGATTAAATCCAAATGATTTTGCGAAGATTCCATGTTTTTGAAATATAAATAATTATATATACACGTTGATGATTTATGAATGTTCATATAGATTTTATGACATGTTTTAAGATGAAAACCCTATTAAATGACATCCGTTAGCCTTGCGAATTTCTATTATGATCTAAAAAGTTATTTTAGAAATGAGTTTCGATTTTTAGAATTTTTAGAATTTTTGTGGAATTGTTATGAATTTTCTAAAGAAGAAAATGGTATTTTGGATTAATAAATTATTTACGGGAAAGATAATTTTTGTTTGGATCCAAAAAAATTATATGTTGAAGAGAACATATTAATTGATTTTCTGGAATTTTTTCAGAATTTTTCAATATGTTTTAGTAGGTATATAAAATTATTTAAGGAATGGGAATTAAATTTTTTATATAATTATAAAGGAGAAATGGGGATTTTCAAAATTATTTAAATTCCCAAATAAGGAAAGTCAGCAGAATTTTTGAATATAAAATTTAGGCAACCAATCAGATTTAGACAAACAAGGCAGGTTTGGTACAAAAGAACAAATTTAAAGTACAAATGAATTGTATTTCCACTATTTCAACTCTTTCGGCAAGAGGTTCCGCCTCTATTCCAAACTTTCCGACAAGGTCGAAAGGTATCAAACCTTTCGGCTAGGTCAAATACCAATGCACATGGTATCAGGCAGCTGGTATGTAGTGAATTGGATGGAGTCGAAAGGTTTATGGACGAAAGGTTAGAACTTTCGAAGGAAATGAAACTTGGCTTTGGTTTTAAAGGAAATACGCCTGCTAGCTTTCGACATTATAAAATGGTTTAAAAGGAAAGGTTTCGATTGGTTTGCTTTCTTGTTTTAATTAAAACCTTTTGACAAAGTCGAAAGGTATAGCTTTCGACAAGGTTGAAAGTATAGTTGTCGCTTCCTAACCTTTCGACAATGATGGAGTCGAAGGTAATCTTTTATTTTTCTAAAACTTGCCGCCTCTCCCCATTGATTTCGAAGGGTTGGTTCGAACACCAACACTTCATTGTTTTCAAATGTCTTCAGAAGGTTTTATAAAGGTTTCGTAGTAGTTATTTTCGACTCCAATGTTTTTTGATCCTTTTGCTCTACTTGAAGGCATAATCCAAATGTTTTAAGTCGAAATATTTTAAAGGTTTCAAAGTAGTTAACTTTGAATGGTTTCAAAAGGTTTCCACTTGTTTTTAGTTAAACCTAGAGTCTTCGAAAGGTTTTGAGTTTCATTGCTTTTGAAAGGTATAAAAATGATTTTACAGGGGAAGTACCCTAGGCTTTCGACAAAGTCAAAAGGTGAAACCTTTCGACTAGGTCGAACTGAAACCTTCCGACAAGATTGAATGGTACGAGCATCCAATAAGGTCAAAAGGTATGGTTTTGCAATGTTTTCAAAAGACTAAGGTTTGAAGGATTTTAAGGCGGATGTCATATGTTTTAAAGCTTATAAAAGGAAGGCATTTTAAAGGTTTTGAAGGAGTTACCTTCAATGATTTCGAAGGGTTTTATCAATGGTTTAAAAGAAGTAACCTTTTATGTTTTCGAAAGGTTGTTTAAAAGTTTTAAAAAAAGGTTTCGAATATAAGGACTAGGCAGACAATCCTAAGTGTTTAAGTTATAAAAGACTTTAATTTATTTTAAAAGCATATATAATCCTCATTGAACATCATCAACATTATTTTGAGTAAAGTATATATAACATGGCAAAATAGCTTAGATTAAAGATAAAGATATATTTTCCTTGTATATATATGATTTGAGGGACTAAATCATTTTGAAAAGGTTTTAAAGGAAAATTTTGAAGGGCAGTTAGTCTAGATATTTTTAAGGGTAGTTAACCTAAAATAAAATTTGGCCAGTTAGCTCATTTAAATTCGAACAGTCAGTCCATTTTGAGGGCAGTCGGCCCAGAGGACAGTTATTCTAGAGGACCGTTAGTCCAAAAAAAGCAGTCAGCTCTGATTTGAACAATTAGTTCATTTACTAGCATAACAGACCTCGCTACTTTATAAGGACAATTTGTCCACCCTTTTTACCTGTTATGGGCAGATAGCCCATTATGTAGCATAAAAGATATTGCTATTTTGGTACAATCAGTTTTAGGAAAAATAGTCCAGAAAGGAGCAGTTAGCTCAGAATTTAGGACATATAGTCCAATATAGAGCAGATAGCTCAGATTTTAGAAAGATGGTCTATTTTTATTTGTTTTAGCATAATGAATATTGCTATATTATTATTATTATAAGTTGATTAATCAGCTCGGTTGGAGGAAAGGATTTGCAAAATATATGTTTTGAATATGGATATTAGTGAGGGGAAACCCGTTCTGCTAAGCGGCGTGGTCTCACTATTTATCAGTAAACTGAAATGTAATATAAATTATTCATACCAGGTTTTAGGTTTCACTTGAAGTTTTTGTTTCCCATTAAACTCTCGGACGCTCAAAATTGATTTAAGTAGGCTAACGCTTTAGGTTTTTAGGTTTTAGCAGATTTTGGTGAATAAAGCATCCGAAGACGAGTAGGTGGCTGACGGATAGCTAATTGAGGAGTTCTATTTAAGAGTATTTCAGTTGTGTACTAAGATAATTATGTCTATATTGTTTTGATCATCCAAGGGGGCATCTTCATATGTCGCTCTTGGCGTATTACTTTAAATTATTTGATCAATGCCTAGGATAAGTTTGGGGATTTTTGTAACTTGGATATGATTTTATTTAAATTAAATCACCGATAGTTATTGTTTTTGGAAATCTATGATTTTGTTCATATTCAAGTGCTTCTGATATTATGGATACCATTAACATTACCATATTTCATTATCAGAAGTTAATATTGTGGATGACAACAACATCTATAATGCTTAGCTTTTAGCCTCCAGATACTGGATGTTACAAGTACTCAAGTCACGTAATACCTTTTAATGGAAATTAGGTAGATCCTTACCATTTAATACTTAGCATAGAGGATATTGTTGACGAATTAGCTAGTATGGATTTTACTATATAGTAGACGTGACAGTAAAATAAAATACAGTATGAGACAAGGGAAAAAGCCCTTTTAGCTATGGAGTCACTTCCTCTATACCTTGTCGGTAGGTGAATTATACTGGTTTTAAAATAATTATGTTTTAAAAATTTAAAGATTTGAAATAAATTTTACATGCAGACTGTACATGGAAAAGTTGGAAGAGAATTGAAGGCAAAAAAAGTAGATTCTAAAGTACAGTGGAAAAAGGGTACATAAGAGAAGGATGGAAGTATGGAATTTTCTACCTAGACCCTTTACCGACATAAGAATATAGTTTCAAAAATTAAATTACCTAAATTTGGATGGTAGCAACGGTGTGATAGGATTTTGAATTGTAGGGATTGGATGCAAAATTAGTTACTTCTATTCGTAAAAGTGTAGGAAAATAGGATACAAAAATAATGTTTTTGATTTTCGAAATTTGCATACATATAAAATCGTCAATATGTATAGGTTGCTTAATTTTCAAAAAAAAATTAAAAGAAGCATTCTTATAGGAGGTGCCAATATAGATTTGCTCGGTATGCATATCGTATATATGGTGATACACCATGTACTAACGATTGTTTGGAAAAATTGGTCGCACATTAATTGGTTGGTTGGTTTAAAATTGTTGTACGTTATATTACGTTGTTGAACTAGTGAGGAATTTCAAGGATTAAATTCTTTGAAGAGGGGGCGAATGTAGCATCCCGTAATTTTGACGATAGTTTGTTAAAAGAAATTAATTGATAATTAATAATGCCAAAAAATTGAATATATACAAACATCGAAATTTGGCTATGGAACCTGCACTGTTAGATTCATGGCCATTTTTGAACAATTTTCATACATGAAGTTTTCCGATCGAAGTTTAAACTGAAAGTTATCGAAGTTTGAAGTTTTCGAGTCGAAAATAATTATATATGTAACTAAGGTAATGATAATGATAATAATAATAATTAACCAATGTTAATTACCTTTAGTTATACTAAATCGTTAAACATTATAAAAGTGATAATGTGATGGAAATTAAATTGATTGTTCAAATAGGGAAGAAAATCAAACAAATCTAAACACGATAATGAATCACAGTAAATAAACACGACTAGTCTACCAAAGGTTCCTCATGGTCGACTGGTAAGGTCGTCCCTAAGAATTGGGTGGTCGATCGATGCTCATGTAAAAGTGGTATTAACAATTGGCTTAATGGTCCTTATTCAACTTACTTCAATCGAACGGCTGACATTGACTTGATCTCGTATAAATACAGACCTAGACCCACACTTTTAAACTCATATTTTCGGAGTGACGCCTGGGCCCTGCCATTTTCTTTTCTCAATAAAAATTCTATAATCGTAAGAATAGTTATAGTTTATATGTATACAATTGGAGAATCATAGAAGATGATCAAGGAAGAGAATATGGTCAAATTAAATCGCCAGAGCCGAGGTAAGTTAAAAATTCGGATCTTAAAATATAATTCAAATCCAAGTCTCTTTTCTAATCTAGATATATAATAAATCTTTGTACGCTTGTGGTGTATATATCCAAATTGGGAGAAAAAGGTGTCAAAATTAAACAATATGGATTACATCTGGAGATTTGGAAAGCTAAAAATAGCGAGTGAGAAATTATATATTATTTTTAAGTAATATTATATGTATATTGTTGTAGATCTATTCATGTATGCCTGAATGTAAACTAGAGTTATAGGCTAAATTTATACACATGAAATAAAATTATAAACCCTACCTAAATATTCTGTTATTAATAACTTGAATTGTATGTTGCGTGAATGTAAATTTTGTAAATATTGGGTATTAGTAGTCCTTGAATTTAGTATATAGCAGTAGTAGGTCCCAAAACATATAATATATGTAATGATTCAAGATTGTAAATTTAAAATGACTTGTGCAAGTCAAAATGTAAATTGAATTACCACCATAAATTGTACGTACTTAAGTAGTGTTTTAATTTATTGAATTAGATAGTGTGTTGCAATGTGAATTTCTATAAACTATCAAATTGCATATTTAGAAATAAAAGTGAAGTGGTTGAAACAACAAGAAACACACCAAAAAAGAAAGAGATGCATAAAATATAGAAATTTATCATATTTTGTACTTTTTATTTCAGTAACCGTGAAAAGATAATTCCTTGTACTTCCAAATGTAACACAAATTCCCCTTTTAGGTAAGATATAGAAATTCACAGTGTTAAACATTTCGATTGGGATAAATGTAATTCGAATGCATTAAAATACAGAAATCTCCAAGGATAAATTAAAGAATTATTATATGACAAAAATATGCTAAGAAAAGAATACGTGCAACATAAATAGGGCAGAAATAAAACAAAGGAAGTGAAAACTAGACAAGTCATAATGTAAGAAAAAAAGGGTATATATATAGTCCTCTAAAACGAGGTAGGGAATTAAAGGTTGAAAAGGAATAGAAATAGAAAGTATGCTAGCGGGGGAAAAGGGGAAGTAAATAAGAAAATGTATTTACATCTTTTAGAAAGGAAGGGGTAAATGAACCTTTTTGCATAAAAATAGGCAAACGTCTCCAATCGATTTGTTGTGGAGTTAAGAATACGGAGGGTATAACATGGCTATTATATTAATTTTGTGATTAATTTTTAGAGAGCAGATCTAGTATAGGTTATGTAGAAAGTATATTTTGGTAAAGTAAATTACACAAAGATTTATAGTGATTTAGCCAAAGAATATGCCTACATCCACTGTCTATTTTCATTTTTCTTCATATAGACCTTTGATACAATGGTTGAGATACAAAATATATTAATTTTTAACTCGAAATTCAGTAACATAGAGCTCAGGGGAGTCTATTCGGATATTCCTGTCTGCCTATTCCTATTCAGCTTTTCCTGTTAAGCATATTCTAGTAGGTTATTCCTGCTACTGCTTCTTCTGGCTGCTCTTGTTAGGTAGTTCCTAGCTTTCTCTAACTTATCCATATTACTATTGTAAGCTTAGCTCTTCATAATTCTCTCTCATTATTGTTAGAAGCTTTGGTATTTACGGAAGCGGATATGTATAGTGGCCACCCCCGTAAATCAGGCAATTTCCATCTATAACTTGCTCGGTATAGATGGAATGCATATGGACACATGGTTGGCCAAGTTCCTTCATTTCTCATTTTGCTTTATTGTCTCCTTAGGTCATCATCTCCTTGGTTCCATGTCCCATTGGTCCGTCATTTCGTTGGTTCGACGTCCACTTGGTGGACGTCTCCATTGTTCTACGTCCCCTTGGTGCGACGTCTCGTTGGTTTGACGTCACCTTGGTTCGGTGTCCCCTTTGTTCGACGTCTCTTTGAATGATCCTATTCGCGTCCTATGTATTGAACATGATTTCCTATTTTGTACTCTAGGTTATTGAACAGGATATTCTATTAGGTGCCAAAGGTTACCGAACATGGAGAGTGCGGCTCCTTCCTATAGCTCTAAGCCATCCTTGTTAGCCTTCACTTACCTACCTTCCTCTTGCCTAGTCTTGGCTTCCTTACATTGAAAATGGTTGGCCACTAAGCAGTTAGATTCCCTATCTGGCCATTCATCATATTCCATAAAATAATGTGCTTGCTAGGAATCGAACTCCTTATCTCTCCATTGGAAGCCTTATACTCAACCACTTGATTTACACATGTTTCATGCCATAACCCTTTTTTTCAAGTCAGAATTAAAAGAAACTTGGACCAATATTATCGTATCATTGAGTAGAGTATTTTAATGCCATTAAATGTTCAATTTTCATTAAGTAGTTAGTAAGTCTCTTGGTGAGGACCAATTTGTTTAGGTGAATGACAATTTTCAAGATGATCATATCCTTCAATTCGTAGCTTGGATTGATATGCGGTTTCGGCATAGGTGCATGTCCTGACCTGAGGGATATCTTATAAGTGCTTTGACTATATTTTCTGACTATGCCAAATTTACCCCTGGTGGTTTGCCTTGCCCTTGTGATTACCCGATGGTGCCTTTATAATCCACCTTTCGGTCATTTCTATGCTCCTTATCGTCTTTCTGTATTCACCATGCTATTTGCAAAAATTCCGACAACACTAGCTCCCTAAAGCATACTTACGTAGAAAAAAGTGTGCTTTATTTCATCACCTAGTTATTCTGGCTCATGTGATAGTTATCTCGAAGCTCGAAATCTATATCCTCATTCTCGTCATTTTGGTAAGTTCTCCGGTGCCAATATGTTTTAGAGCATTATTCACTCGGGGAAAGCTTGTTGATCATTCCAAGACAGCCTTTATCAATATGAAATTCGCAGTTCATTTCCTACCGTTAGTATAATCATCTACCATGATTTTTCACTATTTCACATCTCCGTCCAGTAGGCTTTGCTCCTTCTAGTTCAACTTTCTTGCACCATGTCATCTTATAAATTTTCCAAGAATGTCGAGGTACTCTAGGAAATGGAATGTACAGTGATTCCATGGCACATAGATTTGATGATGTATATTTTGTTGCGTTGGCCGTATTTTGGCTAATTAAGACCGGTGGTTGCATTGTATGTTTCATACCCTTTTGCCGAGGTATTACACTAGCGATTCCTTCATCACCACCATGCATGCTTGTATCGGAGAATCATTGAAATGTTTGGCTTGGCAAGTGGTTTCTGCTAAAGTTCTGAATATGGGTTGATCATGCGCTTGTGCCATGAAGCTAATCTTCTTTTGAGGTTTATCCGCTATTGTGTTTGATAATTATTCGTTTCAATATTCTCTCTTTCCTGGCGAGTAATTATGGCATGTTTATTCTATATAATTGCTTGGTTGCTTATTCCATTAGCCAACTTTTGTTTCCGCTATCGTACATACTTGTATGGAATCAATCACCAGCAAGTTCGGTAAGGTAGACGGTTTATATGACTGATGCTTCCTTTGGTACATACTTTATATTTCCTATATGAACACTTACACAAGAGCATATGTATCTTAGAAATTATAAATGAAATTATCAAACCTGATCAAGATTGTTTATTGCGTTGTGTTTGTATAATATCGTTATTTAGTGATTAGCCTATCGGCAATCTTTTATTACTTCCTCACGTACTTGTAAAGGGTTCATCACTAATAAGTTTGATAGGGTGAGCATACTAGTAAAATAGTTACATGTTATTTTGCTAGCTCTTCTGCCAAATCTTCCTTAGTCTTCGGCGTATTTGCGCAGGATCAATCATGATAAGTTTGTTAAGGTGAATATACTCTATAACTCCTTAGAAATTTAAGTAAAATTTAAAAAGATTTAAATTGAGATTTGAATGGAAATTTAATAAGGAAATTAAATTAAAGTAAATAAGGACATATTTTATTTTTTACATATGTCCGAAATTGGCCATGAAACTTGCACTATTGTGTTTGTAAGGCTTATTTAAGCAATTTTCATACATAACACTTTGTAATCCGAGTTAGTATGAGAGAGTTACGGGTGTTAGAGCAACTTTTAAATTAAAAACATAAAAATTAAAAACAAACATATCCATAGGCCCACCGGTAGTGGATGACCTAAGACTAAGGACGATCGACACAAGATGGGTTACAATCATGCAAGTAGCGAGCTGTAACGACGTGTTTAAACAACTTTGATTCATTTCTTTCTTGAGAAGAGTTAGATGAGTAGTCTAGCTGGCAGTTGGGTTAGTCTAATGGACTTAAACCTAACTCTAACTCTATAAATATATGTAACTAAACTAATGAAACCCTAATATTTTATTGAAAGATTAAAGTATTGACGACCTGTCAAACTTTTCCCAAAACATAATTTTCTAAAACCCTAAAATCTAATCGTAATCAATCTAAGAGGCAAGAGCAAGCAATCAGAGGAGAACTAAGACATTCTAGGGAAGGAGCTATTGATAGAAGGCCAAATTCCCAAGTGTAAGAGCTTAGGCTGGAGGTGAGTGGACACAAGTTCGATAATTTGATTATTATAAATAAATTAAACTATTGTAATTGATCTAGGATGTTAGAATCTTAATTGGATGTGCTAGAACTCTAGAATTGAACCTGTTAACTTAAATTTTAAATTATCTAAATAGTAATTTGGTCCCTTAAGCCCTAAAAATCAATTTACCGTAATTGGAAATTTGATTAGTTAAATAAAACACTTGTTTGATGTAATATTTATAACTCAAAATTATAACCCCTATATTTGATTGGAATTCGGAATTAAAACAGTTATTTGAAAAGATTATGGTTAATTGAAATTCTTAATCTGACATAATTTAAACATTAAATTAATCGACAGTAGAAAACAGAGCAAAACCTAAATTTTAACATATGAACATTCAACCTGGATTTCCAAGGGTTTACAGGTAGTGCTTGACGTAGGGAGATCTTAGGTCAATCGGTTGGAAGAAAATTTGCCGATCTTGAGCCTTGTCCTAATGCCTAAATTAAACATTAAAAATTATATAATCCTGTAAAAATTATATAATATAGTAAGTTAATTGTTTGAGAAGATTTCTAGGATAAGTGAACATATTAGAGATGGCAGGACCGTAATTCTCCTAAAAAGTGAATTGTAGGGCCGTAAATCCCTTATAAAGTGATGGTAGGGCCATAAATCCCCTGTTAAAGAAGAATAAGTTATCGCTGTTTGGTCAACATTTTAATAGCCAAATAAGAGTTTAGAGTTGACTAGGATAACATATTTCCTTGACACTCAAGAAGTATTCTATCGTGGTGGTACGCAGCACTAACGGAGATATCAAATGGGTGAGCCTGGTCTAGATTGCGGTTCTTGTATGCACGGTTCTGGCATGACATGGTACAGGCGGACGTTAGAGTCGGATGATAAGAGGATATGTTGGGAGACGTTTGGAACTAGGATCGAGAGGTGGACGGTGGGTCCATAGGATGAGTTGTATTATTAGTTTGCGGTACAAGTGTACATTTCGAGGTTTTCCTGTCAAGCATAATAATGATAGGTAGTTTCATATAACTATAAGGAAGTTGGCCGATTGTTAGTGTGAGGTTCGATTTTTAGATTGATCCGTTGTGTTAGACAAGAATCTTTAGGTATTGAACTTTAGGAATTCATGGTCACTTGTTACGCATCCTACATTACTTAGGGTTATTTTGAAATTAAATACACTTAATCATCATATATTAAAATTGTTCCCATTCTCTATATTTTTGTTTGAACCATTCCTTTTCCATCTTTTTCCCCACCACAGACGGAAATGGCAATAGGTGATTTTCCCGTTTCGGATACTTGGAGGGAGTTGTCCTTTTTTTGGAGCCAGCTTTACTACATCTTCTCTTCTCGTATCATTTTATCGTAATAGTACAATTATTTTCTTGAATTAGACTTTGATGGATATTTTGCTATGTACGCTATTTTGGATCACATACTGATATTTTTCTAAGGCTATGTTCTCATATTTTCCAAGACTAATATTTTTATATGGTATATACATGTTTTATTCCTTCCACTTTGAGTTTTGAAAGTTTAGTTATCGTTGGATTATATCTTCTTTGTGTTAGTCTCTGAGTTGTTAAAGGTTAAAACCCCGACGGTATAGATTTCTCGACATAACGCTAGATCGAAAGCCACTTTGGGCTTTTCATCCATGTATCCAAAGGTATGGATTTTCACAATTTGTATCGGAGCATAGCTTCAATGTTCCTTAGGATTTAGACCATATGGAGAGAATGAATTTTAAAAGTAAAAAAATAGGTTTTTAAAATAGTTTTCCAAAAACAATTTTCACGGTTTTTCAAAAATGGGCCTTTTTGGAAATAAATACGTTTGAAAGTAATTATTATTCAAATAGATTTTCCAAAGATTTTATACAAGTTGTAATCTCTCTTCATTGTGCCTATGATATCTTCGGTCTATGTTATCTCTCTTATTTGTGCCTAAACTATCTATGAAAAGTTGCTAATCCAATTATTGAAATTCATAGATAGAAGATGGTTGATCATGTAGGTTCAAGCTTTAGCGATGCAGCTGAAGTCCCAGGCATGTACATTCCTATTTGGTTCCATCGATACCTTTAGGCTAGGAGATAGGCCGAGCTTAATCCCGCTAGAGAGACCACAAAAGGAGTAACAGGTGGGGTTCTTGCCCGCTCACCTACTACTCCAAACTTTGCTAAGATATGCAAAGACATTTCTAGTTGTGGAGGCAAGACGTATATGAGGACGGAGTCTTAAGTGCATTCGAGAGCATAGACCCACGCTTGCGAGAGGATATTTGGTCTGATGGGTTTGACTGATATTGTGATGAGGCAATTAGCTACCTATTAGGTAGAGATTTTGAGCCGGCGAGAAGTTATTGAGTCTTTGAATGACGGGGATCATATTTCTTAGGGTAAGTTCCATAATTGGTTGGAGTTGTTTCTTTCTAGGGTAGAGCAAGGTATTTAGTTGGAGAAGTTTATTCATTTAAGCAGGGAGATATGACCATCAAGGAGTACGTGAATCAGATTAATAAACTAGCTAGGTTTCTTATGGAATTGATTAGTAAACCACATAAGAGGGCTCTTAATTTTCTTGAAGGATTGAACCAACCTCTCAAAGATTAGGTTATGAGTCACATTCCAATGGGTGCTCCCTATGAGGGGTTAGTGGAGATGGCTTTGCTCAGTACCGTCTCCAAGAAGCAAGATAAAGAGGAGACTTTGAAGCCTGGAGAGAAAAGGAACCGGAAGAATAAAAAGAAGGAAAGATTTGGATAAAAGGGGAAGATTCAAAAGAAGGAAAAAGTGTAATAAGTTTGGAAAACCAGGGCATTTTGCTAAGGTGTGTAGGTCGAATTGCTCAAACATAAAGTGTTATGACTATGATCAGATTATGCATTTGAGCCAAGCTTGCAAAGAACCACCGAATGCTTTTAGGTTTCTAGTTGCACACTAGGGCAATCCCTAGCTCGAGTGCACAACTAGTGATAGATAGGGGTAAGAAGGTAGTGATCGAAGTTGTGTTGACTCTTTTTGGTTTATTAATTTACACTTTATTTGATACTACGGATTCATATTCTATCATTTCTAGTAGATTTGTTGATGATTTGCACTTACACACTTTATAGTCATGGACCCTTAGTTGCATCAAACCCCATAGGAGAATCGGCTTATTTATCTATGTTATATAGGTGTTTGAATTTTTTTATCTTAGGGGTCGAGTTTGAATATGATGCCTTTGCACTAGATTTTTTGGCTTTGGGTTGATATTAGACATGGATTAGATGATTATATATATGGCTATTATAGATGTGATAGGAGGATCGTCAAGTGGAGCGTGTGCAGTTGGCATAGCTTAGAGATTTACTGCAATCCCCGAAGATCTGTTATGTTGAGCTACCTATATTCATTTTACCTATCACATGACAAGCTTAATATAGTGCCTGTAGTTAGAGATTTCCAAGATACTTTTGCTAAGGTTGCCGATCTCTCACCTTATAGCGAGATTGGGTTTAGGATCTACCTTATTGAGAATGTTGGACCTATTGCTTTACCACTAAGGCAAATGGCTCCAAAGGAAAGATATGAGCTGAATAAGAAAGTTAGTGGGTTGTTGGAAAAGGGTTTTATCAAGTAGAGTATTTTCGAGTGGGCAGCACTAATCATCTTTGCCACCAAGGAGGATGGTCCTGTAAGACTCTGCATCGATTATTAGGAACCAAATTAACTGATGAAGAAGAGTTGTTATTCATTGCCCCTAATAGACAATCTCTTTGATTATCTATTATATAGTTAAAGAAAGAGTAGTCTCATAGATTGACTTGGCTATTGGGTTCCATTAGTGGCTTGTAGCCCAGGACAATATCCAGAAGATGGTGGTCCATACGCCTGATGGACTGAATGAGTGGTTAGTCATACCATTAAGACCGACCAATGCACCCACCTATTTTTCTGATCTGATGAGCCGAGTATTAAGGGGGTTGCTTAAAAATTCTTCATGGTATTTGTGGATGATATTCTTGTACACTCAGGAAGTAAAGAGAAACATGTTTTGCCTTTACGAGAAGTGCTAAGTACCCCCGTGCACATAAGTTGAAGGTGAAGATTTTAAAGTTCCACTTTTGGAGAGAGGAGGTATGCTTTTTAGGACACATCATCTCAGAAAGTGGTTTAGTAGTTGATACCAGTAGTAGCAGTTCAAGATTGGCATTTTTTTAAAGATCACAAGGGATGTGAGATGTTTGCTTAGTTTGGCGGGCTACAATCACAAGTTCATTAAGGGATTCATGAAGATCTCTACCACGCGGATTGGTCTTACCATGAAGAATTTAGTTTTCTTATGGAATGCAATGTGTGAAGATTTTATCGGGTTCGAGGCATTGACTAGCATGCCAATTTTCGTGCTACTAGTGAGGATGAAACCATTTCTAGTTTACACTGACGCTTGTGGAATAGGGTTAGGTGCGATATTGATGTTGGAAGGAAGGGTGGTGAATTATGCGAGTAGACAGCCGAAGACCCACTAGAAGAGAAATCCTACTATTGAACTTGAATTAGTAGCCTCTACCTTTGCTCTTAGGTCATGGTGGCATTATCTTTTAGAGGAGCAGTTTGAGCTATTGACAGATAACAAGTCCTTGGTATATTGTTCTCCTAAGAGGACTTGAACTTGAGTCAGTAAAGGTGGATGGAGTTTTCATCATCATATGACTTTGATATCTCTTATACCCAGGCAAGGGTAATGTCGTGGCAGACACTTTGAGTGGACAGCTTACAGTGTTGAGTCCCTTGTTAAAGGAGTGTAGACGTTTGGAGTATATTGGTACCTTTGATTTTCGACCATCATCAGATATTACCCTGAGACTACAACGGTTTTATATGTTCAACCTACATTGATGGAGCATATTGGACCTAAGCAAAAGGAGGATAAGGAGCTAGTATATATTTTTAAAAGGATTGGTAGAGGAGAGTCATCGAACCATTGAGGCATTATGCCATTGACTCAAGAGGATGGTTACAAAGAGATGGTATGATTTTTGTTCCTCATGTTACAAATTTGATTGATGCGGTACTAGCAAGGTCTCAGCGTTCTAGGATGACAATTCATCCCAGTGGAGACAAAATGTATCGTGACATTAAGCAAGTTTTATATTACCCAGTATGAAGAAGCAAGTAGCGGAGTACATAGCCAGATGTATGACATGCCAAATCTACCTAGGACTAGGAGAGGAAATGAGAGCATCTAGGTCATAGTCTATCTATTGACCAAATGCGCTGATTTCATACCAGTAAGGAGTACTAAGATGGTGGCGTTATTGGTGGCTATGTACGTGAGAGAGGTCCTTTGGTTGCATGAAGTTCCTATTAGCATAGTTAGCGACCAAGTTCCACTTTTGACCAATGAGTTATGTAGACATCTACAGGTGGCTTTGGGGAAAAAGTTGAGTTTGAGTACTTTATATCATCCGTAGACTGGTGAATAGATGGAGAGAGTGAATTGGGTTTTGAAGGACTTGGTATGGATGTGCATTATAGATTTTGGTGGTTCTTGGGAGGATTATTTGTTATCAGTGGAGTTTACCTACAACAGTAGTTATCAAACAATCATTGGAATGACACCTTTCGAGGCGTTGTATGGTAGACCCTATAGACCACTGTCGTGTTGGTGGGATATGGTGGATAAGAATATTCTTGGGCCAAAGATGACAAGGAAGACAATGGATAATGTGGAACTGATTCATAGAAGGATGAAGGCCGCTCAAGATAGACAGAAATCTTTTGCTGATAAGAGATGTACGAAGTTGGAGTTATCAGTGAAAGATATGGTATTCGTGAAGGTTTTAGCACTTATGCGTCTGACGAGATTTGATAGTTCAAGGAAGCTAGCATTGAGATTTATAGGACCCTTCCCTATAATGGCTAGAGTAGGGAGTTGGCATATAGGATAGAGCTTTTAGAGAAGTTGGCAGGGGTACACGACGTTTTCCATGTGTCACACTTGCGGAAGTGCATACACGATACAACTACCGTGGTTGAGCCAAGTCAATAAGTGGAGGTTGAGATTGAGAAAGAGTCACCTTTTCACTATGCATCCACTCATATACTAGAGAAGGGTATAAAGAGACTTCGCAATAAGGAGATCAAGAATGTTAAAGTCCCAGAGGGAGACAACCCAACAGTGAGTACATGGGATCCTAAGGAGAAACGCAACCCACCCAAAATCTTTTCTGGTCTGTTTCCAATTTAATTCTCATAAGTATAGATTTATTATGTGTAGGACATAGGCAGTATAACCATTAGGTAGAGACCATTGGATGTTAGGAATAGTTGTAAACATGTCGATGAGACGTGTTATGGATGATAGATGTTAATGGATGTATATGGAAGTATCACTCGCATTGTGCACTTTTATGCATTAGGACATTATATCCTCTAGGGACACACACACACAGATACCTAGTTGCATATCATTTCTTGATGCTTGGATGCTATTGGATGTTGTGCATATGGATGTTGAATATGAATTATATGGTTGCGCACATATATAGAACTGCAAATATATCTACTTAGGACGTTGCATACATTTAGATGCATCGCCCGAGCAACATGAGGTCGACCGAATTAATAGGCCGCCTACTTTTGCATTAGTATAAATTCACATTCATTTCATGTCACATATATATGTACATGTAGCATTAGAAAAATATTAACGACAATGATTGGTCGCAGATGTAAGTGGAGTAGATGGTTGCAGTTACTAGTTGGTGTGTCTATAAGTTGCTTTTTTCATCCTTAAAGATTTCGGTAACGAAATCCCTTTAAGGGGGAATAATGTAATACCCTAAAAGTCTACACAAAACTTAACAATATTTTAATAGAGATTTAAAAGGAAATTTAATAAAGAAATTTAATTAAGCTAAAATAAGGACATAAAAGAAAATTTTCATAAATTCTATCTACAAAACATGAAACAACCCTAGATTTTTGTATATTATTTAAATTGGAAATTATTTAATTTTTAAGTTATTTTAAATTTGTTTTATTTCAAACATTTCATTTTTAAATATAAATGATGATTATTAAATGATTTATAGTTCAAACCAGTATAATTTGAATATTTTACTGTAAAGTGGATTTCTGGTCAAGCTGTTCAAACTGTGACTTTTAAACTTCAAATTTAAATTATTTAAAATCTTAAATTTTATCTTTTATTATGAAAATATATGTAATAACTTGAAAACTGCTTTTCGTTTCGTTGAAAACGGAGTTAAACTGTAAAAGTTATGTACATTTCAATTTTGAGTGTAATTTGATTTATTTAACAATTTTGTCTATTTTAAATTATATAAATCTTATTTTCTCTGTCATAATTTATTTTAATATGTTATTGTATGTATATTTTTGTATTATAATAATTTTAAAATAAAGTAAACAATTTTCCAAAGTCAATGGTGATTTATTTGTAATTTCTGGACACTGTTTTGGATTTTTAAGAAATTTCTTTAAATCCTTTTCTATTTTCTTTAAATTTAATTTTTTTTCTTATGTCTTAATGGATTATTTTAAGTATATTTTGTCTTTTAATATTTTTTTAAAGTGATGTTATAATTTTTCTAAAGTTTACTGTGTTGATTTCTTCTTTTTAATAAAGGTTGTTTCTTATTTTCTGCTATTTTCTTCATTAAAATTATATTTAAATTTAATTTTTTTTTATTTTGTGAATTTAATTTTATTTCATATTATTATTTATGTTTAAAAATATATTACAAGCTCATATGAATTTTCTAAAATTTATTTCATGTAATTTCAAATTTTCTAGACTAGTTTACTATTATTAGCTATTTTCCTTAGTTTAACTTTATATAATTAATAAATATTATATATAATTTTATATTTTGATAAATTTTCGAAATTTTATCTGGGATTATTATTATTTCCAGAAATATCAAGCTATATAAACAAAATTAAGGAAATTTGAAAGGTTTTAAATGCTTTTGAAACGTAAGTCGTTTCTTTTACCATTTCCTCATTTACTCTTTGACCGTTTTTTTCCCCTCTTTTAGCCATGAATTCCTCCTTCATTTTTCACATGGAGCTCAGATCCATTTCTCATCTAAAAAAAAAGAAAAATATGGCCATGGCATGAAGGAGTTGAGGTAAAAATTATCTTCTTCTTCCTTTGTTTTTCTACTTTTCTATTTTGAATTTTGTACTTGTTCTCACCTTCATAACTTGGATCCTCCTCAACCAGATCTGACCTAACCTCTACCACCCATTTCCTCTGACCATCAACCATCCTACTACCTCTCCATTTCAGGTCGAGACCATCCATGGCAAGGACCACCACAAAATCCACCAAAAACCATCACCTATTGCACTAGCCTAGCCTAGATTATCATCTCCTCCTTCTACCACCATTAGCCACCACTACCTCCACCACTACCACCTCTGACCTGACCTCCACCCTCTGCCACATCACCCACCACCCTCTAGAAATCAGTCCATGACCATAGAGCATGAGGCCGAGCCCAATAGGAGCCAAGATGTGATGATATTTGCTTTGTTTTGTAAAGTGTTGCACCTATATCTTCATCTCCTTTAAACCCATGTAGGCCGACCACTTTGCACCCAAACTAAACCTTAATCCATGGCATAGCTGAGCTTAACCCATCCATAACTGATCCATGTGAAGTTGAGAACAAGTGCAAAGCATTTGACTTTGTTCTGGACATTGATTTCTAGTGTTGTTCAAGTGTTACATTGTTTTGTAACTTATATGTTGTATTGTTTGTTTAAATATTTGAATAAGGAAATTATCTTTGGCTCTCTCAATATCAAATCTTTTTCGTGCCATCGTGCTTTTGAAGATCTTAGTTTGGGTCATTTGTATCGCAATCTCCAGCTCAAACAAGTGAGTACTTCTCATCAGACATTATGTACTTATATAAGTAGTAAATTGACACCCTGTGAATCTGTAGAACTATATGATCATGTTATAACTGCTTATATTATTATCATATGATGTTCACACCTGTTATTACACCTATTATGTTATATGTTACTGTTATTTCATGCTATTCTGTTTATTTTATCTGTCCATCACACTGCAAATTCCCTTTAGATTAGAATCACTATGGGTTGAAATGATACATACCCGAACGGACTTTAGAATAGGGGAAAATCGTTATGGGCTGAAATGATAGGCCTGAACGATTTTCAACTTATTTTATTAACTTGGGAATGCGGGTTTGAAATGATAAAACCCGGATTTTCTTTGTAAATTACGGGTTGAAATGATATATTACCCGTATCACTTTACCTAACGTAGAAAATTATATACAGGCCCGTACTTAAAATATGTTTTTCTAAAAATTTTAAAATATTTTAGAAATTTAATTATTATAATATTTTGATTTAAAATTAAATAAAAATATAATTTTTGTAAAGTATTATTGATTTTCTGGAAATCTATAAATTAAATAAATTATGGAAAAGTTAGAAAATCTGAATGTATGTTATTTTGGAAATTTTGATTTAATTTTTAATGGAATTTAAATTAACTTTGAAATATGATAAATTTATGATATTTTGAATTTAAATTAATTTAAAATGATTTTTAACTTATTAATGATTTTTGAATAAAGTTAAAATGTTAATGAGTGAATATTGAGTTGAATTTGGAAATATAACTTAAATTGGAATTTATGAATTTGGTTTAAAAGTGAAATTTTAATTAAGTTAAATAAAATGAAATTAAGTTATATTTGAAATTTTAAACTTAGGTGTTAAGTTGAAATTTAATGTAATGAATTTAAATTTGACCGTTGCAATTTAATAAGCGAATTATTAATAAATATTGATTTTTGAAAGGAAACTTAACTTTATAAAATCATGAATTTAAGGAAAATTAAACGATGCTTATAAATGTGAAAATGTATGATTTTATAAGTTAAAAATGATTTAAATAAAAACATAAGTGTTTTTGAAATTCTATTGAATATTGGAAGTTAATTAACAGCATTTTTAATACTGTCTTTCGTTAAATTGAATTGTTTTTTAGTGTAACTTTCTGTAGCATTTTCTAAATGCTGTGAAACTTGAATTTTCATTGTTTTAATAAATTTAAGTGCATAAATGAACGTTGAAAAGTTTAAATTTTTGGAATTTAATAATTTAATTATTAAATGTAATAACTTCATTTTTATGATTTAAAACGAAGTAATTTGCTTTAAAATATAACTTTTGATATATTAAATTGATTTGAAATGTGGTACTGAAAGATATGATATTTTGGTATATTGAAATGATTTGAAATGTGGTTTTGAAAAAATATAGCTATTTTGATATATTAAAATGATTTTAAATGTGGTTTTGAAAAGATATGGTATCTTGATATATTAAAATGATCTGAAACGAAGTTTTGAAAGATACGATATTTTGATATTAAAATGATTTGAAAGAAGTTCTGAAAGATATTATATTTTGAAAATGAAGCTCTGAAAGGTTATGATATTTTGATATATTAAAATGATTTGAAAGGAAGTTTTGAAAGGATATGACAATTTAATATATTGAAATGGTTATAAATGACTTGATATTTATTTTGATAAATATTTGAATTGAAGTATATGGTATGATGATATATTGAAATGGTTTTGAAATGATTTAATCTTTATTTTGATAATGATTTGGGTTGAAATGATATTTTATTTTGAAGTATAAAATATTGTTTTAAAGTTATAACTACGGGTTATAATAACCATTGGTTGTTAAAGAGACCGGGATCGGATATTGTCTTATAGCCGGCCAATACCGAAAACCACTTTAACAACTGTGTACACGGTGGAGATTCCAGAATAAAGTAGGATGGTGGCGACGTTCTCGAGGTATATTACGTGGACCCAACTCCCGTGAGTTGGCATATATGACTAAAACAGGAGCTATACTGGGCTACACAAAGGGTCGCACCCTTTCATCGAGCATGCTCCATCGGAAACCATTCTATTACTTTTGTGATTCGATATGTGGCGCCACTTTGATTCGGGGGTATGTCTCGAGGTGGGCGGAAGCTGCTGGCTTGCCGTCACCACCGGTCCGGGAGTGCAAAAGGTGTATCCACCCTGGCATTGCCTCGCGTGCCGTGCCATCTCCTTATAGCGAGCCTACTACGATTTTGGTTTTAAAGATCCGACTGCGTTAAGGTTCACCATCCCCTTAACGCTATTTTCTATATGATTATACTTTACTGATTAGACACTACTGTACATAGCATATATTACTACATAGTAAATAGTTTAACGAATCCTTGGAGGATGGGCGGTCCTAAGCATCTTCTAAGTTACTTGTACCTTTACTACAGTTCACTTGAGTTGGTTTACATTGTATAAGTATGTATGTCCTGACTCGAGTGTTTGCATTTTTATTTACGCTCGGGTCAGCCTGAGTTATTCACCAAAATTGGATTTCCACTTTCTGGAGATTGAAATCGCTGGAGATTATCTACTTGTCAAGTTTTATCTTTTGTGGTCTGTTGTTCCTTTCTGCTCTTGTATTAGTAGACTTCTATGTAGTGAAACTTCCTTTGTACTTTATTTCTTCTGTTGTATTTTATGTAACTCTGATATTTTTATATAGTAGCTTCATGAACTACTATTTCTTTTACTTCCGCTGCATTATTATTACTCTGTGTCTGTGATCTGTGATTTTTATTTACTGTATATTCTGAGATTTGCCAAATTTTTATTTACAATGCGGTATTTTGAGAAATTCAATTCCGACATGAGTGTCTACCTATACACTTATAATGGATGCGAATGGTTGAAAATATCGGGTTGTTACAGTTGGTATCAGAGCTTTGGTAGCTCTAGGCAAAACTCAGCATATGGAGTGAATGTATTTACAGAACCACTATCATTCGAGTTTGAATCTCTTCCTTTTTGACTCGATTCCTTTGAATTTTGGAACATTCCCTACGGTTCCAAAATCCATTCGTGTCCCTCACTATTCATCTTCTTTTGACTCTGGAGTATTCCAAAACTCCGCTTCGAATGATCTTTGAAGTGAGTCGGCGGTCATGCCAATTTCAAATTGAATTGAAAAAAAGGGGGAAAACTCCTTTACAATTAGCATCGATTCACCAGAGATTTATATCCATCCTTGGTTTAGATGCTAATATCTTTTGTTATTCCAAACTTTATCTATTGAGATCGAATGTAGATTTACCCTAGAAAAATCCACATTGATCTTATTCTTTAAGCCACGGTTGACCCGGTAAATGTTGCCCGTGATTTATTTAAGCTTATCCACCTCCCTATTTTGTTATTAAATCATCTTGTCTTTTGTTTCCAACCTATTTTCAAACATTTTGAATTGTACCTGTAAATCTATGTTTTGTTTATATATTGTGTTGTTTGAGTTGTTGATGTTGAGTTGGGTTTCTGATCGATTCGTCTGATCAACGTTATCGATAGGATTTCTAAAACACTTTGACAGAACAAAATGACACAATATTATTTTAAAATTTGGTTAATGAAATAAATTTTGATATATAAGTAAATTTATGAAACTTAATAAACTGATTTAAATTGATTATTTGAAGTGATAATACTTGATTTGGGAACTGAAATGAATTTACAACAAGAAATTTGAGAATTTAATTTCCGATGGTTTCAAACCTTGTGTTTAAGTTTTAAAAGGTTATATTATTTAAAGTGTTTTCGAATAGAAATTTGTTTTCAAAGAACTTGAAAGTTTAAAAATTAGTGCTCCTCTCTTTGTCGCTGGGAAATAATTTCAGTGATGACTGCAGCATCGTCGACATTCATTTTCGAGTTTCGAAGTGAAGAGACCGCTCTGTAGACTTACTACAGCTTTGTTTTGGTAAATCAATTTGATTTGAATTTCTAAAATATGACTTGATCTATAATATATATAGACATATGATTTAAATTTGATTCGATAAATTATGTACATACATTATTTATCTCTAAATGGGTTGAAGAAATCGGAAATTTAATTCTTAAATTTTATTTTAAAGAGTAATTTCAATTATAAAAATAAAATAAATTTTTTGGATGAATATTCAAGCATGAAATGATTTAATTGTATAATACAATTGCATTCAAATATAATTTACCTTAATTTCAAAAGTTAACAATGTAATTGGATAATATACAATATAAAAAGTTTTTTTTAATAAAATTTGAGTGGTTATAACAAATGTTATACACTTAAATTTTAATTATAAAATGATTAACCGAGGTAAATATAATAAAGGGTAATTGAATAACTTACAATAAAATAATGTTAAAAGAACTAAGAATAAAAGAAAGTAGTTATAATAAGTGTAAGCATATTTAACATAAGTGATAAATATATTGAGAGGAATAAATTCAATTTTAATTAGGAATAAGGAAGAATTAAATTTATTAAGTACATTGTGAGTGTAATAAATGATTATTTTTCAAACCCATGGTTTTAAAATTTGTTAATTTAAGATGATTGGATAATAAGATAATGAAATTTGAGATAGTTAACGATTTATTTAACTTATGGAAAAAAAGGGATAAAAAAATTTAAGTTGAAATTTCCATGCTTTCAAATCTATTTCCTTATTTTGTTTTTCAAACTATCTTTTGGTTGTCCTTATCATCCTTATTTTGCTATAGACTGGTATAGGCATCTTTCTATAATCTTTCTATTTAGAAATCTTTCTATAATCTTTGATAATTTGCACCTTGCGAAACTTACCTATAACAACAGTTATCAGATATAATTTCAATCTTCTTGTCATCTTATCTTAATCTTATTTCACTCTATCTTTTTCTGCGCTTTTCCGTACCTCATCCCTTTTCGAGGACGAAAAGTTTTGAGTGGGGGAGAGTGTAACAACCCTAGATTTTTGTATATTATTTAAATTGGACTTTGTTTTATTTTTAAATTATTTTAATTTTTTTTTATTTCAAACATTTCATTTTTAAATATAAATGATGATTATTAAATGATTTATAGTTCAAACCAGTATAATTTGAATATTTTACTTTAAAGTGGATTTCTGGTCAAGCTCTTCAAACTTTGACTTTTAAACTTCAAGTTTAAATTATTTAAAATCTTAAATTTTATCTTTTGTTATGAAAATAGATGTAATAACTTGAACACTGCTTTTCGTTTCGTTGAAAACGGAGTTAAACTGTAAAAGTTATGTACATTTCAATTTTGAGTGTAATTTGATTTATTTAAAAAATTTGTCTATTTTAAATTATATAAATCTTATTTTCTTTGTCATACTTTATTTTAATATGTTATTTTATGTATATTTTTGTATTATAATAATTTTAAAATGAAGTAAACAATTTTCGAAAGTCAACGGTGATTTATTTGTAATTTTTGGACACTGTTTTGGATTTTTAAGAAATTTCTTTAAATCTTTTTCTATTTTCTTTAAATTTAATTTTTTTCCTTATGTGTTAATGGGTTATTTTAAGTATATTTTGTCTTTTAATATTTTTTATAATGATGATATAATTTTTCCAAAGTTTACTGTGTTGATTTTTTTTTTTAAAAAAGGCTGTTTCTTATTTTCTGCTATTTTCTTCATTAAAATTATATATATATTTTTTTATTTTGTGAATGTACTTTTATTTTATATTATTATTTATGTTTAAAAATATATTACAAGCTCATATGAATTTTCTAAAATTTATTTCATGTAATTTAAAATTTTCTAGACTAGTTTACTATTTTTAGCTATTTTCCTTAATTTAACTTTATATAATTAATAAATATTATATATAATTTTATATTTTGATAAATTTTCGAAATTTTATCTGGGATTATTATTATTTCCAGAAATATCAACTTATATAAACAAAATTAAGGAAATTTGAAAGGTTTTAAAAGCGTTTGAAACGTAAATCGTTTCTTTTACCGTTTCCTCATTTACTCTTTAACCGTTTTTTTCTCTTTTATCCGTGACTTCCTCCTTCATTTTTCACATGGATATCAGATCCATTTTTCATCTAAAAAGAAAAAGAAAAATACGCCCACGGCTTGAAGGAGTTGAGGTAAAAATTATTTTTTTGTTCCTTTGTTTTTCTACTTTTCTATTTTGAATTTTGTACTTGTTCTCACCTTCATAACTTGGCTCCTCCTCAACCAGATCTGACCTGACCTCAACCACCCCTTTCCTCTGACCATCACCCATCCTACTACCTCTCCATTTCAGGTCGAGACCATCCATGGCAAGGACCACCACAAAATCCACCAAAAACCATCACCTATTGCACTAGCCTGGCCTAGTTTATCATCTCCTCCTTCTACCACCATTAGCTGCCACTACCTCCTCCACCACCACCTCTAACCTGACCTCCACCCTCTGCCACATCACCCACCACCCTCTGGAAATCAGGCCATGACCATAGAGCATGAGGACGAGCCCAATAGGAGCCAAGATGTGATGATATTTGCTTTGTTTTGTAAAGTGTTGCACCTATATCTTCATCTCCTTTAAACCCATGTAGGCCGACCACTTTGCACCCAAACCGGACCTTAATCCATGGCATAGCCGAGCTTAACCCATCCATAACTGATCCATGTGAAGTTGAGAACAAGTGCAAAGCATTTGACTTTGTTCTGGACATTGATTCCTAGTGCTGTTCAAGTGTTACATTGTTTTGTAACTTATATGTTGTATTGTTTGTTTAAATATTTGAATGAGGAAATTATCTTTGGCTCTGTCAATATCAAATCTTTGTCATGCCATCGCGCTTTTGAAGTTCTTAGTTTGGGTCATTTGTATCGCAATCTCCAGCTCAAACAAGTGAGTACTTCTCACCAGACATTATATACTTATATAAGTAGTAAATTGACACCCTGTGAATCTGTAGAACTATATGATCATGTTATAACTGCTTATATTATTATCATATGATGTTCACACCTGTTATTACACCTATTATGTTATATGTTACTGTTATTTCATGCTATTCGGTTTATTTTATATGTCCATCACACTACAAGTTCCCTTTAGATTAGAGTCACTATGGGTTGAAATGATACATACCCGAACGGACTTTAGAATAGAGGAAAATCGTTATGGGCTGAAATGATAGGCCGGAACAATTTCAAACTTATTTTATTTACTTTGGACTGCGGGTTTGAAATGATAAAACCCGGATTTTCTTTGTAAATTACGGGTTGAAATGATATATTACCCGTATCACTTTACCAAGCGTAGAAAATTATATACAGGCCCGTAGTTAAAATATGTTTTACTAAAAAATTTAAAATATTTTGGAAATTTAATTATTATAATATTTTTATTTAAAATTAAATAAAAATACAATTTTTGTAAAGTGTTATTGATTTTCTGGAAATCTATAAGTTAAATAAATTATGGAAAAGTTAGAAAATCTGAATGTAAGTTATTTTGGAAATTTTGATTTAATTTTTAATGGAATTTAAATTAACTTTGAAATATGACAAATTTATGATATTTTGAATCTACTTTAATTTAAAATGATTTTTAACATATTAATGATTTTTGAATAAAGTTAAAACGTTAATGAGTGAATATTGAGTTGAATTTAGAAATATAACTTAAATTGGAATTTATGAATTTGGTTTAAAAGTGAAATTTTAATTATGTTAAATAAAATGGAATTAAGTTATATTTGAAATTTTAAACTTAAGTGTTAAGTTGAAATTTAATGTAATGAATTTAAATTTGAATGTTGAAATTTAATAAGTGAATTATTAATAAATATTGATTTTTGAAAGGAAACTTAAATTTATAAAATCATGAATTTAAGGAAAATTAAATGATGCTTATAAATGTGAAAATGTATGATTTTATAAGTTAAAAATGATTTAAATAAAAACATAAGTGTTTGTGAAATTCTATTGAATATTCGAAGTTAATTAACAGCATTTTTAATACCGTCTTTTGTTAAATTGAATTGTTTTTGAATGTTACTTTCTGTAGCATTTTCTGAATGCTGCGAAACTTGAATTTTCATTGTTTTAATAAATTTAAGTGCATAAATAAAAATTGAAATTTTTAAATTTTTGGAATTTGATAATTTAATTATTATGTAATAACTTCATTTTTATGATTTCAAATGATGTAATTTGTTGAAATATAACTTTTGATATATTAAATTGATTTGAAATGTGGTTTTGAAAAAATATAGCTATTTTGATATATTAAAATGATTTTAAATGTGGTTTTGAAAAGATATGGTATCTTGATATATTAAAATGATTTGAAACGAAGTTTTGAAGGATATGATATTTTGATATTAAAATGATTTGAAAGAAGTTCTGAAAGATATGATATTTTGAAAATGAAGCTCTGAAAGGTTATGATATTTTGATATGTTAAAATGATTTGAAAGGAAGTTTTTAAAGGATATGATAATTTAATATATTGAAATGGTTAGAAATGACTTGATATTTATTTTGATAAATATTTGAATTGAAGTATATGGTATGATGATATATTGAAATGGTTTGGAAATGATTTAATCTTTATTTTGATAATGATTTGGGTTGAAATGATATTTTATTTTGAAGTATAAAATATTGTTTTAAAGTTATAACTACGGGTTATAATAACGATTCGTTGTTAAAGAGACCGGGATCGGATATTGTCTTATAGCCGGCCAATACCGAAAACCACTTTAACAACTGTGTACGCGGTGGAGATTTCAGAATGAAGTAGGATGGTGGAGACGTTCTCGAGGTATATTACGTGGACCCAACTCCCCTGAGTTGGCATATATGACTAAAACAGGAGCTATACCGGGCTACACAATGGGTCGCACCCTTTCATCGAGCATGCTCCATCGAAAACCATTCTATTACTTTTGTGATTCGATATGTGGCGCCACTTTGATTCGGGGGTATGTCTCGAGGTGGGCGGAAGCTGCTGGCTTGCCGTCACCACCGGTCCGGGAGTGCAAACGGTGTATCCACCCAGACATTGCCTCGCGTGTCGTGTCATCTCCTTATAGCGAGCCCACTACGATTTTGGTTTTAAAGATCCGACCGCGTTAAGGTTCACCATCCCCTTAACGATATTTTCTATATGATTATACTTTACTGATGAGACACCACTGTATATAGCGTATATTACTACATAGTAAATAGTTTAACGGATCATTAGAGGATGGACGGTCCCAAGCATCTTCTAAGTTACTTGTACCTTTACTACAGTTCACTTGAGTTGGTTTACATTGTATAAGTATGTATGTCCTGACTCGAGTGTTTGTATTTTTATTTACGCTCATGTCAGCCTGAGTTATTCACAGATTTGGATTTCCACTTTTTGGAGATTGAAATCGCTGGAGATTATCTACTTGTCAAGTTTTATCTTTTGCGGTCTGTTGTTCCTTTCAGCTCTTGTATTAGTAGACTTCTATGTAGTGAGACTTCCTTTGTACTTTATTTCTTCTGTTGTATTTTATGTAACTCTGATATTTTTATATAGTAGCTTCATGAACAACTATATCTTTTACTTAAGCTGCATTATTATTACTCTGTGTCTGTGATCTGTGATTTTTATTTACTTTATATTCTGAGATTTGCTAAATTTTTATTTACAATGCGGTATTATGAGCAATTCAATTCCGGCATGAGCGTCTACCTATACACTTATAATGGATGCGAATGGTTGAAAATATCGGGTTGTTACAGTTGGTATCAGAGCTTTGGTAGCTCTAGGCAATACTCAGCATATGGAGTGGATGTATTTACAGAACCACTATCATTCGAGTTTGAATCTCTTCCTTTATGACTCGATTCCTTTGAATTTTGGAACATTCCCTACGGTTCCAAAATCCATTCGTGTCCCTCACTATTCATCTTCTTTTGACTCTGGATTATTCCAAAACTCCGCTTCGAATGATCTTTCAAGTGAGTCGGCGGTCACGCCAATTTCAAATTGAATTGAAAAAAAAAGGGGAAAACTCCTTTACAATTAGCATCGATTCACCAGAGATTTATATCTATCCTTGGTTTAGATGCTAATATCTTTTGTTATTCCAAACTTTATCTATTGAGATAGAATGTAGATTTACCCTAGAAAAATCCACATTGATCTTATTTTTTAAGCCACGGTTGACCCGGTAAATGTTGCCCGTGATTTATTTAAGCTTATCCACCTTCCTTTTTTGTTATTTAATCATCATGTCCTTTGTTTCCAACCTATTTTCAAACATTTTGAATTGTACCTGTAAATCTATGTTTTGTTTATATATTATGTTGTTTGAGTTGTTGATGTTGAGTTGGATTTCTGATCGATTCGTCTGATCAACGCTATCGATAGGATTTCTAAAACACTTTGACATAACAAACTGACACAATATTATTTTAAAATTTGGTTAATAAAATAAATTTTGATATATAAGTAAATTTATGAAACTTAATAAACTGATTTAAATTGATTATTTGAAGTGATAATACTTGATTTGGGAACTGAAATGAATTTAGAACAAGAAATTTGAAAATTTAATTTCCGATGGTTTCAAACCTTGTGTTTAAGTTTTAAAAGGTTATATTATTTAAAATATTTTCGAATAGAAATTTGTTTTCAAAGAACTTGAAAGTTTAAAAATTAGTGCTCCTCTCTTTGTCGCTGGGAAATAATTTCAATGATGACTACAGCATCGTCGACATTCATTTTCGAATTTCGAAGTGAAGAGACCGCTCTATAGACTTACTACAGCTTTGTTTTGGTAAATCAATTTGATTTGAATTTCTAAAATATGACTTGATCTATAATATATATAGACATATGATTTTAATTTGATTCGATAAATTATGTACATACATTATTTATCTCTAAATGGGTTGAAGAAATCGGAAATTTAATTCTTAAATTCTATTTTAAAGAGTAATTTCAATTATAAAAAGAAAATAAATTTTTGGATGAATATTCAAGCATGAAATGATTTAATTATATAATACAATTGCATTCAAATATAACTTACCTTAATTTCAGAAGTTAACAATGTAATTGGATAATATACAATATAAAAAGATTTTTTTAATAAAATTTGAGTGGTTATAATAAATATTATACACTTAAATTTTAATTATAAAATGATTAACAGAGGTAAATATAATAAAGGGTAATTGAATAACTTACAATAAAATAATGTTAAAAGAACTAAGAATAAAAGAAAGCAGTTATAATAAGTGTAAGCATATTTAACATAAGTGATAAATATATTGAGAGGAATAAATTCAATTTCAATTAGGAATAAGGAAGAATTAAATTTATTAAGTACATTGTGAGTGTAATAAATGATTATTTTTCAAACCCATGGTTTTAAATTTTGTTAATTTAAGATGATTGGATAATAAGATAATGAAATTTGAGATAGTTAACGATTTATTTAACTTATGAAAAAAAAGGGGAAAAAAATTTTAAGTTGAAATTTCCATGCTTTCAAGTCTATTTCCTTATTTTGGTTTTCAAACTATCTTTTGGTCGTCCTTATCATCCTTATCTTGCTATAGACTGGTATAGGCATCTTTCTATAATCTTTGATAATTTGCACCTTGCGAAACTTACCTATAACAACAGTTATCAGATACAATTTCAATCTTCTTGTCATCTTATCTTAATCCTATTTCACTCTATCTTTTTCTGTGCTTTTCCGTACCTCATCCCATTTCGAGGACGAAAAGTTTTGAGTGGCGGAGAGTGTAACAACCCTAGATTTTTGTATATTATTTAAATTAGACTTTATTTTATTTTTAAATTTTTTTTATTTCAAACATTTCATTTTTAAATATAAATGATGATTATTAAATGATTTATAGTTCAAACCAGTATAATTTGAATATTTTACTGTAAAGTGGATTTCTGGTCAAGCTGTTCAAACTATGACTTTTAAAATTCAAATTTAAATTATTTAAAATCTTAAATTTTATCTTTTATTATGAAAATAGATGTAATAACTTGAACACTTCTTTACGTTTCGTTGAAAACGGAGTTAAACTGTAAAAGTTATGTACATTTCAATTTTGAGTGTAATTTGATTTATTTAAAAAATTTGTCTATTTTAAATTATATAAATCTTATTTTCTTTGTCATACTTTATTTTAATATGTTATTATATGTATATTTTTGTGTTATAATAATTTTAAAATGAAGTAAACAATTTTCCAAAGTCAATGGTGATTTATTTGTAATTTCTGGACACTGTTTTGGATTTTTAAGAAATTTCTTTAAATCTTTTTCTATTTTCTTTAAATTTAATTTTTTTTCTTATGTGTTAATGGGTTATTTTAATTATATTTTGTGTTTTAATATTTTTTTAAAGTGATGTTATAATTTTTCCAAAGTTTACTATGTTGATTTCTTTTTTAAAAAAAAGGCTGTTTCTTATTTTCTGCTATTTTCTTCATTAAAATTATATTTAAATTTAATTTTTTTTATTTTGTGAATGTACTTTTATTTTATATTATTATTTATGTTTAAAAATATAGTACAAGCTCATATGAATTTTCTAAAATTTATTTCATGTAATTTCAAATTTTTTTAGACTAGTTTACTATTTTTAGCTATTTTCCTTAATTTAACTTTATATAATTAATAGATATTATATATAATTTTATATTTTGATAAATTTTCGAAATTTTATTTGGCATTATTATTATTTCCAAAAAAATCAAGTTATATAAACAAAATTAAGGAAATTTGAAACGTTTTAAACGCTTTTGAAACGTAAGTCGTTTCTTTTACCGTTTCCTCATTTACTCTTTGACCGTTTTTTTTTTCCTCTTTTAGCCGTGACTTCCTCCTTCATTTTTCAAATGGATCTCAGATCCATTTCTCATCTAAAAAAAAGAAAAATACGGCCACGGCTTGAAGGAGCTGAGGTAAAAATTATTTTCTTCTTCCTTTGTTTTTCTACTTTTCTATTTTGAATTGTGTACTTGTTCTCACCTTCATAACTTGACTCCTCCTCAACCAGATCTGACCTGACCTCTACCACCCCATTTCTCTGACCATCACCCATCCTACTACCTCTCCATTTCAGTTCGAGACCATCCATGGCAAGGACCACCACAAAATCCACCAAAAACCATCACCTATTGCACTAGCCTAGCCTAGTTTATCATCTCCTCCTTCTACCACCATTAGCCGCCACTACCTCCACCACCACCACCTATGACCTGACCTCCACCCTCTTCCACATCACCCACCACCCTCTGGAAATTAGGCCATGACCATAGAGCATGAGGCCGAGCCCAATAGGAGCCAAGATGTGATGATATTTGCTTTGTTTTGTAAAGTGTTGCACCTATATCTTCATCTCCTTTAAACCCATGTAGGCCGACCACTTTGCACCCAAACCAGACCTTAATCTATGGCATAGCTGAGCTTAACCCATCCATAACTGATCCATGTGAAGTTGAGAACAAGTGCAAAGCATTTGACTTTGTTCTGGACATTGATTTCTAGTGTTGTTCGAGTGGTACATTGTTTTGTAACTTATATGTTGTATTGTTTGTTTAAATATTTGAATAAGGAAATTATCTTTGGCTCTCTCAATATCAAATCTTTGTCGTTCCATCGTGCTTTTGAAGATCATAGTTTGGTTCATTTGTATCGCAATCTCCAGCTCAAACAAGTGAGTACTTCTCACCAGACATTATGTACTTATATAAGTAGTAAATTGACATCCTCTGAATCTGTAGAACTATATGATCATGTTATAACTGCTTATATTATTATCATATGATGTTCACACCTGTTATTACACCTATTATGTTATATGTTACTGTTATTTCATTCTATTCTGTTTATTTTATCTGTCCATCACATTGCAAGTTCCCTTTAGATTAGAATCACTATGGGTTGAAATGATACATATCCGAACGGACTTTAGAATAGGGGAAAATCGTTATGGGATGAAATGATAAGCCTGAACGATTTTCAACTTATTTTATTTACTTGGGACTGCGGGTTTGAAATGATAAAACTCAAATTTTCTTTGTAAATTACGGGTTGAAATGATATATTACCCGTATCACTTTACCTAGCGTAGAAAATTATATACAGGCCCGTAGTTAAAATATGTTTTTCTAAAAATTTTAAAATATTTTAGAAATTTAATTATTATAGTATTTTGATTTAAAATTAAACAAAAATATAATTTTTGTAAAGTATTATTGATTTTCTGGAAATCTATAAGTTAAATAAATTATGGAAAAGTTAGAAAATCTGAATGTAAGTTATTTTGGAAATTTTGATTTAATTTTTAATAGAATTTAAATTAACTTTGAAATATGATAAATTTATGATATTTTGAATTTAAATTAATTTAAAAGGTTTTTAACATATTAATGATTTTTGAATAAAATTAAAATGTTAATGAGTGAATATTGAGTTGAATTTGGAAATATAACTTAAATTGGAATTTATGAATTTGGTTTAAAAGTGAATGTAACTTTCTGTAGCATTTTCTAAATGCGGTGAAACTTGAATTTTCATTGTTTTAATTAATTTAAGTGCATAAATGAACGTTGAAAAGTTTAAATTTTTGGAATTTAATAATTTAATTATTAAATGTAATAAATTCATTTTTATGATTTAAAATAAAGTAATTTGTTTTGAAATATAACTTTTGATATATTAAATTGATTTGAAATGTGGTACTGAAAGATATGATATTATGGTATATTGAAATGATTTGAAATGTGGTTTTGAAAAAATATATCTATTTTGATATATTAAAATGATTTGAAATGTGGTTTTGAAAAGATATGGTATCTTGATATATTAAAAATATTTGAAATGAAGTTTTGAAAGATATGATATTTTGATATTAAAATGATTTGAAAGAAGTTCTGAAAGATATGATATTTTGAAAATGAAGCTCTAAAATGTTATGATATTTTGATATATTAAAATGATTTGAAAGGAAGTTTTGAAAGGATATGATAATTTAATATATTGAAATGGTTAGAAATGACTTGATATTTATGTTGATAAATATTTGAATTGAAGTATATGGTATGATGATATATTGAAATGGTTTGGAAATGATTTAATCTTTATTTTGATAATGATTTGGGTTGAAATGATATTTTATTTTGAAGTATAAAATATTGTTTTAAAGTTATAACTATGGGTTATAATAACGATTGGTTGTTAAAGAGACCGGGATCGGATATTGTCTTATAGCCGGCCAATACCGAAAACCACTTTAACAACTATCGTGGTGGAGATTCCAGAATGAAGTAGGATGGTGCGACGTTCTCGAGGTATATTACGTGGACCCAACTCCCGTGAGTTGGCATATATGACTAAAACAGGAGCTATACCGGGCTACACAAAGGGTCGCACCCTTTCATCGAGCATGCTCCATCGGAAACCATTCTATTACTTTTGTGATTCGATATGTGGCGCCACTTTGATTCGGGGGTATGTCTCGAGGTGGGCGGAAGCTGCTGGCTTGCCGTCACCACCGGTCCGGGAGTGCAAACGGTGTATCCACCCTGGCATTGCCTCCCGTGCCGTGTCATCTCCTTATAGCGAGCCCACTACGATTTTGGTTTTAAAGATCCGACCGCGTTAAGGTTCACCATCCCCTTAACGCTATTTTCTATATGATTATACCTTACTGATTAGACACTACTGTATATAACGTATATTACTACATAGTAAATAGTTTAATGGATCCTTAGAGGATGGGCGGTCCCAAGCATCTTCTAATTACTTGTACCTTTACTACCGTTCACTTAAGTTGGTTTACATTGTATAAGTATGTATGTCCTGACTCGAGTGTTTGTATTTTTATTTACGCTCGAGTCAGCCTGAGTTATTCACAGATTTGGATTTCCACTTTCTGGACATTGAAATCGCTGGAGATTATCTACTTGTCAAGTTTTTCTTTTGCAGTCTGTTGTTCCTTTCAGCTCTTGTATTACTAGACTTCTATGTAGTGAGACTTCCTTTGTACTTTATTTCTTCTGTTGTATTTTATGTAACTCTGATATTTTTATATAGTAGCTTCATAAACTACTATTTCTTTTACTTCCGCTGCATTATTATTACTCTGTGTCTGTGATCTGTGATTTTTATTTACTGTATATTCTGAGATTTGCCAAATTTTTAATTACAATGCGGTATTTTGAGAAATTCAATTCCGGCATGAGTGTCTACCTATACACTTATAATGGATGCGAATGGTTGAAAATATCGGGTTGTTACAAAACATGCACCATTTTGTTCGTAGTGATTTTTCGGGTGACATTCGTAGCGATTTTCCATACAATTTTCATATGTAACACTTTTTAATCCAAGTTAGTATGAGAGAATCACAAGGATTAGAATGAGTTTGAAATTTAAAACATAAAAATTAAAAATAAAGATAGCCTTGGGTTGATCTAAGAGGACGCTTGGCCGACTAGTAGTAGTTGACCTAAGCCTAGGGTCGGTCAACTCGAGATGGGGTAAAATCATGTGATTACGAATTGTAATGGCATGTTTCAATGACTTGGATTCTTTGCTTGCTCGAGAAGAGTTAGACGAATGATCTTGATGAAAACTTGGTTGATCTAATGGTCTTAACCCTAACTCTAACTCTATAAATTTGTAACTAATGAAATCCTAATTCTCTAATGAAAGCGTACAATAACAATACTGTCAAAGTTTCCCTAAACCCTAATTTTCATAAACCCTTAAATCAAACCCTAACAATCTAAGAGGCAAGAGCAAGTAATCAAAAGAGAACTAAGGCGATCTAGGGAAGGATTATCGATTGGATGCCAAATTATAAAGTGTGAGAACTTAGGCTAGAGGTAAGTGGGAAAAATTTGATAATTTGATTAGTGCAATTAAATTTAAACTATTATAATTGATTTAGGATGTTAGAACCCTAGAATTGAACCATTTAACTTAAATTTGAAATTGTCTGAACAGTAATTTGATCCTTAAAACCTTACATCAATTTATAGCTATTGGAAATTGATTAATGAAATAAAACCCTTGTTTAATGTGAAACTTTCAACCCAAATCACAAACCCTATATTTGATTGAAACAAAGAAATTAAAGTAGATAAGTAGAGATTAGGGCTAACTAAAATTACTAATCAATGTAATTTAAATAACGGATTAATCGACGGAAAAGGAAAACAAAACCAAAATTTTAATGTGCAAATAGTCGACTTGGATTGCCAGGGGTCAATCGGTAGCGGTCAACATAGAGGACATCTTGGCTTGACCAGGAGGAAGAAAATTTGCAGATCTTGAACCATGGCTAAGGCCTAAGTTAAACATACAAATTATATAATGTCATACAAAATTATATAATATGGTAAATTAATTGCTTGAGCCTATTTCTAAGCTAAGTAAACATACCAGAGATGGTAGGACCGTAAATCGCCTATCAAGAGAATTATAGGGCCATAAATATTTTATAAAAAGATGGTAGGACTGTAAATCCCCTATCAAGGAGAATAGGTCATCACAGTTTGGGTTTCGGTTAAGTGCCCAAATAAGAGTTGAGAGTTGAGAAGGACAACATATTTTGTAGAAAATCAAGAAGTATTCCGTTGTGGTGGTGTGCAGCATTTATGGGGATACAAATTGGTGAGCTCGGTCCTAATGAGAGTTTTTGTACGTATGGTTCTGGCACAACATGGCATAGGTGGACGCCAAAGCATGATAATAAGAAGCTAATATAGGCGATGTTGGGCACCAAAACCAAGAGGTAGATAGTTGGTGCATATGATGAGTCGCATTATTTGTTTGCAGTCAAGTGTGCACTTCTGGGTTACCCTCTCGAGCATAGTAGTGATAGGTATTTTCAAATAACTCTAAGGAAGTTGGTCGGTTGTTAATGTGAGGTTCGATTTCTAGTTTGACCCATTGTGTTAGATATAATCCTTAGGCATTGGACCTTTGGAATTCATGGATATTTGTTACGCATCCTACAACACTCAGAGTAGTTTTAAAGTTAATTAGACTTAGTCATCACATATTAAACATGTTCACATTCACCAAAATTTTGTCTGATCCATTCATTTTCCATCTTTTTTGCTGCCACAGGTAGAGAGGAAAGTAGGTGATTTTCCCATTTTGGATACTTAAAGAGGGAAGTACTTTTCTTGGCGTCTGCTTTACTACAACTTCTCTTTTTGTACCATTTTATCATATCAGAAAAGTTATTTATTTGTATCATACTTTGAGGGATATCTTACTATGTACTCTATTCTGGATCATGTACTTATATTTTTCTAAGACTATGATTTGATATTTTCTGAGACTCATATTTTTCTGTGATATATACATGTTTTCTTACTTCTGGTATGAGTTCTAAAAGTTTAGTTATCATTAGATTGTATCTTCTTGTGTTAATATTTGAATTGTTAAATTTTAAAATCCTGACAATCACATTTCTCAGCACGATGTGAGGTCAAAAGCCATTGAGCTTTGATTCGATGTGTCGGGAGATGCAGGTTGCCACAAACCTATGCGGAGTGTCTTTATAATCCAGTCCAACGTGTATCTATTTGTTTTGATGCACTTTCAGCATTCTTGTTTGCTTGTTGTTATGTACATATTTCATGCACACTTTAAATAAGTTTTCTGTAGTGTAGGCCTATTGATTGTCTTCATAGGAAATTCCAGTATTCATTGCTTGCACTTTGTTGTATGATCGATAGTCACGTTTATCTATTAGCAAGATTAGTTCCTCGTTGGTGATAGATATCCAGAGCCAAATGTCGACCATGAACTAACTACGCAGATATTATGTCCTGGGTCTCGATAGGTCTGGTTCTTTATAGCCGTCCTAAAAGCTTGTGCTCGATCGCCAATGGTAGACATCCAGTTAGGGTCACTTTGGTCTACCATTCATTGGCTAGAAGTTTGAGTCGATCGTAGGCTATGGACACCCAAATAGGGATTCCCTCTGGTCCACCACTACTAGCTAGAATTTTTGGTCCATCATCGATCGTAGGCACCAGAATAATAATCTCTCTAGTCCACCACTACCGACAAGTAGTTTGAGCCGATCTTCAGCTATGGACACCTAAATAGAGATCTCTTCGGTCCACCACTATTGGCTAAGAAGGTTGATTTGTCCAAGCTTTCAATGATCCGTTATAGCTATTTGTCCAAGATTTCCATTATGCGCCAAAGTTTGGTGCCCCACGGTATGCAGCAGCCTTTCTTGTATAGTACTAGGAATTAAGGACTTTATTTAGCATGAGATAGTGGTACATGCGGTGGTTTTATAGCATTAGTTTTCTATCATGGTTTTGCATGCCTTATCTATGCTGTTCGGTAAGAATACTATGATTGGAAGTACACATCCAAAATCTATGTTGTTGTAATAGTTGTTGTGCCAAAATGAAACAGAGGTTTTTTAGCACTTACTTTTTTCCCGGATACTGCTTCGTCTATGATGATGAGAATGTAGGCTCCATTATTTAGATCCCTACCGATATAATCTACCCCGGATCAGGTAAGGTACCACCAGGCAAAGGGGAAATTCACTATAGGAGTAGGCTTCCTTCCTGGAGCGGGCGATGCTCTATGCTAGAGTTGTATTGTTTCACCGCTTTTTGCCAGAGCACCATGGCTTTCAATGCAGCCTCATCCCGCTTCCCCTCGATCTGATCCAGGGACATGTTTACCAATTCCTCATTCTCCTCTGAGTTATAGTGAATTATCCTATGAGATGAGACCGTTGTTTAGATTGGAAGAATAACCAATAAATTGTAGGCCAAAGCAAAGGGAGTATATCCTATTGTATTATCATGGGAGATGCGATATGTATAAAGTCCAATAATAGCTCATCCATCTGAGTACCCTTATAAATTTTCAAATACTCCTTTTTAAGAGTTTTTAGAACCTTGCTAAGTTCAATCAATCCATTAGCCTATGATTGAGTCACTGTAGGAAAGCTTATCCTGATTTCATGCCGCCGATAGAAGTTAGAAAATTCTTGACTATCGAACTACCATCCATTGTCCAAGGTCATCTGAAGTTGAACTCTATTCTTGATAAATTAATCTGCAACCGCAGTTGCACACTCGATTACACCTATAGCTGTTGGAAGTTCTCCATTTTAGATTAATGCCTATGAGATTTCCTTTCCAAAGGTCAACCCCTAGAGTGATCTCTTCTACTTCCTTGTTGTGTGTTATCTAATATTTCCATAGCTTCTCTTGCATTCATCCACCTTAGCAGCAGCTTAGTTAAAGCTCTTTTGTATAAGTTGTCATACCGTATAGTGTACCCGGTCACCTTACACATAACCTTACTTTCTTCACTCACCTAAGGGTGAAGTTTTTACTAAAGCCAATCCAAAAGTGATTTATTTCATAGGCAAGCAAATTTTTCCTAAATCGTCGGCATCTCAATTTTCCTCCCGTGGGATATGTTTAATAACATAGGATTTGTGCTTATTAAGCAAAGCCTTTCCCTATTTCTTTTTAAGTAGGATCCTAATAATTCTCTATTGACTTAGAACCCCCAAAATGCTTGATTCACAGTCATTTGTAGGTCACTATGGATACATAATATCCAAATTCCTATTTGTTTTGGTATTCCCAATTCCGTTATTAATGTACTATACTTTATCGTTCAATAGATCAATCTAACCCATAGGAGTCAAAACATTCATTCTTGCCCATCCGTTAGTATTTTTTCACTCCCATGAGTGTTGCATAGTCATGTGGCATGGTGTTACTTATGCCTTAGGTATTTTTGTTAAATATCATTTGAAATTTATTTATAAAGTAAGTCATACATTTGGATTATTCTCCCCATGCACTATGGAAGTGTTCTGTGTCATGCTTCATAGTCATACAAAGCTAACTCTATGTCTAGCACTTTTTCAGAAGATTATGTCCATCGTCTCTAGAGATGTCTGGTCACTTCTATGGAAGTGTTATAATTACACTCTACTATCTCTGAAGGAGATGAACCTAGTCTCACATTGTCTTTGATTGAGTTGTATATGCCTTTGGGACTAGAAAATTTATGGTCCACTATTAGATTACTCAATTCTTCACAATTTTCATGCACATCTCTTCGAATATCTTGTTAGAGGACATGTTATACTGTCTATGGAAGATCCAACACCGTGCCATCGAGCATGACTTACACTCTTTTGTGTAGGGACTTATTTCTATTGAGGTACCGTGGTCTAGAATTTATGGCATTCTCGGTAGAGTTACCTTAATGTTTTAACCTAGAGTACACTTGCGAGATATGTTTATATTCATTGGTCTCATGACCATAAACCTTATGGAACACGAGGTATTTGTTGGGTTTTCATCTCTATCACATTTAATTCTCTATCTTCAATTTTCTATGGTCAATAGTTGTCATAATAGCAAGATTAATTCTTTTAGAAGTCTACATAAGCTATGAACGTAGAAACTTTCCCTGTCTCCTGAAGTGTTTATTTTCTTCAGTCCTTTTATCCATCTTTTGCACACCCGAATCCTGAGGCTTTTTGCCTCCAATACGGTTGACATTTGTCGGTCCTGCCTGGATATTAGAATTCTCCAAGAGCGTAATATGTAGGCCCGGTAGTATAAGTCCTCAAAATTGCAGTAAGATTATTCTTATGTTCGTTGTATGACTCCGTCTTCCTATTAGTTCCTTAAGATATAACCAGAAGGACAATCCATTTATTAAGTTACGCATAATTGCTGCTATAATGCTTAATCATGGAAGATTGTTCTGTGAGTTTTATTTACCCTTTAACTTCTTTCGTAATGCCTTCTGCTTCCATATGCTGAATGTGGCACCTTAATTATGTTCAATGGTTGGTTGTTCTAGCATATTACTAATTATCAGGGCCATAAAACTCAAGTGTTGACTGCATATCTAATGTTCCTAGTGAACTTATTTTGGCTCACCTCGCCAAGCTTGGTCTCCTTCTCTACTCGCCTAACAATCAATGCATTAGCTCGATGACTCAAACCTTCTTCATTGGGGGACTACCGTAGCTTACATGGTAGGACACATCACGCCTACCTATGCAATTGATTAACCACCTATGTACCACTCGGTACGAACTTAGGCACTCCTTTTCCAGCCACTAAGTTTGTGGTTCTAACATCAACATTGACTTTTGATGAGACATCCTCCTTTGTTCTGGCATGGACGATGCCATTGGTCTATTACTAATTAGTTTTGCATCAGGTTGTTTTGGTTTAAGCCCTGGCCGATTTAGTTAATGAAATTCCAAATTCCCAAGACTCCTTCCTGTCCTACCCGCTCCCTTGCATGCATTCTTGATGGGCTGTAAGCAGAATTCCAGATTTGTTTTCCCTTGACCTGTGTTGGTCATATTTGCTCGAGGGTCAAAGGAATGCTTCATTACCGTGGAATACTTGGCTACGAAAGGAGCGAACATGTCTTCCATTTTCATCATCATTAACAACTTGCTCTTCTCTAGTAGTTATACCGAGTTTCCTTCTTGGTGTAGCACATCCAAACCTCATGCACTTTCCCAACTCATGGATCTGGAAATCTTTAGGGTTCTTGGTAGTGCTGTCTCTAAGGAGAAGGTACTGCTAAGCTAGGCTCCAACTCTTCAGTCCACTTATTCATGTTTGCAAAAAACGTGTCAAGCTATCCTATCCTATAGTTTCGATGATTGTCAACGATAGCTCGACCTTGTGCTTCAATGAACAATTTTTTTCATCTTATGATGGCTTAATCTTCAATTACAGGAATAGTTATGGCTCTTAGATCGGCCCCAACGATCATTTTATCCTTTGTTGACATAATTTCAATAAGGAAAAGAGAAACATTTACTGCAGCTACTCCCAATTCGGCATTGTCCCTGTTTGGTTCAACGCCAAACATCATCATAGTCTAGCTTCAAGTTGAACTCTTACTCATTTTTCCCCTCCTGAATTTGTTCTATCTCTTTGATTTTCTTGAACGAGTTCCTTGTCAGATTGCGACTCCCTTCATCTTCTGGATCCCCTAGATTTTTGTCACTCTTTGTGTTCAAGTGTTGCAACCAATAGTTTGTGGCTCTTTGAAGCATGTCATGAGTTGTTACATTATGGCTTGATGTTAGGCAGTGAGACGTGTTAGGAATGTGGATTACGGATCTTAAGGCTAGAATAACACTAGAGGGGGGGTGAATAGTGTTTTATGGATTTAATAAATATTTTTCAAACTTATGTAATTTAATCACCAACAAATGCAATACACAGACACAGATATGATCACAAGTTTAGACATAGATGCAAATAATAAATAAAAGCAGTAAAGGAAAGAACGCACCAGGATTTTATATTGGTTCGGAGTTACCTTACATCCAGTCCCACAAAATTGTATGGATTTCTTTTCACAATAATCTCCCAAATTACACACTCAATTTCAAGGCCACGAGGTACATCGTCCTGTATTTGGGTCGAGGGCAAACTCTCTTAATTTACCAGGCCATCAGATCACCTAATCGATTTCCAAGGCAACAATCACACCCAATTGATTTCAAGTCTTAACCGCACCTTTTACTCAACAGTTTGATTTACAAATAATCCTATAACTCTAAATAGCAATGTGATCTTATGGAGAGAGTGGCAGAGAATCCAACAAGGGATAATCAAGTTCGATTCACTTGGTATTTCGACAGAGTATAGTTTGGGATTCTTTAGAATAAATGTGGAAGATGACGAGGAGAGAAATTGAATGAAAATCTGGTAAAAATTCATTTAGAACTTACTGCTATTATAGAGATTAACAGCCATATCTATTCGTGAAAGGATATGTCGAATAGGCACCTTTTTTTTTTAAATTTGAAATTTGAAAATTAACGGGCACCATGTCGACAGGGGAGGTAGGAGTATGTCGACATGCTCTAGGGAAAAATGGTGATTTTGATTTTCTTATTAAAATTGGTTTCTATAATTTTTCAAAATAATTTCTAAACTTTTATAAATATACTTGAATATAGTTTAACCATATAAAAGAGTTTACAAGGTAATTTTTAATATATAATCTTAATCCATAAAGTGATTTAAAATCTGAGTATATAAATATTTAAAAGCTAAATATTAAAACAATAAATGGTTTAAAATCAAGGACAATTTTGAAATCAGAAATGTTAAAAATGATAAAGATAATTTTAATGCTAAAGTATTTTAAACCGCAGAGTTGTCTTTTCGAAAAGAAGGCTTTGAAAAACATTTTTAAAATAAGAGATATATTTTTGAAAAGCATATTCATAAAATTAGTGGATATCAAAATAGGACCACTATATGTTCCACTAGATATTATCGTGGATTCCATCCCAATAGGGTTCCTTCCCTTTAACAGGATCGAAGTGGATTCCATTCGATGAATAAATTTTGAATAAAGATGTCAATGCTTTCAAGAAGTTTTAACATAATTAAAGACTCAGTACTTATCTTATACTTTGAAATCTTGAACTCTTCATATCTTGATACTCATCAGTCTTGTATCTTTATACTGTATAATCTTCATTCTTGGTACCTGCATGTTTATATCCTGCATATACATATATATCTAAACTATAATGTTAGTATTTATATTTTATAATAAGTCCTAAGGTTGTTGTCATCAAAACCATCCTTCTCAAGGACTAACAATCTCCCCCTTTTTGATGATGACAACCTATGTTTATAAAATATACTTCACCTTTACTATAACAGCTCCTAAAACTAATAAATCCCCCTTAATCTAAGCCTAACTACTCTAACTATTCTATTTTATAATTCTCCCCCTTTGTCATCAACAAAAACCAATCCTATACTAATATAACTCCCCCACAATCTAATACTGGAGTACCTGTGGCAAAATAAGATGGAATATATATATATATATATATATATATATATGTAATAACATGAGTTACTTAATGAAAACATAACAAATATGATAGTTTAAATCCAATAACCATATATTTCGTTTCATATAATTTTATACATTCCATTCAAACCAAATTAATACTAATTAAAGAAAATCAAATCAAACAATTAAAATCAAATCAGATAATCCAAATTAAATCAAACAATTCAAATCAAAAAATTCAAAAACAAGGAATTCAAACCATAAGGAAATCAAATAAGTTTAGGAACTTCAACCCATCCTTCTTCTCCAATAATAGGGTCCTTCTTAATATCTTCCCAATCATCATTATCTTGAATCAAAGTTCCTTTAGGATTTGCATTGAAATCATCATTGTTTAGGGTAGAAATCATCCAACGGAGGGCATCGAAATGCCTCTCTTGTTCTTTTATCATCTGCATTTGACTTAGTTCTAGTGCCTTTGATTAAGGAGAATAAAAGTAAGTATATTCTTGAATGACTTGAGAGTTTCTTCAAGATTTTCACTTAGAGTTTGAGAAGAGGATGCCATTTTTGATAAATAGTTAAAAGATGCAAATAGAGATGAGTGGAAATAAAGAGTTTACAATTTCTGGAAGAAACAGGTGTTTAAGTAGGTAGGAATTCGTTTAAAATGAATAGACACAAGTTAGTTATTTTAAATTCAAAATTAAAAAAAATCAGACAGTTATATGTCGACATAGGATGTTGGGGTATGTTGACACGGGTGTGTTGATTTATGTATCTTTTTTTTATGCATAAGTATGTATATACATAAACTTATATATTATACTATCATTTATTCCAGAGACACGATAAGGTTGAAAAATATAAGATAGATAAATTTGTAGATAGATGAGCTAATACAAGAGATACTTCATAACATGATAAATTATCAATAGAAGTTCATACAAAATAAACCAGTACATCACCTCTTAGTTTTAGAATGTGCTAGAGGATGAGGAGGAAGATGATAGGCCAAGTTTCCGACAAAATAAACCAGTACATCACCTCATTTTATCCAATTTCTTACTAACGGAACTTTTGAGAATCCATTGATTTTCCACTGTTATCTTTTGATTTTTGAGGAGAGTTTTGTTGGAAGGATTGTTAGTATTGATAGGATATTCAATACTTTCAAAGGAGGCATCTTCATTTTCTACTTCAATTTCTATTTCCTCCCTATCTTCTTCTTCTTCCTCATTTTCATCTTCCATCTCTTCGTGTGTCAACCTTTCATCCTTTTAAGGAAGAGGTTCATATTGTTGAAATATGAAGGGAATTTTCATAAGAGAAATATTGGCATGATTAAACACTTTTCTTGAAACAAATTCTTCCCTTTTATAATCAACACCAAAATAATTAAAAATCCGAGTGAGATAGATTCCATGATACAAAGTATTCTCACCCATTTCCAAATTCTTAGGACAAAGTTCATCCATAATCACTTGTGCCCAATTGATATCATAATGACCAAAAATAGCAAAAAGAGCTATACAAACTTTCAAAGTTGGGTCATTGAAATTTCGCGATATAGGAGTGATAGTATGTTGCAAAAGAAGACTAACAATACGTGCTTTAAGATGAAAGTTTCGATTTTTAAATCCAAAGTTGTCATCTCCTTCGAAAACATGATGAAATGTCTCACAATCATGTTCATCAATATTAAAAGTAGAAAAATCCATTCCCAAATTATTGCAACTGAGAATGTTGCCCAAAATTTCACAATTTAAAACAATTTTAGTGCCTTTAACACTACTCCAAATTTCTTTTTCATTTCCTTCATGAAAGATTGCTATTCAAATTCGCATAAAACATTTTAACAAGATTTGAATAGCAAACAAAATCATTTTTAGAATTGTCAAAAAGACTAATAATATGGTTCTCTTCAAGAAGAGTATTGATTTCATATGTAGAGAAATCGCTAAAGATAGCAAACTTTCCCGTATGAACTTTTCTGCAATTACCGTAGCTTATATAAGCCTTGATTGCTTCCGGATCATTATAGAGATACTCTTTAATTGTTTTTGACAGTCTCATTGTGGATGGAGTGATTGAAGAAGCCATTTTTGAAGAGTAGAGAGTTTGAAAGAGCAAAAGTGAGTTTGAGTTTTGAAATGAAAGTGAAAAGATATGATAGGATAAAGGAAATAAATAGATATTCAATAGTCATGTTCTCTGGTCAAGAGGTACCTTTCCAAAACATTGAGTTGGTGAAAAGGTGGTGGAAACTTTAAAGATTTGAATTCAAATTTGAAATTCAATTTTCTGATAGGCATGTCGACATCATGGGCAGGGCCATGTCGACATAGGTCAGAGAATTCATGTTGTTGAAACCTCGTCTACTACATTTCATACTTATGATCTTTTGACTACGACAACTATAGACGTTGATTTTCTATGCTAACTTGTTTTTGCAGGAATATCTACAAGATCGGATTTAAATAATATTCTTGTTGCATATATGTTGTTTTGAGTCATTGTGTAGAATTAAAATAATGTTGAAATCTCTCCTTTGGATATATATGTTGATACGTACACATACACACATGCATAAAAGCATATTTGAATTTTCAGGCCAAATTCAGACGTCTGAATTGACCATTTCAGACGTCCGAATCTGTAATCAAATTTGAATTTTCTGACAATATTCAGACGTCTAAATTGGAAATTTCAGACGTCTGAATTAGGTCAAAAATGACCTATTTCATTTCTGGTTTGCATGTTAACAATTTTAGATGTCTGAATTCTATTTTTCAGACGTCTGAATTCTTACAACGGCTATATTTTTGAATAGACATTTCTTTTCCATGAAGAGATACAATTTTTTTATCAGTAGATATGTCCATATACTTTCATGATAACTAGTCACGAACAATTGCATCTTCTTGTACTATATATAAACATGTTAGAATCATCAGTTTTATTCACCTAATTGATCTAACTCTTTCTATTCTTATACTACTTTGATTCTAACACTTTTTGTGCATTTAAGTTCATACAAAATCATTCATCTACTTCCATATTCTTCACATACATACATATATATATATATATATATCAAAAGGAGAAGATTATAGTAATGTTGTACTATTAAGAGACAAATCCGTGTTATTAAGAACACACTGTGTCAAATACTCTTTGTATAAGTTGAAGTCCAGTTCTACTGTTCAGGCAAGTGAAGTCCTCTTCGGCTGTTGAGGCATCGAAATCCTGTTCTGTTGTTCAGGAGTTGTAAACCTATTCCTCCGGGTTAAGTGAGGATTGTTGTTAGTGAAATTGCAGAAGGAGTCTGGGACTGGACGTAGAACGGGAAGTTCGAACCAGTATAAAGATTCCTGATGTGCTCAATTTCATTTACTTTGCTAATATCATCTGTTTCCGCATTTAGATTTAATTACATTCCATATTACACGATCCTAAGTGATGGCTAGCCACACAGTAGTCACTTTCATTTGGTATCAGAGCAAGGCATCTTATAATCGTTACACAGTTATCTGATATCTTGCTAATATGGAAAAAAACCACCAGCACTACCACTAACACTAGTTTTATTGAAGGTCAATCTACTGCACGACCTCCACTATTCAATGGCATGAATACAACTATTGGACAACACGAATGCGTATTTGTATGCAAGCCTGTAGTTTTGATGCATGGAATATTACACAAGCAGAATATACTGCACCTACTACAGAATATAATACATGGACAATTGCACAAAAACAAGATGCTTCTGCTAAAGCTAAAGCAATGAATATGTTGTTTTGTGCATTAGATAAAAATGAATTTAACCAAGTTAGCATATGTAACACTGCATATAAAATATGGAGAACACTAAAAGTCACTCGTGAAGGTACTAACAAGGTTAAACAAATTAAAAAATATTTATGCTTAAGAAACAATTTCAAAATTTTAGTATGAAACATGATGAAACTATAAATGATATGTACTCCAGATTTCAAGATATTCATCATTCTTTACTAGGACTAGGAGAAATATACTCCAATTTTGATATTGTTTCAAATATCCTTAATTCTACGGATGAATGGGAAAGAAAAGTCTTAGTTATTGAAGAAGCTAATGGTCTCTCTTCCATGAAACCAGAAGAGTTAATAGGAAATCTAATGTCCTACGAAGTGAATTTGCAGGCTAAAAGAGTGCAAGCTCAAGACGAAAAGAATATGGCATTTCTTGCAGAAAAAGAAGAATCAGACTCAGATGAAGAAGACTTAGCATTCATTGCTAAAAACTTAAAAAAAAATTGAAGTACAGAAAAGGAAATCGAAACAACGGGTAAAGAAACTTCAACAACAATACAAATAATCCATCTTCATCTATACTAGAATGCTTTAACTGCCACAAGAAGGGGCACATGCAAATAGATTGTCCATAACAAAAGAAAACATGTCACAATAAAAATCGAAAGGACATGTTTAAAAGAAAAGCATTTTCAGTAACATAGGATGATTCAGATTCTTCTTCTTCAGAAAGCAACAGTGACAGTGAAAATGAACAAGCAAATGTTTATTCCATGGCTACAGAGAATGAGGTAAATGATCTTACTTTTGATGATATGATTGAAATTAATTCAGAACTTCTTGATACCTTAAAAAGTATCAAAAGAAAATATAAAGAGGCTCTAGAAAATCAGAGAAAAGCAGAATTCGAGAGAGATATGCTTAATGATGAAAAGAAAATATTAGAAGAAGAACTTGAAAAACATCAAGATGCCTTCTCTAATGATAACTCTCAACTTACTTTATTGAGTCAAGAAATTGAAACTAAAAAAAAAATGATTCTCTTGTCTCTGAAAATTATGAGCTAAAAACTAAGATCAAAATATAGAATTAGATAATACTTGTCTTAAAACCAAGTTAGAAAATATTTCTAGAAATGTTTCTAACTTTGATAAAGGTCGAGAAACTCTATCCAATATTCTTGAAACTCTCAATTCACTTCCAATAAAAAGGGACTAGGATATTCTAAGAAATCAAATGCTCCATCGAAAAAGGAAATTAGGAGAAATATTTCTAATAGTACTACTCGTCCAAAGAGAACAATAATTAAAAAGTCATAAAAAAATGGGTTCCTAAAACAAACAATAGTTTGATTAGGAATAAATATATAAATACCTTTTTGAAAATTTTTCATAGAAATATAAATTTTATTTTTAAAGGGGATACTGAACCCACTTGGATTTGGTTTCCTAAGACCTGACTCTTAGGACCCTATCAATAAGTGGGTACCAATGTTATTATTATTTTTGCAGGACCCACTTAAAAAGAGAGGAAAATGGATACTCGACAGCGGTTGCTCAAAACATATGACTGGAGACAAAAATATGCTATCAAAATTACTTACTCAGATGGAGGCTCTGTCACATTTAGAGACAATTCGAAAGGATATATCATCGGAAAAGGCGATGTCAAGAATGTCGGTACATCTAATTTACCTCTTATTTCCAATGTTTTACTAGTCAAAAATTTAAAATACAATCTTTTAAGTATCAGCCGTTGTGTAACAAAGGATTCAAAATCTCTTTTTCTGAAGGTAAGTGTAGCATTTTTGATAAAAATCAAAATCTTATATTTGAAGGAAATAGAGACAGAAATATCTATATTCTGAATATGAAAATGAATCACAATTCAGATATGTGTTTAATAGCTAATGAAAATGATCCTTGGCTATGGCAGAAAAGATTCTGTCATACCGACTTCACAAGCTTTCTAAAAATGATTTAGTCAGAGGTTTACCAAAAATGAACTTCAAAATCAATCATATTTGTGATGCATGTCAATTTGGAAAATTAACAAAATCATCTTTTAAATCTAAGAAAGTTATTTCTACATTACAACCACTTGAATTACTACATATGGATCTATTTGGACGAACCCAAGTTCAATCCTTAAACCATAATAGATATGTATTTGTAATCGTAGATGATTTTTCTAGATATACTTGGACCATTTTTATGAAAAATAAAAGCGATACGTTTGATCATTTTAAAATTTTTGTCAAATGAATCCAAAATTTAAAAGGCTTGAAAATAAAAAAAATAAGAAGTGATCATGGAGGAGAATTTAAAAGTGAAGTTTTTGACAATTTTTGTAAAAAGAAAGGAATTTTTCATAATTTTTCGTTCCCTAGAACTCCACAACAAAATGGAGTTGTAGAACGTAAAAACAGAACTTTACAAGAATGTGCACGAACCTTGTTAAATGAAAGCACTCTTCCAAAACATTTTTGGGCAGAAGCTGTTGCAACTGCTTGTTATGTTTTGAATGGTGTTTCTATTCGACCTCTCACGAAAAATACTTCTTACGAACATTTTACTAGAAGAAAACCAAAGATTTCTTATTTCAAAGTTTTTGGTTCAAAATGTTTTATATTAAATACCAAAGATCAGCTTGGAAAATTCGATGCGAAATCCGACAAAGGAATCTTTCTAGGATATTCAGATCACAGCAAAGCATATCGTGTATTTAATAAAAGATCAAATACTGTTGAAGAAACTTTACACGTATCTTTTGACGAAAATTTTCAACAAAAACTAAGTATAAAAGATGATGAAGATTTTTCGGATAACATCACAAATACGGAAACTACAAATCTTGAAAATGATGAAAACGTTTTTTATCATAATAATAATGAATTAAGATCTCCACCAAAAATATTACGGGATCATCCCGTTCAAAATGTTATCGGAGAAATTAATTCAAATATACAAACTTCTAGTCAACTAAATCAAATGGGCCACGTAGTATTCCTTTCAAATATCGAACCAAAGAATCCCAAAGAAGCTTCCACAGACGACTACCGGACAATTACAATGCAGGAAGAACTAAATCAGTTTGAACGCAATGAAGTTTGGGAATTAGTTCCTAGACCAAGTGACCAAACTGTTATTGGAACAAAATGGGTCTACAAGAACAAAGCAAATGAACAAGGCAACATTACTAGAAATAAAGCAAGGTTAGTTGCACAAGGATACAATCAAGAAGAAGGAATTGACTACGAAGAAACGTTTTCGTTGGTTGCAAGAGTAGAAGCAATATGGATCTTAATGGCCTATGCATGTTTTCACAATTTCAAACTTTTTCAAATGGACGTTAAAAGTTCTTTTATGAATGGTTATATAAAAGAAAATGTGTATGTTGAACAACCTCCCTTATTTATTCACGAGAAATTTCTAAATCATGTCCACAAACTTAAGAAAGCTCTATATGGTCTAAAACAAGCACAACGTGCTTGGTATGATCGACTAAAGACATATCTAATTTCTTCGGGATTTCAAATTGGGAAAGTTGATCAAACACTTTTTATTAAACATTCGAAAAAGGATATTTTAATAGTTCAAATTTATGCTGATGATATCATTTTTGGTTCTACCAATGACAAGTTGTGTTAGGACTTCTCTGAAATAATGACCAAGGAATTTGAAATGTCTCACATAGGGGAACTAACATATTTTCTTGGTTTACAAATTAAACAACATCAAAATGGGATTTTCATTAATCAAGAAAAATATTGTGATAATTTAATCAAACGATTCGGAATAGAAAGTACTTCTGCCAAACCGACTCCAATGAGTGCAATAACACATCTTGACAAAGACGACAGTGGAAAAAGTGTTGACCAAAAATTATACCGAAGTATGATTGGATCATTACTATATTTAATGGCAAGTCCACCTGACATAATGATGAGTGTATGTTTGGGTGCTAGATTTCAGGCCAACCAAAAGGAATTACGTTTAAGAGCCGTGAAACGTATATTACGTTATCTCACGAACACCAAGGATCTCGGCCTGTTCTATCCTAAAGAATGTCCATTCGAGTTAGTTTCATATAGTGAAGCTAACTTCGGTGGTTCTCGAACAGATCGAAAAAGCACAAGTGGTATATGCCATTTTATTGGAAAATCACTCGTATCTTTGTTTAGTAAGAAACAAAACTGTGTTTTTCTCTCGACATGTGAAGCAGAATATATTTCTGCTGCGTTGGCTTGTGCTCAAGTAATCTATGTGCAACAGACACTTAGAGACTTCAATATAAACTTATCAAATTCAACTATATATTGCGACAATTCTAGTGCTATTAACTTATCTAAAAATCCTATCAATTATTCACAAACAAAACATATTGACATTCGTTATCATTTTCTTCGTGATAATGTTGAAAAAGGAACAATAAATTTGGATTTTGTTTCTTCTGAAAATCATTTAGCTGATATTTTTACAAAACCTCTTTTAGAAAATGTATTTATCAAACTCAGACGAGAGCTTGGTATCGTCTCACTTAAAAAAATTTGATTTTTTTTCTATGACATATTGATGATTTTGCTTATCTTTACACTTCAAAACTATTATCTCTTAGGTAACTAAAACTAACATTAAATTTCAACCTCTTGTTTTCTTTGCCTTTAAATATGTGTATATTACTGTTTAGAACTTTTCAGCCATAATTTTTTTTAACTAAAATTCTATTTTTTAACCTTTTAGTTTCTTTTATTCACAAATTATGTTCTTCTTTTTTACCAAAGAATTATTACTATGGAATTCAACATGATTTTTCTCCTTCTCTCCATGGCTTCAAACAACAACTCTGATAACTCTCCCTCATCATATTCTACACTTTCCACCGAAATATTGGCTACTCCAACACCATGTGAACCAGCTAGACATCATCCTTCTTACGAACCATCCGGTTATACTCCAGAAAAGAAGAAATCTCGACGATTTCTTTTCTTCGGTTCTCCATCAACTAAAGAAAAATAGCGAAGATTCATCATTACATGAAAGAATAGTTGGATTTGCAACGGGAGATGTATTACGAACAGAAAGTTAATGCCAAACGACTTAGTTTCATTGAAAAAGTGGCATTAAAATTCTGCGGTGCATCCCCAAGGAAAGATGTAGTTTAACCTTCAGCTTCGAATCCATGAGAGCCTAGTCCACAGCGTCCTCCGGTTTCTCCAAACTCTTGGGAACGTCAACCATACTGGTCTCCATTGCGACCATACACGGAGATAACCAAGTTTGAACCAGAAGAGTGCAAGACCCCAAGTGATTCGAACTAATGATTTCATTTATCTATATTTGTTTTTTGAATGATCATAATAATATTTTATAAATCATTCAAATATTATAATAATCTATTTCTTTGTTCATTTTTTTAAGGTCCAGAATAAATTTTCATACATCTTTCAGGCGTCTGAAATTGATGTCCCAGATGTTTGAATATTGTAGGAGAAGAATTTTTTCTTCAGATTCAGATGTCTGAATCAACAATTTCAGACGTCTAAATATAGCCTAAAATGAAATAATTTCTTTCTGACTCGATTTTCTTCGATTCAGACGTCTGACCTGCTGGCTTTTCAAAATTGAATTGCTTTTGCACGTTTTTCAATGTAACTACCCCTTTATTCAACCCTTACCTTTCTTTTATTTTCACTCTTCATCTTCTTTTTCAGCCTTCCTCCATTAAAAAAATCAAATCTTTCTTCCTCAAATTCACAAATGGCTCCAAAACAAAAGAGATCCAGGCCATCTACTTCAACATCTACCCCAAACATAGATCAATGGCTATGGAATAAGCAAGCAAGACAACGATTTTCTCAAATGAGTAGATCTAACTTCTTCCAGGTGCTTTTATAAAATTTGAAGAATTCGACGCTTATCGGATTCACCAAGTTGTAAGAGAAAATGGATTAGAATCTCTTGTCTCCTTTGCTGCAAATAATATCAAAATCAATCATCTTTTGGTCTTCTATGCTAATATGAATTTGGACCATCATACTCCTCGCAATCGCAACGATTGTATTTGGACATTAATTTGTGGAGTTAAAATCTATTTACCACTTGCTAGACTTGGTGAAATTCTTCAATGTCCATCAACTGGAAATGATTTAGATGAAATTGATGTTTCTTTAAACTTGGATGATAGAGATAAGGTCCCACTTCAATTTTTGAATGATGATATTACTAGACTTACTTCCATTCAACTACGCCCACAAGCTTGTATCCTCCACAAAGCTTTGATTTTCTCCGTTATTCCATACACAGAAAGTTATGAAATTGTTAACAAAAGAAACCTCCAAGCCCTTTATGCTATCTATTCCGGTTAACCTTTCAATTGGGCTTAGGTGATTTTGGAAGAATTCATGGATGTTAATCGTCGAAGGCGCTATAAGACCTTTCATTATGGTGCTTATATAATGAAGATTCTCCAAAATTTTAACATTCCTTTTCCTGATTCCGAATTCATACCGATCAAAGAGCTTAGATCAAAGACTTTGGGTCTTATGGTTTGCCAAAATGACCGGGAAGTTTGGCATATATTTCATTTCAAGAATGGGTTTCCAATCGTGATCAAAATCAACCCCACCCTCATCAACATGTTCATCATGCTCCTCCAAAAGAAGAAGAAGACAATGATGATATAGTAATTCTTTCTCCCGACTCTAGCTCAAGGAATGCTTTGGCCACTCTTTCCCAAAACCAAACAAAGCTTAGAAGTCAAATGGTGAATGTTGAAAAGAAAACTGAAAAACGGTTTAATTCCATTTGTGGCTTCCTCAACAAAATTTGGGAACGTATTGGTTACTCCACCTCATCATCTACCGAAGTTTTCAACCCCGCTCCATTTCAATGGTCATCAAGCTCGAGTTATAACAATGGTGAAGATGAAGATGATGATGATGTAGGAAGTGATTCAAGCACTAGATTTTAGATTCCTTTGATTTTAATAAGTTTGTTTTGAACTATTTCTTTGTTTGTTATTCCTTTTTCCGTCATGAACTCCTTTATTACCTGCTGGTTTGTATTATGCTTTGAATACTCCACTTTGCTTTACCATATGTTCATATTTTCCTTTTTGAGATGTCAAAGGGGGAGAAGGTGTTGATATTGTCTATTTATTCCACTTTTTTTTGATAGGGGGAGCTTTTAAATAGGGGGAGTGTGTATATATATATATATATATATATATATATATATATTTCTTGTTTTATATAGTTATCATTGTAAAAAAGGGGAGAATGTTGAAACCTCGTCTACTACATTTCACACTTATGATATTTTGACTACGACAACTATATACGTTGATTTTCTACGCTAACTTATTTTTGCAGGAATATCTACAAGGTCGGATTCAAATAATTTCTTGCTGCATATATGTTGTTTTGTGTCATTATTTAGAATTAAAATAATGTTAAAATCTCTCCTTTGGATATATATGTTGACATGTGGACATACACACATGCATAAGAGCATATTTGAATTTTCAGGTCAAATTTAGATGTCTGAATTGACCATTTCAGACGTTTGAATCTGTAATCAAATTTGAATTTTCTGACAATATTTAGACGTCTGAATTGGAAATTTTAGACGTCTGAATTGGAAATTTTAGACGTATGAATCATGTCAAAAATGACCTATTTCCTTTCTGGTTTGCACGTTAACAATTTTAGAAATCTGAATTCTATTTTTCAGATGCTTAAATTCTTACAACGGCTATGTTTTTTAATAGACATTTCTTTTGCATGAAGAGATACAACTTTTTATCAATAGATATGTCCATATACTTTCATGATAAATATTCATGAACAATTGCATCTTTTTGTACTATATATAAACATGTTAGAATCATCAGTTTTATTCACCTAATCGATCTAACTCGTTCTATTCTTATACTACTTTGATTCTAACACTTTTTGTGCATTTAATTTCATAAAAAATCATTCATCTACTTCCATATTCTTCACATACATACATACATATACATACATACATACATACATACATACATACATACATACATACATATGTGTATATATATATATCAAAAGACAAGATTATAGGAAGGTTGTACTATCAAGAGACAAATCCGTGTTATCAAGAACACACTATGTCAAATACTCTTTGTATAAGTTGAAGTCCTGTTCTACTGTTCAGGCTAGTGAAGTCCACTTCGGCTATTGAGGCATTGAAATCCTGTTCTGTTGTTCAGGAGTTGTAAACCTATTCCTCCGGGTTAAGTGTGGATTGTTGTTAGTGAAATTGCAGAAGGTGTCTGGGACGGGACGTTGAACGGAAAATCCGAACCACTATAAAAATTCCTAGTATGCTCATTTTCATTTACTTTGCTATTATCATCTATTTCCGCATTTAGATTTAATTATATTCCATATTACACGATCCTAAGTGATAGCTAGCCACACAGTAGTCACTTTCACATGTGACCTATCTATTCTTAATACTTTAATATATATATATATATATATATATATATATATATTATTTTTAATGTATATATATTTTTCTGAAGTGATGATTAAATATAACAATCTCTTTTTTAAATAAAAAATATTATAATATTTAAAATTAACAATAATAAAAATTTAAAATTAAAATAACATATAATTTCAAGAGCAATCAAACAATCAATCAATTTAAGCTAACAATTTCAACCAAAATTTGTAAAGTGTACTTTTTCTAGATTAGTATCTCTGAGATCATCTGAATCATGAGTAGCATAAAACACATATTTGAACTTTTTGTCTTCTGATCATCATCGCTTGAGGATGAATCCGAGTCTGAATCGTCTAAAGTAGCGGTATATTCTCTTTTCCTTTTCTTTGTATAATCATTGCTTGCACGAAACTAGCGCTTATCAAGATGTGGACAGTCTCTTCCGAGATGACCTAATTCGTCACAATTGAAAATTTTGACGTTCCAGAATTCCTATGATCATTCTTTTTGAGGTTGTTTATCTTTCAATATTTTAGAAACTTCTGAAAATTCCTTGTCACGAAGGCTATTTCTTCATCACCATCAATACCCGATTCTGATTCATCTGTTAATGTGTTGAACGCAGTAGACTTCTTTTCGAATGCCTTGCTATCTCTTCTCCTTTGCATTTGAACTTCGAATGACAATAGATATCCAATCAATTCTTCAATCTTTAAAGTACTGGTATCATTTTCTTCTTCGATTGCAAGAGTTTTTTGATCCCATTTCAGAGTAAGAAAATTTAGAATTTTTTTGACTTGATCTTCTTCGGAGAAACTTTATCCCGGTGATATTAGAGAATGCACAATATCCTGAAATCTACTATACATATATGAGATGGACTCATTTGGATTCATTTTGAATAATTGAAACGGATTCGTGAGTATGGGTATTTTGGTCTGTTTGACTTTGCTTCTTCCTTGATGAGTAACTTGCAAAGTTTTTCCACATATCATATGCAGACTTAAAAACAAATACTCTGTTGAATTCATTCCTATCAAGTGAACAGAATAAAATATTCATGGTTTTGGAATTATTTTATGCAATAGTCTTTTTCCCGGCAGTCCACTGTGCAAAATTAGTTGTGGGTTCAGAATATTCAGTTTGTGTGGTATTCCAAGCGTCTAATCCTATTGATTGTAAATATGTTTCCATTCTACATGCCCAATATGCATAGTTATTGCCAATAGAAAATAGTGGTCTGGCAGTAGACTGACCCTCTACAAATGAACTAGTGATAGTGTTAACAGAACCAGTGTTGGTAGCCATTTTAAAAACTTTTCAAACTTCATATTATGAAAACTTTGAAAACCTTGCTTCGATACCAAATGTTAGGAATGCGGATTACGGATCTTAAGGCTAGAATAACACTAGGGAATAGTGTTTTGTGGATTTAATAAATCTTTTTCAAACTTATGTAATTTAATCACCAACAATGCAATACACAGATATAATCACAAATCAGACATAGATGCAAATAATAAATAAAAGCAGTAAAGGAAAGAATACACCAGGATTTTTTTTTGGTGCGGAGTTACCCAACATCCAGTCCCACACAATTGTACGGATTTCTTTTCAAAATAATCTCCCAGATTACACCCTCGATTTCAAGGCCACGAGCTACACCCTCATGTATTCTAGCCTAGGGAAAACTCTCTTGATTTACCAAGCCAAAAGATCACCTAATCAATTTCTGGGTCAACAATCACACCCAATTGATTTCAAGGCTCAACCGTACCTTTTACTCAATAGTTTGATCTACAAATAATCCTACAACTCTGAATAGCACTAAGATCTTACGGAGAGAGTGTTGAGACTTGGTTTTGATTCATGACACAAAGCTGTCACTACGACATAGAGATTTGATGACTGCTATGACAAAAAGAGAATATATACTAAAATGAGACAAGACTTCAAAACCGATGCATCAATTACATTATTTTAGTTTTGAGTCTTAGGTCAATATTTTTAAAATCTCTCCTCGGTTGCGTATACATTAGCTTATATATTTAATCATTCTACTCCCAAATATTTAATACATATATATGCATATATTAAATTATAAAAGTGTTTTAAAGTTATAGAAATCGTTATACCTGTGTAAACTATGCATATTGCACATATTTTACTAGGCTAGTCGACTGACCATGAGGTTTAGTCGACTGACACTGGAAATTTGTGAAACATGCAAAGATGCATAGATATACGGTTATATATTTAAAAATTCATTTGAATATTCATTCGACTGACCCAGAGACTTAGTTGACTGAATTTCTACAACAGCTACTTTTTGAAAAGACGCGACTTTTTGTGAAGAGTTACGTACCTCTAACGAAGAGATTTGGACGTACCACTTCAATCGAAACTCTTCACCAACAATCGCGACTTTCTAACCATTATAAATACATACTAAAACTTGACTCTAAATCATGAAATTACAACCAAATTTTCTTATTTTTCTAATCCAACTCTCTAGAATCTATTTGTTATTATGCTTTCAATTATTCCGTATTAAAGCAATACTATACCTTTCTATTCTTCATAAACTTCAAATATATATATATATATATGTATGTATATATACTCGAGGAGAAGATTATAGGAAGGGTGTACTACATGTGACAAATCCGTGTTATCAAAACACACAAAGTCAAAATTATTTTCTGTATTTGTTGAAACCATATTCTGCTGCTCAGGCATGTGCAGTCCTCTTCGGCTGCTGAGGCGAAATCCTATTCTGCTGCTCAGGTCCCTGTTTGGTTGCTCAGGGTTGTGTAAACCTGTTCCTCTGAGTTAAGTGAGGGTTGTTGTTTTAGTGAAATTCCAGAATGAGTCTGGTATTGGACGTAGGATGGTGCTCCGAACCAGTATAAAAATCTCTGGTGTCATTTTACTTATACCGCTTTCATATTCTGCACTGTTTACTGTACTACTGTCATCACTATAATCTGCAATATCATATATCCATATTACATGATCCATGGCGACTTTCATTTGGTATCAAAGCAAGGTCATCATATAACCATAACACAGTTATCTGATAATCTAACAATATGGATACTAGCACTAGCACTAGCACCAGCACTAGCATTAACACTAGCTACATTGAAGGACAATCCACTGCACGTCCAGCACTATTTAACGGCATGAATTATAACTATTGGGCCACACGAATGAGAATATATATATATATATATATATATATATATATATATGCAAGCAAATGGTTTTGATTCATGGAATATAACTCAGAAAAAATATATTATTCCTACCGAAGAGTATTCTACTTGGTCAAATACATAGAAACTAGATGCCACAGCTAATGCAAAAACCATGAATATGTTGTTTTGTGCCTTAGACAAAAATGAGTTTAACCATGTTAGCATGTGCAATACTGCATATGAAATATGGCATACACTCAAAGTTACACATAAAGGAACTAACAAGGTCAAACAAAGCAAAATATCCATGCTCAAAAGTCAGTTTCAAAACTTTAGGATGAAAGAAAATGAATCTATAAATGATATGTATTCAAGATTTCAGGATCTCTATCATTTATTGGTAGGGTTAGGAGAAAAATTTTCAGGCTATGATATTGTATCCAAAAGCCTTAACTCTTTAACGGAAGAATGGGAAAGAAAAGTTCTCACTATTGAAGAAGCGAACGATATTTCCAAAATAACCCCGAAAGAGTTAATAGGAAATCTAATGTCCTATGAAGTGAATTTATAGGCTAAACGAGTTCAAGCTCAAGATAAAAAGAATATACCATTCCATGTAGAATAAGAAGAATCAATTCAGACAAAGACGACCTAGCCTTTATTGCCAAAAACTTCAAGAAATTCTTGAAATATAGAAAAGGAAACAGAAATAATGGAAAGAGAAGCTCACACAGCAATAAACCACTTTCTTTATCAGTTATGGAGTGTTTTAACTGTCATAAAAAGGGGCATATGCAAAAGGACTGTCCAGATCAAAAGAAAGAATATCAAAATAAAAGGAAGGATAGATTCAAAAGAAAAGCCTTTTCAGTTACATAGGATGATTCAGATTCCTCCTCTTCTTTTGGAAGTGAAAGTGACAGCGAAAATGAACAAGCCAATGTATGCTTTATGGCTAAAGATAATGAGGTTAGTGATTTAACCTTTAATGGTATGATAGAAATAAATTCTAAATAATTAGATCTTTAAAGAGTCTCAAAAGAGAATATAAAGAGGCTGTAGAAAATTAGAACAAGGCAGAATTCGAAAGAGATATGCTTAAAGACGTGAAGAAAATATTGGAAGAAGACTTGAGAAAACTCAAGAATCTCTTTCAAATATTAATTCTCAAGTTATATTATCGAGTCAAGAAATTGAAACTCAAAAAGAATAGAATGATGGTCTTGTTTCTGAAAATCATGTTTTAAAAACTAATATTAAAATGGTAGAACTAGAAAATTCAAGTCTAAAGACCAAACTAGAAGGAATCACTGAAAATGTTTCAAATTTTAATAAAGGAAGAGGAAATTTATCTAGAATTATTGAGAATTCACAATCTGTTAATAATAAAAATGGTTTAGGATATAAGAAGAAAATCAAGCATTCACAATCTAGTAATTTGAACAAAGTTAAGTATGATAAAACACCCACATCTTCAAAATGACTAGTTTCTAAAACTATAAATATATGGGTACCTAAAACTAATAACAAGTTAATGAGGAAAAAGTATATTAGTTCATTTATAGAAGATGTTCATAATAATAAAAATTATATTTATAAAAGAGAGACTAACCCACTTAGGTTTGGTTTCCTGGGACCCTACTCTTAGGACCCTATTAAAAAGGTGGGCACCAACCTTATCTCATATTTTTTGCAGGTCCCACTCAAGAAAAGAAGAAAATAGATACTCGATCGTGGTTTCTCAAAACACATGACAGAAGAAAAAGATTTGCTGATAAATATTACATACTTGGATGGATGTTCTGTCACTTTTGGAGATAATTCCAAGGGATATATCATCGGGAAAGGCGATGTGAGCAATTACGGTACATCTAATTTACCTCTTATTACAAACGTTTTATTAGTTAAGAATCTAAAACATAATCTATTAAGTATAAGTCAACTATGCGATAAAGGTTTTAAAATATCATTTCTTGAAAATAAATATAGCATTCTTGATCAAAATCAAAATCTTATTTTCGAAGGAAATAGAGATAAAAACATTTACGTTTTAAATATGAAAGTTAATCATAAGTCAGGTATGTGTTTAATAGCTAAAGAAAATGATCCCAGGATAAGGCACAAACGATTCTATCATATCAATTTTTAAAATATAAATAAAATTTCTAAAAATAATTTGGTAAAAGGATTACCAAAGATGAATTTTGAAGTTAGTAATATATATGACTCGTGTCAATTAGGTAAATTAACTAAATCCTCGTTTAAATCTAAGAAAGTTATTTCGACATTACAACCGCTTGAGTTACTTCATATGGATATATTTGGACCTACCCAAATTCAATCTATAAATCACAATAAATACGTATTCGTAATAGTTGATGATTTTTCTAGATATACATGGACTATCTTTATGAAAAATAAAAGTGATACCTTTTAAAATTTCAAAACTTTTGTTAAACAAAATCAAATTTTAAAAGGTATTAGAATTAAAAATATTAGAAGTGATCACGGAGGTGAATTTGAAAATACACGGTTTGATAACTATTGTGAGAAGAAAGAAATATTTCATAACTTTTCATTCTCCACAACAAAATGGAGTTATAGAACGAAAGAATCGAACTCTACAAGAATGTGCAAGAACTTTACTAAATGAAAGCACATTACCAAAACATTTTTGGGCTGAAGCTATTGCAACTTCTGTTATGTTTTGAATCGTGTTTCTACTAGACCTCTCATTAAGAATACTCCTTACGAACTTTTTAACGGTAGAAAACCAAACATAACTTATTTTAAAATATTTGGATCAAAATGTTTTATATTAAATATCAAAGATAAGCTTGGGAAATTTGATTCAAAATGTGACGAAGGTATATTTCTTGGATATTTGAATCGAAGCAAAGCTTACTGAATTTTTAATAAATGAACTAATACTATCGAAGAGTCACTCCATATATCTTTTGATGAGACTTTAAACTTATTTCTAATACAATTAATGACAATGATTTACTTAATGATAATAAAACAAATATAACAATAAATAATTCAAGAGATGACGACCATATCGTTTATAATTCTAGAGAAGATGAAAACATTACTAATAATTTAGAAAATAAAAATACTACTAATACAATAAGATCTCCTCGAAGAGTCTTACGTAATCATCCTATAGAAAATATAATGGAAGAAATAAATTCAAATGTTCGAACTAGAAATCAACTAAATTTAGTAGGTAATGTAGCTTTTCTCTCTACTATAGAACCTAAAAATACTAAGGAAGAATCATCCGGTGAAAATTGGATTATTTCTATACAAGAAGAACTAAATCAGTTTGAACGAAATGAAGTATAGAAACTAGTACCCAAACCGACCAATCAGACTGTTATAGGAACTAAATGGGTTTATAAAAGTAAAGCTGACGAATTAAAAAATATAACTAGAAACAAAGCAAGACTAGTAACATAAGGATATAACCAGGAAGAAGGAATAGACTATGAAGAAACGTTTGCTCCAGTCGTTAGACTAAAAGCAATACGAATCTTATTGGCGTATGCATATTTTAATAACTTTAAACTCTATCAAATGGATGTTAAAAGTGCATTTTAAATGGCAATATTAAAGAAAACGTTTATGTTGAACAACCCCCTTTATTTATTTATAAACTTAAGAAAGCTTTATATGGTTTAAAGCAAGCACCATGTGCTTGGTATGAACGCCTTAAAAGCTATCTAATTGATTTAGGATTCAAAATAGGAAACGTGGATCAAACTTTATTTATAAAACATTCTAAAAGTGATATATTGATAGTTCAAATATATGTCGACAACATTATATTTGACTCAACTAATAATGAATTATGTAATGAATTTTCTGAAATAATGACTAGGGAATTTGAAATGTCTCATATGGGAGAGTTATCATATTTTCTAGGACTTCAAATAAAACAAGTTTCAAATGGAATATTTACTAATCAAGAAAAATACTATAATAATCTTATCAAACATTTTGGAATGGAAAACATTTCTGCCAAACCAACACCTATGAGCACAACAGCACATCTTGATAAAGATGAAAATGACAAAAGTATAGACCAAAAACTATATCGTAGTATGATAGGATCACTACTTTATCTAACAGCAAGTAGACTAGATGTTATGATGAGTGTGTGTTTATGTGCACGATTTCAAGATGACCCGAAAGAATCACATTTACGTACCGAAAAACGAATACTATGCTATCTTAGTAAAACTACAAATTTTGGACTTTTCTATCCGAAAGAGTGCTAGTTCGAGTTAGTATCATACAACGATGCTGATTTCGTAGGATCAGGAACATATACAAAAAATACAAGCGGTACGTGTCATTTCATTGGTAAATCATTAATATCATGGTTTAGCAAGAAAGGAAACCGTGTCTTTCTATCAACTTGTGAAGCAGAATATATTTCTACGGCACTAGCTTGCACACAAGTATTTATATGCAACAGACACTTAAAGATTTCGAAGTCAATCTATCAAAATCAACAATTTGCTGCGACAATTCTAGTGCAATAAATCTATCCAAAAATCCAGTAAATCACTCAAGAACTAAACATATAGATATTAGACATCATTTTCTACGTGATAATATAGAAAAAGAAGTGATAAAATTAGAGTATGTACCATCAGAAAATCAACTAGCCGATATTTTAACTAAACCATTGTTAGAAACTACTTTTATGAAATTACGCCGTGAACTCGGTATAATGTCAATTAATGATATATAAATAAAAATACAATTTTTTTGACTAAAAACTCAAAAAGAAAATTTTTACAAAAATTTTATAATTCTGACCATGTTGAGACTCGAACCTATGACATGATGTGAATATCCCAAGTGTCTCAACCACTTGAGCTATAGATTATTTCTGTTACAGTCTAGTATGGGGATTATATTATATGGTGACATCAATATATACTAAAATTATGCATAACATTTAACTTTATAAATATATTTTACTTCTTTTATAAACATTATGTTACATAAGATAAAACAAACAACAGAAAAACCAACAAACTACTCTATTACTTGGTTAAATTCAATACAAGACACTTATTTCTACCTACTTTTGCTCTAAACTTAGGCTATAAATAGATATGCATACTTACTCCGGTTCATAAAACTTTACCATCTTCCGCCTATCATACCGGATATACTCCGGATAAAAAGAAAGGAAAGAAGACGATTGACGTATCTCCAAACACGAAGTAAAAGATAGATGATTTGCACCATTATCAACAAGAATCACTAATGCTTCAACGAGAAATGTACTACGAACAAAAGATTAACTCAAGATGATTAGGAATTATCGAGCATATTGCTATGAATTTTTGCAGGGCCTCTTCGCAACCAATAGACGAACATGCTGTTTTGCCTATTAGACGATCTTCGACTTCGTCCCCGCCGCGACCACCGTTCTCACCGAATTCATAGGATCACAATGAAGAATCGAATGCTCATCGCAAGCAACTAAAGGGCTACAAGACACCAAGCCCTTCAAAATAAAGCATAGTTGTTATTATCAATTGTTTTAGTTCTGAATAATTCTACTAAGTATGTAAGTTTTGTACTTGGAATAATTTATTCCTGTTTCATTCATTAATATGTAAACTAATATAATATTCAATAATAAACTTACAACGTTCACATACATAAATATATTAACATTTTACCCCAGAAAATTCACTGTAAAAATTTACCCAGGTCAGTCGACTAAACCAGGTGGTCAGTCAACTGACATAGAAGTGAAATGTTTTTTACAAAAAAGCTTGGCCAGTCGACTGGACCAGAAGGATGAAAATTTTCGATTTTCAGCTTCAGTCGACTGAAGCACTGATTCAGTCAAATGATTCATAAATCTGAGTAACTTTATTGCTTTTACCCACCCACTTTCCTCCTTTTAACTTCTACTTTACCTTCCTTCACCATTCTCATCTCAAATTTCAAAGTTTTCCCAAACCCTAGCCTTTCAAAAACTCCATTTTTATTCTCCAAAAATGCAAATTAATGGCTCCTAAGAGAAAGGGACAAGCTTCTTTATCCTCTCAACCTCCTTCAAATGAGAAAATCCAGAGATGGCTATTCGATGACACCGCAATTAGGAGGTGAAGACAAATGCAAAATTCATGTATCTTCGAAGGTTCGTTTGTTAAGTTTTTCGATTTCTCTCTATACCATATCCAAGAATTAGCTCGTTGAAGCAATTTGGAATCGTTATTCAACATTGACGATAAAATTAATCAAATAATGGTCAAATTATTCTACGCAAATCTTAACTTGGATCATCAAACCGTTCAAAATAAACAAGGTTGTGTATAGAATCTAGTATGTGGAAAACCTGTCTTTTTCTCCTTAGATCGAATGGCTCATATTTTGAAAATCGAAAATGATGGTATAGAATTGGCCAATATTGATTGTGATATGGTTTTTGGTGACCATGTTAGTCATTTGTTTTTAGAAGGTGACATGCATCAACTCAAGTCCATGTCATTGAGACCAAAAGCAAGAATTATTCATCGTGCATTAATGAAAACCATAACTCTGTAAACCGGGAGTTATGAACTTGTCTAAGAACATAACTTTAAAGCCTTGTATGCTATCTTTGGAAACATTAAAGTCAACTGGCTACGATTGATTCTTGACGAATTCTTAAGCTTCAACAACGGTACAAGGAATTTCATCTACTATGGTGAATATATTATGCATGTTCTAAAGGCTTGTGAGATTTTGGAATCGGACTCGTCGATTTCTACCGTTGGATATTTGAATTCTCGGACTTTAGCGTTAATGAGCTACCAATTGCTCGACCACCTCCTATCATATCTTTCGAAGAACGGACTCAACAGCAATTATATCAAGACTAACCACAACAACATGGCGAACCATCTCAAGATCAATCTCGTCAAAGATCAACACTTCATCAACAAGATGAAATTTTGATTCCGAATTCGGGCCTTCCTCCATATGAGTCGATTTCTATGATATGCCGTAACCAACAAATTCTTCAATCCCGTATCACTACAGTAGACAAAATGCTTGATAAGGTTAAGGGATTTTTTACGAAGTTATGGCAAGCTATCTCATGCTCTTCCGAAACTTCCACGGCTACAATAGGCGATCCGGGTAAGAAACCCATCTTCACTTGGTCTTCTTCTTCCGACGATCAAGCAAGTAGTAGTGATGATGGTGAAGATGGAGGGGATAGTGGTGGTCAGCCATCACATGGTGGTAAGGGTAAGTGACCAATGGCAAAAGATGTTCTTTTTCTTTTTATAAAAACATTAGTATTCGTTTCGTATGGCTTGTACTAAAGATGTAACGACCCGATTTTTCGGTATCCGAAAATCGAACCATTAGGGATAAAGAAGAAGAAGGTAGAAGAAGAAATAGAAACAATATCAGAATCTTACCAACGCAGTGGAATAAAATATAATAGATGATAACAGATCTTTACACAAAAGAATTTATATCTATTTTAAACATATATCATCAGAATACAACATCAAAGTTCAATATAATCAACAACACACAACTTGGACAGTTATATTAACTTGTCCTCTTCAACTGACAATACAACTTACAATACAGCGGAAATATACAATCAAGTACGTATACTAAGTCTCGTCATCCGGCTCGTCTCCTGAGCTTCACAGCAACCTTTCCTATATCTATAATACTTAGTCTGACCCAAGCATTATAGTTAAATAACACCCGAGTCAGTCTGGAAAACCAGCGTAAGAAAATACACTCAATTGGGTTATTAAAATTTTCAAAATACTTTGAAATCAAAGGTATCTCGTAAGACCACGCCAAAAATAAACATGCCGGGTTTTTACCTTACGATAACCAAAACATTTCTTATAAAATCCTCTGAAATTACGAGAGTGTCTATATACAAATACTTATTCCAATAGCCGAAATGTTACATTTATTAAATTCCAGCTAATAGGTATACAAACAAAACCGTAAAGGCACGTAGTAAAATGGATTTCCATCAATGCCAGGGCTACTGGGGTACCGCCCGTCACAGTACGTGGTCTAGATCACCGTACCAAGGATCCACCCTAAATCCCCTGCAGCACAAAGTCGGAGCTACCCCTTACTAGATAGTCCGAATAAGTTCACTCCGCGGTTGGGATCAGTAACCGCCACATAGCCGAAATATAAAGGGACATCTAGACAGGGGTGACCTTACCCTAATTGGTTGCTAGCCACTTAGCCTTGTGTGCACCTCCCCTGTTTTAGCCATTCCCGGTTGACGAGGCTCAAAGCTATGCGCTACCGTTTTAGCACACGATCAATTATAATGCTCATCGTCCTCTTGACGACGTTCTGAAAGCATTCGTCAATATAAGCCTGTTCCGGGTTTGAACGGAACCGAAGGCACTACTCCTACGACATCCATTTCGAAATCACCCTTAGGATTAGTAGCGACTAGCCCTTGCACTTCGGTGTTCCATCTTCGACTCCCAACTCTTGTCTTCCTCATGAAAAAGTTCAAACCGGATCGAAGTGGTTTTCGGGAAATAAATCCCAATCGCGGTCTCTTCGAAAGGATCAGCACATTTGGCCAATATTGATAGTCGGTTATTCAACCATCAATTAACTTCATAAACTATCTAAAATATCTTCGCCAGATATTTTCCTATATTTCAATACTCTGAAAATAGTTTTCAAATCACTTTTCTCCCTCTCGCGGAAATAAATTTCCACCCATTTATTTTATTCCACTGAAAACCGCCAAGCCAAATACTTAAGATTTTAAAAATAATTTAAAACATTTTATTATAAAACATACTTTAAAATATTTAAATTAAAATTACTTAAACACTTTATTCAAATATATATACTTTAAAATATTTAAATTAAAATTACTTAAACACTTTATTCAAATATATATACTTTAAAATATTTAAAATAAAACTACTTTATAAAATATAAAACTAATTTTTTAAAATAAATGTTAAGTCAAAAAAAAATTTAAAATAAGAGTTACGAAATTCTATGCAAGTTTTTAAATAAAATTTTAACCAAACTATCTTTAAAATAAAACTATTTTATAAAATATATGTAATTATCTTTAAACATAATTCCAATTACCCCGTTTTAAAATAATTAATACTATAATTAATTTAAATAAATATTTATCTTTAAAATTCTAAACAACATAAATAATAATTTCTCAAATAATAATTTTTTTAAACAATTTAAAACCTTTAACTTATACTTTTAAGAATTTTTCTTTGAAATCGCACTTGGCTTTCCAGCGAAAATACTATTCTCTTCCACACCTTTTTAAAAATAAACCACTATTTATTTTAAAACAAATTTCCCAGTCCGTTATAAATTTCCATCGTGAAATTTATACTTTCAAATATCCACTGATACTTTATTTCACTTTATAAACCCAGTTTATGAATTCCATAGTCTCATCCTTCACTTAAAATACACTTTCAAACACTAAATCAATTCCCAAATTGATTCCCAAACTCACTCCATTTTGAAATAAATTTTTCTTTACTTCTTAAAAATTTATTATTATTCTTTTCAAAATCCATTAATTTAGGATTTAACTTCTTAATTATAATTAAAAGTCTTTTTATTTGAAAAAACCAATTTCATATTTCTTTCTCAAATTCCTTCTTATCCTTTCCAATAAATTAAACCTTGAATTTTAAAATAAATTCTTGCCTCCTTTTAAATATCATCACTTAAATTTATTCAAAATATCTCTTCCTCACACTTTGGATTTATTATTACAATTTAAAAATCATCTTTTATTCTTTCAAATCATTTTAATTATCCTAACTCCTTATAATTATTTTATTTAAAATAACCTTTTTATTTACTTTAAAAATCCAACTTCATATATATATTTCTAAATTCTCAAAATTCCAATATATATATATATATATATATATATATATATATATATATATAACGAAGCCAGAGTATCCAATAAATTTCACTTCCCAATACGATCAATATAATTCATAGATCATCAGATAATCATATCGCTGTATATATAAAATAAATTCAAACATTTTGAGGAATCCAGTTGGATCCCTCCAACCTTTTTTCCCTGCATCCACAGATGTTAGCACAATATAATAATACTAATTCCACTTCGAGGTGGAATATCACGGTATATGGGATCATATTATCTCATCCGCTATTATGCGGCGCATAGTGTCTCATCCGCTATATAATGCGGGAAATCAATCACTCCAATAAATACTATATACTACTAATAATATACCACATCCAATCAATTCAATTCAACCAAATATTTAAATTTAACTATTAAAATTTGAATAACAATCCAGATGAGTGAGATTAACTCACCTTTATTTCATTTTGCAATCCATTTCCATCCTGACCATTCCTTTACGGTTTCAGACCTTGAAACAACATTATATGGTTTATTAATACTCTTAAAAAAATTTGAAACAAATCAATTTATCACTTATTAATTTAATTTACTAAATTCCAAATGATTGTTGACTTAACTTAGTTACATTCTTTTCTGCCCAATTTATAAATTCAATGACAGGTTATATATTCTATTTTACCGACTAAAGAAAAATTTCTGTTTAAATCTTGCTTGAGAAATCATTTCCTAATATATCTACATGTGTGTATATTTAAAACAGAATTCTTTTTTTTAAATCCTACTGTAATAATAATTTTTTTTGACAAATACAAATATCTTAGCATGGATATAAACCCAAAACATGCTCACCTCAGATTCGATCGATTGGCCTGCCGCATTCCCCCGACCATCGCCATCGATCACCGCTACAACCTACTACGACATTCTCCAGGCCGCCATCGATCGATATGAGCACAAAGCCCTAAAAATCAGCCTCGATCAACCCTCGGCCCTATTGTTCCAATTATGCGAGCACCACCACCAGCGCTGCCACCATCTTCGCAAAACACTCCATACCTGCCACCGCCATAGACAATACCTCCTCGAGTTGCCCCGCCATCGACTCACTTGTCCCTTTTGAGCATCACGACCCTAAGAAATGCCTACCCTGAACACCAAGGTCTCGCTCGAGCTCGAGATCGAAATTCGCTTCGATTTGAAAGAGAGAAAAAACCGAGTTTTCGATTCGTGAATGAATTATAAAGGAGGAAGGAAGAGGAGTTCATCGGCCATTAACTGTTCGAAATGTTTCTCGATTTCGATTTTGATTTTTATATTTCCTTTTCGATCGAGAGGAAAAAGGAACGGGATTTAATTTGAAAATATATTCGTTCGGCAAAAAGTTCTTCGATTTGCTATGTGATTGGTTGATTATTTTTAAGTGGAACGCGTGTCCTACCAAATGAACACGTGTTGTGAGGGGGGATTTGTGAAAACATTATTCAAACTATGTAAAACAAATATCAGTTTTAAATTCAAATTTTAAAACGTCTCAATAATTGCAACCCAAAATCTTGACATCCTCTCGAGATGTGCCGCTAGACGTTTATAAGCTTACACCCCCATTACAAACATAATGGAAAAGGTTTCGAGGCCTAACTCGATCGTACGGAGAAGATAGCCTTTTGGACTTTAATATTATACTGAATTTTCGATATAGATTCAGCGTGTTTACTTATCGCACGGCCAAACGATCACTCAAAACAGTACGAAAATTGAAATCCGATGATAATATACTATTATGGATCCAATGGAACTGGTTTCGTCGAATTCCGAGACTGTGCCTCGGAAGACTATTTTTAAATTCGATTTAAACTATATATTTTTAAAACTGAACAAAATACTTTCAAATTCAAATTTAAAACTTCTATTATCTTCAGTATTGTCAATACAAATTTTCTAAGCCATCAAATTATTTTTAACTGGCTTAAAACTCAAGATTTAATATTTTACCTAATCTCTAATTATTAAATTCAATAAATTTAATTGCCAAATAATAATGATATTTGAAATTCAAGTTAAACTAACTTTCAAATATATAAAATCAATTAAAAATTCCAATTTCAAATATCCAGAAATTCCGGGTCGTCATATTCCTTCCCCCTTAAAAGAATTTCTTCCCCGAAATTACTAGTTAAGAGAAATGATCCCTAACCCGTTACTATTAATCCCATAACCAAACAGTTTTTAACACCACCCAAACAATCTTTTCATTTAAAGACACTATCACCTTCACTAACATTCCAAACTTCTTTCATAGGTCCCCAACAACATCACTTACCCAACCATTCAATTTATAATTCAAATTCAAATTTTAAATTATCAAAATTTTCCCAAAATATTTTCTAACTCCCAAAATATTCGAAATTTTTTGCCAGGGTCTCTTTTGTGCAGCTAGCTCGGTACAACTGCACAATGCCTCTACGGGCCCTCTGATTTCAAAAGAAAACAAAAGGCCAAGTGGTTAGACCAGAAAATCATCTAATTTCATACAGAAATTTAAATACATACCTTTGCCGAGCAAATTTCAATTTATCTTCAAAATTCAAAAATCCCAATTCCTTTTTGCTTTTTAACACCTGAATATCCTACTAAGCAATAATGTTCAATTACAACATTCAAAAATTGCTTTACACATTTCTTTACAAAAGTTTTCATATCTATTTCATTCACAACCGTACGATGCACCTATATCATTCATACGCAATATCCAATTCGATCGCTCACTCGATCACACAATTTCACTTCCAAACTAGTATCGTCCACTCAACTTCCTACTGCGGACTCAGATCTGGTTTCTTGATCAGAAACCTTCATTCTCCTTGCATAGCCACAAACTATGAGAGAGAATTTCCAGAATAAATCAAAAATCCATATCCAGAGTTCATCGTTGAAAATCGAGTAAAAAATTCCAACTCGAATCGGTATAATTACGTCAAAATTATGTGCTCTAATCTGGACCAAACCACTATGCGAATAAAATATATACATACATCTTACGTATTTATATCCATTGATTATTAACTATATCAATTCTCTTTTATTCACATTATTTTGACTTTTATCCACTTATTCACAACCATCCCATTTCACAATTTCCAGATTAATTTTCATCCTATTATTAACTTAGTATTTTCAATACCAAGTTTACTTAAGAATTTTACCATTCCTTCTTAAGTATAATATAATTGTTTTATATACATCTTATATTTGTTTTTACTCCACCTCTTTTGTTTATCTATAATTTTATTCAAATTTCCAGTTTCATTTTCATTTGAATTCAGTTTCCCTTTCATTTTAAATATTGAATTCTATTTACATTATCTCGACCCCTACTTAATTAACCGTTTCTCTAGTAAGTTCCACTTATAATTTGTTCCCATCTCAAACCATTTTTACTTCCAAACTTTTATTATTTTAGCTCACTTAGAACTAGTTCTACAACTTCACTCTAAATTTTAAATTTTAATATTCAGTTCTCAATTTCATTCAGTTGCAACCAAATAAATTTCCAAATCTCAATTCTTTTATTCAAATTTCCATTTCCAATTCCACTTGAATTAAATTTTCCTTCCTTCCACCTATTTATTCCCAAACAATATAATACTTCATTTTATACAACATGATTCAAATCAAATCTCATTCCAAATCATTTTATTACCTACTTAAATCAATTAGTTTACTCACTAATTTAATTTCGGTCCTTTATTTTATTTAGTCAAAAATTGATTAACTTTATTACACACAGTTTAAATTAATTCCCAATATTCAGTTCCAATTCTATTTTCTTACAAATGCAAATTCATTTGTCTATCCACAATTTTATTTCCATTCCATTTACCAACCTTTTTTAATTGGCTTATCTTTCTAACTTTATTCTCTAATCACACTTACCTTTATTTGACCCTTTCAAGTTGAATCTTATTCCACAAATTTCAAATTTCAATAAAAAGTTTATTTCTAAACTTTTACTTCTTTTAGTTCCTTCGAACAAATTTACAATTCACTTTCTTTACATAATTTAAATTGATTCCATTATTCAACTTTAATCCTAGTTCTATTACTTACAAATTTAAATAAATTTGTTCTTTTACAATTTACTTTCAAATAAAATATTTTTTATTTTTTACTTTATTTACTGGATTCAATTACATTCCATTTTAATTCGAATTTTTAACCTTTACAAGTTTTCCAGCTTATTTATTCCAATTCCATGTTTAATAAGATTCTAGAGTCCCTTTTAATCAATTACTCAACATTTCAAAATCATTTTTGAAATCAATTATATCCAAACCAAAATATTCCTTTGCATTAAAGAATTAAACTCAATTTTACAACAAATATCAATTCAAAATATTCAATATTCCTTTGTATTTTAAAATCAAAACGGTTTTACCAAACCAAAACTTCAATATTTAAAAAAATCATTTTTTTAAATCCATAATTCAATTAAATATCCAATTATTCCTTGAATTTTTGAAACCAAACCAATTTTTGTAAACGACTACAAATTAAATCATTCGAGTAGCAACTTCTCTCTTGGGAACTCGAAAATAAACATCGGTGATGCCGCAGTCATCACCGAAGTTATTTTCCGGTGACCGAAAGGAGTTCAATGCTTTTATTCTCTCCAAAATCATTTTCAAATATTTTTGATTCCAAATCCCACCAGATTTTATATCCAATTCAAAAATATTTTCGGAATAATACCACTATTATTTGTCAAAAACCCTTGAAAACCATTTTCAAACTCAAAGGAATTCAATTTTCAAAATTGCAATTCCAAATCCTTTTAATTCATATTCAAATTCTACTTTGTAATTTTATTCTATTATAAATCACATTTATAAATTTCATTAATGAATTTTATTCCTTAATTTTTTTATAATTTCAATTCTTTATTCAGCATCCACTTAATAATGATAATAATTAAATATTATCATCTTCTAACAACCAACTAACCATATATAACTATAATAATTTACGAAAAATTATTTTTTTTCATATGCGAAAATAATTTGGGTAAAATTAATTCATTTAACCTATTTTTAAAACCATACTGCGTCGGTTTATCTTGTTCAAGACTTTAGAAACCCATATCGATGACATGGCGCCCCACATATCGACCAGAATCCATATACACTCAACCGATAAGTCAACACGGTATAAAAGAAATTTTTATATTCACTAACAAATACGCGCTCATATCTATTAATACTCTCAAACTCATTCTAGAGTACTACGAACTCTATTTAAACGAGTAATCCCCACCAGAGCCAAGGTTCTCGCTTAACCTTCAGCTTTGATACCAAATGTAACGACCCGATTTTTCGATACCCAAAAATCAAACCATTTGGGTTAAAGAAGAAGAAGGTAGAAGAAGAAATAGAAACAATATCAGAATCTTACTAACGCAGCGGAATAAAATATAATAGATGATAACATATCTTTACACAAAAGAATTTATATCAGTTTTAAACATATATCATCAGAATACAACATCAGAGTTCAATAAAATCAACAACACACAACTTGGACAGTTATATTAACTTGTCCTCTTCAACTGACAATACAACTTACAATACAGCGGAAATATACAATTAAGTACGTATACTACGTCTCGTCACCCGGCTCGTCTCCTGAGCTTCACAGCATCCTTTCCTGTCTCTATAATACTCGGTCTGACCCGAGCATTATAGTTAAATAACACCTGATTCAGTCTGGAAAACCAGCGTGAGAAAATGCACTCAATCGGATTATTTAATTTTTCAAAATCCTTTGAAATCAAATGTATCTCGTAAGACCACGCCACAAATAAACATGTCGGGTTTTACCTTACAATAACCAAAACATTTCTTATAACTCCTCTGATATTATAATAGTGTATATATACAAATACTTATTCAAATAGCCAAAATTGTTACATTTATTAAATTCCAGCTAATAGGTATACAAACAGAACCATAAAGGCACGTAGGAAAATGGATTTCCATCGATGGCAGGGCTACTGGAGTACCGCCTGTCACATTACGTGGTCTAGATCACCGTACCGAGGATCCATCCTAAATACCCTGCAACACAAAGCTAGAGCTACCCCTTACTGGATAGTCCGAATAAGTTCACCCTGCGGTTGGGATCAGCAACCGCCATACAGCCGAAATATGAAGGGACATCTAGACAAGGGTGACCTTACCCTAATTGGTTGCTAGCCACTTAGCCTTCTGTGCACCTCCCCTGTTTTTGCCATTCCCGGTTGATGAGGCTCGAGGCTATGCATTACCTTTTAAGCACACTATCACTTAGAATGCTCATCATCCTCCTGGCGATGTTCTGAAAGCATTCGTCCATACAAGTCCATTCCGTGTTCGAACGGAACCGAAGGCACTACTTCTACTACATCCATTTCGGAATCACCCTCAGGATTAGTAGCGACTGGCCCTTGCACTTCACTGCTCCATCTTCTACTCCCAGATCTTGTCTTCCTCACGAAAACGTTCAAATAGGATCGAAGTGATTTTTGGGAAATAAATCCCGATCCCGGTCTCTTCGAAACGATAAGCACATTTGGCCAATATTGATAGTCGGTTATTTAACTATCAATTAACATTCAAAAACAATCCATCAAACCTTAATAATTTCTCCCAAATTATTTATTTCAAATATCTTCGCAAGATATTTTCCTATATTTCAATCATTTGAAAATAGTTTTCAAATCACTTTTCTCCCTCTCGTGGAAATAAATTTCCACCCAATTATTTTATTCCACTGAAAACCGCCAAGCCAAATACTTAAGATTTTAAAAACAATTTAAATCATTTTATTCTAAAGCATACTTTAAAATATTTAAATTAAAATTACTTAAAAACTTTATTCAAATATATATACTTTAAAATATTTAAAATAAAACTACTTTATAAAATATAAAACTAATTTTTTAAATAAAAGTTATGTCAAACTAAATTTTAAAATAAGAGTTACGAAATTCTATAAGTTTTTAAATAAAATTTTAACCAAACTATCTTTAAAATAAAACTGTTTTATAAAATATATGTAATAATCTTTAAACATAATTCCAATTACCCCTTTTAAAATAATTACTACTATAACTAATTGAAATAAATATTTATCTTTAAAATTCTAAACAACATAAATAATAATTTCTCAAATAATAATTTTTTTAAACAATTTAAAACCTTTAACCTATACTTTTAAAAATTTTGCTTTGAAATCATGCTTGGCTTTCCAGTGAAAATACTCTTCTCTTCCACACCTTTTTAAAAATAAGCCACTATTTATTTTAAAACAAATTTCCCAATCTTTTTTATAAATTTCCATCGTGAAATTTATACTTTCAAATATCCACTGATATTTTATTTCACTTTATAAACCCAGTATATAAATTCCATAGTCTCGTCCTTCATTTAAAACACAGTTTCAAACACTAAATCAATTCCCGAATTCATTCCCAAATTCATTCCATTTTGAAATAAATTTTTCTTTACTTCTCAAATTTTTTTTTTGAAAATCCATTAGTTTCGGATTTAATTTCTTAATTATGATTAAAAGTCTTTTTATCTGAAAATACCAATTTCATATTTCTTACTCAAATTCCTTCTTATCCTTTCCAATAAATTTAACCTTGAATTTTAAAATAAATTCTTTCCTCCTTTTAAATATTATCACTTAAATTTATTCAAAATATCTCTTCCTCATACTTTGGATTTATTATTCAATTTAAAAATCAACTTTTATTCTTTCAAATCATTTTAATTATCCTAACTCCTTATAATTATTTTATTTAAAATAACCTTTTTATTTACTTTAAAAATCCAACTTCTTATATATATTTTTAAATTCTTAGAATTCCAATATATATATATATATATATATATATATATAACCAAGCCAAGGTATCCTATAAATTTCACTTCCCAACATGATCAATATAATTCATAGATCATCACATAATCATATCGCTGTAGATATAAAATAAATTCAAACGTTTTGAGGAATCTAGTTGGATCCCTCCAACCTGTTTTTCCCTGCATCCACAGATGTTAACACAATATAATAATACCAATTCCACTTCGTGGTGGAATATCGTGGTATATGGGATCATATTATCTCATCCGTTATATAATGCGGAAAATCAATAACTCCAATATATACTATATACTACTATATAGTATACCGCATCTAATCAATTCAATTGAACAAAATATTTAAATTTAACTATTTAAATTTAAATAACAATCCAGATGAGTGAGATTAACTCACCTTTATTTCGTTTTGCAATCCATTTCCATCATGACCATTCCTTCACGGTTTCAGACTTGAAACAACATTATATGGTTTATTAATACTCTTAAAAAATTGAAACAAATCAATTTATCACTTATTAATTTAATTTACTAAATTCCAAATGATTGTTGACTTAACTTAGTTATATTCTTTTCCGCCCAATATATAAATTCAATGACAAGTTATATATTCTATTTTACCGACTAAAGAAAAATTTGTGTTTAAATCTTGCTTGAGAAATCATTTCCTAACATATCTACATATGTGTATATTTAAAATAGAATTCTTTTTTTAAATCCTACTGTAATAATAATTTTTGTACAAATACAAATATCTTAGCACAGATATAAACCTAAAACATGCTCACCTCAGATTCGATCGACTAGCCTGCCGCATTCCCCTGACCATCGCTATCGATCACCGCTGCAACCTACTGCGACGTTCTCCAGGCCACCATCGGTCGACATAAGCACAAAGCCCCAAAAATCAGCCTCGATCAACCCTTGGCCCTAGTGTTCCAAATTTGCGAGCGCCACAACCAGCGCTGCCACCATTTTCGTGAAACACTCCGTACCTGTCGCCGCCCTAGAAAATACCTCCTGGAGCTGCCATGCCATCGACTCACTCACCCCTCTTGAGCATCACGACCACAAGAAATGCCTACCCTGAACACCCAGGCCTCGGTCGAGCTCGAGATCGAAATTCGCTTCGATTTGAGAGAGAGAGAAAAACTTAGTTTTCGGTTCGTGAATGAATTATAAAGGAGGAAGGAAGAGTAGTTCATTGGCCATTAACTGTTCGAAATGTTTCTCGATTTCGATTTTTATTTTTATATTTCCTTTTCGATCGAGAGGAATAGGGAACGAGACTTAATTTGAAAAGATATTCGTTCGGCCAAAAATTCTTCGATTCGCTACGTGCTTGGTTGATTATTTTTAAGGGGAACATGTTTCCTACTGGATGAACACGTGTTGTGAGGGAGGGATTTGTGAAAACATTATTCAAACTATATAAAACAATTATCAATTTTAAATTCCAATTTTAAAACGTCTCAATAATTGCAACCCAAAATCTTGACATCCTATTGAGACGTGCTGCCAGCGTCTATAAGGTTATACCCCCATTACAAACGCAATGGAAAAGGTTTCGAGGCCTAACTCGATCGTAGGGAGAAGATAGCTTTCTGGACCTTATTATTATACTGAATTTTTGATATAGATTCAGCACATTTGCTTATCATACGGCCAAACGATCACTTAAAACATTACGAAAATTGAAATATGATAATAATACACTATTACGGATCCATTGGAACTAGTTTCGTCGAATTCCGAGACTGTGCCTCGGAAGGCTATTTTTAAATTCAGTTTAAACTATATATTTTAAAACTTAACAAAATACTTTCAAATTCATATTTAAAACTTCTATTATCTTCAGTATTGTTAATACAAATTTTCTAAGCCATCAAATTATTTTTAACCAGCTTAAAACCCAAGATTTAATATTTTACCTAATCTCTAATTATTAAATTCAATAAATTTAATCGCCAAATAATAATGATATTTGAAATTCAAGTTAAACTACCTTTCAAATATTTAAAATCATTTAAATATTCCAATTTCAAATATCCAGAAATTCTGGATTGTCACAAATGAGCTACTCTATTATTTCAAAGACTCTTGTTTATGAAAGTTTAATGTATGAATGGTTGTTTTTATTCGTAATATCTATAACATTTTGACTTCATACTTTTATATTCCTTATTCCTTTTTGTCGATGACAAAAGGGGAGAAATATTATTGCTAACATTAAGAATGCAGGATATAGATCGTCAAAGATTCAGAGGGAGTAAGTATTTATGTTATATATACAATCTAAATCTATATCTATTTACAGGTTGTCATCAATCAAAAAGAGGAAGAATGTTGAGATTTAGTTTTGATTCATGGCACAAAGCTATCACTACGACATACATATTTGACGACTGCTACGACAAAACGAGAATATATACTACAAGGAAACAAGACTTCAAAACCGGTGCATCAATTATATTATTTTAGTTTTGAGTCTTAGGTCAATATTGTTAAAATCTCTCCTCGGTTACGTATATATTAGCTTATATATTTAATCATTCTATTCCAAAATATTTTATACATATATATGTGCATATATTAAATTATAAAAGTGTTTTAAAGTTATAGAAATCAATATACCTATGTAAACTGTGCATATAGCACAGATTTCACTAGGTCAGTCGACTGACCCAGAGGTTCAGTCGACTAACACTAGAAAATTTGTGCAACATGCACAGGTGCACAGATATATGGATATATATTTAAAAATCCATTTGAATATTCAATCGACCGAGCCAGAGGCTCAGTTGACTGAATTTCAACAACAACTACTTTTTGAAAAGACACGGCTTTTTGTGAAGAGTTACGTACCTCTAACGAAAAGATTTGGACGCAACACTTTAATCAAAACTCCTCACCAACAGTCGCTGCTTTCTAATCATTATAAATACATACTCAAACTTGATTCCAAATCACGAAATTACAATCGAAATTTCTTATCTTTCAGATCTAACTCTCTGGAATCTATTTGCTATTATACTTTCAATTATTCTGCATTAAAGCAATACTATACCTTTCTATTCTTCATAAACTTCAAATATATATTTTTATACTCGAGGAGAAGATTATAGGAAGGGTGTAATATAAGTGACAAATCCGTGTTATCTGAACACACAAAGTCAAAACTATTTTCTGTATTGTTGAAGTCCTTTTCTGCTGCTCAGGCATGTGAAGTCCTCTTCGGATGCTGAGGTGAAATCCTGTTCTACTACTCAGGCCCCTGTTCGGCTCCTCAGGGGTTGTATAGACCTGTTCCTCCGGGTTAAGTGAGGTTTATTGTTTTAGTGAAATTCCAGAAGGATTCTGAGACTTGACGTACGACGGTGCTCCGAACCAGTATAAAAATCTATGGTGTCATTTTACTTATACCGCTTTCATATTCTGCATTGTTTATTGTATTACTATCATCACTATGCTCTGTAATATCATATATCCATATTACATGATCCATAGCGACTTTCAGAGAGTGGTAGAGAATCAAACAAGAGATAATCAAGTTCGATTCACTTGGTATTTCGGTAGAGTATAGTTTGGGATTCTTTAGAATAAATGTGGAAGATGAAGAGGAGAGAAAGTGAATAAAAATCTGGTAAAAATTCATTTAGAACTTACTGGTATTTATAGGGATCAATGACCATTTCTATTCATGAAAGGATATGACGAATAGATACTTCTTTTAAAAATTTGAAATTTGAAAATTAACGAACACCATGTCGACATGGGGGGTTAGAAGCATGTCGATATGCTCTAGGAATAAATGGGGATTTTTATTTTCTTATTAAAATTGGTTTCTATAATTTTTCAAAACAATTTCTAAACTTTTATAAATATGCTTGAATATAGTTTAACCATATTAAAGAGTTTAGATAGTAATTTTTAATATGTAGTCTTAATCTATAAAGTGATTTAAAGTAGGAGTATATAAATATTTAAAAGCTAAATATTAAAACAAGAGATAGTTTAGAATTAAGGACAATATTGAAATCAAAAATGTTAAAAATGATAAAGATATTTTTGAGGCTAAGTATTTCAAACAGGAGAGATGTCTTTTTGAAAAGAAGGTTCTGAAAAACATTTTTAAATTAAGAGATATGTTTTTGAAAAGCATTTTCAAAAAATTAGTGGATATCAAAATAGGATCACTATATGTTCCACTAGATATTGTCGTGGGTTCCATCCCACTAGGGTTCCATCTTTTTAACAGGCTCGAAGTGGATTCCATTCCATGAATAAATTTTAAATAAAGATGTTAGCGCTTTCAAGAAGTTTTAACATAATTGTAGACTCGATACTTATCTTGTACTTTGAAATCTTGAACTCTTCATATCTTGATACTTATGAGTCTTCAATCTTGATATCTTTGATCTTTAAATTCATTAGTCTTGTATCTTTATACTGTATAGTCTTCATTCTTGGTACCTGCATGTCTATATCCTATATATACATATATATCTAAACTATAGTGTTAGTATCTATATTTTATAATAAGTCCTAAGGTTGTTGTCATCAAAACCATCCTTCTCAAGGACTAACAAGACGTTCACTTAGCTTGGCCATAACTCTATCTAGGTTTCCCTAGTTAATTATGTCTACTAGCATTAGAATGCTTGCTAAATGATTATAATGGTTAATGGTTGTCGACTTTGGTGCGTCGATTCTCCTCATATTCCTGATGGTAGCACTAGCCATGTTCTTTGATCTCGAAACCAAGTTGAGAATCGATCTCTCAATAAAAGCAATAAAAATATTTGAAAAAAGGGCAATGACCTCTAATTGATTTGTTGTAGAGCTATTTATACACGGTGTATAACATAGCTATTATATTTGTATTATGGTTGATTTTCAAAAAGCAGTCATGTATAGGTTATGTAGAAAGTAAATTGCAGTAAATAAGAACTCAAAGAATTATAGTTCTTCAGCCAGTATGTGCCTACGTCCATTCTCCATTTCATTATTATTCTTACAAATCTATGCTCAGGATGAAAATTATAATGATATATAGCTCGAAAGATAGTAGTATCTAGCACAAGGGAGTCAATTCGACCATTCTTGTCCACCAATTCCTTCCTGCCTATTCATGTCCGATTATTCCTATTAGACAGATTCTACGAGGTTGTTCTTGTTGTGCAAATCCTATTAGGTTAGTCCGGCTATGCTGCTCCTGTTATGTAATTCCCAGCTTTCCATGATTTGTCTGCCATTACTGTTGTAAATTTGGCTCTTTATAATTCTCTTTCATTATTGTTCGAAGCGTTGGTATTTATAGGAGTGGAAGGGTATGGTGGTCACTCCAGTAAATTTATAATTTTTATCCATAACTCGCTTGTTTCGGATAGAATGCATGTTGCCACATTACTGGCAAAGTCCCTACACTTCTCCTTTTTGTTGGCGTATCCTTGGTTCAGCGTCTTCTCTTTTCAGCGTCCCTTTATTCTGGCATCTCCCTGGTTCGACGTCCCCTTCGTCCAATGTCTCCTTGGTTCGGTGTCCCTTTGGCCCGATGTCACCTTGCATGATCCTGTTTGTCCCTCTAGTTATCGAACATGATTTCTTATTCAACCCTAGGGAACCAAACAAAGAGTGTGCGGCTCCTTCCTTCAGCCTTCTGCCTTCGTCATTTTCTTGCCTTCTCTTGCCTAGTCCTAGCTTCCTTACATTGTAAATGGTTGGCCACTCAGCAGTTAGATTCCTTACAGGGTCATTCCTCATGCTCCATAAAAATAATACGCTTAACAGGAATCGAACATTTGGCCTCTCCATTGGAACCTCGGTTCTTAACCACTTGAACAACACATGTTTTTGTTCCATAACTCCTTTATTTCATGTCGAAATTGAATGAAACTTTGATCAATGGCTTCAAACATCATCGAGTAGAGTATACTAATGTCTCTAAATGTTCAATTTTCCTGAAGTGGGTAGTAGCTCTCCAATGTAGGGCCTGAGTCGGCTTGGTTGTGGACAAATTCGAAGATGATCATATCTTCCAATCCATCTTACTGCTAATTTAACACTATTCTATTTTGAAACCTTTCGACACAGTCGAAAGGTTATTACCACTTTATAAATGCTTTGTTTGGAACCTTTCGACACAGACGAAAGGTTTACATTTATTAAAAAATAGCTGCTTCTTCATGCTTTCAAAAGGAAGCTTTAGAGTGATTGTACCAAAATTGGGCACAACATTCTTCATATGTGATTAAAGAGATTAAACTTATGAAATTAAATGGAAAATGATGCTAATCTAACAATCAAACGTTGTATCCTATGTCCACTTTGAATGTTTTGTTGTTTATTGATGATTGACAACTGATTACAATAGTACAACACTCTAAGACTCGAGTTACAATGGAGTTGCGGAAGAGTAACCGCCTAGCAGAGTCAAAAGTCCTTTTTCTATTGGCGTAGGGGTGCTATTTATAGGTGTAGGTCTGAAATATCTGCCCCCGAACTCAAAATACCTCTTCTCACTTGTAGGCGGGCCCACAAGATCGATTTGGGGTCATTTGGGTCGATTGGGATCGATCCCCATCATCTTCGTATCGATCAAGATTGTGTCCATTTAGGCTATGATCGATCAGAGGCATTTTTGAGGTGTTAAGCAAGCTTCTATGAAAATTTCATAGCATTTGGACTTGTAGATTACGAGTTATGATCGATCCAAGGTTGGTTTGCAAATGGGCTGAAGTGTGTGTATCGATCACTCCGTATCGATCCAAGCGTATCGATGATGTGAAGCGGCAATTCTGGGGAGATCAACTTTTCAGGCCAATGGACCGCTTTTCTTGGTTCACCAAGCTTTCTCCGTATCAGTCCTATGTGGTTTGGTTAATATCAATATTTGTCTGTTATTTCGTATCGATGGAATCTCATGTCCTTCGTATCAATGACTCCCCACTGTCTTCGTATCGATGCCTGGCCCTTAGTTTCGTATCGTACTCAGTTGATCGATACGAAATATATAGAAGGGGGATCGATATGAAGTGGGAAGCAGTTGATCAGATAGATCCAGATCGATGCCAACACTTGATGGATATGAAGGAAGAGGATGTAGACTTGATGGATACGAATACGATGGATACGTAGTAAGCATGTTTCTCATGAAACTTGATCGATCCATAACTTAAGCATAAGAACTCTTATTGACCTAAAATTTGGAATGTTTCCTTTCATAGCTTTGTTTTTCATACCATGCTAATTGTAATTCGATCCAGACTCGGACCTAATTTGCCAGTATCCATAGTGTACCTATGTATAACAGATCTTTGTGACAAATTGTCCTTGGTTCCTAATCAAGCCCTAGTGTTACGGCTTTGCAAAATGGCAGGATAACATTTGCCCCCCCCCCAAATTACATATTGTATAAACATAACGTGCTTTGAAATGCTCCATTCTTTATTTCAAAAAAGCTCTATCCGATTCGTTGAACAGTCGTTGCCTTTTCATCAAGAGATGCAACCTTTGATAGATTTCCAGTATTATAAATGTTGCATCGTTGACTGCTCAATTTTGAATTAAATTTAGATTAATAATTAATGTAAATTATGGAATTTATTTTATATTTTTCAAAATAAATAAAATAAGTGTTGATTTGTATGTATATATATAAGATTGTAAATTTCATTTGAGTTTAAGAATTCAAAATAATAAATGTTTTAGAATTATTTGAATTTAAAATATATATGTATATATATATATATGAGTTGAGTTGAATTTGACTTTAAAATTGAATTTGAATATTGAATTTGGATTTGAATTTAAAATTTAAATAAATGACTTAGTAAAATGATTTGGATTTGAAAAATATTATATATGTAAATTATTTAATGTAAAATTAGTTAAAACATTTCCATTAAAATAGTATATAATAATATAAAGGGAATGTCTTTATACAAATAAGAAAAATGTAATATAAATTAATTAAAACCTTTAATGCATGCAAAATACAAGTGTAATGGTTTTATGGTGGAATTAAACAAGTGTAGTGATCTTATCAATTTATTAACAAGTGTCATTTGTTGTGTTTATTTTTGAGAAAAACTAATTTAAAAAAAGAAACAAGTTTATAAGCACAACATCCTCTTCTTTATCATCTTTTATTCATTTTTAAAGTAAAACAAAAGGATTGTATAAACTTCTAAAACTAGAGAAAAATCATCAAATAAATTTAAAAACAAATCAAGCAAAACTATTTCAAAAACCAAAAAGATCAAAACCTGCAACCAAATTTTCAAAACCTGGAAAAATTCAAAGACAAGCATTAAGCAACTCAGCAAGCAAAACAAGATCAATCAGGGATCAAATCAAAACAGGAATCAAACATCAAAGTACAAATTCAAAGCTTAGGCCAAATCATCATTTCCGGTATTTAAAATTCTCTGTTCTTTTGACTCAGGTGAGTAAACTCATTCTTAAATCTGAGATCTGCTTGAATATCTAGTTTCCATGTGATCATCTTGAAAGTTATATGCTTATATGGTTATGTGTTATGCTTGCGTGTGTGTATTTATTGTGTGCATGCATCTGGAATCAAGAAAGAATGCCTCTGTAAAAAATTACAGGGTCTAATTAAGTTCAAAATTCAATCTCATCTACCTCAATCCTTGCTAGCTTGTGATGTTAAGACAAAACATGTTTAAAATCTCCACAGCTTAATTTTAAAAATATATTTCCAACGAAAATATATGATGGGTTTATCTGGAAAAAGAAATACAGTATAAATTCGAATTTTACTCAATTTTCAATCTGTGTGAATTCAAGATTTAATTACAACATCCAAATTCATTTTGAAAATAATGATTTTTAAAACAAAAATCAGGTTTTTTTAGTTGCGCTTTGAGGTCGTATGGGTTGGATGAACGGGGAATGGGTTTTCGTGAATATCTGACGATCGGAGAATTTCTAGATCTTGAGGCTTGGGCCGCATCTTGTTGGAAGGTCTGAGATCACTAGAAAAATGGGTGATGATTTTCTAATTCAGTAGGGTTGGTGATTTGGATCGAATTTGGGTTTAAGTACCGTATGTTGGCAATGGGATTCGTGAGGCATTATTGTCGTCGTCACAGTGATTCAGACAATCGGACCGGGAGGGATAAATTCACGGATGGTCGGAGCGTCATCGGCCAGAGTGGCGTGGCTTCCGATGTCTTGTTGCGGCGGAGCGAAGTGAATTAAGGTGATCGATTGGGTTTCTAGAAGAAATATTGGCTTCGAAATTTGCTCAATTTTGATTAAGGGACGATTTCGTGCTTTTGGTTGTTCGAATCGATTCTGGTGATTGTCGATGATGTTTGGGTGGCTGTGGCGTCGATCGGAGATGGTCGTGGAGTTTGTGCACATGCTCGTGCAGGCTTACGTATTTTTGTCTTCGAATATTTTAGGGGAGAAGATTGGAAACTTGGAGTGAAGCACGTGAAAACGTTGTGTTTTCTCGAAGCAGGTGGAAATGTGGTTTTGCCCGGGGTCAAGCTCGGGTAAAAGAAGCATTTGCTCGGGTTTGTTGATGTAAAACAAAACAGTTTCAAACTTTGAAGAAAAATCAAGTTTAATGAAAAAGAATTTTGTTAAAACCAATTTCTTATAAATATTAGATGTTATCTAAGTTTTTTTTTAATTGGTTAAGAAGGTTTCTAAATAAAATCATTTTAATTAACCAAGTTTAAAAATGGTCCAAAATATACATAAACTTTATTTTGAAAGTTTATTTTAAATAAACTTAATAATATTAAAGGTAGTTAATGAATATAAAGAACGTTTTAATTGTTAATTAACTTTTAAAGTCTAAGTTAATTTATTTGTTAAAGGAAATCAATTACTTAAAGTTTATTTTCTTAATAAAGTAATTCAGGTAAATTAATTAATAATTTAATTTAATTAATCAAGTAATTATAGAATAATTTATTTAAAGGATAATTAATTACTTGAAAATAATTACTTAATGAAAGTAATTAAGGGATGATTATTAATTAAGGATTAATTAATTAATTATTGTAATTAATTAAGGATAATAAATCAAATGATTAATTAATAATTAAGGGTTAAATAAATAAATAATTAAAGGGTAATTAATTAAATGGTTTGTAATTAATTAATATTAATTAACCAAGATTAGTGACTAATCTGATTCAAATTAATCAAATGACTTAATGATCGTACTTATGGATGTTTGGATGGTATGGAATGCTTTGAATTATGTGATATTCCTGTTGTGTGATGTCCTGATATGTTTGAGCTATGGAATGTAATTTATTTATCTATAATGCATTTATATTATCTATCTATGATTCTGTGTATATAGATATGCGTTATAGATTATACCGCTTATCGATATTGATATGATTGAATCTGTGATGATTGATAATGTTGCACTATTGTGTAAAACTCCTGAACTACACCATACACACACAAGTATGGGTTTCATGAGGAAATCGGTTAAGTCACAGATATTTGAAATGGTTTTGAAAGTTGGATTTTGAATTCAAATGGTTTTGGAAATGGATTTAGGTAAAATGTGAAAAGCTTTTGAAAAGAAGTTTTAAAGATAAAAGTTCTTTTAAATAACTTGATAAAGTTTTGAAATTTAAATAGTTTGATTTGAATTTAAAATTAAGATTTGAAATTTAATTCTATGTTGAGAATTTTGGTTTAGAAAGGATATACAAGTTATAGATGTGTTTATGGGTTTTAAACCATTTAAAAAGTATTGTTTTGGGAATTTGAATTTGACCCAAGGGCTTTAACTTATACAAATGAAATCGGATTTTTTCGAAATGAAAACTATTTGCTTTCGGATAATAATAGCTTTCATATAAAGAAAGGATTTCCAATTTGTGTTGAAAGGATTTCAAGTTTGAAATGAAAATGGTTTTTCAAGTTATGAATTAATTTTTGGAAATGGTTTTGAAAGCTATGGATTAAATCTTTGATTTAAAGATTGGATGAGTTAATCCAATTTGAAAGGGAAATTGTTTTGAAAAAATATGAATGAATCTTTGTTAAAAATTGGTATACTTTGTTTTCAAATTGAAAAGGGATCTTAAAAGTGTAACCTTTCTATAAAAGATTTGAAAGGGGAATTGTTTTGAAAAAGCTATGAATGAATCTTTGTGAAATATTGGTGAACTTTGTGAAGTGAATCTTTTTGTTTAAAAGATTTGGAAATGGTAATTTGTTTAAACCATTTGAAAGAAAGGTTTTGGATAATAAGTTGTGACATAACAGAGATCCCATTATCCATATGGTTTTAAAATTAAGCGCTCATTATTCGGTTTAGCCGGGAGAGGACCTTATGTCATATAACCCATTCCGAATAAGGATACGACGTTATGGATAGCATTTGAAGACCGGTGGTAAAGACCGGGTATTTTCGAAAATGAAAGGATTTCCCGTTGAATGACTCTGCACTGAGTAGCTACGGTATAGAGATCTCCATATGTGATGGGGAGTCCGATCGGAATTGGGGATAACCGGACATTATGGCAAGAAAATGTTTGATTCAGAGGGAGAAGAAACGACAGAAATTGGAACAGAAATATCATATGATTCGTCGGTCCTTAAAAAAAGAAATAAGCAAGGTTCCGTCGTTGAGTGAAAAATGGGAAATTCATGGAAAATTGAAGGGCTTCTTTGGAAGTGTCTTCGGTTCTGTTCAAACCCGGAACAAAATTGTATAGATGTGTGTCTGACATTACACTTTGAGATGTAAATCTGGTTTCTATCAAATACATTTCTGTTTGGTGGTGGAGAATTTATTCTCTTAGCTTAACACCCTTCTCTAAGACGTACGAGCTCAGAGGTTATGTAGTTGATGGTTACTAGTGATACATTCCCAATTTGGTAATGTGGCGTACGAAGTGCTGCTGATCATTTGTTGATCGAAGCATGGGTTTTGTGAAAAGCATAGCTTTGTGGACGAGACTTCGTCGAGCCTCACAACCCAAAAATGGTTAAAATAGGAATGTTGCGGCAAGGTTTTTAGGGGTCGCGCCCCTAGGGTATGTCCATTTTCTTTTAGATAAAAGGTGGTATCGTGGTATGGAGCCCAGATATTTAACCTATGTGGTTGCTGCAAACTTATTGCTTCGTGGTTGTTGGTTGAGAGGCGCCTAGGATAAAGTTCGGCTATGACCAGGGATGGCATAATTGTGTGTTAGTTACTTAGTTACAACTTTAATACAGCGTAAGGTAACCTCGGCCTTGTGTTGGCAGAGATCCGGTAAAGTTCTCGGGGGCATCCTTCCAGAGGCGTACCCATTTCCGTAAGCAAGTTCCATAGCCTGACCATTTGTTGGAAATCCAAAGAAAAAATACGTGCCTTGTACGGTTTTAGTTGTATAATCTACCATGGATTGTGGTGGTAACCTGCTATTGAACACGGTAGCTATAGTAGGCATACAATAATGGTTGTATGCTGGCTAAGATTAATATTATACTTTCTAAAGGTTTTCTGCACTATGCACTAATAATAATATCAAATGGCTTTCGCGTATCAATCAGTTTTGACTATCATAAGGAGAAATATCCTCCAAGTGTGCGCTTGCATTGTGCGTGGCAGGAGGCCTTGTGGCAGTTTCATTTTCCAAAAGCATGAACGGATTTCTTTTTATAAATTGTTTTGTGCAAATAACTGTTTTTGTTTACTCATACCAGTACCATGACTGACCCGGAGTTTATTGTTCCCTTCCTAAACTCTGGATGCCTATAATTTCCACACGAGCAGCCTAGAAGCAGGTTATCCGTGTTTTGGAGCTAGCTTGGATTCGAAAGTCTTTTGGAAGCTGTCGGATTTTGGAAAGCTTTTGGATTTGGAAATCTTTCGAAGTGCTTGTTGTTTTGGAGTTTTTGAAGGCCTTATCAAAGTAGTATGTTGGAACTTTTTTAAGTCTCTATTGTTCCGCTGTGGAGTGGTCATTTTATTGTAATATCTTTTGTGTATCACTCTGATATTAGTGATCAATGTTATAATGTATATTGTATCAATGTTGTATTTGTGTTGTGATCAATGATATTCATTTTTGTTTCCGCTGTTTTCATCTAATGTTGTTATAAGCTCCATCCGAACTGGAGTTCAACGTTTGAATCTTTGGCAGTCGAATACAAGTCGGGTTAGTTATTTGATGTCGATTTTTGAATGCTGAATTTTGGGTCGTGACAAGTAGTATCAGAGCTAAAGTTTGAGTAAGAACTTTAATTACGGAGTATAACACATAAGATGGCTCATTAGAGATAGGGTGAAATATACCTAGAATGTGTATTACCCAAGAGACCGAAAACCTAGAATTTCTTAGTCTGTTTCTTTAAACTGTTGATATCCCTAAGATATCTTGTGTGTATGCCTAAATCAAGTTTTCTTACTATTTACAGATACTAAGAATGAGCGGAAGAAGAGGACAAGGTAGGGGATAGGGAAATACCACTACAACTGGTCAAGTCCCTGTAACAATAGCTATTCCCACTCAACCTCAGCCGAATCTGACCGATCTATATCGAAGTTTTTCCAAACAGGGGGAAAGCCGTTTACTGGCAAAGAATCCATTATCGAAGCCCAAGCCTGGATCCGATCATGTGAAAGGATTTTCATGGGACTAAAATTGGAAGACGATCAGATGCGACTAATAGCTTCTTGGCAACTCCAAGAAGAATCCCTGGCCTGGTGGGAGACAGTTAATGTAGATGAACCAGAAGAAGAGTTTACTTGGAGTTGATTTAAAGAGGTGTTTGAGAAGCGCTATATGCCGTCGGCTGATATCTCCCGAATGTACCAAGAATTCATGGACTTGAAGCAGGGGAGTTTGTCATTTGAGGAGTACTTAAACAAATTTAATGAATTATCCTATTTCGGTGCAGAATTGGCAAACACGCCTCTAAAGAAAAATGAAAGATTCATTCGTGGGATGAATAAGAAGTACCACGAAAGGATGACAGCACACGTCAAAGAATCTTTTTCAGATTTGATAGATATGGGGTATAGGTATGCTAACCTGGATATGTAGGAAGTCCCGAGGGAGGGAGGAAATACGAGCAATCAAAATTGGAAAAAAAGAAAGTTCGGGGGCAAGAAACCATATCAAAGCAAGGAAAAGAAGGACAATCAGGGAAACCCGGCGAAAGATATAACTTGTTACAATTTCTAAGAAAATGGCCATTATTCAAACAACTCCAAGAATCCAAGGAAACAAGTTAAGAAAGAACAACCTGTGAAGACTGGTCAGGGAGTTAAGGAATGCTACTACTGTCACAAGCCAGGTCATGAAGTTAAAGATTTCCTGAAAAAGAAGCAAGCTCATGTAGCGAAGGTGTATGTAATCAAAGATGATCCTTCAACCTCAAAGGCTGATAAAGGAAAAAGAATTTTAGAAGGTAACCTTCTCATTTACGATAAAAATTTTTGAGTTTTGTTCGATACGGGAACTACACACAGTTTTATTTCTCAGCAAACCATAAATGAGTTAAATCATGAATTTGAAATCGTAGACGAACCTATTTTTGTCCGTTTCATTGGGTTTCCATATATTCTACAAATGGTTAGTTTTTCCTTCGGACTAACCAATGCCCAAATGCTCCTGCATATTTCGTAGATCAGATGACCCAAATATTTCGTAAAGTATTAAATGAGTTTATTCTCATATTTGTGGAAATTCCGGCTTAATCTAGTAAGCCAATTCTCTATCTTTTTCCGTGATCTTATATTCTTTGTTTGTCTTTCTCTCTCTTTCAAATTTCGAGGATGAAATTTTTTTAAGGGGGGAATCTGTAAGGATCCCAATTTTGAATTAAATTTAAATTAACAATTAATGTAAATTTTTGAATTTATTTTGGATTTTTCAAAATAAATAAAAAAAGTGTTGATTTGAGTGTGTGTGTGTATATATAAGATTATAAATTTCATTTGAGTTTAAGAATTCAAAATAATAAACGTTTTAGAATTATTTGAATTTAAAATATATATGCATATGTATGAGTAGATTTGAATTTGACTTTAAACTTGAATTTGAATATTGAATTTGAATTTGAATTTAAAATTTAAATAAATGACTTAGTAAAATGATTTGGATTTAAAGAATATTGTATATGTAAATTATTAAATGTAAAATTAGTTAAAACATTTTCTTTTAAATAGTATATAATAATATAAAGGGAATGTCTTTATACAAATAAGAAAAATGGAATATAAATTTAATTAAAACCTTTAATGCATGCATAATACAAGTGTAATGGTTTTATGGTGGAATTAAACAAGTGTGGTGATCTTATCAATTTATTAATAAGTGTCATTTTGTTGTGCTTACTTTTGAGAGAAATTAATTAAAAAAAAGAAACAAATTTAAAAGCACAACATCCGCTTCTTTATCATCTTTTATTCATTATTAAAGTAAAACAAAATGACTGTATAAACTTTCTAAAACCAGAGAAAAATCATCAAACAAATTTAAAAACAAATCAAGCAAAACTATTTCAAAAACCAGGAAGATCAAAACATGTAACCAAATTTTCGAAACCTGGAAAAATATCAAAGCCAAGCATTAAGCAACTCAGCAAGCGAAACAAGATCAATCAGTAAAGATCTAGCAACTTGAAACTTCTACAATCAGTGATCAATTCAAAACAGGAATCAAACATCAAAGTACAAATTCTAGGCTTAAGCCAAATCATCATTTCCAGTATATAAAATTCTCTGTTCTTTTGACTCAGGTGATTAAACTCATTCTTAAACCTGAGATCTGCTTGAATATCTGGTTTACATGTGATCATCTTGAAAGTTATATGCTGATATGGTTATGTGTTATGCTTGTGTGCATATATATATTTATTGTGTGCATGTATTTGGAATCAAGAAAGAATGCCTCTATAAAAAATTAAAGGGTATAATTAAGTTCAAAATTCAATCTCATCTTCCTCAATCCTTGCTAGCTTGTGATGTTAAGACAAAACATGTTTAAAATCTCTACAACTTAATTTTAAAAATATATTTCCAAAGAAAATATATGATGGGTTTATCTAGAAAAAGAAATACAGTATAAATTCGAATTTTACTCAATTTTCAATCTACATAAATTTAAGATTTAATTACACCATCCAAATTCATTTTGAAAATAATGATTTTTAAAACAAAAATCAGGTTTTTTAGTTGCGATTTGAGGTCGTATGGGTTGGATGAACGGAGAATGGGTTTTCGCGAATTTCCGACGATCGGAGAATTTCTAGATCTCGAGGTTTGGGCCGCATCTTGTTGGAAGGTCTAAGATCACTAGAAAAATGGGTGATGATTTTTTAATTCATTAGGGTTGGTGATTTGGATCGATTTAGGATTTAAGTACTGTATGTTGGCAATGGGATTCACGAGGCATTATTGTCGTCGTCACAGTGATTCAGACGATCGGACCAGGGGATGAATTCTTGGATGGATGGAGCATCATCGGCCAGAATGGCGCGGCTTCCGATGTCTAATCGCGGCAGAGCGAAGTGAATTATGCCGATCTTTGGGTTTCTGGAAGAAATATTGGCTTTGAAATTTGCTCGATTTTGATTAAGGGACGATTTTGTGCTTTTGGTTGTTCGAATCATTTCTGGTGATCATCGATGATGTTTGGGTGGCTGCGGCGTCGATCGAAGATGGTCGTGGAGTTTGTGCATGTGCTCGTGCAGGCATACGTATCCGTGTCTTCGAATATTTTGGGGAAGAAGATAGGAAACTCGGAGCGAAGCACATGAAAACGATGGGTTTTCTCGAAGTAGGTGGGAACGTTGTTTTGCCCGGGGTCATGCTCGGGTAAAACAAGCATTTGCTCAGGTTTGTTGACGTAATACAAAACAATTTCAAACTTTGAAGAAAAATCAAGTTTAGTGAAAACAAATTTTGTTAATACCAATTGCATATAAATATTAGATGTTATCTAAGTTTTTTTTAAATTGGTTAAGAAGGTTTTCAAATAAAATCGTTTTAATTAACCAAGTTTAAAAATGTTTTAAAATATACATAACCTTTATTTTGAAAGTTTATTTTAAATAAACTTAATAATATTAAAGATTAGTTAATGAATATAAAGAATGTTTTAATTGTTAATTAACTTTTAAAGTATAAGTTAATTGTTACTTAACTTTTAAAGTATAAGTTAATTTATTTGTTAAAGGAAATCAATTACTTAAAGTTAATTTTCTTAATAAAGTAATTAAGGTAAATTAATTAATAATTTAAGTTGATTAATTAAGTAATTAAAGAATAATTGATTTAAAGGATAATTAATTACTTAAAAATAATTACTTAATGAAAGTAATTAAGGGATGATTATTAATTAAGGATTAATTAATTAATTAGTGTAATTAATTAAGGATAATAAATCAAAGAATTAATTAATAATTAAGGGTTAAATAAATAAATAATTAAAGGGTAACTAATTAAATGGTTTGTAAATAATTAATCTTAATTAACTAGGATTAGTGACTAATCTGATTTAAATTAATCAGATGATTTAATGATCGTACTTATGGATGTTTGGACGGTATGGAATGCTTTGAATTATGTGATATTCCTGTTGTGTGTTTTTCTGTGATATGTTTGAGCCGTGGAATGTAATTTATTTATCTATAATGCATTTATATTATCTATCTGTGATTTTGTGCATATAGATAAGCGTTATAGATTATACCACATATCGATATTGATATGATTGAATCTGTGATGATTAATGATGTTGCACTATTGTGTAAAACCCCTGGACTACACCATATACACACAAGTATGGGTTTCACGAGGAAATCGGTTAAGTCACAGATATTTGAAATGGTTTTGAAAGTGGAATTTTGAATTCAAATGGTTTTGGAAATAGATCTAGGAAAAATGTGAAAAGCTTTTGAAAAGGAGTTTTAAAGATAAAAGTTATTTCAAATAACTTGATAAAGTTTTGAAATTTAAGTAGTTTGATTTGAATTTAAATTTAAGATTTGAAATTTAATTCTATGTTGGGAATTTTGGTTTAAAAAGGCTATATAAGTTATAGATGTGTTTATGGGTTTTAAAGCATTTAAAAAGAATTGTTTTGGGAATATGTATTTAACCTAAGGGCTTTAACTCGTACAAATGAAATCAGATTTTTTCAAAAGGAAAACTATTTGTTTTCAAATAATAATAGCTTTCATATAAAGAAAGGATTTCCAATTTGTGTTGAAAGGATTTCAAGTTTGAAATGAAAATGGTTTTTCAAGTTATGAATGAATTTTGGGAAATGGTTTTGAAAGCTATGGATTAAATCTTTGATTTAAAGATTGATGAGTTAATCCAATTTGAAAGGGAAATTGTTTTGAAAAAATATGAATGAATCTTTGTTAAAGGTTGGTATACTTTGTTTTCAAATTAAAAAGGGATCTTAACAGTGTAACCTTTCTATAAAAGGTTTGAAAGGGGAATTGTTTTGGAAAAGCTATAAATGAATCTTTGTGAAAGATTGGTGAACTTTGTGAAGTGAATCTTTTGTTTAAAAGATTTGGAAATTGTAATTTGTTTAAACCATTTGAAAGAAAGATTTTGGATAATAAGTTGTGACTTAGTTGAGATCCCATTATCCATATGGTTTTAAAATTAAGCGCTCATTATTCGGTTTAGCCGGGAGAGTACCTTGTGTCATATAACCCATTCCAAATAATGATACGACGTTATGGATAGCATTTGAAGACCGATGGTGAAAGCTGGGTATTTTCGAAAATGAAAGGATTTCCCATCGAATGACTCTGCACTGAGTAGCTACGGTATAGAGATCTCCATATGTGATGGGGAGTCTAAACGGGGCTGGGGATACCCGGATTGCAAGGGATTCCTTGGAAGTGCCTTCGGTTCTGTTCGAACCTAGAACAGACTTGTATGGATGTGTGTCTGAAATTACACTTTGAGATGTAAAGCTGGTTTCTATCAAATACATTTCTGTTTGGTGGCGGAGAATTTATTCTCTTAGCTTAATACCCTTCTCTGAGACGTACGAGCTCAGTGATTATGTAGTTGATGTTTACTAGTGATACATTCTCAATTTGCTAATGTGCCATATGAAGTGCTGCTAATCATTTGTTGATCGAAGCATGGCTTTTGTGAAAAGCGTAGCTTTGTGGACGAGACTTCGTCGAGCCTCACAACCTGGAAATGGTCGAAACAAGAATGTTGAGGCAAGGTTTTTAGGGGTCACGCCCATAGGGTATGTCCATTTTCTTCTGGATAAAAGGTGGTATCATGGTATGGAGCCCAGATATTTAACCTATGTGGTTGCTGCAAACTTATTGCTTTGTGGTTGTTGGTTGAGAGGTGCCTCGAATAAAGGTCGGTTACGATCGAGGATGGCATACTTGTATGGTAGTTACCTAGTTATAGCTTTATTACAGTGTGAGGTATCGTCGGCCTTGTGTTGGCAGAGATCCGATTAGGTTCTCGATGGCGTCCTTCCAGAGGCATACCCATTTTGGTAAGGAAGTTCCTTAGTCTGGCCATTTGTTGGAAATTCAAAGAAACAATACGCGCCTTGTACGGTTTTAGTTGTATAACCTACCATGGAATGTGGTGGTAACCTGCTATTGAACATGGTAGCTATAGTAGGCATACGATAATGGTTGGCTAAGATTAATATTATACTTTCGAAAGGTTTTCTGCACTATGCACTAAGAATAATATCAAATGGATTTCGCGTATCAAGCATTTTTGACTATCATAAGGAGAAATCTCCTCCAAGTGTGCGCTTGCATTGTGTGTGTGGCGGGAGGCCTTATGAAAGTTTCATTTTCCAAAAGCATGAAAGGATTTCTTTTCATAAATTATTTTGTGCAAACAATTGTTTTTGTTTACTCATACTAGTCCCATGACTGGCCCGGAGTTTATTGTTCCCTTCCTAAACTCTACGTGCCCATAATTTCCGCATGGGCAGCCTAGAAGCAGGTTATCCGTGTTTTGGAGCTAGCTTGGATTCGGAAGTCTTTTGGAAGCTATCAGATTTTGGAAAGCTTTTGGCTTTGGAAATCTTTCGAAGTGCTTGGGGTTTTGGTGTTCTTGAAGGCCTTATCAAAGTAGCATGTTGGAACTTTTTGAAGTCTCTATTGTTCCACTTTGGAGTGGTCATTTTATTGTAGTATATTTTGTGTACCACTCTGATATTGGTGATCAATTTTGTAATGGATATTGTATCAATGTTGTATTTGTGTTGTGATCAATGATATTCATGTTTGTTTCCACTGTTTTCATCTAATGCTGTTATAAGCTCCATCCGAACTGGAGTTCAACATTTGAATCTTCGGCAGTCGAATACAAGTCGGGTTGGTTATTTGATATCGATTTTTGAATGCTGAATTTCAGGTCGTGACAACTGCCAATGATTATGTAGTGTTTTATTGTAACTGATGGTTGAGTGCTAGAAATTTATTGTTCACTTTCCTTATTATTACCAGGTAAGCATTCAATTCTTGTTAATATAAAGAATTGAATGTTAGTTTGTCATATGCATGTATGTTAACCTGACTCCTTTTCACATTTGCATGCTCACGGGTCATTATCAAGTTCCTTGTTCATATTTGGATTGAGTGCGTATCGGTCGTCTCCTGGATCGATGTGAAATTCGAGTTGTAACAACAAGTGGCGGTTGTTTTTAGTCATTCCTTTATATCGATCCTCTCCTAGATTGATTTGAGACATTGGAACGCACGCTTCGTATCGATGGCTATCGATACAAAATAGACAGTCCTTGAAGATGCTTCGTATCGATGGATACGAGGTCTTAGGGTCTTCGAAGGGACGAACACGAAACTGGTACTTCATATCAATGGAGTTGGTTGTTCAAGTGTGATCCTACTGTATCTTTTGTATCGATGGGATTTTGTACCGGTGGACACGAAGATGATGGTCGATCATTGATGGATACGAAATGCTAATTTCTGGACCGCTCTTAGTCGTTGGATACGAATGAGTCTCTTCGTATAAACAAAATTGCTGTCCACTTCAATCAGTTTTGGCTACTATGATACGAAGCATTTTCTTCCTTGGATTTGAAACCATTTAAATACCTTTTTGTACTTAGCCAAATTTTCACACTTGTTATTGCTTTCATACCCGCTTCGTATCGATTGGAAATAGAAGAGAACTTTAAAGTCTTCATCTCCAAACAAATCTTTTAATCTCCAAACTAATTCTTTAGGCTAGGTAATTAACTAGTTGAATCGACTTCAAAACGATTAGACTTGAGGCTCGATGTCGTTTCATCCATTGTCATAGCTGATTCCCGCATCATTGATGCAGAGATCGGGTTGGAGCGAGGTCAAGGAAGAATTAATGGCGTTGTGGTAGCTTGGAGAAGAAGAGATATCGAGTGATATACGAAGTAGTCACTGGAATGTTGGGAAGTAGTTCATATCGGTATGGAACGGTAGGGCTGCATATCGATGGAGGTAGATGGATACAAAGCTACTTGCCTTGTGCTCGCCTTGGATCAACACAAAGGGGAGCGGTCTGGTGTGATTGATACGAAGCTAAGCCTTTAGGATCGATACAAAGCGCATTGATTTGGAATGATCGATATAAAGGTAGAGCCCTGGATCGATATGAAATCCAGACTCTTGGATCGATAAAAGCTGGATTTTGGGGAACGATCCATTTTTTTACTTTGATAAATACAAAACATAGCCTTTTGCATATTTGAACGCTTGACTCCGACGAGCTTCGTCTTTGCATAACCGAACTTGACCATTAAACTACATATCTGACTATCCTTCAAAGCTCGTTGATGGAACTGTAATTTGACAAACATAACAAACTTTAACATGGATCGTTCTTCGAACTTAGGATGACAAGGTTGGGATGGTCAGTGATGACGGTCACTCCTGTTTAGTCTCGAAGTCTTGTCGTTTTACCACCTTTCGAACTTCTAGAAATTTAAAGTATTATTTGGCACTGCACTACACGACACATTCATACACTTTACACCTTGGGGAACATGGGTTTATTGTCATCTAATGATGTTTTTTACCAAATTCAACAACTATGGATCCCGGAAGCTCAGGGCAGGTAGAAGTTTAGAGTTCTCCACTTCCCTTTATATACCAGAAATAGCGGCATATATAATAATTCCTGCTATGGACAAACTGTCGGGTGCAGTATTGGTTCTAAATCTGGAGGATTGGTTCGCTCCAAAATTTCTGAAGACATGCTAGGCAGGATCTGCCTCAGATATGGTCTATCTCTAGAAGATGTTTTGTTACTGGTGCCGGAAGACAGAGCTAATAATCCCCCAAAAGGGTATACTGGTTGTAATAGGTTCATATGCATAGCTGGACATTGCCCCCGTTTAACCAAGTTATCCGGGATGTGCTGCTTTTTTTTGAAGATTATGCCCTCTTGATTACTTTTGAAACGATGTGCTCTACACAACAGCTTGTATATTATCTTCACGGAGCATCTTTTTCGAAACCCGAATCTCGAGGAAATCAAATATCTATTCAACTATCAAAAGTCGTGAGGACTACTCTTTATTCATCTTCTTAGAAGCTGTCTGAATCTGTCAAGTAGTGGCAGGTGCTTAGAGCGAATTAATCTACTTCAAAATCGAATGGTTCTTCGTTCGTTGTCCACCAGAATTCGCCAGGGGTGGCTAGTTAGATTAAGTGCTTCATCTCCTTTGTCGATTAACTGGATAATAAAAGTTGATGCTGAATCTAATACTTTGCTTCTTTTGTAGCTTCGATTCCATGGACCGAAGGAGCGCAATTTAAGGAGATAGTAAGGACTCTCCAATCGATGTCAGTCGAGCTAAGAGAAATTGATGAAGTCCTTACCGATGAAAACTTAATCACCATGGGGCAGATAAAAGGAGACCAAAGCATCGAGCTAGTAGGAGTCCCCACGGTGGCTCTGGTAAGGCAAGGAGGACGGAGAGCTTCTAGAGTCGTAATCACTGGACATGATGATGATGAGAGCTTGCTAACCGGGGATGATCCCATAGTGGAACCTTTGCATAGTCTTTGATTATCGAGAAGAAAAGGCAAGGCTCTCACCAATAAATTCTAGAGGCATAAAGCTATCGTGATATCTCTACCTGCCGCAACTGCTATAAGTCTGGAGACTTCTCCTCCGCAAACAGGGAGTTTATTGAAAGATTGGCGGATATCCCTATTCTCAATGTCTTTACTTTATTCTACGGTTTTGGATTAGAGGGACTTCATCATCTTCATTCGTCGTCGAAAACGGACGCAGGTTTAAGGTCACCACAATCGGTTGGTTGGGGGGTTTGCACATGCATACGCACATTTCATGGCATCACACAACTTTTAATCACATGTTTTTTAGTTCCAGGAGATAATTAATTCTGCTTATCTTTTCATTCTACAAAAATAATGGTAAGGCACGGGTCGATACTTAGCAATCTTCATTCTAAATGCCATGCATTCAGCCTCACTCTGAATCTTATATGTGTGAATCTAAAAGAGACTACGATCATGGCCATCACTCCAACCAGGAGCACAAGCTTTATGAAAAGGAGAGGCCACATCAATATTAGCATCACTCCCGATCGCAATCGCCTCCACCTAAAGGTTCATCAATACCCTCCGGCTCGGGCAGACAACCTTCTAAGACCGCCCACCAAATAGTGCCGCCTCATAATTAAAAGTTTGGCGAACAATGCCGAAGGACTGGGGCAGAAGCTCCCATCATTATAGAACCGGCCGCTATAGAACACACTTGAGAGGGAGCCATTTAGATTGCTAGGTTTAAACAAGACTTCCCAAATATCTACTTTGTTGGCTTCCATTTCCCTTTAAACTTGAAAAGAATTACCATTGATGTAGAAAAACTAGCATAGGACTACGTTCATGATGTCTACAATCAATACGGAGAGTGGGTGAAAACAACAGAAAAGGCTTCAGCGATTGCTTTTGAGCGGGCCAAGATAATTGAGAAAATGGAGACTGATCTCGCCTTGAAAAATCGGATAATATAAGTGCTAAATAATGAAGCCAGGTCTTCATGGAAATTAGAGATGGAGGCTGATAAGAGAGCAAAAGAGGAAAAACAGTCCATGGAAAAAATGCAACGATCTCATATGGATTTGGTTCAGGAGATAGGCCACCGGAATACCCTTGTCACGGAGGAGAGAGATGCTGCAATGAAAGATCTTAACGAGCTAAAGGCAAAACTTGCCGAGGCCATTAGGGAAAAAACGATGCCAATAAAGATGCCCAAGAGGCACGTGAACAAATGGTGGCGCTTAAGGATGAAAGGGATACGGCAAATTTAAAAGCACAAGAAGTCGAGGCCATGATTGAGAATGAAATTAAAGCAGTGGTGGCTAGGATGGAGAATGAAATCGAAGATCTCCTAGTCACATACAATGCCAACGTCTTAAGAAACTACAATCTAAACTGGCTCGGCGAACATTATCCCTTCCAGTTGTACAGAGCCTGGAGCCGCTTGGTGGGGGACGAGATGGTGGTCTGTAACACTTCAACTATCGACGATTTCAAACTGGAAAATAAAATATTAGTTTGAAATGAGGCTAGAGTTCTTCACGACATCATCGTTGCCCTTGAAATGGAAAAACTAGATACTAAGTATCAGGACATTAGAGAAGGATCAGGAGTCGAGCATCATGAAGCAGGTTCTAAAGTGCCTGCAATGTCTCAATCTGAGCCTACATCTTTTGTCAATCCTCCAGTCATTCCGGCATATGATCCTGACAGGCCACATCTCTTACCGATAACTAAGTGCGGTTCGGAAGGCGTGTCGACTCAACTGGGGAGAAAAACCGAGGAAGGTATTCTGAACACTCCTAAAATCCACTCAAATGTAGGAACACTATCAGAAGACATTACTAATATTTTCTCCTAACTTCATTCAGCCTTAGATAGTACATCACTTTATCCTCTTGCAACTCAAGGAATGCATCGTGAGCAGGACGCACTAATGACAGAAGCTACAACTACAACGGTCGCCACATTGGTTGGGGACATGCGTGAAAGCAGTTGCATTTTTTATGAACAAATGATGGAAGCCTGCTCGGCCGTCAAAGAAACATGATCACCGAAATGCCATTCGTCATTGATGAAGATGGGATGATTACGAGCTCCTCAGGCCGATTAGTAGCATGCCAATGGGGATTCGCATAGATCGGGCTAAGGGGATAATAGAGGCAATTAAAGCTGAGATAGAGCATGCCAAGAAAGCTAGTAATGCCAGTGGTAGCATGGCGGGTCTCGGCTCGGTCCCTATGCTTATTATTTCTACGGTTGGCACCATCATCAATAACAGCGTGCCTCATTCCTCCAGCGTTGAGGGTGCCAACGTTTCTCTAGTTCCACACACGGAGGGTATTCCAATCCACGTAAGTTCCGAGGAGGAGACTATTCTGATTCTACCGACCAAAGACAAACTAGCTAAAGCAGGCCAGGGAGGTAAAGGCTCGAAGAGGTAGCTAAGCGGCAGTTCGGGCGGGTCTACGTCGAGGAAGAGCAAGAAGGATAAAAAATGAAAGGCGTAGACTTGCACTTTTGCTCCTTCTTTTTGTAGATAGTTGGAATAGGATTCTCTTTTGCATTTTGTAGGCCGTGTATAAATGCGTATTTCGAACCTTCTTGTAGGAATTCTTCAAATACGTTTTTTACTTATCATTTTCAAGGAATAGTGGAAATAAAACATCATTTTGTTTTTCAGCATAACTCTATGTTTATTTGTTTAAGTATTTCAGCACTCGCATTATATTCAATGTACTTGTGAGGCTGTAGTTTCTGAGTCGAACTTGAGTCCGGTCATTAAGTCCTGAAGTCATGGCTTCATGTCATAATCAAACGTCAAGTCGAATCCCAACAATGCGCCATTTTGGCTACCCGCTAATACTTGAGTTATGCCTTCGGTTCTATGCAGAATTGAAGTGGTCAGTCGACGGTTGTTTTCCGCCTTCACTAATCTTAATTTAACTAGTCGGAACAAAGTAAAGTAAAATGAGTTTGAGTGGTCGGATCACACTCGTTCGGTATTCGGAATTATGTCCACACTCCAACGACATAAGTTATTTTACGGGCGTTCATTTGCACCCATTTAAAGGTTAGAATCATATCCGCACTCTAGAGACATGAGTTAATTTATAGGCGGTCAATCACACCCGTTTGGTGTTCATACTCCAGCCCACGCTCTCGGGGCTTGAGTTAGTCGATGGATGGTCAGTCACACCCATTTAATGTTTTGGATTATATCTGCACTTTAGGGACATAAGTTGTTTTACGGGTGGTCGATCACACCCGTTTAATGTTTATGCTCCGGTCCACGCTCTTGGAATTAGGATTAGTTGATGGGTGGTCAGTCACACCAATTTGGTGGTTACACTCCAGTTCGCACTTCAGGAAACTAGAGTTGGTTGATGGTTGGCACTCACACCCATTTGATGTTTATACTCCAGTCCGCGCTCTCGGGACCAGGGTTAGTTGATGGGTGGTCTGTCACGCCTATTTATTGTTTTGGATTACGTCTGCACTTTGGGGACATAAGTTGTTTTATGGGTGGTCGATCACACCTATTTAATGTTTATGCTTCGGTACACACTCTCAGGACCAGGATTAGTTGATGGATGCTCAGTCATACGCATTTTGTGGTTATACTCCAGTTCGCACTCCGAGAATCTGGATTTGGTTAACGGGTGGTCGGTCACACCCATCTGGTGTCTATTCTCCAGTCCACGCTCTTTGGACCAATGTTAGTTGATGGGTGGTCAGTCAAACCCGTTAATATTTATACTCTAATTAACACTCCAGGAATTTGGAGTCGATGGACAAACGGATAACCACATCTGTTTAAGTATTCGAATCTCGTTCGCACTTCGAGAACGAGGAGTTGCTCAAGGTTATGGATGGCCCTATCACATCGACCCTAAGTTGGCAAGCGAAGTCGTAGATGGGCGGGTCCATCCTCTTCGAGCTTTGATTGAATGAGGGCGAAGTCGTGGAAGGATGGATCTACCCTCTTCAAGCCCGTGTTTTGGAGTTTGTACTCCAGCTCGCACTTCGAGAGCTGGAGTTTGTTAGGGGATTTTCGTGTTTCAATCCATTTTACTTTATTGTCACCTACTCCCGAGCTTGGGGTTTCACTTTGCGAGTGACCGGTCGAATCACAGTCACTCCCTATTTGAATAAGTCCCCCCATGAGATGGAATTTAGCTCTTTGTACATCGTGACGGTCGCACGATGCATTTCATAAATTGTTTATCTGGCTTGATGAGTTCGTATTGCATTGCTAAAATAAAAAAGTATGGTAAAATCAATTGCCTTATTACAAGTTTGAATTCAAAAAATGCATAAATAAATTTCAAAGGAAAGCACACTAAAGGAATATAAGCTCGTTATGTGTAATAGCGACGGAGACTCTCGCTGTTCCGCACTCTTGGTAAAGTAAGACCGTCAACAGTTGATAGTTTGAATGTGTCATCTCCAAGTCTCCGCTCAATGACATACGGTCCTTACCATGTCAGTTTCATGTGTAAAGGGACCGGATAAATTCTCTTGAGTACGAGATTGCTACCTTTCGAAGGTTCTGGGTTGGATCTTAGCGTTGTATAACCAGGCGACTGGACTACGGTGTGCGACTATCTTCAAATCGGCCTCTTCACGCTTCTAATCTAATAAATCCAAAGATTCTGCAAGCAAGATGGCGTTCATCTTTGAATCATAATAGGTCACTCGATGAGAAGGTACTTCTAATTCAACTGGAATAATAGCTTCAGAGCCATAGGAAAGTGCAAACGGAGTGTGGCCGGTCGTGGACTTGTGGGTAGTTCGATATGCCCATAGGGCCATGGGTAGCTCATCGACCCACTTGCCTCCAGCCTTTTCCGATAGTTTCTTTAGAATGGACTTGATAACTTTGTTGACTGCTTGGACTTGCCCATTCGGTTGAGGGTGAGCTACTGCTAATGCGACTACCTTCAAATCAGCCTCTTCATGCTTCTCAACCAATAAATTCAAAGATTTTGCAAGTAAGATGGCATTCGTCTTTGGGTCATAATAGGTCACTTGATGAGAAGGTACTTCTAATTCAACTGGAATAACAGCTTCGGAGCCATAGGAAAGTGCTAACGTAGTGTGGCCGGTCGAAGACATGTAGGCAGTTCGATATGCCCATTGGGCCATGGGAAGCTCATCGACCCACTTGCCTCCATCCTTTTCTGGTCATTTCTTCAGAATGGACTTGATAACTTTGTTGACTACTTCGACTTTCCCATTCAGCTAAAGGCCGGCTACTGCTGAGAACTTCTTCTAGATGCAATAGCATTGATAGAATTCTTTGAACTCGACACTATCGAATTAGGTCCCGTTATCAGTTACAATTGAGTGTGGGAGGCCAAAATGACAAATGGTGTTGCACACAACAAAGTTGATTACTTTCTTCGTCGTGATAGTAGCAAGAGGCTCGGCCTCCACCCATTTGGTAAATTAATCGACTACAACGATGACGTACTTTGCACAACCCTTGGCTAAAGGTAAAGACCCTATTATATCAATGCCTAGTATGGAAAACGACCATAGACTGACCATCTACATGATTTCGATAGGTGGGGCTCTTGGGATCCTGGCATGCTTCTAGCATCTATCGTATCTCTTGGCATAAGACAATGCATCTCGATTCATGAATGGCCAATATTATCCATATCTAAGTATCTTTTTTGCAAGGGCTTCCCCCTACTGTGGTCTCCACACTCTCCCTTGTGCACGTTGTGTAAAACTCGTTTGATTTCATTGTGGGCGATACACCGGAGTAAAGGAACAGAATACCCTCTCCTGTACAGGACTCCATTCCGGATAACAAATCATGAAGCTTTTAGGAGAATCTATCTTTTCTCTCTTCTGTGCTCGAATAAAGCTCCATGCTCAATATAGTTTTTGAATGGAGTCATTCAGGATTCCTTCTCGGGCATTGCCTCATGCGTACAGTCTGCCCCCAATTGATCGATACTCGGAGCAGTAAGTGTCTCAATGAGGATGAGTCCCATCTATTGTGCTTCACTAGTATTGGCAAGTTTCGCTAAAGAATCGTCTTTCTGATTATGCTCTCGAGGTATACAATGAATAACATAGTAGTCAAACTGATTCAACACTTCTCAGACCCGAGTAAATTAAATGGCCAATCTCCGGTCTCTGACTTGATACTCCTTTCGAACCTGACATACGACCAATTGTGAATCACAGTGAATCTCCACAGCAATAATTCCAAGTCTCTGGCAATCCTAAGTCCATCTAGCAAAGCTTTGTACTCGGCCTCGTTGTTAGTTGCGCAGAAGTCAAACTTCAGAGCATAGCATATGAATTGGCCTTCTAGGGTTTTAAGTATCACTCCAAAGCTTGAGCAATGGTCGTTTGATGCACCATCAGTATATAGCTTCCACACATGCTTAGGAGATTCATTGGCTTCAGCCAAGTCTTCTATTATGGTGAATTCGGCTATTAAGTCCACCAAAACTTGTCCTTGAATGGCTCGCCTTGGTGTTTAAGCGATGACAAACTGACTCAACTCGATATTCCACTTGAGCAATCTACCAGACATTTCAGGTCATGTAAGGATCTGTCATAACGGCTGGTCGGTGTAGATTGTGATCAGGTGAGCCTAGAAATATGGATGGAGCTTTCTCGAGGCTATGATGAGGCAATAAGCCAGCTTTTCCAACTTTGGGTAATTTCTTATTGCCTATGTCATTCGCTTGTTGATATAATAGACCAGTCGTTGGATCTGACCCTCTTCACGAATCAATGCAGCCTAATCGCATTTGCTGAACTGCCAGAAGACATATAATCTCTCGTGATCAATTGGCTTCGACAAAATAGGAGGTGTTGCCAGATGTTGAACTAATGCTTGGAATGCACCTTCACACTCCTTTATCTATTCGAAATTATGCTTTCCTTTTCTATTCAGATCGAAGAAAGGGTGCACTTGTCTGTAGATCTAGAGATGAACTTGCTTAAGGAAGCCACCTTCCAATTGAGGCTTTGTATCTGTTTTATGGTCTTGGGAGTTTCCAGATTCCGGATCGCCTAGATTTTCTCAGGGTTGGCTTCAATTCTTCTGGCATTGACGATGAATCCAAGGAACTTTCCCGATGTAACTCTGAAATTGTACTTCAACGGATTGAGCTTCATTCTATACTGCCGGAGTATATTAAACATAGTTTCCTAATCACTAACATGGTTTATGGACAGTCACGATTTTACGAGCATGTCGTCCAAGTAACTTCCTTGGTCTTTCTGATCCGGTTAGCGAACATTTGGTTCACGGGCCTTTGATAAGTTGCCCTAGCATTCTTATGTGTGAATGGCATCACTTTGTAGTAATAGAGTCCCAAATCAGTGATGAAGCTGGTTTGATCCTTGTTAGGTATATGCATAGGTATTTGATTGTAGCCTAAATATGTATCCATGAAAGATAAGAGCTCGTGTCCAGCTTTTGAATCCCTAAGTTGATCGATTCTAGGAAGAGGGAAACTGTATTTAGGCCAGGCTTTATTCAAATATGAGTAGTCCACACATGTTCTCCATTTCCCGTTTGACTTTCTGACAAGCACTAGATTTGACACCCACTCCGGTTACAATGCATAACGAATAAATCCATTCAACTTGAGTTTATTTACTTCTTCCTTAAGGGTGGCAGATCTCTCTAGATCCATACCATGCCTTTTTTGTTTGACGGGACCTACCGTGGGTCGATATTTAATGCTTGGCTCGCGATGTCTGTTATGATCCCACGCATGTCAGAATGAATCTTGGCAAACACATTAAGGTTTGCCCAGAGAAAATCAACCAATTCTTGTCTTGTTTGGGATTGAGTTGAGATCCGACCTTTATCATTTTGGAGTCATCATTGTCATGGAGCGGAACATTAATCGTTAACTCGTCCGAGGATTCCTGATTGTCTTTGACTTCCTCTTTATCACTATTATCTCAGGGATCAATATCTTTAAGGTACAGGATGTGGCACCCGGGCCAAGGCCCGGGCGTTAGTTGTCAATTCTCTAAAAAACGGATGCAGAGAGATTCCTCTACGCCTTTGCCTTTCTCCTTACGCTACGCATCCCGTAGCTCAGAAACATAACAGGCATGTCCGACCCTTGATCGACATGTACTACTCCAACCCCGTTATCAGTAGGGAACTTCAGAGTCAAACACCATGGGGCAATCACTGCCCTGAATTCAGCGAGGGCCCGTCGGCCTAACAAAGCATTATAGTGCGAATTAATGTCTAACACAACAAACTACAGCAACAGGACTCTCCGACGATCTCCAATACCAAACTCAACTTGCAACTCCACCTTGCCTGCTGGTATGGTTGCACTTCCATTAAAACCATGTATGCGGGACTGACATGGCTTTAGATCTTTTGCCTCCATTCCCATTTGGACGTAAGCTCGCTTAAAAAGAATGTTCACTGAGCTTCCGCCGTTGACCAAGGTCCTCTTCACCAAGGCAGGGTCTATCTGGACCAAAATGACTAACGGATCTGTAGTGGAGGCCTTGACTCTATCGGCATCTCGGTTTCTAAAAACGATGTCATGTGTCATTGTTCTCTGATGTTTTGTCGGGGCCCCGTCATTAGAATTACTGCAACACTCAAAGTCCACATGCTTAATCAAACTGGCATATGAATCCATTTCCTTCAAGCTCCAATCAGCTAGATGAGGACCACCACTTACTATGTTTATTACCAACCTCCTACTGGTATGCGTGGGTTCTTCGGGCCTATAATAGCTACAAGTATGCCATCCTCGGTTGTTACTGACCTTTATCCCGGGATTCACCAACAAATAGCAACAACCACATGCTAAATATCTGGGCTCCATACCATGTTACCACTTTTTATCCAGAAGAAAATGGATGTACCCTAGGGGCGCGACCTCTAATAACCTTGCCGCGACTTTCCTGTTTCGACCATTTTCGGATTGTGAGGTTCGACGAAGTCTCGTACATAAAGCTACGCTTTTCACAAAAGCCATGCTTCGATCAAAAATGATCAGCAGCACTCGGCATGCCACACTACCAAGTTGAGAGTATATTACTAATAACTCAACTACATAACCTCTGAGCTCGTACGTCTCAGAGAAGGGTGTTAAGCTAAGAGAATAAATTTTCCGTCACCAACAGAAATGTATTTAATAGAAATTAGCTTTATATCTCAAAGCATAATGTCATACATACAACCATACAAGTCTGTTCTCAGTTCGAACGGAACCGAAGGCACTTCGTCCAATAAAGGAAGAAGCCCTTGCAATCCGGGCATCCAGAATCCCGATCGGACTCCCCATCACATATGGAGATCTCTATACCGAAGAAACTCAGTGTAGTGTCATTCGACAGGTTATCCTATCATTCTTGAAAACGCCTGGTCTTCACCACCGTCTTCCAGTGCTATCCATTTCGTCGTATCACTATTCGGAATGGTTTATATGAAACAAAGTCCTCTCTCGGCTAAACCGAGTAGTGAGCGCTTAATTTAAAAACACGTGGATATATCAATAAAAAATATTCATCATTAAGATGGATGTAGGTTTCGGATAACCAACTAGAATCTGACTGCCTATCGCATTGAAATTCAAATGCCGTTTAAAGGCCAATAGTTTTCACATTCACACAGAAACATATCACAGATCAATTCCCTGCAATTCACATCACAAAGTATCACTGTCAAGGGTATTGTGACGACCCGCAAATCCGTACCCTTTGAAACGACAATAAACCACACATGTCCGACCCAAAAAGCACAGACCGACGGAAAGTCAAGAGAAAGAAAAGAATAAAGAAGAGGAGAAGAGAAGAAAGAGAGAAGATAGAACCAAACAGAATAATACAGAATCTCACATCGCAGCGGAAAATATATAATATCATATCAATGATCTTTACAAAATAGAAACTGTATATATACATACATAAATCAGAGTTCAACAATCAATCAGAGTTATCAGCTTGAACAGTTATAATAACCTATCTTCACAATTGCCGATAATATAAAACAACAAACAAAGCACAACGGATAATCAAAACAAGTACGTGTATACGAAATGAAGATCTCCAGCTCGCATGTTGAAGCTCCAAAAGTATCAAATCTGAACCTGTAAATATACTCGGTCTGACTCGCGCATTGAAAGGGAAGAACGCCTGGATCAATCTGGTAAACCAGCATGAGAAACACACTAAACTGAATTTATTAAATTACCAAACTTTTCAGTTATCAAAACAAAAGTATCTCGTAAAACAAGTCCACACATAAACGCGGACATGTTTTTACCTTACGATAACTAAAACATTACTTATCAAATCTCGTGTTATACTATAGTAGTATCTACTATATACAAATAATATTAATCATAGCCGAAATTGTTACATTGATAAAATTACAGCATATAGCTCAATTGGGTAATACAATCAAAATGGCAAACATGTAGTGGGGATTGGATTTCCATACAAATGACCAGGTGAAGGGACTACCTTCTGGCAGTACATCTCTAGAAGAATGTGCCGAGAAACCATCACAAAGTTTCTCTACCAACACAAGACCGGCCCACCTCTATAACTAGATGGTACCGAATATGTCATCCTCCGATCGTTACCGACCTTATCGAGGGCCCTCATAGCATACAAACCACAATAATCAGATGCACGACATCATAGCGTGCGAAGATATATCTAGAAGAGGATGATCATATCCTTATGGGAATTGCCCACTTAGCCTTGCTGCATCTAACCCTGTTTTAGTCATTTCCAGTTGATGAGGCTGGAGGTAACGTTTACCTTTCACAATCACAATCACATCACTTAGAATGCCACATGGCCATTTCCGTTGACTACTAATTGCCTTCCACAAAAGTCCAACCCTTAAGCTCATACGTCTCAAGGAGGGTGTTAAGCTAAGAGAAGTTGCCTTCTCCGCCACCACTGATGTACGTTTGTAAAAACCAATGTACGTAATCTATAGAAATGCAATGTCAAAGAAACATCCAAACATCCAAGCAAGTTATCCAGGAACAGGACAAACCGAAAGCACTTTCCTACCGCATCTTGTCGGGAAATCCCTAGGATTAGTAGCGAATAGTCCTCGCATTGTATATTTCATAATGAAGAGACCATTGCTACTGGATGTATATTGGGATTTTAACCCCAAAACGATCAACAAGCAGTCCTCCACTATGAAAATCCGGAATATCAATATCATCACAAGCAACCTGCACAATCGTCGCATATACGTTGGTCCGAAGTGGTTTTCGGATAAAACCGATCCGGTCTCTTCACACCAACAACACAAAAGCGTTTCTCAACCTCACATATGAACTAAGTCTCATAGACTTATCACGTTTCCAACTTTCAACTTGCTATCCTTCAGGGCAAGAAGGAAGCTCGATAGATTGGAGTAATACTCCGCACTACACGAATCAACATCCTCAACACAAATGATAATCAAGCCTACACAGAAGGCAACGTACTAAGTGTACGACTAAATTGTTCCCACATCAAGTCGAGGTACTAAAATTTTGGCCAAGTTTGATAGTCGGTTATTTAACTATCAAAGCAAACAAACAAATATTCAGAACCATATACAATCACTAGGCCCTTTTAATAAACCTTTTATTAATTAAATCATTTGCCAAATATTCACTTTGAATTATCTTAAAAAAGATATATTCTCAAACCATTTCAACCTTTCAATATTGGAAAACATTCCCATGTACTTATTTAATAATAAGTAATTCACAATTCACTTAATTTTCAACACTTAGAAAATACTGCATATACTTAAATCACGATTAAGTATATGTTTTATTATATAAGGAAAACATTCTCTTAAACACATTTATTTGGGTCAAAACGAATGTTGCGTAAAACATCGTTACGACAACCCAAAATCACTTGTATAAGGATTCAAAATTAAGATAGATATATAAATCCCAATACTATACAAAACATTTCCTTTCGAAAATCATTTACAATAACAACAGTGTTATAGTCCATCATTTCCTTATTTCTCGAAAACGTCCATTTCAACAATGAATGTTGAAATCTATGGTTTCGATACTTAACACATTTTAAAACATCTTTAAATCATGTAAATTCAATTTAAATACCACTTCCCAAAACGTTTATTTAATTTTAAAATATTATTCGCTGTCCAAAATCGTGAATATAAATTCTCTAACAAATTCCAACACTTCTACACATTTATTTCAAAAGATAATTCACTGTCCAAAATCGTGAATATACCCCTTTACCAAATACATTACAATTGCATATTTAAATTAAATGATTACCCACTGTCCAAAATCATGAGTATAGTTCCTTTAATAAACTTTTATATTCTATTATCAAAATATAGTTGATTTCGAATTTATAAAACAATGTTTATAAATTCCATTTATATTTTATAAAAACTTCAAGTAATAAAATTCCTTTATTAACAAATTCCATTTACACCTTATTTACATTCAAAAATCAAATTTATAAGTTAATTGCTTATAAATCGTTTATTTCACAAATTCATTCATTTTATAACTTCGCAGTTATAAATCTTATTCACTTATAAAAACCTATTTATACTCCATTTTAACACATATAGAATGCCTTTAAAATTCCATCATTTTGATTTATAAAATATCAATTTTATAAATCTTGTATATAAACCATTTATAATAATTCAAAAATCTCCATTTATACTATTTCACAAAATAGTTAACTTCATAATTCAAAAATCACATTTCAATTATATTTCCCAAAACATCATAATTTTTATAACATAAAAATTATAACATTTATTTATTTAAAATAAATTCATTTCCTTAACAATTTAAAATTAAACAAAACATATATTTTCAAAATCACTTGAAAATCCTTTTAAATTTTGAAATCATCACTTTCACATTTTTAAATTTCAAAATATAGGCCCAATGCTGCAACAACACTAAATACATCAATCACGGCATCCAAAACATCATATATAATATGATAACAGCATATATCACAATATCTGTACATAAATCAATACTGTTGAGGAATCCAGTTGGATCCCTCCAATCTGTCACCTGCAACAATTATACATATTAGAAATATGTGTACAATATCTGCTTCAAGGTAGATGCGCGTACAAAGGGTCATCCACCCATACATGGGAACGTATAGGGTCATCTGCTCGACTAGGCAGGAATATATCCAAATACCAATCAATATATCATATATCATCCAAACAATCATCAATCACCATATGATAAATTATTTCTCACTTATATAAAATATTAGTGAGTCAGAAAGAGTGAGTTGTACTCACATTGCTTATAGTCGCGATTTCAGCGTTTTATTCCGAATAAAATTAAACGACCGTTTAATTTTACCCAAAATTCACACTAGCTCCAATCAACTCCAAACCTGCTCCATCGCGTAGTGCTCGAACGAATCCAACGCAATTAGTTTCGAGCGAAACGGACCTCGTACGAAAAAGTTATGACATTTTAAAGTTTAGACGAATTCAATATAATATAATTTCAATTTCTATTTTAATTTTTTTAACCTAGATTTAATCCTAACCGTCCCTTTCTCCAACATCAGATCTGGACCACCACTTTCCCTCTTCCCCTTTATGTGAAAGCCCCAGGTTGAAGCAACCTATAGTCACCGACCTTCCCACGAATTATGCTCCTCCATCGACGAACATGAAGACGATTGGCCACCACCAAATGACAGCTCACCTCCCCCTACACCCACGGCCTACGTGCGCAGCCCCCTGGTCTCGTCGCTGCCATATAAAACACCTCCAAATAGCCCACGAACGCAAGCACCTACGCGCCCCCCCGTCGCTATAATTCAGATCTTGACCGTTAATCTCGAAGTTCTCGACGAGCTCTCCAACTTTGTAGCTAAACGTTTTTGCTAATTGTTTGTGGATTGAGAGACAATGGAAGAAGAAAAATCAAAATTTCTTGCCATTGGTTGTGGAAGTGGCGGCTAGGGGGGTTTGTGCAAAAAGGAAAAAGTGAGGTCCTTTTATAGAAAATTCACTTAAACCGATTTCTACGCATTTTAGCTTGCCCCGGACAAACCGTTAATCCGATTGACATGAAATTTGAAATCTTACAATAATTTAAGATTACGGATCCAATGAAACTAGTTTCGCCAAAATCCGAGATTGTATGAAAAATGGCTATTTTCACTCGCCAATTAAATATTAAAATATTCAATTTCTACAAATTAACTTTTAATTCAATTTTAAAAGTTCTCTAACATTATTTAAATTCAACTAGAATTTATCACAACTTTATAAATCATTTTTATTCACATTAAATCCAATTTTCTATTATTTCTACAATTTCAAATATTAAATTATCAATTTAATTATCCAATTGAATCACTATATTTGAAATATTATTTATTCAGCTTATAAACTTAAATTTTAAATATTTAAAATTAATTAAATATGCAAATTTCAAATGACTGAAATTCTGGGTCGTTACGAGTATCATTCAGTTCAAGGCATTCAATAATAATCAATTATCTATAAGTAAGATGAATTAAACAGTGTGATTATAAAATCAATTAATCACATAATTATTTTCATTAATTATCCTTAATTAATGATTAATTAACCACAATTATAAATTAATTAATTCTTAATTATCAATTAATTAATCTTAATCACTTTCGTTAATTAAATATTTCTTAACTAATTACATTAATTAATTAATCCTTAATTATAAATTAATTAACCTTAAATTAATAATTAATTAAACTTTAATTAATTATTCTTTAATTATTAAGTAACTGTAAATCATTTATCTTAATTAATCATTTAATTATTATTAAAATCTGTAATTAATAAACCTTATAATTAATCATCATTGACATAAGAGATTAAGGTTAATTAAGAATTAAAAATCAATATTTCATCTTGATTTACATTTAATTACATTATTTATTTAAAATAAATTCAGAATTTATTTTATAAATAATAATTACATAATTATTTAACATAATTAACTCAAACCTTTACTAATCCCCATTTTAAAATAAAACAAATATTTTTAAAAGAATAAGTTAAAACTTGTTTAAACTTAAATTTATTTTAAAATTTGAAAACTGTTTTTAAACTGCCCCGAGATCTCCCCAAGTGTTACCCGAGTAAAAAATTCTTTTGCTTCGAGTTTTCCCCCAAACTAACCCGTACCTTTCTTTTTAAAACATAGATTTTATTTAAGTTCTTTTATACCTGGTACATACTTGGAAATGCACGAATTCAAACTCGAGCCCGCATGCAAACTCCCCGAGGTCGACTCCGAGTTAAACCTTTCTTCCTAAACTCCTATCTTTTGACACAAACCAAGGCCGTGTGCACATACACAACTGCTTCGATCATCTCTGGTCGATGCTACGACCATCGTCTAGTCGATGATCATCTACTTGACCCTTCGAACCACCTAGCAACACGAATCGACGACGAACCCATGATTTGGCTACACGACCCAATCCTAGAACAATACTGAGCTACCAATATCATCTCGTACTCCCTCCTCCGACTATCAGAGGTCACGCGAATGTGCCTAAAACTTCACCAATGTCAGGCGCTTCGATCCCCATGTTCGTTGGCACTCGATCCACCAGAAACGTCGTAGCAGTTTGATTTTCGATCTCGACCCAAACAAGGGCTTAAACATCATTCCGACCCAACACCGCCACCACAATGGATGTTCAACCCATCTGACATTTTCGCTGAGATCCCCAGGTCTTCTTCCACCTCCAGGCAAAATCCCGACCACCCCGAGTGCCTCGATCGCTAAAAAAGCCTCAAAATAGACTTTCCGTTCAACTTACGAATGCTCGTGATTTCCCAACTTAAAATTCATGATTTTATTATTAAAAATCATAGTTTACGAAGACGAATCGGAACGTGTAATCAAAACTTTGGTTTAAATCAATTAAATTTTGAACAAAATTTGATTTTTTTTATGTTTTTATATTTCTAGTAAACCGATTTACTTTTAATACTTAAAATATTTTTAGAATGGAGATCTTGCCAATCCTAACATATTTCATTTAGACATCAAAGTCCAAAGATGATCAGAGAGTGAGGTTTTGATTTTTCAAACAGGTTTTGTAACCTGTTATACTTAGAGCAGAGACATTTTTCTATTCTCAGAATTGCACAAGCACATTTATAAACATATATACGCAGACCTGTTCACATGTAAATGGTTTTCATCTTTACTTCAGACATGATTACAAACAATAGTTAAAAATCTGGATTTAGCAAATGTTTACTCACCTGATATTTTGAAAACAGAAGAAACCTGGAAGTTGAATTTGATTTCTAAAACTGGAAATGATCTTTGATTTGATCTTGGATTTGAAAACTTGATGTTGATCTTGATACTTTAATTTGCTAGTTAAATTGATAACTTGCTTGAATCTGAATTTGATGAAGAATCGAAGTAGTTGATTTGTGAGATCTTGATTATTGTAGTACTTGATATTTGAGATGACTTTTATTTTGATTTTGTTTTGATTCGGTTTTAAGGCCAAAGAGGTTCTTTGCTTCGATATTTTTCTGGTTTATAACTTAAACTTGCTGGTTGTATAGGCTTGATTTTTAACAAAGAAACAAAAATGAGAGAGAGAGGAGAAATGGAAATATATACAATGCCATGATTTTCATTTCTTTTAAAAATAAAAAGAAACACACAATTGACACTTGTTAAATTTAATGATAAAAACCATTGCACTTGTTAAATTCATATCTTAATTTCCTTACACTTGTATTACGCATGCATTAGATATTTTAAATAAATTTTTATATTACACTTTCTTATTTATATAAAGACATTTCCTTTATTTAAATATTTATATAAACATAAAAGGAAATGATTTAAAACTAAATCATATACTAATGAAAAATCACACGCATATATATATATAAATTCTATTTATTTCCAAGATATTTATATTTAAATTTTAAATTCAAATTCAAATTACAATCTATTCATATATATTAATCAATACTTATTCAATTTTTTACAAAAAAATTCAAATTTATTCCAAAATTTATTCCAAGATTTATATTAAATACTAATTTAAATTCAATTTAAAAACATGATCGTTACAGGTTTGGAGTGTCAAGGAAAAGATGCTTTGATTTGAGTACATTAAAACACAAAGGCGCTTTTCATGAAAATGTGACATTTGAAGGTCTAGATGATCATTTGAAAAGGCAATAAGTAGAATCTTTTCAATCATCACATATTGAAGAGAGACTACTTATTTAAGGAGTGTATTTTGAAGCTTCACTAATGGGTACCTAGTTCATGTTGCATACCAGGTGCACGTGAATGAAATATCATGTAGATAATCACTTTAACAGTATCAAGTTCTAAGATTATGATTTCACTTAGATTTAGGGTTTGTTTGTTATATTTGAATGATTGAATAGAATAGGGTTTCTGGTTTGTATTTTTTTTATTGTATAGTATAGTAGAACTTATGGTAGGATTTGTAAACCACTTGTAAATAAAGAACATGGTACTTCGACACAATGATTAATGGATGGACAGAGAAGCGATACAGTTAATGAAGTGTACTACATAAAATGGATTAAGATTAGGGAAGGAGTTTTGTTACATTTGCTCGGTTAAAACATCAATATATGTGAAATGAGGGATTGTGTGATCTTTCATGTTATTTATTGCTTAGATGAGGCACCATTCACTTTTGAATTGTCTTGCATTGCATTCGAAGATGAAGTAATGAGTTCACAACCAGTATTCCCCGAGTATTACATATCTGCATATAAGCATTGTGTGGGCTACAGTTCATTTGGCCATTTTATGTCATGGTCATTGATTTCTATACGATACAACATCTTATCATTTGGTTTAATGGAATGAATTTTAAAAGTCATAGTTATGCATGTACATTTGTGTTTAGTGTTTTGGAATTAGTATGAGCACCAGTAGTGAAGTTTATTTGGTTGGCATGGAAAAATAATTTAATCAAGGGAATTCAGGAAGCCGATGAGAGGACTCAAACTTTCTATTTCGACCAATTCTAGAATTATATTCCATCATCGTTTTTGTTAGTATAGTTAGTTCAATTAGAATTGATTGAATGGTTGTTATATATATGGACATTTATCTATTACTTAGTTTAGAATATGGTTGACTAATTTAGAGGCTTAACTCATTTTTATTGAGTTTTTACTTACTTGATTTTGATATGTTCCATATGTCCTACTTGTTAGATACAAGTTCTTGCACGTAAATAATGATATGTTGAAGTTGATGGTTGTTACATAAATATAGAAATTATATGTTCATGATAGGATGCATACAAACATGCCTGATATGATATATCGTTTATTCATATAGAAAGGAGCCGAAAGTAGATTTTGCATCCACTCGATGTATCATCGTACTGGCCCGCAAATATTATGCTTTAAATATTAAATAATTAAAAATGATTTTTCAATAAAAGAGTGAATTGTTATCATATTTACAACCATTACAGAGGCCTTTCTTAGCAGATCTATTTGATATAGAATTTTGATACACTTGAAGCTGCGGATTGTGAAATAGGGGCATAATAGTGTTTAAATAGCGTACGTAGCTATTTTGGGTCAAACTAGATATGTAGCTCATAACCCAGCCTAACGACTATATGGGTGGGTCTTTGAACCTCTATCTTCCGCTTTCTTTCCCTAGTCCCAAAATTAACCTAATTTCTCCCTAAAGGTGATTGGCAAATTAATTAAAAAGTGATTAAAATGCAAAATGTGCAAAACTTATCGAATCATATATCGTTGGAAAGCTCTCGACGAGATGAAGAGGTGTTTGAAATTCGTTTCCCCATATGACACTTTTACTAGGCAGAAATTAGCGAATAAATATTGGTTTTCTTATATGGTGGTTGATAAACGACGGCAATGCAATGATCAGACAGTATGATCTTTGGAAGAAGCTATCGGGATTTCGTCGGCATAATTTGATGGGTGAGACGATGGTTGGATTTTTCCAAAATTCAATTAAGGTTCAGTGGTGGGTGGCACTGCATTGGGTTTGGGTGATGAAGGATGGTGGACAAAAGGGTCATTGTCATTAGAATTGACGATAGTGGCATTGACAGTTTTAGCGACTTTCTTGGGTTGTGGTCTGGCTAAATTTGGAGGCATATGGTGGTGGGATTTGAGTTAGGTTTGCTTGATACGTGTGTGGTAGACAAGGAAGGAGGTGAAGGTAATTATCGTAATTCCCTTTAAATTATTTAAAGTAGTTTAGATATTTTCAACTCCTAATTATGTTATCTATTGCATATGAACTTCGAATTATGCGCGAATTCTTTCATTTGACTCATGGTGGAATTCTAGATGAGTTGGCACTAGTTATGTTGAGTTTGGAGATAGTTGAAAAAGGCACGACATTATGAATTATTTAAATTAATTAATTTACATTTACATTATAAAATTGTAGATATTGGAGAAAATCGTATTTGTTAAGATGGATGAGTAGGAATACTATTTTCTACTTTAACTAACTTTATCGGTTGCATTGATTGTGATTGTTGTGATGGCCACACTACACCATCGACACCCAATATACATGTATAGTGTCCTGTAGTGGTGCTCGATCAACGCAGGGCGACTGTCAAGTTTTGTAAAGTAAACAAACAACAAAAAACCTAGCTTGTATCTCACAACAAATCGAATAAAATATAATATTTAAATATCTTAGATATAGAATAGGCGAGAGAATAAATAACTAAACAAATCATAGAAATATAATGCATAGATTTATATAGTGTGCAACATAAGAAATAGAGTCATACATCAAATAATAACTATTTCTAAGTAATAAAGGTAGTAGCAAGCTCCATAATGATGTGCAGTGGAATAGCAAATGAGAAAATATAATAATACGAGAGAATAGCCTCCTATCCACCATCTGTCCTACTCCACATGCTCACCGGACCTAATATCTATAATTGTAACACCTCGTAAAATCAACCATAAATAAATAATTTGAATAAATTAAATTAAATAAGATGGAGATAAAGGTGAAAATTTTGTAAATGCCATAATTGGACCACGGAAGTTTTTCCATCGCATTCGTGGAAAAATTCTAATCAATTTCAACATAATATGCTGAAAACGAAGCTCAAACAAATAAGTTATGATGTGAGGTTTTCAGATTTAAAATAATTTAAATATAATTCAAATTCAAATAATTAAATAATTGTTAAATTTGAAATTCAAAAGTTAACAGTAATTATAATTGAGGGTTAAGAAAACATTAAAATTAACGTTAACATTAAATTGCAATTAAGGAATAAAATAAATTAGAAAACAACGGCACAAAATCTTCCAAATTAGCATGTACAGTTGACTGCTCCCATTGGGCCAATCGACCTCTATAGGTCAATCGTTGGGAGGCGGCGGTCAAACGGTTGTGAACGGTAGTGGCTAGGGTTTTTGTATTTTTAATATATCAGATTAAATTATTTTTAAACTGACTTAAATCCGACGTTCGAGTGCATTTCAATCACTATAAATAAGAGTCTAGCCCCTCACTTTTACTCACAAAATGTTTGGCAAACTCTAGCAAAGATCTACCGTTTCATTTCTTCATAGATTCAGAAAATTCCATTAGGGTTTCAACTAAGAAATCTTATATGTCTATTTTGTTTATTGTTAATTTTCTCAACATATCCTCCTCCAAACCTCTAATTTTTTGAACCTAATGTATATTAAGTCCCTTCCGGTATGTGTGTGTGTCTATATATATATATATATATATATATATATATATATATATATATATATATATATATATCAAAAGGAAGAGATCTGATTAAGGCATGCCAAATTCGAAGGAGGAAAAGGTATGGGTATATTGTAAGTGGACATCTTAGTTTTTCTATTTTAGTAATTGATTGGTATAGTCTGAGTGTCAATATGCCATGGGGAGTTTTGGTATGCGAAAACATCATATAAACCTCCAAAACTCCTTAAATGCGAAATGTCAGTTTTAGGTTAAATCTCAATTGTTTACGTTAAAATAATGTAAATTATATAGATTTTTATTTTTGATCATTTTACCTTCTATTCCACTTCTTATTCTTTTTCATTGAATTTGACTAAAGGGTTTTGATCAATAAATAGTGTATAAGATAGAATTTTATTCATAGTTTTCACCGCTTAATCTCATGAACTGAATAGAAATTCCTTTGTTTATTTTTATGTGAAAAAGGGATTGAATAGAGAGTAAAACTAGAATTGTTAGTTTTTATTACCAATATATTCCATTATTTTGACGTAATAAGTTAAGTTTAAATTTTTATTGTATACAAGCCAGTTGATTGGAATTTTTTGAAATGAATATTGGGATTTTGATATTGTTAACAATAAGGATGAGACTTGTATAATTCTTCAAGAGTTGATATTTAAAAGCTAGTTTAAGGCGTAAATTCCACATGCTTAGAAATTACTAGAAGCAGCGTGTGTATGTTTATACGTATGCATGTATGTATGTATTAGTGTAATTAACATATAGTTACAACTTATAATTGCATATTAAATAGGTTATTTATTTCATTAAATCCCACTTAGGCAAGTAATTAATGTTAAAGGCAAAATAAGAAGGATTTCTTTTAGAGTCTTGATTATGAAAATAATGAGATGTGTGATAGTATATGTAGACTGTGATATAGATTATGACTATGTTTTTTTTGCAATGCTCCTCGGTAGTTAAATTGGTTGTCCACATATATAAATGAATAGGAAAAATAGGTGTTCGGTACATGCACCTGAACAACTTAAAGTAATGAAACACGAAGTTTGGCAAAACTACCAAACTACTAAACAACATCAACCCTAGAACTAGTCCACCTCCAAAGAGGAATAGACACTTCCTTCGGACAAATGCTCAAGCCCCATAATATAAATAAACCCAAAAAATGATAAGCTAACTTTGATTATGACTAAGTTATAGGGACGCGAGGTCAGTCAAAAGCGTATGGAAGTCTGCCTAGCTAATCCGGCTACTAGCAATGTGACCCTTGTGCTGATGTGTAACATCACCTATAATAAGTAATTACAATGATGCAAGGTTAGTCCTAAATTCTATCGGGTAAATCTACTAAACTAATCTCGCCACCATTACCTACGAACAATCAGACTAATGTGAGATGTCACCGTAGGATATAGGCCAAATATGGAGGACTTGCTTCAGAGGTTAAAGGTATTAAGTGGTTATGTGAGGGCCCACCTCTTCTCTACGTAGGAAGTAGAGGGGGTTATGGGTTAGAAATGTTAAAGGATATCTTAGGGAAGGTCCCATTTCAATAGGAAGTATTAAGGGGCTAAAGTGATTCCGTGCAATATCAGCTAGATAGTTACTAGTAAGGAGGGATAAGTCGTAAATTACGTCAACTTGCCTTAAATAAAGTATTAAATGGTCGGAATCTGCCTAATTCCCATCAAAAGGTATTAAGTTACTTGAGTACTATTCCTCACATTGATAAGATGTCATGGACGATGGATATTGGTTATTGGATTGATATCAAGTTAGCCACGAGCTAATATTTGGAAAGCCTTCTTATTTATCTTTGAAAAGTCTTTGGGCTTATATTTGAAAACACTTATGATGTAGGTAAATATGTAAGACATATTCCTATTTAAGTTATAATGCCCGAGTGTCAATATAGTAAGGATTGAGAGTTTTATTCACTAGACATGAGTTGTTCGAACTCCCTCCACATTACAACACATGTTAAGAAGGGCGATGCTTAAGGCAAAGATGTTGAAGAGACTTGTGGCAGTAGTATATTATTTTACTTATTATTTTCTATAGTTTTTGATGCACCCATTAAATAAAAATGATTTAGTAATTTTGTTGCACCACGGATATGTAATGATGATTATGGATATTTTGTTATGGTTTACAATAGTGTTTTGAAGTTTGAATAAAATGGGCATTATTGGTATCATTATATTTTATCCTTCTGATGTAAGATTTTGAATGCGTAGATAAAATCTTTGTATTGTTCTTTTCACTAACTAACATCCAACATTAAGATGGGTATAAGTTTCGAAGGGCCTTTTCTAAGTCAGAATTTAGGTCCATTTTTAGACGGGTTATTACATCTGGTATCATAGCCTAGGTTGCCCGATCTATTGGAAAAGGTAAATGTATGAGAGACGAGCTTGTTATTTTTGAAAGGATTTTTTCCGTAAACCCTTATTACAGATACACATACACACACACACACACACATATATATATATATTATTGATGAACATAACCATATACACTAGGAAAATCTTCAACATATAATACTATCTTAGGTAATATAGGTAGAAAAAATTGTAACTCCAAAGTTAATAATGCAATAAATGTGTTATAAGTAGGGAGTTACAAGAATTTAATAAGGATATAGATGGACCAATTAAAGGGATTATTAGGGCAATTATAGAGGGATACAAAAGCATAATAGGAAAAAAATTAGAACGAATAAATAAATTTTAAAAGTTGTCGGTTAGACTAACGATAATTTATGATGGACAATTGACATTTATAGAAATAACAAATAACATGTTAGGTAGTAATTAAATATTATAAGATGGTATATTCATCATTAAGGTAAATTATATCGCCTAAATTATACAAACAAAGATTATTGGAACTAGTCCAACACAAAAAATAGACGAGAGATAAGAGTCCTTGTGTTATAAACAATTGAAAGTAAGGAATAAAGCGAGATGTGAAGGAGTAGAGCAAGTTTCCACACAAAGGTGTACATTGATCCCCACAAAGAGATAATCTGACTTCTAAAAAGATTGAGTAAGCAAGAAAGAAAGCCTAGAAGAAAGGACGCTTCAAGTCAATTTCTAAATCCAACCCTATGGGGAATAATTTCATAAAATATATTCAGGAAATTCTTCGAATTATTTTGAACAAATTTTTCAAAGGATTTATAGTAAAGTTATTGTTTTGAAAAAGTGAGAAAATATGGAAACTCGTAATTAAATTTTTTTTAAAGTTTCTAAATAAAAGGGTTTTGGCAAAAAGAATTTTTCATATCTGAAATACTAGTTTAAAATTTGTTGAGTCAAAAAGTTTCCAATTTTTGGAGAAAAGGGTTCTTCATTTTAAATAATTGTAAAATAAAGCATAGGTTGGACTTGATTTATCTTCTATTTCATAAATTTGAAACTTCCTTTTTTAACAAAATCTTTCTAAAAAGGGGAATGGAAATGGAACTTATTTAAATTAAGGAATAGAAAATAGAAGGATGAGAATAACTAAGATAGGAGGAACATTTCTGTATAAGGAAAATATGGAGAATAATATCTAAAATAGGATCCAATTAGGTAGAAGAAATATAAATAGGTTGGGATATTTGGATAGAAATAGCATTAAGAATTTATATAAAATACGATCAGTAATCTAGTTAGAAACTAATATGACAGAAGTTATCATTATCTACTCCAATTTTCATTATTTAGGGTTATAGAATATGTTTTTGAAATAAAAACAATTGGATAGAATTTAATAATGATAATTAAAAATGAGTTGGGATAATTTTGTGAATGTTATAAGGAAAAGTATTTGTGTGAGGACGAGAAATTTATATATACATTTTTTCTATTTAGAACTTGAATAAAACACTAATGAATTTAAGATGGTGATGAAAAAGAAATAAATTAGGATTGATAAGAAAATGACTGCAAAAGATTATAGGATTTTAAATAAGATATAAACCAAGTTATAAAAAGTATTTAGTTAAGTGACAGTGCATTTTGAGTAATAAAGCATTATATGTTGTTGTATTTTTTAAAGATAATATAATAACTTGAAATTAAGAATTTGGCATGTATGTGAATAGATTGTGGTACGAAGTCTACTAAAATAATTGTCTTTTAACCAGAAATATCTTTGAAATAATGAATGTATAATAAAAGAAAGCCTGTTTTTTTGAAATACTATTGAAGTTATAATCTTTATAATAAATTAAAAAGAAGCTAAATTTGGAAAATAATAATAATAAATCCTTAATATGGTAATTGGTGTTTTCATAAGTATAGGCCATAATCTCATAGAGTAATAAATGTTGATTTTAAATTTAATGTAATAAGTTTATTTGTATGAGTTTTTTTTTTATTGAAAGCTGTTTTGTATGCTGTAGAAGATTTTTTGGAAGGAAATTATTTTGCTCCTATATGGAATCAAGAAAATTTTGAATTTTTGATATTATGATAGTTTGGTTTAATAATTGTGTTTTAAATGTTTTGAATTAAAACTCCAACTTCTAAAGAAATAAACATCTATTTTAATAATTCATTAAAAAGGAAAAGTTGATTTGAAAAAGAATAGTTTTCATGGTTCATTTTTGGGTAATAAGAAATTTTTGAAATTAACAAAAAGAGTTTCCAAGTTTATATTATTAAAGATAAATGTTTCAAACAAGCTACTTTATAATTTTGAAATTTTAAGAATACTAAGGAATAAATTAAATTTTTTTATGAAGTAGATAGAGATTGCTACCTAAGTATAATAGTGTAAAAGTTTTAAGAAATGAATAAAATTGTAATAGCATGTACAACTTCACCTGAAAGCTTAAAACCAGCCTTAGATATTTAAATATCAGTAAAATTGTGAAGATATTCTAGATTTATAATTAGATTGTAAGTTAGAATGCCCTAGTTGACTTAAAACGTGAATTTCCAAGTTTTGATTAATTGGGAGCAATTTCCGTGTAACTTCCATAAATTTTCCAATCCAAAAACATGTATAACAATGTGGAATTTAAATTGATTTGGAATACACCAAAAAGGGAAACAAATGTGTAAAATATGATATTCTTTTCCACTGTGTATTTTATTAAAAAAAGAAATAATTCCTTGTGATTTCAAACGAAGCAAAGATCCCACTTTGGTTAATTTATGAAAAATTATTATGATAGTTCTTTTATAAGGATAGCTTTGATAAATTAAAATGTGGAAAGAAATGTTCCGGTTTAAAACTTAATAATTAGGAATAAAAAATTATACATACGTATAACCGCGGTTTGCGTATAAGATAGAAATATATAAATAGTGTAATTTATAATGATAATTGTATTAGTTATTATAAGACTAGGATTTATGGATATTAATTGCAGGCTTAATGGATAAAAAGTTTGCAACTAATAGAGAAGTAAAAGGAATTAAATGGGGCTAATTAAGAATTTAAAATGTCATTGATGGAGGAATTGAATTAGCGTAATAAATGGAATTTTGAAAGTCGTAAAAAGATTAAAGGAATTTAGATGTGGATTTATTATATATGGTCTAACTTTGACATTAACAATCAATTATTAATGCTATATTAACTGAAGAGTGGGTGAACCGCATTTATTAGAAATTAAGAAGGAGAATTGTAACGAACTAGATTTTCTACCGTCGAAAATCGACACTAATACATCCACTTATCATATGTCGAACATTCAAGTGCTGAAAACACCAATTTGTTAAGGTGAAAGAAAAAGAAAACTAAACAACAAAGAATCTCACAACGCAACGAATAATATATAATACAACAATAATCTTTACAAAAAGAAAACATCTTTATTTATATATACAATATCAAAGTACATTAGACTTATCCTAAATTTGGACACTTATAGAAACATGTCCTTACATTGACAAACATACAGACTCTATAATACAGCGGAAGAAAAAATATGTAACGACTCGTAATTTTCGATAATTAATTTTTGTTAATTTAATAAGTTTTGGTAATTTGATTTTGAAAGAAAATTAAAAAAATTGTAATTTAATAATGAAATCACTAAAATAAAGGCAATAATGTTAATGCAAGTTAATAAATAACTAATTTAGTGCAAACCCAATTAATTGAAACAATTGTAGGATTATAATTGATTGTAAATAGTAAAATTTGGAAATAAATTCAAATTTATATTAACTGATGAAATAATACGCAATAAACTGTATTTTGATAAAATCAACGTAGATAAGTAATTAAAATATTGGTTTGGAATTTATCGTAATAAATCTAAATATGTCAATGAAAATTTAGATATGATTGGAAATAATGTCAATCGTATTCAGATTATGACAATTAGTTGAATTAAAAGAATGGAAGTTAAGATTTATTCATATGTTGGAATTTAAAATTTAATAATTGGATTAATTGCAAATAAATGAAATTAAATATTTAAATATTACGTTAATGGAGATTAAGATGAAATTGGGAAATATTAATGCACCATGTTATAAACCAATGTTAATTATATCCTTATTGTAATAAAAGACTTGAATAACAAGGTTTAAATGTTAATAAATGATTTTGGAATTTTAAATTTATAAATCTCTGAATTTAATGAAATTGAAATTTAATACGGTAATGGATAAAATAATTAACTCAAAATTGATATCTGAACTTGTCTAAATTATTGTGAAGGCTTAAGAAATCAAAAGTGATAAAGATTGCTAATTATAAAATTAGAATTGAAGATTTGATTTAATTAATTTAATATTAATATATTTAATTAACCGAAAAATAGCCATTTTGGCCACTGACTCGGATTTCGACGAAACCAGCAGCGGATCCGTAACGGGGAATTGTTGTAAGATTTCAAGTTTCGTAGCGATCGGACTTGTCGTTTGATCGGGCGGGTTCGAAACGCCTAGAAATCAATTAAATTGAAATCAATTTGAAATAAAGTGATTTTAGCATAACTTCTTTATACGGTGGAATTTGGACTTGAAACCAGTTCCATTGATTTTAAAATATTTAAAACATCTATTTTGATATATGGATTGACTTATTTTCGTTTCAGAGTCAGAACGGGCTTTTTGGGCCATTTATCGTTCAACGGTCCAAACCAATCGTGTTCATTCATCTATATTGCTGACCTACCTATATATACCTCGTTATAAACCCTAGACTATTTCTTATGGTCATTATTCTACACGTACAATTCCATTTGTTCCTCCTCCTTCCAATGGCAGACAAACCAAAATTTTCAATTGCAATTTCAAATCAAATTCAAAGCCATATGTTGAAATTCAGAAAAATTATATATAGAATATCTCGACATTACGAATCTGTGTCAAGTGTTCGTTTTTGGAGTTGATGCTCGAAGCAACGGTAAAACGCGGTCAAAGCCTTGAATTTTCGAAACCCTGAGCTGATTTGGGACTTTTTGATTTGGGCCTTAGTCGATGAAATTGACTTGAGGGTTTGGTAGAGTTCGTCGAGGGGAGTTCAATGTCGGTGGTCTTGTTGAGTATAACGACCGGTGGTGGTCGAATTGGGCAAGTTAGGGTTCGAAAACACAAATCGAATGGAGGCAGCTGGCGGTGTTTGGATGGGCCGGACCTAGGTGGGGGGGGTGCGGCGATCTAGGGGGAGTGCGATGGTTGCTGTGGCTCGTCGGACGATGGTCGGAGGTGGCCTAATTTCAAGGTCAAAGGGGGATGGTTGAACGCGTTTTGGATTCGGTTCTGGGAGTTGTTTATTTACAGGAAAGAAGGTGACGTGGCTGGTGAAGTTTAGTCTATTATTTTTATTTTATTTTATTTTATCATTTAACTTTTAATTATTATAACTTTCACATATGATGTCCGATATACGCGCGGTTTTTTTTGCTAGGATCCAAATAAAATTCCAGACATTTTGACGCTCGTTTGGACAAATTCTGAGAGTGTTCAATTTTTGGGTTTAAATTGGATTTAAATTCAATATAAATTCAAAAGGTGAGTGTTTTAACCCACTCACAACTTCTAAAATTTCTTATTTTTGTTAAATTGATTTATGTTGTGATTAGAAATTTATTTGTGGCTGTTTGATTTAAATTGTTATTTAATTTATTATTGCATATAACTGTCAGTTAAATTGCCATTTAATTTATTATTGAATATAAACTGCCGGTAAATACTTGTTATTTATTATCTTTTCTATATTGACGTTAGTGTTTGAATTGGACGATGATTGTGATAAATGTTTGATGATTGATATTGGATGAATGGATGTTGTATTTTATACTGTTATAAACTACAAGCTGTTATGGATTTTTATTTCATTTGGGATTGCGGTTTGAAATGATATATAACCGTATTTATATTTTAAATTACGGATTGAAATGATAAATATCTGTATCACTTGACCATAGGATAGAAAATTATATACAAACACTGTGGTCTATATATAAAACATTTTGAAAATGATTTCTATGGTTTTGGAAAGAAGTATATGGTTTAATGAATATTGATTTTTGATATTATATGAATATTATTTTTATATATAGTTAAATGCTTGAATGTAAGCTATGTATAAGTTTGTTAAATAAAAATTAAGTTTAATAATAGAATTTGATTTTTATTAAAATAAAATGTGAGTAAGTATTTAAATTTTATTTTAATATAGAGTGTATAATGATTTAAATAAATTAAGGTTGGGAGATAAATTGGAGATTTATTTGAAATTAAATTTATTTAAGAATTAAACTCAAAAAGTTGATGTGAAATTTATTAAATTGGAAATTTTTAAAGGTATAAATATTATAACTTGATTTTGGGGTCAAGGTGAATTAAATCAGTATTTCACGTATAAATGAATTGAAGGAAATATTTAGTTATTTGTAGTTTGAGTTTTATTTAAAAAATAATGGATTTATTATGTAAAATATTTCAAAACTAAAATAGAAAATTTAATTGCTGAATCGAAATTATCAAATTTAGTTTTGAAATTTTGGAATATTTAAAGCCTTGAAATATATCAAAATTAAAATGTTTTTTCGAAATTGAAGTGTTTCAAAGTTATGAATTTCAAGTTATTATGTTTTAAAACTATTATAATTTCAAATGTTTGGTTTCGAAGTGTATAAATTTGAAAGTGCTATGATTTTGAAAAAGGGATATATTTGAAATAAAGATGATATTATATTGATTTGGGTTTTAATAAAAATGATATCGTATTGATTTGGTTTTTGAAGCGGAAATTATATCGTATTTATATGGTTTTGAATGGATATTATATTCTGGTTTTGAAGAATAATTATTTTGAAATGACCGCGGTGTTATATAACGTTTGGTTGTTAAAGAGACCGGGATCGGAAGTAGTCATACTCTCTGCCAACTCCGAAAACCACTTTAACAACAGTGTACGCGGTGGAGATTCTAGAATGAAGTAGGATGGTGGCGACGTTTCCATTAAGGTGTATATGTGTACCCGACTCCCGTGATTTGACATAAGGTGGCTAAAATAGGAGTGATCGACGGGCAAAGAAGGTAGCACCTTTTATCGGACACACTCCTTCGATACCATTCTATTACTTTGCGATTGATTGTGACTCTTATGATTTTGGGGGTGTGGCTCGAGGTGGGCGGTAGTAGCTGCTACGCATTACCACCAGTCCAGAAGCGTAATTGGTATATCTACCATGGCATTGCCTAGTTGTGCCGTGTCACCTACCCTAGCGCGCCTTGTACGAGTTTGATTTGTGTCGTACCTATGGAGTATCCTCTGGTAGCCTCCCGATCAGGAGGTATTACGGTACTGTATAGACTATTGGCACTATTTATGTGTTAATGGGAATATCGTGTCACTCCTTAATGCTATTTTGAAGTAAGTCTATTTTACTAATAGACATTATTATAATAGCAAAATATTACTACATAGTAAATAGTTTAACGGATCCTTCGGAGATGTGAATACCGAGCATCTCCTAACTTATTGCACTCACGTTTGACACTAGATAGGAGATGTAAAATCCCGTAAACATCTCTGACGCCGTTCCACTGATATTATTTAAAGTTGATTTAACTTACGTAAGATCTTTTAATTCTGACTCGAGTGTTTTGTCCTTTCAATTCGCTCGGGTCAGTCTGAGCATTTCAGGATTCGAAGACTTTATCTCTGGAGGACGAAGACGAAGATTTGTATTACTATTATTTATTATATTTCACTGCATCACATTGTTCCGCTGCATTGTTATTGATTATTCTATGGTATGTGTAACTCTGATATGTATTGTATAAGTATAATCAAATGTTTTTGTAAAACAGCTTCATGAACTGTTTATTTAATTACTATATTTTATCGTTCTGCTGCAAGATTCTATTTTGTTTTTTTTCTTTCTCTGCTTTTTCATATTTACCCCATAACAATCCACCCTTCTATAGGGTTTAAATATGACGTGTGTGGTTTATCGTCAATTTAAAGCGTACAAAAAGGCGGGATATTACATCTGGTATCAGAGCTATGGTTTAGCAATAAACCTTAGCTTTGTTGGGTTTAACTCTTTACTAATAGGGTAGTAATACCCAATGATGAGTCATTGAGTGTGTGCCTATGTGTATGTGTGTTTATATATATGAGAGAGCGTATTTGTTAGTGTTATAAAAAAATTTATATCATGTTAATTTGTTTCGCTTTGTATTTATAAATTCTGGTTGGTGCATGGGACGCTATGACTTCAATATGGATTTCTAAACACTTAATAGGGCAGACCGACACATTTTTTTTTTTGAATATCGATGAATGAAATAATTTTTCCTATTATATTTTCTATACATAAAATAAATTTTATAAATGTTAAATTTGGTTGTAATATATTGGTTGTTAGGTAGTGAAACTTATAAATATCGATTGGAATTTTAGAAATTAAGTTCCGGGGTTTTGAAAATTTCGTTCGAATGATTTTGGAATATAGTAATAATATTATTAAAAGTATTTTCTAATATATGTATTTCAAAATAAATTGAAAGAATTGTTTTAAAGAAATTTTGGAAAAAATAAGTTCTGTACTCCCCTCTCTGTCGTTGGAAAATAATTTTGGTGATGAATGCACGCATCATCGACATTCATTTTCGAGTTTCTAGGTGGAAAGGCTGCTGTAGTAGTTTTACTGCAGATTTATTTTGATAAATAAATATAAATTTCAAAATTGGATATAAATTGTAAGAGTATACATCGATCTATTATTTTAAAATGGTTAGAAATTAAACCCGGTATATAGTTCTTAAGTTCTATTAATTAATAGTTTCAATTATTGTAGTGAAATGGAATGCAAGAAATTAATAATTGGAACCTTTATTAAAATAAGAGATTAAATGCAAGGTTATAAATGAAATTTCAAGAAAGTTGAAATTGTAAACTATAAAACAAATGATATGATTATTGAACATTTAATAAATTTAAAAGAAATGAGATAAACTTGTATAATTTTCAATTGCATTCTTTAACATATATATAACTTACCAACTATAAAAAAAGTTAAAATGTTAAAATGTTAAAAGAAAATGTAATAGAATATTATATTAGTAAAAATTATGCAATAAGGAATGAATGAATAAATATAATGCAATAAAAAGAAAATTTACATGATATAAATAAATAAAAATGAATTTATGTAAGTATAAGTGCAAATAAGTGAAATAAATACTGAGTCAATGGATGGAAATGAAACTGTAAGAAATAAAATGTAAATTAAAGAGTCAAATCATTATATGAATGAAAAGGAAATCAAACAACAAATATATGAAATGAAATAAATAAGAATGTACTTGATCTATTGTCTGAAATTGTTGTTTGTTTGGTTTTTGGTTGTTTGGGCAAAGATACTTTAGAATTATTTAGTTGTACGAATAATCTATCTAGTTTCATCTAAGGCTGTTGAGTAAATGGTGCATTTAGTAGTTTATTTTTCATTCTGTACAATTTAAAGTTTTTGAACCCGAACAACTATTTTTTCGTTGATATGAATGGACATTTGATTAGTGTTGATTTTATATGATGACTGTATATCGGTTACAAGTGATTGCTGTTACATTGATTTGTTTGTTGGTGCTTGAAACAACTTTAAATATTTTATTTTATATAATTATTAACATTTTGGATTATATAAGTGAAATACAGGTTATGTAAACAATTGCCACTGCGTTTGGTTTCATAATTAAGCGTTAATTGCCCGACAAATAGGTAAGTTCTCGGATTACGGTTTTGTAGCGCTATTATATTGTTTTTCCCGTATGGGATATATTATTTTGAGATAGGGTTGTATATATTATTATATTTGATATTATATTTTTCTCCCAAGCCTCCCAGTACATAGGAGACTCTGCCAAAATTTTCGTAAATTTTGGACTTAGAAATTTTTTAAAAAGGTTTTCCAAACTTTAGTAATTTGAGTATAAAATATTTAATGGTTATAAATAGGTATATTTCCTTTAAATTAATTAATTTTGCAAATTATTTGTTTATAAAGTTAATATTTTGAATGAGGTGTATTATTTATTTAATCCTTTTTTTCCCTTCTTTTCCTTTTCGGGAACGAAAAGTTTTGAGTGGGGGAGAGTGTAACGACCCGTAATTTTCGATAATTAAATTTTATTAATTTAATAAGTTTTGGTAATTTAATTCGGAAAGAAAATAAAAAAATTGTAATTTAATAATGGAATCACTAAAATAAAGGCAATAATGTTAATGCAAGTTCATAAATAACTAATTTAGTGCAAACCCAATTAATTGAAACAGTTGTATGATTATAATTGATTGTAAATAGTAAAATTTGGAAATAAATTCAAAGTTATATTAATTGATGAAATAATATGCAATAAACTGTATTTTGATAAATCAACGTAGATAAGTAATTAAAATATTAGTTTGGAATTTATCGCAATAAATCTAAATATGTCAACGAAAATTTAGATAATGATTGGAAATAATGTCAATTGTATTCAGATTACGACAATTAGTTGAATTAATAGAATGGAACTTAATATTTATTCATTTATTGGAATTTAAAATTTAATAATTAGATTAATTGCAAATAAATGAAATTAAATATTTAAATATTACGCTAATGGAGATTAAGATGAAATTGGGAAATATTAATGTACCATGTTATAAACCAATGTTAACTATATCCTTATTGTAATAAAAGACTTGAATAACAGGGTTTAAAAGCGAATAAATGGATTTTGGAACTTTAAATTTATAAATCTATGAATTTAATGAAATTGAAATTTAATACGGTATTGGGTAAATTAAATAACTTAAAATTGATATCTGAACTTGTCTAAATTATTGTGAAGGTTTAAGAAATCAAAAGCGATAAAGATATCTAATTATAAAATTAGAATTGAAGATTTGATTTAATTAATTTAATATTAATATATTTACCAAACTGAAAAATAGCCATTTTGGCCACTGACTCGGATTTCGACGAAACCAGTTTCATCGGATCCGTAACGGTGAATTTTTGTAGGATTTCAAGTTTCGTAGCGATCGGACTTGTCGTTTGATCGTGCGGGATTGAAACGCCTAGAAATCAGTGAAATTGAAATCAATTGAAATCAATTTGAAATAAACTGATTTTAGCATAACTTCTTCATACTATAGAATTTGGACTTGGAACCTGTTCCGTTGATTTTAAAATATTAAAAAACATCTATTTTGATATATGGGTTGACTTATTTTCGTTCCGGAGTCGGAATGGGCTTTCCAGGCCATTTATCGTTCAACCGTCCAAACAAATCGTGTCCATTCATCTCTATTGCTAACCTACTTATATATACCTCGTTATAAACCCTAGCTTATTTCTTATGTTCATTATTCTATACGTACAATTCCATTTGCTCCTCATTCTTCCAATGGCAGACAAACCAAAATTTCCAACTGCAATTTCAAATCAAATTCAAAGCCAAGTTTTCAAACTCCTCAAAAAAATTCAGAAAAATTATATATCGAATATCTCAACAATACGAATCTGTGTCGAGTGTTCTTTTTCGAAATTGATGCTTGAATCAACAGAAAAACAAGGTCAAAGCCTTGAATTTTCGAAACCCTAAGCCGATATGGGGCTTTTTGATTTGGGCCTTAATCGATGAAATTGGCTTGAGGTTTTGGTAGAGTTCACCAAGGGGAAATCAACATCGGTGGTCTTGTTGAGTACAACGACCGGTGGTGGTCGCATAGGGCAAGTTAGGGTTCCAAAACCCTAACCGAATGGAGGCGGCCGGCGGTGTTAGGATGGGTCGGACCTAGGTGGGGGGGGTGCGGCGTTCTAGGGGGAGTGCGATGGTGGCTGCGGCTCGTCGAACGATGGTCGGAGACGGCCTAATTTCACATTCCAAAGGGCACGGTTGAACGCGTTTTGGGTTTGGTTTTGGGAGTTGCTTGCGTACAGGGAAGAAGGTGACGTGGCTAGTAACGTTTGGCCTATTATTTTTATTTTATTTTATCGTTTAACTTCTAATCGCTATAACTTTCGCATATGATGTCCGATTTACGCGTGGTTTTTTTGCTACGATCCTAATAATATTCCGGACATTTTGATGCCGGTTTGGATGAATTCTTAGACTATTCAATTTTAGGGTTAAAATTGGATTTAAATTCAATTTAAATTCAAAAGGCGAGGGTTTTAACCTACTCACAACTTCTAAAATTTCTAATGTTCGTTAAATTGATTTATGTTGTGATTAGAAATTTATGACTGTTTGGCATATTTTTAATCATCATCTCAGTTAAGTTGAATTTATTGAATGAAATTGTTATTTAATTTATTATTGCATATAAATATTAGTTAAATTGCTATTTAATTTATTATTGAATATAAACTGCCAGTAAATACCTGTTATTTATTATCCTTTCTATATTGATGTTAGTGTTTGAATTGGACGATGATTGTGATAAATGTTTGATTATTGATACTGGAAGAATGGATGTTTATTTTATATTGTTATAAACTGCAGGTTGTTATGAATTTTTATTTCATTCGGGATTGCAGTTTGAAATGATATATATCTGTATTTATATTTTAAATTACGGATTGAAATGACAAATATCTGTATCACTTGACCATAGGATAGAAAATTGTATACGGACACTGTGGTCTATGTACAAAATATTTTGAAAATGATTTATATGGTTTTGGAAAGAAATATATGGTTTAATGAATATTGATTTTTGATATTATATGAATATTATTTTTATATATAGTTAAATGCATGAATTTAAGCTATGTATAAGTTTATTAAATAAAAATTAAGTTTAATAATAGAGTTTGATTTTTATGAAAATAAAATGTGAGTAAGTATTTATATTTTATTTTAATATAGAGTGTATAATGATAAATAAATTAAGGTTGGGAGATAAAGTGGAAATTTATTTGAAATTAAATTTATTTAAGAATTAAACTCAAAAAGTTGATGTGAAATTTATTAAATTGGAAATTTTAAAAGATATAATTATTATAACTTGATTTTGGGGTCAAGGTGAATTAAATGAGTATTTTAACTATAAATGAATTGAAGGAAATATTTAGTTATTTGTAATTTGAGTTTTATTTAAATGATAATGGAATTATTATGTAAAATATTTCAAAACTAAATAATAGAAAATTTAATTATTGAATCGAAATAATCAAATTTAGATTTTGGAATATTTAAAGCCTTGAAATATATCGAAATTGAAGTGTTTCGCAGTTATGAATTTCAAATTATTATGTTTTAGAAGTGTTATAATTTAAAATATTTGGTTTCGAAGTGTATAAATTTGAATGTGCTATGATTTTGGGAAAGGGATATAATTGAAATAAAAATGATATTATATTGATTTGGGTTTTAATAAAAATGATATCATATTGATTTGGTTTTTGAAGTGGAAATTATATCGTATTTATATGGTTTTGAATGGATACTATATTCTAGTTTTGACACATAATTCTTTTGAAATGACCGCGGTGTTATATAACGTTTGGTTGTTAAAGAGACCGGGATTAGAAGTTGTCATACTCTATGCCAACTCTGAAACCCACTTTAAAAACCGCATGCGCGGTGGAGATTCCATAATGAAGTAGGATGGCGGCGGCGTTTCCTTTGAGGTATATACATGGACCCGACTCCCGTGAGTTGGCATAAGGTGGCTAAAACAGGAGCGATCGACGGGCTAAGAAGGTAGCATCTTTTATCGAATACACTCCTTCGATACCATTCTATAACTTTGTGACTGATTGGAGCCCTTTTGATTTTGGGGGTGTGGCTGGAGGTAGGCGGTAGTAGCTGCTACGCGTTACCACCGGTCCGGAAGCGTAATTGGTATATCTACTCTGGCATTATCTAGTTGAGCCATGTCACCTACCTAGCGCGCCTTGCACGAGTTTGATTTGTGTCGTACCTATGGAGTATCCTCTGGTAGCCTCCTGATCAAGAGGTATTACGGTACTATATAGACTATTGGCAGTATTTATGTGTTAAGGGGAATATTGGGTCACTCCTTAACGCTATTTTAAAGTTAGTTTATTTTACTAATGGACATTATTTGTAACGACCCGTATTTTTACGTGTCGATAAATCGTAGAATTTACAGGTTGTTAGTGTTGTTTGTGTTGTCTCTAGCCTGAGTCATATGGAGAGTAACTCGTGTGTTGGAGTATTGAGTCGTGACCGACTCATAAGTTGGAACGAGTTATGGAGTTAACTCGTGACTGAGTCTAGAGTTGCCGAGTTGAGTCTAGGTCGCATAACCGACCTAAGGAAGTTTAGGTCGTATGGCCGACCTAAGGTAGGGGCCGAGCTATAGGAGTTAACTGGATAGGGATTTGGACCGAGTTAAGAGTTAGAACGGCATAGGGGTTACCGACTTAAGATGAGAGGCGAGATAGGGGTCAAGGGATGAGTCGTGTACGGGTTACGACTCATAGGAGGCCGGCTTAAAAGTTAACTCGTATGGCCGAGTTAGCGTGTTGTTGAGTCGTTGGCTTGAGTCGGCAAAGGGTTGAGTCGGCCGTGTTTGATTGAAGCGTTGAGTCGTAGAGCCGTTGTGTAGCTAGGTTGTTGTCTCGGTTAGGCTTGGGGATAAGTCGTAGGTAGTTGAGTCGTATAGGTCGGCAGAGTGTTGGGTCGTATGGGGTCGCTTAGGTCGTGAGTCGGCAAGGATGAGTCGGCAAGGATGAGTCGGGGACGACCTAATAGCGAGCTCCGAGTTAAGAAGTTGGCCGAGTTAAGGGGGATTCCAGCCTATAAATAGAGGGGTTTGGCTCACTTTTTGGCACCGGATTTCGAAGCGACGAAGTGCTGCCATTTTGGAACTCGACTTCGGTATTTTCTTCACTTCTTTCTCTACTTCTATCAAGTGCTAACATCCATTGAAGATTGAAGATCAAGATCAAAGATCAAGAGCCAAAGTTGAAGATTTTCATCCGAAGAAGCTAGATTTCACCGTTTCAAGTGAAATTTCTCCGGATCAAGCTCAAGTCCTTGCTGTCCAGATCTGAAGTTGATTGATTTTAGGTTGTTTTGGTGATTTGGTGAGTGGTAGTTATCTCTCACGCGGATCCAAAGGAGTATATTGGATTGGTGGCATGTTTGGGTGTTAAAGTTAGAGATTTCATGCATTTTTCTTAGATCTAAGTCTAGATCCATGGTTTTTGAAGATGTTTACTTATGCAAGTTTGTTTAATAAGCATTAGAGACAAAACCCATGTTTTATAATTGATAGATCTATGCTAAAAACCATGATTTCACATATGTTGGACTTTTGCTCGTTTATTTACGAAATTGCCATTATAGTTGATATTGCTTAAATTGCTTAATAGATCTTGTTTGAATGATTGATTATTTGAATGTATGATTGATTTGATTGTTTCCAAGTTAGCTAGTAGTTGATTTGGAACAAGATGATGAAAGAGGATTCAAAAGCTATGGAAGAAGGCTCTTGAATGGTGAAAGCTGCTTAAGGCATATGTAGCGGATGTTGAAGCTCATATGTATAGATTGGATGATGTTGAGATGGGACTTTGCCATGATTTGATGAGGCAAACCATGTTGTTGAGTTGAGACTTTGCTTTGATGCGATGAAGCGAAGTATGATGTGAGTCTTGGCTTAATCCAAGCAGGGATCATTCCAAGCATGTTGATAACTTGAAGAGTAGTTCAAGTTGGTTGATAATGGATTGTTCAAGAGGTAGCTTGAGCTTGTATGAGGATAGTCGTCAAGAAGGATGGCTAGGAGGCTTGGATCTCGTCGTTGTTGAAGGTTCTAGCATGCTCAAAAGCAAGAGTACATGGGGCGCCCATAACGACTACAGGTAGGTAGTCGGGACACCCAAAAGACTACAGGTAGGTAGTTGAGTACTCTGGGCAAAGTAGATAAGTCCTAGGCACAAGGCAGTGTGCGGAGTTATGGTTAGAACCGGGGTTACCATTAGCCCTTGACAGATGGTCATTCAACTAACGGTGAAATCGAGGCAAGGATAACAGTGATAGCCAGAGTCATGGATGTTTGGTTGTATTATCATTCGGCTTCAAGAGCGGTGTTTTCTGGGTGCTTATCTGATCTTGGTTTAGGCCTTGGGGGTTTGTATTTGGAAAACATCGTCCTTGACTCGAGTGGTATTCGCTTTACCTTAATTGTCTATGTTGTTATGCTTGCTTCTCCTTAGTGTATGTCTGGGGCTATCACTGTAGAAAGAGGTGGAGTGGGATGGTTTGGTTCCTATTCCTTTTATCCTTTATGCTCTTTTGGTATGCTTGATAGTTGATTTACTGCTCACTAAGACTTTGTCTGACTCAAGGTTTTATGTCTCCTCTTATTACCTTGGGCTGTTCATCCATGTCGGGATGGGCAGACTAGGTAGCAGGTGACAGGTGCTGTGCTAGGAGTTCTACGCTAAAGATGACGAAGACGAGCAGGAGGCTTTGCATATTAGTTTTCTTACTATATGTACTGGGTATCCGCTGCTGTATTTGGTTGAGTGATTTGTAGTGAGGCTTTCATGTATGGATTTGAGTAGATGATTGTATGAAACTACTGTGATGCTTATATGATGATGTTCTGTTCTATGGAGCTTCAGTATATTATATTTCTCTATTGTATTTTATCCATGCGCTGTGAGTTATGCGATAGAGATTCTTCTGTTTTGTTTTACCCTGACTATCGTCCATGGCTGCCTGGCACACCTTTTAGCGCATTATTTCCTTGATTTGGTGCGGGAGTCATGGGCGGTCGTCACATTTGGTATCAGAGCTTTGGTTAATCGATTTTAGCCAACGCTCGCTGATGTAACTACGTAAGAGAGACGTAATTGTAATTTGATGGATGATTACTATATATAATATAGTAGTTTAGAAGGGTTTGAACTCCTTATGCAGTTGTTTCTTAAGGTGTTCTAATCATTCTTATTTACAGATATTAAGGATGAGTCGAAGTGAGAGACAAGCTGCGAGGGGTAGCCGTGATGCTAGGGAAGCTGTTGATTATGCTCCTATGTTTGAGGCCATGATGACTTCAATCATGAGGAGAATACCAGCTTCAGGATCATCTGTGGATGTGGGAGTTCAAGTCCAAGCTCCGAGACCGGTGGATTTTGCCAAGCTTTGCAAGGATTATACCGCTCTTGGAGGGAAAGTTTTCTTGGGGACGGAGTCGACTATTGAGGTGCAGAGATGGATTGATGCTTGCAAAAGAATCTTTGGTGACTTAGGGATTGAGGATGCAACTAAGAGGAAGCTTGCATCGAGACAGCTTCAGGGAAGAGCTGCTGATTGGTGGAATTCTATCACCATCGATACTCCAGAAGAAGAGATTACTTGGGAGCAATTCCAAGTTAGATTTGAAGCTAAGTTCATCTCTACTTCCCAGAAATCTGTCTTGTTTAAGAGGTTTGTGGAGCTCAAGCAAGGGGGAAGGCCTGTTCTTGAGTACATTTCTGAGTTTGAAGCTTTGTCTAAGTATGCCAGATCGTATATTGATTCTCCCTACCAGAAGAATGAAAAGTTTGTGACTGGTCTGGATGCTTATCTTGGGAGGCAGTTAGTGGATCATCTGGACGATCCATTTGAGAAGCTTGTGGAAAAAGCTCTTAGGCATGAGAGTTTGTTTCCTAGGGAAAGTTCTGTCGTTTCTGTAACCAGGGAAGGATCTAAACCACAGCAGAGTGGCAATAAGAAGAGGAAACAACAGCAACAGAGGGGTAGGGATGGCCAGAAGAAGCCGAAGAGTGAAGTGACTTGCTATAACTGCCAGCAGAAGGGCCATCTTTACAAAGATTGTAAGAATCCCAAAGTGCCGGGAAAGTGTTACAACTGTGATAAGCTGGGACATATCAAGAAGGATTGTCCAGAACCGAGGAAAGATAGGCAGGTTGTGCAAGCCTATGCTTTGGGGGCTGTTCCATCGTCTTCGAAAGCTCCTACTGCTGAAGAGAAGGGGAAGAGTGTGGTTGTTCAAGGTACTCTTTCTATTTGTGGTGTTCCAGTTAGAGTGTTGTTTGATACTGGAGCGTCGCATTCTTTTGTTTGTGATGATTTGGTAAGCCGGTTAGGTATGAAACCGGATATTGTTGATAGGCCATTGGTTGTGACTAATCCGGTAGGGGGTTCGTCATGTTTGTGTATGTTATGTCGTGGTCTAGTTGTGTCGAGTCATGATTGCTCGTTTGTTTGTGATTGCTTTGTTCTGAACTTTGCGGGGTTCGGAATTATTTTGGGTATGGACTGGCTTAGGAAGTATGCGGCTAGGATTGATTGTGAGAGGCTTGAGGTGACAGTCGGGAATGTGGAAGGGCGAAAGGTTGTGATACGATGTAAGCATGAAGAAGGCGTCTTCATGAGCTTCATGTATTCGCTAGTTGTTCCACGGGATGGACTGTCATCGGTGCCTATTGTGAATGAGTTTGAGAATGTCTTTGAGGAAGTCAAAGGGTTGCCGCCGCATAGGGAGATCGAGTTTCGTATCGATCTAGTTGAGGGAGCCAGACCTGTTGTGATGCCTCTTAGGCGGATGGCACCGAGGGAGCAGCAAGAGCTGAAGGTGCAAGTTGATGACCTTTTGCGGAAAGGATTCATTCGGAGAAGTGTGTCCGAATGGGGTGCGCCCGTTGTGTTCGCAACCAAAACGGATGGATCGTTGAGGTTGTGTGTTGATTATCGTGAGCTGAATAAGGTGACTAGGAAGAACAAGTATCCATTGCCGAGAATAGATGACTTGTTTGATCAGCTTCACGAGGCTAAGGTGTTTTCTCAGATGGATTTGGCAACGGGATTTCACCAGTTGAGAGTGGCGAAGGATAGTGTGCCGAAGACTGCTTTCAGGACACCATCCGGGTTTTATGAGTGGCTGGTAATGCCGTTTGGGTTGACTAACGCGCCAGCATATTTTGTGGATCTTATGAATAGAGTGTTCAGAGATCAGTTGAATAAGTTCGTGCTTGTGTTCGTGGATGATATTTTGGTTTATTCCAGAACTGAGGAAGAGCACAAGACGCACTTGAGGATTGTTTTAGGAATCTTACGGAAACATCAGCTGAAGGCTAAGTTTTCGAAGTGTCACTTCTGGAAGAATGAAGTGAGGTTCTTAGGTCATGTTATTTCTGGAAATGGAATAGCGGTTGATCCCGCTAAGGTGGCAGCGATCCAGGATTGGGTTAGGCCTAAGAATGCATCTGATGTGAGAAGTTTTCTTGGATTAGCAGGATATTATCGTCGGTTTATCAAAGACTTTTCCAAGATAGCTGCACCGTTGACAGGATTGACGAAGAAGAACCAAGTGTTCAGATGGGATGATAAGTGTGAGCAAGCTTTCGTAATCCTGAAAGAGCGACTGACGAGCGCTCCTGTTTTGACTATTCCAAGTGGGAATGATGAGATGGTGGTTTACACCGATGCATGTGGCACTGGACTAGGAGCGGTGCTAATGCAGAAGCATAAAGTTGTTGCGTATGCTAGTCGACAACTAAAGCCGCATGAAAGGAATTATCCGACTCATGATTTGGAGTTAGCGGCGATTGTGTTTGCTTTGAAGATGTGGAGACACTATCTATTGGGAGTTAGATTCGAGCTGTTTACAGATCATAAGTCGTTGAAGTATCTGTTTTCCCAAAAGGATTTGAATCTTCGACAGCAAAGGTGGCTAGAGTTCTTAGCATCGTATGATTTTGGTATAGCCTATACTCCAGGGAAAGGTAACGCAGTGGCTGATGCGTTAAGTCGAAGACATGCAGGATTGGGAGCCATGTTTTCGGAATGGAAGAGTCTTGAGTATTTGGCTGGATTTGATTTCAGGCCTAGATGTGAATTGGAACCTGAGATGTTGGCAAACTTATCGATAAGGCCTACTCTTGTGGAAAGAATTGGCGAGAAGCAAAGGAGAGATGATAAGCTTATCAAGATTATCCGTGATTTGGAATCCGGATTGGATCCAGAAAAGGATAAAGGATTTGAAGTCGATCGAGAGGGTTGGCTTCGAAAGCAAGGGCGACTAGTTGTTCCCGATGTAGATGGATTGAGAGATGAAGTTCTGAGGGAGAGTCATCACTCGAAGTTGACAATTCATCCAGGTGGAAATAAGATGTATCGGGATATGAAGAGAACCTACTACTGGGAAGGTATGAAGAAGGATGTTGGAAATTTTATTTCCAAGTGTATGAATTGCCAGTTGGTGAAAGCTGAGCAGAAGAAGCCCAGTGGATTGCTTCAGCCATTAGAGGTTCCTACATGGAAGTGGGAGCAAGTGTCGATGGACTTTATCGATGGTCTACCTAGGACAAGAGCAGGGAATGAAGGGATTTGGGTCATAGTAGATCGTTTGACCAAGAGTGCAAGGTTCATTCCTGTTCGATCGACTAGGACTGCATCGAAGTTGGCTGAATTATATGTGAAGTGGATAGTTCGTTTCCATGGTGTTCCGAAGAGTATAGTGAGCGATCGAGATCCATTGTTCACTAGTAGATTTTGGAAGAGCTTCCAGGAAGTTTTGGGAACTGAGTTGTGTTTGAGTACAGCTTATCACCCTCAAACAGATGGTCAGACTGAGAGAGTCAACCGAGTTTTGGAAGATCTTCTTAGAGCATGTGTTTTGGACTTCGGAGGATCATGGGAAGATCACCTTCATTTGGTGGAGTTTGCTTATAATAACAGTTATCAGTCGAGTATCGGTATGGCACCATATGAGGCATTATATGGAAGACCGTGTAACTCTCCGACATGTTGGTTGGAAACTGGAGAAAAGCTGATACTTGGGCCAGAGATGATTCGACAGACTTCAGATTGTATAGAGATCATTCGGCAACGAATGAAGGCAGCCCAAGATCGTCAGAAAAGTTATGCCGATAATCGTCGTAAGGATTTGGAATTCGACGTAGGTGATATGGTTTTTGTGAAGATTTCTCCTCTGAAGAGTGTCATTAGATTCGGGAAGAAAGGAAAGTTAACTCCGAGATTTGTTGGACCATTCCCGATTATCGAGCGTATTGGAAAGCTCGCTTATAGATTGGAGTTACCGGAAAAGATGGCGGGTGTGCACAGTGTTTTTCATGTATCTTATCTACGGAAGTATATGCACGACCCAACTACGGTGGTTTCTGCTGATAGCTGTGAAGACTTGGAGGTTGATCCAGTTGTTTCGAGACCTCGTAAGCCGCTTCGTATTGTTGAAACCGATACGAAACAGCTTAGGAGGAAGACGATTACGTTGCTCAAGGTACAATGGAGTGATGATGTTAACGACTGTACGTGGGAGGAGGAAGAGAGGATGAAGGCAGCTCATCCCGAACTCTTCGAGGTATGGCCCTAAAGTGTCGTGACATCTCATGAATTTGTAGCTTGTTCTAAGTCTTAGAATTCTGCATGCTAGGTTAGAATTGGTTGCATGGATTGTTGATTGCCATGGATGATAGGCATGCGGAATAATTTTGATTGCTGTTGTTTGCTTGGAATTTCGGGGGCGAAATTCCTAAGGGGGAGAGAATGTAACGACCCGTATTTTTACGTGTCGATAAATCGTAGAATTTACAGGTTGTTAGTGTTGTTTGTGTTGTCTCTAGCCTGAGTCATATGGAGAGTAACTCGTGTGTTGGAGTATTGAGTCGTGACCGACTCATAAGTTGGAACGAGTTATGGAGTTAACTCGTGACTGAGTCTAGAGTTGCCGAGTTGAGTCTAGGTCGCATAACCGACCTAAGGAAGTTTAGGTCGTATGGCCGACCTAAGGTAGGGGCCGAGCTATAGGAGTTAACTGGATAGGGATTTGGACCGAGTTAAGAGTTAGAACGGCATAGGGGTTACCGACTTAAGATGAGAGGCGAGATAGGGGTCAAGGGATGAGTCGTGTACGGGTTACGACTCATAGGAGGCCGGCTTAAAAGTTAACTCGTATGGCCGAGTTAGCGTGTTGTTGAGTCGTTGGCTTGAGTCGGCAAAGGGTTGAGTCGGCCGTGTTTGATTGAAGCGTTGAGTCGTAGAGCCGTTGTGTAGCTAGGTTGTTGTCTCGGTTAGGCTTGGGGATAAGTCGTAGGTAGTTGAGTCGTATAGGTCGGCAGAGTGTTGGGTCGTATGGGGTCGCTTAGGTCGTGAGTCGGCAAGGATGAGTCGGCAAGGATGAGTCGGGGACGACCTAATAGCGAGCTCCGAGTTAAGAAGTTGGCCGAGTTAAGGGGGATTCCAGCCTATAAATAGAGGGGTTTGGCTCACTTTTTGGCACCGGATTTCGAAGCGACGAAGTGCTGCCATTTTGGAACTCGACTTCGGTATTTTCTTCACTTCTTTCTCTACTTCTATCAAGTGCTAACATCCATTGAAGATTGAAGATCAAGATCAAAGATCAAGAGCCAAAGTTGAAGATTTTCATCCGAAGAAGCTAGATTTCACCGTTTCAAGTGAAATTTCTCCGGATCAAGCTCAAGTCCTTGCTGTCCAGATCTGAAGTTGATTGATTTTAGGTTGTTTTGGTGATTTGGTGAGTGGTAGTTATCTCTCACGCGGATCCAAAGGAGTATATTGGATTGGTGGCATGTTTGGGTGTTAAAGTTAGAGATTTCATGCATTTTTCTTAGATCTAAGTCTAGATCCATGGTTTTTGAAGATGTTTACTTATGCAAGTTTGTTTAATAAGCATTAGAGACAAAACCCATGTTTTATAATTGATAGATCTATGCTAAAAACCATGATTTCACATATGTTGGACTTTTGCTCGTTTATTTACGAAATTGCCATTATAGTTGATATTGCTTAAATTGCTTAATAGATCTTGTTTGAATGATTGATTATTTGAATGTATGATTGATTTGATTGTTTCCAAGTTAGCTAGTAGTTGATTTGGAACAAGATGATGAAAGAGGATTCAAAAGCTATGGAAGAAGGCTCTTGAATGGTGAAAGCTGCTTAAGGCATATGTAGCGGATGTTGAAGCTCATATGTATAGATTGGATGATGTTGAGATGGGACTTTGCCATGATTTGATGAGGCAAACCATGTTGTTGAGTTGAGACTTTGCTTTGATGCGATGAAGCGAAGTATGATGTGAGTCTTGGCTTAATCCAAGCAGGGATCATTCCAAGCATGTTGATAACTTGAAGAGTAGTTCAAGTTGGTTGATAATGGATTGTTCAAGAGGTAGCTTGAGCTTGTATGAGGATAGTCGTCAAGAAGGATGGCTAGGAGGCTTGGATCTCGTCGTTGTTGAAGGTTCTAGCATGCTCAAAAGCAAGAGTACATGGGGCGCCCATAACGACTACAGGTAGGTAGTCGGGACACCCAAAAGACTACAGGTAGGTAGTTGAGTACTCTGGGCAAAGTAGATAAGTCCTAGGCACAAGGCAGTGTGCGGAGTTATGGTTAGAACCGGGGTTACCATTAGCCCTTGACAGATGGTCATTCAACTAACGGTGAAATCGAGGCAAGGATAACAGTGATAGCCAGAGTTATGGATGTTTGGTTGTATTATCATTCGGCTTCAAGAGCGGTGTTTTCTGGGTGCTTATCTGATCTTGGTTTAGGCCTTGGGGGTTTGTATTTGGAAAACATCGTCCTTGACTCGAGTGGTATTCGCTTTACCTTAATTGTCTATGTTGTTATGCTTGCTTCTCCTTAGTGTATGTCTGGGGCTATCACTGTAGAAAGAGGTGGAGTGGGATGGTTTGGTTCCTATTCCTTTTATCCTTTATGCTCTTTTGGTATGCTTGATAGTTGATTTACTGCTCACTAAGACTTTGTCTGACTCAAGGTTTTATGTCTCCTCTTATTACCTTGGGCTGTTCATCCATGTCGGGATGGGCAGACTAGGTAGCAGGTGACAGGTGCTGTGCTAGGAGTTCTACGCTAAAGATGACGAAGACGAGCAGGAGGCTTTGCATATTAGTTTTCTTACTATATGTACTGGGTATCCGCTGCTGTATTTGGTTGAGTGATTTGTAGTGAGGCTTTCATGTATGGATTTGAGTAGATGATTGTATGAAACTACTGTGATGCTTATATGATGATGTTCTGTTCTATGGAGCTTCACTATATTATATTTCTCTATTGTATTTTATCCATGCGCTGTGAGTTATGCGATAGAGATTCTTCTGTTTTGTTTTACCCTGACTATCGTCCATGGCTGCCTGGCACACCTTTTAGCGCATTATTTCCTTGATTTGGTGCGGGAGTCATGGGCGGTCGTCACATTATTATAATAGTGAAATATTACTACATAGTAAATAGTTTAACGGATCCTTAGGATATGTGAATCCCGAGCATCTCCTAAGTTACTGCACTCACGTTTGACATTGGATAGGAGATGTCAAATCCCGTAAACATCTCTGACGTCGTTCCACTCATATTATTTACCGTTGATTTAACTTACACAATATCTTTTAGTTCTGACTCGAGTGTTTTGTCCTTTCAATTCGCTCGGGTCAGTCTGAGCATTTCAAGATTCGAAGACTTTATCTCTGGAGGACGGAGACGAAGATTTGTATTACTATTATTCTGCTATATTGTTATTGATTATTCTCGGGTATGTATAACTCTGATATGTATTGTATAAGTATAATCAAATTTTTTTCTAAAACGGCTTCATGAACTGTTTATTTGATTTTTATATTTTATCGTTCCGCTGCAAGATTGTATTTTTTCTTTCTCTGCTTTTTCTTACTTACCCCATAACAATCCGCCCTTCTGTATGGTTTAAGTCTGACGTGTGTGGTTTATCGTCGATTTAAAGCATACAAAAAGGCGGGATGTTACAAAATATATGTGAATACATCTTGACCATCCATCTCCTCTCCAACTCTAAAATATCTAGCTAAACCTGGGAAAAACATGCTCAGCCTGACTCGAGCATTACATGAAATAATTCCCGGGATGGTTTGGTAAACCAACGTGACTAAAACTCAATAACAAGTAACAACCAAACTGATTTATATCTTTGAAAACATTTTATAAAGGGTATCTCATAAGACCACACCGCACATAAAAACATGTAACAATCCCGGTTTTTAAGTCAAATTTGAATTGATAATTAATATGTACTTTTGGGTAAATTTGTGAATTAATTGAGAACTAGTTTGAAAATTTTGGAAATAAATATATAGAAAGAGATTGTAAAATAGAATTTTGGTTTGAAATTTAAAAATAAATATATTGAAAATAAATTGGATTTAGAAACTATATTTTTAAGGATTTATTTTTTATTTTAATATATATGTATATATATATCCATATTTGGAAGTTATGATTTAAGATAAAATATAATAATTTTTCAAGAACTATTTAAGGATCAAATTCTAATATATATATATATACATGTTACTTATTTATTAAAGTATAATTTGATTTTAAAATCAATTTCTTTAAGATTATATAAATATTTATAAAAGGAAAAGTATAGGTATAAAAAACAGAAAATATAAAAGTAAAAGTATAAATGCAAAAATATAAACATAATACATATGTAAAATATAAGAAAAACATATTACATAAATTTAAGTAATTAATAGTTTTATAAGTTACGGGTTTCAACATAAAAATGCTAATCTATGATATTTGTAAGGTATTAGTAAAGGGTTTTGACAAATGTGAGATAATAAAACATGTGTTAGTTTAATATAGCTTAGTAAAAACATGTGGCATTTATTTTTTCTAAATTTTTAATAAAAAGGTAATTCAAGTTTAAATATACATCTATTTCCCTCTATTCTCATTTTCCTCATCTTTCATATATTCAAAAAAATCAAATTTAAAACCAAAAAACCAGAAAATCAAATCAGAAGCAAACATCATGAGATCAAAATATATTTCCAGTTTTTAAAGACCAAAATCAAAAACATCTTAACTTGAGTAAAAACAAAACCTGGTAAACAAAAGCAGTCAAGCAATCTTCAACCTGAAACAATTAACCTAAGCTAGCAAGATTCAAGATAAATTCAAATTGCAGTGAAGCATGCAACAAACATTAAGTTTAAATTCAACAAACAAGTTTCAGGTTCAACTCAAAATAAATCCAAATTCCAGATTAAACAAAAGTTCCAGATTTTCAAAAATTCAAACATTCCAGGCTCTCTGTTCAGAACCAATCCAGGTGAGTAAACCCTTTGACCCTGATATATATCTTGGTGTTTGGATTTGTATATGAAGCATGATATGAAATGTGCTTGAATGATTGTGTGAATATGCTTGCATGTCTCTGTATATATGTGTATGAGTGGGTGCATGTCTCTATGAATATATATATACCCCTGTTCTTCTTTACATATTTGAAATTTAGATCAAAAGTTCAAATCTATTCATCTATTCTCTGATCGGCTTTAGTTTTCAAAGAAGATATGTTTGTTTAATCATAGATTAAGCTTTAAAAATATATTTAAGTGAAATAGGGTTGTAATTTTCTGGAAATTAAGAAAGAACAGTGAAAATTTAAAAACATGTTAAATTCAATCATCAGAATTCTCTGATTCAGGCATATAATCTGAATCGCCTTTATAAATCATGAATTTTAAAAGTAAGATCTCGATTTTTAGTTTGGGATCGAGAGAGATATTTGAGGTTGATCAGAATTTAGTTTTTGGGCAATTTTTGGCGACTGGTGGGTGGTAAGGCCTTGGAATCACAGTTGGAGGTGGCTGGGGAGTTGTCGAGTTTAGGAAAAATGTCAGGTGGGTATTAGGTCCACCGTGGCGGCGAGATTTTGTCGGAGTAGGGTTTAAACCCTAAGTTTGGTCGAGGTCTGAAATTGGGTCACCGTTTCATCTCTGGTGGATCAGGGTTCACCGGTGCGAGGGGGATCGATGCGTGAGTCTTTGGCGGAGCTCTGGATGCGATTGCGCGACCTTTGGTGGTCGGAGGTGACAATACGAGGCAATTATTGATGATCAAGTTCGTTTCCAGTTAAGCTCCATATTGTTCAATTTTGATTTCATGGTTGCTTTGAAGTTCTGGATGGTTGTGACGCTCGTATGGGTTGTCGCCGACGTGTTGATGGTTGGAGTGTTGGTCAGAAGCGGCCAGATCAATTGTGCACGTGCACACGGGACAGAGTTGTGTCAGTAATATGTGTTTGAGAAAAAAGGTGTTCCCTTCGGGTATTGCCTCGTGGAAGAAAAGCTTTGGCCTTAGTTCATGGTCGAGTCATTTTACCGAGTATCGGGGTTTTTATGTTTTTAAAATAAAAACAAAGTATAAAAGGGAAGGGAAAGAGATTTCCTCGGGAAAACTCGCGTAAACTAGGCTCTGGCTAGGGATTGTACCCAGGCTAGTCTCGAGTATAGGTTAAGTCGGTTTTGAATTTTTGAAATTTAACAAGTTTTATAAAATTTATAATATAATCAAATTTTAAACACCTTCTTTATTAATAGTAAATGATTTATTTTAGTTTCGAATTAGAAAAAGGTTTAAAATAAACTATTGTTAAATTTATTAAGATTAAGATATTTTATTATATATCTTTTATTTTAAATAAATTTTAAGGTGTTTAAATAGATTTAAATCATGAAATTAAATAGTTAATTAAAGAAGGTAAATTGACTTTAATTATTAAGTAACTTAAAATGGTTTTAAGTTAATTTTGTATGTAATGGAAAATTAATTACAAAAGTTTTATTCAATTAAACTTAAATACTGTAATTAAGAGAATAAATAAGATAAATGGTTTATCTTTTGACTCATTAAGGTCTTGAGTAATTTTTTAATAATAATTACTTAATGTAATTAAGGGATAATTAACTTGTGTAATTGATTTTAAAGCAAATTGCTTTATGTAATTAAATTAAGGCTAATTAATTATTGTGATTAAATTAAAGAATAATTAATGTAATTAATTAAATTATTTATTAATTAAGGGTAATTAATTACTTAAAGATGATTACTTAATGAAAGTAATTAAAAGTAATTAATTAATGATTAGAGGTTGATAAATCAAGTGATTAAATTGTAATTAATTAAAGGATAATTAATTAATGTGATTAATTAATTAAGGTAATTAATTTGAGGATAATTAATTAAAGGTTAATTAATTAATGAAATTGATTAGGGATAATCACTTATTGTAATTAATTAAGGATAATAAATTAAATGATAATTAATTAAGGGTTAATTGATTAATATAATTAATTGAGGATAGTTAATTGAAGAATAATTAAATTATTAAAGGTTAATTATTTAGTGATTAAAAGCTTGATTGATTTATTAATTAAGGTTGAAATTCATAATTAAAGGTTAATTAATTTATCATTAAAGGTTAATTAATAAATGATTAAAGGAAAATTTTAAGTTTTGTAATTAATTAATGTTAATTAACCAGGATTAGTAATTTATTCATAATTAATTAAGTCTGGTTTAAATTAGTTATAATCAGATGATTAATTGATCTTACTTATGAATGTTTGGACTGTATTGAATGTTTGAATTGTTTGATATCTCTGATGTGTGATGCCCTGTGATATGAATTATTTTTATTTGAACTGTGATGAATATAATTTATTTATATGTGATGAATTTATATTATTTATTTGTGAATCTGTGAACGAAGATAAGCGTTGTAGGGTTATATGCTTATCGATATTGTTGCGCTTGGATTTGTGATGATTAATGATATTGTATTGTAGTGCATAAAACCCTTAGACTACACCACACACACAAGTATGGATTTCACGAGGAATTGCTTAAGTCACATATATTTGAATTTAATATTGTTTTATTCAAAATGATGAAATGGTTTTAAAAGTTGAATTTTAAACCAATTGGTTTGGAAATGGACTTAAGTTGAATATGAAGAGCTTTTAAAAAAGGAAGTTTTGAAATTGAAATTTAGTTTGAATAAAATATATCCTGTTTAAGTTTTGAAATTATTTTTGAAACTATAGTTTGAAAAGTGGTGATACAAGTTATATAATATACATACATACATACATATATATATATATATATATATATGGATTTTTAAACCATCTTTAAAGTATTTTAAATGCATTGTTTGAGAATTTAAATTTGACCCAAGTTTATACTTTAAGGACTATAACTTGAGCATATTGAATCCGATTTTCCCAAAACAAAAGCATTTGTTTTCAAATGATAAGGCCTTTCATATAATGAAAGAACTTCCAGTTTTTGAAAGAATTTCGAGTTGTAAATCAAGTTTGAAGTGGAAATTATTTTGAAAGATATGAATGAATCTTTGTGAAAGATTAGCGAACTTTTTTTAAGTTGAAAAGGACCTTAAAAGGGTGAATCTTTTGTTTTAAAAGATTAATGTGGAAATTTGTTTAAACCATTCAAAAAGAAAGGTTTTGGGATAAAAGTGTGACTTAACTAGCATCCCATATATCCATTTGTTTTTAAAATTAAGCTCTCGTTATTCGATTTAGTAGGGAGAGGAATTTATGTCATAAAACCCATTCCGAATAATGATACGACGAAATGGATAGCGCTTGAAGACCGGTGGTGAAGATCAGGTATTTTCGAGAACGAAAGGATTACCCGTCGAATGACTCTGCACTGAGTAGCTATGGTATGGAGATCTCCATATGTGATGGGGAGTCCGATTGGGATTGTGAATACCCGGATTTGCAAGGGCTTCTTTGGAAGTGCCTTCCGTTCCGTTCGAACCCGCAATGGACTTGTAAGGATGTATATCTGACGTTACACTTTGAGATGTAAAGCCGGTTTCTATCAAATACATTTCTGTTTGGTGGTGGAGAATTTATTCTCTTAGCTTAACACCTTTTCTGAGACGTACGAGCTCAGAGGTTATGTAGTTGATGATCACTAGTGATACATTACCAATTTGGCAATGTGGCATGCTAAGTGCTGCGTATCATTTGTTGATCAAAGCATGGCTTTTGTGAAAAGCCTAGCTTTGTGGGCGAGACCGCATCAGGACCTCACAACCCGAAAATGGTCGAAATAGGAAGAATGCAGCAAGGTTATGAGGGTCGCGCCCTTTAGGGTATGTCCATTTCCTTCTGGATAAAAAGTGGTATCATGGTATGGAGCCCAGATACTTAACTTATATGGTTGTTGCAAATCTGTTGCTTTATGGTTGTTAGTGTTGAGAGCTCTCGGATAGAGGTCGGTAACGACCGGGGGTTGGCATGCTCGTGACAGTTAGTTACCTAGTTACAGAGGTAACCCGGCCTTGTGTTGGTAGAGAGCTAGTTAACTTCTCGGGATGTCCCTCCAAAGGCGTACTAATGTGGCATTGGAAGTTTCTTAGCCTGACCATTTGTTGGAAATCCAAAGAAAAAATACGCGCCCTGTACGGTTTTAGTTGTATAACATGCCATGGAATGTGGTGGTAACCAGCTGTTGAACATGGTAGCTATAGTAGGCATACCATGAAATGTGGTATGCTGGCTAAGATTAATATTATACTTTCGAAGGTTTTTTGCACTATGCACTAATAATAATATTAAAAGGATTTTCGCATATCAAGCATGTTTGACTATCATAAGGAGAAATCTACTCCAATTGTGCATTTGCATTGTGTGTGTGCGGGGAGGCCTTATGGTAGTTTCATTTTCCAAAATGCATTGCGAATTTCATTTTATTTCTTGTTGTTTGTTTTGGTTCAAAGTAAAACTATTTTTGTTTGCTCATACCAGTTCCATGACTGACCTGGAGTTTATTGTTCCCTTTCTAAACTTTGGGTGCCCATAATTTTCCACACGGGCAGCCTAGAGTCATATTTTCATATAATTAACTTGTAGATATAGTTTTTTGCAATCTTTGGAATTTGTGGTTTGGCAATCGCATTGCGGACCGAGTTTGCTACAAGTTCAGCATTGATGGTGGTTCGAGCTTATTGGATTGAAGTCTTTGAAGCTTTTGGGTTGAGCTATTTGGTTTTGTAGCATTGGAGACGGGGTTGCGGTATGGATGTTGGATTCTATTGGAGCCTATATTGGTGCTATCATTCCGCTGCCGTGTTCCATTGTTATGCATTTTTGTCTCCGATAATGTTGGGTATCTGTTGTATCGTATTGTATCCGATATTGTATCCATTGTTGTATCCATGATATATTGTTTTTCTTCTGCTATGTTATTGTACTTAATGTGTTATAAGCCCCGATGATACAGACTTTGACATTTGAATCTGTGGCATTCGGATATGGGTGAAGTATGGATGTCGATTTTCGAGCACCGATTTCTGGGTCGTTAGAAGTGGTATCAGAGCTGAAGGTTAAGTAAGAACTTTAGCTCGGGAGTATAACACATTAGGTGACTCATTAGCGATAGGGTGAAGTATACCCTAGAATGAGTATATCCCTAAGATATCCATCTGTATGCCTCAGTAAATTCTCCTACTATTCATTGATAGTAAGTATGAGCACAAGAAGAGGACGAGATAGGGGACAAGGGAGTACCACTACAAATGGTCGATACCCTATAACAAAAAGGAAACAACTTTTTCCATCAATCTCCTTTGATCATCATTCGATTTCAATTCTTTGATACTTCGTGGCAACTACAAAAAGAAGCTTTGGTGTGATGGTGGCCCTACGAATCGTTTTAGATAAGTTCCTATTTCATATTCTAATCATCAGTTTCTTATCAATATTTTGTTTTAACTTTAATAAATATGAAATTTTAAAAGGAATAAATTGATTAATAAAATATGAAGTTAAATTGAATGGTATCCATTTATCTGTTCCTTGGGGTTACATTCTATGAATGGTTAGTTATCTCTTCGAACTAACCAATGCCCCTACATATTTCGTAGATCTGATGACCCGAGTATTTTGTAAAGTATCGAATAAGTTTGTTCTCGTATTTATTGATGATATTCTGATTTAATATGCCAAATGCAGAGTAGATATTTAGTCTGATCTGGTAAAACATTCTCCATCTATTCTTTATTGTCTCCTTGTTTAGCAAATTTCGAGGACGAAATTTTCTGAAGGGGGAATATGTAACGATCTCGGTTTTCAAGTCAAATTTAAATTGATAGTTAATATGTATTTTTAGGTTAATTTGTGAATTAATTGAGAACTAATTTGAAAATTTAGAAATAAATATATGGAAAGAGATTGTAAAATAGAATATTGGTTTGAAATTTAAAAATAAGTACGTTGAAAATAAATTGGATTTAGAAACTATATTTTTAAGGATTTGTTTTTTATTTTAGTATATATGTATACATATATATTATTTATTTATTAAAGTATAACTAGATTTTAAAATCAATTTCTTTAAGATTATATAAATATTTATAAAAGGAAAAGCATAGGTATAAACAATAGAAAATATAAAAGTAAAAGTATAAATACAAAAATATAAACATAATACATATGTAAAACATAAGAAAAACATATTACATAAATTTAAGTAATTAATAGTTTTATAAGCTAAGGGTTTCAACATAAAAAAACAAATTTATGACATTTGTAAGGTATTAGTAAAGGGTTTTGACAAATGTGAGATAATAAAACATGTGTTAGTTTAATATAGCTTCGTAATAACATCTAGCATTTATTTTCTTTAAATTTTTAATAAAAAGGAAATTCAAGTTTAAATATACATTTATTTCCCCCAATTTTTATTTTCCTCATCTTTCATATATTCAAAGAAATCAAATCTAAAACAAAAAAAATCAAAAAATCAAATCTGAAGCAAGGATCATCAGATCAAAATATAGTTCCAGTTTTTAAAGACCAAAATCAAAAACATCTTCGACTTGAGCAAAAACAAAACCTGGAAAACAAAAGCAGTAAAGCAATCTTCAATCTGAAACAATTAACCTAAGCTAGCAAGATTCAAGATCAATTCAAATTGGAGTGAAGCATGCAACACACATTAAGTTCAAATTCAACAAACAAGCTTTAGGTTCAACTCAAAATAAATCCAGATTCCAGATTAAACAAAAGTTCCATATTTTCAAAAATTCAAACATTCCAGACTCTCTATTCAAAACCAATCTAGGTGAGCAAACCCTTTGACCCTAATATATCTCTTGGTATTTGGATTTGTATATGAAGTCTGATATGAAATGTTCTTGAATGATTGTGTGAATATGCTTGCATGTCTCTGTATATATGTGTATAAGCGGGTGCATGTCTGTATGAATATATATATACCCCTGTTCTTCTTTATAGATTTGAAATTTAGATCAAAAGTTTAAATCTATTCATCTATCTCTGATAGGCTTTAGTTCTCAAACAAGATATGTTTGCTTAAACATAGATTAAGTTTTAAAAATATGTTTAAGTAACATAAGTTTGTAATTTTATGGAAATTAAGAAGGAAAAATGGAAATTTAGAAATATGTTAAATTCAATCATCAGAATTCTCTAATTCAGGCATATAATCTGAATAGCCTTTGTAAATCATGAATTTTAAAAGTAAGATCTCGATTTTTAGTTTGGGATCGAGAGAGATATTTGAGGTTGACCAGAATTTGGTTTTTGGGCAATTGCTTGCGACTGGTGGGTGGTAAGGCCTCGGGATAGCCACTTGAGGTAGTTGGGGAGCTGTCGATTTTAGGAAAAATGTTAGGTGGGTATTTAGTCCACCGTGGCGGTGACATTTGGTCGGGGTAGGGTTTAAACCCTAAGTTTGGTCGAGGTTTGAAATTGGGTCACTGTGTCATCTCTGGTGGATCGGAGTTCACCGGTGCGAGGGGGATCGATGCATGAGTATTCGGTGTAGCTCTGGATGCGATTGCGTGACCTTTGGTGGTCGGAGGTGACAATACGAGGCAATTATTAATGATCAAGTTCGTTTCATGTTGAGCCCCATATTGTTCAATTTCGATTTCATGGTTGTTTTGAAGTTCTGGATGGTCGTGACGCACGTATGGTTTGTCGCCGACGTGTTAAAGGTCGGAGTGTTGGTCAGAAGCAGCTGGATCAACTGTGCACGTGCACACGGGACAGAGTTGTGTCAGTAATCTGGGTTTGAGAAAGGAGGTGTTCACCTCGGGTATTGCCTCGTGGAAGAAAAGCTTTGGCCTGAGTTCATGGTCGAGTCGTTTCACTTAGTATCAGGATTTTTAAGTTTTCAAAATAAAAAAAAGTATAAAAAGGGAAGGGGAAGAGATTTCCTTGGGAAAACTCGGGTAAACTGGGTTCTGGCTCGGGATTGTACTCAGGCTAGTCTCGAGTATAGGTTGAGTCGGTTTTGAATTTTTGAGATTTAACAAGTTTTATAAAATTTTAAATCTAATCGAATTTTAAACACCTTCTTTATTAATAATAAATGATTTATTTTAGTTTGGAATTAGAAAAAGGTTTAAAAAAATTATTAGTATTTTATTATATATCTTTTATTTTAAATAAATTTTAAGGTGTTCAAATAGATTTAAATCATGAAATCAAAAATAGTCAATTAAAGACGGTAAATTAACTTTAATTAAAAAGGTTTTAAGTTAATTTTGTATGTAATGGAAAATTAATTACAAAATTTTTATTTAATTAAACTTAAATACTGTAATTAAGAGAATAATTAAGATAAATGGTTTATCTTTTGATTAATTAAGGTCTTGAGTAATTTCTTAATAATAATTACTTAATGTAATTAAGGGATAATTACTTTGTGTAATTGATTTTAAAGCTAATTACTTTGTGTAATTAAATTAAGGCTAATTAATTATTGTGATTAAATTAAAGAATAATTAATGTAATTAATTAAAGTATTTATTAATTAAGGGTAATTAATTACTTAAAGGTGATTACTTAATGAAAGTAATTAAAAGTAATTAATTAATGATTAAAGGTTGATAAATCAAGCGATTAAACAATAATTAATTAAAGGATAATTAATTAATGGGATAAATTAATTAAGGTAATTAATTTGAGGATAATTAATTAAAGGTTAATTAATTAATGAAATTGATTAGGGATAATCACTTATTGTAATTAATTAAGGATAATTAATTAAATGATAATTAATTAAGGGTTAATTAATTGATGATAATTAATTGAAGAATAATTAAATAATTAAAGGTTAATTATTTAATGATTAAAGGTTGATTGATTTATCAATTAAGGTTGATAATTCATAATTAAAGGATAGTTGATTTATCATTAAAGGTTAATTAATAAATGATTAAAGGAAAATTAATTTAAGGTTTGTAATTAATTAATGTTAATTAACCGGGATTAGTAATTTATTCATAAGTAATTAAATCTGGTTTAAATTAGTTATAATCAGATGATTAATTGATCTTAGAATGTTTGGATTGTATTGAATGTTTGAATTATTTGATATCCCTGTTGTGTGATGCTCTGTGATATGAATTATTTTTATTTGAGCTAGGACGAATGTAATTTATTTATCTGTGATGAAATTATATTATTTATCTGTGAATCTGTGAATGAAGACAAGCATTATAGGATTATACCGCTTATCAATATTGCTGTGCTTGGATATGTGATGATTAAAGATATTGTATTGTAGTGTGTAAAACCCCTGGACTACACTACACACACAAATATGGATTTCACGAGGAATTAGTTAAGTCACAGATATTTGAATTCAATATTGTTTTATTCAAAATGATGGAATGGTTGTAAAAGTTGAATTTTAAATCTATTTGGTTTGGGAATGGACTTAAGTTAAATATGTAGAGCTTTTGAAAAAGGAAGTTTGAAATTGAAATTTAGTTTGAATAAAATATGTCTCATTTAAATTTTGAATTTTTTTTGAAACAATGGCTTGAAAAGTGGTGATACAAGATATAATATATATATATATATATATATATCGATTTTTGAACCATCTTTAAAGTATTTTAAATGTATTATTTGAGAATTTAAATTTAACCCAATTTTATGCATGAAGGACTATAACTTGAGAATATTGAATTGGATTTTCCCGAAATAAAAGCATTTATTTTCAAATGATAATGCTTTCATATAATGAAAGAACTTCCTATTTTGTTGAAAGAATTTCGAGTTGTAAATCAAGTTTAAAGTGGAAATTGTTTTGAAAGCTATGAATGAATCTTTGTGAAAGATTGGTGAACTTTGTTCTAAGTTGAAAAGGATCTTAAAAGGGTGAATCTTTTGTTTTAAAATATTAAAGTGGAAATTTATTTAAACCATTCAAAAAGAAAGGTTTTGGGCTAAAAGTGTGACTTAACTAAGATCCCATATATCCATATATTTTTAAAATTAAGCGCTCATTATTCGGTTTAGCCGGGAGAGGACTTTATGCCATAAAACCCATTCCGAATAATGATACGACAAAATGGATAACATTTGAAGACTGATGGTGAAGACCGGGTATTTTCGAGAACGAAAGGATTACCCGACGAATGACCCTGCACTGAGTAGCTACGGTATAGAGATCTCCATATGTGATGGGGAGTCCGAGCGGGATTGTGAATACCCGGATTTGCAAGGGCTTCTTAGGAAGTGCCTTCGGTTCCATTCAAACCCGGAATGGACTTTTATGGATGTATGTCTGACATTACACTTTGAGATGTAAAGCTGGTTTCTATCAAATATATATCTGTTTGGTAGCGGAGAATTTATTCTCTTAGCTTAACACCCTTCTTTGAGACGTACGAGCTCAGAGGTTATGTAGTTGATGATCACTAGTGATACATTCCCAATTTGGTAATGTGGCATGCTAAGTGCTGCTGATCATTTGTTGATCAAAGCATGTCTTTTGTGAAAAGCGTAGATTTGTGGACGAGACCTAATTAGGACCTCACAACCCGAAAATGGTCGAAACAGGAAGAATGCAGCAAGGTTATGAGGGTCATGCCCTTTAGGGTATGTCCATTTCCTTCTGGATAAAAAGTGGTATCATGGTATGGAGCCCAGATACTTATGTGGTTGTTGCAAATCTGTTGCTTTGTGGTTGTTGGTGTTGAGAGATCTCGGATAAAGGTCGGTAGCGACTGAGGGATGGCATGCTCGTGACAGTTAGTTACCTAGTTACAGAGGTAACTCGGCCTTGTTTTGGCAAAGAGCTGGTTAAGTTCTCACGGCGTCCCTCCAGAGGCGTACCCATGTGGCATAGGAAGTTCCTTAGCCTAACCATTTGTTGGAAATGCAAAGAAACAATACGTGCCCTGTACGGTTTTAGTTGTATAGCCTGCCATGGAATATGGTGGTAACTTGTTATTGAACATGGTGGCTATAGTAGGCATGCCATGAAATGTGGTATGCTGGCTATGATTAATATTATACTTTTGAAATGTTTTATGCACTATGAACTAGTAATAATATTGAAAGGATTTTCACGTATCAAGCATGTTTGGCTATCATAAGGAGAAATCTTCTCCAATTGTGCGTTTGCATTGTGTGTGTGCGGGAAGGCCTTATGGTAGTTTCATTTTCCAAAAAGCATTGTGAATTTCATATTATTTCTTGTTGTTTGTTTTTGTTCAAAATAAAATTGTTTTCGTTTGCTTATACCAATCCCATGGCTGACCTGGAGTTTATTGTTCCTTTTCTAAACTCTGGGTGCCCACTATTTTCCATACGGGCAGCCCATAGTCATATTTTTAGATAATCAGCTTGTAGATATAGTTTTTGGCAATCTTAGGAATCTATGGTTTGGCAATCGCATTGTGGACCGAGTTTGCTACAAGTTCAGCATTGATGGTGGTTTCGAGCTTATTGGATTGGAGTCTTTGAAGCTTTTGGGTTGAGCTATTTGGTTTTGTAGCATTGGAGATGGAGTTGCAGTATGAATGTTGGATTTTTTTGGAGCCCATGTTGTTGCTATCTTTCCGCTGATGTGTTCCGTTGTTATGCATTTGTGTCTCTGATAGTGTTGGGTATCTATTGTATCATATTGTATCCGATATTGTATCCATTATTGTATCAATGATATATTGTTTTTCTTCCGCTGTGTTGTTGTACTTAATGTGTTATAAGCTTCGACGATACGGACTTCGACGTTTGAATCTGCGGCATTTGGATACGGGTGATTTATCGGGTGCCGATTTTCGAAGGTCGGAGTGCAGGTTGTTACAAAACGGATGGGTTTTTACCTTACGATAACCAAAACATTTTATATCAAAACCAAGTGTTACTATCATAGTGTCTAAGTTTAAAGAAAATAGATAAAATAGCTGAAATGCTTGCATCTCACATTCCAACATCCTAGGCTCTACAATCGAAAACGTATGGTACGTATTGGTGACTGGATTCCAATAATGGCAAAGTATGGGACTACCTTCTGATGATATACCTCTAGAAAATGCACTGATGCTAACACACAGCCGACTGCCCCGTTGATATGGCAGACTGGATTACCTCAGCCTCATAAAACTGAGGCCTTATACTACCATGTTTTTTGAGCGCAAACCAACTCTGAAAGGGACATCTAGAATGTGGTAACCGCTTCTAATGGTAGCTAACCACATAGCTCTACTACATGCTCCGTTTTTTCCATTCCTTCCGGTTTTGAGGCTTAAGGCTATGCTTTACTATTCTGAATAGCAATCCATCTTGGAATGCTAACACTGCTCTCCATGCATCAATGCAGTGCCAACATTCATCCACACAAGTTCGTTCTGGGTCTAAACGAAACCGTAGGCACTAAATTTACTACATCCATTTTGGAATCACCCTCAAGATTAGTAGTAGTATCCCTTGCACTTCAAAGAGTACCATCTTCAATCATCATCAAGATGCCTTCCATTCGAACGTGCATATTGGTTCAGAGTGGTTTTTGGGTATATAAATCTGATCCTTGTCTCTCTATGCCAACAGCTGATAATTTCTGGTTGACTCATTCCTACTTCTTTTGGAAGTAAGTATTCAAGACCTTATTAGGAAACTTGAATTTACATTCATACTTCCTAAGCCAAATTAGGTCAAACTTGATAGTCAGTAATTTAACTATCTAATAAACAAACATCCAATCATAGTTTAATTTCTATATGGGACACACTAAGCCTTTATTAATTCTCTTTAATTAATAAAATACTTTATAAAACTTGATCAAAAGAGCTTTTAAAAACACTATTTTCGAACCCCCTACATTTCCTTTATACTTGGGTAACATTTATATAATTATCTAGATGATATAAGTATATTACCAAAACATTTTACTTTTCATGCCTTAAAAAAATTATATACTTATCATATCAGTATAAGTATATTTACAAACTTTTCAAAGTTTTCTTCTTTTCGAATCCCATATTAAATAACCAAAGATTTCTTCCAAATAAAACATTCCGCTTATCCTTTATCAAAAATTCCCTTTTTAAAAGCTCATCGCGTATTTCAATTAACTTATAACTTTCAAAATAAAGTTATAAACGTTAAGTTAATTTATAAACCTATTTCCAAATCTCTGAAATTATTTATAAACCTTTTCCCAATTTTTAAAACTCTTTGTATCAAACTTTCTACACTCCTTATAAGTATCATTTACAAAACATCATTTGTAAATCACCTTAATAACCCTTTCCGATAGTAAAACCCTGTAACAACACTGTATTTTGTAATTATTTTAATTGTACCTTTTAATTATTTTAATTGAATATATGATTTAAAAAATTTATTTTATTTATTAAAAATGAATAAATTTTGTTATTTTAAATATAAATTATGACGCCCCACCTCTATGCTCACAATAACAAAGAGTATTAAATGAAATACTGTCTGTTATTACGAAGAATAAGGCTGGATAGGAGCGGCCATCCATAGTTAGGTCTTACACTAGTATTGGCCATCTCGATAGGAGTGGTATATATTTTTAATTTTCATCTCTTATTTATTTACTCCCATTGACATACCCAATTCCAGTATAAAACGAACTACAATGGTTCATAATAGTTTAGGACAATATATATAATAATAACACAGTTAAACTAAATGCGGAACACAGATAACAAAAGTCTCATATATATATAACTGATGTCAGTTACAATACATGTGATACCGTACATATGATACCACTACAACTGTCGACACAGGATGTTACGTATACAAGTACATTAATATAATTAATATACATGAATACATATCAACCTATACTTTGACAACAACTACTCCAAAAGGTAAAAAGAGACTTCATAGCTCTAGCAGCAGCCCAAAGCAAGATATCTACCACCTGTAATAACTCGGTCTGACCCGAGTATTAAATTCAGAAGAAAATAATACACGGGTCAGTCTAATTCAAACTCAGTTATTAATGCATAGAAGCAATAATAATAAATAAAAATTAAACGACAGTCAAAATAAATTCACCTATCCGATCCCTTAATAAGGAAATCAGATAACGGTAAATATAACATGTAACAGTGTTAAACAACAAATCAGAAAATTCAAATTATCAACAAAGATAAATGAAAGAATAATCAATGAAGATAATTTAGAAAACAACAGAATCGCCTGAACGGCAATTAACGACAAAATCTAATTATTAAATAAATCATTAGAAACTCATAATCTAATTATCTAGAAGATAATTAGACAACAACAAAAAATCAAATTAAACCAATTCAAAATACACTTCAAAATATATTGAATTTGCAACACGAAACAATTCCAGCAATTGAAATATCGCATAAAAACATCAATTCTAGTAGGGCTGCAGCACACGCACGCGTGTACTGCCTCGCCACTACAGCATATGAAATATGCAAAGATCAAGAAATGCACAATGGAAGTTCACAACCGAGCACAAGGTCAAATCCGAGCTACTAGTTGGATTCAACTCAAGTGAAAACAAGACTCGTATATGCAGCCTCAAACCAGAACATCAAAAATACATTTCTCCACATCAACGACAGAGAACCACTAAGTGGCTCAACAACGATAAGAAAGAAATCAATACCAACACAGCTTAGTATGCACCAATGATTCAAGGGCAAACTGCAACCAAAAATTGCACCCACTACAAGATCACACATAAAAACAACTTAATGCAGCCACCAACCCAAATGCAACGGGGTTTCAAATGAACAGGGTGCATAATGAAACACAAATCAAGTAAATGGTAACCAGTGGAGCAGTGAAACAACAATGGTGCAACAACATACATATATTTATGTATGATTGCAGATGGTGATGCTTCAGTGACTCTATTCCACATGACAAAAGTGGTGCAATTACAACCCAAATCAAACTACAACAAAATGAAAAAGGTCAAGTCACAGACTCAACACAACTGCACAGTGAAACTGCTATTGAAACAAGAAATTGTCCAAGAAACTAAACAATCAAGCAACGACAGCTCAAGTGCCGAACTGAACTGGACAGCCCAACATGGACAAGGTACATAAAACAGTGGCATACCAAAACAAGAACAAAGTAGTTCAGGCTTGAAGCCATCAAGTGACAAATTACAAACTCAAATGAGTGTGTACCAGGGGTATGGCAACACAGAATTGTGCACAGAAAATATGATCTGGGTCAAATCAGAGAACATGCACTGGTAAAGAAACAGTGAAACAACAATGTTTCAAAGCAAATGTTACAATGAAACTCAATTCAGCAAAAACTCAAGCAATCAGGAAATCACACGTACAATGGGTTGCAGCCAAATACCCGTTCAAATGAAACAGAGGTGGCTACATGCAACATTACTCAAAACCAAGTTTAAATGCCCACCTACATATACACAATGACAACAAGGTAGCAAACAAGAATCAAGCTAACAGTGGACAGAGTTGCGGCTACAACCCAAAACATACTACGTGAAGAAAAAGTATGCAGGTGAAGACAACAATGGTGCCAGCAGTTGCAAACAGGATCAGAGGCATCAGAGTTGACATCAATGTACATGAAAACCAGGCTACATAATGAACAACAACGCAGAGATTATACTCAAGTATAAATTGTACGAAATCAGTGCATCAGTGGTGAATTGCATATAAACAAGTCTGGCGACAACATGAAGATATCATGAAGCAGTCCCAATGTAACAAAACCAACATGTACTCAAAACAACATGTGTAACAAATAAAACATATTGCTTTTTCAAAACAAAATATTTGAATTCAACAACTGCAGTTCAAAGTAAAAGTCACATGCAGTTCAACATGGCAACCAACAGAATGTTCAAGGCCGAAACAAACCCCATAATTGAAGCCAACAACCAATTGATACCAATAAAGTCTAACAGCGGTTTCAAAGAAAATAAAGGAAATTTCGAAGCAATTAATAGTTGAAACAAGTTCGGCCGTAGTCATGAGAAAATTCACGGAACCAAAATGCCAGAAATCAAAACCGTGACAAGCAAGGAAATCAACCAAGTCAGCATATTCAACAATCCAAGTAAACAAAATTGGAACAAGACAGAAATCAACGAGATTCGAACTAGATGTGAGTAATTTAAAATCACTCACCTTAATTTCTGAAGAGCATGAATCAAATTCGACAGCCGAAGTCACTGAATCGCTGTCTCACGCCACCTCAAACTTCGACTGAGAAGGAGCAGCCGCGCGCATCTTAGAGACGAGCAACTTTTTCGAAGCAAAGACGAACAGTTCAGAGACGAAGCCGACATCACAAAGTCGATCGAAGAAAATTTGAAGCCGCCATATTTTTTTCTTTCGTATGCTTTAGGGTTTCCGAACGAAATAAAAAATGAAAATGAAGAACGGGTCGAATTTTTATAAAAAGGGAACGGGCCAATTAAAATAAAAGAGATATATTTTTTTAAAGCCCACATAACTTTTAACCATTTTTCAAAAGGATTTCAACCGATGAAAAACTCAAATTAGCAATTAGCTAGCAGATTAACCGTTTAATGACGATATTAAATCGATGCAAAAACCTCGGGTTGTTACAGACTCCCCTTCTTATAAAAATTGTGTCCCCGCAATTTTCATAATTAAAGCCGTCTATAACAATTATTTCTCTTACATAAACTGGTTAAGCAAAAAAATAAAAGTCGGGAATACAACCGCCAAAGAAATCTTTTAATTTCATAAAAGAAATTCATAAATTCTCAACAAAAATCTAATTATCAAGTAGACAATCAAAAACAACAAAACTGAATAAATGCAATTACAATAATATTCAATTATCAATTAGATAATAAGAATACAAAATCACAAAACAGTAATATCTAATTATCGATACGATAATTAAAAAACAGCAAAATTTAATTATCAACAAAGATAATTAGGAAACACAAAATCACAAATCGCAAAACGGAATACATCTAGTTATCGGCCAGATAATTAGAAAACACAAACTTCATAATCCGCAAATTCTAACTATCAACAGAGATAGATAGAAAAGAACAATTCAATGCAATCAACATAATCTAGAATCAATTAGAGGCTAGAAAATCTCATAATCAGCAAAAATTAGCAAATATCTAATTATCAAAAACGATAACCAGAAATCTCAAATCAACAAATATCTAATTATCAAAAACGATAATCAGAATCTCAAATCAACAAATTTCTAATTATCACAAACGATAATCATAATCTCAAATCAACAAATATCTAATTATCAAAAACGATAATCAGAAAACATCAAATATCTAATTATCAAAAACGATAATCAGAAACAACAAATATCTAATTATCAAAAATGATAATCAGAAAACTCAAATCAACAAATATCTAATTATCAAAAACGATAATCAGATATCTCAAATCAACAAATATCCGATTATCAAAAACGATAATCAGAAATCTCAAATCAACAAATATCCGATTATCAAAAATGATAATTAGAAATCTCAAATCAACAAATATCTAATTATCAAAAACGATAATCAGAAATCTTAAATCAACAAATATCCGATTATCAAAAACGATAATCAGAAATCTCAAATCAACAAATATCCGATTATCAAAAACGATAATCAGAAATCTCAAATCAACAAATATCTAATTATCACAAACGATAATCAGAACTCATATCAACAAATATCTGATTATCAAAAACGATAATCAGAACTCATATCAACAAATATCCAATTATCAAAAACGATAATCAGAATCAACAAATATCCAATTATCAAAAATGATAATCAGAACTCATATCAACAAATATCTGATTATCAAAAACGATAATCAGAACTCATATCAACAAATATCCAATTACCTGCAGATAATTGGAAATAACAAATATCTAGAAATCAATTAAGATAATCTAGAAAATCAACATAAAAGGTGGATCGATCCCATCATATGGCGAGTCTAAGCTACGACGCACGTGCATCTCACATGGTCGAAGCGTACCAAGTACTGTCATCATAATTTTGGTGCCCAACATATGACCCGAAGGTCCAACTTATGACCCGAAGGTCTCGTACTGGTATTTGACCCGAAGGTCTATCATATGACCCGAAGGTCCCTCATAGTGGCTCGAAAGCACACAAAATCATTAAATATTTCAATTAACGAGTCCGGAATTAACCAAAATAGCAAACGCACATGTCCCATACCACGAGTTTTACTAAATCGTTTAATTCTCTTCATCGTTTCCTTGAAAGTGCAAAATCGTCAAACAGCAAATATTTCAATTAACGAGTCCGGAATTAACCAAAATAGCAAACGCACATGTCTCATACCACGTGTTTTACTAAATCGTTTAACTCTCTTCATCGTTTCCTTGAAAGTGCAAAATTGTGTATTTTAAATAAATAACATTTCACGTTCTGAAACGGTCAAGTCCGAAATTAAGTGAATCAGTAAAAGTAAGGGTCCATAGTCCTCGATTTTGCTGAAACGTTTAAATCGTTTCCTCATTCTTTTGAAAGCGCAACTGTAGAAATTTTGGAAAACAATTTTATTTTAAAACGATTCTTAAAATACATGATTAAAACAGCAACATCTGTAACAATTTCGATAAAGAAATTGTACTTCTCAAAACACCGTAAAAAGAGATCTCAAAATCAGCATTGCGGGATAACCGCTTGAAAATTCACTTCGAATTTGACGGTTACTGAAGTCAAAGCGACAGTAATTTTTATACGTCAAAATCTCATCAAAATAATTCGCATCAAAATATAATACCAGTGAATGTCCATTTATTAAAAATGTCTACAAAACACCGCGTTTCAAAAATATAGCGTCGGTGTGGAAATTTCGTTATAAAAATAACTGCAACAAAGTACGTTTAAAACCAAACACCAGTTCAACGTAAAATTAATGCAGTAACATGCAACTCAAATTTGCACGTATACTACAAAATAAAACATTCGAATATATCTTCAATGAAGATAATTCAAAACAGCAAAAATCGCAACAAAATCACATAACTGCAATCGCTTCGGATCCTCAAATCGGATTCAAAATTTTTAAAGAAAAAAAATAACACAGCTATGTAAACAACAAATGAAATTTATTTCAATTTCAAATTTTGATTTTTAAATCAAAAAGGTTATCAGCGGTGTTCAGCGAATACAGTCTCACTGTTTCCGCTGCGCACTCTGTTAAACAGAACACAAATCAACCAATCACCAAAACACAATTTCATTTTTATTTTTAAACAAAGTATTTAAAAATTTCATCAAAATTTCAAAACTTTAGTTTTTGACTCAAGGCACAATAAAACATCGAAAAATAGTTGTAACACATATTCCATCTAAGTTGTGTTTCATATTATGTCCATAAACCCCAAGCTCTAATACCATCTGTGATGCCCCACCTCTATGCTCACAATAAAAAAGAGTATTAAAGGAAATACAGATTGTTATTACGAAGAATAAGGCTGGATAGGAGCGGCCATCCGTAGTTAGGCCTTACACTAGTGTTGGTTATCTCGATAGAAGTGGTAATATTTTTAATTTTCATCTCTTATTTATTTACTCCCATCGACATACCCAACTCCAGTATAAAACGAACTACGATGGTTCATAATAGTTTAGGACAATATATATAATAATAACACAAATAAACTAAATGCGGAACACGGATAACAAAACTCTCATACATATATAACTGATGTCAGTTACAATACATGTGATAACGTACATATGATACAACTACAACTGTCGACACAGGATGTTACATATACAAGTACATTAAAGTAATTAATATACATGAATACATATCATCCTATACTGTGACAACAACTACTCCAAAAGGTAAAAAGAGACTTCATAGCTCAAGCAGCAGCCCAAAGCAAGATATCTACCACCTATAATAACTCGGTCTGACCCGAGTATTAAATTCAAAATAAAATAATACACGGGTCAGTCTAATTCAAACTCAGTTATTAATGCACAGAAGCAATAATAATAAATAACAATTAAACGACAGTCAAAATAAATTCACCTATTCGATTCCATAATAAGGAAATCGGATAATGGTAAATATAACACGCAACAGTGTTAAACAACAAATCAGCAAATTCAAATTATCAACAAAGATAAATGAAAGAATTATCAATGAAGATAATTTAGAAAACAACAGAATCGCCTGAACGGCAATTAACGAAAAATCTAATTATTAAACAAAAATTAGAAACTCTTAATCCAATTATCTAGAAGATAATTAGACAACAACAAAATATCAAATTAAACCAAATCAAAATACACTTCAAATATATTGAATTTGCAACACGAAACAATTCCAGCAATTGAAATATCGCATAAAAACATCAATTCTAGTTGGGCTGCAGCACACGCACGCGTGTACAGCCTCGCCACTACAGCATATGAAATATGCAAAGATCAAGAAATGCACAATGGAAGTTCACAACCGAGCACAAGGTCAAATCCGAGCTACTAGCTGGATTCAACTCAAGTGAAAACAAGACTCGTATATGCAGCCTCAAACCAGAACATCAAAAATACATGTCTCCACATCAACGACAGAGAACCACTAAGTGGCTCAACAACGATAAGAAAGAAATCAATACCAACACAGCTTAGTATGCACCAATGATTCTAGGGCAAACTGCAACCAAAAATTGCAGCCACCATAAGATCACACATGTGCAGCCACCAACCCAAATGCAACAGGGTTTCAAATGAACAGGGTGCATAATGAAACACAATTCAAGTAAATGGTAACCAGTGGAGCAGTGAAACAACAATGGTGCAACAACATACATATATTTATGTATGATCGCAAATGGTGATGCTTTAGTGACTCCATTCCACATGACAAAAGTGGTGCCATTACAACCCAAATCAAACTACAACAAAATGCAAAAGGTCAAGTCACAGACTCAACACAACTGCACTGTGAAACTGCTGTTGAAATAAGCAATTGGCCAAGAAACTAAACAGTCAAGCAATGACAACTCAAGTGCCGAACTCAAATGGACAGCCCAACATGGACAAGGTACATAAAACAGTGGCATACCAAAACAAGAACAAAGTAGTTCAGGCTTGAAGCCATCAAGTGACAAAGTATAAACTCAAATGAGTGTATACCAGGGGTATGGCAACACAGAATTGTGCACGGAAAATATGATCTAGGTCAAATCAGAGAACATGCACTGGTAAAGAAACAGTGAAACAACAATGTTTCAAAGCGAATGTTATAATGAAACTCAATTCAACAAAAACTCAAGCAATCAGGAAATCACACGTACAATGGGCTGCAGCCAAATACCTGTTCAAATGAAACAGAGGTGGCTACATGCAACATTACTCAAAACCAAGTTTAAATGCCCACCTACATGTACACAATGACAACAAGGCAGCAAACAAGAATCAAGCTAACAGTTGATAGAGTTGCGGCTACAACCCAAAACATACTACGTGAAGAACAAGTATGCAAGTGAAGACAACAATGGTGCCAGCAGTTGCAAACAGGTTCAGAGGCATCAGAGGTGACATCAAATGTACATGAAAACCAGGCTACATAATGAACAACAACGCAGAGACTATACTCAAGTATAAATTGTACGAAATCAATGCATCAGCGGTGAATTTCACATAAACAAGTCTGGCGACAACATGAAGATACCATGAAGCAGCCTCAATGTAACAAAACCAACATGTACTCAAAACAGCTTGTGTAACAAATAAAACATATTGCTTGTTCAAAACAAAATATTTCAACAACTGCAGTTCAAAGTAAAAGTCACATGCAGTTCAACATGCCAACCAACAGAATGTTTAAGGCCGAAACAAACCCCATAATCGAAGCCAACAAACAATTGATACCAATAAAGTCTAATAGCAGTTTCGAACAAAATAAGGGAAATTTCAAAGCAATTAATAGTTGAAACAAGTTCGGCCATAGTCATGAGAAAATTCACGGAACCAAAATGCCAGAAATCAAAACCGTGTCAAGCAAGGAAATCAACCAAGTCAGCATATTCAACAATCCATGTAAACAAAATTGGAACAAGACAGAAATCAACGAGATTCGAACTAGATGTGAGTAATTTAAAATCACTCACCTTAATTTCTGAAGAGCATGAATCAAATTCGACAGCCGAAGTCACTAAATCGCCGTCTCACGCCACCTCAAACTTCGACTGAGAAGGAGCAGCCGCGCGCATCTCAGAGACGAGCAACTTGTTCGAAGCAAAGACGAACAGTTCAGAGACGAAGCCGACATCACAAAGTCGATCGAAGAAAATTTGAAGCCGCCATATTTTTTTCTTTCGTATGCTTTAGGATTTTTGAACGAAATGAAAAATGAAAAAGAAGAACGGGTCGAATTTTTATAAAAAGGGAACGGGCCAATTAAAATAAAAGAGATATATTTATTTAAAGCCCACATAACTTTTAACCATTTTTCAAAAGGATTTCAACCGATTAAAAACTCAAATTAGCAATTAGCTAGCAGTTTAATCGTTTAATGACGATATTAAATCGATGCAAAAACCCGGGTTGTTACATAAATTTTGATTTGTATGTGAATCAGAATTTCAAACATGAATAAATAAGATATTTTCCAAAAATTTGAATTTTGGTCCATATGGTCAAACTTTGACTTTTAAATTTAAAAATTAAAAATTTGTAAATTTGAATTTTATCTTTTATTATGAAAATTAATTAAATTTCAAGTATACTGCTTTTCATTTCGTTGAAATTTGATTAATATTGTGAAAGTTATGCTTTTTACTATATTGTGTGTAAATTGTTTTATTTAACAAAATTGTTTATTTTAATTTGTATAAATAATATTTTTGTTTGTCATATCATGTTCTAATATGTGCAATATGACATGTTACGTATATAATTTTATTTTTAAAACATTCTTAAAGTGTAGTTATAATTTTCAAATGTTTATCTTATTTTGTTTACAAATTTTTAATTCTAGTTTCAATTTAATAACTATTTTCTTATTTATTTTCTATTTTTTACCTTAACATATTTATTTATTTTCTTTTTCACTTTTTTTTACTGAATTTTTTTGGTTTATTTTGATATAAAAGAAATAAGAAATTCAAATGGACAAAGACCTTTCATTTTCCGTGTGACTTTTCATTTACCTTTGCCTTTTCATTTTTCATTTCTTTTGGCTTTTCTTCTCCTTGCTTTGGCCGTACATCATCTCACCGTATAGCCATGTTTCTCATTTTCATTTGACGTGAAAATATTCTTCTCATCTTCAACTCACGGCTAATGAAAAACAAATTAGAAATGGCTTCCTTTATCTCATTTTTCTCCTCTTCTTTATTGAATTTTGCCATGCTCTCCTTCTAGCTTTGCTCGGCCTAGCCTCTCCACCATCACCACTGACCACCACTTCATCATCCACGGCAAAAACCATCAGCCTCTCCTCTGACCAAGTCATGGCCGTGACTTCCACTTGATGTCATATCCTCAAAATTGCAAAACACTCCACTAAAACTTGCCTTAGCCGAGCCTATGTCTCCACCACCTTCATTCATCACTTCGGCTACCCCCTTAGCCCCACTACCAAAAGTTAAACCTCCTCTGGCCACCACTTCAGATATGTCCAGACCTGACATAAGCACGACCGAGCCCTATGATGACCAAGCCGAGCCAACTGGTGCATCCAAACCCTTTCTTTTGCCTTAGCCTTTACATTCTTCACTTTGCAACTCCTACCTTTTCTAACACCTTCCTAGTCGTTCCATATTGATTCCATATCCAACCAAACACATAGCTAAGGCTAAGCATATGAACCCGATGGCCAAGCATTGGAGTGATTAAAGCAAGGTCAATTTATCTTGTTCCTTGTTGCTTTGTATTTCAATTCATTTCAGTGTATTTTGTGTTGTATATTTATGTTATCTTGTCTTGTTTATTGGTTGCTTACAAGATCATATCTTGGCTCTCGTCCTGCTTGAATCAAAGTCGTGCTGTGTCGTGCTATATCGTGCTTTTTGGAATCTATTCTGTATGTTTTGATTTGCTAACTCCAGCTTGAAAGTTGAGTCTTTCTCACTTTGACATTTCTACTTATGAAATGGTAAATTTATGACAAGTGTTTAGTAATTAAAATGTTATGCAAGTAAATGATGATTATATGATATGTTATCTCATGTTATTGCCATGTTTACTTTGTTAATTATCACCTGACATATGTTATATGACAGTATATTGTGACATTTACATTTTAGTATAATTATTTATATTGTGTATGCATATATTCACACTGCAAGTTCCCAGTTAGAATAGAATCACAATGGGTTGAAATGATACATACCCGAACGGACTTTAGAATAGGGAAAAATCATTATGAGCTGAAAGGATAGGCCCAAGTGATTTTCATTGTATTTTATTTAACTTGGGATTGCGGGTTTGAAATGATAGAACCCAGGTTTTCTTTTTAAATTGTGGATTGAAATGATATATATCTGTATCACTCGACCTAGGTTAGAAAATTATATGCAGACCCCGTGGTATATTTTTAAATTATTTTTATATAAATATTTTTTTTAAAATTATGAAATTTTGATTTTAAAAAAATATATATTTTTATGGTCTTAAGAAGGCTAAATATTATGTTTGAATTTGTGAATTTATGTATGTAAATTCAAAGTAAATGTGATTTTTGACTTTAAATTTTATTTTAAAAATGTAAGTAAATAATGGGAATAAAATTTAAAGTTTGAAATGATATATGAAGTAAAATGTTAAGTTTTTGGTCAAATTAATAAGTTAAGAAAACAGTGAATTTTGACTTAACAAATGAATTGAGTTTAAATTTGATATTTAATTATGAAATTTTGTTGTGATAAAACATATGTTAAGTTGATTTAAATGTGAAATTTTAAAGTCTAAAAATATGATTTATAAGTTTAAAATTTGCTAAAATTGCAGTTTTATTGTTTTTGAAAAGTAATAATAAAATCTGTAATTTTATTAACAACATTTCCCAAAAATGTTGTAGTCTTATGACAGCAGTTTTAAATGCTGTTGTTTTAGAATTTAACTATGTTTGAAATAAACTAAATATCTATTATGACATTTTATAAATTTCGTTGTTCCTAAACTAAACTATTTTGGAAACTATAAGCTACGATAGCACTTTATAAATGCTGTCGTTGCTATATTTTGACAATATTTGATATATTATAAATTTTATCACTATTTGAGTTATATTTTAAAGTGTTAAATGATTTAAATTTTGGAATTGATTATTTGTGTAATTTAAGGAGTTTTAAATATATTTTAGTATTTAAATTTGAATTTTGAGGAATTTAAATTGTATTTGAATTTAAATAATGGGTTTTAATGAAATTTTGAAATGTGTTTTGCAATAATATTGGGAATAATAGATTGATGACTTATTTGGTTTAAAAATGATATTTGAATTTGAATATTTGAATTTGAATATTTGAATTTGAATTCAAATATTGAGTTGATAACTGAGGTTTTGAAAGATATGATATTTTGATGATTGAAATGGTTTTGAATGACATAATCTTTATTTTGATAAAGAATGTAAATTTGGAATGATATTTGATATTGAATTATTTGATTTTGATAAATGAATATTTGAAGTTTTTATTAGTATGAAAGGACATTTGGTTTACTTGTAATTTGGTTTATATAAATAATATTGGATTTATGAAATGTATATTTCAAAATTAAGTAATAATGAAGTTAAATTTGAGATATATGAAATTATAAAATTTAGTTTTGAAATATGGTATATTAAAGCTTTGAAATATATTAAAGATTGATAGTTCATTTGTGGACCAAATCTATATTTGAAATTGACAAGATTTGAAATGGTTGTTGGGAAACTAAATTGAATTGAAACTGATGGTTTGAATTGAAATAAATTAGAAATTAGAAATTTGGGTTTAATTGAATAAATTTGTAAAATGTAAAGAATTAAAGGAATGTTTCATGATTTCTAATGTATGATTTAGATATGTTATGATTTCCAAAGTGTAATGATTTCAAGTATTTTGGTTTCGAAAGAGTTATAATTTTGAAAGTATTATGATTTTTGAAAGGTGAATACAGTTTTGAAATAAAAAATGGTTTTGGTTTCGAGGTATAAACTATTTTGATTTGAATATATTTTTGAAATAAAAATTATTTGATATTGAAGTATAAACTATTTTGAAAGGAATATAGTTTTGAAATGAAATGATTTGATCTTTTGAAGTATAAACTATTTTGAAATGACCATGGCATTGTAATAACGTTTGGTTGTTAAAGAGACCGGGATCGAAAGTTGTCATACTCTCTGCCAACTCCGAAAACCACTTTAACAATTGTGTACACGGTGGAGATTCTAGAATGAAGTAGAATGGTGGCGACGTTCTTGAGGAATACTACATGAACCTGACTCCCGTGAGTTGACATATGGTGGCTAAAACAGGAGCGATCTTTGGCCAAGTGAGGTCATTCCTCCTATCGGACACATTTCTACGATACTATACTCTTACTTGTGGTTGATTTGATTGCCATCCTCTGATTTTGATTGGGAGTGTGTTCCAAGTTGGGTGTAGTGGCTGCTACATTACCACCAGCCCATGTGCGTAATTGGTATATCTACCCTAGCATTGCCTTCTGTGTCGTGTCACCTACCATAGCGAGCTTTCCTATGAGTTTGGTTTTCTCCTATAGCCCATGGAGTATTTAGGGTAGCCTCCCGATCTGGAGGTACGCTGATACTGGACGGACTACTGAGACTATTACGTGTTAAGGGGAATATTGGATCACTCCTTAGCGCTATTTAAAGTAAGTTTATTTTACTGTAGACATTATTATAATAGTGCAATATTACTACATAGTAAATAGTTTAACGGATCCTTAAAGGATGGACGATCCCACGCACCCTTTAAGTTACTGATGCATTTTCTTACTGTTCACTTGAGTTGATTTACAGTTCATAAGTATTTATGTCCTGACTCGAGCGTTTTGTGTTTTGCTTTATGCTCGAGTCAAACTGAGTGATATAGCATTCAAGACTCACCTTCGGAGTTGGAACTTTGCTTGAAGATCCAGCCACCTATTTTGCTTTCAATATCCAGTGATTCCAGTGATGTATTCTGATTTGTACCTGGTGTATCTTGTTACTCTACTGTTTATCTTGTTTAACTCTGATGTATCTATATATATAGTAGCTTCATGAACTACTATTTCTTTTACTTCTGTTGCATTATTAAATACTCTGTGTCTGTGACCTGTGACTATTTATTTACTGCATTTTCTTAGATTTGCCAAATTTTATTTACAACGCGATATTTTGAGCAATTCAAGTGTGACATGTGCGGATGTGAATGATTGAAAATATCGGGTCGTTACATGTGGTATCAATGCTTTGGTGGCTCTAGGAAAAATTTAGCATATATGGTAAATGTATTTACAGAATCACTTTCATTCGAGTTTGAATCTCTTCCATTTTTGACTTGATTCCTTTGAATTTTGGAACGTTCCCTATGGTTCCAAATCCATTCATGTCCCTCACTATTCATCTTCTTTTGATTCTTGAGTATTCCATAACTCCACTTCGAATGATCTTTATAATGAGTAGGCGGTCTCGTCAATCTCAAATTGATTTGTAAAGGGGTGAAACTCCTTTACAACAGCATTGATTCACCAAAGATTTTATATCCTTGGTGTAGATGCTAGTATCTCTTATAATTCTAAACTCTATCTCTTGAGACCGAATGTAGATTTACCCCAGAAATCCACATCGATCTTATTCTTTAAGTCATAGTTGACCCGGTTAAGGTTGTCCGCGATTTATATAAGCTTATCCATTTCCCTATTCTGTTATTTAATCATCTCATCTTTGTTTCCAACTTATCTTCAAATCATTCTTGAAGTGTATTTGTAAACTAATATTTAAAATGTTTTATATATTGTGTTGTTTGAGTTGTTGATGTTGATTTGGATTTCCGATCGATTCGTCTGATCAACGCTATCGATAACATTTCCAAAACACATTAACAGAGCAAACTGACAAAATATGGTTTTTCAATTTTAGTAATAAAATAAACTTTGTAACTATATAATAAATCTTTTTCTAAATTTTTATTGAATTGGGTGTTAAGAAATAATATTTGATTTTATATATCATTATCTCTTGTTTCATATATAAATAATTGAACAATAAAGAATGGTTATAAATTTATTTGGAATTTTAAATTGAATTTAAAACAAGAATTTGAGAATTTAATTTTCGATGGATTTCAAACCTTGTGTTTAAAGTTATAAAGGATATATTATTTAAAGTATTTTTGAATAGAAATTTGTTTCCAAAGAATTTTAAAGTTTAAAATTAGTGTCTTCTCTTTGTCGTTAGAAAATAACTTCGGTGATGACTGTAGCATTATCGACATTCATTTTTGAGTTTCGAAGTGAAGAGACCATTCTGTAGTCTTGCTACAGTTTTGATTTAGGGAATTTAATTTATTTGAATTTCTAAAATAAGACTGGATTTATAACATATGCTGATATATGATTTAAATTTGAATGGATATATATATATAGTATATGTGCATTTATTTATCCCTAAATAGTTTGGAATTTATCGGAAAAATAATTCTAAATTTTATCTTGAAGGATAATTTCAAGTATAATTTCAAGATTTGGATAAATATTCAAGCTTGAAATGATTAAATTAGAATGTTTTATTTGTATAATACACAATTTCATTCTAATATAACTTATCTAAATTATACGGAAGTTTAATATGTAATTGGATAACATACAATATAAAAAGGATTTTTATAAATAAAAATTTGAGTGGTTATAATAAATGTTATACACTTAAATTTTAGTTATAAAAGGATTAACAGAAGTAAATTGAGAAAAAGGGTAATGGAATAATTTACAATATAAAATGATGTTAAAGGAACTAAGAATAAATTTAACGCAGTTATAATAAGTGTAAATATATTTAACATAGGTGATAAAATATATTGAGAGGAATAAATTTAATTATAATTAGGAATAAAGAAGAATTAAATTTTATTGAGTACATTATGAGTATAATAAATGATTTTTTTCCAAATCCATGATTTTAGATATTGTTTATAATTGGATGATAAGATAATGAAATTAGAGATGGTTAAGATTTATTTAACTTATGTAAAATTAATTTTCAATTTAAGTTGAAATTTTCATGGTTTCAAATTTATTATCTTATTTTTTTTCAATCTTTCTTTTGGTTTTCCTTATTTTCCCTTACCTTGTTACAAAATGGAAAGGCAATTGCTTATACCAGTCTGTTTAGAAATCTTTCTATAATATTTAATAATCTTTATTCATTTTTGAATCTGAGCACTGCTTGCCATCCACAGACCATCGGTCAAGCGGAAAGGGTGAATCAAATTCTGGAGGATTTTTTTCGTGCTTGTGTTCTTGATTCTGGAGGACCTTGGGAAGATCATCTCCACCTTGTTAAACTTACCTATAACAATAGTTATCAGTTATAATTTCAATCTACTTGTCATCTTGTCTTAATCCTATTTCATTCTATCCTTTTCTGTGTTTTCCCGTGTTTCATTCCTTTTCGAGGACGAAAAGTTTTTGAGTGGGGAAAGTGTAACAACCCTGTATTTTGTAATTATTTTAATAGTATATTTTAACCATTTTAATTGAATTTTCGACTTAAAAAACTTTATTTCATTTATTAAAAATGAATAAATTTTGTTATTTTAAATATAAATTTTGATTTCTATGTGAATTAGAATTTCAAACATGAATAAATAAGATATTTTCCAAAAATGTGAATTTTGGTCAATATGGTCGAACTTTGAATTTTAAATTAGAAATTTGAAAATTTGAATTTTATCTTTTATTATGAAAATAAATTAAATTTCATGTATATAGCTTTTCGTTTCATTGAAATCTGATTAATGTTGTGAAAGTTATGCTTTTTACAATATTGTGTGTAAATTGTTTTATTCAACAAAATTGTTTATTTTAATTTATATAAATAATATTTTTGTTTGTCATATCATGTTCTAATATGTGTAATATGAGATTTTATGTATGTAGATACAATTTTCAAATGTTTATCTTATTTTGTTTACAAATTTTTAATTCTAGTTTCAATTTAATAACTATTTTCTTATTTATTTTCTATTTTTTTCCTTAATATATTTATTTATTTTCTTTTTCACTTTATTTTTGTTTGTCTTTTATTTTTATTTATTGAATTTTATTTGGTTTATTTTGATTTGAAAGAAATAAGAAATTTAAATGGAGAAAGACGTTTCATTTTCCTTGTGACTTTTCATTTACCTTTGCCTTTACATTTTTCATTTCTTTTGGCTTTTCCTCTCCTTGTTTTGGCCGTACATCATCTCACCCTATAGCCGTGTTTCTCATTTCATTTCACGTGAAAATATTCTTCTCGTCTTCAACTCACGGCTAAAGAAAAACAAATTAGAAATGGCTTTCTTTATCTCATTTTTCTCCTCTTCTTCATTGAATTTTGCCATACTCTCCTTCTAACTTTTCTCGGCCTAGCCTCTCCACCACCACCACCGACCACCACTTCATCATCCATGGCAGCAACCGTCAGCCTCTCTTCTGACCAAGTCCTTGCTGTGACTTCCATTTGATGTCGTCTCCTCAAAATTGCAAAACACTCCACCAAAACTTGCCTTAGCCGAGCCTATGTCTTGACCACCTTCATCCATCACTTCGGCCACCCCCTTAGCCGCCACCACCACCACCAGCAGCTACATTTCCTTTGGCCACTACTTCAGATATGTCCAGACCTGACTTGAGCATGGACGAGCCCTATGATGGCCAAGCAGAGCCAAGTGGTGCATCCAAACCCTTTCTTTTGCCTTGGCCTTTGCATTCTTCACTTTGCAACTCCTACCTTTTCTAATACTTGCCTAGCCGTGCCATATTGATGCCAAACCCGACCAAATACAAAGCTATGGCTGAGCATATGAACCCTATGGCTGAGCATTGGAGTGATTAAAGCAAGGTCAATTTATCTTGTTCCTTGTTTCTTTGTATTTCAATTCATTTCAATGTATTTTGTGTTGTATATTTATGTTATATTGTCTTGTTTATTGGTCGCTTACAAGATCATATCTTAGCTCTCTTCCCGCTTGAATCAAAGTCATGCTATTTTGCTATATCGTGCTTTCTGGAATCTATTTTGTGTGTTTTGATTTCCTACCTCCAGCTTGAAAAGGTGAGTCATTCTCATTCTGACATTTCCACTTATGAAATGGTAAATTGATGACAAGTGTTTAGTAATTGAAATATTATGCAAGTAAACGATGATTATATGATATGTTATCTCATGTTATTACCATGTTTACTTTGTTAATTATCACCTGACATATGATATATGATAGTATATTGTGAAATTGACATTTTAGTATAATTATTTATATTGTGTATGCATATATTCACACTACAAGTTCCCTGTTAGAATAGAATCATTATGGGTTGAAATGATACTTAACCTAAATTAATTTAGAATAAGGAAAATTATTATGAGCTGAAATGATAGGCTCAAGTGATTTTTATTGTATTTTATTTAACTTGGGATTGCGGGTTTGAAATGGTAGAACCCGGGTTTTCTTTTTAAATTGCGGATTCAAATCATATATATCCGTATCACTCGACCTAGGTTAGAAAATTATATACAGACCCTGTGGTATATTTTTAAATGATTTTTATATAGATATACCTCTTAAAAAAAAGTATGAAATTTTGATTTAAAACAAAATATTTTTACAGTTTTTAGAAGGCTAAATATGAAGTTTGAATTTGTGAATTTATGTATGTAAATTTGAAGTAAATGTGATTTTTGACTTTAAATTTTATTTTAAAAATGTAAGTAAATAATGGGAATAAAATTGAAAGTTCGAAATGATGTTTATAGTAAAATGTTAAGTTTTTGATCAAATTAATAAGTTAAGAATACAGTGAGTTTTGACTTAACAAATGAATTGAGTTTAAATTTGATATTTAATTATAAAAATTTGTTGCGATAAATCATATGTTAATTTGATTTAAATGTGAAATTTTGAAGTCTAAAAATATGATTTATAAGTTCAAAATTTGCTAAAATTGAAGTTTTGTTGTTTCTTAAAAGTTGTAATAAAATCTGGAATTTTATTAACAGCATTTCCCAAAAATGCTATAGTCTTATGACAGCATTTTTAAATGCTGTTGTTTTTGAATTTAACTATGTTTGCAATAAACTAAATATCTATTACAACATTTTATAAATGTCGTTGTTCCTAAAGTAAACTATTTCAGAAACTATAAGCTGCGATAGCACTTTATAAATGCTATCGTTGCTATATTTTGACAATGTTTAAAATATTATAGATTTTAACACTATTTGAGTTATATTTTAAAGGGTTAAATGATTTAACTTTTGGAATTCATTATTTGTGTAATTTAAAGATTTTTAAATATATTTTAATATTTAAATTTTAATTTTAAGAAATTTAAATTGTATTTGAATTTAAATAATGGTTTTGAATGAAATTTTGAAATGTGTTTGCAATGATATTGGGAATAATAAATTGATAACTTATTTGGTTTAAAAATAATATTTAAATTTTAATATTTGGATTTGAATTCAAATAATGAGTTGATAACAGAGGTTTTGAAAGATATGATATTTTGATGATTGAAATGGTTTTGAATGACATAATCTTTATTTTGATAAAGAATGTGAACTTGGAATGATATTTGATTTTGATTTATTTGATTTTGATAAACGAATATTTAAAGTTTATATTAGTATGAAAGGACATTTGGTTTACTTGTAATTTGGTTTGTATAAATAATATTGGATTAATGAAATGAATATTTCAAAACTAAGTAGTAATGAAGTTAAATTTGAGATATATGAAATTATAAAATTTATTTTTGAAATATGGTATATTAAAGCTTTGAAATATATTAAAGATTGAATAGTTTATTTTGTGGACCAAATCTATATTTGAAATTGATAATATTTGAAATGGTTGTTGGGAAAGTAAATTGAATTGAAACTGATGGTTTGAATTGAAATGAATTGGAAAATTGAAATTTGGGTTTAATTGAGTAAATTTGTAAAATGTAAAGAATTAAAGGAATGTTTCCTGATTTCTAATGTATGATTTCGAAAGGTTATGATTTCCAAAATGTAATGATTTCAAGTATTTTAGTTTCGAAAGTGTTAAAACTTTGAAAGAATTATGATTTCTTAAAGGTGAATATAGTTTTGAAATAAAAAAATGGTTTTGGTTTTGAAGTATAAACTTGTTTCCTGGAGATTTAACCAGGCAACTAAGTACTCGGCTTATCTGGATTGCTCGGCATATCATCACGTTCAGCATTTAGCAAATATTCGGCATAAGGGGACACTCGACAAAAAGGAATGCTCGGCACTTAGAGGCGTTCGGCATTGGGAAGTGTTAGGAAGGCAGCTTCCCACAGGGTTCAGAGCGTTCGGCGTACAAGAATATCGTTCGGCCAAAGGCATTGTTCGGCCAAAGACTTCGTTCGGTCAAGCTATCATTCGGCCAAAGACATCGTTTGGCATACCAAGGACGTCCAGCATTCTATATCGTTCGGCATCCACACCTTGTTTGGCATGTCATTCCGTCCGGCATAAATCTTGTTCGACAATCACCTGCCGTTCGTCATTCAAGGTCGTTCAATACAAATGGATGTTCGGCATTCAGAATGTCCAGCCACACCTCGTTCGGCATAAAGGGTGAGGCTCGGCGTTTGGTCGTTTGGCCTCTCTGGTTCGACGCACAGAGACCACTCCATTTGGGCCGAGATATTCAGCTACTAGGCCCACTAGGAAAGTCCAACCCACCATCGTCTATAAATAAAGGGGCAGGGGCACAGAAAAGGGGGAGATTGGAGAGAATTTGGAGAACATTGGGGAGACTCTGCCACATTCAACCCTCATTCAAGACTTAATCTTTTTTCTTAGCAATTGTATTCAAAGAATTGGAAATGGATTGTATCTGTAATCAAATATCAAGGAAAGAAATAAAGATCAACTTCAAAGTGGACGTAGGCTATTACGCCGAACCACTATAAATTTGATGTTCTTACTTTTCGCATTTAAATTTACATCCTATTCTCTGTTTCATTTACTTTCTTCATTAATCTCTCCACACAATCTTTCTAAGGGTGTTAGTGACCAATTTTGGTACTAACATTTTGGTGCTTTCACTGAGAATTGAACTTAGGCTATTAGGATCTTCTTTGTAGCTACTGGATTGCATAAATCCCCCGAAGCAGATCCAAAATCATTCACAAGGCATCTGTTGATTCTACTCAGAGTTACAACCAACAACTCTACCAACAGGGAGACCACGAACCAGATCGGCCTCTGAAAATGCAGATGTCCACGAAACTGCTAGCGTACAACAAGTTGGACCTGGAAATCAGCAAGCAACTAGAGGTGCAGGGCCCTCTACCCAAAACCGAGCGAAAGTCGTTTCCCGAACAGAGTTTAACGACTTGATAAGAGAACTCAAGGAAAGTAGAAGGCAGCTTGCGGAGCAGATTCAAGCCAACACTAACTTATGACTCAGCTCGCTCAGTAGCAGCATCAGAATGCTGGAGGTTGCCCTGCCCCTTACTCTAAAGATGATAGTTCGACTTCAGCTGATGAACCACCTAGGTGTAGACGCCGTAAGGATGAAGGTGCACAAGCAGGCGTTGGGAATCAAGCCCGCGAAGAGACTGGGCACCCGAATCTCCAAGACCCAAATCAGGCGGGACATCAACCCGCATGGTCCCGTTGGACGGAACCCAACCTTCCATCCTCCGTACAGACTCCGGACTTAACGGCTATGGTCAGGCAGTTGATGAGAGCAAACCAAGGCTTGACCAATAAGGATTGGGGAGTGTCCAGAAGCCCCCTTTACGGATGGTATCCTGCAGGCTGAGTACCCCCAAGAAGTTCAATATGCCGACTATCCCGGCCTACGAAGGGAAGACTGATCCCAGGCAGCATGTGATGAGGTACTGATGGATGATGGATTCTGCAAGAGCTAATGATGCAACCAAGTGTAGGTGCTTCCCAATCACTCTATTCGGAATCGCCACCATGTGGTTTACTCGACTTCCCCTACAATTTATATCCAGCTTTGACGAATTAGCAATGAAATTCATAGAGCAGTTCAGAATACACACCACTCGTCAAAAGGATGTGATGTCCTTATCAAGCTTAATCCAAGCTCCGGGAGAGTCATTGAAAGCATACTTGTAGAGATTTCATGTTGCTGCTACATAAGTGAGCAATCCAAACGACCACGCAATTTTGATGGCGGTAATGCGTGGAGTGGATCCAGACTCTGAATTTGGAGATCGGTTGGCGGGAAAGCCACCAGCCACGTTGGAGCGTTTTTATTCGAAAGCTCATCAATTTATAAGAAGGGAAAAAGCTCGATGGACGAGACGAGACTAGGCACCAGGGCCTGCTCGGGAGACTGTGAAAAGTACCGTCGTCATGAAGCAAGTTGGTGATAATTTGGGAAAAGCTCAAGTCAACGTCAAAAATAAGCCTGGACGGTCTAAAGGATCCGAAGGTGGAAATTCCAAGAAGAAAAGAGAGATGGGGAAATGCAAGTCAAAGACCCTGACCTACAATGAATACACCCCGCTCAACGCATCACTTGAGAACATCTATTTGTCTACTTGCAACACTTTCCAGTATAGAAAACCATGCCCATAGGAATCAACGGAGGAACAGAAGCGTACTGGGAATTACTGCCGCTTTCACGAGTCTTATGGGCACAACACAGAGGAGTGCAGGCACCTCCATGACGCAATTGAAAAGTTAATTAGACAGAAGAAGCTGCAGGAGTTTGTCAAAGACCCACAAGACGGAAGACAAGAGATGTCGGACCCCGGACGTGGGCCAGCTCCACGCCAACATGAACAACCTACTCGAACTGTGGGTAGATTGGTTATCAACACAATTTCGGGTGGACCTCATCCTGCGGATAAGAATTGGCAGGAGATGGAGCGATATGCTAACTCTTTGAGACATATGGAGTATGGGTGTTGTTAAAATGTGGAGGATGGAACTCCCGCAAAGAAACAGCGCATGATGAACAACGATATAGTATTTAGAATTAGAGACGCGGATAAGGTGGAGGCTCCTACTATCGACCCAATGGTCATTTCAGCGACAATCGGACCGGCGTTCGTGAAGAGAATTCTAATTGATTGCTGAAGTTCCGTTAACATCATCTTTCGGAAGGCATATGACCAAATGAAGCTGGAGACCAAGGACTTGAAACCATCCAAAGCCAGAATCCAAGGCTTTAATGGCACAGCAACTGATGCAATGGGATATGTGGAGTTACCAGTTGAACTGGGGCAAGGCGAACGTAGGAGGGTGCGAATCCTACCGTTCATAGTGTTGGATGTTGACTCATTTCTAGGACGTCTAGCCCTGGCGGAATTTAGGGCAGCTTTGGCCCCATGGTGTTTGACGTTAAAATTTCCAACAGACAAAGGAGTAGGAGTAGTACATGGCGATCAAGCAACCAGTCGTGCATGCTATGTGGCTGAGCTAAGAGAAGCACAGTGGAGAGAGAAAGGAAAGGTTGCGGATAGCTCCGTCCGCATCCAAAATTCTGATGATTGACAAGTAGCGCCCGAGCCCTGGCTTAGGCGACATTCTCGGATCTATAAAGACATAGATCCGAGAGATGGTGATGGGGAACCCAGGGAAGCAAATGCTGCACCGGTTTAACTAACCATTGACATCTCAGTTAGCTGCAATGACCCATCACGAGTTCTTAAAATAGGATCGCAACTCGACACCGTGGCAACTGATAACCTTACTGATTTCGTCCGAGCGAATCTTTACGTTTTCGCTTGGACACATTCGGATATGTGCGGGATTTCTCCTGCAATTGCGAGTCATATGTTGAACATGGACCCGAAACATGTACCTGTGAAACAGAAAAGGAGAGTCATGGACCCAGAGAGGTCCGCGGCTCTCAAAGAGGAGGTGGACAAACTCAAAGACAATGGGTACATCTGCGACGCCATCTACCCAGAATGGGTATCTAACCCAGTGTTAGTAAAGAAAGCGAATGGAAAATGGAGAACTTGTGTTGATTACCCTGATTTAAAAAAAGCATGCCCAAAGGATAGCTTCCCTTTAACTACCGGACATGAGTTACTATCATTTATGGACGCGTACTCTAGATACAATCAAATTCCGATGCACATCTCGGACTAAGAACACACCAGCTTTGTCACAAACATGGGGTTATATTGCTATGTAGTAATGCTTCTTGGATTGAAGAACGCAGGAGAAACTTATCAGCGCCTGGTGAATCGAATGTTCAAAGATCAAATTGGTAAAGCAATGGAAGTCTATATGGATGACAAGCTCGTGAAGTCACAATAGTCAAAGGACCACATTCGAGACTTAGCGGAGATGTTCGATATACTCAGGCACTACGGGATGAAGATCAATACTCTAAAGTGCTCATTCGGCGTAGCATCGGGAAAATTTTTGGGTTTCATTGTGAATGCAGAGGAATTGAAGCTAACCCGGAGAAGATCCAAACTATCCGAGATATACAAGTACCCAGAACCATAAAGCAGGTGCAAAGTTTGAATGGAAAAGTGGCTGTGCGCTGAGTCGATTCATATCCAGAGATACAGACAAGTGTATTCCGTTCTTCGATGTTATAAAGAAAGGAAAGAGAAACTTCGAATGGACAACCGTCTACGAGGAAGCATTCCAAGCCCTGGTGAGGCACTTAGAAAGTCCCCTGGTGTTATCGAAACCAATAGACCACGAGATGTTGTACGTGTACTTGGCTGTATCCCAGCAGGCTATCAGTACAGCCTTGGTTCGCGAGGAAGGCTGGGTTCAAAGGCCAGTTTACTATGTTAGTAAACACTTAACAGGGGCGGAAAGAAATATCCAAAGATTGAGAAACTAGCCTATTGCTTAGTGATTGCATCACGCAAGCTTCGCCCCTACTTTCAGGCACACTCAATCAGTGTTTACAATGACCAACCCTTGCGGCATGTACTCCAACGACCAGAAACTTCCGAAAGGATGTTAAAATGGAATATTGAGTTAAGTCAGTTTGATATTACCTATCTGGCGCGAAGGGCCGTACAAGGACAAGCACTAGCTGACTTCATCGCTGAGTTCACTATGTCAGAAGAACCAAGCGGCCACAGTGTCATACCTCCCGTTCGATGGAAGATGTACATCGATGGGGCATCTAACGACCGTTGCTCGGGGGCTGGCATAGTCCTTATGACTCCTGAAGACCGATCAATTTGCTATGCTTTGAAGCTTGAGTATGCAGCAACAAATAACAAAGACGAATATGAAGCATTGATTGCTGGCTTGAGACTTGTTATCGAACTGGAAGTGAAGTCAATTGAAATCTTCTGTGACTCGCAACTGGTAGTATATCAGGTGCGGGGAGACTATCAAGCGAAGGGACATAGACTGGCTCCCTACCTTGCTCGGGTTCAAGAGCTGCTGGCGAATCTGGAATATTACAACATCTCGCATGTCCTACACGAACAAAATAGAGAAGCCGATTCGTTGGCGAAAATCGCAAGCACTGGCGATGCACAGCAAATGGGATTGTTCCCTATTGAGACCCTCTATGCTCCAAGTATAGATATGATGGAAATAGATTTCGTGTTAGAAACCGAACTTGAGAAGGAATCGGGGTTGACCCCAATCAAACAGTACCTGCTACAAGGGGATTTGCCTGAAAGGAGGAGCGAAAGACGCCAAGTCCTTCGTAAGGCTTCGCGTTATGTAGTACATGATGAGATAATGTATCGGAGGGGATTCTCGACCCCTTACTCCGGTGCACGGCCCATGATGAGATAAAACGGGTATTAAAGGAAGTCCATGAGGGAGAGTGCGGTAACCATACTGGGGGCAAACATTGGCAAAGAAAATGCTCCGCTATGGATACTATTGGCCAACCGTGAATCGGGACGCTGCAGACTACGTGAGAAGATGTGACAAATGCCAGATATACACAAAAATTCCGAGAGCTCCACCGACGGGACTCACACAAATGGTTAGTCCCCGGCCATTTGCAATGTGGGGGATTGACCTAATAGGTTATTTACCCATAGCCAAAGGAGGTGCGAAATATGCAATAGTTGCGGTCGATTACTTTACCAAATGGGCAGAAGCAGCCTATGGCCACGATCACCACCAAGAAAGTCATTAATTTCGTTGTACGAAATATCATATGCCACTTTGGCCTTCCACGGACCATCATAACGGACAATAGAACTCAATTCAAAAGCAAGAAGTTTAAAGAATTTTGTCAGAAATATGGTATTTAGAAAAGGTTTGCAGCAGTTGCTCATCCAAAGGCGAATGGACAGGTAGAAACCGTAAACAAAATAATTAAGTCCATATTGAAAAAGCGTTTGGAAAAGGCTAGAGGCAAGTGGGTAGATGAACTCCCGACGGCGCTTTGGGCTAATAGAACTACCCACAAGACCGCGACTGACCACACCCCGTTCGCGTTGGCATATAGCACGGAAGCTGTCATACCCGGTGGAACTTGAAGTTCCATCACATCGGGTAACTTATTACGACCCTGCGTCGAACCAGGATCTCTTATTGGAATCATTGGACTTTATTGACGAAAAACGCGAAGAAGTTGATTTACCAGCGGCCGCGTACAGACATCGAGTCGCTAGATATTATAACGAAAAGGTCCGACCGAGAATTTTTTGCGTGGGAGACCTCATTTTGAAACGAGTTTTTCCGGTCCCATCTCACATGAATCCCGCATGGGAGGGCCCATACGTTATCGAACGGAAGCTTGAAGAAGGAACTTTTAAGCTATCGACCGTCGATGGTACGACGCTCCTCCGAGCATGGAACAGCGAGCACTTGCGGCATTATTATACTTAGCCTATTTCTTTCATGTATTAGCTGCATTTATTTCCAGTATGCTTTTATTTCTAGTTCTTGGCATGTAATAAGACAATTTAGCTTTCTCGCATTAATAAAGGCTTGAAGCCATCTTTTCCATGAATTACTATTATCTCTACAAATTATGATCCTGTGACAGGTAAATAAAATCATGATTATCCTGGCTAACGTACGAACGCGCACGGACACTTAAAAATCTCCAAGTCCCCGGAGTGCGGACTGGAGTACTCTAAGTCCCCGGAGCGCGGACTCGAGTATAAACGAAAAAAATCTCCAAGTCCACAGAGTGCGGACTGGAGTACTCTAAGTCCCCAGAACGCGGACTCGAGTATAAACGATAAAAAATCTCCAAGTCCCCGGAGTGCGGGCTGGAGTACTCTAAGTCCCCAGAACGTGGACCCGAGTATAAACGATAAAAAATCTCCAAGTCCCCGGAGTGCGGACTGGAGTACTCTAAGTCCCCGGAGCCCCGACTCGAATATAAACGACTTAAAAATCTCCCAGTCCCCGGAGTGCGGACTGGAGTACTCTAAGTCCCCAGAGCGCGGACTCGAGTATAAACGACTTAAAAAATTTCCATGTCCCCGGAGTGCGGACTGGAGTACTCTAAGTCCCCGGGGCGTGGACTCGAGTATAAACGAATTAAAAATCTCTAAGTCCGTGGAGTGTGGACTGGAGCACTTTAAGTCCCCGGAGCGCGGACTCGAGTATAAACGACTTAAAAAATCTCCAAGTCCCCGGAGTGCGGACTGGAGTACTCTAAGTCTCCGGAGCGCGGACTCGAGTATAAACGACTTAAAAAATCTCCAAGTCCCCGGAGTGCGGACTGGAGTACTCTAAGTCCCCAGAGCGCGGACTCGAGTATAAACGAAAAAAATCTCCAAGTCCCCGGTGTGCGGACTGGAGTACTCTAAGTCCCCAGAACGTTGACTCGATTATAAACGATAAAAAATCTCCAAGTCCTCGGAGTGCAGACTGGAGTACTCTATGTCCCCAGAATGCGGATTCGAGTATAAACGATAAAAATCTCCAAGTACCCAGAGTGCGGACTGGAGTACTCTAAGTCTCCGGAGCGCAGACTCGAGTATAAACGATAAAAAATCTCCAAGTCCCGGAGTGTGGACTGTAGTACTCTAAGTCCCTAGATCGCGGACTCGAGTATAAATGACAAAAAATCTCCAAGTCCCCGGAGTGTGGACTAGAGTACTCTAAGCCCCCAGAATGCGGGCTCAAGTATGAACGATTTAAACGGCCAGGTCCCCTGAACGCGGACTAGATATAAATGACTTGAAGTCATCGGGCCTTCGGTGCATGTATTAGGAAATACTCTAAGTGCTTGGAGTGCGAAAGAAAAAACAAACGGCTCTCGAAGAATTTTCGAGCTATATAAAGATGAACCGAGAGGTTTATGTTATTCACAACAGTTTGGATTTGAATCACAATCATACAGAAAACTGAATAATAAGAATCTTTTATAAGGACAGAAAAAGGAACTAAACTTTATTCAGGAAAAGTTTCTACTATAAGCCCTCTAAAGTTCGGGGTCGACAATCTATTTACAAAGATTACGGAAGTAGATGAAAATAATTACATAACTTAAACTAACTCTCATTGAACGAGAGTGATGATTACTTCTTGTGCTTCCTCAACTTATTCACCTTTGTTGTCTTCTCAGACGACTCCTCTCCTCCATGTTTACCCTTGGTATCCTTCCTTGATGGGGGAGTGACAGTCGATGAAGTAGGAGGAACATCCGTGGGCTTGGACCTGCTAGGGAAAATGATCTTCAACGGTTTGGTCAACCGATCGTCTGGATCCACAGTTTGAGGCTCGACCTTGATCTTGGTCGTCTCTTCCTTCTCTTTCTCAAGCCTTTCCTTCATACTCAGCTCGGGTGTGTGCTCGGAGACGCCTGTAATATCAACTTCATAACTCCCATCGATGTGAGAAGAAGCCTCAGATTTATCTTCATCAAGCGCTCCAATCACTTGGGAGTCTGGACCGGGAGCCTCTCCAGCATGAGGGGCCTCACTAGTTTCCTTCTCTGGCTCCTCGGAGTGGGCCCGGGATCAGAATGGCCTACGCAAAAAACTATTAAAAACAATCATTAGAATACAAGAGTGCTTCGTAAAGAATGACAGCTTTCAAAATGTTAAAGTGAAGGGTTATCTACCAGGTTTCGGCAGGCTCTCAACCGTCAAGGGAGTCTCACCCTCCGGAATGGGAGACAAAATATGGACGCCGAGGCCAGGATCCTCCGGATTATATCCGATATGCTTCTCAAATGGATCGAGTACCGGCCGATCGGCCGGTTGAACAGGCACATGAACTGGAGACACGAACCCGGATGGATCGGTAATAATTTCTTTCCCTTTCTTTGAGGGGGAGCCTTTGCAATAGATAGCTTTGTCCGTCGACAAGTCCGAAGGCTCATTTCCCTTGAGGTATTCTTTTTTCAATGCCCTCTCATCAATCTCTTTGGTGCCATGCTCGGCCTTTCTGATTTTTATCAAAGCCTCCCATGTCTCGGCTAAAGATTCAAGATAGCCCTCGTCCAAAAAAGTCAAGTCTCGATGCATGAGGACGCGGGCGTTGAATTCAGCAATTAGCGGGTCAAACATGCTTTTGACCTCTTCTTTGCCCTCTTCTCTAGCCGTCTCGAGACGCGAATCGATATCAACGGACGCTATCTTCTTGCCCTCTTCTCGGGCTTCACTCTTTATCGCCTCAACTTGGGAATGCTCGACCTCAAGTTTTTCTTTTAAGAGCCATGTAGCAACGATTTCGTCATAGTACCGTTGTGACTCTTCTTGAGTGGTCGTTTCCTCTTCCCTCTCCCTGCGGAGATGATCCTTAAGTTCCTTGACTCGGAGGCTGAGTGTGTCCCCCTCCTTCTGAACTGAGTCTTTCTCTAAAGCTAAAGCCCCACATCATTGAATTGTCTCGTCAAGTTCTTTCTTATGAGCTGATTCCAGACGAGTAACGGCCGCAGTAGTGTCCTTGACACTCTGATGGGCGACCTCCAGCTCATACTTGTAAGTGGCAATTTCTTCGTCCTGAGCTTTAATAATATCCTTGTCGTGGATAGCCTCAAGCTTCATGTGATCGATTTCATGTCGGCGCTCCATGGAAACTTCAGAAAGTTTTTCGGCTAGATGAACAAACGCATCATGTTGAACACAGACGTCGTTCGTACAGGCAAGGGCGCTCTGTTTAGCATGTTCGGGAATAGGGTGAATCATCGGGAGGAACTTCAGGCCATCGAAGCAGATTTTTAGAAATTTATCTTTAAGCTCGGCCAGCCTCTCTGACGCTGTTGGGTCTGTTGTAGGAGCGGGAGGAGACGGCTTTGAAAGTTCGCCCCTCCTGTAAGAATCTCAGGACTGATGAGTGGAAGAGGAGTCTGAATGTTGATCCCGGGGAGCATCAGGTTGCGACCTCTTATGGCCACACTTTTCTTTACTTTTCTCCGCGTAAGAAGAGGTATCCTGGTGGTATTTTGGCTGATAATAAGTTTTCCTCCAAGATGACGAGTCCCGAAAATGATAGTCTTTATCGCCGTCACCATCCCTATCCCGGCGTTTTTCGGCACCCGGGTCCCGTCCAGAGTGATGAAGAACAGACGACCCACGTAGGCGATCGAATCCATGTGAACGCCCCATACCACCTGTACAGAATTCAAATAACAAAGAATTAGCAAAGAGTAGTGTGACGACAAAAATCTAAGCGAAAATTGGAGTGCAAGTGTTCGTGTGTGTCCTAGTGTCCTCCCACCCCCCCCCCCCAACGGACCAGTCGCTTTGCTAATAGGAGTTTTCTCTCCCTGACTCTGGGTTGGAGCGCCCACGTTGCCTCTGATGGGCGAATGAAGTTTGAATGCCTCTGGATCATCAAATCATAATTGAGCAGATCATCCGGAATGGAGAGGTTCGATAAGCCCTTTAAAGAACTCTCTACGTGCTGCGAAGAAGCCTCTTTCTCCGTCAAAATAAGCATAACTTTCGAAGTTCCGTCGATCTTCTCCTTTCTGATCTTGTACGTCAATCCCTTTTTCCTCTGTGAATGAGAAGATAACGTTTCGATATCGTGCACCTCAACTATAGGGTCTTGAGCTGGACCCAGATTCTCACCTTTTGCTACGGGTGTTTCACCCTCCTTGATTTCCCCCTCTTCCTATACATCAGGGGTGTGGCGTGATGACGACTCATCTAACTTTTTCCCTTTACCGGATGCTGGCTTAGGTATGGAGACGCCCTCAGGAAGGCTTACCCTACGGTCTTCTGCTAACAGCCCGAACCTCGACAGTGACTCATTTGAAATGAGAGTTCGAATGTCTCGTTCTTCGGCGGGTAGAGCTCTAATAGCTTCAACGGCCCTGTAATATCCACGGACGTCAAGATGTGGATTGATATCTGAAAAAATGAAAAAAGAATCATAAAAGGCATAGCTTTGACCAAAACATGAGTATCGTTCCAAGAAGAAGACTTACTTCCTTCAACCCATCTCCTCGCGGAACCAGGAGGGCAGCGCACATCGAACCATTCCTGTTTGTACAGGGAAAACTTGCTCCACGCCCCGGTTAAAATTTGGCATTTGTGATGCGGCTCGAGGAACACAAAGGAGGAGATATCTCTCCGCTTCTTGATCATATAAATATATCTGATGTCGCTAGGAGTTGGAGGCCTAGAGAAGATGGTCATAAAGAGGATGTAGGTACCATAGATGAAGGCGTGACCGTTTGGATGCAGTTGCGACGGGGGCGATGTCGATGTATTGAAACACGTCTCGAATAAATAGATTGAACGGTGGCACGCTGCCAACCCAGCACATGAATTTATTGCACGTCGTGTATCCAACCGGGGGCAAGTGTGGTCGATCGCGCCGTGATGGAACCAGTACGTCGTCAAAAGGTATCCCATGGATGGAGCATATTCGCCGGAGCGCAACTTCATTGATTTTTGAAGCCTGTGAATCGATAGAGTCGTCCAAGAAAATCGATGCCTCCAGGGCATCGGGAGCTAAGTTATGTACAAGGGAGGTTGATGGGTTCGAAACATCTGCAACTTCCTGTCGAGAGGATGGTCCCAGTCTGTCAGAAATCGTGGCGGAGCTGGATCTTTTAGACATCTTCAATAAATAGTGAATTCGGCTAAGCACCTGTGTGAACTATACTTGAAAAATGTTCGACGTTAGAATTAACAACACAAGTATTCCCCCCATGTGGTGTGTGAACTAGTGCGATCATTTATGTACAATTGCTAAAAATTGAAATTCACAGGGTTACTGATATAAAACTAAGTTTCGAATTGTCGACTTCGATGACCGTCATCATTGACCGTCTCCCAAAGCCTGCCATATGGTGTTCACAATTTCGGATTCAGCAAATGTTGGAAGAAATTATCCGTTTATGTCAATTTAAGTTCAGACTTGTGACTACTGAAACTAGGAAGTTTATAGTTTGGATCAGTTCGATATGCTAATATGCTAGAGTCCTTGTCCTTGTTTTGTTATATGATTATGAAGGAAATTGATCGTTCGGCCTTAATATGGTTCGGCATCTATGTTTGTTCGGCCTTGATATGGTTCGGCATCTATGTTTGTTCGACCTTGATATGGTTCGGCATTTATGTTTTTTCGGCCAAGCTGTCATTCGGCCAAGCTACCGTTCGGCCTAAAACTTGTTCGACCAAACTCTCATTCGGCCTAACTATCGTTCAAAACTAGTTAGCGCTTGGCAAAGTATCGTTCGGCCAAGATTCTGTTCGGCCGAAACAACACTCAGCATCCTGCCCAATTCATACTTCCTAACTAACCCACCGTTCCACTGCTCGGCATGTGGCGAGCCATGCCGAACCAAAGCTACGCCGAGCCCCAACGCTCGGCACTCCATCATCATTCGGCAAGTCATGCCAGAACATACCGTTCGGCATTCTAACCATCTCCTACTCCTCCTCTATTCTTTTTTCCACAAGCTCGTTCGACACATGGAAACCGTGCCGAACCACAAAACATCTCTCCCTCGTACGCTCGTCTCTAGTCATTCCTCCTTTCCTCCTTATCATTTAACTCTAGAAACCCTTAGAATACCTTAATCAAGGCCCGACCCTATCCTATCGCCTGAGGACTCGGGGATAAAAAACTTCTCTAGTTATGAAAAGGACTTTGATGGAAGGATCGATACCTAATTAGTAGATCGAAACTTGGAAAGGATTGATGAATCGTTGGAGGTTGTTAACTAGAAAGGTCAGCAAGTAAAAAACAGCGGTGGTAAAAATGTGAAAAGAGAAGAAGGAGGAAGGCGCCGGTCTTTATAGGGAAGAAAAAGAAGAAGTCGAAGAGGCTATGGCCGGTAGAACCGGTCAAAGCCGCATCGTTCGGCTTTGGCACACAAAGCCGCTCGGTACAAGAGGAGTGTTCGGTTTCGGCTACATCGTTCGGCATTTGCACACACCTCCACAACTGGAATTCACGAGAAAACGACCCCCAAGAGTGATGGGCCGGGGTTGAAGCAAAGCACAAAGGACACGTAGTACAAAGCGCATCACGTTTGGTCACGCGGTACACTTTGGGGGGCAAGTGTTTCCTGGAGATTTGACCAGGCAACTAAGTACTTGGCTTATCTGGATTGCTCAGCATATCATCACGTTCGGCATCTAGCAAGTACTCAGCATAAGGGGACACTCGGCAGAAAGGAATGCTCGACACCTAGAGGCGTTCGGCATTAGGAAGTGTTCGGCAGATAGCTTCCCACAGGGTTCAGAGCATTTGGCATACAAGAATATCGTTCGGCCAAAGGCATCGTTCGGTCAAAGACTTCGTTTGGTCAAGCTATCATTCGGCCAAAGACATCGTTCGGCATACCAAGGACGTTCGACATTCTATATCGTTCGGCATCCACACCTTGTTCGGCATGTCATTCCGTCCGGCACAAATCTTGTTCAGGAATCACCTGTCGTTCGTCATTCAAGGTCGTTCAGTACAAATGGATGTTCAGCATTCAGAATGTCTGGCCTCACCTCGTTCGGCATAAAGGAGGAGGCTCGTCATTTGGTCGTTCGGCCTCTCTGGTTCGACGCACAGAGAACACTCCATTTGGGCCGAGATATTCAGCTACCAGGCCCACCAGGGAAGTCCAACTCGTCTATAAATAGAGGGGAAGGGGAACAGAAAAGGGGAAGATTGGAGAGAATTTGGAGAGCACTGGGGAGACTCTACCACATTCAACCCTCATTCAAGACTTAATCTTTTTCCTTAGCAATTGTATTCAAAGAATTGGAAAGGTATTGTATCTATAATCAAATATCAAGGAAAGAAATAAAGATCAACTTCAAAGTGGACGTAGGCTATTACGCCGAACCACTATAAATTTGGTGTTCTTACTTTTCGCATTTAAATTTACATCCTATTCTCTGTTTTAATTTACTTTCTTCGTTAATCTCTCCACACAATCTTTCTGAGGGTGTTAGTGACCAATTTTGGTGCTAAAAAAACTATTTTGATTTGAATATAGTTTTGAAATAAAAATGGTTTGATATCTAAGTATAAACTATTTTGAAAGGAATATTGTTTTGAAATGAAATGATTTGATCTTTTGAAGTATAAACTATTTTGAAATGACCACGGCGCTATAATAACGTTTGGTTGTTAAAGAGACCGGGATCCGAAGTTGTCATGCTCTCTGCCAACTCCGAAAACCACTTTAACAACTATGTACGCGGTGGAGATTCCAGAATGAAGTAGGATGGTGGCGACGTTCTTGAGGTATATTATGTGGACCTGACTCCCGTGAGTTGGCATAAGGTGGCTAAAAGAAGAGCGATCTTGGGCCAAGTGAGGTCATTCCTCCCATCGGACACATTTCTTCGGTACTTTACTCTTACTTGTGGTTGATTTGATGGCCATCCTCCGATCTTGATTGGGAGTGTGTTTCGAGATGGGCGTAGTGGCTGCTACGTTACCACCAGCCCGTGTGCATAATTGTATATCTACCCTGGCATTGCCTTGTGTGTCATGTCACCTACCATAGCGAGCTTTACTATGAGTTTGGTTTTCTCCCGTAGCCCATAGAGTATTTAGGGTAGCCTCTCGATCTGGAGGTACGCTGATAATGGTTGGACTACTGAGACTATTATGTGTTAAGGGGAATATTAGGTCACTCCTTAACGCTATTTTAAAGTAAGTTTATTTTACTATAGACATTATTATAATAGTGCAATATTACTACGTAATAAATAGTTTAGCGCATCCTTAAAGGATGGGCGATCCCAAGCATCCTTTAAGTTACTGATGCATTTTGTTACTGTTCACTTGAGTTGATTTACAGTTCATAAGTATTTATGTCCTGACACGAGTGTTTTGTGTTTTGCTTTACGCTCGAGTCAGACTTAGTGATTCAGCAATCAAGACTCACCTTCGGAGTTGGAGCTTTGCTTGAAGATCCAGCCATCTATTTTTCTTTCAGTATCCAGTGATTCCAGTGATGTATTCTGATTTGTACTTGATGTATCTTGTTACTCTGCTGTTGTAACTTGTTTAACTCTGATGTATCTTATATGTATACAGTAGCTTCATGAACTACTATTTCTTTTACTTCTTGCTGCATTATTAAATACTCTATGTCTGTGATCTGTTACTATTTATATACTGTATATTCTGAGATTTGCCAAATTTTATTTACAACGCGATATTTTGATCAATTCAAGTCCGACATGTGTGGATGCGAATGGTTGAAAATCAGGTCGTTACAAACCCATTTCTATACAGAAGTTATCATTTATATCTTTATAAGAATTATATAACTTGAAAAAATTATAAACCCTTATTCTAAAATTGATTAATAAATTTAAGTAAATTTAAAACCATACTTTATAAATTCTAAATGAGGCTTAACAACACCAATGGTAATGAATTAAGTTACCTTTTTTTAGATTAATTTCAAGGCACTTATCAATTATTTACATAGGCCAACATATATGTAAGTCCAACCAATTACCAAATCAGGGAATAACATGTAAATACAACTCAACTATGGTATACATGTCTAAACAACATAACAACAACGTGTTGATTTGTCTTGCTAAATAGATGTCCAAAACTATTTAATCAATTAATAGCAGAAAGGGGATTTGTTCTAGTAAACACATGTCGAAACAATCCAAACAATTACCATATAGCAAAACGGTGTTTTATTCTACTAATGAATGTCCATACAATAAAACAGTCACATTCTAACTTATTCACAGATGTTTGTCTATTTAATATCATGGACAAGAGATCCTTCGGTTGAATTAAACCACTTAGAAAAGAACCCAACTTAAAATATAACCGATAAAGTTTAAAATAACTTTAAATAATTAAATCATAATTTAATAAAAATTAAAGCTTAATTAAATCTTAAATTATCAAAATCAAATCATAATTAAGTCTTAATTATAAATCAATAATTAAACTTTAAATTAAATAAATATTTACTTAAAACTAATCCCTACTTAAGTAATAATTAAGTAATTAATCTTTAATTAAATAATAATTAATTAAAAATTCAATTTTAATTCAATAATAATTAAAATAATTAAACTTGATTAAATAAAAATAGTTACCCTTTTCAAGTTAATTAATCATTAATTAAAACTTCTTAATAACTTACCTAATTATCACCAATCAGTAACTAGCTACTTAACCTAATTATTAAGTAATTAATTAATAACTATCCTTAATTAGTCAATTAATTAATTATTAAACATACTTAATCAAGTTATAATTAATCATATGCATTGGTAATTATGTTTGGAAATAGGTTTTCAAATCATTTTTAAAAGAAAACTTTAAAGTTAAAAATTAATCTTTTTCGAACCTCATCCATAGCGGCTATCGCTATGGACGTAATAACTTAGAACTACTTCTTTAAGCTATCATCTAAAATTTTAACCTTACTTTGGATTATATTTTAATACATAAAAGGAAAGGTTTTTAAAAACCTTAACTCAAGTTAGAATTTAAAAAAAAACATTTATTAACCCAAAACTAGTGAACGATTAGACTTTCAAAATGGATCACGAGTCCCTTACTAACAACCCAAGTTCCTATCTTCCATACCATTCAACCATAATCCGAGTGTAACGATCCATAGTTTCGCTACTACGAAAATGAGTGATTTTGCTTATTTTTAAATTTAAAATGGTTTAAAACTCAAATAAATAAGTTATATACAATAAATAATAATCGAAAACTTATTTATTCTTATATTTAATAATTTAAAAAGTATAATTTTGGATTTTAGAACAAATCAGCAAAAGTTAAGTTTTGTTAAAAATAAATAATGATTTAAATAAATAGGTTTAAATAATTATTTAAGAAGATAAATCATATTAAAAAAATCTAACAAAGATAATAAAAATATGTTAAAAGATTTAAAGGAATATTAATAATTATTTTATAAAAATAAACAAAATTTGTCCTATTTTGTCAATTTTACATACACTGCAAAATAGATTTTTTGATATTATTTAAACATAATTTTAAAATATAAATAGACATGTTTTAATTTATAAAAAAGAAGTAAAAAGTTCATTTTTATGTTTCGTTTGCTTGAATAAATAATTTAACAAAAACATCAAATTTTGACTCTAAAATATGTCAATAAAACACTGTTTTCAACCAAAACAAGGTGAAGTTATTGCAACATGATATATTTTCTAACACATATATGAAATTTACATGCTATATAATACTTGCATTTATAACATATAAAAACAAATTCACTTTGAAAGTCAAAGTGAACAAATAATTCGCAAAGTAACATGATTTGACAAATTTTCATTTAAATAAAACTGTAAATCTCATAATTACAAAAAGAACACACCACCTCTTTTCTCACTAATGATTAACCATCAAATGTCAAATCTAAAGCATGGAAAATAAGCACTTCTTATTTTATATATTTTGTTAATCTGTAAAGTAACATAATCATTACATAACCTCCTTTCATCATAAATGCTTATGTACCCAAAGGTCTAATTATGCATGGAAAAGGAACTAATATTAATTATTATTAAATAAACTAAAAAAAATAAACTTAAATTCATTTCAAATAACATTAATGAGGTGTTTCTAAAATGCATGGAAAGTGATAAAAAATTATTTTAACATTTTAAAGTGCAGGAAACTTTCCTCAAGGACAACCTTTAGGGCTTTTTTTAGATGTAGGACAGCCCGCAAATTATTTTCACACAAGGACACACGCACGTATTTTCCTTCCAGCCCACTTTCGCGCGCTTCTTCTTCTTCTTCTTCCTTTCGATCAATTTTTTTTATCGCGATCCAATATTACTCTCACAATCAAAATATCGATCAACCTTGTTTGGTCACTTCAGTTTCGTTCTTCTGAAAATTTTAGTTCATCTTCTCATGCTTGTTTGTCGATCTCATTCTTTTCATATTTCTACTGTGATCTCGTTTTTCTTCAATGTTTTGATATAAAGTTGTTTGGGTTATATATAAAGTTGTGATAGAATGGAAAAGTATCATACTTTAGGTTCATTTTTTGGGTTTCACTTTTATTTTTTCTTATTATCATTTTTTTGTTATCAGTAACTAGGTACCAGTTTTGCATTCGGTAGGTATCAGTTTTGTGAAATTGAATAATTAATGTTCTACATTGAACATATTTTTACTAATGTTTATTTTTATATTTTTTTGGCAGTGGGGATAATAGTCTTCTTTGTCTGTTTGTGTTGAATAATAACACTTTTAGCACTCGATTGTCTATTGATTGCTCTTCGTATGATTTGAAGAATAAGATATAAGCTTGTGATGATTAGAAAAGTATCATTGATTGGGTTGTAGCTTGTGTTAGAGTGGAAAAGTATCATATCTTAGGATCAATTTTCTGGTACCATTTTTATTTTTTCTTAGTATCAATTTTTTTTATTATCAGTAACTAGATATCAGTTTTGTATACCTTAGATATCAGTTTTTTGAAATGGAAAAACTAATGTTCTAAACTAAACATGTTTTTACTAATGTTTTTTTGGTAGTGGTGATAATGTGGCGCAGGTAAACCACCAGTTAAGTCTAAAAGAGGGTTTTCATATTTTCAGAACAAGCATAATAGATGTGGCGAGTGCAAAGCAGCTTGGTCACAATAAATGGAATTGTCAAGCTTCGAAGAGGATATGATTTGATTTTTCATTTTGAATTTGTTTAGATTAATAAGTGAATGTGTGACTTGTTTTGGTGGTTTATTATAATTGAACCTTTTGTTATTAATTTGTATTCAGTATAGCATATTATCAAATTGATTTTAATTTCAAGTATTTAGTATAAGTGATAGTATCAATTTCAGTATCAGTTAAATGTTTTTACAGTATCAGTTCTGGTGTTTGTTTTTACAAGTAAGAGAAGCTTTGTTTTAAGAACATAACATCATTACTTCATAAGTATCAAATTGCGACAGAACATCATTACTTCACAAGTATAAATTTCAATAGAATTACATTACTTTACAAGTATCGAATTTAATTGTGAAACATCACAATGTGAATTCAGATCTTTCCTTTTCTTTCTTCTTCTAAGCTTGATATGTATTTAGATAGATTCCAACAATGTTCATCATTTGTCAATATTGCATGGACAATCCTTGCTCTTGTGGATAATATTTCCTTCTTTTCAAGTTTTATTGGTATTCTAGTTTTGTTCGGTGAAACGATGAATATCATACAAATATTCCATAGTCAAGCCTGTCGAAACCAAAATGTAATGTTAGTATTAGTTTGCATAAGTTGTATTATCAGGTTTACAATTAATACAAAACATTGAATTTCGGGGATAATGGTACAAGCATATAGTATGCTTTGAATTTAAATATTTAACAGTTTTACTAGCACACTTAGTATCGATTTGCGTATGAATTTTTGCTTTTGTAGCTAATTTAAGATATATTTGCTAAATATTTTGTTTTATTTTTTATTATGTAGTTATCTTTTTCGTTTTCGTAGGTGTCGGTTTTGTTTTTGTAGATGTCAGTTTCTTTTATGTAGGTATCAGTTTTGTTTCTGTAGGTATCAGTTTCTCTTATATAGATATCAGTTTTGTTTCTGTAGGTATCAGTCTCTTTTACGTAGGTATAAATTTTCTTCCTTTAGTAACTGTTTATTTCTAAACTAACTGTTTTTGAAACTGAGAGATAATATTTTTCAATATTTTGTTATGGATCAAATTCAATTAAATATAAAAGGCATACAATGATGTATAGAATTATGTATGAAATGTTATAATGCAAAAACACAGATAGTTTGAATAATGAGCAACTTTCAATTGATTATGACTAGTAGTTTCAATTGTATTGTTCATTTTGTTGTTAGTAGATATCATTTTAACCAAAAAAAAAACTTACGTGTCTTCTGCTTGTAGTGCACACTTTATTTGATGCATATCATCTAGTTTCACCTCCATGCCTGCTATGTTATTGCTTTTCCGGATTTCTTTGAGCATTTCTTATATTTTTTGTCTCTAATAAAGACAAAATGTTAAAAACTTAGGTTATATTCACCTTTTTTATCTGTAATAAGTAATTTTTTTAAAAGAATGAGAAATCTCATACCAATTTTATAGCTTCTTTTAAACTGGATTAACATAATCATCATCATCCTATTATTTCAAAATAAAGACAATAAGTAATTTTTGAAACAAATTATGTTGAAATGTATCAATAGGTTGTTTATTAGCTACAGTGAAATATCTTCAGTCAAATATGTAACGATTTTATTTTTGCAGTAATTACGTATCAGTTTGTATTAAGTAGGTATCAGTATTCTGTAAGTATGTATCATTTTTTTTCAAGTAGGTTGCTCTGCCTTTCTGCATATAGAACAAATTGCTTCTCCGACTTCAATGCCCAAAAACTCAACTCATCTGCCACGGCCAGACTCCAATCCACCTTCCTCGACCAACACAATCATCGCCAACAACTTGCGACCTCAACCTCGACCAAACCACGACCTAATCAAAATTTTCTCTTCACCACCTCCTGTAAAACACCATCCACAACTGCGACATCAAACATAGACTCAAATAAATTGGAAATTGTAGTTTTGGTTTAGGGAAAGTGATTTTGGTTTTGGGGAGATTGTGGAAATTAATTTTTCTTCTGAGAAATTGAACGAGAAATCGATTTGTTTTGATTAATTTTTATTTTTAAAAGAAAGTTCGTCAAATTCTGAGTGAAAGCGAGGAGGAGGAGACGAACAAAATTCTTTATTTTGTTTTAATTTATATCTGGGCTTTGGGCTTTGTCCTTATGGTAAAATTTTTTGCGCGTGTCCTTGTGAGCAATTATTTACTTTAATTTGTCCTTTAAAATTATTTACCTCAAGTGTAAGAAAAAAGGCAAACATCATTTCATAAGTACAAAAGTCAAATCATGCATTAAAAAACTGGTTTAACTGTAAAGTTATGACATGACTAGCAAAGGTATTTTTGACTTTTAGGGTAAGGTTAAAAAGGTCATTTACCATGCAAAACTTCACCTATAAATAAGCACGCATACCTTTCATTCTTTTACACTTCATTCTCTACTTTCTCTTCACTTTCTTCATCCTCTCCACTTCCATTTCCATGGCTTCCTATGTTAATAAAATTATGCCAAAATTATTTCAAAAATAACATGAAAAGAAATATGCAACAAACCACCTCCTCTCCACCTTCTAAAACCTAAGTCCACCACCTCCACAAGCCAGGGCCTTCCTCTTCCACCCAAACAAGGCTAGGTCATACCCTCCATTTAAAAGCCCATGGCCACATAATAAAAAAAAGAGAAAGGAAAGGAAAGCGGCGAAATTCGAGACATTTGAAAATAGCACGTTCGTTCAAGAGGCGCGTATCTTACATAAAAGATTGAAGGAGTGGAAATAAAGGCGAGAAAATTCTTACCGCTTTTAAAAGATCGTATTTTGGTTTTGCTATAATAATCATCTTATTACATATGCAAGTACACACCCCTTTGAAATGTTGTTATGGATGTTTGGATATGTTTGAATAGTTGCAAATGTTTGTGGTTGTGATAATTTATGATACTAGTCTGTGTATGGACCATAATTATGTTAGTAATAAAAGCTAAACTTGGTTATGCTCATTTTGATTAAGTATTCCCATTACTAAATAACACCCTAATTTGGTGATATGATACATTTTGAAAAAATAAGTCTCTTTTTAATTGTAACTGAAATTAAAGTGGAAATAAAAGAGAATTTGAAATAGAAGTGAAATTGGATTTGAAGTAGAAAGTTAAATTGAAATTGAAATTGAGGTGAATAGTGAAATTGAAATCAGTTTTTAAAATTGAAATTGAGATTAAGGTTGAAATTTATTTAGAATTGGAATTTGATTTAAAATCTAAGTTTTAATTGAGTTTAATTTGAAGTTAGAATTGAAATTGAATTGAAATTGGATTTTAAAATTTAATATTAAAATAATAGGAATAAAATAATATTATAACATGCAAATATTGAAAATACATTATAAAAACATTAAAAGGTGAAAATATTAATTTAAATTGATTTGTAATAATTTTATAAGTAATAAAGTTCAATTGAATAAATTATATCTAGTATTGAAAAATAAGTTAAAACTAGGCGCGTCGTGCAACGATAGTTCGCGATTTCATGCCGAAAAGTCAAATGAGTGTATCGAGTGGAATATAGCTTGAAATTTTTCGAGATAATAAAATTTCGGACTATTATATCAATATCTTCTAAACAAATAAAGAAAATAAAATTTTCTCTAAGTATATTTTGAAATATATCCAAATCGATCATCTAGAATAATCGCGCTAGTGTAGTTAAGCGACCATAGCGAAAAATATGTTTAAATGAACGTTTTTAATTATGAAAAAATGTGGGATAAATTTGATAAATCTATTTAAATAGTTTTGAAGAGATGCGAAGTGGAAAATATGAATTTTCAAATACTAAATAGTTGTTTAAATCAAAAAGCTTATATAGCACTTTCCGCAGCAGTTTTATGCTGTGAATTCTACAACTTTTGGAATATGAGTTTAAATGTAACGATTTTTCCTAGAATCTATTATGAATGTTTTTAAAAGGAAAATTAAGTGTTTAAAAGATAATTTGGAATCTTTGTAATCAATTCCAAAATAAATTTGATAACTGAGTATGCGGAAACGACTAGTACATTTGTCCCGCTTGTGAGATCGGGAAAGATAAAACAAGGTGCTTAACTAAAGTTAGAGATGGAGCAACCAGAGGCCTAAACTTACATGACCTATTTTCTTTTTTTAGGCGAGGAGTGAAAGAGATTGAAAGGAAAGCCTGTATGCTCTAAAAAAGATTACATTGATTTTTCCAGAATAAAAGAAAATTGAGATATCATCCAAAGAAAAAGAATGAATTAACTTAGAATTTCTCTAAGACAAAAGAAAGAGATTTTGAAATCATCCGAGAAGAATTAAAGTGAAAGATACTTAATAAATCTTGTATACTCATATTTACATTCTATCGATAATTGGATTTTGAAGGAACTTGGGTCGGATTTGGGTAATTCCTATCCGAAAACCACTTCAAAACAATTTACGTGTTTGAAGAATGAAGATGTTTGAAGATGGAGATATTGCGATGAATAATAACAAGGGACCACTTGTTGATCAACTGGGGATAAACTCCCAATTCACTACATTGTAACAGTGGTCTCTTTGTTATTAAAAACCTCAAAACCACAAAGATTTCTTGCCTCGTAATGGCCGAGGAAAGTACCTTTAGTTTCGGTCAGTCCTAGAATGAAATTGTATGGATGTGTGTTTGACCTTGCATTCTAAATCACAACAGTTATCTTAATAAACGCATATCTGTTGATGGCGGAGAAGACACCTTCTCTTAGCTTAACACATTTTTCCAAGAGATACGAGCTCAAGAAGTTATAAGTTTGTAGAAATTAGTCATATGAATGTGGAACGATAATGTGGCATTCAAAGTGAAAGAAGATGTGCTACGTGAAAAGGTAATCGTTGCCTCGAGCCTTGTTGACCAGAAATGATGGAAACATGGTTAGATGCGGCAAGACTAAGTGGATCATTCCCAATATGGGTTGATCATCCCCTTCTAGATATATTACTCCCTACTATGACGTTCGCGATGTAAATTAACATGGTTTGTATGTTGGAGCTTGCTCGGTTAAAGGTCGATAACAACCAGGGGATGATATATTCGGTACTATCTGGTAACAGAGATAGGCCTGTGTTGTGTTGGTAAAGGATCCTTTGTGATGGTCCTCGGTACATTTCTCTAGAAATATACTATCGGAAGGTAGTCCCTCCAACTCGTCATTTGTATGGAAATCAATTCTCCAATAAGAATCTATGATTTTGTTTGTAGAGCCTAATATGCTGGAATTTAATAATGATAACAATTTTGGCTAAGATTAATAAGTTTATTTGCAAATGTTTTCAAAGAATGTCATTAGAAATGATATCAAATGTTTTGATATAAAAGTGTTTTAGTTATCATTAGGTAAAAACCCCTCTGTATTTATGTGTGGGCGTGGTCTTATGAGATACTCTTTCTTTTTAAAGAATTTTGTTCAAAGACTGATATATGACACTGTCATTTATTATTGAGTTTTTCTGACGCTAATTTATCAAGCCTGATCCGGGTATTTTCAATACTCGGGTCAGATCCGAGTAGTTTCAGGTTTAGTCGAAGACGGTTGAAGTTTCCAAAGGAGAGCTGGAGATATGCATCTACGTATGACATATTCTATTATCCGTTGTTTATTTGTTTTTGTTTAATGTTTATCAGCGATTGTAAGGATAGATGTTTATGTTTGTTCATGCTGAATTTAGGTTAGACTTTGATATATGTATTTTAAAAAAATTCCACTATAAAGATGTTTGTTTGATATTATATATTATTCCATTCGTGTGAGATTCTGTTCTATTTATTTTTCTTTCTACCTTAATGATCCATCTTTTCATGTAATTTCAGTTACATATGTTTGGTTTATTGTCGATTCAAAGGGTATGGAAAAATTGGCCATTACATTCGGTATCAGAACTTTTGGTTGAGTGAACACTGAAGCTTGATAGGGGCAAGTCTCATCGGAGATAGGATTAGTAATATCCTAGGATGAGCAACTCATTAGAGATAGGGTTAACACCCTAGAATGAGTTGAGTATTATATATATGAGCGCGTATTCGTTAATTTTATAAAAATGGTTTTGTTTTAAAGAAATTAGTAAATGAAATAATTTTACCTAGGTTTATATTTTAAATATTAAAGGGGAAATTATTATTTTTTGGTTGGAAATTAAGGATTGTTTTTAATTTAGCATAGTAAAACTAAAATATGAATATCTTGTGGTTAGAATTGCATAATTTGACTAAAGATATTCCATATAGAATCAGTTAGTTGAAAACTAGAATTTGGAACATTAATCATATACCCATAGACATTTGGTTATTAATAAATAATGATCATCAAAATTGTTGGTTTTAAAAAGCTAAATAAAAATATCTTGTGATGTAAAATTCACGATTTGACTACAAAATATTTGATGACAATGTTGAAGCTAGAAGTTGCAATTAGAGAAAGTAAAAAAGAAAATGCACACGTAGAAAAATTCTTATCAACAAGATAGAAAAGATAAGTCTAAAATGAAACTTTGGGTAAACATAAGATAAAAATATAAGTTCGATAACTTATAAAGGAGATAAGATAATTTGAAATTTAGACACTTTGATTGGGTTAAAATAAAAGTGAAATTTAGGAATAAGAGATACAAGAAATATCATCCTAATATAAAACTTTGAATTTGTGACAAATTTAAGGTAACATTTGCAATTCAAAATGACATAAGATTAGAAGTGGATAAGTTAGAAAAAAAGGAAAGTTTTGAATAATATGGTTAGTAGGTTGATTGTTGGATGAAAAAGGTTAATTACAAATACCATGTGAATTAAGTTTCACAATTTGACTATAAGGTATTTGATGGATTTAAGTTTAAAAAAATTGATTTAAAAAATAGATAGGTAAATAAGTTAAGTAGATAATCATAGAATTTGTAAGAAAAAGATGTACACTTAGTAAAGTTGTCTTATTAATATATGTATAAGATAAATAATATTAGCTAAATTAAGACCTTAAGTAAATAAAACTAAGAATTAAGTTTTATAACTTATTAATTTGGAATAATGGTAAAATTCCACATTTGTTAAACACCATAATTGAAGTAATAACAATTTGAAGTTTGGGGATATGTATATATACTCTCAGGAAGTAAAGGTATATTATACAATTTAAATCATATTTGTGTACTTAAGAAATAATGGATTTAGTGGAAAGTAAATGGTTGTGAAATAAACTTGAATTAATAAAAATTTGGAAGAAATATATTATGTAAAAATGAACGTGAATAAATACGTAAGTTATACATAGATCATTTCGGCACATAAATTTTTGATCTAAGATTTGGGTATAGAACTTTGAGGTGTTTACACCAATCCGAAAAAGGATTTATCACTCGAATCATGACGGCGAACACTGATGAAGATTTGTGATTATGTACTCAAGTTTTCTATCATAGTTGAGAGCTATGCAAGGAAAGCAAGGGTCTGTGATCAGGAAGTCTGATCAATGTTAGCACTAGAAAATCAGAACATCGATTCTAGTTCGGAAGTAAAGTTGTGGATTCGAATAATAAATCGAATCAAATATCACATATAGTATGATGTTTTAGGTTTGTTTACATAGTGGTTAGATAGTTATCTTAAATAATAGACACTAAGATATAGGGGATATGTGGATGTACTTATTTATGTTGATATAGTACCAGTGTGGTTGTTTTTGGACGTATAGTCTTGTTTGGTTGACTAATGTAGATAGTTGACATGTGACTATGTATCTACCTCAAGTGTGTAGTATGCACTTAGGTTAGGAGTTTGGGATCAATTTCTGTATTTCATGATCAATATTTAGTAGCATTTCTTTTGCGTATATTGTTGGCCTTGACAGTTCTGTATCTTTGATTTGATTTCGAGGACAAAATACTTTTTAGTATGGGAGAATGTAACACCTATAGTTTTGCTACTTTGAAAATGAGAGATTTTGCTTATTTTAAATTTAAAAAGGTTTAACACTTAAATAAATAAGTTATATACAACAAATAATAATTGAAAATTTATTTATTCTTATAGTTAATAATTTAAAAAGTATAAACTTGGATTTTATAACAAATCAGTAAAAGTTAAGTTTTGTTAAAAATAAATAAAGGTTTAAATAAATAGGTTTAATATTTATTTAAAGAGATAATTATTATTAAAAGCATCTAATATAGATATAAAAGTATGTTAAAAGATTAAAAGAATATCAATAATCATTTTTTAAAAATAACCAAAATTTATCGTATTTTGTCAATTTTACATACACTGTAAAATAGAGATTTTTTTATTATTTAAACAAATTTTAAAATATAAATAGACACATTTTAATTTATTTAAAAGAAGTAAAAAATTCATTTTTATGTTTGGTTTACTTGAATATATAATTTAACAAATATGTCAAATTTTTACGGTAAAATATGTCAACAAAACACCGTTTCCAACCAGAACAAGTTGTCGTTAAGTTATTGCAACATTATATTTTCTAACACATATATGAACTTTACAAGCTATATAATACTTACATTTACAACATATAAAAACAAATTCACTTTGAAAAGTCAAATTAAGCAAATAATTCACATAGTTACATGATTTAACAATTTTTCATTTAAATAAACCTAGTAAATCTCATCTATACTATTATATTATTAGTGAGTTACATTTCAAGGGCGTAGAAGCCCTCTCAATATTTTTAGAAATGAACGGTCGCATTTGACACTTCTTTTTGTTTCTTACTCAGCTTTCCATCATTCCCTACTCCGCTTTATCTAATCCACCATAGCTTCTTGTCCCCTTTTACCTAACCCTAATTTCATGAGTAGGATGGTCAATCAAAATATCGGATCTCATGCTTGCATACCAGAATAACTCTCATGAACCTAATCTTCTTCTCTTAAGGTCGAAAGGGTCTAAAATTCAGTATCTGGTTGATTCTTCTATTATGCGGTGATGCCAAATCAATTTTGCTGACCAGTAGAACATCGTCTAGATGACGAACTGGAGATGGCATCAAATTATTCCAGCGGCTATTCAATTCTCAACCGAACATCGCTGATTTGGGTGCCCAATTTTTGTGTGTTTATTAGTTTTGGGATTACATTTGGGGCATCTATAGACTTCATGAAGAAAATGGTAATTTAAACTAAGAACGTCTTTTTTATTTTAATTATTCTTCTGCATAATACTACTAGAGTATTCTATCTCACCTTAGCTGTTTTATTCAGTAATGAATAGCGGATATCATTGATGCGTTCTACTGAATACAGTTTGTCCAGAATATTTTATATTTTAAGCGAGTAACAGTTTCATACAGAGAATTAAGTATGCATTTGAGCTACAATAGCCGAATATATTAGAAGCGTTGGTGTAACGACCCGTAAATTTTCAATAATTAAATTTGTTAATTTAATAATATTTTGGTAATTTAATATTGAAGGAATAAATATTAGTGAATTATTAATGGAAATATTAACTAGAATGAATTGCAACAGTATAAATATAAGTTAATTATTAATAACTTGAACGCAATTCCAATAAATGAAATAATGTGAATGTTATACTTGGTTATAAATGAAATGTAAGAAAACAAAAATAAATATTTAATAAGCTAATGAAATAATAATATGGTTAATGGTAGTTGAATAAAATCAATATTATATTAGAATTGTAATATTTGTTTGTGAATAGTGAATTCATAAGTGTAATTGAAAGTTGGTAACGATTGCTATAAGTTAACTATTTATTGGTCTATTGAATTAAAATGGGAAATCAATTAGAATTAAATGAATTTTAATGTTACATTAATAAGGTTAAGAAAATAAATGAGAATGTGAATGCAACAAAATGAATAGAAGTGCTAATTCTATTCATAATTTGATAAGTGATGTAACAAAAAGAATGAAACCAAGTTAAATAAATAAATTGAGAATTTTTAATCATAATTAATGTATATATTTGACAAAAATACAATAAAATGGAAATATGATAGTTAATATAGACTAAAGATGGAAATTAGAGTATATTAAGATAATGAAAGGTAAAAACAAGGGTTAACTAGGTTTATAGAGTAATAATGGACTTAATAAAAATATTGGAATTAAATCAAATAAATTTATTGGAATTAATTATAATTAATTGGAATTCAATCTATAACAAATGGATTTATTGTAAGTAAATGAAATTAAATACTATGTTAATTGAAATTAGGATGAAACAGGAAATATTATTGTAATAAATATAAACTAATGTTAATTATACCCATAAGATGATAATTGACTGAATAACAAGATTTAAAATCAAATAAATTGATTTATTGGAATTTCAATTGATAATTTATGAATTTACTGAAATTGAAATTAAATACTGTAATTGATGAATTAACTAACTTTGAATTGATATAGAAATTGGCTTTAAAGGATTTTATATTTCTAAGTAATCCAAATGGATAGAAACTGTAAATTATTAGATTTGAATTGAAAAGAGATTTAATTAATTTAATATTAATTTATTTAATTAATGTCAAATTAGCCATTTTGGCCACTGACTCGGATTTTGACGAAACTAGTTTCATCGGATCCGTAATGGTGAATTATTATAGGATTTCAAGTTTTGTAGCAATCAGAGTTGTCGTTTGGTCGTACGGACTCGAAACGCCTAGAAATCAATTTAATTGAAATCAATTGAAATCAATTTGAATTAAGCTGATTTTAACATAACTTCTTCATACGATAAAATTGGGACTTGAAATCTATTCCATTTAATTTAGAACTGTAACGTCTGCGATTTTTCGTTGCTGAAAAACCGTACCGTTAGGGTTAAAGAAGAAGAAAAGGTAGAAGAAGATAGAAAAAGAGAGAACAGAACAGAAAGAAATAACAGAACAACATCAGAATCTCACAATCGCAGTGGAACAACATATAATAGATAAATGAATAATCTTTAAACAAAGTACTATATCAGTTATTACATTACATCTCATTTCATTGCATCATCAGAGTGTACAACAACAAACAACAACAAACAGCGGAAAGGAAATACTATATAATAATAATACGCCATGCCATCCAGCTTGCTTCCAGCAATTCCTGAATTCAAGAATATCCTGATAAACCTTACTCTTGACTGCCCGTGTGGAAATTGGTGGGCATCCAGAGTTTAGGAAGGAAAACAATAAACTCCGAGTCAGTCATGTGACTGGTGTGAGAACTAAAACAGTTTATTTATCTTTAAAATCAAAATAGAGGAATATTTTTAAAGTCAATTCGCAATGCTTTTAAAAAATGAGACTACCATAAGGCCTCCCGCACACACACACAATGCAAACGCAGAATCGGAGGAGATTTCTCCTTATGATAACCAAAGATGCTTGATATGCATTAAAATGAAACATTTGATATTATTACTAGTGCATAGTGTAGGAAAAATTCATTTCGAAAGTAAAGATATAAATCTTAGCCAGCATAGACATTTCGCACTTATGCCTACTATAGCTACCATGTTCAATAGCAGGTTACCGCCACATTCCATGGCAGGTTCTACAACTAAAACCGTACAAGATCGTATTGTTTCTTTGGATTTCCAACAAATGGTCGGACCAAGGAACTTCCCATTGCCACATGGAAACGCCTCTGGAATGACGTCCCGAGAACCAAACCGGATCTCTGTCAACACAAGGCCGGGTTACCCCTAACTGGGTAACTACTGACACGAATATGTCATCCTCCGATCGTAACCGATCTATCCGAGGATCCTCGATTTCCAACAACCACATAAGAATAATAATACAGTAACCACATAGGCTAAGTATCTGGGCTCCATTCCATGATACCACCTCTATCCAGAAGGAATGACATACACTAAAGGGGCGCAATCCCCTAATAACCTTGCTGCATCCTTCCTGTTTTGACCATTTTCGGGGTGTGAGGTCCGACAAAGTCTCGTCGACAAAGCCATGCTTTATACAAAAGCTGTGCTTTGGGTCAACAAATGATCATAGAAATGATCACCAAGATAAATGATCAAACAAATGATTATATCACTAATGATCAAACAATGATCATTTCACAGCAACACTCAGCATGCCACACTACCAAATTGGGAGTATATCACTAATAACCTTCAACTATATAACCTCTGAGCTCGTACGTCTCAGAGAAGGGTGTTAAGCTAAGAGAATAAATTCTCCGCCACCAACAGAAATATATTTGAAAGAAATCAGCTTTATATCTCAATTTGTAATGTCAGACATACAATCTATACAAGTCTGTTCCGGGCTCGAACAGAACCGATGGCACTTCCAAAGAAGTCCTTGCATTCCGGATATTCACTAGTCACGACCGGACTTCCCGTCACTAAGGGTGATAAAACCTCTATATCGGAGATCAGCCGATGTCGAGTAACTCGACGGTAATCCTTCCGTTTTCACAAATATCCGGTCTTCAACACCGGTCATCAAATGTAATCCATAATGACGTATCACATATTCGGAATGGGTTATATGACCCCAAGGTCCTTTCCCGGCTAACCCGAATAGTGAGCGCTTATTCAAAAATAAGTGTGGCATTCAAATTCAAACAATCACAACAAATACCTATTTAAAGTTAAATATTGGTAGTCGGATTATTTAACTATCAATAAAGATGCTCAACATCATCAGATTCCAAATAATTTTCCAAATTATTTATTTCTCAAAAATATCTTTACTAGATATAAACTCCCACACTTCAACCATTTGAAAACAATTTTTCAAATCACTTTTCCTTACTCGGAAATACTTTCATTTCAAAATGGTTCATTTAAACCAATTTAAATAAATCCTTACCGATTTACTTTATATTTACGTTCCAAATCCGTAAATTTATTCACACATTTTAAAAATAAATCAAAGTTTATTTTTAAACTAATTCCCCTTTCTTTTATAAATTCCATAGTGAATTTATAATCCCAAAATATCTATGATGTACGATTTTCAATCGATTTTCAATATTCACTTTCAATTTATCTTACAAGGATAAATTCTAAAACGTTCATTTCACATTGGAAAAATATTTCCATACTTATTTAATAAATAAGTACATTGCAAATCTATTTATTTTCAACATTTGAAAATATTCGATATACTTAAATCAAAATTTAGTATATATTTCATTCCTTAAGGAAATCATTCTCTTAACACATTTATTTGGGTCAAAAGCGAATGTTGTGTAAAACATCGTTACGACGACCCAAAATCACTAGTATAGGGATTCAAAGTTTAAATAGATATATAAATCCCAATACTATACAAAACATTTCCTTTCGGAAACCATTTACTATAACAACAGTGTTATAGTCCACCATTTCCTTCTTTCTCGAAAACATCTATTTCAACAATAAATGTTGAAATCTATGGTTTCGATTCATAATACATTTTAAAACATCTTTAAAATAATTAACTTCATTCTATAATATTCATTTTTCCAAACATGACCATTTTATTCAATAATGTATTCACTGTCCAAAATCGTGAATATATTTTCTTTAATAAACTTCAATATTCAATTTATCAAATCAATTGATTTCGAAGTTATAAACAATGTTTATAAATTCCATTTCTATTTATAAGCTTCGATTTATAAATCTCATTATTAACAAATTCCATTTATATCTCATTTAAATGCCAAAATCCGATTTATAAGATAATTACTTATAAATCTTCTATTTTACAAAATCTATTCATTTTTATAACTTCACAATTTATAAATCTATAAATTCCGTTCACTTATGAAATCCATTTTTATTTCATTTTTAACACTTATACAAACTCGTTTTAATATTCCAATATTTTTAATTTATAAAATATCAATTTTATAAGTCTTTTATATACATCGTCTTTAATAATTCAAAAAATCCCAATTTAAACCAATTTATTCTTTTAATAACTTAAAAATCGTTATTTAAAGCTTATATATTTCAAAATTATACTTAAGCATTATTTTCCAAAAATCATAACTTTTATGAAAATAAAATTTTAACGTTTATTTATTTTAACAATTCAAAATTTAATAAAACGTATACTTTTGAAAATCACTTTAAAATTCCTTTTAAAACCAAAAATCATTATTTTAAAACTTCAGAAATGGATTCGATGATGCAGCAGCACCAAATAGTCAATCACGACATCCAAATATCATATATCGATATGATAATCAACAAATATCAAAATATCTGTAAATAAATCAATACAGTTGAGGAATCCAGTTGGATCCCTCCAACCTGTTTCCCTGCATCCACAAACATTAGCACAATACCAATTCCGCTCCAGTACGGAATTATCGCGGTATATGGGATTTATAAAATATTATCCGCTTAATAGACGGCGCAATAGGGTCTCATCCGCTATACAATGCGGGAAATCAGCTCCAAGTACATAAATAATACCAATTTCACTGTACTGTGAAATATTCGCGGTATATGTTTTTAATAAATAACTTCCGCTTACTAACGGCGTATAATGTCTATTTTAACAATCAATAGATAACAATCATCATTCAACATACAATCAACAAATTTTAAATCTAACTATTTAAAATATAAATCGAAACTGTTCGATTGAATGAGAAGTTCTCACCTTGATTTTAATTTCGTTTTAGCGATTTATTTCGAATAAAATTAAACGCGCATTTAATTTTACCCGAAATTCTCACTAACTCCAAATGACTCCAATCCAATTCCATAGTAGTGCTCATCCATACGATTCCAATGCAACTGGTTTCGCGCGTTTTCGACCTCGTATGAAAAAGATATGAATTTTTAAAGTTACACGAATTTTTATATATCAATTTACAACTTTATTTTTATAAATTCTAAACTTAAATCAATCTCAGCCACTAGATCCAAGCCATGCAGATCACAGCCGCACCTTTCCTTCATCTTCCTTGCGCGCACGTTAACTCCAGTAAATGAACGCAACAATGAACCCATCTCATTCAAATTAGGGTTGAATCTTGCGACCAAATCACTTGCTTAAAATTCGATCAAAGAGTGCCATATTGAAGAGCATCAAGCAAGCTACACTCGGCTGCCATGGGGTGGAGCTCGGCCTCCATATGACATGGGAAAACGTGCGCGACCTTCAGGCCTTTGAGCCCAAATCCCCGTTGATCCAAAGCTCCAAACACGATCATAGCCGTTGAAGTTGTAGTTCATGAGGTGCTCTACAAGTTTCATGTTGGAAGTTTCTTGTAAATGTTGATGGATGAAGAGATAATTGAGGAAGAAGGAGATGTTGTTTCAGCCATTGAATATATAAGAGGGTGGCGGCCTGAAGATGAAACCCTAGGGGTTGTTTTTTTTTGCAAAAATGAGAAATAAGGGGGCTTATATAGAAAATTTCACAATTTACTATTCACCCGGATTTTTCGAACTCCAAACGAAGCGTGCCGGTTGGCGTTCCTAAGGTTTACCCCGCGTTACGAACACAATGGAATGTGTTTTGGGAGCTAATTCGGTCATCTGTGCGAGTTATGGCAATAAACGTTCAATTTAAAATTAAACCGATTAAACGATTTTCTAGGCGTTTTAGCATGCACCGGACAAACGGTAAATACGATTGACACGAAATTTGAAACCATACAATAATATCACATTACGGATCCGATGAAACTGGTTTCGTCGAAATCCGAGACTGTTTGAAAAATGACTATTTTAACTCGCCAAATTAATATTAAAAACAATTTTGTTGCGTTTCGAGCTGCCACGATCAAACGACAACTCCGATTGACATGAAAATTGAAATCCGATAATTACAAACTATTATGGATCTAGTGGAACTAGTTTCGTCCAATTCTGAGACTGTTCGAAGATTGGCTATTTTTCAATCGATAATTAAATATTAAAATATTCAATTTTCACCAATTAACTTTAAATTCAATTTTAAAAGTTCTATAACATCATTATAACTTCAATATGATATAATAAAATTTTACAAATCATTTTCAATCATATTTAATTCAATTTTCAATTATTTCCATAATTTAACATATTAAATTATCGATTTAATTATTCAATTAAATCCAATTATTCGAAATAAAATTTTATTCGACTTATAAATTTCACTTACTAATATTAAAATTCAATTAAATATATAATTTTAATTAACAGAAATTCTGGGTCGTTACAAGAACTATCCAAAATATCTATTTTGATATATGGGATGACCCATTTTCGTTCCGAAGGCAGAAGGGTTTTTCGGGTCGTTTATCGTTCCAATCCAAATAGATCTGGTCCATTCTTTTCTATTTTCAGCTACACCTATAAATAGCTCGTTATAAACCCTAGTTTATTTCTTATTCTCATTTGTCTATATGTACATTTACTTTTCGACTCCTTATTCCAATGGCAGACAAACAAATTTCTCAGTTCTATTTCAAATCAAATTCCAAATCAAAAAATTAAAACTCCTCAAACAATATCGAACTATATATCGATTTGAAGCGCTCGACGAGCGTAAGTCATATCTGATGTTTATTTTTTTGATTGGGTTTTCTACATAGCCGGAATTCGAGGAATAAGTCACGGCCGTTCGTTTCGTCATGATGGACTTAAATGGATCGTCAAATAGACGATACCACAGCGTGGAGAAGGTCTTGTAGAGTTCATTGGTGTGGGTAGTTTGTCGAATCAACGGTTTGATCAGCCGGTTAAATTCAATTTAGGTTGGAAACCTAGGTGGCGGTGCGTCATCTCTGGCCCAAATCGTGGCCGTGATTGGTTCACGTGGTCATTGATAGGAGGTCAGTGGTAGTGTAGTGGTTGGGACCGGTTAGACGTCGACGGCGCGGCTTGCGTTGATCGAAGACGACGTGGGCTTGACATGTTCAGGAAGAAGAAGGGTGAGCTGTTCGTTCGTGGTTTTGGTACGAGTTGATAATGTGTTATACTTTACTTTTATTATTTACTTAATTATATTATAAATCGTATGTCAGTTCAAATATGCTTAACTTTCAAATACGAGGTCCAATTCATGCACGGTTTCTTGCATTGGGATCGTACCAAAATTCCGGACATTCTGACGCTAATTTGAATGAATTCTGTAGCTGTTTGCATTTTAGGTTTAAATTGGATTTAAATTCGATTTAAATTCAAAGGTGAGTGTTTTAACCCACTCACAACTTCTAAAATTTCGTATGATTGTTAAAATAATTTATGATGTGATTAGAAATTTATTTATAGTTGTTTGATATATTTTGAATCATCATTTCAGTTAATTTGAATTTATTTGAATTAAATCAGTATTTAATTTATTATTGAATATAAATTGCCAGTTAAATACTTGTTATTGATTATCAATTCTATATTGATATTTATTGATTGATTTGGATGATTGTGATGTGTAACGACCTGATTTTTCGACATCCGAAAATCGACATCAATATAGTCCACTGTAACAAATGTCGAAAAATCAAATTGGAAAACCAAACCATTAGGGTTAAAGAAGAAGGAGATAGAAGAAGAAATAGAAAACAACATCAGAATCTTACAAATGCAGCGGAACAATATATAATAGATAAATGATAGATTTTTATACAAAAAGAACTATATTTGTTTTATACATTACAACATTAGAGTGCAACACAATCAATATCAAATACTGGATAGTTATATTAACTTGTCCTCACAAAGCTAACTATACAGCTTACACTGCACAGGGGATTTATACATCAAATATGTGTGATACGTCTCGCCATCCGGCTCGTCTCCTGAGCTCCACAGCATCATATCCTGTATTCTATAATACTCGGTCTGACCCGAGCATTATAATAAAACAATACCCGAGTCAGTCTGAAAAACCAGCGTGAGAAAAACACACTCAATTGGATTATTAAAGTTTTCAAAATCCTTTGAAATCAAATGTATCTCGTAAGACTATGCCACAAATAAACATGTCGGGTTTTTACCTTACGATAACCAAAACATTTTCTTATCAAATTCTCTGATATTATAGTAGTGTTTATATACAAATACTTATTCAAATAGCTGAAATTGTTACCATTATTAAATTCCATCAATACTAGGTTCTGCAATCAAAACCGTAAAGGCACGTTGGGAGAATGGATTTCCATCAATGGCAGGGCTACTGCGGTACCTCCCGTCACAGTACGTGGTCTAGATCACCATACCGAGGATCCACCCTGATCCCCTGCTACACAAGGCTGGAGCTACCTCTTACTGGATAGTCCGAATAAGATCATCCCATGGTTGGGATCAGCAACCGTCCACACAGCCGAATAAAAAGGATCATCTAGACAGGGATGACCTTACCCTAATTGGTTGCTAGCCACTTAGCCTTGCGTGCACATCCCTTGTGTTTAGCCATTACTGGTTGATGAGGCTCGAGGCTATGCATTACCTTTTTAGCACACATTCACTTAAAATGCTCATCGTCCTCCTGGCGATGTTCTAAAAGCATTCATCCATACAAGTCCGTTCCGGGTTCGAACGGAACCGAAGGCACTACTCCCACTACATCCATTTTAGAATCACCCTCAAGATTAGTAGCGATTAGCCCTTGCACTTCACCGCTCCATTTTGACTCCAAGCTCTTGTCTTCCTCACGAAAACATTCAAACCGGATCGAAGTGGTTTTTGGGAAAATTAATCCCAATCTCGGTCTCTTCGAAACGATCAGCGCGTTAGCCAATATCAATAGTCGGTTATTTAACTATCATATATCATCCACAAACAAACATCAGGCCTAAATAATTTCAAAAATTATTTATTTATTCCAAAATATCTTCACAAGATATATATTTCCACACTTCAACCCTTTGAAAACAGTTTTCAAATCACTTTTCCCATGTGGAATAAATTTCCAAATATTGTTTGTTTCCACTGAAAATCGCCAAGTCTTAATACTTTAGATTTTAAATAATTTAAATCACTTTATCCAAAACTATATACTTTAAAACATTTAAAGTAAAAACTACTTAAAATACTTTATTTAAAATACTAGTTATGAAATTTTATAATAATTTCTCATGTAAAACTTAAGCCAAACAAATTTAAAAATAAAAGTTATGAAATTTTTTATCAAATTTCAAATAAAAACTTTTGCCAAACTTCCTTTAAATAAAACTACTTTATAAAATATAAATATTTAATAATTATCTTTTGAATCATAATACTAGTTGAACCTTTAAAATAATTTACTTATATAGTTAACTTAACAAATATTTACTTTAAAAAAATTTAAACCACTGAATAACAATTTCTTTCAAAAACATACTTTTAAAGCCACTTTAAAGAATCTAACTTATACTTTGAAATCTTTCTTTGAAAATATACTTGGCTTTTCAGGGAAATACATTTCCCATTTAAATATAGCCATCAAATCAATTATAAATCCTTCTCGATTTATTCCAATTTAATTTACGTCCCAATTCCCTAAATTCCTTTCCACACTTTTAAAAATAAAACCATTATTTATTTTTAAAACAATTTGCCTATCCTTTATAAATCCCACCGTGAATTTATACTTTCAAATATCCACTGATATCTTATTTCACTTTATAAACCTAGTTTATAAATTCCATAGTCTCATTCTCCTTTTTTAAACATAGTTTCAAACACTAAATCAATTTCCAAATGGATTATCAAAATTTACTCCATTTTAAAAATAAATTCCTTTACTTACTCGATTTATTTCGAAACCCATTAATTCCATATTCACTTCTATATTTATGATTTAAAATCTTATTTAAAATCTGAAATATTAATTTCATACTTAATTTTAAAATTCTCCCTTTATTTCTCTTAACCATTTTAAATCCTGAATTTAAAATAAATTCTTTAATATTTAAACAATACTACTTAAGTTCTTAAAATCAATTTATTTCCATTTATTAAAAATCTTTTTCCCCATACTTGGAATTTATTCGATAGGATTTCAAAAATCAACTTTTGTCCTTTTTCGAATTCCTTCTTTTAGTTTATCCAATTCTCTAAAATTATTTTACTTAAAATTCTCTAGTTTAATTTCCTACCAAAAATCCAATTTTTTTATAAATTTTTAATATCTTAAAATACCAAATATATTCGGGCAAATCATAGCATTCAATAATTTCAATTACCAATATAATCAATCATAGATTATCAATAAATCATATCACAGAATATGAAATAAATATAAACATTTGAGGAATCCAATTGGATCCCTCCAACCTGTTTTCCATGCATCCACAGATTTTAGCACATTTATACCAATTCCACTTCGAGGTGGAATATCGCGGTATATGGGGTTATTCGCTATTATGCGGGGCGCATAGGGTCTCATCCACTATATAATGAGGGAAATCAATCACTCCAATATATATACTATCATATATAATATCACATCCAGATAGATAATAAATTATCAACTCAAGCAATCCGTCCAATAATTTAAATTTAACTATTTAAATTACGGTAATCCAAATATGTGAGATTAACTCACCTTTGATTTTCAATTTGCAAATCCGATCCACATCGGCTTGATTCTCTACAATTTTGACCTTGTATAAAAAATCCATGATTTATTACTATTTTTATTAATCGAACAATTAATTATCGTTTAATAAATTTATTTTAATTTTAACTAATAATTTAATTTAAACAAATAATTAAATTTTAAACTAATTTCCCTTTAAAAATCTTTTGGTAACTAAAATAAATTATATAGGTTAGTTAAACAAATTAATCATCATCATGCGTTATCTTAAAAAAACAGTAAGCTAATGCATGTATGTATATATAATTTTCTAGATATATTAATATACTTCTTTTCTGTAAATGATAAGATAGAAATTTTCTTACTTTATGTATATATTTATACATACATACATACATACATACATATATATATATATATATATATATATATTAAGTTGAAAACAACATATACCTTGTTGTGAAAATTTCCTATAAAAAAGTTTATAATTTCAAAGTTTACATATCTATTTTCTTTTAATCTATGTAAATGTTAAATCAAGTTTAATCGAATACCTCACTGCCCATCGATCAGCTCAATGACAAAGCCTCTAACCAACACCCTCACGCTTCGCCCAAGCAGTCGTGCCCACGCCACTGCCTCCTAATCAAACACGAGCCCTAAGCACTTCGCTCGAATTGCTTACCCTAGCCCACGCCACTACCGAGCCTCGCGAATCCCTTCCCCTAACCAGACCTCGTCACCATGGTCGCCGCGGTCGCCGCGTGCACTCCCGCATGTCCCCACATCCTCGAACCTAATCAACGAAGCAGCTCTCTCGCTCGCAAACTCCGCGCTTCCCAAGATGATTCGATTTAATTTTTTTTGATTTAGATTCAAATAGAATGAGAGAGCGGCCATGGATTTTAGAAGGAGAAATCAATTTTTCTTTTTTTCTTTTCTTTTTCCCAATACAAAGTCGCTTGGCTACGATATGGAACAGAAAGAAGGAGACGTGTGTTTCACGAAGAAGAACATGTGTTTGAAAAGGCAGATACGTGTTGAATCACATGCTACAGTGAATTGTTTGATTGGTCACAACATAAAATTTTAATTTTAATTTGAATTCAAACGTCTCTAAATCGAGGTAAAAATCCCGACCTCCTATCGAGGCATGCCGCCAAGCATTCATAATGTTATACCCCTATTATGAACAGAATGGAAAAGGTTTCGAGTCCAAATTCGATCATATGGAGAAGATAGCTTTTTGGACCTTATATTATATAGAATTTTCGATTTAAATTTCAGCGCATTTACTTACCGAACGACCTCACGATAACTCCAAACACCATGAAATTTGAAATCTGATAATAATACATAACTAAGGATCCTAGGGCACTAGTTTCATCGAATTCCGAGACTGCGCCTCGGAAGGCTATTTTTAAATACCAATTTAAACGATATATTTTTAAGCCTTTAAAATATTTTTATCAAGCCCGAAACTTCAAATTTCTTACCCAATTCCCAGTTATTAATCCAATAATTAAATTATCCAAAAATTAGTGATATTTGTAATTCAAGTTAAACATTAAATTTTAAATATTTAAAATCGATTAAATATTCCAATTTCAAATATCCAAAATTTCGAGTCGTCGCAATCCTCCCCCCTTAAAAGAATTTAGTCCCCGAAATTTCTGGTTAAGAGGAATGGTCCATAACCCGTTAACTATTTTCCAATCCAAATAGTTCAGCAACTTACCAACACTCGTTTTATAAAAGACTCATTATCATTCTTACTAACTTCCCAAACTCTTCCATAGTTTTCAAATAACGTTACTTACTTAAACATTTCAAATTTTAACTTAACAAAAATTTCTCCAAATTTTCCGACTTCCTAAATTTTTGAAAAATTTCGTTAGCGCCTCCTTTGCGCGGCTAGATCGGTACAACTACATAATGCCACTACGGGCCCCCAAATTTCAAAAGGAAACAAAAGGCCAAGTGGTTAGATCAGAAAACCATCAAATTTCATACAGAAATTTAAATACATACCTTTTTGCCGAGAAATTCAATTTATCTTCTGAATTCAAAACATTTTTTTCTTTTTCCTTTTAAATACCTGTATACTACTTAGCAATAATATCCAATCACAACATTCAAAATCATTTTATACATTTCTTTACAAAAATTTCAGTATCTGTTCCATTCAAGCCTGTACGATGCACATATATCATCCGTACACAATACCAAATTCGATCGCTCACTCGATCACACGATCTCACTTCCGAACTAGTATCGTCCATCCGACTTCCTAGTGTGGACTCAGATCTGGTTTCTTGATCAAAAACTATTATTCTCCTTACACAGCCATATAGTATGATAGAGAATTTGCAGTATCTATCAAAAATCCATATTCTGGGTTCGCCATTGATAATCGAGGTGAAAAATCCCAACTCGGATCGGTATAACTACCCCGAAATTCTATGCTCGAATCTGGATCAAATCGCTACGCGAATAAAATAATATCCATACATCCTACGTATTTTGACCTAATTGATTATTAGCTATACCAATTTTCTTTTTATTCACATTTATTTTGATTTCTATTCACTTATCCAAAATTTCCCTTTTTACCCTACTTTTATTTAATCTTCATCCAAATATTTTCTTAGAATATTTCTCAATTCCAACTTTACTTAAGAATTTTACCACTCATTTTCTTGAGTTCACTATAAATATTTTATACACTTCTTATGTTTATTTTCACTTTACCACTTAAGCTTTAATATTTATTTTCATTTAACTTAAATTTCCAATTTCATTCTGAATTCAATTTGCCCTTCATTTAAAATATTGAATTATATTCATCTTATCTCAAACTATTTCCCTCCAAACTTTATTATTTTAGTCCATTTTGAATTAATTCTTCAACTCTAATTTACTTTACACAATTCAAATTAAATATCATCCCAATATTCAATTTCAATCCCATTTACTTACAAATGTAAATTCATTTGTTCATTTACAAATCTATTCCCAACTAATAAATTTTACTTTAATAACCATTTTATTTAGTTTACTTAGAATTTTCCTCAAATTCACTTTTATTTAACTAGATACAGTAACGTTCCAATTAAATTCAATTTTAAACTTCTATAAGTTTTTCTCACCTATTTTCATTTCATACACTAATCTCCTTTGATTTTCTTTTCTTAACTGGTTTGCCTTTCTGACTTATTTCATCCATACCTACTTTTATACAATTCTACTTTACTTTAAAATTTTATATTCCAACAAATTTCAATTTTAATAAGTTATCAAACCATTTATAATTCCATAAACATTTCCAATGTACTTCCAGAATTTTAAACAATTTCTCAACGTTTCAAAATCACCTTTGAAATCAACTATATCCAAAATTCTTTTCATTTCTAAAATCAAACCCAATTTTTGCAAACAATTCCAATTTAAAACAATCAGGTAGCATTTCCTCTCTTGGAAACTCAAAACGAACATCGATGATGCTGCGATCATCACTGAAATTATTTTCCAACGACCGAAATAAGTTCGTTGCTTTTTACCTCTTTCAAACATTTCTAATATTTTTAAATCCAAATCCCACCAGATTTCAAATCCAATTCAAAAATATTTCCGAAATAATATCACCATTATTTCTCCAAAACCATTTTCAACCAAAGGAATTTAAACTTTTCACAAAATTTTCAAATTTCAAATCCTTTCAATCTATATTCAAATATTATTCTGGAATTTTTGTTTCATTTCCAATTATAAATCACATTTATAATTTACATTATGAATTCCATTCTGTTATATAATTCTTTTCTTAAATTTTAGTTATAATTGCAATTTCCTATTCAATTTCCACAACAACAATGATAATAATTTAATATTATCACTTCCTAACAACCAAGCAACCATATATGACTATAATAATTTATGAAAATTGTTTATTTTATATACAAAAATAATTTAGGTAAAATTATTTCATTCACCCTATTTTAAAACAATACCGTGTCGATTTATCTGGTTTAAGAGTTTAGAAACCCCTATCGGTGACATGGCGTCCCACATATTGACTGAATTCATAAACACTCAACTGATAAGTCAACACAGTATAAAATTAATTTTTATATTCATTAACAAATACGCACTCAAATCTATTAATACACTCAAACTCATTCTAGAGTACCACGGACTCTATTTTTAATGAGTAATCCACACCAGAGCCAAGGTTCTCGCTTAACCTTCAGCTCTGATACCACAATGTAACGACCCGATTTTTCGATGCTCGAAAATCGACATCAATACAGTCCACTGTAACAAATGCTGAATAATCAAATGTCAAAAAATCAAACCATAAGGGTTAAAGGAGAAGGAGGTAGAAGAAGAAATAGAAAACAACATCAGAATCTCACAAACACAGCGGAACAATATATAATAGATAAATGACAGATCTTTATACAAAAAGAACTATATCTGTTTTATACATTACATCATCAGAGTACAACACAATCAATAGCAAATACTGGACAGTTATATTAACTTGTCCTCACAAAGCTGACTATACAGCTTACACTACACAGCGGATTTATACATCAAGTACGTGAGGTATGTCTCGCCATCCAACTCGTCTCCTAAGTACCACGGCATCATATCCTGTATTCTATAATACTCGGTCTGGCCCGAGCATTATAATAAAACAATACCCAAGTTAGTTTGGAAAACCAACGTGAGAAAAATACACTCAATTGGATTATTAAAGTTTTCAAAATCCTTTGAAATCAAAGATATCTCGTAAGACCATGCCACAAATAAATATGTCGGGTTTTTACCCTACGATAACCAAAACATTTTCTTATCAAATCCTCTGATATTATAGTAGTGTCTATATACAAATACTTATTCAAATAACCAAAATTGTTAACATTATTAAATTCCAGCAATACTAGGTTCTACAATCAAAACCGTAAAGGCACGTAGGGAGAATGGATTTCCATCAATGGCAGGGCTACTGGGGTATCGCCCGTCACAGCGCGTTGTCTAGATCACCGTACCGAGGATCCACCCCGATCCCCTGCTATAAAAGACTGGAGCTATCCCTTGCTGGATAGTCCAATCAAGATCACCCCACTGTTGGGATTACCAACCGCCAACACAGCCGAATAAAAAGGAACATCTAGACAAGGATGACCTTACCTTAATTGGTTGCTAGCCACCTATGTAGTTAATGCCCCGCTATTACCCCGCTATAACCCCGCAATATCTCATAGCGAATTTCTACCGCAACGATTTTTCCATATAGCCCCGAAATATAGCCTTTCCGCTTTAATCCTCGCTATTTTCGCTATATCCCGTTGTTCCCGCTATATTTTGCTATTTCCGCTATTTCTTTCTTAATAAAATGAATTAAAAAAATTTCATTTATACAATATAAAAATTATGGAACTAATTTATTTGATTTAATTTTTAATATATTTTTAGAATGAAAATACTTTAATATTCTACTAAATTCAATTATGTTATATAACAGTTTTACGTTTATTTAAAGTATATTCGCACATGTTTTTTTGTTTAAAATCATTTATGTATTAATTATAATTCAATTGAATGATAATTTTTCATTTAATTACCATTTATATATTTGTAAAAATATTAAGTACGAGTTTTATATGCTATTTTAGAGCTATCCGCTATATCCTGCTATATCCTCGCTGTATCCTCGCTATAATTTTTTGCACCTCCACCGCTTTGAATCTGCCGAGCGCTTTAACTGCACAGCTAGCCCCTTAGCCTTGCGCGCGCATCCCCTGTTTTTCCCATTCCCGGTTAATGAGGCTCGAGGTTATGCGTTACCTTTTTAGCACACATTCACTTAGAATGCTCATCGTCCTCCTGACGATGTTCTGAAACCATTCATCAATACAAGTCCGTTCCTGGTTCGAATGAAACCGAAGGCATTACTCCTACTACATCCATTTTGGAATCACCCTCAGGATTAGTAGTGATTAGCCCTTGCACTTCACTGCTCCATTTCGAATCCAAGCACTTGTCTTCCTCACGAAAAAGTTCAAACCAGATCAAAGTGGTTTTCGAAAAATTAATCCTGATCTCGATCTCTTCGAAACGATCAACGCATTGGCCATGTTGATAGTCGGTTATTAACTATCATATATCATCCACAAACAAACATCAGGCCTAAATAATTACACAATTTATTTATTTATTTCAAAATATCTTCGGAAGATATATATTTCCACACTTCAATCCTTTGAAAACAGTTTTCAAATCACTTTTCCCTCGTGGAATAAATTTCCAAATATTGTTTGTTTCCACTGAAAATCGCCAAGTCTTCATATTTTAGATTTTAAATAATTTAAATCACTTTATCCAAAAATATATACTTTAAAACATTTAAAATAAAAACTACTTAAAACACTTTATTTAAAATACCAGTTATGAAATTTTATAATAATTTCTCATGTAAAACTTAAGCCAAACAAATTTAAAAATAAAAGTTATGAAATTCTATACCAATTTTCAAATAAAAACTTTTGCCAAACTTCCTTTAAATAAAACTACTTTATAAAATATAAATATTTAATAATTATCTTTTAAATCATAATACTAGTTAAACCTTTAAAATAATTTACTTATATAATTAACTTAATAAATATTTACTTTAATTTTTTTAAAACTACTAAATAATAATTTCTTTCGAAAACATTCTTTTAAAGCCACTTTAAAGACTCTAACTTATACTTTGAAATCTTTCTTTGAAAATATACTTGGCTTCTCAGAGAAATACATTTCCCAAGTAAATATAGCCATCAAATCATTTATAAATCCTTCTCGATTTATTTCAATTTAATTTACGTCCTAATTCCGTAAATTCCTTTCCACAATTTCAAAAATAAAACCACTAGTTATCTTTAAAACAATTTACCCATCATTTATAAATTCCCACCCTAAATTTATACTTCCAAATATCCAATGATATCTTATTTCACTTTATAAACCGAGTTTATAAATTCCATAATCCCATTCTCCTTTTCTAAACACATTTTCAAACACTAAATCAATTTCCAAATCGATTTTCAAAATTTACTCCATTTTAAAAATAAATTCCTTTACTTGCTCAATTTATTTCGAAACCCATTAATTCCATAATCACTTCTATATTTATGATTTAAAATCTTATTTAAAATCTAAAATATTAATTACATACTTAATTTTAAAATTCTCCCTTTATTTCTCTGAAACCATTTTAAATCCTAAATTTATAATAAATTCTTCAATATTTAAACAATACTACTTAAGTTCTTAAAATCCATTTATTTCAATTTATTATAAATCTTTTTCCCCATTCTTGGAATTTATTCGATAGGATTTCAAAAATCAACTTTAATCCTTTTCCAAATTTCTTCTTGTGATTTATCCAATTCTCTAAAATTATTTTACATAAAATTCTCTACTTTAATTTCCATCCAAATATCCAAAAAAAAATATATTTCTGATATCTTAAAATACCAAAATATATTCGGCCAAACCATAGCATTCAATAATTTCAATTACCAATACAATCAATCACAGATTATCAATAAATCGTATCACAGAAGTGAAATAAATTCAAACATTTGAGGAATCCAGTTGGATCCCTCCAAGTTTTTTTCCTTGCATCCACAGATGTTAACACAATATAAAATATCAATTCCAGTTCGAGGTGGAATATCGCAGTATATGGGGTCATCCGCTATTATGCGGGACGCATAGGGTCTCATCCACTATATAATGCGGTAAATCAATCACTCCAATATATATATACTATCATGTATAATATCACCCAGATAGATAATAAATTATTAACTCAAGCAATCCATCCAATAATTAAAATTTAGCTATTTAAATTACAGTAATCTAAATGAGTGAGATTAACTCACCTTTGATTTTTAATTTGCAAATCCGATCCACACCGGCTTCATTCTTCACGATATTGACCTTGTATAAACGATCCACGATTTATTACTATTTGAATCGAAAAATTTAATTTTCTTTTAATAGATTTATTTTAATTTTAACTAATAATTTAATTTAAACAAACAATTAAATGTTAAACTAATATCCCTTTTAAAATCTTTCAGTAACTAAAATAAATTATATAGGTTAATTAAACAAATTAATCATCATAAAACATTATTCTAAAAAAAACTGTAAGCTAATGCATGTATGTATATATAATTTTCTGGATTATTTACATTTATATACTTCTTTTCTGTAAATGATAAGATAGAAATTTTCTTACTGTATGTATATATATATATATATTAAGTTGAAAACAACATATAACTTACTGTGAAAATTTCCCATAAAACAGTTTATAGTTTTTAATTTCACATATGTATTTTTTTTCAATCTGTGTAAATGTTAAATCAAGTTTAATCGAATACCACACTGCCCATCGATCGGCTCAACGATAAAGCCTCTGGCCAACACCCTCATGCTTCACCTAAGCAATCATGCCCATGTCGCTGCCTCCCAATCAAACTCGAGCCCTAAGCACTTTGGCCGAATCACTTACCCTAGCCCATGCCACCACCGAGCCTCGCGAATCCCTTCCCCCAACCGGACCTCATCACCGTAGTCGCCGTGTGCACTCCCGCACCGCCCCACATCCCCAAACCTAATCACTGATGCCGCTCTCTCGCTCGCGAACTCCGCACTTTCCAAGCAAGCGTGTATCCCCTGCCGCCATTTGAGATGAAGGAAAGATGATTCGATTTAATTTTTTTTATTTAGATTCAAGTAGAACGAGAGAGTAGCCATGGATTTTAGAAGGAGAAATCGATTTTTCTTTTTATTTTCTTTTTCCCAATACAAAGGTGATCGGCTACGACATGGAACAGAAAGAAGGAGACACATGTTTCACGAAGAAGAACATGTGTTTGAAAAGGTAGATACGTGTTGAATCACAAGCTATAGTGAATTATTTGACTGGTCACAATATAAAATTTTAATTTAAATTTGAATTCAAACGTCTCGAAATCGAGCTACAAATCCCGACCTCCTATCGAAGAGTGCCGCCAGGCATTCATAATGTTATACCCCTATTACGAACATAATCGAAAAGGTTTCGAGTCCAAATTCAATCGTATGGAGAAGATAGCTTTTTAGACCTTATTATTATACTGAATTTTCGATTTAAATTTCAGCGTGTTTACTTACCGAACGACCTCACGATAACTTCAAACACTACGAAATTTGAATTCTGATAATAATACACTATTACGGATCCAATGGGACTGGTTTCATTAAATTCCGAGACTGTGCGTCGGAAGGCTATTTTTATATATTAATTTAAACGATATATTTTTAAACCAAACAAACTGCTTTTAAATTCGATTTTAAAAGTTCTATTACCTTCAGTATTGTTAATAAAAATTTTATAATCCTTTGAAATATTTTTAACAAGCCTAAAACTTCAAATTGCATATTTTACTCAATTCCCAAGTATTAGTCCAATAATTAAATTATCCAAAAATTAGTGATGTTTGAAATTCAAGTCAAACATTAACTGTTAATTATTTAAGATCAATTAAATATTCCAATTTCAAATATCCAAAATTCCGGGTCGTCACAAGATGGATCTTGAGTGTTGATTTTGGATGAATGGATGTTGTATTTTATGTCGTTATAAATTGCAAGTTCACCACGGGTTGAAATGATAAATACCCAAATGGTCTATAGATTAAGGAAAAATCGTTATCGGTTGAAATGATAGACTCGAACGATTTTATGTATTTTATTAAATTCAGGATTGCGGTTTGAAATGATATATAACCGTAAAATATTTAATTGCGGATTGAAATGGTAAATATCCATATCACTTAACCCTAGGGTAGAGAATAATATACGGACGCCGGATTGGTTAAATTAAATGATTTAAAAATCCTTAAATTTTTGAATTTAATTAAATGATATTGTTAAATAAAATTTGATTTATATAAATTGAAGTATTATCGGAAGATAAATTTTTGCGTTGAAATGTGAATTGGTTGAAAGAAAAGATTTGCTTTAAGAAATTTAATTGGAGTTTTAAAGCTAAACCTTGAAGTATAAATGAAATTCTATCGAAACTAAATTATTGAATTTGTTGAATATAAATTTGAAATCTTTTGAAATTGGAGTAATTTGAATTGATATTTGAACATGGATTGAAATTGAGATAAAATTCAATGGTTTACTGAAACTTAAAAATCGAAGGTTTGTAATTTGGTTTGTTGATTTAGAAATTGAAATTGGTCTAAATGCGTTGAAATGAAATGAATAGTTTAATTTGATATAAAATTTCAAATTCATATTTAAATATAAACTGTTTTTTAAATATATTATTTTAAAATTTCTAATTATTCAGATTTTCAAATCTATTAAACTATCTAACCAATATTAACTATATAAATTATTTTAATCTATTTTAAAATAATTTAATTTATTTTAATCTAATTAAAATATTTTGATTCATTTTAAATCTAATTAATCTATTTTAAAGTTACTTTAGAGTATGTAACTATTTAGAACTATTTTGACTATTTATAATTATTTAAACTATTTCTAAATTTCTAGACTAAGTAAAATGGAAGTGTTTAAATTCAATTCATTGGTTTAAAAGAGAGTAAGGTTAACTGGCGTTATGACCTAAGCTAGGATTTAAATGTTAGAATAAATTGAAAATGATGATTTTGAAGTAAGGATCTAACCTGTTTTGAAAATACGAATTTAGAGGAAATTATGACTTTTGAAAGTGAATATGATTTGAAAATGAATATGATTTGGAAGTGAATATGATTTGAAAGGGAATATGATTTGAAAGTGAATATGATTTGGAAGTGAATATGATTTGAAAGTGATTGTCACGACCCGAACTCGATGTCCAACAAACAACATCAAATTTGTTTCGCGGGAGCTTGCAACACCATTAAATGATAAATAACACAGCAGAAATAAAAGATGATATCACTGATATAACATGAATACAATATCTGTTACAATGATAATCATCAACATCAGAGAATATACAACACAAAATACAGCGGAACACGATACAATATGAAATAAGTCTTCTCAGAACATAATACTGCAACTCTGATGCAAAAAGCTCCAAAGACAAAGCTCCAAAACTCCTAGCTCGATCCACCATCAAGATAGCACTAAGCTAAGTGAGTCTCGTCCATATCCAAAAACCGAACTAGCTCCAGATAATCCACTGAATCTAATTATCTGAAAAACCAAACTCTAGACTTCCCATGTAGAAAAAATTTGAGCACCCAGAGTTTAGGAAATAAACAATAAACTCTGGATCAGTCATGGGACTGGTGTGAGCAACAAAAACAGTTTATCTTTAAAAACAAACAACGAAATATTTTAAAATAGATTCGCAATGCTTTTTAGAAATGAGACTACCATAAGGCCTCCCGCACACACACACAATGCAAACGCAGAATTGGAGGAGATTTCTCCTTATGATAGTCAAGGATGCTTGATACGCATTAAAAAGAAACATTTGATATTATTACTAGTGCATAGTGTATGAAAAATCATTTCGAAAGTAAAGATATAAATCTTAGCCAACATAGACATTTCGAACTATGCCTACTATAGCTACCATCCAAACAGTGGGGCGCCACCATAAATAGATGGCAGGTAATACAACTAATATCGTACAAGGCTCGTATTGGATGAATGGATTTTTCCAACAAATGGTCAGGCCAAGGAACTTCCCATCGCCACATGGAAACGCCTCTGGAAGGACGCCCCGAGAACCCAACTGGATCTCTGCCAAACAAGGCCGGCTACCCCCCTTCCCGGGGAATATACAAAACCTCAGACATGCCACTCCCGGTCCTTTGGGACCTTTAAACGAGAGCTCTCTAACCAACAACATCACATAGTAAATAATATAGTGTGTCCACATGAGTAAATATCTGGGCTCCATTCCATGATACTACCCTTTTCCAGAAGGAATGGTCATACCCTAGGGAAGCTATCCCTGAAAACCTTGCCGCATAATTCCTGTTTCGACCATTACCGGTTTGTGAGGCTCGACGAATTCTCGTCCACAAAGCCTCGCTTTGGTACAAAGCCATGCTTTGGGTCAACAAATGATCAAAGTAGTGATCACAAAGATAAATGATCAAACAAATGATCATATCACAAATGATCAAACAATGATCATTTCACAGCAACACTCAGCATGCCACATTACCAAGATGAGAATATATCGCTGATAACCTTCAACTACATAACCTCTGAGCTCGTATGTCTCAGAGAAGGGTGATAAGCTAAGAGAATAAATTTTCCGCCACCAACAGAAATATATTTGAAAGAAATTTGCTTTATATCTCAAATTGTAATGTTAGACATAACAATCCATACAAGTCTGTTCTGGGTTCGAACAGAACCGAAGGCACTTCCAAAGAAGCCCTTGCAAATCCGGGTATTCACAATCCCGATTGGACTTCCCATCACTTAGGGAATCTCTATACCGGAGCAACTCAGTGCAGAGACAATCGATAGGTCATCCTATCGTTCTCGCAAATACCCGGTCTTCACCACCGGTCTTCAAATGCTATCCATAACGACATATCACATATTCGGAATGGGTTATACGACCCAAAGGTCCTTTCCCGGCTAACCCGAATAGTGAGCGCAACATTTAAACATATGGATATGAGATTTCGATTAAGTCACAACTTAATAATTCCAAACTTTCTTTCAAATGGTTTAAACCAATTACCATTTCAAATCTTTTAAACAAAAAGATTTATTTCCCAAAGTTCACTCAGTTTCACAAAGATTTATTTACGGATTTCAAAACAATTTCCGTTTCAATTGAATTAATTTATTTAAATCTTTAAATCAAAGATTTATCTCATAGCTTTCAAAACTGTTTCCAAAGATTCATTCATAACTTGGAAAACTATTTTCTGTTTAACTTGAAATCCCTTAAATACAATTTGAAATTCATTTCTCATATGAAAGCTTTTTATCATTTAGAAACAATAGTTTTATTTTGGAAAAACCCCGATTCCATTTATACAAGTTAAAAACTTTAAGTTAATTCAAAATCCCAAAATAACGCTTTAAAAACGGTTTAAACCCCTATAACTTGTAAAGTCCTTTTTAAATCATAAATACTGAATATAGAATTCAATTTCAGATATTGAATTCAAATTATTCAGATTTCAAACCTTTATTAAGTTATTCAAAGTAACTTTTATTCTTAAAACACCTTTTCAAAAGCTTTTCATATTAAACTTAATTTATTTCCAAAACTATTTGAATTTAAAAATTCAATTTCAAAACTTATTTAAAAATCTGTGACTTAACTGATTTCCACGTGAAATCCATATTTGTGTGTATATAGTGTGGTCCAAGGATTTTACACAATAGTGCACAACATCAATCATCACAAATATATCAATATCGATAAGAGGTATAACCAATAACGCTTATCTTCATTCACAGTTTCATAGATAAAATAAATTTATCAATCACGAAGATTCATCATTACAATTCGATGTGGGTTTCGGATAACCAACTGGAATATGATTCCCTGTCGCATCGAAATTCAAATGTCGTATACAGGTCAAGGGTTTACAGAATAAAATCACCAATCATAATCCAGCACAGGGTAAATCAAATCTCACACATCACAATTTCAAAACAGAAATATCAATTCATTTTACAACAAATCAGATATCCTACATAATCCATAAGTAATCATCTTTAATTCTTATTGTGATAAATTCAATTAAAAATAATTTCTTGGGAATTAATTACTTAGCCCTGTATAATCAATCGTTAATTCATTATCAATTAATTACATACTTCATTTCAAATTAGTTAATTAACCAATAAATTCTTAATCAATCATTAAGTCTTAATTACTTAATTCCTTTATTCACTCTATTAAATTAATTACTTCATAATCAATTTATTTAACCTTGATTAACTATTTTTTAACCATAAATTAATAACTTTAATTATTAATTTATTTGCCATTAACTACTTAGTTAATCAATTATTAGTTCTTAATTAAATTCCTTAATTAATTAAATTGAGTAGTTGATTACAATTTACTTATCACTTAAACATTAATTAATTCAAACTCTAATTATAATTAAAATGAAATTATTCTTATTTACTTTCTAAAATAATTACTTAATATTAATTATTCACTAATTAACATGTTCAAAGAAATCTTCTTTAAACTTTGAAAATCAATTTAATATTAACTACAACTTTAAAAGTTAATCAATTTCATATTTAACTTAATTACTTGATTAAAAATAATAATTAGATGTTAAAAACTTTGTTGAAGCATTAACTAAAACAATGAAAACTTGTTTAAATTGCTTGACTTTAACTGTTGAACTATTTATTAAGTTTCAGTGTTTAAAACTTGTAGAAAACAAGTTGTTCAACTTCACACCTTTACAACATAATATTCCAGTTTAACAAAAAATCCGAGATTACCCGGATTTTTCTCGAGTAAACACTCGAGATTCCCTTGCATTTCCCCGAAGCAACTCTCTCCCTCACATATACTTCTTCTTCCTCTTTTTATTTTCCAGTTTAGAGTCTTAGTTTACTTCATTTTCAAACTATAGCAACAGGAAATATACTTGCATACACGAGTACGAACTCGAAGCGGCCAACCCTCCTACTCAAGAATCAACCCGATAAGCTTCATCTCCCCAAAACATTCGCACTGCAGCTGATACACGCCTACGTGGGTGCACGTGCACACGGCGGCGACACCACTCTGGCGAACTCCTTCATCGACGGCAAGTCTCAAACTACCCATATACTCGAAATCAAACTCGATTCAACGCAACAAAACCCAAAATCAAATTTCACCCATTCGTTCGAATTGCACTCGAACACACCCAAACCCAAACGCCTCGTCCCATCACGTGACGTCACCGGAGACAACGCCCTTCTGACCACAGCACCTCCTTCCATCCACGCAGCGTTCACCCTAGTCGCGATGGCCTTCGATCCCCCCCAGATTTCCCAATTGCCTCGCGAAGGTAGTCGACAAGTTTGAACACTTAAACCCTAAAGTGCTCTCGTCCCCTCAATTCTTGCAACAAAAAAATTTTGTTTCATTTTTCCTGGAACCATTCATGGCCGTGCTTGCCTCATGCCAAATTTTACCATTCGAAATTTCTTCAGGCACCAGAACTCGATCAAAAAGCATTTCCAGTTCGACTACGAATTGCTAATAAAATTCTTAACTAAAAAATCCCATTCTTGTTTTAAAAATATGATTTTTGAAGGTAGATTCAGATTATATAAGTGAATCAACAATTTATCATATTCAAATTTCAACATGATGATGTATATTGACTGTAAAACAAGATTCCCAGGGTTATTAACAAGTTAATTTAACTTAAATGAATCTTTTTAAATCATGAATATGTACCATATCAAACCATTTTAACACCAAGTCCTACTAATAAGTAGAATCAGAGAAAATGATTTTCTTTTTGAAGTTGTTTTTAGAGCCTGTATGTTACAGTGGCATATGCATACAGCCATACATCACATAAAATGCATTCAAACAAGCTACAATTTTTTCCATCTCATTCATCATCACTTAAACACAATTAAAATAGGAGATCGAGTTTTAAAGAAAATTTGCTCACCTGGAAACAAGATTTTTGAACAGAGGAAACTTTGTTGTTTTGAAAATTCTGCAGTTGATCTGCCTTTAACCCTGTTGCTTACTTTGTTGAATTAAATGATGATGCTTTTACTTCCTCTTTTTTTCTTTCTGGCTTTGCTTATTTTTACTAAACGAACTAAAATAGATATGAATGTGTATATACATATATAAAGAGGTTTATACAGATAGGTGCTATCTAGTATAGGCTTACTTCTTTTGCTTGAACATGTACTTCCTTTATTTAACTAAAGATCTTCTTTGTTTTGGAGGCTGAAAGGAAGTAGCCTACTTCGGCTGAGATGACATCAAGACATGCTGAGGAGATGTGGCATTTAATGCATGTGTCCTATTTTATTTACAACTTATACTATTTGTTATGTATGTATGCTCATATGTACTTGTGCTTATATAAAATTCATTTGATTTTATATTTTTGTTTGTTTGCAGTTTTTATTCACAAGCAAACTTCCTTTGCTTTCCTCTTGCTTGTCTCGGCTGATGCATCTTTCCTTGATATGCTTTTGTACATTATTATCTCCTTTGGTTTGTTTTTATATACTTTTGCATGTTGACTTGCTGATTTCCTTTTAAGTTCAAAGCCTGTATTTATGTTTTATTTATTTTTTATTTTTTTTCTTGTTTAAATTCTTCTATTTGTTGTTTTATGTTTTGTTTGATTTTTACTTACTTTATATTTCATATGTACTTAGATTTTCATTTGTATTTCTTTTGTTATTACACTATAGTTTTATTTTAAACATTTAATTTATAATTCAATTCAATTCATTCGCTTTGAGTTTCAATCCAATTTCAAAAGCCAATAAGTATACTTTTCTTATTAAAATTTGAAAATTTTAAACAAATCCATAATTTAATCCAAAAATTCAATCAAATTATAAATTTAAATTCATCTTCAAACTTGGGATCGTTACATATATGGTTTGAGAATATGATATTTTGACATCAATTACGAAATGATTTTTGAATGTAAAAGAATTCGGTGTGAAACAAGCGTTTGGTTGTTAAAGAGACCGGGATCGGATATTGCCATACTCTTAGCCAATAGCAAAAACCACTTTAACAATTGTGCACGTGATGGAGATTTTAGAAATGAAGTAGGATAGTTTGGTGAACGATTTCTGTATGAGGTATGACGTGACCTTGACTCCAGTGAGTCAGCTTAGATGTGACTAAAATCAGGAGACACGCCGAACCAAGTGAGGTCATTCTTTCTATCGGGCACACTTGTTCGATATTATATTCTAATTTTTGTGATAGTTTTGATGGCTACTCCTCAATTTTTGATTTGGGAGTTTGTTCCGAGGTGGGCGGTAGTAGTTGCTATGCGTTACCACCAGTCCGGATCCGCAAATGGTATATCTACCCTGGCATTTCCTCGTATGCCGTGTTCACATGCCCTAGCGTGCCTTTTACGAGTATGTTTTGTACCATACCTATGGAGTGCCCTCTGATAGCCCTCTAGTTTATGGAGGAATTACGGTACTATATAGACTATGGGAATATATGAAAATGTGTTAAGGGGGATATGGGTAATGCCTTATCGCTATTTTAATACTTTTACTTTGTTGTAGACATATTATAATAGCGTATTGTACTACATAGTAGATAGTTTAACGGATACTTAGGAGATGTGAATCCCGAACATCTCTTGAGCTATTTCACTCATGTTAGACACTGGATTGGAGGTGTCAAACCCCGTAAACATCTTCTGACGCCGTTGCACTCATGTTTACCGTTGGTTTAACTTACATAAGATCTTTTAGTTCTGACTTGAGTGTTTTGTCTTTTCAATTCGCTCGAGTTAGCCGAGCATTTCAGGATTGCAGAACTTATTTCTAGAGGGCGAAGACGAAGACTTGTACTGCTATTATTTATTATATTCCACTACATCACGTTGTTCCGCTGCATTTATTTGTTTATTCTTTTATTTATTCTTGTTGCTTGTAACTTTGATTCTATATTGTATTAGTATAATCAAATTTATTTATAAATAGTTTCATGAACTGTTATTAGATTATTATATGTTGTTATTCCGCTGCGAGATTCTGTATTTGTTTTATTTCTTTCTCTTTTTCTTATTTACCCCATAACAATCTGCCATTTTGAATGGTTTGAGTCCGACACGTGTGTCTACTTAAAATGTCCAAAAAGGCAGGTCGTTATCGTTGGTATCTATTAGCGAACTAACTATGCATTTGCAGTGTATTAGCCGAATAATATTCTGAGGGTTGGAACCTATTAGTTCATATGTTCAACTTAAAGGCAGTGTGTATTAATGTATTTTGTGTCGCTAAGTTCACTGTAGTCATATATTGTACATAAGATATAGTTCATATATTGGTCATTTCAGACATCAGTTTGAAAAGAGAATAATTTTCAAACTATGGTTAGATCCATGCTCAAAGATCTTTGCATGGTCAAGCTTTTTGATGGCTTTATATGTTGTTGTTTTTCAAGAAAATTTTATTTTTATTAGCCTTGTATTTTATTAGTATTACTATATTGTTATTGTTTAATTATAATTTCGATAAACTTCACTGCCACGTTTAAAAGATTATATACTATAACCAGCATTTAGCGAATTTATTATATATGTACTAATTCATAATTCATAAGCTTGCAATTCAGTTGATTTAAAGTTGAACTATCATAACCTAAACCTAAGCATTTACATGAGATTAACAAACTAAGATTTAAATTGGAAAGGATACTGTGTGTAGAAAGGCATACATTGGAGTATTGGTCTAGATTTGAGCTTACTCACCCTTCAAGACATGGTGCACTACTCTATCTTAACATGTTTGTTTATACATAGTACGATATATTAAATTTTAATGTGATATAATAAAATCTTTAGAGACTTAAATTTAAACATTTGTTATTTTATTAATGTAGAGTACAATACCTTTATACAATAAGCCCTAAATGATTATTTTTCACTAATTATCATTTTGCAAGATATCCGTACTCCCAATGGACTTTATTCAAGTAATATATCCATCGGTCAGGTACTTCACTTATAAACAAGTAAAGAATGTGATGATGCACTTACTTTCCCAATATTTTAGTGATATATGATATTCAAATTTGTAAGGAACAGCGGTTAGTATGTAGATTTTCCTGTTCCTAATCTCAGGATGAATGACATTTGCTTCCGTTCATAATCGCCACTTTTTTGGTACAAATCAATGTTACAACTTATCTCCATTTTTTTCAAATACAAATCACCTTGACAGCTTAACTATGGAACCATCCGTAGCGAGAAACAATAAAGTCCAAGTTTACTATTGCTTTCTCATAGTTTTTATGTTTACAAAATGCATGCTTCCTAGGTTAGGCATATAAGGATGCAACTGAGGTCGTTATCTTAGAAGATATATGGATTTATGACATAAGCTCTATGTATCTACATAGACTTATGTGTTGTATATAGAGTTTAAATAGGTAGTTAAATGAAACATTATTGTAGACCATTATTTTCATGCTATACTGCTAGCTATTCTTGCTAAAATGAAATGTTTTGAATCTAACTAATGCAATCAATATGCTTGCTTTCAGACTATATATTTTTGCTTATTAACTCTTATAAAACATACTCTCTAATACCTAAAAGATAAAAATGTATATTGATCAGTTTCAAAAAAGATTATGGTTGAAATTGAATATCTAAAGCATAATCTCTGAAGTAAACATAAGTTTGCATCACCGATTCTTTGCAATTCATAACTTGGTGCAGGCGATACAAGAATCATTAAGAGAGAAAGGTTAACGTTATTCATGGTCTAGTGATATAGGTATCTTTGCATACTAAATGTACTGTTTTGTTATAGGTCCCCTTTTCATTAGTTGCCCTAATATATTTTTTTATATTTTTCAAATATTATTTAGATATACCTTATGGTCGGTACCACTAAAGCTTAGGAGAATATATCAATGTAATATATAGATTATACTCTAGATGCTGTACCTATTTACTTGGTACAGTAAGGTCATTTAGATAAGCTCATTACGCGTGCATATATGTACGTATATATGTAATGGTGAAGAATACATTAATACAAATATCTAATATTACACAAAAACCTATTTTCTTGATAATAGGTGTACACTTTTATCGTAAGTATACGGCTTTGTCATCTGCATACTCTAACAGTGTTAATATTACAAGTTATATAGTAATAGAAAAATCCCCTTCAATTTTGGATTTAATAAAAATATTTTGTCAGCTAAACTTCTCAAGTTATTATGAGGTTAGGATTTATTTTCCATAGGTGGTGAATAATATTCCGCTAAATAAAAAGGTAAGCGATAATTTCTTCATTTTTAATGCTTGGGGTTCATTCATTTTTTTGTGATAAAAATATGCAAGATTTCATTATAACCGTGTTCATCATAGAACATAACTTTTTATGGAGCCAATGTTTTACCAAAATTAACTCTAATTAAAAAATAGTGGTGTCAAACGAAATGATAAATAGACAAATATCTGGGTAAACCTCATTACCATGTCGAGGAAAGATTTTCGTTTAACTATACCCTCGGTTTGGTTCATGGTGCTCTTTTTAGTGCATCTATTTGCTCATGGAATTCTTTTTGCATTTTAGCTAGATAAAGTTAACGCATGATTGTAACTTCTTGATGAAAATCAAAAAAATATCGAAATAAATTCGTTTTTAATTCATTATCATTTGATCTTTTTCCCAAGTAGATTCAATAACATTCATGATTTTGTATAACAGGAGTAATTATTGCTTTGGTATACTTTATCATTGTATTCATTTTAAAGTGTTAATTGGCAATTTTTTCATGCAATGTAGTATGTACACTATACGCAACTGTTTGCTCATCAGCTATCGATGCATGGTATGAAGTTAATACAGAACCGTGATATTATTATTATCCATAAATGAAAATTTTGTAAAATTTATCATGAATTTGTAATATGTCTATGATCTAGAAATGAAAAAAATATTTCTCTACATAATTCCACATAATATCCATTTAATGTTTTGTTTGAATTTGCCTATTTAATGTTTTTTCTGATATTCGAGAACGTGCACAATTACAAATCATATTAAACAAATATCATATTCACATTTAGCGACCAATGGCAACTTCTTATGGTAACTGACTGCACAGTTGTTGATTTACATACCTATAAACATCGTAAAATGGGGTAGGAACATGTATTTGGTTATTGACAACATTAAGCAAAATCCAGCTAAAAGTATACCTTATGATGATATTGAAGTTTTTGTTACACCTTCATTAATTGGCTGAAGGTTTTCATTAGGAAGCACCGAAGCAAGTGGTGTCATTTTATCAAGAATGATTTCATTGAAGATGGAAACTGTGACGACCCGGAACTTTTAACAATTTAAACTGGAATATTTAATTGATTTTAAATATTTAAAAGTTAATTTTTAACTTGAGTTCAAATATTATTATTTTTTAGCAATTAAATTTTTGGAATTAATTACTAGAAATTGGGTCAAATGTTGAATCTAGAGTTTTAAGCCCCTTAAAAATAATTTGAAGGCCTATAAAATTTATACAGATGATACTAAAGATAATAGAATGGTTAAAATTTAATTTAAAGGTGATTTGTTCAGTTTTAATAATATATCGTTTAAATCGATATTTAAAAATAGCCTTTCGGGGCATAGTCCCGGAATTTGACGAAACCAGTTTCATTAGATCCGCAATATTGTATTATTATCGGATTTCAATTTTCATAGCGATCGGAGTTGTCGTTTGACCCTGGCAGCTCAAACCGCATAGAAGCTATTTTAATCGATTTAATCTAAAATTTATCGTTCACTTTCGTAACTCGTGCACATGATCATTAGACTCCAAAACATGTTCCATTGTGCTCGGAACATGGGTAAAACTTTATAATCGCGTAGCGGCACTCCTTAAGAGGAGTTTGAAATTTTAAGTAGCAATTAACGAGGCATTTTGGAAGTTTTATAATATAATAAAATTTGAAGTCAACTAGTCTAAGATATTTTTATTAACAAACACTCGTACTCAAGAAGCCATCCCCAAATCTATATTTCATCTCCGTCTCCCTCTCTAACTTTCATACCGAATCGAAAAAAGGAGAAAAGATCGAAATCAAAACAAAAGAAAATGGCCGATGTCTTTCTCCTATCCTTCCCTTTCCTCTCAAATTCAAATCGAGGGCCGAACGAAATTAGTTTGTTCATCTAAAAAAAAGGGAGAAGGCTCACGATTGAAATCGCAATCTCGTGTGGGCTAGGGTTACGGCGTGGGCTGCGTAAGGAGGAGCGAGACTCGATGGAAGGGCTCGTGTGGCTGCAGAGTTGATTCGCGATGGGTGGCGATCGCGATTGGGGCCAGCACAGCGCTTGGATTGGAAGTGTCGTCGTATGCTCGCAACGTGGATGGAGGGTCGATTTGGGGTATGCGAAGAAGAGGTTGTGATGGATCGAGTTCGGCGACGTGAAGGTGTGCGACCAAGGCTATGGAGCGGCGTTCAATGGTGATGCGAAGAAAAGTGGAGTTGGAAGTCGCGCGAGGCATGGAGGCAGCGAGGTCAAACATCAGAAAATCCAAGGCAATATTGAAATGGGTTGCAAATAAACAAAGGTGAGTTAATCTCACTCTTCTGGATTTTTATTTAAATTTAAATGGTTAAATTTAAATGATTGGTTGAATGGTTGAATTGTTTGATGTGCTATATTATAAATAGTAGTATATAGTATATATTGGAGTGATTGATATTCTATGATGAATATTATTGATAATTGGAATATTGAATGTTGTGGCTTGCTTGAATATTTCGGTACCCTAAGTTATAAAAATATATAAAATTGGGCTATTGAAAGAAATATAAGGGTGAATTTTGGAAGTGAATAATTATAAAAAAAATATAATTAGAATGAATTGGAAAGAAATAAAAGTGATATTTAAAAACTGAAGTTAAATTGTAAAGTAAAGATTTAAATCAAGTTTTAAATCAAAGTTAAATCTGGAATTCAAGTTAGTGAATCTCGTTTTTTTAACAAATAAAGTTTTTAAATTTAAATTTTTTTAACGACTTGAATGTTAAGTGCATTTTTAAATTGATTTGAATTAAAAATGAATTTGGTTTTAAATTCCTTTAAACTTCTTTTATAAATGAGTAATTAATTTATTTAATGAAGTAAATAAAAGGATAGTTAATTACAGGTTGAGATTAATCAAGAGTGATTAATATTGCGGTTTAATCAATGTAATTAATTTAGATTAGTATAAATTAAAATGATTAGTGATATATGAGAAATTAATTAATATAAGTAATTAAGGATTAATGTAATTAATTATAGATAATTAATGTGTGAAGTAATAAAAATTTATTACTGTTTTGGTTAAGAATAATTAATTTGTGTAATTAACTAAAGATAATTACTTGAATGTAATTGAGGGATAATTAATCTAGGGTGATTAATTGAGATGGATAATTAAGGGATGATTAATTGATTGATTTGAAATTAATTAATGACAAGTAAAGGAATCTAAGTGATTGAGATTAGAAATTCAATTAGAATTAACTAAATTAATTTTGGTAGTGATCAAGCTTTGCTTATGGATGATTGAATGGTATTGGATGCTTTGAATGATTTGATAACTCTGATATCAAATGTTGTATATTTCATTTGGATAACTTGGGTTAGGATGACATGAGACTCGAAGAGACCGAGGTCGGGTATTAGGAAATACCCGAAACCACTTCGATTTTTTATAGATTAATATGCGAAATCTATAGGCTGGAATGAAATAGTTTAGGTGAATTAGACTATTTAATCTAAATTTTGGTACTTAGAAAATTAATGTGTGAAATAAGTGATGTCTATAACAAATTGTGAATTTGTAAATTAATACGGGTTGCCCCGGGTTTTATTTAAGTTGTATGCTATGTATTCCATGTTAGATGGGTTTACTCACGCTGGTTTCCAGCCTGACCTGGGTGTTACTTTGATGTAATGCTCGGGTCAGACCGAGTATTACAGATTTTTAAGTAAGGACGTTCTGGAGCTCATGAGGCGAGCTAGATGGCAGGATGGTATGGAGTATTTCCACTATAATATATTTCTGATTATCTGAGACATGTTGATTTGTATATGTCCAGTGTTTGAGTATGTGTGCAACTTTGATATATTAAAATGTAATCGACGGAATAGTATTCCTTTGTAAACTGCTATTATTTATTATTATATTTAATCCGCTGCGAATTTGAGATGTTGATGTTTCTGACCTTCTTCTTCTTCTATCTCTTTCTTCCTTTTTCCTAACTATATGGAATTTTCGGGATCGAAAACACCGGGTCGTTACAGTTGGTATCAGAGCTGAAAGGTTAAGCGCGAACCTTGGCTCTGGCGGGGATTACTCCTTAAATAGAGTCTGTAGTACTCTAGGGTGAGTTGATTATATATATATATATATATATATATATATATATATGAGAGCGTACTTGTTATTTAGTTATATAAAGGTTTTAAATGATTTTATATAAAAATATATTTTGATATATAAAGCAATATTTCCTTCTAATAAATATTAAGGTGATTGGTTGTTAAATTATTGGAATTAAATTAAGAAGTAATATAATAAAACCAAATTGAAATCTTGAATTGGAATTAAATTAAGTGGCAATAGAAATACAACCAAATTAAAATTAAATGAAGATAAGTTTGAAATGGATTCAGAATTAAATGGGTTAAAGAGATAAGTTGATTTGATTTAAAGGATTAAATCAACATGAATTTAACTCGAATTTATATAATTCGAGATGGTTTAAATTTGAAATTTGAATTGGATTGAAATGATTGAAATTGAAGTGGGTTCAATTGATATTTGTCCAAATTGATTGGAATAATTTGAAATTATAATTAAAGTTGAGTAGGTTTAAAATCAAATGGAATTTGATTTGAATTGGGAAAGAAATCAAGATTGATTCAACTTGAATTTGGGTTAGATCAATTTCAAACTGGAAATTGAAGTTATTTAAATTGGAGTTGGGTAAATTTAAATGGGAATGGAAATTTAAATTGAGTTGTTTGGATATGGAGGTTGGGAATTGAGCAGTTGACTCTAGACTATTTTTAAAATAAACTGTTTTAGTACAAATCTATTTTTCCAAGTTATTTATTATATATACAACCTTTCTTATTAAACCCAAAACTATCTTATACTTATTTTATAACTACTTTTGGAATTAGTTAACTATTTTGTAAATGTTTTATAAACTAATTACTTTTTTTCAACTGTTTTATAACTAATTACTATTTTAAACTATTTTGTAATTATCTAACTATCTTATAACTATTTGACTATTTTCCAACTATTTTATAGTTAACTACTTTACATCTATTTTACAAACTAATAATTATTTTTCAACTACATATCTATTTTTAAAAAAAATTCAAGCTATTTTCTACATTGAAGTCGGTCAGAGTGCAAACTGTTTATGGTTAAATTACCTAATTGAGATAAGAATTAAAGTGATAATCCAAATGGGATTAAAGTAATTGTAAATAAGTGAATGAAAATTTAAGCGAATGTGAATAGAAAGGGAATTGTTTTGGCTAATAAATCAATGAGGATAGATACGTGGATGTATGTATATTATTCTATTCACATAGTGATTTGATCTGGATTCGAGCATAGAATTTCGAGATAGTTATATCGATCCGAGTTGGGATTTTTCACTCGATTTTCGACGACGAACCTGGATATGGATTGTTGATTGGTTTTGGATATTCTCTATCATAGTTATGGCTATGCAAGGAGAATGACGGTTTCTGATCAAGAAACCAGATCTGTGACCGCACTAGGAAGTCGGGTGGATGATACTAGTACGAAAGTGTAACTGTGTGATCGAGCGAGCGATCCGATTGGTATAGCGTAAGGATGATATGTGTACATCCTACGGATTTGAATGAAATTGATATTGAAACTTGTGAATAAAAAAAAATGTGAAATGATTTCTTTTGAAATGAAAGTATATTTTGTGAAATATACAATGGATAAAAGTGAAAGTTAGATATTTTATATGATAAGTAAGATGGAAACAACTTTACATATATATATATATATATATATATATATATATATAAAAGAGTAATCAAATTTGAATATTTGATTTTGAATAAACAAAGTTATATATCTTAGTTATATAAGATAAAACTCCCCTTGTTGAATCTATAGCCAGAAGAAAATGGGTTTTTTGAAAATATTTGAAGTATAAAAAGGGTTTTATACAAGTTTGAAATGAACCAAAGATGTTTATCAAGGAATATATATAGATCTATATATATAAAGGATCTTATGAGGATTTTGGAAAAAGGTTTTGGGAACCTTTGGATTTGGAAAGGCTTTTGATTTTTGGGTAAAATTAATATTGGAATTTGGAAAGCCTAGCTTGAGAATTATCGATTTTGGGATAATCGATTTTGAGGAAAAGGAAATTTATATGAGATTCATACTAGGTGTATGATTTGGAAGATACTATATGTGTATAGTATAAAGTGTTTTGATAATGGCTCTGGGGAAAAAGCGCTCCCTTGAAATGAACTTCTCAGGAGTGCCATCGGGTGGTGCTGCCTTAAACCTTTAGGGGTGTTCTAAAGTTGATCCTGTGAGGAGTCTGGACAAAACTAGTTCCTGAGGATTATGAGTAGTGTGTAGCGAAAGTCGAGGGGCGCTGATGCCTACAGAGGCATTTGGGTTATTCTGTGACGATAGTGTAACTCGATGTCACGGCGATCTACTACAGACCATAGCGAAAGTCGTGTGTGCCGCTAAGAGCCAACAGTCTACATTTGATTTTATATCGGTAGACTGCGACCTATGGTAACATAGCGAAAGTCGTGTGTGCCACTGAGAGCCAACAGTCTGCATTTGATTTTATATCGGTAGACTGCGACCTGTGTAGGAGTGGAGAAGTTTCATTTCGACGGCGAAAATCGAGGGCGCTGATGCCTACAGTTACATGGACTTTTCCTACGATGGCAACGTAACCCTGGAATGTAAGTGCGATCTGTTGTGGGTTCCATGGCGTATACGAGGAGCGCGGAGTGCCTACACTTACATGGACTTTTGCTGCGATGGCAACATAATTCAGGATGTAACTGCGACCATGGATGGGAGTGATGATTTCCAGAGCATTCTCACCAAGATATTTCCTCTATTTTCAAAAACTGTTTTCTATATTTTTAATAAAATTATTTTCCCAAGTATTTTCACTAGGTGTTGAAACAGGCTTACCAAGTACTTATAGATTTTCAGTCCTACGCCCGATCAACATATGACCGAATTTTTATGAGAACAAGGATGGACTGGTTGAGACATCGAGTTATAAGAAGTATTTTTATGAAAAGCTATTTTAATAGTACTATGTGAATTTAAAAGCAATTCTAAAATTTTAAAATAAAAATGTTGGAATTTTGGAAAATGAAAGAAATCTAAACTGGAATTATGAAAAATTTTGAATTCAGGGAAATTTAACGAAGTGATTTTTTGTAGCAAAAATCGAATAGTGAATTAAAAGTTGGAAGTAAGCTAATTAGCTAAATAAATTATTTGATAAAGTATATTAATAAAATTTAACCCGGTTAAATAAATAGATTGTAAGTTAATAATGGAGTTTGGAAATGAACTCGAATTATAAACAGAATTCTGCTTGGATTTGATGATGAATTAGAATAAGTAGAGAGTTGTTAAAATAAAATGGAAATTAAATTATAATAGACATGGTATGAGTTGCAAACAAAACCCAGGTAAGTAAAAATAAATTGAGAATGGCTTTGTATTAATAAAATAAATTCGAAATGAATTAAGTAGGTGAATTAAAAATTTAAAATGAGGTGAATAAATGGGTTAATTGAATTAAATAATAAATGGATGAAGTCTGATTGAATAAAAATTAAATCAAAGTTTTAATTGGAATTGGGTTATCAGAATGAACTTAAGTTATGAGGCATATTAATTTGAAGTAAAATTACTTAAGTCAATAAAAGCTTGGTTTTGAGTAAGAATGGAAGACCATTAAATAAAAGTTTGGGTTAAATTTATATGGAAAATGGATATTAATATAAGCATCGAATGTTGTCAAGCTCAATGAAATAGTTTTAAAATAAATCCAATGCGGAGATGAAATGAAATGCAATGAATGGTTGGTGAATAAATTAGAAATGAAATGGAATTAAATACAGAATGAGTTGGAATTAATTTGAAGTAGTTATAAACTAAAGTGGATACTCTATTAAGCGAATATCGTCGAATTTGAATAAAAATAGTTGTCGTTCGATGTAAACAAAGTAATTAAAATTCTATGAGTTGATAAGGGTTAAATAAATTGATTTTAGGATCAATTGAATTGAATATGGCTTTGGATTAAAAATAAATTGAATTAGCTTTAAATCATTTAAATCGCTTGTGGAAAGCATTTGGTGCTTGTTGCTTATGAAATGCATGTGTCTAGCTATTGAAAGTAAGTGAAATGCTAATAAATTTTCTGTATATGGCACTTACATATTTAAATTGAGTAAGTATAGGTACCTGAAGGCCGTTTGGCTGGATTTGGTTGCGCTAATTGCTAAAATAATAAGCCGCTTGCTTAAAATGCTAAATAAAGGTACGCCTACGCAATGAAAATAGGAAATATGAACTGTTTTGTTTTTTCGACTGGGTGGGTCGATGTATATATATTTATATCTCTTGTCAAATTGAAAAGCTCCTCCGTATAAAGGAGACTCTACCAAAATTTTCCAAAAATTTTGGGCGTTAGAAAATTTTTGAAATTTTTTGGAAAGTTTTTGTTAGCGACAAAATGATTTCAAATTTGAAATTGAAATAAATTAATGGATAAAACTAATTTAAAATAATGGTATGAGTAAGTTATAAATGAAAGATAAAATTCAATGTTCAGAGTTGAAGATAAATTAATTCATATGAAAATGGGAAAAACTAATTTGAATAGAAGTAAATATGAAAACTTCTGTAACGAAATGTATAAAATGATTCTAAAAGCTATGATTGGATATTATTGCTAAGTAGGATATACAGGTATTATAAAGGGAAAGGAAGATTGGTTTTGATTTTAGGAGATAATTTGAATTGCCCGACTAAAAGGTACGTGTTTAAATTTCTGTATGAAATTTGATTGGGTTTTTGATCTAGCCACTTGGCGTTTTGTTTTCTTTTGAAATTTGGGGGCCCGTAGAGGCATTTTGTAGTTGTACCGAGCTAGCCGTGCAAAGGAGACTATGGCAAAAAAATTCGAAAATTTAGGGAGTTAGAAAATTTTTGAGAAAATTTTGATAATTCAAAATTTGGTTTTAAATTGAAATTTGAATGATTGAGCAAAAATGATATTGTTTGAAAACTGTGGGAGAGTTTGGGAAGTTAGTAAGAATGATAATGGGTCTTTTATAAAAAGATAGCTGGTAAGATGTTGAACTGTTGGTTTTGGGGGAAAAGTAAACGGGTATTGGACCATTCTTCCTAACTAGTAATTTCGGGGACGAAATTCTTTTAAGGGGGAGGAATGTGACGACCCAGAATTTTTAACAATTTAAATTGGAATATTTAATTGATTTTAAATATTTAAAAGTTAATTTTTAACTTGAATTCAAATATTGTTATTTTTTAGTAATTAAATTTTTGGAATTAATTACTGGAAATTGGGTCAAATGTTGAATCTGGAGTTTTAAGCCTATTAAAAATAATTTGAAGGCCTATAAAATTTATACTGATGATACTGAAGATAATAGAATGCTTAAAATTTAATTTAAAGGTGATTTGTTCAGTTTTAATAATATATCGTTTAAATCGATATTTAAAAATAGCCTTTCGGGGCAAGTCTTGGAATTTAACGAAACCAGTTTCATTGGATCCATAATATTGTATTATTATCGGATTTCCATTTTCGTAGCAATCGGAGTTGTCGTTTGACCCTGACAGCTCAAACCGCATAGAAGCTATTTCAATCGATTTAATTTAAAATTTAATGTTTACTTCCATAACTCGCGCATATGATCGAATTAGCCTCTGAAACATGTTCCATTATGTTCGGAACGTGGGTAAAACTTTATAATCGCCTAGCGGCACTCCTTAAGAGGAGTTTGAAATTTTAAGTAGCAATTAACGAGGCATTTTGGAAGTTTTATAATATAATAAAATTTGAAGTCAACTAGTCAAAGATATTTATATTAACAAACACTCGTACTCAAGAAGCCATCCCCAAATCAATATTTCATCTCTGTCTCCCTCTCTAACTTTCATACCGAATCAAAAAAAGAGAAAAGATCGAAATCAAAACAAAAGAAAATGGCCGATGTCTTTCTCCTATCCTTTCCTTTCCTCTCAAATTCAAATCGAGGGCCGAACGAAATCAGTTCGTTCATCTAAAAAAAGGGAGTAGGATCGTGATTGAAATCGCAATTTCCGCTGTAATATATTTCTGATTATCTGAGACATGTTGATTTGTATATGTCCAGTGTTTGAGTATGTGTGTAACTCTGATGTATTGAAATGTAATCGACAAAGTAGTATTCTTTTGTGAACTGTTATTATTTATTATTATATTTAATCCGCTGCGAATGTGAGATGTTGATGTTTCTGATCTTCTTCTTCTTCTATCTCTTTCTTCCCTTTTCCTAACTATATGGAATTTTCAGGATCGAAAGCACCGGGTCGTTACAGTAGACAGACACAATGGTAAGATAATATTGGATTTGAAGAGTTGAATTTTTTTTCTTCTTAACTATTTTAACTTCATGCTTCAGGTTCGCTGAGATGCATGCATTCATAACTAATAATTACTTATAAGATATTGTGTGGATTGAAAGCCATTTTAAACTTAAAATACTTTAGTTAACGTGTCTATAAAAAAAATTACCTCACTGATACTACATTATTTATTTCATATAGCAGAGTAATATGATGGTACGAATTTCCATTATGTGAAGAGGATGGAACTTCTGTAAGGAATGGAAGTAATATTTTCGGCATAAAAGGGAGTGCTTGATTCTGGTAGATTTATAACAGTCCTTTTTTCTTTATAAAAATCCATGAATATTTATATGATCTTTTATTAACATCCAACTATTTACTAATATGATAGATGGGAAAGAATATGGTCATTGAAAATTCAGTTGATGTACCTATAAAAAGCAGTAGATGTTGATATTTGTCCATTCATAATTATCTACTTGTCGTTTCTATTGCCTTTAAAATATTGTAGCATATATGTACAGCTTTTTGAATACAATGCAAATCCATTACTTCCCTAATCTACTTTCTAATGCAAGTTTCATTAGGATGAATGGTTGACTCAACCTGCAATCTCTTTTCTATACCTTAATTAGTAGCACCATGTTTTAAGTTTATTGTAAATATTTTTTTGCGGCATCTAATAATTGAATAGTAAAATATTTCTCTGTTTCTTCATATCCTATGGTTATATATTAGAAGGACAGTAAGTTCTATTATTTTTTAGAACTGTTGTTTTGCAGAATTGTAAACCCTGCAGTTTTCCCTTTGGAAATTATATAAATTTTTCTTGCACATGCCGTTTTGTTCACCATTTCTATAAAATGTAATGCATGCCACATGAATCGTCGACTTTTTTGATATCAAATTAGTGTTTCTAAAGTGGATTTAAGTGCTCTATATTGATTGATAATATATTTTACTCCACTTCACATTACCCTTTAATTTGTTGTTTGGAAAAAATATTTCTTGCACACATTTCCTATTCTATCTATTTTGAAATCTTCTTCCAACTATATATTCTATCATTTGTTTTTCAATAGTTGACTATGTTGGTATATAAATAGTTTGAAGTGGGTTTCATATAAACTATTGGTAGCATAGATTTTGCACTAAAAGTTTCAGTTCACTTGATTTGAAATGTATTAACTCTTATGTAAAGAACAAATCCAACATGTTCATTAGGCACCTCTTCAAATAAAAATTATTCAACCTTTTTATTAAAACGCCAAACAAGTGTCAACTAAGAATGCTTTATACTTTTTTCTATCTTATTTGAATATTTATCCATTATTCCCATCTTTTTACATTCGCCCTTTCTGCAATGACTATGTAATGCACTGTTAAGACATTTACTACACTTAATTAGACATAATCTCGATTCATGACGTGAATATTTTGTTTTGTATGTCGAATGTTCAAATATACTTATTAAATATTTGTTGTTAAATTTCATTCTCTAATTTTGTGTTCAAACTATACAGTCACGGCCGTTGAAGTTCAAAACCTCAGCGGTTAACCACTAAATTTTTATAGGGTTGGATATGTCATCAATGGCCTCTACTGCATCAAAAACTGTCTTACGCCTCTACCACTAATTGGCTTTGATTGGATCACATCCTTGCTTTTAAACATGTTAGGATTGATAGTGCCTTAATGTTATTTTTCCCCTTTAAAATGTCCTACTTTCGAATCATCCGTTGCTTTTTTCCAAACAATACATGCAAAAAAACATGTTACTGAAGTTTTCATTTTGACGTTCTTGGTTTTTTTATTCATTGTTTTTCAATTTGTTGTATGGATTTGACAAAAGATAATCTTATTTGATTCACTTAGAATCATGCTTGCTGACATATGAAGTATAATGGCATGTAAGGTATATTATACTTCATTTCAGAAAAATAGGTTGGAACCATCCTTCACTATATTTAAGACATTTATATGAATTTGACAAAATATCTCATTTTATACTTCAGCAAACAGTATGAAGCTACAACATAGGAGGTACTTTTTAGTTGTCGCTGATCGGTTTTTGTTGTTGCAATGGTTCGTCATCACCTGATACCAGATGGGTAATAGATTGATACATATGATGTCTTGCATGTGTAAATAAAATTTTCATGCTTGCATAATTTCAAGTTATCAAGAAAACATATGTTTATTTCCTTTTGTATAATCTTCGCAACAAATCATTATTTTCCAAAAATAGACACTCTTATATGGTATACGCAAGGATTAAATTTAAATATATAGTATGTTAATGAACTAATATTAAATTGGGTTTTCATGCCACTAAAAAGGTGATTTTGCAATGTTAAAGAAATGGTTATCAACTATCCATGTGCATAACACAGCTTTTTTCTATTAAGTAACAATAAATTAGTTTCAAAATATGCTTTCTAACTATTTTGCGTCACTAATTTTTGCGTTACCAATTTTATACAACTTCTTTCGCCAACCCGTGTGTGAAGCATGGGTTCGCACTAGTCATTACAAAAAGGACTTACCACCTCTTTTCTCACTAATGCATTAACCATCAAATGTAAAATCTAAAGCATGGAAAATAAGCACCTCTTATTTTACATATTTTGTTAATTTGAAAAGTAACATAATCATTGCATAACCTCCTTTCATCCTAAATGCTTATGTACCCAAAGGTCTAATCATGCATGGAAAAGGAACACTTTTAATATTAATTCTTATTTAACAAATTTAAAAAAAGTAAACCTAAATTGATTTCAAATCACAATAATGAGATGTTACTAAAATGCATGAAAAATGAGCAAAAGTTATTTTAGCATTTTAAAGTGTAAGAAAAAGAGGCAACCATCATTTCACAAGTACAAAAGTCAAATCATACTTTTAAAAAATGGTTTAAATGTAAAGTTGTGACATGACTAGCAAGGGTATTTTGGTCTTTTAGGGTAAGGGTAAAAAATCATTTACCATGCAAAACTCACCTATAAATAAGCATGCATACCTTCCATTCTCTTACACTTCATTCTCTACTTTCTCTTCACTTTCTTCATCCTTTCCACTCCCATTTTCATGGTTTCCTATCTTAATAAAAATTGTGCCAAAATTATTCCAAAAATAACACGAAAAGATATATGAAACAAACCACATCCTCTCCACCTTCTAAAACCTAAGGCAACCACCTCCACAAGCCAAGGCCTTGCTCTTCCACCCAAACAAGGCTAGGCCATACCCTCCATTTAAAATCCCATAGTGACATAATAAAAAAATGAGAGAGGAAAGGACAGCGGCAAAATTCTAGACGTTCGAAAATAGCACGTTAGTTCGAGAGGCGCGTGTCTTACATAAAAGATTGGAGGAGTGGAAATAAAGGTGAGAAAATTCTCACCACTTTTAAAATATCATATTTTAATTATGTTATAATAATCATCCTATGACATGTGCAAGTACACACCCCTTTGAAATGTTACTATGGATGTTTGGATATGTTTGTGTTAGGTTTGAATAGTTGCAAGTGTTTATTGTTGTGATTATTTATCATATTAGTTTGTGTATGGACCATAACTATGTTAGTAATAAATGTTAAACTTGGTTATCCTCATTATGATTAAGTATTCTCTTTATTAAATAAGACCATAATTTGGTGATATGATATACTTCGGAAAAATAAGTCTCTTTTTAATTGAAATTGAAATTAAAGTGGAAATAAAAGAGAATTTGAAATTAGAAGTGAAATTGGTTTCGAAATAGAAAGTTAAACTAAAATTGAGATGAATATGAAATGAAATCAATTTTTAAAATTAAAATTGAGATTAAGGTTGAAATTTAAGTTAGAGTTCGAATTAGGTTTGAAATCTAAGTATTAATCGAGTTTAATTTGAAGTTAGAATTGAAATTGGATTTAAAATTTAATATTAAAATAATAGTAATAAAATAATTTTATAATATGGAAATATTGAAAATACATTAGAAAAACTTTAAAATGTGAAAATATTGATTCAAAATGATTTGTAATAATTTTATAAATAATAAAGTTCAATTTGAATAAATTATTTCAAGTATTGAAACATAAGTTAAAAACTAAGCGCATCGCGCAAAGGTAGTTCGCGATTTCACGCCGAAAAGTTCAAATGAGTGCGTACGGTGGTATATAGCTCGGAATAATTCGAGATAAGAAAATTCCGGACTATTATATACATACCTTCTAAACGAGAACGAAAATCAAATTTGTGTTAAGTATATTTTGAAATATATCCAAATCAATTATCTAGAAAAATCACGCTAGTGCAGTTAAGCGACCAAAACGAAAAATCCGTTTAAATGAACGTTTTTAATTATGGAAAAATATGGATGAATTTGATAAATCTATTTAAATAGTTTAAAAGAACTCAAAGTGAAAAATATGAATTTTAAAATATTAAAAAGTTGTTTAAATCAAAAAAGCTTATATAACACTTTCCGTAGCACTTTTATGCTATGAATTCTATAACTTTTGGAATATGAGTTTAAATGTAACGATTTTTTCTAGAATCTATTATGAATTTTTTAAAAGAAAAATTAAGTTTTTAAAAGATAATTTGTAATCGTTATGATCAATTCTAAAATAAAGTTGATAACTGAGTATGCGGAAACGATTAGTACATTTTGTCCCGCTTGTGAATAGAACAAGGTGTTTAACTAAGGTTAGGGATGGAGCACCAGTGCCCTGAACTTACCTGGCCTATGTTTTCTTTTCTTAGGCGAGGGGTGGAACAGATCGAACGGAAAGCCCGGGTACTCAAAAAAGATTACATAGATTTTTCCAAAATAAAAGAAAATTGAGATATTATCCAAAGAAAAAGAATTAATTAACTTAGAATTTCTCTAAGACAAAATCAAGAGATTTTAAAGTTAGCCGAGAAGAATTCAAGTGAAAAGGGACTTAATAAATCCTGTATATTCATATTCAACTTTTATCAATAATTGGATATCGAAGGAACCGACGTCGGATTTGGGTGATTCTAACCCGTAAACAACTTCGAACCAATTTACATGTTCCAAAAATGAAGATGATTGAAGACGGAGATATTGAGGCGAGTAATAACATGGGACTACTTATTGATTAATTGGGGATAAACTCCTGATTCACTATTTGTAGCAGTGGTCTCGTTGTCGCGAAAAACTCAAAACCACAAGGACTTCTCGCTTAACAATGGCTGAGGAAAGTACCTTCAGTTTCGTTCAGTCCTAGAATGACTTGTATGGATGAGTGTCTGACCTTGCATTCTAAATCACAATGAGTGATCTCTATAAATGTATATTAGTAGGTTGCGGAGAAGACACCTTATCTTATCTTAACTCCCTTTCTCGAGACATCGAGCTCAGGAAGTTATACATTTGTGGAAATCAATCTTGTGAATGTGGAATGGCAATGAAGCATTCAAAGTGAAGGAAGATTTGCTATGTGAAAAGGTAATCGTTGCCTCAAGCCTCATCAACCAGAAATGACGGAAAAAGGTTAGATGCAGCAAGGTTAAGTGAGTCATTCCAAATTAGGGTATGATCATTCCCTTCTAGACATATTTCTTCCCCCTATGACGTTCGGGATGTAAATTAATGTGGTTTGTATGCTAGAGCGTGCTCGGTTAAAGGTCGGTAATGACTTGGGGATGATATATTCGATACTATCTAGTTACAGAGATAGGCCGATCTTATGTTGGTAGAGGATCCTTTGTGATGGTTCTTGGTATTCCTCTAGAGATGTACAGCCGAAAGGTAGTCCCTCCACCTGGTCATTTGTATGGAAATCCAGCCTCCTATAAGAACCTACGGTTTTGTTTGTAGAGCTAGTATGCTAGAATTTAATAATGGTAACAATTTCGAATAAGATTAATAAGTTTATTTGCAAATGTTTTCAAATAATGACATTAGAAATAATATTTAATGTTTTGATATAAAAGTGTTTTAGTTATCATAAGGTAAAAACCTCTCCGTGTTTGTGTGGGCATGGTCTTATGAGATACTCTTTCTTTTCAAAAGATTTTATTCAGAGACTGATATATGACACTATCATTTGTTATTGAATTTTTCTCACGCTGGTTTATCAATCCTGATCCATGTATTTTTAATACTCGGGTCAGATCGAATTAGTTTCAGGTTTAGTCAAAGACTGTTGAACTTTTTAGAGGAGACCTAGATATATTCATCTACGTATGACATATTCTATTATCCGTTATTTGTTTGTTTTTGTTTAATGTTTTTCAGCAATTGTAAGGACAGATGTTTATGACTGTCCAAGCTGAATATAGGTTAGACTCTGATATATGTATTTTAAAATTTTTCTGCTGTAAAGATATTTTTTCAGTATTATATATTATTCCATTCGTGTGAGATTCTGTTCTGTCTATTTTTCTTTCTACCCTTAATGATCCGTCTTTCCATGCAATTTGAGTTAGACATGTGTGGTTTATTGTCGATTCAAAGGGTACGGAAAATGGGCCATTACACCGAGCATATATGAAAGATATCAAATTCCATCATCGCCATATTGTAGTAAAATCACCACAATCATATCCAAACACATCTCCTAATAATCAATCTCAAATCAAATGCTAAACTACAAGTTATCTCATACACAAAACATCCAAGCCATTTCATAATCCAAACACAACATCGTATATATATATATATATATATATATATATATATATATATATATATATATATAACTTATAACCCACAAATATATAAAGGTAAGTTATTTCCTAAAAAGTTAAGAATTTACTCACCATAAAGCTTTCCTAAACTTGAATGCTTTAGAACTTGTAAACTTGAAAAATCAAAAAACAATCTGAAGATAGATCAAGTTCCGCTCGACATTTCTATATGATAGTCTCATAATTTTGAAAAGTTTTCAACATAAAGTTTTAGAAAATTCTTTTCTCTACCATTTTAACAAAAGTATCACTCAATTTGAATCATTTTTGAGAATGTTATGTCAAAAGAAGAAGTGGTATTTTCGACCTTCAAAACATAGGTCCGAAAATGGGTCTCAAAGTCAAGCATTTTTGACATAGCTAGGCTAAAAACTTGAAATGGCCAACATGAAAGTTGTAGCGGCTGGATTTATATGTGGTTTAAAATAATGAAAATCATGATTTGGAGCATAAAGATGGAAGATATGGCCGAAGGAAGTAGGGTGAAATTGGAGATGATTTTGAGTGGATTTTAAACAAGTTTTCTCAGGATATTTTTTTACTCTTCTTCTCTCAAGGCTAAAGGAAGAAGCCATGAAAACTTTAACAAGGAAGAAGAATAAAAAAATGGAAGCAAGGAAAAAGAAAAAAATCGGTGGGTATATATGTAGGCAAAAATGAAGTAATTAATATAACTTGCTGGGATTATATCTAGTCATATCCCAAATCTTTTATAATATATATATATATATATATATATATATATAATTATATGTAATAACATCAATATTATATATATATATATATAATTATTATGTTTAGTTGCATCATTATCTTATATATATATATATATTATGTTTAGTTACATCACTTTCTTTATATACATATATATATATATGTATATATATATATAAATAAATATGTGTATATATATAATTGTTAATTAAAGCTAAGACGTGACAAGAGATAATGATGGTTAATGATTACAATCTAAGATATGACAATGCTATATATATATATATATATATATATATATATATATATAACCTAAGACGTGACAATACTAAAATATGTATATATATATAAGTTTATTATTTTTCAAACTTTATCTTGTCACATCACTTACTAATCCAAATTGACATAAGATAATTTATTTCTAAGTGTATTATTATTTAGTTAATGAACTCTTATATATATGTGTGTGTATTTGATGCACAAAGACAAACAATGTTCCCAACAACTCTGTGATGTCGATATGTCGAAATTTCGAAAAATGTTCTTTGGTCGCATTTTCTATTTTTCTACGAACTATTTAATTTGGTAAACAAATTTTGAAAACGATTTTGTCGTCACTATTAATTTGTTAGAATGAGTTTATTTTCATTATAAAACATACATATTGAATTTTTAAAATTAAATAAATATCCACTAATGAAAGCAATGAAATTCTAGGTTGTTACATTTTCCCCCTTAAAAGAATTTAAACCTCGAAATTTCACCTCGATCTATCCCAGAAAACACTTAACACTATACATCCACTCATATGATGTACATTGATCATTCTTATGCAAAATCTCATTCGATCTCTACTCGAATACATAACTGTCTCTTCGAACTAGTATCGCTCACCCGATTCTCTAGTGCAGACTCCTATCAGGCTCCTTGATTTGGAACCTCTATTCTCTATGCATGATTGTAACTATCATAGAAAACCTTTGTCCTACACCAAGAACCCTGATCATGTGCTCGATGTCGAAGGTCGAGTAATAGATCCTTATTTGGAACAGTGCAAAACCCTAAAGCCATGTACTTGAATCTTGGATCGCTCTATATGGAAAGAGAAATAATCTACGTCCAACTTACAGACTTATTTGATTATTTCTCCCTAATTACAATTCTATTTCCACTAAATTATTTATGAAAACGTCCTATAAACTATTCTTGGGTTCAGCTTGTATGCTACTCCACTACATCCTAAGGTCACATATCCTTATTTGATTAAATTATTCCATTTTGCTTTTATTTTCCTAAGAAAATTCAGGATCCAAATAACCGGCTTTTATTTTCAAAAACTTTTCGAAATGGAACTCTATATTTTAAATAATGCAAATATATAGACATAGCCTGAGTAACTCCAAAGTGATATTAAGGAACTAGGTATCACCAAACAGTATCATACATTCTCTTACCAAGAAGGGTAATACTCAGGAGAAGTGTTTACCATCTGAACACATCCCTTCCCCAATTTTAAGTTATTTTCAAGCCACTCAAACTAGTTAACTTAAAAATATTCCTTTATTTCAAAATCCCATTTTCGTAACAATACTTCACATTTTCCAACAACATCCATCACCAAATCACTTTGGGTATGTTCGGGTTGAACTTGTTTCGATCGTACAATGATAAAGAGAATATTTATCTACGTAACCCACAACGTTCACCTAGGAAAACATCTGATTGGTACTTAGAAGATTATCTTGATCATCACAAAATAATCAAGACTTGTTCCCATACCAATCCAAAGATAACACTTCTTACTTACACTATTATTCCAAAAAAATTATACTTAAACCAAATTGGTTTCAAATATTAATTTTTATTATTTTCCCAAAACCTTGAAAATCATTTTCCAAAAGCACAGGAATTTAGGTTATGATGTTTTCAACCTAAATTTCTTCTAACTTAAATGATATTTTTATAAACCCCCTTTGTAAATCACTTCTATTAAACCATTTTTAAATATTTATCCCAAAAATATTCTAACTTTGAAATCAAATTCTACGTCAACATTAACATCGAACGTCTTTTAATAAAATTGTTAAACTTAATTCACAAGGTGTTCGTTTCCATATTTTGCCAATCCTTATCTACCCAACCCATATCCTAAAAAAGGAATATACAAACAATAGACAATGCTCAACTAGACGAGCATGATTAAACAAACCTTAAATGATGATAATAATAATAAAAACATATTATTATCTCCTAACATCTCAACTAACTAAATCACACTATTTGTGAAAATTATTTTTTTATATATAAAATACACCACAGGTAAAATTATTTCATATACCCAATTCCTAAAAAAAACTACACTGATTTACCTAGTTTAAGTGTTTAGAAATCCCTATCTGTACACTTGTACACCCTATATCAACCAGAGATCATAAGCCACTAAACCGATAAATCACCACAATATAAAACATCTGGTAATTAATAACAAATACGGGCTCAAATATATACACTCAAACTCATTCTAGGGTGTCACTTACTCTATCTCTAATGAGTTAACCCTACCAAAGCCCAGGTTCTCGCTTAACCTTCAGCTCTGATCCCAAATGTAACGAACTGGATTTTCGACCATCGAAAATGGACACTAATATGTCCAATGTATCATATTCCCAACAATCAAGAGCCGAAAATATTGATTTGTTAGGGTAAAAGAAGAAGGTAGAAATTCGGAGAAAACTAAATAACACAGAATCTCACAACATAGCGAATAATATATAATACAACAATGATCTTTACAAAAAGGAAACATCATTATTCATATGTACCATATCAGGGTACATTAGACTTATCCTATATTGGACACATATAGAAACATGTCCTTACATTGACAAACATACAGACTCTATAATACAGCGGAAGAAAAAAAAATGAATATGTCTTGACCATCCAGCTCCTCTCCAATGTCAAAGTATCTAGCTAAACCTAGGAAAACATGCTCGGTTTGACCTGGGCGTTGCATAAAATAATGCCCGAGTCGATCTGGTAATCCAGCGTGAGTAAAACTTGATAACAAGTAACTACCAAATTGATTCCTATATTTGAAAACATTTCACAAAGAATATTTCGTAAGATCACACTGCCCATAAAACGGAGGGGCTTTTACCTTAAGATAAACAAAACATTTTATATCAAAATCCAGTGATATTATCATTGTGTATAAGTTTAAAGTAAATAGATAAAATAGCTGCATTGTTTGCATCTCACATTCCAACATACTAGGCTCTACAATCAAAAACATAAGGTATACATTGGACATTGGATTCCAACAATGGCAAGGTAAGGGACTATCTTCTGATGATACACCTTTAGAAAATGCACTATGCTAACACAGAGCCTACTACCCCTTTAACATGGTAAACCAAATTACCTTACACATTTGACACAAAGGCCTTATACTACAACGGTGTTTGTGCGCAAACAGACTCTGAAAGGGGCCTCTAGAATGGGATGACCACTCCTAATGGTAGCTAACCACATAACTCTGTTGTATGCCCTATTTTTGCAATTCCTCCCAGTTGTGAGTCTTAAGGCTACGCTATACCTTTTTGAATAGCAATCCATCTTGGAATGCTAACCTGCCCTCCAAGCGTCAATGCAATGCCAACATTCATCCGTACAAGTACGTTCTGGGTCTATACGAAATCGAAGGCACTAACTCTACTATATCCATTTTGGAATAACCCTTAAGATTAGTAGTAGTAGCCCTTGCACTTCAAAGAGTACTGTCTTCAATCATCATCAAGATGTCTTCCAATCGAACATACATGCTGGTTCGAAGTGGTTTTTGAAAATATAAATCCAATCTCGGTCTATCCATACGAACAACCAATAATTTCCTATTGACTAATTCCTGGTTCTTTTGGAAGTAAGTATTTGAGACCTTATCGGGGAATTCAAATTTACATTCATACTTCTTAAGTCAAATTGGGTCAAACTTGATAGTTGGTTATTTAACTATCAAATAAACATACATCTAATCATGGTTTAATTTCCATATGGGATCCACTAAGCCTTTATTAATTTTATTTAATTAATAAAATACTTTATAAACCTTGATCAAAAGATCTTTTCAAAACACTATTTTCGAACCCTTTACATTTCCTTAATACTTGAGAAACAAATATATAATTATCTCAACGGTATAAGTATATTACCAAAATAATTTACTTTTCATGTTTTGAAAACAAAATTATATACTTATCTTATTAGTATAAGTGTATTTACAAACTTTTAAAACTTTTCTTCTTTCCAAATCACATTTTAAATAACCAAACATTTATTCCAAATAAAACATTCCGCTTATCCTTTATCGAAAATTCCCTTTTTAAAAGCTCATCTCATCTTTCAATTAACTTATAACTTTTAGAATAAAGTTATGGCCCTTAAGATGATTTATAAACCTCTTTCCAAATCTTTGAAATGATTTTTAAACCTTTTTCCTATTTTTAAAACCCTTTATATAAATCTTTATATACTCCTTTATAAATATCAATTACAATACATCATTGGTAAATCACCTTAATAACCCTTTCCGATAGTAAAACCCCTTTTCATACACAAGTTATCATTTATACCTTTATAAGAATTATATATCTTGAAAAAAACATTTATAAACCCTTAGTCTCAAATTGATTAAAGGATCTAAGTAAATTCAAAACCATACTTTATAAATTCCAAATGAGGTATAAATCCAACCAATTATCGAATCAGGAATAACATGGCAATAAATACAACTAGCATATACATGTCTAAAAAATATAATAGCAGGATGGTGATTTGTCCTGCTAAATAGATATCCAAAACAGTTTGATCAGTTGATAGCAAAACAGGGATTTATTCTGCTAAACACATGTCTAAACAATCCAAACAATTACCCTATTGTAGAACGATTTTCTATTCTGCTAATGAATGTTCGTACGACATAAACAATAACATTCTAACTTATTCATAGTTTTTTGTCTATTTAATATCATAGACAAGAGATCCTTTGGATAAAATCAAACCACTTAGAAATGAACCTAACTTAAAACATAAAGGATAAAGTTTAAAATAACTTTTAATAATTAAATCATAATTTAATACAAATTAAAGCTTAATTAAATCTAAAATAATCAAAATCAAATCATAATTAAGTCTTAATTAATTGAAACTAAATTAATAATTAAACTTTAAACAAATAAGCATTTACTTAAAACAAATCCCTACTTAAGTAATAATTAAGTAAATAATCATTCTTTAGTTAAATAATAATTAATTAAATAATTCAAATTTAATTCAATAATAATTAAAATAACTAAACTTGATTAAATAAAAATAATTACCCCTTTTAACTTAATTAATCATTAATTAAAACTTATTAATAACTTATTTAATTATCACTAATTAGTCACTAATTAATTAATTATTAAGTAATTAACCTTAATTAATAAATTAATTAATTATTAAACATACTTGCTCTTTTAATTAATCTTATGTGTTTCTAATTACGTTTGGAAATAGGTTTTCAGATCATTTTTACAAGAAAACTTTAAAGTTCAAAATTAAACTTTTTTGAACTACATCCACAACGACTATCGCTATAAACGCAATAACTTAGAATTATTTCTTTAGGTTACCATCTAAAATTTTAACCTTACTTTGGATTATCTTTCAATACATAAAAGAAAAGGTTTTCAAAACCTTAACTCAAGTTAGAATTCAAACAAAACATTTACTAACTCAAAACTAGTAAACGATTGAACTTTCAAAATGGATCTCAAGTCCCTTACTAACAACTCAAGTTCCTATCTCCCACGCCTTTCAACCATAAACCAAGCATATATGAAAGATATTAAATCATATCATCATCGTATAGTAGTAAAATCACCACATTCATATCCAAACACATCACCTAACCATCAATCTCAAATCAAACGCTAAAACAAGTTAGCACATACACAATACATCCAAGACATATCATAATCCAAACACAAACATCATATATATGAATATTAAACTATTACCAACAAATATATAAAGGTAAGATATTTCCAAAAACGTTAAGAATTTACTCACCATAAATCTTTCCTAAACTTGAATGCTTTAGAACTTGTAAACTTGAAAAACTCAAAAAGCAATCTGAAAATAGCTCAACTTCCTCTTGGCTTTTTGATATGATAATCTCGTAATTATAAAAAGTTGTCAACAATGAAGTTTTAAAAAAGTTTCTATCATTTCAAAAAAGGAATCACGCAATTTGGATCATTTTTGGGAAAGTTATGGTAAAAAAGAAGTGGTATTTTCGGCCTTCAAAACATAAGTTCAAAATGGATCTTAAAGAGAAGTGTTTTTGACATAAGTAGACTTAGAACTTGAGGAGTTGGCCGGCATGAAAGTTGTAGGCACTTGATTTATATATTGTTCGAAGAAAATAAAATCATCATTTGGAGTAGAAAGATGGATGTTATGGCCAAATGAAGTATGATCGAAATGGAGAAGATTTTGAGTGGATATTAAACAAGTTTTCTAAGGATTTTTTTCCTTTTCTTCTCTCAAGGCTCAAGGAAGAAACCATGAAAACTTTAACATGTAAGAAGAATAAATAATGGAAGCAAGGAAAATGAAAAAGAATAGGTGGGTATATATATAGGCAAAAATGAATTAAATAATATAACTTGTCATGATTAAATCTAGTTACATCCTAAATCTTTTATGATATATATTGTATATATATATATATAATTATGTTTAATCACATCACTCTTTTATATATATAATTATTATGTTTAGTCACATTACTTTCTTTTATATATATAAATATTATGATTAGTCACATCACTTTATATACATACATACATACATATATATATATGTATAATTGTTAATTAAAGCTAAGACATGACAAGATATAATGATGGTTAATAATTACAATCTAAGATGTGATAATACTATATATATATATATATATATATAAAACCTAAGATGTGACAATACTTATATATATAAGTTTATTATTTTTAAAACTGTCTTGTCACATCACTTACTATTCCAAATTAACATAAGATAATTTATTTCTAAGTGTATTAGTATTTAGTTAATAAACTCTTATATATATATATATATGTATGTATGTATGTATATTGTGCACAAAGACAACAACGTTCCCAACAACTTTCCGGTGTCGAAAGGGTCAAAATTTCAGAAAACGTTCTTTGGTCACATTTTCTACTTTTCTATGAACTATTTAATTTGGTAAAAAAATTTAAAAATGATTTTATCATCATTATTAATTTATTAAAATGAGTTTATTTCATTATAAAGCCTACATGTTGAATTTTTAAAATTAAATAAATATCCACTAATCAAAGCAGTGAAATTCCATGTCGTTACAAGAATTGAGGAGGATAGAAAATTAATTGAAATGGCATACTAGGAATGTTCATCTTAATATAGTAAGGAGTATTATGGCCCTAACATTATTTACACTAGTTAATGGTAAATGGAAACTTCTAAAAAAAAATTACTCTAGTGCTTTTGAAATTTTCATCGCTAATTGTCTACCTTAGATTATTGGAAAAGCTTATGATATGATATAAGATATATCAATGTTTGATCACTGGGTTGATTTTAGTATGGGATTAAACTATCAATGTAACGGCCTAAAATTTGACTGCTTTAAATATAATATTTAGAGTGATTTTAAATGTAAAATAAGTAATTTTATATGATTCGAATAATATTAGATAGGATTTGGAAAGAGAAGTATACATCAAAATAGTAACATTTGCCTATGTCAACAAAAGTGACAAAATGCTGATTTCAGAAAAGTATGTTTCAAAGGTTAAATAAATTATTTTAATTTATTATGAGTTTTTATATTTTTAAACAGTAATATAAAATTTATTTTTAAATTTGGTTTACATAAATAAGTTAACTAAAACGTCAAAATGTTACAATAAAACATTTTGTCGAAATTCAACGTTTTGTTCAAAATAAGTTGTCGCAACGTTGTTGCACCTTCGTTAACTTATTTTAACATATATATTACACATTTTAATAAATAAACATGTTTTCTTTTACTAATTATGATTAGGAGACTTCTAGAGCATCATTAAGAAAAGTAAGTTTAAGAAAAGTTAAATGTAAACATCAAATCCAAATCACATCAAAATACAACAAAATAATTACTTTTCTTTACTTAATCTTTAAGTGACGAAGATATAAAGTAAGAAGTGAAAGGATGATGTTAAGGGTTGAAAAAAAATAGCTTACTTCAGTTAGAAGTAAGGGTGTTTTGGTAATTTGATAAGAGGTTAAGTTTGTAAAATTTCATTCCTTACTTTTTCTGTAAATACCCACCTCCTTCTCTCATTTCATGCACACTTCTTCTTCCTCTTTTCTCAAGCTTCTACACCTTCTTCCTCTCCTTTTTAATCGCTTCCATGCCCTATAAAAAAATTATAAAGAAATATTGTCTAAATATTTACAAAATAGTCGAATAAAATTGATATCCATTCTCTTCAAAATCAAACTTTTTTTTTCATATTTTACCTTTTTTTCTCACGGCCATAACTTTTTAAAAATTAATTCAAATTGGAAAATTCTTTTTTTCAAACTCAATAGAAATTGAGCCGACAACAACTTTAATTTACATCATTTCTTCAACATATAAGAGTTACTATGGCAAATTTTCAATTCTTTCAAAGTCATTTTCGGCCCAGATTTTATGGCCTAAAATATCTCTGTTTCTTATTATAATAACTTCTACAAATGATCCAAACATAGAACTTTTTTTCAGATCTTACGAAATTCCATGGTTAGAACTTTTTATTGAGCACTTCTTCCAGTTTTGAACTTAGCTATGTCAAAATACCAATTCTTTGCAGTGCATTTTTGGGCTTCATTTTTGGTCAATCCGAGGATAACCTCTCTTCTTTTGATCAACAACTTTATAGTAAACTACTTTTTCAAATTTGAGATTTACAGGGCCTAAAGCCAGATACAAGATAACCTATTTTTTGGTCTAATTTTGAGAATTCAAGGTCAAAGCTCTACCACTTCTTCTTTATACTTTCGGTCCGCCTCCATCTCAAGCCTTGGCCGATTAGTTCGAAGGAAGGTAAAGTTGTTTACTAATGTTTAAGTGGAGTAGGAAGTAGTTAGTGAAGCATGGATTAGTTTGAATGTTGGTAGGAAGTTAATCGCTTTAGTTAATGGTGAGAAACTATATTTAATATCTATATTTATATATGCATGTTTGATGATGTGTTATGATTGCTATGGACGCTTATATATACTTTAATCATTAAGTATTTATAATATGATTGTTAAATTGTTTTACCAAGTCACGTTTAAAACATGTCAATAAGCACAGAGGAGATCACTTTCCTTTTGAAAATGAAATAGCATATATGGAACGCTTAAAGCTTTTGGAAACAGTTTTAAAACGAGTTAGAAATGTTTTATAAACATTTAAATATGTTTAACGAAATAAAGAAAGAAAATCAAGATTCATCTTGTATATTTTGAAATATGTCCAAAACAATTTTCCAAAAACATCGCGGTTTTGCAGTTCGTAATTCAAAATGGGATTTCTTTATAAATGATATTTTCAAATGATTAAAAATATGAAATAAATTGGATAAATCTATTAAAATGGTTTAAAAGATATTTGGAATTGAAAATATGAATTTTCAAATATTAAAAAGTTGTTTAAATCAAATAAGCTTATATAACACTTTCCGCAGCAATTTTATGCTGCGAATTCTATATCCTTTTAAATATGAGTTTAAACTTAACAATTATTTCCTAAATATTTTATGAATGATTTTAAAAGAATAATTCAGTAAATTAAAGATGATTTGGAAGATTTAATAAGAGTTTGAATAAATGGTTAAGAGAAATTATTTGTAACTTAAACAAAAAGTGAAGAATATTGAATGTAATAACAAACTGAGTATGCAAAAATGACTAGTACATTTGTCCCACCTATGAGAACTGGGAAGATAAAACAAGTGGTTTAACTCTGGTTAGGGTTGGAGCAACCAGTGCCCTGAACTTACCTGGCATATGTTTTCTCTTTTTAGGCGAGTGGTGAAGTAGATCGAAAGGAAAGCTCGGATGCTCTAAAAGATCATATATAAGTTTTTCCAAAAGAAAAAGAAAAGAAACAAATTCTTTGGATGTTTGTTAACCACTTAACATCTTTTATCGATGATTAGCACGAAGGAACCAGGATCGGATTTGGGTGATTCCTATCTGAAAAACCGAGATCGGATTTGGATGATTCCTATCTGAAAATTCGAGATTGGATTTGGGTGGTTCCTATCTGAAAACCCCTTGATTTTCGAAATAAAACATATTAAAGACAAAGATCAGTAAAAACAAAGATATTCATGATGTAGGATTACTTTCCATTAAGCCCCTGGAGGTGAAATTTACCATATCTAAGCTGGTAGTAGCACTCTGTTATGAAAATCTTCGATTTGCAAGAATATGATTTGAAGTTAAGAATGAAATCATTAATTAAGATTTATTAAATGATTTGGGAATATTTTCCCTAAGTTAAAAGTTATAACTTGAGTGTAAGAAATCTTTGATTAATATTTAATGAATAATTTGGAAAAAAATTCCTAAGTAAATGAGAAAATGATTTGGAATTATTCCAGGGTTTAAGAAAGGTTTAAATAAATCAAATGATTTGATAAATGAGGCTTAATAATTCCATATACATTTGAAAAGAAAATGAAATAAATTGAAAAGATATATCTAAGAAAGATATTTTTATAAAATATGAATTAATTGATGATGATTGATAATCCACATATGAACTTAACATCATTTTATCGATGATTGGCTTCGAAGGAACTGGAGTTAGATTTGGGTGATTCCTATCCGGAAACCACTTCGAACCAATGTATATATTCAAAAGTGAAGACATGTTGAAGATGATGGTTATTGAAGACAAGCATCTTCATAGCATGAGGATTGCTTGTTGACATGCTCCGGGTCGCTCCCATTATAAAGTTATTTATAGCAGTGGTCTCCTAGTTGTGGAGATTTTTCAGATTTCAAGGACTACTCGATACTATTGGTAGTAGAAGAGTGCCTTCGGTTTCATTCAGTCCCAGAACGACTTGTATGGACGGATGTCTAACACTGCATTTTTGAGACACAACGTTTGACTTTTACCAATGTACATCTTCTTGGTGGCGGAGAAGGCAACTTTCATAGCTTAACATCCTTCTCTGAAACATACGAGCTTAGAGGTTGTATGCTTGTGGGAATCAAATTGCGATCAAAGGAGTAGGAGTGTGGCATTCAAAGTGAAACCTGTTATGATCAAAGCGTTATTTTGCATGAAAAGCATGGCTTTGAAGAAATTGATCACAGCCTCGCAAGCCTCACACTCCGGTTATGATGAGATTCTATGTGGTCAGATGTATGCTCTCATTTTGGATAGTAGTGATTTGGGTTATCAGATGTTCTGGGCCCTAGGTACTAGAAATGTTTGGGCCTCATGGCATGGATGCGCAAAGTCCGAGTCCTTGGATTTTATTCGCAGATTTTATCCACTTTTAGCCATTGTTGTTGTTGTATAACGGCGTTTGAGTCTTGGACGTAAACCGTGGATACAAATTGGTCTTTCCGCTAGTTTCTTATCACATTGGAAATCCAATCCCAATATGAGATTTACTGTTTTGATTGTAGTCCCAAAATAGCTGTAATGACTTGCAAACATTTTAGCTACCCCTTTCGGTATCGTATATTCCATTCGGTATATTCCTTTGACCTAGTCCGAATATAATACCTTAGACTTAGTCTAGAAATTGATACCTTATTTGAATAAGTTTATTTGAAAGCGTTTTCAAAGGAATGTCATTAAAAATAATATTCAAGTGTGTTTTGGTATAAAGGTGTTTTGATCATCATAAGGTAAAAAGCCGTCTGTATTTATGTGTGGGCGTGGTCTTATGAGATACCCTTCTTTTCAAAGGTTTTGATAACATCATCATGATCTATACATTTAAAATTTTTGAGTATCTCATGCTGATTTATCAAGCCTGATCCGTGTATTTTTAATACTCGGGTCAGATCCGAGTAGTTTCAGGTTTAGTTGAAGATGGTTGGAGTTTCTAGAGGAGAGATGGAGATCTTCGTCAATGTATGGACATATTCTATTATCCACTACATCTATTGCATTTGTGTTGTTGTTTTCAGCATTTATAAGGACATAAGTTTGTAACCGTCCAGGCTGAATCTAGGTTAGACTCTGATTTTGTATTTTAAAATTTTCCATTGTAAATATTATTATTGAAATAATATATGTTATTCCATTCATGTGAGATTCCATTCTATCTTTCTACCCTTAATGATCCGCTTATTCGTGCAATTTGATTAGGATATGTGTGGTTTATTATCGATTCAAAGGATACGGAAAAACGAATTGTTACAATCATATATATATATATGAACATCATAAATAAGAAATTTTCATAAGGGCACTTAACTGGTGATAAACTATAAGTATGACTGGAGCTTAATGAGGAAATTTGGTTAGTAACTTGGAATAAAGAACGCCTTAATTCGAAGAATTTCAGGATTTTGGAAGAAATAAATTTTAACTTTCAAAGTGACACCATTCAAGAATGACCAATCACCCCGAAGGAAATAAGATGAATAGGGATATAAAGAGAATTTTCTATTGGATAGGGATGAAAAAGAATGCGGTAAAATTTTCCACTATATGTTTGACGTGCCAAAGAAGAAAAAGGTAGAACTGATTATGTAGTGAATGAAGGTCGCACAAGATTGCTAAAAATCTCACGTGAACAAGCGAAGAAAAATGTTTAGAGTTTGAAGCAGGGGATACGGTGTTTATCAAAGTTTCCCCTCTTAGAAAGGTCATGAGATTGGGAAAGTCGGGAATGTGGAACTAAAATTATTTGGGCCTTTACCAACTTTAGAAAGAATAGGAAATCCTACCTACCACGTTGAGCTACCAGATAAGTTGGCAGGCCCCTGTAATGTTTTTCATGTTTCACACTTGCAGAAATGCCTTCATAGCATAGCAACTGTAGTTAAGGCTGATCAATTGAGGGATATTAAGATGGAGCCAATAGCATCCCGTGCCACCACAAATAGTGTGGTGCATGGAACAGAAAACTCCATAGTAGGGAAATCACTGGTTCAAGTATGGTTGGGAGAAAACTTGATGAAAATGCATGAGGTCTTTTCGTCTTGAACTTTTCACTTGCAACATTTCTCTCCAAAAATAGATTTTTGTTACATCGTGGTTGCTAGGTTGGATGATAGGAGATGGTTTCCATCCTTTTCGCTATCACTTCGCACTTATATAATAAATTTTATGCATGTTTAGAATGTTTACATACATATATAATGGGATCTTACACTTATGCTAGGATTGAGCTCACTTATAATATATCTGCGGTACATAATTACATTGCACTTTTTGTTGAGTAGATGGTTGTGTAAATAACTTGACTGTATAACGTGAATATTTATTGCATGTTACACCCTTCGCCCCCTTAGAAAAGATTTCAAGGACAAAATCTTTTTAATGGGGATAATGTAACACTGTAACATCCGCTATCTGGAGGCCCAAAGCTAAGCACTATAGATGCTACAGTCACCTATAGTATCAACTTTCGATGGCAAAATACGGTAATTTTATGACATCTATAATATTAGGAGCTCTTAAATATGAAATAAAATCTTCGTAGATTTTTCTGATTATATCTGAAAACCACATTTCATATTCCAAGTTACATAATCCCAGACGTTTCTCATGTTCAGATCAAACATAATTATTAAAAAATACGCCAAGAGCGACATATGAAGATGCTCCATTGGATGACCAGAGTACTAAATAGTCATAAATGACTTAATACAACACAGCGGAATAAAACAAATAGAATAACTCCTAAGTATCTAAATTCAGCCTCCTACTCGTCTCCGAAAGCTTTATTTGTCCACCTACTAAAACCTGTAAATCCTCAACCCTTAGCCTACTTAAATCAATCTTGAGCACTGAGAGTTTAGGAGGAAAAACATAAACTTTGAATCAGACATAAATCGTGGTGTGAATAATACTATACATCTCGGTTATTTAATATTAAGTGAGACCACGCTGCTTAGCGGAACGGGTTTCCTCTCACTAATTTCCTTTTTAAAACATATCTTTTACAAACTTAATCTTGCAACCAAAACTGGTCAAAACAATAATATCAATATCATGAAGGCATATAAATCAGGTAAGAAATGGACTATCTATACGAACAATATAGTTTGTTTGGCTAGCTATTAACCTTTGGCTGACTCGAGACTACCAGACAAAATAAACAAATAATCTAAGTTCTATTAGATACTCCTCTTCAAGATGGTTTATCCCTAACTTAATTCTTCAAGGTCAGCTGAACCTAATGGTTTTTCGGGCTCATCAATAACCTATCTCTGTACATATATATTCCTTTCTATGTACAACATCATTTTAGTCCTACCTATGACAAAGACCTACCGCTGGAATTTTGGACTAAATTAGCTAGGGGCTAATAGCTCATCTATAGTGCACGACCTTATACCATCCCATCTGGTATTCTAATATCTAAGTCATTTACTTATGGTTAACTTCCCATAAGTTATCCTTGAAAACCTTTTCATTCAAATTGATTTAATCCTTTAAATCATAATTTAAACAAGGAAAATATACTATATGCTTTACTAAAATCACCTTACCATGTTATATATACTTTATACAAAACTTGGTCGATGAAATTAGTTAACTTTTGAAAGAACCCCTTTTGAATCCATTAAAAGTATCCCTTTCAAAACCAAGTAAACAAATTTGTTTTATTACCTTAGGCCAAAGGCCAAAACACATCCTTTCGAATCCATTAGAAAACATCACCTTCGAAAGCTTAAAAACCATAGACATCTTATCTATAAAACAGTTAACATTTCCTTTTGAAAACATTAGAAACCTTCCTTTTAAACCATTTGGAACCTTTGGTTGAAACCTTTATTTAGACCTTCCGAAAGCATTAATACCTTTGTAAACATCAAAACTTTCGAAAGCATTTGGGTTCAAGTAAAACATGTGGGAAACTAAGTCGAAAGCACTCTTTCGAAAGCTATTTCCTAAGTAAATAAGTGATGGTGTCAAAACCAACCATTTGAAAGCATTGGAGAAGAGGCTTGGATTTTAAAACAAAGAAAATCTTTTGAAGGCGTTGCTTCGAAAGTTAAGATGCACAGCTAGGGGTTTCGCCTTCTTCTAAAGCATTACTTAAAATAAAAGGCGCAATCCCTTTTGAAACCTTTGCTTCAAACAAATTTGACCTGGTCTGAAGCCAACCAAGTTGAAAGCTAAAACAAAGCAGGCGCGTTTCCATTAAAAGCAAAGTAAAACTTCAACCCCTTTGAAAGCTCTTGTTTCGACTACATACCTTTCGCCTATATCCAATTTGTTGTGCACTAATCCTTTGATGCCATGCGCATTGGTTCGGTGGTGATGAAGGCGGGAGTACTAGGTCAAAACATAGGTGCCGAAAGTGGCTGCACATGTAAAAAGCATGCTTAAACTGAATTTTTACCTTTTGAAAGTTATTCTTTTCCACTAACCTGCCTTGTTTGTAAAAACATGATTGGTTGCTAATTTCTTTTCTAAAAGTACTACCGGAATTTCTAAATTTAACAAATTGAATTATTTTCAAAATGCACCTTTTCCTTTTAAAAATTTATAAAACATTTATGTCTCGTACCTTAAATGATTTTATATATCTATTAAAACATTGAGGAAAATTCTACAAAAATTCATATAAATTAATTCTAATATGTTTTCTAACATATATAAATGCCAGACCCAAAACATATATAATTTAGCCGTAAAATTATTTTAAACCCAAATATCCATTTTTCTCACGAATAAATTAATATAAAATCCGTATTAATTCAGAAAATTATGAAAAACGAAACCCATGTCTAAATTATTATTTTTGATCTAAATCTAAAACTACAAGGCATTTGGATGTCATTTAATTAGGTTTTCACATCAAAACATATCATAAAATCCTTATGAAATATCAAAAATCATCAACATGCATACACATACACACACACACAGACATACACACACATATATCCACTTTAACAATTTAAAACTTGGAATATACTTTGCAAAATAATTTGGACTTCATCCTAAAACCGAAAACAATTGAAAACATTAGTTGCAGTCATTATTGACCTTAGCTTTGTGATTTAGGAGTTTGAGATTTGAGAGTGGATTAAATTGATTTAGCCTCTTCCTTTTGCTTATCTTCCTCTGATACCGTCTAAGGTGGTCGGCCTCTATATTTTGATAATTATCGTGTAGAATGAACACAGCTTAAAGGTTTTAGGTATTAGAATGTGTCTTTTCCCATTTTTCCCCTTATCTAACTTCCCTTATCTATTTCATTCTAATTCATTTTAGTTTATTTATTAATAAGGCATAGGTACCCCTTGGTTTACACAAATCACAATCCACTAATCATTATATTATTTTATTTTATTTAACCAATCAAATGTCTGAAACAATGTTACTAAAAATGGGGTCATTATGGACTATGCGTGAAACTTTGGGAGTAGCAAGATAATACACGGTGGGACTCACCACATAAATTGCACGTGAAAAGGAGCAAAAAAACCGATCGGTATCCATCGTTGTTTTGATGGAACTGGGGCCTTTGATCGATAGTGTATCCTTGTCTAGATCTAGAGACTCCGTAGCCGAAATTTTAGGTAGATATTTTATGATCTCCCCTATAAATATAGACTTGATTGTTGCTTTTTACTCTTTTGTAACTAAGGATTCTATTCCGATCCCTATTGTACTTAGTTTACAAAGTGATTAATAAAGCTATAGTGGATGAAGGCAAACAATGCTGAACCATTATAAATTTTTGTATCTTTGTTATTAGCTGGTTTTTGATTACTTTACTCCTATATTCTCTCTATTTACATTTATTATTCTTCATTTATTCCTCTACAAAATCTTTATTGGGTGTATGCCAATATTTGGTGCAAACAATTATCTTTCGGGGTAATTAATATTGCTTCAAATTTGTAAAATAATTATAATTTGATCAAGTATATTTCAAGATAAATAATGTTTTTTTAAATTTATAAAAAGATTATAAATTTGATTAATTATCTTTTTGGATAATTAATGTTGTTTTAAATTTATAAAAGATTATAAATTAGATTAATTATCTTTTGAGATAACTAGTTTTGTTTATATCTATAATAAGATTATAACTTGATTAATTATCTTTCGGGATAATAAATGTTGTTTTAAATTTACAAGTTTGATTAATTTTCTTTGGGGATAATTAGTGTGGTTTCAAATTTATAAAAATTCATATTGGTTATCTTTTGGAATGTTTAACATTTCTTTGAATTTATAAAGGTATTTTAAATTGATTTGTTATTGTCTGTAATAATAAATGTTGTTTCAAAGTTATAAATGATAGCTTATAAATGAGAAAATCTTTAAGAAAATAATGTTTAAAAAATAAAGCTAAGTGTAAAAAAAATTTAGGTTTATACTAACAATGTTTTAACGATATTTTTTTAGCCTTCTTTTTAATGCACTTAGAGATATAATTAGCTATTTAAAAAGAATATTTTTGAAGAGTTTTTTAAAGTGTTTTACAAATATTCGTTATGTGAAAACCAAGCATAATGTGACTCAAATGTACTGAAAGTTATTCATTCATAGAAAATACTTAGTCCTACACTTAGCACTAAATGTTGATGGACTCTTGCTATTCTAAACATTAAGAATGTTGTCGTGACAAGGTAGGAAGCAATCCTGCCCTTGCTTGTTTGGCTTCATTGTTTTTCCCCGGAATAGTACTAGTTTTGGATCGATAAGTTGTGATAAGTTTATGAGATATAATTTTCATATATGATCATTTTATTATTTCAGTAGTCTATTTGTTGACTATCGATCCTGTTATCTTATTTGTGATCGTCAATTTAAGATGGTTTGTTGCTTATGTGGAGCATTTTTCTCCTTTATCGGAAATGACTAAATAAAGAGTGAGTGGGGGCCAAGCTATATGGGTTTTCTTTCAATTAGGATATTATCACATCTACTCTAGATCGGTTTCAGTTGTATGCACATGAATATGTGAAATACACGAATACTTGGCAAGGTTGATGGAGTCCGACTTGGAGGTATCTAAGAGCCATCGTAGTTCTCAAGTATATTTTCTAGAGATATACTTTCATATGGGGGTGCACCCTTCTAGTCATTGTTGAAAAATTTCATTTTCCTTATTTGATTCGAATCTTTGAATTGTTTGATTATTGCATTGAGAAGTGACTTGTTCTCTTTTAACATCACTTACTTTAAGGCCCGAAGCTAAGCGCTATAGATGTTGTAGTCATATATAATATTAACTTTTCGTGACAAAATACACTAATTTTAATGGTATCCATAATAATAGAAGCATATGAAAATGAAATAAAATCAATAAAGATTTCAAAAACAACCTTTCTGATTACATTTCAAAATCATATTTCATATTAAGTTAAATTGTCCCAAAACAATTCCTATGTTTTGATCAAATCTAATTATTACAAATTACGCCAAGTGTGACTTATGAAGATGCCACCTTTATTGATTTGAGTACTAAATAGATAGGCATAACAGTTATAAATACATAACTTTGGAAATAACACTAAATAACTCCTATGTAGCTAGCTTTGCCTCTTGCACGTTTTCGGAAGCTTATTCATCCAGCTTATTAAACCTAAAAAGTTGTTAACTCTCAATCTACTCAAATTAATTTTTGAGCACCCAAGAGTTTAAGGAGAAAACATAAACTTCGAGTTAGACATAAAACCTTGTATGAATAACACTATTACATTCTAGTTTACTAATATTAAGTGAGACCATACTGCTTAGTGGAACGGGTTTCCCCACACTACTATCCTTTTAAAATTATATCTTTTGCAGATTAAAATCCTGAAATCAAACCGATTATAACAAAAATAGCAATAACATATATGTATATAAATTAGGTAACCAATGGATTGTCTGTCCGAACAATACAGTTTTATTAGGCTGACTCAGGCCTACTAGACATAATAAATATCCTAACTTCTATATACAATACTGGATGACCTGTCCTTAACCAACTTCTCCTAGGGCAAACTGATCCTAATGGTTTCGTCGGCTTTCCAATAACATACCTCTGCTCTATGTGTTCCTTTCTATATGTAACATCATTTTAGTTTTACCTGTAACAAAGCCCTACACATTGAAATTATGGACTTTTATTAGCTAGAGGCTACTAGCTAAAGTATAAGGCACGACCCTACACCAGCGCCAACTGGTCTTCTAATATATGATTCATAAACTTAGGGTTAACTACTCTGTCCAAACTTCCTTGAAAACATTTCTTTCAAAATGATTTAACCCTTTTTAAATCATACCTAAACAAGGAAAATAGGCACTTTGCTTTACTCAAAATACTTATGCCATGATATATGCTTTACACAAAATAATGTTGATGGAATCTAAATCAAGGGGATTTTCTATCCCATCAAATTAAGTCAATACCTCTTTCTAACTTAGAAAACTTTATGCCTTAAAGACAAAGCAATACCTTCGAAACCCTTGTTTATAACCGTAAACAATAACTTTTGTAACGACCCGGTTATTTTCATCCATTTGTATCCGCACATGTCTCTCAAAATATCATATTGTTAATATATATTTGGAAAAACTCAACGTATACAGTAAATAAATATATCATAGATTCACATACATAGAGTAATATAACAATAAGCAGCGGAATAGATAAATAGTAGTTCATGAAGAAACTATATAAACAACAAAGTTGAAATAGAATACAACAGAATATCTCAAATACAATGCAGTTTTGAATACAACAGATGACAAATCTGAACCAACAACTGGATAGCTAAAGGCTGAATAGATACAAATGGATCTTCAAGTGAAGCTCCAACTCCAAAGGTGAGTTTCAAATGCTGTAACACTCAGTCCGACCCGAGCGTAAAGCAAAACACAAAATATTCGAGTCAGGATTAACATTCTTATATCAATAAATCCAACTCAATTGAAATATCAACTGAAATACCAGTAACTCAAAGAATGTTTGGGACAACCATCCTCTAAGGATCCGTGGAACTATCTACTATGAAGTAATATACGCTATTATAATATGTCCATAGTAAAGTAAACTATTAAAATAGCCTTAAGGCATTACCCATATCCCTCTTTTCACATTTTATAATACCGTAGTCTATACAGTAAACTCCACCCGCAGGTGGGCTATCAGGAGCACTCCATAGGTACGACACAAAAAAACCCATGAAAGGCGCGATAGGGCATGCGACAAGGCACTCGAGGCAATGCCAGGGTAGATATGTCATTTGCGTATCTGGACTAGTGGTAACGCATAACAGCTACTACCGCCCACCTCATGACACACTCCCAAATCAAAGGGCACACCCAATCAAATCACAAAAGCAATAGAATGGTATCGAAGGAATGTGCACAATCGGAAGAATGACTTCACTTGGCTCGGCGTGGCTCCTGGTTTAGCCGCATCAAGCTAACTCACGGGAGTCAGGGTCACGTAAATACCATATAGAACCATCGCCGAACCATCCTACTTTATTCTGGAATCTCCACCACGTACACAGTTGTTAAAGTGGTTTTCGGTATTGGCAGAGAGTATGACAATATCCGATCCCAGTCTTTTTAACAACTAATCGTTATCATAACACCGTTGTCATTTCAAAATAGGTTATACTTCAAAACCAAAATATCATTTCCATTTCAAAACCATATCAATACGATATCATTTTCATTTTAAATATTTCCAAAAATCATATCACTTTCAAAGTTATAACACTTTCGAAACTAAAACACTTGAAATTATAACACTTAGGGAATCATAACACTTTGAAATCATAATACTTAGGAAACCATAATTTTGAAATCATAACTTCCACCATGAAAATGGTTTAGATAACAATAATAATAATGTATAATAAAATAGTTTTATAAAATAGTTTATACAAAAATGGTTTATATTAAAAATGGTTTATATTAAAATAGTTTATATTAAAATAATTTATAAAGTAAAATATAATTTAAAAAACTTTGTATATAAAATAGTTTCCTCAAATCTCACAAATCGATTCAAATCAACTTGAATTTAAAAATTCCAATTTAATTCAATCTCAATTCTTCAACTTCGATTCAATTCGGTTTCTCAATAAATCATTTCAAATTATATCAATTCAAATATAGATTTGAACCAAAAAATTAACCATTTAAATTACAATATATTTCAAAGCTTTATTATTCAAACATTTTCAAAACTAGATTTGATAATTTCATATTATCAAAATTTAACTTTGTTATTATTTAGTTTTGAAATGTTTACTTAATAAATCCAATACCGTTTAAATAAAACCCCAAAGTACAATATAAATAAACAGAATATTTCGTTTCAATTTATGTAAATTTTAAGATATTCTTTTAATCATTGTTAGTCAAAATCAAGTTATAATATCATATCTTCAAAACCTCAAATTTAATAAACTTCAAATCAAATCATTGGAGTACAATTCGTAAATAAATACGATTTCAAACAAATTTCTATTATAAACTCTATATTTGAAATAAATACATAAACATATCATTAATTTTATTTATATAACAAATCTATTTATATATTTTAGAAATAGTAAAAATTATAAATAAATTCTCAAAATTAACAATTTCAAATTTAACTTATAACTATACAATTTTTAAAACATATCAATTTAAAAATCTAATTTTAAAACTATATAAAATACACACATATATATAATATCTTAAAATCAATATTTATTAACCATATATTTATTAACCATATATTTATTTTCCAAAATGATAGAAATCATTTTCAAAATACTTATATATCGACCAACAGTGTCTATATATAATTTCTATCATATGGTCAAGTGATATAGATATTTATCATTTCAATCCGTAATTTGAATATATATACGGGTATATATCATTTCAACCCACAATCCCAAATTCAATTCAAATGAAAACCATTTGGTTTTTCATTTCAACCCATAACGATTTTCTCCTGTTCTACAGATCGTGTGGGTATGTATCATTTCCAACCATAGTGAATTCTATACTAACAGGGAACTTTCAGAGTGATAACAGATATGATAATAATATAACAGGCATATATCATTAATATAAATAACAGATAATGGTGTCAGATGTCATAGGTGAACAGATACAGATAATAGCATATATATCAACGTAAATACCTAACAACAGCCTATTTCAATTGTCCTTTCAATTGAAATCAAATTTAATTAAAAGAAGAACGTTAATCATGTGTGATTGCTCACCTTTCGAGGATAAAGGGAAGATAGATAACACAACAGGCTACGATTTGAATTGCGAAATTGACCAATCCAACTGACGATTTCCAAAGCAAAGCAAGAGGGGCACGAGTTCGACGAATAAAGCTGATAAATAGAAATTGGTGAAATAAATAAGATCGGATCGATGATGACCAATGGTATAAGTGAACTTATATATATAACTATATACTATAATGTCATTTTCTAAACTCAAACACGTTTTAAATTTAAATATATATGTATTTCAAAATCTGATGTTCCAAATTTAAACACATATATTAACTCAACATATATACATCACATAATACATAATATACAATACTAATATGGGCTTGTACATACACATCAAATAAGACTTACAATAGATAATAAAATACAATTATAAGCTTGTATATATGTACAGAATTATGTACAGTTTATAAGCTAATATAACTAGTATATAAACTTATATATAAAAGTAAAACAAGCATATAATTCTGTAACTCAATATATATACAAACGATTTATATGACTGATAGATAACCCAACTTTAAAGCACATAGCATGTATTATATTCGAAACAAAAGGATGCAAACAGGCCTGTAACTATCATAGCTTGCACAGTAAAAACAGCCTTTATATATATATATATATATATATATATATATATATATATGTATGTATTAAACTAATATCCTGCACATCTATTTTAAACAAGACTCAAACATCTACCATATAATATAATATATAAAATACTTAAATTTTCTTTAAGCTGATGGTAGACAGCAAGGTTATTGTACGATCTTAATGCTTTTAGGTATTTCAAATCCAAAAATGTAATATACACACCTTCATATATGAATCTCCTATATAATAAACTTATGTAAAACAAAATCTTTAATATATATTTTCAAAGTCACTATTGAATTTAAAGCATACGCATATATATATTCTAGATTTGAACATGTTTGGGATATATATACTACTTCAATTACTATATGTATACCAATACCTACATATTTATACATACACTGATACGTATACGATTCTTGGACATTTATATATATACTGACCAAACAGTTATATATATAAAATGTGAATAGTTGTTAAAGTGGTTTTCGGTTTTGGCAGAGATTATGACAATATCCGATCCCGGTCTCTTTAACAACCAATCGTTATTATAACACCACGGTCATTTCAAAATAGGTAATACCTCAAAACCAAAATATCATTTCCATTTCAAAACCATGTCGATACGATATCATTTCCATTTCAAATATATCAATTTCCAAAAATCATATCACTTTCAATGTTGTAACACTTTCGAAACCAAAACACTTGAAATTATAACACTTTGGAAATCATAACACTTTGAAATCATAATATTTTGGAAACCATAACTTTGAAATCATAACTTCCACCACTTAAATAGTTTAGATATTAATAATAATATATAATAAAATAGTTTTATAAAATAGTTTGTATAAAAATAGTTTATATTAAAAATGGTTTATATTAAAATAGTTTATGTTAAAATAATTTATAAAGAAAAATATAATTTAAAAATACTTTATATTCTAAAATAATTTCCTCAAATTTCACAAATCGATTCAAATCAAATCGAATTTCAAAATTCCATTTTAATTTAATCTCAATTTTTCAACTTCAATTCAACTTAGTTTCCCAATAAATCATTTCAAATTATATCTATTTCAAATACAGATTTGAACCACAAAATAAACTATTCAAATTTCAATATATTTCAAAGCTTTATTATTCAAACATTTTCAAAACTAGATTTGATAATTTCATATATATAAAAATTTAACTTTGTTATTGTTTAGTATTGAAATGTTTACTTAATAAATCCAATATCATTTAAATAAAACACCAAATTACAAAATAAATAAATAAAATATTGTGTTTCAATTTATGTAAATTTGAAGATATTCTTTTAAATCGTTTTTAATCAAAATCAAGTTATAATATCATATCTTCAAAACCTCAAATATAATAAATTTCAAATTAAATTATTGAAGTACAATTCTTAAATAAATACGATTTCAAATAAATTTCTATTATAAACTCTATATTTTAAATAAATACTTAAACATATCATTAAATTTATTTATATATTAAATCTATTTATATATTTTAGAAATAGTAAAATTGTAAATAAATTCTCAAAATTTATAATTTCAAATTTAACTTATAACTATATAATTTTCAAAATATATGAATCTGAAAATCTAAGTTTTAATACTTTATAAAATACATATATATATATATATATATAATATCGTAAAATCAATATTTATTAACCATAAATTTCTTTTCCAAAGCCATAGAAATCATTTTCAAAATACTTATATTTTGACCAACGGTGTTTGTATATAATTTTCTATCCTATGGTCAAGTGATATAGATATTTATCATTTCAATCCGTAATTTAAATATATATACGGGTATATATCATTTCACCCTGCAATCCCAAATTCAACTCAAATGAATATCGCTTGGGTTTATCATTTCAACCCATAACGATTTTCTCCTGTTCTACAGATCATGCGGGTATGTATAATTTCAAACCATAGTGAATTATATACTTACAGGGAACTTTCAGAGTGATAACAGATATGATAATAATATAACAGGCATATATCATCAATATAAATAACAGATAATGGTGTCAGATGTCACAGGCGAACAGATACAAATAATAGCATATATCAATGTAAATAACTAACAATGGCCTATTTCAATTGTCGTTTCAATTGTAATCCAATTTAATAAATATAAGAACTTTAATCGTGAGTGATTTCTCACCTTCCAGGATAGAGGGAAGATAGACAACACAATAGGCTGTAATTTGAATTGCGAAATTGACCGATCCAAATGATGATTTCCAAAGCAAAGCAAGATGGGCACGAGTTCGACGAATAAAGCTGATAAATAGGAATTGGTGAAATAAATAAGAATCGGATCGATGTTGATCAATGGTATAAGTGAACTTATATATATATATATATATATATATATATATATATATATATAACTATATATCTGTAAAGTCATTTTCTAAACTCAAACACATTTTAAATTTAAATATATATGTATTTCAAAATCCAATGTTCCAAACTAAAACACATATATTAACTCAACATATATACATCACATAATATAGAATATACAATACTAATATGGGCTTGTACATACACATCAAATAAGACTTACAACAGATAATAAAATACAATTATAAGCTTGTACATGTATACAGAATCATGTATAGTTTATAAGCTAATATAAACTTATATATAAAAGTAAAACAAGCATATAATTCTGTAACTCAATATATATATATATATATATATATAAACAATTTATATGACTAATAGATAACCTAACTTTAAAACCCATGGCATGTATTATATTCAAAACAAAACGATGCATACGGGCCTATAACTATCATAGCTTGCATAGTAAAAACAGCCTTTATATATATATATATATATATATATATATATATATTAAACTAATATCATGCACATCTATTTTAAAAAAGACCCGAACATCTACCATATAATATAGTATATAAAATACTTAAATTTTCTTTCAGCTGAAGGTAGACAACAAGGTTATTATACAATACTAATGCTTTTATATATTGCAAATCAAAAAATGTAATATACGCACCTTCGTATATGAATATCCTATATAATACACTCATGTAAAACAAAATCTTTAATATGTATATTTTGAAAGTCACTATTGAATTTAAAACATACCCACACACATATATATATATATTCTAGATTTAAATACGTTTGGTGTTTATATATACTACTGCAATTATTATACGTATACTAATACCTACATATCTATACATACACTGATACGTATATGATTCTAGGACATTTATATATATATAAAATTTGAACAAACGGTTATCTATATATAATTAAAAATATAACAAAATCTTCATAACCAAATATATATACTGACGTAGTAATATATACCGATAACATTATACACTTATAATATAAGCAAGCCACAGTTTATATGTAATATAGCTTTGTAATACTTTTACATATATAATTACAGATGGATATATACAAAACGAACATATACACCACAACAAAGTATAAATACTAACCTGATATATATATATATACATATATATATATACCAGTTAAGAAAGCGAGGTAGGTGGATGGCCCAGTTGCAGATGTATGGGCGAGCAAGGCGTCGGGGGAGGGGAGAGGTTATGGTGCTTGGCCGCGGTAGAGGGTGATGGCGGCTAGGTGTGGCTCGGCGAAGGAAATTGCAGCGGAGTGACAGGGTGAGAAAAGAGGAGGGGCGGCACATGCTTCCTATGGTCGAATTGGAGAACGACGTGGTGGAGGCTAGTGGTGGTAGCAGGTCGGAGCGGAGGGTGGTCGAAGTGATGGAAGGGCGGGCGACGATGGGATATCAAATGGAAGGAGATGGTTTTGATAATAAGGTGAACAAAGTTTTGTTTCAGAGAAAGATAAATAGGCTTTGCTGTCTATAGTATACATATATACATATATATATATATATATTAATAACAAAATGAAAGCAGAAAAAACGGCAAGATTTTGGAAACGATGCAAAAGGGCAGAGAACGGACTAATGTAATATAAATTGAAACAATGGATTGGTAACAGCTGTCCATTGATTCTGCAAAAGTTATTACAGCAATTTATTATATTGCTTGGATGACACGGTTAAAGTTTGAAATGCAAAAGAAAACAAAAGGTCATGGATCCGGTACAGATACGATTACCGTTTTCGCGGATTCCACTATGTATCCGGCTTCAAAATACAGAATTAAATATACCGTAGAGATCTACAAGGCGAGGTGATCAAAATGGTATATAGATATTAGTGGTACGATCATCCAATCAAAAGTCGATGGTCGGTTCCAAAAATGCTGCTAAAATGCCTGAATCAAGTGAAACGGAGCAATAGTTGTCCAAATTTAAAGAAACGAAAGATGACGTCTCACTCAGAAAATGATTTACATTTTTATTGTATAAAAATATTCAGGTTTGAAAAACATTTTATTATCATCAATTTTTAACGGATTTGAATTGAAATAAAATTACACTATAAAATAAACTTCCATATTTTTTGATGAAAATTTACCATTTGCTATGTTTAAATAGACATATTCCAAATATTAAATTTTCATTTTCAAATTAAATTATTTAAAATTTCAAAAAAAAATTCAGTTAATTACATTATTAAAACCGTTAATATTTACATTTCGTTACACCTTTCGAAATCATTGCAAACAACCCTTTCGAAACATTACATAAAACCTGAGACATCTTCTTTCAAAACCATTAATATTTATGTTTTAAAAGCATTAAAAGCTTCCTTTTTAAATACTTAAAACATATATTGCGAAACATTCACAATATACCTTTCGAAAGCCTTGGGCTCAAGTAAGGATTTGCAGAAACATTGCTTCTAACCCATTTAAAATTATTCCATTCAAAATCATTTGGTTTAACTTTTGGTATAACTAAAGTGTCCTAAAGAACAGAGTCGAAAGCATTACATTTGAAAGCACTAATCCCAAGTAAAAAAAGAGGATAGTTTCAAAACCCACCCTTTCGAAACTGCTACCTCTGAAACCATTTGAAAGCCGCTAAACTACCCTTTCAAAAGCATTGAGAAAGTGGCCTTTAAAGTTAAAATACGAAAGCACCCATTTTGAATACATTGTTTTAAAGCTATAAGCGGCTTTAACTAATACAAGAGGTATGAATGCAGTAGCATGAGTATCGAATAGGTTCAAAAACGGGTATTTTTAAAAAAGCTTTATTTAAAATAGAAACAAGCGGCAACTCTTTCAAAATCTTTTTCCTAAAAACAAAGGCAATTTGATTGATTCAAAAGCAATTAAAAGTGGCTTCAACCCATTCGAATGCATATCTTCGACACAGTCCTTTTCGCCTTTATTCAGTGCACCACATACCAGTTGCTTGACACCATGTGCATTGGTTTCGAATGGGTTCGAATGGTCCAACTTGGATAGAGATGGAAGCAAGAAAAAGAAGTGGCAAAGTTGTAATTTGAGACAAAACTGATTTTATGTCTTCCAAGTAAATTCTTTTCACCTAACTTGCACAATTTGTCAAAATGTGATTGGTTCCCATTTCTTTATCAAAATCCTTTTCTAAAAGGGCCGCCGAATCTAAAGTTTACAATTTAAAACATTTTAGTCAAATATGCCCTTCTCCTTGATATAACATATAAAACATTTAAGCCCCTTAACTTAAATAATTGTAAAACCGTTGTAAAATACTTAGGAGAATTCCTAAAAAGCACAACAATTTTCTTTTAATATGTTTTCGAACAAATAAAAATTTCAGAGCCAAAATGATTATATAATTTCCTTAATTAATTTGAACCCTATTTTAACTATTTTCTCTCATAGAAAATCCATAATAAATCCGCAATTACTTGGAAAATTTATAAACTTGAAACCCACTTCTAAAATAATGTTTTTGGTCATGTGTCAGAAACGCAACTCATTTGGGTGTCATTTAATAGGTATTCTAATGTAAACGTATCATAAAACCCATATGAAATCATATAAATCATCATTAAGCATATATATATATATATATATATATATATATATATATATATATAAACAAATATAATATGGCATATTATTTGCAGGATCATTAGGAAAATAATCATGAAACCGAAACTATTATCAAAAACGGGATGTAAATCAAATTATTCACCTTGGATTGGTGTTAAGAAGGTTGAGATTTGCTTTTTGATTAATTTCTTCAAACTTTCTACTTGATCCCTAGCTTATCTTCTTTCTTATTTCTCTTAATTATGGCCCGCCGAGCTCCTAGGGTTTTAATTTTTGTTTGTGAATTTGGAATGATTAAGGAATGGAGAATGGAAGAGTTTAGGGTATTGGAATAAAGGATGTTCCCGTTTTACCCTTTTCGTACTCCTCCTACTTGCTTATTTTCAATTTATTTTGCTTATATATTCATTAAGGCATGGCCCCTTATCAATTAACAAATCTCAATCCCTTAACTATTAACATTATTTTATTTTATTTATCCAACTAAATATTCTAAAAAATATTACTCAAAATTAGTGTCATTACAGCTCTTCTCTATGTTTAATTATTTTGTCCATTCTTTATGTTTGGATTTTGATCTCGTTTAACCCTATCCTTTCAAACTTGAATTTTGATCTTAATAGTGTTCATCTTTTCAAGTTTTTAATTTTATCTGATATGTTTTCTATTCTTTTATGTATGGATGTCGTTCTTGTGAGCCATTCTGTATTTAGCGGTGTGGTCTTATAAATTGTTATATGTTCGTCATATTTCTTGAGTTTTCTCATGTTGGTTTTCCAGACTGATCCATATATTATTTTATTATAATGCTCGGGTCAAATCTAGTTTTTCTAGGTTATCGTTAGTGGGACATCGAGCTCATAGAGTAGAGTTGGACATTCACCTGTCATAGTATTTATATTTTCCATTGTATTATTATGTATACCCATCACAAATTGTAAGGTCGGGAAGTTATAACTGTTCAGGCTGATGATGTTTGTTTTTAACAATGATATGTATCTTAGAGTAATAGCTTTTCTTGTCTTTGTTATATTATATGTGATCATTCCACTATGAGACTATGTTTTCCCTATTCATTTTCTTAATACCCTAACAATCTACCTTTTCGGCACGTAGATGCTCGACATTTGAATACCATGGATGTATTAAGTGCCGGCTTTCGAGGGTCCATAAGGCAGGTCATTACAGAGTATCCATATACATTGGATATATATCACAAGTATAATCTAATCACCTCATATAATATCTCTTTAAAAATACCATAATGGGAAATGACTGTATAATAGACATGATGTCCCAAGTAGAGTCATATATATATAGTATGCGGCACTCGGTCCACATCCAAGCTACTGTGAGGTCTAGCAATTGTGTATGCCAATCTATCACTATGTTAGTACTAGAAGGGAGACTGATAGCACTATGCAAGCTCCAAGGACACTATGTCTCTATAGCCTTTGGTTACCTCATAGTCACCGTGACATGTACCTACCTTTTTGCTCATCAACATGAGAACTTTAAGTCACGACATAACAAATGCTCCTATAGGTAACAGACTGTGCGCCTTGGCAACACAAGTGGCCAATGCGTGCATAAGTTAAGCACAAAGCTAAAGCACTATGCCAAAAGCACCGAGCTACATGTAAGGTGTCACAGATCTGGGTGCGACCCTACGATCAGGCCTCCAGGTTGGATACTGTCCATCTGGTCCTCTCCAACAAGCACAAATAAGAGTACATCTTAATAGTGACATATAGTACCAACATATAATGACACGAAGTCATGGTCATCATTAGGAACAAAGCCATACTCGTTAAGTGAGCTATATATCACTATGTTCACCTCACACTATCCGCTCTATTCCAGTCAAGTGAGTGTCATCTACTTACAGTCAATAACCGGATAAATATAGCAATAGTATCCCATACCACTTCGTGATACTAAAATGTTTATTCACTGCTTATAAACTACACTCAAACTATCTAGTATTCTATACAATGTGTCTAAAGAATAATCGGAGAAATATTATCGAAAGTCCCATACTAGATGGTATTACAACTCCTTTTATTCAGATTTCTCATTACACGGAATAGAGATCATCAGAAAATCATAATGAAGGATGCCATCACTGTATCATATCAAATCTCTACAACTCAACATCGATGGTGAATCATTCATAACATCAAGGTAATGTAAGAAAATGAGAAATCGCAAAACAAAGAAATCAAACTTAAAAATCTCACTAAATTTAAGAAATGAAATTATAATAAAGCTCAAAAGAATACTTCTTTAGAAAATTAAATCAAATATTCAAATGCGTATATAAAGCATTCAACATCACTTTATAAATCAAATATCCTTTATAAAATCTTTCTATAAATTTCATTTAATTAAATTCTACTTTTAAATAAAAATACAAACTTTAAATAAATTTCTTTTTATTTCAAAAATATAGATTACCATTAAAAGCTTCACTTTATACCCTAACCATTAACAATTTATATTAACATAACTCAATATTAATTAAAAGTCATTTCATAATTATTCCATATTTGCAAAATATCTTTAAAGAAAATTGTTATTTGCAAAATAGATTTTACTCTTTCTAAACTGTAGAATATTATCCAAAATCTCATATTTACATCTAAAAATTATTGATAATACATTTTAAAATCAATTAATGCACTTTAAAAATCATTTCATATTTTCTAGATAATATGTAAAATTTCAAAATAGTGATTTTCTAAGGGTTTAATAATCCAAAGTAAACTATATTTATAATTATAAATAGATCACTAAAACATGAAAAGTAAGTTAAATTAATTAAACTTTAGTAAATTATTTATAAATAGGTTTAAAATTATTTTCAACCCCTAAATAATTTTCCAAATCTTTTCAAAAATCATTTATAAGGCAATATGAATAACCATCAATAGGAAACACACGTATAAGTATTCCAACATATAATCTTGCTATTAGGCAAGGTTTTGTTTGCAAAACTGACATCTCCATCCAATACAAGCAATCAATCATCTCTACATCAACCAATTCACGTCAATGTATTAAACATATTGAGTTCAAATTATAAAATGTGAGGAGGAGATGTATATTTCATGAAAATCCATATCAATCCCTAACCAAACATTAAATCATAGCATATTATTGAATATAATAGTTTAGATATAGTATTGTGAGTATAGATTACTCCCTTAACTACTTGTTTGCTCATAAATCCAATTGCAATGAAATTAACCAATCAAAGATTGAATTTCGACATGATCTTGGATTGGTTGGAGATGAATCTGAGAAGCATGTTTACAACTTCGAGCTTCTTCCATGTCGTTGCGGTCGGTACCCTTGACCAAGCTCTTTCCCTACCTTGAATCGCTACCATATGCTCCAGCCAACCGCATCGTACCATATGTGCCACTATCGCCACCGCCTCCACGCAATCGCCAGTCGCTGCCTGGGGATCAAATGATGTTTGATCGATCAGATTTTTTGTTTATTTATTTTTTCTTTTTTTTAGGGCAAAATTTGAAAGCAAGGTTTGGTTTATATTTTTTAGAGAAGAACTTGCATGAGACGTAAAATAGAGTTGTCTGGGTAAAGAAAGATTTAGAGAGGAAAAGAAATGGTTAAGGAAAATGAGTTTGGGCTTAGGCCACTAAAATATTACGGTTTAAATTCAATTTGATTTGATTACTTCCCCTTCCATTGAAATCCAAATCCCAGTTCTCACCATTTGTTTATAGTTACATTTCTAATTTAAATTAATCCAATAGGCATTTAAAAATATATTTCGATAATTGGATAACTTTATTCAATTTGATGCTTCTTTATTCTTGTTTACTTTTTTATTGTAATATTAAAAAATAAATTTATTTTCAACTATTCCAATCACATAAAAACTATTTACACTTTAAAATATTTATAATTAATTAAAACATTTTATGTAGTTTTAATTTATTATCTAAAAAGAATTTGCTAATTTAATTCAAGTGAATAAAATAAAATGTTTTATTAAATAAAATTTAATATAGTAATATTTATTTTTAGAAAAAACAATTACTAATAATCAAATTCGAACATTTAATTTAATTTAATTTAATTATTTTATAGCATAGAAAGTAGGGTTGTCAAATTCTTATGGGGAAATGTCAAACAGCTTATACCTTGACTTTCTTCGTATGTATGATCCTCTATCAAACTAAAATTGCTCAATCCTCTGTGTGGCTTATTTTAATTCTTTTATCCTATGCTGCCTTTTGAAAAGATTTAATTCAGTGACCTCCTTTTTAATATGATGAAATATAGTGTAATATTCTAAGTACCGAATTTTTAGAAAACTCGATAAGATCTCCTTTGTATGGAGAGCGTTTCAAAACATCAAAATATGATAAAATAGACACACTTCGACTTAAAACATGGTCGATAATAATTTATATATCAAAATCATGACATACGGCATATATTCGATAATATGTGTGTGTATCACTCTTTCAAGTACTTATTTTGCATTATTAAGCGTGTTCGCTTAATTTATATGTAGATATGTACCAATTAAACCAAATAGTATTCATGCACTTATATTTACTCATATAAATCACATGAGATTGTATTTTATAAAATAAAGTAGTAAGGCACTAATGTGATATAATAACAAGGTTGCATTTCATTTTGGCTACCTTTACATCTAAGTTTTAGGTGCCAAAATCATGTAATTATTTAACGTTTCTAAAAGTAGAGTTGTAGTTTAGTCTAATGACTTTCTATAAACCTTTCAAATCATAAAAATAGTGTATGGCATAAGTTATTACCAGTTTACTAAGTGTAGCAATCTCAAAAATTGTTATTTTCATGATAGGTTCACTACTTAAATAGAGTTTTTAACATAGTAAACTTCAAAATTTCATAAAAATCTACAAATAGAAAGTATTATTTAATTCTAAGGCTTTCTAAAATGGCCAAAATCATCATAATAGGACAAACCGTTTCAAAATTACGATTGTTTGAAGTCAGCATTGTTTGTACAATGTTTAACTTTTGGGACAACAAAGTCCTTTCTCTGTAATTCAAAAATGAACAAAAGCTAACTTCAAAATTTATCATTGAATTTCAAATGAAAATACTTCACTAACAACATAGCTTTCCAATGAATTCAAAATGGTGGAAAATGAATCAATGGTTTAGGATTTATGGTTAAATCAAGTTGTTATTTTGTCATAAAATTTTCTATGAACTGGTAATACTCAAGTTAGAATTTAAAACTGTAAAATGTACTAACTACTAATTTTATTAAAAAAGCCTAATGTAATAAAATTAATGAGACATGAATTTCTTTCAAATAAATTTTTTCCAGCAATTGTAACAACCCAAAATTTAACCCTAACGAATTAACTAAATGATAAAATAACTTTGTGAAAGTATAAGAAATAAGTCATGGGAGTTGCACCATTGTGTCCGTGGTAATTTTTTGGTCAATTTCCATACATAGAACGTCAGAATCCGAGTCAATATGAAGAAGTTACGCACGAAACAAGAATCTACGAAATATATATATACACACACATACATATACATATATATATATATATATATATATATATATATATACACATACATATATATATAATTATATAGGCTAGGTCGACCGACGGTCAACCTAGGGGGGTGAAAGTCGACTTGGTGGTCGACCCGCCCAATGTATGAAGCGAAGTAAAAAAAAATTGATGGGGTAATGCGATTTTTACAGCTCATTCGCATTCTTTTCTCATGTCCGGTCCCTTCGTGCTCCCATCCGACGGCTCTAATTCAGCCTATGATGAGGGTGCATCCTATTCAATCTCCAAATCCAATGGTCTGAGATCCACTTCTAACCCTATAAATAAGACCATAGGCCTAACACATTCTCGTTCTAGATTTTCCCCGCTTGGGTACAACTTTTTAGAAAGGATCCTAAGATGGATAATTTTCCAAGGAGAGAATCCTTTTAATAAAAATATTTTAATACCCTAAAGTGGATCCGGAAAGACCAAAAGAAAAGAGCTTAGGACCACAAGTGAGTGATTGTAATTATTTTAGATTTCTTTAAGTAATTTAAAATAATAGGGTTTCTAATAGTTGTAGTTTTATTACGATTTTTGGAATAACCGTTTTAGTAGTTTATTTATAGTTTTTAGAATAATTTTCGGTCTACTTCTTTTAGCTATTTTATTCGGTTAATTTTATTTCTATTAATCATAGCATTTCATTTATTTATAGTATTTTAATTTATTTACTACTATTTATGTGTTATTTACATCTTTTTTTCCTACGCTTTGGATTTTCTTCTATTTTTAGTTTTCTTTTATTTCTCTTCTTCTTCGCATATGGATTGAAATTACAAGAATATTGAAATAACGGAAGATAAGATGTAAATTGTAAAGACTGTAACAAAAATGGAATTGAGGCAGAAATTGAGCCTAATTATGATATTAATGTTAGAATTTGACTAATTAGTGATAGTAGGCGTACTTATAACTTAGAACTGTAACTAAAAAGAGCATAAGATACAAGAGGCTTATTTTCACACTTAGACCTTCGGTTAAGTAATAAGCATGATTATAACGTAGGTTATAATAAGAGAAAGAACGGAATGAGGCTTATTTTAAGACTTAGGATAAATTAGTAAGCAAGGATAGTGAACATAATAATAAAGGCTTATTTAAATAATTTATCAAAGTTAACAAAAAAAGATGAAATTAGGACCTGTACCAAAAAGCATTCCCTATTAGACAAAATGGTAGTCTCACATTAGCGTGAAGCGAGATAAGGGCACGCTTATGCTAATAATGGTAGTAATTGGTCAAATAGAAGTCCAAATCATGGGGAACTGGGACAAAGGGCGCAACTAGATATTGTTTGGATGACGGGCCAGCACTAACAACATTTCCCCTATTTTTCTATGGACACGGTGTTTCACATAAACATGGAGTGAGACGAGGGGCACGCTTATGCTGGAGCACAGGTAATAAGAAGACTAGGTGGAGCAACAAGTAGCATGATCATGGTGGCAGTTACGCATGCGAATTCCATTTTTGCGCTTAGTAATCCCTATGAGTTCCAAGCGCTTAAGTATTTGTGCCTTTCATAAGCATCATTGCCTTCTGTGTATGGAGCTATATAAAGTCTAGTCCACAATAAATACTTTGTGCATCTTTCATTGACACCGTTGTACTTTATGCGTCTTTCGTAGATGTCATTGCCTTATGTGTAGGGAGTTATATAGCGTCTAGTCCACAATAAGATTTATGGAGTAGCAGTCCGATCGAAGGGTAGAATTAGGATATCAGCCTAATTATAGGGTTAGGAATTTTGCCTAATCAAAGAAGCTAACAAAGATAAGTGCAACCAATCAAAGTTAATCAATTGCGTTAATTTAGTAATTCGTATTTATTTCTAGTTTATTCCTTTTTATTCCTATTCTCTTTGTTTCCTTTATATATACTAGAACTATTGTAAGGTCTATTGCTTTTACTTTGCTTAAAGATTCTAGTAATTACTATCATTAACCAGAATTTTAGTCTGACCCACTCCACCTTTTTTTCCTTTTTACCCCCATTGGCAATCAAGGGCAAGGAAGATAGACCACGGCTTCTTGGAGACTTGGAGACCCTATCGTGTATTCCTTCTTTTTATTTCCAGCTTTTTGTTCTTTTATTGTGCCTGTACTATATTGAGGGAAAGTTTGTGTTTGTACTCTGTTTTTTCTGATGAGTGTGAGATTTTATTTTCATAAGACAATTGTATTTGGTATTTGGAACATATGTGGTTTGTTTGAAGTATTTATGAAGTATTAATTTTTAAAATCACTTATTGTTTTTAATTACTTCCGTTGTGTTATTATTTATCTATTTTGTCTTGTGAATCTTAGTCTCTGCTAGCTTTATAATACCTACAACGCACCATATCTTTTAGCGTGTCCTTTTGGGTATACTAAGGGGTGTGTTGTGTTTCATATGGTATCAGAGCCTAAGGTTACAGGATTCCTAAAAATTGGTTCTAAAAGTAAAGTACTTTCCAAAATAACTTGTTTTGAAAGTAGTTTTCAGAAAAGAACTCTTAGAAATAGTTTTTAAGTATACAAGAGGTTTTATAAAAATCCCCTCAAAAGTCGAGTTCAACCTTCTTTCGATTCTTTCAAGCCTAAGTTTTTTTCTTTGCATAGTATGACTGACTGGTTCCGTAGAGCTACGGCACTAGAGGTGTAAGAGCAAGTGCCCGGTATAACACCGGTAGGTGGAAATCGCTTTAACCTACCAACATCAGCCAACTTTTCTAAGCTATACAAGGACTTCGCTAGTATAGGAGGCAGAACTTTTTTTGGCATGGAGAATTCAAAGGAGACACGAGCAAGGTTGGAGAATATGGAGCAAAGGTTTAGTCGGTTAGGTTTAGAGGACCGACAGAGTGACTATCCTACATCTTGGCAGCTGAAGGGAGAGCTTGAGAAGGTTCCTACAAGCTCTAAGAAACAGTGGGGAAAGGACAAGAAGGATAAGGATAAGGACCAGTGGAAGGAGGGAGGACCTTAGAAGCGAATCAAGAAGAGTGGGAGATGTCAGCGTTGTAGAATGACTGGTCATTACGCAAAAGACTATAAGAAGGCGGGAATGAAGGGAAGATGTTTCAATTGTGGATAGCTTGGTCACTTTAGTAAGATTTGTTCTTAGAAAATGGGGCAAACAATGAGCGCACCTGCAGCACAGATTCACATTTTGGATACAACACCTTCCAATAGTAGACCAAATCGACGTAGGAAAATTTTGTTTCTATTTCTAATTTTCCCATTCGAACTCTTTTCGATCCTAGAGCACCACACTCTTTCATCTCTAGTTCTTTGGTAGATTTTTTGCACTTAGATATCTCTTTAGTAGTAGATCCCACTGTTGTTTCAAACCCTATAGGAGGATCGGCACACTTGAATATGTTTTGTAGGGGTTTGAAAATTTTTATCCCAGGTGCAGAGTTTGACTACGACGCCTAGTTTTGGGATTTTCTAGGTATGGGATGATTTTAGGAATGGATTGGCTAAGGAACTATATTAGATTACGAGGGAGATTATTTAGACTAGAGACATGCAGTGGTAGGACTCTCAAGGTTTCTGGTGAGCCACAAGGGTCGGTTATGCTGAGCTTCCTTTATTCCCTCGATTCATCATCATCAGAGTTAGATTCGGTTCCTGTCGTCAGAGATTTTCTAGTCATCTTCACTACTAAGGCAGATGGTTCCGTTGATTATAGAGAATTAAATAGCTCACAAAGAAGAACTGATATCCACTCCTTAGGATTGACGATCTTTTTGACCAGTTAGTTGACTTTTTGGTAATCTCCCAGCTTGATTTAGCCATAGGATTTCATCAGCTTAGGGTCGTTGATAACAGCATTAACAAGACCGCATTTAGGACACCTGATGGATTTTTTGAGTGGTTGGTTAGGCCTTTTGGGGTAATCAATGTCTCAGCCTATTTTGTTGATTTGATGAGCCGTGGTTTTAGAGACGTCCTAAATAAGTTGTGGTGGTATTCGTGGATAACATTTTGGTGATTTCCAAAAGTATGGAGGAGCATGTTGTTCATCTAGAGGAGGATCTTCGTACACCTCGCATTCTTCAGTTAAAAGCAAATTTCTTGAAGTAACACTTTTGGCAGAAGGAAGCATGTTTCTTCGGGCAAAGAGAAAGTCTACACATGAAAAGAGTTTGAGAAAATCGAAAGAGAGGCAGGCAAAGATTGGAGATGTATAATAGATTCAGTATATAAGGAAAGAAGAAAGCCCATGTGTAGATAATTGCAGAAATTATAATTGTTTCATATAAGTGGATTTAACGGTAGCACCTTAGAATAAATATGAGTATAGGAATAAAAGAATTTAAGTAAGGAAACAAGATTTCCAAGGTTTAGAAAGGATACTCCTAGGGTGTAAGCCGGAAAATCCATTTTATGTCTAACCCAATAAACTAAATTTATTAGAATTGAAAATTTATATAATTGTCAATATTTTTAAAGGAACTATTAGGTTTTTGGGGAATATAGTAAGAAATTTAAACTAGTTTTTATATGATGAAAATTTCGTTTAAAAAGTGAAATTCTTTTTGAAGAATTATAGAGCATATATAGCTCAATAGTTTCTTTGTAAGTAAACAGAGATTTTAAATATAAAAACCTAAAATTTATTAAGTATCGAAAAAGTAGATTACAACATTTATTGTTGTAATAGAAGATTCGTGAAAATAAAGGGAGCATAGACTATAACGCCACCGTTATAGTAAGTAACTCCCAAAGGAAATGTTTTTACATAGTAGATGTGGTTTATTAGTATTTATTTTTGATTAAATTCATACACCAGTATTTTAGGGTTGTAGTAATAGTGTTTTTCTCAACATCTGTTTTAAACCCAAATAAAATGTATTTTAAAAATATAATTTCTAAGAATAGAAATAAATATGATTTTCGAATACACTTATTATATAAGTAAGTATAAGAAAATGTTTTCGGGTTTCGGATATATTAAAATTGTTTTGAAGATGGGTTTTTTTGAAGAATAAAAAAGAGTAAGTTAGATATTAGAAAATTTCTACCGTAAGAGAATATAAATTAAATATACTTTAGTCTATTGGAATGAAAAGAATAATGGTATAATTTTCTGTGAAACCGATAAAAATGTTTTGTGTAAGTTATAAGGAACACGTGAAAGAGATGTGCAAGTTATGGAAAGCACCATGTTTTGTATAGCCTGCTTCGAAAAATATAAAAATTTCCTTGTAATTTCACATAAACATGAAGTCTTCTTATAAAAGGTTCATAGAAGATTTAGCGTTAGTAATTTCTCATAGGAGAAAGCAGTTCTAACAGATTAAGGTATGAGACTATTAGGTGTAATAAGAAGATTTTTTGAAAACACATAAAGATATTTTAAAGATGTTTTAAGAGGAAATAGTTTAGTGGAAAAGTAAATAAGTTTTTGAAATAAAAAAACTTGATAAAAGTAGAATTTGAAAATTCAAATTTTATAGAAAATTGAAAAGGTCTTTAAAAGTAAGCATGGAATAAGCTTTGGACATAGAATTTGAAAGTTTTTCCCTCTAGGTTATGAGAAATAATGTAAATTAAAAAAGCTGTAGGGATGCATATCTAGAAAAATAAAATGTTAAGTAACCAAGTATTTTTGAATTTAATAGAAACTTAAAGATAATACTTTTAAGGATAAAGATTTTGGGATTTGATAATTTAGAAGCTTTAGTTTTTGAAATGAGAGAATAAATACCAAACCAAACTCTTAAAAGTGGAATAGATAGGAATAATTCCCTAAGGAGTGACGGAAAAGGTGTAAGGCTATAAAGGAGATAGCAGTAATTACTTTTGAAAGTAATAATAGAGTTTCCCATAAAGCATATAGGGCACTAATGAGAATCCAGGAATGTTGAATCATGTGAGCAGGCTACAGAAGAATAGTAAATATGATTATAAGGCACACATGGTTGGGAACGTGTATTTTTGATTTTGAAGAAACTTGGGAAAAGCATCTTCCTTAAGTGGAATTCTCACGTGATAGTAGTTTTCAAGCTAGCAATATAGTGGCACCTTTCGAAGCTCTTTATGGAAGACCGCGCAAGTCGCTTTCGTGTTGGATAGAGTCTACAAAGGTTAAAAAGACTTTGGAGAAGACTAAATTTGATTTGGAGAAAATTCCTATCTCATATCCGCATTTCTTTGTTAGTAATTTTTCGAATTTCCTATTTTCCATCTTTAGTTTTGAATAGGTTCTTTCTTTTATTATCCTTTGAGTGGGTAGAACTTAGGAGTTAATCTATGGATGGTAGGTTTTGATGTAAACGTTTATTAGAACATGTTATGGATGATGTATGCAAATGATTGTAAGTGTTTGCTAGTGGATGATAATGGATGCATATACTTATACTAGGTACCATTATCTCTTAGGGATCGCCCTAACTAGGACACTAGAGCATATGCATATAGATGTGTGTGCATTTGCATTTTTATTTTCAAGGTTGCTATAGATGGATGTTTATTACATGGTTGTTGCATTTGGATGATGATTGAAGCATGCATATAGAACTATCAGTTATCATTAGGCAATTTGCATTTATTTGGATACATGGCATGGACATAATTGCATAAAAGGAGCTCAACTGAATCGGTGGACCTAATCTTTTGCATTGGTTAGGGACATTGACACTATATTAATTGCGTAAGCATCATAAATTGCGTTAGAAAAACTTAAGGACAATGGATGAATGGTTGACGGTTGAGTAGTTGGTTGTAGAACTTGGATGAAAACATATAGTTCATTCTTTTATCCTTAGAGATTTGGGGGACGAAATCCCTTAAGGAGGGGAAAATGTAACAAACCAAAATTTAAACCATAATAATTAATTAATAAATTAATTAAATGATAAAATTACTTTATGAAATCATCAGAATTAATCTATGGAATTTGCACCATTGTGTCCGTGGTAATTTTCTGGTCAATTTCCATATATAGAACTTCAGAATCCGAGTCAATATGAAGAAGTTACGCATGAAACAAGAATCAACGAATATATATGTGTGTGTGTGTGTGTGTGCGCGCGTGTGTGTATATATCTATATGGGCTAGGTCGACTAGGATGTCGACCTAACCATCACCTAGGTCGACCAACGGTCGACCTAGGAGGGTGAAGGTCGACTTGGCGGTCGACCCGCCTAATGTATGAAGCGAAGTAAATTTTTTTATAGGGGCGATGCGATTTTTACATCTCATTTGCATTCTTTTCTCTCATCTAGTCCCTTCTGCTCTCATTCGATGGCTCCTATTCAACCTATGACATGGATGCATCATATTCAATCTCCAAATCTAATAGTCTGAGATCCACATCTACACGTATAAAAAAGACCCTAGGCCTAACACTTATTCTCATTCTAGATTTTCTCAGCTTGGGTTCACCTTATCAGGAAGGACCCTAAAAGGAATAATTTTCCAAGGAGAGAATCTTTTTAATAAAAATATTTTAATACCCTCAAGTGGATCCGGGAAGACCGAAAGGGAAGAGCTTAGGACCACAAGTGTGTGATTGTAATTATTTTAATTTTCTTTAAGTGATTTAAAATAATAGGGTTTTCAATAGTTGTAGTTTTACTATGATTTTAGTAATAACCTTTTTAGTAATTTATTTACAGTTTTTAGAACTATTTTCAGTCTATTTCTTTTATATATTCTTTTTAGTTAATTTTATTTCTGTTAATTATAGCATTTCATTTATTTACAGTTTATTCACGGTATTTTAATTTATTTATTGTAATTTATGCATTATTTACATCTATATTTCCTCTGCATTGGATTTTCTTTTATTTTCAGTTTTTTTTATTTCTCCTTCTTCAATGAGTATGGATTAGAATAGATTAAACGCGAATAGGGATTAAAATTATAAGAATGCTGAAATAATGTAAGATAAGATGTAAATTGTAAAGACTGTAATAAAAATGGAATTAAGGCTGAAATTGAGCATAATTATGATATTAATGTTAGAATTAGACTAATTAAAGATATTGGCCTAGTTATACCTTAGAATTATAACTAAAAAGAGTATAAGATAAAAGAGACTTATTTTCACACTTAGACCTTGGGTTAAGTAATAAGCATAATTATAACATAGGCATAATAAGAAAAGAATGGAATGAGGCTTATTTTAAGACTTGGGATAAATTAATATGCAAAGATAGTGAAGATAATAATAAAGGCTTATTTAAATAATTTGTCTACGTTAATAAGCACCCTATTAGACAAAATCGTAGTTTAACATTAGCCTGTAGTGAGATGAGGGCACGCTTATGCTAATAATGGTAGTAATTGATAAAATATAGGTCCAAATCATGAGGGATTTGGACAAGGGGAGCAACTAGATATTGTTTGGATGACGGGCCAGTACCAACAGCATTTCCTCTATTTTTCTATGGACAAAGTGTTTCACATAATCCTAAAGTAAGACGTGGGACACGCTTATGTTGGAGCACACGTAATAAGAAGACCCAATAGGTGGAGCAACAAGTTGCATGAGCATGGTGGCATTTACGCATGCGACTTCCATTTCAGTGCTTAATTATCGCTATGAGTTCCAAGCGCTTAAGTATGTGTGCCTTTCGTAGGCACCGTTGCCTTCTATACAGGGAGCTATATAACGTCTAGTCCATAATAAATATTTTATGTGTCTTTCGTAGACACCATTGTACTTTGTGCATCTTTCATAGATGCCATTACCTTATGTGTAGAGAGTTATATAGCGTCTAGTCCGCGGTAAGGTCTATGGAGTAGCAGGCCGGTCAAAGGGTAGAATTAGGATTTTAGCCTAATTATAGGGTTAGGAATTCAGCCTAATCAAAGCAGCTAACAAAGACAAGTGCAAACAATAAAAGTTAATCAATTACATTAATTTAGTAATTCGTATTTATTTCCAGCTTATTCCCTTTTCTTCCTATTCTCTTTGTTTCCTTTATATATACTAGAACTGTTGTAAGGTTTATTACTTTTACGTTACTTAAAGATTCTAGTAATTACTATCATTCACTAGACTTTAATTCCGACCCACTCCTCCATTTTCCCCTTTTTACCGCCATAGGCAATCAGGGGCGAGGAAGATAGACCGCAGCTTCTTGGAGACCCTATCATGTATTCCTTCTTTTTATTTCCAGCCTTTAGTTCTTTTATTGTATCGGTACCGGAAAGTTTGTGCTTGTACTATGGTTTTTCCGATGAAACCAAGATTTTATTTTTACAAGACAATCATATTTGTTATTTGGAAGATATGTGGTTTGTTTGAAGTATTTATGAAGTATTTTTTCGAAATCACTTTTTATTTTTAATTACTACCACTATGTTATTATCTATCTATTTTGTCTTGTGAATCTTATTCCCTACTAGCTTTTGTCTTATGAACATATGTAATGTGTTTTAGCAATATGATTAGTTCATTTTATTTATTGATAATTTGGTTAAAGAACTTTCTTATTCAGCTGATATTTCTACTGCACCAAATTATGAGATTTATTTATAGCCTTATCGGTTATTGTTTAAACCAAAATGGCACAAAGACCCACAAGATTAAGAAAGTGGAGATTTAATGAAGAAAGTAAACGAAAAACGAAAGAAATCAAACAGAAAACAAGCACACACAAAATTTATAGTGGTTCGGCAATCTTGGCAAGCATCCACTTGAATGGTTTATTACTTTTGCACTAGCTTTTGTGATTACAAGTAGGAGGGATCATCAAGGATCCCAGAGTATAATGGAGTTTGTGTGTAGTAGTAGCGTAAAGACCCTTAGAATAAAGCATTGCCCATGTATTTATTGGGGTAAACGACCAAATATCTCACTAATATTTCTCTTGCATATCCTCGCCGCCTAGACCAAGTCTCCTAAGAATTTTTGAGCTCCAAATTCACCAAGGAGGGGTATCGGTATTGATCCCCATAGGGGGATTGTTACCAATCCCTAAATACTTAGGCATGGGTTGAGCGACTTCTTGTGTTGGGTCGTATTCGTGTTGCCTTTGAGTTTCCAATGTTGTTTTGCATAGCCACTTAGGTCTTTTTTGGTCCAAGCGATAATCTACATAAGGCTGAATTGCTGCTTTAGACTGGATATGGAGATTGCTAATACAACGCATAGGAATTTTAGAACAACACTTGAATCGGGCTATATGTTGACAAAGAAGAGTACGCAAACTCCTGTGAAAATTTCATGGCATTTGGATCAGTGGATCGCGAGATATGGTCGATACGAAATGGAATTCTCGTTGGCTGATTGGTTCGAATCCATCATTTCGAATCGATCCCTTTGACTCGATAAACTCACGTGGACCTGTGATGACATGGCACGCGCACTTCGCCTCGATCCGGTATTTGCTCTGAGTTGACCGCGTCGACTCCATATATCTCGCCTCGTTCATATCGAGAGATGACACATCACCTTGGTCTAATGACTTGTTGGATACGAAGTGGTCAACAATCATGGATTCGAACAACTGTTACATCGATGGGTACGAACTGACAAAGGTTGATGGTTACGAACAGGTCCTTTTTCGATGGATACGAGCTAACATAGCTTCTTAATGGACACGAAGTCAATCGATATGACTCGGGGTCTTCTGATGGATACAAAGTAGGATAACCCGATGGATACGAAATAGAGAAAACTGATGGATACGAAGCACTCTGCCCAGATGGATTCGAAGAGAAGCTTCCATGATGGATGCGAAGCAGACACTAGCCAATCAGTATAAGGCACAACCCCTGTTGATGGATTCGAAGCCCATTGATACAAACTCGATGGATTCGAACACTGCCGACCTGATTGATACGAAGTGATGAGACCTGATCGATGCAAACAGGATCGATACGAGCTGAACGTATTTCGATGGATACGAAACCAACAACAATGATGGATACGAACTCTGGGTCGTTCCTTCTATATTGAATCGATCATAACTTGGGCATACGAACTCGGATTATCTTGAAATTTGGAACGTTGGCTCTCTTGGACTTTCTAGCCATGTTCTATCAATTATAGCCCAATCTGGACTCGGACAAAATTCATCGATATCCATAGCGAATCCGTGCATGTTTGGTATCCAGGAAGGGTGATCCATGGTTTTCAATCAGTTCCTTGTTATCTAGACCTTGCTAGAAGGTGGGATAACATTTTCCTCCCAAAGTACGTCCTATGGAAACATGACGTGCTTTGAAAAAGTACAATTTCTCTTTGAATAATCGTCGCATCTTTCGTTGAAAGTTGTACTCCGTATTGCTGTAACAGATTATTATGTGAAGTGATTAGCTGTTTGTCGTCGCAATCGCAATGAGATGAGTATTCGATCCCTATGAATATTGAAAATCGAATATTAGTCTGACATATGCATATATGTTAACTTGACTTTCATTAACGCTACGCGTTCACGAGTCGTTGTCATTTTTTGTTTGTCATACTGAATTTCGTATCGATCCTCTCCTGAACTGATGTGAAATTTGAGCTGCAACAACGTTTGACAGTTGTTTTATGGAGTTCCTTTGTATCGATCCTCTCCTGAATCAATATAGAAGATTGAAAGATTGACTTCGCGTCAATAAATTAAGAATTTGCTGGATGCCAAATGCTTATTCGCGTCGATGCTAATGCTTGAGTTGTGAAGGATACGAAACCGTTGTTCGTATCGATGGTCTCAAACTTCGGCGGACTTTGCTTCGTATCGATGAGCTTTGGTTGTAACTTCGCATCGATTCAACCGTATTAAGCCATAACGGATACGAAATTGCCGTTCGTACCGATATGTAGTGGATGGAATCGTGAACCTGTTGGGGCAAACAGGGTCTTCGAGTCGATGCGTTCGCTGTCCATTTCGAATCGATAGGAACTTTGGTCTGATGGAGTCGAACGGGGAATTCAACTTGACTCAGGGTTTGACCAGTTACGACCGGTCAGGCGGACTGGGAGGCGAATCAGCCCGGTTGCTTCCTGAGTCCCATATAAATACTCTGGACTCGGCCACTTTTTCACTTTTTACTTTTCACTGTCGTCTTCCACCTTTGTATCGATTCGAAGCATCAGAGAAAACAAAACTGCATCACGCCGTCGATACGAAAAGATTCAACCCTTAACTTCTTCGATTCCCACTTTCAAATTAGGGAATCAAACATGAATTCAAGCAACGAAACTGTTTCAGATCTACTCTGCCTTCATCGTTTATCCATTTTGGTAATTGGTAAAGCCAGATCTGGTTTGGAGAAGAAAGAGTGGGAAGGACAAGATCGAATCGATCTAGAGACTTGTGTTCGAATCGATGAAGGCGGCAATATGTTTCTTTGGATTTCGCATCGATCCCTGGGATGCTCTAATAGAGATGACGCAGTTCGTACCGATGGCTATGGCGATGGATCGTATCGATTCGAAATGATCGTTACGAAAAGTAAGCTGACGGTCGAACCGAGGTCCAGAATTTTAGATCGATACAAATTACATTTTTATGATCGATACGAAAGGTATCGATTCGAACGTGATTGATGTTAAGTTGAGGCCTTCCTGATCGGTATGAACCAGGCAACCAAGGATCGATTCGAAGTCATCCTATATTGATCGATACGAAACCGTCCCTTAATTATCGATTCGAAACGTGCCCCCTTATATCGATTCGAACTGGTATCCTGATGGATTTGAACGAGCTTCCTACGATCGATTCGAACCCTCCCTTTGATGGATACGAAATTTTTGGCAATCGATAGCATGATTCCAATGAGCTTCATCCTTGCATGTCTGAGTTTGACTATTAAACTGCGCACTTGACTATCCTTTCGAAGCTCGTCGATGGAACTATAACTTAACACCGCGATAACGAACTTTAACTTGAATCGATTACCAACATCTGAATGATACAGTTGTGACGGTCAGCGATGACAGTCACTCCTGCTGGACTCTGATTATCTTTGTTGCTTGCAAGTTTTCTTTAATTCTGTAAAATCTTTTCCAGTAATGTACAGCACTGCACAACATGCACTCTTACACGTGGGGAATACACGGGTTTTTTTATCGCCTAACGATAATTTCTCAAAAGTTAGCCAGTTATGGAACCATCAAGTTCACAGCCGTAAGAAATCCAAAGTACAACTCCTCCGAGACTTGAAATTCCGAACATTGAGCCCGAAATCATCGGTCCAGCCCCGGACGAATTACCCGATGCATCTTTCATTGCCAATCCATCGGACTCCGTTCGATCCAACGTCTCTGAAGATATGCTTGGGAGAATATGCTTAAGGCATGGCCTGTCAATGGACGACGTATTATTGCCGGGACCAAACGACGGACCGCACAATCCACCAGAGGGATACACCGCATTCAATCGTCACGCGTGTGCAGCCGGAACGCTCCCTCCGTTCAGTGAGTATATAAGGAAAGTATTGTCTTTTTTGGGGATCGCTCCATCTCAATTATACCCAAATGGATATGCTTTAGTGAATAGCTTGTTCATTGTCTTTATGGAGTATCTTCATCGACCACCGATCCAGATTGAGATCAGATATCTGTTCAACTTCGAAAGCCGAAGCCCATCCTTTACATTCTTGGAGGCAGTAAGGAATTGTCAAGTGGTCACCGAGTCCTGGACCAGGCTAAGCTACTTCAAGATGGAGTGGTTTTACGTTAGATGCCCCCCAGGGTTCGCCCGGCGATGGTTATTCAGACGTGAGTATAGCTGAATTTTAAAGTAATTATTAAGACGATTGCAGTTGAAGTGAGACTTATACTCTTTCTTTTTTACAGCAATAATTCAGCGACCCGAAGGTGGATACTTCAAGGAGATAGTCCGGGTGCTTCAGGAAGTCCCGAGCGAAGATAGGAATATTGAATTGCTCTTGACGGATAGAAATCTCAGAATTCTTGGGTTGATCGAGCGGAGACAAAGCATAGTGCTTGACGGCGCATTAAGAACTGCCTCAAGAGAGCGAGTCAAGCGAAAAAAGCCTAAAGTTTTCATAATCGAGGAGGCTGATTCCGAGAGAACTCACACTGATGAGGTACCCCTGGGCGAACCTGCTAATGTAGCCCAGGGCACTGAAGAACAGAGAAAAAGCAAGGCAGCGTTTTTAAGTCGCCTAAAAAGGGAAGATGGAAATCGGTCGTCACGTCCCGGCTCGCCTCCGGAATTAGAATTTCGGAGAAGTCTCCCCCAAGAACAGAAAGTCTCTATGAAGGGCTTGCCGATCTTCCAATCCCGGACGATGTATCTTTCCAGCATGATGCCGGGTTGGAGGAATTCCTCCATACACTAGAATTTAGCGAGCCTTTTACTGCTAGCGTGGTCGACACTTCCGGTTGGTCGGGGGGATGCATATTCATACACATTTCACGACACTACACAACCCTTAACCGTAGGTCATCTGTCTCGAAAAGCCACTAACTCTGCTTTCATTTTTCTTTGCAGATACTATGACTGGACGTGGTTCGATGTTGGTAAGTCTTCGACAGGATCGTAAATCTTCCTCATATTACGAGTCGCAAAGAAGGGAAGGGTATGGAGATTACGGTCGCAGATACTCTGGATAATCTAGCCAAGAACGATATGATAGAGATAGGGACTACAGACGTCGGTCTCGATCTCGCACTCCTCCTCCCATAGCTCCTGTACAACCTCCCGTCTATGCCTCTCGTCCTTCCAAATCTTCGCGGTACAAGTCTGCCTCCCAGTCTTCCAGGTCCGAGCCCCATCTTCCCAGATCTGAGGCAATAACCCCAGTAGTTGCGGAACAGCCTCCTACGGAAATTTCAGGGGAAGGAGCGATCAGGCTTGCGCAGTTAAAGAAGGACTTCTCGAACATTTGTTTTGATAACTACATTTTCCCTCCTCATTTGAAGAGAATCCCGCCGGAGGCTGAGCAGATGGTGCACGATTATGTGCATGACTTCTATGTCCAATATAAGGCATGGTCTAAAGCGGTTGAGAAAGCGTCGTCATTAGCCTTTGAACGAGCGGCTATCATTAAGAAGCTACAAGCCGAGCTAGCTCAAAAAGACCGTATCATACAAGTACTGAACACAGATGCCGAATCATCTCGAAAATCAGAGATGGAGGCCCTTAAGAAGGTTGATGAAGCTCAAGCAGTTATGGACAGAATGAAAAAAGAGCATTATGTCATGGTGGAAGACATGGGCCACCGAAACACCATTGTCACCGCCGAGCGGGATGCAGCTTTGAAGGAGCTTAATGAGTTTAAGGCCAAAGTTTCGGAAATCATGAAGGAGAGGGATATTGCCAATATTTCCGCACAGGAGGCATGTGATCAGGCGGTAGAATTCCGGACCGAGCACGACGCAGTGATGGCTAAAGTAATGGAGATCGAAGCCGAAGTTGATAGAAAAATTGAAATTGCCGAATCTAAGCTGGAGGCTGACATTGAAGACCTCCTCATCACTTATAATGCTAATGGTTAAAGCATAGGAATTTGGCTTGGCTCGAGAATTATCCGGTACATCTTCATAGCGCTTGGGGCCGATTGATTGAGGAGGAGAAAGCAGCGCATCCAGATGAATCAATTAACCAATTTGAGCTTGATAACCGGCTGCTGACTGAAGACGAAAAGAAAGTCCTTCATGACGCCATAATTTCTTATGAGAAGGAGATGGTCGGCACCCGACATCTGGAGGTTGGGGAAGGATCAGGTGTTGAACACCAGGCTACAGTTCTTGAGATCACCGCTCCACTCCCGTCAGAGCCTACATCTGCGGTTGATTCACAGTCTGACCCAGCCTATAACCCGGAGCAAACGCAGCTATCTCCTATCCGGGAGCAAGTTTCTGAAGCTGCTCAGTCGTCAGCAGGCCAAGTTGAGGAAGGTATTCCGAACTTATCTCAAGTGTGTTCCAAATGGAGAGTTTGTTTGAAGCGATTACTAATAACTTCTTCTTATCTTTGCTCAATGAATGGAGTTGCATCGATTGCTGTGACTCAAGAATCAAGTCAAGGCCAGAAGGCCATCACTACCGAGACGACTGTCATGACAACAACAGTGTCAACTGAGATGACGCAGGGGAGCACACTATCTCTTGATGAGCAAATGGTGAGCGAGCTACTCGGCCAACATGGTGGCTCCTTTACAGACTTTCCGTTCATCATCATTGGACTCCCGTCAGCCTCTAGCTCTTCAGTGCAGACTATAGATGCCCCCAGCCAGGCCCAAGCGATTAATGATGAAGAAATTCTGGCCGAGATTAATGCTGAATTAGAGGCTGCGGGGCAAGGTGGTAGTGTTGGTTGTGATACGGCGGTGCACAGCCCAGCGCCTCTAAGGATAATATCATCGGGTGGCACTGTTGTTGATACCCGGGCGTCTGTTCCATCTTCCATTGCAGATCCAGTCCCTCCAACTCCTCCGGTAGGCAGTATACACCTGGAATCAAGCTTAGAAGAGGATGTTGACATTATGCCCCCAGCTGAGGAGCGACCATCGGAGGGGAAAAGCTCAAAACGGAAGATTTCTAGCGAGTCGGAGGGTTCCCCGTTGAAGAGAAGGCCGAGGAAGAAGAAGTAGGTTGGCTACTTAAGCAAATTTTTGATAGATAGGAATTTGTTTTTGCTTCTCATTAGTAGGCCGTGTATAGATGCAAGTTCGGCCCCTGCTAGTAGGAATTTTTGGAAGAACTTGCACATAAGCTCTTGTTTCTAGTTAGTTGAAATAAAATTTAGCTTTCTTCATTTCAACTATTTTTTCTTGCTTTACTTGTTTAAGTGTTGTGATGATCAGCTTGTGACCGCACCTATTACAAATCTTAAGCACACGTCCGCGCTCCGGGGACTTAGAATAATTTGCAAGCGATAATTTGGTTCGCACTCCGGGAATCCGATAATTATCGATGTCTATGACACAGTTCGCACTCCGGGAAATTCGAGTTGATACTTACACTTCAATTCACACTCTAGGAGTTCGGAGTTAGCGTTTACGCTTTGGTTCGCTCTCCGGGAACCTAAAGTCGATGTTTATACCCCAATTCGCACTCTGGGAATTTGGAATTAGTATTTATACTCTGGTTCGCACTCTAGGAACCTGGAGTTGATGTTTATATTCCAGTTCACGCTCTGGGAACTTGGAGTTAGCCGATAGATGGTCAGTCACATCTGTTTGAGCTTTTTAAGAATTCGTTCACACTTTGGGAATGATGGACTTATCGGGATCGTGGATGGTCGGATCACATCCACCCCAAGTTAACAAGCGAGGTCGTTAGATGGACGGGTCCATCCTCCTCGAACTTGTTTGAGATACGGTCGAAGTCGTTAGGAGGACGGATCCACCCTCTTCGAAGCCGTATTTATAAGCTTTATACTCCGACTCACACTCTGGGAGTTTTGAAGTTAGAATTTATACTCTGGTTCGCGCTCCGGGAACCTAGAGTTGAGGTTTATACTCCAGTTCGCACTCTAGGAATTTGAGTTAGTGTTTATACTCCAGTTCGCACTCTGGGAATCTGGAGTTAATGGAAGGATTGTCGTGTATCAATTCTTTTAGATGTTGGAGTGGTGACATGCCCCCGAGCTCGGGTTTCACTTAGTGAGTGACCAGTCGTATCTCAATCACTCCCTATTTGAATAAATCCCACCGTATGATGGAACTTAGCTCTCCGTGCATCGTGATGTTTTATGTCGTATTCAATAAATCACAGCTCTGGCTCGAAGAGATAGCATTTTATTGCTGAAATAAGAAAATATGGCAAAGTCAGTTGCCTTATTACAAGTTCAAATTTCAAAATGCGAAAATAAAATGCAAAGGAAATAATGGGCTGAAACAAATAAAGCCTGTCATGTATAGTAGCGACGGAGACTCTCGCTATTCCAGGCTCTCCGCAGAGTAAGACCGTCAACGGTCGATAACTTGAATGTTCCATCTCCGAGCTTTTGTGAAATCACATATGGTCCTTCCCAATTAGGTTTCATGTGTGAAGGAACAAGATTGATCCTCTTGAGTACAAGATCATTGAGTTCAAAGGTTCGTGGCCGGACGTTAGCATTGTATATTCGGGCGACTTGACTCCGATACGCGGCTGCCCTCATATCAGCCTCTTCATGCTTTTCATCGAGTAAATCCAAATATTCAGCAAGTAGTATGGCATTCGTTTTTGGATCATAATACGTCACACGATGAGAAGGTACTTCCATCTCGATTGGAATAACGGCTTCCGAGCCATAAGATAGAGAAAATGGAGTGTGTCCGGTTGCAGTCTTGTGGGTCGTTCGGTAAGCCCTTAAAGCCATAGGAAGTTCATCAACCCACTTGCCCCCGGCCTTTTCCAGTCGTTTCTTCAGAATAGATTTGATATCTTTATTAATAGCTTCGACTTAGCCATTCGCTTGAGGGTGTGCAACTGCAGAGAATTTCGTATGGATATGGAATCGTTGACAGAAATTCTTGAATTCAACACTGTCGAACTGGGCTCCGTTATCGGTAACAATAGTATGCGGGAGACCAAACCGACAGATAATGTTACGTACTACAAAGTTGATTTCTTTCTTCGTCGTGATTGTTGCAAGAGGTTCAGCTTCAGCCCATTTGGTGAAGTAATCAACTGCGATGGTGGCGTACTTCGCGCCACCTTTGGCCAAAGGCAATGTACCAACTATGTCAATAGCCCATATTGCAAACGGCCAAGGACTGACCATTTGGGTTATTTCAGCAGGTGGGGCTCTAGGAATCCGAGCATGTTTTTAGCATTTATCACATTTTCTGGCGTAGTCTGCTGCGTCACGGTTAACAGTGGGCCAGTAATACCCATATCGGAGTACTTTCTTGGCGAGTGCTTGCCCTCTAGTGTGATCGCCACATTCTCCTTCGTGTACATCATGTAACACTCATTTGATTTCGTCGTGCGCGATACACCGGAGGAGAGGAATGGAATATCCTCTTCGATACATAACTCCGTTTTGAATGATGAACCGCGAGGCTTTTCGAAGAAACTGTCTCTTCTCACTTCTATGCTCAGGCAATATCCCATGCTCAATATAATCTCGATAAGGGGTCATCCATGACTCCCTACTGGAAGTAGTCTCAAAGGTGAAGTCAGTCTCCATTTGATCAATGCTCGGAGAGGATAGAGTTTCAACGGGGACGAGCCCTAACTGCTGAGCTTCGCCCCTACTTGCTAACTTTGCCAATCGGCTCTCTGATTATGCTCTCGGGGTATGTATAAAATGGAATAGTAATCAAACTGATCAAGCACTTCTCGGATCCGGGCTAGATAAGCAGCTAGCCTTCGATCTTTCGCCTGATATTCGCCCCGGACCTGGCACACGACTAATTGGGAGTCGCAATAGACTTCCACAGCGGTTTTCAGATCACGATCTAGCTTCAATCCAGCAAATAAAGCTTCATATTCAGCTTCATTATTCGTCGCACGGAACTCGACCTGCAAAGCATAGCATATGGATCGGCCCTCGGGGGTTTCAAGTACTACCCCAGCTCCCGAGCACCGATCGTTGGATGCACCATCAGTGTGTAACTTCCAGATGCACTCAGGAGACTCGTTAGTCTCTGGCAAGTCTTTCAGGGACAGTAAACTCGGCTATAAAATCTGCTAGGACTTGACCGTGAATAGCTTTTCTCGGAGTGTAAGTGATATCGAATTGACTCAGTTCGATGTTCCATTTGAGTAACCTACCAGACGTCTCAGGCCGCGTGATGACCTATCGTAACGGCTGATCGGTGTATATGGTGATGGGATGAGCCTGGAAGTATGGACGGAGCTTCCTCGATACAATGACTAAGCAGTAGACTAATTTCTCCAGCTTCAGATAGTTTCTTTCAGCTCTGGTGAGTCATTTGCTAACATAATAGACCGGTTTCTGAACTCGGTCTTCCTCCCGAACAAGGGCAGCGCTGATTGCATTTTATGATACCGCCAGGTAAATATACAACTGTTCGTGGTTGACAGGCTTTGAAAGAATCGGCGGTGTGGAAAGATGTTGAACCAATGATTGGAATGCGCCCTCACACTCTGTAGTCCATTCGAAGTTCCGCTTCCCTTTGCGGATCAAATCGAAGAAGGGGATGCACTTATCGGTGGACTTGGATATAAACCTGCTTAACGTTGCTACCTTTCCATTGAGACTCTGGACTTGCTTTATAGTTCTTGGAGTTTGTAAATTTCTGATAGCCTAGATCTTTTTGGGGTTCGCTTCTATTCCTCTGGCGTTGACGATGAACCCGATGAATTTTTCGGATGCGACTCCAAAATGACACTTAAGCGGATTGAGCGTCATCCCATATCTCCGAAGGATATTGAACATTGACTCCAAATCTCTAATGTGGTCAGTGGAGTATCGTGATTTCACCAACATGTCATCCACATAAACCTCCATGGTCGTTCCGATCTGGTCAGCGAACATCCGGTTAACCAAGCGTTGGTAAGTTACTCCAGCGTTCTTCAATCCGAAGGGCATGACTTTGTAGCAGTATAGTCCCCGATCGATTACGAAGCTTGTATGCTCTTGGTCGGGCACATGCATGGGTATTTGATTGTAGCCCGAGTAAACATCCATAAAAGATAGTAATTCATGTCCGGCCGTTGAATCTACGAGTTGATCAATTCGAGGAAGTGGAAAGCGGTCTTTCGGACAGGCTCTGTTTAAGTCAGAATAATCAATGCATGTTCTCCACTTCCCATTTGGTTTCCGAGCAAGTACAGGTTTGGATACCCACTCTGGGTATAAAGAATCCCGGATAAACCCATTGGCTTTTAGCTTATCAACTTCTTCTCTAAGGGAGGCAGATCTCTCTGGATCCATACCGCTCCTTTTCTGCTCTACCGGGATATACCGCGAGTCAATATTCAGGGTGTGGCTCGCGATGTCCGACGAAATCCTACACATATCAGAGTGCGTCCAGGAGAATACGTCGAGATTCGCCCGGAGAAAATCAACCAATTCCTGTTGCATTTCTTAGCTCAATTGAGACCCAACCTTCAACATTCTCGAACCATCATCATTGTCACCATCGATTGGAACATCAATCGTCAGCTCGGCCGGGGATGCCTGACTTTCAATAGATTCTTCCTTGTTTTCATTGTCTCTCGGGTCAAGATCCCTGTGGAATTGGTTGTGGTGCCCGGGCCGAGGCCCAGGCACTAATTGTCAATTGTTTGTGAAACGAATGCAGAGAGATTCCTCTACGCCTTTTCCTTTCTCTCGTCGCTGTGCCACGCGCAGCTCAGCCACGTAACAGGCTCTTCCAGCAGCCTGATCTCCTTGTATAACTCCAATCCTATGATCAGTGGGGAACTCCAAGGTCAAACACCACGGGGCAATTGCTGCACTGAACTCAGCAAGGGCCGGTCGGCCCAAAAAAGCATTGTATGGGGATTGAATATCCAAAACAACAAACTGTAAAATCCGAACTCTTCGACACTCTCCAATTCCTAACTCCACTGGCAACTCTACCACCCCAGTGGGTATATTAGCACTCCCATCGAAGCCATGAATTCTAGATTGACAAGGCTTTAAATCTTTGGCTTCCATTTTCATCTGGTCGTATGCTCTCTTAAACAAAATATTCACTGAACTCCCACTGTCCACCAGGATCCTCTTCATCCAAGCAGGACCAACCAGGGCAGATATGACAAGTGGGTCAATAGTTGGGGCTTCGACCCTATCAACATCTCGGCTCCTGAATACGATGTCGTCTGTCATCGTCTTTTATAGTTTGGCCGGAGCCCCTTCATCGAAATTACTGCAACACTCAAAGTCCACATGCCTGATAGAATTGGCATATGACTCCATTTCCCTCCAGCTTCGGTCTGCTGGATGGGGACCACCACTTACTATATTAATAACTTTCCTCCCGCCTGTACGGGCAGGTTCCTCCCGTCTTTCTTGAGTTTGCACACGGTTTTGATTGGATGGGCCCGCACCACCAGACTGCGGCGCCCGAATGAACTGATCTAGCTTTCTTTCTCTGATCAACTTTTTAATGAGGTCTTGGAAATGTCTACACTCTTTGGTATTATGTCCATAACTTTCATGGAATCTGCAGAACTTTCCTGTTTGGATCTGCTTCTCCGACGATGGCTTCAGAGCAAGTTTCTTATACTGCATAGCATTGCAAGTCTGTAGGTACACGTTCTCCAGCGACGTGTTCAGTGGTGTATAATTGTCAAACATTGGAGCCCTACGTCGTGGGCCACGGTTCTGATCCCGTTTTTTATTCTGATTATCATTGTTCCTTGGTTGTTGAGTTTGTTTATTTTGAATATTCAACTTGACTTTTCCTGAACTTTCACCAGACTGTTTAACTACAATGTTACTCTGAATCCCCTCACTGCTAGGTCTTACATCGTCCTGCTTCCTAGACTGTTTTGCATCCTCACGCCTTAAGAATTGAGCGGCTTTGGAATAGAAACGGTCCAACGATGCGGGAGGCTTCCCAGCTAACTAGTTTCCAAACTCGAAATCGAGGTCGATCCCCTTAGTTAATGCCATTAAGATCGAATTATCATTGGGGTTACTGATCTCTGCACAAGCGGCATTGAACCTTTCCAAATATCGCCTGAGTGTCTCTCCGGGAGCCTGAGTGACACTGGATAAAGTATTAACATCTTTAGGCCTCGCGACGTGCGTACGAAACTGCTCGACAAACTTAGTAGCCAACTGGTCAAACGAAGAGATTGATCGAGGGGGCAATCGTGTAAACCACATCGTTGCGATGCCCCCTAAAGAAATGGGAAAACAACTGCACTTTACTACATCATCAGCTCTTGCAGCACTCATCGACCATTCATATTTCAGGATATGTTGATTGGGGTCGGAATTCCCTTCGTACATGGGCAAAGTCGGCATTGTGAATCGCCGAGGGGGTTCAGCGTATAAAATTTCATCCGTGAACGGAGTATGACTTCGGGAGATTCCCCAATCGTCATTTGTCAAGCCCTGACTCTCGCGAATCATTTAGCGTATCGTGGCTGAAAGGTCTGGCATCGGAGCATTTTGCGCACGTTGGGCCAAAGTGTGGTCATGTTCCACATTGCGAGGTTGGACGGGGCGTTGTCGACGGTCCGTGTCTAGCCTCCTTGGCTCAACGTTTTCTGGAACGTACGGTTCAGGAGTACGCCCTTGTTGGTTATGGGTATCAATCCCTATATCAGCCGTGGTAGCAGTGGCACGGTTGTCCGTGGTGTATTATGGAATAGTGCCCCCTTGGGAGGAGGGTCCAGTATGAAAACTGGCAGAAGGGACAACTCTTAACTGCCCAACGGTCAATGCTGGCAGGTGATCAATTGCCTATGCATAATTTCCCTCTAGCCTGGGACGGGTAGATCTGTGGTGGTAATCGGATGAAGCAGAACTTTCAGTGGAGGAGCGAGACGTATGATCCCTTCTAGATCTTCTACGCCCTTGGCAGTCTAGTTGATTAGCTAACTCAGCATTAACATGCAACTGCTCAGTTAGCTGTTGTCGGCTTTGAGTCAGTTCCTACAGCAATGTCTGGAACTCCTTCTAGTAATCGGACCAGATGGATCGGAATGCCCGGTATCATCTTGATTAGATGGAGGTATTTGCACGGGATTCTGTCTATCCCGGCCTTCTTGACCAGCGGCGGTAGAAGCGGTTCTTGTGCTAACCATCTTGAGAAGTGAAATCCTTTCCCTAGATTTTTGCAAATCTGAATAGAACGGAAGGAATCTGAAATTGAAATCTGGATCTCTCTCTTAGATTTATGCAACCGGTATCGACGACAAATCCAATGAGCATGAGAAAATCTGGGTTCTCAGTGAAAGCACCAAAGTGTTTGCACCAAAATTGGTCACAACATTCTTCGAAAGTTTTTGAAGAGATAATAAATGAAGAATGTAAATTTAAAATGAAGATTATCTAACAAAAACTCCAAATAACAGTAATGTAAATGCGAAGACAAGCGATTTATAGTGGTTCGGCGTGTTGCGTGCGTCCACTGTGAAGTTTTTGCAATTTTATTGATTCTCTTTCAGTGTTTACAAGTGACTACAGCGAGCAACGACAAGTTACAACTGGGAATTCAAAATCAAAAGCAAGAATATGATGTAGGATGATGGAGATCTCGAGCCGGCAGAGTCTTGGCGCTTCAGAATCAAAAAAGATCCTTTTTCTGTAGGCTCTGGTGCTCTATTTATAGGCGTAGGAGGCCGAGACTTCGCTCAAATCTCGAAAGACTTTTTCTGGCACGTGAGTGGGCCCACGCGACCAACCTCAGGAAGTTTCGACTCGATCGGCGATCGATACGAAGTCATTTCGTATCGATCAAGATGACGTCCAATCGAGCTGAAATTTGGTGTAGACATTCCTCAGCATGTATGCAAGCTCCTATGAAAATTACATGGCATTTGGATCAGTGGATCGCGAGATATGGTCGATACGAAATGGAAATTCTCGTTGGCTGATTGGTTCAAATCCATCATTTCGAATCCATCCCTTCGACTCGATAAACTCACGTGGACCTATGATGACGTGGCACGCGCACTTCGCCTCGATCTGGTATTTGCTCCGAGTTGACCGCGTCGACTCCATATATCTCGCCTCGTTCGTATCGAGGGATGACACATCACCATGGTCTAATGACTTGTTGGATACGAAGTGGTCAACAATCATGGATTCGAACAACTGTTACATCGATGGGTACGAACTGAGAAAAGTTGATGGTTACGAACAGGCCCATTTTCGATGGATACGAGCTAACATAGCTTCTTAATGGACACGAAGTCAATTGATATGAACCGGGGTCTTCTGATGGATACGAAGTAGGATAACCTGATTGATACGAAATAGAGCAATCTGATGGATACGAAGCACTCTGCCCGGATGGATTCGAAGAGAAGCTTCCATGATGGATGCGAAGCGGACACTAGCCAATCAGTACGAGGCACAACCCCTGCTAATGGATTCGAAGCCCATCGATACGAACTCGATGGATTCGAACACTGCCGACCTGATCGATATGAAGTGATGAGACCTGATTGATGCGAACAGGATCATACGAACTAAACGTACTTCGATGGATACGAAACCAACAACAATGATGGATATGAACTCTGGGTCGTTCCTTCTATATTGAATCGATCATAACTTGAGCATACGAATTCGGATTGACTTGAAAGTTGGAACGTTGGCTCTCTTGGCCTTGCTAGCCATGTTCTATCTATTACAGCCCAATCTGGACTCGAACAAAATTCATCGATATCCATAGCGAATCCGTCCATGTTTAGTATCCAGGAAGGGTGATCCATGGTTTTCAGTCAGTTCCTTGGTATCTAGACCTTGCCAAAAGGTGGGATAACAGTTACATTCTCCCCCGTCAGGAAATTTCATCCCCGAAATTTGATAAGGGTTCAATTATGTACTTTCTTGTGTTAATCACATCCATTTTGTGTGCATCCAATTTTGCAACAATCCGTACATAGTGCAAAGTGCAATACATCGTAAAACATATGCATGTACAAGAATTTCTTTGTGGTACCTCCTATATGAATGCTTTTTCTTTTAGAAATTCCTTTTAAAACAAGGTCCACACATCCTAAATATACTTGCAATTTCTATATAGGTGCAATCTTTTGAAAACTCAAAACACTTTTTATTCTATTTTTCCCACACTCCTACTGAATAGGAGCATAGTTCAACAAATTTTTACATCCAAACCTACCACACAATTTTTAATTTTTGAATGTTAGAAAATTCTAATTTTCCAAATTCGATTTCGCATGTTATAAAGGTGGAAAATGGAAAAACTTCATATCTCTTCGATTCTCTTTTGCGCACGCTCGTCTTCCTTCGTACTTGGGATTTAGGCTACTATTCTATAAAAATAATATTTACTTCTCCGAGCACAGTCTACATAAGAAAATATCTCTTTTTAAATTTTTCAGCTGACGTTTATGTCGCTTTCTTTAAATTTTTTATTTTCCTTTTAGTTATCTTATTCTGCTTTTGCTCTTTTTTCTTTTATACAGCAACTAAACACAGTTATCATCTAACGCAAGGAGGTCTAGGACCATGTCCACTTTGACACAGAAAGGTCCTACTCTAGGAATCCAAGTAACTCATGTGCTCCTCCTGCCGCCTATTACTTGTTATCAATTTACGTTGTATTACTCATGACGAATAAGATTTATTCATCTCTCCTATTTCATGCTCAAAAGGAATAACTAAGTCTCATTTACTCCAATGGATAAGGGTTTCAATCTATGCAGTCTCTATCTAAAAAGACAACTAAGCTTGGGGATATTTTCTCTTTATCTTTCATTTTTCCCAACTAAGTCTACTTATCCCAACCACGTGTGTCTTATCATCTTACCAATATCATTTCACTATTCTTCTATAGTCATGAAGCATCATTTCTAGGTTTTCATTAGTGTTCTATACACCTTACGGAAACTTTATTATTACTAAGAGTAATTACTGCTATAACCTTATACTTTTCCCGTTATACCTAGGAATTGATTCCTATCAACTCCATATTTAAAATTCTGATTTGGTTTGGTATTTATCAATTTTTTCTCAAAAATTAAAACTTTTAAATTTTATTTTTTCAAAAATTTATTTACTTTTCCACCAAACCATCTTTTTTTTAAACATGTCTTGCTTGTTCTTCAAACATTTTTCGTTTTTTCTTGATTTTAAAAACAATATCCTCACAAGTTTTCAAAATATCCTTCATCTTTTTTTGTAGATTTTCAAATTTACTAAAACTAGGGTAAATAGAACAATTATTTTATCAAAATCTCTTAACTTTCCTACTCTTTCGATTACTTAACCTTGAAAGAGTTACTCACTTACTACACTTAATGGTTTTATACTTTAATGTATTGGAATTACTTTCACTTACGAGAAACCATTAACGCTAATACCTTCTATGAATCCGTTAAAGGAGGATTTCATGTTTGTGTGAAATTATAAGGAATTTATTTTATATTTGATCAAAATAGGCTATAGAAAATATGGTGCTTACCATACCGTGTACATCTCTTTTACGTATTGTTTATAGCTTGCACAAAACATCTTTATTTGTGATTCATAGAAAATTATATCACTGTCCATTTCATTCCAACAGATTAAGGCATGTTTACTCTATATTTACTTACATAAGATATTTCCTACTAAATTCATTAATTTATTGTGCATTATTTTTCAATAGAACTCATTTTTAAAACTTCTTTATAACCAGAAAATATTTTTATATGCTTATTTTAATAATAAGTGTGCACACAAACCACTTTAGAAATTATCTCCAAAACTCATTTGGGTCAAAACAGATGTTGCGTAAAACACCGTTACTACAACCCAAAAATACTAATATATGGATTCAATTAAAATAAATAATAATAAATCCCGTATGCTATGTAAAAACATTTACTGTGGGACTCACCTACTATAACATTAGTGTCACAGTCTATGCTTCTTTTATATTTACTAAAAACATTTATTACAACAATAAATGTTGTAACCTACGTTTTCAATACTTAACACGCTCTAGGTTTTTATATTAAAAATCATTGTTTACCTATAAAGAAACCATCGAGCTATACATGTTATATAATGATTCAAAAATAATTTCACTTTTAACAAAATTTACATCATATAAAAAGAAATTTAAATTTCATACCAGTTATTTTTTCAAAAGCCCAATATTTACTTCCTCAAATATATTAACAATTATATTTTTCAACTTTTTCAATTCTGAAGTTTCATTTTTATTGGGTTAGACATAGAGTGGATTTTCTTCATACTAAAACGTCTTATTCTTTCCAAAGTAAAAACACTCTCCCTATTGTCCTTAAGGAACTTCCCTACTTCCTAAAACATATGGATACAAATTTTCTCTCAAAACATGGCTTATTTGTATGCTATAAATCGGTAATAACATAGGGCTCTACATACTTCGGTCACCCCAAACACACCTAGCCAACTATGCACAAATATAATTCAAAAAACTTTCCATATGTTAAAATCTATGGTTGGGGACTACTTGGATTTTAGTACATAATATATTTATATTTTATTCGAAAAAACAAATATGTTCACTCACTATCTACCAAGGAATCTTAAACCTAGGCTCTGATACTAAATGTAATAAACGGAATTCCAGTGGGTCCGGATTTTTTGCAAAAATGCTAAAACGCAAGCCCACTAAAACCCGAGTAGGGAATCTAGTATCCTGCAAATAGGCAAAGTAAAATATATCAGAGCTAAATTAAATATCTCACAGTGAAATCGACTAAAATATAATAGTATGTAAATACTCACAAATATAATAACACTTTCTAATCAAGTGTCTTAAAGTTGGGAAGTCTCTACAATCTACCTAACCTGTAGGATGTTATGAGGAGGGGGTCAGAACTAAAGTTTCGGTGAATGGATAAATTATACACTTTTAAGCTTAATTCTACGTATATCATTTTATTTCCATTTACTATTATATTAGGTTCGGTAGGTTTATCATACTCTCACCTATGTGCATGAATCGTACCCATCTACTCCTTAGTAGACTAAAACCTAATAACTGATATCTATATATATGTAGCTATATACCCAATGACCATACTAGTCCTAAGTACTACCTATAGTACCTTTTGTATCCTCCTCGAAAAGGACTCCATCGTCTTGCTCCTATAGCATTCTGTGACTACATCTGTAAAGGACGGCTTCATGAGAGCGAAAGTATAGATGTTCCGTCATCCACTATGAAAATATAAAATTGCATCCGCATTAGTCTATACTAATGCTCAGACATCCGAATTGTACCACCCAATGCATACATTGAGGACTATAAATAAACGTTATGCCTACTCTTTGAATCCCGCCAACATGTCTACCTTGCACGAAACTCAGTTAGGGATTTTCTATATCTATAAAGGAAAGCTTCGTTAGGCCCACAATATGGATATTCTAGTCGATCTATCTCTTTTTTCGTTGTGGCTATGGCCCCATGCAGCCATCTTCAACTAATCGAAAGACCTCTAAAAAGTTAAGTGGACGTGTCCTACTGCAAACAATCTAATATACAATTGGCGATGCCCCTCATCCAATGTCTCGACAGTGAAAGAATCATTGGACTTTTGGTTTTAACTCTAGTCTTTTCCAAACTCGCTCTTGGTTTTTATGTTGGCCGATATCCGCATGCGACTAGCCTTTTGGGTCCTGCCCACTAAACTTACTTGCAAGTATTGGGATATAAGAATATCCTACTCCGGACACCAACCCCTTTTGACTGCCTACAATAGTACTGCCATGCAAAAAGCGTTCAAGGCATACTCTCTTGATTGCACTTACAGCCCTGCTTTCGAGGATGCATCCTCATTAGGCCAATCCAGAGGGCCATCCTAGAGTATTTTCATGTCCCGTTGAAATCTCGTACTTCCTTCTAGCCCTAAATAACTAATTTGGGCATGCTTCTCCGTTGCTAAAATCTGTGATGAACTACTTCGTTAGGCTCTTCATCCTTTGAGCTACTCCAAACAAATCTCACTCTTTTATTAGACCCAAAGTCTAATCTTTTAATTTTCGTTTAGTTTAATTTTCTTATTCCGTTGGCTACTTATTTACCCTAATTAGCATATTCTTGCCTTGTCGCACTTCGGGCTATTATGAGACCACCATTGATATAATGCAATGTTGTCAGTTCTACCACTTCTATTTCCTTACTTATTTAACTCAATTTAAGTCTTAAGTTTATTAAATAAGCATCTTCTATTATCTCTGTTCTATTTTCTTATGAACTTAATTTAAATCTTAAATAAACCTTTCCGTTCTTTCCACTTTAATTATAACCATTATTATAATTTTACTCGTAATTGTCACTTTTATCTTCTTTTATAATCTGTATATGATTAAAAGTCTCTCTTCAATTCTAGGCCGTCTTCTTTTATTATGATATAGAATTCTCTTTAATTCTCTTATAATATATAATTCACTTATCATAATAAATGTCTTATTGTACAGTCTGTGCAGTAAATGCAAATCTAGGTTCATTATTGTTTACAGCATCAAATTCTTTTCTAATAATTTACTTGATTCGTTTTTATACTTTATTTTCTTCTATTCTAGGAAGTAATTCTATTTTATTTGGTTGTATAACGACCTAGAAATTTCGATCCCGAAAATTCCAGATAGTTAGAAAAAGAAGAAAAGAAGAAACAGAAACACCAAACTCAGAATCTCACATTCGCAGCGGATAAAATATAATATCAAATAATATCAGTTATAAAAAGGAAATATGTACTTGTCAAAATACACGTTAATACATCAGAGTTACAACATATACACAAACACTGGATAAATAAAACAACTTATCCTAGACAATTCATAATATCTCTCAGCGGAATATACTCCATGCGTTCCTGTCATCCAGCTCGCCTCCTGAGCTCCAGAACGTCCTTACCTGAAATCTGTAATACTCGGTCTGACCCGAGCATTACATCAAAGTAACACCCGGGTCAGGCTGGAAACCAGCGTGAGTAAACCCATCTAACATGGAATACAAAAGCATACAAATTATATAACCTGAGGTAACTTGTATCAATTTACAACTTCACAAGTTGTATAGATATCACTTATTTCACACATCAATTTCTAAGTACCGAAACTTAGATTAAATAGTCCAATTCACTTAAATCATTCTGTTTCAGCCTATTGATTCCACATATCAATTTAGAAAGAATCGAAGTGGTTTCGAGTATTTACTAACACCCGACTCCGATCAATTCGAATTCAATGCCATCTTAACTCAAGTTATTCAAGTGAAATACAAACAAGAGATATCACCTTTTACACAGTAATTCATCATCGATAAATAACTACATTATCATTGTTCACCCAAAACATATCATATCACAAAACATTTCATATCAGAGATATCAATCAATTCAAGGCATTTAATCATCATTCAATCATTCATAAGCAAGATGGATCATTTCCAAAATTAATTTAATTTGTCTCTAATTAAATTAATTACTAATCTTTTAATCACTTAGATTACCTTTAATCATTAATTAATTACAAATCAATTAATTAATGATTTTTAATTATCCATCTTAATTAATCATCCATGATTAGTTATCCTTTAATTACAATAAGTAATTAGCTCTTAATTAATTACAAAAATTAATTAACCTTTACCCATCCATATTAATTAGATTAACTACTCAAATTAGTTATCTTATAATTGATTAATTATCCTTCAATCAATAACACTTAATAATTGACTAAGACTTAGTTCATTGATTTAATTAATCATTCCTTTAATTAATTACACTAATTAATTAATCCTTAATTACTTCCCTTAAGTAATTCTCATATCATATTTAGTAATTACCTATTAATTATCCTCCTTAATTAATGATATTTAAGTAATTACTACCATAATTATCACTAATTAATTTCATTAAGTAATTAATCTTAAATAAATTAACCATCTTTAAATTGATTATCTTGAGTAATTAATCACATTCATAAATCAATTCTTTAAATTGATTACACAAATTAATTAATCTTTATGAATTATCTTAAATTGATTATTTATTTAACAGATTACATTAATCAATTTAACCATCTCTTAATAAATTAAATAATTAATTACTTTACTAAATTTCATCATTTAATTTATTTTTAAAAACATATAAGATTTAATCCCATTGTGAATTATCTAATTACAACAATTTGAAAACATTTTCAACTTTGGAAACTCATTTTAAATCTTACTAATACTAAGTTTTAAAACTAGATTTACATTTCCTTTGAAATTTACATAAATTAGATAAGCTTTAAAACTTGCAAACAACAACATTCAAAAACCCGGGTCGAACCCCAAACCACCCCCCCCTCCCGAGTCAAACTAGTAGAGACCGAGTAACACTCGAACAACTGCCTTCTTCGAGTCATCCCTTAAGTGTCCCGATATATACTCATGCAAAACATCATCTTCCTAAACAACAAAAATAAACCCAACTCAACACAGCTATCAACATGCACGTATATACGTGCACACCGTATCGTCGCCCTCCGACCAACCCACTGGTCATCCTCCATGTCGACGACAATCACAGAACACAAGCGACCCACCAGAATCCCGCTACCCCGTGAAAATCAAAAATCGAACCACTTGCACCCAAATCAGGCAGAAACACGATCGCCAATACCTCACATCCTCCCATCACCGCTGTAACGACCCGTAAATTTTGATTAATAGATTTGTTAGTTTGATTTAAATTTTGCAATTTTATTTAGGGAGAAATAAAAATTCTAGTAGTTATAACGAAGCATATGTTACAAATTTAATGTAGCGATTGAAATTAAGATTTACAAATTCAAAAAAATGAAATAGAAATTAATTAAATTTATGAAATTTGTCATACTTGGTTATAAGTTTAATTTAGGAAACAAACAAGAATATTGAATTAACTAATGAAATGTTATAATCAGAGGTAGTTGAATGAATTCAATATTATGTAAGATATTTTAGTAATTGGTTGGAAATATAAACTTAAGTAAAAATTGAAATGCTACTAATTTAATATAATAAGAAGGTAAGTAATATAAATAAATGATCGTAAACTTTGGTAAATGAATTAATGTGCAAAGGTATTGAATTAAACATGAATAGCACGAATATTAATGAATGAAGTTTATGCAATAAATTGTTAAATGATGGCATTTATGAATGAAATAAGATTTGTAAGTAATAAAGGAAAGTATAAATAACTGGGTATAAACTTTAGTAAACAATTGAGTTGCTAAGAAATTGGATTAAGCACAAATACTATAAATGAATAAATAAAATATAAATGAAGTTATGCAATAATGAATGAATGAATGAATACATTGCAATAAAAGAATAAACAGACATGACATTTATAAATGATAACGAATATTGGTAGGGAATAAATTAGAATAATTGAAATAAGCTTAAAGGTAATTAAAGTAAATAATTACAATTGATAAGATACCTATTTGGGTAGTTAATAAACTTTAATGCGAAAACAATTGAAAACTTTTGACCCAATTTGTGTAGTTAAGGTAGTTTTGATTGGCATTGAAGTTTGTTAATTCTAGAAGATGCAATCAATGTTAATTTTATTTATAATATGACGATTGGGTGATTTAAGAAGTGAAAAACCAAGATTTATGAATATATTTGAAATTTGAAATTTGAAATTCAATTTGTGGATTTATTACAAATAAGTGAAATTAATATTTAACTATTAAGTTAGTGGAGTCTAATAAATTAAAATGGGAAATCAATAGAAAATTTTGGTTATAAATTGAAATATAACCATTTGAACAAATCTAAGATGAATATAGGAGTATTGGGCAATAAATTTATTATAAGAAAAACTAATGCAAATGTTAAATTAATCAGTGAAATGACAATAATAAATAGTAATTAATTCAAAATTTGTAACTTGAGAATAGTGTAGATTAATATACGTTAGTTATTTAGGGTAATGACTAAAATTGGTAATCCGTTTGCAATTAATGATAATAGTGTTGATATAAGCTAATAAGTTTAAATGTCAATGCAATTAAAAGCACATAAGTTGCAATTTTTAGGTTGCTTGTTTGTTTAATAAGTTAAAATAAAATTTGGTGATCGATTACAAATAAATCTTAATTGTACGTTGGTTAATGTAAATTAAAGTAACAGTTGATATAATAAAGGATGGAACCGAGGAAAATTAGTTAAGTGTATTTAAAATCTTAATTTATGGGTGAAATCGACAAATTTCAATATGTTGAATTTGGTAGTTATTACACAATTAGTGGAAATAAAATAGTAATACGAATAAAGGTGAAACAGAAGTATCAATGTAATGAAACGTAACAAAATGTAAATATGTTTATGGGATAATGATTGTGTTAATAATAAGAATGGGAATCAACATTTATTTATTTGAATTTTTTTGTTGAATGAATTAATTTGACTTTTAATTTGATAAATCAAAACAATTTTTTTTTATATATATATTAAAAGAATGTTTAATTATAGATCCATGTTTTAAACTCTTAAACCAAATTGCATTTTTTTTTAGATCTGAAACTTTATATACATATAATTTGCATTTGTGTTGAAATAGAAATATTGTATACACATATTGTCACTTTATCTTGAATTGAATATATCATGAAATTTGAATACTTTGTTGAATAAATTATTTGTTCTTAATCTAATAAATTATAATAGAAGTTTACATATGCTTAACAATTTTTCAATAATAAATCTAAGCTTTGATTTTGATTACAACAATATTTAAATTTGTTACCTAACTTATTATCTCAAATGTCCTTATTTAAGGATCTTAAAGGTTTATTACTATATTGCTTAATTTGTCGTGTTCCAGTTTTATTTTGTTAAAAATTTAAATAAATTTCATTAAGGTAAAAAGGTTTAATTTATATGTGTATATGTATTTTTGACTTCAAGTATACATAAGTTTACAAATGCATTAGACAATTTAATGTGGTATGGAAGTATGCTTTGAATTAATTAATAAGCTTTGGTTTAATCTTTATACACACATGTATGTGTGTTTGTGTGCATGCGTATACATATAAACATTTAATATTTTAATTTCAAATTGCTAAAGCATGATTTAATTTTTATTATTTTTGTCAAACAATTTAAAAGTGAGGTAATATTATATACATATTAATTTATTGTTTGTTGTTTATGTTTTCTAGTCATAATACAACTTGCATGATAATTAAATGTCGTATTAATAAATTGGCTAAAGTGGAAAAGTGGAATTAATCAACGTCGTTACTTTTTATCTCTTTCCCTATTAGATCCTTATGTGATTGCATCTACATTTATTCTTGTTTATTCTGATATATTGTCACCAATTAATCGTACTTGATATATGTTTAGCAATTTTGACACACAGTTAAAGTATGAATATATATGATGTATTCAAACTTTTCTGTATCTAGCACTTAATTAATTTAGAATCAAACTAACGAAACGTGACATTTATTTTTGTCCCTCCATATTCATTCCCTTTCTAATTAATAATTACCTCTTTTTAATACCTGCTACTTTTAAAAAAAGGGCTGTTCATATTTACTATATTTCAATACCAAGTTGTTCATATTTACTTTATTTCTAATTAATAGCAGCCTCTCCTTTCAAATCTCTTTGTCCCTAAACCTAACTCTAACCTTATAAATACGATATGATGCAAATGAAACCCTGACCTCCATTCAAATCTCCTTCTTTTTTTCTTTCTTCAAATCTCCATATTATATCTCATTTTAATTTTTCCTTCCTCTTCAAATATTCTTCTTCTCAAGTTTTATTCTATTCCAAACTTTCTTCTTTCTTTTCAAAACTTTATCTTCTCTACAATTTTCAGTTCTTCTTATTTCAACCCTTTTCTTTTTCGAATTCTTCTTTTTCAAATCTTTTCCAAACCTTTTTAAAAATACATACATAAATACATATATATATATATATATATATATATATTAATATAATAAGGAGGGAAATTTAAGTAAATCAAAATAAAAGAAATTACGGAACAAAGCTAGCAATCAATAAGAAGACTAAGGAAACGTAGAGCGAAGCTATTGATTAGAAGTCTATTATTTTCAGATTTGTATAAAGGTGAGTGTTTTAACCCACTCACAATTTCTAAAATTTCTTATGTTTGTTAAATTGATTTATGATGTGTTTAGAAATTTATTTATAGTTGTTTGGCATATATTTCGTCATTATCTCAGTTAATTTGCATTCATATAATTTACTTGTTATTTACTTCATTTTTGCATATAAACTGCCAGTTAAAATTTTAGTTAAATTTATTATTGCATATAAATTGCTAGTTAAATTTATTTATTATTGCATATAAACTACAGTTAAACAGTTATTTAATTCATTATTGAAAGTTCACTGTCAGTAATTAACTATTATTTATTGATGTGATTGTTTGAATATGGATAATAAATTGATAAATGTTTGATGATTGATATGATGGATGAATGGATGATGTATTTCTATTGTGTAAATTGCAACTTATTATGCATTTTCATTTCATTCGGGATTGCGGTTTGAAATGATATACAACCGAATTTTTTTATTTTTAAATTACGGATTGAAATGATAAATATCCGTATCACTTGACCATAGGATAGAAAATTATATACAGGCACTGCGGTATATATATAAAATTATTTTTTTTGAAATGATTTCTATGGTTTTGGATAGGATACGGTTTAATAAATATTAAATTTTGATATTTTATAAATATTATTTTATATATACATATATAGTTAAATTGTTGAATTTAAGCTATGTATAAATCTGTTAAATAAAAATGAATAAGTTGAATAATGGAGTTTGATAATTTATATCATATGATTTAGTACAGGTTTAAGATATTGTATATATAGGGAGTTTTAAATGATTCAAATCAATTAAGATTGAAAAATAAATCGGAAATTTATTTGGAATTGAGCTTATTTTAAAATTTAACTACATAAGTTGATGTAGCTTATTAAGATTTGGAAATTTAATGGTATGATATTTATAACTGGATTTTTATTCAAGATAAATCAAATGAATATTTCTAGTATAAATAAATTGAAGGAAATATTTAGTTGTTAGTAATTTGAGTTTTATTTAAAATGATTATGGATTTATTATGTAAATATTTTAGACTAAAATATAGAATAAATGAATGGTTGAATGGAAAATTTCCAACCTTAGTTTTGAAATTGTTAAATTCTCAAAGTTTGAAATATATTGCATTCGAAGTGTTTTATTGAAATTGAAAGAGAATCTAGATTTATGGGTTTAAACCTAATTTAAAGTGAATAAATGGTAAAGGCATGGAAATTATTTACTTTATAAAGTAATTTAAAATCAACTATTTTACATACTGTTGAATATCCAAACCATTCAAGTTTTAGAGGTTATGGTTTTAAAACTATGAATTTCGAAGTATTATGTATTGAAAGTTATAATTCAAATGTTTGTCTCCAGATATTATAAATTTTTAGAGCAGTATGATTTTGAAAAAGAAATATATTTGAAATTAAAATGATATTATTGATTTGGGTTTTATAAAATAATTGAGTTGTTTTGGAAATGGAAATGATATCGTATTTATGGGTTTGAAATGGATAATTATATTCTGGTTTTAAAGTATAAACTATTTTTAAAGACCGCGGTGTTATAACAACGTTTGCTTGTTGAAGAGACCGGGATCGGAAGTTGTCATACTCTCTGCCAACTCCGAAAGCCACTTTAACAACCGTGTACGCGATGGAGATTCCAGAATGAAGTAGGATGGTGGTGGCGTTTCCTTTAAGGTAAATACTTGGACCCGACTCCCGTGAGTTGGCATAAGGTGGCTAAAACAGGAGCGATTCTCGGGCCAAGGGGGTTAGTGCCCTTTATCGGACACTCCTCTTCGATACTATACTCTGACTTTGGATTGATTCGGTGGCCACTTTTACTTTTGATTTTAGGGGGAGTTTGTTCGAGGTGGGCGGTAGCTGCGGCTATGCGTTACCACCAGCCCGGATAGCAATTGGTATATCTACCCTGGCATTGCCTAGTTGTGCCGTGTCACCTACCCTAGCGCGCCTTATACGATTTTATTTTTGTACCATACCTATGGAGTGCCCTCTGACGACACCCATTTCGGGGGAGATTACGGTACTGTATAGACTATGGGAATATATTATGTGTCAAGGGGAATATTGGGTCACTCCTTAATGCTATTAAAAAGTAAGTTTATTTTACAATTAGACACTATTATAATAGCGAAATATACTACATAGTAAATAGTTTAACGGATCCTTAAGAGATGTGAATTCCGAGCATCTTTTGAGTTACTGCACTCATATTTATTTCTATTGATTTAACTTACATAAGATCTTTTAGTTCTGACTCGAGTGTTTTGTCTTTTCAATTCGCTCGGGTCAGTCCGAGCATTTCAGGATCGAAGACTTTAGCTCTGGAGGACGAAGACAGAGATTTCTATTATTATTATTTAATATATTCCACTACACTCATATTGTTCCGCTGCATTGATATTGGTATGTGTAACTCTGATAAATGTTGTAAGTATAATCGAATATTTTGTAAAACAACTTTATAAACTGTATATTTGATTATTATATTTTATCCTTCCGCTGTGAGATTCTATTTTGTTTTATTTCTTCCTTGTTTTTCTTATTTACCCCATAACAATCCGCCCTTCCGTATGGTTTGAATTGGCACGTGTGTCGATTTAAAACGTGCGAAAAGGCAGGATGTTACAACCGCCTACCGGAGTTCACCATCTTGTGCCAGAACCAACGCCTGAGTTCCACGCTCCTCTCTCCACAACTCTGATCCCACTCGATGCGACAACGATGCCAAAAATGCCCAGCAACCAACCCCGTTCAAAACTCCACCTTAAACCTAGATTTACCTTGCCGCACTACCACGACATTCCAGAAAATCAATGATTATTTTTCCCAACATCCTCGTTCCACGAACCACCTCTGACATGAACCACGAGTCACAGATCGTCTTCGAACGATGGCAATCTACCGTTAACCCAAGACTAATTATATAATAATAACTCACCAATTACAAGTCTAAAAATCTTAGTTTTGTTTATAAAAATCCTAGAATTCGAAGTCGAATTCAATTATATACTCAAAATCCGATAATTTGATAATCAAATTGTAACAATGATTTGTCCTTCACTGAAGTATTTTATTTCTGAAATATTTATGAAATCATTTTACTTGAATAAAATTTTAAAATGATGTTGACTCACCCACAAACACTTTTATTTCAGGAATCAATGCCTAAAGATCACTTAAGTGGGAGATTTAAAATTTTTGAATTAGGTTTTCAATTTGAAATGTTTCAACAGAGGCATGCTTTGCCCTTTTCAGACCTGATCACATATATAAATAAAAAAATCATTTTAACATCATTCATAACAAATTCATATCATACTTCAGGTGTTAATCACATGCACCTTCAGTTAAATCAGATTGTTAAGAGTTTACTCACTATTTTTGTTAAACAGTGGAAAAGGGTCTTAGTTTAAAAAAATTCTGGGACTTGATTTTTTTCTTTCTTCTGCAAACCTGATCAATCCTAATTTTAGTTTTATGAAGCACAAATTTGGATTTTATCTAGTGGATTAAAGCCTATAGTTCAAACAGAGAACATATACATACTCATTTCCAGACATACACACAGTTTCTGTATGCATTCACCTTAATACAAACATGCAAACATTTATCTCACAAATTTCATCAAAAATAAATCAACATGCACCAGGTTTTAAGACTGAAAAAGGCTTCAGTTTACTCACAGTGTTAATGTCATCATAGAAAGCTTGGAAGTTTAATTTCTGGAATTTAATCTGCTGTTTGATATTTACTTAATTCATGTTGATCTTGAATCTTGCTTAACTTCAGGCTTGAAATTGGTAAAAGTTGCATCTAAATTTGTTTCTGATTTCTCTTTTTCTTCTTCTTTCTTTTTGAGTTTCTTTTAGGAATTGCAAGGTGAAATAAAAATGAATATGGGGTAATGATATGCATATATAACTATTTTCAATTTTCTATTATTATTTCTTTAAGAAATTTCCGCTTGTTATATTTTATGCTAAAATTACTGCAAATGTCACTAAATACAATCTTTTGCTTACATTTGTTATTTTAGAAGCTTTATATATTCACAAATGTTAAAAACTTATTTTACATATCTCTTATAATTTATATGTAAAATTCCACATCATTTTTTATTTAAATCAATATTTATATATATATGTGTGTGTGTGTGTGTGTATAATCATATATATACACTAACCTTTAAGATATAGAGTTTTTTTAGAATCGAATTTACATTTTAAGATGTTTGGATTTCAAATCTAGACTTTTATTTTCCACTTACTAATATACATTAAAATAGAAACATATTTATTTGTAAAAGATAAATTCTTCCAAATTAAATAATAATAAAGAAGATCATTAAACAAATATTATCAAATTTCAATAATTATATCAGGAGATTATTAAATGAATATTTATCCAAATATTTATAATTTAGTATTTATTATAGTTTAAATTCATCTATATACATATCCAGATATAAATATTTATTATCAGATTTATTTGTTAAATCTATAAATCAGTATTTCAATCAATTAACCCAATTACTTTACCAATTACAGATGTCCAGAAATCTAGGTTATCACATTCCTCCCCCCTTTGAATCTTTTCGTCCTCGAAAAGGAACGAAGCCAGAATATATTATATGCTTATTATTAGAAAAAAAAACCTTGATCACTTTTAAAACACTCTTTTAAAATCTACATAATATTATAAAATAGTTTTTATAGAAAATACTTTTTATAACTCGATGTTTTAATAAGTCTGTCCTTGTTCTCACAGAAATTTGGTCATACATTGATCAGGTGTAAGAATGAAAATCTATAAGTACTTGGTAAACCCGTTTTCAACATCTAGTGAAAAACTTGGAAAATAATTTTATTGAAAATATAGAAAACATTTTTGAAAATTGAGGAAATATCTTCAGTGAGAATGAACTGGAAATCATCACCCCCATCCATGGTCACAGTTACATCTTGGGTTACGTTGCCATCGCAGCAAAAGTCCATGTAACTGTAGGCACTCCATACCTCTCGATTATGCCGTGGAACCCACAACAGATCGCAGTTACATTCCAGAGTTACGTTGCCATCACAGCAAAAGTCCATATTATTGTAGCATCAGCGCCCTCGATTTTCGCTGCCAAAAATGAAACTTCTCCACTCCCACATAGGTCGCAGTCTACCGATGTAAAATCAAACATAGACTGTTGGCTCTTAGCGGCACACACGACTTTCGTTATGTCACCAAAGGTCACAGTCTATCGATATAAAATCAAACATAGACTGTTGGCTCTCAGCGGCACACATGATTTTCGCTATGGTCTGCAGTAGATCATAGTGACGTCGAGTTAAACTGTCGTCACAGCATAACTCAAATGCCTCTGTAGGCATCAGCACCCTTGACTTTCGCTACACACTACACATAATCCTCACGAACTAGTTTTGTCCGGACTCCTCACAGGATCAACTTTAGAACCCCCCCCCCCCCATGGTTTGAGGCAGTACCGCCCTGTGGCACTCCTGAGAAGTTCATTTCAAGGGAGCACCTTTTTCTCCAGAGCCATTTTCAAAACACTTTATACTATACACATATAGTATCTTCCAAATCATACACCTAGTATGAATTCCATATAAATCTCTTTTTCTCAAAATCGATGATTCTCGAACTAGGCTTTTCAAATCCCAATATTGATTTTACCCAAAAATCAAAAGCCTTTCTAAAATCCATAAGTTCCAAAAACCTTTCCTTCGAAATCATTCTCATAAGATCCTTTATATATATAGATATATATAACCTTGAAAAATCTTTGGATCATTTCAAACTTGTATAAAACCCCTTTTATACTTCAAATATTTTCAAAAATTCTTTTCTTTTGTCTATAGATTCACAAAGGGAGATTTATCTTATATAACAAAGATATATAACTTGTTTATGCCAAATCAAATATTCAAATTTGATTACTCTTTACAAAACCACCTATCCTAACACTTACTTCCATGAAGTAAATTTCTATTATAGAAATATCCAATTTCCATTTTACTTCATCGTATATTTCACAAAATTTACCTTTCATTTCAATAACCATTTCACAATTATTATCCACAAATTCCCAGTAATAATTTCATTCAAACCCGTACGATGCACACATATCAACCTTACGTTATATCAATCTGATCTCTCATTCGGTCACACAATTTCACTTCTGAACTAGTATCGTCCACCAGACATCCTAGTACGGACTCAGATCTGGTTTCTAGATCAGAAACCGTCATTCTCCTTGCATAGCCATATCTATGATAGAGAATATCCAGAACAAACCAACAATCCATATCCAGGTTCGCCATCGAAAATCGAGTGAAAAATCCCAACTTATATCGATAAACTATCTCGAAATTCTACGCTCGAATCCGGATCAAATCACTATGTGAATAAAATAATATACGTACATTCTACGTATTTATCCTCATTGGTTATTAGCCAAAACAATCTCCTTTTCCATTCACATTCACTTTAATTTCTATCTACTTATTCACAATTCTTAAATCCTCATTTGGACTATCACTTCAATTGTTATCTCAAATGGTAATGAATCATAAACAGTTTGAACTCTGTCCAGCTTAAATTTAGAAAATAGCTCTAAAAATAGATAAGTGGTTGAAAAATAATTATTAGTTTGTAAAATAGTTAAATAATGATAAAATAGTTATAAAATAGTTAAATAATTGCAAAATAGTTGTAAAATAGTAATTAGTTATAAAGCAGTTGAAAAATAGTAATTAGTTTATAAACCGTTGTAAAATTATAAAATAGTTCCAAAAGTAGTTGTAAAATAAGTATAAGATAGTTTTAGGTTTTAAAAAGAAAGTTGTATAGTAAATTGTTAGGAAAATAGATTTAAGACAGTTTTATTAAAATAATTTATTTGAAAATAGTCCAGAGCTAAACTGTTCAATTCCCAATTCTCCATTTCCAATTTATTCAATTTAAATTTCCATTTCTAATTAAATTGATTCAATTCCAATCAATTGCCAATTTCCAATTAACTTTCAATTTCAATTCAAATTAAGTTAACTTCCATTCTTATCCCAAATTCAAATCAACTTCCTATTTGAATTTGAACTCATTCAACTTTAATTTCTTTTCAAATTATCCAATTCAAATTTCCATTTGAATTTTTAAACTAATTCATCCTCAGTCATAATTCCAATTAATACAAATAAATTTCAAACTGAACCAATTTTAATTTTCAATTCATTTCAACTCCACTTTGAATTTAATCCCAATGCAAGTTGAATTGTCCTTGATTCTTTCCAAATTCAAATCAAATTCCATTTGAATTTACCTATTCAATCTAAATCTCAACTTTAAACTAACTCGAATTATATAAATTCGAGTTAAATTTTAAATGTTGATTTAATCCCTTAAATCAAATTAACTTTTATTTTTAAATCAAAAAGCGAGATCTTTAAACAATTTAATTCTGAGTCAAAATTTCAAAATTCCATTTTAAATTATCTTTACTTAACTTCTTTCAAAGTTAAAATAAGAATTCAAAAACAATTTTATCTTCAGAATCCAATTTTATTACTGAATTTTAACTTCAAAACCAATTCTCAGTTTCATAGATTATTTATAATACCCAGATAAATAAATATCCAAATTTATACAAACACCAATTTACAGCATTCATTTTCAATTTCCAGATCTCAAACCCATTTTGAGATCACACAAACCCCCAACTCAAATCAACCATTAACTTTCCAAGTTAAATCTTAATTTCATCTTGAAATTTTCAAATCGGTTGTTCATTCAAACTTATTAACTTCCTCCAAGTTAAATTCAATTTACTTAATCCAGTCAACTTTACACAATTTGAATTCCCATTCGAATTTTAATCTTCAGATTAATAATCTTTCCATTAAGTTTAGAAACTTACTTCACTTTGGGTCTCACATCACATTCAAAATATTCTGAATGATACTATTTATTATTTATTTTGAAAACAATTTCCAATGTTCCTAGCCTTAGGATTTCAAAACTTCTCAATTTACATTCTTCCTAATTTACAAGTTATTCTCATACAATGGTTACTTTCTTAAACATTTTATTTCAGCTTAATCGTTAACAAACATTTCATTATTTTAGGATAATAACCAAGGTTATTACAACTGGAATCCAATTCACTACCATCTTATTCTAAAAATTATTTTCCAAATTCAAGATTTTAATTTCAGTTTGAATCCATTTCAAACTTATCTTCATTTAATTTCAGTTTGGTTGTATTTCTATTACCACTTAATTCTCATTATTTTTAATTCAATTAATACAACAACCCATTTCCTTAGTATAATAGGAAAAACTATTGCTTGATAAACTTATATAAGATTCATTTGCTTTTGAAATCATTTTAAAACCTTTATATTAACAAGTATGCTCTCTTATATATATACACTCAACTCATTCTAGGGTACCATTGACCCTATCCTTAACGAGTATTCCCCACCAGAGTCAAGGTTCTCGCTTAACCTTCAGCTCTGATAATAAATGTAACGACCCGAAAATTTCGATCCCGAAAATTTCAGATAGTCAGGAAAAGAAGAAAAAAGATAGAAGAAACAGAAACACCAAACTCAGAATCTCACATTCGCAGCGGATAAAATATAATATCAAATAATATCAGTTATACAAAGGAAAACTGTACTTGTCAAAATACACTTTAATACATCAGAGTTACAACATATACATAAACACTGGATAAATAAAAACAACTTATCCTAGACAATTCGTAATATCTCTCAGCGAAATATACTCCATACGTTCCTGTCATCCAGTTCGCCTCCTGAGCTCCAGAGCGTCCTTACCTGAAATCTGTAATACTCGGTCTGACCCGAGCATTACATCAAAATAACACCCGGGTCAGGCTGGAAACCAGCGTGAGTAAACCCATCCAACATGGAATACAAAAACACACAACTTATATAACCCAGGGTAACTTGTATCAATTTACAACTTCACAAGTTGTATAGATATCACTTATTTCACACATTTATTTTCTAAGTGCCAAAACTTAGATTAAATGGTCCAATTCACTTAAATCATTCCGTTTCAGCCTATTGATTCCACATATCAATTTAGAAAGAATCTAAGTGGTTTCGGGTATTTACTATACCCGACTCCAGTCTCTTCGAATTCAATGCCTTCTTTACTCAAGTTATTCAAGTGAAATACAAATAAGAGATGTCACCTTTTACACAGTAATTCATCATCGATAGATAACCACATTATCATTGTTCACCCAAAATATATCATATCAAAAAACATTTCATATCAGAGATATCAATCAATTCAAGGCATTTAATCATCATTCAATCATTCATAAGCAAGGTGGATCATTTCTAAAATTAATTTAATTTATCTCTAATTAAATTAATTACTAATCTTTTAATCACTTAGATTACCTTTACTTAATCATTAATTAATTACAAATCAATTAATTAATGATCTTTTAATTATCCATCTTAATTAATCATCCTTGATTAATTATCCTTTAATTACAATAAGTAATTAGCTCTTAATTAATTACAAAAATTAATTAACCTTTATCCATCCATATTAATTAGATTAATTACCCAAATTAATTATCTTATAATTGATTAATTATCCTTTAATTAATCACACTCAATAATTGATTAACCCTTAATTCATTTCTTTAATTAATCAATCTTTTAATTAATTACACTAAGTAGTTAATCCTTAATTACTTCCCTTAAGTAATTCTCATTAAATAAATCATATTTAGTAATTACCTATTAGTTATCCTCCTTAATTAATGATATTTAAGTAATTACTTTCATAATTATCACTAATTAATTTCATTAAGTAATTAATCTTAAATAAATTAACCATCTTTTAAATTGATTATATTGAGTAATTAATCACATTAATAAATCAATTCTTTAAATTGATTACAAAATATTAATTAGTCTTTATGAATTATCTTAAATTAATTATTTATTTAACTGATTACATTAATCAATTTAACCATCTCTTAATAAATTAAATAATTAATTACTTTACTAAATTTCATCATTTGATTTATTTTTGAAAACATATATGATTTAATTCCATTGTGATATCTAATTACAACAATTTGAAAACATTTTCAACTTTGGAAACTCGTTTTAAATCTTGCTAATACTAAGTTTTAAAACTTTATTTACATTTCCTTTGAAATTTACATAATTTAGATAAGCTTTAAAACTTGCATACAACATTCAAAAACCCGGGTCGAACCCTAAAATCCCCCCCGAGTCAAACTAGCAGATAACCGAGTAACACTCGAATAATTGCCTTCTTCGAGTCATCCCTTAAGCGTCCCGATATACACTCATGCAAAACATCATCTTCCTAAACAAAAAAAACAAACCCAGCTCAACACAGCCATCAACGTGCACGTATATACGTGCACGCCGTTCCTCGCCCTCCGACCAACCCACTGGTCATCCCCCAAGTCGACGACGATCACATGAACACAAGCGACCCACCAGAATCCCGCTACCCCGTGAAAATAAAAAATCGAACCACTTGCACCCAAATCAGGCAGAAACACGATCACCAATACCTCACATCCTCCCATCACCGCCCACCGGAGTTCAACCATCTTATGCCAGAACCACCGCCTGAGTACCATGCTCCTCTCTCTACAACTCTGATCCCACTCGATGCAACAATCATGCCAAAAATTCCCAACAACCAACCCCATTCAAAACTCCACCTTAAACCCTAGATTTGCCTCGCTGCACCACCACGGCATTCTAGAAAATTAATGATTATTTATCCCAACATCCTCGTTCCACGAACCACCTCTGACATGAACCACGAGTCACAAATCGTCTTCGAACGACGGCAATCTACCGTTAACCCAAAACTAATTATCTCGTAATAACCCACCAATTACAAGTCTAAAAAACTTATTTTTGTTTTTAAAAATCCTAGAATTCGAAGTCGAAGTCAATTATATACTCAAAATCTGATAATTTGATAATCAAATTCTGACATTAATTTGTCCTTCACTGAAGTATTTTATTTCTGAAATATTGACAAAATAATTTTACTTGAATAAAATTTTAAAATGATGTTTACTCACCCACAAAAACTTTTATTTCAGGAATCAATGCCTAAAGATCACTTAAGTGGAAGATTTAAAATTTTTGAATCAGGTTTTCAATTTGAAATGTTTAAACAGAGGCATGCTTAGCCTTTTTCGGACCTGATCACATATATAAATATAAAAAATCATTTTAACATCATTCATAACAAATTCATATCATACTTCAAGTGTTAATCACATACACCTTTAGTTAAATCAGATTTTTAAGAGTTTACTCACTATTTTTGTTAAACAGAGGAAAAGGGTCTTAGTTTAAAAAAATTCTAGGACTTGATTTTTTTTCTTTCTTCAACAAACCTGATCAATTCTAATTTTAGTTTTATGAAGAACAAATTTTGATTTTATCTAGTGGATTAAAGCCTATAGTTCGAACAGAGAACATATACATACTCATTTCCAGACATACACACAGTTTCTATATGCATTCACCTTAATACAAACATGCAAACATTTATGTCACAAATTTCTTCAAAAATTTATCAACATGCACCAAGTTTTAAGACTAAAAAAGGCTTCAGTTTACTCACAATGTTAATATCATCAGAGAAAGCTTGGAAGTTGATTTTTACTTGATTCATGTTGATCTTGAATCTTGCTTAACTTCAGGCTTGAAATTGGTAAAAGTTGCATCTGAATTTGTTTCTGATTTCTCTTTTTTTTCTTATTATTCGTTTTCTTCTTTCTTTTTGAGTTTAATTTAGGAATTGCAAGGTGAAATAAAAATGAATATGGGGTAATGATATGCATATATAACTATTTTCAATTTTCTATTATTATTTCTTTAAGAAAATGCCACTTGTTATACTTTATGCTAAAATTATTACACTTATTACTAAATACATTTCTTTTGCTTAAATTTGTTACTTTAGAAGCTTTATATATTCACAAATGTTAAAAACTTATTTTATATATCTCTTATAATTTATATGTAAAATCCTATATTGTTTTTTATTTAAATCAATATTTATATATATATATGTATGTATGTATGTATAATCATATATATATATATATACACACTAACCTTTAAGATTTAGAGTTTGTTATAGAATCAAATTTATATTTTAAAATGTTTGGATTTCAAACCCAGACTTTTATTTTCCATTTACTAATATACATTAAAATAGAAACATATTTATTTGTAAAAGATAAGTTCTGCCAAATTAAATAATAATAAAGAAGATCATTAAACAAATATTATCAAATTTTAATAATTATATCAGGAGACTATTTATTAAATGAATATTTATCCAAATATTTATAATTTAGTGTTTATTATAGTTCAAATTCATCTATATACATATCCAGATATAAATATTTATTATCAAATTTATTTGTTAAATCTATAAATCGGTATTTCAATTAATTAACCTAATTACTTTATCAATTACAGATGTCCAGAAATCCGGGTTATCACAGGTTGGGTGTGAAAACTATACTAAAAATCCATTTCCATGTTTGAATACTAAATAATACTATAAACAATAATTCGTATCTGTAATGTATTTCTTTTATTATTTTGGAATAGTGTAAAATATAGTGGTTTCTCTGTTTTACACTAGTTCCCTTTTTCTTTCTTTTATTCTCGTAGTTATGTTTATCGTTATCTATTGAATATTAAATTATAGAAATATATCATATTTTCTAAACCAACCAATCAATCTATTACTTACTTCCAAATAAAGTTATTAGATTAATTTATTATTCCCGTTTTAGCGTAAATTATTACAGAATTCCAATTTTCAAGCTTTATTCCAACTTTTCTTATTTTACATCTATTCTAGTATTTTCCCATTTTAATCCATTATCGCGATTTTCCTTTTTCACTATATTATTCGCGTACAAAGAGAATAAAAAGAAACTAGCATTTAGGCTAGTTATAACTTCAAATTAGATGTAAATAACGGTAAATATCTTATAGTTCAGCATAACTAATTAACATAATTAATTAATGAAATACTGAATAAAATTATTTAATGTGAATTTAATGATAATATATCATAAACGTAATAATTTAATCCACTCACATTGCTAGCTTTCCAAATCTCCTTGTTTTTATTTTAGATTTGTTCCTAACATCTCTATTCACCTCCCTTAAAATTCCTATTTGGAATTACAAACGATATATTTATAGATCTATAATATTTGAAAGAGAAAAGGGAGTGATTTGGATTTGAAATAGCAAATAAAACTCAGATCTAGGGTTTTACCTTTGACATAGCCTTCTGATTTGAACAAATTCCTAATTCCTTTATTAATTGTATTTTTTTTTTCTATTTTGATCTAGATTCGTGTGAGTTAGATTTAAAAAAGAATTATTAAGAAAATGTAGATGAGATAAAAAAAATCTCAGAACTTCTGTAGGTAAGAGAAAAATAATGAGAATAAAAATAAGGCTCTACACCTATATTTATAGTGGTTCAAATCAGTGCCAACCATTAGATATAAAACCCTAAAATCTAAAGCGTACACTTGGTCTATGGACATTAAATTAATATCTCTGCGTTTATTTTTATTTCAAATTGATTCTCCAACAATCTTTTCATTAATCACTTTCCCCTTGCCTCTTGCAATCTATGGAAACATATATTTTTAAATGTGATGTTTCTTTTAAATAAGGTTCCCCTATTAATCATCCAATTAATAGATTTCATATATACCTAGAATTAATTTACTATCCATTTAATCCCTACTTGCCCTGTGATTTCTTACCAAATTAATATGCCAATCAACAGCATATTAATTCGTTACATATATGCATATTAATTTATTTTATTCCCATAATTATTGCATGCATATCTTCTACAATTGAATTTTGAATCACAATATTAATTTTATATGCTACCATAAGTCTCCATGTTTATTAATTAACAGTTGATTACTTGCATAAATTACTCTTCCTTCATTTTATTCTCCTGCACTAACATATATGTTTCTAATCATATCAATTAGTTGTTGCAATATATGTTCCCTTTCTTGTCATTCATGTCAATTAAACACCTCTAGTAATTAACTGAATATTAATTTCCCTTTTAAACAAACACTGTCGATTAATCTTGCCTATTAATTGATTTTATATAATTTCTCTCTCTAATTTATTTATTATATAAATATATATGTATTTCAAATAATATTAATTAGTTGCCCCCATTTACAAACATTTCATTGATTTAAAATTTCAAACATATATAACTTAATTAATTTTTTTGTATATATAATTGTAATTTAAAGCGAGGTGTTACACGGGTGGATGTTTTAATTCAGTTTATGTAACAACCCGCATTAATGCTCCGAATTTTCTCTAAATCGAAAACCATAGTCTACTAAAGTATTAATCTTTAGCGTTGGTATCATGTAATAAACAAAAGTATATCATGTACTATCAATAGGAAATCATAGTGGAATAAAGAAATAAAATAAAACATATATGAACACTGACCAAGGCTAGTACTTCTAGTGTCATTGTCAGTGCCGAGCATGCATAAGGAAATCGATCCTTCCATCATTCCTGCCTTATGCTAGTACCTATCCCTCTAAATCTACACTTGGGTTGTAATGAGAAAGGGGTCAAAACAACGTCCTGATGACTGGTAAATTACTTATCTACCCATAACACTAGTTTATGCCGATTGTTTTCCCTTACGTGTTATGCCTATTATTTAAAGCAAAGTCATTTTGACTTAATGTACGTGTACGGTATGCCCAACCTACTCAAGGTATACTATAGCTATATATATATATATATATATATATATATATATATATATATATCAGTATCACCAGTCCTCCATGGAACATGATACATTCCCCACTAGTGTCCATAATGCTGCACCGCATCGAGTGTCCACCGTCAATGTCCAGTACGAATGGACAGTGTCGAATTGACAATGTACACCAAGGAACCTCCCATGCCTCCTAACTGTATTACAACTATTTATTTGTACACTAGTTCGTTTTAAAGACTCATTTATAGGTTAGCTAGCCTTGTCCCCTAATGACAAACAAGCCCCTAATGACAAACAAACTAACAAACAACTTTGAGGTGGTGCATGTGCCATATGGAACCTATACTAGTAGGAGGTGTAGTCCTTCTAGGCCTAACCCAAGTCTTTCTAATGACAGATCTAGAACCGATGATGCTCTCGACCTGTGTATACAACTCTACTCCTCACATATATGGTACCAACCTTGTTAACATAGCGCCGAGCCTAAGTCCATTGTCCCATTTAGATTGCCTAATGTAATTAATGAAATGCCCACCTAGTTACTTAGTTCCCCTATGAGGATTGAAGTAGACTATAGTTGATCGTTTAAGATTTCTACCCAAGGAAAACCCAATTTGGTATATTCCATTCACCTATACATGAATATATATTCCCACGAGTCTTACAGTTGGCGATGTTCCACATCATTACAATGTATACCCAACCGCTAGTAACCACTTTGGCAGGCATCTGTTATGTAACATTACTGATCTCACATTCCAACCCTTACTAATGATTACATCATTCACAATTAATTTAAATATTACCTAGATTTAACAATTCACATCCATCATAACATATACTTGAGGCTATATAAATTTAACTGTAAGATTATCATGCCTCTAAAGTTCAATTATTAGTATTCAAACACTTTTGCATAAACTTAACATTTTGCTTCTTTAATACTATTAAGTATCATTTACTGCTTAATAATATATTGAATACCTTTTACTACTTGTTGTCCAATTAATATAATTTAATATATTTTGTCATTCATTTTTAACTAATAGCTACCTTTCTTTTATTACTATAGATTTCCTAATTCCTTATTAAGTTGTCTTATTACTACTTTCATTGCTTGTTGTTTATTTCCTAACTTATCTTATAACAAGTAGATTAAATTAACAAAAAAATTATCATTATTACTTATATTTATAACACTATGATTTTACATTTAGGGATTTCTATATTCCAATGCATTAGAACTACATCTTTCCAAATGGTAATATTAACATCATAATTTCCCATAAATTACCTAAAAGTTGATTTTTGTTATGTTTGAAACTACAAGGAATTATCTTTTCTATTATTATTGAAATAGATGGCACAATATACAGTATACCTCTGTATTTTTTACAAATCTCTCTTTTAGTCACATTACTTGTTATTTCAAACAATATACCATCATACATAATTATAAAGTTTGATAATCTATAGAACTTTACCTTGCAATATATTCCATTCCAATGAATTTAAATAGTACTTAACCCCGGTCCAATTCGTAATCATTTCTAATACATGTTTAATAACATAAAACATTCAAATTACAAACCTGAAATTTATAAAAAAAATCTTATTGATGAATTGTTCACAACCTTTAGGGACTACTTTCACCTTTACTTTTTAGATTTATGTATATATGATATGTAGTTAGTTAGATTAGGTTATACTAAATCCAGCCCATTCAGCATAGGTTCAAATCAACCACTAGACGACAACCGATCGACCGCTTTACACCTACCGGTCAACCACTAACGGTCAATTGGGCCCAATAAAGGTGTCGACTGATTATTGTTTGTGTTAACTATTGATTTTCATCCACTCTATTTCCTAATTAAATCGATTTAATTTGATCTGATTGTTACTTATTGGTTTAATGTTAATTTAGCGTTAATTAACAATATTTATTTCCTTAATACATATATAATTATTTTGGATCCAAATACTTTAAATGTTAATAATTTTTTCTTTTGAACTCCGGTCGTAAAACTTTATATATGAAAATTGATCAGAAAACAGGCACAAACTCAGCAACGATGCAAGTTTTGTAACGACCCGGATTTTTTTATCATTTGATTTTGAATATTCAAATGGTTTTAAATATTATATTTGGAATATAAATTGATTTTTGAATATGAAGATTTTGGTTGAAACTATATAACGGATTTAAATTTCAAATATAGCAATTTATCGTAATACGGAAATGGTAAATAATTGAAATTTAGGTTAAACATGAATCGAAACGATATCTAATGTTGATATAAATTCTACTTGATTTATAATTGAGTTAGAAAGTTTGTAAAACTAGATTTTCAAGTGATTTCGCCATTTTTTTGAAATCGTCGATTTAATCAATGCGTTAAAATAGTGATCCGGGGCACAATCTCAAAATTCGAAGAAACCAATTCTGTTTAATCTGCAATAGTGTATTACTATCGGATTTGAAATATCATAGTGTTTAAAATAACCGTTTGTTGGTACGGGATAGAAACGTATTGAAATTAATATCGAAAATTTAATATCATAATTGGATTCGAAAAACTATCTTCTCTATACAATCAAATTAGGTTTCGAAACTTGTTCCGTTATCTTCAGAATAGGGGTAAACTTTATAAACGCTAGACGGCATGCTTCGTTTGGAGATTGAAAATTTTCGCGTGAAAGTAATTTGGACTGCCTCCATACACCCCCATAACTACCAACCGTAACCCTAAAATGAGCAGCCGCCACCAAGAAATTCAATTTCCAAAAGCTTCTAACTTCCTTCCTCGAATTCTGTCAAATCCAAGCGATATCAGGCTTTGACATCTAAATGAAAAGCATAGAGAGCGTCGAGCTCTATAATGTAAACGGTTGTTATCATGATCGGCGTAGTGATAAAGGAGGAATTATTGCATGTGTTTTAGCTAGGAACGATGTGGGACCGAGTTTGATGTGGTCACGGCCAATGGCGGAGCTCGCATAGGCACATAGTCTGGAGTGGTCTGATCATCCTTCGGCGGCATGTGGAAGGGCAGGGATCGATTCAAAGGTTGTGACGTATTGGGTTCTTACCTGCATTTTAGCCAGGAATGAACGAAAGCGAGGAAGAAAGGGAAAGACGACTCTGATCTATAAAGGAGAATGAACGACCACGATTGATAGATTAATTAAAAAAGTAGTAAATTAATTATTTAAAAAGGATATAAACTTATCAATATCATAACTTTGTTATACAAGGTCGAAATCGCACGAAACAAGAGGCGTTAGGTTCGTATTAACGAGCATTACATATTAGAGTAGGCTTGGATGGATTTGGAGCTAGCAAGAATTTTGGGTAAAATTAAACGCCAGTTTAATTTTAATCCGAATAAAACACTACAACATCTATTGGAAGCAAGGTGAGTAAATCTCACTCGTTTGGTTAATTGGTTCTATTTTATATAGTTAAAAATTATTTATTGGCTGATTGGATGAATTGATAAATTATTATTAGTTGGATTTAATATTATATATATTAGTAGTTGGATTGAATATTCTCGTCTTTGGAGCGGATGAGATGCTATGCGCCCCGCATAATCGCAGATGACCTAATATTACCGTGATATCCTGCCTCGAAGCGGGATTGGAATTTCATGTTATATAATATCTACCGATGCAGGAAAATAGGTTGAAGGGATACAACTGGATTCCTCAAAATATATTAATTGTTTCATATATTGTGATATATGATGTGATTAAATAATCTATTGTGGATTGTTGTGTGATTTGATATTTTGGATGTTACAGTAGCATTGGCCAAAACTTTGGTATCTTAAATACCAAAACTTATTTTTTTTGAATCTTAAAAAGAAATTCAAAGGTGATTTTGGAAATAAAAATATCTATATGGAAATTTGGATTATTTTAAAGGGATGAATTTGAATTTATTAAAAGATTGATTTTTGGAATACTATAAGTGATATTTTAAGGTTTAAAAATAAATTTAAAAATGATTTTTAAAATAATCAGTGTTTTCGGTGAAATATGGGATTGTCTAAAATAAATTGATTGTATAAAATAAATGACTTGATTTTGGGATTTTTACTTAACTATTTCCTAAGGGATTTTAAATAGAGATTTTTAAGTGGTGGATAAAGAATTTATAAAATAAATTTTAAATGACATTTCTAAATATATGGAAAAAGGAGTTGAAATCTATATTTAAATAGTTTGGAAAGTATAATGGAATTTATAAAGGGATGGATTTATAACTGAAATTTTGTAAATGAGAATATTTTATAAAACAAGTGAAACTCGTATGAGTTTGTAATTTGTAAATGATGTTTATAAATAAAATGAAATGATTATTATTTGACAAATTGGAAATATAAATTGTAACAACCCGCATATTTATCGATTTTATATTTAAATATTTTATCGTTAATCGGATTTTGGTCCGAAGCTACTTTTTTTTCAAACGGTCAAATTAGGACTTGAGACCACTTCCATTGAGTTTGAAACGTCATTTGCAATCTTCTAAGTATAAACATTGATATGTTTGGGGTTAGTGGAATTTCACCACTTTTTCACTCGAGCCTTTGGTTTGGACTTTTAGCCCATTAGGCCCAAGTTACACCCCCCTTCTTCTTCATTGCTTCATTTCATTTCCTAACACTAAAGCTTCAACAAAAATGGTGAATGGAATGAGAAATTAAAACTCCAAAGTCTTTGTTTTATTGCAACTCCAACATTCAACTCCAAATTCAAGAAGAAGACATCGGATTCAAGATTGTGGTTGCTTCTCCATTTGCCTTCAAGCTTTGTTCTTCATTTTCATTGGGTTTTGGAGCAAAGGTGATATTTTTATCTCACAAATCTAGTCTATAACTATATTGGACTGTTGGGAATGATTCCCTATCACTTTTGCATGCACATTTGCATTTGGTTTGGATTGGATTGGCGAAAAACTCCAATTTTTAGCCTTTTTTGTGAATTTTCTGCATTTAGGTCGTTCTGTCCATTTTTGGTGCTCGGAGTTAGGTCACTCGCGATCTAACCCTTGGGTCACTCGCGAGTTAGCAGCATAGGTCGCTGGGCCATCTAAATTCTTGTTCGGTGTTAGGTCGTTCGGGCTTTAGGTCGTAGGTCGTTTGGCCTATAGGTCGTTAGGTCGCTAACACTTAGGTCGTTTCTGGCCTTAAATCCCCTATACAGCCTTAGGTCGCTTGGCTCTGGCTCCTTAGGTCGTAAGTCGTGGGCCTCTAGGTCGTAGGTCGTTAGGTCGTTAGGCCTTAACTCGTGTGGCCTTGGTCCTTTAAGTCGCTCGGCCTTGCCTTCCATTTTTAGGTCGCATGACCTTCTATCCCGCTAGGTCGTTGGACCTATAACCCGTTAGGTCGTTGGGCCTATAACCCGTAGGTCGTTAGGCCGTTAACCCACTAGGTCGCATGACCTATAACCTGTTAGGTCGCTCGACCGTTTACTCCGTTAGGTCGCCCAACCCTACTACAAGTATTAGGTCGCATGACCTTGTTCCACTAAGTCGCTCGACCCTTAGGTCGTAACACGTTAGGTCGCATGACCTTGTTCCACTAAGTCGCTCGACCCTTAGGTCGTAACATGTTAGGTCGCACGCCTATCACAACATTAAGTCGCGAGTTTAATTAGGTCGCTCGGCCTTAAAACGTTAGGTCGCTTGACCTGTGCTATTGTTAGGTCGCTTGGCCATTTCAGTTAGGTCGCATGACCCCAGGGTTGCTCCAGTTAGGTCGCTTGACTCCTTAGACCCCTAGGTCGCAACCATTAGGTCGCTCGACCCTATTCCCCTTAGGTCGTTAGACCTCATTTTGTCTTCACTAGGTCGTACCGTTTTGGTCGGGGCGCTGCCCCGCACCCCGCCGGGGGCGCTGCCCCGTGGACCCCCGCGACCTGACCGGGCAGGTCGAACCCCGTAAGCGGTGGCGTTGCCCCCGCACCCCCACCTTGGGGGGTTGCCACCCCCCCTGGACCCTCCCTCCGTAGGGGATCTTATCTGAAAAACATTGAGCTGATTTCCTTGGATTTTATTCACATCTCCGTATGCGATTTTTGTGACTGATTGTTCCTACAATTGCTTCTGTGTTTTGTCACTTTATAATATAAAGGTTTCAATACTAGTAGTAAATATCAAAACTCTTTTAACAAACAATTTCAACTCTATTTTTAATAACAAAGCTCTTTTCTTAAACCGTTTTCCAATCTATTAGTATATACAAACCTTTACCTCACTCGGATGAGAAATCTAATTAAACGACTTAGTAAAACAAGTGGTATGAAACGCTTGCGTTCACTTCGTCGGTTAATTCTTGGACTTGTTCGATTGAACCTCTTGTGACAATTTTATTAGTGAAGATTTACAGTTTGTTCGTAAATATTTAAGTTAAGCAAGTGGTTATGGGACATGAAGCTAAACTTCTATATTTACTAGCTTAGTGTAATTGACACTTCTCGTTGATCTTGATGATCGCTTTATGAATTAGACTAGCAATTGTGCGATGTCTCTTTCATTGCAAGGTTAGACTAGACACCACTTGTGTGATTCCATTCACACATACCTTTCTGCTTTTTGGTTAGTCTTGACCTCAATCTGTGTGATTCCATTCACACATGCGGGGTAGCTCCCCTTGGTCTTCGGACCGTCATGTGATAGGCCTCTTTCCCTTTTTATGATTTCTGGATTTCTTGTGTTGATTTCTGGAATTTATCTCTTTGACTTGTCATGAGTACAAGTTTAGGGTATGATGCCCTCTTTGGATCTTTGAGAAGATTCTTGTGATATTGATTTATCTCTTATCGGTTGATCTCCTGTTGATCATTATTTGCATACTTATAGTAGTATGTCAGTATGGATATTTTATGTTTATGCCATATCTTTTATTTTATATCATGTCATCTGATATTTATAGCTAGACTGATCCGTTTATTATTTTCTTATAAATAATACTCGGGTCAGACCGAGATGTTACAGGTGCTACTGCTTGACTCCTCCCCCGGTGATTCACTACTCAGACTTTTGGCTACTTGTTTAGATTAACAGCTTTTGTTGTTTACACTTGAGATATAGACTCATAGTTGTATTCTTTTGTATAGCACGCGTTGCTATTCTTTTGTATTATCGTGGATCTTTTTAGACCACTACTCTGATGTACACTTTTATGTGATATATATTCATATCTCTTTCCGCCTTTGTGATATGGATATCTGTGATTCATTCACATGTTATGCTTACTTCTATATTTGTTTCCGAAGATTATTTTATAGCCACCGTGTGATAAGAAATTACATGGATGGTCGCTCCTCAACAGCCTTATTCTCCGCGCTAGTTGACAGCACTACACCGTAGTGTTCTTGGCTAGCGTGGGTATATAGGTGGGGCGTCACATAAATTCACAGGGGGGATTTATAACGAGGTAAAAACCGGTTATTGAAAGAAATAGTGGATTCTATATTTGAAATGTGAGAATGGTAATGAAATTGGAAATGTAATCGATTTGTGATAAATCGAGAGGGATTTATAAATTGAAATCAGTTATATTGGAATTTTAAAAACATATTTTTGTTGAGAAGTTAAGTTTGTTTAAAAGGAAATTTTTACTTATTTAGCTATGTAATTTAAAACTGTTTATAGTGTTGAAATATTTCATAAAGTAGGTTATTTAAATATTTAATAGTAGTTGAAAATAATTAAATTTTTATAACAGGCTTTATAAATTGATTGGTTATATTTAAAAATGAATTTGGAATGCGTTATCGATGTTTGTTTAAAAGGATTTTGATGTTTTAAATAATTACTTAAAAATGTTTTGAAAATAAATTATCATTCTTTAAATGTACTTATTATTTTCATATATAGGATTTAAAGGTAAGTGTTTGAAATTTATTTATGAATCCTCTCGAGGTATTGTAAACCAGGATTAATTTATGGATGAAATTGGATAAGAGGAATCTTATAAAGGAATTCTAGAAATTTAAGATAATTTCCAAATTGTTTAGATAGGGAACTTAGGAAATGAATCTCAATTCATTAAATAAATTATTAATGGTTAGTTGGATTATAAATAAGTATAATCGTTAAGATTTGGAAAAGTGTTTAGGGAATTAATAAATTTTGGAGATGTATGAGATGAGTATGGAATATTCCTAAGTATGTATAATAGAAATGATTTTGGGAAATAGGCTTATAATATTTTCCTAAGAATGGAATGAAAGGTTTTGGAGATATTTTAGTGAAGAAATGATTTATGTAGGAATATTTTTCTAACTAATGGATTATAAATTGGATTTGAAAATATTTCTAAGTGCTGATATGGTTTGGAAATATCCTATTATGGATATAAGTATTTGGAATTGTTTTCAAAATATTGAAATATTGGAAGAGATTTGAGTATAGTGTAATTTGATAGGTAAATAACCAACTATCAAATCTGGCCAAATTTGTTGATCGTTTTAAAGAGACCGGGATAAGATTTAATTATCTAAAAACCATTTCGATCCAGTTTGAGCATTACGAATTATGAAATCCTGAAAATAATGAAGAGAGTGATATTTGGAGAGTTTTGGTTTGTTCAGATCCAGAACAACTTGTATCGATGAATGCTATCATTGCATTGTTGCCTGGAAGGCATAGCATTCCAAGGGGGATTACTATTCAAAAAGTTAAGCGTAGCCTCAGTTCTCATCAACCGAGAAATGACTAAAACAAGGCATGCAACAAGGTTAAATGGGTCGCTCCCATTAGGGTATGTCATCATCTTTCTAGATTACCCAAAATTATTATGGGCTTGGTTGTGCATGAGAGATCTCGAATACGGTCGGAAGACCGGGGTGATGACATAGTTGGTACTACTAGTCAAGTGGTAGGTCGGTTCTGTATGGCAAGTACAAGATGTTCTTGTCGGACCCCGATGCATGGATCTAGAGATGCATCTATCGAAGGTAGTTCCTTACCAGGTCATAGTATGGAATACATTCTCCAATAAGCGCCATACAGTTTTGATTCTGCCCAACTATGTTGAAATGTGAGATGCAAGCATTTCAACTATTTTAATTAGTATTTGTACTTAGATACTACATAATATCACAAGATTTATATATATAAATGGTTTGTTACCATAAGGTAAAAACCCGTCGTATTTATGTGTGGTGTGGTCTTACGAGATACCTTTGTTTTTTTTCAACAATTTTGATAACAGAAATAATTCAAATTAAGTGTGTTTTCTCATGATGGTTTTCTAGACCGACTCAGATATTATTTTATTATAATGTTCAAGTCAAACCGAGTATTACAGATTTAGGTTAGGATGCTATGAAGGTCAGGAGATGAGCTAGATGACAGAGATGTATTCCCGTACTTGTTTATTTTCCGCTGTGTGTGTTAAACTGTATGTTCAATACTTGTGAGGACAAGTTATTATAACTATCCATATTGCTATATTGATTTTTGTACTCTGATGATTGTATGTATATTAATAGTTACAGCTCCTTTTTGTGTAAAGATCTGTATTCATCTATTATATGTTATTTTGCTGCGATTTGTGAGATTCTGTATTGTTGCTTCCGTTTCTTTTTCTATCTCTTTTCTTCTTTACCCCTAGCAATCGGTATTTCCAACACTTGAATATTCGACATGCTATAATGAATGTTTTGATGTCAATTTTCAAGGGTCGAAAACCCCGGGCCGTTACACTTGGTAACAGAGCTGAAGATTAAACGAGAACCTTGGCTTTGATGGGGATTACTCATTAGAGATATGGCTAGTAGTACCCTAGAATGAATTGATTGTATTATAAATATGAGCACATATTTGTTAGTGAATATAAAATGTTTTATATTGAGTTGATTTATTTATTGAGTGGCTTATAAATTCAGATCGAATAGTGGGACGCCACAAAATCGATAGGAGTTTCTAAACACTTAAACCGGGTAAACCGACACAGTATGGTTTGAAGTGGGTAGACTAAATAATTTTACCCAACTATATTTTGATATAAAAGGAATGACTTCCCGAAATTATTATAATATATATGATTGGTGTGTTTGGTTATTATTATTATAATCTAAATCAGGTTATAAAATTTAATTGGTTTGTATAACCAAATTAAAATTATATAAATATGATTTATGCAAATGAGTTGAAATAAAAATGAATTCAAGCCAGAATTGGAAATTTAAATTGCGGAAGGTTTGGAAAATATTTTCGAAGTGTTGTGAAAATAAAATAGTATTATTTTTGAAACTTTATTGGAATAAAAGTTTGATTTAAATGGATTTTGGAAGTGATAAAGCACTAAACTCACTTCGGCCGCTGGAAAATAATTTCGATGATAATCGCGACATCATCGGTGTTCATTTTCGAGTTTCTAAGTGACGGATTGCTACCGTAGTAATTAATATGGAAATTTCCGTTTGGAAACAAGGGTTGTTTTGGAGATTCCAAAGGAAATTTGTTTGGATAAAACCAAGTTGATTTTAAAAATTCCAAACAAATGGTTTGTTAAACCAAAAGATCTATATATATATATATATATATATATATTATGATTTCAAAATGATTTGAAATGAAACAGGGTGTTTGAATTTTGGAATCCTTATTTAAATGTTTTAAACAAATATCAGCAAATAAGTTTTTGAACTTATAATTTAAGAATGATATTTGTAAGGAAAGAAGTGTGAGAAAAATTTTGGAATTTAATTTTTAACTTAAGTAAGTTAAAGTGGATTGTATGGATTAAAATTTAACTTAAGCTATGTTAAATAAAAATCGAATTGGAATCAAAAGAATATTGAATTGTATTGTATATAAATTTGAGTTGTAAAATTATTATATAACTATAAGACATAAGTATTGAATGGAATCAACTTAAGTATAGAATTTATAAAAGTGTGAAAAATAAGTTGTGTAACTTATAAATTGAAAAAACAGTGGAATGGTAAGACCAAAAGTAAAATGATTTGATATTTTGGTAAAGCAATGGAAATTCAATTTTGAATTATGAAAACAAGTGAACTTAAGCCAACCGAATTGAGGTGATTTTTGAAATAAAAATCAGATTTTGAATTATGAAATAGAAGTGAACTAATTAGATAAATTAATCCGTTAATTGAATATAGAAATGAGACTCAACTTGGTTAAGTAAAATGAATTGTGGATTGAAATTGAATGTGGAACTTGGGTTATAAATGGAATTCAACTTATGTGTAAGCGAATTAAATAAACTGAATATGGTTTTGAGATGTTATGTAAATGAAATGGAGTATGGAATTAAATTTTGAAGTGGAAATGAAAATTAGTGATCTATAAAAGGTTATAATACACCTATTTTATGACGTGATTCATAAATAAATTAACATAGAATGAAACGCCATTAAAAATAAAGTGAACAAGATTTTATGAATAAATTGAATGTGAGTCAATGAAGCTTGATAAATTGATTTGAAATCAATTTAAGTGGTTTATACTTGAATGGTCATTTTATTGAATGGATATCACCCGATTTGCATAAGAAAAATTAACATTCGACGTAAAAGGGAATAAACAAATTATACAAACAAATGTAAAGGGAATGATTCGAATCAGTTTGGAATGGAAATGTATGAGAGGTAACTAAATATGATTAGAATGCTAATACGTTGTTGTGAATCATTTGGAATTGAATAAATGGCATATAAGTTGAACTAGAAGTGAATAATTAAATATTGGGACTTTGTATTTGCATGTATCTACCAGATATACATGTCATAACCTGTTTTGGTTATGAAGTATGTGTTAACTTAGTTAAATTCAACGAAATGTTATTGAATTGCATATTTTGGTACTTACGGGTTTTATTTGAGTAAGTACAGGTACAAGAAGACTGTTTGGCTTGATTTTGATAGCGCAATTGCATATAAACTAAGCAAACTCGCATAATACCACTAAAATCAAGCATGCTTATGAATTTAGCTCACGAGAAATAAAAATATTGATACATATTCCATTTTCTGACCTGAGAGTCGATGTATATCTTTTTATCATATTTGTGATATTGTTAAAGGCTCTTTGTACAAGAGAGACTGTGCGAAAAAATTTCAAAATTTTCGAGTGTTAGAAAATTTTTGGAAAATATTTTTTAACTAAAATTTGATTTCGAATGGTAGTTGAAATAAAAGGTTTTGAATTAGAAATTAAAACTAATTATTTTGGTTGAAACAAAAAGATTTAGAAAATTGAAATGTCGAGTTTTAACTAAGTGGGTTTTGATAAGTTAATGGTTTGGAGCATTTTCCTACCTTAGCAATTTCGAAGACGAAATTCTTTTAAGGTGAGAGGAATGTGACGACCCGGATTTTTTCATCATTTGATTTTAGATGTTTAAACGTTTTTAAAGGTTGTATTTGGAATATAAATTGATTTTTGAACATGAAGATTTTGGTTGAAATTATATAATGGATTTAAATTTCAAACATAGCAATTTATCGTAATACGGAAATGGTGAATAATTGAAATTTTAGTTAATATGAATCGAAATGATTTCTAATGTTGATATAAATTCTATTTGAATTATAATTGAGTTAGTAAGTTTTTAAAACTGGTATTTCAAGCGATTTCGCCATTTTTTTAAATCGTCGATTTAATCGACGCGTTTAAATAGCAATCCGGGGCATATTCCCGAAATTCGAAAAAACCAGTTCCATTTGATCCGTAATAGTGTATTATTATGGAAAAATAAATTTCGTTGCATTTGGTCATACGGGATATGCATGTGTTGAAACTAATATCGAAAATTTAATATTATAATTGGATTTAAAAAGTTATCTTTCCCATACGATCGAATTAGTTTCCAAAACTTGTTCCATTGTGTTCGGAATAGGAGTAAAACATTACAAATGTCAGTCGACATGCTATGTTTGGAGTTCGAAAATCTTCATGTGAATAGTATTTGGATTGCCTATAAATAGGACCCACACACCCCACAACTACCAACCCAAACCCTAATATGAACAGCCATCGCTATGAAATTCAATGGCTATAATCTTCTAACTTCCTTCCTCGAATTCTCTCAAATCCAAGTGATATCAAGCTTCGACATCAAAATGAAAAGCGTAGAGGGCGTCGAGCTCTATAATCTGAATGGTTGTGATAATGATCGGCGCGACGATGAAGGAGGAATTGGCTCACGTTCATGGTGACTTCGTGCAGTTTTATCAAGATTGATGTGGGGCCGAGTTCGAGTGGTAACAGCCAGTGGTAGAGCTCGATTAGGTGCGACATTTGGAGTGGTCTGATAATCCTGCGGTGGCGTGTGGAAGGGTGGCGATCGATTCAAAGGTTGCGACGTATTGGGTTCTCACGTGCATTTTATCCTGGAACGAATGAAACGAGGAAGAAAAGTGAAATGCGGCTTGGATATGCAGAGGAGAATGAATGGCCACGATCGATATGTTAATAAAAAAAGTTGTAAATTAATTATTTAAAAAGGGTACAACCTTGTAAATGTCACAACTTTGTTATACTAGGTCGAAATCGCACGAGAAAAGAGGCGTTGGGTTCGTATTGACGAACACTACATATTGGAGATGGTTTGGATGGATTTGGAGCTTGAAATAATTTTGGATAAAATTAAACGTTAGTTTAATTTTAATCCGAATAAAACGCTGCAATGTTTATTGGAAGAAAGGTGAGTAAATCTCACTCGTTTAAATAATTGGCTCTATTTTAAATAGTTAAAAATTATTTATTCGCTGATTAGATGAATTGGTAAATTATTGTCAATTGGATGTTACATTATATTTAATAATAAATATATTAGTAGTTGGATTGAATATTCCTGCCTACTGGAGTGGATGAGACACTATGAGCCTGCATAATAGCGGATGATCCTATATTGTCGTGATATCCCACCTTGAAGTGGGATTGCTATTTCATGTTATGTAACATCTGTGGATGCAGGGAAACAAGTGAGAGGGATCCAACTGGATTCCTCAAAATATATTGATTGTTTCATAAATGGTGATATATGATGTGATTAAATAATCTGTTATGTATTGTTTTGTAATTTGATATATTGGATGTTGTAGTAGCACGGGCCCAAATATTGGTAATTTAAATACCATAAATGATATTTTTAAATCTTAAAATGAGATTCAAAGGTTATTTTGGAAATAAAAATGTTCATACGGAAATTTGGATTATTTTAAAGGGATGAATTTGACTTTAATAAAAGATTGATTTTTGGAATATTATAAGTGATATTTTGAGTTTTAAAAAGAAATTTAAAAATAATTTTTGAAATAATCAGTGCTTTTGGTGAAATCTGGGATTATCTAAAAGAAATTGATTGTATAAAATAAATTACTTGATTTGGAGATTTTTACTTAACTATTTCCTAAGGGATTTTAAATAGAGATTCTTAAGTGATAAATAAAGAAATTTTATAATGAGTTTCAAGTGATATTTCTGAAAATATGGAAAAACAAGTTGAAATTGAGATTTAAATAGTTTGGAAAATATAATGGAATTTATAAAGGGATGGATTTATGATTGAAATTTTATAAATGAGAATATTTTATAAATGAGAATATTTTATAAACTCGAATGAGTTTGTAATTTGTAAACGATGTTTATAAATAAAATGAAATGATTATCATTGATAAATTGAAAATATAAATTCATGGGGTGAATTTATAAAGAGAGATGAAAATCGGTTATTGAAAGAAATAGTGGATTCTATTTTTGAAATGTGAGAATGGTAATGCAATAAATTTGTGATAAATCGAGAGGGATTTATAAATTGAGATCGGTTATATTGGAATTTTAAATATATATTTTTATTGAGAAATTAAGTTTGTATAAAAGGAAACTTTTGCTTATTTAGCTATGTAGTTTAAAAAAGTTTATAGTGTTGAAATATTTCATAAAGTTGGTTATTTAAATATTTAATAGTAGTTAAAAATAAATCAAATTATTATAATAGGCTTTGTAAATTGATAAGTTATGTTTAAGAATGAATTTGGAATGCGCTACGATATTTATTTAAAAGGGTTTTGATGTTTTAAATAATTACTTTAAAAAAATGTTTTGAAAATAAATTATCATTCTTTAAATATACTTATTATTCTTATACATAGGATTTAAAGGTAAGTGTTTGAAATTTATTTATGAATCCTCTTGAGGTATTGTAAACCAGGTTTAATTTACGAGTAAAATTGGATAAAAGGAATCTTATAAAGGAATTCTAGAAATTTAAGAGAATTTCCAAAATGTTTAGATACGGGAACTTAGGAAATGAATCTGAATTCATTAAAGAAACTATAAATGGTTAGTTGGATTATAAATAAGTATGATCATTAATTTTGGAAAATTGTTAAGGGAATTAATAAAATTCTGATAATGTATAAGATGAGTATGGAATATTCCTAAGTATGGATATTAGAAATGATTTTGGGGCTTATAATATTTTCCCAAGTATTGGAATGAAAGGTTCTGGAGATATTTTAGCGACAAATGATTTATGTAGAAATATTTTTCTAAGTAATGGATTATAAATTTAATTTGGAAATATTTCAAAGTACTGATATGGTTTGGAAATATCTTGTTATGGATATAAGTATTTGGAATTGTTTTCAAAATATTGAAATATTAGAAAAGATTTGAGTATATATCTTTGTAAAGATATTTTGAAACGAATGTTTTTAAAAGATTTACAATATGGTCTAGTGACTGCTTATGTGCGTAATTTGATAGTTATCGACTATCAAAAGTGGCAAATTTCGTTGGTCGTTTCGAAGAGATCGGGATCAGATTTAATTATCTGAAAACCACTTCGATCCGATTTGAGCTTTACGAATTATGAAATTTTGAGAGTTATGAAGAGAGTGATCTTTGGAGAGATTTGGTTTGTTCAGATCCAGAACAACTTGTATGGATGAATGCTATCATTGCATTATTTCCTGAAAGGCGGTGTTAGCATTCAGAGTGGGATTGCTATTCAAAAAACTAAATGTAGCCTCAAGCCTCGTCATCCGGCAATAACTAAAACAGGGCACAGCAAGGCTAAATGGGTCGCTTCCATTAGGATAAGTCATCATCTTTCTAGATTACCCTCGATTATTATGGATTTGGTTGTGCATGAGAGATCTTGATTACAGTCGGAAGATCGAGGTGATGGCATATTTTGTATTACTAGTCAAGTGAAAGGCCGGTTCTGTGTGATAGGGTACAGGATGTTTTTGTCAGACCCGGGTTCATTGATCTAGAGATGTATCCATCGAAGGTAGTTCCTTACCTGGTCATAGTATGGAATCCATTCTCCAATAAGAGCCGTACGGTTTTGATTCTTCCCAACTATGTTGAAATGCAAGATGCAAGCATTTCAGCTATTTTAATAAGTATTTGTACTTAGACACTATTATAATATCACAGGATTTATATATGAAAATGGTTTTTGGTTATCATAAGGTTAAAATCCATCGTATTTATGTGTGGCGTGGCCTTACGAGATAACTTTGTATTTTCTAGGATTTTGATAGCAGAAATAATTCAAATTGAGTGTGTTTTCTCACGATGGTTTTCCAGACTGACTCGGGTATTATTTTATTATAATGCTTGGGTCAGAACAAGTATTATAGATTCAGCTTAGGATGTTATGGATCTCAGAAGACGAGCTGGATAACAGAGACCTATTCCCATACTTGTTTATTTCATGTTATGTGTGTGTTAAACTGTATATTAAGTACTTGTGAGGACAAATTATTATAACTATCCAGATTGCTATGTTGACTGTTGTACTCTGATGATTGTATGTATATTAACAATTCCAATTTCTTTTGTGTAAAGATATGTATTCATCTATATATTGTTCCACTGTGTTTTGTGAGGTTCTGCATTGTTATTTATCTTTCTTCTTTTATCTCTTTACTTCTTCACCCCTGGCAATCGGTATTACCAACCTTAAATATTCAGTGTGATATATAGTGAACTTATTGATGTCGATTTTTGAGGGTCGAAAACTCCGAGCCACTACAGGTTTCGTAGCCAAATTTTGAAGTTTGTAAAAAATTCTTTTTCTAGATTTAATAATTAATTTATTAATTCTTTTTTATTAATTATGGTTTCATTTACGGGGTGTTGCGGTTAATGGATGAATTTGGCTATATCATACTTGATTTTATATGGCCATCATATACTCTTTGTTATTAGTGTATTTCCATATATTCTGTGATTAAACGAATAATTTATTAGTTTTTTTTTTGAAAAAAGTATTTTGAGAATTGTAAGGGCGCAATTCATTTAAGGAGGGAGAATGTAATGACTCATAAGTTTACGCTTTTAATACTAAAGTAATTAAAAATGAATTTTTAGTAAAAGAATGAAATGGGTATCGTATTTATAATCTTTGCGAAGGTCTTTCCAAGTTGATTGACTTGATATATAATTTTGATATATTTGGAGCTACAACTTGCGAAATAAATGTGTTAAAAAGTTTAAACAACATATGTAGCTTTCTGGATCAAACTAGATACAAAGCACATAACCAAACCTAACAATTATATATGTGAGGCTACGAAAGCCTGATCAACATCTCTATTGTTAATTTTCTTCCCTTAATCTTGAAAGTAAACAATTTGCTGCCTAATGGTGATTAGCACATTAATTAAATGTTATTAAAACCCAATATGTCCAAACTCAATCAAATTATATATTGTAGGAAATCTCTCGACGAGATGAAGAGATGCTTGAAATTTGTTCCCCATTTCACGCTTCAACTGGGCAAAAATTAACAAAAAAATCTTGGCTATCTGATTTAGTGGTTGATAATTGGCGGTGATGCAATGATCAGTTGGTGTTGTCATGGAGGAAGGAGATGGGAGTTCATCAACTTAGTTTGATAAGCAAGACAACAATTTGATTTTTCCCTAAATTCGATTAGGGGGTCGGAGGTGGAGAGCGGAAACTTGCGTTTGGGAGATGAGGACAGTGGACGAAGGGGTCACGTCATCGGAATCAACGACGATGGCATAAGGTGTTTTAGCGGTTAGCTTGAGTGGTGGCATGGCTAGAGGTTTGCTGTGGTGGGATTTGGATTGGGTTTACTCGATACATGTGGGTTGTTATATCGCATTTGTTATTTTTTTTCTATTTTGTAATATCTATTAGGTAATATCACAAGTAGTTTGACAGTCAAGTAATCAGAATATGTTATCTGTACTATTGGACTTTGGAGACACGAAGGCAGTGCTTATTTATATGCATATTTATTTCATGTATACTTATGTGTCAGATGATGTATTTATGTATAAGGATATATGCAATATTTAATGTATTCATTCGATACTCCGTATGTGTGGAGTTTATGTAAATTGATAAATTCATATAATAACTTTATCGGTTTAATATTCCATATCTTGTTTTATAATATACTATGTGTTATGTCTTTGAGCATTTGACCATCATGTCTTTATGCATTAATTATGCATTTGTTCATCTATATACTTCTCATACTATATTTTTTGCTTTCGTTGTGAGTTATGCATAGAGGTCAAGTTGAAGTACTTTTTTCCTTTAGTTTTGTTTTAAGCCAGAAGGTTTACCTAAAGTAATATTCAAGAGTAAGTTGTTGGTAGGAATATATTTTGAGTATCGGCGTGCCGAGTCCTCACGTAAGTGTGGTAACCATAAGATGAAATAATGGATCACTATTATATGACACCTAAACAAAGTGGATATGCGACATTATAAATGAAGACACACTAATATGATCATGTGTTAGTTGCTTGTGTGCAATAGACGAGCTACGTATATGTGTTGATGAACCCTTTGTAAAGATGCTTAAGTGACATTAATGACTACAAGCAATATTTATATAAAAATGCTTCTGCTTTTTCTTTATAATGAATGATGAAATATCTGTATGGCTGGTGCTTTCACTATGCATACACATTTTGGGGAATAATTTCATTCACACCAAGCTTTACATCCATCTCTATCGTTTATTTCGAATTTTCCATAAATTCATGGATAATCATTTGAGTATGTTAAGTTTATGAGATAAGTTCAGGTTTCTTTTAAAGGTCAATGCAGCTCCAAATATGAAGCAGGAGACTATGTCCATTTATTTAGTATTTATTCTTTTGGGTGTGAACTAGCGCTTATAACTAGTTATGTCAACTTTTTGGCATCCTTATTTGTCAAGCATGTCATTATTATGCATATTTTATTGTATTTACAACCACCCCCCCTCCCCCCCGAGGTTTTAGGAGATAAATAATGTAAAAGACTATTACGAAGTGAAATTTTATTTTGTTGTTTTGTCTACCTGTCGAAAAAAATGATCTCATTTTCTCACTTGAAAATGATTCTAATGACTGCAACATCATCAACATTAATTTTTAGTTCTCGACATGGTGGACATTACACAAAAATCTTAAATTTTCATTTGCATAATTCTATATATGATAAATGTAAATAATTTTCTGGCATGATAACATACCTCTAGATAATTCCTTTGTACTTAAGTTCTTGTTCACTCCAATGTAACTTAAAAATTGTAGTCCATCTATAATTATAGTTCAAAATAACATGAAAAGTTACAGATCTAGTTTTTGACATATCATATAGTTAAAGTATATGAGATCCAAATTTAACGAACTTCCATTCGCTAATAAGAATACATTCTTATTCCCAACATAGGATCATTGTTTAGTAAAGAATGATCCTTGGTAAGAGGATATCACTCAAATAGTATATGAACCAAATCATAATACTACCAACATGCCTAGTTGGTGACTAAGTAAAAAAGTCTAAGGGTGTCAAAAACTATAAGTTATATAGGTGATCGGCTAAACACTTATCTATAGGAAGGTACCCAATTGAAAAGGATAACCAATAAGAGAACACGTGAAATAATGGAGGATCAGCTAAGAGAAAATTAGAGCTAACGTAAAGGTGATAGATTGAGCAACCGAACTAGAAGGCAGGCCAACTCGCTATGTTCTGTTTCTTCGATTAGCCTAAGGAGCACTGATTATGTGTCCCATGCAGAAGAGGTGGACTGTGTTTGCGCCAAAAATGGTCACAAATACCGAATTACAGATGAAAACAACAAATCAAAGTCACAAATCATAGGTAGATTGTATGTATTAGAATTAAATATGAAGAACACTCAAGAAATTAAAAGGAAAACAGTAAAAAGATAAGATTTATAGTGGTTTGGCGTTGTAGCCTACGTCCACTTTGAAGACTTGCTGTGTTACTCATGATTCTCTAATGATTTACAAGAGTAAAATTGATAATATCTAAATTACAATGGAGTTCAGTAGAGTAACGGCGTAGAAGAGCCAAAAGATCCCTTTTTGGAGGCATTGGGCTGCTATTTATAGGCGTAGCATGGAAATATCTGACTTTGAACTCAGAATGCACCTTCTTACACGTGGGTAGGCCTATGTGATCAATCCGGGCTAGTTCGGGATTGATCCCTGATCGATCCTTATGCATTTCGTATCGATCCAAAATTGGTCCAATGGTGATGGGACCGATCACAAATGTTCTCCTGGTGGTACGAAAGCTATGGTGAAAATTTAAAGGCATTTGGACTCATAGATCTCAAGTTATGATCGATCCGAAGTTGGGCTTGTAGTAGTCTGAACTGTTCATGTCGATCCCATTCCATATCGATGGGATTATGTATCGATCAAGGGCTTTGTATCGATCACTTCTTCATATCGATCGAACATGTGTTGATGACCTGGCTCAAGAATCCCGGAGGGATCCACGTTTTACGCTGAGTGACCATTTCTTTTATTTGACTCCGCCTTATTCGTATCCACCGGTTGCCATGTTCTACGTATAGATTCTTGTTTATTTCGTATCGATACATGGCTACCCTCCACGTATTGATCCACAACCATTATTTCGCATCGATCGTTTGACCGATCGATACGAAACACACAGGGACGGGATCGATACGAAGCAAGAAATTTATAGCTCGTGTGTACTTCGCATCGACGATTGGTGTGTGGCTTCGTATCGATCCATGATTCATTTCTTCGTATCGATCAAATGATGAATCGATACGAAACACATTGGGTTGGATCAATACAAAGTGGGTGAACAAGATATGGATCGGTACGAAGCACATGGATACGAAGAGAATGGGTTCAAAGTAGATGGATACGAACTTGGACGGATATGAGATTGATCCATGGTCTTGACTTAAAGCAACTGCCTCCTTGACCCGAAGTAAACCTATCGGTGACTCAAAGTATGATGCCCCAGGACATGAAATAGCTTATAAACACACCAATCTACCAAAGACCTGAAGCAAGCTCTTCTCTGACCTGAAGTAAGATGCATAGAATCCTGAAGCAAACATGGAGGTGACTCGGGGCAGACTCCAAGCAACTTGAAGCGACTGGATGTTTGTCGAAAACATATTTTAAACAACTTAAGGTGTTTGTTCGTCGAATATGCTATATACTAGCCTCGTGAATATGTTTGTCATCTGTGAAAATTCAGCGTTGATCATTGCGCAGACGATTGAGTTAAATCCGCTGGTGTATTGTCTTACCGAAAGGCAGGTTAACACTTTCCCCCCAAAACATGCCTTACAATAGGAAGGTGTGTTTTGTAGTTCGATAAGCTGCATGTTCATATCCTATTAATGACCTGTTAAGAAATTGATAATCTTACCTAATTGTGGATAGTGATTGCTTGCGATCGTATGCCATTCGAGGCGGCATGTGACCGTTCAAGGTCGGATGGCGTTTGAGGCGAATTTTGACCATTCGAGGTCGGGCACCGTTCGAGGCGAATTGTTACCATTCGCGGTCAGGTGTCGTTTGAGGTGAATTGTGACCATTCACGATCGGGTGCCGTTCAAGGCGAATTATGACCGTTAATGGTCAGGTGCCGTTCGAGGCGAATTGTGAGTGCCCAAGGGAGACTTAGTATCATTAATGTCAGATTTCACATTCGGGTGAGTTTCTGAATTATTTGTTATGGCGGTTTATCGCCATCTCAGAGCATGCCTGATGACCATTCGCGATCCCATGCATGTGTAAGTGACTTAGCCTTTATGGAATTACAAATACCAGATTTTCATTCAAAATGAGTCTTACAACCAAAATGTCCAACCAAATCAAGTCAAGATGCAAAAAATAGAAAACGAAAGCAAAACAGAGGCGTCAAAGTGCAAACACCTACACTGATGCGGTTGATGGTCGTCTCAGAGCATGCCTATGGACCGTTCATGATCCTGAACATGTATAAGCGACTTAACCTTGTTAGTGTGGAGTTTTCCTCTTATTCATCATTATTTCAATCAGTTGATGACAAGCTAATGCCTCACTCCTGAGTCGTCCCTAGTTGGTGCAGATGGTGGTCGTTCTTGCTCCACTATTGTTGCTCGCCTCCTCACATACTATAATAGCATGTCATTTCGGATATGCCCCTCTATCTTATCCCTCAAGTGTCTGCAATCATTACTGCTATGGCTGCTTTGCTCATGGAATAAGTAGTACTAGTCTGATTTCCTCTTATTGTTGGTCGGATCCCTCCTCATTGGCCTTCGGTAGGGAACCTGTCCCCTAGTGTCTTGGTAGATTCGTTCCAAATGTTGAGTCAAGATTTTTATAGAGTTTTGATTTCTGACAAAGGAATAAGCCGTGATCGACAAAAAGAAGTTATTCATTTAAGAAACACAAAGATCTCCATATATTAGAGGTTGATTATTTGGTATGTTAGTAATTTATGTTAAAATCTATCCTCAAATAATCATATAACTTCAATCTTTCAATATATATACATATGCACATTAACTGTGCAAATTGGACTAAACCGGTCGACCGGTTGAAAATAAGGTGGTCGACCGTTTTTGCCCAGAATGCACAGATAACATGCACACATGCACATAACGTATATATATTTGAATTCCTGTCTACCGGTCCATTTTTGACCTGTCGACCGTTTTTAAACAGAAAGCAACTTTTCCAAAAGCCACTTCTCTTCTCCAAAGGTTGCATCTCCTATCTTTCATCAATGATCATAACTCTTAATGGCAACTGTTCACAAAGAGTTACAACTATTTTTCTCTATATATACTCATCTAAATCATTGATTCAAAAAAAAAGTTTTTACACGATCATATATGCTCTCTAATCTAATCTCTAACACTCCTGCATTCTAAAAATTAATTTAGCTTATTGAATCATTGAAATTATTTCATATCTTTTGATTCAATAAGTAAATACATTCTTTAATCTTTACAAAACATCATTCATATTCTTTGAGGATAAGATTATAGGAAGGGTGTACTACTAGTGACAAATCCGTGTTTTCAAGAACACAAGTTGTCAACAACAATTGTATTTGTTTTTGTTGAAGTCCTCGTGTTGTAAGAGGCAAGTGTTGAAGTCCTCGGTGTTGTAAGAGGCAAGTGTTGAAGTCCTCGGTGTTGTAAGAGGCAAGTGTTGAAGTCCTCAGTGTATTAGAGGCGTGAAATCCCGTTCGGCTGTTCGGGTGTTGTAAACCTGTTCCTCCGGGTGAAGCGAGGTTGTTAATAGTGAAAATCCAGATAGAAGTCTGGGACTGGACGTAGGACGGTGCTCCGAACCAGTATAAAAATCTCTGGTGTGATTTTTCTATTTTCTATTTACAATGCTATTATCATCTATTTCCGCATTTGTATTGTAATCCATATTACACGATCCGTGTATACTATATTAGCACATATAATTGTATACACACCGCACTTTCAATTGGTATCAGAGCCTGGTTTTCTAGAGATCGTAACAACATCCTAGAATAAATGGCTACAAAGAGATCTAGTCAAGGCAATAAGAAGAGGAAGAGCAATAAAGAACAATCAAAGGAGCAAACAAACAAATGCTTCATGGCAAAAGATAACGAGGTTAGTGATCTAACTTTTGATGATATGATAGAAATAAATTCAGAACTTCTAGACACTTTAAAAAGTCTCAAAAGAAAATATAAGGAAGCTCTGGAAAATCAGAAGAAAGCAGAATTCGAAAGAGATATGCTTAAAGACGAGAAGAGAATATTAGAAGAAGAACTTGAGAAAATTCAAGATTCAGACAATTCTCAACTCGCTCTATTAAGTCAAGAAATAGAAGCTCAAAAAGAAAAGAATAATGCTCTAGCTTCTGAAAATCATGAGTTAAAAACAAAAATTAAAATTGTTGAGTTAGATAACACTAGTCTCAAAACTAAGCTTGATGACATTACTAAAAATATTTCCAATTTTAATAAAGGGAGAGAAAATTTATGCAGGATTATTGAAAATTCTCAACCTGCTTCAAATAAGAAGGGATTAGGTTATGTTAAGAATTCAAAAGCTCACAATGATAGAAGTGGTGTAGGCTATAAACAAGCTAAAAGTAAAAATAGTACTAGATATGCATTCATGTATACTAACTTTAGTGCTAGTACTAGTAATCAAGATAGTTTTAAAACCAGTTATAGTCATAATAGTACTTTGTTTAGAAATGATAGAAATTATTCTACAAGTACTAAGCTAATGACTAATAGTATTAAGATATGGATTCCAGCTAATATGATTGATCATGATAAACAACTTTATATTAGCAACTATTATAAGAATGTAATTTGTAATGAAAATTATATTTATAAAGGTTCAACCACACCCAAATGGGTATGGTTTCCAAAGACCTAACCCCCCGGACCCTAACATAGTAAATGGGTACCGAAAATTATTATTATTTTTTGCAGGTACTCAGAGAAACGAAAGGAAAGGGATAGATTTTGGAATTTCAAAGAATGTTCCATATGTTTAATAGAATTACGTGCTTACAATAAAATATGGACTTCGGTAAATATGGTAAAATTTATTTTCCTTCATAATTAATAATGAGTTTATCTCATTATATACAAGATATTTTATATAATTTTATATATTTCCTCATTCTTTTTGATAATGACAAAGGAGAAATTCATATGCATATAAATAGAGGGGGATATTATACTTAGGGGGAGATGTTATACTTAGGTGGAGCTTTAAAGACATTATCTGGCACTTGTACTAAATATTGTCGTGTTTTAATTCGTACTAGACTTGTGTGTATTATCATCTTGTGTGAATGTTACTCTTGATCTATGGTAGTAGTTTTATGTTGCTTATAATCTCTTTTACATCCTCCATTTAAACAACTCCTTTTTGTCGATGACAAAGGGGGAGAAAGTGCTAACAATTATTTGCAGGAATATATATATATAAGACAAAATCTCAGGGGGAGATCACATATTCAGGGGGAGATTCAGAACTTCAGATATATGTTGTCATCAATCAAAAAGGGGGAGAATGTTGAGTCAAGATTTTTATAGAGTTTTGATTTCTGACAAAGGAATAAGCCGTGATCGACAAAAAGAAGTTATTCATTTAAGAAACACAAAGAGCTCCATATATTAGAGGTTGATTATTTGGTATGTTAGTAATTTATGTTAAAATCTATCCTCAAATAATCATATAACTTCAATCTTTCAATATATATACATATGCACATTAACTGTGCAAATTGGACTAAACCGGTCGACCGGTTGAAAATAAGGTGGTCGACCGTTTTTGCCCAGAATGCACAGATAACATGCACACATGCACATAACGTATATATATTTGAATTCCTGTCTACCGGTCCATTTTTGACCTGTCGACCGTTTTTAAACAGAAAGCAACTTTTCCAAAAGCCACTTCTCTTCTCCAAAGGTTGCATCTCCTATCTTTCATCAATGATCATAACTCTTAATGGCAACTGTTCACAAAGAGTTACAACTATTTTTCTCTATATATACTCATCTAAATCATTGATTCAAAAAAAAAGTTTTTACACGATCATATATGCTCTCTAATCTAATCTCTAACACTCCTGCATTCTAAAAATTAATTTAGCTTATTGAATCATTGAAATTATTTCATATCTTTTGATTCAATAAGTAAATACATTCTTTAATCTTTACAAAACATCATTCATATTCTTTGAGGATAAGATTATAGGAAGGGTGTACTACTAGTGACAAATCCGTGTTTTCAAGAACACAAGTTGTCAACAACAATTGTATTTGTTTTTGTTGAAGTCCTCGTGTTGTAAGAGGCAAGTGTTGAAGTCCTCGGTGTTGTAAGAGGCAAGTGTTGAAGTCCTCGGTGTTGTAAGAGGCAAGTGTTGAAGTCCTCAGTGTATTAGAGGCGTGAAATCCCGTTCGGCTGTTCGGGTGTTGTAAACCTGTTCCTCCGGGTGAAGCGAGGTTGTTAATAGTGAAAATCCAGATAGAAGTCTGGGACTGGACGTAGGACGGTGCTCCGAACCAGTATAAAAATCTCTGGTGTGATTTTTCTATTTTCTATTTACAATGCTATTATCATCTATTTCCGCATTTGTATTGTAATCCATATTACACGATCCGTGTATACTATATTAGCACATATAATTGTATACACACCGCACTTTCACCAAAGTCTCATTCATCTCTGAATAAGAGGTGAATCTCGGCTCCTTTCACGACCGCTTTGACTCATCACAACTATCTTCTGATTTTTGTTTCCCTTTATCTTTGCCTGAATCCTTTCCAAGCGGATCTTCGCTTTTGATTGCAAAAACATCAACTCCGTCTCCTTCTTCTCTCTTAGCATTTGGATCCTCTTATCGCAAAAACCTTTCTACCTCATGGTAAAACTCTCCTAGATCCATGGGTGGATCCCTTGTCAATAAGTTCTTGAATTCTATGTCATAGGCTATGCCAGATATAGCTGCCATCAAAACCATCGATGGATTCGTCGACCCACCGATGCTGCCGCTGCATTGAATCATGTTAGAAAACTCCTTAAACATTCCCCGATTCTTTGCTTCAGTGTTTTCAAACTCATTACATTCTTGGGTCTTGAGATGTGAACTCTAAACTGCCTCATAAACATCTTAGTCAACTTTGTCCATGTTCTAATGGAGCTGCTCTTCAATTGCCCGAACCATAGTGCTGCTATGTTTTTCAAATACAATGGGAAACACCCGGCCATGACCTCCTCCGATGCCCCCAATACCTACGTCTTCAGTGTTGGTCCTTCCATCATACGTCTTCAGTGTTGGTAGCTTGAATTCTGCTGGATATCTAACCTGCCAAATTGCAGGAGCAACGGGGCTCCTATCCACGTCTTCCATATCTCTATTCACTAATCCACCTCTCATGGCTCGTCTGACCATCTTTGCCAATCTGTCACTATTGCCAAGGTGTAGTCCTTGTTCGTTGCCTCCGATCTGCCCTCTGAGTTCACGAGGGAGTCCTAGAATCTGCTCTCCCACATGGGCATTAATTCCTCTATCAGCTCCATGTTGCACATTTCCAGCTGGTACCCTGCCTGTGGTTGGATCAACATGCTCCTAGGGAGTGCCCCCCAGCTCAGGGGTTGCTACTGATGGTCCTGCTCTATCCAATTGCCTGTTGGGTCCTTCTGGTCCAGCTTTGGGGATTTGGACTCCAACTGCTTCTGTCTTTTCAACAATTCTTCATGCATAGTCCTCATCATCATCACCTCCATCCCATCTCTGGTGATGAAGGACGATGTCTGATTAGCTCATGAGGATGCATCCTAACTTCCTTTATGCTAACTTCTCTCCGCTCTTTGTCTCCTTGTTGTTTGCTTTGTCATAGCTTTCCAGATCAAGTCTTCAAGCCTCTGAATCCAAAATCCAAGCTGTAGAATCCATATGTTCAATTCTCAGTGAAAGCACTAAAATGTCTGCGCCAGAAATGGTCACAAACACCCAACTGCAAATGAAAGCACCAAATCACAGTTACAGATCACAGATAAATTATATGTAATAGAAGTAAATATGAAGAACACTAAAAAAATTAAAAGGAAAGCAGTAGAAAGACAAGATATATAGTGGTTCGACGTTGTAGCCTACGTCCACTTTTAAGATTTGTTGTTTTATTAATGATTCTCTACTGATTTACAAGAGTAAAATTGATAGTATCCGAATTACAATGGAGTTCAGTAGAGTAAAAGTGTAGAAGAGCCAAAAAATCCCTTTTCTGGAGGCATTGGGCTGCTATTTATAGGCATAGCATGGAAATATCTGAATTTGAACTCGGAATGCTCCTTCTTACACGTGGGTGGGCCCATGTAATCGATCCAGGCTAGTTTAGGATCGATCCCTAATCGATCCTTATGCATTTCGTATCGATCCAAAGTTGGTCCAATAGTTATGGGATCGATCACGAACATTCTTCTAGTGGTACGCAAGCTGTGAAGAAATTTGAAGGCATTTGGACTCGTAGATCTCAAGTTATGATCGATCCAAGGTTGGGCTTGTTGTAGTCTGAGCTATTCGTATCGATCCCATTTTGTATCGATGGGATTCCGCATCGATCAGAGGGCTTCGTATCGATCACTTCTTCGTATCAATCGAAAGTACATTGATGACATGGCTCGAGAATCTAGGGGTGATCCACATTTTACGCCGAGTGACCATTTCTTTTATTTGACTCCGCCTTATTCGTATCCACCGATTGCCATGTTCTACGTATCGATTCTTATTCCTTTTCGTATCGACACATAGCTACCCTCCTCGTATCGATCCACGACCCGTAAATTTCGATAATTAAATTGGTTAATTTAATAAGATTTTTAAATTAAATCTAGAAAGAAATAAATATAAAATGAAGCGAATGTTAGAAAAGGAATGTAGCAATGGTAATTAAAATTAAATTTTGGCAATTGAAGTGAAATCCCAATAATGTAATAGTGTAAATTGTTACACTTGTTTAAAAAATAGAAAATGAGTAAATAAAAGTAAGTGTTGAATTAACCAATATAATAATATATTGCTTAATAGTAAATGAACGTAAATTAAGGTAATAAGGTTATGGCAAGTTGATAAATGACAAATTTAGTGCAATCCCAATTTATTGAAACAATTGTAAGGTTTTAATTGATTGTAATTTGTAAATTGGGAACTGCAATTTTATAGAATTAATGCTAGATAAGTAATTATAATAATTGTTTGTTGATAATTAAGTATGAATGTGAGTAAATTTGGGAATAGTGATAATTATTAATTGTTTACCCATTCATTTAATTTACTGAATTAGATCTAAATCAATTGCAACATTTGTTTGTTATTAATAGCTTATAAGTGGAAATAAACGTTAATGGTAACAATTATTGTAGGGTAAACATTTATTTAGTATATCAAATTAAAACTGGTAATTGATTGTAATAAATCTAAATTAAATGTTACGTTAATGTAAATTAAGGCAATAAGTGGGAATAATGTAAATTTTATTCATAATATGATGATTAGTTGAACTAAAAGAATGGGAGTCAGGATTTACTAATTTATTGGAATTTAAAGTTAAATAATTGGGTTTATTGCAAATAAGTGGAATTAAATATTAAAATATTACGTTAACGGAGATTAAGATGAAATCTGAGAATATTAGCGTAATATATCATGAACCCAATTTTAAATGCATCCATTTGACAATAATGAATTGAATAATAGAATGAAAGTAAATTAAATGAAATTATTGAAAATTAAATTTATAATTTCTGAAGTTAATGGAATTAAGGCTAACATTGAAATTAATAAATTAATCAACTCTAAATTGACACTTAAATTGGGTTAAATTAGTGTAAATGATTAAGAAAGTTAAAATTTATGAAATTTGTTAATTATAGAGTTGAAATTGAAAAGTGATTTAATTAATTAATTATTAATTTATTTAATGAATGTAAAAATAACCATTTTGGCCACTGACTTGGATTTCGACGAAACTAGTTTTATCGGATCTGTAACGGTGTATTATTGTTGGATTTCAAGTTTCGCATCGATCGGACTTGTCGTTTGATCGTATGGGCTCGAAACGCCTCGAAATCAATTAAATTGAAATCAATTGAAATCAATTTGAAATAACTTGATTTGGCATAACTTCTTCATATGATGGAATTTGGACTTGAAACCTGTTCCATCGTGTTTAAAATATTTTAAAATATCTATTTTGATATATGGGTTGAACCAGTTTCGTTCCAGAGTCAGAAGGGGCTTTTTGGGCCATTTTATCGTTCAGCGCATATATCAATCGTGTCCATCTATTCTATTTCAGCTTTGTCTATAAATACCCTGTTATAAACCCTAATTGTTCCTCATTTTCATTTGTCTGTACGTACAATTCCTCTTTACCTCCTTATTTCAATGGCAGACAAAACAAAAATTCCCAATTCCAATTTCAATATCAAAATCAAATCATAATTTCAAACTCCACGAAATATATCATATTTTATATCGTGGGAAAGCTCTCGAAGAGCGCATCTCAATTCTGTGATTCGTTTTTCAATTCGATGCACCGTTTACCCAGAAATCGATGAAACAGTTTCGGCCGTTCATCGCGTCTTCATCAATCTTCAATCGATCTTTAAATTAATTGTACCAGGCTGTAGAGGTCAATGTGTATAGTGCATCTATGCCATTGGTATGGAGAATCAACGGCTAGATGTGGTGTATAAATTGGATTAGGGTTTGTAAAATTAGGCGGAAGCTGCGTGTTTTGCGTCGATCAATGGGACGAACAAGCGCCGGAGGTGATGGCGGATATGCTGGCGAGGGCACGCTTGTCGAGGTTGGCCGTGATGGACGCGTGCATAGGGTTCATGGTCGACTGTTGTGTCGTTTGAGCCTAGGGTTTTGTTCGTGCACAGTGGGTGCTGCAATGTTCTTGCGTGAACAAGGAAGGTGACGTGTAATTATTATATTATTTTACTTTTTTGTTTTAAACTGAAATCATATTGTTTAATGCGTATAACTCTTACATACATGGTCTGTTTCACGCGCGGTTTTCTCCGCTAGGTTCGTATTGCAATTCTGGACATTTTGGCGCTTGTTTAGACGGATTCTGAGACTGTCCAATTATTTGGTTTAAATTGGATTTAAATTCAATTTAAATTTAAAAGGTGAGTGTTTTAACCCACTCATAACTTCTAAAATTCTTATGTGTGTTGAATTAATTTCTGATGTGATTAGAAATTTATTTATTGCTGTTTGGTATATTTTATCATCATTCCGGTTAAATTGAATTTATTGAATTAAATTTTTATTCGATTTATTATTGCATATAAAGTGCCAGTTAAATTTATTTATTATTGAATATAAACTGCCAGTAATTACCTGTTATTTATTATCTGTTCTATATTGATGTTATTGTTTGAATTGGATGATGATTGTGGTAAATGGTTGGTGATAGATATTGGGTGAATGGATGCTGTATTTATATTGTTACAAACTGCAAGTTGTTATGCATTTTATTTCATTCGGGATTGCGGTTTGAAATGATATATAGCTGTATTTTTATTTTAAATTACGGATTGAAATGATAAATATCTGTATCACTTGACCATAGGGTAGTAAATTATATACAGACACCGTGGTCTATATATAAGAATATTTTGAAATGATTTTCTATGGTTTTGGAAAGAAATATATGGTTTAGTAAATATTAATTTTGATATTATATAAATATTATTTTATATATATAGTTAAATTCTTGAATTTAAGCCATGTATAAATTCGTTTAATAAAAATAAGTTTAATAATGGAGTTTGATTATTTTATATTATATGGTTAAGTAACTGTTTAAGATATTGTATATATAGAGTTTTAATGACTTAAATAAAAATTAAGCTGGAAGATAAATATGAAATTGGTTTGAATTGAATTATTTCAGAATTTTACTCGAATAAATTTGATTTGAAATTTAAATAAAACTGAGATTTTAAAGGGTATGATTCTTATAACTTAATTTGGCTTAGAGTGATTTAAATGAATATAAAGTTGATTTAAATGAATATATCAAGTTAAATAAATTGAAAGAATATCCAGTTATGTGAAGTTAAAAGTTTTCTTAAATGACATTGGATTTATTACGTAAACATTTCAAATCTGAATAATAGTAATTGAATTTGATGTATACGGAATTATCAAAGAATTAGTTTTTGAAATGGTGGAATATTTAAAGCTTTGAAATATATGGAAATTGAAATGGTTTATTTAGGGATTCAAATCTGTACTTGGAATTGATTTGTGAAATTAAAGAAGCTAATTTATTATATAAAGTAATTTAATATTTAACCATTTAAGTATTGGAAGTTATGTTTCAAAGTTATGGGTTTCAAGGTATTATGATTTGAAAGTGCTATGTTTTGGAAAAAGGTTATATTCGAAATTAAAAATGATATTATATTGATTTGGGATTTCTTTAAAATGATATCATACTGATTTAGTTTTGAAATGGAAATGATATAGTATTTATATGGTTTTGAAATGGATATTATATTCCGGTTTTGAAGTGTAAATTATTTTGAAATGACCGCGGTGTTATAATAACGTTTGATTGTTAAAGAGACCGGGATCGGAAGTTTTCATACTCTCTGCCAACTCCAAAAACCACTTTAACAACCGTGTACGCGGCGGAGATTCCAGAATGAAGTAGGATGGTGGTGGCGTTTCCTTTGAGGTAAATACGTGGACCCGACTCCCGTGAGTTGACATAAAGTGGCTAAAACAGGAGCGATTGGCGGGCTAATGAGGTAGCACCTTTGATCGGACACATCCCTTCGATATTATACCTTGAATTTTGGATTGATTCTGTGGCCACTTTTTATTTTTTTTATTTGGGGGTGTGGCTCGAGGTGGACGGTAGCTACAGCTATGCGTTACCACCGGCCTAAAAGCGTAATTGGTATATCTACTCTGGCATTGCCTAGTTGTGCTGTGTCACCTACCTTATCGCGCCTTGTACGAGTTTGGTTTTCTCCCGTAGCCCGTGTGGTATCCTCTGGTGACTTCCCGATCAGGAGAGACCATGATATTGGATGGACTACTGGGACTATTACGTTTTAAGGTGGAAAACGTAAAGCCTTAGCACTATTTAAAAGTAAGTTTACTTTACTATAAACATTATATAATAGCGAAATATTACTACATAGTAAATAGTTTAACGGATCCTTAGGAGATGTGAACCCCGAGCATCTCTTAAGTTACTGCACTCACGTTTGACACTGGATAGGAGATGTCAGATCCCATAAACATCTCTGACGCCGTTTTACACTCATTTTTTAACCATTCATTTAACTTACATAAGATCTTTTAGTTCTGACTCGAGTGTTTAGTCTTTTCAATTCGCTTAGGTCAGTCTGAGCATTTTAGGATTCGAAGACTTTATTTCTAGAGATGAAGACGAAGATTGTATACTACTATTTATTATATTATTCCGCTGCATTAATACTGTTCCACTGCATCACATTGTTCTGCTGCATTGTTATTGATTTTCCTCTGCCATGTGTAACTCTGATATGTATTGTATAAGTATAATCAAATATTTTTGTAAAACAGCTTCATGAACTGTATATTTGATTATTATAATTTATCGTTCCACTGCAAGTTTCTGTTTTGTTCTTTTTCTTTCTCTGCTTTTTCTTATTTACCCCATAACAATCCGCCCTTCTGTACGGTTTAAGTCTAACATGTGTGGTTTATCGTCGATTTAAAGCGTACAAAAAGGCGGGACGTTACATCTGGTATCAGAGCTTTGGTTTAGCGATAAACCTTAGCTTTGTGGGGTTGGACTCTTTATCAATAGGGTAGTAATACCCTATGATGAGTCGCTGAATGTATATATATATGAGAGAGCGTGTTTGTTAGTGTTATAAAAAGGTTTTAATATTGTGTTAATTTGTTCTGTTTTGTATTTATAAATTCTGATTGGTGCATGGGATGCTATGACATTAATAGGGATTTCTAAACACTTAATAGGACAGACCAACACAATATTTGTTTTGAATATAGGTGAATGAAATAATTTTGCCTATTATATTTTCTATATATAAAATAAAAAATTCATAAAGGTTATATTTGGTTGTTAGGTAGTGAAAATTTTATATATTAGTTGAAAGAAAGATTTGAAATAAAATAAATGAAAGATTGGAAACATAGAACTTGAGTTCCAGGATTTTGGAAAATTCTTTGAATGATTTGGAATATAATAATATTATTTAGAAGTATTTTCTGATAAAAATATTTCAATATGATTTGAAAGAATTGTTTTAAAGAAACTTTGAAAAGAAATAAGTTATGTACTCCCCTCTCTATCGCTGGAAAATAATTTCGGTGATGAGTGCACGCATCATCGACATTCATTTTCGAGTTTCGAAGTAGAAAGGCCACTGTAGTAGTTTTACTGCAGATTTATTTGGAAACAAATATAAATTTTAAATTATTTAAAACATAATTGGATATATAAGTTGTAAGTATATACTTATCTGTTATTTTTAAATAATTTGAAATTAAACCCTGTATTTAGTTCTTAACTTCCATTAATTGATAGTTTCAATTAGTGTAGTGAAATGGAAACTATAAGAAAGTTGAATTTGTAACTTATAAACCAAAAGTTATAGTTATTGAATATTAGATTAAACTAAAAGAAATGAGGTAAAACTTGTGTAAGTTTCATTTGCATTCTTTAACACATATATTACTTATCAATTATAAAAAGGTTAAAATGTTAAAAGAAAATGTAATGGGAAATTATACAAGTAAAATTTAAAGTAATGAAGTATTCAATGAATTTGCCTTTATAAATAATAATTTAATGTTATATTTGTTATAAACTTAAGTTATGACTGAAATTCTACTAATTAAATATAATGGAAAATATATAACTAAATGATAGCAAACTTAAGTAAATGTTGAAGTTATTTATAATAAAAGAAAAAAAATAAGTATAAAGATGAATATTGTAAGTAAAAGATTTTGAACTTAGGAAACTAAAATTTGCAAGAAATAAATGTAATTTAAAAAGATAAATCAACATATGAATGAAAAGGAAATCAAACAACAAAGGTTATGAAATGAAATTGATAAATTAACTTAATCCATTATCTGAAATGGTTGTTCGTTTGGTTTATGAGTCATTTGGGTAAAGATACTTTTAATTGCTTAGATGTATGAACAATCTATTAAGCTTTATCTAAGATTGTTGAGTAAAGGGAATACTCCATAGTTATTTGTCATTCTATGTGATTTAAAGTGCCTTAACCCGAACCAACCAATTGTTTGTTTTGCTTGAATGGTTGATTCATATATGATGTGTACGCTTTTGGTTACGAATGATGGCTGTTTGTATTGGATTGTTTGTTAGTGGATGAAACAACTTTAAATATTTCATTTTATACAATTGTTAACCTTTTGGATTATATAAGTGAAATACGGTTATGGAAGCAATTGCTACTGCTTTTGGTTTCATAATTAAGCGTTAATTGCCCGACAAATAGGTACGTTCTCGGATTATGATTTTCTAGCGTTATTATATTGTTTTCCCGTGTTGGGATATATATTATTTGAAAAATATATGTTATATATTGTTATATTTGATATTATATTTTTCTTCCGAGCCTCTCCATACAAAGGAGGCTCTGCCAAAATTTTCCTTAAATTTTGGACTTAGAAAAATTTTGAAAATGTTTTCCAAACTTTATTTATTTGAGTATAAAAAGATTTATATCAATAAATTGGTACATTTTATTTAAAATAGTAAATTTTGTAAATTTATTTGCTTATAAAATTAATATTTTGAATAAGATGTATTGACTACTTAATTCCTCCTTTTCCCTTCTTTCCCTTTTCGGGGACGAAAAATTTGAGTGGGGGAGAGTGTAACGACCCGTAAATTTCGATAATTAAATTGGTTAATTAATAAGATTTTGTAATTAAATCTAGAAAGAAATAAATATAAAATGAAGCGAATGTTAGAAAAGGAATGTAGCAATGGTATAAAATTAAATTTTGACAATTGAAGTGAAATCCCAATAATTTAATAGTGTAAATTGTTACACTTGGTTATAAAATAGAAAATGAGTAAATAAAAGTAAGTGTTGAATTAACTAATGTAATAATATATTGCTTAATAGTAACTGAACGTAAATTAAGGTAATAGGTTATGGCAAGTTGATAAATGACAAATTTAGTGCAATCCCAATTTGTTGAAACAATTGTAAGGTTTTAATTGATTGTAATTTGTAAATTTGGAATTGCAATTTGATAGAATCAATGTTAGATAAGTAAATATAATCATTGTTAGTTGATAATTAAGTATGAATGTGAGTAAATTTGGCAATAGTGATAATTATTAATTGTTACCCATTCATTTAATTTATTGAATTAGATCTAAATCAGTTGCAACATTTGTTTGTTAATAATAGCTTATAAGTGGAATTAAACGTTAATGGTAACAATTATTATAGGGTAACCATTTATTTAGTATATTAAATTAAAACTGGTAATCGATTGCAATAAATCTAAATTAAATGTTACGTTAATGTAAATTAAGGCAATAAGTGGGAATAATGTAAATTTTATTCATAATATGATGATTAGTTGAATTAAAAGAATGAGAGTCAGGATTTATTAATTTATTGGAATTTAAAGTTAAATAATTGGGTTTATTGCAAATAAGTGGAATTAAATATTAAAATATTACATTAATGGAGATTAAGATGAAATATGAGAATATTAGGTAATAGATCATGAACACAATGTTAAATGCATCCATTTGACAATAATGAATTGAATAATAGAATGAAAGTAAATTAAATGGAATTATTGGAAATTAAATTTATAATTTCTGAAGTTAATGGAATTAAGGCTAACACTGAAATTGATAAATTAATCAACTCTAAATTGACATTTAAATTGGGTTAAATTAGTGTAACTGAATAAGAAAGTTAAAATTGATGAAATTTGTTAATTATAGAGCTGAAATTGAAAAGTGATTTAATTAATTTTTAATTTATTTAATTAATGTAAAAATAGCCATTTTGGCCACTGACTCGGATTTCGACGAAACAAGTTTCATCAGATCCATAACGGTGTATTATTATAGGATTTCAGGTTCGTATCGATCGGACTTGTCGTTTGATCGTATGGGCTCGAAACGCCTTGAAATCAATGAAATTGAAATCAATTGAAATCAATTTGAAATAACTTGAATTTAGCATAAATTCTTCATACGATGGAATTTGGACTTGAAATCTATTCCATCGCGTTTAAAATATTTTAAAACATCTATTTTGATATATATATAGGTCGACCCAATTTCGTTCCGGAGTCAGAACGGGCTTTTCGGGCCATTTTATCGTTCAGCGCGTATATCAATCGTGTCCAACTATTCTATTTCAGCTTTGTCTATAAATACCCTATTATAAACCCTAATTGTTCCTCATTTTCATTTGTCTGTACATCCTCTTCACCTCCTTATTTCAATGGCAGACAAAACAAAAATTCCCAATTCCAATTTCAGTATCAAAATCAAATCAAAATTTCAAACTCCACAAAATATATCATATTTTATATCGTCGAAAAGCTCTCGAAGAGCGCATCTCAATTCTGTGATTTGTTTTTTAATTCGATGCACCGTTTACCCAGAATCGATAAAACCGTTTCGGCCGTTCATCGCGCCTTCATCAATCTTCAACCGATCGTCAAATTAACTATACCACGCCGTAGAGATCGATGTGTGGAGTGCATCTATGCCATTGGTTTGGCGAATCGACGGCTAGATGTACGTATAAATTGGATTAGGGTTTATAAAATTAGGCGGCGGCTGCGTGTTTTGCGTCGATCGGTGGGACGAACGAGCGCCGGAGGTGACGGCGGACATGGTGGGGAGGGCGCGCTTGTCGAGGCTGGCCGTGATGGACGCACGCATAGGGTTCGTGGTCGAAGGTTGTGCCGTTTGCACCTAGGGTTTTGTTCGTGCACAGTGGGTGCTGCAGTGTTCTCACGTGAACAAGGAAGGTGACGTGTAATTATTATATTATTTTACTTTATTTGTTTTAAATTGGAATCATATCGTTTAATGCGTATAACTTTTACATACGATGTCCGTTTCATGCGCGGTCTTCTCCGCTAGGTTCATATTTAAATTCCGGTCATTTCGGCGTGGGTTTGAAAGGATTCTGAGACTGTCCAATTTTTGGGTTTAAATTCAATTTAAATTCAAAAGGTGAGTGTTTTAACCCACTCACAACTTCTAAAGTTATTATGTGTGTTGAATTAATTTCTAATGTGATTAGAAATTTATTTATTGTTGTTTGGTATACTTTATCGTCATTCCAGTTAAATTGAATTTATTGAAGTAAATTGTTATTCAATTTATTATTGCATATAAACTTCCAGTCAAATTTATTTATTATTGAATATAAACTGCCAGTAATTACTGTTATTTATTATTTATTCTATATTGATGTTATTGTTTGAATTGGATGATGATTGTGATAAATGGTTGGTGATTGATATTTGGTGAATGGATGTTGTATTTTATATTGTTATAAACTGCAAGTTGTTATGCATTTTATTTCATTGGGATTGCGGTTTGAAATGATATATAACCGTATTTTTATTTTAAATTACGGATTGAAATGATAAATATCCGTATCGCTTGACCATAGGGTAGTAAATTATATATAGACACCGTGGTCTATATATATAAATATTTTGAAATGATTTTCTATGGTTTTGGAAAGAAATATATGGTTTAGTAAGTATTAATTTTTGATTTCATATAAATATTATTTTATATATATATATATAGTTAAATTCTTAAATTTAAGCCATGTATAAATTCGTTTAATAAAAATAAGTTTAATAATGGAGTTTGATTGTTTTATATTATATGGTTAAGTACATGTTTAAGATATTGTATATATAGAGTTTTAATGACTTAAATAAAAATTAAGTTGGAAGATAATTATGAAATTGGTTTGAATTGAATTATTTAAGAATAATACTCAAATAAATTTGATTTGAAATTTAAATAAAACTGAGATTTTAAAGGGTATGATTCTTATAACTTAATTTGGCTTAGAGTGGTTTAAATGAATATAAAGTTGATTTAAATGAATATATCAAGTTAAATAAATTGAAAGAATATCTAGTTATGTGAAGTTAAAAGTTTTCTTAAATGATATTGGATTTATTACGTAAACATTTCAAATATGAATAATAGTAATTGAATTTGATGTATATGGGATTATCAAAGAATTAGTTTTGAAATGGTGGAATATTTAAAGCTTTGAAATATATGGAAATTGAAATGGTTTATTTGGGGATTCAAATCTGTACTTGGAATTGATTTGTGAAATTAAAGAAGCTAATTTATTATATGAAGTAATTTAATATTAAACCATTTAAGTATTGGAAGTTATGTTTCAAAGTTATGGGTTTCAAGGTATTATGATTTGAAAGTGCTATGATTTTGGAAAAAGGGTATATTTGAAATTAAAAATGATATTATATTGATTTGGGATTTCTTTAAAATGATATCATACTGATTTAGTTTTGAAACAGAAATGATACAGTATTTATATAGTTTTGAAATGGATATTATATTCCGGTTTTGAAGTATAAATTACTTTGAAATGACCGCGGTATTATAATAACGTTTGGTTGTTAAAGAGACCGGGATCGGAAATTGTCATACTCTCTGCCAATTTCAAAAACCACTTTAACAACCGTGTACGCGGTGGAGATTCTAGAATGAAGTAGGATGGTGGCGGCATTTCCTTTAAGGTCAATACGTGGATCCGACTCATGTGGGTGGGCATAAGGTGGCTAAAACAGGAGCGATTGACAGGTTAATGAGGTAGCACCTTTGATCGGACACATCCCTTCAATATTATACTTTGACTTTTGGATTGATTCGGTGGCCACTTTTGATTTTTTTATTTGGGGGTGTGGCTCGATGTGGGCGGTAGCTGCGGCTTGCGTTACCACCGGCCCGGAAGTGTAATTGGTATATCTACTCTGGCATTGCCTAGTTGTGTCATGTCAGCTACCCTATCGCGCCTTGTACGAGTTTGATTTTCTCCCGTAGCCCGTGTGGTATCCTCTGGTGGCTTCCCGATCTGGAGGGACCATGATATTGGATGGACTACTGGGACTATTACGTGTTAAGGTGGAAAATGTAAAGCCTTAACGCTATTTAAAAGTAATTTTACTTTACTATAGACATTATTATAATAGCGAAATATTACTACATAGTAAATAGTTTAACGGATCTTTAGGAGATTTGAATCCTGAGTATCTCTTAAGTTACTGCACTCACGTTTAACACTGGATAGAAGATGTTAGATCCCGTAAACATCTCTGACGCCGTTTACACTCATTTTTTACCTTTGATTTAACTTACATAAGATCTTTTAGTTCTGACTCGAGTGTTTTTTCTTTTCAATTCGCTCGGGTCCGTTTGAGTATTTCAGGATTCGAAGACTTTATTTCTAGAGGACGAAGATTGTATTACTACTATTTATTATATTATTCTGCTGCATTAATACTGTTCCACTGCATCACATTGTTTCGCTGCATTGTTATTGATTTTCCTCTGGTATGTGTAACTCTGATATGTATTGTATAAGTATAATCAAATGTTTTTGTAAAACAGCTCCATGAACTGTATATTTGATTATTATATTTAATCGTTCCGCTGCAAGATTTTGTCTTGTTCTTTTCCTTTCTCTACTTTTTCTTATTTACCCCATAACAATCTGCCTTTCTGTATGGTTTAAGTCTGACATGTGTGGTTTATCGTCGATTTAAAACGTACAAAAAGGCGGGACGTCACAGGATATGATGAACCAATTATAATCCAAAAAGAATCATTATCCATGAAGAATAATTTCTTGTGTGTTGTGGCACTCGTAAGTTAAGAAGACGTATTTAACATGAGACTATTATTATTCAAATAAAGGTTCTTAATAAACTAGCAGTTTGGATTCACGGGTTAAAATCTTCCAAAATCAATGTAACAGTCAATTATATTACACGTGTTTAAGTAAAAAGATATCGTTCAAATCATAAGGAATAAGTGTGTAATCAACTTTAAATATCATTAATATCCTTAATTTGAGTTTCTATTCGTACATATGTCAACTAAACTTATTCAAATAGAAAATCAAATCAAAAAAATAAAATTAATACAGAGTGTGGATGTTTAGAGTAAAAACTGCAAATATTTGCAAAAACAATATTTATAGTTTTTATTGTATACAATCAAACTATAAACTGCATATGTTCAGAAAATAAAATTGAAGTTGTCCATTAATATTTTATGGAAATGCTCGTAGATTTTCTATGTACTTTGCAAATGGAAATTTTTTTACCAAAATGATAAAGGGTAATATAAAAATTTAACTTTTTTCTAGAACTTATTTATTTTAAATCTCTCCCTTTGTGAAACTACTCTATACATCCACTTTTCCTATAATTCTTTCTTATTTGCATTTCTTGTTTACAAATTTAAAAGTGACTGTCAAAGAATGTATCACATACGGTTATAAATTATGGAAAATCGTAAAATAAACACATATTAAGGCTGTTAAAATTACCCAAATACCCTTAAAGTACACACACAAACACATATATATATACATATATACATATATATATATACATATATACATACATACATACATACATACATATATATATATATATATATCTATGTATGTATGTATATGTATTGAAAACATAGATGTATTTTATAAAAGGAAATTGTGAGCGATCTAAAATTTAGTTTTTATAACTACCAATTTGTATGGCTTGTCCGATCGTAAGTGTAAAAGAAAAAAATGCATTAGTTTTATTTTTAGCAAGGACAAAACCATCATCCTATTGCTTTAATGTATAGTAAGGGTATTAGTGTAATTTTCAAAGCTTCAAAAACGAAGGTATCCTAATTATATGTAGACGAGTGTTTGGGCACGCGCTTCGTACGTAATAATGACATGTGTCTGGCGCATGAATTATTTTTCTACATATTATATACGACTAACACGTTCAAGAAATATGGTTTGCACAGATATTTAGTCATGTTTTTACTTGAAGTAATGTGTAGTCAATTTAAATTTTTATTTCTGGTTTGAACATCTAATTTTTTTTGTTAGTTTGAATTTTATTTGTATTATTAATTAATAAACAACGAATTTGTAGTTAATTAAAGAAAAAAATGTTTATTTGTTAGATTCTATTTTTAAATGGAGATGGACGTTTTGAATGTGTAAAGAAGTTTATCTGTTAAGATTCTATTTGTATGTAATATTAAGATTTGTTAATATCGAGCAAGTTTAAATCCCATTTTTAAAAAATATTAAGATTTGTTAATACTTTAGAAGAGCATTTTTAATAGTTCACATTGACACCAAAAAAGCGTGACACCAAAAATACTAGAACTATCGTTAAAGATAAGAATGGACGTCCAAAATTTATTTAACTTTAATTGAAATGACTTGAAACTAGAGGAAAGATGCTAATAGCAAAACCAGAACTTAATTGTGCATTCTGTTTTAAAAAAGTCAAGCAGTTAATCCAAACCAATCACGATACAAGAATTCCCAGGCTGTTCCTGTTTTTCTTCCGTAACATCTCTTACTCTGAATCTGGGGCGACTATCGCATAAGAAATGTAAGACCCTACTTGCATAGGGCTGTCCATTGCGAGAAGAGGACCACACGCTTTTACCAGGTTGTAATGTGATGATGATGAAAGAAAACGTAGTACCTATTTTGTCCACAAAAGTTAAACCAAATGATCCCATTAATAGTTAAATTTTGGTAGTTAGACACCATAATTGCTTCGGTTATACCCCATGCAAAATAAGATTATTCGTCCAGATGTTTCTTTGACAAAATAAAAACAAACCAAAATGAACCTGGTTTTTTTTTCCATGTACGAAAGAAGTCTGCATTAAATAAAAGGACCGTATGATTAATAAATGGTTCATACATAGAAATAGAGGACATTGGCACATTCGAAGGAAACAAACTATATTGTTATCTCTCACGCTTCATAAGCCTCCCCCCATTCCCCTATGTATGCTTCCGATAATTATTTAAAACCCATCCTACCAAGCACGCCACTCCATTCCAATTGGTATCATGTTTCCAACATATAGTATTTAATTCGCAACATCCCATCTCATGTTTCGTTTTTGTTTTCTACTTATGTATTTCACATGCCATATTGCCATGCCTACTTACCATTATTATTGTTATTGCTTCCTTTTTTAACTGCTAATTTGTTAGCTGGTGTCTTTTCCTAGATTGTGGAAACAGCCCTACATTATTCTATTTTTTTTTTCAACTCCCTATTTTTTTTTGTATACAATTGCGCCGGGAATAAAAATCTAGATTTAACTAGTTACTGCTTAGCTGTTAAGCAATTTAGCTTCAAACTAACTGTCCAATGCCATTGCCAACACAAATAAACGTTAAAAAAAAGTAAAGAAAAGAAAAAAGATCAATTAATAATAGATACGGTGGTTCGATTTAATGTTGTTTGTTAAAATAAGATCTACCGTGCCTAGCAATAAATATCCAAAAATCCGAAATTTAGTTGTATCCATATTCAGAAATTAAGAAAATATATGATATTTGAAAAGTAGAAACATACGTGGATAATTAAAAAAAATTACTCAATATTAAGTGCACATAAATATATCAATAAATAAAAAAAATATTAACTACAACTCATATTAATGATTTTATTTGACTCTTTTAATGATCGGTATCTTGTATAAATTTAACAGCTAAGCATAATGATGCCCTAGAAAAGTCCTAATGATCAAATATTAGGAACCATACCCAAGTAGATAATAATAGTAAAACCTTTAAAGAATATAATTTTTTAGTGTCAACATCTTTATTTTGCTCTCTTTTGAGAACTCAATAAAACCTTTAAAGAATATATGTAAAAGACTTGTTACATTGAAGTAAGCATAGTTACTATATTTTTTAAACTTTGCATATGAAATGCCGTGATGATACCTATAAAAAGAATAACTAGCCTTATTATTTTCATTAGTGGATCTAAATATTTCTGATTTCTCGATACTAGTGCTAAAACTTAAGCATATCCGGTATTATTTTTATTTTTAGCATGTGTCCTAAAACATTTTTGTCATTATGAGCTCTTGGTATTATATTATTGGTGATAAATTATCTTTTCCAATATTGAAATTTGACAATATAATTAACCTTGTCAAATTACATATTGTAATCATAAATTTCTTTTTCAAAAATTACATTTTTATTTTCGAAAAATTCAATTTCTTGAAACAACTTTATATTCACTTTCGTTAAAGTATCGTTCTCTTTGCCGGGAAGAAAATACGACAACTTGATTGTTTAAGGAAATTTCTAGATTATCATTTTTTATTTTTGAATTATACAATTTATGTTTAAGTTCACTTATTTAATTGTTAAGTTATTTTATTGTCAAGTTCAACACACAATTTTCAAATGATAACTTGAAATTCTTATCTTTGACAACTTTAATGTCATCATTAAGCACACAAAGGTGAGAATTCGAATTTTTACAAGAATGTTATGACTTTTGTAAATTTTGTATCACTTTTTCTAAACTCTTTTTCATCTTTTAATGTGATTATTTCAAATTCAGCTCTATTTAGTTTTACTATTGTTCCTTTAAGAATTTTCTTAGTGGAATTTTACGTATTAGCTAATCTTATGATTTTTCTAGTACTCATTATATGAAAGTTCACAATCAAGAATTACCTCATCAATAATAGCCATATAGCATGAGTGTTTATCTTTGTTGCTAAAAGTGCTTCAATTGGATCTTCTTTTTGCCATTATTCCACCATGTTGTTATGATCTACTGAATCTCGAACTTGGTACCATATGAAAGCTCAGTATGTATATGTATATGTTATAACTTTGTTACCAAATGAAAGTTCAGGTTCTATATGTTATAAATTTGATACCAAATTCAAGTTTAAGTGGTATGTGCTAATGTTCTGATACCAATTGGAAGTTTGGTAGCCTATAAGCTAATAGCTCTGATAGCATTATCGAGATCGTACATGGAAAGTAAGTATGAAATGAGTAATTGATTGTAAATGCAGAGGAAATAATATGGATAATGCAGTCAATGTTATTATCGTTTCTAACTCTTATCTTCTGTCCAGTCTTAGAATTCCTTTCAAAAATTTAACCAAGAAGCCCCACTTAAACTACAAGAACATGTATCTACAACCGTTTGAACAACCAATGATACTTTACATGGACTGCCTGATGACTCTACAACAGGGCTTCAGTGATTCATAAAACTCTACAAAAGGACTTCAATCTTGTTTGAAGACTTCACACACATCAACTAAGTATTAACCCAAAAAATGGATCAACGCCCTGTTTTGAGTATGAACGCACCAGCCCTGTTCCCACAAAGCAATGATACAGATAATACTTATAGAAAAGAGCAGTAAAAGAAAGAAGACAAAAAGAATTTTATAGTGGTTCAGCTGTTTACGAAGTATAAGTCCACATTATAGTTTTATTATAATTGATTGATATTACAAGTAGTCTTTGATTAAAAGGCTTTTGATTATCCTTAGCTAGATTGAATCTTCAGAGTTGGAATCCACTGAAGAATCGCAGTGAATCTCTTTGGAAATTATTGTGAGGGAGATGAAGAATGAAGAAAGTTTCCAACGGAGCTTCAGCAACGAGTCCCTTGAAGATCTCGTTTATGTCATAGGTAGGATGTTATTTATAGATATTGAAGAGCTTCTGGGCCAGACCTGTTCGCTGACTGCTTGCAGATGGACTTAGGGAGAGGCTACAAATCTTAACTCGTAACCCGAGCTAACACTATGTATAGCTTGCGATCCATGAATTATGGCTCATATGCGAGCTGCGTGCTTAGCTCATTTTCATTTCTTTACTATGCTAGCTCACTAAGTTTCCTCGATCAAGTATGGATCACTGGTGATCCATGTATGGATCATTGGCGATCCATACACTTAGCATACTTTTGCTGTGTCTTTTAGGCCTTCTTTGCTCCCCTTATGCCATAGTGAACCAGGATGTTGTATGATCGCTGGCGATCCATAGAGCATGGATCGCTGGTGATCTATGAACTTAGACTATTTTTGGAGTTTGATGCCTGAAATGACTTCATTTCCTTGCATAAATGTTGTTTGTGTAATGCCGTGTCGCATTGCTCTCTTTTGATAATGATTTACTAGCCGGTTGTATTTAGCTGCTGATTGGACTGAGCGGACGTTGGTCCCTTGGTTTAGTCAAACTCAGTCATTGCTTTAGTAACATGGCTTGGCTCTCTTTAATTTGTTGCATTAGCCCTTTCGGTTGAGTTCCAAGTCATTTTAACTTCATCAAGTCGTTCTATCTTCTCTTGGATCCTGATGGGTTGAAAACCCGGATAACACTAAGCTTGAAGACTCCATAACAGGACTTCAACCTTGCATGAAGATCTCCAACAAGACTTGTGTGATGCCCACTGTTGCTACCATCTAAATTTAGTGATGAACATCGTCAAAATACGCTTGCATACTAATCTCAAGTGTCAGAAACATTGGGTCGTTGATTATATAATTTAAATATCTAAAAATGATGAACAAATGGAAAAAAACCTCATACAGGATTTAAACAACGGTATATATGTGTGTGCATGTGTGTATGTATGCATGCTTGCATGCATATATGTATGTTATCTCAACAAATGAATATCATTCAACACCTAATTCATCAAACAAATATTTACATCTTCATGTGTATAAATTATTATAAATTTATAAACAGTACTAGTATAAATACATTATACAAAACGAACAGCCTGTAGACATCCTGTATTTAGACCTCTTTTTCTTGCTTCATTTATTTTTGTGACCATTAATTTTAATGTTTTCTCCAGATATACTATATCGAATATCAGTTCAATAATGTATCTCAGCATTACTAGAGAAATTTCATGTATAAGAAAAAATATCCATAAAAGGCTAACCTAAATTTTGTGAAAAAAAATTACACGATTTCTATCCTCCTACCAATGTTATCATCGATAATATTGTTATATACATTATCCCAACCAACTCTAGTTCTGTTTGTGTTAGCTTTACTCACTTCAAGAGACGTTTTGCGCCAATAATCGTGTTTGGTATTGTGTTCTTGCATGCTTAATTGCCAAAGATGTCTTGTAGGCTCAACAAACCTTTTAGCCAAGCATGATTAGTCAAAGATTTTCTTTTACTATAGTTGTATTCTCAACAGTCTACTTCAAACTAACCAAGAATTATGTACAAGTGCAAGCTTCATGTTGCATGGAGATCTATATTTTTCTTAGAAAGCTTTTTTCCATTTTCCTTTTTCCGAAGTAGTTTAATTGATGTTTGGAGGATTCAATAACAATAACTCTAGATAGACAACCTAGAGATATACTAGGTTCTTATAATGAACGTCTATTTCATAAAAGATTTGTTTAACAATTGATGATGTGATATGAGGAGGAAAAAAATGAAAGCTATAAAATTATTTAAATAATGTGATTATGTTAAATTTGGATAGTTCAAATATATTTTAAATATTAAAAGGGAGAAGATATATTAGTTGATTCATGTAATTAATCAAATATGAGAAGCAAATAAAAAATATAATCAATTAACTTAAGAAGATATATTAATCAATTTAAACAATAAATCAAATATGGATATATTAGGAACGAAAAAGAGAAAGACAACCAATTAATTGATTTAAATCATTAATTGATTTTATGGTATCAACAAAGAAGAACATTATGTAAGGAAAATCAATCAAGCAAGAGTATATGTAGAAAAAAGTAGTATTATGCTTAATTTGTGTTAAAATCAAATCAAGTAAATCTGAAAGGATTTTAACCTTATTTCAAAGGTAACCTTCATCCTTACGCTTATGTATATGAAGGTATTTGTTCATCTTTTTTGATAAGAGAGTACTTTATAAAAAATCTTCAATAAGATCTGTATTTCCATATATCTATTTTAAGATGAGTGAAGTTTATTGAATGATTTATATTCTTCTCATATCGTTACACTCCCTCTTGAAGTAAAAAAATAACAATATTTGTTAGGTTCGAGGATGTAGGCATAGCTGAATCTTATTATATTGATATGTTCTTTCCTTTTTTTCTTTGTTTGAAATTTATGTTCTTTATTTTATTTTTATTTTCTTTGATTGGACTCATTGAGATTATTTATATATTATATTATATCCTCCTTCTGTTACGTACTCTGAGTTTACATTATAGTTTGGTATAAGAACTTGTTGTTCTATTTGAAGATTATTTTAGCTATGTCTAGTTCTACAAAGAGAAGCATTCGTAAAAGCACTACAAATTATAAAGTCCTTAGATCTTACGGAAAAGGTGATTTTGACATATGTAAGATGAAAATGGAAGCGGTGTTGAATAAAAAAAGGACCTTTAGTGGTGTCTCAGATCCTAGGAAACTAAAGATATTGACGCTTGAATAGATTAAGGAATTGGAGCAAGATATTTTTACCACCATCCAGCTTAACCTTTTTGATTAAGTCCTTAGAGAGATTTCTCATATGGAAAAGGGTAAGGAATTTATGGGATACTCTTTAGAGAAAGTTCCATGACAAGTCTCTCACCTAACGCATCATTGTACAATAACAACTTTATTCATTCAACATGAGGCCTAGAACAGATGCATTAGCTCACATAGAAACCATAAACACACATTTTATGAATCTTAAAGCAGATGAAGAAAAAGATTAAGGATGAAGCACAAATTGTCATTCTTTTATGTTCTTGGCTCACGGAGTATAACACTATTGTTAACTTAATGATCTATAGGCGCTCTTTCATTTGCTTGAAGGACGTGAGGACAAATTTGCGTAGCGATATCTTGAGTGGAAAGTTAACAAACACTAGCACGGAGAATGATTCTGAGGACCTTATTGTGTAGAGAGGAAGAAGTAAGAGTAGACCCAAATATGACGGAGATAAAGGCAGGTTGACATCTCATTCAATTGGAGTTCCAAAGGGATTTTATCATTACCGTAGAAGGCCTAAACATTATATTGCAAGTTTCCTAGAGCTGGAAAATAAAAACAAAGTCGTTTCCTAAAAGACTTTAGCTTCCACAGTGGAGAAATCGTATTCAGAGATTGATCCTTGCGCTTTTACAGCTTCTGCCACTTCTGCAATGAGTACTATTTGGATTATCAACTTTGAGATCCTATTGTTTGACATCTTATAGGTGATCTTTTTCCACTTACCACCAGTTTGATGGAGGAGAGGTTCTCATGGGCAATAATGATGCTTACTACATGATTGGTGTTGAAACAGTGAAGGTCAACATGTTAGATGGTGTTGTTCTTACTTTATGTTACGTCAAACATGCGCCTAATTTGTGATGTAGTTTGATCTCTATTGTGCCATTGTGTAATCTTATTTTGAAGTGTGTAAAAGAAATAGATTCATTGAAAATTGCAAATGGCTCATTGAATGTGATGAAAGAGATAAAAGCTAGAAATCAATATTTGCTGAAGTGTACCAATATTTTGTAGAGCCTGCTTCATTTATTGATTCTATTGATCCCAGTTCTAGCAGATTTTGACATTTTCGAGTGGAATACATTGAAAGGTGCATTTTGGAGGTGTTTAGAAAGTAAGGTTTGATTGATGGTATTCATCATTCCAAACTTGGCTTTTGTGAGGGATGCATGCTTAGAAACCAGACAAAGGTTTGTTTCGGTATTGCAAAGCATAAATCTAAAGATATTTTGAAAGTATGTTCACATTGATGTTTGGGCCCTGGGTCATGCCTATCCATTGGAAGAGCAAGGTATTCTATTTTATTTGTTGATGATTTTTCTAGAATAGTATGAGTTTTCTTTATGAAGTCCAAGGATGAATCTTTTGATAAGTTTCACAGTTGAAAAATATCCTGTTAATAAGTAGTCGTGAAAGAAATTAAAGGTTCTTCGTTTGGAAAAAAGTAGCGAATTCACTTCTAAAAAATTCACCGTATTTTATGAGTCCAAGAAAATCAAAAGGCAATACACCACAACGGACGACCAGGGGTCAAGTGGGATTGCATAGATGATGAATTCGACATCGTTAGAAATAACTCGTTACTTGCATTTGACTGTTGGACTGAAGAAGATATTTGGATAGAAGCATTATCTACGATGGTTTTTCCTCATCAACCATAAACCTTCTGCTATCGTAGATTGAAGATTTCAAAAGAAGTATAGAAGAGAAATCTTGTTTCATATCCTTTCTCGGAGTGTTGGTTTTTCAGCTTATGTGCATAAGAGTAAAGGGAAGTCGAGTCCAAGACCGTTTACGTGTATTTTTCTTAGCTATAGGAGAGGAGTTCAAGATTATAGATTGCGGTGTCCTGCTACTTTGAAGATTGGTACTAGTAGACATGTTACTTTGGATGATAATGCTATGTTGAAGGTGGAGCCTTCCCCTTTACTTACTGATGATGTGTAGAGGAAAAATTTAGAGTACCAAACACTAAGTAGATCATCAGACTTTCATATAAGTATAAATGATTTTTCCAATGAAACCATGGTTGATGAGGAGAGGGTAGAGGGTCAATCTCAAGGCGAGCTCAAATTCAGACTCGATCAACCGAAGAGAAGATTAATAGATGTCCTTTTAAAACAATTTTAGTTGATATAAAAAGAAGCCTCTTCGACCTTAAAAATGAAGTGCGATGTCGTGGCCGAGTAGCATCGACACTGAAACATAAAGTCATCGACCTTGATGCATATCGACCCCTAAGACCCTTGATGACATTATAAAACTTTTACATTTTGGTTACTTTAGCCACTATGCTGCTTTTTATACAGAGTCGAAGACATAATAGCGGCATCATTGCCTTGATTTGGAAAAAAATTGAAGAGATGAGATGCGACATCATTTAAAACAGTGATGAAGACATTGGATGTTGTCGACGTCGACGCTCAGCTTTTAAACGTTTAAACGAACTACAACGAGGTTATGCCGCCAACATCTTATGTCACCGCAGTCCAATTCAATGTCATTGGAATCACTCCATAACTGTCTAAGAAGTTATTATGTGCTTCCTTCTTCATCGATGTCGACCTTTATTAATGCGACCTCTTCTTTAAGTTCAACGACGTTATGGTAGCATGGCATTGTCGTAATTCTTATGAAAACTTTTTATTACTACACACTTTTCACCAAATCCAATTATTTATAAAAATTTGATTGGTTTACAACAAAACATTGCATTTTCTTTTCATATTTACTACCGCATTCAATTTCCAGGATCCAAAAAAATTAAATAAATTAGCAATATCCTCAATTAATTATCATTTTAAATGCTTATCTAGCATAATAATTTCATAGTAATTCGAAATCACTTGAGAAAAATGACCAAAATTCATCGAATTTCAGAAATATGATACTGTTTATCATATAAAAGTATCAGGGCCACAATCCACATTTAATCATTTTAAATAATTAAAATTCTAAATTAAGCTATTTCCTCCTTAGAAAATTCATAAAATAATCTATATAACTTGGAAAATCATAAAATTAAAAGCCCATCTTCAAAATAATATTTTATACAACATATTCAAAAAGTCAAAGCATTTGGAAATTAAAATCTTAGGTTTTACCTTTAAAAACCATTTAATTTTACCTTTAAAAACCATTTAAATAATTCCATTGAATTCCAAAAAATCATTATTCTATCCAAAAAAAGATAAGATTAACATGGCATATCATATTAACATAAACAAATCAAAGACACATATGAATCAATATCAAACAAGAAAAAATTGAGATGATTTCATCATTATTCACTTTGATTTTAATAATATAGTTGAGATTTGATGAGTGTTTTAGTTTCACTAACTTTGCTCTTGAAGGGAGTGCTTAAGGTATGAAGGGCTTTTCTGTTCCTAAATTACCCGTCTTATATGTCTATTGTTCTTAAGTCCAAAACAATCTTATTAACTTATTAGTTAGTCAACTATGGCTCGACCATGTTGATTATCAAATCTCAATTTTTTTAGCACTACACATCATATTATTCAATTTAATCTACCTAATTAAATCAACTGGATAATATTAATTAAAATTGGGAGGTGTTACACATGCTTTTGGCATTGGTTGCCCACTTTGATATGTAGTTGAAGCAATTAAATATCAAAACAGCGTTCTTGCATGGTGATCTTGAGGAGAACATTTACCTACAACAGCCATATGGGTTCATTGACAGTAATAGAACCAGTCTTTTTTATAAGCTTAATAAATCTTTTTATGGTTTAAAACAGCCCTCTAGGTAGTGGTATTAGAAATTTGATAGTTTATAATATCATATGGTTATTCCAGAAGCTTTAAGGACCAATGCGTCAATTTTAAGAAGATGTCATTTATTTATTACTTTACATTGATGATATGTTGATAGCTTCTAAGAGCATGGCTATAGTTTCGGAACTGAAGATGGAGCATAACAAGAGTTTAATATAAATGATTTAGGAAAGGCATAGAGAATTTTAGAGATGGTGATTCAGAAGAAAAGAAGATGAAGTGTTTTGAGGCTCGCTCTATATCAAGCAAATCCTATCTCGATATGCCATGGTGAAAGCTAAATCGATGATTATTCCTATAGGATCTTAATTTCAACTGTCCAGAGATTTATGTCCCACATTGGATAAATACAAAATGGATATGGCTAATATTCTTTACTCTAGCATAGTTGGAAGCCTTACGTATGCTATGGTATGCATAAGATGATTTAGCTCATGGAGTTGGTGTTTTAGCATATACATATTTAACTTGGGAAAAAACTCATTTGCAAGCAGTAAAGTGGATTCTACAATACTTGGGAGACACTCCTAATATTGACTTGTTACTTGAAAGAGTCAGTAACAATATAACTTTAAGGGGTTATGGTGATCCAGATTAAGCTGGGGACAAAGATAGTAGGAAATTTAATTCATGCTATGTTTATAAACTTGGACCCTGATTTTTTGGCGATCCAAACTGCAATCCATTGTCATTTTATCAACTATAGAGATAGAACTTATTTCTGTTATGAAAGCGACTAAGAAAGGTTTGTATTTGTTAGTCTTTGGAGTGTTTATCAATGATGTTGAAGATGATGGAGCTGTTTTTAGATAGTAGAGTGTCATTTATCTTGTTGAGAATCAAGCCTGCAGGTCATTGACAAACCACATTGATGTTAGAAGTTTCATTCTCATGCTTGAAGAAGAGAGAAAAAGGATAAAGCTGTTGAAGATACACATAAAAAACAATGCAGCTGATATGTTAACAAAGTCGGTTTTAAAGGACAAGTTTGACTAGCTAGCGCTATGAGGCGTTGACCCAACAAGAAGTTTTATTGATTGATAGATATTTGAATCAAAGTAGAGTATTAAATTTGGACGATTCAAATATATTTCAACTACTAAAAGGGAGAAGATATATTAATTAATTGTTCAATCAATTATGAGAAGTAATTAGGAAAAGTAATCAATTAATTTTGGAAGATATATTAATTGATTTAAGTAATCAGTTAAATATGGATATACATGGAAAATAGAATAGAAAGACAATCAACGAATTGATTTAAATCATCAACTGGTTTTATAGTATGAACAAAGAAGAAAATATATATGGGGAATCAATCATGCAGGGAATAAATGTGTAAACAAGTACCATTATGCTTAATTTTTATTGAAATCGAATAAGTAATTCCGAAAAAATTTGAATCTTATTTTCAAGGTAGTTGTCATCCTCACATCTATACATGTAAAGACTTTTGTTCATCTTTTTGGATAAGGGAGTATTTCACAAAATATCTTTAATAAGTCCATATTTTCTGATGCAGCGCACTATGTGTTCAGCCGTAGGTCGTTCGCAAATTATATGAAGTCGCCAGCGACTCAACTACTTAAGCCACTTTTACTAAGGTCGCGTGCCTTAAGTTTCCAGCGACCTAGCGAGTTACTTAGTCGCTCAAGCTACCTAGTGAATTATGCCATAAGTCGCAACATCGATGCAGCACACGATGGTAAGTCGCTCCAACGACCTAACGGGTTGATGAGTCGCCCTAGCAACCCTGTAAGTTTTCTGGAACCACCTGCATGCTATCATAGCGAGCTACGACCTAGCAAGTTAGGTCGCGTATGTCGCAAAGCCTTGAATCACTCCAGAAGCCATTTTCTTAAGTCGCGAAGACCTAGGTCGCGAGAAGTTCCTTATGTCGCTGCCGTTAAGTCGCAAATAGTGTTGAGTCAAATATGTTGTAATTCTCTTAGGTTGTTTGTTGTTGGGTAGCGTAATGTTGTAACGTGTTGTTGTAATTCTTAGGTCGTTGTGCTTAGGTCGTTTGTGCTTATGTCGTGCATTGTGTGAGCTCGTGTGTCGCATGTATGTTGAGTCGTGTATATGTGTTGTAACTTCTATAAATAGGGGTGTTGGTCGTTTGTAAAAGGGGTGATTGATTTTGAATAAAATTTTGTTGAGAGCTTTGTGCCTCTTTAAAAATTGGAAGTTGAGTGTGAGCTCCTTTCTCCATCTTCGGTTATTCGAGTGCGCTCAAATCAACGAATTTGAAGCCGATTCACGGAATCTCGTGCGCGAGATCAACGTCGAAGAATCGTAGATCTTCTAACGCGGAATCGTGCGCGATCAACGTGTTGAAGATAGCTAGAATCCGGTATCTCGAGAGTTCAACGGATTTGGGCATTTATCTTTGTTTACTTGACACGAATCATTTTGTGAGGAAGAAATTTGCATCAATTTTTATCAAACATTAATAGCACGTCAAGTTTATTAATCCGCTGCGTCAGTTTGGTATCATAGCTTGAAGAGCCAGAAAAGCTAAGTAAGATCGAAGCCGAATCAATTCAGTTCAAAGCCGTGCATTCATATCAGTTTGTGCTAAGCCGAGCGAGCTAAGTGCATAACCAAGTTAGGTCGAAACCGAGCTAGTGCAGAGCCGAGTTAAAGTAGTATCTGAGTTGGATCCGAGTTTGTTAATAATCATGCCTCCGAGACGTGCTAATCGATTTCAAAATGTTGAAGATGTGTATCAAAGACAAGAAACTGAGCAAATGGAGCAGCGTATCAATGAAAAGTTCGATGAAGGTATTGGAAAGTTAGAGAAGTTGCTGAGACACATGAATCAAAGTCAAAGGAGAACTTCACCAATTTCGCACCATAGTGGAAACAGAGTTTCACCTTCAGTTTCGGGAGAAAGAGACATGCGTGGTAGCAGAAATGTTGATGGTCAGAATCGACCTCGACATACATCAGATTTGGAGGAATTCAGTGATGGTGATAGTAGCTTTTGTCGAAACCATGGCCAAAGACGAAATCGAAATAGAGATTACGATGATGATCGTCGATGGGAGTCGGGGATGAAAACAGAGATTCCAGAATTCAAAGGGGGAATGATAGCGGAAGAATTTCTGGATTGGTTATCCAATGTTGAAGAAATTTTTGACTTCAAGGAAGTACCCGAGCATCGTAGAGTTAAGTTGGTTGCTACACGATTGAGGGGTAGAGCTATGGCATGGTGGCAACAAACTAAACTTACACGGGAAAGAATGGGAAAGTCGAAGATTGCTTCATGGGAAAAGATAAAGAAGTTGATGAAGGCTAGTTTCTTGCCTTATAATTATCAGTTTCTTATGTATCAGCGCTTACAGAATTTGAGACAAGGGACAAAGTCGGTAACTGATTATGCAGATGAGTTTATCAACTGATTGCTAGAAACGATATCATGGAAACGGAGGAACAGTTGACATCTAGATTTGCTGGAGGATTGAGAATGCAAATTCAGGATATGGTAAATATGTTTGATCCAAGATCCGTTGCTGATGCACACCATAAGGCTCTAGCTTGGGAGAAGCAAGGTAGAAGAAGAGGTGGTGCGCTTACAAGTACGATCAATCAAGTGAAAGGGGCTAGTAGCAATACTAATGTTTCAAAGGCTGTTAATAAACCGGTTGTCAATGAAGTTGCTAAGACCAAGGTCAACAACAATTTCAAGTGTTATAACTTTCAAGAGTTTTGTTATAAGAGCAATGAATGCCCGAGGCCTAAGAAGCGAGTGATGGTTGTTGAGTTTGAGGATGCAGAAATAGAATGTTCCAATTCACCACAAGTTGAGGAGGAAGAAGAATTACTGACGGGAGACGAGGGAAATTCTTTAATGATGAGGAGATCTTGCTTGACGCCAAAGCAGGAAGAGGAGACTAGCTGGTTGAGGAGTAATATTTTTCAGTCGACGTGCATTATTTTGAAAAGGGTTTGTAAGTTTGTTAAGCAGGAAGTTGTGATAACATCATTTCTACAGAAGCTGTAAAGAAGTTAGCGTTAATGACAGAGAAGCATGCCAAACCCTACAAATTGGCATGGCTGAGGAAAGGTGGGGAAGTGAAGGTTAGTCGAAGAGCTTGTGTAACTTTTTCCATCGGAAAGAAGTATAAGGATGAAATTTGGTGTGACGTGGTGGATATGGATGTATGTCATTTGTTGTTGGGAAGACCGTGGCAATTTGATAGAGCTGTGCAACACGATGGTAGGACTAACCGCTATGGTTTCATGTTCAATGGCACTAGAATCACTTTAGTTCCTAAAAAGCAACAACAAAGTGAAAGAAAGTTGGAGGAAATCGAGGAACTAAAGACTCTGTTATCTTTGAAGGAATTTGTCAAAGAAGTAGAGCATGGGCCTGAAGTATTTCTGTTGATTGGACTTGGACGTAAAAGTAGTGAAACGGTTGAAATTCCTAAGGAAGTTAAGCCAGTGTTGAAGGAATTTGAAGATGTATTTCCTAAAGAATTACCAAAAGAGTTACCACCGTTGAGAGATATACAACATCAGATTGATCTTGTTCCGGGAGCTGTGTTACCACATAGACCACATTATAAAATGAGTCCAAAGGAGCACGAAGAGTTGAGAAGGCATGTGGAGGAGTTACTTGAACAAGGGCGCGTACAAGAAAGTTTAAGTCCTTGTGCAGTACCAGCCTTGTTAGTACCAAACAAGGATGGAACTTGGAGAATGTGTACAGATAGTCGAGCTCTAAACAATATTACAGTGAGGTACAGATTTCCGATGCCAAGATTGGATGATTTGTTAGATCAGCTGAGTGGAGCTGCTATCTTTTCAAAGATTGATCTGTAGAGTGGGTATCATCAGATTCGAATTCGACCAGGGGATGCCTTCAGGACACGGGAGGGGTTGTATGAATGGCTAGTCATGCCATTTGGTCTTTCGAATGCACCTAGTACTTTTATGCGAGTGATGAATCAGATCTTTCGACCATTTATTGGAAAGTTCGTGGTGGTATACTTTGATGATATATTGATATACAGTGGAAGCACAGAAGAATATCTACAACACTTGCGGGAAGTGTTGATGATACTTCGTCAGGAGCAATTTTACGCGGCAACAAAGAAGTGCATATTCATGACACACAGTATTTTGTTCTTGGGACATGTGTTGTCCAAGGAAGGTATTTATGTGGATCAAGGTAAAGTTGAAGCAATTAAGGATTGGCCACAACCCAGGACTGTAACTGAAGTGAGAAGTTTCCATGGTTTAGCATCATTCTACCGAAGGTTTATTCCACATTTCAGTAGCGTGATGGCACCAGTGACAGATTGTATGAAAGGAAAGCAGTTTGTGTGGACTGAAGAGGCTGATTCTGCTTTCCTACAGATCAAGACACTTTTGACTACAACACCGATTCTTAGATACTCGGACTTTCAGTTACTCTTTGTGCTAAATACTGATGCGTTTAAAGTTGGAATTAGTGGAGTGTTAAGTTAAAGGGGTCGTCCAATTGCTTATTTTAGCGAGAAACTTTCTGGAGCCAAGAAAAGATACAATACATATGACTTGGAGTTCTACGCTATTGTCCAAGCTATAAAGCATTGAAGACACTACTTGTTTTATAAAGAGTTTGTATTGTATACTGACCATGAAGCATTGAAATATTTGCAGGGACATGATAAGATTGCAGTCAGACATGCTTCATGGATCGCATACTTGCAACAGTTTACATTTGTTGTAAAGCACAAGTCGGGAGTTACAAATCATGTGGCAGACGTATTGAGTAGAAGAAATCATTTGTTGACTACGATGAGAGTTGAAGTGGCGGGGTTTGATGTATTTCTAGAATTGTTTGTTGAGGATCCTTACTTTGCTACGATTGTAGATGAAGTCGAGAAAGGGAAGACGGATGAGTATGTGTTGGTAGATGGTTTTCTATTCAAAGGAAATCGGTTGTGTATACCAGAGTGCAGTTTGCGAATGAAGATTATGAAAGAATTGCATGAAGAAGATCACGTGGGAAGAGATCGTACCTTGCAGTTGATTTCTCAATCATATTTTTGGCCTTCCATGAGGAAAGAAGTTGAAAGATTTGTGCAGAGATTTCACATATGTCAAGTTTCCAAAGGGACAGCTACGAATGCAGGATTGTATATGCCATTGTCCGTGCCTACTAGACCATGGGTTGATGTTAGCATGGATTTTGTTTTGGGTTTGCCAAGAACTCTACGAGGGAATGATTCCATATATGTTGTAGTGGATAGATTTTCGAAGATGACACATTTCATAGCTTGTAAAAAGACCGCCGATGCAGTCCATGTTGCTCAATTATTCTTTAAAGAGGTTTATCGACTACATGGGCTACCTGAGATCATTGTTTCTGATTGGGATACTCGATTTCTAAGTCATTTTTGGTTGAGTCTGTGGAAGATGGTTGGGACTAAGCTGAATTTTAGTAGCGCCTATCATCCACAAACAGATGGGCAAACGGAAGTGGTGAACAGACCTTTGGAAAACTTGTTGAGATGTCTTGTGAAGGATAATTTGAAGAGCTGGGATGTGAACTTGTGTCAGGCAGAATTCGCACATAATCATGCGTTAATCAAAGTACTGGATTCAGTCCATTTCAAGTAGTATATTCCACAATTTCGAAGGGACCGTTGGATTTGTCAACAGTTCCACGTCAGAAAGGGGTTGTTAAACGGGCTTGTGATTTTGTGAATGAGTTGCAGGAGTGTCACAGGATTGTTCATGAACGATTGCTTAAGTCAAATGAGAAGTATAAGCAACTGGCAGATAAGAAGCGAAGGAGTGTGACTTCAAAGAGGGTGATTTTATTTACGCAGTATTGACGAAAGATCGTTTCCCAGTTGGAACTTACAACAAATTGAAAGCTCGAAAGGTTGGTCCAGTAGAATTCTTGAAGAAGATCAATGATAATGCTTATCGGTTAAGATTGCCGGATCATATCCATACTGCAGACGTTTTCAACGTCAAACACTTGATTTCATATCATGAGGATAAGTGTGTCGAAGAAGAGGAGAGTGTAAATTCGGGATCGAATTTTTTTCAACCAGGGGAGGATGATGCAGCGCACTATGTGTTCAACCGTAGGTCGTTCGCGAGTTATATGAAGTCGCCAGCGACTCAACTACTTAAGCCACTTTTCCTTAGGTCGCGTGCCTTAAGTTGCCAGCGACCTAGCGAGTTACTTAGTCGCTCAAGCTACCTAGTGAATTATGCCATAAGTCGCAACATCGATGCAGCACACGATGGTAAGTTGCTCCAGCGACCTAACGGGTTGATAGTCGCCCTAGCGACCCTGCAAGTTTTCTGGAGCCACCTGCGTGCTATCATAGCGAGCTACGACCTAGCAAGTTAGGCCACGTATGTCGCAAATCCTTGAATCACTCCAGAACCATTTTCTTAAGTCGCGATGACCTAGGTCGCGAGAAGTTCCTTATGTCGCCGCCGTTAAATCGCAAATAGTGTTGAGTCAAATATGTTGTAATTCTCTTAGGTCGTGTTGGGTCGCGTAATGTTGTAACATGTTGTTGTAATTCTTAGGTCGTTGTGCTTAGGTCGTTTGTGCTTATGTCGTGTATTGTGTTAGCTCCTGTGTCGCATGTATGTTGACTCGTGTATATGTGTTGTAACTTCTATAAATAGGGATGTTGGTCGTTTGTAAAAGGGGTGATTGATTTTGAATAAAATTTTATTGAGAGCTTTGTGCCTCTTTAAAAATTGAAAGTTGAGTGTGAGCTTCTTTCTCCATCTTCGGTTATTTGAGTGCACTCGAATCAACGAACTTGAAGCTGATTCACAGAATCTCGTGCGCGAGATCAACGTCGAAGAATCGTATATCTTCTAATGCGGAATCATGCGCGATCAACGTGTTGAAGATAGCTAGAATCCGATATCTCGAGAGATCAACGGATTTGGGCATTTATCTTTGTTTACTTGACACGAATCATTTCGTGAGGAAGAAATTTGCATCAATTTGTATCAAACATTAATAGCACGTCAAGTTTATTAATCTGCTGCGTCATTTTCGTAACTTTTTAGGATGAGAAAATTTTATTGAGTGAATTATATTTTTCTCATATTGTACTCCTTCTTGAAGTGAAGAAATAGTAATAGTTGTTGGGTTCGACGATGTCGAAATAGCTGAAACTCGTTATATCAGTGTGTTCTTTTTTATCTTTCTTTGTCTGTAATTTTATTGTTTGATTTTCTATTATTATATTCGTTGGATTGGAATTTTTGATATAATCCATAGACTAAATTATTGGGTGTCATGCTTCTGCTATCCAAACTCTAATTTTATGCTATGGATTCATGATCGACTCGTAAAAGCTTATTTCTGACATAAATCTTATGTCCAAATTAAATTCTTCTAACTCCTAAAACCCATGTAGAGTCATTTTTTTAATACATTTTAACATACAAAATAAACAAGATTGAGATTGTAAAAAGAACAAAGCCATGTTATCTGTTTGGTTTCATTTTGTGTTTCGTGTTTTCCGTTTTCAATATTATAAAATATGAAAAATTAGGTGAGAAATTTAAAATTTTAGATCATTACGAGACGTTGAAGGGATCGCGGATGAGATTGAGGGACGACGGATGTAATAAATTGTTTTTCGCTCTTTGTTATTTTTCAAAACACAATAACAAAATAAATTTGTTTTCTATTTTATGTGTTGATTTTATTTTTTAAATTGATTGTTTTCGAAAAATAAATTCTTCGAGTGTTGGTTTTTTGGATGAAAACACAATACTAAAAATGACAGACTAAACATGACCTTAGCTTTCTGCATTTATGAATGTGAAATAAACGAGACATTCTTTCACTTCCAATATTTTATACGAATACTCTTATATATATGCTAATAATGCGGTTGGCATTTCCAAAGAACGTGGGAACAAAAACTAATTGAACCTTGCTCCTACGAGTCATGGACACAATAATATTTTAAACGTTTTAAGATCCCAAAATCATCATTTAACTCTTCTTCTTGACTCTTTTTGTTCACCCCCTTCCCGATCGTACTTTTTCTTTTGTGCTTTTACATTGCTTTAGAAATTAGAATGGATTAGAAAGCTGCTTTGCTTTAGAAATATTTTTATGCTATTGGATACTAGGAAACTAATAACAGCAATTGTTTGGTTATGCTTTTTCTAACATATACGCAAAGTGAACTTTCTAACTTCCAATGGACAAAAAATTCTTCTAAGAAATATAAGCAATAAAGTCCTGAAAGCTTTTGATTGTCAAATAATATATTGCTCTTGCTTTTAAATTAAGTGCATTGTTTATCGACATTGATACTCTCTCATGGTTAAAAGTAAACTTAGCAGCAAAACACTAGATGTCAACAAGATTAAAGGTTCTCTACTATGCTTTCTTTACTACAGTGATTAACTAAGCTACTATTCATAATCAAGAACTTCTAGTCTGTTTAATTTATCTGAAACAAATGCTAGATACAATTGGTGATCATAAACATAACTTTCTGATATTAACTGAATACACTAGCAAATGATTAGCTAAAATACTAATATACTGAAAATAAATAATGTCTTAGTTTTTTATTAACAGAGTTTGATGTACATACTTTATTAATGATGCATAAATTATTCTAGGCATAACTTTTTGTGATTATATTCGGTCATATGAATATGCAAAAATATACTACAAATACATATGTTTTTTGTTTGCTGTGTATATGTTTGTTCTCCTTGTCCCTAATTGTTCCTAATACAAAAGATACTATTTGTCTTCACAACCTCCGACCTTAGAGTACATTCCCCCTCTCTTTATTCAGTGTTCTTATTCGGCTTATAAGCCCATCACTAATTGCTCATACATTCTCCTTGAACTTCATCAAGTTCCCTTGTCATACATTTCGGTATGACATAAATAAATAAATAATCTTTCTGTCTTAGCTCAAATAGTGAAGCTTTCATTTAATTTGTATTATGTATTATCCTTGTCCCAAAGTTTATTCCTTTAATAATTTTGTGTAAACAAATTATATAGGAATAGGTGCAGGTATTTAACTACCCTCCCTCTTAGTCTTCATACATATTGTTATGACCATATTATGCACGCCAAGAGACAACATGTAACCCAATGCTACATTATTTTACTACAGGAATGAGTGTTGGACATTTCGAAATCCGTTCTCTTTCACGGTTTGACCAAAGTATATTGAAATTTGCAATATTTGTTAATTATTCTACAGCATTTATAGATGTCAATATGATACATATGCCTTCATTCATCTTTTTAATTATTCTTTCAAATCTGTACATAGTTAATATTTTAAAGATATGAACGCAAGACCTACAGATACAACTGTAAGTTCCTACTACGGCTTTTTTTTGTTTTTTTTTGTTTATTTTATTTCTTTCAAACAAAATTGAACCTCGTTCCATAGAATCTTAGGGCTTGCTATTTGAACTAGCGGGCCTTTTAACAGAGTTCCTACTATGTTATTGTTGGTTATATGAAAGATGAGACCATCCTTATGGGGTAATATCAGTATTATTACATTGATAAGATTAGCTATCAGGTGACAGTGCTGTGTTGGTCCATAGCACAGATTTAACACATGTTCAAAACATCGGGTTAAGTTCACATGTGGCCAGTGCAAATTGTAAGACCGTATTTTATGCTATAAAAAGACTTCCATTTCTACCATTTTACATACAAAGTCTATCTTGTACAACACTAATTTTGCTCCCCATCTTTTGTAAGTTTCACAACAAGCAATTTCTTCAATTTTTGTCAAAAACATTAAAAAAACCAGAAATGTTCAAATACTACATATACACAATTTCCAAATCCTTATTTTCTTCTAATGTATCATAGATTTGATCCTTTCAATTCCTTCCATACAACCTCATTGTTTGGGTAATCAAAAGTTTTCTTCTCCTAAAAATTTAATGTGCCTCAATTTTGCTAATATTTTTTACCCGTGCAGCAAAGTCAGAATGAAGCATTTCATTTTACACAAACTCATAGTGCGACGATGATGTCTTCCCATATCAACCATCATATGTTGTGAAATTCAAGTTCTCATTGTGTAAAAACAAGCAAACACCACCAAAAGAAGGATTTAAGAAGGGCCTTGGATTAATTATATAATCCTCACTTTGTTTTCATGGATTTTAGATCTTTAGTTCATTAATTAATGGTTTATGTAGCCATCACTGTTATCCAGCGTTTGAACCATACAATTTCTAAGTGAATATAGACATCAAAGCGAAAACAAAATGGTTTAAGGATTTGGGAGCAAGTTTAAAATAGTTACGGAAAGCGGCTCTAAAAATCTCAAGTCTAGCGATGAAAAGGCATTGTGTTTCGAGATAATTTATTCGTAGAATCTTCTTATCTCATTGGAAGTATGTGATGTGTTCAAGGAATTGAGTAATGGGATAAGTTGATTGAACTTAGAAGATATCATCAAAATTCCAAAGCCTTGCAAAGAAGGACAAGTGCCATATAAGGCTAGTCATATTAGTATCAACATGGTTTGATGAGCAAAATTGTGAACAAAGCTTAATGACTTGAAGATATAGATGAGAACAAGAGGAAGTACGGACTTCCACAAAATATGGTAAGTACCGACCACAATTATGGTCGGTCCGACATGATTTTAATACTTGAAAAAACATACCCTTCCTTTATGCTTTCTCTAATCTGGAATTTATCTGGTTTTTCGTGTTCTGACGACTATAATGGACGATTATGCTACAAATGAAGCATTGTGGAAATGTAGATGATACTTTTGGACTCTTTGGCTTTAGGCTCTCTATCTTCTTATCGTCTCCTACTCTTAATTAACTTTTGGTCACTAAAGGCTGTTACTTATAATTTGGATCTAAAATCACTCTTAAAGCACTATAACTTGCCACTAATTTAAATAAAATAAGATTAAAATGGACATAGGCCATAGAATTTGCCAAACTATTGTAAAATTCTCTGTATTCTTTACCTTTTTGTTGATATTCTTTGATCTATCTCCTCCTCATCCGGTTGAGGGTGTGATGCCATCTTTTAGTTCAATATTTTTGGTGTTTTCACTGAGAATAGTAGCCTTTTAATCGTAGACATAGCTTAGTATCATCGATTGTAAGCGTTTAGAAATTCGACCTGAAGAAAAGTTGCTGTAGATATGAAGAAATATCCCCTTGAAGATCTTCTTCACAAGATCTGGAGCCACCGGTGGAGAAGATGAAACTTGTAACCATAATGATTGTTAGTGCATAATTTCATCTACACCAACACCCAAGGTTAGAGGGTATAGCTCCGAAAGCCGACTGGGTTATAGGCCCCAGTTATGAAATTACCGAGATATGATATAGTTAGGCTAAAGCTATGGAACGTTGAAATATAAAGACGTGATGATAAACGAGAAGAAGGTAAAGTACTGAACCAAGAGTTTTATAGTCGTTCGGACCGAAAGTCCCTACGTCTACTGTCCTTTCCTTATTTAGTTATTATTATATAGCCGTTTAAATCTAGAAGTTTTCGCTATTAATAAGTTTTTGAATAAAGCTCCAATATAGTACAATAAAGCTTTATTCTTGTGATATATCAGAAGATTCTTACGCCTTGGGATTACCGTCTATTTATAGCTAGCAAGTTGTAGCACCATTGATGGGGAATCTTCTCCTTGGATTGCTGAGATTGCTTGCTATGCGGCTATGATTGGAACTTGTTCTGAGCATATAGCAATGCTGCTTAACAAGTATAGATTGATGAGTTGTTTTTCCGCCTAACGGCGCATCTGAGCCGCATATTGTACCATTGGTTGTGGTATTATTCTTTCAAGACAAGCTTAGTTCATTCGATCTTTATATATTAAAGCATCACAACTCTTGCAATACAAATGGATATGGAGTGTTGGAATTTCCTCAGAAAAATAATCATCGTTTTTACTTTTGAAATTTTTTTGGTATAACACGTGCCCCCAAAGCTTACTTCATATGTGAAATATGGAGTGAACTTTGAAGTGAGCGGGTTTGATTTATTTTTCCTGATTATCTTTCGAGTTCAGTCTACATTATACGCATGGAAAAGGACACGGTACTTAGTTTTGAATGAAGTACCGGATCAAGTGATGAGTATTTTAGGGTTTTGAAAACCAAAGGGTGGATATTTATCTTGTATCGAGAGGTCACAAACTCCAAAATCATATTTGTTACGTGAAGAGATCTAGACTAGACGATGAGTGAAAAATATTTGAATGCCAAGGGGCGAAATCTAAATCTGGACCGTGAGATCAAAACTTATAATAACTGTTTTTTCCATTTGAAAATTTTAGATTGAGTGGCAAACAGAGTTGTTTTGGTGCCGAAAGGCAAAATCTAACCTAAGACTATGAGGTTGAAAGTTTTGAAAATTGTGCTTGTCACTTGAAGCCATTTAAATAAGTGGTAGGAGAAATTGTTTTGGCATCGAATGGAAAAATCTAACTTGAGAGCATGAGGTCAAAATTTTTAAAAACTATGCTTCACCCTTAAAGCCATCTAGGCTAAGTGGTAAGCAAAATAGTTTTTGGTACCGCGAGACACATTCTAACTTAAGACCGTAAGGTCGGAACTTTCAAAAACCATGCTTGTCACTTGAGGCCATCTAGGCTAAGTGGAAAGCAAAATAATTTTGGTGTGGACAGGAAAAATATAACTTGAAACCGTGAGATCAAAACTTTTAAAAAATATGTTTGTCACATGAAGCCATCTAGTCTAAGTGGTAAGAAAATTGGTTTTGGTGCCAAGAGGAAAAGTCTAACTTGAGACCGTGAGGTTAAAATTTTTGAAAATTATGTTTTTCATTTGAAGCTATTTAGACTAATTGGTAAACGAATTGGTTTTGGTACCATGAGGCAAAATCCAACTTGAAACCATGTGGTCAAGGGGATACTTGTCTTGTGAGACCTAAAGGAAAGTCGAGGCCTGGTCTTAAAAGGACGGGTCTTATTATTATATTTAACGCTTTTTCCAACTATCACAATTTCATCGACCTTTCTAAAATGTGCATTCCTTTTCTCTGCTCTAAGATGATTCATATTTGATTTGGCTACATGTAACCTTCGGCTAAGGCGCAATTACCTAGGTAATCTATACCGTTGATCCTGAAACTTTTAATAAATCCTTTCTATTTCTTCTTCTTTTTCACTCATATTTCTAACAATTGCGTTCACCATTAAAGCTAGGAGACCTATACAGATTACTGTAAATCTTCAACTGGAATTAGCAAGTCTTCGATCTTTCCTATGGCTTTGTTAGTATCTTTTGGTGCTACTATTATTTGTGAGCATTTTCGTTTTTTGAATTTATGAAAATTTTAATTTTGACCATTATTGTGTTATCAACGATTGATTTTGATTTGGGATATTATCTAATTAGTTAATCCATGATGCTCGTTATCTGCTAAACCAAGATTTTTCCCAGACCGAATCTTTCACTAACTTAGGTTTATAATCGCTTTATTGACAAGATGGTTCTTTGAGAGAAATTAGAACTTAGAGTTTCGGCTATAGAACCAAATTTTAGGCCCAATTCCTTTTTTGGACCATAAGATTTTACACCTTTTCGGTAGGAATTTGGAATTCTTATTGAGTAACTACTTTAATACTGGCCCCTTTCAGACCTCTCAATGGACAAGCCTATAACCAATCAAGGGGAGCTATAGAATTTGATGGAGAGTTATGGGGTTGGGGGAGTCGAGGTCAAGGCTTCAAGTCTAGAAGATGACTAGAGTGAACCCTTGAAGGATTCTTTACCTAGACATTAGAGCATTTGGGAAATGGGATATCACTTACTCTTGCTCCTTTATTTGTCAATGTCCTATAATTCTTTGGAATTAATCCGATCTAACTTAGGATTGTTTCGTATAGCACTTTATCAACTTTAGCAACCCTGCACTAGAAGAAAGGGTACCACAGGATGACTACTTTCGAGATCCATTACTTATATAATTTGCATAGGTCATCCGAATGTTCTAAAGTTCCATTATGTTTCCTTCAATTTTCAAAGAAAATGCCCCTAGTTAAACCACTTGGCAAGGTAACAGCCACTCATTGGTTTTTCGTTATGATGAATGACCCTCGAGTTGCTACTGAACTACTGGAGACTTGTAAGTTTTCAAACTATTTCATTTTAGTATACTCTTGCTTCTAAGCTTTGATTACGTCATTCCCAAATATTTTTTTCTTTAGCCAAAATTGGGAGGGACAAGGCTCCAAACCTTAAGGATCTCTTTAACTCAAGGTATGTGGAGGTGATGAAAATTCCAAATGGGGAAAGGCTTAGACATATTGTCCTTATTGAGGCTAATCTCAAGTTTGCAGGTTATTAACGTCCTCGACTTAGTTTTTTGGATACAATCCCCCTTCAACCGAAACCATGCCTCAAGTCGTGATTGATTTATGTAATCCTAAGGATCCACTCATGTTGATCCAAAAAACGCCGAGACCGAAAGACAAGATGCCGCCCCAAATGTAGACCTTGGTTCTGAATACATTATAGAATGTGTTCTAGGATATAATTTTCGTGGAACATAAGTTTGTTTATTTAACCTTCTTTCTCTTTTTCATGTGGAAGCGGCTTTTGATGATATGCTTATAATAGGAGAGTTGCTCTTGAACAAGCCATCATCTACTTCCACTGCTACTCGACTAAAGCCAACTCTAAAAGATCCATCCCTAAGTAAGAAACATATAAATAACATCTCTTCTACTAGAGTCATACCTGTCCCGGACACTCTTACTTTGTCCCCCTCTCTAAACGACCAGGTTGATCAGGTGGTCGAAATAACCTGCTCCACTAGCGATGATTATTTACCCTAAGTCATGGGGAACTCCTAAGGGATTTAGCTGATGACAGTAGTATTTTTGGGAGGATGATGAGTGTGGGAATGGAGGACCACCTCAGGGTAAAGATCTTACTCTTTTCTATGATATATTTATTTCTCTAATTTCTGTAATAACCTTCTTTCTTCAGGCTTTAGCTGACTTCTCGGTTCTGCATCAAGGATTTCAAAAGATGAAGGAAGAGTTGGAGAGGGCTGATGCTATTGAGAGGCAATTTACCAAATATAAAGAGAAGGCTAAATCTATTTGGAAACGATTTATAGAATATAAGGAGAACGTCGAAAAGTAGGCTCAGGATGGGAGGGAGAAGAGCCTTTTAGTGCTAAAAGCTTTCAAAATCAAGATTGCTGAAGTAGAGAGGCTTTAAAAGACTAGAAGGCCAAGCATCAAAAGGCTAAAGAAGAGTTAGCGAAAGCTAAGAAAGGGGTCCTCGACTTGCTACTATGGACGAGGCTGAGAAGGTGGCGGCCGCTAAAGCCTTTAAACTTTTTTATGAAGCTTATGAGTATAAACGAAGCAAGGGTATGATTCTCTTTATAGGCTTCAATGCCAATGGTAAAAGGATAGAATCTAGCTTTTCCTATAGGTATGAGAAGGCGCAGGCTTTGGCAGGCATTGGGCCCTCGGCACCTGTAGAGGAGAATGTTGATGGAGAAGAGGTACTTCATCATTTTGAATCCCAGTAATCTTCTGCTGATAAAATTTAAACTTTCAGTTTGTAATATTTTTAGTACATTCTCTTATGTTTTTATTTTTGGTGGTAGATGACTTATTATAGTACTTTAGCTTGATGTTGGATTTACGATGAGTTATTTTCTTGTTGCTTTTGTTGTGTTGGTTCTGAAGTACTTTACCCTTCACCCACGCTTAAACAAAGAAAGTCGAGTGTCACTTACCACTATGAAGTATTATGGAAGAGTAGTCAGACCTGAAACTCAATGTTTTTAGCAAATGTAGGCAGCCTTAAAGCTCAATTAAAATCTAGTAGACTATGAAATGCTGACTTGACCAATAAGATCAAGGAGGTATCCGAAACATATGACCAATCTTGTGCCAAATCGATCAAGTCCTTTAGGCTTAGAGGTACAAGGTTAACCAAACAAATATTGGATCTTAGGAGTAGATTAAAACTTGCTTTAGATGACCGAGATAAGGTTTTTCAAGAGTTTGCTCGACTTTATAAACATCAGCTGAGAGATCCACCGTTGAAGAACAAAAGAATATACTTCCTTATAAGATTCTATAATCTGAGCCTAGATTTTATTTCGAAGGCTCTTCTTGGTTACTGGAGTGTAACCCCACCTCCATTACCTATTACCGAAGGGAAGATTCCTTAAAGTGAATGTCATCCGGCCTTTCGGCCCGGCTATATCTGGACTGATCAAACAGGATAGAATCAATGGTCATTTAGATTAATGCATCAGATTAACGACCATGAAGCCTAGAAATCAGTCACAGATAATAATATAAAGTAGTGGTAAATCTTAGGCTGAAGGCAAATTAAATAGACACTTAAAGTATAAAAACTCACTACACTATGAAGATGGATCAACGACAATCCACATTCATTACTATGGATCGTATCGTATCGATTCCATAGCTTAACTTAAGGATGATCGATTGATATCTCGGAATCTACAAATACATTACACAAAAAACTTTAGGAACAACAATATATTGAAGAAAGGAGCTCGCAAAATTGATCGCATGCCTTGTTGAGAAAAAATGAATGATCGACATACATTGTTCATGATCGATCAAGCCGTTTCAGCCAAGACGATTCAACTCAATGAAGATTGGTCAATATCTCACTAACTTGAAGTCGGAATGGAACCAAACTTTGGTGGAATAGACAATAGGCATGGGGAAGCTTATAGAAATGATCGCATGAGCATTGCAACACAAATGAACGATAGATATCGATCGTTCCAACGATCGAGATGGGACCTGCAATCGTCCGTGTGGGCCCTACAGATCTATAGATTCTTCTAGCATATTTTCAGCCCGATCCATGCACATCTTCCCCTATAAATACAACGGCCATTCACCATAAAGAGGATCTCTCTTTCTGCTACCTAAGCTCCACCATTTTGATTCTTCATTCTTGTACTAATGGACCCCCATTGATCCAAACTTCCTTGTAATCATAATCAAGTGCAAAATTAATAAAAATACAAAGTGGACATAGACCAAGAATGCTGAACCACTATAAAAATCTATGTATTCATTTACTTTCTCTACTACATTTTAATTTCATTCATCATTTTCATCTCTACGAGATTCTATTGGGTGTTGATGCCCATTTTTGATGTCAACATTTCGGTGCTTTCACCTAGAAATCAATTCTTAGCTTTATTGGATCCCTATTATATTGTTGAATTGTAAAAATCTGAGGAAGAGATACAGATTGAACTCCGTAAAGTTTCCTTTCTACTTAGATTTGAAGAGAATCTCCAAGGAAACTATCAGGCATGATAAGAGGAACCAAGTCTACACCCCGTGCGGTAGAAGGAAATCATGATGCTAGTGTTCATTCAGTCATGCCTTTGATCAATATGCATACATTCTTAAGTTTCGAAGCATCTTTAGTCGATCAGTCATTGGCAAGCTCCACACAAACAACCGATACATTGTATAACAACCCATACTGATCAGTTATAGTTACCATTACGATCATTCCTCTACCAATCGCTCATCTCCATGTCTCCAAAATAATAGGTCATACCCCAAACGATCAATCGCTATTCCATACATGCTTAATGAATGATCATTCCCTACAAATCCATATGCCGCATCATCTTGTATGATCATTTCTTTGTACGATTGTTCTTTATACGATCGTTTCTCTATGATCTTTCCAGCCACCATCGTGATTTGTAGAATCCTTTTTTCTTTACGATCGTTCATACTATTGTTTCTCCACCGATCGTTCCCACACGACCAATTCCACCTAATTGTTTGCAGCAGATTGTTCCTTCGATAGTTTTCCTAGCCGATCGTTCTTCGACCGATCATTGTCAACCTGATCTTTTTCAACCGTCTGTTTATTCCAACCGATTGATTTCATTCGATCGTTTTAAATCGACCATTTTTCCAAAAAAAACTTTTTGGGTACGATCCAAATTTAGAGAAAGAGCTTTAAAAAAACTTTTTCCAATCAATAGTTTTTTCCACTCGAACCCATTGCCGCAGCGTAGTGTGTCCACATATTCTGGATTTAGAACTCAACTTAAAGATGGTGCACTCTATCCACTTCCCTTACATCCTCTGACCGACTAGGGATTGTGGATCAAATGGTAGTTGCTGAATTACGGTCAAGGAATGGATAAAGGACTACTACTCAAATGATACTCCCAAAAGGCTGGAGAACCAATGTGATATGACTCGAAGTAGACTTTATATGTTCAAACCCGAAGTCGAACTCGAGTAATCACCCATTCAATCTGAAGGAAACCAAAGAAATTCTGGCCCAAAGTCAAACAAGGGAAAAACTAAGACTTTCTCCAAGCAAACACCAATATGACTCTACGCACCATTCATCACCAACCCAACAAATCAAATTCAGCGACTCCAAGCTAACCAGGGGCTGACTCCTAGAAAATAGCAAATTTTCTCGAGTCGGGCTCCAATTAAATTGTCACCAATCCGTCAATACTGATCCATCTTTTTTTTTGTCGTAACTTGGTGTTAGCGTCAAAATTGGTCACTAACACCCAAATGTAAATGAAAGCACCAATTAACAATCACTGATAACAGATAGAGTGTGTGGAGAGTAATAATATGAAGAACAGTTGAAATTAAAATGAAAGCAATAAAGAACAACAAGTTTTATAGTGGTTCGGCTAACTTTGGCCTACGTCCACTCTAGAAGTTTTCCTTTTTATTGATGTTTGAATCAATTACAGTTACAAAGTGGTAGACTAGCCATAGTCTTAGAAAATAAAAGTCAGAGAGCAGAAGAGAAGAAGAAGATGAAGATCCCCCTTTCTGAACCCCTACAAGCTGTATTTATAGGCAAATTTTGAGTTGCTAGGCATTCTGAACGGTAAAGGCCCATTGAGAATTTCCATCGAGCCACATTCGTCTTATGCCGAACGACTTTCCACCGAGCCATCTTTGCCGAACGACCAATGCCAAGCCGCCAATGCCAAGTGAGGTGCGTGGTGCGAGGTGTCGAGGTATCGAGGTGCGAGGTATCAAGGTGCGAGATATCAAGGTAGCGAGGTGCGAGGTATCGAGGTGCGAGGTATCGAGGTGCGAGGTATCGAGGTGCGCGGTATCGAGGTGCGCGGTATCGAGGTGCGCGGTATCGAGGTGGGAGGTATCGAGGTATCGAGGTGCGAGGTATCGAGGTGCGAGGTATCAAGTTATCGAGGTGCGAGGTATCGAGGTGCGAATCCTTTATGACGAGCGGCAACCAATGCCGAACCTTTTTTAACTTCCAGACCGAACCACATTTCCTTGATCCAAATTTTAGTTGATCCATCTTTGTCCAATCCAATTTCCATCTTTCATGTGCGTTGCATCATCCATCCATCTAGTCGACTGAATCCATCGCACACCAGCCTTGACGAACGTGCAGTCGATTAAGTTAAACCCGCCTGCCCGTAGCCTTGTAAAAAGATGGGTTAACACTTGCCTCCCATAACATGCCTTGCTGTTGGAAGGTGGTTTTGAATAGCCTCAAATTCAACATCCAAATTCCATGTTTCATCCATATCCAATAACCAATAACCGAATCTAGGACCTTTCCGGGTCAATATCCAAATCCTCTGCCGTTCAGAGCCGATATTCATATCCGTAACCTCTCCGGGTTCTTGTCAAGCACAATCCTCACCTGACAACCGTAGTCCAGTGTCCCTAAACGTTGAGTAATGCATGGCTTAAGTCCTAAGCCAAATCCTGCTTGCTCCGGACCCTTGCCGAGCATTGTCCATACTCGACGACCTGAAATAGTAACCGATAATACAGGGCCCAAGTCCTAGGCCGAATCCTAGTCTCTCCGGACCCTTGCCGTGCATAGTCCTTACTCGACGACCTGAATAAGTTGATTTTCCATGCTTGGACAAAGCGACCTACCCCTTGCCAGGTATAATCCATACCTGATGGCCATTTATCAAAAACCAGATAAAAAATCCAATCAAAAGCTAATCCAAAATCCAGATCAAATCAGAAAACAAAAAAATCCATATCGAAAATCCAAACCAATATGTAAACCAGAAAAAAATCATCCAAATAAAAAGTCCAAACCAAGAAACAAACAAAAACCAGAAGTTCAAACCAAACTAAAAAAAGCAAATGTCCAAGTCAAAAAAGAGAAAGAAGATTTCACAAACTAGAGCATCGCGGCTTATCATCATCTCAGAGCATGCCTAGGGGCTATCTCCGTCCCCATACACGAGTAAGTGACTTGGCCGTTTGCCCGTAGTTTGCTACTTATTTCATAATATCCCAGTCAATTGATAACCAATCGACCATTATTCCCGTGCCTCGCACCATCACTGTGTGAGGTAGACGGTGGTTGCTCTTGCCCCACCGCTGCGTTCTGAGCTTCGACGTATTATCGCAACTTTCCATTCCTTACATGCTCCTCAATTATGTCCTTTAAGTGCCTGCAGCTGTTGGTATCATGCCCATCCAAATCGTGGAAGAGGTAGTGTTTTCCTGATGCCCTCTCACGTTTGGAGGGTTCCCTCCTAGCCGAACTTCGGTAGGGAAGGCGATTTCGAGTCTCCAAATAAATCCATTCCAACATCTCGTTCAATCTTATGTAGGTGGAGAATTTTTACTGTCTCCACCGCTTCCTAGCCTTTCCTAATTCGTCATCCAGCTTGCTTTTTCCTTTGTCTTTATCTTTTTCCAAGCCTCCGTTGGATGGCCCTCCATCCTCCGCCGTGTTCCCCTCCTTTAACTTCATATCTGAACATGCATCTTCCAGCGGAAGGAATCTCTCAGCTTCGTGAAAGAATTCCCCGAGATCCATTGGTAGGTCCCGTATTAAAGATACCTTGAAATCTGAATTCTCTCCGACCCCTGATACTGCTGCCATTAAGACCATCGATGGATCCAGTCGATCTTCCGAAGCGACCTCCGCATTGAACCGAGTTAAGAAGGCTCTGAGTGACTCGTCTGTCCTTTGTTTTATCGATGTCAGCGTCATTACGTTCTTTGGCCTTTTGATATGTGCCCGAAACTGCTTCAGAAACCTGTCCACCAACTCTGTCCATGTCCCGACAGATCCTTCTTCCAGCTGTCTGAACCACATAGCAGCTATGTCCGTTAAGAATAAAGGGAAACGTCGAGCCATAACTTCTTCCGATTCCCCCAGCACCTCCATGTGTCTTGTATATCTCATCAAGTGATCTGTTCGATCGGCCTTGCCATTGTACATCTCCACATTAGGTAGCTTGAAATCTGGCGGATTCCAAGCTACCCGGATTTTACGAGTGAACTGACTCTAGTTTACTCCTTCCAGATCTCTATTGGTCAAACCTCCACGCATAGTTCACCTGATAATCTCGGCTAATCCAGCATCGTCCGTCAAGGGATGCCCTCCGAGTCCCCGAGGGAATTTTGGTACATACTCTTTATCTCTTGCTCTTACATTCCTGCCAGCATCCTGTTGCGTGGTGTTAGCTGGAACTCCTCCATGAACTGGTTCAGCATTAACTGGTGGTGCGCCCCCGAGTCCAGGTCCATCTGGATTGTTAGTTGTATGTTGATTGGGGGTTGCCCCCTACTGAATTACTCCATCCACACGCTGGTTGTGTCCCTCTAGTCCAGTTTCGAGAACTTAAGCACCTGCAATTCCTGATTGTCCAGATTGCCTAAGAAGAGCCTGCATCATCTCCTCTTGCCATTTCATCATCTGCTCCTACATAGAATTCATCATAACCTGCATCTCGTCCCGAGTTATGTAGACGGATGCATGATCCTCTCTAAATCCAGAAGAGGCTGCTTGACTTCCTTCGTGATTGCTCCTTTATGTCACTTTCTTTCTTGTTGATGGCCTAGCCATTGCTTTCTAGAGTCCAAGTTCCTAGCTCCAAAATCCCTGAGTGCTTGCCTTCTCAGTGAAAGCACCAAAATGTTAGCGTCAAAATTGGTCACTAACACCCAAATGTAAATGAAAGCACCAATTAACAATCACTAATAACAAATAGAGTGTGTGTAGAGAGTAATAATATGAAGAACAGTTGAAATAAAAATGAAAGCAGTAAAGAACAACAAGTTTTATAGTGGTTCGGCCAACATCGTCCTACGTCCACTCTAGAACTTTTCCTTTTTATTGATGTTTGAATCAATTACAGTTACAAAGTGGTAGACTAGCCTTAGTCTTAGGAAATAAAAAGTCAAAGAGCAGAAGAGAAGAAGAAGACGAAGATCCCCCTTTCTGAACCCCTACAAGCTGTATTTATAGGCGAATTTTGAGTTGCTGACCATTCTGAATGGTAAAGGCCCATTAAGAATTTCCACCGAGCCACATTCGTCTTATGCCAAATGACTTTCCACCGAGCCATCTTCGCCGAGTGACCCATGCCGAGCCGCCAATGCCGAGCGAGGTGTGCGGTGTCGAGGTATCGAGGTGCGAGGTATCGAGGTGCGAGGTATCAAGGTCATGAGGTGCGAGGTATCAAGGTGCGAGGTATCGAGGTAACGAGGTGTGAGGTATCAAGGTGCGAGGTGTCGAGGTATCGAGGCGCCTGGTATCGAGATATCGAGGTGCGAGGTATCGAGGTGCGATGTATCGAGGTATCGAGGTGCAAGGTATTGAGGTTTTCCTTTTTATTGATGTTTGAATCAATTACAGTTACAAAGTGGTAGACTAGCCTTATTCTTAGGAAACAAAAAGTCAGAGAGCAGAAGAGAAGAAGAAGACGAAGATCCCCCTTTCTGAACCCCTACAAGCTGTATTTATAGGCGAATTTTGATTTGCTGGGCATTCTGAACGGTAAAAGCCCATTAAGAATTTCCACCGAGCCACATTCGTCTCATGCCGAACGATTTTCCACCGAGCCATCTTCGCCGAGCGACCCATGCCAAGCTGCCAATGCCGAGTGAGGTGCGAGGTGCGAGGTGTCGAGGTATCGAGGTGCGAGGTATCGAGGTAACGAGGTGCGAGGTATCGAGGTGCGAGGTATCGAGGTGTCGAGGTGCGAGGTGTCGAGGTATCGAGGTGCGAGGTGTCGAGGTATCGAGGTGCGAGGTATCGAGGTAACGAGGTGCGAGGTATCGAGGTGCGAGGTATCGAGGTGTCGAGGTGCGAGGTGTCGAGGTATCGAGGTGCGAGGTATCGAGGTATCGAGGTGCGAGGTATCGAGGTGCGAGGTATCGAGGTATCGAGGTGCGAGGTATCGAGGTGCGACTCCTTTATGCCGAGCGACAACCAATGACGAACCATTTCAACTTCCAGACCGAACCACATTTCCTTGACCCAAATTATAGTCGATCCATCTTTGTCCAATCCAATTTCCATCTTTCAAGTGCATTGTGTCATCCATCCATCTAGTCGACTAAATCCATCGCACACCAGCCTTGACGAATGTGCAGTCGATTAAGTTAAAGCCGCCTGCCCGTAGCCTTGTAAAAAGGCGGGTTAACACTTGGTTATATGGAATCCAAATGATTTGAAATGTGATGTGAAACCTCAAGAGGCCTTCCTTACTACCTTATATGGATCTCACCCCATTTGGGTGAAAGTTTGGGGATCATCACCGATCATCGACCCCATCCTAACTGATTTGCCATTCGATCGGCGTTCTCAACCATTCAAATGTTGGACAACCATGCATACATCATTCACAAACATTACAAGCAGCCGTAACTTAAAAATGGACAGGACAGATGATGATTGGAGCATCTCCTCTGTCACGTTCCAAATTTCAGCGTTTGAAAATCGACACCCATACTCCACTCGTGCTTGAATGCCGCAGATTCAAACGTCAAAATTTGACTCGTGCCGGAGCTTATAACACATTAAGTATAGCACAGCGGAAGAAAATGAATAATACATTTGATATACAACATTTGATACAATATTCAGATACAATGATGATGTAACAGAATGATACAATAGATATCCATACTATCAGAGATACAAGAAATAGCAGCGAAAAACAATATCTTCACTAGAATACATCGCCAAAATGCAACTGCAAACTATCTCCAAACTAAAGATAGCTCAAACTACCATCAGGTTGCACCAAGCTAAGCAAGGTCAGCCACGAATGCTGAAGTGTAGCCAATGCGATCCACGAATCCAAAAGGCTTCGAAGGCTATCGAATCAATTCCTACTATTCGACTATCTGAAAAACCCAACTCTAGACTGTCCGTGTGGAAAATTGTGGGCACCCAGAGTTTAGGAAAGGAACAATAAACTCCAGGTCAGTCATGGGACTGGTGTGAGCAAAAAAAACAGTTTTGTATTTTAAAACAAACAGCAAAAGCTTTTAAAGTAAATCTGCAATGCTTTTTGGAAAATGAAACTACCATAAGGCCTCCCACCACACACACAATGCAAACGCAGAATTGAAGGAGATTTTTCCTTATGATAGTCAAAAATGCTTAATACGCAAAAAACCATTTTGATATTATTATTAGTGCATAGTGGAAAACATTTCGAAAATATAATATTAATCCTAGCTAGCATACAACAATTTGTCGTATGCCTACTATAGCTACCATGTTCAATAGCAGGTTACCGCCACATTCCATGGCAGGTTATACAACTAAAACCGTACAGGGCGCGTATTGTTTTGATTGGATTTTCCAACAAATGGTCGGGCTAAGGAACTTCCTATTGCCACATGGGAATGCCTTTGGAGGCATGCCTCGAGAACCTACCAGGATCTCTGCCAACACAAGGCCGGTTATCCCCTTCCCGAGAAGTAAAACCTAAGATATGCTACCAGCGGTCCTTTGGGACCTTTATACAAGGATCCTGTATGCCAAAAACATCACACAGTAATAAATATACTAGAGTGCCCACATGAGTAAGTATCTAGGCTCTATACCATGATACTACCCTTTTCCAAAAGGAATGGTCATACCCTAGGGGAGCTACCCCTGAAACATTTCCGCATCTTTCCTGTTTCGACCATTACCGGTTTGTGAGGCTCGATGAGGTTTCGTTGTTCGTCGATGGAAATTCTATCGGTTTAGAAAACCGTCGAACGGATTTAAATTAAAAAATAACCGCAAGCGCACGGTGTACGAATGTAGCACGTGGCGAATACGGCTCGATCCATAGGGAATTGATGATTTAAATTTCCTACTCAATCAAATTATACCAAAGTCGAGAGTGTACTTAAGCTATAAAATGAGAAAATGAACTAACTAACAAAAAGAAAAGAAATGCAAATATGAGAGTTAAATGTCAATTTAGAGAATAAATCCACTCTCTAGATCATGTTGTTCAACATATGAAATCATGATCTCTTTTTTATGGTCATTAGTGCTTTAATTGATGTGTTTATCATAAGTATGACATATTTGAGCTATTAACTAGCCAACATAAGTCATCAAACTATAACACATCCCTTAAAACACTTATTAACTTTCATGAAACTTGACAAAGAAAATGAAAATGAAATCTATTTTAAGTATGGCCTATTAACTATTGACTAGAAACATAGACCATCAAATTTTAATTTCAAATCACTTTCTTATGCCATAATCATATATTGATGAAGAGGCATTTGTGTTAGTGATTGTTTAAGCATAGCCTATTTGGTGTCAACAATATAGACTATCAAATTCAAGGCAAAAACAACAAATAAAACCACTTCTATCATCATCATTAAGCACAAAAAGAGGCATGAATTAACAAAATGTTGAAGCTACATTAATTAGAGAGCTTCATTACCCCTAAATTGAAGGAGTTTAGCTTCTCATATTTGTCATTTTATTAACAAATGTAGATAACAACATGAGAGCAAAATGAAGAGGAAAAAGAGAGCAAAATGAAAAGATAAGCTAATTAACTTGCATAAAAGAAAAGAGATCTATACTACAACATGAAAGTAAATGAACATGAAAAGGAAAGAGCATGTATTAAATTGCATAAAATAAAAAAGATTACATAAAATAAAAATGGCTAAGTAGCCATGAAAAGAGAAAGAGGAGCTTTCATTTTAGTTTTGATCTAAACTAAACTAAAGAGAAGGAGGCCTAAGAGAGATTAAAGAAGAGATTGGATGCTACATGAAACATATGGGTATTTATACATGTATGAAACCCTAGTTCATATTTCTGGAGAATGCCCAAAATGCCCCTTAGGAAGTGTGGAAGCCAAGTAACCATTAACATGTCTTAATCCACCATTAAGTGTACATGAAACCATTAACTCCATAAGCATGTGCATTAGCCTTTAATTTGTACATTAAGGTATGTGGGTAGGTGGGGTCCTCCATGATCTTCACTTTGAATTATTTCCATCTTCATTCCTTTATATTCTTTGTGCATGCATATTCCTTCATGAAACCACTCCTATTTGAGACCATTTTCCTAAAATATGTATATAAATTTCCAATCAATTTTTCTCAAAGAAACATATGTACTTAAATGACCATTTTGCCCCGATATGAAGATGAATATGTGAAAATTTGGAATTAATATGAATTTTGGTTAAAACAGGTTAAAATACCCAATATGATCATTTATTTAATTTAAATAGAATAAATATGGTGGTAAAAATACGCACATTTACGTGCACATCAAATACCCCCACACTTATCTTTTTATTCGTCCTCGAATAAAGAAAAACTAAGATAAATCCGTTTTCGTAGGGAACACGATTGCATTGAGCGTATGCAACAAGCCGTTAAACCTCTGGGTGTCCCCAGTAGGACGAGTGTTGTCTCATGAGGGTTTTCTGCGGATACTACCCACAAAATCCAAATGCAGGATGAAAATATTTACAAAATGCAATATTTATTTACAAAGAGATGAATGCAAGTTTTTGAAATATTTACAAAATTAAGGATTTATTTTTAAATCGACACAAATAAGTTAAATATTGGTTTTGGTCATTATCTTGAAAATTTAAGTTATTTACTTGTCAAATTTCCAACAAAAATCAAGTTATTATAACAAATAGACAATAGTTTAACTTGTTGTTTCAGTTGATAACAAAGTGTAATTATAAAATGGATCCTTAGTTGATTATCATAGTTTATCAAAATGGTATTTTCATTTCTTTTCAATAACAATCAAATCAAATAAGTAAAAATAGTGCTAGGATTTCAATTGCTTGCCCTCTCATTATTTGCAAGAAAAATTACACACCTAGCTTAGATAAACTGAGGCCAGATATACCACCCATGCACTGCCTTTCGGGCTTATGTGAGGGGAGTACAAAGCATGGCGAGTGCACACGCTTTCATGCATACACTATCAACCGTAGGTGGTTTTTATTAAGTCTTTTTTTACATGTGTTCCATACATCATAACCGTGAGGACTTTTAAATGAGTATGAAATCACATAATCAAAAATTCCAAGTAATCACCCATGCATAACCGTGAGGACTTTTAAATGAGAGTGAATACTTGGATGTTATTATTTTTTATTTTTTTATTTTTTTGAGAGGGAGTTCTGCAAAATCATCTTAGCACCATTTAACTTAGAAGACAAAAAAATGTTATATCCTTTACTTTAAATCAACCACTTTTTAAAACAAAGATTTTCAATTAGGATGTACTTCATAATTAACACATATGAATCTTCCTATATACTAGTTAAACGATTATTATTTGTAATCAAACTTCATTTTTATTTTTGTTAAGACCAATAAATTTTCAAAAATTTCAATTTAACAAACCAAAGCCATATATTTATCTTATAGTGTTTCTTTTAAAAATAAACCAAAAGAAAATTTGTTTTTGGGATTTTTTTTGATTTTGAAGCAAAAATAAACCATGAAAAAAAATGAAGATGAGTCTCCCCCCACACTTGATTTTGACTGTGTCCCCACAGTCAACCCAAATGAAAGGAGAAAAATAAAATAAAAATCCTATATTTACATGAAAGATTATTATTTACAAGAGATGAGAAAGTATATAGTCAAAAAGTAAATGAAACGGTCTTCCAAAGACCAATTCATTTGTCTCGTCAAATGTGTGAGACACGGCTTAAGCACGAAAAAGCAAATCGTAAAAGATTTTGAAGTTGATTGTCAATTTGGAAAAACGAATTTTGTTTTATTAAAAATTGAACGAGTTGTTTTGTTTTCAATGATTTTTGGGGTTGATAAAACAATTGATTGAAATTCACATTTATTTTCACCAAATTGAAATTCAAGTTTGTCATTGAAAACTTCTTCTTAATTATCGATTTCAAAGTCAAAATGATGATCGAAATCTTCCCCATCAGAATTTAACTACTCATTTTCGAAAATCCATAAAACTCGTGTTTGTTAAATTCATCTACCTTCATTGGATTACCAACAACTTCATCGCATATATCCGTTTCAAAATCCTAAGTAATTGTATTCATATTTTCAGAAAAAGGAAGATCGAAACTTAAATCAAGTTTCTCACCCTCAAAAGAATTGAAATCCCACACAATTACCGTCTTTTCAACAACTTCGTTAAGATCATCATTTTCAGTTTCAAAAGTTGTTGTTTGAAAATCATCGATTTGGGTAAAAAATGGATTATCACTTGACTCATCACACGTTGAAATTTGATTTTGTTTTTCACGTTGTTTCATGCATGTTTCAAACAACAAATCCGTGTGATCATCGTAAATTTCATTCATTTGCTCAACAAAATCCAATTTATAGTTATTAACTTGAGAATTTTCAATTTGGATTTGTTGAGAACAAAAATTGTCAATTTCGATAAACGGTAGATTATTATTTGATTCTTCGCAAGTTGAGATTTGATTATAATTTTCACGAACAGTTTTGTATTTTTCAAGTAATAAATCCCCGTTATCCTTTTCCATTTGGTCAACAAAATCAAATTCATGATTATTAATTTGAAAATTTTCATTTTGAATTTGTTGACAACCAAAGGTTTCAACCATATCATTATTGAAATTATTCCCATTGCCAAAATTATTTGAAAATTGGTTCACATTTTCGTCTTGATTTTGAAATTCATCTTGAAACTCGAAATTGAATTGGCATGGGTTACACTCGAAATCATTTGAATTCTGAAGTGAATTCATATTTTGATTATTTTGAAAACCTTGATTCGAGTTATAGCACAAATATGAATTGCACAACTCATTTATCTCTTGATTTTGTTGCGTAGAGAGTTCAAGTAACGACGAAATGCTATTTTCAAGAGTTGAGGGTTGACCATTATTTTGGAAATTTTATGGTTCAAAATTCGAATTGTCTAAACAAAAGTTGTTGTTAAAATGTCCATACGAATTTGGAGTGAACTCATATGGATTATATTGATTTTCACAACTAAATTCAAGTAAGTAAGAAAAAGGAAACTCAGACATGTTTAAGAATTTTTTTTGGCATTTTTTTTATAAAAAAATATTTACAAGCAGAATTTATTCTTCATATTGGAAATTTGATTTTTGTTTTGTTTTTGGATTTCAATTTTTTTTTTGGACTTTTGATTTTAATTTTTTTTTTTGAATTTTTGGAATTTTGATTTGAAAAAAGGAAAAAGAAAAAAAACTAAGTTAAGAAATATTTACAATTTTTTTGTTTTGGATTTTGATTTTTTTTTTTAAATATGCATGAACTAATGCAACTAAATGATTGCAAGGGTCTAATTACAAATGATAACCCAAAATTGTATGATCACAAATTGTCTTAGATAAACAAGATAGTTCTCGGCCAGGTAACGGACAGGATTTATCGGTGCACCACGAATCACCGTAGCAATGCAGCCGAAGGTTTAAGTACCTTCAGAGGAACAACCACTATAATATTTACGAATCACCGTAATATTTATAAATGGTTATTACTCGGCCGTAGCCTAGACACCAAGAAATTAAATTATTCAAAGAAAACAACTTGTCAATATAAAATTTAGCGTTTTTGATTTCTAACCATTATTATTAATCAAAATTCTAGGATGAAATGTAAAGCAGAAATTAAACGTGTATTAATAATGCAACTACAAATGGATTTTTGTTTTTGTTTTGTTTTTTTTGATTATTTTTTTAAAATGCAAGCAAACAACAATGCAAAGCAAATAAAAACAAGAGATAGAGCAAGCAAGCAGTTTTTTTTAGGCAAGCACTTCTTTTTGATATTCTGCTTTTGCAAACTTTTCTGCTTTGACAACCTGAAATTAAAAACAAGATAAATATATACATTTTTTCGTATTTTAAATATATATTGAGATGGACTTTAAAGCAATCTAAAACAAAACAAAAACAACTTTTTTTTAAGATGAAACAAAACTTAAAAAAAATCAAACAACATAAGTTAATCAAAAGAAAACAATTTAAGCATTTTTTTAAAAAAAAATGCAAAACTAATCACACAAACTCAAAACTAAAAACTAAAATCAAAACAAAAGTGAAGACATACAAACTTAAAATGATTTAAAACAAAATAAAGTAGAACAAAGACAAATTCACACCCTTTTTTTAAGCTAACACCCGGCCCACTAATCAAATGCCAGACTCACGCAATCGAAATTAAAATCGAAACAAATCAAAGCATACACGATGTCCAGCACTTCTCAAATCGAAGTCAAAACACACGCAATCTCCAGCGCTTCATAAATCGACTCAACAATTCGTTATCAAAATGAAAGGTGGTTGCAACTGCTGATGGTGATTGAAGAGGTATTCAGGCTATTTTGGGCGAAGGGTTAGGTGATCGAATGATGCCGAGGAGGTATTCACGATGATTGGATTTGGTGGTCGCGAAATTGGGTAGCAGGAGCTTGGTCTGGCTGTACACGAGGTGATTGAGGCGATGGTGGATTGGTTTCGCGATTGAAACGGTGGTGATGTTTGTTCAAGGCGAGGCCGCGGAAGAGTTGAGGTGGCAGCGATCAATTGCTGGCGATTTGGGTGAGTTCTAGGAGGCGAGGCGTTTGATGAAGGTGTTGTGGGTATTGGATGTCGGCAATGGAACCGAGGCAGTGTTGCTATTGCACAGTGCACGGCAGTAAGGAAGAAAATGCAGTTTTTTTCTTTTTCCTTTTTTTGGTGTGAAGGTTGAGTGTGGAAGACTTTGTTTTCAGGTGCTGCAGTACTGTCGGAAATGGGTGGCTGTAATGTGGCAGACAATGGAAAGAGGCAGCAAATGTTGTTTGGAAGAAGGTGGAGGCACAGTTGTCTTGAGGTGATTGAGGGGGATTTGGATGAATTCGTGATGATGGAGTTGCTGTATGGGATGAAAGAGGGATTGACAACTTGGTAGTGGATGTGCAGGAAATAATTGATGGTGCAGAAAGGTGATATGCACAGAGAAGGGGATGGGTATTTGAGGCAGTGGGCGATAAGACAAGGCGTTGGTTAGTGAATGCTGCGATGTGTGATTTGGGGGAAGCGAGGGAGTCGTAAGCGACATAGAGGAAATGTAGCAATGTTGATGTCTGGTTGATGATGTTGTGTTGTGATACGGAGGTCGGTTGGGTGATGGTTTCAGTGAAGGGTGGTTATGAGGTACAGGGATGTGGAGATATGTAATGGAAGGCAACAGTTTTAAGTGGTCGGACAGAAGAAAGGCAAGAGAGTCAGGCAGAAACAAGAACTATTAGGTGGGTTTGTCGATGTCGGGTACTGGTTGCTGTAGTCAGGTGAACTGATGGTGGTGGTTAACTGATGGGGTGGTAGGTTGGAGTATGACTTGTTCTGAAGTGGCTGGAATGGTAGGTTGCACTGTTGTTTAAGTGGGATGGGTTTGTTTTTTATGGGAGAATCAAGCAATGTTTGATGCTGGAAGCAGTGTTTCTGGTGAGTTGGTTTGAAGTGTTGTTGGGGCTGTTTGTGGTACTGATCAAAAGGGGATGGCCAGAGAACTGGTGGCGGTTTGATTATGGTAATGCAGTTTTGAAGGTGGTGAATGCAGGAGTGGCTGTCAGGGGGATGAATTGGAAATGCAGTGATGATGATTTGAAATGTACAGCCAGAGAGCAGTTTTGTAACACAGTGAAGCATCAACAGAAAATGTAAACAGTGCTTTGATTTTTTTTTAATGGGAAATTATAAATGGATGTAATTTGTAAATTGAAAGTGGAAAATGTACTTGAAAATGAAATGGAATGAAACTCTTTTTTTTTCAGACGCAATTGTGTAAAATTCAAATGAAAAAACAACTAGCAAACAACACACGCAAAACCGAAATGCAATCAAAATCATACGCACAAAAAATAAAAACACACAAAAAAAACACAAAATCAAACAAAATAATCCGAATAATAGAAAATCAAAATCAAAGCAACTCCCCGGCAACGGCGCCAAAAACTTGTTCGCCGACAGAAATTCTATCGGTTTAGAAAACCGTAGAACGAATTTAATTAAAAAATAACCGCAAGCGCACGGTGTACGAATGTAGCACGTGGCGAATACGGGTTGATCCGTAGGGAATTGATGATTTAAATTTCCTACTAAATCAAATTATACCAAAGTAGAGAGTGTACTTAAGCTAGAAAATGAGAAAATGAACTAACTAACAAAAAGAAAAGAAATGCAAATACGAGAGTTAAATGTCAATTTAGAGAATAAATCCACTCTCTAGATCATGTAGTTCAACACATGAAATCATGATCTCTTTTTTATGGTCATTAGTGTTTTAATTGATGTATTTATCATAAGTATGACATATTTGAGCTATTAATTAGCCAACATAAGTCATCAAACTATAACACACCCCTTAAAATACTTATTAACTTTCATGAAACTTGACAAAGAAAATGAAAATGAAATCTATTTTAAGTATGGCCTATTATTTGATTAGAAACATAGAGCATCAAATTTTAATTTCAAATCACTTTCTTATGCCATAATCATATATTGATGAAGAGGCATTTGTGTTAATGATTGTTTAAGCATAGCCTATTTGGTGTCAACAATATAGACTATCAAATTCAAGGCAAAAACAACAAATAAAACCACTTCTATCATCATCATTAAGAACAAAAAGAGAGCATGAATTAACAAAATGTTGAAGCTACATTAATTAGAGAGCTTCATTACCCCTAAATTGAAGGGGTTTAGCTTCTCATATTTGTCATTTTATTAACAAATGTAGCTAACAACATGAAAGCAAAATGAAGAGGAAAAAGAGTGCAAAATGAAAAATAAGCTAATTAACTTGCATAAAAGAAAAGAGATCTACACTACAACATGAAAGTAAATGAACATGAAAAGGAAAGAGCGTGTATTAAATTGCATAAAATAAAAAAGATTACATAAAATAAAAATGGCTAAGTAGCCATGAAAAGAGAAAGAGGAGCTTTCATTTTATTTTTGATCTAAACTAAACTAAAGAGAAGGAGGCCTAAGAGAGACTAAAGAAGAGATTGGATGCTACATGAAACATATTGGTATTTATACATGTATGAAACCCTAATTCATATTTTTGGAAAATGCCCAATATGCCCCTTAGAAAGTGTGGAGGCCAAGTAACCATTAACTTGTCTTAATCCCCCATTAAGTGTACATGAAACCATTAACTCCATAAGCATGTGCATTAGCCTTTAATTTGTACATTAAGGTAGGTGGGTAGGTGGGGTCCTCCATGATCTTCACTTTGAATTATTTCCATCTTCATTCCTTTATATTCTTTGTGCATGCATATTCCTTCATGAAACCACTCCTATTTGAGACCATTTTTCTACAAAAATATATATAAATTTCCAATCAATTTTTCTCAAAGAAATATATGCACTTAAATGACCGTTTTGCCCCTATATGAAGATGAATATGTGAAAATTTGGAATTAATATGAATTTTGGTTAAAACAAGTTAAAATACCCAATATGATCATTTATTTAATTTAAATAGAATAAATATAGTGGTAAAAATATGCACATTTACGTGCACAATCATTCGTCCACAAAGCTATGCTTTACACAAAAGCCATGCTTTGATCACAAATGATCAACAAATGATCATCAACACACAGAAGCACTTAACATGTCACACTACCAAATTGGGAATGTATCACTAGTAACCATCAACTACATAACCTCTGAGCTCGTATGTCTCAGAGAAGGGTGTTAAGCTAAGAGAATGAATCTCCGCCAGCAAACAGAAATGTATTTGATAGAAACCAGTTTTACATCTCAAAATGTAATGTCAGACACACATCCATACAAGTCTGTTCCGGGTACAAACAGAACCGAAGGCACTTCCGAAGAAGACCTTGCAAATCCAGGTATCACAATCCCGATCGGACTTCCCATCACTTAGGGAATCTCTATACCGGCGCGACTCAGTGCAGAGACATTCGACTAGTTATCCTTTCGTTCTCGAAAATACCCGGTCTTCACCACCAGTCTTCAAATGCTATCCATAATGACGTATCATTATTCGGAATGGGTTTTATGACACAAGATCCTCTCCCGCCTAAATCGAATAATGAGCGCAATATTTAAAAACATATTGATATAGGATTTTAGTTAAATCACACTTATAATCCAAAACTTTTATTTCAAATGGTTTAAACAAATCACCATTTCAAATCTTTTTAAATAAAAAGATTTATTTCACAAAGTTCACTAATTTTCCATAAAGGTTAATTCACGGCTTTTCAAACCAATTCCATTTCAAATTGGATTAACTTATCCAATCTTAAATTAAAGAGTTAATTCATAACTTTCAAACCATTTCCAATTCAAATCTTTTATATGAAAGATATACCATTTAAAATCCTCTTAGATTTCAAAACAAGGTTTAATAATCTTTCACAAAGGTTAATTCATAGTTTTTCCAAACTATTTACAATTTCATTTCAAACTTGAAATCTTTCGATGCAAATTGGAAACCTTTTCTTTTTATGAAAGTTATTATTATTTGAAACAAATAGTTTTCGTTTTGGGAAAAAATGATTATATTTACATAACTTAAAACTATTCAAGTATAAAAGTTGGATTTAAATTTAAATTTCCAAAACCATACTTTTAAATGGTTAAAAGCCCATATAAACACCTTTATAGCTTGTATAATCTTTTTAGACCATAATTTCCAAATCATTGAATTCAACTTCAAATATTGAATTCAAATTTAAATCAAATTATTTAAATTTCATGTTTTATTAAGTTATTTAAAATAACTTTTATTTTTGGAACTCATTTTCAAAAGCTTTCAATTCCAATTCCAAAACAATTTTGGATTTAAGAATTCGATATTTAAAATTGTTAAAAATCTATGACTTAGCCAATTTCCTCGTGCAATCCATATTTGTGTGTGTATGGTGTAGTCCAGGGGTTTTACACAATAGTGCATGACGCAGCGTGGGAAGCGAATTCGACGAAGTAAATCGAATCCGTCCAGGATCTCACACGATTAGCGGAAATAATCGGTGAATCGATGATAAATCGATGAATTTAAGAATACCGAAAGTCCCAAATCCGTTGATCACGAAGATACCGGACTTTAGCAATCTTCGACATGTTGATCGCACACAATACCATGAGAGAAGATTTTCAATTCTTCGAACGTTGATCAAGCGCACTTGATTCCGTGAATTGGCTTCAACAATCGTTGATTCGAGCGCACTCGAATGCCGAAAGTGGAGATAGGAGATAATACTCGACTACCGATTTTAATGGAGGCACAAAGCACAAACCAAATTTTATTCAAAATTCAACAACCATTACAAATGATCCAACATGTCTATTTATAGGCTACAACTCACACTGACCAACCGACCTAACATAGGTCGAAAACGACCTAACAACATTCAACACAATATAGGTACGCGACTTACAGTCATGCGCGACCTAACAATACAAAACTCATCAACATAACGACGTAAGTACATACAACATATTATAGTACGCAACTTAACAGTTACAAAACAGAACAACATCACCAATGACCTATCAGTTCATTACAATACACCGACTTAGGACCGAAGATCATAGTGGCCTAAGCTTCAGATAAACCTAAGTAAGGTCGTTCGTTACCTAAGAACTTCATTCGCGACTTAACAAATCATTAGCGACCTAAATGTCTTTGTCTTGCGAGCTAGGGCTGGAGAAATTACCGAATCAACAAAGGTCGTTCGCCATTCGCGACCTATGGTGAATCAACGAGGGTCGTTCGCGACCTTATGGTTGATTGACGAAGGTCATTCACGACCTATGGTGGAGCAACGAAGGTCGCGTGCGACCTTATGATTGAGCAACGACTCAGGTGGAGTGTTCTGAGGCGGAGTGACGCGTGAAGGTCGGTCGCGACCTAGGATAGGTCGTTCATGACCTAAAGAGGGGCGATCAACTGGAGCTGGTTCGCGATTCACGCGACTCATGGCGGAGTGGCGACTCAAGGCGGAGCGACCTTGCGAGCTCGTTCCCGATTCCAGGTATGCTACTGCATCATCTTCCCCTTGTTGACAAAAATTCGACCTCGAATTTGCATCTTTCTCAACCTCAACAAGATCATTCCCATGGTACGAAATCAAATGCTTAATATTGAAAACGTCTGTAGTGTGAATATGATCTGGCAACTTTAACCGATAGGTATTATCATTGATCTTCTTCAAAATTTCTACTGGACCAATCTTTCGTGCCTTCAATTTATTGTACGTTCCTACTGGAAAATGATATTTTGTCAAAACTGCGTAAACCAAATCACCTTCTCTGAAGTTCACACTCCTCCGCTTCTTATCCGCCAGTTGTTTATACTTCTCATTTGATACAAGCAATCGTTCATGAACAGTTCTGTGGCACTCCTGCAACTCGTTTACGAAATCACTAGCCCGCTTAACAACTCCCTTCTGATATGGCACTGTCATTAAACCCAAAGGTCCCTTTGGAATGGCTGAATATACAACTTGAAACGGACTGGATCCAGTACTTCGATTGACTGCATGATTATGTGCAAACTCCGCTTGACATAACTTCATATCCCAGCTCTTCAAATTGTCTTTCACAAGACATCTCAATAAGTTTCCCAATGATTGGTTTACCACCTCCGTTTGCCCATCAATTTGCGGATGGTAAGCGCTACTAAATTCGGCTTCGTTCCGACCATCCTCCACAAACTCAACCAAAAATGGCTTAGAAATCTAGTATTCCGATCAGAAACAATAGATTCAGGTAGCCCATGTAGTCGTTACACTTCTTTAAAGAATAATTGAACAACTCGGACGGCATCAGCTGTCTTATTACAAGCTATGAAACGTGCCATTTTTGAAAACCTATCCACCACAACAAATATAGAATCATTCCCCTTTTGAGTTCTGGACAAACCCAAAACAAAATCCATGCTTATATCAACCCACGGTCTAGTAGGCACAGGTAATGGCATATATAATCCCGCATTCGTAGCTGTTCCCTTTGAGACTTGACAGATATGGCATCTCTCCACAAATCTCTCAACTTCTCTTCTCATTGACGGCCAAAAGTAAGATTTTGCAATCAACTGCATAGTACGATCATGGCCCACATGTCCTTCCTCATGCAACTCTTTGATAATCTTCATTCGCAAACTACCTTCTGGTATGCACAATCGATTTCCCTTGAATAGAAACCCATCTATCATCACATATTCATTCGTCCTCCTCTCCTTGACTTCATCTACAAACTTGGCAAAGTAAGGATCATCAACAAATAATTTTGGCAACACATCAAACCCGATCACTTCAACTTTCATCGTCGTCAACAAATGATTCCTCCTACTCAAGGCATCAACTACACGATTCGTCACCCCTGATTTGTGCTTTACAACAAAAGTAAACTGCTGTAAATACGCGACTCATGAAGCGTGTCGAGCTGAAATTTTGTCCTGCCCTTGCAAATGCTTCAAAGCTTCATGATCCATAGAGAGAACAAACTCGTTCTGAAACAGATAATGTCTCCAGTGCTTCACAGCTTGAACAATCGCATAAAACTCCACATCATAAGTGCTATACTTCAAATTGGCTCCGGACAACTTCTCACTGAAATAAGCAACTGTTCTTCCACTCTGACTCAATACTCCACCAATCCCAACCTTCAACGCATCAGTATGTAATTCAAACAACAACTGAAAATCCGGCAAAACTAGAATTGATGCTGACGTCAAAAGTTCCTTGATTCGCTCAAAAGCAAATCATGCTTCCTTCGACCATGAAAACTGCTTACCCTTCATACAGTCAGTAACAGGTGCCATCACGCTACTGAAATGTGGAATAAACCTTCGGTAGAATGACGCTAGACCATGAAAACTTCTCACTTCAGTTATAGTCCTGGGTTGCGGCCAATTTCTGATTGCTTCAACTTTACTTTGATCCACCTAAATACCTTCCTTGGACAATACATACCCCAAAAACAAAACACTATGCGTCATGAACACGCTCTTATTGGTTGTTGCATAAAATTGTTCCTGTCGTAGAATCAACAGTACCTCTCGCAAATGCTGGATATGCTCTTCCATATTCCCACTATAGATCAAAATATCGTCAAAGTAAACTACTACAAACTTCCCAATGAATGGTATGAAAATCTGGTTCATCACTCTCATAAAAGTACTAGGAGCATTTGAGAAGCCAAACGGCATAACCAGCCATTCGAATAGCCATTCCCTAGTTTTAAAAGCAGTCTTCCACTCATCACCCGGTCTAATATGAATCTGATGGTATCCACTCTTCAAGTCAATCTTTGAGAAAACAACAGCCCCACTCAACTGATCAATCAAATCATCGAGCCTCGGCATAGGAAACCTGTATCTCACAGTGATCTTGTTTAGAGCCCGACTGTCCGTACAAATTCGCCAAGTCCCATCCTTCTTCGGTGCCAATATGGCTGGCACTACACATGGACTCAAGCTCTCCTGAACACGCCCTTGTTCTAACAACTCCTCCACCTGCCTTCTCAGTTCCTCATGCTCTTTGGGACTCATCCTGTAATGTGGTCGATGCAGCAATACGGCTCCTGGAACATGATCTATTTGATGTTGTATGTCCCGCAACGGTGGTAACTCCTTTGGAATCTCTTCTGGAAATACATCTTCAAACTCTTCCAACACCGGCTTTACTTCTTCAGGAATTTCAACAGATTCAGTAGCTTCATGTCCAATCAACAAGAACACCTCTGGACTCTCCTCTACTTCTACAACAAACTCCTTCAAAGTCAACAAAGTCTTCAGTTCCTCAATCTCTTCTGACTTGCTCTCTTCTTGCTGTCTCTTCTTCGAAACTAAAATGATCTTAACACCTTCAAACATAAAGCTGTAGCTATTGGTTCGACCATCATGCTGCACTGCTCGGTCATACTGCCATGGTCTTCCCAAAAGTAAGTGACAAACATCCATCTCCACAACACTACACCAGATCTCGTCTTTATACTTCTTCCCAATAGAAAATGGAACATGAACTCGCCTGTCCACCTTCACCTCTCCTCCTTTCCTTAACCACGCTAACTTGTATGGATTTGGATGCTTCTCTGTCTTCAACTTCAACTTTCTCACAGCTTCGGTAGAAATGATATTGTCACAACTTCCCACGCCAATTACAAATTTACACACCTTTCCTAGTATAGTGCATGTCGATTGAAAGATATTACTCCTCAACCAACTAGTCTCTTCTTCCTGTTTCGGTGTCAAACATGATCTCCTCAACATTAGATTACATCCTTCATCTCCCGACACGATATCCTGTTTATCCTCTTCAACTGGACTAGAATGACCTTCATCAACATCCTCATCTTCAATCTCAGCAATCATTGCCCGCTTCTTCGGCTTTAGACATTCATTGCTCTTGTGGCCAAACTCTTGACAATTAAAGCCCTTGATACTATTGTTTCCATTGGTCTTTGCTACCTCATTGGCAACCAGTTTAGTAACAGCCTTTGAAATAGTAGTATTGCTACTATCTCCCTTCACTTGATTGTTGGAATTTGTGAACACACCACCTCCTTGTCTTCCCTGCTTCTCCCAAGCCAACGCTCTCTGGTGCGCTTCAGCCACAGGTCTAGGGTCAAACATATTTACCATGTCCTGGATCTAGATCCTCAACCCACCAATAAATCTAGCGGTCAACTGTTCCTCTATCTCTATGATATCATTCCTGGCAATCAGTTGATAAAATTCATCTACATAATCATTCACAGACTTTGTCCCTTGCCTCAAATTTTGCAACCTCTGATACATGAGTGATTGATAATTGTAAGGTAATAAAGTAGCTTTCATTAACTTCTTCATCTTCTCCCATGAAACAATCTTCGATTTGCCCATTCTCTCCCATGTAAGTTTTGTTTGCTGCCACCATGCCATAGCTCTTCCTCTCAACCGAATAGCAACCAACTTAACTCTGCGAGACTCGAGAACTTCTTTGAAGTCAAAAATATCTTCAACATTAGATAACCAATCAAGGAATTCTTCAGCTTGCATACCACCCTTGAATTCTAGAATTTCAGTTTTCATCCCCGACTCCCATCGACGATCATCTTTTACATCCCGATTTTGACGCCGTACTTGGTCTCGATCTCGATAATGAATACTTCCTCTATCACCATCAAACTCCTCATCGAAATCTGACGCATAACGTTGTCGATCATGACCACCAATATCTCTACCACCACTATTTCTTCGATCCACATTCCTTTGATCATGATAATCCACATCTCTTCGATTTCGTTCATCAACATTCCTATCACGATCGTCAACATTCCTACGATCATGATCTCCTCTTCTCTTCCGATCTGACTGTGATGAAACTCTGTTTTCCCCATGACTCGATTCAGGTGAAACCCTTCTTCTACTTTGATTCATTTCAAGCCTCATTCTCTCAAATCGACCAATCCCCCCATTCAAGTTCTCAGTGAAACTCTCGTTGATTCATTGCTCCATTTCATCGGCCTCTTCTCTTCCATACAAAGCATTAATATTGCGATGACGTTGAGCTCGTCTCAGTGGCATAATTAAATTGTTGCAACTTCACGATGAACACGATGAACTCCAATTTCTCAACAATTGCAAATCCGATCTCCAATTGATGCAAACTCCTAGCAATCTGGCTCTGATACCAAACTGACGCAGCATGCGAAGCGAATTCGACGAAGTTAATCGAATCCGTCCAGGATCTCACACGATTAGCGGAAATAATCGGTGAATCGATGATAAATCGATGAATTTAAGAATATCAAAAGGCCCAAATCCGTTGATCACGAAGATACCGGACTTTAGCAATCTTCGACACGTTGATTGCGCACGATACCGTGAGAGAAGATCTTCAATTCTTCGAACGTTGATCAAGCGCACTTGATTCCGTGAATTGGCTTCAACAATCGTTGATTCGAGCGCACTCGAATGCCGAAAGTGGATATAGGAGATAACACTCGACTACCGATTTTAATGGAGGCACAAAGCACAAACCAAATTTTATTCAAAATTCAACAATCATTACAAATGACCCAACATGTCTATTTATAGGCTACAACTCACACTGACCAACCGACCTAACATAGGTCGAAAATGACCTAACAACATTCAACACAATATAGGTACGCGATTTACAGTCATGCACGACCTAACAATACAAAACTCATCAACATAACGACGTAAGTACATACAACATATTACAGTACGCGACTTAACAATTACAAAACAGAACAACATCACCAACGACCTATCAGTTCATTACAATACACCGACTTACGACCTAAGATCATAGCGACCTAAGCTTTAGATAAACCTAAGTAAGGTCGTTCACGACCTAAGAACTTCATTCGCGACTTAACAAATCATCAGTGACCTAAATTTCTTTGTCTTGTGAGCTACGGCTGGAGAAATTACCGAATCAACAAAGGTCATTCACCATTCGCGACCTATGGTGAATCAACGAGGGTCGTTCGTGACCTTATGGTTGATTGACGAAGGTCGTTCACGACCTATGGTGGAGCAACGAAGGTCACGTGCGGCCTTATGATTGAGCAACGACTCAGGTGGAGTGTTCTGAGGCGGAGTGACGCGTGAAGGTAGGTCGCGACCTAGGATAGGTCATTCATGACCTAAAGAGGGGCGATCAACTTGAGCTGGTTCGCGATTCACGTGACTCATGGCGAAGTGGCGACTCAAGGCGGAGCGACCTTGCGAGCTCATTCCCGATTCCAGGTATGCTACTGCATCAGTGCAACATCATAAATCATCACATCACATATTTAAGCACATCGATATCGATAAGCGATATAATCTATAACACTTACCGTTTATTAAAGAATTCACAGGTAAACAATATAAATTTATCGTAGATAAATAAATTACATTCATCACAGATCACACCAAAATAATTCATAGCACAAAGCTTAACATATTCAGAAATATCAAACAGTTCGACAATCAATAGAATTCAAACATCCATAAGTAAACTCAATTAATTATCTGATTAATTTAAATCAGATAAGTCATCAATCATGGTTAATATTAATTAATTTCAAATCATTTGATTAATTGTCCTTTAGTCATTTATTAATTAAATTAATCAACCTTTAATTATTAAATAATTAACCTTTAATTATTCAATTAACCTTTAATTAATTTCCCTTAATTAATTCATTAATAAATTAATCAACCCTTAATTAATTACCAACTAATTAATTACAATAAGTGATTATCCCTAATCACTTAATCATCTTTAATTAATGAGTTACTTTTTTTTATCAACACTTAATTGACCTTAATTTGATTACACAAAGGAATTGTTTTTAATTTAATTACATAAGGTACTTAACTTTCAAATTAATTACACAAAGAAATTAGCTTTAATTTAATTACACATGTAATTATCCATCAATTATTTTAAAACATTTACTTTTCATCTTTGAAAACAAAATTATTATTATTTCATAAATTAAATTAAGACTTTAAAAACAAACAACCTTCAAAATTAAATCCTTGAGACTTGTTTAAAATCTTATTTAACGGATTTACGTGAAAACTTATTTATAAATTCACTTTTAAAACTTTGTCAATTATGTTTGGAAACTTTTTTTTTCAAAACTTCCATTACCATTGCTTTTGAAAACTAGTTGACAAGTTTTAAAGAAAACTTCATTAACAAACCCATTATTTTACTTTGCTTTTAAATCTGGTTTTTATCGTTTCTTTAAAACCTGGAACACTTGTTTTAAGTTTAAACCTGTTGTTATTTAAAACTGGGTACATAACTAAACAAACCCGAGACAAATTGATCCCCTCTAGAGTACAACTTTGAGTTCATGCGATTAAAATCTTGAGACCATCTCGAGTTCCACTTCGTCTTCTCCAACTTCGCAACCTCCTTCAGATACAACCATACACGTGCACCTGCACCGCCGACCAAAGCTATTTCGATCATCGCCACGATCACCCACACATCCCCGTTAATCACCCTAAGCCACACGACCAACCAGATCGAGGAATACAAACGCAAATCGAAAACGAACCCATCGTTCCAAACTCTGGAACCAACTCGACCAGAAAACCCATCATCGTTGATGATCTCGCCCACGATCATCCACGCCTTCACGACCTAAGCTCCATCTTAGTCTCCAGCTTCGATTCCTCCACTTGCGGTGGGGTCCGATCCACCTCTGACATCACAGCGAACTCAAACACATCGTCGACTCAACCATCTCACAAAACCCTAAAATCATTCCGCTTGATCATCATGATCGATGAAAATTTTACGAGTATTTTTCCTAGAATCGCCAATATCCAAGCTAACTCCACCCACGACCTCGAGGTCCAATCCTCCCCCGATGGCACGAATTCGACAGAAAACCCATCTTAGTTCGACTCACGAATTCTCGAGATTCCCAAATGTAAAATTTTTGATTTAACTTTCAAAAATCATGACTTTTTATGGGGATTACGATTATATAAGCGAATCAAACGATTAAGGAGATCGAATTTTTTATCATATGTTGAATTTCATTGTAAATTCTTTTCCCAGGTTAAAACTATGTTAAATTTATCTTAAACTTTTTTTTAGAAATTTGATTCATGATTGAATGCACATGTTTTCTTCAGATCCTAAACTCTAACATGATTTGGAGCAAAAAAATTCGAATTTTACATGAATTTAAACCTATAAGTGTTTGAAAGAGAATATATATGTCTGGAACCAGACATGCACACAACAACCCATACATAGGCATATATACATACAGATAAGTTTAGCAACTAAGCAATATTTCCATAACAGATTCAGATATTAACCACACATCAGAGAAAAGAACAGGTTTAAGAGGTTTGCTCACCTGAAAAGATTTTGAAACAGAGAACACTTTTTCTTTTGTTTTTTGAAAACCTGCAGATTTGTTCTGCCATAACCCTGTTGCTTGCTTTTGCCGTTGAACTGAACTGTCTTAGGTTTGTAAATATAGTGATGTTCATTTTTTTTGGAATGCTAAGTTTTTGCTGAACGAAATGAAACAAAGAGTAGATGTAAATATATAGAGAGAAAGGTGTTTGTATAGGGAAGGTGTTTACTGGTGTAAGCCTTTCTTTTGGTCAGATTTTTTTTCTTTGTTGACTAAAGATATTTTTTTTCCTTTTGTTCAGTTGGAGGCTGAAATGATTTCATTTTGGTTGTGAAGACATGATAGTAATAAGTTTATATGTTTCCATCTTAGTCTACATACTCATGCTATTTGATTTTTTTTTGTATGTAGATATTATTTTTTCTTTTGCTTTGCTTATACATGTATTTCATAGGTCTACATACTCATCTCATTTGACTTTTGTATGAAGATATTTTGTTTTATTATTTTCTTGCTTACATTCTTTTGTTTTATCTACTTGCTTGCCTAATTCATATACAATCTTATATGTATTTCATATGTTGTCTTTATTGTTTATCTTACCTTATATATTTATGTTTAACACAATTCTTGTTTTTACATTTTTATTATTTTATAAATACATCTTCTTAATCACTATCATATACACATTATTTAAAAGAAAATGCTTTTAAAACCAACTTCCCAAATCATTTTTCTAAGTCATTTATTTAAATTTTAAATTCAAATACAAATTCAATATTCAAATTCAAATTCTAAAGTCAAATTCAAATTTACTCATATATACATATACATATGTATTTCAAATTCAAATTTATTCCAAAATTTATCCCAAAATTTACATTAACTATTAATTTAAAATTAATTCAAAATTGGGATCGTTACAGATTCCTCCCTTAAAAAAAATTCGTCTTTGAAATTGGCAGGCAGAGAAACAACAAAGACAGATACACAAAGATGGAGAAACAGTTTTCCAGGTCAAACTGGATATCAATTCTTTATTTGGCTTACTAAATCAGAATATCAACAATAGATACGAGAACAAACTCATTCAATGCTATACAAGATACTGGGGTCATCCAGATCTATGAAATACACATGGGCGTTGGTTAGTCTGAAGGGATAACTAACCCTTCGTAGTATATATCTGGACCCCAAAGGAATAGATAATTGGATACGGTCTTTCAAAATTCTCAAATACTAAGTATGGATTCCAAACTCAAGTCGGAATACCCCAAAGTATATATAACTTGTCCCTCTTTGAACATTGATATTCACAAGAAATTACAATAGAATTTCAAATTTGGTTGTAATCGAAATTGTTTTATCGATACAAATCTTCATATTCAACTTTATATTTAATTTACCAATTTATTTCAAATAGAATTTCCAATTCATTGAAGCTAGAAACGAAAAGCTGATTGAAATTTAACGAAGAGAATACGAAATAGAAACTTATCTACACGATTCGTAAGGGCCACTATCACATCGAAGCTTCTTCCTCGAGCTGCCACGAAGAAATCAAAGAGTTGAAAGGACGAATCAAAGGAGATTGATAGAGAAAGATTGTTTCCGTTGTCGCAGTGTATTGACCATTCATAGTGGTACTTCCCTGTCCCCTATCTCGTCCTCTTCTTGCACTCATACTCACTATCAGTGAATAGTAAGAGAATAAACTGAGGCATTCGAACGGACATCTTAGGGATTACTCATTCTAGGGTATACTTCACCCTATCTCTAATGAGCTACTTAATGTGTTATACTCCTGAGTTGAAGTTTTAACCTTCAGCTCTGATACCACTTGTAACGATCCTGACTCAACCTTCGAAAATCGGCACCGAATACGACACTCATATTAAAATGCCGCAGATCTAAACATCAAATTTGACTCGTGCCGGAGCTTATAACACATTAAGTACAACACAGCGGAAGAAAATTAATGATACATTTGATATACAACATTTGATACAATATTCAGATACAATGATGATACAACAGAATGATACAATAGATATCCATACCATCAGAGATACAAGAAATAGCAACGGAAAACAATATCTTCACTAGAATACATCTCCAAGATGCAACTGCAAACTATCTCCAAACTAAAGATAGCTCGAACAACCATCAGGTTGCACCAACCAAAGCAAGGTCAGCCACCAATGCTGAAGTGTAGCAAATGCGATCCACGAATCCAAAAGGATTTGAAGGCTATCGAATCAATTCCTACTATTCGATTATCTGAAAAACCCAACTCTAGACTGCCCGTGTGGAAAATTGTGGGCACCTAGAGTTTAGGAAAGGAACAATAAACTCCAGGTCATTCATAGGACTGGTGTGAGTAAACAAAAATAGTTTTGTCTTTTAAAACAAACAACAAAAGCTTTTAAAGTAAATCCGCAATGCTTTTTGGAAAATGAAACTACCATAAGGCCTCCCGCCACATACACAATGCAAACGTAGAATTGGAGGAGATTTCTCCTTATGATAGTCAAAAATGCTTGATACACGAAAAACCATTTTGATATTATTATTAGTGCATAGTGGAAAACATTTTGAAAGTATAATATTAATCCGAGCCAGCATACAACATTTCGTTGTATGCCTACTATAGCTACCATGTTCAATAGCAGGTTACCGCCACATTCCATGGCAGGTTATACAACTAAAACCGTACAGGGCGCGTATTGTTTTGATTGGATTTCCAACAAATGGTTAGGCTAAGGAACTTCCTATTGCCACATGGGAACGCCTCTAAAGGGACGCCTCGAGAACCTACCCGGATCTCTGCTAACACAAGGCCGGTTACCCCCTTTTCGGGAAGTAAAACCTAAGATATGCCACCCCGGTCCTTTGGGACCTTTATACGAGGATCCTCTACACCAACAACATCACACAATGATATATATACTACAGTGCCCACATGAGTTAGTATCTGGGCTCCATACCATGATACTGCCCTTTTCCAGAAGGAATGGTCATACCCTAGGGGAGATACCCCTGAAACCTTGCCGCATCTTTCCTGGTTCGACCGTTACCGGTTTGTGAGGCTCGATGAGGTTTCATCCACAAAGCTACGCTTTACACAAAACCCATGCTTTGATCACAAATGATCATCAACACATAGCAGCAATTAGCATGCCACACTACCAAATTGGGAATGTATCACTAGTAACCATCAACTACATAACCTCTGAACTCATACGTCTCAGAGAAGGGTGTTAAGCTAAGAGAATGAATCTCTGCCACCAAACAGAAATGTATTTGATAGAAACTAGTTTTACATCTCAAAGTGTAATGTTAGACACACATCCATACAAGTCTGTTTCGGGTTCGAACAGAACCGAAGGCACTTTCGAAGAAGCCCTTGCAAATCCGGGTATTCACAATCCCGATCGGACTTCCCATCACTTATGGAATCTCTATACCGGTGCGACTCAGTGCAGAGACAATTGACGAGTTATCCTTTCGTTCTCGAGAATACCTGATCTTCACCACCGGTCTTCAAATGCTATCCATAATGACGTATTATTATTTGAAATGGGTTTTATGACACAAGGTCCTCTCCCGGCTAAACCGAATAATGAGCGCAAGATTTAAAAACATATGGATATAGGATTTTAGTTAAGTCACACTTATAATCCAAAACTTTTCTTTCAAATGGTTTAAAAAAATTACCATTTCAAATCTTTTTAAATAAATAGATTTATTTCACAAAGTTCACCATTTTCCAAAAAGGTTCATTCACGGCTTTTCAAAACAATTACATTTCAAATTGGATTAACTTATCCAATATTAAATTAAAGAGTTAATTCATAACATTCAAACCATTTCCAATTCAAATCTTTTATATGAAAGATATACCATTTAAAATCCTCTTAAATTTCAAAACAAGGTTTAATAATCTTTCACAAAGGTTAATTCATAGTTTTTCCAAACTATTTACAATTTCATTTCAAACATGAAATCTTTCGATACAAATTGGAAATCCTTTCTTTTATGAAAGCTATTATTATTTGAAATAAATAGTTTTCTTTTTGAGAAAAACTGATTATATTTACATAAGTTAAAACTATTCAAGTATAAAACTTGGATTTAAATTTAAATTTCCAAAACCATACTTTTAAATGGTTGAAAACCCATATAAACACCTTTATAACTTGTATAATCTTTTTAGACCATAATTTCCAAATCATTGAATTCAACTTCAAATATTGAATTCAAATTATTTAAATTTCAAGTTTTATGAAGTTATTTAAAATAACTTTTATTTTTTTGAAACTCATTTTCAAAAGCTTTCAATTCCAATTCCAAAACTATTTTGGATTCAAGAATTCAATCTTTAAAATTGTTAAAAATCTGTGACTTAGCAGATTTCCTCGTGCAATCCATATTTGTGTGTGTATGGTGTAATCCAGGGGTTTTACACAATAGTGCAACATCATAAATCATCACATCGATATCGATAAGCGGTATAATCTATAACGCTTACCGTTTATTTACAGATTCACAGATAAATAATATAAATTTATCGCGGATAAATAAATTACATTCATCATAGATCACACGAAAACAATTCATAGCACAAAGCATAACATATTCAGAAATATCAAACAGTTCGACAATCAATAGAATTCAAACATCTATAAGTAAACTCAATTAATTATCTGATTAATTTAAATCAGATAAGTCATCAATCATGGTTAATATTAATTAATTTCAAATCGTTTGATTAATTGTCCTTTAATCATTTATTAATTAAATTAATCAACCTTTAATTATTAAATAATTAACCTTTAATTATTCAATAAACCTTTAATTAATTTCCCTTAATTAATTCATTAATAAATTAATCAACGCTTAATTAATTACCATCTAATTAATTACAACAAGTGATTATCCCTAATCACTTAATCAACTTTAATTAATGAATTATTTTTTTACCAATGCTTAATTGACCTTAATTTGATTACACAAAGGAATTAGTTTTAATTTAATTACATAAGGTACTTAGCTTTAAAATTAATTACACAAAGAAATTAGCTTTAATTTAATTACACATGTAATTATCCATCAATTATTTTAAAACGTTTACTTTTCATCTTTGAAAACGAAATTATTATTATTTCATAAATTAAATTAAGACTTTAAAAAAAACAACCTTCAAAATTGAATCCTTGAGACTTGTTTAAAATCTTGTTTAACGGATTTACGTGAAAACTTATTTATAAATTCACTTTTAAAACTTTGTCAATTATGTTTGGAAACTTTTTTTTTCAAAACTTCCGTTACCATTTCTTTTGAAAACTAGTTGACATGTTTTAAAGAAAACTTCATTAACAAACCCTTTATTTTACATTGCTTTTAAATCTGGTTTTTATCGTTTCTTTAAAACCTAGAATACTTGTTTTAAGTTTAAACTGTTGTTATTTAAAACTGGGTACATAACTAAACAAACCCGAGGCATCATCGATCCCCTCTCGAGTACAACTTCGAGTCCACGCGATTAAAATCTCGAGACCATCCCGAGTTCCACTTCGTCTTCTCCAACTTCGCAACCTCCTTCAGATACAACCATACACATGCACCTGCATCGCCGGCCAAAGCTATTTCGACCATCGCCACGATCACCCAACATCCCCGTTGATTATTCTAAGCCTCACGACCAACTAGATCGAGGAATACAAACGCAAATCGAAAACGAACCCATCTTTCCAAACTCTGGAACCAACCCGACCAGAAAACCCACCATCGTTGATGATCTCGCCCAGGATCATCCACGCCTTCACGACCCAAGCTCCGTCTTGGTCTCCAGCTTCGATTCCTCCACTTGCGGTGGGGTCCGATCCACCTCTGACGTCACAACAAACTCAAAGACATCGTCGAATCAACCATCTCACAAAACCCTAAAATCATTCCCCTTGATCATCATGACGATGAAAATTTTTACGAGTATTTTTCCTGGAATCGCCAACATCCAAACTAACTCCACCCACGACCTCGAGGTCCAATCCTCCCCCGATCGCATGAATTCGACAGAAAACCCATCTTAGTTCAACTCATCAATTCTCGAGATTCCCAAATCTAAATTTTTTGATTTAACTTTAAAGATCATGACTTTTTATTGGGATTATGATTATGTAAGCGAATCAAATGATTAAGGAGATCGAATTTTTTATCATATGTTGAATTTCACTGTAAAATCTTTTCCCAGGTTAAAACTATGTTAAATTTATCTCAATTTTTTATATTTAGAAATTTGATTCTTGATTGAATGCACATGTTTTCTTCAGATCCTAAACTCTAACATGATTCGGAGCATAAAAATTCGAATTCTACATGAATTTAAACCTGTAAGTGTTTGGAACAGAATATATACGTTTGGAACCAGCATGCACACAACAACCCGGCATATCTACATACAGATAAGTTTAGCAACTAAGCAATATTTGCATAACAGATTCAGATATAAACCATACATCAGAGATAAGAACAGGTTTAAGAGGTTTGCTCACCTGAAAAGATTTTGAAACAGAGAACACTTTTTCTTTTGTTTTTTAAAAACCTGCAGATTTGTTCTGCCTTAACCCTGTTGCTTGCTTTTGTTGTTGAACTGAACTGTTTTAAGTTTGTAAATATAGCGATGTTCATTTTTTCTGGAATGCTAAGTTTTAGCTGAACGAAATGAAACAAAGAGTAGATGTAAATATATAGAGAGAAAGGTGTTTGCATAGGGAAGGTGTTTACTGGTGTAAGCCTTTCTTTTGGTCAGATTTTTTTTTCTTTGTTGACTAAAGATTTTTTTCCTTTTGTTCAGTTGGAGGCTGAAATGATTTCATTTTGGTTGCGCTGAGATGATAGTAATAAGTACATATGTTTCCATCTTAGTCTACATACTCATGCTATTTGATTTTTTTTTGTATGTAGATATTTTTTTTCTTTTGCTTTGCCTGTACATGTATTTCATAGGTTTACATACTCATCTCATTTGGCTTTTGTATGAAGTTGTTTTGTTTTATTATTTTCTTGCTTACATTCTTTTGTTTTTTATCTACTTGCTTGCCTAATTCATATACAATCCTATATGTATGTCATACGTTGTCTTTATAGTTTATCTTACCTTATATATTTATGTTTAACACAATTCTTGTTTTTACATTTTTATTATTTAATAAATACGTCTTCTTAATCATTATCATATACACATTATATAAAAGAAAATTCTTTTAAAACTAACTTCCCAAATCATTTTTCTAAGTCATTTATTTAAATTTTAAATTCAAATACAAATTCAATGTTCAAATTCAAATTCTAAAGTCAAATTCAAATTTACTCATATATATATGTACATATGTATTTCAAATTCAAATTAATTCCAAAATTTATTCGATACATTAACTATTAATTTAAAATTAATTCAAAATTAGGATCGTTACATCCTCTACTCGAAATCTATTCGTTGAAGTCATTAGCGTACAGAATATCCAAGGAGATTCAATGTGCAGACCATGCCATCATATTCTGTGAACATAGTCCCCCTACAACATCCCGTGAAGTACGAGTGGCATATGGATCCTGCCAGAGCGACAGATGCCATCAAATGCAGATGCTTTAAAAGAATAATGATCATGCGGTTTATGCAGTTACCACCCAGGTCCATCTCCTCGTCGGATAGACCAGATCAAAAGTTTTTCGAGCAATTCCGTATGCATGCGACTCACACCAAGGATTTGATTTCGTTATCCAATTTATTCCATATGCCAGGTGAGCCGCTCAAAGACTTCCTGGAGAGATTCAACATCATCATCACTGAAGTGAGCAATCCCGACGAGAATATCATACCGATAGCATTAATAAAGGGAATCAACCCCAAGACAGACTTTGGCGACTGGTAAGCTAAAGAGCCTTCTACGACCTTGGATCGTTTCTGTTAAAAAGTGTATCAATACCTAAGAAAGGAGGAGGTAGGGCAGACTAAGAGAAAGAACAATGCAGGCCAATTAGATGAAGGAATTCAAAGCGAGGGCAGCAATGAGGCCTTAGATGAGGACTCAGATTCTAAGAGACGACCCAGAATCTCCAAATTCGACTTATATACTCCTTTGAATGATTCAATCGATAACATCTACTTAGAGACTCATGACTCGGAGTAGTGCTAAAACCAGCCCCGAGACTGTGCGCTGAAAGCCAGTGGAAATTCCAGAAATGTTGTAAAGATACACACGATCATTACATTGACGAGCGCAAAAACCTCCGAGATGTGATCGGAAAGCTAATCTAGAACGGAAAGCTTCAATAATATGTGCAAGCGATGTAAAATGACGGGCAAGGAACACCCGATCAATAATGAAGTTTGATTATCAATTAGACCATCAACAATGAACTTCCAACCGTGAAGGGATGGGGCAAAGTGGAATAGAGAGCATACAACACTGCTTCACTTATCAATAAGATTTCTTTCCACTTTTAATTATGTTGTGAACTACGACCAACTAGAACTAAACTACTTCCAAACTAATGTGCACGTAAATGTGTATATTTTTACTTCCATATTTAATTGAATTTAATTAAGTAAATGGTCATATAGGGTATTTTAACATGTTTAAATCGAAATTTCAATTATCATATATTCATCTTCATATAGGGGTAAAATGGTCATTTTTGCATTTATTAATTTGAGAAAATTTATTTCGAAAATTTTATGTTATTCATAGGAATTTGAATTCAAATTACAAGTGGTTTCATAGAAACTATGCATGCACAAGAGGAAACAAATGATTGAAAAAGAAAATAATTCAAACCATGTATCATGGAGGGTCTCATCTGCCCACTTACCTTGATGTACAATTAGGATCTAATGCACATGCTAATGAATTTTAATGTTTCATACACATTTAAATGAAGGATTATCTCATGCTAATGATAACTTGGTGGCCACACTTTCTCAAGACAATTTTGGTAGTTCCTAAAAATATGATACATGTATAAATACCTCATATGTTCATGTAATTAAACTCTCAGTCTCCTTTGAGCCTCCTAAGCCTCCATTTTAGTTAGTTTAGTTTGAGGCTCAAAAATAAACAAAGTTCTTTTCTTTTCATGACTTCTTAGCCATTTTCTTCTTATGTAATTTTCCTATATGCAATTTTCCTATATGCAATTTTAATTCATGCTATTTTATTTCATGCTATTCCCTTTTATGTTAGTAGTGTAGTTTATTTCTTATGCAAGTAGATTAGCTCTCATTTTATTTTAATTTTCCCTTTTTTTCTTCTTGTTTTCATTTCATTTCGAATGCTATTTGTTGACATGGTAACAAATATAAGAAGCTAAACCCCTTCAATTTAGGGATAATAATGCTCTCTTAATCATGTAGATTCAACATTTTGATCATTTATATTCTCCTTTTGTGCTTACTGGAAACTTGCATCTTAATGTAAGTTTATTAATGAATTTGAGAGTCTATGACATTAATCACATATAGGCTATACTTACTCAAATAAATACAATTTACATCATCATCTAACTAACTGATTTTGGTAATGGAAGTGGATGTGGAATTAAAATTTGATGGTCTATATTTCTAATCAATAGTTGATAGATCTTGCTTAAAATAGATTTTATTTTCAAGTTCATTATCATTTTCATTAAAGTTAAAAAGTGGTTTAGTGGGTGTGTTATAGTTTGATAGTTTGTATTGGGCTAATTAATAGCATAATATGCCATACTTATGATAAACATATCAACTAAATTCACTAATGAGCAAAAAAGAAATCATAATATCATATATGTTGATTTATGTGATCTTGAGAAGGACGTTGCCTCTAAGTTGTCCTATACTCTCATATTTTTATCCATTTTCTTTTGCTAGTTTATTTACATTTTTTTAGCTTAAAAACATCTCAAAATCTTGGTTTAATTTGATTGAATAGAGTTTTAAATCTAAACAATTCCCTATGGATCGACCCATACTCGCTACGTACAAACATTGTATGCCGTGTGCTTGCGGTTATTTTTAATTTAAAATTTTATCGGCTATTTTCTAAACTAATAGGAAATTAGCCATCAAATACAAACGATGCAGGCGACAAAGTACTTAGAGTTATGCCCAAAACAATCCCCATAGTCCATAATTGGACCTTTGGAGTTTCATTAAGACGAGTGCGATTCAACCGCTCATCAGCTACCATATGCCCCTAACTTGGGGGCAAGGACTTGATAAGGAGGGCGGATGTGACTTGACCATCCACTTCCTACTTTGTGCTTCCATTCTGACAGAACATCCATGCCTCACTTAGAGCACAACAAGGTCGGAATCTAGCATAAATTGGACACAACTGACCATCCACTCATCAACTTACGCATTGGACTCCAATACCGGAGAAACACTTGGAGTGGATGCAACTCGACCATCTACTCCACAGCTCATGCTTGAAGTTCGCCAAAATACTTATGCCTCTCTCGAAGCTCAACAAGACTAAGGTCCAACTAAGGTGGGTGCGATTTGACCGTCAACACACTAACTCCTGCCTTGGACATAGGAGGCAGTCTGGGAACTCGAATAAAAGTAGGCATGACTAACTGTCTACTCTTAATCGCCACCCTCAACATGAGGACATGACTGCAGCTTTCGGTAGATGCAACTTCACCATCCACCCAATAATTCTATGCCTTAAGTTGCAACGAAGAGTACGAAGCAAACTGAACGAGACTTGACTATCCAAACTATGCATGGATGTGATCCGATCATCCATCGCTTACTCCCTTCCTTGATTTGAGAAGAGGAGCTACAATCACTAAGTGGACATGAATCGACCGTCTCACTTGCCAAGTTCTATCCTTAAGGCCAAGCACAGAATTCCATTCCATGAATGAATGTGATTCGACCATTCATTCGATAACTCTTACCTCAAATTGACAGGTGGAGAATAAATCAAAAATGGGTGCGACTGTCCAACCATCATATAAGTCTAGTTTCCAAAGCGTGGACCAAAGTATAAACACCAAAAGATGGACGCAGTCCAACTGTCCATCGATCAACTCTAGTTACCAAAGTGCGGAACATAGTATAAACACAAGAAGATAGACACGATTCGACCGTTCACCAACCAAAACTCCAGTCTTTAGAGCGTGTTGGGAGTATAAATACCACAAAAAAGTGGACGTAGTTCAACTATCCGCTCTCCATCTCTTCCTCCTAGCTTAGGGGCAAAGTCACAACTCAAATTTGATGCAATTCGACCATCCTCTCCCCTACTCGGGCATGGAGTTCTCCAAAACATTCATCACACTCCCTAGGCTCGGTAGAAGCAAGATCTAAATGAGTGTGGATGTAGTACGACTATCCATGCATCGACTTCTGCCTCAGATGCAAGAAGAAGTTTGAGAGCCCAAGTTTAAATCGGATACAACCCAACCATCCGCTAATCAGCTCCTTCCATCAATTCGATGTTAAGAACTCTAAGTAAGTGTGAACGTGATATGACTGACACTCATCGACTGTCGCCCCTGACATTAGGGTAGAAGAAATGACTAAGGAAAATGTGGTTCAACCATTTTTCAGAATAACTCTAAGCCCATAGAGTGTGGACTGGAGTATAAACACAAATTGGATGCGATTCGACCACCATCCAATAAACTTTTATCCCTAGAGTGCATATATGAGTATAAAAAATAGACGAGTGCAGTTAGACTACTCACTGTTCCATAAACTTTGACTCAATCTCGACAGGAGGAGTGTAAACATACTACAGATGAGATTGATCATCTCTGAACTAATTCTAACCCAAAGCTGGGGACAGGAGTATAAACCACTAAAAGCTGAATATGACATCGCATTATAGCTCAGGCTTGGTGTTCTTTACAACTTAAGGCAACGACTGCAAGGAGGCCTTAATACCAAACCAATCAGAATGACGTCCGAAGTTATGGGAATCGATTACATCATACTTCTAGATCGACGGGCAATATGTAACATGCCCTATTTTGAGGCCTGAAGCTAAGTGCTACAAATGCTGTAGTTATCCATAGTATTGAATTTCAGTGATAAAATAAGGTAATGCTAATAGTATCCATCATAACAGAAGCTCACATGGAAATGAAATAAAATCAACATAGATTTCAAAACAGCTTTTCTGATTACATTTTAAATTAATATTTCATATTCAATTAAATAATCTCAAAATGATTTCTAGGTTTTGATCAAATATAATTATTACATATTATGCCAAGAGCGACATGTAACGCCCCGAAAATTTTCGACTTTCGAAAATTCAACATCGACACTCACTTTATCGACTGTCGACAAATCGAAGGTCAAAAACCGGAATGTTATGGGTTTTAAAAAGAATTTAAGAAAAAGGAAGAAGAAAGAAGAGAGAAAATAGAGGGAAAAGATAGAGAAGAAAACAGAAAATAGGAAGAAGAGAAAATAGAAAGGAGAACAGAAAATTTTAAAATAGAAGAAAAAGAGAATAGAGAATGGAAAAAAAATAGAAAATAGAACGGAATAAAATAGAAGGAAAAGAGGATAGAACGGAACAGAAAACAACAGAACAACATCAGAATCTCACAATTCGCAGCGGAACGACATATAATAATAAATGAATAATCTTTAAACAAAGAACTATATCAGTTATTACATTACATTTCATTTCATTACATCATATCATCAGAGTGTACAACAATATACAACAACATAGTGCAGCGGAAAAAGGAATACTATATAGCTAGAAATACGCCATGTCATCCAGCTTGCCTCCAGCAATTCCAGAATATCCAGAATATCCTGATAAACCTTACTTTTGACTGCCCGTGTGGAAATTGGTGGGCATCCAGAGTTTAGGAAGGAAAACAATAAACTCCAAGTCAGTCATGTGACTGGTGTGAGAACTCAAAACAATTTATTTATCTTTAAAATCAAAATAGAGGAATATTTTTAAATTCAATTCGCAATGCTTTTAAAAATGGGACTACCATAAGGCCTCCCGCACACACACACAATGCAAACGCAGAATCGGAGGAGATTTCTCCTTATGATAGTCAAAGATGCTTGATACGCATTTAAAATAACATTTGATATTATTACTAGTGTATAGTGTAGGAAAAATTCATTTCGAAAGTAGAATATAAATCTTAGCCAACATACGACCATTATCGTATGCCTACTATAGCTACCATCTAAACAGTGGTGACCACCATAAGTAAATGGCAGGTTCTACAACTAATACCGTACAAGTTTCGTATTGGGAATTGGATTTCCAACGAATGATCAGGCCAAGGAACTTCCCATTGCCACATGAGAATGCCTCTGGATGGACATCCCCGAGAACCAAACCGGATCTCTACCAACACAAGGCCGGGTTACCCCTAACTGAGTAACAACTGACCGAATATGCCATCCCCCGGTCCTTTGGGACCTTTTAACCGAGCGCTCGTAATCAATTCACACAATCATAACAAAGTGTTTTCAACATGAGTAAGTATCTGGGCTCCATACCATGATACCACCCTTTTCCAGAAGGAAATGGACACATCCTAAAGGGTGCTACCCCTCATAACCTTGCTGCTTCTTTCCTGTTTTGACCATTCACGGGGTGTGAGGTTCGACGAAGTCACATCCACAAAAACATACTTTATACGAAAGCCATGCTTTGGGTCAAACAAATGATCAACACAATGATCACAAGGATAGACGATCAAATAAACGATCCTATCACAAATAATCAACACAATGATCATTTCAGCATCACTCAGCATGTCACATTACCAAATTGGGAATATATCGCTGATAACATTCAACTACATAACCTCTGAGCTCGTACGTCTCAGCGAAGGGTGTTAAGCTAAAAGAATAAATTCTTCGCCACCAACAGAAATATATTTGAAAGAAATCTGCTTTATATCTCAATTTGTAATGTCAGACATACAATCCATACAAGTCTGTTCCAGGCTCGAACAAAACCGAAGGCACTTCTTACGAAGCCCTTGCAATCCGGGTATTCACAATCCCGATCGAATTTCCCATCACTTAGGAGATCTCAATACCAGGAGCTACCCAGTGCAGAGACAATCGATAGGTCATCCTATCGCTTTCGCAAAAACTCGGTCTTCAACACCGATCTTCAATGCAATTCACAACGACGTATCACATATTCGGAATGGGTTATACGACCCCATGGTCCTTTCCCGATTAACCCGAATAGTGAGCGCTTATTCAAAAATAAGTGTGGCATTCAAATTCAAACAAATCACATCAAATACCCATTCAAAGGGAAATATTGATAGTCGGCTATTGAACTATCAATAGATATGCACACATCACCAGATTCCAAATAATTTTCCAAATTATTTATTTTCCAAAATATCTTTACAAGATATATAATTTCAACACTTCAAAAATAAATCAATATTTATTTTTAAACAAGTTTCCCCTTTCATTTATAAATTCCTTAGTGAATTTATAATCCAAAATATCTATGAATATTCGATTTCAATTATTCATTTGAATATTTCTTTTCAATTTATCTTCAAAAAGATAAATTCTCAAAATATTCACTTTATATTGGAAAACATTTCCATACTCATTTATTCATAAGTAATTCACAGATTTTATTTATTTTCAACACTTAGAAAATATTCAATATACTTAAATCGAATTAAGTATATATTTCATTCTTTAAGGAAATCATTCACTTAAACATATTTATTTGGGCCAAAACGAATGTTGCGTAAAACATCGTTACGACAACCCAAAATCACTAGTATAGGGATTCGAAATTAAAATAGATATATAAATCCCAATACTATACAAAACATTTCCTTTCGGAAATCATTTACTATAACAACAGTGTTATAGTCCACCATTTCCTTCTATTTCTCGAAAACGTCTATTTCAACAATGAATGTTGAAATCTATGGTTTCGAATCTCAACACCTTTTAAAACATCGTTAGATCGTTTTAAATTCTATTTAAAACATCACATTCAAACAATTTCTTTAACATATTATTCACTATTCAAAAACGTGAATATACTACGTTAACAAATTTCATCGATTCTATGCATTTTATTTCAAAGTATTATTCACTGTCTAAAAACGTGAATATAACTCCATAAATAAATTATAACAATTTTACTTATCAAAATAAGTCGTTTGCGGATTTATAAAACAACGTTTATAAATTCCATTTCTATTTATTTATAAAAACTTCCTTTTTATAAATTCCTTTATTAACCTATTCCAGTTTATAACTAAATTATAAACTAAACGTTCATATTATAAGTTAAATACTTATAAAATGATTTTTTTACAAAATCGTTCTTTTTAAGACTTTCCAAATTATAAATCTTATAACTTATAAGATCCATTTATTTAACCAATCTATTCTTCAAATAATTTCACCAAATTTATAAACTCACTATTTATAAATTTCATTTATAACTTCACAGTTTATATTCTATAAATTTCATTCATTTATGAAATTCATTTTCACTTCATTCAAACACTTATAAAAACTCGTTTTATAATGTCAATATTTTAATTTATAAATATCCATTTATAAATCTCTTAATATAAATCAATTTATATTATTCTTTAAAAACATCTTTAAATTCCTTTATAATTTCACCATTCTGATTTATAAAATAATCAAATTTTATAAATCTTATATTCAAACTTTTAATAATAAACTCAAAAATCCAGTTTAAACTATTTTATAAAATCATTGGTTCATATTTCTCAAAAATCAGCTTTTAACTATATTTCACAAAATCATAATTTTTATAACTTTAAAAATTATAACGTTTATTTATTTAAAACGGATCAAGTCCAAAAATATAGTATATTCTCAAAAATCACTTTAAAATCATTTTAAAATCCCAAAATCTGGGTCCAATGATGCTACACACCAAATAGTCAATCACGACTACTACGATATCATATATCAATATGAAAATCCATCAAATATCAAAATATCTGAAATCAAATAAAAACTGTTGAGGAATCCAGTTGGATCCCTCCAACCTGTTTTCCTGCATCCAAAAACATTAGCACAATACCAATTTCGCTCCAGTACGAAATTATCGCGGTATATGTTCTTATTAAATATTATCCGCTTAATAACGGCGCAATAGGTTCTCATCCGCTAAAAAAAATACGGGAAATCAACAACTGCAATATATACATATGCCAATATATGTATATTGATATTATATATAATACCAATTTCACTGTTTATGAAATATTCGCGGTATATGTTTTTATTAAATAACATCCGCTTACTAACGGCGTATAATGTCTATTTTAACAATCAATAGATAACAATCAACATTCAAACATGCATTCAAATATTTTAAATCTAACTATTTAAAATAAAATCGAAACTGATTCGATTGAGTGAGAAGTTCTCACCTTGGTTTTAAATTCCGTTTTAGCGATTTATTTCGAATAAAATTAAACGGACGTTTAATTTTACCCAAAATTCTCACTAACTCCAAACGACTCCAAACCAACTCCATCGCGTAGTGCTCGTCCATACGATTCCAACGCAAAAAATCTCGTCCGAAACGGACCTCGTATGAAAAAGATATGTATATTTGAACTTGCACGAATTTAAACTATATATAAATTTACTAATTTTAATTAAATTTTTAACCTAGCTAACATGGGCCGTGGGATCCATCACTGATGCATCATGACCGTGAAAAACATTATCTTCCCACACGCAATACCTCCTACAGCCGAACCCATCAACACGCACACACATCTCCAGATCGCGACCACCAAAGTTCGTCGAAATCCCATCACTTCACCACCACACGGTCGCCACCCCCCCCTAGCTACCCACGGCCAGAGGCCGCACGTCCCCAGTGCCCCCATTCTCTCGAAATTCGTGCCCAAAGCCGGCCACTTCAAACCCCGATTGCAGCCAATCCATAGCTCCGTTTCCAATCACAACCGTTGGATTGGTAGATCTCAGTGTGCTCCATAACTTTGTAGTTGAAAGATTCTTGTAAATGTTGATGGATGAAGAGAAAAGAGGAGAAGAAGTTGGGAACACTTCAGCCGTTCATGGGTGCTGGCGGCTAGGGTTTGTTAGGTTTTTTTTTTTTTTTTAATTTGTGAGGGAGAGAGGGCTATTTATAGAGTTTTGAACGAACACTATTCATCCGGAAATTCCGAACTCCGATTTAAGCGCCGAAACTAACGTACCTAGGGTTTATCCCGCGTTCCGGACACAATGGAACAGGTTTCGGAAGCTAATTCGGAAGTATGTGCGAGTTATGGCTGCAAACGCTCAATTTAAATTAAACCGATTTAAATCGATTTCTAGGCGTTTTAATTCGTACCGGACAAACGGTAAATCCAATTGACTTGAAATTTGAAACCTTACAATAATATCACATTACAGATCCGATGAAACTGGTTTCGTCGAAATCCGAGACTTTTTGAAAATGGCTATTTTGACTCGCCAAATTTAAATTAAAAATAATTCGATGCGTTTCGAGCTGCCACGATCAAACGATAACTCCGATTGACATGAAATTTGAAATCCGGTAATAACTAACTATTACGGATCCAATGGAACTGGTTTCGTTCAATTCTGAGACTGTTCAAAAATTGGCTATTTTCACTAGTCGATTTAAATATTAAAATATTCAATTTTCACAAATTAACTCTTAATTCGATTTTAAAAGTTCTAAAATATCATTCTAACTTCCATATGATAAAATAAAATTTTACAAATCATTTTCAATCATATTTAACTCTATTTTCAATTATTTTCATAATTTAACATATTAAATTATCGATTTAAAAATCCAATTAAATCCAATAATTCAAATAAAAATTTATTCGACTTATTAATTCACTTATTAATATTTATAATTAATTAAATATTCAAATTTTAATTAATATAAATTCTGGGTCGTTACAATCTTTCCCCCTTAAAAGAATTTCGTCCTCGAAATTAACAAGTAAGAAAAGTTACAGAATTTATTAATTTTTCCCAAAATCCATAGTTAAACTTCTTATAATAACTTTACTAAGTTTTTCAAATCATACTTAGTTATCCTTTCAAAAACAACTACTATTGTTTAACTTTCAATTTCAAAATCAAAGTTAAAGTTTTCACAATTTTCCAATTTTCTCAAAATTTTTCTAACGCCTTAAATTTTCGGAAAAATTCGCCATAGTCTCCTTTGCGCGGCTCGATCCGAAAAAAAATGACAGTATATATATCACAAATATACATCTCATCAAGTAATGAGGCATCCCGAAGGGAAAAAGTGTAAAAGTACGATATTTAATCCGAGATATGTACCTTATATTTTATTAGCAAGCATATACGGCTAATATAGCGCGAAAGCGAGCTCCAAATGCGAAGCAAACGCGATCCGCACCTACTAAACTCAACAAACAACATGAGAACATGCATATAGACAATAGTCTCAATATACAACATATATCTCCATAACAACTATTTATGTCACATAGCAAATGAAGTAAAAGCAATAAATGCAAACACCAACCAACTATCATTTTTATTTACTACTCATATTCATAAACATATTCATATAGTTTCACTTCTCATATATAAGTTTATTTCACAATTGTAAATCACTTTAATTATAATTTAACTCTTATAATTCTTTTGCTTATACAATTATTCTTTTATTTAGATTATTCAAACAACCTAACAATCAACTTATACATACTTTAATAATTCTGACAAATCATTTCTTTATATATAAAATATAATCAAGGTAAAATTATTTCGTTTACCCATTTTAAAACAATACTGTGTCGAATTGTTCTATTCAAGTGTTTAGAAACCCCTTCGGCATAGTCTTGCGGACCACGCTGACGAAAGTTCATATGCCACTCAATAAACCAATCATCACAATATAAAACAATTTTATATTCACTAACAAATACGCTCTCATAGCTATTATTACACTCAAATTCATTCTAGAGTACTACTGACTCTATCTCTAATGAGTTATACCCAACAGAACCATGGTTGTCGCTTAACCATAAGCTCTGATACCAAATGTAACGAGTCGCGCCAGTGGTCACAACCGGTAGGCTTTTCAACCATCCCAGCCCCACCGTGGCTTACACTGGTACCCCAGACCTTGCTTTTACGGCCAGCCTCTCGACTGTCTCAGGTTACACCTAACCAACCCCCTAAAAGAGGATGTGTGGGAGTAAGAGTCTCCCGTTCGCCACCTAACCGCGAAGCGAGAACCCCCATCACATAGCCCAAAGCTTAACAAGACTGGTGTGAGAACTCAAAACAGTTTATTTATCTTTAAAATCAAAATAGAGGAATATTTTTAAATTCAATTCGCAATGCTTTTAAAAATGGGACTACCATAAGGCCTCCCGCACACACACACAATGCAAACGCAGAATCGGAGGAGATTTCTCCTTATGATAGTCAAAGATGCTTGATACGCATTTAAAATAACATTTGATATTATTACTAGTGTATAGTGTAGGAAAAATTCATTTCGAAAGTAGAATATAAATCTTAGCCAACATACGACCATTATCGTATGCCTACTATAGCTACCATCTAAACAGTGGTGACCACCATAAGTAAATGGCAGGTTCTACAACTAATACCGTACAAGTTTCGTATTGGGAATTGGATTTCCAACGAATGATCAGGCCAAGGAACTTCCCATTGCCACATGAGAATGCCTCTGGATGGACATCCCCGAGAACCAAACCGGATCTCTACCAACACAAGGCCGGTTTACCCCTAACTGAGTAACAACTGACCGAATATGCCATCCCCCGGTCCTTTGGGACCTTTTAACCGAGCGCTCGTAATCAATTCACACAATCATAACAAAGTGTTTTCAACATGAGTAAGTATCTGGGCTCCATACCATGATACCACCCTTTTCCAGAAGGAAATGGACACATCCTAAAGGGTGCTACCCCTCATAACCTTGCTGCTTCTTTCCTGTTTTGACCATTCACGGGGTGTGAGGTTCGACGAAGTCACGTCCACAAAAACATACTTTATACAAAAGCCATGCTTTGGGTCAAACAAATGATCAACACAATGATCACAAGGATAGACGATCAAATAAATGATCCTATCACAAATAATCAACACAATGATCATTTCAGCATCACTCAGCATGTCACATTACCAAATTGGGAATATATCGCTGATAACATTCAACTACATAACCTCTGAGCTCGTACGTCTCAGCGAAGGGTGTTAAGCTAAAAGAATAAATTCTTCGCCACCAACATAAATATATTTGAAAGAAATCTGCTTTATATCTCAATTTGTAATGTCAGACATACAATCCATACAAGTCTGTTCCGGGCTCGAACAAAACCGAAGGCACTTCTTACGAAGCCCTTGCAATCCGGGTATTCACAATCCCGATCGAATTTCCCATCACTTAGGAGATCTCAATACCAGGAGCTACCCAGTGCAGAGACAATCGATAGGTCATCCTATCGCTTTCGCAAAAACTCGGTCTTCAACACCGATCTTCAATGCAATTCACAACGACGTATCACATATTCGGAATGGGTTATACGACCCCATGGTCCTTTCCCGGTTAACCCGAATAGTGAGCGCTTATTCAAAAATAAGTGTGGCATTCAAATTCAAACAAATCACATCAAATACCCATTCAAAGGGTAATATTGATAGTCGGCTATTGAACTATCAATAGATATGCACACATCACCAGATTCCAAATAATTTTCCAAATTATTTATTTTCCAAAATATCTTTACAAGATATATAATTTCAACACTTCAAAAATAAATCAATATTTATTTTTAAACAAGTTTCCCCTTTCATTTATAAATTCCTTAGTGAATTTATAATCCAAAATATCTATGAATATTCGATTTCAATTATTCATTTGAATATTTCTTTTCAATTTATCTTCAAAAAGATAAATTCTCAAAATATTCACTTTATATTGGAAAACATTTCCATACTCATTTATTCATAAGTAATTCACAGATTTTATTTATTTTCAACACTTAGAAAATATTCAATATACTTAAATCGAATTAAGTATATATTTCATTCTTTAAGGAAATCATTCACTTAAACATATTTATTTGGGCCAAAATGAATGTTGCGTAAAACATCGTTACGACAACCCAAAATCACTAGTATAGGGATTCGAAATTAAAATAGATATATAAATCCCAATACTATACAAAACATTTCCTTTCGGAAATCATTTACTATAACAACAGTGTTATAGTCCACCATTTCCTTCTATTTCTCGAAAATGTCTATTTCAACAATGAATGTTGAAATCTATGGTTTCGAATCTCAACACCTTTTAAAACATCGTTAGATCGTTTTAAATTCTATTTAAAACATCACATTCAAACAATTTCTTTAACATATTATTCACTATTCAAAAACGTGAATATACTACGTTAACAAATTTCATCAATTCTATGCATTTTATTTCAAAGTATTATTCACTGTCTAAAAACGTGAATATAACTCCATAAATAAATTATAACAATTTTACTTATCAAAATAAGTCGTTTGCGGATTTATAAAACAACGTTTATAAATTCCATTTCTATTTATTTATTAAAACTTCCTTTTTATAAATTCCGTTATTAACCTATTCCAGTTTATAACTAAATTATAAACTAAACGTTCATATTATAAGTTAAATACTTATAAAACGATTTTTTTACAAAATCGTTCTTTTTAAGACTTTCCAAATTATAAATCTTATAACTTATAAGATCCATTTATTTAACCAATCTATTCTTCAAATAATTTCACCAAATTTATAAACTCACTATTTATAAATTTCATTTATAACTTCACAGTTTATATTCTATAAATTTCATTTATTTATGAAATTCATTTTCACTTCATTCAAACACTTATAAAAACTCGTTTTATAATGTCAATATTTCAATTTATAAATATCCATTTATAAATCTCTTAATATAAATCAATTTATATTATTCTTTAAAAACATCTTTAAATTCCTTTATAATTTCACCATTCTGATTTATAAAATAATCAAATTTTATAAATCTTATATTCAAACTTTTAATAATAAACTCAAAAATCCAGTTTAAACTATTTTATAAAATCATTGGTTCATATTTCTCAAAAATCAGCTTTTAACTATATTTCACAAAATCATAATTTTTATAACTTTAAAAATTATAACGTTTATTTATTTAAAACGGATCAATTCCAAAAATATAGTATATTCTCAAAAATCACTTTAAAATCATTTTAAAATCCCAAAATCTGGGTCCAATGATGCTACACACCAAATAGTCAATCACGACTACTACGATATCATATATCAATATGAAAATCCATCAAATATCAAAATATCTGAAATCAAATAAAAACTGTTGAGGAATCCAGTTGGATCCCTCCAACCTGTTTTCCTGCATCCAAAAACATTAGCACAATACCAATTTCGCTCCAGTACGAAATTATCGCGGTATATGTTCTTATTAAATATTATCCGCTTAATAACGGCGCAATAGGGTCTCATCCGCTAAAAAAAATACGGGAAATCAACAACTGCAATATATACATATGCCAATATATATATATTGATATTATATATAATACCAATTTCACTGTTTATGAAATATTCGCGGTATATGTTTTTATTAAATAACATCCGCTTACTAACAGCGTATAATGTCTATTTTAACAATCAATAGATAACAATCAACATTCAAACATGCATTCAAATATTTTAAATCTAACTATTTAAAATAAAATCGAAACTGATTCGATTGAGTGAGAAGTTCTTACCTTGGTTTTAAATTCCGTTTTAGCGATTTATTTCGAATAAAATTAAACGGACGTTTAATTTTACCCAAAATTCTCACTAACTCCAAACGACTCCAAACCAACTCCATCGCGTAGTGCTCGTCCATACGATTCCAACGCAAAAAATCTCGTCCGAAACGGACCTCGTATGAAAAAGATATGTATATTTGAACTTGCACGAATTTAAACTATATATAAATTTACTAATTTTAATTAAATTTTTAACCTAGCTAACATGGGCCGTGGGATCCATCACTGATGCATCATGACCGTGAAAAACATTATCTTCCCACACGCAATACCTCCTACAGCCGAACCCATCAACACGCACACACATCTCCAGATCGCGACCACCAAAGTTCGTCGAAATCCCATCACTTCACCACCACACGGTCGCCACCCCCCCCTAGCTACCCACGGCCAGAGGCCGCACGTCCCCAGTGCCCCCATTCTCTCGAAATTCGTGCCCAAAGCCGGCCACTTCAAACCCCGATTGCAGCCAATCCATAGCTCCGTTTCCAATCACAACCGTTGGATTGGTAGATCTCAGTGTGCTCCATAACTTTGTAATTGAAAGATTCTTGTAAATGTTGATGGATGAAGAGAAAGGAGGAGAAAAAGTTGGGAACACTTCAGCCGTTCATGGGTGCTGGCGGCTAGGGTTTGTTAGTTTTTTTTTTTTTTTTTTTAATTTGTGAGGGAGAGAGGGCTATTTATAGAGTTTTGAACGAACACTATTCATCCGGAAATTCCGAACTCCGATTTAGGCGCCGAAACTGACGTACCTAGGGTTTATCCCGCGTTCCGGACACAATGGAACAGGTTTCGGAAGTATGTGCGAGTTATGGCTGCAAACGCTCAATTTAAATTAAACCGATTTAAATCGATTTCTAGGCGTTTTAATTCGTACCGGACAAACGGTAAATCCAATTGACTTGAAATTTGAAACCTTACAATAATATCACATTACGGATCCGATGAAACTGGTTTCGTCGAAATCCGATACTTTTTGAAAAATGGCTATTTTGACTCGCCAAATTTAAATTAAAAATAATTCGATGCGTTTCGAGCTGCCACGATCAAACGATAACTCCGATTGACATGAAATTTGAAATCCGGTAATAACTAACTATTACGGATCCAATGGAACTGGTTTCGTTCAATTCTGAGACTGTTCAAAAATTGGCTATTTTCACTAGTCGATTTAAATATTAAAATATTCAATTTTCACAAATTAACTCTTAATTCGATTTTAAAAGTTCTAAATATCATTCTAACTTCCATATGATAAAATAAAATTTTACAAATCATTTTCAATCATATTTAACTCTATTTTCAATTATTTTCATAATTTAACATATTAAATTATCGATTTAAAAATCCAATTAAATCCAATAATTCAAATAAAAATTTATTCGACTTATTAATTCACTTATTAATATTTATAATTAATTAAATATTCAAATTTTAATTAATATAAATTCTGGGTCGTTACACGACATATGAAGCGCCCCCTTAGATGATAAGAGTACTGATAGATGGACGTATCAGTCATAAATGCAACACATTAGAAATAATATTAATAACTCCTACAAAGACAGTTTTGCCTCCTGAACATCTTCGAAAGCTTATTTGTCCAACCCACAAAACTTGAAAAGTCCTTAACTCTCAATCTACATGAATTTAATTTTGAGCACCTAAGAGTTTATGGGGAAAACATAAACTTCGAGTCAAACATAAAGCTTGGTATGAACAATTCTATTACATTCTGGTTTACTGATATTAAGTGAGATCATGCCGCTTAACGGAATGGGTTTTCCCTCGCTAATATCCTTTTAAAATCATATCTTTTGCAAATCAAAAACCTGTAATCAAAATAGTTATAAAAATAATAGCTATAACGTATATGCATATAAATCAGGTAATCAATGGAAAATTTATTCGAACAACGTAGTTTTTTTAGGCTGGTTATTAACAATTGGCTGACTTGGGCCTATAGGACAAAATAAATATTCTAACTTCTATTAGATACAATATTGGATGATCTGCCCTTAATTTACTTCTCCTAGGGTCAACTGATCTTAATGGTTTTACAGTCTCACCAATAGCCTACCTCTACTCTGTGTATTCTTTTCTGTGTGTAAGATCATTTTAGTCTTATCTCTGACAAAGCCCTACACACTGGAATCTTGGAATTATGTTAGCTAGGGGCTAATATCTTAAAGTACAGGGTGGGACCCCACACCAGTCCTATCTAGTCTTCTGATATCTGAGTCATATACTTAGGGTTAATTACCCGATTCAATTTTCCTTGAAAACATTTCTTTCAAATTGATTTAACCTTTTTAAATCATACTTTAATTAGGAAAATATGCTCATTTCTTTACTCACCGTGGTATATGCTTTACACAAAACAATGTTGATGAAATCTAAATCAATGAGATTATCAATCCCTTTATAATAAGTTATAGCCCATTTTAACTTAGAAACTTTAGGCTATAAGGTAAAACAACAGCTTCGAAACCATTATTCAAAACCTAAAAACAATCCCTTTCAAAACCATGGAAAGCATCCCTTTCAAAATCATTGCTTAAAACCTTGGACATCCTCTTTTGAAGCCATTAAATATTTCTTCCGAAAGCATTGAAAACATTCCTTTAGAAACACTTAAAAACATACTTTCAAAACACTTAAAACATACCATTTGAAACACTTAAAACATACCTTTTGAAAGCATTGTGTTCAAGTAAGTATTCAGGGAAACATAGCTTCGAAACCATTTAGATGTATTTCTTTCGAAATAATTAGTTTCAACATGTAATATTACTATAAGTTCAAGGAAAACAGAAGCGAAAGCATCACTTTCGAAAGCATTGATCCCAAGTAAAAGAATTGGGGAAGAGAGCACTTCAAAACTACCCTTTCAAAACCATTGACTTCGAAACTGTTAGTAAAAGCAGCCAAGACACCCCTTTCGAAAGCATTGGAAGGCGGCTTCAATATTAAGAAGATGAAAGCCTTCCTTTCGAGTACATTATTTTAAGATTATAAAGAAAAGCAACCTCTAACTAATGCGAAAGGTATAATGCGGCAGCTAGGGTATCGAAGGGGTTCAAAAGCGGCAACCCTTTCGAAAACTACATTTAAAAACAAAGGCAATTTAATGGATTTGAAAGCAAATAAAAGTGGCTTCAACCCTTTCGAAAGCATACTTTCGACACCGTCCTTTCCTTCTTCCTTTCTCTAATACACTACGTACCAATTACTTTATACCATATGCAATGGTTTCGAATGGATGTATAAGGATTACTGGGTATGGTGACAGAAGCAAGCAATGAAAGTGGCGAAGTTGTAATTTGAAACAAAACTGATTTACTTTTGCTTTTTAAAGTAATTCCTTTTCATCTAACTTGCGTAATTTGCCAAAATATGATTGTTTTCCAATTGTTTGCCGAAATTCTTTCAAAAAAGGCTACCGAATTCAGCTTTAACAATTGAAGCATTTTAAGCAAATAAGCTCTTCTCCTTAATAAAATATTTAAATACATTTAACATACTTAAGTCCTCTAACTTAATTAACTTAATAACCATACTAGAACACATAGTAAAAATCTCCAAAAAATCATAATAATTCGCTTAAAATATGTTTTCTAACATATAAATTTTAGAGTCGAAAACATTATTTAATTGCCTTAGATAAATTAAACCCAAAATCAACTATTTTCTCACATTGAAAATTCGTAATAAATCTACAATCGCTTAGAAAATTATGAAACTTGAAACCCACTTCTAAAGTAAGGTTTTTGACCATATATCAAAAATGCAATTCCTTTGGCTGTCATTTAATTGGATTTTTTAATCCAAACATACAACAAAATCTATATTAAACCATATAAATCATCAACAAGAATATGGATTTGAAAGCTCCTTTTAAAACAAAGGAAAGTTAATGGATTCGAAAAATAATAAAAGTGGCTTCAGCCCTTTCGAAAGCATACTCTCCATACCTTCCCTTCCTTCCGCCTTTCTCCAATACACTACGTATCGATTGCTAGATACCATATGCATTGGTTTTGAATGGGTGTGAAAGGGTTACTGAGTATGGTGAATGAAGCAAGTAATGGAATTGGTGAAGTCGTAATTCGAAATAAAACTGATGTTTTTGCTTTTTAAAGTAATTCCTTTTCACCCAAGTTGCCTACTTTGCCAAAATATGATTGGTTGCCATTCTTTACCTGAATTCTTTTTAAAAAAAGGCTGTCCAATTTAGTATTTAACAATTGAAACATTTTAAGCAAATAAACCCTTCTCCTTAATAAAACATTTAAAATTCGACCCAAACTCCTATTCCAAATCGGACTAATGGAATTGTAATTGCTGCTACTACATCCCAAACTCCTATTCCTAATTTGACCATCTACGATGATATCATTCTGAATGTACAAGAAATCAGAACTGCCTCCCTTAACCTACAACCTATTCACTAGAAGCCTCTCCACCATCAACCTTCAACTTTATCCAATTCTGCCTCTCTCTCCTCTTTGTCAGTCTCCAACATTGCCATTTCACAATCTTCTGATCAATTCTCTGTTGACAATTCTACTTCCACAAAAAGGGAAAAAATCCAAGAAGAACAAAAAAGAGTCTAATCTGGATTTTAAAGAAAACCCATCTTGTGGCTCAACACCTATCATTCCTCAAACCAAGGTCATAAACTCCCCTATAACGAAGGGAAGCATGAATAAAAGCTCCACCAACCCCTTGTAGTTTCCTCCAAGATACACAACATTGGTGTTTGCAACATTAAAGGTGCATACAATGATGACAAGCTAAACCAAGTCAAAAGCTTAATCCAAACCCACTCTCTCAAACTAATTGCAATTCTTGAAACTAAGCTTAACTCTGCCTTAACTTCGAGAACTGCATACTAAATTTGTCCAGATGGAATCTGCCTAGTAACCTTGACCATGCTCCTTATGGTAGGATCATGGTTCTTCATGACCCTCTAATCTACTCCCTCCACCCTGTTCTTGCTTCCAAACAGTTTATTCACTTTCATGTAATTCATCACCCCACCAAATATTCCTTTTATGTCACTTTCGTTTATGCCGACAACAGTATTGCATCCAGGCAAGCTTTTCTTGACACACTGCCTTCTTTAAGCCAGAACACACACCCGTGGCTAGTGCTTGGGGACTTTAACTGCTGCCTCAGAACCATTGATTGACATGGTCGTGTTCCCATGTCTCTGAGAGAGATCAAACCCCTCAACAATGCCCTTCATGACTCTGAGTTAATTAAGATCCTGACATCCAGTGCTCAATTCACCTAGAATAACTATAGTAGACATGGTTTAAGAACTTTTAGTAAAATTGGCTTTTCATTTTGCAATCAATGCACCCTCAGCTCCTTTCCTACTATCCATAATCATATCCCTCTACCGTTGGTATCTGATCATTCCCCTTAGATTCTATCATTTGGAACTCCAACTATGAAAGTCAATTCGTCATTTAATATTTTAAAACTTGGTTGTATGATGATGATTTTTTAAGCATTGTTAAAAATGTCTGGACTAAACCTTTTTTTGGCAACCCAATGTTACTTTTGCCAAAGAAACTCAAAGCTTGTAAGGAGGAACTAAAGGTATGGTGTAGCGCTAAATATGGTAATGGCAGCACAATTTCTTCAACCATCAAAATCAAGCTAGAGGAAGTGCAAAAGCTCATGCTGAACTTCTCAGATGATCCAATCTATTATGCACCTAAAATTGAGCTTAATGTTGAGTATAGACAAGCCCTTTAGGTGGAAGATAACATGATCAAGGAGAAAACTCGGCTCAAATGGGAATTAGATAGTGACAGAAATTCTGCTTTTTACCATGCTATCGGTAAGGCTAAACACTTTAGTGATAACATTTTATCTATACGTGATCAAGATGGTATTCTACATTGTTCTGCTGAGAAGATCAATTAAAGTTTTCTTTCTTATTTCAAAAAACTCCTCCACAACAGTAAAAACTTTCCCCCTTAACTTGATATCATAGATAATTATGATCTTCCTGCTCTTTCAAGTAATGATAAGAATTCTCTATCTTCGAATATAACTGACTCTGAAATTAAACAAGCATTCTTTGATATGAATAGGAACTCATATGGAGGGCCTAATGGATACAATATCTTTTTCTTCATTGCATGTTGGGACTTTATACAGTTTAATTTGTGCAAAGCAAAAGATAATTTCTTCAATAAATGTATTATACTAAGTTCTATGAATGCCACTAAAATTGCACTGATTCCTAAGGTTAAGCATGTTAATTCAGTTGCTTCCTTCAGACCGATCTCCTGCTGTAATATTGTATGCAAAGTTATTGCTAAAATTATAGCTACTGGGCTTAAGTCTATCTTCCCAAGCATTATATCTCCTAATCAAGTTTCCTTCTTTCCAACCAGGTCAATATTGAGTAATGTGCTATTGACACATGAACTCCTTAAAGGTTATGCAAGATCTACTGTCTCCCCCAGAGCCGTGGTGAGGCTTGACATAATGAAAGCGTTTGATACAATCAACTGGGACTCTATTATCAGTCTTAGCTAAAATGACTTTTCCTATGCAATTTTTTGATTGGATACATGCTTTCATTTCCACTGCCCGGTTTTCGATTTCGTCAATGGTAGCCCCATTGGATATTTTAAAAGTAGCCAGGGTATTCGGCAAGGTGACCTTATGTCTTCTTACTTATTCATAAGCATAATGGAGATATTGACCCAAATGCTCAATAGACATGTTGAGGCAGGCAATATCATTCTACATCCTAAATGTAAGGACACTAGGATTGTGAGTCTCATGTTTGCTAATGATCTAGTAGTTTTCACTAAGCCTACTATGTAATCTATATTATGTATCATGAATGTTCTCAACGAATTCCATCAATTAACGGGTCTTAAGATCAACTTGTCAAAGTGTGCAATTCTTACTACTGGCATCTCTCTACAACTTCGCAATGAAATTCTCAATGTTAACTCTTTGCAACTTAATCAGGATTCCATGTCTTATCTGGGAATTCCTTTGGCCACATCAAGAATAACAAAAGTACAATGTATGCTTATGTATGAACACATCATGGCTGTCTTTAACACATAGACGAACTTGGTCCTATCTCAAGCTAGGAGACTGATATTAGTTAAATATATGATTTTTTCTATGGTTGATTATTGGTTAAGGACTTTTGTCTTGACCATTAAACTATTAAAAATGATTAGAAGTTCCATGATGCAATTTTTTTGGTTCTGGAAGTGTTTTCTCACCAAAATTAGCTCCTTGCTCTTACAAGAAACTTGAACTCCCAAGGCAGAAAGGTAGTCTCGGTCTTAAGAATCTTCTTACCTGGAATCAGGCAGTGTTTTATAGACATATTGATGATGTATTATGTAACAAAGAAAGCTCTTAGGTTTAGTGGACCCTCAATCACAACTTGGGGGGAAACAAATTCTGGATCATGGATATACCATAGCATTATAGCTGGACATGGTGTAGTATTCTCAAACTAAGGCCGTTGATTTTACCTCGTGTTCGATACGGTGTTGCAATGGGAGGCATTTTTGGCTTTTGGGGTGATTCATGGATCAAGCGTGGATTAATTCTTCGCAGTGTTTTGTCCTATCAGCAGTTGATGCAGTCTAGAATTGGGATCAATGCAAAGGCATATGATTATGTTCATGATGACCACATTTTATTCCCATATAGTTCTAACCATATTTTAAGATAGTTATGGTTAAGTCTATAGCAAATCAAAATTAAGACGGTAGATAAGGACATGGCATTATGGTCTAATAGAGAGGTGCAGAGTACTACTCTTTGACGTGCAATGACATTTTTCCTAACTTCAGTTGGAACCAGAGAGTTTGGTTAAAACATAACAACGAGAGAGAAAATCTGATACTTTGGAAAGTCATTGACAATGCTATTCACACTAAAACCAATCTTCATGCTAAAGGATATGTTGTTCCTGTTGGTCGCATTTTTTGTGCTAATGCAACCGAAGACAACCTCTATATATTTTTTAGTTGCTAGTATGTCCACATTCTTTGGACTTACATCATGTCAAAAACTGGAAGACAGAGCCACTCGAGAAATTGTGCTCAGGAATGGCTCTTAATTTTTAAAGCTACTGGATGGAGATGTTTAGAGTCCTTTGTCCTTCCCTTTGATCTCAAAAAATTTGTCAAGTTGGTATAGTACCAGCGCAACTATGCTGTATTTCATAAGAACTATAAAAATGAAGTACAGATGAAGCATTTTCTTTTGCATGAAATAAGGGATGGCATGGAGCTAAGTGCTTTTGATTTCCCTACCAATGTTATTCAGGGATTTGCGTGATCTTCTATCCTTCATGTTATGTGCTTCTGTTTGTGGTGTCCTTTTCTTTTTTCTTTTCTCCTTTTCCTTTGCTTTGTTGTAGTGCATGTTTATCTTGCCTTTTGTTTTGCATTTGTCCTCTTTTGCTTGGGCAGTTGCTTTTTTTTCCTTTATGTCTTCTTGATCCCTATAAGTCTTGTTTGTTTATTTCTTTCCTTTACTGCAGTAAAACTAGTAGGGGTCCAGTTATCCCCACTGGCTTTGCCAAAAAAAACATTTAAGTCCTTTAGCTTAATTAATTTGATAACCATCGTAAAACACTTAGGAAAGATCCCTAAAAATCATAATAATTCGCTTTAAATATGTTTTGTAACATTAATAATTTTCAGACCCAAAAACACTATTTAATTGCCTTAGATAAATTAAACCAAAAATTAACTTTTTTCTCACATAGAAAATTCATAATAAATCCACAATCACTTAAAAAATCATGAAACTTGAAACATACTTCTAAAATAATTTTTTGACCATTTATTGAAAAAGCAAGGTAGTTGGATATCATTTGATAGGTTTTCTAGTCCAAAAATACAATAAAATCTATATTAAATTGTATAAATCATTAACAAACATATACATATATATATATATATATGTATGTATGTATGTATGTATGTATGTATGTATGTATGTATGTATATGTATGTATGTATATATATGTATGTAGGTATATGTATATATATCCATTCAACAAATTTAACATAGCATATTACTTGCGAACATAGTTCAGATCTAACTTGAATCCGAAATCGTTACCAAAAGTGAGCTGTAAACTAATTATTCACCTTAGTTTGGTTAAGAATGTTGAGTTTTGGATCAAGGTTGATTTCCTAAGCTCTTGATCTTGAATCTCCTAGCTTTAGTCTTTAGTTCCCTTCTCTTTGATAACCGACCTCACTCCTTAGGTTTTAGTTTGCTTTGTAGATGCAAATGAATGAATGAAGTGGAAAATGAGAGGGTTTAAGATATGAAATAAGTCTCTTCCTATTTTGCCTTCTAATTTTCCTCCTCCTTACTTATTCTAGTTCATTCATAAGGCATGACTGAAGTTTAATTATCAAATCTCAACCTCTTAACCCTCTACATTATTTCATTTAATTTATCTAATTAAATGTCTAAATAATGTAAATTAAAATTAGGGTAATTACTGACTCTCTTCCTTAAAGAATTTCGTCCTCCAAATTACGATAAGGTATGTGTAATAATAAGACATAAAGGTAAAACATAACATCAAATAAGTCGGGATATCCATCTCTAATCTTGCTCCCGGTTTTCCAAGTATAGTCTCTCTCGTCGTCACTCCACTGGACTTTAGCTAATCTGACTATCTTGTTCCTTTTCTCTTCTCATCTCTCACAACAATACGAACTAGTTTTCTAATTATAGTCATATCAGGTTCCAGTACTAGATCCTCCAACATAGTCGGTGTAATAGTATTCTTTGGACCTCGAATATGCTTCTTTAATGAGAAATATGGAAAACATTGTGGATTCCTCCCAAACTATTTGGTAACTCTACTCTATACGCGGGTTTCCTGATCCTTTCTATAGTAGGAAAAGATCCACCGAATCCTGGTGCCAATTTTCGTGATTTTCTAAATCTGATCACTCCTTTCTTTGGTGATACATTTACAAAAACATGATCTCCTACTGTGAAATCTATGCCTTTCCGTCTTTTATTAGCATAACTCTTCTGCCTAGACAGAGCTTCTTTTATCCTAGCCCGAATTAACTCAATCTTTTCTGCATTTTCTTTAACCAAATTCGAACCAGGAATTAATCTATCCCCGATCTCTAACCAACAAATGGAGATTTGCATGGACTTCCATACAAAGCTTCAAATGGTGCCATCCTTATACTAGTTTGATATCTGTTGCTTTATGAAAACTCGACTAACTGTAGACGGTCTTTCCATGATCCTTCTAAATCTAGCGCAAAATCTCTTAACAAATCCTCCAAGACTTTGTTAACTCTCTTCCTTTGCCTTTCTATTTATGAATGGTAAGAAGTACTCATATTAAGCTTGGTACCTAAGGCATCCTGTATACTCTTCCAGAATTGACTAGTAGATAAGGAATCTCCATCACTTACTATACTACTAGGAATTCCATGCAGTCTAACTATATTCTTCATGAATAATTTAGCTAAATCTGGTGCTGTCTTGGTTGACTTAACGGGTATAAAGTGTGCACTCTTAGTCAATCTATCCATTATAACCCAAATACTCTCATTTTTTCTATTCGACCTTGGCAACCGGTCAATGTAATCCATTGAGATAGAATCCCATTTTCAAACTGGAATATTTAAAAGCTGGAGTAACCTACTCTATTTCTAATGTTCGACTTTGTCCTATTAACAGTTCAACACTGCCTCACCCATAAAATGACATCTCTCTTCATATCTTTCCAGTAGAAACTCTTTTTCATATCATGATACATTTTAGTTCCTCCTAGATGGATCGTGAACTTCGAACGATGGTATTCCCTAAGGACCTCTTTCCTTAGGCTTTCTACATTCAAGAGACACAATTGTCCCTTCTCTCTCAACCACCCTCTCTGGTCAAGACTAAATCCTTCAAATCATTAATCTTGATCCTGGCCTCTAGCCTTCTAATCTTCTCAGCTAATGCCGGGTCATCTTTTTGCTTAGATGCAATCCTTGCGATCATCATCGGTCGAACTTCTAAACATGATAACAAGGCGGTTTCTCGACTAGAACTAGCCTCTGATCTCCATTGTACTCTGCATGTAGTCAATGCTTCTAAATCTTTCCACCCAGCTATCTTGCCGATACTGCTTTCTGATGTTTTTAAGCTAAGTGCATCTGCAACCTTATTTCATTTTTTTGGTGTGTATTCATACCAAAGTCGTATGCAACTATGAACTCTAACAATCTCTACTATCTCATATTCAACTCTGAGAGAATAAATATGTTAGTGACTTATGATCCGTAAACAAATCGAATCTTTCTTCCAAAAGGTAACTTCTCCACACCTTCAATGCAAAAATAACCGCTACTAATTCCTAATCATGAGTTAAATATCTAACTCCATGTGGTCTGAGCTGTTGAGAAGCATAGGCAATCACTTTACCTCTCCGCATTAACACAACTCCTAATCATGTTCCATATGCGTCCGTGTATACTACTAATTTTTGATTCCCCTGTAGAACAACTAAAATAGGTGCATTAGTCAATAAATGTTTCAGTTTCTGAAATACCTCCTCACACTTATTCGTCCAAACAAACTTATCGTTTTTTCGAGTTAGCTTAGTCATCGGCGGGGCTATCTGTGAGACATCCTTAATGAATTTCCGGTAGTAGCCAGCTAATCTAAGAAAACTCTTTATCTCAGTCATAGTCTTGGTCTCTTTCGATTATTCACTGCCTCGATCTTAGTCGGATCTACTAACAGTCCTTTCCCTAAGACTACATGACCAAGAAACTTCACTTTCTTTTTCTAAAAGTGATACTTCGAAAAATTTGCCTTCAACTGATGTTGTCTTAGCGTCTCAAGCATTATCCTAATACGAACTTCATTATCTCTTTCTTCCTTGGAATATATCAATATGTCGTTTATGAATACTAATACAAATCTACCAGTTGCTCCTGGAAGATTCTATTCGTCAAGTCCATGAAAAATGCTGGTGCATTAGTTAGACCAAACAACATCACTAACCATTCATATAATCCATATCTGGTCCTAAGCACGGCCAAAGGACTATCCTCTACTACTCTATGTTAATGGAACCCTATTTCCAAATTCAATTGAGAATATACTTTGGCTCCTCTCAACTGGTCAAAATGATCATCAATCCTAGGTCACGGATATCGGTCCTTTATTGTCTTCTCATTCAGCTTACGATAATTGATACACAACTTCAACAATTCGTTCGGTTCTTAACAAATACTGTGGCTGCCCTCTAAGGAGTACTGCTTGGTCTGATAAAATTATTACCTTCTAAATTCACCAGCCACACCTTTAACTCCTTCATCTCAGTAGGCGTCATTCTACTTGGCGGTCTACTCACAGGTTCAGCTTCTAGTACTAAATCTATCCGAAACTCAATGGGTCATTTCAACAGTAGTCCTATCATGGGCTTAAAGACAACTGCGAATTATCTAACAACGAAAACTCAATTCAGCTCATCTTCTTTGTCTATAACGCCCAACAAAGTGCAATAACTAAGTTCGGGTTTTCTACAGTTCATATAATCTGATCACTACAACTATAGTCTCTAAGTGATTTTTCCTATCATGGTAAAATATCCTAGCATCATACGTATTTAACCAATCCATATCCAAAATAATTTCGAACCCTACAAAATCAAATACATGCAAACCGTAAGCAAATATATGACCCACCAATTCAAGCTCTAAGAGATTACATCTCATCCGAAGAGTCACATACCTTCCCGTCGGATTCCTAACCCTTAAGAATGTAACTAGGTATGAAGGTTCTTGGTTAAGCTCATTCACAAATTAATGAGATATAAAAGAATAAGATGCACCAGTATCAAATAAAACTCTAACTCACACGCCCTAAATAAAAAACATAACTCCCAACACAGCTTTTCCTTTCCCCTCTGCTATTGGTGTTGAGGTAGTTGGTTCCAATGCAAACACTTTGCCCTTTCCATCCTTGGCTGGTTTTTGCACTGGTTCTTATAATGTCCAATCTGATCACAATTGAAACATTTGATATTCTTCTTCCCGATCACCTTCTTTTCATCTCTAGGGCGGCATTCATTAGCAAAATGCCCTTTCCTATCACACTTGTAGTAAACAACTTTTGTCTTTCCTTCTTGGCAGTTCCACTCTTCTAAACTCCCTTCTAATGTAGAAACTTTCTATTCTGGTTCCACCTACCTTGAGTTTTCACTACTTTGTTACCATTAAAGAAAGTGAGCATCTCCTCATTCCTCAAAGCCATTTCAATAACTACATTACAAGGGTCCCTATTATGTGGTATAGTTACTCTAGCAAGCTCAGGTCTTAATCCATGGATGAACTTCTCATTCCTTTTTATAACTGTATCAACCACAGCATATATGTACCTCAATATTTCCTTAAATCTAGTAGTGTACTCAAGCATTGCCATGTCTCCCTGCACCAACTCGGCAAACTTCCTGAGTAGAGTTGACTTGGAGATGTCTAACATGAATCTTTCCTCAAACTTCCTTCTGAATTTTGCCTAAGTTATAGCCTCTTCAGCTACTCTTACAGTAGCACTGCTCCACCAGTATAGTGCTGCTCCTTGGAACTAATTGGATGCCAATCTCCTTTTCTGCTCATTGTTGAGTCCTAAATCAGCAAATATCCTCTCATAATGAAGCCACCAATTCTCCACTTCAATTGCGTCTTGAGTGCCGATAAACGACTTTCCTCCAAGCCTAGCATAGTCTCTGCTCAATACTACATAATTATTGACCACTGGAGCTTTCTAATTTCCTTCTTCAACATTTCCTCCAACTAATCCCACAGCAGCTCCAGCTTGCTTCATGTTGACAAAGAACCGATACGTAGCTCCCATATCAACTTGCGATGCTCCAACGTCTACATTAGAGGATCATACCCGACCTGGATTCCTTTTAGTGTTCGATCTGACATTTCGATTAGTTGTCATGCTTCCTCCACCAAGGGTAAATCTTCCTTTACTAGCATCCATATCTTACTTCCTTAAAATCTACATTCGATTCCTTGTAAGATATAAAAGAATAGCCTAAGAGAGATGATAGAATAGAGATAAAGCGTATACTTTTATACAGTGAATACAAGTACATTACTATAACATTATCCCATACCCTAATCTTTTCGCTAAAACTTTAGGATCATTTTTTCAAAAATAATTTTAAGTTTAAAATTTTCTTTTAAGTTTCCATAAACGTATGATCTGATACCAAGTTGTTAAATGCCCTATTTCGAGGCCTGAAGCTAAGCGCTACAAATGTTGTAGTCATCTATAGTATTAACTTCCGGTAGCAAAATACAGTATTATTAATGGTATCCATAATATCAGAAGCACGTGAATATGAAAAAAAATCAACATAGGTTTCAAAACAGCTTTTTTGATTACATTTCAAATAATATTTCATATTCAATTACATAATTCTAAACAATTCTCGAGTTTTGATGAAATATAATTATTATAAATTATGCTAGGTGCGACATACGAACATGCCCCATGGATGATCTAAGTACTAGGTATATAGACATATCAGTCATAAATACATCACAGCAAAATAATACTAAATACTTCTACGTAGCTAGCTTTGCCTCCTGCATGTCTTTGAGAGCTTATTTGTCCAACCTACTAAACTTGAAAACTCCTTAACTATCTATCTACTCAAATTTAATTTTGGGCACCCAAGATTTTAAGGGAAAAACCTAAACTTTGAGTCAGATATAAAGCCCGATGCGAATAATCCTGTTACATCTTGGTTTACTGATATTAAGTAAGACACCGCTTATTAGAATGGGTTTCCCCTCACTAATATCCTCTTAAAATCGTATCTTTTGCAAATCAAAATCTAGCAATCAAACTGATAATAACAAACATAGAAATAACATATATGCATAAAATCAGGTAATCAACAATGTAGTTTTATCAGGCTGACTATTAGCCACCAGCCGACTCAAGCCTACCAGACATAATAAATATTCTAACTTCTGTTAAATACAATACTGGACGATCTGTCCTTAAGTTACTTCTCTTAGGGTCAACTGATCCTAATGGCTCTATGGGCTTACCAGTAACCTACCTCTACTCTGTGTATTCCTTTCTACGTGTAACATCATTTAAATCTTACTTGTGATAAAGCCCTACACACTGGAATTTTGGACTTATATTAGCTAGGGCTACTAGCTAAAGTATAGGACACGACCCCAAACCAGTCCTATCTAGTCTTCTAATATCCGAGTCATATACTTATGGTTAATTGCCCTACTCAATTTTCTTTGAAAATATTTCTTTTAAATTGATTAACCCTTTTAAATCATACTTTAACAAGGAAAATATTCTCATTGCTTTACTCACCATGGTATATGCTTTACACAAAACAATGTTGATGAAATCTAAATCAATGGGATTATCTATCCTTTAAAAAAAAGTTAAAGCCGCTTTTTAACTAAGAAAACTTTAGGCTATAAAGTCAAAACACAACCTTCAAAATCATTGTTTAAAACCTAAAACAAACCCCTTCGAAATCATGGAAAGCATCCCTTTCGAAATAATTCCTTAAAACTTTAGACATCCTCTTTCGAATTCATTAAACATATTTTCGAAAGCATTGGAAACATTGCTTTAGAAACACTTAAAAACATGCCATTCGAAACGCTTAAAACATTCCTTTCAAAACACTTAAAACATACCTTTCGAAACACTTAAAACATACCTTTCGAAAGCTTTGGGTTCAAGTAAGCATTTACGAAAACATAGCTTCAAAACCATTTAGAAGTATTTCTTTTGAAATCATTAGGTTTAACGTTTGATATAACTATAGGATCAAAGAAAACATAAGAGAAAGCATCATTTTCGAAAGAATTGATCTCAAGTAAAAGAATCGAGGAAGAGAGCACATCGAAACTACCTTTTCGAAACCATTGCATTCGAAACTATTAGTAAAAGTGGCTAAGGCACCCCTTTGGAAAGCATTGGGAAGGAGGCTTCAATATTAAGAAGACGAACCCTTCCTTTCGAATATATTGTTTTAAGGTTATAAGGAAAAGCGGCCTCTAACAAATACGAAAGGTATAGATGCAGCAGCTAGGGTATCAAAGGGGTTCAAAAGTAGCAACACTTTCGAAAGCTTCTTTTAAAAGCAAAGGTAAGTAATTTAACGGATTCAGAAGCTAATAAAAGTGGCTTCGACCCTTTCAAAAGCATACTTTCGGCACCGTTCTTTCCTTCAGCCTTTCTCCAACACACTACTTACCAGTTGCTTTATACCATATGCATTGATTTCGAATGGGTACGAAAGGGTTACTAGGTATGGTGATGGAAGCACGCAATGGAAGTTGCGAAGTTATAATATGAAATAAAACTGATTTTTTTTGCTTTTTATAGCAAATCCTTTTCACCTAACTTGCACAATTTTCCAGAATATGATTGGTTGCTAATTCTTTATCGAAATTCTTTTCAAAAAAGGATGCCGAATTCAACATTTGACAATTGAAACGTTTTAAGCAAATAAGCTCTTCTCCTTAATAAAATATTTAAAACATTTAAGTCTTCTAAATTAATTAATTTAATAACCATAATAGAACACTTAGGAAAAATCTCCAAAAATCATAATAATTCGCTTGAAATATGTTTTCTAACATATATAAATTTCAGACCAGAAAACATAATTTAATTGCCTTAAATAAATTGAACTTAAAATTAACTATTATCTCTCATAGAAAATTCATAATAAATCAACAATCACTTAGTAAATTGTGAAACTTGAAACCGACTTCTAAAATAATGTTTTTAACTATATATATCAAAAAAGCAATTCATTTTGGATGTCATTTGATTGGTTTTCTAATCCATACATACAAAAAAATCTATATTAAATCGTATAAATCATAATCAAGCATATATATATATATATATATATCCATTTTAACAAACATAACATGGCATATTATTTGCAAATTGTAACGTCCCGCCTTTTCGCACGATTTAAAACGACACACGTGCCGATTCAAACCATCCGGAAGGGCGGATTGTTATGGGGTAAATAAGAAAAATAGAGAAGAAATAAACCAAAACAGAATCTCACAGTGGAAGGATAAAATATAATAATAAAATATACAGTTTATAAAACTGTTTACAAAACATTTGATTCTTCTTTATACAATTAAATATCAGAGTTCACATACCAATAATATCAATGCAGCGGAATACAGTGTGAGTGTAGTGCAATACTATAAATAATAATAATACAAATCTTCGTCTTCGTCCTCCAGATCTAAATCTCCAAATCCTGAAACGCTCGGACTGACCCGAGCGAATTTGAAAAGCCAAAAACACTCGAGTCAGAACTAAAAGATCTTATGTAAGTTAAATTTACAGAAATAAATATGAGTGCAGTAACTCAAGAGATGCTCGGGATTTACATCTCCTAAGGATCCGTTAAAGTATTTACTATGTAGTATATTGCGCTATTATAATAGTGTCTATTTATAAAATAAACTTACTTTTAAATAGCATTAAGGCTTTACATTTTCCACCTTAACACGTAATAGTCCCAGTAGTCCATCCAATATCATAGTCCCTCCTGATCGGGAAGCCACCAGAGGATACCACACGGGCTACGGGAGAAATCCAAACTCGTACAAGGCGCTATAGGGTAGGTGACACGGCACAACTAGGCAATGCCAGGGTAGATATACCAATTGCTACTCGGGATGATGGTAACGCATAGCTACAGCTACCGCCCACCTCGAACAAACACCCCCAAAATCAAAGAAATCAATAGTGGCCACCGAATCAATCCAAAGTCAGAGTATAATATCGAAGGAGTGCGTTCGATCAGAGGAATGACCTCATTGGCCCGAGAATCGCTCCTGTTTTAGCCACCTTATGCCAACTCACGGGAGTTGGGTCCACGTATTTACCTTACAGGCAACGCCGCCACCAACCTACTTCATTCTGGAATCTCCACCGCGTACATGGTTAGTCAAAGTGGTTTTCGGTATCGACAGAGAGTATGTCCATATCCGATCCCGGTCTCTTTGCCAACCAATCGTTATTATAACACCGCGGTCATTTTAAAAAATATAGTTTATACTTTAAAACCAAATAAACATTTTCATTTCAAAACTATGAATACGATGTCAATTTAAAGCCCAAAACAATATGATATCCTTTTCTCAAATATAATTCTTTTCCAAAATCATACTGCTGTAAATTTTAAAATATCTGGAAACCAAATATTTGAGTTATACTTCAAAGCATAATATTTCGAAATTCATAATTTAAAACCATAACTTCTAAAACTTATATGGTTCGGATAGTCAATGGTATATAGAATAAATGGTTTAACTTTAAGGTTACTTTGTAAAGAAATTATTTCCAGGGCTTTACAAATATACTTCTTTATTTAAAGTCTAAACCAAATTTAAATATCACTTTCAAGTTCCAAAACCACTTCAATTTCTATTTATACATATATATCCATTTGGAGTATTAATATTTCAAAACTAAAGTTGGAATTTATTCTTTCAACAAATTAAATGTTCTATTATTTAGTTTTGAATATTTACATAAAATCTATAAATAAAACTCCAATTTCTAGAAATTAAATATTTTCTTCAATTTAATTTATAAAAATATTCCATTTAAGTAAATCTTGGAAAATCCATTTATAAATATCATACCTTAAAATTTCCAAACTTAAACATATAAAATAAATTACCAAATTCCATTTTTCTCAAATTTTTATCATTTTATTCAACAGGATTATACACAGCTTAAATTTAAAATTTTAACTTCATATGTGTATATATCGAAGAATAATATTTTATAAAATATCAAAATTAAATTTTTATAAACCGTATCCCATCCAAACTATAGAAATCACTTTTAAAATAATTTATATATAGACCACGGTGCCTGTATATAATTTTCTATCATATGGTCAAGTGATACGGATATTTATCATTTCAATCCGCAATTTAAAATAAAATTTTGGGGTTGTATTTCATTTCGAACCACAATCCCGAATGAAATGAAATATGCATGATAACTTGCCGTTTAAATGATATAAAATAAAACATCCATTCATCAACATCATCCATCATCCAAATCGCAATCATCGTCCAAATAAACAATATCAATATATATCTGATAATATATAACAGGTAATAACTGGCAGTTATATTCAAAATAAATTTAACAACTATTAAAGTAACAGTTTATACTCAGTAATAAAATTTATAACTGTTTCCTAGCAGTTTATATGCAAATAAATAAATTCTAACTGTTCATTAATATGCAATAAATAAACTAAATTAACAGTTAATTTAAATAAATGCGAATTAACAGATATGATGAATAAAACATGCCAAACAGTCATAAATAAATTTCCACTCATATCTAAAATGAATTTAACAAAAATAAAAACTTTTAGTAGTTGTGAGTGGGTTAAACACTCACCTTTTGAATTTAAATTGAATTCAAATTCAATTTAAACCCAAAAATTTGACAGTCTCCAAATTCATCCAAACTAGTGCCAAAACGTTAGAAATTCCGATACGATCCAACAAAACAAACCGCGTGTGAATCCGAGCTCGTATGCAAAAGTTATGAAAATTTGAAAAATGGAAAATTCTGGTCCTGGGTCGACTTCGGGTTCGACTTCGGTGCGCCGCCTCAATTCCCCGGTGCTTGCTTGGAGTTTTCGCCAAAACGACCCGGAGCGACCCGAGTCATTCTCTTCCTGACCCGAAGTTTCTCTAGGGTTTTCTCCCCTGAAACCCGAAGCGCGACCAGAAGCTACTGCAGATCCGAAATTTTTTTTTTTTTTTTTAAATTTGAAATTTTTTTTTGGAATTTGGGAATTAGTTTTTTTTTCTGCCATTAGAATGAGAAGGTGAGAAGGAGATGTATGTATAGAAAAATGAAAATAAGGAGTGGCTAGAGTTTATAACAGGTTATATATAGACAAAGCTGAAAAATAATAGATGGATCGCATTGGATCTAAACATAAGTTTAAATTTAGGCATAAACATATATGAAATAAACTAGCATTAAATTTTGAAACGTGAATTGATTTAATTGAAAATAAATTACCCAATCCAAATTTATTTTAATCAGTTTCCAATTAAACTGATTAGATTCAATTCCAACCCTTTAATTGAGCCTATCATTACTTTGTAACGCAGTTAACATTTGTCTCACGTTTCATTCCATATATATTCAAATTTCCAGCTTCCCTTTGTATAAATTATTATTTCCAAATATATTGAAGTTGTTGTTCCAAATTATTATTCCAACCCAACTATATACATGTGCTAAAATTAGAAATTATCAATTAAGTTTCCCAAAAATTTCAGTGAATTAAATCTTCATTCTTATTATTCAATCCATTATAGCCAAATGGATGAAATTAACATACATAAATATTTTTCAAATTTCAACTAAATTTTCAATTAACGTAAAATAAATGTTTAATTTTTACTTAATTGCAAAAACTCAATTACCTTAATTCTTTATATTCATATAAATAAACAATTCTTGATTTACAAATCTTTTCATTCACCCATAGTCATATTATAAATAGAATTTATATTATCTTCAATTATTTCGATTAAATCTATTATCATACATTACTTTAATATACTGACAACATTACTTTTGCACCCTTTCATTTACCCAACTGTCATTTTATAAATAAACTTAACAATAGATTCATACTCTATTACATAAATGCTTACCCTTTTATCTACATTAAAATCTTCGTAACTTCAAACACTTAATCCATTTAATTCCAATTACTCCTTTCACTAAATTTTGGATTCAACCTCCCTTCTTTATATACACTAACCATCATTTAATGAAGAATTTATTTACGTTATTCCCCATCTATTACCTTAATTTATTTATCGTAACATTTAATTTATAATTATTGCAATGATTTCCGATTTAATTTTAGATCTCAATTTACACAATAATTTATTAATTCCATCTAAATTTACATCTTCCTAATATCTAAATATTTAATAATTTGCTTACCACCTTTAAATTAAATATTTACTAGTCGATTTGTGTCATTTCTAACCCCTTAGATAAAAAAAAATATTAAAGGCAAATTCACATCTAAATTCATTGTCAATTATTTCAGTAAATAAATTTTCAAAGGTTACTGCAATTAATCCCATTAATTGCAATAAATTCTAATAAATTTGATTTTATCGGATTACAAACTTAATATTAAATCAATTATTACTCCCTACATAGTTAACGTTTCTTTTATATTCCAATACATTAATATTTACCTAATTTCCATCTTTTATTTGCATAAATTACTGGATTTAAATTAAATTGTAATTTTATTAACTTAACACATAAATAAAACTTAAAAACCTCAATTAATTCATTCCACTTCGGTTTCATTCTTAAGATTACACTAATTATTATATTGTAAAATGAAATTTTCCCTTGGTTACATCTTATTTATTCACTTACCAATATTCCACACTAACTGCAATAATTTAGTGCATTAATTGAAATTGATCAAAATAAAACTTAACAAACAAATAGAATAAATACGTACAATAACTATTGTCATTAAATCTATTTCATAAGTCTACACTCAATTATTTCCTTAAAATAAGTTTTACGTTTATACAAATTTATGTTCACCCTTCCGTTACTATATATTAATAATTATTAAATCAACGTTTATTCTTAATAACACATTATAACTACTCAACATATAAAAGAACTTTACTCCCTATAAATTTATTGACACATAACTTAGAAAATTTATAATGGTTGTTATCCTTACTTAAATCTATTTCCAATTAACGTACTACCAAATTGCATTCTCTTATGTTCTATCCAAACATTTATTTAGATTTTATTTCCATCAATAAATAAATATTTACATCCATTTATTAACAATTCACTTTCATTATACAATTGCAATTCATTTGTTATAAATAAAATTTTCAATTTTGTTTCTGCCAGCATAAATTAACAAACATATTTAATTAAGAGATTATAATGTTTCTCACTATTTATTTACACTCCATTAAAACCCAACAGTCGTTTCAAACCACATTTGAATTGCATTAAATTGGTTATCCGTCAACTGCCATATATATTACTTCCTTAACTCACATACAGTTACAATTTTATTAATATATATTAATACATTGGTGATTTAAATTCCTGTCTTAAATTCCTTATTTATATTTTATTCAAGTGCAACAATTTACACTAATTCTTTATTTACTTCACTTAAATTTCAACAATTTGGTTAAATAACTGTTTCTACAGTTCATTATTAATTACACATTTAACTCTCCTTCATTTATTCAACTTACACAAAGGTATACATCTTACACTATCTCAATCACTAGATTTTCATTCAATTTGACAATAATTAAGCTTTAATTACCGTTGCTAAAGTTTTCATTTAGCGTTCATTCCAGTATTAATTCATCTCTTATATTTATGTATATTTTTCAAAAAAAAAAATTTCAAATTTCAAAATCCATTTTAATTAATAATTTAATTGTCGAAATTTACGGGTCGTTACACTCTCCCCCACTCAAAACTTTTCGTCCCCGAAAAGGAAAAGAAGGAAAAAGAAGAATTTCGAAATCAATATTTTAAATTTACCGAATTAGTTAATTTAGCTAAAATATACAAATTTATATACAGTGAAATATTTAAGTGATTTCACCATTAATCAACCAATCAATACAACAATCATCAACCTTACAAACAGCAAACATACACAAGACAAAGCACCCATTTATCCAACAACCAAGAAGTTGTTCGGGTTCAAAACTTGAAATTGAACGAAATGAAAAATAACCATCCAGTGTATCATTTACTCAACAGTCTTAGACGGGACAAAATAGATTATTTACTCATCCAACTACTTCAAATTTCCTTACCCGACCAACCATAAATCAAACAATACCAATTCCACCAACAAATCAATTAACTCATTATAAATTTTCAATTCATACATTAATTGTTTGATCTTTTCATTCATATAACAATTTATCTTTTATTTTCATTTATTTTCATTCTTATACCACATAAATTATCCCTTTGTAATTTACATTTATTTTGGTCATGTAAGTTTCTCCTATTGTATTACATTTAATGAATTTCTCACTTTCAATCATTTATTAAATGCTTACATTTTATTATATTTAATTACAGTAATCATTTTGAACTACACTTAGATTCTTAACCTGATAACATTCATTCTTATAAGTGAAAGATTTTATTTATTAATTATCTATGGATTGCAGTCATTTATATTTTTCCCACTTTCCATTATATTAGAATAGTGGAAACTAAACATACTTAAGTTAATACCCTACAATCAATCCTTATTTATTAAAGAATTTCATTCTATTTACTTAAGTTCATATCACCTATTAATAATACTTAACTTTATTTTCAGTAAAATTTCAATTATAACTTAAGTTTATACCATTAAATTCTTATTTATAACAGTAATTTATTGAATACTTCGTTATTTCCAAAATTTCTACTTGTATAATATTCTATTCCCAATCTCTTATTTAACATTTCAACTTTTCATATTTGGTAAGTTATATCCGTTAAATAAAATGCAAAGGAACTTATACAAGTTTTATCTCATCCTTTAATTAAATTTAATGTTCAACAATATTACTCTTTGTTTCATATGTTACAAATTTCAAATTTTCTTTAAATCCATTAATAACTTAGCATTAAATCTCTTACCTAAATTAGAGGTTTCAATTATTAATTACTTACCTTTTATTTTACTACAATAATTGAAACAATTAATTAATGGAAATTTAAGAATTAAATAGCAGGTTAAATTTCAAATTATTTAAAATAATAGATAAAGAATTTCTTACAACTTATATATATCTAATTATATTTAAAACAATTCAAAACTTATATATTTTCGAAAATGAATCTGCAGTAAAACTACTACTGTGCCCTTTCCCCTTCGAAACTCGAAAATGAAAGTCGATGATGCGGCCGCCATCACCGAAATTATTTTCCAGCGACAAAGAGGAAAGTACAAAACTTATTTTCTCCAAAAATCTTATTTAAAACAATTCTTTCGAATTATATTAAAATATTTATATCAGAAAGTACTTATACACAATACTATTATATTCCAATTTTTTTTTTTTGAAAGAAATTTCAAAACCCCGGAACTTAAGCCCTAAATTTCCAGATTTCATTTATTTTAGTTTCAACTTAGTTTCAACTGTTATTTATATTTTCATTACCTAACACCCAATCTATAGCAACCAAAGATATGTCATTATAAAATATTTTTATATATAGAAAATATAATAAGCAAAGTTATTTCATTTACCTATATTAAAATCAAATATTATGTCGGTCTGTCCTATTAAGTGTTTAGAAATCCTTATTGATGTCACAGCGTCCCATGCACCAACCAAAATTTATAAACACCAAACGGAACAAATTAACACAATATTAAAACCTTTTATAACACTAACAAATACGCTCTCTCATATATATACACTCAGCGACTCCCATAGGGTATTACTACCCTATTAGTAAAGAGTCAAACCCCACAAAGCTAAGGTTTATCGCTAAACCAAAGCTCTGATACCAACTGTAACGTCCCGCCTTTTCGCACGATTTAAAACGACACACGTGCCGATTCAAACCATCCGGAAGGGCGGATTGTTATGGGGTAAATATGAAAAATAGAGAAGAAATAAACCAAAACAGAATCTCACAGCGGAAGGATAAAATATAATAATAAAATATACAGTTTATAAAACTGTTTACAAAACATTTGATTCTTCTTTATACAATTAAATATCAGAGTTCACATACCAATAATATCAATGCAGCGGAATACAGTGTGAGTGTAGTGCAATACTATAAATAATAATAATACAAATCTTCGTCTTCGTCCTCCAAATCTAAATCTCCAAATCCTGAAACGCTCGGACTGACCCGAGCGAATTTGAAAAGCCAAAAACACTCGAGTCAGAACTAAAAGATCTTATGTAAGTTAAATTTACAGAAATAAATATGAGTGCAGTAACTCAAGAGATGCTCGGGATTTACATCTCCTAAGGATCCGTTAAAGTATTTACTATGTAGTATATTGCGCTATTATAATAGTGTCTATTTATAAAATAAACTTACTTTTAAATAGCATTAAGGCTTTACATTTTCCACCTTAACACGTAATAGTCCCAGTAGTCCATCCAATATCATAGTCCCTCCTGATCGGGAAGCCACCAGAGGATACCACACGGGCTACGGGAGAAATCCAAACTCGTACAAGGCGCTATAGGGTAGGTGACACGGCACAACTAGGCAATGCCAGGGTAGATATACCAATTGCTACTCGGGATGATGGTAACGCATAGCTGCAGCTACCGCCCACCTCGAACAAGCACCCCCAAAATCAAAGAAATCAATAGTGGCCACCGAATCAATCCAAAGTCAGAGTATAGTATCGAAGGAGTGCGTTCGATCAGAGGAATGGCCTCATTGGCCCGAGAATCGCTCCTGTTTTAGCCACCTTGTGCCAACTCACGGGAGTTGGGTCCACGTATTTACCTTACAGGCAACGCCGCCACCAACCTACTTCATTCTGGAATCTCCACCGCGTACACGGTTAGTCAAAGTGGTTTTCGGTATCGACAGAGAGTATGTCCATATCCGATTCCGGTCTCTTTGCCAGCCAATCGTTATTATAACACCGCGGTCATTTTAAAAAATATAGTTTATATTTTAAAACCAAATAAACATTTTCATTTCAAAACTATGAATACGATGTCAATTTAAAGCCCAAAACAATATGATATCCTTTTCTCAAATATAATTCTTTTCCAAAATCATACTGCTGTAAATTTTAAAATATCTGGAAACCAAATATTTGAGTTATACTTCAAAGCATAATATTTCGAAATTCATAATTTAAAACCATAACTTCAAAAACTTAAATGGTTCGGATAGTCAATGGTATATAGAATAAATGGTTTAACTTTAAGGTTACTTTGTAAAGAAATTATTTCCAGGGCTTTACAAATATACTTCTTTATTTAAAGTCTAAACCAAATTTAAATATCACTTTCAAGTTCCAAAACCACTTCAATTTCTATTTATATATATATATATCCATTTGGAGTATTAATATTTCAAAACTAAAGTTGGAATTTATTCTTTCAACAAATTAAATGTTCTATTATTTAGTTTTGAATATTTACATAAAATCTATAAATAAAACTCCAATTTCTAGAAATTAAATATTTTCTTCAATTTGATTTATAAAAATATTCCATTTAAGTAAATCTTGGAAAATCCATTTATAAATATCATACCTTAAAATTTCCAAACTTAAACATATAAAATAAATTACCAAATTCCATTTTTCTCAAATTTTTATCATTTTATTCAACAGGATTATACACAGCTTAAATTTAAAATTTTAACTTCATATATGTATATATCGAAGAATAATATTTTATAAAATATCAAAATTAAATTTTTATAAACCGTATCCCATCCAAACCATAGAAATCACTTTTAAAATAATTTATATATAGACCACGGTGCCTGTATATAATTTTCTATCTTATGGTCAAGTGATACGGATATTTATCATTTCAATCCGCAATTTAAAATATAATTTTGCGGTTGTATATCATTTCAAACCACAATTCCGAATGAAATGAAATATGCATGATAACTTGCCGTTTAAATGATATAAAATAAAACATCCATTCATCAACATCATCCATCATCCAAATCACAATCGTCATCCAAATAAACAATATCAATATATATCTGATAATATATAACAGGTAATAACTGGCAGTTATATTCAAAATAAATTTAACAACTATTAAACTAACAGTTTATATTCAATAATAAAATTTATAACTGTTTCCTAGCAGTTTATATGCAAATAAATAAATTCTAACTGTTCATTAATATGCAATAAATAAACTAAATTAACAGTTAATTTAAATAAATGCGAATTAACAGATACGATGAATAAAACATGCCAAACAGCCATAAATAAATTTCTACTCATATCTAAAATGAATTTAACAAACATAAAAACTTTTAGTAGTTGTGAGTGGGTTAAACACTCACCTTTTGAATTTAAATTGAATTCAAATTCAATTTAAACCCAAAAATTTGACAGTCTCCAAATTCATCCAAACTAGTGCCAAAACGTTTGAAATTCCGATACGATCCCAGCAAAACAAACCGCGCGTGAATCCGAGCTCGTATGCAAAAGTTATGAAAATTTGAAAAATGGAAAATTCTGGTCCTGGGTCGACTTCGGGTTCGACTTCGGTGGGCCGCCTCAATTCCCCGGTGCTTGCTTGGAGTTTTCGCCAAAACGACCCGGAGCGACCCGAGTCATTTTCTTCCTGACCCGAAGTTGCTCTAGGGTTTTCTCCCCTGAAACCCGAAGCGCGACCAGAAGCTACTGCAGATCCGAAATTTTTTTTTTTTTAAAAATTTGATTTTTTTTTTTTTGGAATTTGGGAATTAGTTTTTTTTTTCTGCCATTAGAATGAGGAGGTGAGAAGGAGATGTATGTATAGAAAAATGAAAATAAGGAGTGGCTAGGGTTTATAACAGGTTATATATAGACAAAGCTGAAAAATAATAGATGGATCGGATTGGATCTAAACATAAGTTTAAATTTAGGCATAAACATATATGAAATAAACTAGCATTAAATTTTGAAACGTGAATTGATTTAATTGGAAATAAATTACCCAATCCAAATTTATATTAATCAGTTTCCAATTAAACTGATTAGATTCAATTCCAACCCTTTAATTGAGCCTATCATTACTTTGTAACGCAGTTAACATTTGTCTCACGTTTCATTCCATATATATTCAAATTTCCAGCTTCCTTTTGTATAAATTATTATTTCCAAATATATTGAAGTTGTTATTCCAAATTATTATTCCAACCCAACTATATACATGTGCTAAAATTAGAAATTATCAATTGAGTTTCCCAAAAATTTCATTGAATTAAATCTTCATTCTTATTATTCATCCATTATAGCCAAATGGATGAAATTAACATACATAAATATTTTTCAAATTTCAACTAAATTTTCAATTAACGTAAAATAAATGTTTAATTTTTACTTAATTGCAAAAACTCAATTACCTTAATTCTTTATATTCGTATAAATAAACAATTCTTGATTTACAAATCTTTTCATTCACCCATAGTCATATTATAAATACAATTTATATTATCTTCAATTATTTCGATTAAATCTATTATCATACATTACTTTAATATACTGACAACATTACTTTTGCACCCTTTCATTTACCCAACTGTCATTTTATAAATAAACTTAACAATAGATTCATACTCTATTACATAAATGCATACCCTTTTATCTACATTAAAATCTTCGTAACTTCAAACACTTAATCCATTTAATTCCAATTACTCCTTTCATTAAATTTTGGATTCAACCTCCATTCTTTATATACACTAACCATCATTTAATGAAGAATTTATTTACGTTATTCCCCATCTATTACCTTAATTTATTTATCGTAACATTTAATTTATAATTATTGCAATGATTTCCGATTTAATTTTAGATCTCAATTTACACAATAATTTATTAATTCCATCTAAATTTACATCTTCCTAATATCTAAATATTTAATAATTTGCTTACCACCTTTAAATTAAATATTTACTAGTCGATTTGTGAATTTCTAACCCCTTAGATAAAAAAAAAATACTAAAGGCAAATTCACATCTAAATTCATTGTCAATTATTTCAGTAAATAAATTTTCAAAGGTTACTGCAATTAATCCCATTAATTGCAATAAATTCTAATAAATTTGATTTTATCGGATTACAAACTTAATATTAAATCAATTATTACTCCCTACATAGTTAACGTTTCTTTTATATTCCAATACATTAATATTTACCTAATTTCCATCTTTTATTTGCATAAATTACTGGATTTAAATTAAATTGTAATTTTGTTAACTTAACACATAAATAAAACTTAAAAACCTCAATTAATTCATTCCACTTCGGTTTCATTCTTAAGATTACACTAATTATTATATTGTAAAATGAAATTTTCCCTTGGTTACATCTTATTTATTCACTTACCAATATTCCACACTAACTGCAATAATTTAGTGCATTAATTGAAATTGATCAAAATAAAACTTAACAGACAAATAGAATAAATACGTACAATAACTATTGTCATTAAATCTATTTCATAAGTCTACACTCAATTATTTCCTTAAAATAAGTTTTACGTTTATACAAATTTATGTTCACCCTTCCGTTACTATATATTAATAATTATTAAATCAACGTTTATTCTTAATAACACATTATAACTACTCAACATATAAAAGAACTTTACTCCCCATAAATTTATTGACACATAACTTAGGAAATTTATAATGGTTGTTATCCTTACTTAAATCTATTTCCAATTAACGTACTACCAAATTGCATTCTCTTATGTTCTATCCAAACATTTATTTAGATTTTATTTCCATCAATAAATAAATATTTACATCCATTTATTAACAATTCACTTTCCTTATACAATTGCAATTCATTTGTTATAAATAAAATTTTCAATTTTGTTTCTGTCAGCATAAATTAACAAACATATTTAATTAAGAGATTATAATGTTTCTCACTATTTATTTACACTCCATTAAAACCCAACAGTCTTTTCAAACCACATTTGAATTTCATTAAATTGGTTATCCGTCAACTGCCATATATATTACTTCCTTAACTCACATACAGTTACAATTTTATTAATATATATTAATACATAGGTGATTTAAATTCCTGTCTTAAATTCCTTATTTATATTTTATTCAAGTGCAACAATTTACACTAATTCTTTATTTACTTCACTTAAATTTCAACAATTTGGTTAAATAACTGTTTCTACAGTTCATTATTAATTACACATTTAACTCTCCTTCATTTATTCAACTTACACAAAGGTATACATCTTACACTATCTCAATCATTAGATTTTCATTCAATTTGACAATAATTAAGCTTTAATTACCGTTGCTAAAGTTTTCATTTAGCGTTCATTCCAGTATTAATTCATCTCTTATATTTATATATATTTTTCAAATTTTTTTTTAAAATTTCAAAATCCATTTTAATTAATAATTTAATTGTCGAAATTTACGGGTCATTACACAAATACAGTTTGGATCTAACTTGAAACTATAATCGTTATTGAAAGTGTGATGTAAACTAATTATTCACGTTTATTTGATTAAGAATGTTGAAATTTGGATCAAGTTTGATTCTCTAAGTTATTGATCTTGAATCTCCTATCTTTAATCTTTGGTTTCCCTTCTCTTTAATAGTCGGCCCCACCACTAAGGTTTTAGTTTAGTTTGTAGATGCAGATGAATGAATGAAGTGGAGAATGATAGGGTTTTAGGAAATAAAATAAGGCTCTTCATATATTTCCCTTCTAATTTTCCCCCTCCTTATCTTAAGTTTCAATTACTTATTTTAGCTCATTCATATGACATGGCTCAAGTTTTCTTATCAAATCTCAACCTCTTAATCCTCTATATTATTTAATTTAATTTACCTAATCTAATTTCTAAATAATATTAACTAAAATTAGGTTCATTACACAATGTCAGTATGAACTCTCTATATCTTGCCACTGGATCGATGGCTAATATCGATCCATACCAACCACAAATAGAGACGAACTGAACATCCATCGAATAACTCCAATCACCCTAGCATGGATAGGAGAACAAACGATGAATGAGTGTGACATGACCATTCATTCTTCATCACTCTACTTCGATCCATTAGGAGGAGTATGAAATCAATTAAGCATGAATAGACCGCCCCTGAGCTAACTTTGTCCCTTGATCCAATGAGAGAACATAAATCAAAATGCATGCGATTGTCCATCTGGCTCCGACTGAATGCAACACGACCATTCGTTCACTAGCTCTGACCGTGATTCAACCAGAAGAGCAGTTTGGAACGGGAATAACTTGACCATCTGCTCACTAATCTTTGCCATTGGTTCGAAAGTCGAAGCATCAATGACAGATTGGATGTGACTTGACCATCTATTCTTTGGGTCCTTACCCAGAGTGTGCCGACATTTGCATCTAAAGTGGACATGATTGACAGTACATTGCTCAACTTGTGCTCGAAATTCGATGATGCATCGAGGTCTTACCCCAGGGAAGATAAACTAGAATACATTCAAGAATAGGTGTGATACAGCCTTCCATTTACTAACTTGATACCTTGGTTTAACAGGAAAGAGTATAAAGCCAAAGCAGGCAAGGTTATCCTATCCACTTTTTAACATTTTGTTAACCAGGTTTTTAACCCATCAAAATTCAATAAGAATTAGAACATTTAGATTGCGCCAGAACAACTCAAGAATCAACCTAAAGGAATAGAAAAAGAAGAAGAGAAAGACCCAAGAGGAAAGATGCTAAAATAAGCTAAGCTATCAACACCTATGGATCGCTAGTGATCAACAATGCTTGCTCATGGACCATCCAAACCTCGTGCATCATGATTCATTATCTTTTTTAAGCACGTTTTCTAAGTTTTACAGCATGCCAAACAGTCTAGCTCGTGAAGTGAAGATTCTTCTTACCCAACCTGATTGGCCAAAATCAACTAGCTTAAAATGGACCTACAAAACTCGTACGAAGTCGGATTAACTTGAAATTTTGGCATAACATTTAAAAAACATAGGAGAAGGCTCATAAAAAATGAAGTCATTTAGAGTTGATTTGATGGATCGCAAGCGATCCATCTAGATGGATTGCAGCGACCCCATTTAAATTGGCCTAACCAACCCAAATTTTTATGGTGGGTGCCAAACACCTCTATAGTGTTTCTGGAAAGTTTCATTCGATTTCGTTAAGATTTGAGCAAGATATGGATGATTCTGCTGGACCAGATGACCCATGAAGACAAATGATCAAACTAACTCCAAATGACTTGATATTTGGACAAGGCACTTAAATAGAAGAGAAGAAAACGACCAAACAAAGATCACTTAAAAATATGCTAAGTGGATGGATAGCTAGTGATCCAGCCCTGATGTGCACGTAAATGTGCATATTTTTACCACCATATTTATTCTATTTAAATTAAATAAACGATCATATTGGGTATTTTAACTTGTTTTAACCAAAATTCATATTAATTCCAAATTTTCACATATTCATCTTCATATAGGGGCAAAACGGTCGTTTAAGTGCATATATTTCTTTGAGAAAATTAATTGAAATTTTTTATATATTTTTGTAGTAATTTGGTCTCAAATAGGAGTGGTTTCATGAAGAAATATGCATGCACAAAGAATATAAATGAATGAAGATGGAAATAGTTCAAAGTCAAGATCATGGAGGACCCCACCTACCCACCTACCTTAATGTACAAATTAAAGGCTAATGCACATGCTTTTGGAGTTAATGGTTTCATGCACACTTAATGGGGGATTAAGACATGTTAATGATTACTTGGCCTCCACACTTCCTAAGCGGCATTTTTGGCATTCCCCAAAAATATGAATTAGGGTTTCATACATGTATAAATACCCATATGTTTCATGTAATCTAGCCTCTTCATCTCTTCTGTTTTAGTCTCTCTTATGCCCCCTTCTCTTTAGTTTAGTTTAGATCAAATAAAAGAAAGCTCTCTTTCTCTTTTCATGGCTACTTAGCCATTTTTAATTTATGTATTTTTCTTTTCTTTTTATGCAATGTTAATTAGTGTTTCCTTTTACTTACATGTTCATTTCCTTTCATGCTAATAGTGTAGATTTACTTTTATGCAAGTAGAATAGTTTTCTTTTCATTTGCTTTCTTTTTTCTTTCTTTTTTGCTTTCATGTTGTTGCTACATTTGTTCATATGATGACAAATATGAGAGGCTAAACCCCTTCAATTTAGGGGTAATGAAGCTCTTTAATTAATGAGCTTCAACATTTTGTTAATTCATGCTCTCTTTTTGTGCTTAATGGCATTGATAGAATTGGTTTAATTGTTGTTTTTGTTTTGAATATGATAGCCTATATTGTTGACACCAAATAGGCTATGCTTAAACAATCACTAACACAAATGCCTCTTCATCAAAATATGATTATGGCATAAGAAAGTGATTTGAAATTAAAATTTGATGGTCTATGTTTCTAACCAATAGTTAATAGGCCATACTTAAAATAGATTTCATTCTCATTTTCTTTGTCAAGTTTCATGAAAGTTAGTAAGTGCTTTAAGGGGTGTGTTATAGTTTGATGACTTACGTTGGCTAATTAATAGCTCAAATATGTCATACTTATGATAAACACATCAATTAAAACACTAATGACCATAAAAGAGAGATCATGATTTCATGTGTTGAATACATGATCTAGAGAGTGGATTTTTTCTCTAAATTGTCATTTAACTCTCATATTTGCATTTCTTTTCTTTTAGTTAGTTAGTTAATTTTCTAATTTTCTAGCCTAACATTCTCTTCAACTTTGGTTTAATTTGATTGAATAGAATTTTAAAATCATCAATTCCCTGCGGATCGACCCGTATTCGCCATGTGCTACATTCGTACACCGTGCGCTTGCGGTTATTTTTATTTCTAAATTCGTTCGACGGTTTTCTAAACCGATAGAATTTCCGTCGACGAACAAGCCCCTATGGATAGTTAGCGATCCAACAAGATAAGTTGAATCGCCCTCAAACTTTCCAAGCTCCTTCATAGCACTAAGTAAAGGCTTCTGTTACAAAAATATGCTAAGTTGATGGATAGCTAGCGATCCATCTCCTTGGATAGCTAGCGATCCATAGAAATGACTCAGATTGATTTGAGATTTTTTTTGTGATGACTTAACATAACAACTGGACTCTTCCACACCTGGACTTCTGGCCCAATACTCACGGAACATCCTTATAAATACTCACCTACCTGCAACTAAAGATTGATCTATTCCAGATAGAGAGAGCTGCCATTACTCTACTAGAATTTCTTCACTTCTTCAACTTTCATCTCCCTCACAACAGTCATCAAGCGGGTTACTGTGATTCTCCGGTCAACCTTGAACTTGTGACTTATTCTAACTCTTTGTAACTTAGATCTAACGACTAAGTAGTTGATATCTAGAGAGATCCAACTAGTATAATCACAATAAAGTTAAAGTGGACGTAGGCCAGAGTCGGCCTAACCACTAAAATTTTTTTATGTCTCTTTTCTTACTTCTGCTCTTTATTTGCTTTTTATTTGAGATTTTTACTTCTAAGTATCTACATTGGCATTTTCACACTTGATCCAGGGTGTTGATCCATTTTTAAAGTTAACATTTTGGTGCTTTCACTAAGAATATTGAAAGAGATCTGAAGAATTGAAGTTCGAAGCTAAGATTTGGAGAGATGAGTAGGCTTAATCCTAGATCTATAGCTATAGCAAGTAAACCAGAGCCTAAGTGCAGCCAGGAGGCGTCCTTACTTTCTCATCAACCATCTATGTGGTTAGAGAAGAAATGAAAAGGATGATTTAGGGGATGTATGATGAGATCTTGTCCAAGCAACAAGAGATGATGGATAGCTTCTTCTAGAGGATGGAGAAGCAAGGGATGGTTAGATCTGTAGGGAATTGGAATCAAACTCCAGAGAACGACATAGAACCTGCCGGAGTTGGATTGGAACAAGATGGAGTCTTGCCCCCGTGCCCAAAGCAGCCGATACTTGGGGGGGACGCTAGAATCAACAATAGGATCCAATGCAGAAGCATATGGAGTTAGAGCAAAACAAATTAAAATAATGCCCACACGACATGGGGCACAATAGATTTGGATCTAGGATGAGCTTTAACAGCTGGAATATATGATGTTGAAGCTTGAATATTAAATCAAAGTATGAATACATGACCGCATGAGCCAAAACCAAAAGCCCATAGTTGGAACAAGGGGCAGGTTCGTCCCTTACTCTCTATGTTTTGCTTTTTCTGCCATCAATAATCCCAGGCCGCTTATATGCGTACGCGATCCCAAATGGTCCGTAGGCACGCTTTGAGTTGGATACCTGAAATGACTATTTAGGACAATAATAATATCAAGTCGCTTACACATGTATGGGATCCCGAACAATCCTTACACATGCTCTGAATCAGATGCCTGAGATGACTATTTAGGATAATAATGACCTCAAACCGCTTACACGTATACGAGACACAAATTAGTCTTTAAGTATGCTTTAAGTCGGATCTCCGAGGTGAACATTTAGGATTTCTGCTTCTTCCGATTCCTTCTTATTTGCTTTGACTTGAATATTTGAATTTTGAAATTTTCACATTGATTATGATGACCGATATTGATCGCCTTAGAGTCCCGCCATGGGATCGAAGTGAAAGGTGCAAGTCCCCTTTCCAATGAGCGAGTGGATGGACTTCTACGATATTGATCGCCATCGAGTCCCGACGTGAGAAACGGGACCAGAGTGCAAAAAGTAAGTCCCCTCACCGGAGAGTGAGCGGATGGGATTACTTAATCCCCTTTAAATTAATAAACAAACGATCTAGGGAGATCGTCCCTTAACTTAGAACAATAAACAATCTAGAGAGATCGTGCATTAAACTTAAACGATCTAGAGAGATCAAGTCTGATGTGCACGTAAATGTGCATATTTTTACCATCATATTTAATCTGTTTAAATTAATTAAATGATCATATCAGGTATTTTAACTTGTTTAAACCAAAAATTAAAATTATTTCAAATTGTCACATGTTCATCTTCATATAGGGGCAAAACGGTCATTTTTGTGCATATATTAAATTGAGAAAATTTAATTGGAAATTTCTAATTGTAGGAAATTACTCTCAATTACAAGTGGTTTCATGAAGGAATATGCATGCACAAAGAAGATACAAAAGAATGAAGATGGAAATAATTCAAGGTGAAGAACATGGAGGACGTCACCCACTTACATTGATTTTCAATTAGGAGCTAATGCACATGCTAAAAGGCCATTAATGTTTCATGTACATTTAAGTGGGGCTTAACTAAAGCTATTGATAACTTGGCCACCACACTTCCTACAAGGGCATTTTGGGCATTCCCTAAAAATACGCATTAGGGTTTCTAACTTGTATAAATACCCCTTATGTTTCATGTAACCCTCTCTCCTTGGTCCCTCTTAGTTTTAGTTTAGGCTCAAAATAAACCAAGCTCTCTTCTTTCTTTTCATGGCTATTAGCCATTTCTTCTTTTAGGGGTAATGAAGACTCTAATCATGTAACTTCAACATTTTGATAATTTTGATCTCTTTTGTGCTTAAAGGAATGTTGATGTCATTCATTGTTTCACGTTGAATTTTATAGTCTATGTTGTTCACAACAGATAGGCTATGCTTAAACAATCACAAAAAATGATTACCTCTTCATCTACGTATAATGATGGTAATGAAATGAATGTGAAATTGAAATTTGATGGCCTATATTTCTAAACAATAGTTAACAGGCCATGCTTAAAATAGATTTTGCTTTCAACTTGTCATTTTTTCATGAGAGTTAAAAGTTGTTTAAGAGGTGTGTTATATTTTGATGGCTTATGTTGAGCTAATTAATAGCACAAATAGGCAACACTTATGATAAACACATCAATTAAACTAACTAATGACCAAAAAAGAGATACCATAATTTCATATTTTGTTGAACTATATGATCTAGAGAGTGGAATCATCTCTAAATTGCCTCTACACTCTTATATTTTGTTATCTCTTTTCTTTTGTCATTTTTCTCACTTTTTAGTTAATCGCTTTCTAAATTTTTGGCCAATTTGATTGAATAGATATTTAAAATCAACATCGCCACGTATTACGATAGTACGTCGTGCGCTTGCAGTATAAATTTTATTATAAATTTTTCGACTCTTTTCTAAACCGATAGAATTTCCGCCGTTAAACAAGTTTTTGGCTTCGTTGCCGAGGAATTACTTTGATTTTTATTTTCTATTCTTCGGATTATTTTTGCTTTTGATTTTTGTGTGTTTTTATTTTATGCGTGTTTGCATTTTTGTAAAAAAAATTGTGTGTGTTTGATTTTTGTGTGCATTTGCATTCTCTGTTTGCATATTTTTTTGTTGAATTATGTGTTCTTGTATTTTGTTTATTCTCTAACCTCTTTTGCAACCTCTTTTTTATTTCATTTGTGTGTACATCTGTAGTGTGCATATCCTCTTGAATGAACTTGTCTTTAAAAAAATCAGTTATTCACAATCTTCATTGTTTCTTAAAAATTTGATTACACTGGTTGCATTACATTTGATTTCACAATTTGTTGTGCACATTTGATTTCACAATTTTCATTGCATTATTGTATGCATTCTCTGTTTCAACTTGAAACTTGCAAACACTACTGCTACAAACCATACCCCTCAACTTCCTCAACTTCCACTCGACTACCACGGTATTCATCATACTCCTATACTATGCCTGATAATTACTTCACACCATCCACCATATCATAGCCTTGCAGCAAACCCACCGTTGTACAAACTTCATTTTCTGCCATCAACCCTATCATTCCCGTCCATTTTTTCAACTGCTAACACAGCAGCGTCTACTCAACTATCCATCACTTCACGGTTCCACAACATTTGCCTACAATTCCAGCCATCATTTCTAACTTCCTCCTGCATTCAACTCCTTCCTTAGCAAAAAATCCTCACATTCAACCTCCCAAACGGTGCCTCTACACACAACCATATCATTAACAATAGTTAAAAACCTTCATTTACACCTTCGAAACAAGCACACAACCATACTCTCAACTAACTGCTAATTACTGCCTTCGCAAATTATCACACCAAACTCCTCAAACTTCCAGCCACTACATACTACATTGCTTCATACCCCTCAAACTACTTACCACACCCTCTACCAAAACCCCACAACAACCTCCACCATCTCCACAACATTACCTGACCACCTTCACAATCAAGCTCATTTCATTCATCCACCTGCACAACAGTGTACACATTGCATTCGCTCCAACATTTTTTCTTCCATCATTCACCCAAACTTCCCTGCCTTACCACTCCTTGCTCACTACTTAGCTCATCACAATTCAACCCATAGCCTTCATATTTCCATAATGAAAACATCGTGTCCTCCTTTGTTTGCCTGTTCCTATCACACAACTCACCTGGCCACTCCTACAATTCACCAACCACAATTCATCAAAAGATAGTTCTACCTACCACCACCAGTCATACTTCTAAATAATCATCATCAATCTTCCACATACACTAAAAAACAGTAACTGCCATCCAACTGCTACCAATTTTTTTCGGCCATCAATTATCACTTCATCCAACTGCCAACAAAACAGTCACCAGACAATTTCTGCCTTCACTTATCACTTCATCTCACAATTTCTTTTTGCCATCCAATTCACAGACCATCCTCTTCACAAACCATCAGTCGAACTGCTACACGAATCGAACAACCCAAACAATCGACTCACCTCGACGTATCCAATTCGCCTGAATCCATAATCGGAACCACGGAAAGCAAACTCGAACAACCAAATCTCCTCCACCTCAATCCGCAATTCCTCGAACTTGCAACCTAAAGTCACTTGCTACTAGACCACTTCATCCTATTTTGCTACATCCTCCCTTGACTTTGCGATCTCTAATACAACCGACCAACCTCCACCACGAATCGTACCTCCAGCTAACTTCAACAGCCACCGCGGCTCTCAAACAGAAAACCCAAAATTGCGACTTTGAATAAACAAATGCAGACGTGACCCACGCAATCGCCATACCCAATTCGAATATCAACAGAACTCCACTTCCATTCCAAACATCGAGACCACAGCACTGCCCAAACCAATCCCTTCAAATCTGAATTCGACTTTGATTTTGATTGCGACTTGAAATTATGCTTCTGTGAATTCGAATTAAAGAAATAATTTTTTTATTTTGGAATTGAAATCGTGGGAAATGTTTTATTTGTATAATTTTTTTCTCTGAAGTGGCAATTTGTTTTGGGTAGTGGATTGGGCTTACCAGTCCTGTGGGTGGGCTTGAGTTAACATTTTCTTTTCTTTTGTTTTGATTTAAGCATGTTTTGTCTAGCTTAGTCCATCTTTTTTTAAAAAAAATTACAAAATTTTCTTTGATTAATTTCTTTGTTTTTAATTTAGTTTTTCTTTATTCTTAAAGAAAACTAAAATTTGTTTTGTTTTAATTTGGTTTGTGTTAATTTGTTCTAGAAAAAAATTATAAAAACAATTGTATATATCTTGTTTTATTTTCAGGTTGCCAAAGCAGATTAGAAGAGTCGCTTGCTCCGCTTGGCTTGCCAAAAAAACTGCTTGCTCATAAAAGGTTTGCTGCTCTTAATCTCTATCTATTGTTTTTTTTATTTGTTTTGCATTGTTGATTAATTACATTTGCATAGAAAAAAAATTTCAATAACAAAAAACAAACTTCATTCGTAGTTGCATCGTTAATACACATTTAATTTCTGCTTTGCATTTTATCTTACAAATTTGGATTAATAATAACGGTTAGAAATTGTTAACACTTAATTGTATATTGACAATTCGTCCTCTTTCAACAATTTAATTTCTTGGTGTCTAGGCTATGGCAGAGCAATAATCTGTTATAAATATTACAGTGATTCGTAAACATTATACTGAATTGTTTATCTGAAGGAACTTAAACCTTTGGCTGAATTGCTACGGTGATTCGTGATGCACCGATAACTCCTGCCCGTTACCTGGGTGAGAACTATCTTGTTGAATTAAGACAATGTGTGATTATATAATTTTGAGTTAACTTAGGATAAATCATTTGTAATTAACCACTGCATTCATTTAATTGCATTAGTTCATGCATCTTTAAAAAAATAAATTCAGAACCCAAAACTAAAAAAAGGTTTGTTAAATATTTCTTAACTTAGTTTTTTTCCTTTTCCTTTAGAAATTTTCAAATAAAAATTTCAAAAATTCCAAAAAAAAGTTTACTTATTTTTTTTAGAAAATAAAAAAATCCAAAAAAAAATATAATCTTTCCAAAAAACAATTTTTTTTTGAAAATTCAAAAACAAAATCAAAAATAGTTTTTCCTCATAAAAAATAAATTTTATTTGTATATATTTTTCATATATGAAAAAAAACCAAAAACATTCTTCAAAATGTCCGAGTTTCCCTACTTACGTGAATTTTACAACGGTTGTGAAAATCAATATAATCCATATGATTTCACTCCAAATTCATATGGATATTTTAGCAACTTTTGTATAAACAATTCAAATTTCGAACAACAAAATTTTCAAAGTAATAACCAACCCTCGACTCTTGAAAATAGCATTTCATCTTTACTTGAATTCTCTACACAGTAAAATCAAAGTATAAATGAATTGTGTAATTCATATTTGTATAATAACTCGAGTCAAGGATTTTAAACTTCAAACGAGTACGATTATAACCCATGCCAATTCAATTTCGAACTCCAAAATGAATTTCAAACTCAACATGAAAACGCGATCCACTTTTTAAATAATTTTGACAATGGGAATAACCTCAACTACGACGCGATTGAAAATTTTTGTTCTCAACAAATCTAAATCAATAATTCTCAAGTTAATAACTACAAATTTGATTTTGTTGAACAAATGAACGAAATTTACGATGATCACACGGATTCTTTGTTTGAAACTTATATGAAACAACGTGAACAACAAAACCAAATCCTAACGTGTGATGAGTCGAGTGATAATCCATCTTTTACCTAAATCGACGGATTTCAAATAATAACTTTTGAAATTGAAAACGAAAATCTTAGCGAAGTTGTTGAAAATTTGGTAATTGAGTTAGAATTCAATTCTTTTGAGGGTGTGGAACCAAATTAAAAATTCGATCTTCCTTTTCTCGATTTCGAAAATTTGAATACAACTTTGGATTTTGAACTTGAGATACGCAATGAAGTTGTTGATAATCCAACAACAGAAGATGAATTTAATGAACATGAATTTTTGGACTTTGGATGACGAGTTCTTAAATTCCGACGGGGAAGATTTAAATCACCACTTTGATTTTAAAATCAATAATTTTGAAGAATTTTTCAATGACAAACTTGAATTTCAATTTGGTTAAAATAAACTTGAATTTCAATCAATCGTTATATCTACTCCAAAAATCATCGAAAATAAAACAACTCATACGATTTTTAATAAAAGGTCATTCGTTTTTCCAAATTCATATTCGATTCCAAAATCTTTTACGGTTTAGTTTTTCGAGCTTAGGCTGTGTCACACGCATACTTAATGAGACAAATGAATCAGTCTTCGGATGACCGTTTCATTTACTCTTTGACGATATACTCTCTGATCTCGTGTAAATACCGTTCACCTTCATATAAATATAGATCATCGTTTTATTTTTGTTTTATTTTTCTCCTTCCACTTGGGTTGACTGTGGGAACACAGTCAAAATCAAGTGTGGGGAGGGGGTGATTATCATCATTTTTAATGGTTTAGTTTTGCTTTTTCTCAAAAAAACTAAAAAAAATATCTCAGCAACAATTTTCTTTTGATTTATTTTTAAAGAAACACTATAGGATAAATATATGTTTTTGGTTTATTAAATTAAAATCTTCGAAAATTTATTCATCTTAACAAAAATAGAAATGATGTTTAATTACAAATAACGATGGTTTAACTAGCATATAGGAAGATTCATACGTGTTAATTATGAAATACATCCTAATTGAAAATCTTTCTTTTAAAAGGTGGTAAATTTAATGTAAAGAATATAACATTTTTTTGTCTTTTAAGTTAAATGGTGCTAATATGATTTCGCAAAACTCTCTTTTCAAGAAAATAATAATTTTTTTTATATATATGCAAATATTTTCTATTAACACCTACGGTCGACAGGTGTACAACTTGTTTGTACAATTGCCATGCTCTGTATCTTTCTCACGTAAGCCCGAAAGATAGTGTATGATCGGTATATCTAGCCTCATTTTATCTGAGCTAGGTGTATGTATATAAAAAAAATTATTTTCAATAATGCCTACAGTTGATAAGTGTTCACACTTGTGTATTCACTGGTCACACTTTGTATTCCCCTCTTATAAGTCTGCAAGGCAGTGCATGGATGATATATCTAACCTTAGTTATCTGAGTTAGGCATATGTAAATATTGTTAATATCAATAAAATTTTCGAAAGAAAAAATGGAAAAGTAAGCAAATGAAATCCAAGCACTATTTTAACTTATTTGATTTGATTTGTTATTGAAATGGAATGAAAATACCACTTTGATAAACTTTTATAATCAACTAAGGATCTATTTCATAATTACACTTTGTTATCAACCGAAATAACGAGTTAAACTACAGTCTATTTGTTATGACAACTTGATTCTTACTGGAAATTTTGACGAGCAAATGACTTAAATTTTCAAGATAATAACCAAAAACTTTATTTAACTTATTTGTGTCAATTTAAAAGTAAACCCTTCATCGTAAATATTTTCAAAAACTTGTGTTAACCCGCCTTTTGCCAATGCCATAAACAGGCGGGTTCAACCTAACCAACTTCACGATTATCGAGGTTGGAATATGATGGATTCGGTTCAAATGGATGAAGTTCACTTGGATAGATTGGTCGACATTCATTTGAGTGATCGGTCTCTAGTGGATCGGCAGAAAGGTATGGCAGAAAGGTATGGTTCGGTCTCGATATGTCATTCGGTCGGAAAGGTATGGCTCGGTCTAGATACGTCTTCGGTCAGAAAGGTATGGATCGGCATTTAGGCGGCTCGGTCTAGGAGTTATGGGTCGTTCGGCATCGGCGGCTCTGTCTGGAAGTTATGGGCCATTCGGCATCGGCGGCTCGGTCTGGAAGTTAAGGGTCGTTTGGCATTGGCGGCTCGGTCTGGAAGTTATGGATTGTTCGGCATCGGTGGCTCGGTTTGGAAGGGACTAACTTCGGAGGGATTAGGTCATATGGTTCGGTGCACTAGGATTCAGCTAAGGTAGGTCGGCTGTGAGTGTGTGGAACGTGTCGCTCGGTCGCATGGGATCGATCAAGGTGGCCCAGGGTTGGTCGTTATGTAGAATATGGCTCAGCTATGGCCTTGGTGGGCCCGTATCACTCAGGATGCCCAGCACCTCAGGTTTAGCCTATAAATACAGCATGTGAGGCTTCAGAAAAGGGATCTTCATTTCTTTCTCCCTTCGTCTTCTACACAAAGGCTACTCTGCCATTGTTGTTCTAAAAACTCTGGATTGTAACTGTAATTGATTCTAACATCACTAAAAGAAAATTTCTAGAGTGGACGTAGGCCGGAGTTAGCCGAACCACTATAAATTCTGTGCCTTTACTGCCTCCTTTTTAATTTTTACTCTTTTTCATATTACACTCTCTACATATATCCTATTTGTGATCTGTGACTGGTATTTGGTGCTTTCATCTGGATTTAGGTGTTAGTGACCAATTTTGGCTCTAACAACTTGCATTCATATCTTTATAAATAAATCTTGCATTTTGTAAATATTTTCATCATGCATTTGGATTTTGTGGGTAGTATCCACTGAACACCCTCACGAGACAACACTCATCCTACTGGGGACACATAGAGTTTTAACGGCTTGTTATATACGCTCAATGCAATCGTGCTCCTACGAAAACGAATTTATCTTAGTTTCTTTATTCGAGGACGAATAAAAAGATAAGTGTAGGGGTATTTGATGTGCACGTAAATGTGCATATTTTTACCACATACTTAATCTATTTAAATTAAGTAAATGATCGTATCAGGTATTTTAACCTATTTGACCCAAAAGTTCAAATTATTTCAAATTGTCACATGTTCATTTTCATATAGGGGCAAAATAGTCATTTTTGTGCATATATTAAATTGAGAAAATTTAATTGGAAATTCCAATATTACTTTGTAGGAAATTACTCAATTACAAGTGGTTTCATGAAGAAATACGCATGCATAAAGAAGATACAAAACAATGAAAATGGAAATAATTCAAAGTGAAGAACAAGGAGGACCCCACCCACTTACCTTGATTTTCAATTAGGAGCTAATGCACATGCTAAAACTTCATTAAAGTTTCATGTACATTTAAGTGGGGGATAACTAAAGCTAATAATAACTTGGCCACCACACTTCCTACAAGGGCATTTTGGGCATTTTCCAAAAACATGCATTAGGGTTTCTAACTTGTGTAAATATCCTTTATGTTTTATGTAACCCTCTCTTCCTTAATCTCTCTTAGTTTTAGTTTAGGCTCAAAAATAAATCAAGCTCTCTTCTTTCTTTTCATAGCTACTTAGCCATTTCTTATTTTATGTAATTCCTTTTTTTAATGCAATTTCAATACATGCTCTTTTCTTCTTTTGTTTATTTCCTTTCATGTTAGTAGTGTAGATTTGTTTATTTATGAAAGTGGTGTAGATTTTCCTTTATGTAATTAGATTAGTCGTCATTTTCTTTAGCTTTCATTTTTCTTTCTTTTTGTTCAATGTTGCATGCTACGTTTGTTCATGATAACAAAAATGAGAGCTTAACCTCTTCAATTTAGGGGTAGTGAAGCTCTAATCATGTAACTTCAACATTTTGATAATTTTGATCTCTTTTGTGCTTAAAGGAATGTTGATGTGATTCATTGTTTCATGTTGAATTTAATAGCCTATGTTGTTCATAACAAATATGCTATGCTTAAACAATCACAAATAATGATTACCCCTTCATTTACATATGATGATGGTAATGAAGTGAATGTGAAATTAAAATTTGATGGCCTATATTTCTAAATAATAGTTAATAGGAAATGCTTAAAATAGATTTTTCTTTCAACTTGTTGTCATTTTTGAGTTAAAAGTCGTTTAAGGGATGTGTTATAGTTTGATGGCTTATGTTGAGCTAATTAGCATAAATAGGCCATACTTAAGATAAACACACCAATTAAACTAACTAATGACCAAAAAAGGGAGATCATAATTTCATGTTTTGTTGAACTATATGATCTAGAGAGTGGAATTATCTTTAAATTGCCTCTACACTCTCATATTTTTTATCACTTTTCTTTTGTCATTTTTTCCACTTTTTAGCTAACCACTCTCTAAATTTTTGGTTAATTTGATTGAATAGAAATTTAAAATCAACAATTCCTTGCGGATCGACCCGTACTCGCCACGTACTATGATAGTACGTCGTGCGCTTGCAGTATAAATTTTATTATAAATTTTTTAATGGTTTTCTAAACCGATAGAATTTCCACGGTTAAACAAAGCCTTAAAACAAATTTGATTTAATAAAAGGATTTTAATGCCTTATAAGTAGAATAAATTTGATAAATCCTAGATGAACATAGGATGATCTCGATATATGTTGTGATTCAGATATATAATATGATTTTTGATATATAATGTGATTTTGATACATGATACGACAACTATGAATGAGAAGCAAAATGATAATGATGTAAATCCCAAATGAACATGAGACAATTGGAGATATGTGATGTAAATGGAGATATGTGATGTAATTGGAAATATGCAAGGTAATTAGAAGCATGTGATTTAATTAGAGATATGTGATGTAATAACTCCGAATGAAATTTGAATGATTATGATGTATAGATTACACTTGGGTAGAGTCTAGAGTCTTAGGATGTAACTGGTTTGGAACGACTTGTGGTTGGCAAGAGAATCCGAAGAACTGGACGATTCACCAAGGCTAAAGCATCCAAACGGCTCAATTATCAAAGACTGGAGAAATGAACTTGTATAGAAACAAAGCACACCTTTCATTCAAGGCTTCTTTGGGGGGCAAGTATTAACTGGATTTTTAACCCAGCAAAATTCAATAAGAATTTGAAAATTTAGACTACGCTAGAACAACTCAAGAATCAACCAAAAGGACAAGAAAAAGAAGAAAAGAAAGACCCAAGAGGAAAGATGCCGAAATAAGCTAAGCAACCATCACCTATGGATCGCTAGCAATCCATAAGGCTTGCTCATGGACCTTCAAACCTCTTGCATCATGATTCATTACCATTTCTATGCACGCTTGCCAAGTTTCATAGCATGTCAAACAACTCGAGAAGTGAGGAATCATCTGATTCAAGCTGTTTGGCCGGAATCAGCTAACTTAAAATGGTCATACAAAACTCATAGGAAGTTGAACTGACTTGAAATTTTGCGAGAACATTTAGAAAACATGGAATAAGGCTCACAAAAAATATGAAGTCATTTAGAGTTGATTTTATGGATAATGGATCACTAGCGACCCATCTATATTGGGCCCCACCACCCCAAATTTGTATGGTGGTTGCCCAACAATCTCTAGAGTGTTTCTGGAAAGTTTTGTTTGATTTTTTAAGATTTGACAGAGATATGGATGATTCATCTGGACCAGATGATCCATGAAGACAGATGATCAAATTAACTCCAAATGACTTAATATTTGGACATGGCACTTAACTAAAAGATAGTAAGACAATCAAACAAAGATCAATCAAAAATATGCTAAATGGATGGATAGCTAGTGATCCATCCCCTATGGATAAATAGCGATCCATCCACTATAGATGGCTAGCGATCCATCAAGATATATCAGATTGCCCTCTAACTTTCTGAGCTCTTTATAGCATTAAGTAAAGGCTTCTGGTAGAAAAATATGCTACGTTGATGGATAGCTAGCGATCCATCCCCTATGGATAGCTAGCGATCTATAGAAATGACTTAGATTGATTTGATTTTTTTTGTGATGACTTGGCATAACAACTGTACTCTTCTACACCTGGACTTCTGGCCTAATACTCACTGAACTTCCTTATAAATACTCACCTACGTACAACCAGATATGGATCTTTTTTGGATTGAGAGTTTCCATTACTCTGCTAGAATTCCTTCACTTCTTCAACTTTCTTCTCCCTCATAATAGTCATCAAGGATGTTACTGTGATTCTCTAGTCAACCCTTGAACTTGTGATTTATTCCAACTCATTGTAACTTAGGTCTAAGGACTAAGTAGTTAACATCCAAAGAGATTCAACTAGTATAATCATAATATAGATTGATAAAAGTGGATGTAGGCCAGAGTCAGCCGAACACTATAAAAAAATTGGGTCTCTTTTCATACTTCTGCTCTTTATTTGTTGTTTTCTTAGATTTGTGCTGCTGATTATCTACACTGGTGTTTTCACACTTGATCCAAGTTGCCAATTCAATATTCGGGTTGACAAATTTGCCCCGAACTCATGAGGGCACAAGAGAGAATCAAGATGAATATAACTCGGCCATTCATTACTCAACTCTCAGTCTTCGGAGTTTAGGTGGGAGAATAAACATAACTAGGACGAACCTGACTGTCTATGTAGAACATCTATTGAGATGAGACTGGAGGCAGAAGTATGATCATCCAAAAGTTGACTGCGATATCTCAATACCGTGACTCATGCCTGGTGTTTACAACGATTCAAGGCAACGAACGAATGGATTCCTAAAGATAGGATCATCAAATCGATACCTAGACTCATGGGCAACTAACCATCATTCCAACCCTAACGACGAGCAATGGACTGTGAATACACTGAATGGAAAGCGCATTAGTCGAATACACAAGTAGATTTAAACTCAAAGCAAAGTCCAACTATTTAGCTGCATATAACACAAGTCTAAACTCTACTCGGCATTTGATTCAACATTCCTTCAAGCATGATCTTCAACCATAACTAGATAATTTCTAAAAGTGTCTAGAACCCATCACTATTGGACTCAACATCTCATGACGAGGTCAGGAAAATTCGACCGGAGTGACCGTCATTATCGACCATCCCAATCGGGTTTCACGTTGATTGTTACCCAAAATTGTTACGTTCAAATTTGGAGATTGGTTTGACATAAAAAAGGCGAACCCAAAAGATAGCTTTCAATTTACAAGGATCGGCCAGCTGGTAGATCTGGCCGTTGAACATGAATTTCTTTCATTCATGCACATGTGCTCTTGATACAACCAGATCCTGATACACATCCCCAACCTGGAGCACACTAGTTTCATTACCGATCTGAGTTTATTTTGCTATGTTTCTAAAGATCGGATTGGGCAATCAATGGAAGTATATGTAGATGATATGCTCGCGAGATCACTATGATCGAACGATCACATCGAGGACTTGGCGGAGATGTTTAATTTCTCTTAAAATACTAAATAAAACTTAATCCCTTGGGCTGCTCTTTCGGCATTGCGTCAGGGATATTCATAGTTTTCATTGTAACCTCACGTGGAATTGAAGCCAACTTCAAGAAGATTTAAGGAATCCGAGACATCCAGCTACCGATGACAATCACAAGTATAGATCTTAAATGGGAAGGTTTCTGCCCTAAGCCTATTCATCTTCAAGGATACCATGTGTATTCTCTTCTTCGACTTAATCAAGGAAGGGAAGAGAAACTTTGAATGGACGCCGGACTGCATTGACACATTTAAAGCTATGGGAGTCACTTAGAGAGACCTCCCATCCTATCCAAGCTACTAGATCATGAAGATTTATATATCTATTTACCCGTGTTAATACATGCCATAAGCACTGCACTGTCACGCGAAGAGAATCAGATCCAAAGACCAGTAATTATGTAAGCAAGCAGTTGGCAGTTGTTGAGAGAAACTATCTGAAGCTAGAAAAGCTCGTGTACTGCCTGCTGATTGCACCATGAAAGCTTCACCTTTACTTCCAAGCTCACCTAATCAACGTCTATACCGACAAGTGGTTACGATGGGTACAGCGACCTGAGATGTCTGGAAGGTTGCTCAAATGGAATATCGAGATAAGCCAATTTGATATGAATTATCTCCCTCGGAGAGCTATACAGGGGTAAACATTTGCAAACTTCAGAGCTGAATTCACTGCACCAAACCGCTCTTCAAAGAGAAGTGGAGAACTGATCAACTGATGGAAAATGTACAAGGATAAAGCATCCAACTAATGATGGTGTAACGCTTGAGTCATGATAGTGACTCCTGAAGAACGACCAATCTCCTATGCCCTGAAACTTGACTAACCTGTAATAAATAAAGAAGCTGAGTATAAATTCTTGACCGCCGGGCTCAAACTTGCTAGAAAACGGGGAGTGGAAACTTTATGAAAATTTTATGATTCTTGGCTAGTAGTTTTCCAAGCCAAGTGAGATTATCAGGCTAGTAGGCATCAAATTGCTCCTTATCTCGACCAGGTCCAAGAGCTACTAGTAGACTTCGAGTATTATACCATTACACACACCTCTAGAGGACAAAATTAAAAAGCGGACCCACTGGCCAAGCTAGCCAGTTCTGGGGTTGTGCTATAGATGGACTTGATTTCGGTTAAAGTACTAAATGCTTCGAGCAATGACCCGATTTTGGAGATGAAGACGGAAAGGGAGTCATAGATGACACATGTTAAAGGTTATTTGTAACGAGGGATCCTTTTTGGATGGAGGAATAAAAAATGACAGATCATCCACAAAGCTTTACGCGACATCATCTAAGAAGGAGTCATGGATAGAAAAGTTTTCTCCATTCCCCTGCTTTGATTTATCGCACATAAAGAAATAAAACGATTCTTGAGAGAAGTCTATAAGGGGGAATGTGATAATAACACCGTGGGGTAAACCCTGACAAAGAAAATTCTCCTCTACAGGTGTTGCTGGCCAACTGTCAAGCAAGATGCAGCTGATCATGCTAGACAACGCGAGGAGTGCTAGATATTTGCAAAAATTCCGAGAGCTCCACCGATGGAAGTTGCATGAATGGTTAGTCTATAGCCATTTACCACTTAAGGCATATATGTTATCTGTTTCTTGCTGATCTCTAAAGATGGAGTGAAGTATGCTATCGTAGCAGTGGATTACTTCACCAAATGGGCTGATGTTGAACCTTTAGCCATGACCACGATGTAGGAAGTAATCAACTTCATTGTCTAGAGCATCATATGCCATTTTGGTCTTCCATGAATCATTGTAACTGATAATGGAACCTTATTCGGCAGCGTGAATTCAAAGATTTCTACTGTCAGTATCATATTGAAAAGAGATTTGTGACAGTTACTCACCTTCAAGCAAATGGACAAGTTGAAGCTGTAAAAAAAATCATAAAGTCCATTCTGAAGAAATGTTTGGAAATGGTTAGACGTAAGTGGGTGGATAAACTTATAAAAGCATTATGGGCTTACAGAACAACCCGTAAGTCCACGACTAGCCATACTCCATTTGCCCTTGCTTACGGCACTGAGGCCATCATCCCCATAGAACTTGAAATCCCTTCCCATCGAGTGACTTATTATGACCCCTATTTCATTATTAAAAAAATATAAACAAGGAATTACAATCCAATTGCAATTAAACTATAAGGAATTGGTGATGAATCGTGAGCACACAAACGCATCTGGGAGCCAATACAAGAACGTGCACCTGGACGTGCACTTGTATATTCTAAAAATTCAATTTCTTAAAACTGATAGAAATTGAGTTTTCACCTGGAGTTACTAGAGAAAAGATTAGATCAGATTGCAAAATCTTACTAGCCATGTAGAACCGGACGCATATAACAACTGATGGAATACAATCCTTAATTTATATTATTAGAATTTGACTAAGAGTCATGACGATCAAAGAGAGGTACAACAATTGGAGAAGATAATTCAATGGAAGGATAGTGGCTATTCATAAAACTAGATGGATTTCTTTCCGACGACTCTAACTTGCTTCGATTCAAAGCACATCATGTACACAATAAGATGTACTTTGGGGAGGCAAATGTTATCTGGCCTTTTGGTCTGGATATATCTAGACTGATCAAACGAGATAGACTCAATGGTCATCTAGACCGATACATCAGATTAATGATCATGAAGCCCATAAATCAGGCATAGACAATAATATAAAACAGTAATAAAGTGGAAGCTGAAGACGAACTCAATAAAACACTCATAGTATGAAAACTCACTACACTGTGAAGATGGATCAGGGACAATCCATATTCATTACTATGGATCGTATCGTATTAATTCCACGGCCTAACTTAAGGATGATCGATTGATATTTGAAAATCTACAAATCCATTATACATAAAACTTTGGGAACAACAGCTATTGAAGAAAGGTGCCCCTAAAATCGATCGCATGCCTAAATGAGCAAAAATGAATGATCGACATACACCATTCATAATCGATTGGATTGTTTCAGCTAAAACGATTCAGCTTAGTGAAGATCAATCAATATCTCACTAACACAAAGTCGGAACGACATCAAACTTTGGGATCATGGACGAGAGGCATGGGGGAGCTCATAGAAACAATTGCAGATGCATTGGAGCACAAATGAATGATCGATAAGGATTGTTCAAAACGATTAAGATGGACCCATGATCGTTCGTGTGGGTCTCTATAGATCTATAGATTCTTCAAGCGAATTTTTAGCCCGATCCATGCACATCTTTCCCTATAAATACAGCAGCCATTCTCTATAAAGAGGATCCTTTTTTCTGCTTCCTAGGCTCCGCCATTTTTATTCTTCATTCTTGTACAAATGGATCCCTGCCGATCCAAACTTTCTTGAAATCATATTCAATTGCAAGATTAATAAAAATACAAAGTGGAACTAGCCAAGATTGCCAAACCACCATAAAAATCTGTGTGTTCATTTACTTTCTATACTATGTTTTAATTTCATTTATCATTTTAATCTCTACGAGATTCTATTGGGTGTTAATGCCTATTTTTAGCGACAACAGCGAAAATGTCTCGTAATGTATTCCCCATTGTATTCCGAAAGTTAATCTTAGACTAATCTAGTAGACTCTTCTCCTTTGGAACTATCTATATTGAAGGGTGGTTTAGGAAAGGATATTACTTTTTTCAATATAGCCAGACCCTAGGGGTCCCTTGCAAATACGAGAAGTAGAGGCCTTAAGATTATTTTAGCTACTAAAGAGAAGTTTACTATCTTAGAAGACCATAAACTATATACTTTCCATTTTTAACTATTTGTATTGATTCTTTCTGGAATGAAATAGAATTACCTTTATGATGATCTGCCTTTTTGGTTTTAATTCAAATTTTATAGGGGAAATCATGTCCTAATTTCTTAGAACTAGAAAGAGATCGTGCCTTCTTGTAAAACAATCTCGATGATAAAATAGCTGATCTAATGAAATGTAGCCATGATCTTGGCACCAACCTCCATGCCGTCTTCAAAGACAATGAATCCTTAAAGCAAACTCTCAAAGTGTTATCAAAGAAGATGTCTTGGAACCAGTGTTGGTTACTAGGCGGGCTTCGAAATCTGTTGTTTCTAATTTATGGGAGTCAATATCTACTCTTCTACAACAATTGGACGAAGCTCGTCAAGAGATTTCATCAATCAAATTACAATAACTTGAAACATAAAATAAGCGAACTAATGGAGTTACGGTTGTGTCCCCTCAAACTTGCGGAAGGGTTAAAGGTAGAGGTTGTGCCACTATGGGACTTTCTTCTTCTCATAGAAATACTGTTGTCTCCTTTGGGCCTCCTCTTCAACCCATGTGGGGTTCTCCTTTAGCCCAGTACTTGATACATTAGACATTCTTATTTGTATTAGGAATGGCCAAAGAATTTCATTTGAACAATTTAAAAAGGAATGGATATCTAAGACATATAATAAGATGGAGGAGCATTTCAAATCTCACCTAGAGAAGGCTGTTAAGGAGACCGAAACTAAGGTCAAAAATGTATATAAAGGCTTATAAGATGTTGACCCTTCCTCTTTCCTTCTTGTGTATTGTATTCCAAATGTACTAATATCCCTTAGTTTGTATATAACATTGAGGTGTCCTTTTTTCTTTTTAGTTGACTACTTCTTTCAACTCGAGCCATTTTTCTTGCCCTTTCTAATTCAATCTCAGGTTCTTCTTGCCTCTGGGCATCTCGCCATACTGGAATTTTGATGTCTATCCTTACGGCATGGAATAGGGATTTCTACCCGATGCTCATTCTTATTTAGGAACTTTTCTCCTAAAACTCTAACCATATTAGGAATTCTTGCCAATTCTGAACTTATACTTGATGCTCCTCGATCATGGCTCACAATTATTGGGAATCTGCCTAATATTTCGAACCTAATTGGGAATCAACCCAACATTCTAATCTAATTGGGAGTCTATCCAACATTCTAATCTAATTGAGAGTCTACCCAACATTCTATTCTAATTGAGAGTCTACCCAACATTCTAATCTAATTGGGAATCTACCCAATGCATGGTACTACTAGACCATGGCTCACTATTATTGAGAATCTACCCAACACTTGGAAATATACCCAGTGCATGGTATTATTTGTCTATGGCTCACTATTAATGGCAACCTCCCAATATTCTAACCTAACTGGGAATCTACCCAGTGCTTGGTACTACTTGACCATGGATCATTATTATGGGAATCTACACAATATTGTAATCTAACTTGGAATCTACCTAGCACATGGTACTACTTTACTATGGCTCACTATTAACATACATTCCACTTTTTAACATCTACTTAAACCAAGGTGATATTGGTTTTACACTTTGTTGCACATTACCGTGGGGGTGCTATTATGGCGACGTGTGCTAACCTATCATTGCATCCTAATCTAAAACCACTTATGGCTGGAATTGGCCATCTATAACCACTTTTGGCCGGTGTCGACCGTCTACAACCACTTTTGGCTCTACAACCAATTTTGGCCGGTGTCAACCGTCTCCGACCACTTTTGGCTGTGTCGGCGATCTAAAGCTACTTTTGGCCCGTATCGGCAATTTAAAACTATGTTAAGTTGATGATCATACCAGATGAAAAAGGAAAACATGAATTTTTGAAAAAAAATTCTTTTTGAAACATAAAAGAATTTTTTGAAACCAAATGATTAGTAGACCTTATTATTTGGCAGAAAATAGGTTTACTTAAAATTTGAGAAAGTGAATGGTTGAGAGAATTTGCATTTTTAAGAAAAGTAAAACTCTTCGTCGATCTTGTCAGATCAATAGAAGAGTTTCGACCTTAGGACTCTAGATGCAAACATAACAATTAATAACTAACAAAGAGACATATTAGATAAAACTTTATAAGTGCCAAGACTGAATTGAAGTTACCGAAAGAAGAAAGAAGTAAACTTAAAAAACGTTTTGGTGAGATAAGTGACACCTTCAAAATATAGAGAGGCCTGTACATAAATCTTTATCTCTAGAAAAGGGGGCCATATATATATTCACTCTAAGGGGTCTATATGAATTTCTCCTGATACATAGAAACAAAGTTAGACATTCATAAAGATGAGATATTAAAGTAACTTACAAAATAAATTGATATAATATCCCTTTTTGTATAAAGTTATCTACGGCTTGAGAAAGTCTTCGATGTTTGTCTGTTTTGTGCCCATTCATTTGATGGTAATCACATTAGTTTTTTTCTTTTCGAATCTTCCTTTGTGGATGGGGGTAGTTTGGATAGTGGAGCTCCCTATGTGTTTCCAAAAAGATCTGAGACAGACTTCGATTGAGCTAATTAAATACTTGGTCTCCTTTGACCTTATTCTGAAATTGAAGAGCGGAGGTGACCAGGATGGCTCTTTTAAGGGAGAGATGAACCTTTATTTGTCATTATTACGATACTCAAAACCTTGATTTTGTTTGTTATAGCCTCAAACATCTTTTGGATTTGAGCAGATTCTTGGTGCGCCTCTTGGAGATACTCTAAAATCTGTCTGATTTGGAGAGCTTGAAGTTCATAAACATGACCGTACTCTTGACCACTTTCCTTTTTTGAAACGAGGGCGGCTAGTCTTTTGTTTTTATCTTCTTCAATGAGTTGATTGCAAAGGTTGAGGAGCAGTTTCGAGATGCTCCTTTATTTTCGAAACTTGACACAATTGGTTGAACTGCTCTGTTAGATCTCCGAAAGGGAACAAACTATAGAGGTTAAGGCCCTCATTCTAGTATCAAAAACGTTAGTATAGAATTTCATCTACACCAACACCCGAGGTCAGAAGGTATAGCTTCGAAAGCAAGTTGGGTTGCAGGTCCCAATTATGAAAATACCATGATGTGATATAGTTAGGCTAAAGCTATCGAACGTTGAAATATAGAGGCATGATGATAAATGAGAAGATGGCAAAGTACTTAAAGGAAATAAAACTAAGAGTTTTATAGTGGTTCGGTCCAATATTCCCTACATCCACCATCCTTTCCTTATTTAGTTACTCTTAGCTGAGAGGCTTATTACATTAAATCTAGGCGTTTCCACCATTAATGAGTTTTTGAGTAGAGTTATAGAAATGTACAATATAGCTTTATTCTTTTGATATGACAAAAGATTCCCATGCCTTTGCATTACTGCCTATTTATAGCTTGAAAGCTATAGCGCTATTGGTAGAGAATCTTCTCCTTGGATTGCTGAGGTTGCTTACTACATAGGTACGATTGGAGCGTTCTAAGCATCTAGCATTACTGTTTAAGAAGTGTGGATTGATGAGTTGTATTCCTGCCTAAAAGGCCTCTTTCATCTAAGCCACATGTTGTCTCATTAGTTGTTTCAACCATTAATTCTTATTGCTATAGATTGGAGCTTCGGGCTTCAGACTAGCTAAAGGACTGTTTCCTTTAGCCTATGGTATTTTTCTTTCGAAACGAGCTTAGTTCGTTTGATCTTTATATCTCAAAGCATCACAACTCTTGTAATACATATGGATATGCAGTGTTAGAATTTCCTTAGGAAGATACTTATTGTTTTTACTATTGAAATTTTTAGTATAACAATGATGAAACTATTAGGTCATTAAATGCTTTGCCAAGACCGTCTATCTCATAGGAGATGGGCTCAAGAGTCAAACATGATAGGATGATTGATGAGATGAACAAGAGGATATTTGATAGTTAGAAAGCTCTCTTTGACAAGATGGAATAAAGTTTTTCCTTACGCACCCAGTAGACAATGACATAGATATAGCCATAGGTATTAACCGCCTTAAGTTTTGAACAAGATAACTCATCTTCATTACGTCAAAACATTAGATGGCAAGCAGAAGATGAAGAGAAAAGCTACTGGGGTATCAAAGAAGAGTGCAATAGGTGCAGCTAGAATTTGGCTATGACTAATATGGGCGGTACTAACCAAAACTAGGTCAGTACCGAGCATAATGAAGGTGATGCCAGACTACATTTACTTGAAGTTATTGATTTGTCGGTGAGTAAAGATCATCTGTAGGATATTGGAAATGATGTCAGGAAAAATGTTAGCATGTAGAATCTTGGTGCTTAAATGAACACCATAGAAATAACAATGCCTCACAAAAGATCGAACAAAGTGGCTCTCTCAAAGAGAGAAGAGCCTAGATGTCTTCAAACGAACTGAGAATGTTTACAAAGTCAAACACCTAGGGCTGTTCATGATAGTCTATCTAGGTTTTTTCTAGGATTCCTTCACAATTAGAGTTAAAAAAAATAAGTGAAGAAAAAACAATGATAAATAGATTCCTCCAAAAAAAATCTTAACTAATTCACCAAATGATTATAAGGGAAAGCATAAAAATTGAGAAGAAATCTCAATCCCCTAAACCTTAGAACAAAATAAACCCATCCCATACATATCTAATGAAATATATACATATTTATTTATAATAACTTTGATAAAATGCCTTCTCTAGTCAGCTAATTGAGGAATTGACTTATACACTTTCATCTACCAAAATAAATCATTCTCATGCAGATAATTTCTTACGTTCTTTAATATAAGAAAAGAGTCAATTAATCACTCTACAAAATCTATAAAAGAGGCAATGTATTTGATTCATAATTCCACCTTGACTCAAATATCTCCGACATTCACTTAATTATGTAATATTGTATCACCAAAATCTAACAATCTCCATCTTGATACGATATTCCATACAAACCTATCAACTCCACCTACATCCACATACTCCAAATAATTTCCAATATCATAATGGAAACAAATGTCTCCATGCAGAAAAAGTTTACCAACCTCCAAACCACCAAAGTATGCATTTCCTAAATAGAACATGCACATATTAATAACTCAGAATTGTTTTTAATACCACAAAGGCCTCCGTGCAGTCTTTGTGGCTTTCCATTGATAACTTCACCCTGATTTTGATACATTTATCTCTCCAACAACACTTTGAGAAGTCTTTTCATTCTCCACTGTTCTTTCAAGCAATTTGTACTGATTGTTGCTTCCTCGTTTTGCACACTGCACCTCTTTATAACCTATGCAAACCCTTGTAACTTCACCCCGAGTCAAAAAGTTACAACATTTTCCTTCCAACCGTCCTACAAAAGTAAGATTCTTATTAATTTTTCGGAAATATCTAACTCCCAAGAGTTTTACCACCTATGCATCATACATCTTCAGCCTAACCAAACCTCACCCTCCACCTCATCATCTCCACCACTAGCAGACTCCACCTTTCTCTCTTTCTCTTATAATCAATGAATGCTTCCTTTGGTGACATATATGGAAACATGTACCCGAATCAAGTACCCCCATCTCTTTTTCTTTCGTCAACACAAAGGTTGTCATTGTAATACAAAAATTCACTCATCATCCCTGCCTTCATCAGGCTTGTCTTTGAACTCCTCTAATGCTTTCATTCTTTCATTATCCTTTTTAAGCTTGTTGCAAAATCTTAGTTGGTGAACAGGTTTTTCACAGTAATAGTAAATGAAATATCTTTCCACGTTCAATCTATTTATTTGTCTTTCTATATTCAAATGGCTACCTATCTTACCAAGATTGACCTCTTCAATTGGATTTCGACTTTCTGTTTCCTCCTTATCAATTCCTTCCATTAGGTTCATCCTTTGCATCTCCTCATTAAGCATGCTACTAACCACCGATCCCATTGAAACTACTCCATCTGAATTTGAGTTGTTTGATGCAACCATAAATGTTTCCCAAATCTTTAGTAATGAACCTATCCACATCAACACTTATATCTTATCATCCACCTTGTAATTTACGGCCGCCAATTGGTTCACAATTTCTTGAAAATCATTGAGAGGCTCTCCAATTGACCCAACTACCTTAAGCTTTATATTTACCATTCTTATCATTAAAAATGACTCGTTTGTTGCGGAACATTAGATTAAGCCAATATGATATAACATACCATCACAAAAAGGCAATATAAGAGTAGGCATTGGTTAATTTCATCGTTAAATTCATTGTTCAGGATAAAGAAAGGGAAGAGGATATGATTGATGTTTCCTAGTGGAAGTTGTATGTATATGGACTTCCAACGAATGAAGTTCTAGGGCAAGGGTTATGCTCGTGACCCTCGGGTATTATGCTATGCATTGAAGCTAGGGTTCCCAACGATGACAAATGAAGCTAAATATAAAGCATTTATTGTAGAACTCAAGAAAACGAAAGAATTGGATATCTAGACACTACATTCATTCAATAACTCCTAGTGGGTGAGGAATTTCAAGCTAAAGGAGCGAGACTTGCCTCTTACCTAATGAAGACACTAGAGCTATTGAGCGATATCGAACACTATACAATCATTCAGATACCCCAAGAAGAGAATAAACAAGCTGATTCATTAGCCAAGCTTGTAAGCTTTAGGGATGTGCAGCTTTTGGGACTTGTTCTAGTGGAACTTCTGTTAGCTTTGAGCATTGGCCAGATGGATGTTTGTTGGACCTTAGAAGCCAAAGAAGAAAAGAAATTGTGGATGACTCTAATCAAAGACTATCTATTGAAACAAACTCTCCCGAATGGTAGGAATAAACGACGAAAGCTCCTTGGAAAAGTACCATAATTTATTATAAAAGAAGTTCTATATAAGAGAGTTTTCTCAACTCACTTGGTGCAGTGTACTCACCAAAGATGAGGAAAAGGAAATCCATTTGGATGTATAAGACGGAAGTTGCCATGAAAACATCGAGGGCTGACGTTGACAAAAAGATATTTGTTGTGGATAATTTCGGCCAGAAATCATTCGAGATGTAGCTGATTGAACCAAACGATGTGTTTGGTGCCAATATTTGTGAAAATACTGAGAGCCCCACTTAATGAGAATATGCATATGGTTAGCCTATGACCATTTGCGATTTGGGGAATCGATATTATCGGCGTGCTACCTATGTTGAAATGCGGAGCAAAGTACACCATTATGGCTCTGGACTACTTCAAAATACCAGCTAAAGAGAAATCTCTAGCCACAATCATAATGAGAAAAGCAATGGACTTCTTAGTAAAGAAATTCATGGTTAGTATATGACTTTATGATTTTAGGAATTGATATCATCGGTGTGCTACCCATGCCAAAAGGTGGAGTAAGATATGCCATTTATTTATGGACTACTTCAGAATGTGGATTGAAGCGGAAACGCAAGCCACAATTACAATGACGAAAGTGACCAACCTTGTGATAAAGAACATCATATACTAACGAAACACAATTTGAATGTATCTAGTTTAAAGACTTTTGTTACTAATACCAAATTACAAATATCTTCTTGATAGTAGCACATCCATACGCAAATGGGCTAATGAAGGCGGTGAACTAGATCATTAAATTTACCTTGATGAAAAACTAACAAAAACCAAGGAAAACTAGGTAAATGAATTACCACTTGCACCATGGATTTATAAAATGACCTATAAGTCTTCGATGGGAATACTCCATTCACTTTAGCCTATAGTGCAAAGGCTATGATTCTGATAGAATTAGAAATTCTTTCTTACCAAAGAAAACACTATAATCCCAAAATGAACGAAGAACTCTTACTTGAGTCCCTCAACTTGGTCGATAAGAAACAGAAAGAAGATGAATTGAGGGTAGCTGCACACCAGAAAAGTGTAGCATGAAATTTCAATGCCAAGGTCAAACATATTACCTTTTTGATTGGGGACGTTTTGAAATGAGTCCTCCTTGGCATGGGGTGCATTTTGTATGAATTAGGAAGGTCCATATGCGACTGAACATAAGCATGGAGATGGAACTTTCAAGCTAGCAACTGTTGATGGGATCCTAATTCCATGGGTGTGGAGTAGAAAACAATTACTATGCTATTTCGCTTAGATTTATTCATTTAATTTTTATGCAAAGAACACACCCTAGGGAACTCGGTGCAATGTAATAAGGAAGGAATTTCCATTTCCTTTGTTATAGATAACTCTAGCCACTGAAACTAGTGGAACTGTGTAATTGTAAGCAAAACCTTATACTGCATGATTAACAGTGCAATTGGGTACACCAAGATAGGTAACGACAGACTCCTTTGACCCATGATCGGTTTTGAGGTGTATAATCACATTGGCATTGATCAGATGATTCTCCCTTGTCCCTCCGAATTTTGACTAACACCGAAAATAGGAAAAGTCAACAGCTGATGCTCAGAGTTAGGCAATCAAAGCACTAGTTCCCGAAGATAGGAATTGATGTGAAATCAACGCTTTCGTGACTACATTTATGACTCAGCAAGACATGATCGACCGAAGATAAACAATGATGGCGGGTGGGTTATTTTGATCGATGCTCAAAAATAGGTGAGGTTGGAAGTCGATGCTTAGAGTCATGCGTCAGAAATATCAATCCTCAAAGATAGGGGTCGATGAATAAAAGAACTATCTAGAAATATGACCACACTTATGGCCTGACGAACCACACTCGGCTGTTGATAAGTGATAAAGGTCGAAGAATGATTTTGATTAACACTTGGAGATAGGCGAGATCGAAGTTTAGTGCACCGAAATAGATACCTAGAACTTTGTTTCCAAGAGGTATAAAATGATCTGAAGCTAAATGCTTCTCCAACAATCACCTTGCTTTCGATTTGATGGAACATGACCTTGGACAAATAGTGTAGGCCATAAAGTTTGCCAAATAAACAACAATTTTTGTTTAGAATGAAATACTCTAGCAATGGTAAATAGAAAACGGACGATAAAAATACTACTTATCAATTGCAGAATATTACTTGTATGTACACAACTATAATAAGAAATGGCATTGCATGGTCATAGGAATGTATAATATAAATAAAAATGCACCACAAACGATTATATTATATACACAGGCAATGGAATATGTGCAGATAAAATAAAAGTATAGATATATAAATATGACAAAGATTGTTAAGAAATAGTCTTAAGTTGCATTCATTTTTTATCCATGAATCGCAGGTATTGTTCCAGCACAATGCTAGCCTATATACAAAAGAAAAACAAGATACATCGAAAAGGAAACATAAGAAACCTTCATAAAAACCCAAACTGACAATTTACTTCTTCTTTACTCGCTGGTTACTACTCTTGGAATCATCCTTCAACTAGCTCTTTTTTCCAACCTTTTCCATTCTTAGCCTTCCCATTCTTTGGAGTGCTTCCCTCGGAAATGTAGTTTGTACTTTAGTGGTCGGTTGAATGGCATCTTCTGCTTTATCAATGGTAAGGTCATAAGACAGTGAAGAAGAATCATAAACTTTTAAAAACTTGAACTTGGATGGTGTAAGCTTTGGAGTAGGGCTTAGTTTTTCTAAGATGCTCGGCTTTCCAGTGCTGACTCTTTCTTAACTGTGATTTTATTGACATCCAACTTTAAGCTCTCCGCCATGGTAATGTGATCACTAGGGTCCTTTTCTCTAGTGATTATAATATATTTGTCATATGATTAGTTGATGTTCTCCAATCCATCAAATGCCTCTATTTTCTACGAATGTGGGCTAGGGTCGAAGATGGAAGGTGAAGTCGGGATGATTAGCTCTATAGTATGGAGGCCGACATGGTAGAGATGGTGTTAAGACTCTAGTCCTTAGTTTTTGGTGCTGGAGGATGAAGCGACGAATGACCTTCATGTTGGCAGACAGTGAAGTAAAGATTTGATGGTGACTTAGGTGAGAACTGAAGTTTCTCTAGAACTGGGTAGGTGAGAGAAATACCTATGCCATGTAGTGCTCCCTTGATTGCAGACTTGGCAATTTCTTCCTCTTTAATAGACGACTAAATGGGTTGATGATAAGAAGAAAATATAGGGTTCATCCACTATTATTGCAGCGGAGACATGGATTTCAATATAGATGGCCTTGGAGGTGGCTACTGTAGAAGTTTTAATTTCTACTGTAGGCTCTGTTGATTTTGGAGTGGATTATTCCACTAGATTAAATGAAGGTTTAATCGCTAGGAGCTTCAATAGCTGCTTCCACTATGCAACATCCTAGGCACCTAAAATGGTTTTTCCCTCCTCCAAGGGCGCAGTATCTTCCTGATCTAAGAATATTGTCTTTAGTTCTTCTTTATTTATGCCTCCATCACTGACAGTTGGTTGATGAAGTATTTCCTTCCAAATATCAGCCAATGTAATGGCATAGCTATCCCTAGCCATTTTAAATTCTTGTTTTCGATTACGTTGGTGAAAAATTGCTAAATTGTAGCATTCATCTCCTTTGTATTCTTAGTAGCCTGGGCCTTGACTATTATGATTTTGTTAGCAGCCACGTTAAGGTTAATTTGAACTTAGGCCTTGGTTACAAACTACACCCCAATAGGCCCAACATTTTGCTAAATCAAAAACTCAAGTCCACATAGTACGGATCATTGGTTCTGGTATCCTACAAGTAACAAATGTATATCAGAGCACTATTGATGTAAACTCACAACGGAATAGTAAAGTATAATAAAATGTATAGTTACTGACCAAAGTTGACACTTTTGAGATCAAGTACCCTTGTCAGCGTCGAATAAGCACAAGGAAATATATCCCTCCACCATTCCCGCCTTCCACCAGTACATGTCCTCTACAGCATCTTGTGGGTTCTAATAAGAAAGGGGTCCGAACAATGTTTCGGTGATTGGTAAATTACACACTTTGCATATAACACTAGTTTATCCCTATTGAGTTCCATCACATGTTATGTCACTTACTTTACTAGGTTTATCGACTCCACATACACATACAATACGCCCTGTTTACCATAGATAGATAATAACTACATACTTATGCACGCACACACATTTGTATGTATATATATAAGTACCTCCCCTTTTTGACCAAGATACTCTCCATGCTAGTATTTATAACTCAACACCTTGTCAAGATCAGTCATCAACGCAATATCACATCTTCGACGTCATGCGTACGAAGGAAATCCCGTTGTGCTTAATAGTTGCATCATAATAGTCTAGCCGCATCCTATTCACATTTAAATCATGGACTCAGCTCCATGGACTATTCATTTTTTAAAGACCTCCATGAAGGGTTATCTAGCCTTGCCTCCTAACAAACAAACTAGCAAACAATTATGGCAGTGCATGACTTTGACGTGATTTATGCTAGTAGGAGTAGTAACCCATTTTGGCATAAACCCTTGTCTTTATACTAACCACCCAGGAACGATGGCATTATCAAACTATGAAGAAACTCCTACTCCCAAGTTTGGTGCAAGTCATATTGTTATAGCACCAAGCCTTGCACACCATCCTGTTGGATTGCCTAACGCAATTTAGGAAATACCCACTTGTTACGTAATATCGGTCAAAAGGTTGAAGCAGACTCTACTTGTCTTTTGACACTTCAACCTAGGCGAAATATCTTACTTGGTATTCCCTTTAGCTATAAGTGAACATATATAATATGGATCCTATAGTTAGATATTTCTCACATCAGTATATTGTATGCAGAACTGCGAGTATCCCCTTGTGGTAGGAAGACTTCTGTAGTGTAAACTACTGACCTCGCATTCCAAACTATCTTAATGACTATGTCATTCTTATCTAAATTAATTTTAGCTAACATTAACAATTCATACCCGTCTTGAAAACGTACTTGAGGCTACTTTATATATATATATATATATATATATATATATATATATTTGTGTATGCGCTCGTGTGCATACAGACACACCTATATTCATTCTAACTCCATTATTGCATCTCTAATGTTCAACTATTCTCTTATTTGACTGACTCTTTACTTCATTAATGTTGATTTAATGTCATTTAACACTTTCTTTAAATGATCTAAATATCTTTTTCTATCTAATTCCCTTTCTCATTACTAAGTCTTTATTTCCATTCTTTTTAACTTTTAGTACTAATCCTTGTTTGGTGGACTTTCCATTACTCTTTTATTTAAATTATTAGTTGCCTATATTCATTCTATTACTTGCCAACCTTTTTATTGCTTATTATTTGATTTTTATCCTGTCTTTATCATATATATGTTGATTTTATAACTTAACCTTGATTATTATAACAATTAAATTCTTTAATTCATACCTAGGGATTTCTGCATTTCAATACATTAGAATAATGTCTCTCTCAAAAGGAAAGGTTAACATTGTAAATGTCTATATCTTATCCTAAAAGTGAATTTGTATTACGTTTGAAATTGCATGAAATTATCTATTTTTAGTTATTGAAATAGAGAGTTTAAAATATGGTAAAAATATCCCTATTCTATACATCTTTTTTCTTTTAGCCATATTCCTTGTTATTTCAAATGATACATATTTATTTATGAATCTGAACTTTGTAATCCATAGAAATTTATTTTGTGACACATTACATTCCAGTAAATTAAAATACTACTTAAATCCTAATAATTTATTGTGATAACATCCAATTTTATATTTACTTACATAAATAATTCAAACAACAACTCTGGAACCTATTTAAATTTATCTATTTCAAGGACTACTACTACCCAAACTTTCCAAATCCAAGTACATGAAATATTAAATCCAAATTATCAATTACAAAATATGTAGGTAGGGTTTATAAATTCATTCACATATATAATTAGGCCTACAACCCAAAAATTTCATTTATGCATACATGAATAGATTTGCATCGATTTAAATCCAATATTATATCAGAATATATAATTTCTTGCTCACTTTTAAGCATTCCAAATCTCTAGATCTAAACCCTATTATTTCAATTTGACTCATTACCTTCCTACCAAACATATGTATAAAAAGGTATACATACTATTTAGAAATTTAGATTCGAGAAGAGATTTGAATTTAAGATTTACCTTGTTTTGGCATTCTAATTCGATCTTATTCTTTCTCCACTTATTCCTTGCTTTTCTCCACTTATGTGTATATATATAATATAATATTTTGTTACTTTTAGAATTTCTAGAATTTGTGGACATGAGAAAAAGGCATAGCTCCACTCTATGACCCATAAAATATGAGAAAAAAATGGTGGTATATGCTTATATTCATAAGCGTTAGAACCAGTAGTAGCCATTAGATTATTTTCTAATTAAATCCAGACCATTTTGGCCTATGTTCAGGTTACACCGGCCTTAACCCAACAGTGACCGCTTTCTTCCATCGGTCGTAGTGAGGATGTCGACTTGTGATCTTTAGTTTTGTTGTTAGTTTATGTTACTTGTTTCCCACTTTGTATATTTTTTTCCTTTTTTTTGGCAAAACCGACGGGGTTGAATAGTCCCCTACCATTTTATTGATCCACTCGAGAACTAAAATAAAAACAGGTATAAGGAAATTAAAAACAAAGGAAAAAGAATAGAGGAAAGTGGATCAAGAAACAAGGAAAGAACAAAAGAAAAAAAGGTGAAAACAAAAGGAGCATTATAGAACATAATAGAGCCCATACATCATGAAGCATCACTAGGTTCGAAAGGCAAATTTGCATCCAGAATACCTCTCCCAGCTTCGTATGTAATATGTCTTCCATTTGCTTCCAAGATTTGCTTCTCGAGACATTGAATGCTCTGTTGTTTGGTTTGTTAATGTTAATTAGTTATATTAACTTCCGTAACCTTAAGATAAAAACTCAATGTTAAGCAAGGATTCGTTAACGTTAATTAGTTATATTAACTTCCATAATTACATATTTAATTATTTTTAATTCAATATTTATAGACTTTAATATCTTCTTCGTTTGAACTCGGATTGTAAAACTTTATAGATGAAAATTGATGAGAAAGTCTTTATGAATACGACAGTGTAAGTTTTATAGCAAAATTCTATCGTTTACAAAAATTCTATTTTTGGCATTAATAATTAATTTTTTAATCAATTACAATTTATTTTACAGGGTGTTGCATTTTCCCTCCTTAAAAGGATTTCGTTCCCTCCTTAAGGGTAGAATCACATAACATAACACACAACCAGTCTAAACTACTCAACAAATTTTGCAACCAATCGCGTACAAGTGCATCTTATACCACAACATATATGGTATGCATACTAAGCAATTTTGAATTGGTACCTTCTATATGAATGCATTCTTTAAAACAATTTTGAAAATATGATGCAAACAATCAGTATATATTGGAAGTTCTGTATGTGTGCAAATTTTGAAAATTAAAATCTTTGGTTTTTTTGTTCCAAATTTTCCCACGCTTCTATGAATAGAAGCATAGTTTAACCAATTTTGCACCCAACCCCTAACATCCAAAACCCTAATACACCATTGCTAACATCCAGTTTTGAAAAAAAAAAATCAACTTTATAAACCTATATTCTTATGTTGGTAAAGGGTTTAGATGAAGAATTCCATAGTTTCATCCTTCTTTTGTGTACCTATTCCCCTATATCTTAGACCCTTTTCTCTTGCCCTCAATGTTTTTTTCTACTTTTTCAAGTATAGTCCACATAAGGAAGTTTACTTTTAATCTTTGAAAATTTTGAAACAGAGTTGCTTTAAAAAAAAGTTTGATTTACCTCTCGATAAGGTGTGAGAAAAGAAATCCCTAGACTTGAACAACTATTTCGCTTATCATCAACTGCCTTTTTCTTTACTTTCGCTTTTTTTGCATAGTAAAATTCATGCTTGCTAGCTCGTCAACTTTTCTTTATGCTAAGTATGTGGCATTAAAAATCTAAAATCCCCTCTCATTTCTTTCAAAATCTTTTCTGATTCAATTTTAGAAATGTTTAGAAAGTTTAAACATAAAACTTACTTTTTTACTTTTTTCGAAACATTCGCAAAAACATTATCTATTATAAATCAATGATTTTTTTCAAAAGTATTTACTTTTATTCGTTCAAAACAAACTAAGCTACATCCTACGTAATATCAGCTAGGAAATTTAATAAAAATTTAATAAGAAAAGTAAATTTAATTAAAATAAGGACTAAAAAGAAAATTTTCATAGATGTCGAAGTTGACTACGAAACCTGCACCATTTTGTTAGTGCAATTTTATGGACATTTCCATATATAATAACACTTCAAAATCGGACAGAGTATGGAGAAGTTACGGGCATTAGAAAGATTTGAAATAAAATAAAGTTAAAATGAAAAAAAATACATATGAAAGTTGACCCTTAGCATGGCATGGTCAACTAGTAGTATCGACCATGGTCCCTAATTGGTCAACCATGCATGAGTAAAGGCAAAGAGCAGGATTGTGTTGTATAGACAGTTGTGATTGTTACTTCCTAGCTACATTTCTTATGACCATATGAGATGTTAGTATAATCTTCTCCAGCCAAAATCAACACCCTAAATTCATTACTTTTGTTTGACCCACCCCCTTCTTTTCCTTTTTTTTGGCCATAGGATCATATGATAGTAGTTGATTAGGCATAGTACACGGTGAACGGAGCTTCATGTTGGAGTTAGCATATTCTTTGTTGTTCATCATGTAGTTACTTATTGTATTAAAAGTCTGTAAAACATATATTGTACTTTGAAATAGTGTATGTGGCAAATAAAATATTTTAGAGCCTGTTTTTCTTAATTGTATATTTTTTAGTACTTATATTTTAATTCCCTCCACTATGAGATTTGAAAATGTAGAATGCCCTTGAACTTGCTCTTATAATTATGCTCTATAATGTTTAAATTCCTAATAGCTCGTAATTCTTGGCATGATGGAAAGTGCGGGTTGTTACATTTGGTATCAGAGGTTAGGTTTAAGATCCCCTAGGATTTAGGTGGATATTAAGAGGATGTGTTGAAAGCTTTTCTAAAAAAGGTTTTTCTAAAAAGGTTTTTCAGAATGGACTTTTGAAAGGGGGTGTGTGTGTGTATATGTATGTCGTATATGTATAGATAAAAGATTTCAAAGGTTTTACATATGTATCTGTATAACAAGAAAGAATGAAATCAAGTATTCTTACCAAATGCCACCTTTAGGAAATTTGAAAATGATTCTCAACCATAGATAGTGATAATGTGTGCAAGATTTAGAGAAATGGCTCTAGAAATGCAGCTAAGATTCCAAGCATGAACATCCCTATACGGTTTTGTCGGTATCTAAAGTGAGGAGATAAGACGAGTCTAATCCGACTGAGGAAGTGTAGTTATAATTTGCTGATATGTGTATCACAATGCCCTATATATTTTGACCCATAAGGAAGTTTTTGGCTTAATGCCATAACAATTGTAGTGAAAACTAATATTTTCACATTTATTGGAGTTTAACCCATAAAGAAATGCTCGTAGAGGGATTATATGCGAACTAGAGAAGCAAGTAAATTTTGGACTCAAGGGTTAGTAAAAACGATTAGTAGTAGGAGATCCATATAACAAAAATATGATATTGATAGCATAAAGGAGGAATTTACAAATTTAAAGACAGATTTCCCAATTAAAGTAAAAATCCTATTCTCATATTAGTAATAGTCGCAGGGACTCCTATTTATTCAAAGGCATGGCTAGAGTATTTCCATAGTGAACTTGGACATTGTATTGGAAAATAAACTTGAGTAACCATCTTTTAAAAGGACGACAACCATGTGCAAAGCATGGTTAAGTGTAAATGGGCTTAGGTATCAAGGTTGTTATTGTTAACTATGATTTAAGTGATAAACCAAAGAAATATTTTCTAAAAGTTAAAAATTATAGATATGTAATACTTCAAATAGAAAGAGAAAGTTGGTTTATAATTCTATATAAAACAATCAGACAAACTTTATGGAAATTGTATAAAAAACACAGAGAAGCAGATAAAGAACAATTTCCCAATAATTATTTTAAAGCTTTTATTTTTTTCTTTTTGGCACATTGTTACACTTATCCTTAATTTGCACCTTGCTTTTAATAATAGAACTTTTGGCAAAAAGAGAAGTATGCAAGATCCGACTTACGAACTCCATTTATAAATAGGAAATTGTCAGTATTAAAGAATATCTTCAATCATTTTTTGCCAAACTCTAAAATAAAAATAGCAATAAGTTAAAAATACCACATTTAAAAAAAAATGTTTTAGTGAAAATTTATTGTTTATGATTTTTCTTAAATTGGTATGTTTTATGTATATTTTGCTAAGATAAGCTCAACCATTTTTTATAATTTAATTAAAGAAGGATAATGCGATCTTAGTAAGAAGGAAATGCTTGTTAAAATGAAAATAGAATTTGATAGTGTTTAATTTTACTAGTTTTTTGGAAATGAGGTTAGAATCAAAGATTTTTGTTTAAAAAATAAGAAGTGAAAATATGATGATTGTCACTTAAACTTGAATAGGAAAGAAATAGATCGTGGTAAGATAAATAGGATTAAGCAGCCCACTAGGAGAGAATTGACTATGAAAGCCTTGAAATGGTTAGAATGGAGATAAAAAGGAAATATGGGAATTTAATGACATTTTCAATCAATGGTTGAATTGGACGGATATAGTAGTAGGTCAAACTTCATGTAGTAGTAAAGGGAGAGCACCACCTAGTATCTTTTTACCCAAATATGGTTTGCATCAAGGATTTTTTGTGTAAGGAAGTTAGAAAAGTGTTGTAACACCTCTAATTTTAATTAACATTATCCAAAAGGTTTAATTAGATAAATAAAATAAAATAATGTGGTGATTGGAGTGATAATGAAATTGGGATTTGGAAATAATAAGGTTGTACTTTAACCAAATAATTCTATAAGCTTGCTCTATTACTTAAACACATGTTTGAATAGGGAAAGGGTAAAATAGGAATAGATAGATCGTATAACCCCTAAACCCTTATTCCATTCTATTTATGTTCTCATAAATCAAAAAAATCAAAAGAAATAGCAAGCTAAGGCCAGCCTTCAACTACCCATTTTCCTATAGAGATTCAAGAAGGAAAGCTAGGAAGATTAAGCAATAATCAAATCGAAAAAATCCATTATGCAAACAAGGTGAATTGTGATCTATACCATCTCTTTTATTTTGTTTCGACTGATTTAATTCAATTTTATTATTTAAAACTGAATGTATGAATGATGATGATATGCCATGATTAATGTTTGCCTTATTCTTATTTAGAAGATGAGTTATGTGAATTTCACATAGCAAATTAACATGGTTTTAAGAGTAAAATCGCAGTAAATGATTTTCAAATGCTATGATTTTTGATATGATGTTTAGAAAATGAATTTAGGGATGGGTTTTTATTTTCATAATTTTTCTAAGCTAAAGGAATATTCTACGAATTTTTAAAGCTGGAAAACATGTTACATCAAATAATGATTTTTTGGCTCGAAAACCTTATATGATGAAAAGAATAACATTCTGGGATTTTTATAAATTTTTATGGTTTTTCTCAAATATATTTGAAGAGATATGGATTAAATAAGAAAGATTAGAGTTTGATTGTTTAATTAGTTAATTATGTAAGTTAACGTTTTAAACACATATTTTAGTCCTTGGAGGATAAATGCTGCAGCATAGCTAAAATTTAATTGTAAATTTTTTGTAACCAATTACATATTGAAAATAAAAGAGATTTGTTAAAAAGAACATGCTTTATTTGGTAAAAATTCGATTATAGTGATAATTATGATGATGCCACTTCCCTTTGCGTTGATGCTGCGCATATCATGCCTTTGACATCGTCGAGAGGAAAGCACATTGACTACTTCGATAGTGCGGAATGGTTTCAAGCTTGCCGAGGTCATAAAATAACAGCAACTCTATAGTGTCGACGAGGTCATACCGACTTGTCTATGTCGTGTATATCCTATCATGCTTGTACTCTCCCGCACATCTTAAAAACAAAGGGAAGAAGGGTCATCATGCTTATCCACATTCAATAGTGTCGGCATGATTCTTGTTGCCGCATTTTTCATGGTGCCGCATTTGTTGTGTTCTCGCACTTTTCATAATGCCACATTACTATGTCGTCGCTAAGCTAAAGAGTCGATGAGGCCATTGCATATGTTTAATCACTAAAGTAACAAAGGCCGTGTCGTCAAAGTTAATAACGTCGATGTTAATGGAACAAGCTGAAGAGCTTATAAAGCTCAATGACGTCACCATCAGCGAGGAATATGATGTCGCATATGCTGTTTTAAAGCTTTAGATGGAGGTGGAGAGCCTTAAGTGTTGACGTCGACATGATATGATGTCGACATTAATCAAACTAAGATGTTTTGAAAGCAAAAAAAACTTACATCCTTTTCATACAAGTACATGGCGGCAATATAAAAAGGATTTTACAAATGGAATTAGACTTTGAAAATATAAAAAGATGTTTTCCTTGTTAATTTTGGGGTTAAGGGTATTAACCATATTTCATGAAGAAAATATTTACAAGAATTAAAATAAGGATGTTTATATCATTGTGTGCATTTAATCAGTCATCATGTATGCTATTGTTACCATATTCACTTTATTTATGACCAATAACTACATTTTGGAGTGTTAAGGGCAATAAAGACATTTAAGTTGACCTAATAGTAAATATAAATTTACTTAACACATATGTGAGTAGATTTGCATCCAGAAGGTCAAGTAGACAAGAATATAAGATGCCCAAAACTGATCAAAATATTATCGAGTTTGACAGGTTCTTAGTTAGCCCATGAAAATTATGTTATGAGAAATGTTATTGGCAGGGGACAATAGGTTCTTAGTGATCCCATGAAAAATATGTCTAGAATATGTTATTGATAGAGATCAACAGGTTCATAGTTAGCCCATGAAAGTTATGATTTGAAAGATGTTATTGGAGAATCCCATAGGTTCATAGTGATCCCATGAAAACTATGATTGGATAAAATTATTGGTAGAAACCAGTAGGTTCCTAGTGATCCCATGAGAACTATGAAATTGATTAGAAAGTCTGTAAGACTGGAACAAGTTATTTGTCAGCCCATAAAAACTAATAGGTTAATAGGGAATCTAGAAACTATAAACTGACAAAGATGGTCAAATAAATTATGATGGGAAATCCAGGGCATTTTGTAGTTTTGAAAATCATCATATCATATTATGTTTTAACTATTGTGGATGCAGGTGCACGATATATGGTTATTATAAATTTGTTAAGGTGAGGGGAAAACCTATTTCGCTCAATGACGTGGTCTTACTAGATATCTATTTGGTTCAAGATGGTAGGTTATTATTCATGCCAGACATTTTGTCTGACCCGAAGTATTTTTCCCCTTAAAGTCTTGGGTACACAGTTGAGTAGGTCGACAGTGATAGTTTTTCATGTTCTCTTTAGACGAATAAGCTTTTAGAGACATGTAGGTGGCAATCTAGCTAGTATGAGCTATATATCCATTTTCTGCTTGTTTTGATACAACTGTTATGTTGTAATGCCTAGTTGTACTAAATGCTAGATATTTGACTCTGATCATCCAAGGGGATATCTTCATATGTCGCTCTTTTAATATGTTGTGTTCATTTTATTTTCTTTGAACTTGTTTGAAAATTGGGGTTATGTAATGAAACTGAAATCTTATTGTGATAGGAGATGAGATAAATTTAAAAAAAAAATTGTGTTGAATTTCCATATTCATGTTGTTTCTAGTGTTATCAAAATGATTAACATAGCCACATTTTATCATTGGAAATTAATAACTATGGATCTGTAGCATTAGTAACACTTTGTTTCGGGCCTCAAAGTGGGTGATGCTATAGTTTGGTACTAGAGCATAGATTTATGTAAAATTAAAGGAAGAAATTTAAACCAAAATATTTTGAGAACATAATTCAATTAGTTGGAGAATAAGATTGGGGTTTGGGTTAACGCAATAATAACATACTTGTATTTAGCTACATAGATTTATGTATTCCCCTCTCTCTTAGACAATTCTTTTGTACCTAAGGCTTGCGAGAAAGAAAGGTATGGAAGTAGGAAACAGAAGAGTGAATCTAGTGGAGGAAGCACCATAACTATCGGAAATGATTGACCTAATATTAGGATAAAACCAGGGTCGACAAACAAATGTTAATTACAACACAAATGCCAACGTAGGTGCTGGAACCCCACCGGTAAATATAGGGATGATGTATTAATTTTTTGTTTGCTTGATGCAAGCCAGAGCAGCAGTAGGAGTAGCTAAAGAAAATGTTGTGAATGCGGAAGGAGCAAATTCCATGGTGCCTGGCAATAAATTTGCCAAGTTGAGAGGGATTATACCAATTTAGGTGGAAAGCCTTTCTTGGACCAAAGGATGTTGTAGAAGTGGAGAATTGGCTGTTGCATTATGAGAGAATCTTTACGTATCTTGGTTTGGATGGGGAGCAGAAAAGAAGAGTAGCTTCGAGCTGTTGGAGGGAGTGGCATTGTTCTAGTAGAATGGAGTCACCGTAGGTGTGCCTGAGGAGGAGTTGACTTGGGAAGAATATCAAAGGAGGTTCAAAAAAAGGACCTAGTCCAAAGTTACCAAGTTGGTTTTTCTAAGAAGGTTTATGGACTTGGAGCAAGGAACAATGTTGGTGATTAAACATGCCACTAAGTCTGATGAGCTATCCAGATATGGATATGCCACCATTGACACCGTCATGAAGAGGAATGAAAAGTTTATTCGAGGATTGAAGCTAGAGATTGCTTGGGCGACCATACCATATCTTCGAGACCCAAGGAATGTTGTAGTGGAGATGGCAATCTGGAATGAAGAGATGCTTTCTACTTTTCGAAAAGAGAAGTAGGTTGAAAATCATGATTCTTAGGGTAAGAAGAGAAAGTTCTTTAAGAAGAAAGGAGCTCGAAAAGGAGGGGCTTCCAAGAAAGGAAAGGCTAATCTACTATGCTACAAGTGTGATAAGAGGGAATATTTTCCTCATGAGTGCCAGCCTGGCAATGGAAATAAAGTTGCTGATAGGAAAGGAGTGAAATGCCCAAGCTGTGACCGGATGAGGGCATTACAAGAATCAGTTTCCAGAACTAGTTAGAGCAGACATGGGAAAAGGTTTTTCTTTAAAACCAGTATCTTCTACGCCAATTGCTGCTGAGAAGGGAAAATCTATAATGGAAGGTGCACTTTTGATCCATAGTATACTATTTAGGGTATTATTTGATACCTATTCATCACATTCATTTGTATCTTAGTGTTTGGTTGACAAGTTATGCTTAGAACCATCATACCTTGTTACTTCCTTAAGGGTTGCAAATTCGATAGGAGGGTATGCAACTCTAGGGACGAGAGGTGACTAGTTTAAACTTGATTTGTTAGGTCATAAGTTTGCATGCAGTCTGTATGTCTTTGATTTCATAGGCTTTGGGATCATATTGGGTATGGATTGGTTAGATAGATACGATGCTACGATATTTTTCCAAGATAGGGAAATATCATTGAGACATCTTGGGAGTAGTGACTGAATAGTATACTTACTCTAGAATTCGAGTCTAGGAATTTGTGCTTTGCTGAATGTTATGGAAGCAGAAGAAAAGTTGAATTGGTTTTTGGAAGCAAGAGTGTTTGCAGATGTTTTTGAGCTGGTCACAGTTCTGCCATCAAAATGAGCTATCGAGTTTTGAATTGATCCTGTGCCAGGACCAGAAGTCGTAAGTAGACAACATAGCAGGATGACACCTTCTGAGATGAAGGAGTTTAAGGTGCAACTAGAGGACTTAAAAGGAAAGAGTTTTATTAGACCAAGCAGTTCACTTTGGGGAGCGGCCACAGTGTTCGTGAAGAAACCGATTAGGTTGTTGAAGATGTATATTGACTACCATTAGCTGAATGAGAAGACTATAAAGAACATGTATCCTTTGTCGAGAATCAACGACATATTCGATCAGTTGAGTGGAGGCAAGTGTTTTCCTAATTGTATTTGGCTATAGGTTTCCATCAGCTAAGAGTGGCGAAGGATGGTATCCATTGATGGTGTTTCGAATGGGATATGATTCGTACGAGTGGTTATTAATGCCATTTGGGCTAATGAATGCACAAGCTTTCTTTGTGGAGTTGATGAACCGGAATTTCCAATAGCACTTGGATAGGTTCGTATTGGTGTTCATAGACGACATTCTGATATATTCTAGGAATGAAATAGATCATGAGGTTCATCTTAGGATAGTGTTAGAGACACTCAAACAGCATCAGCTGAAAGCAAAGTTTTCGAAGTATCATTTCTGAAAGAAAGAAGCAAATTTTCTTAGCCATATAGTCTTAAGAGGAGGGTTATCAGTTTATCCAGCTAAGATTGAAGCAGTTAATTATTGGAAGAGATCCGAGACAAGGAGTTTCCTTGGATTGGCTGGATATTACCAGAGACTATCTAGGATTTTTCATGGATAGCAGCACCTCAGACAAAGCAAACCAGAAAGGATGTTGAGTTTATTTGGTCTGATAGATATAGGGAAGCGTTCCTTAAGTTAAAACATTTATCAACCAATTTACCAGTGTTAGTAGTTCCAAATGGGAACCAAGATTTAATGGTGTATGTAGATGCATGTGGAATTGGATTAGAAGTTGTGTTAATGCAAAAAGGTAAAGTGATTTCCTATGCTTCTCGACAGCTCAGACAACATGAAGTAAGATGTTCGATACATAAAATAGAGTTGGCAGCAGTTGTCTTCGCATTGAAAGTGTAGAGACATTATCTATTAGGAGAAAGATTTGAGTTATACATGGATCATAAGTCTTTTAGGTATTTATTCTTTCAGAAGGAATTGAATATGAGACAACAGAGGTGGTTGGAGTTTTTAGTAGCTTATGATTTTGGAATAGAGTATATGCCGAGAAAAGGAAATAAGGTAGCAGATGCCCTTAGTAGAAAACATCAAAATGTGGTGTTAGCTATGTTGGCAGAATGGAAGGATATAGAGGCCTTGACTACTTAAAGTGTGTAGTTGAGATCGACTGCTAGTTCTAGTCAGAGTACTGCCATGTTATCATTTGGAAGTTCGACTAGTTTTGTTCGAAATGAATGCTTCTAAACAGAGAGATGCTCCATTATTGGCCGAGAAGATTAGATGAATTGAGATTGGAACTGAGATTGATGATTTGAGAGATTTTAACCTTGACCAAAAGTGACGGTTGAGAAAGAAGGGACGATTGCGTATTATGAATGTTGGGACCCCAAGAAAAGAAATTCTTAGGGAATGTTATCGATCTAGGTTCACGATTCATCTTGAATGAATCAAGATATATTAGAATATAAAGAGAAGTTTCTTGTAGGAAGATATAAAGAAGGTTGTTGGCTTATGGGTGAAGCAATGTTCGAATTGCTAACAAGTAAAAGCCAAACATCATAAGCCGAGTGGATTGCTTCAACCTTTAGATATACTAGTCTGGAAATGGGATTCGATATCCATGGACATTATTGATGGGTTGTTAAGGTCGAATCGAGAAAATGAGAGCACATGGGTCATAATGGACAAATTGACGAAGAGCGCCCATTTCATTCTCGTTATGACAACTAGGGCGCAACCATTTTGGCTAAGTTATTTATGAAGAACATAGTTAGACTGCATAGGAGTCCTAACAGTATAGTCAATGATAGAGATACATTGCTTACTAGTGAGTTCTGAAAGTGTCTACATGAAGTGTTAGGTACCAAGCTTAAAATTATTACCGCTTATCACCCTCAAATAGATGGGCAGACAGAGAGAGTCAATAAGGTACTCGAAGATTTGTTGAGAGTTTATGCACTAGATTTTAGTGGATCATGGGAAGCCCACCTACACTTGGTTGAGTTTTCCTATAATTATAGTTATCTGATTAGTACAGGAATGACACCCTTCGAAGCTTTATATGGAAGGCCGAGCAAGTCACCAGCATGTTGGTTGGAAACTGGAGACATGTTAGTCTTAGGTCCAGATTTGGTAAGAGAAGCAACTGAGAATATTGAATTAAACCGAGGAAGGATGAAAGAAGCTCAGTATAGACAGAGAAGTTATGTAGACAAGTGGCATAAAGGCCTAGAGTTCTCAATTGGAGACAGAATCTTCATTAAGGTATCACCAATGGAAGGTGTGGTGAGATTCGGTAAGACGGGAAGTTAGCACGAAGAAATGTTGGACCTACCTAGATATAGAGAGGGTCAATAAACTCGCATATCGAGGAAAGTTACTTAGCAGTTTGACAGGTGTCCATAATGTTTTTCATGTTTCTCATCTTCAAAATTATGCGCATGATCCAAAGACTACTATCACTATGACTGCATTGGAAGACTTAGTTGTAGAATTGGATCCGACTTTTGTTAGGAAACTAGTTTTAGCTATTGCGAGAGACGAGAAGAGATAAAGAAACAAGCCCATCAAGTAGGTGAAATTTCAGTGGAGCGATAATGAGAATGATTGTACTTAGGAGACAAAAGACAAGATTAGAGATACTTATCCTAATCTATTATGAGAGTATGTTCTATACTAATATATATATATATATATATATATATATATTGCTAGTCAGATAAGCTAGCATTCTTATTAAGTGATGTTACAGATGTTTGCATGGTTGATATGCTTAGTATTTAGTCCTTATTGAATTTCAAGGAAGAAATTCTTTAAGAAGGGGAGCCTGTGGCACCTTTAATTTTAATTACCATTATTAAGGGGTTTAATTAGATAAATTAAATAGAATAATGTAATGATTAGAGTGATAAGGGAATCGAGATTTGAAATTAAGTAAAGTCACGCCTTAACCAAATAAACCTACAAGCTTTTTTTTATAACTTACACGCATATTTGAATAGGGAAAGGGTAAAATGGAATAGATAGATCTTATAACCCTAAAAACCTTATTCCATTCTATTCATAGTTTCGTGAATCAAAACAATCAAACGAAATTGCAAGCAAAGGAGGCCATTAACCACCCTTTAAATCACGACAATCAAGTAGAGATTCAAGAAAGAAATTAGGAAGACTAAGCAATAACCAAATCTTAAAATCCATTATCCAAACATGGTGAATAATGATTTATAACATCTCTTATTGTTTTGTTTCGATGGATTTAATTCGGTTTTACAATTTTAAGCCAAATGTATGAATGATGATGATATGCCTTGATTAATGTTTGCCATGATTTTATTTAAATAATGAGTTATGAGAATTTTAGATAGAAAATTAACACAGTTTTAAGAGTAAAATCATAGTAAATGATTTCCAAATGCTATGACTTTTGAGTATGATGTTTAAAAGACGAATTTGGAGATGAGTTTTACTTTTTTATAATTTTCCTAAACCTAAGGACATGAATTATTAAAGGTGGAAAACATATTTATTCAGGTTTAATTTAATTAAGTCAATATATAATGATTTTTCGACCTAATAATATTATATGATGAAAAGAATACCATTTTGGGATTTATGTGAATTTTCGAGAATTTTCTCAAATATATCGAAGAGATATTGATTAAATAAAAATGTTAATGTTTAATTGTTTAACTAGTTAATTATGTAAATTGACATTTTAAACATATATTTTAAGCCAAGGAAGATAAGTGCAGTAACATAACTAAAATTTAGCTGTAAAGTTTTTAGTAACCAATCATATATTGACATATAAAAGAATTTTTTCAAAAAACATGCTTTATTAGGCAAAAATTCAGTTGTAGTGATAATTACAATGATGCCACTTCCCTTTACGTTGATTTCGCGCCTATCATGCCTTCGATCTCATGGAGAGGAAAGCATAGGGCACAATACTTCAACAATGTGGAGTGATTTCAAGCCCGAAGCGGTCATAAAATCGCGGCAGCTCTATGGTGTCGACGAGGTCATACCGCACTCATCCATGTCGCATGTGTCCTATCATGCTTATACTCCGTTGCATGTCTTAAAAAATAAGGGGAGAAGGGTCATCACGCTTATCCATATTCAATAGTGTCAACATGATTCTTGTCATCACATTTCTCATGCTGCCGCATTTATTATGTCATCGCACTTTTCATAAGGCCACATTATCACATCGCCAATAAACTAAATAGTGGATGAGGCCATAGCACATATTTAATCACTAAAGTAACGAAGGCTATGCACCGAACTTAATGACGTCGACGTTAATGGAAAGAAGGAAGAATAGTCTATAAAGCTAAATGTCAACTTCATCGGTGAGGCGTATGAAGCCGTGTATGTTATTTATAATCTTTAAATAGAGGCGGAGAGCCTTAAGTATTGACGTCGATCTGATATGATGTCAACTTTGATCAAACTGAGATATTTTGAAAGTGAAAAAAAACCTTATACCATTTTCATAGAAGTACATGGCAATATAAAAAGGGTTTTACAAATGGCATTAGACTTTGAAAATACCAAAACATGATTTCCTTATTAATTTTGGGGTTAAGAATATTAACCATATTCCATTAAGAAAATGATTACAAGGAATTATACTATGGATGTTTATATTATTTTGTACATTTAGTAAGTCATTATATGTGCCATTGTTATCATATTCACTTTGTTTATGACCCATAACCGCATTTTGGGGGCGTTAAGGGCAGGATAACCAGTTAGGTTGACCCAATGATGAATATAAATTTACTTAACTCATATGTGAGTAGGTTTGCATCCAGGAGGACAGGTATACCAGAATATAGGATGCCTAGAACCGATCAAAAGATTATTGAGTTAGACAGGTTCTTAACTAGTCCATGAAAACTATGTTATGAGAATTGTTATTGCATGGGCTATCGTGATCCCATGGAAACAATATCCGAAATATTTTATCGATAGAGATCAATAGGTTTATAGTTAGACTATGAAAAATATATTTGAAAAATGTTATTGGAGAATCCAATAGGTTCATAATGATCCGATGAAAACTATGATTGGATAAAGTTATTGGTAGAAACCAATAGATTCTTAGCGATCTGATGAAAAATAAGAAATCGGATAGATAGTCCATAAGATTGGAACATGGTACTAGTTAGCCCATAAAAACTAATAGGTTAATAGTAGCCTTACAAATTATACTGAGACAGATGGTTAGATAAATTGGGATGGGAAATCCTAGGCATATTGCAGTTTTGAATATCATCATATTATAGTATGTTTTAACCACTGTGGATGCAGGTGCACATTATACGGTTATTATAATTTGGTTAAGATATTAGTGAGGGAAAAATCATTCATCTCCACGGTTTGGTCTCACTAGATATCTATTTGGTTCGAGATGGTGGTTATTTTTAACACCGGACTTTTTGTTTGACTTAAAATTTTTGTTTTCCTCTTAAACTCTAGGGTACTCTTTTAGGTAGGTCAAGAGTAAGGGTTTTTTAGGTTCTCCTCAGATGAATAAGCTTCTGGACATATCTAGGACGCAATCTAGCTCATAGGAACTATATATCTATTTTTCGCTATGTTTTGATTTTGCTTTTATGTTGTAATGACAAGTGGTATTAATGCAAGATATTTGATTCTGATCATCTAATTGGGCATCTTCATATGTTGTTGCTGGAATATGTTATATTAATTATATTTTCTTTGAACGTGGTTTGTGAGTTAGGATTATGTAGTGAAATTGAAACCTTATTGTGAAATGAGATGATAAAATTTATTTTTTTTAAAAAATTGTGTGGAATTTTAATATTCATGTGTTTCTGATATTATCAAAATGATTAACTTTGTCGCATTTTGTCACCATAGATTAATAACTATGGATGACTGCAACATCCGTAGCACTTAGTTTTGGACCTTAAAATGGGGGCTGTTACAAGTATGTTTTGGGTAAAGCATATTCTAGAATAAGGAAAGAGAAAGCCAAGATGATTTTATCAAGGGATGTTGCATATGCAAAGAGTTTCATTCGGTTTGAAGTGAAAAAAGGGCTAAGTAAGGCAATTCAATTCTTAATTAATATGTTGAATGACAAAAGTGCGATCCAGATATTAGTCGGTACCTTATAGTTAAAAATAGGATACCTGTTGACTATGACGAGTCCAGGTATTGTGTTGCTACATCGGAGGCTATAGGCAGACCAGTTTTACATGAGTGAAAAGTCATATTAGTGAGAGAGTTGTTCCCACAATAGCATTATGCGGCAGTGGCAATTGGATTCCATGGTTGCCTACGAGCGGTGTTAACTTGTTGGATCCTATCACTATATATGTGTTCCAAGTATGCCTACGTAAATCTTGGAATTATATAGTAAGAAATTTGCACATACTTGAATTTGGAAAATATTGGATAGGGGTAGTCCTTGAATTCAGTATTGGGTAGTAGTGATCCCTGAACTTATAGATCATGTGATAATTCCAGATTTGTTGATTTGAATGATGTGTGCATGTAAAATGTAATCTAAATTATCATAATAAATTTTTAAGATTCAGTGGTCCAAGATTTGTTGGACAATTGATATGGATTAGTATATATAACTGAAAATGGTGGAAATGGGATTTAAGTAATGTTTTAAATCATTGGAATGTAGAGGATTGGAATGTAAACTCCGATGGGTTATAAAGTTCAGAGTTATAAATAAAAGTGTATAATTTGAAATGACAAGGAATACACCCAAAAAGAAAGTGACATAAAATGGAGATATTTACTATATTTTGTACTCAATAATTAAGATGAATATGATTCCTTGTAATTCTAAACGTAACACAAACTTTTCATTTGGATGAGACATAGTAATTTACATTGTAAACCTTTCCTTTAGGAGTGATGCAATTCCAATACACTAAAATACATAAACTCCTAAGTATAACTAAAGCATTGGTCGTCATGTTATTCCATATTGAGTTATCTCAACCATGAAATAATTGAAATAAAGTGATAAGAGGCTATGCTTGGTAAAGAGGTCACATTAATGGGAGAGCATTAAGAAATAGTAAGAGTTTTGTAAGTTCAAACCAAAAAAGGTATCCTAGGTAAAGTTATAATCAAGATTTTGCAATGGATGGTTAATGCAAGGATTTGGGTCTCAATTAAGAGAAGAGATATTGTTATATGCATGCGTTGAGAATGCGAAGGTGGTTTTAATAGAAAATAAGATAGAGAAATCTTTAATAAAATTTTATGGAAGGGATATAAAGGATTCTTCTCAATCATTCCTTGGATTGGAAGAAGACTATTTATTTAAGAAAATACATAGAAGACTAGCTTAGAATACACAGTTTTTGCATGATAGTCACACGCGAACAAAGTACCAATATTATTACCAATATTGCAGTGATTCTAAGTTATGACTTCAGTTAATTTTGGGACTTTTATTATTAAAATCGAACTGGAAAATATGTTTTGCTATTTTCAACATTTAAGAAATCGCCAAGTTGGATACCCTTTGGTAAAGTGGAAAATCAGCAAAGAACTAAGTAGGAAGTGCCATGGAATGAGACACGTCCACATTCGAGTTGTCTTACTTGGTATCTAAAAGTTAAAGTGACTAGGTATTCCACTGGACGAGTTAAGGTAGTATGTTGTGCATTGAGGATTTCATAGGACTACAGTTTATGGGAGAACACTTAGGCTCAAGTTGTTGAGCATGATGCATGTTGACACCATTTGAGTTAGGAGCAAGAATTGCAGAGGATTTCCTATGGATATACATTCAAATTAAAGGTTTGTGCCAGCTGTAAAGAATGAGACGTGCAACTGAAAAAATGTATAGGTTTGTTTCATAAAAAGGACAAAGACTACATAGGACAGATGGAAAAGCAAGTACTAACAAGAGGCATGTGGGTAGTTTGTTGAGACGAGTCTCCAATTAGGAAGCAGACGAGTAGAAAATCCCTAAGGCAAGATAGGCCATGACTAATTTATAGAGAAGCCATCATTAGGTACTTGCAAATTCTTTTGTGTGATGTAGTTGCTAAGGTCAAGCTGTGTCATTTGGGGATGTTAAAAAGATACGTGAGTCCCTTGTTCGCCATGCACCAACTCGTATTTTGGTGCATGGAAAATACCGACTCTGTAATGAGTTAATTAAACGGGTTAGGATTCAGTAGGGAGACAATCCAATGGAGAGTACACGGGAGCCAGAGTGAAAAATTCAAGCTACCCATCTAGCACTCTTTTCTGGTATGTCCCATTTTAATTGGGAAAGCATCGATTACCTTTGTATATAGGTTCTAGCTTACATGGAGACCACTGGATGATAGGAATGGTTGCAACGTGTCAATAGGAAGTGTTATGGTTGATGAATACTAATGGATGTATTATTTTGACTGTATTCGTTTACACGTCTAAGGCAGTATATCCTCTAGGCAGTACACACACATTTACATTATAACTTATTATAGTTTAGCTTGTTTATATGATACATATGGATGCTTGATTGTTATTTATCGTGCATATGGATTTTGAAGATGGATGGATTGGTTACGTATACATATAGAATTGCAAGTATATTTATTTAGGATGTTGGACACATTTGGATGCATGCATGAGTATTCACATGACAGGAGGTCAACTTGATAAGTATGCCTCCTACGTTTTGCATTAGTATAGGTTCACATGCATTTCACGTTGCATAAATATGTAAATGTTGCATTAGAACATTTCAAAGGACATGATTTCTCTTAGATGACAGATAAGTATATGGTTGTAGCTATTGGTTGCTGTGTGCATAAGTTTTATTTTTCCGTCCTTTAAGATTTTGAGGATGAAATATTTTTAAAGGGGGAGAATGTAACACACGGAAAATTTCATAGAAATTTAATAAGAAAAGTAATTTTAATTAAAATAAGGACTAATTTTTTTTTTTCACATATCGTAGCAATTTTCTAGATGATTTTCAAATATAGCACGAAGAAGTAATGGGCGTTTGAAATATTTGAGATAAAATAAAGTTAAAAAGAAAAAAAATATACATATGAAGGTCGACCCTTGGCATGGCATGGTCATGGGCCTTAAGTGGTCAACCATGCATGAGTAAAGGCAGAGAATGGGAGCATGTTGTATGGACGGTTGTGATCGTTACTTCGTGGCTACGTTTTTGATGACTGTATGAGATGTTAGCAATATATTCTCCAGCTTAAATCAGTGCCCCAAATTCATTACTAATCTCTATAAATTCAAGCCTAACCAAGCCATAATTCTCACATAATAATTTACTGTAATGAAACTTTGCCGAATTCTAATCTCTCCTCTAACCCTAAAACTCTTTTAAAATCAAAATAAATTCAACCTCATAATCAATTAGATCTAGAAGAAGGAAGCGGAGCTAGCATACTGAAGGGTGATTCTCAAGCATAACAAGTAGGAAAATCTTAGGCTTGATGTGGAAACAATTTTAGTAAGATTATTGTTACAATTATTTTAATCTATTTAATTGGTATGAGGTGTTAGAAATCTAATTTGAATTATATAAATGATAAATTAGAATATTCAAACTAGGCTAGAATTGAGCCACAGTAAACGGTTAACTTGAAGTTGATATCTACATCTCTTCTGCGGTTGGATTTGAAGTTCCTAAATCAAAAAACCTTAAATTGAATTGCGAATTGATACATCGAATGATCATCTAGCAAGTAGGATTTACCAATTACTACTAATGACTGGAATTAAACTATAGAACAATCAACATTGAAAATATGCAGGAACCCTAAATTTTTTCGTAAACGGTCGACTGGTAGCGGTCGACCATCCAAAACAAAAATTGCATATGTTATACCTCAGCCTATGGCACAATTTTACTAATATATATAAATGCACATTAATTGTTGGGGGTCCTATTTAAGGGAAATCAGATGCATGTTAGGACTTGTAGGGATGATAGTTCACTAGGAGTAGAAGCTAGGTTGTGACGGTGTTGGGTAAGTATTGTGTGCCCAATTTAGGATCAAATAATCGACTGAAGGCGATGTATCTTCGCAAATGGCACTCATAGGAGCTTCCAACGGTGGACGTGCAATATTGACGAGGAAGCCTGATGGAAGCGGTCCGACACAACGGGATGTCCATGTATGCATGACTTCTAACGTGGGTGATACCGTTCAAATGGAGTACCTAGAGCGTGAAATAATAAGCCAACACTATGATTGAGAGGTGGGAGCGAATGTAGATGATGTGACATATTGGCAAGTCAACATCTCGAGTTCTTCCTTTCTAGGCGTAGTAAGGGGAAATCGGTTCCTATTAGCATAATGACATGTAAGGACCCATCAATTTATCACTTTTATTTTTTGAATGTTTAGTTAGCTTTAAATATTCAATTTGGGGTTATATAATAATATCTTTGTTTCAAATTAAGACCTGATTTTAATGACATATTTTTAACTTAATTTGTAGAATTTACCATAATTTTTAATTTTTAAAATATTTAAATTATCGTTTGGCGTATTTTACATCAAATGTTAGCATAATATGAACTTTACAGAATTAAATAAATGGCATGTTTTATTTCTATTTTGTGATCGCGTCACATTTTTGTACGTGATCATATTTTATTTCCTGGTGTTTATAGCTCGTACGTGGATGTGATGCCATGTAACAGGGTACAATAGTTTATTTAAAATTAAAAGTAGTACAAACCTATTCACCTCAGCCCCTTTTTCATTAAATCTGTGTACAAACATAACAGCAACCATCTTGCCTCATGTAGCAGCCGCCTTTTAGTCCCTTTGTCTTGCCTTATCAAGTTAGACATGATGCTTTGGTTGGCTAATGTAACAGGGAAGACATCCCAGAGGAGAATCCATTTCCGCACTTCATCATTTGCTTATATTGCTTACAGTAAACATTCCAAACCATGAAAAAAACAACTTTTCCATCTCTTCAAAATCAATTCCTCCTCATTTATTTCTTTTAACAAAATCGATCAACATGAAAGTTGTTCATATCATCCATGCAATTTTTAAAAACCGATGACACTAGATTTCGTTACGTGTCTATCGGGTTATCGCCATTTATCCAAAAGGAGAAATTAATGTTCATAGATTTCAAAAATTAAATTCCTCAGATCTTCTCCGAATCGATCGTCTCCGTATGCATCTTTGAGATCGTATGGTGTTACTGGACTTTTGGTGCATGTTCGGTGGCATTCGATGACGATGGTTGATGTTCATCGATGGCTAGGGCTTGATTTTGGCGAAGTTAGTGATGTCGTCGGGGAAACCAAGTATGGTGCATTGTTCACGGGGAACGGGGCCCCAGTTTAAAAAGTTTAGTGGAGATTGGGTTCGAAAAATGTTGTGCATAAATGGCATCTACCAGGGGAAGACTCAGGTCAGGTTTGATTTTAGGACCGGAGGGTTAGGCGAGGTGGTGGTTGTAATGAGCATGTTGAGGCGAGCTTATAGGTGGCCTCAAATCAATGGCAGGCGATGCGAATGGCGTGTGCACATGCACGGTGATGTTCACGTTGTGGATCATGGAAACACGAAAGCAAGCTTTGGGGAAGATGGAGTTGTTGCTGCCGGGTCAGGTTAGACGTTGATGCAAGCCTGTGTTGTCTTAGGCCAGGCCTAATTCAAGCTAGAAACCTTTGGAATTGATTAAATATTATATTAAATGTTATGTTAGTATTAAAATTTAAAATCTTGCTTATATTTAATCCGATTAACACGTGGATTTTTGCATTGGACTCATATTGATAAGTACAACATTGTAGTGTAACTTATTCATAGCTTTGAACAAGTATAAACTTATGACATATAAAAAACAGACAAGATTTAAAATTACCTTATTTTAATTAATAACATCGTTTAAATTTATATAACATAATTATTGATGTCTATATGGCCAAATAAAATATTGCTGAGTTAAACTGGATCAAATATGGTAATTGGACATTTATTTAGCAAAATAAAATGCCATTCCACTAATTAAATTAATTAGGCACCGGTTTAGCAGAATAAATTCTGTTCTGCTAGTATTAACCTGATATGTTAAATTTGGACATTTATTTAGCATAAATTAAACCCGATGTTGTTACATTAGCATGCACACTTAATTACATTCCAATTGGTTAGTATTGGATAAGCATTGTATTCATAACAATTGTTAATTATGAGTTGAATTTACATATGTGATGTTATGTAAATACCTGGATAATGACTTAGATAGTAATGGAATTATTGGTGACTTGATTAAGTACCATTGGAGATGCTAAGCCTCATTCTAATTTGAAAAGTTAATTATTTACTAAAATTATTTTAAAGATTATTTTTTTTTGAGAAAAATGTGTGATCCTCTACGCATAGAGGAGAGCACACATGTGAATATATATATATATATCTATATATATAACACGAACATAAGGAGCTGCCAACATGCCTGGCAGGTAACAAGAGCAAAAATACATATATCTAATCTCAGGTACTCCTAAGATGAGTTCCGGCAAGGCCACCACCCATCGCACCTCAATATCAAGCTCCGGCATGGCCACTGCCCAATATTAAGGAGTTAGAAGTACCAAAAAGGCTAAAACTAATAAGAAAGCTCCAAAAGATTGAATCAGAAGAAGAGAATAAGCATCTGCTCAGAAAAGGATCTGCTTAATAGAGAGACCACTCAGAAGGCTCTAAACAAGAAGAAGGAGTGCCAAACTGGAGAATAGAACATCCTGAAAAAGCACTCCATAACGAAGATAGCAGAATCCTATATCTGAGGAGAAAACTGCGAGAAGGCCTGGGTGAAGAAACTCTGCTCTGATGACTTCTCTACAATCTGATATCCAACAATCTGGAGACAAGAGAAACCTGCAAAATGAACCCGATATCCCGTCTCTCAAACCTGCATCTGAAACACGACTAAGGTAAAAATTAGAAAGATACATATATATGTTTATTTATATAATAAATATACATATATATGTATATAAGGAATGAAATAAAAACCAAAACTTAGACTATCCGGACATAAACTAAAGGAATGAATAAACTACAAACAAATACCAAACAGAGACATGAATAAAAATGGAGACAGATCTGACTTATTTATCTTTAATCCTAAGTAAGCTATGATTAAAAGTGAGATCATCATATAAATTTGGAGAAATAATAATATTATTATTAGTGCTATAAAAGTTATTGACATGTTTAAATAAGTTAATATTATAACTAACCTTGTTAAGATACTGTTTAAAAATAATACTTTTACCTAAATTATATTTGGGATTAGAAATTCAATTAAAACAAAATGTAGAAATTGAAAAAATCAATTTGTTAAAATAACTATTATTATTATTAAAAATTCTTTGATTTCTCTCAAACCAAATAAACCAACTAATAATAATAAATAGAGTGTCAAGTAAAAATCTAATACTCTTATTGTATTTGAATCTATATATTCCAGTAGAATTCACAATCCGAAATTTTATTTATTATATTGAAGTTAAAAAATTTAAGAGTATCAATAAGGATGTAATTAGAGTTTAAACAATCATAATATAGATGATTTATGTCCTCAAGATGCAAATTGCAAAAATAACATTTATTATCATTTTGAATGTTTTTTCTCTTTAAAAATTCTATTGTATTAAGTTTACCATAAAGTATTAAACACATGTGAATTTTGGATTTAGGAGGACCATTAGATTTCCACATGTATTTAAAAGTGTTATTTAAAGTACCCGAAAAATTAATAAATCTATAAAAAGAATTTGGAGTATATTTCTTACTCTTATCCTATTCCCAACTAATAAAATCATTATCATTATCAATGTTATAAAGATTTAATCTGGCATACAGCAAATAAAGTTGTCTAAGGGTATATCCTATTAAAATTCTATTAAAACTGAAATTTCAAGGAGGATCATTTTCTGGAGAATAAACTTTATTAATTAAAGCATACTTAAAGTAGCAAATATCAAACAATTCCTTAAATTCAAACCTAAGAGGCAATACTGAAATCCAACAGTCATGCCAAAAAGAAATACAATTTCCTAAATGTACTATGTTCTTAGTTCCTAAGTTAAAATTTTCATAACATTTTGAAATGTTTTTCCAAAATTAGAAAATTTATGGGAACAAGAATAATCAATTTGATGTAAATTGATATTACCGTTATAATAATATTTGGAAATGATCTCCTTCCAAATAGCGTTATCATTTATATCTTTAAACTTCCAAAGCCATTTACTTAAAAGAGACAAATTCATGTTGCGCAAATTTATAACTCCTAAACCACCCTCATTTTTAACTTTACAAACAGTTTCCTAGTTTACTAGACATTTTATGCTGATATTAATATTACCCCCACTTCATAAGAAATCTCTTCTAATTTTATCAATTTTATCAATAACCCAATCTGGAAACAGATGCATAGACATCCAATAGATCGGTAAGGCTGATAAAACCGAGTTAATTGAAACTAGCCTACCTGCTCTAGATAGAAATCTCCCATTCCAATTAGATATCTTATTTTTATGTGATCAATAATAATAAGCCAATCATCATGCTTGAGTTTAGTAGGTCTAATCACAACCCAAGATATTCAAAAGGAAAATTCATACTTTTGCAATTTAGAGCATTAGCTACTAAGTTTTCTACTTTTTCACAATCATTAAAAGCTAGAACAGAACTTTTGTCAAAATTAATCTTTAAACCAGATAAAAGCTCAAAACTATAAAGAATAAACTTGAGAGTAATAATGTGCCTCGGAAGAGGAGAAGAAAAAAGTAAGGTATCATCTGCAAATTGTAGAACTGATATACCATTCCGCGATATGTCATTTCCAATATTTCCTAGAGATCCATTATCCACTGCTCTCTTAATAATTTTAGCAAAAACATCAGTGGCTAAGTTAAACAACAAAGGAGATAAGGGATCCCCTTGCCTTAAGCCTCTCTTTGATTGAATTTTATTACCTAGAATACCATTAACCATAATACTAGAGCTACCCGTTTTAAGCAAGGCCAAAATCCAACTAATCCATCCATGACCAAGTCCTCAAGCATGAAAAATATCTACAAGAAAATCCTAATCAACTGAATCAAAAGCTTTAGCAAAATCAAGTTTTAAAATCGCATAGGTTATGTTGTTCTTACAATAGTAATTAATATATTCTTGAACAACAGCCACTCCATCATTAATGTTTCTCCCTTTAATAAAAGCCAGTTGAGAATAATCAATTAAATCATTCATTCTTGTACTAAGTCTATTAGCTAGAACTTTAGAAATGATTTTTACTGAACAGTTAATCAAAGAAATAGGTCTAAAATCTTTTAAGTTGTTAGCTCCTACTTTTTTATGCAACAAATTAACATTTGCGAAATTAAATCTTCCTAATTTCAAATTACCATTATAAAAATCATTAAACAAGTTAACTAAGTCAAATTTCAAAACATCCCAAAAAGGTTTATAAAATAAAATAGGAAACCCATCAGGACCTGGAGATTTATCACTTGGCACATCAAAAATAGCTTTCCTAATTTCCTCTTCTGTAAAAGGATTTCAGATAAATCAACACTAGAATCTGATGGATACAGATCTGTCCATCTAACATTGATTCTATGTTTGATTTTAGAACCAGAGGGTTAGGCGAGGTGGTGGTTGTAATGAGCATGTTGAGGCGAGCTTATAGGTGGCCTCAAATCAACGGCAGGTGATGCGAATGGCGTGTGCACATGCACGGTGATGTTCATGTTGTGGGTCATGGAAACACGAAAGCAAGCTTTGGGGAAGATGGAGCTGTTGTTGTCGGGTCAGGTTAGACGTTGATGCAAGCCTGTGTTGTCTTAGGCCAGGCCTAATTCAAGCTAGAAACCTTTGGAATTGATTAAATATTATATTAAATGTTATGTTAGTATTAAAATTTAAAATCTTGCTTATATTTAATCCGATTAACACGTAGATTTTTGCATTGGACTCAAATTGATAAGTACAACGTTGTAGTGTAACTTATTCATAGCTTTGAACAAGTATAAACTTATGACATATAAAAATTAGACAAGATTTAAAATTACCTTATTTTAATTAATAACATCATTTAAATTTATATAACATAATTATTGATGTCTATATGGCCAAATAAAATATTATTGAGTTAAACTAGATCAGATATGGTAACTGGACATTTATATAGCAAAATAAAACGCCATTCCACTAATTAAATTAATTAGGCACCTGTTTAGCAGAATAAATTCTGTTCTAATAGTATTAACCTGATATATTAAATTTGGACATTTATTTAGCATAAATTAAACCCGATGTTGTTACATTAGCATGCACACTTAATTACATTCCAATTGGTTGTATTGGATAAGCATTGTATTCATAACAATTGTTAATTATGAGTTGAATTTACATATGTGATGTTATGTAAATACCTGGACAACGACTTAGATAGTAATGAAATTATTGGTGACTTGATTAAGTACCATTGGAGATGCTAAGCCTCATTCTAATTTGAAAAGCTAATTATTTACTAAAATTATTTTAAAGATTATTATGTTTTTGAGAAAAATGTGTGATCCTCTACGCATAGAGGAGAGCACACATGTGAATATATATATATATATATATATATATATATATATATATATTTAACACGAACATAAGGAGCTGCCAACATGCCTGGCAGGTAACAAGAGCAAAAATACATATATCTAATCTCAGGTACTCCTAAGATGAGTTCCGGCAAGGCCACCACCCATCGCACCTCAATATCAAGCTCCGGCATGGCCACCGCCCGATATTAAGGAGTTAGAAGTACCAAAAAGGCTAAAACTAATAAGAAAGCTCCAAAAGATTGAATCAGAAGAAGAGAATAAGCATATGCTTAGAAAACGATCTGTTGAATAGAGAGACAACTCTGAAGGATCTGAACAAGAAGAAGGAGTGCCAAACTGGAGAACAGAACATCCTGAAAAAGCACTCCATAACGAAGATAGCAGAATCCTATATCTGGGGAGAAAACTGCAGGAACTCCTGGATGAAGAAACTCTGCTCTGATGACCTCTCTACAATCTGATATCCAGCAATCTGGAGACAAGAAAAACCTGCAAAATGAACCCGATATCCTGTCTCTCAAACCCGCATCTGAAACACGACTAAGGTAAAAATTAGAAAGATACATATATATGTTTATTTATATAATAAATATACATATATATGTATAATAAGGAATGAAATAAAAACCAAAACTTAGACTATCCGGAGATAAACTAAAGGAATGAATAAACTACAAACAAATACCAAACAGAGACATGAATAAAAATGGAGACAGATCTGACTTATTTATCATTAATCCTAAGTAAGCTATGATTAAAAGTGAGATTATCATATAAATTTGGAGAAATAATAATACTATTATTAGTGCTATAAACGTTATTGACTGTTTAAATAAGTTAATATTATAACTAACCTTGTTAAGATACTGTTTAAAAATGATATTTTTACCTAAATTATATTTGGGATTAGAAATTCAATTAAAACAAAATGTAGAAATTGAAAAAATCAATTTGTTAAAATGACTGTTATTATTATTAAAAATTCTTTGATTTCTCTCAAACCAAATAAACCAACTAATAATAATAAATAGAGTGTCAAGTAAAAATATAATACTCTTATTGTATTTGAATCTATATATTCGAGTAGAATTCACAATCCGAAATTTTATTTATTATATTAAAGTTAAAAAATTTAAGAGTATTAATAACGATGTAATTAGAGTTTAAACAATCATAATATAGATGATTTATGTCCTCAAGATGAAAATTGTAAAAATAACATTTATGATCATTTTGAATGTTTTTTCTCTTTAAAAATTCTATTGTATTAAGTTTACCATAAAGTATTAACCACATGTGAATTTTGGATTTAGGAGGACCATTAGATTTCCACATGTATTTAAAAGAGTTATTTAAAGTACCTGAAAAATTAATAAATCTATAAAAGGAATTTGGAGTATATCTCTTACTCTTATCCTATTCCCAACTAATAAAATCATTATCATTATCAATGTTATAAAGATTTAATCTGGCATACAACAAATAAAGTTGTCTAAGGGAATATCCTATTAAAATTCCGTTAAAACTGAAATTTCAAGGAGGATCATTTTCTGGAGAATAAACTTCATTAATTAAAGCATACTTAAAGTTGCAAATATCAAACAATTCCTTAAATTCAAACCTAAGTGGCAATACCGAAATCCAACAGTCATGCCAAAAAGAAATACAATTTCCTGAATGTACTATGTTCTTAGTTCCTAAGTTAAAATTTTCATAACATTTTGAAATGTTTTTCCAAAATTAGAAAATTTATGGGAACAAGAATTATCAATTTGATGTAAATTGATATTACCGTTATAATAATATTTGGAAATGATCTCTTTCCAAATAGCGTTATCATTTATATCTTTAAACTTCCAAAGCCATTTACCTAAAAGAGACAAATTCATGTTGCGCAAATTTATAACTCCTAAACCACCCTCATTTTTAACTTTACAAACAGTTTCCTAGTTTACTAGACATTTTATGCTGATATTAATATTATCCCCACTCCATAAGAAATCTCTTCTAATTTTATCGATTTTATCAATAACCCAATCTGGTAATAGATGCATAGACATCCAATAGATCGGTAAGACTGATAAAATCGAGTTATTTAAAACTAGCCTACCTGCTCTAGATAGAAATCTCCCATTCCAATTAGATATCTTATTTTTATGTGATCAATAATAATAAGCCAATCATCATGCTTGAGTTTAGTAGGTCTAATCATAACCCAAGATATTCAAAAGGAAAATTCATACTTTTGCAATTTAGAGTATTAGCTACTAAGTTTTCTACTTTTTCACAATCATTAAAAACTAGAACAGAACTTTTGTAAAAATTAATCTTTAAACCAGATAAAAGCTCAAAACTATAAAGAATAAACTTGAGAGTAATAATGTGCCTAGGAAGAGGAGAAGAAAAAAGTAAAGTATCATCTGCAAATTGTAGAACCGATATACCATTCCGCGATATGTCATTTCCAATATTTCCTAGAGATCCATTATCCACTGCTCTCTTAATAATTTTAGCAAAAACATCAGTGGCTAAGTTAAACAACAAAGGAGATAAGGGATCCCCTTGCCTTAATCCACTCTTTGATTGAATTTTATTACCTAGAATACCATTAACCATAATACTAGAGCTACCCGTTTTAAGCAAGGTCAAAATCCAACTAATCCATCTATGACCAAACCCTCAAGCATGAAAAATATCTACAAGAAAATCCTAATCAACTGAATCAAAAGCTTTAGCAAAATCAAGTTTTAAAATCGCATAGGTTATGTTGTTCTTACAACAGTAATTAATATATTCTTGAACAACAGCCACTCCATCAGTAATGTTTCTCCCTTTAATAAAAGCCGGTTGAGAATAATCTACTAAATCATTCATTCTTGTACTAAGTCTATTAGCTAGAACTTTAGAAATGATTTTTACTGAACAGTTAATCAAAGAAATAGGTCTAAAATCTTTTAAGTTGTTAGCTCCTACTTTTTTATGCAACAAATTAACATTTGCGAAATTAAATCTTCCTAATTTCAAATTATCATTATAAAAATCATTAAACAAATTAACTAAATCAAATTTCAAAACATCCCAAAAAGGTTTATAAAATAAAATAGGAAAACCATCAGGACCTGGAGATTTATCACTTGGCATATCAAAAATAGCTTTCCTAATTTCCTCTTCTATAGAAGGATTTCAGATAAATCAACACTAGAATCCGATGGATACAGATCTGTCCATCTAACGTTGATTCTATGTTTGATTTTAGAACCAAAAATGTCCTTATAATAGTCGGTAAAAGCCTTGTTGAGGTCACTTTGATCAATTGACTCTATATTGTTAACAAATATAGAGTTAATTGTATTAGAACATTTCCTACCATTAGCAATATTATGAAAAAATTTGGTATTATTATCACCTTCGTTAATCCATTGAATTCTGGATCGCTGCTTCCACATCACCTCCTCTTTTTCTAAAATATAATTTAGTTCACCTTTTAAATTAGAAAGAACATTACGTTCACCTAGATTTAGAGGTCTAGATTCTTCTATCTTGTTTATTTTAAGCATTTCATTAAGAATATTCTTTTTTAATTTTTAAATTGCCAGAAACATTTTTGTTCCAATTTGTAAGAAAAATCCTAAGATCTCTAAGTTTAGAAATAAAAGCTTTTGCAGAATTTTCCTTATTTATGATACCATGAAAACTCAAAGAATTCCATTTACTTATAACTAAGTCCACACAGTTAGATTCCAAAAGCCATATCTTTTTAAATTTAAAATTGTTAATAATAACTCTATGATAATCGCAAGAAAAGATAATACGACAATGGTCAGAGAAGGTATAAGGTAAGCCATTGACTTTACGGATTAAAAATTTGTCCTCAATCACATCACTAACAAAAAATGCATCGAGAAGAGCCATGGAAGGAGACTCTCTAGAGTTACTCCAAGTAAACTCTCTATTGGAAAGAGGAATTTCAATCAAATTAGAGTTAACAATAAATAGATCGAATTCCTCCATAGCAGAGTAATCCCCTTCCTTAGGAAATCGCTCGCCTATAAAACGCGTAACCTTAAAATCACCCCCCAAAATCCAAGAACCCGGGGCAAGGGATCTAAAATCTAGGCATTCATTCCATAAAATTCTCCGATTAGTTTTAGAATTAGGCCCGTAAACATTAGAAATATTTAGTAAAGAGTTATCAGAAAGATTAATAAAAATAACATGAAGAGAATGTTGCTTAACAATACACTGAAGAAATTTAAAATACCTATCATGCCAACCTATCATTAAACCCCCAAAAGAGCCAACAGAAGGTAAAAAAAACCCATTTTCTAAAATGATAACCACCTAATCTTCTAAAGAAATGAACATTTGGACAAATAATTTTAGTTTCTTGAAGTAAAGCAATATCTATATAGTAGTCTTTAAAAAATACTCTAACCTTATCACATTTGTTTAAATCATTCAAACCTCTAATATTCCAACTGATGATCCTCATAGATGAACTGAACTAGCCCTCTCTGATTCCTTATTTATTGATAATTATTTTTAATGATAATTGATAATTATTTTAATGAAAATAAAAGGTTAATTATTTTATGATTCTTTAAAGTATTTAATAAAGTTATTTAATAATGTTTTTCCAAGTTATTTATTTATTGTTTTAAAATGTTTAATTATATTAGAATTATTTGTTTAAACTTTAATTAATTATTTAAAATGTTATTTTTAACAATTTCGTTTCAAAGTTAATTATTATTTATAAGTTTATTTTTATAATTAATTATCTAATTATATTTTTAGGTTATTATACTATAACATTGGTTAAAGTTAATTTCATGTATTATCAGTGTTGCTCTAAGTTATTCTTTTAAATGAGGTTTGAAGATAGTTAAATAAAAAGGGTATTTCAAATGGTAACTTGCTATGTGATAAGTATTAGATGACGGGCTTGTTTTATATAGGGGTTTCGGAGAGTAAATGGTGTTATAAGAAGAGGACTAAAAATAACGAACAGTTTATTTTAAATAGAATCGTTTAAAATGGAAGGATTCTTATAAAGGTTAATTAAATGAATGATTTTAAAAAAGGCTTTTATCTAAACCAAAGAATTAAAAAAAAGGGTTTACAATCTGGAAAGAGATTTTGGAATTGGTAAAATGAGTTTGGTTTTAATGATTTATGAAAGGGGATTTATGAATGGGTTTTTAGAGACCTAAAAGGGGAAGTTTTATAAATGGTTTGAGAATTCTAAAAGAGGATTTTTCTTAAATTAAACTTGTAAAATTATAAAGAAGTTTTATAAATGGATTTTGAGATATTTATGACTAAAGAGATTTTGGAAAGAAATGGTTGATTTCCATGGCAAAATTCAAGGGGCAGGGATTTCATATAGTTTTCAATGTTTTCACTAGGAGAGCGATGTAACCGTTATGTAAACTACGATCTATGGTTGATATGGAATGGTACTTTCCATATCTACTTTTAAGAGTTTTCAAGTATTTTTGAAATGAATGGTTTGTGAATACATTTATTCCGGTCAGATAAGTATAAGAATGTATTTGATTAAGAGATTCACACAAAAGGAAATTTAATTAAATAAGGCTTTTTAGTTTCATGGGAAATGTAATCTATGGTTAATTGTTTGTTTATTTGATAGTTAAACAACCGACTATCAAATCTTGGCCTAAATATGCAATCCTTCTTAATTTTGATGGTAGAGAAGCAATTCCCTACTTAATACAGACGGATTTTAACTCTAGAAATATCTAGGAGAAACATGAGGATTATATGGTGCAGTAATCGTCAGTGGTGCTATACTGCACGTATAAACTCGTTTCGTTCTTCAAGACAAATGATAAGGAGATCCGTCCTCTTAAACGGTTAGGAGGTGATCCCCGCTCTTATGTATTGTCTGATAATTTCCTAAAGAACTGGTATTGAGCATTCTAATAAATCGATCTATGGAATGGTTTGTTCATAGCATTCAGGACGCTGGACCCATTCTCTTCTAGATTTCACATCACACACACCCATTGTTTATATTTGGTATCCAATAGGTGGCTGGTACACATCCATTGTCTTTCGAATTTCAAGTATCATCTACGCTAGGATCTGTAGTTTGGAGATTTGGTGAACCTGACTATTTTAAACACAAGATTTCATATATAGAATGACGTGCAAATATTCTCGACACAAGTTAGTTGAGGGAAGCTCGCCAATTTCTGAAGTGGACTCTTTGTCAATCCAAATGGGGTCTGTTGCTTTCATAATTTCGGGTCAATATGGTCATCTGATTCCAATTGGCCCTATTGTCTATCGCACTCCTCCTAACTTTAGAGTCTTTCTTGATCTTCCAAAGAAACGTCCTTCAATCCTTACACATAAGATGTTGCAAAGCCTTTGCTTGCAATATAGTACCCTAGAGGACGACATGCATCTATCGTCGAGAGGGGAACTCGCTCTTTGCCACCTACTGGATATTTGAATTTCCACTACTCTATGTGTATGTATAGCATAGTGCCCCTGTTCAATCATTTCTAAATGACAACGCTTTATAATATAGGGTTGGCCCCCTTCCAAATTCATACAAATGGGTATGCCATGCTGATGTGCTTATATGTTCTGTTCATATAGGCGCTTAATCGTTCCCCGAGCTTCGCTGAATTGCAGTATCTTCTATTATTCAAAAAGAGATAGTCTAATCCGTCATTTATGCTGAGGCACAACGTAGCCAAAAAACTTATACTTGATCTTCCCAGAAAGGTTCCCTTATTCAAGAATCGGTTCTCTTTTGATAAATGTCCATAGAAATTCACCCGTATATGGACTACGGGGGGTAAGTCTCTTTCACCACGCCTAAATTTTCTTTAATTGTCACAATTCTTCTGAATGATCACATATTCCTTGTAGTTCTTCCAAAGATTAGTAAGGATCCGACTCTCGGCATTGTTCTTAGCAGCCTGAAGGCGGTCGATGCTCAAGAGTGCATAATCAGGTTCTTGCATATAAACGAAAATCTCCGCCGATGTGGGCTTTTACACCCTAGGTTGTCTATTGGATTTAATAGCGCTCCTTCTCGCTCTAGAGCCTAGACCCGTTCTGTTTCCTCTTCTAAAAATTCTGGTGAAGAAGAAGATGATGATGATGAGGACGAGAATGTGACCCATCTAATGGGTCAGAGAAGGCTTTTGAAGAGATTCACATCCATGTTGGATTCGACAGTTTTTCCAAAATGCCATTGATTTTAGAGGAGAAAGAAGATGAGTTTGTTCGGGCAAGGCTCCGTTGGTTGAAGGAAAGGAGGAAGGAGAGATCAATGAGGGGCTCCCTCTTAACGAAGGAAAAATAGAATGCGATACTAACATCGATGGGGTGATGTCCACTTAAGCATCAAAGCCTCGGAGTTGAGCGTCGAACATAATCCCTTACCTCCTTTGAAAAAAAATGTTGAAGAAGCTTCTCCCAAGAATAAACCTGCTGCTAGATCATTGCTGAGAGGTGCCGATATTGACTTGGGAGAAAAGAGGGACATTTTTGTAAAGATGGGTTACTTAATGAGAGACTTCACTTCGAAAGTGTTGCATTCCCAGCTTACTCAAATCATCCCTCTAGGAATCAATGTCCTAACATTAGTCAGTGGTTAAATCTGGTTTGTGTATTCTGCTGGGGTCATCAAACTGCAGCATATAGTTCAATAGGATCACACACTTTATATTATCATTATTTTTCAGGTTATTTTAGTCGATCATGCCTTTTTCTTAAAACCATTTTATCATTTGCTATAGGAATCATGTCCCGTGGATTTTATAGTGATCTTGATCAAGTGCTGGAGTCTCAATGATCGCAGAGATATTATTCCAGGTATCACGCTTCTTGGGAGACTAACAAGGAAAGGAAGAGGAAGAAGGATAGGGAGGTGGAAGAGCATTGCTATGCTGAGAAAGATCAAGGCCGCAATATAGAAGTGGCCATGAGAAGAAGAAGAGCTCGATTGAGCGGGAAGATTCATCAAAGAAGTTGAAAAGAGACCAAGGGCAGGAACCCACTTCATAGCTTCCTGCTTCTACTCGATTAACCGTTTCTACTTCCGGTGTCATGGCCTCCTCCATTTATGTTGCTATGGCCACCTCTCTTCCAGTTTCTAAGCATGCTCCTTACATTCTCCCCGCCGATCTCCCACGCTTATAGGCTGCATTCCCCAACCTATTCTTCAAGGGTGTTGTTTTAGATATGCCAACTTAAAATCGGAGCGTGCAGAGTCTTTTTAACCTCATCTTGACATGATTCAGAGCAGTTTGGAGAAAATCGAGGGGTGGGAAAAATTGTGCATGTAGCTTTCCACTGTTTTTCAAAATAATTACCAAGAAATTCTCTCGTTCGAGTTCGAAACGGATGAGTACGAGAAGCAGCTTGCGGATCATTATGCGCAGGTTGAGAGGCTGAAGAAGGAGAGGGATAATGCCCTCAAGAAAGAAAGTAAAAGTGCTTCTTTGTTTAAATACTTAAGGAGTCCACCGACCGAGCCACACTTATATTTAGAGACAAAATAATAAAATGCCACACTGATGATGCGGCTTTAAAAGGGAAACCGAGGATGAGCGAGACGATGGTTGAGACAGAGAAGAAAATCATTGCTGAACCATCCCAAGAGATTGCCTCCCTTCATGAGAAAGTTTTGACTTTGGATGCCGAGAAAAGTCAGCTGGCGGCAGAGGAGGCTAGCTCAGAAGCCAGCTTCTTAGAGCTTTAAGTCACCTTCGCAAAGAGGATGGAATGTTTGGATGCTACTATTTTGGGCTTGTATGTTAATTCCGTGCTACATCAAGGGAGCCTCAGTTACTTGGGTCCACTATTCCCTCGCACATTTTCTGTCGTTTGGAAAGAGGTTCTTGACCGATTAGAAGACATGGGTGGTGGTTACATCGAAGAAAAATTAGTCCAGGCATACCTGAACAAAGAATCCCGCCAAACTTTAGTGGAAGTCCAGAAAATCTTGAGACTGGAAAGAGAACGAGAAGCCACCAATGTCATGACCATTGCTAAAGCTGTTACCGAGCATTTTCCTTTAGGCCTGGGTGAGCAGTCTTCTCATCTTTGTGCTAATGAGAAGATCGTTTCTACTTCTCCCGTAATCGGGCAGCCAACAAAGAAGGGTGACAACGAAGACTTCGAAGTAGTGATGCACGAAAAGACCCCTACATCAGGTAATTTGTCTCTTCCATGCTTGAAGACTGCCAATTTATGCCTGATGAAATTTTCGAGATAACTACCCTTTATTCTTGTATTATGGATCAACCCTCTCTTCTTGCTGAGTTACCTCCTCATCATGATAATGGATCTACCACCATTCAAACTGCATCAATTGTCATCTCTCCATCTTGCTCGCAGCTCGGTTTGTAATCCAAGCAAATTGCAGTGTTGCATAGTTTGGATAGCCCCTCTATATCTCAAGAGAAAGATTTGGCAGCTACTAATACACGAGCAAGAGGGTCAAGCAAACCAACAAGAGAAAGTGGAATCCGAGCCGCTGACGATTGAGCAATAGATGATAGCGGTAAAGAAAGAGAAGGTTAAGGAATAAAAGAGGTCATCAAAGAGTTCTCATAGATCTCGTAAGCACAAGGGAAAAGGAGGATTTTCCAGTGGCCATGCTTCAAAGAGAGAGAGATCTCCTCAGGAGGGGACAAGCCTGAGAAGTTGTCGATTAGAGGTAGGAAAGTTGACCGCGGAAGCGATGAGAAGAAATCATGATTTTCCTTTTGCTTCTTTTTGTTTTTACATTACTTTTTATACAAGGGCGGAGTCTATACTTAGCATTTCTGCTTATTATTGCCACAGTGATGTTTGTATTTTCCTATTCTTAGCTGATATTTTATGGGCAAGATCCTTGCTATTTATTATCTTACATCAAAAACATTATAAGTAATAAAATTGTTGAAATTTTGATTGTAGCTTTATTTTGTCGACTTATTTGCTTCTCACGCACTTATGTCACTTTTTTCATCACTATTTTATTTAGTCCCGTAATTACTGTCAAAATTATTTGTTTCGAGTAAAAGAACTATGAAGTATTTGCTACTCTGGTTGAGTTTGGTGTGCTGCCCCCAGTTCGTGGGACTATTCACTTCGAACACTTGGTACGAGACCAGTGCCCTAGGTAGTCTACCGGGCGCCCCCCGTCAGGTCTATGCTACAACTCCTATATTTAGGGATTTTTGGCTTTAGGTGGCCGCATTGCGAGTATTTTTCACATTCAAGTGATTTACATACTTAAGTGATCGACAATGTCGAAAAACAATGATTTCTTGATTATTTATTAAATTATTTCATCATAATGTTGACATTCAGGTCATCGCGCACACATATCACTCAATGGATTGCTATTTTCTTCGCTTCGAGGGAAGTATGCGATTTTTTGCAATATGAGAGCTCCTTATCTTTAGGTGCAATTTTGCTAATCCTAGTAGTAGTGTGCGACTTACGAAACGCGTATAATGGGATCGAGGCTTGCATGGTTGTCGTTTTGTAAACCAGGAAGTGATGTGTGACTTAAATTTATTATGTTTGCTTGGATGTGATTTCACAATCAAGAGGTAGTGCATAGCTTATTAAATGCACAAATTTGATTTGGGCCTTCCTAGTTGTTGTCAAAGCAACATTGGTTCTTAGAAAGTAAGGATCGAATTCTGTCAATCCATCGGTTTGAGTCGATTTGCTTCCGTCATCTCGGCTTGTAGATAGGGCATACATGAGCGTGGTTCCACTGTCTCAAGCGTTAATTGGATGGTTTTGAGTCGATTTGACCCCGTCCACTCAACGGGTTACTTTTGCGAACACGGTTTTATTGTTTAAAAAAACAAAGTAATTTTATCAATTAAAGTTGGGCAAGTTCTGCCTATTTACAATGCCTCTGTTATTCGGGTTGGCTTATTTGCGATAAATAGGAAATGCATAAGATAATTTTAGATAAAGTAATGATGCAGTGATACGCTATCCCAAGTCCAGGGAATTTGGGTTCCATCAATGGTTGTTAGCTTGAATGTCCCATCCCTTAGCTTCTAGCTAACCACATAGGGCCCTTCCAAGTTCGGTCAGAATATTCTCGATACAGGGTAGAACGTTTGAGGATAAGGTCTCCCACTTCAAAAGTAAGGTTACAAACTTTGGAGTGAATATCGTGCAACCCTTTTCTGGTGAGCAGCAGTCCTTAACTCGGCTTCTTCTCTCTTCTCATCAACTATATTGGGCAAATCGAGTAGGATCTGCTCATTTTTCCTTTGATTGAAGTTTTGCCTTCGATGAGAGGGGACATCTAGCTCGATTAGGATCATTGCTTCAGAACCATATTCCAGTGCGGATGGAGATTGCCTGGTTGCAGATTTGTGCATTGTCTTATAAGCCCATAGCGCGAGTGGAAGTTCGTCAACCCAATTCCCTTTAGCTTTAGTTAGTCGCTTTTTGATGGTGGACGTGATGATCTTGTTCACCGCCTCCACTTGCTCATTTTCTTATAGATGTGTAATAATAGAAAGGCTTTTCTCGATTCAGAAGCGTTTGCAAAAGTATTTGAACTAAGTGCTTTCGATTTGAGTCCAGTTATCCATGATAATTTTTTGTGGCACTCCGAACCTGCAATATAAGGGTTTTAGTGAAAAATTAATAAAATTTTTTATGCTAATAGTGGATAGCGGTTACACTTTGGCCCATTTGGTGAAATAGTCAACAGTTACAATAGAATATTTAGCTCCTCCTTTGGCTATTGGCAATACATCAATCAAATCAATTTCCCAGATTGCGTATGGCCATCGGTTGACCATCTGTGTTAGTTCTGTTGAAAGAGTTCTTTTGATCTTATCAAAATTTTGGCATTGGTCGCACCGTCTGGCATAATCTGTTGCATCGCGGTTTACGGCTGGTCAAAAATATCCATATTGAAGGACTTTCTTTGCAAGGGTTTGCCCTCTGGTGTGATCTCCGCAGTCACCTTCATGAACTTCGCTGAGGATCCTTCGAGATTTATCGTTAGTCACACACCTGAGTAGGGGGTAGAGAATCCCCTTCGGTAGAGTATCCCATCCTACATTATGAACTGTGGTGCCTTTCGACGGCGCTTTTTCCATTGATTCCTATACTCAGTGAGTGTTCCACTTAGCAAGTAATCTTTGATTGGTGTCATCAATGATTCTGGTCCTTTGGTTGTCTCAAAGATCCAGTCGATATCCGTCTTTCTTATGCTTGGACCAGTTAGCATTTTAACTGGGACCAATCCTAATGATTGAGCTTCTCCGGAACTGACCAGTTTGGCTAGATAGTCCACATTCGTGTTTTGTTCCCTCAAGATATAAGTTATGGTGTAATTTGCGATGTCATTCAGCAATTCCTGTACTTTAGATAGATATGGGGCAATGTTCTCACCTCGAGCTTGGTATTCACCTTTCACCTGGCAGACGATTAGCTGAGAGTCGCTATAGATGTGTACGAACTTTAACCCAAATTCCTTCATAAATTTTAGCCCAGTTATCAATACGTCGTATTCTGCATCGTTATTTATTGCGGGGAATTCCAAGCATAAGGCATAGAAAAAAGATCGTCCTTCGGGGGTCTCGAGCGCTATTCCTGCCCAAAGCAGAAATTGTTAGATGCGCTACCGACGAACGACTTCAAAAGTGTTTCCACTTCTAGAGTAATTTCTTCTTCGTTATCTCATATTCTAAACTCGACAATGAAGTTCACCAGTGCCTGCCCATTGATCGCCTTTCGAGGATGATAAGTAATATCATATTGATTCAATTCGGTGTTCCATTTGATAAACCATCCAGAGGTCTTAGGGTGGTATAACACTTGCTTCAACGGTTGAACGGTTAGTATTTTATCGGGTGTGCCTGGAACTATGGTAGTAACTTTTTGGATGCGAATAAGAGGCAATATGCTAATTTTTCCAATTTTGGATAGTTCTTCTTGCCTCTATCGAATTATTTACTGATGTAATATATGGATTGCTAGACCTTAGTTTCCTCTAGTACGAGCATGACACTTAATGTATGGGTGAAACTACTAAGTAAATAAATAAGCCTATTTTGTCTACCAGCTTGGACAGGATTGGCGGAGTTTCCATATGTCGCAATAGCTCTTCGAATGCAGTTTGACAAGCTTGATTCCATTCGAAGTTCTTTTTTCTCTTCTTTAGCACGTCAAAGAACAATATACATTTGTTAGTTGCTTTTGAGATGAACCGGTTTAGTGCTGCAACTTTTCCATTCAAGCTTTATGTAACGCCCCTAATTTTAAATAACATTATTTAGGAGATTTAATTAGATAAATTAAATAGAATAATGTAAAGATTAAAGTGGTTAAGGGATTGACATTTTTATAATTATAAGGCAGTTGTGCCTTAAAGAATGAATAAGTGAAAATTTAAAATGAAGTAAGTAAAGGTAATAAGGTAAGGGCAAAATAGGAATAGATTATATTCTTATACCATAAACCCTTATTCTAGTTTCATTTACAACATTCACAAACATAACTAAACCTAGAGCTTGGCCGAACACCATTAGAAGTAATCTAAAGGAAGATAAGTAAGAATTCAAGAAGGAAGCTTAATAAAATTGATTCAAGGGCAAATCTCAAACTCCTTAACAACAAGCTAAGGTGAATAATATATTACATCTCATTTTTTTTGTTTTTTTTGGATAAGATCATAAATATTATTTTAGGGACAGGTTTCAAGTTTCATAAATCTCTAAGCTAATGTGGATTAATTATGAATTTTTTAGTAAAGAAAATGGTTAAATTGGGTTTAAATTATTTTTGGCCATTATATGTTAGCTCTGGATCAGAAATTTAAATATATTAGGAAATATATTAGAAGTGATTTATGGGAAATTTTGGAGAATTTTCCAAAGCATTTTATTAAGGATATAAAATTATTTAAGGTATGAGACTTAAATGTTTTATATGTTCATAAGAGGAGAAGGGACAATTTGGTAAATGTTCTAAATTGTTAGTTACTGAATTCGGCAGTACTTTAGAAAAAGATTTTGAAAAAAAAAGGCAACTAATTATATGTTGACAAACAAAGAAAGTTATTTGGAAAGAAATCACTTAAAAAGATTAATAATTAGTTTTGCAAGAAATTACTACTTTGCCACTTATAGCAGCCACCTTTTGACCTTACACTTCTGCCTCTAACCAAGTCGAAATCAATACATATGTTATCAATGCCTTGGTATGTAGTGGATTGGAGATAGGTGGAAGGTATAGAGTCGAAACATGCTTTCGAAGGGGTAGAAGTAGCTCTTTTAAACTTGGAACTATTTTGGTTATAAATAAGGCTTCCGAAGGGGTTAAAGCTATCGAATTAACCAACTAGCTTCTCTTTACATAAAGAAAGGGCTTTTGAATGGGTTGTCGCCTTTTATTTTTAAAAAAGCTTTTGAAAGGGTCGAAACCCTTATTGCCGCATTCAACCTTTCGAATCAATGCCTTCGAAAGGATTCATTTGCCTTAAACTTTGAAGTCGCCTCTCCATGCTTTCGAAAGAGTTGGTTTCAAAACCATCCACTTTCTTTTAGTTAGGAATAATGTTTTCGAAAGCAATGCTTTCGCCCCAGTTCTTTTCGAATTCTTTGTTCTATTTAATCTTAAACCCAAAGGTTTCGAAAGGAATAGATTTTAATGGTTTCAAAGCTATGTTCCACAAATTTTTATTTGGATCCAATGGTTTTGAAAGATTTGTTTAAAGTAAAGGGCTTTAATGCTTTCGAAAGATATATAATGAAGGTTTCGAAGGGGAGATTCCCCAATGTTTCCGAAAGGTTTACTTTTAATATTTGAATGGAAGGTTTCGAATGCTTTCGAAAGGCAAGTTTAAAGTGTTTTTAAAAGAGGATGTCTAAGGTTTTATAAAGCTTTCAAAGGGACACTTTCAATAATTTGGAAATGTCCATTTTTAAAGGTTTCGAAAGGTATGTTTTTCTCTTTTGGCCTAGTGCTTTAGGTAAAGTGGTTAACTTATTTTGAAAAGGGTACTTTCAATGGATTCAAAAGGATCATTTAAAGTTTTAAAACAAGGGTTCCAAAGAATCTCATTAATATTGTTTTGTGTAACTCATATATCATGATAAAGATACTTAGGTTAAGGAAAAAGTATATTTTTCTTGTTTAATTGTGATTTGAAGGGTTATATTGATTTGAAATAAATGTTCTTAAGGAAAATTTGATGGGGAAGTTAACCCTAATTAAATGACTTGGATATTAGAATACTAGATGGTAGGGTCGCGCCCTATACTTCGGCTAATAGCCGCTGGCAAATATAATTCCAAAATTCCAGTGTGTATGGCTTTGTCACAGGTAAGACTAATATATTGTTACACACAGAAATCAATATACAGAGAAAGATAGGTTATTGATGAGCATGCAAAACCATTAGGATCAGCTGGCCCTGAAAAAAGTAAGTTAAGGACAAACAATCCAGGAGTGTGTCTAATGGAAGTTAGATTATTTATTTATTCTGGTAGGCCCGAATCAGCCAATGGTTAGTAGCAAGCCAAACAAAACTACATTATTTAGACAGATAGTCCATAAATTACCTGATTTATGTGCATATATGATATGTTAATATTGCTTTAATCAGTTTGACTATAGGATCTTGATTTGCAAAAGATATGTTTTAAAAGGGATATTAGTGAGGGGAAACCCATTCCGCTAAGCTGCGTGGTCTCACTTAATATCCATAAACTGAGATGTAATTGTATTATTCACACTAGGCTTTATGTCTAACTCGAAGTTTATGTTTTCCCTTTAAACTCTTGGGTGCTCAAAATTAATTTGAGTAGATTGATAGTTAAGATTTTTCAGGTTTAGTAGGTTGGAGGAATAAGCTTCCGAAGACATGCACGAGGCAAAGTTAGGAACTATATAGTTTTTTTCCACTGTGATGTATTATGATTGATATGTCTATTTAGTACTCTTATTATCTAAGGGGCATCTTCATACGTCGCTCTTGGCGTAATTTTTAATAATTGTATTTTATCAAATCCTAGGAATCGTTTAAGGATTAGGTATCTAAATATGAAATATTTATTTAAAATGTAATTAGAAAAGTTGTTTTTAAATCTATGTTTATTTTTATTTTATATTCATGTGCTTCTGATATTATAAATACCATTAACATTACCATATTTTATTACCAGAAGTTAATACTATGGATAACTGCAGCATCTGTAGTGCTTAGCTTCGAGCCTCGAGATAGGGGTTGGCACACTCTGTAACTCCTTGTTCCTTGGGGCCTCATCTTCCCGTAAAGCGGCAATTTGTTCGAGATTCGCTTAGATGCCTCTGACGCTTATAATGAATCACAAGAACTTTCCGGAGGCTACACTGAAGTGACATTTAAGTGGTTTGAGTTTCATTCCATAGTTGTGGAGTATTTCAAACATTTCGGCAAGGTTCCCCAAGTGATTTGCAGTTGTGCATGATTTAACCTATATATCGTCTACATAAACTTTCAAACTTCCCGATCTGATGTTTGAACATGATGTTCACTTTTGGTTGGTAGGTTTCCTCAACATTCTTTAAGCAGAATGGTAGTCACTTTGTAATAGTATAATCCCAGATCAGTAATGAAATTTGTATTTTTCTGATCAGGTTCATGCATCATGATCTAGTTGTACCCCGAGTAAGCATCAAATGATGGAAGTTCATGTCCAGCTGTCCCATCCACAAGCAGGTCGATTCTAGGCAGCAGAAAGCTATCTTTTTGGCAAGCTTTATTTAGGTCCCAGTAGTCGCTACAAGTTGGCCATTTCCCATTGGGCTTCTTGACTAAGACCGGGCTGGATACCCAGTCGAGGTAGGTTGCATCACGAATAAAACTAGTCGCCATCAGCTTAACCACCTGTTCTCTTAGTGCTTTGGATCGCTCGGGTCTTATGTTGCGTCTTTCCTGCTTCACTAGCATATGCTTGGGATTAATGTTAAGTGCATGGCATGTGATCTTTGATGACACCCCACGCATATTAGAATGTGTCCAAGCGAATTCATCCAAATTGGTGCAAAGGAATTGGATGAGTTCCAGTCACATCTTATCTCCTAAGATGTGATCCAATTTTCAGGACTCGTGTTGGGTCATCCATATCAATTGGGAAAGACATCGTCAATTCTACTGGTGCTGCATGTTCCTCCCCTAAACTCTTCTTTCTAAGGTCCAAAGCCTTATCTAATCGGCTAAGGGCCCCAAGCCATGGGCAACTCTGTAGTCGTTATTGGGTAGGTTCACGAATGTGGAGAGTTCTCCCCACATTCTTCCTCTTTTCTTTTCTTCTAAACTCGAATAATTCAGTGATATAACATTCTCTAGTGGAACTTTAGTCTCCTTCGATCATCTCAACTTCGTCCTCCATCAAAAATTTCATAGTTAGACACCACTAGCTAAAGTAATCTTGAAATCTGCCAAAGCAGGCTGACCCAAGAAAGCATTATAGGTAGATATTTTTTCTACAATCACAAAGGTTTGGATGAGGATGACTCTTCGGCTACGTTCTCCAAGTTCAATGGGTAAATCGATTGTTCTAAAAAGTTTCTTTGGTTCATCGATAAATCCCCTTATCTTTGACTGGTAAGTGGATAAGTCCTTCATACTTATCTTCATTTGATCAAACGATTGTTCGAATAGGATATTCACAGAGCTTCCACTATTCACTAATACTTGGCGGACCATGGCTGGTCCTATTCCTACCATCACGACCATGGGGTCGAGGGTTGGAGCTTCTATTTCTTTAGCGTCTCAACTTCGGAACACTTGTCATGGTTCAAGGTTCTCTGCTTCTTGGCAGAAGTTCCATCTTCGATCACGAAGCATAATTCTTTCGGAGTGTGTCTTAGTGAGTTTGCATATCGCTCCATTTCTCCCCTACTCTTCTACACGGGATGAGATCCTCTAGATATTTTTCCGATAATGAGTCTTTGGCGGTCTGTCTAGATCCCTATTTCTAGTTCCATCTTGGTTTCCTCGGCATTTAGGAGCTTGGGGTGCTACATGCTGGTCAGGATTTTGTAGTTTCCTCACATACCACTGAAGCTTGTTCTCTCTAATCATTTCTTCACTCGGGTTCTTCAAGTGACGGCACTCATTCATGTTGTGACCATGTGTTTCATGGAAGCAGTAGTACTTTCCAAAACACTTATGCTGTTTAGTCGCTTCCTTTTTAGGCGACTTCTTGTACTCCTCCGTCCCTTGTATCGCAAGGTAGAGATTCTCTGGAGTATCATTGTTGGAGGCTAGTCTTCGAGACTTAAGCCTTTAACTCGCTTATAACTTCTGTTTTTCTTCCTGGAATTCTGGTTCTTACTTTTTCGATTCTCATTCTTTCTTGCATTTCCTGGAGTGGTTCCAGAGGTATTTGCTTCTTGGATTGTCGCCATACATTCTGCCCAACGTTGGTTGGTTGTAGGTTAGCAGGTTCCCCTTCTAGCTCCTCTGCCTTTTCCAATCTCTAGCATTGGTTTTCCTTTCGATTAAAGTCTTTTCTATTGGTAGGTTGTTGCATTTTGATCCACTTTACAAATTCGGTATCAGGATGAATAGCGCTGACCAAGGCCATGAGGAGCATGTATTCGTTTGGGTTACTTACTTCACTCACTGTGGTGTTGAACAGGCTCACGAAAGATTTCAAAAATTCAATTCGCCCTTGGAATAGGCCCGATAAGGACATTACCTCTTTTGGTTGTGCCGTGTGAAGCCTAAATTGATCAAGGAATTTCTTTGCTAATTCATTGAAGGTAGAGATGGATTTTGATAGGACTCTGGTGAACCACATGGAAGCAATTCCCTCTAGGGAGATTTGAAAACATCTACATAAAACAACATTCAAAACATTTTCTCCATCCATATACCAACTGTACTTGTTCAATTGGGGTTTTGGATCTCTAGTTCCACCGTATGATGGAATAGTTGACAAAGAGAACTTTTTAGGGTATCATTCATTCAAATTGTCATCAGAGAGGGGAGTCCAGTTTGGAGCTAATCCCCATTCATAATCTCTTATTTCCTTACTTTGTCTATTAGGTGCTTGATCATGTCCGCGATATATGCCTCGGATGTTTGGTAATTCGTTGGTTGGCTTTTAATGACTGTACGAAGTGTTTTGGTTTTGCAAACGGTCTTGGTAAGCGGGCTAAAGCCTAGGCTCTTCTATCTTCAGGAGAGCCATTCCATTAGAGCTCCGTTGGCTTGCGGTTGGTCGGGTAGGGGCAGTTCGTACCTCACGGTTTCTATCGAGCGCATTAGCATTTTATTCCAACTTTTTGTCATCTAGTTGCTCACTATCTTTTGAATCAGAGAGATCCATTGCTATGTCTTCTAATGGGGATTTCGCCCCTAGATTAAAGTTCGTTGCAGGTAGTTTTGCAGTTGGTGAAATGCTTGCATTTCCTTCTGTGGCGATTCCTACAGCTCCACTAGTTACTCCTTTTTGCTGATTTTTCAGTTTCTCCTATTTATGCCCAAAACTGAAGAATTATCCTGCTTCGTAGCAGCCGCGGGGTCTGGCATGGTTGTTGGAACAGCTAGTGGTCATAAGGTCAGTAAGGCATTTAATAAGTCCATAAGAGTGTTTTCCCTTTTTTGATTATTTTCATCAACTATCTTATTTAGCTTGCTTCTAGTAACAATTTTATGCTGGAAAAAACATTCCGGTACCTGATCTTCCAAGATGGCTCTAGAATTTGCTCTGATTAATGGATAGTTGGGGCCGTTGACCTCAAATTATTGAGGACTGGTTTCCTCTTCAGCTATCACACCTTTTATAGATCTTCCAGAAGCAGTTCTCTTTCTTTCTGGTGCCATTGATTATCAACAGGAAATCTTTTAAGCAAAGATTGAGGATCTAACTTTTGAACCTATTTGATTCAAAGTTAATAGCTAGATCTGTGCCTGAGTTGGGCTCTCAATAAAAGCACCAAAATTTTAACCCATGAAATGGTTCAACACCCTAGATTGAGTGTGAAAGCACCAACAGTGTTTGTCAAGGAAAATAAAATAGAAATAGAAATATTAAATCGAAGAGAAATAAAGAGACAAGAGATTTTTGTAGTGGTTCGACTGTTAAGGAAGCCTACATCTACTTTATGGCTTTTATTAATTAACTTCTGTTACAAGAGATAGTTTGAATTCAACATGATTCTTCTTCTTTATGCTAGATTAAGCCATTATTATTAGAAACAAAGGGAGGATCTCAGTTGTCTCTTAATGGCTGTAATGTGGGAGGAGAATAGTGAAGAAAGGATAATAGAGCTTTAGCAGAGATCAATTCAGGAACCGCCATTCTACTGAAGGTAGGATGATACTTTTAGGATTTAGAGAGTATTTAAGTCAGAACCATTGCACAAGATGCCTGTAGTTGTCCATAGGAAGAGGCGAAATGTTTGAAATGATTCTGGTCTAACGTTTTGGATCCATACCGATCAAGTTGGATCTGACCGGTACCGATCCAAAGAGTTGTGCAATGTTGAAACAATTTTTATCCAGTTGGCTTCTGTACTTGCTTATGAGGCTCTCTATGTAATTTCTTAACTTGTTCACTTGTTTCGATGATGGTTCACACATGGGTTTGACTGAACTGTAGTCTGAATCGGATAGGTTGTACTTCTCAAACTCAGATGCTTGGATTGTTATCAAACTTGGTAGGTAGGCTTAGTAGAGAGGTAGAAACATAATGCAAGTGGTTTGGTGGAACCACAAGCCAATATTTTGGCCGGTACCCATCCAGTTGAATCGGATCGGTACCGATCCAATTGGATCAGATCAGTACTGATCCAACGTGTTGGCATATTTTTGGGTCAAGCCTCCAAGGTTCCTTTGTCTTGTACTTTTATGCTTCCGGTTAAGTTCGAATCGTTCGGGCTTAATCTGAATGTTCTAACTTCTTTTCAATTTTTCTTGGTTAAAAACCCAATTAATATTGGGCATTATATATGGAGAAAGGAGCTTCACATTGGAGTTCTCATATTCATTGTTGTCCATTATGTGGTTACTTACTGTTTAAAGTTCGTAAAACATATATTGTATTTTATAACAATGTATATAGCAAATAAAGTACTTTAGAGACTATTTTTCTAAAATGTCTATTTTTTAGCATTTATATTTCATTCACTCTGTTGTGAGATCTAAAAATGTAAAACGCCTTAGAACTTACCATTATAATCATACTCTATAATGTTTCAAAAACTAAACAGCTCGTATTTCTTGGCATGACGCGAGTACAAAAATCGTAATAGGCTTTGGATCGGCGTCTCGAGAAGTGCAGGTTGTTAAATATGCAGTCGGAATTTAGTCTATGAGTTAACAACTATGATTGTATCTTTTCTACTACTTGGCAAAATTTTAATTTCAAAAACATTCTCTTTGATTTTGAACTAAAAACCAACACACAAGTTCATATATAAATTTCAATTTTAAGGAGTAGGGATAGTGACCCGTGGCTTCGCAACAACCTAATTTCCCTATCCTTTGCTTGCAAAATTTTATCTCCTAAAAATTTAATGCTTTTTTGGGAACTAACTTTACCTTTTGTTTTTGTTGCAAAATTTATAAATTTTATAATTTATTTTTCAAACTCCCAATCTTACTTTGCATTAGTTAAGTGCCCACATGAGTTTTCCTTACTTACACAGTTTTCAATAAGTAGAGCGGTTGGTCCAAAACACCAATTTGAAATGAACTTTACTCATAACATTGTACATGTTTTATACAATAGAAACAACTAATGGTACAACCCAACTATCCTAAAAGAAATAATTGCTGAAAGCTGCCCTTTAACATTAACTAACTTTAAAGTTATTATGGCTCTGTCACCTTACTCAAATTTATTGGTCCTTTTCGCATATCTTAACTTTTATTAACGGCTTCTGATAATTAAGGTTTATTCATTAATACCATTATAACACACAATTATGGAATAAATTATGCATTCCTACACTGTAGTAAGCAAAAAATATAAGTTATGCACGTTTGGATTAACTCATTGGCAAATTGACTTGGCTGAATAACTTTTGTACCATCCATCTTTCCTTCCTTACCCATTAGTACACCAATGTCATCTATGTATGTTTGCCATCTAATCATCTCTATTACCATCTTCTTAATCCAAATCTCCTGGTAATATTCTCAATTTATGGTATTTAATTCTTTATCCTTGATCATTCATGCGAGCATACTGTAGAACTCGTAGAATTGTACTTTGATACTAATCACCACTCCTTTGCAGATTCTTCTTATGGCTTGCACACATGTCTAATAAAATATTCCTAGGTCCTCAACAATACTCCCTACATTCTAGGGTGATTTCGTATTGCTACACTATGAGCATTCAGTGCTATTTTACACATTACCTTAAGTTTTACACCATCCTACCTACTCTATCATCTCTATCTACTCCATTTTAAACTTTGGGTTTGGTTCTTGCCACTTTTCTTTTCAAAAAATAAAACTTCATATTAATGAAGTACTTAATTCCGTAACTTTTATCTCCACAAGTACAAACTTAGAAACTTTCTATTAAAATATAAAATAACTCCGTGTCTTAACGTTTAAAACTATAATTTATAATTTATTAATTGAATTTACTTTTTACGTTTAAAAGGAAGTATTAGCAATTAAACTTTTAAAAAATCCTTTCCTTCTTTATTCAAATCAAATTTTCCTCCAAAACCTTTTCACAACAAAGATTTTACTTCTTAAAATTGAGATTTTTAACTTAAACTATTAAATTTTGTATTCCAAAAACTCAATATTTATATCAAACCATTTTTCTTTAATAATGCACTTTATAGTGTTTTTAAAACTCCTTTTATAACTTTTACCAAAAACAAGGGTAGATAAGGACAACTTTCATCCCATTATGTTCCTAATACTAATGCTACTTCCACTTTCTACCTTAGTGGAGATTCTAACTGTAACAATCTTGATTTCTACATTGTAATAATAAGTAAATTTAATTAAAATAAAATATTCGAATTTGATTTCCATTAATTATAAACTTTGAAAATAAATTTTTATTTAATTAAATTCTGTTTAATATAAGATTTTGATTCAATCAGTTGAATTAAATTAATGAATTTTTTGGGTAATATATTTAAAATTGAGTTAAATGTTTTAGTTGAGTATGAAATATTTTTAAAGTGTAAATAATTAGTATGTGATTAAAATAATGGAAAAATAATAACACATAACCAAGCATCGAATATAAATAAAATTGTCAGAATTTTGAAATGCACTTCATAGAAAAAATGTAAATTAACGTGAATTAGATTAAATAAATTTACAAATAATATAAACGAGTTGTCTAAAACAAGGAAGGAAAAAAAATTAGCTAACTAAAACTAGCCTAAATATACAAGCCAAAACCCAGTAAAACGTATTTTCTTTTCTCCTTGTTTCTGGAATACTCTCCTTATTTCTTTACTCAATCCCAAACCTGATATTCTAGTCTCTAAATTTTTCCCTAAGAGCTAAAAAGTCAAACTCATGCAATAAAAAATAAATCATATGCATGCTAGATGTACCCGGTCGCATCGCCAACAATGAGCGGAGATGTGCGAGCTCGGGTGTTAACTGGTTTTTGAACGAATCAAAAACTAGTAAGAGCTAGAGCACAAGACGAAGGAAAAATGACTTGAAACTTGACAGGCAAACTTAGAAGAAGCAAAAAAAAAAAAGATCAGGAGAAATTCATTCCAAAATAGCCTAACGAAACTACTCGACACCGGGTCAATAACTCGTGCCAAATAATTTTCTTATCCCATATTGGATCCTCAACTTCATATCATCTATTCTATGTTCCTATAGCTCATGCTCGAGTGTTTTTATAAGGTTTTGACAACCCATCATTAAGTTTGGAAAGAAGACAACTCAAATAGCAAAACAATCCAAGTGATCAAGGAACTATCACCAACACCAACCAAATTACTAAAGAAAAAACATGAAGCACATCTACTTGAAGATAGAAAGGGAAATGCAAAAGGAGTTGGGTCATTCCCATATAAGGAAATGATTCGGTATCGAGTCATTTGACTTGGAGTTGTTTTCTCAGCACATATGACTCTAGCTTCTTCTGTGCAACATTGGTCTGACTAGCAAACTCTGTTGACAACAGGCTTTTGACCCAACACCTCCTCTAACCCTAAAAATTCAAACCATAGTGCAACCAAAGCAGGATATTATTTCTGCCAACACTACACAGAAGTTGTTCCTCTTCTTCATCTTCTATCTCAGCACAATAATCGTCCAAGCAACTACTTTAGGCAATTCTTGGACGTAGATTCTGCCCAACCCCTATATTTGCAACTTCTTCTCTTGTAATATCAAACAAAGTACATCAAATCTATAAGGAATGAAACTATAAAGTGGACATTGGCCTTAAATTTCCGAACCATTATAAACTCTTATGTCTCACTACTTTATTTTTTTATTTTCCTTTTACTTCAATAGTTATTTGCTAGATCTACTTTTTACGTATTCCCTACAATATATTCCTGAGTATTGATCCATTTTTGGCGTCAACATTTTGGTGCTTTCACTGAGAAAACTATACCCAGGCTTTGATTTAGCTCTCTACTATAGATTGCATAAGATCCAGAAGTTAGATCTGCAAAAGTTTGCTTGGAGAAATTAAAGATTTCCTTTTCCAATGGCTCCAAGGAAAGTGTGCATCCGTAAGATCTATAGAAGCAACAGTTGGTTGTGATGAAGCATAAATCTACTAAATAGAAGTAAACAATAGAAATCCACTAGTTGGAACTTCTAATTAACAGGAAGTTATTATAAAGTAGAGTTTGATCAAATTACCAACGATCTTAACCAGAAATTTACTAATCGTCAAAAAGCACTGATGGATAAGATGGATGCGTTGCAAACCTTGTAGCCACCAACAACAAGAAGCATTAGAAGGAAAAATTCTCCTGCAATATAATAAGAAAATTCCTCTGTTTCTAGCACAAATAGGAGGGATAGAAAGCAAAACAGAAGTAAGCAACTGCCAAAGTTATAGGGGATGTTGCAAGAGGAAATAGAGGGGTTCCCCGTGCAAGGAGATAGGTCGGAATTAAGCCAAAACAACTAAGTACCAACCCAAACTTTAGGGCGAACACTTCTCATAACGGTGATGCCGTGCACATTTTTAACTCTAATGATGATATGCGGCTTGACAGTGGAAACTTGGAATTGATTACTGTTGTTAATGGATAGAATGCTGAAGTTGGAGCTCAAATTGTCATGCCAAGAACATTTATACACCGAAGGAATGCCACATAAGTCATTCTCTCGAAGAATGGATAACCTAGGCTTTACTTAAAATCCCAAGATCGTTTGCTAAGTCTAACACTTATGATAGCCCCAGACAGCCGACTTGTAGATTCCTGCACCGGAGAAGTGTAAATCACCGACATGGTATGATTGTTGTTGGAGGAGAATAGGGATAAGAAAAATAAAGCTGGGATTCTATGCCAAGTTAAACCCTCTTTAACGTAAACGTTTTAGGAGAAGAATAACCTCGAAAATTCACCATGCAAACTATGCCAACATACAATGGAATAACGGACCCTAAATGGCAATTGTTTAAATACAAATGGCATATGGATGGATCAAGAGCTACGGATGTTTCCAGTTGTGGGTATTTCCATACCTTCTTTGAAGTAGTCACTTCTATTTGGTTTACAAGAATGCCACCGAATCTATTCCCACTTTTAAAGAGTTGGCAAGAGTGTTTATGGAACATTTTACACTCGACGCTGCACAATCAAAGGACGTGATGTCATTATCTAGCTATTCCCATGGGCCTAATGAGTCATTGAGAGCTTTCTTGAACTAGTTTAACATCATGACTACTGAGGTGAGCAATCCAAAGGAATAGATGGTATTTATGGCTTTGGTCTGAGCTATTCATCCAGACCTAAATTTCAGTAAAAGGATTAAAAGAAAGCAACCAACTACAATAAAAGAACTCCACCGAAAGGCAAACTAGTTTCTAATGCTAAAAGAAGCATGTACGATTGAAGGAAAAACCGTTGATGAGCAACCGAAGGAAGTGATTCAGAGTACTGTTGTAGAAAAATAAATGGAAATAGTTCTGTAGCAGTTGCAGGAAGTGCAAGAAAGAATGTAAGTAAACAGGAATCAAAATTTCGATAGGTGTAATGGGAACGGGAAAGGGTTGAGGAATCTAAGGCCTGAAGACTATACACCATCAAATAATAGTTCGGAAGCATCTACCTTTCAACTCAGGTAATTGAGCGACATAACAAACTATGCAAGTGGGAAGTGGCCGAGAAGCAGAAAAGATCAAGAAAATTTTGTTATTTCTAAGAGACACTCGAGTATAACAAAAATGAGGGTCGGCATCTGAAGGGCTTAATTAAGGAACTGAAAATGAATAATAGGCTACACTAGTGCGTGAAGAAACCACATAAACCTTAATCAACCTGTTGGACCCAAAGCACCGAATGACTAAGGAAATCAATCTGGATCCAACGGAGAAGTGCCTAGGTGAATAGATCAAAGGTTAGTTATAAACACCATCAGCAAATGACCTCATCCAGTATCGAAGAATTAGTTGGAGATGGAACAATATGGTAGTTCTCTATAGCACGCGCCTTAGAAGAATTACTATGCCATCGAGGATGGAGCTTTGGCAACATAAAAAAGAATGATCATCGATGACATTATGTTTCAGAATCGGGATACAAAAGGCATACAAGCACCATCTCTTGACCTGATGGTATTAATGTTGATGATTGGTCCAGAAGTCGTGCATCGAGTTTTGGTTGATAGTGAAAGTTCGGTCAATATCATATTCCGAAAATGTTTGACAAACCAAAAATCAACATGAAGTACGTTACTCTTCACATTCATGAACCAAAAGCATCACAATTACAAAGCAACCCTGGTTCTGGGACCATAGTCGCTTCAACAAAGCTATGAACCATGGGAGGAAGAGTTTAGGGGAAATGTGGGCAACACTGGCGGAGATTACGGTAGAAGTCCCTATTGACATGGACGACCCAACTCGGGTCTTGCAAGTTTATTCGCAGTTTGGAATGAATATGTCGTAGGAGTTGATAACCATTCTTCATGTCAATCTGCACTTGGATGCGCATCGATATGTGCAAGATATCACTAGAGACTATGTGTCATGCACTTAACATTGAGCCTAAATTTACACTTGTGTGGCAAAAGAGACGCAGTTTGGGTCTGGAGCAATTCGCCGCACTAAAGGAGGAAGTGAAGCCATTTGCTAATGGTTTTATCTATGATGCAACATATCTTGAATGGGGTTCAAACCTTGTGTTGGTCTGAAAGTCAAACAAAAAATGGAGGATATACATTGACTATTTGTATTTGAACAAGGCGTGCCCAAAGGATAGCTTTCCTTTGCCTAAAATAGACCAACTTATTGATGGAACCCCAGGGCATGAAAAGCTCTAATTTATGGATTATGCCTACTCAGGGTACAACAAGATCATGATGCATGAGATCGATCAAGAGAATACTTGTTTTACTACCAACTTAGGGCTATACTGCTATCGCATAATGCCATTTGGTCTAAAAAATGCCTGAGCCACTTACAAGAGACGGGTGAATACAATGTCCAAGGATCATATCGAGCGAATGATGGAAGTGCATATGGATGACATGCTAGTGAAGTCACAAATACTTGGAAATTATCTACACGACCTCATAGAGATGTTTGAGATCCTCCAGAAGTATGGAATGAAGTTGAATCCGCTGAAATGTTCTTTTAATGTTACTTCTAGAGGGTTTCTTGGATTTATAATGAATGCAAGGGGAATCAAGGCCAATCCAGAGCAAATCATCCCTTATAGAATGTCAAAGCCCCCATAACAAAGAAGGAGTTATAATGTTTGAATGGAAAGATTGCAACATTAAGCAGACTCATCTCCTTAGCAATAGATAAGTGCATATTTTTTTTCGACGCATTAAAGGAGTGTAAGAAAAACATTAAATAGAATCAGGACAGCTAAACCGCTTTTGCGGCATTATTGCGACCAATGAAACACTGCCTGTTTTGGCATTGACTGACTGCATTGTTGAATTCACAATTCGGGATGATGAGGAGGAGGACACTATGGTCATAGCATAATAATAAAATTGCGCATCAACGGTGCACCAAACGAATTCTGCTCAGGAGTAGAAGTTGTACTTAAAACTCTTGAAAGATCATCAATTTGCTCTAAGGCTGGAATTTCCTTTTACTAACAAAGAGGTGGAGTACGAGGCATTAATAATGGAGATTAAAGATTTTAAAGGAATTGAGAATAAAATTTAAACATCTACAATGACTCATAGCTATTGTCTGTCAAGTGAGAAGGGAATATCAAGCTAAGGGTGCAAAACTCGACCCTTACTTGACGAAAGCAAAGGAATTTCTTAATGACATTGACATTACACAATAAATCATATCACTAGAGAGAAAATGGTGAAGGCCGATAACTTTGCCAAATTGGCCAGTTCTAAAAATGAACAGTCAATATGATTGGTTCTAGTAGAAGTATTGGCCACTCCTAGCATAGATTAAATGGACGTTGATTGGGTTCTCGAGACCGCAGAAGAGGAGGAATCATGGAAGATACGGATCGAGGACTATATACTCAGAGGAATATTCCCTAGAGACCGCAATGATTGAAAGAAGCTCCTTTAGAAGGCACTATGATGGGTAATATAAGATGGAGTGCTATGTAGAGGAGGATTCTCCTCCCCCGTGCTTAGAGGTGTAAGCAAAGATGAAGCTAGGAAGATCCTTATGGAAATTCACGAAGGCAGTATTAGTGATCACATCAGGGGACAAATACTGGTAAAAAAGGCTCTCCACAATGCATATTTCTAGCCGATGATAAGCCGAGAAGAAGCAAACTACACCATACGATGTGATCGATGCCAAAGATTTGCGAAGATTCCACGAGCTCCATCTTCAAACTTAGGCAAATGGTCTGTCCTTGGCATTTGTGGTATGGGGAAATGATTAAATCGGCGTACTACCAATAGCAAAGGGAGAAGCAAAATACGCTATCATTATAGTTGACTTCTTTACAAAATGGGCTAAAGCAGAAATGCTTGCAACAATTACTGTAAAAAAGTGATTAGCTTTGTAACAAAAAATATTATTTGCAAGTTTAGAGTATCGTAGAAAATCATCACAAACAATGATACTGAATTCGTGAGTGTAGAGTTCAAGGAATTCTACAAGCGCTACCAGATCGAGAAAAGTTTCTCCGCGGTAATGCACCCCTAGGAAAAGAGGCAAGTGAAAGTAGTAAAAAAGGTCATTAAATCCACCATAAAGAAGCGGTTATCCAAAGCTAAAGAAAGTTGGGTTGATGAGCTTCCAATAGCACCATTGGCTTATAGAACGATGCACAAATCTACGACAGGACACTCAACGTTCACTTTGGCATATGGTTCAGACGCTACGATCTTGTTGGAACTAGAAGTCTCCTCTCATCATAGAATACATTTCACTCAGAGGAAAAAAAAAGTAGCTCCTACTCAAATTATTTGACCGGATTAATGACAAGTAGGCGGAAACCAAACTGAGGACTTCTGCTTACCAAAGGAGAGTGACACAACATTCAACGCTAAGGTTCACAACCGCACCTTCGAAGTGGGAGATCTTATTTTGAAGTTGATCTTCTCAGGTACAAGAGCGCTTGGCCCGAACTGGGAAGGAACCTATGTGATAAACTGGAAACTTGGAGACGGAACATTTAAGTTAGCGATTGTAGATGGAATTTCGATTCCACATGCTCAACGACTAGCAGCGGTACTGCTACATTTGATACCTATCTATATATCTCCTAATTTTGCAAATAAGCCATCAATGGACACTAGCGGCATTGTAAGTAGGCAGGACTTGCCTTTTTCCTTTTATTTCTTCAATAAAACTAGCTTCTTGAACCAATGGAATTTTGTTCTTATAAGCATGCCATCGAGTCAAAAGGGAAAATCAACTCAAATAGCCGAATCGACGGGACAATCGATCTAAACCTTCTAAGAGCTGGCTTTGCTTCAGCAATGTTGGGAAGGTTCAAAGATGTCAAGTCGACGGGGAAAATCGACTCAAACCACTGGATCGACAGGGAAAATCGATCTAAACCTTTTAAGAATCAGCGTTGCTCTAGTAATGTTGGGAAGGTAAAAAGCAGATGAGCCAACAGGGATAATTGACTTAAACAACTGGATTGATGGGAAAACTCGATCTAAACCTTATTAGAACCAACATTGCTCTGGCAATGTTGGGAAGGTTCAAAGCTGCCAAGTTGATGGGAAAATTGACTCAAACCATCAGATCATTGGAAAATCGATCCAAACCCTTTGAGCATCGACGTTGTTCCGATAAGGTTAGGAAGGTTCAAAGCCTCTATCAATGGAGAAAATTGACTCAAATTGTTAGGTCGATCGAAAAATCGATCCAAAGCTTCCAAGAATCGATGCCACTCTGCAATGTTTGGAAGGCCCATATTCTTGCGCATCATATAATAAGCTGTATAACGCTTCTTGAATCAATGGAATCACATTCTCATGATAAATACTCTTGTATGGATTCAGTAAGCCACACGATCGAGAAAATACTTCTTAGTCTCCGAACAAGAAGTATAGACTCCCAAAACTGCCGGGTCGATGGGAAAATTGATCCCAACTTTCTAAGCACCAGTATTTCCTTGGTAATACTGGGAAACCCTTCTATTTCCTAATCATCGGTTTTACCCAGACAACAATAACGGATTACCAAATTTCTAAGTTCCAGCACAGCCCTGGAAAGATCGAGAAAACTTCTAACTGTAGGATTTGAGGAAAATCCATCCCCGCTTTCTAAGGACCAACATCACTCCGACAACATTGGATAAAAACATAACCTCCTGGCAATGTGGAAAATCGACCCAAACCGCCCAAGATCTGAGAGTCATACAGAGAAAAGCAATAACAAAAAGGACTAAACACTCCGAGTCGAGCAACAAAACCGCAAGTCCCTAGAGACATGGACCACCATGCAAGTTAAACATAGGGTAAACAAACAGATGCCTAGAATACTTGTTCTCTTATCAAATGCTTCAGTCTAGCGTTCAAAGTAACCATCCCTATGGAGGGGGCACACACTAACACATGGTCAATGACTCGAGGGAGCTCAAATAGAAAACAGCTGTGGATTTGGCTAAACCGGGTCAGATATAGTTCTATCGTGCCGAATGGAGTATCTTGGCAGTCACAATAGAGCTAAGTAATATAGTATGCTAATTAACTTAATAAATATTATTCACAAGCACAAAGCTGCGTGATACACGAACATGCATAGTCTATAAAAAGCATGAACAACATACAAGAGAGATTACAACAAAAAGCTAATCTTTCATTATTAATATACTTTTATGTACAGAACATATAGTGAGGGCCATACCCGCATAATATCAGCCAGTTTAAGACTCAACAGTAAAGGAAAATTACCGACTTGATGGACACACTAACAAAAAATGAAAAACGCCCAACCGACATGCATGCTAAGGGGAAGGCTATTGTTTTCTTAGTACCCTATGTCGATGATCTATTATTGATTGGAAATGTAACTTCATAATTGAAATCAAAAAAAGCTTGGCTTTCCAAAAACTTCTCCATGAAGGATTTGGGAGAAGAAGCCTATATACTTAGTATAATGGTCTATAGAGATAAATCTAAGAGGCTGTTGGGATTGTCTCAATCCCTGTACATAGTCACCAGACTAAAAAGGTTTAGTATGGAGAATTCCAAGCGTGGAAATGTCCCAATGCATTTTGGAATCATCCTTTCTAAAAAGGATAATCCTCATACCGACGAGGAGAAAGAGATTATGAAGAGGATTCCCTATTCTTCAGCCATATGATGCATAATGTATGCTATGCTGTGTACTAGACCAGATGTCACATATGCATTAGGATGTGTAACCCACTACCAGTCTCATCTCGAAGAAAACATTAAACAGCTGTAAAAGGTATACTTAAGTATTTGAGAAACATAAAGGACTTATTCCTCATATGTGAAAATGGGGTCCTCCTTGTGAAGGGATGTGTAGATTTGAGCTTTCAAAGTGACATAGATGATAGTAAATCAGTGTGTGACTATTTATTTAAACTGAATGGTGGAGCTATTAGCTGGAAAAGTCAAGTTCCAAGCAAGAAACAGTAACTGATTCCACGATGAAGGTCGAGTACATCGCCCTCAATGAAGTAGCAAAAGAGGTAGTTTGGATGCACAAATTTTTGAGTGAGCTTGGAGTGATTCCCGATACTAAGAATCCTATGGCATTGTTTTATGACAAAAATGCGGCGATACAAATCTCAAAGGAACCAAGAGCACATAAGAAGTCATGACACATTCTTCAAAAGTTCTGCCTAGTTTGAGAATTCATTGAGAAGAAAGAAGTTGTGATTTAAGGGTAGATACCAAGGACAACATAGCAAATCCATTCATTAAAGGCCAGGCTCGATCAGTTCTCGAGAAACTAATTAAAGAGATGGGATTAAGATTCCATAATTGGCTCCAAGTTCAAATAGGAGATTGATAGAGTTAGGGGTATGCCCTAGGGGAAATTATGTAGTTTATCGTAAATAAATAAATCTGAAATCAATTCTTGTTCGAAATAAAGGTGTTTCTTCTTTCTCTTATATATTTGCTATCATGTGTTATAAATAATTAAATGTCTAATTAAAATGTATTTAATAGAAAATCCGTAAATGGTATGTTTTTGTGATAGTAGTTACAAAGTGTGGTACCATGAGTAATTTATCATAATAAAATTAAATACACCATTTTAAATGTTCCTAGTCAAGATGCATCGAGATTGGATATCGATGTATCCATCGAGATTAGAGTACGTAATGCTTTCCAAATGTTGGACAGCGTACTACTCATGACTGTTGGGGGCACCTAGAGATTATGTGTTGATAGTTATTAGATAACTTGGAAAGACTCACTAGATGGTTTTCTGTGGGTTAATATAAGTAAGGTCAAACAGAAAATATCAATATGACTAATTTACACAGTTCTCTTGACTTGAGGATATTATTGATCTTCAATGTGGAAGCTTCGCATTGATTGTCGTTAAATCATGGCATGATGTCCATCGAATGACTAAAGTTGGCTCGAGTGAAAGCACTGGAAGAGAAACGCTATTCAAGAGAGAATTTGTCTCCTGAGTTATATGAGGTTAGTATCATGGTCAAGTGAAGTCAACTCAAAGTCAAAGTTTCTGGCCAAAGAATTTCGGTTAACAATAATTGTTATTATTGAACCAAGGATTTTGTGTTTGGACTGTAAAGTTGAATATGTATTGTAGGAAATTTGACCATTACCAAATTCCATAAATCCAAAGTGATATAGTTTTGATGAAGAGAGTTGGTGTAAATAATTATCACTGTCGGGTACTTCTTATAATAACTAAATTAGATTTTACTAAAAGATGTGTAAGAAATAAATTTAGCCAAAATGTCACACCACCTGCTAAGTAATGTGTGAACGTTAATATTCAAATAGTTAGATATTAATCGCTGACTGAATTTACACCTTTGAGCCGCACAGCTGAAATGATGAATGCTCTAAACGAACCACATGATTCAATTAATTTATAATTGTTGTAAATTAATTAAATTAACTAATTTTTATAAAGTATTAATCTCTAATTTTTATTTGATTTTTTTGAATGCCCTTAGCATTTAGTAAAGTCCGTATATATGAGTTATAAACGCGCATATTGATATATGGTGTCTTTAGAGTGCTTAAATTTGATATAAACATGATTAATACTAAAATGGAGGCTTTTGATAAATTAAATTTATTAGTATTTGAGAAATATTAATTATTAAAATTTTATTTTAATTTATTTGAATAACATTAGCATTTATTGGTGTGCGTATGTGAAAGTTATAGACGCGCACGTTCAATTGGATTTAAATGGGAATGATGCTAATGAAATTTTAGAGATTTTTGAAGGCACATGTGGCACCATTTATAGCTATTCATGCATGTAGAAGAGAGAGAGGATATGATTAACATTTAAAAAGGAATTAATGGGGGAAAGTTTTAAAGAACGAATAGGAAAGGTTTCTATCATTCCTTTAAAACACATCTCTTTTTATTTTCTTATACGATTGATTTATTTTTCTGTCATAATCATCCCTCTTAATATCTTCTATTAGAGAATTTTGAATTTTCATGGCTTCTAACCACTAAATTTCCAAAATAAAATATCAATAAAATTAATAATAAAAGGTGGTTCTAATATCTTAATTCTTGCAAAATTCGAAGATTGATTCGTTGAATCTAAGTGCTTTTGATTCAACGTTCAAGGTGCATTCTCTTGGCAGCATCTCAAGGCGATTATTATAATTTCACATATTCATCATTCAACTTGTTTATGTAATTTACATTCATCTCCTGTTTCATCTCATCTGTGTATTTGTTTATTTTGATCAAATAGATTAGATCCCTTTTTGCTCCATCTTAAGTAATTATATATGGCACCACATTGTTTTAATTTGAATCCGTTTTAAGATATGTTTTGATTATTTGCCAATTAATGTTGTCACTATTAGATCTACATTATATGATCCCATATTTTTATTTTTTTATTGTTTAACCGTTTCGATCTGGAACCTTCGTAACATATACATTTATGTCTGATTTGTCCTATCTATTTTGTTGTTTCAAGTTTGTTATTAAAAAAACATTTTTGATTAAAATTTAAGTCTTAATTAAGGAAATATTTATATTATTGATTCAAATAGAAAACATATGTAATTTATGTTTGCATGTATGTTTTGTATTCAATATTTCAAATTCAATCTTTTGGTTTTTGCATACTTTTGTTTAAAGTTATAAAAAATGTTTTCTTTATAAACATAACTGGATTTATTGCAAAATATCATAAAACCATGGATTTCATTTTAAAATTAAACGTAGACTTTAGTTGTTACTTTATATTGGAACATATACTAAATTATAAATTTTAACATAAAGGTGTATTAATTTTAAAACATTATTTACAGTAAATTTTGTATGTGTATATAGTGCATGTGTACACACACACACACACACACACATATAATTGAATTGAATTTATGTGATGGAATTTTACGTAAACCCATAAGTTTTTAATCTTAGAAACTTTCAGTTTTGAAACTAGGTTCAAAATTTCTGACCTTTTGGAGTTATAAAAGTGACAATTAATTTTATCTCATTTATATGTATATGTATGTTGTATATAAATGAAAATATATGTATGTATATGTATTTTAAATAATACTATGGACAATAAAAACAAATATGTAGGAAATATAATCTCTATACGCTATTTGATTTGTTGCACTTACATAATTTACAGTAATGTACATTTGGACAATAGCTACATTTTATGCAATAAATAAATTTCCAATTAATATCTTTTAATGACCCAATCAATTTAATTATAGAGAGAAAATGGAAGGTTTCTCTCTTCATATAATGTTTATTATACGCTCAATTAATTACCTGTTTTTAGGGAAAGAAATTAAATGTTTCCTTCCCTGAATTACTCTTATAAACAATTATTAAGTGTATTTGATGCACTATAATTTTAAACTTAGTTTAAATAAACTTTAAATAAAATAAGACTTAATTCAATGTTTTATTATATTGGATCTAATGTACATTTGTACTTCATAGGCTCACTGAAGATCCAAAATGGTAAAAATGGTGATTTATCAATTTAATGAATCATTTTGGAAATATGTTTTTCAGAAACCATTAAGATATGTTTAGAAATGTAATATAGCAAAATAAAAGATATTTATCTTTTGAAAAAGAAATGTATATTTAAGTATAAATATTTGGAAATAAAAATGTAAAATGGTTATGTATAAAGAAGTGTCTTTTTGAAAGTTGGTATAAAAGATGAAAGTTTTATGAAATGTTTCCATAATTTTTCTTAAATGGTTAATAAATATATATGAAATATGTGGATTGTTTCATCGCACAATTTAATCTAAGGTTCGAGTACAGAATTTTAACATGTCTTGACACTTATCCAAAAAGAATTTATCACTCGATTCTTGACGATGAACATTGATAAGGGTTTATGGTTAGATGCTTGAGTTTTCTATCATAGTTGAGAACTATGCAAGGAGAACTAAAGTTCATATCAGGAAGTCTGGACAGAGTCCGCAGTAAAGGATCGGGGGATCAATACAAGTTCAGAAATAAAGTTGTGAACTCGAATAGAAGATCGAATCAAATATTGTGTACAAATAATCTATATACATCATACAGATGTAAGTTAAAAATAAACATTTTGGGGAAAACCTTTAAGTTCTGTTTGGGTGATTTCGGGGACGAAATTCTTTTAAGAAGGAAAATCTGTAACCACCTTCTAATTTATCACTTTGATAAACTGAATTTATTTTTAATTAAAGATGATAATACAGATAATACTGTTTCAAGTAATGATAAGTAATGGTAAACTTATTTTGAATTAACATTTACAAGAATATTTTCCTTAAAATTTATTTCAATAAGATAACATTGAATTTAAATCATTAATTTACTTAGTTTAAATTGAAATTTAATGATTTAACAATTATTATAATCCAATTATTTCAAATGATGATGATTCATTTTGAATAGTTATGTAATGAAAATAAATCACTTATAATAATTTATTAAGATGTAAATTTGTTTTGAAAATATAAGGAAAAATCAATATCACTTTATCGGTATAATAGAAATTTTTGTAAATAATTTTTAATATGAAATTTTATGGTTTTATAATTCAAATGTAATCATTTTAATTTTTTAAAATGATAGGAAATTTATTTTTAAATTTTGTTTACAAATATGTGTATGTTAAAGTACAATTAAAAATGTGACCGATAATCGGTTCGTCGGATTTCAACGATTTAATGAACAAAAGATATTTAAAGACGTTCGAAGTGTTAAAACCCTACATAACCATATATATATATATATATATATATATATATATGTTACAAACATATGGTAACATACATATATAAATATAATTATGTATAAGAAATATAATATATAATAAATAATGTATTTTAATGATTTCTTACTCGTTAAGCATAAAGAAGTCAACATATGTATACATTAGAGGATGGACGTGATGTGCACATGGGGTAGGGGCTTTGGCCGTGGATTCTAAAGGGAGGTAGTGTGTTGGAGAAGCCTAGAGATAGTAATAAAAGTGATGTGTACATGTCTTCTTTTATACTCTTCCTTTTTCCTATAAATACCCTACCATCTTCTCTTCCTTTTCATTCCTTTTCTTCTCCATAATTTTCAAGTTTTGTCTCCACTTTAATGACTTCCATTCTAAAAAAAATAATGTCGAATTTTATTTCAAAAAGAAATAAAATCATAATATATAGTTAAATTAGTTAAAACACCTCAAAACGGGCTCGAATCTCCATCTCTCCAACTCTTAAACCCAAGACACCACCATTTGCCACCCTAGGCCGTAAGTTCCACCTCTTCACCACTATAGGCCACGAGCACCATGGCTTGGCTAAGCCATTTCAAGGATCCAAGCTCAATTTTATGGAGTCTCATTTGGAGATAACGGAGCTATAGCCGTTTTAAAACTAGTTCGGAGGGAAAATGAAGGTGAGAACTCCTAAATTTATTATACTGTATGTTTGATGATGATATTATGTTGCAAATGAATGTTTAATATGCTTTGATCATCAAGTTTGGTTGTTTTCATATGAATATGGAATATATATGCAAGTCACAAATTTACACATCGTTGAACACAAAAGGAAATCATGTTCCTTGAATTAATGAATTGTTGTATATGGAATTGTTAAATCTCTTATAAATGGGTTATAATGTATTTAAAATGTTTTATGAACATTTAGAAGTGTGTTGGCGAAGCTTGGAAAGAAATAGAAAATTTGGTAAAAAATAAGCGCGTCGCGTAACGGTAGTTTGCGATTTCACGCTATAAAAATCAAACAAGGGTAAAAGTTGGAATATTGCTCCGAATTTTTTGAGATAAGAATTTTCCAAAATTATATTCATAGTTTTCCAACGAAGAAATAAAATTGAGATTATGATAAGTAGATTTTGAAATATGAGTAAAATAGCTTTTGAAAAAATCCCCATTTTGTAGCTCAGAATTCAGAGCTGGATTTCTTTGAAAATGATGTTTTAAAATGGTTTAGAAATATAAAATAAATCCTATAAATATTTTAAAAGTGATTTGAGTAACAAATGTGAATTTTCAGATAATAAAAAGTCATTTTGATCAATATAGCTTAAAAGGCACTTTCCGTAGCATTTTTCCTCAACGCTTCTCAATAACTTTTGAAATATAGTTTTAAACTTATCGATTCTTATCCAAATCTTTTGTATATGTTTTAAAATGGAAATTTAAGATTTTTCATAGTAATATAGAGGATTTTTAGCTTATTGAAGAAAGATCAAATAGAATTAAAGAAAAAGCTATTATAAATAGTGGTTTAATCTTGGCTCTAAAAGATGTTGTGTTGACTGGATTTTTCTATTCGTGAGATCTGGATGTGAGGTGCTTAAACTAAGGAGAAGTTTAGGAGCAACTAGTGCCCTGACTAACTTGGCCTCTTTCTTGGGTGAGTTATAGATAAGGTCAAAATGTCGAAAGCGAATTAAGTATAAAAGATTTAATCTTCCAAATTTAAATATAACTTGAATATTATAGAGATGATCTTCTTGTACTCGGTGTTAAACCCTAAGAGGGAACTCGTACTATTTATGGAATTTCAAAGGTGATTTCACCGTAATTCTGCCCATAGTGTTTGTTGAATACGAGGATTGATATTGAGTAGAATTAGATGATTTCTATAGATTATGCTCACTTAATATTGATTGGTTTTGGATTAACATCTTAGATAACATGGTTTCAACCAAATCAGAAGTTTGAGTTTCTAGATTAAGAAATCTATGTTAAGATTCAAAGAAATAGTTTTGGGAATATTTCCCTAAGTATAAAAGAAATGACTTTGAATTAGTCCCTGTTTAAAAGGGTTTTAAGTAAACAAAGATTCGATAAGAGAGGTTTGATACTTCCATATATACCGAAAGAATATGTTAGAAATGTATATCTCCGAGGGAAATTGTTGGTAAAAAGAGCTTAATCAATTAAAGAATGATTCCGTATTCACAAAACCTCTTTTTTTTATCGATAATTATGTTGAAGGAATCGGCGGATCAGGGTAATTCCTATCTGAAAACTACTTCGAACCGATGTATGTGTTCTAAAAATAAAGACTTGATAAAGGAAATGAAGGATGAAGACCGAAGATTTTTGGGATGAAAGGACTGGTTGTTAATAATTCTGATTGGCTCCCAACCTTAAAGTAGTAGTCTGCCCTTCATTTTTGGAATTCTTTGGGACTTTTCGCTACTAATCCTAGGGATAATTCCTGACTAGATATGGCAGGAGAATGCCATCGATTCTGTTCAATCCCAGAATGAACTTGTATGGTGGGATGTCTGACATTGCGTTCTTGAGATGTCATTGTTGACTTTTATAAATATACATCTGTTTGTTGGCGGAGAAGGCAACTTCTCTTAGCTCAACACCCTTCTCTGAGACATATGATCTCGAAGGTTGTATATTTGTGGGAGTCGATGGTCAATGGAATGGCAGTGGGGCATTCAAAGGAAAATGATGTGCTATGATAAAGGTAATCATTATCTCAGGCCTCACACCTGGAAATGGCCAAAACATGGTAGATGCAACAAGGCTATGTGATTCGCAACCATTAGAGTATGATCATCCCTTTCTACATATATTTCTACCCGCTATGACTTTCGGGTTTAAATTAATGTGGATGTATGCTACGAGGATCCTTGGATAGGTTGGTAACGACCGAGGTGATGACATATTCGGTATAATCTAGGAAGAGGTAGGACGTTCTTGTGTTGGTAGAGGACCATATGTTGGGCCTCGATACATTCCTCTAGAGATGTACTGCCAGAAGATAGTCCATTCACCTAGTCATTTGTATGGAAACCCATTCTCCACTAAGAGCCTGTACGATTTTAGATGTAAAAAGCCTTGTATTATAAGGTGGTATGCTGCAATTCAATAATGTAACATTTTCGGCTAAGATTAACAAATTTACTTGTGAATATTTTCAAATATATGTCATTACAAATAATATCAAGTATTTTGACGTAATTTTTTTTATTATCATAAGGTAGAAACTCATTCTGTGTTTATGTATGGCATGGTCTTATGAGATACCCTTTTGTTTTCCAAACATGTATTTTGAGTTCTCATACCAGTCCTATGATTAACCCGGAGTTTATTTTCCTTATCCTTAAACTCTACGTGCCCTAATTTTTTGGAGTAGCCTAGTAGTCAGGTGTAGCTTAAAATAATGCTAGATGGAGCTCTAAGCATGGAGTCGGAATATTTCTAAAGATTTTGGTCTTCTTCTACCACACTCTTGCTCTATAGTATTCCATAAATTTGTAATGATATGAATTTATAACTGTCCATGTTTTTAACTGTGATAAATGTATTTTAATTTTCTCTATAAAAATTTTATTTTGAAATAATGTTTGTGAGATTCTGTTCCATCTTATTTTTCTTTCTTACCCTTAAGGATCCGCTTCTCTAACACTTGGATTGCGGCATGTGAATACTGATGATGTATTAGTATCGATTTCTGGGAATCAAAGAAATGGGTCGTCACAATCAACCACAAGAGATGTAAGGGGAAAGGTTATTCTTGAAAGTAACCTATAATTAGTTGTATTTTTGTTCGAGTGTTGTTTGATGCTGGTGCCTCCCACAGTTTTATCTCGTTAGAAGCCATAAAGAAATTTTATTTTATCATAAATATTGCTCAAAACCATATTTTCATATCTAATCCTATAAGAGGTGTAACCCATTTGAACCTAGTGTATGAAGACGTGCCAATTTCTTACTTTTCCCATTGTTGATCTTTATACCTTAGATTTTATGGGATTTGACCTCATTCTTAGTATGGAACGATTACCAATATATGAGGCTATCTTAGATGGTAAAAAACAACGGTAACATTAGTAACCAAATTGGGAAATACTGCTAAAGCACCTTGTGAGGACCCTGGTATTCGTATATGTAGTTTCCTATATACCCTGGAAGCATCTCAAGAAGAGTTAGGACCCATAGAGGTTGTCAAGAACTTTCCCAATGTGTTTGAAGAAGTTAGGAATTTACCGCCACATAGGGACAGAGAATTCCACATTGATCTAGTTCCCAGTGCAAGACCTATTGACCCAAAAATAGACTAACACCCTAGTTTGGATTTGAAAGCACCAGCCCTGTCCTGGTACAGCAATATCACAGATTATAGATATAAAGAAAGAACAGTAAAAGAAATTAGATAGAGAATTTTTATAGTGGTTTTGTTCGAAGGCTTGAAGAGAGGCATGGGTCATTAATGATCCAACCACTTCGGATTTTTCTAGGCCCGGAATCAGAGACGTTTCCATATCCTTTGATGGTTGTTGTTACGTTTTGATGGCAATTAACTAGCTATTTACGTTCAACTGCTGATTGGACTAAAGGAATGCAAACCTCTCGGCTTCGTTGATCCCAGTTGTTGTTTTAGTCATATAGCTTGGCCTTTGTCAATCCCTTGTCTTAGCTTTTCTGGTTAAGTCCTGAATCATCTTGTCTACACAAGGTTGTTCTGTATTCTATCGGTTCTATTGGGTTAAAAATCCGGATAACATTTGCCTCCCAGAGTATGTCTTCGTTGTAAGCAAGGCACGCCCTGGAAGTTATCGCTTTCAATATCCACCTGTTGATTTCCAAGAGATTGCACTAGAGCTATATGACTGTGTTAGCCCAATGTCATTGGTCGTCTTTCTTTGGTTTTGGATGCTTCTGCTTACCACAAGTATCACATTTCTGCCCATAGTTTCTCGGCGTGCCTTGGAATGATGAACAGTTATAGAAGATCGAGTTGGAGAAGAATAGGCTGAATTTCCTTTCCTCTCTCTCTCTCTCTGTTCTTTTCTTTCTTGTTTACATCTATACATATATATTTTCTTTTTTTGGTTGTGGGTCTCTAACGATCGATGTGAATGGGTCTCTAGGGACCTAAACTTTGCAAAGAGAGGTCAGTTCGCCAATAATCCATAACGGGTCGTAGGCAACCCTTGTATATAGTAAAAATTTTGCTATCTGCCTTCCTACCTACTTATTCCACTCGAGCCGACCCCAAATCTTTTTACTCGACTCGAATTACTTCATTCTTTCACGCGACAATTCCTTTTCAATGACTCAACCCAAGGCAATCAAGCATCATCTCGATCTTCTTCCCTACTTCATTTGAATCCACTTACCATTGATCCGCACAAGCATTCACCGATCTCGTGAAACCGTAAGCAAACCCTAACTCGCTGTTGAACTACAACCGACCCACCATCAGCTCGCTATCCTCTTGAGTCACCAGTGATCCTCTAGTTCACCTCCGATCCATTCAAAGTTTATTGAATTCCACTCTTAATTCCTCCCGTGCCTTAAAAATCAACTTGGGGTGGTCTGCTTTGTTTGTTTGATAATTACTACCTTCATAAATTGACTTGATGACCAGTGTCCATTTGCAACTTTGATTATAAGAATTTTAAGTTAATTGTGGTAAATGGAGGAAGATAGTAAATCGAGTCTCGAGTTGTTTCCCGGAACGACATATGGGCTTCGGCCCAGTGCTTGACATGTTTTACTATCTTCGTCCATTAGACTAGAATTGACTTGTGTCCAGTTTCATGGCTAACATTGCGCATCGCGTACATTCACTAGTCGATTAGGATTTTTCTATAGGATCTGAACTTTTCTCGTTCACTTGTTGCACGTCCGACGTTCCTGTGAGGAGAAGAGTTTTCTGTGTCGCTTCGAACAACTAATCCGTTATCGATCATCGATAGATAACACGTAAGTGCATAAGAAGTAGACATAGAAATGTAAAAATGAGCTAACACGAGAATTTCTTTTCTTCTTCCACTGTGAGCGAACTATCTATACGGGATAGAGCATTTGTAGTGTATCGAGTATTGAGTTTATCTTATATAGATAGCGCACTGCACTTGCCCTAGTTCGCACTCAAAATCCGTTATGTTGATTACAAGTTAATGTCTCTTCGGAAATCAAGTGTGATAGAAAGACTTATGAATTTAGGATAGACTTACGTGACCTTTTTCGAATGTGAGTTATGTTATATAGAATGAAGCAGCCATATACAAGCCCTAACTCAAGTGGGCAAAGCCCGGCACTCTCCGCAGTTGAATCATCATCCACGTCGCAAGCCTGGTACGGTCAATTAGTTCTAGTTGGGCCCATCGTGGACCACTTGCCTCCAAACTTTCGTGTCCTATTTAATCCAACCGAAAGAGCTTCATTACTGGTTTCCACAAAGGTTCTTCATATTATATGTACACGACACGGGATTCCCCAAGAGGACTTGCGTCTGCTGACAAAAGACGAATTTGCACAAATGCCTCCTCGAGGTATACAGCTTGTCATCGATACACATGTTTGAATGGAGCCATGTCTCCCTTCAACAATTTTCTTCATGAGACACTCTTGAACTTAGGAATTGCCCCATTCCAGCTTCGTACGAATGGCTATGCCATCCTTGCTTGCATGTCCTTTCGTGTGGACATTCAACCGTGCTCCAAGTTTCGATGAATTGCAGTATTTTCTGGTGTTCAAGAGGAGAGACATTTGTCCTTGTTTGATTATAATCGAGGCTCGGAGGAATCGAAAGATCATCTTACGCTTGCAGAGCAACTTATCATAGTTCAAGATGCGGTACTTTTTCGTTAGATGCCCCGAGGGGTTCAATCATCGATGGAAGACAGGTGGTAAGCTTCTCTTTCCCATTCGTCAAGTCCCGAAGCATTGTAATGGAGTTCCTAACTAATTATACGTCTCTTGCAGTTATCCCAAGGCTAAATAGAGATGTGATTCTAGATTAAGTATGCCAAAATTTAAAAGCTATTGATCCTAAGGACCAGTGCGTTCCACCTCTTCTTCCCGTGGTTCCGAGGACGGTCAAAAGAGAGATAGCCCGTCCAGGGGATCACCTGATAAGGCCCGTAAGGAGGAAGAAGCTACCACGACCGGACTAAGCAGTTCAGTTAGAATGCCCCTAATCATGGAGGAAGTAGAAGACGAGTTTAGGTATAGAGAAGGCAAAGCTGTGATAGATTCATAAAAAGAAGAAGGAGAGTTCGAGAGTATACCGCTAGTGATTCTTCTTGACAAAATCTGAGGGCAAAGACTCCGAGGCTTGCGATGAGACTTTGAGATGAGTCTCGATCTCCCGAGTCCACCTCCTTCCAATGCAAGTGGCAAAGGAAAATCCCTCGAAACTAGAAGACATCAAGATTCTTCGAGTAAAGATGTCAGAGTGGGGTTCAGAGGTTTTAGCGATGTTTTCGTCGACTTCGATGAGCTCATGCAAGGGGACTTCAAATTCAACGCGACGCCTTTTTGTTCAGGCAATATCACATAGTAATTATCTCGGTCCCGGCCACAACAACTGAATTCAGTCCAATCCCACCTAAGACAGCCGTTCATCCCTGTTCATGAGTACGTCCTAGGTCTATATTAGGAGCACACAACACGTTGCACTAAGATTAGACATATCTCCATTTTCTATTCCTCCATAATTTGCTTAGCTTATGTTATGCTTCTGAAATCTTTTATGTATGCCTAATTCCGAGTATAACGAGGGGACGAGGCTTTTACGATGACTTCAAAGATTACACCGATTCACAACGGTACCCTAAAAGCTCCTCCAGCCTCCATCAAGTTCGAAAGAAGGAGGAAGAATACAGGCAGAGGAAAGAACATGAAGCTGAAACCCTTCGCTAGGAAGAGAGAGATTGATCTCGTTCATATAAAGGCAGGCATGAGAAAAGAAGATCTCCTAAGGAAAGAGATGAACCATTAAATAAGTCGAAGTTTGATTACCGCCCCCATCCTTCAGAGCTTGCTTTGAAACACTCTTCCGCTTCACAAGAAATTCCCATCACTTTTGCCCCGATTCTGCCCACAGCTCATATTTCATCCTCTTCCCATGTTATTGCCGCTCCTATTGCTTCTTAACCCCACTGGAAGCTTGCCTATGTTCTTCTTTCGGGTACCCCTAAGCTTGAGGCAGTTCTTCCTGGTTGGTTCTTAAAGGTGGTTAAGTTTAACCTGGATCTCCACCCCGTTCATAGGGATTCTTTCATGCCTCATCTCCAAGATATCCAGAACAACCTAGAATAGGTTGAGAGATGGGAGAAGCTCTTTAAAAAACTAGTTGATACGAATAGGATAACTTTCAGGAGATCCTTTCCTTCAAACCCGAGAAAGACGATTTTGAGAAGGCGTTGGTTGCTCGGGATGCTAATATAAAAAAGTTGGAGGAGGACAAGGAGGTGGCACTTCATGAAAGTAGGAGAACATCCAGCCTGATGTAGGAGTTGAATGAGGCATATGAAAAGGTTGAGATTTTCTAGAGGGCGAGATAAAAAAGACTCACGCTGATGAGGCTAAGCTAAAATAAGAAGTGGTCGCTTGTAATACCATCATTAAAGCTCAGAGAAAAACCATCGCAGACGATAATTTAATTGTTGAAGGGCATAATAAAACCATCGCCAACCAAGCTAGACCATCGCCAAGTTATTGGCTCAGGTCACGCAGCTTAGTGTCGAAAGGATTGCCGCTGAAGTTAAGAAGGCTGCGGTGCAGGTGGATTACATGGGTCTCCAATATGCCTTCGATAGGAAGATGGAGAAGCTGGATGCGAGAATTTTAAACTTTTATGTTAACTCTTTGTTGCATCAAGGAAGCCTCGGTTATCTTGGCCTGAATTATTCGCGCACTCTTACCCTTGTTGGGAGGAAATCCTATACCGCTTTATTGAGAGTGGCAATGTTTATCTAGATTAAGAGTTGCGAGCCGCTTATCTTAATCACGAATCCAAGAAAGTGCTACTCAAGGGCCAAGAGAACCTCCATGTTGAACATGAGAAGGAGGCCACTGAGGCTGCCTTGATGGCCGCAACCGATGTGCTTACCTGGCCTTCTACCTCCGGCGTAGGGAAACCATTGTAGCAGCTCCATGACCAACCAATGAGTTCAAGACTTGACATTATTCCTCATGTGGTATAGCCCTCAAAAGAAGGTGACAGTGGTGAGTTCGAGGTTGCCATTCACGATCGTTCCTCAAGTGGTACAGGTAATGTCCATGCCTTCCCGAATTCAGGAGCCTCCATCTTATACCACACGAGCAAGAGGAGTTTAATGCTTTCCATTTTGATCTTATAGGTCCATCCAATTTTCTTTTTGACGCACCAACACTTTGATGCCCGTGCCTGCTGCCATTATCAAATCTTCTACAATTGTACTCGTACCTCCCCTAATTCCCACATCCACATCTAGTTCGCAGCCAAGGCCAAAAGCTGAGAAGATAGTTGCGCTCCATGGCTTAGATGACCCTTCGGCGTCTTTGGAAGGTGATATAACTGTAGCAGAGGCCAACGATCAGGAAATGTATATGGTGCAGCCATAGAAGACTCGGCACGATTTGGTTGCCATCAAAAAGGAAAAAGAGCAGGCAGTCAAAGCTTCAAAGAGCTCCTAAGAGTCAAGAAAACGCAGGGGAAAGGGAGGCCCTTATGAAAAACTGGAAGATGAGATTGCCACCGAAGTGCATATTGACATTAATAGCAGAGATACCTCTCCCGAAAAGAAGCAGAAACTACCAACCAGAGGTGGAAAGGGAAGCGGTGGCAAGAAGCGGACTTGTTTTTATTTCTTTTTGAGTCATTTTGTTTAAGTGCAGAGTCTACACTTTGCGTCCTTATTGTAGAGTCTGTATTTTCCTTTTGCCGACCGTTATTATGTAGGTATGGCCCCCACATTTTTATCATATGTACAGAAATTACAACTAATACAATGATATTTTCTATACTTTTGTCTATCTATTCATATATGTTCTGTGTACTTGTGCTTGTTTCATGTTATACTTTTCTAGTTCTGCGATTGTAGTCAAAGCCCTTCATTCGACGCGACGGAACTTAGAAATTATCAGCACTTTGGAAGTTAGTATAACTTTAGAAATTAACTAAACTTAGAGAATTTTTTCTTTAGAAATTCATAAAAATTTGAAATTTTTTTTTAGAATTTTAAAACAGATATAGGCTTTTTGTTTGGAAGTTCATAAAACTTTGAGATAGAACATGTGAAATTATTATTGTTTGGAGTGCAGAATTTGTGAGCCTATTGTGTTCCCGTGTTTCTATCTCAGTACAAGTGTATGCCTCCCAGTTCACAGGGCCGTTTACTTCAAATAATTTTCAAGTATCTAGTAACTTAAGGTTTAGATTATTTTTATTGAAAATATGGCTAAGTCGTGACTTGTTTTTCTTTTCTTCGAAAGTTTTGCTACCTTAGCATGTAGTCTCAGTTTTCGGTAGTATTTGCGTAATTATGCAATTTATGCATGGGTATGCATTGTCAATCATTGAGTGCCTTCCTTCTAGCACCAATTATTCCTGGCTATGTGCATGGTGTTTCTCACGCTCCTTGGTGTTTCCCATCTTCTGGTAATGTGAGGGGCTATTACTTTGGGATTTAGCATGTTGCTTGTGTAGTACGTGACATTCTGTGCTCCTTGACATCGCCCATCTATGAGTTACGTAGGAAGTGTAAGTTTGGATGCTTTTCGGCATTGTCTATCTTTAGGCAATGCAAGAGGTTTATTTTGAGCTTCCTTGGCGTTGCCCCTCTTCGGGCAACGCGAGGAGTTTGTTTTCGACATTCTTCTATGTTGTCTATCTTCGGGCAATGCGAGAGGTCCGTTTTTGATGTTCCTCGGCATTGCCTCTCTCCGACCAATGCGATGAGTTTCAGCTTAAGTGCACGGCTTATGAGATGCATAGCTTTCGATGCCCTTTGGTGTTGCCTATATCCTGGCAACGCAAGGAGTTAAAATTTAGGCATGCGACTTACGAGATGCATGGATTTCGATGCTCCTTGGCATTACATATCTCCGCGCAAGGCAAGGAGTTTCAATTTGAATGGCGGCTTACGAGATGTGCGGCTTTGGATGCTCCTCGACGTTACTTATCTTCGGGCCACGCGAGGAGTTTCTGTTTGAATGCACAACATACGAGAGGCACGACTTTCAATGCTCCTCGGTGTTGCCTATCGTCGGGCAATGCAAGGAGTTTCAATTTGGGTTTGCGGCTTACGAAATTCATGGATTTAGATGCTCCTCGGCGTTACCTACCTTCGGGCAACATGAGGAGTTTCAGTTTGAATGCGCGGCTTATGAGATGCAACGCCTTTGGATGCTTCTCGGCGTTGCCTATCTCCGGGAAACACGTAGGAGTTAGTTTTTTAAATTGCTCCCTGGTGCTGCCTATTTCTGGGAAACATGGAGGAGTTATTTTTTGACCTCTTGGGGTTATCGGGCCAACGCCGATTTTTTTTTGAGAGACAAGGATCAAGTTCTGCCGATCCAATGTTTTGAGTCGATTACTTCCATCGACTCTAGGGTTAATTATTATGAACATAGTTAGGTTAGTCCAAGAAGAAAACTTTATTAAGGAAAGCATGGCAGATTCTTTGCCTGTATACAATACCACCGGCATTTCCAAGATGGATTATTTGTTGAAAAATAGAAAATACATAAAAAAAATTAGATGAAATAACGGCAGAGCGGTTCTCTATTCCAGGCTCTAGGAACTGTGACCCCGTCGACGGTTGTCAACTTGAATGTCCCGTCGCTGAGCTTTTCAATAATGACATATGGTCCTTCCTAGTTTGGTCCGAAGGCCTCAGGAACAGGGTAAACTCGCATGAGCACAAGATCTCCAACTTCGAAGGAGTGACTATGAACTTTGGAGTTGAAGTAACATGCAATCCTTTTTTAGCGGGCGGTAGTTATCAACTTTGCATCTTCTCTTTTTTCATTGACCATATCTAGCGATTCGAGTAGGAGTTGCTGGATTTGTGCTCGATTAGAATTCTTCCTTCGGTAAGAGGGGAATTCTAATTCAACAGGAATCATTGCTTCTGAACAATATGCTAAGGCGAATGGAGTGTGACCAATTATCGCTTCGCATGTAGTCCTATATGCCTATCGTGCGAGGGGAAGTTCGTTAACCCAATTTCCTTTTACATTTGTTAATCGCTTTTTGATTGTGGATTTGATGATCTTGTTTATTGCTTCCACTTGCCCGTTTGCTTGTGGGTGAGCCGCTACGGAAAAGCTTTTTTCAATTCAAAAGCACCTGTAGAAGTCTTTGAACTCGACACTTTCGAATTAGGTTCCATTTTCAGTGATTATTTTTTGTGGCACACAAAACCTGCAAATGATGTTTTTAGTAACAAAGTTAATAACTATCTTTGTGGTTATGGTGGCCAGCTTTTCTGCTTCGGCCTATTTTATGAAATAATCACAACAACTAGAGCATATTTGGCTCCTCCTTTAGCTTTTGGAAGGACAACAATTAAATCAATCCTCCATATTGTAAATGGCCATGGGCTGACCATCTATGTCAGTTCCATTGAAGGACTTCTCTTAATTTTTTCTGAATCTTTAACAATGATCTCATCTTCGTGCGTGATCTAAGGTGTCGCAATTTATTATGGGCCAGAATTATCCATATCGAATGACTATTTTTGCCAGTATCTACCCCCCAGTGTAGTTTCCACACTCGCCTTCATGTACTTCCTTCAGAATTCATCGGGCTTCATAATCGGTCATACACCCAAGAAGAGTGGTCGAGAATCTCCTTCGATAGAGTATTCCATCCTGTATCACGAACCGTGGCGCCTTTCAATGGAGCTTCTTCCATTGATTTCGATCACTTGAAAGGGTTCCTACAAGCAGATAGTTCTTTATCGGTGTCATCCATGTATCTTGTTCAACGGTGGTCTCTAGAATCCAATCTACGTCCATTTTGTCTATGTTCGGATTGTTAAGATTTCCGCTGGAACCAATCCTAATGACTGGCTTACTCGGAGCTTGCCAGCATAACCAGATAATCTGCCTTCGTGTTTTGGTCCCATGGGATGTGACTTATCGTGTAGTGCTCGATATCGCTTAGTAGTTCTTGTACTTTGGACAGGTATGGGGAGAGATTTTCTCCACGCCCTTGGTATTCCCCTTTCACTTGACAGATGACCAACTGGGAGTTACTTCATACATAAATAGATTTTATCTTGAGTTCCTTCACAACTGTCAGTCCAGCAATCAACGCTTCATACTCTTCTTCGTTACTTATTATTGGGAATTCCAAGCAAAGCATAGCTAATGGCTCGCCCCTCGACGGTTACGAGCACCACCCTTGCTCCCGCACATAAGCTGTTTGATGCGCCATCAACGAAGAGCTTCCATTGCGCATCTGTTTCTAACTGAACTTTCTCCTCGTCATCTCTTATGGTAAATTCGGCAATGAAGTTGGCCAACACTTGCCCATTGATTGCTTTCCTTGGATGGTATGTGATGACATATTGGCTCAACTCTATGTTCTATTTGAGAAGTCATCCGAAAGTTTCTGGCCGATATAAAACTTGCTACAGGGGCTGGTCAGTCAATAATTTAATCGGATGAGCCCGGAAGTACAGTCATAGATTCCAGGACGCGATCTTAAGGCAATACACCATCTTCTTTAGTTTTAGGTTATTCTTCTCAGCTTCTGTGAATCATTTGCTAATGTAGCATAGATCGCTAGATTGTTCCTTCTTCACACATAAGAGTGGCGCTCAGTGCATATGGGGAAACTACTAAACAAACAAACAAGTATTCTCCAACGACTAGTTTCGATAAGATCGGGGAGTTTCCATGTGTTGTAACAATTCCTCGAAAGATGTTTGAAAAGCTTCATTTCATTCAAAGTTTTTCTTCCCCTTCTTTAGCACATCGAAGAACGGTATACACTTGTCCATAGCTTTTGAAATGAATTGACTCGGTGCTATGACTTTTCCATTCAAGGTTTGAAGTTCCTTCTTATTTTTAGGGGCTTGGACTTCTCGTAACGCTATTATTTGCTCTGGATCCGCTTCGATGCCTTGGGCGCTTGCTATTAATCCCAGGAATTTCCTAGCGGCTACTCCAAAGTGACATTTAAGTGGATTGGGTCAACTCTTTATTGATTTTTCTCAAGTTATCTTTACAAACTCATGAATTTTTCCTTATCGAAATAAATTGATGATCATCCCCTCTAGAGCTTTGCAATGATTAATTTCATGGCAATTCATCATGTGCTAGTAATAGTAGGATCCTCCAAGGTTTCTTTCATGTTTCGGTTTCTTTTTTTGTAACGGCCACTAGTTAAACTCATCCTTAGTAAGCAAGTAGACGTTGTCTATAGAAGTTGTTATGTGCATTCCTTTGGAAGTCTAGACTTGAAGCTTGATTCTAGTGGATGGCTTCTTGAATTTTTGCATCTTGGCCTTATAGTTTCATACTCTTAAATTGCTTTTTTTTACCATCCTCTATAGTTATTGCGTAGGAAGTATTCTTGTTGTAGTAGGCTGTTGCCACTTATTTGCAAAGGCATTGTAATCAGCCATTATCTATTTTTCAAAGATTGTGCCTTTAGAATTTAGTTGGATGGTTCTTCTCATTTGATTGAATACATTATCACTTTCATTTGTCCTTTTTCTTAAGGCAAAAATCAGGGTGGGGCCAACATGAAAGGGGTTTAAGCTCCATTTCTCAGGATTGTATAATTTCGCTTTATTCTTGTTTATAATTCTTAGAGCTTCTAGCCTTAGCCTTTTCTCTTCACTTTGATTGGAATCCTTGATCAATTTTGAAGGGAATCTTATCTCATGGGGTTCAGAGGATCCTTGTTCAGATCTTATGATTTTTCTAGCCATGATTATACCAAAGTAGATGAATTTGAGATTAAGTTAAGCGGGTTAGAGAATAGTGGTGTGGCTATTAACCATAAGGGCAGAGGTTCGAACCCTCCTTCTAGCTCTAAAATATTAAGAATAAATCTTGCTAACACCCCAAAATTAGAGCTTTTAGGACTAGGTCAATTCCTTGTAGTTTCTCTTAGATGAGTTGAGAGAAATGGAATGTATGTGTTTACTTCGGTATCCTTTTGAAACAGGCTGTAACAGTGAAAGCTTGCTTAAGTCAACCATTCGACTCGGTCAAAACGGTTATTTCCTTTCCCTATTAACCTTTCGACTTTGTTGAGGTAAGTGTATTTTTCCTTCGAAGGTTCTCCTCTCGAAGTGGAATTAGAATTCAAGTAGATGGTCTTTGTCATCACACGATGAAGGTTGATATAGAGGGTTTTGACCCTGTCGAAAGTTTAAGTTTTCAAGTGACTGGGTTTTGGTTAAATATCCAAAGTAGAGGTTTCGACCTTGTCGTAAGCTGTGAGCTTAAAAGACTCGGATTTGAATTAGAAGTCGCTGGTTAAAGCAATCTTAAGGTAGGTTTCAACCTCGTCGAAAGTAAGATTCTTGGGTTTCTTGTCTTAATCCAAGCTTTAGGTAGATTTTTGTTGGGTTTTGACATTATCGAAAGATGTTCCTTTTGGCACCTGGTATTAATTGAAGGTTTCAGAAGATTATGGCTTGGTTTTGACCTTGTCAGATGCAGAAGATAAGGGGAGGTAGCTTGAAGTATATAATTGAAGTTAATTGAATCCGCAAGGTTTCGTCCACGCCGAAATTGACCTTTTGATGTAGGCGAAATCTAAAACACAAGGGTGAAACTAACAAAAGCTTTGAAAAAAAATAAAGTAATCTAAGATATTTGAGACTTCCCTTTCACGAGCAAAAGATGATTTTATTACTTGAAATTCCCAAATCACGGCTGTTAGGGTTTACAACACTTATAATTATGGAGATACAAGTTTAGAATGGAAAAATCAGATCACCAAAACTTGACCCCTTGTTTCTTGTTTGTAGATGCGGGTCAGCAACTTTCAACCCTAATACTTTTGACTTAGCGAAAGGTTGCTGTCAAATAACTTAAGTATGCTGCTACCTTTGTAGAAAGGTGTGGTTGCGCTTCTCTTCCTTGGTTGCCTTCTAAGTGCTTCCGACTCTATCGACAGGCTTTGCTCAATGGTTTCGATGATGTTGGTTACATCTAAGCTCTTGGTTTTTATTTTATGCGGAACCCTCCTTGATCACATTGGCTATAACCAGTTCAAAAGGTTTATGTTAGCTTTCGAAAGGGTTGTCCCGGACAATGCTTGCTTTTGCATGGTTTAAATGAAGGCAAAACCTTTTGTTTCGAAAGGTTTGGCGCATATGCAAAGAGCTGTTCTTCATTGTCTTTGAAAGGTGATGCTTTGACTCATTTGAAAGGTCTTCATGCATATGGATTCACCTATCGAAAGGTTGTTACTGAAGGCAGAAGGGTGCTTTCGACTCCTTCGTCTCCTTTGAAATGTATAAACCTGTCGGATCTTTGTTGTAGAAATCTTCCGATACCTTCGAAAGGTTTCAAAACTTTCATATTTTGGTGATAGCATCCCTTTGACTCCTTTGAAAGGTCCAGCTAGAATTCCTCTCTCTTGCTCTGTTTTTTTCTCTGCTTAGAATGGTTTCGACTAAGTCGAAAGGTGGATTTTTGGAGTAATAGACAATATATTACTGAAGCTTCCATTTGAAATCTGGTCTGCAATCCGATAGATTATTTGTCGAGTAAAATAGTATCTTCTCCTAAAAATTTGGTTCGTTCACATAATATTTACTTATATAGTTGTCATAATCAAAACATCAAAAGTCAAGGTGCTAGTGTTCTCCCCTTTTTGATGATGACAAACATGTGAGTTTTAAAAAAAACATATTTATACTAACCCTGTCTTAATACTCCCCTTATCGTTATGACATACTTTTTCTCCCCCTTTATCATTATAAAAAAGAATGAGAGAATATAACAAATTTTATCAAATATCTTGTGATAGAAAGATAAGCCCAATATTAATTATGGAGAAAATAATTTAGATTTTACCGTATTTGCCAAAGTCCATATTTCATGTAAGCATGTAATTCTATTAAATGTATGGAACATCCTTTAAAATTCTAGATTATCATTTTCCGTTTGTTTCTCCAAGTACATTGGAAATTTGAACATAACGTTGGTGGCTTCATTTCATAAGTATCAGAAAATTTGGAATATATCTCCTTCTTCATATATGTTGTACCTAAAAAGAGATATATATTCTAGTACCCACTTCCTATGTTAGGGTCCAGGGGTTAGGTCTTGGGAAGCCATACCCATTCGGGTGTGGTTGAATCTTTATAAATATAATCTTCATTATTAACTACTACATCAAAATAATCATCAATGTATTTTTCTCTGTTTTTCCCATTAACAAGAACCCAAATACTTAGATAATTTTTACTCATATTTCTCGTCAAAGATTTTGTACTTCTGGAGATATTATAAACATTATTGGTTATAGAAATACTTGAAGTTATATAAAAATTGGATGTAGACTTTACTCGAAATCTAGTACTAGCACTAACATTTTTTACTATACATTGAAAGCATACCTAATGCTATTTTTATGATCAGTTTATTATATCCTAAATCACTTTTATCATATAAAGGTCTAGAACTAGATAAAATCGTGCTTAAATCATTTTGTATTTCATGATTCCATTTTTACATTTTTCAAATTTAGTTTTAAAGTCATAATTGTTATTTTCAAAAGAAATATTATTATTTTTTTCATTTAATTTACAATTCTCGTTTGTTAACGTACGATTCTAATTTTTTAGAAGTAAATTTGAGATTTTAAATTATCTAAAGAGGCTTGTAATAAATCATTTTATCTTTTCAAATCAAAATTTTCTTTTGAAAATTTTTCTTACTCCTTTTCAAATAAGGTGTTTTATTTATCTAGAAATTCTTTAAGAGTTATAAAATTATTTTTTAAAACACCAAGTTGATTTTCTAATTTTAATTTTCCAATTTTCAATTTCTCATTTTCAAGCTCGATAGATTTCATCTTTTTTAAAATAATAAAATAAAGCTTTGAAATCTTACAGCTTATACTAACTAATTCATTGTTATCATTCATTGAAATTTGTAAATCATAAAGTACATTTTTGTATTCCTCATTGGTGGCATTGACAGGGATTTCGCTTGTTGTATTTCGAGTTAATCTTTTTCTAGCCATCATTCTATGATGTTGCGACGATCGATAGAATTCCAGGCTCTGATACTAAGTAAAAGTGACTAAGGATCATATAACATGGAATATTAACTAAATTATCTACTAGCGCGAAATACAAATGTAAAAGTAACTAATAAAGTAAATAACACTAGAGATTTTTATATTCATTTGAACTTTCTATTCTACGTCCAGTCCTAGACTCCTTCGGGGATTCAACTATAAACCATCTCTTAACCTAGAGGAATAGGTATTACGTCGCTTGACTAACCTAACAGTACTTTTACCGCCTAAGCAACCGAATAGGAATTTAACCGCTTGAGCAACCAAACAGGACTTCTAATAACAGTAACATTGCTTCTGATTGATTATGCCCTAAAGTAGCACCGATAAGTCAATAACGTACACCCTTCCTATAATCTTCTCCTTTGTGGTATATAGTGTGATTCGTGAAGATAAGATGTTTATTTAATCACTAATGAAATTTGCTTGAATGAATAAGTCATTAGAATGAAAGTGTTGAATGCAAATGGCAGGATTGTTTTTTCAATAAGAATGAGAAATAGAATCAAAATTAAGTAATTAAGACAAATGACTTCATGGCTCTATACAGTGTTTAAGTGTTGCAACCGATCGTGAAAAGTAACGATCAAAAGACACTGAAGCAACTCTTGAATCAGAAGTTGTTTCTGTTCACTGAAGTGAAGTGTCTTTTTAGAAACATAGCCGTTATGAAGGTTCAGTCGACTGATTCAAATAATTCAGCTGGTTAAACTGATCGAAATTCGACTCAAAGTGAAAATGGTGCAAAAATCATGTAATTTAGCCGGTTGAATCATATGGTTCAGTCGACTGGATATTTAAATAAAGTTGTGCACGTGACCAGGAATTCAGTTAAATGACCTGTATGTTACAGTTAGCTGAATTTCCTATTTTCTACAATGTCAAAGATTTTTCAAAAATGTTTTTGTGTATGAACTTGTTGACTAAAAAACCTGGCATATGAACTATGATTTGGATGATTTTAAATTTTGTGCGTGTGCATATACCACTTTGGAGAGATTTTAACAAGAATTTACTACTAGACTTGGACTATAGACAATATATTACTGAAGCTTCTATCTGAAGTCTGGTCTAAAATCAGGTAGATTATTTGTCGATTAAAATAGTATATTCTCCTGCAAATATGGTTAGTTCACATAATATTTACTTATATAGTTGTCAAATTACAAACATCAAAAGTCAAGGTTCTAACACGATTTGGAAACGTTGGAAAGTTGGCGCCGAGATACATTGGAACATTCAAGAAATTAGGCTGGACCGAGTACAATGGGGAAACAATCTGGTGGAAAGCACCTAGGAAACAAAAGAGAGGTTAAAGGCTTCTTATATAGGGTTTTTCTTTGGTAAATTTCTCTCTCTCTATATTTAATATTATATAGGTTTTGGTTGCATTGTGTTTTGCAAGATTGGATGGTAGGCGATGGTTGCACACATTTCCTATTATTTTCGCACTATAGAGTTTAATGCATATTTAAGTTGTTTGCATACAGGCCTATATGCCATGGTCTTACATTCACGCTGACGATGAGCGCACCTAAAGATATGTTTCCTACATAATCACATAACACTTTTTGTCGAGTATTATGTGGATAACTTGGTCATACAACTTGGTTATAAAGTGCGAGTTACACTATCCGTCTCTTAGGAATCTTGGGGATGAAATTCTTTCATAATTAACATGAAATTAATTAAGAGGAATTAGTTAATTAATAATAAGTTTAAAAAAGGAAATTGAGCAAACAACTGAATTTGTCTATGAAACTTGCACCATTGTGTCCTTGACAATCTTCTGAGCAACGTTTAGATATAAAGCTTCACGATCGAAGTTCAAACGAAGAAGTTATCAACTTTTGAAGATTTCAAATTAAAAATAATTCAAATGAATTTAAATAATAAACATAATTAAGTAAACATTAAAATTATATAGTAAAGTTATTTGGTTGGGACCCATAGTTTGACCCCCTCTTTGGGTCGGTCGATCAATTGCTCGTAGTGACCGGTCGAATGGTGATAACTAGGGTTTTCTTTGGCCAAAATGGTATCGATTTGCTATCTAACATAACAACAAATCAAAGTTTAATTAAATTACAGCCATGCTTTAAACTAATATCATCGCTATCTAACACTATTCAATACAAATAGAATGGAATATAAATATACGAGATTTCAATCAATAGTCTCAGATATCTATTCAAACAAATCCAATCAAATGGGGAAACAATTTCGATATATTTATTTTCTACCTCTACTAGATAATAATTTTCATTATATATAATAATAGGTATTTATACTAAAAGATTAACTTAGAGTTATAATTCTTCTCACCTTAATCGTAAATTTTCAATTGGTTAGATCCGGCCGAAACATTTATCATAACATAGATAATATTCCTACGAGTGCAACAACAAAGACGACGTCCCGATTGGACCTTATATGCAAGAGATATGAATTTGATAAAAAAATGCATTTAATTACAATAATTAGTTAACTTAATTAGTTAAACCATATCTTAATCTCATCTTCCCTAAATCCTATTTCCACCTAAATTCGTCCATAGTGCACAAACTTAACCACTCACCGCACACGCAAACCACAACACGGAGCTGCGCTCTACGAAATCGAATGTCGGTTGTTCCAACGAGCTCCTCTACGCATGTTCGATGCAATGGACACATAGCCTCCATCCCCCCAAATAAAACATGACATGCTGCCTTCCAATCGTCATATAATGTCATGATCACCTCAAGGTGGTCGGTGCTCCTCCGATAAACTCCTCCTAAAGCACATAGCCAAGATAAATACAATGGTGCTCCCTATTTTGCTCAATGCCACCTCAATTGAGGATGAACCCCAACCCTAGCCAAAGTTGAAAATTTTCGATCAACTCTAAACTCATTCGCACGAGACAAAGTCCATATGGATTTGAAGCTCACCACTATACAAGTTGAAAAGATTCGACCTTAGGATTTATCGTGGAATGTAGCTTCGAATTAAATTTTTTGAAGGAGGGTGGCTTTCTTCTTTTACTTATTGGGGAAGAAAACTGAAAAAGAGAAAAAGAAAAGGAGAAGGAGGAAAAGTATGTGTACATATATGTGTGTGTGTGTCTATATATATAATATATATAACATATTTGGTTTTTAAATAAATCGCGGTACGCTTTGAGCTCGTACGATCCCACATCACATCGGATTACTACAAAACTCTTCAGCGCACATCACTTCATTTTTCCAGTCCCAATGATATAAATTTCGTTGCTATTTGAGATAATGCTCTAGGACGATGATTTCACGCATTTCGATGTTGTTTTCGCCATCCGACTATCTTCTTCCAAATTTAGTGATATTGATGTAGATTTTGATTTGTAAGGTCAATCCAAACATTACGGAAGTGGTCTTGAGTCCTAATTCGATCATATGCAAACAATCATATTTTGGACCTTTAATTCAATAAAGATTAAATAGTTAAATTACTTATTTAAACATCTTATTGTTAAATATGCGGGTTGTTACATTGTAAGTCGGATATTTTCATTCGATTTTGATTTTAGAGTGTGAGTTGTTACATTTGGTATTAAAGCTAGGTTCAATACTTATGACAAAGTATACTAGTGTGCTAAACAAACATGTAGAAGGAGATAGGTTAAAAGAGTGTGCTTGTATTTTTCTATTATATCGTACTATATACACCACTTTTCCTCTGGACTTTGATTTACTTCTACCATTAGTTGCTAGGGTAACTTCATTTTAGCTATCCTTATGAGCGGACAGAGTATAAGAGTTACGACGGATATGTAGTATGGGATGCCTGATTTGTTCAGAGACTTTGACTATCACATTAGATGTTCCGCCACCCATGTATGTATGGCTTGGTGCCTCCTTTTAATCACTTTCTTATGGCGACTCTTCAGAACATAGGGTTGGCCCCATTCCAAATCCTACGAATGGCTACGCCATTCAAACTTGCTTGTATATTATGTTCATGCAAACACTTAACCGCACCTCAAGCTTTGCAGAGCTGTAACATCTCCTATTATTTAAAAAGCGGAAGGCTAACACGTCACTCATTTATATTGAGGCGTAGCACAGCCGTAAGCTTAAATTTGATCTTCCTAGCAAGGTTCCCTCATTTAAGAATTAGTTGTTTTTTTCCAAGTATGTAGAGGGATCCACCCGTTTGTGGACCACAGAGGGTGAGTTTCTTTCACCATGCATGGAATTTCTTTTAGCTGCTAAAAAGTCTTCTGAACGGTCATTTATTCTTTTGAAATTCTCTTGAGGGATAACAAAGATCTGACGCTCGATGTTGTTCTTAGCACCTTGAAAGTGATTGATGCTCGAGAGCGCATGACCAGCTTTCTACTTATATGCGAAAGTCTTTACCGGTGTAGGCTCTTACATCTCGAGAGGACTATTGGATTCATTAATTCCCCTTCTTGCTCCAAAAATTAGACTCTCAATTTTCTCTTCCTATGATTTTGATGAAGGTTACGAAAATGATGATGAGAAGGAAGAAAGTGACTCATTTGATGGTTTTGAGAAATCGTCTTAAGAGGCCCATGTCTAAGTTGAGGTTGGCAGTCCACCAAAGATGGCTTCGATCTCGGAGGAGAATGTATAAAATTTGTTCATCAGATGGGCAAAGCTCCATTGATTGTGGGAAATGAGGATATGGAGATTGGTGAGGGGCTTCCATAAATCAAAGAAGAAATAAATTGGAATAAAAATACCGACGAAGGTGATGTCGATTTAGGTGACAAGGCCACGGAGTTGTGTAATGACCCTAATTTTTAGTAAAACTATTTAGTAACATTATTCAGTATTATTTAATTAGGTAATTAAATGAAATAATGTAAAATGGTAAAGGGATTGAGATTTGTGATTACTAAGGGGTAGCCGTGCCATGTATCCAAATGAACTAAGTAAATTGAAATGAAAAAAAATGTTAGGAAATAGACAAGGGAAATATAGGAATTAGTATTATTCTTATACCCAAAAGCTCGTAGGCCATATTCTATACGTTCATTTCTATATTCAAAAAACTAAAAACAAAGTAAGAGGCCAACCACCATTAGGAAAACAAGAGAAGATAAGAAGATTTCGAGAGGAAAATCTTGAGCAACTTAATCAAGATCAAATCTCAAATCCTTAATCTCAAAGCTAAAGGTGAATAATGACTACATCTCATGTTTTATAATTGTTTATGGTTTTAGGTTAAATTTGAATTATTTTGCAATGGTTTTGCCATGTTTTAATTATTGGAAATGGATATATGTGCTAACTGATGATTTATGCTAATTCATATAAATTTTATGATAATATTTAATGTGAAAACCTTATTAAATGAAATCCAAATGTCTTGTAACTTTAGATTTAAATCAGAAATGATATTTTAGTTATGTGTTTCAGTTTTTATAATTTTTTTGATTAATGTAAATTTCATATCAATTTTCTAGTGAGGAAAATGGATATTTGAGTTTAAAATAATTTACATCTAAATTATGTATGTTTTCGGTCTAAAATTTATATATGTTAGAAAACATATTAAAAATGATTTGTAGGAATTTTTGTAGAATTTTCTTAAGTGTTTTAATGAATATATAAAATTACTTAAGGTATGAGACTTAAATGTTTTATATATTTATAAAAGGAGAAAGAGTATGTTGTATATAAATTAAATTGTTTATTCTAAAATATTTGCAACACTTTTAGAAAAGCAATTAGCGACCAATAATATTTTGACAAACAGGGATGATTTGTTGAAAAAATTACTTTAAAAAGCTAAAAATTAGTTTAAACATGCTTTTTACATATTTCGCTACTTTCGGCACCTTCCTTCTGACCCCTTACTTTTATCTCCTTCTTAGTCGAAATCAATGCACCTAGTATTAATGCTTGATAGTAGCGAATTAGACTAAGGCGGAAGGGTGAAGTCGAAGCATAGGGTTCCAAAGGGGTCGAAGCATGTCTTTTTTTTAAAGGAGAATGCGCCAGCTTTGCTTTCGACTTGATTAGCTTCTAACTTGGGTAGTTTTAGTCTGGATTAAATTGTTTTAAAGGAATGGTTGCTCCATCTGTTTTAAGTAGTGGCTTTCGACTAGGTCGATACCCCTTACTATCGTCGTTTTCCTTTCGATGCAGTGCGTGCAAGAGGCCCCTTTGTTTTAAAATCTAAGCCGTTTCTCCATTGCTTTTGAAGGGAATGATTTCGACACCATCACTTCTTTTACGTAGGAAATAGCTTCCAAAAATGTCGCTTTCGATCCTGTTCTTTTACCATTTTTATGGGATTTTTAAAGATAAACCCAATGGTTTTGAATAACATAGTTTTGAATGGTTTCGAAAGGTTGTTCCATATTTTTACTTGAACCCAAATTCTTTTTAAAGGTTTGATGGATTAAATACTTTCAAAAGATTTAAGTTTATGGTTTCGAAGGGTTGGTTCCCCAACTGTTTCGAAGGGTTTTAAATGGAAGGTTTCCAATATTTTCAAAAGGCAATGTTTAAGTGATTTGAAGATAGGACGTCTAAGGTTTTAAAGCTTCCGAAAGGAATAATTTTAATGTTTTCAAAAGGAATATGTGATTGGTTTCGAAAGGTATGTTTTTGCCTTTCTGCCTAACTTTACTTGATTAAAAGCAGTACTTTCAAGGGTTCGAAAGGGGTACTTTCTATGGTTTTAAATGATATTGTTTAAATGTTTAAACAAAAATTTAATGGATTCGTCAACATTATTTTTGGGAGAAGCATATATAACATGGAAAACTAATTTGAGTAAAGCATAATATATTTTCCTTGTTTAAGTATGATTTAAAAGGATTACATAAATTTGATAAGAAAATGTTTTATGGAAACTTTATGGGCAGTTAATCCTAAGTAAAATGACTCAGAAATTAGAATACTAGATGGGACTAGTATAGTGTCACGCCCTATACATCAGCCCGCATAACCGTTAGGATCAGTTGACCCTGAAGAATTAAGTTAGGGACAGACCGTCCAAAGAGGAGTACCTAATAGAAGTTAAATTATTAGTTTATTTTGTCTACTAGTCCCGAGTTAGCCAAAGTTTAACGGTTTGCTAAACAAAACTATATTGTTTGGACAGATAGTCTATTTGTTAACTGATTTATATGCTTTCATAATACTGATATTATTATTTTAACCTGTTTTGGTTATAGGATTCATATTTGCAAATGATATGTTTTGAAAGGATATTAGTGAGGGAAAACCTATTCTGCTAGGCTTTATGGTCTCACTTAATATCAAACAACCGAGATGTGCAGTATTATTCACACCAGGCTTATATCTGATTCAAAGTTTATATTTTCCCCTTAAACTCTTGGGGGTTCAAAATTGATTTGTGTAGGCTAAGGGTTGAGAATTTACTGGTTTTTAGCAAGTGGACGAATAAATCTTTCGAAGACGAGCATGATGTTGAAGTTAGCATTTCAGGACTTGTTTTGTTTTTTTATTCTACTATGTTGTATTAAGTCAGTTCTGACTAATTAGTACTCTAGACATCCAAGGGGGCATCTTCATATGTCAATCTTGGTGTATTTTGTTATAATTATATTTGATCTGAACCTGGGAAACGAAGATTATGTAATGGACTATGAAATATGTTTTGTGAAATGTAATCAAAAAAGTTGTTTTTGAAACCTGTGATTTTGTTTCATATTCATGCGCTTCTGATATTATGGATACCATTAACATTACCATATTTGGTCACCAGAAGTTAATACTATGGATGACTATAAAATATATAGCTCTTAACTTCCGGCATCCAGATAGGGGATGTCGCAACTAGGTATCAGCGCATAAGTTTATGAAAAATTTTAAGCAAAAATGATTTTTGAGAACATAATACGGGATAACGCTATAGTAACGTACTTGTATTTTCTATATATAAGTATGCACCATATCTCTATTGTCTTATTTCTCTTATGTTGTTCTTCTATATCTCATATGACTTGAATAAAGATATTGAAGATAGAAGTGAAGGGCTAACCTTGGGGGAAGCACCAAAACAAATGGAATGCCAGACCAAATACGAGAAGAAACCCGGGTCAAACACATGCTAGAAACATAGGTGCTAGAGTCCCGCAAGTTGATATAGGAGCAATGTATGAGTTCTTTGTCAACATGATGCAGGAGGGTGTTGCTGCTGGGGTAGTTGGAAGAGGAGTTCGGGAAGCTCCTGTGGTCGATAACTGTGCTATGCTGAGTAGCGATTACGCTCGGTTGGGAGGAAAGCCATTCATCGGAACTGAAGACGTTAAATAGAAAACTGGTTGCTGTATTATGAGAGGATCTTTGTAGATTTAGGGCTCAATAATGACCCGAAGAGAAGGCTGGCTTCAAGACAACTTCAAAGAGCAGCTTCATATTGGCGGAATAGTGTTACAGTTGGAGTTAATGAGGAGAAATGGCATGGGCCAAGTTTAAAAGGAGATTTAAGAAAGGTTTAGGTTGGAGATTGCTAAGTCTTCTCTACTTAGGCAGTTTGGTGAATTGGAGCAGGGAGACATGACTATACTTGAGTATGCAAGGAGGTTTGAGGAGCTAGTAATATATGGTTATACTACGGTTGATATTAATATTAAGAGAAATAGGAATTTCATCAGGGGTTTGAAGCCTGAGCTTGCTACTGCAATGTTACCGTATATCTGGGATCTATGTGATGTTGTAGTAGAGATGGCATTGAGGAACGAAAAGACGCTTACTTTTCTAGTGAGAAATAAAGTAAAGGAAGTCTAGGGGGCAAAGTCAGAAAAGGAAGTTCTTCCATAAGAAAGGAGCTCAGAAGGGTGGAGCTGCTATGAAGGGAAAGCCAGAAGTTATCTGCTTTAAGTGTGATAAGAAAGGGCATTTTGCTAATGGATGTTGCTTAGGAGATGGAAAGAAGGTGATCGAGAAGAAGAATATCAAATGCTTCAACTGTGATCAAATTGGTCATTATAAGAACCAGTGCAAGGAGCCTGCTAAGGATGGGAAAGGAAATGTGTTTGCATTGAAGCCAACTACCTCATCGCTAACAATAAAGAAAAAAGGAAAAGCTGTGTTAGGAGGTATGCTTCAGATCCATGGTATGTCAGTTTGCATTTTGTTTGATACCCAAGCATCCACTACACCAAATACTGAGATTTGCAACTAACCATTCGCGCATTTGGCAACGGTTAATAACTGTTGCCATTTAGCAACGGTTAATCACCGTCTTGGTCCAGTTAGCAACGGTTTATTATCGTTGCTAATTGGGAACGGTTATTAACCGTAGCTTCTTTGGAGACAAATGATGGCGGTGAATTTCATCCTTTCGAGCCATAATTTTTGGCGCTCTTCGTTCCAATTAGCAACGGTTTTCAACCGTGGCTAATTAGCAACGGTTCGTAACCGTCATAAATATTTTAGGCCGACCCAGGGGCAAACCCACCAAGCCCCTGGTATGGGGCAACCAACTGAGCCGGGCAACACCAAAAATCTGTTTTACTTCAAAGTTACAGCTCAAAATCAATCTTCATGTTGGCGATGCTCGAACCCAAATAAACTAGGGATTCAAAAATCAACGCTTTCCAAATAATCATCGTTGCATACTCGGCTATTCCATCAGCCATCGTCGGCTCATGCTTGCCTCCTACGCGATATTTTCTACTGCTGATTTGAAGTCCTGCTACAGTCTCTATACTGCCACTACTAATTAAGTAAGCGAATTTCTTGTTTTGAGTTGTCTAATTTTCTAAAATTGAGTCGCCCTTTTACTGCTTTAGATTTCATTAACCTTGAAAACGCCTGAAGCTAATAACTTATTAGTATGTTGTTATAAACAACTAGTTTTCTGTAACTAATCGTTTAGGAATCGAAATTTGAAAGCTGAAGCTAAAAGACTAATAATTATTTAGGAACTGATACTTTCATTGATGTACTATTTTTCCTGCAGTGTGTGTATGTCTACCCGCAAACATTTAGGCAGAACCCAATGTGATTTGCCTGTACACTTAACTTGATACACTAGTTTGTAAACTTGATACATTTCGTTAAAAATTAAATACACTGTTTTGTAAACTATTTGAGACTATAAGTATTGCAGTCCACTTAATATGGCAACTTTTGTATAAAAAGTTGGTACTTTGTTATGTTATAGTTTTATATGTGATTTTATGCTTATATATGAAAAAGAAAATAAAAAAAATTGACATGTTATATATTAAGAGGCAAAAAAATTCACATTGGGCTTGGTCAACCGATTCTTTGGGCCACCCTTGCTTTTAGGATTGATGTTTCATTAAGTTTTTGGGGATCGATTATAGTCAATATCTACTACTCTTTAACAGTTTTCCAAAGTAGAGATGCACCTTCTAATCTGAACCATAAATTTGGTTGACACTGAGTTTCCCACCGTTTATCAATCAGCTTTTGAAGACAATGAAAAATTAGAAGATCTTATCAAATGCATATGTTAACTTTGTATTTTATAGCAGTTATTGTACCTTAACAAAATATTTATTTAAAATGGTGTAAATTGTAGAATGGTGTGTTATATGATAGTAATAGATGCATTATATTTTGTGTTTGTATTTCAGAGCAGTTATTGTACCTTAACAAAATAAGGATGGATATATTGCAAGTGTTCATTTTGTGTTTGTAGTTGTAGGTACTTACATATGATCACATACATACACATATGTACACATACATACATATGATCAGCTTGACTATTCTTTCTTTCTTTGTGTTTGTAGGTAGACAGGCAGTTCAAGATATTGTATTTGCACCCTTTAGTTCAGCAGTGCTAAGGTAATATTTTGTATTTGCATCCTTTATTTCGGTCAGTATTTTAGATATTGTTTTGAATCCGCTTAAGTTTAAAATTCTGGTGATGCAGGAAGACTTTATCACTGCCGCATAAAAGTGAATGTTCCCCTTCCCGCCCATCCCTGTGATGCCTGATTACTGTTAAGCTGCCGTACATCTGATATAGTAAACAACGTGCCCTTCTGATTTGTCTGATCCCACCAGTTTCTCGCCTCGAAATGTGGTGAGAAGTTGGTGGGATCAGACAAATCCGAACGGGGACGTTGTTTACTATATCAGATGTACAGCAGCTTAACGGTGATCGCTTGGAGCAATACAGGGATGGGCCGGAAGGGAAAGAAATGTACGTCATAATGTTGTTGGGAATATTTTATTGCTGAATGAGCTAACCGCCAAAATATGTCGACAATTTACCGAGACCTTTGGGGATGTTGGAGCCGGAGGTTATGTGAGCCATCAAAAGGGTTTGATACGATACCTTTAGTCGGAAGTATTGATATTTTGACTTGTTCTTTGCATATATTGCTGATTTTCTTTTGTTTGCTGTATATGAAATTTGCATATGCAAATGCATGTGTATTTTGTCTTGGTCTGTCTTGTTTACAAGATAATTGACAATTTATCAAATACTAGGAAGTAAAGCTTTTACCTTCCAAAAAAAAAGGTTGAAGCCCATTATATTCTCCTTCAATGCCTCTCAAACTAAAAAACAACCGTGTTTAAAAATTATTATAACATTATATATTTGCAACTTGAAAGAAGTGTTGCCAACTCGTACAAAGCATAAAACATTATATTGACTTTGCATTTCAAAGTCTGAGCTAGAAAGATAATCAAACATTCACCAATTTTATTTTGATATTCGAAATAATAGAATAGAAATAGTTCAAAGTTGGATATTGAATTGCATTCAAGATTCAATGCAACTTCTATTAGTGGTAATTAATACGTATGTCACACGGACTGAGTCAGATTACATAAAGTGTCTATTCAAGACTGACCAAAAACAAGAGGGTTGATAATCTAATTGAATTCAGCCACATCAATGAGGTTCAGATGATAACATGCACCTCAAGATCTAATGCTTTTCTTGATTAAACAAGAAGATAAGTAACAACATTAGTAGCCTGTGTACATAACTGTGATATAAGAATAGCAATGCACCTGTTTTTATCTGAAATTATTTTCATATATGAAATTACATTATTTCAAGCAATTTCCTTTTAATGGTCAAAGCCTAACATTCATTCTTTTAGGTGGTATGAATTTTTAGACAGGTTTATCAAACCTGTCATGTATAAACAGAGGCATGTTGCCTGTACACAATCGTACACACAGTCATCCATACATAAATACAAGCATGCAAGCACCTTTCACAATTTACATTCAAGACTTATCACATGCAAAATAGATATATCAAGTTTTAAGAATTTATAAGGGTGGTTTGCTCACCTGGATAGTTTGACAGAGAGGAAAGAGAACCTGAAAAAGATTTCAAAATCTGGAAATTGAGGCTTGATCAAATTTGCTTTATCCTAACCGTTGTTTGCTTTGAATTGCTTTGCATTATTTGATTTTCTCTTTTCTTGGGTTCTACTTTGTTTTAAACTGTTTCAGACTTTTTGAATTAGGTAGATGCTTTTTGTTTTTGAACTGGAATATTCTTTCCAGATTTATGAAGTTGAACTGCCTCTGAATTTAATCTTCGAGTTGCACATGAACCAGGTTGAACATTGAAGTCTGAAAACTGGAATGCTTTGCCCTTTTGATTTTATTTTCCTCTCAGGTTGAAGCTGAAAATTGGATCTGTTTCTTACGAAAGTTTTGTACTTATCTTTGTACTGGATCTGTAATTAATGAAATCTTTATACTGTAGTGTAATAAACAATGCAGTGTAATGAGTATGATATTCCGGCACGGTAGCATTGTATTTGCAAAACAATGAGTGTAATTATAAGTTTGATAATTTTATATGTATGGTATATGTGCGAGATGTTTATAGTGCTTGTGTACCAATATTTTGATATATATTGATATTATGGTATATATACTGAGATATGCATGTAACGCAGTAGTGAGTTACAGATGTGATTTTGTAGGGGCAGGAGCAAACATTATGTGCAACGGGTGTTAACCGTTGCTTTATGTGTGACTTTGGGCATAAAGCAACGGTTTTTAACCGTTTTTTACTGCACATAAAGCAACGGTTAGTAACCGTTGCCTTTTTCCCATTAAGCAACGGTTAGTAACCGTTGCCTTTTGTACATTAAGCAATGGTTTATACCCGTTGCCTATTGTCAAGTTTGCAACGGTTTATAACCGTTGCCTTTGGACGAATTTGCAACGGTTAATACCCGTTGCCTTTGGCCCATTTTGCAACGGTTTGTACCCGTTGCCTTTTGGAAATAAAGCAACGGTTTTTTCCCGTCGCTAAAGTCAACCACTCATGTATTAAAGACGGTTTTTACCCGTTGCTTTTGGACTTAACAACGGTTTTTACCCGTTGTTAATAGCTTAAAATGGTGTAGTGATCACATTCTTTTATATCTCATTTATATAAAGTTAACCTAGAACCCTCATATTTATTTACATCCTTAGGGGTTGCAAATCCGATAAGAGGATATGCGACACTTGGGATGAAGTGTGACCACCAGACTTTGATTTATTAGGTTATACCTTTGTTTGCAGTTTGCATGTGTTTGACTTTGTAGGATTTGGAATTATTTTAGGTACGCATTGGTTAAGTATGATGCTAGGATATTTTGCCATGATAGGAAATTATTGCTTAGACATCCCAATTGTAATGATCGGATTGTATAATCCATAGAAAACCCTAGTTTTAAGATGAATGCTCTATTGGGTGTTGTGGAGATAGAAGGTGAGTTGAATCTAGTTTTCGTGGTTTGAGAATTTGCGGATGTTTTTGAACCTTTAGTAGGATTGCCATGAAACAAGCTATAGATTTTCAGGTAGATTTAGTACCTAGAGCAGAACCAGTGAGTAGGCCGCCAAGTAGGATGACACCTATGGAGATGAGGGAGTTGAAGGTGCAGTTGGTCGATCTGAAAGGCATGAATTTTATTAGGAAGAGTAGTTCATCTTGGGGAACCGCCGTCATATTTTCTAAGAGGCCATATGGATCGTTAAGGTGATGTATCGATTATCGTAGGTTGAATGAGAAGACGATAAAGAATCGATATTCGTTGCCAGAATTGACGACTTGTTCGATCAGTTGAGTGCAGCCAAGGTGTTTTCTCAATTGAATTTGGCAATAGGTTTTCATCGGCATAGAGTAGAAAAGGATAGTATTCCTTTGATGGCATTTAGAACTAGATATGGGTCATACGAATGGTTAGTAATTCCGTTCAGACTGATTAATGCACAAACATTCTATGTAGATTTGATGAACTGAATTTTTCGAGAGCACTTGGATAGGTTTGTTTTGGTTTTGGTAGATGATATTTTGATATACTCTAGAGATGAAAGGGAGCATGAAGTTCATCTTAGAGTTGTGCTAGAGATGCTGAGGTAGCATCAGCTGAAGGCGAAATTTTTGAAGTGCCATTTCTAGAAGAAGGAAGTGAAGTTTCTTGGTCATGTAGTCTCATAGAAAGAGTTATTTGTAGATCCAACTAAGATCAAAGCGGTGAATAATTGTACGAGACCTGAGACAATGATTGAGATAAAGAGTTTTTTAGATTAGCTTAATATTATCATTGGATCATAAAGGATTTTTTATGGATAGTAGCACCATGACCAAGCTAATGTGAAAAGATATGAAGTTTGTAACGTTCGATAAGTGTGAGGAAGTATTCTAGAGCGTGAAACTGTGACAACCAAGAATTTTGATCAGAAATTTTTGAAGAAAAAACAAGATGTTTCTTTTGTCCCTTCCAGGCGATCGGAAAATAAAGAAATGGTTGATATATTCAAGATAATTACGTATTTACAAAATACCGTCTCAATTCATCCTATTTCATCAGATCCGGAACATTTGAAATTGAAATATTTAATTGATTTTAAATGTTTGAATGTTATTTTAAACTTGAAATTAAAATATAACTATGAATTTGGCAATTAAATTATTGAATTTAATTTACTGAAGTTGGGTAAAAATTTGAATCTTCGATTTTGAGCTTGTTAAAAATAATTTGATGGCTTAGAAAATTTATATTGATAATACAGAAGATAATAGAAGCTTCATAATTGTATTTGAAAGTGATTTATTCAGTTTTGAAATTTATATTGTTTAAATCGATATTTAAAAATAGTCTTCCGAGGCACAGTTTCGGATTTCGATGAAACTAGTTCCGCTGGATCCGTAATAGTGTTTTATTATCGGATTTCAACTTCCACAGCATTCGGAGTTGTCGTGTGATCGTACGATAAGCAAAAGCGCTGAAATTTATATTGAAATTTAATTTAAATAGTTGGATCCAAAACGCTATCTTCTCCATACAATCGAATTTGGACTCGAAACCTCTTCCATTGCGTTCGGAATAGACGTATAACATTATAAACGTCTGGCGGCACGCCTCGATTGGAGATCGAAATTTTGGGTTGCGTTTATCAAAGCAATTTGAATTTAAATTTAAATATAATAATGTTTCACAAAAGCAAATTTTACACATTCTCGTTATCTAACACCTGGCATTTATTTTCAAACATTTGGCAAAAATGGTGGGCACGCATTCGTTTACTTTTTTAAAAAAAGGGGGGTAATAATAAAATGCAAAATCAAAAGTTTCTCATTTAAAAAAACAAAGGGAATTAATGGTCGCTCTTCTTATTTTCCAATTCGAAAACTAAATCATTCGAATTCCTCTTTTTCTAAAACCAACTGCAAATTTAAAAGAGCGAAAGATTTAAATTCGTTCAAGCTAAAGGAAACAGCCGAAGCATTCAAATCGAAATGAAGAGAAAAAGAAAAAAATGTCCGTAGCCCAGAATCGAAATCAAACGAGAAACTCAAAAAAAAAAAAACAGGCAATCGAATTGCAGCATGGGAGCGAAGGCGGCGGGGTTCGTTGTAGTGGGGACGGGAAGGAGAAGTCGAGCTCGAGATCGCGAGCCCTTCTTCTTCTCTCTGAGTTCGTAAGCAAGATCGTAGAGGAGGCCACTAGGTCAAGCGCCGCTAGAGGAGCGAGCACCTCGAGATTGATCTGATGGTAATTGTCGATGGAAGGCGTCAAGGTCGGGGCAGCTCGTTCGCAAGCGAATGTCGAAGTCACAGCGGCATTTAGGGTTGGGCAATGGGCCTCACGATGGAGGCTAGGGCTTGGTCAATGAGCTCGTGTGCAGGCAAGAACGATGATCGCAACCTGGCTGGAGGAAGTAAGGTATCGTCTTCATTTTAATTTAAATAATTCAAAAAATGTTCACATAAGAAAAAAGAAGAGAAGAAAATAATTTTAGTATCAGCTTTTGCAATTATATGGAAAGGAAATTCTGTTTCTACGAGATATATTTATATATACATGCATGTTTAATATATGGGTAAAAAATGAATATGGATGTAAATATATTTAAGGCGGTTAATGTGGTTAATTAACTTATTCAAATTATTTATTTACTAAAAGATATTTTAATAGGGAAATTGGTTTATAACTAAATTTCTAGTTGATTCATTTATTAAATTGAGATTGAAGTGTCTAATTAATTTATTTAAATTTTTTTTGTTACTAAGAGGATTATTTAAAATAAAATTTGTTGGAATTAAAATTTTTTTAGTTAAGTAAATTTATTACAAGAAATTGGTTTGAAATGAAATCATTGGATAATTAAAAATTACCAAACGAAAATTGATTGTTCGATTATTTCGAATATTAATGAATTGTATAAATGTTTATACATGATCTAAAATGGAGGGACAAGCCAGAATGGAAATGAGTTAAAATGGATTGCAAATTAAATTTGAAATCTTTTCACTCAATCAGATTTTTCTGATTAAATTTTGAATAATTAAATTTAAAATTGATTGATTGTGTGCTTGAATGATAAATTATTATTAGTTGTATTGTATTAGATCCTATGCGCCGCATAATAGCATATGATATTATATATATTCCCATATACCACGATAGTCCACCTCGAAGTGGAATTGGTATTATATATGTATTTGGAGTGATTGATTTCCCGCATTATATGGCGGATGAGACCCTATGCACCGCATAATAGCGTATGATCTTTTATAAATCCCATATACCGCGATATTCCACCTCGAAGTGGAATTGGTATTTAATTGTCGTGCTAACGTCTGTGGATGTAGGGAAATAGGTTGGAGGGATCCAATTGGATTCCTTAAATATTAGAATTTGTTTCAATATTGTGTGTTGATTTATCTAAACTCTGTGTGTGAATATATTGTGATTGAAATCGTTGAAGGCTAAATTTATCCGAATATATTTTTGGTATTGTAGGATACCAGAAATAAATAAAATTGGATCTTTAAATTTAAGTAGAAAATCTATAGTGAAATCCTATTGAATAAAATTCCAAAATATGGGAAAAAGTTTAATAAATGGATTTCAAGTAATAATATTCAAAAGGTGAAGAATTTATTTTAAAAATATGGTTTTTAAATAATTTGGAAGAGATAAAGGAACTTATTTTAAAAATAAATTCGAAAATTGATTTGGTGTTAAAAGAATGAATCTTTAGGAAATCAATATGAAAATTGATTTGGTGTTTGAATGAAAAACGATTTGGTGTTGAAATAAATTTAGAAATCAATTTGGAATTTGATTTGGTGTTTAAAATAAAATTTGAAATCAATTTGAAAATTAACTAAGTGTTTGTAAATGAATTTTGAAATCGATTTAAAAATCATATATCAGTGCATATTTAGGAATTTGAATTCACAATGGGAATTTAAAAAGGAAAGGTAAATTTGTTTTAAAAATAAATATTGTTTTATTTTTAAAAGTGTGGAAAGGAATTTATGGATATGGAACGTAAATTTAAAATAAATCCAGAAAGAATTATAAATTGATTTGAATGATCCATTTTAGAATAGAAGGTGTACTTTCCCTGGAAAGCCGAGTATATTTTTAAAATAGCTTTTGAAATAAAATTAAAAGTTCTAGATTTGGTTTTAAAAGAATATTGTTGGAGAAATTATTTTTGAAAATAGTTTTAAATCTTTAAAGTAAAGATATAATATTCAAGTATGGAAAGGATTATTTTAAAGATTAAATTGATATTTGATTTAGAAAATAGTTATTTGAATATTTATACTCTATCTACTAATTTTTTTTTAAAATTAGTTTGGAATTGAAGTTTTATCTGAGATATTGATATAATATTTTCAAAACTAATATTCTAAAATAAAGTGTTTTTAAAATAGTTTTTACATTAAATATCTCCAATTACATTTGTTTGGATAAGTAATTTAAATTATTTTAAAGTATTTGAACTCGGCAGATTCCCAGTGGAAATGAATAAGTGTTTAGAAATGTATTCCGCACGAGGAAAGTGATGAAATTTGTTTGATGAAATTTGTTTTCAAAGGACTGAAGTGTGAAAATGATTTGAAATTTGTTTTCAGAAGATCGAAAGGTGAAAAGTGATCTGAAATTTATTTTCAAATGGTTGAAGTGTTAAAATTTTATCTTTTAAAATTTTATCTTGCGTAGATATTTTAAAGAATGAATAATTTGAAGAAAATTATTTGAAATCTAGTAATTGTTGTGAATGATGATTGATAGTTAAATAACGGACTATCAATATTTGCCTTTAAAATGGCATTTGAATTTCGATGCGTCCGGGGGTCGGATTCCAGATGGATATTCGAAAACCACATCGAACCTTTGCGATTGTGATGGACCTTTTATTAAAAAGATCGAAGTGAAATTTGTTGCCATTTTTTGAAATCTGAATGTAACACTTATTTTTAAAATAAGCGCTCGTTATTCGGATTAGCCGGGAGAGGACTTTGTGTCATAAAACCCATTCCGAATAATGATATGACAAAATGGGATTGCATTTGAAGACGTTGTTGAAGACCAGGTAATTTCGAAAACGAAAGGATTACCTGTCGAATGTCTCTGCACCGGGTTCCTCCGGTATAGAGATTTTATCATCCTTTGTGATGGAAATTCCTGACTTGATTAGTGAATATCCGGATTTGCAAGGGCTTCTTTCGAAGTGCCTTCGGTTCCGTTCGACCCCGGAACGGACTTGTATGGATGTGCGTCTGACGTTACACTTTGAGATGTAAAGCTGGATTCTATCAAATACATTTCTGTTGGTGGCGGAGAATTTATTCTCTTAGCTTAACACCCTTCTCTGAGACGTACGAGCTCAGAGGTTATATAGTTGATTGTTACTAGTGATACATTCCCAATTTGGTAATGTGGCATACGAAGTGCTGATGATCATTTGTTGATCGAAGCATGGCTTTTGTGAAAAGCGTAGCTTTGTGGACGAGACTTCGTCGAACCTCACAACCCAAAAATGGTCGAAACAAGAATGTTGCAGCAAGACAATTTGGGGGTAGCGCCCTCAGGGTATGTCTGTTTCCTTATGGAAAAGGGTGGTATCATGGTATGGAGCCCAAATACTTAACTTATCTGGTCACTGCAAATTTATTGCTTTGTGGTTGTTGCTTTATGGTTGATGATCCTCGGATAAAGGTCGGTAACGATCGGGGATGGCATACTTGTGGTAGTTACTCATGTTATAGCTTTATTACAGCGTGAAGTAACTCGGCCTTGTGTTGGCAGAGATCCGATTAGGTTCTTGGGGACGTCCCTCCAGAGGCGTTCCATTTCGGTGTAGGAAGTTCCTTTGCCTGACCATTGTTGGAAATCCAAAGAAATAATACGTGCCCTGTACGGTTTTAGTTGTATAACCTACCATGGAATGTGGCGGTAACCTGCTATTGAACATGGTAGCTATAGTGGGCATACAATAATGGTTGTATGCTGGCTAAGATTAATATTATACTTTCGAAATGTTTTCCACACTATGCACTAATGATAATATTAAAAAGATTTTGTGTATCAAGCATGTTTGACTATCATAAAGAGAAATCTCCTCCAATTCTACGTTTGCATTGTGTGTGTGGCGGGAGGCCTTATGGTAGTTTCATTTTCCAAAAGAATAGCGGATTTCTTTTTATTTTCTTTGTGAAAATAACTGTTTTTAAGATCTCACACCAGTCCCATGACTGACCTGGAGTTTATTGTTCTCTTTCTAAACTCCGAATGTCCATAATTTTCCACACGGACAGCCTAGAGTCAGGTTATCATTATTCTGGAGCAAAGTCAAAAAAATGTGCTATGGAGATCTGGCGTTCAAACTTGATAGCAAGACGTATCATTATACTATGTATTATCCGATGTGTTGGGATTGCTGTAAGTTCAGATTTAATATGGATTAGTTGTTGTAAATGCCTAGTGTTGAATGGTGTCATTGTAAACTCTGATGTTGTATTGTAATAACAGATATAGTGCTTTTGTTTTAAAGATAATTAATTTATCAATTATATTTATTCCGCTGCGAAATGTGAGATTCTATTATTGTTTATGTTTCTTCTTCTATCTTCTTCTTCTTTAACCCTAACGGTTTGGTTTTTTGGGCATTCGATTGTGCGGCATTTGATACAGTGGTCGTATTAATGTCGACTTTCGAAAGTCAAAAAATTGGGTTGTTACAGAAACACTTATTGACTTATGCGCTATGTTGGTTGTTCCGGAAGAAAATCAAGGTTTGGTAGTATTTGTAGATGCATGTGGAACTGGACTAGGAGCTGTGTTAATGCAGAGAGGCAAAGTGATTACATATGCTTCTCGATAGCTTAGACCGCATGAGGTTAGATATCCAATGCATGATTTGGAATTAGCCATGGTGATATTTGCATTGAAGGTGTGAAGACATTACCTTTTGGGTGAGAGGTTTGAGTTTCATACGGATTATAAGTCATTGAAGTATTTATTCTCTCCGAAGGAGCTGAATATGAGACAAAAGAGACGGTTAGAGTTTAATGCTGCTTATGACTTTAGAATTGAGTACACACTAGGAAAGGGAAATAAGGTTGCAGACGCACTTAGCAAAAAACATCAAAATGCAGTATTGGCGATGATAGCGAAGTGGAAAGATTGGGAAGCGTTGACTACATGTACAGTAAGGTGGAGATTTGAAGCTGGATCTAGTGGAGAAACTGTAATGTTGTCATGTTTATAAGTTCGACCAGTGATAATTGAAAAAATTACTTCTAAACAGATGGATGATCCAGTAATAGACTATGGATCAAGAAGTTAAGGGATAGAAAAGAACGCGATGACTTGAAGGATTTTAGTCTTGACCAAAATGGGTGGTTGAGAAAGAAAGAAAGATTGTGTATTCTGAATGTGGGTAAAGCCATGTGGGTTATTTCAGCTATTAGATATTCCAGTATGGAAGTGGGATTCTATTTCTATGGATTTTATAGACGTGTTGCCAAGATCTAATAGAGGAAATGAAAGTAATGGGTCATAGGGGATAGGTTAACCAAGAGTGCACATTTCATTCTAGTTAAGTCAACTAGGATGACATATGTATTGGCTAAGTTGTTTATGAGGAATATAGTTAGACTTCATGGAATTCTTAATAGTATAGTAAGTGATAGAGACTCCTTATTCACTAATGAGTTCTGGAAGAGTCTACAAGATACTTTAGGCACCAAGCTCAAGATGAGCACCACTTACCATCCGCAAACAGATGGGCAAACAAAAGAGTTGACAAAATTTTGGAAGATTTCTTACGAGCTTGTGTGTTAGGTTTTGGAGGATCATGGAAAAACCATCTACACTTAGTCGAGTTTTTGTATAAAAATAGTTATCGGGCTAGTATAGGGATAACATCGTTTAAAGCTTTGTGTGGAAGGCCATGCAAATCTCCAGTTTGTTGGCTAGAGACCGGGGATAGGTTGGTTCTTGGTCCGGATCTAGTTAGAGAAGCTGCAGAGAAGATTGAGTTAATTCGGGATATGTCGAAGGAAGCTCAGTCTAGGCAGAAGAATTATGAAGATGGAAGACATGAAGACCTAGAGTTCTCAGTTGGAGACCATGTGTTTGTTAAGGTATCATCGATGAAAGGTGTAGATTCAGGAAATCAGGGAAATTAACACCGAGATTCGTAGGATCATTTCCTATTGTTGAGAGGATCGGGAAACTCGCATATAGAATAGAGTTACCGAACAGTTTGGCAGGAGTCCGTGATGTTTTTCTTATTTCTCATCTAAGAAAGTGTATTAGAGATCCGAAGACTGCTATAGCACTGACTATGTTAGAGGACTTAGTATTAGAGCCGGATTTGAGTATAGTTAGAAAGCCAGTTCATATAGTCGCAAGAGATGAGAATAGACTAAAGAACAAGACTGTCAGATTAGCTAAGGTCCAGTGGAGGGACGACGAGAGAGACTATACTTGGAAGACTGAGAGCAGGATTAGAGATGCTTATCCTTATTTGTTTGATGGTATGTTTTACCTTTTTGATTGATGTGTCGAGTACCTTATCATAATTTCGAGGACGAAATTCTTTAAGGAGGGGAGTCTGTAATGACCTTAATTTTTAGTAAATTATTTAGTAACAATTCATTAGGTAAATTAAATGAAATAATGTAAAATGGTTAAGGGATTGAGATTGGTGATTGCTAAGGGGTAGTCGTGCCACGTATCCAAATGAACTAAGTAAATTGAAATGAAACAAAATGTTAGTTAATAGACAAGGGCAATATAGGAATTAGTATCATTCTTATACCCTAAACCCATTAAGCCATATTCTATACGTTCATTCCTATATTCACAAAACTAAACCAAAGTAAGAGGCCAGCCACCATTAGGAAGACAAGAGAAGATAAGAAGATTTCAATAGGAAAAGCTTAAGCAATTTAATCAAGATCGAATCTCAAATCCTTAATTTCAAAGCTAAAGTTGAATAATGAATACATCTCATGTTTCCTAATTGTTTAAATTTTTAGGTTAAATTCGAATTACTTTGCAATGGTTTTGCCATATTTTGATTATAGGAGATGGATATATATGCTTGTTGATGATTTATCCTAATTCGTATAGATTTTATGACATTAATGTGAAAACCCTATTAAATGACATCCAAATGCTTTGTGACTTTAGATTTAGATCAAACAAGATATTTAAGAGATGGATTTCAATTTTTATAATTCTCTAAATTAATGGGAATTTCATATTAATTTTATAGTGAGGAAAATGGATATTTGGGTTTAAAATAATTTACGAATAAATTATATATGTTTTGGGTCTAAAATTCATATATGTTAGAAAACATAATAAAATGATTTATAGGAATTTTTGTAGAATTTTCATAAGTGTTTTAATGAACATATAAAATTATTTAAGCTATGGGACATAAATGTTTTATATATTTATAAAAGGAGAATGGGCATTTTGTAAATAAATTAACTTGTTTACTTTTGAGCACATTTTAAGAAAAGAAATAAGTAACCAATAATATTTTTACAAACAAGGTCGGTTAGTTTAAAAGATTACTTTAAAAAGCTAAAAATCAATTTAAACATGCTTTTTACATGTTTCACCACTTTCGGCACCCTCTTTCCGACGCCTTACTTCCATCTCCTTCTCAGTCGAAACCAATGTGCCTTGTATCAACACTTGGTACATAGCGAATTGGACTAAGGCGGATGGTATGAAGTCGAAGCATGAGGTTCCGAAGGGGTTGAAGCGTGTCTTCATTTTTGAAAGAGAATGCACCTGCTTTTCTTTCGACTTAATTAGCTTTCGACTTGGTTATTTTTCTTCTTGGGTTAAACTGTTTTAAAGGAATGGTTGCGCCTTTTTGTTTTAAGTAAAGACTTTCGAATATGTTGATACCCCCCTTGCTGCCGCCTTTTTCCTTTCGATGCGTTGCGCTCGAGAGGTCCCTTTGTTTTGAAATCCAAGGCGCTCCTCCATTGTTTTTGAAGGGAATGGTTTCGATCTCATCACTTCTTTTAGAAAGTAGCTTCCGAAAGTGTTTCTTTTGAACCTGTTCTTTTATGATCCTTTTGCGATTTTTAAAGGTAAACCCAATGGTGTCATATAACATACTTTTGAATGGTTTCAAAAGGTAGTTCCACATGTTTTACTTGAACACAAATGCTTTCAAAATGTTTGATGGATTTATTACATTCGAAAGATTTAAGTTATTTCTTTCAAAGGGGTGGTTTCCCAATGGTTTCGAAAGCTTTTAAATGGAAGGTTTTTGATGTTTTCGGAAAGCAATGTTTAAGTGATTTAAAGAAAGTATGTATGAGGTTTTAAAGCTTTCGAAAGTGATATTTTTAATGTTTTCGAAAGAACTATACAATTGGTTTCAAAAGGATGTGTCGTCTTTTCGGCCTCATTTTACTTGATTGAAAGGGGTACTTTCAAGGGTTCAAAAGGGGTACTTTGTACGGTTTAAATGATATTGTATAAAGGTTTAAACAAAGGTTTAATGGCTTCATCAACAATATTTTTTTGGAGAAGCATATATAACATGGAAAAATGATTTGAGTAAATGTAACGACCCGTATTTTTACGGATCGAAACATTGTTAAACTATATGCTTTAAGTCGTATTGTTGATAAGTCGTTCAGAGTTTAAGTCATTTGGAGCTTGAGTCGTGTAGGAGCATAGATGACTTAAGGTGTTGCCGAGTTAAGGTAGGTAGCGACTTATAGGGTTAACGACTTAGCGCTTAAGTCGTATGGGAGGTTAGATAGGGAAGATAACTCGTATAGGGATAGGTCGTTTACGGGTTACGAGTTATGGGTTAGCTTAGGTCGTAGTTGATGACTTAAGGAAGGTGGCCGAGTTAAGGTGTGGAAGCTTGGGTCGTGTTGCCGAGTCAATGACCTAAGGAGATAGGTCGGTTAAGCAGGTTAGCGACTTAGGGGAGGTAGGTCGTTCAAGCGACTTAAGGATTACCGAGTTAGTGGAGTTAACGACCTAAGGGTTGTGAGGAACCTAGTAGTAGCGACCTAAGATAGTGGGCGACCTATAACAGTGAACAATGTCTATTTAGGTCGTGAGCGACTTATGATAGGTCGCGAGCGACTTAGTAGAGTGAGCGACCTTTGATAGTTAGGGGCTTAAGGGTTTAGGTCGTGAGTCGTTTGGAACGACTTAACAAGATAGCGACCTAGTAGTTAGCCTATGTTGTAGTTAAGTCGTGAACGACCTAAGGCTTGAGTCGTGTGTGTTTTTAGGTCGTCTCATAGTTAAGTCGTGTGATCCTGTGTAGAGTCGCGCGTGTTAGGTCGCGTGCATGTTTTAGGTAGCATAGGTGTTGGGTCGGCACTAGGGCTTAGTCGTTAAGTCGCTGGGCCGTGTGAGTGTTAGGTCGTGAGTCGCATCTGGATAGGTCGTTGGGTCGTGTGGGGCTGTTAGGTCGTAGGTCGGCCATAGTTAGGTCGTGAGTGACCTAAAAGCGAGCGACCTAAGGCACGTTTCAGCCTATAAATATGCGCCCATATCTTCACTTTTTGGCACCGGATTTCGAAGCGACGAAGTGCTGCCATTTTGAGAGCTCGACTTCAACACTTCTTCACTTCTTTTCTCCACTCTAATCTAGTGATTCCATCCATCTAAATTGAAGATCAAATCGAAGATCCAAGAGCCAAAGTTGAAGAACTTCATCCAACAAAGAGAGATTTCATCGATTGAAGCGAGAGTTTACCGGATCAAGCTATTTTCTTCGCTATCCAGATCTGGAGTTGGTTGTTTTTGAGGTGTTTAGGTGATTTGGTGAGTGGTAGTTATCTCTCACACGGACCCGAGAGAGTATATTGGATTGGTGGCTTGTTTATGTGTTAAAGATAGCGATTTCTTGCATTTTCCTTAAGTCTGCATGTAGATCTATCACCTATGAAGTTTTGATATCTATTTTACTACATGTTCACTTATGCAAGTTCATTCATCAAGTTATAGAGACATTTTCCTATGATTCATACTTGTTAGATTTGGACACTTTAATTACCAAATTGCCATTATTGTTGTAATTGCTTATTAGATCTTGTTGAATGTTTGATTGCTTGGATTAATGATTGATTTATGATTGATTTGATTGTTTCAAATTAGCTAGTAGTTGATTTGAACAAGTTGGTCGAAAATGATTCAAAAGCTAAGTGGAAAGGCTCTTGAATGGTGAAAGCTGCTTGTGGCATATGAAGCGGATGTGGAAGCTCATATGGATAGATTGATGATGATGGACTTTGCCATGATGCGATGAGGCAAGCCATGATGTTGAGATGGGACTTTGCTATGATGCGTTGAAGCAAAGCATGATGTGTGAAAGCCTTGGTTTAATCCAGACGGGATCATCCCAAGCATGTTGATAACTCGGTGATGCGGTCCGGGTTGGTTGATAATGGTGGGCTCGAGAGGCGCTTGGGCCAGTGTGGAAATAGTCGTCGAGGAGGATGACTAGGAGGCTTGGATCTTATCGTTATTGAAGGTTCTAGCATGCTCAAAGCAAGAGTACGTTGGAATGGGTCACGATGACGTTCCAGACACGGGTCATGAGGACGTGTTAGTACTCTCGACAGATGCGATAGTCCTAGGCACGGGTCATGATGACGTGCGGAGTTATGTCTAGAACCGGGGTTGCCATTAGCCCTTGACGGACGGCTGAAAGAAGGTGCCGGTCATTCAATTAACCGTGATATCGAGGCAATGTTAACAGTGATAGCCAGAGTCATGGATGTTTGATTGTACCATCATTCGGTCTCAAGAGCGGTGTTTCCTGGGTGCTTATCTGATCTTGGTTTAGGCCTTGGGGGTTTGTATTTGGAAAACATCGACCTTGACTCGAGTGATAATTACTTTACTTAAATTGTCTGCTTGGCTATGCTTGTTATGCTTAGTGGGTCTGGGGGCTATCACTGTAGAATGAGGTGGAGTGGGATGGTTGAGTTCCTATTCCTTTTATCCTTTATGCTCTTTTGGTATGTTTGATAGTTAATTTACTGCTCACTAAGACTGTTGTCTGACTCAAGGTTTTATGTTCAACTCTTATTACCTTGGGTTGTTCATCCATGTTGGGATGGGCAGACTAGGTAGCAGGTGACAGGTGTTGTTCTTGGCTACCAACGCTGTTGATGACGAAGACGAGCTGGAGGCTTTTGCATATTATTTTCTTACTATATGTACTGGATATTCCGCTGTTTGTTTGATACTCTGAGTGTTATGTAGCGAGGCTTGATGTATTGACTATTCAGATGATTGTATAAAGCTATTATGAGTTTATATGATGAGACTTCTATTCTATAGAGCTTCACTATGTATACTTTCTATTGTATTTTATCCATGCGCTGTGAGTAATACGATAGAGTTTCTGTTTTATCTTACCCTGACCATCGTCCATGGCTTCCTGGCACACCTTTCAGCGCACCATTCTCTTGTTTTAGTGCGGGAGTCATGGGCGGTCGTCACATTTGGTATCAGAGCTTTGGTTAATCGATTTTAGCCAACGCTCGCTGACGTAACTACGTATGAGAGACGTAGTTGTAATTTTGATGGATGATTACTATATATAATATAGTAGTTTAGAAGGATTTGAACTCCTTATGTAGTTGTTTCTCAAGGTGTTCTAAATCATTCCTTTTTGTAGATATTAAGGATGAGTCGAAGTGAGAGACAAGCTGCTAGAGAAAGCCGTGCTGCTGGGGGAGCTACTGACTATGCTGCAATGTTCGAAGCTATGATGAATTCGATCATGAGAAGGATACCAACTTCAGGACCGTCAGTAGATGTTGGAGTTCAAGTTCAAGCTCCAAGACCAGTGGATTTTGCTAAGTTGTGTAAAGACTATACTTCTCTCGGAGGAAAAGTTTTATTGGGAACAGAATCAACCATAGAAGTTCAGAGATGGATTGATGCTTGTAGAAGGATCTTTGGCGATTTGGGAATTGAGGATGCAACTAAGAGGAAGCTTGCATCAAGGCAGCTTCAGGGAAGGGCTTCTGATTGGTGGAATTCTATCACCATTGATGCTCCAGAAGAAGAGATTACTTGGGAGCAATTCCAAGTTAGATTTGAAGCTAAGTTCATTTCTACGGCTCAGAAATCTGTTCTGTTTAAGAAGTTTGTGGAGCTCAAGCATGGTGGGAGACCAGTTCTTGAGTATGTTTCAGAGTTTGAAGCTTTATCCAAGTATGCTCGGTCATATATTGAATCTCCCTATCAGAAGAATGAGAAGTTTGTGACAGGCTTGGACAGTTATCTTGGGAGACAGTTGGTGGATCATCTGGACGATCCATTTGAGAAGCTTGTGGAGAAAGCTCTCAGGCACGAGAGTTTGTTTCCTAAGGAAGGGTCTGTTGTTGCTGTGACCAAGGAAGAGTCCAAACCACAGCAGGGTGGAAACAAGAAGAGGAAGCAACAACAGCAGAAGGGTAAGGATGGCCAGAAGAAGCCAAAGGGTGAAGTGACCTGCTACAATTGTCGGCAGAAGGGCCATTTCTCTAGGGATTGCAAGAATCCAAAGGTGCAGTTGAAGTGCCACAACTGTGATAAGCTGGGACATATCAAGAAGGACTGTCCAGAACCGAGGAAAGATAAGCAGATTGTGCAAGCTTATGCTTTGGGAGCTGTTCCATCGTCTTCGAAAGCTCCTATTGTTGATGAGAAAGGGAAGAGTGTGGTGGTTCAAGGTACTCTTTCCATTTGTGGTGTTCTAGTTAGAGTGTTGTTTGATACTGGGGCATCGCATTCGTTTGTTTGTGATGATTTGGTAGGCCGGTTGGGTTCGGAACCGGAAATTGTTGATAGACCATTGGTTGTGACTAATCCAGTTGGGGATTCGTCTTGTTTGTGTATGGCATGCCGTGGTCTAGTTGTATCGAGTCATGATTGCTCATTTGTTTGTGATTGTTTTGTTATGAACTTTGCAGGGTTCGGAATTATTTTGGGTATGGACTGGCTTAGGAAGTATGCGGCAAAGGTTGATTCTGAGAAACTGGAGGTGACAGTCGGGAATGTGGACGGGCGAAAGGTTGTGATACGATGTAAACATGAAGAAGGCATCTTCATGGGCTTCATGTATTTGCTGGTTGTTCCACGGGATGGACTGTCATCGATGCCGGTTGTGAATGGATTTGAGGACGTCTTTGACGAGGTCAAAGGGTTACCGCCGCATAGGGAGATCGAGTTTCGTATCGATCTAGTTGAGGGAGCCAGACCTGTGGTGATGTCTCTTAGACGGATGGTGCCTAGAGAACAACAAGAGCTGAAGGTGCAGGTTGATGACCTTTTCCGGAAAGGATTCATTCGGCGTAGTGTGTCCGAATGGGGTGCACCAGCTGTGTTCGCAACCAAAGCGGATGGATCGTTGAGGTTGTGTGTGGATTATCGTGAGCTGAATAAGGTGACTAAGAAGAACAAGTATCCATTGCCGAGAATAGATGACTTGTTTGATCAGCTTCACGAAGCTAAGGTGTTTTCTCATATGGATTTGGCAACGGGATTTCACCAGTTGAGAGTGGCTAAGGATAGTGTGCCGAAGACTGCTTTTAGGACACCGTCCGGTTTTTATGAGTGGCTGGTAATGCCGTTTGGATTGACTAACGCACCAGCATATTTTGTGGAACTTATGAATAGAGTGTTCAGAGATCAGTTGAACAAGTTTGTACTTGTGTTCGTGTATGATATTCTGATTTATTCTAGAACCGAGGAAGAGCACAAGACACACTTGCGTATTGTTTTGGAAATCTTGCGGAAACATCAGCTAAAGGCTAAGTTTTCGAAGTGTCACTTCTGGAAGAGTGAAGTGAGGTTCTTAGGCCATATTATCTCTGGAAATGGAATAGCGGTTGATCCCGCTAAGGTGGCAGCAATCCAGGATTGGGTTAGACCTAAGAATGCATCTGATGTGAGAAGTTTTCTTGGATTAGCTGGATATTATCGTCGGTTTATCAAAGACTTTTCCAAGATAGCTGCACCGTTAACAAGATTGACGAAAAAGAACCAAGTGTTCAGATGGGATGATAAGTGTGAGCAAACTTTCGTAATCCTGAAAGAGCGACTAACAAGTGCTCCGGTTTTGATTATTCCAAGTGGGAATGATGAGATGGTGGTTTACACCGATGCATGTGGTACTGGACTTGGAGCAGTGCTAACGCAAAAGGATAAAGTTGTTGCATATGCAAGTCGACAACTAAAGCCGCATGAAAGGAATTACCTGACTCATGATTTGGAGTTAGCGGCGATTGTTTTTGCTCTGAAGATGTGGAGACATTACCTATTGGGAGTTGGATTCGAGTTGTTTACGGATCATAAGTCGTTGAAGTATCTTTTCTCCCAAAAGGATTTGAATCTTTGGCAGCAACGATGGCTAGAGTTCTTAGCATCATATGATTTTGGAATAGCCTATACTCCGGGAAAAGGTAACGCAGTGGCCGATGCGTTAAGTCGAAGACATGCAGGATTGGGAGCCATGTTTTCGAAATGGAAGAGTCTCGAGTATTTGGCTGGATTTGACTTCAGGCCTAGATGTGAATTGGAACCTGAGATGTTGGCAAACTTATCGATAAGACCTTCTCTTGTGGAAAGAATTGGCGAGAGCCAAAAGCGAGATGATAAGCTTGTCAAGATTATCCGTGATTTGGAATCTGAATTGAACCCAGAAAAGGATAAAGGATTCGAAGTCGATCAAGAGGGTTGGCTTCGGAAGCAAGGACGACTAGTTGTTCCCGATATAGATGAATTGAGAGATGAAGTTCTGAGGGAAAGTCATCACTCGAAGTTGACGATTCATCCAGGTGGAAATAAGATGTATCGGGATATGAAGAGAACCTATTACTGGGAAGGTATAAAGAAGGATGTTGGAAATTTTATTTCCAAGTGTATGAACTGCTAGTTGGTGAAAGCCGAGCAGAAGAAGCCCAGTGGATTGCTTCAGCCATTAAAGGTTCCTACATGGAAGTGGGAGCAGATATCGATGGATTTTATCGATGGTCTACCTAGAACCAGGGCAGGAAATGAAGGGATTTGGGTCATTGTAGATCGTTTGACCAAGAGTGCAAGATTCATTCCTGTTCGATCAACTAGGACTGCATCGAAATTGGCTGAGTTGTATGTGAAGTGGATAGTTCGATTCCATGGTATTCCGAAAAGTATAGTGAGCGATCGAGACCCATTGTTCACTAGTGGATTTTGGAAGAGCTTCCAAGAAGTTTTGGGAACCGAGTTGTGTTTGAGTACAGCTTATCACCCCCAAACAGATGGACAGACCGAGAGAGTCAACTGAGTTTTGGAAGATCTCCTGAGAGCATGTGTTTTGGATTTCGGAGGATCATTGGAAGATCATCTTCATTTGGTGGAATTTGCATATAATAACAGTTACCAGTCAAGTATTGGTATGGCACCGTATGAAGCATTGTATGGAAGGCCGTGTAACTCTCCGACATGTTGGTTGGAAACTGGAGAAAAGCTGATACTTGGGCCAGAAATGATTCGTCAGACTACGGATTGTATAGAGATCATTCGGCGATGAATGAAGGCAGCCCAAGATCGTCAGAAAGGTTATGCCGATAAGCATCGTAAGGATTTGGAATTCGACGTAGGTGATATGGTTTTTGTGAAGATTTCTCCTCTGAAGAATGTTATTCGATTTGGGAAGAAAGGAAAATTGACTCCGAGATTTGTTGGACCATTCCCGATTATCGAGCGAATTGGAAAGCTCGCTTATAAATTGAAGTTACCGGAAAAGATGGCGGGTGTGCACAATGTTTTTCATGTATCATATCTATGGAAGTATGTGCACGACCCAAGTACAATGATTTCTGCTGATAGCTGTGAAGGTTTGGAGGTTGATCCAGTTGTTACGAGACCTCGTAAGCCGCTTCGTGTTGTTGAAACCGACATGAAACAGCTTAGGAGGAAGACGATTACGTTGCTCAAGGTACAATGGAGTGATGATGTTGACGACTGTATGTGGGAGGAGGAAGAAAGGATGAAGGCAGCTCATCCTGAACTCTTCAAGGTATGGCCCTAAGGTGTCGTGACATCTCACGAATTTGTAGCTTGTTCTAACTCTTAGAATTCTGCATGCTAGGCTAGTAATTGGATGCATGGTTTGTTGATTGCTATGGATGGTAGGCATGTAGAATAATTTTGATTGCTCTTGTTTGTTTGGAATTTCGGGGGCGAAATTCCTAAGGTGGAGAGAATGTAACGACCCGTATTTTTACGGATCGAAACATTGTTAAACTATATGCTTTAAGTCATATTGTTGATAAGTCGTTCAGAGTTTAAGTCATTTGGAGCTTGAGTCGTGTAGGAGCATAGATGACTTAAGGTGTTGCCGAGTTAAGGTAGGTAGCGACTTATAGGGTTAATGACTTAGAGCTTAAGTCGTATGGGAGGTTAGATAGGAAAGATAACTCGTATAGGGATAGGTCGTGTACGGGTTACGAGTTATGGGTTAGCTTAGGTCGTAGTTGACGACTTAAGGAAGGTGGCCGAGTTAAGGTGTGGAAGCTTGGGTTGTGTTGCCGAGTCAACGACCTAAGGAGATAGGTCGGTTAAGCAGGTTAGCGACTTAGGGGAGGTAGGTCGTTCAAGCGACTTAAGGATTACCGAGTTAGTGGAGTTAACGACCTAAGGGTTGTGAGGAACCTAGTAGTAGCGACCTAAGATAGTGGGCGACCTATAACAGTGAGCAATGTCTATTTAGGTCGTGAGCCACTTATGATAGGTCGCGAGAGACTTAGTAGAGTGAGCGACCTTTGATAGTTAGGGGCTTAAGGGTTTAGGTCGTGAGTCGTTTGGAACGACTTAACAAGATAGCGACCTAGTAGTTAGCCTATGTTGTAGTTAAGTCGTGAACGACCTAAGGCTTGAGTCGTGTGTGTTTTTAGGTCGTCTCATAGTTAAGTCGTGTGATCCTGTGTTGAGTCGCGCGTGTTAGGTCGCGTGCATGTTTTAGGTCACATAGGTGTTGGGTCGACACTAGGGCTAAGTCGTTAAGTTGCTGGGCCATGTGAGTGTTAGGTCGTGAGTCGCATCTGGATAGGTCATTGGGTCGTGTGGGGCTGTTAGGTCGTAGGTCGGCCATAGTTAGGTCGTGAGCGACCTAAAAGCGAGCGACTTAAGGGACGTTTCAGCCTATAAATATGCGTCCATATCTTCACTTTTTGGCACCGGATTTTGAAGCGACGAAGTGCTGCCATTTTGAGAGCTCGACTTCAACACTTCTTCACTTCTTTTCTCCACTCTAATCTAGTGATTCCATCCATCTAAATTGAAGATCAAATCGAAGATCCAAGAGCCAAAGTTGAAGATCTTCATCCAACAAAGAGAGATTTCATCGATTGAAGCGAGAATTTGCCGGATCAAGCTAGTTTCTTCGCTGTCCAGATCTGGAGTTGGTTGTTTTTGAGGTGTTTAGGTGATTTGGTGAGTGGTAGTTATCTCTCACACGGACCCAAGGGAGTATATTGGATTGGTGGCTTGTTTATGTGTTAAAGATAGCGATTTCTTGCATTTTCCTTAAGTCTGCATGTTGATCTATCACCTATGAAGTTTTGATATCTATTTTACTACATGTTCACTTATGCAAGTTCATTCATCAAGTTATAGAGACATTTTCCTATGATTCATACTTGTTAGATTTGGACACTTTAATTACCAAATTGCCATTATTGTTGTAATTGCTTATTAGATCTTGTTGAATGTTTGATTGCTTGGATTAATGATTGATTTATGATTGATTTGATTGTTTCAAATTAGCTAGTAGTTGATTTGAACAAGTTGGTCGAAAATGATTCAAAAGCTAAGTGGAAAGGCTCTTGAATGGTGAAAGCTGCTTGTGGCATATGAAGCGGATGTGGAAGCTCATATGGATAGATTGATGATGATGGACTTTGCCATGATGCGATGAGGCAAGCCATGATGTTGAGATGGGACTTTGCTATGATGCGTTGAAGCAAAGCATGATGTGTGAAAGCCTTGGTTTAATCCAGACGGGATCATCCCAAGCATGTTGATAACTCGGTGATGCGGTCCGGGTTGGTTGATAATGGTGGGCTCGAGAGGCGCTTGGGCCAGTGTGGAAATAGTCGTCGAGGAGGATGACTAGGAGGCTTGGATCTTATCGTTATTGAAGGTTCTAGCATGCTCAAAGCAAGAGTACGTTGGAATGGGTCACGATGACGTTCCAGACACGGGTCATGATGACGTGTTAGTACTCTCGACAGATGCGATAGTCCTAGGCACGGGTCATGATGACGTGCGGAGTTATGTCTAGAACCGGGGTTGCCATTAGCCCTTGACGGACGGCTGAAAGAAGGTGCCGGTCATTCAATTAACCGTGATATCGAGGCAATGTTAACAGCGATAGCCAGAGTCATGGATGTTTGATTGTACCATCATTCGGTCTCAAGAGCGGTGTTTCCTGGGTGCTTATCTGATCTTGGTTTAGGCCTTGGGGGTTTGTACTTGGAAAACATCTACCTTGACTCGAGTGATAATTACTTTACTTAAATTGTCTGCTTTGCCATGCTTGTTATGCTTAGTGGGTCTGGGGGCTATCACTGTAGAATGAGGTGGAGTGGGATGGTTGAGTTCCTATTCCTTTTATCCTTTATGCTCTTTTGGTATGTTTGATAGTTAATTTACTGCTCACTAAGGCTGTTGTCTGACTCAAGGTTTTATGTTCAACTCTTATTACCTTGGGATGTTCATCCATGTTGGGATGGGCAGACTAGGTAGCAGGTGACAGGTGCTGTTTTTGGATACCAACGCTGTTGATGACGAAGACGAGCTGGAGGCTTTTGCATATTATTTTCTTACTATATGTACTGGATATTCCGCTGTTTGTTTGATACTCTGAGTGTTATGTAGTGAGGCTTGATGTATTGACTATTCAGATAATTGTATAAAGCTATTATGAGTTTATATGATGAGACTTCTGTTCTATAGAGCTTCACTATGTATACTTTCTATTGTATTTTATCCATGCGCTGTGAGTAATACGATAAAGTTTCTGTTTTATCTTACCCTGACCATCGTCCATGGCTTCCTGGCACACCTTTCAGCGCATCATTCTCTTGTTTTAGTGCGGGAGTCATGGGCGGTCGTCACAGTAAAGCATAGTATATTTTCCTTGTTTAAATATGATTTAAAAGGATTAAGTCATTTTGATAGAAAGGTTTTCAAAGAAAGTTATGGGCAATTAATCCTAAGTAAAATTATCCAGATATTAGAATACCAAATGGGATGGGTGTAAGGTCACACCCTATACATTAGCTATTAGTCCCTAGCTAATTTAGTCTAAAATTCCAATGTGCATGGCTTTGTCACAAGTAAGACTAAAATGAAGTTACACATAGAAAGGAACATACAGAGTATGGATAGGTTATTGGTGAGCCCGCAAAACCATTAGGATCGGTTGATCCTGGATAATTAAGTTAGGGACAAACCGCCAAGAATAGGAGTATATTATAGAAGCTAAATTATTTGTTTATTTTAATTAGCAGGCCCAAGTCAGCCAAAGGTTTATGGTTATCCAAAAAAAACTATATTGTTCGAACAAACAGTCCATTTGTTACCTGATATATATGCTTTCATGGTATTGATATTACCGTTTTAACCAATTTTGGTTGCAGGATTAAGATTTGCAAAAAATATGTTTTAAAAGAATATTAGTGAGGTGAAACCCATTCCTCTAAGCGGCGAGGTCTTTCCTTATATAAAACAACTGATATGTATAATATTATTCGCACCATGCTTATGTCTGTCTTGAAGTTTACATTTTTTCCCCTCAAACTCTCGGGTGCTCAAAATTGATTTGAGTAGGCCGAGGGTTGATGATTTACAGGTTTTTAGTAGGTGGACGAATAAAGCTTCTGAAGATGAGTAGGAGGCTGAAGTTAGCTATTTAGGTGTTATTTTGTTTGTTTTATTGCGTTGTGTTGTATTAAGTCAGTTTTGACTATTTAGTACTCTGTTCATCTAATGGGGCATCTTTATATGTCGCTCTTGGTCTATTTTGTAATAATTATATTTGATCTGAATTTGGAAAATGATTGGGATTATGTAGTGGAATATGAAAAATGTTTTATAAAATGTAAATAGAAAAGTTGTTTTTGAGATAGAGGATGTCACAAGTTGAGTCTTGAACATACTCCCTTACCTCCTTCGAAAGAATGTTTTGGAGAAGCCCCTCTCAAAAACGAACCCATTCCCAGCCCTTTTGCCGAGGGCGTCGATTTTGACTTGGAGTTGCGATCAACATTTTTGTAGATATGAGCGCCCTAATTGGTGACTTCACTCCGAAATGATTTCCTTCCCAGCCTTTCTAAATCATTACTATAGAAATGGATGTCCTGACGATAGTTTGTGATCAGCCCATTTTGTGTATTCTACTAGGGTCACTAAATTGTAGCACACACTTCACTAGCATCACGCATTTCATTGTTATTCTTTTAGGACATTTTAATCCATATTAAGCCTTTTTCTAAAATCGTTTTGTTATTTGCTACATGGATCATGTCTCATGGCTTCTACAATGATCTTGACCGAGCACTTGAGTCATAGCTTCGCAAAGGCATTCATCCAGATACTACGCCTTCTAGAAACCGACGAAAAGAGAAGGAGGTCAAAAGATAAGGAGGTAGAAAAACGCTATTGAGATGATAAGGATCAAGACCACAACATAGGAAGCGGCCTTGAGAGAAGGAAATTCCCAATTGAACAGGAAGACCTATTAAAGAAACTGAGGAAAGATAAAGAATATGCACCCACCGTATAGCTTCCTACTTCTACTAGGTTCATCGTTTCCACTTTCTGGGTCATGGCCTCCTCCACTAATGTTGTAGTTGCCTCTTCTCTCTCAATTTCAAGGTAAGCACCTTACATTCTCCCTACGGTCCGCTACTCTTGCTGGCCGTATTTCCCAACTTCTCCTTAAGGGGACTATTTTCGATAAACCCGACTTGAAGTCAGTTCACGTGGAATCTTATTCACCCCATCTCCATGCGATTCAGAGCAGCTTGGAGCAAACCGAAAGGTGGGATAAATTGTGCGGATAGCTTTCTACCATTAATCGAAGCAATCTCTAAGAGATTCTCTCATTCGAGTCTAAAAAGGATGAATACGAGAAGCAGCTTGCGGCCCATGATCGATGATTGAGTGATTGAAGAAGGAGAGGAATGACACCCTGAAGAGAGAAAATAGGAGTGCTTCTTTATTCAAGGAGATGAAAGAGTCTACCAACCAAACCACACTCATGCTCAGAGATGAAATAAAGAAGTACCATATCGATGAGGCGGCTCTAAAATAAAAACTAAAGGCAAGCGCCATGGTCAAGGCAGAGAAGAAAGTCGTCGTCGTACAATCCCAGGAAATTTCCTCTGTACAAGCGCAAATTTTGAATTTGGATGCTGAAAAAAATCAACTAACGGTAGAGAAGGCTAGCATGGAAGTCGGCCTTCAAAGCTCCAAGATACTTTTGCTAAGAAAATAGAAGGCTTGGATGCTATCAATTTCGATTTCTATGTTAATTCCATGCTTCATCAGGGTAGCCATAATTACTTGGGCCATTGTTCCTTTGCATACTAGCTGTATTTTGGAATGAAGTACTGGCTTGGTTTCGAGATATGGATGGCAGTTACACCGATGAAGGGCTTGTTTAAGCCTACTTAAACGAAGAATCTCGCCAAGCTACAGTAGAAGACCAGAAAACTTAATGTTGGAGAGGGAGCGTGAAACCATCAATGTAACGGCCACCAGTGAGGCTACTATTGAACATTTTCCTTTGGGTCTGGGCGAGCCGTCTTTGCGTCTTCATACCGGTGAAGGGGTCGTTTCCACTTCTCCTGTAGTTGTGTAGTCCTCGAATGATGCCAACGATGAAGGCTTCGAAGTCATTGCACATGAATAAACCCCTACAATAGGTAACTTTCTTATCTCTCCCATGTTTGAAGATCTTCAATTCACACATGAAGAAGTTGCCGAGATAATTGCCCATTAATCTGATATTGTAGATCAACCTTCTCTTCACACTGAATTATCTTCTCATCACGATGTCGAGTCCGCTGCTATTTTAACTGCGTCAACTGTCATCTAGCTTCTGGCTCGTAGCCCAGTTTACATTCTGAGAAAATTGCGACACTGCATGGTTTGGACGACCTTTCTATTTGTCAAAAGGAAAGCTTGGCTGTTGGTGATACAAGAGAACAAGCAGACCAACACAGCTATGTAGATAGAGCATAGACCGAGTAGCCAAAGACCGAGCAACAAATGATTGTAGTGAAAAAGCTGAAGTTTGAAGCACATAAGAGGTCATCGGAAAGCTCTCACTGATTCCACAAGCATAATAGGAAAGGAGAGTCTGCCAGTGGCCATGCTTTAGAGAGTGAGATTGTCCTACGAAAGGATAAGCTCTAGAAATTGCAAATTAGAGGAAGGAAAGGAGACCGGGGAAGTAGTGAGAAGACGTCTTGATTTGTCTTTAACTACTTCTGTTGTTTTTGATCACATTTTCTTGTTGTTATCACAATGATATTTTGCATTTTTTATTCTTTGGCTGATATTGTGCGAGCACGACACCTCTTATTTATTGTTGTACACTGAAAACATTATAAGTAATATGTTGACATTTTGATTGTAACTTTATTTGTCTATTTTACTATGTTTCATGCACTTATGCCAAATACATTTATCACTATTTCATCTATTCCTTTAATCACGCCTGTATTCTTTACATGGAGTGATAGAACCGTGAAGTATTTGGTTTTTTCGTTGAGTATTGGTGTGCACGCTCTCGGTTAACGGGGCTGCTTACTTCAAACATTTGACATGAGATTAGGTGCTTTAGTGCTAGTATGGTCACACCCTAGTCAGATCTGTGGTGCAACTCCTATCTTTGGGAATTTATGAGTTGAATGTCTCGATTCTAAAGATTTTATCGATTAATGATCAGAATTATTTGGTGAATCATAGTCGTGCAACATTGCTAGATTCATGCCTATTACTTTTGATAGTGAGAGTGGATTGATTCTTATTAGTCCTATAATAGACAAGAGTTTACCGGTAGTTCCCGGACAATACCGGTACATGAGAGTGTGCGCGGCTTATAAAATGCACGGCTTTTAAGAGTGTGTATGGCTTATTGGATGGGTGGCTTTTGGCAGTATACATGGCTTCTGGGATGCATAGCTTTTGGGATCTGCATGACCCTTCCATCCAGAATGGTTTGGAATTTTTCGACGTTACCAATCTTTGGGCTACACGAGAAGTTCATTTTTCGAGATCATGGTTCCATGACTCAACAAGCAATGCATGGCTTATGGAGGTGCATGGATTTGACTGAGGCCTTCCCTGTGTTGCCATAGCAACACTAGTTCTTAGAAGGAAGGATTGAGTTCGGTCGATCCAACAGTTTGTGTCAATTTTCTTTTGTTGACCGACGGGTAGATAGGGCGTACTTGACATGGTTCCACTATCTCAAGCAGTAATTGGATGATTTTGAGTCGATTTGACCCCATCGACTCAACATGTTACTTTTTTGGACATAATTTTATTGGTTTAGAAAGCAAAGCAGTTTTATTAATAAGTGGTGAGCAAGTTCTGTTTATTTACAATGCCTCTGGTACTCCGTGATGGCTTATTTGCAAGAAACGGGAAATACATAAGATCGTTTAAGATAAAGTAACGATGTAATGATTCATAGTTCCTTGCTTGGGGAATTTGGGCTCCATTAACAGTTGTTAGCTAGAATTTGCCATCCCCTAGATTTTAACCAATCATATAGGGTCCTTCCCAGTTTGGCCAAATGCTCCTGGCACAGGGTAGACCCACTTGAGGACAAGGTCACTTACTTTGAAGGTGTGGTTATGAACTTTGGGTTCACCATGCAACCCTTTTCTAGTAAACGCCAGTCCTTAATTTCGCTTCTTCCATTTTCTCATTGACCTTATCAAGAGACTTGAGTAGGAGCTGCTCGTTCTACCTTTGATCGAAGTTTTGCCTTCGATGAGAAGGTACTTCTAGCTCAATTAGGATCATTGCTTCTAAACCATATGCTAGGACGAATGAAGTGTGCCCAGTAGCAAATTTGTGCATTGTCCTGTAAGCCCATAGTGCGGGTGGAAGTTCATCGACCCAATTTCTTTTCGCTTTAGGTAGCCGCTTTTTGATGCTGGACTTGATGATCTTATTTACTGCTTCTACTTACCCATTTGCTTGTGGACGTGCGACACCGGAAAAGCTTTTCTCAATTCGGAAGCGTTTGCAAAAGTCGTTGAACTCGGTGCTTTCAAATTGAGTACCATTATCCGTGATGATTTTCTATGGCACACCAAACCTGCAAATAATATTTTTAGTAATAAAGTTAATAACTTTCTTTGTGGTAACAGTGGCTAGCATTTCCGCTTCGGCCCATTTGGTGAAATAGTCAACATCAACGATCGCATATTTTGCTCCTCCTTCAGCCATTGGTAATACACCAATCAGATCGATTCCCCAAATTAAGAATAGCCATGGGATGACTGTCTGTGCTAACCCATCATGGGAGTTCTTTTTATCTTGCAGAATCTTTGGCATTGATCACGCTGTCTGGCGTAATCCGCTTCATCGCGGTTTATCATTAGTCAAAAATACCCATACTAGAGAACTTTCTTTGCAAGGTTTTGCTACCGGTATGATCTCCACAGCCGCCTTCTTGAACTTCTCTTAGGATCCTTCGAGCTTCGTCGTTGGCCGCACATCTAAGCAAGGGGGTAGAGAATCCCCTTCGGTAGAGTATCCCATCCTTTATTGCAATCGTGGTACCTTTCGGAGGAGCTTTTTCCACTGATTTCTGTCTACGGGTAGAGTTCCTGTGAGAAGGTAGTCCTTGATCGACGTCGTCCATGTCTCTAGTTCTTTAGGTGTCTCAAAAATCTAATTGACATCCATTTCGCTTATGTTTTGAGTGGTCAGGGTATCAACCGGGACTAGCCTTAACGATTGAGCTTCGTGGGAACTAGCTATTTTGTCTAGATAATCCGCCTCCGTGTTCTGTTCTCTCGGGATATGAGTTAGGTGTAATGCTCGTTATCGTTTAGCCGTTCCTATGCTTTAGATAGGTACGGGGTGAGATTCTCCCCATGAGCCTGGTTTTCGCCTTTCACTTGACAGAGGACTAGCTGAGAGTCGTTATAGATGTGTATGGACTTTATCCCGAGTTCCTTCACAACTTTCAACATGGCTATCAATGCTTCGTGTTGTTCCTCGTTATATGTTGTAGGGGATTCTAAGCATAAGGCATAGCAAACAAATCGTCCTTCGACAGTCTCAAGCACTACCCCTACTACCGTGTAGAAGTTGTTAGATGCAGCATCGACAAACGACTTCCAATGTATCTCCACTTTTAGAGTCATTTCTTCCTCGTTACCTCATATTGCAATATTTAAAATCAAATCTGCTAGCGCCTGCCCGCTGATCACCTTTTGAGGTTGGTATGTGATTTTTTGTACAGACTTAATTCGATGTTCCATTTGATAAGCAGTCCAGAGATCTAGGGGCAGTATAACACTTGCTTCAAGGGTTGATATATCAGCACTTTGATCGAGTGTCCTAAAGTATAGTCCTAACTTTCTGGACGCGATCGAGAGGCAATATGCCAGTTTTTCCAATTTTGTGTAGTTCTTTTCTTCTCCAATGAACCATTTACTGATATACGGGTCACTGGATCTTAGCTTCTTCTTGTACGAGTGCGACAATAAATGCATGGGGAGCAACTACAAAGTAGATGCATAAATCTTCTATGTCTAGTGGCTTGGATTGGGTTGGTGGAGTATCTATTTGTCGCGGCAGCTCTTTGAATGCAGTTTGACAAGGCAATTTGACAAGCTTGATTCCATTCGAAATTTTTCCTTCCCCTCTTTAGTGCATCAAAGAATGGTATACATTCGTCTGTTTCTTTTTAGGTGATCTGGCTCAACGCTACAACATTTCCATTCGAGCTTTGTAACTCTTTCCTATTCCTCGAGGCCTCAATTTCTCATAAAGCAGTAATTTGTTCGAGATTTGTTTCGATGCCCCCAACGCTTACTATGAATTCTAAGAACTTCCTAGAGGCTACCCCAAACTGACATTTAGGTGGATTGAGCTTCATTCCATATTTGCAAGGTATTTCAAACATTTAGGCGAGGCTTTCCAAGTGATTTGCAGCTATATGTGATTTAGCCAACATATCATCCACATAAACTTCCATTGTCTTCCCGATTTGATGTTTAAACATGGGGTTCACTAGTTGTTGGTAGGTTGTCCCAGCTTTCTTTAAATAAAATGGCATCACTTTATAGCAGTATAATCCCATATTAGTAATGAAACTGTTATTTTCTTACTAGGTTCATGCATCATGATCTTGTTGTATCACGAGCATGCATCCATAAATGATAGTAATTCATGTCAAGTCGTTCCGTCCACAAGCTGATCCATTCTAGGCAGAGGAAAGTTGTCTTTCGAGCAAGCTTTGTTCAGATCCGAGTAGTCGATACAGGTTCGCTATTTTCCATTAGGCTTCTTGACCAAGATCTGGTTAGGTACCCATTCGGGGTAGGTTACATCGTGGATAAAACAATTCGCCATTAGTTTGCCAACTTCTACCCTTAGCGCTTTGGACCATTGGGGTCCTAGGTCATGCCTCTTCTGCTTACTGGTGTATACTTGGAATCGATGTTGAGTGTATGGCATGCAATCTCCAATGATACCCCACACATATCGGAATGCGTCCATGCAAATACGTCCAGGTTGACGTGAAGAAATTTTATAAGGTCCATTTGACTCTTGTTTCCAAGATGTGACCCAATTTTCAGGACCCGTGTTGAGTCATCCTTTTCAAATGGGACAGACACTGTCAATTCTACTGGTGCTACCGGTTCCTCCCCAGAACTCTTCTTTCTAGGGTCCAAAGCCTTATTGAATCGGCTATAGTCCCCATGCCAGGGTCGGCTCTATTGTTACTACTCGGTAGGTTCACAAATGTGGATATTTCTCCCTACATTCTTCCAATTTCCTCTTCTTTTAGACTCGAGTAGCTCCATGACATAGCATTCTATAGCAGCACTTTCGTCTCCTTTGATCACCACGATTCCATTCTCCGTCGAAAATTTCATAATTAGACACCATTGAGATAAAGCAATTTTGAAACCTCCCAAGGCGGGTCACCCAAGGAAGGCATTATATGTAGAGCTTTCATTTATGATCGTAAAGGTTTAGATGAGGGCGATTCTTTGGCTTCCCTAAGTTCTATGAGTAAATCAATTGTTCCAACAATTTATTAGGGTTCGTCGGTGAATCCCTGGATGTTTGTTCGACAAGCGGATTCATCTTTCATACCGATCTTCATCTTTTCAAAGGTGCATTTGAAAAGGTTATTCAAAGAACTACCACCGTCTACCAATACTCATCTAACCATGGCAGGTCCAATTCCTACTGTCATGACCATAGGGTCGAGAGTTGGAGCTTCTATCCCTTCAGTGTCTTCATTTTGGAATACTATGTCATTGTTTAGGATTTTCTACTTCTTGGTATGGATTCCATCTTCGATATCAAAGCACAAACCTTTTGGAGCGTGCTTTAATGAGCTTGCATACCGCTCCATTTCTCCCCAACTCTTCTATGCGGGGTGAGGTCCTCCAGATTTTGTTTTGATAATAAGTCTCTGGTCGGTTTGTTTGGATCCCTCTTCACTAGTTCCAACTTGGTTTCCATGATCCTTGGGATCTTGGGGTGTTGCAGGCTGGTTATGATTTTGTGGTTTCCTCACATACTTGTGAAGCTTGTTTTCCTGATTCAGCTCCTCAATCAAGTTCTTCAGGTCATGACACTTGTTCGTGTTATGGCCATGTGTTTCATGGAAGCGGCAGTATTTTTTGAAATGCTTTTGATGTTCAGTTGCTTCCTTTTTAGGCAGTTTCTTGTACTCTTGCATCTCTTGTATCTCGAGATAGATGGTTTCTTGGGTATCATTGGGCAGGGTGTAGTCCTCGGGCCTGAAGCCTTTAGGATGCTGGATACTTCCATTTCGCTTGTTGGAATTTGGATTCTTCCTTTTCCGATTCCCATCTATTTCCGCCTTTCCTCCAGTGGTCCCAGAGGTAATTATGTCTTCCTTTGTCGCCATACCACTCTGTCCAATGTTGGTTGATTATAAGTTAGCAGAATTCCTTTCTAATTCATGTGCCTCTTCCAATCTCAAATACTTGCTTGCCTTTCACTTAAGGTCCTTCCTAGTGGTAGGTTGTTTCATTTTGATCCATTTCCTGAATACGATTTTTGGGTGGATAGTGCAGACATAGGCCATGAAAACCATATCCTCGTTTTGGTTGCTAACTTGAGTCACCATGGTGTTAAACCAATTCATAAAGTAATTTAGAGATTCATTCTGAACTTAGAATAGGCTGGATAAGGACATCACATTTTTTGGTTGTGTCGTGTTAAGCCTAATTTGATCAAGGAATCTTTTTGCTAGTTGATTGAAGGTGGAGATGGATCTTAGTGGAAGCCTGGTGAACCACATGGAAGCAAATCACTCAAGGAAAATCGAGAAATCTACACGGAAGTGCATTCGAAGCATTTTCTCCATCCATATACAGCTGTACTCATACAAGTGGGGATTTGGGTCTCTTGTTCCATCATAAGATTGAATAGTTGGCATAACGAACTTTTCAAGGTACCGCTCATTCAGAATGTCATCGGTGAAGAGAGTCTGACTTGAAGCGGATCACCATTCATCATCCATTTTATCCTTGCTTTCATCCATTAGTCACTTGACCATGTCCACTATCTATGCCTCAAATTTCCTATAATCTGTGGGTTGGCTATCGATAACTACACCAAGTGTTTGATTTTGCAAATGATCTTGGTAAGTGGACTAAATCCTAGGCTCTCCTATCTTCGGAAGAGCTACTCCCTCAGAGTTCCATTGGTTTGTGGTTAGTTGGGTAGGGTAAGTTTGGATCTCCCGGGCGTTAATTAATGCATTGATATTTCCTTCCAACTTGTCGTCGTCAAGTCGCTTACCATCTTCTCAGTTGGAAAGATCCATTGCTATATATTATTGTGAGGTTTTTACACCTACATTTAAGTTTGTAGCTAGTTGCCTCGCGATTGGTGGAGTACTTGTGTTCCTTTCATATTAATTCATACGGTTCCACCTATCGCTCCTTTCTACTATTGATTTCTGTTTCTCCTGTTTAGGCCAAAGATGGAAGAATTCTCTTGTTCCATGGAAACCGTGGGCTCTGTCATGGTTCTTGGAGCAATATGCGACTATAAGGTCAATAGAGGACTCAATTTGTCCATAAGAGCTCTTTAGCTCTTTTCCATCTGCTGGTTAATTTAATCGACCATTTTATTTACTTTATTTGAAGTGACAACTTCATGCTAAATAGAGGATCCCGGTACCTGATCTCCTATATTGGATAGATTGATTTTAATTTGTTGTGGATTGATCTCTTCTCCAGCAATTACAACTCCTATGGACCTTCCGAAAGCACCTCTCCTTCTTCCTGTTGCATTTATTCTCAGTAGAAGATCTTCTAAGCAGTGATTGAGGATCTAACTTCTGAACATATCTGATCCAAAGTAGATAGTTAGATGCATGCCTTGATTTAGTTTTCTCTGTGAAAGCACCAAAATGTTAATCCAAAAATGGACCAGAAGCACCAACAATATTTAACATGACAAATAAAGTAGAGCAAAACACACTCCAAATTGCAGAAAAAATCGAATAACGTAGAGAAACACAAGATTTTTACAGTGTTCGACTGTTAACGAAGCCTATTTCCACTTTATAGATCTTATTGATAGATTGAATGTTGATCACAAGTTCAAGTGGTTTACAATTCTGATAATTGAATGAAGAAAGATCGGACCACCATTGATGGAGACAAATGGAAAGGTCTCAATTGTCCCATGGCAGCCATTGTGAGGAGAAAAAAGGTTGAAGAATTTTAGTAACAGAGTTTCCCCAGTGATCAGATTAGCCATCCACCTCCCTATTTAAGATAAGATGGTATTAATAGGATTTAGATAGCACTTGGATCAGAGCTAGAGTACCAAAAGCCTATAGTTAACCAAAGGAGGTGGTAAGTAAAGTTTGAGGTGATTTCGAACTAACTTTTGGGATCGATATGGATCCAATTGGATCAGATTAGTACTGATCCAGAATATTGTGCAATTTTTGCACAACTCCTTTTTTGCTGGCTTCTTTTTTTACATGCGATGTTCCTCATGTGATTTCATAGATTATTGACTTGTTTTGATAATGGTTCACCTATAAATTGATTGAATTGTAATTTGAATCGAATAAGTATTGACTTCCTCAACTCGGGTACTCCGAATGTTATCAAACTTGGTAGATAAATTTAGGAGATATGTAGAATATAATGCATATGGATTGGAGAATCCACAGGTCAAAAATTTGGATCAATACCGATGCAATTGGATTGGATCAGTGTCGATCCAAATACTTAGTGTATTTTTGTCCATAATCCCGAGGTTTCTTTGCCATGTATTTTTAGATCTTCCAGTCAATTTTCGAGTCCTTTTGGTGAATTTGAATGTTCTAACTCCATTTGAATTCTGTTGGGTTAAAAACCTGGTTAACATCAGTATCTGTGGTATGTAATGAAGGTTGCATAGCTATAAGGGCACCAGTACTTCTAGCTCCACCAGCTTTTAACTCCCCAAAGTTATGTCGGGATTCCTTTAGCCCCGACGAAAGCCATTCCAAGTTCTAAGGTTGTGCCATGACAACGATTAAGACATGAATTTTTGATATGGCTCTCGCTAGTATGATTTAAGGGATCTTTTCTTGTGGAGGATTGTCTTCTATCGTCTTAAAGGGGAGGTTTTGGCTTTGTGGGATACTATAGTAGAGGGAACCGACGAGCAAGCCATGCCTTGGACTAATTTTGAGTTTTGCCTCGTTTATTTTTATGGCCAAGAGGGGCACCTGATTTGAATGTTTCGTCCGTTAGAAGCAGGATAGCTTATCAGTGAAGGATCATGTTAACTAATCCAAATTTTTGTAGTTAAGGATTGAGATGGCCGGTACCCCATTGGTGTGGGCAAAGGGGTTTGCTTTGGGACTTAAAACAACAGTCGCAAATTCATAGCTTAGTCTTATCCCTATTTGAAGCCACACTATAAAGACTTATTGTGATGGCTCTCCTTTGTGAGAGTACCCAAGAGGAACCATAGGAGATAGCGAGAGTGGAAAGAAAACCGAAGCTCCAACTGAAGCACAAAGACATGATACAAGGGAAGATCAAGTTTATGCAAAGAAGAAAGCTGGCTTAGTATGTCAATATAGCATATATTGAGATTTCGCCATAAGATATCATCTACCTAAAGAGAAGCGTAAGTGCTTCCATTGCTAAGTACTTGGAAGATAGGCTAAACTTTACACTCGCCATTGTAGATGAATTCTTCTTTCAAGCTAACTTAGTATAAATAACCTTAGTATTAAACTAAGGTAAAACGACCAAGCAAACTGCCGTTCAAACTTGATGCTCGAGCATATGGATTTAGTGGGGTCGATTGGTGACTTGGATACGGTATCTAGGTAAAATTTGGTAGTCGTCCAGTAATGGAAAAGACTGGCCTGGTGACTTACACATTTTGCGTAGAATCGCTCATATTGGAATTGTTTGTCCTTATGTTAGTAAACCTTAGGTGATGATCTCGTGTGCTTAAAGGAATATTTTCTAAAGATTAATCCATTCACGTACCAGTTCCTAATCGCCAGTTTGAGCACAAGGTTTCTAGGTGATTCACTAGTTAGGCAAGGGTTTTTCACTCGATTCTTAAAGGTGAGCACTTGAGTCGGATTCCTGAGGCGACTTAGAGATTTTTTGAAGTGTGACTCTAGTTGTGCAAGGAAATTTCTGTGGTCCAACCAAGAAACTGAACTAGAGTTCGCATGAGAGGAGTTAAGTGGCCAATCGTAGTTTAATAATGAAATTGTGTGAGCGAACAAAGGATTAGATTGGGTGCATATATTATTTTCAATGATCTTTATTCATTGTAAAACTATTTATAATATAGTATAGTTTAGAATTCTTATGATTGCTTGGGGTAGGACTCCTTGACTAGTTTTATGGCGATTTAGATAACCTTCCAAGTGGCGATATGATACTTGCCTATGCGAGCGTCGTAGTACACTTAGTATAGTATCCTTATCAATGTTGGGCAATTGAGATGAGTGTGGACCCAAGAGAACCCACGCACTTATCGATCATCGTTAAAAAATGATTTAATCAGTATAATTTTCTCTTTTGGAAAATGTGTTCTGTTCAGAAGGATGAGGAATTAAGACTTAGTTCATTGGATTTTATTTAAGAGTTTGGAACGATGATTCTGCATATTGTATAAGTTTTTCTTTTCATAACGGAAGGAATATTAGTCTTTCATCTATTATACTCAGGAAAGTAGTTACACCACTTAAGCATTTTTTCCATTTTGGATGTTGGACAGACTCACTGGAGTTTATAGTTTTCCATTCATGCTTCAACTATTGTCGGACATCATGTATGTTGTTATAGACTCGGCGGTATGTTTCATTGTTTTGTATACTTGTTGTTTATTGTTGCTTACTATTATTTGATTGTTGCTTGTTTTTGCTTGCTATTGTTTGTATGTTGATTGCATAGTGATTGTTTATTTTTGATCTTTGATGGTTGCTGCTGCTTGTTATTGGTTGTTATTGCCTATGTTTCCTTGCTGCTATTGAATATTGTTTATTGTTGTCTGACTTTTTTGTTGGCTGATTTTCATTATTATTGATTTTTTTGCTTTCCTCCATGTTTGATACTTTGTATGTTAGTTATATTGCCTATCATTGTTTGCTATTGTTGGATATTTGCTTGCTCTTTATTGTTGTTAATTATTATATATAGATTGATGCTTTTTTTGTATTTAATTGCTTGTGTGATAGTTACAACCTCATAACTAAAATATATTCAGAGAGTGATAGAAATAGCCATTTGAAATAGATCACATATTGTGACAACTTGCACCCCTTGACACACTAATCTAAAACACAGTGCGACTTTCAGACTCTCGTCGTGTCGAGAAATGTGAACGGTAATGTTTTTGTAACATTACAGAGACTAATACAAGCAGTGATAATCTAAGATAAACTACACTTTTAAAACTTACAGTGGAAGGAACAAGATATCTAACACGCAAAATATATCCATCTTAGAAAATATCCAAATCATAGTCTCAGAAAATCAGTACCTAGTCTAATACAGAGCACATAGAAATTATCGCCTAAGTCTAATAAAAGAGATAAAATGTACTGATAAGATAGATAAATACATGGAGACAAAATATGGTAAAAACAATTTCCAATGGTAAGCTCGACTCTGCATGTATCAAAAAGGGAAGATAACCTACTTCCATGTCAACTTGTGGTAGGGAAAAAGAAGGGAAAATAATGGATCAGACAATAGTTTGGTGAATGAGTAGTAGTTTAGTAGTTGATGTTCATGTGCAGTTACTTTAAATGCTACTCTAGATGACAAAGGTTGTGATACATGTATTCGTGAATTTCTAAGGTCCAATACCTAAGGGTTCTTGTCTAATACATACCCACATTACAATTTACGTAGGCTATCATAAGAATTGAACTACGGACCGGACCTCAAATTAATGATCGACCCTCACCCCTAGAGCTAATTAATATGTAGAACAGCGCCCGCTTGGCTACTAACAATGGAAACATAGCCCAAAGGCTGCTGTGGGGATACATTCCCATTACTACCCCTGTCACTAGGTTACAAGGAAACTGATTTTTTTTCCTAAATGTGAATAACCATTTCTCGGTATGCCTAGAAAGGAAGAACCCGAAATGATGACTCGTTGGCATGTTTCATCCTCCACACGCTTCCACCTCTCGATCGCAGTATTGGCCTCTTATAGCATATGTCGGGATCCTCTATCTGACCTGTAGCACATCACGTTAGAAATCGGGCGTACTAGGATTCCCGTTATACCAGGCCCACTACATCAGGAATCATCGTCAATGCGGTGCATCCACCGTGGAACCTCTTATGAGTGTCATTTATGAAAATACAACCCTCCTAATCGGTTATTCGATCCCAAATTTGGATAAGAACATTTACCCAACACCATAATGACCTAGAGTCCTATCATATTTAATTAGCTTCCCGACTACTTCTAACATACATCCAAATGCCTTTGAATAAGCCTATAAGCAAAAATCATTTATGTTAATTTTTGTTTTTAAATTTGGGCCTTAGCCGATGTTCAGATTCTCCATTTTATAGTCTTACCTGTCAATCGCTAACTCTAATCGGTCAATCGCTACCGGTCGACCGCCAAGGATCAGGGATCGACTGGACATAGGTAAAAATTTAGGGTATGTTACTTTTTTCGATGTCGATTTAAATTTATTTAATTTTAGTCGTCGATTTTAATTTCTAGTGAACCCGAAGTGCTAACTTGATCAGTGTGTATTTTTTTAATTCCAATATTAATTTATTCAATTTAAGGTTTATAGATTTAGAGATGATTTACTTTAGGGCTTGCAGTTTAAATAGAAAGAAAGTGCGAAGTTACAATTTAGGTTCAACAATTTACAGTTCTTTCAATTCCTTTATTAAATGGCAGGTTTCAATTTAAGGGTTCTAGCATCATCTTAGATCATAGAAAATAGATCAATTTTAACTATAAATAATTAAGTAAATAAAATTGCTCCTACTCATCTCAAGCCAAATCTCTACCTATTTTCCTTGCTTGAAAATCGTGCGTCCATACGCTAGCTCCGCTTGCTCCCTCAAGATCAAATTAACTGCGTTTTCTAGGTTGATTATTTTGATTTTTAAAGAATTTTAGGTTTAAAGGTGAGAAGAGAATTGGGTAGAGTTTCGGTGCAATAAAATGTTATGTGAATTTTAGTGTTAGGTGAAGTTTGAATTTATAGGCATTGACAGATAGTTTAGGACATTTGAATTAGCTTGGAGAATATTCAAGATTATCAGCTACGGACACCTCAACTTTGCCACAAAGCAATAAATCTCGATCGTTGTCACATGTCATGAAAGGCTCAGTTTTAAGCAGCCTAGGGTCGACAATCTTGGCACCTAGGTCGATCACTATCAGTCGACCACAGACCATCTTAGGTCAACCGGCCACGGTGTATTTTTCTGGTGTCACTACAACAAAACATGTTATTAATAACGCCATTCAATAGCTCCTTATTCAAAAGCGTTATTGATTACATTTAATTATTTATTTTCCTTACTAGTTTAACACATACTCAGTTCACGTAACGCCCCAAAACAAAATTACCCCTCCCAAAATTTTCATTTCCCTCTCAAAGCACTTAATCGTTCTCGTCTTCCTCCCAAAACCCTAAATTTTCGTCTCCCTCCTCATCGCTCGCCATCGCTCTTAAGCTGTTCCGATCTTCACTCATTGCTCATCACTCATCGCTCGCCATCGCCACCTCCGATCTCCGCTCATCGCTCTTCAGCTGTTACCAAGTCTAAGTGTCCAGAACCCCCAAATTATCTGCTTGGATTTCTAGGTTATGTTTATTAACTGTTTTAATTCGACTTTATCATTTTGTTATGATTATATTTGCGTTCAAATTCGTTAGGAACTATTTTATTTCTAGGTAAGTTCAAATTTGTCATAAAACAAACAGGGGATTCTGATTTGGATTTCACTCGGTTGAAATATTAATCGTGGTCCAATGCTAAAAAAAACTGGGTTAATACCCACAAATAGATAAATTTCTTTACATCCACAGATTTTTCTTCTGCTGTTTTAGTGTATTTCATGTTTAAAGGTATACCGAAATTATAAAAGTTGGGTAGTCTTTTCAGTTTCATCTTAAAGCATAAGAAGATTGTTAAATGTGCACCAATTTTTTTTTTATGCACTAACGTTATAATGGAAGGAAAAAGAAAGGTGAAAAGATAAGAATTTTTTAGCGTGCATTCAAAATAACTGATATAAATATCACAACCTCCACATAAACAGCAAATAATTTCAATTTAATTGAACCTCGCTTTATATAGTTAGTGTTTTACCAACTGATGTCGATATCAAACTACACATTGTTTAATCAGCCAAACCTACTCAATTTTGGCATAATTTTATCTAGTGATATAGTCAACCACTATTAATAGGGACCTTACTACCCAAAAGCTAATAATCAAGCTGTCAAACGTATCAAACTTAGACATTAGCATCTAATCATGCTCTTCTGACTGGTTATCAGCAGTTCTATAATTTTAGTATAATGAAAAGTGTACTTTGACCATCAAGATTCTACTTATATTCACAATGTACACATTCAATATTTTGGCATATGAGTATTTTCAAGACATGCTTAGAAAACATTTTTTTTAAAATACATAAAATCATTCCTGCTAAACTACAATTGTGTAAAATAACATCAATTTCTAGATACTGATATTTAATATTACCATGAAATTTCTATGCTTTTGTACAGTCAACTGGCATATTTATTCGTTGGTAAGTTTAAAACTAAAAGAGCTAGAAGATATGTAAAACTTCGGCTCCAGCGACATCTTTGAACATATAGATTGTATAATACCAAGCACGTAGCAGCCTTGATTATTTATATGACGATTTTGTCTTCTCTGTAGTGGGCAACTATCTTTTAGATTGCCTGAAAACGATTAGACAAAAAAAGAAGAGAATTTGGTAAACTACATAATTCCAAACTGAAACCTGCATTTTGAAAATATTCGCATGTGATCGAATTTGGTTGGAGTAATGACTCTGGCATAGAAATTGGGATTCGCATGTCATAGACCGTGGAGACTGAACCTATGATCTGTTTTGTGAATGAATATAGATGTTAACACAGGTGCGTTTACAAAAAATAATCTCAATTTCGTAAAATCTGAATTATAAGTTTTAATACAGGTGCGTTTACATCAATCATAGATGTTGTCACTATGGTATAAGGCCTAAATGATATTGATGAGGCATAGTTGAATAGCATAAAAATTGGGAAGATTCCTAAATTTTATGCTATTTAGCTCTTGCCTTATCAATATCATAGGTAATCTGAAGATTGTGGACTTTGGTTAAGTGCCTTTACTGGGCTGGATGTGTTGCTTCACCCTACGTGTGGGACTCTGGCTCATGCTGTGATGGCGCAAAGGTAACCTAAATTATCATCACGCAAAGGTAACTAATAATATTATTAACTGTAAGTCTCATCAATAACTGTAAGTCTCATATTTTACAGTTCTAGTATTATCTATGTATAATTTCATTACTTGTATTACTCGCTTACGTACTAATTTAATCTGTTAGCATGTAGTGACTTTACATTGCATTGAAGTGGTGCACACAACATACAAAATCTGCACATAATGTCATGCCTGAGTGATTGTCAATGCAAATTGTCATGACGAATAATAAAGTAAGTATAACAAGTGTACTTAATTTGTACATTTAAGTTTAGTGCTAGTTACTTCCGGAGGAAGGGGTAAACAAGTAGAATTAGTCCTGTTTTAGATATATTTTTGGCTGTCCCAGAGGATTTAAATACAGTATTTTATTTATTTTTCAGTAGCATAGTCCTAAATCTAGCAACTAATTTGAGTCTTGACAATAGCGACACAAATATGCCTATATATTCACTTGTGCCTCTCCAGAGCTCATAGCCCAGTACTGCAAATGTTTTCAAGTATTTGAGAAGTAGGGGTGTAATATGAGACCAAACATTGGACTATCCCTGATTTACTTTGAGGAAATATATCAATACATTCATTCATAAATTCTGGTAACCTCACTTTGAGGAAAACTCACTCACTAGAACTTTACGATTTATTTCCAGCTTTCTGTAGTAATTAGAACAAATATCAAAATTGTAAATTTTAAGTTATCTATTTATTTGAGGTTGTTTATCATCATAGATTAACTCTTCACTTATGGCACATACATCAAAGTATGAAAGTATGATGCATTTTATTTTAACTAAAATATATGGCCAGTGGCAACAGTGAATAAAGAAATGCATTGGGCACTGTTGAAGTGGTTGGGAGAAGTGGTGAAGAAGTTGTCATAGGATGGAGTATTGGGGGTGTGCACTGTAAAGGAGGAAGTGGAATTGTATGGTAGTATGTATGGTGATATGCAAGTGAAATGGTGCAGAGAATAGAGGCAGCAGGGGGTTGATGAATGCAATGAAAGTTGGAGGAAGTTTGAGAAGTACTTGTTAGCAGAGGAAAAGTGGCTCATTAGTTGATGGATGCAGTGAAAAGGAGGGTGACAATCGGGTAGAAGGAAGCAGAGGAATGTTAGCGGATGGATAATAAATTTTTGTTGGTGTAGATTGGAGATGAAGAGGCAGTGGAAAATTGCAGAAAGAAGATGCCTTGTCAGTTTGATGAAGAGGATGGTATTGAGGAGGTAATATCACTGTGCAGTGAAGTTAGGTGATGGTAGATGTGTTGACAGTTTGCACGGCAACAGACAGATGTGAATTGAAATGGAAGTAGATGCAGATGAAGGCAGTATGACAGTGGTATATGACTGTAGGTGAGGGGAGTGATGCAAATGTATTGACAGAGGAGAATATGGCAGAGAAGTAGTAATGCAACAATGTATTGTTTTTTTATTGTAAATGTAAATGCAGTGCAAGTTATAAACTTGTAAGAAAAATGAAATGCAAGTTGAAAAAGGGAATAAAATATTGTCATTTTTGTTTGATTTAGTTGAAAAAGAGTATATTGTTTACTATGATTTAGTTTGATTGCTATTATTAAAATGTAATATATAGGCATAGCTCTTGACAAGTGTATCTACGATTTTTATAGCGGCATATATGAGATATTATAGCGGCTATAATGAGATATTGAATTAACGTACCATAGCGGCGAATTTGCATTATAAAACTAAGCTCAACCACAGCGGCATATTTTGTGTTATAAATATTCAACATTTTTTTATAACATGTCGATATGCAGCGCTTATCAAACCGTTATGGTTGTGATTAATAGCGGCTATATGCCGCTATAAAAGACACTTTTTGTTGTAATGTGTTTTATTTTTAAATTTCTATTCTCTGTTCAATCCTTCCAATGTCCATAACTTCTCCATACTAACTCCGATGTTAAAGTGTTATAGAAAATCATCCAAAAAATCGTCCAAAAAACCGCTACAATGCCATAGCGCAAGTTTCGTAGCTAATTTCGGGTGTTTATGAAAATTTTGTTTTTAGTCTTGATTTATTTACATTTAATTTTGTTATTAAATTTTCATTAAATGTTCAGGGTGTTACATTCTCACCCCCTTAAAAGGATTTAGTCCCTGAATGGTGGTGCTACAAATATTAGTAACTTTAACTGTAAGCCCAAAGGCCTTTTCAGTCCCATTCCAAAATTTTAATGCAACTAATATTAATGGTGCAAGAGAAAGCATCAAAATAAATAAATACCCTTTATTGGTGATTAGGCAAATGCAAACCATTTAATATCTTCAAAATAGGCAGGCCAGTGTCCTTTAATACCTAACCCGTTTTCAAATTCTAACATAACTATCGTTAACTATGAAAGAGAGAGAACCTCCAAACAACTTAATACTTCTTTCATAGGTAGTCTCTAACAGCTTAAGACTTATAAAATAAGGAGGTTCCCATCATTCAAGACCTAACCCAAGGCAGGTCCTTACATGGTTCTTACAAGCTAACAACATCAGAAAATCCCATCATGTCACATAATACTTCTCTTAAAAGAGGCAAACCTTACCACGACTGCTTGACAACTCTAACCCGAAGCGTACCCCTTCAAAAGATTTCACCTATGGTATCCAAATGCGCAACTTATAAACCATAACCCACTCGATATGTCTCAACTAGTCGGTTCATTCGTAGGTACATGTAGCTAGATTGACTGGGCATGTTTACACTATAGACTTGTGAATAACCTCACGTCCACTGTGGTAATTTTTTGTAGACGATGTCCCATATTATTCCGCAAAGCCACACTGTTGGTAGCCAGATTTAACTATGCAGATATCCATGTAGCTTTGTACTAGTCTCGCATCCTTATAACTTATTCATACCTTATATGTATACCAAATATGTACAAATATCATCCTACATGATTAACAATTGAGGCCATATAAGTTATCCCCTTATTATACCTCTAATTAGGGATTAACTCCCGAATTAACACTAACTTTCTTTCTACAAATTAATATTACCTGACTATTCTAGTAATGCAAATTATCATGCTTAATACGCTCTAATCAATTCGCTATTAGTTTTAATAGTCAATACATTAATATTATATACATATATTTTCACATGCGGAATTTAAGGTTTAATTATTATGCTATAATAATTCGCTTACTAGGTATTTTGAAATAACAATCTCATACAAATCTATAATTCTAACAAGAATTGCTACTACCATAGCCAAATAAATTAGATTCGCACAAATGTGGAAGGCCTATAACTTATTACATATCAATAAATTAGAATCACTTCTCTATTTTAAAGAACAATTCTTTACAAATTAGATCGTCTATGTTCAATTCAACCTTTATATACGTCATTTTGAAGCGAGAAAAGTGTTCCTTATTTATTTAAGTGCTAGAATAGGCAGTATGAACTACAAAAAATTCAATTCATACTTCGCACATCATTTTTAATTTATTTTCTTTTGAAACCTTTGAGTCCAATTTGTGTGTATGTGTGTGTGTGTGAGTGTGTGTATAAAGGTGAACTATATACAACAAAGTGGATTGTATATAGAAATTAGATCTTGAATTAAAAAAATAGAAAGGAATAGAATCAAAAATTAAAATAATTAAACGTCTAAACCTCTTACCTAAAAATCCTAACTGATTTTGGAATCTAAAGAGGAAGATAAGATCTGAAGTATACCGCTACTAATTCTCTATTTGATCTCTCCCTTTTTTGAATATACAACAAACTAAATTTTTTTTGTGCATGTTAGATTTCAGAAATTAGAATATAAGGAGAAAAAGGATTAATTTAAATTAAAGATTAGAGATTAGAATTACTTACCGGAAGGTTTAATGTTTTTGGAAACTAAGGGTAAAAATTTTGATAGATTTTCGACGTTGCTTACAATATTTTATAAAGGAAAAGTGAGGGGTATAGGAGTCTATTTATATAGTTGAGAAGGAACTAGAATCGTCGAATCAAAATAATCAGATACGGATGGCTAAAAATGAATAAACCCTCGCCACGACCATCAAGTAGCAGTCGACCGCTCCCCACTCTTATGACCATATTTATTTGTTTATGTTCTTATTATTTATTACTTAATTTAATTATACGATGTACCCAATTAATGATACCTTAACCTATGTTAACTCAAATTTCCAACTTTAATCTCAACTAATATTTTAAAATTAAAAATTCAAACTTTAATTTCAAGCTCAAATATTTAAATTCTAAAACTTTAAACATGCATAACTTCTCCGTTTGAACTCCGATTTCAACATATTATATATGGAAATTGACCAGAAAATCACCGTTTGGACACAATGGCGTAACTTTCATGACCAAATTTGGCAATTTTCAAAATTGAATTTTTATCTTTATTTTAGGTACTTAATTTCTTATTAAACTTTATGGGGTGTTACATTCTCCCCCTCCCCCTCCTTAGAAAGGATTTCGCCCCTAAAATCACCAAGGGAGGATAGTGTAACGAGCACTTAACAACTATGTTATACAACCAATTATTTACAATAATATACACAACCATCTACTCAACCAAAAATGCAATGTGATTATGGACACAAACATACTATAGGCAAGCTCAATCCAAGTGCGAATGCAAGGTCATGATATATAGGCATGTATGCAAGCATCCTAAATATACAAAAAATTCTACATAAGTGAAAAACTAATAGTAAAAAGTGTGGCAAACATCTCCTTTCATCTAATCTAGCAACCAAAATGCAAAAAAAACCTATATTTTTGAGGAGAAACGTTTACTAAAGAAATGCTCGAGATAGAAACATTTTCTTTTCTTCAGTTTCCCATGTGCTTTCCATGGGTTATCTACCCATCTACCCAAACCAACCTAATTTTCTTTATTAAGAAGCCTTTTAGTACCATGCTCCATAATGAATTTGGTGGCACAGCAGCGATAAGCTCCATTTCAACATTAATTAACTGATCCGCTCTATTACAAATGCAATATCATGCTCACATTTCCTCGAATGTAGAACATGAATGACGTCATGGACTCCTGCTAACTAGTTTGAAAGCTCCACTTAATAACTAAGCTTCCCTCACTCTCTCTAAAATCAAAAAAGGCCCAATGAACCTTGGTGCCAGCTTCTCAGATGTACTAAACCACATAACCTCTTTATGAACGAAAACCTTAGCAAATATCATGTCCCTAATTAAAATCTCCAATCCCTTCCTTCGTCTATCAGCGTAGGACCCCTAACGGTCCAGTATGGTCTTCATTTTCCATCTAAACACTTATACCCTTTCCAAGGTCCTCAAAAATCCATGAAGTAAGCTCTCAACAGATTTTTTATAAATTTTTGTACACCCTTTTCGTCTATCATCGGTCTACGGTTGGTAAATAAATGGCATGAAGATCCAATGCCATTTCCGAAGCAGATTATAAACTCCAAAATTCCTTAGCAAACAAAGGGTCTATATCACTAATAATGCTAACTAGAACTCCACGTAGTTTCACTACTTCCTTAACATAACCCACGCTAGAGATATTGTAGTCCTATTATTTACAGTTAGAGTAAAATAAGCCAATTTACGATAAACTAAATAACATCATGCTCGTCGACGGAAATTCTATCGGTTTAGAAAACCGTCGAGCGAATTTAAATTAAAAATAACCGCAAGCGCACGGTGTACGAATGTAGCACGTGGCGAATACGGGTCGATCCGCAGGGAATTGATGATTTTAAAAATTTCTATTCAATCAAATTATACTAAAGTCGAGTGAAATTGTTGGATAGAACTAAAATGAAGCTAAACTAGAATTGAAATGTGGTTAGTAAACTATTGAACTAGAGAACAATTTAGAGGCAAATCCACTCTCATATTTTTGTAAATCAACAAACACATAATTTATGATCTCTAACTTTGATATTAAGTGAAATAATCATTGCATTTATCATAAGTATGGTTTGTTTATGTTATTAGTTAACATAACTCAAACCATCAAACTATAATACAACAATTATACCACTTACAATTCTCATGAAAAAGAAGCCAAAGCAAAAACTATTTTAAGTATGATCTATTTACTATTGTAACTAGTAACATAGATCATCAAATTTCATTTTTACTTTCATTTCATAATCAAAAATTAATTAGCAAAAGTTGATGTAAATTGTGTTTATGTTGAGTAAGAATAGCTCATTTGCAAAAGCAATATAAGCTATCAAACCCACTTGTATAAACTTACATCAAAATTCACATTCATGAAGCATAAACAAAGAGATCATAAATCATAAAAAATGTTGAAATTACGTAAAGTTAGAGAGCTTCATCACCCCTAAATTGAAGGGGTTTAGCTACTCATTTGTGGCATTGAAGCATCACAAGTAAGTTTCAACATTAAAGAAAAGAAAATAGAAAATAAGCAAAGAAAGCAAAAGAGATCCTTACGTTCGAGCATTTGGTCGATAAATGGAAGAGGAAAATGATCCTTACGTGTTGCGGCATTTAGTTTTTGATAGTCAATGCAAACACGCCAACCCGTTTGAGTACGAGTTGGAATAAGTTCGTTAGCGTCGTTTTTTATAACAGTAAGTCCGGACTTTTTAGGCACGACATGAATTGGGCTAACCCATGGGCTATCGGAGATGGGGTATATGATACCGTTATCGAGGAGCTTAAGAATTTCGTCACGAACCACATCTTTCATTTTTGGGTTAAGCCTCCGTTGTGCATCACGAGTGGGTTTGGCTTCATCAATCAAATGAATGCGATGTTGGACAATAGCAGGGCTAATTCCCTTAATATCAGTAATGGACCACCCAATTGCTTCTCTATTTTTCAAAAGAATAGAGAGAAGAGAAGCTTCTTGGTCAAGAGAAAGATTGTTAGAAATGATGACAGGACAAGTTTCGTTTTCACCTAAGTATGCATACTTAAGGTGAGCGGGAAGTGGTTTGAGGTCCAATTTCGGGAGTTTTTCGATTGCAGAATTGGGTTGAGATTCGGACTCAACTTGAAGCGATTCAAAGGGAAGAGTGTGTTCGATCTCGTTGGGGACTTCATGAAACAATTTTTCGTACTCGGCCTCGCGTTCATCGTTAAGATCAAATGTTTCGTTTTCAAAGTTTTCATGAATGGCACTAACTTCTAATGTTTGGTCACGAAGTTCGTTCGAGTGGCTTTCAAGATTGAAAATGTTAAGGTCCAAAGTCATGTTTCCAAAAGAGATTTTCATCGAACCGTTACGACAATTGATTAAGGAGTTTGAGGTGGCTAAGAATGGTCGGCCTAAAATCAATGGGATTTGACTCGTAGGGTTTGTCACGGGTTGTGTTTCGAGAACGATAAAATCAACGGGGAATATGAATTGCCCTACTCGAATGAGCACGTCTTCGATTTCTCCCACGGGCTTCTTAATGGAACGATCGGCAAATTGAAGCGTAACTTTCGTGGGTTTGAGCTCACCTAAGCCTAATTGTTCGTACACGGAGTATGGAATCAAGTTGACACTCGCGCCTAAGTCTATTAAACATTTGTTAATCGTCTTTTCTCCAATTGTACACGAAATCGTAGGGCAGCCAGGATCTTTGTATTTAACGGGTATGGATTGGGACAAGACTTCACTCAAACTAGCGGCTAAGAAGACTTTTTTGGGCACTTGAGTGTGTCGCTTTTGGGTGCACAAGTCTTTAAGAAATTTCGCGTAAGTGGGGACTTGCTGAACGATGTCAAGAAGAGGAATGTTAACTTTGACTTGTTTAAAAATTTCCAACATCTTTTCCATTTGGTCCGAGTGTTTCTTTGGTCGAAGACGATGTGGAAATGGAACATGATACTCGGTAGGCGGGTCTACTCGAGTAGAAGAAGAAGAATTTTGATTGTCGTTCGATTCGACGTTTGGCTCCACGTTCTGTTCTGAGTCGTTCGTCGTTTTAGAAGTATCGAGAAAAGTTCCCAGTGAATCATTTGGATTAAAGACTTGATTATCGATTTGTTTACCAGAACGGAGAGTTGTGATAGCATTCAACTGGGTGACATTGCTATCTTGAACAACATGGGCTTGATTTGAATTTGCGTTTTGATTTCTGGGATTTGGAAGGGGCTGGCTTGGGAATGTTCCTCGTTCACGTTCACTTACAGACGTGGCTAATTGACTCATTTGCATTTCGAGTTTCGCAATCGATTGGTTTGTGTTTTGCATATATGAAGTCAATAAATTTTGCAAATTGCCGTTTGATTGAAGGCTTTGAGTAGTTGCCTTAGCCAACTTTTCAAGAGTTTTCTCAAGCGAAGTTAAACGTTTATCGTCTTGTGGAGGATGAGTAGAATTTGGTGGAAAATTTGGTTGTTGCGGTTGATTATGAGACGGGCCCGCAAAGTTTGGTTGAAAATTATTGGACTGAAAGGGAGGATTCGAAGCATTATTCGGAAATGCTTGAAAATTGGGACGAATCGTATTTGTGTTGGGATTGTTTTGGTTCCACGCAAAATTCGGATGATTTCTCCATCCAGGGTTGTACGTTGGAGAAAACGGGTCGTTTTTGGTTTTATTGAAAGCATTGATTTGTTCGACGGAATTGGGACACTGATTGGCTATATGATTAGGATCGTTGCATTTATAACACATTGGTTGGGAAGCTTGGTTCGTTTGATTCGATGAGAAAACGTTATCGAATTTTTTAATCATTGCGTCGATCTTAGCTTCCAAAGCAAAAGAAGATCCCCTCGAGTGTGCACTCGATCATGAGTAGATTGATTTTTCGTTCGAGCGTTCCCATTGGGACGACTTTTCAGCGAGGTTTTCAAGAAATTGCCAAGCATCGTCATGATGTTGGGCAAGAAAATTGCCTTGGCACATTGATTCGAGCATGGTTCGTGAGCTGTTTTCGAGTCCATCATATAAGATTTGGCAAATCGTCCATTTTTCAAAGTTATGGTGTGGACATTTTATCAAAAGCTCTTTGAATCTTTCAAAATATTTTCCAAATGGTTCACCCTTGAATTGATGAAAATTTACAATTTCGTTTCGAATTCTACTTGTTTTTTCTAAGGGGTAGAACTTTTTTAAGAAAGCTTTTACAAATTCTTCCCACGTTTTAATTGAGTTCGAAGGTAAGCTGTACAACCATTTTTCAGCGTAATCCGTAAGAGCAAATGGGATTAATCGAAGTTTGATTCCGTCATCAGAAAGTTGTTGAAGTTTAATGGTTGCACAAACTTGTTCGAATTTAGTCAAAAAGATGTATGGGTCATCGTGTTCGAAATTGCCAAATTTTGGAAGCGTGGCAATATGGTTCGAATGGATTTCGAAATGGTTACCCGTAAGGGCGGGTAATGTGATGAAAGATGGAATAGAAACTCTATCGGGAAAGATTCTATCCATAAGAGTTCGAGGGGCGTTTTCGTTCGCCATTTCGGTAGGATTGTCTGTTCGAGTTAAACGGTTTGTAGAAGGGTCACGAATCCAAGTATTCGTTGTTGTGTCACGAGTCCAAGTACTCATGCACAAGTGAAAGTCGAGAGGAGAAAGAAATTAGAAACGAGTTTGGAGAATGAAAGAAGATTTGAAAATGTTTTTTTTTTGTTTTTTTTTTGTTTTTTTTTTGAAGGGAAAAAAAAACTATTTACCAAGTGAAGTTTTATTTCAAAAGAAAAGTTTGATTTTTGAATTTTCAAATTTTTTTTTTTTGAAAAGATTTTACAAATTTTTTTAAATTTTTTTTTTTGAGTTTTTTTTAAATATGCATGAACTAATGCAACTAAATGAATGCAAAGGACTTAATTACAGTTTTCTGTCCTTAGTAGCTCCTAACCCAAAATTGTATAATCACACTTTGTCTTAAATCAACAAAAATATTTCTCAGCCAGGTAACGGACAGGGGTTATCGGTGCACCACGAATCACCGTAGCAATGCAACCGAAGGTTTAAGTACCTTCAGAGGAACAACCAGCATAATATTTACGAATCACCGTAATTTTTATAACTGGTTATTACTCTGCCGTAGCCTAGACACCAAGAAATAAAATCGTTTAAGTAAAACAATTGTGAAGATACAATTAAGCCCTAAGTGAGCTCGTGAGACCCTTAGGTCCAACGTCTAACCTTTATTATTAGTCAAATTCTACGATGAAATGCGTTTGTGGGCTAAGGAAAGGGTGATGAAATCCCTCACCTTATGTGAATTGGGGTATTGCCCTTAGAAAAGAAAAACAAGATGAGATGAATGCAAAGCAGAAATTAAACGTGAAATTACAATGCAACTAAAATGAAGTTTGTTTTTGTTTTTGGATTTTTTTGAAATTTTTTTTTTGTTATATATAAATGCAAATGCAAGCAACCAACAATGCACTAGAGATGAAAGCACAATACCAGAGCGTGCAGATTATTAGCAAAAAAAAATTTTTTTTTTAGCGGCGATTTTAGTAAAGCAAAGCAATTATTTTTCCTTTTGGCAAGCAATTCCTTGTAATTTTCTGCTTTGACGACCTGAAATGAAAAACAAGATATATTCAACAATTTTTATTGTTATTTTTTTTTGTATGTTTATCAAAGATGAAAAACAAAATAAGCGAAAAAGAAAACAATTGAAAAATAAAATAAATGAAAAATGAAAATTAAACAAACTTGAACTTGTTTTTTTTTTTTGAATTTTTTTTTTTGGAGAGGAAATTTAAAAGTAGGGTTTTACTTAAAAAAAAAAAATTTTTTTTTTTTGATAATAATGGAGCTTAAAACAACAAAACCTAACAAATTATTATTATTTTATTATTGAGAATAAAACAAGACAAAAATTGAAATAACTTTTTTTTTGGAAGAAGAATTAACCGAAAAAAAAAAACTTAAACAAACTAAAAAAGGAAAAATAAAACCAAGTGGAAGATTAATAACTAAAACAGCCCGACCCAATTTGTTAATGCGCGAAACCGTATCCCACACAAAACCTAAACCACCCTTTCGTTTAAACAAAATCCTAAAACACAGATAAGAAGAAAAAAAAAGTATTAAATCGAAATCTTCATATTCATGAAGGATTGATTGGAGGAGATCAATTTGGGGCGAGGCGGTCAGAGTGGTTTTGACGCGATGTGGTTCCAGGCGAGGGGGTTCCGTATCTAATTTGGGGTTGATTGTAGTAGGCGATTGATCGAGGGATGTGGCTGTTCACGGCAATGGTTTGAGCGATTCGCGCTTGTGTTCTGGAGGGCGACTTAGGGAGTTTCAGTTGAAATGGAATTTGACTGTTCTGGTGATGGGCGTAACCTTTTCGATTTGGTCGTGGTGGTGGAATTGAGCGTGTCAAGAGGCAATCAGCTGATGATTTTAGGGATTGTGGCAGTTGCAGTTGAGACAGAGGGGGATTATGATGCAGATTTCAGGTGATAGCGGTTGTCAGCAGTCAGGTGATGGAGTTTTGATGCAAGGGGTTGTGATTTTTTTTTTTTTTTTGGAGTGATGCTTGCTGTGGTTAGTATGGCAGTGAGGCAAAGGAGGACATGATGTTGACAGTGGAGTTTTGTTGAAGAGTGAAGTGTGGGATGATCGAGGCAGTTAGTGATGTTTGAAAGGCAGTGGATGCTTGATGTTGGCTGAGCAGTGTGGGTGGTGATTGTTTGTGGTCAGGCAGAGATGGTATTTGGCAGCAAGCAGATGAAAAGTGGAGATGTCTTGATGGTCAGGGAGGAAGTAATTGACTAACAGTGTTTGTTGAAATGAAGTGATGCCGATGTGGTGATTGAAGAGGATGTTAACTAAAGTCTAGTGGGGTGTTTCAGATAGTTTAGAATTGTTGAGGTATTGTGGTTCTGGTGTTCGAACGAGGCAGGCGTATGATGAAGGAAAATGAAGGAACTGTAGAGATTGTGGTTCTGGGTTCGGGTAGCTTGTATGTGCAGAAGTATGAAGTTGTATTTGGATGTGAGGTTGTATGCGAATGTTGTTTGGCAAGTGGAATGTAATAAATGTGATTGTGATTGTAATTAAAGTGTGGATTGTATTTGACAGTAGTGGATTCGATTGTGTTTTTTTTTTTGATTGTTTTTGAACTTCTTGGTTCTGGTGGGATGATGTTATGGGGAAGGAGACAATTGTGAAGGCCGTGGTCTTTGGGTGTAGTGACTTTCAGGAAGATGGTTCGTGATTGGTGGATAAGGAAGCAGAATTGGAGGTGCTGGAAATTGGTGGTTGTATGTGTATGTATGGGAAATGAAAGGCAAGAAAGGTGATGCACTGAATTGTGTGCTTTGGAGGAAATTGTAGACGTGAAGAGAAGTGGCAGTGTCTATGGGGTGGTGGATGAGATAGTGATTGCAGGAAAGTGGCAAGTTTGATGGTGGTGATACTTGTATGGTGTCAATGTGGTAGAGGAGGACTGGGTCACTGGATGGCAGAATTGAACAAGGCAGAGGGGGATGGTGTGGAATGGTTTGCACTGAATGAAGGAGTTGTGCAGGTTGTTTGATGGACAGTAGTTTGTAATTGAAATGATATGCAGGCTTGTTGGTACGGGGATATGAACTATGAATGAGAACAGAGACTGCTACAGAGAATGTAAACCGTGAAGAAAAATGGAATGTAATAGTGTTTTTTTTTTGTAGATGGAAAATGTAATTGAAAAGGAAATGAAATAAAGTTGAAGATGAATGCAATGTTTTTTTTCTTTTTCGAATATGATATGCAATGCAAATGGAAAATAAAATAGAAAACAAGCACACAACACAATGTCACCAAAAATCACAAAACACACAATATTTTTTTGTTTTTGTTTTTTTTATAAAAAAAAATGCACACACACACAAAAAACAAAGAAAACTAATTCAAAGAATAGAAAATTAAAATCAAAACATTCCCCGGCAACGGCGCCAAAAACTTGCTCGTCGACGGAAATTCTATCGGTTTAGAAAACCGTCGAACGAATTTAAATTAAAAATAACCGCAAGCGCACGGTGTACGAATGTAGCACGTGGCGAATACGGGTCGATCCGCAGGGAATTGATGATTTTAAAAATTTCTATTCAATCAAATTATACCAAAGTCGAGTGAAATTGTTGGATAGAACTAAAATGAAGCTAAACTAGAATTGAAATGTGATTAGTAAACTATTGAACTAGAGAACAATTTAGAGGCAAATCCACTCTCATATTTTTGTAAATCAACAAACACATAATTTATGATCTCTAACTTTGATATTAAGTGAAATAATCATTGCATTTATCATAAGTATGGTTTGTTTATGTTATTAGTTAACATAACTCAAACCATCAAACTATAATACAACAATTATACCACTTACAATTCTCATGAAAAAGAAGCCAAAGCAAAAACTATTTTAAGTATGATCTATTTACTATTGTAACTAGTAACATAGATCATCAAATTTCATTTTTACTTTCATTTCATAATCAAAAATTAATTAGCAAAAGTTGATGTAAATTGTGTTTATGTTGAGTAAGAATAGCTCATTTGCATAAGCAATATAAGCTATCAAACCCACTTGTATAAACTTACATCAAAATTCACATTCATGAAGCATAAACAAAGAGATCATAAATCATAAAAAATGTTGAAATTACGTAAAGTTAGAGTGCTTCATCACCCCTAAATTGAAGGGGTTTAGCTACTCATTTGTGGCATTGAAGCATCACAAGTAAGTTTCAACATTAAAGAAAAGAAAATAGAAAATAAGCAAAGAAAGCAAAAGAGATTAGCTACTAACTACTTGCATAAATGTAAATCTAAGCTATGAACATAAGGAGAAAGAGAGCATATAAATAAACATTAACAATAAAACAAAGAAAAACATGTAGAAAAGAGAGAAGAAAGAGGCTTGGAAGCCATTTTTATTTCATAGAATATTGAGCTTACACTTTGATTTCTTAATTTCCTACGTAAAATGAAAGAGTAGATGATGATCTTCATGTACATAAGAGGGCTATTTATACATGCATAAAACCCTAATTCTCTTTTTAGGGAGCTTCCCAAAATACCCTTGAGGTGGTGTAGCCTCCAAGTAATCATTAACATTCACTAATCCCCCACTTAATATGTACATGAAGCTTTAAGTCCTTTTAGCATGTGCTTAGCTTCTAATTGGAAGTTAGGTAAGTGGGTGGGGTCCTCCATGATCTTGAACTTGAATTATTTCCTCTTCAATCCTTTGTATTTCCTTGTGAATGCATGTATCTTCATATAAGCCTCTTCCATATGCATCCAAATTCCTATAAAAATAATCCAAAAATGTCCAAGTAAAAATTCTTACATTGACACATGCACAAAAATGACCGTTTTGCCCTTGAATGATGATGAAAATATGATGGTTTGGAAATAATTGAATTTTGGTTTTAAACATGTTAAAATGCCCAAATATGATGATTATTTAAATAAAAAGAGATAAAATATGGATGTAAATATATGCACAATTACGTGCACATCACATCATTGCCTTTTTAACATCTAGACTGCCTACCTGTAAAGTCCATTAACATAAGTTAACAACATCCCTTCGTGCCTGCCTTGCTTAGCCTTAATCATGTTGCATGTCAAATATCTGGAGACAAGTTCAGTGACTCTTCTTATCTTTATATAGCTTGTCACATTGGGTGAATGGTGACACTCCATAAGTTCTAGGTTTAAAGCATTCAAACTTAATTTCCTCACTAACTTCCAGTCTTATCTTCGGTTTATCATTAGTTAAGTATCCCTATAAAATTTCCTTATTTACGATTTTTAAAACATCCCAAAAATTTATCAATATAAATTAATAATATATTTAAAACCGTTGGAATTTAATTTGAAAATAAATTGGAAAAAAAATCTTAAAACAAATAAAATAAGTGAAAATTGGATGTGAATAAAATTCCAATTCTATTTTGAGTTTAAAATATTGAAATAATGAGTGTTTTAAGAAGTCATTTAAATTTAAAATTTAATACATATATGTATATTGCATATATGAGTAGGATTAAATACATATTGAAAATTAATTTAAATTTTCCAAGGTATGTGTGAATATATAAATAGACATAAATGGTTATATTTCATAGTTTGAAATTGAAACTTGAATTTAAATTTAAAATAAATGATTTTAAAAATAGGTGGCATTTAAAAAAATCATTAAGATGTAATGTTTATAATATAAATATTGGTTAAAAACAATTCTTTTAACAATTGTATACATATATAGACAAATGAATAGGATATAATTTTTTTTTATAAACATTTTTTTGACTTGTAAAAATCACAAATGCTTAACATTCACATGGGAGGTGGAGTAAGGAGATTAACAAAATTTAGATCTCATGATTATCTTTTTTTACAAATGGCATGAAACGTCATTACTGTTCGTCGACGAAAATTCTATCGGTTTAGAAAACCGTCGAACGAATTTAGATTAAAAATATACCGCAAGCACACGGTGTACGAATGTAGCACGTGGCGAATACGGGTCGATCCACAGGGAATTGATGATTTTAAACTTCTTTTCAATCAAATTAAACCAAATGAAGGAGGATTTGTTTACTTGAAATAAAATGAGGCTAACACTAGAAAAATGTGATTCAAAAAAAAAAAGAAAAAAAAGAAAAAAAAACTATTAGACTAAAGAACAATTTAGAGGCAAATCCACTCTCAAATTTTTGTACATCAACAAACACATAATTTATGATCTCTAACTTTGATATTAAGTTAAATAATCATTGCATTTATCATAAGTATGATTTGTTTATGTTATTAGTTAACATAACTCAAACCATCAAACTATAATACAACAATTATACCACTTATAATTCTCATGAAAAAGAAGCCAAAGCAAAAACTATTCTAAGCATGATCTATTTACTATTGTAACTAGTAACATAGATCATCAAATTTCATTTTTACTTTCATTTCATAATCAAAAATTAATTAGCAAATGATGATGTAAATTGTGTTTATTTTGAATAAGAATAGCTCATTTGCATAAGCAATATAAGCTATCAAACCCACTAGTATAAACTTACATCAAAATTCACATTCATGAAGCATAAACAAAGAGATCATAAATCATAAAAATGTTGAAATTACATAAAGTTAGAGAGCTTCATTACCCCTAAATTGAAGGGGTTTAGCTACTCATTTGTGGCATTGAAGCAACACATGTAAGTTTCAACATTAAAGAAAAGAAAAATAGAAAATAAGTAAAGAAGGCAAAAGAGATTAGCTACTAGCTACTTGCATAAATATAAATCTAAGCTATGAACATAAGGAGAAAGAGAACATAGAAATAAACATTAACAATAAAACAAAGAAAAGCATGTAGAAAAGAGAGAAGAAAGAGGTTTGGAAGCCATTTTTATTTCATAGAACATTGTGCTTACACTTGATTTCTTAATTTCCTAAGTAAAATGAAAGAGTAGAAGATGATCTTTTCATGTATATAAGGGAGCTATTTATACATGCATAAAACCCTAATTCTATTTTTAGGGAGCTTTCTAAATTTCCCTTTAGGAAGTGTGGCCACAAAGTAACCATTATCCACTAATTAATCCATCATTTGTTTTGCATGAAGCTTTAACATCCACTTAGTTGTCCATTAGCTCCAAATTGTACATTTAGATAAGTGGGTGGGGTCCTCCATGTTCATGGCTTGAATTAGTTCCCTCTTCTTTCCTTTGTATTCATTTGTGCATGCATATATCTTCATATAAGCCTCTTCCATATGCATTCAAATTCCTATAAAAATTATCAAAAAAATGTCCAAGTAAAAATTCTTATATTGACACATGCACAAAAATGACCGTTTTGCCCCTGAATGAAGATGAAAATATGATGGTTTGGAAATAATTGAATTTTGGTTTTAAACATGTTAAAATGCCCAAATATTATGACTATTTAAAAAAGAGATAAAATATGGATGTAAATATATGCACAATTACGTGTACATCAATTACCTGAAAAAAATAATCAAATTAAAAATTATGGAAAACTTTTCAGCTTCCAATTTCAAATTTATTTAGCACCAAATCTCTGAAAAGTTCAGTAACTAAGATCTAGCAATCTCAAACTCCAACACTCAAGAAAAAGTAAAAAAATCAGAAAAAAAAAAAAAGAAAACTGCCTGCTTTCTTCAATTTAAAAGTCAAATCTGAAGCTCTTTCTTAAGAATCAAACTGTAGAGTATGATTCCATCTCTCTGTTAAGTTTTAAAACATTAAAAATTAGTGAGATTATGATTTTTAAATCAAGTTTTAATAACAAAATCAAAACTGCAGATTAGTTTTAAAAGGGAAGCTTCAGGTTTTGCCAAAGAGCAGTGCAAGTTTTTTTGGAAAGAATTTAAAGGCAAGTAACTTTCATTTTTAAAAAAAAATTGAACTTGAAGTCATAATCTCTAGTGAAGAAAGAATTTAAAACAATAATATTCAATCAGTTGCAGGGGAATCAAGATCAAAGACTTAAACCATTTCTGGATTTCAACTGCAGAGAAAAAGAAAAAAAGCTTCTCTGTTATTCAAACTGTAAGTAATCTAAAAAATTGCTGTTATTAATGAATTAAGTAAATGAACATGACAAAGAATAAGAAAAGATTTTCATTTATAACTTGCACATCTAAACTTAAGAGAATTCAAGTAGGAAAGGAAAGAATAAAAATATACAGGCCTTCATCTTCTTTTGAAAAAACTGTCAAGGACTCTCTAGGAAAAAATGTGAGTAAACCCTTGATTTTTTTTATCAATTGTTGATTGTATGGATGCCTGAATGATGCTAAAAGTTTTGCATGTGAATGGATTGTTATGCTTGTGTTTTATTTCTTTTCCTGGAAATGTGGATTTCTTTTTTTGTTCTATTGTTTCCTTTAACCCTATGGTTTACAGTGTAAACCATGCCAAACTAAAAAACTCTCTCCCTCATTCCTTCTGAAAAATGGGTTGTAAAACAAGTTAAAGTGCGTTTTTTTACACTGCATTGTGTTCCAGTAACAGATTGAAGCAAAGCCATATAGTTTTCTTTACTGCAAACTGTGAGAATATAGTTACCTTTAAGTATCAGGTTTACGGGGTAAACCATAACAAAATCTAAATCTCTCTCTCCCTCTTTGTTTCTGAAAATGATTGTAAACAAGTTAAAAATATTGTTAACCCTACATTGTGCGTCAGTAATGAATTAAAGCAAGTATATATAGCTTTTTCCCTGGAAATTATGAAACACAGTCACAATTCAAATCTTACAGAATTTCGAACTTCACAAATGTTAATTTCAGTAATACTATGCAAATCCCTTTCGAAAATGATGATTTTTGAAACCAAAATGCAAATTTTTCATTAAGTTTTGATCCAGATATTGGAGTTGATCAGAAAGTTGATCTTTCGCAAAATTCCGATAATCTAAATGGTCTTGGGCCTCAAGTTCATCACTATAGTTAGATTAAACGTTCAATATCACTGGAAAAATACCAGTGGAATTTAAAAATCATTGAATTTTTTATTCGAGATCAAATTAGGGTTTAAGGACCCATTTTTGTTCACGTTTGAAAAAATGGTGCTGCGCCATCAATGGGCGACCAGACTGCGTGTCAATGGTGTAAATCGAGGCGTCACACGTTGATGGAGCTTGGGTCAAAGTTTGGTGGCCGCTGACGGCCAGAGGAGGTGGGGCGAGATGTTTTTTTTCTGATGATGTTCTGATGGTTGATTGGGTCGAGACGACTCGATTCTCGTTTTCGAGATTAATCCAAATTCTGGGTGTTTGTGGTGTTTTGGGGGATGGACTTCGACTCGAGGGTGGCTGCAGCTTCGACCAACGACGATGATTTTGGCCGTGCATGTGCACGTGGTGGTTGTGGTGTCATTTGTGATGGGTTTGGGGAAGAAGGGAGGAAACTCGAAGCGAGCTTCGGGAAAAGCATGTAGTAGCTCGAGTTTTAACTCGAGGTGAAAGGTGGGTGCATTGGGTAAAAGAGAAGTACTTAGTAAAAATTTCAAGTTTTCATCAAGAATTTGAGCATACGGTTAGGTTTTGAGAAACTCGAAGCAAGGGGTGCATTTTCTCGGGGTTGACCCGAAGCAGGTCTCGTGCCTGACAATATGAAATAGTTTACTTAAAAAAAAAAATTCAAACCCTTAACACTTTTTAAAACTACGTTTTCAAACAATGTTTTGATTAATGTTTTAAATAAATTTAGGACTTAAGTAAGATGTTTTAAAGAAATTAAATATGAGTTTATTTAGTTTTGCTGATATTTAGTAAATAATGTAATTAGGGTAAAATGTTGTTTAAACCAAATCCTAATTTTAACAAAAAAAATAGCTAATGTTAAAAAGATAACGTATTAAACAAGGTTTAAAGGGATAATCGAAGTAATTAATTTATCTTTTAATAATTAATGATTTAATTATTTTAAAAAGGTAATCACTTAATTAATTATTTGATATTAGAAAATTGATTTAATAAATAATTAAGGTCAATTAATTTGTAATTAATTATTAATTAACTAAGGAGAAATTAAATTTATAAAAGTAATTAAGATTTAATTAATTAACAACTAAGAGTTAATAAATTAAAATAATAAATTAAAGAATAATTAATTACTAAAGCCAATTAAGATTTAATTAATTCATAGTCAAGTAAAATTAATCATTGATTTACAAATAAGATAATTATATGGTTAATTCACTTAAATCACATTCACCATAATCGAAGATGATTGACTATCATCAAATATTCCGTACTGGATTGATATTTCTGTTGTGATATTGTGAATGCTTTGTGATGAATTGTGATTTCTGATTTGTTCCTATATGTATGTAAAAAAAACCCTTTTGCCCGTAAAACGGCAATGGAATTTCGATGCGACAGGGAGTCGGATTCCAATTGGTTATCGGAAACCCACATCGAATCATAATGATTGAATCTGTCATGATTGATGATGTTGCACTATTGTGTAAAACCCCTGGAGCACACTACATGCACACAAATATGGATTGCACAAGGAAGTCGGTTAAGTCATAGATTTTTTTTAAAAGATTTAATTTTTGAATCCAGAATAGTTTTGAAATTGGAATTGAAAGCTTTTGAAAAAATATTTCAAAAACAAAAGTAATTTTGAATAACTTGGTTGAGTTTTTAAATTTAAATAATTTGATTTGGATTTGAATTCAATATTTGTAATTGAATTCAATAATGTGGAAATTATGGTTTAAGAGGATAATACAAGTTATAAAGGTGTTTATGTGGTTTTTAACCATTTAAAGAGTATTGTTTTAGGAATTAGAATTTAAGCCCAAGTTTTATACTTGAATGGCTTTAACTTATGTAAATATAATCAATTTTTCTAAAACGAAAACTATTTGTTTCAATTAGTAATAGCTTTCATAAAAAGAAAGGATTTCCAATTTGTATCGAATGATTTCTAGTTTGAAATAAAATTGTAAATAGTTTTGAATTATGAATTAACCTTTGTGAAAGATTATTTAACCTTGTTTTGAAATTTAAGAGGATTTTAAATGGTGTATCTTTTATATAGAAGATTTGAATTGGAAATGGTTTGAAAGCTATGAATTAATCTTTGATTTAAAGATTGGATGGGTAAATCCAATTTGAAATGGAAATTGTTTTGAAATCTATGAATAAATCTTTGTGAAAGAATTGTAAGCTCTGTTTCCAAATTGAAGAGAATCTTGAGGGTGTATCTTGATATATATAAAAAGATATGGAATTGTAAATAGTTTAAAAAAAACTATGAATTAACCTTTGTGGAAGATTGGTAACTTTGTGAAATAAATCTTTTTGTTAAAAGATTTAAAGTGGTAATTCGTTCAAACCATTTAAAGAAATTTTTTGGATAATAAGTTGTGACTCAACTGAAAGCTCATATCCATATGTTTTTAAATACTGCGCTCATAATTCGGTTTAGCAGGGAGAGGACCTTGTGTCATATAACCCATTCTGAATAATGATGCGTCGTTATGGATAGCATTTGAAGATCGGTGGTGAAGACCGGGTATTTGCGAGAATGATAGAATGACCTATCGATTGTCTCTGCACTGAGTAGCTACAGTATAGAGATTCCCTAAGTGATGGGAAGTCCTATCGGGATTGTGAATACCCGGATTGTAAGGGCTTCTTCGAAAGTGCCTTCGGTTCTGTTCGAACCCGGAACAGACTTGTATGGAAGTGTGTCTGACATTACACTTTGAGATGTAAAACTGGTTTCTATCAAATACATTTCTGTTTGGTGGCGGAGATTTATTCTCTTAACTTAACACTCTTCTCTGAGACGTATGAGCTCAGAGGTTATGTAGTTGATGGTTACTAGTGATACATTCCCAATTTGGTAATGTGGCATACGAAGTGCTGCTGATCATTTGTTGATCAAAGCATAGCTTTGTGAAAAGCGTAGCTTTGTGGACGAGACCTCATCGAGTCTCACAAACCGGTAATGGTCGAAACAAGAAAGATGCGGCAAGGTTTTAGGAGTAGCTCCCCTAGGGTATGACCATTCCTTCTGGAAAAGGGTGGTATCATGGTATGGAGCCCAACTACTTACTCATGTGGACACTGTAGTATATTTATTACTGTGTGATGTTGTTGGTGTAGTGGATCCTCGAATAAAGGCCGCAAACGACCGGGGGTGGCATATCTTAGGTTTTACCCTCGGGAAGGGGGTAGACCGGCCTTGTGATGGCAGAGAGCCGGGTAGGTTCTCGGGGCGTCCCTTCAGAGGCCTTCCCATGTGGCAATAGGAAGTTCCTTAGCCTGACCATTTGTTGAACAATCCAAACAAAACAATACGTGCCCTGTACGGTTTTAATTGTATAACCTACCATGGAATGTGGCGGTAACCTGCTATTGAACATGGTAGCTATAGTAGGCATGCAATAATGGTTGTATGCCGGCTAGGATTAATATTATATTTTTGAAATGTTTTCCACTATGCACTAATAATAATATCAAAATGGTTTTCGCGTATCAAGCATTTTTAACTATCATAAGGAGAAATCTCCTCCAATTCTGCGTTTGCATGGTGTGTGTGGCGGGAGGCCTTATGGTAGTTTCATTTTCCAAAAAAGCATTACGGATTTCAAATTTAAATTCTTTTGTTTGTTTTAAAGATAAAAACTATTTTTGTTTGCTCACACCAGTCCTACGACTGACCTGGAGTTTATTGTTCCTTTCCTAAACTCTGGGTGCCCGCTATTTCCCACACGGACAATCTAGAGTTGGGTTTTCCAGATAGTCGAATAGTAGGAATTGATTCAATAGCCTTCGATCCCCTTTGGATTTGTGGATCGAATTTGCTACACTTCAGCATTGTCGGACTAGACTTGCTTATCTTTGTGCCACTTGATGATGGTTTGAGCTAGCTTTGAATTGAAGATGGAGTTGCAGTTGCATTATGGAGTCGGATTCTTTGGATATTTATCCTATTGAAGACATTATCTTTCCGCTGCTATTTCTTGTATCTCTGATAGTATTGATTTCTATTGTATCAATCTATTGTATCATCATTGTATCTAAATATGGTATAAAATGTTGTATATTAAATGTATTATTTATTTTCTTCCGTTATGTTGTTATACATAATGTGTTATAAGCTCCGGCACGAGTCAAATTTCGACGTTTGGATCTGTGGCATTCAAGTACAAGTGTAGTACGGGTGTCGATTTTTGAACACTGAAATTTAGACCGTGACATCTTGGTATCAGAGCTGAAGGTTAAAACTTTAGCTCAGGAGTATAACACATTAAGTGACTCATTGGAGATAGGGTGAAGTATACCCTAGAATGAGTAATCCTTAAGATATCCATTCAAATGCCTCGGCAAATTGTCTTTCACTGATAGTAAGTATGAGTGCAAGAAGAGGACGAGATAGGGGACAGGGAAATACCACTAAAAATGGTCAATGCCCTGTAACAACAGTGGAAATAACTTTCTTTATCAATCTCCTTTGATTCGTCTTTCCAATTTCTTTGATTACTACGTAGAAGCTCGAGGAAGAAGCTTCGGTGTGATAGTGGCCCTATGAATCATAGATAAGTCTCTATTTCGTATTCTCTTGGTCAAATTTCTATCAGCTTTTCGTTCTTAACTTTAGCGAAATTGAAATTTGATTTGAAATAAAATTGGTTAACTAAAATATAAAGTTAAATAATTGTATCGATAAAACGATTACAATTAAAACCAAATTTGAAATTTTGTTGTAATTGCTTGTGAGTATAAAAGTACGAAGAGGGATCAGTTGGTGTATACTTTGAGATATTCCAACCTGGATTGAGTATCTATTGTTTGTTCTGTTGGGTCTAGATATAGTCTACGAACGGTTAGTTATCCCTTCAAACTAACCAATGCCCATATATATTTCTTGATCTGGATGATCCCGAGTATCTTGTAAAAGAGTTAAATAGATTCGTTCTTGTATCTATTATTGATATTCTGATTTGGTAAGCCAAATACAGAATAGATAATCGGCTTTATTTGTGAGTCGATTCTCTATCTTTGTGTATCTATCCAATCTTCATTGTCTCCCTGGCAAATTTTGAGGATGAAATTTTCTTAAGGAGGGGATATCTGTAACATCCTAAAAATTTATCAATATAAATTAATAATATATTTAAGGGGTTTTTAGGCACAAGGAAAAAGTTGCAAAAATTTTTAGTCTCAGGGACAAGAAATTTGTTTTTTAGGCTGAAGAACACTTTTAGTATAAATTACAGAATGATAGTTGTAACTATCATTTTCAGTTTACACTAAAAAGTGTCCTTCAAACTAAAAAACAAACTTGTTGTCCTTGAGCCTAATTTTTTTTACAACTTCTTCCTTATGTCTATTTACCTGTATATTTAAAACCCTTGGAATTTAATTTGAAAATAAATTGGAAAAAATCTTAAAACAAATAAAATAAGTGAAAATTAGATGTGAATAAAATTCCAATTTTATTTTGAGTTTAAAATATTGAAATAATGAGTGCTTTAAAAAGTCATTTAAATTTAAAATTTTATACATATATGTATATTGCATATATGAGTAGGATTAAATACATATTGAAAATTAATTTAAATTTTTCAAGGTATGTGTGAACATATAAATAGACATAAATGGTTATATTTCAAAGTTTGAAATTGAAACTTGAATTTAAATTTAAAATAAATGTTTTTAAAAATAGGCGGCATTTAAAAAAATCATTAAGATGTAATGTATATAATATAAATATTGGTTAAAAACAATTATTTTAACAATTGTATACATATATACAAAAATGAATAGGATATAAACAAATTTTATAAACATTCTTTTGACTTATAAAAACCACAAATGCTTAACATTCACATGAGAGGTGGAGTAAGGAGATTAACAAAATTTAGATCCCATGATTATCTTTTTTTTACAAATGGCATGAAACATCATTGCTTGAATAAAATAATCAAATTAAAAATCATGGAAAACTTTTCAGCTTCCAATTTCAAATTTATTTAGCTCTAAATCTCTGAAAAGTTTAGTAACTAAGATCTAGCAATCTCAAACTCCAACACTCAAGAAAAAGTAAAAAAAATTCAGAAAGCAAAAAAAACTGCCTACTTTCTTCAATTCAAAAGTTAAATCTGAAGCTCTTTCTTAAGCATCAAACCATAGAGTATGATTCCGTCTCTCTGGTAAATTTTAAAACTTTATAGTTTAGTGAGATTATGATTTTTAAATCAAGTTTTAATAACAAAATCAAAACTGCAGATTAGTTTTAAAAGGGAAGGTTCAGGTTTTGCCAAAGAGCAGTGCAAGTTTTTCTGGAAAGAATTTAAAGGCAAGTAACTTTCTTTTTAAAAAAAAAATTAAACTTGAAGTTATAATCTCTAGTGAAGAAAGAATTTAAAACAATAATATTCAATCAGTTGTAGGGAATCAAGATCAAAGACTTAAACATTTCTGGATTTCAACTGCAGAGAAAAAAGAAAAAAAAGCTTCTATGTTATTCAAACTGTAAGTAATCTAAAAAAATTCTATTATTAATGAATTAAGTAAATGAACATGACAAAGAATAAGGAAAGATTTTCATTTATAACTTGCAGATCTAAACTTAAGAGAATTAAAGTAGGAAAGGAAAGAAGAAAAATTTACAGGCCTTCATCTTCTTTTGAAAAAACTGTCAAGGACTCTCTGAAAAAAATGTGAGTAAACCCTTGATTTTTTTATCAATTGTTGATTGTATGGATGCCTGAATGATGCTAAATTTTTTGCATGTGAATGGATTGTTATGCTTGTGTTTTTTTTTTTGCCTGGAAATGTGGATTTCTTTTTTTGTTCTACTGTTTCCTTTAACCCTATGGTTTACAGTGTAAACCATGCCAAACTAAAAAACTCTATCCCTCATTCCTTCTGAAAAATGGGTTGTAAAACAAGTTAAAGTACGTTTTTTACACTGCATTGTGTTCCAGTAACATATTGAAGCAAAACCATATAGTTTTCTTTACTGTAAACTGTGAGAACATAGTTACCTTTAAGTATCAGGTTTATAGGGTAAACCATACCAAAATCTAAATCTCTCTCTCCCTCTTTGCTTCTGAAAATGATTGTAAACAGGTTAAAAGTATTGTTTAACCCTGCACTGTGTGTCAGTTATGAATTAAAGCAAGTATATATAGTTTTTTTCCTGGAAATTATGAAACACAGTCACAATTCAAATCTTGTAGAATTTCGAACTTCACAAATGTTAATTTCAATAATACTATGCGAAACCCCTTCAAAAATAATGATTTTTGAAACCAAAATGCAAATTTTTCATTATGTTTGAATCGAGATATTGGAGTTTATCAGAAAGTTGAACTTTCGCAAAATTCCGATGATCTAAATGGTCTAAGGCCTCAAGTTCATTGTCATAGTTAGATTAAACGTTCGACATCACTGTTAAAATACCAGTGGAATTTATAAATCATTGAATTTTTGATTCGAGGTCAAATTAAGGTTTAAGGACCCATTTTTGTTCACGTTCGAAAAAATGGTGCTGCGCCATCAACTGGCGACCGGACTGCGTGTCAATGGTGTAAGTCGAGGTGTCACATGTTGATGGAGCTTGGGTCATAGTTTGGTGGCCGCTGACGGCTAGAGGAGGTGGGGCGAGACGTTTTTTTTCTGATGATGTTCTGATGGTTGATTGGGTCGAGACGACTCGATTCTCGTTTTCGAGATTAATCCAAATTCTGGGTGTTTGTGGTGTTTTAGGGAATGGACGTCGACTCGAGGGTGGCTGCAGCTTCGAACAACGACGATGATTTTGGCCGTGCACGTGCACGTGGTGGTTGCGGTGTCAGTTGTGATGGGTTTGGGGAAGAAGGGAGGAAACTCGAAGCGAGCATCGGGAAAAGCATGTAGTGGCTCAAGCTTTAACTCGAGGCGAAAGGTAGGTGCGCTGGGTAAAAGAGAAGTACTTAGTAAAAATTTCAAGTTTTTAACAAGAATTTGAGCATACGAGTAGGTTTTGAGAAAACTCGAAGCAAGGGATGCATTTTCTCGAGGTTGGCCCGAAGCAAGTCTCGTTCCTGACAATATGAAACAGTTTACTTATAAAAAAAAATTCAAACCCTTAACACTTTTTAAAGCTATGTTTTCAAACAGTGTTTTGATTAAAGTTTTAGATAAATCTAGGACTTAAGTAAGATCTTTTAAAGAAATTAAATATGAGTTTATTTAGTTTTGCTTATATTTAGTAAATTATTTAGTTAGGGTAAAATGGTGTTTAAACCAAATCTTAACTTTAAAAAAAAAACTAATGTTAAAAAGGTAATTTATTAAATAAGGTTTAAGGGGATAATCGAAGTAATTAATTTATCTTTCAATAATTAATGATTTAATTATTTTAAAAAGGTAACCACTTAATTAATTATTTGATATTAAAAAGTTGATTTAATAAATAATTAAGGCCAATTAATTTGTAATTAATTATTAATTAGCTAAGGAGAAATTAAATTTATAAAAGTAATTAAGATTTAACTAATTAACAACTAAGAGTTGATAAATTAAGATAATAAATTAAAGAATAATTAATTAGTAAAGCCAATTAAGATTTAATTAATTCATAGTCAAGTAAAATTAATCATTGATTTACAATAATTAATAAGACAATTTTATGGTTAATTCACTTAAATCACATTCACCTTAATCGAAGATGATTGACTATCATCAAATATTCTATACTCGATTGATATTTCTGTTGTGATACTATGATTGCTTTGTGATGAACTGTGATTTGTGATTTGGTCCTATATATATGTAGAAAAAACCATTTGCCCGTAAAACGGCATCGGAATTTCGATTCGATAGGGAGTCGGATTCCAGTTGGTTATTCGAAACCCATATCGAATCGTAATGATTGAATCTATGATGATTGATGATGTTGCACTATTGCGTAAAACCCCTGGACCACACTATACACACACAAATATGGATTGCACAAGGAAGTCGGTTAAGTCACAGATTTTTTTTGAAAGATTTAATTTCTGAATCCAGAATAGTTTTGAAATTGGAATTGAAAGCTTTTGAAAAGTGATTTCAAAAACAAAAGTAATTTTGAATAACTAGGTTGAGTTTCGAAATTTAAATAATTTGATTTGGATTTGAATTCAATATTTGTAATTGAATTAAATAATTTGGAAATTTTGGTTTAAAAGGATTATACAAGTTATAAAGGTGTTTATATGGTTTTTAACCACTTAAAGAGTATTGTTTTGGGAATTTGAATTTAAACCCAAGTTTTATACTTAAATGGCTTTAACTTATGTAAATATAATCAGTTTTTCAAAAACGAAAACTATTAGTTGCAATTAGTAATAGCTTTCATAAAAAGAAAGGATTTCCAATTTGTATCGTATGATATCTAGTTTGAAATAAAATTGTAAATAGTTTTGAAAGATTATGAATTAACCTTTGTGAAAGATTATTAAACCTTGTTTTGAAATCGAAGAGGATTTTAAACGGTGTATCTTTTATATAGAAGATTTGAATTGGAAATGGTTTGAAAGCTATGAATTAAATCTTTGATTTAAAGATTGGATGAGTAAATCCAATTTGAAATGGAAATTGTTTTGGAATCTGTGAATAAATCTTTGTGAAAGAATTGAAAGCTCTGTTTCCAAATTGAAGAGAATCTTGAGGGTGTATCTTTATATATATAAAAATATATGGAATTGTAAATAGTTTAAAAAAAATTATGAATTAACCTTTGTGGAAGATTGGTAACTTTGTGAAATGAATATTTTTGTTTAAAAGATTTGAAGTGGTAATTCGTTTAAACCATTTAAAGAAATGTTTTGGATAATAAGTTGTGACTCAACTGAAATCCAATATCCATATGTGTTTAAATACTGCGCTCATTATTCGGTTTAGCCGGGAGAGGACCTTGTGTCATATAACCCATTCCGAATAATGATACGTCGTTATGGATAGCATTTGAAGACCGGTGGTGAAGACCGGTTGTATGCGAGAAAGATAGGATGACCTATCGATTGTCTCTGCACTGAGTAGCTATGGTATATAGATTCCCTACGTGATGGGAAGTCCGATCGGGATTGTGAGTACCCAGATTGCAAGGGCTTCTTCGAAAGTGCCTTCGGCTTTGTTCGAACCCGAAACAGACTTGTATGGAAGTATGTCTGACATTACACTTTGAGACGTAAAACCGATTTCTATCAAATACATTTCTGTTTGGTGGCGGAGATTTATTCTCTTAGCTTAACACCCTTCTCTGAGACGTACGAGCGCAGAGGCTATGTAGTTGATGGTTACTAGTGATACATTCCCAATTTGGTAATGTGGCATACGAAACGTTGCTTTATGGACGAGACCTCATCGAGCCTCGCAAACCGTTAATGGTCGAAACAGGAAAGATGCGGCAAGGTTTCAGGGGTAGCTCCCCTAGGGTATGACCATTCCTTCTGGAAAAGGGTGGTATCATGGTATGGAGCCCAGATACTTACTCATGTGGACACTGTAGTATATTTATTAGTGTGTGATGTTGTTGGTGTAGAGGATCCTCGGATAAAGGTCGCAAACGACCGGGGGTGGCATATCTTAGGTTTTACCCCCGGAAAGGGGGTAGACCGGCCTTGTGTTGGCAAAGAGCCGGGTAGGTTCTCGGGGCGTCCCTCCAGAGGCGTTCCCATGTGGAAATAGGAAGTTCCTTAGCCTGACCATTTGTTGGAAAATCCAAACAAAACAATACGAGTCCTGTACGGTTTTAATTGTATAACTTGCCACGGAATGTGGCGGTAACCTGCTATTGAACATGGTAGCTATAGTAGGCATACAATAATGGTTGTATGCCGGCTCGGATTAATATTATATTTTCCAAATGTTTTCCACTATGCACTAATAATAATATCAAAATGGTTTTCACGTATCAAGCATTTTTGACTATCATAAGGAGAAATCTCCTCCAATTCTGTGTTTGCATGGTGTGTGTGGCGGGAGGCCTTATGGTAGTTTCATTTTCCAAAAAAGCATTGCGGATTTCAAATTTAAATTCTTTTGTTTTTTTTAAAGATAAAAACTGTTTTCGTGTGCTCACACCAGTCCCACGACTGACCTGGAGTTTATTGTTCCTTTCCTAAACTCTGGGTACCCACTATTTCCCACACGTGCAGTCTAGAGTTGGGTTTTCTAGATAGTCGAATAGTAGGAATTGATTCAATAGCCTTCAATGCCCTTTGGATTTGTGGATCGCATTTGCTATACTTCAGCATTGTCGGACCAGATTTGCTTATCTTTTTGCAACTTGATGATGGTTCGAGCTAGCTTTGAATTGAAGATGGAGTTGCAGTTGCATTATGGAGTCGGATTCTTTGGATATTTATCCTATTGAAGACATTATCTTTCCGCTGCTATTTCTTGTATCTCTGATAGTATTGATATCTATTGTATCATTCTATTGTATCATCATTATATCTGAATATTGTATCAAATGTTGTATATTAAATGTATTATTCATTTTCTTCTGCTGTGTTGTTATACTTAATGTGTTATAAGCTCTGGCACGAGTCAAATTTCGACGTTTGGATCTGCAGCATTCAAGTACAAGTGGAGCACGGGTGTCGATTTTCAAACGCTGAAAATTGGACCGTGACAATTTTCCTTAATATATATCTATTTATTGGTCTAATCCCATTCCTAAAATCAACAAAGCGATAAAATAGTAACATGCCTTATACAATATCAAACACTTTTAATAAAGGAGACAACTAGCATTTTCCATCCAAAAACTCTAAAATAAAACTTTACCGGAAGTTGCCGTTAACCAATAATTGGTGCTAATGATGTTGGGGCCCTAATGCTCCTTACAAATTAAAGATGGACATTCCTGGAATGTCATTCTACCATTTTCCACCTTTCAAAATTTTCCCCCTTAGTTTTAATAAATATCTATTACCCATAATAACTAATCATTAATGATAAAATTGACAATCTCTAGTAAACTCTTATAGAATCTATTTCAATCTATTACCAACTTCAATTTTTTTATTATTATAGGCATTAAATTCCTTCATAAATACCATATTATCTTCCTTAATTAGTCCCTCGTTTAATTCAGTTTAACCTTATTTAATTACAAACATATTGTCTATTAAATATGCACTTAATGTCCATAAATCCTTGTTCAATAATTACTATGTTGTTTTGTAGTTAATGCGAATACTGTAGTAAACTATGCTATTGATATGTTTCTTTTTTCGAATTATTAATTTCATAACTATAACATTCCTTTTCATATTTTATTTTATCAGAGCCATCCTTCCCAATAGGACTACCGTTAAAATCTTCTATAAATTTACCTAAAGTGATATTTTTTCTTTGTTCGAAATTACAATGGATTATTTCACTTTCTATTTTTGAAATAGACAATGTAAACTACAGAAAAAAATATTTGTATCTCAAACATCTCTTTCATTTTTTACAAATCTCTTGTAGATTCAAACGCTGCACTTTTATGCATTTAAGTAATCAAATAATTTATGGAAATTACACGGAGCTTGCTCATAATAAATAAAAATATGAAAATTTACATTCTAATGGCAACCAACTTACAACCCAATTATAGATCTAGAATATCTTTACACCTTACCAACATTCTATATATAAATTTTTGGAAATGATTTCAAATTTCCAGATCATGCTGTACATACTATTCTTATTTTATCCATATTCAAAAACCTTTGATCCTTTCTTACTTATATAGTGATCCTTGTCTACTCCACAAAATATAAACTTAAAAATCCACATTAAGCTAGTATGTGACATTTGAAATTCAATCTTGGAAAATAATTTCTACACCTCAAAAAAAACTTTTACGCATATTTTTTAAATGAATTTCAAACTTTCCAAAAACAGTTTGGGGAATTGAATTCTTAAAACATCTAAACACCATATTTCAGTTTATTCCATATACCTATTCTATTTTAAGTAAACATTTGGCCAAAACCTTACAAAAATATTTTAACCCAACTATTCACAACTTTCAAAACATTTACCGCTTTATTCCTAACCCTAAATTTAAATATTCTAAAATTTCTTAGTAAAACAATTTCTCTTCCCAAATACTTTTACTTCAAAGACCTACTTCTTTAAAATAGGGTTTTAGCCCCAAAGCATTTAAAAACTAAACTATTAAACCAAACTATCAAAATTTCATAAAAAAGATTGCTTTGTCCAAAAAAGAAACAAAATACTTTTTGTTTGCAACCAAATTTGGCCACAAACACACAAAAATAGATTTATGTGGAGAATAAGTGAAGAAAAATTAAATTAAACCGAGGAAATGATGAAACTAATAATAGATAAAAGCAATAATCAGAGATACAAAGAGTTATAGTGGCTCGGCGTGGTATGCCTACGTCCATTTTGAAGATTATCCTTTATTAATCACTTATAAATCTGATTACAACAGTAGGAAATAGCAAACACTTGATTGCAATAGAGCCTAGAGTAACAAGCAGCATAAAGATCCTCAGAATGACTCATTAGGCCGGTATTTATGATAAAGACGACCACCAATCTCTCTAAAACTTCAGTTGAAGGATATTCTAATCCACATGAACCCACTAAAGGGATCGCTAGGCCTAATTCTATATGCGGAGGGATTGGTGCTGATCCCTTCATTGGTCGACTTTTGGGCAGCGATTCCTATGCTGGCTTCTACATGCTAAAATATATATGTCCTACGATTATCATGTCATTTGGACCACTGAAACATGAGTAATGGCTCGATCTTAGACTTGATATCACTTGTGCATTGCTTGCAGCCGAACCCTCTATAGGGATGTATGCCGATCCCCAGAAGGTTGGTCTTATAACATGCGATCCCTAGGGAAGGTTCCCTAGGATCCATTTACCTTACCCTCCAAATTTCATAGGCATTGGAAATGTATATCCTGAGAGATTTATTGTTGTATGCATGAATGCACTTGATCCTTCTGTTTTTTATAGGAATTTATTACTGTGTGATGGTAGATAGATAGGAATTTCCTTCTATTTTTTATAGGTCGTGTATAGATGCGGGTTCGGCCCCTGCTAGTAGGACTTTTTGGAATAATTTTGTACTTATCCTTCTCTTCCAAAGAATAGTTGAAATAAAATTCCATTTCCTCTTCAGCACAGTTTCCGTTTATTTTGCTTAAGTATTTCATTGTTCAAACTTCCATTCAATGTACTTGTGGAATCTTAGCCTTTGAATTGGGCCCGAGTTTAGTTGCTAAGTTCTGGAGTCACAACTTCGGGTCACGATCGAATCGCTAAGACGAATTCTAATGCCACATTGTCTCAATCAGTGGCTGATACTTAAGTTATGCCCCTAGTTTTGGGGACAAATTGAGAAGATCGGTAGGCCATCATTCTTCGCCTTTAATATATCAAGCTCAACTCTGTTGAAGTGAGTCTGAAACAAGACAAGTTCGGGTGGTCAAATCACACCTGCTCATCAGTTGATGATTGCATCCACACTCCGGGGATCGCACTTGTACATTAGTCATTGGTTACATTCGCTTAAGGTTTGGAGATATGTCCATGCTCCGGGGACTTAAGTTATTTTATGGCCGGTCAGCCACACCCGTTTGATATTTAGAGTGTCGTCCGCACTCTAGGGAGTTAGATTGATTCATGGGTGGTCAGCCATGCCCGATTTGCGATCATATTTCGGTCCGCACTTTGGGGACTCGGACTTGTCCTAAGGGCGATCGTTTCACACCCTGTTTGTGTTCAAACTCCAATTCACACTCTAGGGATTTAGAGTTAGTTGACGTCGGTACTCCAGTCCACAATTCAGGGTCTTAGAGTTAGTTGATGTTTATACTCCACTCCACACTCTGGGGACTTAGAGTTAGCTGACAGACGTTCGATCACATCTGTTTTGAGTTTCAGAATTTCATTCGCACTCCGGGAATGATGGATTTATCGAGATCGTGGATGGTCGATTCACATCCACCCTGAGTAAACAAGTGAGGGCGTTAGATGGATGGGTCCATCCTCCTCGAACTTGGTTTGAGTACGAGCGAAGTTGTTAGGTGGGCGGATCCACCCTCCTCAAAATCGTACTTGTAAGTTCATACTCCAGTTCGCACTATGGGAATCTAGAGTTAGTTAGAGGATTGTCGTGTACCAATCCTTTGTTGGCTTCAGTGTGATGGCTTACCCCCGACTACGAGTTTCACTTAGTGAGTGGCCGGTTGTATCACAATCACTCTCTATTTGAATAAATCCCAACGTAAGATGAAAGTTAGCTCTCCATGAATTGTGATGGTCATATGAAGCATTTTTAAAAATCACTGCTCTGGCTCGAAGAGATTCCATTTTATTGCTGAAATAAGAAAATATGGCAAAGTCAGTTGCCTTATTACAAATTCAGATTTCGAAATGCATAAATAAACTGCAAATGAAAAGTAGACTGAATGAATAAATAAAGCCTGTTATGTGTAGTAGCGATGAAGATTCTTGTTGTTCCAAGCTCTCGGCAGAGTAGCACCGTCAATGGTCATTAATTTAAATGTGTCGTCTTCAAGATTTCGTTCGATGACATACGGCCCTTCCCACATTGGCTTCATATGTGAAGGAACCGGGTAAATTCTAATAACCACGAGATCATCGAGTTCAAAGGTTCGGCGTCGGACCTTGGCATTGTATAATCGGGCGAGTCAACATCGATATGCGGCTGCCCTCAAATCAGCCTCTTCGTGCTTCTCATCCAATAAGTCTAGGAAAGAGGGAATGGAGTGTGGCCGGTCGTGGATCCGTGGGTTTTCCGATAAGCCCAAAAAGCCACAGGAAGTTCATCGACCCATTTGCCTCTGGCCTTTTCCAGTCATTTATTTAGAATGGACTTTATAACGTTATTAATAGCTTCAACCTGTCCATTCGCTTGAGGGTGCATAACTGCGGAGAACTTCTTCTAAATGTGGAATCGTTAACGGAAACCCTTAAATTCAACACTGTCGAATTGTGCTCCATTGTCGGTGATGATAGTATGTGGGAGACCAAATCGATAGATAATGTTGCACACCACAAAATTGATCACTTTCTTCATTGTGATTGTAGCAGGAGGCACAGCTTTCGCCCATTTGGTAAAGTAATCAACTGCAATGATAGCGTACTTCGCACCACCTTTAGTTAGAGGTAGAGAATCGATAATGTTGATGCTCCATACTGCGAATGGCCATGGATTGACCATCTGAGTTATTTCGGTAGGTGGGGCACTTGGAATCCGAGCGTATTTTTGACACCTATCACATTTTCTAGCATAATCGAATGCATCTGATTTACAGTCGGTCAATAATATCTATATCGGAGCACTTTCTTGGCAAGAGCTTTCCCTCCGATGTGATTGCCACATTCTCCTTCATGTACATCATGCAATGCTTGTTTGATTTCATCGTGGGTGATACATTGGAGTAAAGGAACAGAGTAATCTCTTCTATACTTGACTCTATTCTAAATAGTGAACCGCGAAGCCTTTCGAAGGACTTGTCTTTTTTCACTCCTAAGCTCTGGCAGGGTCCCATGCTTGAGATAGTTTTTGAACAGGGTTATCCATGAATCCTTATTAGGAATGACTTCAAATACTCAATCGGTCTCCATCTGATCAATACTTAGGGAGGACAATGTTTCTACAGGAACGAGTCGCATTTGCTATGCCTCACAGTGTACCGGTCAACTTTGCTAGAGAATCAGTTTTTTGATTATGTTCTTGAGATATGCAATAGATGGCATAATAATGGAACTGATCCAATATTTCCTGAACCCGGGCAAGATAAGCAGCCGGCCTTTGGTCTTTAGCCTTATACTCCCCTCGAACTTGACACATGACTATTGGTGAATCACAGTAAATCTCCACAGCAATAACTCTTAAATCTCCGGCAAGCCTTAATCTAGTGAATAGGGCTTCATATTCGGCGTCGTTGTTGGTCACATGGAAATGGAACTTTTAGGCATAGCATATAGATCGGCCTTTAGAAGTTTCAAGTACAACTCCGGTGCCTGAGCAACGGTCATTTGATGTACCATCAGTACGTAGCTTCTAGACATATTTAGGAGGTTCACTGGTTTTGGGCAAGTCCTCCAGGATAGTGAATTCAGCGATGAAATCTGCTAGGACTTGTCCTTGAACGGCTCGCCTTAGTGTGTAAGTAATGTCGAACTGACTAAGTTCGATATTCCACTTGAGTAACCAACCGAACGTCTCAGGCCATGTAAGGACCTATCATAACGACTGGTAGGTGTAGACGGTGATAGGATGAGCCTGGAAATATGGGCAGGCTTCCTTGAGGCGATGAAAAGACAATAAGCCAGCTTTTCCAGCTTTGGATAATTTCTCTTCGCTGCGGTCAGTCATTTGCTAATGTAATATACTGGTCGTTGTATCCGGTCTTCCCCGCGAATTAGGGAAGCTCTAATTGCATTTTTTGATACCGCTAAGTAGAGATACAACCTCTCGTGATCAATAGGCTTTGACAAAACGGGCAGTGTGGACAGGTGTTGAACCAATGCTTGGAATGCGCCCTGGCATTTTGTAGTCCATTCAAAATTTTGTTTCCTTTACCTGGTCAAATCGAAGAAGGTAATGCATTCGTCAGTGAATTTTGAAATGAACCTACTCAGTGCTACTACCTTCTCGTTGAGGCCCTAGATTTGCTTTATAGTTCTTGGAGTCTCAAGATTCTTGATTGCCCTGATCTTCTCAGGATTGGCTTCAATTCCTTGAGCATTGACGATAAATCCAAGGAATTTCCCAGACATGACCCCAAAGTGACATTCAAAGGGTTGAGTTTCATTCTGTACTCTCTAAGGATGTTGGACATCGATTCTAGTTCTTTGATACGATCAGTGGAGAATCCACAAGCATGCCATCCACATATACTTCCATGGTTTTTCCGATCTGGTTAGCGAACATTCGATTAACTAGCCGTTGGTATGTTCCCCCAGCATTCTTGAGTCCAAATGGCATGACTTTATAGCAGTGAATTTCTAGATCGGTGACGAAATTGGTATGCTCTTAATCCGAAAAGTGCATGGGTATCTAATTGTAGCTAGAATACGCATCCATGAAGGATAGGAGTTTATGTCCAGCCGTTGAGTTTACGAGCTGATCGATTTAGGAAAGTGGAAAACTGTCTTTACGACAAGCGTTATTCAAGTTTGAGTAATCAACACATGTTCTTCATTTCCCATTAGACTTTCTGAAAAGTACAGGATTGGATACCCATTCTAGATATAATGCATCTTAGATAAACCCATTCAACTTGAGCTTATCTACCTCTTCCTTAAGGGTAGCAAATATCTCTGGATCCATACCATGCCTTTTTTGCTCGACCGGGACATGTCGCGGCCCAATATTCAATGTGTGGCTCACAATGTCAGGGGAGATCCCATACATGTCGAAATGTGTCCAGCAAACACGTCGAGGTTTGCCCGAAGAAATTCAACCAACTCCTCCTGCATCTGTTGGCTTAGCTGAGATCCAGCTTTTATCATTTTAGAATCGTCATTATCATCGATCGAAACATCGATCGTCAGCTCGGTCGGGGAAGCTTGACTGTCATTACTTTCGTCTTCACTTTTGGTATCTCTTAGGTTAAGACCCTTGGGAATTGGTTGGGCTGACCGGGCCTAGGCTCAAGCGTTAGCTGTCAGTTCTCTGTAAAGCGGACGTAGAAAGATTCCTATACGCCTTTTACGTTTTCTTTTCGCTACGCCCCCCACAACTCGACAACATAGTAGGCTTGTCCAGCAGTCTAGTCTCCCTGAACTACTCCAATTCCATTGTCGATAGGGAATTTTAAATTCAGACAACAAGGGGCAATGGCTACCATAAACTCAGCTAGGGCCGGTCGGCCCAAGAAAGCATTGTACGGCGAAACTATGTCCAATACAATAAAATGTAATATTCGGACTCCCCGGCGTTCTCCCATTCCCAATTCCGCTGGTAGTTCCACCATCCCAGTTGGTATAGTCGCACTTCTATTGAAGCCGTGAATGCAAGAATGACAAGGCTTCATTCCTTTGCTTCCAACTTCAATTGATCATAAGCTCGCTTAAACAATATGTTCACTGAACTTCCACTGTCCACTGAGATCCTCTTCATCCAAGCAGGACCTATATGAGATGAAATAACAAGTGGATCAATGGTTGGAGCTACGACTCTGTCGTCATCCCTGTCTCGAAATGCGATGTCATCTGTCATCGTTTTCTGTTGCTTCGCCGGAGCCCCATCTTCCAAATTACTACAACATTCAAAGCATGCATGCCTAATAGAGCTGACATACAACTCCATTTCCTTCCAGCTCCGATCGGCTGGATGAGGACTTCGAGCTTCAATTGGCTGGATGAGGACCACCACTGACAGTATTAATCACTAGTCCTGCCGGTACGAGCGGGTTCCTTCGGTCTCGCCTGATTTGGCATTTGGTTTTGATTTAATGGTCCCGCCCCTGCAGACTGCGGCGCCCACACAAACTGCTCCAACTTTCTCTCTCATATCAACTTCACAATAATATTCTGTAAATGACGGCACTCGTTCATTTTATGGTCATAGCTACCATGAAATCTATAGAACTTCCCTATTTGAATAGATTTCTCTGACGATTTCTTAAGAGCGGGTTCCTTATACTTAATGGTATTGCAGGTCTGCAAGTACACATTTTCTAGCGAAATATTTAATGGAGTATAATTTTCAAACATAGGAGCCCTATGTCGTGGCCCACTATTTTGATCTCGTTTCCTAATTTGATTTCTATCTCCTTTCTATTGATTTTGTTTATTCTGTATGTTCAATTGCACCTTTTCAGAAGTCACCTCGATTGGTTTAACAGCGACATTACTTTGAATTCCTTCCACAGTAGACCCATGCCATCCTTTTTCCTAGACTATTTCGTATCTTCCCCTCTCAAGAAATGGACTGTCTTGGAATAGAAACGGTCCAATGACGCAGGGGTTTTTCCGGCCAACTAGTTGCCAAATTCAGTATCAGGATCAATCCCCTTAGTTAGTGCCATCATAATTGAGTTGTCATTGGGATTACTAATCTCAATGCATGCAGTATGAAACCCCTCTAGATAACGTCTGAGTGTCTCTTCGGAAGCTTGAGTGACACTAGACACGGTGTTAACATCTTTCGTCCTTTTGACGTGCATGCGAAACTGTTCAAAAAACTTCGTTGCCAACTGGTCAAAACATGAGATAGATCGAGGTGGTAGATGAGTAAACCACATAGTCGCTATGCCCCCTATGGAGATCGGGAAACTTTGGTACTTGACCACATCATCGGCTCGTGCAGCATTCATTAACCATTCGTACTTTAAATTGTGCTGGTTAGGATCAGTGCTTCCTTCATAAACGGGTAGAGTTGGCATTCTGAATCGCCGGGATGGTTCAGCGTAGAGTATATCATCATTGGATAGGGTATGACTTCGAGAGATTCTCCATTCATCATTGGCGAGGCCTTGACTCTCGTGGATCATCTGACGGATCATTGTTGAGATATTCGGCATCTGGACGTTTAGGGCATTCTGAGCCAAGGTGTGGTCGGGTTCCACAATGCGAGGACGGGTCGGTCGTGGTCGACGGTCCATATCTCACCACCTTGGCTCTTGGTTTTCAAGAACATAAGGCTCAAGAGTATAATTGCATTAACGATGGGTCGGTTTCTTTCGGTTCCGAGCATCAACTTCCAACTCAACAGCGGCGGTAGTAGTGCGATTGTCGGTAGTTTGACAAGGAACAGTACCTCCTTGGAAGGAGGGTCCGGTCTGATGGCTGGTTGATGGGCCAACTCTCGGTTGCCCAAGATTCAAGGTGCGTTGATGTCCGTAGCCTGTGTATAGCTTCTATCTAGCCGTGGGCACGTGGATCGGTGATTGTAGTCAGAAGAGGCTGAACTCTTAGTGGATGAATAGGAAGCCTGATCTCTTTTGGATCTCCTTCATCTCTCACGGTTCAGTCGATTGGTCAATTCCATGTTAGCACGGAGTAGCTGAGTAAGCTATTGGCGGCTTTGTGTCAGCTCTTGCATTAGTAGTTGAAAATCTTCAGTGGTGACAGGGCCTTAGGGATATGAAGGTCCGACAGCATTCTGATCGGTAGAAGGAAGTTGCATGGGGTTTTGTCTGTTCCATCCTTTTGGATCTACAGTTGTTGAAGTGGTCCTAGTATTGACCATGGTGGATAGCGAAGCTCTCTCCTAGACTTGGAACAAATCTAAATAGGATGGAAGAACTTTTGAATTTGAAATCTGGATCTTCTCCTTAGATTCTTGCAATCCGATATCGGTAGTAGATCCAATGAGCAGGTGAAAAAATGGATTTTCTCAGTGAAAGAACCATGATGTTTGTACCAAAATTATGCACAACACCCTTCGGACGAGTTTGAAGAGATAAAATGAAGAAATTAAATGTCTGAAGAGGTAGATCTAACAAACACACCAATTAATAGATAAGAAAATGCGCAGAAACACACAAATTTAGAGTGGTTCGGCATATGGCCTACGTCCACTATGAAATGGATGACTTTTATTGACTTTTGCTTACTGGTTACAATAAGCTACATCACTACAATCCATGTACAATAGTAATTTTTGCAGATATTGGATGTAGAAGAGCCGAAAAAGTCTTTTTTCTATAGGTCCAGGGTCACTATTTATAGGCGTAGGCACAAATATCTCTCCCAGATCTCGAAAGACTTTTTCTCCCATGTAAGTGGGCCTACGTAAACAAGTTCAGATGATTTTGCCTCGATCGAAAAGCGATATGAATTGAGTTCGTATCGATCCAAAAATAGTTCTTTAGGGCTAAAATTTGTTAGGTACATTCTTGGGGTTGTAGGCAAGCTCCTGTGAAAATTTGGTGGCATTTAGACTTTAGATTTTGCACTATGATCGATGCAGTTTGAGTTTGTTGAAGGCTGCCGAGTTCGCGTTCTCATCGCTTCAGTTCGCATCGCTTCCAGGTACGTGCTTACTATGTGACGTGGCAATAACTTTTCGGATCGACCCACTTTTCTTGCCGAGCGACCGAGTCTTTCTTATGGATGCGCCTCATTTGTATCGACCCAGCTTAGCCTTGTTCGTATCCATAAATTTCTATGATGTTCGTATCGATCATTGTTGCTTCATTTCATATCGATCAACAAAAGAGTCATTCGTATCGGTCCTTCATGCATTACTCACATCGATCACTAGCCAATCGATACGAATAGGGTGCATCGGTGGATCGATATGAAGTATGGTTTTTATGGCTTCGAATAGGGTGCTTATTTGATTATATATATAATTTTATTTGCATTAATTTTAAATGATAGGATTAAACACTACATACACACACATATACATACACATACATACGTACGTACATACATGCATATTTGTTATACCTCTATACATAAAAGCATTTGTAAATATGTTAAGTTTTGTCTAAATTAATCATTGACCTTAATATTTAAAATCACATAATATTTTATAATCAAACATTCTTCTTACAAAATCAAATTAAATTAAGGCAATTGATATATAGATAAATGACAACAATATACATGGTAGATATAAATCCCAATACCTACACACACACATAGATATACATATTTATGTATATATGTATGCATAAACCTTGTTGTTTTATTATTTTTGTCAAATTTAAGCATTTAATTATCTCATTTTATTTCAATAATAATTAAGTACGGTTGTAGTAAAATGCTTGCAAAAGAGGAAGTGTAATAAATTGTTGATGCCACCTTTTTACCTTTTTCTTTCAAATCTTGCTGTGATTACACTGAGATTTAATAACAATATGTTGTTTCCTTTTAAATACAATTTAGAAATATAATGATCTACCTTTCTTAAACCTAAAGACGACACTTAATACATCATCGATATTCGTATAGCGATTATTTAAGTGTCCGAAAGACATTTCAGTTGGGGTGAAGAAAGAAAAGACACAATTGAATCTCACAAAATGTGACAAGTAATATATAATATGAACAAGTATTTACAAAAGAAATAGACTTTAATATACATACACATACCAGAGTACAATACCAGTCCATTATCAACCTAGATAGTTATAACAGCCTGCCCATAAAATTTGCTAACCACAACTTGAACAAACAACAAAAGATAAAGAAAAATACGAGAGTACGTCTTGGAGGCGTCCAGCTCGTCTCCTAAAAGCTCCAAAGTGTTGAGCTAAATCTAGAAAACATGTTCGAGCTAACCTGAGCATTATAAGAAAAATAATGTTCGCATCAGTCTAGTAAAACTAGTGTATGAAACTCAAATCACAATGAATTTTATTTATTATAACTTGAAAAAAATTAAAGTCAAAACTATCTTGTAAGACCACACCGTAGATAAACACGAACAGGGTTTTACCCTATAATAACCAACCACTTTCTACTGAAAATCCAGTGATATTATAATAACGTCAAAAGTATAAATACATATTAATCATAGTCAAAATGGTTACATAAATTAAATTCCAGCATGATAGGTATACAATCAAGTTTGAAGGCTTGTGTTGGAAAATGGATTCCAATAATGAAAGGGTAAGGGTCTACACACTGAATCAGTACATCCCTAGATAAAATATACTAGAGGATACAAGATGTTGCACCTCAGCTACTAAGGACTGGCCTTACCCCTTATTGGGTAGCGCCAAATATGATCACCTCGAGGTTGATAAACAAACATAATAGTACATGAAACATACACAGATACTGACTCTAGATAAGAGATGATCATAACCTAATGGGAGCAACCCACATAGCCCTACTGCATGTCCCTACTTTAGTCATTTTACTGGGTGTAAGGCTTAAGGCAACGATTTAACTTCTCTCTTAGTAAGCCATCTTGGAATGCTAATACTGCCCTTCAAGCAGAAATGCATTGCCGGCACTCATCCATACAAGTTCGTTCTGGGTCTGAAAAAATCCGAAGGCACTACCTCTAAAACATCCATTTTGGAATAACCCTCGGGATTAGTAGAAAGTAGCCTTTGCACTTCAAAGCTCCATCTTCTATCACCTTCAACATACCTTCAGTTCAGAAGACTTGAGTTGGATCGAAGCGATTTTTGGATAATTTATACTTATCTGATCCTGGTCACTTCGAAAAAACATTCGAAAGTTTCTGGTAAACTTAACCCCATTCTTTCAAAAATAAACAGACAATAGATAAAAGCGTAGATCACCTCTTAACCGTTGAGTGAACGGATTTCCTTGTCATCTGTCATAGGAGAACAAAATGAGATTTATATGCATAGTAGAGCATTATCGAAGATGACCATGCCATATAACTTCCATGTTTCTCCTAGATATTTCTAGAGTGGCGTTTTGGTCCATAATTAATAGTTGATTATTTAACCATCAAATAAAAAAAACAACCGAAAATCCAGCTATTTATTTCTCTATAACAACCACTAAGCCTCATTTCAAATAAATCTTTCATGTATTAAATCACTTTGCAGAATATTTATCAAAATATTCATATACTTATCTCATGGCATAAGTATATTCGCCAAACACTACGAAAGATTTCTTATGTTAAAGTCATAATAATAGGATTAAAAGAAGTTATTTTAATCAGGGATAAGGGTAATCCCAACCACTATTCCTATGGTATTAAGCATGGAACGAAAGTTCGACACCACCATAATTAAGAAGGCCATTAAAGGGAATCCAACCTCAAATTTGTTTTATAAGTTTCTTCTATAAACCCTTTTAAATAAATCTCTTTCATTTTTGAAGATCTTCTTTACTAAAATTCCAAATCCATTTCTAGAAATCTTTGTAAATCTCTAAGTTTATTTATAAAACTCTTTTGTAAATATCCAAAATTATTTATGAAAACATCCTTCCAAATTTTTAAGATCTCATTTTGATTTATAAAATTCTTTTCATAAAATTTCCTTATTTAAATCAAAACTCCTTGAATAAATCTTGATTAATAAAGTTCTTCGATAAAAAGTCAATTATTTAAAATACTTTAAATAAAAAAGTTATTATTTTAAACAACCATCATTAAATTTGTCTTTAAATTGCAGTAATAAAATAATAACTTTAAACAATCATTTGAAAATTATTAGATTACTTCAAAACACCTTTAATAAAATAATTGCTTAATTATCCTTTAAATATCATATTTAAAATGATATTAAACTTTTGAACTTTACAAATAAGTAATAACTTTTCTTTAAAACCCTTTATATAATATAATAATTGACTTTTGAAATCATTATTAAAAATATACTGAAATGGGTGGCTTTACAAATCCAGAAGAAGGCTTAGTGACCACAGTGGTTATCATTTAATTCAGTTTAACTTTCAATTAATAACATTCATATTTACATAGTAAGCATATATGTAAAGGGAATCAACCAATAACAATCAATGAACTATTTAGGTAAATGTCAAAGTTACCATAATAGTAGAACTTGATTTAATTTCTACTTAAAAGATGTCAAACATAATCTATTATGTGACTCATAGCAGAGTGGTGATTTATTCTGCTAATAGATGTCAACTATAATTTAATTAGGAGAGTGATGGTTTATTCTGCTAAATATATGTCATTGGGTTTTTTATTCAATTAGGGTTACTTAAAGTTAATCGAGAAATAAATCTCTTAGTTTTTAAACATTCTTTAAAAGCGCGTTGTTTTAAAAAAACCGATCTTTAGAAATAAATTGGTTTAAAACCATAAACCTTCTACTTAATAAATGAATAACATTTTAAACTTTTGATTTAATAATAGTTAAACCTTTAATTAATAATTAAACAATAATTTAATTTTTAATAAATAATTAAATAACAATTATCCTTTATATAAACAATTAAATAATATTTAATATTTTTAAATAATTATTTAAATCATAATTAATCTTTTAATAAATAATTAAATCAAAGATTAAATCTTTATGGAATAATAATTTAAACCTCATTAATTCCAAACTAAATCTTAACTTAATTCCTAATTAATTAATAATTAAATATTTTTATAGTTAATTAATAATTAATTTTTAAATAAACAATTAAAGAATAATTAACCATTAATTAAAAATTAAATGATAGCTAACCTTTATTAATTAATTATAATTAACTTACTTGGTTGATACTTAAGTACTAATTACCTTTAATAATTAACGATTAAGGACTAATTGCCTAAATTAATTAATTTAATAATCTTTAATTAAATAAATAAATAGTTGGTTAAATAATTACTTTTTATAACTTAATACATGTTTGAAAACTCTTTTCAAAAAGATACTTAAGTTAAAACACTTCTAAATTCATAAAGAGTTCGTTTTCATGAACTACATCCATAGTGACTATTGTTATATGGCCTGTAATTTCCTAAACTTGTTTTATACCCAAATAGCTTCTAAAACTCTATCTTTTATATTTTAATTTTCTTTTATAAATGTAACACCCGTAATATTTAATAACATTATTCAGGAGATTTAATTATATAAATTAAATGGAATGATGTAAATAGTAAGTGATAAGGGGTTTGAGATTTGAATAAACACTTAGAGGCCATGTCTAATTATTTAAATCGGCTTAAGAATGGCTTACAGGCTAATTAATTTACATAAGGTTATATTGGAAAATAGCCGCACATAACGTATTATCCTTGTATATAATCTCGTTCATTATAGTTTCATTTCACATTCATGTCATTTTGTATAAACAAAATACAAATGCAAACATAAGAAGGGGAGCCGGGCATTACTAGAGAGGGAAAAAGGAGAAAATTATAGCAAAAGCTAAGGAATTAAAGCAAGGGAAATAAATTTTAATCTCAATCTAATCTACTTATCTTAAACAAGGTGAACAATAATTTATACCATCATTATTTCATTATATAATCATTTATTTTCAGGTATAAGATTAAATCAATTTTTATAATGATTTGGATAATGATATGCTTGGATCATAACATGTTAGATTTAAACATGATTGTTTAAATCTGATTTTACATGGTTTAAGGGTAAAACCAATCATATATGATTTCGAATGCCATAAGGAATTTATATGTTATGTAAAACATGATTTTGAAGTTGGTTTTAATTTTGATAATTTTTCAAGCTGTGGAAAGATTACTATGAATTTTCTTAGAAAATATTTAATTGGGTTTAGAAATATATTTCAGAAATTATGTTAAGAATATGGGTCTGGAATTTCGATGTGTTAGATAACATGTTAAAAGTGAATTTCTGTGATTTTTGGAAATTTTTCCAAACTGATTAACTATTGAAATTAAATTATTTTAGAAGTACTTATTAGCACTATTGGTTTTACTTAATGGAAGTGCTTATTTGTTAAATTAACCTGGGTTTAGATCTGAAATTATGCGCCAGTTATTTTGTGTAAAGGATTTGAAAAGTTGGGGCAACCAATCATATGCTTACAAGTAGGCAAGTTAGTTAAAAAGTGTTTGCTTTAATCGACATTAAATCGGATTTTCTAGAAAAGTGAGTTTCTCCTCTATTAGAAGCACCCTTCGACTCATAACTTCCGCTTTTAATCAGGTTGAAACCCCACAAAGCCGAAATCAATACAGAAGATATCAACATGGGTATGTTGTGGATTGGAGGAGGTCAAAAGACATGGTGTGTAAATATAGCTTCTGTTGGAAACGAAACCTTTGCTTTGTTTTCATTGTTAAGCGTCTGCCTTTGTTTTATTAAAGCTTTCGAAGGTGTAAAAACATAAGCTATTGAAAGGGGTTTTCTAAACAGTTTTTGAAGAAGGTTGCCATCTTTCATTTTAAGTATAAGCTTTCGAATGAGTCCCTTGTTTATAAAACAATGCTTTCGAAAATGGTGGTTCCGACCTAGTCGAAACACTGCTGCCATTCTTTTGTCTTTTGAGTGTACTGAAGTGATGCATGCTTTCGAAGGGTAGCTTTTGTTTTAAAGATGTATTAAGCCTCTTCCTAAATGCTTTCAAAAGGGTTCAAGGGTTTGGAAGGCAATGGCTTCGAAAGAAGGTTTCGATGCTATCCTTCAATGTTTTACTAAATGTTTTGAAGCTTTTGAAAGGATGGTGCTGACGCCATCAAACTTTCACCAAATAATTTTTTATGAAGAATAAAGGTTTTGAAAGGGATACTTTGGTATATATTCACTTTGAATCAAAAGATGTTCTGAGTAAAGCCAATGGTTTCGAAAGGGGTACTTTCATTGGTTTCGAAGCTATGTTTTTAAGGAGTATTAAGAAATTTTTTGATACTTTCAAAAGGTATGTTTTGGTTTCAAAAGAGATGTTTTAGAGAGCTTTGAAAAATTTTCATGTAACGTTTTGAAAAGAAGTTTATGCTTTCGAAGGAAGTTATCCTAGGGTTTTTAATGTTGTAAGGTTTCGAAAGCCTTAATTTTGAAAACAAATAACCCAATCTCATTTTAATGGAAAACCATAGCATAAATAAAGAATTTTGGAAATAAGTATGGAAATTTTGAAGAAATTTTCCTTGATGAATAGGTTAAAGGGATTAACTAAGTTATTATGTTTGCTTCTTCGTATATGTATATATTCATATTGTAATGGACCCATTACTGTATTTTGGGAAAGGGCGGAATAACCAGCTAGGTTAACCATGTAGTGAATGTAAATTAAATAAACTCCTGAATGATTAGAATTGCATCCAGGAGGTCAGGAAAACCAGAATATTGGATGCTAAAATATTGATTGAAGAAGTTGTCGGGTGGATAGGTTCATAGTAAATCCATGAAAACTATGTATAAAAGAAGTTGTTAGGGAGACAGGTTCATAGTAAACTCATGAAAACTATGATTAGAAAGAGTTATTGGTAGGAGCCAATAGGTTTGTAGCAAATCCATGAAAAATATATCTGGTTTAAGTTATTGGCAGATGTCAATAGGTTCCTAGTCAACCCATGAAAAGTTGGATAAGAGGGAAGATACTAGAGTTACCAATAGGTTCAGGGAGAACCCATGAAACAATGATCTTATTTGCAGGGGCCAACAGGTTCTTATTAATCCTATGAAAACAATGAAATAGGAAATGGAGTCCATAAATTTACACAGGTTAATAGTAAGCCTTTGAAAACTACGAAACTGGACACTGAGTCCGTAAACATTAAATAGCTTAATAGTATGCCCGTGAAAACTATGAAACTGCATAGGGAGTCCATAAACAATAAATAGATTATTAGTATGCCTATGAAAACTAGTAGGTTAATAGTGACCCTAGAAACTATAAATGAGATAGTTAGTCAGAATGAATGGGAATGGGAAATCTAAAATTGATTTACGTGTTTCATATCATTTATTGTTTTGAATTGTTTTAACCATTATGGATGCAGTAGCAAGGTATATGGTTTTATAAAAGTTTTTAGGATACTAGTGAAGGGAAAACCCGTCCTGCTAAGCGGCATGGTCTCACTAGATATCTAAATGGTTTGAGATGGTAGATTATTATTCATACCAGGCTTTATGTCTAACTCGAAGTTTATGTTTTCCCCTTAAACTCTCGGGTACTTAATTTATTTTGTGTAGTTTGAGAGTTGAGGTTTTCAGGTACCTTTTTAAATGAATAAGCTTCCGGAGACGTGTAGGAGGCATGATAGCTTCTAGAGTTCTCTTTTATTTTTGATTTTGTTATGATGTTGTTGTAAAGGAACAGTTGCTTAATTGCCTATATATACTCTGATCATCCAAGAGGACATCTTTATACGTCACTCTTGGTGTACGTTGTAATGAATATATTTTCTCTTAAAGTGGTTCTCGTGTTGGGATTATGTAATGAATTTGAAATGTTTTGGAATGGAACGTGGAACTTATTTGATGTTTAATTTTTTTCCATATTTAACATTACTGTATTTGGTCACTGAGGATTAATAACTACGGATGACTGTGGCATCCTTAGCCATTAGTTTTGGGCCTTCAAGTGGGGGACGTTACAAGTTGGTATCAGAGCATAGGTTTATGAAACTTAAACCTAAAAGATATTTAAAAATAATCCAATGAATCATAAAATAAGATCGGGGGAGTTTGGGTTAACGCTATAGTAGCATACTTGTATTTGATATATAGTTATATATATAAGTACGTATTCTGTAACGACCCGTAATTTTCAAAAATTAAATTTTGTTAATTTAACAAGTTTTGGTAATTTAATTCGGAAAGAAAATAAAAATCTGTAATTTAATAATGAAATCACTAAAATAAAGGTAATAATGTTAATGCAAGTTAATAATAACTAATTTAGTGCAATCGCAATTAATTGAAACCAATTGTAAGGTTATAATTGATTTTAATTAATAAATTCGGAGATGATTTCAAAGTATATTAATTTATGAAATAATACGTAATAAATTATAATTTGATAGAATCAATATTAGATAATTAATTGTAATAATTGTTGGGTGATAATAAAGTATGAATAGGATAATGGTTGATTGGACAAAAAGAATGGGAATCAAGATTTATTAGTTTAAACTTAATAATTGGATAAATTGCAATTAAATGAAATTTAATATTTAAGTATTACGTTAATTGAAACCAAGATGGAATTTGAGAATATAGCGTAATAGATCATGGACCCAATGTTAATTTCATCCATTTGGCCATAATTGAATAATAAGAATATAAAGTAAATTCAATGGAATTATTGAAAATTTAATTTATAATTTTTGAATATAATGAAATTGAAATTTAATGCTGAAATTGATGATTGAATCAACATTAAAGTGACATCTAAATTTGTTTAAATTAGTGTAAATGATTAAGAAATTTAAAAATGATAAAATTTGCCAATTATAGGATTGAAATTGAAATTTTGATTTAATTAATAAATTATTTATTTATTTAATTAACTGGAAAATAACCATTTGACCACTGACTCGGATTTCGACAAAACTAGTTTCGTCGAATCCGTAATAGTGAATTATTGTAGGATTTCGAGTTTCGTAGCGATTGGACTTGTCGTTTGATCGTACGGGCTCGAAATGCCTAGAAATCAGTTTAATTGAAATCAATTGAAATCAATTTGAAATAACTTGATTTTAGCAGAACTTCTTCATACGATGGAATTTGGACCTGAAATTTGTTCCATTGCGTTTAAAATATTTAAAATCATCTATTTTGATATATGGGTTGACCCAATTTCGTTCCAGAGTCAGAACGGCCTTTGCCGGCCATTTATTGTTCAATTTTCCAAACCAAATCAAGCCCATTTGTTTCTATTTTGTTCAGCCTATGTATATCCGGTCATAACCCTAGCAGCCTTTTTATTTCTCACTTCTGTACGTATAGAAATTTCTTTTGCTCCTCTTTCTCAATGGTAGACAAACCCTAAATTTTACAGTCCAATTTCAATATCAAATTCAAATCAAAATTTCAAACTCCTCAAATACCATCAAATTAAATATCGATCTGAAGCCCTTGATGAGCGCATCTCAAATCTATAATTCGTTTTCCAATTTGGGTCACTGTCTGGCCAGAAATCGAAGAACCATTTTCGGTCGTTCATCACGCGTTGATGAACTTCGTCTGATCGTTCAATCAAGGGTAGGGTTGTGAACAGGTGACCCAGTGCTGCTCATCGAAGTTGTTAATTCGTCGAATTAACGGCTAAATCCACGGCAAAATTTGATTAGGGTTAGCTTTCAATCGGCGGCGGCGGCGTCCCAGCAATCGAAGAAGGCGGCTATGGCCTTCGCAGGCTGTATATGAAGAGGCGGCGTGTCAGGTTAGGTCAGTTCGCTGCTCAACAGCGAACTAGGGCGGCTCTGGAATCGCGTGCGTGCTGTTGCACGATCGCGTTCTGGAACGATGAAGGCGGGATGAAGCAGTAACGTGGCGAGGTGTGTTTTTTTTTGTTTTTTTATTTTATTGAAATTTTAATTTGGAACGTTCTAACACGCATAACTTTCTCATATCAGTTTCGTTTCACACTCTGTTTTCTCCGCTAGGTTCGTATCGGAATTCCGGACACTTTGACGTTGGTTTGGACGAATTCTGAGACTATTCAAATTTTGGGTTTAAATTGGATTTAAATTCAACTTAAATTCAAAAGGTGAGTGTTTTAACCCACTCACAACTTCTAAATTTCTTATGTTTGTTAAACCGATTTATGATGTGATTCGAAATTTATTTATGACTGTTTGGCATATTTTTAATCATCATCTCCGTCAAATTGAATTTATTTGAATTAAATTGTTATTTAATTTATTATTGCATATAAACTGCCAGTAAATTGTTATTTAATTTATTATTGCATATAAATAGCCGGTTAAATAGTTATTTAATTTATTATTTAATATAAACTACCAGTAAATACATGTTGTTTATTATCTGTTCTATGCTGATGTTATTGATTAGATTGGATGATGATTGTGATAAATGTTTGATGATTGATATTGGATGAATGGATGCTGTATTTTTATTGTTATTAACTGCAAGTTGTTATGGTTTTTTATTTCATTTAGGATTGCGGTTTGAAATGATATATAATCGTAATTATATTTTAAATTACGGATTGAAATGTTAAATATCTGTATCACTTGACCATAGGATATAAACTTTTATACGAACACCGTCGGTCTATATCTATAAATATTTCGAAAATGATTTCTATGGTTTGGAAAGAAATATATGGTTTAATAAATATTGATTTTTGATATTATACAAACATTATTTTTATGTATAGTTAAATTCATGAATTTAAGCTATGTATAGGTTTGTTAAATAAAATTAAGTTTAATAATAGAGTTGACTTTATTAAGATATAATGTGAGTAAGTATTTAAATCATATTTTAATATAGAGTGTATAATGATTTAAATAATTAAGGTTGGGAGATAAAATTGGAGATTTATTTGAAATTGATTTAAATAATTAATGCTGGGAGATAAAATTGGAGATTTATTTGAAATTGAATTTATTTAAGAATTAAACTCAAATAAATTGAGGTGAAATTCATAAAATTTGAATTTTAGAAGGTGTGATTCTTATAACTTGATTTATATTTAAGGTGAATTAAATGAATATGTCAAGTAAATAGATTGAAGGAAATTTGTAGTTATTTGTAATTTGAGTTTTATTTAAATGAAAATGGATTTATTATGTAAAATATTTCAAAACTAAATAATAGAAAATTTAATTGTTGAATCGAAATTATCAAATTTAGTTTTGAAATTTTGGAATATTTAAACCTTTGAAATATATCGAAATTGAAATGTTTTATCGAAAATGAAGTGTTTCGAAGTTATGAATTTTAAAGTATTATGTTTAAAAGTGTTATAATTTCAAATATTTGGTTTCGAAGTGTATAAATTTGAAAGTGCTATGATTTTGGAAAAGGGATATATTTGAAATAAAAATGATATTATATTGATTTGGGATTTCATAAAAATGATATCATATTTATTTAGTTTTGAAACGGAAATGATATCGAAATTATATGGTTTCGAAATGGATATTATATTCTGGTTTTGAAGTATAATTATTTTGAAATGACCGCGGTGTTATAATAACGTTTGGTCGTTAAAGAGACCGGGATCGGAAGTTGTCATACTCTCTGCTAACTCCGAAAACCACTTTAACAACCGTGTACGCGGTGGAGATTCCAGAATAAAGTAGGATGGTCGCGGCGTTTCCTTTGAAGTAAATACGTGGACCGGACTCCCGTGAGTTGGCATAAGGTGGCTAAAACAGGAGCGATTTTGGGCCAGTGAGGTAGCCCCTCTTATCGGACACACTCCTTCGATACCATTCTATTACTTTGTGATTAATTGGGGCCCTTTGATTTTTTTAGGGGTGTGGCTCGAGGTGGGCGGTAGTGGCTGCTATGCATCACCACCAGTTCGGATATCAGTTGGTATATCTACCCTGGCATTGCCTCGTTGTGTCGTGTCACCTACCCTATCGCGCCTTGTACGAGTTTGGTTTTCTCCCGTAGCCCATGTGGTATCCTCTGGTGGCTTCCCGATCAGGAGGGACTATGATACTGGATGGACGGTTGGGACTATTACGTGTTAAGGGGGAGATTGGGTATCTCCTTAACGCTATTTAAAAGTAAGTTTATTTTACTGTAGACGTTATTATAATAGCGAAATATTTCTGCATAGTAAATAGTTTAACGGATCCTTAGGAGATGTGAATCCCGAGCATCTCTTAAGTTACTGCACTCACGTTAGACACTGGATAGGAGATGTCAAATCCTGTAAACTTCTCTGACGCCGTTCCACTCATATTTTACCGTTGATTTAACTTACATAAGATCTTTTAGTTCTGACTCGAGTGTTTTGTCTTTTCAATTCGCTCGAGTCAGTCTGAGCATTTCGGGATTCGAAGACTTTGTCTCTGAAGAATGAAGACAAAGATTTGTATTAGTATTATTTATTATATTCCACCGCATCACATTGTTCCGCTGCATTCTTATTTATTATTTTCTGGTATGTGTAACTCTGATATATATTGCATAAGCATAATCAAATGTTTTATAAAACAGCTTCATGAACTGTTATTTGATTATTATATTTTGTCATTCCGCTGCGAGATTCTATTATGTTTTCTTTCTTTCTTTCTTCCTTTTTCTTATTCACCCTAATAAAAATCTGCTTTTTTGTATGGTTTAAGTCTAACGTGTGTGGTTTATCGTCGATTTAAATCGTACAAAAAGGCGGGATGTTACATCTGGTACTAAAGCTTTGGTTTAGCGATAAACCTTAGCTTTGTGGGGTCTGACTCTTTATTAGTAGGGTAGTAATACCCTATAATGAGTCGCTGAGTGTATATATATGAGAGAGCATATTTGTTAGTGTTATAAAAAGGGTTTTAATATTGTGTTGATTTGTCCGTTTTGTATTTATAAATTCTGGTTGGTGCATAGGATGCTATGACATCAATAGGGATTTCTAAACACTTAATAGGACAGACCGACACAATATTTGTTTTGAATATAGGTGAATGAAATAATTTTGCCTATTATATTTTCTACATATAAAATAATTTTTTTATAAAGGTTATATTTGGTTGTAATATATTGGTTGTTAGGTAGTGAAATTTATAAATATTAGTTGGAAATAAAATTTACAAATAAAAAAAAATAAAGTAAAATTGGAAATTTAGAACTTAAGTTCCGGGTATTGAAACTTTCTTTCAAATGTTTTTGGAATATAATAATAATATTATTTAGAAGTATTTTCTGATATAAATATTTCAATATAATTTGAAAGAATTGTTTTAAAGAAAATTTGGAAAAAATAAGTTTTATACTCCCCTCTCTATCGCTGGAGAATAATTTCGGTGATGAGTGCACGCATCATCGACATTCATTTTCGAGTTTCGAAGTGGGAAGGCCAGTATAGTAGTTTTACTACGGATTTATTTTGATAACCAAATATAAAATTTTAACTGTTTTAAATATAATTGGATATATAAGTTGTAAGTATATATTTCTCTATTATTTTAAAATGATTTGAAATTAAACCCGATATTTAGTTCTTAAGTTTCCATTAATTAATAGTTTCAATTATTGTAGTGAGATGAAATGTAACTAATTAATAATTGGACCTCTAATTAAAATAAAAGAGATTAAATGCTAGGTTATAAATGAAATTTTTGGAAAGTTGAAATATGTAAACTATAAAAAAACAAAAGATATGATTATTGAACATCAAGTTAATTAAAATGAAATAAGTTAAACTTGTGTAATTTTCAATTTACATTCTTTAACATATATATAACTTACCAAAAGATTTAAAAGTTGGAATGTTAATAAGGAAATGTAATAGAATATTATACAAGTAATACTTAAATATGAAAATGTTCAATAAAATTTACTTTATAAACAAGAAATTTAACATGATAATAGTTATAAACTTGAGTCAAAATTTTAATACTACTAATTAAATGAAATAGGAAATGAGTAATGTAAGTAAAGATTTTGAACTTAAGATAATGTTGAAACTATTTATTATTAAAGTAAATAAATGAAATTGAGTAGTGAATAAATGAATGTAATATAATAAAAAGAGAATTTACATGATATGAATAAATGAAAATAAATGAAAAATTGTAAGAAGTTAAATGTAAATTAAAAAGATAAATCATTCTGTGAATGGAAAGGAAATCAAACGACAAATGTATGGAATGAAATTAATAAGAATGAACTTGATCTATTGTTTGAAATTGTTGTTTGTTTGACTTATAGCTTTTGGGCAAAGATACTTTAAATTTGTTTGGGTGAATGAATAATCTATTTAGTTTCGCGTCCGCGCACTTGGCACAGTTGGCAAGAGCAATGGCCTCCCTTGTATGAGGTGAGGAGTTCGATTCCTGGCAACTGCTTCAAGCCTACCGAAAGGTCTGGTCTACCTGGGGACACGGTTGTGGCGGGCCAGTTGTGTTCCCCAGGTTTACTGTTCAGGAGTCGTAATGTCGGCGGTGATGGAACAGGTTTCCCTAGTTGCCAAAATAAATCTATTTAGTTTCATCCAAGACTGTTGAGTAAATGGTGCACTTAGTAGTTATTTTTCATTCTGTACAATTTACAGTTTTTGAACCCGAACAACTATTTGTTTTGTTTGATATAAATGGATAATTGATGTGTGTTGATTTTATGTGATGGTTGTATGCTTATTGCAAGTGATGGTTGTCATATTGATTTGTTTGTTATTGATTGAAACAACTTTAAATATTTCATTTTATATAACTGTTAACTCTTTTAGATTATATAAGTGAAATACAGGTTATTGAAGCAATTGCTGCTGCTTTTGGTTTCATAATTAGCGTAATTGCCTAACAAATAAGTACGTTTTCAGATTATGGTTTTATAGCGCTATTATATTGTTTTTCCCGTGTTGGGATATATATTATTTTGGAAAATATATGTTATATATTGTTATATTTGATACTATATTTTCTTCCGAGCCCCTCCGCACAAAGAAGACTCTGCCAAAAATTTTTGAATTTTTTGGACTTAGACACTTTTTGAACATGTTTCCAAACTTTATTAATTTGAGTATAAAAAGATTTAATCTTTATAAATGGGTATATTTTATTTAAATTAATTAATTCTGTAAATTTATTTGTTTATAAAGTTAATATTTTTGAATAAGATATTGCTTGCTCAATTCTTTCTTTCCCTTCTTCTCCTTTTTGGGGACGAAAAGTTTTGAGATGGGGAGAGTGTAACGACCCATAATTTTCAATTAAATTTTGTTAATTTAATAAGTTTTGGTAATTTAATTCGGAAAGAAAATAAAAGTCTGTAATTTAATAATGAAATCACTAAAATAAAGGTAATAATGTTAAAGCAAGTTAATAATAACTAATTTAGTGCAATCCCAATTAATTGAAATCAATTGTAAGGTTGTAATTGATTTTAATTAACCTATTAGGAGATGAGTTCAAAGTATATTAATTTATGAAATAATACGTAATAAATTATAATTCGATAGAATCAATATTAGATAATTAATTGTAATAATTGTTGGTTGATAATAAATTATGAATAGGATAATGATTGATTGGACAAAAAGAATGGGAATCAAGATTTATTCATTTAAACTTAATAATTGGATAAATTGCAATTAAATAAAATTTAATATTTAAGTATTACGTCAATTGAAATCAAGATGGTATTTGAGAATTTAAGGTAATAGATCATGGACCCAATGTTAAATTCATCCATTTGACCATAATTGAATAATAAGAATGAAAAGTAAATTCAATGGAATTATTGGAAATTTAATTTATAATTTCTGAATATAATGAAATTGAAATTTAACGCTGAAATTGATGATTGAATCAACATTAAAGTGACATCTAAATTTGTTTAAATTAGTGTAAATGATTAAGAAATTTAAAAATGATAAAATTTGTCAATCGTAGGATTGAAATTGAAAATTTGATTTAATAAATAAATTATTAATTTATTTAATTAACAGGAAAATAGCCATTTTGGCCACTGACTCGGATTTCGACGATACCAGTTTCATCGGATCCGTAACGGTGAATTATTATAGGATTTTGAGTTTCGTAGCAATCAGACTTGTCATTTGATCGTACGGGCTCGAAATGCCTAGAAATCAATTTAATTGAAATCAATTTGAAATGACTTGATTTTAGCATAACTTCTTCATATGATGGAATTTGGACCTAAAACCTGTTCCATTGCGTTTAAAATATTTAAAAACATCTATTTTGATATACGGGTTGACCCAATTTCGTTCCGTAGTTAGAACGGGCTTTTCGGGCCATTTATCATTCAATTTTCCAAACCAAATCAAGCCCATTTGTGTCTATTTTGTTCAGCCTATATATATACGACCATAAACCCTAGCTGCCTTTTTATTTCTCATTTCTATACGTACAGAAATTTCTGTTGCTCCTCTTTCTCAATGGCAGACAAACCCTAAATTTTACAGTCCAATTTCAATATCAAATTCAAATCAAAATTGCAAACTCCTCAAATACTGTCAAATTTTATATCGGTCTAAAGCTCTCGACGAGCGCATCTCAGATCTATAATTCGTTTTCCAATTTGGGTCACTGTTTGGCCAGAAATTAAAGAACCATTTTCGACCGTTCATCACGCGTTGATGAACTTCGTCTGATCGTTCAATCGAGGGTAGGGTTATGAAGAGGTGACCGAGTGCTCCTTATCGGAGTTTTTTAATTCGTCGAACTAATGGCTAGATCTACGGTAAAATTCGATTAGGGTTAGCTTTTAACCGGCGGCGGCTGCGTCCCAACGATCGGAGAAGGCGGCTATGGCCTTTGCAGGCGGTATAGGAAGAGGCGGCGTGTCAGGCTGGGCGAGTTCGCTGCTCAACGGCAAACTAGGCCGGCTCTGGAATCGGGTGCGTACTGTTGCACTATAGCGTTCTGGAACGATGAAGGCGGGATGAAGCAGTGACGTGGCGAGGTGTGTTTTTTATATTAAAATTTGAATTTGGAACGTTCTAACATGCATAACTTTCTCATACGAATTCTGTTTCACGTGTGGTTTTCTCCGCTAGGTTCGTATCGGAATTTCGGACATTTTGACTCTAGTTTAGACAAATTCTGAGACTACTCAAATTTTAGGTTTAAATTGGATTTAAATTCAATTTAAATTAAAAAGGTGAGTGTTTTAACCCACTCACAACTTCTAAAATTTCGTATGTTTGTTAAATCGATTTATGAAGTGATTAGAAATTTGTTTATGACTATTTGACATATTTTTAATCGTCATCTCCGTTAAATTGAATTTATTTGAATTAAATTGTTATTTAATTTATTATTGCATATAAACTGCCAGTAAATTGTTATTTAATTTATTATTGCATATAAACTGCCGGTTAAATAGTTATTTAATTTATTATTTAATATAAACTACCGGTAAATACTTGTTGTTTATTATCTGTTCTATGCTGATGTTATTGATTAGATTGGACGATGATTGTGATAAATTTTTGATGATTGATATTGGATGAATGGATGTTGTATTTTTATTGTTATGAACTGCAAGTTGTTATAGATTTTTATTTCATTCGGGATTGCAGTTTGAAATGATATATAACCGTAATTATATTTTTAATTACGGATTGAAATGTTAAATATCCGTATCACTTGACCATAGGATAGAAAATTTTATACAAACACCGTCGATATATATATATATATATATATATATATATATATATATATCTGTGTGTGTGTCTATATATATATATATTTTGAAAATGATTACTATGGTTTGGAAAGAAATATATGGTTTAATAAATGTTGATTTTTGATATTATACAAACATTATTTTTATATATAGTTAAATTCTTGAATTTAAGCTATGTATAATTTTGTTAAATAAAAATTAAGTTTAATAATAGAGTTGACTTTATTAAAATATATAATGTGAGTAAGTATTTAAATCAAATTTTAATATAGAGTGTATAATGATTTAAATAATTAAGGTTGGGAGATAAAATTGGAGATATATTTGAAATTGAATTTATTTAAGAATTAAACTCAAATAAGTTGAGGTGAAATTCATAAAATTTGAATTTTAGAAGGTGTGATTCTTATAACCTGATTTCTATTTAAGGTGTAACGACCCGGTAATTTCAATCCCGAAATTTCCAAATAGTTAGGAAAAGAAGAAAAGAGAAAGAAGAAGAAACAGAAACAAGTCACAGAAAACTCACATTCGCAGCGGATCAAAATAAAATATCACACAAATAATAGTTTTTACAAAGAAGAACTGTATTAGTACACTTATATTTTTATACATCGAAGTTACAACCATTACACAACACTGGACAGTTTAAAAAAAATGTCTTAGATATACAACAATATATCACAGCGGAAACACTGCATACGTTCCTGCCATCCAGCTCGCCTGCTGAGCTCCAAAACGTCCTTACCTGAAAATCTGTAATACTTGGTCTGACCCAAGCATTACATCAAGTAACACCCAGGTCAGGCTGGAAACCAGCGTGAGTAAACTCATTTAACATGAAATTCCAATGCATAGAACTTATTCGAAACCCGGGGTAACTCGTATCAACATACAAATTCACAACTTGTTATAGACATCACTTATTTCACACATCAATTTCTAAGTACCAAAAATTAGATTAAATGGCCCAATTCACTTAAATCATTCCATTTTTGGTTTATTGATTTCACATATCAATCTATAATGAATCGAAGTGGTTTTAGGTATTTACTAATACCCGACTCTGGTCTCTTCGAATTCAATGTCATCTAAACCAAAATTATTCAATTATATACAACTCAACTTTGATTACCGAATAACACAACAATCCATAATTGATAGATAATCGCATTATCACTGTCCATCCAACATATCATATCACAAAGCAATTCATATCAGAGATATCAACCAATCCAAAGCACTTACCATCATTCAATCATTCATAAGCAAGATTGATCACTTCCACTAATTACATTAATTAATGATCCTTTAATTACTTTCTCTAGTTAATTATTCTTAAATTTCATTTTATAATTAACCTTTAACTTAATCAACCTTGATTAATCACAATCAGAAATTAACTTTCTTTAATTACTCCATCAATTAAACTAACTCCTTGATTAATTATATTGATTAATTCTTTAATTACACCGAGCAATTATATTATCCTTTAATTACTCCATAACAAGGAATCTTATATTAATTGATTACATCCAGTAATTATCCACTAATTACTTCACTATGTAATTACACCTCATTAATTACCTTAAATAATTATACTTAACCCAACATCAAATGATTACCTTTAATTAATTAAAACTTAGTTAATAAACTAAAATTAACCACGTCTACTTAAATAATTACAATGAGTAATTTCATTTAAGTAATAATTCTTCAATTACTTACATTAATAATCTTTAATCAACAATTAATTAATACTAATTTTCAATTAATTAATCTCTAATTAATTAATGACATTAAGAAATTATCTTTAATTGAAGTAATTATCATTAATCAACTATATTAAGTGATTAATCCTTGATTAGTCATCTTTTAATTAATAGCTTAATTAATTAATCACATTATTAAATCATTCTTTTGAACTCATTTCACAAATTGATTAACCATAAATTAATTATCTTAATAAATAAATTGATTATTTTACTCCCTAACTAATTTCGTTACCTACCAACCATCCTTAAATAGTTAATTCTTGATCTAATTACCTTATTAAAATCATCTTCGAAAACATTTAGGAGTTCAACTTATTTTTCAATTTCCTCTAAACATACAAATTTTTAAACAACTTTAAACTTGAAAATTTGTTTTAACTTGCTAATACTTTGTTTAGAACATGTCTTAAATTTCCTTTGAAACTTATTCATTTGATAAACTTTTTAAAAAAAAATTGGTTTAAAACTTACTTTACGTGCCTTTTGAAATTTTGTTAACACTTGGCTTAAACCTGATTTTACTCACCTAAAACATTTACTTATAGACTGGAACAAAATAACCCCAAATTTTCAAAACCTGGTACCACAAAACAAAACCGAGTCAACCCAGCAAATCTTTCGAGCTATTCTTGACTAAAACTCACGTTATCCACTTCGTGACAATCACACGAATGACTCGAGTAATACCCGAGAAACAACCCACCTCCTTCCCGATGAGAAACATCACGGCGTCGCACTGATATGCCTGGAACTCGTGCACATGCACGAGTGATTGCCGACGATCTAACGCCACCACCTATTGTCGACAAGTCACCTAGCAACCCGACCCTCGATTCCGACCACCACAAGTCCATCTCGAACCCAAAATCAAAATCGAGATGTTTGAACGAAAACTGGAATCTAACCACCACCCTACAACCTCCTCGCCTTGACATTGCCGACCACCAGAGGTCATGGCATTCCACTTCACAGCTTCGCCGAAGTACCATGCTCCTCTTCCCCTATGACCTGCCTCCTCCGGAGCTCCGACGACGAAGCAGCAACCAAAACTTCGACCTCGACTTCGAACCCCCCCAAAACCCTAGTTCCGCCACGATTGGCTACCTCGAGAAACCAGAATTTCTCCAACTATTTTGGCCGATGTTGTTGATCACCAGACCTACTCCAATAGTAACCCCGATTCCCAAAACTTCACCGATCAAAAGGAATCGTTCGAAACACATTATTCTTTCATCTACTAATATCTCATGATTAACAACAATAAAAATCGGGATTTTATTTAAAAATCCTATAATTTGATAACTAATCAGATTATAATCTTGAAATAGTAAATTAAATATGTCGAGATTTTAGAATTGCAACTGTTCTTCTTCCTGCTTAATAAACTAGCTTCGAATTCTCCCTAAATAAAATTTTAAAATCTGTTCCTTGTTATTATTACCAGATTTTCTTATAAATTGATGACTAAAGAGATTCAGGGAAGAAGAAATTTAAATTTATCAAATTTTTGAAGTCAGTAAATGAAGAACAGAGCCGAAGTTATGAAAAAAACAGACATGCACCCAAGTATCAATGGATATACATACATTCATACATAATAAACCAACATGCAAAACACATTTTCATTCATGCAACCAACAAACACATCAATCATTCATTTGCAACGGAATTGAACAGTTTAAGCTAGCTTTACTCACCTGTAGAATAACAGAGGTCAGCCCCTTTGAAAATTTTGAAATTTGTTCTTTGAATTTAAAACTGAAACTTGATTTACTTTGGGTTGCATAGATCTTGAATCTTCTTGCTTTGCTCTAAACTAGATTGTATAGTAAATTGGACAGAATTTTGATTTGCACTTAGAATTTTGCTTCAGGTTTTGTTGAGATAAATTGAACTTGATTTTCATATTTGCTTTTGTTTTCATTTCATTTTCATTTTTTTTCTGGTTTGGAATTTATTTTTTAAATCACTTACTTGCACAATTTAATTTTAAGAAAACAAATGTTGCCATTTGTTTCTTGCACACTATTTTAACTTACACATGTCAATACATGTTTTTATTACCTTACAAATGTAAACAAAAACCTTTATTTATATTACTTTTACACTTATATATATAATTTCTATTATACTTATATGTATATTTTTATGCTTAATACATTTATATATATATATACAACATATATATACATTTAAAGAAAGTATGAACCTTTATTAAATCCTACTTTGCGCCTTTTATTTTAAATACCTTTTTGAAAATCATTAGATTGTATTCAAACAAAGCTTCCTATTCACAATGTACATATATATCTATAAAAATTAGAAACATTATTTTTAATACAATTTATTTTGAGATATTATCCTTTGAATATAAATTTCCAATTCAAATTTTAATTTTAAATTGACTCATATATATATATAATATATATTTACACAATAAATAATAATTTTGCAAATTTTTAAATAATTATACTAGGAGGATTATCACATTCAACTTATAATTCAATGTTTAATAGATTAAATCCTATTAATTTCTAATTAACAGATATCTGAAAATTCGGGTTATCACATTCCTCCTCCCTTTGAATCTTTTCGTCCTTGAAAAGGAATGTAGCCAGAATTTATTTAATACTTAAAATCGGAAAAATTAATCTTTCATCTTTATTAAATCACTTTAAAATATATTTAATATTATCAAAATAGTTTTATAGAAATACTTTTGTAACGACCCGTAAATTTTCGATAATTAAAATTTGATAATTTAATAAGATTTTGGTAATTCAATAGTAAGAAATAAAAATAAATTATAATGAAGTAAATGTTAAGAATGAATTGTAGCAATGGTTATTAAAAACTAATTTTTGACAATTGAAGTGAAATCACAGTAAAAAAAGAAACAAATTAAATTGTTGCACTTGGGTATAAAATTGACAATAAGTAAATAACTGTAAGTGTTGTATAAATAAAGGGATTTGTACATAATTAATAGATTGAACGAGATTATGATAAATTGAAATTATGTAAATGTTGTAACTTGGGTCTGTAAATAATAAATTTATAAATGTATTTAAAAGTAAACGGTGGCAATCATTATGTGTTGCCCGTTTATTTAGTCTATTAATTGAAATGAGAAATCAAATTTTAATAAATATAAACAAAAGTTACATTAATGTGAGAAGTAATACAATGTTTAGAAGTTGATAAATTAGAGTATATTAGGAAATAGAAATTGAATTGGAATCGATTGCAATAAATCTAAATAAAATATTACGTTAATGTTAATTAACGTAATATTTGTAAATAATGTTAACGTTATTCATAATAGAACAAGTTGTTGTATTAAAGGAATGGAAATAAAGATTTATTAATGTAAAACTTAATAAATGGATAAATTGAAATGAAAGGTCAGGTGAGATATTGAAATTTGTTATTATTGGTTATGAGATTTGAATGTAAGAAACGAGTGTAAATACTTAATTAGCTAATTGAATAATAATAATAATAATAGTATAGTTAATAATAGGGAGTTCATGAGCGTAATTAAAGGCATGGTAACACTTGTTATAAGTTACCTGCTTATTTGGTTTAATAATAAAATTGAAAATCAATTAGAGTTAAATGAACCTTAATGTTATATTAATGAGAATTAATGCAATAACTAATTTAGTGCAAACCAATTTATGGAACAAATGGTAAGATCTTAACTGATTGTAGTTAATAAATTGGGAAATAAGTTCAAAAGTATATAAATTTATGAAATAATACGTAATTAACTATAATTTGATAAAATCAATGTTAGTATAAAGTAAAGGAATAATTGGAACTAATGTAAATTCTATTTATAACATGACAATTGGTTGATTTAAAGAATGGAAACCAAGATTTATTAATTTATTTAAAATTTAGAATTCAATAATTGGATTAATTGCAAATAAATAAAATTAAATATTTAATTTATTTCACTAATTGAAAATTAAGTTGAAGTGGATAATACTAATGTTATAGATCTTGAGTCCAGTGGTAATTTTATCCATTTGACTATGATGAATTGAATAATAAGAATGAAAATTAAAATTCAATGGAAGTAGTGAAATTTAATTTTTAATTTCTGAATTTAGTGAAAATGAAATTTAACGCTGAAATTGATCAATGAATCAACATTAAAGTGACATTGGAATTTGTGTTAAATTTTGGTAAATGTCCAAGTAATTTAAAATGAAAGGAAGTGTGATTTATTAAATTTGAACTGAAACTTGATTTAATTAATTTTGTATTAATTTATTTAATTAACTTGAAAATAGCCATTTTGGCCACTGACTCGGATTTTAACGAAACTAGTTTCATCGGATCGTAACGGTGAATTATTGTAGGATTTCAAGTTTCGTAGCGGTCGGACTTGTCGTTTGATCGTACGGACTCGAAACGCCTTGAATCAATGAAACTGAACTCAATTGTAATCAATTTGAAATAATTGATTTTAGAATAACTTCTTCATACGATGGAATTTGAACGTGAAACCTATTCCATCGCATTTAAAATATTTTAAAACATCTATTTTGATATATGGGTTGACCCAATTTCGTTTCGGATTCAGAACGAGCTTTTCGGACCATTTTATCGTTCAACGCGTATATCAATTGGGCCCATCCATTCTAATTTCAATACTGCCTATAAATACCCTGTTATAAACCCTAGCCTCTTTATTTCTCATTTGTCTGTACGTACAATTCAGATTTTCCTCCTCCTCAATGGCAGACAAAACAAAAATTCCCAATTACAATTCCAAATCAAATCCAAAGCCAAAAATTCCAACTCCACAAACAATATCAAATTATATATCGTTGGAAAGCTCTTGAAGGGCGCAATACAAATCCACTATCTATTTTTAGATCGTAGTTTCTGCTCATCTGGAATCAGTGGAAACATTCTCGGCCGTTCATCGACGCGTCGATGAACGTTGTCGGATCGACGAACCATTTCTGGGTTTTGTAGAGTGGACGATGGGGAGTTCATGGCATGCTTCGTTTCGCGATTCGACGGTTAGATTGACGGTTAAAATTCGATTTGGGTTCAAATTTGTTGGCAGTGGCTGTGGAGTTTGCAGTGATTGGCAACGTCGAGGTGTCGTGCGTGGCGACTGGAGGGCGGCTCGCATTGGGGGCAGTCACGGTGGTCGAGTTCTGGGCGGCGGCGGTGAACGTTGATGATGTTAAGTGGTCTAGGGCAGAGCGGCATCTGGCTTCGTGTTCGAACTGAGTTGAATCGGCCTACCTGGGTGATGTGGCCTTGGGGGAGGAAGGTAGTGAGTATTTTATTTTTAAGTTTAATTTTTAAATTTTGTTTTAAATTGTTTTAAATTGCATAACTTTACATACGATATCCGTTTTATGCGCAATTTTTTCATTAGGATCGTATCTGAATTTCGGATATTATGGCGCTAGTTTGGACAGATTCTGAGACTGGCCAAATTTTGGGTTTAAATTGGATTTGAATTCAATTTAAATTCAAAAGGTGAGTGTTTTAACCCACTCACAACTTATAAAATTTCTTAATATGTGTTAAATTGATATATGATGTGATTTGAAATTTATTTATGATTGTTTGGCATATTTTTAATCATCATCTCAGTGAAATTTAATTTACTAAATTAAATTGTAATTTAATTTATTATTGCATATAAACTGCTAGTTAGATAGATTGTTTAATTTATTATTGAATATAAACTGCCAGAAATTACCTATTATTTATTATATGCTCTATATTGATGTTATTGTTTAAATTGGATGATGATTGCAATAAATGGTGGATGATTTATATTGGATGAATGGATGTTGTATTTTATATTGTTTTAAACTGCAAATTGTTATGCACTTTATTTTATTCGGGATTATATTTTTGAAATGATGTATAACCGTATTTTTTTTAACAGCTGATTGAAATGATAAATATCTGTATCACTTGACCATCGGATAGAAAATTTTATACACTGTGATCTATATATATATATATATATAAATAAATATTTTAAATGATTTCTATGGTTTTGTAAAGAAATACATGGGTTATATAAATATTGATTTTAGATGTTATGTAAATGTTCTTTTTATAATTGATTTTAGCTATGTATAAGTTTGCTTTGAAATATAAAATAAGTTGAATAATAAATTTTGATTGGTTTTATATAATATGGTTAAGTAGCTGTTTAAATTATATTATATATATAGTTATAATGGCTTAAATAACTGAGGTTGGAAGATAAATAGGAAATGATGTGAATTAAATTATTTAAGGATTATACTCGAATAAAGTTGATTTGATATTTTAATAAAATTGAGATTTTAACGGTTATGATTTTATAACTCGATTTTGGTTTAGAGTGATTTAAATGAATATCAAGTTGATTTAAATGAATATATCAAGTTAAATAAGTTGAAAGAATATCCAGTTAATTGAATTTTTAAAAGTTTTTCTTAAATTATATTAGATTTATTTAGTTAACATTTCAAATCCAAATAATAGTAATTAAATTTGATATATATATATGTATATATATATGGAATTATCAAAGAATTAGATTTGAAATGGTTGAATATTTAAAGTTTTGAAATATATGGAAAATGAAATGGTTTTTTGGGGTTCAAAACGGTATTTGGAATTGATTTGTGAAATTTAAGAAGCTATTTTATTTTATATAAAGTAATTTAATATTTGAACCATTAAAGTATTAGAAGTTATGGTTCAAAGTTATAAATTCCAAAGCATTACGTTTTGGAAGTGTTACAGTTTTAAGTCTTTGGTTTTGAAATTTTATAACTTTGAATACTATGATTTTAAAAAGGATATCATATTGATTTGGTTTTAAAACGAAAATGATATTGTATTTATATGGTTTTGAAATAAATATTATATCCTGGTTTTGAAGTATAAATTATTTTGGAATGACCGCGGTGTTATAATAACGTTTGGTTGTTAAAGAGACCGGGATCGGAAGCTGTCATACTCTCTACCAACTCCGAAAACCACTTTAACAACCGTGTACGCGGTGGAGGTTCCAGAATGAAGTAGGATGGTGACGATGTTTCCTTTGAGGTATATACGTGGACCCAACTCCTGTGAGTTGGCATAAGGTGGCTAAAACATGAGCGATTCTCGGGCCAATGAGGTCATTCCTCTGATCGGACACACTCCTTCGATATTATATTTTGACTTTGAGATTTATTTGGTGGCCACTTTTGATTTTTGATTTTGGGGGTGTGGCTCGAGGTGGGCGGTAGTGGCTGCTACGTGTTACCATCGGCCCGGAAGCGTAATTGGTATATCTACCCTGGCATTGCCTAGTTGTGCCGTGTGACCTACCCTAGCGCGCCTTGTACGAGTTTGGTTTTTCTCCCGTAGCCCGTGTGGTATCCTCTGGTGGCTTCCCGATCAGGAGGGACTATGATATTGGATGGACTACTGGGACTATTACGTGTTAAGGGGAATATTGGATCACTCTTTAACGCTATTTAAAAGTAATTTTATTTTACTATAGACATTATTATAATAGCAAGATATTACTACATAGTAAATAGTTTAACGGATCCTTAGGAGATGTGAATCCCGAATATCTCTTAAGTTACTGCACTCACATTAGACACTGGATAGGAGATGTCAAATCCCGTAAACATCTCTGACGCCGTTCCACTCATATTTATTTCTGTTGATTTAACTTACATACGATCTTTTAGTTCTGACTCGAGTGTTTTGTCTTTTCAATTCGCTCGGATCAGCCTGAGCATTTCAGGATTTGGAAGACCGTATTCTAGAGGGCGATGACGAAGATTTATTATTATTTATTATAGTATTTCACTACTTCATACTGTTTCCGCTGCATTAATTATTATTTTCTGGTATGTGTAACTCTGATATGTATTGTATAAGTATAATCGAATATTTTGAAAAACAGCTTCATGAACTGTATATTTGATTGTTATATTTTATCGTTCCACTACAAGATTCTATTTTGTTTTTTTTCTTTCTCTTCTTTTTCTTATTTACCCTATAAGAATCCACCCTTCTGTATGGTTTAAGTCTGACGTATGTGGTTTATCGTCGATTTAAACCGTGCGCAAAGGCAGGACGTTACAACTTTTATAACCCGATGTTTCCACAAGTCCATCTTCGTTCTTACAGAAATTCGGTTATACGTTGATCAGGCGTAAGATTGAAAATCTATAAGTACTAAGCAGACCCATTTTGAACACCCAGTGAAAATACTTGGAAAATAATTTTATTGAAAATAGAGGAAATATCTTTGGTGAGAATACTCTGTAAATCATCACCTCTATCCACGGTCGCATTTAACCCGATGGTTACGTTGCCTTCCCAGCAAAATCCATAGATAATTGTAGGCACTCCGCATCCCTCGATTACGCCATGGAACCCGCTACAGATGGAAGCTACAACTGGGGTTACTTTGCTGTCACAGCAAAAACCCGTATTATTGTTGGCCTCAGCGTCCTCGAATTTCCCTGCCAAAAGAATGAAACTTCTCCACTCCCACATAGATCGCAGTCTACCGATGTAAAATCAGACTTTCGCTATGTCACCATAGGTCGCAGTCTACCAATGTAAAATCAAACGTAGACTGTTGGCTCTCAGCGGCACACACGACTTTCGCTATGGTCTGCAGTAGATCGTAGTGACATCGAGTTAAACTGTCGTCACAGCATAACTCAAATGCCTCTGCAGGCATCAGCGCCCTCGACTTTTGCTACACACTACTCATAATCCTCAGGAACTAGTTTTGTTCGGACTCTTCACTGGATCAACTTTAGAGCCTCCCCTTCTTTGAGGCTCAAGGCAGCACTAACCTATGGTACTCCTGAGAAGTTCATTCAAGGGAGCGCCTTTTTCTCCAGAGCCATTTTCAAAACACTTTATACTATGCACATATAGTATCTTCCAAATCATACACCTTGTATGAATCTCATATAAATCTCCTTTTCACAAAATCGATTATCCCAAAATTGATAATTCTCAAACTAGGCTTTCCAAATTCCAATATTGATTTTACCTAAAAATCAGAAAGCCTTTCCAAATCCAAAGATTCCAAAACCCTTTCCGCAAAATCATTCTCATAAGATCCTTTATATATATATATATGTATGTATGTATGTATGTATGTATGTATGTATGTATGTATGTATGTATGTATATGTATATGTATGTATAACTTTAAAAATCTTTGGATCACTTCAAACTTGTATAAATTCCCTTTTGTACTTCAAACACTTTCAAAATTCTTTCCTTCCGGCAATAGATTCAACAACGGGAGATTTATTTTATATAACAAAGATATATAACTTTGTTATTTCAAATCAAATATTCAAATTTGATTACTCTATAAAGTCACCTACCAGTTTACTTACTTCCATAAAGTAAATTTTTACCATAGAAGTATCCAATTTCCACTTACTTCATCATATATTTCACAAAATATTTCAAAAACCATTTCACATTTCTTATCAAATTCCCAGTATTAATTTTTTTCAAATCCGTCCGATGTACACATATCATCCGTACGCTATACCAATCCGATCGCTCACTCGATCACACAATTTCACTTCCGAACTAGTATCGTCCACCCGACTTCCTAGTGCGGACTCGGATCTGGTTTCTTGATCAGAAACCGTCATTCTCCCTACATAGCCTAACTATGATAGAGAATATCTGGAATCAATCAACAATCCATATCCAGGTTCGCCGTCGAAAATCGAGTGAAAAAAAATCCCAACTCGGATCGACATACTATCTCGAAATTTCGTGCTCGAATCTGGATCAAATCATTATGCGAATAGAATAACATACGTACACAATACGTATTTATCTTTATTGGTTATTAGCCAAATCAATCTCTTTTTCTATTCACATTTCCTATCCACTTATTCACATTTTCTCCCAATATCCCATTTTGATTAGCACTTCAATTCTTATCTCAAATAGATATTTGCTCATAAACAGTTTGCACTCTGACCAGCTTAAATTTAGAAAATAGCTTGAAAGGGTAAAAATAGTTAAGTAGTTGAAAAATAATTATTAGTTTGTAAAATAGCTTGCAAAATAGTTAAGTAATTGTAAAATGGTTGGAAAATAGTCAAATAGTTATAGAAATTTTAAATAATTGCAAAATAGTTGTAAAATAGTAATTAGTTATAAAGTAGTTGAAAAATAGTAATTAGTTTATAAAATAGTTGTAAAATAGTTAAATAGTTAAAAAAATAATTGTAAATCAAGTATAAGATAGTTTTAGGTATAAAAAGAAAAGTTGTATAATAAATAGTTTGAAAAAAATAGATTTATATTAAAACAATTTATTTTGAAAATAGTCCAGAGCTAAACTGTTCAATTCCCAGTCTCCGTTCCACACAATTCAATATAAATTTCCATTCTCATTTAAATTGATCCAATTTCAATTTAAATAATCTTCAATTTCCATTGAAATTGATTTATTCCCAATTCAAGTTGAATTAACCTCAATTTCTTTCCAAATTGAAATCAAATTCCAATTGAATTTTAAACATATTCAACTTTAATCACAATTCCAAATTATTCAAATCAATTTGGATTAATTTCAAATTGAACGAGCTTCAATTTCAAATCATTTCAATTCTAGTTTAAATTAATCCCAATCCCATTTGAATTTGAACTCATTCAACTTCAATTTCATTTCAAATTAATCAAATTTAAATTTTCCATTTGAATTTTTAAACTTATCCATCTTCAATCATAATTCCAATTAATTCAAATCAAATTCCATTTGAACTAATTCAATTCAAATTTCAAATTTAAACCATCTCGAATTCTATAAATTCGAGTTAAATCTTTAAATGTTGATTTAATCATTTAAATCAAATCAACTTATATCTTTAAACCATTTAATTCTGAATCCAAATTCCATTTTTAACCTATTTCAAAGTTCAAATAATTATTCAAATCCTTTTTAAACAACTAAATCATTAAAATTCAATTTATCACCAAATTTCAATTTTGAAACCAAACCTTTTAAGTTTTATCTTAAACATTCAAATCTTAAGTCCAAAATGATTCCATTTTATCTTAATAATGGATAGATTACTACACCCCATTTCTTTAAACAAATCCAATTCACAGTTTAAAGATGATTAATAACAATAGGGTAATATTATCCAATTAATTTAAAACATCCATCCATTTTCAATTTTCGAATCTCAAACCCATTTTGAGATCACTCAAACTCCCAATTCAAATCAACAATTTAACTTTCCTAGTTAAATCTTAATTTCATCTTGAAATTTCCAAATCAGGTTGATCATTCAAACTTATTTAACTTCTTCCAAGTTAAATTCAGTTTACTTAATCCAGTCAAATTTACACAATTTGAATTCCCATTTAAGTTTAAAACTTACTTCACTTTGGGTTTCACATCTTATTCCAAAGTTAAAACTCGACATTTAGAGTCTATTTCAAACCATCTTTGATATTATGTATAATCCTCATAAATACATATTTATTTCCTTTACACACCAAATTATATTTAAATTTTAAACCACCTTTGGTTGCAATACAAAACAAATTCCTTTAAATTTTCAAACAAATCTTGTTTGAAATAGGACCCCTTTAATTCAAATACATTAGATAATATTATTTATTATTTCTTTATCACCTTTGAAATTTTTTTCAAATTTTTGGACCTAGATTTAAAACTTCACAATTTAGATCCTCTTCAGTTCCAATTTATAAGTCATATTTGCCTAAATGATTTACTTCCCTATAACATTTCATTTGGCTTACTTATTATATATCATTGTTAAACACAATAACTATTTATGATAATACCCAAGATTATCATATCTAGATACCATTTCCTTTCTATCTTATTCTGGAAATTTTTCCCAAATTCATGATTTTAATTTCAGTTTGAATCCATTTCAAACTTATCTTTATTCAATTCCAATTTGGTTGTTTTTCGATTACCACCTAATTTAATTCCAATAATTTAACAACCAATTACCTTAATATTATTAGAAAGAAATATTGCTTTATATATCAAAATATATTCTTATATAAAATAATCATTTAAAATCTTTATATAAGAAAATAACAAGTATGCTCTCATATATATACACACTTAACTCATTCTAGGGTACCATTGACCCTATCCTTAATGAGTAATCCCACCAGAGCTAAGGTTCTCGCTTAACCTTTAGCTCTGATAACAAATGTAACGAGCCAGGAATTTCGATCCCGAAATTTCTAGATTGTTAGGAAAATAGGAAGAGAGAAAGAAGAAGAAACGGAAACAATTCACAGAAACCTCACATTCGCAGCGGATCGAAATATAATATCACATAAATAACAGTTTTTACAAAGAAGAATTGTATCAGTACACTTATATTTTTATACATCAGAGTTACAACCATTACACAACACTGGACAGTTTAAAACAACATGTCTTAGATATACAACAATATATCACAGCGGAAACACTCCATACGTTCCTGCCATCCAGATCGCCTGTTGAGCTCCAGAACGTCCATACCTGAAAATCTGTAATACTCGGTCCGACCCGAGCGTTACATCAAGTAACACCCGGGTCAGGCTGGAAACCAGCGTGAGTAAACTCATTTAAGATGAAATTCCAATACATAGAACTTATTTAGAACCCGGGGTAACTCGTATCAACATACAAATTCACAATATGTTATAGACATCACTTATTTCACACATCAATTTCTAAGTACCAAAACTCAGATTAAATGGTCCAATTCACTTAAATCATTCCATTCCCGGTTTACTGATTTCACATATCAATCTATAAAGAATCAAAGTGGTTTCGGGTATTTACTAATACCCGATTCCGGTCTCTTCAAATTCAATGTCATCTAAACCAAAATTATTTAATACAACTCAAATTTAATTACCGGATAACAGAATAACCCATAATTGATAGATAATCGCATTATCACTGTCCATCCAACATATCATATCAGAAAGCAATTCATATCAGAGATATCAACCAATCCAAAGCACTTATCATCATTCAATCATTCATAAGCAAGATTGATCACTTCCATTAATTACATTAATTAATGATCCTCTAATTACTTTCACTAGTTAATTATTCTTAAATTTCATTTAATAATTAACCTTTAACTTAATCAACCTTGGTTAATCACAATCAGAAATTAACTTTCTTTAATTACTCGATCAATCAAACCAACTCCTTGATTAATTATATTGATTAATTCTTTAATTACACCGAGTAATTATCACTTAATTTCTTCCATTAAGTAATTATCCTTTAATTACTCCCCAACAAGTACTGTTCTTTTAATTAATTACATCCAGTAATTATCCACTAATTACTTCACTAAGTAATTACACCTCATTAGTCACCTTAAATAATTATACTTAACCCAAACATCAAATGATTACCTTTAATTAATTAAAACTTAATTAATTAACTAAAATTAACCGCATCTACTTAAATAATTACACTGAGTAATTTCATTTAAGTAATCATTCTTCAATTACTTACATTAATAATCTTTAATCAACAATTAATTAATTACTTATTTCCAATTAATTAATCTCTAATTAATTAATGACATTAAAAAATTATCTTTAACTGAAGTAATTATCATTAATCAACTATATTAAGTGATTAATCCTTGATTAGTCATCTTTTAATTAATAGCTTAATTAATTAATCACATTATTAAATCAATCTTTTAAATTGATCTAACAAATTAATTAACCGTAAATTAATTATCTTAAGAAATAAATTGATTATTTTACTCCCTAACTAATTTCATTACCTATGAACCATCCTCAAATAGTTAATTCTTGATTTAATTACCTTATTAAAATCATCTTTGAAAACATTTAGAATTTTAACTTATTTTATAATTTCCTCTGAACAAACATTTTTTTTTTTTGGCAAGGCCGACGGGGTTGAATGGACCTCGACCATTTTATTGCTGCACCGGACGGAACAAAACAAACTACAACACACTAGGAAACAGACAACAAAACACAAAGAGAACAGGGAACACACGATGCAACAAGAACAGGGGAGAACAAAAAACTAAATAAAAGGGAGAATCCAGAATTACGTGAGGAATAAAGCATATATTCCTGGATCAAACGAGTAAGAGAGCATACTCAAAGAGTTCTTAATCTCGAGCGTTATCCATCGCATGAAGTTGGTATCAAGTTTAGCATTGCTGGCATCGAAACATCTAGTATTACGTTCCTTCCAAACCGAGCTTATGAAGCTCTTCAACACAACAGTAAAAATTCTTTTGCTCTCTGATTTTATCCCTGTTTGAATATATATTTTTTCCCACTCCGCCTGACTATCAAGAGAGACATCCAATCATTGAAGCTTAGCCATGACATTTTTCCAGATTTGATGAACTGTGATGCATTCGAAGAACAGATGTTCAACCGTTTCGGTTTGCATGCAATAGAATACACAGCATAAGCTAATGTTCAAACCTAACAAACAAACAAATTTTTAAACAACTTAAAACTTGAAAATATGTTTTAACTTGCTAATACTAAGTTTTGAACCAATTTTTTTTTTAAAAAAGTTTATCAAACGAATAAGTTTCAAAGGAAATTTAAGACAGGTTCTAAACAAATTAGGGGACCGAGGCCAGAGATTGTTGGGGCAACCCTACCACATCTCCATGATCCAAGTAATGTAGTCGTGGAGATGAAAATCCACCATAAAGAGATGCTTGTGTTTGTGCTAAAGAGAAGCCAGTTGAAACCCTGGGTTCTTATGGAAAGAAAAGAAAGTTCTTTAAGAAGAAGGGAACCCAAAAGGGGGAGGCGACCAAGAAGGCAAAGGTTGATTTAGTTTGTTTCAAGTGTGACAAGAAAGGTGATTATGCTCATGAGTGTCGATCATGAAGGGGAAGAAGGCTGTAGATAAGAAGAATGTCAAGTACTTCAATAATGACCAAGTCGAGCATTATAAGAGCCAGTGTCCAGAGCCAATCACGGTGGACAATGGAAAGGTTTGTGCTATTGGACCATCATCTGCTTAGCCAACTATAGCTGGAAAAGGGAAGAATGTGATGGAAGATATTTTTTTGATTCAAAGTATACCAATTAGGATATTATTTGAAGCCGGTGCATCACATTCATTTGTACCCCAGTGTCTGGTTCATAGATTATACTTAGAACCCATATAACTTGTTACGTCATTAAGGGTTGTGAATGCAATAGGAGGGTATACAACTCTGGGGATGAGATATGACCAATTAGAACTTGATTTGTTAGGTCATAAGTTTGTATGCGGTCTGTATGTTTTCTATTTCATAGATTTTGAAATCATTTTAGGTATGGATTGGTTGAGCAAGTATGAGGAAAGGATATTTTTCCAAGATGGGGAGATATCACAGAGACAGCTAGATAGTCATAATGGAATGATATTCTCAGTAGAGAATTCTGACCGTTGTGCTTTGTTAACTGCAATGGAAGCGGGGGAGGATTTAAGTCAGGTTCGAGTAGTAAGAGAGTTTGTAGATGTCTTTGAGCCGGTCACAGGACTATCATCGAAACGAGCTGTTGAGTTTCGATTAGATCTTATGCCCAGAGCTGAACCAGTGAGTAGACCACCTAGCCGAATGACACCTACTGAGATGAAGAAATTGAAGATGCAGCTAGTGCATCTAGAAGGAAGGAATTTTATTTGACCAAGCAGTTCGCCTTAGGGAGCGGTCGCAGTATTCATGAAAAAACCAGATGGGTCGTTGAGGTTGTGTATCGATTATCGTAAGTTGAACAAGAGCACAATTAAGAATAAGTATCCTTTGTTGAGAATTGATGGACTATTGGATCAGTTGAGTGGAGCCAGATTGTTTTCCTAGTTGGATTTAGCGACAGGTTTCCATCAATTAACAGTGGCAGTGGACAGTATTCCTTTGATAGCATTTCGGACTAAGTATGGTTCATATGAGTGGTTATAATGCCATTCGGGTTAACGACTGCACCTGCTTTCTTTGTGGATCCGATGAACCAATTTTTCCAAGAGTATTTGGATAGGTTCGTGTTGGTGTTTATAGATGACATTTTGGTCTAAGAGTGAAAGAGAGCATGAGGACCATCTTAGAGTTGTGCTTAAGACGCTGAGGCAGCATCAGATGAAGGTGAAGTTTTCCAAGTGCCATTTTCAAAAGAAAGAGGTAAAGTTTCTCGGTCATGTGGTTTCAGAGACGGGCTTGTCAGTTGACCAAGATAAGATCGAAGCTGTTAATAATTGGAAGAGACCAGAGATGGTGACTGAGATTAGAAGTTTTCTCGGACTTGCTGGCCATTATCACAAATTTATCAAGGATTTCGCACGGACAGCAGTACCTTTGATGAAGCCAACCATGAAGGATGTGAAGTATGTCTTGTCCGACAAATGTGAGGAAGCATTTCTTAAGTTAAATCATTTATTGACCAATGCACTTGTGTTAGTAGTTCCAAACAGAAACTAAGGGTTGGTGGTGTATACCGATGCATGTGGAACTAGATTGGGAGCTGTGTTGATGTAGAAGGGTAAAGTGATTGCCTACGCTTCACGACAGGTTCTACTGCATGAAGTGAGATATCCTACTCATGACATGGAGTTGGCTGCGTTGATCTTCACATTGAAGATTTAGAGGCATTATCTCTTAGGGGAGATATTTGAGCTATACACGGATCATAAGTCTTTAAGGTATTTATTCTCTCAGAAGTAGCTGAACATGAGACAGTAGAGGTAGCTGGAGTTTTTGGCTACTTATGATTTTGGTGTAGAGTATACTCCTGGAAAAGGAAATAAGGTAGCGGATGCTCTTAGCAGAAGACATCAGAATGTGATGTTAGCTATGTTGGCGGAATGGAAGGATTTGGAAGCTTTGACTACTTGTAGTATGCAGTTAAGGTCGATTGCGAGTTATAGTCAGAGTACTGCCATGTTTTCCTATTCGAAAGTTCGACTAATGTTGATTGAAAGGGTTTCTTCTAAGTAGGAAGAGGATCCATTATTATCTGAGAAGATTAGAAGGCTTGAGGTTGGAACCAAAATCGATGATCTGAAAATTATTAGCCTTGACCAGAGAGGATGGTTACGAAAGAAGGGATGACTGTGTCTTTAGTCCATTTTATGATGAATTGGATGATGATATGCTTAGATCATAACATGTTAGATTCAAACAAGATTGTTTAAAAATGATTTTACATGGTTTTAAAAAAAAATTGATTATAATTAATTTCGAATGCAATGAGCAATTTATATGTTATATAAAACATGATTTTGGAGTGGAGTGTTAATTTGGATAATTTTCCAAGCTATGGAAAGATTACTATGAATTTTCAAAGGAAAATATTTAACTAGGTTTAGAAATTTATTTCATAAATTACACTGAGAATTCAGGTCTGGAATTTAGATGCGTTAGAAAACATGTTAAAAGTGAATTTCTGTGATTTTTGGGAATTGTTCCTAAGTGATTTGCTATGAACTTAAATTATTTTAGAAGGATTTATTAGCACTATTAGTTTTTCTTAATGGAAGTGCTTATTTGTTAAATTAACCTCTGTTTAGATCTGAAATTATGCGGCAGTTATTTTGTGTAAAGGATTTAAACAGTTGAGCCAACCAATCATAGCTTACAAGTAGGCAGGTTAGTTAAAAAGTGTTTGCTTTAATTGGCATTAAATCAATACCCCGAAAAGTGGGTTTTGCCTCTATTAGAATCACCCTTCGACTCATAGCTTCTGCCTTCAATCAAGTCAAAACTCCACAAAGCTAAAACCAATACACAAGGTATCAACATGAGTACGTAATGGATTCGAGGAAGGATAAAGGCATAGTATCAAAACATAGCTTCTGTTGGGAATGAAACCTTTGCTTTATTTTCATTCTTAAGTGCTTGCCTTTGTTTTATGAAAGCTTTCGAAGGAGTTGACACATAATCTATTGAAAGGAGTTTTCTAAATAGCTTTCGAAGACGGTTGCCATATTTCATTTTAAGTATAAGGTTTTGAACGAGTCCTTTTTTATAAAACAGTGCTTTCGAAAATAGTGATTCCGACCTAGACGAAACACTACTGCCGTTCTTTTGCCTTTCGAGTGTATTGAAGAGATTAATGTTCTCGAAGGGGAGCGTTTGTTTTAAAGATTTACTAAGCCGCTTCCAAAATGCTTTTGAAAGGGTTCAAGGGTTTTAAAGACAATGACTTCAAAAGAGCTTTTCGATGTTATCCTTCAATGTTTTATTTAAATGTTTTGAAGCAATCAAAAGGATGGTTAAAGGGATCAGCCAAGTTTTTTGGAAATGATTTTAAGTGGGAGATATTGAAGAAATTTTCCTAGATTAATAGGTTAAACGAATTAACCAAGTTATTATGTTCGCTTCTTCGTATATGTATATATTTACATTGTAAAGTGTTATCCCGCCTTTTAGCAAGGCCGTAACACCAATGACAGTCTGACACGAAGATCAGTTATACATAGGTTCACGAGGGATGCTGGTAAATTTTGTTGGAGTCCGGACCAAGCTACTATCAATATAATATGACAAGCAAAGCTATCAAAGCCAACGTCCCCAATTTCAAGTCAACTGGAGGTCATATGCACAAGATATTGATCGATCAAGGTTGAGGAAAACAAATCCTTCGTATCTAGGCAAGTTTGTAACCATTTTTTCAGAAGGCTTCCTTCGTATCCATCAAGAGGTCATTGGTTCGTATCCATCAGATTCATAACCATCCTATCCGTATCCACCATGCCTTAAGTGAAATATGACTATTTCGTATCCATGGAAGTGTCGCCACCTCGTATCCATCGCATCTACTACAACTCATATCCATCAACTAGTGATGCTTCATGTTGCTTCCTGTTATGTTCAGCTCATATCGATCGTTACTTGTATAATTCGTATCGATCGATCAACGGTCAATATGAAATATATTATCCACAAGCGATATGGGGCAAAACCCAAAAAGCATAATATGAAAGGGGAGTGGATGTAATCAATACGAAGTATTCATCAACAATGGATATGAAACAGGACGTAATTGGCGGATACTAACAAAGTTAAGCAGATGGATACGAACAAAGCCTAAATGAAAGGGAGACTTGGTCACTCGGCATGAAAGGTGGGTCGATCCAAGAATATAACGCTATGTCATCTGGTTAGCACGTGCATATCATCGATACAAACGTATTGATACGAGGACGGTAGTGCATTGTAGATCTAAACTTGCATCGATCATATCTCAAAATCTACAAGTCCAAATGCTACCAAATTTTCGTAGGAGCTTGCGTACTACCTCAAGACTTTCCATGATCGATATCAACCCAAAAATATCATTTTTGGATCGATACAAATTTAGCATGTATCGATCATGAATTGAGTCCAAATGTCTGGGAATCGATCACATAGGCCCACCCATGTGAGAGAAGGAGTCTTCCGAGATTGGAGCAAGATATTTCCAGCCTACACCTATAAATAATAGTCCAAGGCCTCCAGAAAATGGACTTGGGACTTCAGAATGTTGATACTCTACCGAAATATTCATTGTACTTCAAGTGTTATGTTGTAAACAATTCTAATCAGCGAGAGTTATCAATAAACAACAAAATTTCTATAGTGGACGTAGGCTACAACGCTGAACCACTCTAAATCTCTATGTTTTCATACTTATGTTTGTCTGTTTTTCGTGTATTTGTTAGATTTACCTCATTTTCCATTTATAGTCTTTACTTTAACCTCTTCAAACTAGCCCAAAGAGTGTTGTGTCCAATTTTGACACAAACATATTGGTGCTTTCATTGAGAAAACCTAGCTTTTCTCCCGCTCTTTGGATCTACTACAATCGCTGGATTGCAAAAATCTAAGGGGAAGATCCAGATCTCACATCCAGTAGTTCTTCCATCCTATTCAGATCGCGTCAAATCTAGGAGAGAGCTACATCGTTCACCATGGTTACTACAAGGACTGCCTCAACTGCTATTGATCAGGAAGGAAGGGAAAGATAGAACCCTGCGCAGCTACCCGCCATAGGCCAGAACTCAATTCAACCTTCAGATCCATGAGGCCCTATCACCAGGGAGGAGTTCCAGATGTTGATGCAAGAACTGACCCAAAGTCGCCAGTAGCTTACCCAGCAGATCTATGCTAACACGGGGTTAACCAATCGATTAAATCAGGAAAGACGAAGGAGATCCAGGAGGGATCAAGCTTCCTACTCATCCATCGAGAGCTCAGCTTCCTCTGTTTACCATCACAGATCCACACGTCCACGACTGGATGGAAGCTACACACAATCTCCTAGGCATCGGCGTACTCTGAATCTTGGACAAGCATGACCTGGTCCCTCCGCTAGTCACCAGGCAGGACCCTCCTCCCGAGGTGAGACAATTCCCTATCACATTAACGATGGCCATGCTGCCGCCACCGCCATCGACTTGGAAGCTGTTCGACGACAGTTTTTCTATTGGTTTAGAAAACCGTCGAACAAATTCAGAAACAAAATTCAACCACAAGTGCACAGTGTACTATCGTAGTACGTAGTGAGTATGGGTCGATCCATAGGAAATTGTTAGATTTTAAATTTCTATTCAGTCAAATTAAATCAAGAATTTGAAGAGTGTGAACTAAAAATATAAATAAACTAACTAACTAACTAACAAAAGAGATTTGACAAAAATATGAGAATTAAATGAAAATTTGGAGATAATTCCACTATCTAGATCACATAGTTCAACAAAACATGAAATTACGATCTCTTTTTTTGGCAATTAGTGAAATCAATTGTTGTGTTTATCATAGGTATGGCATATTTGTGCTATTAATTAGCCCAATATAAACATCAAATTATAACACAACCGCCAATACACTTTTAAATCTCATGAAATATGACAACAAAGTTGAAAGAAAAATCTATTTTAAGCATGGCCTATTAACTGTTAATTAGAAATATAAGCCATCAAATTTTAATTTCAACATTCAATTCTTTTCCATAATCATCTTTAGATAAAGAGGCAATTTGTGTTTTGTGATTCTTTAAGCATAGCCTATTTGGTGTCAACAATATAGGCTATCAAATTCAAAGCAAAATCAACAAGTTAAACCACTACATGCATTCTCATTAAGCGCAAATAGAGAGCAGTAATTATCAAAATATTGAAGCTACATGATTAGAAGCTTCATTACCCCCAAAATTGAAGGGATTAGCCTCTCATTTGTGTTATCATATCAACATAAGTAGTATGCAACATGAAAGAAAATGAAAAGGAAAAAGAGAGAAAAGTAAAAGAAAAATTAATCTACCTTCATAAACAAATAAATCTACACTACTAACATGAAAGGAAATAAACAAGGAAAGGCAAAGAACATGTATTAAATTGCATATAAAAATTACATTCAAGAAATAGCTAAGTACCCGTGAAAAGAGAAGAGAAGATTCTTTTATTTCTAAGCTAAAACTAAAGAAGAGAGAGCATAAAAGAAGAAACTAAGAGAGAAGAGAAGGTTACACGAAACATAAGAAGTATTTATACAAGTTTTAAACGCTAATTCACTTTTTTGGAAACTACCCAAAATACCCTCTTAAGAAGTGTGGTGGCCAAGTTATCATTAACTTCAAATAATCATCCATTAAGTGTGCATGAAGATTAAATGGCTTTTTAGCATGTGCATTAGCTCCTAAGTGTACATTAAGGTATGTGGGTAAGTGGGGTCCTCTATGATCATCACTTTGAATTATTTCCATCTCCATTCCTTTGTATTCACTCTTGTGCATGCATATCTTCATGAAGCCACTTGTAAAATTCACTAAAATTCCTACAAAACAACATAGAAAATTCTAATTAAATTTTTACAAATTAATAAATGCACAAAAAAGTCCATTTTGCCCATATATGAAGATGAATATATGAAATTTTGAAAATAATTTGAATTTTGGTTTAAACAAGTTAAAACATCCAATATGATCACTTATTTAATTTAAATAAATTAAATATATTGGTAAAAATATGCACATTTACGTGCACATCAAATACCTTCACACTTATCTTTATATTCGTCCTTGGATAAAGAAAAACAAAGTTAAATCCGTTTTCATAGGGAACACGATTGCATTGAGCATATGCAACAAGCCGTTAAACCTCTAGATGTCTCCAGTAGGACATGTGTTCTCTCGTAAAGGTTTTCAGCGGATACTACCCACAAAATCCAAATGCGGTTTGAAATTATTTACAAAATGCCAGATTTATTTACAGTGGGATGAATGCAAGTTTTTGAAAATATTTACATTGAATGATTTTCTTTTAAATCGACACAAATAAGTTAAACATAAGTTTTGGTCATTATCTTGAAAATTTAAGTCATTTACTCATCAAAATTTCCAACAAAAATCAAGTTATCATAACAAACAGACTATTGTTTTACTCGTTTTTTCAGTTGATAACAAAGTATAACTATGAAATAGATGCTTAGTTGATTATCAAAGTGGTATTTTCATTTCATTTCAATAACAACTCGAATAAAATAAGTTAAAATAGTGCTTGGATTTCATTTTCTTACTCTCTCTATATTTTTTTTGAAAATTTTATTTATATTTACAATATTTATATATGCCTAACACAGAAAACCGAGGCCAGATATACCGATCGTGCACTGCCTTGCGGGCTTACGTTAGAAGGGTACAAAGCATGGCGAGTGAACACACAAATGTGAACACCTATCGAATGTAGGCGTTATTAATAAAATAATTTTTTTATTTATACACATACACTAACTCAGATAAACTGAGGCCAGATACACCGATCGTGCACTACTTTGCGGATTTACTTGAGAAGGGTATAGAGCATGGTGAGTGAGCACACAAGTATGTAAACATGACTCTAGGTGTTTATTAAAAACAATATAGGAAATATTTTTTCGTTTTTTTTTAGAAGAGAGAGTTTTGCACAATCATCTTAGCATCATTTAATTAGAAGACAAAAAATGTTATATCTTTGCTTTAAATTAACCACTTTTTAAAACAAAGATTTTCGATTAGGATGCATTTCATAATTAACACGTAAGAATCTTCCTATATACTAGTTAAACCATTGTTATTTTTAATCAAACTTCATTTTTATTTTTGTTAAGACGAATAAATTTTCATAAATTTTTGTTTTGTAAACCAAAACCATATAATTATCCGATAGTATTTCTTTAAAGATAAATCAAAATGTTTAAAAAAATCATTTTATTGTTTTTGAAAAATTTATATTTTTTTGTGTTTTGGAAGAAGAATGAAAAATTAATCACGAAAAATCAAAAGAAGATGAGACTCCCCCTCACACTTGATTTTGAGTGTATCCCCACAGTCAACCCAAGTGGAAGGAGAAAAATAAAACCAAAATAAAAAGATGACCTATATTTACATGAAGGTGATTGGTATTTATACGAGATCAGAAAGTATATTGTCAAAAAGTAAATGAAATGGTCTTCCAAATACCGATTCATTTGTCTCGTCAAGCATGCGATACACAACTTAAGCTCCAAAATCAAAACAAAAAAGATTTCGGAGTTGAATGTTGATTTGGAAAAATGAATGTTATTTTATTTAAAATTGTACAAGTTGTTTTATTTTGGACGTTTTTTGGGGTTGATAAAACAATTGGTTGAAATTCAGGTTTATTTTCACCATTTTGAAATTCAAGTTTGTCATTGAAAACTTTTTCAAAATCAAAATGGTGCTTTAAATCTTCCCCTTCAGAACTAGACAACTCGTTTTCGAAAAGTGCAAAAAATTCGTATTCTTTAAATTTGTCTTGCTTTATTGAATTATTACAATTTCATTACAAAGGTCAAGTTCAAACTCCAAGGTTGTTGTATTTAAATTTTCGAAATTAGAAAAAGAAAGATCAAATTTTAAATCACATTTCTCACCCCCAAAGGAATTTAAATCCAATTCAATTACCTAATTTTCAACAACTTCGTTAAGATTTTCTTTTTCAATTTCAAAAGTTATTATTTGAAAATCATCGATTTGGCTAAAAGGTGGAATATCACTTAACTCGTCACACATTAGGATTTGATTTTGTTACGTTGTTTCATATATGTTTCAATCAACAAGTCCGTGTGATCATTGTAAATTTGGTCCATTTGCTTAACAAAATCCAATTTATAGTTATTTGCACGAGGATTTTCATTTTGAAATTGTTGAGAATAAAGATTTTCAACCGTAGCATGGTTAAGATTATTCCCATTGCCAAATTTGTTTGAAACATTGTTTCCATTTTCATTTTGAGTTTGAAATTCATTTTGGAGTTCGAAATTGAATTAGCGTGTGTTATAATCGAAATCGTTTGAATATTGAATTGAATTCAAATTTTGAAATCCTACACTCGAGTTATTACATAAATCATTTATACTTTGATATTTTTGTGTAGAGAATTCAAGTAAAGATGAAATGCTATTTTCCATAGTTGAGGGTTGTTCGTCAATTTGAAAATTTTATGGTTCAAAATTTAAATTGTTTGTACAATAATTTTTGTTGAAATATCCATAATAATTTGAAGTGAAATTATATGGATTACATTGGTTTTCATAACTATCGTAAAATTCATGTGTATGGAAATTCAGAAATTTTCAAGAATGTTTTTTTGGATTTTTTATAAAAGAAACTATTTACCTAAAAGAATTTATTTTTCAAATGGAAAATTTGATTTTTGTTTTTGTGTTTTGGTTTGTCAATTTTTTTTTGAAATTATTTTATATGTAATTTTTTGGATATTTGATTTTCTAAAAAAACTAAAAAAATTCAACGGAAAAGGATTTAATAATTTCAAAGGAAAAGGAATATTTACAATCTTTTTATGCTTTGGATTCTGAATTTTTTTTTAATATGCATGCGACTAAATGAATGCAAGGTTTTAATAACAAATGATTTATCCGAACTAGCTTCTAACTTAAAATTGTACAATCACACATTTTATCAAGGAAAAAAAACTAAAAAAATTTAAAATTCTTTAATAAGAAACGAAAAAAGGAAACAAAAACAAGTTTTTCAAAAAATAATGGAACCAGAAACAGTTTTTTTTGGAAGAAAACTTAAAGAGAGAAAAAAAACCAAAAATAAGACAAATTATAATAACACACGACAAAAGCACATTTGAAGTTAACAATGCAACCAAACCCGGCCCACTACTTCTTCAAATCAACATTAACAGTTCGTTCCTTCTAACATTTTATTTCGCTTCCTCGAAGTACTCAGATTACAGAAATTGAAATGAAAAAAAAAATCACAACAAGCTGTAATCAAATCAACTGAGATTACGACTCGAGGTCAGAGTTTAATGGATGGTTGCGGGTGTTTGAGGGGATTGTGGTGGTTTGAATTCGAGGTGAATGAAGCTATGTGTGTTCAGGGGGGTTTGGGTCGTGAATTGGGGTGTTGACTATGGTGATGGTCTCATTTAGGTTGCGATGGGGTTTTGTATATAGTTCAGGCGTCGCGGTGGAAGAGAAATGGGGTTGCTAGATATTGGGTGCTAAGATTTGATTTGGAGGTGTCGAATTCATAGGTTGGTGGAGATGGTCATTGGTGGTTCTGATTGGCGATTGTGGGTTGAATTCGTTGGTGTTTAGCGGTGGGTTGTTCGAATCGATTGAGGGATCGGTCATCGGAAAGGAAGCGATTTTTTGGCAATGCTCGATATTGGAGGTTTCGAGTTGAGGTAGGGTGGTGCGATGGTTTGCAATGATTGGGGAAGTAGAAGGAGTTCATGGATGGTTTGCTATACAGTGATTCGATGATTTTTTTCATGGTTTGTATGGGGAAGAGGTAACATAAGTTGTTGTGTTAATTGGAGAAGAGGCGGGGTTGGTTTCGGTGGAGGCAATGATGGACACAATGTCAGAAGAAGAAATAGACAGGCGCTGTATTTGGAGATGGCTGCTGCAGTTTTGTTCGGAAGTGATGCAGACTATGAATATTTAATGTATGTAGTTGTGGTTGGAAAGTTTTTGCTAAATTGTTGATGAATGAATTGATGTGTGTATGTGCAATTTTGAATGACTGGCAAGTTGCAAGAGGAGGTGATTGTTTGGATGATGGTATGGTTAAGGTTGATGTAGGAATTAATTTTGGCAGTGTGATTGTGGATGTTTGTATTGCTGTCGTAGGCAAGCGAGTGTAATATTTAAAGGGATTTTGAAGTAGAGGAAGGTGCACAATGTGTATTTGGTATGGTAATGTAGGAGTTGATAGTGGCTATGATGAGGTCAGTGAAGTATTTCAAGGTAGATGTAGTGTGAAATGTTGTGAAGTTGTTGCTTTGGTGACTGGGCAATGAATTTTGACACGGAGATGGTTAGAGAAGTGGTGTTTAGGGGTGGGTTTTTACCTTTGCCAACGCAATCGTACTCCTGAACCCAATGTGCTCGAAGACCTGGAACAAAGGAGGTGAGGTATGGACCGTCGACCACAGCCGTGCCATCCTCGCATTGTGGAACCCGACCACACCTTGGCCAGCATGCTCAGAATGTCCATATGCTAGACATCCCAACCATGATTCCTCAAATGATTCTTGAAATTCAGGTTCTCTCCAATGACAACTGGGGAATCTTCCAGAGTCATGCAACCTTGACTAATGACATCCTTTATGCTGAACCACCTCGTCGATTTAGAATGCCAACTTTACCTGTTTACGAAGGGAGTTTGGATCCTAACCAACACATTTTGAAGTATGAATGGCTGATGAATTCCGCATGAGCTGAAGATGCAGTCAAATGCAGAAGTTTTCCTATCTCCCTTGGGGGTATCGCAACCATTTGATTTACTCTCCTACCGCTTCAATCGGTTTCATGCTTTGATCAGTTTGCTACGAAATTCATCGAACAGTTTCGTATGCACGTTGCAAGACCTAAGGATGTTAAAAACTTATCTATGCTCCTAGAGAGAGGCTCGGACATTATCTAGAAGGGTTCTGTGCCGCTTGTGTGGAGATTAGTAACCCTATGATAACTCCATATTGATGGCACTGACTAAAGGAATCGATCTGATTCCCAATTTGGCAACTGGTTGGCATGGAAACCCCTTATGTCGTTGGACCGTTTCTACTCTAATGTGGCATGGTTTTTAAGAAGGGAAGATGCTAAACAATTCAGGAAGAAGGATGGCACGGGGCTAGTGTGGAAGGCGTTCAAAGTAACATTGTTGTGAAGCAAAACGGTGGGAGTTTCGACAAAGTACAGTTAAATATACAGAATAAGCAGAATCGGTAGAAAGGAGATGGAGTCAGGTTAAGAAGTGGGATAAAATTCACGGACCGCGACGTAGGGCTCCCATGTTTGACATCACCATTGAATACATCCATGGAGAATGTGTACTTGCAAACCTGTAATACTGGCCAATATAAGAAGCCTGCTCCAAAGCATTTGTCTGAAAAACTGATTAAATCTGGAAAATTCTATAGATTCCGTGATTGCTATTGTCACAATACCAATGAATGTCACCATTTACAGGATATCATTGAGAAGTTAATCTGAGATAGGAAGTTGGCATAATTTTTCGGGCGCCGTAGGCTGGAGGTGCGGGCCCATTAAACTAAAGTCAAGTATCGAATCAGGCTAGACCGAAGGAACCCGTGCGTACTGGTAGGAGGTTAGTGATTAACACAGTTAGTGATGGTCCTCATCCATCGGATCAGAGTTGGTGGTAAATGGAGTCGTATGCCAGTTCGCTTAAGCATGCACACTTCGTGTGTTGCAATAATCTTGACGATGAGGCTCCGGCTAGAAAACAGAAGACGATGACAGACGACATCTTTTTCCGAGACAGAGATGCCAATAGAGTGGAAGCCCCCACCATTAATCCACTAGTCATATCAGCTTAGATAGGTCCTACTTGGATGAAGAGGATCATAGTGGAAGTGGAAGTTTCGTGAGTATTATTTTTAAGCGAGTGTATGATCAAACGAAAATGGAAGTGAAGGACTTGAAGCCATGTCAGTCTTATATTCATGGTTCCAATGGAAGTGCAACTATACCCCCGGGATGGTGGAATTACGACCGGAATTGGGAATTGGAGATAGCCAGAGAGTCCGGATGTTACAATTCATTATATTAGATATAAATTCACCATATAATGATTTCTTGGGCCGATCGGCCCTAGTTGAATTCAGGGCAGCTATTGCTCCTTGGTGTCTAACTTTTAAATTCCCCACTGGCAACGGGATCGAAGTTGTCCAGGGAGATCAAACGACCGGACGTGCCTGTTATGTTTCTGAGCTACGGGAGGTGCAGTAGAAAGAGAAGGGAAAGGACGTAGAGGAATCTCTCAATGCCCGTTTTACCGAAAATTGACAACTAACGCCTGGGCCTAGGCCCAGGTGCCACAACCAATTCCTAAAAGATCTTAATCCAAGCAATGATGATAAAGAGGAGGAAGTCAAAGACAGTCAGGCTTTCCTGGTAGAGTTGATGATCGATGTCCCAATCGATGATGATGACGACTCTAGAATGATAAAGGTCGGATCTCAGATAAGCCAACAGATGAGAGAGGAATTAGTTGAATTTCTTTAAGAAAACCTCAAAGTGTTTGCTTGGTCGCACTCAGACATGTGTGGGATCTCGTTGGACATCGCGAGCCACGCATTGAATATTGACCCACGACATACCCCGGTCAAGTAGAAAAGGCGCGGTATGGATCCAGAGAGATCTGCCGCCCTGAAGGAAGAGGTGGATAAACTCAAGATGAATGGGTTTATCCCACATGCATTATATCCAAAATGCGTATCCAACCCAGTTGTTGTCAGGAAACCAAACAGGAAATGGAGGACTTGTGTGGACTACTCAGACATAAATAAAGCATGCCCTAAAGATAGCTTTCCGCTTCCCAAAATTGATCGGCTTGTACATTCAACGGTCGGACACGAGCTCTTGTCCTTTATGGTTGCGTATTCCGGCTACAATTAGATACCAATGCACCTACCCGATCAGGAGCATCCTAGCTTTGTCACCGATCTTGGACTCTATTGTTACAAAGTGATGCGGTTTAGACTTAAGAATGTTTGGGCGAATTATCAAAGACTTGTCAATCTAATGTTTGCTAGCCAGATTGGGAAAACTATGGAGATGTACATGGACGATATTCCAGTAAAGTCGCGACTCTCCATCAATCACGTCAAAGACCTGGAAACAATGTTCAATATTCCTTGAGAGTACCGAATGAAGCTCAACCCGTTGAAGTGTCACTTCGGAGTCGCATCTAGAAAGTTCCTTGGATTCATTGTCAACGCTCGAGGAATTTAAGCCAATCCCGAGAAGATTTGGGCGATTCAGAATCTTGAAACTCCAAGAACAATAAAGCAAGTATAGAGCCTCAACAGGAAGGTAGCATCATTGAGTAGATTCATCTCTAAGTCGACCGATAATTGCATTCCCTTCTTCAATCTAAACAAGAAAGGAAAGTAGAACTTTGAATGGACCAAGGAGTGCAAAAGTGCATTTCGAGCACTAGTTCAGCACGTAACTATGCCGCCTTTTCTGACAAAGACGATTGATCATGAGTGACTATACATCTATCCGGTAGTGTAAGAGAATGCAATTGTTGCTGCATTAATTCGAGAGGATGATCGGATACAATGACCGAACTATTACATTAGAAAACGATTGACCAACGTGGAGAGAAACTATCCAAAGTTGAAAAATCTAGCCTATTATCTCGTCATTGCCTCGAGAAAGCTCCATCCCTACTTTCAGGCTCATCCTATCATAGTCTACACTGACCAGTCGTCACGATAGGTCCTTATGCGGCCTGAGACGTCTAGTAGGTTGCTAAAGTAGAACATCGAGTTGAGTCAGTTTTATATTTCTTATACACAAAGGTGGCTATTCAAGGGCAAGTTCTGGCGATATCATTACTGAATTCACTATCCCAGAAGATTTTCCCGAGACTAGTGAATCTCTAAGATACATATGGAAACTCTATACCGATGGTGCATCGAACGACCGCTGCTCAGGCGCTGGTGTTGTACTTGAAACCCCAGAAGGCCAATCCGTATGTTGTGCTTTGATGTGTGATTTCCATGAAACCAATAATGAGGCCGAATACAAAGCTTTACTTGTCAGAATCAGACTCGCCAGAGTCTAAAGAATTATTGCTATGGAGAGTTACCGTGATTCGTAATTGGTCGTATGTCAAGTTCGGAGAGAATACCAAGCTAGAGATCAGAGGTTGGCTGCTTATCTTCTTGGGTCCAGAAAGTATTGAATAAATTTAATTATTTTGCCATTTATTGCATACCCTGATATCATAACCAGAAAATTGATTCTTTGGCAAAACTGGCCAGCACTGTTGAAGCACAACAAATGGGACTTGTCCCTGTCGAGACACTTACTTCTTCGAGTATCTATCAGATGGGGACAGACTGGGTTCATGAAGCCACACCCGAGAAAGAGTCGTGGATGACCCCTTTCAGAAACTATCTCGAGCATGGAGCTTTTCCTAAGCACAGAAGTGAGAACAGACAAGTTCTTCAGAAAGCTTCACGATTCATTATCCAGAATGGAATCATGTATAGAAGAGGATACTCTATTCCTTTACTCCGGTGTATTGCCCATGACGAAATCAAATGAGCGTTACATGATGTGCATTAGGAGGAATGTAGTGATCAGATCGAGGGGAAAGCCCTTGCTATGAAGATACTCCGATATGGGTATTATTGGCCAACCATGAATCGGGACGCATTAGACTTTGACAAGACGTGTGACAGATGTCTGAAATATGCTCAGATTCCTAGATCCCCACTTACTGAAATCAATCAAATGATCAGTCCATGGCCGTTCGCTATATGGGGCATCAATATAATTGGATCTTTACCACTGGCTAAAGGTGGTGTGAAGTATGCCATCCTTGCAATTGACTACTTTACCAAATGGGCGGAAGCCAAGTCCCTTTCTACTACCACGATGAAGAAAGTAATCAAATTTGTTTTCCGCAACATCATCTGTCGTTTTGGCCTACCACATAACATTATCACTGACAATGGAGCCCAATTCGACAGTGTTGACTTAAAGAACTTCTGCCAACGTTTCCACATTCAGAAGAAGTTCTCAGCAGTTGCTCACCTTCAAGCGAATGGACAGGTCAAAGCTGTTAACAAAGTTATCAAATCCATTATGAAAAAACGACTGGAAAAGGCTGGAGGCAAATGGGTTGATGAGCTTCCCATGGCCCTATGGGCATATCAGACTACCCACATGTCCATGACCGGTCACACTCCATTTTTAGTTTCCTACGGCTCAGAAGCCATCATTCCGGTCTAATTGGAAGTACATTCTCATCATGTGACTTACTATGATCCAAAGAAAAATGCTATATTACTTCCTGAATCTTTGGACTTATTAGATGAGAAGCATGAAGAGGCTGATTCGAGGGCGGCTGTACACCAAAGTCGAGTCGCCCATTTGTACAATGCTAAGGTCCGACTCCGAACCTTTGAAATTGGCGATCTCATGCTCAAGAGAATATATCTGGTCCCTTTGCATATGAAGCCAACACAGGAAGGACCATATGTTATCGAACGAAGACTTGGAGATGGCACATTCAAATTGTCGACCGTTAATGGCCTCACTTTGCCGAGAGCTTGGAGCAGCGAAAGTCTCTGTCGCTACTACACATAACAGGCATTGTTTATTCATTTTTTTTGCTTTTCATTTGCAATTTGTTTATGCATTTCAAAATTTGAACTTGTAATAAGGCAACTGACTTTGCCATACTTTCTTATTTCTGCAATAAAATGCAATCTCTTCGAGCCATAGTAGTGATTCTTGAAATGCTTCATGCGACCACCACAATGCACAAAGGGCTAAGTTCCATCCCATGGTGGGACTTATTCATATAGGGTGTGACTATGATATGGCCAGTCACTCGCTAATTAAAACATGAGCTTAGGGGTAAGCCATCACACTGGAGCCAAAAAGGATTGATACACGAAAATCCTCTAACTAACTCCGACTCCCAGAGTGCGGGCTGGGGTATAAACTTAAAATAAAAAACGAGGGCTCTTGGAGGGTGGATTAATCCATCCACGACTTCTCCCATGTACAATCTAAACTCGAGGAGGATGGAACTATCATCTACAACTTCATTTGTTTATTCAGGATAGATGTGATCTGACCATCCATGATCCTGATCATTTTATCGTTCCCAAGTGTGAACGACATCTCAAAACTCAAAATAGATGTGATCAACCATCTGTCAACTAACTCCAGATTCCTAGAGCACGAACTGGAGTATAAATAATAATTAGGTGTGACACACCGCCCACAACTAACTCTAAGTCCCTAAAGCAAACACTGGAGTATAAACACAAATCAACCCAAGCCCTAGAGTGTGGACGCAATTTTGATTATTAAAACGGGTGTGACTGACCGCCCGAAATACAACTTAAGTCCCCAGAGTGTGGACGTATCTTTAAACATTTAGTAGGCATACTCGACCGCCAGCATGCGAGTTCAATCCCTAGAGTGTGGATGCAATGGTCAATACATAAATGAGTGTGATCCGACCATTCGTACTCATCTCACAACAAGTCAGTTACGACTTAGTGAAATTAGAAAGTGTCGAAGGTGAAAAGCAATCATCGTCTGACCACTTCTACTCGTCCTCAGAACTAAGGGCAATAACTTGAGCACCAGCTGCCGATTGAAATAGTACAATATCAGAACTTGACTTAACATTTGATTACGGCTCGGATCCATGACTCGAAGACATAACGGCCGAACACGAGTCCTATCCAAAGATTAAAGCTTCACAAATGTATTGAATGAAAATTCAAGTACTAAAACACTTAGGCATATAAACTCAGAGTTGTTCCCAAAAAGTGAAAGGATATTTTATTTCGTCTATTCTTTGGAGACAAAGTAAGTATAAAAAAAGCTTATTCCATAAATTCCTACTAGCAAGGGTCGAACCCGCATCTATACACGGCTTACTGAAAGCAAAAATGAAACTCCTACTTATATACAAAAAAGGGACACAAAGAGACATGCCTACTCCCTTTTTTTCTTCTTCTTCTTCCCCCCCTTCGACGTCGATCAACTGGAGCTACCGCTGTAGTGTCGTTTTGAACTCTTGCCTTTACACGGCTTATCCCCAACCGGGGGAAGAATTGTAGTCTCCTCCTCCTCACTCATGGAAATTGGAGTGCTTTCGGAATGTGTGGTCAGAGGGAAGGGGGCGCTTTCTATATAAGGATACACAGGGGTTACCCCAATGATGATAATTGCACCACTCGGTGAGACCATACGCAAAGGAGCTGGGCCAGGACCTGCCATTCCACTTCCAATATCGCTATCCAGCATGGCACTTGCCATCTCGGCACTTATCTCCATTATTATCACCTCATCATGGGATGATTGAGTTTCAACGGGATGGTAGCAGTTGGGGCCGATGAGCTGGCTGTGAACACACCTTCCCTCGTCACAAAATGCAAATCTATAAGTGGATCGCTCTGGTGACCAAGGATTTCTTCCATCATCTGTTCGTTGAAGATAAAAGTGCTCATATGAACTTCCTTGGTCAATGCGGTAGCTATGGTAGTCGTCGCCTCTATCACGGTAGCCTCCTGCTTTTGATACTACTCTTGGATTGTATGAGGCATGGCCGATGCAACTCCTACAACTGAATGGAGATAAGGGAAAATATTAATGACTTCTTATAATAACACTCTAGACTTTTAATAAATTCAAGAAGTGTTCAGAATACCTTCCGCGGGTCGGCTCACGGGTGGAGCCGGGACTCCTTCGAAAATGTCTTGCGTGCCGAAGACAATTGCGGTTGATCGAGATTGTAAGCAGGAACAGGTGAAGGATCGACTGGAAGGGTAGATTCAGGCTGGGTTGGCATAGGAATTTCATAACTAGTGACATGATGCTCAACACCCGAACCCTCTCCGACATCTGGATGCTAAGTGACAAGTTTCTCTCTTTCAAATGTAACAATGGCCTCATGGAGAACCCTCCTCTCATCTTCGGTCAACACCCGGTTCTCCAGTTCAAACTCCTTAATAGATGCAGTGTGATTTTCGGCCTTCTCATCATCCACCAAGCGGTGCTAGGCATTATGCAAATGGGTTGGATAATCATTAAGCCAGCTTAGACCGTGGTATTTTAGGACATTGGTGTTATAACTAATTAGAAGGTCTTCCATAGCAGCTTCTAACCTAGCCTCCGCTGCCCCGACTTCGGCCTCAATCCTAGCCACAGCTTCCTGAACCTTTAGAACTGTCGCATCCTGCTCTTCCTTAAGCTCAACCATTTGATCACAAGCCTCCTAAGCAGCCTTATTTGCGTCATCTTTTTCTCTGTCAGCTTCGGCGTACTTCTCCTTAAGCTCATTAAGCTCTTTAAGCGTGTTGTATCTTTCACCTATGACGATGGCATTTCTGTGGCCTATATCGTCGACCAGTTTTACGTGCTCTTTCCTCATTTGGTCCATTTTCTTATTAACCTCATCGACTTTTTTCAAGGCCTCGGTCTCTGAGTTTCTCAGGGTGTCGTTTTCACCCATGAGCACTTGAATTATGCAGTCTTTTTTAGCAAGATCTTTTTTCATCGGTTCAATTGTCTTTCACAGATCAAATGCAACAGCCGAGGTTTTTTCTGTTGTTTTCTTCCATTCCCGGTATTGGCTGTAGGCATGGTAGACTTAGTCGTGCACAGTTTTCTCTGTCCCTTCTGGGATCAACTACAAATTTGGAGGGAAGTGAAGCCATCAAAGAAAATGTTAGGGAATTCCTTCTATAATTGAGCAATTAGGGAAGCTCCCTCCCCTATGAGCTCTGTAGCCATTGATGTGGTAACAATACGAGCCTCCACCTTAGTTCTGTGGTGCTGCTCGCTAAGCCTTGAAGTTTGTGAAGGCAGTTGATGGCATGGAGTTTCAGCGATGTGTATTCCAGAACCGGAGGGTGGCAAGGGAACACTGAGTGGAGGAAAGCATGATCCAGAGCGGCGCCTATCTCGCCACTCGCTTTCTCTCTCTTTTTGTCTCTCTCCCTATCTTTCTGCCTATCAGAACAACCTCTATCCTGACTAGAGTAGCGACGATCATAATCGGACTCGTGCCTGCAAGACTCTCGGTATGAACCGAAAGGTGTTATGCAGCTCGAAGGCTACTTACCGTGGATCCTTTCTTCGAAATTATTTCTGTAAAGTGAGAGAAGAAACAGAGTTAGTACCTCGAGAGATTGAACGGCTCGTGAATATTAGGTGCGTAGTGCCATAAAGTGTGTGCATGCTCATGTGTAAACCCCCTAACCAACTGAATGTAGCAGCCGCATTTGGAGGGGGGAGGGGTTGGCTATCCTAAATCTAAGGCTCTATGAAGCCCTTCTAACCCAGTGTCTTGCTGAATGGATACAGCGCCCTGAATTGAGAGATCTGCAAGTCCTTCAAAAGGGCTCTCCATGTGCGAGTAGGGGGCCTTTGAAATTAGCACATTCGTTGTTGGTAAAGACATGACAACAGACTTGCGCCTTGAAGCCTTTTGGGTAATGGCTTTGCCCTTTCTTATCCTCTTTGAGTGTCGAGGACTTTGTGAAGGCCCGGGTGCAGCTTCATCTCCAGCGGGTGTGTCCTCATTGTCACCTTGCTCGATGATCACTATCTGAGGAACACTCCTCCTAACTTGCCTTACAGAATCCGCCCTAAGAGATTCTTCGAGCCCGATGCTTTTACTCCTGTCGATTAGCCCGACGGCTCTCAAATTTTCATCTATTAGAACTTCGCTAATTTTTCTATCCTCAATGGGCACTCTCTGAAGAACCTTTACAATCTCTTTAAACTGAGCCCCTACGGGCCATGGGATCGAAGTTGTGAAAAAAAAGAAATGTTAAATTCTAAAATTGAATACTATTATCTAGTTAATCGACATAGAATTTTATGTGCTTACACTTGACTAGCCACCATCAGGTGACCCTTTGGGCATCGGACATAGAACTATTCGGTCTTGAAGTAATTTAGCTTGGTCCACGCTCCGATCATGACCTGATAGTTCCTAACTGCCTCTAAGAAGCTGAAAGATAGATTATCCCCTTGACACATTATATTGGACAGGTACCGGACTTCCTTTGGAGTCGGGGGTCGGAAAAGATGCTCCATGAAGACGATAAATAAGCTGTTCAGCGAAGCATACCTGTTTGGGTGCATCTATGACGGAGCAATCCTTAAGTAGGATAACACTTCCTAGATGTATTGATTGAATGGAGGGAGTGTCCCAGCTATGCACGAGAATCTATTAAAAGTGGTATACCCTTCCGGGGGACAGTGCGGTCTGTCTTTTTCCCTTGGTAGTAGGATGTCATCCCTCGACAATCCATGCCTACCATTTCCTCAGTGATATTGGACAGAACAGGGTCTTGTGGATTCCTAATGAAGGCTGCTCTTGGTAGCTCACCTAAAGATGGACTTATAACTTTGGCTGCAATAGCCAGCATCTCTATTATGGGAAGAGGCGAACTCTGAGCCTCCTAGTGTTGCGAACTTTCCGGTTCCATAGCTAATCAACTCAGCAAAAATCATTGTTGGATGACAATAAACACGTGTTTCCTCCAGTGTGAAGTGCATGAATGTGTTGTGCAGTGTAGTGCTACATGTTACTTAAGAGATTCCATAAGATTTAAATAGAATTTTTGAACAACAAGGCTTCTAAATTCAACCGGAATGACCGTCATCACTGACCGTCACAATCGTGCCATCCAGACTTCGAAGATCGGCCCAAGTTAAAGTTTGTTAAGTATTGTCAAGTTACAGTTCCGTCGACGAGCTTCGAAAGGCAGTCAAATATGCAGTGAAATGATTATGTCCATTTATGCAAGGTAGAAGCTCGTCGGAGTCAAGTGTTCAAGTATGCAAGGAATTTCGAATTGATCAAAATTTAAACTCGGATAGATCACCATAATTCGCTTCATATCGGTCCAGGAACCATCATTATGTATCGGTCATGAAGCTTTACTTCGTGTCGGTCAGCGGAGTCTATTTTGTATCGATTCGTAGGTCCCCAAACCATCAATACAAGACAAACCTTTCCTACTAGTACCAAGTTGTATTACGCTCAAAATCGATACGAACTATCCCCTAGATCGATACGAAAGTGTTTTCCCTTACTTCTCCCATCGGTACAACATTAAGGCCGAGCCATTCCTCCACGAGTCCTTCGTATACCTATGCTTCGTCTTTCGCAAAGCTTTACAGGGATCACCTCACCAACCCTCGATCGAGTTTCGACCATCTACAGCCAACACTTCACCAGAATCGGACACGTAAAACGGCTAGAGTGGCAAAAGATTTAATTCCTCATCTATTTTAGTGCAGATTCATTGATTAATTACCTAGACTTAGTGATTGGTTTAGAGATTTGAAGGCCTGATTCGATTGGGAAGCAAAGATAGTTCTAAGTTCTCCTTTTTTCAAAGCGATACAAAAGTAAGACAAGAGAGTAAGTAAATGGGAAAAATTTTAAGTACCCAAGTATTTATATTAGGAAGGAGTCCATTCGTCTCTCGCTAGCTATAACCGGCCGAAGCGGTCTGTTCCATCAAATGATACAAGATGGCTAGGTCATATCCTTTAGCTCGACCAATACTAAGACCAATTCATATCCAATGCTAAAATCAAGTTAGTTTCAACGTCACCGGTACGAAGCATGACTTGTATCCATATAGTGATTGATATGATGCACGAGGCCAAGGCTTATCTAAGTTGTTTGAATCCATCAGAAATGCATCGATACGAAAATTCTAGTTTGTATTCATGAACATAAAGCCCGCGAAGACTCATATCCATCAATTTGAAAAAACAAACTAATTCGTGTCGATCTCCATCGATATGAAGGCAATTTTTCAACTTCTCACACCGATCCATGAGAGGATCGATGCGAAGGGATACTTTAAAACAACCATCAAGCATTGTTACAACTTGAATTTCACATTGACTCAGGAGAGGATTGATGCGAATTCAATACAAAAGAAATCCGACAACGACTCGTGAACGTGCAAACGTTGACAGGAGTCGGTTAACGTACATTTATGTGTGTGACAAATTAATATTCAATTTTTAAAACTCACAGGAATTGAATGCTCACCTAGTGACAATTGCAACGATGAACAACAGATCTCTAACACTCAAAACTCAGTTACAACAGTGCACTATACAATCGTTGGTGGTCAGCAATTCAATATTTACATTATTGGGAATCAATCAAAGGTTACATCTTTTGGCAAAAAGACAGCTGCTCATCGAATCAGATAACAGACAGAAGGTTGTAGCCTTTAAAATCATGTCATGTTTACACAAGACATACTTTAGGGGCAAATGTAATCCCACCTTTTGGCAAGGCCGTGACACCAAAGACAGTCTGACCCGAAGATCGGTTAAACACAGGTCCACGAGGGATGCTGGTAAAAAATTTCTGAGTCCGAATCAAGATACTAACAATATAGTATGACAAGCAAAGCTATTAAAGCCAATGTCTCAAATTTCAAGTCAATCAGAGGTCGTATGCATAAGATATTGATCGATCAAGGTTGAGGAAAACAACTCCATTCGTAAATAGGCAAGTTCGTAACCGCTCCTTTGGAAGGCTTCCTTCGTATCCATTAAGAGGTCATTGGTTCGTATCCATCCTATCCGTATCCATCAAGCTTCAAGTGAAATACGACCATTTTGTATCTATGGAAGTGTCACCACCTTGTATCCATCACATCTACTACAACTCGTTTCCATCACCTAGTGATGCTTCATGTTGCTTTCTATTATGCCTAGCTCGTACCAATCGTTACTTGCATAATTCATATTGATCGATCCACGGGCGATACGAAATATATTATCCACAAGCGATATAGGGCAACACCTGAAAAGCACTGATACGTGTTGGGGTAACAACATATCGATACGAAAGGGGAGTGGATGTAATCGATACGAAGTATTCATCAACAATGGATACGAAATAGTATATAATGGGCAAATACGAAGAAGTTAAACCAATGGATACGAACAAAGCCTGAATGAAAGGGAGACTCGGTCACTCTACATGAAAGGTGGATCGATCCTAGAATATAGTGCCACGTCATATGGTTAGCACGTGCATATAATCGATAAGAAGAAGAGCGTTATGAATGTATCGATACGGGGATGGTGTTGCATTGTAGACCCAAACTTGCATCGATCATACCTCAAAATCTACAAGTCCAAATGCTACCAAATTTTCATAGGAGCTTGCGTACTACCTCAAGATTGCCCACGATCGATCTCAACCCAAAATGAGCATTTTTGGTTCGATAAGAATTTAGCATGTATCGACCATGGATTGAGTCCAAATACCCAAGAATCGATCACGTGGGGCCACCCACGTGAGAGGAGTCTTCTGAGATTGTAGCGAGATATTTGCAATCTACACTTATAAATAATAGTCCAAGGCCTCAAGAAAATGGTCTTAGGACTCTAGAACGCTGATACTCTGCTGAAAAATTCATTGTACCTCAAGTGTTCTGTTGTAAACAATTCTAATTACCTGGAGTTATCAATAAACAGCAAACTTTCTACAGTGGACATAGGCTACAACGCCGAACCACCCTAAATCTTAGTGTTTTCATACTTATGTTTGTTTTTTTTGGTGTATTTGTTAGATTTACCTCATTTTCCATTTATATTCTTCACTTTAATCTCTTTAAACACGCCTGAACAGTGTTGTGTCCAATTTTGACACAAAACATAATAGACCCATAACTGTACTTTGGGGAAGCGCAGAATAACCAACTAGGTTGATCCAGTAGTGAATATAAATTAAATAAACTCCTTAATGAGTAGAATTGCATCTAGGAAGTCAGGAAGACCAGAATATATAGGATGCTAAAATATTGATTAAAGAAGTTGTCAGGGAGATAGGTTCATAGTAAACCCATAAAAACTACGTATAAAAGAAGTTATCTGGGAGACAGGTTTATAGTAAACCTATGAAAACTATGATTATGAATAGTTATTGGTAAGAGCCAATAGGTTTGTAGTAAACCCATGAAACCTATATCTGAATAATATATAGATAGATGTTAGTAGGTTCCTAGTCAAACCATGAAAACTATGATAAGAGGGAATTTATTAGAGTTACCAATAGGTTCAGGGTGAACCCATGAAACAATGATGTTATTGGTAGGAGCCAATAAGTTCTTAGTGATCCTCTGAAAACTATGAAATAGGACAGGGAGTCTATAAATTTACATAGGTTAATAGTAAGCTCATGAAAACTATGAAACTGGACAGGGAGTCCATTAATATTAAACATGTTAACAGTAAGCCTATGAAAATTATGAAACTGGAAAGAAGTCCATAAACATTAAACAGGCTACTAGTAAGCCCATGAAAACTAATGGGTTAATAGTGACCCTAGAAACTATAAATGAGACAGTTAGTCAAAATGAATGAGGATGTGAAATCCAATATCGATTTACTTGTTTTCATATAATCATATTGTTTTGAATTGTTTTAACCACTGTGGATGCAGGAGCACAGTATATGGTTTTATAAAAAAAAAAGGATATTAATGAGGGGAAAACCCATTCCCCCAAGCGGCGTGGTCTCACTAATTATCTAAACGGTTTGAGATGGTAGATTATTATTCATACCAAGCTTTATGTCTGACTCGAAGTTTATGTTTTCCCTTTAAACTCTCAGGTACTCAATTGATTTTGAGTAGTTTGAGAGTTAAGCTTTTCAGGTACCTCTTTAGACAAATAAACTTTCAGAGACGTGCGAGAGGCATGCTAGCTAATTAGAGTTCTCTTTTACTTTTATTCGATTGTGTTGTTGTTGTAAAGGCAAAGTTGTTTAACTGCCTATATATACTTTGATAATCCAAGGGGGAATCTTCATATGTCACTCTTGGCATACGTTGTAATAAATATATTTTGTCTGAACGTAGTCCTCGGATTGGGATTATGTAATGAATTTGAAATGTTTGGGAATGGAATATGGAACTTGTTTGATGTTTAATTTTTTTCCATATTCATGCATTTTGGTTATATCAATGCATCTGACATTACCGTTTTTGGCCATCGAGAATTAATAACTATGGATGACTACAGCATCCGTGGCCGTTAGTTTTGGGCGTCCAAGTGGGTGATGTTACAATAAAATTTGAATAAAGTTTTTGAAAACAAAACAAAGTAAAGTTAAAAATTTATTTACTTTTCGTAGAAAATACCAAAGTGTAAACAAGTTTTAAAAAAGTAAAGGATTTCAATACTGCAACATAACCATAAACTCAAATGCTAACTTTTCTTTAGCATATACATCACATACATAACCATATCATAAACCTACAACATTGCATATATGTTTGCAAACATATATGGGTCATAACTTCATAACATAAGCAAAGGTCTAAACTTGCAACCTAACTTGACTTTTAACTTCCATTTTCAAACTATATACATCACATCCAAGCACATATTACACATCCAAATCAACATTTCATCCCAAAAAGTATCATATTTAGCAACCAAGTAAGATCAAAATAAATTTGAAGACTTTATCTAAAAGAAGTGAGCTTTACTCATCAAAACTCACAAAATCAAACCAAACTTCTATACAGTTAGAGTCAACCTAGAACGTAGCTTTGCTTTTGGAAAAACAAGATTTTATAGACTTAAGAATGGCAATGTGGTTCGGCCAAAGGTGGCTAGGCTTGACCTAGGGTGGTGGGGTGGGACTTTTGAACTTGTTTTGAAAAGAAGGGGGTTGTAGGAAGAGAAGGAAGTGTTTTAAACAAGTTCTAAAGGAATAATAATGGAATAAAATATTTTTAAAACTTTGGAAATAAAATAATGGAATCCATGAAAACATTTTGAAAAGCTTAAAGAAGTTTTAGAAAATGAGAATGAAGTGAAAAATGAGAGAGAAATTAATGGATTTTTTATACAAAAGGGATAAAATGAATTACCATATTGCCCATAAAGTACTTACTCTCCACAAATGCCTTGCCACCTCATCAACCTTGTCCACCCTTCCCATGAAACTCATGAAAATCATGTCCCCCTCCCTCCTTCTTTTGATCCAACATGCATTATACTTAGTGTACTTATATTTTGAGAGAAATGACATGTTTATGACTTCTTTTCTTTTTATTTTTAAACTGATTTAAACTTTTCATACAAAGTCACCTTACATTTTATAAAGTTAAATAAATATATGAGTGTGTGTGTGTATATATCAAAATGTATTCTAACTTATATATAAATGATTGTATATATTAAATCAAATGCACAATGTTTTCCGACAACTTTTAGACAACGTAAAGTCAAAAATTCGAAACACGAATTCCAATCATATTTTCGATTTTTCTTTGAACTGATTATTTTTGTAAAGAAACTTGAAAATCATTTCACTATCACTAGTTATTATTTAAAAGATTTTTATTTTAATTTTAAAATCTATTATTCAAATATTCAAAATTTTTAAATATTCACGAATAAAAGTGGTGAAATTCCAGGTCGTTACATTCTCCCCCTTTAAAAGATTTCGACCTCGAAATTTTACCGTAGCCTTAACCTAGAAAAACAGAGCAACCTAAGAATTCCTATCACTATTCATTAATCCGCATAATGTTCGTAGATCATTCCTATGCAAAATCTGGTTCGATCACTCATTTGAATACATAGCTTTACTTTCGAACTAGTATCGCTCACTTGATTCTTTAGTGCAGACTCCAATGAGGCTTCTTAATTTGAAACCTCCATTCTCCTTAGATAGCCATTTACTATGATAGAAAACTTTTTATGATAGATTAAGAACCTTTACCAAGTGTTCGACATCAAAAATCTAGTGTTAAATCCTTATTCGAAGGGGTGCAAAACACCACAAGTCATGCACTCAAATCTTGGATTGAGAATTATATAAAAAAAGAGGAAGGATCTATGTACAACTTATGTACTTATCTTTTTGGTTCTACTACCCAACTACTTTATACCCTCCCTAAAATATTTATGGAAACATATCACAACATTTTAACTTAGGTTCAAACAATTTAAATGGTACAATATTACTTCTAAAAGGCTTAGTCTGGAAAGTGATAATGTACACCGCGAACCAAGTGATGATTTAGGTGATGATATGCATAAGATAGTTGAAGATATAGGTGATGTTATGTGTAAGGAAAATGATGTTATCACTAATAGCTTTGTTATTTTGGATGATGATCGTATCTATGGTGTGGATGGGGATATTGATGAAATAGCTGTGAGAGGGAGGTCATGCTCTGATATTCCTTTGGATGGAGATGATCGAGTGATTGTAGGAAGAATGTCAAACTCTGGTATAGTTCTATTCCAGTCTAAGGAATTAGTGAAATCTGAATTCGTGTGTTTCAAGAAAGAAACAAATATTGATAGTGCAGGTGGTTCAGTCTGTGGAGGGCATTGTTGATGATAACCATGCGTTCGATGAGTTTGAAAATGAATTTTTTTTTAATATTGATGTTCTTGCTCTTAAGTTTGGAGGTGGTGTTGAATTATCTGATAGTGGATATGTGGTAGAAGTTTGTGCGCAGAATACTTCTGTAGTAAATCCAAAGATTCAAGCAGAGAATGCAAGTGGTGTTGAATTTAGAGATGGTTATTATGAGGCTAGTGATATATCACAGTGTGCACGAAGTCCTTCAACAGCAAATATAGAGATGCATAATGAGATTGGTGGTAGCGTTACTGTAATAGGAGATATATCACAATGTGCACAAAGCACTGCATCAGTAATTGCAGTGATTTAAGCTGAGATTGGAGATAGTTCTATGATTGAGGGTGATAATATGATAGAGGTTATATCACAACATGCACAAAGCATCACTGCAGTAAATGGTAGTGAAAACAATATTGACATTAAAGCCTTATTTCTATCTTCATCATCAAAGAGAGGTAGGCGGAGGAAACTAATTGCTAGTAATGGGGTTGTTCATTGTAGTGCAAGGGTCCGTAGTAGTCATTCTTCGATTATGGGTGAGTTACTTGTTTGTGCCAAAATTGGTCACAAACCCCAAAAGCCGTGAAAGCACCAGTGTATATGCACAGATTCACAATAAACCCACACAGATCTTAGATCCAGATAAACTATAGAATAAAAATGACGAAACAGTGAAGTTCAAATGGAAGAAAGAAAGAAAGAACACAAGGTTTATAGTGGTTCGGCAATCCGACCAACGTCCATTTTGAATCAATTCTTTTATTCCCTTTGTACTGCAGTTACAATTACAAGCCTTTACTATCAATTCAAAAATGGCAGAGCTTCAGCATCAGAGAAGGAGAAGAACCCCTTTTTAGTTGCTATATGACTCCTATTTATAGGTGTAGATCCGAAAATATCCACCTCAAAACCTGGAACACCTTTCCTCTTGCGCAAGCGAGCCCACCAGATCGATTCATAGCAATTTGGGATCGATGCGTGTTCATTTCGTATCGATCCAAAAGTGGTCCAATCTAGCTGAGCTCGATCATGGAGATTCTCAAGTGTATCCGAAAGCTCCTCTGAAAACTTCGTAACACTTGGACTTGTAGAGTAAGAGTTATGATCGATGCAAGTCTGTGTTCACCGGTTGGTTGTCGCATTTATATCCATAAATTCATCTCCATAACTCTCGCAATCGCATCGATGACATGGCTCGGAAACCCAGGGTAGATCCACTTTTAATGTCGAGTTATCTACTTCTTCATCCAAACATGTTTGCTTTGTATCGATCGAATGTTATGCTCTTCGTATCCATCGGACCGTAGCCTTTGTTTGCATCCATCAACCAATCTCCCTTTGTATCCATGTTTCTTGCATCGATCCAAGCTGTCATTTTTGATTGATATAAAAAAGACCGATACGAACTCTACCTCCATACCCATCTTGATTGATATGAAATTTTCGATTTGAAGCGTGCAGCTATTTCCATCCCGATCGATACGAACTACCACCGATCCAAAGCCATGTGTGCTATCCACAGTCGCATCCATCTACTGATACCCCTCGATCGATACGAACTGTAAAGATATGAATGACATCCATCGATCCGAAGTGTAACGACCCGCCTTTTTGGACAGTTTAAACCGACGATCAAATACACATGTTGATTCCAAACCATTCAAAAGGGCAGATGGTTATTGGGGTAAATAAGAAAAAAAAAGAGAAATAAAGGAAAAGAAACAACACAGAATCTCGTAGCGGAACGATAAAATATAATAGTCAAATAAACAGTTCATGAAGCTGTTTACTATACTTTGACAATTATTTATACAACATTTATCAGAGTTATACATATACAACAGAACAATTAAAATAATGCAGCAGATAGCATGATGCAAGGGTAATATTAGTAATAGTATACCAAATCTTCGTCTTCATCCTCCAGAATAGATCTTCAAAAATCTGAAAAACTCAGGACTGACCCGAGCGTAATGAAAAGACAAAACACTCGAGTCAGGACTAAGATATCCTTATGAAAGTTAAATCAATCGTAAATAAATATGAGTGTAACGGCGTTAGAGATGTTTAAAGGATTTGACATCTCATATCCAGTGTCAATGTGCGTGCAATAACTCAAGAGATGTTACGGGATTTTCCATCTCTTAAGGATCCGTTAAACTATCTACAATGTAGTAATGTACGCTAAGTAGATAATGCCTATCAGTAATATAAAGTATCAAAATAGCGTTAAGGCGTTACCATAATCCCCCTTAACACATTTTTATAATGCCATAGTCTATACAGCACCATAAGCCCCACCGTAAACTGGTGGTTATTAGAGGGTACCCCATAGGTATAACACAAAACATAACGTTGTGGTCGCGAATAGGATAATCAGTATGACAAGGTACATGAGGCGATACCAACTAGGATACTGGTAGTTGCGTGATCCGGACTGATGTTGAGCATAGCCAGCAGCTACCCCAACACCGCGAAACAACACTCCCAAATCAAGGGGTGCACCCAAATCGAATCACAAACGTAATAGATATGGTATCGAAGAAGTGTGTCCGCTAGAGATGGCGAACCTCAATGTCCCGGCGCGGCTCCTGTTTTAGTCATGTTAGGGGTCATCCAATAATCTTTCTCTTTCTTCAGTCAATGCGTTCACCAAACCATCCACTTCATTCTGGATCAACACTCCGCGTATAATAGTTATTAAAGTGGTTTTCGATATCGACAGAGAGTATGTCCATATCCGATCCCGGTCTCTTTAATAACTACGTATTATTACACCGGTGGCTCTTTTACATTTCAAATCGATTCATAATTTATATCAAAATATCATATTCGCTTCAAAAAAATCAAATCCATTTCAAATATCATCGTATCAATTCAAATGTAAGATTCCGTTTCAAAATCATTTTTCGCATCAATATCTCATTTCGATTTCAAAATCATTTCGAATTTCAATTTAGGTTGCAACTTCATTTAACCCAATTCGTATTTAAATTCAAGATTTAAACATAAACATTTCACCTTATTGACCAGCTTGAAATTTTAGAAAAATAGTTTTAAATAGTTTAAAAGTAGTTTAAATAATTAAAGTAGTTAAAAATACTTAAAATCTTAAAATGGATTTGAAATAGATAAATTAGTTTAAAATAATTTAAATTGGGTTAAGTAGATTTAAAATAGATTAAAATAGTTTAAGTATTTAAAATGGTTTATATAACAGAGTAATTTGGAAAACAAAATAAAACAGCTTCAAAACCAAACCATTTCAATTATAGCTTCCCAATTCAAAACAAATTTCAATTTCCATTTTACCGATTCAATTTCGATTTCAATTCAAATCAATGTCAACTTTGACTTCAAATTAATTCAATTTTACATTCACCTTCAATTCATTCAATTTCATTTTATATCTATTTTTAGCTTGATTTTCAAAATATCAATTTATAACACTTAACAAAATTATCCTTCAATATTCAAATTTAAATCCCAATTACAAATATGATTCAATTTCAAGCTCAATTTCAAAATATCATTTTATATCGATTTTACTTAGTAATATTCAAAGCTCGAATTAAGGTTAAATCTTTAAACAAATCAATTTTAGAATTTCAATCATATCCCGATTTTAAATTCCAAAGTCTCCACTTTAATTATTTAACAATTTCTTTTAACCAAAATTTATTTCAACATTCCAAACTCAATTTTCCGATAAATTCGATTTCTATAAATTGATTTCTATTTATAACTTTTAAATCAAAACATTTAAATAAATTTCAAATCGACGATTTTAAAAATTATTAATTTAGCCAATTCGGTGTCTGTATATAATTTTCTATCCTATGGCCAAGTAATTGTTTATTTCAATTAAATGTCAGGGATGAATATATATCACTTAAATCAAATCACAGTTTCATATGTATGCATAACATGATATATATAAGCAAATAAACATCCAAAAATTTAAATATCAACCAATAACATCCATCAAAATACATCATCCAATAGACAATACAATTCATGGCAATTTCATAGTTATCAATGTCAGGTTTAATCGTAATTCAATTTTAATTTCAATTTAACTGTCAATTTAAATTTTCAACGGTTAATTCAAACGACAATCTATATGACAATTAAATTTTATCAAACAACGACAAATAAAATTCATAACACTTCATAATGTCAGATTTAACTAGCATAAAGATATTCAGTATGCTGTGAGCGTTATAAAACACTCAACTTGATTTCAATGTAGTTCCAGCGTTTAATTTCGAATAAAATTAAACGAGCGTTTAATTTTACTCGAAATTTTCACTAGCTCCAAATGATTCCAATCCATCTCCATAGCGTAGTGCTCGACAAAACGAAACCGTCGCAATTCATTTCGTCAAAATCCGACCTCGTATCAACAAGATATGATAGTTTAAAGCTTATACGAATTATAATAAAATAAATTTACAATTTATATTTTCTTTTCTAACCCAAACCATATCTGGACCGTCCATCTCAAAGCCCTAGATCCAGGCCGCGTGCGTTCTCTTCCATCTCCAGGTGATTCAAACGCGCACACGAACCCATACGCACGCACAAACCCTAATAGCCGCACCACCCTACGGTCGACTTTGCTCCGATCAAGCAGTACCATCTTGTAGCTCATGCTCGACTCCACCATCACCTGAAGCAAGGTGAAGCTCGGCCTCCCCTGGAGCACGAATTTTGATGACGAACGGCCGGCCATCGCGGCCCCGTAGCTCCTACCACACTGCTCTAAATCCCATTAACTCCGTATAGATTCGAAGGCCTCGATACGCTCTACGAACTTCTAGTTGAATGTTTCTTGTAAAAGTGGATAGATTGAAAGATTTTGAGGGAGGAAGGAAACAAAATTTCGGCCCTAGAACATAGAAATGGCGGCCTGTAGAATAAAACCCTAGGGTTTTGTTTTTTGTTTTTTTTTTGAAATAATATTGTGTTTATGTAGTAATTCTGACGAACACTATTCATCCTGAGCTTTCCGAACTCCGATTTACGCGCGGTGACCGGCGTTTCTAGGGTTTACCCTGCGTTCCGGACACACTGAAATAGGTTTCGGAAGCTAATTCGATCATCTATGCGAGTTACGGAAATAAACGATCGATTTTAAATTAAATTGATTAAACGAATTTCTATGCGTTTTGGCTTGCCCCGGACAAACGGTAAATCCGATTGACACAAAATTTGAAATATTACAAAAATATCACGTTACGGATCCGATGAAACTGGTTTCATCGAAATTCGAGACTGTTTGAAAAATGGCTATTTTAACTCGTCAATTAAATATTAAAATATTCAATTTTCACAAATTGATTTTAAATTTAATTTTAAAAGTTCTACAACATCATTCTAACTTTAATATGATAAAATAAAATTTTACAAATCATTTTCAATCATATTAAGCCCGTTATTCAATTATCCAATAAATTCCAATTTTAAAATCTTATTAACTCTATTAAAATCCTAATATAACTTACATTCACTTTGGAAACCAATTTGAATCATATTAAATCAAATTTCAATTTATTCACTCTATTTTCATATATTAAATTTCAATATCAAATTAATCATATCAAATTCGGAATTCAATTATTCCAACATTCGTAATATTAAATTTAAACAAATTTTATTATTCTTGAATCACTATCTTTTGAGATATTCAAAACGAACTTAAAAATTTAACTTTTGAAACGAATTAAAATTATAGAACAACCATTTCCATTATACGGTTATTCAATTCCCATTATTAAATTATTCAATAAATTCCAAATATTTAATTTAAACAATTTCGATTATCCAATAATTCATTATCTTTTGAAATATTGAAATTGAACTTATAAGAATCAACTTTTAAAACCAATTCACAATTTAGAACACTATTTTCATTTTACAGTTATTCAATTATTCAATAAGTTTTAAATATTTAATTTAAACAATTTACCTGTTCAATATTCAATGTTTGATTTAAATAGATTTTATTTATCAATCAATTACTCTATTATACCCAATGGATTCAACATTTATTATTATTCCAAATGACTTACAATTTTTTTCTAACACTAAATCACGAATTTTTTTTACATTAGCTATTTTAATTATCGAAAATTTATGGGTCGTTACACGAAGTAACCCACGTTGATCGATAGTAACAGTATCGATTCGAACCATATCAATATGAAGGTATCAATGTGAACCATTTCTCACCAATATTGATCCATCCATATCTCGTGCATATGAACTCCGATTGACCTGAAATTTGAAATATAGCCTCACCTAACCTTGCTCATCACTCCCAATCGATCCCGTCTTTATTGGAGTTTGGTCAAGTTTTGACGATATAGATCGTAACCTTGTTCGAGTTGTACCCCAATCCTGATACTCATCCTTTCTAGCCAATTTGTTGATATTCCGGCCTTCGCCAAAAGGCAGGGTAACATTTACCCCCCAAAACATGCCTTGTGAGAAGGCATGTTTTGAATAGCTCTGAATCCGACATCCGAAGTACATATTCCATCCATAGCCATACCATCTAATTCACAATCCAATCCATTACCAAGCCATCCGATCCAAGTGCCATATCCATATCCAAGTCCACGACTGCTCTAAGTTGATGTCCAATTCAAAGTCTTGTAATCACAGCCCTAGCCAACTACGCAGCTATCCAAATTCGCCAACCGAGCTTTAATCTAATCATATTCAATAATCAATAACCAAGTCCATGACCACTCCAGGCCGATATCCTGTTCTGACCTCGACTCTCCAATCAAGGGCTTTTGTTCTTCGACCACGGCTCTTCGGCCAAGGATTTTTAGATTCTCCGACCTAGTCTCTTTGGACAAGGACTTTTTGATATTCTCCGACGTCGGCTCTTTGGCCAAGGACTTTTTCATATTCTCCAACCTCGGCTCTCCAGCCATAGAGTTTTTATATTCTTCGACCTCAGCTCTCTGGCCAAGGACTTTTTAATGTCCGACCGCGGCTCTCCGGCCAAGGACTTTTTAATATTGTGTTCGATCCCATTCCATCGCTCTCCGACGAAGGGGCTCGTAACATGCGATCACTGCCCCGTCTCTCCGGTTGGGACCATGATCGCGAGACCTATATCATTCATTACATTGATCCAAATCCAATCATTCAAAATAAGAGTTTTTACAGCCAGGGAAAACCAAATAAATGTCTGTACATTCAAGGAAAATACCAAAGTTTTCAAGGAAATGAAAAGAAGAACAAGATTTCATAGACTTGGAGGAACACGGCTTATCATCGCCTTAGAGCTTGCCTATGGACCATCCTCAATCTCGCATATGTGTAAGTGAATTAGTTGTATTACTTCGAGTTCTATTACTTATTCCAAGTCAAAAATCCATTCAGTTGATGACAAGCCGGCAATTTCTAGATCCAGTTCATCCTCATTCGAGGTGGGCGACAGCCGGTCATGTTCCGTTGCCACAACTCGATTCCTTGTATATTGTTGTAGATGACCATTCCTTATATGCTCCTCAACGATATCCTTCAAATGTCTGCAATCGTTCGTATTGTGCCCATTCAGTTCATGGAATATGCAATGCTTTCCCGATGCCCGCTCATATTTAGAAGATTCCCTTCTTGTCGGCTTTCGATACTGTAGGTGCCCTCGAGTGTCCAAGTAAATCCTTTCTAGACTTTCAGTTAGATCTATGTAGGAAGAAAACTTTGACTCCCTCCTTGTCCTTTTCGAAGTGCTACCGTTGCCATTCACTTTCCTTTTTTTCCTTTATCATCTTTATCTAGATCCTCCCTAGGTAGATCTCCAACCCTTACTGCGTAAGCTTCAGCCTCTCTCCCTTCTCCCTCAGCTTGTGCATATTCCTACCTTAGAAACCTTTCCACTTCATAGTAGAACTCCCCAAGATCCCTCGATGGGTCATGTTACAACGATATCTTGAAATATGAATTGTCTGCAATTCTCGAAACTGCTACCATCAAAACCATCGACGGATCTGGTCGATCCACCAAAACCACTGCTGCATTGAATCTGGTCAAGAAATCTTTGAACGATTCTCCCTTCCATTGTTTCATCGATGTCAAGGTCATCACATTTTTGGGTCGGACTATGTGGACCCGAAACTGCTTCTTCAACCTTTCAATCAGCTCTGTCCATGTGCCAATAGAGCCACTTTCCAGCTGTCTGAACCATAATGCTGCAATATCTAACAAATACAAAGGGAAGCATCATGCCGTGACCTCCTCCGATGCCCCAGCACCTCCATATTCCTCATGTACCTTCTCAAGTGAATAGTGGGATCTATTTACCCATCATACATCTCCAGTGTCGGCAATTTGAAATCTGGCGGTTCCTAGCTTGCTTGATCATAGGAGCAAAAGGTCTCCTATTCACATCCTCCAAGTCTCCATTCACCAATCCACCTCTCATGGCTTGCCTAATCATCACTGCCAATCTATCGCTGTCATCAAACTGCAGCCCTCATCCGTTGACTCCAATCTGCCTCCCAAGTTCACGAGTGACTCCTAGAATCTGCTCTCCTAGTCGAGTATCCATTCCTCTATCAACGCCGTGTTGCTCAGCTCCACGTGGTACTCTGCTTGGGATTGGACCAACATGCTCTGGGTGAGTGCCCCTTAGTTCTGGTGCTGCATCGGATGATCTTGCTCCATTCTGAATTCTGGTTGCTCCGTGTTCTCGATTCCTATCTCCAGAATCTCCTGTAATTTCATTCCACTAATTCTACATTCCAACTTGTCCAACCTGTCTGAGTAAGTTCTACATCTTCTCCTCTGTCTCTTGAGCATTGATTCCATCTCGTCTCTTGTGATGAAGACTGATGCCTGATTCGCTCTCGAGAAAGCCTGCTGATTCCCTTCATGTTGACTCCTTATAGTCCTTTGTCTTCTTGTTGATTGCCTTGCCAAAGCTTTCCAAATCCAAATCCTTAAGCTTTCTAATCCAAGATCAAATCCTTGAATCCCTGAGTGCCAATGTTCTCAGTGAAAGCACCAAAGTGTTTGTGCCAAAATTGGTCACAAACCCCAAAAGCCGTGAAAGCACCAGCAAATATGTGTAGATTCACAATATTCCCACATAGATCTCAGATTCAGATAAAGTAGAGACTAAAAATGAAGAAACAGTAAAGTTCAAATGGAAGAAAGCAAGAAAGAACACAAGATTTATGGTGGTTCGGCAGTCTAGCCTACGTTCACTTTAAATCAATCATTTTTATTCCCTTTGTACTATAGTTACAATTACAAGCCTTTAGTATAAATTCAAAAATGGTAGATCTTCAGTGTCAGAGAAGGAGAAGATCCACTTTTTAGTTTTCGTATGACTCGTATTTATCGGTGTAGATTCAAAAATATCCGCCTCAAAACCTGGAACACCTTTCCTCTTGCACAAGCGGGCCCACCAGATCAATCCAGAGCGATTTAGAATCGATGCGTGTTCATTTCATATCGATCCAAAAGTGGTCCAATCAAGCTGAGGTTGATAATGGAGGTTCTTGAGTGCATCCGGAAGCTCATCTGAAAATTTTCAGCGTTTGACTTGTAGAGTGAGAGTTATGGCGATGCAAGTCTGTGTTCACTGGTTGGCTGTCGTAATCGTGTCCTTAAATTCATCTCCATCCTTTCATATCTATCACAATCACATCGATGACGTGGCTCAAAAACCTAAGAGAGATCCACTTTCGATGTCGAGTTGATTGCTCCTTCATCCAAACACGTTTTCTTCGCATCGATCGAATGCTATGCTCTTCGTATCCATCGGACCGTAGCCTTTGTTTGCATCCATCAACCAATCCCCCTTCATATCTATGTTGCTCCTATCATCCAAGCTAACGTTTTGGATCGATACAAACAAGACAAATACAAACTCTACCTTCCTGATCGATACGAAATCTTTGATTCGAAGCGTGCTGCTCTTTCTATCCCGATCGATATGAACTACCACTGATCCAAAGCCATATGTGCTATCCACAGTCACATCCATTTGCTGACACCCCTTCATCGATATGAACTGTATCGATATGAATGACATCCATTGATCCAAAGTAACCCACGTTGGTCGATACAAACAGTATCGATTCGAACCATATCGATACGAAGGTATTGATGCGAACCATTTCTCACCAATATTGATCCATCCATATCTCGAGCATACAAACTCCGATTGACCTAAAATTTGGAATGTAACCTCACCTATCCTTGTTAATCACTCCCAAACGATCTCATCTTGATTAGAGTTCGATCAAGTTTTGACGATATCGATCATAACCTTTTTTCCAGTCGATCCCCAATCCTGATACTCATCCTTTCTAGCCAATTTATTGATATCCCGGCCTTAACCAAAAGGCGGGGTAACATACCTGATTCGAGTGCTATGAGTGGTACTAAAAATTTAGGCTCGGGTATGATTTCTAGGTTAGGCAGCACTTATTCTTCCTATGCTTTAGGTAGTTTTCAACCAGTGAGTTATGTCAGTTAGTTAAGGATACCGCTTTTGTTTTTACTATATTGAATTAGATACTGATTACATTAGGAGTAGGGAAATAGAGAGGGCTAGATCATATAGATTATGAGGATTATTAGATAGAATATTAGATCTCTAAATGATTTAAATAAATGTGATAAAATCAGAGTTTTTATTAAAGATTGATTTATTGATATTTCCCTTTTACAGAAAACGAAAATAGATTGTCCGGATCTTCGTTGTTATAGAAGATTAGGTGGTTATCATTTTAGACATTAGGCATTTACCTCCAGTTAGTGCCTCTGGGGTTTACTTATAGGATGGCGTGATAATTCTTTTGAACTTCTTCAAACTATTACTAAGCAACACTCTTTATATATAATTCTCATTAACCTTAGTGATAACTTTTTATTGAATATTTCTAACATATATGGACCAAACTTGAAATTTGGTCATCAAGTTTTGTGGAGCGAATGTTTAGAATTTAGAACATTCGCTCCTGGATCTTGGATTATGGGTGGTGACTTCATTGTTATGCGTTTTTTAAGGGAGCGATCACCCATGGAAGGTGATTTCTCTTCTATGGAAGAGTTTGACCAATTTATTATTAGTAGTAATTTGATAGAATTGCCGCTGACTAATAGAGAATTTACTTGGAGTAGTACTAGGGAATCCCTTTCTATGGCTTTTTTGGATAGATTTTCATCAACGATGAAATTAAGGATAAATTTTCTATTTTAGAGAAACTAGTTTTCCTTATACTTATTCTGATCACTGCCCTATCATTCTTACGTGTGATCATCATAAAATTGTTAACATAACTTTTAAGTTTGAAAAATGTGGTTATTAGAACCTAATTTCCTTAATTTAATTAAAAATAAGTCGATATCAATGAATTTTTATAATATTAGAAATATGGATAATTCAGCAAAACATTTTACTAATCCCATCTCTAATGAGTTGCTCAAACTATGGTGTTACTACCCTATCCCTAATGAGTTTACCCTACCCAGGCCTAGGTGTTCACTCAACCTAAGCTCTAATACCAACTGCAATGATCTGCCTTTCTTACACCTAAAGGCGACACTTAATACAACCTTGTTATTCGTGTGCCAATCATTCAAGCATCCGAAGTACATGTCATTTTGGGTGTAGAAAGAAAAGATGGAACATAATGTTACAAAACATGGTGAGCAATATACAATATTAACAAGTCTTTACAAAAGAAATAGACTTTAATATACATACACATATCTGAGTATAGTACTAATCCATCATCAACCTGGACAGTTATAACAGCCAATCTTTATAATTTGATAACTACAACTAGAAAAAATAGCAGAAGATAGAGAAAAATACGGGAGTATGTCTTGGAGGCATCCAACTCGTCTTCTAAAAGCTCCAAAGTGACCAGCTAAATCTAGAAAACATACTCAGGCTGACCCGAGCATTATAAGAAAAATAACACCCAAATCAGTCTGGTAAAACTAGCAAGAGTAACTCAAATCAAGAGGAATTTTATTTATTATAATTTGTAAAATTCTTTAAAATCAAAAGTATCTTGTAATACCACACCGCACATAAACATGGATGGTTTTGCCTTACGGTAACCAAACCATTTTCTATAGAAAATCCAGTGATATTATAATAATGTCTAAGGTACAAATACATATTAACCATAGCCGAAATGGTTACATTAATTAAATTCCAACATAATAAGTATACAATCAAGTCCAAAGACTCGTATTAGAAAATGGATTCCAACTACAAAAGGGTAAGGGTTTACCCACCGAACCAATACACCTCTAGATAACATGTATTAGAGGCTACAACACATTACACCTCGGCAACTAAGGGCCAACCCTACCCCTTACTGGATAGCATCGAATATGATCACCCCTAGGTTGATAAAAATTCATAATGGGCCCCAAAGCATACATAGATATCGAGTCTAGATAAGAGTTGATCATACTTTAATGGGAGCGGCTCACATAGCTCAAATGCATGTCCCTACTTTAGTCATTTTACGAGGTGTGAGGCTTGAGGCAACAATTTATATTCTTTCTTAGCAGCCATTTTGGAATGCTTACACTGCCGTCCTTGCAGAAATGCAATGCCGGCACTCATCTATACAAGTTCGTTCTGGGTCTGAATGAACCCGAAGGCACTATCTCTACTACATCCATTTTGGAAGCACCCCCACGATTAGTGGTATGTGGCTATTGCACTTCAAAAGCTCTATCTTCAATCATCTTTAAGATATCTTTAATTTGAAACACTTGAGTTGGATTAAAGCGGTTTTTGAACAATTTATAATTATCCGATTATGGTCTCTTCGAAAAAACTTTCGATAGTTTCCAGTAAACTCAACCCCAGTTCTTTCGAAAATAAACAGACAACAAATAAGAGTGGAGATCACCTCCTAATCATTGAGTGAACAGATTACCTTATCATTTTCCTAGGAGAATAAAACGAGATTTATATGCACAGTACAACATCATCGAAGATGAATGTACCATAACTCCCACGTTTCTCCTAGATGTTTCTAGAGTTACATTTTGGTCCAGATTTGATAGTTGGTTATTTAACTATCAAATAAACAAATAACCAACAATCCGGTGATTTAATTACCCATAACAACCACTAAGCTTCATTATAAACAAACCTTTCATTTATTAAATCGCTTTTCAGAATATCAATCAAAATATTCATATACTTATCTCAATGGCATAAGTATATTCGCAAAACATTATGAAAGGTTTCTTATTTCAAGATCATTTAAAAGGATCAAAACAAAAACTGTTGTAATTAGGGATAAGGATAATCCCAACTACTATTTATTCGATGTTAAGCATGGAATAAAAGTTTCATACCATCATAATTAAGAAGTTAAGTTAAGGTAAATCCTATCTCAAATTTGTTTTATAAATTTCTTCCATAAACCCTTTTATATAAATCTCTTTCATTTATCAAGATCTTCTTTACTAAAATTCCAAATCCATTTATAAAACTCTTAATAAATCTCCAAGTTTATTTATAAAACTCTTTTATAAATATCCAAAATCATGTATGAAAATTTCTTTCCAAATTTCAAGACCTGCTTTTGATTTATAAAATTCTTTTCATAAATTTTCCTTATTTAATTAAAACTTCTTTAATCAATCTAGATTAATAAAATTCATTTGATAAATAGTTAATTACTTAAAACACTTTTTAAATAAACCATTTATTATATTAAACATCCTCCATTAAATTTCTTTTTAAATTGCATTAATAAAATAATAGCTTTAAACAATCATTTGAAAAGTATTACTTTATAACACCTTTAATAAAATAATTTCTTAATATCCTTTAAATATCATATTTAAAATGATAATAAACTTTGAACATTATAAATAAGTAATAACTTTTCTTTAAAAACTTTAAATAATATAATAATTAACTTTTAAAACCATTATTGAAAATATACTTAAATGGCTAACTTTACAAAGTCAGAAGGAGGCTCGGTAATCAAAATGGTTCTCATTTATTTGTTTAACTTTCCAGTTAAAACATTTATATTTACATAACAAGTAGATATGCAAAAGGAATTAGCCAATAACAATCAATCAACCATATAGGTAAATGTCCAAGTAACCATAATAGAAAAAGTGGATTTAATTTCTACTTAATAAATGTCAAACATGATCAATTAAGTGAATCATAGCAACAAGGTGATTTATTCTGCTAATATATGTCTACTATAATTTAATTAGCAGAACGGTGGTTTATTCTGCTAAATATATATCGTTGGGTTTTATACTCAATTAGGGTTACTTAAAAGTAATCGACAAAAAATCCCTTGGTTTTTAAACATTCTTTAAAAGAGAGTTGCTTTTAAACAAATCTATCTTTAGCAATAAAGTGGTTTAAAACTTAAAATTCATATATAACATTTTAAACTTTTGATTTAGTAATAATTAAACCTTTAATTAATAATTAAAAAATAATTAAATTTTAATAAATAATTAAATAATAATTAACATTTAAATAAATAATTATATAATAGTTAATCTTTTTAAATAAATAATTAAGTTATAATTAATCTTTTAATAAATAATTAAATCATAGGTTAAATCTTTATTTAATAATAACTAAATCTTAATCAAGCCCAAATTAAATATTAACTTAATTCATAATTAATTAATAATTAAACCATTTTATATGATAAATAATTAAATAATAGTTAACTATTTATTAATAATTAACCTTTAATTAATTAACTTACTTGTGCACACTTAATTACTAACTGCCTTCGTTAATAATGAGTAAGGACAATTGCGTTACTTAATTAATTAATTTAATAATTTTTAATTAAATAAATAAATAGTCAATTAAATAATTACTTTTTATTACTTAATATACGTTTAAAAATTCTTTCCAAAAAGATACATAAGTTAAAACACTTTTAAATTCAAAAGAATTCGTTTTCACGAACTGCATCCATAGTAGCTATCATTTTATGTTCTGTAATTTCTAAAACTTGTTTTATATCAAAATAGCTTCCAATACTCTATCTTGTATATTTTATTTTATTTTTATAAATTTTGAATAAATTTTTTGAAAGCCAAGGAAAGTAATGTTAGAAACTTTGTTTACTTTTCATAGAAAACACCTAAGTAAACAAGTTTTAAAAAAGTAAGGGATTTCAATGCCGCAACATAACCATAAGCTCAAATGCTAACATTTGTTTAGCATATACACCACATACATAACCATATCATAAACCTACCACAATGTATATATGTTTACAAACATATATAGATCATAACATCATAACATAAGAAAATGTTTTAACTTGCAACCTAACTTGAGTTTTAACTTCCATTTCCAAACTATACACATCACATCCAAGCACATATTACACATATAAATCAACAACCAATTCAACCCAACAAGAATCATATTTAGCAAACAAATAACATAAAAATAAAGTTGAAAACTCTAGTAAGCTTTACTCACGAAAAGCTTCCAAAATCAAATCAAACTTCTACCATGCCTAGAATCAAACTAGAACTTACATTTTCTTTTGGATAAACAAGATTTTGTTGATATAAGAATGACAAGGTGGTTTAGCCAAGGGTGGGTAGGCTCTGCCTAGGGTAGTGGGGTAGGGCTTTTGTGGATATAAGATGAGAAGAAAGTGTTTTAAACAAGTTTAAAAGGATTAAAAATGGAAAAACAAGATTTTTACAACTTTGGAAATAAAACTATGGAAGCCATGAAAACATTTTGAGAAGCTTAAGGAAGTTTTATAAAATGAGAATAAAGTGAAAAATGAGAGAGAAATTAACGAATTGTTTTTATAAAAATGGGATAAAATGTATTACCACATTGCCCTTAAAGTACCTACCCTCCACAAATGCCTTGCTACCTCATTAACCTTGTCTTTCCCTCCTCTTGAAACTCATGAAAATCATTTCCCCCTCCATCCTTCTTTTGATCCACCATGCATTTATACTTACTGTACTTATTCTTTGAGAGAAATGACATGTTTATGACTACTTTTATTTTTATTTTTAAACTTATTTAAACCTTTTCATATAAATTCACATCACATTTTTATAATCTTTTATATATATATATATACATCAAAATGTATTCTAACTTACATATCAATATGTGTATATGTTAATTCAAATGCCCAACGTTTTTCGACAACTTTTAGACACCGAAAAGTTGAATAATCGAAAAACGAATTCCGGTCATATTTTCGATTTTTCTTTGAATTAATTTTTTTGTAAAAAAATTTGAAAAAACATTTCACCATCACTAGTTATTATTTAAAAGATTTTTATTTTAATTATAAAATCTATCACTCGAATATTTAAAATTAATTAAATATTCACAAATCAAAGCAGTGAAATTCCAGTTCGTTATAAGAAATATGAATATATTTTTTATATTCATTTATTATTCAAAGTTTACACTATATTTGTTCATGTGATCTTTCTCGTATCTAAAGGTGATAAACGTAACTCCAAGTTAATTGCATAGTTTTCGCATTTATGATCTATTAAGTTATTTCCTTAAACAACAATTTTACACTTCACATACCTAAATGATAAAACACAAATACCCAGCCAAATACACATGTCCCGTGTCTTACACGTTTGTCACATAATTCAAAATAAAAATATATTTGATACATTCTTACCTTTTCAAATTTTAGACCTAATAAATATTAAATTAATAATATAATTAATTAAAATATAATAATTTAGAAAAATATGATTTTATTAACATTAATTAGACTGTAAAACAAATAGAATTCATAGGCGCGCTATGATTCATATAGAGATTTTTTTATGAAATTCACCTAGTACTAATTATAAATCGGCCTAGTTCCTTCATTATATAGTTCAATTCTAAACACCTATTAGACATAAAAGCCTAGTAGTTGGCCAAAATACTAAATAATTATTTATACAAACCAGTAAGGCTCTAATATCATTGTTGATCCAGTCAATTATGGAGGGGGTAGTTTGGGGGTAAATTTCAAAAATTATCCCTAGATGGTTCTATGTTCAGCTTATATAATAATTAATTTTCATTAAATTATATCAATGATATGAGTTTATCAAATATTTTCAATATTGTATTTTGTAAAGTCTAGATATAGGTGTATTTTGATATAATTGTGATTAATGACAAATGACTATACAATTCACTGTATTAAGCATGCATATTACATACATATATATATACACATATGGTTATCGGGATTTGAACCCAATGCATACATATAATATACTATACATATGCATATGAGGTCATTTATATAAACATTAGGTACATATTGTTGGAAATTGGGGTGGCTACAACACAATGTTGGATCTTAAGGCTATTCAGACACTAGAAGTGGTGAAATGTGTATTAACTACTTACTTATGAATATAAAACTGTATTGACTCAAATTGCAAACAGAAAGAAGTAATCAGACAATAAGTAAGTAATAAAGTAAAATGCAGTAATGTAAATAACACCCGTATTTTTATACTAGTTCGGATTAACCAATCCTACATCCAGTCCTGCACTCTATCGTGCAGAATTCCACTATAATCGCTTACTTTCCACGGGTGGCAAGAACAACTTTACAATCTTGGTTTCACGGGCTACAAGACACACCCTCTTGATTTCACAGGCTACAAGAACACCTTCTCCTTATCACTAACAACAAACTATGTCAAGTAGTCGTATCTTTAATACAGATTCTTGCAGATTCGGTACAATGATCCTATAGACCTCCAATGACAATATATCTTTGAATTCTTTGAGGAATAGGATGAAATCAGAGAGAGAATGGTGTGAATTAAAGTACAACTCTATGATATTGTGTGGTTTGCAAATCAGTGAAGAATTGAAGTGAAACAGTATTGATTTGCAAGGAGATTGAAAGAGTATGCAATGGATTTCTTTTGCAAATGTTTGTAGAAGGAGTAAGAGAAAATAAGAATTCTTGATGTTAAAATTCGTTTTCAGGTGCCTTTATATAATGGTTGAAGAGACATGTCTTTTGGTGAAGAGGTGGAGGAAAATGTCTCTTCATTTAAAACCTGAAATTCAGAAAAACGGCTAGCCTGTCGACAACCCCCTACCCCCCTTGTCGACATAGGTGTGTTGCAAAATGAACAGCAACACTAATAAGTATTGTGAATTTTCAACATTTCAAATTACCTTATATTTATGGATTTTTGTGATTCCGTTGAGGTCAATGGTTGATGATCTTCAAGTATAATTGCCATGAGATCTTTATCAAGATATTCTAAGGTTCGACCAACTCCTCATCACTTGAAACACCTTTATCCTTTAGCATTCTTCTCTAATTTGGTTTTGTTCTTCAATTTCTTGACTTTCTTCTATAATTCATTTGCTTCCACTGTATTCTTGTTTATCTTTGTAAATGTCTCCATAATATATCTGATATGACTGCATAACCCGAAGATACATTAGTAGTAATATTTATGTGGTTGTTGTCACCAAAATCAATACCTAGGGTATTAACACAGATAGGTACATATATGAGTATACATAAACAATTAAATATTTAAAAATATATGTGTGTATATGGTTTTGTATAGATATATATTCAACACTATATGTGTATAACACACAAATACATATTATGTATAATATTTTGGCCAAACACACATGCATGCACACTCACACACATGTCTAAAGTAGTTGGTATGAATATAACATATTAACTCTTCCATATGTAGGCCGTGTCTTAAAACTTCCTTACTTATTTTTAAATTTCCAAAATTAATAAGTATTCAAAACTTCCTATAAATAGTTATTGCAACTTCCATACATAACTTATACATTTAAAGCTTTCATTATTAAAAACATCCATATTTATACATCTATGCGTTAAACCTTATTTGAATTTTATGTATCTTTTGCTTACATAAACTAAATTTTGTATCATTACAGAATTTTACACAAAGAGAGACAAATTACTATGTAATCATTTTAGGGGAAAAAATAATTTATTTGAAACTGTTAAAAATATAATGTATAATTTAGACATCATTATGTAATTTAATTTATATATAAATGTATATGGATAAATATTTTCTTTAAGTTAAAAAAATTTTGTATGTATAATTTATAAACCAAAAAATAATATTTAATAAATATTCATATGCTATAAAAAAATCATATGAACAAATATTTGCTTTAATTCAAAACAATTTTGTATGTACAATTTATAAAATCGAAATATAATATGTAATAATTATTCATATGCCATGAAAATTATATTTAAAATTAGTTCCAAATATGTATTGCTTAGTTCAAGACCGTGAGCAAAATAGGTTTTTATCATTTCCAAACTATCAAAACTAATATCATTTAAATGTACATGTGAAATTAGGACATCAATTTAAATAATAGAACAAAATTCACATTTGTACAGAATTATATACATGACAAAAATACAAAGAATTATGGTTAATGCATGATTAGTAAACTTAAAATAAGATTACTACCTTTCAAGTAACATGTTCGTCATAGGTTGATCTATGAGTCTCTTATTGGAATCAATATCCCACTTGCTTGATTTTGCAAGTCTCACGGTAACATAAAAAGAAGAAGTTTTTTGTTTGGGGATGATAACTAGATGGCAGTTGTCGATATGGAGGATAGGTTTTGCCATTTTAGAATGAGAGTGGAGGATAGTATTTAAAGAGAAGAAATGGAAAGACAATAATTACTAATAAAAGGTTTCTTTCCCTTTTCAGCTTCCCATCAAATATGTAGCTTCCGACTCAACCATAAATTTGGTCAAATCCATCATTACTTGTCGAAAAATTAGCCCCACCAATTTACCATATTTACATTTAAACACTTTACTACTATTAAGTCTCATTTAATATTAATATGTTTCATAAGTTAAATGTGCACAACATGTATACACACATTTAACTAACCATTGGAGGGCATCTAAGTTTTGCAAAGCTATCAAATTATTAAAAGAAACCCAAACACTTAAAAACTCACAATTAATATAACCGTCACATTAATTATCTAAATTAATTATTAATCGTCGTGATATTTCAGAGACTTTAGAGATTTGGTCGTGCTACTCGTAGGTGTGAGTTTAGCCAGTAATTAATATTAAACATTTCGAATATTAACATCCACATGCCAGCTAATATTGTGACAATTCGGTCAAACTCATCACTTGTGGATTTTCATGGTAAAATCGTATTTTAAATCTACTAGGCAACACCCTTAAGCAACGATATACTTTACACACATTCTCTTAATCATCATTGCATGAATTTCGATATCTAGAGCTTTGTTCAAGTCAAAGCTCTAACAATATCCGTATACAACCATATAGTCCATCTCCAAAGTCCTTAGTTCAACAATAACATTTATTATTGATCAATATGCTCTGGACAGAGATTTTGGTTTTGAACTGGCCATAATTGATAGTGATGCTAACCTCTTACAATAGAGAAGACAAATTCTTTATTGAACAGTGTTCCACTTCTAATGCTTCAATTAAGATTCAATTGTAGCAGTATCATGAATGTTATACTATGATTTAACTATGATCAAAGTGGAGTATTCGTGTTAAAGTGTCATAGTATTCTCAAGTTGAAAGATTTTTGTAAATTGGTACATTGAGGTTTCCTATTTAACCTAGTTGTAACCAGTACGAAACTCTTAGTCGAGTCATTACGTAGTTACCCTATAACAAGTATTCAACCACCCGACGCCCCAGTACTCTTGAGTATTACATTGCACAATATTTTGAGAACATTACGTACAATGGTCCCAACGAATGTATTGATATCTTTTTTCTTGAAACATCTTGATCAAGAATCATTTGAAACAAAGTATAAATAAGTTTACGATTTTGATATTTATGGTTACAACATTTGTAACTGCAGTTGTATAATACTTTATCTAAAGACTTTCTATTTATATTTGCTTAATAATTTTAGTCATTATTTATATCACATATAACAATTTATATAATAGAAAACAAAAACCAGAAATTATTGCATTTCAAACATGATTGGTTTCAAAGTTAAGATATGTAACAAATTATATAATTGTCTCTAAGGCATACCACTTAAACTTTCAATACCTATGTATTCCTAAGGCACAATAGTTATTTGTCTAATTTTAATTAGATTTTATTAGTTATATATATGATTTGATACAGATAGTATTTTAAAAAATTTATGATTTAATTGAAATTTAATTTTTATGTACTATATTTATAACCTAAAGTAAATTTTATTTTTAAATGGCGTTATAATTTAGCTTTCATTTATATTCAAATTCAAAAGTTGTATAATATAATTTTAATTTTATTAGTCATATATTATATAATGTAATTTGATCTCGGTTGTATTTTTAAAATTTGAATAATTTAAACTAAGATTTAATTATTAAACATTATATATTCGGAAAAGATAAACGCTAGTTACATTTGTTTTATGTACTTCAAAAGCTAATATTATAATTTCATCAAAACAATAAAGATATATTTTCCAAGTTAGGCAACAAAAATAAGAGTCAAACAACGTTTCAAAGAAGGGAAGGAAGTACACACGAGTAAGTAGTACACGGTTTCAGTTCCAAGTTGCTTGGCATCTTGACTCCGACACAGAAATTTCAAAGCGTAGACTGTAGAGCGAGAAAGAATACAAAGTGACAAACCGACCCTCTCTCACTTAAATTTCCACATGGAGCAGTCTAATTTGGTTTGCACTTTACGTTGCCTGCACAGGCATCTTACTCAAAAATAAATGGTTTTTGATTTACGACGATTCACCAAACCATGAGTTGTCGGCATCTAAAAGTTGAGGTTGAATTCAACTTATACGAACATATACATAATATGTCTCTTGCACCACGAACTTTTGTTGGATTTTTTACGCGTTCATTTAATTCATGAATGCTCATGAATGGACTCGCCATACTTTGAACTATTGATAAAGTAATGTATTGCTGCCGTCAATGTGGGACTTTTGTATGTCTTGTTAACGTCTTCGTGTTTTAATGATAAAGATAACGTAATCGTTGTCTTGAGTTTTGTCTCCTGCTGGTTTGAACGAATTAAGTCGTATCAAATGAACCGTTACAAGTTGAAACGAAACTCTTGATGCATAAATAATGGGTTTAAATGTTGACACGGTTTTGCCTGTCTGTTTAGTAATAAAGGACCCACATAATATTCATGCCCAGATTTGATGAGTATGTTTTACAAAAAAAAAGTAGTTTATTTTAGAGTGCTAATCTGGTTTCATTTCTTATTTTCAAATTTGATACCTTTTAAAACCATTCTTCAAAATATATTTTAAATTACACCTCTAATTTTAATTTTAATTAAAAAAAATCATTTTTTTTAGAAATCAAACCCGAATATTAATAGCATGCTTTAATGCTCAAATTAAATTCTTAAAAAATTAAACATCAACCTTGTTATCACAAAAATGTGTGAATTTTATTTACCACCAAGAGTATATTCTTAGAAAAGAGATTTAACAAGATCGTAATACGTTTTGCAATTACAATACATTCGATCATGAATCTGTAAATCCAAAATAAAATAGCAAAGGAATTAATCTTACAACTCTGAAGTGAAGACATCTATACGCAGAAGCGTTAATACTAATTTTCAATAGTTTTTCTTAGATCTGATGATGGAGATCCTACTGCATTTTCTTTTACTCTTTTCTTTCGTAAATTTATTGAAATTAAAAAATATTTCAGAAATGATCCTTTAAATACAAAATGGACAGAAGAACATTTTAATTTTGGAATATCATTAATCTAAATAGAAAAGGGGTCTATATATTCCGAGGCAACCTTTAGGATCAGCATAATTATTAATAACAATGTAAATTTTTTCATAAAAAATTCAGATGCCTTTTTATTAATTTCTTAAATGAAATTGGTGCACAATAATAACATATGTCACATAATAAATAAAACTAACATTCTCTAACGTGGTCAAAATATTATAACATAATAAAGCACATATTCAAAATTGGCCGATATAGTTTTCATTAATCTTAAACCTATTAAGTTAGAAATACCAACCCAAACTAATGTAATCAGAATAGCAAATGTCGTTATTTGATCCCCATTAATTATAACGTTGGTGCTCTTTCCATAATGGTCAATAATCATCATTCGGTCCTCATAAGTAATTTGCTTAGATTAAATAAAATTATATGCATCATATTAAATAAAATTATAAATTCGATAAATACATAATTAAAGACTTAGTACATAGTATTGTATATATCGTTTGCAACGCCAAAATTATAATACATTAACTAAACCTATGTCGGCAACATGCTCTTTGTAAAGAGTGGGTGGAAGCGCTTTTATTAGAGAATCAGCTAACATAGCTCTTGTGTTAATATATTGTATCATAATAGTACCATCTTTGACTCTTTCTCTAACAACAAGTTATTTGATGTCAATCCACTTAAATGCACCACTTTATTTGTTATTCTTAGAGAAGAAAATAACCGCTTCGCTGTCACAAAATAAGGTAAGCAGTCTTGCAATATTGCCAATTACTTGAAGTCTTAGTATAATATTCTTTAACCGAACTGCTTGACAAGTAGCATGTTAACATGCCACAAAATCTGCTTGCATAGTGGAAGATGCCCTTATAGACTGCTTAGCACTTTTTAATCAAATTGATCTTCTTGCAAGCATAAATGTGTAACCTGATGTGGATTTCTTGTAGTAAACACATCCAAAAAAATATGAATCAAAATAACTAATAACTTCAAGGTTATTTGATCTCTTATATGTAAGCATATAATCTTTTGTCTCTTGCAAATAGCGTAAAATTTTCTTGGCAGCTTTCCAATGTTCCATTCCTGGATTAGTTGATCTCGGGCAAGCATGCCAAATGCAAATGCAATATCAAGATGTACGAACTTGAGCATGCATAAGACTCCCTACTACCAATGCATAAGGAATTTGCTTCATTTGAGCCTGTTCTGTTTCATTTTTAGGACACTGAAACTTGTTGACGTTGTCACCCTTGATAATAGGAGTAACATTAGGAGAGCAATTGTGCATGTTGTATCTTTTAAGCATTTTCCTAATATATGTTTTTTGAGATAAGCCTAAGATCCCACAAGACCGATCTTGTTAAATTTCAATTCCTATAACATAAGAGGCTTCACCAAGATCCTATATTCAAACTTAGTTGGTAGAAAATATTTTGTCTCGTATAACAAATATCTAAATCATTACTGGCTAATAAAAGATCATCAACATACAAAATGGGAAAGATAAATTTACTTCCACTAATCTTCAGGTATATGAATTGATTTATTGTATTTTCTTTAAATCCAAATTTAGTTATAACCTCATTAAATTTGAGACACTGCTGTCATGAAGCTTGTTGTAACCAATATATTGAATGGTTTAATCTACTGGCTGTATGCTTCTTGCTATTTACAACAAATCCTTTAGGTTGTTTCATAAAAACTTCTTCATGCAAGTTACCATTCAGAAATGCAGTTTACACATCCATTTTATGTAGTTCTAAATCATAATGACCTACGAGGGATAAAACAATTCTTAATTAATCTTTCTTTGAGACAGGAGAAAATGTATTACAAAAATGTACACCTTCTTCTTGTGTAAACCCTTTAGCGACTAGTCTAGACTTAAATTTTGCAATTTTACCTTTGAGGTCAGTTTTTATTTTATAAATTCGTTTACAGCCTATAGGTCTAACTACGACATGTAACTCAATTTAAGATCCCAAACTTCATTACTTTTCATAGATTTCATCTCTTCATTCATGGCTTCTAACCATTTAGATGATTTATCACTCATAATAGCTTATTTGAATGAGATATGATCATCTTCATTACTTATATCACATCCTTCCTTAGTAAGGTATACGATATAATCTTCAGGTTGAACGGATTTCACTCTCTTTGTGATACTTGTAAGAGTTCTTATGGTAGCATTAGAGCAGCATCAACATTAGGAACATCATGAACATGAGTTTCTTCATTGACCTCTTAAACAAGAAGTATAGAATTGTTACCTCTCGAATTATTGGAATTGGAACATAAGTTTGATTTTATTCGAATTGTACCGTTCTATTTACATTACACCTACTTATGTTGCCATCTTCAAAAAAATACATGTCCAGTCTCTACTATTCTAGTGGTATGTGATGCGCAATAAAATTTGTAATCTTTGGATCTTTCTAGATATCCTATAAAATAATAATTAATGGTTCTAGAATCAAGTCTCTTTAGTTGCGAATTATAGACTTTGCTTCAGCAAGACATCGCCACATATGCAAGTACTCTACTTGTGATTTTCTGCCAGTCCACAGTTCATAGGGTGTTTTTGAAATAGAGTTAGTAGGAACCCAATTTAAAATATGCATAGCCATTTTTAAAGCTTCTATCCATGAAAAATCTACCAATGTGGTATTCCATATCATACTTCGTACCATATCCATTAATGTACGTTTACGTCTTTCAGCAACTCCATTCTGTCGAGGATCTCTTGCCATAAAGTACCGATGAACAGTACCTTTTCTTGAAAAAATAAAGCGAACAGGCCTGGACTTTGACCAAGGTCGGTGTGTCTACCATAATATTCATCACCTCTATCTGAGCGTACTATTTTAATTTTAAGGTTATGTTGATTCTCAATTTCAGCCTTAAATTTTTTGAGTTTATCTAGTGCTTCAGATTTTCAGATACACATAACCATAGCAAAAGTAATCGTCAATGAAAATAATAAACGATTTATGTCCGTTAACATCGGGAGTAGAAAATGACCACATAACAATATGAATAACAAATAATAGTCCCCCACTTCAAATAGCTCCTTTCTATTTCCCTTCATAAATTTTCATTTACTACATTCTACACAGTTTTCAAAATCAGAAAAACCTAATGCTATAGGAATTTCATTTCTAATAAGACATTGCATTCTATCTTTTGAAATATGACCCAACCTCCAATGCCATAATTTGAAAGAATTTCCAATATCACGATTTCTCTCGATTCCATATCTAAGATTAACACTAGTAATATTCATAGGTAACAAAGATTCACAAAAGGAAGAACCAAAACCAATAAACTTAGAGTTTTGATATAGTTTCAACTCCTTATTTCCATATTGAAACGTAAAACTAAATGCATCAAGTCTAGAAACAGAAATTAAATTCCTAGTCATACTAGGAATATAAACTACATCATGTAAATCAAGAATAAAGCCACTCTTCAAAACCATACGAAGAGTTCCAACAACCTCGACTTCAGCCTCTAATCCATTAGCAACTTTAAGTTTACTTTCTACCTTTTGAAGCATCCTCACGGAATGAAGTCCCCATTTTAGCGAGCCAATCTTTAAACTTCACATAGTCCTTCCTCATGCGTCCATGCTTCTTACAGTGATGGCACTTCGGAGCATGCATGGGTTTTGTACCTAATATACTAATCTTGCTAACACTAGTAGCCATATTCATTTTATTATATATTTACCATTGTCCTTACTTTTCAGTTTTGGACTTTAAACAGTAATGTGTGCATAGTCAGATTTCTCAATCTTAATCCTTTCTTCTTCTTCTTCTTCCACACAGATAGCAATTAATTCGCTCATTTTCCACTTTTCTTTCTACGCACCATAATTGACCTTTAAAGGACCAAATTATGTAGAAAAAGAAGTCATAATGAAATAAACTAAAAAACTTTTAGAAATTGCCATATCCATGCCATTTAATTTTGCGGCCATATCATTCATCATTGTGATATGTTCATGTACACCGTGTGTCCCGCTATACTTAGTGGTGAGTATTTTCATAATGAGAGTAATTACATTAGCATTAGAAGTCTTTTAACTGCTCTTCAACAGAAGCCAAACACTTTTTTGCGGTGAAAATATTATTTGCATAATCCTTCGTAGGAATACCTCCTCTTATAGTAGTTGTAACAGTACTTTTTATAACCATGAGAGACATGTGGTCGGATCACTCCTATTTTGCAAATCAGCCTTTTCATTATCAGTTTTGTCGCTATAATAGTAGGTTTATCCATTTGTAATGTATAATCATTTTTCAAAACACCAAGTTGAATCTCAAATTGCTCTTTCCAAGCGGAAAAATTAGTTCTTCCAGATATTTGAGCATGACCATTATTAATTGCTGGATTAGATTTAGAAAAAATGAAATGCTTACTATTATCAACTATAAATCCACAAATAACATAAAAACATTAAATCGACTTCATATAGAGGGACTAATAGTAATTATATAGAAATAAATAATAAAATGCCAAATTATATTTCTGTCCTATCATAACAGCTATTTGCCTAAAATTCAACCGTTGGACACACAAACTGAATTGCTAAAATAAATAAATTCACTTAACAAATTGGAATGGCAATTAAAATTGGTTAAATTACCATTTATAGTCTACTAAATGTAAAAGCATAATTTCACAAAAATCAATTTGTATCACCATTGGACAGAAGCAAATTGAACCACTAAAACAAATAAATTCACAGCTGGTAAAAGTACTGTTCATAACTTATTAAATGTAAAAGCTTAATTTCATGAATATCAATCTGTGTTACCTTCGGACCAAAATAAATCGAACCATTAAAATAATTAAATTCACTTAATAAGTCATAATAGAAATTAAAGTTGATAAAATAACTATTCATAATTTAATAAATGCAAAACATAATCATGACCTTAAATCACAAAATTCATTTTAATAAAGTGCCCCTTACAATTCAAAGTTGATTGAAATTGACAACAACCAATTATTAAAAAAATTATGTTATATGGTTTAAGTTATTTATAAAAAAAATATACAATAAACCATGAAGAATAACAATAGATTCAAAATGCAACATTATAACCTTGGTCATGACCTAGTTTGGACTAAAATCTCATACAAACTTAGTTGTATTATATCAGCATATTATAAGGAGAATGCCCATTTGATTCATGACATTATGCCTCTTGGTTAAAGGTCTTCAAAATTACGTTTCCACGAAAAATACATTGATTAACATCTATGCACAAACATAATAGAGAATACAAATTCTCTTTTTTAAATCTTTTGTATAATAAAATATTTATACATAACCTAGTTGAATCTATATTGCTTTTATATGAACCATTGAGAATTAATTCCATAAAAAAATTACATCTTATATGAATTTACGATGGCTTTGATACCAAATGAAAGAATTTTAACAAGATTTTTATATGTTTTGTAGTTAAATCTATCCACCGTAAATCTAAAATAAAATAACAAAAAAAAATTAAATCTTAAAGTTCTAAAGTAAAGACATGTTTAGGCAAAATTATTAATACTACTTTTTAATGGTTTTTCTCAAATCTTATGATGGAGGCCCTATCACGTTTTCTTTTCCTCTTTCATTTTTATAAGCTTATTGGACAAAAAAAACATTTCAGAAACGATCCCTTAAATACGAAATATGTAGAACAACATTTTAATTTTTGAATATCATTAGTCTAAATAGAGAAGGGCTATATATATATATATATATATATATATATATATATATATATATTCTGAGGTAACCTTTGGGACCAGTATAAATATTAATAGCAATGAAAAAAATTTCATCAAAAATTCAGATGCCTTTGTATTAATTCTTTAAATGAAATTGGTGCACCATAATAATGTAGGCCACGTAATAAATAAAACTAATGTCATGGACATATGAACCGATACTCTTTTAGCATCTTGTGCTTTTCACAACTGATGTAAGTAGTTTACAACGACATAAGACTAACACTAGAGTTTTCGAGATGATAATTTTACCACTCAATTTTGGAGAGTATTTACTGAATGTAAGACTTCAACATAACTCCGAAATGTCGAACATAAATTTTACATTCACCTTTTTCCCTTTGTAAATTCCTAAATTAGTATACGACTATTACATATCAAACAATTAAAATTTCACTTCTTTTAAATCGAGTCTAACAAGCTATACGAACTGATTCTGTAGGAGTTGGACGAAGTTAATAACCTTTTCTGCTTGGATTCATGACTTGTCAACGATATTGCAAGGATTTCCGTAGAAGAATTTTCTTATCATATAAAAAGAAACTAGTATTTGTTCATAACTTGTAGAAAGATTTGACTTGGAAACTAGTATGTTTTGGATGCTATAAAAGAAAAGAACATATATGACTGCAATTAGAAGGAATTCACTAAATGGGAAAAAAAGAAAAACAAAGGTTGAGTTGTTGAAAAAAATATCTTTATCAGCGGTGCCAAACGGTGGAAAGATTAAACTATATTATTTTATAATTTAATATATTTTAGATAATCTCTAACATATCGGTTAATTTTGATGATATAACTATAAACTAAACTATTATGTACGAATCTTGTTTGAAAAAAAAAATTGTTTCTTTTTCTTATTTGCATGGTCTGTGCATATATTTGTAATTAAATGTTAATGGTCACATTTTCCACATACGATAAAATATCCCCAGGAGCAAGTATTTAATAGGTTGTTGTTAGAAGTGTGTTCGTAATTGTGAGTAATGAAAGAGTACATATGAATAAACATTTATTTTTAAATATTCCATGTCAATGTCATACGAGAAAAGGATATCAATTCACACATGAGGCTAATTGCTAAATTTCCTCCGCATGATGGATGATGATTTACCCATGACTATTGGGAACACTAATAGGTTACAAACTCATTGTTGTTATGAATCAACTATAGAATGTTAAACTGAGAGTCCTCTATAGGTTAGTTATACTAAGTTAGAATAGAGGATCTCACATGAATATGTGCAATAGTCTTTTGACTTGTGAATATTATAGGGCTTGTTTAACGAAGCCTTACCGTGACGATGGTTAACCACTTACTATGAATTTGTGTTAAGGACAAAGTTGTGCATGGGATTGGATACTTGACGTGAAATACTTGAGAGAATTCATCTCCTGCAACAAAAAATGTTAATTTCACAGTAATTGGTTTTTGACTCGAAGCTAGAAATATCTGGCCATAGTAAATTTGGATAATGTGACACCCTATATCTTGAGGTGCCATAGTATGTGAAATTAAATTAATAATAAGAATTCATAAGTGATAATTAAGATAATTTTATTAAGAAAACTACTTAAGGGAAATTTGATTAATCAGATAAGGGACACATAAAATAATAATCGAATCGACGAAGATTGATAAGTGCAATGGAATATTGGCAAAAGGGATAGGAATAAATGAAATTCGAATTTGAATGAAGGGAATCTTGTATTAAGGGAAATGGATTAATGAGGTTAGGCAATAGAGATTTTAGCCGAAGTCAAAATCATTAATATACATACGACCTAACCACATCTTTCTCTCCCTCTACATTCATTCTTAAAAAAAACACATATATTGATATCAACGCTGGGCAATAATTTCAAGGGAAGAAAGATGAAATCAAAACCAAAGGCAAAGATTTCCAATTCTAAAGTAAAGGTAGAAGGTTTCCTTATTTCAACTAAGCTATTTTAATCCAAGCGAGTAAATTTTTATCTAAATCCTTCCAAACCAATTTGGATTCAGATTTAGTGTTGAGTGCTTTAAACATTGGTTAAATTAGTGATTTAAATGAATAAAATTTGGGTAGGTTTTAGGGTAAATCCCAAAATTTTAATATGATGTTTTCAACATTAAATAGAGACGGGTTTTAAATTTTGTAACTTTTGGATAAACTAATAATTAATTATAATTTTTCTAAGCGGAAAATGACTAATTTAATGTTTGAATTAACATTTAAAAATGGTAATATTAATTTTTTTGTTAAGAATTTTACTAAAGGTAGAAGAAGCAGTTTTATAATTTTGGTGAATTTTTAAGGATTTTTCCTATCAAATTTCGAGTTGACATGAACTTATTAGAAAAAGAAAATTACACTTCAATTAATAATGTAATTTAAAAAAATGGTGTCCAATTAGGGCTTAATTTTTAGCAAAGCTAGAGAATACCATTACAAGATAAAAGTAACCACTGAATAAAGGACATGTGTAGGATATGTTAAAAGTCATTGCTTTATTAAGAAAAAATATATCATTTTTCATTTAATTATGAATTTACTACTATACCATGTAATAGCTTTCTTTCATCAATCTTCGATAGCTCTAAGATTTAAGGCATGCGTTAGGTGAACTTCCGATAGCCATAAATCTTTAACATGTAATAGCTTATAAATGTTCAACCCACGATAATTCTACAAACTTGACTTGCGATAGCTATTAAAGCTCAACATTTGATAGCTTTGACTTTAAACCCTTGATAGCTTTGATTTGTGCCATGCAATAGCTTAACATTCGATAGGTTAGCCTATGTAGCTTGACAGCACTAAGTTATGTCATGTAGTAGAGTTGGCCTATGGAAGGTTGGTATGCGATAAAGTTAACATGCTATATATTTTTAAATTTGACTTGCGATGACACCAGGTTTCGATAGCTTTGAGACATGGTAAGTTAACATGTCATATCCTAGACTTGCAATTGCTTTGCCATGCGATAACATTGAAAAGTGACTGCTTTACTGTAATACTCCATAAATGTTAATAATAATTTAAAATGTTAATAAGGGTCAAAATATAATTTTACATAAAAGGATAAAATAGTAAATTTTCAAAAAGTTTGGAATTAGGCCTCGGGCTTATTCTATTACGTTCAGAGTGTCGTTTAGAGTTAGAAAACATATATAACCTATTAATTTTGATAAAAACGGGTCAAAATTAGCAAAAACTATAACCACTGGCATTTTCTATATTATTAATTTTGGTTTAAACTAGATAACCTTAGTTTTCAACTATAAATAAGACCCTAACTCTCACTCCTTTTCACTAAAAGCCTTAGCTGCCACTTCTCTACTCTGTGCGTACAATTAATCTTCTTCCTTTAAGGAAACTTTTAAAATCTAAACAATACTTATATTCTCTTTAAAAATTTCTACATGTAAAATAAAATAAATCCATTTCAAAGAAAAAGAGAGCAAATTGAGATTATAAGAAAGTGAGGAAGAAGGGAGAATCAATCACGATTGAAGGTCTAGGGTAGGAGATTTAACCCAGATTAGAAGAAAAAATCTTTATAAATGTGAGAAAATTGATTTCGATGTCATGATGATTCGTAAGTAATTAAATTCCTTTATAATTATAGCTGGTTTAGAAATATAATTATTGAATTTGGAACAGTAGTTTCAATCTAGATTTTATTTGATTTACAATTTCAATTGTAAATAAAAAAAGGATATTATTGATGGGAAAACCCTAGGCATTAATTTAATGAGAATAATTACTCAAAAAAGAAAAGGATAGACTATTCAAATTCATATCAAATTCTATGAAGTTAAATCTTTATTGATAAAGTTTGGTTTGATTGAATGAATAAAGTAATCAAATATCCATTTTATCTTACTTTGAATTGATTATAAAACTTAAGATATATATATAGTCTTTATTTGAAGGTATATATTTAGTTTATTTAAAGTTATATATATAGATAATTGTTGGAACTGACTAGTAAATTCCTATAAACAAAGATAGAGACTATCAAAACATTCTGCTAAAAATGAACCTTAAATACATACTCATGAAGAAGACAAACAAAATAAACAAAATTAAAATAAATTATAAAAACTAAAAAACAACAAAGTATACATCTAAACAGGAAATTAGACGTTTAACTAAAATTCAGACGTATGGATTTGAAACAATCTTAAACCAAGAGCAATTAGTTCAAATTTGACTCGATTTAGACATTTGGATCCTTTTTTAGATGTTTGGAATCGTATTAAGATGTTCGAGAAAGGAATTCAAATGTTTGAATGCTTCAAAAATAATTTTTAAAAATGCCAATTCCAACGATGGGCATGCAACCGACATGGATGTCTTCTAGAGTGGGTCTGGCAGAACGGAAGGTCTTAATATTCACAAATTCCCGACGCACATCATACAATTAGAGAGGAGGACCCGTAGCATGCGCTAGAGGTGGAAGCGAATGCAGACGACGAGACCTTGAGATAAATCGGCATTATGGATTCTTGCTTTCTAGGCACAGCGAAAGGGGAAGTGTTTCCCAGTAGCCTAGTGGTAGTGGTTGTAGTGGAAATTTAGTCACACGGTAGCCTAGTGGTGGTGTTTTCATGGCAGTAGCCAAGGGGCAGTGTCTCCACATTTAGTAGCGTTATGGCGATGTTTATTCGATTAGTAGACTGGAATTGTTTACATTAAGTAGCTCTAGGAGCGATGCCGATCATTAGACTTGAGATGCGATCTTTAGTTCGATCCATTGTATTAGTCTATACAAATCATAGTATACAAATGTATTAAACAAGAACTTTTAGGTAACAGACCTTAAGAATTCAGGTACACTTGTATCGCATCACATATAATCCGGAGTAGTATTAAAGTAACTATATGATCACACATATTAAACTTGTACTCATTCACCTGACTTTTGTTGACCCACTCCCTAATTTTTATTTTTCCCCACCACAGGATGAAAGGATAGTAGTTGATTGGACATTGTACATGGAATAAGGAGCTTCATGCTGGAGTTATCATATTCTTCTTGTCCATCATGTGGTTATTATTGTATTAAAAGTCTGTAAAACATATGTTGTACTTTGAAATAGTGTATATGGCAAATAATGTATTTTGAAGACTGTTTCTCAGAAATGCCTATTTATCAGTACTTATATTTTAATTCTTTCCGCTATGAGATCTGAAAGTGTAGATTGTCTTAGAACTTACCCGTATAATTATGCTTTGTAATGATACAAAAACCCAACAGTTCATATTTCTTGGCATGACGCGAGTTCAAAAGTCACATTAGGCTTTAGATCGGTGTGTCAGAAAGTGCAGGTTGATAGAATTGATATCGGACTTAGGTTAAAGATCCCCTAGGATTTAGGCACATATTGAGAGAACGTACTTGAAAATTTATTAAAAAAGTGGTTTTTCCAAAAAGGTTTTCAAAAGGCATAACAAAATGGACCTTTGGAAGGTATATATATGTTCAGATAAAAGTTTCAATGGTTTACATACATATAAGTATAATAAGGAAGAACAATATTATGTAATCTTTCCAAGTACTATCTTTATAGAAAATTGAAATTAATTCCCAATCACAAGATAGTAAGAATGATACAAATTTTAAAGGAATGGCTCTAGAAAGTTTGCTAAGATTTCAAGCATGAACATCCCTATATGGTGCCGTCGGTATCTAAAGTGAGGAGACAAAATGAGCCTAGTTCAACTAAAAGAGTGTACTTATAATTTTCTAATGTATGTATTAATACACCAACCTATAAATTTTGACTCATAAGGTAACCATTGACTTATCCTTATAAAAGCATACAACTATAGGTTAGAATAAGTGTTAAGAGTTATTACAGTTGAGTTAAAATTTTTTTTCCACATTTATTGAAGTTTACCCCTACAAAGAAAGGCTAGTAGAGGATTTATATACTAACTAACAGAAGCAAGTACATTATGGAACTAAGGATAAGTAAGGAAGATTAGTCCCATGAGATCCTATAATAGGAATTGATATTTACATCATAAGGAGGACTTTATAAAATAAAGGAAGATTTCCCAACTATAATAGAAACCTTACTCTCATATATTTACATAAGTCATAAGGTCTCCTATTTATTTAAAGGTGCGGCTGGAATATTTCCATGATGAAGTGAACATTGTATTGGAAAATGAGCTAGAATTGACCATCTTTGAAAATAAGAATGGAAACCTTTTACACTTAAGCATTGTTAGGTATAAGTGGGCTTAGGGAACTAGATTGATATTGTCTAATCCAATTTAAGTGATAAACCAATGAAAATGTTTTTTAAAAGTTTGAAATAATATATATCTGATATTTTAATAGAAAAGGAAGTTGATGTATCATTTTGTATGAAATAATCAAATGAACTTTATGGAATTTGTGTAAAAAGTAAAATTTGAGAATTTGATAAGAAGTGATTTATCAATAATTATTATTTTAAAAGATTTGTTTTGTCATTTGTGCACAATGTTACGCTTACCATTAATGTGCACTATTTTTTTAGTAGTAAAACTTTTGAAAAATTAAAATTAAAAAGTATGTAAGATCCGACTTTTGAACTCTTTTATTAATATTTGAATTAAAAATTCAAAATAAAAATAGTAATATGTTAAAAATACCGTATTTTCTTTGAAAACACATTTTTGTGACAATTTCTTATTTATGAAAGAAAGTGTTAAAATGGTGTGTTTTAAGTACATTTTATTAATTAAAGCTTAAACCATTTTGATAATTTAATTAAAGAAAATGCCATGATCTTGATAAGAGAGAAACAGTGGTTAAAAATAAAAGGAAGGATTTTATAGTTTTAAAATTTACTAATTCTATGGAAATAAAGTCAAAAAAATCAAAGGTTTTGATTTAAAAAGTAAAGTGAAAATATTTTGACTATCGCTTAAACCTAAATAAAAGAAACAGATTAGCGTTAAACAAATAGTATTAATCAGGCTACTAGAACAGAATTGAGTATGGAAATTAGATGCCTAGAAATGGTTTGGTCAGAGGTAAGTAGGGAAACATGATAATTTAATGATCTCAATCAATGATTAAAATTGGAACTATACAATGCTAAGTCAAATTTGCTAAAACAGTGAAGAGAAAACACCAAACTAAGTATGAATTGAATCATAGAATCTTAGGGTGAGGAAGTTTAAAAAGTATGATTTGGACAAGGTGGGCAAGGCATATTTTTGAATAAGGAAAAAGTAAGCTAAGATGTTTTATTTATACAAAGGATGTTATATATGTAAGGAGTTTTATTCAGTTTGAAGTTTAAAAAGGGCCAAGTAGGGTCTACTTTAATATTTAAAAATGGGCGGTCCGAGTATTGGTCGGTACCATATAGATAAAGGTAGGATATCTACAGGCTATAGGTGGTTTAGGTACTAAGTTGTTTCATTAGAGGCTATAAGTAGACAAAGTGGACATAAGTAGGACGTTGTATTAGTGGGATAGTAGTCCCACAGTAGCATTATCTTGTGGTATGAGTGGAAATTAGTTTCCATAGTAGCCTTCAGTCGGTGTTACCTTATTGGGTTTTATCATAGTAGAAGTGTTCCAAGTACGCCTATGTAAAACTTGGAATTGTATGGCTAGAGATTCACATGTTCGAATTTGGAAAATATGGGGTGGTAGTAGTCCCTGAGCTTATTGATCATGTGATAGTTCCATATTTGAAGATTTGTGTGACGTGAGTAAGTAAAAAATGCAAGTTAATCACAATAAATTGTTGAGATTTAAATGATCCTAGATTTTTTTGGAAATTAGTTATGATTAGCAGACATGACCAAAAGTAGTGATAAAATAGGAATGAGGTTTAACTAGTATTTTAATTCATTGGAATGTAAAGGGTTGCAATGATAATTTATATGGATTATCAAGTTCAGATTTATAAATAAAAGTGTATCGTTTGAAATGACAAGGAATATATCCAAATGAAAGAGATGTATAAAATAGGAATGGTTACCTTTTTTTGTACCGCCTATTTCAGTTTTAAGAAAAAGACAATTCCTTGTAATTACAAATGCAGAACTAATTCTCCTTTTAGATAAGACAAGGAAATTTACACTTTCAACCTTTCCTTCAGGAGAAATATAGTTTCAATGCAATAAAATATAGAAATCCATAAGTATGAACAAAAGTATTGGTCATCATGTTTATTGAATTAAATTGGCTGAACATCATTTCATATTCAGCTATCCTAATCATGAGATAGTTGGAAAAAAGTGATAAGAGACTAAGTTTGATGAAAAGGTCTTATTTTATGGAAGGACGTTAAGAATGGTAGAAGTTTTGGAAGTTCATCAACAAAAAGCATCCTAGATAAGATTTTAGTCAAGATTATGCAAGGGGTGGTTAATTCAAGAATTTTGGTCTCTGTCGAGAAAAGACATGGTTATTTGCACTCATTAAGAATATAAAGGTGATTTCATAGAAAAAGAAAATCAAGAAATTTTTGCTAAGATATGAAGAAAGGAATAAAAATATTTTTATGAAACATAAGCCGGAATGAAGAAAGAATATTTTCTTATTTAAATTTATAAAAGACTAGCTTAGAATACATAGTCATGTGCAAAGCAAATGCAGTGAATGAAGTATCCCATAAGTGGTTATTATTTTTGTTAAAATGATTTTATATTGTAACTCAAATTAATTGAGAACTTTTATTATTAACCGAAATGAGAAGAAAGACCAGACTTTCACTTGTAGAACTTGGTTCCATGTAGACCATAAACATGACACATAAGTACCATGATTTTTGAAGGTTGGGAAACAGTCCAAAAGTAAAGAGAAATGACTTAAGTTGGGCTGAATAGGAAAAGTTGTGTTATTTTTGATATTTGGGAAATCACTAGTTTGGATTGACATAAGGAAAACTAAAACAAAGTGCTAAGTAGGAAGAGACACTGTCTACCTTTGATTTATCCCACTTGATCTCTAGGAGTTAGGGTGGTTAGGCATACCATGGGAAGATTTAAAATGGTATGATGTGCATTGGAGATTTTATGGAGCTACGGTTAGCGAGAGCATATTTACGCTCAAGTTACTCAGTGGTGTAAGATGACATTCTAATGTTTTCTTCTAAGTGCACTAGCAACTTTATTTCCTTTCCCTGGCGCATACTTAATACCAAAATCATAAGCTACTAAAAACTCCAGCATTTCTATTGTCTCACATTCAACTCCTTCTGAGAGAATAAATAATGCAAGGACTTATGATCCGTATACAACTCGAATCTTTCTTCCAAAAGACAGTGTCTCCACACCTTCAAAGCAAAGTCTACATCTACCAACTCCAAATCATGAGTTGGATACCTAACTTTATATGGTCTGAGCTATCAAGAAGCATAAGCAATCACTTTACCTCTTTGCGTTAACACAACTCCTAACCATGTTCCACACGCATCTGTATACACCACCCAATCCTGATTATCATTTGGTACAAATAACACAGGCAAATTAGTGTATAAATGTTTTAACTTTTGGAACGCTTCCCCACATTTACTAGACTAAATAAACTTTATATCATTTCTGGTTAGCCAAGTCAAAGGCGCCGAGAGAAATCCTTAATGAATCTCCGGTAGTAGCGAGCTAATCCAAGAAAACTCTTTATGTCGGTCACCATCTCGGGTCTCTTCCAATTATTTATAGCTTCAATCTAAGATGGATCTACATACAACCCTTTTTCTAAAACTGCATGACCAAGAAATTTCACTTCTTTATTTCAAAAATGACCCTTCGAAAATTTCTCTTTAAATGATGCTGCCTCAACGTCTCACGCACCATTCTAAGATGAATCTCATGCTCTCTCTCATCCTTAGAATATATCAAAATGTCATCAGTGAACACCAAGTGCTCTCACAAAATTCGATTCAAGTCAATAAAGGAAGCATGTGCATTAGTCAATCCGAGTGGCATTACTAACCGCTTGTATAAGCCATATCTTGTTCGAAACACCGTCAACGGAATACTATCCTCTACCATCTTCAATTGATAGAACAATATTGCCAAATTCAATTGTGAAAATACTTTGGCTCCACTCAGCTGATCAAATAAATCATCAATTCTCAACAAAGGATACCGATTCTTTATCGTCTTCTTATTCAATTTACGATAATCAATACATTATCTTAATGACCCATCCGGTTTCTTTAGAAACACGGCTGCCACTTCCCAAGATGAACTACTTTCCTTAATAAAATTCTTTCCTTCTAAGTCCATGGGCTACACCTTTAACTCTTTCATCTCGGTAGGTGTCGTTCTGCTAGGCAGTTTACTTATGGATTCAGCTTTAGGTACAAGTTCTGTTGGAAATAATAGCTCATTTCGGTGGTAGTCCTACGAAAAGCTCAAACACATCTCTGTTCTCTTTTTCAATAAAAACCTGATTTACTTTGTCTTCTACTTCTATTGCACCCAATAAAGCACAAACATCCAAACTTGAATTCTCGATTGAGTATATAATTTGATCGTGACCATTAGGTTGTCTTAATGATATCTCCCTATCTAGGCAAAATATCCTAGCCTCGAATCTTTTCCTTATCTCAACCGAAGTCAGTCCTCTTCAGGTACGCCAATGGTTACCCTGTTCCACCAGTACAGTGCATCATCTTGTAACTGTCTCGAAGCCAATCTTCTTTTTGCTCTTAGTTCAATCTTAGATCAGCAAAAATCCTCCCATAGTGCAATAACCAATTCTCTACTTCAATTGCATCCTTATTCCAATAAAGTCTTTTCACCAAGATTAGTGTAATCACGGTTCAGCTTGGCATAGTTATTGCTAACTGGTATCATAGGATTAGCTCCTCCCGCATTAGCAACAATTCCTTCAGCCAGACTAGCAATAGCTCCAGCTTGCATACGTTAACAAAGAACTGATACATAGTCCCCATATCCACTGGTGGTGTTCCAGCACCTACATTGGCATTTGCATTTTGGTTAGCATTTGACTGTCGACTCTAGTTCCTTTTGGTATTGGGTCGAACATTTCCATAGGTTTAATGCTTCCACCGCCTAAATTCACACTTTTGTTTCCTACTTCCATATCTTGCTTTCTCGTAATCTGCATACGAGCCTTAATAAGATACAGAAGAATGATCTTAAGAGAAAGGGGAGAATACATACTTATATATGGCAAATACAAGTATGTTACTATAGCGTTATCCCATACCCTAATCTTATTATCTTATTCATCAAATTATGTTTTCAAAATCTTTTAATCTTTTAAATTTTACATAATCCTATGCTCTTATACCAATTTGTAACATCTCCTATTCTGAGGACAAAAGCTAAGTGCTACGGATGTTGCAGCCATACATAGTATTAATTTGCGGTGATAAAATATGGCTATGTAATCATATTAATAATCAAAAGCACATGACTATAAAAATTCTTAAACATAATTTAATAACAAGTTTTCACATTTCATTTCACAAATCAATTTCATACTCATTACATAATCCCATTTGATCCTACTTTGGAGATATATGATTATTACAAAATACTGCCACTTATTTGATCAGAGTCTAATACTACTTGACAATTATAATTTATGTCATTATATCCATTCAAATAAAATGAACTAAACAGCAAATTAAATAAAACACCTAATAAAGCTAGCTTGCCTCCTGCATGTCTTTAAAAGATTATTCGTCTAACTGGAAACCTAAAATGCCTTACTCCCGACTTACTCAAATGAGTACCCTAGAGTTTAAGGGGAAAAACAAAAACCTTGGGTTAGACAAACAGTTTAGTGTAAATAATAACATTCTATCTCAAACCAAATAAATATATAGTGCAACCATGCCACCGAGCAGAACTGTTTTCCCCTCATTAGTTTCTTATCCAAAATATGTCAATCATAGTCATGCACCTACAACCACAATGGTTAAAACAACTTAACATAGTCCTATGCAGGTATGCAATATGGATAAGTCTGACACATCTGTCAATTTAGGGTAATATCCACCTTAAGTTCACTCATTCTCACAAAGCGGACTATCTATCTCAACTCATAATTTTCCTAAGGACACTAATACCTATTAGTTTTTATTGGCTGACTAATAGCCTGTAAAAATTCTAAGGGACTACCTGTCTTGAATCTTAGTTTTCATGAGATCACTAAGAACCTGTTGGCTTCTACCAATAAAACTTTCCAATTATAGCTTTCATGGGATCACTATGAACTTATTGGAATTTTTCAATAATATTTCTCAAACCATAGTTTTCACGGGATCAATATGAACCTATTGGGATTCTCCAATAACATAACTCCAATTATAATTTTCATGTGATCACTAAGAACCTATTGGAATTCTCTAATAACATTACTCAAGGCATAGTTTTAAAGGGACGACAACAAACCTATTGGGATCTTCCAATATCTTATCTTAAATTATAATCTTTTGATCAGTCCGGGCATCCTACATCTTCGATCTACCTGATCTCCTATATCTAGTTCTACTTACTCAAGAGTTAAATCTGATTATACTCACTAATGGGTCAACCTAACTGATTATTCTACCCTTAAATATCCCAAAATGCATTTATTAGTCATGATGATGTTAGTATGACAATAATAATCATGCAAAATAACTAATCAAATAATAACAAGAACATATAATATCAATCATTCAAATATGTCCAATTAATTGGTAACTTATAATTACTTAACCTTAATAATAACTCTCTTTCGTAAATTCATATCAAAACTTGGGCTAAGCAATAATTTATTCCTTGAAACATTAATCATTTTATATGATTTGCCCCATTTATTCATATTTAAAACAAGGAAAATATTGCTCAATACTTTACCAATTTCTCATACCAATTTGTAATCCATTGTAATACTACCATGTATAGCTTTGTTTTTAATATGATGATGTCGCAATTCTTCATTATAGGGCATAACATCATAAATTGGAATATGTTTATTGTTGAAAATTTCCAGCATTAATATGGCTGATATGGGATATCGCATCCTATCACATCAAAGTTTTACAAATAATCCTGATTTTATAAAAATATAAGGTTATAATGCCAAAATCAATATTGTCATAACATAGAAATTTATAGGTCGTCAAACCAATTAAATATAGCCTTTTATACATAAAATATATGGAGGCCGACATTGATGACATGTGACATCAATATCATAAAATCATTGATATCGAGTGCTTTAAAATAGTAAGGTCGACATTGATGACTTCCAACATCAATGCCACAAAATAGTTAACATTGAATTCGTAAAACTAAGCTATTATGACACTATAATTATAATGCCAAAATTGATAACAAGCGGCATTATTGCCATTTATATACTAGCGACATTACCTCATAAGCAATTAATGTCAAAACTAATACTTGTGGTATTGCTGCCTTAAGTTATGGTGTCAAATTGGAAGCATGCAGCGGTGAACTCTTGCGGCGTCAATGTCGTATATTATAGATTTTAAAACAATGTAACAAGGGGTAAACATATTTACAAGATTACTATGTCGACATTGAATCAATACCGAAGGCCTCATAATATGACTTCAACAGAACAGATTCTTTCCATACCAACTGAGTTAATATCGTAGGCATCCATTCAAGTTAATATCGCTGGGGTTTGGCATAAATATTGGCAACCATATCGTAATTATTATAAAAACTGTTTTATTTTTATTAAAAGTAATTACATTTCACCGACTCTTAATCCTTGTCAATTTTCTATTGATTAAAAACATACTTTATCAATTTATTTTTAGAAAAACTACCGCAGCTTGTTTTCTTTCCCAAAAGTCTAATTTTCATTAATCAAATAATATTTATTTATAAGCCTTTCTTGCTTAATAAATTCATATAAAATCATAATCCCTTGGGAAAAATCCATAAAATTCATAAAAAATTAGAATTAACATATTCTTTAACACATAAAAATTTCAAGCCCAAAATATTTATTTAATTATTTTAATAATTATGATCCGAAATAAATGCCATTTCTTCCTTAGGAAATTTATGAAATATTCCTATTAATTTAAAAAATTATGAAATTAAAAATCATCTCCCAAATCATGGTTTACATAACACACCAAAAAATTAAATAGTTTGGACATCATAAACTAAGATTTTGGTCATAAACCTATCATGATACTTTCATTAAAGTTCTAATAATTCATTATTTAACCAAACAATGGTAAAAATCAAACATGACACACATAACATCATCAGGGAATCAAAACGAATAATATCTGGAATCAAACCAGACCAAAAAAGAGATCTTATTATTTTTCACTTTAAATTGGATAATGGAGTTGAGATTTGATGAAGAATGTTTTCCCCTAGCTTTTTCCCATGAAATTCCCATGAAATTCCTTAGCTTTCTTCTTCTATTGTTCTTGTTTAATAGCCCGCCTCTTTGATCTTTTACTTTGATTGTTTTGCACTTGTAAAAATAAGAATGATATGGAAGAGGCAGCGTTTGAGGGATAAAAGATATATATATTCCTAATTTGTCCCTATCATATATTCTTTGGTATGTTAAGTGTTAAACAAACTGAACAGTTGGTTAGTTTAGGCACGACCTTGTTAATTATCATATCCATCCTACTTATCTAATTACACATCATATTATTCTATTTAATTTTTCTAATTAAATCTCCCGAATAATATTAATCTAAACTAAGGGTGTTATAGAAATAGACGTGCTTACATATAGAATTGCAAGTTTAATTATTTAAGATATCGCATACATTTAGATGCATAGCATGAGCATTTGTATGACAGAAGGTCGACTGAATTAGTAGGCCGACTACTCTTTTTCACCAGTATAGATTCACATAAATCTCACGTTGCATGTATGTGTACATATTGCATTAGAAAACTTCTAAGGACCATGATTTCTCGTGAATGATAAATGAGTAGATGGTTGTAGCTATTGGTTGTTGAATGTATAAGTTATATTTCTTCATCCTTTAAGATTTTCGAAATGAAATAATTTTAAGTGGGGATAATATAACAATCCAGATATTTGACAGAAAGTTTTACAAGAATTTAATAAGGAAAGTAAATTTAATTAAAAACAAGGACTAAAAAGAAAATTTCCATAAACATTCAAATTTGGCTACGAAACTTATGTCATTGAGTTTGTAGCAATTTTTTGGTCGATTATCATATATAAAACCTCTAAATTGGAGTTAGTATGAAGAAGTTTAGAGCGCTGGAATAATTGAAAAGGGAATAAATTTGAAAACTAAAAATTACAAAATTTTACACTATAGGGTCGACCGTGGGCTGGTAAGCGTCGACTTAGGGGGTTAATGGTCGACCGTGGGCTAATGAAGGTCAACTGTTCGAGTGTAATTTTGACAGAATCGAATATTTTTAGACGGTTCCGATTATTACTTCGTGGCCAAGCATTGGATGAACATGCGTTATTACCTGGGAGGTTCTCCAACCAAAATCTAATGACCCAAACACTTTTCCAACCCCTATATAAGCAAGCGTAATCTAATCTTGATTCTCACATAACAATTATTTTAACAAAACGCTGTCCAAATCCAACATCTCCTCTAACCTCAAATCTTCTTCAAAAATAAAAATAAAATAAACCAAAAAGAGCGCAAGTAGATGGATCTAGACAGATAAATAGAGCTAGCAATCGGAGGGAGAATTCTCAAGCAAAGCAATAGGAAGATCTTAGGCTTGAGGCGAGCAGGAAGAATTTTGATTAGATGATTATTCAAGTTAGATTTAATCCATTCTAATTGACTTTGGTTGTTAGTAAATTAAAAAAGGATATTGTCAACCTTAAATTGAAATCCATTACATAGGGTAAAAACTAGAATTACTATAAATTTATAAACCTAATTTAATGCAAGTGCACCATTATTGTTAGTTGAATATGTTAGAAAACCTAAATGAAATTATCAGTAAACTGTTAATTAAATATTGATAATTTATACCTTTTTCTACTTGAAATTGAAAAGCCTAAATCAACAAACTCGTAATTTAATTGCAAAATTGTTGCTTAGACTATAATTAGGGTTGACTAATAAGTATGTGACTTGATAATTAACTTGTAAACAATTGACAATTAAAAGGCTATAGAAACCTTAATTAACAATGTGAACGGTTGACCGTGGAACCGTAGCGATCGACCAATAGCGGTCGACCATGGGGTAACGACGGTCGACTGTTCAGAATGAAAACTGTTGAATTGGACCTCGGCCTAAAGCCCAAAAATTATAAATAAAAATTATATGAAACATGAATTGGCGTGGACTGTTTAAAGACAATTACTGCTTGTTAGGAATTATAGGGAAGCTATTTCCTTAGGAGTGGACGCTAGGTTAAGGCAGTGTTGGGTAAATGTTGTTTACCCAATTTAGGATAGTAATCAATCGAGGCGATGTACTTTCGCAACTGGCACTCATAGAATGTTCCAATGATGGGCATGTAGCCAGCATGGATGCCTAATGGAATGTGTCTAACGAAACGGGAGGTCCCAGTATTCACATATTCCTCACGCATGTGATACAATTAGAGAGGAGGATCTGGAGCATGCAATAAGAGGCAATGCTACGATCAAGAGGTGGAAGCAAATATAGTTAGTGAGATCTTGCGATAAGTCATCATTTCGATTTCTTCCTTTCCAGGCATAGTGAAAGGAAAAGCATTTCCTAGTAGCCTAGTGCAGTGATTGTAGTGGGAATTTGGTGCCACAATAGCGTAGTAGTGGTGTTTTCATGGTTAGTAGCCAACGGGCAGTATTTCCACATTTAGTAGCGTTGTGGCTGTTTTTACATATTTAGTAACCTAGCGGCATTATTTACATTGGGTAGCTCTTGGAATGGTTGCCAATGGTTAGCCCTGAGATGCAATCATTAGTTCAATCCGTTGTATCAGCCTATACAAATTGTAGTTTAGGAATATATTAGACAAGAACCTTTAGGTAACAGACCTTAAGAATTCATGGACACTTGTATCATAACTCATATCATTTAGAGTATTACTGAAGCAACTGCATATGATCATTACATATCAAACTTGTACTCATTCACCAGACTTTTGTTTGACCCACTCCCTCACTTTTGTTTTTCCTTATCACAGGATGATAGGTTAGTAGTAGATTGGGCACAGAATGTGGAGAAAGGAGCTTCATGTTCGAGTTCTGATATTCTCGTTGTCCATCATGTAGTTATTTTCTATGTTAAAAGTTTGTAAAACATATGTTGTACTTTGAAAAAGTGTATATAGAAGATAAAGTATTTTGGAGACTGCTTTTTTGAAATGTCTATTTCTTGTACTTATATTTCAATTCCTTCTACAGTGAGATCTGAAAATGTAGAATGTCTTAAAACTTAACCTTATAATTTTGGTCTACAATGTTATAAAAACCGAACATCTCATATTTCTTGGCATGACGCGGGTTCGAAAGTCAAACCAGGCTTTGGATCAGTATGTCGGAAACTGCGGGTTGTTACAAAGAGTCTCTATATCATGTAATGTTAAAAAAACCTAACGACTCATACTTCTTTGCATGACGCGAATTCAATACCATTTTAGGCATTGAAGTAGTATGTCTGGAGGAGCGGGTTGTCACATTTCACATGTGATGGGAAAAAGCATTTGATATGCGATAGCTGGGTTTGCAAAAATTCCTTAAGTGAAACAAAAAAGGACTTGGTGGCATTTTGGAAACCATTTTCCAAAAGATTAATTGAGAATTTCCTAAATTTGAAATTAAGATAGAGAATAAGTCTTATGTAAAAATTTTTTATGTTTGAATAGTGAATTAAGCTTAGGAATTCAAAGAAATGATAGTTGTATCATTTAAATGAAAGATAAAAATGCTTAATCTGAAGAATATGTATGGTGAACAAGTAATGAATGAAACAAATTGATTGAGCCCAAGATGATAAAATATACTGACTCATGGAGTTGTTGAATAGTAGGGTACCAAGAACAATGACATCTAAATTCAATGGTATATGGTAGGGTTTCAACACTTAAGAACTTTAATGGGTTAAATTTTGAAAATTAAAATTTAGCGTAAGTGGATGACAGAGTTCCAAACATCTAATAGATGCATTTTAATGAATAAATCGACAATATGAAATGAAAGTGTTTCTAGGACTAAGAGGGGATATTGATGGTTAGTAAGGATGCTTTCTGGAATGTATTGAAGGTGCTTACATTTTACCTCTTAGGAGAGTCAGGGTGGCTCAAGTCAGGGTGGCACCTGTGGTGGAATGAGTTGCCATTGCATCGATGACATTGTTCGAGAAAAATATTAATGTTAAGTATAGAGACTACTTTGTAACTTAAATGTCGATATATGGATGCTCATTCTATGATAATTATTTATATGATATGACGTAATTGTTATGATTAATCAGTCAGGAATAAACATGTTCTACGCTTAACAACGTGGTCTCACTATGTGTATGTTTAGGGTAAAGTTTTACTCATACCAGACTTTATCTCACATCATTCACCATGCCAATAGGATATATATAACACATATGGCCACGTCGTATGGCCATAGACTTGTCATCTTCTGGTTTCCCTTATGCTCAAATTCATGCCACTTCATAAGCCTAGAACACTAGAATCACGTCGTAGAGTCCAAGGCCGTATTTGTTGAGCTTCCATAAGGTACGTGCATTGTACTTAAGCCATCGTAAAATGGTGGGTAAGAGTTAATAATCTCTTTTGAGTTTTTGATCATCCTCAAGGCTGATATGAGATTAGGACAATTACTATGGTTTTAGAAATTGTATATGGTATAAGAAGTAAGGTGTTATCCATTACATGCAGGCCTATGATTTTTCATCCTCAAGGTCAAAATCCCAAGACAAGTTATTCCTAACACTTATTAAAGGAATCTAAAGATTTCTATATTCCTCTTAAGATTTTGAGTACTATAAAAACCTAGTAAGTGCCATTTCTAAAAAATAAAATGGTACACTTAACCTTTCTTGTATTCTAAGAACATATGCTATATAAAATTAAAAAATCTACACCGCTAAATTTGTGAAACTATAAAAAAAATTAATAAAATGTTTACCAGTTAAGATATACAAATGAACTGATTTAAGATTGACATAGAAATATAATAAATACATATCAATAAATATTTTTTTCATGCTGTCATTTTTGACCTATGCGAGGGCCATCTTATATAACCACTTAAACATTTGTACATTGGTTACTTAGGTTTTAATTGCGAGAGAATATGTATTGTGTTTTATGAGTTTGAATTCTAAAAAATACAAGGAAATGTATGTTCCATTCATATTCAAACATTTAATGTTATGTGGTGAAATTTCATTTTTTTTTTTAAATCTCAACGAAATTGGTTCATTTGAAAATGAGAAAGTAAACCATAATACGAGAATATGCAGTTAAAATGCTTAGCGCTTTTATAGTGGTAGAGGTGCAAAAGGTTGTAGCGAAGATTAAGCCGAAATAAAGCATAAAATAGCGAAGGTGCAAAAGCTTCATTAGGTATAAAATCAAATATTTAAAATTAATTTATTCTCATCTTCACATCATTTGTGTAGGAAAAAGAAATACTATTTAATTTTTTATGGCAAAACTGAAGAATATCATCATTTATGCAGACTAAATTTGGTGACTACAATCGATTTCTAACTCATATTTAGCACATAAGCCTTACAATTAGGTCTTTTCCCTAATTTTGTTGATTCTGTTTTAAAAAGTATAAGTTAAATCAAACCTTTGTATATTAATGTTGCAAAAGAGGGCACTAAAAAGCCTTGATTTAGGGGGTATAGCGGAAAATAGCAGGGCTTCAAGCAGATCTGCTATTTAATTACGCTAAACTGAAATAACATAGCAGTCGAAGAGCGCTATGTGCTTTAGTGGGGATTTTGCGGGGATTTAACATGGCTTTAACTACATAGGTGTGAGATCATGTATTAAATAGAACTAAGTACAATAAGGACCTTATTGTGTTGGATGTAGAATTAAACCAAAAACTACTAGATAGATCTAGGAATTCGGTCACTGAAATATTAGCTTGGTCGGTTTACATGATTGCAACATATTTGATATTCTTAAAATGTGAAGGATATTCGAATGTGCTTTTGTAAAGAGTGATGTTTCGCTTTATAGTAAAGTTCCATTTGGAATGGCTTGCCACCTAGAATCAAAATCATATTTTTGTTAATGGATGTAAAGTAGGAACATTTAGGATGAAGAGACCTCTACTTCATGAAGAAGCATAGAAAATGAGAGTTGTATAAAATGATAGTAGATACTTAACATGGAATGATAAATGTGAATTCAATTCCAAATGTATTATATTATGGGTAGTTGTTTCTAAAGGGTTATTTCTTCAATTCAAGATATTTAATTTGAAACTCTCAACTGTAAACTAATTATTGTGGACGAAATAAATTGCCCATAGTAAGTGGTTGAATGGAACTCCATAATTCATATGCTATTGCATAATTGTTGAATATGCGCTTATATGATTTTTGTTTGATGATAATAAACATATATACATTCGTTTAAATGTATTTGATAATGTACTATTTTTATTTTTCACAGATTAAGTAAATATTTGCTGAATAAAATAAATAACACAGAATTTGAATTCAAACGAATATTTTATTCAAACAAATATTTATTACAATTTTGAATAGTACAAATTCAAGCTCTCACTATTCACTATACATTCTCAATTACAATTTCTAATTACATCACTATTTTACATATTCACCTCACTACATATCACTCACACTCGTATTTATCTTCAACTGCATTCCAGTTTGAATCCAGCATCTGAGCAATCTGCAAAAATATAAACCAACGCAGTAAAATTGAAAAGGAAATATTTTTGCAGTTTAAAATAAAATAAAATGGATTTTGAAAATAAGATTTGCCTCAGTTATTTGGGTTGTTCGTCATAATTTAAATTTGAATTCATCATACACGAATAACTTGTGACATACACAGTGTATTATTGTATATGCCACAAGGCCGTGCACGCCGATATATACACTTGATTGATTTACAAGGACAGGCGAGCACAGGTCAAACCCAAATGAAAAACCGGGTTCAACTCACGTGCAATAACATTGAAAATCACGACACGAGCACAAGGTCAAACCCGAGTTGTGAAACTGGATTCAACACAGGTGCAAATTCAAAAATAAATTCAAATGCAATAAAATGGTCGGGAGTGCACATGCCCAGACTCAAACCAACATGAAACAAGACCAAGTCAGGCTACAACAGATGATCAACCTCAATGGACCAGTGATGCAACTAAGCACAAATCACTTATAACATGTATGCAGCCCAATAGACCAAAGTACAACATCACACAATCAAACTACAACATGCCAGAGGTGAAAACAATACAATACTGAAGTGATGAAGTGCATATAAACAACTGCAACACACATGCACGACTTATGGCAGTAAAACTCAAGCAAGTCAGACCAACACTGCAACTCAAAATGAAACATGGCTGCAGTTACAAACTAGAATGAAAACTGCACTAATCCAGTTCCAACACAACTGAATCAAGTTAACAACTGCAAGTGCAATTCAAACTAATATGGCAGCAATGCACCAATGCAAAATGGACAGCAAACATGCCAAGAGACCAAAGTGCAACAGGATGAACGGCAAAGCCAAGCATGATACGAGTGAACAAGTATGGCAGCATGCAAATGCATCAAAGCACAAAAGTGCACAGCAACCATCATGAACACAGTGAAGACCACAAAGGCAGTGCACATGTGAATCAAGTGACCAACCAGAAGCTACTGAAGGCAACCACAAGTACAGGTTAAACCAACACAGAAATACACAAGCACAAAGTAGTGGAACTCCAACATATCCAACTAGAAATGCAGACAATAAGTGTCAAGTTGCAAACAAACATGACAGGAAACAAATAACATTGAACATGGTGAAACAGTACAAAAGACAAATTGCAATTCGAACCAACATATCCAACTAGAAGAGCAGCCATCAAGTACAAAAAATACCATATGGACACAGCAATGTTCAAGACCAAGGTACAAGTCGAAGTGGCAGAGAAATCAATGTTGAACAAGTCAAAAACCAAGTCGAAGTCAAGCAGAGAAATGCACAGAGACCGGTTGCAAATGACAACAAGTATGAAACCATGTCCAAATTGCAATATGCATCAAAACTCATGAATACAGTAGCAAGGTTGCAAGCATATGAAATGCAGACTACAAAGTGTACAACTACAAGATCAGGTCAAAATAAAGCATGAATCACATGAACAAGTTCGAGCATTATAAAGAAACAAAGTACAAATGAACGAAGTTTAACAGTACAAAAAATTCGAATTCATGACAGTGTATCAAGTACGCATCTTTGAGAAAGTCAAAGCCGTGACTTTAGAAATCAAAACAATTTCAAGATGAACGAGTCAAGGCCGAAGCAGTAGAAATCAACACCGTGGTCATCACGAAATAAATCACCGAAAGCATATTCATATTGAACAAGTCAGAATCAATCTCAATCGTTCAAGAATAATAAAGTGGCCGAGATGAAGAATTTGACAAATTCAAATCAACATATACGAACGCAATTCTAGGAAATCAAATCCTATAAGAACCCTAATCATCACAGGCAATCGATTATCGAGTTCAAGTACGAAAGATTAGAAAAAGCAAAAAGCACAAATTACATACCGAAGCAATCGAACTCGATCAAGGAGGAGAAGCCGCAAACAATTGAAGCAAATCAGAGAAACAGTGATTGCAATCAACCAACAAAGGCAGCGACTTCAATTTGAAACCCTAATTTAAGAGCACAGCACCAAAGGGACGAAGCCCTAAAATCTGCAAGAGGAGCGGCCATTTTTTCACGAACGAAAAAATAAAAGGAACGGGTTGAAGAAGTGAATAAGGGGCCGGCCTTTGTTTTATTAATTTGGGCTTAGTTTTTATTAAATAGGGTTTTGTATTTCAAATTGTTTTAATTTGTATTTTTCTTTTAAACCGTTATTATTTTTCTAGTCGTGTGACTAGGGGACAAGCTACGTGGCGTAGCTTGAGAATTCGCAACTCGGTAGTTGAGTTGTGGCAGGGTTTTGAGCGTAGAGTTAGATTAGTCAATAGCGGGTATAGCGAGTTTACGTGTGTAAGCAAGGGACTATCTAATTTCTAGTAGAAACCTTGGGGGCAGCACGTAGGCAGGGTTTTGCCGAAGCTGGGTAAATTCTGTGTTGTTCTGTTATTTATATTCTGCAATATCTGTGCTGCTATTCTGTGATCTGAATTGAAATTAATTCATAAGCTTCCGCGATTAATTTTTATAATTTACACTATCACCCTATTCACCCCCCCTCTAGGGTGAAATCGATCCTACAAGTGGTATCAGAGCTAGGAACAAAAGCCGTTTTTGTTTTTAAAATTTTGATTTTTGTTTTAAAAATTCGTGTTTCAAAAAAAAAAATCGGTTTTTTGTTTTAAAAAATTTAAATTTTTAAAAATGGCTTCTTTTAATAATGCTTTTGCAGAGGGTCAGTCGATAGTTAGACCACCAATGTTCAATGGTGAATATGCTTACTGGAAAAATAGAATGCAAATTTTTTTGAAAACCATTGATGCTTGGAATATTGTTGAGACAGGTTATAGAATACCAACTATAACTGTAGATAATCAGGAAATAGAGAAACCAAAGGAACAATGGGCAGAACTAGAAAATAAATTACAAAATACTAATGCCAAAGCTATGAATTCTATTATCTGTTCATTGGATCAATTTGAATTTAATCGTGTCTCACATTGTCTAACTGCGCAGGAAATATGGCACATACTAGAAGTGACTCACGAAGGAACATCTCAAGTCAAAGAATCTCGCCTTGCAATGCTAAGCAGCGAGTACGAGAACTTCAAAATGGCGAAGGAAGAAAATGTCAAAGAGATGTACGGACGACTCTCCAATATCGTATACAAATCAAAAGCTCTCGGAAGAACAAAAGTTTATTTGTTATAATTGCAACAAACCCAGCCATATCAAGCCCGATTGTCCACAAATTAAATCCAGCCATGGAAAGAAACAGAAAAAGAAAAGTTTTACAGCCACTTGGGATGAAATAGACGAGAATGATCAAAGCACTGGCAGTGAAAGCGAAAAGGCAGAATTGTGTCTTCGAGGTGATACAACTGACAGTGACGATGACGAGCCAAGTGAGGTATCAAAACTTACCCATTCTGAGTTGCTTATATATTTTCATGAAGTAAACGGTTGTTTTGAACGACTTAGGGAAAAATACGCCAAACTTGAATCTCAAAAAGATACTTTGATAGAATATAATAAACAACTTGATCAATTAGTTAAAACCTATCAAAGTAGGATCCCTAAGTGTGATAAGTGTCCAACATTTGATGAAGAAATTAAAAAATCAGAAATTAAAATAAAATCGCTTGAAAATGAAATTCTAATTTTAAAGGAGAATGAAAATACTAGGAGAGAGAATTCTATTAAAAAGTGCACACAGTTGTTAAACGAAAATGAATCTCTCAAATCACAAGTCCAATAATTGTCAACGACTTTAGATAAATTTTCAAAAAGTGAAAAATCATTGAATATGCTATTAGGAAAGCAAACTTTTAATACGGTTAAACAAGGACTTGGATATAATAGTTAGAAAATTGTTGAAAACAAGATTAATCAAGAAAATTCAATGTGCACGATTTGTAGAAAATATGGACACAATCACAATAATTGTTGGTATAGACCCAAACATGTGAAAACTATACCGATTTGGGTTCCAAAAGGCACAAATATAAAATCTCTCAAAGTTAAACAAATTTGGGTGCCAAAGGGAACAATTATAAATAGTTTTGGGTCTACACAAAATTATTTTTCAAAATTTTCTGCCACTAACAACCATGGACCTATAAAAACAAATAGGTCACATAAATCCTTTTCCGTGTAGGTGTGGTTGCAGGCTAAGGAACAACAATAGTGTTCTCTGGATTTTGGCTGTTCCAGAAACACAACGGGCGACAAAGCTAAGTTCCTTAGCCTAGTATAAAGGTGACAGAATCACAATGGACAACAACGAAAAGTATCGTAAAGGTAAAACAGGTATGGTATGTTTTAAACGATATATTAAATGTGATAATCTGCACCGTATTCTGAATTAAAATCAGCCAATATTGATATGATGAAAAGATGATGATTCTGACTTATTCAAAATAGTTGGCCAATTATATTCTTATGCCAAAAAACACTATAAAAATCTCTAGATTCTTTGAATTACTTCATATAGATCATTTTGGATTAAAATTAGTGTTTTGTTGGATAATAATACATTTGGTTATAATTCGGCTAACTCTATATTCACGGTTTTCGATTATTTACACGGCTTCATTTCAAATTCAAAAGAATGTCATTTAAATTGTTGTTAAAATTAAATTTGAAAGTTTTGGTGCACACTTCATGTTTTGGTCTATAAAATTCAATTGATGATAATTTTGAGTGAAAGAGAAATTCAGATGCAGATTACACTGGTAATCTAGTTGATAGAAAAATTACTAGTGAAACGTGATTTTTGTTGAGACATTTAATAACTGCATCGTTTTTTTTCAAAGAAAATATCTGCATATTCTTCATTTCAAATAATTTTCAAATAGCAGAAAATTTTCTTTTAAAAACCCGCTGGAGAAAATCATTTTTGACCATATTTTCAGATTATTCATTTTTGAAAAATTAATTTCATAATTATTTTTGAATTTGATTTTAAATGACTATTATGACTAATCTGACTCCCAAATGATTATCGAAAAGAAAAATAGTGATTGAAAAAGTGATGAGTGTTGATATTGATTATATATTATAACTCGAGAAAGTATAATTAGCAAATTTCTTTAGAAATTTAAACAAGAGTTATAAAACTTTTTGTTGGTAAAAATTCCATGACCATCACTATACCTATCATATTTCTATCAACCATCACTCATCAAAATCCTATATAGTTTGTCGATATGTGGTACTTTAAACAGGAATCGTTCGTTTTTCATTTTCACATTTTTAAAAATAAAATAAAATAAATAAATAAATAAATAAATACCAAAGTATTCACTCTCATTTAAAAGTCCTCACGGTTATGCATGGGTGAATTACTTGGAATTTGTTATGTGCTTCCATGCTCATTTAAAAGTCCTTATGGTTATGCATGTACGGAACGCATATCAAAAGTTGATTTTTTTTTCTTAAAATAAACAAGTTGATTCTAATCCCATTTAAAAGTCCTCACGGTTATGCGTGGTTAGAAGATACTTGAATTCATTTTTTTTAAAATAAATTTGGAATACTACTAATCTCATTTAAAAGTCCTAACGATTATGCATGGTTAGTAGATATTCAAATTCCTGATATAAATATACCACAAATAGACACAACTGTATGGTTTTATATGATGACATCATTTCCATCATTCTAAAAGTGGAATATGCGCCTAACAAAATATTTATGATTTTTGTTTGATTTTTTATTGAAATTTAATATTTATATTCAATTGAGTTTTAATGTTGGATTGATATCAGTTACTTTATCTCTATTTTCTCTAACACTATTATTCTTTTGCTGATAACAAAAGGGGGAGAGAAAAGTTAAGATTTTGTCTAATAAAATCAAGCAAAGGTCAAATAATTTTCCAGTTGCATATAGACTCATTTGCATATTTTATTTGTATGCATATACGTAGGGGGAGTTTTGTGTAGAGGAAGCATTTAAATAGAGGGAGCAATTAAAGCATATCAATGATCAAATACATTTAACATATTCAAAATCTTAAATATATGTTTGTTATCATCAAAAGGGGGAGATTGTTGAATATGCGCTTATATGATTTTTGTTTGATGATAATAAACATATATACATTCGTTTAAATGTATTTGATAATGTACTATTTTTATTTTTCACAGATTAAGTAAATATTTGCTGAATAAAATAAATAACACAGAATTTGAATTCAAACGAATATTTTATTCAAACAAATATTTATTACAATTTTGAATAGTACAAATTCAAGCTCTCACTATTCACTATACATTCTCAATTACAATTTCTAATTACATCACTATTTTACATATTCACCTCACTACATATCACTCACACTCGTATTTATCTTCAACTGCATTCCAGTTTGAATCCAGCATCTGAGCAATCCGCAAAAATATAAACCAACGCAGTAAAATTGAAAAGGAAATATTTTTGCAGTTTAAAATAAAATAAAATGGATTTTGAAAATAAGATTTGCCTCAGTTATTTGGGTTGTTCGTCATAATTTAAATTTGAATTCATCGTACACGAACAACTTGTGGCATACATAGTGTATTATTGTATATGCCACAAGGCCGTGCATGCCGATATATACACTTGATTGATTTACAGGGACAGGCGAGCACAGGTCAAACCCAAATGAAAAACCGGGTTCAACTCACGTGCAATAACATTGAAAATCACGACACGAGCACAAGGTCAAACCCGAGTTGTGAAACTGGATTCAACACAGGTGCAAATTCAAAAATAAATTCAAATGCAATAAAATGGTCGGGAGTGCACATGCCCAGACTCAAACCAACATGAAACAAGACCAAGTCAGGCTACAACAGATGATCAACCTCAATGGACCAGTGATGCAACTAAGCACAAATCACTTACAACATGTATGCAGCCCAATAGACCAAAGTACAACATCACACAATCAAACTACAACAGGCCAGAGGTGAAAACAATACAATACTGAAGTGATGAAGTGCATATAAACAACTGCAACACACATGCACGACTTATGGCAGTAAAACTCAAGCAAGTCAGACCAACACTTCAACTCAAAATGAAACATGGCTGCAGTTACAAACTAGAATGAAAACTGCACTAATCCAGTTCCAACACAACTGAATCAAGTTAACAACTGCAAGTGCAATTCGAACCAATATGACAGCAATGCACCAATGCAAAATGGACAGCAAACATGACAAGAGACCAAAGTGCAACAGGATGAACGGCAAAGCCAAGCATGATACGAGTGAAAAAGTATGGCAGCATGCAAATGCATCAAAGCACAAAAGTGCGCAACAACCATCATGAACACAGTGAAGACCACAAAGGCAGTGCACATGTGAATCAAGTGACCAACCAGAAGCTACTGAAGGCAACCACAAGTACAGGTTAAACCAACACAGAAATACACAAGCACAAAGTAGTGGAACTCCAACATATCCAACTAGAAATGCAGACAACAAGTGTCAAGTTGCAAACAAACATGACAGGAAACAAATAACATTGAACATGGTGAAACAGTACAAAAGAAAAATTGCAATTCGAACCAACATATCCAACTAGAAGAGCAACCATCAAGTACAAACAATACCATATGGACACAGCAATGTTCAAGACCAAGGTACAAGTCGAAGTGGCAGTGAAATCAATGTTGAACAAGTCAAAAACCAAGTCGAAGTCAAGCAGAGAAATGCACAGAGACCGGTTGCAAATGACAACAAGTATGAAACCATGTCCAAATTGCAATATGCATCAAAACTCATGAATACAGTAGCAAGGTTGCAAGCATATGAAATGCAGACTACAAAGTGTACAACTACAAGATCAGGTCAAAATAAAGCATGAATCACATGAACAAGTTCGAGCATTATAAAGAAACAAAGTACAAATGAACGAAGTTTAACAGTACAAAAAATTCGAATTCATGACAGTGTATCAAGTACGCATCTTTGAGAAAGTCAAAGCCGTGACTTTAGAAATCAAAACAATTTCAAGATGAACGAGTCAAGGCCGAAGCAGTAGAAATCAACACCGTGGTCATCACGAAATAAATCACCGAAAGCATATTCATATTGAACAAGTCAGAATCAATCTCAATCGTTCAAGAATAATAAAGTGGCCGAGATGAAGAATTTGACAAATTCAAATCAACATATACGAACGCAATTCTAGGAAATCAAATCCTATAAGAACCCTAATCATCACAGGCAATCGATTATCGAGTTCAAGTACGAAAGATTAGAAAAAGCAAAAAGCACAAATTACATACCGAAGCAATCGAACTCGATCAAGGAGGAGAAGCCGCAAACAATTGAAGCAAATCAGAGAAACAGTGATTGCAATCAACCAACAAAGGCAGCGACTTCAATTTGAAACCCTAATTTAAGAGCACAACACCAAAGGGACGAAGCCCTAAAACCTGCAAAAGGAGCGGCCATTTTTTCACGAACGAAAAAATAAAAGGAACGGGTTGAAGAAGTGAATAAGGGGTCGGCCTTTGTTTTATTAATTTGGGCTTAGTTTTTATTAAATAGGGTTTTGTATTTCAAATTGTTTTTGATTTGTATTTTTCTTTTAAACCGTTTTTATTTTTCTAGTCGTGTGACTAGGGGACAAGCTACGTGGCGTAGCTTGAGAATTCGCAACTCGGTAGTTGAGTTGTGGCAGGGTTTTGAGCGTAGAGTTAGATTAATCAATAGAGGGTATAGCGAGTTTACGTGTGTAAGCGAGGGACTATCTAATTTCTAGTAGAAACCTTGGGGGCAGCACGTAGGCAGGGTTTTGCCGAAGCTGGGTAAATTCTGTGTTGTTCTGTTATTTATATTCTGCAATATCTGTGCTGCTATTCTGTGATCTGAATTGAAATTAATTCATAAGCTTCCGCGATTAATTTTTATAATTTACACTATCACCCTATTCACCCCCCCTCTAGGGTGAAATCGATCCTACAATAATGGTGGAAATGGTTGGAGTATGCCATCTAACATTTACTGATGGATTCATTAAGATAAGAAAATTTGTTTTTGTAAATGTGCCATATATTATTTATAAAATAATATCTTTTTCCAATATTAACTGAAAACACAGTTTTTTTCTATGAATATCATGAATATTCATTGTAAGGTAAAATTACAATAATGATATTTTTTATCGTAAAAAAGTGTGATGCAATAGAAATGATAAAACTATCTGAAAAATTTACAATTGTTTTGGAATTTTTGGCTAAGCTAATCTTTGAGAAAATAATTCTTTAATTATATGTTTATGAATCATATGGTACTTGTGAATTGTACCTTAACTAATTAAGGGGAAAGAACTCATCTATGGGACCAACAAAAGAGTTGATGAATGCTTCAGATTTATAAATATGGATGTATGTAGTTGAAGGTCTAATGACACCATAATGCATCCACTTATTTCGTTATAATTCACTAATGAATTATCAAAAAAAGTGTGTTCGATACACAAGTAGTGTATCTATGATAAGTTCATCGAATATAAAATGAAAGTAAAAAACACTGCATCCAAAGGAAATAAAAGAATTCGATTTGGTCAAATTTTTGATTGTATTAGCAAAAGGCTCCAATGTATTTAGAAGTGAATAAGGTTCAACCTCAAAAGTCACTCCACCATATGATACATAATGATGTATCGATAAGTAATAATCAGACTTTGTTAGATAAAGTACGATTGATGATGAGTGAGGTTATAACTTCTTTCTATAAGGATGAGTACTTAATAGTAAGTACATGGGTTAAATTTAAATTCATTTGAAGCATAGTTTATGAGACCATATTCATATAAGACATGAATTGATAAGAAATCATAAGCTCAAATAGTTGAAGATGTGTGGCTGTCAAATTTATATTATGAATATAAGTTTCGTAAACTTAAAATTAAATCGGCTTTTTACACAAATAAAAGGCGTTTCATAAAATATTTTTTAATACCTATTCCCTCATACTAAGAAATAGTTGTTGTTTCAAGAAACATCACTTTTATGGTCGAAGGAATTTCTTTTAGAAAATAGTGATAGTATAATAGGCTGGGATATGATCTTGAACTCGAACATAGAAACTGGCATAAGATGAAATAAAATTAACCAAGCCTAAAACGAATAAATAATACATTAGAATGTCTAATAATAATTCTCATACATTCAAGACAAACTATCAATTTCTCATCAATGTCGAGAAAAAGAATTAATCCCGAAGGGATATGATCCATCATCTAGAAGTATGTCTTCAAGAAGATCAATGCAGTTGAAAATATAAAGTGATTTTAACAGGAAATTACTTTATCAATTCAAATGTTGAAAACAGTAATGTAATTGTGCTAGTCCATATGCTCAAAACCATTTAGATTCTAAGTGCAATTATCGTACAATTTGATTTTGAGTTTTGGCACATTAACATTGAAACGAAACTTCTATATAATGGCTTAGCTGAGAATATTTGCACATAACTACAAAAATATCTTGAAGTCAGTGGAGCGATAACATTATTTTTATGTTGTGGATATAATCCAAAAGTAAATACAACGATGGCGTGCGATAAGCATCGCAGTTGAATAAGTATTTTAATGGAGAAATCAAATAATTTATTTTTCCGTCAAAATATGAAGGAAGCATGTGTCTATATGAAAGAACATTAAAGGTAGTAAAATATTTCTTCAACGATGAGTAAACAATAAATTTATGATTATTAATGATGTACTCGTGTTAAAATCATTTTAGTTTGGTTGTTTAATCCTTGATATTGGAGTTCAAAATGATATTTTTTGATTAATGTAATAGGGTGCTGTGGCACTACCCTATGATATACATATCCACCACATTAAAAGTTAAGCTAGAGCCTAACTCTAATAGAAAATTCCTAGTTAAGATGTAACAAGTACTTATTGAATATAGTTTTAAATTCTCATATGTATTGTCAATTAAACCGAAAATCAATCTTGTGGATGTTTTATTTTAGGTATTTCTATTAGCATAAATGTATTGGAATTCATTGGTCGATATAGATTCAAATGCTGCAAAATTTATTTTATTATCAAAAAATTAGTCCATTAATTATTTAATTTAACTAATTTATATTTGATTCATTTGTATTTTCTTAAACTAATTTTCCAGTTTGCTATAAGTTTATTTACATATGATATGTTGTAATAAAATTTATTTATCATTACAACTTAATTCATTTATAATCAACGACTTAACGTTTAAAGAAATTAAGTTTTATGTATATGTGTGCACGCGTGCACACACATAAATCTGTGTGTGTATCCACAAGTTTCATCTTTATAATTTTCCAAATTTGTAAATCAAAATCAAGTTAAACTTTTAGTTAAGCTAATTTATTTTAATTTAGAATATTCAAGTTCATTGTTTAGTCAAATGTTGGTTTTGATATTATATATTAGTATGCAACATACATGTATGTGTATGTAATGTTTTGGAATTGGTTCTATCATTGCAACAATATATTAAATTATGACAATGACTTTTTTATGTTGAATGTGTACTTTTAGATCTTCTATTTCAGATGTTTGGATTGTGTTATGATTAATATTAGAATTTTATTTGACGTTGAATCTATTATTAAATGGTGTTCAAAGGAAAATCTAAAATATCACTTCATATTATTTCCTATTAATTCTGACTTGATTTGATCCAAATCTAATGTAAAATACCATTTCAATTTTATTTTTCAAGCTTTCTCGTATTTTGAAACATCTAATGTTATAGATATTCTTTCCTTAGTTTTATATATGTATGTATATTTTAAATATATATAAATGGTAAAAAAATATTTTATATACATATATGTGTGTGTGTTTAAACAATATACATATGGTATTATCAATCGTGCCTTTCTGACCATGATGGTAACACACAACCTCATAGATATTCTTTCACCCATCTCCTTCATGAGCTTTTCCTTCTAGTTGCTTCCATTTATTCCCCTTCTTTTGTCAAGTAGACCTATTCTTCGGTTCCACTTTTAGTTTCACCTTTACCATTATATTATTTTAGTACTAATGTCATAGCTTCTTGTTATATCCACTACAAACTCAAAAGCAGACGCCAAGTGCGCTATTAGCTTATGATATAAGCCTTGCTACAAACCTACGATAAAACTTATCGTTCTGCTTTAGTGGAGTGTTAACTAGGTTTTGGCCATACTTTGTCAAGACATTGAACTTCTGAATATACTCTTCCATAAAAAGATCTCTCTTCTTGAGATCAATGAACTCCTATAAGAACACACTCCCCTGAGACTCAGCAATAAAATGTGCCTTGAACCTTTCTCTTAACCGTGCCCAAGTAGCCTCTTCCTTAGGGGTATAGGTAGTCACTATCTTCCTCCAATCCATAACATCTTCGAGAGACTATCTCAAAGCCAATCCTCGTTTTAGTGCATCATCCAGCCTTAGCTTTCCAAAGATCCACTCACACACTTAGTCAGTCCAACACTTTCAATACTGCTAGCTTTATCCTAATAAACATCTTGCCTCCTAGGTTTCGATAGCCATGATTCAGCATGTAAAAGTCCTCTCTTAACATTGGTCTCGTATTTACAACCTTAAATAGGTTTTCAATAATCATTTGTAATGTGAATTGCTCGAATGAAATGTTTACATCAGACCCCAAAATAAGTGGGACAACTTTGTTTATAGCTGCCTGAGGCACCTCCCACCCATTTGCTGCATCAGTTTAGGTGATATCATTCTCTCCCCTGGCATTGGCTTCTAATTCTGTAATTCTTCCACTCCTCATTTCCATTCTTGGTTTCTTATTAAGAAAGTCTTCACTAGAGTCCGAAGGTAAGAGAGGATCTATAAAAGAAAGATAGATATATTCACCTGTAACTGTAAAGAAAAACATAAATAAGTCGTATAATAGAATATACCTTCCTTGATATTTCTTTCTTTCTCAATCCTACCTAAATCTTTACCTAGCTCTTTATTGCTTAAGTGTCCCTTAATCTAAGCTCTGATACCTTGTGTAAGTTCCCTCCTTCCAAAATCTAAAGATGGAACTACAATGTGTGTCAATCATTTGGACATTTCTTTCGATTATAGAGATGAATCGGTTATATAAACAGTTTAAGTAAACATAGTAGCAAATTAATAGCATTAAATTAATTTATCATTATGATCCAAAGTTAGTACTCGTAGTCTATCCCATGAAGGAGTCAAAAGTATAATACAATAATAGTTAATAATGTTAGGCCCAATATACGATGATGCTAACATGAACACTTAATACAACGGAATCAAAATAACATTTATTACCTAAACCTTCTGCCACGCCTTCGAAACTCCTCATTTGTTATCTAAAAAAGCCTGCCTAGATCCATAAACCCACCATATTAGAATGAGTACCCATAATTTTAAGGGGAAAAAATCGATAAAACACTGCTTAGACATAAATTCTAGCACGAGCAACATATTTCCTTAAACATAAAACATAATGATACTAGGTTTCTGAAGAAAGGAATAGGTTTTCCACTTATTGTGAAATAACATTCATTTATTAGCTTTAAACATAAGCATACAACATAATGTTATCCTTAAAGATCGTATGCATGTTATGATACTTTACTAGAATCAATAGCCATTTCATGCGATTTGTCATTCTGTAATCAATCTCTTTTCAATAAAAACCTAAAACTCACTATGTTTGGCAGCCACTAAGGCCTTATACTTCTTTTTATGATGAAGGTTTAAATTTTTAGCATTCGGCTGCCATAAGGGCCTTCTACCTTCGTAACTTTCTTAATTCAACAATTCCACTATCGGTTTCAGTTTCAACTTGGGCCGTACACCTTCACTTTCATGTTTTAATGCCTTACTTCATTACTTTCGGTTCCTTGACTCGAGTATTAGGCCTTATGTGACAACTGCACCTCCCAACACACGGATCCAAAGCGTAGGGTGATTTTCGGACTCACGTTGGTACTGAGAGGCACGAGCTGTTTAGGCGTTTATAACATTACAAAGACTGAAGATACACAAATATAATCTAACATAAACTACACTTCTAGAACTCACCGTGGACGGCAACATAATATAAATAAATAAAATAATCATCTTGGAAAATATCTAAAATATGGTCTTAAAAAATAGTACGTAGTCAAATCCAGAGTACACAGACATATGACACATAGTCTTATAAATACTAAGTATTGAATAAGATAGATAGTTACATGGTGAGTAAAATAAAATAACAAGCAACTCCAGTGATGGGCTCGCCTCTCCACATACTAATCACGACCTACCACTTACTGCCTTATCCTTCGATAGTGGGAAAATGAAAGGAAAAAGGGTGGGTCAGATATAAGTCTGGTGAATAAGTACACTATTAACATATGGTGATCACATGCAATTGACTTTAATAATACTCTTTGTGACCTAGGATGTCATAAGAGTATTTGTAAATTGCCTGTTTACTTTATTTAAGGGGTTTAACTCAACACACCTACGCATATTACTCATGCAGGCTCATACTTAGGATCAACAACTAATCGAACCTATAGAAAACAAATGATCGACTATAACTATTGGCACTTTTCAACATGGGGTTGTCCTATAATTTCCTTTATGGGACTACTCCTATCAGATCATGAGTAGCATGATTATTCCACATATGTTTCCATACAATTTCTACCATGGGACTAAGTTTCCCATAACTACGATTGCTGTACCCCCGTTACGCATTGAGGGGTAGCCCACAATGCCGAATGGAAGAAGTGTCTCATCGTCTACATCCGTGACCACCTCATAATTGTAATGTAACGCCTCTTATTACACACACCAGGATCCAACAACATTGTATTACATCGCGCCAGTGTTAATGCATACCAAGGAACTTCCTTTGTGCCAGGCTATACACTTCATCATGCATTATTAAGTGTTGCGCATCCACTATAGAACCTCCAATGAGTGTAATTTGCGATATAATTGCCCCTAGTAAAATATCAACACCTTCTAGATGAAGAACATATACTCAGTCCCGCATCATCCTAGTGTCGCCTCATAGGGAACTAGCTTTCCCTGCTCCTAACATCCACACACACACACACACCCCCATATATATAGACACTACTAAGAAATTAATTTACAACATGGGCCTTAGGCCGAGGTTTAAATAGCGTTCAAGAAATGCCAAGTAGTCGACTGCCTACTCCTGGAGCGGTCGACCGATTGCTGTCGACCTCCTACTACTGGAGCGGTCGACCATTTGCTGTTGACTTCTCTAAATAGCGCGGTCGATAGCTCACCGTCGACCGCTCTAGATAGCGCAGTCAATCAATTGTCATTGTTTAGGGTTTGTAAATATATGATTTTCATTCATTTGGTTGATAACTTATTAGTTAATTGCGTTATTTCCCAAATTACTAAGCTACATAGCAATTACAGTGAAGCAACTTTTATAATTCCCCAAATTTCTTATTTGAACTCGGTTGTAGATTTATAAAGAAATGGTTTAACTAAGGGTTACTACTAACATCCATACTCCCAAATTTATATTAACAAGTTTACATCAAGTTAATTTGTTATTATATCTCAGATCCAAACAATATAATCCACAATTTTGTTTCTAACAACCTAAATCGGATAGGTTATGCTAAAATTATCTACATATGAATCTTCTAATTAAAAATATACCCACTCACCTCAAATCCAAGCTTTCTTTTGAATCCCTTATGGAAATATTCCCCTTACTCATTAGTTGTTTCTTATTCTTATCTTCTTAAATTTCTTTATTTTATTATTATTTATTTTAAAGAATTTTATAGTTGATAAGAAAGGAATTGACAGAGTTTGAGTATGCAAACAAATTTCTAACGAATTAGGTTGTAGGTCAGCTATGTATTTATAGAGGTTTCGGATTAAAATTAACTGTCGATCAATCCAAGGAGAATATATTTTTACATCCTGTACTTGAATCCTTTACTTCATTATCAAGTAAAAATAAATTCGGGCCATTAACCGCTTAAAATTGTTGATCTGAAACATTAACTAGTCGACCACTAGGCTCTGACCAATCTACTGCTAAATGTCGACCATTGACCCTTAAGGGTGTCAATTGTTGATTTATTTTGTTAATTAATTTCTTAACATTTATTTCTTTCTAAATTTACATATTTAATTATTTTCAAACGCTTAAAACTTCTTCATATTAGCTCCGATTTCAAAGTGTTATATATGAAAATCATCTAGAAAATTGCTATGAACGCGATGGTTGAAGTTTTATAGCCAGATTTGGATGTTTATAAAAACACAAATTTTTCCTTTGTTATATTTCAAATTTAATTCTTTTATTAAATTCTCTCTTAAATTTTTGGAGTGTTACATTCTTCCCCGCTTAAAAGGATTTCATCCTGGAAATCTCTAAGAGTGAAAAAAATGCAACTCATACATGCAACAATCAATAACTACAACCATCTACTCATCCGTCATCCATTAGCAATCATTATCCTTAATTAAATTCCTAATGCAATATGTATATGCAAGCATGGAATGCATATGAACCTATAATAATACAAAGAGTACGCAGTCTCCTGTTCTAGTTGACCTTCTAAAATGCAAGTGCTTATGCCATATATCCAAATGCATGCAACATCATAGGTAAATATACTTACAATTGCATATGTATGTGCAACATCAATACATATCTAGTAACCATATGCTCATACTCAATAGAATAAACATGTGATGAAGTGAGTATGTGTGCTAACTAGAGGATATACTCACCTAAGTGTGCAAAACCCAATCCAACAAATACATCCATTAGCACCCATAGTCCAAAACATGTCCTAATGACACGTTCGCGGCCAATCCTAACATCCAATGGTCTCTACCTACGTGATATACCAAACTAGAACCTAAAAAGCACAACTGAATGGGCATCCTAGTGCAAGGAGACTCTGCTTCTACTATGTCGATCAAATCCATAATGAGAGGAACACATAACCTATATCCATCCCTAACCACCCCTTCGAGTCTATGGTATAAAGCCTCAAGTAACTCGACTGTTCTCCTTTACCAAGCTTCTCAGAAATATCAAATAGCGTTTTGTCCTGATTATGACTGGACCTAATATGGTCTGTAAGTGTATGCTACACATCCAAAGCTGCAAACAATCCGGAGTGTTGTCTGACGATGGTCAAAAATAGAAATGAACTCCAAATGCTTCCACTCTATGAAAAACGGACTCAATGTTGCATGCTGCCTACTCAAGGCATCAACTACCACATAGCCCTAGCCATGCGTATATGAGATATTGAAATCATATGAAGCCAAGAACTCCATCCATTTCTATTGCCTTAAATTCAAATCATTTTGGGAGAACAAGTACTTTAAAGACTTATGATCCATATACAACTCAAATCGCTCTCCTAACATATAATGTCTCCATGATTTGAGCAAAAAGATAATAGATGCTAACTCAAGATCATGGTTATGATTATTTCTCTCATGGACATTCAACTATCGACTAGCATAGCTCACCACTCTCTCTTCTTACATCAAGATCATGCCCAACCCCATACCATAAGTGTTGGTATATGTTGTAAATGCCTTGATGTCACCGGGTAATGATAAAACAAGTGCAATAGTCAATGCCTCCTTAAGCTTAATATAAGCATCCTCACACTTTGCAAATAAGAAAACTAAATTCTTCTTGGTGAGGCAGGTCAGGGGCAATTTTTTTAGCAAAATCCTTAATGAACTTCCTATAATAGCCTGTCAAACAAAGAAAACACCTCACTTCTATGGCATTCTTCAAGACATGCCAATCTGAAATTATAGCAACTTTACTAGGATCGACCTCCAGCCTAACTTTTGACACAACAAGTCCTAAAAAGTGTACCTCCCCATAGAAGAGGTGACACTTAAAAAACTTTTCCATCAACTTATGCTCATGGAGTGTATTGAGTATTTCTTCTAAATGCAACATGTGCTCCTCCTTGTTTTCGAATAGACTTATATGTAATCGACAAACACCATCATGAACTTACTAAGCAACCTTGTAAGAACTTAGGTTATTAAATAAAAAAAGTAGGCAGGAGCATTGTTCAGTTCGAAGGGCTTGACTAAACACTTATAGAAGTCCATGGGGTGTATTAAAAGGAGTCTTCTGAACACTATCCTCAACTGCATACAACTGGTGGAATCAGGTAGCCAAATCAAGCTGTGGGAATACCTTTACTCAAACCAACTGATCAAAGAGATCGTCGATGTGGAAAAATGAATGGCGATTCTTCTTTGTCGGCTTATTTGGCTCCCTATAATTGACACAAAGCCTCAGAGAACCATCCACCTTAGTAGTGAAGATGATTGGTGCTCTTCATTCCGAAATCTTCTCCTAATGAAGCTCTTCTCTAACAGCTCACTCACTTGCTTGTTCAGCTCGCATCTCTCGTCGGAACCGTATGCCTTAAGGGTAAGACAACATGCATGGCATTCAAATGAAATTTGGAACTCGATCTCCCTGGAGACCAGCAACCTCAAAAAAGATATCTGGGTAATCTCTAACTACACGTGTTAAATCTAATGCATCTTGAGATATGTCTAATGAATATAGGTAACTCAATGTAATCGAAGCTTTGGGATCGTAATAAATCTCTAGACTGCATCCAAGTGCGCAACCTAACAACCTTTATGTCACAATCTTGAATAGCCTTATACATCACCATCCAGTTCATGCTCAAAATCAACCCAAACCTATAAAATCTTAAGACAAAAGCACCGCAGTCGAACTCGACCCCTAACATGAGTAATTTCAGACCCCTACATATCATAGATCAATAAGCCGATCAACTAACATGGTTCGATACAACCATAGGGTCTGTAACTATGCTAGTGTCTAAGTGCAACTCATCGATAAGTTTATTGGAGCTAAAAGAGTGTGATTCCCTTGTGTAAAATAAATTACGAATAGATAAACCATATCGTTTTAACATACCATTAATCATGATCTTCTTCCCCTTTTCCATAGCTAGAGGAACTGCATCCATGCATAAGCTGGAGTGGGTAGAGGTCTTCTGAGGTGCTGGACAATCCTGCCTCATGTGTCCGTATTGATTGCAATTGTAACACTTAATCTTCGAACCATCTTCCTTGCACTCCTTCACAAAATGTTTCTTCTTGCCACACTTCCTATAATGCATATCCTACTTCTTGATCTTCCTCTTAGGTCTCAACCCCACTAGCGCTGATTCTACTGTGGCACCTTTCCTCCAGACTACTTTGGTTCTTTCTTCACTTACTTGTTAGAGACAGTATTCAACAATGCCATCTCCCTTGAACCCTCATACATCGTAGCCATGTAGATATGACTAAGAGATAAATCTTGAAGGAGTTAGTTTAGCCCTTTAGCAAACTTCATAGCCTTTTTTGTATCGGGTATTGATCAACTCCATCCGAACCTAGCCAACTTATTGAACTGATTAACATAAATTTTCACCAACATTTCTCCTTGCTTCAAATGAACAGACTTCTCTAACGGCACTTACTCCAAGGCTTTGGAAAGAAACTTTATTTCAAAATGTCTCTTAAACTCTGCCTAAGTGATCTCTCCTCCATCAATCACCACCTTAATAGCATCCCACCAAATCAAGGCCTCTCCCTATAAATGCCAAGTAGCAAGCTATCTCCTTTCCTCATCAACAAGACCCATCAACCCAAAAATCCTCTCACAAGTATAAACCCATCACTATAAGAAAATATGCATTTGACTTCATTAATTGGTGGCGTTTGATCGGTAAGTGCAACTAGTAAAAGTTACCCTGTATTGTAAACATAAAGTAACTTTACCCATCTATTTGTAAAAAAATCATGGCCTAAAAGAATGTTCACCTTTGCTTCATTATCATAAATAGAAACGAGAACTAAAACAAAACTTCAACCAAAAATCTTAGCTAGGATATGAAAAATTAGGCTGTTACATTTATTAACCTTTTTTCTCTTTAATTTTACTCTTTTCTTCCTAACTTTCTCCGCTTTTCAGAAATCTTGTAAAATTACAGAACAAAAATTTGTTTCTCTTCTTTTCACAAGCTCCACCTCAAATTTTCCATGATGATTTTAATTTTATTCTTTAATTACTGTTAGAGTTTTCAATGCTTAATTGGACATTAATAACTAATAGTCACTAATAGGGTCCAACTAGGATTCAAGTCACTACCAGATGAGATCACCAATGGGACATAAGCACGCCATAAACTATTGAAAATTGTTTGTAATGCTTGTTTTGGTGCATCACTGCCAGTAATAGTTTCCAGTTGATCGTTACGTGCCTCAGAAAACAAAGGTGAAGTCCAACGTGTTTCAAAGGCGGATTTGATGGAAGGGCTATAAGAAGAGGTGAAGTAAATAGATATAGTAAAAGTTTAATCTTACCAATAATAACTAGAATATATCATATGGGATTTGTTTCATTCATCTTTATTCTATTAATCACTTCTTAAATTTTTGATGTTTAATCATTATCATCAAATTAATATAATTGCTAAACTAAGTTAGCATGTTTTAAATAATGAAAGAGTGAGTATGAATAGAACTGAACTTCATTTTGATAATTTTAATAATATTTCATAGTTATACACAAGTGAGACTAGGGCTATAGTCATGGAACCATCCTTTTTTACATCTTTCAAAGCATGAAAGTTTGGATTAACTAGATTGAACCATGGTTAAAACCATAAAAATGTTAATAAATTGATTGTTGTGTGGAAAATGAAAAGGAGAGTCCACCTGACCATTTTACCTTTAGATTCCCTCTTAATCATCTATCTTTGTAGATGATTATGCCATCCTCATGGAAATTTTTGATTGTTTAATAAATTTAGTTTTATTTTATATCTATAATGGTTGTATTTGTTTACATAATATTATTCATATTATCTAGAATTTAACCCATCTTTTAATTTCCCATTAACTCGATGCACATGTAAATTATATTTTGAATTTTTACCTAATAATTAAGTAAGCCTATGAAGTAAATATCACCATTATTTCTACAATTGAATATATTACTGCAGTTTGCAATTCCACTTGCATATGTTTTTGCACTTGTACTTATGTTTCTTGCCATATTTAATTGTGCTACACACATGTAGGAAAATGCGGGTGGCATACACACAAAGACATTCTTTAGATTAATGACTATACATCATATAGATATAAATATTTTTATTACTTTAGGATGTTGATGGGTTGGTTAAAGTTTATAGAATCTGGCAGGGATGCTTGTGTTGGAATTGATACCTAATTTATCGCTTGAAGTCGCAGAAGCAAAGATCGCTTGGTGGAGTAGGAAGACCAGATAAGAGATCTCATCTGATGGTAGCTGCTGCCACTCTAGTTGGAGTGGTAGAGAGGTGACTGGATCGAATATTTGGTTTGGTGGAGGAAGCTGATTTGCCGGACCAAATCAATGGTCCGGTGTTGCTTGGATTTGCCGCTCTAGAGTTCTAGAGCGGTGGCGACTTCGTTCGGTGATTGAAGAAGACAAACGGGAAACTTTGTTCGGTAAAGAAGAGATGTGGAGTGGCATTGGTTTGGAGCGGGGAAGGAAGAATGAACCAAATTTGTCATTCGATGATCCACTGATACCGAATGAAATATTTCATTCGGTATTTGTTGAATCAAGTAGGTGAAGAGGAAGACTGGTCCAGATTTCCCGTTCAGCAATTATGAGATTCTAGTCCAAACTTGAAGTGTACTATGCCAAAACCAAATGGCAAGTGCCATATGCCGGACCAAACATGTTGAACCAAGATGTTGAACAAAATCCTAAGCTTCCATATAGCAGCTATCCCTCCTTATATCTTCACTCTATAAATAGAGGTGCTTCTGGACAACAATGACAGCCGAAATTGAGAGCTAATTTCAGCCAATTTCAGAGCCATCCTAAAGAGTTGAAACTTTATAGAATTTTGTCTGTATTGTAAATCCTTATTATGTATAGCCTTCAAAAGTGAATCAATCTAGTAACTCTAATCTTTTAGTGATTAAAAAAAGCTCCTCTCCCCAAGTGGACGTTCGCTGCCTAGGGGTAGTGGAACTACCATAAATACTAGTGTTATTTATTTTTCAGCATTGCATAGATCTGTGACTGTCTGTTCGGGTGTTCATCTTTTGTTTGTTCTATCTCACTATAATCACGATCCAGTTTTTTTCCACCGCATTTGGTTTTCTATTCTCTTAGACTAATCATTTGAAGGGATTTTCCCCAACAGTCTGTTATCGGAGCTGCATGGTTGATTGAGAAGTGTTAGATGCTATGGAAGGAGATGAAGCGACTCCAGTTATTACATGACCCTATACTAAAGGGATATATATTACATCAGGATCACAATTGGCAATTGAGAAATGGAATGGGGATAAAGACTTCGAAAAGTAGAAATGGAGGATGAAGGCTGCTTTAATGAGGAATGAAGTCCATCCAGTAGTGTTTGCCCCTGAGGAGTTAACGGCTAATATCTCAGTCGTAGAAAGGAAGGAGATGGAGAAATGGGAGTTTACTACTTTACAGCTAGCTATAGGAGAGAATGTCATCTCAGAGATTAGTAGTGAGACCACTACTAGGGGCATTTGGACAAAGCTAGAAAATCTCTACTTGCAGAAATCTCTTACTCATCGTTTGATATTGCAAAGGCATTTTTCACCATACAGATGAGAGAGGGTACTTCAATGAAGAAACATCTTAATTTCTTTGATGATCTCGTGATGAAGATAAAGACTATTGACTTGAAGATGGATGAGGAGAAAATGACAATGATTCTTTGTATTCTCTTCGAAAGCAATACACAAGTTTCGCTAACAGCCATATCTTTCCTAGAGACACATTGACAGTCGAAAATATGAAGTTAGGCCTTCTATTTGAGGGCTTGAGAGATCAAATGAAGGAGATAAGTGAAGGAAGTAGAGGTGGAAGTAGCAGTCACAGCCTGTTTGTTGAAAGAGGTAGAGAAGATAAGAAGAATTGGCATTCTAGAGGGAGTTCCATGTCCAGGAAGCCCAGTAATGGCAGGAGAGGAATTATAAGGACGGAAATTACTTTATCTATAAGAAACATGATCATTGGAAAAATGATTATCCAGATTTGAAGAAGAAGGAAGAAGATGGATCTTCATCATTTACGGTGGAGAAGTATGTATCTGACGACGTTTTTTTGCAGTAGTATCGGATGTATCAGACCATTAGGTGTTGTACTTAGGGGCATCTTTCCATATGACGCTTAATAAGGATTACTTCAGTTCTTTCGTTGAACGAGAGGGAAGCTCTATTATTATGGGTAATGATGCTAGCTGTAGAGCAATTGGTGATGGTACAATGAGGATCAAGATGTTTAACGGAGTGATACACACTTTGACAGATGTCCGGTATGTTCCAGGTCTTTGAAAGTTCTTAATTTCATTAGGACAATTGGCATCCTTGGGATGCAAGGCAACTATCGAGAAGGATTGTTTGAAGATTTCGGGAGGTACACTAGTTCTTACGAAAGGAGATGTATTCTGAAATCTTTATTTGCTGAAAGGAACCATAGTTCTTGGAGAGTCATGTGTTGGAGTAGACAGTTCTTGTGCTTGGATGACACAATGCTTTGGTATCTCCAGTTAGTCATATTTCAGAGAAGGGCTTAGAGTTGCTTCGGAGACGAAAGATGATTAAAGGAGAAAGCTTCGAAAAGATGGAATTTTGCCAAGAGTGTGTTTTAGGCAAACAAACTAAATTATCTATGGAGTTGGACTCCATAGATAGAGACGAGTACTTGAGTAGTGCATACAGATATGTGGGGGTCAGTTACTACTCCTTCTCTTGAAGGAGCAAAGTATTTTATCTTTTTCATTGATGACTTTACTCAAAAAATATGAGTGTATGTGATGAAGGCCAAATCAGAGAGTTTTGAGAAGTTCAAAGACTGGAAAGCGATTGTTGAGAACCAATCTAGTTCTAGGTTGAAGGTGCTGAGATCTGATAATGGCGGTGAATTTGTCTCTAGAGAGTTCCTCGAATTTTTTAGACAGCATGGCATTCAGAGACATTTCACTACACCCAGCGATCTGCAATCCAATGGGGTTGTAGAAAGGATGAATAGGACTCTACTGGAGAAGGCACGTTACTTGAGATTGATGGCATACTTGTCTAGAGGCTTTTGGGTTGAGGCATTATGAACTGCGGTGCATATCATAAATCGAATTCTATGCTCAGCCATAAATGGGAAAATTTCAAAAGAAAAGTGGAGTGGTAAAGCAGTGTATCTTAGTTACTTCCAAATTTTTGGTTGTCCTATGTACGTGCACTATAAAAGTGATGACAAGTTAGAGGCTATAACATACAAGGGCATACTAATGGGATACACGTATGGTATCAAAGGATATCAAATTGGGAACTCTTTTGATCAGAAGACTGTTCATTCCAGACATGTTACTTTTGATGAGTCTGCTATGTTCAATCTGAAGGAGAAGCTACCTACCACATCAGAAGATTCTAATCGGCCTAAGGAGTTGGAAGAAGTTCCCGTGTTCAAGCCAAATAGTAGAGTTGTTGTTGATGATGTCGAGGAAAACGTAGTTAATGAAACATCATAGGATGGTCCATAGGTACCTTCTAGTAGTGCTGGTGATGTGCACAAATCTAGAGGAAGTTCAGTTCAAGGTGGATTTGAAAGGAGTTTAAGTGAAGTAGTACCTACCCAGGTCTTTCGTTGAACTATTAGGCCATCCGAAAGTTACGGTGATTGGTAGTTTGCAGACCTGAACCTTGGTGATCAGTATGACTATGCCCTATGTTTGATTCTTGAGGAGCCGCTTGACCTTGAGGAATCTTTGAAGTCATATGAAAATCCGAAGTGGATGTGCGCTATGGAAGAGGAGCAAGAGTCGTTGAAGAAGAGCAAGACTTGGAATTTGGTACCACCTCCCCAAGGAAGAGGAGCCATAGGTTGCGAGTGGGTGTTTAAGGTGAAGGATGATGGGAGATACAAGGCTAGACTAGTTGTTAAAGGGTTTTCACAAAGAAAGGGGTTGGAATATGATGAGACATTCTCTCCAGTAGTGAGACATACGTCCATCCTCATTTCACTCGATATCGTCGCAGCTCATGACTTGGAGTTGGAGCAACATGATATGAAAACCGCTTTCTTGCGTGGAGACTTGGATGAAACCATCTACATGAAGCAGCCAGAAGGAATTGTTGTAGATGGGAAAGAAAATTGGGTTTGCAAATTGAAGAAGTCATTGTATGGACTTAAGCAGTCGCCTAGACAATGGTACAAGAGGTTTGACTTTTTATACTTTCACTTGATTTTTATTGTAGCATCAAAGATGCTTATGTGTACTTCAAGCATTTAATGAATGATAAATGGGTGTATCTACTCTTGTACGTGGATGATATGTTGATTGCTTCCAAGGATAAGGTTCAAACTGATAGTTTGAAGCTAAAGCTAAAAGCAGAATTCGAAATGAAAGACCTTGGAGAAGCAATGAAAATTTTGGGTATGGAAATCCAAATGGATAGAAAGCTAGGACTTTTGAGCCTCGCCCAAAAGGAGTACATTCGAAAGGTGTTTGCTCGGTTTAGCATGGAAGGGGCAAAGGCAATCAAAACACCCATGCCTTTGCACATACAATTTTCTATTAAAGACTCTCCGATTTTGGAAAAGGACAAGGCTTACATGTTGAAGGTCCCGTATGAAAGTACAGTTGGCAGCATGATGTATGCCATGGTCTGCACTAGGCCTGACAATGCACATGCTGTTGGACTGGTGAGTAGATTCATGGAGAATCTAGGGAAGTCATATTGGGAAGTAGTGAAGTGTATCTTCGGATACCTTAGAGGAACTCCAAACCATGGACTTGTCTTTAGCGGCAGAGGAAAGATTCCAGCTTGGTTGGATTTTGCGGTTCTGGCTATGCCGGTGACAGAGATCGAAGGAAGTCAACATTTGGATATGTAACGATCCAGAATTTGACCACTTTAAAATATACTATTTAAAGTGATTTTAAATATTAAATATGTAATGTTATATGATTCAAACAATATTAGATAGGATTTGAAAAGAGAAGTATACACAAAAATAGTAACATTTGCCTATATCGACAAAAGTGACAAAATGCTGATTTCAGAAAAGTAAAATTCAATGGTTAAATAAATTATTTTAATTAATTTATGGGTGTTTATATTTTTAAATAGAAATATAAAAATTTATTTCTAAATTTGGTTTACATAAATAAATAGTTTAAGTAAAACGTGAAAATGAGCATAAAATATTTTGTCGAAAATCAACGTTTTGTCGATTAAAAGTTGTTGCAACATTGTAGCTCCTTTATTTTCTTATAGAGGAACATATATTCAAATGGTGTAAGTATTAATTAATTCACTAATCAAGTTTACTTTTAATAAATATACTTAGAAAATTCTAGAATCTAATTAACAAAAAGTAAGCATAAAAAGTAAAAAAAGTACAAAAGTCAAGAAAAGGTAAAACATCAAATGAAACAAACATAATTATTACTTTCTTTACTTAATATTCAAGTGAAAATGACATAAAGTAATGATTTGAAATGTGATGTTAAGTGTTGAAAAAAATAAGGTTGCTTAAAAAGTAAGGTTATTTTGGTAATTTGGTAAGGGGATATTTTGGTAACTTACCACTTCATTTTTTTATAAATACTAGCCACCTTCTCACTTTTTTATACTATTTTATGCCTTTTTCTTCCTCCTTGAAGCTCTCTTTAATGGCTTCTTCTTCTCTCTTTTTCTTACTAACTTTTTCAAAATCATATCAAGTTAACTCCAAACATAACCAAACTTTTCCAAAGACCTTAGAATACCATTAAAACAAAGTTTAGCATCTAAGAATGGAAAAAACGATGGAGCAGATGTTGGAACCCATGGAGGCCGAACCATTTGGAAGGAAAGCAAGTTCGGAAAGCTCCAGAGCAAGAAAAAGAGAAGTAAGTGACGCCGATTTCATTCCAAAGAGCCAGAAGCAAACTCAAGGCGCTGCGGAAGCTCTACGGAATTTTTTGAAGTTGGTTGAAGTTGAAAACAATAGAGTGTTGGATTAAATGAATTTTGTTAGGAAGTTAATCAATTTGGTTAAAGGTGAGTATTCATAATTAAGGTTACTAATTTCTAAAAATATTTCAAGTTAATAACATGAAATATTTAGTATATGTTGGATGATTTAATGGATGATAACATGGTTGATATTGTGGTGGATTATGTGTTTGTGATATGGATAATAACTTGGTTTGATAAATGATAAGAATTTTTTTAGTAAACATAGTTAATTTAGTAAGGATTTAAATCCATATTAATATGTGTGTGGGAATTATTTAGCCTCTTAATGAAATCAAAATATCTAAGAAGATTTAAAACGATATAATACTATAATATGAAATAAAATGGAAAATGGATTTGAAATATGAAAAATATTGTTTAAAATGAGTTTAAAATAATTTATAGATTTTTTATAAACATTTAAAATTCTTTCCATGAAATTTGAAAAGAAATTGAAATTTAGTCGAAAATAGGCACGTCGCATAACAGTAGTTCGCGATTTCGCACCATAAAAGTCAAACGAGTGTAAAAGTTGGAATATAACTTGGAATTCTTGAAGATGATAATTTTTCAAACTATTATATCCATAGTTTTCCAATGGACAAAGAAAAGCGAGATTTCGATAAGTAGATTATGAGATCGAGTAAAACAAGTTTTAGGAAAAATCGTGGTTTTGCAGCTCGGAATCCAAAACTAGATTTCTTTGAAAATGATGTTTTAAAATTATTTAAAAATATAAAATAAATCTTATAAATATTATAAAATGTTTTAAAAGGGATTTAAGTAATTGTTATCTTGCCTTTTGGCAAGGCCGAGATATCAAGGAATCGACTGAAAACAAGGATCGCTCATCCCGAATGTCGATGAATTTTGTCCAAGTCCGGATCAAGCTACAATTGACAAGACATGAAGTGCAAAGCTATAAAAGCCAACGTTCCAAATTTTGGGTCAATCCAAGTTTATATGCTCAAGATATGATCGATGCGAGTCAAGAAGGCAAACTCATTCGTACCCATCATTTCGAATCGATCAAAGTCACAACCCATTATTTCGCATCGATCAATTTCGTATCCATCAGCAGATAGTCTCACTTCGTGTCGATCACCTATTGCCTACTTCGCATCCATCGGAGAACATCTGTTCGTATCCACTGGGCACGCCACTTCGTATCCATCAGCTGAAGGGCCATTTTCGAATCCATCAATTAACCTTAGTTCGTATCCATTCGGTGACTTTAGTTCGTATCCATCAAACAATCACTAATTCATATCCATCATGTAATCACTACTCGTATCCATCAAGCCAAGCAGTGTCGCCATCTATTTGTATCCATCACAATATTGCTTGTTCGTATCCATCAAGTTGAGAAACTTTGATCGATACGAACAAGAGCCACCTTCATCGATGCGAACAGAGCCACCTCCATCGATATGAACTCTGTCATCTTGATCGATACGAATTAAGGCATCTCCATCGATCCAAACGAGGCAATGATCTTTGATACGAACGAGGCAAAGGACTTGGAATGACTCGGTCAACTGGGTATAAAAAGTGGATCGATTCGAAGAGTAAGTGCCACGTCAGCTGACATCACGTGTGTGGCTATCGATACGAAGTGATCGATTCGAAGAGCATCGATGCGAATAGAGCAACGACCGAAAGCCCCAACTTGCGTCGAACATGAATCACAATCCACATGTCCAAATGCTATGAAATTTTCAAAGAAGCTTACGTACGACCTAAAGAATGTTCTGGCAAAATTTCGACTCAATTGAATCAATTCTTTATAGATACGAAATTCGTTCGTATCGATAACCCATCGAGTCGAAATCACCTAGGATCGTTCACGTGGGTCCCCCACGTGCCAGAAGAAGTCGCCCAAGATCCGAGTGAGATATTTTCCTCCTACGCCTATAAATAGAGCCCTAGGGCCTATAGAAAAAGGATCTTTTTAGCTCTCTGACGTACAGACTCTGTCGGTTTCAACTTTGCACTCCATAGCTGCTGTTGTACTCGAATTTCAGAAATATAATCCTCTGTAATCCTTTGTAATCAGTTGTGATCGGCAAGCGAATATCAATAAAGTCATCAACTTCATAGTGGACGTAGGCCATACGCCGAACCACTCTAAATTGCTGTGTTTCTGCATTTTTTCATATTTGTTTTTGAAGTGCTTGTTAGATAATCCTTGTTTTACATTTCTATTCTTCATTTTTATCTCTTCAAATAATTCTGAAGAGTGTTGTGCCCAATTTTGGTACAAACACTTTGGTGCTTTCACAGAGAAAACACAGTTTTTCTCCTGCTCTTTGGATCTACTATCGATACCGGATTGCACAAATCCAAGAGGGAGATCTAGATCTTAAGTTCAAAATCCTTCCAATCTATTTAGATTTGCATCAGATCTAAGAAAGGACTTCACTATTCGTCATGGTTAGCACAAGGACCGCCTCTACAGTTGCAGATCTAGAAGCACGAGACAGACAGAATCCCATACATCTACCTCCATCCAACCAGAATGCTGCCGGACCGTCAGATCTGTCTAGCCCATTTACCAGACAAGAGTTTCAGATGCTACTTCAAGAGTTGACCGAGAGTCGGCAATAACTGACCGAACAGCTGCACGCGAACGCAGAGTTGACCAACCAGCTAAACCGCCAAAGGCGTAAGAGATCCGGAAGGGATCACGGCTCTTACTCATCCACGGAACATTCAGCCTTATCTGACTACCAACATAGATCTACACACCCACGAGTAGACGTAAGCTACACCCAATCCACCGAACATCAACCTACTCTTAATGTTGGACAACTGAGAGTTGGCCCATCGACCAGCTTCCCGACTGGAACCTCCTCCCAGGGAGGAACTGTTCCTTACTACACCACAGACAACCGCGCTACCACTGCCGCTGCTGAACCTTGGGTTGATGCCTGGAATCAGTCAGATCTGAACCATCATTAACATGGACGTACTTCCGAACCATACGTTCCTGAAGACTTGGAACCAAGGAGGCGAGACATGGACCGTCGACCGCGCTCGGTCCAGCCTCTCATTGTGGAATCCAACCACACCTTGGCTCAATGCGCACAGAATCTAGATGCCGGATATACCAACTATGATTCGTCAGATGATCTATGAGAGTTAGGGTCTTACTAAAGACGAAAGGGAAATCTCCCGGAGTCATACCCCTTTCACAGATGAAATACTCTATGTTGAACCCCCTCAGCGATTTAGAATGCCGGCTCTTCCAGTCTATGAAGGGATTTCTGATCCAAATCAACATATCCTGAAATACGAATGGCTGATGAATGCTGCAAGAGCTGATGAAGTAGTTAAATGTCGTAGTTTGCTATTTCTTTGGAGGGCATAGCCACCATGTGGTTCACTTATTTACCTCCCCGGTCGATTTCTTGGTTCGACCAACTAGCAATCAAGTTTGTTGAGCAGTTTCGAATGCATGTTGCAAGGCCAATGGATGTTAACACTCTATCTAGTGTCAATCAAGCTCCTGGAGAGACACCCAGACGCTACTTAGAGAGGTTTCATGCTGCGTGTGCAGTGATAAGCAATCCCAATGACAAATCTAATATGATGGCATTGACTAAGGGAATTGATCCTGAACCCGAGTTCAGAAATTGGTTGGCTGGGAAGCCTACCGCATCATTGGACCGTTTCTACTCCAAGGCAGCCTAATTCTTGAGAAGGCAGGATGCGAAACAATCTAGGAAGAAGGATAATGTGGGGCCTAGTGGTGAAGGAATTCAAAGTAATGTTGCAGTCAAGCAGTCCGGAAAGAGTTCCAGAAACGGTTCAGTTGAACATTCAAAACAAGAAAAATCGGCAGAGGGATAATGGAAATCAAAACAAAAAAGAGATCAAAACCATGGACCATGACGTAGAGCTCTAATGTTTGATAATTACGCTCCACTGAATACGTCGGTAGAGAATGTATATCTATAAACATGCAACACTATGTAGCACAGGAAGCCTGCTCCGAAGCCATTATCGGAGAGACAATTCCAAACAGGGAAAATTTTCAAATTTCATGAAAGCTACGACCTTAATACAAATGAGTGTCGCCATTTAAAAACTCTCATTGAAAAGATGATACGTGAACGGAAGTTGGTTAAGTTTGTGCGGGCGCCGCAATCAGGAGGTGTGGGCCCATCAACTCAGAATCGTGTACCAAACCAGGAAAGACAGGAGGAACCCGCACGTATTGGCGGGAGGTTGGTGATAAATATAATAAGTGGTGGTCCTCATCCAGCAGACTGAAGCTGGAGGGAAATGGAGCCGTATGCCAGCTCCATCAGGCATGCGGACTTTGAATGTTACAGTAGTTGTAGTGATGGGGTTCCGTCCAAGCAACAGAGGTCGATGACCGATGATATCGTGTTTCAAAACAGACACGCTAATAAGGTCGAAGCCCCCACTATCTATCCACTTTTCATATTTGCTGAAGTAGGTCTTGCTTGGATGAAGAGGATCTTGATTGACAGTGGAAGCTCTGTGAATATTTTGTTTAAGCGAGCATACGATCAAACGAAAATGGAAGCTAAAGACTTGAATCCTTGCTAATCTCGGATCCATGGTTTCAATGGGAGTGCTACTATACCCACTGGAGTGGTGAAACTAACAGTCGAGTTGGGAGTTGGAGATCGCCGGAGAGTTCGGATACTGTAGTTTGTTGTTTTAGATATAGACTCCCCTTACAATGCTTTCTTGGGCCGACCGGCCCTTGCCGAATTTAGGACAGTCATTGCCCCATGGTGCTTGACTCTAAAGTTCCCAAGTGATCGAGTGGTTGGAGTCGTTCAAGGAGATCAGGCTGTTGGACGAGCATGTTATGTTGCTGAGCTGCGCGGGGCGCAGTAGAAGGAGAAAGGGAAGGACGTAGAGGAATCTCTCTGCGTCCGTTTTACCGATAATTGAAAATTGGTTCCTGGGCCCAGGCCCGGGCATCCCAACCAATTCCAGAGGCATCTCGACTCGAGAGACATCGAAAGTAAAGATGAAACTAAAGACAATCAAGCTTCTCCGGTCAAACTGACAATCGATGTCCCGATCGACAATGATGACGATTCAAAGATGATAAACATTATATCTCAGTTAAGCCAACAGATGCGGCAGGAATTGGTTGAATTTCTCTGGGCGAATCTCGACGTATTCAAGTCACGACCTGAAATCTAACGTTCGAAAATTGACATCCGTACTACACTCGTATTCGAATGCCGCAGATTCAAACATCGAACTCCAGTTCGAATGGAGCTTATAACACATTAAGTACAATAACACAGCGGAAGAAATGAATAATATCATTGATACACAATATTCGATACAACAATGATACAACATATCCATAAATATCAATGCAGAATACAACAGCGAAAAGACTGTACCACAACAAAGGCTTCAAAAAGATCCAATGTTCATATTGCAACTCCATCTCTAATGCTCAAAAACCAAAAAGCTCAATTCAAAAGCTTTGAAGGCTCCAATACGATAAGCTTGAAACCACCATTAAGTTGACTTAAGCAAGGTCAGCCATGTTAAAACGGATGCTATCACCGAATCCAAAGGCTAGATGCTATCGAATTCTACACCTATTATTTGATTATTTGAAAAATCCAACTCTAGACTGCCCGTGTGGAAAAGTGAGAGCATCCAGAGTTTAGAAAAGGAACAATAAACTCCGGGTCAGTCATGAGACTGGTATGAGCAAACAAAAATAGTTTATCTTTAAAAAGAAATTAAAAGAAATTCGCAATTCTTTTTGGAAAATGAAATTTCCATAAGGCCTCCACCACACACACAACGCAAGCGCACACTTGGAGGAGATTTCTCCTTATGACAGTAAAAAATGCTTGATACGCGAAAGTACTTTTTGATATTAATATTAATGCATAGTGCAGAAAACCTTTCAAAAGTATAATATTAATCTTAGCCAGCATACAACCATTATTGTATGCCTATTATAACTACCACGTTCAATAGTAGGTTACCACCACATTCCATGGCAGGTTATACAACTAAAACCGTATAGGCCGCGTATTGTTTCTTTGGATTTCCAACAAATGGTCAGGCTAAGGAAGTTCCTTAACAAATGGGACGCCTCTAGAGGGATGCCCCCAAGAACCAAATCGGATCTCTGCCAACACAAAGGCCAGTTACCTCCGTGACTAGGTAACACCTACAAGTAAGCCATCCCCGGTCGTTACCGACCTTTATCCCGGGATTCACCAACAAATAGCAACAACAACACAGTTAAATATCTGGTATCCATACCATGATACCACTTTTTATCCAGAAGGAAATGGATTTACCATAGGGGCGCGATCCCCAAAAACCTTGCCGCAACATTCTTGTTTCGACCATTTCCAGGTTGTGAGGCTCGACGAAGTCTCGTCCACAAAGCTACGCTTTTCACAAAAGCCATACTTCGATCAACACATGATCAACCGCACTTCATATGCCACATTACCAAATTGGGAATGTATCACTAGTAACCATCAACTACATAACCTATGAGCTCGTACGTCTTAGAGAAGGGTGTTAAGCTAAGAGAATAAATTCTCCGCCACCAAACAGAAATGTATTTGATAGAAACCAGCTTTACATCTCAAAGTGTAATGTCAGACACACATCCATACTAGTCTATTCCGGGTTCGAGTAGAACCGAAGGCACTTCCAAAGAAACCCTTGCAATCCGGGTATTCACAATTCCAATCGGACTCCCCATCACATATGGAGATCTCTATACCAGCACGACTCAGTGCAGAGACATTCGACGGGTAATCCTTTCGTTCTCGAAAACTCCCGGTCTTCACCACCGGTCTTCAAATGTTATCCAGCACATTGTATCATTATTCGGAATGGGTTATATGACATAAAGTCCTCTCCCGGCTAAACTGAATAATAAGCGCAATATTTTAAAACCATATGGATAATGGGATCTTAGTTAAGCCACAACTTAAAGCCCAAAACCCTTTTTTAAATGGTTCAAACAAATTACCATTTTCAAATCTTTAAACAAAAAGATTCACTTCACAAAGTTCACCAATCTTTCACAAAGATTCATTCACAACTTTCAAAACAATTTTCTTTCCAAATGGATTAACTCGTCCAATCAATAAATCAAAGACTCGATTCATAGCTTTCAAAAACCATTCCCAAAGGTTCATTCATTACTTTCAAATAATTTCATTTCAAACTTAAAATTCTTTCAACACAAATTGGAAATCCTTTCTTTATATGAAAGCTATTACTATTTAGAAAACAAGGGTTTTCGTTTTCAGAAAAATCCAATCAAATATGCACAAGTTATATTCTTTAAAGTATAATCTTGGAATAAATATAAATTTCCAAAACAACACACTTAAAATGGTTTAAAACCCATATAAATACATTATATAACTTGTATAACCTTTTTAGATCAATATTCTCAAACATATAGTTTGATTTCAAATCTTGAATTCAAATTCAAATCAAACTATTTTAGTTTCCAAAACTTTATCAAGTTATTCAAAATAAGTTTTATCTTTAAAACTCCTTTTCACAGCTTTTCATATTTAATACAATTCCATTCCCAAAACCATTTGGATTCAAAGTTCAATCTTTGAAACCCTTTCAGTAAATTCAAATATATGTGACTTAACCAATTTCCTCGTGCAACCATATTTGTGTGTATATGGTGTAGTCCAAGGGTTTTACACAATAGTGCAACATCATCAATCATCACATATTCAAGCACAACGATATCGATAAGCGATATAATCTATAACACTTATCTTCCATTCATAGATTCACAGATAAATAATATACATTCATCACAGATAAATAAATTACATTCATCACACATCAGGGATATCAAATAATTCAACATTCAATAGAATCCAAATATCCATAAGTAAGATTAATTAATTATCTGATTGATTTAAACCAAATTTATTACTTATGAATAAATTACAAATCCTGGTTAATTAACATTAATTAATTACAAATCATCTTAATTAATTAATCTTTAAACCATTTATTAATTTTAATAATAAATTAATCAACCTTTAATTATTAATTAATCAACCTTAATTAATAAATAAATCAACCTTTAATCATAAAAAAATTATCCTTTAATTATTTAATTTTTCTTTAATTAATTATACTAAATTAATTAATCACTAATCACTTGATTAATCAATTTTAAATCATAAATTAATTATTCTTAATTATAAATTAATTAATCCTCAATTATAAATTAATTATCCCTTAATCATTTAATTAATTAATCTTTAATCAATAATGAATTAGTCTTAATTATGTAATTAAAAATCCTTAATCATGAAGTTAATTAACCTTAATTCATTCCTTAATTGCTAAATATTAATTATTAATTAAATAAACCTTTAATCAATCACATAATTAAATTAATCACCTTGATTAATTTATCTTTAAGTAACTACATAATTAATCCTTTTAATTACATTGGGTAATTATCCTTCTAAATTACTTTCATTAAGCAATTACCATTTAATTGCTTTTATTTAAATAATAAATCTTTAATCACTTAAGACTTAAATTAATAAAATGATAATCCATTTATCTTAATAAATTACTTTAATTATCATTAAAAACCTTTATTTAATAAACCTTGTAATTTATTATCATTAACAAATAAATTCACTCAGATTTTGGAGTTAATTAACAATTAAAACATTTTTTTAGTTAACTTCTTAATAGCATTAAGTCTATTCAAAATAAACTTTAAAATAAGGGTTATACATATGTTTAAAACATTTTAAACTAAATCAATTTAAAAACCTTTTTAGCCAACTCAAAACTTGGATAAACATTTAACATTACAAAAGAATTGGTTTTAACCATAATTGTTTCAAAATAAAACTTAGTTGGTTTTAAAGTTGAAAAACTGTTTTTATGTAAAATTTCAGACCTGAGCCATTCTCGATTTACCCGAGCACAGCTTTGAGTCTTCCCTCATTTCCTTTGGCTTCGAGTCGATCTCTCACTTTCACGTGCATGTGCACTGGCGAATGATGTCGCTTCGACCAACAACGCCACCTCCAATACGTCGTCGACGATCCATACAATAGCTACGACCACCCAGTTCGATGTAAACAACAGCAAATCGAAATTTAGCCATTCGACCAACCTTCTGGAAATAAACCCGATCACTAAATTAGCTCGCCGCACCGATCTAGTCCATCAGAGCCAACGCCGAAGAACACACACCATCGCTAGAGTCCCCTGCATCGAACTCCCCTTATGCTGTGACGACCCTGACTCGACCTTCAAAAATCGGCACCAAATACTTCACCAGTATTCAAATGCCGTAGATTCAAACGCTGAATCGTGATCGCCGAAGCTTATAACACATTAAGTACAACAACACAGCGGAAGAAAATGAATAATATAATTGATATACAATAGTATTTGATACAACACATTTGATACAACTGACTATCAATATATTGAAGATAAATACAAGACAATAACAGAGACAACAGCAGCAGAAAGACAATGTCTTCAATGCCAACTCCAAAAAACTCCATCTCCAATCCAAAGCTAGCTCGAACCACCATCATCAATGGCTTAAGCAAGGTCAGTCATCCAAAGACTGAAGAAGATTCCCAAAGACTGAAAGCTACCGAATCTACACCTACTACTCAACTATCTGAACAACCCAACTCGAGACAGCCCGTGTGGAAAATTGTGGTCACCCAGAGTTTAGGAAAGGAACAATAAACTCCGGGTCAGTCATGGGACTGGTGTTAGCAAACAAAAACAGTTTTATCTTTATCAAAAGAAAAAAAATATTTTAAAAGAAATCCGCAATGCTTTTTAGAAAATAAAATTGCCATACGGCCTCCCGCCACGCACACAATACAAGTGCAAACTTTGGAGGAGATTTCTCCATATGACAATAAAAAATGCTTGATACACGAAAACCATTTGATATTATTATTAGTGCATAGTGCAGAAAACATTTCGAAAGTATAATATTAATCTTAGCCAGCATATAACCATTATTGTATGCCTACTGTAGCAACCATCTGAACAGTGGTGACCACATAAGTAAATGGCAGGTTATACAACTAAAACCGTAAAGGGATCGTATTGGATGATTGGATTTCCAACAAACGGTTAGGCAAAGGAACTTCCCACACAAAAAGGAACGCCTCTGGAGCGACGTCCCCGAGAACCTAACCGGATCTCTGCTACACAAGGTCGGGATACCCTTGCCCGGAAGTAATTGCTACCACGAGCATGCCACCCTCGGTCGTTACCGACCTTCATCCGAGGGCCCTCAATACAACAACCACACAGTAAAGTATCTGGGCTCTATACCATGATACTACTTTCAAAATCAACATAAGTAAATATATGGGCTCCATACCATGATATCACTTCTTATCCAGAAGGAAATGGTCATACCCTCAGGGCGAGCTACCCCCAAATAACCTTGCTGCCACAATTCCTGTTTCGACCATTACCGGGTTGTGAGGCTCGACGAAGTCACGTCCACAAAGCTACGCTTTTCACAAAAGCCAAGCTTTGATCAACAAATGATCTGCAGCACTTCGTATGCCACATTACCAAATTGGGAATGTATCACTAGAAACCATCAACTACATAACCTCTGAGCTCATACGTCTCAGAGAAGGGTGTTAAGCTAAGAGAAAAAATTCTCCGCCACCAAACAAAAATGTATTGATAGAAACTGGTTTTACATCTCGAAGTGTAATGTCAGACACACATCCGTACAAGTCTGTTCCGGGTTTAAACAGAACCGAAGGCACTTCCAAAGAAGCCCTTGCAAATCCGGGAATTCCCAATCCCGTTCGGACTCCCTATCACATATGGAGATCTCTATACCGACGCGACTCAGTGCAGTGACAATCGACGGGTTATCCTATCGTTCTCGAAAATACCCGGTCTTCACCACTGGTCTTCAAATGCTATCCACAGCATCATATCATTATTCGGAATGGGTTATATGACACAAGGTCCTCTCCCGGCTAAACCGAATAATGAGTGCAATATTTAAAAACATACGGATATTGGGATCTCGGTTAAGTCACAACTTAAAGTCCAAAACTTTTCTTTCAAGTGGTTTAAACATATTACCATTTCCAATCTTTTAAATAAATAGATTCAATTCATAAAGTTCACCCATTTCTCACAAAGATTCATTCACATCTTTTCAAAACAATTTCCTCTCCAAATTGGATTAACTCATCCAAAGACTCAATTCATGGTTTCCAAACCATTTCAAATTCAAATCTTTTATATAAAAGAAACACCCTTTAAAATCCTCTTCGATTACAAAACAAAGTTTTATAATCTTTCACAAAGGTTCATTCATAGCTTTCAAAAAATAATTCACAAATTTCTTTTCAAACTTGAAACTTTTCAACACAAATTGAAAGTCCTTTCTTTAAATGGAAGCTATTATAATTTGAAAACAAATAGTTTTCATTTCGGAAAAATCCGATTACATTTATACAAGTTAAAGCTCTTCAAGTATAAAGCTTGGTTTAAATTCAAATCCCTAAAATTGTACTTTTAAATTGGTTTAAAACCCATATAAACACATTTATAACTTGTATAACCTTTTTAAACCATAATTTCCAATGTAGAATTCAATTTCAAATTGTTGAATTCAAATTCAAATCAAATTATCTAATTTCAAAACTTAATCAAGTTATTCAAAATAACTTTAACTTCAAAACTACTTTTCAAAAGCTTTTCATATTTAACCCAATTCCATTTCCAAAACCATTTGAATTTAAAATTCAAATTTTAAAACCATTTCATAAAATCTATGACTTAACCAATTTCCTCGTGCAATCCATATTTGTGTGTGTAAGGTGTAGTCCAGGGGTTTTACCCAATAGTGCAATAACATCAATCATCACAGATTCAAGCCAATTATAGATAAGCGGTATATCTCTATAACGCTTATCTTCCATGCACAGATTCACAGATAAATTATATACATTTATCACAGACAAAATAAATTACATTCATCACAGCTTGAATTAAAACAATTCAAATCACAAAGCATTACACAGTAGAGATATCAAACAATTCACAGCATTTCATAGAATATAGTCATCCATAAGTAAGGCTAATTAATCATCTGATTTATTGAAACTAGATTAACCACTAATTCTGGTTTATTAACATTAATTATTGTAGTTTATGTTAATTAATTATCATTTAATCATTTATTAATTAACCTTAATTAATGAATTAATCAACCTTAATTATTTAGTTAATTACCTTTAATTAATCATGTTAAATCAATTATCCTGTTATTAATTACTTTAATAATAACCTTTAATTACTAATAATTATCCTTTAATTACTCAATTATCCTTTAATTAATTATTCTTAATCAATTATCTTAATTAATGAATCATTAATTAAAATAAATCATCCTGATTAATTATCACTTAATTAATCATATTAATTAAATTAACCTTTAAGTTAATCACATAATTAATTAATCCTTAATTAATTACCATTAATTAATTATCTTTAATTAATAACCTTTAATTATTAAGTAATTAAACCTTAATTACTTATCATTAATTAATCTCCCCTTTAATTAGGTAATTATACTAAAACTAATTGATAAATTAATCTTTAATTTAATAGCATCAATTAATCAACCATTGATTAATTACCTTAAGTAATTTAACATCACTTTTAAATTTCATGAATTCACTAAAGACCTTAAGATAAACTCTTTATCCTTATTCAACAATTAATTTCATTCAAGTTTATTTAATAAACTTTTGCAATAAACCTTCATAACACGCAATTCAACTTAAACCCTTTAATTTGCTTAAAGCTATTACATTACATCCCTAAAACTTATTTAAAATGAACTTAAATTTGAAATAATAGGTATTGAAAGAAAATACCTTAAATTGAATAAATTAAAAAAAAAATCATTTTAAACCTTAAACCAATTCCAAAACCAAAATAAAACATCTATTATATTAAAAAGAATTAAAAAAGAAATTATTTAAATTTTGATTTAAAATTCAAAAACTGGCATGTACCTGAACTCGAGCCACTTTGGGTTTTACCTGAGTCAAGAAGCAAATTCCCCTAGCCTCCCTTCGAGTTGCCTATTATATTATTTTTTTCTGTTTTAAACTTTGCAAAATTTTATTTTTTAAAACTGTTATCACACTCACACATCCCAACTGGAAATTACCCGAGCCATCTACCCCTCTACCTGAGACACTCCCCGAGGCAAATTCTTCTTCCAAACATCTAAACTTCCTAGGCACGCAAATGCACGGTGCACGTGCACAGTCGCACGGCGACGCTCCAGCCACAATGTAACCTCCGACACACCACGATCGACCTTGCTGACCCTCATAACCCTTCAGATGCTATCGATTCGCCGTAGGTAAAATTTTGAGCAACTCACGCGAATACTGGTACCCAATTCGAACAGGCAAAACCACCTCGTCCTGACCATCCCGACTACTAGAAACTCTGAGATTCTGGCCACAGCCTCACCATTCAACCATGCTTCGAACCCCCACCGACCGATCGCCTAGAAGACCTTGTCGACGACGCAATTCCCCCAAATCCAACCTCGACTAAATAAGGTCGTTAAACCCTAAATCCACCTCATTCCAATGCGCTGATCATTTATAAACCCAATTTGTATTTTTCCATTGGCACTTAATGCTCCAGCTATCTTCACTGATGGTCACGATCTCCACTTCATCATGGGTTGTCGGAATTTGATAGAAACAGGTTTTTTGATCATCACGCTACTTCTCGTCACTTACTTAGTCAAAATTTAAAATATCTATATTAGAAATCATGATTTACCAACACGAATTCAAAGATATAATTCAAACCTGAAAATTTACAAATCAAGTTTTCAGCTTGAGTTGATTGTATTGTATTTTTCCTGTTCAAAGTAAAAATAACTTACTGATATTCTTGTAAATATTTTTAAAAATAGTATTTGTCTATTTCAAACAAATCTGTTTCAAAAATCATGGCTTAATATTGTTTATGTGAAGTTGCTTAAATTTATTTAGATTTAGTTAAATATGAACTAAAGAACAGACCTTAAAATATATATCCATAAACATGCATATCATCATTTACATGTAGATATATACTTGCAGGCACGTATCTCAATAACAACAAGCAATCACATCAAGACAATTCACAGATTCAAGTTTTAAATGGTTTGTTTGCTCACTAGTCATGATTGAAGAAAAGTGGCAGGCTTGAACTTCCATGCATTTGAAAATTTGGAAAAAGCTTTGTTTCTTTTGTTTTCAGGTCTTTCATTTGATTTCCAAGTTTAAGCTTTTGCTTTTGTTTTTGAATCCTATTTCTTGGTTTGAATCTTACTTTTTGATTGCTTTTAAATCATGTTAAACTTGGTTGAAGTTGTTTAATAAGATTTCTTTTCTGGTTTGTTATCTGTTTCCAGATTGAAGCTTTTAAATTTTTTGATTTCTTTTCTTCTGATCTCAGATTTTAGTTGAGATGCTTTGAATTCTTTTTTTGGTTTTCAGTTTTAAAGGGAAGATGAAAAGGAAGATTTGGAGGACATTTTTCTCATATTTGAAAATGAAGAAATTTTTTGATGAAATACACACTAGCCTTGTCTTTTTTCTCATTTGATTTTTTATTTACATTAAAATTTTAAAAGAAAACATTTTTCCATTTGTTTATTTCATAACACAATCGCTTAACAATTGTTATTCGTGCTAAAGTTTTATGTACAAGTGTTACAAGTTTATAATTTTATATTTAAATCCCTAATGTAAATTATTTTTAAAATTTTTGTTTTAAACCTTCTAAGCTTTATATTTACAAAACATTTCTTTTCATATTAACATATATTTTATATTTATGCATTTTTATTATCATCTATAGTTTATAGTTTTATAACTTTAAAATAGCATTTCAAAAATTATTGTATGAATTTCAAAATATAACTTTTCAAATTAGAATGCATATATATTTTGAAACATAAGATTTAACTTTTAAATAGTCTTTGGAATTCAAAATAAAATTTCCAAATATGTGTGTGTGTGTGTGTGTGTGTGTATATATATATATAAAAGTCTTTAAACTATAATTTAACTTTAAAAACTTTTTAAAATTATTTATGTCAAAATAAAATCTTTCAAATATCTTTTAAAAATTGAATTTAAAATATAACTTCCAAACCAACATACATTAAAATTTTAGAAAACAACTTTTACTAATTTAAAATATAGAGTTTCAAATCCAATTTATTTTCTACATATTTATTATTTAATTTCAAATTCTATTTTCAATCTTCTTACAAAACACATGTTTTATTTGTTTTTGGAGAAAATCAAACTAATTTACCCATTAATTTCACAATTTAATTTCAAAAATAAAATAAGTTATCAAACTAAATTTGATTCAAAACCGGGATCGTTACAGATCCCCCCCTTAAGAAAATTTCGTCCTCGAAATTTGCTAGACGGGAAGACAGCAAAGAACAGATGAACATATCAAATATATGGTTCACCAGATTAAACTGAATATTTGTTCTGCATTTGGCTTACCAAATCAGAACATCAATAGTAGATATGAGAACAAACTCATTCAATATTACACAAGACGCTCGTGTCACCATATCTACGAATATACGGGGGTATTGATTAGTTCGAAGGGATAACTAACCATTCGTAGAATATATCGAGACCCAAAAGAACAACTAGTTGGATTTAATCTTCCACAATTCTCAAACACTAGATATGGATTCCAAACTCAAGTCGGAACACCCCAAAGTATATATTAACTTGTCCCTCTTTGGACTTTGATACTCACAAGAAGTCACAATATGATTTCAAATTTGGTTTAATCGAAATCGTTTTATCAAAATAATTTAAACTTAACTTTATATTTTATTAACCAATTTATTTCAATTTAAAATTTCAAATTCATTAAAGTTTAAAATGAAAAACTGATAACGAGAATACAAAATAGGAACTTATCTACACGATTCGCAGGGCCATCACCACATCGAAGCTTTTCCCTCGAGCTACCATGAAGCAATCAAAGAACTTTGAAATTGGATGATTAACAAAGGAGATTGATAGAGTAAGTTATTTCCTTGTTGTTGCAGGGTATTGACCATTTATACTGGTACTCCCCTATCCCTATCTCGTCCCCTTCTTGCACTCATACTTAGTATCAGTGGATAGCAAGAGAATTTACTGAGACATACGGACGAACATCTTAGGGATATACTCATTCTAGGGTATACTTCACCCTATCTCTAATGAGTTATCTAACGTATTATACTCCTGAGCTAAAATTTCAACCTTCGGCTCTAATACCAATTGTGACAATCCTGACTCGACCTTCAAAAATCGGCACCGAATACTTTACCAGTATTCAAATGCCGCATATTCAAATGCCGAATTTGGATCGCCAGAGCTTATAACACATTAAGTACAACAACACAGCGAAAGAAAATGAATAATATAATTGATATACAATATTATTTGATATAACACATTTGATACAACTGACTATCAATATATCAAAGATAGATACAAGACAATAACAGAGACAACAGCAGCAGAAATGTCTTCAATGCCAACTCCAAAAAACTCCATCTCTAATCCAAAGCTAGCTCGAACCATCATCATCGATGGCTTAAGCAAGGTCAGTCATCCAAAGACTGAAGAAGATTCCCAAAGAGTGAAAGCAACCGAATCTACACCTACAACTTGACTATCTGAAAAACCCAACTCTAGATTGCCCGTGTGCAAAATTATGGCACTTAGATTTTAGGAAAGGAACAATAAACTCCGGGTCAGTCATGAGGCTGGTGTGAGCAAACAAAACAGTTTTATCTTTATCAAAAGCAAAATAAAATATTTTAAAGAAATTCGCAATGCTTTTTAGAAAATGAAACTGCCATAAGGCCTCCCGCCACACACACAATGCAAGCGCCAACTTGTAGGAGATTTCTCCTTATGACAACCAAAAATGCTTGATACGTGAAAACCATTGGATATTATTATTAGTGCATAGCGCAGAAAACATTTCAAAAGTATAATTTTAATTTTAGTCAGCATACAACCATTATTGTATGCCTACTATAGCTACCATCTAAATAGTGGTGACCCCCATAAGTAAATGACAGGTTATACAACTAAAACCGTAAAGGGCTCGTATTGGATGATTGGATTTCCAACAAACGGTCAGGCAAAGCAACTTCCCACACAAAATGGAACGCCTCCGGAGGGACGTCCCTGAGAACCTAACCGGATCTCTACTACACAAGGCCAGGATACCCTTGCCTGAAAGTAATTGTTGACACGAGCATGCCACCCTCGGTCGTTACCGACCTTTATCCGAGGGCCCACAATCCAACAACCACAGAGTAAAGTATCTGGGCTCCATACCATGATACTACTTTCAAAATCAACATAAGTAAATATCTGGGATCCATGCCATGATATCACTTCTTATCCAGAAGGAAATGGTGATACCCTCAGGGGGAGCTACCCCCAAATAACCTTGTTGCCACGATTCCTATTTCGACCATTACCGGGTTGTGAGGCTCGACGAAGTCACGTCCACAAAGCTAAGCTTTTCAGAAAAGCCATACTTTGATCGACAAATGATTAGCAGCACTTCGTATGCCATATTACCAAATTAGGAATGTATCACTAGTAACCATCAACTTACCTCTGAGCTCATACGTCTCATAGAAGGGTGTTAAGCTAAGAGAATAAATTCTCCGCCACCAAACAGAAATGTATTTGATAGAAACTGGTTTTACATCTCAAAGTGTAATGTCAGACACACATCCATACAAGTCTGTTTCGAGTTCGAAAAGAACTGAAGGCACTTCCAAAGAAGCCCTTGTAAATCCGGGAATTCCCAATCCCGTTCGGACTCCCTATTACATATAGAGATCTCTATACCGACGCGACCCAGTGCAGAGACAATCGACGGGTTATCCTATCGTTCTCGAAAATAATCGGTCTTCACCACCGGTCTTCAAATGCTATCCATAATGTCGTATCATTATTCGGAATGGGTTATATGACACAAGGTCCTCTCCCGGCTAAACCGAATAATGAGCGCAATATTTAAAAACATATGGATATTGGGATCTCGGTTAAGTCACAACTTAAAGTCCAAAACTTTTCTTTCAAATGGTTTAAAAAAATTGCCATTTCCAATCTTTTAAATAAAAAGATTCATTTCACAAAGTTCACCCATTTCTCACAAATATTCTTTCACATCTTTTCAAAACAATTTCCTTTCCAAATTGGATTAACTCATCCAAAGACTCAATTCATGGCTTTCAAAACCATTTCCAGTTCAAATCTTTTATATAAAAGATGCACCCTTTAAAATCCTCTTCGATTCCAAAACAAGGTTTAATAATCTTTCACAAAGGTTCATTCATAGCTTTCAACAAAAAACAATTCACAAATTTCATTTCAAACATGAAACTTTTCAACATAAATTTAAAATCCTTTCTTTATATGGAAGCTATTATAATTTGAAAACAAATAGTTTTCATATCGAAAAAATCCGATTACATTTATGCACGTTAAAGCTCTTCAAGTATAAAGCTTGGTTTAAATTCAAATTCCCCAAAACCATACTTTTAAATTGGTTTAAAACCCATATAAACAAATTTATAACTTGTATAACCTTTTTAAACCATAATTTCCAATATAGAATTCAATTTCAAAATTTTGAATTCAAATTCAAATTATCTAATTTCAAAACTTAATCAAGTTATTCAAAATAACTTTAACTTCAAAACTACTTTTCAAAAGCTTTTCATATTTAACCCAATTCCATTTCCAAAACCATTTGAATTTAAAATTCAAATTTTAAAACCATTTCATAAAATCTATGACTTAACAAATTTCCTCGTGCAATCCATATTTGTGTGTGTAAGGTGTAGTCCAGGGGTTTTACCCAATAGTGCAACAACATCAATCATCACAGTTCAGGCACAACAATTATAGATAAGCGGTATATCTCTATAACGCTTATCTTCCATACACAGATTCACAGATAAATAATATACATTTATCATAGATAAAATAAATTACATTCATTACAGCTTGAATTAAAACAATTCAAATCATAAAGCATCACATAGTAGAGATATCAAATAATTCACAGCATTTCATAGAATATAGTCATCCATAAGTAAGGTTAATTGATCATCTGATTTGTTGAAACCAGATTAACCACTAATTCTGGTTGATTAACATTAATTAATTATAGTTTATGTTAATTAATTATCCTTTAACCATTTATTAATTAACCTTAATTAATGAATTAATCAACCTTAATTATTTAGTTAATTACCATTAATTAATCACGTTAAATTAATTATCCTCTTATTAATTACTTTAATTAATAACCTTAATTACAACGTAATTATCCCTTAATTACACAATTATCGTTTAATTAATTATTCTTAATTAATTATCTTAATTATTGAACCATTAATTAAAATAAATCATCCTGATTAATTATCCCTTAATTAATCATATTAATTAAATTAACCTTTAAGTTAATCACATAATTAATTAATCCTTAATTAATTACCATTAATTAATTATCTTTAATTAACAATCTTTAATTATTAAGTAATTAAACCTTGATTACTTATCATTAATTAATCACCCATTTAAGTAGGTAATTATACTAAAACTAATAAATTAATCTTTAATTTAATAACACCAACTAATCAACCATTGATTAATTACCTTAAGTAATTTAACATCACTTTTAAATTTCATGAATTCACTCAAGACCTTAAGATAAACTCTTTATCCTTATTCAACAACTAATTTCATTCAAGTTTATTTAATAAACTTTTACAATAAACCTTTATAACATGCAATTCAACTTAAACCCTTTAATTTGCTTAAAGCTATTACATTACATCCTTTGAACTTATTTAAAATGAACTTAAATTTTAAATAATAGGTATAGAAAGAAAATACCTTAAATTGAATAAACTAAAAAAATAATCATTTTAAACCTTAAACCAATTCCAAAACCAAAATAAAACATCTATTATATTAAAAAGAATTAAACTGGAAATTATTTAAATTTGCTTTAAAATTCAAAAACTAGCATGTATTTGAACTCGAGCCACTTCGGGTTTTACCCGAGTCAAGAAACAAATTCCCCTAGCCTCCCTTCGAGTTACCTATTATATATTTTTTCTGTTTTAAATTTTGCAAAATTTCAATTTTTAAAAATGTTCTCACACTCACACATCCCAATTTGAAATTACCCGAGCCATCTACCCCTCTACCCGAGACACTCCCCGAGGCAAATTCTTCTTCCAAACAACAAAACTTCCCAGGCACGCAAATGCACGGTGCACGTGCACAGCCGCACGGCGATGCTCCGGCCACCATCGTAACCTACGACACAGCACGATCGACCTCGCTGACCCTCACAACCCTTCATATGCCATCGATTCGCCGTAGGTAAAATTTTAAGAAACTCACGCGAATACTGGAACCCAATTCGAACAGGAAAAACAACCTTTTCCTGACCATCCTGATCCCCAGAAGCTCTGAGATTCTGGCCACATCCTCACCATTCAACCATGCTTCGAACCCCCACCGACCGATCGCCCAGAAAATCTTGTCGACGGCGCAATTCCCCCAAAACCAACGTCGACTAAATAAGGTCGTTAAACTCTAAATCCACTTCATTCCAATGCCCTGATCAATTATAAATCCAATTTGTATTTTTCCATTAACCCTTGATGCTCCAGCTATCTTCACTGATGGTAACGATCTTCACTTCATCATGGGTCGTCGGAATTTGATAAAAACAGGTTTTCTGATCATCACGCTAATTCTCGTCACTTACTTACTTCATAATTTTAATATCTATATTAGAAATCATGATTTACCAACACAAATTCAAAGATACAATTCAACCTTGAAAATTTACAAATCAAGTTTTTGGCTTGAGTTGATTCTGTTGTATTTTTTCTGTTCCCAGTAAAAATAACTTACTGATATTCTTGTAAATATTTTAAAAAAAGTATTTATCTATTTCAAACAAATCTGTTTCAAAAATCATGGCCTAATATTGTTTATGTGAAGATGTTTAAATTTATTTAGATTTAGTTAAACCTGAACTAAAGAACAAAGCTTAACACACACACACACACACACATATATCCAAAGACATGCATATCATCATTTACATGTAGATATATACATGCAGTCATGTATCTCAATAACAACAAGCAATAACATCAAGACAATTCATAGATTCAAGGTTTAAATGGTTAGTTTGCTCACAAGTCATGATTGAAGAACAGTGGCAGACTTGAACTTCCATGCATTTGAAAATTTGGAAAAAACTTTGTTTCTTTTGGTTTCAGGTCTGTTGTTTGATTTCCAGGTTTAAGTTTTTTCTTTTGTTTTTGAATCCTATTTCCTGGTTTGAATCTTACTTTCAGATTGCTTTTAAATCATGTTGAACTTGGTTGAAGTTGTTTAATAAGACTTCTTTTCTGGTTTGCTGTCTGCTTGCAGATTGAATCTTTTAAATTTTTTGATTTCTTTTCTTTTGATCTCAGATTTTAGTTGAGATGCTTCGAATTCTTTTTCTGGTTTTCAGTTTTAAAGGGAAGATGAAAAGGAAGATATGGAGGACATTTTTCTCATATTTGAAAATGAAGAAGAATTTTGATGAAATACACACTATCCTTGTTTGTTTCTCATTTGATGTTTTTGTTTACATTAAAATTTTAAAATAAAACATTCTGCCATTTTTTTATTTCATAACACAATCACTTAACAAGTGTTATTCATGCTAAAAATTTATGTACAAGTGTTACAAGTTTATAATTTTATATTTATATCCCTAATGTAAATTATTTTGTAAATTTTTGTTTTAAACCTTCTTAGCTTTATATTTACAAAATATTTCTTTTCATATTAACATATGTTTTATATTTATGCATTTTTTATTATCTATATTTTATACTTTTATAACTTTCAAATAGCAATTCAAAAATTATTGTATAAATTTCAAAATATAACTTTTCAAATCACAAGGCATATATATTTTGAAACATAAGATTTAACTTTTAAAAAGTCTTTGGAATTCAAAATAAAATTTCCAAATATGTGTGTGTGTATATATATATGTCTTTAAAATATAATTTAACTTTAAACAACTTTTTAAAATTATTTATGTCAAAATAAAATCTTTCAAATATCTTTTAAATTTTGAATGTAAAATATAACTTCCAAACTAATGTACATTAAAATTTTAGAAAACAACTTTTACTAATTTAAAATGTAGAGTTTTAAATTCAATTTATTTTCTACATATTTATTATTGAATTTCAAATTCTATTTTCAATCTTCTTACAAAACACATGTTTTATTTGTTTTCGGATAAACTCAAATTAATTTCACAATTTAATTTCAAAAATTAAATTAATTATCAAATTAAATTTGGTTCAAAATCGGGATCGTTGAATATGCGATCGAGCCCGATCCTCTCTCGTCGCTATATGAACTCGAGAATCGACATTGTTTAAACCGGGTCCTTAAACACTAATTCATCGCCGACCAACTTAATCGATGATCTAAAAATTTATTCGTTATTTTTTTAATCACCTATCCACCAGCCTCCTCCACTATCAATCGCGACATCCCATTTGTCGCCGTTCGTCAGATATTGACGAAAATAGGTTTTCTGTTCAACTCGAAAATCTCAGCCATCTTGGTATTAAAAGTTATGATTTCTTCTTCTAAATTCATACTTTTGAAATATGAATAAAGTTCATATGATCAAAGCTTGAAATTTTCAAAATCAAAAGTTCGACTTGAATTCATTTTTTTACTAATATTCCTGGCTTCCAGCAATCCTACTTATTTATTTTAATTAATAATATTTTAAAAAAAATGTTATATTGATACAAACATATCTTCTTTAGAGATTATAGCTTGAATTCAATTAAATGGGAAGATATGAATTTATTTATAAATTTTGGGTCCTGTTATTTCGAATAGAGAGGATAAATATGTACAGAGGCTCATATCTATACAGGTATATAATATTTACAACATGCAATCATAGCCAATATTCAAATAAACTTATTCACACAATATTCATACTTCAATCATTTATCTCATCAAATCAAGATATAACAATATTAAGGTTAAAAGGGTAGGGTTTGCTGACCTTTTATATTAAAGCAGAGAACAAAGAGCAGAGCCTGGAAAAGCATGTTTGAGCCTGGAACTTGAAATCTTGATCCTGACTTGCTTTCAGGCTTTTGAAATTGAAATCTAGATTTTATCTTTAGTTTTCTTATTTTAAGATTCCAGGTTTGAATACTTTATGAAATGATCTAGAATTGAAACTGCATTTTCTTTTCTTTAACATGATGTTGAATTGTACTCTGTATTTAATCTTTGAGTTGCTCCTTGGTTTTGATTTTAAAGAAAAACTGGAAGTATTTTTTATCTGAGTTTGCTGTTTGATTCAAATTTGTTTTGATTTGATTTTTTTTTCAAATCAGAAACTTGCATTTGATTCTACATTGAATTTTAGTTTTGATTTTCTTTTGTTTGGTTTTAAATTTGCTCCCAGGTTTGAGAAGTTTTAAAATGAAGATGAAGAGAAATGAGTAACCTTGTTTTACTTCTTCAATATATGTTTATAAATTTTTTTGCTACAAATTGGAAAAGATTATCGCCACTTGTTATTATTAAGTTACACTTGTAAGTTTATATCCTACTTATTAAATATTTGTCACAACATGATTTTAAAATTTTTACACTTGTTAAAATTAAGTAAATTTATATTTAAATCCTTTTCTTTATTTTATTTATAAATTATGTTTTAACCCTTTCACCTAATAATATTTCATAAATTTATATATATTATGTTTTTCTTAAATGTTTATATCCTTAACTATATTTATATCTTATTAATTTTAAAAGATACATATGTACATATATGTTATTGTTAACTTAAGTATTATGTTTACGAATGTGTATATATATTTATCTTTAACTATGTTTATATTTTAAACACTTTAAGTAATATTTTAAAAATAACTTTATATTATATTTCCTATTTAAATAAATACATTTTCTTTATTAATTATTTATATAATTTTCTAAAGAAAAGGGTTTTAAAATTTAATTATAAATAAAAAATATATAAGAATTTAATTCTTAATTAGCTTTCGAAAAATTTATTATATCAAATTCAAAATATCAAAATGCATATTTAATATAATTAGTAAACAAATTTTCTGTTAATTTTAAAATGTAAATTTAAAATTCAATTTATTCTCTAAGATTTTTATTATTGAATTTCCAATTAAAAATTCTATTTAAAAAAATGATATTTGTATACATTTATATTAATAAACAAATAAATATCTATTTAATTTGGAAAATACCAAATTAATTCACAATTTAATTTCAAAAATTAAATTAATTATCAATTTAAATTTGAATCAAAACCGCGACAGTTACAGATTCCCCCCTAGGAAAATTTCGTCCTCGAAATTTGCCAGACAGGGAGACAAACAAAAGATGGATACAAAAAGATAGAGAATCGACTCATCAATCAACCTGAATATCTATTCTGCATTTGGCTTACCAAATAAGAATATCATCAATAACTATGAGAACAAACTCGTACGATATTTTACCAAACACCCGGGTCACCCAGATCAACGAAATATACAGGGGTATTGCTTAGTTCGAAGGACTAACTAACCGTTCGTAGAATATATCTTGACCCAAACAATAGATAAATGGATTTAATCTTCCATAATTTTCAAACACTATGTATGGATTCCAAACTCAGGTTGGAATACTCCAATGTTTACACCGGATTGTCCCTCTTCGAACTTTGATTCTCATAAGAAATTACAATAGAATTTCAAGTTTAGTTTTAATCGAAATCGTTTCATTGATGAAATCAAATTTAACTTCATATTTTAGTTAACCAAGTTATTTCAATTTAAAATTTCCAATTTATTAAAGTTAACAATGATAGGAATCGATGAAGAGAATACGAAATAGGAACTTATCAACAACGATTCGCAGGGCCATCATCACATTAAAGCTCCTCCCTCAATCTGCCATGAAGCCATCAAAGAATTTGAATTTGAATGATGATCAAAATAGATTTATAGAGAAAAGATTGTTTCCCTGTTGTTGCAGGGTATCGACCATTTGTAGTTGTACTCCCATGTCCCCTATCTCGTCCTCTTCTTGCACTCATACTTACTGTCAATGGATAGTTAGAGAATTTACTGAGGCACACAGACGGATATCTTAGGGATATACTCATTCTCGGGTATTCTTCACCCTATATCTAATGAGTTACCTAATGTGTTATACTCTAAAAGCTAAAGTTCAACCTTTAGCTCTGATACCAAATGTCGCGACCCGAAATCCGGTGTCCGAAAATCGACATCCGTACTTCACTCGTATTCGAATGCCGCAGATTCAAACATCGAACTCTAGTTCGGATATAGCTTATAACACATTAAGTAAAACAACACAGCGGAAGAAAATGAATAATATCATTGATACACAATATTCAATACAATAGTGATACAACAGATCCATAAATATCAGAGCATAATACAACAGCGGAAAGATTGCACCAACAACAAAGGCTTCAAAAAGATCCAATGTCCATATTGCAACTCCATCTCTAATGCTCCAAAACCAAAAAGCTCAACTCAAAAGATTTGAAGACTCCCGTCCGATAAGCTTGAAACCGACATCAAGTTGACTTAAGCAAGGTCAGTCATGTTTGAACAAATGCTATCGCTGAATCCAAAGGTTGGATGCAATCGAATTATATACCTATTATTTGATTATCTGAAAAATCCAACTCTAGACTACCCGTGTGGAAAATTGTAGGCACCCAGAGTTTAGAAAGGGAACAATAAACTCCGGGTCAGTCATGGGACTGGTATGAGCAAACAAAAACAGTTCTTTAAAAAGAAATTTGTAGTGCTTTTTGGAAAATGAAACTGCCATAAGGCCTCCCGCCACACACACAATGCAAGTGCACACTTGGAGGAGATTTCTCCTTATGACAATTAAAAATGCTTGATACGCGAAAGTCCATTTTGATATTATTATTAGTGCATAGTGCAAAAAACCTTTCGAAAGTATAATATTAATCTTAGCCAGCATACAACCATTATTGTATGCCTACTATAGCTACCATGTTCAATAGCAGGTTACCACCACATTCCATGGCAGCTTATACAAATAAAACCGTACAGGGCATGTATTGTTTCTTTGGATTTCTAACAAATGGTCAGGCTAAGGAACTTCCTTAAAAAATGGGACGCCTTTGGAGGGACACCCCCAAGAACCAAATCGGATCTCTGCTAACACAAGGCCAGGTTACCTCTGTGACTAGGTAACACCTACAAGTAAGCCATCCCCAGTCGTTACGCGCATTTATCCCAGGATTCACCAACAAATAGCAACGATCACACGGTTAAATATCTGAGCTCCATACCATGATACCAGTTTTTATCCAGAAGGAAATGGATATACCCTAGGGGTGCGAACCCTAAAATCCTTGCCGCAACATTCCTGTTTCGACCATTTTCGGGCTGTGAGGTTGGACGAAGTCCCGTCCACAAAGCTACGCTTTTCACAAAAGCCATGCTTCGATCAACACATGATCAGTAGCACTTCGTATGCCACATTACAAAATTGGGAATGTATCACTAGTAACCATCAACAACATAACCTCTGAGCTCGTACGTCTTAGAGAAGGGTGTTAAGCTAGGAGAATAATTCTCCACCACCAAACAGAAATGTGTTTGATAGAACCAGCTTTACATCTCAAAGTATAATGTCAGACACACATCCATACAAGTCTGTTCCGGGTTCGAACAGAACCGAAGGCACTTCCAAAGAAGCCCTTGCAATCTGGATATTCACAATCCCAATCGGACTCCCCATCACATATGGAGAACACTATACCGGCGTGACTCAATGCAGAGATATTCGACGAGTAATCATTTCGTTCTCGAAAATACCTTGTCTTCACCACCGGTCTTCAAATGCTATCCATCACGTTGTATCATTATTCAAAATGAGTTATATAACATAAAGTCCTCTCTCGGCTAAACCGAATAATGAGCGCAATATTTTAAAACCATATGGATAATGGAAACTTAGTTAAGTCACAATTTAAAACCCAAAAAAATTTCTTCAAGTGGTTTAAACAAATTAACATTTTCAAATCTTTAAACAAAAAAGATTCCCTTCACAAAGTTCGCCAATCTTTCACAAAGATTCATTCACAACTTTCAAAACAATTTTCTTTCCAAATTGGAATAACTCATCCAATCATTAAATCAAAGACTAAATTCATAGCTTTCAAAACCATTTCCAAAGGTTCATTCAAAACTTTCAAACAATTTCATTTCAAACTTGAAATCCTTTCAACACAAATTGGAAATCCTTTCTTTATATGAAAGCTACTATTATTTAGAAAACAAGGGTTTTCGTTTTTGGAAAAGTCTGATCAAATATGCACAAATTATATTCTTTAAAGTATAATCTTGGATTAAATATAAATTTCCAAAATAATGCACTTAAAATGGTTTTAAACCCATATAAATACATTATATAACTTGTATAACCTTTTTAAACCAAAATTCTCAAACATAGAATTCAATTTCAAATCTTGAATTCAAACTCAAATCAAACTATTTCAGTTTCCAAAACTTTATCAAGTTATTCAAATTAACTTTTATCTTTTATACTCCTTTTCAAAAGCTTTTCATATTTAATCCAATTCCATTTCCAAAACCATTTGGATTCAATTTGAAACCCTTTCATTAAATTCAAATATCTGTGACTTAACCAATTTCCTCGTGCAATCCATATTTGCGTGTGTATGGTGTATAGTCCAGGGGTTTTACACAATAGTGCAACATCATCAATCATCACAGATTCAAGCACAGCAATATCGATAAGCGGTATAATCTATAACGCTTATCTTCCATTCATAGATTCACAAATAAATAATATACATTCATCGCAGATAAATAAATTACATTCATCACAGCTCAAATCAAAACAGAGCATCACACATCAGGGATATCAAACAATTCAACACTCAATAGAATCCAAATATCCATAAGTAAGATCAATTAATTATCTGATTAATTTAAACCAGATTTATTAGTTATGAATAAATTACAAATCCTGATTAATTAACATTAATTAATTACAAATCATCTTAATTAATTAATCTTTAAATCATTTATTAATTTTATTTATAAATTAATCAATCTTTAATTATTAATTAATCAACCTTAATTAATAAATAAATCAACCTTTAACCATAAAAAGATTATCCTTTAATTATTTAATTTTTCTTTAATTAATTGTACTTAATTAATTAATCACTAATCACTTGATTAATCAATTTTAAATCATAAATTAATTATTCTTAATCATAAATTATTTAATCCTCAGTTGTAAATTAATTATCCCTTAACCATTTAATTAATTAATCTTTAATCAATAATTAATTAGTCTTAATTATGTAGTTAAAAATCCTTAATTATGAAGTTAATTAATCTTAATTCATTCCTTAATTGATAAATCTTAATTATTAATTATATAAACCTTTAATGAATCACATAATTAAATTAATCACCTTGATTAATTTATCTTTAAGTAACTACATAATTAATCCTTTTAATTACATTGGGTAATTATCTTTCTAAATTACTTTCATTAAGCAATTACCATTTAATTGCTTTTATTCAAATAATAAATCTTTAATCACTTAAGACTTAAATTAATTAAAAGATAATCCATTTATCTTAATAAATTACTTTAATTATCATTAAAAACCTTTATTTAATAAACCTAGTAATTTATTATCATTAACAAATAAACTCACTCAAATTTTAAAGTTAATTAACAATTAAAACATTTTTTAATTAACTTTTTAATAGCTTTAAGTTTATTCAAAATAAACTTTAAAATAAGGGTTATACATATGTGTAAAACATTTTAAACTAAATCAATTTAAAATAATTTTATTTAAAAACCTTTTTAACCAACTCAAATCTCGGATAAACATTTAACATTACAAAAGAATTGGTTTTAACCACAATTGTTTCAAAATAAAACTTAATTTGTTTTAAAGTTGAAAAAATGTTTTTATATAAAATTTCAGAGCCGAGCCATTTCTCGATTTTCCCGAGCACAGCTTCGAGTCTTCCCTCATTTCCCTTGGTTTTGAGTCGATCTCTCACTTTCACGTGCTTGAACTCGAGAATTCCTTTCTTCCCAAAACTAATGTCATCTCCAGATACACAGCTTCATGCGTGCACGTGCACTGGCGAACGATGTCGCTTCGATCAACAATACCACCTCCAGTACGTCTGCGACGATCCATACAACAGCTTCCACGTTCGACGAAAACAACAGCAAACCGAAATTTATCTATTCGACCAACCTTATAGAAATAAATCTAATGACTAAATTGCCTCGCCTCATCGATCTAGTCCCTCAGAGCCAACGTCGAAGAACACACACCATCGCTAGAGTCCCCTGCATCAACTCCCCCTTATGCGATCGAGCCCGATCCTCTCTCGTCGCCATATGAACTCAAGAATCGACATTGTTTAAACTGGGTCCTTAAACCCTAATTCATCGCCGACCAACTTGATCGACGATCTAAAAAATCGTTCATTACTTTTCTGATAATCACCTATCCACCAGCCACCTCTACTATCAATCATGACATCCCATTCGTCGTCATTCATTAGATATTGACGAAAATAGGTTTTCTGTTCAACTCGAAAAATCTCAGCCATCCCAATATTAAAAATTATGATTTATTTTTCTAAATTCATAATTTTGAAATAAGAATAAGTTCATGTGATCAAAGCTTAAAATTTTCAAAATCAAATCTTCGACTTGAATTCATTTTTTTACCGATATTCTTGGCTTCCAGCATTCCTACTTATTTATTTTAATTAATAATATTTAAAAAAATATGTTACGTTGATGCGAACATATCTTCTTTAGAGATTATAATTTGAATTCAATTAAATGGGAAGATATGAATTTATTTATAAATTTTGGGTCTTGTTATTTTGAACAGTGAGGATAAATATGTATAGAAGCTCATATATATACAGGTATATAATATTTACAACATGTAATCACAGCCAATATTCAAATAAACATATTCACACAATATTCATACTTCAATCATTTATCTCATGAAATCAAGATATAACTATATTAAGGTTAAAAGGGTAGGGTTTGCTCACCTTTTATAGTGAAGCAGTGAACAAAGAGCAGAGGCCTGGAAAAAAACATTTGAGCTTGGAACTTGAAATCTTGATCCTGACTTGCTTTCAGGCTTTTGAAATTGAAATCTGGATTTTATCTTTGTTTTACTTGTTTTAAGATTCCAGGTTTGAATACTCTATGAAATGATCTGGAATTGAAACCGCATTTTCTTTTCTTTAACTTGATGTTGAACTGTACTTTGTATTTAATCTTTGAGTTGCTCCTTGGTTTTGATTTTAAGGAAAAAGTGGAAGTATTTTTTATCTGAGTTTGCTGTTTGATTCAGATTTTTTATCTGATTTTTTTCCAAATCAGAAACTTGCATTTGATTCTTTGTTGAATTGCAGTTATGAGTTTCTTTTGTTTGGTTTTGAATTTGCTTCCAGTTTAAGAAGTTTTAAAATGAAGATGAAGAGAAATGAGTAACCTGGTTTTACTTCTTTAATATATGTTTATAATTTTTTTTTACTACAAATTGAAAAAGATTAATGCCACTTGTTATTATTAAGTTACACTTTTAAGTTTATATCCTACTTATTAGACATTTGTCACAACATGTTTACACTTGTTAAAATTAAGTAAATTTATATTTAAATCCCTTTCTTTATTTTATTTATAAATTATGTTTTAACCCTTTCACTTGTTAATACTTCATAAATTTATATATTATGTTTTTCTTAAATGTTTATATCCTTAACTATATTTATATCTTATTAATTTTAAAAGGTACATAAGTACATACATGTTTTTATTAACTTAAGTATTATGTTTACGAATGTGTACATATATATTTATCTTTAACTATGTTTATATTTTAAGCACTTTAAATATGATTTTAAATATAACCTTATATTATATTTCCTATTTAAATAAATACTTTTTCTTTATTAATCATTTATATAATTTTCTAAAGAAAAGGGTTTTAAATTTTAATTATGCACAAAAATATATATAAGAATTTAATTCTTAATTAGCTTTTGAGAAATTTATTATATCAAATTCAAAATATCAAAATGCATATTTAATATAAGTAGAAAACAAATTTTTTATCAATTTCAAAATGTAAATTTTAAATTCAACTTATTCTCTAAGATTCAATTAAAATTCTATTTAAAAAAATCATAATTATATACATTTATATTGATAAACAAATAAATATCTATTTAATTTGGAAAATACCAAATTAATTCATAATTTAATTTCAAAAATTATATTAATTACCAATTTAAATTTGAATCAAAACTGGGATCGTTACAATTCGCTTGGATGCATTCTGACATGTATGGGATCTCGTTGGACATTGCAAGCCACATCCTGAATATTGACCCGTGGTGTATCCCGGTCAAGCAGAAAAGGCATGGTATGGATCTAGAGAGATCTGCCACCCTTAAAGAAGAGGTTGATAAGTTGAAATCGAATGGGTTTATCTGAGATGCCTTATACCCGGAGTGGGTATCCAATCCCGTACTTGTTCGAAAGCCGAATAGGAAATGGAGGACGTGTGTTGATTACTCTGACTTGAACAAAGCTTACCTGAAAGACAGTTTTCCACTTTCTCGAATTGATCAGCTTGTAGATTCAATGGTTGGGCAAGAGTTGTTATCTCTTAAGGGTGCTTATTCCAGTTACAACCAGATGCCCATGCACTTGCCCAACAAGAGCATACCAGCTTTGTGATCGATCTAGGACTCTACTGCTACAATATCTTGCCTTTTGGACTCAAGAATGCCGAGGCAACATACCAACGAATAATCAATCGAATGTTTGCCCACCAGTTCGGAAAGACCATGGATGTATATGTGGACGACATGCTGGTGAAGTCACGATTCTCCACTGATCATGTTAGAAACCTGGAATTAATGTTTAGCATCCTTCGAGAATATAGGTAGAACTCAATCCATTGAAATGTCACTTCGGAGTCGCATCCGGAAAATTCCTTGGGTTCAACGTCAACGCTCGAGGAATCGAAGAAAATCCCAAAAAGATCTGGGTAATCAGAAATTTTAAACTCCGAGAATCATAAAGCAAGTCCAAAGCCTCAATAGGAAGGTAGCAGCATTAAGCAGGTTCACTTCAAAATCCACCAACAAGTGCATTTCCTTCTTCGATATGATCCGAAAAGAGAGAGGAAAATTTGAGTGGACCACTGAGCATGAAGGCGCATTTCGAGCACGGATTTAACATCTCTTCACACCATTAATTTTGTCGAAGCCCATATATCAAGAGCAATTACACCTTTACGTGGCGGTATCAGAAAACGCAAACAGTGCTGCCTTAGTTCGGAAAGAAGACCGAGTGCAGAAACCTATGATGTCCTGAAAATTTAGGCAATATTTATGTAATAAATTCCATTAATAAGTATTTTAAAATGTGAAATGTTGATTTAATAATCTAATTCAAACAGAAATTTTCTTTTGAAGACTAATAATTATTTAGTTTGACAAATGATATTCTTTTCAAAGTTTATAATAATGATAATTTTATATTTGGGAATTTTATTCTTTTCAAAAGTTAAAAATATTTAAATGATAAAATTATCTTTCTAAGCTTATTTAAAGAATAATTTATTTATAATGTATAATTGTGTATGCATTGTAAATAGAGGATTTGATTTTAATTTAAATTTAATAAGTATATTTTCAAATGTATATATATGTATATGAATAAAGTATGAATTGGTTAATTTGATTTGAAAACTTTTCATAAGTTTGTTTTAAAAATCTTTCTTATATCTTCAAAAGCAATTAAACTAAAATATTATTTTGTTTAAAAAAATATAAAGCTCTAAATTATATTTTATATTAAAAGTTTATTTTGTTTTATTTTGAAAATTGCTTTGAAATAAACTTAGTTTATTTATATTAGAGTATAATATTTTGGTTTGAAAACTTTGGAATAAAATTGAATTCAACATTTTTTTTTCTTTTTAAAATTTTCTCTTTTGAAAATTTAGTTTTAAAAATACTATTTTAAAATATTCAAATAAACATTTAAAATATGTAATTTTATAAAGGTAATTTATATATAAACATTTAAAGGCTAAATGTAAATGAACATTTAAAACATGATAACATAAATTAGAAATGGGTATAAAAACATTTATAAAATTAAAGAAATTTATTTTATTATTAAAATGAACATGTGTAAGATATTTATACTTAAAGAAGACACTTGTAAATTAATATACATCATTATGTAGCAAGTGGCATTGTTTTATAAAACATTTTATTTAAAAAATTTATTAAGCAGAAAACTTAAAAATTCATTTAGTTAAAAACATTCTCTTCAAAAAGAAATCTGAAATCAGATTGGTAAGAAGGATTTCAAAACCCAAATTCTAACTCATGTTCGAAACCAAATACAATATGAAAATCTGCAAAACAATCTACTCAAATTTGCAAATCTGCAATTTTATTTCTAGTTTCAACTTCTAAGTGAAGATCAAATACAACTCTAGGAAAAGAAAGAATAGAAGTCAGCTGCTAAAATTCAGTTCAACTGCAAGCTAGTAATTTAGTATTCAAAAATGGAAGTAAACTCATCAGATTAATCAACAAGTTCAACAAGAAAATTAAATTCAAAAAAAAGCTAGATTCAAAACTCCATATTCAAATCCAGAGGAAAACTGTTCCAAGAAGAACAATGTTCTCTGCTCTGCAATATGCTGAGTAAATTACTATTTAAAAATAGTTTACAAATCAGTGATGAAATCTGTTGCATGTATAGGAATATAGTTTATAATGCTTGCTTGATTTTAATTGTGTGAATAAAAACATAGTATGTCCGTAAAATGGTCCCTGTCATTTTCATTTGTACTCTGTGTTAGTGACAGGTCCACTTTCATCATTTAAAAATTTATATCTCAATGGATAATCAAAATTAGAAATTGATTACTAAAAGTAAAATGTTAAACACATTGTATTCTTGTTTTTAAAAATAATCACAAGTGAATGAATTTAAATAATACTTTGTAAAATTCAAGAATACAATGGAATTCATAAAATGGGTAAATTACAAATGTGGTGATTTTCAAATTCACTTATACAGTCTGAATTGCTTTTGAAAACTAGGAATTTTAAAGGCTCAAACATAATTTTTAAGTTAGAATTTGAGGAGATCTTTGGTGTTGAGCAATTTTGGGTATTTTGGCTACCCACGATGAATGGCATCGATTGGAGCATCGAGCTTTGGCTCGAAGGAGGGCGGAGTATGGTAGAGTAAGGGAAAAATACTCATTTAATTTTGCGGTTGACGAGGTGATGGCGAATCGATGTAGTAGGGTTTTAGGACCTGTGTACGTTGCCTTTGTTCTCCGGGGTATTGCTGCATCACCAAAACGGCGAAGTTCATCGGACTGGTGGTAAAGGCTTCAGGGATGGTCGAAGTACGTTGGGCCGTGGTTACACTTCGTCGGGTGGTCAGCAGCGTATGATCGAGTTGGATTTTGGTTGATCTGTGAGTTCCAGGTAAGGGCGATATAGCTTATTTTCGAGTTTAGGCTTCGTGGTGATTTTGGGTGGTCGGAATCGTCTCAGGGGCGGCTCAGCGACGTGTTGGTGATGGCGTCGATGGTCAGAGATTGGTGGCGGCAGCGTACATGTGCACGCGTGTACCAGTGATTCTGGTCTGGGTTTTTATGGTTTTGGGGAAGAACGTTATGGCCAGGGGATTTGCGTGTTTTATCTCGTGTTCGACACGAGGAAGATGAAGTGGAGAGTTTGGATTTTTGCTGCTTCAAGTTTTCATGAGGATTGACTCGAGCCTGCCTTGGAAATTTGTTGATTGAGCAGTTGTTTTGTTTCCAGCATTTTAATTTGTTCAGGTTTTTAACTTTTATGATTTCAAATTTTAAGGGCAAAGCAAGTTTAAATAAAGATTTAGCCTATTTTAAAATGTATAAAATATTTAGGTTCAGAAAATAATGTTTAAACAAATATAAGTTTTCAAGTTTGAATTTTTAAGTTTAAAACTTTGTTTTAAATAGTTTTGATATATTAAAACTTAAACAAAACTTTGTAATTAGTCCATAATGTTTTCAAAACAAATAATTGTTTAAATTTCAATATGATTAAGGTAAAAGGGTATTTAACTTTAATAAGTTAAAGATGATTTTGTATAAACCAAATCCAAGTTTTAAATTTAATTTAATGTAAAATGAAAGTTACGGGTTAATTGCAATAAATGATTTATCTTAATCATGTTTTATTAACTAAAGAAATTAAAGTATAATTACTTAATTAACTAGAATGGTTAATTTGGGAAATTAAATTAAGACAAATTAATTTGTGAAATTAATTGACTATAATTAGTTTCTTAATTAAAAATTGATTTATCAAAGTTAATTAATTAAGAAATAATTAAGTAATAAGTAATAAAGAGGTTAATTACTTAATGTTAAGAAGATTATTAAAGGTAATTAGTTAATAAAGTAATTTAAGTAATTAATCGCTCAGTGTAATTAATTAAGTTACTATGGTAGTTTTAGATAATTAATTAAGTTTAATTATTTAAGAGGATTACTTAATGATGGGATTAAGTATAATTACTTAAGCTAATTAATGGAGCATAATTGATTTGGGAAGTAATAAATGATAATTACTGGAATGTAATTAGTGAGAGATGATTTATAATGAAGTAATTTGGGTAACTACTTTTGTAATTAATCAAGGGATTAATTAATGAAGATGATTAATTATGGGATAATTAAATTATTATGAGTAATTAAGGATAGTTAATTACTAGATTGATATTAATCAAGGGTGATTAATAATTGTATTTTAAATTTAGATTAATTACTGAATGTAATTAATTTTAAATTAAGTAATTGATTTAAATATAAATTAGAGATCATTAATTAATATAATTAATGATGTAATTAAGAATTGTTTAATTAAGGAATAATTAATAATTAAGTGATTAATTAATGTAATTAATTAAGGATAAATGTAATTAATTATAGTTAATTAATAAATGAAGTAATTAAATGTTAATTACTTATGATTAAGGTTAATTAATTTGTGAAATTAATTAAATACTAATTACTTATTGTAATTAGAATGATTAATCATAGGTGTTTAATCAAGTTGAATACTTAGAGAATGATTAATTAACTAGGTTAATTAATTAATGGATATATAAGCAGGATTTATAGATATGGTAATTAATTTAATTCATTTTAAATTAATTAAAGATAAAAGTAATTAATTTAATTCATTTTAAATTAATTATAAATGGTGGTTAATAAATCATTGCTTATGGATGATATTGATATTTCATTAGATGGTTGTGATCTCAGTAATGAGATGAGTAGTATCTGTTTGCACCAAAATTGGGCACAACACTCGTCAGAAGTTTTTGAAGAGATAATAAATGAAGAGCGCAAATTAAAACAGAGGATTATCTAACAAAAACTCCAAATAGCATGTAAATAAACGCGTAGACAAGCAATTTATAGTGGTTCGGCGTATTGCCTACGTCCACTGTGAAGTTTTTATACTTTTATTAACTTTCTTTCGATGATTACAAGTCAGTACAGCAAACAACAGTGAATTACAGTCAGGAATTCGAATTTAACAGCAAGTTTATGATATCAAATGATGGAGATCTCAATCCGGCAGAGTCTGGATGCTTCAGAAATCAAAAGTCCCTTTTCTGTTGGCCCTAGGGCTCTATTTATAGGCGTAGGCTGCTGATATTTCGCTGAAAACTCGGGAGACCATTTCTGGCACGTGATGGGGCCCACACGCACGGCCTCGGGAAGTTTGGGCCCACTTTGGCATCGGTTCAAACTCCATTCGAACCGATCAAGAATTCATCCACTCGAGGTGAAATTTGGCGTGGACATTCTTCAACATGTATGCAAGCTTCTGTGAAAATTTCATGGCATTTGGATCAGTAGATTGGGAGATATGATGGATTCGAAATGGGGTTCATTGCATGGCTGTTTGGTTCGAAACCATGCTTTCGAACCGATGGTTTCGAATCCATCACGGCATGTGTCTTCGTGGTGGCGTGGAGCGCAAACTTCGAACCAACCCGGTCTTCACTCCGAGTTGACCGCTTCGATTCCATAAATCTCGGCGAATTCGAACCGATGGAAGACACGTCATCTTGGTTGGTTGACCCAGTGGATACGAATGAGGCTACACAGGATGGGTTCGAACTTGGCATCACGGATGGTTTCGAACGAGGTTCCATGTTTGGATTCGAACAACGTCTTATGATGGAATCGAACAAGTATGCTTGTTTGGAGTCGAACAAGGCTTTGTGGTGGGTTCGAAACAGCTACTCTCCGATGGATTCGAGGCCCATTGTTATGAACTTGGTAGATTCGAACCTGATGGGTTCGAAGGTGATGGGTTCGAAGGTGATGGCTTCGAAGCTGATCGGTTCGAATCTCAAGCCCTTTTCTTTCAAGTTGAATCGATCATAATTTGAGCGTATGAACTCGGATTGACTTGAAACTTGAGACGTTGATTCCTATGGTCTTTCTCGCCATGTCCTATCAATTGTGGCTCAATCTGGACTTGGACAAAATTCAGTGATATCCATAGCGAGACGAAGTATGGCCAGTCTCCGAGACGAACCGTTCTCCGTTTCTGATCGATCTTTTGGTATCGCGGCTTTGCCAAAAAGCGGGATAACATTTTGCCCCCCAAAGTACGTCTTGTGGGAACATGACGTGTTTGAACAGCTGCAATTTTCTTGAACAATCATTGCTCTTTCTTTTTTCTGTTGTAACTCCTATGCTGTATTGTTGTAACCTTGTGTTGACATGATTGATTGCTGTATAATAGTGCTTAGCCGTTGGCTGTTGCATTTGTAACAGGACGAGTGTTTGATCCCTGTAAATGTTTAAAATCGATTGTTAGTTTTGTTTGCTATTGAACTTCGTATCGATTCTCTCCTGAACCGATTTTGAAATTTGAATTGAGACAACGCTTGAGGGTTGTTTTGGAAGGTTCCTTTGTATCGATCCTCTCTTGAACCGATGCAGAAGGTTGAAGGAAACGACTCTGCGTTGCGTAATTGTGACATTTCGAACCGATGGGTGCGAGCTCCGATGGATTCGAAGTCAACATTCATATGGGCGGAGTGCGCCTATGCAATGGTGGGTTTGAAACTGATCTTCGAATCGATGACTTGGATGGGTACGAAACTCTCGTTCGCGACAGTGGGCCGTGTGCTTCACACCGATAGAGCCTCAAACGTATGGGTTCGAAAGTAGATTTCGAACCGGTTCTGCATTCCGACCCGTTGTAATCGGTCGAGTTTACCGGAACGCGAATCGACCCGGTCATCTCCAACCCCCCATATAAATAGCAAGGACCTTGGCACTTTTCACTTTTTACTTTTTTACTTTTCTACTGTTTCTGCATCATCTCGAAGCTTCAGAGAGGAAGGCACTGTGCTTCGTATTCGAATCATTTGAGATCCAAATCTTCAATCCTTCAAACCAATCATCCAAACTAGGTAACTGACCTCGAATCTACACGGCAAAGCTACCTCGAACTCATCACTCCTTCACCGATCGGCCTTTCTTGGGATTTGGTAAACCCAGATCTGGCTTTTGGAGGAATTTCAAATCGATTCAGAGACTCGTGTACGAATCGATGAGGGGGCAGCATCATTCCCTTTCAGATTTTGAATCGATCCTTGTGATTTCCCTTGGAGGGGGCGCAGTTCGCACCAAGTTAACCATGGTGTTGAGTCGTATCGGCGCACAATGACCAATACGAGAATCAGCCGTTGATTGGTCCGAGGCTTTCAACTTCACATCGATACGAAACATTCCTTTACGACCGATACGAAAGGTATCGATTCGAACTCGATCGATGTTAAGTTGAGGCTTTCCTGATCGGTACGAACTAATTAATCAAGGATCGATTCGAAGTTATCCCCCACTGATCGATTCGAACTCGGCGCCTGACTATCGATTCGAAGCTCGCTCCTTTGGATTGATTCGAAGTGGTACGGTGATGGGTTCGAACAGGTCACTTGTGATCGGTTCGAAACTCCATATAGTGGATATTAAAGTTTGATATTTTCTGAGCATAATTTCGACGAGCTTCACTCCTGCATATTTGGACATGTTAAACTACATACTTGACCACCTTTCGAAGCTCGTTGACGGAACAATAACAATTTTTATTCGAATCAATTTTCCTTATGTGAAGGGTTTTGCGATGACGGTTAGCACAACCGGGCTTTGTAGCTTTGTCGTTTGCGTGTTTCCTTTAATTCTGCGATATCCATCCAAGTAATGCACAGCACCGCACAACACACATTCATACACTATACACTGGGGAATTCACGGGCCACTTGTCATCTAATGATGGTTTCTCATGAGTTAGTCAGTTATGGAGCCTTCGAGTTCGCATCAGCAGGAAACCCCACAAGATACTCAGAGTATAGTTCTTTCGAGGTTAGAGGTCCCGGACATTGATCCTGAAATTATCGGCCCAGCGCCGGATGAACTTCCCAACGCGTCATTCATTGCTAATCCATCAGATTCCGTCCCATCTCATATTTCTGAAGATATGCTGGGGAGGATATGCCTGAGGCATGGTTTGTCACTAGACGATGTGTTACTACCGCGACAGACCACACAATCCGCCGGAGGGGTATACCACATTCAATCGCCATGCGTGCGCGGCTGGGACGCTTCCTCCGTTCAATGAATATATAAGAGAAGTGCTATCTTTTTTGGGAATCGCGCCATCCCAACTTCATCCGAACGGGTATGCTTCGGTGAACAGCCTGTTCATCGTCTTTATGGAATATCTTCATAGACCACCGGCCCCGACTGAAATTAGATACTTGTTTAACTTCAAAACTCGAAACGATTACCCATCTTTTACATTCTTGGAGGCAGTACGGAATTGTCAAGTGGTCACCGGGTCCTGGACTAGGTTAAGCTATTACAGGACGGAATGGTTCTACGTCAGATGTCCTCCGGGCTTCGCCAGGCGATGGTTATTTAGACATGAGTATAGTTGAATTTCCAAACAATTACTAAGGCGATTGCAGTCGGAGTGTGACTTATATATTTTTCTTCTGTACAGCGATGATCCAGCGTCCCGACGGTGAAAACTTTAAGGAGATAGTACGAGTGCTCCAAGAGATCCCGAGCGTCGACAGGGATATCGACGTGTTATTGACGGATAGGAATCTCCGGGCCTGTGGATTAATCGAACGATGGCAGAGTATAATATTCGACGGGGTGCAAAGAATCATTCCGAAGAAACATGCCAAGCACAAGAAGCCCAAAGTCATTGTAGCCGAGGAAGTTGATTCTGAAAGAACTCACACTGACGACGAGCCATTGTTGGAGCCTACAGACGTGGCCCAAGATGTTGAAGAGCAAAGAAAAGGCAAGGCGGCCGTCGTCACATCAACTAAGAAGGGGAGATGGAAGTCGGTCGTCACAGCCCGATCCTCCCCCGGAGTTAGAATTTCCGAGATGTCTCCTCCGCGAACCGAAAGTCTTTACGAAGGGCTTATCGACCTTCCAATCCCAGATGATGTGTCTTTTCAGCATGACGCCGGGTTGGAGGAGTTTCATCGTACTCTTGAATTGAGCGAGCCTTTTATTACTAGCTCAGTCGACACTTCGGGTTGGTCGGGGGAAATGCATATTCATACACATTTCACGACACTACATAGTCCTGAGTCTTAGGTCATCGGTTTCGAGAAACCACTAACTATGTTCTCCTCTTTGCCTTGTAGGTACCATGTCCAGGCGCGGTTCGATGCTAGGGAGTCTGCGACATGCTCGAAAACCATCATATCGCGACTCGCGCAGACGGGAAGGAGATAGGGACCATGATCAGGAATACTCTGGATATTCGAGCCGTGAAAGATATGACACAGATAGGGGTTATAGGCGTCGATCCTGATCGCGTACTCCTCCTCCTCCCTGAGATCCCGTACAACCTCCGGCCCATGTTTCTCGCTCCTCTGAGCCTTCACGTCATACGTCCACTTCCCAATCTTCCAGGCACGAATTTCACTGTTCCAGAAGCGAGGCATCGACCGCCGTAGTTGCGGAACAGCCTCCTGTGGGAATTTCGGGTGAAGGGGCGCTCAGGCTTGCTCAGTTGAAAAAAGACTTCCCAACTATTTGCTTCGACAACTACATTTTTCCCCCACACTTGAAAAGAATCCTTCCGTCGGCGGAGCAGGTGGTGCATGACTATGTGCACGACTTCTATGCTCAGTATAAAGTATGGTTTAAAGCAGCGGAGAAGGCATCGGAGCTGGCCTTTGAGCGTGGGGCCGCCAATGAAAAGTTACAGGCGGAGTTGGCCCAGAAGAGTCGTATTATCGATGTGCTGAACACCGAGGCCGAATCTTCCAGAAAATCAGAGATGGAAGCCATCAAAAAGGCCGATGAAGCCCAACTCACGATGGATAGAATGAAGCGTGAGCATTACGCCACGGTTGAGGACATGGGCCATCGGAATACTTTGGTCACTGCCGAGAGGGATGCGGCGCTAAAGGAGCTAAATGAGCTCAAATCCAAATTCGCCGAAATCGCCAAGGATAGGGACGATGCAAACAATGCAGTCCAGGAGGCGTGCGAACAAGCGGTGATACTCCGGACCGAACGGGATGAGGCAGTGGCCAAAGTTCAAGCGGTCGAGGCGGAGATTGAGGAGAGAGTTCAGCAAGACGAGGCCAGGCTAGAGGCCGACATTGAAGATCTGCTTATCACCTACAAGGCCAATGTATTGAAGCACAGAAACTTGGCCTGGCTTCAGGATTACCCAGTGCATCTCCGCAGTGCTTGGGAACGATTGGTTGAGGGGGAAGAGGAAGCGCACCTGGACGAATCGATCGACCGATTCGAGCTCGAAAACCGGTTGCTAACAGATGAGGAAGAGAAGGTCCTCCATGATGCTATGACCGCTCATGAGAAAGAGATGGTTGGCGATCGATCTTTGGAGGCCGGAGAAGGGTCAGGCTTTGAGCATCATGCCACCGCTCTTGAAATCACCACCCCACCTCCGTCTGAGCCTGTATCTGCGGTTAGCTCACAGACCGTTCCTGCTTACGACCCAGAGCAATCTCGGTTATCACCAATTCGCGAACACGTCTCCGAAGTCGTCCCACCATCAACAAGCCGAACTGAGGAAGGTATTCTGAACAAATTTCAAGTGCATTCTCGCTAGAACTTTCGTTTCGAAGTGATTGTCCTTAACCCCTTCTCTTCTTTATTCAGTGACCAGGACTACCCTAGTGTCTTCGACCCAGGAGCCGAGTCAAGGGCAGAAGGCTATTACTACTGAAACGACTGTCGTGACAACGGCAACGTCTACCGGAGCGGCGCAGGAAAGCTCTTTGTCTCTTGACGAACAAATGGTGAGCGAACTACTCGGTCAACAGGGAGACTTCTCTACGGACTTGCCATCTATCATCAGTGAGCTCCCGCCAGCCTCTAGCTCTTTTGTGCGGACCGAAGTTGCCCCCAGCCAGGCCCCATCAACTCGAGATGAAGAAATCTTGGCCGAAATCCATGTTGAATTAGAAGCTGAGGGGCAAAGCAGTAGTGTCGGTGGTGACACTATTCCATCTTCCGTTGCGGGTCCGGTCCCTCCTACTTCTCCGGCGGGGAGCCTTCCTTTAGACTCAAGTTCTGAGGAGGACGTAGATATTATGCCCCCGGCCGAAGAGCAGCCACCGGAGAGGAGGTCATCCAAACGAAGGATTTCCATTCCTAGTGATTCTGACGATGAACCGTTAATAAGGAAGCCAAGAAAGAAAGAGTAATTCGGCCTCCCAAGCAGATATTTTGGTAGATAGGAACCTGTTTTCGTTTTTATTAGTAGGCCGTGTATAGATGTAGGTTCGCCCCCTGCTAGTAGGCATTCTTTTTTGGAAGAACTTATTTGCGTGTAAGTCCTTGTCTTAAGTTAGTTGAAATAAAATTTAGTTTCTTTGTTCCAACTCTCATTTCTTTTGCGCTTAAGTGTTTGTAGTGCCTTGTTTTCAGTCCGGTGCACTTGTGGTGTTTTTACCGTCAAGTGGAGTTCGTTTTTATTCGCCAAGTCTGAGAATCTTGGTCGCAAGTTGTGATCGATGAATAACCGCACTTCGGACATTGTATCACTTTGGTTAGCGATTAACACTTAGCTTTTTTGCCCCCTAGTCTCGGGGAATAACATTTGCGTTTCGGTGGTTGAGTGCGTTTATTGCAAACTTTAAACACATGTCCACATTCTGGGGACTTAAGATAATTTGAGATCGATAATCCGGTTCACACTCCGGGAACTCGAGAGTTATCGATGCTTGTATCACGGTTCGCGCTCCGGGAACTTGGAAATGATGTTCACATTCCAACTCGCACTCTACGAACTCGGAGTTAGTATTAACATCTCAGTTCGCACTACGGGAACTTTAACTTGGTGTTTGTGCTCCAATTCACACGCCGGGAACTTGGATGAAACATATATGTTTGGGTTCGCACTTCAGGAACCTGGAATTGATGTTTGTACTCCAACTCGCGCTTCGGGAATCTGGAGTTAGCACGGATGCTTCGGTTCGCGCTCCGGGAACCTGTAACTTATGTTTATACTCCAATTCATGCTTTGGGAACTTGGAGTCCGTTCGCACTCTGGGAACGAATTGTTGAACGTTTATACTCCAATTCACGCTCTGGGAAGTTGGAGTCCGCTCGCGCTCTGGGAATGAATTGTTTAATGTTTATACTCCAATTCGCGCTCCGGGAATTTGGAGTCCGCCCGCGCTCTGGGAGCGAATTGTTTAATGTTTATACTCCAATTCGCGCTCCGGGAATTTGGAGTCCGCCCTCGCTCTGGGAGAGAATTGTTTAATGTTTATACTCCAATTCACGCTCCGGGAATTTGGAGTCCGCCCGCGCTCTAGGAGCGAATTGTTTAATGTTTATACTCCAATCCACACTCCGGGAAGTTGGAGTTCAAGGAGGGATTGTCGTGTATCAATCCCTGTAAATTTTCATATGGTGTCCTGCCCCCGAGCTCGGATTTCACTTAGCGAGTGACCGATCATATCGCAGCCACTCCCTATTTGAATAAATCCCACCACACGATGGAACTTAGCTCTCCGTGCATCGTGATATTGTGCATCACACTCAATAAATCATAGCTCTGGCCCGAAGAGATGGCATTTTATTGCTGAAACGAGAAAATATGGCAAAGTCAGTTGCCTTATTACAAATTTAAATCTCGGAATGCTAAAATAAAGTGCAAAAGAATAAATTGACAGAAAAAGTAAAGTCTTTCATGTGTAGTAGCGACGGAGACTCTCGCTATTCCAGGCCCTCGGCAAGGTGAGACCGTCAACGGTCGATAATTTGAACGTGCCATCTTCGAGCTTTTGTGAAATCACGTACGGCCCTTCCCAAGCTGGCTTCATGTGCGAAGGAACCGGGTAAACTCTTTTGAGCACGAGATCGCCGAGTTCAAAGGTTCGCGGACGGACCTTGGCATTGAATATTCAGGCGACTCGATTCCGATATGCGGCTGCCCTCAAATCAGCCTCTTCATGTCTCTCATCCAGTAAATCCAGAGATTGAGCAAGTAATATGGCATTTGTCTTTGGATCATAATATGTCGCACGATGAGAGCGCACTTCCAATTCGACTGGAATAACGGCCTCAGAGCCATATGATAGAGAAAACGGAGTGTGACCAGTTGCAGTTTTGTGAGTTGTTCGATAGGCCCATCACGCCATAGGGAGTTCGTCGACCCACTTGCCTCCGGCCTTTTCTAGTCGCTTCTTCAGTATGGACTTTATAACTTTATTAACAGCTTCGACCTGACCATTTGCTTGAGGGTGTGCCACTGCAGAAAACTTCTTATGTATGCGAAATCGTTGGCAGAAATTTTTGAACTCGGTACTGTCGAATTGGGCTCCATTATCGGTGATGATAGTACGCGGGAGACCGAATCGGCAGATGATATTGCGCACTACGAAGTTGATCACTTTCTTTGTTGTAATCGTTGCAAGAGGCTCAGCTTCAGCCCATTTAGTGAAGTAATCAACCGCGACGATGGCGTACTTCGCGCCACCTTTGGCCAGAGGCAATGCTCCAATTATATCGATTCCCCATACCGCGAACGGCCAGGGGCTAACCATTTGGGTTATTTCGGTAGGTGGAGCTCTAGGAATCCGAGCATGTTTCTGGCATTTGTCACATTTTCTGCCGTAGTCTGATGCATCTCTATTAACGGTAGGCCAGTAATATCCATATCGGTGTACCTTCTTGGCGAGTGCCTGCCCTCCAGCGTGATCGCCACATTCTCCCTCGTGTACATTGTGTAACACTCGCTTGATTTCATCGTGTGCGATACATCGGAGTAGAGGGACAGAATACCCCCTTCTGTACATAACTCCGTTTTGAATGACAAACCGTGAGGCTTTTCGAAGGACCTGCCTCTTCTCACTCCTGCGCTCAGGCAGTGTCCCATGTTCAATGTAATTTCGATAGGGGGTCATCCATGACTCCCTACTTGTGGTAGCCTCGAATGCATGGCTGACCTCACTTTGATCAATGCTCGGAGAAGGTAGGGTTTCAACGGGAACAAGCCCTAACTGTTGAGCTTCGCCCGTACTTGCCAACTTCGCCAACGAATCGGCCTTCTGATTGTGCTCCTGGGGGATATAGAAAATGGCATAGTAATCGAAACGATCAAGGATTTCCCTGACTCGAGATAAGTAAGCAGCTAGTCTCCGATCCTTAGCTTGATATTCACCTCGGACTTGACATACGATTAATTGGGAGTAACAATAAATCTCTACAGCGATAATTCTCAGGTCGTGGGCCAGCTTCAACCCAGTAAGTAGAGCTTCATATTCAGCCTCATTATTAGTTGCACGGAACTCGAATTTTAGGGCATAGCAAATAGATCGACCTTCAGGGGTTTCAAGCACTACCCCTGCTCCCGAACATCGTTCATTGGAGGCACCGTTAGTATATAACTTCCATATGTGTTTAGGAGATTCGCTACTCTCAGGTAATTCCTCGGGTACAGTGAATTCAGCAACGAAATCTGCTAGAACTTGACCATGTATGGCCCTTCTCGGAGTATAAGCAATGTCAAACTGGCTCAATTCGATATTCCATTTTAGTAGCCTACCAGACGTCTCAGGCCGCGTGAGAACATGTCGTAACGGCTGGTCGATGTACACGGTGATAGGATGAGCCTGAAAATATGGACGGAGCTTTCTCGAGGCAATGACTAGGCAAAATGCCAACTTTTCCAGCTTGGGATAGTTCCTCTCGGCTCCGGTCAACCGTTTACTTACATAATATACCGGTTTTTGCACTCGGTCTTCCTCCCGGACTAATGCTGCACTGATTGCGCTTTCAGATACCGCTAAGTAAAGATATAATTGCTCGTGATCAACAGGCTTCGAGAGAATCGGCGGTGTAGAAAGATGTTGAACCAGTGACTGAAACGCACCTTCACATTCTGCGGTCCATTCGAAGTTTCGTTTCCCTTTTCGGAACAGATCGAAGAAAGGGATGCATTTGTCAGTTGACTTCGAGATGAACCTACCCAATGCTGCGACCTTCCCATTGAGGCTTCTGACTTGCTTTATGGTCCTTGGAGTTTGAAGATTCCTGATGGCCCAAATCTTTTCAGGGTTAGCCTCTATCCCTCGGGCGTTGACGATGAACCCAAGGAATTTTCCGGACGCAACTCCAAAATGGCATTTTAGCGGATTGAGCTTCATCCCATATCTCCGGAGGATATCAAACATTGATCCTAAGTCCTTTACGTGATCAACAGAATACCGTGACTTTACTAACATGTCATCTACATAAACTTCCATGGTCTTCCCGATCTGGTCGGAAAACATCCGGTTAACCAAACGTTGATAGGTTGCGCCGGCATTCTTTAACCCAAAAGGCATGACTTTGTAGCAGTATAGTCCCAGATCAGTCACAAAGCTCGTATGTTCTTGGTCGGCCACATGCATGGGTATTTGATTGTAGCCCGAGTAAGCATCCATAAAGGATAACAATTCGTGTCCGACGGTTGAATCAACAAGCTGATCGATTCGAGGAAGTGGAAAACTGTCCTTCGGGCAAGCCTTGTTCAAGTCAGAATAATCGATACACGTTCTCCATTTGCCGTTCGGTTTCCGGACAAGTACCGGGTTTTACACCCACTCCAGGTATAAAGCATCTCTAATGAACCCATTTGTTTTCAACTTATCGACCTCCTCCTTAAGGGCGGCAGATCTCTCTGGATCCATACCACGCCTTTTCTGTTTGACCGGGATATACCGCGGGTCAATGTTTAAAGTGTGGCTCACGATATCCAGCAAGATCCCACACATGTCAGAGTGCGTCCAGGCGAACACGTCAAGATTCGCCCGGAGAAATTCAACCAATTCCTGTTGTGCCACCTGGCTCAATTGAGACCCAATTTTTAACATTCTCAAATCATCGCCATCATTATCGATCGGGACATTGATAGTTAGTTCAGCCGGAGAAGCCTGACTTTCTGTAGATTCCTCATTTTTGTCGTTGTCCCTTGGGTCAAGGTCTTTCTGGAATTGGTTGTGGTGCCCGGGCCGAGGCCCAAGCACCAATTGTCAATCATCGGCAGAACGGACGCAGAGAGATTCCTCTACGCCCTTCCCTTCATCCCTTCGCTGCGCCTCTCGCAGCTCCGCAACATAACAGGCTCTTCCAGCAACCTGATCTCCATGAATCACACCGATACCACAATCGGTAGGAAATTTCAAAGTCAAACACCACGGGGCGATTGTCGCCCGAAATTCAGCAAGGGCCGGTCGGCCCAGAAACGCGTTGTACGGTGAATGTATGTCCAAAACAACAAATTGTAACATGCGTACTCTTCTGCACTCACCGATCCCCAACTCCACGGGTAACTCCATAACCCCCGTGGGTATATTAGCACTTCTATCGAAGCCGTGAATCCTGGACTGACAGGGCTTCAGATCTTTGGCTTCCATCTTCATCTGATCGTAAGCTCTCTTGAACAAAATATTGACTGAACTCCCACTATCCACCAGTATCCTCTTCATCCAAGCAGGACCAACCTGGGCGGATATAACAAGTGGGTCAATAGTCGGGGCTTCGACCTTGTCTGCATCACGGTTCTGGAACACGATGTCATCTGTCATCGTCTTTTGTTGTTTTGCCGGAGCCCCTTCGTCATAACTACTGCAACATTCGAAATCCATATGCCTAACTGAGCTAGCATATGACTCCATCTCTTTCCAACTCCTATCCGCCGGATGAGGACCACCACTGACGGTGTTTATCACTAGCCTTCCGCCCGTTCGGGCGGGTTCTTCCTGCCTTGGCTGATTTTGCCGATTGTTCTGGTTTGACGGACCCGCACCGCCAGACTGCGGCGCTCGTACAAACTGGTCCAACTTCCTTTCCCTGGTCAACTTCTCAATCAAATCCTGCAAGTGTCTGCATTCGTTGGTATTGTGGCCGTAACTGTCGTGAAATCTACAAAACTTGCCCGTTTGAATCTGTCTCTCCGACGACGGCTTCGGATAGGCTTCTTGTATTGCATGGCGTTACAAGTTTGTAGATATACGTTCTCCAACGATGTATTCAGCGGAGTATAATTGTCGAACATAGGGGCCCTACGCCTCGGCCCACGGTTCTGATCCCGCTTCCTGCTCTGATTCCCATTATTCTTCGGTTGTGATTGTTTGTTCTGGATATTTAGCTGCACTTTCCCAGAACTCTCTCCCGATTGTTTAACAGCCACATTACTTTGAATCCCCTCTCCACTGGGTCCTGCGTCGTTCTGTTTCCTAGACTGCTTCGCGTCCTCACGCCTCAAGAACTGGGCGGCTTTGGAGTAGAAGCGATCCAACGACGCATGAGGTTTTCCTACCAACCAATTTCCAAAATCCGAATCAGGGTCAATCCCTTTCATCAATGCCATCAGAATCGAGTTATCATTAGGATTGGTGATTTCCACACAGGCCTTATGGAATCTCTCCAAGTAGTGTCCAAGAGTTTCTCCTGGATCTTGGGTAACACTAGACAAAGTGTTGACGTCCTTAGGCCTTGCAACATGCATGCGGAACTGTTCCACGAACTTCCTGGCCAGCTGATTGAATGAAGAGATAGAACGGTGTGGCAATTGCGTGAACCACATCGTAGCAATGCCCCCCAAAGAGGTAGGAAAGCTCCTACACTTGACCGCATCGTCTTCTCTAGCGGCGCTCATGGACCATTCATACTTCAATATGTGTTGATTGGGGTCCGAGTTTCCCTCGTACATCGGTAACGTGGGCATCCTAAATCGCCGAGGGGGTTCGGCATACAGAATCTTGTCTGTGAATGGGGTGTGACTCCGGGAGATTCCCCAGTCGTCGTTAGTAAACTTTTGACTTTCACGGATCATCTGCCTGATCATTTCCGGAAGATCCGTTACAGCTGCGTTCTGGGCATGTCGAGCCAAGGTGTGGTCGGGTTCCACAATGCGGGACTGGACCGGATGCTGTCGGCGGTCAGGATCTCGCCTCCTTGGTTCGACATCTTCTGGTACATACGGCTCAGGAGTTTGCCGTCGTCGGTGGTGGTTTTGATCTGACAAAGTATGGATGTCAACCCCTGGCTCCGTAGCAATGGTTGCAGGACGGTTGTCGGTAGTGTGTTGAGGAACAGTGCCTCCCCGGGAGGAAGGCCCTGTATCGAAGTTAGCAGATGGGCCGGCTCGTAGTTACCCGACCGTCAATGCCGGAAGGTCTTCGGTAGCCTGTGCATAATTCCCATCCATTCGGGGTCGTGAAGGTTGGTGATGATAATCGGTGGAAGCCGAACTCTCCGTGGAAGACTGGGATGCGCAATCCCTCCTAGACCGCCTACGCTTATGACTGTGTAGCTGGCGGGTTAATTCAGCGTTAGCGCGTAGTTGCTCCGTCAGCTGTTGCCGACTTTGGGTCAGCTCTTGGAGCAACGTTTGAAACTCTTGCCTCGTTACCGGTCCGGATGACTCCGAAGGCCCGGCGATGTCCTGAGTAGATGGTAGCTGCGCGGGATCTGGCCTATCCCGGCCTTCTTGGTTACCAAGGTTAGAAGTGGTTCTAGTACTCACCATTGTGAATAGTAAGATTCTTTCCTAGACTTTTATCAAGTCTGAATAGAACGAAAGGAATCTGAGCTTGAGATTCGGATCTTTCTCTTAGATTTATGCAATCCGGTATCGATGACAGATCCGAGGAGCAGGAGAAAATCTGGGTTCTCTCAGTGAAAGCACCAAAGTGTTTGCACCAAAATTGGGCACAACACTCGTCGGAAGTTTTTGAAGAGATAATAAATGAAGAGTGCAAATTAAAACAGAGGATTATCTAACAAAAACTCCAAATAGCATGTAAATAAACGCGTAGACAAGCAATTTATAGTGGTTCGGCATATTGCCTACGTCCACTGTGAAGTTTTTATACTTTTATTGACTTTCTTTCGATGATTACAAGTCAGTACAGCAAACAATAGTGAATTACAGTCAGGAATTCGAATTTAACAGCATGTTTATGATATCAAATGATGGAGATCTCAATCCGGCAGAGTCTGGATGCTTCAGAAATCAAAAGTCCCTTTTCTGTTGGCCCTGGGGCTCTATTTATAGGCGTAGGCTGCTGATATTTCGCTGAAAAATTGGGAGACCATTTCTGGCACGTGAGGGGGCCCACACGCACGGTCTCGGGAAGTTTGGGCCCACTTTGGCATCGGTTCGAACTCCATTCGAACCGATCAAGAATTCATCCACTCGAGGTGAAATTTGGCGTGGACATTCTTCAACATGTATGCAAGCTTCTGTGAAAATTTCATGGTATTTGGATCAGTAGATTGGGAGATATGATGGATTCGAAATAGGGTTCATTGCATGGCTGTTTGGTTCGAAACCATGCTTTCGAACCGATGGTTTCGAATCCATCACGGCATGTGTCTTCGTGGTGGCGTGGAGCGCAAACTTCGAACCAACCCGGTCTTCACTCCGAGTTGACCGCTTCGATTCCATAAATCTCGGCGAATTCGAACCGATGGAAGACACGTCATCATGGTTGGTTGACCCAGTGGATTCGAATGAGGCTACACAGGATGGGTTCGAACTTGGCATCACAGATGGTTTCGAGCGAGGTTCCATGTTTGGGTTCGAACAACGTCTTATGATGGAATCGAACAAGGATGCTTGTTTGGAGTCGAATAAGGCTTTGTGGTGGGTTCGAAACAGCTACTCTTTGATGTATTCGAGGCCCATTGTTATGAACTTGGTAGATTCGAACCTGATGGGTTCGAAGGTGATGGTTTCGAACCTAATGGGTTCGAAGGTGATGGCTTCGAAGGTGATGGGTTCGAATCTCAAGCCCTTTTCTTTCAAGTTGAATCGATCATAATTTGAACGTATGAACTCGGATTGACTTGAAACTTGAGACGTTGATTCCTATGGTCTTTCTCGCCGTGTCCTATCAATTATGGCTCAATCAGGACTTGGACAAAATTCAGTGATATCCATAGCGAGACGAAGTATGGCCGGTCTCCGAGACGAACCGTTCTCCGTTTCTGATCGATCTTTTGGTATCGCGGCTTTGCCAAAAAGCGGGATAACAGTATCTATATGATATGAATGCTTAGTTAAAGTATGATAATATGAATTATCTGGTTGTGATGGTTATGTGTTTGTGATAATGATACAGATTATCTGTTTATGATGAGAATGTGATTATCTATTGTGATATATGGATTATCTATCTGTGTGAAATAAATAATAATGAATTGAATTAATTATTCAAACTAAATTCATTCGGACATTAAGATGGCATTTGGATTTCGATGAGACCGGGATCGGATTTCCAAATTTGGAATTCCGAAAACCACATCAATCCAAATTAAACGTTAGGTCGTGAATCTCAAGTGAAGAGTGAAGACTCGAGGTGTAAGAACTATACGTCAATATAACTCTGTGGGTGATTCCGTGATGAGTTTGACAGAATAGTACTTATAGGTTCGAGATGATGATTTAGAGTGCAAGGGCTATTGTCGTTAACTCTGAGGGTGATTCCAAAATGAGTGTAACGAGATAGTGCCTTCAGTTTCGTTCGAACCCAGAACGAACTTGTATGGATTGAATGCTTTCAGAACATCGTCAGGTGGACGATGAGCATTCTAAGATTAATGTGTCCTATAAAGGTAATCGTGGCCTCAAGCCTCATCAATCGAGAATGGCTAAAACAGGGGAGGTGCAGCAAGGCTAAGTGGATCATGCCCAAGTAGGACGAGATTTACCCCTGTCTAGAGGTCCTTTTATATTTCGGTTGTGTGGCAGTTGGCGACGGCCAATCTGCGGGGTGGTCTTGTTCGAGACTGTCCAGTAAGGGATTGTTCCGGCTTTATGTTGCAAGGGAGCGGTCGTACTCCTCGGTACGGTGATCTAGGCCACGTACAGTGACGAACGGTACCCCGATAGCCCTGCCATTGATGCAAACCCATTCTTCCTACGTGCCCCTACGGTTTTGATTATATTACCCACTTTTGTGGCTAGTAGCTAAATTTTATAGATGTAACAATTTCGGCTAAAACCCTAGACACCATTATAATATCACTGGATTTCATATCAAATGTTTTGTTTAGCGTAAGGTAAAAAATTTTCCATGTTTATGTGTGGGAACTCTTACGTGATACCTTTTCTTTCCAAAGAATTTTCTAAAGTTAAGCAACTTTAAACCCATTTACTACACCAAACCCATGTCTCACCCGAGTGTTTATTTTCTATTTTATTAAACTCTTGGGTCCTCATATTATGTATGAGTAGTCAAGTGATTCAGGATTGCTTTGACGAGTTCTAGAGGAGATATGGAGCATGAGGCTTCAGCGTGTATGTATATATATATATATATATATATATATATATATAGTAGTTCCGCTGTGGTTGAGTTGTATCTGTTTTTGTGATGTACTTGAATTGTAATTGCTAGATGGATGTTTATAACTATCTAGTTTGTGTTGTATTAGCTGTATAACTCTGATGTATATAATACTATGTAATATTTTATGTGATATAATATAAATTATTTGTTCCGCTGTGAGATTCTGATGTTGTCTGTTTCTTTCTTTTCTCTTTTCTATCCCTTTCTTTCTTCTTAATGATGCGTCTTTCTATGGAATGAAAGGCGGGTCGTTACAAAACCGGTCTACTACATTAATAAACGACTAACCGGAGCCGAGAGAAATTATTCGAAGCTAGAGAAGTTGGCTTATTGTCTCGTTATTGCCTTTAGGAAGCTCCATCCATATTTCCAAGCTCATCCTATCACTGTTTACACCGATCAACCGTTACGATAGTCCTTACACAGCCTGAGACGTCTGGTAGGTTACTCAAGTGGAACGTTGAACTGAGCCAGTTTGATATCACTTACACTTCGAGGCGAGCTATCCAAGGACAAGTCCTAGCGGACTTCATAGCCGAATTTACCATCCCAGAGGACTTTTTCAAAACCAGTGAATCTCCCAAATATATCTAGAAGCTGCATACCGATGGCGCATCGAACGACCGGTGCTTGGGTGCTGGAATAGTACTTGAAACCCCCGAAGGTCAATCCATATGTTATGCTCTGAAATTTGATTTCCGCGCAACCAATAATGAAGATGAATATGAAGCCTTGCTTGCTGGATTGAAACTCGCCCAAGATTTTAGAATTATTGCTGTGGAAATTTATTGTGATTCGCAATTAGTCATATGCCAAGTTCGTGGTGAATATCAGCCCAAAGGTCGAAGCCTGGCTGCTCATCTAGCATGAGTACAGGAAATATTTGATCAGTTTGATTATTATTCCATCTTCTATATACACCGTGAGCGTAATCAAAAGGATGATTATTGGAAAAATTAGCGAGTACGGGCAAAGCACAACAAATTCTTGTTCCTATGGAGACGTTATCTTCCCCAAGCATTGATGAGATAGAGACAGACTTTGTATTTGAAATCACTCCCAGTAAGGAGTTGTGGATGACTCCATACCGAAATTACATCGAGCATGGAACGCTGCCCAAAAGTAGGAGTTAGAAGAGACATATTCTTTGAAAAGCTTCGTGGTTCACCATTCAGAATGGAGTCATGTATAGAAGAGGGTATTCCGTTCCTCTACTCCGGTGTATCACCCACAATGAAATTAAGCGAGTGTTACATGACGTATATGAAGGAGAATGTGGCAGTTACACCAAGGGCAATGATCTCGCTAAGAAAGTACTCTTATACGGGTATTATTGGCCAACTGTAAACCGTGATGCAACAGACTATGCCAGGAAATGTGATAAAAGCATGCTCGAATTCCTAGAGCCCAACCTACTAAGATAACCTCTTGCTACAATCACGACGAAGAAGGTGATCAACTTTGTAGTTCACAACATTATCTACCGATTTGGTCTCCCGTATACCATCATCACGGATAACGGAACCCAGTTCGACAGTGCTAAATTCAAGGATTTCTGCCAAACATTTCACATCCATAAGAAATTCTTTACAGTTGCACACCCTTAAGCGAATGGCCAGGTTGAAGCTGTTAATAAGGTTATCAAGTCTATTCTAAAGAAGCAACTGGAAAAGGCCGCGGGCAAGTGGGTTGATGAACTTCCTATGACTTTATGGGCTTACCGGGCAACCCACAAGTCCGCGATTGGACACACTCCATTCTCTCTGTCCTATGGTTCAGAAGCCGTTATTCCAGTTGAGATGGAAGTACCTTCTCATCGTGTGACTTATTATGATCCAAAGAAAAATGCTATATTACATGCTAAATCCTTGGATTTGCTAGATGAGAAGCGTGAAGAGGCTGATTTGAGGGCAGCCACATACCGAAATCAAGTCTCCCGATTATACAATGCCAAGGTCCCACCACAAACCTTTGAACTCGGCGATCTCGTCCTCAAGAGAAGTTATCTGGTTCCTTCGTACATGAAACCAACTTGGGAAGGACCGTACATGATTGAACGAAAACTCGAAGATGGTATATTTAAGTTATCGACCGTTGATGGTCTTACTTTACCGGGAGCCCGGAATAGCGCGAGCCTCCGTCGCTACTGTGCATGCTAGGCTTTGTTTATTTTAGTCTATTTTTGATTTTCAATTTGTTTCTGCATTTCAAAATTTGAATTTGTAATAAGGAAACTGACTTTGTCGTATTTTCTCATTTCAGCCATAAAATACAATCTCATCGAGCCAGAGCTGTGATTTATTGAATGTGACATACAACCATCACGACGCACAAAGAGCTAAGTTCCATCGTATAGTGGAATGTATTCAAATAGGGAGTGACTGTGATACAACCTGCCACTCGCTAAGTGAAACCCAAGATCGATACACTAAAGCCAAAAAAGGATTGATACACGACAATCCTTAACTAACTCCAAACTCCCAAAGCGTGAGTTGGAGTATAAACTCGTAAATACGGTTCCGAAGAGGGTGGACCCATCCACCTAACGACTTCGACCGTATCCTAACCAAGTTCGAGGAAGATGGATCCGTCCATCTAACGACCTCACTTGTTAACTCGGGGTGGATGTGAATCGACCATCCATGATCCTGATAAATCAATAGTTCCCAAAGTGCGAACGGAATCCGAACCGCCTAAACAGACGTGACTGTCCACATGTCGGCCAACTCCAAATTCCCAGAGTGAGAATTGGAGTGTAAACATCAACTCCAAATTCCTAGAGTGCGAATTGGAGTATTAACATCGACTCCAAATTCCCAGAGTGTGAATTAGAGTATAAACATCAACTCCAAATTTCCAAAGTGCAAATTGGAGTATAAACATCGACTCCAAATTCCCAGAGTGCAAACTGAAGTATAAACACCAACTCCAAATTCCCAGAGTGCGAATCGGATTATAAACATCTAAGTCCCCAGAGCGTAGACTGAAGTATAAAACATCACTAACTCTAAGTTCCCAGAGTATGGACTGGAGTATAAGCATCGACTAACTTTAAGTCCCCAGGGCGTGGATGCATACTTAAAAACTTAAACAGGGTGATTGACCGCCGGAGTTCAAATACAAATCCCCGGAGAGCGGATGTGATCGTTATTAAGTAAGCGAGTAGGATTCGACCACTCAACTCACGCCGGTGTTGGCATCGATTCGACGATGTTAAGCTCGGCGAAATAAAGGTGAAATAAAGGCGAAATGCAATTGCTGGCCAATCTTTACATCTCATCCCCGAAATTAGGGGTAAGGCTTAAGTGTCAACTATCGACGGAAGTAGTATAACATCGAAGTTCAACGTAATCTCCGATCACGACTCGTGTTTGCGATTTCTGGACTTGATGAATAAAAACAAACTTGATTCAAAGGTCTGAACTCCGTAAGTACAGCGGACTGAAATTCAAACATTGGAACACTTAAGCATAAATGACAGTAATAGAGTTAAAGACAAAAACAAATTTTCATTTCAACTAAGTTTGAAAGAAGTTTATGTACAAGTTTTTCCAAAATTCCTAATAGCAAGGGCCAAACCTGCATCTATACAAGGCCTACGAAAGGAAAGAAAAACCAATTTATAACTACCAAAAAATGTGCCGAAGAGGCCTATCTACTCCTTTTTCTTTTTCGGCTTCCTCTTCGGCATGGACCGGCCGGAGTCGCCCGTAATTTTCCTCTTCGAGCCTTTACTTTTCGGCAGCCGATCTCCAGGTGGGTGCATGATTTCAACATCTTCCTCCGAACTCAAGTGTATGGAGATGCTTCCAGAAGGTGGAGTTAAAGGAACTGGATTGACTACAGGAGGTGGAATAGACATGTTGGTGTCAGTAATTGTACCGCCGGGCGATATCATTCTCAATGGAGACCGACCAGGCACCGTCATTCCACTTCGAGAACTGCCACCACGATTCGCTGCCTCTATTTCAACATTGATTTTGGCCAACATTTCTTCTTCGCGAATCAACTGAGCCTCGTTGTGAGCATCGGTGGTATACATTGAAGAGCCAGTAGTAGGCGCGAGTCCACTTATGACAAATGGTAGGTCCGTAAATGGGTCACTGTGGCGACTGAGGAGTTCGTCCATCATCTGCTCATCAAAATAAAGTGCACCCCCTGCATCCCATCAATCGGTGCAGTCGTTGTGGCAATCTCCTTAGCAATGATGGCCTCCTGTGTTCGATGCAATTCTTGGGTTGCGGGAGGTGCTATCAGTGTAACTCCAATCACTGGATGGAGAAAAATAAAAAAAAATTAGTAAGCGCTTCAAATCAAGCCTTTTACTTTGGACGCGTGTGAAGAATGTTTAGAGTACCTTCCTCAGTTAGGTAGGTGGACGGCTGAGCAGCTTTAGAAGTATGCTCTTTAGCAGGAGATAGCTGTGGCTGTTTCGGATTATGAGCAGGGACAGATTGGGGTTTAACCGTTGGATCAGGATGAGATTGAGTTGGCGCGGTAATATCTAGACTTGTATCGTGATGCTCAACACCTGAACATCACCTATTTTCAAGCATTGGACACCGAGCTTCTCCTTGTCATGCGAAATCATCGACTCGTGGACAATCTTCCTTTCATCTTCAGTCAGCACGCGATTCTCGAGCTCAAATTCGTCAAATGATTCACCCAGATGCACCGCCTTCTCCTTTTCGACCAATCGGCTCCAGGCGTTATAATGATGTGTCGAATAGTTTTCAAGCCATGCCAAATTTCTATGTTTTAGCATGTTAGCATTGTAGGTGATTAGTAAATCTTCTATATCAGCCTCCAGGCTGGTATCAGCCATCTGAACCTTCTCCTCAACCACAGACTCCACCACGCGAATCTTAGCCACTACCGCATCCCATTCAGCTCGGAGCACTACGGCTTGCTCACATGCCTCCCAGGCTGCATTGTTTGCATCATCCCTATCCTTGGCAATTTTAGATAATTTAGCCTTAAGCTCGTTGAGTTCTTTGAGGGCCACATCCCATTTGGCCATAACGATGGTGTTCCAATGGCCCATCTCTTCCACCAAGGCATAGTGTGCCTGCCTCATCCTCTCCATGGCTGAGTTAGCCTCGTCGTCTTTTTGAATGGCCTCCATCTCTGACTTTCGGGAGGATTCGGCATCAGTATTAAGCACTTGAATAATACAATCCTTCTAGGTGAGCTCGGTCTCTAACTTTTCAATTGTGGCCACGCGCTCAAAGGCCAGCTTCGATGCTTTTTTCGCGGCTTTCTCGTATTCCTTGTATTAAGTGTAAATGTCATGGATGTAATCATGCATTGTGTTCTCAGCCTCCGCTGGAATTTTCTTTTAAGTGTGGGGTGAAAATATAACCATCGAAGCAGATATTAGGAAAATCTTTCTTCAATTCGGCAATTCTAATTGCTCCTTTACCTGTAGGCTCGGTAGGGACCCGCTCTGCAATTATGGGAGCCTTTTTTTTAGTTCTATGATGGTGTGATTCAGGCCTATGGAGTTGAGAAGATGGTTTCTGGCGGGGAGGCACTGTCACTTGTTTTCCATAGTTTGAGGGGTATGTAGGGATTCTAGGAGGTGGAGAACGGGATCGATGTTTACAATCCCTATCCCTATCTCTATTGTATCACTCCTGACCATATCTGCCTCTCTCCTATGCGACTCATAATATGTTGAAGATCGACGAGCTTTTCGAAGACTCCCTAACATCGAGCCTTGGTCGGACATTGTATCTACAAAGTAAAAGAAGAACAGAGTTAATAATCTTCCAATGTAAGCAACTTATGATCGGGAATTGTAGTGCCATGAAGTGTATATGTATGTGCAAACCCCCGACCAACTAGAAATGTCAGCCATGCTTATGGGCAGCGATTCACTTAAATCTAAAGCACACTGAAGCTCATCCAACCCGGCGTCATCCTGGAGTGACACATAATCCAGGATTGGGATATCGGTGAGCCCTTCGAAGAGGTTTTCCACCTGCGAAGGAGGAGCCTCTGAAATTTTAATCCCAGAACAGGCAAATTTATGACTGTAGATTTCCATCTCACGAATTCAAAGCATTTTAAAGCAGCGGCCTTGCCTTTTCTTTTTCTTTCGGAATCCTGAAAAGCATCAGATGGCCCGGCCACAAGTTCATCATTGGTGAGCGTTCTTTCTGGATCAACGCCTTTAGTTATAACAACTCCAGGCGTCTTATGCTTAGGTCATTTCTTCGAGACAGCCCTTAGCATTCCCTCAAGCCTTATACTTTAGCTACGCTTGATCAATCTGACGATTCTCAAATTTCTATCTATCAAGACCGAGTCAATGTCCCTCACTTCACTCGGGACTTCTTGGAGAACCCAAACTATCTCTTTAAAATGAGCGCCCTTGGGTCCCGGAATCACAGCTGTAAAGGAAAAAGAGATATAAGTTTGGCATCAGTTATGATCATCTTATTAACTACTTAAGAAGACAGCGGTACTTACGTCTGAATAGCCATCAGCTGGCAATACCTAGGGGCACAAACATAAAACCATTCCGTCTTAAAGTAGCTCAACCTGGTCCATGATTCCGTAACCACTTGACCTTTTCTGATCGCTTCCAAGAACGTATAAGAAGGGCTATCACCTCGACTCTTGATATTAAATAGGTATCTAATCTTGATCGGGGTCGGTGGTCGAAAGATATGCTCCATGAATACGATGAATAGGTTGTTCAGCAGCGCGTATCCGTTAGAGTGTAGCTGAGATGAGCGATTCAAAGAAAATATAACACTTCCCTAATGTATGGTCGAATAGAGGAAGTGTTTCGGCTGCGCACGCATGGAGATTGAATGCAGTAAACCCTTTCGTTGGATAATGCGGTTTATCATTCTGTCTCGGTAATAGCACATCGTCTAATGACAGGCCGTGCCTTAAACATATTCGTCCCAACATGTCTTCTGAAACTTTGGACGTTACGAGTCTGGCGGATTACCAATAAACGTAGCACCTGGTAGCTTATCCGAAGACGAATCTATAACTTCGGCCGCGATGGCCGGTATCTCGATTGTTGGGAGGAGTGAACTCTGAATCTCTTGCTATTGTGAGCTTGAAGGTTCTATAACTAATTAACTTATGAGAAATCATCATTAGACGATAATAAGCCCGTGCATCCCCCAGTGTGAAGTGTGTGAATGTGTTGTGCAGTGTAGTGCTGCATATTACTTGAAAAGTTCAACAGAGTATGAAAAGAGATGCAAGTGACGAAACTTTGAAATTCAGCTAGAGTGACCGTCGTCGCTGACCGTCACAACCGTGCCATCCAGACGTTAGCAATCGATCAAAGTTCAAGTTCGTTAAAATTTCAAATAAGTTACAGTTCCATCGACGGGCTTTGAAAGGCAGTCAAATATGCAGTTTAGAAGTAAAGTCCGGTTATGCAAGGCAAAAGCTCATCGGAGTCAAGTGTTCGAATTTGCACGAAGTTCGTATTCATTAAAGTCAAAGCTCAGATCGTTCAGTTCAAAAGCCTCAATTTTTTATCAGTCAGGAATCCTAGTTCGTACCAATCGATAAACGTCAATTTCGTATCGATCGATATTTGTTAACTTCGTATCAATCACAACTTGGCAGCCTTGTATCGATCAGGGTGTGCAATGATTCATATCGATTGAAGATAGTGAAGTTCGCATCGGTCACTTACCTAGAATTTCGTATCGGTCATTTACCCTGCGATTTCTTGTTAATAACCTCGAATCGATACGAATTGGCTCCACTCTGGATCAATAAGAACTTCATCATTAATTGGTCAATTCTGCATCGATATGAACTATATGCCTTATGATTGATACGAAGCCTAGCCATCTCCCTCTTTTCATTAGTACGAAATAAAGGTCGAGCAACCTTCAATCAATTCCTTCGTATCCCTCCTTATTCCATCTTCTCCAATCAATGCAAACACCATTACTCTCTCTTCAACCTCACTTTGACCCTACTCTGGCATCAATGGTGCCAAAATAGGCCACGGCTTTGGATGAAATTGCGTTGAATCTCAAGTCTCGTCAATGTCTACATAAATTCGTCGATTAATTACCTAATTCAGGTGATTAGTTCAGGGATTAGGACTTAGGTCGATCTGAAGGCGAACATAGTCTTTTTGCTTTCGAAATATGATCGATATGAAGGGCTGGAGAAAAGAAGTAGGTAAGTAAGGAAAAAAGGCCAAGTCTAAAATGTATTTATATGGACTCAAGTGTGAAAGGGAAAATGATTTGCCTCCCAGTCATCTTGAGCGATTCCAACCAGTTCCACCCTACAGCGATGCGAATTAGCTATTCGAATCCAATAGCACGAGCGTCATCGATACGAGATGTGCAATGTAAACTTCTCTAAAACATGGGATTCTATCAATACGAAGCACGCTAATTCGTATCCACTATCTTCGACTCCATTCGAGGCGCATTGATACGAATTATCCTTTTCGTATCCATCAGACATGGCGCATGACTGCTCGTGTCCATCGATACGAACAACGCATAAAGAACCAACTGCACTATTCGTATCCCTCATAAGTCCATGGATGCGGAATGCTTAGTTCATATCCGTCAGTGCAAATGGTATCGATACTAAAACCATCGACATGAACGCAAATTTTCAACTCCTTGAATCGATCTCGGAGAGGATCGATACAAAAAAACTTTTTAACTTTTCACATCGATCTAGGAGAGGATCGATACGAAAGCATACTCCAAAACAACCATCAAGCATTGTTATAACTTGAATTTCACATCAATTCAGGAGAGGATCGATATGGAATTCGATGCGAGAAAACTGACAACGACTTGTAAATTGGTGAACGTTAACGAGAGTCAGGTTAACATATATTCATATATGTCAGACTAATTTTCAATTTTCAAAATCCACAGGCCAAATGCCCACTTGATGACGATTAGAATAACAAACAGCTAATCGCTATCATACAGTAATCAGTTACAATAGTATAGGGTATGACAGTGGGCAGTTAGCAATTCATATTACTGCAGAATCAGTCAAGGATTGCGACTTCCAACGAAAAAACAACAATCGCTCAGCAAGTCGAACAGAACTATTTAGCATGAAAGATGCGACTATTCAACGCAAATCATGTTCACACAAGATGTACTTTAGGGGGGAAATGTTATCCCACTTTTTAGCAAGGCCGAAATATCAAGGAATTGACTGAAAACAAGGATCGCTCATCCCAAATATCGAGTAAGCACAGGTTCACTAGGGATGTCGATGAATTTTTTCCGAGTCCGGATCAAGGTACAATTGACAAGACATGACGAGCGTAGCTATGAAAGCCAGCGTTCTAAATTTTGGGTCAATCCAAGTTCATATTCTCAAGATATGATCGATGCGAGTCACGAAGGCCAATTCATTTGTACCCATCATTTCGAATCGATCGAAGTCACAACCCATTATTCGCATCGGTCAATTTCGTATAAATCGGCAGATAGTCTCACTTTGTATCAATCACCTATTGCCTACTTCACATCCATCAGCGAATATCTATTCGTATCAATCAGGGCACGCCACTTCATATCCACTAACTGAAGGGCCATGTTCAAATCCATCAGTTAACCTTAGTTTGTATCCATCCAGTGACCTTAGTTCGTATCCATCAAACAATCACTACTTCGTATCCATAGAGTAATCACTATTCGTATCCATCAAGTCAAGCAGCATCGCCATATATTCGTATCCATCATAATATTGCTTGGTCGTATGCATCAAGTTGAAGCAACTTTGATCAATACAAACAAGTGCCACCTTCATTGATGTGAACATAGTTACCTCCATGGATGCGAACTATGCCTCCATCGATATGAACTAAGGCATCTCCATCTATTCGAACGAGGCAACGATCTTCAATACGAACGAGGCAAAGGCCTTGGAATGATTTGGTCAACTTGGCATAAAAAGTGGATCGATCCGAAGAGTGAGCGCTACTTCTACTAACATCACGTGCGTGGCTATCGAAACGAAGTGATCTATTCGAAGAGCATCGATGCGAATAAAGCGACAACCGAAAAGCCCAAACTTGAATCAATCATAACTCGCAATCCATAAGTCCAAATGCTATGAAATTTTCACAGAAGCTTACGTACGACCTGAAGAATGTTCTGGCTAAATTTCGACTCGATTGGATCAATTCTTGATCGATACAAAATTCGTTCGTATCGATCATGGATCGAGTCGAAATAGCCTGAGATCGATCACGTGGGCCCCCCACATGCCAGAAGAAGTCACCCGAGATCTGAGCGAGATATTTGCCTACTACGCCTATAAAAAGATCCCCAGGGCCTACAGAAAAAGGATCTTTTTGGCCTTCTGACGTCCGGACTCTATCGAATTCAACTTTGCACTCCATAGCTACTGTTGTAGTCGAATTTCAGAACTATAATCTGTTGTAATCCTTTGTAATCAGTTGTAATCGGCAAGCGAATATCAATAAATTCATCAACTTCATAGTGGACGTAGGCCATACGCCGAACTACTCTAATTTACTATGTTTCTGCGTGTTTTTATATTTATTTTTAAAGTTTTGTTAGGTAATCCTCGTTTTACATTTCTATTCTTCATTTTTGCCTCTTCAAATACTTCCGAAGAGTGTTGTGTCCAATTTTGGTACAAACAGTAAAAAGAATAGATTTTCATATAATAAAAAGTCGTTTTAATCAATATAGCTTTTATAAGCACTTTTCGTAGCACTTTTTCGCAACACTTTTTAATAACTTTTGAAATATAGTTTTAGTACATCCGTTCTTTTCCATATCTTTTGTAAAGGTTCTTAAGATATTAATAGAGTATTCTAAGGGTGATTTGAAGGATTTATGGAATGATTAAATAAATGAATAGGTGTTTTAAATAATAATTTGGAAGTTTTATAAATCATTTCTAAAAATGAAAGGAGTATGTTGAAATGACTAGTACATTTGTCCCGCTTGTGAGATCTAAACGGTAAAATAAGGTGTGTAACTAAGGTTAGGAATGGAGAAACTAGTGCCCTGAACTTACCTGGCCTTCCTTTTATCTTTTAGACAAGGGGTGGAACAGATTGAAAGGAAAGCTCAGATGCTCTAAAATATCATAATTAAGTTTTTCCAAGATAAAAGAAAAGAAACAAATTATCTAAATTTATTATAAATGGCCTATATATAAGATTTATAAAATTGATATTTTATAAATAAAGGTAATGGAATTATAAAAGTGTTTTATAAATATTAGAAATGGAATTGTAATCAAATTTATATATGGATTTGCAATTGAAATTTAGAAAATAATTTATAATGGATTTTATAAATAATAAGATTTGAAAGGAATGAAATTGTAAATAAGAGATTTATAAGTAATTAGCTTATAATTGGAATTTTCTAGTAAAGGAATTTTGTGTATGGAAGTTTATAAAATATAAATGTAATTTATAAACATTGTTTTATAAATGAGAAATCAATTTAATTTGATAAGTTAAATATGTAAGTTTATTAATGGAATTATATTCACGATTTTGGACAGTGAATAATCCTTTAAATTAAATATATAAAAGCATTGAATTTGGTAAGGAATTATATTCATGATTTTGGATAGTGAATAATCCTTTGAATTAAATATATATATATATATATATATATATATATAAGTGATGAATTTGATAAGGAATTAAATTAACGATTTTGGACAGTGAATAATCCTTTAAATTAAATGTGTAAAAGTAATGAATTTGGTAAAAGAATTGTATTCACGATTTTGGACAGTGAATAATCCTTTAAATTAAATATGTAAAAGTAATGAATTTGGCAAGAGAATTATATTCACGATTTTGGAAAGTGAATAATCCTTTAAATAAAACGAATATTTTGGAAAGTGATATTACAAAAATGGAGTTTAAATGGTTTGAAAATAAAATAAGTATATGAAAATGTTTTCCAAATATCCAATAAGTGAAATGTTGTGAATATTATCTTTTTAAAGATATTTTGAAGTGAATAATTGGGAAGTGTTTTTAATTATAAATGATTAACAAAAATCAGGCCCAGTGATTACTTAAGTTCTAGATTTTGTTTGTTACTTTAATAGTTAAATAACCGACTATCAAATTTGGCCGTTTTAGTTTCTCAACTTAATGTTGAAACAAGTTAGTCGTACACTTAGTACGTAACTGGCAATCTAGACTTGATTATTGTTTGTGTTGAGAATGTTGATTCGTGTAGTGCATAGTGATTACTCCAATCTATCGAGCTTCCTTCTTGGCCGAAGGATAGCAAGTTGAAAGTTGGAGACGTGATAAGTCTACGAGACTTAGTTTCTGTGTGAGGTTGAGAAACGATTTTGCGTCGTTGGTGCGAAGAGATTGGGATTAGATTTATCTATAAACCCCTTCGGACCAACATTTATACGACAATTGTGCAGGTTGGTCGATGATACTGATATTTATGATTTTCATAGTGAAGGACTGCTTGTTGATCGTTTGGGGTTTAAATCCCAATATACATATAGTAGCAGTGATCTCTTCGTTATGAAATATCCAATGCAAGGATTATTCTCTACTAATCCTAGGGATTTCCCGATAGGATGTGCTAGGAAAGTACCTTCGATTTGTCCGGTTCCTGGACAACTTGTATGGACGAGTGTCTGACATTGCATTTCTAAGATTACATACATTGGTTTTTACAAACGTACCTCAGTGGTGGCGCTCTTAGCTTAACACCCTCTTTGAGACGTACGAGCTCAAGGGTTGTATTTTTTTTGGAAGGCAAGTAGTAGTAAATGGAAATGGCAATGTGGCATTCAAAGATGATGTGATATATGATATGTGATACGTGAATGGTAATCGATACCTCTTTAGCCTCACTCCCTAGAAAATGACTAAATCATGAATAGAAGCAGCAAGGCTAAGTGGGTCGCTCCCAATTAGGAGATGTCGTCACTCTTCTAGATATATCTTTACACGCTATGACGTCGTGTATTTGATTATTGTTGTGTATTCTCATGGCCATGAATTAAAGTTTTGTAACGACCAGAGCGATGACATGTTCAGTACTATTCAGGAAGGGGTAGGCCGGTCTTGTGTTCGTTTAGTGTGACGACCCGGAATTTTCGAGCATTTAAAATCAGAATATTTAACTAATTTTAAATATTCAATAGAGAAATTTTAACTTGAATTCAAAAATCACTATTTATTTGATAATTAAATTATTGAATTGAATAAATTGAGGTTGAGTAAAATGCTGAATCTGGAATTTCAAGCCTGCTAAAATATAATTTAAAGGCTTATAAAATTTATATTGATAACACTGAAGATAATAGAAGTTTTAAAATTGAATTTAATAGTGATTTGTTTAGTTTTAAAATTTTGTCATTTAAATTGAATTTTAAAAATAGCCTTCCGAGGCACAGTCTCGGAATTCAACGAAACCAGTTCCATTGGATCCGTAATATTGTAGTATTATCGGGTTTCAAATTTCGTAGTAATTGAAGCAGTTGTGTGAGCGTACGATATATAAACGCGTTGAAAATTTACATCGAAAATTCTATTTAAAATTTTATTTATATATTCACGTATTAATCACTATCAGCTGCCTTCTTTCATATCGTTGTCTCCTCACGTACATGCCTTCATCATTGTGTCCCTCTTTCCCTTCTAAAATGCAGGCAAGTTCATTTCCTTTCTGGAAATCGAAATCGAAAAAAAAGAGCAAAGGGAAACGCAAACTCAATCAAATCAAAAATCTATCAATGGAGGACCGAGCTTGAGTTCGTCGCGAACGACAACGGTATGGGAATCGTTCCTCACATTGAAAGAGAGAGAGGCAATCAAATGAAGACGCAAGCGGTTTGGCATCAAATTGAGTTTAGGGGTTCGCATGTTCGAGCTGTTGGAGGGCTCGACTTCATGGGAAATCGCGTCGTTCGCGATAATCATGCAGATGTGGTTCTCGTCGCGTTCTGGTTCGTGGCGAAATCGGGGGGTTCGAGTGCAGGAAAGCGAACTTCTATGTTGATATTTACAGAAGGGTATTTTCTCAGAGAGGTAACGATTTCATCTTTAATTCAAATTTATATCGATTGAATGTTTATATAAATATCAATTTTAAAACCTATCCAGATTATTTCTATAAGTATATATATTTATATATATGTAAATAGTTTCAGAGAAAATAATAATAAAAAAATAAAATATAGTGGAACAGTAAAGTAAACGCTTGTTGTTGAGGTTTACTCGGACTTGAAGAATAATTTATATTTATATGCAACTTAGGAATGAAATCTACAAGTTCACTTAATAATGTGTATTAGTGATTTAGATGATTAATAAACTTATTTAAATTTATTGTTGTTAAAAGAATTTGTGAAAGAAAAATTGGTTTAACTAAATAATTAGTCGAATGATTTATTTAATGGTAATTAACTTGTTTAAAACGTATTTATTTGTTTAGTTACCAAAGGATATTTTATAAAAAGGAGGGTAATTTAAAATAATTAGCTAGGTAAAATTATTAAAGGGAAATAATTGTTCAACAAGTTCAAAATATTAATAAAATGTAAAATGTTTATACAAGGCAAACTATGAAGAATTGTGACGAAACGAGCTGATTTGGAAATGGATTGCAAATGGAATAAGGTGAGTTAATCTCACTCAGCCGAATTTTTAATTTAAAATTAAATTGATAATTTAAATAATTATTTGAATGGTTGAGTTGAATTAATGTGCTATAGTATGATATTTTGGGATTGGAATATTGTATTGTGCTAACGTCTGTGATGCAGGGGACATAGGTTGGAGGGATCCAACTGGATCCCTCAACATTTATTTAAAATTATTTAATGTTCTCTAATGTGATTATTTGATATGCTATGATAAATCATATTGGAATAATTGAATGTTATGATTTGATTGGATATATTTGGGTATAATAAATTATCAAAAATATATAAACAGGATTTTTGGAAAGCAGATAAGAGAAGTGAATTCATAAGTAAAATAATTATAGAAATTTGAATAAATTTAAGAATGAATTGGAAAAGAAATAAAGTGACTTTAAGATTCTGATAAATAAATCTTGAGTATAGAATGGAAACCATGAATAATCAGGAGATTAATGAATTTTAAACTTTAGTATGATTATTTTTAAAAGAACAAACATTTATTTAAAATTTAAGATTAAAAATATTTAAAAGAATAAAGAAGGAATTGGGATGAGATCTGAAATTTGTATATTTCAGTAAAAGTTTTAAAATCAAACAGAAATTAATAACATTACTGTTAAAGCCCGTGATTAATGAATTTTGAAATGAATTGAATAATTAAAGAAACTTATTTCAAATGGAGTAAATTGGGAATCAATTTGGGAAATTGATTTAAGTGGTTGAAGTTAGAATTTTTCTCTGGATAACCAAGTACGTTTTTAAAGTAAATTTTTAAATATAAGTTAAAGGTTTTAAAGTTGTTTTTAAAAGCAAGTTTGGATAATTTATTGTTTCTAAATATTTAAATTCTAAAGTAAGTATTTCCTTTAATCTATTATAGCAGTAATTATTTAAAAGTGACTTAGTATTTTGTTTAAAGGTGTAAACCTAGTTTTATATTTTATTAACTAACCTTATTTTCAAATATTCATATAATATGTATTTTTCTTACAAATTATTGACGTAGTTTTAACCTAAATATTTTAAAGTATATTTCAAAGTAAAGTGTTTTAAATTATTTTAAAAATCTAGTTTTGTGCTTGGTGATTTCAGAGGAGATAGAAAATATTTGGGAAAGTTTATTCTGAAAAGAAAGATGGTTTTGAAACCGTTTTCAAGGGTTGAAAATAGAAATATATCTTGTAAAGATATTTTGAGATAAATAAATAATTTGGGAAATTATTTATTGTTGGATGGTTGTTTGTGAATATAAATTGATAGTTAAATCACCGACTATCAATATTGGACAAACTGCGTTGATCGTTTCGAAGAGACTGGGGTCGATATTTATTTCTTGAAAACCACTTCGATCCAGTTTGTTACGTTTCGTGAAAATGATTTTGGATTCGAAGATGGAGCAGTGAAGTGCAAGGGCTAGTCGCTACTAATCCCGAGGATATTTCCAAATGGATGTAGTAGGAATAGTGCCTTCGGTTCCGTTCGAACCCGGGACGGACTTGTATGGATGGATGCTTGCGAAACATCGTCAGGTGGACGATGGGCATTCTAAGGGATATGTTCTAAAAAGGTAACGCTTAGCCTCAAGCCTCATCAAATGGGAATGACTGAAAATCAGGGGTTATGAAGCAAGGCTAGGTGGATAGCACCCAAGCAGGGTGAGGTCATCCCAGTCTAGATGTCCCTTTTTATTCGGCTTAGTGGGCGGTTGCTGATCCCAACCGCGGGGTGATCTCACTCGGGGTTATCCAGTAAGGGGTAGTCCCGGCCTTATGTTGCGGTGGGCTGGCGTACTCCTCGGTACGGTGATCTAGGCCCCGTACTGTGACAAGTGGTACCCCAGTGCCTAGTCATTAGTTGGAAATCCTTTCTCCCTACGTGCCTTGTACGAGTTTTGTTTGTATTACCCACACTGTGGCTAGTAGCTGGAATTTAATCATGTAACAATTTCGGCTATTTTATAAGTATTTGTATATAGACCCTATTATAATATCAGAGGATTTCTATAAAAATCGTTTTAGCTATCGTAAGGTAAAAACCCGACATGTTTATTTGTGGTGTGGTCTTACGAGATGCTTTTGTTTTTCAAAGGATTTTTGAAACTTTAATAATCAATTGGGTGTGATTTTCTCACGCTGGTATTCCAGACTGACTCGAGTGTTATTTAACTGTAATGCTCGGGTCAGACCGAGTATTATAGGATACAGGATATGATGCTGTGGAGCTCAGGAGACGAGCTGGATGGCGATACGTACATTCGTACTTGTTATATATATATATATATATATATATATATATTCCGCTGGTTGAGTTGTTGTGTATCCATTGTGTGATATTGGTGTTGAGCTATGATTGGTGTACTCTGATGATGTAATATAAAAACAGAAATATTTGATATTGAGTAAAGATTATTTATTATCTATTATATTTTATTCCGCTACGATGGTTATATTCTGTTGTTGTTTTCTATTTTCTTCTTCTACCTCTTCTTCTTTAACCCAAATGGTTCGTATTTCTGTACAACTTGAGTTGATTTAGAAAAGAATAGTGTTGACTTAAGGGGTATGGATTTGCGGGTCGTTATATTTAGGCACCGAGTATGTCGACCCTATGTACATCCCTCTAAAGGTGTACCGAATTTTCGGAAAGATAGTCCCTTTAACTAGTCATTTGTATGGAATCCAAAATCCACTACGAGCTTGTAATTTTGTTTGTAGAGCCTAGTATCGCTGGAATTTAATAATGGTAACAATTTCAGCTAATTTAATCTATTATTTTTATAATAGACACTATTATAATATAACGTGATTTGATATGAAAAGGTTTTGGTTATCGTAAAATAAAAACCCATTCGTGTTTAAATATGGGCGTGTCTTACGAGATACCTTTTGTTTTGATAAAGGAAAAGTTTTGATAACTTTAAAAATTCAATTGAGATGTATTTTTTCACGCTAGTTTACCAGACTGATCCGAGTTTTTTCCCTTTTAATGTTCGGGTCAGACCGAGTATATTTACATGTTCATATTAAGTGCTTTTGGAGCTTCAACATGGGAGCTGGAGATCTTCATGTCGTATACACGTATCTGTTTATTATTCCGCTGCATTGCTTTGCATTGTTGTTGTTGTTGTAAATTATCAGCATTTGTGAGGACAAGTTATTATAACTGTCAAAGTCAATGATTATTTATTTTATACACTGATATTTATTTATGTATATTACAGTTTCTCTTTGAAAAGATTATTTATCTATATTATATGTTATTCTGTTGCGGTGTGAGATTCTGTACTGTTTTGGTTTTTCTTCGCTCTTCTTCTTCTCTTCTCTTCTTATTTCTTTCCCTTTCTTCTCACCCTCTCTTTTCTTTCTCATGATTATTTACAATCAGTATGCTCTGGGTCGAACATGTGTGGTTTATTGTTGAGCTCAGAGGGTGCCGATTTCGGGTCGTCTCAGGATATGTGTTCAGCATGGTGGGACAACGATTAGTGGAAGAGAGAGGTTGTAAATGATTATGGCTTTGTCCACTATAGAGGCAGAGCTCATAGTTGTGGTTACAAAAGGAGACGCTTTATTTGAGGCGATTGTTGTGTGATTTGGGCTTTCTATATGAAGGCGTGGATGTGTACTGTAATAATCAGATTGCAATCCACTTAGCTGAAAATGTGGCGTTCAACTCGAGGATGAAGCATATTGAGGTAAGAGAGTCGTTCCTTGTCCCGATGGGTGAAGAAAAGCTAGTTTGTCTTTAGAAAGTTCAGACAATGAAGAATGCAGCAGACATATATACCAATCATTGCTTGTTGCCAAGTTCGAGCATTGCTCGGACTTGATTCGCTTAATGAAGTGCTAGGTGCCACGGGGTGGCACGGGGGGAGAGTTGAGATGCTTCATGGAGACTTTTGTTTTCATGGTGGAGATTGATAGATTCTACACGGACTGGGCACTTCAAACACTTTGTTGATGGACGGTGGCCTTACCGGAGTTCGTTGACAAAGTGTAATGGGTGATGGCATTGCCGAAGCTCATTGGGTAAGTATCCTTTGCCTAGACCATAAAGTTGTAGATGGAGTTGGAAGGCTTGTATGGAATTTGGTATCAAGGTGGAGATTATTGGAATTTGATACCTAATTCATCGCTTGAAGTCGTAGAAGCAAAGATCGCTCGGTGGAGTAGGAAGACAGGAAGAGAGATCTAGTCCGGTGGTAGCTACTGCTGCTCCAGTTGGAGAGGCAGAGAGGTGATTGGATTAGATATTTGGTTCGATGGAGGAAGCAGATTTTCCAGACCAAATCAGTGGTCCATTGTTGCTTGTATTTGCCGCTTTAGTGCTCTGGAGCGATGGCGACTTCGTTCGATGATTGAAGACAACCGAACGGGAAACTTCAATCAATAAAGAAGAGAAGTAGAGTGCCATTGGTTTGGAGTGGAAAAGGAAGACCAAACCAAATTTTTCGTTCGGTGATTAGGTGATGCCGAACAAAAATTTTCCTTTGGTATTTGTTGAACCAAGTAGGTGAAGAGGAAGACCGGTCCAGATTTCTCGTTCGGCAATTGGAAGATGCTGGTCCAGACTTGAAATGTCCTATGCTGAACCAAATGCCAAGTGTCACATGTCGGACCAAACATGCCGAACCAAGATGCCGAACCAAATCCTGAGCTTCTATATAGAAGTTACCCCTCCTCATATCTTCACTCTATAAATAGAGAAGCTTCTGGACAACAATGACAGCCGAAATTGTGAGCTAGTTTCAGCCAATTTCAGAGCCATCCTTGAGAGCTGAAACTCTACAGAATTTTGTCTATATTGTAAATTCTTCTTATGTATGGCCTCCAAAAGAGAATCTATCCTGTAACTTTAATCTTTCAGTGATTAATAAAATCTTCTCTCTCTAAGTGGACTGAAATTGCCTAGTGGTAGTGGAACCACTATAAATACTGGTATTATTTATTTTTCTGCATTGCATAAATCTATGACTGTCTGTTCTGATGTTTATCTTTTGTTTGTTCCTTCTCACTACATTCATGATCCAGTTGTTTTCCGTTGCATTGAGTTTTTTATTCCCTTAGACTGATCATCTAAAGAGACTTTCTCCAATAGTTTTCTACATAAAAATATTAACACCATAAGCTTAATTCCTATTTAATATACAATCAATGGATTTATATTGATTTTATTCAATTTAATTCATTAACATAGGATGATCGAAATCACTGGCATACCCGGTTTCTATGTTCTTAGAGGATGTTGAATGTATGTGTCCATTATGTCGTCATGAAAGTTCAAGATAATGTAATTCTACATTCATTTGGGGTAAATTTTTAGTAGATATTATCTATAATGTTAATAACCCACTCGGTGCTGGTAAATAATAGAGTTCAAGATTAGTGCATTTTGTTGACCATCGCTAATGTATTTATTTTGTTGTTTTTTCCTTTTACACAGGCATAGTTGGTGTGGCCAAATACACATTTGTTGTAAAGAAGGAGATAGTTTAAATAAATGATACTCTTTTATAGCTCTTGTTAACTATATTTTCTTAATTGATTATATTACCTTCAGTGTTCCAGCAATTAGAAAATGATCGTTTCTCCGAGAATAACCATTGCATTATCATTACTGTTAGAACACTTGCTTTATCTCCATACACATTTTAAATCTATGTTACTAATGGTAATTGATTCTGTCTTTATTTCAGGGAGAAGTCTATCTAGATGTTCATACTCTAATTTAAACTCGTTATTTAAGTTTGTTTCTTTTTAAACAAGTTTAATTTTTCTAGTCACTGATGGTGGTTTTAAATATCGTATATGTTCTATCAGATTATGCACCATACTGCTGAATAGCTGCAATTTCTTGTGTATTGTTCGATAGACTCGGAGCCATATGGTTTTGATATCTTGACTACCTACAAATTCTGCTCTATGGTAAGTCTCATAATCTGATGTTATTCGATAGTGATTTGTACTTGATTGATTCTCTAAGCTTGAAAATGCTTACCAAAATAATATAAGAATCTTCAAATTAAACTCCGAGATAGAAATGAAAACAGATTTCATTGGAACCATGAGTTAGATAAATCAAGATGAGTCCAATCTGTTTGTATATGCTCGGGTTCAATTTATCTACTCTGTTTGCACCAAAATTGGCACAACACTAATCGGATGTAATTACAGAGATTAGAATGCAAAAATTTAGGGAAAATAAGGCTAATCTAACAATCACACCAATAAAAGCAAGCACAAATGGAAGAAGACGAGCGTTTATAGTGGTTCGGCATCATAGCCTACGTCCACTTTGAACAGATTGCTGTTTATTTATGATTCTCAACTGAATTACAATTATATAATAGCTAGTACTCAAGTTACAATGGAGTTTCAGTAGAGTGACGGCGTAGAGGCTTCCCAAAAGTCCCTTTTATGGATGCATATGGCTACTTTTTATAGGCGTAGGCTGAAAATATCTCATCCAGATCTCGGAGGACTTCTTCTCTCACGTGGGTGGGCCAATAGGATCGAGTTCAGGTGGTTTCGACTCGATCTGGGAGCAGTACGAATGGAATTCGTATCGATCAAGAATTTATCCTTTTTGGTTGAAATTTATCTGGTACATTCTTGACATTGTAGGCAAGCTGTTGTGAAAATTTGGTGGAATTTCGACTTGCTGATCTCGAGTTATGATCGATGCAAATTTGGATTTGTATAACATTGTCATCTTCATATCGATACTATTTCACATCGGTCCTACGTGGCTCTGTTCGTATCGATGCTTGCATGCTACTTTGTATCGATGGTTGGAGGTTTCCTTCATATCGATGCTTCATGTTGCCTTGTTCTATCGATTGGTGGTTGTTGCTGTTCATATCGATGGTGGGAGATCGATGCGAGGTGGATGGAGGGAGACCGATACGAAATGGACATTGGTTGATGGATATGAAGTATTGTTAACATGATGGGTACAAAGTAGCTTCATTTTGATGGATACGAAGGAAGTTAGTGGGCGATGGATACGAACTGAATCTCTCTTGGGGAATGGATACGAACCAAATTGGATTTCTCACCCTCGATCGACAATATCTTGAGCATACGAACTCCGGTTTGAAAGAGGCTATGCGATAGGATCGTGTAATATGGAATAATGAAATAGTCTAGGTAGATAAAGTAGGTAAATACAAGGAGACACCAGGATTTTATACTGGTTCGGACCTCTCGTCCTACGTCCAGTCCCTAAGCTTCACTTAGGAATTTCACTAACTAACACCCTCAGTTCACCCGGAGGAATAGGTTTACAACTTACCCGAACAACCGAACAGGATTTCTTGCCTCAACTACCGAAGAGGACTTCAACTCAATTACTAAAATACAATATTCGACTTGTTGTGTTCTTGTCAACACTAATGAGTCTAATGTAGTACAATATTCCTATAATCTTATCCTCGAGAGTATGCAATGTGTTTGTGAAGATTTAGGAATTGTGAATTGCTATGAATCAAAAGAATGTTATAAACAGAAACAGTGATTCAAGCAATAGATTGGTGATTGCTTTGATAATATCTAGAAAATATGAATAAGAGAATAGTAAGATTAAAGCAAGAGAATTCGGTGAATTAAATGATGTTAGAATCATGTATATATACTTGTAGAAGAGGTGCATATGTTGTCAAAGGTTGCAAACAATAGATGCTTCCATTTCCATTGATGAATGGTTGCAACTCTTGGGAGGAAGAAGGTGTCTTTTCATAGAAAATTCGCAGGTTCAAATTCAGTCGACTAAGCAGGGAATTCAGTCAACTGAAAATATGAAGTAAAATTTTCGGGACCAAATTCAGTCGACTGTGAAGGAAATTCAGTCGACTGAAACTGTGCATGTGTATAAATTTGATCCAGTTTCAGTCGACTGGCTGTTCCTGTTCAGTCGACTGAACTCATAAAACATGCATAGTGAAAACTTAATTGAAAAATGAAGTTTATAAAAATTTTCTAGTGTTCGTGCAAGCTTCTTGAGGATAGATTTTAACAATACATCTAGACTAAGACATATATAAAAACATACTCTAATTTTGTTTGGTCTTCATCTATCTTCCTTTAGCATTTGCATATATTTCTTCCTTGTTTGTTAAAGCACATTGTCATTGATCAAAATCATCGCATATCAACATTCTTCCGCTTTTTGATTGATGATAATACTGATTTATTCTAGAGACGTTTTACTTATTTTCTCCCCCTGAATGTATGCACTATCTTTCCTACAAAACAAAGTAAGTACCATAGATTTTCTCTCCCTTTGTCATCGACAAAAAGGAAGAACTAACAGCAGTAATAATTTATCAAAACAATCACTGAAGCATAGAGAATATTTGCATAATCATCGCTTAAAAATAAAAATGTTGTGACAAACAAGCATAAAATGGCTATTTATACAAGCCACTAGAAAGTTAAAAATACACATCAAAACAAAAAAATTACTCATCTCTATCCCAATCATATGAACCTTCTCTTCCTGTTTGTTCACGTATGACGGGTCCTCCTATTGGTGGTCTGTGCGCTCTTCCTCCTTGGCCACAACTAGCTCCACTTGCACTGCTACTTGTATGCTCTTCGGATGTCGTCCATGTAAAGGTAGGTGCCGGACGTTTGCCGCGAGATGTTGAAGCAGTAGTGGTGCTTGAGCACGAGATTGCATCCTAAAGCTTGTTGAAGAATCCTTTGATTTTGTCAAGCTTATGATCTACCTTTTTAAGACGAGTGTCAAGAATTTGTTGATTTCTAGACAACATCCCCAAGGATTGGTTGGTAGTGAAGCTTGGGTCAACAAGACGAATTTCATCATCTTGCTCGAGATGTTCTTCGTGGCGAGGTTGAGGTTGTTGTTGTTGTTGTTGTTGTTCTTGATGCCTTGCTTCCCATTCGGCGAGTGATATTATGCGAGGAGGTCGAGATGGGAGTTGCATTAGGCTTATGGTCCGGTGGTTAGTTTGATGGACCATTGTATTCTCCGACTCAGGTAATGGCGTATCGAAATTGAGGAGAAGTCGCATGATGTACTCTCCAAAGTAGATAGTGCGCATTTTGCCATTATTGAAAGTGAGAAACTCATCAAGAATAGGCTGTACCCAATTGACTTGTATATTGCCAAAAATAGCATATAGAGCTCGATAGTTATTTGGGTAGACAATTTCGTACGAGCCTGTGCGAGGAGTAATTGTTCTCATTAGGGCTTTATGGAGGATTCTTGCCATAGGTCGAAGAGAGGTGGACTTAAAATCCCTAAAGTTGATATTATCGTCCATAAATCGATGGTTTATATTGTCGCGAATATGTGGGTTGAATTCTATCTCCTCTAGCTTTCTCCCGACATTTGGCGACTCTAAAATGTGTGCTATTCTATCCAAGGAAAACCAAACTTTCTTTCCGCATACCATACTCCAAACACTATTGTTTAGATTTCTTGGAGTTTGGTGTCCAAGATTAAGATTAGCATAAAATAATTTGACCATTACATGATTAATGGCATGGTCATTTCTTTTCAAATCAAAAAGAGAAGTTAAACTTGCTGGATCGGTTAATGCTTGGATGTTGTAGGTTTGAAAGCTTTGGAAATCAACGAAAGAATGAGCAAAAATTCGGGAATTCTTCATCTTATTCCATCTAGTGACAGCAGTTCCATCGTAAATCCATTGTCCTATTTGAGCATCAATTGGCTCGGAGGATGAAGAAGATGAAGCTCTTGATCTTTTTGGTGCCATTTGGATGAGATTTGAGTTGATTTTGAGGAATTGGGGGCTAGGGTTTCGAAACTAATTTGGGGAAGAAAGTTTGTAGGAGGTAAAAAGTGAATTGGTAGGGTAAAAATTGGTGGTTAAAAGGAGAAGTTTGCCTGGGAATTGGCGTTCAGTCGACTGAATTCACTGTCCAGTCGACTAAATTGAAGACAGAAAATTTTCTGGGCTAAATTCAGTCGACTGAACAGGGTTTTTAGTCGACTGAATGTTTGCCTGAAGGTTTTTGTTAGTAGTTCAGTCGATTGAGCAGAAGATTCAGTCGACTGAATTGTAAAAAAATTTGCATTCTGTCTTAAGTTCAGTCGACTAAACAGGGGGTTTTAGTCGACTGACTTATGTATTTTGTTATTCCTAGTTAATTTTGAAGGCAAACTCTTTTTTCAAGGAGATAATTACAATTATATGGATGAATAGATTTCAATACTAACTATTTCTTAGGGTATGGACTTGGATTCTTTTTCCCTTCATTCTTCATATAATTGATATCCCATGAATTTGGACTATATTGAGGAGTCTTAGGAGACATCCAAGGATTCACAGGATCGATTGGTGTAAGATAAGATGAAGACGGATCAAGTGAGCTAACGAGGCGAGGTAGGGGTTCAGCCACTTCGTTCTTCTTTGATCCACAGAGGCATAAACCAATTTGCTCTAGGAAGCTCAAACGTCTTGCCGTAACTTTTTGGTCGAAGTATAGTTCTCCTTGAAGATCTATCTGTTGTTGTTCAAAGTGATGAATTTCATCAATCTTTCTTTTTGTGTCAGGTGAAATAAAGATTCCACGTTTCGCCTTTTTAGATTCTGGTGTGAAACCAGTACGATAATTTTCCCATTTGTAAACCGGCTCATGTGCTGGTGTTGGTGTGGGAAGTTTTGGCGATGTTGGAGTGTTATCAACTGATGAGGTGATATTGATTGGAGAGAAGGAGTTGTTGGACGACATTTTATGTTGAATTTTTTTAAGATTTTATTCGTAAAATCGAGATGTGAAAATATTTTTAAGAATTTATTTATAGTAAAATTTTACTAAACAAACAATGGTTATAATTTAATAAGATTTTTAACCGCATAGAGATTTAATGGTAAAGAGGATTTTGTTAAAATGTATGGTTCTTATTTAATAATTCAGTTTAAAAATGTGTGGTCTATAAATTATATAATGTAGCATATAACATAACCAAAAATATTTGAAATTCTTATTCAGTCGACTGAACATTCTGTTTTAGTCGACTGAAAATGTGGGAATATTTCTAATGTATACCTAACTAATATTTTTAAAGGATATTATACCTAATTCTCGTCGAAGTTTTATAAAGGAGTTTTCTAATTGAGGTTTAGTAAATATATCGGCAATTTGATTTTCGGTAGAAATATGTTCTAAATTAATTATTCCTTTTTCGATATTGTCACGTAGAAAATGGTGACGAATATCTATATGTTTTGTATGAGAGTGATTAACCGGATTTTTAGATGAGTTTATTGTACTTGTATTATCACAGTATATTGTAGAATTTGTTAAATTTATATTAAAATCTTTAAGTGTTTGTTGCATCTATATAACTTGAGTGCAAGCTAAAGCAGCTGATATATACTCTGCTTCGCAGGTGGAAAGCGAGACCCAATTTTGTTTCTTACTAAACAAAGATACAAGTGATTTTCCAATGAAATGGCAAGTACCACTTGTACTTTTTATATCTGTTCGAGATCCACCAAAATCAGCATCACTAAATGATACTAACTCAAATGGACACTCCTTTGGATAGAAAAGACCGAAATCTTTAGTTTTGTTAAGATATCGCATTATTCATTTTACTGCTCTTAAGTGTGAATCTTTAGGATCGGATAGAAAACGTGCACATAAACAAACACTCATCATTATGTCAGGTCTACTAGCGGTTAAGTAAAGTAAGGAGCCTATCATACTTCTAAACAATTTTTGATCTACACTTTTGCCATTTTCATCTCGATCGAGATGTGAAGTGGTACTCATAGGAGTAGGTTTAGCAGAAGTGTTTTCCATGTCGAATCGTTTAATTAAATTAGCACAAAATTTTTCTTGGTTTATAAAAATTACATTTGTTAATTGTTTGATTTAAAGTCCGAGAAAATATGATAATTCTCCCATATGAGACATTTCGAACTCATTAGTCATTATATTTGAAAATTCTTTACATAAATTTTCATTTGTTGAACCAAAAATAATATCGTCTACGTATATTTGAATTATTAAAATATCTTTGGTAGTATTTTTAATAAAAAGCGTTTGATCTACTTTTCCGGTTTTAAATCCCGAGTTTAATAAATAACTTTTAAGTCTTTCATACAAAGCACGAGGTGCTTGTTTAAGACCATATAGTGTTGTCTTTAATTTAAATACATGATCTGGATATTTTTCATGTATAAATAAAGGAGGTTGTTCTACATATACATTTTCTTTAATAAAACCATTTAAAAATGCACTTTTAACATCCATTTGACAAAGTTTAAAATTGTGGAAACATGCAAAGGCTAATAGTATACGTATTGCTTCAAGTCTTGCAACGGGAGCAAAAGTTTCTTCAAAATCAATACCTTCTTCTTGATTATACCCTTGTGTAGTTTTGCTTTATTCCTTGTTATATTACCTTGTTCGTCTACTTTATTTTTGTAAATCCATTTTGTTCCAATTACTGATTGATTATTAGGACGGGGAACTAATTCCCAAACATCGTTACGTTCAAATTGATTTAATTCTTCTTGCATTGCGATAATCCAGTAATTATCTGTTGATGCTTCTTTTGGATTTTTAGGTTCTATTGATGAAATGAAAGCTACATGACCCATTTGATTTAGTTGATTTCTTGTTCTAACTTGAGAATTTATTTCTCCTATTATATTTTGAGTTGGATGATCTCGTAATATTCTAGGAGGAGATCTTCATTCATTATTATTATTTTCAAGGTTTGTTTCTTCTATATTTATCAATTCTTCATCATCTTTTATATTAAAAATTTTATTAAAATTTTCATCAAAAGATATATGCAAAGTTTCTTCAATTAAGTTTGTTCGTTTATTAAATACTCGATATGCTTTACTTCGTTCTGAGTATCCTACGAAAATTCCTTCATCAGCTTTTGAATCGAATTTTCCAAGTTGATCTTTTGTATTTAAAATGAAACATTTTGATCCAAATATTTTAAAATAAGCTATATTTGGCTTTTTATTATTAAAAAGTTCATAAGAAGTATTTTTAGTTAATGGTCTAATTGATATTCTATTTAATACATAACATGCAGTAGCAACGGCTTCCGCCCAAAAATGTTTTGGTAGAGAACGTCCATTTAATAATGTTCTTGCGCATTCTTGTAATGTTCTATTCTTTCTTTCTACAACTCCATTTTGTTGAGGAGTTCTAGGAAAAGAAAGTTATGATTTATTCCTTTTATTTTACAAAAAGTTTCAAAAACTTCATTTTCGAATTCGCCTCCATTATCGCTTCGAATATTTTTAATTTTCAAATCTTTAGTGTTTTGAATTCTTTTGACAAACCTTTTAAAATGCTCAAAAGTTCACTTTTATTTTCATAAAAATATTCCATGTATATCTTGAAAAATCATCAACTATTACAAATATGTATCGATTATGATTAATGGATTGAACTTGTGTTGGTCCAAATAAATCCTTATGTAGTAATTCTAATGGTTGTAAAGTCAAAATATTTTTCTTAGATTTGAAAGATGATTTTGTTAATTTTCCTTATTGACAATCATCATAAAGATTATTTATTTTAAAGTTCATTTTGGGTAAACCTCTTACTAATTCATTTTTAGAAAGTTTTAGTGTAACGACCCGCAAATCCGTACCCCTTGAGTCAACACTATTCTACAACAATTAACTCAAGTTGCACAGAAATACGAACCATTTGGGTTTAAGAAGAAGAGGTAGAAGAAGAGAAAACAAAATCAACATCAGAATCTAACCATCGCAGCGGAATAAAATATAATAGATAGTAAATAATCTTTACTCAAAATCAAATATATCTGTTTACATACATTACATCATCAGAATACATCAGTCACAACTCAACATCAATATCATACAATGGGTACACAACATCTCAACACAACGGAAAACGTATATAAATATACAAGTACGAGAGTACGTTTCGTCATCCAGCTCGTCTCCTGAGCTCCACAGCATCATATCCTGTATCCTAAATACTCGGTCTGACCCGAGCATTACAGTTAAATAACACCCGAGTCAGTCTGGATTACCAGCGTGAGAAAATCACACCCATTTTATTATTAAAGTTTCAAAAATCCTTTGAAAACAAAAGCATCTCGTAAGACCACGCCACAAATAAACATGTCGGGTTTTTACCTTACGATAGCTAAAACAATTTTTATAGAAATCCTCTGATATTATAATAGGGTCTATACACAAGTACTTATAAAATAGCCGAAATTGTTACATTATTAAATTCCAGCTACTAGCCACAAAAGTGGGTAATACAAACAAAACTCGTACAAGGCTCGTAGGGAGAATGGATTTCCAACTAATGACTAGGCACTGGGGTACCACCTGTCACAGTACGGGGCCTAGATCACCGTACCGAGGATTACTCCCTTCATCCCCTGCAACACAAGGACGGAACCATCCCTTACTGGACAGTCCCGAGTGAGATCACCCCGCGGTTGGGATCAGCAACCGCACCACTAAGCCGAAAAAGAAATAAGGGACATCTAGACTGGAATGACCTCACCCTGCTTGGGTGCTACCCACCTAACCTTGCTGCATATCCCCTGATTTTCAGTCATTCCCATTTGATGAGGCTTGAGGCTAAGCGTTACTTTTAGAACGTTTCACTTAGAATGCCCATCGCCCACCTGACGATGTTTCGCAAGCATTCGTCCATACAAGTCCGTCCCGGGTTCGAACGGAACCGAAGGCACTATTCCTACTACATCCATTTTGGAAATATCCTCAGGATTAGTAGCGACTAGCCCTTGCACTTCACTGCTCCATCTTCGACTCCGAACACGTTTTTCGCACGAAACGTACAAACCGGATCGAAGTGGTTTTCGAGAAATAAATCTCGATCCCGGTTTCTTCGAAACGATCCACGCATTTGTCCAATATTGATAGTCGGTTATTTAACTATCAATTAATATTCACAAACATCCATCAACCAATAAATAATTTCCCAAATTATTTATTAATCCCAAAATATCTTCCCGAGATATATATATTTCAAATTTTCAACCCCTTTTTAAAACAGTTTCAAAACCCGTTTTCCCTTCCCAGGGTACATTCCCAATTATTATTTCCATTGGAACGCCAAGTACAAACACTTAAGTTTAAAATAATTTAAAAACATTTTTTTTTATAAAATATACTTATAACTTTTAAAATTATAACTTAAATATTTTATTAAAATAAATATACTAACAAAATATTTTGTATAAAACACTTTATAAAATATAAACTAAATTTCCTCTTTTAAACTCAATACCAAGTTACTTTATATAGTTATTTCAATAATAGATTTAGAAAAATATACTTTCTTTAAAAATTTAGATTTAGAAATAATAAACTTTCCAAAACCTGCTTTTTAAAACGATTTTAAAAACTTTAAATATTTTTGAAAACCATACTTGGCTATCCAGGGAAATCCTCTTCTGTTTCCCATTTCTTAAAAATAAATCACCATTTATTTTTAAACAAATACCCATTCCTTTAATAAATTCTTACCTCGAATTTATAAAATATCCACCGACATTTTATTTCACTTTATAACCCAGTCATAAAGTCCCAAAATCTCTCTTCACTTTAAATTTAAATTTCAACACCTAAATCAATTTTACAATTGATTTCCATTTACTTTACCATGAAATAAATTCTCTTACTTCATTTATTTCAAAATTTATTAACTTTAGATTTAATTTCCGATTTATGTTTTAAAATCTTTAAACTGAAAAATACCAAATTCAGATTCCTCAATTTCCTTTCTTTACCTTTAAATTTAATCCTTACATTTAAAATAATGACTTTTATTCACTTAAGTTCCAGAATTTATTATTCCTTTGTTAATTCAATTTCCTCATATTCCATATTTTGTTAGATTTTAGAAATCACTCTATTTTATTTTATTTTCACTTCATTATTCAATTTATTCCAATTTACTAGAATTATTTACTTAAAATTTTACTCTTTTATTACCTTTCAAAAATCAAATTCTATAGATTTTGGTAACTCTTTAAACTGAGTTATTCCATCCAACCATACTATCCAATATTCCAGTTATCCATAAAACAATCACAGGATATCAAATATTCATCACACAGAATATTAAATAATCTAATAAATTTGAGGAATCCAGTTGGATCCCTCCAACCTGTTTCCCTGCATCCACAAATGTTAGCACAACATTATTTACTAATTTCAGAATATATCATTCTATAGCACATCAATCAATCAATTTCAACCATTCAAACAATTATTTAAATTTAATCATTTAAATTTAAATTTAAACTGAGTGAGATTAACTCACCTTTGATTCTGTATGCAATCCAATCCAACCCGGCTTGCTTCTATCAGATTTTGACCTTGTATAACAATCATATGATTTATTAACACTTTTGAAATAACTTGAACAATTTATTTCCATTTTATAAATTTAATTAACCAATGATTCTATTTTAAATAAATAATTTACCTTTAAACTAATAGTTTGATTTCAAACAAATTCTTTTCTTTTCTCTCTATTTAGAATCTTTAAAATAAATTTAACAAGTTAATTAACAAATAAATCTCTATTATTTTAAAATCAAACTAGTAAATAAAGTTAGGTGTATATATATATATACACATTTCATTTTTTATTTTATTTTAAATCTCGCTGAAAATAATTCTCTGCATGCACAATATATAAAAATTTGAAAGCTTCATATATATATATTTCAATCTAGATTAATATAATTTTTAAGTTAAAATTATTATACCTACTGAGAAAAACGAACCCAAGCTATACCTCGTCGTCACCACAAACAGAGCACTCTTCCCGATGCCAGAGCTCGAACACGAGCTCCTACCCACGTTCCTCAGCCTTCAACCATTTCCACTGATAGATTCGATCAAGCCCTTCAACCCAGGTGCGACTTCGACCTCAACACTGCCTCGACTTCGACCGTGCTTCCCAGCCTCGACGTTGACGAAGATCTCGACTGAATCGAACGCGAGTCGACGTTTGAACCTATGCGACCGACCAGATGGACGCGATGATAACAAGTTGCCGCGACTAACTCAAGCTCCACTGCCAAGCCTCCATCGCAAAAATCGCGAGCTCGTGAGGGTCGAAACTCTAGCCGAGGAATCGAGTTCGCTTAATTACGAGACGAAACTGATTTCGTTTGAGAAGAGGAAGGATTTTGATTTGATTTGAGTTTTGGGAATTCTTCGGCCATTAATTTAGCCCGACTCGAATTTATTTTTATTATTTTTTTTGTGAGTGAAGAGAATTTTCGAACAACGTAGAAGAAGGAAAGAAAGTTCAGTCTCTGATTCCTTGATTTGATTTTTCACTGAAGACGTGATATTGATAAGAGGGGAAAGGAAGACAAAAAAGTACGAAGGAGAAAGTTGTGAGGCGAGAGGTACGTATTGTCGACTAAGGGAAAACAATTATATTTAATTTTAAATCCGAATTCAAAACGTCTCGATAAAATTTCCAACGCGTTTTTATAACGTACGCTCACAGAACAGCTCCAATAACTACGAAATTTGAAACCCGATAATTAAACAATATTTCGGATCCAATGGGACTAGTTTCGTCGAATTCCGAGACTGTGCCTCGGAAGGCTATTTTTAAATTCAATTTAAACGATAAATTTTAAAACTGAACAAGTCAGTGTTAAATTCAATTTTAAAACTTCTATTATCTTCAATGTTATCAATATAAATTTCATAAGCCTTCAAATTATTTTTAATAGGCTTATACTCCAGATTCAACAATTTACCCAACTTCAATTTACTTAATTCAATAATTTAATTATCAAATAAATAGTGATATTTGTAATCCAAGTTAAAAATTAAACTTTTAAATATTCAAAATCAATTTGAATATTCCAATTTAAATTGCTTAAAATTCCGAGTCGTCACATTCCTCCCCCCTTAAAAGAATTTCGTCCCCGAAATTACTAATTAGGAAGAATGATCTATATCCCGTTAACTATTACCTCAAACCAAACAATTTTTAACAACTTAGCAAATAAATCTTTTTATCAAAGACACTCTAACTCTATCCTAGCCTTTTTAAACTTATCCATAACCCTTAAACCATATTACATACTTACTTATCAATTCAAATCTTAAATTTGAATTCAAATTTTAAATTATCAAAAATTTCTCAAATTTTTTCTAACTCTCTAAATTTTCGAAAAATTTCGCCAGCGTCTCCTTTGCGCGGCTAACTCGGTACTACTACAAAATGGCTCCACGGCCTCCCAAATCCAAAAAGAAAACAAAAAGCCAAGTGGCTAGATCCAAAAACCCAATCAAATTTCATATAGAAATTTAAACACATACCTTTTTGTTGGGCCATTTTAAATTTTTATCTTCTGAAATCAAACATCAATTTCTTTCTGCTTTTATAACACCTGTATATCCTGTTATAACAATAATGTCCATCCACCACACTCAAAATCATTTTGAAATTCTTTTGCACAAGTTTCAATATTTGCTTTATTTAAGCCCGTACGATGCACACATATTATTCGTACGCAATACCAAATCCGATCGCTCACTCGATCACACAATTTCATTTCCGAACTAGTATCGTCCACCCGACCTCCTAGTGCGGACTCAGATCTGGTTTCTTGATCAGAAACCGTCATTCTCCTTGCATAGTCATAACTATGATAGAGAATTTCCAGAATCAATCAACAATCCATATCCAGGTTCACCGTCGAAAATCGAGTGAAAAATCCTAACTCGGATCGATATAACTATCTCGAAAATCTGTGCTCGAATTCTGGATCAATATAGCTATGCGAATAAATAATATACGTACACCTTACGTAATTAGCCCAATTTATTTTTAGCTACACCAATTCTCTTTTTATTCACATTCCCAGCTATCACTTTAACCTTCAGTTAATTTCCATTCAATTATTCTCTTGGAATAATTTTTTCCCAATACCAAATTTACTTAAGAATTTCATTTTCCATTCCTTGAGTTTAATTTGAATATTGTATATATTTCTTATATAAATCTTCATTTTACTATTGAAGTTTATTTCCATTACCATTCTCTTTGCCTTTACAATTTCATTTAAGTTTAAATTTTGGTTTCCACTTTGAATATTGTATTAGTTGCACTTACTAATTAATTCAAATCTCAATTAAAGTTTATTTGCAAACTTTACTTCTTTAGTTTCTTCAATTTCATTCTCTTTACATTTACATTTAGATTCCATTAACCAATTTCAATTTTATTTGCTTAACAAATTAAATCATTTACCTTTAGTGAAAATTTCCAAAAATTTTCTAACTCCCAAAATTTACGGAAAATTTTGGCAGAGTCTCCTTTGTACGGAGGGACTTCTGCGATATCGCAGGATGCACAAAAACATATATACATCGGCCTTAGGCCGGAAATCAATATACATCGACCCACACGGTCGGAAAACAGAAAAACAGTTCATATTTCCTATTTGTATTGCATAGGCGTACCTTATTTTAGCATTTTTAAGCAAGCGGCGATTTATTTTAGCAAATTGCACAATCAAATCCAGCCAAACGGCTTCCCTGAACCTGTACTTACTCAATATAAATATGTAAGTGACAATTACACAAATTTATAGCATTTCACTTAAATATAAATAATTAAAACATGGGTTTCATAAACGATGCATATCATATACTTCCACAAGCACATGTGAAACATTTCGACATTTATTTTGAATGCTTCCAATCCATTCCAATACCATTTCATTTAATTCATTTTACATTCCAATTAAGTGATTTACACTTCATTGCCTACTTCCAATTCATTTGAATCCAAACGAGTTTATTTTTATTCCAAGTGATTCAAAATAAATTTTATTTCACTTCTATCAACTCATAAAATTTTATTTAATGAATTCCCATTTTATTCGAAGCCAAGCTCTTGTTAAAATAACTTGAGTTACTTAACTTAATTACTAATTTCATTCCACTTACCAAACATGTTTTATTATAAACCATTTATAATTCAACCTATTTCAAAAATCAATTTTTAGTCAATTTCTATTCATTCATATAATTTTGATTTTATTAATAACAAGGTCTTTTCCATTCTATTTCAACCTACTTGGAATTGATTCACAAATTCCAACCATCACTGTTATAACCCAATTTCATTTTGTTGGACGACACTCCCAATTATTTATTAATTCATCGTTGGTCTAAGTTGAATTTATATGTTACTCGAGCTCATTTCCAATTTCATTGTTAGCTCCATTCGCTTAAATTAAATTAGTATATTTCATTGAATCAATATGAATTCTAATTCAGATTCAATAATTTATTTCGGAATTCCTTTCATTTTATAATGAGGCCATTTCCAATTTATCCCTACTTGGATTTTTATTTCAAAATTTCTTTATCTATTTTACTGGAGTTCAACCTATTTATTTTATAAGTTAAGTTTTGGATTTTCATTCACTTTCCAAATTCAAAACTATTTTATTTTGGCTTATTAATCTCATTTCTAAATTTTATAGGTCACATTTCATTTATATTCACACTTCCATCTGTCCACAATCAATCTCATTCACATTCTTACTTTTATCTTGGGAATATACATTTTTATTTATTCAATATATTTTATTATTCCACAAACATTTTTACATACGATTCTAGAGTTTTTAAACAATTCCTAAAATTCCAAAATCAACTTTGAAATCAACTATATCCAAAATCCTTTGGTAAATTCAATTGTCCTTTGAATTTCAAGACCAAATCCAGTTCACAACCAATTCCATTTTAAAATAATTTGGCAGCAATTTCTCTTTTAGAAACTCGAAAATAAACATCGATGATGCTGCAGTCATCACCGACGTTATTTTCCAGTGACCGAAAGAGTTCGATGCTTTTATCTCTTTAAAACATTTCAAATATTCTTAATTTCCAATCTCACCAGATTCAATTTCAATTCAAAAATATTCCCGAAATAATACCACTATTATTTCTCCAAAACTTTTGAAAACCATTTCCAAATCCAAAGGAATTTAAACTTTTCCCCCAAAATTCCAAACTTACTCTGGAGTCTTCATCTTAATTTATTTTCATTCTCTGGAATTCTAATTCAAAATTATAATCTTATTTATATATGAAGTTATTTCAAATTTAAAAATTACATTTATAATCTATATTTCAGATTCCATTTTGTTATATAAATTTATTCTTCAACTTTGGTTATAAGTTTCAATTTCTTATTAAAATTTTTTTCACAATAGCGTTAATAATTTAATATTATCATTCCTTAACAATCAAGCATCCAAATACTATAATAATTTCTGAAAATTATTTCTTTCATATACAAAAATAATTTGGGTAAAATTATTTCATTTACCCTATTTTAAAACAATACTGTGTCGAATTGTTCTATTCAAGTGTTTAGAGATCCCTATCAATAACGTTAATTACTCGTATTGACCAGAATCCATAAATTACTCAATAAACCAATCGACACAATATAAAACCATTTTATATTCACTAACAAATACGCGCTCATATCTATTAATACACTCAAACTCATTATAGAGCACTACAGACTCTACTTGAGTAATTCCCACCAAAGCCTAGGTTGTCGCCAACCTAAGCTCTGATACCAAGTGTAACGACCCGCAAATCCGTACCCCTTGAGTCAACACTATTCTACAACAATTAACTCAAGTTGCACAGAAATACGAACCATTTGGGTTTAAGAAGAAGAGGTAGAAGAAGAGAAAACAAAATCAACATCAGAATCTAACCATCGCAGCGGAATAAAATATAATAGATAGTAAATAATCTTTACTCAAAATCAAATATATGTGTTTACATACATTACATCATCAGAATACATCAGTCACAACTCAACATCAATATCATACAATGGGTACACAACATCTCAACACAACGGAAAACGTATATAAATATACAAGTACGAGAGTACGTTTCGTCATCCAGCTCGTCTCCTGAGCTCCACAGCATCATATCCTGTATCCTATAATACTCGGTCTGACCCGAGCATTACAGTTAAATAACACCCGAGTCAGTCTGGATTACCAGCGTGAGAAAATCACACCCATTTTATTATTAAAGTTTCAAAAATCCTTTGAAAACAAAAGCATCTCGTAAGACCACGCCACAAATAAACATGTCGGGTTTTTACCTTACGATAGCTAAAACAATTTTATAGAAATCCTCTGATATTATAATAGGGTCTATACACAAGTACTTATAAAATAGCCGAAATTGTTACATTATTAAATTCTAGCTACTAGCCACAAAAGTGGGTAATACAAACAAAACTCGTACAAGGCTCGTAGGGAGAATGGATTTCCAACTAATGACTAGGCACTGGGGTACCACCTGTCACAGTACGGGGCCTAGATCACCGTACCGAGGATTACTCCCTTCATCCCCTGCAACACAAGGCCGGAACCATCCCTTACTGGACAGTCCCGAGTGAGATCACCCCGCGGTTGGGATCAGCAACCGCACCACTAAGCCGAAAAAGAAATAAGGGACATCTAGACTGGAATGACCTCACCCTGCTTGGGTGCTACCCACCTAACCTTGCTGCATATCCCCTGATTTTCAGTCATTCCCATTTGATGAGGCTTGAGGCTAAGCGTTACTTTTAGAACGTTTCACTTAGAATGCCCATCGCCCACCTGACGATGTTTCGCAAGCATTCGTCCATACAAGTCCGTCCCGGGTTCGAACGGAACCGAAGGCACTATTCCTACTACATCCATTTTGGAAATATCCTCAGGATTAGTAGCGACTAGCCCTTGCACTTCACTGCTCCATCTTCGACTCCGAACACGTTTTTCGCACGAAACGTACAAACCGGATCGAAGTGGTTTTCGAGAAATAAATCTCGATCCCGGTTTCTTCGAAACGATCCACGCATTTGTCCAATATTGATAGTCGGTTATTTAACTATCAATTAATATTCACAAACATCCATCAACCAATAAATAATTTCCCAAATTATTTATTAATCCCAAAATATCTTCCCGAGATATATATATTTCAAATTTTCAACCCCTTTTTAAAACAGTTTCAAAACCCGTTTTCCCTTCCCAGGGTACATTCCCAATTATTATTTCCATTGGAACGCCAAGTACAAACACTTAAGTTTAAAATAATTTAAAAACATTTTTTTTTATAAAATATACTTATAACTTTTAAAATTATAACTTAAATATTTTATTAAAATAAATATACTAACAAAATATTTTGTATAAAACACTTTATAAAATATAAACTAAATTTCCTCTTTTAAACTCAATACCAAGTTACTTTATATAGTTATTTCAATAATAGATTTAGAAAAATATACTTGCTTTAAAAATTTAGATTTAGAAATAATAAACTTTCCAAAACCTGCTTTTTAAAACGATTTTAAAAACTTTAAATATTTTTGAAAACCATACTTGGCTATCCAGGGAAATCCTCTTCTGTTTCCCATTTCTTAAAAATAAATCACCATTTATTTTTAAACAAATACCCATTCCTTTAATAAATTCTTACCTCGAATTTATAAAATATCCACCGACATTTTATTTCACTTTATAACCCAGTCATAAAGTCCCAAAATCTCTCTTCACTTTAAATTTAAATTTCAACACCTAAATCAATTTTACAATTGATTTCCATTTACTTTACCATGAAATAAATTCTCTTACTTCATTTATTTCAAAATTTATTAACTTTAGATTTAATTTCCAATTTATGTTTTAAAATCTTTAAACTGAAAAATACCAAATTCAGATTCCTCAATTTCCTTTCTTTACCTTTAAATTTAATCCTTACATTTAAAATAATGACTTTTATTCACTTAAGTTCCAGAATTTATTATTCCTTTGTTAATTCAATTTCCTCATATTCCATATTTTGTTAGATTTTAGAAATCACTCTATTTTATTTTATTTTCACTTCATTATTCAATTTATTCCAATTTACTAGAATTATTTACTTAAAATTTTACTCTTTTATTACCTTTCAAAAATCAAATTCTATAGATTTTGGTAACTCTTTAAACTGAGTTATTCCATCCAACCATACTATCCAATATTCCAGTTATCCATAAAACAATCACAGGATATCAAATATTCATCACACAGAATATTAAATAATCTAATAAATTTGAGGAATCCAGTTGGATCCCTCCAACCTGTTTCCCTGCATCCACAAATGTTAGCACAACATTATTTACTAATTTCAGAATATATCATTCTATAGCACATCAATCAATCAATTTCAACCATTCAAACAATTATTTAAATTTAATCATTTAAATTTAAATTTAAACTGAGTGAGATTAACTCACCTTTGATTCTGTATGCAATCCAATCCAACCCGGCTTGCTTCTATCAGATTTTGACCTTGTATAACAATCATATGATTTATTAACACTTTTGAAATAACTTGAACAATTTATTTCCATTTTATAAATTTAATTAACCAATGATTCTATTTTAAATAAATAATTTACCTTTAAACTAATAGTTTGATTTCAAACAAATTCTTTTCTTTTCTCTCTATTTAGAATCTTTAAAATAAATTTAACAAGTTAATTAACAAATAAATCTCTATTATTTTAAAATCAAACTAGTAAATAAAGTTAGGTGTATATATATATATATATACACATTTCATTTTTTATTTTATTTTAAATCTCGCTGAAAATAATTCTCTGCATGCACAATATATAAAAATTTGAAAGCTTCATATATATATATTTCAATCTAGATTAATATAATTTTTAAGTTAAAATTATTATACCTACTGAGAAAAACGAACCCAAGCTATACCTTGTCGTCACCACAAACAGAGCACTCTTCCCGATGCCAGAGCTCGAACACGAGCTCCTACCCACGTTCCTCAGCCTTCAACCATTTCCACTGATAGATTCGATCAAGCCCTTCAACCCAGGTGCGACTTCGACCTCAACACTGCCTCGACTTCGACCGTGCTTCCCAGCCTCGACGTTGACGAAGATCTCGACTGAATCGAACGCGAGTCGACGTTTGAACCTATGCGACCGACCAGATGGACGCGATGATAACAAGTTGCCGCGACTAACTCAAGCTCCACTGCCAAGCCTCCATCGCAAAAATCGCGAGCTCGTGAGGGTCGAAACTCTAGCCGAGGAATCGAGTTCGCTTAATTACGAGACGAAACTGATTTCGTTTGAGAAGAGGAAGGATTTTGATTTGATTTGAGTTTTGGGAATTCTTCGGCCATTAATTTAGCCCGACTCGAATTTATTTTTATTATTTTTTTTGTGAGTGAAGAGAATTTTCAAACAACGTAGAAGAAGGAAAGAAAGTTCAGTCTCTGATTCCTTGATTTGATTTTTCACTGAAGACGTGATATTGATAAGAGGGGAAAGGAAGACAAAAAAGTACGAAGGAGAAAGTTGTGAGGCGAGAGGTACGTATTGTCGACTAAGAGAAAACAATTATATTTAATTTTAAATCCGAATTCAAAACGTCTCGATAAAATTTCCAACGCGTTTTTATAACGTACGCTCACAGAACAGCTCCAATAACTACGAAATTTGAAACCCGATAATTAAACAATATTTCGGATCCAATGGGACTAGTTTCGTCGAATTCCGAGACTGTGCCTCGGAAGGCTATTTTTAAATTCAATTTAAACGATAAATTTTAAAACTGAACAAGTCAGTGTTAAATTCAATTTTAAAACTTCTATTATCTTCAATGTTATCAATATAAATTTCATAAGCCTTCAAATTATTTTTAATAGGCTTATACTCCAGATTCAACAATTTACCCAACTTCAATTTACTTAATTCAATAATTTAATTATCAAATAAATAGTGATATTTGTAATCCAACTTAAAAATTAAACTTTTAAATATTCAAAATCAATTTGAATATTCCAATTTAAATTGCTTAAAATTCCGAGTCGTCACATTTCTAATAGTTTTAAAATTTATATGACAAAATCTTTTGTGCCATAACCAAGGATCATTATCTTTGGCAAGTAGACACATACTTGAATTATGATTAATATTCGTATTTAAAACATAAATATTTCTATCTCTATTTCCTTCAAAAACCAGATTTTGGTTTTGATCTAAAATACGACATTTATTATTAGAGAAAGTTATTTTAAAACCTTTGTCACACAGTTGACTTATGCTAAGTAGAATATGTTTTAAATTTTCAACTAATGAAACATTTGTTATAAAAGGTAAATTTGATGTACCGTAATTGTTCACATCTCCTTTGCCAATGATATAGCCTTTTGAATTGTCTCCAAAGGTAACCGAGCCACCATCAAAGTATGTGATGTTTGTAAGCATATCTTTGCCTCCGGTCATGTGTTTTGAACAACCACTGTCTAATATCCATTTCTTCTTTTTGAGTGGGACCTGAAAATAAATATAAAATTATTGGTACCCACTTTTTAATAGGGTCCTAAAAGTTAGAGTTTAGGAAACCAAACCCAATTTGGTTTAGTATCCTTTTTATAAATATAGTTTTCATTATGATGAACATTATCCATAAATGTTTTAATATATTTATTTCTTATTAATACATTGTTAGTCTTTGGTACCCAAATTTTAACTACCTTGTTTTCTACTTTTGTTTTAATAGGTTTCTTTAGCAATATTTGTTGTTTTGAATCCATATTCCTCTTAAAATTTGTATTTTTCTTTTTAGGAATTTTTGACTCCTTTTTGTATCCTAATCCATGTTTACTTGAAGAAGATTGAGAATTTTCTTAAATCTTAGATAAATTTTCTCTTCCTTTGTTAAAGTTAGAAACATTTTTAGTGATGTTATCTAATCTAGCTTGAAGACTATTATTTTCTAACTCAATTTGTCTAATTTTAGTTTTTAACTCATGATTTTCAGAAGCAATTATATCATTCTTTGTTTTTTGAGTTTCAATTTCTTTACTTAAAAGTGATAATTGAGTTTCTGAATTTGAATGAGATTCTTGAACTTTTTCAAGTTCTTCTTCTAAGATTTTCTTTTCATCTTTTAACATATCCCTTTCAAATTCCGCTTTGTTTTGATTTTCACGAGTTTCTTTGAGTTTCTTTTTAAGAGTTTTTATTGTGCTTAAAAGTTCAGTGTTTACTTAAATTAAATCGTTGAAAGTTAAATTATTTACCTCAGATTCTTGAGCCATGAAGCATACATTTGCTTGTTCATTGTCGCTATCACTATCATTTTCGGATGAAGATGAATCTGAATCGTCCCATGTTACAGAAAATGCCTTCTTTTTGAATTTATCCTTCTTGTTTTTGTTGTTGAAGTTTTTCTGATTTTCCTTCATTTGTTCGTGACAATTGAAATTTGTGACAATTGAAGCATTCTATATTTGAGGATGAAGGTTTGTTCAATAAATTCTCTTTGAATCTGTTTTTGTTTCCTTTTCTATACTTTAAGAATTTCTTGAAATTTTTGGCTATAAATGCTAGATCCTCATCTTCAGATTCTGATTCTTCCTTTTCCGCATGAAAAGCAACATTCTTTCTTTCTTGAGCTTGATCCTTTTTAGCTTGCATATTTACTTCATACGACATAAGATTTCCAATCAATTCTTCTGGTTTCATTGTAGATAGATCATTTGCTTCCTCGATTGCTAGTACTTTTCTCTCCCATTCATCAGTGAGTGAATTTAGAACTTTAGACACAATGTCAAAGTCTGTGTATCTTTCTCCTAGTCCGATTAGAGCATGATGAATTTCTTGAAATCTTGAGTACATGTCATTGATGGATTCATTTTGTCGCATTCTAAATTTTGGAATTGATTCTTCAGCATGGATATCTTTGTTTATTTAACCTTGTTTGTGCCTTCATGTATAACTTTAAGTGTTTCCCATATCTGATATGCAGTAGTACATATGCTAACACGGTTGAATTCATTTCTATCCAGGCGCAAAATAGCATATTCATGGCTTTGGCATTTGTACTAGCTTCATTCTTTTGAATTTGTATCCATGTAGGATAATAGGTTGTAGGTACAACGAACTCTGCTTGAGTAGCATTCCAGGCTTCGAAACTTGTTGCTTGCATATAAATCCTCATCCTTGTAGCCCAATAGTTATAGTTTAGTCCATTGAATAGAGGAGGTCTTTGGGTAGATTGTCCTTCCGCAAATGTAGAACTATAGGCAGATGTTGTGCTTGTACTTGCGTTATTTTCCATATTATCAATATGTCTAATAACGGTGTTATGGTTATAGGACGGCCTTGTTCCGATACCAATTGAAAGAGGCTATGCAGTAGGATCGTATAATATGGAATAATGAAATAGTCTAGGTAGATAAAGTAGGTAAATGCAAGGAGACACGAGGATTTTATACTGGTTCGGACTTCTCGTCCTACGTCCAGTCCCTAAGCTTCACTTAGGAATTTCACTAACTAACACCCTCATTTCACCCGGAGGAATAGGTTTACAACTTACCCGAACAACCGAACGGGATTTCTTGCCTCAACTACCGAAGAGGACTTCAACTCAATTACTAAAATACAATATTCGACTTGTTGTGTTCTTGTCAACACTAATGAGTCTAATGTAGTACAATATTCCTATAATCTTATCCTCGAGAGTATGCAATGTGTTTGTGAAGATTTAGGAATTGTGAATTGCTATGAATCAAAAGAATGTTATAAACAAAAATAGTGATTCAAGCAATAGATTGGTGATTGCTTTGAGAATATCTAGAAAATATGAACAACAGAATAGTAAGATTAAAGCAAGAGAATTCGGTGAATTAAATGATGTTAGAATCATGTATATATACTTGTAGAAGAGGTGCATATGTTGTCAAAGGTTGCAAACAAGAGATGCTTCCATTTCCATTGATGAATGGTTGCAACTCTTGGGAGGAAGAAGGTGTCTTTTCATAGAAAATTCGTAGGTTCAAATTCAGTCGACTGAGCAGGGAATTCAGTCAACTGAAAATATGAAGTAAAATTTTCGGGACCAAATTCAGTCGACTGAAACTGTGCATGTGTATAAATTTGTTCCATTTTCAGTCGACTGGCTATTCCTGTTCAGTCGATTGAACTCATAAAACATGCATAGTGAAAACTTAATTGAAAAATGAAGTTTATAAAATTTTTCTAGTGTTCGTGCAAGCTTCTTAAGGATAGATTTTAACAATACATCTAGACTAAGACATATATAAAAACATACTCTAATTTTGTTTGGTCTTCATCTATCTTCCTTAGCATTTGCATATATTTCTTCCTTGTTTGTTAAAGCACATTGTCATTGATCAAAATCTTCACGTATCAACACGGTTGATTTGTAATTTGGAACGTTGGCTTACATAGCTTTGCTGGTCCTATCATATCAATTGTAGCTCGATCCGAACTTGGAAAAAAATTTCCGGTATCCTCAGTAGACCTGTGTACTAACGATCTCCATAACGAACTATCCTTGGTTTCTAGTCAAGTTCTTGGTGTCACGGCCCTGCCAAAAAGTAGGATAACATTTGCCCCCCCCCCAAGTACGTGTTGTGTGAATATGATGTTCTTTGAAAAGCTGCATCCTTTATTTTGAAAAAGTTTTATTCGATTCGCTGAGTAGTTTCTATCTTTTCGTCAAAAGATGTAACCTTTAATGGATCTTCAGTGATTTAGATGTCAAACTATTGATTGTTAATGATCATGCAGTGTTTTGTTGTAACTGAGTGTTGGGCGCTAGCGATTTGTTGTTCATCATTCTGATCATCACCAGGTAAGCATTCAATTCTATTACCTTCAAAAATTGAATGTCAGTTTGGCATACATGCACATATGTTAACCTGACTCCTGTTCATGTTTGCACATTTGCGGGTCGTTATCAAATTCTTTAGTTTTTATTTGGATTGAGTTTCATATCGTTCCTCTCCTAGATCAATGTAAAATTTGAGTTGTAATAATGTTCGATGGTTGTTTTAAGTCCTTCCTTTTTATCGATCCTCTCCTGGATCGATCTGAGATGTTGGAATGTATGCTTCATATCGATGGATGTGTAATATTGGGTCTCGGATTGACGGATACAAGATTAATGCTTTGTATCGATGGAGTTGGTATGCCATTTCTCATTCCTTTATTCAAGAAGAATCCCAGATTGTGGATAATCTTTGATAGGAGTCATCCATGACACCTTTTCTAGATCCATCTCTAAGATCTATTTGATTTTCATATGTCAATGCTTGGAATAATAAGTATTTTAATTAGGACAGAGTCTTTTTGCCGTGCATTCCCAGAACTAATTAGCTTGGTCGGTTACTTGACTTTTTCATTTTGTTCTCTGAGGATGTCTAGAATGTTGTTATTCTCGAAGTCGGCTAGTAGCTTTTGGATCCAAATGTGATAAGGATCAAGACGTTGCCCCCTAGTCAGATAATCTTCCCTAACTTGGCGTACTACTAGCCAGTAATCACATAAGACATGTAAAGTTTCCATTCCTAGTTTTCTTGCAAGTTTGAGCATGGCGACTAAGGCTTCATACTTAGCTTCGTTATTTGTTACAGGGAAGTTCAGTTTCAGGGCGTAGCGATCGTTCGCTGCTCAGGAGTCGTTAATGCAACTTCGACGTTAGAAATTAGATTATTGGAAGTTCCATCTGTGTACATTCTCCATCGATTGACGGTTCTCCGTTGTTCTTTGGATAATCGTCTGATATAGTGAATTCAGATATGAAGTATGCTAATGTTGGACCATGGAGAGCTCTCCAATGAAGATAGGTGATATCAAATTGGTTTAGCCTGATACTCCATTTGAGTAACTTTTTAGACATCTAAGGTTGCTATTGGACCTATCGTAACAACTGGTCGATATAGACGTTAATGGGATGAGCTTGTCAATAGCCAGCCTTTATCATATACTGGTCATTGGACTCGTTTCTCTTCAGATAGTTTTGTGATGCTTATGGTGTGTGTTAATACGGCCCAACTGATGTATAAATCTTTACGATCCAAAGGTTTGGGTACAATGGGAGGTCTCTTTAAGCAATCTATCAGAGATGGAATTTCATCAAGGCGGTTGTTAGTTCATTCAAAAGTTCTCTTCCCTCTCTTGGTCAGGTTGAAGAAGAGAATTCACTTGTAGATGGTCGTAGAGTTGAATCAACTTAGGAAGGTAATATTTCGACTTGGGCTTCGTACTTGCTTGGTTGTCCTCGGTACATGGGTGTCTTTAATTGTCGGAATTTTCTTGAAATTAGCCTTGATTCCACGATAATTGATGATGAAAACAAATAATATTTCTTATGCAATGGTGAAAGAGCATTTCAAAGGATCGAGTTTCATCCTGCATTTTTTGGAGGGCACTAAATAACTCTGCCAAGTCATCGATGTGGCCGTTTGATAGTCGTGGTCTCACGAGCATATTAGAAACATTTACTTTCATTGATTGGCTAATCTGATTTTTGAATGATCTATTAATCGTCCTTTGGTATGTAGCATAAGAGTTCTCAAGTTTGAATCCGAGGGTTGCAACATAGCACTATCGGCCCAGTTCAGTAATCGAAACTGTTGTATTCCTGGTCTGGGACATGGTTCAGTATCTAATTGTATCTGGAGTTTTGTGTCCATGGAAGTGAGCAATTCATGTCCGATGGTCGAGTCTACCAGTTGGTTGATCCTTGGAAGTGGAAGGTTGTGCTTTGTCATGCCTTGTGCAAATCTAAGTAGTCGGCGTAAGTCCACCACTATCCGTTCGTTTTCCTTATGAATAAAGGATTGTATACTCATTTTGGGTAGAGGAACCTATCGGTTTTGAGTAATTTCACCTCCTCTTTAAGTGTAGCAGATCTCTCTGGATCCAAATCGTATCATTTTTGTTCACCAAGACATGCCTCGGGTCGACATTTAATGCAGGGTTCTCAATAGCTGGTGAGACTCTATATGTATATGAGGTTGAGTCCAAGCAAACATATCAAGATTCAACTGGAGCAATACAGTTTACTCTTTCGTCACCATTGCGCTGAGTTGTGATCTAATCTTTAGTACTCATGATGGATTGTAGGCACTTCATGTGCTTATTTGCAAGGGTTAATGATTAACCTTATAGGCATGTTGAATCAAAGGCATAGCCATGTATTGCGTGCTTCTACATAGCTGGCTCCAGCTATGAGTTTGAATCTACTTGTATTTCCGAGCAATGCGTTTTCCATTCAATGTACTTGTGATCCATTGCTCATCGGAAGGGTCGGAATGATGAACAGTAGCCCATAAGTCTGGGCCTCTATTTGATGATTCTATCTTTTAGCATTCTTTCGGTCGTAACTTCATGTTGTTATACATACTAGGCACAAGCTATAGGATTGTGTAGTCGTATCTAGCTCTTGGATGATCAAACTCGTGCCCACAGTCTTGGGTTGATGGACGTATTGTGTGAATGATCGAGCTTGGCTTCTGCTGTGTTTATACTGTAGTCCATGCTGTAAGAGCCAGAGTTGTTTGACGAACAATCAAATTACATTCATCTTACTCGCGCATGCCCCCAAGTCTAGGGAATATCTCGATAAGGGGCAAGGTAGATAATGTCAGCTTTAATTTCGTATTCTATCCCATTAAACCATGGGATCGAGTTAACCAACGGAGGGCTGAGTCATGCCTTATCCTGCATTATGTCCTAGTTCTTTCCTCTAGGCAGAATACTTCATTGCCTCATCGACATTCAAACATGAGCTAAGTTCTGAATGGTCAATGACATTCACTTTGTCGCTAATGTCGTTATTCTCTAGGCAGAAATAAAAGAGTGAATCGTACAGTAAGATCCAATGCAGGATTGATGCTTCCCTTATTGAATCCAGGGCAAGAATCGGTGTGGGAACGTTTAGGTTGCACTTATTTTAAATTTCCCTTTTAGTCGGATCATGGTAAGAGTCAATGAATGAATGGTTAGTTTGCATTCATTCCGAGTTGGGCAATCAACCATGCCCATTTCGATTTACGTTCTCTCATTAGATCTAGGGATAAAGTCAGCTCAAATGCAGTCAGGTCATGCTCATCTGTTCTCATGCTCTTCCTGACGGATCGAAGGAAGGTGATGGAGGATGAACGGTCAAGTCATAGTCATTTATGATTCTAACCATGCTCCGGTGGTCGAAGGTATTTGATAGACGCTCAGGTCATATCGATTTGTAGTCGAAGAGGATCGATATTGACCGCCGATTCAGTGACACGATGTAGATTGCTCGGACCTCAATGCCTATCGATCCATTGGTATGATATTAAAGAAGCATATCGATATTTCCCGTCGATGTGGCTGTATGATATAATTGGTTTCCCATAACTTCGGGCGTCATTCTGATTGGTTGGCATTAAGGCCTCCTTGTAGTCTTGCCTTAAGTTGTAAAGGACGCTAAGCCGGCAATGTAGCGAGTCACATTTCTCTTGTGATTTGTTCTTCTACCCCATGTCTTAGGTTAGCAGAGTTAGTTTGTGCATAGTCTAATTGCATATATAGTGAGTTTATACTCCTCCCATCGACTTTAGGTCAGAGTTGGTGAATGAATGGTCGAATCACATTCGTTCATTTTTCTATGCTCGTAGTCACACTCCGAGGATCAGAGTCAATCTCATATATTTGATGTTTATTGCCCTTTCCACACTCTAGGGACTAATATTTTTTTGTAGAAAATGGTCAGACCGCATTTTCCTCAGCTAATTCCTTTGCTCCTAGTCAATGGAAAAAGTCGAGGTATTGTCGATCACATTACAACAGCTTTAGTTTGATGCTTCTCTCACTGAACTTTAGGAAGGAATTGATTGGTGGATGGTTGGGTCACATCCGTCCATGTTGCATGCACAACCCATTGGATCATAGGCGAGAGTTAGCAGATGAATGGTCATGTCACGTTCATTTGCGATAGGATGGGTAATCACATCTATTTTAGAATAGGATGTTCAGCTAGGTCCATTTTGCGAATCTACATCTCCCTGTCGAATCAAGGAAGAAATTTTGTCTTGTAGGGTTAGAGTGCATCCCTATAAAATTATGTTATGGGCCCCATGCTGGGGACAAGAGTTGATGCATGGACGGTTGTGTCGTTCCTGCTTAGTGCTTGATGGTCGGATCGCATCCGATTTTTTGTGATAAATGTGCCCTCATGGTAGGGGAAGAGTTGGAAAGTAGACAGTCGAACCACATCCGCTTTTTATACTACAGAACTTGCTGAGGAATCAGAGTAGATAGAAGGGGAGTCGAATCACATCCCTTCTGGTATTTATATTCCAAACCATGCTTTGAGGACTGGAGTTGGTTGATGGGTTGTTAGTCACACCCATTTGGTGTTTATACTCCAGTCTGCACTCTCGGGACCAAAGTTAGTTGATATGTGGTCATTCGCACCCAGTTGGTGTTTATACTCCATTCCACACTCGGGGGACTTAGAGTTAGTCGATGTTTGTACTCCATTCCACACTCTGGGGACTTAGAGTTAGTCGATGTTTATACTCCAATTCGCTTTATGGGAATTTGGAGTTAGCTGATGTTTATACTCCAATTTGCACTCTGGGAATCTGGATTTAGTTGATGGGTGGTCAGTCACACCCATTTGGTGTTTATACTCCAGTCCATGCTCTTGAGACTAGAGTTAGTTGATGGGTGTACTCCAGTTCACACTATGAGAATCTAGAGTTAGTTGATGTTTATACTCCAGTTCGCACTCCGAGAATCGGGAGTTGGTTGATGGGTGGTCAGTCACACCCATTTATGTTTATGTTTATACTCCAGTTCGCACTACGGGAATAAGGAGTTGGTCGACAGATGGTCAGTCACATCTATTTAGGCTTTAGGATTTCGTTCACAGTCCAGGAACAAGAAGTTGATCAGGTACGTGGACGGTTGTATCATATCTAAAATGTGTAGGAAAGAAAAGTCGTTAGATGGACGGATCCACCCTCCTCAAGCTTGTATATATGAAAGGTGAGGTCGTTAGATGGACTAATCAATCCTCCTCGGGTTTAGGTTAAACACGGGCTAAGTCGTTAGGTGGACGAATCCACCCTCCTCGAGCCCATGTCCGTAATTTTATACTTCAGCTTGCACTCTAGGAGTCGGAGATAGTTAGAGGATTTTCGTGTGTCAATCCCTTTTGGCTGAAATGTGATGGCTTGTCCCTGAGCTCAGGGCTTCACTTTGTGATTGATTGGTGGGATCCCGATTGCTTTCCACTTATCTACCTTCAACGAAGGTTGAGATTTAGTTTATGGACAGTTGGATCGTGTCTATGTTCATTTGGATTCTGCTTTTGCAAAGCCTAAGAAGTAACATTAGTGTTCTGAAAATCTTTAAGCTCGAGCAGAGGAGAGGATGGTCGAACTACATCCACTTTGAGTTTTGCATTTTCCCTTTAATAAGGTGCAAGAATTGGAGAGCAGACAGTCAAGTCATGCCCACTTTATACTTTGTGTTCTATCGGTCGAGTTAAGGAAGAGAGTTGGAATGATGGCTCATGATGGTTAGCCAGTAGGAAATCAGTCGTTAGTGACTTGAAATTAATGGTTGGCCCCTGATGAAGTCTTTTAAGGCATGATTGTTTATCTGAATCATAGATGCAAACTGGTCAGTGAATGGTCAAATCATATCCATTTTAAACATCTGTTCTCAAATAACCCAAATGTTTAATGTAGGATTGGATGCATGGACGGTCACGTCACGTCCACATCTACCCTTGTTGTGATTCCAATCTTACTGGGCATCACAAGAAGAGTAAGTATTTTGGCGAACTTTAAGTACGAAATGGAGATTGCATTGTTGGGACTTATAATTCCAGGTCTTTCTCGGACCTCCTAATTAAATTGCATAGGTGGAGAGTGGATGGTCGGTTGCATCCACTTTATACTAGAGTCCTGACCTTATCAGTCTCTCCTGCTTTGATGCCCTGCCTCCAAGTCAGGGGCATATAGTAGCTGATGAGTGGTTGAATCATTCTCGTCATAATGATACTTTAATGACTTGATCATAGTCCACGGAGGTTGTTTGGCACCGAACCTTGAGTACTCGGTTATTTGCATCATTTGCAAGTAGTTTAATTCAAGTCGGTCATATTTCGCAACATAAACAAAATTGAAATAGAAATAATTCAAAAGAGATCGGACAAAATCTCATTGATAAGTGAAGCGGTGTCGTATGCTCGCTATTGCACTTCGGTCCAACCTTCACAGTTGGAAGTCTAACGCAGATGGTTCAATTTGATCAAAGTGCTTGATCAATAGGGGTCTAGGGTTCCTGGTCCTTCACTTTATGAGGCTTTCACATATTGTCAGATCTATCCTTTCTGGAGCATCCTTATGGCGATGGCGTCTACCGTAGCCATCTAAAGTTTCGATCTAGATAATGAAGTAGGTTCCCTCCTTATCTTGCCATGTTGACCCTTCATTTGGTTCATCAACTCAATATTGGCCTGGATATGTTGGTGTAGTTGTTGGCGGCTATCTGCCGGTTCTCTTATCAAATTATAGAAATAAGCTTTTGTGATGATTTCATTTATGAGTGTTGGCGGCAACGGGATGTGGATTTTGATCAATTCATTGGCTGCCAGCTTCTTTATTCCCTTCAGCAATATGAGAAGTGGAACTGGTATGTCTAACCATTATTGACAGTGTTCTTTGAGGAATTGGGAAGACATCTGCATTTGATGGCAGTCATCACTCTTGGTGGAAGCCATGCGCAATTCTCACTTCATGAGGTAGTGCTAGGGGATGTGTTTCCGTAGTACAACGACATGGTCAGCATGTTGAATTTTCACTGGGAATTTTGTATGTAGAACATTTTAAATGAATGGGTCTCAACTGGGAACAATACTCCAATCAGTGTTAGGTCGTTTTTCTATCTTTGTGGTCCTGTAACACTGGAGAATGATGTATGCAGGATTGCCCAACATTCATAATGTTGGTAATGCCGATTGGATGGTGAGTAGGTTAAGATGGACTCATAGATTGGTCATTATTTCTAATTTTCACCCAAGTAGGAGGCCTATATAAGGTAGTAAGGAAGTCCTTTTAAGGTTGCATGCGATGCTTCTAGTCATATGGACGTGGTATGATTATGATGAGGGCATTTGAAGATGTTTCAATGGTGAGCAGCTATGCTTTGAGTTGGCAGAGTAGACGGTGTAAGGCAGTCGTCATATTAGCCATCATACCATAGTTGTTAATTCAGGAATTTAAAAGCTAGTCAATTGGGGGAAGTTGCAGTCCACCTTAAAAGCATGATATATCAACCAACTCTCTTAAAAGCATGATATATCAACCAACTCTAGTTCTTGCCTATTAGCTAGGTTTTCAAGCCTCTAGGAGCACCGTTTGTGTAGTATTCCTTTATCCATTCATTGATTGCATTTCAGCATTTGCTGTTGTATCCCCTATGTCCCGTTCAGTCATGGAGGGATCTTGAACGTGGGTGGAATGTTCCTTCATAAAGTTGAGCTTTGAATTCACTATGCAGGTGCTCTTTTTCGAAAATTTGGGTCGTACCGAAAAATATTTGCTTTCAAAATATCGTATCGTTCTTAGTAATGTTTGAACGAAATGTGGCGAAATTGAACGATCCGAATGAGGGTACTTGGATCGATACGAAAGGTGCACAGCTGGATCGATACAAAGTGGCATCCGAGGATCGATATGAAATGCACACAGCTGAATCAATACGAAGGTTGATCGATACAAATGTCGATCGATACGAAAAATGATCGATACGAAAATTGATCGATATGTAAGTCGATCCATACGAATGTTGACCGATATGAAAACTGATCGATACAAAAAGTAATCGATACGAAAGTCGATCGATACAAATGTTGATCGATACAAAAACTGATCGATACGAAAAGTGATCGATACAAATGTTGATCGATATGAATGCTGAATGATACGAAGTTTGATCGGTATGAATGTTGTCATATTTTTTGGATGTGAAAACATGGATACGAAAATTTTAATATTTTCTGGATACGAAAACATGGATGCGAAAATCACCATATTTTCTTGATGTGAAAACATGGATATGAAAATCATCATATTTGGATACGAAAACATAGATACGAAAATCATCATATTTTTTGGATACGAAAACATTGATATAAAAATTTTCATGTTTTCTGGATACGAAAATATGGATACGAAAATCACCATAGTTTCACGGATACGAAAACATGGATAGGAAAATCTTCATATTTTCTAGATACAAAAATATGGAAAGAAAAATCACCATATTTTCATGGATATGAAAACATGGATACAAAAATCACCATATTTTCATGGATACGAAAATATGGATACAAAAGTCTTGATGAGTGTAGTTCCTCTTAGATCTGGAGCAATTCGAATAGAATAGAAGGAACCACTTGACGATAGGTCTGGATCTCCTCCTTAGCTTTTTGCAATCCAACAACGGTAGTAGATCCACAAAGCAGGAGCAAAAATGGGTTTTCTTAATGAAAGCACCAAAGTATTTGCACCAAAATTGGGCGCAACACTCATCGGACGTAACTAAAGAGATTAGAATGTAGAAATAATAGGGGAAATAAGGCTAATCTAACAATCACACCAATAAAAGCATGCACAAATAGAGGAAGACAAGCGTTTATAGTGGTTTGGCATTATGGCCTACATCCACTTTGAAGAGATTGTTGTTTATTCATGATTCTCAACTAATTACAATGATATAATAGCTAGTACTCGAGTTACAATGGAATTTCAGTAGGGTGACGTAGTAGAGGCTTCCCAAAAGTCCTTTTTGGACGCATATGGCTACTATGTAGGCGTAGGCTAAAAATATCTCTCCCAGATCTCGGAGGACTTCTTCTCTCACGTGGGTGGGCCCATGGGATCGAGTTCAGGTGGTTTCGACTCGATCTAGGAGCGATATGAATGGAATTCTTATCAATCAAGAATTGATCCTTTTTGGTTGAAATTTATCTTGTACATTCTTGATGTTGTAGGCAAGCTGCTGTGAAAATTTGGTGGAACTTGGACTTGTAGAACTTGTTATGATCGATGCAAGTTTGGAATTGTATGACATTGTCATCTTCATATCGATACTATTTCGCATCGGTCCTACATGGCTCTGTTCATATCGATGCTTACGTGCTACTTCGTATCGATGGTTGGAGGTCGCCTTCTTATTTATGCTTCATGTTGCCTTCTTCGTATCGATCGGTGGTTGCTGCTGTTCGTGTCGATGGTGGGAGATCGATCCGGGATGGATAGAGGGAGACCAGTATGAAAGAGACATTGGTTGATGGATACAAAGTGTTGTTAACATGATGGATATGAAGTAGCTACATTTTGATGGATATAAAGGAACTTAGTGGGCGATGGATATGAACTGAATCTCTCTTGGGGAATGGATACGAAATTGGATGGATACGTATCAAATTGGATTTCTCAATCTTGATCGATCAATATCTTGAGCATACGAATTCCGATTGACTTGAAATTTGAAATGTTGGCTTTCATAGCTTTGCTGGTCTTGTCATGTCAATTGTTGCTCGATCCGGACTTAGAAAAAGTTACCGGTATCCATAGTAGACCTGTGTATTAACGATCTCCAGGATGAACTATCCTTGGTTTCTAGTCAAGTTCTTGGTGTCATAGCCTTTTTAAAAGACAGGATAACATAATCTAAAGAAATTATTTTACCGTCGGTTACCTATGCAAATGTTTTCCTTTTCTTTTAGTTATTTTTGTAAATTTTATTTTAGACTATGGAATTTGATTCGAAATATCTGTGTGTTCCTGAAATATGGTGGCTTGGCCTTTTTCCGTTTGCGTGTGAGAAGTACCACCTCCATAATAGGTGTTTACTCCCTATGACAAATGAAAGTGAAATATAATTGTAAATTTTCTATTACATTTAAAATTGTGTATGCACGTTTAGCAATAGTAATTATAGCTACTGGCTTATGAATAATCTGTATATTACATTGAATTTTTGTTTTAGACAAAAATAAAGCTCGCGCTATGATACTAAGATGTTGTTTGCAACAGGAAGCGCCACAGTGGAGGTGCATGCATCATTCACTCGTGTCATGGAATTAAATTATAGATTTTGAAGTAAAAGTGCCTAGGTAAGGACGCTCATGTTCAATTCTAATCATGGAACTTTACTCATTTTCAGATTTTTTTTTAAATGCACATGAATTATGATAGATAAAATCGAAATATTCAAGTTACTAAATGCACATATACTCTTTATATAATATATTTATTTTTGCAAACACTAACAATTGAACTCAAATTTAGGTACAGATTATATACGAATAAAACAAAATTTGATCACATGTTTTATTGGTAGGAATTATTTAATTATCATCTATATTATATAATGCAGTATAAGCTAATTAGGTACCATATTTCTTGGAATATTTTTGTACAAGTTCTCATTATTGATCTTTATACTTGTCTCTGGTACATAGGTTTTTCCGAAGAAATGATTAGGTGCAACAATAAATTGGTACTTGCCTTTAATCATCATCTATATATAACATTTCGTTAGCAATGCATTGGTATTATATCTATATGGTTATTATTTTATGTGAACATGGTTATTTTGTTTAAGATTTTCTATATTGAATTGTTTGTATAACATATTTCATTTTGTGGTTAATGTAATTTTAGGTCGTTTAAATGTGATAATTAAATGTGTGATTGTTGGTTTCATGTAGAAATATGTTAATTATTAATATATAACATATATATTGTGAAAAAGATGAAGTGGAAACTCAACGAGCTACAAAGAGAGAGAAATCTGAAGAGAAAATCAACACCTTTTAGTTGTGTTTAGTAAAGACCACAAAAAAGAATATGCAGAAAAATAAGTACTACAAAAATATAAATGGTGGTGCTTGAAAAATGCTACAGAAATATTTTATTGTAGTAGGCGGTACTTTTTGGTGGCATCATTTTGTAAGCGCTACAACAAAAGTTTTTGATTGTGCTTTGTAGACGCCGCAAAAGGACGCTTTTCGGCATTTGGGTTAAACACAATATGAAGTCCTGAATTTTTAGTTACAAGTCATACGATAGCATTCTCCAAAATGCTACCATAAATTATGGTTGCGTTTTTTATGTGCTACTTAAGGCTGATTTTCTTGTATTGCATTCATTGAGTCTACATATGATTAATCCTCACATACAGCTTCCCTCCTAAGCTCACAAAGTCCTTACATAACTTAGCACAATCGATGACATGTGTGTGGATAGAAACTGCACTTGGCGCTCGCTCCATGAGTCATCTATTAGGTTTAAGCTTGTCATTTCCCTTACTTGAAGATGTCGGTATAACCAAATGAGGATATTCATGCCCTGAATCTCAGCCATGTCACTTGAGCCAGAATTGCTCATCTTATATACATGATTTAGGAATTTATTAGCAAGTTTTCACAAATAGCGTTGCAAGAATATGGAAAGAATTATTCGCGTTATTTGTATAAAATCTTTTGAAAAGATTTTATCTGTACACATATACATACATACACACTATATTAGGAAACTCATTTTGAAAACCTCTTTAAAAAAACTTTTGAAAAAAATTTCAAAAATATTTTCTTTTCGGAATTTTTTCCAAGCATGTTCTCTCAATAGCCCCCTAATCCCTAAGAAATTTCAAACCTAAGCTCCGATACCAACTATGACAAGTCGCACCTCCCAACACATGCATAGGGTGACTTTTGGACTCGCATCAATGTTGAGAAGCAAAAGCTCTCTATTTTTTGTAGCATTATGGGGACTGAAGATATACAGAAATGATCAAGGATATACTACACTTTTAGAACTCACAACGGAAGGCAACAAAATATAAATAAAGAAAATAACCATCTCAGAAAATATCTCAAACACAATCTTAGAAAAAAAATATGTAGTCGAATCTAGAGTATAAAGAGATACAATACATAGTCGATAAATACTAAATACAGAATGAGATAGATAGTTACATAGAGAGTAAAACAAATAACAAGCAAGTCCAGTGATTACCTCGCCTCTCCTCGTACTAATCACAAGCCTATCACCTATTGCCCTGCCCTCCTATGGTGGGGAAAAGAAAGGAAAAGAGGTGCGTCGGACAAAAGTCTAGTGAATGAGTACACTATAAATATATTGTGATCACATGCAGTTGACTTTAATAATAATCTATGAAACCTAGGGTGTCCTAAAAGTGTTTGTGAATTACTTGTTTACTTTATTTCATGGGTTTAATTCAATACACACCTACTCCAACTACTTGTGCATGCTTATACTTAGGATTGAACAACTAATCGAACCTATAGATAACCAATGATCAACTAATAACTATAAAAACTTCTCCAACGTAGGGTGATCCTATAATTTCCTTTATGGGACTAATCCTCCAAAATTACTTCTCCAACATAGGGTTTCCCCACAGTTTTTACTATGGGAATAGTTTCCCACAACTATGACTATGCATACCCTCGTTACGCATTAAGGAGGAGCCCGCATTGTCCTATCGTTTGCATCCAAGTCCACCTCTCAATAGTAACATAACATCTCTTATAGCATGCGTCGGGATCCAACAACAACATAGTATCACATCGTGTCAATATCTATGAATACTAAGGAACTCATTTTGTGCCAGGTCACACACTTCATCAGGCACCAGTCAGCGTTATGCATCCACCGTAGAACCTCATACGAGTACCAATTGCAATAACCCCCGTCGAATATCGACCCCTGCTGGATAAAGAGCATTTACTCAACCCGCAACGTCTTAGTGTCGCCTCATAGGAAGCTAGCTTTCCTACTCCTAGAATATATATATATACACACACACACACATGCTACTAAGAAATTCATTTACAACCTAGGCCTTAAGCCGAGGTTCAAATCGCGTTTAGGAAATGCCAATCGATCGACCGCTGCTCCTTGAGAAATCGACCACTCAAAATACCCGTCAACCAGTCGTCATCGATTAGGGTTTTCAAGTGTCTAATTTTCATTCGTTTAGCTGATTACTTATTAATTAATTATGTTTTTTCCCAAATTAGTGGGTTACAGAGCAATTACAATGAACCAACATTTACAATTCCCCAAATTTCTTATTTGAATTCGATTTATAAATTTACAAAGAAATAGTTCAACCTACAGTTACTATTAACATCCATATTCATAGATTATAGGAATTTCTACTTGACTAGAAAATGGTTTTAATCCTAGATTAATTTCTGTTTAATAGGTTTACTTCGAGTTAATTTGTTATTGAATCCCAGATCAGAACAATATGAATCATAATTTAGTTTCTAACAACCTAAATCAGATAGGGTATATTAAAATTAACTATATTTAAATTATTTTATTAAAAATATACCTACTCTCCAAAAATTTAAGCTTTCCTTTGAATCCCGTTTGGAAATCTTTCCCCCATTCGTTATTTATTTATCTGATTTGATCTTCTTATATTCCTTTATTTTATTCTTATCTATGTTGAAGAATTTTATAAGTTGAGGTGAAAAGAAATAATAGATTTTGGGTATACGGACAGATCTCTAATGATTAGGGTTTAGGTTATGTGTGTATTAATAGAGGTTTTGGATTAATATTGATCGTTGATCAACCCTATGAGAAAATTTATTTAGATCCTATATGCAAATCATTTACTTCACTGTCAAGTAAAAATATTGCATTAAATCGGGTCGTTTGCCACTCAAAATTGTCAATATGAAACATCAATCGATGAACTGCTAGGTACTAATCGGTTAATTGTTAAAGCTCGACAGGTGACCCCTTAGTGTGTCTACCACTATTTTTACCTTTGTTAACTAATTTCTTAACGTTTATTTCTTTCCAAATTTGCATTTTTAAGTATTTTCACCAGCGAATTTTCAAACATTTATAACTTCTTCATATTAGCTTTGATTTCAAAGTGTTATGTATGAAATCGCCAAGAAATTCGCTATGAACACAATGGTGCAAGCCACATGGCCAGATTGAGACATTTATAAAAATATTTGTACTCTCCCTTATTATATTTTTAAACTTAATTTTTTTAATTAAATTCTATCTTAAATTTTCAAAGTTTTACACCTTACATCATTTATTGAATTTTTGATCACCGGATTATGGGATATGTCAACGTTTTTATGCTTTAGATGCGGCCTAATGCCTTAGTCCAACACTCTCAAATGTGCATGCCACACTAGGCCATACACCAATGCTTTCAGTTTCGGTTTCCACTAAGACCTTACACTTATGCTTTCATTTTTGAATGTCATGAAGGCCTTGCTCCTTTGCTTTCGATTCCTTATCTATCACATCAGGCCTTACATCATCTATCGCATATCAATTACCTACCTAACCATTCATACATTAAGCTTTTCACTTAAAATTTATTTGGCTACTTTAAGTCTGACTATCCTTTGGCTAACTCTGCTACATACTACATTATCATCAGTGTTCTAAGTACTAGTTTCGGCTATTTTAAGCCTTAGCATGTAATTATTTCTTCCTAAGTTAATTAGTTTCGATTTTAAAAAAAATCCAAGAGCTAATCTATTATCGATAATTCCTAACCTTGGTATCGTCTAGGGAAGCCTAACTTTGTTTTGTTGAGTTATCATAAGAAATCTCAACCCTACTTTCAAAAATTACATTCTCTACCCAACGTTCGGCAATAACCCTCGGTTTTCCAAACCTTGCTTCGTACTTAGTATTTCTTAGCTTTTTTACGTAAGTCTTTATACTTAAGGTTCTAGTTTATGTACTTTAATTTTAGCTACACTGCCTTCAGTACCGCCAATCGGTAAATGCTAAAGAGTCTGTTTACTACAGACATTACCTTTACACATGTCTACTTCTCATTTGTTTGACTTTGTTGTTTCTTACCATTCTTCGCACGTTTAACATATAACATGGATCTAGTCTATTGACCCCATATTAAATACTTTAGTCAGTTATATTATTTTTCAGCACTAATTATTTGCCTTTGTGCACTGATAAATGTCCCATCAGATATGCGTATTTTCACTTAGAAATCGCTTATATTATTTTTATAAAATCTTAGAATATATATGTTATACCAAAATTTCTCAATAGCAAAAACAATGATTGACTTCTTAAGGAAAGTTCAGCGCTACTTATCCTTATTTATTATAAGAGTCATGATGCTTAAGTATTTAAAGAATGAATGGGTTGCACCCATCTTGAAAGAATAATACCACAGGCCGAAGGGAATAGCCCATTAGCCGATCCAAAGCCCGAAGCACCGATCTATAAAAAAGGAATCGACGATCAAAGTAAACAATAAGACACTATGCATCTCAGATGCAAGAGGCCATTTAGGCAGGAAGATAAGTCATTAATCCATAATCCTTAATCAGCAACGCTAGATGTCTAGAACAAGCTCCAATCATAGTCATACAACAAGCTACCTTAGCAATCTAAGACGAAGATTCTCCACCAATGAAACTACAGCATGCTAGCTATGTATAAGCCAAAATCCTAAGGCACAAGTGGTCTTTTGATCTAAAAATAAGTTACACAATCATATCGTACTTTCCTATAATAAAGCTCTATTCAAAAACTTATTAATGGCAGAAACGTCTAAATTCAATGTAATAAGCCTCTCGACCAAACAAGAGTAACTAAATAAGGAAAGGACAGTGGACATAGATACTTTTGGCCTAAACCACTATACAAAGTCTTGGTGTTATTTACATTCTACACCTTTTCTTCTTCTCGTTTACTAGTATGACAATATAGCTTAACCTTCCGTAAATCCAACTTATTTACTTTAAGTCCCGGCAACCTCATACCCAAGACCCATAAGTCAATTAACTTTCGGAGTTACAACTTTAAGCCTCGAGGTGTTGGTGTTGACAAAATTTTGCCTTAACATTTTTGGCGCTAGAAGAAGGGCTTGAACCTCCATTATTTGTTTCCTTTTAGAAAATCCCGTAACATCCTCCCTCCAACCATGACTAACTTTGAGAAGCTAACCCTGGAGTTCCCCCTTAACCTTTTTTTTGGCCAATTGAAGAGGAAAACAATGAGAGATTAATTACCCTCGTCTTGGAGAAAAAGAATGGTGTAGATATGATCCTATTTATGAACATCAAGCTCTCTGAATCAGGCAACTTCCGAAATTTGTACAGGTGTCTCTCCAAGATTCTGCTCAACTCTAGGAGATAGTCAAGGCTATGGAAAAAAAATTAAGGATTTGAGTATTGTGATAATGACATATAAAGGTTCCTCTCTCCTACTAAAAGAGACCTCCCGGTCACCTTAACTCTTCCACCATGAAAGAAGGCCCAACGAGACCAAGTCCTCACTCCCCTTAATAAGCACCTATCTCGAATCTTTTTGAGAACACGTGGAAAACTCCATTATCTAAATTATCCCCCACCCATCAAAGAAGATCCAAAAGGAAAGATTTAGTATGTTTACCATGAAGAAAATAAGCATGAAATAGATGAGTATCGAAGACTTTCTCAATCCATAGAAAACTTCATAAAGAAAGGGAGATTGACTGAATTTATAAAATAGTTACTTAAGTATCCCATCTTTATAAATGTTTAATTTTGTTTCTATGTTTCAGGGGAAATTCATGTAGACTCATTCAACTGATTATATATACATATAGAAACATGTCCCTTTTGAAGACAAAGAATGCTATATGGATCTTTATATTTAAGGAAATCTCTTATCTTACCTAAGACGCTCCTTTCGGGTTTAGTTCTTTCTTCTCTCGGGTAAGAACAATCAATTCTTAGTACCTATAATATTTTATCTAATACATACTCTTTTTAGTTATTTTTAATTTTTGTGCCTGCATTTAGAGTCCAAGGGTTGGAATTCTTTTATTAATCTAACGAGGTCAATAAAGAGTTTCACTTTTTTTCTTAAAAATGTTAATTTTCTCAATAATTCTCTTTCTCAAACTTAAATTAAATATGTTTTTATCCAACAATAAAACTAATTAACCACTTGATTTCAAAAGTCATTTATAACGTAAATCCAAAAGAACTTCTACTTCTCTTTTACCAAGTTACAATTAGCTTTTCGTACAACCAATAACTTAAAATAGTTTTAGATGGCCGACACTAGCCAAAAGTGGTTGTACATGGTCGATAGTAGCCAAAAGTGGTTGTTGATGGACAACATTAGCCAAATGTGATTATAGATAGCCGAGCTAGCCAAAAGTGGCTGTAGATTCGGACCCAACGATAAGTTGGTAGACCTTGCCATGAGAGAACCCCCAGAATGATGCATAACAAAGTATATGGCCAATATCACATGGGTTTCAAAAGACATCAAAAGTAGAATGCACGTTGATAGTGAGTCATGTTCAGTGAAATCATGCACTAGTTAGATCCTTAGTTAGATTATAGTATTGGGTAGATTCCCAATAATAGTGTTCAATGGTCTATTAGTACCATGCATTAGGTGTATTCCAAATTAGACTAGAATGTTAGGTAGATTCCTAATTAGATTAGAATGTTGAATGGATTCCTAATTAGATTAGAATATCGGGCAGATTCCCAATAATAGTGAGTCATGGTCTAGTAGTATCATGCATTAGGTAGATTAACAATAAGATTAAAATGTTTGGTAGATTCCCAATTAGATTAGAATGTTGGGTAGAATCCTAATAATAGTAAGCCATGATCTAGTAGTACCATGTATTAGGAAGGTTTCTAATTAGATTAAAATGTTGGGTAGATTTCCTATCAGATTAGAATGTCAGATAGGTTCCCAATTATATTAGAATGTTGGGTTAATTCCCAACTAGATTAGAGTGCCACGCAGATCCCAATGATAGCGAGCCATGGATAAGGGATGCCATGCATTGGGTATATTCCTAACCATAGTGAGCCATGATCAAGAGGTATCATGCATAAGTTCATAATCGAAAAGTATTCCTAATTGATTGGATTTTTAGGAGAAAAGTTCCTAAGTAGGTATGAGTATTGGTTAAGAAACTCCAATACAGGCTGTAAGGATAGACATCGAAAACCTCAGTACGACGAGACACGAGGGGCAAGAAGAATTCAAAGGAATTAGAAAGGACAAGTAAAGCAGCTCAAATTGAAAAAACTAGTTAACCAAAAAGACAAAAGGGGGCCACACTGTTACAGATAGGTTAAATGATTATTAGTAAAAATGGAATACAAGAGGAAAGAGGAAGGCACAACATCTTATATGCCTTTATACATGTTTTTGACCTTATTTTTGGCCTACTTAACAGCCTACTCCAAATGTGATTTGAAGTGCTCCTTTATCTTATCATATGCCTTCGATACCTATTCCTTCTTAAACTACTTGAACGAGATTCTTCAATCATCCTTAGTACTAACAAGAATGTCTTGTGTATTAAGTACTAGGGCTAAGGGGGAACTCCTCTCGGGTTGAGGAGGAGGCCGAGAAGGGACAATAGTAGTTCTATGAGATGAAGAAAGTCCCATACTGGCACGACCTCTACCTCTACCCCTTCCGCAAGCTGGAGGGGAGGTAATCATAACTTTGTTAGCATTCTTATTTTCAGTTTCAAGTTCTTGTAATTTGGTTGCCGAAATCTCTTAGTGAGCTTCGTCCAATTATTGTCGGAGAATAGACGTAGACTACCATAAACTAGAAACGACATATTCTGAAGAACAGCCGGCACTGGCCATGGAATAGCAGACATCTTCTTGGATAACTCTTTGAAAGTATGCATTAAAGATTCATTTTCTTTCAAAATACCATAAATATTGATACCGTGATTATGGCTACACTTCAGTAGTTCAACTATTTTATCATCGAGACTACATTGCAAGGAAGCGCGGTATCTCTCTAGTTCTAAGCAGTTAGGACATGATTGCCCCAAAAAGAAATTCAAATTAAAACCAGAATGGGCATATTATCATAAAGGTAATTCTATTTCATTCTGTTGAAGATTAGTACACATAAAAAAATGATACAAAATTTATGTTCCCCTAAGATGAGCAAATTTCTCCTTAGTGGCCAAACTAATCATAAGGCCTCTACATTTAGTATCAGCAATGGACCCCAAGGGTCTAGCCATATTAGAGAATCCCTAAACCACCCTTCGGTATAGAAAGTTCTAAAAGAGAAGAATCTAGTAGGGATAGATCGAGGTTAGCTTTCGGAACATATTGGGGAACGTATACTGAAACATGTCCACGTTCAAGAGTCTTCCCTTCAACAATAGCTAAGGGAGATGGAGTTACACCTCGGTAACTAGGTAGACCATCCAAAGTTACAGTTAAGCTTGGATCAAAGAATCTCCTAAGGAAAGATAAACTCTTATTCTTCATCTAAGGGTCTCTCTGATGTAGTTTAGAGAGTCGATAAAACTCTTGAAAGATGTCATCTTGGTCATCTAAAGCAAGCTTTAATTTACCCCTAAGATCTAAGACTTGATTAGTTAATCTGGTGCCTCTAAGCCTAAGGGATTTAATTGATGTGGTACAAGTTCGATCGTTTGTTTCATGTGTCTCCTTTTTTTGGATAAGCTTACATTCCTTAGTCTACTGGATGTTAGTTGGGATTTAAGGGCGCCTATGGTTGCTAACAACTTCGAGTTTCTGGTTTGACTCCTCTTTTATAATACTTTATAGTGGGAAGTGAAACCCGATTTTCCCTTTTTAAACATGGTAAAGGAATAAGTACTTCAAAATAGACGTGATGAGGTCAATAAGGAAATAGTTCACCAAAATTCCAAACACCGAATAAGTGTACCACCACAGACAAACACACAAAAAGGAAATGTACCAAAAATATTACAAACCGAAAGCTCAAGCATTATCAGCGGCATATTTCCAGGAATCATAATGATGACTTACCTTTTCTTTATCAACATCCTCATCTATTAGAGCCGAGGATCCAACACCTACCAAGGCTCGAGCTTTTTCATACTTTTGGGGAGAACTCTCTTCGATCCTGTTTCTATTAGGATTAATGCCCATAGAGAGAGTTACGCCTTTATCCCGGTTGAATTCATAGGCGTCGTAGATGATCATGAAGTCTTCAATAGGAGCTACCTTATTGGACTTTGCCTTAGTGACCAAGACCACTTTTTTAGCTTCCGCTAACTCTTCTTTATGCTTGGTTTTTTGACCTTTTAAGGCCTTCCCCAATTCTGCAATTTTGGTCTCATAAGCTTTCACCTTCTTAAGACTCTTCTTCCTATCATCCTGAGCCTCATTCTTGGCTTTCTACTTATATTCAACAAAATACTTCTCAATGGACTCGACCTTTTTCTTGTATTTAGCCAATTTCCTCCCAACGGCATCTGCCTTCACCAACTCTCGCTTCGGCTTTTGGAACCCTCAGTAGAGAACCGAGAAGTTAGCTAAGACAAGGAAAACGAAGGTCATTACGAAACAAGAGATAAATATTTCATATGAGAGAAGAGTTCCTTACCCTGAGGTGGTCCTTCATACCTATGCTCATCATCCTCCTAAAGCTATCAATGTCGTCAGCTACCTCTACTCGAGAGTTCCTTACAACCTTGGGCAAGATCATCAACAGTAGGACGGGTGATAGCAATCACATGGTCCACCTTTTCCTTGGTAGATGAAGTCAGAATAAGGGCATCTGGGGAAGGTATGGCATTGGTAGAAAGTATATTCTTTTTATATCTTTTTATGGACGGGTCCATTAGAATTGGTTTCGGCCGAGTGGAAATAGAGGAAGATGATTTCTTTAATAGTAGTTCACCTATTACGAATTCGTCTCTAGAAGTCACTACACATGATAAAAAAAAGTAGGTTAAATAAACAAATTTATATTTCATGATAGTTATATCCTAGAATATATACTATAAGATATTTAGAACCATGGCCTATCCTCAAGAACGACATCTTGTCTTTCGGTCATAGCGCTTTTTGGATCAGAATGAGTGGATTCTTCGAGATTACACAAATCAATCATGTCTAGTGGAATGGTTTCGACTGAAGGGGGATCATATCCAAGAAACCCAATGGAGGATGATAGCAACCCCCAAGCTTTGTGATTAACCTTCATGAGAACAACATGTCCAAGCCTTTCCCTATCAAAAAATTTCATGACCTCTCTTTAACAACCCAAAATTATGGTCATTTGATTTTAAATGTTTAATTTATTTTAAATATTTAAATATTTAATTTTTGAATTTAATAACTTATAATTCAAATATATGGAAAATTTAAATATTTAAATTATGAATTAAATCTTAATTAATTGGAATTGGTAATTTTGTTCAACTCCTTTTAATTAATAAATAGCATTGATGAATTCAATTTGTAAATTTATTTAAAAATATAGATAGATCAGATAAATATTGATAGTTAAATATAAAATGATATTTAAATCCATGAAATTGTCATTCCAAGACGCAGTCTTAGATTTCACGAAACCAGTTTCATTAGATCTAATAATGAATATAATACACCGTCGAATTCCATGGAGATCAGATGAATTGTTTTGTCCTGCGAGTCTGATACGTGTTGAAATTAATATTGGAAATTTAATATAATAATTGGGTTTGAAAAGCTATCTTCTGCATATGATCGAATTAGGGCTCGAGCCTAATTCCACAATGTTCAGAATAGGGGTATAACATATAGAACGCCAGGTGGCACGTTCCTTTAGAGTTCGATATTTTTAGGTATGTTTTATTGAATATTTTAAAATTAAAATAATATATATATATATATATATATTTACATATTCACGAATTCTATCATACTTAGTGCCCATACCCTAGCATGCTTGCCTAGACCCCCATGTATTCGCCAATACCACTTTCTCTCTATTTAAACATTGCCTGTGAACAAAAATATTTTTTCCTCTTTGAAATAAAAAGTTAAAAAAATCAAAATCTAATTGTTTTGTGAACTAAATATCAAAAGAACAAATATCTCACTCACAGAAGGTCGGATTCAGATGCCCTTTTTGCATTGGACTCGTGTCATCGAGATATATGTAATGGAGCTGATTTGGTTGGATTTGAAGCATATGGGAGTTAATGCTAAAATCGGACAACCGTTCGGTTTTAGTCCAAAATGGAAACATTTCGGTGAAAATGAAAATCAATGTGAGTTTAACTCATATTCGGTTTTATTATATCATGTCAATGATGTTATAAACGTTTATTGATTACTTGGATGTTAGTTAAATTGTTTGATTGACTGTTTGGTTGAATTTCCATTTGAAAATTGGATGACATTTTAATTTGATCTTTATGAACCTATATGATTATATATGTATTATTCATAACCATTTTTTTGTAGGGAAAATTTATAGAGAGGCACCGAGGGGTTTCTCACCAATAATTAGCTATTTACATCCTTATGTTGTTACGCTGATGATTAATTAAAATAAATCCTGATATTCCATTTAAATTGTTAAGTGTCGTTATAGCAATTTCGCTATATCGTCATTTTTTCAATTTCATTCCTAAAACCCTATCGTGTGAACTTGAGCTTGCATTTCCACTAAACAGAATATTAAAATTCGTTAATCATTTTGATTAATAATAATTTAAAATAATTAATCATTTTAAATAATGATTTTGAGATTAATTGACCAATTTAATAAATGATGTTTAAAATTGGTTTTATCTTTGATTTAAATGAGGTAAGATTAATTAATCATTTTAACTAACGATTTCTTAAGTTTAATGAATAATTTTAATAAAATTGTTTCAAATTTAATTAATTGTTTTAACTAATCGTATTTGGAATTTAGTTAAATGATTTTAACTAATGATATTGTATAGTTAAATAATTCATTTTAACAAATGATGTTTTAATTAATCGTTTTAACTAATGAGGTTTGAATGTAGTTAATCCAATTAATTTATTGAACTTAATTAATTATTTTAATTAATGATATTTCAAAATAATTAATCATTTTAATTAATGGTATTTGCAATGTGATAAATCGGTTTTACTGATAATGATTAATAGTGTTTTTGTTTTATTAATCATTCTAATTAATAATGTTTGAGATTGATTATTCATTTTAATTAAGATTATTCAGATTTAAGTTAATTAAAAGAAAATCTCAGTACCTATCAAAGATCAAATAAAAAGTTTTGACAAGATAAGGGAAAATTTTGGGTAAGTTAAAAAGGAATTGGAACTCAATTATTGGGATGTTAAGTTTGATAATCTTCTAGGTGTCGATCAGATGTTTATTTAGGCCTTCGGGGTCAAGCACTTGGAAAATTATTCTCTTAACGTTTTAAAATGAGGAACTAATTCTAATGGGAAAGCAAAAGGTTAAGCAATTAATTGGATGAGGCTTAACAATTCTGTACACATTTGAGATACTAAATATTGTTTTAAATCTATATATTATGGTTTATAAATGAGAAATCTTTGGAAAAGGATTTATTTATAAATAAAGCTAAGTGTGAATTGTTTTTGAGTTTATAGTAAACAAAGTTCAACGACAATTGTTTTTGACCCTCTTTTTAATACACTTAGTATTATAAATATTGTCTTACAAAAGAACGGTTTGAAAGAGTATTTCCAAAAGTGTTTTACAAATACTATAATATGGAAATCAAGCACAAGTTTGGTTCTTTTAAAAAAAAAGATAAAGTTTGATTCGTTTATGGAAATGAATTATTTCTATGAATCGAATCATTTGTATGGAAACCATTTATTTGTTTAATTAGCACTAAACATCGAAGAAGTAAACTTTTCACTATTTCTAAAGTTAAGAACAATCGTTGGACATGGCTTTGAGGTAACACTACCTTGACTTATTCGGTGTTATTGTTAACTAAGAAATAGTACAAGTTTGAATTCAATGAGTTGTAATAAGTATACAAGACTTAATTTTCATAGACAATGATTTTATATCCTCAGTAGTTGGTATCTCAGCTATCGGTTACTTTAGTTTCTTTATTATCGTCATTCTAAGACGATTTATTGCTCCATTGATCATTGATATCCTTTGTCGAAAATGACTAAACCAAAAGCATGAGTGGGGGCCAAGCTATGTGGGGTTTCTTCCATTAAGGTATTTTCGCATCTCATTTAGTTTGGATTCAGTTGTGCACTTTGATTTGGAAATATTCGGATACTCGGTAAGGTCTGATGGGGTCTGGTTTGGAGGTTTTCGAGAAGCCTCACGGGATGTATAAAGTTCTTAGAAGTATATTACTAGAGGTATATTTTAAAGGCGGTGCACCTTCCTAGTCATTTGTTGGAAAATTCGTTTGCTTATTTGATTCGAATCCCTGAATCTGTTTATCTTCTAAATTGACACGAGTAGAGCCAACTCCTATTTACGACATTTAAGCATTGATTTAGTCCATTCTATCATGTTGGACTGTTACCTTATTTTGTCCATTCTATCACGCTTGGATAGTTATCTTGTTTTATTCATTCTATCAAGTTTGGACAGGTATCTTATTTTTTCCATTCTGTCTACTTTGGATTTTGCTCGTATTATTTTCATTCTGCCAAGTTTGGTTTTGATATTGATTATGCCTATTCATATTTGGATTTATTTCCTGATGTTTATTTCTACTCTTGCCTGTATGGATGTTATTCTTGTAAGGTAAAAACCCATTCTGTGTTAGCGGCGTGGTCTCACAAAACTTTATATGTTCCTCATTATTTGAGTTATCTCACGATGGTATTTCCAGACTGATCCGGGTGTTATTTTATTATAATGCTAGACCAGACCGAGGGTTTTCCAAGGTTGTCCTTGGTGTTATGGAGGTCTGGAAGAGGAGTTGAAGATTCACCTATCATAATATTTTTATTTTCCACTGTATTATATAGTATCCCTATCATCATTTTTAAGGTCAGGATTTTACAATTGTCCAGCTGATAAGGTTTGTTTTAACTCTAATATGCTCTGTATTTTGAAGTGACAATTTCTACTATCCTCACTATATTATATATTGTCAATTCTGCTGTGAGATTCTATTTTTCTCTATTCTATGTTCCTTTCTTTTTATTTACTTTAACAATCTGCCCTCTTGTCGATTGGATGAGTGACATTGGAATACAGTGATAGTGTTCGATGTCGAATTTTGATGATTAAAAAGGCGGATCGTTACACTCTTCATAACTAGCATCGAAACGTTCCTTAAGTGTTGGGGGCCTGTCACTCCTAAGTTTAGCTAAGGAGATAAAAGAGAAAAAGATATTAGCGAAGGACGTGACTAAAGCTTAGAAGTAAGAACATTCTAAATAGGAAAAATTCGAAAGCTTACAAGTCTCTAGCAGTTCTGTAATAATTCGAGGATCATTTTCCTTCATAAAAACCAATAATTGGCTGTTACCTTGCCAAGTCGCCTGATTAGGGGCATCTTTTCCAAGAATGAAAGAAATATACGGGAACTGCAAAACTACCAGATTTCCTATATAAATTATATAAGTAATGGATCTCAGAAGTAGTCATGTTGTGGCACCCCATCTTTCAGTGCAAGATTGCTAAAGCTGACGAGGTGTTGGACGAGAATCACCCCAAGTTGAATTGGGCTAATTCCATGTAGCTCCAGGATACTAATAAGTAAAGGAGCAAGCGGGAGTGATAACCCATTTGCCAAATGCTTTAAGGTCCAGGTAAAGAAACCTTTAGAAGGTTCACCCCAGTCATCTTCTAGACTTGGAGCTTTGACTTCGACTCCTTCAATCCCATAATTCTCCATCCAATTCTCTAGCTCTCCTTGATTTGTTATAGTTTTTTCCATTAAAAGGTACAAGAGGGGACTAATGTTAAACTAGTTACTCAATAGAAATTTCAAAACTCCTACCGAAAAGGTTTAAGGTCTTATGGTCCAAAAGAAAATTGGGCCTAAAACTAGATTCTACAGCCCAAACTCAAAGTACTGAACTCTTTCAAAGAACCATCTTATCAATAAAGTAATTATCAACCTAAGTAGGTGAAGGTTCGGTCTAAGGACAAAAATCTTAGTTTAGCAGATAACAAGCATCATGGATTAATTAATCGGATAATACCCTGAATCAAGATCGATCATTAATATCACAATGGTAATCAAAATCGAAATTTTTCTAAATTCGAAAAGGGAAATGCTAACAAATATTAATAGCGGCAAAAGATACTTATGAAATCATCAGAGAAATTGAAAAACTTACTATTTCGGTCGAAGGTTTGCAGTAATCTGTAAAAGTTTCCAAGCTTTTAATGGCAGAGGCAACCGCTAGCAATATGAGTAAGAAAGAAAGGAAAGAGAAAGGTTTTAATTAAAACCCAGAGCCAACGGTGGAGATTATCTAGTCATCAAAATCCTACCCACAAGGTAATCGTAACAGTGTCAGAATACAAATCATCATGGGAGAAAGAAAAAGGAGGCGCTTTTCCAAAGAAACCAGTAGAATCATGGTAGTTGGTAAAGGCATTTAATAAAAAAGCAAGACCCATCCTTCCAAGATCAAATCTCGACTTTCCTTTAAATATCACAAAACAAGTATCTCCTAAACCTCATGGTCTCATGTTAGATTTTGCCTTTCGGCTCCGAAACAGTGTCGCTTGTCAATTAGTTTAGATGGTTTCAAGTGTTGAGCATGATTTTCATATTTTTATGCCTCACGGTCTCAAGTTAGATTTTGCCTATCAGCACAAAAAAGTTTCAATTGTCACTTAGTCTAGATGACTTCAAGGGCCAAGCATGATTTTCAAAAGCTTAGACTTCACAGTCTCAAGTTAGATTTTGTCTTTTAGCACCAAAACAGTTTCGCTTATCACTTAGTCTACTGTCTTCAAGTGTCAGACATGATTTTCAAAAAGTTTAGATCTTACGGCCTCAAGTTAGATTTTTCCTTTCTACGCCAAAACAGCTTTGCTTGTCACTTAGTCTAGATGGCTTCAAGTGTCAAGCACGATTCTCGAAAAATTTAGACCTTGTGGTCTCAAATTAAAATTGCCTTTCGGTACCGAAATTGTTTCATTTGTCACTTAGTCTAGATGGCTTCAAGTGTCAGGTATGATTTTCAAAAAGTTTAGACTCACGGTCTCAAGTTAGATTTTGCCTTTTGGCACTGAAAAAATTTCACTTGTCACTTAGTCTAGATGGCTTCAAGTGTCATGCATGATTTTCAAAAGTTTAGACCTCACGGTCTCAAGTTTGATTTTGTCTTCGGGTACAAAAATAGTTTCACTTGTTACTTATTCTAGATGGCTTTAGTGCCAAGCATGATTTTCAAGTTTAGAATTCACGGTCTCAAATTAGATTTATCCTTTCGGCACCAAAACAATCTCGCTTGTCACTTAGTCTAGATGGCTTCAAGTGTCCATTATGATTTTTAAAAGTTTAGACATCACGGTCTCAAGTTAGATTTTTTTTACCATTGGAACAGTATCGCTTATCACATAGTCTACATGGCTTCAAGTGTCAAGTATGAATTTCAAAAGTTTTAGACCTCACGATCCCAAGTTAGGTTTTGTCTTTTTGCACCAAAATAGTTTTGCTTGTCATTTAGTCTAGATGTCTTTAAGTGTCAGGCATGATTTTCAAAAAGTTTAGACCTCACGGTCTCAAGTTAGATTTTTCCTTTCAGCGGTGGAACGGTTTCGCTTGACACTTACTCTAGATGGCTTCAAGTGTCAGGCATGATTTTAAAAAAAATTAGACCTCACAGTCTTAAGTTAGATTTTCCTTTTCGGCATTGAAATAGTTTCGCTTGTCACTTAGTCTAGATGGCTTCAAGTATCAGTCATGATTTTCAAAAAGTTTAGACCCCACAGTCACAAGATAGATTTTGCTTTTCTTTACTAAAATAGTTTTGCTTCTCACTTAGGATAGATGGCTTCAAGTATCAAGCATGATTTTAAAAAGTTTAGACCTCACTATCTCAAATTAGATTTTGCCTCTTAGAACCAAAACATTTTCGCTTCTCACTTAGTCTAGATGACTTCAAGTGTTAAGCAGGATTCTCAAAATTTTAAACCTCACAGTCTCAAGTTATAATTTGCCTTTCGGCACCAAAACGCTATCGCTTGTCTCTTATTCTAGATGGCTCAAAACGTCAGGTATGATTTTAAAAAATTTAGACATCATGGCCTCAAGTTAGATTTTTCCTTTCGGTACCAAAATAGTTTTAGCTACCATTTAGTTCAGGTGACTTCAAGTGGAAGGCGCGATGTTACGATCTAGACTTTTCTACCATCGACAGTGGATATACCCCCACCGTAGCTCACATTGGCACCTCGTGATTTGCTTTTACGGCCAGCCTCTCAACTATATGCCTAACTAGCAAACCAATCCTTTATCGCTACGGACATGTAGGAGTAAGAGTCGTCCGTTCGCTACCTAACAAGAAGCGAGAACCCCCATCATACCGAACATAATCAAGCTAATCTGATCCCAATACAAGCTTTATTGTTTTAATTATAGTCCCATTATAGCTGTAACAACTTGCAAACATTTCAGCTACCCCTTTTGGTGTCATATATTCTGTCCGGTATATTCCATTGACCCAGTCCGGATATATTCCCTTAAACTTAGTCCGGGTATTGATACCTTATTTGAATAAGTTTATTTGAAAGACGTTTGCCAAAAGAATGTCTAAAGATAATATCAAATTATTTTGGTAATAAAAGTGTTTTGGTTGATAAAAATCGATTTGTATTTATGTTTTGACGTGGTCTTATAAGATTTCCTTCTTTTCGAAGGTTTTGATAAAATCGTCATGAGCTATACATTTAAAATTTCGAGTATCTCACGCTGGTTTATTAAGCTTGATCCGGGTATTTTAATTTTAGTTCAGATCCAAGTAGTTTCAGGATTAGCTGAAGACGCTTGGAATTTCCAAAGGAGAGCTAGAGATCTTCATCATCGTATGGACATATTCTATTTTCCGCTACATTTATTACATTTGTTTCGATGTTTGTCAGCATTTGTAAGGGCATGTGTTATAACTGTCCAGGTTGAATCTAGGTTAGACTCTGATATATGTTTTAAAAATTTCCACTGTAAAGATTATTGTTAAAATAATATATGTTATTCCATTCGTGTGAGATTCTATTTTTCTATTATGTTCTATCTTTAACTTTCTTTCTACCCTTAATGATCCGCTTGTTTGTGCAATTTGAGTTGGACATGTGTGGTTTATTGTCGATGTGACGACTCGGATTTTTGGACCAGTCAGAATCGCTGAAAAACACGTTTGTTCTAAAACTAGAATGAAAACTACCAACTTAATACACAATATTTGATAAATATTCAACACTACAAAATATATAGAATACAATTTCAATTTTATAAGTTAGTAGAGTAATCAATTTAATCTACTAGGTGTGCTTTAAAACATACAAAATACCTATATAAATAAACCTACTGCTGCACAACTCTAATAAGAGAGGCAGCAATAGCCATTCTTGGTAACTCAATAAACATGTCAAATGAGGAATAAAATAGTAAGCAGAAAAAGTACATCGATACACGATATATAGCAAATAATAAACAGGAAAATGTTATGTTATTATCGGAGCTGCATCACTAGCACTTGTGACTGCCTATGTACCCCTAACTAATTACATACCCAATTAGATATGGGATCAAGCTAACGCAGTTCTCCTACCGCAAATAGGACTCATGAAGCCTATGATGCAAAAACAATATGTAATTCCTAATACTACCCACTAGGCTTAATCTTTACATTTAGATTTTTCAAATCTAATTACCTTTACGGAAATTATCTCTTTGGACATTATTCCTAAATTCTTATTTCAAAACTTTTAAAATATACATATCTGTACATATCTTTTATATTCAAACTAGTCCTTTACTTTAGGATCTGAAAACAAATCACCTTTTGAAATGATATCAATTTACAAGCATGCAAAACTATATGCTACCTGATCGAAAGGATTCTAGCCATAACAAGGCAACTAGATCACAGCCTTCTGAAAATAAATATAGATATTTATATCCCTCTGCAATGAAAGCAGACTATACTGAGGCTATATAACATCTACACCTCCCTTGTCCACTTTTTAGTTATAGGTTACCCAAATCATCGATAACATAACAAATCACTTTATATCCCGAAGTGGCAAAATCATTTACACTAATAATTACAAATACTTCAAATCTATAATAATTTCCATTTCCAAATCCTTTCAAAAATCATCTTAAACCATTGGAGTTAGTCCTCGAAATTCTTTACGTTTTATAAAACATTTTTATAAAACCATTCTTTATATAAATCACTTTTATATAAAATCACTTCAAAACATTTATTCTCAAATATCTCATTTTTCTGCTTTATAGGAAAACATTTCATAACATTTCAACTGGAAAACCAATTTTCAAAAAAATTCATCAAATTGAAGTGAACCAAATATTACCGCTAAACACCTTATAGTCAAATCATGAAATAAATCATAAGGTGTTAGCCTAAAATTATTTTCTACCCAGCCCATCCATATGGATAATTAATTACATCGAGCAAAGTCAGTAATCAATAAATAATAATCAATGCTCATAAACTGGCCAAGCCTAATTCAAAAAATCAATGAATGAAATAAACATAACAAATGATAATCAATGCTTCATTCTATCACATATTTATAACACTTTTTATTTTATCTTAGGTTAAAACGGTTTGATATTTATTTTAGAGCATCCAAGCTATCCCTTCGACATGTTCCATTCCTCACCCAAGACTCTTTGGATCTCATAGACGAAACATGTGTACTAGACGTTTTCGCATACCCCATTAAGAATTGAACTTCTAAATTTTAAAATACTAAATTAACAATCCAAACATAATATCAAGAGACCCAACAATTGCAAAAGCATGTCATAATATAATAGAAATTTAGTGCAGAAAAGAGTAGAATTTTCTCATAAAAATTTGCTTTCTGATCTAACTTTATTACTACGGATTTGACTCTAGCTTCGCTACTACTCCCCGAAACTTCTTAAAATTCATTATAGCTCCGCTATCTTGATTTTGAACTTACATGGATCATTACTCTAATTTTCCAACAGAACTTTGCTATTACTTTAATTTATTTTGAGGTAACATGGAAGTCATTAAAGCTCTAAGGAAGAAGAAGGAGAAGCTTAGAAAAGGAAGAAGAATAAGAAGGGAAAATGTGTGGAATTTGTGAAAGAAGTGGTAGGTATTTATAGAAAAAAGTTTGGAATAAAATATTATTATGTAAAACAACCAAAATACATCAACTTAAAGTAAACTTACTTTTTCAATACTTATCATCGACTTTCACGTCCTAATTTATGTCTTAGTCACGTAAGGCTTAAGTAAATATATTTGAATGGAAAAGTGGATTTAAGAGAAGATTTGTTTAGATTTTTGATGTGATTTGATTTGACGTATACTTTTTTAACATTTTCCTTACTTTTCTCAATTATATTCTAGAAGTTTCCTAATCATAATTAGTAAAAGTAAACTTGTTTAGTTAATAGATTGTATAATATATATGTTAAAATATGCTAGCAAAGGTGCAACAACATTGTGACAACTTATACTGAACAATATGTTGACTTTTGACAAAACATATTACGATCACATTTTGATGTTTTAGTTAAACTATTTATTTATGTAAACCAAATTTAAAAATAAATTTGTATAATGTTATTTAAAAATATAAATACTCATAAATTAATTAAAATAATTTATTTAACCATTGAAATTTACTTTTCTGAAATCAGGATTTTGTCACTTTTGTCGATACAAGCAATTATTCCTATTTTTGTATCTATTTCTCTTTGCAAATCCTATCTAATATTATTTAAATCAAAAAACGTTATATACTTTATATCTAAAATCACTTTAAATAGTATATTTTAAAGTGGTCAAATTTTGGGTTATTGCATTCTCCCTGCCTAAAAGAATTTCATCCTCGAAATTACAAGGACGTAAAAATATAACAAAAAACAACAATTAGCGAAAGTTAAGCATGCAAAAAATAATAATATCACCAAAAACCTCGTTCGGAGGTAAGGTGCCTTATTCTATCCATTTTATTTATCAAACTGAGGTGGTTTCATTTTTAATATTCCTAGATTGATCTACTAACCTAGACAAATTTAATTACAAACAACAAGTCCGATCGCTACGAAACTTGAAATCCTACAAAAATTCACTGTTACGGATCCGATGAAACTGGTTTCGTCAAAATCCGAGTCGGTGGCAAAAATGGTTATTTTTACACTAATTAAATAAATAAATTAATTAATTAATTAAATCAAATTTCCAATTCAAATTCTAAAATTGACAATTATTATCATTTAAAATTTCTTAATCACTTACAATGAATTTAAACAAATTTATATGTCAAATTAAATGTTGATTCAATCATAAATTTCAGTGTAAATTCAAATTTCATTATATTCATGAATTATAAATTACATTTTCAATAATTCCATTGAATTCACTATTCTTTTTTATTATTCAATTCATTACGATCACATGGATGGAATTAACATTGGGTTCAAAGCTATTACATTAGTATTCTCCAATTTCAACTTAATTTTCAATTAACGTAATAATTAAATATTTAATTTCATTCGTTTGAAATAAATCCAATTATTGAATTTTAGATTTCAATAAGTTAATAAATCGTGCTTTCTATTCTTCTTATCCAACCAATTGCTTTATTTAATTGGGATTGCACTAATTAAGTCAATTACTACAAGTGCTTTCAAATTAAATTCTATGAATTAAACAAATAGGTAATTTATAACAATTGTAACCATTAAACTTTAATTACCTTTAAGTTTATTTCCGTCAACCCAATATTATAATTACTTACAGAACATTGATTTTATTCAATGACCATTTATTATAATTTAAATTCCTTAATTTAATTCATTGCTTGCATTTTGTTTTCATATATTCAATTTGTAGCTAAGTATACGTCTCCATTATTTCCGTATTTTTGAATTTCATTCAATTTGTTTATATTCACCTTATATTAACATCATTACCTTTAATTTTAAATTATCAATTCATTCTTAAACCACTAACCATACATTATTACCAAATATTACCTTAAATCTTCACTAATGTAATATTTGATTCCATTTATTGCAATAGGTTCCAATTAATAGTGATTGTGCTAAATTGGGTATTTATCAACTTGCATTAACGTTATTACATAAATCTTCGTCCAATTTCAATTAATATTCCCAATAAATTTATTTAGCTTTCTATTACACCAATTTCTATCTTATAAATAAATTTTCCGTTTCCTTATTAATTTACACCCACACTTTCCGTTATTATTTTAATTATCATTAAAGCACATTTAGTTATCTTTATTCTTCCCAACTAATTACCATCTGTTATTATAACTTTACAAATTTAATAAATTCATTAATTGACATTTCATTCAACCTATTAATTTTTAACCTAAATTAGCACTGTTACGTTTTGCATTACTTATTAGCTTACAACAAGTGCTACCATTAGTTCATACACTAATTCATTCCATTCCCATTCATTATACATTATTTTATTAGTAAGTTAACATTTTAAATTATTAATTTACTTTTTATATCTCATTATAAATTAATGCACACAATAATTAAGATTTTAGATCAATTTAATCATTTCATCTTGTTAATATTTTTATTACAAAAAGAATATAATTAACATTTACACTGTTTCACTTCTTGGAATTACATCCAGGTTATTAACAATTAACTTACCAATCATATCCAAGTTATTATTTCCATTAATAATTCACTAAAATTTTATTCCTTTCTAAATTAAATTCCGAAAAGTCAAATTAAATTAACCAATTTTATTTATCAATTTTTACAGGTCGTTACACTCTCCCCCACTCAAAACTTTTCGTCCCCGAAAAGGAAATGAAGGTAAAAGAGTAACTTATAAATCAATATATTTTATTCAAAACATTATATTCATAACAATAAGTTTACAGAATAGGATAATTTAAATAAAATATATAGATTTATAAACGATTAAATCTTTATATATTCAAATTAATAAGGTTTGGAAAACATTTTCAAAATATTTCTAAGTCCAACATTTACGGAAAATTTCGGCAGAGTCTCCTTTGTATAAGAGGCTCGGGAGAAAATATAATATAAATATAACACAACATATATTTTTTCAAAATAATATATATCCCAACCCGAGAAACAATAATATAACGCTATAAAACCGTAATCCGAGAAAGTACCTATTTGTCGGGCAATTTACGCTTAATTATGAAACTAAAAGAAGTAGCAATTGCTTCCATAACCTGTATTTCACTTATAGAATTTAAAAAGAGTTTATAATTATGTATAATGAAAATTTTAAAGTTGTTTCACCCATAAACAAACAAATCAATACAACCAACAACCACTTGTCACATAAAAATCAACACAAATCAAACATTCATTCATATCAACAAACAAATAGTTGTTCGGGTTCAAAACTTTAAATTGTACATAATGAAAATAAACTATCAAGTGCACCATTTACTCAACAGTCTTAGATGGAACTAAATAGATTATTCATACAACCAACAAATTTTAAAGTATCCTTACCCAAACAACCATAAACCAAAACAAACAATAACATATTTAGTTTATCCTTATTTATTCCATTCATACATTTGTTGTTTGATTTCTCTTTTTCATTCATATAATGGTTTATCTTTTTTATTTACATTTATTTCTTACAAATATATTTAGAAATAACTTCATTTCTTACTTACAATACCTGCTTTCTATTATATTTAATTAGTAGTATTTCAATTATCCTTAAGTCTATAACAACTTCAACCTCAAATTCTTATCTATTAAAGAATTTCATTAATTACTTTCATCACCTCAAATCTGTAATATCTATTACATTTTCTTATTAACATTTCAACTTTTTATATCTTTCGGTAAGTTATATATATGCCTTTAAGAATGCAATTGAAGATCACACAAATTTTTCTCAATTCTTTTAATCAATTAAATGCTCAATAATTATATCTTTCGTTTTATAAGATTACAATTTCAACTTTTTTTTAATCACATTTATAACTTAGCATTAAATCACTTATTTTAATTAAAGGTTTCAATTTATAAATTAGTTATATTCCATTTTACTACACTAAATTGAAACTATTAGTTAACGGAAACTTAAGAATTAAATACCGGGTTTTATTAAAAATCGTTTTAAAATAACGGATAAACATATGCTTGCAATTTATATATCCCATTTATAATGAAACAATTTAAAATTTATATTTGCTTATCAAAATCAATCTGTAGTAAAACTACTACAGTGGCATTCCCACTTCGAAACTCGAAAATGAATGTCGATGATGCGGCGGCCATCACCGAAATTATTTTCCAGCGACAAAGAGGGAAGTATAGAACTTATTTTTTCCAAAATCTTCTTTAAAATAATTCTTCCAAATTATATTGAAATATTTATATCAGAAAATACTTATAAATAATATTATTATATTCCAAAATTATTCGAAAGAAATTTTCAAAAGCTCGGAACTTAAGTTCTAAATTTTCAATTTCATTTATTTTATTTTCAATATTATTTCAACTATTATTTATAAATTTCATTACCTAACAACCAATATTTTTGCACCCGAATATATATATCATTATAAACTTTTATTTTATATATAGCAAATACAATCTTTATAAAAATATACTTTATATATATAGAAAATATAATAGGCAAAATTATTTCATGCACCTATATTAAAACCAAATATTATGTCGGTCTGTCCTATTAAGTGTTTAGAAATCCCTATAGATGTCATAGCGTCCCATGCATCAACCAGAATTTATAAATACAAAACGGAACAAAATAACACAATATTAAAACCTTTTATAACACTAACAAATACGCTATCTCATATACGCTCAACGACTCATCATAGGGTATTACTACCCTATTAGTAAAGAGTCAAACCCCACAAAGCTATGGTTCTCACTAAACCTGGCTCTGATATAGATGTAACGTCCCGCCTTTTTGCACGATTTAAGTCGACGATAAACCACACACGTCAGACTTAAACCATACAGAAGGGCGGATTGTTATGGGGTAAATAGGAAAAACAGAGGAAGAAGAAAACACAAAATAGAATCTTGCAGCGGAACGATAAAATATAATAATCAAATATACAGTTCATGAAGCTGTTTACAAAACATTTGATTAAATTTATACAATACATATCAGAGTACACATACCAGAGAATAATAATTAATGCAGCAGAATTAATTGGTATAGTGGAATAATATAGTAGATAATAGTACTACAAATCTTCGTCTTCATCCTCTAGAATAAAATCTTCAAATCCTGAAATGCTCGGACTGACCCGAGCGAATTGAAAGGACAAAACACTCGAGTCAGAACTAAAATATCTTATGTAAGTTAAATCAACAGGAATAAATATGAGTGAAACGGCGTCAGAGATGTTTACGGATTTGACATCTCCTATCCAGTGTCTAACATGGATGCAGAACTTAAAAGATGCTTAGGATTCACATCTCCTAAGGATCTGTTAAACTATTTACTATGTAGTAATATTTAGCTATTATAATAGTGTCAAATAGTAAAATAAACTTACTTTTAAATAGCATTAAGGAGTGCCCCAATATTCCCCTTAACACAAATAATGCCAATAGTCTATACAGTACTGTAATACCTCCTGATCGGGAGGCTACCAGAGGATACTCCATAGGTACGATACAAATAGAAACTCGTACAAGGCGCGCTAGGGTAGGTGACACGGCACAACTAGACAATGCCAGGGTAGATATACTAATTGCCATTCGGGCTGGTGGTAACGTGTAGTGCGCAGCTACCGCCCACCTGGAGCCACACCCCTAAATAATAATCAAAAGTGGCCACCGAATCAATCCAAAAGTCAAAGTATAATATCGAAGGGATGTGTAACAACCCGCATATTTTACAATTGAGTATTTAAATATTTTATTTAAATATTTTATCGTTAGTCGGATTATAGTCCGAAAAGTTACTTTTTGCATACGGTCGAATTAGGACTCGAGACCACTTCCATTGAGTTCAAAACGCCATTTGCGATCTTTTTTAGTATAAGCTTCGATATGTTTGGAGTAAGTTGATTTTTTGCTACTTTTTCTATAGGGCTTTGGGTTTGGGTTCAGCCCATTTGCCCAATTCTGGTTATATCAACCCAACCCCTCCCCTCTTCTCTTTATTACTTCACTTTCATTTCCTAACACTAAAGCTTCATCAAAAATGGGAAGAGGAATAGGAAATTAAAACACCAAGCTCTAGTTCATTTGCAAATCCAACGTCTAACTCCAAATCGAAAGAGAAGCCATTGACTCAAGCTTCTTGTGTTGAGATTGAAGTGTGGTTGATTCCTCCTTTGCTTTTAAGCTTCTCCTTCATTGATTTTGTGAAAAGGTAAGATTTTTATTTCACATCATTGTCTATAACTATCTTTGATTGTTGGTTATGAATTCCTAACACTTATTCATGTGCATTTGCTTTTGGTTTGGATTGAATTGGTGAAAATCCCAATTTTTAGTGTTTTGGGTTCAAATCTTTAAAAATCCTAACTTTGATGTTTGAACACGTTTTTGGTGAGGCATCGAGGAGCCAATACGTCCGGGTAGCCCATAGGCGTAATCCCCTAGCGTCCGTGCTCGATCGGTTGAAAAATTTAGTGAGTTTTTGCATTTCAGTGCTTAGGTCGTTCGGCCTGCATTTAGGTCGCACCACGCATGGGTCTCGGCCAGCATAGGTCACACTTACATTTAGGTCTCTCGGCTATAACTCGCAAACATTTAGGTTGCTCGGCCTCACCCCCTTAAGTCGCTCGGCTATAACTCGCAACCATTTATGTCGCTCAACCTCACCCCCTTAAGTTGCTCGGCTAGCTCGCAACCATTTAGGTCGCTCAGCCTCATCCTTAAGTCGCTCGGCCTGCTTGCACTCCTTAGGTCGCTTACACCTTAGGTCGCACCACTTAGGCCGTGTGCTACTCCTTAAGTCGTTAGCTCCTTAGGTCGCTTGCACCTTAGGTCGCGCCATGTTAGGCCGTGTGCTACTCCTTAAACCGTTAGCTCCTTAGGTCGCTTGCACCTTAGGTCGCACCACTTAGGCCGTGTGCTACTCCTTAAGCCGCTAGCTCCTTAGGTCGCTCGGCATGCATCAGTTAGGCTGCATGCTACGTTGCTGGTCTCTTAGGTCGTATGCCGTGGAGTTGCAAGTATTGAGATGCTAATTTCTTGTGTTGAATTACGTTAAGTCGTAGGGGTATTTCCACTTTGATGGATTTGGAATCAAATTCTTCGGATTTTATTCACGTCTTGGAATGTGAATTTTTGTGACTTATTGTTTCTACTATCATTTTTGTGATTTGTCACTTTAAAATATAAAGGTTTTCAATATTGTAGTAAATATCAAAACTCCTTCATCAAAACGATTTCAACCCTATTTTATTATAAAGCTTGTCTCTTAAACCGTTTTCCAATCTACTAGTATATACAAATCTTTACCTCACTCGTACGAGAAATCTAATTAAACGGCTTAGTAAAACAAGTGAAATGAAACGCTTGCGTTTACTTCGCCGGTTAATTCTTGGACTTGTTCGATTGAATCTCTTGTGACAATATTCGAGTGGAAATCTACAATTCGTTCGTAAATATTTAAATTAAGCTAGTGGTTATGGGACATGAAGCTAAGCTTATATATTTACTAGCTTACTGTAATTGACACTTCCTGATGATCATTGATGATCATTTTTGTGATTTAGACTAGCAAATGTGTGATGTCTCTTTGTCTACGAGGGAGACTAAACCTCGTTTTTGTGGAGCTTTGGCTCAATTTGGTGGGGTAGCGACCAATGGTCTCCGGGCCGTTTTTTGGAGCTTCGGCTCAAAATTAATGGTTACCAACCATTGAATAGCATTCCATTTTGTGAATACACGTGTTGGTGAGCTTTCATGCTCCCGTTTTGTGATAGGTCTCCCCCTTCTTGTGATTTCTGGATTTCTTGTGATGATTTCTAGACTTTGTGTTTCACTAATTTTCGTGATTTTCATTGATAAGTTTTATCAACTTTTTTGTATTGGTGAATTTGTGTGTCATTATCTTTTTGTGCATAAACATATAAGGAGTTTGACATTCCTTTTGATCTTTGAGAAGATTCGTGCGATATTGATTAATCTCTTGTTGATTTTCATTTTCATACTTATCACAGTATGACATTATGGTCATTATACGTTTATACCATATCTCTTATTCTATATCATTTCATCTGATATTTATAGCTAGATTGATCCGTTTATTATTTTCTTATTAAATAATACTCGAATCAGACCGAGATGTTACAGGTGCTTCTGCTTGACTTCACATCTGGGATTATCACCATGACTTTTGGCTAACTACATAGATTAGTAGTTTTTGTTGTATACCTTTGAGATATAGACTCATTGATGTATTCATATTCTTTTGACTAGCACTTGTAGCTATTCTTTTGCGATAGTGTGGATCTTGTTTGACCACTTCTCTGATGTACACTTTAATGTGTTATATTCATATCTTTTTCCGCCTTTGTGATATGGATGTCTATGACTGATTTGTGTTATGTATATTTCTATATTTGTTTCCGAGGATTATATATAGCCACCGTGTAGTAGCCATGAGTTTGTACCGGTATGTTGTATTTCCTCCTGAAATAAAATGCATGTTATACTATCCGACATAGCGGTGCTCGCACAAAGCAATTACACGGATGGTCGCTCCTCAACAGCCTTATTCTACGTGCTAGTTGACAGCATTACACCGTAGTGTTCTTGGCTAGCGTGGGTATAGAGGTGGGGCGTCACAGCTTGGCATCAGAGCCAAACTTAGGAACAATGTAGAATAATCTAGCAAGGATCATCGTCCTAAGTCCTTCTTAGGAGTCGTGCCTTAGGATTTAATTCGAGTCTTCATACCGATTCATCCTATTTTCTTTATGATTCCTTGTTTTATCTATCAAGTTTGCTTGATATTCATTTTGTGAATAACCTTTCCCTTCTTCTTTCTTTCTTTCAAGAGGAAGAGAAATGGTTAGACATGGTCGTCCCAGCGCCGGTCCATCTAGAGCTACTCCCCAAGATGGAGTATTTTTGCCTGCCCAGCAGCTTCTTAATCTCGTAAAGAATGCTCAGGCAGCCGGTTCTAATCTAGAACCTGCTCACCCTAAGTCTGGATTTGCACGCTTGTGCAACGATTATACCAATTTGGGTGGGAAGCCATTCAAAGGTTCTGAAACTATTATTGAAGTCCAGGCTTGGCTGAGAATGTGCGATCGGATCTTTTCTTGCATGGATCTTATTGATCTTCACCGTGTTCAGGTGGCCTCTAGTATGCTCCAAGAGAGAGCATTAGATTGGTATGAGCTTCTTGTTTCTGAAATAGTTGAAGCGGATCTTACTTGGGAGAAATTCCGGGAACGATTCGAATTAAAATTTGTGCCAGAAGCTGAGAAGGTGACTTTGGCTCGACGTTTCATTGACCTTGTTCAAGGTGAATCTTCTGTGGCAGGTTATGTCGCATCCTTCGAGTCACTTTCTAAATACAGGGTCGAATACATAAACACCCCATTAAAGATGAACCAAAGATTTGTCTATGGCTTGAACAAAAATCTCAAGAAGCCATTACTTCTAAAATTAGAAGTTTCTTTTGATCAACTCATTGATATCGCTCTTCGCCTTGAAGAGGCAGATAGAGAGAGTGATGTTGAAGTTTTGGGTGCCAAACCAAACTTCAACAATAAGAAAAGGCCTAGTAAGTCCAAAGGCCCTTATCCCAATAAAAAGGGGAAACAAACAACTCCTGCAACAAAGACTTCTTCCTCTAGTAGTGGGCAATGCTACAACTGTGGTTCTAAGGACCATTATGCGAACAAGTGTTCAAAGCCTCGTGCTTGTCGCTATTGCAAAAGCCCGGATCATTATTTATCTTCTTGTCCCAAACTTCAAGGCAAGAAGGAGGGAAAGATTAATGTTGCTCAAGCCCCTGGCAACACATCTCGTGGTCAAGGTATTTCTCATTCTATCCTTGATGGCATTATTTTATTTCGTGGTCACCCTACTCGAGTTCTTTTTGATACGGGTGCGTCCCACTCTTTTATTTCAAAAGAATTTGTTGATACTTTTTCTTTTGATATTTTGTGTTTAATGACTTCTTTGGGAATTGCGAATCCGGTTGGTGGATCCGCAATAATTAATTTGCTTTGTAAAGATGTTGAGATTATTTTATGTGATTTTTCTTTCCGAGCCGATTTGCATGTTATGCGCTACTTAGGCTTTGGAATGATTTTGGGAATGGATTGGCTTAACCGCTATGAAGCCCAAATCCTATGTCCCGAGCGGACTATTCATCTTCGACATCCTCAATCTGTTAAGCAAATTTCTATTGATCTTAAAGATTCGGATTCATGCTTGGTTGCATCTTTACATTCTTTAAATCCTCATGATGACAATAATGATGAGGAGGAGGATATTATTTCTCTTATTCACGTTGTTTGTGAATTTTCCCACATATTTGAGCCCGTTTTAGGATTACAACCTAAGCGAGCAATTGCGTTTAGAATTAATCTCATCCCTGGAGCTCAACCTATCACTCGTCCTCCTTATCGCATGTCCAATAAGGAAAATGAGGAGATGCGCAAACAATTATCCGAAATGGAGACAAAGCAATTTATTCGCTCTAGTTCCTCGCCTTGGGAGCTTCGGCAATTTTCATGAAGAAATCCGATGGTGCACTTAGGATTTGCGTTGACTACCGCAAACTTAATGATCTTACTATCAAGAATAAATATCCTTTACCTCGGATCGATGATCTATTCGATCAACTTAGTGGTGCTAGGGTCTTTTCACAATTAGACCTACTACCGGTTTTCATCAGCTTCGTATCACAGAGGATAGCATTCCTTTGACATCGTTCCGTACTCGTTATGGATCTTATGAATGGCTTGTTATGCCAATTGGTTTAACGAATGCTCCGGCTTATTTCGTTGACCTTATGAATCGGGTTTTTAAGGGTTTCCTCAATGGATTCATTCTCATCTTCATCGATGATATTCTTGTGTATTCAAAAACCGAGGAAGAGCATGAAAAGCATCTTCGGATTGTGTTGGAAACTCTTAGGAGTAATCAATTAAAAGAAATTTTTTCTAAATGCCACTTTTGGCAATCTCGTGTGAAGTTTCTCGGTCACATTATTTTCGAATCCGGAATATCCATGGATCCTTCAAAGATTGAAGCGATTCAAAATTGGAAGAGACCCGAGAGTGTTACGGAAATCCATAGCTTTTTTGGATTGGCGGGTTATTACCGTCGTTTTATCAAAGACTTTTCTAAAATTGTCGTGCCTCTTACTAGCTTAACAAAGAAAGGTGTTAAATACATATGGTCAAACAAATGAAAAGCTTCTTTCCAGAAATTGAAAGAACTCCTTTCCGATGCTTCTATTCTTGTGATTCCCGAGGGAAATCAAGATTTTATTATTTATACCGATGCTAGTCGCATTGGTTTGGGTGCCGGTCTTATGCAAAGAGAATGTGTTATCGCTTATGCTTCTAGGCAATTGAAGCCAGCTGAGACTAGAAATGCCACTCATGATTTAGAACTCGTGGCTATTGTTTTCGCCCTTCGAATTTTGCGTCATTATCTTTTGGGAGAAAAATTTATTCTCTACACCGATCACAAATCTTTGAATTATTTATTTTCTCAAAAAGAACTTAATTTGCGTCAACAACGTTGGCTCGAGTTCCTTGCACCTTATGATCTTGATATCCTTTATACTCCTGGAAAGAGAAATCGTGTTGTCGATGCACTTAGTCGCAAGCAACAAGCGGTTGTTTCCATGATGATATCCGAATGGAATGATCTCGAGATTTTATCCACTTATGAGATTCGAGAACGTATTTCCGATTTATGTTCATCTCTTGTTTTATGTAGCCTTGAGGCTCATCCTTCTCTTTTAGACCGCATTCTTGAAGCTCAAAAGCTAGATCCCGAACTGGCTCTTCTTGGCCAAAATTTTAAGGCTAAAATTGGTATTGAAGGTTTGAAAAACTTTGATATTGATTCTCGTGGTGGCATTCGAAAATTTGGTAGACTTATCGTGCCAAATATTAGTGATCTTCATAAAGATATTTTAGAAGATTCACATCGTTCTAAATTTACCATTCATCCCGGAAGTAGTAAAATGTACGCGGATATGAAGCGACTTTATTGTTGGGAGGGAATGAAATCTGATATTGCTAACTTAGTTAAGTGTTGCATGACTTGCCAACTTGTCAAGGCCGAACATCAAAGGCCTGGTGGGTTATTGCAACCTTCAGAAATTCCAATTTGGAAGTGGGACCAAATTTCCATGGATTTTATAGACGGCCATCCCCGTTCTCATTTGGGTCATGATAGCTTATGGGTGATAGTCGATAGACTTACTAAATCTGCCCATTTTATTCCTGTTCAGTCCAATCGAACCGTGCCTCTTTTGGACAAACTCTTTATCAAAGAAATTGTTAAATTTCATGGAGTTCCTACTTCTATTGTTAGTGATCGTGATCCATTGTTTACTAGTGGATTTTGGAAGAGTCTTCAAAAAGCTTTGGGAATGAAGCTTAATTTTAGCACCGCTTATCACCCCCAGTCCGATGGACAGACTGAGCGTGTGAATCAAACTCTTGAAGATCTTCTTCGCGCATGTGTTCTTGATTTTGGTGGAAGTTGGGAAGATCATATTTCTCTTGTTGAGTTTTCCTATAATAATAGCTTCCAATCTAGTATTGGTATGGCACCTTTTGAGGCACTCTATGGAAGGCCATGTCGATCTCCTTCTAGTTGGCTTGAGGCCGGTGAGAAGCTGATTTTAGGTCCAGATTTTTTTCGTGATTCCACATAGAAGATTAACCTTATTCGTCATAGGATGAAAGAAGCCCAGAGTAGACAAAAATCCTATGCCGATAAAAGGAGAAGGAAATTAGAATTTTCTGTGGGAGATTTTGTGTTTATTCGTATTTCACCTATGAAGGGTGTTTTGCGTTTCAATCGATCGGGAAAGTTAGCACCTAGATATATTAGTCCATTTCCTATCACCGAACGCGTTGGTTTTGTGGCTTATCGCCTTTTATTACCAGCTCTATTTTCTTCCACTCATGACGTGTTTCACGTTTCTCAATTACGGAAATGCCTTCGATATTTCGATTCTATTCTTGAGCCCAGTGTTGTGGAAGAAATTGAAGTTTCGCCTAGTTTAACTTATGAGCAACATCCTATTCGTATTGTTGCTTCGGAGGTCAAACGCCTTCGAAATAAAGATGTTCCGCTTGTTAAAGTTCAATGGTTCTCAAATCCTAAGAATTGCTCTTGGGAATCTAGAGAATTCATCGAGCGAACACATCCGGCCTTGCTTTCTCGTGGTTTTTGAGGTGAATTTCTTATTTCAAATTTCTTTTGTGTTGAATATGCTTTCGTGGTTGTTACTTTATATTTTCTTCTTAAACATTGCGAGGACGCAATTTCTTTAAGGAGGGGAGTCTATAACAACCTGCATATTTTACGATTGAGTATTTAAATATTTTATCGTTAGTCGGATTATAGTCCAAAAAGTTACTTTTTGCATACGGTCGAATTAGGACTCGAGACCACTTCCATTGAGTTCAAAACGTCATTTGTGATCTTTTTGAGTATAAGCTTCGATATGTTTGGAGTAAGTTGACTTTTTGCTACTTTTTCTATAGGGCTTTGGGTTTAGGTTCAGCCCATTTGCCCAATTCTGGTTATATCAACCCCTCCCCTCTTCTTTTTATTACTTCACTTTCATTTCCTAACACTAAAGCTTCATCAAAAATGGGGAGAGGAATGGGAAATTAAAACTCCAAGCCCTAGTTCATTTGCAAATCCAGCATCTAACTCCAAATCCAAAGAGAAGCCATTGATTCAAGCTTCTTGTGTTGAGATTGAAGTGTGGTTGATTCCTCCTTTGCTTTTAAGCTTCTCCTTCATTGATTTTGTGAAAATATGAGATTTTTATCTCACATCTTTGTCTATAACTATCTTTAATTATTGGGTATGAATTCCTAACACTTATTCATGTGCATTTGCTTTTGGTTTGGATTGAATTGGTGAAAATCCCAATTTTTAGTGTTTTGGGTTCAAATCTTTAAAGATCCTAACTTTGATGTTTGAACATGTTTTTGGTGAGGCATCGAGGAGCCAATACGTCCGGATAGCCCATAGGCGTAATCCCCTAGCGTCCGTGCTCGATCGGTTGCAAAATTTAGTGAGTTTTTTGCATTTCTGTGCTTAGGTCGTTCGACCTGCATTTAGGTCGCACTACGCGTTGGTCTCGGCCAACATAGGTCACACTTGCATTTACGTCGCTGGCCTATAACTCGCAACCATTTAGGTCGCTCGGCCTCACCCCCTTAAGTCACTCGGCTATAACTCGCAACCATTTAGGTCGCTCGGCCTCACCCCCTTAAGTCGCTTGGCAAGCTCGCAACCATTTAGGTCGCTCAGCCTCATCCTTAAGTCGCTCGGCCTGCTTGCACTCCTTAGGTCGCTTACACCTTAGGTCGCACTACTTAGGCCGTGTGCTACTCCTTAAGCCGTTAGCTCCTTAGGTCGCTTGCACCTTAGGTCGCGCCATGTTAGGCCGTCTGCTACTCTTTAAGCCGTTAGCTCCTTAGGTCGCTTCCACCTTAGGTCGCGCCGTGTTAGGCCGTGTGCTACTCCTTAAGTCGTTCCTTGGTCGCTTGCACCTTAGGTCGCACCACTTAGGCCGTGTGCTACTCCTTAATCCGCTAGCTCCTTAGGTCGCTCGGCTTGCATCAGTTAGGCCGCATGCTATGTCGCTGGTCTCTTAGGTTGTATGCCGTGGAGTTGCAAGTGTTGAGCCGCTGATTTCTTGTGTTGAATTACGTTAAGTCGCAGGGGTATTTCCACTTTGATGGATTTGGAATCGAATTCTTTTGATTTTATTCACGTCTTCGAATGTGAATTTTTGTGACTTATTGTTTCTACAATCATTTTTGTGATTTGTCACTTTAAAATATAAAGGTTTTCAATATAGTTGTAAATATCAAAACTCCTTCATCAAAACGATTTCAACCCTATTTTATTACAAAGCTTGTCTCTTAAACCATTTTCCAATCTACTAGTATATACAAACCTTTACCTCACTCGTACGAGAAATCTAATTAAACGGCTTAGTAAAACAAGTGGAATGAAACGCTTGCGTTTACTTCGCCGGTTAATTCTTGGACTTGTTCGATTGAATCTCTTGTGACAATTTTCGAGTGGAAATCTACAATTTCGTTCGTAAATATTTAAGTTAAGCTAGTGGTTATGGGACATGAAGCTAAGCTTATATATTTACTAGCTTACTGTAATTGACACTTCTTGATGATCGTTGATGATCATTTTTGTGGTTTAGACTAGCAAATATGCGATGTCTCTTTGTCTACGAGGGAGACTAAACCCCGTTTTTGTAGAGCTTCGGCTCAATTTGGTGGGGTAGCGACCCATGGTCTACGGGCCGTTTTGTGGAGCTTCGGCTCAAAATTAATGGTTAGCAACCATGGAATAGCATTCCATTTTGTGAATACACGTGTTAGTGAGTTTTCATGCTCCCGTTTTGTGATAGGCCTCCCCCTTCTTGTGATTTATGGATTTCTTGTGATGATTTCTAGACTTTGTGTTTCACCAATTTTCGTGATTTTCATTGATAAGTTTTATCAACTTTTTTGTATTGGTGAATTTGTTGTGCATAAACATATATGGAGTTTAACATTCCTTTTGATCTTTGAAAAGATTCTTCCGATATTGATTAATCTCTTGTTGATTTTCATTTTCATACTTATCACAGTATGACATTATGGTCATTATACGTTTATACCATATCTCTTATTCTATATCATTTCATCTGATATTTATAGCTAGACTGCTCCGTTTACTATTTTCTTCTTAAATAATACCCGGGTCAGACCTAGATGTTACAGGTGCTTCTGCTTGACTTCACATCTGGGATTATCACCATGACTTTTGGCTAACTACTTAGATTAGTAGTTTTTGTTGTACTTGATGTATTCATATTCTTTTGACTAGCACTTGTAGCTATTCTTTTGTGATAGTGTGGATCTTGTTTGACCACTATTCTGATGTACACTTTCATGTGTTATATTCATATCTTTTTCCGCCTTTGTGATATGGTTGCCTGTGACTGATTTGTGTTATGTATATTTCTATATTTGTTTTCGAGGATTATATATTGCCCCTGTGTAGTAGCCTTGAGTTTGTACCGGTATGTCGTATTTCCTCCTGAAATAAAATGCATATTATACTATCCGACATAGCGGTGCTCGCGCAAAGCAATTACACGGATGGTCGCTCCTCAACAGCCTTATTCTCCGTGCAAGTTGACAGCATTACACCGTAGTGTTTTTGGCAAGCATGGGTATAGAGGTGGGGTCTCATAGGATGTGTCCGATAAGAGGGGCCACCTCCTTGGCCCGAGAATAGCTCATGTTTTAGCCACCTTATGCCAACTCACAGGAGTCGGGTCCACATATATACCTTAATAGAACGTCGCCACCATCCTGCTTCAATCTAGAATCTCCACCGCGTGCACGGTTGTTAAAGTAGTTTTCGGAGTTGGCAGAGAGTATGACAACTTCCGATCCCGGTCTCTTCAACAACCAATCGTTATTATAACACCGCGGTCTTTTCAAAATAGTTATACTTTAAAACCAGAATATAATATCCATTTCAAATCTATATAAATACGATATCATTTCCTCTTTTTTTTTAAAACCCAAATAAAGTTTGATATCATTTTCAAATATATCTTTTTCTAAAACCATAACAATTTCAAAGTTATAATATTTCTAAACCCAACGCTTGAAGTATAGCCTTTCAAAAACATAAAACTTTGAATTTCATAACTTTGAAATGTAACCCACCACTTAAATGGGTAAATATAAATTACTTTATATAATAAAATTGTTCCTTCACCTTCACAAATCAATTCCAAATATAGATTTAAATCCCCAAATAAACCAATAAATTTCCATATTTTCAAAGCTTAAATATTCCGCCATTTCAAAACTAAATCTTTGATAATTTCGTATGTATCAATTTCAATTACTATTATTTAGATTTGAAATGTTTACTTGATAAATCAAATATCATTTAAGTAAAACCTTTAAACTTCAAACACATGATATTCTTTCGATTTAGTTAACTTGATAATATTCACTTAAATCGACTTGATATTCATTTAAGTCCTCCAAACCAAACTCAAGTTATAAAAATCATACCTTTTAAAATCTTAAATTTATTTAAATTTCAAATAAATTTTATTCGACGATAATTCTTAAATACTTTAATTCAAATCAAATTCGTATTTATCTTCCAACACTAATTTTATTTAAGACATTTTAAACTCTATAAATAAAATTTAAATAAATACTTAACTGTATTATATCTTAATAAAATCAAAGATTTAACTTCTTTATACTTTAAACCGATTTTTTACATAGCTTAAAACCAAGAAATCAAATATATATATATAATAATATTTATAAATATTGTAACAACCCGCATATTTATCGATTTAATATTTAAATATTTTATTTAAATATTAGGTCGTTAATCGGATATTGGTCCGAAAAGCTACTTTTAGCAAACGGTCAAATTAGGACTCGAGACCACTTCCATTGAGTTCGAAATGCCGTTTACAAATTTTTTAAGTATAAACATCGATAGGTTTGGAGTTAGCGAAATTTCACTAACTTTTCCCGCTTTGGACTTTGGGTTAGTTTAGCCTATTAAGCCCAAGTTCCAACCCCCTTCTCCTCACTCTTCATAAATTTCCTAACTAACTCAAGCTTGGGCATTAATGGTGAAAAGAATGGGAAATTAAAACTCCAAGCACAAATTCAATTGCAAATCCAACATTCAACTCCAAATTCAAGTAGAAGATATTGGATTCAAGCTTTGGATTGCTTCTCCTTGCTTTCAAGCTTCATCTTCATAAACTTTAGTGCAAATGTGAGATTTTTAACTCACATTCTTGTCTATAACTATCTTGGGTTGTTGGGAATGATTCCCTATCACTTTAGCATGAATATTTGCTTTTGGTTTGGATTGGATTGGCGAAAAACTCCGATTTTTGGCGTTTTGGCGAAATTTCTGCATTTAGGTCGTTCTGGCCATTTTTAGGTCGTTCGGAGTTAGGTCGTGTGGGTCTTAGGTCGTAGGTCGCGTACGAGATAGCTCCTAGATCGTTCTGACCACTTTTCGTGTGTTCGGAGTTAGGTCGTTCACGACCTAGTACTTAGGTCGCTCGTGAGTTGGTGGCGTAGGTCGTAGGTCGTTTAACTCTTAGGTCGTTAGGCCTTGTGTGTGGAGTTAGGTCGCCTGCTTTTCTTAGGTCGTAAGTCGCGTGTACTTTAGGTCGCGCACTTTCTTAGGACGCGAACCCTTTTAGGTCGTTGACCACGCTAGGTCGCTTGGCCTCTTCACTGCTTAGGTCGTTAAACCCTTTCTTAGGTCGTTGTGGCCTTAGGTCGTGATATTTATAGGTCGCGGCAAAGTTAGGTCGCTCGACCCTTGTTGCCGTTAGGTCACTCGATCCTTGTTGACGATAGGTCGCGTGCTTTCTTAGGTCGCGTACCTTTAGGTCGCGTGTCCCCTCTACCTCGTTAGGTCGCAAAGAACTTTAGGTCGCTCGACCTCCTTACCCACCAGGTCGCAAAGAACCCCGTAAATGGTGGGTAAGACCTTCTTACCCACCATTTTGTTTTCGTATATTCAATTTGTAGCTAAGTATACGTCTCCATTATTTCCATTGATTTGAATTTCATCCAGTTTGTTTATAGTCACCTTATATTAACATCACTACCTTTAATTTTAAATTATCAATTCATTCTTAAACCACTAACCATACCTTATTACCAAATATTACCTTAAATCTTCACTAATATAATATTTAATTTCATTTATTGCAATAGGTTTCAATTAATAGTGATTGCGCTAAATTGGGTATTTATCAACTTGCATTAACGTTATTACATAAATCTACGTCCAATTTCAATTAATATTCCCAATAAATTTATTTAGCTTTCTATTACACCAATTTCTATCTTATAAATAAATTTTCCGTTTCCTTTTTAATTTACACCCACACTTTCCGTTATTATTTTAATTATCATTATAGCACATTTAGTTATCTTTATTCTTCCCAACCAATTACCATCTATTGTTATAACTTTACAAATTTAATAAATTCATTAATTGACATTTCATTCAACCTATTAATTATTAACCTAAATTAGCACTGTTACGTTTTGCATTACTTATTAGCTTACAACAAGTGCTACCATTAGTTCATACGCTAATTCATTCCATTCCCATTCTTATACATTATTTTATTAGTAAGTTAACATTTTAAATTATTAATTTACCTTTTATATCTCATTATAAATTAATGCACACATTAATTAAGATTTCAGATCAATTTAATCATTTCATCTTGGTAATATTTTTATTACAAAAAGAATATAATTAACATTTACACTGTTTCACTTCTTGGAATTACATCCAGGTTATTAACAATTAACTTACCAATCTTATGCAAGTTATTATTTCCATTAATAATTCACTAAATTTTTATTCCTTTCTAAATTAAATTCCGAAAAGTCAAATTAAATTAACCAATTTTATTTATCAATTTTAAGGGGTCGTTACACTCTCCCCCTCTCAAAACTTTTCGTCCCCGAAAAGGAAAAGAAGGTAAAAGAGTAACTTATAAATCAATATATTTTATTCAAAACATTATATTCATAACAATAAGTTACAGAATAGGATAATTTAAATAAAATAAATAGATTTATAAACAATTAAATCTTTATATATTCAAATTAATAAGGTTTGGAAAACATTTTCAAAATATTTCTAAGTCCAAAATTTACGGAAAATTTCGGCAGATTCTCCTTTGTATAAGAGGCTCGGGAGAAAATATAATATAAATATAACAATATACAACATGTATTTTTTCAAAATAATATATATCCCAACCTGTGAAACAATAATATAACGCTATAAAACCGTAATCCGAGAACGTACCTATTTGTCGGGAAATTTACGCTTAATTATGAAACCAAAAGCTATAGCAATTGCTTCCATAACCTGTATTTCACTTATAAAATCTAAAAAGAGTTAATAATTATGTATAATGAAATTTTTAAATTTGTTTCACCCATAAACAAACAAACCAATACAACCAACAACCACTTGTCACATAACAATCAACACAAATCAAACATTCATTCATATCAACAAACAAATAGTTGTTCGGGTTCAAAACTTTAAATTGTACATAATGAAAATAAACAATCAAGTGCACCATTTACTCAACAGTCTTAGATGAAACAAAATAGATTATTCATACAACCAACAAATTTTAAAGTATCCTTACCCAAAACAACCATAAACCAAAACAAACAACAACAGATTTAGTTTATCCTTATTTATTCCATTCATACATTTGTTGTTTGATTTCTCTTTTTCATTCATGTAATGATTTATCTTTTTTATTTACATTTACTTCTTTCAAATATATTTAGAAATAACTTCATTTCTTACTTACAATACCTGCCTTCTATTATATTTAATTAGTAGAATTTCAATTATCCTTAAGTTTATAACAACTTCATCCCCAAATTCTTATCTATTAAAGAATTTCATTAATTACTTTCATCACCTCAAATTTATTACTTGTGTAATATCTATTACATTTTCTTATTAACATTTCAACTTTTTATATCTATTGGTAAGTTATATATATGCCTTTTAGAATGCAATTGAAGATCACACAAGTTTTTCTCAATTCTTTAATCAATTAAATGCTCAATAATTATATCTTTCGTTTTATAAGATTACAATTTCAACTTTCTGTTAATCTCATTTATAATTTAGCATTAAATCACTTATTTTAATTAAAGGTTTCAATTTATATATTAGTTATATTCCATTTTACTACACTAAATTGAAACTATTAATCAACGGAAACTTAAGAATTAAATACCAGGTTTTATTAAAAATCGTTTTAAAATAACAGATAAACATATGCTTGCAATTTATATATCCCATTTATATTGAAACAATTTAAAATTTATATTTGCTTATCAAAATAAATCTGTAGTAAAACTACTATAGTGGCCTTCCCACTTCGAAACTCGAAAATGAATGTCGATGATGCGGCCGTCATCACCAAAATTATTTTCCAGCGACAGAGAGGGAAGTACATAACTTATTTTTTCCAAAATCCTCTTTAAAATAATTCTTCCAAATTATATTGAAATATTTATATTAGAAAATACTTATAAACAATATTATTATGTTCCAAAATTATTCGAAAGAAATTTTCAAAGGCCCGGAACTTAAGTTCTAAATTTCCAATTTCATTTATTTTATTTTCAATCTTATTTCGACTATTATTTATAAATTTCATTACCTAACAACCAATATTTTTGCACCCAAATATATATCATTATAAACTTTTATTTTATATATTGCAAATATAATCTTTTAAAAATATACTTTATATATATAGAAAATATAATAGGAAAAATTATTTCATTCACCTATATTAAAACCAAATATTATGTCGGTCTGTCCTATTAAGTGTTTAGAAATCCCTATAGATGTCATAGCGTCCCATGCATCAACCAGAATTTATAAATACGAAACGGAATAAATAACACAATATTAAAACCTTTCTATAACACTAACAAATACGCTCTCTCATATACGCTCAACGACTCATCATAGGGTATTACTACCCTATTAGTAAAGAGTCAAACTACACAAAGCTAAGGTTTTCACTAAACCTGGCTCTGATACCAGATGTAACGTCCCGGCTTTTTGCACGATTTAAGTCGACGATAAACCACACACGTCAGACTTAAACCATACAGAAGGGCGGATTGTTATGGGGTAAATAGGGAATACAGAGAGAGAGAAAACACAAAATAGAATTTTGCAGCGGAACGATAAAATATAATAATCAAATATACAGTTCATGAAGCTGTTTACAAAACATTTGATTATATTTATACAATACATATCAGAGTACACATACCAGAGAATAATAATTAATGCAGCGGAATTAAATGGTATAGTGGAATAATATAGTAGATAATAGTACTACAAATCTTCGTCTTCATCCTCCTAAATAAAATCTTCAAATCCTGAAACGCTTGGACTGACCCGAGCGAATTAAAAGGATAAAATACTCGAGTCATAACTAAAATATCTTATGTAAGTTAAATCAATAGGAATAACTATGAGTGAAACGGCGTCAGAGATGTTTACGGATTTGACATCTCCTATCCAGTGTCTAACTTGAGTGCAGTAACTTAAAAGATGCCCGGTATTCACATCTCTTAAGGATCCGTTAAACTATTTACTATGTAGTAATATTTAGCTATTATAATAGTGTCTAATAGTAAAATAAGCTTACTTTTAAATAGCGTTAAGGAGTGCCCCAATATTCCCCTTAACACAAATAATGCCAATAGTCTGTACAGTACTGTAATACCTCCTGATCGGGAAGCTACCAGAGGATACTCCATAGGTACGACACAAATACAAACTCGTACAAGGCGCGCTAGGGTAGGTGGCACGGCTCAACTAGGCAATGCCAGGGTAGATATACCAATCGCCATCCGGGTTGGTGGTAACGCGTAGCGCGCAGCTACCGCCCACCTCGAGCCACACCCCCAAATAAAAATCAAAAGTGGCCACCGAATCAATCCAAAAGTCAAAGTATAATATCGAATGATGTGTCCGATAAGAGGGGATACCTCCTTGGCTCAAGAATCGCTCATGTTTTAGCCACCTTATGCCAACTCATGGGAGTCGGGTCCACGCATATATCTTAATAGAATATCGCCACCATCCTGCTTCAATCTGGAATCTCCACCGCGTACACGGTTGTTAAAGTGGTTTTCGGAGTTGGCAGAGAGTATGACAACTTCCGATCTCGGTCTCTTCAACAACCAATCATTACCGCGGTTTTTTCAAAATAGTTATACTTTAAAACAAAAAAATAATATCCATTTCAAGTCCATATAAATACGATATCATTTCCTTTTTTAAAAAAAAAACCCAAATAAAATTTGATATCATTTTCAAATATATCCTTTTCTAAAACCATAACAATTTCAAAGTTATAATATTTCTAAACCCAACGCTTGAAGTATAGCCTTTCAAAAACATAAAACTTTGAATTTCAGAACTTTAAAATGTAACCCACCACTTAAATGGGTTAAATATAAATTACTTTATATAATAAAATTGTTCCTTAACCTTCACAAATCAATTCCAAATATAGATTTAAATCCCCAAATAAACTAATAAATTTCCATATTTTCCAAAGCTTAAATATTCCGCTATTTCAAAACTAAATCTTTGATAATTTCATATGTATCAATTTCAATTACTATTATTGTAACAACCCGCATATTTGTCGATTTTTATATTTAAATATTTTATCGATACTCGGAATTTAGTCCGAAAAGCTACTTTTTGCATACGGTCTAATTAGGGCTCGGGACCACTCCCATTGAGTTTAAAATGCCGTTTGCGACCTTTTTGAGTATAAGCTTCGATATGTTTGGAGAAAGTTGAATTTTGCTACTTTTTACTTAGGGCTTTGGTGGGTTGAGCCACTTATGTATTTAGTCTCAACCCCTTCTCCTCTTCATTCCTCATTTCCTAATACTCAAGCTTTTATATTAATGGAGAGTGGAAGAGGAAATTAAAACTCCAAACCCTAGTTTTCTTTTGCAAATCCAATTTCTAGCTCCAAATTCAAGAGAACCCATTGGTAAGTTTCTCTTCATCTTCTCCAACTCATTCTCTTAATAAATTTTAGAAATTCCTAAACCTAATTTTGGGAATGTTCTTCTTTTAAGCTTAGAATCAAGCTTCTTGAGTTGGGTTTGAAGAGTGGTTGATTCTCCTTTGCTTTCAAGCTTCATCTTCATTTGTTTGGGGTCAAAGGTGAGATTTTTATCTCACATCTTAGTCTATAACTATCTTCGATTGCTAGGTATGAATTCCTAACACTTATTCTTGTGCAATTGATGTGGATTTGGATTGGTTTTGTGAATATTCCAATTTTGGTGTTTTGAAAGCCAAATCCTTAAAAATCATAGCTTTGATGTTCAAATGCGTTTTTGGTGATGCATCGAGGAGCCAATAGGATCGGGTAGCCGTTGGGCATAATTCCTTATCGTTCGTGCTCGTTCGGTTGCGAATTGGTGGAGTTTGCACATCAATTAAATGGGTTTCAAATTGCAAAACATCAGGTTCGGCCGACCGAACCCCTGGGCCGGTCGACCGACCTGCTACTAAAGTGCAATTGCACTTCTCTGTTTCTGGTTCGGTCGGCTTGCTGCAGGTCTCGGTCGACCGACCTGCTTCCCGAGGATTTTCCAAAATAGGGTCCGGTCGACCGAGCTCTGTAGCCGGCCGACCGACCTGGTGCAATTTTGCTTATTTCGCCTAGTTGTTTGAATTTCCAACTTTAATCGATTCGTGTTGTTTCCTATGTGTTATTATCATTTATTATGACTTTGATGACTCCTTTTTAGGGATTTTTGAATATCCATTTCGGTGGATCCTTTATCAATTTCTTTGGATTTCCATTCACGTCTTCGAATGTGAATTTTAGTGATTGATTGTTCCTACAATCAATTTTTGTGTTTTGTCACTTCAAAATATAAAGGTTTTGAAGACTAGAAGTAAATATCAGAACTCTTTCATCAAAACGATTTCAACCCTATTTTATTACAAAACTCGTTCTCTTAAACCGTTTTCCAATCTATTAGTATATATACAAACCTTTACCTCACTCGTATGAGAAATCTAATTAAACGACTTAGTAAAACAAGTGGTATGAAACGCTTGCGTTTACTTCGTCGGTTAATTCTTGGACTTGTTCGATTGAAACTCTTGTGAAAATTTTCTAGTGGAGATCTACAATTTGTTCGTAAATATTTAAGTTAAGCTAGTGGTTATGGGGCATGAAGCTAAACTCATATATTTACTAGCTTAGTGTAATTGACACTTCTCGTTGATCATGACGATCATCTTTGTGATTTAGACTAGCAATGTGCGATGTCTCTTTGTCTGCGAGGGAGACTAAACCCCGTTTTGTGGAGTTTCGACTCAAATTGGTGGGGTAGCAACCCATGGTCTTCGGGCCGTTTGTGGAGCTTCGGCTCAATTTGTGATGGTTAGCAACCATGGAATTAGCGTTCCGTTTGTGATACACGTGTTGGTGAGCTTTATGCTCCCGTTTGTGATAGGCCTCCCCCCTTTTTGTGATTTCTGGATTTCTTGAGATGATTTCTAGAATTTGTGTTTCACCAATTTTCGTGATTTCCATTGATAAGTTTTATCAATATTTGTGCATTGGTGAATTCGTGTGCCATTGACTTTTGTGATTGACATTGATATAATCGTCAATATTTATGGTTTGGTGAACGAAATAAGGAGTATGACATTTCTTTGATTCTTGTGTAGATTTGGTGATATTGATTAATCTCTTGTTGATTTTCAATTACTTATATATATATCACAGTTTGGCATTGTGATTATTATGTGTTTAGTCATATCTCTTATTCTATATCGTTTCATTTGATATTTATAGTTAGACTGATCCGTTTATTATTTTCTTATTAAATAATACTCGGGTCAGACCGAGATGTTACAGGTGCTTCAGCTTGACTTCTCACTTGGGATTGATTTCTCTGACTTTTGGCTAACTACTTAGATTAGTAGTTATTTTTTTGTATACACTTGAGATATGGACTCATAGTTGTATTCTTTTGTATAGCACATGTTGCTATTCTTTTGTATTATTGTGGATCTGCTTGACTACTACTCTGATGAACACTTTTATGTGTTATATATATTCATATCTATTTCCGCCTTTGTGATATGAATTATCTGTGACTGATTTGTGTTATGTTTATTTCTATATTTGTTTCCGAAGACATAATAGCCACTGTGTAGTAGCTTTGAGTTTGTGTCGGTATGTCGGATGTCCTCTTGAAAAGAAATGCAAGTTACATCTTATCTGGCATATCGGTACTCGCACAAAGCAATTATACAGATGGACACTCCTCAACAGCCTTATTCTCCGTGCTAGTTGACGGCATTACACCGTAGTGTCCTTGGCAAGCGTGGGTATAGAGGTGGGGAGTCACAATTATTTAGATTTGAAATGTTTACTTGATAAATCAAATATCATTTAAGTAAAACCTTTAAACTTCAAACACAGGATATTCTTTCAATTTAATTAACTTGATAATATTCATTTAAATCGACTTGATATTCATTTAAGTCCTCCAAACCAAACTCAAGTTATAAAAATCATACCTTTTAAAATCTCAAATTTATTTAAATTTCAAATAAATTTTATTCGAGGATAATTCTTAAATATTTAATTCAAATCAAATTCATATTTATCTTCCAACATTAATTTTATTTAAGACATTTTAAACTCTGTAAATAAAATTTAAATAAATACTTAACCGTATTATATCTTAATAAAATCAAACATTTTTTATTTACCTTCTTTATACTTTAAACCAATTTTATACATAGCTTAAAACCAAGAAATTAAATATATATATAAAATAATATTTATAAATATCCACATCAATATCCCATAAAACCATATATTTCTTTACGAAACCATAAAATTCATTTCAAAATATTTATATATATATATATATATATATATATATATATATATATATATATAGACCGTCGTATCTGTATATAATTTTCTACCTTATGGTCAAGTGATACGGATGTTTATCATTTCAATCCGTAATTTAAAATAAAAATTGCGGTTATATATCATTTCAAACCGTAATCCCGAATCAATAAAAATGGATAACAACTTGCAGTTTAAAATAATATATAATACAACATCCATTCATCCATCAATAGATCACACATCCATCACAATCATCATCCAAAACAATCAATCAATACCAATAGATAACTGATAATATATATAACAAGTATTTAACTAGCAGTTATATTCAATAATAAATTAAATAACGATTTAATTTAAATAAATGCAATTAACTGAGATGATGATTAAAATATATGAAACAGTCATAAATAAATGCATAATCATAATAAAAATTAGATTTAATAGACATAAGAAATTTTAGAAGTTGTGAGTGGGTTAAAATACTCACCTTTTGAATTTAAATTGAATTTAAATCCAATTTAAACCCAAAAATTGGACTGTCTCGAAATTCGTCTAAACTAGAATCAAAATGTCCAGAATTCCAATACGAACCTAATAAAAAAACCTCGTGTGAATTGGTATTCGTATGTGAAAGATATAGCGATAATTGCGCTTGAATTTCAATATTAAAATAAACAAAAAAAGAACACTTTCTCACCCACTGCATCGCGTGCGTGCGTGTTCTTCCCAGATTGAAACCCTACCGAAGCACGAACGAAAACAACAGACGCCACTACCTTCCGGTCTCGCGCCTACACCTGCCACGTGCCACGCTGCCCCCCCTGACTTCGCTGCGCCGCCTCCCCGACTCCCCCAAGGTCGCGACGACCTCCACTCTCATTGATAAATGCAAGCCCGCCCCTAGGGTTTCAACCCTAATCGAATTACTGCGTGCAATCTAACCATCAACTCACCATACTAACCAAATAGATCGACTCCCCTCAGTCCACTCTGCGATACCTAGAAACGATTCGACGATCCGACTAGTTTGATTTCGACGTGACGAACGGTCGAAAATTGTTCTTCGATTTCTGGACAAACAATGCGTCGAATCGAAAACCAAGTTGTAGATCTGAGTTACGCTCTTTGAGAGCTTCGAATTGATATAAAATTTGGCATATATTGTGGAGTTTGAAATTTTAGCTTTAGATTTGATTTGGGATTGCAATTGGAAATAGAGTTTGTCTACCATTGAAGTGAGGAGGTGGATAGAACATATAGAAATGAGGAACAGAGGCTGCTAGGGTTTATAGCAGGATATAGATGGGCTGGGTTGACACTTGAATGGATGGATAAGATAGATTTACGCGCAAACGCCAAAGTGGCCCAAAAAGCCCGTTTCGACTCCGGAATGAAATTGGATCAACCCATACATCAAAATAGATGTTTTTAAATATTTTAAATGCGATGGAACAAGTTTCAAGCCTAAATTCCATTGTATGAAGAAGTTATGCTAAAATTGATATTTTTCAAATTGATTTCAATTAATCTCAATTTCATTTATTTTAAGGCGTTTCGAGTCCATATGATCAAATGACAAGTCCAATCGCTACAAAACTTGAAATCCTACAATTCACTGTTACGGATCCGATGAAACTGGTTTCGTCGAAATCCGAGTCAGTGCAAACAATGGCTATTTTTACACTAATTAAATAAATTAATAAATAAATTAATTAAATGAAATTTCCAATTCAAATTCTAAGATTGACAATTGTGACGCCCCACTCCGAGAGCCTCGTTAACAAAGAGTATTACATAGATAATACTGTCGGCTAACGCGGACAATAGAGTATAATGGAAGCTACCATGTGCAATCTTACCTTAACTATTCACTAAATATGTCGAAAAGTAGAACACATTAAAATTCGACCTATTCAATAAATATTTAAAGCAAAACTACAATGGCTATAGGATCTATCAGAAGAAAATATAACAACTCAAATGTAATATACATCACAGAACAGTCGATCATAATATACACATACACAGATACACCACAGAGTATACAAAATAATACATGTCAAGTGGTACAGGAGACCACAATATACAGACGAGACGAAAGAGTATAAATCAAAGTTACAACAGATAAGGACTACAAAAGACGCTATAACAAAATGAAGCTAGCGAATAGTCCATGCGGAAGCAAATAGGCTAAGTCCCCAAAAGCACCTAACCTGAAACATCTCGGTCTGACCCGAGTATAAAATACACGGGTCAGTCTAGATAACAAATCAGTTAGATAAACTGAACACTAATAAACCTGCAAGGTCATACAGTACAATAAATATCTCTAGGGGAGATAACACAATCATCAACAAGAGATGAATCATATAGAACAAGCCTCATATCATCGGCAACATATAGAAACAAAGGATACAAATATCCCAAAACAAGCCAATAGGCAAACAACAAATACCAATAAGGTATACAAGTTCCACAAGGTAAACGCTATACTCCATGCGGCTCAAAAAGACCAATACCGAAGGGTGATACCAAGGGAATATACATATCAATGAAACATCATAAAATTTGCTCGAGCTCAATACTGTACAAACAAGGATCCATGAGCCCGAAGACTCCAAACCCAAGTATCACCCATGCGGCACATAAGGCCAACATCAGAGCGAAACTATATAGGGTAACAAACCCGAAGGCACACACCTGAAGGCAACATACCCGAAGGCAACAAACCTAGGGAGACAGTCTGAAGACACTATCCCAGAGGCAACAAACCGTAGTGGTGAAGGTCGAAGACCCAGTACTGGACACCACTAACTGGCGGAATGTGTCACAACTCTCGAAAAGGAATCCGAAAAGTGTTAACGTATGTCCCATAACCACTCGTTCGCACTAAACGGTTTACTATCCGTCAGTCCCTTTCACACTCAAAGCAGTACAAAGTTTACCTCATATCATCGATAAACCAAACCCGAAGGTCAAAACAATCAATCGAATAGGTCAAGGATTAATCGGAAGGATAAACGCATAGATTCATGGTCCGTGTTTTGCCCAACCATTTAATCACCCTTCCACTTCGTTCGAAGTGCGAAAGTGTGTGTTTTAAATAGAATTTATAAATTAGAGAAACGAACTTTTAAATGCGATTCGAGAGATTATTTTATAAAAACCCGTGGATTAATAATTAAAAGGAATCATCAAAGTCAAAACAATTGATAATCATACATAGGATCATCATGAATCGATTCAAATTGAAAATTCAATCCCAAAAGGCAAAGTGGGCTGAAACAGCAGGTTCAGTCGACTAAACAGAGTTTTCAGTCGACTGACCCTGTACCTGGAAAATTTTCCAGGTTCAGGAAACTTTCTGTTTCCAGGTTCAGTCGACTGTGCAGAGTTTTTCAGTCGACTGAATCATGCCTGGAAACTCTCGGGTTTCAGGTTCAGTCGACTGAACAGAGTTTTCAGTCGACTGAATCATGCCTGGGCTGTTTTTCAGCCTTATTCAAATGAAGAGCAAACTCTCCCAAAATGCAATCGGACGAACATTGGCTCTAAGGGCTTATGCCAATCGACAACCCGTCCCTATATGTTCCTCGATGCATCACCAAAACATGATTAAAACATCAAAGTTAGGATTTCAAAGATTTGAACCCAAAACACTGAAAATTGGAATATTCTCCAATTCAACCCAAACCAATTGCAAGTGCATATGAACAAGGTGTTAGGAATTCATACCTAGCATCAATGAAATCAAGAGAAGTAGATGTGAGTTCAAAACTCACCTTTTTACACAAAACAAAGAAGATGAAGAAGCACAATTGCAAGGGATCAACCAACTACACTCCACTTCAACACTACAAGCTTCAATCTAGAATCAAAAGCAAGTACTTCCTAAGTTAGGCTTAGGAAAATTACAGAAATTGAAGAGGAGAAGAGATGGAGAAGATGGAGATGAACTTACCAATGGATTCTCTTTGAATTTGGAGCAAGAATCAAGATACAAAGGAGAAACTAGGGCTTGCTAATTTTCTATTTCTCTTTCCTTTCCCCCATTTCAGTTTTTAGCTTAAGAAAGAAATGAAATGAAGATGAAATGAAGAGGAGGGTTGAGCTAGGGGATTAAGTGAGCTAGTGGGCTGAATCCAACCCCAAACCCAATAGGAAAAGTAGCCAAAATTTCACAAACTCCAAACATATCAAAGATTATACTCAAAAAGATCGCAAATGCCATTTTGGACTCAATGGAAATGGTTTCGAGCTCCAATTCGGCCATTTGCAGAAAGTAACATTTCGGACCCCAAAATTCGAATAACGACGCTATATTTAAATCAAACATTTAAATATAAAATCGTTAAATATGCGGGTTGTTACAACAATTCTTATCATTTAAAATTTCTTAATCAGTTACAATGAATTTAAACAAATTTAGATGTCAAATTAAATGTTGGTTCAATCATAAATTTCAACGTAAATTCAAATTTCATTATAGTCATCAATTATAAATTATATTTTCAATAATTCCATTGAATTCACTATTCCTTCTTATTATTCAATTCATTATGGTCACATGGATGAAATTAACGTTGGGTTCAAAGCTATTAGATTATTATTTTCCAATTTCAACTTAATTTTCAATTAACGTAATAATTAAATATTTAATTTCATTCGTTTGAAATAAATCCAATTATTGAATTTTAGATTTCAATAAGTTAATAAATCTTGCGTTCTATTCTTCTTATCCAACCTATTGCTTTAATTAATTGGGATTGCACTAATTAAGTCAATTACTACAATTGTTTTCAAATTAAATACTATGAATTAAACAAATAGGTAATTTATAACAATTGTAACCATTAAACTTTAATTACCTTTAAGTTTATTTCCTTCAACCCAATATTATAATTACTTACAGAACATTGATTTTATTCAATGACCATTTATTATAATTTAAATTCCTTTGTAACGTATACGGATTTTCGTTGCCGAAAAACCGAATAGTTATGGGTTTTAAAAAGAATTTAAGAAAAAGAAAAAGAGAGAAGAGTAGATAAGATAGAAAATAGAGAGAAAAGAAGATAGATAATTTTTAGAAAACAGAGAATTTTAAAAATAGAAGATAGAAGAATTTTAAAAATAGAACGGGACAGAAAGGAAACAACAGAACAACATCAGAATCTCACAATTCGCAGCGGAACAACATATAATAATAAATGAATAATCTTTAAACAAAGAACTATATCAGTTATTACATTACATTTCATTACATCATATCATCAGAGTGTACAACAACATACAACAACAATGCAGCGGAAAAAGAAATACTATATAAACTAGTAATACGCCATGCCATCCAGCTTGCCTCCAGCAACTCCAGAATATCCAGAATATCCTGATAAACCTAACTCTTAACTGCCCGTGTGGAAATTGGTGGGCACCCAGAGTTTAGGAAGGAAAACAATAAACTCCAAGTCAGTCATGTGACTGGTGTGAGAACTCAAAACAGTTTATTTAACTTTAAAATCAAAATAGAGGAATATTTTTAAATTCAATTCGCAATGCTTTTAAAAATGAGACTACCATAAGACCTCCCACCACACACACAATGCAAACGCAGACTTGGAGGAGATTTCTTCTTATGTGAGTCAAAGATGCTTGATACGCATTTAAAATAACATTTGATATTATTACTAGTGCATAGTGTAGAACAAATCCTTTCGAAAGTAAAGATATAAATCATAGCCAGCATAGGTACCATTATATTATGCCTACTATAGCTACCTCCTGAGGAAGCAGGTTCTACAACTAAAACCGTACAAGATCGTATCGTTTCTTTGGATTTCCAACAAATGGTCAGGCCAAGGAACTTCCCATTGCCACATGAGAATGCCTCTGGATGGACATCCCCGAGAACCAAACCGGATCTCTACCAACACAAGGCCGGGTTACTCCTAACTGAGCAACAACTGACCGAATATGCCATCCCCCGGTCCTTTGGGACCTTTTCACCGAGCGCTCGTAATCAATTCACACAATCATAAAGTGTTTTCAACATGAGTAAGTATCTGGGCTCCATACCATGATACCACCCTTTTCCAGAAGGAAATGGACACATCCTAAAGGGTGCTACCCCTCATAACCTTGCTGCTTCTTTCCTGTTTTGACCATTCACGGGGTGTGAGGCTCGACGAAGTCACGTCCACAAAAACATACTTTATACAAAAGCCATGTTTTGGGTCAACAAATGATCAACACAATGATCACAAGGATAGACGATCAAATAAATGATCCTATCACAAATAATCAACACAATGATCATTTCAGCATCACTCAGCATGTCACATTACCAAACTGGGAATATATCGCTGATAACTTCAACTATATAACCTTTGAGCTCGTACGTCTCAAAGAAGGGTGTTAAGAAAAGAATAAATTCTCCGCCACCAACAGAAATATATTTGAAAGAAATCGGCTTTATATCTCAAATTGTAATGTCAGGCATACAATCCATACAAGTCTGTTCCGGGCTCGAACAGAACCGAAGGCACTTACAAAGAAGTCCTTGCAATCCGGATATTCACAATCCTGATCGGATTCACCATCACATATGGAGAACTCAATACCGTAGCTACTCGGTGCAGAGTCAATCGATAGTTCATCCTATCACTCTCGCAAATACCGGTCTTCAACACCGATCTTCAAATGCGATTCACAACGACGTATCACATATTCGGAGTGGGTTATACGACCCCATGGTCCTTTCCCGGTTAACCCGAATAGTGAGCGCTTATTCAAAAATAAGTGTGCATTCAAATTCAATCAATTCACATCAAATACCCATTCAAAGGGAAATATTGATAGTCGGCTATTGAACTATCAATGGATATGCATACATCACCAGATTCCAAATAATTTTCCAAATTGTTTACATTTCCAAAATATCTTTACAAGATATAAAATTCCAACACTTCAAAAATAAATCAATATTTATTTTTAACCAATTTCACTTTTCACATATAAATTCCATAATGAATTTATATTTCAAAAATATCCATGAATAACCGATTTCAATTATTCATTCTCGATTTATCTTCAAAAAGATAAATTCTAAATATTCACTTCATATTGGAAAACAATTCCATACTTATTAAAAATAAGTAATTCACAAATCTCTTTTATTTTCAACACTTAGAAAATATTCAATATACTTAAATCGAATTAAGTATATATTTCATTATATTAAGAAAATCCTTTCTTAAACATATCTACTTGGGCCAAAACGAATGTTACGTAAAACATCGTTACGACAACCCAAAATCACTAGTATAGGGATTCGAATTTAAAATAGATATATAAATCCCAATACTATACAAAACATTTCCTTTCGGAAATTATTTACTATAACAACAGTGTTATAGTCTACCATTTCCTTTTATTTCTCGAAAACGTCTATTTCAACAATAAATGTTGAAATCTATGGTTTCGAATCTCAACACCTTTTAAAACATCACTAGATTGTTTTAATTCTATTTAAAACATCAAATCTAAAATATTTCCTTTAACGTGTTATTCACTATTCAAAAACGTGAATATACTACGTTAACAATTTCATCCTTTTATTCATTTTAATTCAAAGGATTATTCACTATTTAAAAATGTGAATATAACTCCATTTATAGGTTATAACAATTAACTTATCAAAATAAGTCGTTTGCGAATTTATAAAACAACGTTTATAAATTCCTCTTCTATTTATTTATAAAAACTTCCTTTAATAAATTCCTTTATTAACCTATTTGATTTCATATCTCAATTATAAACTAAAAGTTCATATTATAAGTCAATTGCTTATAAAACGATTATTTTACAAAATCGTTCTTTTTAAAGACTTTTCAATTTATAAACCTTATAACTTATAAAATTATTTATTTAATCAATCTATTCTTCAAATAATTTCACCAAATTTATAAATCTTACTATTTATAAATTTTATTTATAACTTCACAGTTTATAATTTTATAAATTTCATTCATTTATGAAATTCATTTTCACTACATTCAAACACTTATAAAAACTCGTTTTATAATGTCCATAATTCAATTTATAAATATCCATTTATAAATCTCTTAATATAAATTAATTTATATTATTCTTTAAAACGTCTTCAAATTCCTTTACAATTCCACCATTTTGATTTATAAAATAATCAAATTTTAAAAATCTTAAATTTAAACTTTTAATAATAAACTCAAAAATCCAGTTTAAACTATTTTATAAAATCATTGATCCATATTTCCCAAAAATCGACTTTTAATCGTATTTCTAAAAATCAGCTTTTTAACTATATTTCACAAAAACCATAATTTTTATAACTTAAAAAATTATAACGTTTATTTATTTATAATGGATCAATTCCAAAAATATAGTATATTTTCAAAATCACTTTTAAAATCATTTTAAAATCCCAAAATCTGGGTCCAACGATGCTACACACCAAATAGTCAATCACGACAACAACGATATCATATATCGATATGATAATCAATCAAATATCAAAATATCTGAAAATCAAATAATACTGTTGAGGAATCCAGTTGGATCCCTCCAACCTGTTTTCCTGCATCCAAAAACATTAGCACAATACCAATTTCGCTCCAGTAAGAAATTATCGCGGTACATGTTTTTAATAAATATTATCCGCTTAATAACGGCGTAATAGGGTCTCATCCGCTAAACAAAAAATGCGGGAAATCAATCAACTGCAATATATACATATGCCAATATATATATATTGATATTATATATAATACCAATTTCACTGTTTATGAAATATTCGCGGTATATGTTTTTATAAATAACATCCGCTTACTAACGGCGCATAATGTCTATTTTAACTATCAATAATTTACAGTCATCATTCAAACATGCATTCAAATATTTTAAATCTAACTATTTAAAATAAAATCGAAATTTATTCGATTGAGTGAGAAGTTCTCACCTTGGTTTTAAATTCCGTTTTAGCGTTTATTTCGAATAAAATTAAACGCGCGTTTAATTTTACCCGAAATTCTCACTAACTCCAAACGACTCCAAACAAACTCCATCGCGTAGTGCTCGTCCATATGATTCCAACGCAACTGAGTTTGCATTTTTTCGACCTCGTATGAAAAAGTTATGATTTTTACAAGTTTGTACATGATTTATATAAACAATTTACAATATAAATTTTCATATTAAAACCTACATCTAACATCCACCATCCACTCCAGATCCAACGGCCTAAACTTTTCATCTCCCTCACGTCTTCATCACGCACGCACATGTACAGGTAATGGACGCACAAAGTAACCCATTAGCCTAAATTAGGTTTTCATATTCCGATCACCCCGTTCCACTAAATTCCATCACAACCCCACCATTCGAACCGCCTCGACTAGAGCTACACTCGGCCCAAGGCACAATGAACTCGGCCCCCATCTGCGCATGAAATTGCGTGCGCAACCGTAGAGCTTCTAGCTCGATTTGCCGCCAATCCGAAGCTCCAAACACGATCATAGCCGTTGATATTGTAGATCTTGATGTACTCTACATCTTTCTAGTTGAAAGATTCTTGTAAATGTTGATGGATGAAGAGAAAAGAGGAGAAGAAGTTGGGAATGCTTCAGCCGTTCATGGTTAGGGCCGGCTAGGGTTTTGTGTTATATTATTTTTTTTTTTTTAATGAAGGGTGTGGGTCTCCTTTTATAGAAAAAGCTAACGTAAACACTATTCATCCCGGGAATTCCGAACTCCGATTTAGACGCCGTAACCAGCGTACCTAGGGTTTATCCCGCGTTTCGGACACAATGGAATAGGTTTCGGAAGCTAATTCGGAAGTATGTGCGAGTTATGGCTGCAAACGCTCAATTTAAATTAAACCGATTTAAATCGATTTCTACGCGTTTTAATTTGTATCGGACAAACGGTAAATCCAATTGACTTGAAATTTGAAATCTTACAATAATATCACATTACGGATCCGATGAAACTGGTTTCGTCGAAATCCGAGACTTTTTGAAAAATGGCTATTTTGACTCGCCAAATTTAAATTAAAAATAATTCGATGCGTTTCGAGCTGCCACGATCAAACGATAACTCCGATTGACACGAAAATTGAAATCCGGTAATAACTAACTATTACGGATCCAATGGAACTGGTTTCGTTCAATTCTGAGACTGTTCAAAAATTGACTATTTTACAGTCGATTATTAAATATTAAAATATTCAATTTTCACAAATTAACTTTTAATTCGATTTTAAAAGTTCTAAAATATTTCTATAACTCCAGTATGATTAAATAAAATTTTCCAAATTATTTACAATCATTTTTAACCCAATATTCAATTATTTTCATAATTTAACGTATTAAATTATTGTTTTAATTATCTAATTAAATCCAAAAATTCAAATAAAAATTTATTTGACTTAAAAATTCACTTATAAATATTTAAAATTAATTAAATATTCAAATTTAAATTATTAAAAGTTCTGGGTCGTTACAATCTTTCCCTCTTAAAAGAATTTCGTCCTCGAAATTGCAAGTAAGAAAGGTTACAAAATCTATTAACTTTCCAAAATTCATAATTAAATTGCTTACAAATCTTTACTAAGTTTTCAAATCATACTTAGTTATCTTTTCAAAAACAACTACTATTGTTTAACTTTCAACTTCAAAACAAAGTTAAAGTTTTCAAAACTTTCCAAATTTTCTCAAATTTTTTCTAACGCCTTAAATTTCCGGAAAAATTCGCCATAGTCTCCTTTGCGCGGCTCGATCCGAAAAAAAAAAATGACAGTATATATATCACAAATATACATCTCATCAAGTAATGAGGCATCCCGAAGGGAAAAAAGTGTAAAAGTACGATATTTAATCCGAGATATGTACCTTATATTTTATTAGCGAGCATATACGGCTAATATAGCGCTAAAGCGAACTCCAAATGCGAAGCAAACGCGATCCGCACCTACTCAACACTTAACAAACAACATGAGAACATGCACATATGCAAATAATCTCAATATACAACATATAGTAACATAACAACTATATATATCACATAGCAAATGCAACTAAAGCAATATATATTCAACCATCAACCAATTACCATTCATAATCAAATGAATTTTCATTCATATTCTCATTATATTCAATGAATTGGTTTTCACTTTAAATCACATTTGATTCGTTTACATGGGATTTTATCAACTTTCATTCTTATTCAATTTTAATTAGTTTGCATTCACTAATTAAATCCAATTCACATCCAATTTTATTCAAATTTATTTACTTTCAAATTTGAATTCAATTTTATAACTTCCAATTTCATTAATACTTAATGAATTATATACAATCAATCAACAATCATATAACAACCAATTTATATTAATTACAACCAAATTCCTTTCCTTATATTCATTCTCATTCAATTTATTCAACTTCTAATAACATTTGATTTCAATGAATTTATACTTTCATTCATTATTTCATATCAATTTTAATTACATTCAATTGATTAACATTCAATCATTCATTCAATTCAATTACAAAGTTGAATTTCATTTACATAACTTAAGTTCATATTTCTTTTAATCTACTTGATTTATTTACTTCGATACCAACATCAATTTAATTCAACAACACTTAAGTTATATTTCCATTTAACTTTAAATTTACCTTTATTTACAACTCATATTTTATATAGTTTCACTTCTTATATATATAAGTTTATTTACAATTGTAAACACTTTAATTATAATTTTATTCTTATAATTCTTTTGCTTATACAATTATTCTTTTATTTGGATTATTCAAACAACCTAACAATCAACTTATATACACTTTAATAATTTTGAAAAATTATTCCTTTATATATAAAATATAATCAAGGTAAAATTATTTCATTCACCCAATTTAAAACAATACTGTGCCGAATTGTTCTATTCAAGTGTTTAGAAACCCCTTCGGCATAGTTTGACTGACCGTGCTGACGAAGGTTCATATGCCACTCAATAAACCAATCATCACAATATAAAACAATTTTATTCACTAACAAAAACGCTCTCATAGCTATTATTACACTCAAACTCATTCTAGAGTACTGCTGACTCTATCTCTAATGAGTAATACCCAACAGAACCATGGTTGTCGCTTAACCATCAGAGCTCTGATACCAAATGTAACGTATAGGGATTTTCGTTGCCGAAAAACCGAATAGTTATGGGTTTTAAAAAGAATTTAAGAAAAAGAAAAAGAGAGAAGAGTAGATAAGATAGAAAATAGAGAGAAAAGAAGATAGATAATTTTTAGAAAACAGAGAATTTTAAAAATAGAAGATAGAAGAATTTTAAAAATAGAACGGGACAGAAAGGAAACAACAGAACAACATCAGAATCTCACAATTCGCAGCGGAACAACATATAATAATAAATGAATAATCTTTAAACAAAGAACTATATCAGTTATTACATTACATTTCATTACATCATATCATCAGAGTGTACAACAACATACAACAACAATGCAGCGGAAAAAGAAATACTATATAAACTAGTAATACGCCATGCCATCCAGCTTGCCTCCAGCAACTCCAGAATATCCAGAATATCCTGATAAACCTAACTCTTAACTGCCCGTGTGGAAATTGGTGGGCACCCAGAGTTTAGGAAGGAAAACAATAAACTCCAAGTCGGTCATGTGACTGGTGTGAGAACTCAAAACAGTTTATTTAACTTTAAAATCAAAATAGAGGAATATTTTTAAATTCAATTCGCAATGCTTTTAAAAATGAGACTACCATAAGACCTCCCACCACACACACAATGCAAACGCAGACTTGGAGGAGATTTCTTCTTATGTGAGTCAAAGATGCTTGATACGCATTTAAAATAACATTTGATATTATTACTAGTGCATAGTGTAGAACAAATCCTTTCGAAAGTAAAGATATAAATCATAGCCAGCATAGGTACCATTATATTATGCCTACTATAGCTACCTCCTGAGGAAGCAGGTTCTACAACTAAAACCGTACAAGATCGTATTGTTTCTTTGGATTTCCAACAAATGGTCAGGCCAAGGAACTTCCCATTGCCACATGAGAATGCCTCTGGATGGACATCCCCGAGAACCAAACCGGATCTCTACCAACACAAGGCCGGGTTACTCCTAACTGAGCAACAACTGACCGAATATGCCATCCCCCGGTCCTTTGGGACCTTTTCACCGAGCGCTCGTAATCAATTCACACAATCATAAAGTGTTTTCAACATGAGTAAGTATCTGGGCTCCATACCATGATACCACCCTTTTCCAGAAGGAAATGGACACATCCTAAAGGGTGCTACCCCTCATAACCTTGCTGCTTCTTTCCTGTTTTGACCATTCACGGGGTGTGAGGCTCGACGAAGTCACGTCCACAAAAACATACTTTATACAAAAGCCATGTTTTGGGTCAACAAATGATCAACACAATGATCACAAGGATAGACGATCAAATAAATGATCCTATCACAAATAATCAACACAATGATCATTTCAGCATCACTCAGCATGTCACATTACCAAACTGGGAATATATCGCTGATAACTTCAACTATATAACCTTTGAGCTCGTACGTCTCAAAGAAGGGTGTTAAGCAAAGAATAAATTCTCCGCCACCAACAGAAATATATTTGAAAGAAATCGGCTTTATATCTCAAATTGTAATGTCAGGCATACAATCCATACAAGTCTGTTCCGGGCTCGAACAGAACCGAAGGCACTTACAAAGAAGTCCTTGCAATCCGGATATTCACAATCCTGATCGGATTCACCATCACATATGGAGAACTCAATACCGTAGCTACTCGGTGCAGAGTCAATCGATAGTTCATCCTATCACTCTCGCAAATACCGGTCTTCAACACCGATCTTCAAATGCGATTCACAACGACGTATCACATATTCGGAGTGGGTTATACGACCCCATGGTCCTTTCCCGGTTAACCCGAATAGTGAGCGCTTATTCAAAAATAAGTGTGCATTCAAATTCAATCAATTCACATCAAATACCCATTCAAAGGGAAATATTGATAGTCGGCTATTGAACTATCAATGGATATGCATACATCACCAGATTCCAAATAATTTTCCAAATTATTTACATTTCCAAAATATCTTTACAAGATATAAAATTCCAACACTTCAAAAATAAATCAATATTTATTTTTAACCAATTTCACTTTTCACATATAAATTCCATAATGAATTTATATTTCAAAAATATCCATGAATAACCGATTTCAATTATTCATTCTCGATTTATCTTCAAAAAGATAAATTCTAAATATTCACTTCATATTGGAAAACAATTCCATACTTATTAAAAATAAGTAATTCACAAATCTCTTTTATTTTCAACACTTAGAAAATATTCAATATACTTAAATCGAATTAAGTATATATTTCATTATATTAAGAAAATCCTTTCTTAAACATATCTACTTGGGCCAAAACGAATGTTACGTAAAACATCGTTACGACAACCCAAAATCACTAGTATAGGGATTCGAATTTAAAATAGATATATAAATCCCAATACTATACAAAACATTTCCTTTAGGAAATTATTTACTATAACAACAGTGTTATAGTCTACCATTTCCTTTTATTTCTCGAAAACGTCTATTTCAACAATAAATGTTGAAATCTATGGTTTCGAATCTCAACACCTTTTAAAACATCACTAGATTGTTTTAATTCTATTTAAAACATCAAATCTAAAATATTTCCTTTAACGTGTTATTCACTATTCAAAAACGTGAATATACTACGTTAACAATTTCATCCTTTTATTCATTTTAATTCAAAGGATTATTCACTATTTAAAAATGTGAATATAACTCCATTTATAGGTTATAACAATTAACTTATCAAAATAAGTCGTTTGCGAATTTATAAAACAACGTTTATAAATTCCTCTTCTATTTATTTATAAAAACTTCCTTTAATAAATTCCTTTATTAACCTATTTGATTTCATATCTCAATTATAAACTAAAAGTTCATATTATAAGTCAATTGCTTATAAAACGATTATTTTACAAAATCGTTCTTTTTAAAGACTTTTCAATTTATAAACCTTATAACTTATAAGATTTATTTATTTAATCAATCTATTCTTCAAATAATTTCACCAAATTTATAAATCTTACTATTTATAAATTTCATTTATAACTTCACAGTTTATAATTTTATAAATTTCATTCATTTATGAAATTCATTTTCACTACATTCAAACACTTATAAAAACTCGTTTTATAATGTCCATAATTCAATTTATAAATATCCATTTATAAATCTCTTAATATAAATTAATTTATATTATTCTTTAAAACGTCTTCAAATTCCTTTACAATTCCACCATTTTGATTTATAAAATAATCAAATTTTAAAAATCTTAAATTTAAACTTTTAATAATAAACTCAAAAATCCAGTTTAAACTATTTTATAAAATCATTGATCCATATTTCCCAAAAATCGACTTTTAATCGTATTTCTAAAAATCAGCTTTTTAACTATATTTCACAAAAACCATAATTTTTATAACTTAAAAAATTATAACGTTTATTTATTTATAATGGATCAATTCCAAAAATATAGTATATTTTCAAAATCACTTTTAAAATCATTTTAAAATCCCAAAATCTGGGTCCAATGATGCTACACACCAAATAGTCAATCACGACAACAACGATATCATATATCGATATGATAATCAATCAAATATCAAAATATCTGAAAATCAAATAATACTGTTGAGGAATCCAGTTGGATCCCTCCAACCTGTTTTCCTGCATCCAAAAACATTAGCACAATACCAATTTCGCTCCAGTACGAAATTATCGCGGTACATGTTTTTAATAAATATTATCCGCTTAATAACGGCGTAATAGAGTCTCATCCGCTAAACAAAAAATGCGGGAAATCAATCAACTGCAATATATACATATGCCAATATATATATATTGATATTATATATAATACCAATTTCACTGTTTATGAAATATTCGCGGTATATGTTTTTATAAATAACATCCGCTTACTAACGGCGCATAATGTCTATTTTAACTATCAATAATTTACAGTCATCATTCAAACATGCATTCAAATATTTTAAATCTAACTATTTAAAATAAAATCGAAATTTATTCGATTGAGTGAGAAGTTCTCACCTTGGTTTTAAATTCCGTTTTAGCGTTTATTTCGAATAAAATTAAACGCGCGTTTAATTTTACCCGAAATTCTCACTAACTCCAAACGACTCCAAACCAACTCCATCGCGTAGTGCTCGTCCATATGATTCCAACGCAACTGAGTTTGCATTTTTTCGACCTCGTATGAAAAAGTTATGATTTTTACAAGTTTGTACATGATTTATATAAACAATTTACAATATAAATTTTCATATTAAAACCTACATCTAACATCCACCATCCACTCCAGATCCAACGGCCTAAACTTTTCATCTCCCTCACGTCTTCATCACGCACGCACATGTACAGGTAATGGACGCACAAAGTAACCCATTAGCCTAAATTAGGTTTTCATATTCCGATCACCCCGTTCCACTAAATTCCATCACAACCCCACCATTCGAACCGCCTCGACTAGAGCTACACTCGGCCCAAGGCACAATGAACTCGGCCCCCATCTGCGCATGAAATTGCGTGCGCAACCGTAGAGCTTCTAGCTCGATTTGCCGCCAATCCGAAGCTCCAAACACGATCATAGCCGTTGATATTGTAGATCTTGATGTACTCTACATCTTTCTAGTTGAAAGATTCTTGTAAATGTTGATGGATGAAGAGAAAAGAGGAGAAGAAGTTGGGAATGCTTCAGCCGTTCATGGTTAGGGCCGGCTAGGGTTTTGTGTTATATTATTTTATTTTTTTTTAATGAAGGGTGTGGGTCTCCTTTTATAGAAAAAGCTAACGTAAACACTATTCATCCCGGGAATTCCGAACTCCGATTTAGACGCCGTAACCAGCGTACCTAGGGTTTATCCCGCGTTTCGGACACAATGGAACAGGTTTCGGAAGCTAATTCGGAAGTATGTGCGAGTTATGGCTGCAAACGCTCAATTTAAATTAAACCGATTTAAATCGATTTCTAGGCGTTTTAATTTGTATCGGACAAACGGTAAATCCAATTGACTTGAAATTTGAAATCTTACAATAATATCACATTACGGATCCGATGAAACTGGTTTCGTCGAAATCCGAGACTTTTTGAAAAATGGCTATTTTGACTCGCCAAATTTAAATTAAAAATAATTCGATGCGTTTCGAGCTGCCACGATCAAACGATAACTCCGATTGACACGAAAATTGAAATCCGGTAATAACTAACTATTACGGATCCAATGGAACTGGTTTCGTTCAATTCTGAGACTGTTCAAAAATTGACTATTTTACAGTCGATTATTAAATATTAAAATATTCAATTTTCACAAATTAACTTTTAATTCGATTTTAAAAGTTCTAAAATATTTCTATAACTCCATTATGATTAAATAAAATTTTCCAAATTATTTACAATCATTTTTAACCCAATATTCAATTATTTTCATAATTTAACGTATTAAATTATTGTTTTAATTATCTAATTAAATCCAAAAATTCAAATAAAAATTTATTTGACTTAAAAATTCACTTATAAATATTTAAAATTAATTAAATATTCAAATTTAAATTATTAAAAGTTCTGTGTCGTTACAATCTTAATTTAATTCAATGCTTACATTTTGTTTTCATATATTCAATTTGTAGCTAAGTATACGTCTCCATTATTTCCATTGATTTGAATTTCATTCAATTTGTTTATAGTCACCTTATATTAACATCACTACCTTTAATTTTAAATTATCAATTGATCCTTAAACCACTAACCATACCTTATTACCAAATATTACTTTAAATCTTCACTAATGTAATATTTAATTCCATTTATTGCAATAGGTTCCAATTAATAGTGATTGCGCTAAATTGGGTATTTATCTACTTGCATTAACGTTATTACATAAATCTACGTCCAATTTCAATTAATATTCCCAATAAATTTAGCTTTCTATTACACCAATTCTATCTTATACATAAATTTTCCGTTTCCTTTTTAATTTAAACCCACACTTTCCGTTATTATTTTAATAATTTCAATTAACATTCCTAATAAATTTATTTAGCTTTCTATTACACCAATTCTATCTTATAAATAAATTTTTCGTTTCCTTTTTAATTTACACCCACACTTTCCGTTATTATTTTAATTATCATTAAAACACATTTAGTTATCTTTATTCTTCCCAACCAATTACCATCTATTATTATAACTTTACAATTTTAATAAATTCATCAATTGACATTTCATTCAACCTATTAATTATTAACCTAAATTAGCACTGTTACGTTTTACATTACTTATTAGCTTACAACAAGTGCCACCATTAGTTCATATACTAATTCATTCCATTCCCATTCATTATACATTATTTTATTAGTAAGTTAATATTTTAAATTATTAATTTACCTTTTATATCTCATTATAAATTAATGCACACATTAATTAAGATTTTAGATCAATTTAATCATTTCATCTTGGTAATATTTTTATTACAAAAAGAATATAATTAACATTTACACTGTTTCACTTCTTGGAATTACATCCAAGTTATTAACAATTAACTTACCAATCTTATCCAAGTTATTATTCCCATTAATAATTCACTAAATTTTTATTCCTTTCTAAATTAAATTTCGAAAAATCAAATCAAATTAACCAATTTTATTTATCAATTTTTACGGGTTGTTACACTCTTCCCCACTCAAAATTTTTCGTCCCCGAAAAGGAAAAGGAGGTAAAAGAGTAACTTACAAATCAATATATTTTATTCAAAACATTAAATTCATAACAATAAGTTTACAGAATAGGATAATTTAAATAAAATATATAGATTTATAAACGATTAAATCTTATATATTCAAATTAATAAGGTTTGGAAAACATTTTCAAAATATTTCTGAGTCCAAAATTTACGGAAAATTTCGGCAGAGTCTCCTTTGTACAGAGAAGCTCGGGAGAAAATATAATATAAATATAACAATATACAGCATATATTTTTCCAAAATAATATATATCCCAACCCGGGAAATAATAATATAACGCTATAAAACCGTAATCTGAGAACGTACCTATTTGTCGGGCAATTTACGCTTAATTATGAAATCAAAAGCAGTAGCAATTGCTTCCATAACCTTTATTTCACTTATATAATCTAAAAAGAGTTAATAATTATATATAATGAAATTTTCAAAGTTTTTTCACCCATAAAAAAAACAAATCAATACAACCAACAACCACTTGTCACATAAAAATCAACACAAATCAAACATTCATTCATATCATCAAACAAATAGTTGTTCGGGTTCAAAACTTTAAATTGTACAAAATGAAAATAAACTATCAAGTGCACCATTTACTCAACAGTCTTAGATGAAACTAAAAAGATTATTCATACAACCAACAAATTTTAAAGTATCCTTACCCAAACAACCATAAACCAAAACAAACAACAACAATTTCAAACAACAGATTTAGTTTATCCTTATTTATTCCATTCATACATTTGTTGTTTGATTTCTATTTTTCATTATATAATGGTTTATCTTTTTTATTTACATTTAATTCTTACAAATATATTTAGAAATAACTTTATTTCTTACTTGCAATACCTGCCTTCTATTATTTTTAATTGGTAGTATTTCAATTATCCTTAAGTTTATAACAACTTCAACCCTAAATTTTTATCTATTAAAGAATTTCATTAATTACTTTCATCACCACAAATTTATTACTTGTGTAATATCTACTACATTTTCTTATTAACATTTCAACTTTTTATATCTTTTGGTAAGTTATATATATGCCTTTAAGAATGCAATTGAAGATCACACAAGTTTTTCTCAATTCTTTTAATCAATTAAATGCTCAATGATTATATCTTTCATTTTATAAGATTACAATTTCAAGTTTCTTTTAATCTCATTTATAACTTAGCATTAAATCACTTATTTTAATTAAAGGTTCCAATTTATAAATTAGTTATATTCCATTTTACTACACTAAATTGAAACTATTAATTAACGGAAACTTAAGAATTAAATACCGGGTTTTATTAAAAATCGTTTTAAAATAACAGAAACATATCTTGCAATTTGTATATCCCATTTATATTAAAACAATTTAAAATTTATATTTTCTTATCAAAATAAATCTGTAGTAAAACTACTACAGTGGCATTCCCACTTCGAAACTCGAAAATGAATGTCGATGATGCGGCCGCCATCACCGAAATTATTTTCCAGTGACAGAGAGGGAAGTACAAAACTTAATTTTTTCCAAAATCTTCTTTAAAATAATTCTCCCAAATTATATTGAAATATTTATATCAGAAAATACTTATAAACAATATTATTATATTTCAAATTATTCGAAAGAAATTTTCAAAAGCCCGTAACTTAAGTTCTAAATTTCCAATTTCATTTATTTTATTTTCAATCTTATTTTGACTATTATTTATAAATTTCATTACCTAACAACCAATATTTTTACACCCAAATATATATCATTATAAACTTTTATTTTATATATAGCAAATATAATCTTTATAAAAATTTACTTTATATATATAGAAAATATAATAGGCAAAATTATTTCATTCACCTATATTAAAATCAAATATTATGTCGGTCTGTCCTATTAAGTGTTTAGAAATCTCTATTGATGTCATGGCGTCCCATGCATCAACTAGAATTTGTAAATACAAAACGGAACAAAATAACACATTATTAAAACTTTTTTATAACACTAACAAATACGCTCACTCATATATACACTCAATGACTCATCATAGGTACTACCCTATTAGTAATGAGTCAAACCCCACAAAGCTAAGGTTTTTACTAAACCTGGCTCTGATACCAGATGTAACGTCCCGCCTTTTTGTACGATTTAAATCGACGATAAACCACACACGTCAGACTTAAACCATACAGAAGGGCGGATTGTTATGGGGTAAATAAGAAAAACAGAGAAAGAAAAAAACACAAAATAGAATCTTGCAGCGGAACAATAAAATATAACAATCAAATATACAGTTCATGAAGCTGTTTAAAAAAACATTTGATTATATTTATATAATACATATCAGAGTACACATACCAGAGAATAATAATTAATACAGCGGAATTAAATGGTGTAGTGGAATAATATAGTAGATAATAGTACTACAAATCTTCGTCTTTGTCCTCCAGATTAAAATCTTCAAATCCTGAAATGCTCGGACTGACCCGAGCGAATTGAAAGGACAAAACACTCGAGTCGGGATTAAAATATCTTATGCAAGTTAAATCAACAGGAATAAATATGAGCGAAACGGCGTCAGTGATGTTTGCGGGATTTGACATCTCCTATCCAGTGTCTAACGTGAGTGCAGTAACTTAAAAGATGATCGGGATTCACATCTCCTAAGGATCCGTTAAACTATTTACTATGTAGTAATATTTCGCTATCATAATAGTGTCTAATAATAAAATAAACTTACTTTTAAATAGCGTTAAGGAGTGACCCAATATTTTCCTTAACACAAATAATGCCAATAGTCTATACAGTACCGTAATACCTCCTGATCGGGAGGCTACCAGAGGATACTCCATAAGTACGACACAAATAGAAACTCGTACAAGGCGCACTAGGTTAGGTGACATGGCACAACTAGGCAATGCCAATGTAGATATACCAATTGCTATGCGAGCTGGTGGTAACGCGTAGCGCGAAGCTACCGCCCACCTCGAGCCACACCCCCAGATAAAAATCAAAAGTGGCCACCGAATCAATCCAAAAGTCAGAGTATAATATCGAAGGGATGTGTCCGATAAGAGGGGCTACCTCCTTGGCCCGAGAATCACTCCTGTTTTAGCCACCTTATGCCAACTCACGGGAGTCGGGTCTACGTATATACCTTAATAAAACGTCGCCACCATCTTGCTTCATTCTGGAATCTCCACCGTGTACACGGTTGTTAAAGTGGTTATCGGAGTTGGCAGAGAGTATGACAACTTCCAATCCCGGTCTCTTCAACAACCAATCGTTATTATAACACCGCGGTCTTTTCAAAATAGTTCTACTTTAAAACCAGAATATAATATCCATTTCAAATCCATATAGATACGATATCATTTCCTCTTTTTTTTAAAACCCAAATAAAATTTGATATCATTTTCAAATATATCCTTTTCTAAAACAATAATAATTTTGAAAGTTATAATATTTCTAAACCCAACGCTTGAAGTATAGCCTTTCAAAAACATAAAACTTTGAATTTCATAACTTTGAAATGTAACGCACCACTTAAATGGGTTAAATATAAATTACTTTATATAATAAAATTGTTCCTTCACCTTCACAAATCAATTCCAAATATAGATTTAAATCCCCAAATAAACCAATAAATTTCCATATTTTCCAAAGCTTAAATATTCCGCCATTTCAAAACTAAATCTTTGATAATTTCATATATATCAATTTCAATTACTATTATTTAGATTTGAAATGTTTACTTCATAAATCAAATATCATTTAAGTAAACCCTTTAAACTTCAAACATAGGATATTCTTTCAATTTAATTAACTTGATAATATTCATTTAAATCGACTTGATATTCATTTAAGTCCTCTAAACCAAAATCAAGTTATAAAAATCATACCTTTTAAAATCTCAAATTTATTTAAATTTCAAACAAATTTATTCGAGGATAATTCTTAAATACTTTAATTCAAATCAAATTCATATTTATCTTCCAACATTAATTTTATTTAAGACATTTTAAACTCTATAAATAAAATTTAAATAAATACTTAACCGTATTATATCTTAATAAAATCAAACATTTATTATTTAACTTCTTTATACTTTAAACCAATTTTATACATAGCTTAAAACCAAAAAATAAATATATATATATATATATATATAATATTATTTATAAATATCCAAATAAATATCCCATAAAACCATATATTTCTTTACAAAACCATATAAATCATTTCAAACTATTTTTATACATATATATAGACCGCGGTGTCTATATATAATTTTCTACCTTATAGTCAAGTGATACGGATGTTTATCATTTCAATCCGCAATTTAAAATAAAAATTACAGTTATATATCATTTCAAACCGCAATCCCGAATCAATAAAAATGGATAACAACTTGTAGTTTAAAATAATATATAATGCAACATCCATTCATCCATGAACAGATCACACATCCATCACAATCATCATCCAAAACAATCAATCAATACCAATAGATAACTGATAATATATATAACAGGTATTTAACTGGCAGTTATATTCAATAATAAATTAAATAATGATTTAATTTAAATAAATGCAATTAACTGAGATGATGATTGAAATATACGAAACAGTCTTAAATAAATGCATAATCATAGTAAATATTAAATTTAACAAACATAAGAAATTTTAGAAGTTGTGAGTGGTTTAAAACACTCACCTTTTGAATTTAAATTGAATTTAAGTCCAATTTAAACCCAAAAATTGGACAGTATCGGAATCCGTCAAAACTAGCGTCAAAATGTTCGGAATTCCAATACGAACCTAATAAAAAAAACAGCGTGTGAATTGGTGTTCGTATGTGAAAGATATAGCGACAATTGCGCTTGAATTTCAATATTAAAATAAACAAAAAAATAAGAACACTTTATCACCCGCTGCCACGTCATCGCGTGCGTGCGCTTTCTTCCCAGATTGAAACCCTACTGAAGCACAAACGAAAACAATAGCTGCCACTACCTTTCGGTCTCGCGCTTACACCTGCCGCGCGCCACGCCGCACCCCCTGACTTCGCCGCGTCGCCTCCCCGGCTCCCCCCAAGGTCGCGACAACCTCCACTCTCATTGATAAACGCACAGCCGCCCCTAGGGTTTCAACCCTAATCGAATTGTTGCGTGAAATCTAACCGTCAACTCACCGTACTAACCACATAGATCGACTCCCCTCGGTCCCTCTGCGATACCCGGAAACGATTCGGCGATCCGACTAGTTTGGTTTCGACGTGATGAACGACCGAAAATTGTTCTTCGATTTCTGGACAAACAATGCGTCGGATCGAAAAACGAGTTGCAGATCTGAGTTACCCTCTCTGAGAGCTTCGAATTGATATAAAATTTGGCATATATTGTGGAGTTTGAAATTTCAGCTTTGGATTTGATTTGGGATTGCAATTGGAAATAGAGTTTGTCTGCCATTGAAGTGAGGAGGTGGATAGAACGTATAGAAATGAGGAATAGATGCTTCTAGGGTTCATAGCAGGATATATATAGGATGGCTTGACATTTGAATGGACGGATAAGATAGATTTACGCGCTAACGCCAAAGTGGCCCAAAAAGCCCGTTTCGACTCCGGAATGAAATTGGGTCAAACCATATATCAAAATAGATGTTTTTAAATATTTTAAACGCGATGGAACAAGTTTCAAGCCCAAATTCCATCGTATGAAGAAGTTATGCTAAAATTGATATTTTTAAAATCCATTTCAATTAATTTCAATTTCATTCTTTTTAAGGCGTTTCGAGTCCGTACGTTCAAACGACAAGTCTGATCGCTACGAAAATTGAAGTCCTACAATAGTTTACTGTTATGGATCCGATGAAGCTGGTTTCGTCAAAATCCGAGTCAGTGGTAAAAATGGTTATTTTTACACTAATTAATAAATTAATTAAATCAAATTTCCAATTCAAATTCTAAAATTGACAATTCCTATCATTTAAAATTTCTTAATCATTTACAATTAATTTAAACAAATTTAGATGTCAAATTAAATGTTGATTCAATCATAAATTTCAGCGTAAATTCAAATTTCATTATATTCATCAATAATAAATTATATTTTCAATAATTCCATTGAATTCACTATTCCTTCTTATTATTCAATTCATTATGGTCACATGGATGAAATTAACATTGGATTCAAAGCTATTACATTAGTATTCTCCAATTTCAACTTAATTTTCAATTAACGTAATAATTAAATATTTAATTTCACTCGTTTGAAATAAATCCAATTATTGAATTTTAGCTTTCAATAAGTTAATAAATCTTTCTTTCTATTCTTCTTATCCAACCAATTGCTTTACTTAATTGGGATTGCACTAATTAAGTCAATTACTACAATTACTTTCAAATTAAGTTCTATGAATTAAACAAATAGGTAATTTATAACAATTGTAAGCATTAAACTTTAATTACCTTTAAGTTTATTTCCGTCAACCCAATATTATAATTTCTTACAGAACATTGATTTTATTCAATGACCATTTATTATAATTTAAATTCCTTAATTTATTTCAATGCTTACATTTTGTTTTCATATATTCAATTTGTAGCTAAGTATACGTCTTCATTATTTCCATTGATTTGAATTTCATTCAATTTGTTTATAGTCACCTTATATTAACATCACTACCTTTAATTTTAAATTATCAATTCATTCTTAAACCAAAACCATACCTTATTACCAAATATTACCTTAAATCTTCACTAATGTAATATTTAATTCCATTTATTGCAATAGGTTCCAATTAATAGTGATTGCGCTAAATTAGGTATTTATCAACTTGCATTAATGTTATTACATAAATCTACGTCCAATTTCAATTAATATTCCCAATAAATTTATTTAGCTTTCTATTACACCAATTTCTATCTTATAAATAAATTTTCCGTTTCCTTTTTAATTTACACCCACACTTTCCGTTATTATTTTAATTATCATTAAAACACATTTAGTTATCTTTATTCTTCCCAACCGATTACCATCTATTATTATAACTTTACAATTTTAATAAATTCATTAATTGACATTTCATTCAACCTATTAATTATTAACCTAAATTAGCATTGTTACATTTTGCATTACTTATTAGCTTAGAACAAGTGCTACCATTAGTTCATACCCTAATTCATTCCATTCCCATTCATTATACATTATTTTATTAGTAAGTTAACATTTTAAATTATTAATTTACCTTTTATATCTCATTATAAATTAATGCACACATTAATTAAGATTTTAGATCAATTTAATCATTTCATCGTGGTAATATTTTTATTACAAAAAGAATATAATTAACATTTACAATGTTTCACTTCTTGGAATACATCCAATTTATTGACAATTAACTTACCAATCTTATCCAAGTTATTATTTCCATTAATAATTCACTAAATTTTTATTCCTTTCTAAATTAAATTCCAAAAAATCAAATTAAATTAACCAATTTTATTTATCAATTTTTACGGATCATTACAACATGAGTGGTTTAGTGTCGATTCAAAGGGTACGGAAAACGGGTCATTACACATGATTTTTGAAAGATTTGACCTTGCAGACCCGATTTAGATTTCTCCTTTCGGCGTTCAAACATTTTTCACTCATCATCTAACCTAGATGGCTTCACATAACCAATATGATTTTGAATGTTTTTGACCTCTCTGTCCAAGTGTTGTAAATCTTTCCATACATATAGTGTAGACTAACCTCAGAAGATAATCAAGAAAAATAAACCAAACCTGCACACTTCAAAGTTCACTCCATATTTCTCATATGAAGTAAACTTTGAGGGCATGTGTTATACCAAAAATTCTCAATAGCAAAAACAATGATTATCTTCTTAAGGAAAGTCCAACGCTCCGCATCCATATGTATTGCCAGAATCGTAATGATTAAGTATTTAAAGAACGAACAGGTTGAGCCCATCTCGAAAGAATAATACCACAACCCGAAGGGAATAGCCCATTAGATGATCCAAAGCCTGAAGCACCAATCTATAGCAAAAGGAAATGACGGTCAAAGAGACCAACATGTTAATATGCGGCTATGATGCGAGACGCCGTTTAGATGGGAAGACAATTCATCAATCCACACTCCTTAGCAAGAACGCTAGATGTCCAGAACAAACTCAAATCGTAGTCATACAACAAGCAACCTCAGCAATCCAAGGAGAACATTCTCCACCAATGGCTCTACGGCAAGTTGGCTATAAATAGGCAACAATCCAAGGCATAGGCGATCTTTTGGCGCAAAAAGGACCTACACAATCGTATAGCACTTTCCTATATTAGAACTCTATTCAAAAACTCATTAATGGAGGAAACATCTAGGTTCAATGTAATAAGCCTCTCGGCTAACAAGGGTAACTAAATAAGGAAAGGACGGTGAAGTAGAGACTTTCGGCTCGAACCACTATAAAAAGTCTCGGTGTTATTTACTTTGTGCACTTTATCTTCTTCTCTTTTCCAGCATGACGTTATAGCTTAACCTTCCGTAACTCCAACTTATTTACTTCAAGTCTCGGTAACCTCATAACTGGAACCCATAACTCAAGTAACTTTCGAAGTTATATCTCCAAACCCCGAGGTGTTGGTGTAGACGAAATTTTGCACTAACAACAAACACACATGTACATATCTCTCTCTCTGCATGTTTTTTCCTTCATAAAATTTCTGAAACATGCTACTTCTAATCATTTTTTATCATAACCGGTTCTTAAGTAATTCATATTACTTAATTTTTTTATGAGAAAATTCTATAAATCAAAACTAATCCCTAAATAACATGTTCATACCATAATATTGAATTTTCTGATTATTTAACCACGAGAAATATTCTTATTTCATTCGATCGTGAGCTTTTATGAAGAAAAACAGGATTAAAAAATATACTACTCACTTAGATCTTATAGTTGAATGATAGTTTCACCTAGATCTTATAGTTGAATGATAGTTCTAGTTCCCTTAACTTTAATCATCTTGTTTTGCTTTTTCTCTTGATTAGACCGCTACAATTGAAGGCTTCAATTTTTTATATTTGAACTTAAATATAGAATGAAATAAGAAAAGAACGATGAGATGATTTGAAAAGAGGTTTAATAAATCCTTCATGGGACATCAGCCCACCGTCGCCTATTTCTTGTTTAATTCATTATAGTTGGCTTCATTAATTATCAACAAAAGCACAGCCAAATACTTATTACATCATATTGTTATTTAAATCCTTATTTTCATAACCAATCCTTTGACTAATTAATTACTTATTAATTTATGGGTTGTTATAGCAAGTTCCATTTTAATTTTTTAAGAATTCTTTATTAATAAAACAAACCATGGTGCACTTAGATACTCTTCTTATTAGTCGGTTACTCTAGACACTTGAGTACTCTTCGTATTACCCAATTATGAAGTTTTAATGATTATCTGTTATCGGGGAGTCCCTAGGGTAATGCGAGTAAGCCAATTGTCTGAGTAGACGTTAGTGTTCGGTCGGTTTTAAAGTAAAAAAATTTCAAAAAGCAAATTGAAACCGAAAAAAAATTCAAAACTGAACTGAACTCAATTAATTTTGGTTACTTCGATTGGTAACCGATTTAACCGAACTAGAATGGTATGTTATTATTCAAATGATTTATTGGCTCAAAATAAAATATGAATTGATGTTTGGATAGGTTTGATCGAATATTTTTTATGTTAGCAATAAACTTTGACATATTTTCAAGAAATACACGTTGTATTTTATTACTAAAGCAATTATTTAAAGTTTTGCAATAGCATAAATTTGGATGATATATTAAAAGTTCGATTAGTTCGGTTAAACTGATATTCAATTTTTTTTATTTTGTAAACCAAATTCATCATAACCGAACCGACCAAAACGAACCAGTTAGGTCGGTTAATTCGGTTCTATCCGAATATTGTTCACCCGTATGTCTAAGGCAACTCCCACTAACAGCAACATCTTTGATACAAAAATTAATATGTGTGTGTGTGAAGTTCACAATAGTTTAATGAACGAAATAGATGTTTAATCGTTCTAATTTTACATTTTAGTAGAATTGAAAACCCACTTAAATTCATTTTATTTATAGTATCTATATTAATTCAAGTATAATTATTATTATTTTATTCAACTCAACTCAACCTAATTGCATTTCCTCTAGTGCACCTCAAATGATGTGACCGGCATAGTCTGTTATTAGCAAAAGGAACCGCACCATTAATAATGGTAATAGCAGTGCCGAAACTGAGCAATTTTACCCAATTTACTCTTCTGAATTCACAATTAAATGAGGCTATATTTGTACAAAATGACCATAATATATAGAGAGTTGACGTTGGAAGTTCTAACTCATACGCCTTATGTGTGGGATTGTCAAGAAAAATATGCGTCGTTGTCCCAAAAAAAAAGGTAAAAAGGAAAATATACGCACATATAAAGAGTATGTAACTAGCTAATAAACATCCCCAGTTGACATTAAATTTGATGTTCCGATATCAGTTGACAATTGCAATAAAGAAGCAAAAGTCAGAAAGAGCAAATGTTAGTGTTATTGTATCTCCTCTGGTCACGGACGTATCTATTTTTCCTTTCAAGCAAAGAGCCATATTTAGTCAACTGTCAGAACAATCATATGTATAAAGAGCGGTTAATGGGAATGTTCTTGAAAATCATTGATCGGTGTTTAATATATGATCAGTATTACAAGTCCAGTGCATGAATGGCCAATATGTGTCAACTCACCTAAAAGTTGGTCGGAGAGGGATCATCAATAATTAAAGTGAATGTTTGGTTTTTATATGGAAAAAAAATCATCTGTGCAATTATGAAGGGTGTAGACAAGATTAAACATTTCCCTGCTATTTTACAATGCACACCATACATCTTATAGACAATTCATGGTGGCTCTTTCAGTTCTAGAAGCTTTGTCAAACTGAAATGATGATGAATTTACTCTTTTATGATTGCATTTATACAACAACATGACAGAAGTGGATCCTTTTCTCCTGTTTAAACTGAAGGAATCCGTGACTGCCATGCTAGTAAAGAAAGAATCCACATATAACGGCTAAAAGCTAAATGATTCATCAATGCTAAAATGAATTTAGGTCACCTAACCATCTGTAAGTCTATCAGTTTATGAATAGAGTCGAAAACATTATAGAATTGTATTAGTTAATTACTGATCAAATATTTTATTAGTAAGAATTGACAGGTCTTTATATTATTTTTATTTTTAAGAATACAAATGAGTTGAGAAGAAGCAATGTAATGATCTCTTTGTTTTCTTATCAATATTTTCTTAACTTGACCATAATATGTGTTCAAATAGCTCAAATCTGAATTTGAGAAGAAAAAAAAATTCTTTTTTCGATATCAGTGATAGATGTTAGGTTGCATGGAATCTTTGATACTATTGGTTCACATGCAGCTAAGAAACGAATGTAATAAAGGGTGGCACACAAAAAGGACATGAGAAATAGGCATTTGAAGGTGACATAAAAGAAAAATGGTTAACGAAATAATGGGTTAAGAATGAGACATTCTAAATGATATTTGAAAGCAGCATGAGAGAGGGTTTTTTATTTTGTTATTACTATGACATATTTATATTGTTTTAACAGGAAAATAGAAAAAATAAAAAACTTCAGCCACATTTTTGAATGAAGAACGCAAGTATCAAAATTAATCTAAAAGATATTGAATGCTATATCAATATAGAATCAGATAAAACAAATGCTACATCCACTTTGCTTTTCAAATGGTTGAATTACTCAAAAGGAAACTCATCGTACTAAATTCTTACAAAAGTGTGTTCAATCATCCTTACCATTTAAGGGTATCGAATAAATTGCACCTTACGTGAAGTGATCAAACCAACATTTCAATGATTTCAATGATTATTTTAACTTTATATATAACAAATATTCTTACAATATTAGAAGAGTTATATGTTATCATTTCAATTTTCTAATAAGGCTAGCAGTATGTTTTTATATTCCTCCAAGTCTAAAAAATATATAGAAATATTTCGATTCCTCTAGCAAGTGTTAGGACTCATTTGCATTGGGATTCTGATTTTGAATTTGCTCAATAAATTATAGGCCCAGAAGCGATAGCCAATTCTTCGTAGAATTATCGCATATAACTCTTAGTCGTGGTCCTTGTCTCAATTTCGACCTTGACACTACAAGAATAACATCAAATTCCGACGGCAGATAGTCGTCGGCGGCCATGGATAACCGACGAATAGCCATCGGAATAGCTTACGCGCTTCCCGACTCTTTTCTTTACGAATTAGCGACGGATTTCCGACGGCTTCCTATGGCTATTAGCAACCGTTTTCCGATGACTAGCGGTGTACACACGGCCACAAACCATACCAATATTCTGCTTATAGCCGTCGCTATCCGTCAAAATATTATGAAAAGATAAGCGTTGCTAGCCATCAGGTAATATGGATGATTTTTTTGTATGAGCAACTATTCGATATTCATACAATCCTTATACATCAATATATATATATATCACGGTTTCATTTCACGCGCGCGCGCGTGTGTATAAGCTAAAATCACATATTACACCAACAACAATATTAACAACAAGTCAAGCTCAAATAATCCAACAAACATAAAATCAAACATCCAACGCCTCCACAAAATGTACCAAGCATATCCAGTTAACATCAAACATCCAACATCTTCACAAAATGTATCAAACATACCCAAATCAACATAAAACATCCAACCTCTCATCAACACATATCAAACATAACAAAACACATCATACTCACCATCTCCAAATGCATATATACAATGTACAAACAAAGCACAAAATAACATGCCTATTAGGACTCGTTCTCGCCTCCGAAAGCACCCGACGACGAAGGGAATGTCCCATGCTGCTACACATACTCTGCCAAGTGCAACTGCGCCATCTTCACAGCACAAAGGCCGTCTTGCTCCTGTAGTTGTGCAACCATGGCTCCGAGCTCTACAATCTCTGCTTTGTCCTTTGTTTTTTGATACATTTTCTACGAGGTCCTAGCCTGTGAATAGAAATAAGTTGTTGTAGAACTTACGTAAATTTTATAAAAATTGTGCAACTTTTAAAAGGTAGTTTATTTTTATAAATTACTGCTTTTTTCCCAAACCAAAACTCCTACATTGCAATTTCGATTCCATGATAGAGTCAAAAATAGCATCCTCCTCATTCCATGTCAACTATTTCTGTCCCGTTTCCTTCAACAACTATGCTCGTGCTTCATGAAATCTTTCCTACAATGCAAAAAAAAAAATACAATTGAAATTTACACGATATTATTTTAATTCTTTATAACTAATTACTTAAATTGATCAACTTTAATAACTTAAAATTTAAAATATGCTTACATAGAAAGCAGTTGCTTTATTGTCGTCCTCCCATGCGTACGTGAGGTTGCCAGCTTCGTCTGTTTGGATGATGGCATGAGTATGAGCAAATACATCCATATATGAGACAGGACCTCCACGCGCTCATTCTTGAAATAGTTAGTATACATGTATTATTGTTGTAATAATTGTTTATTAATGACTTGTAACTTAAAATATACAAATGTAATAAATTTTTATAATTGCAAGTAACAAATTTACCAGATCCTCGTGATGAATGCTAAAATAATTTGGAATCACCATGATGTGTGACTGGGTTCTTGTTTCTATTTGTGGAGTTCGACTCCTACATTGCCTACAAGTTTAAATTGAACATTATATTTTACAACTATAAAACAAATTTAAGTAATATATGATTGACTTACATTAAATTCATTTATGTTCCACAAGTAACCCAAGCATCCCACACGCTAGCGCTCATCCAGTTAGGCTTCTTCCCCGCTTTCCTAAGACTGGACATTGTGTCCCGGATTCTTAGCAATTTTTAAACTCCAATGGCGCTTGCGAAGGGGAATGTCAGCTTCCTGCAAGTCTACCGCCCTTTGCACGTTGAGAAAATATAAATTATACATTTATACTTAATCAGCAAATTGTAAAGTGGTGATATATAATGATATATAAATTACACTCACAAGGAAGTCCTACCTAATACTCTGGCTGATGGGGTCTGGGATCTTACTCCATCTAGGCCAACATGCAGTTATCCTATTCATGTAAGCCTGCTTTGAAATACTAAGGATAATCCCTGATGGCTCCAACTCAAATTGCATGTGTTAAATATGAAATGGACCTTTAATAAATCATGACTAACATATCATACACAAACTATATTTAATGCTAATATTAATACTTATGACCCATCCACTTTAGGCTGCAAAGTCCCTACGGTATGTGATGCCTGCTCTAAATGGGCCGTTGTCATCACCTCCAATGGCGGTCCCTCTCTGAGAAGAAGAGGGGGAACCTGAATGGAAAGAATCGCAGCATCGAAAAATAGACATAATACCTGTCACAAACATATCATTTTGTTACAACAGAACATATCATTTAATTATGAGAAAGCCTAACATTGTTAATGAGAAAGATGTAACATTAATAATCACATAAACCACCTTCTATTAAAATGTACATTATTAATCAGTCATCATCGTTTTCTGATTCAGACTCGGTCTTGTACTCTTTATTGTTTTCCTCTACAGTCTCAAATTCTTCTATTAATACATTTGATCCATCATTTAGAGATCCAAAATAGATTTGATCGTCGGTTGTTATCATTTTTCTATTTTTGCTTGATAAGCTTGTTCATTTGGAATATTCTTTCCATCAAACGTAAATATAATCTTCGTTTTAAAACTGCCGACCAATTTGCTTTACCTCTTTTTAGAGATGGATAAGGAGTGTAATAAATTTGTTGGGTTTGTTTGGCGAGTATAAAAGGATCGTACTTATGATAATGCGATAAATGTTTTATTTCAATAAGATTATAATTTGGGTGCATGTTGATTCCAGAACCTAAAACGTTGCTGAACCAGTTGCGTCTAAAAAAATCTACCTCCATAGGTCTTGTGAAATATGTCGATTGCAAAACCTAGGTTAATAATCCTTTATATAATCATTTAGATCATCACTGCCTTTAACAAATACACCGATATTGTTAGTTAATTTTTCAGTACCATATTCTTTGGTGTTGAATTTATATCCGTTGACGAAGAATATTGGATATGTCTTGACTTTTCTTTTTGGCCTCATCACTAAATGTTTTGATCCTTCATTGACCATACAATTTATTGGATCATAAACGTAGTTCGAAAACCAAATAGCGAAATCTTTACTGATATCGCTGCCTGGTTATTGTGACTCATAAACACTGCAGATATAGATAATATGTTGCACTATAATTAATGTACACATGTGTTATTAAAAGAAATCTACCCAGACTTGTTATTTAATATTTCCTAACAAATGGTATTGCTTCAGCACAATTAAGAAAAATATATGTGTGCGCTACATGCTAATCTCTATCGTCTAACCATACATCCATATATTTTCCAACAGGTCAACCAATCGTCTAAAAATAGATAACATTGCTTTAGGAGAATCATGTTCCATGCCTTCATCATTATGCGTAGCACTTTCAAATGATAAGTTTATATGATCACTGAAATAATGTGAGAAAAAGAACGAAGCTTCTTCTTCGATATATGATTTATAAATCGAACCTTCAACTCATTCTTTTTGTCTCACTTTTGTCTTTAGATGATTAAGTATCTATTAAAAATTATTTCAAAATAAAATTTACTTATATATATAATTAAATTAATATTTAACATACTCAATATTACTAATTCTCAAATTGATACATCCATCCATATTGCACAAGACCTCGAAGACGTGCTTCATATGTAAGATGAAGAGGTAAATGCTCCATTGCAATAAAGAAACATGGAAAAAATATTTTCTATGGTTTACATAGTAGTATAGAGATTTCTTCCACAAATTTACGCAAATGATCAGCTTTTAACGTAGTGGAACAAAGCTCCTTATAAAATAAACCAATTTCCGCTACAATCTTCCAAACTTTTGCATGCAATAGTGCTTTGAAAGCGATAGGTATCAAATTTTCCATCATTACATGACAATCATAGTTTTTATCCCACTCAGTTTACCATTCTTATAGTTGACAATCTACAAAGATTAGAATGAATCTCATCGTAAAATCTATCCTTCCACCTATTTTAACAGTACTTTAACTTGGTTATCATCTAGCTCATAACATGCTTTGGGTTTTTTAGTGTCATTTGGTTTGATATGAAGCTCCGGACGATTACATATATCTTGTATATCATGTTTTGATTTTAAATCGTCCTTAATCTTGCCCTTAACATTCAAAATTGTATTAAACACATTATCAAACATGTTTTTCAGCTTGTGCATCGTGTCAATAAGGAATTAGGAAGTTTTACCAATAATATTTTTCTAATAAGGCAACTTTTAAATTATACTTTGTTAGCACCAATTATGAATCATCATTTTATCTTGAATTTCAATTTGTTCTCTGGTTTCATGTATTTTTGGAATTTGCAATGTCTCACACACACACACACACAGATATATATATATATATATATATGTATATATATTCGCTTGACCAAATTGTTGGTGGTCGCAAAGTCTCACGTCTATTAGTTGTAAAGGTTGTTTTAATCTTTTCTAAATGAGTGATTAATATGGAGAAAACACCGATGAAAATCAAACCATGAAATTTTCTTCCCATGCGGTAAAGAAAATGTTCGTGTTTCTTTCATGCAATAAGGAGAAGCTAGATGACCAGCCGTACTCCAACCCAAAAGCATTGCATACGAAAGAAAATCGCTAATAGTCCAACATACAAATTTTTTTAAATATCGTATGTTTCAACTCCTTCGTACTACAATGTTTTTAACTCTTTAGTCGATGGTTCTAAATAAACATCCATTCCTTGCGTCAGATCATCAAGGCTAGGGATGACGATTGTGAGAAACATATATGGAGTATTCATACACATCCACGTAGGTAAATTGTAAGATTTAACAATTATAGACCAAGATGAGTATTTAGAACCAAATTGAGAAAATGGTTAAAATCCATCCACACATAAACCAAGTCTAACATTACGGCTCTATGGTGTGAAAGCGGGATATTTCTTATCAAAATGCTTCTATGCTTCTCCTTCAGTTGGGTGTGTTAATGTAACTTCTTCATGTGATCTCACACTGTGTTATCTAATGATGCACTGTTACAAAGGATGCATATAACCTTTGAAGTATAGGAGTGATAGGTAAGTAATATATACGCTTGCACGAATCATCATTTTCCTCCTTTTTTCTTGGTTTGTATCTTTCCTGGTTACATATTCTTTAGTTTCAAAGGTTGAAGTCTTCTTTCCAAAACAACATGCAACCATTTAAATATGTATCTTTTTTTGATACAGCAAACCAAAAGAAGACATAAGTTTTCTCACATCATAATGATTTTTACACATTAAATTATCGGATGGCATATGTCGTTTGGTAGCTTGTACAACATCTGTAAATCCGGCTTCTGTGAAGTTGCATTTTGATTTCATCGTAATGTATTCTGCAGTTACTGATAATTGAGTATCGTTTGTACAGCCATCCCAAAGGGGTTTCTTAAAAGCATCCAATAAATCATAGATTTTTCTTTGCACCAATATTCGGTTCTTCTTCGACATTAACATCGTCATTATCAACTTTAACAGTAGGGAACATTGATCGTGCTACATTTCAACAATATCTTCTATGAGATTTGTCGTAATACTTTCATTACCAACCTCCTCCTCTGACTGTACATGATTAGGTGCTACAATTTCTCTATGACAGTCCCACGACAAATAATTCGGCACAAAACTGTATTGGTATAAATGAATTCTAACAATATTCGGTATCAAATGCTTTAACAATTTGCACCTAATACATGGACAACAAATTTCTTTATCGTTTCCATTATAACTTAAAGAGAATTAAATAAATACGTGTACACCATTATAAAAATGTTCACTTATCGAGCCTCCCTTTCCCCTTCGTTATTGATACATCCAACTCCAATCAATAAAATAATTAGCCTTTTTTCCTACTTTAAAACATATGATAGAAATTAAGAACTATTAATCATTTTATGGATTGACATTTTATTTTTCAGTTCAATTGTACAGTTTAGTTTTTTATATATTATATAGTTTTTTCCAATACATTTATACATTTTATTGTTTCTTTACCATAATTCATTTTAATTATCTTTTATACTTTTTACGGATTGACATTATGAATATAATATTAAATTATCATGTTACTGTTTTCTACATTGATGGTCGATCATCCTACTTCCCATTACAAACACAATAGTAACTATATTTCGTAAATCATTTCATTTTAAATGGATCAACAAAATTTCGGTAGGACTTCTTCCGTGCTCCCTGTATCGTATACAAATGCGTGTACATAGGGAACAAAAAGGAAGTGCTGACAAAATTTACGAACTGTTTAAAATGAAATAATTTATAAAATGTAATTAATTTATTGTGTTTGTAACTTTTCCAATACAGGGACAAATCCGATAAATATTATGTCAGATGAATATAGATGTCAGTTCTTTGACAAAAACGAATATCCATGCAACGATCATATACAATACTTGTCATACGAGGCCAAAACTCTCTAAGGGATTTATAAAAAATAAAGAACTAATTATCATGTTCGACAATTTAAAAAACATATAAACTAGATCATGCACATCTACCCTAATTAACCCAAGCTAGGTCTAATGCGTATATGCACTAATTAATCAACGTATATACACTAACATACACTAAACAAATTAATGTTTTTGAAATTTAGATGATAATAAATGTAATTAGCATTCAATGAGGTATAGTAAACAATCAATATGGTATTATAAAAAAAATAGAATAACAAATTAACCCTAATTCAAAAAATCAAAATTAATTAAGATTTAGGAATTAAACTGATTTTAGATTAATAAAGGACCTTGGCTTATCGATAGTGGAGAATGTGGAAGTTGGAGATGATCGAAGAGGTGCAGGGGCTAGCTGATAACGGGGAGAAAGTGATGGAGTTAGGGATTTGGTGAATTGGGAGGAAGGGGATAATGAATCAGGTCTCGGTTATTATGATAAATACATATTTTGATTTACTTTAAATGGTTTTAAATGAATAAATTCAAAACTTATTTTGATTTACCTTAAACAATTTAAGATAATTACATATATTGAATAATAACATTTGTAGTTATACATATATACATATATCAATATATATATATATATATATATATAAATTAATTAACCTTTAATAATTAATTAATTATTAAATAATGTTTAAAAAATTTAAATTTAATTTCAAAAAAATTTTGAAAAATATTTTATTACTTCTATAAAACTATATTTAAATTTTCAATTCAATATATATTTTAAATTTTCAAATTAAATTTCAGAAATTAGTCTAAGGCCTTAATTAATTTAGGCCTTTACAATTGGGCCAACCTTTCGGACTTACACCACCTATTTGGCCAGTCTAGTAGCCAGTGAAATACTAGCTTATTCAATCCCAAAACTAACACTACTATTTGAGTCACCCATCGTGTGACGCCCCACCTCTATACCCACGCTAGCCAAGGACACTACAGGGTAATGCCGTCAACTAACGCGGAGAATAAGGCTGGATAGGAGCGACCATCTATAGCCTTGCTTTAACTGTCTATTGAGTACATCAACAATAACCATACACGGCAGATCGACATATCCAATGAATACTTAAAACAAAACCATAGGTGGTTGGAGGATCTACTAGAACAGAATATAATAACTCAAATGTGATATACATCACAGAACAGTAAATCATCATATACACATATACAGATACATAACAGAGTATAAAAACCGATACATATCAAGTGGTATATTAAACCACAATATACAGACAAGTCCAAAAGAATACATATCAGAGTTACAACAAAATAGGACTACACAAAAGCTATAACAAAAAGGAGCTAGCGGAGCAGTCCATGCGGAAGCAAAATAGGCTAAGTCCAAATGCACCTAACCTGAAACATCTCGGTCTGACCCGAGTATAAAATACACGGGTCAGTCTAGCTAAACAAATCAGTTAGATAAACTGAACAACAATAAACCTGCAAGGTCATAAAGTATAACAAATATCTCTAAAAGAGATATAACAATCATTTAACAAAAGATGAATCATAACAAGACAAGCCTCGTATCATCGGCAACACCAATAAACAAAGGGTATGAATATCCCTAATCAAGCCAAAAAGGCAAATATCAAATACCAATGAAGGTACACAAGTTCTGCAAGGTAACCGCTATATATCGTGCGGCTTGAAAAGACCAACACCGAAGGGAGATACCTAGGGAATATACATATCAATGAAACAACAGAAAATTTTGCACGTGCTAAGTACTGTATAAACAAGGATCCATGAGCCCGAAGACTCCAAACCCAATATCACTCAAGCGGTGGCGAATGACCAACTCCGAAAGCGATACAATAGGGCAACAAACCCGAAGGCACAAACCCGAAGGTATAAACCCGAAGGCAACATACCCGAAGGCAACATACCAGAAGGCAACAAACCTGAAGGAGACAGTCCGAAGACACTATCCCAAAGGCAACAAACCGTAGTGGTGAAGGTCCGGAGGCACAGTACTGGACACCACTAACTGGCAGAATGTGTAGCTCTCGAAAAGGAACCCGAAAAGTATTAACGTGAGTCACATAACCACACGTTCACACTAAACGGTTTACTATCCGATAGTCAATTTCACACTCGAAGCAGAACAATGTTTACCTCATCTCATCAGTAAACCAGATTAAAGGTCAAAACAATCAATCGAATAGGTCGGGGATTAATTAGAAAGATAAACGCACGGATTCATGGTCTGTGTTTTACCTAACCATTTAATCTCCTTTCCACTTCGTTCGAAATGCAAAATTGTGTGTGTGTTTTAAATAGAATTTTATAAATTGGAGAAGCGAGCTTTTACTACGATCTGAAGAGATCATTTATAAAACCCGTGAATGAAACTAAAGAGAAATCATCAAAGTCAAAATGCAGTAATAACTGATTGGAGATCACATGAATCGATCAAAGTTGGAATCACAAACAAATAGGCATAATAGGCAAATAGAAGCAGGTCAGTCGACTGGTTCACTGAGATCAGTCGACTGATCCAGAAACATAAAAATCACATTTTCTGTAATCAGTCAACTGGTTTGTGTTACTGAACGAAGTCCAGCATAAACAAAATCAACATTTTTAAAATGCACAAATATGCTATGCAATGAATATCAAGTGTACAACTACAAGATCAGGGAAGCAACCAGAATGGAGCAGAGATAAGTCAATGCAGACTCGAGCATACAAACAAAAGACTACAAGTTCGCGTCCAGACACAACAAAGAAAATGTCAAGTCACGTTCATGTTAAATTCGACCAGAGAAGATGGCCAGAGACGAAGACTACGAGATGGACGAAATCAATTTCAAAAATCAAGTGCATATCATTATTCTTTGAAATAGTCAAAGTCAGAAACAATCAAGTCGTGGTCATCACGAAAATGAATTAAAGCCGTGACCACCAAGCAATGAATATACAGGAATTGAAAAGGTCAGAAAACATCTCAATCATCGAAACAAAATCAAGTGGCCGAGGTGAATAATATGACAAATTCAAATAGAGAATATACGACGCAAATCTAGGGTTACAAACCCTATATAATCAAATTCACATCATCGGCAATAGGTATGGAGTTCAATCAAGCATGACAGAACAACATAAACGAAAATCACATACCGAATTGAAGTCGAACTCCATCAACTCGAAGTAGCCAGAGAGAGAGCAACGAGAAATCAATCGAGCAAGGCAATTCTCGAACAACCACAGATTCGATCGAAGCAATAACGGCTCTTCGAAAGCCCTAATCTGAATCAAGAACGAAAGCCCCAATTTTGCAAGAGGAACGACCGGCATTATTCTCAAGCAAAAAAAAAGGAACCAGGCCGATAAAATAAAAAGGAGAAAAGGGGGACGCAAACTTTTAATTAGTGGGCCGATTCTAATAATATTTTTTGGGCTTAGTTGTTTTAAATTAGGGTTATTCTGTTTTAAATTGTTTTAATTGTATTTTCTTTTTAAACCGTTTTATTTTTCTAGTCGTGTGACTAGGGGACAAGCTACGTGGCGTAGCTTGAGAATTCGCAACTCAGTGGCTGAGTTATGGCAGGGTTTTGAGCGTAGAGTTAGATTAGTCAATAGCGGGTATAGCGAGTTTACGTGTGTAAGCGAGGGACTATCTAATTTCTAGTAGAAACCTTGGGGGCAGCACGTAGGCAGGGTTTTGCCGAAGCTGGGTAAATTCTGTGTCGTTCTATTTCTGCATTTATTATTCTGCTATTATCTGTGCTGCTATTGTTCTGTGATCTGTGTTGAAATTAATTTATAAGCTTCCGCGATTAATTTTTAATAATTTATACCATCACCCTATTCACTCCCCCCTCTAGGGTGAAATCGATCCTACAAACTGATTACAGGAAACAGAGACTTTTTGTCTCTGTTTACGGTCTTGATACGCCAATTGGCTACAGCCAGTCGACTGACTGCAGAAGGTCATTCGACAGACTGAGCCTTGAGGCTGTACCTCAGCCTATCCAAAGAAGGGAAAACTCCTCCAAAATGCAATCGAACGAGCAACGACGCTAGGGATTCGTACTAATCGACAACCCAACACTATTGGCTCTCTTATACAACTCCAAAACATGATCAAACATCAAGCTATGATTTTTTTTGACTTCAAAACACCAAAAATTGAAATGTTCACCAAATCAATTCAAACCAAAAGCAAATGCCTATGAATAAGTGTTAGGAATCCATACCCATCTTCAATGATATCAACAGAAGTAGATGTGAGTTCAAAACTCACCTTTTTAACTCAAAAACAAAGATGGGAAGCCCAATTGCAAAGAAAAGACCAACCACTCCCCACTTCAACTCTACTAGCTTCAATCTAAGATCAACACAAGTATTTCCTAAGTTAGGTTTAGGAAACTTTCTGAAATTGAAGGAGAAAGAGTTGGAGAAGATGAAGAGGAGGCTTACCTATAGCTTATTTTTGATTTTGGAGCAAGAATTCAAGTTTGCAAAGTAAACTAGGGCTTGGAATTTCTAATTCCTCTTCCTTTCCCTCATTTTCAGTTTTTTGCTTGAGTTCTAGAGTTGAGAATGAGTGAATGGAAGAAGAGGGACTGAGTTAGGGTGTGACGCCCCACCTCTATACCCACGCTAGCCAAGGACACTACGGTGTAATGCTGTCAACTAGCACGAAGAATAAGGCTGTTGAGGAGCGACCATCTGTATAATTGCTTTGTGCGAGTACCGAAATGCCAGATAAAATATAACTTGCATTCTTTTCAAGAGGAAATCCGACATACCGACACAGACTCAAAGCTACTACACAGTGGCTATAATGTCTTCGGAGACAAATATAGAAATAAACATAACACAAATCAGTCACAAATAATTCATATCACAAAGGAGGAAATAGACGTGAATATATATAACACATAAAAGTGTTCAACAGAGTAGTGGTCTAAAAGATCCACAATGACACAAAAGAATAGCAATGTGTGCTATACAAAAGAATAAGTACACAACTATGAGTCTATATCTCAAATGTATACAACCAAAAACTACTAATCTAAGTAGTTAGCCAAAAGTTAGGACAATAATCCCTGGTGAGAAGTTAAGCAGAATCACCTGTAACATCTCGGTCTGACCCGAGCATTATTTAATAAGAAAATAATAAACGGATCAGTCTAGCTATAAATGTCAGATGAAATGATATAGAATAAAAGATATGGCATAAGCGTATAATAACCATAATAGCATACTACTATAAATAAGTAAATGATAATCAACAAGAGATTAAACAATATCATAAGAACCTTCTCAAAGATCCAAATCCACAGAAAGGTAATGACACACGAATTCACCAATGCATAAAAATTGATAAAACTTATCAATGAAAATCACGAAAATTGGTGAAGCGCAAATTCCAGAAATCAACACACGAAATCCAGAAATCAAAAAAGGGGGAAAGGCCTATCACAAACGGGAGCATAAAGCTCACCAACACGTGTATCACAAATGGGACGCTAATTCCATGGTTGCTAACCATCACCAATTGAGCCGAAGCTCCATAAACGGCCCCAAGACCATGGGTTGCTACCCCACCAATTTGAGTCGAAACTCCACAAAATGGGGTTTAGTCTCCCTCGCAGACAAAGAGACATCACACATTGCTAGTCTAAATCACAAAAATGATCGTCGTTGATCATCAAGAAAGTGTCAATTACACTAAGCTAGTAAATATATGAATTTAGCTTCATGTCCCATAACCGCTAGCTTAACTTAAATATTTACGAACAAACTGTAGATCTTCACTAGGAAATTGTCACAAAAAGGCTCAATCGAACAAGTCCAAGAATTAACCGACGAAGCAAACGCAAGCATTTCATACCACTTGTTTTTCTAAGCCGTTTAATTTGATTTCTCATCCGAGTGAAGTAAAGGCTTTTATATACTAATAGATTGGAAAACGGTTTAAGAAAAGAGCTTAGTAATAAAATAGTTTTGAAATCGCTTTGATGAAAGAATTTTGATATTTACTACTAGTATTGAAACCTTTATATTTTTAAAGCGACAAATCACAAAAATGATTGAAAACAATCAATCATCGAAATTCACATCCAAAGACGTGAATAAAATCCAAAGAAATCGATATCAAATCCATCAAACGGATATTTCGAAAATTCCCAAAGAAAATGTCATCAAAGTCGATAATAAATGATAACAACAAAAGGGAAACAACACGAATCGATTAAAGTTGGAAATTCAACAAAATAGGCAATATAGGCAAAATTGGCAAATGGGAGCGGGTCGGTCAACCGGACTCCCTACGGTTGACCGAACCAAGGATGGAAGTGCTCGGGTAGCAGGTCGGTCGACCGGATCCTGAGCTCGGTCGACCGAAGCCTGTAACCTGCACTACCAAACCAGAGGCAGGAAGTGCTCGAGGTAGCAGGTCGGTCGACCGGACCCTGAGCTCGGTCGACCGGTGCCTGTTGCCAGCACTCCCATGTCTATCCAATGAATGCCAATCCCTTACGAATTGCAATCGGTCAAGCAACGACACTAAGGATTTATGCCAACGACTATCCGGCTATATAATCTCTTCGATTCTTCACCAAAAACATGATCAAAGCATCAAAGTTAGGATTTTTAAAGAATTGAACTCAAAACACTAAAAATTGGAATATTCACCAAATCAATCCAAACCAAAAGCAATTGCAAAAGAATAAGTGTTAGAAATTCATACCTAACAATCGAAGTTAGTTATAGACTAAGATGTGAAATAAAAATCTCACCTTTTTAGAAAAACAATAAAGAAGAAGCTAGAAAACAAAGGAGGATCAACCACTCTTCAATCCCAAATGAAGGAGCTTGAATCTAAGCTTAAAAGAGAAACATTTCCTAAGTTAGGTTTAGGAAATTTCTAAAATTGATAAGAGAATGAGTTGGAGAAGAAGAAGAGAGGCTTACCAAAGTTTCTTCTATTAGTTTGGAGCTAGAGCTTGATTTGCAAAAGAAAACTAGGGCTTGAGTTTTAATTTCCCATTCCACTCTCCATTGATGTAAAAGCTTGAGTATAAGGAAAATAGAAAGGAAGTAAATGAAGAGGAGAGGGTTGGGACTGAGTTAATAAGTGGGGTTAAGGGGCTCAGCCCAAACCAAAGCTCTAAGTGAGAAAGTAGCAAAATTCCACAAACTCCAAACATATCAAAGTTTATACTTAAAAAGATCGCAAACGGCGTTTTGAACTCAATGGTGGTAGTCCCGAGTCCTAATTCGACCGTATGCAAAAAGTAGCTTTTCGTACTATAATCCGACTAACGATGAAATTTTTAAATAAAATATTTAAATATTCAATCGTAAAATATGCGGGTTGTTACATAGGGTGTTAAGTTAGCTAGTGGACTGAACCCAAACCCAAAACCCAATTAGAAAAGGTAGCAAAACTCGACTTACTCCTAACATATCAAAGTTTATACTCAAAAAGATCGCAAACGCCAATTTGGACTCAATGGAAGTGGTTTCGAGCTCCAATTCGGCCGTTTGTAAAAAGTAACATTTCAGACCTAAATCCGACTAACGACGCTATATTTAAATAAAACATTTAAATATATAATCGTTAAATATGCGGGTTGTTATACATTGTATAAGTAGATTTTATTAATTAACCATAAAGTAGCTAATTATACATAGGCTATCTGGGATCTAATACCGTTGTTGGAAATAGGTCAGTCTGGAGTGGATAAAATTGGTGGATTTTAAAAAAAAATACTGATTTAGATCATTGTAGCTATATGGAGTCTAAGTAATGTTGTTAGTTTGATTTATTGAATACGTCAATATATTCTCATGTATACATCGATATCATGAATTAGTAATGTGATTTAGTTTATTAATATAAATAGTGTTGATATTGACATACACATTCTATGATCTAATTTATTAATTATCTATAAGTTTAATCTAATTCATTTAAATAATTCCAAATTTATTAAAATTTTCGATTTAATTAAGTAATGTGATTTAATTAATTTAACGTTTATATAGTTTTGAGTATACCAATATATACTCATGTAAATAAAATGTGCATGTGCAACATAGCAGTGGGTGCATAGTTAATGTATATGTATATAGATGTTGGAAGTTGAATCTATAAAGTATACATTCGTCATTTATATATGCATCAGTTGTCTTAAAATATTGTTGTGTGTGTTTATATATACACACCTATGTATGTATGTATGTAATGTCAAAAAATAAATTATTTAAAAGTGAAATATTAAAGTATTTACATTAATTTTGACTAAGCCAATATAATTTGAATTCAAAATTTTACATTTAAAATATTTAAACCAGTACTTGGTAAAACAATTTTAAAATCAAATATGGATTTATAAAAATCAATCAAAATATCCTTAGTTAATTTACATAAATTTATTTATATACAAAACTAAAATTGTAATAAAAGAAAAAAAATTATTTAAAGTTACACAAATAATTCAATTTATGTATTTTCTCATAAAATGAATAATGGAATTATACATATACACATATATAATTCCTTTATTATATACTTTATATTGGTTACTTAATTAATTATATCACAATATACAAATATATAATAGAAATCAAATATTTTTATAAATAAGACTGATTATAGAGTTAGTACATATAACAAATTACATAATTGCCCATATGGACATACCCTGATTCTCTCAGCTACTACTCTACTTCGACTAGGTATCATGACAGCATACCATATATGGGTATTGAGACTAAAGGTGTACGGTGGTCATCACAATGATGATATAATTAACACAAATTTTGATCTTCTTCACTGTGCAATGGACTAGATGAATTCAAGCTAAAAGATATTTCACTCAGCCTTTGATCATCTTCAAACACACATTATCTAAATTTGATGTTTGAGTGAACTGTCTGAATGGTGAAGACATTTTCCGTATTGAATTTGGCATAACATTAAATGGATTTGATAAAAAAATGTAGTGTAAATTATGATGTATTTGAAGATTGAAAGTAGGTTATGTATGAATGTTTGAAAGAAAAGATCCATTGGAATGGGAAATGAGCTATTTTATAGTCGTTGATGTTTGGACGTCTATTTAACAAGCCTTTGGAATTTAGACATTTAACATCCAATGCCTATTTAATAGGCGCTTGAAACCAAATGTCTATTAAACAAGTGCTTGGGACATTCATGGTAATATTCGTTGTTAGAGAACACAATGCTATGATTGGTGAATATCTAGGTTGAGTTGCAACCATTTACTTAGCACAACTCTTAAAATGGTTGTTCCTTAAGACCCCAAATTTGAAGACCATATGTCTAAATGATTCATTACCATCACATGACAGTTGAAAACCTTTTAAATTGCTACTTCTAAGTTTCAAGTTTAAGGGCTTGTTGTAATGATGTTGTGATTATATGACGATTTTGAATGTCCTTTAAGAAAAAAATATACTTCTATGTTTCATGTTAAACAACTTGTTTTAACAAGGCCGTTATGATTAAATTGTGGTCCTAAATGCCTCTTAGTTGAAAAAGCTTATTGTTTTAAGTTTCACATTGAAGTCCATCTTTTAATGAGTTCATGATCATTACATGGGAGTTTAACACCTTTTAAAGAAGGACAAATTTTCAAAAGAGACTGGTTTTTAAAAGTATTGGCATAAATAGGCTACAGTAAAAACTACTTGCAATTGTAGGCTAGTTTTGGCCAGCTCAATGATGAGCTGTTCATTTGAAAAAAAATACGGGGCGCATTTGTGAAATGCGCCCCTTATAATTTACACTGGTGCATCTGTCAAATGCGCTAGTGTAAATTTTTCAACCTAACACAAACTGCAATCAGTAGTTACTCATTTCTCTTACAACGTATTCGAGTTAGAAAGCCCAATTTCATAACTTTCTTCCATTCACCTCAAAATTCATCAAAATCTTCTCAAAATCTCAAAATATACAAGGATTCCTAGTCGGAATACTTCTATCAGCTATTTGGCATCAATTTGAAGGTATAAATCTTGTTCAAACTCAAACCCTAACTCAACTTGTAGGTATTTTCATATTCTACTTTTCACATATCTACTCTCTCATGTTTATGCTTTATTATGACATTAGTGTTTGTTAGTAATTGATTGTTCTACTTCTTTTAGAAGTATGTCGGATTTCATCCAATTATTTGCTACTTTGATGGAAAATTGACTATGAAAAAAAAATATTACACCGGTATATGTTGGTGGTAAACAAAAGGGTTCAAAAGTTAAAAAATTTTGCTCCTATCATGAACTAAAAGAAACGTTGTATAGGGTTACAAAAATTGATTCATAAAAGTATGATGTAAAACTAGTAAGTAAGTGGGTAACAGATTCTGGATCTTCTGCTATCGACGTAAATGATGATGAAAATTTCGATGCTATGTTTTCCGTTAATATGAAAGTGATTGAATTATTTGTAATAAAAGATGAGTTGAGACATTTTGAAGAGGCAATTACTACTAATTTGAACCAATATTCTATTCAAATTCTTGGTACTATTCCGAGTTATTCTTATTAAAGCAATCCAAGTCCAGTATTTCCTACTTGTGTGAATACAAAGTAAGTAATTTGTTAAAGTATTTACATTTGAGTAGTTGAAATTTATAGTGTTTTGATCTCATACTCTTTTTTTCACAGTTTTATGGTGGTGTTTCAATCTCTATACTGGCAAATGATCAATTTTTACACTCCGTACCTTCAAAAGCTAAAGACGTTAACAATGATGATGGAGGCCGTAGTTCACCGCATATAGATAAGCATGCAAATTGCTTCAATGGATAATGATATGTCATAGATGGATAATATGGAAGTTAATAATGAAGCTCTAGAGTTTGAAATTGATCATGGGAAAGAAAATGAAAATAATGAAGCATCTTTGGTGGAAGAAGATTATGACGATAACGATGAACATATGGAATTTAAGATGCCATTGACAGATGATTTATGTAGTGCAAAAATTACGGCGGCATCATTGATTGAAAATGTTACTCCTATTAGAGACGTATTTACCTCAGAATGTATTGATTTTGATTTTCAAGTGGGAATGCAATTTCAAACAAAGGAAATACTTATCCAACAGTTAAGTGAGCGGTCCGTCAAGAGTTCCGTTTCTTTTAAACCCATAAAATCCCGTAAAATAGAATACACCATGATTTATAATGTTGATAAAAATTGCCATTGGAGAATACATTCAATTGTCCCTAAAAAATCATTGATGGCGTGGTGGGAAATTAGAAAATATGATGGCAATCATACTTTTGTTAATCCGATTATTAATTCAAATCATAAACAAGCTACAAGCAGATTTATCGCTAATAAAATACTTGCTTTTGTGAAATCGAATTTGAATACCACTCCTTATGCGATACAAGTTCTAATGTTAGAAACTTTTTTATCAAAATCAGCTACTTCAAGGCGTATAGAGCATTCCGTAAAGCACTTAAGAGAGTTTTTGAAGATTGGTAAAAAATCATATGCTGAGTTATAACAATATTTAGCTACTATTAAAAACATAGTCTGAAAACAATTTTTAAAGTTGATATCGAAAGAATCACCAATGGTAATGTCTTTCTAAGAGTGCAGTTTGGGCATTCAGTGCATCTATTGAGGGTTTGCATATTGTCGACCGTTGATTTGCATTGATGGCACTCATCTATACGACAAATATCAAGGTACGTTGCTAGTCGCAACTGGAGTAGATGCAATTGATGGTATATTTCCATTAGCATATGCAATCGTAGGCTCTGAATCAAAAGATAGTTGGTATTGGTTTCTTAGATGCATGTACTCCTACATACATAGTGTTCACAATAGGTGTTTAACTTTCATATCAATTGAATGAAAGGTATTCCGAAAGTATTAGATAATTGTCCAGAAGAACACCATCGTTGCTTTTGTGCTAGACATCTCAAAGCTAACTTCCAAGTTGCTGGATTTACTCAAAAAAATTTATAGACTTGTTCTATTCATGTGCTAGTTCTTCAGATGATTTGCAGTACAAGGAGTTAAGGGGATACTTGAAAACTATTGCTCCACATGCATATGCATGGATTGAACAGAGTTTACGAGGTGTAGAGGAAAATTGGGCTCTATGCAAGGATAATGGTGGAAGATTATGATGATGACAACAAATGTTTCGAATGTTTTAATGGAGTTCTAAGAGTGCTCGAGCTTTGCCAGCTAAGTCGTTAGTAGCAAGAACGGTTTATCGTTTAAATAACCATTTCATGAAACATCGTTCTGATGCCGAGGGATATGAAACGCAAATGAGTCCAGAAGTTGAAACTGATTTAGCCAATAGAGCAAAACAAGCAAGATATTATGGAATTGTTAGATTCAATCAAACCTAATGGCAAGTGAATGATTAATTTGGAAGAGCATTTATAGTGACACTCCAAGTTTTCAATGTGGTTTTCAGTCGAAAATTATAAAGCAAGTTACGCTCTAAGTTTTCATCATATTTTAGATAGTAGATAGGATGCATATCATGGTCCAACCATATTGCCACCGCCTACAAAAGGAAGACAGGACGTCCACGATCAATAAGAATCAAAGGCATGATGGATAAAATAGGAGGAAGTAAACAAAATACTTGTAGCAAATGTGGTCAAAAAGGGCATAAAACATCAACTTGTCCGTCAAAAACTTTTTCTTTTGATTTATTTTAGCTTCTTGTGTCGAAGTAATGTGTCATTGGTATGTTGTATCGTAAGTGAACGATTTGGACGTATTTTGTATTTGATATTTCGTTTGGATGTTTTTCTTGAATTTGTATGTTTTTTGTTAGCTTCTTGTACCAAGATATCTCGTTTGGATGATTTGAACAATTTGTATGTTGTATGTTAGCTTCTTGTGCTAAGATATTTTGTTTGTATATATTGAATTATCTCAAGTAGTAGAAAGTAGTAGCAGCAGATCTCTATTTGGTGGCAGAATTATCAGGGCGCATTTGGCAAGTGCATCAATGTAAATTTGTGAAGGCGCACTTTTGAAATGCGCCTCGTGTTGTATATATACAAAGCCAGACAGCCTTATTTCCTCACTTCGCTCTATTCCATCCTTTCACTCAAAATCCCTAAAACCTCAAATTCTCTAAATTCACAACCACAACTTCAGTTGCATTTATTTCTTTGTCAAATCTGCTAGAAAATGGAAGGATTATCATCATCTTCTAAAATTAGAGGTATAATATTCATTGGAATTTAGTTTGTATATTGGAATTTAGTTTTTTCAAAATATGGTATTTGTCACAAGAATTTGCTCAAATTAGAAGTATACACCTTTTTTACAAGTAATTTGTTCAAATATAGGAATTTAGCTTGTACATAGACTTGATGAATTGAATTAAAGTCTCAAAAATTGTTCAAATTTAGTTGGTCATTGACCACATTTAGTTTGTTTGAGTATAATCTTCATTGGAATATAATTTGTTCAAATTTAGTTTGTTATAAGTATTGGAGTTATTGTTCAAGTCTTAAAAATACTTGTAACAAATTCTAAACATATTTTCAAAAATTCTAAATACTCGTTCAAGTCTCAAAAATACTTGTTCAAGTCTCATGCAATTTAATTGTCAAAATTTGTATTCAATTGCACGATATTCACACTTGGAAATTTTTTCCTTATAGAGTTGGCACCCAGTCTCGTGAATGCAAGTGTTTTATAACTTCAAAGTGAGAATCGAAGCAATAATAGGAACTTGATGCACTGTGCTTACATTAGAATGTTTTTATTTGGTTACTAATTCCACCTTTTTTTCCTTTTGTTCGTTTTTGAACATGTAGAGTGATGAGTCACTTGAGTGTCATTATCATTCAAGAAAATTAAAATTCATCAAGTCTAATACTCCAAGAGTTCAACTTGCATTACAAAGAGTGGGATTTAGGGAATATCTAGTTTGGGCTTTTTCAAAATATATCATGCGCTAGTTACTTCATTGGTAGATAGATGGAGACTTGAGACTTCAACTTTCCATTTTCCTACTGGTGAAATTACCATCACATTAGCAGATGTTAGTTGTCTTCTAGGTGTTACAGTAGAAGGAAATCCTGTTATTATTAAATAGCTAAGTAATTATGAAGATATTTGTCAAGAGTGTTTAGATGTGGTTCCACCTCGAAGTGAGATAAGAGGTGCAACGGTTAAGTTGACATGGCTTCGCTATATATTTGCAGATGAGCCATCACTGGATACTTTAGATATAGAAATTGAATATCATGCGACTGTTATTCTACATTTGATATCTTGTCGTCTATTTCCCGACCATTCTAAAGGACGACTAAACCTTTTTTGGTTATTTTTTTTGCGAAATTTGGATGAGTGTGCACGATTCTTGGGGTAGTGCTATATTGGCAACATTATATAATGAGTTAACAAATGTTGCACTCATGAAATCCAAATCAATATCTGCTTGTCTCTCGCTTTTACTGGTATAATATGAATAGGTATATTTTTATACACTCAAATATAATATTTAATTCTAATGAATTCAACTTTTTGATTGATTTTACAGCTTTGGGCATGGACACATCTTCCCATTGGTCATCCAAATGTGACTTCATCCATGCAGAACGACATGACATTGCCATATAGTGCAAGATAGTTAATTTCCAACCACATTTACATGTGTATTTTTTTGTACTAATAAAACTCTAATTGTATAACTATTTATATAGGAGGTTTGGTTCAAGGAGTTGAGTTGAGTCTCCAAAGCAAGTGGCCACTTACTATCGTGACCAGCTCGGCATGTTAACAGATGAAGCTGTTATATGGAATCTGTACACAAAGGATGTGCTAGTCGATCTTCCACAGATATGTCTAAGTGATATGCATAGTTGGCTTTATAAGACACCTATCATATGCATGTGAGATGTAGAGATGTATAATCCTGGTCGAGTGGTGCGGCAGTTTGGTCTTCATCAACAAATACTTGATCCATAGGAACCAAAGTTGGATTTGGAGTTTGCTATCATCCAGTGGAGCGATAAACATAACCGTATCGTACACCAAAAGTTTCCTACCATTCCTATTTCAAAATACATGACTCGGTATTGGTCGATTACTCGAAGATTCATTGTTGCATATCAGACTTCTCACGAACGAGCATACACCGCTCGTGCACCACTTGAGTGAGATGTGGTAAATCTTCACATTATCGTGATATTTTTAGTTCGTTGGGTTGAATTGTTCGTTGGGTTGAATTGTTCATTCACTTGAATTATGTTTCTAATTTTTAATAAATAACTACAACTTCTCGGTCGATGTATTAGAGACGGTGGGAAGAGTGTTGGATGATATCGGACATGGTAGAGTACCCGAATGAGAAGTCCAACCATGGTATCTTGATTTGAAGAAACGTATTAACACGTTCCTTTTTAGAAATCGATTAACACTTCCAAGCTCTTCCGAACAAGCTATGCGGACAAGAGAGCAAAAAACTAAAAGAAGGCAGGATACACACCAATTGCAACCCGCTGAACCTCCTCAACCCCCACCTACTTAAGACGATCCAACTCAACAATGAGTATTCATATTTTTAGTTTACTATTAGTTTGCTTTTGTAATCGAATTATAAGTTCTGCTTCAATTTGAATATAATCGAATTTTAATTATGTTATGCTTGAATTTATTTAATGGTAGTTTTATTTGTTGGATTTTATGTAGATAAACGTTTGCTATTATTTAAGATTATGCATTTGAATTTTGCGTATTTAGATTTAGATTGTTTGGTGAAGGTTGCTGTCCAAGTTTGGACCTGAGATTTACACTGGTGCATTTGGCAGATGCACCAGTGTAAATGGTAAGGGGTGCATTTCACAAATGCGTCCTTTTTTTTAAAAAAAAGGTCAGCTCATCGCTGAGCTGGCCAAAACTAGCCTACAATTGCAAATAGTTTTTAGAGTGGCATATTTATGCCAATATTTTAAAAACAGGTCTCTTTTGAAAATTTGTCCTTTAAAGAAATATCTTGATTTCATTCAATTTTTGATTGAACTCCTTATCCAAAGGGATATTGTTGTTCATAAGAGTCCTATCGTTTTTTAAAAAAGACGGTCTAATGTTCTTCAAAACTAGGTCATAGGTTTCTTTACCCGGCACCTTGGCCCAGCTATAAAACGAAGGTTGCAGAAGTTATAATTGAACCTAAGTGAGCATAAAGTGAAGGGTTGGTCCACTTCGAGTTATAATGGCGATTATTCTAAATCGGCCTAGATGAGTAGGGGTCGATGTGCGATGGATGATGGGTCGGTGCTTGGAGTGCGGTTCGGCTGTTATCGGTCGGTTATTCTCGATCGGCTATATGCATTAGGTCGAGTCAGCAACAATGATTTAGTCGAAGTAGGTCGGCTACAATGAAAGACTACATTGAGGTCAATCTTGATGTGGTCGACATCTTTAAGAGGTTCGGTTTGGATGGTTCGGCCTTGGCGGGTCGGCTATGGTGCACGAAGAAGAAGTGATTCGGCCATAGCTGTCAAGTCAGAAAATACGATTGGCATCCTTACTTCGGCTCAAACCATCTCTTACCCCGAATCACTCACAAGAAAATCAGAGCTCGGCCAAAGTGGGTCGGCAACCACCGTTCGGCCTTGGAGATTCGGCATATCTGGATCGGCATGGGTGGTTCGGTAGACGTGGGCCGGCATGGCTCTTTCGGTCCACCTCACCTCCAACTATGGGCCGAGCTACCTTGTTCCTGGGCTTGCACAGGGAGTCTACCCTACCTTTATCTATAAATAGAGAGGCGGAGGTACAGTTGAAGGGACCTTTTTTTTAGAACTCTAGGGAGACTCTGCCATTTTCTATACTCGCTTTTTTTCTGTTCAAACTTGTATTCAAGTTGTTTGTTTACAGATTGTATCTATACTCAAGTGATTGGAAAATTAATGAAGATCATATTCAAAATGGACGTAGGCAATTACGCCGAACCACTATAAATCTGGTGTTCTCGTTTTTTTATGTTCTTTTCGCAGTCAATTGCATTTCTTCTCTATTTAAATTTACTTTCTTCATTAATCTCTCTACATAACTCTATTCAAGGATGTTAGTGATCAATTTTGATGCTAATAGTTTCGTTCTAACAAGCATTTGTGACTTATGATAGTTCGATGGCCTTCTTAAAGGTAATGATATGATATCTTTCAAATTCAGGTCCAATTTCTTTTTGTAACGAGGCATCGTGTAGCGGTTGATTGTCATTTAGGCAAAGGTCGAACTTCTTTCAAACTCGGATCGAGACATTGTTCTATCTAGATCGCCCTCCATCCATGACAATACTCTATGTCTTTCACGCTTAGATCAACAGCTATTACATGACAAAGGTGATAAATCTGGATCATCAAACCCTAAGCAAAATGACTTTAGTCAAATTGGTTGCTTTCCACAATCGATTCAACAACAAATTCATCCCTTGAAGCAGTAACTCGAGTGATGCAAAGACAACCATCCAAAGCAATAACTTAAATACGACTGTTAAAAGAAAACATGGACAAAAAAAGTCTACAGCCCATACAGCCCGTAAATGTTCGCAGTCTAGTGGGCTGCCCACCATTATCACTTATTAATTGTTAATGAAACTTCTCATACTCAATCGAAGACAAGCATATGTTATTCAAAGCTAAAGTACAACTTGGAGATGAAGAAAGATTTAGACACAACAAATTCCGATGAAATATGAAGAATAAGTTCAACAAATGAACGTCGAGCATATTAATGTTAATATAACAAGTTCAGGACTTATAATAAAATATCTTATTTTACCGATTATTCCTTACAAAATTGCTTATTACAACACGTATACAGAAATAATTCGTCATAAATAACAAGCTCGTTCATTATGGTTTTGTTTTCATGCCCTTAAGTTCACCAAAACATTAAACCATGACTTTGTAATTTCGTCCACGGTGCGCTATACGAAATTGACTTGTGTAGCCAAGAAGGACACTTTTAGGTATGCTCTTGCACGAAAATGAGAGGGACGGGAAATGAGCATTTTAAAGGGGAATAATTTAGCTAATGAGAAATGCACTACAAGAAAGGCTTCGATTAGCGACGAAGGGGGGCGATGACTAGCGACGGCTAAAAAAAGCGGCCGTCGCTAGTCGTCGTCGCTAGCCGTCGCAAATCGGAATATACAGGTCCTGGCCGAGAGCTCGGATTTCATTCTCCTCCTTCCCCAAATTTTTCCTCCTTCCCCAACTCCGTCGTCCCCCGTCACCCCAGCCGGCGCCCAACCCTTCAAAGCCTCCAAATCACCCAAATTTGTGTCGGTATGCTCCTAATCTCTTGTTTGAATGTAAATTTGATATTTTTAGGTTTAGTTTAAACCCTAATTCAATTATGATTTGTTGTACAATTTAGATTTGTTGTTAATTTGAGTATTAGTAGTGTTGTTAAATTAGGTATTAGTAGTGTTGTATGTTGATTTGGCAGATTAATTAGTTTATTATCATGAACTTGAATTAAGTACATATTAATTATTTCATCATGATGAAGTTGAATAAATGGTTGATGTAGATAATTAGTGTTGGCGATTAACATGCTTAGTTGTTTTAGGTGAAAAAATAGTGTATATTAATGATTAACTTGGTTATTGATAAATTTACATGAAAGTATTTCATAGTTTATGAAATTGATAAATTACAAATTTAAGTTGTTAAGTAAATTTAAATTGACAAATTTTTATTTAATAATTAGTTTTTTATTGTTTTCTAATTATCTATTAGATAATTAGAATTTGTTGTTTTCTAATTATATTCATTGATAATTGTTTTACTTACCCTGTTGATTGAGCGACGGCTAGCGACGATTAGCGATTGCCATTTTGATAATTTTAGCGACGAATCGCGACGGCTAGCGACGGACAAAATGCAAAAGGTTGTATATATTGTAAAAAATAAAGTTTGTACAAAAAATTAAAAAATGTATATAAAGTAGTGAATTTGTATAATTGTTCTGTGATGGTATTGTTTTTCTATAGCAGATATGTCTGGCAGGAAACGGAGTGGAGGTGGCACGCCATCCCCATCTCCCGGTGCAGGTGGTAGTGGCACTGCACCGGACTTACGTCCGATTGCAGAAGTTGTTCCTAGAAGTGCTGGGTAAGTATCAATTTTATTTAAAGTATAAGTTTTAAAATCCACTAAACATGTATATCATAACTTTTGCAGTGGCTTTGAGGTGGAGCCATCAGATTATATTTTACAGGTTTCGAGGAAGGCTTTTCAGAGCCGGATGCATGGTTGTTGGCCTCGCTGGGACGACATCCCCCCTCATGTCAAGAACGCCATACAAGCGGATTTACTTGTAAGTAGTAGTTTGAATTTCAGCTGTAAATTAATATAATCTTTATAACTTAAAATTTACAGGCTGCAGTCCGCGTCGACCCTGATGACTTGGACATTTTTTTAAATCACTGGAACAAACGAATGAGAAAAAATTACATGGATACACTGTCCAAGGCCAAAAATTCAGGGAAAAATCCAAACTGGATGGGCGAGGGTGTATGAAATGATTTTCTTCAGCTTTGGGATAGTCCGACAGTAAAAGTAAGTAATATATGTTTGCTTTGTTATTTAAATCTAATATAAATCTCGCAAGATATATACGTGATAATTTTTCTTAATTTGTAGGAGCTATCTGCGCGAAACCGGGCAAACAGGAATAAAAATCCTACATTGCGCCGTGGTGGCTCCAAATTCTTTCAGGAGCATAAGAGAGAGCTGGTAATTAAATTTATAAACTGTGTTTACATTTTATTACAATATTTTATAATCAGATTAGCAATAATATTTATATATTTTCAGGCCGCGAGATACAACTGCGAGCCCACTATGGCCGAGCTGTTCAAGGCCACACATGCCTTGGAGAGGACCGACGAAGAGGGCAATGTTTCGTACGAGTGGACGAATGACAAATCACAATCCGTAATGGTAAATTAATTTACTGTTAATAACAATATTTTGTCTTATTGTATTTTCAAAATTTTGAAATTCGGTTTTTATCTTGTAAAACAATTGTTTGTAATCGCAGGAGAGGTACGAAGCAGAGCGGGCTCGTGTAGCACAGTCCACTGGTCGGAAAGAGCTTACGTTAGAGGAGAAGAACCATATTTGGGATGCTATTATTAACCCGCCTTCTCGGACCAGTCGACGGTATAGCTATGAAAATGTGGAGGTAAAATTTGACATATACTAATATATAAGTTTAACAATTTTAATAATATTACATATATATGCTAATATATAAATAATTATGAATTATTTTATAGGCCATGAGAATGCAGAGTGCATACAGGAGGTCGCAGCAAGAGGCGGAGATTGCTCAGTTGAGGGCGACAGTTGAAAAAATAAATGATTGGAGGAAGAGTTTCTTTGAGCAACAGCTGGATGACCGGATTGCGGCCCATTTGCAACAGCATGGGAGGATGCTTGGAGAGGACGGCAGCGATAGCGAGGAGTAGGTATATTTGTTTGCTGATTGTTTGGTATATACACATTTTGGTTGGTATGGTGTATATATATTTCAGGATATTATGTACATATATTTTGATGACTTCTAGTTGATGGATTTGGTTGGATATTATGTATATATATGTCGGGATATTATGTAGAAATTTCGGTTTACTATTTACATATTCCGATTATTGGATTTGAAAATGAGATTTGGTTGGATTTTATATTGTTTGAATGTATAGTTATGTTATATGATGGATATATGATGGTTATACTTGATGACTATAGTGTATAGTGGTTTGGTTCAGATTGGTTGAGGTGTATATGGGCTGTGCATGTGCACTGGAAATTTACCCAGATTAGCGACGGCTTGCGACGGGTAGCGACGGCCAAATTGCACAGGTTAGCGACGGCGAGCTACGACTAGCGACGACATTTAAACGTTGGAAAAATTTCCACGTGACACATTTGCAGTCGCTAGCCGTTGCTATTTTGGTGACGGAGCCATCGCTACATTATTGGGCGACGACATTTATAGCGACGGCTAAAAGCCGTCGCTAACTGTTGCCGTTCTTGTAGTGATGCATTCTTGTGTTGAGAAAGAGGTATTTGGAAGGATATTTATTGTTTTGTTATGAATAGTTATTTTTGTTATCATTTTATTCTGTTTTAAGTATGTTTGAACAATGTTGTTAAATGGTTTTAAGTAATTCTATTGTTTGTTTTAGAAGTATTGAATGCGTCGGACACTTTTCTTACACTGACTGTAGAATTTCATCGGTTGCCTCGAATGGAAATTTTAGCGGGCTGCTAGTTAGAGGAGGCGACGCAACATTAATAGAGCAAACTTTGGCTCCGAACCGACCCTTTATGTTAATCAAATAAGAATTAGGATATGCTTTACTGACGTATGTTCGTTGGCGGGTCTCACAGTAATGTGGGAAAGAAAGAAAAATCCTCTAACAGACTACCTTTGAATTTTCTTCAGTGATTTAATTAGAAAATGCTTTATTCACATGTATTGGGTTTGCTTGCTGCTAAAGTGTGGTAAACCTGGAAACCAATTGGGTAGTGAACTATGTCAGATGATAAACCACTCTGTGAACAGCAAGCTTAGCATGTCTAGAAATCTTTTCATTGATACATGTAAATCTGACAGCGAACTGTTTGAAATGATTTCAAAACATATCCACTTTCATGTAATTTTATGAAACAGTTATTAAATCTTACAGATGGAATTCGATCTCAAAACCATCAGATAGAGAATCTAAATCCATATCATCATCAAGTATTAGACATGATAAAAAAAGGATAATGCTAGTTTTGTTTAATTTGTTCCTTTTGTTTCATAATGTGGTGGGAAAGCACGACAGTGGGGTGTTAACTGAAAAGCTGAACAGGTTTAAATTTTACTGAGTTAGAATATCTATCTTGGTACGCTATTAGTCACGAGAAGAAAGCTAGTCACACTAACAAGTTTATTATTTATCTAAGTAAGATTTACTTACAGTAAGGAAGACTAGCACTGTGGTTAACACAATCATCATGTTGGCTGAACAAACATAATGCGCTGACTTGGACCACACTGTAACATAATCCAATTTGCAATGTACAATGTGGTGTAATAATTAGCAATGAGGGGCAGTTTTCTCACATCTGAATAGTAGTCAGATTGCTGCAAAGTGGAAACAGAGACAAGTTGAATAAAAAAGAATGGGAGACCAAATAAAATGAGAAGAGAGAGAGAGATGTTATCTTAGTTTTGATTGGTTGTTAGCTATACCCATCCTGTCTCCTTATCTTCCTGTGCCTCTGATCATTTGTTTCCATCTTCTCTTCCCCTCTTTCTCCTCCACTTTGAATATTCTCTGCTCCTATATTTTTTCTCTATCTTTCTCTGTCTCTTTTCCTCTCCTGTCTACCTATCTGCCTACCACCCTATCAATCTAACACCGTAGTTTTCACGATCAGACCATTAACCGAACCACGATAACTGAAGTATAAGTTTTTGATGGTTAAATTGGTTATGTCTTTAAAACCGTTGATATTTTTAATTTTTCTACACATTTGAGTATAAGATATACGCAAAAATATTAAAAGGGTATTAAAGACAAGCAATCATAGTTGAATACTTTTATAATGCAACGTACTAACAAAAGTGCAGCTATGTACAACAACCATGCATAACGATAGAACTTTAATGACGACGAACTGTTGATTAATCCGGTCATGGAAACACTGATTAATAGCCCTTATCATTTTTACTCTCTTTTCTATACTAGTTACATCGTCCCCCTGTTCATACGAGTTTGATCTTGATCTTGTCAGAAAAACAATATTTGTAGTCGGACAGTTTCTAATTTTTTACTGACATGTGGATTGTTCGACAAAGGTTGAAATCATTCATGGGTTAACAATTTTGAAAACAGTGTTAAGAGTGCAATGCATGCAACCATGGACATCCACTCATATTACCTTTCAGCATTATCCTCTCTCTACAATGATTATAGTCTTTTGTAAATAAAACTTTATCACTTCATGATACATGTTCCCCTGTAATTGTTCATCATACTGTTTGGGCTCTCGCTATTTGCTATAGATTAATTATTCGTTTTTACTTGAAAATTCCTCCGCTATATGTTTGAGTGAAGATAGAATGTTCCGTATTTAACATAATTATTTCGCATGCTTGTTCAATTGTATTAAACCCAGATATGTTAAACGTTCGTGGTTTTTTATTCGGTAGGTTATAAAAATATTAAGAACATGGCGATGTAATCAGCTAAACAAATTAATAAGAATGGCCGGCCCTGGGTACAATGAGGATAGGCTTAGGCCTCAAAATAAGGCAGGCCAGCTGTTTGTACATGTATATTACATATTTCTATATTCAGTCCAAGAACAGAGTCCAAAATGACAAATTTTCTTTTGTAACAGCAGTCCAGAGTAAAATTCACTACCACAATCGGCCTACAGCAACAGTTGCAAAATCAAGGATCGAAGAAAATGATTAGTCTTCTTTTTTTCTTTTCTAAGAAAGATATTATTACGACTTTAATCTTTGTTTTTTTTGCGCAATATCCAAACAAAGAATAAATCATGAATGTTATTATAACATTCATGATTGGTGTCTTAGGAAGTTATGTTAAATAATGATTAATTTATTAATTATTATTATTGGAACTAGGTATAAAAAGGAGCCCAAGGCCTAGTAAAAGTTGACTTCACATTCAATCTCATCAGAGCTCTAGCTAACTTCACATTCAATCTCACCTCTTCTCTTCATCTTTTAATTGCAGTGGAGGAAAAAACCGATTAAATAAATTATTCACGTGTGGTTACGTTGCTTTAAAAAGCACTCTGCTCTCTTCTGCTGCACTCTCCTCTTTTCCCAAAAGAAAAACAATTGATCGCTCTGACTCGTAAATTACCTTTGCTCACTAAATCGCTTCGCTGCAAGATGAGATCACTAGATCTGAACATAGATATATCTATGTTCAGAACTAGAACTTCGCTTTTGTTGGTGGGAGTCGTTATCAAGTTCATTGTTGTAACTAAGCCTATCAGCGGGTCGGGTTCAGTCCGAGTATCTTAAAACTCGGACCCGAACATGGTTACGTTAATCAAAACCCGAGTCTGATCAGAATTTGCAGGGTATTTCATAACCAATACATGAGCTCGGCCCACGGGCTCTTCAAGCTCGTTGGATAAAATTCGTATACCGAATTCATGATTCTTAAATTAAAATCACATTTTAAACCTGCAGTTTCTATTAAATTTATACTCAAACACTGTTAACATATAAATTGGATGGAGATGTAGTCAAGTTCGCAGCAAAAGTAAACAAAAATACATGCAGACAACAAAATAGTAAACAAATAACATAAACACTCATGTTTTAATACTATAAAAAACTAATAATCAAATCTGGCTCAAACCGGGTTAAGTTTTGATAAAACCGTACTCTATTCTAGTAGTAACCGGCACAGGTTGTAACTACCTACACCTTAGTGGTTCGAATTTTGGGTAAGTCAAAAATCTAAGTCCAACACAATGCAAATCATTGGTGTATGGTTTCTCACGAATAACAAAGTTCTATCAATGCACTACTGATATAAACTAATAGTGGAACAGTAAAGTATAATAAAATATATGATTGCTGACCGAGAGTGACACATCTAGTCTTTAGTGTCTTTGTCAGTTCGAGCATGTATAAGAAATTTTGTCCTTCCACCCTTCACACCTTTTACTAGTACATTTCCCTTTAAAGTTATCATGTGGGTTGTAATGCAATGGGTGTCAGGATAATGTTTTGTGATTGGTAAATTACACACGTTATACATAATACTAGTTTATGTCGATTGCCTTTCCATTACATGTTGTATTTATTGTTTTATGTAATCACCTTAACTCCACGTACGCGTATGATACGCTTCATCTACTCAAAGTAGTATATAAGTACCATAGTTCCCTTTGGACCAGGATACTTCCGCAATTAGTAGCCTTAACCCAGCACCTCGTTCGGATCCATCGTCAGTGCAATATCACGTCCTCGTCGTCACGCATGCCAAGGAACTCCCATAGCCTCTATTAACGGCATCACAATAGTTTAGCAATATTTTATTAGTTTTAAAATGACCTCTACAAAAGAGTTATCTACCTTGCCTCCTAGCAACAAACGTACTAACAAAAAATTATGAGGCGGTGCATGTCCAAAGTGGGATATACATTAGTAAGACGTGTAGTCCATTTAGGCATAATCCCCGTCTTTCCGCTGACCACTCTAGACCGACCTATGGAAATAGCTCCTACTCCCGTATATGGTGCCAATCTCACTATCACAGTGCTGAGTCTTGCTCACTGTCCTATTTAGATTGCCTAATGCAATCTAGAAAATAACCAATTGTTACTTAATAACCCATAAAAGATTGAAGTAGACTCTACTTGTCTTTTGACACTTCGGTCGAGGCGAACCATCCTACTTGGTATTCCCTTCACCAATACACAGATATAAAATTCTACCGGTCCAATAGTTGGATATTTCTCACGTTAGTATAATGTATACCCAACTGCTAGTAGTCCCTTGCGGTGGGTAGACTTCTGTTGTGTAACACTCTGGCCTTGTATTCCAATCCAATTTAATGACTGTATCATTTTTATTTAATCTAAGCTATTAACTAACTTTATTATTTCACATCCATCATAAATGCATATTTGAGGTTACATATGTATTCATACTTATATATTTACTAGGCCTCCAACTGCCAATAATATTTCTTTATTTTTACATGCGTTTACTCATTTTCATTAATATCAATTTAGTGCCATTTGCCTCTTACTTTTGACTTAAAAGATTTAAATATCCTTTACCGTGCGTTTCCTTTCTTTTCTATTTGTTGTTCCTTTTTTATCTCATACTATCTTTCTTTGGTTACTAACTGCATTACTTACTCATTTCAATAATTTACCTACATTTATTCGCTTATTATTTAATTTCTAACTTGTCTTTTATTGCGTATATTAGTTTTACATTACGACGGTTATTACTGTCCCTACTCACAATTTTTTGGTTTAAATACACGGATTTCTACATATTAATGCGTTGAAATTACACATTTCCAAAAGAAATTGCTACTATTACAAACTTCTATAACTTACTCTAAAGGTGATTTGTGTTACGTTTGAAATTACAAGCAATTATCATTTCATTTCCATTGAAATAGATAGTGTAAAATATGGTATAGACCGGTATTTTATACATCTCTTTCTTTTAGGCGCATTCATTGTTATTTCAGTTAATACACTTTTATGCTTAATTATAAACTGGATAATTTATTCAAATTTACATTGCAACACACTTCACTCCAATGAAGTAAAACACTACTTAAATCTCAATTCAGTTTGTCATAACTTATATTTCATGTTACATAATATATGCCAATTAAATTTTCAAATCTGGAATATCTATAAAATCTTGTTAATTTAGGGACTACGGCTTACATCCTTACTTTGCAGATTCAAGTTAATAGTTCACAAAACATGTAGGCATGGGTTTAAATTTCATTACACACATACAATTAAGCCTACAAATGAAAATAATGATATCTCGGCATCTAAGGAATAAATTTACAACGAAATAAATCTAATATTTGTATAAAAATTTATAATTTTGCGCTCACCTCTAAGATTACCAAATCTTTAGATCTAAACACTGTTATTTCTGTTTGACTCCTTTTTTTTCTTCCTAACAGAATATGCACCACAAGCATACACATACGTATTAGAAATCTAGATTTGAGAAGAGGTTTGAATTTAACATAGATTTGGAATTATAATTATAATTTACCTTGCTTCGACAATTCGATTCAATCCTATTCTTCTTCTCTATTATTCTCTACTATTCTCTACTTGTATATATGTGCAAATATAAACTATAATTTTATTTAGATTTAAGAATTTATGGAGAAAGGGAAATGGAAGAGCTTCGCCATGCTTCAGAAAATATGACAAGAAAAGTGAGGAGGTAGGACCGTATTTATAAGGGCTTAGTTGATGACAACTGTTAGATTTTAATTTATAAAATCCATGCCCATAAGCCTAGATCAAATTCACAACCGTCGCCATCCATCGGTTGATCGCTATAATGTCACTGATCGACCGCTAGTGGTAGATCGATCCCAAATAAGGTGTCGACCCGTTGGTGTATTTTGGTTAATTAATTTTCGCTAGTTCATTACATTGATATATTGCCTTATACAAATTAATCGAGACAATTTCTTTCTGTTCTAATTAACATTGATGTTACTTAAACATTAAGTAATTGTTAGCGTTGATTAATTACATTTTATTTTTCTTAATTAGATATATAATTATTTGTAACACCGTAAAATTAACAATAATTAATAAATAATTAATAATGCTCCAAAAATGAAATTTGAGCAATCGATATAATTTGTCTATGAAATTTGCGCCATTGCGTTCGTGGTGATTTTCTAAGAAGCTTTTATATTTGAAGTTTCATGATCAGAGCTCAAATGAAAAGGTTATTAACCTTTAAAGTTTAGCAAGCAGAAATAATTTAAAACCAGAAATAATATTATTAAATGTTGGACCCCATGGTAAGCCTCCATACTTTGATCGGTCGATCGTTAGCGGTCGATCGCTTATAATGCGGCAGTCACCGGTTGGGGGGCGATGGTTAGCATTTGAACCATGGCAAAACAGACCAGATTTAATTATTTTAATCTAACAGATACGATTGGTGCGAGCCCCTATAAATACTGGCTTAACCCTTCACTTCTCTTCTTATATTTTACGATCGAAGCAGCGAGGCTCTGCCATTTTCTATAACATCCCCGCACTTGGAGGCCTAAAATTAACTACTATAGATGTTGCAATCATCCATAGTTATTAATTCTCGGCGACCAAATACGGCAGTGATAGAATTGATACACAGAAACACATGAATATGAAAAAAAATTCAAACAACAAACAAAGTCAACGTCCATTTCATAATATTTCAAATTCATTACATAATCCTAGTATGCTAATCACATTCAGATAACATATAAATATTACAAAAGCGACACATGAAGATGCCCCTTGGTTGATCAGAGTATATAATAAGGCACTAAAACAAATTTGCCTTTACAGTCTAACAGATAGCGGAAATAAAAGAACTCCAACAACAAGCTTGCCTCCTGCATGTCTTCGGAAGCTTTATTCGTCTAAAAGAACACCTGAAAACCTTAACTCTCAACCTACTCAAAATCAGTTGAGTACCCAAGAGTTTAAGAGGAAAACAAAAACTTCGAGTCAGGCATAAAACTTGGTATGGTAAATAATCTATCATCTTAAACCATTTAGATATCTAGTGAGACCACGCCGCTTAGCGGAATGGGTTTTCCTCTCACTAGTATCCTAAAACATTTATAAAACCATATACTGTACTCATGCGTCGACAATGGTTAAAACATAGTATTTCAAAGCATTATGATGATATGCAAAACAAGTAAACCAAATTTGGATTACCCATCCCCATTCATTCTGACTATCTGTCTCAATTATAGTTTTCATGGGCTAACTAGGAACCTATTGACTAACTGTCAATATCTTAATCCAGATATAGTTTTCATAGACTAATCAATAACCTATTGGCTCTTGCCAATATCAAATCATAGTTTTCATGGGCTGACTATGAACCTATAGGCCCATGCCAATATCTTTTGTTATAAACATTTCTCATGGGCTTACGGTGAACCTATTGGCCCCTGCCAATATCTTTAATTAAGATTTTAACATTTCTTAAATTATATTCACTACTGGGTCAATCTAGCTGATTATTCTGCCCTTTCCCAAAATACCATTATGGGTTAATTACAACATGAATACTTATGTGAAGAAGTAATCATAACAACAAAAAATACCAATGCTTGTGGTTTAATATCCTTGAAATCATTTTTATATAAGTCATGGTTAAACCCTTTAAACTGTTAATCAAGGAAAACTTCTTCAAAACTCCATATCAAAATTCTTTATTTATTCATGCCATGGTTATTCCCTTAAATTGAGATTGAGTTTATGTTTTGAAATCTTGAAACATCTCTTTCGTAATTGCTGGATAACCTCCTTCGAAAGCAAAGAAAACCTCTTTTCAAAATACAATATAAATACCATTCTATGGTATCAAAACGTTCTTTATAACATAGCTTCAAAACAAATGAAAATACCCCTTTCGAAAGTATTGGGTTTACTCTTTAAAAAAACATCTCTTCAATCAAAGTGGTTATGTATGAAAGTATCTCTTTTGAAACCCTTATAAATTGTTAGGGGAAAAGCTGATGGCGTTGGAACCTACCATTCGAAAGCTCAAAACCTTCAAGTTAAAACTTCGAAGGGTAGCGTCAAAACCCCCTTTCGACCCCATTTCCTTCGGAACCCTCAACCCTTTTCAAATACATTTAGAAAGTTGCTTAGCTTAGGTGAAAACATAGATAACCCTGCGAAAGCATTGATGGATTCAATATACTTGGAAGGGAAAATAACGACTGGGTTTCCACTTGGTCGAAACCATTGCTTTGGAAAGCACTTGTTCAAAAACAAAGGGAACCCATTCGAAAGCTATTTATAAACTTCTTTTAAAAAAAACATTTCGACTGGGTTGAAAGCTCTAAGCAAAACAAAGAAAATACTTAACTTTTGAAAACCAAAACAGGTTTCGACCCCATCGGAAACATTCCTTTCCACACCATGGCTTCGGCCTTTCCTCCAATCCAGTACGCACCGTCTAAATGATACCTTGTGTATTGGTTTCGACTAAGTGGGTTTTGATTGAAATGGAGCGGAGGTCATTGGAGTCGAAAGGTCCTATATGAGGAAGAACTAACTTTTCCGAATTAAAGGCTGGAATTTAGCTACTTTTAGTAATTGCTTTATAACTGTTTGCCTCTTTGTAATCCTTTGATTGATTGCCTTAAAACTTTTCAAATACTTTACAATTAAACCGTCGCATTTCATTAGATCTAATCAAAGAAATCTAACATTAAGCCCTTCCATTTAATAAAACCAACATTTGCAGAAAAGCCCCTCTTTTAAAATAATTTATTTTCCCCACTAAATAAATTGGGAAAAATCCTCAAAAATAACAAAAAATCTCTTTCATCATGTAATCAAACTTTTCTTCCTGAAATACTCAAAATAAGTTTTGAACACAATTATATCATATTTTCCTTTAAAAATTCATAATAAATTTTTCATGGCTTGGAAAATTATGAAAAATTAAAACTCATCTTCATAATCATGTTTTACTTAACATAAAAAATTTCCATGGCATTTTAACATCAATAACCCTCCGTTTTACCATAACACCATGCAAATTCATATGTAAATGAACTGCATAAATCAAATAAATAATAGTTCAGTCATATCATCATTCAAAACATCATAAAAGCGAATTTAATCTTAAGTGCAAAATGTGTGGTTTTAAAACAAAATGGATATGGAATAAATTATTATTCACCTTTGATATGATAATGAATTTGGGATTTGTTGTTGACAATCCTTCCTAGCTTTGATCCTTAGTTTAGATTGAATTTTCCTCTTTTCCTCCTTGTTAATGGCCAGCTCTATTTTAATATTTGATTTGCGTTTGTGGAAAATGAGAAATTAAACGTGAATAGGCAATTACAAAGGTGTACAACTGTGTAAAATGAAGTGGCTATTTACCAATATGCCTTGGTGTAAATTAATTGCCTTATAAACTAATTTAAGCGAATCTATTTTATTATTAAGCAGGGCCTTATATATGGTTTATTCAAATCTCAATCTCCTTATCTTCACTATTCTATTTAATTTATCTAATTAAAGTTCTTGAATAATGTTATAAAAAATTAAGGATGTTACAGGCTCCCCCCTTGAAGAATTTCATTCTCGAAATTCAGTAAGGACTAAATACTAAACATAGCAATCATTTGTGATAATTCCTAAAAGACATACTGGCCTATCTGACTAGTAACTGTCTATATAAATCTGATATAGACATACCATCAAAGTAGTTCGGGATAAGTATCTTTAATCTTGTCCTATGTCTCCCAAGTACAGTCCTTCTCATTATCGCTCCATTGAACTTTCACCAACTTGACTGCCTTATTCCTTTACCTTTTCTCATCCATTGCGACAACCCAAGCTGTTTGTCTAATAAAAGTCAAATTAGGCTCTGCTATTAAGTCTTCCAACCCTATTGGAAGAATAGTAGTATCTGGATTATGCACATACTTCCAAAGATGAGAGACGTGGAATACATTATGGAGACCTGCCATACTACTTAGAAACTCTACTCTGTATACGAGCTTCCCAATCCTTTCTATAATATGGAATGGACCTACATATCTCAAGGCTAACTTCCCTTATTTTCCGAATCACACCACACCCTTCATAGGTGATACCTTAATGAAAACCTTATCTCGAATTAAGAATTCTAGGTCCTTACGCCTCTTGTTTTCATAACTCTTCTACCTGGACTGAGCTTCTTTCATCCTTCCTCGAATCAACCCAATCTTTTCTGACACCTCTCTACCCAAACTTAGACTTAAGGTTAATCTGTCTCTAATCTCAAACTAACAAATTGGTGATTTTCATGGTATGCCATACAAAACTTCAAACGACGCCATTCCTATACTAGTCTGATAACTATTATTATAGGAAAACTCAAACAAATGTGGACGATCCTCTCAAAATCCACCAAAGTCCAATACACAAGCTCTCAATATATCCTCTAGTACCTTATTGACTCTCTTTGCCTACCCATCTGTCTGAGGATGGTATGCAGTACTCATATTAAGCTTGGTACCCAATACCTCCTGTAGACTCTTTTAAAATTTACCAGTAAACAAAGTATCTCTGTTACTGACTACACTACTAGGAACTCCATGCAGACTAACTGTGTTCTTCATGACCAACAGAGCCGAAACAGGTCTTGTCCTATTTGACTTAACTGGAATAAAATGGGCACTCTTGGTCAATTTGTCCACTATGACCCATGTACTTTCATTTCGCCTATTTAACCTTGGCAGCCCGTTTATAAAATCCATAGATATCAAATCCCATTTCCAAACTGGAATCTCTAAAGGCTGAAGCAATCCACTCGGCTTCTAATGTTCGATTTTCACTTGTTGACAATTTTCACACTGCCTAACCCATAAGCCGACATCCCTCTTCATACCTTACCAATAGAAGCTCAACTTCATATCCTGATACATCTTGGTCTCTCTAGGATGAATTGTATGCTTTGACTGATAACATTCTCTAAGAAATTCCTTCCTCAAGTCCTCAACATTCGAAACACAATCTCGTCCATACTTTCTCAACCATCCTATTTGGTCAAGGCTAAAATCCTTTTGATCATCGATCTTAGTTTCAAACTCAAGCCTTTGGATCCTCTCGGCTAATGCTGGATCCTTTTTCTACTTTGAAGAAATCCTCTTAATCAACATTGGTCGGACTTTTAAGTAAGACAACATGGCGGTACTCTGACTAGAACTAACGATCGATCTTTACTATACCCTACAGTTGGCCAAAGCTTCTAAATCCTTCCACTCCGCCAACATAGCTAATACCACATTTTGATGTTTTCTGCTAAGAGCATCAGCTACCTTATTAACTTTTCCTAGTGTATACTCTATACGAAAATCGTAAGCAGCCAAAAACTCCAGCCATGTTTGCTATCTCATGTTCAACTGCTTCTGAGGGAATAAATATCGTAAAGACTTATGCGCTATAAAGCTCAAACCTCTCCCCTAAGAGATAATGTCTCCAAATCTTTAATGTAAAGATCAATACTGCCAACTCCAAATCATGAGTAGGGTATCTAACTTCATGCAGTCTAAGATTCCGTGAAGCGTAAGCAATAACTTTACCATTCTGTATCAACACTACTCCTAATCCAATTCCGCATGCATCAGTATATACCACCAGCCTTTGGTTTACGTCTGGATCTACTAACACTGGTGCATTGGTCAACAAATGCTTTAACTAAGGGAATGCTTTCTCTCATTTGTTGGACCAGAAAAATTCACCTCCTTCTGGGTTAACTAAGTCAAAGGCACCGCTATTCGCGAGAAATCCTTGACGAATCTCCACAGTAGCCAGCAAGTCCAAGAAAACTCCTAATCTCGGTCACTATTTCTTGATCTTTCAATTATTCACAGATTCGATCTTATCTAGATCGAATGATGACCCTTTCTCTAAAACACGTGACCAAGGAACTTAACTTCTTTCTTTCAAAAATGGCACTTTGGTAAACTCGCCTTCAGCTGATTTGCCTTAGCGTCTCAAGAACCACTCTAAGATGAACTTCGTGCTCCCTTTCATCCTTAGAGTATACTAAAATTTCATCTATAAGCACCAGAACAAACCTATCCAAGTACTCTCGGAAACTCGTTTCATCAAATCCATGAGGAAAGTAGGTGCATGCGTTAATCAAATGGCATCACCAACCACTCATATAAACCATACCTAGTTCGAAATGCTGTTAACGGAATACTATCCTCCCCCACTCCTAATTGATGGAAACTTGTGTCACAACCCATTTTTCCGTACCAATTTAAACCGAATTTGAACCATTCTTGTCAGCTAAATCATACGGAAAGACAGATAATGAAAGAAAGAAAGAAGGTAGAAATAGATAAAAAAAATAGAAGAAAAGAGAACAAATCAGAATCTCACAGCGAAACGAATATATTATAATATAAACAAAACTTTACATGAAACAAAAACTGTTACTTTATATAACATATACAAGTTTTACATCAGAATTATAACCATACAACTGGGACGGTTATATCCATCCTGTCCTTACAACAATAACCACACGACCAAACAAACCAAATAAAATCATCTACGAGAATACGTCTCTTGATCCAGCTCCTTCTCCTGAAGCTTCCACTCTTCCAGTTAAACCTGGAAATATGCTCGGTCTGACCCCAACATATAGGAACACCAAAGCCCGGGTCAGTCTGGTATACCAGCGTGAGAAAACATAATCAACTTGATTATTAATTTTGAAAACAAAAGCATCTCGTAAGACCACGCCACAAATAAACATGTCGGGTTTTTACCTTACGATAGCTAAAACATTTTTAAAAATATCGATGTTTTTTCGAAATGTGATATTATAATAGGGTCTATATACAAATACTTATTAAAATAACCGAAATTGTTACATTATTAAATTCCAGCTACTAGCCACAGGGTGGGTAATACAAACAAAACTCGTACAAGGTGCGTAGGGAGAATGGATTTCCAACAATGACTAGGCACTGGGGTACCACCTGTCATAATACCTGGTCTAGATCAGCATACCGAAGAGTACGCCCGCTCCCCTGCAACACAAGACCGGAACCATCCCTTACTGGACACTTCCGAATAAGATCACCCGGCGGTTGGGATCAGCAACCACACCACTAAGCTGAAATAAAAAGGAACATCTAGACAGGGATGACCTTACTCTCAAGTGAGGGCTACCCACGAATCCTTGCTGCATAACCCCTGATTTTCAGTCATTCCCGGTTGATGAGGATCGAGGCTAAGCGTTACCTTTTTAGAACATATCCCTTAGAATGCTCATCGTCCACATGACGATGTTCTGAAAGCATTCGTCCATACAAGTCCATTTCGGGTTCGAACGGAACCGAAGGCACTATTCCTACTACATCCATTTTGGAATCACCCTCAGGATTAGTAGCGAGTAGCCTTTGCACTTCACTGCTCCATCTTCGACTCCAAGCTCTTGTCTTCATCCCGAAAACGTATCGTTGGATCAAAGTGGTTTTCGGATTTCAAATCCGATCCCGGTCTCTTCGAAACAACATTCGCTATTTCCCGGTAAACTCAACCCCGGTTCTTTAGGAAATACACTGACGAAATACAAGATCGAAGTTCACCTCCTAACCGTTAGTGTACGGGTCTCCTCATTATTCATCCTAGAGAGCAAACAAGTTTATACATACGGTATAGCACCTCGATCGGTAACCGTACCATATAATTCTCGAGTCTCCTCTAGATATTTCCAAAGTCAGAATTTGTCCAATTTTGATAGTCGGTTATTTAACTATCAAAGCAATCAATCAATACAACAAAGTTATTTCCCATTTCAACCGTTAAACCTTGTACACCTTTTAAAATCAAGCGAATTACCATTTATTTAAGAAAGCTTATTTCACTTGAAATATATATAAAACCGTTTCCTTTCAAAACATACTTATAAATTTCCAAATATCATTTCAAGTTCAATAAATAAATTATTATTCATAAAAGTTATTATAATTTATTATTTAAACTACTTTTAATAAAAATTATCCGTTAAAGTGTCATTACAAAATGAGTTAATACTTGAAACAATTTAAAAATTATAACTTAAAAAGATTTTCAAATGTAGAAATAAATAACTACTTTCAATATTTCTAAATATTGATCAATCTTAAAAACATTACTAAAAATAATATTATTATATTATATTATTTTATTTTTAAAACAAAACTAGTTTCGCAAATCAATCCAAGTCGAACAAGGCTTATCAGTCCAAACGGTATTTATCAATTCTCATTTCATAATTCCCAATCACAGATATTCAAATCAATCAACTTCCATAGATCGATTCATAATATATTCTCAACATAATTAACAGGCACATAACAGATCTATGTAATAATAATATATTAGAGATTATCATTACTAGAACAATTATTCAAACATAATCAGGTCAATGGCTTATACCCTACACGGCAATTAGATTAATTATCCAGCGGAATGGTGTCCGTTCCCGCTGTCCCAATGTCATCTAGTTTAAACAATCAAAATAAATGTAACCAGTCAATTGGGATCATTTCAACAGTTTGGCCATAAGATTACTAAATAGCATTCATTCCCGATTGATAATTAGATCCTATCTAAACAAGCTTATACAATTTCACATATTAACTTCACAATGGGTCATATGACGACATAACATTCGTCGATACGAACCATTTATTCCATAACATTTTATTTATGAAATAATTATAATATAATATAACTTAAGGACTTGAATTTACTTCAAAGTATAAGTATTTATTTCCCTTTATTATTTCAATTATATTTCACTTTTTAAATTAATCATCCTTGATTAATTATTTTCTAATTACATTAAGTAATTAACTTTTAATTAATTACACAAATTAACTATTTTTAACCATTTCAGCAATTAACCTTTAATTGCTTAATTAATTACATAATCCCTTAATTAATTATAATCAATTATTTGATAATCATTTATATTGATTACTCATTCCTTAACTAATCTGTTATCCCGCTTTTCGGGCAAAAGCCGTGATACCAAAAGATTGATCAAAGACAAAAGACAGTTCGCTTCAGAGATTGATCGCACTTCACTCCGCTATGGATATCGATGAATTCTGTCCGAGTCCGGATCGGGCCACAAGTGATAGGGCATAATAAGAAAGGCCATAGAAGCCACCAATTCAAGTTTCGAGTCGATCCGAGGTCATATGCTCAAGTTATGACGGATTCAAGTTAAGGAAGATGGACGTCGCTCGGTTCGAAACCATCACTGTCGAACCCAACTAGTTCGAAACCATTTGTTTCGAACCCATAATGTTCGAAACCAACTAGTTCGAACCCAACAAAAGAACGTAAGTTCGAATCCATCAGAGTGCTCCTAACTTCGAATCCATAAGACACGCTACCGCTTCGACTCCATGTATTTCGAATCCATCAGACGTTCTCTACTTCGAATCCATGACCTAGACCTTACTTCGAATCCACCAAAGCAGCTATACTTCGACTCCATCAACTATGCGCTAGTTCGAATCCATCTTCACAAGACTACAAGCCCACCATGCGGCATCGCGCTGTCTTCGAATCCAACATGCTAAGACAACTTCGAATCGATCCAAGGTAACACATTTGGATCGATTCGAACAAACACCATCCCCATCGATTCGAAGACTCACTTCGAATCCAACCACACGCAAAAGACAGGATCGACTCGAAGAGAGGCGCCCTGGGATCGGTTCGAAGTACTCGAATCAAACAGGTCGATTCGAACGAGACCACTTCATCGATTCGAACCAACAGAAGGCCGAAGACACCAATTTCGAACCGATCATAACTCCCAATCCACTGATCCAAATCCCACGAAATTTTTACAGTAGTTCACATGCATGTTGAAGAATGTCCACACCAAATTTCGCCTCGATTGGATGCTTCTTTGATCGATTCGAAATTCATTTCGAATCGATCCCAAACTGGGCACGGACTTCGAGAACGCGGGCTTATGGGCCCCCCTCACGTGCCAGGCAACCTCCCTGAGCTTTAGGCGGGAATTTGGCCTTCCACACCTATAAATAGAGCCCCTGGTCATTCAGAAAAGGGACGGGAGAATTTGGAAAAGAAAAATAAGCCTAAACGCTGCCGGAATCACTCCATACCACCTCCTTTGCTGATAATTTCGAATTTAAGTCCATTTTCTGCTGTAATTTGCTTAAAAACACTTGTAATCTTCAAGTATTAAGGAATAAAGTGATAAAGCTTCACAGTGGACGTAGGCGCATAGCCGAACCACTCTAAATCCTTGTCTTCTGTGCAATTTACTTTTCTGTGATTTGGAGTTTTGTTAGATAGTCCTTATTTCTAATTCAAGTTCTTCATTTACTATCTCTTCAAAAACTTCCGAAGGGTGTTTGCCCAATTTTGGTGCAAACATTTTGGTGCTTTCACTGAGAAAGAAAAGGAACCAGTTCTTTCTCCTGCTCCGTGGATCTATCTTCGATACCGGATTGCATAAATCTAAGAGGGAGATCCAGACCTCAAATTCGGATTCCTTCTATTCTTTTCAGATTTGCTAAAAATCTAGGACAGGAATCCAACCTTCAGGATGGTTAGTACGAGAACCACTTCCAACGTTGGTAACCAAGAAGGTCGGGATAGGCAGAATCCCGCACAGCTACAGTCAGCCAATCAGGATGCCGCTGGGCAAACGAATCAGTCAGGTCCAGTTACAAGGCAAGAATTCCAAGCATTACTCCAGGAATTAACTCAAAGCCGACAACAGCTAACTGAGCAGCTGCGTGTCAATGCTGAATTGGCTAACCAACTAAATCGTCAAGGGCGAAGGAAATCAAAGAGGGACCATGCTCCGCATTCTTCCACGGAAAGCTCTGCCTCATCCGACTATGGCGGCAGATCTACACGCCCCAGGTTAGACGGAAGTCATGCTTCTGGTCTCCGGCAAACGTTAACTGTTGGACAAATAAGGGTTGGCCCCTCTGCTAGCTTTCATACGGGACCTTCCTCTCGAGGAGGCACTGTTCCACAGCACACTGCAGATAACCAAGCCACCGCAGTTGACACAGGAGTTGACATCTGAAATCACTCCAGTCCGAACTACCACCCACAGGAACGTGCCCCAGGATCGAATATCCCAGAAGACGTTGAGCCAAGGAGGCGAGATTCGGATCGTCGACAGCGCCCGATCCCACCTCGCACTGTGGAACCCGACCACACTTTGGCTCGACACCCGTCGAATGCGGCAATGCCTGATCTCTCAGCTATGATCCGCCAAATGGTTCGCGAAAGTCAAGGTTTAACAAATGACGATTGGGGGATCTCTCGAAGTCACACCCCGTTCACAGATGACATATTGTATGCTGAGCCTCCCCGGCGATTCAGAATGCCGACTCTGCCTGTGTATGAAGGAAACTCCGACCCTAGCCAGCATATTCTAAAGTATGAATGGTCGATGACTGCTGCCAGAGCTGATGATGCAGTGAAGTGCCGTAGTTTTCCTATTTCCTTGGGGGGGATTGCGACAATGTGGTTTACACGACTACCACCACGGTCTATCTCCTCGTTTGACCAATTGGCAACCAAATTTATCGAACAATTCCGTATGCACATCGCCAGGCCTAAAGACGTAAACACTTTATCTAGTGTCACTCAAACCCCTGGGGAGACGCTCAGGCGATACCTGGAAAGATTCAACGCCGCCTGTGCAGAAATTACTAACCCCAATGATAATTCAATCTTGATGGCTCTGACTAAGGGGATTGATCCCGACTCTGATTTTGGAAACTGGCTAGCTGGGAAACCTCCCGCGTCGTTGGATCGTTTCTATTCCAAAGCCGCCCAATTCCTGAGGCGTGAGGATGCGAAACAATCTAGGAAGCAGGATGATGCGAGGCCCAGCAATGAAGGGATTCAAAGCAATATGGCCGTTAAACAGTCAGGAGAGGGCTCAGGAAGAGTGCAGTTGAATATTCAGAACAAGCAAACCCAGCCAAGGAACGGCGATAATAGAAGTAAGAAGCAGGATCAGAATCGCGGCCCGCGACGTAGGGCGCAAATGTTTGAAAGTTATACACCGCTGAATACGACGTTAGAAAACGTATATCTACAAACCTGTAATGCAATGCAATATAAGAAGCCGACTCCGAAGCCATCATCGGAGAAACAGATCCAAACGGGGAAGTTTTGTAGATTTCACGAAAGCTATGGACACAACACCAATGATTGCAGGCATCTGCAAGACCTTATTGAGAAACTGATCAGAGAGAGGAAGCTGGATCAATTTGTGCGGGCACCGCAAGCCGGTAGTGCGGGCCCGTCAAACCAAAATCGTGCACAGAACCAAGAAAGACAAGAAGAGCCCGCTCGTACAGGCGGAAGATTGGTCATAAATACAGTCAGTGGTGGCCCTCATCCAGCAGATCGAAGTTGGAGGGAAATGGAATCATACGCCAATTCGATCAGACACGTAAGTTTTGAAAGCTGCAGTACACTTTATGAAGGAACTCCGGCTAAGCAACAGAAGACGATGACGGATGACATCGTATTTAGAAACCGAGATGCTGACAAAGTCGAAGCCCCGACCATAGACCCACTAGTCATATCCGCCCAGGTTGGTCCTGCTTGGATGAAGAGGATCCTGGTAGACAGTGGAAGCTCAGTAAACATCTTGTTCAAAAGGGCATATGATCAGATGAAAATGGAAGCCAAAGATCTAAAGCCTTGTCAATATAGGATCCACGGCTTCGATGGAAGTGCTAACATACCCACCGGAATGGTGGAATTGCCAGTAGAATTGGGAAACGGAGAACGCCGTAGAGTTCGAGTGTTACAGTTTGTTGTCCTGGACATCCATTCACCCTATAATGCCTTTTTGGGCCAACCAGCCCTTGCAGAATTTAGGGCAGCAATTGCCCCGTGGTGTTTGACTCTAAAGTTCCCAACTGACCATGGGATTGGGGTCATTCAAGGGGACCAGGCTGCCGGGAGAGCCTGTTACGTTGCTGAACTACGAGAAGCACAAAAGAGGGAAAAGGGAAAGGGCGTGGGGGAATCTCTCCACGTCCGCTTTGTCGACGATTGACAACTAGCGCCTGGGCCTCGGCCCGGGCACCACGACCAATTCCAGAAGGATCTTGACCCTCGAGACACTGAAGATAATGATGAATCCAAAGAAAGTCAGGCCTCCCCAGTCGAGCTGACAATCGATGTTCCAATTGATAACGATGACGATTCGAAGGTCTTGAAAATTGGGTCTCAGCTAAACCTGCAAGCTCAACAGGAATTGGTCGAATTTCTCTAAGCGAATCTAGACGTATTCGCCTGGACGCACTCCGATATGTGTGGAATCTCGTCGGACATCGCGAGCCACACCTTAAATATTGACCCGCGGTACATCCCGGTCAAACAAAAGAGACGCGGTATGGATCCAGAGAGATCTGCCGCCCTCAAGGAAGAAGTCGATAAATTGAAGACGAATGGGTTTATCCGAGATGCTTTGTACCCGGAATGGGTATCCAATCCTGTACTTGTCCGCAAACCAAATGGAAAATGGAGAACGTGCATCGACTACTCTGACTTAAATAAGGCTTGTCCAAAGGACAGTTTTCCACTTCCTCGAATCGATCAACTTGTGGATTCGACGGCCGGACATGAATTATTGTCTTTCATGGATGCTTACTCTGGGTACAATCAGATACCCATGCATGTGCCTGATCAAGAACATACGAGCTTCGTAACTGACATAGGACTATATTGCTACATGGTCATGCCTTTTGGTTTAAAGAATGCCGGAGCAACTTATCAACGCTTAGTCAACCGAATGTTTGCCGACCAGATCGGGAAAACCATGGAGGTCTATGTAGATGACATGTTGGTAAAATCACGGTACTCCACTGATCATGTCAAGGACTTGGAATCAATGTTCAAAGTCCTCCGGAGGTATGGGATGAAGCTAAATCCGTTAAAATGTCATTTTGGGGTTGCTTCCGGAAAGTTCCTTGGGTTCATCGTCAACGCCCGGGGAATAGAGGCCAACCCCGAAAAGATATGGGCAATCAGGAGTCTTCAAACCCCGAGGACCATGAAACAGGTTCAGAGCCTCAATGGAAAGATTGCAGCGCTGAGTAGGTTCATCTCAAGGTCAACGGATAAATGCATACCCTTTTTCGACCTAATCCGAAAAGGGAGGCGAAACTTCGAATGGACTATGGAATGTGAAAACGCATTTCAATCGCTAGTCCGGCATCTTTCCACACCACCGATTCTTTCAAAACCTGTTGATCACGAACAATTATACCTTTATCTGGCTGTATCTGAAAACGCTATTAGTGCTGCATTGGTTCGGGAGGAAGACCGAACACAGAAACCAGTTTATTATGTCAGTAAACGATTGGCCGGGGCCGAGAGAAATTATCCAAGGCTAGAAAAGTTGGCATACTGCCTAGTCATCGCCTCGAGAAAGCTCCGCCCATATTTTCAGGCTCACCCTATCATTGTGTACACCGATCAACCGCTACGACAGGTCCTCACGCGACCCGAGACATCTGGCAGGTTACTAAAGTGGAACATTGAGCTGAGTCAATTCGACATCGCATATGTTCCAAGGAGAGCCATACACGGTCAAGTCTTAGCAGATTTCATTGCCGAATTCACTGTTCCTGAAGACTTACCTGAAACTAGTGACTCACCCGAATATGTATGGAAGATGTACACTGATGGCGCATCCAACGATCGGTGTTCGGGCGCAGGGATTGTGCTTGAGACTCCCGAGGGCCGATCCATCTGCTACGCCTTAAAGTTTGATTTCCGGGCAACCAACAATGAAGCTGAATACGAAGCCTTGCTCGCCGGGTTGAAGTTGGCCCGAGACCTAAGAATTATCGCGGTAGAGATATACTGCGATTCTCAGTTGGTGGTATGCCAAGTTCGGGGTGAATATCAGGCCAAGGATCGAAGACTAGCCGCTTATCTAGCCCGGGTCCGAGAAACACTAGATCAGTTTGATTATTATGCCATTTTCTACATACCCCGAGAGCACAATCAGAAAGCTGATGCGTTGGCAAAGTCGGCAAGTACAGGCGAAAATCAACACTTGGGACTCGTCCCCGTCGAGACATTATCCTATCCAAGCATTGATCGAACGGAGAACGAATTCACATTTGAAGCTACCTCCGAGAAGGAATCATGGATGACTCCCTATCAAGATTACATTGAGCATGGCACACTACCCGAACGGCGAAGTGAAAGAAGACAGATTCTCCGAAAGGTGTCACGATTTGTCATTCAAAACGGAGTTATGTATCGAAGAGGATACTCTGTTCCTCTTCTCCGGTGTATCGCACATGACGAAATCAAGCGAGTGTTGCACGAGGTGCACGAAGGAGAATGTGGCGATCACACTGGGGGGCAAGCACTTGCCAAGAAAATACTTCGATACGGATATTATTGGCCTACCGTTAACCGCGATGCTATGGATTATGCCAAAAGATGCGATAGATGCCAGAGACACGCTCGGATCCCTAGAGCCCCGCCTTCTGAAATAACCCAAATGGTCAGTCCGTGGCCATTTGCAATGTGGGGGATGGATATAATCGGTGCATTGCCTTTAGCTAAAGGGGGTGCAAAGTACGCCATAGTTGCGGTTGATTACTTCACCAAATGGGCTGAGGCTGAGCCCCTTGCAACGATAACAACAAAAAAGGTGATCAACTTCGTGGTACGCAACATCATCTGCCGGTTTGGTCTCCCGCATACTATTATCACCGACAATGGAGCCCAATTCGACAGTGCTGAATTCAAGGACTTCTGTATGCGATTTCACATCCGTAAGAGATTCTCAGCAGTAGCGCACCCACAAGCAAATGGTCAGGTCGAGGCCGTCAATAAGGTTATCAAGTCTATATTGAAGAAAAGATTGGAGAAAGCTGGGGGCAAGTGGGTTGATGAACTACCAATGGCTCTGTGGGCGTACAGAACGACTCACAAAACTGCGACCGGACACACCCCTTTTTCTCTATCCTATGGCTCTGAAGCAGTTATTCCAGTCGAAATGGAAGTTCGCTCTCACCGTGTGACATACTACGACCCGAAAACAAACGGTATATTGCTTGCTGAATCCCTAGATCTGCTTGATGAGAAGCGAGAAGAAGCCGATGTGAGAGCAGCTGCATATCGAGGTCGAGTCGCTCGAATATACAACGCCAAGGTCCGCCCACGAACTTTTAAATCCGGCGACCTGGTACTTAAAAGAATTTACCCGGTTCCTTCACACATGAACCCAAATTGGGAAGGGCCGTATATGATTTCACAAAAGCTCAGAGATGGCACATTCAAGTTATCAACAGTTGATGGCCTCACTTTACCAAGAGCCTGGAATAGCAGAAGCCTCCGTCACTACTACATCTGACGGGCTTTATTTATCTATTTCTTATCAATTTCTTATTCAGCATTTTTGTTTTTGCATTTTGAAATTTGAATTTGTAATAAGGAAACTGATTTTGCCATGTTTCTTTCGTTTCAGCAATAAAATGCCATCTCTTCGAGCCAAAAGTTGTGATTCACTGAAAATAACACATTATATCACGTTGCACGAAGAGCTAAATTCCATCACACGGTGGGATTTATTCGAACAGGGAGTAACTGTGATACGACCTGTCGCTCATTGAGTGAGACCCGAGCTCGGGGGCAGAATACAATACCAGCATTCGCAGGGATCGATACACGATAATCCTTTTACCAACTCCAACTTCCCAGAATGTGAATTGGAGTATAAACATCCAATAAATCGTTCCCAGAGTGCGAACGGACTCCAACTTCCCAGAGTGTGAATTGGAGTATAAACATCCAACAAATCGTTTCCAGAGTGCGAACGGACTCCAACTTCCCAGAGTATGAATTGGAGTATAAACATCCAATAAATCGTTCCCAGAGTGCGAACGGACTCCGACTTCCCAGAGTATGAATTGGAGTATAAAACATCCAATAAATCGTTCCCAGAGTGCGAACGGACTCCAACTTCCCAGAGTGTGAATTGGAGTATAAACATCCAACAAATCGTTCCCATAGTGCGAACGGACTCCAACTTCCCAGAGTATGAATTGGAGTATAAACATCCAATAAATCGTTCCCAGAGTGCGAACGGACTCCGACTTCCCAGAGTATGAATTGGAGTATAAAACATCCAATAAATCGTTCCCAGAGTGCGAACGGACTCCAACTTCCCAGAGTATGAATTGGAATATAAACATCCAACAAATCGTTCCCGGAGTGCGAACGGACTCCAACTTCCCAGAGTGTGAATTGGGGTATAGACATCTAATCCAGATTCTCAAAGCGCGAACTGTGTTCCAAACATCGATAACACTCAGAATCCTGGAATGCGGAACAGATTATCGATCTCAAATCGTCATGAGACCTCAAAAGGGGGGCGTGTGCCCAAAGGCTTGCAATAAACGCAATCAGCCACCAGAATATGAGTATTATTCCCCGCAACTAAGGGGCAAAAAGCTGGGTGTTAATCACTGGCTTAAGTGATAATATAATCAGAATCCGACTCATTCATTAAGTCACGACACGAAGCTGTAAAAATACTGAGCGGATACAAAACAAACGCTACAAGGCATTTAGGTAAGAAGAAAAGAATAATTTCCCATTTCATCGGCCAACAAAAACAGGTTTGATTACATGGCAAGTAAAGATGCTTCGATTAAGTGGAGGCCGAATCCACACATACACATGGCCCAAAAAAGAACAAGAGAAAAGACAAAAGAATTGTTATCCGTAAACTCTTGACAAAGCAAAGGGCTCACTCTTTCTTCCTCCGATGCTTCTTCCTCGGAGTCGAGCCGGTAGACCCACTGCCTGGCTTCCTGCGAGACTTTTTGCCTTTCTTAGGAACGTCCTCCGGGTCTGGCATAATATCGACATCTTCCTCAGAACTGGAAGGGATGGAGATCCTTTTATGAGGGCGAACCGAAGGCATGGGAGCAGTAACAGATACATGTTCAGCGACACTCGAGACGATTACCGTGCCACCAGGAGAAATCATCATTAGAGAAGATAAGCTTGGGGGAACGGCGTCACCTCCGGGACCAACTGTCACTGTCTTGGCCATCTCGGCACTTATCTCTGCCAAAATCTCCTCCTCTCGAGACAGTTGAGCTGCGCTAGGTACGCCAGTGGTCGTCACAATCGAACTAGAAACTGGAGCAGCTCCGCTCGTCGCAAAAGAGAGGTCAGGCACGGGATCAAGAGGATGACCAAATAGCTCTTCAAACATTTGAACGTCGAATGACATCGATCCTCCCTCTCCTATGTCACCAACCATGGCGGCGGTTGAGACCGCCTCAGTGACAACAACTCCATGCGTGGGATATAAAGCCGAAGGAACAGGGAGCACGGGTGCGACACTCTCGGTCTCTAAACAACAAAAAGTAGAGCTGTCAGACCAAGAAATTCCCTCGAAAACCAATGTCTTAAGACGTAAAGAGAGTAGTCAAAATACCCGCTTTACCTTGCCTTGGAGCCTGAACAAGCTCGGGGGCGAGAGCCGTGCCCGAAGACATTTCCGGTTGGTCCGGATTGTAGGCTGGAATAGCATGCGAATCAACTACAGCAACAGCTCCGGACGAAGTCGAAATGGGGACTTCAGTATTCTCGCTATGATGCACAATGCCCGAACCTTCACAAACCTCCGTTTGATGGACTCCAAGTCTTTCTTTTTCAACGAAAACGATTGCTTCATGAAGAGTCCTCCTCTCATCCTCGCTGAGCAAACGCGACTCAAGCTCAAACTCATCTAATACCGAATCCGGACAAGACATCCTCTTGTTTTCCACCAATTTCTTCCAAGCATTGTAGAGAGGCATCGAGTAATCCCCGAGCCAGGAGAGGTTTCTATACTCCAGTACATTGGCATTATATGTGTCCAAGAGATCGTCGAATTCGGCCTCCATTTTGAACCTCTCCGCTTGGACTCTCTCCTCCACCTCCGATTCAACCTCCTTAACCCTTGCAATGGCCGCATCGCGCTCAGCTCGGAAAGATACAGCCTGCTCACACGCTTTTTGCGCAGCCACGTTCGCGTCGTCTTTTTCCTTATTCATATCAGCAAACTTAGCCTTTAGCACCTCCAGTTCCTTAATTGCCGCATCGCGCTCAGCTCGGAAAGATACAGCCTGCTCACACGCTTCCTGTGCAGCCACATTCGCGTCGTCCTTTTCTTTATTCATGTCGGCAAACTTAGCCTTTAGCTCCTCTAGTTCCCTGACTACCGCATCTCGCTCAGTTTCGACATTCTTGTATCGGTGGCCTAAGTCTTCAACTAATGTACAATGTGCCTGTTGCATTTTCGCCATCTCGACCAATGTTTCATCAACCTTCTGTAACGACTCGACTTCGGCCTTGCGGGAAGATTCCGCCTCAGATTGGAGTATGTCGACAATACGACTCTTTTGAGCCAAGTCGGCCTCTAGCTTCTCGATGACTTGGGCCCGGTCGAAGGCAGCTTTGGAAGCCTTAACGGCCGCTTTGTACCATTCTTTGTACTGAGCGAAAAAGTCCTGGGTGTAGCTGAGCGCCGTAATCGCGGCATCATCGGGAATTCTTTTAAGATTGGGGGGAAAAATACAAGCATCAAAGCAGATCTCTGGAAAATCTTTCCTCAGTTGAGCAAGCCTGGTGGCCCCTTCGCCAGAAGACTCAATAAGGGTCTCTTCCGCAGACGTGAAAGTCGCAACCCCGATTCGAGAACGATGTGGCTCAAGCCTCGAAGCCTGCGAAGATGGCTGATGTCGCAGAGGCTCGGATGTTTGGACATGACTTCGGGATTGCGGAGGAGATCGAGATGGGGAGCGATGTCTACGATCTCTGTCTGATCGTTCCTGGCTAGAGTAACCTCGATGATGATCCTTTGCGTGGTACTCCTGGCCATATTGCCTCCGGTCGCGATCGCGATCAGGGCCCCCACGCCGAGATTCATGATAGGTTGGGGGGTGATGAACTCTCCGGAGTTTGTCCAGTGTAGTCTGACGGCCAGCCATATTACCTGAAAAAGAGATGCAGTTCGGTTAAGGGCCAGGCAAATTAGATATGGCAAGTAAAGCAGTCATGTAGTGTCATGAAGGTGTATGCAAATGTGCAAAGCCTCCGACCAACCAGAAGTATCGGCTGCACTAACGGGTAAAAGCTCGCTTATGTTTAACGCTTCCCGAAGCTCAACCAACCCGGACTCGTGATAAAGAGAAACGCATTCCGGGATGGGAACGTCATCCAGACCTGCGAAAATGTTTCCTGGTTGACAAATAGCGGAGTCAGAAGAAATAATCCCAGGGATCGAGCGAGACACGATTACAGACTTCCGTCTCTTAAATTTAGGAACAACAGCCTTGCCTTTCTGCTTTTTTCCTGTTTTGGGAAAGCCAGCCGCTAGTCCGGTGTCATTAGGCGTCCTCTCATCATCGCTCATCTCTCTTATCGCTGCACCGGTTTTCTTCTTTGCCCTCGGAGCCGATTTCGCCAACCCCTTAACGACAGTACTTTGGTTCGTCTCAATTAAGCCCAGCATCCTTAAGTTATCATCAGTTAAGACCGAGTCAATGTGCCGCAAGTCACCCGGAGTCTCTTGTAAACTTCGGATGACGCTTCTGTATTGACCGCCGTCCGGCCTCGATATGATAGCTGTAATGAAAACACCTGATGTCAGTTCGAATGTCGACAATAACTATTAAAGAAGGCTTACGTATTTTACGGCACTCACGTCTGGACAGCCATCGCCTAGCGAATCCTGGGGGGCATCGGACAAAAAACCATTCATTCTTAAAGTAACTAAGTCTGGTCCAGGCTCCCGTCACAACCTGGCAGCTTCTAACTGCTTCCAGAAAGGTGAAAGACGGACTATCACCTCTACTCTTGAAATTGAATATGTGTCTAATCTCAGCTGGCTTAGGCGGACGAAAAAGGCAGTCCATGAATAAAATGAAAACACTATTCAGCAACGCGTGCCCGTTGGGGTGAAGTTGCCCGGGAGCTATTCCAATAAACGACAGCATCTCCCTGATATATTGATTAAACAGAGGAAGGGTTCCGGCCGCACAGGCATGACGATAGAAAGCAGTGTAACCCTCGGGTGGATTGTGAGGTCTATCCTCAACTCCAGGAAGCAAAACGTCATCCAGGGACAAGTTATGTTTCAAACATATCCGGCCTAACAATGCTCCAGAAATATTGGATCGGACGGAGTCTATGGGATCCTCGATAAGTAAGGCCTCCGGCAACTCGTCCGGAGCAGGATCTACCACTTCAGGAAGAATCTCTGGAATTTCTAGCGCTGGATGGAGCAAGCTCTGTAACTCTTGTTGTTCAGAACCCGAAGACGCCATAATTAACTAACTCACGAGAAGGCAGCGTCAAATACAGAGAAAACCCGTATATTCCCCGGTGTGAAGTATATGAATGTGACGTGCAGTGGAAGTGCATAACTGAAACAAATTTTACGGGATTGGAACGCGGAGTCCGAACGACAAACCCTCGGAGTCAAAAAACGAAAGCGACCGTCATCGCTGACCGTCACTTTCACGTCACTCCAATACTACTGGCCAACTCAAGTATGAATTCGTTATATGTGTTTGAATTATGGTGCCATCGACGAGCTCTCAAAAGAAGGCAGGTCAAGTCAACTTTAGTCATGCAAGGCCAAAGCTCGTCGGAATCAAGTATGCGAAAGAAATTATTAAGTTCGTTAAAATCCGATTTAAAGTTGGTCATAGTTCAGAGGATGAAACAAATCGAAGGAGTGGAAATTCCAGAAACAAGAACGCTCAAATCGATCGACTCGATTCGACACAAGTCAGATCGATGAACTCCGAGTCGGTGCGCTCCAATGCCACGTAGTTCGACTCGACGCAACCTGGAAACGGAGGAGCAGTTCGAACCCATGAAACCCCACCTGACTTCGAACCGATCGAAGACGAGCTCCTTCGAATCCATCTAGAGCGGTTCGAATCCATGGAGTTTCACCTGATTTCGAATCAATCGGAGTCGAGCCCCTTCGAATCGATGCACATATCATTGTTTCGAACCCACCAGTAGTGAGCACCTTCGAATCGATCAGAATGTCGCCGTTTCGAATCAATCACCGCAAGTCCTTTTTTCTTGTTCTCCTGCAGTCATCGATTCGAAGTTGCACGCTCAAAGCCAACTCGAATCGCTCACCCCTGGATCGATGCGAAGACAGTGAAAGACAGTACTCTGATCGACACGACTCAAATGTTTGCATTCCTCAGTTCCGTGGAGTCGACCTACGTCGTTCAAATCTCACCACTCTCCAAAATTTCCAGAAGAAGGGATGAAACAATGCCGAAAAGTTCCAATTCTATCGTTCTCAACTCGAATCGACCCCTTGGTTACCTGATTTGATTTGGTTACAAGTGGAAGCCTGAAGGAATTTGATCGATTCGTGAAAATCCCTCGTTTGATTTGGCTCTGGAAAGTCGATTCGAAGAAACAGCTAAAGCAATGGTAAAAAGTGAAAAGTGAAAATGGAGTCAGCCTCGTGTATTTATATGGATTCCAAAAAGGGATTAGTGTCACTTCAACTCCCAACGATTCGAACGACCAATTTCGAATCCATCAGAAGTTGCGACTCCATAAAAGTCTCGACTCCATAAGAAATTTCGAATCCATAAGAAATTTCGAATCCATAGAAATTTCGAATCCATCAGAAGTTGCGACTCCATAAAAGTCTCGACTCCATAAGAAATTTCGAATCCATAAGAAATTTCGAATCCATAGAAATTTCGAATCCATCAGAAGTTGCGACTCCATAAAAGTCTCGACTCCATAAGAAATTTCGAATCCATAGAAATTTCGAATCCATCAGAAGTTGCGACTCCATAGAAGTTTCGAATCCATGGAAGTTTCGAATCCATCAAAAGTTTCGAACCCATCAAAAGTTTCGAATCCATCAGAAGTTTCGAATCCATCAGAGACAACGACGATTCGAGAGCCATTAATTCATACAATCATAACTTCGAATCCATCAACAACCACTGATAAACACTCTTTGACTTGAGTCTAAAATCATTCCAGGAGAAAATCGGGACAGAATTCGGCAGCAAGCAAAAACCAACATAACTCGTGAACGCACGACGTTAACAAGGACGAAAGCTAATAAACGTGTACACGTATCGAACTAACATTCGATTTTGAACATTTACAGGGACCAAATATTCACCCGGTTGCAACAACAACAGCCAATGATCAAGCGCAATCACACACAATCAACCATATCAAGGCAAGGTTACGACAATTCTCTAATGAGTTTCAACGAACAGAAAACAATAATCTTCAGAATAACATGGCGACTATTCAAAGCACGTCATGTGCCCACAAGACGTACTTTGGGGGGCAAAATGTTATCCCGCTTTTCGGGCAAAAGCCGTGATACCAAAAGATTGATCAAAGACAAAAGACAGTTTGCTTCAGAGATTGATCGCACTTCACTCCGCTATGGATATCGATGAATTCTGTCCGAGTCCGGATCGGGCCACAAGTGATAGGGCATAACAAGAAAGGCCATAGAAGCCACCAATTCAAGTTTCGAGTCGATCCGAGGTCATATGCTCAAGTTATGACGGATTCAAGTTAAGGAAGATGGACGTCGCTCGGTTCGAAACCATCACTGTCGAACCCAACTAGTTCGAAACCATTTGTTTCGAACCCATAATGTTCGAAACCAACTAGTTCGAACCCAACAAAAGAACGTAAGTTCGAATCCATCAGAGTGCTCCTAACTTCGAATCCATAAGACACGCTACCGCTTCGACTCCATGTATTTCGAATCCATCAGACGTTCTCTACTTCGAATCCATGACCTAGACCTTACTTCGAATCCACCAAAGCAGCTATACTTCGACTCCATCAACTATGCGCTAGTTCGAATCCATCTTCACAAGACTACAAGCCCACCATGCGGCATCGCGCTGTCTTCGAATCCAACATGCTAAGACAACTTCGAATCGATCCAAGGTAACACATTTGGATCGATTCGAACAAACACCATCCCCATCGATTCGAAGACTCACTTCGAATCCAACCACACGCAAAAGACAGGATCGACTCGAAGAGAGGCGCCCTGGGATCGGTTCGAAGTACTCGAATCAAACAGGTCGATTCGAACGAGACCACTTCATCGATTCGAACCAACAGAAGGCCGAAGACACCAATTTCGAACCGATCATAACTCCCAATCCACTGATCCAAATCCCACGAAATTTTTACAGTAGTTCACATGCATGTTGAAGAATGTCCACACCAAATTTCGCCTCGATTGGATGCTTCTTTGATCGATTCGAAATTCATTTCGAATCGATCCCAAACTGGGCACGGACTTCGAGAACGCGGGCTTATGGGCCCCCCTCACGTGCCAGGCAACCTCCCTGAGCTTTAGGCGGGAATTTGGCCTTCCACACCTATAAATAGAGCCCCTGGTCATTCAGAAAAGGGACGGGAGAATTTGGAAAAGAAAAATAAGCCTAAACGCTGCCGGAATCACTCCATACCACCTCCTTTGCTGATAATTTCGAATTTAAGTCCATTTTCTGCTGTAATTTGCTTAAAAACACTTGTAATCTTCAAGTATTAAGGAATAAAGTGATAAAGCTTCACAGTGGACGTAGGCGCATAGCCGAACCACTCTAAATCCTTGTCTTCTGTGCAATTTACTTTTCTGTGATTTGGAGTTTTGTTAGATAGTCCTTATTTCTAATTCAAGTTCTTCATTTACTATCTCTTCAAAAACTTCCGAAGGGTGTTTGCCCAATTTTGGTGCAAACATAATCAACCCTTAATCTCCTCATTAATTGTTATAAATTAAAAATCTTTAAACAGTTGATTAATTCAAAGCTCAATTTCAATGATCTTCTAAATCATTTTTACTTTACTTAATTTATTCGAATAAACTTAAGTAAAAGAATTTTTATCTTTTAAGTTAATTCAAATACTGATAACAATTTACTTAAATAACCATAATTAAGTATTAATATAAACAAATTTATTATTATTAAAAACTATTGTTTTTAATTAAATCTTAAATAATATTTAAGATCAAAGATGTTGTTTAAAGAATTTGCTTATATCGTCTTACTATTTAAAATGTTGGGAAAACAATATGAATTTAAAACTTTTTTTTCTTATTCTTTAAAATAATAAACTTGCTTTATTCAAACCAAGCCCGTAAACACAGCCCAAACTAACAGCTCGACCAGACACTTTTAAACCTATATTAAAACCCAAAGCCCGATACCTTAAAGCAAAACAATAATGCAACCAGTTGGGCCGAAGCCCAACCCAAATACCAAACACCACTCCCTTCTTCCCCAATACTTTGCTGTACCCCCACATTCCACCTCCAGGAAACCATCCGAAATCGAAAGACGGCACATTGCCTTGAAACAACACCCCCTCGAATCAAACGTTGACAATCGCCGAACCCAAAACGTCACGTATCCTCCAACGCGATGACGAACACCCCACGCACTGCCACAAGTAACCTGGAACTACGTGCATTGATACGCGTGCACGTGCACGGCCATAACTTCGGCCAACTCCCTGTCGCGACGCCCCAAATCAACTCCACAACAACGCTCGAATTCAACAAGCTACTCGTCGAAGCAAACATCATCGATGATTGAAATTTCGAGCTTCAGTGCCGAGGATTTCAAATGCGAAGTCCACCCTCCACCACAAATCCATCTATTTCTTCAACAACTATCCACAATCTCAAACATCATCCACCATTATCGAGTGCTGACAGCAGCGACCCATGAGCCGAAACCCAAGAACTTCGGTCGCCCCCTTGATTCTCAAACCCGTCGCGACCTGACCAAAGCTTCAACCCCTCTTAAACCCTAAAACAACCATGCACGAGCAATCAAAAGAAAAATCGCAAATTCTTCCACGGTCATCCTCTTCCCCACGTCACCCGGCACCCTCATGTCCAGGGCGCACCACCCCTCGACGAAGAAATCGCCGGAAATTAATTTTTGAACAGAAAATGTTCATCCCCAAATTTCTTACAAACCAGGTTGTTAAAAGTCACAATTCAACCTCTAAAAATCCTATTTTTAACAGAGAAACCAACATGAATGCTTGAATCTTTGATTCAAATATTTTGAAATTTCACAAAAATCTGATTTTTACTGTAAAACTAACCCCAAAACTAACTACACAGCATAAGTAATTAAATAACCAATTTTAACTTAAACCATTCTAGTAAATAAACATATTTCTAGTTCACAAAATTTTCAAATTCAAACTAGATCAACAGGTATGGATTTTAGAAGTAAAGATAAACATAATAACCACTGTAAACAGAGCATGCATAAAATTTTCATTTTGAAAACTACAGTTTTCTCACCTTGAACATTCTGATTCCTGATTCTTTTAAAAGCTTGAAGTTGAATTTGAAAACTTGAAATCTTTAAACTTGCTTCCAGGTAGCTAGATTCTTTAAGAGATTGCTTCAAGATCTTCTTTTTAAGTTTCCAGATTTTTGTTTACAGTGCACTTCTTCTATTCACTTTTGTTCCAGTATGGTTTAATGTTTGCTTAGTTTTTTTTTCTTTTTTAGATAGAGGCTTTTGTTTCAATTTTGTTACTTGTTTAAAATTCTCAAACAACAGTCCAGACAATAGATATATAAATATATACAATTTTGCAGTAACAATGTTAGACAGAAATGACTCTTGGAGGCTGAAGTAATATTTTGAAAAGAAACTTCAATGAATGTTGGATTTCCAGATTTTAATGTGCCAAATGTAATATGTTTTGCTGATAAAAGTTTATCTCTATTTACCCATAGTTTTAATTAGATTTAGTTCACTTGCTCCTTTAGTTAATCTGCATTTGCACTTAACAGTAAAAAGCTTTGGAGGTCCATTATTTATTGTTTATATATGCCATACCATATTAATACACATGCAACTATATTTAAGATTGCAACAGCCCATACTTAAGGTTGATCAAGTATAAATGTGATTGTCACCTTTACATTTTAAACAAAAATAAAAACTTAATTAAATAAGACTTAAGGTATGTATTCTTATATGTTTTAAAATAAAGGTGAGGAATTAATCAATTATAATAACCCCTATTTGCTTAATACTTTTTAATAAATTTATTGTTACTTTAAACAAAATGAAATAAAATAACATTTATATTTTCATAAATTTTATACCAAACTTTGATAAAAATAAAATCTATACCATAGATTAAATTTCAAAATAAATCAAGTCACTCTCCTCTTTATAGTATAAAAATATATAACTTCTAACTACTAAGTTTTCATTAATATTTATGTATAAATAGTTTCTTTTATTTATTTATATGATTTTTTTATACATATAATTTATAACATTTCTCTCAATTAACTATTATAAATTTTCTTTTAACATATATATAAAATTGTCTTATTCGAAGTACATATATTTTTAAAGAATCTTAAAATTATTTTATTCAATATAAACAACATTGTTTGTATATACCAAATCAAAGTATAACACTTTCACTTCATTAAGAATTTCCATCTAATTTTATTACATAAAACTTTATCATCCTATATATGAAAATAATGGTTTTTCAATAAATTTAAATTTTCTATTATATTTCAACTTTAAAATAAATATATATATTTATCCTTGAAACAAATACATATATTAAATATAAACAATATATACAAATTTTACTTTGAAACAAAATATAATTTTAAGAAATTTTATTTAAATCAACTTAATAATTTAATATAGTTTTGAAAACCCAAGTTATATTGATTTTAGAAAATTTTTATACAATGATAAATCATTGATTAATGGAAATATAGTATATTAAAATACAATATCATTGAATATCATAAATAATATTCACAACTCGGGATATCCAAAATCCCAGGTCGTTACATTCCTCCTCCCTTAAAAAGAATTTCTTCCCCGAAATTCCATAGTTAAGCTAGTAAAAATTATCTACTCACAATAGAATAGATCAATAACAACTCAAACTACACTGGTAAACATAAATATTCACATAGTATATCAAAATATACATTACGTTAAGCACTATCCAAAACATTCCTACAAATGTTATCACCATCCATCAACCATACATAAATGCACAGATATGTAACTACCCTACCAAACACTTAACACTATGACGTCCATGGGTCAAAACACATACAAAAACTATATATACATCAAGGAGAAAACAACCCAACTCCTACTACGGACTCCCACTATCAGATTCCTCCCTCTCAGGTCCTGATAACTCCCTAACCTCTCTATCATTATCAGGAACTTGACCCTCCTCTGGATTAGGTCCACCAGCAACTGGTCCCTCAACAACTTCAACTATATTCCAAATGAAAGCATCATCGACCTCAGATTCGGAATCTTCTTCCACCTCGAATTCCTCCTCGTCGTTGAACTCCTCTTCTTCTTCGACCTCAAATTCTTCTTCGTCGTCGAAGTCCTCTTCTGAATCTTCCTGATGAGGCTGAGGCTGAGGCTGAGGCTGCTCAACCGGCTTTTCAGGTGCCTCCGGCTCTTCTTCATACAAGGATGGCTCATTAAGTCCCGCCCTAATCCTTCTGACTTCATCCAAGTCACCCTCTCTTCTAGCTCGGGCCAAAGCTCCACCACGATGAATAATACGTGTTCTCTATAATCAAAACCAAGTCCCAAAAATGAGATCCTAAGGTTTAGAATTCTACTAGTTAAGAAGTTCATCAAAGTTTATACTTTCAGTTTATTCTACCACTTTGAATTCTCATTATCCAAGATTTTATAAAACCATCTTTTCAAAATAATCCAAGTATATATATATTTTTTAAAAGTAATTATAGGTAGAAAATACACACACACACACATAATAGGTTTTTATTTATTTCTTCAATTTGTAGATCCATGTATATATATATATAACAAATAAATTGTTATAAGATTTTAAAATTTAAAATATTCCCAATTAATTAACCTAATTAATAATTAAAATTAATCTCATTAATCAATCATCACATAATCCCTAGTTAATGATCTTCACATTAACTATTAACAATTCTTTTTAATTATAATTTATCTCTAATCACTGAATTTTTTAAGTGTTATTTGTAACCTAATTAATCTTTAATTAGTTGGTTAATTAATTTTATCTTTAAAGAGTGGAAAATTTCCCAAAAATTTACTAGTTTAATTTTTTTTCAAATATCATTTTAAGAGTTTTTCCAAATTTCTCTTGTAAATAAAACTTAGTAAGAATACATTTTCCACATATTCAAATTCTAAAGGGTTCAATTTCTAAGGGTATACTCTAGTCAAAAGGACAATCCTATGCATATTCTTAAGGTTGTCAGCTAAGGCCACACAGAAACCAGATGATAAATTATTATCATCACAACCACTCATTTTAAATTCCATATATATTTAAAAAAAATCACATCTTTTATATGGAAGATATATTTGGGTAAAATTATTTCATCTACCCCTTTTTAAAACAATATTGTGTCCATTGGCCTGGTTCAAGTGTTTAGAGATCCATATCAATAACGTTAGCTACTCGTATTGACCAGAATCCATATGCCACTTAACCGATCAATTAACACAATATAAAACCATTTTATACAATTAGCAAATACGCACTCTCGTATATATACACACACACACACACACACACACTCAGACTCAACAGGTTGCTATAGACTCTATTCCTAATAAGCAACCTACTCGAACCTAGGTATCCACTCAACCTAGGCTCTGATACCACAATGCCACAACCCATTTTTCTGTACCAATTTAAACCGACTTCGAACCATTCTTGTCAGCTAAATCATACGAAAAGACGGATAATGAAAGAAAGAAGGTAGAAATAGATAGAAGAAAGAAGAAAAGGGAACAAATCAGAATCTCACAACGGAACGAATAAATTATAATATAAACAAAAATTTACATGAAACCAAAATATAATTTTAAGAAATTTTATTTAAATCAACTTAATAATTTAATATAGATTTGAAAACCCAAGTTACATTGATTTTAGAAAATTTTTATATAATGATAAATCATTTATTAATGGAAATATTGTATATTAAAATACAATATCATTGAATATTATAAATAATATTCACAACTCGGGATGTCCAAAATCCCAGTTCGTTACAACTTGTAACTAAATCCAACTAGGACAACACTCTAGCTCAATTTAACTAATCAAACAGATCATCTATGCTTGGCAAATGATGCTTATTCTTAATCATCCTTTTGTCTAACTTACAATAGTCGATCCACGTCCTTAGCGATCCATCTTGTTTCTTCATGAACACCGCGACCACTCCCCAAGGGATGTTACATTTTCCCTTCTCTGCTATTTCTATTAATTATAAAGTATTATATCTATAACGTGAGAGGGGAAGAAAATAAAAGAGAAGAGGAGAAGAAGCGAATCAATACTGAGGAAAAAGATAAATTTCTGTAGTTATAAATCTATATTCCTCTTAACTCCAAATCTCTTCTCAGACCTATAACTTTAATAGTATGTGTATATACATATATTCTTTTGAATTGGAATGGAAAAGGAGTCAAGTAAAGTAATGGATTCAGATTTGGGAGATTCAAATAAGTAGAAAGGTAAGTGGAAAATTATATGATTTATTTATAACATTGAAACTTATATCGTTGGTTTTAATTTAATTATTATACCTATGTTAGATCTATTGAATTGTAGGCTTAAACAAGCGTATTTAGTTGAAACACTGCCTATATACTCCATTAGTTAGAAAATTGGAATATTTATTATTGTAGAATGTTTGTAAAGTTATACGGTTTAGTCCAGATTTATAATTGGATTGTAAATTAAGTTGCCCTAGTTGACATGGAATGCCAAATTTTAAGTTTTAATTTATCGTGAGCGGGGAATAATTCAAATGTATCTATTTCCATGTAATTTCCATAAATTATCCAATTCTAATAATATATATAGAAAGTGTGTTGTTTTGAATTAATAAGGAATATACCAAAGAAGAAAGAGATGTGTGAAATATGGATATTCTTCTCTGTAGTTTGCACTGTCTATTTCAATAAAAGAAAAGAGATAATTTCTTATAATTTTAAATGGAGCAAAATCTCATTTTTTGGTAATTTACAGAAAATTATACTAGTAATCCTTTTTGGAATGTTAGCTCTAATAAATTGATATGTAAAAATTAATAAGCATATGAATTAATGTGCCGTGCTACTCGATTAAAAACAAAAATATACACATAGTGTAACATACGTCAATGTTCGAACTAGTTATAACGAGGACGTTAGTTATTGATAGTGTAGTATTTATAGGACTATGAGGTTGAGAAAGGAAGGAATAGTAATTCCAAAATTTATTAACAACAACTACAAATCTAATGGGCAATATATTTATGTTATTGAAATAATTAAATGGAGAATTGATTAGAGAATTTAATATGGCATTTATGGAAAAATTGAATAGGCATAAAAGGTGGATTTTAAAACGGGTAAATAAATGTCATTAGAGATTGTCCATATTTGACATTAATAACTAATTATTATAGACACTTGACATTTAGTAGGAATAAGAATGTGATGAGGAAACTAAAGCCTAAGCATATAAAATAGGAACAGTTGCGTAGCGAACAAGTAAGTATTAATACTATTAAATACACGTAGAAGGCAATATAATTTCATAGTAGGAAATTATATAGCTTCAATTATACATTTAGAATGAGCGCGAATTAGTGGGCCTAGCCTAACACTTAGACTTCAGGTGATTGGTTTGGTTTAGTGCGTTGGATGCAAGGTTAGTAGAGTTACACAATAGAAGTCTGCCCTTCACCTATATGATACCAATAGTTGTGTATACTTACTACTGATGTGGGACATATACAACTATAGAACATCGTTGGGAAGAGATATGCGTAGGACCTGCTTCCGGGTCAGAGGTATTAAGTAGCTATTATAGGGTCTATCTCCTTCCTACTTAAGAAGTGTAACAACCCGCCATTTCGATCCTCAAAAGTCGACACTAATACTTCCACGGTATTCACATCTAAACATTCAAGTGCCGGAAAGACAAAATATCAGGGTGAATGAAAAAAAAGACAAAATAGAATGTCACGACGTGACAAGTAATATATAATACACCATTATTCTTTACAAAAGAAAAAAAAACAGTGATATACATACATAAATCAAAGTGACCAAACTATCATCAACCCGGACTGTTGTAACAACCTGTGCTTACAATTGCTGATAAATACAAACAAGGAAATACAACGAAAATAAAAGAAAATATGGGAATACGTCTTGGAAGTATTCAGCTAATCTCTTGAAGCTCTAAAACATCCATCATTAAATCTGGAAATATGCTTGGGCTGACCCTAGCGTTATAAGAAAATACGGCCTGGATCAGTCTTGTAAACTAGTGTGAGAAAATTCAAATCAAATCATATGGATTTCTATATTTATCAAACCCTTTGAACGTAAAGGATCTCGTGAGACCATACCGCACATAAACATGAATGAGATTTTACATCATGATAACCAAACCATTTTTATTAGAAAATCTAGTGATATTATAATAATGTATAAGGGTTAAATAAATATATAACATATCTGGAATGGTTACGCATAATTACATTCAACATTGTTAGTTCTACAACTAAAACCGAAAGGCACATATTGGAGGATGGATTCCATCAATGACAAGGTAAGGGACCGCCTTCCATACAGTACACCTTTAGATAAGATGTTCTTGAGGGCCATATATGGACCTCCTTTGAACATAGAGCCACCTACCCCTTTAATGTGACATACAAGATTACATCATCCTTCGGGCATCGAGGGTGCCTCTTCGCCTCATGCGCACAAAAAATCCAAAAATCTTGATCTGGATCAAGGAATGATGCTCCTAATTGTAGCTCACCACATAGCTTTACGAGCATCCTATGTTTTAGCCATTACCATGTTGTGAGGCTTATGAGGTTATTCTTTTACCTTTTCCTCCTAGAAATTCTCACTTGGAATGCTAACACTACCCTCCAGGCAATAATGCAATGCTAGCATTCATCCATACAAGTCGTTAAGATATGGACAAATCAAAGCACTACTTCTATGCCATCCATTTTGAAATCACACTCAGGATTAGTAGCAAGTAGCCCTTGCACTTCAAAGAACTCCCCCTTCGATTCCATCATCTTGAACGAGTTTTGGACCTCTTCCAAAATGTAAAATGCGTATATGTTTTTGGAGTGGCTATGGTTTCGAGTCATCTTATATAAGTAAACTTCCCCTCTTACCGGTCGCTCCAAAACTAAATTGATAACTCCGATAAACTCAACTTTGGTTCTTTTGGAAATAATGAGATAATACGTAAGAGTTGAGATCACGTCCTAACCGTTTAAAAGGACATATTTCCTTATCATTTGTTCTACGAGTAGAAAATGAGATTTATATGCACATCATAGCCTAACCGTAGATAACTGTATCATATAAACCCCGTGTTTCTCTTTTATAAAATTCTTTTCTAAACTCTTTTAATTAAACTCTCCATTTAAAAATAATTCTCTTTTACAAAAAAAATTATTATTTTTAAACATCTTTATTTAATTAATTTAATTACCTTTAAACCTCCTAAATAATTCGTTAACTTTAAAAAATCATAAGTAAAATAATTGATCAACTTTAAAACATCATTTGTAAATATAATTAAGTTTTAAACATCATTAATAAATAATGAATTAACTTTAAAATAAATAATTAATTAATTTTAAACACTATTATTAAAGTTATTTATTAACTTAGTGATTATTATTAAATAAATTAATCAACACTAAACATTATTATAAAAACGATTAATTCTTTAAACATTATTATGAAATATAGAAAACACTATACTTCAAAATATTGTAAAGATTAAGTTAATCTGAATCCATTTCTTTTCAAATTTAGGAAGAAGCTTAGTGACCACAGTGGTACTTAAGTAAGCTACCACTTATTTTTAGTCAAACATTCCAAGTCATATCGCTGGTATTTACACAAGCCAATATATATAGTCCATAATTAAGTATTAATAATTATCACATTATATTTTCAATATTAATTAACTGGCATACAAATTAATGTACAAATTTATACAACAGTAGAATGGGGATTCTTCTAATTAGATGTCCAAAATAATCTATTAATTTAATATAGCATGCCGATGTTTTATTTTGCTAACAGATGTCATCAATGGGGCATAATAAATTAACTGTGTTGTTTTTTAAACAACTTAATTATATCCAATTAGTTTTTTTATCATTCATTGATACTACAACAAAACTATCAACTATTTATACCAAAGTGTTGTACTTGTCATTACGAATCTACTACAAAAATCCATGAATGAAATGGATTCAAAATCAGTGAGATATCCAACTTTAACTTCAACACATTTAGTTAATATTAAGAACATTTAAATTCAAATTAGTTTTCTCACCAATAAGTAAATTCCTGGACCTAAAAAAGGTGCACCATCATGCACATGAATGCCCCAACCCCGCTTCTATTCGCCAATCTCCGGCCACCCTCAAATCCCAATTCTTGAGCTTATCCCAAAGCACCCACCCACGTCGCCTCCAGCGCCTCCAAGCAAAATACTTCTATATTTCCTAATTTAAAAAATCATGTACAAGTGCACAAATTGAGACAAATGCGACCACTTCACCACCACCTCGCTCATTGCCTACTTATGCCACTTCGACCATCGCATTCCTAGCTCTACACCTCACCTTCCCATGTAGGCATGGAAAACTCTATGGCCCACGACACCGCTAGCAACCCCATAAATGCACATGGAAACCGAAATCCTCCCGAACCCTAACTTGAGCTATTCCTATTACCTCGGACCTTCGTACTATCTACAACTACCACCAATGCTTCCTCCATCACCCAACCTAGCTTCTAGTCATCATTGCTCCTCCCCTTGATCATCACCTCTCCTAGAATTCCTAAAAGACCAAATGTAGTCCATCTTGCCGCTACGACTATCCTAAGCCACTAAAAATACCACGACCACCAATAAAAATCACCACGCGATGATACAAACACGACCATATACTCAATTCGTCAATTCGAGGATGTTAAAAAACTACTATCACTCAAGCAATTACTATAACTGACCTATATCTCACACCCTACTCGATGAAACATAACACGGCTATTTAAAAAAAATAGAGACTAAAACTAATAACTTCTGTTCTTACCAAAATTGGTCACAACACTCCTCAGATGTGTTTGAAGAGATAAAATGAAGCAAAATAAATGTAAAAAGAGGATTATCTAACAACACTCCAAAAAATAATCAAAAAATAGCAGAGGAACACAAAGGTTTAGAGTGGTTCGGCGTGTTGCCTACGTCCACTATGAAATGGTTGAATTTTATTAATTTTTTCTTGCTGGTTACAAGGAATTACAACAGTGAATTTTGAGTACTAAAGTGATTTTTAAGTACCACAATGGCTTCGAAAAAGTCTGGACGTAAGAGAGCCAAAAGTCCTTTTTCTATATGTCCTGGGCTGCTATTTATTAGCGTAGGCTGCAAATATCGCGCCCAGATCTCGAGAGACCTCTTCACGCATGTGGATGGGCCCACGTGATCGATCCTATATCACTTGCACTTGGTCCATGATCGATATGAACGACCTACATATCGATTAATATTTCGTCCAATCTAATCGAGATCGATCACAAAAATTCTTAAGGACATACGTAATCTCCTGTTAAAATTTGATGGCATTTGGAATTGTAGATTTTGAGTTATGATCGACGCAAGTTTTTGTTTTTCGGTGGATGTTGAAGTCGCATCGATCCTTCTTCGCATGGCTCTGTTTGTATTGATCCGAGCACGTGCCTGCTAGTTGATGTGGCGCTAACATTTTTGATCACTCCACTTTTCATGCCGAACGATTGATTCTTCCCTATGTATATGCCTCGTTCATATAGACCTCACTTGCCACTATTCGTATCCATCGACTATATCTCAATTCATATCGATTTTGTGTGGCTCTTTGTATCGATATGTTTTACCATACTTTGTATCGATGTGAAGTGTTGACTTCGCATCGATCGCTTAATTGTCGCTTTGTATCAATGGATGAATGATCCCTTCGTATCGATCACAAGGTAATCTATTTCATATCGATGTGAGATAATGACTTCGTATCGACCCATGGCCGATCGATACGAAGTGAGATCGACGCGAAATGAACTTCCATGTCACTACTGATGGATATAGACGACAGCCGATCGATTCGAAGTGAGCTTGCTTGCCGATGGATACGAAGAGAACCAACTTTAATGGATGCGAAGTTGCATGGATACGAGATGAGGTCCGAGGGTCGATGGACACGAATAGGATGGTTGCAAGGTGATGGATACGAATATGAGGGATACGAACTAAGCATGTCTCACGTGTAACATGATCGGTTTATAATTTGAGCACACGAACTTCGATTGACCCAAAATTTAGAATGTCGGCTTTCATGGCTTTGCTTGTCATGTCATGTTAATTGTAGCTCGATCCAGACTTGGGCGAAATTCACCAGTATCCACAACGAACCTGTGTATACCATTTTTTGGGACGAACTATCCTTGATTTCCAGTTAAGTTCTTGGTGTCATGACCTTGCCAAAAGGTGGGATAACATTTGACCCCCGAAAGTGCATCTTGTGAGAACATGACGTGCTTTGAAAAGTTGCAATCTTCATCCTAAATAGTTTTACCTAACACATCTGAACGGTTGTCGTCTTTTCGTCGAAAGCTGTGACTTTTGATTGGTCTTTAGAAATATAAATTATGAACCATTGATGTCAATTGTTATACCGTGTACTGTTGTAGCTGAGTGTTGTATGATAGTAATCTGCCATTTGTCATTGTAATTGTCACCCAGTGAGCACTCAATTCCTGCGCATTTTAAGGATTAAATGTTGATTTATGGCATATAGAATATATATAAACTTGGCACTCGCCAACGTTTATTCATTCACGAGTCGTTGTCGAGTTCTATAGTTCTTGTTTAGATCAATTTTCGTATCGATCCTCTCCTGAATTAATGTGAAATTCGAGTTGTAGCAGCGACCGATAGTCGATTTAAGTAATTTCTTCCGTATCGATCCTTTCCTGGATCGATCTAGGATGTTGGAGTGTCGATGACTATCGATACGAAATAGATAGCCCTTGGATGTACATCATATCGACGGATATGAAGTTTGGGTCTTTGAGAAAATGGATACGTGATAAGTGTTTAGTATCGATGAAATATTCACTAATGGATACAAAATGAACTCTTCGTATCGATGGAGTGATGGATACGAAAAGATTTTTCAAAGATCGACAGTAGATGGACTCAAAGAGAGCTCTTTCATATCGTTTGGCTCTGACCATTTGAATTGGTTCAATTAACTAGGAGACAAATCGCCTCTTTCCCTTGGGTTTGAGTCCATATAAATACTATTTGGACTTAACCAAATTTCCTCTTGTTTTCATTTCTACAGACTACGCTCATATCAATCGAAAGGCTAAGTCGAAAAAACTACTCTTCGTCTTCAAACTAAATGAAGCTTTAATCCTTCGAATTGATTGCTTAAATTAGGTAATTGACCCATAAATCCACATCAAAATGATGAGATTCGAGTTCGACTGCCAACCCATCCACATTCGTTGTCGATTTCGGTGGTGTCATGATCAGAGTTAGACCGGAACGAGGTTAAGGATGGTTGAGATGGTGATATTGTTGCCTAGAGAAGAAAAGGTGTAGGTGGATATATAGGATCCTGGAAGAAATGCTCAGCCTCGACTTTGCATCGATGGGAGAAGGAAAGAAAGGACATGCTCACATCGATTTGTGAGGGAAAGTTCATTTCGACTAGCAACTGATGGTTGAAAGGGGTGAATTTGTATCGGTCCAGAGTTTTGGGACTTCGTATCGCTCCAAAGCTATGGATACGAAGTATTGGCAAAAAGATCGATACAAAAAGGAATCAGATAACCGATACGAACCCGTATCCAACGCTAACTTGAGCTCTTGATTAATACGAAGCTTGCTCCTTCTTGATCGATGCGAAATTAGCCCCTTCTTGATTGATACGAAGTAGACTTCTGGCGATCGATCCAAGCCTGAAACTTGACGGATACGAAACCTTGCCTAATCGAACACTTGATCCCGATGAGCTTCAGCCTTGCATAATTGGACTTAATTTTTAAACTGCATATTTGACCGCCCCCTTTGAGCTTGTAGATGGAATTGTAACTTGCAAAATTTAACGAACTTTAACTTGGATCAGTCTGCTAAGCCTGTATTGTATGGTTGTGACGGTTAGCGATGATGGTTGCTCCGGTCAAATCTCGAAGTCTTATCATTTGATCATTCCTCAAATTTTGTAGAGTTGCTTAAGTATTACATAGCATTGCACTGCATAACATATTTATGCACTTCACACTAGGGAACACACCGGCTTATTATCATCTAATGATGGTTTTCTATAAGTTGATTAGTTGTGGAATCCACAAGTTCACCGCAGTAGGAACTTCGAAGCCCACCTCCCTTAGTAATAGAGATACCGGCCATTGCGGTCGAAGTTATAGATCCAGCTATGGACGAGCTGCCAGGGCCTAGCTTTATCGGGAACCCACAAGACTCTGTGCCATCCAACATCTCCGAAGATATGCTGGGTCGGATATGTTTAAGACATATTTTTTCATTGGATGACATCTTATTACCGGGACCGAATGATAGACCACATGCTCCCCCGAAAGGATTCATAGCTTCTAACAAGCACTCATGTACAGCCCTTAATGCTGCCTTCATTCAATTTGTACATTCGAGAGGTGCTAGATTTCTTTGGAATTGCCCCCATCACAATTACATTTGAACATATGCACTGCTAAACCGTCTATTCGTTATATTCATGGAGCATCATTTTCGATCTCCAACCCTGATCGAAATCAAATAATTGTTCAATATCAAAAGTCGGGGAGATAGCCCTTCTTTCTCGTTCCTGTAAGCAGTCTGGAACTGCCAAGTTGTGGCTGGTGCTTGGACCAGATTAAGCTACTCCAAAACAGAGTGGTTCTATGTCCGATGCCCCCTAGGGTTTGCAATTCGGTGGTTATCCAGTCGTAAGTGCTACAATTCTTCCAGTAACTAGCAGAATAGCTGTAACTAACACTGAAACTAATATCTTCTTTCATTACAACCGCAATTCCATGACCTGAAGGCGCACACTTCAAAGAAATAGTATGAGTCCTTCAGGAAGTGCGAAGTTAAATGAGGTAAATCGAGTTGGTTCTTACAAATAGAAACATGAGAATTGTTGGGCTAATAGAATGAAACCAAAGAGGGTGATGAAGAAAATAAGCTCACCGATAATGAAACCGTAGCCAGGCTTTCTGACAGTTTTCAAGGTTTAGAGGGAAGGAGAAAAGGCAAGGCAGTAGCACACAAATGTCATAAATCTTCGAGATGGAAATCCATAATCATGTCTTTGCCTGTCTCCAATATTAGAATCTCGGAGGCTCCTCCCTTGCAAGTAGAAAATCCTTATGAAGGACTTGCTGATGTCCCTATTTCGGACTATGTGTCACTTCAACACGACACCGGATTTGAGGGGCTTTCAAAGTGTTCTTGATTTAAGCGAGTCTCTTCCTACAAGTTTGGTTGACATTTCTGGTTGTTTTCGGGGGGTTGTATACACATATACACTTCACGGCACTACACGATTTCCAGTCTTAAGTTGTTCACATTTAGAGGTCATTAACTCTGTTTTTCCATTACTTTTCAGATACAATGACTATGCTAGATTCTATGCTCGGAAGTCTCCGTTCACCGCACCAATCATCGAGTTCATATTATGAGTCCCGTCAAAGGGAGAATGATAGAAACCGCGATCACCATCATTCCAGCCAAGAGCACTATGAGAGTGATAGAGATAGAGACATAGAACATAGATACTGATCCCGGTCGCGTTCTCTACCTCCTCGAGTCCCTACATAACCTTCTACTCACAGCACACATCTCTCGGAGCCTCCACGCCAAAAACCATCTTCTCACGCTCTGAGGTTTGAGTCTCTACGCTGCGGGAACGAAGCTACAGCTCCCACTATTACTAAGCAGGCTATTACCGAGCCAACGAGGGAAGGGGCAATCAAAATTTCCCAATCAAATAAAGAATTTCCCAATATTTGCTTCGACAGCTTTTATTATCCCCCACACTTGAAGAAAATTCCCTTTGAGGTTGAACAGACCATGCATGACTAAATTCATGATGTATATAGCCAATATAGGGAGTGGATGAAGACTACTGACAAGGTCTCTACGGTGGCTTTCGAACGGGCGAAGTTTATTGAGAAATTAGAAACTGATCTTACTCTAAAAGACAGTACTATTCTAGTGCTCAATGATGAAGCTGAATCCTCTCGAAAATATGAAATAGAGGCCATCCAAAAAGCTGATGAGGCAGCTTAATTTATGGAAAGAATGCGACAAATGCATATTTCCTTGGTGGAGGAAATGGGCCACCAAAACACCACCGTCACAACCGAAAGTGACGCCGCTCTAAAATAACTTAATGAGCTTAAATCCAAACTTTTCGAAATCATTAAGGAGAAGGATGATGCAAATAAAGCAGCCCAAGAAGCATGTGAGCTTGCTGTGGTGCTTCGGGGTAAACAAGATATGGTAGCACTTAGAATCCGGGAGGTTGAGGACAAGGTTGAGGATGAAGTTAAAATGGCGAAGTCAGGCTAGAGGCGGATATTGATGACCTCTTGATCATGTATAGAGCTAATGTCTTAAAGAATAGGAATCTAGCCTGGCTCGACAGTTATCCAACACATCAGTACAACACTTGGGGCCGATTAGTAGAGGATGAAAAGGTTGCTCACCAAGCTGAATCGATTGATGAGTTCAAGCTCGAGAACCGGGTGCTGAGCAAAGGAGAACGGAAAATTCTCCACGAAACGATGATCTCATATGAAAAGGAGAAACTTGATGCTCAGCATTCGAAGGTCAGAGAAGGTTCTGGCATCGAGCACCATGATATAAATTCTGAAACTCTCATGCCGACCCAGCCTGAAACAACATCTGCGGTTGATCCTCGGTCTGTTCCTACTTATAATCTGGATCAACCGTGGTTGTCTCCAGCTCAAGAGCAAGTATCTGAAGATGCTCCACCAGTTGTGAGTCAAATTGAGGAAGGTACTCTAAACATTTCCTTTGCTTGTTCAAAATCAGAGGTGTAACTTGAAGTAATTATTAACAATTCTCCTTTTGTTTTCATTCAGTGATTGGAACTACATCGGTCGTGCCTCCTGCAACTCAAGAGAAATACCAAGAGCAGGAGACCATCACAACCGAAGCGATCATGACAATGGATACCGTATCTATACATGGGGTATAGGGGAGCATAATTACTTTTGATAAACAGATGATGAAGGAGCTTCTCGGTCATCACAGTGATCCCTTTGCCGAATCGTATTTTTGTTATGGTGGAGTAGCATCTGTGAGTAGCTTCTCGGGCCAAACCACTAGCGCTTTCGACTATTCATGCATAGCTCATGAAGAGGAAATAATAGATGAAATTAACGCCGAGATGGAAGCGGCTCATGGGATAGTAGTTTTGGAGGTGGAATGGCTGGCCCTAGACCAACCCCTTTGCGTATGATATCTCCGGGAGGAACGGTCGTTGAAACTAGTGTATCTATCCCGCCTCCTGTTGTTGATCCCGTTCCTCCGACTTCGCTTTCACGATGCTTTCCCATACATGTGAGTTCGGAGGAGGAAGTTGAAATAATTCCATCGACTCGAGATCGGTCCTTGAAAGGCAAGGGCTCAAAGAGAAAACTAAGTGACAGCTTCAGCAGGTCCACACCGAAGAAGAAAACAAGAGAAAAGAAAAGGTAGACGTGTCTCTTCGGCTCATTTTTGGTAGATAGATAGGAATATATTTTTGCTTTCTTTTTTTTAGGCCATGTGTAGATGCGGGTTCGGCCCCTGCTAGTACGACTTTTGTTATAGCTTGGTACTTAATCTTTTTCTTTTGAAAAATGATTGAAATAAAATTCCGTTTTGTCTTTCGTACAACTTGTGTTAATTTGCTTTAGTACTTTAGAACTTTTTTTCGATATACTTGTGAAACTTTAGTTCTTTAATTCAGACTCAGATTTATTTACTAAGTCTTGAAGCTACTATTCCGGGTCGCACTCGAGTGTTAAGTCGAATTTCGATATTGCACTTTTTCAATCAGTGGTCGCCACTTAAGTTCTTCCCCTAGATTAGGGGGATACACCGGAAAAATCAATCAGCAATCGCTGTTTGCCTTTACCACGTGGTCTTAATCTTCATGAAATGAAATGGAAGCATGGCAATCGAGCCACACTGGCTCACCAATTGGTGGTCATATCCACACCCTGGGGATTACACTTGTTCGTCGACGGTCGATTATGCCTGCTTAAGTTTTAGTGACACGTCCATGCTCTGGGGACTTAAGTTATTTTCACTGGTGGTCATTCACGCTTGTTTAATATTTATAACTGTGTCTACACTCTAGGGACATTAGATTAATTCATGGGTGGTCAGTCACACCCGATTTAAGTTTATACTCTTACCGCACTCTGGGGACTCATAGTTTTGTTAATGATATTTATGTTCAAACTCCAATTTGCACTCTAGGGATCTTAGAGTTAGTCGGTGTTTATACTCTAATCCATGCTCCAGGACTTAGAGTCAATTGCTGTCGATACTCCGGTTTGTACTTCGAGAATATAGAGTTAGTTGATATGTGTACTCCAGTTCACACTCTAGGAATCTGGAGTTTGTTGATGTTGATACTCCGGTTCACACTCTTGGAATCTGGAATTAATTAATGTTTATACTCCAGTTCACACTTCAGGAATCTGGAGTTGGCCGACAGATGGTCAGTCACATCTGTTTAGGCTTTAGGACTTCGTTCACACTATGAGAACTATGAATCTTTCAAGATCATGGATGGTCGGTTCACGTCCACCCTAAATTAACAAGCAAGGTCGTTAGATGGACGGATCCATCCTCCTCAAACATGGTCAAGATAAGGGCGAAGTCGTTAGGTGGACGGATCCACCTTCTTCAAGGCCGTATTCATAAGTTTACACTCCAGCTTGCACTCTAGGAATCTGGAGTTAGTTAAAGGATTGTCGTTTATCAATCCTTTTTTGGATTCAATGTGATAACATACCCCCGAGCTCGGGTTTCTCTTAGAGAGTAACCGGTCATATCACAGTTACTCCCTTTTTGAATAAACCCTACCATTGGGTGGAATTTATCTCTCCGTGCATGGTGATAGTAGTATGGCGCAATTCAAAAAATCATAGCTCTAGCCAGAAGAGATTGCATTTTATTGCAGAAATAAGAAAATACAGCATAATCAGTAGCCTTATTACAAATTAAAATTTCAAAATGCATAAACAAATTGCGAATGAAAAGTAAACTGAATAATTAAATCCTGTCATGTATAGCAGTGACGAAGGCTTTCGCTGTTCCAGGCTCTCGATAGAGTAAGACCATCAACGATCGATAATTTGAATGTGCCATTTCCAAGCTTTCATTCGACGACATACGACCCTTTCCATTTGGTTTCATATGCGAAGGAACCGGGTAGATTCTTTTAAGGACGAGATCGTTGATTTCGAAGGTTTGGGGTCGAACCTTGGTATTGTATAATCGGGTGACTCGTCTTTGGTGTGCGGCTGCCCTCAAATTAGCCTCTTCATGCTTCTCATCCAATAAATCCAAAGATTCGACAATTAATATGGCATTCGGTTTTGGATCATAATAAGTCACACGATAAGAACGTACTTCCATCTCGATTGGAATAATGGCTTCTGAACCGTAGGAAAGAGAATAGTGTGTGGCTAGTCGCAGACTTGTGAGTTGTTCGCTAAGCCCATAGAGCCATAGGAAATTCATCTACCCACTCCGGCCTTTTCCAATCGTTTCTTCAAAATAGACTTAATAACTTTATTCACAGCTTTAACCTTTCAATTCGCTTGAGGGTGTGCAACTATATAGAATTTCTTCTGAATGTGGAACTGTTGATAGAAATTCTTAAATTCAACATTGTCGAATTGGGTTCTATTATTAGTGACAATGGTATGTGGGGGACCAAATCGACAGATAATGTTAGTACTACAAAGTTAATCACTTTCTTCATTGTAATTGTAGCAAGAGGCTCAGCTTTCGCCCACTTGGTAAAGTAATCAACTGCGACGATGACGTACTTCGCACCATCATTGGCTAGAGGCAGAGAGCCAATAATACCAATGCCCCATATTACAAATGGCCATGGACTGACCATCTGAGTTATCTTAGTTGGTGGGGCTCTAGGAACTCGAGCATGTTTTTGCATCTGTCACATTTTCTTGCATAGTCTAATGCATCACGATTTACAGTCGGCCAACAGTATCCATATCGGAGCACTTTCTTGGCAAGGGCTTGCCCTTTGGTGTGATCGCCACATTCTCCTTCATGCACATCATGCAGTATGCATTTGATTTCATCGTGAGCGGTACACCGGAGCAAGAGAACAGAGTATCCTCTTCTATACATGACTCCATTTTGAATAGTGAACCATGAAGCTTTTTGAAGAATTTGTCTCTTTTCATTCCTACGCTTTGGTAGGATCAAACGCTTGAGATAATTTCTGAACGAAGTCATCCATGACTCATTATCGGGAAAAAACTCAAATACCCAATTTATCTCCATTTGATCGATACTCGAGGAAGATAACGTTTCCACAGGAATGAGTCCCATTTGTTGTGCTTCACATGTACTGGCTAACTTTCCTAACGTATCGGCTTTCTGGTTGCACTCACAAGGTATGCAATGGATGGCATAATAATCGAATTGATTTAATATTACTTGGACCTAAGAAAGGTAAGCAGCCAGTCCTCGGTCCTTGGCCTAGTACTCCCCCCGAACTTGAAACATGACCAATTACGAATCGCAATAAATCTCTATAGCAATGATTTTTAAATCTCTAGAAAGTCTCAATCTGGCAAGCAAGGCCTTATATTCAGCTTCATTGTTGGTCGCGAAAAAATCAAACTTTGAAGTGTAGCATATAGATCGACCTTCGGGAGTTTCAAGTACAACTCCAGCAATTGAGCAGCGGTCATTTTATGCACCATCAATATGTAGCTTCCAGATATACTTGGGAGATTCGTTGGTTTCGGGCAAGTCCTCTGGGATAGTGAATTCAACTATGAAATATGCTAGGACTTGTCCTTAAATGGCTTTCCTTGGAGTGTAAGTAATGTCAAACCAACTTAACTCGATATTCCACTTGAGTAACCTACCAGATGTCTCAGGCCGTGTAAGGACCTGTCATAACGGCTGGTCGGTGTAAACAGTGATAGGATGAGCCTGGAAATATGGACGGAGCTTCCTTGAGGCGATAACAAGAAAATAAGCCAACTTATCAAGCTTCGGATAATTTCTCTCTGCTCCGTTCAGTCGTTTGCTAACGTAGTAGACCAATTTTTGTATTCGATCTTCCTTCCGAATTAGGGCAGCACTGATTGCATTTTCTGACATTGCCAAGTAAATGTACAATTTCTCGTGATCGATAGGCTTTCACAGGATAGGAGGTATGGAGAGGTTTTGAATTAATGCTCAGAATGTACCCTCATTCCATAGTCCATTCAAAGTTCTATTACTCTTTTATGATCAGATCGAAGAAGGAAATACATTTGTCAGTGGATTTTGAAATGAACCTGCTTAATGCTGCTACTTTCCCGATGAGGCTCTGGACTTGCTTTATGGTTCTTGGAGCCTCAAGATTTCTGATTTCATAGATCTTTTCGAGATTGGCTTCGATTCCTCAGGCGTTGACGATAAACCTAAGGAATTTTTTAGGTGTGACCCAAAGTGACATTTTAACGGATTAAGCTTCATTCTATATTCTCGAAGGGTGTTAAACATTGATTCCAGGTCTCTGATATGATCAGTGGAGAATCGTAACTTTTCTAGCATGTCTTCCACATATGCCTCCATGGTTTCTCCGATCCGGTTAGAAAACATTCGATTAACTAACCGTTTGAAAGTTTCCTCAGCGTTCTTGAGTCCGAAAGGCATGAATTTGCAGCAGTAAAGTCCCCGATCGGTTATGAAGCTGGTATGCTCCTGGTTGGGTAATTGCATGGGTATTTGGTTGTAGCCAAAATATGCATCCATGAGGGATAAGAGTTCATATCCAGCCGTTGAATCCACGAGCCGATCGATTCGAGAAAGTGGAAAACTGTCTTTAGGGAAAGCTTTATTTAGGTCTGAATAGTCGACACATGTTCTCCATTTTCCATTTGGTTTTCGGACAAGTATAGGATTGGACATCCATTTCGCGTATAGAGTATCTCAAATAAATCTGTTTGATTTAACCTTATCCACCTCTTCCTTAAGGGTGGCAATATGTGGCTTGCAATGTCCGGTGAAATTCCACACATGTCGGAATGCATCCAAGCAAACATATTAAGGTTTTCATAGAGAAATTCAACAAATTCCTCTTGCATTTGTTGGCTTAACTCAGACCCAATATTTATCATTTTAGAATAGTCGTTATCATCGACCGGGACATCCATCGTCAGCTCGGTCGGAGAAGCATGACTGTCTCTACTTTCATCTTCACTTTCGGTATCTCTTAGATCTAGATCCCATGGGAATTGGTTGTGGTGCCTGGGCCTAAACCTAGGCGTTAATTGTCAATTCTCAACAAAACGGACGCAGAGAGATTCCTGCATGCCTCTTCCTTTTTTCTTCGCTGCACCTTTCGCAGCTCAGCGACATAATAGGCTCGTCCAATAGCTTATCTCCTTGAACGACTCCAACTCCATGATCAATTGGGAACTTTAGAGTTAAACACCCAAGGGCAATGGCATTCTAAATTCAGAAAGGGATGGTCGACCTAAGAAAGCATTATATGGCGAGTCTATATCCAGCACAACAAGTTGTAATATACGGACACTCCGGCGTTCTCTAATTCCTAGCTCCACAACAAATTGTAATATCCAAATTCTTCGAAGTTCTCCAATTCCTAACTCTATTGGCAGTTCCACCACTCCAGTGGGTATGGTTGCACTCCCGTTGAAGCCATCAATACGGGACTCACAAGGCTTCAAATCTTTAATCTCTATTTTCATTTGGTCATAGACTCGCTTAAACAATATATTCCTAGAACTTCCACTGTCTAACAAGATCCTCTTCATCCAAGCAGGACCTACTTGAGCTGATATGATAAGTGGAGCGATGGTTGGGGCTTCGACCCGGTCGGCGTCTCTGTCTCGAAAGACTATGTCGTTAGTCACTGTCTTCTATTGCTTGGTCGGAGCCCCATCTTCCAAACTACTACAACATTTGAAGCTCGCATGCCTCACAGAACCGGCATACGACTCCATTTCCTTCTAGCTTCTATCTGCTAGATGAGGACCACCACTAACAGTATCTATCACCAACCTCCCGCCGGTACGAGCGGGTTCCTCTGTTCTCACCTGATTTGGCACATGGTTCTGATTTGATGGGCCCACACCTCCAGACTACGGCGCCCATACAAACTGCTCCAATTTTTCTCACGCATCAACTTTTCAATGATATCCTGCAAATGACAACACTCGTTTGTGTTATGGACGTAGCTTTCATGGAATCAACAAAACTTTCCTGTTTGAATTTGTCTCTCCGGTGACTGTTATGGAGCAGGTTTCTTGTACTGAATAGTATTGCAGGTCTGTAAATGCACATTTTTCCAGAGATGTATTTAAAGGAGTATAATTATAAAACATAGGAGCCCTACGCCGTGGATCACGATTCTGATCCTGCTTCCTATTTTGATGACCATCGCCTTTCTGTTGATTTTTTTATTTTGTATGTTACTTTTTTGGAACTCTCCCTTGTTTGTTTAATAGCAACATTGCTTTGAATTCCTTCCACACTAGGCCCTGCACCATCCTTTTTCATAGATTGTTTCGCATCCTTCCTCTTTAAGAATTGGACTGCTTGGAATAGAAATGGTCCAATGACGCAGGAGGTTTTTCAGCCAATCAGTTTCCAAATTCAGAATCAGGATCAATCCCCTTAGTCAATGCCATTAGAATAGAGTTATCATTGGGATTGCTAATCTCAGCGCATGCAGCATGAAATCTCTCCAAATAACGTATGAGTGTCTCTCCAGGAGCTTGAGTGACACTAGACAAAGTATTAACATCCTTCGGCCTCGTTACATGCATGCGGAACTACTTAACAAATTTTTTCACCAACTGATCAAAACACAAGATAGATGGAGGTGGTGAACAGGTGAACCACATAGTCGCTATGCCCCCCAGCGCGATCAGGAAATTTCGGCACTTAACTGCATCACCATCTCATGCAGCATTCATTAACCAATCATACTTCAAGATATGTTGATTACAATCAGAGCTCCCTTCATAAACGGGTACAGTAGGCATCTTGAATCGCCGAGGTGGTTTAGCATAGATTATCTCATCAGTAAAAGGAGTATGACTCCGAAAGATTCCCCAGTCGTTATTCGTAAGACCTTGACTTTCTCGGATTATCTGATAGATCATCGTCGGGATATCCAACATCTGGATGTTCTGGGCTTGAGCTAAGGTGTGGTGATGTTCATAATGCAAGGATCGACCGGAGGTGGTCGACGGTCCATGTCTCGCCTCCGTGGTTCTAAGTTCTCTAGAACATAAGGTTCGGGAGTACATTGGCGATGGTTTCAGATCTATCCAAATTCAGGCATCAAATCCCAGTTCAGTAGCAGCGGTGGCAGCGCAGTTGTTTGTGACATAACGAGGAGAAGTACCTCCTCGGGAGGAGGGTCCAGTCTGATAGCTGGCTGATGGGCTAACCCACGGTTTCCTAATATTCAATGTATGCTGATTTCCAGTAGCTTGAGTATAACTTCCATCCAGCCGTGGACGTGTGGATCTATGATGGAAATCCGAAGAGGCTGAACACTCAATGGATGAATAGGAAGCCTAAGTCCTCCTGGATCTCCTTCGTTGCTGATGGTTCAGTCGGTTGGTCAATTTTGCATTAGCGCGGAGTTGTTGAGTGAGCTATTGGCGGCTCTGAGTCAGTTCTTGCATAAGTAGCTGAAATTCTTCCCTGTTGACAGGGCCTTGCGGATCTGATGGTTCGGCAGCATTTTGATCTGCAGGAGGTAGCTGAACGGGATTCTGTTTGTCTCGGCCTTCTGGATCTGCGGTTGTCGAAGTGGTCCTAGTGTTAACATTGGTGGATAGCGAAGCACTTTCCTAGACTTGATGCAAATCTTAATAGGACGGAAGTACTCTAAACTTGAAATCTGGATCTTCTTTTTAGATTTATGCAATCCGATATCTATAGTAGATCCAGCAGGAGAAAATATGGATTTTCTCGGTAACAGCACCAAAGTGTTTATACCAAAATTGGGCGCAACACTCCTTGGAAGTGTTTGAAGAGATAAAATGAAGAAAATAAATGAAAAAAGAGGACTATCTAACAAACACTCCAAATAATAATCAGGTTTAGAGTGGTTCAGCATCTTGCCTACATCCACTATGAAATGGTTGACTTTTATTAACTTTTGCTTGCTGGTTACAACGAATTACAATAGTGAATTTCAAGTACAATAGTGATTTTTGAGTACAACAATGATTTGGGCAGAGTTTAGACATAGGAGTGCCAAAAGTCCTACTTTTTGTATGTCCTGGGCTGCTATTTATAGTCGTAGGCTGCAAATGTTTCGCCCAGATCTCTAGGCACCTCTTCTCGCATGTGAGTGGGCCCACGTGATCGATCCCATGTCACTTGCGTTTGATCCGAGATCGATACGAACGACCTTCGTATCGATCAATAGTTCTTCCAATCGAGTCGAGATCGATCGAGAACATTCTTGAGGACATATTTAAGCTCCTATGAAAATTTGGTGGCATTTGGACTTATAGATTTTGAGTTATGATCGACACAAGTTCGTATTTTTCTATGGGTGTTGAATTTGCATCGATCCTTCTTTGGATCGCTCTGTTCGTATCGATCCAAGTACGTGCTTGCTAGTTGATGTGGCGCCAACTTTTTGGATCGCTCCACTTTTCATGCCGAACAATCGAGTCTTCCTTATGTATATGCCTCGTTTATATCGACCTGATTTGGCCCCGTTTGTATCCATCGACTATATCTCAACTCGTGTCGATTTTATGGGGCACTTCGTATCGGTATATTGTACCTTACTTCGTATCGATGTGAAGTGTTGATTTTGCATCGATCGCTTAATTGTCACTTCGTATTGATGGATGAATGATCCCTTCGTATCGATCACAAAGTAATCTATTTCATATCGATGTGAGATAATGACTTCGTATCGACCCATCACCGATCGATACGAAGTGTGCTTTGAAAACTAGATCGATGCGAAATGGACTTCAGTATCACTGCTGATGGATACGAAGTAGGCGGTAGCCGATCAATTCGAATTGAGCTTGCTTGCTGGTGGATACGAAAAGGACCGACTTCGACGGATGCAAAGTTGGATGGATACAAGATGAGGTCCAAGGGTTGAAGGACACCAACATGACGGTTGCAAGGTGATGGATACGAATATGAGGAATACGAACTATGCATGTCTCACGTGTAACTTGGTCGGTTTATAGCTTGAGCAGACGAACTCCAATTTACTCAAAATTTGGAATGTCAGCTGTCAAGGCTTTGTTTGTCATGTCATGTTGATTGTAGCGCGATCTGGAATTGGGCAAAATTCACCAGTATCCACAACGAACCTGTGTGTACAGTTTTTCGGGACGAACTGTCCTCGGTTTCTAGTTAAGTTCTTCATTTCACGGCCTTGCCAAAAGGCGCGATAACACTTTCTTGTTGATCACACTGGCTAAATATAAGCGGTGAGAGTGATATTAATTGTTTGAATAAGAACTGGAGGATGTTCATTTGCTTTTTCAAAGAACAAGAAGAAAGAAGGTGATGTAAAGTAACTGTGTGTCCTATATCTCTGTGTATCTATTTTATTTACAGTAGCCTAACATTCATTTGTAAACAAATATCGACATTGTATAATTTAATTAGTTATTCAAACATGGGTATCATATCAAAATAAAATTACTAACAAATACAAAACGTTCATTATTTTATCAGAAATACAAAACAGATATTTAAATGTCTCACCTTCTACATGGATTGAAATGCTTCAAGTTTTAATCTTTGTGCGAGGTAAGAAATTTTGAGCTAAAAAGACATGATTTTCAAAACTTATAAAAAGTATTAAGATGAAAATAAAATATAAAGTGCATATATAAAATGGAGTATATAATAATAAATGTGTATATATATATATGCTAGATACCAAATTGGTCACAAACACCCGATAATATATTTTAGTAGTGAAATAAATGAAGAAACTAAATGGAAAATGAGGAATAACACTATATATTGCAAGCAAGAACATCAAAAAGTAAAAACAACAGGATTAATAGTGGTTGGGCGTTGATTCCTACATCCACTCTGAATGCTCTCTTTATTGCTTTATCAATCACTTGATTACAGATAAAATTCATAAGGAATAGCTTGTATACAAGTTCGAACAGAGAGAAATCGAGTACAAATAAGGCAGAGCATTCCCTTGATTGCCAAAAAAAGATCCCCAAAAGTGCCCCCGCCCCTGTATTTATAGATGAAGGCAGCATTTAACCTGGCCATTCGGTCTCAAAAGCTCGGCCCAACATGCAACGCCCATCATGCCAAACCGGGAATGCCAACCTAAGCTCTGTAACATGGAAGTCGACCCGAGCTCTAGAATATGCTCCATGCCGACCCAATCACATCCCACTTTCTATGCCGACCCCATGAGTGCCACACATTTTCCAATCTTATCAATCATCTAGGCCGAACCTTACTCCACCAGGTTAACCTATAATCCTGACATCCTGTTACATCCATTCGTCAGCCTTATTGACCCTGGGCTAGACATAGCTGCTTGGAAATCATATTTTGGTCATGTAGTGTTATCTCTTGGCCATTCTTCCATTAATTGTCAATTTTGATCTCTGTAATTACCTTTATACAGCCGGGCCAAGGCACCGGGTAAGATTTGCCCCCCAAAGTGCGTCTTGTGAATAACACGACGCACTTTGAATTATCGAAAAATCCATGACTCTAGAGGTAAGCTCGTTTAAGTCATTGATTGATCATTGTTCTCTACCAACCTTTGAAAAAGTCTCATCCCATTTGAATGTGTAAGTCTAGTCATATGAAGCCTTCAGGCTTTTCCGGCTTAAATTTTTAAAGATTCAATTCATAAGAACTTTTCTAATCTCACGATCATCCATTATTCACGCATATCCTCCTATCCCTTTCATTATTTACAACATACATTACCATTCTACCCTTTTATTTTATTATTATTATTATACATATATAAATACATACGTACATACATTCATATGCATATATATATTTAAGAGGGGTCGGCATTTGGTATGCCGATCCCTCGATGGATTCACATAAGCTGGGGTCGGCATACACAATGGCCGACCGCTTCAACCATTTTGACTAAGTCTCTCAGAAGAGACTGGTTCATATTCGCAATAACTTACACGTATAAAACTCAACATCCCCTCCTCCTTCCTCCTTTACTTCCGGTTCTCCTAGCCTTCCTTTTTTTCAAGTTTCGCTTTACCGAACCCTTCGACATCACACAAACCCTCCCTCTTCCAAACCCAAATCATTCAGTTTTTAACCTTCGAATCAAGCATAAATTTGAGAAATACCTCATAGTCACTCATTGCTATCCTTAGATCCAAGAATCCTAACAACTGCCATCCAACTCGAACCCACATAGATATGAATCTCCCTTTAGTTTACGTTGTAGGGATGCAACCCTTGAAGAGTTGCATGTTGTTTAAGTGCATCGGTGGATGGGTTTCAATAAGATGTAGTTGAGAGGTGGAGAGGGAGAAGGATCAAGAAAAAGAGAGGAGTTGAAGGAGGAGAGGATGGATTTGAATGAGTTGGAGCTAACTAGAGAGGGTTCGGTGTATGCTTTGAATGTAAGGAAGGCTTGGTGTACACTGGGATGGATCGGCATAGGGTTTTTTTTAGAGAAAGGGGTCGGTGTTTTCCCTTTAGGCATAGAAATATAGGGCTCGATATAGTCTAGGAGAGGAAGGGGTCGGTATCTTTCTAGGGAAGGTGGGATTGTTATGTAAGTTGGAGAAAAGGATCAGTATAGAGGTTAAAGGAAGGGATTGACATTGTACGTAGAGAGGAGGGACCGACTGTGGGATAAGGTGCAGGGGTCGACATAGATGGTTGGGATCGACATTAAAAAACTAAAATTATTCTAACTCGAGTTATCCAAACATATAAATGCATATTTCCTTGCCCAAGCATAAAGTTACGAAGAACAACACGACATGACTTAGGTACAAATCTAGCCCAACAAACTTGGGCAGCGGACCCCATAATTCAGAACGTCAACATACGATACTAAAGCTTTCGTCGTCGACCACCTTTCATGTTGTCCGAGATGGTCAGCGATGACGATATCTTTGGATGAAACCTCCGAGCTTGGACGTTTTTACTTTCGTTTTTTCTGATCTTATACTATCTGCATTCATTTCACATTCCATTGCATTAGTTCACATATAGTATGAGGGGATAGATTATTATTTCCAATATTGATTATCTTTGATTAAAGCCAACACAGATATCAAGTTACGCCAAGCGTTCTCCCGCGATGTCTTCTAGATTAGATAGGAATCAAGCTCCGGTACTTTGTCCGACAAGCCCAAACCGAGCCAGCAAAGTGATGTTGTAGAGACATCTGATCTGTAGGAAGAATTTTTTTCGATATCCCAACTCTTGCTGCAAATGTTGTAGATCCAACACCCGATGCTGTGGATGATGCCATCGTCTTGAATAAACCGGCTGATTCATAGGCTTCAAAAATCGGCGAAGTTGCTCTTCGTCGATTATTCTCCATCCTTGGGATTCCTTTTGAAGATATCCTGGTCCCCTCAATGCAAGATAGGCTTTATTTCACCCAAGCTAGATATACTGCATGTAATAAGTTCATATGCTGGGCATGTTGTGTGCCACCTTTCAACTGTTTCATTCTTGAAGTGCTGAAGTATATAGGAATCGCTCCCACCCAGCTGCACCCCAACAACTATGCCTTTATCCATAGCACTTTCCTTCTTTTTATGAATGTCCTATTCCATCCACAAACTCCTGAGGGAATTCGGTATATTTATAACTTCCAAAGATGAACCGACGGTCCTTCATACATCTTCCTTGAGCCACTGCCCAAATATCAAGTCCTAATGCCTGCATGGAATAAGCTCTCCCTATTCAAGAAAGAATGGTTCTCGTGAAATTTCCTCTCGGCTTCACGAGAAGTGGTTGGAAGGACGTAAGTACTATCCACATCCCTGCCCTTGATTCAATAACTCAAATCACATCTTTATTCTTAATCACACAAATTCTTTCAACTCCTTCAGTTATCGCTCTAGGCCCGAAGGCGTTAGATATTCCAGGGCAGTTGCGACTATCTGTGCTACTCCGATGGAGGAAAGAGAGATCAAAATTCTTGTCATTGATGAACTGCTCTGAATATTCAGGCTATTAGAGGATGGCCAAATAATCGGTCTCCTAGGAAGTAGCGCAACTCCGAAGGTTATCGTCGAAAAAAGAGGAGAATGAGATGACCCCATGGTGCCCTCTATGGAATCCAAGAAGGTACTGAAGGAGAGGAAATAAAGGAATTAGGAGACGCAAGGCTAAAAAATGAAGATGTAGGCCTTGGGAAACCACCAACAGCCGATGCACCACATACACGCCAATAGAATCCTTCCCCGAAAAAGAGAAAAGGTTTGGGGTATAGAATTAAGAAAAAGGTAATCGGCGAGACCCTAAAATACATTATAATTCCAATCGCAAATATTTCATTTTCTCATCAAATGGAGAGCTCATTAAAGGGACTTACTGACATCTCTACTCTGAGCGATTTGTTGAATTATGACTTCACTACTCTCGACGTCGAAGTGCTTAACTCTCCCATAAGAAGCGGCGAAGGCAGGCAGCGTCCCAATCAAGGAGAAAGAGCTCCTATGAGTGAAACAAACGTCACTGGTCCATTAGGGGGATACACTAGGACACACACAAGCACTTACACCCTACCATTCATTTACACTTTACTTTTGACATAGCAACTACTAATATGTTCTCATTTGATTCTTTTACAGGTGCAACGTCTTACTCATATGGTTTCGATCACCTTCGTAGTGCTTATTTTTCCGTCGTTCAAGTCGGGATTCCAAGTCCGGAAGACGCCAAGAGAGAGATGAAGGGTGGGAGAGAGATTATCATTCTCGAGAATCATCCTCATTTTCTAAAAGGAAATCTCAAGGAAACACTTTGCATCAAAGCGATCCCACTAATCCTCTTGCACACAGTGGAGATAAGCCCATACATCGGGGCTCTCAATTTGACGCTTCCTGTGATCAGCATTACAGCTCCTCAAGCACTAGGTAGTCCTATGAGCACCGTAAAAAAATGCTGATTTCGTCGGACAAATCCCCCCAGTTCCTGTTCAAGACTCGATTATGACGGAGAAACAAGCTGAGCTTAAAGCTAACTTACCAAAGATTTGTTTCGACGTGCTAAAATTCCTTCCGGCCATACACCCTATCCTTGGAACCGCAAAAGAGAACTCATTGGCTTATGTGAAAAACGTGTATGTGTAGCATGAAGCATTCATTCATTTAGTCAAAAAAGTCTTCGAGGTTTCTATCAAATGCCAATACGAGATTGATCGCCTTATGCCGGAGGCCATCCATGACAAAGACATTATTAAGTTCCACGATACTGAGCTGCTTGCATTTAAAGCCCACCTCGATGAGGTGAAGAAGAATGCGAAGGAGACAGCTGAGGCAGTCAGTCGCTTGGAGGCTTCGCATAAAAAGGAACTGGAATGTGCACTTCAGCGTAGTGGCACTTTGGCTTTGGAAAAAGACTCCTTAAAAAAGGAGAAAGATATTTTAGCACACCGCATGACGGAGTTGGAATGCTATCTCAGGAGAGGGAGGAGAAAGTCGGGGCGCAAGAGGAGTCACAGAAATATTATGAGGAGATCATCGAAACAAGAAACGTGAAAGCGAACCTCGACGAGCAGCTCTCCCAGATTGAAGCGTTGAAAGAAGCTGCTCGCAAAGTGGGAAAGAACGCAGTTCTCGTAGAAGCCGACCCCTAATCGAGGCTGAGACTGAGTCCAGTAGGGAGGAAATCAAGTGCATATTTGATCCATTCATTGCTGAAAATAATGCAAAGGTTCTCCTCCACCCCGACTTAACTTTCTTGGGAAAAAGCTACCTTGAGTCGCTTGTTGAAGCTTGGGATACTCTCCTCAAGGTCAAGAAAGTGGAGTTTGGGGCTGGCAAAGCTTGATGAGAGGGCACTCGCGTAGGAAGTGCTTGAGGAAATGACCCATCCGACTTGGTTGCTCCAAAGCTTCAATGCGGTAGAGTTCCCACACCGCCTAAGGAAAAAGAAGATATCGTTGGGTCATCCGGGACTAAGCCCCAGGGTCCTTCTCCCATTCAATCGGCTGAGACTTCATGTTCTCAACCTCTCGAGCAACATGTCTGTTATGACTCGAAGAAGCCTTACTCGGCATACACACGCTATTTCAAATCATTGAAGGGTGTACTCCTATGACCACCAGAAGCCAACCGGATGCTTGTACTACCTTGAGATCTTCCTATTCTAAAAGTCACTGTTCTCGGTGAACAACGGCCATAATCTAACATTAGATTTTCATGAAACCTTGTAGGTCATCCTAGTCCTAAGTCGATGTTGTCACGGAGAAGGAGAGAGAAGATGCAAATGCTCTAGCTGTCGGAGATATTACTAGGCCCGATGCTCAAGTGATTGGGCGCTAGATGAGGATAAACCTAAAGATCCTTCACTTATAGAGGAGCATGATGTTGTTATAGTTATGGGCGCTTTTGAGCCCACCATTAAGTTCAGCCCGAAGAAGAAGATTGAAAAAGAGGAGAAGTCAAAGCTCGAAGTAAAGGGTGAGCCTGATGTAGTGGACGTTGATGATCCCCTTAAAAGGCCTTTTCAATTCATCCCTCCTAGCGGTCTATTCCTATCGTGGTTCCTCCTCCTTCCTCAAGTACCTCCTCCCAAGGCAGCAAGGGGTCTTGAAAGAGACGTTTGACTGAAATGACTCTCGAAAAGCTGAAGAAGGAGAAGAAGACGAAGAAATAGTTGGAGTCTTGTAATATTTTTCTTAGTCCAAATAAGTTAGACTTGTGTAGTTGTTTTCCCTCTTTCTTTTTCTTTTTAGTAGCACATGTACGGGCTTGGGTCCCGAACCTTTAGATGGGTTATAAGGAATTTTTGGAACTATAAATAAATTTTTTGTTCCTTGGCCGATCATCGAATAAATTACTATTCAAATAGTAGAGTGACTTTTTCTGCTCCAAGTGTTTATGATGTTTTTTCTAGGTTTTGTTGATAATTTATTATGCTAATCTCAGTGCTCCTCTGCCGACTTCATCAGAAGTTGCCGCCGACTCCAAGCAGAATCATAACCAATGGTTGTATTCTGTCACTAACAGTTTGAGAATCTTCCCTCGAACTTAAACCGGAATTTGTGGGATAACGGACGGTTGAAAGTTCTCTCTATCCATCGGGTTGGACACTTGGCATTTTTAGTTTGCCTCGTGGACTTAGAAACTGTTCTCACATCGTTTGTAATTTAGTCCACAATCGTTTATACTCTAGCATGCACTCCTGGAACTTAGAATACGCTAATCCACACTCTAGGGACTTAAAGATTTTTTCAAGTCATTTATACTCTAGCCCGCGCTCTAGGGACTCAATATATACGCACTCCAGGGACTTAGAGATTATTTCAAGTTGTCTATACTTTAGCCCGTGCTCCGGGGGCTCAGAGTACTCTAATATGCACTTCGAGGACATAGAGATTTTTTTCAAGTCATTTATACTCTAGTCCGTGCTCTAGGGACTCAGAGTACTCTAATCCATGCTCCAGGGACATAGAGAATTTTTCAAGTCATTTACACTCTAGTCCGTGCTCCAGGGACTCAAAGTACTCTAATCCATGCTCCGAGGACTAAGAGATTTTTTCATGTCATTTATACTCTAATCCATGCTTTGGGGACTTAAGAGTACTCTAATACGCACTTCGGAAACTTAGAGATTTTTTCAAGTCGTTTAGACTCTAGTTCGCATTTCGAGGACTCTAAGTACTCTAATCCACACTCCGGGGGGTTAGAGATTTTTTCAATATAACTACTCGATTTTTAGTTCTATCTGTGCATTCATACACCATAGATGTTAGTATTAATCAATCCCAAAACATAATCATCATAATAAGAAACAATAGTAGTCTATTGAAAAGTAGCTTGAAGCTTTTGTTTATCATAAAAAATATGGAAGAATAATTTGTCTTATTACATAATAAAGACAAAATCGACACTAAGAAAATACTGAAAGCAATTATTACTGAGATGCAAAAGAAACAATCTAGGTATGACGCAAATGTTTGTGATTCCATGCTCTTGGAAGCGTTACACCATCAACAGTCGCTAGCTTGAGAGTTCCTTCTCCAAGCCTCCGCTCGATGACGTACGACCCTTCCCAAATAGGTATCATATGCGATGGGACCAGAAAGATTCGCTTCAGGACAAGATCGCTAGAATAAGAGGTTCTTGATTGGATTTTTATATTCCAGTATCAGCGAATTGGTGCCGATATGCAACCTCTCTCAAATTAGCCTCCTCATACTTTTCGTCCATAAAGTCCAACGACTCCAATAAGAGATCTTGATTTTTTCTGGGATCGTAGTAGATTACTCGATGGGAAGGGACTTCGAGTTCCATAGGTATAACTGCTTCGGCTCCGTATGCCAGGGCGAATGGGGCATGGCTAGTCACAGACTTATGAGTTGTTATATAGGCCTAGAGTGCCTTAGGAAGTTCGTCCACCCACTTGCCTTTAGCCTTTTCCAAGCACATTTTCAAGATGGACTTTATAATCTTGTCTACACTTCAACCTGACCATTCACCCGAGGGTGAGTGACTGCTGCAAACCTTTTCTCAATGCGATACCTTCGAAAAAACTCCATGAACTCAGCACTATCAAATTGAGTTATGCTACCAATCACAATAGTTCGCGAGAGATCGAAACGACATACATTGTTTTGCACAACAAAGTTAATGACTTTTTCGATTGTGATTGTAGCTATTGGCTCTATTTCGCCCCATTTGGTTAAGTAGTCAACCGCAAAAATTGCACATCTCACACCAGTTTTGAAATTGGCAATGAGTCGACAATATCAATTCCCTATATCGCAAACGGCCATGGAATAACCATTTGCATGATTTCTGTCGATAGCGCACTTGGGACTTTTGCATATATCAAGCATTTGTCACATCATCTCACATAATCTATGGTGTCCCAATTCACATTCGGCCATTAGTACCCATAACAGAGTATCTTTTTAGTTATCATATTCCCCCGAGTGTGGTCGCATTCTCCTTCATGGACTTCTTTCAAGACCCGCTTTATCTCATCATGGGCGATGCACCTAAGTAAAGGAATCGAGAATCCCTTTCGATAAATAATCCCATCTTGCATAATATACCGTGAGACCTTGCAAAGGACTTGCAGCTTTTCGCTCCTTTTCTCGGACAAGATTCTATGCAACAAGTATTTTTTAAATGGGGACATCCATGATTCCCTTTCGGTTTCTGTTTTTGGTACATGATCAACTTCCATCACATTTAAACTTAGGGTATGTAGGGTCCCAACCGAAACTAAGTCCATCTGTTATGCATCGCTAGTGCTTGCGAACTTTGCCAATGAGTTGGCTTCCCCGTTCTGCTCGCTTGGGATATGCGAAATTTCATAGTATTCGAGGTCTACCAACAAATCCTGAACTTGAGTAAGGTATAGGGCAAGCATTTGTCCCTTCGCTTGGTAGTCCCCTCTAACTTGATATGCCATCAGTTGTGAGACACAAAAGTTTTAATCGATTTCACACTGAGCTCTTTAGCAAGCTTCAGTCCAGCAATCAATGCCTCATATTCAGCTTCATTTTGTGTAGCAGGGAAATCAAGCTTTAAATCATAGTAGATCCATAGGTTCTTGGGTGTTACAAGAACGATGCCAGCTCCAAAACAATGTTCGTTGGATGCTCCATTGGTATATAGTTTCCATTATATGGTAGGAATCACATAGCATCCACTTGGCTCATCCTATACAGTGAATTCTGCTATAAAATCCGCTATTGCTTGGCCGTGGATAGCTCTTCGAGGTAGGTAGGTGATGTTGAACTGGCTTAGATCGATGTTCCATTTAAGCAATCTTCTAGATGTCTTGGGACGTTGTAGGACCTGTCACAAAGGTTAGTCGGTGTAGATATTGTTGGACATGCTTGGAAGTACGGGAGAAGCTTGTGCAATGCGATCACCAAGCTGTATGCCAACTTTTCTATTTTTGGGTAATTTCTTTCCACCCCCGTTAATCGTTTACTGACGTAATACACCGGTCTCTGGATCCGGTCCTTTTCATGAATCAAAGCGGCACTTATAGCATGTGGAGATATAGCTAGATAAACATACTGCTCCTCATGATCTATAGGCTTCGACAAAACAAGTGGTCTCCCTAGATGATTCGCCAAAAATCGAAACGTGCCTTCGCAGTCTTGCATCCATTCAAAATTCCTCTTCTCTTTCCTTATCAAATCGAAGAATGGAATGCACTTTTCGATTGCCCTAGAGATAAACCGAATCACGGTAGCGAGCTTCCCGTTCGGGCTTTGTACTTTCTTAATAGTTCTGGGTGCTTGTATATCCCGAATGGCTTGAATCTTTTTTTGATTCACTTCGATTCCTCGTGCGTTAAAAATGAAGCCCAGAAACTTTCTCGATGCAACAACAAATAAGCATTTCAATGGCTTTATTTTCAAACTATAAAATCGAAGGATATTGAACTCTCCGCTAAGTCTCGAATGTTTTCATTTGATTGTCGTGGCTTCACGAGCGTATCATCCACATAGACCTCCATCGTCCTCCAGATCTGATCTTTAACCATTCGGTTAACAAACGCTGATAGGTTTCTCTCGCATTCTTTAATCCGAATGGCATCACTACATAACAGTATAATCCAACATTTGTGACAAAACTAGTGTGTACCTGATCAGGATGTGCATTGGAATTTGGTTGTACCTCGAGTACGCATCCATATACGACAAAAATTCATGTCCCCCGGTCGAGTCAACCAGCTGATCGATTCTAGGCAAGGGAAAATTATTCATGGGGCATGTTTTTCTCAGGTCCGAATAGTCAATACATGTCTTCCACTTTCTATTTGCCTTGTTTACCAGTACAGGGTTAGATATCCATTCGGGGTAGTGGGCTCGCGAATAAACCGATTGGCTATAAGTTTATCCTCCTCCTTTAGAGTAGCAGACTTCTCCGGGTCCATGCCTCATCTTTTTTGTTTTACATGAACGTACTTCGGATCGATATTCAGCGTATGGCTTACGATGACAGGTGAGATCCCACACATGCCAGAATGAGTCCAACCGAATAAATCAAGATTTACCCGGAGAAAATCAGTAAGTTCCCTCATCATAGAAGGGCTGATTTGCGATCCAATTTTCAATACTTGTGACAGATCGTCGTGGTTCACTGTGATATTGATCGTTGATTCATCCGGTGCTGCCTTGGCCTCCTTAGATTCCTCCTTATCTTCTCTCAGATCTATATCTCTGTAGAACCAACTCTAGTGCCCAATCCAAGGCTTAGGCGCTCTTTGTCAATCTTTTGTAACTTGCATGCACACAGATTTGTCCACACCCTTTCCCTTTTCCTTTCGTTGCACTTCTCTCAACTCATCCACATAACAAGCACGACCAATCGCCTAATCGCCATGCACAACAACGACTCTAGTGTCTGTCAGAAATTTCAAAGTCAAGCTCCATGGGGCAAGAGCTTCCCTAAACTCAGCCAGGACTGGACAGCCCGAAAATACATTATACGGTGAATCAACATCCAAAACAATGAACGGTAGGATCCACACCCTCTATTTTCAGCTTTACCCAATTCAACCGGTAACTCAACAGAACCACTGCTTCAGTAGCCACACCATTAAAGTCGTGCATACGAGCTTTGGATTGTTTCAAATCCTTAGCCTCCATTCTCATTTGATCATAAGCTTTCTTAAAGATGATGTTCACAGAACTTCCACAATCAATCAATATCCTTCTCACCAGCTCAGGTTCGGTCATGGCAGAGATAATCATCAAATCAATAGTAGAGGCCTCCATTCTATCGACATCTCTACTTCTGAACACTATATCGTCCGTCATCATACGTTGCCGTTTAACCGAAGTTCCATCCTCCATGTTCGAACAAAATTCACAGTCCACATATCTCATCAAACTAGCATGACGCTCCATTTCATGCCAACTTCTGTCTACAAGATGCGGTCCACCAACTATTGTGTTTATTACAAACCTTCTGTCGGCCTAAGCGGGCTTCTTGAGTCGATGCGGAGCTTGTCCTTGGCAAGGATATGACGTTCCTTGTCCACCATCATGTAGATCCTTGACAAATTGCTGCAGCTTTTTCTGGCAAATTAATTTATCAATGGCGTCATGAAGGTGCCTACATTCATTAGTGTTGTGCTCATAGGACTCGTGAAACCGACAATACTTCCCAGTTTGCTTCTGTTCTTCGGTCGATTCCTTCGGATGCGGCTTCCTATACTTCAAAGTGTTGTTGGTGGACATATAGATATTCTCTAAAGAGGCATTCGGGGGTGTATAATTGTTATAAGTAGGGATTCGTGGCTTCCACTTTTCAAACTCCCTCTTCCGATCATAATTTTCTTCTCCACCCCTTTTCTGTTGACACGACCTATTTTGGACGTTGACTTGAACCTTTCCAAAGCTCTCACCGGATTGCTTAACTGTAATGTTACTTTGTATCACTTCCCCATTTATTCCTATAGTAGTGTTCCTTCTGGAAAATATGGCCTCCTCCTTTCTCATGAACCGGTGTGCCTTTGTGTAGAAATGTTCCAGCATAGCCGGCGGTTGTCCAGCTAGCTAATCACCAAACTTGGATTCAGGGTCAACCCCCTTGTCATAGCCATAAGTTCGGCATGGTCATTTGGATTACTAAACTCAGTAGTATCAACGTGAAACCTTTGTGAACAATGTTTCAGTGATTCACCCGGAGCCTTGATTATGCTAGATAGCGGCATTACATCTTTGGGGCGAGTAGCGTGAATCCAAAACTGCTATATGAATCTTGTAGCCAGCTCATCAAATCTCGAGATTAACCGTGGGGGTAACCTTGTGAACTACATTGTAGCAATTCCAAAAAGAGTTATAGGGAAGCATCTTCATTTGGTTGCGTCATTTTCTCTAGCCGAGTCCATCAACCATTCATACCTCATAGCTTGCTGTTGGGGGTTAGTCTTCCCTTCGTACACGGGCATCGTAGGCGTGCTAAACCTCCAAGTACATTCAGCCTGTAAAATGTTATTGGTAGAGACTTTCCAATCATCGTTAATCAAGCCATGGTTTTCCCTCATCATCTGCCTAACCACTGCAGATAATTCTGGAGTCTAGATAGGGGTGCCAGGTCGGGTTCCATTTTGCGTGAATGTTCTGGCCGATGTCCCTAGGGCATCTCATGCCTTCTCAGCCTATTGTCCTCTAGATGCGTATCTTGAGGATCCACCTCATTATCATCTTGGAAAGCTAACTGATCAGCATCCAAGCATGTTATAGTGCCTAAGTTCCTTGTTCTGGGTCGAGCACGACTTCCCAAGTATAGTTAAGGAGCCATCCTCCCGGTTAAGGGATCAGTTCCAACCCTATTTGATTGCCCGCAGTGGTCTCCATTGCTCCGGCTTGTGTCATTTCAATTCTGCCACGCGTATGCCTGTTGTGGCCATCTAATGAAGTTGATCTGTCAAATGCCGAGTATGAAATTGGACTTCCTTCGGCATTTTGACGCTGCCGTTGAGCAATCTAGTTCATCAAATTGGCATTTGCCTAGATTTGCTTGTTTAGCTGTCTCCGGCTTTCCATTCTCTTCCTCATCAGGTTATTGAATTCGACGCTGATAACAGAATCAGCAGGATTCTGAGCTGCAACGGGTTCCAAATTCACATTAGCTGGCTAGTTGCTTGGCCCTCCTTGTTGGACACCAGCAGTTTCGTTGACATCGATGTTGTGGGATGTAGATCTAGTGCGCCTTAGCGTATTAGCGTCTTAGAGTCTTTTGCTTAGATCTTGAAAAATCTTAATAGTAACTACAAACTTTTCAGAGCGAACCCGGATCTCCTTTTGGAGGATTTCTTCAATCCAGTAGCAACAAAGGTGATCCTAATAGCATGAGAATCGAGTTCTCGGTGAAAGCACCAAAATGTTAGCAGCCGAATTGGTCACAAGCACCCGAGAATAGATTTGAGTAGCGAAATAAATGAAGAAATTAAATGAAAAATGAGGAATAACACTATGCATTGCAAGCAGAAACAACAAAATGTAAAAGCAACAGGATTTATAGTGGCTCGACATTGATTGCCTACGTCCACTCCGTATGCTCTCTTTATTGCTTTATCAATCACTTGATTATAGATACAATTCACAAGGAATAGCTTGTATACAAGTTAGAACAGAGAGAAACCGAGTACAAAAAATGGCAGAGTACTCCCTTGGTTGTCGAAAAAAAGATCCCCAAAAGTGGCCCCCTACCCCTGTATTTATTGATGGAGGCATCTTTCAGCTTGGCTATTCGGGCTCATAAAAAGAAAAGCTCAGCCCAACATGCAATACCCATCATGCTGAACCGGGAATGCCTACTTGAGCTCTACAACATGGAATGCCGACCTGAGCTCTAAAATATGCTCCATGCCGACCCGATCACATCCCACTTGCTATGGCAACTCCATGAGTGCTACACATTTTCCAATCTTATCAACCTTCTAGGCCGACTTACTCTACCAGGCTAACCTTCATAATCTTGACATCCTGTTACGTCCATTCGTTAAACTTATTGATCCTGGGCCAGACGTAGCTGCTTGGAAATCGCACTCTGGTCATGTAGACATCGCCTCGTAGCCATTCTTCCATTAATAGTCAATTCTAATCTCTGTAATTACCTTTATGTAGCCAAGACAAGGCATTAAGTAACAATATAAGATGGAATATAAATAAAAGTAGAGAAGGCTAAAGACCTAAAATGCCCTTACCACATTTTTTAACTTTTCCATCTTTTCCCAAGCCACCAAAGTGCTAACCATATGAAAATATGTTGGATTTTTGAATGGTCCAGGTACCTTTATCAACTTTTACACTTAAGGAATATTCAAATTTCAAATCCATCATTTCAAATTAAAATTTAAATATATTATTAATTATTATTATTATTTTATTTATTGATCTGTACTTTCAAACTAAAAGTTTTCTCCAAACATCTAGATATTGTTTTTAAGTATATGCCAAGGTATATCAACATTCTATAACTTGTTCGATAAAAACTGAAAATCTAAAAAGCGGGTTTCGTTCACATTTTCAACTTTCCATCGAACTATCTATCTATGTAAATAAAATTCAAAAATGAATTTTCTACCATAAGATATTAATTAAAAGAGTGTTATTTAATTATTAAAAATTTTAATTGAATATTTAAAATAAAATAAATATTCACAAATCAAAGTGATAAAATTCTAGGTCGTTATAAGAAGTATTAAATGGTCAGGGTTAGTGTTTAAGCATGATAGTGGGAAATCTCAAAAGAAATCCGCTTTAGGGGTCGTGGTATTAATTAGCTATTGTGAGGTCCAACTCTTCTTAATAAAGAAGTATTAAGTGGCTTGATGTGATTCCATGCAATGTCAGTTAGGGAGTACCAAGGGGTCCGACTTGGGTTAGGAATTAAATGACGGGGACCTGCCTAGAATATATCTATTAAATGGTTAGAGTCTATCTAATTCTCATTAAATGGGTATTAAGTGGCTTGGTTACTTTCTCTCACATTGTTAAGACATGACTGACGGTTGTTGCGTGAGACTGGGAAGGGCCTTTGGCCTACCATTGTCGGTAAGTTGTAGAGTTGGATCGGAAGAGCCTTTGAGCTTACAGTTGGAGGCATTTTGTGTAGAATGTAGCTGAGATGCTTTGTAATATGGCAATGACATTATAAAGCCGTATCCAAGTGTCATCGGTCTCTTCAGCATGGATCGATTAACTAGCGGTTATGTACCAGAGGGCCACTTCGAGGACTGAGGTATTAATAACCATTGAGTTTGCCTCCTCCCTATTCAAGAAGTATTAAGTGGCCGGAATTTTGGGTAGTATAATTCTACATATACATACATACATATACATATATATGTATATGTATATATAGGCATTATATATAGTTATACCTCAGAGGAGGTTAGGCATATCATACATGCGTATAGGATATAACGGATTAGCCATGAATAATAGTCATAACATATAAATGGAAATCAATTGGCATAAATTAGTGTCATGGAAAAAGTAAGTAAGTTTCCAATCATCATAACGTTGTTCTGACTCTCTCCTCATTACATCCCACAAGACAGATTTAGAGGGATAGACCACTGATGCATGTATAGAACGGTAGATGGTGAATTCTTCTCATTCATACTCAATGTTGACAAGCCAATTAGATATCCAATGAATAATATCAATTTCAAGGTAGTACCCTTAGTTAATATATGTGTTATATTATATTTTTTAATTTTTCTATGAGTTTATAACGACCGCTCTCTGATATGCTTATGTTTCTACAGGTTATCAAAACTAACAACTTGTATTGTAATGCACTTGGGTTTTGATTTGGTCAAATTTTGGGTCTATTAAGGTGCAGGTTGTTACATTATTTCTGATCTTAAATATTCAAATGTTAATAACTTTTTCATTTGAACTCCGATCTAAAAGTTTTATATATGAAATTTAATCAAAAAATCGCCATGAACCCAACATTAGAAGTTTCGTAGTTAAATTATGATGTTTGTAAAATTCCTATTTTTAGCGTTCTTAATTATTAATTAATTTATTTTTAATTAATTATCTTTAAATTTATGAGGTGTTACATTACCTCTCCTCAAAAGATTTTCATCCTCAAAATTCCTCAAGGACTGAATCATGTAACATAACGCACAACAATTCTAAGTTGTCCAATCAATTAGTGTGCAGCCAATTTTATAGCGAATAGTGTACTCTTGCATGGTATATCATAAGATATCTGATGTGTATGCCAAATAATACTAAAGTGATGCCTCCTATAATTTTTTTTAATATAGTGCAAACAACATATATGTACTAGTAGTTCTATATGTAAGCAAGTTTGGAAAACTAAAAATCTTTGTTTTTGCACACAAATTTTCCTATACTTCAATGAATTGAAGTATAGTTCAACCAATTTAGCATCTAATCTCTACCATCCAAAATCCTAGCACACAATTTTATATCATCTTAAATTCTAAAAATATGGTTTTCTAAACCTATATTCTTGTGTTGGAAAATGGTTTAGATGGAGAACTCCATATTTCATTTCTTCTCTAGTGTAGCTGTTCCCCTATATCTTTAAACCACCTCTTTTTCCCTTATTTTCTTTTTCAATTTTTTCAAGTACAGTCCACATAAGGAAGTTTACTTTAAAATTTTAAAAACTTAAAACAAAGTTATTTTAAAACAAGTTTGGTTTACCTACCGACATGGTATGGAAAAAGAATTCTTAAGGATAAAACCACGTATTTTCTTTATCACTAACCACCTTTTACTATCACTTCTACTATAGAGTAACATTCATACTTGCTAACTCGACAACTTTTCCTTATGCCAAGCATATGGCATTTCAAAAATAAAAAATTTGCCCCTTCTTGTTCAAAATTGTTATCAATTATATTTTAGAAATGGTTAGAAAATTGAAAAATAAAAATTACTTTTTTTTGCAAAAATTTTACACAAAACTTTCTAGTAAAAATAAAGAATTTTTGAACAATTTATATTTTGGAAATATTTTTTTTATCGTTTCGAAACAAATAATGCCACATCATATGCAGTCGGAATTTAGTTAACGAGTAACATATATGATGGTCTCTTTTCTGCTGCACCGTAAATTTTCAAATTTCTAGAACCTTTTCTTTTAGATTAGAAAAAACAATTAATAGACCTGTTCACTTTTGAATTTTAACTTTTAATGCATATGGATAGTGACCCGTGGTTTCGCAATAATCAATCCTTGTCCTTTGCTTGCTAAATTTTATCTTCTCAAAATTTTAATATTTTTGGGACTTAGCATTATTTTACTTTTATTAACTAATAAATTTCCTAATTTAATTTATAAACTTCTTGCCTTACTTCGCTTGTTAAGTGTCTACATGAAATTTCCATACTTGCAAGGTTTTCCAATAAATATAATGGTCAATCTAAAAATAAATTTAAAAGGAACTCTTCTCATAATTTCTTACACGTTTTATACCACTAAAAAGCTATTATTTACAACCTAAACCTAAAAGAACAATTGTTGGATACTGCCCTTCAACGTCAGCTGACATTAATCGTGTTGTAGCCCTATCACTTCTTACTTAAATTAAATGAACCTTTCTGACATGCCATTCCACTTTAACCCACATATCTTAACTTTCCTTTTTGGCTATTAATAAATAAGGTTCATCTATTACTTCTATTAACTAGGTTTTTAACCCTGCAAAATTCAACGGGAACTAGAACATCCACGTCAATTCAGAACAACACAAGAATCAACCAAAAGGAGCAGAAGAAGAAGCTGAGAAAGTCCTAAAATGCAAGATGCAAAAATAGGCTAAAGGGATGGAATGCTAGCGATCCATCATCTATGGAGTGCCAACGGTCCATAGGGATGATCATGGATCCTCCAAACTTCTTGCATCATGAACCAAAATCTTTTCTAAGGATGCCTGTCAAGTTTTATGATATTCCAAGCAAGCTAGCTCAAGAAGTGAGCATTTGTCTGATTCTAATCATAGTTCGATACAACCTGTACATAAATCATCATCAACATAAGGAAACTCATATGAAATTATATGGAGATCATTTACATAAGGCAAGGAGCACGATCCAAGTGAAACGATCCAAAAATACTTTAACTAGATGGATCGCTAAACGATCCATGCCCTATGGATTACTAGCAACCTATCAGGTTAGGTCGGCTCACTATGAACATTTCAGAGCGCCTTCATTTCATCAAGTATTGGCTTATGATAAAGTGGCCTAGCCCAATAGCTCTCCAACCCATATAAATACCCACCTATCTACAACATAAAGGGGATCATCATCTGGATTGGCTGCTGGAACTCTTCAAAATTTATTCTTCACCCTTCTCCTCCGATGCAATAGCCATCTAAGGATTCACTGTGATTCTCTAGAGAACTCTGGCACTTATAACTTGATCTAATGTAGGAAATTCAATCATATTGTAATATGATTCCACTCTTAATAGAAATCAGTTCATAGAAAGTTATAAAGTGGATGTAGGCTTCGTTAACAGTTGAACCACTATAATAACATTCTTGTTTATTTACTTTTTCTACGATCTACAATGGTGTTTTATATTTTATTTGCCTCGATAAACAGTGTTGGTGCTTTCTATTGAATATGCTAATTTATGTTTTTTTTATGATAATATACATACATACATACATATATATATATATATTTAAATGTATTTGTTATCATACTATTTTATTTTTCACATAATTAAATAAATATTTGATGAATAAAGTAAATAACACAAAATTCATGTTCAAACAAATATTTTATTGCAAATTCAAATAGTACAAATTTAAGCTCTCATTACTTATATACAATTTCAATTACATCACAAATTTCAATTTACAATTTTGACCTCACCACATATTCACTTAACACTCATATTTTTATCTTCAACTTTGTTCCAGTTTGAATTTAGCATCTTAGCTATTAGTAAAATAAATACTGATGTAGTAAAATCGAAAAAGGAAATATTTTGCAGTGAAAATTAAAGTATGTTTTTGAATATGTTATTTGCCTCAGTTATTTGGGTTGTTCATCTTTTTTTTTCTTTTGAATTCATCTACACAAACAACTTGTTATATGCATAGTGTATCACTGTATATGCCACAAGAGCGTGTACAATGACATACACTTGCGTGTTAGAAATCGCAGGGATAGGCGAGCATAAGGTGAGACCAAGACGGTGCTGGATACAACTCAATTGTAAACAAAACATAGTCATGAAAATGACACAAGAATGAAGCAATTTGACTCGAAGTAATACAAAGCATTCAAGTGGAACAGTACCGATGCATGCAAATCAACATTGCAATACAAAACCAGACATTATGCATGCAACAGCAAGTTCATGTACAACCACACATGCAACTGCAATGTTATAAAGACATGAACTAACACACACATATATACATATAATGTATGTATGTATCCAAATGGAGATGATCAGAAAATGTCCACATGCAACACATCAAATCAGACATTGTTTCAAAAGAAACTTACAAAAGCAAGTATGAATCAAAAGCAAGGCAAAACTCCAGAGACCAGTTTGTTCATAATGCAAGACCAATCCTATACACATGCATACAAATGTACTCAACCAAGACAGTAGTTCTACTAACAAGTAATAAGATCTCAAATGGTATAATGCACTGAGAATACAATGCAAGGCTAAGGATTGGAACCACCCAGACTAGAGAGATGAAGACCAATATGAAGTCCAGACCATACATGATGTACATATGAAGAAACTCAACATGACATGGTCAGAAATAATATGAAATGTGAGCAATTCAACATACAACTCTGCAAAATACAAATGCCTCAAAATGATTCATACCACATGAACTGGACATGGAATGTAATCAAATTACAAAATGCTTCAAGTGCCTCAAATCAGAATAACAGTATCCTTACATTTAGAAAGCACAACACTGGAAATGGGTAGTCAGTATTTAGAACTGTTTCAGACTCAAATAAACAAGGCTACACTTTACATGCAAACAAATGTATACATGACTTGACTATATCAATAAATGAACGAGAGGTGAATATAACATGAATTGATACAAGTATACACAACAAACAACAAGTATGGTGACAAAAAACACAACCTCAACACTCAAGTGCACAAGGACAATAGCAAGCACATCTAACCAAGTAGCATGTCATCAATGAACCAATGTGCGCAAGGATAAAGTCAACCACACAATGCAAGCTTAAGTAAAAATACATTGGAAAAACAAATGCAAGAACAAGTAAGAGCATTCAACATGTGGAACCAGACTACAAGGACAAAGAAGATGCATGGAGACCATCATTGGACTCAAACGAAACACAAATCAACATGAACAAATACATATGCTATCACATAATGTAACCAGATACAGAGGCCATAATCACAAGTATACCAGACTCCAAGAGGACACAACCACACATACAACATTTCAAAAATGCACAGTAAAATGTTCGCTGGACAAAGTATACATGGTACCAGAACAAGATCAAGTGGCACTGTGTGATAACAAGTATGATTTAAAGTAAAGCAACCACACTCCAAGAAGCACTAATATACATGCATACAGACCAGAGAACAACAGCCATGAACAATCCATGAAACCAAGTGGATAGGCAAAAATCGTACACATATAATCATACAAATATATATATGCATATACATGTTTATACGTTTACAAAAAAAACTGTTGCAAGTTATAGTTCAAAGAAAAGCAACAGTTTTGTTTCATAAATTGATCAAGCCGAAAATGTCAACGAAATTAGAGAGTAACACAAAAAAGGGAACAAATTCAAGAGAATGAACAAATCAGAGAGTAACACAAAAATGAAGTCAACAAAAGCAGCAGTTTTGTATTGGGCTTTAAAATAAGTAGGGTTTTGTTTAATTTTTTTAATTTATAACTTTCCTTTTTTAAAACTATATAACTTTCTAGTCGTGCGTAAAGGTTACGAGCTATGGTGGTGTTGTTCGAGAATTCGCAAATCAATGGCTGAGTTGTGGTAGGGTTTTAAGCATAGAATTAGGTTTGTCATTAACGGGTGTCGCAAGTTTATGTGTGTAAGCGTCTGACTACTTAATTTCCAGTAGAAACCTTGGGGACAACACGTAGGTAGGGTTTGCCCAAGCTAGGTAAATTTGTGTGTGATCTCATCTGCACTATCTTTCTAATTTATTATCTGCTATTGCTTTTATTTTTACATTAATTTTTATTATTATTTGTATCACTCTATTCACCCCCTCTAGGGTGAAATCGATCCTACAAGTGGTATCAGCGTTAGGAACAAAAACCATTATTTTGATTGAAAATTTTGATTTTCCAAAAACCAATCTTTTGTTTAAAATTTTTATTTTTCAAATGGCTTCTTTTAATAATGCTTTTTCTGAGGGTCAGTCCATAGTTGTACCACCCATGTTCAATTGTGAATATGCTTACTGGAAAAATAAATTGAATTTTTTTGAAAACTATAGATGCACGGAATATTGTTAAGACAGGATATAGGACATCGACCATAGTGGTAGATAATCAAGAAACTGAAAAACAGATGGATCAATGGACAGATCTTGAAAATAAAATGCAGAATGCTAACGCTAAAGCTATGAATTCTATTTTCTGTTCATTAGATCAAATTGAATTTAATCGTATCTTATATTATCTAGCTGCGTAGGAAATCTGGTACACACTTGAAGTGACTCACGAAGGAACCTCCCAAGTCAAAGAATCTCGCCTTGCCATGCTGAGTAGCGAATATGAGAACTTCACAATGGACAAGGATGAAAATGTCAAAGAGATGTATGGACAACTTTCTAATCTTGTATACAAATCAAAAGCTCTCGGAAAACCATACACATAATTGGAAATAGTCCCAAAAATCATCAGAGTCCTTCCACAAAATTTGGAAGCAAAAGTTACTGCCATCGAAGAATCAAAGGATTTGAAACAAGTTAAAGTTGAAGAACTCATTGGAAATCTCACCACTTATGAGCTAGAAATGAAATTCAAGGATGAACGTGAAGGAAGTGATACTCGAAAGAAATCAATAGCTCTCAAAGAATCAACTGAAAGTGAAGATGATGGTGCAGCAGAACTGGCGCTGATAATAAAGAAATTCAAAAGGTGGAATTACAACTGTGGAAATCCAGCTCTAAATCAATAACTGAAAAGTCGAATAGTCAAAGTTCTAGACAACTCAGAAGAGTAGGAGATCATCTGTTGCAATTGCAATAAACCCGGTTATATTAAGCTAAATTATCCTCAGAATCGACTCAGCCAAGGAAAGAAACCGAAAAGGAGAATTTTTTGCAGTTACTTGGGATGAAATTGATGAAGCTGATAAAAGCATTGGTTGTGAGAGTGAAAAAGAAAATTTGTATCTTCAAGGAGAAACAATTGACAGTGATGATGACGAGCTAAGCAAGGTATCAAAACTTACTTATTCGAAATTACTTATATATTTTCATGAAGTAAATGGCTGTTCTGAATGACTTAGGAAGAAGTACGCTAAACTTGAGTCACAAAAAGACAGTTTGATAGAACTAAATAAACAACTTGATCAATTGGTTAAAAACTATCGAAACAAGAGCCCTTAGTGTGATAAGTGTCCATTATTTGACGAAGAAATAAAAAAAATCAGAAATTAAAATTAAATCGCTTGAGAATGAAATTCTAATTTTGAAAGAAACTGAAAATACTAGGAGAGAAAATTCTATCAAAATGTGCACTTTGTTGTTGAATGTAAATAAATCTCTCAAAACACAAGCCCAACAATTGTCTACAACTTTAGGAAAATTCTCTAAAGGAGAAAAATCACAAAATATGTTATTAGGGAAACAAACTGTTAATTGTATTAGACAAGGACTTGGATATACTCAATCTGAATGTGTTAGAAGAAAAATTAATCAAGTTAATTCCAAGTGCTTGGTTTGTGGAAATATTGGACACAATCACAGTAATTGCTGGTACAGAGCCAAACACGTGAAAACCATACCAATTTGGATTCCAAAAGGCACGAATATAAAATCCCTTAAAGTCAAGCAAATTTGGGTGCCAAAAGAACAAATACAAATTGTCATGAGTCTACACCAACTTATTTTTCAAAATCGTTTGTGACTAACAATCATTGACCTATAAAAACACATAGGTCACAAAAATCATTTCTCGTGTAGTTATAGTGGTAGGCTAAGGAACAACAACAGTATTACCAGGATTTTGGATGCTTCAGGCACACGACGGGCGACATATCAAAGTTCCTTAGCCTAGCACAAAGGTGGCAGAATCATAGTGGGCAACAATGAATTTTTTTCGATAAAGGTAAAATAGGCAACGATACATTTATCTTGAACAATATGTTAAATGTTAAAAATCTGCATCATAATCTAATTTAAATCATCCAGTCATATGATAAGGAAATGAATGTTGATTTTAATTCTGAATAATGCAAAAATGTTGACTAATCATCTTTTCATCCTTAAACTATTCATATAGATTCATTTGGACTAATGATATTAGAAGTTTAGGTGGTAAGAGATAGTGTCTTGTGTTGGTTGATGAAAATTGTAACATTCCTGAAAATTAACTACGATTAATTTGGCAATTAATTTAATTTTGAAAATAAATTGTGAATTTATTCATGTATTAGTTAGGAAATTTCTTGAATGAACTTAAAATTTTAGATTATAAGTAGGATTTGGTTAAAACTTAGAGATAAGTAATTTTATAAAAATAAAATAAAAATTTGATTTAAAAATAAATATGGATTTAAAGATAAATAACAAATTGATTTGAAAATACAAGAATAAATATTTTATAAACATTGAATTTAAAGAATAAAAATGTATTAAAAATAAAATAGAGTTAAAAGCTTTAAATTAGTAAAAGGGTTGTTTTTATTTTGCATATATTAAATTATTAAATTTTAAATTAGTAAAAGCTTTAAATTATTAAATTTTAAATATATTAAATATATTTGGAAGTTGAAATTAATAAAAAAATTAATGCACTCATTTTCAAAATATTATTTGTATGTGAAATTCACTTATATAAATAAAAGTAATTACTTGTTAATATGTAATCAAAATATTTAAACCACTCTTAACTTTTTAAAGGTTGTACAAAAGGAAAATAAATAATAAAAGAAAGGCATGAATATAAAATGTATAAATTAGTTGTATATAAAGATAGTGAGCTAAAATTAAGTTGAATGTGAAAAACAATAGAAATTTTATTTGTGTAAAATATAAATATGAAAAGAGGATATAACCAAATAAAAAACATAAACAACTTTTAAAATCAAGACATATGCATATATGAAAACATAACTACATGGAGGATTAAACAAAAGTTTACAAATTAAATTGAGTCAAAGGGATTCAAACATAAATTTCCCTACAAACTACAAGTGTACAACATGCAAAAAGAAAATGGACAAATGGCATTCAATTTTTGAAAAAGGAAAAAATATAATAAAATAGTAATTAGGCCATTTAGCTCCCCAAAACCTGAAATAAGAAACCAGAAAAGAAAAGAAGGTAAAAGTCAGGTTTCATTCTTCTCGAACCTGAGAAAGAAAAAAAAACATGAAACAAATCATCTTCAACTTAAAGATTCGAAAATCCCTCTCTTAACAAAAATCTGAAACCAAAGTTAAAACCAGGAATTCAAAGTTCATCCTCCTGTCTAAAGATCTGTAAAACAAAATCAATTTATCAAAGCCTGGAAGTAGAAAGATTCAAATACAAGAGCAAGAGCATTTCAAGTTTTAGAGGCTAAAGGAAAAAAAAAAAAAGAGGAAGCAAATGCAAATTTCAGTTTCCAGATGTAAAACAAAGATCTGATCAACAGAAACCAAATCAGACTCATCAACCTGAGATTGCAAATTCAAATTTAAAACCTGGAAGTTAAAGTTCATCTCAACCTGCAGTTCAAAGCTTGAGTTTGTAAGGAGAAGATTTCAAGGATTCAAGAGCAATTCAGTAATTAAAAAAAAAAAGGGAAATTCAAAGATTCATCATCATAGAATCAATTCAAAGAACCAGAATCAAAAATTTCAAGGCTTAGGATTTCAAGTAGCAGACCAAAAGCTTTCCCTGTTTCATTTAAAACAAAATCTGTAAGTAAGTTAAATTTTAGTTTGTTTAATCTATTAAAAAAAAAACTAAGCAAAAAACTTATATTGACTAGCTGCAGAAAAAAAAATAAAGTACAAGATCAAAAAAAAAAAAAGACCCAATACAAAGCTTAAGCAAGCAACAAACAATCAAGTTTAAGAGTTGATCTGCAGTTACAAATATTTGGTTCCCTGTTCTTCAGTGATAAGGTGAGCAAACCTTTCTTTTTGATTCCAAACTTGAATATCCTGTTTTTCTGTGCTTGATGCTTGATGTTTTTTTTATGATAACTGTTTATGTGGTTGCCAAGTTATGCTTACATGTACATATACACATGAGAATGACTGTGCATGTCAATTTTTGGGTCCTCTGTTTGAATAACAGGCATGGGCATCTAACATAAATTCATCTCTCCTCTATACATTTCTTGTAGACTTAGGATTTTCAAAACAAGTTATCCTTGTTTAAGTTTAAACTGAGATTTTAAATATATATATATATATATATATATATATATATATATATATATATAAGAATGATTTGTTCCTACATTATCTGGCAAAAAAATCAAGCAACACAGCAGTAAGCCAAACAGCATGATAAACCAAATGTCGAGATTACTTGATTCATGTTTATAATTTGAATTGATTTGGGAAAGTATGATTTTTAAAACAAAGATCAAAATTTTTAGTTGAAAATTTTGTGAGAAATTCTGGGTTAACCAAAAATTGAGTTTTTAGGAGATGCTGGTGGTCAACGTTACTGGGGGTGTCGGGGTTTCGCATTGAGTTGCATCGATGATCAGAGGACTCGGGAAAATTGTCAGAGTGGCGATCAGAGTGTTGAGGCGTCGACGGTAATGGATTTTCTCGTGTAACCCTAGTTTTGGTTGAGATGAGAGTTTGGATCGGCAGTGTCTTTCTGGTTGATCGAGTTGCACCGCGTTCTGGTGGTGGCTTCGTGGAAGGGTTGTGGAGGTGCGGCGGTGGTTTCAGAGGGCAAGACGGTCGGAACTGGCGATGCGCGGACTTTTTCTGGTGACTGGTGGTTCCAGGAAGATGCAATAATGTTCGGTTTTTGAACCACGATGGTATCGTGGGTTTTGGGTATTCAGGCAAGTTGATGGGACCACGGGGGACTCATGGGTGGTCGCGAGATTGGTCGGAGGTGGTTCAGGCAGCTGTGCATGTGCACGGTGTCCCTAGGATAGCTAGCAATGATAATGTGTTAGGGGAGATGATGTGTTATCACGACTCGAAGGAGAGCTTGGGGAAAGGCAAGGGTGGCTCGAGTTTTTACTCAAAGCAGAATGTTTAGGGCACGGGTTAAAAACTTGGAATTTTTTTTTTTTTTTTGAAGTAAAGTTGGGGAGCTCGGGTAAATTTTGGTAAAACTCGAAGCGGGGCTCGAGTATATTGGGTTTTGGCCCGGGGGAATACTCGGGTTTGCCTGGAAATTTTCATATTCCAGTTTTTAACTTTAATGCATTTGTTTAATAAATCCTGAAACTATATCTCCTTATAAATGATGATTTATTTACTTGGTAGAAAGTATATTAAAAGTTTTAAAATAAAGGATTTAAAAAAAAACAATTAAGTTTTTAAATTTACATTTGTAAAAAGTTATTTTTAAATGAAACTTAATAAATGATTTAGAAATAAAAAAATCAAATGTTTTAAAAACTTTAACTTAAAAGTAAGTGAATTTATATCGTTAATGATAATCAAGTAAATAATGATTAGTAATTAAGATTAATTCATGAATAATTAAGAAAATCAATTAAAGGATAATTAGTTATAATTAAATTAATTAAAAATTGAGGATTTATTAATTAGATTATATTAATTTGTAATTTAAGTTAATTAATAAAGTAATTAATGAATGATTAAATTAAAATAGTGATTACTTGGTGAAAGTAGTTAAGGGAAGATAATTAAAGATTATGATTAATAAATTAATAATTAGGGGTTTATTAATCAAAGTAGTTAATTAAGGAATAAATTAATTGATAAATATAATTAAGATTTAATTAATTGTAATTAAGGGTTAATTAGTTAAGTTAATTAATTTAGAAATGATTAATTAATGAAAGTAATTAAGACTAAATTAATTGTAGTTAATGATAATTAATCATTGATTAAAGATTACTAATGAAAGCAATTATGTGGTTGATAAATTTAAAAACCACCTCAATTGTTCATCTTAATTGTAGATGTTTGATTGTTATTGAATGCTATATGGTGGATTGACATATTTGATATGTGATTGCGATGCTATGTGATGCTTTATGCTAAGCTGTTTGATCTGTGATGAATATATTTTTATATGGATATGCAAATCCTTTGACCCAAAAACGACATTTGAATTTCGATGCGACAGGGAGTCGGATTCCAGTTGGTTATCCGAAACCCACATCGAATCATATTAGTAAATCTTTGTGATTGATTAATTTACTTTATCTATGAATCTGTGAATGAAGATAAGCGTTATGTGTTATACCGCTTATCGATATATCTATGATGATAGATGTGTGCACTATTGTGTAAAACCCCTTGGACTACACTATACACACACAAATATGGATTGCACGTGGAAATTGGTTAAGTCACAGATTTTTGAAATAGTTTGTAAAATTGAATTTTTAAATCTAAATGATTTTGAAAATGGGTCGGGTTTTAAAATGAAAAGCTTTTGGAAAAGAATTCCTAAAATAAAGGTTATTTTGAATAACTTAATAAAGTTTTGAAACTTAATAATTCAATTTAAAATTGAATTCAAATCTGAAATTAAATTCTATTTTGAGAATTTATGAAGTAAAAGGTCATACAAGTTTATATGGGTTTTTAAACCAATTTCGAAAGTGTTGTTTTGAGAATTAAATTTAACCCAAGTTTGAGAAACTTTAACTTGTATAATTGAAATCGAATTTTTCCAAAGTGAAAACTGTTTGTTTTCAAATGATTAAAGCTTTCATATAAGAAATGAATTTCCAAATTGGTATAGGAATTTCAAATTTGAATTGAAAAACAGTTTTCCAAGTTATTAATGAACTTTTGGAAATGGTTTTTGAAAGCCATAAGTTAAATCTTTGATTTAAAGATTAAATGGATTAATCCACTAGAAATGGAAATTGTTTTGAAATCCGTAAATGGAACTTTGTGAAACTTTGTGAAATAAATCTTTTTGTTCAAAGATTTGAAATGGTAATTTGTGTAAACCATTTGAAATAGTTTTGAATTTAAGTTGTGACTTAACTAAAATCCATATCCATATGTTTTTAAAATATTGCGCTCGTTATTCGGTTTAGCCGGGAGAGGACCTTGCGTCATATAACCCATTCCGAATAATGATATGTCGTTATGGATAGCAATTGAAGACCGGTGGTGAAGACCGGGTATTTGCGAGAACGATAGGATGACCTATCGATTGTCTCTGCACTGAGTAGCTACGGTATAGAGATTCCCCAAGTGATGGAGAATCCGATCGGGATTGTGGATACCCGGATTTGCAAGGGCTTCTTTGGAAGTGCCTTCGGTTCTGTTCGAACCCGGAACAGACTTGTATGGTCGTGTGTCTGATACTACACTTTGAGATATATAGCCGATTTCTTTCAAATACATATCTGTTGGTGGCGGAGAATTTATTCTCTTAGCTTAACACCCTTCTCTGAGACGTACGAGCTCAAAGGTTATACGTACGAGCTCAAAGGTTATGTAGTTGAAGGTTATCAGCGATATACTCCCAATTTGGTAGTGTGGCATGCTAAATGCTGTTGTGTGATTGATGATCATTTGTTGATCATTTGTGATCGAAGCATGGCTTTGTGAAAAAGCGTAGCTTTGTGGACGAAACCTCATCGAGCCTCACAAACAGGTAATGGTCGAAACAGGAAAGATGCGGCAAGGTTTCAGGGGTAGCTCCCCTAGGGTATGACCATTCCTTCTGGAAAAGGGTAGTATCATGGTATGGAGCCCAGATACTTACTCATGTGGACACACTATATTATTACTGTGTGATGTTGTTGGTGTAGAGGATCCTCGGTTAAAGGTCCCAAAGGACCGGGGGTGGTATATCTCAGGTTTTATTCCCCGGGAAGGGGGTAGCCGGCCTTGTTTAGTAGAGAGCCAGGGTGGTTCTCGGGGCGTCCCGCCAGAGGCGTTCCCATGTGGCAATAGGAAGTTCCTTAGCCTGACCATTTGTTGGAAACCCATTCATCCAATACGTGACTTGTACGATTTTAGTTGTAGAACCTGCCATTTAACATGGCAGCTATAGTAGGCATAGCATCATGGTACCTATGCTGGCTAGGATTTATATTATATTTTCGAAAGATTTTCCACTATGCACTAGTAATAATATCGAAGAATTTTTCTCGTAGTAAGCATGTTTGACTATCATAAGGAGAAATCTCCCCCATGTGTGCGATTGCATTGTGTGTGTGCCGGGAGGCCTTATGGTAGTTTCATTTTCCAAAAAGCATTGCGGATTTCAACAAAAAACTTAAAATCTTTTGTTTGTTTTAAAGAACAAATGTTTTTGTTTGCTCATACCAGTCCCATGACTGACCTGGAGTTTATTGTTCCGTTTCTAAACTCTGGGTGCCCACCATTTTCCACACGGGCAGTCTAGAGTTTGGTTTTCCAGAGAGTCAGGTAGTAGATATCGTTTGGTAGCCTTCAGCTTTCTATTTGATCATTTTGGAGTCTTTGGAGTCCACGGATGGACTTGCTTATCTTGGTGTAACCTTTATGGTAGATTGAGCTTGGAGTTTTGGGAGCTTTGTCTTTGGAGCTTTTGGATCAGAGTTGCAGTATTGGATTCTGTGAAGACTTATCATTTTGTATCGTGTTCCGCTGTATTTTGTATTGTATTCTCTGATGTTGATGATTATCATTGTATCAAATTGATGTATTGGATATTGTATTCACGTTGTATCAGTGATATCATCTTTTATTTTTCCGATGTGTTATTTATCATCTAATGTTGTTGCAAGCTCCGGCGATACGAATTTGATGTGGTTTGTCGGACATCGAGTTCGGGTCGTCACAGTTTGGTATCAGAGCTAAAGGTTGAGTAAGAACTTTAGCTACGGAGTGTAACACATTAGATGGCTCATTAGAGATAGGGTGAAGTATACCCTAGAATGAGTATAACCAGTGAAACCAAAATCCAAATTTCTCAATCTATTCTCTTTATCTGTTGTTATTCTCTAAGATATTTCGTCCGAATGCCTAAATCAGGTTTCTTACTATTACAGATAGTGAGAATGAATGGAAGAAGAGGACGAGATTGGGGACAGGCAAGTACCACTTCAACTGGTCAAGGCCCTCCAACGACAGATATTCCCATTCAATCTCAATCAAATCTAGCTGATTTATATCGAAGTTTTTCTAGACTTGGTGGAAAGCCATTCACTGGCAAAGAAACCGTTATCGAAGCACAAGCCTGGATTCGATCGTGTGAAAGGATTTTTAAAGGACTAAAATTGGAAGATGATCAGATGCGATTGATAGCTACTTGGCAACTCCAGGAAGAGGCTTTAGCTTGGTGGGAAACTATTACATTAGATGAACCGACGGATGAATTCACTTGGAGTCGTTTCAAGGAAGTGTTCGAGCAGCGATATATGCCGTCTGGTGGTATCTCTAGAATGTACCAAGAGTTTATAGATTTGAAGCAAGGAAGCTTATCATTTGAGGAATACTTGAACAAATTCAACGAGTTATCTCGATTTGGTCCAGAATTGGTAAATACACCGTTAAAGAGGAATGAAAAGTTTATTCGGGGAATGAACAAGGAATTCCAGGAGAGGATGACTACTCACGTTAAGGAATCCTTTTCTGAATTAATTGATATGGGTTATAGATATGATACTCTGGATAAGCAGGAAGTCCCAGAGGAGGATGGAAACACAAGTAATCTGAATTGGAGGAAAAAGAAGTTTGGTGGAAAGAAATCAAGGAAAGATAAAGAAAAGAAGAATTCTCGAAAGAAAAAGCTGAAAGAAGTCACTTGTCTCAACTGCTTGGAAAGAGGTCACTACTCGGATAAATGCAAGAATCCTTGGAAGCCAGGATTGAGAGAGCCATTTATGAGGCCAGATCAGGAATCTACGGGATGCTATCATTGCCGCAAGCCAGGACATAGGATCAATGACTGTCCAGCAAAGAAGCAAGCTCTAGTAGCAAAGAGGTATGCAGTCAAGGGTGATTCTTCAACCTCAAAGGGCTGATAAAGGAAATTTTATAAGGTAACCTTCTTGTTTACGATTAAACTTTCAAGTTTGCTCATTATAGGAGCTACACCTAGTTTTATTTCTTAGCAAACCATAAATGAGTTAAATCTTGAATCTGAAATCGTAGTCGAATCTATTTTTGTCTATTCATTGGGTTTCGATATATTCTATGAACGGTTAGTTATTCCTTCGAACTAACCAATACCCATGTATACTCCGTAGATTAAATCACCCAATTATTTCGTAATTGAATGAGTTGATTCTCATGTTTGTTGATATTCTGATTTGGTAAACCGAATGCAGAATAAATATTTCGATCTATCTGATCAATCGTTCTTTATCTATCATCTATTCTTTCTCGTCTCCCTAGCAAATTTCGGGGACGAAATTTCTTTAAGGGGGGAAATCTGTAACATTCCTGAAAATTAACTACGATTAATTTGGCAATTAATTTAATTTTGAAAATAAATTGTGAATTTATTCATGTATTAGTTAGGAAATTTCTTGAATGAACTTAAAATTTTAGATTATAAGTAGGATTTGGTTAAAACTTAGAGATAAGTAATTTTATAAAAATAAAATAAAAATTTGATTTAAAAATAAATATGGATTTAAAGATAAATAACAAATTGATTTGAAAATACAAGAATAAATATTTTATAAACATTGAATTTAAAGGATAAAAATGTATTAAAAATAAAATAGAGTTAAAAGCTTTAAATTAGTAAAAGGGTTGTTTTTATTTTGCATATATTAAATTATTAAATTTTAAATTAGTAAAAGCTTTAAATTATTAAATTTTAAATATATTAAATATATTTGGAAGTTGAAATTAATAAAAAAAATTAATGCACTCATTTTCAAAATATTATTTGTATGTGAAATTCACTTATATAAATAAAAGTAATTACTTGTTAATATGTAATCAAAATATTTAAACCACTCTTAACTTTTTAAAGGTTGTACAAAAAGAAAATAAATAATAAAAGAAAGGCATGAATATAAAATGTATAAATTAGTTGTATATAAAGATAGTGAGCTAAAATTAAGTTGAATGTGAAAAACAATAGAAATTTTATTTGTGTAAAATATAAATATGAAAAGAGGATATAACCAAATAAAAAACATAAACAACTTTTAAAATCAAGACATATGCATATATGAAAACATAACTACATGGAGGATTAAACAAAAGTTTACAAATTAAATTGAGTCAAAGGGATTCAAACATAAATTTCCCTACAAACTACAAGTGTACAACATGCAAAAAGAAAATGGACAAATGGCATTCAATTTTTGAAAAAGGAAAAAATATAATAAAATAGTAATTAGGCCATTTAGCTCCCCAAAACCTGAAATAAGAAACCAGAAAAGAAAAGAAGGTAAAAGTCAGGTTTCATTCTTCTCGAACCTGAGAAAGAAAAAAAAACATGAAACAAATCATCTTCAACTTAAAGATTCGAAAATCCCTCTCTTAACAAAAATCTGAAACCAAAGTTAAAACCAGGAATTCAAAGTTCATCCTCCTGTCCAAAGATCTGTAAAACAAAATCAATTTATCAAAGCCTGGAAGTAGAAAGATTCAAATACAAGAGCAAGAGCATTTCAAGTTTTAGAAGCTAAAGGAAAAAAAAAAAAGAGGAAGCAAATGCAAATTTCAGTTTCCAGATGTAAAACAAAGATCTGATCAACAGAAACCAAATCAGACTCATCAACCTGAGATTGCAAATTCAAATTTAAAACCTGGAAGTTAAAGTTCATCTCAACCTGCAGTTCAAAGCTTGAGTTTGTAAGGAGAAGATTTCAAGGATTCAAGAGCAATTCAGTAATTAAAAAAAAGGGAAATTCAAAGATTCATCATCATAGAATCAATTCAAAGAACCAGAATCAAAAATTTCAAGGCTTAGGATTTCAAGTAGCAGACCAAAAGCTTTCCCTGTTTCATTTAGAACAAAATCTGTAAGTAAGTTAAATTTTAGTTTGTTTAATCTATTAAAAAAAAACTAAGCAAAAAACTTATATTGACTAGCTGCAGAAAAAAAAATAAAGTACAAGATCAAAAAAAAAAAAGACCCAATACAAAGCTTAAGCAAGCAACAAACAATCAAGTTTAAGAGTTGATCTGCAGTTACAAATATTTGGTTCCCTGTTCTTCAGTGATAAGGTGAGCAAACCTTTCTTTTTGATTCCAAACTTGAATATCCTGTTTTTCTGTGCTTGATGCTTGATGTTTTTTTTATGATAACTGTTTATGTGGTTGCCAAGTTATGCTTACATGTACATATACACATGAGAATGACTGTGCATGTCAATTTTTGGGTCCTCTGTTTGAATAACAGGCATGGGCATCTAACATAAATTCATCTCTCCTCTATACATTTCTTGTAGACTTAGGATTTTCAAAACAAGTTATCCTTGTTTAAGTTTAAACTGAGATTTTAAATATATATATATATATATATATATATATATATATATAAGAATGATTTGTTCCTACATTATCTGGCAAAAAAAATAAAGCAACACAGCAGTAAGCCAAACAGCATGATAAACCAAATGTCGAGATTACTTGATTCATGTTTATAATTTGAATTGATTTGGGAAAGTATGATTTTTAAAACAAAGATCAAAATTTTTAGTTGAAAATTTTGTGAGAAATTCTGGGTTAACCAAAAATTGAGTTTTTAGGAGATGCTGGTGGTCAACGTTACTGGGGGTGTCGGGGTTTCGCATTGAGTTGCATCGATGATCAGAGGACTCGGGAAAATTGTCAGAGTGGCGATCAGAGTGTTGAGGCGTCGGCGGTAATGGATTTTCTCGTGTAACCCTAGTTTTGGTTGAGATGAGAGTTTGGATCGGCAGTGTCTTTCTGGTTGATCGAGTTGCACCGCGTTCTGGTGGTGGCTTCGTGGAAGGGTTGTGGAGGTGCGGCGGTGGTTTCAGAGGGCAAGACGGTCGGAACTGGCGATGCGCGGACTTTTTCTGGTGACTGGTGGTTCCAGGAAGATGCAATAATGTTCGGTTTTTGAACCACGATGGTATCGTGGGTTTTGGGTATTCAGGCAAGTTGATGGGACCACGGGGGACTCATGGGTGGTTGCGAGATTGGTCGGAGGTGGTTCAGGCAGCTGTGCATGTGCACGGTGTCCCTAGGATAGCTAGCAATGATAATGTGTTAGGGGAGATGATGTGTTATCACGACTCGAAGGAGAGCTTGGGGAAAGGCAAGGGTGGCTCGAGTTTTTACTCAAAGCAGAATGTTTAGGGCACGGGTTAAAAACTTGGAATTTTTTTTTTTTTTTTGAAGTAAAGTTGGGGAGCTCGGGTAAATTTTGGTAAAACTCGAAGCGGGGCTCGAGTATATTGGGTTTTGGCCCGGGGGAATACTCGGGTTTGCCTGGAAATTTTCATATTCCAGTTTTTAACTTTAATGCATTTGTTTAATAAATCCTGAAACTATATCTCCTTATAAATGATGATTTATTTACTTGGTAGAAAGTATATTAAAAGTTTTAAAATAAAGGATTTAAAAAAAAAACAATTAAGTTTTTAAATTTACATTTGTAAAAAGTTATTTTTAAATGAAACTTAATAAATGATTTAGAAATAAAAAAAATCAAATGTTTTAAAAACTTTAACTTAAAAGTAAGTGAATTTATATCGTTAATGATAATCAAGTAAATAATGATTAGTAATTAAGATTAATTCATGAATAATTAAGAAAATCAATTAAAGGATAATTAGTTATAATTAAATTAATTAAAAATTGAGGATTTATTAATTAGATTATATTAATTTGTAATTTAAGTTAATTAATAAAGTAATTAATGAATGATTAAATTAAAATAGTGATTACTTGGTGAAAGTAGTTAAGGGAAGATAATTAAAGATTATGATTAATGAATTAATAATTAGGGGTTTATTAATCAAAGTAGTTAATTAAGGAATAAATTAATTGATAAATATAATTAAGATTTAATTAATTGTAATTAAGGGTTAATTAGTTAAGTTAATTAATTTAGAAATGATTAATTAATGAAAGTAATTAAGACTAAATTAATTGTAGTTAATGATAATTAATCATTGATTAAAGATTACTAATGAAAGCAATTATGTGGTTGATAAATTTAAAAACCACCTCAATTGTTCATCTTAATTGTAGATGTTTGATTGTTATTGAATGCTATATGGTGGATTGACATATTTGATATGTGATTGCGATGCTATGTGATGCTTTATGCTAAGCTGTTTGATCTGTGATGAATATATTTTTATATGGATATGCAAATCCTTTGACCCAAAAACGACATTTGAATTTCGATGCGACAGGGAGTCGGATTCCAGTTGGTTATCCGAAACCCACATCGAATCATATTAGTAAATCTTTGTGATTGATTAATTTACTTTATCTATGAATCTGTGAATGAAGATAAGCGTTATGTGTTATACCGCTTATCGATATATCTATGATGATAGATGTGTGCACTATTGTGTAAAACCCCTTGGACTACACCATACACACACAAATATGGATTGCACGTGGAAATTGGTTAAGTCACAGATTTTTGAAATAGTTTGTAAAATTGAATTTTTAAATCTAAATGATTTTGAAAATGGGTCGGGTTTTAAAATGAAAAGCTTTTGGAAAAGAATTCCTAAAATAAAGGTTATTTTGAATAACTTAATAAAGTTTTGAAACTTAATAATTCAATTTAAAATTGAATTCAAATCTGAAATTAAATTCTATTTTGAGAATTTATGAAGTAAAAGGTCATACAAGTTTATATGGGTTTTTAAACCAATTTCGAAAGTGTTGTTTTGAGAATTAAATTTAACCCAAGTTTGAGAAACTTTAACTTGTATAATTGAAATCGAATTTTTCCAAAGTGAAAACTGTTTGTTTTCAAATGATTAAAGCTTTCATATAAGAAATGAATTTCCAAATTGGTATAGGAATTTCAAATTTGAATTGAAAAACAGTTTTCCAAGTTATTAATGAACTTTTGGAAATGGTTTTTGAAAGCCATAAGTTAAATCTTTGATTTAAAGATTAAATGGATTAATCCACTAGAAATGGAAATTGTTTTGAAATCCGTAAATGGAACTTTGTGAAACTTTGTGAAATAAATCTTTTTGTTCAAAGATTTGAAATGGTAATTTGTGTAAACCATTTGAAATAGTTTTGAATTTAAGTTGTGACTTAACTAAAATCCATATCCATATGTTTTTAAAATATTGCGCTCGTTATTCGGTTTAGCCGGGAGAGGACCTTGCGTCATATAACCCATTCCGAATAATGATATGTCGTTATGGATAGCAATTGAAGACCGGTGGTGAAGACCGGGTATTTGCGAGAACGATAGGATGACCTATCGATTGTCTCTGCACTGAGTAGCTACGGTATAGAGATTCCCCAAGTGATGGAGAATCCGATCGGGATTGTGGATACCCGGATTTGCAAGGGCTTCTTTGGAAGTGCCTTCGGTTCTGTTCGAACCCGGAACAGACTTGTATGGTCGTGTGTCTGATACTACACTTTGAGATATATAGCCGATTTCTTTCAAATACATATCTATTGGTGGCGGAGAATTTATTCTCTTAGCTTAACACCCTTCTCTGAGACGTACGAGCTCAAAGGTTATGTAGTTGAAGGTTATCAGCGATATACTCCCAATTTGGTAGTGTGGCATGCTAAGTGCTGTTGTGTGATTGATGATCATTTGTTGATCATTTGTGATCGAAGCATGGCTTTGTGAAAAAGCGTAGCTTTGTGGACGAAACCTCATCGAGCCTCACAAACAGGTAATGGTCGAAACAGGAAAGATGCGGCAAGGTTTCAGGGGTAGCTCCCCTATGGTATGACCATTCCTTCTGGAAAAGGGTAGTATCATGGTATGGAGCCCAGATACTTACTCATGTGGACACACTATATTATTACTGTGTGATGTTGTTGGTGTAGAGGATCCTCGGTTAAAGGTCCCAAAGGACCGGGGGTGGTATATCTCAGGTTTTATTCCCCGGGAAGGGGGTAGCCGGCCTTGTTTAGCAGAGAGCCAGGGTGGTTCTCGGGGCGTCCCGCCAGAGGCGTTCCCATGTGGCAATAGGAAGTTCCTTAGCCTGACCATTTGTTGGAAACCCATTCATCCAATACGTGACTTGTACGATTTTAGTTGTAGAACCTGCCATTTAACATGGCAGCTATAGTAGGCATAGCATCATGGTACCTATGCTGGCTAGGATTTATATTATATTTTCGAAAGATTTTCCACTATGCACTAGTAATAATATCAAAGAATTTTTCTCGTAGTAAGCATGTTTGACTATCATAAGGAGAAATCTCCCCCATGTGTGCGATTGCATTGTGTGTGTGCCGGGAGGCCTTATGGTAGTTTCATTTTCCAAAAAGCATTGCAGATTTCAACAAAAAACTTAAAATCTTTTGTTTGTTTTAAAGAACAAATGTTTTTGTTTGCTCATACCAGTCCCATGACTGACCTGGAGTTTATTGTTCCGTTTCTAAACTCTGGGTGCCCACCATTTTCCACACGGGCAGTCTAGAGTTTGGTTTTCCAGAGAGTCAGGTAGTAGATATCGTTTGGTAGCCTTCAGCTTTCTATTTGATCATTTTGGAGTCTTTGGAGTCCACGGACGGACTTGCTTATCTTGGTGTAACCTTTATGGTAGATTGAGCTTGGAGTTTTGGGAGCTTTGTCTTTGGAGCTTTTGGATCAGAGTTGCAGTATTGGATTCTGTGAAGACTTATCATTTTGTATCGTGTTCCGCTGTATTTTGTATTGTATTCTCTGATGTTGATGATTATCATTGTATCAAATTGATGTATTGGATATTGTATTCACGTTGTATCAGTGATATCATCTTTTATTTTTCCGATGTGTTATTTATCATCTAATGTTGTTGCAAGCTCCGGCGATACGAATTTGATGTGGTTTGTCGGACATCGAGTTCGGGTCGTCACAAAAATTCTAGGTACACATGGATATATTTGTTTAGCTTACTGCTTCTAGATCTGACACCATGTTCACTATTTGTTTATGTACACGTTTTCAATCAAATCCTTAAGGAATCACATTTTAGAAGCTGTAAAATGATATAAGGTATTTGTTGCACACTTCACAATTTGGTCTATGATATCTATCTAATCATAACTTTGAGTCAAAGGGAAATTTAGATGCAGTTTACACTGGTAGCCTAGTTGATAGAAAAAGTACTAGTGGAATGTGTTTTATATTGAGACATTTAGTAGTTGCATCATTTTCAAAGAAAATATCTGCATACTTTTCATTTCAACTAATTTTCAATTAGCAAACATTTTTTTATAAAACCCCTTCAGAAAATAGTTTTTGTTGACTTCATTTAGATTAGACATTTTAGAAATTTGATTTCATACTTATTTTTGGATTTGATCTTAAATGACTACATTAACTAATCTGACTCCCTACTGATTATCGAAAAGATAAATAGTGATTGAAAAATGATGAGTGTCGATATTAATCATATATTATGAATTGAGATAGTATATTTAGTAAATTTCTTTAAAAATTTAGACAAGATTTATAATAACTTTTGTTGGTAAAAATTCCATGAACATCTCCATACCTATTATATTTCTAACGACCATCACTTATTAAAATCTAATATAGTATGTAAAAATGTGGTAATTTAAATGGGAAATTAGTCATTTTTTAATTAATTAGCAATAAAAGCATCTAAAGTATTCACTCTCATGTAAATGTCCCCACGGTTATCATGGGTGAATTACTTGGAATATTTTATTATGTACTTTCATTCTCATTTAAAAGTCCTTACAGTTATGCATATGTGAAACACATATCAAAATTGATTATTAAATAGACGAGTTGATTCTAATCCTATTTGAAAGTCCTCATGGTTATGCGTGATTGGAAGATGCTTGAAATTTTTTTTGTATAAAAATTAGGAGTACTACTAGTCTCATATAAAAGTCCTAACGGTTATGCATGGTTAGTAAGTATTCAAATTCCTGATACAAATATACTACAAATGGACACAACTTAGTTTTGTATGCTGACATCACCTCTATCACTGTAAAGTGGAATATATGCCTAATGGAGTATTTATGATTTTTGTTTGATTTTTTATTGAAATTTGATATTTATACTTGATTGGTTATTAATGTTGTATTAATGTCTATCACTTTATCTCTATCTATCTAAAACTATTACCATTTGCTGATAACAAAAGGGGGAGAGAAAAGCTAAGATTTTGGCAAATAAAGTTCAAATAATTTATTTTTTATTTGCATATTCTCTTATATATTTTTATTTATTTTCATGCATATATGAGGAGGGAGCCTTGTTGTAGGGGAGCATTCAAGTAGGAGGAGCCAATGGAATTCATCAAAGCCAAATACATTTAATAGAGTCAAAATCTTAATATATGTTTGTTATCATCAAAAGGGGGAGATTGTTGAATATGCTAGTATATGATTTTGGTTTGAAAAAAATAAACATATATATATATATTCATTTAAATGTATTTGTTATCATACTATTATATTTTTCACATAATTAAATAAATATTTGATGAATAAAATAAATAACACAAAATTCATATTCAAACAAATATTTTATTCAAACAAATATTTTATTACAAATTCAAACAGTACAAATTTGAGCTCTCACTACATGTATACAATTTCAATTGCATCAAAAATTTCAATTTACAATTTTGACCTTACTACATATTCTCTCAACACTCGTATTTTTATCTTCCAGTTTGAATTCAGCATCTGAGCTATCTGCAAAAATTAACACTGACGCGGTAAAATTGAAAAAGAAAATATTTCAAAGTGAAAACTAAAGTGTGTGTTTTAGAAAATGTTATTTGCCTCAGTTATTTAGGTTGTTCGTTATTTATTTCTTCATCTACACGAACAATTTGTGACATGCACAGTGTATCACTGTAAATGCCACATGGCTATGCACATCGATATACATTTGCATGTTAGAAATCGCAGGGACTGGGGAGCACAAGGTCAAACCCAAGCCGATGCTAGATTCAACTCAGGTGTAAACAAAATACAGCCATGAAAATTACATAAGAATGAAGCAATTTGGCTCGAAGCAATACAAAGCATTCAAGTGGAACAATACCGGTGCACGCAAATCAACATTGCAACACAAAAGAAGATAGTATGTATGCAACAACAAGTTCATGTACAACCACACATGCAACCACAATGTTATGAAGACAGAACTAACACACACATATATACATAAGATATATGTATGTATCCAAATTGAGATGACTAGAAAATGTCCACTTGCAACACAGCAAATCAGACGTTATTTCAGAAGAAATGTATAAAAGAAAGCATGAATCGAAAGCATTGCAAAACTCCAAAGACCAGTTTGCTCATAATGCAAGACCAATCCTATACACATGCATACAAATGCACTTAACCAAGACAGTATTTCTACTAACAAGTAACAAACAACAAGTATAGTGACAAATAACATAGCCTCACACTTAAGTGCAAAAGGACAACAACAAGTACATGTAACCAAGAAGCATGTCATTAATGAACCAATGTGCACAAGGGTAAAGTCAACCATACAATGCCAACTCAAGTAAACGTACACTGGAACACAAGTGTAAGAACAAATAAGAGCATCCAACATGTGGAAGCGGACTATAAGGACAGAGTAGATGCATGGAGACCATCAATGAACTCGAACATGACACAAATCAATATGAACAAATACATATGCCACCACGTAATGTAACCAAATACAGAGGTCAGAATCACAAGTATACCAAACTCCAAGAGGAAACAACATCACATACCAACATTTCAAAAATGCACAATAAAATGTTCACTAACCAAAGTATATATGGTACCAGACCAGGATCGAGTGACAGTGTGCGACAGCAAGTATGATTCAAAGTAAAGCAACAACACTCTAAGATGAACTAATATACATGCATACAGACCAGAGAAAAACAACCACGAACAATCAATGAAACCAAGTGGATAGGAAACAATCGTACACACATATACCTACATATATGTATGTATATACATGTTTATATGTTTATAGTAAACATAGTCGCAAGTCAAAGTTCGAAGAAAGCAGCAGTTTTGTTTCTTAAATCGAACAAGCCGAGATGGTCAGTGAAACCAGAGAGTAACACAAAAATCGGAACAAAGTTAAGAGAGTGAATAAGTCAAGTTTATCTCAAATAATCAAATGGCCAAAGTCATAGGTGAATAGAACGAAATCGACTCAATGAAAACCAAAGCAATTCACAGAGCAAATGCAATTGCATTAGAGAAAATAATGGAACCGACGTAAATAATGTTCATGCAAATTATACAATGAACAAGTCAGAGATCACAGTGCTCGTTCGATCAAAAATCAACGCAAGTGCCAAATTCACGAATTATTCAAACCAGAAGTATACGAACGAATTATTGTTGAATATGCGCTTTGCGCTTATATGATTTTTGTTTGATGATAATAAACATATATACATTCGTTTAAATGTATTTGTTAATATACTATTCTAACTTTCACAGTTTAAATAAATATTTGTTGAATAAAATAAATTACACAGAATTTGAATTCAAACAGATATTTTATTCAAATAAATATTTATTACAACTTTGAATAGTACAATTTCAAGCTCTCACTATAACTATACAACTTTGATTACAATTACATCACATTACATATATTTACAGTTCACCTCACTACATATCACTCACACTCGTATTTATCTTCAACTACATTCCAGTTTGAATCCAGCATCTGAGAAATCTGCAAAAATATAAACTAACGCAGTAAAATTGAAAAAGAAATATTTTTGCAATTCAAAAATAAAAGATAATTTTTGAAAATATGATTTGCCTCAGTTATTTGGGTTGTTCGTCATAATTTAAATTTGAATTCATCATACACGAACAACTTGTGACATACACAGTGTATTACTGTATATACCACAAGGCCGTGCACCCCGATATATACACTTGATTGATTTACAGGGACAAGCGAGCACAGGTCAAACCCAAATGAAAAACCGGGTTCAACTCACGTGCAATAACATTGAAAATCACGACACGAGCACAAGGTCAAACCCGAGTTGTGAAACTGGATTCAACACAGGTGCAAATTCAAAAATCAATTCAAATGCAATAAAATGGTCGGGAGTACACATGCCCAGACTCAAGCCAACATGAAACAAGACCAAGTCAGGCTACAATAGAAGATTGAACTCAATGGACCATACTGCAACAGGTCAGGACTGTGTACCCAGCAAATGCAACGACCAAAATCGTCAATGAACAAAGACTCCAAGCCTACAAAACTGCATGCACACGGCAGCTACAAACTACAAAGGCCGAAGCCAACATGAAGCAGTTCAATATCCAAGCAACAACAGAAATGTGGGCAATGCACAGTGATACCAAAACCAAATTATACAACAAACACATAGCATCATGAATGGACAGAACAAGTGAAGTATACAAGAGAAGCCATATGCAGTAAACAACATGTACTTAGAGCATCGAACCATGCAACAACTCAAATGAGCAGTGCCAACAGACCACTTCGACTACATACACACTACGGCAACATGGATATCACAAGAAATGAAACACCAATCAGTAGCATGCTAATGAAGACTGCATCAAAATGCAAGCACAAAAGTGCACAACAACCATTAACTGCAACAAGTTGATATGCAAACTACAACAAGTTGATATGCAAACTAAGATGCTTAGTGTACAGCATACACATGAACTAAGCAAAACATCACAGTGATATGCTACAACTTCAAATGAGCAAGTGCACAAACTAAACCAACATGAATGAAGATACGGTGAGCATATACATATGTATGTATACATATGGTCAGACCAAACAAAAACAAAGTGTATAGCAACAGTCACAAGTGAACATGTCACAATACAAAGACCAGCTACAACATGTCCATGCAACAAACATGTATGCAGCATCACGCCAGACACTTCAATGATCAAACAGTGGCACATAGATACAAGTGTTGACCAGAATCAAGATTCAAAGATACAGGGTACAGTGATGCAGTGAACTACAGTTTCGCAAATGATAACAAAGTCAAGATTTCCAGTTAATCAAGTCATTCAATGCCGAAGACAAAGTGAAACCAGAAGTCAAGTTATAAAATTCAAGTGAGTATGAAGAATTGACGAAGTCAAAAAAATCAACACCGTGATGAGCACGGCAATTCAAAGCCTTGGGGATCAAGCATCAGAAAAATACAAAATTGAAAAAGTCAGAATTCATCGCAAACATCCAACAATAATCGAACGGCAAAGCAAGAAATTTTGAAGCAATCAGACGAACGCAAATCTAGGGTTACAAACCCTATATAAACCATCATCATCAGCAATCTCAAATCCATCGAGTTCAAATATCAACCTAGTAAAGCAAAAGGAAACAGTACATACCGAAATCACAAACAACGAACTCGATCAAGCAGCTGCAAACGAGCGACAGTCGACCATCAGAGAAGCAGTGAGCTAGGGAAACACATCTCAGATCGAACGAAGAAATTGAAGCCCTGATTTACACAAGAGCCGAAGCCCTAATTGGAACAAAGGGAACGAAGCCTTGATTTGCAAAGAAGAGAAGAGAGCCGCCAATATTCTCAAGTAACCGGGCCGATAAAAATAAAAAGAGAAGAAGGGGGACGCATTTGTTTTGGGCCGTGTTTTATTTTAATTAGGGCTTAGTTTTAAATTAGAGTTTAGGGTTATTTTGTTTTGTCTTTCAATTGTTGTTTTTATTTTTCAAATCGAAGAATTTGTAAATCACCACCTAGGGATTAGGTCGTGTCAGATTGTCTAGTTAGAATTAGTTCAGTGAGCAGGGTGTGCGAGTTTGCAAAGCTCTATAGGCGGGAGCAGTGTTTGCGAGTAATCAAAGCTCTATAGGCGGGAGCAGAGTTTGCGAGTAAGCAAAGTTCTATTGTAGGCGGGAGCAGAGTTTGCGAGTAAACGAAACTCTATAGGCGGGAGCAGGGTGTGCGAGTCTAATAGAGTGTTTGTGAGCGGGAGCAAATTTTTGCGAGTCTAGTAGAATGTTTGTGAGCGGGAGCAAATGTTTGCGAGTCTAGTAGAGTGTTTGTGAGCGGGAGAGAAAGGGTCTGCGAGTCTAGTAGAGTGTTTGTAAGCGTGATACTGTTTAATTCTAATAGAAATCCGTGAATGCAGCAGTAGGCAGGGGTTGCCGAAGCTGGGTAAATTTTATGTGTGATTTACTTTTCAGCATATTTATTTTTGCAGTTTATTTCTGAGTTTAAATCAGGAAAATTTGCTATAACCCTATTCACCCCCCCTCTAGGGTTAATCTAGGTCCTACAAGTGGTATCAGAGCCCGGTATTTTGTTTTTAACTCTAGAGTCATGAATTCACCAAATAATGCTTTTTCTGAGGGGCAATCTATTGCTAGGCCACCCATGTTTAACGGGAATGATTATGCTTATTGGAAAGTTAGGATGGGTATATATCTTAGTTCTGTTGATTATGATGTTTGGGATATTATTGAAACTGGCTATAAACCTCCCACTATAATCGTTGGTGATACTGAGATTCCTAAACCTAAGGATAGGTGGGATGCTAACGATAAGAGATTGAAAACGACAAATGCTAAAGCCATGAATGCTTTGATATGTACTCTTGATAAAAATGAATTTAACAGAATTTCTCATTGTACAACAGCACAGGAAATTTGGCACACTTTGGAGGTGACACACGAAGGAACTTCTCAAGTCAAGGAGTCTCGTCTAGCCCTATTCAGCAATGAATACGAAAACTTTGTGATGGACAAAGGCGAAAGCATAAAGGACATGTTTGGACGCTATTCAACCTTGGTGTACAATGCTAGAGCGCTTGGGAAGGTATTCACTGAGGTAGAGCTTGTGCGGAAGATACTACGAGTCTTACCGATGAACTTTGAGGCAAAAGTCACGGCAATCCAAGAATCGAAAGATTTGAGCAAACTAAGCATGGAGGAGTTGATTGGCAACTTGATGACATATGAGCTTGAGCTAAAAGCAAAGGAAGAACGCAACAACTCCGAGCCAAAGAAGAAGACTATTGCCTTAAAGAGCAAAGAAGAGAGCGATGAAGAAGATCCAATTGAAGAGCTTGCAATGGCTGTCAATAATCTTAAAAGATGGTCTAGATTCAAGCCACGCAAGAAGAAAACAAGTCGTAATAGGCCAAAAGATTCTGAAAATTCCGATAATGAACTGACATGTTATAACTGCAACAAGCCTGGCCACATCAAACCAAAATGCCCACTTCTCAAAAACAACAAAGGAAAGAAAAAGAAAAAGAAGGCTTTTGCAGCAACTTGGGATGATGAAGAAGGAGAGGAAGTTTCGGATAGCAGCTCAGAGGAGGCTAACTTGTGTCTTATGGCAAAATCAAATTCAGAAGCAAGCTCCGAGAAATCTAGTGAGGCAGGTGAGTATTCCTATAGAGATCTTGTTTTTATGTGCTTAGATCTTACTAAAACAATTGATAGTCTTGAATCAAAAATTGATAAACTGAAATCTGAAAGGAGGAAACTCACCCATGAAAATTCTAGGTTAGAAACTGAACTTGAAAATATTCAAAACCTAGAATGTAACCAATGTAAAACTTTAGATTCAGAATTGACAAAACTTAGGAATAACTTTGAGAATCTTGAAAAAGAAAACTTGAGTCTTAAGGAAAACATTGACACTAGGAAAAAGGATTTTATAAATCGATGCACCTCACTTGTCACTGAAAACTCAACATTAAAAACCAAAGTCCAAAATCTTGAGAAATCCCTGAATAACTTTTCAAAAGGAGAAAAATCTTTCAACATGCTATTGGGAAATCAAATTTTTGCTAACAATAGAAAAGGACTAGGTTTTGGGAAATCACAAGATGATGATAATGCAAAAGGGAAAAGTGTCTTTGCTCGATCTAAAATAACTGGACATCATGTTGAAAATTATAGTCATAGGAAAAAGAACATGAAATTTAATCAAGTCAATTTAATGTGCACGATTTGTAGAAAATTTGGACATAATCAAAATAATTGTTGGTATAGACCCAAACACGTGAAAACTATACCAATTTGGGTTCCAAAAGGCACAAATATAAAATCTTTGAAAGTCAAACAAATTTGGGTGCCAAAAGGAACATATATAAATAGTTTTGGGTCTCCACAAACATATTTTTCATATTCTGCCACTAATAATCATGGACCTATAAAAACAAATAGGTCACATAAATCTTTCATCGTGTAGGTGTGGTGGCAGGCTAAGGAACAAAAACAATGTTCTCTGGATTTTGGCTGTTCCAGAAACACAACGGGCGACAAAGCAAAGTTCCTTAGCCTAGTACAAAGGTGACAGAATCACAATGGGCAATAACGAAAAATATCGTAAAGGTAAAAACAGGTAAAGGTATATTTTTAACGATAATGTGATTATCTGCACCATACTCTAAATTAAAATCAGTCAATATTGAGATGAACAAAAGTTGATGATTTTGATGCTATGATTTTTTCAAAATATTGACCAATCATCTTTAAATAGAATTACTTGGAGTAATTATGATGGTTGACTGATTTGGACTTAATTGATATGACTTTTTTGACTTGTTCTTATTTATGACATTGATTTGTGCTTAAATGATGACCAATCAGATTTTCAACTTTGAACTAATCCATATAAATTTGTTCGGTCAAATGATGGTTACTCATGCTACACGTAGATAAATTTGATATTTTGGTCACTGCTTGTAAATTTTCACGATTTCAAATTTCATGTGAAAGCTGTTAAAAAGGATTTTAAGAAATTATTGAAACCTCGAGAAATTGTTTATGAAATAATCATGATGTTGATTGACTATTGATTACTCATGAATATAATTGTTTATCCTACGGTTTCTGAAATTAACACCATGATATTTGTTTGAGTGTAAACATGGCTTCATTTCAAATTTCATTCTGAGATAGCTTGTTAAAACTTCACAATTTGGTCCTTGTAAATTAATCCAACGAGTGAATATTTTGGAGTGAAAAAGAAATTTAGATGCAGATTACACTGGTAATATAGTAGATAGAAAAATTATTAGTGTAACGTGATTAATTTTTAAAACATTCATTTGCTGCATCGTTTTTCAAAGAAAATATCTGCATATTCTTCACTTGAAATAATTTTCAAATAGAAGAAAATTTTCTTATAAAACCCCCTCGAGAAAATCATGTTTGACCATATTTACAGATTAGTCATTTTTGAAAAATTGATTTTATAATTTTTGAATTTGATTTTAAATGACTATTTTGACTAATCTAACTCCCTTTGATTATCGAAAAGATAAATAGTGATTGAAAAAGTGACGAGTGTTGATATTTATCATATATTATAACTCGAGAAAGTATAATTAGAAAATTTCTTTAGAATTTCATAACAAGAGTTATAAAAACTTTTTGTTGGGTAAAAATTCAATGATCATTTCTATTTATATCATCTTTCTATCGACCATCACTCATCAAAATTACACATAGTATGTAAATTTGTGGTAGTTTACAAAGGAAATCATTTGTTCTTCAATATCTTTAAATCTGTGAAGGAAATTATTTGTGCTTCAATTTATGATATTTAGCAATAAAATTAAATATCCAAAGTATTCACTCTCATTTAAAAGTCCTCACGGTTATGCATGGGTGAATTACTTGGATTTTTGATTATGTGCTTCCATGCTCATTTAAAAGTCCTCACGGTTATGCATGTATGGAACGCATATCAAAATTAATTGATTTAATAGACAAGTTGATTCTAATCCCATTTAAAAGTCCTCACGGTCATGCGTGGTTAGAAGATACTTGATTTCATTTTTAAAATTAAATTGGAATACTACTAATCTCATTTAAAAGTCCTAACGGTTATGCATGGTTAGTAGATATTCAAATTTCCTGAAATAAATATACCACAAATAGACAGAACTGTATGATTTTTTGATGATTTTATCCCCATCACTTCTGAAAGTGGAATATGCGCCTGACAAAGGTAATTATGATTTTTGTTTGAGTTTTGTTGAAATTTGATATTTATATTCAATTGAGTTAAATGTTTGATTCATGTCTATCACTTCATCCCTATTTTTATAACACTATTATTCTTTTGCTGATAACAAAAGGGGGAGAGAAAAGTTAAGATTTTGTCAAATAGAATCAAGCAAAGGTCAAATAATTTTTCATTTGCATATAGGCTCATTTACATATTTTTATTTGTATGCATATATGTAGGGGGAGTATCATGTAGAGAGGAAGCATTCAAATAGGGGGAGCAAATTGAACGATCAAATACATTTAATACATTCAAAATCTTAAATATATGTTTGTTATCATAAAAAGGGGGAGATTGTTGAATATGCGCTTTGTGCTTATATGATTTTTGTTTGATGATAATAAACATATATACATTCGTTTAAATGTATTTGTTAATATACTATTCTATCTTTCACAGTTTAAATAAATATTTGTTGAATAAAATAAATTACACAGAATTTGAATTCAAACAGATATTTTATTCAAATAAATATTTATTACAACTTTGAATAGTACAATTTCAAGCTCTCACTATAACTATACAACTTTGATTACAATTACATCACATTACATATATTTATAGTTCACCTCACTACATATCACTCACACTCGTATTTATCTTCAACTGCATTCCAGTTTGAATCCAGCATCTGAGAAATCTGCAAAAATATAAACTAACGCAGTAAAATTGAAAAAGAAATATTTTTGCAATTCAAAAATAAAAGATAATTTTTGAAAATATGATTTGCCTCAGTTATTTGGGTTGTTCGTCATAATTTAAATTTGAATTCATCATACACGAACAACTTGTGACATACACAGTGTATTACTGTATATGCCACAAGGTCGTGCACGCCGATATATACACTTGATTGATTTACAGGGACAAGAGAGCACAGGTCAAACCCAAATGAAAAACTGGGTTCAACTCACGTGCAACAACATTGAAAATCACGACACGAGCACAAGGTCAAACCCGAGTTGTGAAACTGGATTCAACACAGGTGCAAATTCAAAAATCAATTCAAGTGCAATAAAATGGTCGGGAGTACACATGCCCAAACTCAAGCCAACATGAAACAAGACCAAGTCAGGCTACAACAGAAGATTAAACTCAATGGACCATACTGCAACAGGTCAGGACTGTGTACCCAGCAAATGCAACGACCAAAATCATCAATGAACAAAGACTCCAAGCCTACAAAACTGCATGCACATGGCAGCTACAAACTGCAAAGGCCGAAGCCAACATGAAGCAGTTCAATATCCAAGCAACAACAGAAATGTGGGCAATGCACAGTGATACCAAAACCAAATTATACAACAAACACATAGCATCATGAATGGACAGAACAAGTGAAGTATACAAGAGAAGCCATATGCAGTAAACAACATGTACTTGGAGCATCGAACCATGCAGCAACTCAAATGAGCAGTGCCAACAGATCACTTCGACTACATACACACTACGGCAACATGGATATCACAAGAAATGAAACACCAATCAGTAGCATGCTAATGAAGACTGCATCAAAATGCAAGCACAAAAGTGCACAGCAACCATTAACTGCAACAAGTTGATATGCAAACTACAACAAGTTGATATGCAAACTAAGAAATGCTTAGCGTACAGCATACACATGAACTAAGCAAAACATCACAGTGATATGCTACAACTTCAAATGAGCAAGTGCACAAACTAAACCAACATGAATGAAGATACGGTGAGCATATACATATGTATGTATACAGATGGTCAGACCAAACAAAAACAAAGTGTGTAGCAACAGTCACAAGTGAACATGTCACAATACAAAGACCAGCTACAACATGTCAATGCAACAAACATGTATGCAGCATCAGGCCAGACACTTCAATGATCAAACAGTGGCACATAAATACAAGTGTTGACCAGAATCAAGATTCAAAGATACAGGGTACAGTGATGCATTGAACTACAGTTTCGCAAATGATAACAAAGTCAAGATTTCCAGTTAATCAAGTCATTCAATGTCGAAGACAAAGTGAAACCAGAAGTCAAGTTATAAAATTCAAGTGAGTATGAAGAATTGACGAAGTCAAAAAAATCAACACCGTGATGAGCACGGCAATTCAAAGCCGTGGGATCAAGCATCAGAAAAATACGAAATTGAAAAAGTCAGAATTCATCGCAAACATCCAACAATAATCGAACGGCAAAGCAAGAAATTTTGAAGCAATCAGACGAACGCAAATCTAGGGTTACAAACCCTATATAAACCATCATCATCGGCAATCTCAAATCCATCGAGTTCAAGTATCAACCTAGTAAAGCAAATGGAAACAGTACATACCGAAATCACAAACAACGAACTCGATCAGGCAGCTGAAAACGAGCGACAGTCGACCATCAGAGAAGCAGCGAGCTAGGGCAACACATCTCAGATCGAACGAAGAAATTGAAGCCCTGATTTACACAAGAGCCGAAGCCCTAATTGGAACAAAGGGAACGAAGCACTGATTTGCAAAGAAGAGAAGAGAGCCGCCAATATTCTCAAGTAACCAGGCCGATAAAAATAAAAAGAGAAGAAGGGGGACGCATTTGTTTTGGGCCGTGTTTTATTTTAATTAGGGCTTAGTTTTAAATTAGAGTTTAGGGTTATTTTCTTTTGTCTTTCAATTGTTGTTTTTATTTTTCAAATCGAAGAATTTGTAAATCACCACCTAGGGATTAGGTCGTGTCAGATTGTCTAGTTAGAATTAGTTCAGTGAGCAGGGTGTGCGAGTTTGCAAAGCTCTATAGGCGGGAGCAGTGTTTGCGAGTAATCAAAGCTCTATAGGCGGGAGCAGAGTTTGCGAGTAAACAAAGTTCTATTGTAGGCGGGAGCAGAGTTTGCGAGTAAACGAAAATCTATAGGCGGGAGCAGGGTGTGCGAGTCTAGTAGAGTGTTTGTGAGCGGGAGCAAATGTTTGCGAGTCTAGTAGAATGTTTATGAGTGGGAGCAAATATTTGCGAGTCTAGTAGAGTGTTTGTGAGCGGGAGCAAAAGGGTCTGCGAGTCTAGTAGAGTGTTTGTAAGCGTGATACTGTTTAATTCTAATAGAAATCTGTGAATGCAGCAGTAGGCATGGGTTGCCGAAGCTGGGTAAATTTTGTGTGTGATTTACTTTTCAGCATATTTATTTTTGCAGTTTATTTCTGAGTTTAAATCAAGAAAATTTGCTATAACCCTATTCACCCCCCTCTAGGGTTAATCTAGGTCCTACAATTATAGGGTTTTCACCCCTATAAATTAAACCCAAAATCATCATTGGAAAACATTGAGTTCGAAAGAAAAATTGAATCAAGCTTAATCACAAATCAAAAAGGGAAATCACATATCAGTATTAGAACTCGATCGAGAAGCGACTGCTAAGTAAATCAATAATGTTGATCAAAGAAGCATCGAAATGAATTGAGAGCATTCCAGGGAAGGATTCATACTTTGAATTTTCAAGCGGTAGCTATAATCATTAGAACCCTAATTTTTGAAGTGAAACAAAGAATGGCCAATGTTACTACAAAAGAAAGGTGATGTTATTCTTTAATTATTTACTTGGGCCGGTCATCTATTTGTATTGGGCTTAAAATTAAATAAGATTTTTTCTAATTTTTCATTTTGTAACTTTCCTTCTTGTTAAACTGTATAACTTTCTAGTCATGCGACTAGGTTACGAACTACAATGGTGTAGTTCGAGAATTTTCAACTCAATGGCTGAGTTGTGGCAAGGATTTGACCATAGAGTTAGGTTAGTCATTAGCGAGTGTCGCAAGTTTACGTGCATAAGCGTTTGACTACTTAATTTCTAGTAGAAACCTTGAAGGCAGCATGCATACATGGTTTTTCCAAAGCTGGGTAAATTTGTTTGTGATCTCTTCTGTATTATCTTTCTGTTTTATTATAAGTGATTTCTTTTATTTCCACATTAATTTTTATTATTATTAGTATCACCCTATTCACCCCCTCTAGGGTGAAATTGATCCTACACTTTCACATTCAATATAGCGTGTTGATCCATTTTTTGGGTTAAAATTTTGGTATGAGAGCCCAATGCAGGTTCAGATCTAGTTATATATTTTGGATTAGACAAGTTCAGAAATTAGATCCTTAATCTTTGCTCACAAGATTTTCTATTGAGAGTCAGTGGCACCAGAAAGAAAGAAAACTAATTTCGGAAGATCCATAGGAGCTGTGATAGCTAGAGAGGAAACTAATCCTTAGCAAGTTGATGTCAACGACGTTGAAAACCCATTAGCTACAGAAAATTCTAGCGCTATCATAGGAGATTAGGCGTTGGGATCTTCTATCCAGCGTGAAGTTGTTACTAGAGACGAGTTAAACAAGATGGTTGATGAAATCAATCAAAAGTAGAGAATATCCAAAAAGAACTTATGGAAAAATTAAATGACCTCCTGATCTTGCAATCACATGCTGCTCCGAGAACCATGCCAAAGCACACAACTGCCATTGAGTAGGAAAACTATTCCATTTCTAGCCTAAATAAGAGAAATGGATAGCAGCATCAAAAAGGAGCAATTGGTGGAACTGTAGGAATCACCATAGAAGGAAACACAAGAACTCCACCAACTGCAAAGTAGCTTGCCACGAACTTGAATCTAGGATGAAAACCTCACGGGAAGAAATAGCAAGGGATCTCTTCGACTTAGAAGATGGTGAACAACTTGGCAACGATGAGTTAAAAGAAATCATTAACGCACCCAATACCGATAGAGAGGTCCATACTGTCCCTACTTGACCAACCGTAAGCCAATGGAACTCCAAGGAAGTGGCTCTCCTGAAGACAAGAGAGCCTAGGCTTCAGCCCACTTACCAAGATCGTTTGTAAGATCAAACACTTGGTGTAGTCACTAATAGCTAACCCACGGACTACCACACATCAAAGGCATATATCACGCACATGATCAAGCACCTAATGGACGAATGAATATAAAGATAATGAATGAGGATATGCTTCAAGCTAGACACCCTTTATTGATGACATTCTGAATGAACGATATCCTAAAAAGTTCACTATGCTGATTATTCCGTCCTACGATGAATCTGGTGACCCAAAACCTCACTTGTACAAGTACAGTTGGTACATGGATGGAGCAAATGCTTCAAATGCTATTTGATGTAGATGTTATCCAATATTTCTGGAGAGAGTTTCTTCCATGTGGTTATTCACCAAGCTCCCACCTAAATTCATCTCCACTTTTGATGTTGCTAGAAACATGGTTCCTTGATCAGTTTAGGCTTCACATAACGCAACGTGATGCTCTTATCAGGCCTATTCCAGGGAGGAAATGAATCTTTGAAATCCTTCATGAGTCAATTTAACACTACGGTCACTGAAGTAAGTTACCCAAATGAAGATATGGTCTTCATGGCCCAGGTTCGCATCATCCATCATGATAATGAATACAGAAAATGGATCAAAATGAAACAACCTACCACAAGGAAGGTCTTTAATCGAAAGGCGAGCCAGTACTCGAGATTGGAAGAGGCAGAGGAGCTAGAAGAAAAGCCTGCTAACCTACAACCAACCATTGTTAGGAAGAATGGTATGGCGGCGAAGCAGGATGTAAATACCTCCGGGACTGATGTAGGAAACGTCGGGAAGGATGGGAATCAGAAAAGGAAGAATCGGAATTCCAATAGTGAAACGGAAATAACAAGAAAATTAAAGGCTTAAGGCTTGAAGACTATACCCCACTCAATGGTACTATAGAGAACATCTACCTTATGACACAAAGGACAGAGGTGTACAAGAAGCCGCTTAAAAAGGAAGTGACTGAATAATAAAAGCATTCCTGGAAAAACTGTTGCTTTCATGAAATGCATGGTCACAACACGGATGAGTGCAGTCACTTAAAGAACTTGATTGAAGAGCTGATTCGGGAAAAAAAGCTTTAGCAATATGTGAGGAAACCACAAAATCCTGACCAACGTATTGCACCCTAAGCTCCTAAAGACTGGGGAAACCAGGCTGGAACCAGCGAAGAGTGATCTAGATGGACTGACTAAAGACTCATCATTAGAATAATATTTAGGTGACCTCATCTTGTGTAGAAGAGTTGGGGAGAAATGGAGCGTTATGCATGCTCGCTAAGACACGCTCTGAAAAATTCATGCATTTCGATTTAAGATGGAACTCCTACCAAGCAGCAGAGAACCTTGAAAAATGACATAGTATTCTGGAGTTAAGACACCAAAGGAATAGAAGCTCTGACCCTTGACTCCATGGTCGTGACGGTAGGAATCAATCCGGCCATTGTCCTACGTGTATTGGTGGACAGTGGCAGCTCTGTGAATATCATGTCCAAACACACATTTGATCAAATAAAGATCAGTATGATGGACGTATCTGCTTGTCGAGTAAAGATCCAGGGATTCATCGATGAACCTAAGAACTAGTATGAATAACTGATTTACCCATAGAACTTGGGGAAGGCAACCGAAGAGTCATCCTCACCCAGATTTTTGTGATTGTAGTGGAAATATCCATATAAAATGCTTTCTTGGTTCGACAAACATTGGTAGATTTCAAGATTGTTTAGCTCAGTGGTGTCTAACCATGAAATTTCTGACAGAGAATGGAATTTGGGTGATCAAAGGAGACCAAAGTGCCACTAGAGAATGCTAAGTCACAGAACTGCACGAGTCCAGAAGAAAAGAAAAGGGGAAGAATATGGGGAGAATTCTCTATATTCGTGTCTACCGAATAGCAACTATAGAACTGTCTCTAGCTTGGGGACTATAACTGATTCGACAAGGCTTTGGACCCTATAAAGAAGAGTCCAGGGGAGGAACGGATAGTGTTGAATATGTGATTATATGATTTTTGTTTGATGATAATAAACATATATGTATATATATATATTCGTGTAAATGTATTTGTTAATGTACTATTTTATTATTCATAGACTAAATAAATATTTGCTCAATAAAAATAAATAACACGGAATTTGAAATCAAACAGAAATTTTATTCAAACAAATGTTTATTACAATTTTGAATAGTACAAATACAAGCTCTCACTACACATATACAACTTTGATTATAATACAAATTTAATTACATCACAATCTTTCATTTACAAATGTCCTCACTACATATCGCTCATTCACTCATAATTTATCTTCAACTTCATTCCAAACTGAATCCAGCATCTAAGCAATTTGCAAAAATAAATATTGACACGGTAAAATTGAAAAGGAAATATTTTTGCAGTATAAAATAAAATGTGATTTAAAAAATAATATTTGCCTCAGTTATTTGGGTTGTTCGTCTTCATTTAATTTTCAATTCATAATACACGAACAGCTTGTGACATACACGGTGTATCACTATATATACCACAAGGCCGTGCACACCAAAATATACACTTGATAAATTTACAAGGAAAGGTGAGCACAGGTCAAACCCAAAATACCAGATTCAACTCAAGTGCAATAAAATGATGTCACAACTTTCAGCACAAGGTCAAATCCGAGCTACAAGCTGGATTCAACTCAAGTGTAATGCACAGTCCAACTAAAAGTCAACATGCTCACAAAAGACTGCACAATTCAAGAAGGCATCAAACCACAAACAAAATGAAAAGGTCAAGTCACTGCTATCATGACCCAACTCAACTGCAAGACCAAACCAAAGCTAACAGCAATACCAAGAAATCAAAAAAGTCAGGTCTGGGCAACAATGAATGACTAATAAGTTCACATCACTGCCCAAATGTATCATGAAACCAAAGTAGTGAAACTGCACATATACTCGAACCAATACAGTGAAGTTCATGATGAACATGTATGCAGTGACAACATACAGGCTGCACATTGAAGAAAATATGCAAAGAAAGTAGCATAAACCAGTACAATGTGAACTAGCTCGAATGAATCAAGTGCAGACCAAACATATATGCAGTGACAATGTACATGAAACCCAAAACTGTTGAGCTAGATCAGTGAACCAGATGACAACAATGGTGCAGTAGACCAATAATGCAACTGTATGCAAGCTACCTGAAGAGTACAAGTTAAAACTGCAACACTAACTGCAAGTGACAATGTCAGGCCAAGTCAAAACCAAAAATGAAGCAATTCTTAGCATTCATATGAACCAAGTTCATATGTACAACACAAATCAAAGCACATAAAGGCACCAGAGAGTGTGCAACCTGACTCGAAGCAGTGCAGTGATATGCACAGTGCGCAGCAAAACTCAAAACAACATGACAAAAATGCACAGACCACACTCGATTGCACTGACTTTAACACTGCAGTAAATAAAGGCATACCAAATGAAACAATGAACAACAACAACAGTAATGATACAAGTACAACAACATGAAGGAACCAGACCACAAAGGCAATCAAAGTGTTTGAAAATAGCAAATACTCGAGCTCAAGACAGTACAACCCAAAATACAAACTGCAAATACATGGGGAGTGACAATAAATAAAGAACCAGAGTGCAACTACAAAGAACTACAGCAACCAAAATTGATGCAACAGAACATGATACAATCATACATATATGCAACAGACTCAAGTGATACAAGTTCGAACAAATACTCAATGCAACTACAGCCAAGACTTAAATGAAAATACAGAAGTATGGTGAAGCAACAAAACCACAACATCAAGTGTAATGAGTACACATGAAACAAATATGAAAGACCAGGAAACTATACTTGAAGCTAGAAACAATGCAAGTAGATCAAACAAAGTGGACAATGCAACAATAGTTCAATATGCATCAGTTTCAAGTCAAGTACAACAACAAGTTGATATGCAAACGAAGAATACAGTGGACACAGAAGATGAAGCAATGCAATATGAACCGTCCAGTTACAACCAAGAACAAGGCACAGTAAAGAAGCACCGGACACTAACATATAAAACTGGAAACCAATGCAAACTACTGAATTCCAATAATGAACAGCGTTCAAGCGTACAGATAAATGAAGTTTCAAGTCAAGGCCGAAGCCATCAGAAATTCATGAAATCAGACCACGAAGATCAGAAATCATCACATAAGCAAGTTAATGCAAAAGCGTTAGGTTTGGTAATAACAAAAATCAAGTTGAAGCCGTGAGCTATTAAACGAAGTCATGGAATCGCATACACAAAATCAAAACTGAAGTCAAATGAAAATCAAATCGTAATGACCAAGGAAGATCGAACAGTTCAAAAATCATTAAGCCGTGGATAACAAGGAATCGAACCAAGTCACAGTTCAAAACCACATGAATTGAAAAAGTCTGAGAAAATCATCAACATCCAAACGAAATCGAACGGCCGAGCAAATCAATTGACAAATTCAAACAAATATATACGAACGCAAATAAAGGAGATCGAACTCATATAAAACCCACAATCATCATCGTCAATTAATCATCGAGTTCAAGTACGAAAATCATTAAAGCACAAAAAGGATAAATTACATACCGGAGTCAGAAGTCGAACTCGATCTAAAATTGGGGCAGCCGTATGCGAACCAGAGAGATCGTCAATTGACAATGCAATGGACACTAAACCATCATTCAATCGAGAAATCAAAGTCGACGGCCTTAATTTTTACAAGCCTTAATTTATCGGAGAGGAACGATCGAAGAAGCCATTTTTACCAAAGAGAAAAGGGCCGGCAAACTTTCTCTATTATAATTCATTCTGGGCCGGCAAATTAAAGAAGGAGTTTGGGCTTTAGTATATTTAAACTAGGGATTTATTGTTTAGTTTTTAAATTGTTTTAAATTTGTATTTCTCTTTTTAAACCGTTGAAATTTCTAGTCGTGTGACTAGGGGACAAACTACGTGGCATAGTTTGTGAATTCGCAACTCAGTGACTAAGTTGTGGCAGGGTTTTGAGCGTGGAGTTAGGTTAGTCAGTAGCGGGTGTCGTGAGTTTACGTGTGTAAGCGTGTGACTACTTAATTTCTAGTAGAAACCTTGGGGGCAACACGTAGGCAGGGTTTTGCCGAAGCTGGGTAAATTATGTGTCGTTCTATTTCTGCATTTATTATTCTGCTATTATCTGTGCTGCTATTATTCTGTGATCTGTGTTGAAATTATTTTATAAGCTTCCACAATTAATTTTTATAATTAATACCATCACCCTATTCACCCCCCTCTAGGGTGAAATCGATCCTACAAGTGGTATCAGAGCTAGGAATAGAAGTCAACTTTTGTTTTAAAAATTCGTTTTTCAAAAATCAGTTTTTGTTTTATTTATTTTTTTTGAATTTTTAAAATGGCTACTTTTGTTGAGGGTCGTTCCAATATTATTCCTTCTATTTTTTATGAAACAGATTTTTTGAATTGGAAATTAAAAATGAAATTTTATTTAAAATCTGTTAATATTAAATGTTGGGATATTATTGAAAATGGGTGCAATATAACAGACGATAAAATTATCTCGATTAATGCTCTTGCTATGCATATATTATATTCTCATATTAATCAAGATAATTTTAGTTTCATCTCTCATTGTGAAAATGCAAAGGGAAATCTGGAATACTTTCGATGCAATATATGGTGCAAAAGTCAACAGCAATGAGAAATCTTCCACAACCGACTCAGTTAAAGAAATGTGCTTAACAGGATTGGTAAAAAGCAGTTATGATGAGGATAATGGAGCAGCTGAGCTGGCGTTAATAATGAAGAAATTTAAAAAATGGAACCGCAAATACGGAAATCCAGCTCCAAATCGACATTTGAAAAGCAGAATAATCAAAGCACTGGACAACTCGGAAGAATACGGGATCATTTGCAACAAAGCCGGTGATATCAAGCCCAATTATCCCCGATTTCAACGCAACAAAGAAAGAAATCAAAAAGAAGATGTTTTGCAGCCATATGGAATAAAAGCGATAGCAGTAAGAGTGAGAAAGCAATTATGTGCCTTCAGGGAAATATAACTGATAGTAATGGTGACGAGCCAAGCGAGGTATCAAAACTCACTCACTTTGAATTACTTATATATTTCCACGAAGTGAATGGCTGTTTTGAACGACTTAGGGAGAAGTATGCCAAAATTGAATCACAAAAAGATACTTTGATAGAATTAAATGAACAACTTGACCAATTAGTTAAAAACTATCAAAGTAGGATCCCTAAGTGTGATAAGTGTCCAACATTTGAAGAAGAAACTAAAAAACAGAAATTAATATAAAATCACTTGAAAACGAAATTCTGATTTCAAAAGAGAATGAAAATACTAGAAGAGAGAATTTTATTAAAAAGTGCACACAATTGTTAAACAGAAATGAATCTCTCAAAACACAAGTCCAACAATTGTCAACAACTTTAGATAAATTTTCAAAATGTGAAAAATCGTTGAATATGCTATTAGGGAAGCAAACTGTTAATACAGTTAGACAAGCACTTGGATATAATCAATCAAAAATTGTTGAAAGCAATATTAATCAAGTTAATTCTATTTGCACAATTTGTAGAAAATATGGACACAATCACAATAATTGTTGGTATAGACCCAAACATGTGGAAACTATACCTATTTGGGTTCCAAAAGGTACAAATATAAAATCTCTCAAAGTTAAACAAATTTGGGGGCAGAAGGGAACAATTACAAATAGTTTTGGGTCTCCACAAAATTATTTTGCTAAATATTCTGCCACTAACAACCATGGACCTATAAAAACAAATATGTCACATAAATCTTTTCCCGTGTAGGTGTGGTGGCAGGCTAAGGAATAACAACAGTGTTCTCTGGATTTTGGCTGTTCCAAAAACACAACGGACGACAAAGCAAAGTTCCTTAACCTAGTATAAAGGTGACAGAATCACAATGGACAACAAAGAAAAATATTGTAAAGGTAAATCAGGTAACCGTATATTTATTTGAACGATATATTAAATGTGATAATCTGCACCGTATTCTGAATTAAATCAGCCAATAATGTGATGATAAAATAAAGATGATTTTTGATTTTGACTTATTCAAAATGGTTGGCCAATTATATTCTTATGCCAAAAACACTATAAAATTCTCTAGATTCTATGACTTACTTCATATATATTAGTTTGGAAATAGTGTTTTGTTGGATGATAATACATTTGGTTATAATATGGCTAACTCTATATTCACGGTTTTCTGATTATTTATACGGCTTTAGTTCAAATTCAAGATAATGTCATTTAAAATGCTGTTAAAATTGAGTTTGAAATTTTTGGTGCATACTTCATGGTCTATCAAATTCAATTAATGATAATTTTGAGTGAAAGAGAAATGCAGATGCAGATTACACTGGTAATCTGGTTGATAGAAAAAATTACTATAGGAACGTGATTTTTGTTGAGACATTTAGTAACTGCATCGTTTTTCAAAGAAATATCTGCATATTTTTCATTTCAAATAATTTTCAAATAGCAGAAAATTTTGTTATAAAACCCCTTTTAGAAAATCATTTTTGACCATGTTTTCAGATTGGTCATTTTTTGAAAAATTGATTTATAATTACTTTTGAATTTTATTTTAAATGATTACATTGACTAATCTAACTCTCTAATGATTATCGAAAAGATGAATAGTGATGAAAAAGTGATGATGTTAATATTAATCATATATTATAACTCGAGACAGTATAATTAGTAAATTTCTTTAGAAATTTAAACAAGAGTTGTAAAACTTTTTGTTGGTAAAAATTTCATGACCATCTCTATTTCTATCATATTCCTAATGACCATCACTCATCAATTTTTTTTATAGTTTGTCGATATGTGGTACTTTAAACCGGAATCATTCGTTTTTCATTTTATATTTATTAACAAATAAAAAAATTAAATAAATAAATACCAAAGTATTCACTCTCATTTAAAAGTCCTCAAAATTATGCATGGGTGAATTACTTGGAATTTGTTATGTGCATCCATGCTCATTTAAAAGTCCTCACGGTTATGCATGTATGTAATGCATATTAAAAATTGATTTTTAAAATAAACAAGTTGATTCTAATCTTATTTAAAAGTCCTCACGGTTATGCGTGGTTAGAAGATACTTGAATTCATTTTTTATAAAAATAAAATTGGAATACTATTAATCTCATTTAGAAGTCCTAACGGTTATGCATGGTTAGTAGATATTCAAATTCCTGATATAAATATACCACAAATAGACACAACTGTATGGTTTTATATGATGACATCATTCCCATCATTCTAAAAGTGGACTATGTTCCTAACAAAATATTTATGATTTTTGTTTGATTTTTTATTGAAATTTAATATTTATATTCAATTGAGTTTTAATGTTGAAACAATATCGATCGCTTTATCTCTATTCTCTCTAACACTATTACTCTTTTGCTGATAACAAAAGGGGGAGAGAAAAGTTAAGATTTTGTCAAATAAAATCAAGCAAAGGTCAAATATTTTCCATTTTCATCAAGGCTCATTTGCATATTTTTATTTGTATGCATGTATGTAGGGGGAGCTGTGTGTAGAGAGGAAGTATTTAAATAGGGGAAGCAATTAGAGTATATCAATAATCAAATACATTTGACATATTCAAAATCTTAAATATATGTTTGTTATCATCAAAAGGGGGAAGATTGTTGAATATGCGATTATATGATTTTTGTTTGATGATATTAAACATATATATATATATATATATATATATTCGTGTAAATGTAATTGTTAATGTAATATTTTATTTTTCATAGACTAAATAAATATTTGCTGAATAAAAATAAATAACACAGAATTTGAATTCAAACAGAAATTTTATTCAAACAAATATTTATTACAATTTTGAATAGTACAAATTCAAGCTCTCACTATACATATACAACTTTGATTACAATATAAATTCAATTACATCACAATCTTTCATTTACAAATGTCCTCACTACATATCGCTCATTCACTCATAATTTATCTTCAACTTCATTCCAAACTGAATCCAGCATATGAGCAATCTGCAAAAATAAATATTGACGCAGTAAAATTGAAAAGGAAATATTTTTGCAGTATAAAATAAAATGTGATTTTAAAAATAATATTTGCCTCAATTATTTGGGCTATTCGTCATCATTTAATTTTCAATTCATCATAAACAAACAGCTTGTGACATACACAGTGTATCACTGTATATGCCACAAGGCCGTGCACACCGATATATACACTTGATAAATTTACAGGGACAGGTGAGCACAGGTCAAACCCAAAATACCAGACTCAACTCAAGTGCAATAAAATGATGTAACAACTTTCAGCACAAGGTCAAATCCGAGCTACAAGCTGGATTCAACTCAAGTGTAATGCACAGTCCAACTAAAAGTCAACATGCTCACAAAAGACTGCACAATTCAAGAAGGCATCAAACCACAAACAAAATGCAAAGGTCAAGTCACTGCTATCATGACTAAACTCAACCGCAAGACCAAACCAAAGCTAACAGCAATACCAAGAAATCAAAAAAGTCAGGTCTGGGCAACAATGAATGACTAATAAGTTCACATCACTGCCCAAATGTATCATGAAACCAAAGTAGTGAAAATGTATACTCGACCCAATACAGTGAAGTACATGATGAACATGTATGCAGTGACAACATACAGGCTGCACGTTGAAGAAAATATGCAAAGAAAGTAGCATAAACTAGTACAATGTGAACTAGCTCGAAAGAATCAAGTGCAGATCAAACATATATGCAGTGACAATGTACATGAAACCCAAAACTTTTGAGCTAGATCAATGAACCAGATGATAACAGTGGTGCAGTAGACCAACAATTCAACTGTATACAAGCTACCAGAAGAGCACAAGTTAAAACTGCAACACTAACTGCAAGTGAAAATGTCAGGCCAAGTCAAAACCAAAAATGAAGCAATGCTTAGCATACATATGAACCAAGTTCATATGTACAACAAAAATCAAAGCACATAAAGGCACCAGAGAGTATGCAACCTGACTCGAAGCAGTGCAATGATATGCACAGTGAACAACAAAACTCAATACAACATGACAAAAATGCACAGATCACACTCGAGTGCACTGAATCGAGACAATGCAAAGTGTAACACTGCAGTAAATAAAGGCATACCAAATGAAACAATGAAAAAAACAATAGTAATGATACAAGTACAAAAACATGAAGGAGCCAGACCACAAAGGCAATCAAAGTGTTTGAAAATGCAGCAAATACTCAAGCTCAAGACAGTACAACCCAAAATGCAAACTGCAAATACATGGGGAGTGACAATAAATAAAGAACCAGAGTGCAAGTACAAAGAACTACAGCAACCAAAATTGATGCAACAGAACATGATACAATCATACATATATGCAACAGACTCAAGTGATACAAGTTCGAACAAATACTCAACGCAACTAGAGCCAAGACTTAACTGAAAATACAGAAGTATGGTGAAGCAACAAAACCACAACGTCAAGTGATAATGAGTACACATGAAACAAATATGAAAGACCAGGTAACTATACTTGAAGCCAGAAACAATGCAAGTAGATCAAACGAAGTGGACAATGCAACAACAGTTCAATATGCATCAGTTTCAAGTCAAGTACAGCAACAAATCGATATGCAAACGAAGAATGCAGTGGACACAAAAGATGAAGCAATGCAATATGAACCGTCCAGTTACAACCAAGAACAAGGCACAGTAAAGAAGCACCAGACACTAACATATAAAACTGGAAACCAATGCAAACTACTGAATTCCAATAATGAACAGAGATCAAGCGTACAGATAAATGAAGTTTCAAGTCAAGGCCGAAACCATCAGAAATTCATGAAATCAGACCACGAAGATCAGAAATCATCACATAAGCAAGTTAATGCCAAAGCGTCAAGTCTGGTAATAACAAAAATCAAGTTGAAGCCGTGAGCTATTAAACGAAGTCATGGAATCGCATACACAAAATCAAGACCGAAGTCAAATGAAAATCAAACCGTAATGACCAAGGAAGATCGAACAGTTCAAAAATCATCAAGCCGTGGATAACAAGGAATCAAACCAAGTCACAGTTCAAAACCGCATGAATTGAAAAAGTCAGAGAAAATCATCAACATCCAAACGAAATCGAATGGCCGAGCAAATCAATTGACAAATCCAAACAAATATATACGAACGCAAATAAAGGAGATCAAACTCATATAAAACCCACAATCATTATCGGCAATTAATCATCGAGTTCAAGTACGAAAATCATTAAAGCACAAAAAGGATAAATTACATACCAAAGTCAGAAATCGAACTCGATCTAAAATTGGGGCAGCCGTATGCTAACCAGAGAGATCATCAATTGACAATGCAAGGGACACTAAACCATCATTCAATCGAGAAATCGAAGTCTATGGCCTCAATTTTTACAAGCCCTAATTTATCAAAGAGGAACAATCTAAGAAGCCATTTTTACCAAGGTGAAAAGGGCCGGCAAACTTTCTCTATTATAATTCATTTTGGGCCGGCAAATTAAGAAGGAGTTTGGACTTTAGTATATTTAAACTAAGGATTTATTGTTTAGTTTTTAAACTATTTTAAATTTGTATTTCTCTTTTTAAACCGTTGGAATTTCTAGTCATGTGACTAGGGGACAAACTACGTGGCGTAGTTTGAGAATTCGTAACTCAGTGACTAAGTTGTGGCAGGGTTTTGAGTGTAGAGTTAGGTTAGTCAGTAGCGGGGTCGCAAGTTTACGTGTGTAAGCGTGTGACTACTTAATTTCTAGGAGAAACCTTGGAGCAACACGTAGGCAGGGTTTTTCCGAAGCTGGGTAAATTCTGTGTCGTTCTATTTCTGCATTTATTATTCTGCTATTATCTGTGCTGCTATTATTCTGTGATCTGTGTTGAAATTATATTATAAGCTTCTGCAATTAATTTTTATAATTAATACTATCACCCTATTCATCCTCCCCCTCTAGGGTGAAATCGATCCTACAGGTAGCACCGGTAGAATTGATGATGTTAGTCCCAGTCGACATGGATAACCCAATACAGGTCCTAAAAATTGGATCACGTTTCGGAAACAAGATGTGATTGGAACTCATCAAATTTCTTCATGCCAACATGGACGTATTTGCTTGGACACAGTCCGATATTTATGGGATTTTGTTGGAAATTACACGCCACACACTTATTATCAATCCCAAATGCACAACAGCGAAGCAAAAGAGACACAGCCTAGAATCCGAGCGTTACAAAGTGATGAGGGAAGAAATGGATAAGCTAATGGTGAATGGTTTTTTCCATAATGCAACCTACCCCAAATGGGTATCCAACTTAGTCTTAGTCAACAAGTCCAATGGAATATGGTAAACTTGTATCGACTACTCAAACCTAAACAGAGCTTGCTCAAAAGGCAGCTTTCCTCTGCCTAGAATCGACCAACTTGTGAATGACATAGCTGGACATGAACTACTATCATTTATGGACGCTTACTCGGGGGTACAACCAAACCATGATGCATGAACCTGACCAGGAAAATACCAGTTTCATTACTTATATGAGATTATACTGCTATAAAGTGATGCAATTCAGCTTAAAGAATGCTTGGGCAGCCCACCAACGACTAGTGAATGCCATTTCAAGCATCAGATCGGGAAGACTATGGAATTTTAGGTAGACGATATGCTACTTAAATCGTGCATAGCTCCAAATCACTTGGACAACCTCGTTGAAATGATTGAAATACTCCACAAATATGGAATGAAACTTAATCCACTTAAATGTCACTTCGGGGTAGCCTTTGGAAAGTTCTAGGGATTCGTTGTAAGGGCCAAAGGCATCAAAGAAAATCTTGAAAAAATTTCTGCTTTATTTAAAGTTGAGGCCCAGAGGAACAAGAAGGAGTTACAAAACTTGAATGGAAGAGTTGCGGCACTTAGCCGGTTCATCTCAAAAGCAACTAACAAATGTATATCGTTCTTTAAAGACTAAAGAAGGGAGAGAAAAACTTCTAATGGAATCAAGCTTGTCAAACTGCGTTCGAAGAGCTGCTGCGACATGTGGAAAACCCGCTAGTTCTGTCCAAGTCGGTAGATGGAGAAGACTTATTTATCTACTTTGCAATCTCGTCCCATGCTGTAAGTGTCGCGCTCATATGAGAAGAAGCAAAGATTCAACGAAATATATATTACATCAGTAAAAGATTCACTGGAGCAAAGAAAAACAATTTGAAACTGGAAAAATTAGCATATTTCATCTTGATCACATCCAAAAAATTTAGGACCATACTGCCAGGCATACCCAATTAAAGTACTAATAGATCAACCCTTGAAGCAAGTATTAATAGATTAAATTACCCCTGGTCGACTTATCAAATAGAACATCAAATTGAGTCAATATGAAATCACTTACTACCCTCGAAGAAAGATCAATGGGAAGGTGCTGGCAGACTTCATTAGCGAGTTTATGATATGAGATAACGAAGAAGAAATTACTCCAGAAGTGGAGACATGTTAGTAGTTGTTCGCCGATGGTGCAACTAACAACTTGTGCTTAGAGGCAGTGGCAGTGCTTGAAACTCCCAAAGGGCTATCCATTTGCTGTGCCTTACGCTTGGAATTCCCTACAATAAATAACGAAACAGAATACGAAGCATTAATAACTCGGTTGAAAGTTGTGAAGGAACACGGGATAAATTCCTTACACATCTATAAGGACTCTAAGCTAGTCGTTTGCCGGGTAATAGGAAAATACCAAGCTTAGGGAGAGAACCTTGCCCTATATCTATCTAAAGCGCAGGAACTGCTAATGACATTAAACATTACAACTTAACTCATATCCCAAGGGAACAAAACATAAAGGCGGACTATCTAGCCAAACTGGCCAGTTCCGGAGAAGATCGGTCCTAGGGGTTAGTCCCAGTCAAAACTCCGACTGTCTAAGCATAAGAGAGATGGATATTGATTGGATTTTTAAAACAACCAAAGAACCAAAAATGTGGGTGACACCAATAAAGGTCTACCTGCTAAGAGAAACACTACTTGTAGACAAGAATCTATGGAAAAAGCTCCTTCGGAAGATACCATGGTTTGTAGTACAGGATGGGATGCTCTACCGAAGGAGATTCTCCAACCACTTTCTCATGTGTGACCAACGACGAAGCTCGAAGAATCCTTAAGAAAGTTCATGAAAGCGACTATGGAGATCACATTAGGGGGAAAACCATCGCAAAGAAAGTTATTCGATACAGGTATTTTTGACCAACAATAAACCATGACGCAGTAGATTATGCTAGATAGTGCAGCCAGTGCCAAAGATTCGGCAAGATCAAAAGAGCTCCCTCGACAGAGCTAACATAGATCGTCAGCTCGTTGCCATTCGTGATCTGGAGAATCGATCTGATTGGTGTATTATCAATGGCCAAAGGAGGAGCCAAATATGTTATCGTTGCTATTGACTATTTTACCAAATTAGCCGAAGCACAACTACTGGCCATTTTTACCATAAATAAAATTATTAATTTTTTCACTCAAAACATTATTTGTAGGTTTGGAGTGCCAGAAAAAATCATCATGGATAAGGGCACTCAATTCGAAAGTGCTGACTTCAAAGACTTTGGTGAACACTTCCGAATCATGAAAAGCTTTACCGCTGTTGCACATCCACAAGCAAACAGGCAAGTAGAAGTTGTGAACAAGATCATCAAGTGCACCATCAACAAGCGGTAACTAAAGCTAAAGGGGATTGCGTTAATAATGTTCCACTGACGTTATGAGCTTACAGAACAATGCATAAATCTACAACAGGCACTCCTTATTTTCCCTTGCATATAGTTTAGAAGCAATGATCCTAGTCGAGCTAGAAGTCTTCTCTCATCGAAGAAAAAACTTCAATCAAAGGCAAAATGAGTAGCTCCTACTCAAGTTGCTCGATATGGTCGATGAGAAGAGGGAAGAAGCTGAACTAAGGATTGCCGCTCGCCTGAAAAGGGTCGCATAATTTCAGTTCCAAAGTCTGTAACCATACTTTCAAAGTAGGGGACATTGCCCTCAAATGGCCCTACCCTGTATCAGGAACGTTCGAACAAAACCAGGAAGGGCTTTATGTGATCGGCCAAAAGCTAAGGGTTGGCACACTCAAGCTAATAATAGTCGATGGAACCCAAATTCCCTAAGCATGGGACAACAAATTGCTGCATCATTACTTTATCGAATACTATCTTACATATTTCTTATTTTTCGCAAATAAGCCATCTTAGAACGTCGAAGCATTGTAAATAAGAAAAACTTGCCTAACTTTTATCAATAAAATTGTCTTGCTTTCTGAAAAAATAAAAGCGTGTTCACAAAACTAACATGTTGAGTCGACGCTGTCAAATCGACTCAAAACGATCCAATCGCTGCTTGAGACAATGGAATCGTGCTCAAGTATGCCCTACCAACATCCGAATCGACAGAAGCAAATCGACTCAAACAGTTGGATCGATGGAACTCGATCCCTGCCTTCTAAGAATCAGTGTTGCTCTAGCAGTACCGAGAAGGTCCAAATAAAAACCATGCATTTCATAAGCCGTATAACGCTTCTTGGGTAGTGGAATCACATCCAAGCAATTATAATTACTTAAATCACACATTTCGTAAGCCTTGAACTCTCAAAAAGTTGCGCATTTCGTAAGCCATGCACTCTTAAAAGCCATGCATTTTGTACGTCGCACACTCTTAAAAGTTGCGCATACCGCACATTCACTATTTAATGTTGCTCCGACACCATTAGCAAACCATTAAGATCTTGTAAGTCTCGGTACTATCCTAACAACACCAGGAAACTAGTCTATTGCAGGATAAACAAGAATCCACTCCCATTATCAAAAGTAATTGACATGAATCCAACAATGTCCCATAACTAGATATCGACAAAGAATCCCGATCATTGACTGATAAAATCTCCCAAATCGAGATGCTTGATTCATAAGTTCTCGAAGATAGGAACCGCAATGTAGATTCGGTTATAGACATCTAAGGAATTGCTCAAAATACCCGGCTATTTGTCAAGTGTTCGGAGAAAACAACTCTGTAAAGTAAGGGGCACATACATAACAACACTTAATTGAAAGGAAAACTACTCCACATGCCCGTGTCTCCAAACAAAGAATTTTGGCAATCATAACATATCTAGTTATAAAGTAAAAAATGCATACATAATGCGTGAAATCATGGAATAGAGGCATCGTATATCAAGAATTTGGCACGACAATGTGAAGTATAGAAATTGTAGAATAAGCAATCATGCCTTGTGCATACATAAATAGTATAAAAGAAAGCTAAATACGTGATAAATAAGGAAGAACACAAAAGAGATGATAGTAAAAACATTAATTTTTTCATTCCTTATAATATTTTCTGTACAAAGTGAAAATGTAGGGGCGTAACCACACAATATCGTCCAATAAAAATAAAAGTACAGATGCTACTACAACAAAAGTAATAAGTGAAGACTCTAATTATACAAAATACATGTCAAACATATTAGAACATTCTAATATTTTACTCCACTGTCACTCGAGCCTATCAGTGCTTCTTGCCACCACTTCCCTTCTCGCCATTGGTCGGTAGTTTCTTCTTCCTCTGAGCATCACCACCAAGAATTGTAGCACTGCTAGAGTTGTAAATTATTGCCTCCATGCCCATGTTTCCTTCTTGTTCTTCGACTACCTAAGAAGACTCCCCCATGATCTTGCACTTCTGGTACTTGTGGAAGCTCCTTGAGGACTTTCTCTCATCAATCTTTTCCCTCTTGACTGCCACCATCTGTTGTTTAGTTTTACTTAGCTGACTAGCCTGGTTTGTTTTCTCTTGAGTGTCAACTGCAACTAAATCTCCCTTCAGAGATACAGAAGGGTCGTCCATACCATGAAATGTAGCAATCTTCTCAGACTCCGACCTTGGTTGTGAGCCAAACACGGGCATTGTGATCGAAGCAGCTACACAAATAAGCATTAAGTAGTCGAAATAATAGTAGGCCCCAAGACCAAAGAAACTGGCAATTCGGTAGGCAAAGAAGACGGATCTATAAGATCAAAAATGAAAGCATTCAATTCATCTTGTTCTATCGACGTGAGCTGAAAATTCTCAAACTTGAGAGAAACAAGACATTTACTTGGATCAAAAATGTGATCGAGAATTTCAACCTCATAATCTCCACCATCTCCTTCTTTGAATGGTTGCACGATCTTTGGTGAAGTTCCAAGACAACCCAAGGCTTCGAAGATAGCTGCTGAATGGGTGAACAACAAAGCAGCATCGGCTGAATCTAGAATAGTTCCTAACTAATAACGAGGCCACTTTGATGATTTGCTAGGCCCGAAAATAAAGGCTTTGAAAGCGCTTTAGCAGTTGTAGTTGCAACAGCATCGGTGGCCTCCCACTCCCTCTCAATCCGAATAATCTCTCGATTTTCTACCAAAGCCTTCTTCGACTTCGTTGAGATAAGTGTCCTCCAAATATTGCTCGCTGTATACCTCCTTATTTTCTCGAAACAGGACAGAACGTTTTACCAAAACACAGCAAGAATACGCAGGAATTTGGGTCCCAGATAGCTGAGGCTGCCTTGATTCATCCAGGAGTTGATGTAGATATTCAAGATGGTGTCATCTATCTTCTCCATATTCCTTTCGAAGGTATCCTGCAGCTCCAGGTAGTACATTGTCACAACGGCCTTCTCAATTTCAACTTAGGTCTTTTCAACGGTTTAGCAGTGTGACTCATTTCCAAAGCAAAAGAATTATTTGAGCCTGATCAGAAATGGTCTTGTTACCGGATTCCAAAATTCCCTCATAATCAGCAATTGTCTTTTTATGAGCTTTGAAGGCTTCATCATGATCAGCAATAGATCTCTTCTGAGCTTTAGTGATCTCATCTTGAATTTCAAGCTCCCTTTTCAGCTTAACACCATCGGCATGGGCCTTCCTGATTTTTTCTCTGAACATGATCTCAATGTTTGTATAGGCCTCTTTCAATTCCTTTGGAAAATAGTGTTGCTCTTACTCTCTCGAATTTCAGTGTCTCTCTCCTTTGTTAAATTCTCAATTCTGGCATCACATTCCATTAACATCCCCTCGTAATCATCCTTTTCTGACTCGAAGGAAATGATCTCCTGTATCTATTACAGTTTGTGTCCGCCAGTTGCTAACATAATTTCTCCCATACTTTAGCTTGATCCAAATTTCTCTGAATTGCCTAGAGATGGGGGCATATAAGAGTTCGTATGGAACAGTCACAGGTCATGATAAAATTTAACTCTCTTAAGAAACCATCTAGGGAGTGCGGCTTCTAGCTTAGGGGGACCGGGTGGGAGATTATAAGCTGACATCCTGGAGGCATGAAGAACATGCACTAGTAGAGGAGACTGCGTTGATGGAGAAACATGAACAGTAAATGTAATTTTTTTAATTCCAATAGAGACTAGAGCTGGGGCAAATGCTGGGTGCTTGAAAGGATGACAACAACGATCTAGCTTCGATTTCTTGGATGGCTCTTCTCGATCGTCGGCATTTTTCCTCTTCTCATGACCACACCTCTAAACTCTGTCTCAGTCCCTGTCATCCCGACGACATAGTTTGGCTTCCAAATCTTTCCTCCTCTCCACTCTTCCTCGGTATCTCGGGGCTGAGGTGGCCTGAAGTCCTTCTTGACCCACATTGTGCATCTATAAATTGTTTAAGGTCCTCATAAAGCCCACGACCTCCCATTGTACTTGATATAAAAAATGAATGAAGAACTTTAACGATAGAAAATGAACTCAGAAAATGCATATATAAGTGTACGTAACCTTAGTGAAATGTGTCGTAAGCAGCTTAAAAGGACTTCACAAACCGGATCGCGAAGTAACTCACGTAGGAGTCAAGCAAAGTCTAGACACAACATGACTAGGTTGCGAAGACAACCCTCGAACTCAAAATCATCTCCCATGAGTTCAACGATGTTTAAATAAACATTGTAAAGTCCCCAAAGTTGATAACGGTTTCCTTAGGTGGAGAATCATGAAGTCATTCGGCTGTTGGGGGAGTATCTTCAGCAATAATCTCCTCGAGAGGTGAATCTAGGGTGAATCAGACTCATTCCCGGAGTTTCATCGCATGATTCAAAGTTTCCTTCACTGGAACTTTCATCAAATTCCTCATCATTAGACGAGGAATCATATCTACTACTATTCTTAATTTCACCCTCCTCATTTTCTACGATCACCATAACCATGCCCTTACACTGCTTGTAGTCCTCTTCTCTCTCCTCCGGGGTCGAGGGCATCCTAATCAGGTAACTGGATTTAATCGTAATGCCTATTCCTTCATGAATTTCTTCATTTGATCCACCAGATGGACCTTCTCCTTTGGTAGATCGCCCTCTTCTAAGTCATGTAATGAAGAAGTAGAGCATGTTCGAATCCTAGAATGGGAAGGAGGAACTTCAACGGCGACGGCAGATCTCTCGGGATGCAACAACCCATACCAAAGCAAATTCTCATCTGTTAGCAAAGGCTTGACTGATCTTTCTCTAGCGTCTATGGCCTTTAGAGTTTGAAAGATGAGATCAAGCGATGGAATTTTGTTTAGCCTCAAAATAACTACAAGGAGTATTTAGTCTATTCAAAATCTCGCACCATCGTATTAAATCTCAACTTGTAAAAGGGTAGACTTACCCTCTGTTGTCCAAAGGAGATCAAATATCTCAAGAAACCTAATGAAAAAATATTGGGTCTTCAACTGAGACAAATTACTTTGAAGCTGGTGCATAATTTTGTGATTTCTTTGGGCCTCGATGATCACAAGAGATGGACATTTGTCCCTCTTCTTGAATGAGAGGAAATATCTTAGCTCATTAAAGCTTGGGGGCATGATTGAGTGTCTGCATAAACAAAACGTGAAGACAAGTCAAAATCTCATATCTGTTGGGGAATCTGAAATGGGATAATTCCCAAATTCAGAAGAGTCTCTCTCAAGAAATGATTGAAGGGGGCACTGTTCAGTTCAAGCACATGTACTGACGGTAGGTAGTGTGCCCCGAAGGTGGCATGTGTGCAAAATCATTTTCTAATAGAAGGCTTATGTCATCATCCGGAATGCTATGCCGTGAAAAAATGTTGTGCAGGACTTTACATAAATTAAAGTGGAAGTCTCTCTGGAGGATTAAGTAAAACTTTGAAGTTTGAAGGAGTTCGATCTACAACCAGACCAACTGGAACCAATAGACCATATTCAGCTAATAGTGCCGAAGAAGTAGGTGCTGCTGAAACCATTTATGAAGGCATAATTAATGTCAATTCAGATTTCGAGAGTGCCAGAATTCCTCAATTGGATTTTTGACGAGATGACGGGTGCTCCATCCGAAACAACAAAACTTGTAAAATGCGATAAGGTAAGCTATTTATAACTAGAAGTCCCCCTATACTCAATTGTTGAATTTTGAAAATATGTATTGACTTGTGCAATATCATCGAATTCCAAGCGTTAATTGGGGCAAGTACAGTGTGTTATCTATGTGGGACGTGCTCGGTGTCCTGAACACTAGGAACGGTCTATTCTATATAGATAGTTCACTCACAGTGAAGAAAGGAAGAATCTTCTCATATCATTCATTAAAGTTATTCTTCCTAACATACCCGTTACCGATCAACGATCGATAACGGATCCACTATCCGAAGCGATAAAAAAACTCTTCCTATTCCTGGTATACCAACTGTGTAATGACAAGACCAATCCAAAGGGAGAAACTATAGATTAATAGGTCTGAATCATAGAGAATTCTCAACGTAAGTCGATTTTTGTTCCCAGAAAAGTGATAACAGCAAGAGCTGCATATAAGTCGCAACCCTATACTGCAATAAAGATCGGTCAATAACTCGAGTTCTACTAATCCAATTGGCATGAAACGTGGAGGCTAAGCATTATACAATGTAGAGAAGCTCCCATAGAGATCGATGGCATTTGGAAGAAGTTGGAGGGAACGGTAGAAGTCATGATTTAAACAACACCGCTTCCTGAAAAACAGGATATCTCACGAATTGAAAGTCGAAATGGCATGGAATTTGAAGGGCAAGTAGCTAACATCTTGTGGATCCCCTAGAGGGATTTCATCCCATTTTGACACTTCCGTACGATTATTATTGCGGGCCCCTATGGGCTTGAAATTTTATGGGTGGCCTTGTCTTTTTCTGCTGAACCTTTTGTCCAAATTTCTACCTGGTCCATACACATCTTCCCCTATAAATATAATAGGCATAACGTCAAAAAAGAATCTTCTTTCTACTTTTCTTTTTCTTCAACCTAGGCTACACTCTATTAATTTTATTCTTGGATATTGGATTGCAATTGTAAACAAACTTCAATATTATAAAAAGGATTATTTAGGAGTGGAAGTCGGCCAGAGTTAGCGGAACCACTATAATTCTTGTCTCCTTTTACTTTCTTTTTGATTGTTTTGATTTTGTTCTTCATTTATTTCTCTTCATTTTTCAGTGTTAGGTTGGATATTGGAGCTTTTGCATAGTTAGGTATCGGTGGCTAATTATGATGCCAACATTTTGGTGCTTTTACTGAGAAGGACATGCACCCGAGGATTTGGAAGCTACGATCTTAGATTTGGAAGCTTAGATATTTGGATCTAGAAAGAAATGACTAGGTAGTCAACAAGGAAGTGCTACTGGAAAGGAGCCACCATGGAGGGAGTCAGGAGGCTTCCTCAGAAGTTGGAGCTAAGCAAGCATCTATCTACATCACCAGGGAAAAAATGGAAATGATGATGGATGCTATACAGGAAATGATGCTGAAAAGATAGGAGGAGATGATGCACAATTTTCTCCAACTGATTGGATAAGTTAGTGCACAGAATCAAGGAATTGAAGTAGTAGGAATTGCTGGAAGTTAGAACCAAAAATATAAAGGTGGAGCCAATAAACAAAGGAATAGAATAGAGCAGCCGAGGGCAGTCCCCTGCCATCCTAGAGGGATCGGCACCGATCCCTCTAGAGGGATCGGAACCGATCACCAAAGACATGGGGGCATGCCCCAAAGTATGGTTGGTCATAATGCCGGAGGATATGCAGATGATCCCGTGGAGCTTGGTGTGAATCAAAATTTAGATGCTCATCAAGAGAAATACGTTCCATAATTCCCCCGTAGACTTAGGAGTCAGCTTAGACATGATGATAGGAGACTACCACTAGAAGATAATGACAGGTTGGCAGATACGATTTGGCGAGCTATGTGTGAGGATAAGTGGACAAGGATCTGGAGGATGTAAATAGAAGTCCATTCGCTCTTAATATCTAGAATGCTAAGAATCCACCAGAATTCAAACTTCCAACACTAGAAGCTTATGACAGAAAGTCGGATCCAACTATGCCTAGGATGAGGTATACATGGCATATGGAAATATTAGGGGTTTCGAAAGAAGTCCTGGCATTATGTTTCCCTTTTTACTTAATGGATGTAGCTGCGCGATGTTTCAGACAGTTGGAGAGCGGTTCTATCCGCACACGGAAAAAATTGGTCGAAAGATTTATGAAGCAGTTTCGGGTTCACATGACGAGACCCAAGATAGTGATGACACTGACATCAGTAAAGCAATAGGTAGGAGAATCACTCAATAATTTCTTGTTCATGTTAAATGCGGAAGTTGTTTCAGTGGATCGACTGGGTCCATCAATGATTATAACAGTTGTAGTGTTAGGAGTTCTAGATAATTTAGATTTTAAAATATCATTGATATGGGATCTACAAATGGATCTCAGGGAATTCTACCATGAATCAGAGAATTTTCTATGACAAGAAGATGCAAAAGCTGATAAAAAGGCAAAGGAAGTTAATATGGTATGGGGTGTCGAACTGCCCGGTAAGTTAATACGGTACAGGGTGTTGAACTGCCCGGTGAAAGCTCAGGAAATGATAACGGTAAAGGGAACATGGATAATAGCTTCGCTGGATCGAAGTGATATAGGGGGGAACCCAAATTCCCTTTTACCTAGAACTGAATGAAACCCTAAAACATATATATTTGGATACTCGAGGGTGCTTTCCATATCTAAAGCCTGCAAGGAGGGAACACTCCAAACGCAAACAGACATCAGGAAAGTGCTTCTTATTCCATAAGCTGGACGAGCATAATATAAGTGACTGCAGACATTTGAAGGATATCCTTAAGGAACATGTGAGGAATGGTCAGTTACAATAATACGTAAGGACTTGGGTTGTGACAGTGGAATAGGAGCAGCCACGGTCCACCTCAAATGAAAATGGCATTGGATCAAGGCATCATCATCAGCTTATCATCAATTGACTGGGATGGCATGGAATAAGTAGTAAACTCAATAGTAAGATGGCTAAGTCATTTACACATGTACATGATCGAGGACAATCCCTAGGCATTCTCTGAGATGATCATAAACCGTAATGCTAGGGAATGTGAAATTTGTACTCTTGTTTGCTTCGAGCACTTGTTTTGCTGGTTTTATTTGAACTCTTGTTTATTAGTTGTACGGGCTCTTATTTTATGGACTTAGGAATGCTTAAATTTGGATCATTATAATGGTAACATAGGTTGTCAGGTATGGATTATGCCTAGTAAGGGGTAGGTCGCTTTTCTTAAACGCGATGGATCGACCTACTTAGGATCATGGGTATGGATTATGCTCGGTAAGGATCCGAAAAAATCAAGGTCGCCAACTATGGGCTATGCCCAGCAAAGGGTATGTCGTTTTGCTCGAACACAATGAATCGACCTACTTAGGTCGTTGAGTTTGGATTGTGCTCGGCAAGGACTCGAAGAGATTAAGGTCATCAGGTATGGACTATGCCTGGCACAGGGTAGGTCAATTCATTGGAATGCGATGGATTGGTCTGCTCAGGTCATCGAGTATGGGTTATGTTCGGCAAGGATCTGGTGAGATCGAGGATTTGGATTAGGATACAACCCAGAGAGGTTATGGATTTGTAAATCAGCTTCGAACAGTTATGGATTTGGATATGGGTCTGAAGCAGTTTGGAATTTGGCTAATAACCAGTGAGGTCGAAGGTTTGGATAAAATAATCTAGAGAGATCGTGGATTTAGAATTGGATATTGACTCAGAATGGTCATGGATTTAACTATCAATCCGGAGATATCATAGATTTGGATTGGCAATGGATTGGATATATGGCTATCGATGGATTATGGACCTCGGATTTTGGATTTATGGTAATTCAAAACAAGCCTTCCTATCACAAGGCATGTTTTTGGGGTCAAAGTTTTAACTTGCCTTTGGACGAAGTAGTACATAGATGGATTTTACCTAACAGACATAATGTTCAACAAGGCGGGAGGCCCGGAGAAACGGTTACCAAGCTCGGAGACGGTTATAAACGAGACTATGAACGATAATTAAGAAGATTCAGATCGAATCCCAAATTTTTGTCCTAATCATGGTGTAATTAGCAGGAAGTGATAAAGAAGGATTCATGAGGCTATTTTTCAATTTTCAAGTCAATCGGAGTTCGTATGTTAGAGTTATGGGCAAAAGAAGAGGGATCAGATCATGTTCAGGTTAAGAAAACAACTCAACGATGATCGCTCCATAACTCAACAACCACAAGGCAGATTAAAGTGAAACTTTGGAAATTAGAATAAGGGACCCTAGAGAGTCTAACCTAGGGATCAGATGGAATTTGGAAAAGTTGGAGGGATCGACATCTATCCCTCGATAGGTATCGGTACCTGTCCCTTTTAGGGACCGGCTAAGCCCAACTTCATAACAAGGATCGATCAATATCTCAACATCTACACATCCAATTGAAACGAAACTTAGATGACAAGCTAATTAGAACATTTGTAACACCTTACAAGGATTTCATAGCATTTGGAGAAATTTGGAGGGATCGGTACCTATCCTTCCATAGGAATCAGCTATAATCAGCCTTAACACCATATTGCAAAAAAGACCGGTCAATAAATTGAGTTCTACTAATCCAGTTGACATGAAACTTAGAGGATAAGAATAATACAACATGGAGAACCTCCCATTGGAATAACATGGAATTTGAAAGAAGTTGGATGGACCGGTGCTTATCCCCCCATAAGGATCGGCAGAATTCAGGATTTAAAAAACACCACTTCACAGAAAATGCGATATTTCAAACCGTAAGTCTAAATGGCACGAACTTTGGAGAGCAAGTAGTTAACATCATGGGGAACTCCCTAGAGAAATCACACCCCATTTGGACATCAAAATAGGGATCATCGTCGATCCTTATTGTGGGCCCTAATGGGCCTACAAATTTTTGGGTGGCCATGTCTTAGTCTCCCGAATGTTCTATCGAAATTTAAGCCCGATCCATGCATGTCTTCCCCTACAAATACATCAAGCATGGCATCACAAAAGGGATCTTCTTTCTGCTTCTCTGTATCTTCGACCTAGGTTGCACAATGTCAATTTTATTCTTGTATTTCAAATTGTAAATGTAAACAAACTTTAATATAATAAAAAAGATTATTTTGGAGTGGATGTTGGCCAAAATTAGTCGAAACACCACAAATCCTGTCTTCTTTTATTTGCTTTTTGATTGTTTTCATTTTTCTCTTCACTTATTTCTCTTCATATTTCTGTGATTGGATTGTATATTGGAGCTTTTGCAAAATTGGGCGTTGGTGGCCAATTTTGATGCCAACATGATCCAAAAATACTTTAACTACATGGATCGCTAGCAAACCATGCCCTATAGATCACTAGTGATCCATCAGGTTCAGTCAGTTCACTATGAACTTTTTGAAGAACCTTTATACCATCAAGTATACGCTTTTGGGAAAGTAGCCTAGCCCAATAGCTTTCCAATCCCTATAAATACTCACCTATCAATAACATAATGCGGATCTTCTTCTGGATTGGCTGTTCGAACTCTATAGAAGTTGTTCTTCACTCTTCTCCTCCCTCTCAATAGTCATCTAAGGATTCACTATGATTCTCCAGTGAACTTTACACCTATGACTTGATCTAACTTAGAAAATTCATTCATATTGTAATCAGATTCCAATTATAATAACAGTCAGTTAATAGAAAGTTATAAAGTGGTTATAGGCTTCATTAACAGCTGAACCACTATAAAAATATTCTTGTTTATTTACTTTTTCTGTAATCTACAATTGCTTTTTCTATTTTATTTGCATCTACAATTGCTTTTTCTATTTTATTTGCCTAAAAAAACATGGCTGGTGTTTTCACTCTCGGTCTAGGGTGTTGATCCATTTTTTGAGTTAACAATTTCCATTATCACGGCCAATCATATCACCATATTCCTTTAATTCAACTCTCATGATAGAATTCTCAAATCTTTGTATATGCTTTATTTTTTTTCATGTGGGTATACCTTAGAACTCACTGAAATATATTTTAATACCATTTCCCAGTTCCTTATAGGTTCTTGTTTATGGTCTTCACATATGTTTACTGGAACATTTATAGCTCAAACTAATATTCTTTATATTCTATAGGGTTCCACTATTGGTACTTTACGAGCATTCATCGCTATTTTATTCACAGCCTTAACTTTCGCCCCGTCTTACCTAGGTAATCATCCGTATTTACTCCATAATAAAATTTTGGTTTGGTTTTCACCACTTTTTCTTAAATTAAAACTTCATATTGATGAATACTTAATTTGAAAACTCTTATCTTTAAAAGTACAAACTCAGAAACCTTTATTAGATTCAAAATTAAATTGGTGTCATATCCTTTGAAAGTATAATTTAAGTTTTTCTAATTAAGCTTAATCACTAAGTCAAAAAGGAATGCTAGCAATTTAATTTAAAAAGTTGATTTCTTTTTCCTTCAGAACCTTTTCACAACAAAGATTCTACTTCTTAAAAAAATGGGATTTTTAATTTCGACTATTTAATAAGTCTTGTCTTTTAAAACCAAATCATTATACTCAATGATTTTTCAAAAAAATGCACTTTATATTGTTTCTAACATCTTTTATAACTTTTACAAACTAGAATAGACAAGGATGCTTCCATCCTTTATTTTATAATGCTCATGCAATTTTCACTTTCAACCTTAGCAGAGACTCTGACACCATACGTGGGGAATTTTTAAAAGGTATGTACAATTACTGCACATATTTGTGGATATTATCAATTTTTTTTAATCTCTTATATTCTTTCAAAATACTAACACTATTTTGTATAAATTTTTGAAGTTATTTCTATTTACATTTCATAATGTTCCTGCCACTTACGTTTTTTCTATGTAAACAACTCTTATTAAAATGGCTTCTCTTTATTTAATTTTTCCCTCAATTTTTGGTCTTCTTTATTGAACTATGTGTGCTCGCCTATTGCTTTGTTTTAGAGTTCTGGCCTTCTTTCCATTCTATTTACCCCACTTAAAACCAATACCACTTCCTGTTGTCCAACCGTAAAAAGAATTTTCCAACTTTAAAATTTTCATTTCAGAAAATCAACGAGCTATATATGCTTTACTATTTTGTAGAACAAATAACTTCTTATAAAAAACCATTTACTGAAATTTTCAATTCCACTAATTTTTGATTTCTACAAGAACTTTTTATTTAAATAAAACATAGATATTTTATTTCTCAAAAATTTAATATTTACCTACTGTACATCTCATTTCTAGAGGCCAGAAGCTAAGTGCTACAGATGCTATAGTCATCCACAGTATTAAATTCTAGTGACAAAATACGGAAATGCTAATGGTACCCATAATATCATAAGCACTTATATGTGAACAAAATCACATATTGCAAAAAAAAAAATCACTGATTACATTTCAAAACAATAATTCATATCCAAGTTACATAATCCCTTTACGTTTTCTAGACATTGATTAGATATATTAATTAAAAAATACACCCAGTGCGACATACGACGATGCCTCCTTAGTTGATTAGAGCAATACAGTCATATTCGACTTAATACAGCAAAAAAAAATCTGTACTCCTAATTAGCTATCCGTCAGCCACCTACTCGTCTTCGGAAGATTTATTCTCCAAAACAACAAAACCAGAAAACCTCAACCCTCAGCCTACTCAAATCAATTTCAAGCACTTGGGAGTTTAAGGGGAAAACATAAACTTCGAGTCAGACGTAAAACCTGGTGTGAATAATACTATTCATCTCTATTATTTTATGTTAAGCGAGACCACGTCGCTTAGCAGAATGGGTTTCCCCTTACTATCATACCTTTAAAATATATCTTTTGCACTTTTCCTACAACCAAAACTGCTTAAAACTGTAAAGCATCATTATGTAAACATACATATCAGGTAATAAATTAACTATTTGTTTGAACTTTATAGATTTGATTGGCTAACTATTAACCTTTGGCTAACTTGGGCCTACCAATCAATTTATCAAAAAAATTATAACATCTGTTAGACACTCCTTTTCTTCTGGACATTTCATCCTTAACTATCTGTTAAATATTTCTCTTCTGGACAGTCTATCCTTAACATATCATCTCCCAGGGTCACCTTATCCTAATAATTTTGCAGGCTCAACGATATCCTATCTGTATACAAATATATAATCCTTTCTATGTGTATTCATAATTTTTGTCTTACCTATGACAAAGCCCTGTACACTAGAAATGTGGACAAAATTAGCCAGGGCTAATAGCTAATGTATAGGGCACGTCCCTATACCATTTCCTTCTGGTATTCTAATATCTGAATCATTTTACTTAGGGTTCCCTTCCTATAATTTTCCTAGAAAACCTTTTCAAAATAATTTAATACTTTTAAATCAAACTTGTACAAGGAAACTTATATATTCTATGCTTTGCTCATAATCACCTTGCCATGTTATATATATATATATATATATATATATATATATATATGTATGTATATATATATTACCCAATTCATAGTTAACAAAAAAATTAAATCTTTGAAAATCCACCTTTCGAATGTATTGAAAGTTCCCTTTTTGAATCTATTGAAAGTTCCCCTTTAGGAGCCGGGTAAAATCCATCCCTCAATTTAGGCTGAAAGGCCAAAACCTTCCTACTGAAACCATTCTCAAAAACACTTTTTAAACCTTTGAAAAACCTTCCTTTCAAAAGCTTGAAAATCTTAGACTTCTTTATTTTGAATCCTTTAAACATTGCCTTTCGAAACCCTTAGGAAACTTTTCCTTTTAATCCTTTTGAAACAGCTAGAAAATCACAGCTTTTGACTCCTTCGAAACTGTTGGGAACCACCCCTTCGAAATCATACTGTAAAACCTTTCGAAAGCATCAATTCTAAACTTTTTGAAAGCCTTTGGGTTTAATTTAAAACATTTGAAAACCCTTCAAAACCATTCAAAAATTTACTCCTTCGAAACCTTTGAAAACCGTCTCAGTCGAAACCATTTAGATTATGCCTTCAAGTAGAGAAAAAGAATCATAAACCCATTAAATTCGAAAGCACTTCTTTTCAAAATCATTTAAATCATCTATTTCGAAACAGTTTGGGTGATATTTCAATTGAGAAAATGGGTCATTAAAACCATTTAAGTCAAAAGCCTACCTTTTGAAATTATTCCAAGTAAAGAAGTGATGTTGCCCAAACCATCCCCTCGAAAAAATTAGAGAAATGACCAATTTTTAGAAAACAAAGCACCCTTTCGAAATCTTCTGAGTCGAAAGGTAAAAAGGTGGAAGCAAAAGGTTTTGACTTGATCGAAATCAGTTGTTTAAAAACAAAGGTGCAACCCAATTGAAACCATTTCCTTTAAATCCATTTGAGCAGTCGAAAGCCAACTAAGTCGAAAGCTTCTTAGTCAAAAGCAAGTAGGCATATTTTTATTTAAAAACAAAGTAAAGACTCTACCACTTCGGAACCAATGGTTTCGACCCACTACCTTTCGCCCATAAACAATTCACTACGTATCAGTTCCTTGATACCATGTGCATTAGTTTCGACTATGTCGGAAGCAAAGGTAAAGAGGTGGAACCCTGTGCCGAAAGCATCGAAATAGTGAAAAACCTATTTATTTGTCTTTTTAAACTATTTCTTTTGTACCTAACCTTCCGTGTTTTTGTAAATCTGATTGGTTGTCATTTTACTTTTTCAAAAGTGCTGCCAAATTCTAGAAATAACAATTTAAATTATTTGCAAAGGGCCCCTTCTCCTTATATAAATGTATAAAACATTTAAGTTCCATACCTTAAATAGTCATATATATCCATTAAAACACTTAGGAGAAATCTACAAAACTTGCAGAAAATCTCTTTTAATATATTCTCTAACATATAAAAATTTCAAACCCAAACCTTTTATTATTTAACTAAATAATTTATAACCCAAAATATCATTTTCTTTAATAGAAAATTTAGATAAAATCCACAAAAATTTATAATATTCAGAGAATTGAAACTCATCTCCAAATATTATTATTGGTCTATAGTAAAATCATAAGGCATTTAGATGTCATTAGATAGGGTTTTTACCTTAGAAAATATAATAAAATAAATACAGACATGCATAAATCATCAACAAGCATATATAATCATTCCATTATTCAAAAACATAGCAAATTATTGCATAACATTTTGGATTTCTCCCTAAAATTGAAAACAAACAAATGAGAGATGTAAACATTGTTCACCTTAGCTTTAGGTATTAAGGATATGAGATTTGAATGAATTTTATATTGATTAAGCTTCCTTTTTCTCTTTCTTTCTGTAGTTCTTGTTAATGGTAGCTGGCCGTAGCTTTTTAAAATTATGAACAAATGAAATGAATGTGAATAAATTACACGGACAAGGGTTAAAGATATTGGAATGGCCTCTTTCCTATTTAACCCCTCCTATATTTCATATAAAACCCTTTTTTTAATTCATTATTTAAATGGCACGGCTACCCTTAAATTAAATCAAATCAAATCACAATTTCTTAATCAACACATTATTTTATTTAATTTAGCTAATTAAATATCTTAAATAATGTGATCAAAATATAAGATGTTACACCTACTTTTCAAAAATAGTATTTTTTACCTTCTTTTGGACTTTTTTTTTCTATGTACTTACTAACTTTTCTTCTTCCAAAATATTGAAAACCCGGCTATCATCTTGGAGTGATTTCTACACGCCTTCTGTCAATAACTTATTTAATTCTTCTTCTAGATATCTGCAACATATAGGTTCCCACTTTTCTCTTACCTAGATCTAATGTACATTATAAATCGACAATCTTACGGGGATCTTCAACCATATGGCAATTTGTGCTTTGCTAGGGAGTCAAGCACAATCTAGCTTCAGGGACTCTTCCGTATGCTGCATTCATGCTCTATTTAAGTGAATGCCTTCTAATACAACTTATTTCTAATGGGGTAATTGAGATAGGTATACATCTTCAACTTCATCTATTGTTCCGACCCTTAGTCACATTATCCATCTTTTTAAAATATGGTTGCAACTACTTCTAAAGTCAGAATTGGTAGAATATAACATATAATATATTTATATATAATTACAGTAAAAATAAAAATATGTTCACTCAATAGATACTAATTCTTAAGATCGACTAACCTCAATCTTATACCAATTGTGACAACACACCTTTTTGACCCTCGAAGATCGACACTAATACCTCGATATTCACGTGTCGTAAATTCAAGTGCCGAAGAGGCACATAATCACGGGTAAAAAAATAAGATAGAAGGAAGAACAAAATATATTTTCACATCACACTTAACAACTTGTAATCACATATATATATATATATAGTACATATAGTCACTCTCAAAATGAGATATTAGAGTCATAGCAAGTGCTAACCCAGCCAGGGACAGTTATAACTTCCTATTTCTACCGGTGCCATTAGATACTTATATATAATATATAGGAAACATAGATAGATAACTATCTACAAAGGACCCTCAAGCTCCATGCTCCTTGCTCTTCCAAAATGCTCAAAGCTACCTAACTACTTGGCTGCTTGGAAAAATAGGGCACCTGGAGTTTAAAGGGAAAGGAAATTAAACTCTGGGTTAGTCATGAAACTAATGTGAGGAAACACAAAAGAATAGATACTTTTGAAATCAAAGGGTATCTCTTAAGACTACGCTGCATATTAACACAAATGGGTTTTCACCTTATGGTTGTAACAACCCGTATATTTGTACCATTTAAATTAACAATAATCCATACATGTCAATTAAAATAGTAAAAAAACACGAATCGTTAATGGAGTATATGTATATAAATGAGAATCATCATAGAATCACAGAAGATACAACATAACAGAATAATGCAGCGATATTACAACAAAATCATAATAGTAGTTCATGAAGCTACTAAGTAAATACCACAATGTCTCAAGGAAATAGTGAAAATAAATACATGACGTCCGGTAATATCAAAATAGAATAGAGTAATACTGATAAAGATAAATGAGAGTCTTTAGAGTCCTTAGCTTCCAAGCAGCACAACAACATAAATCCTTAGACTAACCCGAGCATAAGCATAAACAAACACTCGAGTCAGTACATATATTCTTATACAGATAATATGGTTCAAATTTAAAATAACAATAACTCGAAGATGAATGGAATAACATCTTTCAGGATCCGTTAAACTATCTATATATATAGTAGTGTACACTAAGTAGATAATGCCTAACTATAAAATAAAACATCAAAATAGTGTTAAGACATTACCATTGTTCCCCTTAACACATTTATATAGCATTATAGTCTATACAGCACTGTAAACTCCACCGTACACTAGTGGGATATCAGGGAGTACTCCATAGGTATAATACAAAACAAAACGTAGTGGTCGCATATAGGGATACAAGTATGACAAGGCACATGAGGCAACACCCAAGGTAGTGAAACTACCGTTTGCATGATCCGGACTGGTGAGAACGCATCGCCGCAATGATCGCAACACCACGAAACAACACTACAATTTCAAGGGTGCACACCAATCAACAACAAGTAATGCGTAGTTTAAGAAGAAGTGTGTTCGCTCGAGGTAGCTAACCCGATTTGGCCCGGCACGGCTCCTGTTTTAGTCATTTCCAATTTTGACACAAGTGTCAAGGTCATCCATTATTGTTCTCTTTTTTCAGTCATCAACGTACATCATTCCAACCACTTCATTCTGGATCATACTCCGTGTATAGTTATTAAAGTGGTATTCGGTTTAGACAGTGAGTATGTACCTAACCGATTTCGGTTTCTTTAATAACTTTCGTAATTATTACACTGATTGGTCGTTTAATAAATTTCAAAACCAAATCAATTTCAATTTTACTTAGAATTCGAAAGCCAACATTTCATTTGTCTTTCTATATCAATTTACGTTTCAAAACTTCCAAATTTGCCATTTTCAAAACTTTATGATTCACTTCAAATTTTGATTTAAAACAATTAAAATATTGATTTAAATTCATATATAGGTTCATTCCATAATCTTTTACATTAAGTTAATTTAACATTCAAATCAATTTAAATATGATGGATTTCATTCAATAATCATTAAAATTAAGTTAATTTAACATTCAACAATTTCATTTCCAATTCATTAAATCAATTTTTAGTTTACCTATGTTATATCAAAACTTACAAATTTAATTAAATTAAATTCGTCAAATTAAATTCTTTAAATTACGAGTCTTATATTAATTTCAATTAATCACATTTTATTTCTTGTTAAAGAAATTCAATTTCACTTATTTACTTATTTAATTTAAACAAATTTCAAAACCCAATTATTAGAGAAACTCAATTTCACTTATTAAAGAAATTCAATTTCAATTATTTAAGAATTCAAATTTATTTAATTATTAAATAATTTCAAACTTAATTCAATAATTTACTTAAGTTTAAACAACATTCTTACATCAAAACACTTCATTAATATTTTGTTTCAAATTATTAAATATTAACATTTTAAATTTCACTAGAATTCAAATTCCGAACTTCATTTTAAAACCTTATTATTTCATTTAAATAAAATCTTTATTCATTTATTTAAATCAAATTATTTGACCAATCAGATTTTATTTAATTCTCTATCCTAAGTCAATTTGTTTTATTCGAGTATTTATCATTTCAACCTGATTCCATTTCAATTTAAAATCAAAGCATAGTAAATGGAACTTGTAGTGTGATAACTGGGATGGTGTCAAAGTAAATAAACAAGCAATAACAACAATCCAATAATTTATTTAAATAATCCCGAAATAATCATATTAGTTCACATTGTTATTTATGCAAATTAATATAATTATTTCTAGAATCTACACTATTGTTTCATGTAGATTAAAGATTATTACATTATTATTTTATGCGGTTCTACATTTGATATCTATTATTCAATTTCATACTACATCAATTTATACAACATAAATTTAAATGGTCCAAGGTGTAACTAACCATATTTCTTTGTGTCAATTAATTAGACATTTAATGGGTCATATGATACAAATTTTATTTAACCAGATTCAAACAAATATGTCAATTCCAAATTGTTAACTACTCTACGTCAAATACAAGTGTATATTATTAATCACTTCATGCATTAACAATTTTAACGTCCAATATTAACATCAAACAAACAATCATTTATCAACCAAACTTGATTATCATCGTATAAGAATATAAGTCGTGAAAATTTTTATTCACCTTTCGTGGTTAGAGAAATTGAACGGCGAAGCACGGAGAGGCACGAATGTAATTGGTTCAGACACAGCTCAAACACGAACAATCGAACACTACAACCATCGACAAAAGAAAGATGGTATTAATTTCAAAATGGACGTTCATATATATTTTATAAAACTATATACGCGCTTACCAACGGCGAAGAAAAGGAAGAAAGCTGAGAATTTTTGGTGTTGCTGCAAAGTGAAACTTCAGCTGGTTACTGCTGTACACAACAGAGAAGAAAAGTGGTTACTATTATTCAGCAACCAAATATATATATACAGTATATATAGTCTTTGAAAAATTAAAACACAGTACACATCTTCTTTTCATAAAGCAACACTGTTCCCTCAGCATCCAACTTTTTTTTATAAAAGACTGTCACTTTCTCTTTTTTATTTAGAAACAGAACACATCATTTCTTCTTCAATGGACGCACACAGCATTTCATACCCACGCATGCACACAAATTCATACATATGCATGCACATGCGAGGTCAGGGGACTGAGGTGGTGGCGCGGCTAGCTGTTGGAAGGAGGGGGTGACACGTGCGTGGCGGTGAAGGTGGAGTGTGCACTAGTCTGGACTTGGCTGGGTCATTGCACTGAACTCACGTCTAGAGGCCGGTGGAGGGTCGTGTTCAGGGAGGAAGCGACGAATGGTGGCGCTGGAGAAGGTCACGCGTGCGTCAGCGCGCGGTGAATGTGTCGAAGGCGGAGAGATGAGTTGGATGGCTGCACGGTGTGCGTGCGATGGCCGGAGGGGTGAACTTGCGGCTAGGGTAGCGGGCGCAAGGGAAGGCGAAGTGAAGGAGGTCGGTTTCGGTGCAGAGGAGGTGAAGTTTATATTTTTTTTATTTGCAAACTCACGTTTTACCTGTAGCAATATAGAATGAAGAGGAAGAATAATAAGAGAAGATGAAAGAGAGTGTAGTTTCGTACCTGTAGCAATTTGAATAGGATGAGTACGTTTTGTTTTGCTTTTTTAATTTTTCATAACAAGCTGCAGTTAATGTCGTTGTGGATTTCGAAAGGCCACCCCTATTTCCAAGTCACAACTACCATCTGCCAACTACTCTAATGAATGCACCCAACTAATATTTTATTTTCAAATTTAAATGGATACGGGCTGTGCATCTCAGGCTGAACACGCATTTTACCGGTCCGTTTGGAACGGTAAAATTAGCGCAACGTTTAACGTCGAACTCCGATTTGTACAAATGAATATACCGTTTTGATCAGCGCGACGAGGCACTTCCAACGGTATACAGATAATTGCAATATGACAGTTTTATCAAAACTCAAAATTTACGCCGATTAAATTGTTCGTTCGACAAAACAATTTAAATGGAGCAGGCGACGACGGAATTAGACAAAATGAATTACGACGTCTTGAACAGATAAATTTTTACAACATTACCGTGTAAAAATATTTGGATTCGAAAGATAAATTTTTTACAGTTTAAAATTAACTGATATACAATAAAAACGCGAATGAAATTTACTACAATATTTTACGACGAAACTTTTCCTTTATCCATAACTAACTAGACGCATCTTATAAACGAAGTTTGGACAATAATTGAGAACATATATAAATTTCAAATTTTTATATTAAAATAATGGATTTAAATTTTAAATTGGTTCGAAAATTCGGAGTCGTTACAATCTTCCCCACTCAAAACTTTTCCTCCTCGAAAAGGAACGAGACGGGAGAAGTAGGAAAGAAACAAGCAGAAAAGTCGAGATAGATTTAAGAAAATTGAATTATACCTGAAATTAGTAATTCGGGATTTGAATCCCGAATGCTACTCTCAGTTTTCCATGTGCAATCTCTCTCATCTGCACTCCACTAGACTTTGACGAGATTGACCGACTTCCTTCTAAGTTGCTTCATCCCACAATCGACTATCTGAAGTGGCTTCCGCTCAATGGTCAAGTCAGGCTCGATAACTAACTCTTTCAATTGAGCAGTGGGAATGGTCATAGATGGATCATGCACAACTTTACGAAGATGTGAGACGTGTAATACATTGTGTGCACCGACAAACTTTTCCGGTAATGCAATTCTATAGACCAAAGTTCCAACCCATTTCGTAATCTCAAACGGACCAACAAATCTAGGAGCAAGCTTTCCTTTCCTTCCAAATCGAATAACATTCTTCAAAGGCGACACTTTCAGAAATACTTCGTCATCTACACTGAATTCGAGATCTCTCCTCCTTTTGTCAGCGCAGCACTTCTGTCTGTCTTATGCCGTCTTTATCTTCTTCCTAATTTCTTTAACTTTCTCGGAAGCTTCCATAATTATTTCCGGACCAAGCACCAATCGGTCACTAGACTCAATCCAACAAGCTGGCGATTTGCACGGCCGTCCACATAAAGCTTCGAACGGTGCCATACCAGTGCTTGTCTGATTTATTAAAGATAATTAATTCCAATTCAAATATACTTATTTAAATTTGAAATTTGATTTCTTTACCTGATAACTATTATTATAAGTAAATTCAACCAAATGGAGGCGGTCTTCCTAGGATCCACTAAAGTCTATAATGCAAGCTCGGAGAAGATCTTCCATAATCTGATTCACCCTCTTTGTTTGGCCATCTATCTGAGGATGATAAGCTATGTTGATATTCAGTTTAGTGTCCAAAGTATCCTGAAATGCCTTCCAGAATTTACCAGTGAAAATAGGATCTCTATCGCATACGATACTAGATGGTACATCATGAAGTTTAACAACTTTTCTCATGTATATCTCGACTAAACTCGAAGCAGTATGAGTGGTTTTGACTGGAATAAAATGAGCGGATTTCGTCAGTCTATCGACAATCACCCAAATGCTTTCGTTACCCTTTCTAGTCCTTGGTAGCCCATCAATAAAGTCCACAGAAATCTTCTCCCACTTCCAACCTGGAATCTCTAGAGGTTCAAGCAAACCTGCCGTCTTCCTGTGATCAGCCTTAACTTGTTGACAAGTTGTGCATCTACTAACAAAGGTAGAAATATCCCGCTTCATCCTACTCCACCAATATAACTTCTTCATATTTTGATACATCTTTGTGACTCCTGGATGAAATGAAAGCGAAGATTGATGGTTTTCTCTCAGCACTTCCTATCTTAAGCCATCAACATTGGGAACACAAATTCGGTTGTCGATTCTCAAGACTCCATTACTATCTACTTGTGCACCCATCCTACTATCATCATTTTCGACTCTACCGAGAACTATTTCTTTGATACGATAGAGCAAAGTGTCTTCATATTGCTTAGCTATAATGCGATCCATAAGAGATGGGGATACGACAAGCTGAAATCACATCCCTTCCACGAGAGTACACCATGCCAATTCTTGTTTTCTGCTCAAAGCATCGGCTACGGCATTTGCCTTCCCTAAGGTGTAGTTAATATCAAGATCATATGCAGCTAAGAATTCGAGCCATCAGACTTGCCCCTGATTCAAATTCTTTTGTGAGAAAATATATCTCAATGACTTGCGGTCTGTGAATAATTCGAATTTGGTTCCCAATAGATAGTGCCTCCATAGCTTTATAGCAAATACAACCACAAGAAGCTCTTAATCATGAGTTACGTAATTTTCTTCATAGATCTTTAACTGACGACCAACATAGGCAATAACCTTTCCTTTCTACATTAAAACTGCACCTAATCCATCATGGCAGGCATCAGTATAGATGGTCAAACCTTTGCTTCCGTCAATAACTGTAAGAACTGGGACAGAGGGTAATTTTCGCTTCATCTCATTGAAAGCTGATTCGCACTTCTCACTCCAATTAAATTTAACATTCTTTCTGGTCAGTGCTGTAAGTGGTGTGGCAATATGAGCAAAGTTTTCTATAAATCTGCGATAATAGCTGGCCATGCCCAAGAAACTACGAATATCTGTAGGAGTTTTGGGAGTCTTCCAATCCTGCAAATTCCAAGGATTCGAATTTAGATAGAGATAAGATGTTCGGATAGAAATGACAAGTAAGGATAGAACTTGCATTGATTACGGCGATCTTAGCTGGATCGACCGAAATCCCATTCTCTGAGACAATATGGCCAAGAAATCGAACTTCATCTCTCCAAAAGTGGCATTTCGAAAACTTGGCTTTAAGCTGATGACTGCAAAGAGTTTCAAGAACAAAAGCCAAATGTGACCTATGCACTTTTTCATCTTTAGCGAAGACGAGAATATCATCGATGAAAACAAGAACAAACTTGTTAAGAACATCACAGAAAACTCTATTTATCAAGTGGACGAAATAAGCTGAAGCATCAGTAAGATCGAACGGCATAACTAGCCACTTAAAGAAACCATTTTCAGTGCGGAATGCTATTTTAGGAATACTCTCCTCAGCAATTCTGAGTTGGTGAAAACCGGTAGCTAGATCGAGTTGAGAGAAAACTTGGCCCCATGGAGCTGGTCGAATAGATCGTTAATGCGAGGCATTGGATATCTGTTTTTGTGTGTGAGCTTGTTTAGCTCTCTATAGTCCATACACATTCTGAGAGAACCATCAAACTTTGTGACGAATACAACTGCAGCTTCCCATCCTGAATAACTTTGCCGTATCAAGCCTTTAGCAAATAAATCTTCAATTTGAGCACTCAGTTCTGCCTTCTCTTTGGGAGCCATTCTCCTGGGAGGGAGAACTACTGGTCGAGCACCAGGGATAAGATCAATGCGGAATTCGATTTTCCACGGAGGTGGTAGAGAATTGAGTTCTCCAAACACGTCAGAAAAGAGTTGAACAACCGGGGTAGAGCTTAGATCATTCGGATGAGAGTCAAGAGAGAATATAAAACTTCAAGCACAATCCTGAGGCGATTTTCCTTCAATAATTAAAGATTTACTCTTATCGTCAATTAGAGAGACGGTTCGAGCTTTGCAAGAGATAACGGCTTCGAACTTTCGTAGCCAATCAACGCCTAATAGGATATCGATTGCCTCGAATCCAAGGACATATAAATCCCAAGTGAAACGGTGCATGACGTACATAAGCGTGACATATTTGCATACCCTTTTAAGGTTAGCGGGTCCGCCAATGGGATTTGATACACATAAGAAAGTAGATGAAAGGATGGGTTCCAATCCAAGTTTATTACACAAATCAGTAATATGAAACTATGTGTTGCTCCAGTGTCAAATAGAACTCTAACAGGTAAAGTATGCAACAAAAGGTACTCTATAATGTACCTTGGTCATCATGAACTTCCAGGGTAGGTGTGGTAATAGCAAAAACTCCAGATGGGGTACCCTTCTTCTGAGTTGGGAAATCTTTCTTAAAATGTCCTGGTTGTAAGCAAATGTGACATACATCTCTCTTCGCCATATAAGCAGGTGGCGGAATAGCTGCACCTTTTGGAGATGGGCAACTACTGGCATAATGACCTTTCTGATTGTAGTTGAAGCAGGTAATAGAGGATATGTCAATGGGCTTCTTCTGAGAATAGCCAAGCTCGGATTTCTTCTGCCAGTTCTTCTTTTGTTGCTCAAAGTTTGGCTTCCTCTTTCTAGTCTGACTAGAAGATGGTTGAGTAACTGGAGCCTTGGCGACTGATGTCCCCTTTTGCTTTCCCTCATACCTAAGAGCATAATCCATGATCTCGGTGAAAGTTCCATGGACATGAGCTGTGAGGAGATCGTAATACTCTGGACGTGCTCCATGGATGATTTTCTCATTCTTCAGCAATGGTGTATCAATTAAGCCAGGTCTGAACTTGGAGAGTTCGTTAAACTTTCTTTCATACTCGGAGAAAGTCAAGTTGCCCTGCTTGAGGTCCATAAATGATCGATAAAGCTGAGCCTTTCTGACTGCTGGCATCCACTGAGCCGTAAAGGAATCCCTATTTACAAGCAATATAAAGATGAGTCAAAATTTGACGAGATAGAAGAAATTTATTTAGATGAAATTTCAGTTTGATTTCTACCTAAACTAAGCCCAGGTGATAGTTTCTTCATCAGTACAGGAGGTTACCGACTCCCACCAATCCTGTGCCGTATCCTGAAGCTGCCAAGCGTCCAATCGACCCTTCTTCGCGTCAGTAATCTCAAGACCAGTGAAGATCCTTTCCAGTCTCTTCAGCCACTGTTGCCCTCCAATGATGCTCTCGAAACCAGTGAATTTGATGCCGCCAAGTTGGGTGTATTCCTTGCTTAGAGTAGAAAACTTGACTGCGAGAGCTGGGGCACGTGGTTCGGGAGCATTTCCTCTACCCCCACCTCTAGCATTCCTTCTGGTAGTCATCCTGGAATACCAAAAGTGATTTAGAACCAAAGATAGATATTTATAAAACTTAAGGAAATTCTAATCAAATGAATTCAACAAGGAGGATGGAATCAAAAGGATATGGATTCTGAAATGATTCTCCTCATTCCAGGGTATGGTTACCCTATCTCTAATGAGCTTAAAACTCCACAGGCTAAGGTTTTCGGGAACCAAAGCTCTGATACCAACTGTAACAACCCATATATTTTTACCATTTAAATTGACAATAATCCACACATGTCAACTTAAATAGTACAAAATACGAATCGTTAATGGAGTATATGTATATAAATGAGAATCGTCACAGAATCACAAAAGATACAACATAACAAAATAATGTAGCGGAATTACAACAAAGTCATAATAGTAGTTCATGAAGCCACTAAGTAAATACAACAATGTCTCAAGAAAATAGTGAAAAGAAATACATAGATGTCCAATAATATCAAAATAGAATAGAGCAATACTGATAAAGATAAAGATAAATGATAGTCTTCAATGTCTTCAACTTCCAAGCAGCAAAGCAACAGAAATCCTCAGACGGACCCGAGCATAAGCATAAACAAACACTCGAGTTAGGTCATACATTCTTATACAGATAATATGGTTCAAATTTGAAAGGACGATAACTCAAAGATGAATGGACTGACATCTTTCAGGATCCGTTAAACTATCTATATATATAGTAGTGTACGCTAAGTAGATAATGCCTAACTATAAAATAAAATATCCAAATAGTGTTAAGGCGTTACCATTGTTCCCTTAACACATTTATATAGCATTATAGTCTATACAGCACTGTAAACTCCACCATAAACTAGTGGGATATCAAGGAGTACTCCATAGGTATAATAAAAAACAAAACGCAGTGGTCGCGTATAGGGATACAAGTATGACAAGACACATGAGGCAATGCCTAAGGTAGTGAAACTACAGTTTGCCTGATCCGGACTGGTGAGAACGCATCGCCGCAACGATCGCAACACCGCGAAACAACGCTCCAATTTCAAAGGGGCGCACCAATCAATAACAAGTAATGAGTAGTTTACGAAGAAATGTGTTCGTTCGAGATAGCTAACCCCATTTGGCCTGGCATGGCTCCTATTTTAGTCATTTTCAATTTTGACACAAGTGTCAAGGTCGTCCATTATCGTTCTCTTTCTTCAGTCATCAACGTACGTCATTTCACCCACTTCATTATGGATTATACTCTGCGTATAGTTATTAAAGTGGTATTCGGTTTAGACAGTGAGTATGTCCCTAACCGATTCCGGTTTCTTTAATAACTTTCGTAATTATTACACCGATCGGTCGTTTAATAAATTTCAAAACCAAATCAATTTCAATTTTACTTAGACTTCAAAAGCCAAATTTTCATTTGGCTTTCTATATCAGTTTACGTTTAAAATCTTCCAAATTTACCATTTTCAAAACTTTATGATTCACTTTAGATTTTGATTTTAAACAATTCAAATATTGATTTAAATTCATATATAGCTTCATTCCATAATCTTTTAAATTAAGTTAATTTAACATTCAACAATTTCAATTTAATTTCCAATTCATTAAATCAATTTTTAGTTTACCTATATTATATCAAAACTTACATATTTAATTAAATTAAATTCGTCAAATTAAATTCTTTAAATTGCGAGTCTTATATTAATTTCAATTAGTCGCATTTTATTTCTTGTTAAAGAAATTCAATTTCACTTATTACTTATTTAATTTAAACAAATTTCAAAACTTAATTATTAAAGAAACTCAATTTCACTTATTAAAGAAATTCAATTTCAATTATTAAATAATTCAATTTTATTTAATTATTAAATAATTTCAAACTTAATTCAATAATTTACCTAAGTTTAAACAAGATTCTTAAATCAAAACACTTTGTTAATATTTTGTTTCAAATTATTAAATATTAACATTTTAAATTGCACTAGAATTCAAATTCCAAACTTCATTTTAAAACCTTATTATTTTATTTAAATAAAATCTTTATTCTTTTCTTTAAATCAAATTATTTGACCAATCGGGTTTTTATTTAATTCTCTATCCTAAATCAATTTGTTTTATTCGGGTATTTATCATTTTAACCCGATTCCATTTCAATTCAAAATCAAAGCATAGTAAAGGGAACTTACACTGTGATAACTAGGATGGTGTCAAAGTAAATAAACAAGCAATAACAACAATCAATAACAATCCAATAATTTATTTAAATAATCCTGAAATAATCGTATTAATTTACATTGTTATTTATGCAAATTAATATAATTATTTCTAGAATCTACACTATTATTTCATGTAGATTAAAGATTATTACATTATTATTTTATGCGGTTCTACACTTGATATCTATTATTCAATTTCATACTACATCAATTTATACGACATAAATTTAAATGGTTCAAGGTGTAACTGACCATATTTCTACGTGTCAATTAATTTGACATTTGAAGGGTCATATGATACAAATTTTATTTAACCAGATTCAAATACATATGTCAACTCCAAATTGTTAACTACTCTACGTCAAATACAAGTGTATATTATTAATCACTTCATGCATTAAAAATTTTAACGTCCAATGTTAACATCAAACAAACAATCATTTATCAACTGAACTTGATCATCATCGTATAAGAATGTAAATCATGAAAAAATTTATTCACCTTTCGTGGTTAGAGAAATTAAACGGCGAAGCACGGAGAGGCACGAATGGAATTGGTTCAGACACAGCTCAAACATGAACAATCTAACGCTGCAACCATCGAAAAAAGAAAGATGATATTAATTTCAAAATGGACGTTCATATATATTTTATAAAATTATATATATGCGCTTACCAATGACGAAGAAAAGGAAGAAAGATGAGGATTTTTGGTGTTGTTGCAAAGTGGAACTTCAACTGGTTGCTGCTGTACACAACAGAGAAGAAAAGTGGTTACTATTATCTAGCAACCAAATATATATACACCGTATATATATTCTTCGGAAAGTTAAAACACAGTACACATCTTCTTTTCATAAAGCGACACTGTTCCCTCAACATCCCACTTCTTTTTTTATACAAGATTGTCACTTTCTCTTTTTTAATTTAGAAATAGAACACATCATTTCTTCTTCAATGGACGCACACAACATTTCATACCCACACATGCGCACAAAGTCATAATATGCATGCACACGTGAGGTCAGGGGACTGTAGTGGTGGCGCGACTAGGCACTGGAAGGAGGGGGTAACGCGCGTGCGGTGGCGAAGGTGGAGTGCGCGAGAGTCTGGATGTGGCTGAGTCGTTGCGCTGCACTTGCATCTGGAGGCCAGTGGAGGGTCGTGTTCAGGGGGAAAGCGATGAATGGTGGCACCGGAGGAGGTCACGCGCACGTTAGCGCGTGGTGAATGTGTCGAAGGCAGAGAGATGAGTTGGATGGCCGCATGGTGTGCGTGCGATGGCCGAAGGGGTGAACTTGCGGCTGGGGTGGAGGGCGCAAGGGAAGGCGAAGTGAAGGAGGTCAGTTTCGGTGTAGGGGAGGTGAAGTTTATATTTTTGTTATTTACAAACTCACGTTTTTCCTGTAGCAATATAGAATGAGGAGGAAGAAGAATATGAGAAGACGAAAGAGGGTGTAGTTTCGTACCTGTAGCAATTTGAATAGGACGAGTACGTTTTGTTTTGCTTTTTTATAACTAGCTGCAGTTAATGTCGTTGTGGATTTCGAAAGGCCACCCCTATTTCCATGTCACAACTACCATTTGCCAACTACTCTAATGAATGCACCCAGCTAATATTTTATTTTCAAATTTAAATGGATATGGGTTGTGCATCTCAGGTTGAACACGCATTTTACCGGTCCATTTGAAACGGTAAAAATAGCGCGACGTTTAACGTCGAACTCCGATTGGTACAAATGAATATACCATTTTGATCAGCGCGACGAGGCGCTTCCAAATGGTATATAGATAATAGCGATATGGCAGTTTTATCAAAACTCGAAATTTACGCCGATTAAATTGTTCGTTCGACAAAATAATTTAAATGAAGCGCGCGACGATGAAATTAGACGAAATGAATTGCGACATCTTGATCAGATAAATTTTTACGACATTACTGTGTAAAAATATTTGGATTCGAAAGATAAATTTTTCGCAGTTTAAAATGAACTGATATACAATAAAAACGCAAACGAAATTTACTGCAATATTTTATGACGAAACATTTCCTATATCCATAACTAACTAGACGCATCTTATAAACGAAGTTTGGACGTTAATTGAGAACGTATATAAATTTCAAATTTTTATTATAAAATAATGGATTTAAATTTTATATTTTGTCAAAAATACAGGGTCGTTACAATGGTAACCAAAATATTTGATATATATAAAATCAGAGATATTATTTTTAATGATATTGTTTGAAAACCCTTTCAAATAACATATTAATCATAGAAAAATTGTTACATTAATTAAATTCTAGCATACTAGATTCTACAACTAAAACTGTAAAGGCTCGTATTGGAGAATGGATTCCATACGATGATAAGGTAAGGGGCTACCTTCACATGTTAATCTCTAGAGGGATGCACCTGAGGCTCCAACCTCTACCAACACCGAACCGACCTACCTTTACCATAGATAGTATAGAATATGAAATCACTCAGTCGTTACTGACCTTTACCGAGATTCCAAAGCATGCACAACATACCCAAAATGTAGAGGGTAATCTAGAATGCCGATGACCATATCCCGATGATATTATTTAAGCACATATCACTCGGTTGTTGTTATTGTTGTTGTTTTAGGTTGTGATAGGATTCTTCTTGTCCAAAGCTTCATAATGAAAACCCATATTTATTAAATCCACAGAGGTTCCTTTTACATGAGTGGTCATTCTACCTTAATACTGCTCCTTCATCCCATAAATGAACATTTCATATTTCTTCGGAGGTTTGTCTATCTGTTAGGCCGAAAATGAGATAGTTCATTGAATTTGTGCAAATATTATTCCGTAGACATCTCTTCTTGTTTCAGATTCATGAAACTTCTTTGGAAGCAGATTTCGAAATGGCGAGCATGTATTCTTCAAAAACTTTTTTAAACCTTGTTCAAGAGAAATTATCTTCCAAACCTTTAAGAGTAATGGACTCCCACCAAGCTAGAGCCCCATCCTTCAATTGTCGGGAGACCAAGAACCTTTTTAGATCATCATCGATGTCTAATCATTTAACTTTTTTTCACAGGACCGGAGCCATGCCTGAACTTCAATAATAGACTCTATGCCCTTGAATTGCTTTTGTCCCAAGCCGGTATAATCTTTGCAAAGAGTGGCAAAGTTTACATGAGGTTGAATATGAATCATTACTTCTTCAATTACCACTGCATTTGGAATTCGACCATTGGTGGTCGTTGTGTTGCTACATCCCCCTGTATGTGCTATTCGTTTACTCATTTTTCACTATCTGGATACAGTAAAGAGATAATTTACACTATAGACGAGATTATCTTAGCGAGTGGACATAGAATACTCAAACTTTTTTATTTAGATAAAAATTACAAATAGCACTCTCATTGACTAAACTCATTCCAAGGAACCACCAAACCTTTCTCTAATGAGTCGATCCCATCAATTCTAAGGCGTTCGCTTAACTTAAGCACTGATACAACTGTGATGACCCGCCTTTTAGACCCATGAAGATTGACACAAATATATTCTCGATATTTTTATGTCGGAGATGTAGATAATCAGCGCTAGAAGAAAACAAAGATAGAAGAAAGAACAAAATAGATTCTCACATCGCATTTAACAACTTGTAATTACATATATAGATATTGCACACAATCACTCTCAAAATGAAATATCATAGTCATAGCAAGTACTAACCCAGCCAGAGATAGTTATAATTGCCTATCCCTATAGGTGCTGGTAGATACTTATACATAATATTGTAAAAATAGAAATAGATAACTATATACAAAGGAACCTCAGCTTCATGCTCCATGCTTCTCTCAAAATGCTCCAAGCTACCTAACTACTTGGCTTCTTGGAAAAATTAGACACCCAGAGTTTAAGGAGAAAAGAAAATAAACTCCGGATCAGTTATAGGACTAGTGTAAGAAAACTCAAAATAACGGATACTTTTTAAATCAAAGGGTATCTCATAAGACCACAATGCACATAAACACGGACATATTTTTACCTTAGAATAACCAAAACGTTTCCTATGTAAAAATATGGATATTATTCGTAATGACATTCTTTGAAAACCCTTTCCAATAACAAATTAATCATAGCCAAAATTGTTACATTGATTAAATTCTAATAAACTAGATTTTATAACTAAAACCGTAATGGCTTGTATTTGATAATGGATTCAATACCATGACATGGTAATGGACTACCTACCAACAGTGCATCTATAGAGGGATGCACCTAAGGCTCCATCCTTAACCAATCTAAAACCAGCCTACCTTTACCATAGATATTACTGAATATGAAATCATCTCGGTCGTTACCGACCTTTACCAGGATCCCAAAGCGTACACAACATATCCAAAATATAGAAGGTAATCTAGAAAAAAGATGACCATATCCCAACGGGGTGCGTCGCACAGCCCTGCCACATCTACCCTGTTTTTATCATCCCCGATGTGTGAGGCTTTAGGTAACGTTTTACTATTCACAGAACAAATCCTACTTCAAATGTTGGATTGCCATTTCCAATAATACACTATTTATTTACATAAAAGGACAACCTCTGAGCTCGTACATCTTAGAGAAGGGTGTTAAGTGTATGCAAGATTACCTCTTTCACTACCGAACAGATGTATGTTTGTAAAAATCAATGTACAGGATCTTAGAAATGCAATGTTTGACACTCAGTCAAACAAGTTGTTCAGGCATAGGACGTACCGAAGGTACTTCTCCTACTACTTCCTATTTGGGAATCACCTCTAGGATGAGTAGCGAATAGTCCTTGGGTTGAAGATTTCAAACTGATGGAACCACTATCAACATATATATGATAAAGGAATTTCCCCAGAGGTTTGTGACAAGCAGCCTTACATTATTAAGATCTCTGTCTTCAAAATCATTGTCTTCAACACTCTTCACATTCAAATGTATATTGGTTCGAAATGTTTTTCGGATAGGGATCACTCAAATATGACCACGATTCCTCTAAACTAATTTCTCAATAAAAGATGTTAAGTATGTAGGTGATTATTACTCAATTTATCAATATCTTTTATCCAGATAAAATGTCTTCTAGATATATACATCTTTAACCCTTTTTAAGTATATACAGAATCATTAAACCTCTTTTTAACTTTGGAAACACCAAAGTATTTATATTAATTACATAGGAGAATGTTTCCACAATTTAACACAATTTTAACGGAGGTTTCAAATTTTCAAAACTTATATTTTAAACGGGTTAAAACCATGATATCTACGATGGTAAATTCAAAACCTAATAGTATTGAGTAAATAGGATCCATAGGAATTATATTAATTATACTTAATGCTAATTTCATTATTCAACCTGTACTATTCGTCGAACAATGGTGAAATTACCATTTAAATTCATATGGACAATATGAGTTCCCTCCTCAGAATTTAATACAAAGTTTAATCAATATGTTTCATATATCACTGAAATCTTGTTATTTAAAATTACATTTAACTTTTGGAAATATCCAAATCTCCTTTAATGTTAATAGAACAAGGTGTGATAAATCAAATTTGCTATCACCTCCGTCGGGCTAGTCTGGATAGCTAGAGCGGAACCTATGCACCAATTGTCCATGCTCAGGTCTAAAGGTTATCTCTATGTCACCCATGAGGCGGTCAAGTTAATAGATCAACTCTAAACTCTTTAATGTACTTAATTTATTATTCAAAAAACATTAGCAAAAGATTTGGGAAGAAAATCCCAAGTTTAAATCTTAGTTTCAAAAGTCACCAAAAAATACAGCAAAAAGGGTTGTGAGTAGTGTTTTTAAAGCTTCTTTGATCAATGTGCTAATTTCTTTCCAAATATGTCCATTTTGATAACCCAATACTTTTTAAATTATTCTAATATATTTAAGGAATTTATTTCATAAATTTAAAATTTTAAAATATCTATTTTTAAGATTTTGCCATTTTGGTTTCCGAACAGCCGAAACACGACGATTTTGAAAACTTAATTTGGACATATCTCAAACTTTACTAAATGAAATCTTGATTTTCTTCTTTTATTTGAAAATTGTATTCATCATGGTCTAGATAGTCCTTATTGTAAAGAATTCCAACTCATATTTCATTATACATATTCATTTACTTTTCAAGATCGTGAAATCGCGAACTATCGAAGCGTGATGGCTTATTTTTATTCCATTTTCCAATATTTTTCAAAATTTTCTGATATAAGCTTTAATATATATAAATAATTTTAAACTATTTTAAGACATTTAACAATGCCATATATAGCATTTCATTTTATAAAAGAAAGTGGTTCCTTGGTGTAAATTCGACAGGTATTATACCGTAAATTGTTTCTACATCAAACAAACATATCATCAACATCTAAAACATAAAGAAAAAACATAGAAAAAATTCATATCAAACATATCATATCATCATGAAATATATAAATTTAATAGTAGAGTTTCTCATTCGATATCCTTTTGATCTTACTTCTAATCGACTTTAGCTCCGCTATTCTGAAACCAAAGCTTATGAACCTTGCTTTTGTACTCTTAAGGGTTTGACCTTGGGCATTTAAGGGTGGTGGAATGCTTGGATGGGAACGACCTACGTAGATAAAAGGAAAGGAGATTACCAATTCGATCTCAAACCAAAGGTAGTATCGTTTCTATACGGACGTATATTTCTCAGCGGAGCTTTGCTATTTCTATGTAATATTTTATGAAGAGGAGAAGGCCATTGAAGAGAGCTCCTAAGGTGAAGAAGAAAGAGAAAAGAGTAGTGGATTAGTGAAGAGGAAGAGTGGAAGTGGCTTACTATTTATAGGCAAAAAAGTGGAGAAAAAATATCATGATATTTTCACCGAAATAGCATGATATATTCACCATCTATGTGCTTGCCTACATCATCCTAACCCCTCTCTTTCTCGGTCATGACGTCCGTCCCCATATGCCATTTCCATGTGATGCTTCATGTGCTCTAAAGTGATGGGAAGTTTTGTTTTGTTTTGGTATAAAATATCGTGATATTTTTCCTTAAGTATATATTCATGTATGCATGTGTATTTGTATGTATATGACATACATATATGCATATATATGTGCATGTACAATATACGTGACAAACTAATTACAGCATCTCGATACAACCTTTTCTTGTCAAATCGTTATGAACTCGGAATTCGATTTCTCATCATATTTTTGCTTCTAAGTTAAACTATATATATTTGTAACAAAGTTAAAAAATTATTTCTATTATCATTTAATAATTTAAAGGGCCTCATTTGATTTTAAAATAATTAATAAATCATTTAAACTAAATTTAAATTTAAAAATCGATTATTTGCAAATGATGATATATCATAAAAACATTTTATTTAAAAAATAAAATAAATTATTTTATTGCATATTCTTACTTATATGGTCAAATATGTGTATGCATTCAGACTCATGTGTGATTTCTAATGGTTAAAAAGCACTTTATCGATAAAATAGTTTTTGATCACTTTATTGATGTTTTTAAAAAGTGTATATTTTTGTTATTACTTGTTCAAAATTAGATTACCATCATTAATGATTGTTCAAAACAATAAAATTTATGTCATATAACCTTATATTTGAATATTTTTAAATTAAATATTATTTTCCAAAGTGAAAAATTCAAGGATCGTTGCACTAAATGTAACAACCCACACTTTAGTGGGCTTGAATTTTCACTAAATCAAAAATATGTGTCCACCAAAGTGCGAATCATGGTGTTTGGTATCCCACAAGTAAAAAAAGTATATCAGATTACTATCAGTATAAACTCACAATGGAATAGTGAAATATAATAAAACATATGATTACTAACCACGACCAACACCTCTAGTCATTAGTTTCCTTGCCAATGTCGAGAATGCATAAGGAAATTTATCCTTCCACCGACCCCACGTTGCATAAATAGTTATCCCTCTAAAGCTATCTTATGGTTTGTAATGAGGAAAGGGTCAGAAAAACATTCCGTTGATTGGTAAATTACACATTTTACACATAATAGTAGTTTATACTGATTGTCTTCCCTTACATCTTTGTTTATTATTTTACTTAGTCGTCTTGACTCCATATGCATGTACGATACACCCCATTTACTCACGATAGATAATAACTATATACGTGTGTGTGTATAGGATACTTTCCCTGCTAGTATCCTTAACTCAACTTCTCATCGGGATCCACCGTTAACGTAGTATCACGTCCTCGTTGTCAAGCATACCAAGGAATTCACGTAATAATTAATAACAACGCCATAATAGTTGAGCCATATTCTGTTCCTTTTTGAAATACCTTCATAAAAGGGTTATCTAGCCTTACATCATAACAACAAAAAAACTAGCAAACAACTATAAGGTGGCGCATGTCCTAAACGGGATCTACACTAGTAGGAGGTGTAATCCATTTAGGCATAATCCCTATCTTTCCGCAGAACACTCATGACGGATAATGTTCTCGACCTATGAAAACAGCTCATGTTCCCATATATGGCACCAATCTCACTATCATAGCATCACGCCTTGCTTGTTGTGCCATTTATATTGCCTAATGCAATTAAACAGTTGAAGCATATTCTACTTATCCTTTGACACTTCTGCAGAGGTAAACCATCCTACTTGGTATACCCTTCACCTATATGTGAATATACAATTCTTGGGTCCTATAGTTGGATATGGACCACTTCGGTATACTGTATATACAACTACTGGTAGCCCCTGTCGTGGGCAGACTTTTGTAGTGTAACGCCGCTGGCCTTGCATTCCAGCCCAATATAATGATTATATAATCAAGCCTACAACTCCAAATAAATATAACTAGGCATACAAGGAATAGATTTACAATGAAATAAATCCAATATTATATAAAAATATATAATTTCCCACTCACCTTTCAGCTATCCAAATCTCTAGGTCTAACCCTGTTATTTCTATTTGACACCCTTTTTCTTCTTAACAGAATATGTACTGCAAGCGTACACATCCGTATTAAAAATCTAGATTTGAGAAGAGATTTGAACTTAACTGAGATTTGGATTTATAATTGTAATTTACCTTGGCTTGGACGATTCGATTCGATCCTATTCTTCTTCTCTATTATCCTCTGTTATTTTTCACTTTTATACACGTATGTAAATTTAAATTTTATTTTATATTAAGAATTTATGGAGCAAATAAATTGGGAGAGCTTCGTCGACCTTTAGAAAATATGAGAAGAAAATTGAGGGGTTAGGCCTGTAAATATACAGGTTCGAATCAATACTAGCTGTTAGAAATTAATTTAAAAAATCTAAGCCGTTTGCCTATGTTAGTTTCACAGTCGCAGCCATCCACCGGTCGACCGCTATGGTGCCACCTATCAATTGCTAACGGTTGATCGATCCAAACTAAGGGGTCAACCGGTTGGTGTATTTTGGTTAATTAATTTTTGTCATTTCATTATGTTGATTTAATGCCTTATACCTTTAATCGAGACAATTTATTTTTGTTCTAATTAATGGTAACGTTGCTTAAATGTTAAGTAACTGTCAATGATAATTAACGATTATTAATTACATTTTGTTTCCTTAATTGCATATATAATTATTTCCATCTTGAAATATTCAAACTTTAATAAATTTTTCATTCAAACTTCGATCGAAAATCTTTATATATGAAACTTGATAAGAAAATTGCCACGAACCCAATGATACAAACCATGTGACCAAATTCTGACATTTGTGAATATTGACCCAAAAAAAGGATCAATACCCTGGTTTGAGTTTGAAAGCACCAGCCCATTTTCGACAGTGCAATATCACTGATCATAGAATTAGAAAAAGAATAGTAAAAGATAGAAGACAGAGAATGTTTATAGTGGTTTAGTTATTAATGAAGACTAAGTCCACTTTATAGTTTTAATATAGGCCTTTTTGATGTTACGTGTAATGTTTGATTATAAGGACTTTGATTATCCTTAGCTAGATTGAATCCCTAGAGTTGGAATCCACTAGAGAATCACAATGTATCCCTTTGAGGATTATCGTAAGGGATGTAAAGAGTGAAGAATATTTTTAGTAGAGCTTCAGTAACCAGTATGGAGAAGATCCCGCTTATGTTGCAGGTAAGATGGTATTTATAAGGATCAGAGAGCTTCTGGGCCAGGCCACTTCATCAACTTCTCGTAGATTGATGCATAACGACCAAAGAGGTTTTTGCTCGCGATTCGAGCCAAAACCATAGGTCGCTAGCGACCTATATAGTTGGCTCGGCGTAAGCCATTTACTTTGTTCCCTTACCATTGCATTGCTAAGTTGACTTGTTGAAGACTCGTTTAGAAGTATGGGTCTCTAGAAATCCATACACTTAGCATTTTTTTAACATACTTCTTCCTTCTTTTTCTTCTTCCATGCAACAGTGCGACCTTCCACTTTGCGTGGATCGCTAGCGTTCCAATGGGCATGGATCGCTGGTGATCCAAGCTCTTAGATTTTTTTTTTAGAGTTTGGAGTTTGAGATGTTTCCATGGTCTTATATCACGTTGCTTACGTAGCCTCGTTGCAAATTTTTCCATTATGATGGTAGTTTAGTAGCTATTTGCACTCAACTACTGAATGGGTTAAAAGAATGCTAGTCTCTTAGTTTAGTTGATCTCAGTTGTTGGCTCAGTAATATAGCTTGGCTCTCATTAACTCCTTGCCTTTGCCTCTCTGGTTAAGGTTAAGTTCTAAACCATCCTGATGTCGTGGGATTATTCCTTTTCCTGTTGGATCCTACTGGGTTGAAAACCTAGAAAACATTTGCCCCTAGACTAGGTCTTCATTGTAAACAAGGCATGCTTTGGAAGTTATAGCTCTTAATATCCATCCTTCGATTTCCAAATTATATCGTTAGAGGTTTATGAATACATGGCAGGTCATGCTATTGGTCATCTAGCTTTGGTCTTGACTGCTATTGCTTGCCGTAACGGATCAAATCTCTTCACGTAGTTTCCCAACGTGCTTCGAAATGATAAATATGTGTCATAGCTCGAGTTCGAGAAAAGTCTCCCCCAACTTTATGGGTTGCTAGCGATCCACTGGAGTCAGATCGTCACCTACCTGACCACTAGATGGGTCGCTAGCAATCCATCGATCCTTGATGGATCTAGCAACCCAATGACTTAGCATAATTTTTCTTTGTTGTTTCCTTCTACCTCTACACATGTCTCGAGCCAATCCTTCCTACTTTTCATGTGACCCGGGCTTGCTTTCCTAGGACCAGAAACCCTAGGAAACTCGTGTTCCATCTTGCTTGACTTGATCCATCTCGTCCAATAACTCCATCGTGTTTTCTCTAGCGCCACCATCACCAGAGCATCGCTACATCCCAGTTTGCCATGGACCAAATCCTTTGCCTGAGAATCGTCCTTGACCTTTCTCTCGGTGGATCTGATTCCATGTCTTGCGACCAATCCATCCATAACTCGTTAATTACGTCTTCAATTCTTTCGCACGTTCCAAAATTTAATCTCATATTGGTTTGTTAATTACAGTGTTTGTTTGATGGTTTGATATTGAGTTTGCATTCGCATTTGTTGAATCATGAGTTTTAGATTCACAATAAAAAGCTTAAACAATCAATAGGCTATATGATCAAGCGAAAAAAGTGAATGAGATATGCTATTAAACTAAAAAGGAGACAAGACTTCATATCTGAGTATAGTGTGTTTATTTATTGAAATTTTAAGTCTTAGATATAGTTTAAAACTGTTAAAATCTATGCTCAAGTAGTTTACACAAAATCAAAGTGGTTTTAAGATTCAAATTTTTAAGAAAATAAGTAAACCGTGCACTAACAACCAGATCAGTCGACTGACCATGGTCAATACACAGATATGCACTGTTTTTTTACTATTTTTGAATATTCAATAGACTGATCATTTTTGCTCAGTCTACTAACCGACTTTAACAGCCATTTTTCTTGAAGAGACACTTCTATCTGCAAAGAGTTACGATTTAATTTGAAGTGATATGGCTGCATCTTTCGATTGAAACTTTTCATGAACACTTGTAACTATTTTTTCACTACATAAACACGTTAGAATTTTTAAATCATCAATTTTTGTTTTAATTTCTTGCTATATTCTCTAATATCTATCTATACAATCTACAAGCAATCATAATCTATATATTGCTTGAATCTTTGAATTAATTAACATATTCTTCAATTCTAAGCAATATCTTCCATTCTAATCTTCACACACACAATATATAATTTTGGAAAAGATTATTGAAAGGGTGTGCTATCAAAGACAAATTAGTGTTATTAAGAACACAAAGTGTGAACAACTTTATTGAAATTATAGAAGTCCTATTAGTTTGTATTAGGCGGAAAATTCCTCTTCAGCTGCTGAGGCGGAAAAATCCTGTTTGGCTGCTCTGGTGTTGTATACCTATTCCTCCGGATTAAGTGAGGGGTTATTGAGTGAAATTCCAGAGGGAAGTCCAGGACTAGACGTAGAACGGGAAGCTCAAACCAGTATAAAAACTCCTGGTGTGCTTATTCTTATTTACTTTACTATTATTATTAGTTTCCACATTTAAATTATAATACATTCCATATTACACGGTCCTAAGTGATAACTAGCCACACGGTAGTCATTTTCATTTGGTATCAGAGCCAGGTTATCCTATAACCGTAACACAGTTATTTGATATTTTTTGTAATATGGATAGTAACACCAATTCTAGCATTAACATTAACTCTAATTTCACTGAAGGTCAGTCAACTGCTCGACCACCACTATTTGATGGTCTTAACTATAATTACTGGTCAATTAGAATAAGAATATATATGCAAGGTAATGATTTTGAAACCTGGAATATTACCAAAAAGAATATAACATGCCAACAGAAGATTTTTCAACTTGGATACTACACAAAAAACTGATGCTACTTCAAATGCTAAAGCTATGAACATGTTATTTTGTGCATTAGATAAAAATGAGTTTAATAGGGTCAGTATGTGTACAACTGCTTATGAGGTATGTAGAACTCTAAAAGTAACCCATGAAGGAACTAACAAAGTCAGACAAAGTAAAATCTCTATGTTGAAAAATCAGTTCCAAAATTTCAAAATGAAACCAAACGAAAATATAAATGACATATACCCTAGATTTCAAGATATATATCACTCACTATTGGCACTAGGAGATTTTTTTTTTGACTTTGATACAGTATCAAAAATCCTAAACTCTTTAATGGATGAATGAGAAAGAATGGTCTTAGCTATTGAAGAAGCAAACGATCTTTCCACTATGAAACCAGAAGAATTACTAGGAAATCTAATGTAATATGCAGTAAATTTGCAAGCAAAAAAAGTTCAAACATAGGATAAAAAGAATATAGCATTTCAAGTAGAAAAAGATTTCTAAATCAGATGAAGAGGATATGGCACTTATTGCTAAAAATTTCAAAATGTTTTTGAAATTCAAACGAAAAAAAAAGTTTAAGAGTTACAAAAATAACTCTAACAACAACAATAATAGCAATAAACCATCATCCTCTATCATGGAATGTTATGAATGCATAAAAAGGGTCATATGAAGAAAGATTGTTTAGAGAAATAGACAAATAAATTCAAGATGGAAAAATTCAAGAAGAGAGCATTTTTAGTAACATGGGATGCTTCAGATTCATCTTCATCATCAGAGAGTGACATTGAGTAAGCAAACGTATGCTACATGGCTACAAGTGATGATGTAAGTGAATTAAGTTTTGAAGATTTGGATGAAATTAATTCAGAACTAGTGGACTTTGTAAAACAAACTAAAAAGAAAAATAAAGAGTTACAAGGAAAACTAAATAGATCTGAATTAGAAATTAGTATGTTAAAAGATGAAAAGAAAATTCTGGAAGAAGAATTTGAAATATCTCAAGAATCTAATTCTAATTTAACACCTCAACTTTCTATGATAACTCAGGAACTAGAAATTCAAAAGAATAAAAATGATCACTTATCAATAAAAATTAATGATTTAAAATCTAACAATAAAGTATTAGAGTTAGAAAATTCTAGTCTCAAAACTAAGTTAGAAGATATTAGTAAAAATATTTCTAACATTAATAAAGGATGAGAAAATTTTTCTACAATAATAGAAAATTCTCAGTCTACTTCAAATAAAATGGGTTTAGGGTATAAGAAAATTAAAAATCCAAAGAAATCTAAAAAGTTTAAAAATAATTCTAAAAATAAAACTAAGAAATATCTTAAGAAAACAGTTTCTAAAGATCTTAAAACTATTAAAATATAGATTCCTAAAACAAATAATAATTTAATTAGGAATAAACATATCAAAACATTTATGGGAACTGCTCATAAAAATAAAATTTATATTTATAAAGGGAATTCTGAACCAGCTTGGGTTTGGTTTTCCTAAGACCTAACTCTTGGGACCCTAAAAAGAAAAGTGGGTACCAACTTAATCTTTATTTTTTACAGGTACCACCTAAAAAAAAAGAGGAAAATGGATTTTAGACAGCGTTTGCTCGAAACACGTGACTGGCAATAAGGACATGTTAACTAACATTGTCTACTCAAATAGAGGAGCGGTCACTTTTGGAGATAATTGAAAAGGTTATATCATCGGCAAAGGTGATGTGAGCAATAATGATATCTCTAACTTACCTCTCATTTCTGATGTTTTTTAGTTAAAAACTTAAAACATAATTTATTAAGCATAAGTCAATTATGTGATAAAGGTTTTATTGTATATTTCCAGAAAATAAATGCAATATTTCAGATAAAAATCAAAATTTAATTTTTGAAGGTATAGAAATATTTATATTTTAAATATGAATATAAATTATAACACAAACATGTGTTTAGTAGCTACGGAGAATGGTTCTTGGCTATCTATATAAATACTAAAACTATAAATAAAATAGCTAAAAATAAACTTGTTAAAGGACTACGTGATATAAAATTCAAAATTGATATTATTTTTGATGCATGTCAGTTAATAAAATTAACAAAGTCTTCTTTTAAACCTAAGAAAAAGATATCTACAATACTATCACATGAATTACTACGTTAGGGTCTCTTTGGTCCTACTCAAGTTCAATCTATTAATCACCATAGATATGTGTTTGTCATTGTAGATGATTTTTCAAGATATACATGGACTATTTCCATGAAATATAAAACTGATACTTTTGAGAATTTTGAAATTTTTGTAAAAAGAATTCAAAACATAAAGAATTTAAATGTTAAAAATATTAGAAGTGATCATGGAGGTGAATTTGAAAATGAAGCTTTTGACCAATTTTGTAACAAGAAAGGAATTAATCATAACTTTTCTTTTTCTAGAACACCACAATAAAATGGAGTTGTAAAAAGGAAAAACAGAATATTAAAAGAATATGCATGAACTTTATTAAATGAAAGCACTCTACCTAAGCATATATAGGCAGAAGTTTTGCAACTGCCTGTTATGTTTTGAATCGTGTTTTTATTCGATCACTAACAAAACATACCCCATATGAACTTTTAAATGGAAGAAAACCTAATATATCCTATTTCAAAGTATTTGGCTCAAAATGTTTCATTCTTAACACTAAATATCAGCTTGGCAAGTTTGATCCAAAATTCGATGAAGGAATATTCATAAGATATTCGAAAAGAAGCAAAGCTTATCGAGTTTTAATATAAGACTAAAGTAATCGAAGAGACTCTATATGTTTCATTCAATGAAATGTCAAAATTTCTTCTAAAATTACAATTTTGGAAAATAATTCTAATAAAATCATAATAATTAATTCAGAAGATGATGATATTATTTTTCAAAATAATAACATTAATAATACTAGAGAAGATGAAAACATTGTTCATAATGAAAATCTTGTAAGATCTCCTACAAGAATTCTTAGAGATCACCCTGTTCAAAATATAATTGGAGAAGTAAATTCAAATGTTACAACAAGACATCAATTAAAATAAATGGGCCATATAGCTTTTATCTCTAATATAGAACCTTAAAATATTAAGGAAGCCACCATTGATGACTAGTGGATTATAGCTATGCAAGAAGAGCTAAATCAATTTGAAAGAAACGAAGTTTGGAAATTAGTTACTAGACCAAGTGATCAATCTGTCATTGGTGCAAAATGGGTTTTCAAAAACAAAGCTGATGAACAAGGTAACATAACTAGAATAAAGCAAGTTTAGTAGCACAAGGATATAATCAAGAAGAGGGAATAGACTATGAAGAAACGTTTTCTCCTTCGCAAGATTAGAAGCTATACGTATTATATTGGCTTTTTCATGTTTTCATAACTTTAAATTATATCAAATGGAAGCTAAAAATGCTTTTATAAATGGATATATAAAAGAAAATGTCTACGGTGAACAACCTCCTCTTTTTACTCATGAAAAATTTCTAGATCATATTTATAAACTTAAGAAAGCATTATACGGTTTAAAACAGGAACCTCGCGCTTGGTACGACCGACTTAAAAGCTATCGAATAGACTTTGCTTTTGAAATTGGAAAATTTAATCAAACTTTATTTATTAAGAAAACTAAACAAGATATTTTAATATACAAATATATGTTGATGATATTATATTTGGTTCAACTAATGAAAAACTATGTCAGGAATTTTCGACTATCATGAAAATGAATTTGAAATGTCACATATAGGAGAACTATCATATTTTCTTGGATTACAAGTCAAGCAATTGCAAAATGACATTTTATTAATCAAGAAAAGTAGTGCAATAATCTAATTAAACGTTTTGATATGGAAAATACTTCTGCCAAGCCAACTCCTATAAGTACAACTATACACCTCGATAGAGATGAAGATGGTAAGAGTGTTGACCAGAAACTATATTGTAGCATGGTTGGATCATTACTTTACTTAACTGCTAGTCGACCTAACATTACGATGAGTGTTTGTTTATGTGCTCGATTTCAAGAAAATCGTAAAGAATCACATATGCAAGCAGTAAAACGTATAATTCGTTATCTTAGCAAAACCAATGATTTAGGACTGTTTTATCCAAAAGAATGTCCTTTTGAATTAATATCCTATAGTGATGCTGATTTTGGAGGAAGTCGGACAGATATAAAAAGTACAAGTGGAACTTGTCATTTCATCGGACAATCCTTAGTATCTTGGTTTAGCAAAAAACAAAACCGCGTTTCATTATCGACATGTGAAGCAGAATATATATCTGCAACTTCAGCATGTGCTCAAGTAATCTACATGCAACAAACACTGCAAGATTTTGATATAAAATTAAATAATTCTATAATACACTATGATAACACCAGTGCAATAAAATTATCTAAAAATCCTGTCAATCACTCACGAACTAAACATATTGACATTCGTCATCATTTTCTTCGTGATAATATTGAGAAGGATATAGTAAATTTAGAATTTGTAAATTCTAAAAATCAGTTAGTTGATATTTTCACTAAACCACTCAATGAAAATTGTTTTATAAAACTAAGAAGAGAACTAGGTATAATTTCTTTAAAATAATTATAAAATTTCTACAATAAGTTTTAAAAAATTACATTTTTTTCTTCTTTGCTGGTACTTGAACTTAGCACCTCTAGCTTGAAAATCCTATGTCTCTACCATTTCACTATTTATTATTTCACAACTGTTTTTATAATACGTTATTTTCCTTAACTATTTCACTCTTCTCATGGATAATTCTCAACCATGAAAATTCTAACTATTTCTCCTCTTATTATTTTCTGGTTACCCTTTATTTCATCTATCTTTTGCTATTTTTTAATCTTCTTATTATTATTTATACGTGAAGAGTTTCTGTTTATCTCTCCATCTCTTTATGCATAATCATGTATTATTCCCTACTTATGTCCTCCAAAAACAACTCTCCACATGGCTTTGAATATTACTCTATTGATTTCTCCACACCTTCCTCTGGATCTTCTAATTTACCTACACCTACACCATGTCATGAACCAGCCAGACCATCCAACTATCATACTGGTTATACTCTAGAAAAAAAAGAAGGCGCATCGCTTTTTATTCTTTGGTTCTCCAAAAACAAAACAAAATATTGATGATTTACATCATTATCAAAGGAAATCAATAGCAATTCAACGAGAAATGTACTATGAAAAAAAGATAAATTCAAAATGACTTAGCTTTCTAGAGCAACTTGACTGGAAATTTTTGATTCGTCTTCATCCATTGTTCATCAACCTACAATGTCTTCTTTTCATCAGTCATCACAACCTACTCCTGTATCTCCAAATTCATGGGAATGTGGAAATCACTGGTCTCCATTAAAACCATATAAGGAAAAGACTAAGGTTGAACCAGAAGATTGCAACACTTCGCATTCATCCACTTCTTCTTCATTTAACTAAGCTTTATTTATTTATTTATTTATTTCAATTTATGTTATATGAATCATTGATTAAAATATTGAATATAGTTTATTATATTTGTTAACTCGCACAAAAAGACTAATATTGCTGAAAGCGAACTTTCAGTCAACTGAACAAACTAGGCTAGTCGACTGAATCTATAAACAGAAAGACTGATAATGTTGCAAAAGAACATTCAATCGACTAAACTAATTAGGTCAGTCGACTGAATCTGAAAGCAGAAAGTTTCGGGATATTATATCAGTCGACTGACCCAAATCGTTCAGTCGACTGAATAGACTACCTGGGTCCAGTAATCACTATTTTCATCTACTTTTTACCTATTTAACCTACTTTCTTATTTTTCACTCTTTACTTTTACTTTCCCTCTTCAAATTTTCAAAAACCCAAGTTATTAATATTTTCAAATACCTTTACTAAATTTCACTTTCAAATGGCTCCAAGACAACCTAAACGATCTAGAAAAGCCTCTTCCTCTTCCTCTGAACCTATTGATACCCAAATAGCTCAATGGCTTTATGATCCCACTGCTATCCAAAGATGAAACAAAATGAAGGAAGCTCGTTTCCTAGAAGTAAATTTTGTTGTCTTTCCAGACTTTGCTGCATATAGAGTATAAGAGCTTGCAGGAAGAAGTCAACTAGAATCTCTTCTTGACCACAATCGAAATAATCTCAAAATTAATCATACTATGGTAAAACTCTTTTACGCTAATTTAAATTTGGGTCAACAAAATCCATGAAATAATGAGAATTGCGTATGGAGTTTAGTTTTTGTCAACAAGTACTCTTGTCATTAGATAGAATTGGACATATTCTTCACACATTAACAAATGGTATTCCATTAGAAGATTTAAATGTTCCTATAGACGAACGAGATAAAGTAAGTCATAGGTTTTCGGAAGATGACATGACTGAATTAAAATCTATCGCCTTATGCCCTACAACTCAAATTATGCATCGAGCCTTATTGTGTACAACTCTTCCTCGTATTGATTCTTATGAGCTTGTATATCCGAAAAATTATAGGGCCTTATATGAAAATTGGGGAGATGTCCAAATCAATTGGCTTAAGCTTATTCTTGACAAGTTCTGTCTTTCAACCAAAGTCGAATGAACATCATCTATTACGGCGAGTATATTATGCAGCTACTTATGAACCTACAAGTTCCTATTCCAGAATCTGATACCTCCACTATTAAAACACTAAATAGCCGCATAATTAGTCTAATGAAATTGCCTCCTAGACCTCACACTATCATGTCTTTACAAGACCGGCAATCATGACTTCGTCAGCAAGCTGATACTCCACAACATCAAAGAGATGACATTTGTGCCCAACCCCATCCCAAAGCACCCGAGAGTCCATTGACTACTTGTGAGTAATCAATTCATTTTGGATTCAAGCATCAAAAATCTCGACAAGAAGATCGACAAGAAGTTTGACAAGATTAAAAGCTTTTTAATGATTTTATGGGATGCAATCTCTTGTTCCTTCTCCACAACTGCGCACACTTCACATCGTGATCTGAGCAAACATCCATCTCCTCGCTTTACTTGGTCTACATTCGAAGAACACACAAGTTTTGACACTAGCGGAAATGGAGGTGGCATTCAATTTGTGGAAAGTTCTTCATGAGGCGAAGGACCAATGCAAGTGGAAGAAGAAACAGAGTCCGACTCTGATGAGTGATGTTGGTATTTCTTGTTTGGTGGTAGTAATTTATTATTCTTTTAATTTCACAAACATTTTAGTACTATTTTTTTTATGAACTTGTATAAATAGCTCGGTAAAACTTGAAACATTATTATTTTATTATTTTTATGATGATAAAATTATTGTTTATCTCCTTTTTGTAGATGACAAAGTGGGAGACATTTTTATGCCTAATTATTTTTTTTGCAGGATTAGATATGTCGCCAAAAATTCATGAGGAGATATATATGTAACTTCCGTTATTTAATTCTTAAAATATAGTATCATCTAAAACAGGTTGTCATCAATCGAAAAGGGGAAGAATGTTGAATCATGATTTTTTGATTCAAGACAAAACGCTTAAACTATCAATGATGAGACTATATGATCAAGCGAAAAAAATGAGAATGAGATATGCTACTAAACTACAAAGGAGACAAGACTTCATATCTGAGTATAATATATTTATTTATTGAAATTTTAAGTCTTCGATATAGTTTAAATTTGTTAAAATCTATCCTCAAGTAGTTTAACATAATCAAAGTGGTTTTAAGATTCAAATTTTTAAGAAAATAAGCAAACTGTGCATTGACAACCAGGTCAGTCGACTGACCAAAAATAGCCAGTCGATTGACCATGGTCAGTACACAGATATGCACTGTTTTTTACTATCTTTGAATATTCAGTAGACTGGTCATTTTTATTCAATCGACTGACCGACTCTAACAAACATTTTTCCTAAAGAGACACTTCTATCTACAAAGAGTTACGATTCAGTTTGAAGAGATTCGACAGCATCTTTTGATTAAAACTCTTCATGAATAGTTGTAACTATTTATTCACTATATAAACACGTTAGAATCACTTCTCAAACCACCAATTTTTATTTTTATTTCTTGCTATATTCTCTACTATATATTTCTGCAATCTACAAGTAATCACAATCTATATATTGCTTGAATCTTTGAATTAAGTAACATATTCTTCGATTCTAAGCAGTATCTTCCTTTCTAATCTTCACATACACAATATATACGTGAGGAAAAGATTATAGGAAGGGTGTACTATCAAGGACAAATCAGTGTTATCAAGAACGCAAAGTGTCAACAACTTCATTGAAATTGTAGAAGTCCCGTTAGTTTGTATGAGGCGGAAAATTCCTCTTCGGCTGCTAAGGTGGAAAAATCCTATTTGGTCGCTCAGGTGTTGTATACCTATTCCTTCGGGTTAAGTGAGGGGTTATTGAGTGAAATTCCACAAGGAAGTCTGGGCCTAGACGTAGAACGGGAAGTTCGAACCAGTACAAAAACTCCCGGTGTGCTTATTCTTATCTACTTTACTTTTATTATCTATTTCTGCATTCAGATTATAATACATTCCATATTACACGATTCTAAGTGATAACTAGCCACACAGTTGTCACTTTCAAAAATATCATTTGCGAGAAATTCGAGTTGATTGCGATTTAACGGGTGCAAATAGCCTACCAAGTCTTGAGTTTTCTCCCAAAACGATGTTCGGGCTTTGGCCCAATGCTTAACACATTTCGCTATCTTCGCCCGTTAGACTAGAATTGACTTGTGCCCAGTCTCATAGATGCTACTGCGTGAAATATCACCAGTCAGTCTCGATTTTTCCAAAGAATTTGGGCTTATCCTGCTTGCTTGTTGCACGCTCGACGTCCTTGTAATGAGAAGAGTTATCTATGTCGCTTCGAACAATGTATCCATTATTGATCATTGATTGATAACGGATAAGTGTATCGGAAGTAGAAACAAAAGAAGAAAACAAAGTGACATGGGTAGTTCTTTTCTTCTTATACCATGAGCAAACTTCTACATAGGATAGAGCGTTTACAGTGTTTCGGGAACCAAGTTTATTTCGTGTAGATAACACATTGTAGTTGCCCTAGTTCACACTTGAAATCTGATGTGTCAATTTTAAGTTAAAGTTTCATTGAAATTCAAGTGTGGTAGAGGAAGCCATTTGTTTAGGGCAGATGTACCTGACTGTTTCAAAGGTGATTTATGTTATTTAGAATGAAGCAACTATCCATGCATCGTATGTCAAGTGGGGGAAGCCCAGCACTCTCAAAAGCTGAGTCATCATTCGTCGCTCTTTCTTCTGCCACTTCACAAGCCAAATATGGCCAGTTGGTCCCGGTTGGACCAATTGTGAATCAAAAGCCTCCCGACTTTAGAGTTCTACTCAATCCACCTGAGAGAACTTCTTCGGTGGTTTCTGCAAAGGTTCTTCACAACATATATGCGCAACACGGAATTCTAGAAGAAGATGTGCATCTTCCAAAGAAGGACGAGTTCACTCATATGCCTCCCCCATGGCACACTGCTTGGCACCGACACATGTGTTTGAATGGAGTCGAGCCTTCATGTTCTTTTCATGCGGGCGTTCAACCATGCTCTAAGTTTTGATGAGTTTTAGTACTTTTTGAAATACAAGAGGAGAGATGACTATCCCTCCTTGATCATAATCGAAGCCCAAAGAAATTGAAAAATCATCCTACGATTGCTAAACAACCCATCGAAATTCAAGACGCGATATTTCTTTGTTAGATGCCCCGAGGGTTTCAATCCCCGGTGGAAGATAGAGGGTGGGTTTCATTATTCATTCATCAAGCTTTGATGCATTGCGTTGGAATTTCTAACCATCCATATGTCTTTTGCAGTTATTCCAAGGCCAAATAGAGGCATGTCTCTTGATGAAATTTGTCAGACTCTAAAGGCGATTGATGCTAAGAAGAGGTGTGTCAAAGTGTTACTAATCGACGAGAACTTGCGTAGGTATGGGTTAATAGCTCTAGGTAAATCTGCTATTCAGGCTAAAATTCCCTCTCTTTCCTGGTCCAGGGTTCGTACAAGATCTACTTCTTCCTCCCACGATTCCAAGGAAGGTGCCTCTTAGGAAAGAGAGATCCCATTTAGAAGATCAATAGATGAGCCCCACGAGGGAAGAGATGCCACTACAACTAGATTAAGTGGCCTAGTTAGAGTACCTCCAATTCCAGAGGAAGTAGAAGAGGAGTTCAAGCATAGAGAAGGCAAGGCCATGCTAGACTCAGAAAAGGAAGAAGGAGAGTTTGAGAGTAGTAGCAACGAGTATACTGCCAGTGATGGTCTCTTCGTAGAATCTACGGACGAGAACTTGGAATCATATTATGAAACTCCAAGTATCAGCCCTATTCTTCTGAGCTTGCCTCTCCCTAATATAAGCAATAAAGGTAAAGCTCTAGAGTTTGAAAGGCATCGAGACTCTCTAAGTAAAGATGTCGGGGTGGGTTTCGGGGATTTCCGTAACGTTTATGTTGAATTTTATGAGCTTATGATTTTTTTTTAAATTTGATACGGTGCGTCCCCGCTCAAGTGAAATCGTGCCATAAGTTAGTTTGGTTCCGCTTATGATGGCCAAAGTTAGCGCAACTTCACCTACAATGGCCATTCGTTCTAGTTCATGATGATGTTTTAGGCCTATCTTAGAAACACACTACACGTCTCATTAGGACTGCATTCACTTCTTTTCATTCCTTTATTCCGTGGTTTTTATTTTATGTCTCTGAAATCTTTTATGTATGTTTTATGCCAGATATGATGAAAGGACGAGGTTTCTACGATGACTTCTAGGAGCTTACTGACTCATAGTGGTATTCCAAGCACACCTTCGGTTGTCATGAATTCTGAGAAATGGAGGAGGAATATAGGAGGAGGAAAGAACTTAAAGCTGAAACTGGTTGCCAGGAAGAAAAAGATCGAAGCTGGTCGTATAAAGCAAGATACGAGAAGTGGAGATATTTCGAAGAAAGGGATGAACCATCCAAAAGGTCAAAGTTTGACCATCGCCCTTATTATTTAGCTCCAACATATTCTTTTATGGGGTAAGAAATCCTTATTACTTCTACCCTACTTCCGCTTTCGACTCATATTACGTCATCTTCCGTTGTTACTAGTGCCCTTGGTGCTTCTCACCACCACCGAAGACCTGCCTATGCCGTTTTTTCAGGCCCCCTATTGAGGTAGCACTTCCTAAATGGTTCTTGAAGGGGTTAAATTCAATTGATATTTGCATTCAGTCTGTAAAGACTCGTATATGCCACACATCCAGGCCAATCAGTGCGACTTAGAATAGGCCGAAGGATGGGAGAAACTCTATAAACAATTGGTGGATGAGAATCACAATACTTATCAAGAGATCCTCTATTTCAAATCAGAGAAGGACGACTTTGAGAGGGCATTGGTCGATCATGATGCCAAGATTAAGTAGCTAAAAAAAGAGAAAGTAGCGGCACTACAAGAGAGAAAAATAAATGCTGACTTGCTGAAAGAGGTGAAGCAAGCCCATACTTATATAGATATTGTCTATAGAGAAGAAATAAAAATGGTTCATGCAGAGGAGGAGAAATTAAAGCAAGAAGTGACCTCCTGTAGTGCAATGATTGAGCCTCAACGAAAAATTATTGCTGATCATGACCTCATCGTCGAAGTGCACAACAAAACTATTTCTGACCAGGCCGAGATCATTGCCAAGTTACAAGCTTAAGTCACACAGCTCAGTTTTGATTAGTATGCCGCTAAAGTTGAGAAAGATGCCATGAGAGCCGATTATTTGGAGCTCCAAAACGCCTTTGAAAGAAAGATTGGGACGCTTGATGCAACCATCCTTAATTTTTATGTTAACTCCTTGTCGCATCAAGAAAGTCTCAACTATCTGGGCCCGAAGTTCCCATGCACTCTTGCTCTGGTATGGGATGAAGTCATGTCCCAGTTTTCTAATAATGGTGACATCTACACCGAGCAGGATTTGCAAGACACCTATCTCAATGACGAATGGAAGAAGGCGTTGCTCGATAATTCTTCAAGTTGAAAAAGAGCAGGAGACCATCGATGCTGCCCTGAAAACCACCGCTGAAGCTTTCAACAAGCCTTTTATTTCTAGCGTAGGCGAATCATCAAAGTAGCCTACGGCCTACCAACAAGTTCGGTACTTGAAACTCTTCCTCAAGTAGTAAAGCCATCGAAAGAGGGCGAAGGTGGTGAGTTTGAGGTCGCTATTCTTGACCATTCCTCTGGTGTAGGTAATGTTCTCACCTCCTCCGAATTTGGATTTTTCAACTTATGCCACAAGAGGAAGAGTGGTTTTTTATCTTATAGGTCTATCAACCTTCCTCATTCACATGCCAGCTTCTTCGACGCTCAGACCTGTCGCTATTTCTACATCTTCCGTGGTTGTTTCCGTTCTTGTTCAAGCTTCCACGCCTGCATCTAGCTCGCAACCGGAGCCAAAGGCTGAAAAGATAGCCGTGCTTCATGGCCTGGACGACCCTTCTATGTCTATGGAAGGCGATATAACAGCGGTAGAGGCCAAGGAGCATGAAACTCTGTCGAAGCAGCTCCAAAAGTTTCAACTCGATCTGGTTGCCGTCAAGAATGAAATATTTAAGCGATTAGGGCCTCAAAGAGCTCCTGCAAGTCATGGAAACGCAAATGGAAAGGAGGCTCTTCTTAGAAGACTGCAGAGGAAGAGGAGGAGACTATCACCGAAGTGTTTTTTGATATCCCTAGCAGTGATAGCACTCCTGAAGCGAGGCAGAAGCCGCTAACATACGGCAGAAAGGGAAGTAGAGGAAAGAAGCATTGAATAGCTTGCCGGAAGACTACTTTGATTTTGGTTCTTTTGGAGTCATTTTGTACAAGTGCAGAATCTGTACTTAGCGTTTTTGCTGTGGAATCTGTGTTTTCTTTTTATTGGCCAATGTTATATGGGTGCCGCCCCCACATTTTGACCCCATGTAAAGAAAATTGTAAGCAATATATTGATATTTTGACTGTACACTTATCTTTATGTTTATACATGTCTTGTGTACTTGTGCTCGCTTTATTTCATACTTTTCTAGTTCTATGATTACAGCTAAAGCCCTTCTTTCGAAGTAAAAAAACTTAGAAATTAACAACGCTTTGGAAATTAATATAACTTACGAATTTTTTGTTAACATAGAAATTAACAAAACTTCGGAAATTAACAGAACTTAGAAATTAATAGCACTTTGGAAATTAGTAGAACTTTAGAACTTCTTTGTTGATTTTTTTTTTAATTTTTTGTTTGGAGTGATAGAACTTGTGAACTTATTATTTTCGCGTGTTTTTGTTCTAATGTCGTGTATGCCCACAGTTCACAAGGCTATTTACTTCAAATAATATTCAAATGACCAGAAACTTAAGGTTTACATAGTTCTTATATCAAACTTGAAATTCAGCTAAGTTGCAGCTTGATTTTCCTTCTTTCGGAAATTTTGCAAATTTAGCATGTAATCCCAGTTTCTGGTCATATTCTAGTAAGTATGCAATTTATGCGTGTTTGAGAGGTGCACATTGCATGGGTTAATTGAGGGCATTTTTAATCATTAAATGTCCATAGTTGAGACTTTTCAGTTGGTTTATAGCATTACAATTTTGTTGGAGCTAAGCTCATTATTTTTTATAGTTGGCGCTGGTTATGAGATGCGCGATTTTTGGTGCTCCTCAACATTGCCTATCTTTGGGCCATATGAGGAGTGTGTTATTTGGTGTTCCCCAGTGCTACCTATCTTCGGGTAGTGCGATTGGTTTAAGCTTTAAGAATCAGTGCGTGATTTTCCTGCTCCTCGGATTTTCCTACCTTCGATTAGTATGAGTAGTTAATGTTTTGGAATTTAATGCGTGGCTAGTGGAGTGCACGGCTTTTCTTTTTCCTCAGTGATGCCTATCTTCGGGTAATATGAGAGGTTATTATTTTAGTGCGTGGCTTATGAGGTGTGCGGCTATTTTTTTTTCCTTGGTGTTGCCTATCTTTATGCAACAAGAGGAGTTACTGTTTTAGTGTGCGGCTTTCGTTTTTCCTCGGTGTTGCCTATCTTCGTGAAACATGAGAGCTATTATTCTAGTATACGACTAATGGGGTGTGTGGCTTTTGTTTTTCCTCAGTTTTGCCTATCTTCTAGCAACATGAGGAGTTGTTATTTTAGTATGCAGCGAGTGGGGTGCACGGGTTTTGTTTTTCCTCAGTGTTGCCTATCTTCGGGCAACTTAAGGAGTTATTATTTTAGTGCGCAGCTTATGTGGTGTGCGACTTTTGGCACTCCTTGGTGTTGCCTATCTTCGGGAAACACAAGAAGTGTTGATTTAAGCCTTCTTGATGTTACCATAGCAATACCGGTTTTTGGAATGCAAAGACTGGATTCGCCAATCTAACGGTTTAAGTCGATTTGCTTCTATCGACCCAACAAGTAATCATTATGAACATGGTTTTGTTGGCTCAAGAAGAAAACTATATTAAGGAAAGCAGGGCAGTTTTTGCCTATGTACAATGCCCCCGACATCTTGGGATGGATTATTTGCTGGAAAATAAAAAATACATAAAATAGCATTCAGACAAAGTAACGACGAAGCGATTCGCTATTCCATGCCCTGGGAACATGAGTTCCGTCGATGGTTGCTAGCTTGAAAGTCCCATCTCTTAGCTTTTGATTAATGACATATGGTCCCTCCCAGTTTAGTCCAAAGGCCCCTAGAATGGGGTAAACTCGCTTGAGCACAAGCTCTCCCACTTTGAAGGTTTGATTGTAAACTTTGGAGTTGAAGTACCGTGCGACCCTTTTTTGGTCAGCGACAGTTCTGAATTCTACTTCTTCTCTTCTTTCGTCAACCAAACATAATGATTCGAGTAGGAGTTATTCGTTTTGTTTTTGATTGAAATTCTGCCTTCGGTGCAAGGGTCTTCTAATTCAACGGAGTCATTGCTTTTGAACCAAATGCTAGCGTGAACGGAGTGTGGCCGGTTGTCGCTTTGCAGGTGGTTCTTAAGCCCATATCGCGAGTGAAAATTCATCAACCTAGTTTCCTTTGGCTTTTCTAGTCTCTTTTTGATTGCGGACTTTATGATCTTGTTAATCACTTCCACCTGCCCGTTTGGTTGTGGATGAGCCACTGCGAAAAGGCTCTTTTCAATTCAGAAGCACTTACAGAAGTCTTTGAACTCGACACTTTCGAATCGGGTTCCATTATCAGTAATAATTTTTTGCGGCACACAAACTTGCAAATGATGTTTTTAGCAGTGAAGTTAATAACTTTCCTTGTAGTTATAGTGGCCAGCGGTTCCGCTTCGACCCATTTTGTGAAATAATCTATGGCAACTATAGCATATTTGTCTCCTCCTTTTGCTATTAGCAGGATGCCAATCAAATCGATCCCCCATATTGCAAACTACCATGGGCTGACCATTTGAGTCAGCTCCATTGAAGGAGTTCTCTTAATTTTGTTGAATCTTTGGCAGTGATCACACCTTCTAGCATGATCTGTGGTGTCGCGATTTATTGTTGGCTAGAAGTACCCATAATGAAGGACTTTCTTTGCAAGGGTCTTCCCCCAGTGTGGTCTTCACATTTGCCTTTATGTACCTCCTTCATGATTCATCATGCTTCATCATCGATCACATACCTAAGGATGGGGGTTGAGAATCCCCTTCAATAGAGTATTCCATCTAGTATCATGAACCGTGGCGCCTTTCAAAGAAGCTTCTTCCGTTGATTCAAGTCAGTTAGAAAGGTTCCTACGAGGAGATAGTTCTTTATCGGTGTCATCCTTGTATCTGGTTCGATGTTGGTTTGGAGAATGCAGTCTACGTCCTTTTCGTCTATGCTTGGGTTGACTAGAATTTGGACTAGGACTAGTCCTAGTGACCGAGCTTCTCCTAAAATTGCCAGTTTAGCCAAATAATCTACCTTAGTGTTTTGCTGCCATGGGATGTGAGTTATGGATTAGTGCTCGATGTTGCTTAGTAGTTCCTGTACTTTGGACAGGTATGGAGCCATATTCTCACCACGAGCCTGATACTCCCCTTTTACTTAACAGACGAACAGTTGTGAGTCGTTGTAAATGTGAATAGCTTTTATTTTGGGCTCCTTCACAACTTTCAATCTGGCGATCAATGCTTCATATTCTACTTCGTTATTTGTGGCGGGGAATTTAAAGCGCAAAGCATAGCTAATGGCCCACCTCTCAAGCATTTCAAGCACTGCTCCTGCACCTAAACAGCAGTTGTTGGATGCACTGTCGACGAAGAGCTTCCATTATGTGTCTTTTTATGACTGAACTTCCTCCTTGTCCCATATAGTAAATCTAGCAATGAAGTCGGCCAACGCTTACCATTAATGGCTTTCCTTGGGTGGTATGTGATATCATATTGACTAAACTCTATATTCCACTTGAGTAATCGCCCAAAAGCTTCAAGCCGGTATAAGACTTGCTTCAAGGGCTGATCGGTCAACACTTCAATTGGATGAGCCTAAAAGTACGGTTGTAACATCTGAGATGCAACCAAGAGGCAATACACTAGCTTTTCCAATTTTAGGTGATTCTTTTCAGCTCCTGTGAATCATTTGCTAATGTAAGAACGGGTCGTTGGATTCCCGCTTCTTCCCGCACGAGAGCCGCGCAAAATGCATGTTGGGAGACTGCTAAGTAAATGAATAGGTCTTCTCCGTCCACTAGCTTTAATAAGATTGGGGAAGCTTCCATGTGTCTTAGCAATTCTTCGAAAGCTGTTTGATAAGCTTCACTCCATTCGAAGTTTTTTTCCCTTCATCAATGCATCGAAGAACAGTATGCACTTGTCTATAGCTTTTGAGATAAATCGGCTCTATGCTGCGACTTTCCATTCAAGCTTTGAAGTGCCTTCTTATTTCTCAGAGCTTGGACTTCTCATAGTGTCGTTATTTGTTCTAGATTTTCTTCGATGCCTCGGGCACATACTATGAACCCCTTGAATTTCCCAGAGGCTACTCCGAAATGAAATTTGAGTGGGTTGAGCTTCATTCCATACTTCCGGAGTATTACGAACATTTCGATGAATTTTCTAAATGGTTAGCAGCTACTCGAGATTTGACCAGCTTTTCATCCACATAAGCTTCCACAGTCTTTCCGATTTGATGTTTGAACATAGTATTTACTAGCCTTTGGTATATTGCCTCGTGGTTAAAAGGCATTACTCTATAGCAGCATAGTCCCAAATCGGTGATGAAGTTGGTATTTTCTTGATCGGCTCATGCATTAAGACCTGGTTGTAGCCCGAGTATGCGTCCATAAATGACAGCAATTCATGCCCCGTCGTTCCATCCACAAGCTAATCGATTCAGGGGAGGGGGAAGCTATCTATTGGACAAGCCTTACTTCGATCCGATAAGTCAAAACAAGTTCACCATTTTCCATTACACTTCTTGACCAAGACTGGGATCGATACCCATTCAGGGTAAGTTTCGTCCCAGATAAAGCCATTAGCCATCAACTTATCAACCTCCTCTCTCGATGCTTTGGACCGTTCAGGGTCTAAGCTGCGTCTTTCTTGCTTTACCGGTGTGAATTTAGGGTCAATATTGAGCGTGTGGCATGCAATTTTGGCTGATACCCAACACTTATCGGAGTTTGTCCAAGAAAATACGTCCAAATTGGCATAGAAGAATTTTGTTAGTTCTAACCGCATCTTGTTTTGAAGCTGCGATCCAATTTTCAAGACCCGCATTGGGTCATCCATACAGGCTGGGACAGATACCGTCAATTCTGCCATGCTCTTCGATCCTCCCCCAAGCTCTTCTTTTTATGATCCAAAGCCTTATCAAATCGACTGTGGTCCCCAAGCCAGGGGCGGCTCTGTAGTTGCTATACGGAGGGTTCACAGATGTGGAGAGTCTTCCCCATATCCTTTCCTTTTTTCTTTCTTCTTGACCTATGAAATTCTGTGTTGTAGCATTCTCGGGTGGTGCTTTGGTCTCCTTTCACAATTCTGACTCCATGTTCTATAGGAAACTTCATTGTAAGGCACCATTGGGCAAAAGCTATTCTAAAGTCGGCTAATGCGGGCTCTCCCAAGAAGGCGTTGTAAGCCTACATTTCATCTACAATCACAAAAGTCGGAATGAGGGCGACCCTTCGCTCACCCTCTCCTGTAGAATATGCTAGTACATGATTTTTGTTTGATGATAATATATATATATATATATATATATATTCATTTAAATGTATTTGTTATTGTACTATTTTATTTTCACATAATTAAATAAATATTTGCTGAATAAAATAAATAAGACAAAGTTTAAATTCAAACAGATATTTTATTCTAACAAATATTTTATTACAATTTTTGAATTGTACAAAATTTGAGCTCTTATTATATATACAACATTTCAAATTACAACATCAATTACATTTTAACTTACATAACTTTCCTCACTACATATCACTTGTTCACTCATATTTGTTTTTCAACTATATTCCAATTTGTATCCAGCATCTGAATAATCTGCAAAATAAACACTGACGCAGTAAAATTGAAAAATAAATATTTTTGCAGTGTATAATAAAATGTGTTCTTGAAATATTATTTTTCCTCAGTTATTTGGGTTGTTCGTCATCATTTATTTTTTGAATTCATCTACATGAACAACTTGTGACATACATAGTGTATCACAGTGCATGCCACAAGGCCATGCACACCGATAAACACTTGATAAAATTGCAGTGACATGTGAGCACAAGGTCAAACCCAATCAAAATCTATGTTCAATTCAAGAGCAATACAAATAAAGTCACGATACGAGCACAAGGTCAACCCCGAGCTAAAGCTAGGTTCAACTCAGGTGCAATACAGAAAAAAATAGAACGGTCAAGTTTTAATGAGCGGAACAAGCACGAACATACTATGATCATACACACATTGAGTTAGTTCAAAACAAGCAATGGACACAACTATTCTGGAGTGAACCAGATTACAAGACTACCAGTGAAATAAAGGCATCATATATATGTGCTCGAAGCAACTAGACTACAATGCACCAGATCAACTAAACCAAATTTCAAGAGTGAATATAGAATAGACCAGATACAAATGGACAAGTGCATAATAATGGAGCAAAAAATATATATGTAATGCACAATATTTCAGTGCATACTTGACTACATAGACCAACTCAATGTACGCTTGTCAAAGAAACCAAAATGCACATGTCAACGGTGGTGGCTTCAAGAACGAACAAAACCTCCAATGGCCAGAATCACAAGTCCGGTGACAACATGAACTGGCTCGAAGAAACATGAAAAACAACATAGATATATATACAAAACCAAGTTGGACATGAAAATTAAAGTACATCAAATCAGACCAGAACCAAAATTCCTACCAGAACCAGAACTCAAGTGAAAATGGATTTGGTATGAAGGCAACTTAGAATGAAGTGGAACTCAAGACAAATATAAAGCAACCTAAACTTCAAATATACATATGTGACAACCAGACTAGACTTCAACTTAGGGATCACATATAACATCAAGCTGAATGGAAAAAAACAGTTCAACTCGAAGTAATACTCAGGAACCAAGTCAAGATACCAACCAGACTGCAACAAATTAGTTGTGAACACATATAAGTGAACACAAAATAGTGATAGTAATCAAGTGCAGGAGAGCATACATATATACATATGCAAACACACATGTATACATATATATAGGCAGTGCACGTGTAACCAGAACTAAGGCCAACCATAGAACAGATTCGAAAGACATGAAACTACATATTTAACACACAAATGTACAACCCAATACAAACACAAATGTATACATGATGGTCATATGCAACCAAACCGAACTCAAGTGAAACTATCGAACCTTTCAATACAAGCAACTGAACGTGGAAGGGATGCAACCTAGACCAGACTACAAAGAGACAAGGCTGATTACATTTGACCCTAACAATATTAGACTCAATCTAACAGGCTATAGAGCCAAATTCAAGTGTAGAAGAATCGCACACACTCATGAAAGCAAGCAGTTGAAGTATTAGGAAAGCAGTTTACACTGTTAGAATAAATACCGCTAGCAGCTCAAACACGTCAAGGAATGTTTTCGAAAATAAATGAACAACATTATTGAATTAGTTAAAAATTCGATTGTTGCCAGCAAAGAATGGAATCACGAAAAAGAACTGAACAAAATCCAAAGCAAATGAAAGCCGTGATAATCAAGCAAAAAATACATTCGAAACTAAAACAGTCAGGATGAATCACATGTTTTCAAGTAAAATCGAACAGCCGAGCTAAAGTAACAGACGAATTCAAAAAAATTATACGAATGATAATTTAGGGAATTAACACTATAAATACCATCAACATGATCGGCAATTAAAATCATCGAATTCAAGCATATCACAAGTGCAATAAACCCAGTCATATCAAGCCCAACTATCCCCAGAATTGACTCGGCTAAAGAAAGAAACCGAAAAGGAGAAGTTTTGCAGCCACTTGGAAACTGATGGAAGCACTAGTAGTGAGAGTGAAAAAGCAGATCTGTGTCTTCGAAGTGATATAATTGACAGTTATGATGATGAACCAAGCGAGGTACCAAAACTTATTCATTCAGAATTACTTATATATTTTCACGAAGTAAAGGGCTATTTTGAAAGACTTAGGGAGAAATACGTTAAAATTGAATCACAAAGAGATAGTTTAATAGAATTTAATAAACAGCTTGATCAATTGGTTAAAAACTATCGAAACAAGAGCTATAAGTGTGACAAGTGCCCATCATTTGAAGAAGAAATTAAAAAATCAAAAATTAAAATTAAATAACTTAAAAATGAAATTATGGTTTTAAAAGAAAGTTAAAATACGAGGAGAGAAAATTCCACTAAAAAATGCACTTAATTATTGAATGAAAATGAATCTCTCAAAACACAAGCCCAACAATTGTCTACAATTTTAGGAAAAATTTCCACAGGAGAAATTTCACAAAATATGCTATTCTGGTAACAAACCATTAATACTGCTAGGCAAGGACTTGGGTATAATCAATCTGAATGTGTTAGAATCGAAATTGATCAAGTCAAATCCGAGTGCACAATTTGTAGAAAAATTGGACACGATCATAACATTTGTTGGTATAAGCCCAAACACAAGAAAACCATATCAATTTAGATTCCTAATGGCACGAACATAAAATCCCTTAAAGTCAAACAAATCTGTGTGCCAAAAGGAGAAAATATAAATAGTCTTGGGTCTACACAAACATATCTTTCAAAATCTTTTGCCACTAAAAACCATGGACGTATCAAAAAAAATAGGCCACAAAAATCTTTTCTCGTGTAAGTGTGATGGTAGGCTAATGAACAACAACAGTGTTACGTAGACTCTGGCTGTTCCAGGCACACGACGGACAACAAATAAAAGTTCTTTAGCATACTACAAAGGTGGAGAATCATAATAAGTTATAACGAAAAAATATCGTAAAGGTAAAATAGGTAATGGTATATTTATGTTGAACGATTTATTAAATGTAAAAATCTACACCATAATCTAATTTAAATCAGCTAGTTATGCGATAGTGAATGTTGATTATGATTTTGATTTTTGCAAAATTGTTGGCCAATTATCTTTTTATTCCGAGAACACTATAAGTATCTCTAGAGCCTTTGAACTAGATCATATAGATTTGTGACTAATGATGGTGTTTTATTGATTGATGATTACTTATGATACATATGGATATGTTTGTTTACTCTAGACCTGACATTATGTTTACTGCTTGTTTATTTACACGGTTTCAATTCAAAAGAATTTCATTTAAAAGATGTAAAATGATATTAAGGTATTTGTTGCAGACTCCACGATCTGGTCTATGACGTCTAACTGATGATAATCTTGAGTTAAAGGGAAATTCGGATGCAGATTGCATTGGTAATCTAGTTGATAGAAAAATTACTAGAGGAACGTGTTTTATATAAAGAAATTCATTAGTTGCATCACATTTTCAAAGAAAATATATGCATTTTTCCCATTTCAACCGATTTAAAATTAGTAGACAATTTTCTTTTAAAACTTCTTCCAGAAAATAGTTTTTGTTGACCTTGTTTCAGATTAGTCATTTTAGAAAATTTAATTTATAATTATTTTTGAATTTGATCTTAAATGACAATATTAACTAATCTGACTCCCTACTGATTATCGAAAAGATAAATAGTGATGGAAAAGTGATAAGTGTCGATATTAATCATATATTATGCCCTGAGAAAGCATGTCTAGTAAATTTCTTTAAAAGTTCTAGACAAATTTACAATAACTTTTGATTGGTAAAAATTCCATGACCATCTCTATTTCTATCATATTTCCAACGACTGTGACTCATCAAAATCCAATATAGTATGTCAATATGTGGGATTTTTAACAGGAAATTGTTCATTTTTATTTCATTTTTTAATAAAAACGTCCAAAGTATTCACTCTCATTTAAAAGTCCTCATAGTTACGCATGGGTAAATTACTTGGAATATTTATATATGTGCTTTCATGCTTATTTAAAAGTCCTCACAGTTATGCTTGTATGGAACACATATCAAAATTGATTATCAAATAGACAAGTTGATTCTAATCCCATTTAAAAGTCCTCACGATTATGCATGGTTGGAAGATGCTTGAAATTCATTTTTTTAAATTTGGAATACTGCTAATCTCATTTAAAAGTCCTAACGGTTATGCATGGTTAGTAGATGATCAAATTCCTGATATAAATATACCACAAATAGACACAACTATATGGTTTTATATGCCGATATCACCCCTACACTCTAAAGTGGAATATGCGTCTAACAAAAATTTTATGATTTCTGTTTGATTTTTTATTAAAATTTAATATTTATACTCGATTGAGTATTTATGTTGTATTAATGTCTATCACTTTATTGCTACTTTTCTAATACTATTACTCTTTTGCTGATAACAAAAGGGGGAAAGAAAAGTTAAGATATTGGCAAATAAAGGTCAAATATTTTATGTTTTATTTGCATATTTCCCATATAGATTAATTTGCATATTTTTATTTATTTTCATGCATATATGAAGGGTGAGCATTATTGTAGAAAGGGAGCATTCAAATAGGGGGAGCAAGTAGAGTCCATTAATGATCAAATACATTTAATAAATTCCAAATCTTAAATATATGTCTGTTATCATCAAAAGGTGGAGATTGTAGAATATGCTAGTATATGATTTTTGTTTGATGATAGTAAACCTATATATATTCATTTAAATGTTTTTTTATTATACTATTTTATTTTCACATAATTAAATAAATATTTGCTGAATAAAATAAATAACACATAATTTATATTCAAACAGATATTCAAACAAATTTTTATTACAACTTTTTAATAGTACAAAATTTGAGCTCTCGCTGTATATATAACATTTCAGATTACAAATTCAATTACATTTCAATTTACATTACTTTCCTCACTACATATCACTCCTTCACGCATATTTGTTCTTCAACTGTGTTCTAATTTGTATCCCGCATCTGAATTATCTGCAAAATGAACACCGACGCAGTAAAATTGAAAAAGAAATATTTTTGCAGTGTGAAATAAAATTTGTTTTTGAAAATGTTATTTTTCCTTAGTTATTTTGGTTGTTCCTCATCTTCATTTTTTGAATTCATCTACACGAACAACTTGAGACATACACAGCGTATCATTGTACGTGCCACAAGGCCGTGCACACCGATATACACCTGATAAAACTACAGGGACAAGTGAGCACAAGGTCAAACCCAATCGAAAGCTTAGTTCAACTCAAGTGCATTACAAATAAAGTCAAGATATGAGCATAAGGTCAACCCTGAGCCAAAGCTAGGCTCGATTAAGGTGCAATACAAAAAAATAGAATGGTCAAATTTTATTGACTGGAACAAGCTCAAACACACTATGATCACACACACACCCCAAACCATTTCAAAACATGCAATGGACAAAACTGTTTTGGAGTGAACCAGATTACAAGACCACCAGTGAAACAAAGGCATATATATGTACTCGAAGCAACCGGACTACAATGCACCAAATTAACTAAACCAGTTTTCAAGTGTGAACACAGAATATGCCAGATACAAATGGTCAAATGCATAACAATGGAGCAACAAATATATATGCTAAGCACATCATTTCAGTGCAGACATGACTGCACAGACCAACTCAATGTACACTTGAACCCAGACTGGTTAGAGAAACAAAAATGCACATGTCAACAGTGGTGACTAACAAAACCTCAAATGGCCAGACTCACAAGTCCAGTGACAACATGAACTTGCTCGAAGCAACATGATAAACAACATATACATATATGCAACCAAGTTGGACATGAAAATTAAAGTATATCAAATTAGACCAGAATCACAACTCCAACCAAAACTAGACCTCATGTGACAATGAATTTGGTGTGAAGGCAACTCAGACTGAAGTGGAACTCAAGATAAATATAAAGAAACCTGAACTTCAAATATACATATGTTACAACCAGACTAGACTTCAACCCAAGGATCACATATAATATCAAACTAAATGAAACAGAACAATTCAACTCGAAGCAATACTTAGGAACCAAATCAACATACTAACCAGACTGCAACAAAACAATTGTGACCACATATAAGTGAACACAAAACAGTGACAGTAATTAAGTGCAAGCAAGCATACATATATACATATGCAAACACACATGCATATATATATATATATATATATATATAGGCAGTGCACATGTAACCAGAACCAAGGCCAACCGTAGAACAGTTTCCAAAGACATGAAACCACACATTCAACACACAAATGTATAACCCGGTACAAACACAAATGTACACATGAAGATCATATGCGAACCAAACCAGACTCAAGCGAAACTATCCAACCAGTCAGTACAAGCAAGTGAACATGGAAGGGATGCAACATAGACCAGACTACAAAGAGACAAAGCTACTTACATTTTGACCCTGACAATATTAGGCCCAGTGTAACAGGCTATAGAAACAAATTCAAGTGCAGAAGAATCACGCATACTCATGAAAGCAGGCAGTCGAAGTAACAAGAAAGCAGTTTACATAGTTACAATAAATACCAGTAGCAGCTCAAACACATCAAGAAATGGTTTCGAAAACAAATGAACAACATCATTGAATTAGTCAAAAATTCGATCATTGCCAGCAAAGAATGGAATCATAGAAAAGAATGGAACAAAATCCAAAGAAAACACAAGCCGTGATAATGAAGCAAAAAAATTTGAAATTGAACCAGTTAGGATGAATCACATGTATCCAAGTAAAATCGAACAGTCGAGCTAAAGTAACAGACGAATTCAAAAGATATATTCGAATGATAATTTAGGGAATTAAACCATATAAATGCCATCAACATCATCGACAATTAAAATCATCGAGTTCAAGCATATCAACGAGAATAACAAAGGAAATAACATACTAAATTTATTCAAATTGAACTCGACAAATTGAAGCAGCCGAGTGAAGTCAAAGAAAGATGATCGATTGACAAAGCAATCAACTTGAACAAATCTACTCAATCGATCAACTGGAATCGCGGCGTTTCAATTCCCAGATCCCTAAATTTTCAGCAAGAAAGAGGAACGAACGAGGTAGCCATTTTCACAACGCAAAAGATATGGGCCGAAGAAATAAATAGAGAAAAGGGGTACAATTTTTTTATCACTACGTTCTTTTCTTTTGGGCCGGCATGTAATTGCATTTGGGTTTTAAATTTTAAAATTAGGGTTTTACCGTGTTGAGTTTTTTATTTATTTTATAATTTAATTTTGTAAAATTCTAGTCGTGTGACTAGGCGACGAACTACGGTGATGTAGTTCAAAAATTCGTAACTCAGTGCATGAGTTGTTGTAGGGTTTTGAAAGTAGAGTTAGGTTAGTCGATAGCAGATGTCGCAAGTTTACGTGTGTAAGCGTCCGACTATTTAGTTTCTAGTAGAAACCTTAGGGGCAACACGTAGACAGGGTTTTACCGAAGCTGGGTAAATCTATGTTGTTCCATTTCTACTTTTTTCATTTTGCTATTATCTATGCTGCAATTATTTTATATATTTCTGCATTTTAATTTTTATAATTATTACTATCACCCTATTCACCCCTCATTAGGACAAAATCGATCCTACATCTCCAAACTCCACATGTAGGACAATCGTTCCCACCGATTGTTTAGGTTTATCTGTAAACCCCTGAATCTTTGTTTGGAACATGGATATGCTGTGCATGCCAACTTCATTTGATCGAAAGTACATTTGAATACTATGTTAATAGAGCTGCTACTGTCAACCAACACCCGCTAAACAGCAGCAGGTTCAATCCCTACCGTTACCACCATTTGATCAAGAGTGGAAGCTTCGACCCCTTCAGTGTCCAGATTTCAGAACACAAAATCATCATTTAAAACCCTTTGTATCTTGGCTGGAGTTTTGTCTTCTACAGCTAAACATGATTCTTTTGGAGCATGCTTAAACGAACTCCATATCACTCCATTTCTCCCCAACTTCTTTGCGTGGGATATGGTCCTCCGGATATTGTTCCGATAACAAGCCTTTGGTCAGTTCGTTTTGACCCTTCTTCGCTGGTTCCAGCTTGATTCCTTTGTTCTCTTAGTTGCCAAGGAATTGCATATTGATTTGGGTTTTGTGGCTGTCTTACCTACTACAGGAGTTTGTTATTCTGGATCAGTTTCTTAATGATATTCTTAGGTGGCAGCATTCGTTCGTATTGTGGTTGTGTGTCTCATGGAAGTTGCATAATTTCCCTAAGCATTTTTGTTGCTCAGTTGCCTTCTTTCTAGGTGGCTTTCTACATTCCTCGGTCCTTTGAATTGCAAGAAAAATGTTTTTCAGTGTGTCGCTTGGGGGAGCATAGCCTTCGGGCCTAAAACCTTGGAGCTTTTTATTGCTGCCATTATCATTCTTTTTGTTGGAGTTTTGACCCTTTCTCTTTGAATTCCGTCTTTCCTGATGGTTCCTTCACCAGTCCGAGAAGTGTGCGCATTCTGATTCATTGCGACATCGCTTTGCCCGACCATCGTCGGTTGGCATTGGTAGACTTCCTTTCCAACTCTTGCGCTTCTTCCAACCTTAGGCACCGACTTGCTTTACGATTGAAATCTTTCCTGTTGGTAGGTTGCTTCATCTTAATCAATTTTCGAATTCAGTTTCCAGGTGAATGGCACGGACTAATGTCATAAAAACCATGTCTTCATTGGGATTGCTTACTTCTATCACCGTGGTGTTAAACCTGTTCATGAAAGATTTAAGTGATTCATTATACCCTCAGAACAATCCGTATATGGACATGATGTCTTTTGGCTGCACAGTATAGAGCCTGAACTAGTCAAGTAACCTTGTCGCTAGTTTGTCAAAAGTAGAGATAGATCTCGGTGGAAGCGTAGTGAACCACATTGACACAACTCCCTCGAGAAAGATAGTAAAGCACCTGCATCGAATAGCTTTGGAGGAATTAGCTCCGTCCATGTACCAACTATATTTGTACAAGTGGGGTTTCAGGCCCTTTGTCCCATCATAGGATGGAATAGTTGGCATTGTGAATTTTTCTAGATATCTCTCATTCAAGATTTCATTGATTAAGGGAGTTTGACTTGGCGGAGATCCCCAATCATCATCTCTTCTATCTTTACTCTCCTCCATTAATCATTTAATCATGTCCGCTATGTATGCCTCTGATGTTTGGTAGTCCTGAGGACAGCAATCAGTCGCTACGCCAAGTGTTTGACTTTGCAAACGGTCTTGGTGAGTGCTGGGCCTAGGCTTTCCTGGCTTCGGGAGAGCCACTCCTACAAGGTCTCGTTGGCTTGTGGTTAGTCTAACTGAAGTAGTTTGGGTATTCTTTTTACTTACATTTTTTCCACTTTGTCTTCTTGCTCTCCATCCTTTAAGTCAAAAAGATCCATAGCCATGTCTTCTACGAGGGTCTTTGCCTTTTTACTTAAATTTAGAATAGATTGCCATGTGGCGAATGGAGTGCTTTCATTTCCGTCTACATTAAGTCTTGTTGTCACTCTTTTTTTGGCTGTATTCTGCTTCTTCTATATAGACTAGAAATGGAGGAATTCTCTTATTCCACTAGAGCCATGGGTTCGGGCATGGTCCTTGAAGTGGGATTTGACTGTAGGGTTAGGGGAGAATTAATCTTATCCAATAGAGCCTTTTGGATACTTTCCATTTTTGGGTTGATCTCATCAACCGATTAATTTAACTTGCCCTTAGTAACAACTTCATGCTGACTTGAGGAGGCTGGCACATGATCCCTGAGTTAGCGCCATTTACTTTAGCTTATTGGAGATTAACCTCTTCTCTAGCTACTACTGCCCCTATGGATCTTCCAGAGGTAGTTCTTCTTCTTCCGGGGGCCATTGATTCCAAATAGTGGATTCTTCAAGCAAAGATTAAGGATCTAACTTCTGGACCTATGAAGACTAAGGATCTAACTTCTGGACCTATGAGATCGAAAGTAGATAGCTTGATCAGGATCCTGAGTTGGATCTCTCAATGAAAGCACCAAAATGTTGACCCAAAAAATTGATCAACACCCTGATTTGAGTTTGAAAGCACCAGCTCTGTTCTGACAAGGAAATATCAAAGATTACGGATATAGAAAAAGAACAGTAAAAAACGAAGATACAGAATTTTTAAAGTGGCTCGGCTGTTGATGAAGCCCATGTCCACTTTATAGTTTTATTACAGACTTATTGTTGTTACAAGTATTGTTTGATTACAAAGCTTTTGATTATCCTTAGCTAGATTGAATCCACAAAATTGGAATCCACTCGAGAATCATAGTGTATCCCTTTGGAGACTGTTGTGAGGGAGGTAGATAGTGAAGAATATTTCCAGCAGAGCTTCAGCAATCATTTTGGAGAAGATCCTGCTTATGTCGCAGGTAGGATGGTATTTATAGGGATCAAAGAGCTTCTATGTTGGGCCACTTCATCAACTTCTAATAGATGGATGCATAACGACCTAAAGGATTTAGCTTACGATCCAAGCCAAACCATGGGTCGCTAGCGACCTATGGTCTATGGGTCGCTTGCGACCCATAGAGTTGGCTCATACACGATCTGATTACTTGGTTCCCTAGCTATGGCATTACTTAGTTGACTCGTTGAAGGCTCTTATAGGAGTATGGGTCGCTAGCGATCCATGGTGTATGGTCGCTAGTGAACATACACTAAGCATATTTTTTAACATACTTCTTCCTTCCTTCTCTTCTTCCATGATGTAGAGCGACATTCCACTTTACATGGATTGCTAGTGATCAATAGGGCATGGATCGCTGGCGATCCAAGCACGTAGAAGTTTTCTGGAGTTTGAGATGTTTCTGTGGTCTTGTATCGTCGTTTCTTGCATAGTCTCGTTGCACGTTGTTCCGTTTTAATGGTAGTTCACTAGCTGTTTGCACTCAACTGCTAATTAGGCTGAAAGAATGCTGGTCTCTTGATTTAGTCAATCTCAATTGTTGTCTCGGTAATATTGCTTGGCTTTCGTTGACTCCTTGCCATTGTCTCTCTGGTTAAGGTATGTTCTAAACCAATCTGATGTCGCGGGATTATTCTGTTTCCTGTTGGATCCTACTGGGTTGAAAACCTAGATAACAGTGAAATTCCTAATTTTTGGCATTACTATTTATTTATAAATTTCTTTTTAATTAATTATCGTTAAATCTAAGAGGTGTTACAAGGGCCTGGGCGTGGCCTAGGCAGTTAGGGATGAACCCATGCACGTATTAACATGACTTGTTCAGGCCAGGCTCGGACCGAAACCCGTACCATTGATAAGCCTAGTTGTAACCCTTTCTTTACCGACGTGTTCAAAATCATCAGTAAGGATTCATGCGATGCAGCTTGAAATACTGGAAAAGTAAGCTTAATTAAACTAAACTATAGATATCTAGTAAATAGATTTTAGTTTGTAAATATACTTCCATGTCTTTACTGTCGTCCAAATTTTTCCACAAGTAAGATATTTATCTAAAAATAATTGACCTTTTATCTTCTTTTTAGACTAGATATTGTAATATTACCGTCTTTCTCTATTATATTCCATTACCGCTTCATGTCTATTGCTTTTTCGCTATGCGGTTTGAGATTTTTTTTCTTTCCATATGTGATAGATTGTTATGGCCAGTAGAATCTGTTTATGATCTATTTCCAATGTTTTAGATTTAAACATTGTATTGATTGTTGTAATTTCATCTTTGATGCATCTACACTGCTATAATGTAATTAATCATGCTTTTTTCTTTAATTTTTCTCCATAAATTATTGGAATATCTGCAATTAAAAAAATAGTCATTAGATTTATGTTCAGAATTGCATAGTTGGCAATTGGGTTTTCAATACTAGTTACTTAATGATTTTTTTGCTTAGTGAGAAGATAATATTAGATTGCAATACATGAATAGTAAGATATTTTAGGACACTTTGATTTGATGCGTGTGAACCACTTTACTTCTGGTTGATTACCCTTAATTTGATTCTAAACTTTTCTAGTGGAAAAGTTTACTTTTTTGCTTAATAGCCATTCTCATCTCTCTTGTTCAAGCTATTGATTGATTGTCAAATGTTTGATGCTTTTTTGTAATTTTTTATGGCTAAATGTAATTCAAGATATCGTAATTTTTTGATTTTTGAAACTTTAGCATTAACATTTCCATCTATAATTAAATTATCTATGTTTTTCTACTAATGGTTGACATTTAGATAGGGGTCAAAGAAAAAACTAGAAAATTTTCCATTTTAAAAACTCTTTAAAAAATAATCTCAAATTCCCTGAAATTTAATAAATGTTTCCAAGCACTTGAATGTGAATTATTTGGTTTCATATTCCAAAAATTATCATGGTTGAAATTTTTTTATTTGGTCCATTTTTGTTATAAGGAGTCCTTGCTAATAATCTCCAAAATATTTATTATGGAAAATACCATTAATATCCTTAACATTTCTAGGAACCATGCTCCCATCTTTTATGATTTTACAGACATTGCTCTAGTATACTTTGGGAAAATTTTCTTTATAAACGAAGTCATTACGAATTTTTTCTTCTATTTTGCTAATTAATGCATTTGGTAATTGATGAGTTTACATCCAATATGCAATTATGGCATATACAACTGTGTGGAGAATTCAACTCTTCTAGAAATAGAAAGAAGTTTAACAGACCATGAATTTGTTATATCTATTAAAATTGCAAATTTTGAATCTTTTATTTGATTGGCAGATAGGCATAGTCCTAAATATTTAATTGGTAATAGCTTCTCCCAAATTTGTAAATATTATATTACTTCTGTCTTCTTCTTTACATTGCCTATTGAAATAAACTTTACTTATACATTCATTAATTTTCAACCCAACAAATTTGTCCACTTTTTCAAAAAACATTTCTAAAGAAGCTACATTTTTTTATTTGCTTTAGTAAATACCATCAAGTCATCATCATATATTATTTGTCATGCTTGGCTACTATACTTATTCATTATATATTCCTTTTTAGTATATTCTATTTCCATGTAGATTGACAAAAGTCCATGGTAATGGTAAAGAGATAAGGGAATAAGCAGTCCCTATGCCAAACGCCCCTTTTGGTATATATAAATCCCTTAGTTTTTCTTGAACGAGTCTAGAAAATGTTGGAGTTTTCATGCATTAACAAATAAGCATAAAAATTTTAGTAGAAAATCCTATATCTTCCATCATTTTAATCATAAAATTTCTATTGATTTTAACATATGCCTTTTTTATTTCTATCTTCATACATAGCCGATTTCATTTTGATGTGTTAAAGATTCTAATCATGTCATGGGCTAAAAGAGAATTTTATGAACGAGTCTTCCTGCAATGTTTGCACTTTGATTTTCAAAAATTTTAAAAGATAAAAATTGTTTTAGACTGCTGTTCAAAACAATTTTAATTATCTTATACATAAAATTACAATATGAGATAGGCGTATAACCACTAGTCTAATTGGGTTTTCTAAGAATCGGTGTAACAAAAGTATGATCTTATTTTTTAAGTGTTCTTCCAACATCCATATATTTGTCTACTATGTTCGTAATTTTATCTTTTAAACTTTTCCAATGTGTTTAAAGAACTTAGTATTAAAACTATATAGGTGGACATTTATTCTCATTAAAACTAAAAACAATATTATTTTTTTATTTCATAAATGTTTACTAGAGCTAGAAGAATTTCAATTATATTAAATTTTAATATATTTTTGCAAATAATTTCAGGAATTGCACTATTAACTACTTATAAATTACAAAAAATTTCAAATGGTTGGTGGAATTATTTGCAATGGTATCAAAGTCATTAATATATATATATATATATATATATATATATATATATTATCTTTATTATCAATATGATCGATATTATCGATATTCCTTCTACAAGGTATTTAGTGTGAAAAAATTTAGTTGAATCATCTCCTCTTGTAAGCGAGTCAACTTTAGCCTTTTTTTAGAGGCTTTGCTTACATTTGCAATGCTTTTGAATTATATTTTCAAAAAAATTATATTTATTTTTATTATTAGGCAAGCTATTAAAAATATTTTGCAGTTTTGTTCTTTCTTCTCTGAGTTTATTAACATCGTATAATTCCTTTTCTTTGATTTTATACCATTCCTTTAGTTGATGTTTTGTATCTCTAAGAAACATACAGAATATGATTTATTGTGTACCATAGCAACAAAAAGTTTTCGCATTTCTTAAAAATATCATTGTACCCCTTTTTTAAAGTCCACCGATTTCTAAATCTAAATAGTCAATTTGTGTTGAACTTTTTATTATGTGAAGTTAATTTAACAATAATTGAGTTACGATCACTAGTCTTTTGCCTAGTAGTAAAAAAACACATAGAAAGTGATCAATAATTTTTTATTAACGGAAACTCTATCTAATTTGCACTGTATGCTTATAAATTCACCTTATCTCCAGGAGAATTTATTTCCACTTAAATTAGGTTTTGTTAATCTAGTTTTAATCATAAAATTATTTACTTTATCTTGTTTTTTACATGGAATAGGAATATCCTCACTCTTATCATTAGTACATAGTACAGTGTTGAAATCCCCTATGATAGCCCATGGGATATTATTGAAATTTAACTTGATTAATTTTGGCCATTAAACATCTCCTGTGCTTTCAAAAATGCTAGCATAAACAGCAGTGGTTTAATTACCAGTCCACTGATAGTTTGAAAAATATGGCTTATCAATTGAACAATATTATTAGCATCACTCGATTTCTAAATACTTGAATTCCACAAGACCATTACTGGACCTTTACTACCATCGTAGCTATTGTTTATAACTTACTAACCACGAGACGGTAAATGAAAATAGTTGGCAAAGTTATAGTTACCTAATTCAATTTCTAATAAAGTGAAAATTGATTATTGTAAAAATCTAAAGTATGTATGACATCAAGTTGTTTTGATGGTGAGTTTATCCCTTTTATATTCCATGATATAATAGACATTAATAAGAAGAAGATAAGGATTTATTAATCATATATGCCCCCTTTGACAGTTTATTTCTCTTATATGATGTTGTTTTCTTAGTTTTAAGGCATTTGGTTAAATTTTCCCAATTGAGGTTGCTACAAACATTCCTCTGCTTGAATTCTTTGGTGGTCTTCTCTCTCTCTTTGGCATCTTCATTTTATCTACAGTTTGTGATGATGGAGCGCTTGCTAATCCATATATGGGGGTACACTCACGTGGATGATGTCTTCAACAAAATTCTCCTCGGGTATCGCAACATTACCTGGATAAGGCCCTTCACATGTTTCTGTTGGAGCATTTTCAGTAATGAAGCCGATCTTATACATATTCTATAAACATATTATTTGGTCTATAATTAACCAAAAATTTGTAGCTTGGGGGACTACAGCTTCTTTGACCATTGTATTTTTTATTTCTTGGTTCTTTGTGCTCTACTTTTGATGATTTTTAACAATGATGCATATTTGTTGTAAACTACCTTTTTGGCCATGAGATGATCTAAGTGATCACTGGCTGAGTAGTACATGAGGATTTTGGATTTTGTTGTAATCTACCATCACTTTAGCTTTAGATGCCTTGTAATTTCCCAAATTACAAACATTAATGCTTTTCATAGTGCAGGTTGCTCATCTTAACGACTGCATTGTTTTTTTATACGATAACTCATGTGCTGATAATCCATACTCATTACTAATTCTTGATCATTTTGCATTATAACCATTTCTTGAAATTTTGTTGCATCTGCAACATTTACATTATTGGTTTCATAAAGTGTATCTTGAGACATGAAGCTAAATGCTAAAGATGCTGCAGTCATCTGTAGTATTAACTTCTAGTGAAAAATATGATAATGTCAATGGTATCCACAATATTAAAAGCACATGAATAAGAAATAAAATCAACTTGGATTTCAAAACAGCTTTTCTGATTACACTTCAACAAATATTTCATACTCCATTACATAATCCTGAAATGATTCCTAGTTTTGATCAAATATAATTATTATAAGTACACTAAGAGCAACATATGAAGATGCCCCCTTAGATGATCAGAGTGCTAGATAAATAGAAAAAAACATTCATATAAACACCATAATAGAAATACTACTAAATAACTCCTACGTAGCTAGCTTTGCCACCTGCATGACTTTGGATGCTTATTCATCCAACCTACTAAACCTAAAAATTCCTTCACTCTTAGTCTAGTCAAATTAGATTTTGAGCACCCGAGAATCAAAGGGAAAAAAATAAACTTCGATTCAAACTTAAATCTGGGTGTGAATAATGCTATTACATCTCAGTTTTCTAATATTAAATGAGACCACGCCGCTTAGTGGAATGGGTTTCTCCTTACTAATATCCTTTTTGAAATCATATCTTTTGCAAATCAAAATCCTGCAATCAAACTAATTATAACAACAATAGCAATAACATACATATATATAAATCGGGTGATCAATGGACTATCTGTCTGAACATTATAGTTCTATCTGGCTAACTACTAACCACCGGTTGACTCAGGCCTTCTAGACATAATTTTAGTCTTACTATTAACAAAGCCCTACACAATGGAATTTTGGACTTCTATTATCTAGGGGCTACTAGCTAAAGTATAGGGCACGACCACACATTAGTCCCATCTGGTTTTCTAATATCTGAGTCATATACTTAGGGCTAATCACCTTATTCAATTCCTTGAAAACATTTCTTTCAAATTGATTTAACCCTTTTAAATCATCCTTAAACAAGAAAATATACTCTTTGTTTTACTTAAAATTTTTATGCCATAATATGTAATTTGTACAAAACAATGTTGACGAAAATGTAAAATCAATAAGGTTATCTATCCGTTAGAAAAAAGATAAATACTTTAACCTTAAAAACATTAGGCTGAAAGGCCAAAAACTTCCTTTCGAATGCATTGGAAATAGACCTTTCGAAATCGTTACTTAAAATCTTAGACATCCTCTTTTGAGACCATTAACATATCTTTTGAAATGCTTGAAAACATTCCTTTCAAAAAACTTTAAAAACATATCTTTCGAAAGCATTGGTCTGAAACCTACCTTCTACACTCATTGGTCTAAGGTAAAAGCATTGGTGCAGAAGCTAAGGTATCGAAGGGGTTCAAAGCGGCAAGCCTTTTGAGACACTCTTTTAACAAAGGCAGGACTAAAAGTTCAAAAGCTTTGAAAGACAACTTTACCCCATTCGAATGCATTGCTTCGACACCATCTTACCTTCCACCTATCTCCAACAAGCTATATACCAATGAATTGATACCATGTGTGTTAGTTTCGAATGGACATGGAAGGTCTACAATTGGGAGTATGGTGATGGAAGCTAGCATATGGAAGTGGCAGAAAGGTAAAATATTGCAAAACTGATTTTATGCTATATATAGTAACACATTTTTCACCTAAATTTTACTATTTGTCAACACGTGATTGGTTGACAATTGCTTTACCAATTTCTTTATTAAATTTAGTACCACAAGTCATAAATTTAAATATTAAACAATTTACAATTTAACCCGTTTTAATTGGGTAAATAAGTCCTCCTTAATAAAATGTATAAAACAATTATATCCTCTAATTTAAGTAATTTATTAACCATAGTAAAACACTTAGAAAATATTTCCAAAATTCAAAATAATCCATATTAAATATGTTTTCTAACATATATAAATTTCAGACCTGAAAACATTATTTAATTGCCTTAAATAATCGAAAGTAACTATTTTCTCCCGTTGAAAATTCATAATAAATCCATAATTACTTAGAATATTACGAAACTTGAAACCCACTTCTAAAATAATATTTTTGGCCATATATCAAAGGTGAAACTCATTTGGAAGTCATATGATAGGTTTTCTAATTTAAACATGTCATAAAATTCTTATTAAATCTCTATAAATTATCAACTTAGACCATATATCATTTAATCACTCTAACATTGCATATACTTGCAAATAAATGAATTTATCTTTTAAAATTGAAATCATTGTCAAAACATGAGATTGTAGATATTATTCACCTTGGCTTTATTTAAGAAGGCTAAGATTTGCCCTTATATTAATTTCTTTAAGCTTTCTACTTAAATCCTAGCTTATCTTTGCTTTAAATCTTCTTAACGGTGGTCAGCCTGAGCTTAGTATTATTTTCGTTTAGTTTGTGGATGTAGAATGAATAGGGAAGTGGAAAGAATGGAAGGGTTTAGGGTATAGGAATAACAACTATTCCTATTTTACCCTCATCATGTTCCTCCTTCTTAATTATGTTTAGTTTCCCTTTTGTTAACACATTCATTAAGGCATGGCTGCTCCTTAATTTACAAATCTCAATCCCTTAACTATACATTTTTTTATTTATTTTACCCAATTAAATTTTCTAAATAATTTTAACTATACAATCATTACAGACTCCTTTCCTTAAAGAATTTCATCCATGAAATTTCGATAACGTACGCACAACAGTCAAACATAAAGGTAAACATACCATCAAATAAGTAAGGATAAGTGCCCCTAATACTTCACTCATTTTCCCAAGTACAACCTCTCTCATCATCACTCCACTGCATTTTGACTAATCTGACTATCTTGTTCCTTAGTCTCTTCTCATCTTTCGTAACTATATGAACTAGTTTCCTAACTAGTCATATCTGATTCCACTACTAAATCTTCTAACACAGTCGGAGTAATAGTAGTCTCTGGATCTCGAATACACTTCCTTAGATGAGAAATATGGAAATCATTATGGACTCCAACCAAACTATTCAGTAACTCTACCAAATGTGTGAGTTCCCTGATCCTTTCTATATTAGGAAATGTTCCAACAAATCTTGGTGTCAATTTTCTTGACTTTCCAAATCTAATCACACCTTTCGTAGGTGTAATTTTACAAAAACATGATCTCCAACTGAGAACTAGGTCTTTCCATCTCGTATCAGCATAACTCCTCTACCTAGACCGAGCTTCCTTTATTCTAGCTTGAATTAAATCAATTGTTTCTACAGCTTCTTTAACCAAATCCAAACCAAGAACTAATCTATCCCCGGTCTCTAACAAAAAAATGGAGATTTGCATAGCCTTCCAAACAAAGCTTCAAATGATGCCATCCTTGATCTAGCCTGATAACTATTGTTATACAAAAACTCGACTAAGTATAGATGATCTTCGTATGATCCTTCGAAATCTTGCATACAAGCTCATAACAAATCCTCTAAGACTTTATTAACTCTCTCTGTTTGTCCATCTATCTACGGATGGTAAATGTACTCATCTTTAACTTGGTACCTAAAGTATCCTGCAGACTCCTTCGAAACTCACTAGTGAATTACAAATCTCTACAAATTACTATACTACAAGGAATTCCATGCACTCTAACTATGTTCCTCATGAATAACTTAGCTAGATCTGGTGCTTTCATGGTCGACTTAATGGGTATAAAGTGTGCACTCTTGTCAATCTATCCACTATAAGCCAAATACTCTTATTTCCTTTATCCGACCTTGGCAATCCGCCTATGAAATCCATTGAGGTAGAATCCAATTTCCAGACTGGAACATCCAAAGGATGAAGTAACCCACTTGGTTTCTAATGCTCGGCCTTTACCTGTTGACAGTTCAAGCATTGCTTCACCCATAGGCCTACATTCCTCTTCATACCTTCCCAGAAGAAATTCCTTTTCATATCCTGATACATTTTAGTTCCTCTCGGATGAATAGTGAACTTCGAACGATGTCATTCTCTAAGAACTTCCTTCCTAATGTTTTCCACACTCGAAATATATTTTTGTCCTTTCTTCCTCAACCACCCACTCTGGTCAAGATTGAAACCTTTCAAGTCATCGCTTTCTGTTCCATTCCTTAATCTTCTGATTCGCTCGGCTAATAATGGATCTTCTTCTTCTTTAGTAGCAATCCTTTCGATTGTCATCTCTCAAACTTCTAATCATGTTAACATGGACTTTTTTGACTAGAAATAGCCTCATATCTCCATTGTACTCTGCATGTAGTCAATGCTTCTAAATCTTTCCAACTCGGCTATCATTGCTAGTATTACAATCTGATGTTTCGTACTAAGTTCGTCTGCTACCTTATTTTCTTTTCCTAGTGTGTACTCAATATCAAAGTCATATGAAGCTAAGAACGCCAACCATCTCCGCCTTTCCATATTCAACTCCTTTTGAGAGAAGAAATATCTTAATGACTTATGATCCGTAAACAGCTTGAATCTTTCTATCAAAATGTAACGTCTCCACACCTTCAATGCGAAAATTACTGCAGCTAATTCCAAATAATGAGTTTGACATCTAACTTCATGCGGTATGAGCAATTGAGAATCAAAGGCAGTTGCTTTACACCTCTATGTCAGAACAACTCCTAATCATGTTCACATACATCTGTATAAATAACTAAATCTCGATTCCCCTTTGGAGCAACTAACAAGGGTGTATTAGTCAACAAATGTTTCAGTTTCTAGAATGCCTCCTCACACTTATCATTCCAAACAAACTTCACATCCTTTCAAGTTAGTCTAGTCATCGGTGCTACTATCCACCAAAAATCCTTAATGAATCTTCCATAATAACGAGCTAATCCTAGAAAACTCTTAATCTCGGTACCTATCTTGGGTCTCTTCCAATTATTCACTGCCTCTATCTTAGCCAGATCCACCGACAACCCTTTCTCTAAAATTATATGATCAAGAAACTTTGCTTCCTTCTTTCAAAAGTGATAATTCAAAAATTTTGATTTCAACTTATGCTGCCTCGGTGTTTCTAGCACGATCCTAAGATGAATTTTGCGCTCACTCTTATCCTTTGAATGTATCAAAATTTTGTCTGTAAATACTAACTCTAATCTATGCAGATGCTCTTGGATGATTTTGTTCATTACGTCCATGAAGAATGTTGGCGCATTAATTAGTCCGAATAACATCAGTAACCATTCGTATGATCCACATCTTGTCCTAAATGCCATCAAAGGAATACAATCCTCTGCTACTCTAAGTTTTTGGAGCCCTATTGCCAAATCTAACTAAGAGAATACTTTGGCTCCACTCAATTTGTCGAACAAATCGTCAATCCTAGGTAATAGATATTAGTTCTTTATCATCATCTCATTCAGCTTACAATAATCGATACATAACCTCAACGATCTGTCCAGCTTCCTTACAAACACTATTGCTGCTCCTTAAGGCGAACTACCTGGTCTGATAAAATTTTTACCTTCTAAATCCACCAGTTGCATCCTTAGCTCCTTCATCTCGATGGGTGTCATTCTACTTGGTGGTCTACTCACAGGTTTAGCTTCGGGTACCAAATCTATCTGAAACTCAATGGATCGTTTCGATAGTAGTCCTATCATGGGCTTAAATACATATGTGAATTCTCTAATAACAATAACTTGATTTAACTTATCTTTTTCGTCCATGACGCTCAACAAAGCGTAAGATTCTAAATTCGAGTTTTCTAAAGCGTATATAATCCGATCACTGCAACTAGAGTGTCTAAGTGATATTTTCCTGTCATGGAAAAATATCCTAAATCGCACTTATTTAACCAATCCATACCTAAAATAATTTTGAAATCTATGAAATCAAATACATGCAAATTGCAAGCAAATATATGACCCAACATTTCAAGCTCTAAGTTGTCACATCTCATCCTAAGAGTAACATACCCTCCTATCGAATTCGTAATCCTTAATGATGTAACTATGTATGAGAGTTCTAGGTTAAGCTTATCTAACAAACAATGAGATATAAAAGAATGCGATGCACCGGTATCATACAGAACTTTAACTGACATACCACGAATCAAAAGCATACCTACCAACATAGCTTTTCCTTTCTCCTCTGCTCTTGGTTTAGAGGTAGCTGGTTCTAATGCAAACACTTTGCCCTTACCACCCTTGGCTGGTTCTTTACACTAGTTCTTATAGTGTCCAATCTGATCATAGTTGAAACATTTGATATTCTTCTTCTCGATCGCCTTCTTTCCATTCCCTAAGCGACATTCAATAGTGCAATGTCCTTTCTTGTCATATTTGTAGCAGATAACTTCTATCTTTCCTTTCTTGGTAGCTATACTCTTCTAAGCTCCCTTCTTGTGGAAAAACTTTCTCTTCTGATTCTGCCCACCTTGAGTTTCCACTACTTTGTTACCATTAAAGAAAGCAAGCATCTCCTCATTCTTCAAAGCCATCTCAATAACTACATCGCACATATCACTATTATGTGGTAAAGTTCCTTCAGCAAGCATAGCCCTCAATCCGCGGATGAACTTATCATTCCTTTTGATAAATATATCAATTGTAGATATCCGTATCTCGATAATTCCTCCAATCTGGTAGCATACTCAAGCACTCACATGTCCCTCTGCACCAATTCAGCAAACTTCCTAAGTAGAGTTGACTTGGCGATCTTTGAAATGAATCTTCCCTCAAGCCTCCTTCTGAATTCTGCCTAACTCATAGCCTCTTCAACAACTCCTACTATAACACAGTTCTACTGGTAAAGTGCTTCTCCTTGCAACTGTCTGGATGCCAATTTCCTTTTTTGCTCATCGCTAAGTCCTAAATCATCAAAAATCCTATCGCAATGAAGCAACCAATTCTCCACTTCAATTGCATCCTCGGTCCCACTAAACGGCTTCCCACCAAGCCTAGCATAGTCTCTGCTCAGTACTACATAGTTGTTAGCCACCGGAGCTTCCTGATTACCTTCTCTAGCATTTCCTTCAACTAACCTAGCAGTTCCAGCTTGCATTATGTTGATGAAGAACTGATACGTAGCTCCTATATCAACTTGAAGTGCTCCAACACCCACGTTAGTAGTTTGTGCCCAGCTTGAGTTCCTTCGAGTATTTGACTTGACATTTCGATTTGTTGTAGTGCTTCACCCACCAAGGTTAACTCTTCCGTTCCTACCATCCATATCTTACTTTCTTTAAATCTGCATTCGAAGCCTCGTAAGATATGGAAGGATAGCCTAAAGGAGAGGGGTTAATAGAGATAAAGCGTATACTTATATATGGAAAATACAAGTATGTAACTATGGAGTTATCCCATACTCTAATCTTTTCTTTAATTCCATGGGATTAAGCTTTAAAAAATCATTTTAAGTTTAAAATTTCTTTTAAATTTTCATAAATTTGTGCTCTGATACCTAGTTGTAACATCCTCTATTTTGAGGCCCGAAGCTAACCACTACAGATTCTGCATTTTGGCAGGAAATCAAATCTACAGTTTCGATGGCTACAACTATAAAATGGAAATCGAATATGCATATATATTTCTACATGTAGGTACTTGCTAGAGAAACATCACTAGAAAGACAAGAACACGGCTCAAAGAACATTACAAGAGACTACAAGTCGATAAGATCAAGAAAGCAACAAGAAAGATGCATAAAAAAGACATGCACAACTCTCAGACGTCCGGGTGCACAAGCCAGACGTTTGGAAATGTCCTCTAGAATAACAAAACAGACAGAACCATACATCTGATAGATGCACTCAAACGTCTGAAAATCTACTATATACAAAAAAATTATAGTATCAGACGTCTGATACAAATACCTAATGTCTGATTTCGAACTCAGAATTTAATTTTAAATTTCAAATGCCATATTTGAATAGACATCTTCGCTTCTCTTCGCTGAAACTCTTCACCATCAACAGAAGCAACTGTAGAGCACTTGTTAATGGATGCAACTACTCAAAGAACCTCTCTACAAGTATATATATCATCAAAAAATCAAGAGAAAAATTACCTTACTAATTTTGCGCTCTCTACTAACATACTCTGTTAAATTCTTGATCTCTAACAATCTATTCTTGTATTTCACTCTTCCATATATTCAGTTCTTCACAGTCAATACTCACTAGACATATATTGGAACCATTTGTACTTATTAGTCAATATCCTTGTTGTAGAACACATATTTGACGAGAACAATATTTTGTAACCAAGCTTATTCCTCCGGGAAAAGCGAGGGTATTTCATAGTCGAATTTTGAAGGGGAGCTTCGGGACTGGACGTAGGATGGGAGGTTCGAAATAGTATAAAATCCTGGTGTGCTTATTCTATATTTACCAAGATTAATATTGTTTTAGTTGCATCGTATATTTTGTCATATATACTTGCATATACACTACAAGATCCACCCTATAGACTCATAATTGGTATTAGAGCAAGGTTAGATTAAAATACAGTAACACATTTTTAAATCACTATAATATGGCAAGTATTTTTCAAGAAGGTCCATCCACAGCACGACCCCCACTTTTTAATGGTTCTAACTATGCATATTAGTCAACACGTATGAGAATTTTTATTGAAGCTAATGGATTAAAAATTTGATCAGCCACTCAAAATGAATATGAAGCATCTGAACTGCTATGAACACATGGGCTGATGCACAAAAAACTGTAGCTTCTAATAATGCCAAAGCTATGAATGTTCAATTTTATTTACTTCACGTGTCATGTTATGTAACACTGCATTTGATATTTGGTGCACCTTATAAGTTACACATGAAGGCACAAACAAAGTTAAAAAAAATTAAGATTTTGATTTTACAAAATCAATTTTCATCATTTAAAACGAAACAAAAATGAATCTATAGTAGGCACGTACTCTAGATTTCAAACCATTCAACATAACTTAATGACTCTTAGAGTCAAATTCATAAATTTTGACTCAGTATCTAGAATACTCAATTCTTTAACTCCATAGTTGGAAATAAAAGTATTAGCTATCGAAGAAGTTAATGATCTCTCAGCACTCTTAGTTGAAGAATTGATAAGAAATTTAATGTCCTATGAAGCTAATTTGCAGGCACGAAAAGAATAAAATTCGAAAAAAGAACATAGCATTCCTAGCAACAAGTGAAGACTCTGACTTAGACGAAGAAGAAATTGTATTTATAGCCAAAAACTACAATAAATTCAAAAAGTTTGGGAAAATGACTAGATTTCAGAAAGGAAGAAAATCAATCTCAACAAACCAAAAATCAATCAAATGCTATGAATGCGACCAATTTGGACATATGAAGAAAGACTCCCAAGCTCAACAATGATAAAAAGAAGAACAAATTTGAAAAATGCAAAAAGAAGAAAGCATTCAAAAACATGGGATAACTCGGATTCTTCATCACCATCAGACGGTGATAGTGACGGAGAACAAGCTAATGTGTGCTTTATGGCACAAACTGATGAGGTATGTTTGGAACTTAGTTATGATGAATTACTAGAACTTAGCATGGAATTAGATGATATATTTAGACAAATTAAAAAATTGTTCAAAGAACATATAGCCAAAATAATAGATTAGCACTTGAGATAGGAAAGTTAAAAGATGAAAAAAATATTTTAAAAGAGGAACTAGAATTATCTCAAGTAAAAATTAAAAATAATTTGGTCGAAAATGAGATTATTGATAAAACTAAATTAGAAAAGGATAACTTATTAAAAGAAAATGCCAACTTGAAGAGTAATATTGAAATATTGAAAACTGGAAATTTAGAAATTAAAAAAAATTAGATAAAATTACAAAAAATGTTTCAAAATTTAATAAAGGAAAACAAGATTTGAAAAATCTTATCAAAACTTCAAAACCTTCAGGTAATAGAAATGGAATAGGATTTAAAAATATTCCTAAACAAAGTGGGAATGATATTAAGAAATAAAGTTGTATTTATAAAAAGACTAAAAGTTCAACTAATTATAATATGAATACCAGAATATAGAAATTTTGATTCCTAAGACAAATAATAATCTGATTAGACAAAAACATATTAATAATTTTTTAGAAAATGTAGTCTATAATAAAAATTATATTCATAGAGGTACAAAACCTTCTTGGGTACGGCTACCTACCCCTCCTAACATCTAGGACCCTAACAAAGTATATGGGTACCAATAAAAATATCTTTTGTTTTGTAGGTACCCAAAATAAAAAATAAGGAGAAATGGATACTTGATAGTGGATGCTCCAATATGACCGAAAATTCAAAAATGTTATCAAATATAACATACATCGATTGTGGAATGGTAATTTTTGGAGATAACTCAAAAGGATTCGTCGTGGACATTGGAGAAGTCATCAACTCTGGTATTTCTAACTCTCATATTATTACAAATGTTTTGTTAGTAGAAAATCTAAAACACAACCTACTTAGTATCAGTCAATTATGCGATAAAGGTTTTCAAATCAATTTTGAAAAAGATAGATGTAATATTTTCGATAATAACAAACAACTAATATTTGAGGGTTTTAGAAACAAAAATATTTATGTCTTAAACATGAATATCAATAGAAATTCAAATTTGTGTTTAATCGCCAAACATGATGACCCATGGTTGTGGCATAACGATTTTGTCATATTAATTTTAAATATATTAATAAATTAGCAAAATATGAGCTAGTTAGAGGTTTACCTAAAATAAATTACAAAGTAGAAAATTTATGTGACGATTATCAAATTGGAAAACTAAAGAAAAGCTCTTTTAAATCTAAAAATAATATATCTACAAAATAACCATTAGAATTATTACATTTAGATTTATTTGGTCCAACTCAAGTACGATCTATAAATCACAACAAATATGTTTTCGTAATAGTTGATGATTTTTCAAGATATACATGGACTTTATTTCTAAAACATAAAAGTGATACTTTAGGCATGTTTAAAATTTTTGCTAAAAGAATTAAAACACAAATAGATTTGAAAATTAAGATTATTCGAAGTGATCACGGTGGAGAATTTGAAAATGATCCTTTCACTAATTTTTGTAATAAGAAGGTATAAGTCATAAATTTCCTTTTCCCTGCACACCTCAATAGAATGTAGTAGAAAGAAAAAATCATACGTTACAAGAATGTGCACGAATACTATTAAATAGTGGTAGTTTACCAAAATATTTTGGGTTAAGCTACTGCCACAGCTTGTTATGTTTTGAATCGAGTAACCACACTACCTATGACTAAAAAACCTATTTTGAAATATTTTTTTGAAGAAAACCTAAAGTATCATACTTGAAAACTTTCGGATCAAAATGTTTTATATTAAATACAAAAGATAATTTAGGACATCTGACTCCAAGGCCGATGAGGGAATCTTTGTTGGATATTCGGACGTAGCTAAGCATATACAATTTCTAATAAATGAAATAATAATATTGAAGAAAGTTTACATATTTCGTTCGATGAAAATCCTTTTAATCGTCATACTAATAACGATGAAGAAATAATTCCAATAACAAATACAAAAAATTCTTTTAATAATGAGACAAATGCGCAAAATAATACATCAGTATCATCTCCTAGAATTCTTAAAGATCATTCAAAAGATAATTTCATTGGAGATCTTAATTCTAGAGTAACTAGAAATCAACTTAACCAAGTAAGTCATATAGCATTGTGTCAAATTTTGTATCAATAAATTATAAAGAAGCTTCAAATGATAACTTTTGGATAATAGCTATGCAAGAAGAATTAAATCAATTTGAACATAATAATGTTTGGGAATTAGTACCTAGACCAGAAAATCAATCAGTTATAGGAACAAAATGGGTATTTAAAAACAAAGCAGATGAAAATGAAAATATAGTTAGAAATAAAGCTCGTTTAGTTGCTCAAGGTTATAATCAAGAAGAAGGTATCGCCCATGACGAAACCTTTGCTCCAATAGCACGACTCGAGGCCATACGTACATTACTTGCTTTTGCAAATCATCACAATTTTAAACTATTTCAAATGGATGTCAAAAGTGCCTTTTTAAATTGTTTTATTAAAGAAAACGTATATGTTGAACAACCTCCATTATTTGTTCACGAAAAATATCCCAACCATGTTTTTAAATTACAAAAAGCCTTGTATGGTTTAAAACAAACCCCCCATTCCGCCAGACAAGCTGGACCTCCACCTCAACCATACCCTGAACCATCACAAGAGGTGGAACAACATCGCGAAGCAACTCCTCCTCCTCCTGCACCATTTTGTTATATGTGCCATGATGAGATTTTGGAGACTCAAACAGAGATGAATCCAAATGAAAGTATTCGAGACCTTACTCTTCAAAATCAGCATATCTTAGCTCGAAATTAGAAAGTTTTAGCTAAGCGCATTGACAACTTTGAAAAAAATTTGGCTACATGCCTAGCCATAGTTGAAACATCACTTTTAACTGTATTATCGGTTCTCAAAGAGGTTCTTGAAAGGGTTCATGGCCCTACACCACCATCCGAAGATTGGCCAACCCTAGTACCTTCTCCTCCTTTGAAACATTCCAAACTTTTTGAGGAGAACAAACCTCAAGAACAAGCTCCGACATCTCCTACAAAACAACCTAGCTCTTCCAAAAATGAAGATAAAGGAGATGATCAACAAAAAGCTTCCCCAAAAGACTCAGAGATATTTAGGACTCCATCTTATGTAAAATTGTTAAAAATATATGAATGTACTCGATTATTGTAGATTAATGAAATTTCTCTTTTGGTATTCAATTATTGTAAATTAATGAAATTTCTCTTTTGTTATGTTATTTTTGTATATATCTCTATCTTATAATGATTGGATGATATTTAATAATTTCTATATTTAAAAAGTTATATATCCTTTTTGATAACGCCAAAACGGGAGAAATATTAAAGATCAAATAAGTTATGAAAAGCACATATTCAGGGGGAGATTTATAAAATTATATATAAGTACATTGTATAATTATCATCATCAAAAGGGGTGAGATTTTTAGGAAATCAAATCTACGGTTTCGATGACAATAATTATACAATGGAAATCGAATAAGCATATATATTTCTATATACAGGTATTTGGTAGAGAAACATCACTAGAAAGACAAGAATAAGACTCAAAGAACGTTATATGAGACTGCAAGTTGATAAGATCAAGAAAGCAACAAGAAAGACACACAAAACAGACATGCAAAACTTTCAAATGTCTTGGTGCATAAGGCAGACGTCTGGAAAAGCCCTCTGGAACAACAAAAAAGACAGAGCCAAAGTTTGGTAGATGCACTCAGACATCTGAAAATCTACTGTATACAAAAAAATATAGTATCAGACGTCTGATACAAATATCAGACATCTGATTTCGAACTCGAAATTTAATTTCAAATTTCAACTGGCACATTTGAATAGATATCTTCGCTTTTCTTTGCTGCAACTCTTCACCATCTACAGAAGCAACTGTAGAGCACTTGTTAATGGATGCAACTACTCAAGGAACCTCTCTACAACTATATATATAATCAAGAAATCAGGAGAATACTTACCTTACTCATGTGCGCCTTCTACTTACATACTCTGTTATATTCTTGACCTCTAGAAATCTATACTTTTATTTCACACTTCCATATATTCAGTTCTTCAGAGTCGATACTCTCTAGACATATATTGGAAGCATTTGTGCTTATTAGTCAATATCCATGTAATAGAACACATATTTGACAAGAACAATTTATTGTAACCAAGCCTATTCCTCCAGGTGAAGCGAGGGTATTTGATAGTCCAATTCCGAAGGGGAGCTTCGGGACTGGACGTAGGACGGAAGGTCCGAACTAGTATAAAATCCTAGTGTGCTTATTCTATATTTACAAAGATTAATATTGTTTTAGTTGAATCATATATTTTGTCACATATAATTGCATATACACTACACGATCCACCCTATAGACTCATACATTCATATATAGTATTAACTTTCGACAATAAAATAAGGTGATGTTAATTGTATCCATAATATCAAAAGCACATGAATATGAATTAAAATCAACATGGATTTCAGCTTTTTTGATTACACTTTAATCAATATTTCATATTCCATTACGTAATCCAAAAACGATTCCCTAGTTTTGAAAAAATATAATTATTACAAAATATGCCAAGAGTGACATATGAAGATGCCCCTTTGGATGATCAGAGTACTAGATAGACAAACATATTGGTCATAAATACATCATAGTGGAAATACTACTAAATAACTACTACATAGCTAGCTTTGCCACCTGCACATCTCCGAAAGCTTATTTGTCCAACCTATTAAACCTCAAAAGTCCTTAACTATTAGTCTACTATAATTAAATTTTGAGCACCCGAGATTTTAAGGGGATAACATAAATTTCGAGTCAGACATAAAGCATGGTGTGAATAATTCTATTACATCTCAATTTACTAATATCAAGTGAGACCATGCCGCTTAGTGGAACAGGTTTCCTCTCACTAATATCCTTTTTGAAAGCATATCTTTTGCAAATCAAAATTCTGCAGTCAAACTGATTATAACAATAATATGTACGCAAATAAATCGGGTAATCAACTATCCGAACATTATAGCTTCATCTAGTCAACTATTAACCATTGGCTGACACGGGCCTACTAGACATAATAAATATTCTAACTTCTTTTAGACGTAATACGAGATGGTCTATCCTTAACTTATTTCTTAGGGTCAATTGATCCTAATGGTTTTATGGGCTTACAAATAACCTATCTCTACCATGGGTATTCCTTTTTGTATGTAACATCATTTTAGTCTTACCAGTGACAAAGCTCTACACACTGGAATTTTGGAATTATATTAGCTAGGGGCTACTGGTTAGTATAGGGCATGACCCCATACCAGTCTCATCTTGTTTTCGAATATCCGAGTCATGTACTTAGGGCTAACCACCCTATTCAATTTTCCTTGAAAACATTTCTTTCAAATTGATTTAGCCCTTTAAAATCATCCTTAAACAAGGAAAGCATACTCTTTTCTTTACTCAAAATATGTATGCCATGAGATATACTTTATACAAAACAATGTTGATAAAAACCTAAAATAGTAGAGTACTTATACCTTCGAAACATGTTAAATACTTTAACCTTGAAAACATTAGGCTGAAAGGCCAAAACCTTCCTTTCGAATGCATTAGAAATAGACCTTTCGAAATCATTACCTAAAATCCTAGGCATCTTCTTTTGAAACTATTATCTTTTTAAATGCGTGAAAACATTCCATTCGAAACACTCAAAAACATATCTTTCGAAAGCATTAGGTTCAAGTAAAAAGTTATGGAAGCATAGCTTTGAAACTAATTAAGGTACTTCTTTCAAAAGCATAGTTTGAAAACAAAACAAACTACGGGTAAAAAAAGGTACATGTTCAAAAGCCATCCTTTCGAAAGACCTAGGGTAACGGAAACATGCTTTTGAAAGTTTACTTATATCTTAAGCAAAGAGGTCTTAAACATGTCGAAAGTTACATGTGCGGCACCTTCCCTTTCGCATGGATGGTATAAAGCGGCTCAATTGTTGCGGAGGGGTATTGGTTCGAAACCTACCTTCCGCACTCATTGATCTAAGGTAAATGTATTAGTGTGGCAGATGGGGTATCAAAGGTGTTCAATGTGGCAATGCTTTCGAGAAACTCTGTCAAACAATGGCAGGACTAAAGGTTCGAAAGCTTTGAAATACAACTTCACCACTTTCGAGCGCAAGCCTTCGACACCATCTTACCTTCCACCTATCTCCAACAAACTGCATACCAATTAATTGATACTATGTGTACTGGTTTCGAATGGATGCGGAAAGTCTACATGTGGCAGTATGGTGATGGAAGCCAGCATATGGAAGTGGAAAAAAGGTAAATTATTGCAAAACTGATTTTATGCATTATAGAGTAATACATTTTCGCCTAACTTACACTATTTGTCAACACATGATTGTTTGACAATTTCTTTACCAATTTCTTTATAAAATTTGCTTCCTTAAGTCAGAAATTTAAATATTAAACAATTTTACATATTAACCCATTTTAATTAGATAATAAGTCCTTCTCCTTAATAAATTATTTAAACATTTAAGTCCTCTGGCTTATGTAATTTATTAACCACATTATACTTAGGAAATATTCTCAAAAATCACAATAATTCACATAAAATATGTTTTCTAACATATAAAAAATTTAGACCCGAAAACATTATTTAATTCTTAAAACCAAAATTAACTACTTCTCTCATAGAAAACTCATAATAAGTCCATAATTACTTGGAAAATTATGAAACTCGAAACTTACTTCTAAAATAATATTTTTGATCGTATATTAAAAAACTCAACTTATTTGGATGTCATATGCTAGGTTTCCTGATCTATACATATCATAAAATTCTTATTAAATCTCTATAAATCATCAACTTACAGCATATAATCATTTAGTCACTATAATATGATATATAACTTGCAAATGAATGAATTTATCCTTTAAAACCGAAATCATTATCAAAACATGAGATTGTAGATGTTATTCGCCTTGGCATTATGTTAAGAAGGTTGAGGTTTGCCCTTAGATTGATTTCTTTAAGCTTTCTACTTGAATCCTAGCTTATCATCTCTTTAAATCTTTTTAATGGTGGCCATCCTAAGCTTAGTATTATTTTTGTTTAGTTTGTGAATCTAGAATGAATAGGGAAATGAAGAGAATGGAAGGTTTAGGATATAGGAATAAAGGTTATTTCCATTTTACGCTCATCATATTCCTTTTTAATTATGTTTAGTTTCCCTTTGGTTAACACAATCATTAAGGGATGACTCCTCCTCAGTTTACAAATCTCAATCCCTTAACTTTCTACATTATTTTATTTAGTTTACCCAATTATATGGTCTAAATAATTAACTAAAATTAAGGTCACTACATGTATTTTTACAAGTCCGTACTTTCTTCATAGGGCATTGCTCTTTGGTACGCCCAAAGCATATACATGAGTCACATCTTGGTGAGTGTCATTCACACTTAACACTTTTATTAATGATTTCCCTATAGTAAATTGATATGTTACTTTTCTTAGGGAATTTTGAATCTGTAGTTATATGAACTAGAGCACGAGCGTATTGCAACTTTTTTCATAACAGTAGCTTCTTTTAGTTTTAGAGCATTTCCAATTATGCTTACCATGGCACTGATGGCTTCTTGATTTGATAAGCTTAGGCTAACACTTGGGAATCTTACCCATATAGGTAATGATGTAAGAAATTCTCTATTTCATTTGATCGAAGAAGGCATCTCCTTATGATTTTGAGTCTATAGTCGAAGAAATAAGGAACCAAGATATTCATATAGTTACTTAGATCGCCAAACTTTATCAAAAAAACTATTTTATCTTGATAAGATTCTGAATTCATTTTTTATTTTTAAAACTCTTAAAACATAGACATTAAAGTGAACAAATAAAGCTTTAGCCCAACAACATAAGCTATTATCATATTCTCCCATTATTGTTTGACCCTTATAAAGATGCACTCTTGATTATAGAAAATGTTAAATTATTAATTAAAATTAGAAGGATAAACTACATACCAAAGTTCTTACTTTCTTTCTCACCTGATAATATGTCTTTCCATGAATAGATGCCTCAATTTTTAATGAATTGAGCATTAAAATCATTTCTTGATATCTTGAGTTCGGTTTGATGATTTTGATGGTTTCCTTATGCATTATTGGATTTCTGACTACTTTTTGATTTCATTCCCAACTATCCTTGACTAGAAATGAGAGTATCTTGATTCAAAATATATCACCTTGTTTCTTTGTTTATGACTAATTGAAATCCATCTTTACGAATGATGGATCTTCCAACGAATGAACTGATGGGAGGAAATTAAGAAATGTCTAGTGGTCTATTAATGTTGTGAACTTTTTTGGAGGAGGAATGGAGATTGAGATGATGTCATGGCTATGCAAGAGAGACAAATTTTTTTACTATCTAATTAAATTATTTATACCGAGTAATTGAAGCTCCTCGTAATTTAGGGTGATTTCATTCCAATCCAATTATTTCATAAGATAGTCCACCCTCGAATTATCGACTTCTTCCTATTTATGTTTTTACAATCTTTTTTATTTTAAATTTTAAATAGTTAATGGATTAATTATTTCAAATAATGCTATAGTGGCACAAATAATTGTAGAAATTGACGTAAGAGATAGAAAATCATGTAGAAACTATAGAATTTGGGGAGTTGGCTATGTTTTCCTCTTTTGATCGCATATTTTTACAAAAATATCTTATACAATTTTTAAATTTTTTCTTTTCTGCAATTTCTTTTGTTCCTTCTATCCATTTTCTGATTTATATTCTTTACTGATTCTGTTTTTACTTCGTTATTTACTACTTAATTTTTATTTGATGTCATTACAATATTGTTACTGTTACCTCGCCTTTTGGCCAAGGCTGGGATATCAAAAAAATTGGCTAAAACGGATGGATATGGGGATGAGAGACCAATAGGAAAACACGGCTACAATCGATATTGTCAAAATTTGATTGAGCTCCAATCAAGACAGGATTGACAGGGGACGATGAACAAGGCTTGGAGAAGCTAAATTTCAAATTTCAGGTCAATCTGAGTTCGTATGCTCGAGATATGGATGGATCAATATTGGTGAGAAATGGTTCTGGATCGATATCATCGTATCGATCAAGGTGATGGGCTTCAGATCGATGCCTACACATTGATGCTTTCGTATCGATAGTTGGATGCGAATATAGATAACTCACATGGCTTTGGACAGATGGTAGTTCGTATCGATGGGTTTCGTATCAACATGTGATAGTGGATCGATACGAATAGAGGCGTTTAGGATCGATACAAAGGTAATAGATTCGGATCGATGGATACGAGCAAAGGTACAGGTGATGGATACGAAAGGCAAGCATTCAGGGATCGATATGAACAGAGGTATGGATACAAAATGATGTACATGGGGCAATGGAATATGATGGATACGAACGACATGGCTATGGATGTGAACTGATGGAGGCGGAAGCGATGGATACGCACTATTCGATGGATACAAAGGTTTTAGCCTACTTGCAAATGCAAACTTGGATCGATCATAACTCTCATTCTACAAGTCCACATGCTATGAAATTTTCAAAAGAGAATTCTTATTCACTCAAGAACAGCCTTGATCGATCTCAACTTGATTGGACCATTTTGGCATCGATACGAATTACTCTTAGATCCATCCCAAATCACACTGGATCGATCAGTGGGCCCACCTTTGCACGAGAAGAGGTATTCTAGGTTTTGGGGAGGATATTTCTGGATCTACACCCATAAATAGCAGTTTGATGGCAACTAAAAAGGATCTTTTCCTTCTCTTTACGTGGAAACTCTGCCATTTTTGTTATTTGATTCTAAAGGCTTGTAACTATAACTACAGTATGAAAAGGAATAAAAGGATTGGTTCTAAGTGGACGTAGGCCGGAGATAGCCGAAACACTATAAACCTTTTGTTCTTTCTTGCTTTCTTATATTATTTGGATCTGAGATCTATGTTAAGATATCGAGGATTTGTGCATAAAAACTGATGCTTTCACTACTTCTGTGGTTTGTGACCAATTATGGCCCAAATACTTTGGTGCTTTCACCGAGAAAGACTAGCATCTGCTTTACCGAATTTGAAGTTTATATTTGAAAGCCAAATGATCAGATCTAAAAGGAACCATGACAAAGCAGTCAACAAGGAGACAAAGAACGGAAAGGAGACAGCACGAAGTGAGTCAAGAGGCTTCCTTAGGAGAAAACCAGGCTTTAGTTTTCATCACTAGAGATGAGATGGAGATGATGATGGGAACTATGCATGAAGAATTGTTGAAAAGGCAGGAGGAAATGATGTAGAACCTTCTCAAACAGTTTGGACAGGCAGGGGTAGTTGGAGCTGCTGGAGTTCAGAACCACGGAGCTGGAACAAAAGGAATCAACATGAAAGTAGATGGATCAGCTCAACACGGCGCAGCCCCCATTCAGCACACAGTTACCAATTTGGATGGATACAGACTCGAGGGCACACTACCATGCAATGATAGGCTAATTCATGGAGGGATTCTAGGTGATACCATATAACAGGATGCTGGTAGAACCACAAGAGTATGTGATGAAGAGTATGTACCAGAATTTCCTCGGGGACTCAAAGGCAACCCTTTGAAGACTACACTGAATTAGTTGAGATTATCAGGCAAACTATGCACGGAGGTTTAACAAATAGAGATCTGGAAGGAGTAAACAGGAGTCCGCTTACCTATGACATCAGAATGGATCGGAATCCATCGGAGTTCAAGCTACCTACTCTGGAGGTGTACAAGGGCATGGCTGATCCTACCGATCATTTGATGAGGTACACGAGACACATGGAAGTGCTAAAGGCATCAGAGGCCTGGTGTTTCCCTCTGTACTTGACGCATATAGCTGCTATGTGGTTTAGTAAAGTTGGAAGATGAATCTATTAGGGCATGGACAAAATTGGTGGACAGGTTTTTGAAGCAGTTTCGGGTTCATATCAAGAGGCCAAAATATGTGATGAACACTGATATCGGTGAAGCAGAGGATAGGGGAATCACTTAAGACATTCTTAACCCGATTCAATGCAGCGGTTGCTTCGGTGGATCAGTCGGATCCATCGATGGTTTTAATGGCGACAGTATTAGGAGTCAGGGGTAATTCGAATTTCAAGGTATCATTGATACGGTATCCACCAATGGATCTTGGGGAATTCTTTCACGAGGCCGAAATATTTCTTCGACAAGAGGATGCATGCGCAGATATGAAGTTAAAGGAAATAAATGCGGCTGAGGATGGAGAACCATCCGGCGAAAGCTCGGGTAAGGATAAGGACAAAGGAAAGAGGAAGTTGGATGACAACTCTAGTAGGGCAATGAAACCATGGGGAGAACCAAAATGCTCCACTTACACATGATCGAACGAAACATTGGAGCAGATATACATGGAAACCCGAGATCGTTCCCTACCGAAGGCCGGCAAGGAGAGAACCCTCAGAACTAGAGAGGGCATTAGGAAGGCATTGTCTCTTTCATGACCTGGACGGGCATGATACCAACAACTGCAGGCATCTAAAGGACATAATCGAGGAGCATGTAAGGAGCGTATCAGTTGCGGCAATACGTAGAAACTCAAAATACGGCAGAGGAATAAGAGCAGTCACATCTTCCTAGAACAACGATGGCATGAGGCCCAGGAATGATGGTCGGTTGGTTATCAACTAACAGGGATGATATGAAATAAGTAGCAAGCTCTAGGCAAATGGTCAAATCACTTACTCATGTACGGAGATAGAGATAGCCCCTAGGCATGCTCTATGATGATGATAAAACACAACGCTCTATTCTGCGAAACCTGCGTTTTCTTATTTTGTTTGGACATTTTCTTTTTTCTAGTTTGGTTTGAACTCCTGGTCTTGTTTGCTTTCTAGTTTGGACTTTAGTTTAAATGCTTGTTTTCCGATTTGGATATTAGTTTGGATTTCTAGCATGGATTTTTGGTCTTTTAATTTAATCTAGATTTCAGGTTGGATTTTTATTTGGTTTTTGGTAAATGGTCGTCGGGTATGGGTTATGCTTGGTAAGCGGTAAGTCGCTTCATCCGAAAGTGGCGAATCACGTTATTCAGGTCATCGAGTATGGACTGTCCTCGACAAGGGTTCGGAGAGACAAGGATTTGGCCAGGGATTTAGGCCCCTTATTACCTATCGGATACTATTTCAGGTCGTCGGTTATGGACTATACTCGGCTAGGGTCTGTAGGATCGATTTCATCCTAGAGGAGGATGAATAGGGCGATTCTATTAATTATAAAAATTATTGCGGAAGTTTATAAAATATTTTCAACACAGATATATCAAAATAGCAACATAGAAAATAACAGAATAATAAATGCAGAAATAGAACGGTGCAAAATTTACCCAGCTTCGGCAAAACCCTGCCTACGTGCTGCCTCTAAGGTTTCTACTAGAAATTAAGGAGTCAGACGCTTACACACGTAAACTCGCGACACCCGCTATCGACTAGCCTTAACTCTATGCTCAAAACCCTACCACAACTCAGCCACTGAGTTGTGAATTCTCAAACTACGCCACGTAGTTTGTCCCCTAGTCACAAGGCTAGTAAATTACAACGTTTAAAAGAATAATTTAAATTTAAAATAGATTTAAAACCCTAAATAAAAAATTAAGCCTAAATTATAAACAAATAATTATTATAATGGCCGACCCACTTTTTATCTTCAGCCCGTTTTTTTATTTACTTCGTTCCTTTTTTTCATGAAAATGGCGGTCAACATGTATGTTGTCACTGCATGTATGTATACATGTGTATGTACATATGTATATATAAGTTTGTGCATTGTCTTCATGTAGTTTGTACCACTGCCTTTGTGCACTGTTTGGTTCATATTGCATTTGTACATTTGGATTTTGGTCAAGGCTTGTTTTAGTTGTCTTGACCATTTTCATGAACTTGCACCTGTGTTGAATCCAGCTTGGAGCTCGAGTTTAACCTTGGTTGATATTTTGACATTATTTTTATTGCACTTGAGTTGAACTCGGCTTTTTTGGGTTTGGCCTGTGCTCTCTTATCCCTGTAATTTTATCAAGTGTGTATATCGGTGTGCACGGCCTTGTGGCATGTACAGTGATACACTATGCATGTCACAAGCTGTTCGTGTATGATGAATTCAAATTTAAATGATGACGAACAACCCAAATAACTGAGGCAAATAATATTTTCAAAATTACATTTTATTTCGTACTCAAAAACATTTTATTTTCAATTTTACTGCGTCAATGTATATTTTTGCAGATTGCTCAGATGCTGGATTCACATTGGAATGAAGTTGAAGGTAAATACGAGTGTGAGTGATATGTAGTGAGGTGCACATGTAAATGTGAATTGTGATGTAATCAAGTTTGTATTGTAATTGAAATTGTATATATATAGTGAGTGCTTGAAATTTGTACTATTCAAAAATTGTAATAAATATTTGTCTGAATAAAATATCCGATTGAATTCAAATTATGTGTTATTTATTTTATTCATCAAATATTTATTTAAACTGTGAAAATAAAATAGTATATTAACAAATACATTTAAATGAATATATATATATATATGTTTATTATCATCAAACAAAAATCATATAGTCGCATATTCAACAATCTCCCCCTTTTGATCATAATAAACATATATTTATGATTTTGAATTTGTTAAATGTATTTGATCATTCAATTTGCTCCCCCTATTTGAATACTTCCTCTCTACACAAATCTCCCCCTTCATATATGCATACAATTAAAAATATGCAAATGAGCCTAGATGCAAATAGAAAATATTTGACCTTTATTTGTCAAAATCTTAACTTTTCTCTCCCCTTTTTGTTATCAGCAAAAGAGTAATAGTGATAGGAAAATAGAGATAAAGTGATAAATATAATACAACATTAAAACTCAATCGAATATAAATGTTAAATTTCAATAAAAAATCAAACCAAAATCAAAAATACTCTGTTAGGCGCATATTCCACTTTTAGAATGATGTGAATGATGTCATCATATAAAATCATACAGTTGTTTCTACTTATGGTATATTTATTCTAGAAATTTGAATATCTACTAACCATGCATAACCATTAGGACTTTTAAATGGGATTAGTAATATTCCATTTTTTTCAAAAAAAATCAGTTCAAGTATCTTCTAACCACGCGTAACCGTGAGGACTTTTAAATGGGATTAAAATCAACTTGTTTATTTTAAAAAAGTCAATTTTGATATCCGTTCCATACATGCATAACCGTGAGGACTTTTAAATGAGCATGGAAGCACATAACAAATTCCAAGTAATTCACCTATGCATAACCGTGAGGACTTTTAAATGAGAGTGAATACTTTGAATTTTATTATTATTATTATTATTATTTTATTAAAAATATAAGACGAAAAATATATGATTCATGTTTAAAGTACCACATATCGACAAACTATTTGAATTTTAATGAGTGATGGTTGCTAGAAATATGATAAAAATAGAGATGGTTATGGAATTTTTACCAACAAAAAATTTTTATAACTCTTGTTCAAATTTCTAAAGAAATTTACTAAATATACCGTCACAAGTTATAATATATGATTAATATTAACACTCGTCACATTTTCAATCACTATTTATCTTTTTTATAATCATTAGGGAGTCAGATTAGTCAATGTAGTTATTTAATATCAAGTTCAAAAATAATTATAAAATCAATTCTTCTAAAAATGACCAATCTGAAAACAAGGTCAAAGAAGATATTCTAGAAGGGGTTTTATGAGAAAAATTTATATTATTTGAAAATTATTTGAAATGAAAAATATGCAGATATTTTCTTTGAAAAACGATGCAGTTACTAAACGTCTTAACAAAAATCACGTTCCATTAGTAATTTTTCTTTCAACTAGATTACGAGTGTAATCTGCATTTGATTTTCTCTTTCACTCAAAATTATCATTTATTGAATGATATAGACCAGATCATGAGTTGTGCAACAAAATATCTCAAAGTCATTTTTAACAACTTTTTAAATGAAATTCTCTTGAATTTGAATTGAAGCCGTGTAAATAATCAAAAACCATAATATAGAGTCAGCCGTAAAATAATCAAATGTATTATCATCCAACAAAACACTATTATTAATCCAAACTAATATGTATGAAGTAATTCAAAAACTCTAGAGATTTTTATAGTGTTCTTGGCATAAGAATATAATTGGCCAACAATTTTGAATATGTCAGAATCAAAATCATCATTTATTTTATCATCACATTATTGGCTGATTTAATTCAGACTACGGTGCAGATTATCACATTTAATATATCGGTCAAAATATACCATTACCTGTTTTACCTTTACGATAATTTTTCGTTGTTGCCCATTGTGATTCTGTCACCTTTGTACTAGGCTAAGGAACTTTGTTTTGTCGTCCGTTGTGTTTCTGGAACAACCAGAATACAGATAACACTGTTGTTGTTCCTTAGCCTGCCACCACTCCTACACGATAAAAGATTTTTGTGACCTATTTGTTTTTATAAGTCCATGATTGTTAGAGGAAGAATATTTTGAAAATTAATTTTGTGGAGACCCAAAATTATTTATATATGTTCCTTTTGGCACCCAGATTTGTTTAACTTTGAGAGATTTTATATTTGTGCCTTTTGGAATCCAAATTGGAATCGTTTTCACGTGTTTGGGTCTGTACCAGCAATTGTTTTGATCGTGTCCAAATTTTCTACAAATTGTGCACATTGAATTTACTTGATTAATCTTATTTCTAACATTTTTAGATTTATACCCAAGTCCTTGTCTAACTGTATTCATAGTTTGTTTTCCTAATATCATGTTCAACGATTTCTCACTTTTTGAAAATTTATCTAAGGTCGTTGATAGTTGTTGGACTTGTGTTTTGAGAGATTCATTTTCGTTTAACAATTATGTGCACCTTTAAATAGAATTTTCTCGTCTTGTATTTTCACTTTCTTTCAAAATCAGAATTTCATTTTCAAGTGATTTTATATTAATTTTTGATTTTTTAATTTCTTCTTCAAACAATGGACACTTGTCACACTTAAGGCACTTATTTTGATAGTTTTTAACTAATTGTTCAAGTTGATCATTTACTTCAATCAAACTATCTCTTTGTGATTCAATTTTAGCGTATTTTTCCCTAAGTCGTTTAAAGCACCCATTTACTTCGTGAAAATATATAAGTAATTCTGAGTGAGAAAGTTTTGATACCTCACTTGGCTCGTCATCATCGCTGTCAGTTATTTCACCATGAAGACACAAATTTTCTGTTTCACTTTCACTGCCAGTGCTATCACTTCCATCTTCGTCACTTTCATCCCAAGTAGCTGCAAAACTTCTCCTTTTCAGTTTCTTTGCTTGGCTGAGTCGATTTTGGGGACAATTTGGTTTGATATGACCGGGTTTATTGCATTTGTGACAAATGATTTTTTGCTCTTCTGGGTTGTCTAGTGCTTTGTTTAATCTGCTCTTTACTTGTTGATTTTTGACCGAATTGCCATATTTGCGATTCCACCTTTTAAATCTTCTTATTAATAGTGCTAGTTCTGCTTCACCATCATCATCTTCACTTTCAGTTGTCCCTTTAAGAGCTATTGATTACTTTCGAGCGTCTCCTCCTTCAAGCTCTTCTTTGAATTTCATCTCTAGATTGTAAGTGGTGAGGTTTCCGATGAGTTCTTCAACTTTCATTTGTTTCAAATCTTTTGATTCTTGAATGGCAGTTACTTTGGCTTCAAAAATTCATGGAAGGACTCTGAGGATTTTTTGGACCATCTCCAATTCTGTGTATGATTTTCCAAGAGCCTTTGATTTGTATATGATATTGGAAAGTCGTCCGTACATTTCTTTGACATTTTCTTCCTTGGCCATTGTGAAATTCTCGTATTCGCTGCTTAGCATGGCAAGGCGAGATTCTTTGACTTGAGACGTTCCTTCATGAGTCACTTCGAGTGTGTGCCATATTTCCTGCGTAGTTAGACAATGTGAGGCACGATTAAATTCAACCTGATCTAATGAACAAATAATCAAATTCATAGCTTTGGCATTAGTAATCTGTAACTTATTTTCTAGATCTATCCATTGATCCTTCGGTGTATTTATTTCCTGATTATTTACAATTGTAGTTGTTGCTCTATATCCTGTCTCAACAATATCCCAAGTGTCAATGGTTTTCAGAAAAATTTCCATCCTATTTTTCCAATAAGAATATTCACCATTGGACATTGGTGGTCTAACCATGGATTGACCCTCAGCAAAAGCAGTATTAAAAGAAGCCATTTTAAAATTTCAAATTTTTATAACAAAAAATAGGTTTTTAAAAAAAAATCGATTTTTAAAAATAAAAGTTGACTTCTATTCCTAGCTTTGATACCACTTGTAGAATTAATTTCACCCTAGAGGGGGGATGAATTTGGTGATGCTATTAATTATAAAAATTATTACGGAAGTTTATAAAATATTTTCAATACAGATATATCAAAATAACAGCACAAATAATAACAGAATAATAAATGCAGAAATAGAACGACCCAGAATTTACCTAGCTTCGGAAAAACCCTGCCTACATGCTATCTCCAAGGTTTTTACTAGAAATTAAGCAGTCAGACGCTTACACACGTAAACTCGCGACACCCGCTATCGACTAGCCTTAAGTCTACGCTCAAAACCCTGCCACAACTCAGCCACTGAGTTGTGAATTCTCAAACTACGCCACGTAGTTTGTCCCCTAGTCACACGACTAGTAAATTGCAATGTTTAAAAGAAGAATTTAATTTTAAAACAGATTTAAAACCCTAAATTAAAAATTAAGCCCAAATTATAAACAAATAATTATTATAATGGTCGGCCTCCTTTTTATCTTCAGCCCGTTTTTCTTTTATTTACTTTGTTTCTTTCTTTCGTGAAAATGCCAGTCGTTCCTTGTTCGTTCTTCTTCGATCTGTAAGTAGGGCTTTGAAATGCTGACTTTAAATTGATCGATCGAATTGGAATCTCGCTCTCTTGCTCTATCGATCGATCGTCTCTTTACTTGGCTAACGGCTCCTTCGATGATCGAGTTCGATATTGCTCCGGTATGTAATTTGTGCTTTTGCTTCTTCTGATTTTTGCTTACTTGAACTCGATGGATTTGAAAGCCGATGATGGTAATGTTTATATAGGGTTCGAATCCCTATTTTCTCGTTCGTCTGATAGTTGTTTGATTTCATCAATATTATGCGTGGCCATTCGATCTTCGTTTGGATGCTTGAGATTGATTTTGACTTTATCAATTTCGTATATTTATGATTTCTTGATTGATATGGTATTGATTTTGATTTCTTGGCTACCACGGTTTGATTTTGGTTTGAACTTCGGCTTTGATAAAACTGTAGCATTTTCAATGTGTACTTACTTCGGCCATTATGTCTCTGACCTGTTCATTGTCACCCGACTTCTACTTTGGCCATTTTTTTGATATTGAAATGTTGACTTCGGTCACTTGACTTTGTTTATGCGATTCCATGTCTTCGGGCATCACTGTTGCACTGATATTGTTTCTAGTCATTTTACCTGTACCATTCGGATTTTGATATCTGATTTTGGTTACATGATGCTGCTATGTGAATTTCTACTATGACTTTGGCTTGTCTGTTATTTTCTCTGTTGGCACTGGTTCGTGTACTTGAATGTGAACTTGTTGCCTTGGTCATCAATGTGGCTTCACTGAAACCGTATGTGAGCTGTATATTTGCTTTGGTTAGATGCACATGTATATTTTGTTCACTTGCTTTTGCTTCTCTCTGGTCATAGCTGGTCTGGTGATGTATACACTGTGTATTTTGTGTCACAGTGATCATTTGTGCAGTCCTTACTACAACCATATCAAACTAAGCCCGGTTGTCTGCATTGTGGTCTCAAGTCATATGCATGTTCACTACTGTTGGTATATATCTATAGTTTGTATATGTGTAGTTGTTGTGCACTGAACCTTGCTTCGAGTCAGGTTGCAATGTGTATGCACACATGTATATAGATATGTGTTAGCTTTGAGTTTCATGTACATTGTCACTGCTCTTTGATCATTCTTGGGATGTAACTATTTATCCATGATTTCGAACTTGCTGTATATCAATAGTTTGGAAATGCTACATTGTTGGTTCATCACTTCGTTCATTGGCTTTGTCTTCTTGGTTTCTTGTGTATAGCATATCGAACTGGTTCACTTGATACTTGGTGCCTGGTCTTTGATGTATCGAGTTGCATCACTGGCCTTTGCATTTGTTTTCATTTACTTCGTGACAATTTCAGTTGCAAGTGCATTTGTAGTGGTAGCTGCTGTCAGTCTTTAACTTGTACTCTATAAAGTTGCATTGTTGTGTTTCCATATTAATCCCTCTGGCCTCTTATTGGTTTAGTGTGTGCACTTGCTTGGCATATTTTCTTCAGTGTGCAGCCTGGTCGACATGTATGTTGTCACTACATGTATGTATACATGTGTATATACATATGTATATATATGTTTGTGCATTGTCTTCATGTAGTTTGTACCACTGCCTTTATGCACTGTTTGGTTCATATTGCATTTGTACATTTGGATTTTGGTCGAGGCTTGTTTTAGTTGTCTTGACCATTTTCATGAACTTGCACCTGTGTTGAATACAGCTTGGAGCTCGGGTTTAACCTTGCGCTAATATTGTGACATTATTTTTATTGCACTTGAGTTAAACCCGGCTTTTTTGGGTTTGACCTATGCTCACATGTCCCTATAATTTTATCAAGTGTATATATCGGTGTGCACGGCCTTGTGGCATGTACAGTGATACACTGTGCATGTCACAAGCTGTTCGTGTATGATGAATTCAAATTTAAATAATGACGAACAACCCAAATAATATTTTCAAAATTACATTTTATTTTGTACTGCAAAAATATTTTATTTTTAATTTTACCGCGTCAATGTATATTTTTGCAGATTGCTCAGATGTTGGATTCACATTGGAATGAAGTTGAAGATAAATACGAGTGTGAGTAATATGTAGTGGGTGAAAATGTAAATGTGAATTGTGATGTAATCAAATTTGTATTGTAATTGAAATTGTGTATATATATAGTGAGAGCTTGAAATTTGTACTATTCAAAAATTGTAATAAATATTTGTTTAAATAAAATATCCGTTTGAATTCAAATTCTGTGTTATTCATTTTATTCATCAAATATTCATTTAATCTGTGAAAATAAAATAGTATATTAACAAATACATTTAAATGAATATATATATATATGTTTATTATCATCAAACAAAAATCATATAGTCGCATATTCAACAGGGTCTGGAGCGACCAGGGTTTAGCTTAGGACTTAAGCCATGGCATTACTCAATGTTCAGGGACACAGAATAAAGAACACCAAGGCGTTGCTTAATACAGGTCGTCGAGTATGGATTGCGCTTGGCAAGAACCCGGAGAGGTTAATGGTTTGGATATCGGCTATGAATAGCTATGGATTTGGGTATGGAACCGGTATAGTCCCGGATTCGGCTAAGGGCCAGAGTGGTCCTGGATTTGGGTATCGACTCGGAGAGGTCATGGATTTGATTTTTAGTTATTGGATATGGATAGATCAAAACTCGGTTGATGGGTTTGGATGGCCATGGAATTGGCTAAGGATTTTGTTACTGGATTTGGAATTGGACATCGACTGGGAGCAGTCCTGGATTTGGATAAGGATATGGCTGTGGCACTTGGATATGATGGCTTGGTAATGGATTGGATTATGAATCAGATGATATGGCTACGGATGGAATATGGACTTTGAATGTTGGACTTGAGGCTATTCAAAACATGCCTTCATATCGAAAGGCAAGTTTTGGGGATTAAATGTTACCTCGCCTTTTGGCCAAGGCTGGGATATCAACAAAATTGGCTAAAATGGATGGATATGGGGATTAGAGATCGATAGGAAAACACGGCTACGATCAATACTGTCAAAATTTGACCGAGCTCCAATCAAGATGGGATCAATAGAGGACAATGAACAAGGCTTGGAGAAGCTACATTTAAAATTTTAGGTCAGTCGGAGTTCGTATGCTCGAGATATGGATGGATCAATATTGGTGAGTAATGGTTCTAAACCGATATATTCGTATCGATCAAGGTGATGGGCTTCGGATCGATGCCTACACATTGATGCTTTCGTATTGATAAATAGATGCAAATACAGATAACTCACATGGCTTTGGAAGATAGTAGTTCATATCGATGGGTTTCGTATCGATCTATGATATTGGATCGATACGAATAGAGGCGTTTAGGATCGATACGAAGGCAATGGACTTGGATCGATGAATATGAACAAAGGTACAGGTGATGGGTACGAAAGGTAAGAACTCAGGGATCGATACATACAGAGGCATGGATAGGAAATGATAGACATGGGGAAATGGAATATGATGGATACGAACAGCATGGCGATAGATACGAATTGATGTAGGCGGAAGCGATGGATACTCACAGTTCAATGGATAAGAAGGCTCCAGCTTACTCGCAAATGTGGATCGATCAAAACTCTCATTCTACAAGTCCACATGCTATGAAATTTCACAAGAACTTCCTTATTCACTCAAGAACATCCAGGATCGATCTAAGCTTGATTTGACCATTTTGGCATCGATACGAATTGCACTTGGATTGATCCCAAATCACACTAGATCGATCATGTAGGCCCACCTACACACGAGAATAGGTATTTCAGGTTTTGGGGAGGATATTTCCGGATCTACACCTATAAATAGCAGTCCGATCGCAACTAAAAAGGGATATTTTCCTTCTCTTTACGCGGAACCTATGCCATTTTTGTTATTTGATTCTAAAGGCTTGTAGCTGTAACTACAGTATGAAAAGGAATAAAAGGATTGATTTCTATGTGGACGTAGGCCGAAGATAGTTGAACCACTGTAAACCTTGTATTCTTTCTTGCTTTATTTTATTTTGATTTTGCAATTTCTGCATTTTTATTCTACATCATCTGATCTAAGATTTGTGTTAAGATATCGATGATTTCTGTATAAATACTGATGCTTTCACTACTTCTGGGGTTTTTAACCAATTTTAGCGCAAAAAGTTACTAGATCATTGCAACATCCATTCAGATCAATTTTTGTTTTTCACCACTTTTTAACAGAATGATCAGTCCACCCCATGAAAAAAGAACCAACCACGAATGTAGTTTCGAAGAAAATTCATGAACAACTAAAATGGCAAAGTGTTTATCTTCTGATCTATTCGAAATAAAACATAAACACTTTGTTTATTTAAATATGAAATAACAAAGTTTTCGTTATTTAATTCTCTATCTCCAAGAACAAGCACGACCTCCCCATTTCAATCCGAGAAAACTAAAAATTTCACCATTTTTATCTTCTCATTCTCAAAATCCACATAAAATCAATCGGTTTTTTGTAATCTATTCATATGGAAATGGCTATGTTGCTTAAAAAATTTGTGAAAAATTCATACACAGAGAAAGTAACAGTTGTGATAAAGGCAATGTGCATGCGAAGTTTTAACAAAAGAAAATGTAATTGTGTCGTATGCATACGAGCATGGATAGAAAGATTTCTTTGATGCAACTTTGACCAAAATTAATAAAGAAGATATCGACGACGGAAGCGTAGGTGGTCGTGAAGGACAAAGTGGCCATGGTGGTCTTCGAGTTTGTTGGACCAGAAGTTGTTGGGGATTGATATAGGCAACCAATAGAATTGCCAAGCTGAGTGGCTTTAAGGACCTTAATTTATGTGCATAGAAGGTTATTTCTAATTTTCGGATGCATCTCGACGATGAAGTACATGTCAGCACATATACCAGCATACATAAACTTATTATTTTGGTTGTCATAACTCACTTTTAGCATATGTTAATTATTGTTATATTGCACTTACCTATCATAACACATTAATGTTTCGTTTATTTCAAACAGTCCCAGGGTACTCATTATCATGGTTCGTTATCTGGTGCTTTGAAATATTATCACAAACACTTAGTAAACATTCCTAAAGTCATTGATTTCTTGCATGAACGTGGACCTGCGGATTTTTTAGATAACATATTCGCTTGATAACTAGAATAATATTTGACAAATGCATTATAGTAGGGATTAAGTTGTTTTTTAATTTGACATCTAAACATCATAGGGTTATAAATGTCAATGTTTAGTTATCTGATGCTATTGTTTTTCGGTAGTATAAAACCAATTGCACATTTCATTTTCTATGCCAAGAACTTGGGATTACACCATTTGACTTTGCCATGCTTACTGATAGTAGTATAGCGATTGCTAACTTTTCATTGCTTTCACACGATAATTGGTAGCATTATACTGCTCTTGTTTATGACCTCTTTCCTTATTTTTGCTCCACGCTTGGAGTAATTTACCAAATAAACACTAGTAATAGATTAAGTGCAATTACAACTGTCATGGATAGTATACTTGTGGAATGTGCAGTAGAGAAAGAGTTGGAACTTGCTTGGTAGTTGTGTTATATCTTATCAACAACATGTTTTTAGTAGTAGCAGCGATAGTGTACAAGTCAATTACATTAATATTGAGGATGGTTTGCATTTTGATTCCTTGATTACGTATGACTTGGGTCTACTATATTGGCCTATTTGTACGATTGTTTGGATAAATGTATTGTTTGGAAGTCAGCTTCCAATATTTGGTTTTTGGAAGTAATTACAATATTGGTATTTTGAGTATTCCCTAAACTTCCACTTCTTCACAATGACTTTAGATGCTACCAATAACCAAATTGACTTGAGGATGCATAGAGGATAGGTAATATGGCATCCATTTAATGATAGTGACTCGATGGACCTTGACTTCGTTCAGGTATATAGAATTATTAACATGTGACAATTTCCATTTGTTTTACCTCCCTGCTTTTGGTAGTTATCAATACCTTGCTAAGAGATGTTGGATGATCTAGGTTGGTGGCAACAAAGAGTTATTAGACCAGTATTCTAGGACTGCTAGATTAGATTTTATATAGTATACAGTGATACCATTACTCATGCATCCTCGATAGATATACTGGACCAGTTGTTATTCATCTTGGGACAGTACCTCCAGTTATGGACAATCTCATGCAGCCTAGATAGGAATATCGTGTACCTGATCATGTTTCAGTTATTAGTCGTTTAGGTTAGTCAATGGCAGTTCTTATTTCTTCTGGGGTTGATCGCTATGTTGATGATTTCATTTTCCGACACAAAATCATTAATCGGATTCCATGGGATATCGTATGTTAATTTATACAATTTGTAGATAGGATTCCACTATACTAGATATCTAGAGTGTTGGGGATTTTGCGGTTCGAGGTGAATTTGATGGCGATAGAGATGAAAACAATGCTGTACTTCCGACTTTAAGGATCTATGGAATAGATTCTTTCAGACAATAGTTCAACCCACCAGGTACAAACGGGTAATCAAACTATCGACCTTCAGGATTCAATGAAGCGCTATAACGGCGTAATCGGATTCAAAGTTTGTACGACTTTGATCGGACCAAGAACACTTCAGAAACTTTATCTGATGATGCAATTTATATGTAATAGAATAAAGAGGAAGAAGAAAAACAATTCTGCAAAGCTTTCTGAATTTGCAACACCTTGGAGGCATCACAAAACAGAGCAATGGCTGTAATGATTTCTAAGCATCGTAAAACTGTGTGTAGAAGAAGAAGAGGATTCGAAACTTATTTTGCAACTGTTCTGGGTGTTGCTATTTATATACGTGAGAAGATTTCCATTCGCGAAGTGTCACGGCCGTTAGCAACGGTTTGCAACTGTTACTAATCAAACTGTTAAACGACGCATCCATTCATTTGCAACGTTTAGAAAACGTTACAAATTCCCGCCCTATATTCAAATTCAGATTTTTCGGTTCTGGGTCCTTAACGGGCTAAAATATGTCTCGTTACTGTTTACATATGATCCAAAAATATTTTCGGATCCGAACCCGAAACCCGGACCCGACCCGACACAGTTCAGTCGGTCGGACGGACGAACGGCGGTGGCGCGCGTGTGGTGTTGCATGACTTCTCTCTTCACAACAAAGCAAACATGTGGGAGCCCCAAGACCTCAACACCCACTTAAGAGAGCTATACTTATACAAGAATATTGTATAAAACTCTAGAATGTGGGACTATAGTTCTTTCTTCTTCCTTCCTTCTTTCTTTTCCAAACAAAAAACCCAAAGCCCAAATTTTTTGAAAATTTACAACAATCTCCCCCAATTTTCAAAATAAGAAAATAAATAAATAGGACGGCTGCATCACTAGAGTGACTTCCTACATACCCAAGTGGGATCAAGCCTATGTAGTTCTAAGATCAAATTTTGCATCATCATGAAAACCAACACATAAATAAAAGGTATCTTTTGGATTTGAACCTTTACTTAGTGTAAACTATTCAAAACCTTATCGAGATTATATGGTGAACGAATCTTGAACCAAGTATCCCTAATGATAAAACCGGAACAATCACACATGTTGATTTCCTTAGGTAAAATGTTCTGTATTGCTCAGCACGTTAATGGCCATGTGCATAAATCCCGGTTCATGAGTCTACTTAGAAAGCGGTCTTACTTTCCTAGGAAACGGCCTGATTTCCATACTCATATAGGTAAGTCGTTTAAGGTGTTTTTGCGATACACCTTTTAATGTTTCTAGACTTATTAAGGATATATATATCCATCCTTTGTTCTTGCAGAATCCAACACTAAATATTATGGGATTATCGATTTAGTGTTCCATAATCATTCTCTTAACTTGTTGGTGCCCATTGAACTTTGTCTATCCGTTTCAAGACATAAGTTGGGTTTCTGTTAAGGATGATCAACCTTCATTCACAAACCTTAGTCCCATTTCTTGTGACTTTATAGAAACCATTGCCTTTGGAAGACTCTTTATAAGTGGGTCAGCCAAGTTTGTCTTTGTTTCTATGTAGTCAACAGTTATCACTCCTCTTTTGAGTAACTGTCTCACTATTTGATGTCTTAGACTTACATGTCTAGACTTTCCATTATATGTCTTATTAGACACATTGTATATCGTTGCTTGATTGTCACAGTTAATCAAGACTGTTGGAGATGGCTTCTTCCATAAAGGAATTTCCATTAATAAATTTCTAAGCCATTCCGCTTCTTTACATGCATCTGCTAGTGCAACCAATTCTGACAACATTGTTGAGTCAGAAATACAGGTCTGCTTCTTGGAAACCCAAGGCATAGCAGCGCCTCCTAATGTAAAGATCCACCTAGTCGTAGACTTGGATTTAGATTCTACATTGTTCCAGGTTGCATCACTATATCCTTCTATTACAACATGATATCCTTTATAAGATAAACCATATTCAATGGTTCCTTTCAAATAAGCTAAAACTCTGGAAATAGCTTTCCAATGTTCAAAACCTGGATTACTCGTAAATCGACACAATACACTTATAGCATGTGCGATGTCTGGTCTAGTGCAATGCATAGCATACATAAGACTCCCAATAACACTGGAATACGCTAGTTGAGAATTAGTATGTCCAGTGTTCTTTTCTAATTTAATACTAGGATCTAAAGGAGTTGGTGCTGGTTTGTCATTGCAATGACCATACTTTTGTAGGAATTTCTCTATGTAATGAGATAAGTTAGTAATAACTCCCCCTCTTTCCTAACAATTTTAATTCCTAAAATTACATCAGCCTCTCCTAGATCTTTCATATCGAATTTAGAAGACATAAACTTTTTAGTTTCATTCACAAAGGATATATTGGAACCAAATATTAGCATGTCATCAACGTATAAACATATTATAACAATACCGTTGTTATCCAATTTGCTTTAAATACATTTATCAGCATCATTAACAATGAATCCATATGGTAGTGCAACTTTATCAAACTTCTCATGTCATTGCATGGGAGCTTGCTTCAGGCCATAAAGAGATTTCACTAATTTGCAAACTTTCTTTTCTTGGCCTGGGGTTTTGAAACCTTCAGGTTGTTCCATGTATATCTCTTCTTCTAAATCTCCATTTAGAAAAAGCAGTCTTTACATCCATTCGATTTATGACTAATTTATGAATTGATGCAAGTGCAACTAAATAGCGTATAGAAGATATGCGAGCAACTGGAGCATATGTATCAAAGTAATCTACTCCATGTCTTTGCTTATGTCCCTTAACAACTAATCTAGCTTTAAACTTATCAATGGATCCATTTGTATTCAACTTTTTCTTGAATATCCATTTACATCCTATAGGTTTAGCATCAGGAGGTAAATCAGTTAAAACCCAAGTTTGGTTTAACAGTATGGAATTCATTTCATCATTGATAGCTTCTTTCTATAAATTGGAATTCTTGGAACTCATAGCCTCTGGATAAGTTTTGGGATTATCATCGACGTTCATTACATATTTAGTCACATTAAGGACTTCGTCCTTACTGCCTTCTACAGATATGTAATGAAGTCAGGACCATAGTCCTTTTCTGTTCTTGCTCTTTTACTTCTCCGTTGTTCAGTACTATTATCTGGTACTGACACTTCCTTTCTGTTTTGAGCAGGAGCATAATCATCGTCATTGTTATCATTAGTCATACTAGGTTCTGGACTAGATGATCTCAGTGGGATCTCAACAGTTTGATTTTCAAAAACTTTTACATCTACAGATTCTATAACTTCTAGGGTGTCAAGAATAAGGAATCTATAAGTTATACTATTAAGTGAATATCCTACGAAAACACATTTAAATGCTCTATTTCCTAACTTTGGTCGTTTAGGGTCTGGTTCTCTAACATATGCTAAGCAACCCCAAACTTTAAGTCTAGTTAGGTTAGGTTTCCTATTAAACCATATTTCATAAGGGGAAATATTATTCTTTTTAAGTGGTACTTTATTTAAAATATAACATGCAGATAACATAGCATCAACCCATAGTTTATAAGGTAAATTAGAACTTATGATCATGGCATTAACCATTTCTACTAAAGTTCTATTCTTCCTTTCAGCAACACCATTTTGTTGTGGTGTATATGGGGCAGTACATTGGTGAATTATACCTTCTTGTTTACAAAACAAGGTGAATTCATTTGAGAAATATTCACCACCACGATCTGAATGAAATATTTTAATTTTAACTCCTAATTGTGTTTCGACCTCTGCTTTGTAAATTTTGAATTTATCAAAAGCCTCATCTTTAGTTTTCATTAGATATACATATGCATATCTAGTATAATCATCAATGAATGTTATATAGTATTGGTTACCACAATAGGTGATATGACTTTTTAAGTCACCCACATCACTATATACCAAATCAAGCAAACCAGTTTTCCTTTCTACAGATTTAAAGGATTTCCGGTGTATTTTTGCTTGAACACATATTTCACATTTAGAGATGGTATCGAAATCATAATCAGAAATTAATCCTAATTTATTCATATTTCTAATGGAATTATAATTAACATGTCATAATCTACCATGCCATAAATTAATAGAATCAACGATATAAAAGAAGATTTCTTTACTAGATTCAACTTAATCATGCCGTTACAAGAGTATCCCTGTCCAATGAATTTACCATTCTTAGATAACACTGGCTTATCAGACTCATATACCATCTTGAATCCTCCTTTGTTAAGAAGGTATGCAAAGACCAAATTCTTACACATATCAGGTACATAATATACATTGACTAATGTAAGAACTTTTCTAGAGGTGAGAGGAAGTTATATAGTGCCTTTTCCCATAACTTTGCTTGGAACCTTATTTGCTCCAGTAACTTCATCAGCTTCTCCTTTATTTTCTTCGTAACTTTTGAATAGGTTACGTTCTTTGAAAATATGAATGGTTGCTCCAGTATCGAACCACCAATCATTATCATTGCCACTAACGGAGTTCGCCTCTTGCACTACAGCCACAAGCGAGTCTTCGACCACATTCACTTTTTGTTGTTTCTTCCGCAGATGGCAGTCTCGGGCATAGTGGCCGGGCTTGTTACAAAAATAACAAGCACCTTTCTTTTTGTTGTTGGTTTTGGAATGATTTTTCTTAAACCGTGTCTCATTCTTTGGCTTTAATTTATCAGTAATTTCAACATTATTTGCCTTAGAATGGGACTCAGTTTGCGGATTATCATCTAGATCGTGTTTGCGAGAGTCTTCTTCAATACGAAGATGATGCTGAAAACCATCTAAATTATAATCCGTTTTTGCATGCTTCATCTTTTTCTTATAATCATTCCAACTATGCGGAAGTCTAGAAATTATAACTCCAACAACAAAAGATTCAGGGAGATCAATTCCAACATCTTTAAGTTGATTCACCAACAGTAAGATTTCGCTTATTTGTCCAATTATGGACTTGTTGGTAACCATTTTGAAATCCATAAAATTAGAAATAAGAAACTTTTTATTACTTGCCTCGGATATGCGGTACTTATTCTCCAGTGCAGTCTAGAGTGCCTTCGCTGTTTCCAAGGTCCTATGAGCATTGTAGACTGGGGTAGATAGCGCATTCAGAATATGGCCTCTGCATAGGAAATCATCCTCTTTGCGCTTTACACATTTAGCCTTTAAAGCATCATCATCATTATCAATTTCTTTCGGGATTTCTTCCAAGTTATTTTCCAAAATGTAGAACAACTTGATGGTGACTAGGACAAATTTCATGTCTCTTACCAACGAGTGAAATTATCGTCATTAAAACGCTCCAATCGAGTTAGATGCTGATTCATAACTTGTAAAGCGCTCGAACCTTCCATGATTAAAGACTATTGTCTGAAATTTGTTGGGGATTTTGCGGTTCGAGGCGAATTTGATGGCGATAGAGATGAAAACAGTGTTGTACTTCCGACTTCAAGGATCTATGGAATAGATTCTTTTAGACAGTAGTTCAACCCACCAGGTACAAATGGGTTATCGAACTATCGACTTTCAAGATTCAATGAAGCCCTATAACAGCGTAATCGGATTCAAAGTTTGTACGACTTTGATCGGACCAAGAACACTTCAGAAACTGTATCGGATGATGCAATTTATATGTAATAGAATAAAGAGGAAGAAGAAAAACAATTCTGCAACGCTTTCTGAATTTGCAATACCTTGGAGGCATCAAAAAACAGAGCAATGGCTGTAATGATTTATGGGCGTCGCAGAACTGTGTGGAGAAGAAGAAGAGGATTGAAACTTATTTTGCAACTGTTCTAGGCGTTGTTATTTATATACGTGAGGAGATGTCCATTCGCGAAGTGTCACGGCCGTTAGCAACGGTTTGCAACTGTTACGGATTCAAACTGTTAAACGACGCATCCATTCATTTGCAACGTTCAGAAAACGTTACAAATTCCCGCCCTTTCAAATTCAGATTTTTCGGTTCTGGGTCCTTAACGGGGTGAATTATGGCCCGTTACTGTTTACATACGATCCAAAAATATGTTCGAATTTGAACCTGAAACAGCCCGGTTCGGTCGGTCGGACAGCGGCGCGCTTGTGGTGTTGCATGACTTCTCTCCTCACAACAAAGCAAACATGTAGAAGCCCCAAGGCCCCAACATCCACTTGAGAGAGCTATACTTATGCAAGAATATTGTATAAAACTCTAGAATGTGGGGCTATAGTTCTTTCTTCTTCCTTCCTTCTTTCTCTTCCAAACGAAAAACCCAAAGCCCAAATCTTTTGAAAATTTACAACATAGAGCAGAGTGTAGCATTGACTATTATGAGGATATGTGCACGAATAGGTTGAATATGCCCAAAGTAATATCTTATAGGCGCTGGCACGGGTCTAGGAAGCGGAGGCATATTATCGGTCTTACGCACATGCATATGCACAGATACAGGATCGATTACACACTGAGTTAGAAATGGGGTGGAAGATACCGCCAAATGCTTAGTCATGCTCAGTCAGTAACCTTTGTTCTCACGTATTATAGCCATTATTGAGTTGTTGCAATCTAGTTCTTTAGCTCTTAGGGTACCGCCAAGTGATGAGTCATAGTTAGTCAGTGAGTTGTCTTCTCATATAGCCACTATTGAGTTGTTGCAATATTATAAATATTACCCACCAAACAAGCTTATAACACCAAAACACTCATTTCTCAAATTTAGTTTTCTAAGATGGTGGATTGCAACCATATTTCTCCGCCTCCATATTTCTACGAAGGTCCTTTAAATCAAAACATCCCTTTGGGTCTTTCATCTCCTAAACCAATAAGAAAGTGGTACAACCATATGCAAGAAAGGTAGTATGAAGATTATAGAGAGAACGTGAGGGAGTTGCAAGAGCTTAGAATACAAGAAGAACAACAAAGAAAATTGGGAGACCAATGTGGTATCGAAAAAAGACATTGGCAGAGACGACTGGAACAGCGTAACAAGTAACCATAAGAAAACATGATTTGATTCTTCTCCTCCAATTTACTTTAGATATGGAATATCATTTTAATTCGTTAGAAAAAAATGGAAATGATATCTATAGCTACCACTTTAGATTCTCCAACTTCCCAAATGGTTGCAGGTTATTCGAAAGGACCGAAAACACATTACTTCAATGAGCCGTTGATTAAGCCACTGGACTTGAAATTGAGATAGAATTACTGCGTAATAGGCTTAGTTCACTACAGTTTCAATATGGTTGTAGACACATCTGATCTATGATATTTAGTCATTGTGCATGTTTGTGTTCGTTGTGTATGTTTGTGTTAGGATTGTAGTTAATAATCATGTTTAGAGTTATGTATGTTTGTGTCATGGTTGTCACTTTAATCATGTTCATGTATGTCTAATAGTTATGATTGTGTTGAATTTAGAAAATACATATAAATAAGAAGACACACAAGTTAAAAAATAGAACTTAGAAGATATATAGTACACAAAAAATAAAAATAAACATATTAAAGGTTTCAAAGAGAACACATCTCAATCTAACTTAAATTGCCTAATATAGTTGATCAATATTCATAGGTAGCATGTCCACTATAGTATTATACAATGTTAAAAATGATAATACGAGTCATAAATAGTTTGAGAAAACTCAAAAACATTTTCATATGTCACTTCAGCTATAATTTTTTCGTATCTTCAACAAGCCCTGGAAAACATGGCCTAAGAACTTCTAGTATCAATGTACCTTTCCCTTGACCCACAATTTGGATGATTTTTATAAGCTCCTTTGATGGTAATCAAGAATTCTTAATCAATCTCTTCCACCAAATTTTTATAATCATCTTCTATGCATGCTTTTTCAATAGTAAATATTTATGTAGAGTCCAAGCGGGGGTTTCCATTAAAATTTTAAGAACTGTCCACACAAAACATACATTTAAATAGTTAGTACATGTGCGCTAACCCACACAATATCTTCAACGTCCGTCGGATTTTACATATGTCGAGCATCCAAACTATATGAACAAAAGCATTTGTGGTTTTTTACAGCCTTTGACTAATCTTCATGATATCATCAAAGTCCATCGGATTATACAATTGTCGAGCTTCCATGCTATAAGAACAAACACATTTTTTCGCTCAAAGCCTTTGACCAATTCATATGATGTCTTCAACAACCATCATAATGTACACATGTCAAGCTTCCACGCTATGAGAATAAACATACTTATGTTTGTTTGTAGCCTTCCATTAATCCGCATAACATTATCAACATCTGTCAGATCGTAGATATGTCGAGCATCCACCCTATGAGAACAAAGACACCTGTATTTGTTTAAAGAAAATAACACAACTATATAAGTAAACCTTTTCCCAAAAGTAAACTACACAACTACACAAGCAAACTACATTACTTTATAAATGACAATGGATTCTTACCACCACTATTATTATCAAAGCATGGACGAAGTGATTAATAGAAAGAAAAGGTCACAATAAGGCTATTGAATTTGCTACTTAACAATTTATGCACAGTTAATCTTATTTATTTTTTGGAGGCTCTTCCAACAACTGCTAAAGTAGTATTTCTACAAGAATTTACTATGGATATAATAGAGACTATAAAGATAGGCATGAAAGATTAAGAAGAGACTACTTCATTGAAAACCACACCTATGACATTTTATTGTTCCATCGACGATTTCAGATGAATCTAGATAATTTTAGCTAGATTTATTTCAAACTCCATGAGAAGAATCAATATATTACTTATGGACTAAATGATACACATGGAAAAGGAATTTTCCCTATAACAACCTACCATCTATGACTCTTTGACTCTATGTTCAAATGGACACATAAATCCTAAGGATTGTAACAATGGATTATTAGGGTAAAATATGATATAAACATAGACAAAGCTACCTACTTTAACCATACTTTTTAAAATCATGGTGGAAGGAATAATATCTCATAGAACACGTAACATAAATATCTAAAATAAACTTGAAAATAACCATCGATGTTATTATATACTTTCAAATAACACTTCAGAATATGGTAAATTATTGTATTAAATAGTAGATAGCAAATAAATAAGTAACTATTTAACTCCAGTGTTCTTTATTGGCTTGGTCTCATATTTATTATTTCCTACCCCTACCAACCTATCATATATACGAAAAAAGAAATATATAGAGGGTTAGGCATATGTCTGGCGGGTAAGAAAATATCTCTATGACACTATCATACTAATAAAATATCGTGAAAGGCTAAAGCTACCTTTATTATTTCATAGTTATTTAATTCAATAATTAAGCCTATTTTTATAACATTTCAATCTTAGCCACTCTGTGACATCATCATATATCCATGGTAATAGGGACAACGACATAACATTTGTGTTCCATTATCTACCATTGAGGCAACGATCATGTGTTGCATATACCACCCTATCGATCATTGAGGAAATGACCCTATGTCATGTACACCTCTCAATCTTTCATTAAGGCAGTGCCCATATGTCACTTACACCATCCAATCTATTGTTAAGGCAACAACCATACAGTATACACACCACACAATCATCAATAATACAATGACCATATGTCGTATACGCCATACCATTTATCAATGATATAATAACCATATGTCATATACACCATCCAATTTATCAATAATTCATTGTTAAGTTATTCATGTACAAGTGTCCCTTTATTTAGTGGAATCATTCCACATTCATCAAAATGGCATGGTTTATCGTTCTAAATTTTTTAACTAAAAAGGACAAAGTGTCATCAACCATTCGTATTTTCCCTAGGGGTCCCATGTTCAACTTGCATCCTCTATGTTCATTTAGACAGCTGACCGCATAATTTTGATGCTAGAATTTATTTTAGATGCTTGAATTTACCTTCAAACACCTAATCACTTAATAGCAATTTTCCTTTAGTCATTCATACGTATGAACATGGATTCGGATATCTCATTAATTCATACTTTTGAACCCAACTATGCCTAAACCAGACAGAATTATCCTTTACTGTTTTGTTTTGAATGTTTTCTCGATTTCAAACACTTGAATAACCATTACATGCTTATTTTCAACTTTTTAATATATGTTTTGCCTACCTAACCATCTTTCTTCAATTTATAGTATTTTTACTTCTGAATATGTTATAAGAAGGTCATACTGTATTTTTATGATAATTTTACTCAATGATTTCATTACTTACATAGTTTCCTTTTTATTTCATCGTCTACTCTAATTGTCAATTCATTTAATTGATTTAAAAACATTATCTAATCAATTGAATATTGAATTTATCATCAAATCACTCATTATCCATCTATTAGATTTGTCTATATTGTCTTAATAATCTTATCTTTTTCAATAGAGGTCACATTTCAAATATAATAACCAATTATCATTTCTAAACCCAAATTCTAATATCCCTGACCCAAAGAGCTGATCACTGGGGTAAATATGTTATAAAATGCGGACAATGCTATCTACTTTAACTGCAATTTCTACACTCACATTAGACGGAATCAAAAATAATATGACACGTTACATAAATATCTAATTAAACTAGAAAATAACTGTAAATGTTATTACATTAGTCAGAATAACTTTTTAAAATGCTTGGTTCTACGTAACATATAGTACTGAACAACAGATAGCAAATAAATAAACAACTATTTAACACTAGCATTCTCCAATGGCTCCATCTCACATCCAATATTCCCTCCCTTATTGATCAACCGTATATAGGGAAAAAAAGAATATATAAGGAGTCAGACATATGCCCGGTGAGTGAGAAGTCTAGCAATATGATACTATCGTACTAATGAAACATTATTGAATGCTAATAATACACTTATTATTTCATAGTAATTTAATTCAATGGTTTATCCTACATTCATAACATTTTAATTTTAAGCATTCCATGACATCGTCAAATATCCATGGTAAATAATAAGAAATTTTGGTAACTACATAACAATTAACATTCCTTTATCTATCATTAAGGCAATGACTATCTGATGCGTACACCTCCCAGTCTATCATTGAGGCATCGACCTTATGTCGTATGCACCTCCTAATCTCCCATTAATCCAATCTATAGTTAAAGCAATGACCATATGTCATATATGCCACAAATCTATCAATAAGGCAATGACCGTATGCCAAAAACACCATCAAATATATCAATAAGGCAATAATCATATGACTTATACACCATCCAATTTATCAATAATTTATTGTTAGCTTACATACTAGTGTCCCCAAAATTCTTTATTTCATGGCATTGTTCCACCTTCATTAGATAGGCATCATTCAATGCTCTAACATTGATAATTAAATAAGATAAAGTAGCTTCAACCATTTGAATTCACCATAATGGCTCTAGTTTTGTAACAACCTAGGATTTTGGTCATTCGATTTTAAATATTTAATTAATTTTAAGTAGTGAATAATTGGTTTTTAAAGATTTAAACTTGAATTCAAATATAGAGATTATACAAATAATTGAATTATAAACTTATTATTTAGATAGGGATTTAAAGTATTTGATTTTGAATTAAATATTTATTTACTGGATTTAATGGCATAGTTTAATTCCTTTTAAATTTATAAATAATAAAGGGGAATTCATTTTGTAACTTTGTTTGCAGCAATGAATGATTCAAACAAATGGTTTAAATAACTAGGAATTATGTTTTTATTTTTATGACTCAATGTTTATTGACTTGTTTATAATTTAATTTTTTTAAATTTTTTTCATAATTTTTAGTTTAGAAATTTTTTAAATTAACCATTTGACGATTTATTGGTAAACGATAATGTTTTTGTAAATTTATAGAATTAAATAACCAATGTATATTATTATTGTTTTGGGGTAGTGCTGTTGTTTTTAGCTTAATCATATTTCTGATTTTCCACTCGGGGTCCATGCTTCCAATGAAAAGCTGTTCAGTTAAATTCCGAGAAAATTGAATTATAAACCTAACTTTAAACATTTAGTACAACCAACATACATTCTCATTTGTTTGTCTGCCTATCTTTCTATTTTCATTCTCCTATAAGTAAATAAAGAACATAAAAAACTTCCACTTTTACAAATTAAAATAAAATTGTATGCTTAACCACAAACTGCAAAAAAAAATAGTTGTAGGCTTCAAGTCTAGCAGAAGTTAGAGGGTGGGATTGGATTTTGAAGTGATCGACGTTTAGCACAGCAGCTTAGGTTTTGGTTTCATGGAGTTTTGGTCAATCATTTGGAAGATGGAGGCTAGATTTTGGATTGACATGTCATTTAGCACTTGGAGGCAAAGAATTTGGAGCTGCAGCTCAATGTAGGGTGGTTTGATCAATTGGTGTATAGCCAAGGGGTCTTGGGAGTCTCGATTGGTGTGGAGGTTAGGGAATGTTGTTGATAGGTGAAGATGGAAGCTCGGGTAACGAGGGAATGTTTGGCAAAGTCGGTTTGAGTTTACATTGTGTATGGAGAGAGAGGGAGGCAATGAAGGATCGATCATGGTGATTTTAGCTTTAGGAAAGAAGTGGAAATGAGGAAGAAAGGGTTAAAGTGGAAATACTGTAATTAGTTTATAATGATGTAGTTAGACAATTAAACTATTATTTAAAATTCAAAATCTTATAAATTGTATAACTCTCTCATACGAGGTCCAATCAAGATGAAACTTTTTGCACTGCACTCGCAATGACGTTAGCAACATCTTGAATTTAGACTGGTTAAAATAGAGCCTATAGACTTTCAAGCAAAATCAAATACTGTTTAATTTTAGATGGAATCAGAACACTTCGGCGAAAATGGAATTTCGATGAGTTAAACCTACCTTTTTGTCTAATGAATATGTTATATAGTAGATGAAAATTACTTATTGTTTGCTTGGAATTTGAATTTGTTGATTATTTCGTTTAGATAAACTATCATTTTTGAAAATGGATAATGTATAAAGTGATAAAATAATACTGATTAAATACAATTACGTTGTCTAAATAAAACGTAATTAATTTAAGCTTACCTCTTGTGTTCCATCTATTTGGCTAAATAAACACCATCTAATAATAAATGTTAAAGTTTATTATAAAGTTTATTTTGAATGACATTGGTTGCAGACTAATTAAATCCCGGTTCTATTATTATATTAATTTGGATACTCGTTTCAGTGCCAGTTGATTTATACTGGATAAGTGATGTGTTAACAATTGATTGTTAATTATGGATTTGATTTAAATATATGCATACTTAGGTAAATACTTGTAATTTAACTTGGAAAGTTAAATTTAATTTAATGGTAGCTCATTTGAGCACCATTGTAGTCGCTAAGCCTTCTTTTTAAACTGAAAAGTTGTGGATTTAAATTAACTTCAAATTTTATAATATGAAGTATTTAATTATTATTTTTAATAAACAAATTTTAAAATTTGAAGTGAAGTATTTTATTTAATTGTTATTTTTAATAAATTGTTTTATTAATTATTATTTTAACAAAGTGTTTTTTCTAGGTATTACTTTACAAATTGTTTTCTTATAAAATTATTTATTTTGTAAAGTAAATTATTGTATTTATAATATTTTAAAGTTAACTGTTATGTTTGAAAAATAATTATTTATTTAGGTTGTTTACATTTAATAAATTATTTTATTAATGATTATTTTAAGCTAGTTAATTATTTTATTTGTAAAATTATTTGAAGTTAAATATTATATCATAAAAGTTGTTTTGAAGTTATTTTATTTTACTATTTAATAATCATTTAAAGTTTATTTATTATATTATTAAATTCTTTAAAGCTATATTTTATGGGGTTAAACTTTTTATTCATTATAATTAAATAATGAATTTATTTATAAAAGGAATTATTTTGAATGAAATGCTTTAGAAGGATTTTATCTAATAGAAATGATTTATTTAAAGGAGTTTATAAATTTGAAAGAGGTTTGTAATTTGAAAAGAAGTTGGGTTATGGATGATTTAAGAAAAGAAGTTTATGAATAGTTTAGCGATTTGAAAGGGAAGTTTTATAAACGTGTTTTTAAGATTTATAAATGAGTATTCTTATAAATAGAATTAGAGACTTATAAAGAGGTTTTATAAATAAAATCTTGCAAAATTGTGGAGAAGCTTTACAAATAGATTTGAAGATTTTATAAAGGAGATATTTATAAAATAAAAGAGATTAATGGAAAGAAATGATGTTTTGGGTTATTTATATTTCCATTTTAATGGTATTTGGGTTTAATAATTTTAATAAGATTTTGAAACATAAAATCTTTCTAAGTGTTTGGTGAATATACTTCTACCATTGATATGTATATGGAAAAATTTCCCAGTTTTGAAAGTGAAATGGTGTGTGAATATACCTATACCATTGGGATAAGTATATTGTTATATTTTGTAATTATCAAAAATATAGTGTTTTGTGAATATATTTATTCTATTAAGATAAGTATATGGAAGTGCTTTTTAAGGACAGTGCAAGTGGACCAGATGGCAGCGTCTTTGCTCTTAGTAAGGACAGAGCAAGTGGACCAGATGGCTTCAACGGCTCCTTCTATCGGAGTGTTTGGCCTATTATCCAACCAGACTTCTGCTTGGCTATTCAGCACTTCTTTTCCGGCAGCATTCTTCCCATTAGTTGGTCTTCCACCAACTTGGTCCTAATTCTGAAGTGTGATAACCCTCGATCATGCGCGGAATTTCGACCAATCAGTCTGTGTAATTTCTCCAACAAAGTGATTTCTAAGGTTTTGGCCACTCGTTTAGCTCTGTTCCTTGATCGCATCATCTCCTCTTCTCAGGCTGGCTTTGTTAAGGGCCGTTTAATCACTGACAACGTCCTGTTGGCTCAGGAACTGATTTCCCAGATTGACCGGAAGGTTAGAGGCTCAAATGTTGTTTTCAAGCTTGACATGGCAAAGGCCTATGATCGTATGTCTTGGTTTTTTGTCATTAGAGTTCTGCGGGCCTTCGGGTTTCCTGAAACCCTTATCGATCTGGTTTGGAGGCTTATCTCAAACTGTTGGTTCTCATTCTGATTAACGGATCGGCCTTCGGTTTCTTTCGGGCGGGTAGAGGCCTTCGACAAGGGGATCCTCTATCTCCATCTCTTTTCGTCATTGCGGCTGAAGCTTTTATTCGTGGAATCCACACCTTAATGATTTTCGGTCAGGTTCACCGATTTGGTCTTCCGAGAGGGTGCCCCCTTGTTTCTTCCTTATCCTTTGCGGATGACATAGTCATTTTTTCGAACGGCAATCGTTCATCTGTTCATCGGCTGATTTCCTTCATCCATCAGTATGAGCGATGCTCGGGTCAGCTCGTTAACTCTTCGAAGAGCTGTTTCGTTCATGAGAAAGACATGGATCCGTCCCGGGTCTCTTGGGTCCATTCGTTCACCGGCTTCAGAGCGGCCTCTCTTCCTCTGCCGTACTTGGGTGTTGTCCTCTACAGAGGAAGGAAACTGAACGCCCTTTTCGACCCTCTGACGGACAAGGTCAGGGGAAGAATTATTCGCTGGAATGAGTCGCTGCTTTCTCAGGCTGGAAGACTCGTGCTTATCAAGTCGGTTTTAGGCTCGTTGGGTTCCCATGTCTTCGCTGCGATGACCCCTACCGAGTCTTTCTTTCGATATTTCCGATCTTTGGCCTCGTCCTTCTTTTGGGGGTCGAAGATTGACAATCATCGTCATCATTGGGTTTCTTGGGACGTGGTGTGTCGTCCCAAGAACAAGGGCGGACTTAATGTGCGCAACCTAAAGGGCTTTTGCTCGGCTTTTGCCTGCAAGTTGTGGTCAGATTTGGGGCAAACGATTCTTTATGGGCTCAGTTCCTGCATGCCAAGTACCGTCGATTAGCACCCGCTGGCTTTTCTGGTTCTACTAGATTCGCTAGTGAAACTTGGAAGCACATGCAATCGATCAAATCTTTCTCGGACTCTCACGGAGGCCTTACCGGTTGGGATGGTGGTTCGTTTTCCATCTGTAAAGCGTGGAATTCTACTCGTACTCCGGCACCGATTATCCCTATCTTTTCTTTCATTTGGGACTCTAGAATCCCTCCAAAAGTGTCGTTATTCATGTGGCGAACCCTTCATAAGGGGTTGCCAGTTGATGAGAACATTCAGCAGATTGGAATTCCTTTCGTTTCCCGTTGCAGGTGCTGCGGTAACGGTGTAACCAAATCCTCTGATCATTTACTCTTCTCGGGTAATTCAGCAATTGCTTATTGGAATTATTTTGGGAATCTGATTGGCATCCGCAGGAGATACACCTTGCCGAGTGACTTACAGAGCACATGGTGGAACGGTATACCGGGTAAATCATTGCGCTCTGTCGTCTTTCGCTTGATTCCTTGTCTGATCTGTTGGCACCTTTGGTGTGCGCGAAATCAGGCTATTTTTGAGGATTCTCCCATGGATCCCGCATCCATTATTCGTCGGGTTAGGAATGATGTTTTTTTGGCTTTTCGTGGTAGACCTTTTAAGGGAGCGGTTAGTTCTCGATCTGGCTCCCTAGTATCCTTGCTATCTATTTCTTGTACTCGGTCTTCAGCTCGAGAGGGAATTGGATGAGCCCCGGTTGCGAGCCAGGTGGCTCTGGCTTTCCCTTCCCCGTCGCCCCCCCTTTTTTTCCTCTTATTTTGTTGCTATTATTTCTAGGTCCTGGATTTTCATGTTTGGCCGGCGGAGGTTCTCCGCAATTCTTGTTTTGAGGGATGGTTGTTCAGATCACTTTCCTTCAGATATTTATTCATCTGTCGTTCCTGGGGATCTGGGTTTCCGGACGTTTTTTCCTCCTTTTATGTTGGTTCGTCTGTTGGGCTATTCCTTCTTTTGCACGGTTGTCACTCGACATCGTCATCGGGCGGTGGCCATGCCGGAGCTCGATGACGATGTTTGATGGGCGGTGGATATTTCGGAGCTCATCCTGACTATTTTGTGCCTGGTGCCAGAGGTTCCTTGCCTCTGTTGCTCGCTGGAGTCTGTTATTTTCCTGTATTTTCCGGTGTATTTTATATTTCTCTTTTTGGTAATCTGGTTACCTGTCAGGCTTGTTGACAGCTTTTGGTTGGGTTAATTTATTCATATATTTTCTCAAAAAAAAAGGAAGTGCTTTTTAAATATTTACAAAGTGAATTTTATTAATAGAAGATTGGTTAAATGAGGCTTAGTAGTTTCCATGGGAAATGTAATCTCTATTTGGAATGTTCGTTTATTTAATAGTTAAATAACCGACTATCAAATCTTGGCCTAAATATGTAATCCTTTTTAATTTTGGTGGTACAAAAATATTCCATACTTAACACCAAAGGATTTTAACTATGGAAATATCTAGGAGAAACATGGGGATTATATGGTACAGTTACCGTCGGTGGTGCTATACTGTACGTATGAACTCGTTTGTTCTTCCCTGACAAATGATGAGGTGGTCCATCCACATAAACGTTTAGGAGGTGATCCCCGCACTTATGCATTGTTTGATTATTTCCAAAAGAACGGGTATCGAGCATTCTGGAGATCGATCGATTAGTTTTTGAACATCCAGTAAATGGTGGAATGTATTTGTAAGAGATGACTCGAAATCATAACCACTTCAAAACAATATAAGGTTCTATGCTTGGTGGATATTCAAGATATGTTTTAGATGTTGGAATCTATGTGTGGTTTCATGACCCACTGGGGTATAGGAGTCTATGTGTGATTCCAAGATTTTTGTTGAGATATGGGAATCAATGTGTGGTTCCGAGACCAGTTGAGGTATGAGAATCAATGTGTGGTTCCGAGATTTGTTTAGTTGGTATTGCATGAGTTGGAATGTCAGATGTAGCCTCACAAATAGTAATTACTAAAACCAAAGATAGGATGCATTGCTAGTGGTTTACTAACCCATGATGGTTCAGTCGTCTCCTTCCTAAAGTTACCTTCAATTTTTATGCATGCATGGTGCTATACATCAAGTCTTATGTGACTAGCTATATATTTCCCATTGTACATCACTAGGAATGTATTTTTACTTCATAAGGATAACTTTAATCCTTATATAGGAGGACCATTCTCGAAGTAGTGAAGGTTCCTCCATGGAAACCTATACAATTAGCAAAAGCATCTTGGCGATTTTTGATTATATACCTAATATTGTTGTGATGTATACTCACAAGCATTAAAACTACTTGTTTATTGATATTTTTGCCCTCAGACATTATTATAATATCAGTAGATCTTTAAACTAAAAGGTTTGGTTATCGTAAGGTAAAAACCCATCCGTGTTGTACATTTTATTTTGAAAGGTTTTTATAACATTAAAATCCATTTGAGGTGTGTTTCTCACACTAGTTTACCAGACTGATCCAAATGTTATTTTATAACAACGCTCTGGCCAGATCGAGCATATTTACAGATCTAGTTTGGATGCTTAGGAGCTTCACATGTTGAGCCAGATGCCTCAAGATGTATCTACGTATTTCTTTATTTCTGATACATCTTTTGTTGTATTTATCAGCAATGTAAGGAAAGTCTATTATAATTGTCAAGGCTGATGATTGTTTGGTTGATTCTGCTTGATGGGTATACATATTTAAGTTTTCTTTTTGTAAAGTTTTGTTGCATATTATATATTACTCGTCATGATGTGAGATTCCATTCTGTCTTTTCTTTTTCCTTAACAATTTATATTTTTGATATTTTCAAGCTCAACATGTGAATATTATGGACGTATTGGTGTCGATTTCTGAGGATCGAAAAGGCAGTTACACATGGTATCAAAGCTTAGGTTAAGCGAACATTAGGCTATAATGGGGATTACCCTTCTAAGATAGGGCAAGTGAGACCCTACGATGAGTTGGGGTGCATTATATATATGAGTGCCTATTTGTTAGTTCTATAAAAATATTTTATATTATGTTATTTTATTGGTTGAGTGGTTTATGAATTCTAGTTAGTACATGGGACGTCACTATATCGATAGTGGTTCCTAAACGCTTGAACAAGGTAAATCGACATGCTATTGTTTTTGAATTGGATAAATGAAATAATTTTACCTAGAATTATATTTTATATATAATAGAATAATTTTATAAAACTAAGTGTAGTTAATAATGGCGTGTTTGTTTGTTAGGAAACGATAATATTTAATTATTATCATTTATTGTTTGGTTAGTCATGATCGCCCCATTAGGAGCACTGGCTATTGTTTGTTGAGTTGGTAGTTGTGTCAGACCAGAATTTATGAGCATTGACTACTATGGTTGATTTGGAACAGTTTTATCCATTTCACTGCATGGGTTAGGTAACTTATAATTATGGGAATATTAAAACAAACATCTTGTGAATTTAGTTTCAAGATTTGACTATATGGCATTCGATGATAACATTAGATTAAAATTTAACTTTAGTAAAAGTTGTTTATTATAATCTGAATAAAGATATACATTTATGAAATGTTTTTATAAATTAAAGTGATACTATATAAGTAAGGTTTATAAATATGTTTTATAAATAAAAAAGGATTTAAATTGAGAATTTGAGAATTTAAAACCATGTGTTTTAGAAAATGGTTTTTCAAAGTTATGGAAGAAATAATAATAGTATTATTTGGAAGTATATTTGAAATTTGTCACGACCCGAAATTCAGCGTTCAAAAATCGACATCAAATACCTCACTTGTATTCGACTGCCAGAGATTCGAACGTCGAATTCCAGTTTAACAACATTAGATGAATATAAACAGTGGAAACAAAATGAACTGCCATACATCAATATTCCAGATACAACATCATCTCAATATTCATTACAACATCATCACCAACATCAGAGTATTTTTATACATATAACACAACTTCAAAATAGACCATCACGACAGAACAACCAGTGATTGCATTCCAAGAAAGCCTTCAAAGAAATGAAGCGATAACGAACTTCCAAAACTAAGCATCTTGAGATCCAAAAGCTTTCAAAATATCTCCAAGTCAAAAAGCCTTCAAAAACCGATAGCCTCCAAACCATAAGACTTCAAAATCTAGCTAGAACCAAAACACGGAAAACCTGCTACAAGGCTGCCCATGTGGAAATTATGGGCACCCAGAGTTTAGAAAGGAAACAATAAACTCCGGGTTAGTCATGGGACTGGTATGAGTAAACAAAAACAGTTGCTTTGAATAAAAACAGATTTTTCAAAGAAAACCATTCATGCTTTTGAAAAATGGAACTACCATAAGACCTCCCGCCACACACACAATGCAATCGCACACTTGGGGGAGATTTCTTCTTATGATAGTCAAATATTCCTTATACGAGAATCTTTGATATTATTATTAAGCATAGTGTAGAAAACATTTTCGAAAGTATAATATTAATCTTAGCCGGCATATACATTTTGAACTATAGCTACTATCTAAATAGTGGGGCGCCACCATAAGTAAATGGCAGGTAATATAACTAAAACCGTACTGGATTCGTATTGGGAATTGGATTTCCAACAAATAGTCAGGCTAAGGAATTTCCTGGGCCACATGGGTATGCCACTGGAGGGACGCCCCGAGAACCTAACCGGATCTCTGCCAACATAAGGTCGGGTTACCTCTGTAACTTGGTAACTACTGACACGAGTATGTCATCCCCCAGTTGTAACCAACCTTTATCCGGGACCCCAACAACAATCACAAAGTAATATATATATTTGCGATATCCACATAAGTTAAGTATCTGCGCTCCATACCATGATACCACTTCTATCCAGAAGGAAATGCACATACCCTAAGGGGCGTTGCCCCCAATAACCTTGCTGCATCTTTCCTGTTTCGACCATTACTGGGTTGTGAGGTTCGACGAAGTCTCGTCCACAAAGCTACGCTTTTTACAAAAGCCATGCTTTGATCAACAAATGATCAGCAGCACTCAGCATGCCACATTACCAAGTTGGGAATATATTACTGATAACCTTCAACTACATAACCTCTGAGCTCGTACGTCTCAGAGAAGGGTGTTAAGCTAAGAGAATAAATTCTCCGCCACAAACAGAAATGTATTTGAAAGAAATCTGCTTTATATCTCAAAATGTAATGTCAGACATACAATCCATACAAGTCTGTTCGGGGTTCGAACAGAATCGAAGATACTTCCGAAGAAGTCCTTGCAATCCGGGCATCCACAATCCCGATCAGACTCCCCATCACATATGGAGAACTCTATACCGAAGCAACTCAGTACAGAGTCATTCGACAGGTTATCCTATCATTCTCGAAGACGTCCGGTCTTCACCACCATCTTCAATTGCTATTCGTCGTATCACATATTCGGAATGGGTTATATGACACAAAGGTCCTCTCTCGGCTAAACCGAATAGTGAGCGTCAATTTTAAAAACATGTGGATATATCATTCACAAAGATTCACAGATTCGATGTGGGTTTCAGATAACCAACTGGAATCCGACTCCCTATCGCATCGAAATTCAAAAGCCGTTTTACGGGCCAAAGGGGTTTCACATTCACACAGAAGTATATTCATCACAGATATCACAGCTTAGCATAAAGCAATTCATATTAAATAGCATCGCATCACATATAAGAAATATCAATTCAACACACAACATTCAATAACAATCAAACATCTTCAATTTAAGATGAATAAATCGTGTGGTTTTAAGTTTATCACCCACATAATTACTTTCATTAGTAATCTTTAATCAATGATTAATTATCATTAATTATAATTGATTAAGTCTTAATCACCTGCATTTATTAATTATTCCTTAATTAATTATCTTAATTAACCCTTAATTGTTAATTAATTAAGTCTTAATTAATTTTATTAATTAATTACTCTTTAATTAATTAATAATTAATTACAAATTAATTAACCTTAATTATTTATTAAATAATCTTTAATATTAAAAAAATTAATTAAGTAATTACTTTTATTAATTAATTATTTCCTTAATTAATCATCTTAATAAATTAATCCTTAATTATTCATTAATTAAATCTTAATTATCAATTAATTTAAGCTTTAATATTAAATAATTAACTAAGTAATTATTTCTTAAGAAATTATATTAACAAAATCATAAATCGTTTTAATAAACCAAAAGATAAATTTAATTACTTTGATTATCCTTTTAAACCTTATTCAATAAATCACTTTTATCACATTCGATACCTTAAAAGGTTAAGATTTAGTTTAAACAACATTTTATCTTAATTTTTTTTTAAATTTCATTATTTAATATAAATGACTTTACAAAATGATGTATCAAAAATTTAATAAATTAAAGTTTAATTACTTTAAAACCATCTTACTTAAATACTGAATTTAATTCAAAAATTCGATCAAATCGTCATTTGAAAAACATGGTTTATAAATGTTTAAAAATCTGAATTTTTTTTAAGTAAAACTATTTAATATGTTAGTCTCGAGACCTACTTCCAGTCACGTGCGAGAGAAAATCTTGTTTGCTTCGGGTTGTTTTCGAAATCAACCCGACTGTTATGATTTCCAACCTAAAATTTTCCTAAGTACTATATCATGGCGCTTCAATAACTTTACTCGAGTTAACACTCGAGTCATCCTTTGTTTTTCCCCATGATTACTTCGAGCAACCCTCGAGTCAACGCACAAATAAACCCAACAACTTCCAGATTACCAGATAATGCACTGTGCACGTGCACATCGCCGACAATAACCTCCAGTCAATGCTGCATCGTTGAGTGAGTTGACTATCACCCACAAACCAGTTTCCAATCATCAGATTGTCTTCCCTCGGTTCGAATTTGAATTCGAACCCAATATCAAACCTGGAACATCAACGAGAAGTTTTCCTCAAAACTGGGAATCGCCTCGTTCTCCACACCCCGACCACTAGAAAACTCTAGCCTCCGGTCATGACTCCATCATCCACCCAGCTATCACCTCCCAAAACCACGTGCAACTCGATGCACGCACGAAGCCCCATCGACCATTTTTCCGACCATTGCCTAAATTAGGGTTAAAAATTTAATCCCCTCACCGCCGTCACCACAGTGAACTAGGACACCTCTAAGTATTTTTCCCCGACTCACCGTAGGCCCTTCCACCTCCACGCAAAGCCACGACCATCATCATCATGTCGATGACAAAAATTCGGCAAAAACCCCAAATTCGATTATCTCTGTTTATCTCAGTAATTTCTAACTTAAAAGTTTTGATTTTATTTTCTAAAATCATAAATTTTGATAAGCTTTCAGATGGTATATTTGAAATTAAAATCTACGAGGTTTGAAATTAAACATGATTTGAAATTTAACTGTGTTTTCAAATGTTACAGGAGAAGCTTTAGTTCGTTTAGCTTGAATTCATTTTTACAACTTAAAACATGTCAAAACAAACCACTTTTGTTTGAATTCTATGATCAAACAAGGATCAGGGAATAGGGGAATTGGATTTTATACAGGATTATAAATCTCTGTAACCTGGAACAGAGGTAATTCAAATTTAAACTGACATGCACAGGCAAGATGCATAAACTCATTCACAGATTTTTCATGCAAACCCATATTCAAACTTGCTTACATCATGTATTCAGACAACAGATCAAAAATCAAGTTTTTGAAAGATTTACTCACATGTATAATTTAGCAGAGATAGTTTTCCTATTTGAAAATCAAAACCTGGAACTGCGTTTTTTTTTCTTAGCTTGATTTTGAATTTGTTATCTGCAACAAATTTTGTGTGAACTTGCTTGAGATCTGATTTATTTTACTTACTAAATTTTTTTTAACAACAAATTAAAAATCAAATTTACTTACAGTTAATTTTTAGTTGAAATAGAGGGAAGAAAAATCTCTGGCCTGCACCTTAAATCTTGTGTCTGCTAATTTCTTTTTTTCCTTTTTAAGTTAATTCCTGATTCTCCCTTTAATCTTTGAAGTTTTCCCGCTTGATTCTGTAGTATTTGTTGAAGAGTTGAAATTATCTTTGAATTCCTTCTTTTGGATTAAGAATTGAGAGGAAAGTTTGCTACAGATTTTTTTTTTTTGGAAATTTGTTTCTTGATTTCAAAGTTGAGGAAATTATGTTTGTTCTTGATGATTTTTTTTCTTTTTTTTCTAATGTAAAGATTGCACAAAATTTTTCTTTTGAAATGAATTAAAAGGTATGAGGAAGAAGATTAAATGACTTGTATAATTTTGTTTCCTTTTCTATAATTTCTTAAGAAAATGAAAATGATGCAAATGACACTTGTTTAATTTTTCTTCTCATGAATTACACTTGTCTCTATAGTCATTGCTAGCTTAACACTTGTAATTAATTTTTTTATTAACATAATATTTTACATTATTTAAATTGTATTTAAACTTACATTAAAGATATTAGCTCTATATTAATACACATTATTAAAAAGAGAATGTTTTGAAATTTAAATACATATTAAATAAATTGCATAGATATATATATATATATATATATATATAAAAATCCAAATCATTTTACTAAAACATTTATTTTAAAATTTAAATTCAAATTAAAAATCAAATTCAATATATAAATTCAAATTTACCCATATATGCACACATACATATATATTCACGTATATTTATAAAATTTAGATTCAAATATTTCTAATTTTTAGTATTTCAAATTTTATACTCAAAAGAAATTTGAAATTTTTATTCATTTAAATTATCGCTTGTTATTTATTTATTTTGAAACTTTTTAAATTATGTTATAAAAGTTCAACACTTACCAAATTTAAATTGATAAATTTTGGTATGTTACAAATCGGAATATTTTTTTAAGGATTTTAAAGGAGATAGAAAGCACTGAACTCGCTTTAGTCGCTGGAAAATAATTCCAGTAATGACGGCAACATCATCGATGTTTATTTTTAAGTTTCTAAGCAACGGATTACTAATATAATGATTTGCCATATAAGTTTTAATTTGGGAAAAATAATTTTTTTAGATTGCAAATAATATTATTTGATAACAAAGGGATATACGTATATTATTATTTCAAAATGATTTGATATAAAGACCAAATGGTAAATTCTTAAATTTTTAGCTATGTAATATTATATGGGCCAAGTATCCTATGCATTAGAATAATTTTGTTTATGCATCTCATTTTGAGGTGTTGTTTGGTAATTTTCATTTATGAAAATAAAATGGGATTTTCGATAAATTTGGATAGTCGAAAACTCCTAAATGGATATTGAAATTTTAGCAATGTATTTTTTTTGAAATTATAAGAAGATAAGTTTTTGTAAATTACAAATTTGAGAAACAGCAAGTTAAAACAAATTTTGAATTTTTTGTACACCCAGGCTAAGTAAAACAAATCTGCTATTATATATATACTCTTAGGAAGTATAAGAGTATTTTGCAAACGTAAACTTGAGGTATAGAGTGCTAATGGAATTAAGTAATGTTTCGTAAGTAAAATAATAATTATTTAAAATGGGAATTATAAGATTGGGAAATGTTTTATTTATGAAGACTAGTCTTTATAAAGTGTTTATGAACTTAAGTGATGGTTTCTATGATATGGGTCATAATGATTTTAGTATTAAATGAAATACTATTGGTGTAAACTAATTATGATTTAAAAATGAATGTGAATAAATTTTTTGTATAGTTAGGAAACCAATTAGAATGAATACATAAGTTGTACATATATCATTTTATTCGCATAACATTTTGATTCGGAACCCGGCACATGATTTTGAGATGATTTACACCTGTTAAAGTTAGGATTTTTCATCCAATTTTTGACGATGAAAACCTGATACAGATTTTTGATTTGATTCTAAAGTTTTCTATCATAATTTATGGTTATGTAAGGAGAACGATGGTTTCTAATCAAGGAACTAGATAGAAGATTGCACTAGAGAAGTCGAGTGAGCGATAATAGTTCAAAAGTGAAATTGTGTGATCAAGCGAGCGATCAAGTTAATGTTGCATATGGATAGTACATGTACATCATACGAGCTTTGATATATTATATGTTTGACACTGGAAAATGCAAAATCATGTGGCTATGAATTAAATGGTTGGATATTATTTTAAGTGAGATGTATGCTTATGGAAGCAAAGACTAGTTTGATGCTTTTTGTTTCATCACTAGAGTTGTTTGCCCGACCAATAGCGACATATATTTGTATTATTGTATAGTGGATGGTTTTATGCCCAAATATAGAAGGCTGCTTGACTTTTGTTTTCTTTTGTTGATTTGGGCGTATAGTGGCGATTTGTAGTTTTTCCGATCGAGCCGCACAAACGAGATGCTGTCGAAATTTTCCATTATTTCAAAGCACTTAGAAATTTGATAACAAGTTTCAACTAATTGACTTGGAAAAGTTTAAGGGTTTGGAGGCATTTTTCCTAACTTTGGAATTTTGGAGACATAATGTAACAAATTGGGATTTTGGTCATTTGATTTTAAATATTTAATTGATTTAAATATTGAACAATTAGTTTTTAAAGGTTTAAATTTGGATTCAAATATAGATATTATATAAATAATTGAATTGTGAACTTAATATTTGGATAGTGATTTAAAATATCTGATTTTGAATCGAATATTTATTAGCTGGATTTATTGGCCTAGTTTAGCTCCTTTTAAATTTATAAATAATAAAGGAGGAATTCATTTTATAAATTTATTTGTAGTAATAAATGGTTCAGATAAATGACTAAATTATGTAATTAGAAAATTTATTTTTACTTTTACGACTTGGTTTTTATTGCCATATTTTTAATTTAAGTTATTTGATTTTTCCATAATTTTTAATTTGGAAAATATTTAAACTAATCTTTTGACATTTTATCGGCAAATGATAGTAATTTTTTAATTCTACAGAATTGAAGAAAAAGTGTGCATTATTATTATTTTGGAGTCGTGTCATTGTTCTGAGCATGACTATATTTTTGTTTTATCATTCGAGGTCCATAAGCGAACGAAAAGCTTTGTAGCGAAATGTTGGGAAAAAAAATTATAAACCTAACTCTAAACATTTAGAACAAGCAGCACATATTCTCGATTGTTTGCCTGCCTATCTTTCTATTTTCATTCTCCTGTTCACAAACAAAGAAAACCAAAAAGCTTCCACTTCCACAAATTAAAATAAAATTGTATACTTAACTAAAAATTGCAAAAAAAATAACTTTAGGATCGTATGGTTGTAGGCTTCGAGTCTAGGCGGAATTTGGAGGGTGCGATCAGGTTTTGTAGTGATCAACATTTAGGGCAGCAGCTAGGGCTTTGGTCTCATGGAGTTTTGTTCCATGATGGCTAGATTTGGAATCGGCATGTCATTTAACACTTAGAGAAAGATAATTTAGAGGTGGCTCAATGTAGGGTGGCCTGATCAATTCGCATTCGATCGAGGGGTCTTGGGAGTCGCAATTGGCGGGGCAGTTTTGGACGTGTTATCGATGGATAGAGATGGAAGCTCGAGTGATAAGGGAGTGTTTGGCGAAGTCGGTATGAGTTTTCATTGTGTATGGTTAGAGAGGGAGGCAAGGGATGGATCGATCATGGTGATTTTAGATTTAGGTAAGAAGTGGGAATAAGGAAGAAGGGGTTAAAAGGGAAATTTGGTAATTAGTTTATAATGATATAATTAGTGAATTAAACTATTATTCAAAATCCAAAATCTTATAAATTTTATAAATCTCTAATGTGAGGTCCAATCGAAACGAAACTTTATCCGTTGCACTCGTAATGACGTTAGCTACATCTTTGAATTGGATCGGTTGAGGTTAGAGCTTGTAGAATTTCAAGTTAAAATCGAATGCTATTCAATTTTAGATGGAATCACAATGCTTAAGTGGTAACTAGAATTTCAATGATTCAAACTCACCTTTTTAGTTAATCGAAAGAGTTTATTTGGCTAAATAAACATCATCTCAAAATAAACGAAAGAGCTTATTTTGAATGACATTGGATTAAATTGTTAATTATAAACGAAAGAGTTATGTGTTAATAATAGATTGTTAATTATGGATTTGATTTGCATATATGCATGTTCATGTAAATACCTGTAATTTAACTTGTAAAGTTAAATTAAATTAAATGGTAGCTTGTTTAAGTACCATTGTGGTCACTAAGTCTCTTTCTGCAATTGGAAAGTTGTGGATTTAGATTAAATTCAAATCTTATGATTTGAAGTAAAGTGTTTTATTTACTCATCACATTTAATAAAGTGTTTTATTAATTATCATTTTAACAAAGTGTTTTGTTTAATTATTATTTTACAATGTGTTTATTTGGTAAAATTATTTCTTTAGTAAATTTAATTATTATATTTTTGATATTTTAAAGTTAGCTATTAAGTTTAAAAAAATTATTTATTTATTTTGGTTGTTTAAAGATTGTTACCCGGCATTCTAGCGCAGCTATATTAAACTGGCTGCATGAGTTAGATTTGACTACCATCAAGGCCGATGATTCCAGAATAATGATTGTGGGGCCCAAAAGTCAAGTACATATGATTATATGAAGTCAAAATTCAATGGATTTGATGGATGTACAATCTAGGATGCTTAAAGCATGGAACATGGCTCAACGAATGAAAGGGTTCGGCATAGCAATGCACATTGGAAGGGATTAGCGTGCTTGATGAAGAGGGATCAGTAGGCCTCAATGGAGAGGAATTGGCATCCGTCAAGGATCAAGTGCATTCATGCATATAATAATCAATATCTAAGGATCTACATGTCCAAGGCCTATGAAATATAGAGGGAAAGGAAAATGGACCCTAGGGAACCTACCTTAGGGATCACATGTCATAAGAACGAACTTTGAGGGATGGGGATACATCCCAATAGAAGGTTCAATTGCAAGTAGTGCGCAAGTGATATTAAGTCAATGATCGAGCAAGTACTTGAGTTTCGTTGGTCCAAATGACATGAGAATTGAAGGATAAACATACTTTAGCATGGAGAAGCCACCATAGGGATCACTGTCCAAAAATCGACCAATGAAGGATTGGTACCGATCCATCCTAATTGGGAATTGGGCCTAGCGATCCCTCTAGTGGGCCCATGTGAATTAGAAGGCTCTTCAACCGAAGCTTCAGAGAGATTGGTGGCCGTCTTTACCTATAAATACTGGCATAATAGGTCATTTTGATTATCTTTACGCTACTTGTTACTCTAGGCTCTATTATAATCTAGTGTTTGTTATTCCTTACTGCTATAATCAGATTTACAAGGGATCAATAAAGGAGAATCTTCAAAGTGGACATAGGCGTTCAACACCGGACCACTATAAATCCATGTGTCTTTGATTAATGCATTTTATCTGTTGTTAGTTTACTCATTTCCTTAGTTTAATTTTGTTTTTCTTCACTTACTTCTCTACATAAATCTATTCCTGGGTGTTTGTCACTAAATTAGCGGTAAACATTTTGGTGCTTTCACTGAGAAGGCTTGATTCTTAGCTTGCTAGGATCCATTTATTGCTACCGGATTAGATTAATCCCCCAAAGGATATCTACAGTTATCTTCAAGAAGTCAATAATACTATTCTAATTTATAGAAATCTAAGCAAAGCTACTAATAATAGTGAGACATACTAGATCTACTTTTCAGAATGTGGAAGGAAACGACACTACTAGCATTCAGCAAGGAGATCCAATCAATTAACCAACAAACGTGAATGCTGATCCCGTTGAAGTTCATAATCCCACCGACTCTATTACAAGAGTTGAATTTCATAATTTAATTAGAGAGTTGACGGAGAGCCATCGACAACTAAACCAACTCATTCAGACCAATATCCCCTTGATGAACCAAATTAATCAGTAGTAGCATTGGAAAGCTAGGAGGGATCCCACTCCTTGCTCAACATCAGAGAGTTCTAACTCATCAAACAAGTATCACACGCATGCGCGTCATAGAATAGATGAATATCTCGTAGAAACTTCGAAGCGTCAACTGGAAGACCATCGTGGTCGGCCGAGATCGATACATGTCGACCCCTCCATAGGGATCGGTACTAATCCCTCCACTAGAAGGGGAAATTCTTCCTTTCCTTATGGAAATCAAGCTGGAGCTGCTACGATTGGTTTGGATGCTAGAGTTCAATTGAATCTTGACCAAGCTCTTCTCTGGAATGACGATGAAGCGAATTTACAAGAAACTCGTTAATAAGATGGTTAACCAAGAATATGAAAGGGCCCGCAGACATCGAATGGACCATTCACGTGAGGTGGAGCACGACCACCGCTTGGCACCAACCATCCAAATGCCAGGCTTATTGGCAACTGTCAGATCGTTAGTAAGTGAGAGCTAAGGCTTAACAAACGATGACTAGGGAATCATAAAAAGTCATACCCCATTCACTGCTAGTGTATTGCATGCACGGTATTCAAGGATTTTCAACATGTTATAGATACCTGCATACAAGGGAAAAACCGACCCCATGCAGCACATATGAGATATGAATGGCTGATGGATTCTGCATGAGCAGATGATGGAAACAAGTGTAGATTCTTTCTAATAACTCGTTTTAGAATAGCGACTATGTGGTTCACAAGACTACCCCCACGATCAATTTCGAGATTCGATGATTTGGAAACCAAGTTTGTGGAGCATTCCAAATGCGCCCGGCTTGTCCTTAAGAGGTGATGTCCCTTTCTAATGTGATTCTGGCTCTAGGATAGTCATTGAAAGATTGTTTGGAGATATTTCATACAACTGTTATGGAGGTCAGTAATCCGAATGATCATGCAATACTCATGGCTATGATGGGAGGGATTAATATATAATGTAAGTTTGGCGATTGGTTAGTCGGTAAGCTACCTGCAAAGTTGGAGTGCTTTCACACGAAGGCAGTCCAGTATTTGAAAAAGGCGGAAGCCAGGTAATCCAAAAAAAAGAATGATGTAGGAATATATATAGAGAGGGAGTATAGAGCAAATTTGCAATGAAAAACTCTGATTACAATCCAAGAATAGTCCAAGTGAATGTCTAGAATACGCCAAATCAGCAAAAGGAAGGTGCAGATAGGAACCATGAACAAAAAAGGAATTCTGGACGAGGCAAGATTAGGATTTCGATGTATAATACTTCCACACTGCTGAAGACGTCGTTGGAATATATATATACACATACATACATACATACATATATATATATATATATATATATATATATATCTACTTGCAATACTACGTAATTTAGGAAGCCTCCTCCAAAGGAATCAATATTGAAGCAGAAACAGAGTAGGAAATATTGTCGGTTTCAAGAGTGCTATAGGAACAATACAAATGAATGCAGGCATCTCTAGGATGTTATAGAAAAACTAATTCGAGCAAGAAAATTAAAACAGTTGGTTAAAACCCCGTAGGTTGGTGGGCAGGGGACATTTGACCCCAACTGAGGACAAGCAGCGCAAAGGGCTGAGGAACTTACATGGACCAGTGGAAGGTCGGTGATAAATATGATAGTTGGAGGACCGTACCCAGTAGATAAGAGTTGGCAAGAAATGAAGCGCTCTACTAACGCGATTAGGCATGTGGATTTTGAATGTTGTTTGAATACGAAAGATGGTGCTCCAACAAAACAACAATGCATGATAATAGAAGATAGGAACAGAGATGTAGATAAGGTTAAGGCTTCGAAAATCGACCCAATGGTCATTTCATCCATGATTGGCCCCGCTTTGGTGAGAAAGATATCGATTGATTATGGAAGTTCAATAAAAATAATCTTCAAAAAAGCTTACGATTAGATGGGGATGAAAGGCAAAGACTTAAAACTGTCATAAGCATGTACACATAGTTTTAACATTGTTTCAACTGAAGCTTTCGGTTATGTTGAGCTACTTGTAGAGTTAGGAGAATGTGAACGAAGGAGAGTGTGGATCTTTCCATTTGTTGTTTTGGATGTTGACTCTCCATACAACATTTTCCTACGTCGACCGACCCTAGTTGAATTCCATGTAGCTCTGCACTATGGTGTTTAACTTTGAAGTTTTCGAAAGATAATTGGAGTTGTTTATGGCGATCAAGCGATTGGAAGTGCCTATTGTGTAGCTGAGTTGAGGGATGGTCAATGCAAATAAAAAGGCAATGGAATGGACAAGATTGTCCACAACTAAGCTAACAAAAATTGACAACTAGCACCTAAGCCTTGGCTCGGGTGCCATAGTCGTTTCTATAAAGATATAGATTCGAGAGATGATGAGGATGAGCCCAAAGATACCGAGGCTACACGGTTTAAGCTGACAATTGATATCACAGACAGCCACGACAACCCATCACGAGTCTAAAGAACGCTTAGCCTACCGATGATGAATGAACATGCTGGTTTTCTCCGAGCGAATCTAGATGTGTTCTCTTAGACTCACTCTGACTTATGTGAAATCTTTCATGCCATTGCAAGCCATGCATTGAATATTGACTCGAGGCATGTCCAAGTGAAGCAAAAAAGACACATCATGGATTCAGAGAGATCTGCTGCTCTTAAAGAGGAGGTTGATAGACTAAAAGGCAGCTGCTTTATCCACGATTCCCTTTACCGTAATGGGTATCTAATCCTCTACTTATGAGAAAAGTGAATGGAAAATGGAAAACATGCATTGATTATTCAGATTTGAACAAGGTGTGTCCAAAAGAAAGTTTTTCCACTTTCGAGGATCGACCAACTTGTGGATTCAACTAGGACACAAACTGCTACCTTTCATGGATGCGAACTCGGAATATAACCAAATCATGATGCATATTCTTGATCAGGAGCACACCAGTTTCATTACCAATGTTGGACTGTATCGTTATGTAGTAATGCCGTTTGGATTAAAGAATGTTGGAGGAACTTATCAACACTTAGTCAATAGGATTTTAAAGATTAGATAGGAAAAACAATGGAATTTTATGTGGATGATATACTCGTGAAGTCACGACGATCAAGCGACCATATTAGAAAGTTGGAAAAAATGTTTGACATCCTCCGATATTACAAGATGATAATTAATCCTTTGAAGTGTTCTTTTAGTGTTGCATTAGAGAAATTATAGGGTTTTATTGTTAATGCCCATGGAATTGAAGCTAATTCCAAGACGATTTAAGCTATTCACGATATCCAAGCGCCAAGAACTATTAAATAAGTGCAGAGTCTTAACGGGACAATTGTTGCCTTATGCCAATTTATATCTAGAACTACCGACAAATGCATTCCTCTCTTTGATGTGATTAGGAAGTGAAAAAATGGACGCAGGATTGTAAAGATGCGTTTCAAGCATTGATGAATCATTTGGAGACCCCCTCCTCTTTTCAAAGATGGAGGATCATGAAGATTTATACCTTTAGTTTTCTATATCGACACATGCAACAAGTGCCGCATTGCTTTACGAGGATGATCGAATCTAAAGGCCGGTGTGTTAGATCAGCGAACTATTGACAGAAGTTGAAAGGAACTATCCAAAAATAGAGAAACTAGCATACTGCTTACCGATTGCAACATGAAAGCTTCATCCATACTTCCACGAACTCATCAATGTTTACACCGACCAGCCATTACTACAGGTCCTATATCTACCTAAAACTCTGTAAGGTTACTCAAGTGGAATATCGACCTCGGTCGATTCGATATTATTTATCTGCCTTGGCCGGCTATCCATGGTCGGGCACTGGAAGATTTTATGGCAGAGTTTACTACACAGGATCATTCTCCAGACGGCAGCGAAATCCCTATCATACGGTGGAAATTGTATACTGATAGAGCATATAATGGTCATTGTTCTGGAGTTGGAATTGTGCTAGTAATTCCTAAGTACCAGTCAATCTGTTATGCTTTAAATCTTGATTTCTAAGCGACAAACAATGAAGCTGAGTATAAAGCTCTTATTGCTGGACCTAAACTCGCTAGAGAACTTAGAATAAAATCTCTTGAAATCTTTTGTGATTCACAGTTGGTAGTGTACCAAGTCAGGGTAGATTATCAGGCCAAGGGGCAATGGCTTGCCCCGTGCCTTTCCCAAGTCCAAAGTTATTAGCCGAATTTGAGTATTATTTTATTTTACATAGTCCACGGGATCGAAACAGATAGGCTAATTAATTGGTGAAGTTTGCCAGCATCGTTGATGCACAGCAGATGGGCTTTGTTCTGGTCGAAGTATTAAATGCCCCAAGTATAAACATAATAGAAATTGACCAGATTCTAGAAGTAGAGCTGCAGAGGGAATCGTGGTGACTCTAACCAAAGACTATTTTCTACACAAACTCCTACTAGATATAAGAAATAAAAAGCGATAAGTCCTCCATAAGCTTTGTGACGTGTTACACAAGAAGGGATTATGTATAAAAAAAGGTCTTTCAGTCCCCTACTTTGCTGTGTCACTTGTGACGAGATAAAACGTGTCCTAGAAGATCATGAAGGGGAATGCGGCAACCACACTAAGGGGCAAACTTTGGAAAAGAAAATCTCCTTTACGGTATAATTGGCCAACTGTTAATCGAGATGCCACTGACTATGTAAGACGATGCGATAATTGCTAGATATACGCAAAAGTTCCAAGAGCTCCGCCGACGAATATCACGCAAATGGTTAGCCCATCGCCATTTGCTATCTGTGGTATAGATATTATCGATTCCTTACCGATCTCTAAAGGTGGCACAAAGTACACTATCATTGCATTTGTTTGCTTCACCAAATAGGCCAAAGCAGAACCTTTAGCCATGATCACAACAATGAAAGTAATTAACTTTAATATACGAAATGTCAAATAGCATTTCTGTTATCCCCGATCTATTGTGATAAATAATGGGACTTGTTTCGATAGTGTTGAATTCAAAGACTTCCTTCGGAGGTATTTTATTGAAAAGAGATTTGCAGTAGTTGCTCACCCTCAGTCAAATGGATAGGTTGAAGCGGTAAAAAAATTATAAAGTCCATCCTAAAGTAGCTTTTCGAGAAGGCAAGAGGCAGATGGATGGATGAACTCCCTACAGCTTTGTGGGCTTACAAAATCACCCACTAGTTCATGACTGGCCATACGCCATTCACTCATGCTTATGGTTCCAAAGTTGTCATTCCTGTTGAGCTCGAAGTTCCTTCTCATTGAATGACTTACTATGATCCTAAGACAAATAAAAATATCCTCTTAGAATCTCTTAACTTTATCGATAAGAAGCGCGAGGAAGCCGATTTGAGAGCAGCTGCGCATCGACACCGATCGGTCGGTATTACAACATTAAAGTCAGACCTAGAACCTTTGAAATCGGCGATCTCATCTTGAAACAGGTTTTTCCTACCCCATCGCACATGAAGCCAATCTGGGAATGACCATATTTCATTGAACAAAGGCTTGGAGAGGGAATTTTCAAGCTAGTGACTGTTAATGGCATCACATTTCCAAGGGCATGGAATAGCAAGCATCTACGATGCTATTTCACTTAGTTTATTTCTTTTTCATTTCAATTGTATTTTCTTTTGGAATTTTCCTTTAGCATTTGATTTCCTAGATGTATAATAAGGCAGATTATTCCTTTCCATTTAGCGAATAAATTTTCAAACTTCCTTTATATTTATGTTTTTTTGTAACATTACGTATTAGTTACACGACGAAACTGATTGATGTTGATATGTATGAACAGGATCCCAAAGTTTGGAATTAATCAATCACGTTAATTCCCTATGGGATCATGCAAGATGAGCTTGGTCTGCTTGTTCATTTGTTAACTCCCATTCATTGATCCAACAGATAGGATATACGATAAGGAATAAATATGATTCGACCATCTGATGATCGAACAAATCTTGCAAAACTATGGAATTGAGATAGATGAGAGCGACCATGATACTGCCGATCACTCGCTATATCAAACCCTAGACCTTGGGGAAAAATTAATCAATTAAGGAGAGTACGATCCGACTACTGTTCGAAATAACTCTATGTTCCCAGAGTGTGGAGTAAGGTATAAATATAGGTCGGGTATGGATCGACCACCCTTGAAGTAACACTATATTCCCAGAGTGCGAACTGGAGTATAAATATAAGTCAGGTGTGAATCGACCACCCGTGAAACAACTCTATGTTCCTAGAGTGGGGACTAGTAGTCAGGTGTGAATCGACCAACTACAAAATAACTCTACGTCTCTAGAGAGCGGACTAGAGTATAAACATAACTTGGGTATGAACCGACCACCCGTGAAATAACTCTAAGTCCCTTGGCTGCGTACTCGAGTATAAACGTAAATCAGGTGTGAATTGTCTACCCATGAAATAACTCTAAGTCCCCATAGTGCTGACTAGAGTATAAACATATTTTGGGTATGATTCAACCACCCATCAACTAACTCTTATCCCAGAGTGTGGATATAAGCATAAATAGATAGCTGAGTGTGGTTCGACCATTTACTGTTCCATGAACTCCAGCTTGAAATAGATAGAAGGAGTATAAACTCATTAAGGATGGAGTTCGACCATCTAATGTCTAACCCCTCTAACCTAAGACTAGGGGAAGAAGCAAAGTTACTCAGAAATCATTGAATTTAACGGTGTAGCACTAAGGCTCAAGCCTAGCATTTGATACGACTCAAGGCCATAACCACATGGAGGCCTTGGGATAGAGCTAGTGGATTGTTACTAGAATTAAGGAACGATGAATTACAAGTAAATTGAATGGAAAGTAATAGTTCAACCACTTAAATAGCAATTCACGCGAAGGTCAGCAGTAAGTAAAAACTTTTATTCACATGATAGTTTTCAAGATTGTGGTAGAAGTTATTTCAAAAAACTGGAATCATCCCGTACAACCACAACTAATAAAAGAAACGACGAACAAGCAGCAATGCAAATTGTGCACAAACAGAGATGAAGTATTGGCTATTACTTAGACCTCCTCCCCTTTTTGGATTTTCCAGGAGTGCTGCCACTTGAGCCCCTGATGCTTCTCTTCCCAGATCCTTTGTCACCTTTTGTAGGAGAGCATATAAGGTAGGAGGGATTTCACTACGAATCGACCTGCCATGTGGAATAACTTGTTATGGCATAAGGTGTGGATCGTCGATGTCCACCTCAACGAGCTCAGCTTTAGCTTTTTTCTTCAGCAACTCCTCCTTCTCGATACGCTCTTTCAAACTAATCTCATTAGTGCGTTCGGTGGTGCAGTTAATCATAATATCATCGAACTCATCCATTGGGAGCAGATCTTCAACCTTATCATCACCAAGAACTCCAATGACTTGAGCATCAGGTCTTGGTACATTAATAGCCATCAGAACTTCTGTTATTTTCTCTTGTTTCTCCATAGTAGCATCACTTTTAGGAGTTTGATCAAGACCCGAAAGACTTGCAAATTTTTTAAAATAGGGAGATAAGCCTAAAACTATTAGGATCAAAGAACAAACATTTCATAAATTGGAGAATAATACATGTATCCTACTAGCTCTCGGTGGTAGCTGGAGTGCTCCTTCCAAAATTGGGGACAACACTTTGGATTGATAACTGGGCTTATCTGGATCAAAGCCCAAGTCCTGCTTCGGGACCCGATGCTCCAACCGTTTGGGAAGAAGAGGGGTCATTAGGGCCGACCTTCAAGGATCTGGAAAAATGTTCACCTTTGTTCAAAGGCATGGAAACATTAAAGTATTAGTCTCACGGAAGCCAGATCTAGGGTTTCGTTTCCATGGAGAATATCTCACACTAATTTTTCTTCATCAAATTCAGCTCTAGCCAACTCCCTTTTTTCATCCCAATGATGTGCTCCTAGGGTTCATTAAGTGATTTGAAATAATCTTTTCCAAGAAAACTAAAGTCACGGTGGACGAGGACTTTGGCGTTATATTCGACAATCAATGGATTAAACAAGTCCTTGATTTCATTTCGACCGGACTCTTCAGCATCTTCTTCTCGGGTTTCAATTTCTCCCATCATCACCTGGCGGCCTTCTTCTCGAGCCTCCTCTTTGAGGGCTTCGATTTTGGTGAATTGCTCATTAAGTTTAATTTTCAGGCTCCTAGCTTCGACAGCCTCTTCGTAGTAATTTTGCGATTCTTCCTAAGCCTCAATTTTCTCTTCCCTTTCTTTTTTTAGAAGCTCCTCTAGTTCCTCAATGCGGTGGGCCAAGACATCGTTTTCCTTTTGCAAGGAATGTTTTTCCAGAGTAAATGCCCCGCTGCGATTAAGGGCAGTATCGAGTTCTCTTTTATGAGAAGCTTCTAACTGGCTCACCGCCTTTGAAGTCTCTTTGGCAATTTTCTCCGCCTCAATAAGCATTGTTGTCAATTCCGATAGTTTGACATAATAATGTTTGATTATATCGTTATCATGTATCGCCTCTATCTTGAGACGATCTATTTCATATTGTCACTCAATTCATACTTCAAAGATTTTGTCGGTCATGTTTGAAATGGCTCTTATTGCACAAACATGTCATTAACACATGTAAGAGAACCCTCTTTGGCGTGCCTTGGGATCACATGTACAGTAGGAAGGAATTTCGGCCCATAAAAATAGATTTTCAAGAATGTGTCCTTAAGCTTGACCAATTTCTCCACTATATAAATGTCAGAAGTAGTAGCCTGTAAGGACGGATAAGAAGCAATAATTGAATGCTTGCTCGATCTACGATCGTGGGATTGCTTTGAATTCGGAGAACCATAGTGTTGCTAATGTGATGTGGCAATTTAAGGCCAAGGGAGGGAGGGTGGTCTCCGCTATAAGTAGGAAAATTAGGTTGGTCTCCTTAGCGAGATATCTAAGACTGAGATTTGCACTTGGAAGAGGAGGATTCCCTTAAATGATAGCTTCTTTCCAATCCACTGTCTTTTTCCCTACAACCATCAAACTCTGAGTCGCGACTAGATCGATGATTTGTCGAAGAACCTGTTAAACTATCAAAGGCTTGAAACCGAGTTATAACACCTGCAAAGACCAAATGAGAATACGTGAGTAACTATCGTGCAAAGGAACAATAAAGAGCATGTAGTAAAGTGCACGTGGTTGTGAGTGTCCTAGTGTTCCCCCCTAACAGACCAATGGCTGTAGCCTTGCTCAGGGTGTTCTCTCTCCTTTGTCAATAGGATAAACACCTTCATCACTCCTAGTAAAAGAATTAAGCCCTTCGATGTTGATATTAGGAATGTCATAAGTTATAATATCGTCGGGAATTTGGAGATTTGAAAACCCCTTTAGTGAACTTTCCAAGTGCTGGGAAGATGATTCTTCTTCAATGGAAATAATGACGAATTTTGGATCTACAACAGTTATTTTTTCTATGAATTTTGTATGACGGCTTAATCTTTCTCTTGGTCGGTGTTTAATATTGTGTGCCTTGCTATGGCTCGACCACAGGTGCCTTGCCTGGGCCAACATCAATATCATCGATTTTTTTGGCCAGGAAATCCATAATCCCACCATCTTCAATGTCATCTCGAGTCCCTTTGGCATAGGGCATGACAGGATTGATGGCATTCCTTTCTTGCCCTGTAATGTTTCTCGGCAATGCTGCACTTCTGGGGAGCCTAATGCTAGCAGCGTGAATAAAGATAGTAACTCGCCAGTAATCAGAAGTTTAATATCCCGATCTTTGATAGAGCTAGCACGAATATCGGTGACCGCTCTTGAAAAACTAATGCCTTCAGGACATGGGTGGACACCTATAGGAATTTCGGATGTTGATAGATTCAAAAATATAACTTGGATTAAAGGACTTAAGAATGAAATAAAGGCAACGCTTATGTCCTTCCAACCATTGCTTAATGAAGTCAGGTGAACGTCGAACATAAAACCACTCATGCTTGAACAGAGAGAGTTTATTCTAAGCACTGTTAAGACTTGGCAGTTAGGTGAAGTTTTAAGAAAAACATAGGAAGGACTCCCGACTGCCGTTTAAAGTTAAGGATGAATCTTATGTCCTTAGGAGTTGGCGAACGAAATAGAACGCTCATAAATAGTAAGAAGGTTCAATGTACGAAGGTGTAACTGTTTGGATGGAGTTGAGTGGGAGCTATTCTAAGATATCACAACTTCTCTCGAATAAACAAATGAAAGGGTGGTATGCATCCGGCCCAGCATGTAAATTTGTTACGCGCCGTGTACCCCTCCGAGGGCAGGCGATGTCTGTCATTTATTGAAGTAACTAGGATGTCTACAAATGGAATTCAATGAATGGAACATAGACTATGAAGGGAAGACTCAACAATTTGGGAGGCTTAAGAATATATTTGGTTATCTAAAAGAATGGCACCCTCTATTGCATTGGGAGCAGGACTTGTATCCTCCACCAGAAAGAATTGAACTTTTGAAAATAGGTTGACTGATGGGCTAGAAACTTCTATTTGTTCTACTTGATGGCCGGGAGAGGGCCTGCCAGATATAGTCGTTGAACTTTATTTTGCTTTAATATCGATGTGTTGCATAGTCGATTCAGAAGACATACCATCTAAACGCTCTAAGCATCTGGAATCCATACCAGCTATAGTCGGTAGATAATCGAGGTCAGAAAGTTTGCTTGTTTACCTGCTAAGTGTAAGCTAGTGCAGTGCAGTGAAGTGTATGGAAAATATAAAAAGTTTAAAATTAGAAAAAACGAAGTAAGATGACGAGACTATGGATTTCGACAAGAGCGACCACCATTGTTGACCATCACAACTGGCAAGAAAATTGATCGGTTGCAAAAGCTTAGGGATCGATTATCGGCATGTCAAAATGTAAAGTTTGTCATTCAAGTCTATATGCAATTTTTTAATATATGCTGAAATTCCATGGATTTGATTGTTTAATCTCAACTTTAATAGTGAGTATGCAAGTTTTATCATTCAACATCATTGTATATCCAAGTTTTCTAAGGTAAATTAGTGATGAGTGTCCAAGCAAACAAGGTTGGATTAGATTGCATGTTTAAAAGTTTCCTTATGTTGGTCCATATTCTAATACCGAACTTTATTTTAATACCGATCCCTGTGCTCATGTCGATTCCTATGTCCAGTCGATCCCTATGTTTAAGTCGATCCCTATGAATAGACCGATCCCTTTCTCAAAGCCTCACAAACAAGCCCTCTCTTCGACCTAAACACACCAAACTCTTTTGCTTTTTCCTCAACTCGTCTAGCCTCTACGCCGAGTTATCAGGAGAGAACCAAATAACCAACACCGATCCTTCCTTCATTCCATCTTCCTCCTTCTATTTTTCCTCTATTCTTCCTTCCGTTTACTTATTCTACCTAACCCTATCCACGAATAATTCATTTCCTCCAGGCCGCTTCGACCACTATGTCGTCAAAGCCTCTAATACCATCATAATCACTAATAGCATGAAATCAAGTACCTTGTCATATAATTGAAAGTTATCTTTCATACCAATGTGAATGTTTGAGTTAAGACAGGGGCGAATGTTTAGGGATATTTGAATTGGAAATGGAGAAGAAAATAATTTATAGGTCATGTTGGATCGTAGGAGGATTTAAGGCTCGATTTGGAAAGTTTGGTTTCGTATATTAAAGCTAAGAGTTCGGTGCAAAGGTAGATAACGAGAAATGAAATAGGTGAAAACGAAGGGATGGAAGGTTGTTATATATGGGCGATGGTTCGGCCCAAAATCCTTGGCACATAGTGTGGAAAGAGGGATCGGCATGAAAGCTCATCAAACTGTTAGCTGGACCGAAAAGAGGAATCGGCATATACATATGCCAATCCCTACACAAATAAAAGAGATGAAAAGAAGAAAAAAAAGAAATGAATGAATAAAAAATAATGACTATAAGGGTTCCCTATGAACATGAACATTGAAAATACTACGAAAATTGGCAATGGCCCGTAAGTGTTCAAGCACATCTTAAAGCCAATAACAAAAACATGTATATGAGTACACCCATATATGACTAAAAGTTCAATTTTTGAAATCGACAGAAGTGAATGTCAAGCATGAATCCTTTAAATTCAAGGCTAGACTAGATAACAAAAGCATGTCAGTATCGTAGAATCAGATTTATATATGCCAGTTGATGGGATGTGGCGCTAGATTTATCGTATTCAAAACCGACCAAGTGTCAGCGCAATCAATGAGGAATTTGATGTCTTGAAAGAAAGATTCGATAAAAGAATTGCAATTGTTGAAAAAAGATAGATGAATCTCATTCTCAATGATTCAAAGCATGTCATGTTAATCACAAGACGTACTTTGGGAGGCAATTATTACTCGACATTCACCCCGGCTATATTGAACTGGTGGCACGAGTTAGATCTGACTGCCATCAAGGCCATTGATTTCAGAATGATGATTGTGGGGCTTGGAAGTTAAGTACAAATGATTATATGAAGTCAAAATTGAATGGATTTAAAGGATGCATAATATAGGATGCTCAAAGTATGGAACATAGCTCAACGAATGGAAGGGTTCGATAGAACATGGCACATTGAAAGGGATCGATATGCTTGATGAAGTGGGATCGGCAAGCCTCACTGGGGAGGGATCAACATCCATCAAGGATCAAGTGCATCTTGCATACAACAATCCATTTCTTAGGATTTACACGTCCAAAGCCTATGAAATTTGGACGCCAAGGCAAATGGAACCTACGGAGACTACCCTAGGGATCAAACAAAGAACAACCTTCGAGGGATCGACATACATCCCTGTAAATGGTTCGACCGCAAGCAGTGCATAAGTGAAATGAAGTCAAAGGTTGAGCAATTTATCTGAGTTCCGGTTATCCAATTGACATGAGAATTGAACAAGAAACATATTTTAGGATGGAGAAGCCATATGTGATTCCGAGACCCATTGTGCAAGGACCCATAATTTTCGACAATTAAAAATAGTAAATTTAATAAGATTTTTGTAATTAAATGTTGGAAGAAATTAAAATTTAAGATTTATAACTGGAATAATACTAAAATGAAATGCAACAATGTTAATTAAAGCTAATTATTAACAATTTGAATGGAATTCAAGTTAACTAAAATAGTGTAAGGTTATACTTGGTTATAAAGTGAACATAGGAAAAAGAATGTAAATATTAAATTCATTAATAAAATAATATATTGTTAGTGGAAATTGAATGAAATTAGTGTTAAGAAAGAAATGCTAACATTTATTTGTAATTAATAAACTTATAAATGTAATTAAAGACTAGTGGTGACAATTATTATATATATTACCAATTTATTTGGTCTACTAAACTTATTTGGAAATAAACGGCAATTAATTCCCTTAATTAGTGCAGTTAATGTAGGTTTAATTGATAATGGTAAAAATGTTGATTCTATACAATGTAACCAATGTAAATTTTTATCATGGCATGATCTTTGATTTGAATAAAAGGATAGAAATCACTTTACTCAAATTTATTAGAATTGGAAATTTTAATAAGTGAATTATTGCAATCAATGAAATAAATGGTTATGTAAATGAAAGTGTAACGATCCGGAAATTTCGATCCCAAAAATTCCAGATAGTTAAAGGAAAAGAAGAAAGATATAGAAGAAGGAGATGAAGAAGAATCAGAAACACCAAAACAAAGATTCTCACATTCGCAGCGGATCAAAATATAATATCACATAAAATAATAGTTATACAGCGGAAAAAAATGTATCAATTAATTTACATTAATGCATCAGAACACACTGGACAAGTACAATCAACCTGTCCTAGACACTACAATTAATATAACGGAATACTCCACATACGTCCCTGTCACCCAGCTTGCCTCTTGAACTCCAGAACGTCCTAACCTGAAAATTTATAGTACTCGGTCTGACCCGAGCATTACATCAAAGTAACACCCGGGCCAGGCTGGAAACCAGCGTGAGTAAACCCATCTAACATGAATGACAAAAGCATACTACTTATATATATATAACCCGGGTAACTTGTATCAATTACAAGTTCACAAATTGTTATAGATATTACTTATTTCACTCACAAATTTCTAAGTACCAAAATTTAGATTAAATAGTCCAATTCACTTAAATCATTTCATTCCAGCTTATTGATTCCACATATCGATCTATAAAGAATCGAAGTGGTTTCGGGTGTTTACTAATACCCGACTCCGGTCTCTTCGAATCCAATGTCATCTAAACCCAATTTATCCAATTAAATACAATTCAACATTAATTACTGGATAACACTTTTACAAGCAATTCATAATTGATAGATAATCACATTACCACCGTCCGTCCAACATATCATATCACAAAGTAATTCATATCAGAGATATCAACCAATTCAAAGCACTCATCATCATTCAATCATTCATAAGCAAGATTGATCACTTTCATTAATTACATTAATTAATGATACTCTAATTACTTTCGTTAGTTATTTATTTTTAAAGTTCGTTTAATAATTAACTTTTAACTTAATTACATTCATTAATCAACCTTGATTAATCACAATCAGAAATTAACTTTCCTAAATTACTCCACCAATTAAACCTACCCCTTGATTAATTATATTAATTAATCCTTTAATTACACTGAGTAATTATCACTTAATTCCTTCCACCAAGTAATTATCCTTTAATTACTTCCAATCAAGTAAATTCCTTTTAATTGATTACATCGAGTAATCATCCACTCATTACTTCACTAAGTAATTACGCCTCATTAATTACCTTAAGTAATTATACTTAATCTTTAATTAATTATATTTGTTAATCACGCTTGATTAATCTCATTATATAATTAATTACTCTTAAATAATTACATCACTTAATTAACTTCCCATAACTTTTATTAGTCAATTCTTAAATTAATTACACTAAGTAATTAATCATTAGTTACTTCTACTAAGTAATTATTCTTCATATTAATTACACCGGGTAATTAACCCAAACTACTTTCAATCTTCAATTAATTACACTCTGTAATTACCATTACTAATTACTTCACTAAGTAGTTACACTTTATAAACCTCGTTAAGTAATTATACTCAATCCCATCATCAAGTGATTATTTAAATTAATTAAACCAATTAATTAAGTTAAACTAATCATATTAATTAATTACATACAGTAATTAATCCCTTTAATTACTTCCATTAAGTAATTATACTTAAACAATTCATAAACGATTATTTTAAATTAATTAATATAATTAATTATTAAACTTAATCACATTAATTAATTATCTAATAATCCTTAGTTAATGATCTTCATTAACTTATTATAATTCTTTAATTACTTATCTTAAGTAATTAAACTTATATTAATCATTATTAATTATTAATAAATCTTTAATAACCAATTAATTAACCTCTAATTATTTAATTAATTAAGTTTTAACTGTAACTTAATTAATTCTTAATTACTTGATAAATTAATTTCTAATCATTAATTAAAAAAATCACTTAATTACAAAATTAATTATTCCTTAATTAATTTACTTAAACCTTAATTAATTAATTTAAATCCTTAATTACTAAATAAATTAATCCAAATCATTAACTAAATTAATTGATTATCCATTTTAATTACCTTGATAATTTAATTTATTCCAAATCATTAAATCTTAGTTAACTTTAAGATAAAACTTTATTTTTGTTAATGATCAAATTATCATTAACAAATGCATATGAAAAATAATTTACTTTTAAATTTACTTTTAAATTTACTTTTAAATTTAAGATTTTAAAATGAATACAAATTTAACTTTAACAAAGTTTAAAACCAATTTTAAAACCCTTTTAAATCTCGTGTTAAAGAAATACTTATCTTATAAAAGAAATTTACAATAGTTTTAAAGCCAAATTCATTTTAAATTCAAATCCTTTCAAAATACACTTTGATATTTAAAGTTGTTTAAACAATTTGAATTCTAAAAACTTATTAATCTCCAAACCAGGATACAAACTAAATTTGACTCCTGATTTAAACTTTGTTTGAAAACTTTGTTTAAATCTTTACTTTCATTTTAAAATTCATTTTAAATTTTAAAATAGACAGGTTTGAAACCTGTAACACATCACTGACCCGAGCCACAACTAACATCTTCGAGCCAACACACACTAAACTTCAAGCAATTCGCTAAACAATTCGAGTAAAAACTCGAGTACAAATCGCTGCTCAACCCAACTTCACCCTGAACATAAGTGCACTGTGCACATGCACGGTGGTGCCGACCACTTCTGGTCATCTTCACGAATCTCCCCCAGTCGGCAAGCACATCCTCAGACCATCCAAACTCTGATCCCATCGATTCCCATTCGAAATCAAATTCGAGCAGACAACCCAAAAGTAGAACCAAAGACAACGACCTGGATCCACCCCTTCTCGCGCCTCCGACCATCGGGGTGTCAGCGCCTCCAGCCACGTCCTCGTCAATGTCACCTCTACTATTTCCCAGAATATGGTGGAACTCGATCCACTCTAGATGCCGCGACGAACAAAAATTCCCAACCTATCCAAACTAGGGTTACAGACTAAATACAATCGCCTCCGCCGCCACGATCATCTGCACACACATCTACTATTTTTCCTCTATTCTCTGATCACCACTGCATCATCCGAGAAAGCCCTGACCCTCCAGACTTCCGAGATCATCAAAAACAATCAGATTTCTATTTTCTGGTCAATTCCACCATACTCGATCAAACCCAAACTAAATATTATGGCATTAGTTTTAAAAATCATGTTCTTAGATGAGGTTTCGGATCCTAAGCCTGAAACATTGAATTAATATGTTTGAAAGTTTCACTTATCATAAATTTGCTCTGTTCTTTTTGGTTTCCAGAGACATTCAATTTAAATTTTAACTTATTTAAAATTTTGATCATTAATCTATGATTAAACAAACAACTTTTGTTTATATTTTAAATCCTAACAGAAATTAGATCAAGAGAAAATGGATTTTGTTTAAAATCTTAGCTCTGAAACTAAGCATAGTCAATACACTGAAACAACAACCATATACACATCCACACATTCATATATATATGTATATATATATATATATGCACATAGAAATGCACCAATATATACACATAAAAACATACTAATTCCAGATATGAACATATAACAGATTTTATATACTTAAATTTTAAAAAGTGATGTTACTCACCTGATTTGGAAATGAAGAACAGGGCTGTTAAATTTTGAAAAGCTTGAAACTGGGATGCTTCTTTGATTTTAAAAAAAACTTGAGTGCTTGCTTTTAAAATTTGAAAACTGAGTTGCTGTCTCAGATTGCATGCAGGCTTGATTCCAGATTTGGAAAGAAAATGCCCAATCTTTGAAAATCTCAGATTTGTAGGAATGCACAGGCATGATTTTTTTGTTGAAAATGCTACTACATGTTACTGATTTGAAGCTTGAAATTTTTTTGCATGATTTTGATTACGGATGGATTTTGATCTTTAAAAATGAATTACAGATCTGTTTTTGAGGAGTGATTTACAGATTTTTTTTTTATCTTTGTTTCAGCTGAAATTTACTTTAGTTTTAGAAAAAGAATAGGAAAAAGAATGGAAGGAAGAAGGCAAATGTTTATATAAGCTAATTTATGGTTTATTAAAAATCAAAGAAAATGAAAATAAATCATGACACTTGCAAAATGAGGCCGTAAGATAATAACACTTGTTACTGTAGTTACTTAATTTTAACTACACTTGTAATAACATAATTTTTTATTTATTTAAATGTGAAGTAAAAAACCTTTTCTTAATTTACTAATTATGAATACTTATTTAAATGCATATGAATTTCTTTAAACAATACATATATATTTAAATTTGAAATCTAATTTAAAATCAAGTCAACAATACATATATATTTTAAACAACCCAAATTCAGTTTATAATTAATAATTCTATTTAAAAATTTATTCATTTATATTTAAAAACAACCCATTATCATTATTGTTTGAAAATAACACTTTTTATCAAGTTAAAATAATTTTAAAAAGGGAATTACCACATTTAATTTTTCTTGAAATTTTCAGGATATCATAGAACGATAAGATGAAATGGTAATATTATTGTAATGGAAGATATAACAATATTGACTATGTATGTAAGGTAATATTTGATTTAATAAAAGAATGAAACCAAGGTAAATGAATTAATTGAGACTTTAATTATAATTAATGTGTGAAATTAACCAAAATTCAATAAAATGGAAATATGGTAGTTAATGCAAATAATGGATGGAATCTCGAGTATATTAACATAATGAAATGTAAACTATGTTATTAGATCATAAGTTTGGACCATAAATAAAATTCCAAAACAACAAACAACAATGAAACAATGAAGTAGAAGGTTCTAACGCATTTTAGAATAAAATTTAATAACAAGAATTGGAATAATAAATGTCAGTTTTAATGATGAGTTAAATGAATATTGATTGATAGAGAAAAACATGTATTTAGTATGTAATTTAATGCTTGTAGGATACTGTAATTTTATAAACTGTTTGCATGACTATAAATAAGGATTACATTGTTCACGCATTTGTTTAATTAATTTCATCAATCAGGGTATGTTTTGAAGTGGAAGATTAAAATTAAATGGAAATAAATTTATTGAAATCTTTAAATTGAAAAAGGAAAAAGAAACAAAGTGCAGTTAATAAATTTAATGTAAGAATGTTTTCATTTGGAATGTACATTATTTGGAAATATAAGAACGGTTTTAGAATATAAGAATGTTTACATTTATGAATTACAAGTAACGAATAAGCATATTAGGGAAAATAAAAGAATGTTTGAGGAAAATAAAGTGAACGTTTCCATTCTGAATATAAATATAACGTTGTAAAAAGAGAAAATTGAATTTTAAAACAACATTTTATGGTAGTTAAATTGCAGGCATATGTTGCACGGAAGTGATTTTATTGCCAACCTTGAAATTTAAAATAAATTAAATACTTGTGTTCGTAATTACGTGTCGAGAAAAATACTGTTTTTAAATTTGAATTTTTAAATCAAAGTTCATATTTTATTTTATGTGGCAGCAATCCCCTTATGTAAATTCGTGTGTTCAAATTTAGTTATGTTGTGGTAGTTAAATCTTTAATGAATGTTAAATTTTGTATGTTTAGGGTTAACAAAATTAATTGAGTGAACAAATATTTTGAAATTTGAATTCCAAAAGTATGTTTATAGAATAGAGTTGGTCCATTCATTTCCTTTCTAATTAACAATTGTCACACTTTTTTCATTGTTTCCTCATTTGTTCCATTACTCATTTCCATTTACATTGTCTAAAGCCTTATCATTTCATGAACGATACCTACTTTTCTTATTTTTAATTCTTTCCTTCACCTCTTTTAATACCTACCATTTTTTTAGGGTTGTTCATATTTTTACTTTACTTCAATTCCTACTTTGTTTATATTTAGCTTTATTATCTTTTCGCTGGTTTCAATCTTCATTCTTGTAGCTTCAATCCATTTTTTTAAATCTCATCTTGTGTAGCTTAGTTTTTTGTCTCTCTTCACCTTTCTCCTTCCTATTTTTCCATGTTTCTTCTTCAAATATCCTTTCTCTCCTTTTTTTCTAAAGCATTTTTTTCTCTTTTCTTCTTCTTATTCTTCAAATGTTCTTCTTCTTTTTTAAAGCTTTCTTTTCTTTTTTTTCAATTCTTCTTCTTCTTTAATTTTTCTTCCTTTTTCAAACCTTCTCTTCTTTCCATGTCTTTTTCTTCAAATCCAAATCTATATAATATTCTCTCCAAAACTTTCTATAAAAAAAGATTAAGATAGCATGGAAACAAAAAAAAGAGAAAGCAGTTGCAGATTCAAATCTGGCTAGAAAAGGGAAGCAAAAAGGTGAGTGTTTCAACCTACTCAAGCAATACTAAAAATTCCATTGCAAGTTGAATAAAATATGATATATAATATTTTATTGTTGTTTGTTGATTTAAGTTGACATTTGAGTTGATATTGAATCTGAATTGACATTTAATTTTATATTGGAATTTAACTGATAGTTAAACCCCAATATTGATAACTATTATATGTTGCAATATATTGGTTGATTTGGATGTTGTTTGAAATGGATGCTTATTGATTGATATGTTGGATGTATGGTTGTTTATTTATTTTAAAATGTCCCTGTTATCACCTTGTTATTGAAATTATTTAAGTGGTCCTCGGAATCATAGAATTGGATAACTAAGACATTTAAATTATGGATTGAAATGATATATACCCATACAATTTCTTGAATTTTATTATTTATTAAAACTAAATTATTTAAAAAGTTTAAGTTTTTAATTTAAACTTCGGATTTATTTTAAATAAAGTGGTTAAAATTGGTATTTTAATTATTTAAAATCTCGTAATTTACTGCATTCACATTGTACACTTGATAGGAGATGAAAAATCTCATAACATCTCTAAAGCCGTTGCACTCATATTTTTATTTGAGATTGATTTGACTTACATAGGAATTTTTAATTCTGACTTGAGTGTATTGTTTTTCATAATGTTCGAATCAGTCTGAGCTTTTCAGTGTATTGAAGACTATTTTTTGGAGGACGAAGACAAAGATTCAATATATTATTGCTATTTATGATTCCACAACATTCTATGTTCCGTAGTAATATTTGTTTATTTATGATGTATGTATAACTCTAATTTGAATTTTGTAAACGTGTAATCAAATGTTATTTGTAAAACATCTTTATGAACTATTTATTTGATTATTATATTTTATCATTCCGCTGCGACGTTCCCTGTTTTATCTTTTCATTCCCCATTTTCTTTTTCTTTTTTTCTTATTTACCTCGTTAACCATCCTTCCTTTTGAATGGTTTGAGTCTGACATATGTGATTTATTGTCGATTTGAAATGTCCAAAAGGTGGGTCATTATAGTTGGTATCAGAGCTTTGGTTGAGACATACCTTAGCCTGTTGGGGTTTACGGGTAGTAATACCCTAGAATGAGTCGTTTTAGTGTATATACGAGAGCGCATTATTGTTAGTGTTATAAAAAATGTTTTATATAAGTTTTGAAATGAAAGTATTTTTCCTAATATTATATGATATATATAAAGAAATAGATATTCATTACCGATATAGTTATTTGTAATGTGTTTGATTTATGAAATGGTAATATTTAGTTATTATCATTTATTGTTGATTAGTTGAGTATTTTTCAGTTTATAAGCATTGGCTAATTATTGTTGATTGAGTTAATAGATTAAAACTAGACTAATAGTGGTATTAAAGAAAATAAAATGAATAATTTGGATATTTGTTTATGGCATTGAAATGTTTTGTTGTGAAACTTATTGTTTGTTGATTGGTAGTTTTAACTATTGAAATAAAATGGAATATTTGGATATTTTCATAGTCAAAACTTTTGAATTAATATTTGATTTGAAACTTATAATTGTGTTGAATTATGCAGTTGAATTTGATAACCTTAATTTGAAAGCAAAAGAAGCAAGGTTAATTTGTTATAGTTGAGTAGAATTATTTTATTCATTATTGGCATGTAATGTAATAATATTTAAAAATGGAAATTGTGAAATTAGTTAAAATTTATGAAATGTGTCATAAATAAATTGAAAGGTAAGGGTGAACTAAAAATGAAATGAATATAAATAAAGCCATGCCTTGTAAAATTGTTTATGAAATAAATGGAAGTTGCAATAAATAGTTATAATTAAAGCTGTGATAACTTTAAGACCGAATAATGTTTATAAAAGAATTTAAGCTTTTATAAATTGGTTATGAACTTAAGAAAATTCCTTATGAAATGATTTGCAGATAAATATAGTATTAAATGAGAAATATTACATGAGAAATGAATGTAATTTTAATTAAAGAGAAATATAAGTAATACTATGAGAATGAATATATTAATATTTTACATTAAATAGAGAAATTCTGTGAAACAAATATTAGAGTATGAAGTGATATTTGTGTTAATCAATGAGATTAAAAATGAATTTAAATAAAATGCAATTGGGATGAATCAACTTGGAATAAATACGTAAGTTATGTGTATATTATTTTATTCGCATAATTAATTTGATCCGAAATTGAGTACATAAGTTCGAGGTGAATTACACCATTTCGCTTTAGAATTTGTCATTCGATTCTTGATGGTGAATATTTGACATGGATTTTGGTTTGATTCTAGAATTCTCTATCATAGTATATGGCTATGCAAGGAGAATGATGGTTTCTAGTCAAGAAACCATATCGAAGTCCGCATTAGGGAAGTTGAATGGACAATACTAGTTCGAAAGCGAACTTGTGTGATCGAGCGACCGATCGAATGTGATTTTGCAAAATGATGACATATGTACATCTTATGTCCTAATACTATTGATATGGTTTGGCGCTGAAATTGAAAGTTGTTGGGTTGGATATCTTCATAATTTAAATTGAATTTTTTCTTGTATGCAAAACTACTATTAATTTAAAACCATTTTTCAAAAACTATTTTATTTTATTTTTCTTATACAAACTACCTTATTCTATTTTATTTACAAAACTATTTTATTTACAAACTATTTTACACAACCATTTTATATACAAAACTATTTCTCAAAACGATTTTATATACAAAGCTATTCTAAATTCAAAACCTTTTATAAAGCAAAGATGTTCAATTCCATATGGCTTTCGATACAGCGAAACTGATTTTGGAAAATTTTGATTCTTGTACAAGGTGGACTTTATATAAGTACAAAGTGATTTTCAAAGCTGTTAATTTTGGAAGGTATTCGATCTAAAGAGATTAATTTTATATATAACTGAATTTAAATAAGAATGATTTGATATTTGAGATTATTGATTTTGGAAAGTACTTTGTGTGAAAATGAAATCTTATATATAATGGAATTTATATAAGTGCGATATTTGAAGCTATGATTTTGAAAGGGTACTATATATGGCATGTTATATTTTGAAGTAAGAGGTATAGGGAAGTACCCTCCGTGAAGAGGTATAGTATGATATGCTTCGACCCAGATGGACTTGGGGAATCCATGAATGGATTCGACCGATAAACCCTAATGGACTTGGGCGAATTCAGAAATGGATTCGAACTGATATGGTTGTCCAGACTTAAACTCATGAGTTTCTTGATTTTTTTAGGGTAGATGGTTCTTTAGTTTATTTAATGGAGGCGCTTTCGATCTTGGGATCTGTTGTTTATGGATCTTCCAGGAAGGAAGTGCGTCCATTGCTTAAATCATTGAATCAGTCGTGTACCACTGTAGCAAGGGTCAATGGTCCCTTGTTAACGAATTGGCTACGATATTTTTCTGGAATTCGAAAGGTAAAAGGATCTTTTGGAAAGTTTTGTGTCCATTGCGTAAATACTTGATTAGCAGCGAGCCATTGCTATCGTATTATCATCATTTGACATTGGATTTTGAGCGGTACTTCTCATACCTATTTTTATGTATTTTTCACTGGGTGTTGAAATAGATCTACTAAGTACTTGGAGAATTCTAGACTTGCACCTGATCAACGCATGGCCAGAGCCTGCAAGAATAAGGATAAACCTGTTAAGACCGAGTTAAGAAAGTATTTTATAAAGTATTGTATAAAGGATATTTTAATCATTTTTTTCAATTCTAAATACTTTAAATTGTTTGAAATATTGTTTATTTATATACGACATGCTTTAATAGTAAATTATTAGTGTTGTAAATATTTTCATAGTTATCAATTAAATAAAACATATTTAAAGTAAATGATTATTGCTTTATTAATAATGTTCGAAAATTATCTTGAGATAAAATTATAAATTTATAAATAATGGATTTAATGTTTTCAATAGCTTCTTTGTAAATATATGTAATGATGTAAATAATTATTTTCAAATAGTTTACATATATTTATAAAGATGTTATTTAGAATATTTAAATGGTATTTATAAATGAAGTAAGAAATTTTACAAATGAATCTTTGAAAAGTATTAAAGATGGTTGATTTGCAAATGAAGCTTTCAAATAAAAATTGAAGTAAAATTTACATAAGTTTCTTTGAATGTATAAATTAAAAATATTGTATAAATGGAAAAAAAATTGATTTGCGAAGTTTATTTATAGTAATATACTTGACAAGTAAAATTGAATCTCTATTTTGGAAGTATACATTGGAATATTTACTTGATTTCAAATTACTAATAGTAAATTTATTGGTTTATTTTTTTATCCCACCTTTTGGTCAAGGCCGGGATATCAATAGATTGGCTGGAAAGGATGGGAATCAGGATTGGAGATCGATTGGAAACAAGGCTGTGATCGATGTCGTCAGAATTTGGCCGTGCTCCAATCAAGGCGGGATCGATGAGGAATGATGATCAAGGCTAGGAGAAGCTATATCTCTAATTTCAAGTCAAATGGAGTTTATTTACTCAAGGAATTGGTGGATGCGTGCTCGAGGAGATCTCATTCGAATCGATACGAACTCATGTCGATCCAGTATGGATACGATCAAGCTATTCGTATCGATCAGCATGGATAAGAACAACGTGTTTGTATCGATCAGGGAGGAAGGCTAAATGGATTTCAACTCGATGCCTGTGGATTTGGGTTGGATGGATAGATGCTTGATGGTTTGTTCAACTCGATTAATTCGTATCGTTTAGGATGGAACGTAGGAGGTTACATCGAATCGATATGCATCACATCGAAGCAATGCGAATCGATCGGAAGGGAGCACAGGTGTACTTTGTATCGATCATTGCTAGATCGATACGAAGGGAATACAATGGTTTAGGACACTAATTGGACATTTCGTATCGATTGCTTGTGGATCGTCGAGAACAATGCGCTTGGAAAGGGTAGAAGAAAATAGGTTTTGTGGATGCGAAGTAACAAACAGTAGAGCTTGGATACGAACTAGAAATGTGCATGAATCGAAGGAAGGTGCGTTCAACGCGATGTGGAAAGTGGATCGAGCCTCGAAGATAGGGCCACATCATCTATAAGCATGCGCATGGTATCCATGCGATCCAGTATCTGTAACAACCCGCTATTTTGGACTATTCGCATCCGCACGTGTCAGACTTGAATAATTCAAAATACCGAATTGTTAATTTGCATTTGGAAAAACTGAACACATACAGTAAATAAATAAGCACAGAATCACAGAAAGAGTTATAATATGCAGCGGAAGCAAAAGATAGTAGTTCATGAAGCTACTATATATATAACAGAGTTAAATAAGTTACAACAGAAGTCTTGAATACAATAGTCAAATAAAAGAATCAGAATACATCACTGGAATCAACTGAATATCTGAAAGCTGGATAGATAGCCGGATCTCCAAGCGAAGCTCCAACTCCAAATGAGTCTCAAAAACTGAACCACTTAGTCTGACCCGAGTGTAAAGCAAAACACAAAACACTAGAGTCAGGATTAACATTCTTATATCAATAAATCCAAAGTGAAATAACAATTGAAATACAAGTAACTCAAAGGACGTTGGAATAACCATCCTCTAAGGATCCGTTAAACTATCTACTATGTAGTAATGTACACTAAATAGATAATGCATATCGGTAATATAAAATATCAAGATAGTGTTAAGGCGTTACCATTATCCCCCTTAACACATTTTATATAAGCGTTATAGTCTATATAGCACTGTAAACTCCACCGTAAACTGGTGGGATATCAGGGAGTACTCCATAGATATAACACAAAACAAATTCGTAGTGGTCGCGTATATAAGGATACAAGTATGTCAAGGCTCGTGAGGCAATACCCAAGATAGTGAAACTACCGTTTGCCTGATCCGGACTGGTGAAAACGCATCGCCGCAACGATCGCAACATCGCGAAACAACACTCCCAAAAATTTCGAGGGTGCACCAATCAATAACAAGTAATGACTAGTTTACGAAGAAGTGTGTTCGCTCGAGGTGGCTAACCCCATTTGGCCTGGCACGGCTCCTGTTTTAGTCATTTCCAATTTGACACAAGTGTCAAGGCTATTCATTATCGTTCTCTTTCTTCAGTCATCACGTACATCATTCTAACCACTTTATTCTGGATCACACTCCGCGTATAATTATGAAAGTGGTTTTCGGATTAGACAGAGAGTATGCCCATAACTGATTCCGGTTTCTTTAATAACCTTCGTAATTATTTTACCTATTGGTTGTTTAATAAATTTCAAAACCGAATCAATTTCAATTTCAGTTAGAATTTGAAATTCAACATTTCATTTGTCTATCCAAAACAATTTCCAAAATTTACGTTTCATAACTTCCAAATTTCATTTCAAATTCTATAATTCAATTTCAATTTTTATTTAACCAATTCGAATATTGATTCAAGTCCGTATATAAATTTCATGCCGTAATCATTTAAACTAATTTAATCTAACATTCGAATCAACTTAAATTCATTGATCGATTTCATACAATATTCGTTAAGTAAATTTGTCATTCAAAACAATTTCTATTTAATTTCCAGTTCATTAAATCAATTACTTAAGTTCAACTTTATTATATCAAAACTTCAAATTTAATTAAATTAGATTCGTCAATCAAATTCTTTAACTTACAAGTCTTATATTTATTCCAATAAATCACATTTTATTTCTTGTTAAAGAAATTCAATTTCACTTATTTATTTACTTAGTTACAAATTTCAAAACTCAATTAATAAAGAAACTAAATTTCACATATTCAAGAAGTTCAATTTCACTTATTAACTTACTTAGATAATTTTCCAAAATTTAATAAATAAAGAAACCCAAATTCATTTATTAACGAAGTTCAAATTCACTTATTCAAAAGTTCAATTTCTCCTATCGAAGAATTCAAAATTTTATTTAATTCTCAAATAATTCAATTTTATTTAATTATTAAATAATTTCAAAAACTTAATTAATAATTTCGAAACTTAATTATTAAATAAATTCCAAACCTAATTATTAAATAATTCTGATCTTAATTATTAAATAATTCCAAACTTAATTATTAAATAATTTCAAAACTTAATTATTAAATAATTTCAAACTTAATTATCAAATAATTCCAAAACTTAGTTCAATCATTTCTTAAATTAAACAACGTACTTCCATCAATTATTTTCTTAATATTTTGTTTCAGATTATTAAATATTAACATTTTCCTTCATTAAAATTTCAAACTCCAATTTCATTTCAAAACCTTATTCTTTATTCAAATAAATTCATCGTTTTATTTTATTTTTTTAAAATCAAATTATTGACCAATCGGGTTTATTTAATTCTCTATCCTAGGTCAAGTTCATTTGGGTATTTATCTTTTCAACCCGATCTCAATTCAATTCAAAAATCAAAGCATAGTAAAGGGAACTTGCAGTGTGATAACTAGGATGGTGTCAAAGTAAATAAACAAGCAATAACAACAATCAATAACAATTCAATAATTAATTCAAATAATCTCGAAATAATCGTATTAATTCGCAATGTTGTTTGTGCAAATTAATATAATTATTTCTAGAATTTACACTATCATTTCATGTGGATTAAAGATTATTACACTATTATTTTATGCGGTTCTACACTTGACATCAATTGTACAATTTCATACTTCATCAATTAATACAACATAAATTCAAATGGTTCAAGGGTAATTAACCATTTTTCTACGTATTAAATAATCAAACATTTGAAGGTGTCATATTATACAAATTTAACTAATCAAATTCAACACGTATGTCGATTCAAATTTTTAACTATCCTACATCAAACTCAATTACATAATATTTATCACTTATACATTACAATTTAACATCCAATGTCAACATCAATCAATTATCAACCAAACTGGATTATTATCGTATAAATAACAGATAATGGTGTCAGATGTCACAGGTGAACTGATACCAGTAAAAGCATATATAACAGTGTAAATAACCAACAGCAGCATATTTCAATTATCATTTCAATTGAAATCAAATTTAATAAATAAAAGAACATTAATCGTGAGTGATTGCATACCTTTCGAGGCTAGAGATATGAATAAACAATGAAGTCGAGTCACGGATCACAAGCATTTTCGGAATAAACTAGTTTGGCATGAATCGACGAGCAAAGCTGTTAAATATGAATTGCCGAAATCAAATCAGAATAGAATCGATGAAAGTAAATGGTATCAGTGAACATATATACGCATTTCAAATGCCATCCTTAAATTAAATCACATATATTAAATTCAAACATATTATTAATGTTTTTTTAAAGAATCCTCATTAAATTTAAAACATGTACAGCTTAAAATCTCAATATATATCTACACCATATGCTTCTAGCTAAAATATTTTGCCACGACAGTTGCTAAAAAAATGCAGACACAATAACATATATATATATATATCATACTTTATAAATGTGAAAACAAATGCAGACCATAACAAGAACAAAGTATGTGTGCAGGTGGAACAGAATTTGCATGCAAACAAATATACATAGATTATACATATTCATGTACTAATATAAATATCTATATCAAACAGTTGCTCAACTAAATAAACTAACATCAAATAAACTGTCATATTACTTATATAACTAACGTTTAAAGGATTTAATAAAACTATTATCTAGAAACAAACATATACACCTAGCTGACACACCTACTACCGCTAAAAATGGACACTGACCCATTTATATAAAGTCTATGCTTATATAATATATATAACTAAAATATATAATAATTAGTGTCTTTATACAACAACATACAAAATAAATATAACATTTGTGCATAGAAGTATAAGGTGTCGAAATTTATACAATTAACATACTGTTGCAACTAATATGTAATACTTCTTCAAAATATAATATCTTACAAACAAATATATGTAAAAGTTTATATAGACTACTAACATTTTTTATTTTACTTATATTAGTAAATTTCATAACCTGATATACTCTATACATATACAACCTATATAGCCACTAGATATATCAGAAAGTTTCTAAAGCGAATGCAAACACAAATGTAAACAGAGTATACATAAATCAATATCTGAAATTTTTTAAAGCTAACCTATAACATACACATGAGCCACAAAAGAGGAGGAGACGTGATGGTGAGGCTCAAAGCGGAGACCGAAGGTGGAGATGTTGCTTGGCATGGCAACATAGCGGCTGACAAGGTGGAGAGCATGGAGTCATTGCAGAGACCTGAGGTTGGTGCGGTTTTGAATGGAGAAGGAGAGGCCGTTGGCTGGAGGTAACACACATGCTGATGATGTGGCGGGTCCGAAGGCATGGCTTTGGTTGGCAGAGCGAGGCGTTTGGGTGGAGTTATGGAAGTGTGGCTGCAGGTCGGAGGGTGGAGGCCGAGCTTGGAGGAAGGTTAGAGTGGCACAAGAGGAAGCACGGTGCAGCGGAAAATTGGGTTTCTCGGCTAGTGGGTGGAGTGTTGGTTGTGGTGGCCGACGGGAAGTTGGTGTGATGGAGAGGCAAGTTGATGTTGTTGAGATGGCTAGCATGGGGTCTGAAATGAGATGGAAGAATCTCTGCTCATCATAGATAAAGAAAGAATAGGTGGAAGCAGAGAGGAAAATGTGGCAAGGAGATGAGCAGAAAAAATATGTACGCTTAAAATTCTTTTGGGAAAGAAAAAGAATGAACCAACGCAATATTTAATAAATTGAGAATACCAAAACCAGCTACGTTGAATTTCAGAAAAATATTAAATGCAATGGCTGTTAGGTTCCTTACCATATAAGCCCAAAATACGGAACCGATACGGCTAACCGTATCGCGGTTTCACACGCACCGGACTTTGAAATTGACAATTGAATATACCATAGAGATCAGCACGACGAGACGACCAAAACGATATATAGATATCAGTGATACGATTGAATTTTAAAAATTCGAATTTTATACTAGTCGAAAATGCAGCAAAAACGCAGAAAAATAAGATCGAAGGAGCTAAAGAAGTCTGAATTTGAAAAAACGAAAAATGACGTCTTGCTCTGAAGAGGATTTAAAAATTTTCTATGTAAAAATATTTAGGTTTTGAAAACATTTTATTTTCATCGATTTTTAACTGATTAAATTGAAGTAAATTTACGCGTGAAATAAACTTTCATATTTTTGGACGAAAATTTACCAGTTGCTATGTTTAACTAGATGCATTACAAATATAAATTCTTTTTCCAAAAATTTATTTCTAAAATTTTATGAAAATTTCCATTAAATAAAACAAATAAAATTAAAAATTTACGGGTCGTTACAATATCGATGCGAAATGAACAGATACAAATAGAACACCACACAAATACTATAATTCGTATCGATCATAACTCGCGATCCACAAGTCCAAATGCTATGAAATTTTCACAGGAACTTACGTACAAACTAAAGAATGGTCACACCAAATTTTGACTCGATTGGATCAGATCTTGATCGATACGGATTACGTTCGTATCGATCACGGATCGAGCCGAAATCATCTAGGATCAATCGTGTGGGCCCACTCATGTGCCAAAAGGGTCTCCCGAAGTTTTAGCAAGATATTTGCATGGAGCGCCTACAAATAACACCGTAGAGCCTATAGAAAAGGGACTTTTGGATCCGACGACATCCAGACTTCGTCAAAATCCCGATTGCACTCAAATTATGTCGCTGTACTCGAAAATTATTGATTTAATTCACTGTAACCAGCAAGCATATCAATGAAATATTATTCTTCAAAGTGGTCGTAGGCCGGAGATAGCCTAACCACTATAAATCTTGTGTTTCTGTTTGTTATTTTTCAATTGTTATTCTCTACTTTGTCTGGATCTAAGATTCGTGTTAGAATACCGTTGAGCTATACTTATACTGGTGCTTTCATGATTTTTGGGGGTTTGTTACCAATTTTGGTGCAAACACTTTGGTGCTTTCACTGAGAAGTCAGGGATTCTACCACTTGAATATTAAATTTGAAGTCTTAAGGATTCAGATATGAAGAGCTATGACAAGGCAATCAAGTAGAAGATAAAGAACAGAGAGAAGCCAGCATGAAGGAAGCCAGGAGGATCCATTAAGGGCAAATCAGACTTCAGCTTTCATTACCCGAGACGGAATTGAGATAATGATGGGAGCTATGCATAAAGAGTTTCTCAAAAGGCAGGAAGAAATGATGCAGAACCTCCTCAGACAGTTTGGACAGGCAGGGACAGCTGGAGCTTCAGGAGTTTAGATTCATGTGGCTAGAGCAGAAAGACCAAACAGGCAATCGAATGGAGCAGCTCAACAGTGCGCAGCCCCTAATCAACACATAACCATAAACCCGAAAGGATCCAGGCTTGGCGACATGAAACTTGGCAATGATGGACCGATTCCTGAAGGAACTTTAGGCAATTCCACACAACAAGGTGTTGACAGGAATACAAGTGCGCGTGATGAAGATTACGTTCCGAAATTCCCTCGAGGACTCAAGGGGCAGCCCTTGACGGACAACGCTGGATTGGCTAAGATTAGCGAACTTTGCACGGAGGTTTGACAAATAGAGATCTAGAAGGAGTGAATAGGGATCTGTTTACTCATGATATCAGAATGGCTTAGAATACACCAAAATTCAAGCTACCTATGCTAAAGGTATACGATGGCAAGGCTAATCCAACTGATCACTTGATGAGATACACAAGATATATGAAAGTGCTGGGGGCATCGGAGGAAGTGATGTCCCAATGTTTCCATTTGTACTTGACGAATATAGCTGCTATGTGGGTTAGACAGCTAGAAGAGGGATCTATCAGGACATAGACAGAATTGGTGGATAGGTTTCTAACACAGTTTTGGGTTCATATTAAAAGGCCGAAGAATGTAATGACGCAAACATCGGTAAAGAAAATGACCTTTGAATCACTCAGAGTTTTCTTAACTCATTTCAACGCAGCGGTTTCTTCGGTGGATCGGCCGGATCCGTCGATGGTTTTAATGGCAGCAGTGTCAGGAGTCAGAGGGAATTCATATTTCAAAGTGTCATTGATACAGGACCCACCAATGGATCTCGGTGAATTCTTTCACGAAGTTGAGAGATTCCTTCGGCAGGAAGATGCATATTCAGATATGAAATTAAAGGAGGTGAATGCAGTTGAGGATGAAGGGCCATCCAGTGGAGGCTTGGATAAAAATAAAGGAAAAAGGAAGCTGGATGACGAATCAGGAAAAGCTAGGAAGCGGTAGAGAGAGCCAAAATTTTCCATTTACACAAGATTGAACGAGACGTTAGAACGGATATTCATGGAGACTCGAAATAGCCTTCCCTACCAAAGGCCAGCAAGGAGGGAACCCTCAAAACATGAAAGAGCATCAGGAAGGCACTGTCTCTTCCACGATTTGGACGAGTATGATATCAACAACTGCAAGCATCTAAAGGATACAATTGAGAAGTATGTAAGAAATGGACAGTTACGGCAATATGTCGGTGCTCAAAATGTGGCGGTGGAACAGGAACAGCCACCATCTACCTCAAACAACGATGACGCGAGGCCCAGGAATGATGGTCGGTTGTTATCAACTGATAAGGATGATATGGAATAAGTAGCAAACTATAGAAAAATGACCAAGTCATTTACTCATGTACAGTGATGGAGATGGCTCCTAGGCATGCTCTAAATGATGATAAACCGTGATGCTATCGGTTGTGAAATCTGTTTTTTGTTTTTGTATTGGACGTTCTTTTTTCTGGTTTGGTTTTGGAGTTTGGTTTGAACTCCTAATTCTATCTGTTTCCTAATTTGGAATTTTGTTTGGATGATTATTTCATGTTTGGATATTGGTTTGGACTTCTGATGTGGATTTTTGGTTTTCTAATGTTATTTGGATTTTGCATTGGATTTTGATTGGATTTTTATCTGGTTTTTTGGTAAATGGTCATCGGGTATGGATTATACCTGGCAAGGGGTAAGTCTCTTTGTCCGAACGTGGTGAATCAACTTATTCAGGTCGTCGAATATGGACTATGCTCGGTAAGGGTCCAGAGAGACCAGGATTCAGCCTAGGACTCAGAATCTATATTATCGGTTACTGTTTCAGGTCGTCGAGTATGGACTATGCTCAGCAAGAGTCCGGAGTGACCTGGATTCGGCTTAGGACTTAAGCCATGGCATTACTTAGTGTTTAGGGACACTAGACCAAGGATATCAAGGCATTGCTTGGCATAGGTCGCTGAGTGTGGATTATGCTTGGCAAGAATCCGGAGAGGTTATGGATACAAACATTGGCTATGAATGGAAAAGGATTTGGATACCGATCTGGAGAGGTCTTGGATTTGGTTATTGGTTATTAGATAAGTATAGACTAGGGCCCAGTTATTGGGTTTGGATGGATATGGAATTGGCTAAGGATTTGGTTACTGGATTTGGAATTGGACATCGATTTAGAGAAGTCAAGAATGATGCACTCGGATGAGATGGCTAGGTAATGGGTTGGATTATGAATCAGATGGTATAGCTATAAACGGAATATGGACTTCAGATGTCGGATTGGGAACTATTCAAAACACCCCTTCTTGCCACAAGGCATGTTTTGGGGGGCAAATGTTATCCCACCTTTTGGTCAAGGTTGCGATATCAATAGATTGGCTGGAAAGGATGGGTATCAGCATTGGAGATCGATTGGAAGCAAAGTTGTGATCTATGTCGTTAGAGATTGGCCGAGCTCCAATCAAGGCAGGATCGAATAGAAATGATGATCAATGCTAGGAGAGGCTATGTTTCAAAAGTCAAGTCGAACGGAGTTCATTTGCTCAAAGAATTGATGGATGCGTGCACGAGGAGATCTCATTCGGATCGATGCGAACTCGTGTTCGTCTAGTGTGGATACGATCGAGTTATTCGTATCGATCAGCATGGATATGAATAATGCTTTCGTATCGATTAGGGAGGAAGGCTAAATGGATTTCGACTCGATAGCTATGGATTTGGGTCGGATGGATAGATGCTTGATGGTTTGTTCGACTCGATTAATTCGTATCATTCAGGATGGAACGTAGGAGATTACTTCGAATCAATATACTTCACATCGATGCAATGTGTATCGATCGGATAGGAGTACATGTATATACTTCGCATCGACCATTGCTTGATCGATACGAAGGGAAGACAATGGTTTCAGGACTCTGATTGGAGATTTCGTATCGATCGCTTGTGGATCGATGTGAACAATGCGCTATGGAAGGGTACGAAGAAAGTAGGTTTTGTGGATGCGAGGTAACAAACAGCAAAGCTTGGATACGAAATAGAAATGTGCATGAATCGAAGGAAGAGGAGTTCAACGCAGCGTGGAAAGTGGATCGAGCCTCGAAGATAAGCCCATGTCATCTATAAGCATGCGCATGGTACCAATGTGAAATGAACCGATACGAATAGAACACCATACAAAAATTAAAATTCGTATCGATCATAACCCGCGATCCACAAGTCCAAATGCTATGAAATTTTCATAGAAGCTTACGTACAGCCTAAAGAATGGTCACACCAAATTTCGACTCGATGGGATCAGATCTTGATCGATATGAATTACATTTGTATCGATCACGGATCGAGCCGAAATCAATTGGGATCGATCGCGTGGGCCCACTCACGTGCCAAAAGGGGTCTCCCGAAGATTGAGCGAGATATTTGCATGGAGCTCCTTAGAGCTTACAGAAAAGGGACTTTTGGATCCGAAGACGTCCAGACTTTGTCCAAATCCCGATTGCACTCAAATTCTGTCGTTGTACTCAAAAATTACTTCTATAATTCATTGTAACTAGCAAGCACATCAATAAAAGATTATTCTTCGAAGTGGACGTAGGCTGGAGATAGCCGAACCGGTATAAATCTTGTGTTTCTGTTTGTTATTTTCAATTGTTCTCTACTTTGCCTGGATCTGAGATTCGTGTTATAATACCGTTGAACTATACTCATATACTGTTGCTTTCACGATATTTGGGGTTTGTGACCAATTTTTGCGCAAACGTATTTACTATTTGAATTTTTGTATTAAACCATGATAAATGTTTTTCCATGATTTGAATATTCATTCTAAAACAAGTGTGTAAAATGAATTATGAAGATATGAAATTTTATGCTTTGATTTAGAAATTTAATGTAAGATTTAAGTGTACTATTAGTTTCAATTTAATAATCTTGAGTTTATATTTATTTTAAAAGTAACGAGTCTAATAAATCTTCGGATTTAAGTAACCTTATTTTAAAAGATCATTATAATGTTTTGACACAAATTTCTAACACTGGTTTAGATTTTTGAAAAACCTTTACATAATGCTATGAGGATGTTTTAAATATATCTTATATTTTTACTAAGTGAATGAGGTTAAATGTTTTAATTGTATTTTTTTAGATATATTGAAATATTTTCTTTCTCTTCAAGGGCGAATACCAAAAACTTAAATTTTTATTTAATAACCGATTAAGTTATAAACTTAAGTAAGGTAGTAGAAGCTTATGTAATATTTTTGAAATGATTCGTTAATGACTTAAATCGTTAATGGAAAACAAATTATGTAAGTGATTGATCTTTATATAAGTAAATGAATGGAAAGGTAAATAATGAGAAGAAGAAAAAAACCAGTAGAATAAACTAAAGTAAATTTAGATTAGAATTTCAATTATTGTAATGGAATAAAATTTTAACAATTTAATAATTGTAACTTCTAAAGTTGAAAGTAAGAAATTAAATGCTAAGTATAAATGAAATACACAAGGAATTTGAAATTAACTTGTAAACAAAAAGGATATGAAAGTAAAAATGATAACTATTGAATGTTTATTTACTAAAATGAAACAAGATAAACTTGTGTAATTTTCAATTACATTCTTAGAAACATATATATAACTTACCAGAATATTAAAAGCGGTAATGTTAAATAAGGATATGGAGTGGAATACTATACAAGGAAAACATAAATAATGAAAGTATTCAATGAAATTTGCTTTTATAAATAAGAAATTTGACATGAAATAGTTATAAGCCCGAGTTATAATTGTAGTGCCACTTAATAAAATGAAATAGAAAGTGAATATTGTAAGCAAAGAATTATGAATTTAAGTTAATATTGTTGGTCCGTGAGATGATGGTTTTGATGACAACAACCTTAGAATAGATTATAATATATAAATACTAACATTATTAGTTTAGATATATATATATATATATATATGCAGGTTTTAACCATACAGGTACCAAGAATGAAGACTGTACAGTATAGAGATTCAAGATTGAAGACTCATGAGTATCAAGAATATTTAAGAGTTCAAGAATTGAAGTAATTTATTCTTTAATTAGAAATTTTGTTAAAACTCATAGAAAAGCACTGGCATCTTAAAATCCAATTTATTCATGGAATGGAATCCACTTTGAGCCTGTTAAAGGGATGGAACCCTAAGTTGGATGGAACCTACGGAAAATCTAGTGGAACATTGTTTTGTATCTACTAACTTTCTATTCAAAAAGATTTTTCAAAATTATATCCTGTTTTCAAAATGTTTTCAAAACCTTCCTTTTAAAAGCATCAAAAACCTCTATCCTGATTTTACATAATTTTAGCCTCAAAATTTCTTTAATTTTAAAGTTAAAATTACTCCTGATTTTAAACTATCTTTTAAAATATTATATTTAACTTTTAAATATCTATACTTAAGGTTTAAATATAAAATTATAGTTAAATTTTATATATATTATTCTCTATATTTACTTATGTGTTTTAACTATAGCCAAGTATATTAGAAAAGTTTAAAATAGTTTTAATATAAGATAAAGGTTATTTTCAAAGAAAATCAAATCATCAAAATTGCTTTGGGATGTCGACATGCCTATGGTGACCATGTCGACATGGTGTCAGTTGAGTTCAAAATTTAAATTTCAAAAGAAGTGTCTATTCGCCATAACTCTTCATGAATGGACATGGCTGTTGTTCTTCTATAAATAGGGGTTAGTTTCAACAAAATTTATAACATATTTTCTGGTTTTTCACTCCTCTTCTTCTTCCACTTTTCTTAATACATATTCTTACCATTACTCTGTCGAAATCAACATTGAATCGAACTCGATCGTTCGTAGTTTGATTCTCATCACTCTCTCAACAAGATCCTCGGTGCTCAGAGTTATAGGCTTTTTGTAATCAACTTAGCGAGAAAAGGTGTGATTGTGGCCTTGAAAATCAATCAAGCGGGAAAAGGTGTGATTATAGCCTTGGTAAATCAATTGGGTAAACTTGTGGCTCGAAAATCTAGTATCTCTACTCAGAGGATCGAAATTCTGGAGGGTGTACCTCGTAGCCTTGAAATCGAGGGTGTAATTGTACAATTGCTTTTGAGAGGAAATCAGTAATTATGTTGCGGGACTGGATGTAGGGTAACTCCGAACCAGTATAAAATCTGATGTGTTCTTTCCTTTACTTCTTTTATTTTATTTCTACATCTGTGTTTGTTTCTCTGATTATCACTGTATCTGTAGATTGCATTCATTTGTGTCTAAATTAACATAAACTCAAAAAGATTTAGTAATTCTTTATAAACACTATTCATCCCCCCTCTAGTGTTAATCCTAACTTTAAGATCTGTAATCTGCATTTCTTTCAATTGGTATCAAGGCAAGGTTTTCAAAGTTTCATAATCTGATTTTTGAAAAGTTTTCAAAATGGCTACCAACAGTAGTACTGTTACTAACACTAGTATTCATGTCACTAGTTCATTTGTAGAAGGTCAGTCTACTGTCAGACCACCACTTTTTAATGGCAGTAACTATGCATATTGGGCATGTAGGATGAAAATATACTTACAATTTATAGGAATAGACACTTGGAATATTACACAAACTGAATATTCTGAACCCACAACCGATTTGGCACAGTGGACTGCTAAGCAAAAGACTGTTGCACAAAATAATTCTAAGGCAATGAATACTTTGTTTTGTTCACTAGATAGAAATGAATTCAATAAAGTGTCAGTTTGTAAGTCTGCATATGAAATCTGGAAAACTTTGCAAGTTACTCATGAAGGAACAAGCAAAGTTAAACAGACCAAAATTTCCATTCTCACAAATCAGTTTCAATTATTTAAAATGAATCCTAATGAATCTATTTCAGATATGTATAGTAGATTTCAGGATATTGTGCATTCTCTAATATCTTTGGAAAAGGAATTTTATGAAGAAGATCAAGTCAGAAAGATTTTAAATTCTCTTACTCCAGAATGGGATCAAAAGACACTTGTTATCAAAGAGGCAAATGACATCAGTACTTTAAAGATAGAAGAATTAATTGGAAATCTAATGTTGTATGAAGTTCAAATGATCGGGAGAAGAGAAAACAAAGCATCTGAAAAGAAATCGATGACATTCAATGCATTGACCGATGGATCAGACTAAAACAGTGATAATGATGAAGAGATAGCCTTTATGACCAGAAATTTTAGGAAATTCCTAGAGTACAGAAAGATGAATAATCTCAAGAGAAACAACTATAAGAACTCTGGAAATTAGAATGTAGTGCCAAATAATGTCAAATGTTACAACTGTGATGAACCAGGCCATTTCAAAAGAGACTGTCCGTATCCAGATAGGCAAAATTCTCTTATGAACAATGATCCAGCAAAGAAACGGATGCGTGCATTTACTGCTACTCTAGATGACTCAGACTCATCCACAAGTGATGATGATCAGAAGACAGATAATTCGAATTTGTGTTTCACAGCTATTCACGACTCCAACGAATTCAAAGAAACGGACTCAGAAAAAGTTACACATTTACAATACAATTGGTTGAAATTGCTTGCTTAGAATTAGTTTCTTGATTGGTTGATTTTGAATTGGCGTGTTGTTTGAATTTTAAATTTTTTTTATTTTTTATTATTACCTTATTATTTTATTATTATTTTTAATATTTTTTAATAGTATAATTTTCTGAAATGTACTATAAATATTTCAGATATATATATAGACATTAAAAATAATAAGTATATTTATATATATATATATATATATTTTACAGAACTTAGGAAAAATAAATTATCAAAATTCATTGGCACATGTCGACATGATCCCTACCATGATGTCGACATGGGTACCAGAATTTGAATTTCAAAATTTGAATTCAAATGTTTGAATTTCCCCTCCACCTTTTCACTTCATTCAATTATTTGAAAAGCTACCTTTTGACCAGAGAATACATCCTTTGAGAATCTATTTATTCACCATCTTTTATCATATCTTTTCACTCTCGTTTTCAAATTCAAACTCTCTCTTCAAAACTTCAAGCTCTCTACTCTCTACTTTAATGGTTTCTTCAAGCAACCCCTCCACCATGAGAATTTCCAGAAAAATAAAGAGCAATTATTCAATGATCCGGAGGCAATAAAAGCATACATCAATTATGCTAATTATGCCAAAGTCGATCCCGGAAAGTTTGCTATTTTTCAAGATTTCTCTTCTTATGAACTTGATTCTCTTTTTGCAAACAATGGAGTTCTTAGTCTTACTGATGCTTCTCAAAATGATTTTGTTTGCTGTCCAAATCTTGTCAAAATTTTCTATGCTAATTTAAACCGAGGATTTTATCATGGAAATAAGGATGAAATTTGGAGTAGTGTCAAAGGCACTAGAATTGTTTTGAATTGTGATCTTTTGGGTACCTTTCTCAATTGCAAGTGTACGGGAATGGATCTTTCTAATTTTAAAATCAATGAAAATGATCGCGAGACATTTCATCACGTTTTCAAAGGGAATGATAATTTTGAATTCAAAAATCGAAATTTTTGACCAAAGGCAAGGACTGTCATTCTTCTTTTGCAACATACTTTGACCCCAAGATCGGAAAATTTTAACAATCCTTCTTCAAAAGTTTACAAAGCTCATTTTGCTATTTTTGGAAATTATGACATAAATTGGGCACAGGTTATTTTGGATGAACTTTGTCCTAAAAATCTTGAAATGGGTGAGAATACTTTGTATCATGGAATTTATCTCACTCGGATTTTTATCTATTTTGGAGTGGATTTCAAAAGCGAAGAATTTGTTTCTAGAAAAGTTTTCAATCATTCTAACATTTCGCTTATGAAAATTTCATTTGTTTTTCAACATTATGAGACCCTTGCCGAAAAGGAAGAGTGTTTGGCTCATGAGGAAATGGAAGAAGAGGAAGAGGAAGAAGAAGAAAGGGATGAAATGGAAATTGAATAAGAAGAAGGTGAAACCTCTTTGGAAAGCATTGACTATCCTCCTAATCCATCCACCAAAACCCTTCTCAAAAATCAAAAGACGATTGTTGAGAATCAACGGATTCTTAAACGATCCGTTAGTAAGAAGTTGGACAAAATTTCATCCAAGATGAACAAGTTCATTTCCAAAGTCAGCAATAAACTTGGACTTTCTTCATCATCATCATCCTCTAACTACTTTTATCTTTTCGTATCTTGTTGTATGTGTTTTAGTTTGTTTAATTCGAAAGTTTATGTAGTTTGGTGTGTGTTTAATCATTGTAACATCTTAGTATGCAATGAAATGAAATTTCTTTTCTGTTATCTAGCTTATCATATCTCCATAATAAATGTTAGTATAGTATATAAATATCTATATATATACACACACACAATTATTCACAAAATCAAATTAGTCACAATTTTTCACTAACTCATGTCGACATCCCCTCTATGACCATGTCGACATGTACTGGTCAGAAATGACAATTTATTTTGAATTTGAAATTTGAATAACAACCATATGTCTATTCATTTCAAACGAATTTCTACACCTATATATACCTATTTCTTCGAGAATTCTTCACTGAATATTATTTCCTATCTTCTAATTCTTCGATTCTTTCACAAATTCAACTATGGCTAATCCAATTCACAATTTATCCGAAAATCTTGAAGAAACTCTTAATTCGTTCAAGAGTATTCTCTCGTTCATTCTTCGTAACCAGCGACACTTAGAATTGAGTCAAATGCAGATGATTAAGGAGCAAGAAAGGCATTTCAATGCAATACGATGGATGATTTCCTCCCTACACAAGGATGATAACGAAGCACATCTTCCAGTCTCTCTCACCAACGACAATGATAATTGGATGCTATTAAGGCAGATCCAATCTTTGGAGAAGAAGGATGGGTGGAAGTTCCATGTAACGTTTGATTTTTATTTGTTTGCTTTGTTTGAATTGTTTGTTTAAATTAATTTGATTTGGTTTGGATTGATACTTGGTGTGGATTGATTTCTTAAATTGGTTTGATGGTTGCTACATAAAACATGTGTGTGTATATATATATACATTGAAATGTATATAATCCTTGATTAATTATCATGTTCATAAGCCATTGTATAGTTTATTAATACAGGTACTCTAGTCCAAGAAGGAGGGGGAGTTAGTTTTTGTTGATGACAAAGGGGGAGAAATATAAAATAGGATTAGTTAGGCATAAATTAAGGGGGAGTTATAGATTAAGGGGGAGTTATCAGGATAGAAGTAGTATTTTATAAACAAAGGTTGTCATCATTAAAAGAGGGGGGATTGTTAGTCCGTGAGATGATGGTTTTGATGACAACAATCTTAGAATAGATTATAAAATATAAATACTAATATTATCAATTTAGATATATATATGTATATGCAGGTTTTAACCATGCAGGTACCAAGACTGAAGACTATACAGTATAGAGATTCAAGATATCAAGATTGAAGACTCATGAGTATCAAGAATATCAAGAGTTCAAGAATTGAAGTAATTTATTCTTTAATTAGAAATTTTGTTAAAACTCATAGAAAATCACTGGCATCTTAAAATCCAATTTATTCGTGGAATGGAATCCACTTCGAGCCTGTTAAATTGATGGAACCCTAAGTAGGATGGAACCTATGAAAAATCTAGTGGAACATTGTTTTATATCCTCTAACTTTTTATTCAATGTGATTTTTCAAAATTATATCCCTTTTTCAAAATGTTTTCAAAACCTTCCTTTTAAAAGCATCAAAAACCTCTATCTTGATTTTAAATAATTTTAGCCTCAAAATTATCTTTAGTTTCAAAGTCAAAATTACTCCTGATTTTAAACATTCTTTTAAAATAATATATTTAACTTTTAAATATTTATACTTAAGATTTAAATATAAAATTATAGTTAAATTTTATATATATTATTCTCTATATTTACTTATGTATTTTAATTGTAGTCAAGTATATTAGAAAAGTTTAAAATAGTTTTATCAGATAAAGGTTATTTTCAAAGAAAATTTAACCATCAAAAATTGCTTTGGGATGTCGACATGCCTATGGTGACCATGTCGACATGGTGTCAGTTGAGTTCAAAATTTAAATTTCAAAAGAAGTGTCTATTCTCCATAATTCTTCATGAATGGACATGGCTGTTGTTCTTCTATAAATAGGGGTTAGTTTCAACGAACTTTATATCAGATTTTCTGGTTTTTAACTCCACTTCTTCTTCCACTTTCTTAATACATATTCTTACCATTACTCTGCCGAAATCAACATTGAATCGAACTCGATCATTCATAGTTTGATTCTCTATCACTCTCTTAACAAGATCCTCAGTGCTATTCAGAGTTATAGGCCTTTTGTAATCAACTTAGCGAGAAAAGGTGTGATTGTGGCCTTGAAAATCAATCAAGCGAGAAAATGTGTGATTGTAGCCTTGGTAAATCAATTGGGTAAACTTGTGGCCCGGAAATCAAGTATCTCTACCCAGAGGATTGAAATTCTGGAGGGTGTACCTCGTAGCCTTGAAATCGAGGGTGTAATTGTGCAATTTCTTTTGAAAGGAAATCTGTACTTGTGTTGCAGGACTGGATGTAGGGTAACTCCGAACCAGTATAAAATCCGATGTGTTCTTTCCTTTACTGCTTTTATTTTATTCCTGCATCTGTGTTTATTTCTGTGATTATCCCTGTATCTGTAGATTGCATACATCTGTGTCTAAATTAACATAAACTCAAAAAGATTTTTTAATTCTTTATAAACACTATTCACCCCCTCCCCTCTAGTGTTAATCCTAACCTTAAGATCTGTAATCCGCATTTCTTTCAAATATTTGAAGCTATTGATAATTAAAGTAGATAATAAAATGAATACTATATTAAATTTAATGATTGTAACTTCAGAAATGGTTGATTGCTTTGATCTCTTGCGAAGATTGTATGCTTGTTTGCAAAAATTATTGATATGCAGTATTGATTTATTTTGATTTTATGTGATGATGATATGCTTTTGGTTGAAAGTGATTGGTTTTATGTTATGTTGATTGTTTGTTATTAATTTAAAATAATATAATCATTTCACTTCTATATAATTATTAACCTTTTTGGATTAAACAAGTGGAATACAGGTTACGGAAGCAATTTTTACTGCTTTTGGTTTCATAAACTAAACGTTAATTGCCCAACAAATAGGTACGTTCTCGGATTACGGTTGTCTAGCGATATTATATTGTTTTCCCCGCTGTTAGGATATATTATTTTGAAAATATATGATATATTTTGTTATTTTGATATTATGATTTCTCCCAAGCCTTTCCGTACAAAGGAAACTCTGCCGAAATTTTTCGTGAATTTTGGACTTCGAAATTTTTTGTGAAATGTTTTCCGAACTTTTGTTAATTTGAATATAAAAGGATTTAATTTTTTTTAAATTAATATATTTTATTTAAATTATTTATTATGTAAATAAATTGTTTAAAAATTTAATATTTTGAATAAGAATATTGATTACTTAATTCCTTCTTTTTCTTTTTTTTCTTCTTGGGGACGAATAGTTTTAAGGGGGGAGAGTGTAATGACCCGTAATTTTCGAAAATTAAAAATAGTAAATTTAATAAGATTTTTGTAATTAAATGTTGGAAGAAATTAAAATTTAAGATTTATAATTGGAATAATACTAAAATGAAATGCAACAATGTTAATCAAAGCTAATTATTAACAATTTGAATGGAATTTCAATTAATTGAAATAGTGTAAGGTTATACTTGATTATAAAGTGAACATAGGAAAAAGAGTGTAGACATTGAATTCATTAATGAAATAATACGTTATTAATGGAAATTGAATAAATTAGTGTTAAGAAAGAAATGGTAACATTTGTTTGTAAGTAATAAACTTATAAATGTAATTAAAGGCTAATGGTGACAATTATTATATATATTACCTATTTACTTGGTCTATTAAATTTAATTGGAAATAAATGGCAATTAATTCCCTTAATTAGTGCAGTTAATGTAGGTTTAATTGATAATGGTAAAAAGGTTGATTCTATACAAAGTAACCAATGTAAATTTTTATGCCTTTGATTTGAATAAAAGGATGGAAATCAGTTTACTCAAATTTATTGGAATTGGAAAATTTAATAAGTGAATTTTTATTACAATCAATGAAATAAATGGTTACATAAATGAAAGGTAAGATGAAATGGTAATATTGATGTAATGGAAGATATAACAATGTTGATTATGTATGTAAGGTAATAATTGATTTACTAAGAGAATGAAACCAAGGTAAATAAATTAATTGAGACTTTAATTATATTAATGTGTTAAATTGACCAAAATTCATTAAAACGGATATATGGTAGTTAACACAAATAAAGGATGGAATCTGGGGTATATTAACATAATGAAATGTAAACTATATTATTAGATCACAAGTTTGGACCATAAATAAAATTCCAAAACAACAAACAACAATGAAACAATGAAGTAGAAGGTTCTAACGCATTTTAGAATAAAATTTAATAACAAGAATTGGAATAATAAATGTCAGTTTTAATGATGAGTTAAATGAATATTGATTGATAGAGAAAAACATTTATTTAGTATGTAATTTAATGCTTGTAGGATACTGTAATTTTATAAACTGTTTGCATGACTATAAACAAGGATTACAACGTTCATGTATTTGTTTAATTGATTTCATCAATTAGGGTCTGTTTTGAAGTGGAAGATTAAAATTAATTGGAAATAAATTTATTGAAATCTTTCAATTGAAAAAGGAAAAAGAAACAAAATGCAATTAATAAATTTAATGTAAGAATGCTTTCATTTGGAATGTACATTATTTGAAAATATAAGAATGGATTTAATATTGTATAAGTTGATTATTTTAGAATATAAGAATGTTTACATTTATGAATTACAAGTAACGAATAAGCATTTTAGGGAAAATAAAAGGATGTTTGAGGAAAATAAAGTGAACGTTTCCATTCTGAATATAAATATAACGTTGTAAAAAGAGAAAATTGAATTTTTAAAACATTTTACGGTAGTTAAATAGTAGGCATATGTTGCACGGAAGTGATTTTATTGCTAACCTTGAAAATATTTGAGTTCATCATTACATTTCGAGAAAAATGTTGTTTTTAAATTTGAATTTTTAAATAACGGTTCATATTTTATTTTATGTGGCAGAGGTCGTCGTTTTGTAAATTGGTGTGTTCAAATTTAGTTATGTTGTGGTAATTAATCTTTAATGAATGTCAAATTTTGTATGTTTGGGGTTAACAAAATTAACTGAGTGAAAAAATGTTTTGAAATTCGAGTTCCAAAAGTTTGTTTATAGAGTAGAGTTGGTCCATTCATTCTCTTTCTAATTAATAATTGTCACACTTTTTTTTCATTGTTTCCTCGTTTGTTCCATTACTCATTTCCATTTACATTGTCTAAAGCCTTTTCATTTCATGAACATTACCTACTTTTCATATTTTCAATTCTTTCCTTCACCTCTTTTAATACCTACCATTTTTATAGAGTTGATCTTATTTTTACTTTATTTCAATTCCTTCTTTATTTATATTTAGCTTTATTAGCCTTTCACCAGTTTTAATCTTCATTCTTGTAGCTTCATTCCATTTTTTTAAAATCTCATCTTCTGTAGTTTCATTTTTTGTCCCTCTTCACCTTCCTCCTTCCTTTTTTTCATGTTTCTTCTTCAAATCTCCTTGCTCTCCTTTTTTCCAAAACTTTTTTTTCTCTTTTCTTCTTCTTATTCTTCAAATCTTCTTCTTTTTTAAAGCTTCCTTTTCTTTTTTTCAAATCTTCTTCTTCTTTATTTTTTTTACTTTTTCAAACCTTTTCTTCTTTCCATGTCTTTTTCTTCAAATCAAGATGTATATAATCTTCTCTTCAAAACATTCTGTAAAAAATTTAAGATAGTAAGGAAATAAAATAAAATGAGAAAGTAGTTGCGATCCAAATCTGGATAGAAAAGGGAAAGCAAAAAGGTGAGTGATATAACCCACTCGCGCAATACTAAAAATGAAATTGCAAGTTAAATAAAATATATGATGTGATATATAAATGTTTTATTGCTTTTTTTTAATTTAAGTTGACATTTGAATTGATATTGAATCTGAATTGACATTTAATTTTATATTACAATTTAATTGATAGTTAAACTCCAATATTGATAACTATTATATGTTGAAATATGTTGGTTGATTTGGATGTTGTTTGAAATGGATGCTTATTGATTGATATATTGGATGTATGGTTGTTTATTTAGTTCAATATGTCCCTATTATCACCTCGTATATTATTGACATTATTTAAGTGGTCCCATGAATCATTTTATAATTTAATAATTAAAATATTTAAATTATGGGTTGAAATGATATATACCCATACAATTTCTTGAATTTGGATTATTTATTGAAACTAAATTATTTAAAAAGTTTAATTTTTTTAATTTAAACTTCGAATTTATTTTAAATAAAGTAGTTAAACTTGGTATTTTGAACTATTTGAAATCTTGTACATTTGATAGGAGATGAAAAATCTCATAACATCTCTGAAGCCATTGCACTCATATTTTTATTTGAGATTGATTTGACTTATGTAGGAATTTTTAGTCCTGATTTGAGTGTATTGTTTTTCATTATGCACGGGTCAGTCTGAGCTTTTTCAGTATATTGAAGGCTATTTTCTGAAGGATGAAGATGATTTGCTATCTATAATTCCACTACATTCTGTGTTCCGCTGCAATATTTGTTTATTTATGATGTATGTATAATTCTGATTTGAAATTTGTAAAAGTGTAATCAAATGTTATTTGTAAAACAGCTTTATGAACTGTTTATTTGATTATTATATTTTGTCGTTGCGCTGCGAGATTCTGTGTTTTGTTTTTTTCATTCTTTTTTTTTCTTATTTACCCCGTTAACAATCCTCCCTTTTTTAGTTTAAGTTCGACATGTGTGGTTTATTGTCGGTTTGAACCGTCCAAAAGGTAGGTCATTACATATTCTGGTATGGGAATCCGTGTGTGACTTCGAGATCTTTGTTAATATGTGGGAATCCATGTGTGGTTCCAAAACCTGTTGAGGTATAGGAATTAATATGTGGTTTCGAGATCTGTTCATGTAACGACCTGATTTTTCGACGCTCGGAAAATCGAACCATTAGGGTTAAAAGAAGAAGAAGGTAGAAGAAGAAATAGAACAATATCAGAATCTCACCAACGCAGTGGAAATAAAATATAATAGATAATAACTGATCTTTACACTAAAGAAACTATATATGTTTTATACATCATCAAAGTACAACATCAGAGTTCAATATAATCATCAACACAACTCAGGACGGTTATAATATATCGTCCTTCCAAAACTGAATACACAGCGGCACATACATCAATTGCATTAAGTACGTCTTGCCATCCATCTCGTCTCCTGAGCTCCACAGCATTCCATCCAGAATCTGTACTCTATAATGCTCGGTCTGACTCGAGCATTATAGTTAAATAACACCCGTTTCGGTATGGAAAACCAGCGTGAGAAAATACACTCAATTATATTATTAAAGTTTTCAAAACCATTTGAAATCAAAGGTATCTCGTAAGGCCACGCCACAAATAAACTTGCCAGGTTTTTACCTTAAGATAACCAAACAATTTCTTATAAAATCCTCTGATATTATAATAGTGCCTATATACAAATACTTATTCAAATAGCCGAAATTGTTACATTTATTAAATTCAAGCTAATAGGTTTACAAACAAAACCGTAAAGGCACATAGGGGAAAAATTGATTTCCATCAATCGCAGGGCTACAGGGGTACCGCTCGTTATAGTACGTGGTCTAGATCACCTTACCAAGGATCCACCCTAAATCCCCCGCAACATAAAGCCGAAGCTAACCCTTACTAGATAGTCCGAATAAGTTCACTCTACGGTTGGGATCAGCAACCGCCACATAGCCGAATATATAAAGGGACATCTAGACAGGGATGTGTTGATTCATGGGTTTTGATTCATGACACAAGCTTCAGAGATCATAAGACGAACTACAAAGAGAATACTATACAAAGGCGACAAAAAGAGAATAAAAGTAAATTGTGCACTACAAAGGAGACAAGACTACAATCCAGAGATTAGTATTAATATTTTATTATATTGAGTCTTAGAATATTGTTAAAATCATTCCTCAAGAATCATCATTCACATTCAAATAAACTTGCTTGCATATTTTAATCAAAATCAAGTTTACAATAAATGCATGGAGCGGAGATCGAACCCAGGTCACTAGTTTGGAAGGCAAGTACTCTAACCAAATGAGCTACTACTGTTTTTGTTTAACAACGGGTCGGCTGACCGACCAGTATCTTCGGTCGACCGACCCTGTAGTCAGTGCACAGGTACTCTCTGTTTTTGTACATGATTTCAAACTCAGCTGACCGGCCAGTTTTTCCGGTCGACCGACCTGCATATAACGGCTAGTTTTCTGAAGAGTTGCGATTGTTTCATGAAGAGATACGTCCCTCAATTCAAGAGATACGGACACAACTTTTGATTGAAACTCTTCATGAAAGATTGTAACTATTCTACAACTATATAAACATGTTCAAATCACTTCTACAATCACCGATTCTTGATTATAAATCTGCAATCTATTCTCTATTTATTTCTGCAAATAAAAGCATTCATTCTTATTTAATATCACTAGAATCCTTGATTTGAATCATAAACTTAGATTCTACGTGATTATCTTCCTTCTAAATCTTCACACACATATATACTCTTGAGGATTTGATTATAGGAAAGTTGTACTATCAAAAGACAATCAGTATTATTCAGAACACATTCGTCAACAAACTATTTGTATTGAAGTTAAAGTCCTCTTCGGCTGTTGAGACGGAAAAATTCCTGTTCGGCTGCTCAGGTGTCGTATACCTATTCCTCCGGGTGAAGTGAGGGGTCTAGTTTAAATCCAGAGGGTATTCTGGGACTGGATGTAGAACGGGAAGTTCGAACCAGTATAAAAATTCCTGGTGTGCTTACTTTAAGTTTTATTTTACTGCTATTATCAGTTTCCGCATTTATATACCATATTACACGATCCTTAGTACTACACGTACACTTTCATTTGGTATCAGAGCAAGGTCATCCTATAACCGTCACAAAGTTATTTGATATTTATTTATAGTAATATGGCAACGACACAAACTAACGATTTTGGCACTAACACTAATACTAATTTCACAGAGGGTCAATCAACTTCAAGACCTCCATTTTTTAATGGTATAAATTATAATTATTGGTCAACTAGAATGAGAATCTATATACAATCTAGTGGATTTGATATCTGGAATATTATACAAAGAGAGTACATAACTCCTACTGGAGAATACTCAACTTGGAGTAACACACAAAAACTAGATGCTACATCAAATGCAAAGGCTATGAATATTTTATTTTGTGCATTATATAGAAATGAATTCAATAGAGTTAGCATGTGCACTTCAGGTTATGAAATTTGGAGAACACTTAAGATAACACATGAAGGTACAAACAAAGTTAAATTAAGCAAAATCTCTATGTTGAAAAATCAATTTGAAAATTTCAAAATGAGGCCAAATGAATCTATAAATGACATGTACTCGAGATTTCAGGATATTTATCATGCTTTATTATCACTAGAACAAAAGTTTACTGATTATGATGTAGTTACAAAAATCTTAAACTCTTTAACGGACGAATGGGAAAGAAAAGTCTTAGCCATTGAAGAAGCAAGTGATTTGTCAACATTAAAATCAGAAGAATTGATAGGTAATCTAATGTCCTACGAAGTAAATTTGCAGGCAAAAAGAAATGGAGCACAAGAAAAGAAAAATGTGGCTTTTCAAGCAGAAAAAGATGATTCCGACTCAGATAATGAAGATATAGCAATGATCGCTAAAAATTTCAAAAAGTTTTTGAAATTCAACAGAAATAAATTCAAGGGAAACAAAAATAATTCCAACAACATTTCTAATAGCAGCAAACCATCATCTTCAGCAATGGAATGTTATGAATGTCACAAGAAAGGTCACATGAAGAAGGATTGTCCAGAACGCAAAAAGAGCAATTTTAAGAAGGACAAAACCAAACGAAGAGCTTTTTCTGTCACTTGGGACGACACTGACTCATCATCCTCTTCAGAGAGTGAAAGTGATAATGAACAAGCAAATGTGTGCTTCATGGCTTCATCAGACGATGTAAGTGATTTTACTTTTGAAGATTTAATTGAAATAAATTCTGAATTAGTAAATGTAACAAAGCAACTTAAAAAGAAAAATAAGGAGTTGCAAAGAAAATTAGATAGAACAGTCTTAGAAGTAGATATGCTGAAAGATGAGAAGAAAATATTAAAAGAAGAACTTGAAAGTTCTCAACAATCAAATTCTAACTTATCCTCTCAAATTTCGTCAATATCTGAAGAACTAGAAATTCAAAAGTATAAAAATGATGATTTACTTTTCAAAAATAATAGTTTAAACTCTAAGATTAAGGATTTAGAGTTAGAAAAATCTAGTCTTAAAATAAAATTTGATGATATATCTAAAAATGTGTCTAATTTTAATAAAGGGAGAGAAAATTTATCCAGGATTATTGAAAATTCTCAACCTGCTTCAAATAAGAAGGGATTAGGTTATGTTAAGAATTCAAAAACTCACAATGATAAAAGTGGTTTAGGATATAATAAAACCGATTGTAGAAATAGCACTAGATATGCTTTCATGTATAGTAAAAATGATAGTGCTAGTACTAAATTTCGAGTAAAACCTAAATCCAATTTTTATAGAAATTCAAATACTACTATGACCTATAATGTTGATAATTTCTTTAGAAGTACAAAATCATTAACAGGAAATATGAATAAAAATTATCTAAGTATATGGGTTCCTTTTAATTGGAAAAATAGAGAAAAATACATTGATGATTATTTTGATATGGTAGTTAATAATGAAAATTATATTTATAAAGGTTCAGCCACACCCAAATGGGTATGGTTTCCTAAAATTTAGGAAATTATAAGAAGCCTGGGTATCGCATGCTTTAAATGTTAATTTTTCTGATACCTTACATTATAAGTAGTAGTTATTTTGTTTTATATTGCTCTATGTTAACACTTATGTGAAATATAATTTATATCATCAGTTAAACCCTCCTTTTTGTCGATGACAAAGGGGGAGAAACATATAAAAGCTAACAAGTTTTTGCAGAAAAGTCGCCATATATTCAGGGGGAGAATTACAATATATACTACTTCGTCATATAGGTATTGTCATCAATCAAAAAGGGGGAGATTGATTCATGGGTTTTGATTCATGACACAAGCTTCAGAGATCATAAGACGAACTACAAAGAGAATACTATATAAAGGCGACAAAAAGAGAATAAAAGTAAATTGTGCACTACAAAGGAGACAAGACGACAATCCAGAGATTAGTATTAATATTTTATTATATTGAGTCTTAGAATATTGTTAAAATCATTCCTCAAGAATCATTATTCACATTCAAATAAACTTGCTTGCATATTTTAATCAAAATCAAGTTTACAAAAAATGCATGGAGCGAGGATCGAACCCAGGTCACTAGTTTGGAAGGCAAGTACTCTAACCAAATGAGCTACTACTGTTTTTATTTAACAATAGGTCGGCTGACCGACCAATATCTTCGGTCGACCGACCTTGTAGTCAGTGCACAGGTACTCTCTGTTTTTGTACACGATTTCAAACTCAGCTGACCGTCCAGTTTTTCCGGTCGACCGACCTGCATATAACGGCTAGTTTTCTGAAGAGTTGCGATTATTTCATGAAGAGATACGTCCCTCAATTCAAGAGATACGGACACAACTTTCGATTGAAACTCTTCATGAAAGATTGTAACTATTCTACAACTATATAAACATGTTCAAATCACTTCTACAATCACCGATTCTTGATTATAAATCTGCAATCTATTCTCTATTTATTTCTGCAAATAAAAGCATTCATTCTTATTTAATATCACTAGAATCCTTGATTTGAATCATAAACTTCGATTCTACGTTATTATCTTCCTTCTAAATCTTCACACACATATATACTCTTGAGGATTTGATTATAGGAAAGTTGTACTATCAAAAGACAATCAGTGTTATTCAGAACACATTCGTCAACAAACTATTTGTATTGAAGTTAAAGTCCTCTTCGGCTGTTGAGGCGGAAAAATTCCTGTTCGGTTGCTCAGGTGTCGTATACCTATTCCTCTGGGTGAAGTGAGGGGTTTAGTTTAAATCCAGAGGGTATTCTGGGACTGGACGTAGAACGGGAAGTTCGAACCAGTATAAAAATTCCTGGTGTGCTTACTTTAAGTTTTATTTTACTGCTATTATCAGTTTCCGCATTTATATACCATATTACACGATCCTTAGTACTACACGTACACTTTCAGGATGACCTTACCCTAATTGGTTACTAGCCACTTAGCCTTGTGTGCACCTCCCCTGTTTTAGCCATTCCCGGTTGATAAGGCTCGAGGCTATGCATTACTTTTATAGCTCAGAATCACTTAGAATGCTCATCGTCCTCCTGACGATGTCCTGAAAGCATTCTTCCATACAAGTCCGTTCCGGGTTCGAAGGGAACCGAAGGCACTACTCATACTAAATCCATTTTGGAATCACCCTCAGGATTAGTACCGACGAGCCCTTGCACTTCACTGTTCCATCTTCGACTCCAAACTCTTGCCTTCCTCACCAAAACGTTCAAACCAGATCGAAGTGGTTTTCGAAAAATAAATCTCAATCCCTGTCTCTTCAAAACGATCAGCATATTGGCCAATATTGATAGTCGGTTATTAAATTATCAAATAATATTCACAAACGATCATTAAGCCATAATAATTTCTCCCAAATTATTTATAATCCTCAAAATATCTTTGCAAGATATATTTCCACTTTTCAACCCTTTGAAAACAGTTTCAAACCATCTTTCTCTCACAGAATAAATTTCCCAAATATTTTCTATTTCGACTGAAATCACCATGTACAAATACTTTAGATTTTAAAATAATTTAAAATCTTTTATTATAAAATATACTTTAAACATTTCAATTAAACTACTTAAACCCTTTATTCAAAAATATATGCTTTAAAAGTAATTAAAATAAACTACTTTATAAAATATAAAACTGATTTTTAAAATAAAAGTTAAGCCAAACTAAACTTAAAATAAGAGTTATGTAATTCTATACAGGTTTTCAAATAAACTTTACCAAACTATCATTAAAATAAAACTACTTTATAAAATATAGATAGTAATAATTATCTTTAAAATCATAATACTAGTCAAACCTTTCAAATAATTACTACTATAATTAATTTAAATAAATGTTTACTTTTAAAATATAAACAACCTAAATAATAATTTCATAAAAAAATTCCTTTAAACAAACTTTTTTACTTATACTAAAAATCTGCTTTGAAAAATGTACTTGGCTTTTCAGGGAGAACACTTTCCTTTCACACCTTTAAAAATAAACCACTATTTATTTTTAAAACGAATACACATTCCTTTATAAATTCCCATCGTGAATTTATACTTTCAAATATCCACTGATATCTTATTTTACCTTATAAACTCAGTTTAAAAATCCCATAGCCTCATTCTCCTTTTAAAAACATGGTTTTAAACACTCAATAAATTTTCAAATCGATTTTGAAAATCAACTCCATTTTAAAATAAATTCCTTTAGTTACTCAAATTTATTTTAAAATCCATTAATTCCGGATTTAATTTATTTATTATGATTTAAAATCTTATTCAAACTGAAAATACCAATTTCATAAAATTCCTTTTGTTTCTTCCTAAACCATTTAAATTCTGAATTTAGAAATAAATCATTTATTCCTTTAATTAATATCAATTAAGTTTAAAATTCATTTATTCCCATTTATTCAAAAATCTCCTTTCCCATACTTGGAATTTATTTATTAAGATTTAAAATCAACCTTAATTCCTTTCCCAATTCATTAATCCAAACCTCTATGAGTATTTAGTTATGAATTCTCTCTTTTATTTCCTTTCAAATATTCAATCTATATATTTTGATAACTCAGTGTACCCAATATATTCAATCAAACCATAGCATCCAATATTTTCAATTACCAATATAATTTATCACAGATTATAAAATAATCATATCATAGAATATTAGAACAATAATTTTGAGGAATCCAGTTGGATCCCTCCAACCTGTTTCCCTACATCCATAGATGTTAGCACAATATAATAATACCAATTCCACTTCGAGGTGGAATATCGCGGTATATGGGATCATATTACCTCATTCGCTAAAATGCGGCACATAGGGCCTCATCCACTATATAATGTGGAAAATCAACCACTGCAATTTATATATACTACTATATAATGTACCACATCCAATCAATTCAATCATTCAATCAAACTTTAAATTTAACTACTTAAATTAAATAATGACCCGGATGAGTGAGATTAACTCACCTTTTATTTGGTGTTTGCAATCCATTCCAAACTGGCTTGTTTTCTTGATTTTAAACCTTGTATAAACATTATACAATTAATTAATATATGAAACAATTAGACAAATCAATCTCCATTTAATAATTTAATTTCAAACTAATTTCTTTTAATAAAAATATTTTTAGCGACTAAAATAATTAATTAAGTTTATTAAACAAATTTATCTTCATGTTTTTGACCTTGTACGAATATTATGTAGCTTATTAACCTTAGAAATAGTCTAACAAATTAAGTACTATTTAATTAACTAACGATTTCATTTTAAACTAGAAATTTTCCTTTGAAATTATATATATACACTTATATATGTACACATTATTATTTCTCCATATATACTTATATATATTAATTTTAAACTGAAAAATAGCCAAAAAAGTTACCTTACTGTTAATAAAAATTCGTTTTCTGCTTTATTGACCTAGATGTATATATATTAATTTTTATTTTTTTATACATAAATTTATTAAAAAGAAAAACAATACCTCATTGCCTCGTCAACGCCTATTAGATGGTGCCACAGACCGACGCCATCGCCTATCACTAGACGATTAAAGCATGCGCCTCTCCTTGTCGATGCTACCTCACGAACGCGAAGCCCTTCGATCGTGAAGTTGAACGTAGCCTGCTTCTCACAATCGGCCGCAGTTCGTCGCTGTCGAACCAAGCTTCCTCCGGATTCGAGCGTCGACTCCAAAGTCGCGGCGTCAAGCAGTCGAGCCACTTGCTACAGGCGAGCGCCTCCGCATGTTTCCCCTAGATAGAATTGATTCGGCCATTAAAAATTAAGGATCAATTTATGGTAGATTCAGTTTGAAAAACGAAAACGTGGTTTTGGGTTTTTATCTGGTTTACTATTTGATTTGGTATCGAGAGTATAAAATGAAAATGAAATACCTTAGCAAATTTCTTCGGCCATAAATTTACAAAGAAGACGCATGTTTGAATACAAGGGACATGTGTTTAAAATTTTACTACGTGTTTGTTAGCTACAGTATTTTAATCATATTATTTCTATTCAAATTTAAATTCAAATTTATATCGTCTCGATATCGCAACTCACAATCTCGATCTCCGATCGAGGCGTGCCGCTAGGCGTTTATAATGTTAAACTCATATTCCGGGTGCAATGGAAAACGTTTCGAGGCATAAATCGATCGTATGGAGAAGATAGCTTTTTGGACCAGTTATATTGAATTTTTGATATATATTTTAGCGCGTTTATTTACCGTACGATCACACACAACTCCGAATGCTACGAAAATTGATATCCGACAATAATACACTATTGCGGATCCAATGGAGCTGGTTTCGTTGAATTCCGATACTGTGCCTCAGTAGGCTATTTTTAAATTCAATTTAAACAATATATTTTTAAAACTGAACAAATAACTTTCAAATCTAACTTCAAAGGTTCTGATATCTTCAGCATTATCAATGTAAATTTTATAAGCCTTTCAAATATTTTTAACAAGCTTAGAGTTCCAGATTCAACATTTTTCCCAATCCAATCATTTAAATTTAATATTTAAATTATCAAATAAATAGCGATATTTGAAATTCAAGTTAGAAACTAACTTTTAAATATTAAAATCAATTAAATATTCCAATCACAAATATCTAAAAATTCTGGGTCGTCACATTCCTTCCCCCTTAAAAGAATTTCGTCTTCGAAGTTACTAATTAAGAGGAATGGTCCAATACCCATTAACTATTTTCCCATTCCAAATAGTTTTTAACAACTTTTCAAAACCAAACAGTTTTTAACAACTTCTCAAAACAGCCTTTTCTATAACAACACTATTACCCTTACTAACCTTTCAAACCTATCCAAAATTTCCAAACAACATTGCTAACTCAACCATTTAAATTATAATTCAAAATCAAATTTTGATTTATCAAAATTTCCCAAAAATTTTCAGACTCCTAAATTTTCGAAAAATTTCGCCAGTGTCTCCTTTGTGCGGCTAGCTCGGTACAACTACAAAATGCCTCTACGAGCCGCAAAAAGAAAACAAACATGCCAAGTGGCTAGATCAGAAAATCATCAAATTTCATACAGAAATTCAAATACATATCTTTGCCGAGTAAATTTTCAATTTCTCTTCAAAAATCAAAAATCCAAATTTCCTTTTGCTTTTAACACCTGAATATCATACTAGGCAATAATGTTCACTTATAACATTCAAAATTGCTTTACACATTTCTTTACAAATGTTTTTGTATCTATTTCATTCATACCCGCACGATGCACATATATCATCCGTATGCAATACCCAATTTGATCGCTTACTCGATCGTGCAATTTCACTTCCGAACTAGTATCGTCTATCCGACATTTTAGTGCGGACTCAGATCTAGTTTCTTGATTAGAAACCATCATTCTCCTTGCATAGCCACAAACTATGATAGAGAATTTCCAGAACCAACCAAAAATCCATATCTAGGGTTCGCCGTTGAAAATCAAGTGAAAAATCCCAACTTGGATCGGTACAATTACCTTGAAATTCTGTGCTCGAATCTGGATCAAATTACTATGCGAATAAACAATATACGTGCATCCTACATATTTGCCCTAATTGATTATTAACTATATCAATTTTCTTTTTTTCACATTATTTTGATTTCTATTTACTTATTCACAACCATCCCATTCTACAACTTCCAGATTAATTTTCATCCATTATTAACTTAGTGTTTTCAATACCAAATTTACATAAGAACTTCACCAACCATTCCTAAGTTAAATATAAGCATTTTATATACTCTTATATTATTAATCTACCACTTTAGCCTTTATATCCACTTATTTTTAAACTGGATCTCCAATTCTATATGAATTCAATTTACCTTCATTTTAGATATTGAATTATATTTACCTTTATCTCAAACCATATTCAAATAAATCATTTCTTTAATTAGTCTCACTACTAATTTATATAAATCTCAATGGATTTATTTCCAAACTTTAAATTATTTTTAGTCTACTACGAATTAATCTTTAAACTTCGCTTTATTACTTGGTTTTTATCTACATTTAATCAATTTGGGTTCTAATTCTAAATAGATTCAGTTTACTCTAATTTACGAATTAATTTCAAATATTCTTCCCAAATTTCAATTCTACTTGAATTTGATTCATCTTCAAACTCTGAATATTGAATTTTTCAACTATCTTCCATTCACAATTAGTTCATATCATTATTTAAATAAGTTCAACTTGCTAATTTATTTTAAATCTCAAACAATTTCTTATTCCCAAACTTTATAGTTTTAGTTCACTTTGAATCAATTCTATAACTTTACTTTATTTTACACAATTTAAATTATATATTTTCCAATATACAATTCCAATTCATTTGCTTACCCTCTGGAATCAATTAGTTTACTCACAAATTTTATCTTAGTCCTTTATTTTAGTTAGTCAAAACTTGACTAACTTCCATTACACATAATTCAAATTAATTCCCAATATTCAGTTCCCAATTTTATTCATTTACAAATGCTAATTCATTTGTCTATCAACGATTTTTGTTTCCATTTACCAACCCTCTTTAATTGGCTTATCTTTCTAATTTTATTCTCTAGCTACACTTATCTTTATTTGACTCTTTCAAATTAATTCTTATTCCATAAATTTCAATAAAAAGTTTATTTCTAAACCTTTACTTCTTTTAGTTCCTTCGAACAAATTTACAATTCACCTATCTTGACCCAATTTAAATTGATTCCATTATTTAAATTTAATTCAAGTTCTATTACTTACAAATTTAAATAAATTTGTCTCCCACAAATTTACTTCCAATAAAATAATTTTTTTACTTTTATTTACTCGATTCAATTACATTGCATTTCCATTCTTAAACTTCCTTAAGTTTCCAACTTAATAAAATTCCATAAATATTTTAAATAAGATTCCAGAGTCTTTTAATCAATTACTCAACATTTCAAAATCATTTTTGAAATCAATTATATCCAAACCAAAATATTCCTTGTATTTTTAAAAATCAAAACGGTTTTACCAAACCAAAACTTCAATATTTCAAAAAACATTTTTGAAATCCATAATTCAATTGCATATACAATTATTCCTTGAATTTTTAAAACCAACCCAAATTTGCAAACAACTCCACATTAAATTATTCGGGTAGCAATTCCTCTCTTGGAAACTCGAAAATGAACGTCGATGATGCTGCAGTCATCACCAAAGTTATTTTGCAATGACCGGAAAGAGTTCAATGCTTTTATTCTTTCCAAAAATCTTTTCCCAATATTTTAATTCCAAACCTCACTAGATTTCAAATCCAATTCAAAAATATTTCTCAAATAATATCATCATTACTCCTTCAAAAACTTTTGAAAACCATTTTCAAACTCAAAAAGGAATTAAATTTTCAAATTCCAAATTCTTTCAATCTTTATTCAAGTTTTGCTCTGGAAGTTCAAGTTATAAATCCCATTTTAATTATAAATCAAATTTATAATTTACATTTACTAATTTCATCCTATTATATAAAATAAATTTCTTAGCTTTGGTTACGATTTTAATCCTTTATTCAACTTCCACTTAATAATGATAATAATTTAATATTATCGTCTCCTAACAACCAAGCAACCATATATAACTATAAATTCGTAAATTTTTATTTTATATACGAAAATAATTTGGGTAAAATTATTTCATTTACCCTATTTTAAAACAATACTGTGTCGGTTTATCTTGTCTAAGAGTTTAGAAAGCCTATTGATGGTGTGGCATCCCATATATCGGCCAGAATCCATAAACACTCAACCGATAAATCAACACAATATAAAAAAAAATTATATTCGCTAACAAATACACGCTCATACTATTAATACTCTCAAACTCATTCTAGAGTACTACGGACTCTATTTTTAATGAGTAATTCCCACCAAAGCCAATGTTCTCGCTTAATCTTCAGCTCTGATACCAAGTGTAACGATCCGATTTTTCGACGCCCGAAAAATCGAACCATTAGGGTTAAAAGAAGAAGGTAGATGAAGAAATAGAACAATATCAGAATCTTACCAACACAGCGGAAATAAAATATAATAGATAATAACTGATCTTTACACAAAAGAAACTATATCTGTTTTATAAATAAATCATCAGAGTACAGCATCAGAGTTTTATACAATCAACAACACAACTCAGGACGGTTATAATACCTCGTCCTTCCAAAACTGAATACACAGCAGAATATACATCAAATACATTGGATACGTCTTGCCATCCAGCTCGTCTCCTGAGCTCCACAGCAGTCCATCCAAAATCTGTACTCTATAATAATCGGTCTGACCCGAGCATTATACTTAAATAACACCAGAGTCAGTCTGAAAAACCAGCGTGAGAAAATACACTCAATTAGATTATTAAAGTTTTCAAAACCATTTGAAATCACAGGTATCTCGTAAGACCATGCCACAAATAAACATGTCAGGATTTTATCTTATGATAACCAAACCATTTTTTATAAAATCCTCTAATATTATAATAGTGTCTATATACAAATACTTATTCAAGCAACCGAAATTGTTACATTTATTAAATTCCAACTAATAGGTTTACAAACAAAACCGTAAAGGCACATAGAAAAAAATGGATTTCCATCAATGGCAGGGCAACTGGGGTACCGCCCGACGTGATCTAGATCACTGTACCGAGGATCCGCCCTAAATCCCCTGCAACACAAAGCCGGAGCTACCCCTTACTAGATAGTCTGAACAAGTTCACCCCACGGTTGGGATCAGCAACCGCCACACAGCTGAATATATAAAGGGACATCTAGACAGGGGTGACCTTACCCTAATTGGTTGCTAGCCACTTAGCCTTATGTGCACCTCCCTTTTTTTAGCCATTCCCGGTTGATGAGGCTCGAGGCTATGTGTTACCTTTATAGCTCACAATCATTTAAAATGCTCATCGTCCCCTTGACGATGTTCTGAAAGCATTCGTCCATACAAGTCGTTTCGGGTTCGAACGGAACCGATGGCACTATTCCTACTACATCCATTTTGGAATGACCTCCTGGATTTGTAGCTACTAGCCCTTCCACTTCACTGCTCCATCTTCGAGTCCAAAATCTTGTCTTCCTCACGAAAACGTTCAAACTAGATCGAAGTGGATTTCGAGAAATAAATCCCGATCCCGGTCTCTTCGAAACAATCAGCGCTTCGGCCGATATTGATAGTCGGTCATTAAACTATCAAATAACATTCACAAATGATCATCAATCCATAATAATTTCTCCCAAATTATTTATAATCCTCAAAATATCTTCGCAAGATATATTTCCACTTTTCAACCCTTTGAAAATAATTTCAAACCATCTTTCTCTCACGGAATAAATTCCCCAAATATTTTTTATTTCCACTGAAATCACCAAGTACAAATAGTTTAGATTTTAAATAATTTAAAACACTTTATTATAAAATATACTTTAAACGTTTAAATTAAACTACTTAAACACTTTATTCAAAAACATATGCTTTAAAAATATTTAAAATAAACTACTTTATAAAATATAAAACTAAATTTTAAAATAAAAGTTAAGCCAAACTAAATTTAAAATAAGAGTTACGTAATTCTATATAAGTTTTCAAATAAATTTTAACCAAACTATCTTTAAAATAAAACTATTATATAAAATATAAATATTAGTAATTATCTTTAAAATCATAATACTGGTCAAACCTTTCAAATAGTTACCACTATAATTAATTTAAATAAATGTTTACTTTTAAAATTTAAACAACCTAAATAATAATTTCCTTAAAACATTCCTTTAAATAACCTTTTTTTTAAAAAAACTTTTTTTTACTCATACTAAAAATATGCTTTGAAAAACGTACTCGGTTTTTCAGGGAAATACCCTTTCCTTTCACACCTTTAAAATAAACCACTATTTATTTTTAAAACAAATACCCATTCCTTTGTAAACTTCCATTGTGAATTTATACTTCCAAATATCCACTGATATCTTATTTCACTTTATAAACCCAGTTTATAAATCCTATAGCCTCATTCTCCGTTTAAAAACACGGTTTAAACACAATAAATTTTCAAATTGATTTTCAAAATCAACTCCATTTTAAAATAAATTTCTTTACTTACTCAAATTTATTTTAAAATCCATTAATTCCATTAATTCTGGATTTAATTTCTTTATTATGATTTAAAATCTTATTTCAACTGAAAATACCAATTTTATAAAAATTCCTTTTATTACTTCCTAAACCATTTAAAGTCTGAATTTAAAAATAAATATTTTATTCCTTTAATTAGTATCACTTAAGTTTAAAATTCATTTATTCCCATTTATTCAAAAATCTCCTTTCCCATACTTGGAATTTATTTATTAAGATTTAAAATCAACCTTAATTCCTTTCCCAATTCATTAATCCAAACCTCTATGAGTATTTAGTTATGAATTCTCTCTTTTATTTACCTTCAAATATTCAATCTATATATTTTGATAACTCAGTGTACCCAATATATTCAATCAAACCATAGCATCCAATATTTCAATTACCAATATAATTTATCACAGATTATAAAATAATCATATCATAGAATATTAGAACAATAATTTTGAGGAATCCAGTTGGATCCCTCCAACCTGTTTCCCTGCATCCACAGATGTTAGCACAATATAATAATACCAATTCCACTTCGAGATGGAATATCGCGGTATATGGGATCATATTATCTCATCCGCTAAAATGCGGCACATAGGGTCTCATCCACTATATAATGCGGAAAATCAACCATTGCAATTTATATATACTACTATATAATGTACCACATCCAATAAATTCAATCATTCAATCAAAATTTAAATTTAACTATTTAAATTTAATAATAACCCGGATGAGTGAGATTAACTCACCTTTTATTTTGCTGTTTGCAGTCCATTCCAATCTGGCTTGTTTTCTTGATTTTAAACCTTGTATAAACATTATACAATTAATTAATATATGAAACAATTAGACAAATCAATCTCCATTTAATAATTCAATTTCAAACTGATTTCTTTTAATAAAAATATTTTTAGCGACTAAAATAATTAATTAAGTTTATTAAACAAATTTATCTTCATGATTTTGACCTTGTACGAATATTATGTAGCTTATTAACCTTAGAAATAGTATAACAAATTAAATACTATTTAATTAACTAACGATTTCATTTTAAACTAGAAATTTTCCTTTGAAATTATATATATACTTATATATGTATATACATTATTATTTCTCCATATATACTTATATATATTAATTTTAAACTGAAAAATAGCCAAAAAAAGTTACCTTACTGTTAATAAAAATTCGTTTTCTGCTTTATTGACCTAGATGTATATATATTAATTTTTATTTTTTTATATATAAATTTATTAAAATGTGAAACAATACCTCATTGCCTCGTCAACGCCTATTAGATGGTGCCACAGACCGACGCCATCGCCTATCACTAGACGATCGAAGCTTGCGCCTCTCCTTGTCGATGCTACCTCACGAACGCGAAGCCCTTCGATCGTGGAGTCAAACGTAGCATGCTTCTCACAATTGGCCGCAGTTCGTCGCAGTTGAACAAAGCTTCCTCCGGATTCGAGCGTCGACTCCAAAGCCGCGGCGTCAAGCAGTCGAGCCACTTGCTACAGGCGAGCGTCTCCGCATGTTTCCCCTAGATCGAATTGATTCGGCCATTAAAAATTAAGGATCAATTTATGGTAGATTCAGTTTGAAAAACGAAAACGTGGTTTTGGGTTTTTATCTGGTTTGCTATTTGATTTGGTATCGAGAGTATAAAATGAAAATGAAATACCTTAGCAAATTTCTTCGGCCATAAATTTACAAAGAAGACGCATGTTTGAATACAAGGGACACGTGTTCAAAATTTCACTACGTGTTTGTTAGCTACAGTATTTTAATCATATTATTTCTATTCAAATTTAAATTCAAATTTATATCGTCTCGATATCGCAACTCACAATCTCGATCTCCGATCGAGGCATGCCGCTAGGCGTTTATAATGTTAAACCCATATTCCGGATGCAATGGAAAAGGTTTCGAGGCATAAATCGATCGTATGGAGAAGATAGCTTTTTGGAGCAGTTATATTAAATTTTCGATATATATTTTAGCGCGTTTATTTACCGTACGATCACACGACAACTCTGAATGCTACGAAAATTGAAATCGGACAATAATACACTATTACGATCCAATGGAACTGGTTTCGTTGAATTCCGATACTGTGCCTCGGTAGGCTATTTTTAAATTCAATTCAAACAATATATTTTTAAAACTGAACAAATAACTTTCAAATCTAACTTCAAAGGTTCTGATATCTTCAGTATTATCAATGTAAATTTTATAAGCCTTTCAAATATTTTTAACAAGCTTAGAGTTCCAGATTCAACATTTTTCCCAATCCAATCATTTAAATTGAATATTTAAATTATCAAATAAATAGCGATATTTGAAATTCAAGTTAGAAACTAACTTTTAAGTATTAAAATCAATTAAATATTCCAATCACAAATATCTAAAAATTCTGGGTCGTCACATTCCTTCCCCCTTAAAAGAATTTCGCCTTCGAAATTACTAGTTAAGTGGAATGGTCCAATACCCATTAACTATTTTCCCATTCCAAATAGTTTTTAACAACTTTTCAAAACCAAACAGTTTTTAACAACTTCTCAAAACAGCCTTTTCTATAACAACACTATTACCCTTACTAACCTTTCAAACCTATCCAAAATTTCCAAACAACATTGCTAACTCAACCATTTAAATTATAATTCAAAATCAAATTTTAATTTATCAAAATTTTAATTTAAATTTTGAAAAATTCGCCAGTGTCTCTTTTGTGCGGCTAGCTCGGTACAACTACAAAATGCCTCTACGGGCCGCAAAAAGAAAACAAAAATGCCAAGTGGCTAGATCAGAAAATCATCAAATTTCATACAGAAATTCAAATACATATCTTTGCCGAGTAAATTTTCAATTTCTCTTCAAAAATCAAAAATCCAAATTTCCTTTTGCTTTTAACACCTGAATATCATACTAGGCAATAATGTTCACTTATAACATTCAAAATTGCTTTACACATTTCTTTACAAATGTTTTCGTATCTATTTCATTCATACCCGCACGATGCACATATATCATCCGTATGCAATACCCAATTCGATCGCTTACTCGATCGCACAATTTCACTTCCGAACTAGTATCGTCTATCCGACATTTTAGTGCGGACTCAGATCTAGTTTCTTGATTAGAAACCGTCATTCTCCTTGCATAGCCACAAACTATGATAGAGAATTTCCAGAACCAACCAAAAATCCATATCTAGGGTTCGCCGTTGAAAATCAAGTGAAAAATCCCAACTTGGATCGGTACAATTACCTTGAAATTCTGTGCTCGAATCTAGATCAAATTACTATGCGAATAAACAATATACGTACATCCTACATATTTGCCCCAATTGATTATTAACTATATCAATTTTCTTTTATTCACATTATTTTGATTTCTATTTACTTATTCACAACCATCCCATTCTACAACTTCCAGATTAATTTTCATCCATTATTAACTTAGTGTTTTCAATACCAAATTTACATAAGAACTTCACCAACCATTCCTAAGTTAAATATAAGCATTTTATATACTCTTATATTATTAATCTACCACTTTAGCCTTTATATCCACTTATTTTTAAATTGGATCTCCAATTCTATATGAATTCAATTTACCTTCATTTTAGATATTGAATTATATTTACCTTTATCTCAAACCATATTCAAATAAATCATTTCTTTAATTAGTCACACTACTAATTTATTTAAATCTCAATGGATTTATTTCCAAACTTTAAGTTATTTTTAGTCTACTACGAATTAATCTTTAAACTTCACTTTATTACTTGGTTTTTATCTACATTTAATCAATTTGGGTTCTAATTCTAAATAGATTTAGTTTACTCTAATTTACGAATTAATTTCAAATATTCTTCCCAAATTTCAATTCTACTTGAATTTGATTCATCTTCAAACTCTGAATATTGAATTTTTCAACTATCTTCCATTCACAATTAGTTCATATCATTATTTAAATTAGTTCAACTTGCTAATTTATTTTAAATCTCAAACAATTTCTTATTCCCAAACTTTATAGTTTTAGTTCACTTTGAATCAATTCTATAACTTTACTTTATTTTACACAATTTAAATTATATATTTTCCAATATACAATTCCAATTCATTTGCTTACCCTCTGGAATCAATTAGTTTACTCACAAATTTTATCTTAGTCCTTTATTTTAGTTAGTCAAAACTTGACTAACTTCCATTACACATAATTCAAATTAATTCCCAATATTCAGTTCCCAATTTTATTCATTTACAAATGCTAATTCATTTGTCTATCAACGATTTTTGTTTCCATTTACCAACCCTCTTTAATTGGCTTATCTTTCTAATTTTATTCTCTAGCTACACTTATCTTTATTTGACTCTTTCAAATTAATTTTTATTCCACAAATTTCAATAAAAAGTTTATTTCTAAACCTTTACTTCTTTTAGTTCCTTCGAACAAATTTACAATTCACCTATCTTGACCCAATTTAAATTGATTCCATTATTTAAATTTAATTCAAGTTATATTACTTACAAATTTAAATAAATTTGTCTCCCACAAATTTACTTCCAATAAAATAATTTTTTTACTTTTATTTACTTGATTCAATTACATTGCATTAACATTCTTAAACTTCCTTAAGTTTCCGACTTAATAAAATTCCATAAATATTTTAAATAAGATTCCGGAGTCTTTTAATCAATTACTCAACATTTCAAAATCATTTTTGAAATCAATTATATCCAAACCAAAATATTCCTTGTATTTTTAAAAATCAAAACGGTTTTACCAAACCAAAACTTCAATATTTCAAAAAACATTTTTGAAATCCATAATTCAATTGCATATACAATTATTCCTTGAATTTTTAAAACCAACCTAAATTTGCAAACAACTCCACATTAAATTATTCGGGTAGCAATTCCTCTCTTGGAAACTCGAAAATGAACGTCGATAATGCTGCAGTCGTCACCAAAGTTATTTTGCAATGACCGGAAAGAGTTCAATGCTTTTATTCTTTCCAAAAATCTTTTCCCAATATTTTAATTCCAAACCTCACTAGATTTCAAATCCAATTCAAAAATATTTCTCAAATAATATCATCATTACTCCTTCAAAAACTTTTGAAAACCATTTTCAAACTCAAAAAGGAATTAAATTTTCAAATTCCAAATTCTTTCAATCTTTGTTCAAGTTTTTCTCTGGAAGTTCAAGTTATAAATCCCATTTTAATTATAAATCAAATTTATAATTTACATTTACAAATTTCATCCTATTATATAAAATAAATTTCTTAGCTTTGGTTACGATTTTAATCCTTTATTCAACTTCCACTTAATAATGATAATAATTTAATATTATCGTCTCCTAACAACCAAGCAACCATATATAACTATAAATTCGTAAATTATTTATTTTATATACGAAAATAATTTGGGTAAAATTATTTCATTTACCCTATTTTAAAACAATACTGTGTCGGTTTATCTTGTCTAAGAGTTTAGAAAGCCTATTGATGATGTGGCATCCCACATATCGGCCAGAATCCATAAACACTCAACCGATAAAACAACACAATATAAAAAAAATCATATTCGCTAACAAATACGCGCTCATACTATTAATACTCTCAAACTCATTCTAGAGTACTACGGACTCTATTTTTAATGAGTAATTCCCACCAAAGCCAATGTTCTCGCTTAATCTTCAACTCTGATACCAAGTGTAACGATCTGATTTTTCGACGCCCGAAAAATCGAACCATTATGGTTAAAATAAGAAGGTAGATGAAGAAATAGAACAATATCAGAATCTTACCAACACAGCGGAAATAAAATATAATAGATAATAACTAATCTTTACACAAAAGAAACTATATCTGTTTTACACATACATCATCAGAGTACAGCATCAGAGTTTAATACAATCAACAACACAACTCAGGACGGTTATAATACCTCGTCCTTCCAAAACTGAATACACAGCAGAATATACATCAAATACAATGGATACGTCTCGCCATCCAGCTCGTCTCCTGAGCTCCACAGCAGTCCATCCAAAATCTGTACTCTATAATAATCGGTCTGACCCGAGCATTATACTTAAATAATACGAGAGTCAGTCTGAAAAACCAGCGTGAGAAAATACACTCAATTAGATTATTAAAGTTTTCAAAACCATTTGAAATCAAAGGTATCTCGTAAGACCATGCCATAAATAAACATGTCAGGATTTTATCTTATGATAACCAAACCATTTTTTATTAAATCCTCTGATATTATAATAGTGTCTATATACAAATACTTATTCAAACAACTGAAATTGTTACATTTATTAAATTACAACTAATAGGTTTACAAACAAAACCGTAAAGGCACATAGAAAAAAATGGATTTCCATCAATGGCAGGGCAACTGGGGTACCGCCCGACGTGATCTAGATCACTGTACCGAGGATCCTCCCTAAATCCCCTGCAACACAAAGCCGGAGCTACCCCTTACTAGATAGTCTGAACAAGTTCACCCCACGGTTGGGATCAGCAACCGCCACACAGCTGAATATATAAAGGGACATCTAGACAGGGGTGACCTTACCCTAATTGGTTGCTAGCCACTTAGCCTTATGTGCACCTCCCTTTTTTTAGCCATTCCCGGTTGATGAGGCTCGAGGCTATGTGTTACCTTTATAGCTCACAATCATTTAAAATGCTCATCGTCCCCTTGACGATGTTCTGAAAGCATTCGTCCATACAAGTCGTTTCGGGTTCGAACGGAACCGATGGCACTACTCCTACTACATCCATTTTGGAATGACCTCCTGGATTTGTAGCTACTAGCCCTTGCACTTCACTGCTCCATCTTCGAGTCCAAAATCTTGTCTTCCTCACGAAAACGTTCAAACTAGATCGAAGTGGATTTCGAGAAATAAATCCCGATCCCGGTCTCTTCGAAACAATCAGCGCTTCAGCCGATATTGATAGTCGGTCATTAAACTATCAAATAACATTCACAAATGATCATCAATCCATAATAATTTCTCCCAAATTATTTATAATCCTCAAAATATCTTCGCAAGATATATTTCCACTTTTCAACCCTTTGAAAATAATTTCAAACCATCTTTCTCTCACGGAATAAATTCCCCAAATATTTTTTATTTCCACTGAAATCACCAAGTACAAATAGTTTAGATTTTTAAATAATTTAAAACACTTTATTATAAAATATACTTTAAACGTTTAAATTAAACTACTTAAACACTTTATTCAAAAATATATGCTTTAAAAATATTTAAAATAAACTACTTTATAAAATATAAAACTAATTTTTAAAATAAAAGTTAAGCCAAACTAAATTTAAAACAAGAGTTACGTAATTCTATATAAGTTTTCAAATAAATTTTAACCAAACTATCTTTAAAATAAAACTATTATATAAAATATAAATATTAGTAATTATCTTTAAAATCATAATACTGGTCAAATCTTTCAAATAGTTACCACTATAATTAATTTAAATAAATGTTTACTTTTAAAATTTAAACAACCTAAATAATAATTTCCTTAAAACATTCCTTTAAATAACCTTTTTTTTTTAAAACTTTTTTTTACTCATACTAAAAATATGCTTTGAAAAACGTACTCGGTTTTTCAGGGAAATACCCTTTCCTTTCACACCTTTAAAATAAACCACTATTTATTTTTAAAACAAATACCCATTCCTTTATAAACTTCCATCGTGAATTTATACTTCCAAATATCCACTGATATCTTATTTCACTTTATAAACCCAGTTTATAAATCCTATAGCCTCATTCTCCGTTTAAAAACACGGTTTAAACACAATAAATTTTCAAATCGATTTTCAAAATCAACTCCATTTTAAAATAAATTTCTTTACTTACACAAATTTATTTTAAAATCCATTAATTCTGGATTTAATTTCTTTATTATGATTTAAAATCTTATTTCAACTGAAAATACCAATTTAATAAAAATTCCTTTTATTACTTCCTAAACCATTTAAAGTCTAAATTTAAAAATAAATTTTTTATTCCTTTAATTAATATCACTTAAGTTTAAAATTCATTTATTCCCATTTATTCAAAAATCTCCTTTCCCATACTTGGAATTTATTTATTAAGATTTAAAATCAACCTTAATTCCTTTCCCAATTCATTAATCCAAACCTCTATGAGTATTTAGTTATGAATTCTCTCTTTTATTTCCCTTCAAATATTCAATCTATATATTTTGATAACTCAGTGTACCCAATATATTCAATCAAACCATAGCATCCAATATTTTCAATTACCAATATAATTTATCACAGATTATAAAATAATCATATCATAGAATATTAGAACAATATAAATAATTTTGAGTAATCCAGTTGGATCCCTCCAACCTGTTTCCCTGCATCCATAGTAGCACAATATAATAATACCAATTCCATTTTGAGGTGGAATATCACGGTATATGGAATCATTTTATCTCATCCGCTATTATGCGGCGCATAGGGTCTCATCCGTTATAGAATGCAGGAAACAATCACTCCAATATACACACACACACACACACACACACACACTACATAATGTACCACATCCAATCAATTCAATCATTCAATCGAAATTTAAATTTAACTATTTAAATTTAATAATAACCCAAATGAGTGAGATTAACTCACCTTCTATTTTGTTGTTTGCAATCCATTCCAAATTGGCTTGTTTTCTTGATTTTAAACCTTGTATAAACACTATACAATTGATTAATATTTGAAAAAATTAGACAAATTAATCTCCATTTAGTAATTTAATTTCTAACTAATTTTCTTTGAATAAAAATATTTTTAGCGACTAATATAATTAATTAAGTTTATTAAACAAATTTATCTTCATGTTTTTGACCTTATATTGATATTATATAGCTTATTAACCTTTGAAATAGTCTAATAAATAAATACTATTTAATTAAATAATGTTTTCATTTTAAACTAGAAATTTTCCTTTAAAATTATATATATACTTATATATGTATATATATTATTATTTCTACATATATACTTATATATATTAATTTTAAAATGAAAAACAACCAAACAAAAATGTTACCTTACCATTAATAAAAAATTCTTTTTCTGCTTTACTGACCTAGATGTATATATATTAATTTGTATATTTTTTATATATAAATTTATTAAAAAGAAAACGATACCTCCCTGCCTCGTCAACGCCTACCGGACGGCGCCACAGACCGACGCCATCGCCTATCACCAGATGATCAGAGCTCGCACCTCTCCTTGTCGTTGCTGCCTCACAAATGCGAAGCCCTTCGATTGCGAAGTCGAACGCAGCCTGCTTCTCACAATCGGCCGTAGTTCGTTGCTGTCAAACCTAGCTTCCACCGGATATGAGCGTTGACCCCAATGTCGTGGCGCCAAGCAGTCGAGCTGCTTACTACAAGCGAGCGCCTCCACATGTTTCCCCTAGAGCGAATTGATTCGACCATTAAAAATTGAGGATCGATTTTTGGTAGATTCAATTTGAAAAAGGAAAACGTTGTTTTGGGTTTTTATCTGGTCCGCTGTTTGATTTGGTATCGGGAGTACAAAATAAAAATGAAATAACTTAGCAAATTTCTTTGGCCATAAATTTACAAAGAAGATACGTGTTTGAATACAAGGGACACGTGTTTAAAATTTCACTACGTGTTTGTTAGCTACGGTATTTTAATCATATTATTTCTATTCAAATTTAAATCGTCTCGATATCGCAATTCACAATCTCGATCTCTGATCAAGGCGTTCCGCTAGGCGTTTACAATGTTAAACCCCTATTCCGGACCAAATGGAAAAGGTTTCAAGGCCTAAATCGATCGTATGGAGAGGATAGCTTTTTGGACCAGTTATATTGAGTTTTCGATATAAATTTTAGCGCGTTTATTTACCGTACGATCACACGACAACTCCGAATGCTACAAAAACTGAAATCCGATAATAATATACTATTAAGGATCCAATGAAACTGATTTCGTCGAATTCCAAGACTGTGCCTTGAAAGACTATTTTTAAATTCAATTTAAACAATATATTTTAAAACTGAACAAATAACTTTCAAATCTAACATCAAAGGTTCTGATATCTTCAGTATTGTCAATGTATATTTTATAAGCCTTTGAAATATTTTTAACAAGCTTAGAGTTCCAGATTCAACATTTTTCCCAATCCAATCATTTAAATTTAATATTTAAATTATCAAATAAATAGCGATATTTGAAATTCAAGTTAGAAACTAACTTTTAAATATTTAAAATCAATTGAATATTCCAATCTCAAAAATCTAAAATTTCTGGGTCGTCACGGTTCAATTGGTGGTGAGTGTATTGGAATGTCGGACGTAGCCTCACTAATGATAATGACTAAAATCAGAGAAAGGATGCGCAATCAGGGGTTTAGCTAACCCATGAGGGTGGAGCCGTCTCCTTCCTAGAGTTACCTATAGTTGCTTTATATGCCTGGAGTGATGCATTCGGTCTTGTGTGGCCAGCTATGTATTTCCTACTGTACATCACTAGGCATGTATTGTTGCTTCAGAAGGATAACTCTAATCCTTATGCTAGATGGCTGCAACGACCCGTATTTTTGATAATTAAAAATGTTAAATTTAATAATATTTATGGAATTTAATATTGTCAAAAAATTAAAACGGTGAAATTGACAAATGTTTAATATAATTTCAATTAATGGTAATAATAAAGTTAACGATGAATGGTATTCCTAATGGAAACATAATTATAAAGGTTAATTTGGACATAATGCTAGGTTAAAATGAAATATATTAAATGTTGTATCAAAGATTGAAATAATGTATATAATTCAAACTGGTAATTATAGAATAGGAAATCTATTTTGGGTAAATAATTTATAACCCTTGGGTGTAAACAATGAATTAGTAGACATGAATTACTAAGCTGTAACAATTGATATATTATCACCGTATTAATTAAATTAGTTCAAATTAATTTGGAAATCGATAAGTTTAATGTATTGAAGATATTGCAATTATCATGGTAAAAGATGTTAACTGTTGAGTGATGAGTGCAATAAAATGAAAACTTATATTAATGAATTTCATTAAATGATTGTTAATTTAATAATAAGAATGTAAATCAAAATAATAGAATTTATTGAAATTTAAATTCTAATAAACTAGAGTCTTATTACTATTGTAATTTAACGCTGTAATTAATTCAATATTTGATTATTGAATTTTAAATGGAAAATTTAGTTTTAAAGGTTTATTAATTTCTGTGTAATCGGAATTGATGAAAATAGTTAACTGTCAAATTTTTGATTTAAAGCTGATTAAATTGGTTTTTTTATAATAATTCAATTAACGTGTAAAATTAACCTTTATGGGCACTATCTCGGATTTTGATGAAACCAGTTTCATGAATCCATAATAGTGAATTATTGTAGGATTTCAAGTTTCGTAGCGATTAGACTTATCGTTTGATCGTGCGAGCTCAAAACGCGTAAAAATCAATTAATGGAATTTAAATAAATATAATTTAATTCTAAAAGCTAACTTATATATACAATGGCATTGGGGTTGATACTAGCTCCATTGAATTTAAAAATATTGAAAACCTATGTTTCAATATATGGGATGACATATTTTCGTTTCGAGGACGAAATGGGCTTTTCGGGTCCTTGTTATCACTGCTACCCATTCAATCTATTCCACCCATTCTTATCCACCCCTATTTATACATTGGCTATTATAAACCCCAACAGCCTTTTATTTTGTTGTTTGTATGTACAATTTCTATCTATCTATTCCATTATCTGTTCCTTCTCAATGGCAGACACCTCAAAACCCGAATTACAATTTCAATTCAAACTCCAAAATCCAAACTCCTCAAACCCTATCATATAATATATCATCGCTGAGCTCTCGACGAACGTAATGCACATCTGTAGTTCAATTTTACAATTGACTCTCGGTTTGGACAGAAATTGGTGAAACAGTTTCGACCATCCATCTTAGGGTTTGCAAATCAACATGGATCATTGACCAATCGACGATCTGGAGGCACTGGTACGTAGAGGAGGATCAGGCATGACCCAAAATTTTAGTGACTTTTTTAATTTAATTAATTGAATTTTGTGAAATTTTAAATAATAAAAATTGAAAATAAAAATTTATTATTTCGAATACGTCTATTTAAACATACCAACTGGTAAATTTTCATCTGATAATATTGAAGTTTATTTTCTTGTGAAATTTTATTTCAATTTAAATCGGCTAATAACAGTTGAGTTTAAAAGTTTTTCGAAATCTAAATATGTCAACATGAGAAAATTTATTTAGAACACTCTAAATCAAACTGCAAAATTCGTTTCGCGAAATTCAGACGTTTCTAGATCCATTTGGAATTTTCCATACGGAATAGCAACGTATATCAGTACTGATTATCGACTTCTGATCGGATGATCGTACCACTAATATCTATATACAGTTTTGATCATCTCATCATGCTGGCCACCACAGTATATCCATCACTGTATTTCGGTGCCCGTACGCGATGAAAACCGCAAAACGGATAGTCGTATCGGTTGCAAAAATTTCAACCTTTTAATTCCTGTGTCCATTCAAACTTTTCCAATGGTTGAAGATAAAACGATCATTTGTTTTTATTATTCAATAAATTCGCATGCTTGACTTTTACTGTTTCCATTTCCTTGTATTTATGGTGCGTTTTCTCTGCCTATTTGTCTGCCTTGTTTTGGTTTATTCATTCCTTCGGCTTTCATTATAAAAATGAAAACCGAGATTCATATTTAGATCTGAATCATCCATCCTTTATTCTTTCTGACAGATCCAACCTCCACATGTCTTCTCAATCCCACATGTTTCTATTATTTTATGTTCTTATATATAACAAGCTGCCTATCCCTTGAACCTGTGCTTGTTTCCACTCATCTCCTTCGCCCCTGTTGCTTGCTATGCCTTCGACCCTCCACACTTTCTCCCTTCCTCAAGCCACTGAAGACCAACAACAGCCGCAACCAAAGCTAACCCCTGAGCACCTCCTCCCTCTCCCGCCTTCACTTCCCGTGCTCCGCATGCCCTTCACCTCAGGCCGAACTCTACCACGCAAGCTCCTCCGCCGCAACAGCAGCCCAAGTCGAAGCCGCTCCTGTCACCTCCTTCAACTGATAGCAGCTTCGAGACCACTTCATCTCCCTTCTTTCCTTTTCTATATCTGTAAGCATTCTAGCTTTATATATATATATATATATATATATGTGTGTGTGTGTGTGTGTGTGTGTGTGTGTGTGTGTGAAAAATCTATGCGCTATTTTTATGTGTGATAGTCTATTTATGGTTGTTGTTTTGATATATGTTTTTGTCTGCATATAGTTATATGCATAGTATATATATTTGTTTACATATATTATATTTGCCATTTTGTTTATATCACAACTATATATATGGGTTTAGATTTTATATGTTTTAAACATTTAGTATATAGTATATAGTATATATTATATTTGCAGGTCTTGATTTTTTATACGTGTCAGGTTTGAGTTTTTTTTATGTTACTTAATTTCGTTTATGTAAGTTATTGTATTGAAAATATATTTGTTTCTATTTGCAGTATGTTATACTATATAGGTGATTTGGAAGTATTACCATATATATTAGATTTTATAACTATATATGTATATTTATAACTATAATATGTTTCTGGTTATATAAGATTTAGTTCATTTTATACATGAATAGTTTGCTGTTTATGCGTATTATATATAATAGTCTACTTTTGTTCTTTTGGGTGTGATATATGTATGTACAGTAATATATCATAAGGCATTGAGATGGTGTAAGTAGTATATAGTGATAGATTTGTTGTTGACATTTTATAAGTTGATTTCTATGTGTTTTAATGAGTATAAATAGTTATATAATACTGTAATAAGTTATATAAGTATTTATTATTTCAACAGTATATATGTTTTCAAAGTTATTACTCGTCGGTTTAATAAATCTGGTTTTCACTGTCTTATGCATTATATTATATATTTTAGTATATCTATATATATTGATTTAAAAATATAATATGTGTATATGTTGGATTTCAAAGTATATATTTAAATGTAGGATTTATTTAAAATATATACATATATTTTGAATTTGGATATTAGGTTTAAGGAAAATTATAATATAATATAAATCTCCTCTAAAATTTTATATCAAGCTAATCTGATTCGTTCCCATCGATTGCTATTATCAGATGTGTTCACTGAACTCGTGCTAATCTTGCTCTACTTTGGAATTCGTGTTCGGATTTGTAACTCATTTCATCATCAAATGTCTCTAGCCTCGAAATGTGAGCAATCACTCACTATTAACGTTCTTATATTTATTTGATTTGATTTCAATTGAAACGAATATTGAAATATGTTGCTGTAGTTATTTAAGTTGTTATATATGCTATTATCTGTAACTGTTCGCTGGTGGGATATGACACCATATCCTGTTATTTATATTTTATTGTTATTGTTAATATGTGCCTGTTATTTATTATCATATCTGTTACCACTCTGCAAGTCCCCTGTTAGTATAATATTCATTATTGATTGAAATGATACATACCCGAACGGACTTAGAATAGGAGAAAATCGTTATGGGTCGAAATGATAGACCCAAGGAATTTTCATTTGCATTGAATTTGGGATTGCGGGTTAAAATGATATATACCCATATATATTAAATTGCGGATTGAAATGATAAATATTCGTATCACTTGACTATATGATAGGAAATTATATGCAGACACAGCTGGTTCATATATAAATATTTTGAAAATAAATTCTATGGTTTGGAAAAATATATATGGTTTTAATAGATGTTTATTCTTAAATTATTATATACAAATGGTAATGATATATATATATATATATATATATATTTAATAAAAATATTTAATTTAATTAAGATTGATCTAATACATATAATATGATTAATTATTTAAATTTATATTTCAAAATAGATTTTGGTAATAATTTGAATAAGTTAAGGTTGGGAAGATAATTTGAATTTAGTTCAAATTATATTCAATAAAGAATTTTATTTAATTAAACCGATTTGAAACTTATTGAAATTGAGATTTAAGATATGATTTATAATTTGGTCTTGATTTAAGTAATTTAATGAATAATTCTCGTTTAAATAGATTTAAGGAAATATATAGTATAAATGTAAAATAAGGCTAGTTAAATGATATTGAATTTATTAAGTGAATATTCCCTGACTAAATAATAATGAAGTTAAATGAAGATCTATATGAAACTATTAAATTTAACTTTGAAATTGTTGAAAATTAAAGGTTTGAAATATACTGAAATTTAAATGGCCTATTTTGTGATTCAAGTCTGTATTTGAAATCAATATAATTTGAATTTGTTTAGTCAGAAACTGAATCAAATGGAAATTGATAAATTTAGATTGAATTTAATTTGAATGGGAAAGTCGAGTTGATTTTGAAGCGATTTGTGAAGTTTGAGGAAATTACAAATACTTTATTTTATAAATTATTTAATATATGTACTATTTTGGGAAATAGATATATTTGAAATGGAATGACATTTTTGTTTTGAAGTATGAATAAATTTGAAATGACCACGGTGTTATAGTGTATATTTCTAAATTGTACATAGTTCCATGGATCCTTAGAGGATGGTCGTCCCAAACATCCTTTAAGTTATTGTATTTCAGTTGATATTTCGCTAGAGTTGGATTTATTGATATAGGAATGTTAATCCTGACTCGAGTATTTTGTGTTTTGCTTTATGCTCGGGTCAAACTAAGTAATTCAGCATTGAGACTCACCTTTGGAGTTTGGAGCTTCGCTTGAAGATCCAACTATCGATTCGGCTCTCAGTTTTCCAGTTGATTTTTTCAGAGAGGTCATCTGTTTGTACCGGAGACTTCAATGTAATTGATATATTTTGCTGTATTTTATTTCTAATTCTGATGTTTATATGGTAACTTCATGAACTACTATTTATCTATTCTGCTGCATTATTTTATATTACTCTTTGTCTGTGATTCTGTAATTGATTTATTGACTGTATATGCTGAGTTTTGCCAAATATAAATTAACAATTAGATATTTTGAGCAATTTAAGTCCGGCGTGTGTGGATGCGAATGGTTGAAAATATCAGGTCTGTTATAGTTGGTATCAGAGCTTTGGCTTTAGGCAAACTTAGCATATATAGTAAATTTATTTACAAAATCAATTTCGTTCGATCTTGGATTTCTTCTTCTTTGATTTGGTTTTTCCTTTAGACATTAGAACGTTCCATGCGGTTCCAAAATCCATTATTTTCTATCCCTATTCGTGTTTCTTGATTTTGGAGTATCCCATAACTCTACTTCGAATGATCTCTTAAAGTATAAGCGATCCTGCCAATCTTTGAATGAATTGTAAAGGGGTGAAACTCCTTACAATTGGCATTGATTCACGGGAGATTTCTATACCCTCGATTCAGGTGCTGCCATCTTTTGCTACGCAGAATTCCATCTCTGGCATTCGAATGTCGATTTGCCTTAGAATTCCACATCGATCATATTCCTAAAGGCACAGTTGACTCGATTAAGGTTGCTCACGGTTTATATAAGTATATCCATCTTTTATTTTCTAATTTAATTATCTTATCTTCGTTCGGGACTATCTTTGAATCAAAAATTCAATTTAGAGTCCCTCTAATTTAAATCTCTATCTTTATTTTGAAATCCATTCTTGAATCATCCTTTGAAAAATCGAATTTGTTTGTATTTTAGAAGTTTTATATACCGAAATTATTATTTTGATAAGTATGATTTTATTCTGTATATAAAAATACGAGAATTCGAAGTTTCGAAAGGATTTGAAATTTTGAAATTTATATAAAAAAATTGATTTATCTAAAAATGATTTATAATGAAAGGGTTTTAGATTTGAAATTCAAGAATTGAACTCTGATATTTTGAAATTAGTTTTTAGATTTTGAAATTATATAATAATACGATTTGAAAGTATTTTTGAATAAGAAACATTTCAAATGACTTCAAATGAGTTATAATGATTTTGAAATCTCAAAGAACTTTCAAAAAAAAGAAGTCCAGAACTCACTTGTGTCGCTGGAGAGTAATTTCGATAATGAGTGCACGCGTCATCGACACTGATTTTCGAGTTTCAAAGTGGGGAAGAGGCCACTTTAGTAGCTTTGCCATGCTAGTGATTTTGGAAAGCCAATTTTGATTTCAAATTCCAAAGTATGATTTAATATTCGAAAGATATATGTATATATATTTGAAACAATTTGAAGGGAGCACAGTGTTTAGTCCTCAAGTTTCGAATTTGACTTAGTATAACCCTATCTATTGAAATTGATTTACTGATTTGTTGCTGATTTCCAACTCTTGGATTTGAAATTTGATTTCACTAACTATTTTGAATGTTCGAACACTTCCAAAATAGAAGTTTAAATATGAAAGCTAAGTAATTTCAAAAAGTATAAATTATTTGATAAAGTATATAAGTTTAGTTTTGTTGTTTAAAAAATGAAGTAATATGATTTAAATAAATTTGAAAATGCTGTATTAACTAAATGAATAAGAATATTTTGGATTATACCAATACAAAATTTTGTTTTGCAATGTTTTGAATAAAATTTAGTTTTAAATGTTTCAACTAGTAATATCTTTTGTAACACTATATATATAGAATAATGATTTTCAAAAGGTAAAATTGGATCTTTCAAATAGAAATAAATAGTTTAAAGGTTTAAAAGGGATGGCTATAAATTTTGGGTATAATTGTTTTTGAGAGAAATATTTGATTTCGAAAATAGATTGGAATTTTAAACCCCGTATTTATATAATGATTTCGGAAATGAATTTGTTTGACATAAATTATGTTGATTTGGAAACTAGGATTATTTCCTAAACCTATTATTTTGGAAACTTTGAAACTGAAGATACTAAATTTGGAAGAAATAATTCGGTGAAATCGTATATGAATTTTAAATTGAACTGATATTGAAACGGATTGAAATTGAGAATCTTGTTTTGCTAAGTACTTGATTTGGGAGTTATCGAACATATATAAAATTGATTTGTATAAGTATGAAGTTGATTTGAAAACTATTGATTTGGAAAGGTACTCAATTTGAAAAGTGAAATCTTATATAATCGAAGTCTATATAAGTGTGATTTGATATACTATTATTTTGGAAAGTATTCGATTTGAAAATGAGATCTTATATAATGGACTTTTTATGTAACTATCCTGGTTTTGGAGATTACCTGTAAATATTAAATTATAATGGTGGTTATAATTTAATATTGTGAATTAAAATAAATTAGAGAAATTAAATTGTTTATTTGAAATAAACAATGAATTTTGGAATTTAAAATGAGAAAATGAAATTCCAAGCTTTATTTTATTTTTCTGGGTTGATATTGAATGGAAAGTAATGTTTATTTAGAGAAAATGCAATAAGTTTATTAATTATTGCCAAGTACTTCTTTTAATAATTTTTAAAGGAAGTATTTGATTTTTAAAGGTTGTTTATTGAAATAAAAGGTGGAAATTGGGTTAAAAATAAATTTTGGCTATAAATAATGTTTTGAAATGGTTTGAAATGTTTATGTAAGTGATAAAATAAATTTTGTGGAATATAGGAGTTAAAAACATTGTTTTATTCATTTATTTGAGTAAATAGTGCATTTTGTTAAATAAAGGAATTTAATAATAAAAAATATTTTAAAAATACAAATTAATCTTTTTATACGATACAAAATGTTTTATTTTGTATGTATACAAGTTTTCCTATTTTTCTTATGTGTAAATATGGAGAAAATGCATTTTTGTATGGTGTATATGTACATAAATTCATATGTTTGTTAAGTGTGAATTAATTCATTTAGCCTAATTTATTTTGTCTAATTCCTTTTTGGATCCAAAAGCCCATTAGTGCACTAAAGTCGGAAATAAGAAAGAAATGAGGAACAATTGCTGTACATACGAAATTTTTCTCATCTTCTTCCTCTCAAAACCTAAGCTTTCATTCTTCAAATTATCTTTAGCAAGTTGTGATTTTTTTATCGATCAAAAGTGAAATTAACAGGTAATCCAAATCAAAAACCTAAACATTTCATCAAGATCTTAATTTTTGAAGAGATTGTTTGTTAATAATGAATTTCCTCTTTGCATGCATATGTTTCTTCTTTCTATAGGTTCTACAAGGCCAAATTAGATCAAAGCTCATTCCTTTCAGCGAAAATCCAGGTTTTGCACTTCATAAACAGGGTGAGTTACTTCTCACATAATGCTAGCTGAAGAAAAGCTTCAAATGCCAAAAATATATGCATAAATTGCTTGAAAAAATTGATTTTGTTGATGTTTTTGGTTTCTGTAAAAACTGATTTTAGGTGTCACTTTGTATGAAATTTTCTCTCAATTCCGGCAACGAAATGTCGTCGGATTTTCTTCTATTGATAGTCATATGTTGTAGAATATACTTACAAAATTTCATACCAAAACTCTTTTGTTTGATACCTGAAAACCGTGCTGCAAAATCAATGCACAGCCTGAAATTTACCTGCACATTTTGTTTCCTGAGTTGCTGCAAACATGACAAGAATTCATGCTTGAGATTGTATAACCTTTTCCATCCCTTATTGAAATTCTGTGATTCTTTATTATTTAAAAGATAGAGTTTTCTACTAAATTTCAGGTCATTTTGACTTACATAGCTTATAGAAATATGCTGCTAAACATTGAGCTGGACCATGTTTTTGCCCAGAATTTTACAGTGAAAACACTGTCTGGATTCAACTTTGAGACATCATAACTTTCTCATATGTTACCAAAATTGCATGATTCTTTTTTTTAAAAGACGAAGTATTATACAACAAGCACAATAATTTGGTGCTCAATAAGATGTCATTTGTTGCTCTGTATTATGCCTGGAATTGAATCCAGAGTGAATTTTAAGCCTGTGCACATTCTTGTTGAACTGTTTCAAACATGGTTTGAGTCCATGTTTGTGACAGCATAACTTTTCCATTTTATTTTGGAATTAACTGATTCTTTTTTTTTTTGAAAGATGAAATTTTCTACTTTATGTACACTAATTTTGAGTTGAATCAAAGATCGTTCGGCCACCTGTTTTATGTCCGAAATTTGAACGCAGAGAAGATTTTAGACCTGCGTATTATTTTGGCTAAGTGTTTTGATGTCCTTTTTCCGGCCGATTTTTGACATTTACTTCTGTTTTTGTGATATTTTTGAAGTATTTTAAGGGCTATGATGCCTACCAGTAGGTTGGCCCAGTTTTGGTGAATTCAAAACTCAAATTTTGAATTATTTGAATTTCGGTTTGAGTGAAATTTTTCTTGTTTTTAGTCGTTTTCGAGCACGGTTTTCTCCAATTCTTTTTGAAATGGTTTTTAAAATTTAGGGGATTTAAAAATAATTATTATGCAATATTTTAAAGTATTTTCAAGTATAAAACCTATTTATTTTTTATAATAAGAGAAATTTTCAAATATGGTTTCCCAATGGTTTTCGAAATCGGTTTTCAAGGCTTATTTTCAAGGTAAATTATTTTCTATAAAAATTACACGTTTTGCACTGTCGAGCGAATGAGAATGAGAGTTAAATAATTAGGTAAAACACGTAATATGAGATACGTGTGTTTATCCTTTCGATTAATTCCTAACTTGTCTATTTGATCGTTTGGGCCTATGAGTCTAGTTTACCGATGATATGAGGTGAACCTTTTACTGATTTGAGTGTGAAATTTTCTAGCGGTAAGTAAACCGTTTAGTTCGAATGGGTGGTATGGGACACATGTTAACACTTTTCGGGTTCCTTTTCGAGAGTTTGTGACACATTTGCATGTTGGCGTACCAGTACTGGACCTTCGGGTCATTTGCCATTGCGGCGTATTTGTCTTCAGACCTTTGCCATTGCGACATATTTGTCTTCGTACGTTTGCCAATGCGGCATATTTGCCATTGCAGCTTATTTGTCTTTTGATGTTGCCTTTGGGCGAGGTACCTATTATGAAACAATATTCGACAAAAATAGCACATGCAAAACTTTTTTTTAGATGATTTTTACCCTTGTGTGTCGTCATTTTGGAATTAGTCCTTTGAACCATTCAATGGCGATTACTTCGGGAATTTTTTGGAGTTTGGGAGTTCTTTTGAGATTTTCATTGCCAACACTAGCATGTTGATATTTGCCTTTTGGCATTTATATATTGAGTTTGCCTTTTTGGCGCTATTTATGGGATTTGCCTTTTGGCGTTGTATGATATTTTTATCTCTTTGTTGATATTTGCCTTATAGCTTATGTCAAGATGGCTTGTCCTTATGTTTTCCTTGGAGTTACCGATATGGCGAGTTTGGAAATTACTCTTTTAGGAGTTTACATTTACTATTCCCTTATCTATTCTCATTGATTTATGATTTCCGATGATATGAGGCATGCTACATTTTAGCGATTCATGAGATTTTTCATCTCCATTGTGTTTTATGCTTATTGAAGCAATAGTGTTCTGTCACCTAGTATAATTATATATCCCATACATGATGCATATCCTCCATATGTCTATGGTTAGCTTTCTTATTGTTTCTTCTTGTTTAAGAAGAATATCATTATGCTCTATTATTTCGCTATCACCTTTTACTGATTCATTTAGCTAGAAAGACACGTGTATTTTATACTCGGGTCAGATCGAGGTGTTTCGGGTTAGATACATTTGGACTTAGCCTTTTCTGCTTCTGCATGGACTATTCTTCTAGCTCTTTTTGTTATAGCTTTTTGTGTAGTCCTTTTTGGTTTGCTACTCTAATATGTATATTCTTTTGATTCATCGTTGTATTGTGGTCGTCATACCACATATGTGATGTATCATTTTGTATACTTTGTGATGCATATGTATATGTGCGTATATATAGGATTATCTGCTGTTCTGTGATGTGTTTCACATTTGAGTTGTTATATTTTGTTCTGATAGATCCTATAGCCACCCATGACATTGTATTAAGTATTTATTGGATATGTCGATCCACAAAAAAAATTGCATTGTTGACGTACTTAATAGATATTTAAGACAAGGCTATAGATGGTCACTCCTATCCAACCCTACTCTCTACTTTAGCAGACAGTATTACCAGTAATACTCTTTGTCAATGTAGGTTTCGGGGTGGGCCGTCACAGCTTGGTATCAGAGCTGAGTTCAAAACAAAATATAATAAATGCAGAACAGAAACACATATTACGGTACATCAAAGTGTAATACAAATGTTACGAATTCCTGAATTATCATGCTTTTGTTCTTTTCGTATCCTTTGGGGTAGATAGAATTTTGGGAATACATCTAGGAATGCATTTTAGTTCTGTAGTATTTCCATATTTCAAGTAATGATATCTACCATGTGAATAATCTTTAACTTATCTTAACTTTCAGTTAATGGATGGAAGAGGCAGAGGACGACATTCGGATGCGGGGCAGTCCGGTGGCTCCCATCTGAATGGAGTATATATGTCTGTCGATCAGTTCATGGAATTATTTAGGAGCACCCAGCCTCTAGCTCCTACTCCAGCTTCACCTTCGTGCAAGTCTCCTCTCACGCGCATGTGCAGTGACTTTGCACATCTCGGAGGCAAGCCATTCAAAGGCTTCGAGTCTGTTTTGGAGGTTTAGGCTTGGATTCATTCTTGCGAGCGGATATTTTCTCGCATGGATCTTTTGGATTATCATAGGGTTCTTGTAGCATCTAGCATATTACAAGAGCGTGCTCTTGATTGGTACGAGCTATTCACTGCCGAGCTTGACGAGTCTACTGCTGCATGGACTCGGTTTCGGGAACGATTCGAGCTTAAATTCGTTCCTGATTCTGAGAAAGCGTCTCTTGCCCGTCACTTTCTCGAGCTAAAGCAAGGAAAATCCTCTGTTTCTCATTATGTGTCTTCTTTTGAGGCTCTTTCTAAGTATGGCCTTGAGTATATTAGCACTCCATACAAGAAGAACCTCAAGTTCATTTCCGGCCTTAAGAAGTATTTGAAGAAATCTTTGATGTTGCAGCTTAAGCATTCTTTTGAGGAGCTAGTTGACTTGGCGCTTCATCCTGAAGCCGTCGAGAAGAAGATCGATAGCGGTGATGATGTTGAGGTTCGCAAGAACCCTCAACAAGAAGTGGTTTACTTTTCAGAAATCCAAGTTCCTTCCATCCAAGAAGAAGAAGCTAGTTGGTTCTACTTCTCAGCCTCAATCTCGGCCTCATTCTCAACCTCGGTCTACTGGAGCACCTCCCTCTCGCAAGGGGTGTTCCAATTGTGATTCGCCAGACCATATGATTTGGGAGTGTCCTAAGCTTCTCTTTTGTCAATATTGCAAGAAAGAGGGCCATCGTATTTCCACTTGTCCTATTGCTCTGAATAATTCTAAATCTGGCAAGCTGAATGTAGCGGATGCTTCTAGAGGTTCTTCTCAGCGCAGAGGTACTTCTCCTTCTATTCTTGAAGGTTTATTGTTGTTTCATGATCGTTTAATTCAAATCCTTTTCGATATGAGTGTGTCGCATTCATTCGTATCGAAGAAGCTCGTCGATGATTTGTCTTTGGATGTTTCTTGTATGATTACTTCATTAAGGATTGTGAATCCTATCAGGGGATCCACAACCCTTAGCATGCTTTGTGATGATGTTGAGATTGTTTTATGTGGCTTTTCTTTTCGTGCGAATCTGCACGTGATTTCTTATTTGGGTTTCGACATGATTTTTGGTATGAACTGGCTAGTGCGATATGATGCCAGGATTATTTGTGCTTAGCGGATGTTATATCTTCGACATCCTGATTCTCCATCTCAGCTATCTCTAATGCTTCGGGATGTGGATAATTCCAAAGTATCCTTATATTCTCTTGACTCGCAAGATGATGATGATATATCTCGTATTCCTATTGTTTGTGAATTCTTTGATGTATTTGAGCATGTTTCGAGTTTACCACCCAAGCGGGTAATTGAGTTCCACATTGATCTCATTCCAGGCATGCAGCCAGTTAGTCGTCCTTTCACGAGGATGTCTACAAAAGAAAATGAGGAACTCAAGAAACAGCTTTTAGAGCTTGAGTCCAAGCAGTTAATTCAGTCCAGTTCTTCACCTTGGGGTGCCACGGTCATCTTCGTGAAGAAGTCTGATGGAACTCTTAGGCTTTGCATTGTCTATCGCAAGCTTAACGAGTTAACCATCAAGAATAAGTATCCATTACCTAGGATCGACGATATGTTTGATCAATTGAGTGGCTCTAAGGTCTTCTCTCAACTCGACCTTGCCACTGGTTTTCATCAGCTCCGAGTCGTAGAAGATAGCATGCCTCTTACAGCTTTTCGCACTTGATATGGATCTTACGAGTGTCTCATTATTCCATTTGGTTTGATGAATGCTCCTGCTTTCTTTGTAGACCTTATGAATCGAGTATTCCGGAACATCTCGATAAGTTCGTCCTTGTGTTCATCGATGACATCCTTGTTTATTCGATATCTGAAGCTGAGCATGCTAATCACTTGAGAATTGTCTTGAGTACTCTTCGTCATCGTCATCTTAAAGCCAAATTCTCCAAGTGCCATTTCTGGGAGATAAGGTTAAGTTCTTAGGCCATGTTGTTTCTTCTAAAGGCATTTCTGTCGATCCTTCGAAGATCGAATCCATCCAGAATTGGAAAAGGCCTGAGAATGTTCATGAGATTCGTAATTTCCTTGGATTGGTGGGTTATTACCGCCAGTTCATTAAGGATTTCTCTCGTATTGTACTTCCTCTCACCAGCCTTACTCGGAAAGGTGTTTGATTTATTTGGTCCGACAAGTGCAAAGCTTCTTTTCAACAGTTGAAGGAGCCTCTCACTAATGCTCCTATTCTAGTGGTTCCTTAAGGGAATCAAGATCTTGTTGTCTATACTGATGCTAGTCATTGTGGCCTCGGTGCCGTGCTTATGCAGAAGGATCGAGTAGTTGCTTATGCTTCTAGGCAACTGCGATCAAATGAAGTATGTTATGCCACTCACGACCTCGAGTCAGCTACCATTGTCTTCGCCTTGAAGATTTGGCGCCATTATCTATTAGGCGAGCACTTCATTCTATGCACCGATCACAAGTCCTTAAAATATCTATTCACTCAGAAGGAGCTCAATATTAGGCAACAAGTTGGCTCAAGTTCCTCGCTTCCTATGACTTCGATATCCAGTATACCCCTGGTAAGGGTAATCGTGTTGTTGATGCGCTTAGTCGCAAACATTCAGCTGTTGTTTCTATAATGCTTGCCGAGTGGGATATTCTAAAGACTTTATCATTTTGTGATATTCGAGATCGAGCTCCATCTTCTGATTCTCCTATCTTATTATTTAGTTTGGAAGCTCGACCCAGCTTATTGGATCATATTGCCGATGCTCAGCGGCGTGATCCCGATCTTATGCACCTTATTCAGATTTGTGAGTCTGAATCCCGTGATGTGGAGTTGAGGGATTTCAGCATTGATTCTCATGGGTGTCTTCGTAAGAAGAACCGTCTTGTAGTGCCTTCTGATTCTGCATGTAGGCATGACATTCTCGATGATTGTCATCATTCTAAGTATACCATTCATCCTAGTAGTAGTAAGACGTATGTCGATATGCATCGCCTTTATTATTAGGAAGGCATGAAGCATGATATGGCGAGTGATGTGAGTAATTGTATGAGCCCTTCTGGTCTCCTTCAGCCTCTAGAGATTCCATTATGGAAATGGGATCAGATTTCGATGGATTTCATTGATGGCCTACCTCGTTCGAGATCGGACCATTCTAGCATTTGGGTTATTGTTGATCGTCTCACCAAATCAGTTCATTTCATTCCTATTAAGTCCAATAGGAGTGCTTCTCATTTGGCCAAGTTGTATATCAAGGAAATCGTGAGACTTCACAGTGTTCCTCGTTCGATTGTTTGTGATTGTTATCCGCTGTTCACGATCCATTTCTGGCAGAGTCTTCAGCAAGTTTTGGGAACAAAGCTTAATTTCAACATAGCATATCATCCGAGTCTGATGGACAGACTGAACGGGTGAATCGTGTTCTCAAGGATCTTCTCCATGCTTGTATTCTAGATTTTTGTGGTAGTTGGGAGGATCACCTACCTGTTGTGGAATTTTCCTATAACAATAGCTTTCTGTCCAGTATCGGTATGGCTCCTTTAGAAGCCTTATACGAAAGGCCGTGTCGATACCATTTTGTTGGTTGGAATCTGGTGAGAAGCTTATTCTTGGCCCAGATTCTGTTCGTGATTCTCCTGAGAAGATTGATCTTATTTGTCAAAGAATGAAAGAGGCATAGAGCCGCCAGAAATCCTACGCCGACAATCGTAGGAAGCCTCTCGAGTTCTCAATTGGTGATCTCGTCTTTATTCGTTTTTCTCCTCGAAAAGGGGATATGCGTTTCAGTATGACCGGGAAATTGGCTCCTCGTTTTATAGGATCATTTCCTATTACTGAACGTATTGGCTCTGTGACTTATAGAGTTTCACTTCCAGCTCATCTATCTAGCATTCATGACGTATTTCACCTCTCTCAGCTTCGGAAGTGTCTTTGAGTGTCAGATTCTGTTATCGATTCTCCTGAGTTGCTAGAACTTGATATCTCACCAGACCTATCTGTTGTGCAGCAGCCTCTTGCATACTTTCTTCAGAGGTGAAACACCTTCGAAACAAGGATGTGCCGCTCGTTAAAGTTCAATGGTTCGCTAATTCCAATGACTGCACTTGGGAAACCAGAGAGTTTATCGAGCGATCCTATCCCGGTTTTCTATATTCGCATAGCGATGGTGAGAATGTCTCTTTATCTCAACCTTATTTTTTTTCATTTTGAGTGATGAAATTAAATAGTTGAATACAAATTCTTCTCTAGGAATTGCGAGGACGCAATTTTGTTAAGGATGGGAGTCTGTAACAACCCTGATTCCTATAAATATTAAATTATAATGGTGGTTATAATTTAATATTGTAAATTAAAAAATTGGAGAAATTAAATTTTTTATTTGAAATAAACAATTAATGTTGGAATTTAAAATGAGAAAATGAAATTCCAAGCTTTATTTTATTTTTTCAGGTTAATAGAATGGAAGTAATTTTTATTTAGAGAAAATGCAATAATTTTATTAATTATTGCCAATTACTTCTTTTAATATTTTTTAAAGGAAGTATTTGATTTTTAAAGGTTGTTTATTGAAATAAAAGGTGGAAATTGGGTTAAAAATAAGTTTTGGCTATAAACAATGTTTTGAAATGGTTTGAAATGTTTTTGTAAGTGATAAAATATATTTTGTGGAATTTTAGGAGTTAAAAACATTGTTTTATTCATTTATTTGAGTAAATAGTGCATTTTGTTAAATAAAGGAATTTAATAATAAAAAATATTTTAGATAAATGGCTTTGGAAGTTTAAAGATATAAATGATAACGCTATTTGGAAAGAGATCGTTGCTAAATATTACTATAACGGTAATATTAGTTTATACCATATTGATTATTCATTTTCCTATAAATTTTCTAATTTTTGCAAAAACATTTTAAAATGTTATGAAAATTTTAATTTAGAAACTAAGACGATAGTACATTCAGGAAATTGTACTTCTTTTTGGCATGACTGTTGGATTTCGATCTTGCCTTTTAAGTTTGAATTTAAGGAATTGTATGATAGTTGTAACTTCAAGTATGCTTCAATTAATGAAATTCATTTTTCGAAAAATGATCCTCCTTGAAATTTAGTTTTATCAGAATTTTAATAGGATCAACCCTTAGGCAACTTTCTTTACTCTATGCCAGAATAAATCTTTATAATATTGATAATGATAATGATTTTATTAATTAGGAATGAGATAAGAGTACGAAATATACTCCAAATTCTTTTTATAGATTTATTAATTTTTCGGTTACCATAAATAACTCTTTTAAATATATGTGGAAATCTAATGCTCCTCCTAAATCCAAAATTCACATGTGGTTAATACTTCATGGAAAACTTAATACAATAGAATTTTTAAAGAGAAAAAACATTCAAAATGATAATAAATGTTTTTTTTATAATCTGCATCTTAAGGACATTAATCATATATATTGTGATTGTTTGGACTCTAATTACATCATGATTAATACTCTTAGAATTTTTAACTTTAATATAATAACTAAAATTTTGGATTGTGAATTCTACTGGAAAAATTAAAGATTCAAATTCAATAAGAATTTTAGATTTTTACTAGATACTTTATTTATTATTATTAGTTGGTTTATTCGGTTTGAGAGAAATCAAAGAATTTTTTAATAATAATAATTGTCATTTTAACAAATTGATTTTTTCAATTTCTACATTTTATTTTAATTGGATTTCTAATCCAAAATATAAATTAGCTAAATTTATCCTTTTCAGATGGTATCTTAAAAAGGTTAGTTATAATATTAACTTTTGTAAACATAATAATAACTTTTATAGCACTAGTAGTAGTATTATTAACATTTTTTCAAATTTATATTATGATCTCACTTTTAATCGTAGCTTACTTATGATTAAAGATAAATAAGTCAGATCCGTCTCAATTTTGTTTCTAGTCTTTGTTTGGTATTTGTTTTCAGTTTATTCATTTCTTTAGTTTTTGTCCTGATAGTCTTATTTGTGTTTTTATTTCATTCCTTATAAATACATATACATATATACATACATACATCTATATATGTATGTATGTATATTTGCTATAAATATACATATATATGTATCATTCTAATTTTTTTCGTAGTCATGTTTCAGATACAGGTTTGGGAGATAGGATATCAGGTTCATTTTGCAGGTTTCTCTTGTCTTCAGATTTGCTGGATATTAGATTGTAGAGAGGTCATCAGAGCAGAGTTTCTTCATCCAGGACTTCTTGCAGTTATCTCCTCAGATATAGGATTCTGCTATCTTCATTATGGAGTACTTTTTCCGGATGATCTATTCTCCAGTTTGACACTCCTTCTTCTTGCTCAGAGCCTTCAGTGCGGTCTCTATATTCAGCAGATCCTATTCAAAGCAGATGCTTATTCACTTCTTCTGATTCGGACTTTTGGAGCTTTCTTATTAGTTTGAGTCGTCACTCGGTGTTTTATCTTTTTCTTTAGACTTTTTGGTACTTCTAACATCTTAATATCGGACGGTGGCCATGCCGAAGCTTGATATTGAGGTGCGATGGGTGGTGGCCTTGTTGGAACTCATCTTAGGAGTACCTGAGATTATTCATATGTATATTTGTTTCTGTTACCTTTTAGGCATGTTGGCAGCTCTTTATGTCTGTGATATATATATATATATATATATATATATATATATATATTCGCATGTGTGCTCTCCTCTATGCGTAGAGGATCACACATTTTTCTCAAAAAAATAATTAAAAAATATTTAAAAAATACAAATTAATCTTTTTATATGATACAAAATGTATTATTTTGTATGTATACAAGTTTTCATATTTTTCTTATGTGTAAATTTGGAGAAAATTCATTTTTGTATGATGTATATGTATATAAGTTCATATGTTAGTTAAGTGTGAATTAATTCATTTAGCCTAATTTATTTTCTCTAATTCCTTTTTGGGTTTCTAAGCCCATTATTGCACTAAAGTCAGAAATAAGAAAGAAGTGAGAAACAATTATTGTATGTACAAAATTGTTCTCATCTTCTTGCTCAAACCAGTAAAAGGAAACATCTCAAAACCTAAGCTTTCAATCTTCAAATTATCTTCAGCAAGTTGTGATTTTTTATCAATCTAAAGTGAAATTAGCAGGTAATCCAAATCAAAAACGTAAATATTTCATCAAAATCTTAATGTTTGAAGAGATTATTTGTTAACAATGATTTTCCTCTTTGCACGCGTATGCTTCTTCTTTCTATCGGTTCTACAAGGCCATATTAGATCAAACCTCATTCCTTTCAGCGAAAATCCGGGTTTTGCACTTCAAAAACAAGGTGAGTTGCTGCTCACATAATGCTAGCTGAAGCGAAGCTTCAAATGCCAAAAATATATGCATAAATTGCTTGAAAATATTGATTTTGTTGATGTTTTCGGTTTCTATAAAAACTGAGTTTGGTTGTCATTTTGCATGAAATTTTCTCTCAATTCCAGCGACGAAATGCTTTTGGATTTTCTTCTATTGATAGTTCATATGTTGTAGTATATATCTGAAAATTTTCATAGTAAAACTCTTTCGTTTGATACCTGAAAACCTTGCTGCAAAATCAATGCACGTCCTGAAATTTACCTATACATTTTGTTTCTTAAGTTGCTGCAAACATGACCTGAGTTCATGTTTGAAATAGCATAACTTTTTCACCCCTTACTGAAATTCTATGATTTATTTTTCTTTGAAAGAGTTTTCTACTATATGCGTATCAAATTTCAGGTCATTTCAACTTAGGTAGCTTATAGAAATATGCTGCTAAACATTGACCTGGACCATGTTTTTGTTCAGAATTTTGCAGTGAAAACACTGTTTGGATTCAACTTTGAGACATCATAACTTTCTCATATGTTATCAAAATTGCATGATTCTTCTTTTTTTTGCAATATGAGGTTTTCTACTACAAGCACAATAATTTGAGCTCAATACGATGCCATTTGTTACTCTATATTATGCCTGGAAGTTGAACCCATAGTGGATTTTTAAGCCTGGGCACATTCTTGTTGAGCTGTTACAAACGTGGTCCGAGTCCATGTTTGTGACAGCATAACTTTTTCATTTTGTTTTCAAATTAATTGATTCATTTTTTATTTGAAAGATGAAGTTTTCAACTTTGTGAACACTAATTTTTAGTTGAATCAAAGATTTATTGGCCACCTGTTTTATGTTCGAAAATTGAACCCGGAGAGGATTTTAGACCTGGGTATTATTTTGCTAAGTGTTTTTATGTCTTTTATCCGTCCCATTTTTTACTTTTACTTCTGTTTTATTGATATTTTTGAAGTATTTTGAGGGCTATGATGCCAACCAATTGGTTAGCCCAATTTTGATGAATTCAAAATTCAAACTTTGAATTATTTGAATTTAATTTGAATTTGAATTTGAATTTCGGTTTGAGTGGAATTTTGCTTGTTTTTGGTCGTTTTTGGGCACGGTTTTCTCCAATTCATTTTGAAATGATTTTCAAAATTTAGGGGATTTAAAAATTATTATTATGTAATATTTTAAATTATTTCCAAGTTTAAAACCTATTTATTCTTTACAAAAAGGGAAATTTTCAAATATGGTTTCCAAATGGTTTTCGAAATCGGTTTTCAAGGCTTATTTTCAAGGTAAATTATTTTCTATAAAAATTACACGTTTTTGCACTGTTGAGCGAATGAGAAGAAAAGTTAAACGATTGGGTAAAATGTGTAGTATGGGATACGTGAGTTTATCCTTTCGATTAATTCATAACTTGTCCGTTTGATCGTTTTGCCCTATAGGTCTAGTTTACCGACGATATGAGGTGAACCTTTTACTGCTTTGAGTGTGAAATTTAATAGCGGTTAGTAAACTGTTTAATGCGAATGGATGGTATGGGACACACGTTAAAACTTTTCGAGTCCCTTTCCGAGTGTTTGTGACACATTTTCCTGTCGGCGTGCCAGTACTGGACCTTCGGGTCATTTGCCATTGCGGCGTATTTGTCTTCGGACGTTTGTCATTGCGGCGTATTTGTCTTCGGACGTTTGCCAATGCGACGTATTTTCCATTACGACGTATTTGTCTTTTGACGTTGCTTTTGGGTGAGGTACCTATTATGTGAAACAGTCGGCAAAAATAGCACATGAAAAACTTTTTTTGAGATGATTTTTACCCTTATGTGACGTCATTTTGGAATGGGTCCTTTGAACCATTCAGTGGCGATTACTTCGGGATTTCTTTGGACTCTTGGGAGTTCTTTTGAAATTTTCGTTGCCAACAATGGCATGTTGAGATTTGCCTTTTGGTGTATATATATTGAGATTGCCTTTTGGCTCTATTTATAGGATTTTCCTTTTGGCGTTGTATGAGAATTTTATCTCTTTGTTGATATTTTCCTTATAGCTTATGTCGAGATGGCTCGTGCTTATATTTTTCCTTGGAGTTGCCGATATGGCGCATTTGATAATTACTCTTTTAGAAGTTTACGTTTTACTATTCTCTTATCCATTCTTATTGATTTATGATTGCCGATGATATGAGGCATGCTACATTTTAGCGATTCATGAGATTTTTCATCTCCATTGTGTTTTATGCTTATTGAAGCAATGGTGTTCTATCACCTAGTGTAATTATATATGCCTTACATGATGCGTATCCTCCATATGTCTATGGTTAGCTTTCTTATTGTTTCTTCTATTTTAAGAAGAACATCACTATGCTCTATTATTCCGCTATCACCTTTTACTGATTCTTTTAGCTAGACTGACCCGTGTATTTTATACTCGGGTCAGACCGAAGTGTTTCAGGTTAGGTACATTTGGACTTAGCCTATTCTGCTTCTGCATGGACTATTTTGCTAGCTCTTTTTGTTATAGCTTTTTATGTATTCCTTTTTGGTTTGCTACTCTGATATGTATATTCTTTTGATTCGTGTTTGTATTATGGTCTTCATACCACATATGTGATGTATCATTTTGTATACTTTGTGATGTAACTGTATATGTGTGTGTCTATGGGATTATCTGATGTTCTGTGATGTGTTTCATATTTGAGTTGTTATATTTTGTTCTGATAGATCCTACAGCCACCTATGACTTTGTATTAAGTATTTATTGGATATGTCGATCCATAAAAAATTGCATTGTCGACCTATTTAATAGATATTTAAGACAAGGTTATAGATGGTCGCTCATATCCAGCCCTATTCTCTATATTAGCAGACAGTATTAACCAGTAATACCCTTTGTTAATGTGGGTCTCGGGGTGGGGCTTCACATTATATAAGTGTGATATTTGAAATTGATTTGAAAAAGGTATTATATGATACATATTTTCGAAGTAAAGATATGGAAAGTGCCTTCTGCTTGATATCCACTTTGTGACCACATTGTGATTCATTCTACCGATATTATTCTCTCTGATTTGGTTTTTCGGATGTGAAACTCGAGTGTCCTTCCACAGCATTGACCATGGTCATTTTGTTGTGGTAGCATAATCTACAAGGCAAAGATTGCTTAAAGGGTATGGATGTTTCCTGGGGGATCCAGGCGTAACCATTGTGTATCCTACGGTCTATCGGTTTTGTTGTCATGGCGTAATCCGCAAGGCAGAGACTGCTTAAAGGGTACAGATGTTTCCTTAGGGATCCAGACATAACCATTGTGTATCCTGCGGTCCATGGGTTTTGGTTATCGTGGCGAAATTCGCAAGGTAGTGATTGCTTAAAGGTACAGATGTTTCCTGGGAGATCCAGGCGTAACCATTATGTATCTGCAATCCATGATTTGGTTGATTTGTTTGGATTGTACTTTCCATATCAGTTTTGAAGGTTTTTCGAGTATTTTCATTGGGTGTTGAAACCGATCTACTAAGTACTTGAAGAATTCTAGCTTTGCGCCTGATCAACGCATGGCCGGAGTCTGTAAGAACGAGGATAAACTTGTTGAAACATCGAGCTATAAAAGTATTTTCAAAAGGAAAATTTGTTTCGATATAAAAGTATTCTATTATAAGGTATTTTATTACAAAAGTATTTTTCAACTAAGAAATTTTGTATTAATATTTGAAATTGAAATTCTTATGGTTTAAATTAATTATTCATGCCTGATACTATTCTTTTGAAACTACCTTATCTGCTCAGCTTTATTTATTCACATACGTTCTGTTTTTCGAATCCACCTTCTTTTCCTTGTTGACTATATATCCTTAAAATATTGTTTATTTATATACTACATGGTTTATTAATAAATTATTAATGTTATAAATATTTTAGAAGTAATTAATTAAATAAAACATATTTAAAGTAAATGATTATTGATTTATTAATAATATTTGAAATGTGTCTAGAGATAAAATTAATAAATTTACGAAATATGGATTTAATGTTTTCAATAGCTTCTTTGTAAATATAAGTAATTATGTAAATAAGCTTTCAAATAGTTTTCATATATTTATAAAGGTGTTATTTAAACATATAAATGGTATTTATAATGGAAGCAAGAAATTTACAAATGGGTTTTAAAAGGTATTAAAGTATTAAAGTTAATTAATTTGCAAATGAAATTTTCGAATGAATATTTCAAGTAAAATTTATATAGTTTCAAATTAATTATTTAACCTTAACATTCAATCTGCTTTTATTTTTGGTTGTTCTCCTACCTCTTTCCTTTTTTGGGGACAAAAAGTTTTGAGCGGGGGAGAGTATAACGACCCCAAATTTTAGTGACTTTATTTTATTTAATTAATTGAAATTTTAAATAATAAAACTTTAAAATATAAATTTATTATTTGGAATACGTCTATTTAAACATACCAACTGATAAATTTTCATCTGATAATGTTGAAGTTTATTTTCTTGTGAAATTTTATTTCGATTTAAATCAGTTAATAACAGTTGAATTTAAAAAAAATCAAAACCTAAATATGTCAACATGAGAAAATTTATTTAGAACACTCTGAATCATACTGCGAAATTCATTTCACAAAATTCGGACGTTTCTAGATCTATTTGGATTTTCCCATATGGAATAGCAACGTATATCGGTACCGATTATCGACTTTTGATCGGATAATCGTACCACTAATATATGTATACATTTTGATCGTCATATCATGCTGACCTCTGCAGTACGTCCACCTCTTTATTTCACTGCCTGTGCGCGAAGAAAACCGCGAAACGGATAGCCATATCGGTTGCAAAAATTTCAACCTTTTGATTCCTGTGTCCATTCAAAATTTTCCAACGGTTAAAGATAAAACGGTCATTTTCTTTTATTATTCCACAAATTCGTGTGCTTGACTTTTACTGTTTCCATTTCCTTGTATTTATGGTACGTTTTCTCTGCATATTTCTCTGCCTTGTTTTGGTTCATTCTTTCCTTCGGCATTCATTATAAAAATAAAAACCCTGATTCATATTTAGATCTGAATCACTCATCCTTTATTCTTTGTGACAGATCCAACCTCCACCTATCTTCCTAATCCCACACGTTTCTATTATTTTATGTTCTTATATGTAACAAGCTACCTATCCCTTGAACCTGTGCTTGTTCCACTCATCTCCTTCACCCTTGTTGCTTGCTACGCCTTTGACCCACCGCACTTTCTCCCTTCCCCAAGCCACCGAAGACCAACAACAGCCGTAACCGAAGCTACACCCTGAGCACCTCCTCCCTTTCCCGCCTTCACTTTCTGTGCTCCGCACGCCCTTCACCTCAGGGCGAACTCTACCACGCAAGCTCCTCTGCGGCAACAGCATCCCATGTCGAAACCGCTCCTATCACCTCCTTCGACTGATAGTAGCTCCAAGACCACTTCATCTCCCCTCTTTCTTTTTCCATATGTGTAAGCATTCTAGCTTTATATATATATATATATATATATATGAAAAATCTGTGTGCTAGTTTTATGTGTGATAGTCTATTTATGGTTGCTGTTTTGATATATGTTTTTGTCTGCATATAGTTATGTGGATAGTATATATATTTGTTTACATATATTATATTTTCCATTTTGTTTATATCATGGATATATATATAATGGGTTTTGATTTTATATATTTTAAATATTTAGTATATAGTATATAGTATAATTATATTTGCAGATCTTGATTTTTTATACGTGTCAGGTTTGAGTTTTTTTCTGTTACTTAATTTCGTATATGTAAGTTGTTATATTGAAAATATATTTGTTTCTATTTGTAGTATGTTATACTATATAGGTGATTTGGAAGTATTACAATATATTCAATTTTATAAATATAGATGTATATTTATAACTATAGTATGTTTCTAGTTATATAAGAGTTAGTTCATTTTATACATGAACAGTTTGTTGTTTATGCGTATTATATATAATAGTCTACTTTTGTTCTTTTGGGTTTGATATATGTATGTATAGTAATATATCATAAGGTATTAAGATAGTGTAAGTAGTATATAGTGATAAAATTGCTGTTGACATTTTGTAAGTAGATTTCTATATGTTTTAATGAATATAAATAGTTATATAATATTATAGTAAGTTATATAAGTATTTATTATTTCAACAGTATATATGTTTTCAAAGTTATTACTGGTCAGTTTATTTAATCTGGTTTTCACTGTCTTATGCATGAGATTATATATATTAGTATATCTATATGTACTGATTTAAAAATATAATATGTGTATATGTTGGATTTCAAAGTATATATATTTAAATGTAGGATTTAAAATGTATACGGATATTTTTAATTTGGATATTGGGTTTAAGGGTAATAATAATATAATATACATCTCATCTAAAATTTTATATCAAGCTAATCTGATTCCTTCCCAACGATTTCTGTTATCAAATCTGTTCATTGAACTCGTGCCAATTTTGCTCCACTTTGGAATTCGTGTTCGGATTCGTAACTCATTCATCATCAAATATCTCTAGCCTCTAAAGATGAGCAATCACTCACGATTAACGTTCTTATATTTATTTGATTTGATTTCAATTGAAACGATAATTGAAATATGCTGCTGTAGTTATTTAAGTTGTTATATATGTTATTATCTGTAACTGTTCGCCTGTGGGATATGACACCATATCCTGTTGTTTATATTTTATTGTTAATATATGCCTGTTATTTATTATCATATCTGTTATCACTCTGCAAGTCCCCTGTTAGTGTAGAAGTCATAATGGTTTGAAATGAAACATACCCGAACGGACTTTAGAATAGGAGAAAATCATTATGGGTCGAAATGATAGACCTAAGCGATTTTCAATTGCATTGAATTTGGGATTGCGGGTTGAAATGATATATACCCATATATATTAAATTGCGAATTGAAATGATAAATATCTGTATCACTTGACTATAGAATAGGAAATTATATATAGAGACCGTTGGTCCATATATAAATATTTTGAAAATAAATTCTATGGTTTGGAAACAAATATATGGTTTTAATAGATGTTGATTCTTAAATTATTATATATAAATGGTAATGATATATATATTTAATAATAATATTTAATTTAATTAAGATTGATATAATAAATATAATATGTTTGAGTATTTAAATTTATATTTCAAAATAGATTTTGGTAATAATTTGAATAAGTTAAGGTTAGGAAGATAATTTGAATTTAGATCAAATTGTATTCAATAAAGAATTTTATTTAATTAAAACGATTTGGAACTTATCAAAATTGAGATTTAAGAAATGATTTATAACTTGGTCTTGATTTTAGTAATTTAATGAATAATTCTCATTTAAATAGATTTAAGGAAATATTTAGTAAAAATTTAAATTAAGGCTAATTAAATAATATTGAATTTATTAAGTGAATATTCCCTGACTAAATAACAATGAAGTTAAATCAAGATCTATATGAAACTATTAAATTTAACTTTGAAATTTTTGAATATTAAAGCTTTGAATATTAGAATTTAAATGGTCTATTTTGTGATTCAGATCTGTTTTTGAAATCAATATAATTTGAATTTGTTTAATCAGAAACTGGATTGAATGGAAATTGATAAATTGAGATTGAACTTAATTTGAATGGGAAAGTCGAGTTTATTTTGAAGCGATTTGTGAAGTTTGAGGAAATACTTTATTTTATAAATTATTTAATATATATATACACACACTATTTTGGGAAATAGATATATTTGAAATGGAATGACATTTTGGTTTTGAAGTATGAATAAATTTGAAATGACCACGGTGTTATAGTGTACATTTCTACATTGTAGATAGTTCCACGGATCCTTAGAGGATGGTCATCCCAAACATCCTTTAAGTTGTTCTATTTCAGTTGATATTTCAATTGAGTTGGATTTATTGATATAAGAATGTTAATCTTGACTCGAGTGTTTTGTGTTTCACTTTACGCTCTGGTCAAACTGAGTACTTCAGCATTTGAGACTCACCTTTGGAGTTTGGAGCTTCTCTTAGAGATCTAACTATCGATTCGGCTTTCAGCTTTTCCAGTTGATTTATTTAGAGAGGTCGTCTATTTGTACTGGAGACTTCACTGTAATTGAGTTATTCTGCTGTATTTTATTTCTAACTCTGATGTTTATATAGTAACTTCATGAACTACTATTTATCTATTCCGCTACATTATTTTATATTACTCTGTGTCTATGATTCTGTGATTGATTTATTGACTGTATATGCTAAGTTTTGCCAAATATAAATTAACAATCTGATATTTTGAGCAATTCAAGTCCGACGTGTGTGGATGCGAATGGTTGAAAATATCAGGTCCGTTACACGATTTTATTCATGTGGTTGGTTTGTCAAGATCATTGGCCAATTCGCTAGAAATTGATCGTGAATAGTAGCGGTTGTAGAGCCATGGGGGGTGGCCGGAGATGGCGGCGAGCGTAGGGGTGGTCGGTCATGGCGAGTTCGATGGAGGGGTTTGATCTGATCGAAGTTGATCGAAGTTGGTGCGGTTGCATGGTGAAGACGGAGGATGTTCGTGTTTCAGGTAAATAGTGTGCATATTGTTCCCATGCCTAGGGTTGGAAAGGGATGGTATTTACTATTTTACCCCTTGTTTTATTTTGCTAAAATTTAATTTTCAAATCTTCTAATTAGCATAACTTTTGCATAAGAGCTACGATTGACGCGCGGTTTCTTCCCTTGGGATCGTATCGAAATTCTGGACAGCACGGATCGAATTTGGTTGAATTTGGAGATGGTTGGAATTTTGGACTTTGCTAGATTTTTAATTGGCTATAAATCAAACGTGAGTAATTTAACCATTCACACAATACTAAATTTTCTTATGTTAGTTAAACTGAATTTACTAAGTGATAAGGAATTTATTGGTTGCTATTTGGTAGTTTAAACTATCATTTGAATTGAAATTGAATTTTGTTTGAAATAAATTGACATTTAAATTAATATTTTAATTTATTTGCCTGTTAAGCATCGAAAATCGATAATTTGAAACTATTGTGATATGTTGATTGATTTGGATGTTGATTCTTATTGTATGTCTATTAATTGATGTTGGATGTATGGTTGTTTATTTAATTTTGGATCGGTCCTATTAGTGTCCTATTACTTATTTGACATGCTATAAATTTTCAGTTAAAGTATTTCAAATAAACTAAGAATTTGGTTGAAATGATATATTCCTATGTCATTTAATTTTTGGTCGAAATGATATATATATATATATATATATATATATATATATATATCCATGTATTTAGAATTGAATTAACTGATAACTTGGCATAAGGTAGAAAATTATATATGGACACTAGATTAGTTAAATTAAATGGTTTAAAATCTTGAATTTGGATTTTGATTAAATGACATTGTTTAAAGGAAATAAATTGTGAATTCGTATGAATTGAATCATTTTCTAATTCAAGATTTGAAATATTGGAACCAAAATTTGGTAAAAGAAAATTTTCTAACGAATTAAGATTGAAATGTGAATTTATAATCAATATTTGATTATTTTGAAAATTGATTATATTTTAAGTTTGAACCTTAAATTGAATGTTGAAGTTTAATTTGATTTAGGTGATTTAAATCAGTAGATTTAAATTGGACATGAAATTGATATAAATTGAAATGGTTTAATATAAGTATTGAATTGAAATTTGAATCATTGAATTGAAGTGTTGAATCGCATTTGAAGTTAAAAATAAATGGTTCGGCATTTTGAAGTTATTTCGAATTGAAATTGGAATCTAGTTGATTTGACATTAAATCTGAATTGAGTCAATTGAATTGAAGTATTAAAAATTGAATTTTTTGATTTGAAATTAGACATGGGTCCAAATTGTTGGGATGGAAAGAAACAGTTTGATTTGATATTATATTAAAAATGAATTATTTTTGATATAAACTATTTAATATCTATTATTTTTAATATTCATATTATTTAGATTTTCCAAAACTATTTCACTATATAAAACATTTTCCATACTCATAACATTTTATATTAAACTGTTTTAAATCTCTAAATTGTATAAACTATTTTAAACTTTTTATAACTATTCAAACTATCTTCTAGAATTTCAAGTTGTGCAAAGTTGGAATGTTTATATTTAAATCATTGATTTAAATGCAAATGTGGTTAATGAAGTTATAACCTAAGTTTGAATTTGAAATGATATTTTCAAGTGAAATTGACATATTTTGAGTCAATATGGAATTTAGAAACTATGTGATATTTTTGGAGTGAATATGATATTTTGATATCAAATACAAATCGGTTTTTGAAATGTAAAAGAACCAACTGGTGTGAAAAATGATGTTAGGTTGTTAAAGAGATCAAGAGCTCTTATTGGCATACTCTCTGTCAATATTGAACCACTTTAACATCTATATACGCGGTGGATGACATCCACAATGTAGAGGTAGAATTTGAGGCGTATACTAGATTTAAAGAAAGAGAACGATGATGGATGACCCCAAGACTTGTGTCAATTTGAAAGGACAAAAACAGGAGTCATACCTGACCACTGAGGCTAGCTAACTCTAACGGACACACCTCTTCATATTACTATATTGATATTGGCTTGATCGGTGCCCTTTGATTTGATTTTTAGGGGTGTTGGACGTGGTAGGCCATTAGAGGTTACCACCAACTAGGAAATACAAAGCAGTAGTATCCTACCTTGGGAATCACCTCACATGCCTTTTTTTACTCTTTATCCTTATTCGTGACTATGATTTTTTTATGTTGTCTTATCATGGCGCCTCCCTGGCTACCGACATTACTGGAGAATAAAACAAACTGTAGGATAATGCTTAAAAATTTGTTAAAGGGGATCAATGTAAAGCCTTAGCGCTATTTTAATATTTTACATTATTGATAGAGCTACATACATAACGTGTTTTCTACATATATATAGTTTAATAGATCCTTAGGAGATGGAAATCCCGTAGCATCTTTTAAGTTATTGCACGCACGTTATACACTGAATAGGGGATGAAATCCTGTAAACATCTCTAAGGCTATTACACATATTTATTTGATGTTAATTTAACTTACATAAGAACTTTTAGTTCCGACTCGAATGTTTTGTCTTTTCATTACACTCAGGTCAGCTTGAGTATTTCAGTATTTAAAGACATTATTCTGGAGGATGAAGATCAAGTTTGGTATATCATATTATTAGTATTATTCCGCTACATCATTATTGGTATGTTGTTGTTGCACTTTGGTTATGTTGTAAAAAAATTTATAATCAAATGTATATTGTTAAACAGCTTCATGAACAATTTATTTGATTATTATATTTTGTCATCCCGCTTTGAGATTCTATTTTTTTTTCCTTCTCTTCTCTTATTTTCTTATGAAATACCATTGATAATCTACCCTTTTGAATGGTTTGAGCTAGACGTGTGTGGTTTATCATCGATTTAAACCGTCCAAAAAGGTGGATCGTCACAGTTGGCATCAGAGCTTTGGTTAGAGATACGTTAGCCTGCTTGGGGTTAAACTCATTAGAAATAGGGTTATTAATACCTTAGAATGAGTTTGGGAGTATATATATGAGAGATTTTATTTGTTAGTGTTATATAAAAATGTTTTGTATTGTGTTAATTTGTTCTCTTGGGTGTTTATGAATTCCTATTGGTACATAGGGCACTATGGCATCGATAGGGGTTTCTAAATACTTGAACAGGGTAGGCGGACACCATATTGTTTTTGAAATAAGTAAATAAAATAATTTTACCTAGTATTATATTTTATGTATATAAAATTTTATATATATATATATCATTTTTCATAAATTTATTTTGTTATTTTTGTTGTTTTAGTTGTTAGGAAATGATAATATTCAATTTTGTCATTTATTGTTTGGTTAGTCAAGGTCTTAAAACTATTGACTACTGTATTTATAGAAATGTAATTTATAAATATGGTATAAATTATGACTTACTAATAAAATGAATTTAAATGGAAACTTGAGAACTTAAATTCTAGTGTTTTGAAATTGGTTTTCAAAGTATTTGGAAAAATATGTATATTAGTATTATTTGGAAGTATTTTCGGATAGAAATCTTTTCAAAGACATTTGAAAGAATGTTTTAAGAAGAATTTCTGAAAGGAAACAAATTCCGTACTACAACTTCTATCGTTGGAAAATAATTTTGGTGAAGACTACGCTGCAACATCGATGTTCATTTTTGAGTGTCAAAGTGGAAAGACCACTGTAGTAGCTTTGCTACACATTTGTTTTGATAAACAAATTTTAATTTTATTTTCTTAAGTATGATTTTATATATATAAAGGATATGAATATATATATATTATTTCTAAATGATTAAAAATGAACCCGATATTTAGTTCTTAAGTTCATGTTATTTACTAATTTTTAGTTGTAGAAATAAAGTGAAATTTTAATAGTTGGGAACTTCCAAAATGAGAAATAAGAAATTAGATGCTAGTGTTTAATGAACTATAAGGAAATTAAAGATTTTTAACTTGTAAATTAAAAGATAATGAAAATTAAGAAGAAATAAATTACTGAACATTTTGTTAACTAAAATGAATAAGATAAATTTTTATAACGCTCAATTACATTCTAAAAGCATATATAGAACTTACCAGAATTGTTTAAAAATTAGTAATGTTAAATATGAATATGTAATAGAATATTATACAATTAAAAGCGTATTAATAGAAATGCTTCAAAATGAACATATGTTTAAAAATAAATGAAAAATTAAGAGTACAAGAAATGTTATAAAATAAGGTAATGTTTGAAATACTTAATGGTTAAATTGAATAGTAAAAAGTGAAGATTATTTAAGTAAATGATAATAAATTTAAGAAAATGTTGAAACGATCCATAAGTAGATGTAATACTAAATAATATGATATATTAAAAATTAATGTGAATCAAAGAATATGAAAAATTCAATATGAAATGTTTTATTAATGAATATTAATATTAAATGGAAATCAGTTATATATGTAAATAATAAATGTGAATTAAACTGCAATGAAATGTATATAATACTTTAATGGATTCATTTATGATTTTAAATATTGAATAGAAAGAAAAAAATTGTAAGTAATGAATGTAATTAATAAAAGGTAATCTTGTATGAATGAAATAAAATAAGTGAAAGGTGAATAATGCGTGAAAGAAACCGATAGAATAATACTTAAATTCTATGTTGTTTGGCTTATGAGAAGTTTGGGAAACGGTACTTCGAATTTTTTGAGATTATGAATAAGCTATTGAGTAATAACCAAAGGCTGTTGAGTGTAAGGCACACTTGGTAGTTTATTTATCACACTTATACGCTGAAAAGTTTCTGAACCTAGACAAACCATTAGTTTTGATTGCTATGGATGTCTGATGGATTCCTTGTTTGCATATCATGGTTGTACTGCTTTGTTCGCATATGATTATTATATATTTTTGGTTGCTTGTGCTATTAATTAAAATAACTAAAATGTTGTTCTTTTACATAATTCTAACTCTTTTGGATTATGTAAGTAAAATATAGGTTTGCGGAAGCAACAGCTAATGCTTTTGGATTCATAAATATACATTGTTTGCCCGACAAATATGTACGTTTTTGGATTTTGGTTTTGGAACGATATTTTATTATTTTTTCCCATGGTTTGCGATGTATATTTTTTAAATATGATATATATATATATATTATATTATTATTTTTCCAGACCTAACAGCGCAAAGAAGACTCTGTCAAAAAAATTCGTGAATTCGAGACTAAGAATTTTTTTGTAGAAGTTGAGTTATTTTCAAATTTTTATTAAATTTAAGTATGTAAATTTAATTGTTTATAAATTGATTATTTTGGATAAATTAATCAAACCTCTTGATTCTTTCTTGTTCCTTTTCAGGGATGAAAAGTTTTGAGTGGGGGAGATCGTAACAACCCATATTTTTTATAATTAAAAATATTAAATTTAGTATGATTTTTGGAATTTAATATTGTTAAAAAATTAAAATTTACAATTTATTAATTTAGAATATAATTTAATAATGTTGATAGGATGTAATTGACAACTGTTTAATGTAATTTCAATTAATGGTAATAATAAAGGTTAATAATGAATGGTATTCCAAGTTGAAAGATAATTATAGAGGTTAATTTGGATATAATGGTAGGTTAATAAGAAATAGATTAAATGCTATAGTAAGGATAGAAATAATATGTATATAATTGGAACTAGTTATTATACAATAGGAAATCATTTTTGGGTAAGTAATTTATAACCCTTGCTAGTAAACAATGAATTAATAGACTTGAATTACTAAGTTGTAACAATTGATTTAATATCACCATATTAATTAAATCAGTTGAAATTAATTTAGAAATTGATAAAATTAATGTAATGGAAATATTGCAATTATTATGGTAAAAGATATTAACTATTGAGTGATGAGTGCAATAAAGTAAAAACTTATACTGATGAATTTCATCAGGCGATGGTTGATTTAATAACGAGAATGTAAATCAAAATAATAGAATTTATTGAAATTTAAAATCTAATAAGCTGGAGTTTTATCACTGTTGTAATTTAACGTTGTAATCAATTCAATATTTAATTATTGGATTCAACATGGAAAATGTAATTTTAAAAGATAATTAATTTCTATGTAATCGAGAATGATGAAAATGGTTAACTATTAAATTTGAATTTAAAGATGATTAAATTGGTTTTAAATAATAATTCAATTAACATGTAAAATTAGCCTTTATAGGCGCTGTCTCAGATTTCGACGAAACGAGTTTCATTAAATTTGTAATAGTAAATTATTGTAGGATTTCAAGTTTCATAGCGACCAGACTTATCGTTTGATCGTTCGAGCTCGTACCGCGTAAAATTCAATTAATGGAATTTAAATAAATATAATTTGATTTTAAAAGCTAACTTCTATATGCAATTGCATTGGGGATTGAAAATTGTTCCATTGAATTTAAAAATATTGAAAATCTATATTTCGATATATGGGATGACATATTTTCGTTTCAGGGACGAAATGGGCTTTTCGGGTCCTTGTTATCACTGCGACCCATTCGATCTATTTCATCCATTCTTATCCATCTTTGTCTATATATAGGCTATTATAAAGCCTAGTAGACTTTTCTATTGTTTGTACATACAATTTCTATCTATCTATTCCTTCTCAATGGCAGACACCTCAAAACCTTAATTACAATTTCAAATCCAACTCCAAAATATAAACTCCTCAAACCCTATCATATAATAAATCATCGTCGAGCTCCCGACGAACGTAATATGCATTTGCAGTTCATTTTCACAATCGAGTATCGGTTTGGACAAAAATTGGTGAAATAGTTTCGGTCGTCCATCCTAGGGTTTGCAAATCGACGGTGGATCGTCCACCAATCGACGATCGGGAGGCACTGGTGCGTAGAGAAGGATGAGGCAACTTCATCAATGTGGTTGGTTTGTCGAGATCATCAGCCAATTTGTTAGAAATTGGTCGTGAATAGTTGCGGCGGTGGAGCTATGGGGAATGATCGGAGATGACGGCGAGCGTGGCATAGGAGCGGTTGGTCGTGGAAAGTTTGATGGGGAGTTTGATCTGGTCGAAGATGTTCGAAATTAGCACGGTTGCATGGTGAAGATGGCGGTTGTTCATGGTTCCGGTCGTCATGTGTGTGTTGATCCCGTGCCTAGGGTCAGAGAGGGATGGTATAAACTATTTCACCCCTTGTTTTATTTTACTAAAAATTTAATTTTCAAATCTTCTAATTAGCATAACTTTTGTATAAGAGCTCCAATTGACACGCGGTTTCTTCCGTTGGAATCGTATTGAAATTCCAGACAGCATGGATCTTGTTTGGTTGAATTTGGAGACTGTTTAAATTTTAGGCTTTACTCGATTTTTAATTGGCTATAAATCAAAGGTGGGTAATTTAACTCACTCACACAATACTAAATTTTCTTATGTTAGTTTAAATTGAATTTACTAAGTGATAAGGAATTTATTAGTTGCTCTTTGGTTGTTTAAACTGACATTTGAATTGAAATTGAATTTTATTTGAATTAAATTGACATTTAAATTAATATCTAAATTTAATTGCTTGTTAAGCATCGAAAATCGATAATTGGAAACTGTTGTGATATGTTGATTGATTTGGATGTTGATTCTTAATGTATGCCTATTAATTGAGCTGGATGTATAGTTGTTTATTTAATTTTGGATAAATCCCTGTTATTATCCTATTATTCGTTTGACATCCTATAAATTGTCAGTTAAATTATTTTGAATAAACTAAGAAGTGGTTTGAAATGATGAATACCTATGTCATTTAATTTTGGGTCGAAATGATACATGTCCATCTATGTAACTAGAATTGAATTAACCGATCATTTGGCCATAGGGTAGAAAATTATATACGTACACCGAATTGGTTAATTTAAACGGTTTAAAACGTTGAAGTGGGTTTTAATTAAATGACATTATTTTAAAGGAAATAAATTATGAATTTATATGGATTGAATTATTTTATAAATCAAGCTTTGAAATGTTGGAATCGAAATTTGGTACAATAATTATTCTAATGAATTAAAATTGAAATGTGATGTTATAATCAATTATGATTTTTATTTTGAAAATTGATCATATTTGAAGATTGAACCTTAAATTAAACGATGAAGTTTAATTTGATTTGGGTGATTTAAATTAGTAGATTTAGATTGGACATGAAATCGATATAAATTGGAATGGTTTAAAATAAGAAGTGAATTGAAATTTAAATCATTAAATTGAAGTGTTGAGCCGAATTAGAAGTTAAAAATGAATGGCTCGAAAATTGAAGTTATTTTGAATTGAAAATGGAATCCAGTTGATTTGACATTAAATCCAAATTGATTCAATTGAATTGAAAGAGTGAAAATTGAATTTGTTGATTTGAATTGGACATGGGTCCAGATTGTTGAAAGGGAAAGAAATAATTTGATTTGATATTATTTTAAAAATAAATTATTTTTGATATAAACAGTTTAAAATCTATTATTTTTAATATTCAAATTATTTAGATGTTCCAAAACTATTTCACTATATAAAATATTTTTAAAACTCAAACCATTTTATATTAAGCGGCTTTCAATCTCTAAACTATATAAACTATTCTAAACTATTTATAACTATTAAAAATATCTTCTAGAATTTCAAACTGTGAAAAGTTAGAATTTTTATATTTAAATCATTGATTCAAATGCGAATGTGGTTAAATGAAGTTATAACATAAGTTGGAATTTTAAATGCGAATGTGGTTAAATGAAGTTATAACATAAGTTATAACGTAAGTCAAATCAAATAAATTCCTTCCCATTCTCTATCCTTTCATGGTGTCCTCTCATGTTGTCCACGCTTCCTCTTCCATTCCCATCCCTATCTCCTTACCGTATGCCCTTGCCTTATCTGCTTCTCCATCCCTCCTTCTCCTGTCTCGTCTACCTCTCCTTCATATGTCCTTAACCCAGTCAGGCCGCCACTCCTCCCTCAATCCCCTGACCCATCGCTTCTATCTTCTTCAGTTCCTTCCCATCCTCTGTCCAGCCTTTCTTTCGCTCCTCTTTCCTCCATTGATTCTGACCCCTCATCCCTTCTTCCTGATCCTATTCCTGCCTTGTTCCTTTGTTTAAATGGTCCTCTATTTTTACTTGTAAACCCAGGAATGCTAGTGTTTACACTCCTGTACACTTTGACTTACAATACTATGGTGTTCCCCTTGAACCACCAATGGAAGTAGTTAACGAAGGAATCAAAGCATGGTCTGAGTGCTTGGTTGGATTTTTCTAGCAGGAACTGTCAACTTCATTGCAGTTAAAGCTCATTTGGAAAAAGTATGGAAACTAAAAGGGTCATATGAGATATTTTTTGACAAGCGATTTCAATTTCTCAAATGAGGAGGATAAGCTTAATATTCTTATGAAAGACCTTATCTTTATCAAAGGGAGGATGTTCATTGTTTCGAAATGGAACCCCTCCTTTGCATCAGCTCAAGCAACAGTTAAGTCTGTTCCAATATGAGTTCATTTTTATAGGATTCCAATAATTACATGGTCATTGTTGGGCATTAACTGGCTAGCATGTCATCTGGGACGATTAATATATTATGATGAAAATACTGAAAGAATGAAACGATTTGAGTATGCCCAGTGCTTAATTGAAATAACTCCTGATAAGGAATTGCCTGATTTTATTACTATGGGTTATGATTCCTGCCCTAATGTATTGATTGAATATGCTTGGAAATCTCAGATATACACTCACTGTAATGTGTTTGGTCATGCTTCTAATCAGTGTGAATTCAGTCAAGTAACAGAAAAGAATGAAGTTGCTGATAAGGAGAAAATTAATGATACTGTGGATGAAGTTGGTGATTCATGCAAAGTTAAAGACAAATAAAGTAATGGGAAAGTGTTGTTCTCTTTTAGGACAAGAAGGAAAGTGAGATCTATTCAGAAGGTATGGAGGAAGATTAAACCGGTTTCTGATGCTATTGCTGTGGTTGATATTACTAATGTTGTAGCAAGTGGTAAGGAGAATGAAATTCAGGGAGTTGTTGTAGACAGTGTGGAAGTGACAAGTGAAATTGAAAAGATAAAGGAAAGGAGACTAAATTGAATAATGGAATAGTGTTAAATGCCAATATGAATGCTCCTAATTGTTCTAATAGTGTACCTATGCATGACATGTAGCCTTCTTCTTTGCATGGCTCATATGATAAGGATACATCTGTTTTGGGTTTGGAAAATGTTTCTATTTCAACTTCAAACCCTTTTCCATCCTTCAACTAATGAACAATGATTCACTTCCAACAGAAAACTTACTCTCTTCCAATTCTCCTCAAATTGATGAATCTAAAGGGATTCCCAAATATACTTCAAGTGTCTCTCCTGTTGACTTGCACAACGATATGCACGTATCTCCATCCTCCCTTCCTTTTCAACCTTCACGTCTCCCTACCGTAGGTTCACCTTTGAAATCTCCTTATTCTTCAATTTCATTGACATCCCACTTATTCAATAATATTATTACATCTGATATAAATCCTTTTGCTTGTATGGAATCTGGCCCAAATCCTTTAACACTTAATTCGTCTAACTTGGAATCCTCGCCAAAATCAAAAAGAGGCAGGCCTAAGAAATTTTTTCCTTCCTCAAATGACAATGACAATGGAATCCAATATACCATAACTCAATCTACAATCCAAATGTCCAATTCTGATGATATTACTGGTTTACCCATTGGTGTCAGAACCAGAGCTTCCTTGTCTAAATCTCAATAATGATTGACAGGATAGGGTTTTGGAATATTATGGGTGCTAACTCCCAAGCCAAACAAATGGAAATTAGCAACTTTATAACTACCCATAATATTCATCTAATGGCAATTGTTGAGACAAAGCTGAATCATTCAACTACTAGTAAAGCAAAGTCTCTAATTAATCATAACTGGAGTTATATCCATAATCTGGCTCAAGCTCCTTTTCGTAGGATCCTGATTATGTGGAATCCATCCATATTTTCCATTAATCCTATATGTGTCCATAGACAGTACATTCATTCTCAAATCACTCATATCCCTTTTGCTACTGAATTCTTCTTAAAAGTGGTCTATGCTGAAAATTGTGTTTCTCATAGACAATTGTTTCTTCATAAACTTCCTGGTATTCACACCTCAAACTCTCCTTGGCTTTGTTTTGGGGGCTGGAATTGCATGCAACTGTCTACTGATGAAACTGGTGGTCCTCCACTCTCTTCTCTCTATACCAGGCCTTTAAATAATTCCATTTATAATGCCCATCTTCTCCCTATTGCATCCTTTGGATGTTTCTGTATGTGACGACCTGGAATTTTTAAGCAATTTAAATCGGAATATTAAATCGATTTTAAATATTCAAAATAATAATTTTAACTGGAATTACAAATATCGTTATTTGCTTGATAATTAAATAATAGAATTAGTTATTAAAAGTTGAGTAAATTGTTGAATCTCGAATTTTTAAACCCGTTGAATATAATTTGAAGGCTTGTAAAATTCATATTGATAGTCCTGAGGATAATAGAAGTTGTAAAATTAAAATTTATAGTGATGATAGTGAAGATAGTAAAAATGTTAAAATGGAATTTAAAAATAGTGGTTGGTTCAGTTTTAAAAATATATCATTTAAATTGAAAGTAAAAATGGTCTTCCGAGGCACAGTCTCGGAATTCGACGAAACCAGTTCCATTGGGCCCGTAATATTGAATTATTATCGGACTTCAAATTTCGGATTGATCGAGGTTAGTGTGTGAGTGCACGACATTTAAACGCGAAAATTATAAGTGATTATAGGCTAATGAAATTTGTTTTATTAATTAAGCTTCCTTTGCACGCTTCTTTCTCTTCAATCATTTCTTGCCTACTTTTACGTCAACACAACCTTATCTTAAGGAGAAAGAGAGCCGACAAACCTTATTTCTTCAGAACGAAGACAGTGTCAAAACAAAAAAAAATAAAAAAAAATAAAAATAAAAATTCTTAAGTATGGCCGAAGCCTTGTGCCTGCGAATCGAAACCCTCCCTCATTATCGAAATCGAAGTGCAGAAGAAAAAAAAAAGAAAAAAAAAAGGGCCGCTCGCACGCACAGCAAAGAAGGGGGGGATATGAAGGATCGGCGAGGCGACATCAGTGCTAGTAGAGCAACTCGCGATTCGTGTCGCGTTCGAATCCGGTGAAGACTAATCGCGATTTCGACTAGGTTGAAGCTCGCGCGCGCGCTCGTTCACCGGAGGATCTGGCAAAAGGGGGGGGACGATTTCACTCAAGTTTGGGATTCTCGCTCGCGTACACAATAGAGACGGAAGCGAGGTTTCTCGTGTTCGAAGAGGGGGCTGTGGCGAGTCGCGTAGGTCTTGCCGAGCATCGCGGTGATTAAGGGTAAGGTTAATTGATTCATTAGTAGGTGATAAGCTTAAGTTTGGGAATCAGTTGATTATTTTATTTAGAAAAAAAAATAAAAAAATAAACAGTGATTCATGTATGTGTACAGATTAGGGATTTCTTTTTCTGAAAGTAAAAGAAAAAAAAAAGGGCAATATTAATAATAAAATAAATATACATATGCACACTTTAAACTTAGTAGTTCATTTTTAAATGTGGGTTTAGGATGATTAGTTATTTTATAAAACTGATTTAATTATTTCAGTTAGTAAAGAAAATTTTTATTGATAAAGGAAAATTAGTTTAGGATTTAATTATTTGTCTAGAATTAAATCATTAGTTTAAGATAAATTTTATTAGCTGGGTTAAATTTATATAAAAAGGGTAATTAATTATTAGATTAATTCAAATATTAATAAATATCACCCAATGTTTATTCAAGGTCTAAATCAGTCGAGACTGGAGTGGATTGCAAATAATAGCAAAGGTGAGTTAATCTCACTCAGTTTAAAATTTTAAATTTAAAATGATTAAATTTAAATTAATTGTTTGAATGGTTGAATGAATTGAGGTGATAGAGTATGATTGGACTTGCTATATTATATTGCGCTAACGTCTGTGGATGCAGGGGAAAACAGGTAGGAGGGATCCAACTGGATCCCTCAATATTTATTTAAATTATTTAATACACCTGTTGTAATTATTTTATATTCTGTGATGAATATTGTTGATAATTGGAATATTGAATGCTATGATTCGACTGGATGAAATTGGGTATGATGAATTACCAAAACTATATAGATTGGATTTTGGTAAGATAATAAAAGATGTAAAATTGTAAGTAAAGTAATTAAAGGAAGTTGAATAAATTTCTAATGGATTAAAGAAAATAAAGTGAAATTTAAATTTCTAATAAATAAATCTTGGGTATGGGAAGGGGAATTTGAAATAACAGAAGTTAATGAAGTTAAGATCTTCAGTGATATTAATTAAAAAAACAAAACCTTTATTTAATATTTAAGATTTTATTTATTGAAAAGAATAAGAAAGAAATTGGGAAAAGCTGAAATTTGTATATTTCAGTTAAGAGTTTTGAAATCAAATGGAACATAATAACAATAATAATAAAGGGCATAATTAATGAATTTTGAAATAAATTGAGAAGTTAAAGAAACTTATTTCAAATAAAATAAATTGGAAATCAATTCGGGAAATTGATTTAAGTGCTTGAAGTTGGAATTCTCTCTGGATTGGCCAAGTACACATTTTTGAAGTAAATTTGTAAATATAAATTAAATGTTTTAAAGTTTTTTTTTTGAAGAAAGCAAGGTTTGTAAAATTTATTATTTCTAATAATTAAGTTCTAAAGCAAGTATTTTCTTTTAATATATTATAGCATTAATTAATTAAAAAGTGACTTAGTATTTTGTTTTTAAAAGTAAAAATATAGTTTTATATTTATTAAGTAACATTATGTTCAAATATTCATATAATTTGTATTTTTAACAAATTATTAAAGTAGTTTTAATTTAAATGTTTTAAAAGTATATATTTCAAAGTAAAATGTTTAAAATTTATTTTTAAAATCTAGTTTTGTACTTGGTGATCTCAGAGGAGATAGAAAATATTTGGGAAAGTTGATTCTGAAAAGAATGAGGGTTTTGAAACTGTTTTCAAAGGGTTGAAAATAGAAATATATCTTGTGAAGATATTTGGAAGATAATAAGTAATTTGGAAAATTATTTATTGTTTGATGGATGTTTGTGAATAGAAATTGATAGTTAAATAACCGACTATCAATATTGGACCAATGCGTTGATCGTTTCGAAGAGACCGGGATCGAGATTAATTTCTCGAAAACCACTTCGATCCGGTTTGTACGTTTCGTGCGAAAAACGTGTACGGAGTCGAAGATGGAGCAGTGAAGTGCAAGGGCTAGTCGCTACTAATCCTGAGGATATTTCCAAAATGGATGTAGTAGGAGTAGTGCCTTCGGTTCCGTTCGAACCCGGGACGGACTTGTATGGATGAATGCTTGCGAAACATCGTCAGGTGGACGATGGGCATTCTAAGTGAAAACGTTCTAAAAGGTAACGCTAAGCCTCAAGCCTCATCAAATGGGAATGACTGAAAATCAGGGGATATGCAGCAAGGTTAGGTGGGTCATGCCCAAGCAGGACAAGATAATTCCCCTGTCTAGATGTCCCTTATATATTTCGGCTTAGTGGGTGGTTGGTCGCGCCAACCACGGGGTTTATCTTGTTCGGGACTGTTCAGTAAGGAATGGTTTCGGCCTTGTGTTGCAGGGGATGAAGGGAGTAGTCCTCGGTACGGTGATCTAGGCCCCGTACTGTGACAGGTGGTACCCCAGTGCCTAGTCATTGTTGGAAATCCATTTTCCCTACGAGCCTTGTACGAGTTTTGTTTGTATTACCCACTCTGTGGCTAGTAGCTAGAATTTAATCATGTAACAATTTCGGCTATTTTATAAGTATTTGTATATAGACCCTATTATAATATCAGAGGATTTCGATAAAAATTGTTTAGCTATCGTAAGGTAAAAACCCGACATGTTTATTTGTGGCGTGGTCTTACGAGATGCTTTTGTTTTCAAAGGATTTTGAAACTTTAGTAATCAATTGGGTGTGATTTTCTCACGCTGGTATTCCAGACTGACTCGGGTGTTATTTAATTATAATGCTCGGGTCAGACCGAGTATTATAGGTTACAGAATATGATGCTGTGGAGCTCAGGAGACGAGCAGGATGACGACACGTATTCTCGTACTTATTTATATATATATTCCGCTGTTTGAGTTGTTGTGTACTCAATGTATGTTATTGATGTGAGCTGTGACTGATGTACTCTGATGATGTAATATATGTAAACAGAAATATTTGATATTGAGTAAAGATTATATATTATCTATTATATTTTATTCCGCTGCGATGGTTAGATTCTGATGTTGATTTTGTTTTCTCTTCTTCTACCTCTTTTCTTTAACCCAAATGGTTCGTAATTCTGTGCAACTTGAGTTGATTGTTGTAGAATAGTGTTAACTCAAGGGGTACGGATTTGCGGTTTGTTACAGTTGGTATCAGAGCTTAGGTTGGTGATAACCTTGGCTCTGGTGGGAATTACTCATAAATTAGAGTCTGTAGTACTCTATAATGAGTTGGAGCGTATTAATAGATATGAGTGCGTACTTGTTAGTGAATATGAAATTGTTTTTATATTGTGTTGATTTATCGGTTGAGTGTTTATGGATTCTGGTCGATGTATGGGACGCCATGTCATCGATAGGGATTTCTAAACTCTTGAACAAGATAAACCGACACAGTATTGTTTTAACTAGGGTAAATGAAATAATTTTACCCAAATTTATTTTATGTATATAAAAGAAAATGATTTTTCTTAATTATTATAGCTATACATGGATGTTTGGATGATAGAAGTGATAAATATTAAATTATTATCATTGTAGATGATTGAATAAAGTTTGAAATAATAATTAAAATTTAGAAATAAATTAACATGATAGGTGAAATTTATGAATGTGATTCATAATGGAATAAGGAATTGAATTCAAAAAAAAAAATAAAAAAAAAATAAAAAAAAAATAAAATATTGAATGGATTTTAGAAAGAGAATAAAAGCATTGAACTCTTTTGGTCGCTAGAAAATAATTTCGGTGATGACTGCAGCATCATCGATGTTCATTTTCGAGTTTCCAGAAGTGATATTGCTACCAAATTGTTTTGAATTGAAAATTGTTTGTAAAACTGGTTGAGTTTTGAAATTCAAAGGGATAAATTGAATTTATCAAACGAATTTTGGATATAGAAGGTTTTAAAAGGAATTTTGAAATATTGAAAAGTTGTTTAAACTTTGGAATTTGTCGAAAAACAAAATTTCAACGGTGTAAGTGAAACTGAGAACTGGAATTTAAAATTGAATTGTGTGGAGTTATGTGGAATGGGAAAATTAGTCAGGAAGACTAATGATAATAAATGTTTGAAAATAAAAGTTATTGGTTAAATAATAAATTGGTGAATGAATGAATGATCAAATAATGTACTTATTAAGAGAAGTTGATATTAATAAGAGAGATTGGAAATTTTTAATTCAGCAAATAAAATTTAACTTAAGTGAATGAAATGAAGGAAATATAAGCTTTGAATAATGAAATTTAAATTTAAAGGGTAAATGAAATTAACCTGGATTGGGAATAAAATTTTAACTGAATTAAAATAAAATTGAATTAGAATAAAAATTCAGCTAAATTATTGAATGGAATTAAATTCTTACCTGGATAAATGAAAAATAAATTGGATAAGACATGAGAATTTAAATAAATAAACCAGAATAACTTATAAGAGAATTAAAAATCCATAAAAATAAAATATGCTTGGGCTATGAATAAATAGAAGGCTTGAGTTAAAAATAAAAGATGAATATATTCAAGCCTAGATTGAGTATGATTGTATGAAATATAAGTTGTGACTTATAAAATTTAAAATGGAATGCAAAGCCCAAATTTAATATTTTGATGAATTGGAAAATGAAAAGAAAATTCAAACTTGAATTATAAAGTGATATTTGGAATAAAAATTCAAGTGTTGGATTATAAATAAGGGAAGAACTAATCAGATAATAAATTAGTTAATGAAATTGAATTGTGAGTTTATGATAAAATTTGGAAATAAACTCAAGATTTAAATTAAAATGGATTCAAATCGTTGATGAAGTGGAAGTAATTGTAAATGAAATTGCAATGTAAGTTAATAAAATTGAATGGTAATTTAAAAGTGAATGGTAATTTGAAAATGAATAGTGGATTCAAAACTTGAGTTATAGATTATAACTTAGCTTGAAGTGTTAATAAAGTAAATATAATTTGAAAGTATAGAAAAAAAAAAGATGGAAATGGATTTGTGATAAATTAAATGAGTTGAATCTGGGAAGTTAAATTCTATAATAACTAACCGAAGGAAATTGTAAATTTAAAATGAGATTTAAATGAGATGGAATCAAGTTGGATAAAAGAGAAAAATATTTATTTGTGAAATGGAAATAAGCTTAAGTATAAATTTGAATAAATTGAAGTAAATTGACTTAAGCAGAATAAATCGAAGAGAGTTGAATTTAATTCAACTTAAACCAAGTTTAAATAAATTTGGATTGAATTTGAATCTAGTAAAGATAAATTTGGATTGAAATAGAACTTGGTGGGTTGAAATAATATTTAAGGTAAGGAACATTCATAATTGATTGAGTGGATAAGTTAATTATATTGAATAAATAAATGATGGAATAAATAAGTATCATATGAAATGTGGTTTTAAATAAGTTGAGAAATAATTATTGAGTGGGATAGCTTGGAGTGTCTTCGAGCTAAATAAAATAGTTTGGAATAAACAAATAAGGAATGAGATGCAAAGAAAATGAATGGATTGCAAATAAAATTTAAATGGAATGTGTCGAGCTAAATAAATGGTGGTGAATGGATTAAAATTTAATTGCAATGAAACTGAGAATATATGTTTGGTGAATAAATTTAAAGTGGAATAGAATTAAGAATAAAATTGAGTGAAATCCATTTAAATTGGTTATAAACATAAATATCTATTTATTCACATAGATATCATCAATCTGCATAGAATAAATTGGCTATTGACGTAAATGAAAGTAATTAAAATTCTATGAGTTGATGGGAATTAAATAAATTGATTTTGGGATCAATTGCTAAGAATATGAGTTTGTTTGGGATTATAGATGGATTGAAGTTAGTAAGTGAATTGCACATCACTTAAATTGAATGCAATGGTAAGGAAAGCGAGTGAAACAAATTGAATTGGTGATTGACGCCTTATTAATCATTTGTAAGTTTGTTGGGTATGTATGGCTTATGAAATTCATGTGTTAGCTATATTAAAACAATTGAAATTCTAGTGAATTGCATATATTTCATACTTACAAGTTTAAACTAATTAAGTACAGGTACCCGGGAGCCGTGTGGCTGGATTTTGGTTGTGCTGTTTGCTAAAATAAATAAGCTGCTTGCTTAAAATGCTAAATAAGGTACGCCTACGCAATTAAAATAGGAAATATGAACTGTTTTGGTTTTTCCGACCGTGTGGGTCGATGTATATATATTTATCTCTTTTGTCAAATTGCAAAAGCTCCTCCGTACAAAGGGGACTCTGCCAAAATTTTTCAGAAATTTTGGGAGTTAGAAATTTTTTTGGAAATTTTGGAAAATTTTGTTAACGACGACGATTTCAAACTAGGAATTGAAATGAGTTGGTGAATGAAACTAATTAAAATTATGACATGAATTAGTATGAATGAAAGGTAAAATTTAAGACTTAGAGGTGAGAATAAATTGAATTCGTATGAAATTAAAAGAATCAAGTTGAATAGAAATAGATATAAACTAAAGTGGAAGACGGAAATGAATATAAGAAACATATAGAATGCTTATGTTAACTTAAGTAAGGAAAGGTAAATTCTTAATTGGAAATTGAATATTGCAAATATATATTCTAAGTTGATATTTGGATGAATAGTGACAATTGGTAAGAAAGTTGATAAAATATTTTGGAATATTGTGATTGGATATTAGCGCTAAGCAGAATATGCAGGTATTATAAAAGGGAAAAGAAATTGGATTTGATTTCAAGAGATAAATTTGAATTTCCCGACAAAAAGGTATGTATTTAAATTTGGTATGAAATTTGATTGGGATTTGGATTTGGATTGAGCCACTTGGCCTTTTTGTTTTCTTTTTGGATTTGGGAGGCCGTAGAGCCATTTTGTAGTTGTACCGAGCTAGCCGCGCAAAGAAAACGCTGGCAAAATTTTTCGGGAATTTAGGGTGTTAGAAAAATTTTGAGAAAATTTTGATAATTCAAAATTTGGTTTTAAATTGAAACTTGAATGGTTAAACGAATGGTATGGTTTGGAACTAGGGAAAGGTTGGACGTTGATAAGAATAATAATGGATCTTTTATAACAGATAGTTGGTAAGTTGTTGAATTGTTAGAAACTGTTTGGTTTTGGGAAAAGTAATGGGTTTTGGACCATTCTTCCTAATTAGTAATTTCGGGGACGAAATTCTTTTAAGGGGGGAGGAATGTGACGACCTGGAATTTTTAAGCAATTTAAATCGGAATATTAAATCGATTTTAAATATTCAAAATAATAATTTTAACTGGAATTACAAATATCGTTATTTGCTTGATAATTAAATAATAGAATTAGTTATTAAAAGTTGAGTAAATTGTTGAATCTCGAATTTTTAAACCCGTTGAATATAATTTGAAGGCTTGTAAAATTCATATTGATAGTCCTGAGGATAATAGAAGTTGTAAAATTAAAATTTATAGTGATGATAGTGAAGATAGTAAAAATGTTAAAATGGAATTTAAAAATAGTGGTTGGTTCAGTTTTAAAAATATATCGTTTAAATTGAAAGTAAAAATGGTCTTTCGAGGCACAGTCTCGGAATTCGACGAAACCAGTTCCATTGGCCCGTAATATTGAATTATTATCGGACTTCAAATTTCGGATTGATCGAGGTTAGTGTGTGAGTGCACGACATTTAAACGCGAAAATTATAAGTGATTATAGGCTAATGAAATTTGTTTTATTAATTAAGCTTCCTTTGCACGCTTCTTTCTCTTCAATCATTTCTTGCCTACTTTTACGTCAACACAACCTTATCTTAAGGAGAAAGAGAGCCGACAAACCTTATTTCTTCAGAACGAAGACAGTGTCAAAACAAAAAAAAATAAAAAAAATAAAAAATAAAAATTCTTAAGTATGGCCGAAGCCTTGTGCCTGCGAATCGAAACCCTCCCTCATTATCGAAATCGAAGTGCAGAAGAAAAAAAAAAGAAAAAAAAAAGGGCCGCTCGCACGCACAGCAAAGAAGGGGGGGATATGAAGGATCGGCGAGGCGACATCAGTGCTAGTAGAGCAACTCGCGATTCGTGTCGCGTTCGAATCCGGTGAAGACTAATCGCGATTTCGACTAGGTTGAAGCTCGCGCGCGCGCTCGTTCACCGGAGGATCTGGCAAAAGGGGGGGGGACGATTTCACTCAAGTTTGGGATTCTCGCGCGCGTACACAATAGAGACGGAAGCGAGGTTTCTCGTGTTCGAAGAGGGGGCTGTGGCGAGTCGCGTAGGTCTTGCCGAGCATCGCGGTGATTAAGGGTAAGGTTAATTGATTCATTAGTAGGTGATAAGCTTAAGTTTGGGAATCAGTTGATTATTTTATTTAGAAAAAAAATAAAAAAATAAACAGTGATTCATGTATGTGTACAGATTAGGGATTTCTTTTTCTGAAAGTAAAAGAAAAAAAAAGGGCAATATTAATAATAAAATAAATATACATATGCACACTTTAAACTTAGTAGTTCATTTTTAAATGTGGGTTTAGGATGATTAGTTATTTTATAAAACTGATTTAATTATTTCAGTTAGTAAAGAAAATTTTTATTGATAAAGGAAAATTAGTTTAGGATTTAATTATTTGTCTAGAATTAAATCATTAGTTTAAGATAAATTTTATTAGCTGGGTTAAATTTATATAAAAAGGGTAATTAATTATTAGATTAATTCAAATATTAATAAATATCACCCAATGTTTATTCAAGGTCTAAATCAGTCGAGACTGGAGTGGATTGCAAATAATAGCAAAGGTGAGTTAATCTCACTCAGTTTAAAATTTTAAATTTAAAATGATTAAATTTAAATTAATTGTTTGAATGGTTGAATGAATTGAGGTGATAGAGTATGATTGGACTTGCTATATTATATTGCGCTAACGTCTGTGGATGCAGGGGAAAACAGGTTGGAGGGATCCAACTGGATCCCTCAATATTTATTTAAATTATTTAATACACCTGTTGTAATTATTTTATATTCTGTGATGAATATTGTTGATAATTGGAATATTGAATGCTATGATTCGACTGGATGAAATTGGGTATGATGAATTACCAAAACTATATAGATTGGATTTTGGTAAGATAATAAAAGATGTAAAATTGTAAGTAAAGTAATTAAAGGAAGTTGAATAAATTTCTAATGGATTAAAGAAAATAAAGTGAAATTTAAATTTCTAATAAATAAATCTTGGGTATGGGAAGGGGAATTTGAAATAACAGAAGTTAATGAAGTTAAGATCTTCAGTGATATTAATTAAAAGAACAAAACCTTTATTTAATATTTAAGATTTTATTTATTGAAAAGAATAAGAAAGAAATTGGGAAAAGCTGAAATTTGTATATTTCAGTTAAGAGTTTTGAAATCAAATGGAACATAATAACAATAATAATAAAGGGCATAATTAATGAATTTTGAAATAAATTGAGAAGTTAAAGAAACTTATTTCAAATAAAATAAATTGGAAATCAATTCGGGAAATTGATTTAAGTGCTTGAAGTTGGAATTCTCTCTGGATTGGCCAAGTACACGTTTTTGAAGTAAATTTGTAAATATAAATTAAATGTTTTAAAGTTTTTTTTTTTTTGAAGAAAGCAAGGTTTGTAAAATTTATTATTTCTAATAATTAAGTTCTAAAGCAAGTATTTTCTTTTAATATATTATAGCATTAATTAATTAAAAAGTGACTTAGTATTTTGTTTTTAAAAGTAAAAATATAGTTTTATATTTATTAAGTAACATTATGTTCAAATATTCATATAATTTATATTTTTAACAAATTATTAAAGTAGTTTTAATTTAAATGTTTTAAAAGTATATATTTCAAAGTAAAATGTTTAAAATTTATTTTTAAAATCTAGTTTTGTACTTGGTGATCTCAGAGGAGATAGAAAATATTTGGGAAAGTTGATTCTGAAAAGAATGAGGGTTTTGAAACTATTTTCAAAGGGTTGAAAATAGAAATATATCTTGTGAAGATATTTGGAAGATAATAAGTAATTTGGAAAATTATTTATTGTTTGATGGATGTTTGTGAATAGAAATTGATAGTTAAATAACCGACTATCAATATTGGACCAATGCGTTGATCGTTTCGAAGAGACCGGGATCGAGATTAATTTCTCGAAAACCACTTCGATCCGGTTTGTACGTTTCGTGCGAAAAACGTGTACGGAGTCGAAGATGGAGCAGTGAAGTGCAAGGGCTAGTCGCTACTAATCCTGAGGATATTTCCAAAATGGATGTAGTAGGAGTAGTGCCTTCGGTTCCGTTCGAACCCGGGACGGACTTGTATGGATGAATGCTTGCGAAACATCGTCGGGTGGACGATGGGCATTCTAAGTGAAAACGTTCTAAAAGGTAACGCTAAGCCTCAAGCCTCATCAAATGGGAATGACTGAAAATCAGGGGATATGCAGCAAGGTTAGGTGGGTCATGCCCAAGCAGGACAAGATAATTCCCCTGTCTAGATGTCCCTTATATATTTCGGCTTAGTGGGTGGTTGGTCGCGCCAACCACGGGGTTTATCTTGTTCGGGACTGTTCAGTAAGGAATGGTTCCGGCCTTGTGTTGCAGGGGATGAAGGGAGTAGTCCTCGGTACGGTGATCTAGGCCCCGTACTGTGACAGGTGGTACCCCAGTGCCTAGTCATTGTTGGAAATCCATTTTCCCTACGAGCCTTGTACGAGTTTTGTTTGTATTACCCACTCTGTGGCTAGTAGCTGGAATTTAATCATGTAACAATTTCGGCTATTTTATAAGTATTTGTATATAGACCCTATTATAATATCAGAGGATTTCGATAAAAATTGTTTAGCTATCGTAAGGTAAAAACCCGACATGTTTATTTGTGGCGTGGTCTTACGAGATGCTTTTGTTTTCAAAGGATTTTGAAACTTTAGTAATCAATTGGGTGTGATTTTCTCACGCTGGTATTCCAGACTGACTCGGGTGTTATTTAATTATAATGCTTGGGTCAGACCGAGTATTATAGGTTACAGAATATGATGCTGTGGAGCTCAGGAGACGAGCAGGATGACGACACGTATTCTCGTACTTATTTATATATATATTCCGCTGTTTGAGTTGTTGTGTACTCAATGTATGTTATTGATGTGAGCTGTGACTGATGTACTCTGATGATGTAATATATGTAAACAGAAATATTTGATATTGAGTAAAGATTATATATTATCTATTATATTTTATTCCGCTGCGATGGTTAGATTCTGATGTTGATTTTGTTTTCTCTTCTTCTACCTCTTTTCTTTAACCCAAATGGTTCGTAATTCTGTGCAACTTGAGTTGATTGTTGTAGAATAGTGTTAACTCAAGGGGTACGGATTTGCGGTTTGTTACACTGTACTTGGAATAACTCTAGCAGATCTGGTAACAAAACTCTTTGTATACTGGATAGATCTTATCAAAATTTTGCCTCTGTGTTGAAATGGCCTAAGCTAAATACCTTGATCCCCCCTCCATCTTTATCTGATCATTCTCCTTTGATTATGGACTGGGGCGTAGCCACTGAGAGAAGACACTCCTCATTTTCATTCTTTAATAATTGGACTGATAATCCTGACTTTTTAAGTATTTTTGCCAACTGCTGGAATATGCATGTTTTCGGTAATCCTATGTTCATTTTGCATACTAAGCTTAGGCATTTGAAGAACAAGTTGAGGAGCTGGGCTAAGGCAAATTATGGGAGTGGGAGTAGCATCTCTTCATCGATTAGAGATAATTATTTGCAGGTGCAGAGGAATATCCTGATCCTAATAATGATTTGCTTAAGGAACAGCAAATAAATCTCAGGCTTAGCTTATCTAATGCTCTTGAGGAGGAGATCAACATGGCAAAGAAGAAGGCCAAACTAAAATGGCAAATCCATGGGGACAAGAATTCAGCAATCTTTCATAATCCCCTAAAGATAAAACACGCTTCGTATACTATCAGTAATATTAATGATATGAGTGGAAATTCTTTTAATACTAATGATTCTATTCAGGAAGCTTTTCTGGCCTACTATAAGATCCTGCTTGCCAACCATAACATGCTTGATATTTCTCTCTTCCTATCATATCTAACAGTAATAAGGAACTTCTGATTAGGGAAATTTCTCCTGATGAAATTAAAGATACCATTTTCAATATGAAGGGATTTAGCAGTCCTGCACCTGATGGTTATAATGCCCATTTTTTCAAAGTCACCTGGGAAATTATTAGGCATGATGTGACTAAGGCCATCCTTAATTTCTTCAAACTCAATAAGCTATTAGCTGGAATTAATGCCACGAGTCTTACTCTGGTTCCTAAGACTCAGCAACCTTCTTCTGTTACCCAATTTAGACCCATTGCATGTTGCAATGTTATGTACAAAATCATCTCTAAAATTATGGCCGCTAGGATGAAGCATGTGTTAGCTACCACCATTTCTCATAACCAAAGTGATTTCCTTCCTCATAGAGACATACTGATAATATTCTTCTGTCCATTGAGCTATTGAGAGGCTATAACAAGTTTAATGTCTCTCCCAGGTGTGTGATGAAATTAGATGTTCAAGAGGCTTATGACACTATTAGTTGGAAATCAATCATATATATTCTTTATAGAATGAACTTCCCTACCCCTTTTTTGGCTTGGATATTCACATGTATCTCTATAGTTAAATTTTCTATTAGACAAAATGGTGGTACCTTTGGTTATTTCTATGCCACTCATGGCATTAGGCAAGGGGACCTTATTTCTCCATACCTTTTTGTGTGCAGCATGGAATTATTTACTGGCCTTATCAATAATGCTATGGCTCTTAAGCTTATTGACTTTCATTCACTTTGTAAGAGCCTGAATATTTCTTCTCTTCTTTTTGCTCGTGATTTAATATTGTTCATTAAACCTAATGATAAGTCAATAAATGGTGTTATGAATGTTCTGACTAGATTTAAACTGTTAACTGGATTGGATATAATAGATGCAAATCCAAGATTAAAATTATTGGTTTAGATGATAATCAAAAGAGTGTTATTACTGCTTTATCTGGATTATCTCCCTTTGATGATAACGAGACTTATCTTGGTATGCCTGTCTGCTCTTCCAAAATCAGAACTAATCAATATCTACAGTTGTTTGAAAGAATCACTACTAGATTATCTTCCTTGTCAGACTCCTTCTTATCTATGGCTGGTAGGTTAGTTGTTGTTAAACCCATTGCTTCTTCCATGTGCTTATACTATGCAAGAATCTATATTTTTCCTGACAAGCTCTTATCCATGATTAATTCCGCTTTAAATCATTTTTATTGGCACGGCAATCCTTTTTCTAAGAAACTGATTCCCATTGCCTTCAGTTCTGTTTGTTGTCCTTTCAATACTGGTGGTCTTGGCATTTTGGACATCAATGAATGGAATAAGGCAGCTCTTTCTACTAGAATTGACAAACTGATGAATAATATAAATAACCTCTGGGCTTCTTGGACTAGAATTAATTTAATCAAGAATATGCATTTCTGGACTATGGATATCCCTATGGATTGTAGCTAGGTTTGGAGAAATATTCTTAGATGCATGTCTACTTTTCTCCCCATTTTTTCAGATATGTATTAAGGATGATGATACACCCTTATGGTTTGTACCTTGTCTGCTCATGGCTGCATTCTTGCGAATGTGATTAATTTTAATTTGAGGGTCTAGTCTGGGATCAATGATAAAGCTAAGTTAGCTCATTCTGGTCTGATAGTTATATTAATATTCCTTTCTCTAGCTCTTATGCTATCAGGCAAGTGTGGTCTAATATTCACAACAATGTTTACTTAAAGGATAATGTTCATGATTTATGGGCTGGGAAGAATCACTCAATTGCTACTGTTTATAAGTACATTACCAAGGCTTGTCCTCTATCCTGCTTCCCTTGGCACTCTAGAATTTGAAAGAGCAGTTCACTCCCTAAAGAAAATATCATGTTGTGGAAGGTGATAAGGAATGATATTCAGACACTTGATAAGCTTAGGGCTAGAAATCTGGTTATATCTGCTACATGTATATTGTGTTGCAATGAGGATGAGAGTATTTGTCACCTATTTTTTAACTATCCTTACTCTTTTTTCATCTAGAAAAGAGTTTTGAGGTCTCTTACCCTGCATAATCCTAGTGTGAACTCATCTATTGAATGGTATAACATCTTCAAAGCTACTAGATGGAAGTCTAGTAAAAGTGATTTATTATTAAAGCTTCTCAAGAAGTTTGTGGATTTTGTTTGGATGGAAAGGAACAATAGGGTGTTGTATGGCACTTCTACCCCTAAACACAATTTGTTCCTCTCTATTGCTAAACATTTTAGTGCCTCTTGATGGTATTGCGATGCTGCTAATTTTTGGTGGTTTACTTGGGGTCTTTGTGGTGCTGCTTCGGGTCTTGCGTGATGTCTGAGGTGGGATGCTTCGAGTCCTTTTATTCGGCGTGTTAATGGTTGTGGTTGGCTATTTTGGGTCCTGCTTCGTGCTTTCTGCATGTTCCTTGGTGGCTTTCTTGAGTTGCTTGTGGTTATTGTTTGTTACTATGTTTATTTGCTTATTTTTGTCTCTTCTTTTCTGTATTTCTATATTCTTCTTATTTATACTTGTATAATTTTGCATGGTATAAATATAAGGTAGGGGTCCTTTTAACCCCGATGGTTTTGCCAAAAAAAAGTTGGAATTTGAAATGATATTTTCAAGTGAAATTGACATATTTTGAGTCAATATGGTATTTTGAAATGAAGTGATAGTTTTGAAGTGAATACGATATTTTGATATCAAATACGAATCAGTTTTTGAAGTATAAATGAACCAACTAGTGTGAAAAATAACGTTTGGTTGTTTAAGTGACCGGAACCTCTTATTAGCATACTCTCTTCAATATTGGAACCACTTTAACAACCGTGTATGCGGTGGATGATATCCACAATGCAGTGGTTGAATTGGAGGCGTTTGCCGGATTTTAAGAAAGAGAACAATGATGGATGATCCTGACACTTGTGTCAATTTGAAATGACTAAAACAGGAGCCATACTTGACCAATGAGGCTAGCTACCTCTAGCGGACACACTTTTTCGTATTATTATATTGATGTTGGCTTGATCGGTGCACCTTGATTTGATTTTTAGGGGTGTTTGGACGTGGTGGGCCGTTAGGGGTTACCACCCGTCAGGAAACGCAAAACGGTAGTATCCTACGTTGGACGTTGCCTCACGTGCCTTGTGATGTGCATGTAAATATGTATATTTTTACCATCATGTTTAATCTAATTAAATTAAATAACTGATTATATCAGGTGTTTTAACACGTTTAAACAAAAATTCAAATTATTTTCAAATTGTCGTGTATTCATCTTCGCATAGGGGCAAAATGGTCATTTTGTGCATATATTAATTTATGAAAATTTACTTGAAAATTTCTATATTATTTTGTAGCTTCAAATAGAAGATGGTTTTATGTAAAATATGGATGCATAAAAGAATACAAAGGAATGAACATGGAAATAATTCAAACTCGTGATCATGGAGGACCGCACATACCCACCTACCTTAATGTACAATAGAAGCTAATACATATGCTAATGACCATTAAAGTTACATTCACACTTAATGGATGATTAGTTGAAGTTAATGATAAGTTGATGGCCACACTTCCTAGTGGGATAGTTTGGGTAATCCCAAAAAATATGGCTTATGGTTTCTAACTTGTATAAATACCCCTTATGTTTCATATAACCCCTCTTCTCTTAGCTCATTAGTTTAGAAAAAATAAAACAAAGCTCTCTTTCTTTTCATGACTACTTAGCCATTTCTTTTATGTAATTCTTCTTTTATGCAATTTTAAATACATATTTTTTTCTTCTCTTGTTTATTTCTTTTCATGTTAGTAGTGTAGATTTATTTTTCATGCAAGTAGAATAGCTTTCATTTTCTTTTAATTAGCTCTCTATTTATTTGCTCTCTTTTTCCTCTTCTTTTAATTCATGTTGCAATCTACATTTGTTTATATGATAACAAATATGAGAGGCTAAACCCTTTTAATATAGGGGTAATGAAGCTCTTTAGTATGTAGATTCAACATTTTGATCATTTATGATCTCTTTTGTGCTTAAATGAAATGTTTTAAGTGGTTATAATTTTGTTGTTTTAAGTTTGAATTTGATAGTCCATGTTGTTGGCAACAAATAGACTATGCTTAAACAATCACTAGCAAAAATTACATTTTCATCTATATATGATTATGGTAATGAAGCGGATGTTGAAATCAAAATTTGATGTTTATATTTCCAATCAATAGTTAATAGGCCATGCGTAAAATAAATTTTATTTTCATGTTCATTGTCATTTTTCATGAGAGTTAAATAGTAGATTAACGATTTGTTATAGTTTGATGGTTTATATTAGGCTAATTATTAGCACAGATATGTCATACTTATGTTAAGCACATCAACTATTTCATTAATGACCAAAAGAGATATCGTAGATTCATTTTGTTGATTTATGTGATCTAGAGAGTGGAAATTACTTTTAAATTGTCATCACACTCTCATATTTTTATCAGTTTCTTTTTGTCATTTTTCTACATTTTTAGTTTAACACTCTCAAATCATTGGTTTATTTTAATTGAATAGAAATTTAAAATCTAACAATTCCCTACGGATTGACCCTTACTCACCATATACTAACATTTGTACGCCATGCACTTACGGATATTTTTATCATAAATTCGTTCGGCGGATTTCTAAACCAATAGGAAAACCGTCGTCAAACAAGTTTTTGGAGCCGTTACGGTGGAGTTTTCTTTGATTTAATTTTCTATTCTTCGAATTATTTTTGTTTGTTAATTTGCATTAAAAAAATTGCATGGTTGTTGTGTGATTTGTGGTTTGCATTTTGCCTATGTGTTTGTTGCTGTTTTCTAATTGTTTTGTTCATTTGCATTTCATATTAAAAAAAAGAACATACACAATTTCAAATACAGGTAATTAGGCACAAGGAAGAAGTTGCAAAAAAATTTAGTCTCAGGGACAACAAGTTTGTTTTTTAGTTTGAAGGACACTTTTTAGTGTAAACTGAAAATGATAGTTACAACTATCATTCTGTGGATTACACTAAAAAGTGTCCTTCAACCTAAAAAACAAACTTCTTGTCTCTGAGACTAAATTTTTCTCTAATTTTTTTCTTGAGCCTAAAAACCCCTTTCAAATAAAACTAGTTTATTGCATTAACACTTTTACATTTACATTTCATTTTCATTTTCTTCTTTTACATTTACGGGAAAAAAAAAAACTATGCACGTCTTTGTGCACACAGCCTTCACACACTGTCACTGATACCATTTACAACTTCCACCTGATGTCAGTTACAACTTCCACCTTAAACACTTCTTCCACATACACCAGGCCAAAAGCAACTCTCTACCCATCACAATAACACTACATACGACAACTTCATAAACTCACTGCCACCATCATTGAAAACTACATCACCTCCTCTTGACTATTGCTTAGCCACACATTGTTCATCAACAGCCAACCATACTTGACATTAAACTGTGTACCCGCTAAAACTCTCAACTAACACAATTCTAAACAACTACACAACAACCCACACCACCCATCAAAGACTGTTGTCAACAGCCCTTGCATATACCATCAGAGTATCACCACCGCCTGCCCCCTCCAATCATCCGTCAACTGCTTCATGTTCCTATCAACAACAAACTGCCATACCCGAACAAGTTGTCTCACTACTACTACAGTCTTTTTCCGCACTGCAAACACCCAGACCCATCAAATTTTCACTCCACCACCACTAACAAAACCAATTTCTTTACCAAACACAACTTCAACCCACAGCAGTTCAGATCACAGTAACAAGTTCATCTCCTCTACCACATACAATTCATAACATCCTTCACTTCGTAGCAAACATCACAGTACAAGTAACCGGTACCAACTGCAACTTCACCATATACCACTCCAGTCAACACCATACCTAAAACAACACTCCTTCACGACAATCCTCCAACATAATCAACTAGTCAACCTCTGCCATTATCAAATTCAACGGCAACATCTGCCTGACCACCATCATCTCCCTTCAGCTCAACCCCACCCTGCCTACCCTTACACAGTTTATCACCGACCCTTGCTTACTCTCTTTATTTTCTGAAACTACAGTTTACCATAAGACTATGCTTCTATACTTCCAGAAACTACAGTTCATTCACAATCCACCTCAATTTCATCCAATCGCCTCGAATCCGTGGAACGACCTCCAACTTCGCACAATTGCAAACACCACGAATCCCCAAATCGACCATCACAAATTGCCTCACCCTAATCGCCTACACTTCAAAGTGAATTACAACCCACCAGACCAGCGACCGAAATCCCCTAAATCGAACCCACCAACCTCCAGCAATCTCCACTAATTCAACTCATTCAACTCGATCAACTTCGCAAACGAAACCAATCGTCATTTCAACCACTTCGAGCACCGCTCAGCCAACCGCAACCTCATCAAATTCCAAGACCGTGACCCAAAACCACTGCAAATCGCATTGCCTTTTTTTCATTTGTTCCGTGAGTTAGATTTGGTCATTTTAGAAAGAGTCAAGGGTAATTTTGAATGAGGCGAATTGTATGTATGGTTTTTTCTGATAAAAAAAAGAAGAAAAAAAAAATATGTTATAATATATCATAATATGGGTGAATATGCTAAATGGTCAAGGACGGTATTTTAGTTTTCTTTATGATTTTGAAGTCTATAAATATGGAGCTCATTTGTATTGTAAAGTGATCTGAAGTGAATAATAAAATCTCTCCCCCTTTAATGTCTTCTGTTTTCTTTATTTTATAACACGTTATCAGCACGATGCAATATATTATAATTATATATGATTAATAGTTTTTTTTTAGTTGCTTCATTGTTACGGCTGTCTCTCTACACTTCTGAATTTTAATAAATATCTTTCTCTTACCTATTCATACGGTTACCTATTCATACGGTTACCTATTATTTAGGTAATAACTAGTCTTAAGAGATACTAGATACTTTATTCCTTTTCAATTATAAATACAGTGTGTGTTGATACCAATGATCATAACGCTTCACATTCTCTTTTATTTTATTTTTCTGTTTTTTTGTGTAAACAGAGGTAAGGTAAGAGAAGTATCTTTTCTTCGTCAATATTTAACTCAATTATTCTTGTACGTCCTTATTGAACCCATCTTCAATATTCCCTCCAATGCCCTGCTGTTTTATTGTTCGCGATGTCTATTTGGTTTACATAATTCAGTTTTCATCCGTGCTTCAGTGGATAATTTCGAAGAATTTTACTTTTGATAACTTTGGCTTCATCTCCAGGCAATTGGATTTACAAAATTTATACACCCTTCTGCTATGTGTATGTGATGAGATTGTTTTATTCATGCTGTGACAATCGTTGAGTATTGCTGCAACTATACATCATTTCAGGCAAGAAGGGGTGTTACCATGTCTTTATCAAAGGCAAATCTTCAACTGTCACATAGTATAACACACGTTACTGCTTTGATTAATGTTTTAAACTAAAATGTTTGCTCCTTTATGTAGAGGTAGATTGTATTGCCAAAACTAGCAGCATGAAATCACAATCGACTGGTTATGTTCAATTAATGTATTATTTGCATGCTTTCTGTTACGTTAGATTTAGATGTTCAAATTCCATTCACAATAGAATTCACAACCAGTCCATGTTAATGAATATACTATCTACTTTTAGCTAACTAATATTTGTGCGCATGATTATTGTAAAGTTTGAAAAAAAAAAAAAAAAAAAAAAAAAAAAACATTTTTGTTTTCCTTTCTGGTTCCAACTGTAAGCATGCTAGGCTTCATGTTGTTAAGATCTCATATGCATGGCCCCATATATTAATACACGCAAGTGTATACATATATACACAGGAGGATTGTGTTCGGCAGTAGTTGAGAGCATGCTTATGCATGTAATAGTGTACGCACATGGAACATTAAAGGGATGTTAGAAACCATGTAATAGTGTTCACATTTTCTTACTCTCTCTTAGTTTGAATTTCTGTCATTTATATTTTCTAACCCCTTTAGTTCATTTATTTTTCTTGTTGAACTTACCACGTCAATTGTTTTTGACAGTAAATAGAATTCATGGCAAACATTACTAAGCTTGAATTCAAAGCGTTGGATATATCTGGAGACAACTATTTGCATGGATACTGAATGCTGAAATCCACTTGCAATCTCAATGCTTAGAAAATGCAATAAAAAATGGCAATACTATGTCCCAGCAGGATAAAGCAAAGGCTTTAATATTTTTAAGACGTCACATCCACGATGACTTAAAAACAGAATATTTAACGGAAAAGGATCCTCTCCACTTGTGGAACTCATTGAAGGAGCGTTATGACCACCAGAAGACGGTCATACTTCCAAATACTAGGCAAGAATGGTTGAACCTGAGGTTTCAAGATTTCAAATCCGTAAGAGAATATAATTCTGCTATGTTTAGAATTACTTCTAAACTGAAATTATGTGGAGAAAAGGTGGATGACGCACAAATGCTTGAAAAGACTTTCTCAATATTTCATGCCTCGAATATACTCCTACAGCAGCAATATCGAGAGCGTCATTTTACAAAATATTCTGAACTCATAGAATGCTTACTAATTGCTGAACAAAAATAATGAATTGCTTATAAAAAATCACGCCTCAAGACCAACTGGTTCAACTGCATTACCTGAAGTTAATGCTAATTTTGCCCACTCTGGAAGAGGTAGGGGTCGAGGTCGAGGTAGAGGACGTGGTCGTGGATATAACTCCAGCAGAGGCGGTTATGGTGGTTTTAAAGGTAACAAAACCACCAACTTTAAAAAACAGCAAAAGAAAATTGAGCCAGTAAAGAACAATGATTCAGCTGCAGAAAATAAAAAGCATTACGAAGAAGTTTGCTATAGATGTGGACGATCTGGTCACTGGTCACGTACATGTAGATCATCAAAGAAAACAGTTGAAGAATATCAACGTTCGAAGAATATTGAAACAAATAACACTGAAGGAATGTTTGATAATACTAACTTGAAGTTAGATGATTTCTTCGAAGATGATGATGGAAATTTCATAAATGATGAAAATCTCAATGCAATGATTAATGATATGACCGATCTGATCAACTAAAAGTAGCCTGAAGCTTGTTGTTTGGTTTTTCCATGTATTTTTTTTTTAGTTAGTTAGTTTGAATTTGATTTTTGTTTGTTTTATTTTTCTAGAATTAGTTGAAATAATGTGCACCGGTGGATATTGATTTGATTGATAGTTTGCTTTGTTTATTTATTTAAGTTCAGAATTATTTCAATAATTGACCAACTGTATTGTCTCTAATTCTTAAGGTATGGACCACCAATACTTTAATGATGATATATGCCTAATAGACAGTGCAACTACTCATACGATTTTGAAAACCAGAAGTTTTTTTCTGAATTATCTGAAAAGATTTCAGCTAAAGTTTCCACCATAGCTGGATCTGCAAATATAATTGAAGGGTCCGGAAGAGCCCATATAGTATTACCAAATGGTACACATATCTTTATTCAGAATGCATTATACTCAAGCAACTCTAAAAGAAATTTGCTGAGTTTCAAAGATATAAGAATGAATGGATACCATATTGAAACTATAAATGAAAACAACAAAGAATATCTTTGTGTTATTTCTAGAATTGAAAGCCAGAAGCTTATCCTAGAAAAATTTGGTACAATTTCAACTGGTTTATATTTTACAAAAATTGGCATAGTTGAATCTCACTCTATAAACATGAGTCAGAAGCTCACAAATACAAAGACATTGATTCTTTGGCATGATCGCTTGGGTCATCCTGGATCAACCATGATGCGTACAATCGCTAAAAATTCGAATGGACATAATTTATCAAATCAATTGAATTTACCAAGTGATTACTTATGTGCCCCATGTGCACAAGGAAAATTAATCACTCGACCTTCATATAGTAAAATCACTTCGGAATCTCCAACATTCCTACAAAGAATTCAAGGTGATATATGCGGCCCAATCCACCCTGAATGTGGACCATTCAAATATTTTATGGTATTGATTAATGCATCAACTCGTTGGTCACATGTCTGTTTACTATCTACAAGAAATTTGGCATTCGCCAAGCTGCTTGCTCAAATAATAAAATTGAGAGCACACTTCCCTGATCATCAAATTAAATCAATTCGATTAGATAATGCTGGAGAATTTACTTCTCAAGTATTTGATGATTATTGTCTATCATTGGGAATTGAAATTGAACATCCAGTAGCTCATGTTCATACTCAAAATGGTCTGGCAGAATCATTAATTAAGCGCTTGCAACTTATTGCAAGACCATTGCTTATGCAGTCAAAACTACCCGTTTCAGCTTGGGGACATGCAATTTTGCATGCATCGAAATTGGTTAAAATTAGACCAACAGCTTATCACCAGTTTTCACCATCACAGCTATTAACTGGATCCCAACCAAATATTTCACATTTACGAAAATTTGGTTGTGTTGTGCATATACCTATTAATCCCCCACTTCGTACTAAAATGGGTCCTCAACGACGGTTGGGAATTTATGTGGGATTTGATTCCCCATCGATAATTCGTTATCTTGAACCTCTTACAGGTGATGTCTTCACTGCAAGATTTTCAGACTGTAAATTTGATGAGACTATCTTCCCTCCGTTAGGGGGAGGAAAGACCGCTCCAGTAGAACGGCGTGAAATATCATGGAATAATCCATCTATGTCTTATTTGGATCCACGTACCAAACAATGCCAATATGAGGTACAAAGAATCTTGCATATTCAAAATATTGCAAATCAACTGCCAGATGCATTTAGTGACACTGCAAAAATAACTAAATCTCACATTCCAGCAGCAAATGCACCAGCAAAAATCGATGTCCCTGAAGGATCAAAAGTAAATATAGCAGCAAATGAATCTAAAGCGAGACAAAAACGCGGAAGGCCAATTGGTTCAAAGGACTTGGCGCCTAGAAAAAGAAAGTCAAATGAAAAATCATCAATTATGGAACCTTCTGAAAAGGTTATAAATAATCAAAAGGATCACTTAAATGAAAATCTCAATTCTCCTAGAAGTGCGAAAGGAACTATTATCCCAGAAGAGATAAAAGAAGCTTCCAACGATAAAATGGTACCTAATAATAATGAGATCTCAATATTTTATACAAACTATGGAGAAATATGGGATCAAAATAAAATAATAATTGATGATGTATTCTCATTCGCAGTAGCTACTGAAATAATTGAAAGCCATGACCATAATGAAAATAATGAGAATGACGATAATGAACCAAATAGCATAAATGAATGTCGAAAAAGACAAGATTGGCCAAAATGGAAAGATGCTATCCAAGTGGAATTAGATTCACTTCAAAAACATGGTGTATTTGGACCAATAGAGAAAACACCAGAAAATGTTAAACCAGTAGGTTATAAATGGGTATTCGTTAGAAAACGAAATGATAAAAATGAAGTCGTAAGATACAAGGCACGACTTGTCGCACAAGGTTTCCTGCAGAGACCAGGCTTTGACTTTAAGGAAACTTACTCCCCTGTTATGGATGTCATAACATTTCGATATTTAATAAGCCTTGTAGTTTCTGAAAAACTCGATATAAGGTTAACGGATGTTGTGACAGCTTATCTTTACGGTGAATTAGATACCAATATTTACATGAAAATTCCAGATGGATATAAATTGCCTGAAGCAAAATCAAAATCCATGTACTCATTAAAACCAAGACGATCACTATATGGCTTGAAACAATCTGGAAGGATGTGGTATAACCGTCTTAGTAAATATTTGGTAAAAGAAGGATACGAAAACAATCTCATTTGTCCATGTGTCTTTATAAAGAAATCGGTAAAGGGATTTGCTATCTTAGCAGTTTATGTTGATGATATAAATTAGATTGGAACTCCAGAAGAGATTGATGAAACAATAAATTACTTAAAGAAAGAATTTGAAATGAAAGATCTTGGCAAAACTAAATATTGCCTCGGTCTACAAATCGAGCATAATACCAATGGCATACTGATTCATCAGTCAAACTATATTGAGAAAATTCTGAAATGTTTTCAAATGGATAAAGCATATCCACTTAGTACGCCTATGGTTGTCAGATCTTTGGATATTAAAAAGGACCCTTACCGTCCAAAAGAAGATGATGAAAATGTGCTTGGTCCAGAAGTACCATTTCTTAGTGCCATTGGTGCATTATTATATTTGGCCCAATGCACAAGACCAGATATTGCATTTTCAGTAAATCTTCTAGCAAGGTACAGTTCAGAACCAACCAAAAGACACTGGAATGGTATAAAACATATCATGAGATATCTTCGTGGAACGAAAAATTTGGGTTTGTTTTATTCTAACACAGGCAATAATCCAAATCTAGTTGGCTATGCTGATGCAGGTTATCTTTCTGACCCACATAAAGCAAGATCACAAACTGGATATGTGTTTAACAACAACAATGCAGCAATTTCATGGCGATCTACAAAACAAACATTAGTAGCAACATCATCCAATCACTCTGAAATACTAGCACTACATGAAGCAAGTAAAGAATGTATTTGGCTGAGATCACTAATTGAGCATATTCGAAAAAGCTGTCAACTCTCATCAGTAACAGAAGAGTCAACCATTATTTATGAAGACAATGCAGCTTGTGTAGCTCAAATTCAAGCAGGTTACATTAAGGGTGATAGGACGAAACACATTTATCCTAATTTTTTCTTCACACACGAACTATAGAAGGACAATAAAATAAAGGCGAAACAAATCCAGTCTCAAGAAAATCCGGCTGATCTATTCACAAAAGCACTTCCAAAATCAACATTTCAGAAGATGGTGTATAAAATTGGTATGCGTCGGATGCATTCTCAAACTAACTGAATAATGCGTTGTAAATCAGGGGGAGCATTCAAATATATGCTATAATGTACTCTTTTTCCTTCACTAATATTTTTTCCCACTGGGTTTTTGTTAGTAAGGTTTTAATGAGGCATTATATTGATCCAGAAGCATCAACCCCCATAATGCCATAAGATTTCAATGATGCTATTATTATTACCAAACGCATATTCAAGGGGGAGTGTTATAATATATCATAATATGGGTGAATATGCTAAATGGTCAAGGACAGTATTGTAATTTTCTTTATGATTTTGGAGTTTATAAATATGGAGCTCATTTGTATTGTAAAGTGATCTGAAGTGAATAATAAAATCTCTCCCCCTTTAATGTCTTCTGTTCTCTTTATTTTATAACAAAATAGGGGTTCTGCGAGTTTATTAGGCTGAGGGTGCATCGCAAAATTTACTTTTAAAATTACTAGTCGTCTTCTTCTTTTATAAAAAAACATAAAAAAAGTCATTTTCGTTCCGTTTGGTTTAATTCATGACAGTTTGGTGAATTGGTTTTGATTCTTTTGTTTTTAGCTTCTTACAAAGTAAAAAGAAAAAACAACAAATTTCAATTTGTTTTGTTTTTGCTCGTTTTGTTTTAGTTTATTTTTTGACACACACACAATATATATATAAACTTGTATATATCCTTTTTTATTTTTTAGGTTGCAGGTGGCGGAAGTGCTTGCTAAAAATAAACTGATTTTCTTTCATGCTTACAAAAAATCGCCGCTAAATAAAATAAAGAATAAATTGCTAATAATTCTGCATGCTATAGTACGTGCTCTCATCTCTTGTTTTCTTTTTCTTTGCATTGTTGGATGCTTGCATTTAAAAGAAATTCTAAAACAAAAACAAATTTCATTCGTTGTTACATTGTTAATATACGTTTAATTTCTGCTTTGCATTTCATCTTAGAATTTATTAATAATAACGGTTAGACTTCGATAACTCTTAATTGTATATTTACAAGTTGTCTTCTTTGAACAGTTTAATTTCTTGGTGTCTATGCTACGGCAGAGCAATAACCGTTTATAAATTTTATGGTGATTCGTAATTATTGTAGTGATTGTTTCTCTTAAGTTACTTAAACCTTCGGCTGCATTGCTACGGTGATTCATGGTGCATCGATAAATCTTATTCGTTGCCTAGCTAAGAACTAGCTTGTTGATTTAAGACAAAGTGTGATCATACAATTTTGGGTTAGAGCTACTTAGGTTAGAAAATTTGTAATTAAACATTGCATTCATTTAGTTGCATTAGTCACACATATTTTAAAAAAAATTCAAAACCCAAAACTAAAAAAAATTATAAATATATCTTAACTTAGTTTTTTTTTTTTCAAATCTTCTCATTTGATATTTTTAAATCAAGATCAAAAATCCAAAAAATATAATCTTTTCGAGAGAAAAAATTGAAAACAAAACAAAAATCAAATTTCCTTTTTTTAAAAACAAATTACTTTCAGTAGATAGTTTTCCTTCATAAAAAAATCCATAAAAAATCCAAAAAAAAAAAGAAAAAAAACTTTTGAAAATGTCTGAATATCCATATTCACAAGAATTTTACAATAGTTATGAAAATCAATATAATCCATGTTATTTCACACCAAATTCTTATGGATATTTTAATGATAACTATTGTATAAACAATTCGAATTTTGAACAACAAAGTTCTTAAAATTACGACCAACCCTCAAATCTTGAAAATTGCATTGAAATGATTTTGTCTTTACTTGAACTCTCTACACAACAAAATCAAAGGATTTCAAAACAATCAAAGGATATGAGTTGTGTAATTCATATTTGTGCGATAACTCAATTCAACGATTTCAAAACAATTAAAATTTGAATTCACTTCAAAATTCAAATGATTTCGAGTATAACCCATGTCAATTCGATTTCGAACTTCAAGATGAGTTTCAAAGTCAAAATGAAAACGGAAACAACTTTTTAAACGATTATGGCAATGGGAATTGTTTTAATGATGGTGAAATTTTTGTTCTCAACAAGTCCAAATCGAAAATTCACAAGTTAATAATTATAAATTAGATTTTATTGAGCAAATGGACGAAATCTAAATAATCACATGGATTTGTTGTTCGAAACATAAATGAAACAACGTGAGAAATAAAACCAAATCCCAACGTGTGATGAGTCATATAATAATCCACTTTTTTATCCAATTTGACGATTTTCAAGTAACAAATTTTGAAATTGAAAATGACAATCTTAATGAAGTTGTAAAATAGGGTAATTTAGTTGGATTTCAATTATTTTGAAGGTGAGAAACTCGATTTAAAATTCGATCTTCCTTTTTTCGATTTTGTAAATTTGAAAACAACAACTTTGGATTTTCAACAAGATACATGTGATGAAGTTGTTGATAATCCAATAAAGGAAGACGAATTTATTGAAAACAATTTCTTTGGACTTTTCAAAAATGAGTTGTTAAATTCTAATGGGTTAGATTTAAATCACCAATTTGATTTTTAAATAAATAATTTTGAAGAATTTGTCAATGATGAGTTTGAATTTCAGTCTGGTGAAAATAAAATTGTACTCTAATCAATTGTTTTATCTACCCTAAAAATCATTGAAAATAAAGCAACTCATCCGATTTTTAATAAAACGCCATTTGTTATTCCAAATCAACGTCCAAGTTTTAAATCTTTTATGGTTTGGTTTTCGGGGCTTAAGATGTGTCTCTCATACTTGATGAGACAAATGAATTGGTCTTTGGAAGACCCTTTCATTTACTCTTTGACGATATACTTTCTGATATCGTGTAAATACCGTTCACTTCCATGTAAATATAGGTCATATTTTTATTGTTGTTTTATTTTGTTCTTTTGACACAATCAAAATCAAGTGCGGGGTGGGGGTCTCATATTCATTTTTTTTTCATGGTTTATTTTTTATTTGTTTTAGTTTTCCTTCCAAAACTCAAAAACAAAAATTGAAAAAAAAAAATCCTAAAAACAAAAAAAAACAATTTTTTTTAGCATTTTGATTTATTTTTAAAGAAACGCTATAGGATAAATATATTTTTTGGTTAATTAAATTGAAATTTTTGAAAATTTATTTGTCTCTAAAAAATAAAAATAACGTTTGATTACAAATAACGATAATTTAACTAGTATATTGAAAGGTTCGTACGTGTTAATTATGAAGTATATCCTAATTGAAAATTTCTATTTTAAAAAGTGGTGAATTTAAAGTAATGGATATAACATTTTATATCTTCTAAGTTAAATGGTGCTTAAATGATTTTGTAAAACTCTCTCTTAAGAAAAACAGTGTATATATATAGCATAAAAAAATTTGTTTTATATAAATAATAAACACCTACAGTCGAAAGGTGTACACATGCAAGTGTGTACACTTGCCATGCTCTGTACCGTTCTCACGTAAGCCCGAAAGGAAGTACATGATCGGTATATCCGGCCTCAGTTTACCTGAATTGGGTGTATGTATATATACATTATTTTATTAATAATGCCTACAGTTGCTAGGTGTTCACACTCGTGTGTTCACTCGCCATGCTCTGTATTCTCCTCACATAAGCGCGCAAGGAAGTGCATGGGTGGTATATTTGGCCTTAGTTTATCTGAGTTAGGCATATGTAAATATTGTTAGCATCAATAAAATTTTCTAAAATAAGAGGGAGTAAGCAAATGAAATCCAAGCATTATTTTTACTTATTTGATTTGACTTGTTATTCAAAAGAAATAAATTACCACTTTGAAAAACTTTGATAATCAACCGAGGATCCATCTCATGGTTGCACTATGTTATCAGCCGAAACGACTAGCCAAACCAGAGTCTATTTCATATGTTAACTTGATTTTTTTGGAAATTTTGACAATTAAAAGGACTTGAATTTCTTGATAATAACCAAAATTTATATTTGACTTATTTGTGTCAATTCAAAAGTAAATCCTTCATTTCTAAATATATTCAAAAGCTTGCATTCATATCTCTATAAATAAATCTTGCATTTAGGAATTTTTCACTTTGCATTTGGATTTTGTTGGTAGTGTCCGCTGAAAACTCTCACGAGACAACACTCGTCCTACTAGGGACACCTAGAGGTTTAACGGCTTGTTGCATATGCTCAGTGCAATCGTGCTCCCTACAAAAATGGATTTATCTTAATTCTAGTTTATTCGAGGACGAATAAAAGGATAAGTGTGTGGGTATTTTATGTGCACTTAATGTGCATATTTTTAATACCATATTTAATCTAATTAAATAAATGATCATATCGGGTGTTTTAACATATTTAAACCAAAATTCAAATTATTTTCAAATCGTCACGTATTCATCTTCATCTAGTGGCAAAATGGTCATTTTGTGCATGTATTACTTTATGAAAACTTACTTGGAAACTTCTATATTATTTGGTAGCTTTAAACAGAATATGGTTTCATGGAAAATATGCATGTACAAAAGAATATAAAGGAATGAAGATGGAAATAATTCAAACTCATGATCATGGAGGTCCCCACTATCCACCTACCTTAATGTACAAATTAGAAGCTAATATTCATGCTAGTGGCCATTAAATTTACATTCACACTTAATGTATGATTGGTTGAAGCTAATGATTACTTGGTGGTCACACTTCCTAGAGGGGTAGTCTGGGTCTTTCCAAAAAATATGGACTAGGGTTTCTAACTTTTACAAATACCCCTTATGTTTCATATAACCTCTCTTCCCTTAGCTCATTAGTTTAGGAAAAATAGAACAAAGCTCTCTTTCTTTTTGTGGCTGCTTAGTCATTTATTTAATGTAATTATTCTTTTATGCGATTTTAAATACATGCTCTTTTCTTCTCATGTTAATTTCCTTTCATGTTAGTACTGTAGATTTATTTTTCATGCAAGTAGAATAGCTTTCATTTTCTTTTAATTAGCCCTCTATTTACTTTGCTCCCCTTTTCCTCTTCTTTTTGTTCATGTGGCAATCTACATTTGTTTATATGATAACAAATATAAGAGGCTAAACCCCTTCAATTTAGGGTAATGAAGCTCTCTAGATGTAGATTCAACATTTTGATCATTTATGATCTCTTTTTTGCTTAAACGAAATGTTTGAAGTGGTAAAAATTTTATTTTTTTAGATTTGAATTTGATAGCCTATGTTGTTGACATCAAATAGGTTATGCTTAAATAATCACAAGCAAAAATAACCTCTTCATCTATATATGATTGTGGTAATGAAGTGAATGTTGAAATCAAAATATGATGGTCTATATTTTCAATCAATAGTTAATAGGCCATGCTTAAAGTAGATTTTATTTTCATGTCATTTTTCATGAGAGTTAAATAGTGGATTAGTGGTTATGTTATAGTTTGATGGTTTATGTTGGGATAACTAATAGCACCAATATGTCATACTTATGATTACACTCTCAAATCTTTGGTTTAATTTGATTGAATAGAAATTTAAAATCTAACATTCTCTGCGGATTGATCCATACTCGCCACGTACTAACATTTGTATGCCGTACGCTTGCGGTTATTTTTATCATAAATTCTTTCAACAGATTTCTAAACTGATAGAATAAACATCGTCGAACACCTTTTCATACTTTTTATCCTTATTTGTGACTACTATGATTTTGTTTTAGTGTTTTCTTATCAAGACGCCTCCCTGGCAACCGACATTACCGGTGATGCTACTAAGGCAGACTATATGTGACGCCCCACCTCTATACCCACACTAGCCAAGAACACTCCGGAGTAGTGCTGTCAACTAGCACGGAGAATAAGGCTGTTGAGGAGCGACCATCCATGTAATTGCTTATCACACGGTGGCTATAAATAATCTTCGGAAACAAACATAGAAATAATCATATCACAAATCAGTCACAGATATCCATATCACAAAGGCGGAAGAAGATATGAATATATAACTAACACATGAAAGTGTACATCAGAGTAGTGGTCAGTAAGATCCACGATAATACAAAAGAATAGCAACACGTGCTATACAAAAGAATACAACTATGAGTCTATATCTCAAGTGTATACAACAAAAACTGCTAATCTAAACAGTTAGCCAAAAGTCAGAGTGATGAATCCCTGGGAAGAAGTCAAGCAGAAGCACCTGTAACATCTCAGTCTGACCCGAGTATTATTTAAGAAAATAATAAACGGGTCAGTCTAGCTATAAATATCAGATGACATGATATAACATAAAAGATATGGCATAAACATAAACATCCATAACGACATACCACTATAAGTATGTAAATAATGATCAACAGAAGATCAATCAATAAGAGATAATCAATATCACAAGAATCTTCTCAAAGATTCGGAAAGGGCATCATACCCCAAACTTGTACTCATAACAAGTCAATGACATAAATTCTAGAAATCAATGCAAGAAGTCCAGAAATCATAGAAAAGAGAAAGAGGCCTATCACATGACGGTCCGAAGACCAAGGGGAGCTACCCCACATGTGTGAATGGAATCACACAGTTAAGGTCTAGACTAACCAAAAAGCAAAAAGGTATGTGTGAGTGGAATCACACAAGTGGTGTCTAGTCTAACCTCGCAACAAGAGACATCGCACAATTGCTAGTCTAAATCATCAGAATGATCGTCATGATCAACGAGAAGTGTCAATTACACTAAGCTAGTAAATATAGAAGTTTAGCTTCATGTCCCATAACCACTTGCTTAACTTAAATATTTACGAACAAATTGTAAATCTTCACTAAATAAATTGTCACAAGAGGTTCAATCGAACAAGTCCAAGAATTAACCGACGAAGTGAACGCAAGCGTTTCATACCACTTGTTTTACTAAGTCGTTTAATTAGATTTCTCATCCGAGTGAGGTAAAGGTTTGTATATACTAATAGATTGGAAAACGGTTTAAGAAAAGAGCTTTGTTATTAAAAATAGAGTTGAAATTGTTCGTTAAAAGAGTTTTGATATTTACTACTAGTATTAAAACCTTTATATTATAAAGTGACAAAACACAGAAGCAATTGTAGAAACAATCAGTCACAAAAATTGCATACGGAGATGTGAATAAAATCCAAGGAAATCAGCTCAATGTTTTTCAGATAAGATCTCCTACGGAGGGGGGGTCCAGGGGGGTGGCAACCCCCCAAGGTGGGGGTGTGGGGGCAACGCCACCGCTTACGGGGTTCGACCTGCCCGGTCAGGTCGCGGGGGTCCAGGGGGCAGCGCCCCGTCCAAAATGGTACGACTTAGTGAAGACAAAATGAGGTCTAACGACCTAAGAGGGATAGGGTCGAGCGACCTAATGGTTGCGACCTAGGGGTCTAAGGGGCACGGCCTAGTGGTCCAGCGACCTAAAGGGTAAAGGTCATGCGACCTAAAATGGGTTCGCGACCTAACACTCAAACGACCTAAAGAAATTAAGGAGCCGAGCGACCTATAAGAAGCAGCGACCTAAGTAGAAACGAGGCCCAACGACCTAGGGGTTAGGTCACGCGAGTTAAGAAGGTCAGCAACCTAACAAAGACACGCGACCTAAGAAAGAAACGCGACCTAAAGGCTTAAGAGGAGAGCGACCTAAGTGTTACGACCTAAGAGTCGAACGACCTAGCGTGGAAGCGGCCTAAAAGCCAAACGACCTAACGACCTAAGGTCATACGACCTAGCGACCTAAAGCCATACGACCTAACGACCTAAGGTCATATGACCTAGCGACCTAAAGCCATACGACCTAACGACCTAAGGTCATACGACCTAGCGACCTAAAGCCATACGACCTAACGACCTAAGGACATACGACCTAGCGACCTAAAGCCATACGACCTAGCGACCTAAGGTCCATACGACCTAACTCCGAAGATATTAGCAATGGCCAGGACGACCTACGACCTAAGGTCCATACGACCTACGACCTAAGGCTCAACGACCTAATTCCGAGGCTAACGACCTAACGTTGCAGAGGGAATTTAAGGCCAGAAACGACCTACGACCTAAGGGTTAGGTCGCGAGCGACCTAACTCCGAACACACGAAAATGGCCAGAATGACTTAAGTGCAGAAAATTCACCAAAACGCTAAAAATTGGAGTTTTTCGCCAATCCAATCCAAACCAAATGCAAATGTGCATGCAAAAGGGATAGGGAATCATTCCCAACAGTCCAATATAGTTATAGACTAGATTTGTGAGATAAAAATCTCACCTTTGCACCAAATATCAATGAAAATGAAGTTTTAAGCAAGCAAGAATCAATCCTTCTTCTATCTAAGCACAAGAAGCTTGAATCCAATGTCTTCTTCTTGAATTTGGAGTAGAAAGATGGATTGCAACTGAATTTGAGTTTTTGAATTTTAATTTCCCATTCCCTCCACCATTAATGCCAAAGCTTGATTAGTTAGGAAATTTATGAAGAGTGAGGAGAAGAGGGTTGGAACTTGGGCTTAATAGGCTAAACTAACCCAAAGTCCAAAGCGGGAAAAGTTAGTGAAATTTCACTAACTCCAAACCTATCGATGTTTATACTTAAAAAAGTTGTAAACGACATTTCGAACTCAATGGAAGTGGTCTCGAGTCCTAATTTGACCGTTTGCAAAAAGTAGCTTTTCGGACCAAAATCCGATTAACGAGTTAATATTTAAATAAAATATTTAAATACAAACTCGATAAATATGCGGGTTGTTACACTATAGGAAAATGCTTTAAAATGTGTTAAGGGAGATCAATGTAAAGCCTTAATGCTATTTTAACACTTTACATTATTGATAGACACTATATATATAGGGTATTTTACTACATATAGATAGGTTAATGGATCCTTAGATGATGGAATTCCCATAACATCTCTTAAGTTATTGCACGCATGTTATACACTAGATAGGAGATGTGAAATCCCGTAAAATCGCTGAAACTATTACACTCTATTTATTTGATGTTGATTTAACTTACATAAAAAAAATAGTTCTGACTATAGTGTTTTGTCTTTTCATTACGCTCTGATTAGTCTGAGCATTTCAGTGTTTGAAGACATTATTTCTGGAGGATGAAGACTGAGTTTGGTATATTATATTATTAGTATTATTCCTCTACATCATTATTGGTATGTCGTTGTTGTACTCTGATTATGTTTTAAAATTTGTGTAATCAAATATATATTGTAAAACAGCTTCATGAACCGTTTATTTGATTGTAATATTTTATCATTTCACTGCGAGATTCTGTATTTTGTTTTCCTTCTTTTATCTTATTTTCTTATGAAATGCAATTGATAATCTACCCTTTTGAATGATTTGAGTTAGACGTGTGTGGTATATCATTGATTTAAACCATTTTTGTAGTACGAAGGGCACCTCCATGGAAACCTACACAATTAGCAAACGCACCTTAGCGATTTTTGATTATATACCTATTATTGTTGTGTCGTATGCCACGAGCATCAAAACTACTTGTTTATTGATATTTTCTCCCTTTGATATTATTATAATGTCACTGGATTTTTATATAAATGGTTTGGTTCTCGTAAGGTAAAAATCTGTTTGTGTTTATGTGCAGCGCGGTCTTAAAGATATTTTTCTTTTGAAAGGAATTTATGACATTAAAATACATTTAAGGTATGTTTCTTATGCTGGTTTACTAGACTGATCCGGTTGTTATCTTCTAATAATGCTTAGTTCAGACCGAGCATATTCACAGATTTAGTTCGAATGCTTGGGAGCATCAACTGATGAGTTGGATCCTTCCAAGAGGTATCTACGTATATCTTTATTTATGCTACATTTTCTTGTTGTATTTATCAGCAATTGTAAGGACATGCTATTATAATTGCCCAAGCTGATGATTGTTTAGTTGACTTAATTAGTATCTATACTTAAGTTTTCTTTTAGTAAAGTTCTACTGTATATTATGTATTACTCGTCATGATATGAGATCCTGTTCTATTTTTTATTTTCTTTTTTCTCAACAGTCTGTCTTTCTGGCTCTTAGAAGCTTGGCACGTTAATATCGTGGATGTATTAGTGTCAACTTCTGAGGATTGAAAAGGTGGGTCGTTATAGGTTTTAACCTACATCTCATATAGGCTTTTAGACATCTTACCATATAATTTAGACATCTAAATTTACATTCAGATACATATTCACTTGTTGGCAATTTTCCTTTATCCATTAAGACGTATAACTTATGATTCAAACATCTAAATCTTAAATTTAGGCGTCTGAAACCAAAATTCATATGCTTGAATTAGGAAAACTTTTAAATTTTCTTTTCTATTTTGATTTTTTCAATTTCAAATTCCTGAATTGCTAATTCAAACGCTAGAATACTAATATATATATATATATATATATATATATGTATTTTCATTTTTGTGTATTTTATGCCTACCAATCATCTATCTTCTTTTTAACAATATTTTTTCTTCTAAATATGTTATAGGAAGGTCATGCAACATTTTTATGATCATTAGCTCAATAATGATTATTTTCCTCAATAATTTCATTACTTACATAGTTTTCTTTCTATTTCATCACCTTCTCTAATTATCAATTCATTAGAACAATTGTAATATCATTTCCTTATCAAATTTATCATAATCCACCAGTTATTCATCTATTAGACTTTTCTATATTGTCTTAACCATCTTTACTTTATCAATAATGATCATAATTCAATTCTAATAGCCAATTATCTTCTAAACCCAAATTCCATCATTTATATCTCAGCTAATATAAATCTATGGTTTATTCATCTCAATTAAGACCATTTTTAATACAAATATTGCATAATGGGTAAATAACACAATTAGGATCATATAGCAATGAAAATAAAACCCACTCATGGATTAACCAAGTTTGTCTCTAATCGACTATATATCCCTTTTATCTCCTGTTCTCTGGATTAACCCTAGCCTCCCAACTCCACGAATTTCCTAATTTTTATATCTGTTACTACCATTATTGATTCTAAAGGCACTATTAGTATTGATTCCGAAGGAATGCGGGCATACTGACAACAAGAGTGCCAAGATAAAAGTTTTATAGGAAAAAGAGGTTATCAATATAAATGGAATATTGAATGCCACATCCACATACGACATCAATGTTGCATACCATTAATGTCACACTTCTTTAATAAAGGCCATTTTTAATAAAGGCCATTAAAAGATGTCGCATTCATGAGAAAATGTTGAAGGTCCACAATGATGCCTCATATCATCAATTCGCATCCCGCTTATTACTAGTGGATGACATTGTACAAAGCTGATATTTGACCAAGACAGGAATTGATGGCGTGCACCATTGATATTGTATACCGTAAGCCACCAATGATCATAATAGCATGATGCATGTTGCACCTCATTGATGCTACATTCTAATCAATGTCTCACTTCATCCATGAAGGTAAAATGTTTGCTGCATTTAGTTAATATCGCATTAGGTTGACACCACATTTCTTCAATGTTGTTTCAATCTGATGTCGCTCCTTATTGATGCCGCTTATCACCAATGTCACCTGTTATGAATGCCACCTATCATAAACGCTTCCCGTCAATGCCCCTCGTTATCAATTTTGCTCGTTATTAATGCCAGTTGTTATCAATGCTACCTGTTACCATTGCCGCTTATTATCAATGTCGCGCCTTGATGATGCCATAGTCTATCAATACATTAGAGAGTGCCGCAAGTCATTAAATCAAAGTAATATCCTTAGCACTTTCGAGATGAACCTCAATGCCGTATATCGTCCATGTATCGTCTTACCACCTCTATAAATACTGACCTAGTAGCACGAAGGAAGGGGCGAATCATTCCTTTCTCAAATTCTTACATTTTAAACTTTGTAACCCTAAATGGATTTGGAGATTTTACCGATTATAACACTCAACTTTGTACACATAAGGCTATGTACATACAACTATTTTCATAGCATGTGAATAAAGTTTTCATGACTTATGACTTGTTTCAAGTTCCAAAGAAATTGTGATTTTTAATCTTAATTTACTTTGAATTGTTAAACACTCATGGTTTGGATCCTATGGTATAAGATTGTTCTATATTGATGATATGACCTCTACATAAATTTAAGCGTAGTTTCGGTATGAAAAAATTGTAAAACCATCATGGAATTGAACATGCTGAGCCTATTTTTCTATTCCCTTTCTTGGCCAAGTGTTTCTTTTGCAATACCTCTCGAGTTTCATAGGGGTGAACCAAGCCTTCACTCAACCAATTTCCTCGTTCCCTATTATTTTTGGATATTAATGACGAAATTCGTTGACATATTTGGCGCTAGAAGGAGGGCTCAAACCTCTGTTTCCTTGCATATCCCATATTTGACTCTCCCTGGCTTGCATACTTTCTGAATCTAACATAACACATTGAACGACAAAACCACTATTTTTGAACAAGGATCCTCCAAGCCTCGAATAGCCAGGCCAACTTACCAAATCACTAGCGCTCTCTGGCTTCATAAGGAGCAAGTAATAAGATTTGTAGTACTACAAATCATGGAAGATAAGAGAATGCAAGTAGCTTCTTATGGTCCAAAAAAATAGAGCCTAAAAGAACCATAACAATCTTTACTTCGGAGAATAAAGATGAGAAAAGAACATCTTCATGAAAATGAGAAAGAGAATTCAACTCCAAGCAAGAGAAACCATCTTTGAAAGAGAGATAATATAGGACTTCGATGGATTCAATCAAAAGTGGAATAATGTACTTAACCATTCCCATAGATTTGACAAAGCTCAAAACTCTTTAAAGAGAAAATTTGCTATAGAAGATAAAGAGCCCATCACATAAAACAAATGAGCTAAATGGAATTTGAAGGAATTATCTTCCTAAATTTCATGGCTTTCTAAGAGTTACTCTCTTACTACTTCCTACGAAAATATCTACATTTTAACCAAAGGCAAGCTCAACTATTAGCCTTCACAGATGAAGCAACCAAAGAATAAGAGAAATCTTAGAGGATTATATTGCCATTATCATCACTCTACTGGGAATGACATGAATCAAAGTCGAAGTCTGGAAGGGATGATTAATAATGTCCTAAGGCAAGGAAAGCTTGAAGAGTTTGTAAAGAGACACTAAAATTAATAATAAAGGAAATGTTTTAAGTATATCTATTGAATTAATTATGGAAAGGAGTAAGAATCTCCTTAAAAAAAAGTGAAAAAAATAAATCATCACCAATGGCGGTGATAAGGGGTTCGATCCAAACTGAGATTATTACAATCTTTTAGAGGAAGTGTAGCACCTCTAATTTTTAATAAAATTATTCAGGAGATTTAATTAGATAAATTGAATAGAATAATGTAAATATTAGAGTGAAAAAAGGATTGAGATTTGATAAATTAAAATAGAGGCCGTGCAAAATTAAATAAATGGACATATGAATTGTTTAAATACTAATTAATTAATGCAAGGGTATTATAGGGTAATTGCCGCATCTTATGACCTCATTTCCACTTTCTTTCTCACATTCATTTTCTTAGAAACACAAAACGTAAACAAAAAGAAGAGCAAGCCGATCATAACCTAGGGAAGTAAAGGGAAAAATTAATCAAGAGCTAAGAAGTTAAAGCAAGAAGGATTAATCTCAATCAAATCTCAAATTCCTTATCCTAATCAAGGTGAATAATAATCAAAACATCTCTACTTTTGTTTTTATAATCATTTGATTTTCAGGTTCAAGTTTAAATCCATTATGATGATTTTCGATGATGACATGCTTGAATTTTATAATATGTTATATACAAATAAGTTTGTTTATCAATTGTTATAGACGGTGTTAAGGTAAAAAAAATTTATATTGAATTTTGAATGCCATGAGGAATTTATATGTTATGTAAAACATTATTTGGAGACGGGTTTTAATTTTTATATTTTTCCAAACCATGGAAAATTTATTATGAATTTTCGAAGGAAAATATGAAAAATTGGGTTTATAAATTAATTTCAGAAATTATGTTTAGAATTTTGGTCTGAAATTTATATATGTTAGATAACAAATTAAAAATGAATTTATGTGATTTTTAGGGATTCTTCCTAAGTGATTTACTATGAAATTTAAATTATTTTAGAAGGAGGCCTTAAATGTTTTATTTGTTTTGCTCAAGGAAGGTCTTATTTGTTAATTATTTTGATTATATCTGAAATAATTACGACAGTTTATTTTAGAAAGAATTTGAAAAGTTTATGGCAACCAATCAAATGTTTACAAATAGGCAAGTTAATTGAATAGCATACTTAATAAGGCATTAAAACAACATTTACACAGAAACATTGTTTTGCCCCTTTCATAGGACACCTTTCAACCCTATGCTTCTGCATCAACCAAGTTGAAACCAATCAGGTCGAAACTAACCAAGCTGAAACCAATACACAAGGTATTAATATGTTGGTACATAGTGGATTAAAGATAGGCGGAAGGCATGGTGTCGAAACTAATGCTTTTGAAGGGATCGAAGCCTTTGTCTTACTTTCCAAAGATATGTGCCTGCCTTGTTTTCATAAGGATGCTTTTGAAGGGTTCAAAACCCATTTAAATAGTTTTGAAAATGTTGCCACCTTTTTGTCTAAAGTGAGTCTTTTTTAAAAGAGTTTCCTTGTTTTTAAATTAATGCTTTCGAAAGGGTAGTCTCATCCCAATCGAAACACTACCGCCAACCTTATAACTTTGGAATGTGTTGAAGTCATCAATGCTTTCGAAAGGTAGCTTTTGTTATTTAAATATATTATGTTGCTTCCTAAAGCTTTCGAAAGGGGCAATGGTTTCGAAGGCAATGGTTTCGGAAAGGGGTTTCAAGCTAACCTTCAAATATTTTACTTAAATGATTAAACTTTCGAAAGGATTGTTCCAAAGGCATCAGTTTTTCCCCAAATACTTTTACTTAAAGGTTAATGGTTTAGAAAGGGGTACTTTTATTTATGTTCACTTGACCCAAAAGATATTATTAGAATAAAACCCAACTGATTCGAAAGAGATACTTTCAAATGGTTTCGAAAGGGGTACTATCAATGGTTTCGAAGCTATGCTTCTAAGAGTTAAATAAGTAATACTTTAATACCTTTGAAAGAGATGATTTGAGGGTTTTGAAAGAGATGATTTAAAGTGCTATGGAAGGAATATGATTAGTGTTTTGAAAAGATGATTTTACTGCTTTCAAAGGTGGTTATCCAATGGTTTCGAAAGTAAAAGTTAAAGGTTTCGAAAGCCTTAGTTTTCAAAACAAATAAACCAAACTCATTTTTGAAGGAAAACCATGTCGTGATAAAGGAGTTTTAAAATGGCTTTTAAGTATATAGTTTTTAAAGAAGCTTTTAGTCTGAAAATGAAACTTACTCCCTTTTAGCCATCTTCTTGCAAAACCAGAGGGCGGCGTACGTAAAACCGCTTTTATTTGTACTGGGAAAATTTACTCCATGCACCCGTCATGATTTGGCATTTGAGATGTGTCTTGATAAATATGAAGGATGGACTGTTAGAACGTCTCTTGAAGCGGTAAATGTAACGGGTATCCTTGGGCTTTGGGAGTCTGAACAAGGTGCTCATAAAGAGGATGTCGGCACCATGAATAGACGTATGGCTGTTAGAGTATAGTTGTGCTGGAGCAATCCCAATATACCACAACACTTTATGGAGGAATGAATTGAAAGGTGGCACACTTCCGACCTAGCACATAAATTTGTTGCACGCAGTATTCTCGGTTGGGGGTAGGTGAGGCCAATCTTGTCCCGACGGAACCAAAACGTCGTCAAAGGGGATTCCATGGATTGAGCACAACCGATAAAGAGCGGCTTCGCCATTTTTTGAGGCTTATGAATCAATGGGGTTATATAGAATAACAACTCCGTCTATGGCATCAGGGGCCGGGCTTGTAACTACGGGAGGTGGATCTGGAATGCCAAATTTGGAGGTGGACTGTGGATTCGAGGTTCCCACACCCTCTTGTCTAGAACCTAGCTCAGGCTCGTCGGAAATAGTAGCAGAGCTTGACTTTTTGGACATCTTCAACGAGGTTTAGTATTGATAGATACTTGTTTAAACTATACTTGAAAGAAAATCGATATCAGATATAACAACAAATATTCCCCCATTTTGTGTGTGAACCGGTGTGACGATTTAAGCAAAGAGTACAGATAAATAAAAATCCTAAAGAATAATATAGCATGATGGAGCTTTAAGTTATCATCTCTGGAGATCGTCATTGTCAACAGTCAGCAAAGTTTTTCCTATAGTCAGCATCAGAAGTCTTGGGATCAAACATTGGCATCATATGTTGCGAAGGCTATTACTTGTTTTTGTTGGGTTAATTCGCATTTACGGTTATTAATACTATGGAATAATCAGTCCAAATTAGTTCCAAATGTCCACATGCTTTGGTTTTTGTCATTGCACATTGTTTTATGCTCAAACGAGATAATGCATGGTCCTGATGTATGCTATGTTCAAGGTAAGATGATTTTGGTTGCCAATACCAATCCTAATGCTCGATACCGACCATCTCCTTAAACCTAGATACCGAGCCACATTTTCCCATTCAGTATCGACCCACTCTCCTCCTAACTACCGAACGACCCTTCAAATCTATACCGACCCACCCACTCTCTATCACCCTCTCAAATTACCGACCCAGCCTCACTTAGCCTATATCCACTACTTTTATAGACTCCTACCGACTTGCTCCTTTTTTGAACTCCCGCCGAACCATACCACCTCCAGAGATAACGACGCTCACTATCTCTCTCTCGATCGAAACAATGGCCTAAACTTTCCTAAGCAGCCCACCAAACGACCTCCTCTCTAGCGCAAAATAGCAAACTGCCTTCTCCTACACATTGTCGACCTCGCTTCCTAAAGCCGCCTATGACTGCTCCTCCCAAATCGACGTCTACCCATACCAAAAAATTTTTATTGTCCTCGCCTATACACTCACTCACTATGCTCCTCTCCTCTCATGCTCACCATGCTGAGCCGTGTTCCTATATGGCTCGGCCCCCTAGTTCGGGCTATAGAAGATATGGTTTATGGATTTAGATTAATACAGGGAACCTCACTTATACGATAATTTGAGGACGAGACGAATGTTTCTTGCAACTTGAGGTCGAAAAGGATAGGGCAGCACTTTTGGAGATAATGATTCAAAGTGGAGAGGCAGTTTGGTCGAGGGGAGGATTCTGGGCTTAAGGTCATGTTAGAGAAAGAAGGAACGAAATAAGATGCAAGAGAAAAAGAATAGAGGAATGGGCCTATATATGTGGAGAAGGGAAGGTGAACGGGCCTTACCCTGTGGAACCGATCAGAACACTTTAGTGTCGATGAGTGAACATGCCGAACGAGTCTGGGAAGACCAAACATGTGGTTCGGTGTTCGTACGCCGAACTATCTACTGTTAAAAAAAGGAGAAGAAAAGAGAAAAAGAGTATAAATAAATAATATATACACACACATACATATGCATATATAATGTTAGAAAAATCCACCATGATTAGACCTTCAAGAGGGTGTATACACTCAGCTTTTGAAAAGTTAGAAACAGGATTTAAATGAAAGATGATTATCATTCCAAATGAGATAGCTTCTGAAAGCAAGGACTGATTGCTGATTCAAAGCTCGTCGTGTTGATTCACACAACGCACTTTGGGAGGCAAATGTTACCCGACATTGTGACCCGGCTACAAGGCGATAGTTGCAGAGGCTGTGATCAAAGAACTCGAGTCACGACAGGACTAGAGGTGTGAGACTCAATGTGACTTCATCGACCTGTATATGTGGTTCGTTGATGGACGATCGACCTACCTGGATCGGTCTAAGCAGATCAGTCAAGATATTCAAGGAGAGGTGGCTCGGCATGAATGGCTCAGCATAAATGGCTCGACATGAATGGCTCGGTGTAAATGTAGATCGACATACATGTGTAGCTCGACATTTTAAGGGTCAAACTCCGAAAGATTGGTTTATCTGGCTCGGTGCTTAATGGGTCGGCCTCAGGGGGATTGTTTCAGATGGATCGGCCATGTTGGTCCGGCCTTGATGGGTCGATCAACATAAATGAAGTAGAAGTGGGTCGGTCATAGAAGTTAGGTTAGGGTGATACGACCGGCATTCTTTTGCTCCAATTCAACCCACCACAAACTTCGAGTCACTCACAAGAAAACCCAAGCTCGGCCAAAATGGGTCGGCGACCACCGTTCGACATTGGAGGGTCGGCATGCTTAGGTCGGTGTACTGGGGTTGTCAGCTGTGGGCCGAAGCGTCTGGGTCATGGGTCTATGCAGGAGAACCAGCCTATCTTCGTCTATAAATAGAGGGACAGGGGTACAGTTGAAGGGACCACTTTTCGAGAACTCCAGGGATACTCTGCCATTTTTTGTACTCACTTCTTTTCTGTTCAAACTTGCATTCAAGTTGTTTGTTTACGGATTGTATCTGTACTCAAGTGATTGGAAAAGTAATAAAGATCATATTCAAAGTGGACGTAGGCAATTACACCGAACCACAATAAATCTGGTGTTTTCGTTTTTGCTATTTTTTTGCATTCATCTGTGTTATTCCTCTGTTTTAATTTATTTTCTCATTAATCTCCCTATACAACTCTATTTAAGCGTGTTAGTGACCAATTTTGGTGCTAACAGTTATTGAGTGGTACTTTTCATATTTGATTTGAAAGGTTTTCATGTATTTTCACTGGATGTGGAAACAGTTATAACAAGTACTTAGAGGTTTTTAGTCCTACGTCTGATTAACGTGTAGCTAAATTCTGTAAGAACGAGGATAAACTTGTTAAGACATCGAGTTATAAAAGTATTCTGATATAAGCTTGTTTGTCTTTTCTAAACCATGTTGAAAAGTTTAAAAGGTTGTTAAATTAATGTTGCTTAAAAGTTATTTGTCAATGTATTAATGTAGCGAAAAGTTATTTAAATAACTAACATAGCTTGAAGTTAATAATTATTATTTTTAATAATGTTTTGGAGTTAATTATTATTGATCACTACATATGTTTGGAAATGGATTATTATTTAGTATTAAATAAGAAACACTAGTTAAAAAACAGTAATAGTAACAAAATATGAGCTAAAACTTAAGAAATATTTTAATAAATGGTTTATTAATGACCTTAATATTAAATGGAAATAATTTTGTACAAGTATATGTCAATTAAAATGAGGTAGTTTCTTCTGTTGCAGGTAATTGTTATGATTTGGTTGCATGTAGCTTTTACATTGCCTTAGAGTTGCATGTAGAATTGCATTGTTTCGTTTTTGTTAGTTGCGTCACATTGCCTTGTTGCATATGATTTTTATTTTTTTATGTTGCTTGTGCTAATGTTGGTATAACTAATGTATTGTTCTTTTGTCATGCTTAACTCTCTTTTGGGTTATGTAAGTAAAATTCAGGTATATTGAAGAAAGACTAATTTGATGCTTTTAATTTCATGAGTAAAGTTGTTGTCCGACAAATAGGTACGTATTTATATTGCTGGTTGGTTGATGATTTTCTATACCTGATGTGGGGAGCCACTTGGCTTTTGTTTCTTTTGATTGATTTGGGCCTATAGAGGCAGCTTGCAGTTTTTCCGACTCAGCCGCGCAAAGGAGATGCTACCGAAAAAATTTCGTAAATTCTAAGACTTAGAATTTTTTTAACTCGTTTTGACAAGTAAGATTGGAAAATGCTAGATAATTACTCTGTTCCTTTTCGAGGACAAATAATGACCCATATTTTTAACCATTTAAAAATATAAAATTAATTTAATTGTTAAATAAAAATTTGTTAGAGATCAAAATCTTATGATTAATGTATGGAAATATGTTAGGAATTAAGTGGTAATCTTAAATAAACTCTCTAATGACAATTTCAATAAGTCTATTATGGAATGAATTTGGTTTGGATATTCTGAAAATCTTTTCGGTTTCAAATTTAATTCAAAACCGGTCAATATTTTTATGGAAAATATTATTTTTCGAAGTGTTGATATTTTTGCATAGAAATACTCTAGAAAATTTTCTGATCAAAACATCAAATTTCGTTTCATCCAATGCTGATCGTTCTAGTCTCATTTGTTGCAATTGTCGTTTGTCATACGTTTCAAATCGGTGTAAATTGGCGACAACCGTAGATTTTTGACACAACTGTCATAACATAGATTTTATTACACTATTTGTTTTATCTCGTCGTGCTGATTGCCGTGATATATTTGCTTTCATATTTTGAGGTCCGGTTTGCAATGTTGAGTGGTCAAATTATAGTGCATAAGGTATCGGATATTGCCACGTAACTTACCCCACAAATATCTCTGCGCCGCGCTAAATGTTCAGAACATTTATGAGCATTAAATTTTACTTATATTTTAAACTTATAAATCACTGTTTATCCTTCATTATAAACTCTGCATCTCAAATTACCTCGCAAAACATTTCTTTGCGTCTTCATTTCTAAACATAGAGAAGGAAAACCAAATGATACCGAAATATATATAAAAAAAATTATATTTCTCACTCCTCGCTTTTATGTATACTTCTTCCTGCTCTAACTCTCCCCCCATCACCCCATTTTCTTACTTTTTCTCATTCATCATCGTCGCTCATCCTCCAGCCGAACCTCGCCTGCTGCCTGCTGCCTGCTATATACCCAGTCGTCGCCTTCATCCAGCCCGAGCCTTCCACTCGCCAGCCTAGTCAGCAACCGCAGCCATTGGCAAGATTTATTCATAGTTCTTCTGTCATCGCTACCTCCTCCTTTACTATATGAGGTCATTTGGCAGTCAATGTTAGTTATAATCTCATATACGGTCAGCAACCTGCCTGTAGTACGCCATCCACCTCGTCGCTGCCACGCCCACGACTCTCGCCTTCCATGCACACTACTAAAAACTTCCATGCAATATCCTCCTCCACTTTCTCCACTTAACTATACTCTTCCTCCAAACGCATTTAAACTGCTCCTGCCACCTTTCACCAAGAACAATACCGCTCCTGCCTTCCTCTGCCTGACCACTGCTCCAGTTTTTCCCTTCACCGAAGTTTGCACTCCACTCTGAAACCGCCGGCTCGCTGTCTAGTTGTTTACCGCCTTGCCTAAACCCGAAGTTAGTTGTCCCATTCAAGTAGTCGCAGCAGGTTCACTTTTGACAATTGCTTTGTTTGTGTGCAAGTCCACTTATCTGAGTCCAAGCGTCTTCATTCGTGTTATCTTATTCGTTCATGCCGTTCGATTCACGACGCTCAAGTGAGTGTTTCAAACCACTCATGCAATACTACATTTCCTACTGCAATTTAAACCAATCCATGAAGTGATAAAATTATATTGGTTGCTGTTTAAAAATTTAATCGATTAAAATTGAATTGATTAGATTTAAATCGACAACTAAATTAGATAAATCGACATTTAAATTAGATAGTTAAATTGACATTTAAATTTGATATTTCAAATCGATATCTAAACTGACATTTAAGTTGACATTTGAATGGGAATATCATCACCGTTAGTTGAACATCCTGATATTTGATAACTATTGATTGTTGTGATATGGTTGGACATTGACTTGGATGTTGATTGATATTATGATGGATGATATTTTGATTGGCTATATGTTGTGTAGTGATTTTGATGTATCCATATTATCAACCCTGTTATTATGACTATTGATATGATTGATTACCTAGAAATTGAATTTTGATATGCACCATTGGACATCCTATTTGATATATGTGTGTTATTAGATGCATTTGTTGACTGTTTCGACAGTAACGTGATTATTGGGATATGATAGCCGTTTGGTGAAATTGAAAGATTTTATAAAGTGAATCTTAAAACTTTGAAAAGTTTCAAATTAAAAATTTTAACTTTGGAAATTATGTGTTTGAAAATTTAATTTTTGGAAATTTGTTTAAATCCAATTTTAAAAATAGCTTTGATATTAATTTATAAACCTTAAAATTCAAATTTTAATAATAAAGTACATATTTCAAAAAGGGGTAATAAGGGGTTTGCAAAATTTCTATAATCTTACTTATTAGAAAAAGTGTTGTAAAGAAATCGATGTTTGAATCTCAACCATTAAATGATTTTGGTAATTGATACAATTTAATGGGATCATCGATATTTTGGAAATTTGCAAAGTAACGTGAAACCTTCTGAAACTACAATATGTTATTTGAATAATAATTGATAAAAGAAATCTCTATTATTTCGATGATTTAATAATTTGGAAGATCTAAACTTTGAAGTTAACCATTTGAAATTTGTGAAAACGATTAAATCGACTTGGAATTGATAACTTTACTTAAAACCTTGGAATGAAGTTTGAAAACTTTGAAACCTTGATGTGAAATATTGAAGTAAAAATGAAGTTATTTACAACTATATTTCACCTGATTTTGAATTAACTTACATGAGGATTTTTAGTTGACTCGAGTGTTTTATCTTTTTATTACACTCGGGTCAACCTGAGTATTTTAGTTCTTCGAAGATGTTATTTCTTGAATATGAAGTTGGAGTTGAGCACTGTATTACTATTATTATCCGCTGCACTATTCATTCTAATGGTTAAGATGTATAACTTTGATGATATTAAAGACAATAAAATCAAATATATATTGTAAAACAGCCTCATGGACCATTTATATATTTATTATATTTTATCATTTTTCTTTGTGATATTGTATTTTAGAATAAAATTCTTTGGTACTCCATCTTTTGAACGGTTTGAGTTGGACATGTGTGGTTTATTGTCGACTTAAATCATTTAAAACGGTGGGTCATCACCTAATATATATATATATATATATATATATATATATAGCCTAAAGTATGCGTTCATGACAAGTGTATGCTTAAATATAATAGATAATTGTATGAATACAATGCAGTAGTCATTTGAATATGTTCAAATGCGAGGTCAGTGGTGTTACACAGTAGAAATCTGCCCACCGCAAGGGGCCAGCAGTAGTTGTATAGCATTATACTGATCTAGGACATATCCAACCAAAGGACCCATAAAGAATATATGCTTGCATATACCCAATAAATAGAGCAGTCTTCTTCAAAAATAGAAAAGAGGAGGGTATTTCCTTGATTGCAATAGACAATCTAAATGGGATGGCGAGCGTGATGAGGCATTATACAACATGTGTTGGTACCAAATCAAGGATAGGGCTGTAGTAGAGCGAGAATGTCATTAGTCCTTAGTGGTTAATGGGAAAGATAAGGTTAATCATTACTGCTCTGCACCTCCTACCAGGGTAGGCCAAGTTCAGTAATGCGCCGCCATAATTTTTTGCTAGTTTGTTTATTAGAGTAAGGCTAGTTAACCTATAAAGAGATCTTTCAAAATGGACAGGGAGGTCCATGGAGCCGAGTCCACAATAGGAAGCATACAAAGTAGTAATCTTCAAAGTGAGATGTAGTACGGTAAAATATTTGAAAAGATGTAATTAGGCACTACGAGGGTCTTTAGATATGCGTAGCGATGAGATCTTGATATATCGAGGGCAATGGATGCTGATGGGGTGCTATAGAGAGATACTAGTGGGGATAGTATCTAGGTCTAGTAAGGGAACGTGGTACTTATATTTATATGTATACATATAGCTATAATCTGCAACATGTAGATGAGACGTACCGTACATGGAGTCAAGATGGCTAATTAAATATTAAAAGACATAACATGAGATAGAGAATAATCGGCATAAACTAGTATTATGTATAAAGTGTATAATTTGCCAGTCATAACATTGTTCTGAACCCCCTCTTTATTACAAACCACAAGATATCTTGGAGGATAGGTACTGGTACTAGACATATCCGGTGCAAGGACACTAGACCTTGGAAGTGTCAAATCTTAGTCAGTGGTTATGTGACTTATTATATTTTATTTATTCCTCTATAACTTGTATCGTTTGTGCTCTGATTTACATCCATTGCTTTATTTACAGGATACGAAATAAATGATCCGTAATTTGGTTGACTTAAGTTTTCAATTTAGTAGAAATTTAGTCTCACTGGGCTGCAGGTTGTTGCATTTTGTATCAGAGCTTAAGTTAGTCGATCTAGAAAAAAAATAGAAAACGTTGGGTGAACATATTTGTATTTTGTCTAAATATAAATATATTTTTTTTTGAAATGGTACTTTATATACAACAAATCATTGGGACAACGTATCCCATGTCAATAAACGTTCGAAAGCAAGTTTCGAACTTGTGACCTCTTGCACCAAAGCCGAATCACTTAACCACTTGGACAATGGTGCTTGTCAAATATAAATATATTACACGCATAATCCGAAGAATTCTAACTATAGAGTAGCTGCATATAAAAGGTCCCTGCAGCCGGATAGTACATGACTCCCTAATCGGGCCTAGATAGCCCAATGATTATAGATCCTTATATGATAGCCGATTGACGATGTACAGTAGGCCCAGATAAAGGGAAAATAAGAATTTATATATTGTAGATATCCGAAAGTAGTTGATTTCCCAAAGAATGGTGCGAAGTAGCCACTCCAAGTTAATAGCTGGATTTTTAATATTGGAAAGAAGATAAATCAGTAAGTTAAAGAGCCAAAGTTCTAAAAAAATAACAAATAGAAATTCGCTTTGAGTCCAACCCAATAGAAAATAGTTTTAAAAGTTAAGAAAAATATATAATTAATATATTTGAGAAAGTAAGCAAATATTGTAAGTTTTTAGTAAATAGGTTTCACAGAAGCCAGTGGTTGAAAAATTATAGAGCGTATAGAACCGCTACTTTCTTTGTAAGGAAAGGAAAGTGTAAATATAAATTTCTAGTTGATATTAAAACTTGTTAAAATCCAAAATTTCAGTAAATGATATTTCGTAAAAAAACTATTCTTTTGAAAGAAAAATAGTCGAGCAATATAGCTTATGTGTTTCTCTGTAATGAAAATATTTAAGCTGTAAAAACATTTTTAGGGGTAGATAAGAAGTGGTACAAGTTTGAAATGGCGTAGATAGCACAGGAAGAAAGATTTAAAACTCTAAAAAATTAAGCTATAGGAAAACTACTACAATGGTCCAACTAAGAAGATGGTTAGTTGAGAGAAATGAAAAAGAATTAGTGCAGTTTAGGTCGAGGAAGGTTAAATAGTAATAGCATTGTAAAATATAAAAGCAATATTAGGAATGTATATAAAATATTGTTAATAATTAGAAATAACATTAGGAGATCTAATTAGAGGTAACGTAGAAAATAAAAGGCAGAACTATGAATAATGAACATTTTCCATTGTCATGCGCATTTTTTGCATGTATTTTTTAGAAGTCCCGTTCACATGATGTTAAAGACTCCATGAAGGATTGGAAATGGATGTAGTATAAGTGATATAAGGAAAAGGATAAAGTGAGAGTTCTTATCTACTCTAGTTTTTATTTTATTTTATAATCTAAAATAAAAATCATAAAAGATGTTTTAGAGATACTGTAAAGTGCAAAGAAACGGTTTGGTGTAACAAATGAGTTATTAAAAGGAAAAGTTAACAAATAATCTAAATTAAAAATCCTGATTTTTAAGAAGTAAAGGTTAAAAAGATCTTTAAAAGAAAATGTTGATTTGAAGAAAAAGGAAAGAAACTTTTTAAAATTAGATGTGCTAACAATTTCTTTTAGATTTAATGAATAAGCTAAATTCTAAATTTTTGATTATAATTTTAAAAAGTTGAGACAGCAAGTGTTTTTGAATTTAATAGAAGGTTTCTAGGTTGTACTTTCAAAGATAAAGGTTTTGGGATTAAGTATTTCAAAAATATTAATGTTTTTGAAAATGGCAAGGACCAAAACAAAATTTTAAATATGGATTAGATAGAAATGAGTGCATAGATAAGATAGGGTGATGGGTAAGGCTATGAAAGAGATAGCGATGATTACTCGTGGAATAGTATTAAGGAACCCCCATAGGGTGTAAAGAATAATGATGAGTACCTAGGAATATTTTGTTAGGCTCGTGTGTAAGCCGTAAGAATAACCTATGAAGGATTGATAAATGGTATTAAAGTACGCTTCTACGAGTTCTAGTTTATGCTTTTATGAAGGGTCAAAGATAAACGAAATCAATTCCAAGATTTGAGAATACTTTCAAGGAATTTGGACTAAAAGAAGATGGTAGCAAAGGATTATGAGATGGTAAACACACATTGAGGAAATTGGTAGATGCAAAGTTATGAAATGCAAGATAAGGGTTGGAAAAGTTATTACGTCGAGCCAGTTGCAAATGAGTTATTCAAAATGTGTATACTTTATATTTCCTGCCTACTACTGTATGGGAGTGCATAGCTTATTCGAAGAACATGTGTAGTAATGGAATTAATAAATAGACCTTATTTATTAGAAGCCATAAAGAAAAAGTTAAGATAGGAGGATTACAGAAGGAAGACAAGAATGAAAGGTCCATTCAAGTCAGAAGTGGTAGAGCCACAACATCGTTAGTGTTACTTGATGTTGAAGTGTAGCTTTCAGCAGTTGTTCCTTTTAGGTTAGGTTGTAAGCATCAGTTGTCTTTATTATGGTGTAAAAGCACACGTACAATATTGTAGAAAATCTTCCTTTTTATGTGTTTTCAGCGTGGACCGCAATGTTATAGGAAAATAATAAAACAAGGAAATTTTAGGAAAGACGGTCAACTAATACAAATGAAAAGAAAATAGTATAGACTGAAAGTTAAGAAATAAATTAAGAAATTTTAAATGGACTAAAAAATAGACATGAAATAAGATTGTAAGTCACATAAAAAATCTAGTCAGTAAATCTCAATTAGCGGAGGACAGGATAAGGATGTTGCATAGCCATGGATCAATGTCCCTGTACATTAGAGGCCAATTTTTTTTATTGAACTTGTATGCTGGTTGCTATTATAAATTAAGGAAAATTTTGAAACTAAAAATTAAACGCATATACAGATGAAGTCCACTAAGGAAATTATACTATTAACTAAACCCCAATCTCATGAGATGTGGCATAAGTTATTTGTAAGAAAATATATAATATGTATACCTTTTAGAATTTTTATTTAAAATTCCATGTTTTGAAAAATTAAATATCTTTGTGAAAAGTTTTCGAAAATGTTATGAAGAATTTATTTTAAAAGCCTAAAGCTTTTACCGATGCTTTGAAAATAAAATAAAATTATTTTGATAGAAAAAGAATGAATTTTAAAATTTTGGAAATGCCATATGCTTGACATTGGGGAATAGTCGACAGGTTGGTTAGTACAGATTTTATTATGCTGTAGAAGTGGTAGAAAATTGCAGTTAAACAAGGAAGTTGTTTTAGCTAGGGAATATTTTCCTATACACCTTGTCGATAGGTTAACAGAAAGACTATTTTTGAAATAAACCCTATTTTAAAAAACTTAAAAAGCAATTGACTTATGCGAACTGTACTTGAAAAAATTTGAAGAAAATTTTGGAGGAAAAAAGAAAGTTCCAAAGTATAATGGAAAGTTAGGTAACTTAGAGAAAATGGATGAAAATATGGAATTTTCCATCTACACCCTTTTCCCTGCATAAAGAAAATGGGTTTAGAAGCAACGATGTGCTGGGTTTTTAGGTGTTAAGTGCGAAATTGGTTGAACTATACTTTTATTCATAGAAGTGTGGAAAATTTGAATGCAAAAACAAGTTTTTGCTTTTCAAAAGTTTCACATATGTAGAACTGCGATTATATTTATGGTGTATGCATCACATTTTCGAAATTGATTTAAAAGAAAGAAATCACATAGAAGATGCTGATTAGAATCATTTTAAATACATATCATATGTATTATGATACACCATGCACTTGAACATGATTAGTTGCAATATGTATTCAAATAATAGGTTTTATAATTAAAATATAACACTTTTAAATAATAACAAATGATGGTAAAATAGATCTATAACAATCTAGGATTTTTCCACTTTGAAATAAGCTATTTAAATATAATTTATATAGTCAATAAATGGATTTTATTAGAAAATAAACATATTTTAATTATTGAATAATGATGATAAAATAGTTTTCAAATTGTGTTTACCGATATAGATAGTTCAAATAAAAATAGAAAATGTGAATGAAGATTGTTTTTCGAAATTTTTGTCATCGAAAATGTTGTGCATGTTTGTATAACATACACACAGACATATACATGCATTATTCGATTAAAATGAGTTTATATAAAGGTAAAGAAGTATTAGATTAAGATAATGGTGATTTGACTTAAATTAATCAAGCATGGTGTAAATAGTGTCAAATAGTAACATAAGTACCCTTAGTTTAGCTCATCCATTACCTAAATCAACCTAGGAAGTACACTAAAGCATGGCTAAGGGAGGGGAGCAACTAGTGACGTGGGGAACAAGGGGGTATGGGTGGGGATGGTGTGCTGTTTTCATGGAAAAAGAAATGATATTTTATGTAAAGGATATTTTAGTAATTCCCTATTATCTTCATGCTTATATATACCACCTTACATATTCGTTTCTCCTTTATTCATCTCATTCCTCTTTCTAAGTTCTTTCACCTTCGTGTTCATGAAATGTTTCATGGCTTCTATACACTCAAAATCCTAAAACAAGTTGTTAAACATAAGTTTCTTCACTTCTAAACTCACTACATTCATTTACCTACCTCCTCTCAACCAAAACAAGCACCCCACCCTAAAAAGCCCATAGACATGCCATTTTACATTTAAGGCCGAGCTCATCTTGAGTGTAAGGGTCACAAAACTTTGTTTTTTCGAGCAAGGAGTCAAGTGCCAGGTCATGTCTAGGTTTGAGAGGAAGTTAGCTTATTTCAAGTAATTCCGGTGAGTAAACTTTCACTTTAAAATTCAATTAATTAACTGCATAAAAGTTGTGTAAGTATTGTTGTATAATGATGTTGGATGCGTGAATATGATTGGGTGTTGCTAATGCATAAGTATGATTGAATATGGTAATGATTTAGGAGTATATAAGTGTTATGATGTAATTTTAGTAAATGTTTGGAAAATGGAAAGTTAAATAATAAATGAAAAGTTAATATATTGCTTATGATAGTGGGTTGGATGTAATGAGATGTTTGAGAATTTGATTATAATGTTGTTATGCTTAGTTCATGTTAAGGTAAGTTAGGCTTGCTAACTCAAAAGCGACACAGATATCCCTTTGTAAAAAGGTTTGAAATTTGAGTTTTAAAATCTAAAATATCACAAGTATAATCTTTATTTTCGAATTCAAAAAGGTGATAAGTTTCCAGAAAGTGTAAGTTTTTGAAAGGTAGATAGAAAGTAAAGAATTAAGTTTTGAGATTTAGATCGTATAGGGATAGTCGCTATACGTGCAGTTCACAAAAACAAACTATAATTTTAAATCCAAACATGTTTTCATTAGAAATATTTTATAAAATGTTTTTTAACTTTAATTAAGTAATTAGGAAGCAATTATTTAATTAATTTTATTTACTGATTAATTAATTAATTAAGGTAATTAGTACTTAATCATTAGTTAATAATGGTTTTTAAACTTAAGTATTAATCAATAAGCTAATATATTTGCTACTTAATTAAAATTAATTATTATTTAATTTGTAATTAAGGATTAATTGATTATTACTTAATTACTCATTTAAGATAATTATTAATTAAATATTATTTTAAAAAAGGATTTTATTTAACTAATCTTTGATTAAAGTTAAATAAGTTTTAATATTGTTTAATTAAGGCTTGATCACCTTTAATTAGAGTTTAATTACTATTTAACAAGGCAAGGGTTTTAATTTATTTTGAAATCGCTTTGATTTTAGGTAATTTGTTTTGTTTTAAATCAAGGGATTTCTGTGTCATTTACCCTTAAGTAATATTAGAAAGACTAAATGACATCTATTAATAGACCCAAAAAACCATTCTGCTATTACAATTAATTTGGACATTTACTTAAGTTGATTGATTGTTATGTGTTGATCCCTTACATACCTGCTGTTATGTGGTGCCATGTTAAACTGGATAAGTAAAATCAAATTAAAAGCACCATTATGGTCGCTAAGCCTTCGATTGATTTTTGTAAGGATAAATATTTCATTTCCTTCTTTAAATGGTTTTAAAGTAATTGCATTTGGAACAAGATATTTAAAAGATGAGTTGGCAAATGATTTATTAAAGATGTTTTAACTAACGGAAATGGTTTTAGGTGTTATAAAAAGAAATTTACAAAGATTTTTCTAAATGATTATATGTTTATAAAAAGAAGTTTTATAAAGAATTTTACAGAGGAATTTGGAAATTTATAAGGTGATTTGGGTATATGATTTGAGTTTTTAAGCAAAGTAGATTTCATAAATAAAAGAGATTTATATAATAGATTTGCTTATCAAGGGAGCTAATTTTATTTAGAGCAATTTAAGAAATTATTTAAAACATGAAACGTTTGTAGAGAAATTTATATGAATGATTTTGAATATTTATAAAAGGGTTTTATAAATGAATTTGGGAGTTGGAAAGCATTTTGAAATGGATTTGGATTTCAGTAAAAGTGATTTCATGAATGAAATAAATTTGATTAAATGGATTTGTTGAAAGAACTATAAAAAGAATTTGAGATCTGGGTTTCTCTAAATTGACCTTTTGAAAATGGTGGTATGGAACATCCATTCCACACTTAACCCCAAGGGGATAGTGTTTAGGGTTGTTCTTACCTCCAATTCAAGCAATATTTGTTTAATCCTTTTTTAAAAGATACGGAAGTAAGAAGTTAGTTGCACATGTTTGTGAGTATAATTATGTTAGAGAGATAAGTATATGAAATTTTTAGATAAATGTTTTGAAAAGAGGTTTATTAAATAAGGGTTTATGTTGAGGCTTAGTGGTTTCTATGGATGATTAAATCCCAAGTGGAATTAGTTATTGTATGTTTATTTGATAGTTAAATAACTGACTATCAAATATAGACAAAGCATAACTTTGGAAATATCTAGGAGAAACACATGAGTTATATTGCACACATCTCCGATGACGCTATACTGTGCATATAAATCTTGTTTCCTTCTCTTAGGATAAATGATAAGGAAATCTGTCCACTAATAATTTTGAGGTGATCTCTACTTTTACCTTTGATTTCTTATTTCCTAAAGAACCGGGGTTGAGTTTACTGAAAGCTATCGAATGTTGTTTCAAAGAGAGCGGGATCGAATATGTTATTCAAAAACCACTTCGATCCAACTCAGGAATTTCGAAGTGAAGACATCTTGAAGATGATGGAATTAAAGACGGAGCTCTTTGAAGTGCAAGGCTACTTTATGCTAATCTTGAAGGTGATTCCAAAATGGATGCAGTAGAAGTAGTGCTTTCGGTTCGTTCATCTCCTGAATGACTTGTACGGATGAATGCTGACATTGCGTCATCGACTAGAAGGTAATGTAGTATTCCAAACAGGAAGTGCTATATGAAAGGTAAAACATAGCCTCAAGCCTCATCAACAAGGAAATGACAAAGATCGGGCATGCAAAAGGGCCATGTAGGTCGCTACATCAGGGTATGGTCATTCCAAATCAAGATTGATTACTATCTACTCATGTATGCTTTAGGGCATAAATAGGGTTGTCATATTCGGTACTACTAGTCAAGTGGTAAGCCAGTCCAGCATGGCAGGGGTGCAAGATGTTCTTGTCAGACCCCTACATTTTATCTCGAGATGTACCATCGAAAGGTAGTTCCTTACCTTGTCATAGTATGGAATCCTTTCTCCAATACGAGCCTTTACAGTTTTAGTTGTATACCTATTATGTTGGAATTTAATTAACATATCAATTTCAGCTATATTCATATTTTACTTTGACCCCTAGACATTATTATAATATCAATGGATTTTCTATAGAAACATTTTGGTTATCGTAAGGTAAAAACCCATCTGCGCTTTTATGCGGCATGGTCTTATGGGATGCCTTTGATTTAAAGGTCTTTTTTACAAAGTTAAAGACTTATGCTTTACTCACACTAGACCCAATGATCCGAAGTTTATTTTTCCCTTTTCTCAAACTCTTCGGCGCTCAAATTTGAATAGGCAGCTAAGTAATTCAGATTTTTCCATAGATTTTCCTTAGAGGAGCTTGGAGCAGGTGGCTTCATCAATAGCTAGTTATTTTTCTTGTTTCCGTTGTATTATATGTATATCATATTAGTTAGGTAGGGATAAACAGTTATAACTGTCTTAGGCTAGAATTTGTATTAGAATGACTCTGATGTAATATTTTTTAAATGACTTTGTAATGTATTATGTTAAGTACTATATATTGTTCCGTTGCATTGTGAGATTCTATGTTTATTTTTTTCTCCTCTTGTCCTTTTTTTTCTTTTACCCTTAATGGCTCGTCTTTTGGAGCAAGAAAGGCGGTTTGTTATAGTTGTAGAATTTTTTATACACTAATTGATTTGTTAGTTTAGAATAGTTGTATATTAGGTTACATTGTTCGGTCCTTGAGAAATTTTAAGGATGAAATTCTTTTAAATGGGGAATGTAACACCACGTGATTTTATGACAATTAATTAAAAATATAGTAAACAAATAATAATGCTATAAAATTTATTTTTTGCAAACTTCAGAATATGGCTAGGAAATTTGAATAGTAGGGTTCACTGTGAATTTTTGATCAATTTTGATATATAAAGTTTTTCGATCAGAGTTCAAACGAAAAATTTATTAGCATTTGAAGTTTTTGAATCCGAAATAATTATGTATGTAATTATGGTAATGAGAATAAATTAGAAGTTAAGTAATAGTTAATGGAAATTTAAACCTTAAGAAAAGTTAATGTTAATCAAATCTAAGAAAGAATAATTATAGTGGAAATAAATTATATTGTTCTATGAAAGAAGGAATGAAACTTAAACAAATCATGCAACATTTGTTAACCAAATTTATCAATGCAGAAATAAGCAATAGGTCGACCAATAATATACCCACTCAACTGTTAGCGGTCAACCATAAGCTATAAGCGGTTGGCCCTTGCTAGTGTTAAATCGTGATTATAAAATAAAGAATTGATGAACATGATGCACTGTAATATTTTACTTGTGCACAAAGTAATTGAGGGACATCGAGGATTAAACTAAAGATTTCCTAGGCTAATCTAATGCTCCAAATCAATACCTAACATCTATAAATTAATAGCTAACCTAACCCTTATTTTTTAGAAAACTTAATGCATATTGAAACTCTACCATTTCCTCTTCTCTTCCAAATTCTAAAAGTAGTAAAACTATTCTAACATATGTATATAAGTAGAGAAAAGCAGAGAATAAGAGAAGAGAAGAACATGATCGATTCAGAATGCCAAAACAAAGGTAAATCACGAACCTTAAACTCTAAAACAAATTCAATTCAATCATTTCCCCAGATTTGTAATTCTAATAGGGATATACCATTTTATATTTTGAATTTAAAATAAGAGAGAGTCAAATAAAAAGAGAATGAATATGGATCTGGAGAATTGGAGCTAAAAAGGTGAGTGGGAATATTATATGTTTTTATAAAATATTAGATTATATCATGCAAATCTCTTCCTATATGCCTGTAATGTAATTGAAGTTGTAGGCTAAAATTTATAAATATGAAAATGAAATTGGAAAACCCTGCCTATATATTATGTATCTGTTAACTTGTTATATGAATGTAAACCTGGAAAATGTTAGGATAATTACAGTTCCTAAATTCATTATTAAGGAATATGAAACTATGAATTTGTTTATGATATGATAATAATAGATTGGTATTTGAACGAATAATAAGAACGTAAAATAAAGAAATTATACTAAGATTTTAGGGGTTTAGGTGGTATTTTATTTCCTTGGAATTTAGAATGTTGCAAGATGAATTTCTATAAATTATCAAATTTAAAACAAATAAAAATGCGTTGTTTAAACTGATAAGAAATCCACCTAAAAAGAAAGAGATGTTCAAAATAAGGACGTTTATCGTATTTTTACAGTTTATTTCAAACAATGAAAAGATAATTCTTTGTAATTCCAAACACCATGCAAATCTTTCTTTTTGGATAAGATATAGAAATTTACAAAGTTAACATTTTTACGAAGAAATGTAGTTCCAACGCATTAAAATGCAGAGAACCCCAAAGCATTAAATACAGAGACATAAGTGCGGTAAAAACATTCTTAAATAAAAAGGTATGTGATAATAAAAATGAAAATGAAATTAAATGAAATGAGGGATAGGCAAGAGTAAAAAAAGGTTTAAAAAAGGAATAGAGATGAAAAAGGGGGAAAAGTGTAAAAAGAATGGTAAATGACATTATGAGTCTATTAAAAATGAAAGTGGTAAATAATCTTAAAGCAAGAAGAGTATAAACGCATAATGAAGTAAGACTTAGGGTTAACATAAGCTTTAGAGGCAAGGTAATTAAGTAAGAATGAATAACATATAGATACACACACACACACATGTAGCCTTAAGTTTGCATTTATGACAGGTGTGAACTATTAAAGTCAATAGATAATTTCATAAATAGAATGATAGTAGTCATTAGAGTAGGTTGGAATGTGAGGTTAGTTGTGTTATACAATAGAAGTCTGCCCATCGCAATAGGCTACCCACGGTTATGTAGCATTATACTAATCTGGGACATATCCAACCATATGATCCATGGAGAGTATATGCTTGTATATAGATGAAGGAATACCCCCAATAGATAGAGAAGTTTGCTTCAAAAATAGAAAAAAGGTATTTCATTGATTGCAATAGGTAATCTAAATAGGATGGTGAGTAGGATTGGATTGGGCACTATGCAGCATGTGTTGGTACCAAATTAGGGATAAGGCTATCATAGGGCAAGAACATTATCAGCACTTGGCGGTCAATTAGAAAGACAGGGTTATACCTAACTGGTCTTCACCTACTACTAGGGTAAGCCAAGTTGTGTAATGCACCGCCACGATTGTTTGCTAGTTTGTTTGTTAGGGATAGGCTAGTTAACCCATAAAGAGATCTTTTAAAATGGATAGGGTAGTTCGTGGAGTCGAGCTCATAGTATAAACCAGACAAAGTAGTAAATCCCCAAAGCGAGATAAGAGTATGGAAAAATATTTGAAAAGCCATCATTTGGCACTATGGGAGTCCCTCGATATGCAAAACAATGAGATCATGATATGCAGTAGTGGACGTGGAGTCAAGCTGCCTAATTATATATTGAAAGACGTAACATGAGATAGAGAACAATTGGCATAACCTAGCTTTACTTATAAAGTGTATGATTTGCCAATCACAGAACATTGTTCTGATCCTCTTCTTATTACAACCCATATGATATGTAGAAGGATACTAGTGCTATGTGTATTTGGTGCTGACAAGGACACTTAACCTTGGAAGTTTCACATCCAAGTCAGTAGTTATGTGACTTATTATATGTTATTTATTCCATTGTAACTTATATCGTTAGTGCTCTTATGTACATTCATATCCTTATTTGTACAGTATCAAACAAACAGTCCATACTTTGGAGGACTTGGATTTTCGATTTAGTGGAAATTAAGACCTACTGGGTGCGGTCTATTACAAGTGGATGGGGCGTATCGTATGCATACATGGAGTCAGGACGAGTAAGTAAAATAAAAGGACATTACATGTAACGGAAGGCAATCAGCATAAACTAGTGTTATGTATAAAACGTGTAATTTACTAATCACAAGAATATTGTTCTGACCACACTCCTCATTACAACCCATATGATAGCTTTAAAGGGACAGGTACTAGTGCAAAGAAGGAACAAGGCAGGACCGACAGAAGGAAAGATTTCCTTATGCATGCGCGACACTAACAAAGACACTAGATGTTAGAAATGTCAACCTTGGTTGGTAGTTGTATGTTTTATTATACTTTACTGTTCCATTGTGAGTTGATATCTATAGTGCTTTGACATGCATTTATTTAGTTGTAGGATACCAAAACCAATAATCCGTACTTTGGCAAACTTGGTTTTTGATTTAGCAAAAATTCAAACCCATTAAGGTGCGGGTTTTCACATTTCGTATCAGAGCCAAGTTGGTCGATCTTAAAAATTAGAATACGTTGAGTGAACAAATTTGTATTTTTACTATAGTTATATATTATATATGCCAAACTCAACAAATTCCCACTATAGAAATAGTTGCAAACATATTATTAAAAGAGAGACAATGCGACTATGAGTTGAAACAATAGACGAAGTTGAAACAATAGACGAAGTTGAAGATATATAGCGGCCCTAATTACCCCATGGGAAGTAGGTCATATTGGAAAGCATTAATTCAAGAAGAGCTTGAAAACATATGGAAAGGTCCCTGAAGCTGGATAGTATTTTACAGGTTGCTCTATGGTCGTAGATCCTCGTAGGATTACCAATTGATAATGTATAGTGGATCCAGATGAATGAAAATGTAAGTATCTATATGTTACAGGTATCTGGAAGTAAGAATTAAATAAGTTCGCAAATAAATGTATGTAGTAATCACTCCAATATGATAGCCGAATTTTTATTATTTTGGAATAATTCAGTAAGTAAGTAGAAAAGGAGAAAAATCCAATGAATGGGACAAAAAAATCCACTCCTAGTCTGACCCCATATGAAAGATATAATATAAAAGTTTTAGAAAATATATGAATAATATATTTAGAATGATTTTCAAGGGACTTGTTTAAAAGTTTGAAAAAGAAATAGTATTTGAAATGATTTTCAAAGGATTTACTTGAAAGTAGAGAAACCATATTTTGAAAAGTAAGGAAATATTAAATTTTTGAAGAAAATATGAATAAAATATATACCTTATATTTAGATAAAAAGTTTTAGAAGAAAATAAAATTAGTTAAATCGGATATTTCAAAAAAATAGTTTTTAATAAAAAGTTAATTCTTTTGCAAAATAGTATAGGTATACAACTCGTTGATTTTTTAGATGAAAAATTTTAAATTATTTTTAGAGGTAGATAATAGAAAGTGGTATAAGTTTATAATGGGGTAAATAGAATGGAAAAAGAAGATTAGAACCCAAAAATAAAGCAATACGCGAATACACTGCAATGGTTTAATAAAGAAGACAGTCAATTGAGAGGGAAGCTATATAAATAAAAGCAATCTAGATAAGAGCAGTATAGGTAAAAGACGGTTAAATAGTAGTAACATTATGAAATATAGATATTAGAAATTTATATAAAATAATGTTAGTAATTAGAAATAACATTAGAGGTTAATATTAAAAATAATGCTAGTAATCTAATTGAAGCAAAATAGGAAATTAAAGGCAAAATAAAGTAAAATGGACATTTTCCATAAATGTGTGCATTGACTGCACGTATCTTTTAAAAGTCTCCCTCATGTGCTTTTAGAGACTTTGCTAAGGATTGGAAGTTGAGATGGAATGAGTAATAAAAAAATAATAGGATGGAAGTGTCCCTACCTGCTCCATCTTTATTGTTAAAATTATAAAAAAATGCTTTAAAAACATAGTCAAAGTGTATTTTTAAACAAATGGGTTGGGTTAAAGATCCCAATTTTAAGAATTAAAATCTTCATTGTTAAAAAGTTTTAAAAGAAATTTTGATTTGAATGACAATTCATATAATAAATTCCACCCTTACTTGAAAAGAAAGAAAGGATCTTTGAAAATTTTAATTGGCAATATTTCTTTTTAGACGTAATAAATAAACTTAATTGATAAATTCTAAATTATAGTTTTAAAAGTTAAGATAACTACAATTAAAGTTGGTTAGAATGAAATTTTTTTCATTTCCCTTTTTGAAACCAAACTATTAAAGGATTTAAACAAAAGGTTACCAAGTTTATATTTTTAAAGATAAATGTTTTGGGGTTAAGTATTTTATAATTGTGAATTTTTTATTTTATAAAAAGTGACGAACACCAAACCACATTTTTACTAAATACTTTATTCATTATACAATGTTGGCATATTTGGTTAAAGAGAAACCAGAGACCTTTTAATAATAATCATGTTAATAGATTGATATTTAAAATATCATCATTTTGCTTCAATTGGATCTCAAATCCTAAATGTAGATTAGCTAAAAATAATCATTTCAAACAATATCTTAATAAGGTTAGAAATAGCATTAAGCAATTCAAAAAAAACAATATTTTTAACGTTAGTAATTATAGCGTTAACATTTTCTCGAATTTGAATGATGGTTTAACTGATTATCGTAATGTTCTATTGATTAAAGGAGCTTAAGGATATATTTTTTTAGTTATTATAGTTTATAGATTATTAACTTCTTTTTTTTTGTTAATTTTTGCTTTTTTGATTTTTAAATCTCTTTTTCTCATCTTTAGAGTTAGTTAAGATGTTGCGTAATAAGCTTTGATCCTTTTTTAGTCACTCTCTTATTTTAGTTTCTTTTTGTATCTTTTTATTTTAGCTTTAATTTTATTACGATTACTTCATTAATACATATATATATATATGCATATAAATTTCATTTATATATGTATATATGTGTTATACTTATATTTTTGTTTAGTTTCGTCTTCAGATACAGGTTTAGACCGTATATGGTGCTAGATTGTTATTTGCAGGTTTACAGGGTTGCTGTCGCCAGGATTGCAGTGAGGCATTCATTTTGGATCTTCCACATTGGCAGTGAGGCATTCTTTTTGGATCATCCTCATTTACAGTGAGGCATTCTTTCTCTGATAGAAATGCTTGTTGATCTTATTTGTGCACTTAGTCACACTATGGATCATCTGTATTTGTAGTGAGACGTTCATTATGCAGTGTGACCTTCTTTTCCATTCATCCGCGTCTGCGGTGAGGTGTCCTTTCTCTGGTGGAGTTGCTTGTAGATTTCGTTTGGGTACTTCTAACACTTCATTATTGGACGGTGGCCTTGTCAAAGTTCGATATTGAGGTGTAGTAGGCGATGGCTTTGCCGGAGCTCACTCTAAATGTTCCCTGAGTTTTTTTCTTTGTTTTTTCTGTATTATGATTTGTCACCTACCAGGCATGTTGGCAGCTCCTTTATTATTGTTATTATATATGTATGTATGTATGTATGTATGTACATGTTTTCTCTCCTCTACTTTAGGGGATCATATATTTCTCTCAAAAAAATACAAAGTAGATAGGGATGATTATGTTGGTAAGACAGAATAAAAGTTTAAGCTTATGAGTAAAATAGCAGTGAATGCTCGTAAAGTAGCAATAGTGGACCCCCGTTGGATACAAGGAATATTAGTTTGAGCTTAGAAATGTTTCATTAAACATTTCTGAAGACCATAAAGAAGAACCCATACGGAAATAGAAAATGGTATCAAAGTTCATTATTGCAATTTCTGGGATATACTCACATAAAAAAAGAAATAGAGAAAGCATATACAAAGATTGGATAACACTATCAAGAGATTTAGATTAAGAAAGGATAGTATAATAATTGGTTATGATAATGGAAATAGTAGATGGACCTTATTTATTAGTAGCCAAATAGGAAAGTTAAAATACGTTAGAATAACATGTTAGAAAGGTTCATTAAATTTAAGAAAGAAGTGATAGGGTCACAACATCATTAATATCAGTTGATGTTGAAAGGAAGCTTCCAGCAATTATTCTTTTTAGGTAAGTTGAGTTATAAGCAATGGTTATCTCTATTTGTATAAAAGGTATACGATATTATGTCTGAAAAGTTTCTTTTTATTTATGTATGGATTTTTATGATGAAACGCTGTATATTGGAAAGCAGAATAAATAAGAAAATCTCATGTAGACAATTAACTAGTGCAAAGTAAGACTGGAAGTTTATAAAATAAATTAGGAAATTTATTAGCTACTAAAAGTAAAATATTATTGTCCCAAAAGCCTTAAAATTTTGGAAAGATAAATTTTAGCAAACGAAGGATCGAGAAAGGTATTTGTAAAACCATGGATCACAATCCTTACGCCTTGAAAGCTAAAATTTATAAATGTACTTGTGTGATGATTGTTGTTCTAAAATAAAAGAAAACGTTTTAGAAATTTGAAATTTTACCATGTAGTAAAATGGAGACAATCATGGATGTTAACTCATTGACTAAATTCCGACTGCATAGGATATGGCTTCATTTGTTTTGAAAAGAAAAACAAAAACTTATGAAGAAAATTCAAAAATATTTTATTTTTAATAGAGAGTGTTTTCTTAAAGGTAAAAAAAAGTAAGTTCAATTTTTAAAATTTTAAACCATTTCTAAAATTTAATTGAAATCGATTTTGAGTGAAAAAGAGGTAATTTCTGATTTTTAAAATGTCACGTGCTTAGCATAGGGAAAAGTTGACGAGCTAGTAAGTATGAATATTACTGTGCAGCAGGAGAGACAGTAAAGTAAGGTAGTAAGTGATAAGGAAAAAAGCTGTTTTAGCTTTTGGATTTCTTTTTCTATAACTTGTAGGTAAGTGAACTAAAACTTGTTTTAAAATCATTCTGTTTTAACAATTTAAAGACTTAAAGATTTAAAAATTTAAAAATTTTAAAAGTAAATTTCCTTATATGGATTATACTTGAAAAGGTTAAAAAAGAAAACTTAGAGGCAAAAGGGAAGGTTTCAAGATATAGGAGAATGGGTACGCAAGATGGAAATATGGAATTCTCCATCTAAACCCTTTTCTGGCATAAAGGAATAGGTTTAGAAAACTGATTTTTTTTTTAAATTTTAGATGTTAGCAATGGTGTGCTAGGATTTCGAATGGTAGAGATTGGATGGAAAATTTGGTTGAACTATACTTCTATTCGTAGAAATTTAGGAAAATTTGAATGCAAAAATAAAGATTTTGATTTCTTAAATTTACATACAAATAGAACTATAGAAATTATAAGTTGTTTGCATCATAATTTCAAAATTATTTAAAAAATGCATTCATATAGGAGGCGCCAATTTAGTTATGGTACACCGTACACTTATAGACTATTGGTCGTAAAAATTGGTTGCGCAATAATAGGTTGGATACCTTAGAATGGTTGCGCATTATGTTACATGATTTAGCACTTGAGACATTTCAAGGACGAAATTATTTTAAGTGAGGAGAATGTAACACGTCGTAAAGTAAAAAAGAAATTAACTAATAAGTAATTATTAGATCCTAAAATAGAATTTTTGTAAATCTCAAAATTTGGCTAGGAAACTTACGTCGTTGGATTCATTGCGATTTCTGATTAATTTTCATATATAAAGTTCTCGGTGTTCAAATGAAAACGTTATTAACGTTTGAAACTTTCGAATCAGAAACAATTTAGAACCAATTAAGAAATTAAATATTAATAACTTAACATTAAAATGGGTTAAGTATAAATGTTAATCAAGGGTGCTCAATCAAATTTAATTTAATCAAAGAAGTGTGTAAATAAATAAATAAATTAGGCACAGAAGTAAAATAATTATCATTAACTTACGTTAATGTAAACCTATAAATCATATAATTTAAATAATTGACTATGTTAAATCTAATCAAATCAGAGATTAGAAGGAAATAAATGAATGAGGTTTAATTAGCATTAAAACAAACGTTAAAAATAAAAACGTTAACAAAGAAAATCTGGAAATAAGTGGTAATAAATTAATGTTAATTAATGCTAACGAATAGTAAACGTGTAAGCAAGATTAACTTTAATCAGATTAGAGCAAAATTGATATGAAATGAATGTAATTGATTGACATTAACTACACTTAGCATATACTTAACATAGAAGAATTTTTTTTAATACTAATCAGTCAGGCGAAATTGGTATTAAATGACGTATAAAAGGAATTAAAGAAACGCATAACAAAAATACACAATCGGTTGACCCCTTACTGCAACAGATCGACTGCTAGCGGTCGACAGACAGAGGGATGGTGGTTGAGCGCTTGTGTACTACCGCTTGTGGTCGAGCTTAGGCCCAATGGCCCAGATTCAATAAATTAAAACCTAATGAATGAAATTGATTCGTGCGCCTATAAACACAGGCCTAACCCCTCACTTTTTCTCAAATTTTCTGAATAATAATGCGAAGCTCTTCCATTTTCTTTTCTCCACAAAATATAAAAATATAGAAATTATAAATTATATATATATATATATATATATATATATATATGAAGAATAGCAGAAAATAAAAGAGAACGAGAATAAGGGGTGAATCAATTCTATGAAGAAAAGGTAAACCCAAATCGAAATCTAAAGAATTCAAATCACTTCTGGGATCTAAATTTCTAATAAATATGTATATACTAGCAGTACATATTTTGATAAGGAGAAAAAGGGAATCAAACAAAAATAAAGGGTTTAGATCTGGAGATTTATAAAGCTTAAAGGTGAGTGGAAACTTCTATGTTTTTATATAATATTAGATTTATATCGTTGTAAATATGTTCCTGTATGCCTAAATGTAGTTTTGCAGTTGTAGGCCTAATTGTATACATATAATGAATTTATAAACTCTACCTATATATTACATGATTGATAACTGGATTTAATATTGCATGTACTTGAGTTTGGAAAGTATTGGGTAGCATTAGTCCCTGAATTTGATAAATCATATAGTAGTTCCATATTTTTTGAAATGATTTATGCAAGTAAATGTAAATTAGAAGTTATCATGATAAATTATTAAGGTTTAAGTAGTATTTCAATTTATTGGAATGTAATGAAATGTAATTTTCTATAAATTATCAAGTTTAGATTTATGAACAAAAGTGTATCGTTTGAAATAACAAGAAATATGCCTAAAAGAAATATATATATATATATATATATATAATTGGGATATTTACCGTATTTTGTACTATTTATTTCTTTAAATACAAAATGATAATTCTTTGTAGTTCCAAATGCAGCACAAACCCTTTTCAGATAAGTCATAGAAATTTACAGTGTTAATATTTTCGAAGAAGATGCAATTCCAATGCAATAAAATGTAGAAATCCCAAGGTATGAATTAAAAGATTGTACTAGTGATAAAATAATTATTTAATTGTAAAAAAAATGTATATGCAAGAAAGACAAGTTAGAATTAATGATAAGCGATAAAAGGTAGGTACATGAATGAAATGAATAAGAAGGAAAGTTTAGTATCCAAAAAAGGGTAATAAGAGTTAAAAAGAGCAATAATATAGGTTTAACAATAAAGAAGATAAATAAGTAGTACAAGATATTTAAATCTTTAAAGTTAAGTTATAAATGACAACAAATCGATATTAGTGAAATAATGGGTCAGTTAAATAGAAACAGCTGAATATTAATAGTTGAACATTGGAGGTGTAGTAAATAAATAAGTATGAATATATACATAGCTTCAAGTATGTGTTTACGATGCGTGTGAATTATTAAATTTGGCTAATAACATAGATTTAATGAGAATGACATAGTCGTTAAAAGGGGTTGGAATGTAAGGCCAGTAGTGTTACATAATAGAAGTTGTGTACACATTGTACTAATGCGGGATATATTCAACTATAGGACCAGTGGAATTATACGTTCGTGTATAGATGAAGGAATTCCCAAAGTAGAGCATGCTTCAACCTTTAGGGGGTATGTTTTTTAAGTATCCAAGTGGGTATTACCTTGATTACATTAGTCAATTTAAATGGAATGGTGAGTAAGGCTCGATGCTATGATAATGAGATTGGTACCATATACGGGAGTAAGAGCTATTTCATAGGCCGAGAACGTCATCGGTCCTGGGTGGTCAGCGGAAGGAAGAGGTTTACACCTAAACGGGCTACACCTCCTACTAGTGTAGATCACCTGTAGGTCATGCACCGATGTAGTTCTTTGTTGGTTTGTTTGTTAGGAGGCAAGGCTAGATAACCTTAATGGAGGTCTTTCAAACAATTGGGGTAGTCCGAGAAGCTATGTCCTCAATAGTTCGTAGAGCTGAGTCCATAATATAAAGCATTTAGATAAATCCTCAAGACGAGATAGAACATGGGTAAAAAATTGTGGCATCGTTGTAGGCACTACTAGTGTTCCTTGTTATCCATGGAGACAATATCATGATACTGCAATGATCATGGATCTTGGCGAGGTACTGAGTAACGGATACTAGCGAGGAAAGTATCCTGGTGTAAAAGAGGACTGTCGTAATTATATATATATATATATATATATATATATATATATTTGTGTGTGTGTATGTGTGGTTATTGTCTACCTTGAGTAGATGGGGCGAATCGTATGCGTAAGTAGGGTCGAGATGACTATGTAAAATAATAGGATATAACACGTCACGAAAGACAATCGATATAAACTAGTGTTATGTATAAAATATGTAATTTACCAGCCATTAGAATGTTGTTTTGAGCCCCCTCCTCATTACCTATAAGATAACTTTAAAGGGATAGGTAAAGGTGGGAACGTTGAAAGGACCGATTTCCTTATGCGTCCTCGACACTAACAAGGACACTAGATATCAAAAGTGTCAACATTGGTCAGTGCTTTGTGTTTTATTATACTTTACTATCCCCTTATGAGTTTATATCGATAGTTCGTAGACATGCATTTGTTTACTTGTAAGATGTCAAAACCAACAATCTGTACTTTGGCTAACTTAGTTTTTTTGATTCGGCGTTTGTTTTGGAGATAGTTATAGACTTTATAGATAGTTAGAGTTTTTTTTAGAGATTGGAACGTATAAACTCTACTATTTTTCTTTTGTATAACTGTGATGGATCGATGTACTCTAATTATTCTAGTTCACTTAGCTATATTCTATCTTACCTGTTTTACATCTTTTTTATTATTATATTTTTTTATATGTGTTGTGAGATGTTCTATAGGCTCCATGTTTGGATTTTTCTTTACTTTACTACCTTAAGATCAACTGGATACCTTACAACGCACTATATGTATATTGGGTGCCGGTGGTGTAGGCTGGTCCTCACATTTGGTATCGGAGCTTCAGTTGACCTAACCTGATACTTAGATGCATTAGAGATAAGGAAGGTGTTATCGCCTTAGAATGGATAAATCGAAAAATGAGAGTGTGGTTGTTATATTTTGGTTTTCAAAACTATATAGTAGTATATGTAGTAAGTCGCACTGCATACATAAGTACAATTGATGCGGTTTTTTCCTATGCGAGACTGATCATTCTTATTACAATTTGTCATAATGGATAGGCATAATGGGAATTCCACACTAGAAGCTAAGGATGGAAGGTTCAATGGGATAGAAAATGACCCGAAAGTGCGGGCCGCATTCATTCGTATAATGGTGATTGTAATGCAAGCAGCTTAAAGAGGAGCTACAAGTGTAGTGGATAATGGTGCTCAAATGGAAGCGTAATAGGTTGTTGATCCTCAAGAGGAAGTTAAAGTGCAAGTAAAAGGAAGTAGCGAGAGAATGAGGGACAACGAAGATGAAATTAATCCTGGAAGAAAGGTATACAAAATAAAGTCAAGTAGGAGCCAATGTCCTTTAATTGTAATAAAAAGGTTCATATTGGTAAGTGCTATAAGGATCCAAAGGGTGGTGAGAGGAAGTACTTCAACTGCGCTAGGACTGGGCACGTTAAGATAGATTGTCCAGACCCGGTTAGGAAGCCACAGGCCCAAATGAAGAATGGTCCAAGGAAGAGTAAATGGAATCCTATCTGCTATGATTGTAGGGGAGAAGGGCCATTTTACAAAGACTGTAATGCAGAAGGAAAAAAGTGCGACAACTGCAACAAGCTTGGACACATCAAGAAGGATTGTCCAGAATGCTTAGGAACAAGCAGCATGTATCTACTTACGCTTTGAACGATGTTCTAGTTCGTCAAGCACTCCATCACTGAAGGAGAAGGGGAAGATCATCATTATGTAGTGTATGCTTTCTATTTTTAATACATATGTACATGTTTTATTCGATACTAGGGCTTCACATTCCTTCATATCTAGTGATTTAGTGGATATATTGGGATTGAAACCCTAGGTAGTTGACCGATCTTTAATTATTACCAATCCTATTGGAGGATCAAATAGCCTTTGCATGGTTTGTCGAGGTTTACCCTTATGGGGTCATGGATGTTTTCACATTTGTGATTTCTTTGTTTTGGGTTTCATATGGATTAGTATTATTCTAGGGATGGACTGGATGAGCAGGTACAAAGCAGTGGTGGATGTAAGAGGTTGTTAGTGACTATAGGAATGGACAATAGGCATAGATTGGAGATAGGCTTCCTGACGATGAAGTGATGGTTATCATTTTTTATTTTCTCAAGATCCCTCATAGTGAGTTGTCATCTGTGCCTACAGCTTGGGAGTATCCAGACGTATTCGATGAGATGACCGGATTACCAACACATATAGAGATAAAGTTCGGTATAGATTTGGTGAAGGATGCTAGATAAATTGTTATGTCATTAAGGCATATGGAGCCCAAAAGGAAGAAGGAAATAGAGGTGCAAGTGAATGACCTATTATGAAGTGGGTTCATTTGATGGAGCATATCTGAGTGGGAAACACCTACAGTGTTTTCCACTAAGGCGGATAGCTCTTTGAGATTGTGCGTAGATTGCCACGAGTTAAACAAGGTGATGAAGAAGAACAAGTGTCCACTTCTGCGTATTGATGACTTGTTTGATTAGCTCCATGGTGCTTGGGTGTTGTCTCATGTTGGAACTTTTGACATGGTTTCATCAACTGAGAGTGGTGAAGGAGAGTGTTCCGATTAAAGTGTTTCATAGGTTTTTTGGATTCTATAAGTTGTTGGTTATGCCATTCAAGCTGACCAATGCACTAGCATACATTATTAATCTTATGAACCGTGCCTTCAAGGATAAACTAAATAAGTTTGTACTTGTGCTAGTGGATGATATCCTTGCTTATTAGAGGATGGAGGAAGAACACAAGGAGCATTTAAAGATTGTGCTTACGGTGTTGAGGAGGCATTGATTGAAGGAGAAGTTTTCAAAGTGTCACTTCAAGAGGAGGGAAGTGCGATTTTTGGTTCATGTCATTTCTAAGCAGGGAATTGTTGTAGATTCTACGAAGGTAGAAATAGTCCAGGATTGTGATCGACCCAAGACACCGTTAAAGATGTGAGAAGTTTCCTTAAACTGGAGAGATCTTATAGACGTTTTATCAAGAACTTCTCTAAGGTAGCAGCACCATTAACCAACTTAACGAATAATAATCAAACTTTTATTTGGGACATGAGGTGTAAGAAAGTTTTCGTGGGTCTAAAAGAGAGATTAACAAGTGAATCGATTTTAGTCATTCCGAGGGGGCATGCGCAGCTAAAAGTATACACAGGCACTTGTGATATTGGACAAGGTGTGGTGTTGAGGCAGAGGGGAAAGGTTGTTGCATATGTAAGTCGACAACTGAAACTGTATGAGGAAGTATTTGACTTGTGATTTGGAGTTGGCGGCGATATTATTCGCTTTGGAGATATAAAGGTTTTACTTGCTTGAAGAGAGATCTATGTCATATACGGACCACAAATCATCGATGCATCTCTTCTTCTTGAAGGATCTTAATCTTCGTCAACGGTGATGGTTAGGGTTTCTGGTCTTTTTTGACTTTGATATTTCTTATATGCCTGGTAAGGGAAATGCGGCTGTTGATGCTTTGAGTAGGAGACATGACAATTGGGAGTGATGTTCCTTGAGTGGACGCATTTGGAATTTATCACTGGCTATGATTTTAGACCTAGATGTGAGCTAGATCCTGAAGTGTTGGCTAGCCCGACGATAAAATCTACTTTGATAAAGCGGATTGGTACTAATCAAACGCAAGATGTTAAACTGGCGGAGATCATGGTAAAGATAGAGGAAGGGGTAGATTTTAAAGGGATGAAGTAGTATAAGCTCGATGGTGATAGTTGGTTCATAAGGATGGGAGATTGTTTGTGCCTAATGTTGATGGAATGAGGAATGAGATACTATGAGGTGACACCATTCAAGATTGACTAGACAATCTGATGGCAACAAAATGTACTATGATACAAGGCATACATTTTATTAAGAAGGGACGAAGAAGGATGTTTAGGCATTCATCTCGAAGTGCATGAACTGTTAGTTGGTAAATGCAAAGCATAAGAAACCGAGTAGTTTGCAACAACTGCTTGATATTCCCCAGTGGAAGTAGGAGCAAGTTTCATTGGACATCATCGATAGATTATCGAGGACCAAAGGAGGGTATGATATCATCTCGGTCATAGCTAATAGATTAACAAAGAGTGCAAAATTTATACCCGTAAAGTCTAGTAGGATAGCATCCAAATTGACCGAGTTGTATGTGAAATAGGTTGTGTGATTCCATGGTGTGTCGAAGAGCATTGTGAGCTATCAAGACTTTTGTTTACTAGTGGGTTTTGGAAGAGCTTACAAGAGGCACAGGGAATAGAACTAGATACCAGTACAGCTTGTCACCCACAAATTGACGGGCAGAGGGGGTGAATCAGATCATGGAGGATCTCTTGGTAACTTGAATTCTCGATTTTGATGGCTCATGGGGTGATCACTTACATTTGGAGGAGTTCGCATACAACAATAGTTATCAATCCAACATCGATGTGGCAACATTTGGCCGATCATGCAACACTCCTTCGTGTTGGTGGAAAGTGGGTGAGGAACTGAAAGTTTGGCTAGGTTGTTCAAAGAGACTCTAGAGAAGATCGAGGTCATTCGACAAAGAATGAAAGCTTCTCAAGATACACAGAAGAGTAATGCTGATAAGAGAATATGAGATATAGAATTCTTTATCAATGATATGGTTTTTGTCAGTTTCTCTCTACTAAAGAATGTTGTTCGATTCGGTATTAAGGGGAAGTGGGTGTAGAGGTTTGTTGGTCCTTTTCCTATGCTCTAGAGGATTGGGAACCTAGCTTACAGGGTTGACTTAACTCAGAAGATGGCAGGTGTGCACAAAGTGTTCCACTTTCTCACTTGCAAAAGTTTGTGCACGCTCAGGTATGATAGTTGAACCGAATCGGCTTGGTGATATCGATATTGAACTAGAAGCTTCGAGACCTTGTAGACCTATTAGTATCGTCAGATGTGATACGAAGTAGCTTAGGGGTAAGACGATAGAGCCAGTAAAGGTTCAGTAGAGAGTGAAAGCGATTATACTTGGGAAACCGAGGAGAACATGAGGACCGCTTATCCAGAGCTTTTTACATAGCGAGACTTTCTGTTTATTGCACTTACTTTCACTCTCGATATCATATAGGGTAGATTAGTATCTTGCATTTTGAGATAGGAGCAGATTATATCTCTTGCTTATGTGTGTGCATGTACGATGATTGACATGATTTCTCATAGTTGCTAGGTGTGTGGGATAGCTATGTTTGACTTTACCTTTTTGTGTTGAGGATTTTGAAAGTGAAATTCGTAAAGGGGAGAAGTGTAACGACTCATATTTTATGTGTCAAAGGATTGTGAAATACTATTTTTGATTTTTTTTATTAAGTTGTATGACATATAACTTTGGGGGATGTTGAGTAGTGACACTTTTGACCTTGTGAAATTTTATCGGACAATTTTATGCTTGAAAACATGTATCAGCTATAGCATTTGACAGAAACTGAACTAGAACTCGAGACCACTTCCATTGGAAATATATGATGGTTTCCTTTTTCATAGAGTAGTCAGAATAGCGATTTGGACTTTCTAACTAGGAGATTTTGCTGTTTGAATTTTGGTAGTTTTTGAAGCAGTTTAATGGGTAATTACTGAGATTGGGGATAGGCCCACTAACCCATTTCGGGTTTGAGACTATTGAGGCTGAAATAACCTTCCCCAAATCAATTTTTCCCATTTCCAAACAGATCTAAGCCTTCATTAACCCTTTCTTTACCAAAATATTCACCTTTCCCCTTCAAATGACTTGGTGGAGCTTTAGGATGACTTTGGGCAGACATGGAGGAGCTTCGGGGTTTTTAGTGACTTGTTTCGAGGGTCTTGTAAGTAGCATAGAGGGAGGCGGATGACTCCAAACGACTTGGAATGACATTATGTTTTGGAGTCACAACCAATGAAGTGCAGTCACTTCCACAAATCAATGTGGAGAGTGACTATAGCATGTGGTAATGAACCGAGAGGATGAGTTCTACATGACAGCTCGTGGAGTAGAGCATGCAGTTGTCATGCTTATTTTTGGGATAGGGTAGTCTATGTGTACCCATATTTTTGGAAGTCTACATGCGTCAAGTCCCTTGCCCTATGTGGGTATAAGTTGAGCATCTGCAAGGTAATTATATTTTCGGTATGTGTGCTAAGGGATCGATGGGTAACTATGAGGCCGTGATACTCAAGTGACAAGGAAGTTTGCATGTACCTGGTAGTCTACATGTATCTATATTTTTGGACATATACGTGTGTCCAGTCGCTATCCAACTGCATGGGAAATGAGTTGAGCATATGTAAGAGTTATTGTATATCTAATGCATTTGAGTGGAAGATGCAAGGCCGTGTGATGGTTGTTATGTTTGATGTGTACTTGATATTCTACGTGATACCCATATACCCCATATTTTCCACATGTGATAGTAGTGTTAAGCGGGTTCTTAACCAAGTAGAATTTAACCAGAAGTAGAAGATTAAGATGAAGACGAAATGCCTTGAGAACTTGAAAACGCACTTAGAAGAAGTGGAAATGCATTATCAAGAAAAACCATCACTTTTGGAGCTAAGTTAACCGGTCAGTACTAAGAAGTTTCTCTCGATACCGAGAGGTTTTTCCTCTTATTTTGGCACCGTAAATCCCATACACTTCATACTCTACTCCAACATCTCGTAATAAAGTGCTTCTTTTAGAGATTAAACCATCAACTTCAAGCATTGATGAGAAGAAGGAAAAGAAAGCAGGATAGTACAGTATTATCAAAGGAATCATCGGGATCGCCTCAACCTCTATGGAAAAGAGTTTGGAATACATCAAATCGACGATAGAAGAGCAAAGCAAGTGAGAATAAGAAATTTTCGATAGAACAAACCTCTCGGCACCAAGACAATCACTTGGTGCCAAGAGGTCTTTCTTGGAGAATGGGCTGGGGTGCGCTTTCCTCCACATGTGGGCATGCATCTAAACTTTGACTAACTAGAGCTTATAGACCTGTAGAGCAGTTTTTCTATAAATACAAGCCCTATTGCAACTAAAAAGGATGTTGGACTCTGCTCTTTCTTCATCTCCTATCTCACCCTTACAATAATCACTTAGTAGATATTATTGGCACTTCTAAACTCTTGAACCTATCAATCCCTTGTGCTAGTGACTTTAATTATCTCAAACTCATAATCAATAAAAATATAAAGTGGACTTAGGCTAGAGATTGCTGAATCACTATAAAAAATTTGTGGCTTGATATTCTTTTCTTGCTATTTTTGTTATTATCTTCTAGATCTAGGTCGCACGGGTTATGTACATCGTATCTTTTGGCGTTGATCCATTTTTGGCATCAACTTTTTAGTGCTTTTGTTAAGAAAACCAAACCTAAGGCTTAGATCTAGCTTTTTACTTTAGATTGGAAAGATTCGAAAGTTAGATACGGAAAACTTGCTCGAACAATTTGAAGAATTATCAGTAGAAAGTCATGGCACCAAGAATGGAAGGTCATTAGGAGTTATGGCTAGTGGTGATGAAGGGAATATTCACCAAGTTAAAGTTAACAATCAATAGGTAATTCCATGATCCCTTGCTCAACGGGAAGTAGTTACCAGATGAGAGCTTAATAAAATACTGCAGGAGCTAACTAGAAAATGGTGTATAGTCAAAAAGATTTGATGGTCAATATGGATGCTTTATGGACCCAGCAACCAAGGAGGACCAAGAGGAATAGAAGGGATGCTTCATCTAGATCTGAAGAGAAAAACTCCTCTGTTTCTGGTAAAAACAAACTAGATGGAAAGCAAAAGCTCGAGGTAGGAGTTGTTGGAGTTGTAGAATAAGTTATTGGAGGAAGTCAGAACTCTCCCCTTAAAATAAAATCACTTGGTACCAAGAGGATTCAACTCGGTACCAAGAGGAATGCTAGAAATTTGGGGGGACAGGGAGCCGAAGCCCTAGACCTATCTGATTTAAAAAAGACCTGCAGCTTGACAATGGTGATTATGAGCTGAATGTTGGAGCAGATGGAGCTGGAGTTTGAACAACTGCCATGGAATTAATTGGACATCAACGGAAAACAAAAGGACTGGTTCTTCTAGAGACAAGATAACCTAAATATCAGTAGGCAAACCGAGATCATTTGTGGAGCTAAACACTAAGAGCAACACTAGATAGTCAGCCCTTGGATTACCGAGCAAGCGAGGAATATATCGCAGACATGGTTAGATGGTTGTTGGAAGAAAGAAGAGGCAAAAAGAATGAAGATTGAGGCTCCGCATTAAGTATGACTATGTTTACCAAAAATATTATGAGTGAAGAATACCCTTGAAATTTTACGATGCCAACAATGAAATCATACAACAGGACTACTGAACCCAGACACACTGACTCAAGTACGAATGGCATACGGATGGAGCTAGAGCTACAGATGTTGTTTATTGTAGATGTTCCCTATCTTTTTAGAAGGAGTTGCTTCGATATGGTTCACTAGGCTCACGCCAAGGTCTATATCAACTTTTAATGAATTAGCTAAGAATTTTTTGGAGCAATTTAGGCTCCAAGCTGCCCGACCGAAGGATGTGATGTCTCCATCTAGCCTACCATAAGGACCCAAGGAGTCACTGAAGGGTTTCTTGAACTGATTCAACATCACTGTTACGGAGGTTAGCAATCCGAAGGAAGATCTTGCATTCAAGGCACTAGTCTGGGAAATTTACCTGGACACTGATTTTGGTAGGTAGCTGAAGATGAAATAACCAACTACTATGAAAGAATTCCATTGAAAGGAAAACCAATTTCCGTGGTTAGAAGAAGCAAACTTAGTCGAAGGAAATGTTAGCGACGAATTGTCGAAGGAGAAAATTAAAAGCAATTTTGCAGTTAAACAAGATGGAGAAAACTCTGGTGAGTTGCAGGAAATGCTAAAAGTTTTGGGAATCAGAAAAGGATGAACCAAAACTCCATTGGCAGGCGTAACGAGAAAAAGAAGCGCCTTAGGAATATGCAACTTGAAGATTATATGTTTCGGTATGACACACTAGAAAATATTTATCTCGCTGCTCAATAGACTTAGCAATGCAAGAAGCCTCCCAAGAGGGAGGCGGCAAAGAAGAAGAAACATTCAAGAAAGTTCTGCCGTTTTCACCAAACTCATGGGCACAACACGAATGAATGCCTTCAATTGAAGGATTTGTGTAACACCGTTTAAATTTAATAGAAATTTAATTGGAAATTTAATAAGAAAAGAAATTTAACTGAATCAAGGACTGACGAAAATTTTCATGGACGTCCAAATTTGGCTATGAAACTTGTACCATTGCGTTCGTAGTGATTTAATGGACGATTTTCATATATAACACTTCGAATCGGAGTTAGTACGGAGAATTTACGGATGTTAGATGATTTTAAAAAAATAATAAAGTTAAAAAGGTAATACACACACACATATACGCAGGTCGACCCTTGGCATGGCATGGTCAACTGATAGCAGTTGACTAGGGGCCATAAGTAGTCAACCATGCATGAGTAAAGGCGACGAACTGGAGCGTATTGTGCAGATGGTTGTGATCGTTACTTTGCGGGTTCATTTTTTATTCCTGTGTGAGTTGTTAGCAAAATATTCTCCAACCCAATTAAACGCCCCATATTCATTACTAATCTCTATAAATTCTAGCCTAACCTAACCCTAATTCACACATAACAGTTTACTGTAATGAAATTTTGCCCAGTTCTAACATCTTCTCTAACCTTAAAATTCTTTAAGATTAAAATAAAATCAACCTAGAAAAACACAATCAATTGGATATAGAAGAAGCAAGTAGTGTTATCATATAGAGGGACGATTCTTAAGCCAAACAAGTAGGAAGGGCTTAGGCTTAAGGTGAGTGGAAACAATTTTAGTAAGATAACTATTACAGTTAGTTTAATCTATTTTAACTGGTTTAGGGTGCTAGCAATCTAATTTGAATTATATAAACCCAAAATTAAAATATGTAAACTAGGCTAGAATGGAACCACAGTAAACTACTAACTTGAAATTGATAGTACACCTCTTTTACAATTAGGTTTGAAAACCCTGAATCCACAAACCCTAAATTGAATTGCAAATTGGTACTTAGACTGGTCATCTAGTATTAGGGTTCATTGATCTTATTAACAAAGTGAACTAAATTATAAAATGATTAAGATTAAAAATATGCAGAAACCCTAAATTTTGTTTGTGAACAGTCAACCTAGGACCCTCAACGGTCGACCGGTGGCAATCGACTAGTTAGGTCTAGCGCTGGACCGTTCAAAACGAAAGTTGCAGATGGTGAACCTTGGTTAAGGCCCAATTTTACTAATAAATATATATAAACATTAATTGTTAAGGGCCTATTTATAGGCAATTGGATTCATGTTAGTAGTACTTGTAGGGAAGATAGTTCCCTAGGAGCGGACACAAGGTCGTGGCGGTATTGGGTAAATATTGTTTATCCAATTTAGGATCGAGTAATCTATTGGAGGCATGTATTTTGGCACTCACATAAGGTTCCACTGCGTGCGTGCAGCATTGATGAGGATGCTTGACGGAGTGGGTCCAACACAATGGGAAGTCCATGTATCCACGATTTCTGATGCACCTAATATAATTCAAATAGAGGACATGGAGTATGCAACAAGAGGCTAACACTACGATCAAGAAGTGGATGCGAATGCAGATGATGAGATATACCAATGAATCGACATCTTGGGTTCTTCCTCTTCAAGCGCAGTGAATGGAAATCGGTTCCCAATAGCCTAGTGCCAGTGCTAGTAGTGGGAGTTTAGTCCTATGGTAGCCTAGTGGTGGTGATAATACAGTAGCCTAGTGTAACACCTTGGCGTTAGTGATTTAATTAGTTAGTTAATTAATAGGCTCCAAAAATGGAATCTATGCAAACGATGGAATTTGACCATGATAATTCCGCCATTGCATTTGTGTTGAAATTTTGAGCAACTTTCACATTTGGAGTTTTGCGATTGGAGTCTAAACAAAGAGATTATGGATGAAAGACAAATTCGAAATGGAAATAATTCGATTGGAATTAATTAACGTTTTATATTAATTAACCCGGGCCCATAGGTCGACCTGCTACTATGAGTGGTCGACCCCTAGGTAAGGGGTGGTCGATCTCTCCTCATGTGATGGCTAGGATTTATACATATTTATGCATTAATAAATAAGCACAGCGTTTATTCGTACGTTATTGATGTGTAACGTTCGTTGGTTATTATTATATTTAGGGAAGTGAATAGGTAGAATTGGAAAATGTAGTAATTCTTATTAATAAGAACTAAATTATGAATTCATATAAATTAATTAATAGAAAATGAAAGATTATAACCTCAATAATGGAAAATAATGGATATGATTAGATTAGGGGCTACAATTGGTTAGTATGGGAATTAAGGACTAAAACTCCAATAAATAGGAAATTAATGAAAATGAATTTGGAAGTTACAATTAATAGGGGCAAATGTATAAAATGAAAATGATAAATATGGAATAGATATAAAAAGGTTACTAATTTGAAATTAGTAATCATATATAAATGTCTTAGGAAATTTCTGTTAGGTTTTTATGGACAAATTGACATTTAGGAGCATTAAAAAGGGATTTATGCCTAGATAAGTATTCACGGTAAATCTTATTGCGTTAAATAAAAAGGCAATTAGTAACTTAAGTCCAATGTCAACATAAGATAGTATAAGTAAAAACTTAAGGTAGTTAATTGGACTTAGTAGGCTGGTGATGCAAGGTCAGTAGAGTCGCTCGACGGAAGACTGCCCTTCCATTTGAGGCTATCAGTAGTCAGGTGCACTTATTACTAATGTAAGATATCACTAATCCTAGGACCCATGATGGCGTGAGTGATTGGACCTGCTTTCTTAATTAAAAAGTATTAAATGGTACAAATTTGGAATTAGGAGCAATGAGGGATGTCTCCATAAGTGTTTGCTTCTGGTTTGAGGTATTAAGTGGCTATAAGGTCCGCATCTCTCCTAAAAGAAAGTATTAGTAACCTATAAATAAGGATATCTCCAAAAATGTTCACTTCAGTGTTGAGGTATTATGTGGCTATTATAGGGCCCACCTCCCTACCAAAAGAAGTAACCTAATGAGATTCCATATTTATAATTAAGAGTGATGGTGGAATCTCAAGAAGGGTTTGCTTTGGGTTTAAGGTACTAAATGACCGATCTAGGGTTCGACTCTCTACTGTAAAAGAAGTACTAAGTAGCCTAATGATATTTCCAAGCTATGTCAACTAGATAGTACCGGTGAGAAGTCTGTCTTGGGGTTAGGTATTAGATGGAAAAGGCCTACCTATAATTAGGTGTTAATGGCTGGAGGCATGCTTAGTCCTTGATAATGGGTTATTAAATGGTTTGGGTACATTCTCTCATATTACTAAGACTTTAATAACAGTAGATGCGTTATTGGTATGGATATTATAAGCTATAAGGCCGTAGATAGTGATCAAAGGTTTCTGTAGCTAGGACCAATAGACTAATAACGACGACATTGGAAGTCCACCTTAGGAATAAGCCTTAAATGATGAGTCCACCTCGATTAAGATCCTAAATGGCAGAGTCTATCTATTTCTCTTTTAAATTATTAGGTGGTGAAAGTAGATGCCCGGTTCATATTTAGAAGTATTAAGTGGAAAATGGATATGAGAGTATTGAGTGGTTGATAAGGCTTCATCTGTATTTTGTACCCTGGGAATGGGATGGTAAGTCATCGTGTGTGCAATGCAAGGTTATATTAGAATTACTAACCATAGTAGACATAACAGTTAAATGGAAACCAACCGGTATAAATTTATATTATGGACAGTCTATAAATTTTCCAGTCACTAAAACATTGTTCTGACCCCCTCCTCATTACAAAACACGAGATAGATTTAGAGGAACAGGTTAATGAAGCTGGACGTGTTTAGTCGTTGGATCTTTTCTCTCATGCTCGATGCTGATGTTTCAATCTTCTATCCAAGAAATACCATTAATTCCAAGGTAGTAGTCATAATCAGTATTCTTATCCTATTATCATTTCCATTGTGAGTTTAGATTTCTATCAATCTCTAATAATTCTCATGCTTATTTGTAGGTACCAAATCCAAAGAGTTGTGCCTTAATGGACTTGGGTTTGGATATTTTTCGAAATTTAGGTCCACTATGGTATGGGTTGTTACATTTGGTATCAGATTCTAGGTTTGTAGTTGAAAAAATTAGGATGAATTGACAGAATGCATTCGTACTTTCCTATCCAGTATTATTATATTGTCTAAGAATTCCGACTATAGAGGTAGTTTTAGTTACACTCCGAAGGAATGGTTAATGCAACTATGGGTTAGAAATATCTTAGAGTTAAGATTTTCACGCTGACTCCGAAGTACCCCCACAAAATGCTAGAGATGCGTAAAGCGCTGTTGATGAAGAGCTTGAGTTCGACATATGGCAGAATCTCGAAGATTGGAGTTATTTGAATTGATGGTTGAGATTCTAGCTACCATCTAATTTTAGATTTTGATGATGAGTCCAGTCAAAGACACACATTTTTGCTAGATGGACGGGAAATTAGAGTATGTATGTCCTCATTATCTGGAAGCTAATTTTTGCTAGGGTACATTCTTGATCACCTCTTTAATGGCAAACTGGATTTTTTTCGGATATTTAATGTTAATTTCTTAGTCTAAAATCTGTGAGAGAATTTAATCAAGTATATTTTGAAAATGCCTTTGATTTGAAAAAAGGGTTTTCAAAGGATTTTTTCCAAGGATTTATTTTGGAAACATTGTTTTGGGAAAGTTTTTGAAATTTTGATTTTCAAAGAAAGACGCATAACACTAAGTTGGTCATGCTAAGAAATTTTTAGTTCATAAATGATTAATTCTTAAAATCCTTAAATATTATTTGTATATATCAGTAAAGGCTTGGTTTTGATTTTTAGCAAGGAAATAGTTTTCCAATTTGGGAAATTTGTGTTTAAAAGGTTTTTGAAAACCCTGAAATATATATATATATATATATATATAAGTCTGATTTTTAATGGACTTTTTGTATGAAATACTTTCTATTATGTAAAAACAAGTATAAAGGAGCATATATTTATCTTGGTGATTTTTGGTTCATAAAATCGAGGTTTTTAAAATCTTATCTCCAGGTATAGAAAAAATAAGAATGGCATTCAATTTTATTCGGCTATGTAGTTAGAAGTGTTGTTGTACAACCAGCTATTGGAAGAAATATTTTCATGCAATGTAGGCAAGAAATAGAAGTTGCAATATTTTAAATTTTTGGGAATTGTTGTTGGTTGTAGGAGTTTTGTTAGGACTACTGTGAATTGCTGGTGCATGGTTCGGGACTAGGCGGTAGGCTTTGACACCACTATGATGAGGACATAAATTTTATAAATCGTGTGGAATTGAAGGAGATGGCATGGAACGATTATTATTATTTAATCCGGTCCTAATTGGGTCTAGGCTCAAAAAACATCCAAAGCCCATCTAGCGGTTGACCACCTAGCTGTAAACCTAGCATGGTCTACAAGTTAATGAGTTTTGCCACAACTTGAACCTGGAACGGGACTATAAAAGTCGCATCTGAATTCTCCCAGTTTCCTTCTTTCGTTTCTCCTTCCTCCAAAAGCCGACCCTAATCTACATCCTCCTCCTCCTCCAAGTATTAGTCTCTCTCTTCCTTTCCTTCCCAGGCGATGCCAGTTTTCCCTAGGAGTAGCAGCCTTGCCTTTTTCCCCCTCATGTCGATTTTTGCGCGTTAGTTCTTTCCCCGCCACCACTCTAGATCTAAACCTATTTCCTCCCTTCGACCACTTGTTAACCAAAGACACATTTTCACACTGTCGAATTTTCCTTGTACCATTACAGTCTAAACCCTCAAGAGGCCACTTGGCTGGACCAGAATGAGCAAAAGGTTCCACCGCTTTTGGGCTGGAAGAGATATTCATAGTGGTAGGATTTGAATCAATCATGTTCTTTGAGACCTTTGAGCGAGAACGTTACCCATGCTGCATCTACCTTTACGATGACCCATTGGTATGGAATTTCGATGGAGGCAACAGTTTGATTCCTTCGATGGTAAAGGGTGTCTTGATTGAGCTGACTAATGATGTCCTTGCTGAGATTTTGGAGGCCTACACGAAGGACGTAAACTTGAATGATTTTGAAGTGACCGACTCATAGATTTTGTAGTGGGTCTTTTTCTAGGATGTTGGTATTTGAAAGACGTAAACTTGAAGGATGTTGATTTTTCAGGTTTTGTGCATCATTCAGCATAACATTATCCCTAAGGTTGGAAGTTATGATCTAATTTATCACATGGTGCAGAAGACCTCCTATACTTGTATTGGTGGCATCATCATCAATTAATTAGAGCCACGCCCTTGTCATGCAATTTGTTGATAAACGATTAGCACTCCATGAAGTCACTTTCTATATTTTCACCTAGCCGCCCTCGTCTTTAGGTAATATGGGTGAACCTGCGTGAAGAGGCAGTTTAGTAGAAGGTTCCTTCTGCCATCATTAGATCCTTCCTTAGGAAGATGGCAATTTCGACCGTCAAGAGCCCCAGCAGCACCAACAACATAAGATTGGATGTATAGCCGTCATGCTATGACCATCCAAAGGTCGCGACAAGGATTAGCTCCTGCCGTGGAATAAGGCATCACGTAGTCTACAGGCATTACTTTAGAATTTAAGGAATTGTTATCTTTTCCCTTCCAACATTTTTCCTTCTTTTTAGGTTGTTTGGGTTGTAACTTCTAGTTATCTCTTGTAAAAGGCACGCACAATACTATGAGTTTCTATTTATTTACAATGTTATTGTTTCTGGAAATACAAACTGCTCTTATATATGAATAGTAAAGATGCAGTATAAATATGATAATTTCATAAAGACACTTAAGTAACAGTGAATGCAATATAAAACTGGAAATTTAGAATAGTTGGAAAATTTTAGCGAAGGACATGGTAAAGTTGTTTTGGTATTGCAGGTCATTTCTCATGTTCCTTAAAAGCTAAAAACAATGGGTAATTAGACATGACGACATTTTTAGATAAAATATCAAGTTTTATGGCTTAATATTAGTTATAGAATTTTATAATTTGGTTTATGCATTTAGCGCATAAATGTCTTCTAATTACGCGAAAATTGTGGCTTAATTTATCAAAATTTTTGGAAAGGAAATATTTTGAAAAGCTTCTCTTTTGAAAAATATAAATTTTAGTTATTTTTGGCTCTTAAATTATTTTTAGAATTTTGGTCCAAAAATTTGATTTCAAGAAAAAAACACGGGTCTAAATATTTTGGGGTTTTATTTTGACTTAAGAATTTGAAAAGTGGGAATGGTTTTTCTAAAATCTTTGATTTTGAAGGCCATTTTTTATGTAGGGAAGGAGAATAGAGTTAGAATTTGCAGATTTAGCAGTGCTTTAAGATCGATGATGCAATAATGCAAGCAGTAACAAGGGAAAAACTGGTTTATCCTTAGAATTTCTATTTCCATACTTTGTCGATGAATCACGCGATTCTACTTTTAGACTCAATTCCATTTTACGTCTTGAAATAAACATTCTTATGTGCTTTGTACATGGAAAATTTGGAGTAAATCCGAAACAGGGAGGAAATTTCTACTATACTATGGGAAGGGGAAGATTATAAAGTCGTAAGAATGTTAAATTCTCCACCTAAATTCCTTTTTCCAGCATAGGAGTAAAGTTTAAGGAAGCGATTTTTCGACATGTTAGGTTTTTTGGTGGTAGGAAATGGATGCAGAATTGGTTGCTTCATGCTTCTATTTATAGGAGTATGGGATTTTTCAAAATCTGCATACATATAGAACTTTCGGTATACATAGGTTGTTCGCATCATATTTTTCAAAAATATTTTCAAAGAAATGCATTCATATTAGAGGATCCAATTTAGAATCATTCTGCATACATATTTTCTATGTGTTGATACAATAATACACTATGCACAGTGCACATTTGGTTGCAAAATTGGATGTACACTTATTGGTTGTGTAGTTAGGTTAACTAGGAGCCAAAACCATGACTTAGTCATTGGTGAAATTTCGAAGATGAAATTCCTTTTAGGGGGAAGAATGTAATAACCCATAATTTGGTGTTAGTTATTTAATTAGCTAGTTAATTAGACTCTAAAAATAGAATTTATGCAAACCTTGGAATTTGACCATGGAATTTACACCATTGCGTTTGTGGTGAAATTCCGACAACTTTCATATTTTAAATTTTGTGATAGGAGTCCAAATGAAGAAGTTACGGATGAAAAATGAATTCGAAATGGAAATAATTCGATTGGAATTAATTAACATTTTATATTAATTAAACCGGGCACATAGGTCGACCTGCCACTATGAGCGGTTGACCAGGGACAATCGGCCTCTAAGTAGGGGCAGTCAACTGCACCCATTATGGTGGCTAGGGTAAGCCTAGGCCCAACGGCCGGGAATAATATATTTCGATCTGACGGTTGAGGTTGATTCTTATGCCTATAAATCAGGCCCATCCCTTCCTTTTCTTCTCAAATTTTTCTGGAGGTGGTAGCGAAGCTCTACCATTTCTTCTTCTCCACTTCCTTTCTAAATTTTATAAATAAGATATTTATATTCATACAAATTGGAAAAGAATAGAAATCTAATAAAAACAAGAAGAGAAGAGATCAACTATATGCGTATTTGAGGTAATTTATATATATTGGTATATTTGTATCTATTTTCTCTTCCAATCACAAATCTATAATTCTGATATATATATACACCTTTTTTATACATATTTCTTGGATTAAACAGGACTTAGAGATTTTTAAGGTTCTACTTTGGATTTGGAGATTTGGATCGCTTTTAAAAGGTTAATGGGAAATGTTGTATATTGTTTATGATTTTAAATCTGTCATGTTGGCATACACTTGATTTTTATGCCTAAATCAATTTTATTTATGAATTGTATGCTTAAATTTGCATAGAAAACTATTGCCTATATTTTTTTTAGAGTATATTTACATCTAGATCTGGTAATCTATCCAAAAGATTTTAGAATTTGAATGTTGTATATTTTTATCCCAGATCTGTACTTGGGTGTAAAATATTTTTTTTGGATTATTGCCCATTTTGTGGTAGGTTATAGATTTTCTGTAGTTTAATTCATAGGAAGAACATCCATTTGGTTTTCATTAATTTGTTTACTTTTTCCACTTTTTATTCAAAAGGGCAACGTTTGATTTAATAGGGAATACCCACAAATAAAAAGGGAAGAGATGTGTAAAGTACATATTTATTCTTCATGGTTTGAACTATCTATTCCAATTAAAAAGAAATTATTCATTCCTTGTAATTCCAGATGGAGTCAATCTTTCCCTTTTGTGTTAAACCAGTTTATGGAAATCCTAATGGAAAATCTTCCTAAGGAATTTAATTCTAGCAAATTAATTATGGAAAGCATATTCTAATTTAGTAATTATGACTACAATATATTTGGTTAGTAATAGATAGTTAAATTATGTAGTTTATATGTACTTATTGTGTTAATAAATAAGATCAATATTTATTCGTGCGTTAATTATGCGTAACGTTCGTTAGTTATTATTATATATTTAGGGAAGCGAATAGGTAGAATTAGGAAATGTAGTAATTCCTATTGATGATGAATAAATTAGGAGTTACTATTGATTAATTAATAGGAAATGAAAATTTGTAACCCCAATTAAATGGAAATTAATGGAAAATAATGGATAGGATTATATTAGGGTTTACAATTGGTTAGTATGGAAATTAAAAACTGTAACTCCAACTAATGGGCAATTAATGAAAATGAATTTGGAAGTTACAATTAATAAGAACAAATAGATAAAAAGGGACAGATCAAAATGGAACAGATATAAAAAGGTTACATATTTGAAATTAGTAATCATAGATAAATTTCTTAGGAAATGTTCGTTAAGATTTTTTGGACAAATTGACATTTATGAGCATTGAAAGGGGATTTATGGGTATAAAGTATTTAAGGTAAGTCTTATTGCCTTAAATAAAAGGGAATAAGTAAGTAAGTCCAATGTCAACCTAATATAGTATAAGTAAAGACTTAGGATAATTAATTAGACTTAGTAGGTCTGTGATGTGAGGTCAGTAGAGTCACTCAATGGAAGATTATCCTTCACTTTAAGGCTATCAGCAGTTGGGTGCACTAATGTGAGATATCACTAATCCTAAGACCTGTAACTGCATGAGAGATTAGACCTGCTTTCTTAATTGAAAAGTATTAAATGGTCCAAATTTGAAATTAGAAGCGATGAGGGATATCTCCATTGGAGTTCGCTTCTGGTTTGAGGTATTAAGTGGCTGTAGGGTCCGCCTCTCTCCTAAAAGGAAGTATTAAGTAAACTAGTGAGATTCCAAATAAATAATGATATTTCCGAAAGGTTCACTTCAGTGTTGAGGTATTAAGTGGCTATTGTAAGGCCAACCTCCCTACCGAAAGAAGTAACCTAATGAGTTTGCATATTTATAATTAAGGGTGATGGTGAATATCTCAGGAAAGGTTAACTTGAGTTTGAGGTACTAAGTGACCGATCTAGGGTTTGCCCCTCTGCTATAAAAGAAGTATTAAGTAGCCCAATGAGAGTTCCAAGCAATGTCAGCTAAATAGCACCAGTGAGAAGTCCGCCTTGGTGTTAGGTATTAAATGGCAAAGGCCTACCTATAAGTTGATGTTAAATGGTCAGAGGCTTTCCTAATCCTTATTAATGAGGTATTAAGTGGCTTGGGTACAATCTCTCATATTTCTAAGACTTTAATAATGGTAGATTTGCTAGTGGTATGGCTATTATAAATTATAAGGCCATAGATAGTGGTCAAAGGTCCTCGATAGACCAATAACAACGATGTTAGAAGTCCACCTTGGGAATATGCCTTAAATGACGGAGTCTACCTCAATTGAGATCTTAAATAGAAGAGTCTACCTACTCCTCTTTTAAAAGTATTATGTGATGGTAGTCAAAACCCGCTTCATATTTATGAGTATTAAGTAGCAAATAGGTATAGAAGTATTGGGAGGTTGATAAGGCTTCATCGGCATTTTGTACCTTGGGAATGAGTAGGTAGGTAATCGTATGTGCAATATAAGATTAGATTAGAATTACTAACCTTAATAGACATAACAGTTAAATGGAAAAACCAACAGATATAAACTTATATTATGGAAAGTTTATAGATTTTCAAGTCACCAGAACGTTGTTTTGACTCAATCCTCATTACCACCCACATGATAGATTTAAAGGAATAAGTCACTGGAGTTGGATGTCTTTAGTTGTTAGAAAAGTATTCTTTTTCCTCATGCTCGATGCTGATGTGATAATCTTCTATCCAAGGAATACAGTTAGTTCCCTAGTAATAGTCATAATCAGTATTCTTATTATGTTATGGTTTCTGCTGTAAGTTTAGATTTCTACCAATCTCTGATAATGCTCATGCTTATTTGCATGTATCAAATCCAATAACTTGTACTTTTATGGACTTGGATTTTGATTTTTGTCAAAGTTTAGGTCCATTAAGGTATGGGTTGTTACACCTAGTGGAGGTGTTTTTGTGGTTAGTAGCCAAGAGGAAGTTTTTCCACGTTTAGTAGCATTATGCAAGTGTTTACATATTTTAGTAGCCTAGCGGCATTGTTTATATTGGGTAGCTCTAGGAGCGGTGGCCTACACAAATTGTAGCGTAGTTATGTATTAGACAAGAACCCTTAGGAAATGGACCTTAGGAATTCATGGACACTTGTAGTAAACCTTATATCAACTACAGTAGAAATTGAAGTAACTGCATACGATCATCACATATTGAACTTGTACTCATTCACCAAACTTTTATTTGACCCACTCCTACCTTTCCATTTTCCCACCACAAGATGACATATTAGTAGATAATTGGACATAATGCGTGGAGAAAAGAGCTTAACATTGGAGTTCTCATATTTTTGGTATCCATCATGTAGTTACTTACTGTATTAAAAGTCTATAAAATATATATTATACATCGAAATAGTGTACATGGAAAATAAAGTATTTTGGAGACTATTCCCTAAAATGTCGATTTTTCAGTACTTAATTCCTTCTGCTATGTGATCTGAAAGTGTAGAATGTCCTAGAACTTACCGTTATAATTCTCTATGATATTTAAAAACCTAGCAGCTCGTATTTCTTAGCCTAAAGCGAGTCCAAAAGTCACCATATGCTTTGGATCGACATATTGGAAAGTGCGGGTTGTTACATTTTGTATCAAAGATTAGGTCTAAGATCCCTTGGGATTTAGGTTCGTATTGAAAGAATATATTTGAAAAGTTAAAAAAAGATTTTTCCGAAAAGATTTTTCAAAGTGGACTTTTGAAAGTATATTTGTATATTTATAGATAAAAGGTTTCAAAGGTTTTACATGTATATAAGTATAAAAAAGGATGATATCAAGTATTCTTGTCAAGTACTATCTTTAGGAAAGTTGAAAATAATTCCCAATCATAGATAGGGAGAATGAGTATTATTTTTAGAGAAATGGCTCTAGAAAAGTAGCTAAGATTCCGAGCCTAAACATCCCTATATGGTTTTGTCGGTATCTAAAGCGAGGAGATAAGATGAGCCTAATCCGACTAAGGGAGCGTAATTATAATTTTCTAATGTGTACTAATATACAAAACCTTATATATTTCGAATCATACGGTAGTTATTGGTCTAAGGTTATAACAATTGAGGTGAAAAATAAACTTTTCATATTATTAGAGTTTACCCCAAAAAGAAAGGCTAGTATAGGGTTCAAATACCAACTAACAATAACAAGTAAATTTTGGACTTAAGGGTAAGTAAAGAAGATTAGCACCATAGGACCCATATAATAGGAATATGATGTTGGTACCACAAGGAGGACTTGCAGATTTCCCAATTTAAATAGAAACTCTATTCTTATATTGATAGTAGACAAAGGATTCCAATTATTTAAAGGCATGGTAAGAGTATTTTCATATTTAGGTTGGACACTGTATTGAAAATTAAACTTGAGTTAACCATCTTTGAAAAGAATGATGGAAACCTTATGCATTTAAGCATTATTAGGTATAAGTGGGCTTAAGTAATTAGGTTGTTGTTGTCTACTCTGATTTAAGTGATAAACCAATGAAAATGTTTTCTAAAAGAAAGAAACTGTTGATGTCCGATATTTTAAAAAGAAAGAGAAAGTTGGTTTATGATTTTATATAAAATACTCAGACAAATTTTATGGAAATTGTTTAAAAATAAAAGTAGAGAATTTGATAACAATGCAATTTTTCAGTAATTGTTTTAAAGCTTTTATTTTGTATTTTAGGCACATTGTTTCGCTTACCCTCAATGTGCACATTGCTTTTAACAATAGAACTTTTGGAAAAAAATAAAAATTGAGAAGTATGTAAGATCTGACTTTTGAACTCCATTAAATAAGAAATTGATAGCATCAAAAATGCCTTTTATCAATGTTTTTGTCAAACTCTAAAATAATAATAGTAATAAGTTAAAAATACCACATTTAATTTTAAAACATGTTTTTGAAAATTTCTTATTTATGAAAGAAAATTTTAGAATGGTACTTTATATACATTTAGAAAGTTAAGCTCAACCGTTTTGATAATTTAATTAAAGAAAATATCATGATTTTAGTAAGAAAGAAACATTTGGTAAAAATGAATAGAGAGTTTTAGAGTTTTAAAAACCTACTAGTTTTGTGGAAATAGAGTTAAAAATCAAAGGTAGATTTAGAAGGGTAAAGAAAAATAGTATGACTGTCACTTAGAATTAAAAAGAAAAGAAATAGAGCGAAGGTAGATAAATTGGATTAAACAACCCACTAAAACAGAATTGACTATGGAATTTGGAAGCCTTGAAATGGTTAGGACAGAGATAAAAAGAAAACATGAGAATTTAGTGACTTTTTCAGACAGTAGTTAAATAGGAAGGACAAAACACTGTGTTAAACTTCTTGTAGTAGTGAAGGGTGAGTACCACCTTGGATCTTTTACCTAAGTATGGTTTGAATTGTAGGATATTTATGTGAAGAAGTTTGGAAAGTATGATTCGATAAAACATATTTTCGAATAATGATAGAGTAAGTTGAAATGTTTGATTTTATTAAAGGATGCTGCTAATGAAAGAAGTTATTTGGTTTGAAGTGTAAAACAAGCCATGTAGGTTCTACTTCAATTCAGATATAGTAATTTTAACAAAGGGGTAATTCTAAGATTTCAATAGGCAATCTAAATTGGAATGTTAGACCCAGCGTTATAGCGCACAGTGCCATATAGGCGAGGATAGGATACCTAAAGGCTACGACAAACCAGGTGGATGTGAGTGGGAAGTCGTATTAGTAGGAAAGAAGTTCCCACAGTAGCATTATGCGATAATATTAGTGGAAATTGGTTTCCATAGTAGCCTACGGGTGGTGTTTCCTTATTGTTCTATCATTGTAGATGTGTTTCGCGTATGCCTATGTAAATTTTGGAATTGTTGAGTTAGAAATTTTCACATATTAGAACCTAGAAAATAAGGGGTAATAGTAGTCCCTGAAACTTATAGATCATGTGATAGTTCCAGATTTGTAAATTTGAATAACGTGTGCAAGTAAAATGTAAATTAAGTTTTCATAGTAGATTGTTGGGATTTAGATGATCGCAGATTTTGTTGGATAATTCGTATGGGATAGTAGACATAATTGAAAGTAGTGATAAATTGGAAATGAGGTTTAAGTAGTGTTTTAAATCATTAGAATGTTGAGGGTTGCAATGTACATTACTATGTGTTATCAAGTTTAGATTTGTAAATAAAAGTGTATAGTTTGAAATGACAAAGAATACACCCAAAAGAAAAGGATGTATAAAATGGGGTTATTTACCCTATTTTGTAGTGTCTCTTTCAATAATTATGAGATACTTCATTGATAATTTCAAACGTGACACACTTTCTCCTTTTGAGATAAGGCATAGAAAATTACAATGTTAACCTTTCCTTTAGGAGAGAAGTAATTTCAATGCATTAAACACAAAAACTCCTAAGTTTAAACCAAATTCTTGATCACCATTCCTAATTGAGTTATCCCAACCATGAAATAATTGGAATGAAGTGATAAGAGGCTATGTAGGTAAAAATGTCTAATTTATAGAAGACATTAAGAGATGGTAAAATTTTGGAAGTTCATATCATAAAAGATATCCTAGACAAAATTTTAGCCAAGATTGCGTAAGGGGTGGTTAATCCAAGAATTTGGGTGTCCATCAAGAAAAAGATATTGTTTTTTGCTCGCATCAGGGATGTGAAGGCGATTTTCAAAGAAAAATAGATCAGGAAATTTTTAATAAGGTTTGAAAGAAGGGATAAAAAGGATTCTTCTCAATCATTTCTCAAATTGGAAGAAGACTATTTATATAAGGAAATTCGTGGAAGATAAGCTTAGAATATGCAGTTGTGTGCATTATGTCACACACGAACAAAGTACCACTTAGGTGATTATTACCAGTGCTAGAGTGATTCTAAGTTATTACTTTAATTATTTTTAGGATTTTATTGTTAAGGTTGAATGGGAAGATAGACCAAATATTTATTAGTAGAACTTAAGATGGTTCCCCATGGATCTAAACATGGTAACTAGATACCATGATTTTTAAAGGACTGAAGAACCACTTAGAAAAAAACGAGGTCATTTAAGTTAAATCGAATTGGAAAAGAAGTTTTGTTTTTTTCAATGTTTTAAGAAATCACCAATTTGGATACCCTTCAAAAAAGTGGAAAATTAGCAAAGAGCTATGTAGGAGTGCCATGGAAGAAGACACAGTCCATATTTGAGTTGTCCCACTTGATATCTAGAAGTTGAAGTGATTAGGTATACCACAAGATGAGTTAAGGTAGTTTTCACTAAGGATTTCATAGAGCTACAGTTTCGTAGGAGCATACTTATGCTCAAGTTATTTAGCATGGTGCATGTCGATACTATTTGAGTTAGTAGCAAGGATTGCAAAGAATTACCTATGCATATATGTTCAGATGAAAGGTTTATGCTAGTGATAAAGAATGAGAAGTGCAGTTGAAAAATATGGATAGATTTATTTGATAGAGGAACAAGGACTAAGGTAGGCAAGGAAGCATGTACTAACAAGTGATACGTGGTAATCTAAGGAGCTAAGTCCTCTATTGTCCATGGAGTTGAGTCCATATTAGGAAGTAGACAAGTTGAAAATCCGCAAGACAAGATAGAACACGGTTAAATTATGTTAAAACCATCATTAGGTACTTTTGGAAGTGTCTATGCGATGCATTTACCGATGTCAATCTGTGTCAATTAGGGAAGTTAAAAATGATAAGTGAGTCCCTTGTTCACCACTCACCTACCTATAGTTTTGGGCATGGAACTAATCGACTTTATAATTAAATAATCAAACTTGATAGTGTCTGGTGAGGAGATGATCTAGTTGAGAGTACATTGGAGCTTTAATAGAAAGTCTAAGCTACCCATCCTAAACTTTTTTCTGGCTTGTTTCCACTTAGTTAGAAGAGATTATTTTTGCAAATAGGTTCTAGCTTAAGTAGTGACCATTGGATGGTAGGAATAGTTTAAACATATCAGTAGGATGTGTTAGAATGATGAATGCTAGTGGATATACTTAGGTGTATTATTTGGATTGCTTATTATACATGGTTAGGATGGTATATCCTTTAGGTAATACACACATATTCACAGTATCTCATATTATTGTCTAGCATGTTATATATGATACATATAGATGCTTGATTGTATTTTATTATGCATATGAATGTTGCAAATGATGGAATGGTTGCATATACATGTAGAATTGCAACTATACTTATTTAGGATGTTACAAACATTTTGGATGCATCGCATGAGCACTTGCATGATAGGAGGTCGACTAGATCAGTAGACTGCCTACTTTTTGCACTACATATATGTATATATTACATTGTAAAATTTCTAAGGACAAAGATTGCTTGTGGGTGATGGAAGAGTAGATGGTTGTAGCTATTGGTTGTTGTGTGTGTAAATTTGCATTTTTCCATCCTTTAAGATTTTAGGGCGAAATCCTTTAAAGGGGGAGAATATAACACCTTGAAAATTTGATGGAAGTTTAATAATAAAAGTAAATTTAATTAAAACAAGGACTATTTTTTTTTTTACAAACATCCGAATTTGGCTACAAAATTTACGCCACTGCATTCGTAGTGATTTTCCAGACGGTTTTCATATATAATACTTCGAAACTGGAGTTAGTACGGAGAAGTAGTGGGGTTAGAAGATTTGAAACAAAAAAGTAAAGTTAAAAAGAGAAGGCAAAAAAATATACATATATTGGTCGACCCTTGGCATGGCATGGCCAATAGGTAGCGTTTGACCATGGGCCCTAAGTATTCGACCATGCATGAGTAAAGGCAAAGAATGAAAGCATGTTGTGTGGACGGTTGTGATCATTACTTCACGGCTACATTTTTTATGACCATATGAGATATTAGCAAAATATTCTCCAGCCCAAATCAATGTTCCAAATTCAGTACCAACCTTTATAAATTCTAGCCTAACCTAACCCTAATTCACATATAACAATTTATTACAATGAAACTCTGCCCAATTCTAACCTCTTCTCTAACCCTAAAATTCTTTCAAGATTAAAATAAAATCATTCTAAAAGAACACAATCAATTGGATCGAGAAGAAGCAAGCGAAGTAAGCATACGGAGGGGCTATTCTCAAGCAAAACACATAGGAAGAGCTTGGGCATGAGGCGAGTGGGAACAATTTTAGTAAGATGATTATTACAGTTATTTTAATATATTTTAATTGGTTTAAGGTGAGACAAATCTAATTTGAATTATATAAACCCTAAATTGGAATATGCAAACTACGCTAGAATGGAACTATAATAACCCTACCGCTATATCCATATTAGTAAAGAACATTATAAATAATATTGTCTAATAATAAAGAGAATGTAGCTTGTCAAAGGCAACCAAATGTGAATATATCTTTAGACTAACGCTGACATATCAAACTTACTGTTTTTACTGAATATCTGGAATCAAATTTTTTGACATGCACAGTCTTAATGCAAAGTAATAAACACGTCGGTTTCTCAAAATCAGAACAGTGCATCATATGAAATGATAATCACATATCATAGTGGAATAATATACTTCATATACATACTGTGAGTCTACAAAATATACGACTAGGATCACATGATACACATTTAAAATAAATCACTATCTCAAATATTACATCCCATAATAACACATGCAAATATCTTATAGAAGATAAACTGAAATGTCAAAATGTCTATCATCTAGTAGCACACCTACCCAAAAGCCCAAGCGCCCTAAAACCTGAGAAGTCTTAGCCTGTACGAGTATTATAAAATAATAAATGGGTCAGACAATCTCTAACTATCAAAAAAAGTGAGAACAAGATACAATATAAAGATATATGACATGATAAAAGTACACTGTTCACTGAAATAATTTAACTCGTAATTTGTCTCAAGGCTGTAACGACCTGCTATTACAAACCCTTCGAATTGACATCATCCACTCATCTCATACTTGAATTGCTCAAAACAACAGATTTTTAATTTATATTTGGCAAAAATCAGCATATACAGTAAATAAATCGATCACAGAATCACAGACACAGAATAATATAACAATAAGTAGCGGTATGGGTAAATAGTAGTTCATGAAGCTACTACATAATATCAGAGTTAGAAACAAAATACAACAGAAATCCCGAATACATAGAAGTCTCAATACATGGTCAAATAACAAAATCTAAATATAAAAAACCGGATACAACTGAATAATTGAAAGCTGAATAGATAAAGATGGATCTCCAAGCGAAGCTCCAAACTCCAAATGTGAGTCTCAAATGCTATGACACTCAGTCTGACCCCGAGCATAAAGCAAAACACAAAATACTCAAGTCATGATTAACATTCTTATACTTTTAAATCAACTCAAGTGAAATGTCCAAGTGAAATACAATATAACTTTAAGGATTTTTGGGATTTCCATCCTCTAAGGATCCATGGAACTATCTACTATGTGGTAATATACGCTATCATAATATGTCTATCAGTAAAGTATTAAAATAGCATTAAGGCGTATTAACACATTTTATATATTCTCGTAGTCAATATAGTACCATAAGCTCCACCAAACCGGCGGTTTACCCAGAGGGCACTCTATAGGTATGGTACAAAACAAACTCATAGAAGGCGCGATAAGGCATGTGACAAGGCACGTGAGGCAACGTCCAAGGTACTACTGTTTTGCGGATCTGAACTGGTGGAAACGCATAGCAGCTACCACTGCCCACCTCCAGACACACTCTCAAATCAAAGGTGCACCCAATCAAATCACAAAGTAATAGAATAGTATCGAAGAAGCATGCTCGATCGGAGGTGCGACCTCACTTGGCCCGGCATGACTCCTTTTTTAGTCACATCAAACTGACTCGCAGGAGTCAGGGCTGCGTTGATACCTCATACAGAATTTGTCGCCAAACCATCCTACTTCGTTCTGGAATCTCCACCATATATTATGTTGTTAAAGTGGTTTTTGTTAGGAAATCAAATCTACGGTTTCAATGACAATAACTATACAATGGAAATCGAATATGCATATATATTTCTATATATATGTACTTGCTAGAGCAACATCACTAGAAAGACAACAACAAGGCTCAAAGAATGTTACAAGAGACTATAAGTCGATAGGATCAAAGAAGCAATAAGGAAGGTGCACAAAATAGACATGTACAAGTTTCAAACGTCTAGGTACACAAGCCAGACGTCTAGAAAAGTTATCTGGAACAACAAAACAGACATGACCAGATGTCTAGTAGGTGCACTCAGACGTCCAAAATCTACTGTGTACAAAAAATATATAGTATCAGACTTTTGATACAAAAACCAGACGTTTGATTTTGAAATCGGAATTTAAATTCAAACTTCAATTGCTCCATTCGAATAGACATCTCTGCTTCTCTTCACTACAACTCTTCATCATCAACAGAAGCAACTATAGAGCACTTGTTAATGGATGCAACTACTCAAGGAACCTCTCTACTATGTTTCATCAAGAATCAAAGAGAACACTGACCTTACTCACTTGTGCTCTCTACTAACATATTCTATTATATTCTTGATCTTTAGCAATCGACACTTGTATTTCACTCTTCCATGTATTCAGATCTTCACACTCAAAATTCACTAGATATATATTAGAAGCATTTGTACTTATTAGTCAATATCTGTGTTACAGAACACATATTTGACAAGAACAATTTATTGTAACCAAGCCTATTCCTCTGGGCAAAGCGAGGGTATTTGATGGTCGAATTCTAAAGGGGAGCTTGGAGACTGGACGTAGGACGGGAGGTTCGAACCAGTATAAAATCCTGGTGTGCTTATTCTATATTTACCTAGATTAATATTGTTTTATTTGCATCATATATTTTGTCACATATACTTGCATATACACTACACGATCCACCCTGTAGACTTACAATTGGTATCAGAGCAAGGTTAGATCAAAATACAGTAACACTTTTTTGAATCACTAAAATATGGCAAGTATTTTTCAAGAAGGTCAATCCACAGCAAACTCCACTTTTTAATGGTTCTAACTATGCATATCGGTCAACACGTATGAGAATCGTTATGGAAGCTAATGAGTAGAAATTTGGTCAGCCAGTCAAAATAAATGTGAAGCACCTGACACTGCTATAAACACATGGAATGTTGCACAAAAACCCACAGCTTCTAATAATGCCAAAGCTATGAATGTTCTATTTTGTTCACTAGACAAGAATGAATTTTCACGTGTCATATTATGTAACACTGCACATGATATTTGGCGTACCTTACAAGACATACACGAAGGCACAAACAAAGTTAAACAAATTATGGTTTCAATTTTACAAAATCAATTTTCATCATTTAAAATGAAATAAAATGAATCTATAGTAGACATGTACTCTAGATTCCAAACCATTCAACACGATTTAATGGCACTTGGAGTCAAATTCACAAATTTTGATTTAGTATCCAGAATACTCAATTCATTAACTCTAGAGTGGGAAAGAAAAATATTAGCTATCGAAGAAGCTAATGATCTCTCAGCACTCTTAGTTAAAGAATTGATACAAAATTTAATGTCTTATGAAGCTAATTTGCAGGCACGAAAAGAACAAAATTCAAAAAAGAAGAACATAGCATTTCCAGCAACAAATGAAGACTCCGACTTAGATGAAGAAGAAATTGTATTTATTGCCAAAAACTACAGCAGATTCAAGAAGTTTAGGAAAATGAGTAGATTTTAGAAAGGAGGAAAATCAAGCTCAATAAATCAAACATCAATCAAATGATATGAATGTGACCAATTTGGACATATGAAGAAAGACTGTCCCAAGCTCAACAATGATAAAAAGAAGAACAAATTTGAAAAACTCAAAAAGTAGAAAGCTTCCAAAGTAACATGGGATGACTCGGATTCTTCATCATCATCAGACAATGATAGCGATAGTGACGGAGAACAAGCTAATGTGTGCTTTATGGCACGAACTGATGAGGTATGTTCCGAACTTAGTTATGATGAATTATTAGAACATAGCATGGAATTAGATGATAAATTTAGACAAATTAAAAAATTGAACAAAGAACATATAGCCAAAATAAATAGATTAGAACTTGAAGTAGGAATGTTAAAATATGAAAAAATTTATTTTTAAAGAGGAACTAGGATTATCTCAAGAAAAATTTAAAAATAGTTTGATTGAAAATGAAACTATAGTTATAGAATTTGATAAAGCTAGACTAGAAAAGGATGACTTGTTAAAAGACAACATCAACTTGAAAAGTAATATTGAGACGTTGAAAATTGAAAATTTAGAGTTAAAGAAAATTAGATAAAATTACAGATAAAGTTTCAAATTTTAATAAAGGAAAACAAGATTTGGAAAATCTTATCAAAACATCAAAACCATCAGGTAATAGAAATGGAATAGGATTTAAAAATATTCTTAAACAAAAAGGGAATGATATTAAGAAATGCAGTTGTATTTACAAAAAGAATAAAAGATCACCTAAGTCTAATACGAATACCACAAATATAAAAATTTGGATTCCTAAGATAAATAATAATTTGATTAGACAAAAACATATTAATAATTTTTTAGAAAATGTAGCCTATAATAAAAATTGTGTTCATAAAGGTACCAAACCTTCTTGGGTATGGTACCTACTCCTCCTAACATCTAGGACCCTACAAAATATATGGGTACCAATTAAATCATCTTTTATTTTGCAAGTACTCAAAATAAAAAATAAAGACTTTGTGGTGGATGCTCCAAGCATATGACCATAAATTCAAAAATGTTATCAAATATAACATACATCGATGGTGGAACGGTAACTTTTGGAGATAACTCAAAAGGACACGTCATGGGCATTGAAGAAGTCATCAACTCTGGTGTTTCTAATTCTCCTATTATTACAAATGTTTTTTTAGAATAAAATCTAAAACACAACCAACATAGTATTAGTCAATTATGCGATAAATGTTTTCAAATTAATTTCGAAAAAGATAGATGTAATAGTTTCGATAATAACAATCAACTTATATTTGAGGGTTTTAGAAATAAAAATATTTATGTCTTAAACATGAATATAAATCAAAATTCAAATTTGTGTTTAATCGCCAAACATGATGATCCATGTTTATGACATAAACGATTATGTCATATTAATTTTAAATATATTAATAAATTAGCAAAATATGAGCTAGTTAGAGGTTAACCTAAAATATATTACAAAGTAGAAAATTTATGCGACGATTGTCAAATTGAAAAACTAAAGAAAAGTTCTTATAAATCTAAAAATAATATTTTTTATAAAACAACCATTAGAATTATTACATTTATATTTATTTGGTCCAACTCAAGTACGATCTATAAATCACAACAAATATGTTTTCATAATAGTTGATGATTTTTCAAGATATACATGGACTTCATTTTTAAAAAATACAAGTGACACCTTTGGCATGTTTAAAATTTTTGCTAAGAGAATTAAAACACAAATGGAATTGAAAATTAAAAATATTTGAAGTGATCACGGTGGAGAATTCGAAAACGACATTTTTACTAGTTTTTGTAATAAAAAATGAATAAGTCGTATTTTTTTCCCACACACCTCAACAGAATGTGTAGTAGAATGAAACAATTGTACGTAACAAGAATGTGCACGAACACTATTAAATAGTAATGGTCCACCAAAACATTTTTGGGCTGAAGCTATTGCCACAGCCTATTATGTTTTAAATCGCGTAACCATACGACCTATGACTAAACAAACCTATTTTGAAATATTTTTTGAAAGAAAACCTAGAGTATCATACTTTAAAACTTTAGGACCAAAATGTTTTATATTAAATACAAAAGTACTTTAGGAAAATTTGACTCGAAGACGATGAACGAATTTTTGTTGGATATTCGGATCGCAGCAAAGCATATAGAATTTTTAATAAACGAAATAACACTTTGAAGAAAGCTTACATGTTTCGTTCGATGAAAATCCTATTAATCATCATACTAATGACGATGAAGAAATAATTCCAATAACAAATAATTCTTTAAACAATGAGACAAATGCGCAAAATAATACTTTAATATCATCTCCTGGAATTCTTAAGAATCATCCAAAAGATAATATCATTGGAGATCTCAATTCCAGAGTAACTAGAAATCAACTTAACCAAATATGTCATATAGCATTTGTGTCAAATTTTAAACCAAAAAATTATACAGAAGCTTCAATCGATAACTTTTGGATAATAGCTATGCAAGAAGAATTAAATCAATTTGAACGTAATAATGTTTGGGAATTAGTACCAAGAACAGAAAATCAATAGGTTATAGGAACAAAATAGGTATTTAAAAACAAAGCAGATGAAAACAAAAATATAGTTAGAAATAAAGCACGTTTAGTTGCTCAAGATTATAATTAAGAAGAAGGTATCGACTACTACGAAACCTTTGCTCCAGTAGCGAGACTCGAGGCTATACGTAAATTACTCATTTTTTCAAATCATCGCTATTTTAAACTATATCAAATGGATGTCAAAAGTGCTATTTTAAATGGTTTTATTAAAGAAAACGTATATGTTGAACAACCTCCATTATTTGTTTACGAAAAATATCCCAACCATGTTTTTAAATTACAAAAAGCCTTATATGGTTTAAAACAAGCCCCCCGTGCCTGGTACGAACGTCTTAAAAATCATTTAATTACATCTGGTTTTCAAATAGGTAAAATCGATACAATGTTATTTATTAAACGAGAAAATAACGATATTTTAGTTGTACAAATTTACGCAAACGATATTATTTTTGGCTCAATTAACGAAAATCTTTGTAATCAATTTTCAAATATTATGAAAAATGAATTTGAAATGTCTCACATAGGAGAATTTAATTTCTTCTTAGGTTTACAAATAAAATAACTTGAAAATTGTATTTTTATTCATCAGGAAAAGTATTGTAACGATCTGTTATATCATTTTGAAATGGATAAAACTTTAAGCAAACCAACACCGATGAGTATTAGTGTTCACTTGGAGAAAGATGATAACGGAAAGATTTCGGTGAAAAATTATATCATAGTATGATTGGCTCCTTACTCTATTTAACGGCTAGTCGACCTGACATTATGATGAGCGTATGTCTTTATGTCTGATTTCAAGCAAATCCAAAAGAATCTCATCAAAGAGCTGTTAAACACATCTTACGATATCTATCTACTACCAGAGATTACGGTTTGTTTTACCCTAAGGGATCATCATTTGAACTAGTTTCATATAGTGATGAGGATTTCGGTGGATGTAAAACAAATCGTAATAGTACTGGTGGAACATGTCAGTTTATCAGACAATCATTAGTTTCTTAGTTTAGCAAAAAGAAAAATTGTGTCTCTATATCTTCATGCAAAGCCGAATATATTTCAGTAGCTCTAGCATGTGCACAAGTGATATACATGCAACAAACACTTACGGATTTTGGCAAAGTTATCAATAAATCACCAATATATTGCGATAACACAAGTGCAATAAATTTATCAAAAAACCTGGTAAATCACTCGCGTACTAGACATATAGATATACGAAATCATTTTTTACGTGATAATGTAGAAAAGGGAATTATTACATTAGAATACGTGAACACCGAAAATCAAATAGCAGATATTTTCATAAAACCACTAAACGAACAAACTTTTGTCAAATTACCACATGATTTTGGAATATGCTCTCTTAATGATCTTCTAAACTAATAACCACATCTTATTTATTATATGTTTAGCTACAAGTTTTTTTATCCACAAATTAAATTTGATAATTCCTTCACCTTAAATTTTTTAGGTGGTTGTTTTATGAAATTACCTATAAATAATTTTAAAAATTATATATAAATCTTTACACAACAAGAAGTAAAGAATATATAGATTTCATATTTTTACAACATAAAAAAATCATGTCTTCTGAAAATTATCATCTATCCTTCTCGACACCTACAACAAATAGCTCAGCGGATACACCTCAACGCCTTTCTACCTCTACACCAAATCAAGAACCGACGTATAGATGGTCCTCCTATCACATAGGTTTCACTCCCGATAACAAGAAGTTCAAACGAGCTCCATTTGTTTCTCCTAACACTAAGGAGGAAATTAACGAAATACATCACTATCAAAAGCAACAAATAGATCTATAACAAGAATTATATTTTGAATAAAAAGTCACGGTGCGACGACTAAGTTTTCTGGAGTAAGTAGCGATAAAATTTTGTAATTCACGAAAGAAGAATGTACATGAACCACTTCTGATTCTTTGCAGTTCTTTGGATCCTTCATCATCGTATTGTACGCCTTTGGATCCTTCAACAAAGCGATTTTCTAGTTCCTCGAGAACCCACGAACGTGGAAATATATGGTCTCCACTCAAGCCATGGAGGGATGACAAGTTTGAAGATCGCAAAACTCCATCGCCATCTAAATAGATTAAATTATTTTCACTGTATTTGTATCTACGTATATTTGTAATTCTGTTTTACAAAAATAATACTATTTTTAAAAAAAATAAAAGGGTCGAAAAATAAGCAACACCCTTCAAAATTAGGCTTTTTTAAGAAAAAATGATCATTTCAAACATCTAAATATTGCCCTCAGACATCTGACACTCTGATATCACACAAATTTCACACCATCGTGCATATGTTAGACGTCTGATATAACTTTCTAGACATCTAAAAATTACCTCTACCTAATAAAACGATAATACCAATCTATTTCAAACATCTATTATTTAAACCAGACGTCTGAGAAAACTATATGTCATCCAAAAATGAAAATTCGATCTATTCCAGACGTGGATACTACAAACAGATGTCTGATAGTTCTCTTGGACTATCAAATTTTACAAATCGACCAAACCAGATGTCTACCACAGCAAACCAGACGTCTGATTTTATTTACTATTTTAAAACTAGGTTAAATCAGACGTTTGGTTTACCTTCCAGACGTCTGAATTTTAATCGAAACATTTATATGCCCAGATAACGTCTATTTTTTTACCTTTTTACTTCGTTTCATTTTATTTCTACTGCGATTTTGATTTTTTGCTTCTCAAAAATCTTTTTTCTTCCAAACTTGACCGAATTTGATGGCTCCTAAAACAAAAAATCCTAAAATCTCTAAGCGAAAACAAGATCAAGCAACTTCCTCAAATCCTCAAGTTTGCTCAGATGATCAAATTGAACGATGGATGAATCGAGTACCTCATTCACTCAAGAGATATAAGGATATTCAGAAGAAGAAACTCCACACAGGTCCATTTTATAACTTACTCAAGTTTTCAATATAGGATTTAGATGAAATGTGTGAAAATGTCGGTTTAGAAACTTTGATATCTTTCAATCCCAATAACATCCAAACTGATCAGTTGGCTATATTTCTCTTCTACGCTAATTTGGAATGTACAGCGGTTTCAAACACTGAAAACGAGGATAATTGGTTATGGTCTAGTGTGTATGGCAACATAATTAGGCTCACTCTAGGTATCATCGGCAGAACTCTCGGATGTTCTAACTCCGGAGAAGGTTTATATAGTATTCCCGATATGCATCTCAAACCAAGAGATAATATAACACATCAAATGTGGAAAAACGAAATGCCAAAATTCGCATCCAAATATCTATGACCTGAGGCAAGACTTCTAACTCGAATGATTATCAACACTATCATTCCTCATCTTGGTAGTCATGAACAGATAACGGAATTAGAGCATAAGACCCTGTATGATATATTCAGCGAAACAAGGGTAAATTGGGCCAAATTAATATTTGACGAGCTCAAACATTTTTGGACTCGATCACGCCCATCGATTATCTACCCTACATACATCATGAGGCTTCTACGTGCTCACAACATCCCCTCCTATTTATCCACTTTTGAAGAAATTCTCCGAAATATGCTTCCATGAAATTTTTCTCCCAAATGCACCTACCGGAAAATCCTCCGAACTTTATATCTTTTGAAGAGTGGAAGCAACATTGTCAAGCCAAACAAGCTAGGCCTCTACCTCAACCACACCTTGAACCATCACAAGAGGTGGAACAACATCGCAAACTACTCCTCCTGCACCATTTGATTATACATGCCACGATGAAATTTTGGAGACTCGAAAAGAAATGAATCCAAATGAAAGTATTCGAGACCTCACTCTTCAAAATCAGCATATCTTATCTCGAAATCAAAAAAATTTAGCTAAGCGCATTGACAGTTTTGAAACATCTTTTGCTACACGCCTGGCCACAGTTGAAACATCACTTTCAACTGTATTATTGGTTCTCAAAGAGGTTCCTCAAATGGTTCGTGGCCTTACACCACCTTCCGAAGATTGGCCAACCCCAGTGTCTTCTCCTCCTTCGAAGCATTCCAAACTTTTTAGGGAGAACGAATAGAACAAGCTCCGACATCTCCTACGAAGCAACCTAGCTCTTCCAAAAATGAAGATAAAGGAGATGATCAGGAAAAAGCTTCCCCAAAAGACTCATAGATTTTTAGGACTCCATCTTATGTACAATTGATAAAACTCTATGAATGTAATCGATTATAATATTTAATGAAATTTCTCTTTTGATGTGTTATCTTTGTGTATATTTCTGTCCTACAACGATAGGTAAATATTTCATACATTTAAAAAGATATATATCCTTTTTGATAATGCCAAAGGGGAAGAAATAATATTCAGGGAGAGATCACAATAAGTTATGAAAAGCACATATTCAGGGGGAGATTTATAAAATTATATATAAGTACATTGTATAGTTATCATCATCAAAATGGGGAGATTGTTATGAAATCAAATCTACAATTTCAATGCCGACAACTATACAATGGAAATCGAATATGCATATATATTTCTATATACAGGTACTTGCTAGAGCAAGATTACTAGAAAGACAAGAACAAGGCTCAAAGAATGTTACAAGAGACTACAAGCCAATAGGATGAAAGAAGCAACAAGGAAGATGCACAAAACAGACATGTACAAGCTTCAAAAGTCTGGGTGCATAAGCCAAACATCTGGAAAGTCATCTGAAACAACAAAATGGACAGGACCAGATGTCTAGTAGATGCACTCGGACGTCTAAAAATCTACTGTGTACAAAAAATATATAGTATCAGATGTCTGATACAAAAACCGAGCGTATAATTTCGAACTCGGAATTTAAATTCAAACTTCAACTACCACATTCGAATAGACGTCTCTGCTTCTCTTCGCTGCAACTCTTCAGCATCAACAAAAGCAACTATAGAGCACTTGTTAATGGATGCAACTACTCAAGGAACCTCTGTACAACTATATATATCATTAAGAATCAAAGAGAACACTGACCTTACTCACTTACGCTCTTTACTTACATACTCTGTTATATTCTTGATCTCTAGCAATCTATACTTGTATTTCACTCATCCTTAATATTCAGATCTTCACAGTCAAAACCCTCTAGATATATATTCGAAGCATTTTACTTATCAGTCAATATCCATGTTATAGAACACATATTTGACAAGAACAATTTATTGTAACCAAGCCTATTCCTCCGGGCGAAGCGAGTGTATTTGATAGTCGAATTCCGAAGAGGAGCTTCGGGACTGGACGTAGGACGGAAGGTCCGAAGCAGTATAAAATTCTGGTGTGCTTATTCTATATTTACTTAGATTATTGTTGTTTTATTTGCATCATATATTTTGTCACATATACTTGCATATACACTACACGATCCACCCTGTAGACTTACAGTTTTCGGTATTGGCAGAGAATATGACAATATCTGATCCCGGTCTCTTTAACAATCAAATGCTTATTTCACACCGTGGTCATTTTATAAAATCACTTTTATAATCATTTTAAATAGTTCATACTTCATGTCAAAATATCATACTCTTTTCAAAAATCATATCGCTTTCGAAAACATATTCACTTCCGAAATCATATCACTTTTGAAATCATGTTCAGAAAAATAGTTTAAGCCATCATATCAAAATATTAGTATTTAAATCCATTAAATCTAAATCATAAAAGTTCCCACTTTCATAGTTTAAACAATGAAAATAGTTTTATATATTTTGGAATAGTTATAAATTAACATAGTTTATATTTAAAAATAGGTTATATATTAAAATAGTTTATATATTAAAAATAGTTTATATATATTAAAAACACTTTGTATATTGAAAATAGTTTCTTTTAATTTCACAAATAGATTCAAATCAACTTTAATTCCAAAATTCAATTTAAATCAATCCTGGTTCACCAATTTCGATTAAGAGTTCAATTCAAATTCTCATTAAAACACTTTAATTTTTATCAATTTCAAATCTAGGTTTGAACTACAAATTGAAACTACTTCCAATTTCAATAGATTTCTAAGTTTACAAATTCAAATAATTACGATAACTCAATTTGATAAATTTTATTTATATTTCAAAATTCAACTTAATAATTTCTAATAACATTTAAATAAAATTTCACATTACAAATTTAAATCAATATCAAATATTCAATTTGAATTTTATTTTAAATTGAAAATATTCGTTTAATCTCTCCAAATCAAAATCCAATTATCAAGTTATAAAATCGTATCTTTAACATCTTAAAATCAATAAGTTTCAAATAAATTCTTATTTATATTAAATTCTTAAACAAATTAAATTCCAAACCAACTTTAATTTATCTTCAAACTTTTATTTTTTCAAATTTATAACAAAATCTATTTTTAAAATGTTAACATAAGTTCAAATAAATATTTTCAATAATATATATATATATATATATATATATTAAAGTTATTACCAGAATCTATTTTCAAAATATTAAAATAAATTTAAATAAATAGTTTAAAAATATTATATATATATATTAATTAAATTAAATTAAATTTTATTAAATTTATTATATTAAATATTATTAAAATAAATCTTATTTTATATATTTAAAAATAAAAAATTTATAAGTAAAATCTTAAAATGTACATTTTCAAAAATTAACTTATAAATTTAAATTTTCCAAACATATAATTTAATAATCTAAATTTCACACATATATTAAAACAAAATCTTTATATTATATTTAAAATCAATATTTACTAAAACCTATATATTTCCTTTCAAAATTTTTAGAAAACATTTTTCAAAATAGATCAAGGGTTTCGCATATAGTTTTCTATCTTATGGTCAAGTGATATGAATATTTACCAATTCAGTTCGCAGTTTAAATATGATAATTTACGGGTATATATCATTTCAACCCACAATCCTAAAATTTCAAAATCAATGAAAATCGCTTGGGTTTATCATTTCAATCCATAACGATTTTCTCCTAATCTATAAGATCATTCCGGTATGTATCATTTCAACCCATAGGGAATTTCTAAATTAACAGAGAACTTGCAAAGTGAGAACAAATATACGATAATAATATAACACGTCAATAATAGGCATATCATCAATAACAAATTTAAATATAATATATACAAGAAGTTATGGTGTCATATGTAATAAGTAAACAATTGTAGATAATGACATATCATATTTAACAAAAAAAGGTATGCGGGTGTGGCGCAGTGGAAAGGAGGCTTGGGTTCTGGTAAAAAGACATAGGTTCGATTCCTACCATGCGCTTCTCTATCCTATATAAATTTACCCGGGGGTATGGGGGCTTGGATCAGCGGACGGCTTTACTATACCCTCCTCAGGAGTTTACTGACCCGTCGGGTTCTCCTGGGTTTTCAAAAAAAACATATTTAACAAATAAATAACTTAACAATTAAAATTTAACAGCATATTTTAATCGACATTTCTTGTGAATTAAATTTTTTAAATATAAGAATGTTAATCGTGAGTGATTGCTCACCTTTCGTGGCTAGAGAAATAAAAAGAACAAGATGCGACGAATCCAAGCACAAATTCCAAACCACGGCATGATGAACAAGAATTCAACGAGCAAAGTTGATTGCTTGGGATCGATGGAGACAAATCAAAACTTGCTTAATATAAACTGAAACAAAATATATATTATATTATAATTTTTCTCTAAAATCTATATTCCTTTTAAAAATACATATTTAAAATGAAATCATTATATGTATTTTCAAACCAATATTTAATTTAACACATATAAAATAAAATTTATATATACATATATTTCAAATCCTTGCTTCTTAAAACACTTTTGGAAATTTAAATGAAACCCTTATTATAATATTTGGAAACCAAACTCACTTACACACATATTTATATAAATTAATATCTAAGCTAATATATACTCACACGTTATTAATTTTATAAACTTTTTTTTCTTTATAAACATAAACTGCAAAAAAACAAACAAACTTATATTATACTATACCTCCTCAACAAGCATGATCAGGGAGAGACACAGGCAAGGCTGCACACTTCAGTGATGGAAGAACATGGTCACGTGAGGAAAAGAGAAAGCAGAGATGCAGAGGAGCTACAGATGGTTGGTCAAGTGTGATGGCGTGTTCGGTTCAATATATACGCATTTGTGTATATATATTTTTAGAAAAATTTGATAATAAGACCGAAGGCTGTTGAGTCTTGGCCAAAGAGGAGTGTTGTCGTTGGAGGCTGCCCATGCTCGGAGCAAGGCTGATAGGTGGAGGATTTGAAGGGTATGGTGGCGGAAAAACTGCTGTGGTGATGGGCTTCGGTTGTTGGTTGTTGGAGGGGAAAGGAGACGGCGGATGGGGGCGAAGAGACATCGGGGTGGTGCTAGGGTCTGGTTTTGTCGAGGAGGTGGCGGATCTGTAGTTGGAGATGAGGCGATGTGGTGAGGCACTCGGTTGGTGGAAGATGGCGAATGAAGAGGTGGCTATTTGGTGCAGGGTGTAGGCTACGGTCAAAGATGGAGGAGGCGAAGTTGACTATGGTAGTTGAGGGATCCAGGGTAGCGGCAAGTCAGGGAGTGGGTTCGGCGACATGCTAACATGGTGGTCGGAGGCAGATGGGTGGAAGTACAGGCTAGCGTTGGAGAGTGGAGGGGGCAGCACGGTCTAGTTGACGCGGAGCTTGGCGGACGAATGGTCGAACGATAGAAGAATGGAGGCAGCCTGAAGTTGGTGTAAGTTTCAGACCTTTGGTGGGGTTGGAGTGGTCGACAAAGCAAGTCGAGGTTGAGGCCAAGAGAGAGAGGCGTGGTGCAATCATTCAAAATATAACAGGATTCAAAAAATATATAGTATTCATATATTTATTTTTCCAAGTTAAATGTCAGAACCAAAGAAAGCAAAGGAAGAGACCCAAAAGAAAAGGATGAACCAGAATTTATTGGGAAATTGGGAATGGTAAAAGTTAGAAATATTAAATTCCGAGAATATGAAAACTAGTAACCATTTTTTCTCAACCGCATGACAATTGAATGGTTACAGAATGTTAAAAGCTCCAAAATGAAGACTGATACGGCTATCTATTTCCATGGATTTCGCCGTGTACCAAACACTGACACATATGAATATACTGTGGAGATCAGCACACGAGATGAACGGAATGGTACACAGATATAAGAAATACAACAATCCTATTAAAAGTCAATATTCGCTGCCAAACTGCTGCTAATTTTCCGAAAATAATATAAACGGAGCTAGAGCAGTCCAAATTTGGCAAAACGAAATATGATGTCCCACTAAGAAAATGATCTTCATTTTTATTATATAAAAATATTTATGTTTTAAAAACATTTTATTTTCATCAATTTTAACTGAGTTTAAATTGAAATTGAAAATTACGCAACAAAATTAACTTTCATATTGGCAAGTGAAAATCTACAATTTGCTATGTTTAAATAGACGCATTCAAATGCCAAATTTTTCATTGCAAAATTTAATTGTTTAAATTTCATGAAAAATTCAATTAATTATATTATAAAAACCATTAAAATTTCAGGTCATTATAAAGGTGCAGGAATATATGTATAGACTAAGAAACACAGGATAGTCACTAAACACAGAATTCCAGAATAGAGAACAATATTTCTAACACACAGTAACCAAATCCATTCCGATCATCTTGATCGTCCATACGAATCTTAATGATTGTCCACACCGTGGTAAACAACAAAACAAATTGGTATCGTCCGTACTGATCTGTTGTAAAGGATCGTCCATACCATAGATACAAAATCACAGCCGATCTCAAGAATCATCCATACCAATCTAGGCGATCGTAACAACCATGACTTGAAGATTCTAGATTATTCGTTATTATATATTTTTACCAATATATATAACTCATACCAATCAAGATGGTCTTAAAGAAATCCATGAGTATGCTTCCTAAGGATGTATCAGCCCCCGGCCGAACACCAAAAGGAAATATACTCTAAAGTGCTAAATACTATCATCTTCAGTAATCACTAGAACTTAACCAAAATGTCCCATATCGCTTGGTGATATTCAAGTATTTACTAGAAGCTAGTAAATCTCACTCTACTAAAAAACCTGAACTATATTATCTTAAGGATCTATTGGCCCCCTTCGGAACACCAAAAGAGAATATAACCCTAAAGTGTTAAATACTTACTTAAAAGCGATCACAAGAATCTTGCCAAAGTATCCCATATTACTCTATGGGTTTCAAGTATTTGCTAATGGGCTAGTAAGTACGATTTATATACTTTATTCAATGAGTTGTACAATATTCGATGAAGCGTTACTTGAGAGCATTTAAACCAATTGATAATACTAAGTCAATTATTGGCACTCCTCATATTATAGAACTAGGGCTCGCAATGTATTTACCTTATAAGAGTTTATAATTTAGAAATCCAATAATATAAATTTTCATATAGGAAATGGTTTCTTGAAACTTTATTTATCATTAGATAAGATAAACCATATATTCCACTTGATCTCAGTATATATATTTGTGTGCTTATCTTAAATTCCATAAAGTTATATTATTGACAACCACACTCCAAAGATCATATATAGATAGCCATTTATTTTATAAAACCATACTTATTACTCTTCCAAGCCCATTTTGATATAAATAAGCATTTATTAAGAAATAAATTGGATTTATATTTCCGAAACCAAATTTCCAAATCCCATGTCCATTTTACTAGCAATACATAATGTATAAAACAATTTATTAAAATCATTTATAATAAAAATTAGATTGATTTAGAAACAAGTTTGAGATTCCTCTTTTATAAAAGCACTTATATGCCTATCACTTATATGCCTATATATATAGTGAATAGATAGATATAATTTTTATAAATTTCCAACCCTTTTAAATCAAGATGATTACATGTCCATAACACAAGAGAATACACAACTATACATCACAAGATCATAACAACAAATTGGTCCATGGATTCAACTCTATATCATCTCCTAACATATTATTAAAATAAATAATTAATAAGTTGAAATGTCTACCATAAACGCTATAATAGGTCACTCATCACATAGAAAAGAATCCATAAAACAAAGTAACAAAGAAAGGAAAAACAGGCGAATCGGGAGATTTCCTAAAGCTAGAACAGCTCCAGGATACCCCCACCGGTGCACCAGTGGCGCACCACTGGTCAACTGATGGGGATGAATTCTAGAGCTGTTATAGCTCCAGAATCCCCTCCGGTCAACTCTAGGTAAAGGCGGTTTGGTCCTAGGTCTTGAGTGATTCCTCTAAGGTGAATTTTGAGTGCATGCATCCATATAAACAACTATAATTATCAATTAAATAAGATCATAAGACTAGAGTTTCAACAGTTTAGAGTTTAGCAATATGAAATATTCACAATACCAAAAGGTTGAGATCAATATTCATTCAATTCAACCAAATAATGAACAACCATCTAGAGATAGTTGTGTGAGGTAAACTTACCTATATAACTTGAATTTGATAATTAAAACCTAGATTCTCCTAGGCTAGCTTTTCTTGATAATTACTTAGTTATTTTCAGAAGATACAACAAGAATATTACAATAAAGAAATAATACTAAGATTAATAACCCTAATTGATGTACTAGGAGGTGTAGGAAATTACCATCCTTTGGTTTCTATAAGAATTAACAAAAAGCCCTATGATTTGGAACTTAAAATGGGGATTATTGGAGCTAGGTTATTGAGAATAGGAGAAGTTGATTGTCAGAGTTTAGGCCGAAGAATGAGAATGAGAATGCAATGTACAGAATTTGTTTCTCATTCCTTAATACTACTACTTGGGCCAAAAGGGTAAGATATAGACCCAACACAAGAAGAGTGATTACTTCTTTTGCTTTTACTTATTATAAAACAATATTTTCTCCTTAAACAATGTTTTATTTATCCTATTTTGATTTCTTAAGTTTATCAAAACCAATCAACAAGCTAAACATTCTCATTTCTATTAGTATTGAAATATCTTGTGAAATTAAATATAACTTTCGAAAATAAAAGTTATTCTCATTATTTTTAATAAGAAAATAAACAATAAATTATAAATTCTCATTTTAAAACATAACTCCCATATTAACATCTTATCCTAAATTCCAAATTTAAATAATTGATTTTAATAATATTTCAAATTTAAATCGGAATCCTCTTTAAGAAATAAAATTCATTTCTTAAAATAAATCAAATCAATAATTCTCAAAACCTAGATTTTATTTCATAATAAAATTTCAAAAACCACACTTTAAAATTAATTATTTATAGTTAAATTAAATTAATTAGGTAATTAATAACATGATTGTTACAGGAACCGTAGTAAATTGTGTAATTGAAATTTCTAGACTAATCCTCAAACGATTTGATTTATATGAGTCGATGGCAAACGTTTTGACTCAGCCAAACATATGGCTGAGTCATTTCAAGACTCCCTGCTTTCATTCTTTTCCTATCTAACTGCTTCATTTTTACTAGGGTCTCCTGTTCTACATCGATATACCGTTTGCAACTCTACAATAATCCATCCAAACCTTGCTCTATCAATATGTATCTTCAGCATTTGTGCACTTCACCCTGAATGATCCATCCTATTGATTATCCTTGTAAACAGGCCAACATAGAATCTAATTTTCCTGTTGATCGATAGTTCATCCAATATATCCTTATACAATACATCCATTCAAAGAAATACAATACATACAACATATACATACAATCAATTTCAAATTTTAACAACCAATTAACATAAATCTAGCATAACTTCTAGAATGGATTATTCATAGAACATATGCACAGAGTTAATCACAATCCAACCTGAAACATTCTAAATTCATTTATAAATCATGTTAAGTTTAGATCTGGTCAAAATCACGGTATTTTCTTTGAAAACATTTTAGTATCATCATTTAAAACTTTGTTAATATTCATATTATAGTGAGAGATATAAACCACTCGTTAAAAATACAAAATGCACTAAAATGAGATGAAATGAATCCAACCATCCAAGCATGAATCCCAAGAAGCTAAATTTTGAAATCCCAAGTGTTTTTTGCTAATCTCTATGCTAGCCACCCTCTAATTACAAGATTTGGCTAATTAAGGTAAGGATGTATGATGGTTTTGATTAAGAAGATGATTAATGGAGGTTTAGAGTAGTTTTCAGGAAGTGGGATGATGATTGGCGGCTGTCCCATCAGGTTGGTTGGGCATAAATCCTAAGATGGGTTAATGGGCCTAATTCGGACCCAAGTTAATTATCACCTAACCTATTCAAAGGCTATCTAATTTTAAATGATCTTGTCTTTTAAACCGTATGACCATAAATCTATTTTGATCAATCTACAAAAAGAGAAACCATCATATCTTTTATCTGAAAGTGATTTCAAACCCTAATTCAGCTTCTATCAAAAGTTATAGCCCTTATAAGTTTCCAAGGTCAAAAACGTTTAATAAAAATTCTCGGGTTCAAAAATGTCAATACTCAACAATCCACAAGGTTATATTTAATTTAGACCCAATTCAATTATAAAAATAATATTTTTACGATCCATCGATAAGTAAAAAATGTGGATCGTTACATTAAGCTTAAATGATTTTCTTATTTCTTTTCAGCATTCATCGCTTCCTTTCCTTTTGAACCCAAAATTCCTTTTCCAAGGTCATGATTTTCTAAAAGTACCATATTGTTGTCTTTTAGGGGAGATTCTACATCTTCACCGTTGTTTTTAATTACGTGGGTTTTTAAGCTAGTTTTCAATGGCAGTTACATTTCAATCAGTTCATGCATAGTATCGAGTTATTTTTGCATCTTCTTCAAAGCTTGACTCTCATTTTCTATTAGGCCTGGCAAATATGCTTGTCTAATTTCTATGTTAGAGTTCTAAACAATGCCTTGTTCTTGTACATTGCTCATCTTTATTCTTACCATGCTAGCTCAAAACTTACTTCTGAGTAGCGAAAAGATGAGTGATTTACAGTTCAGAGACTTAGATAGCACACTTAACGAAAGCACAAAAATGTTAAGCCAAAATTTCAACATAAACTTCCAGAATATAATGAGATCTAGTGACAAAGGCTCATAAGGAAATCCTTATGATCAAATGTTCAAATATAATTTTACCAGTCCTTGATTATAATTTAATGATTTAAGTTTGACCTAATTGGCCACTAATTCTCTAACTTAGCTTACTATAAGTTTTTGAAATTACAAATGAAGTCAAAAAAGAGGAAGGTTTAGAAAGATCCCTTTCTTATATGGACGTACAACCTTATTTATAGTAAAATTGCACTTCATATGATTACTTGAACGGTCGAGAATTTTCTATCTGATGATGATGTGGTACGGGTACGAGGTGACATGTGACGCCCCACCTCTATAACCATACTAGCCAAGAACACTACGGTGTAATGCCGTCAACTAGCGCGGAGAATAAGGCTGTTGAGGAGCGACCATCCATGTAATTGGTTTGTGCGAGCACCGATATGTCAAATAGTATAACATGCATTTTATTTCAGGAGGAAATCCGACATACCGATACAAACTCAAAGCTACTACACAGTGGCTATATATATTCTTCGAAAACAAATATAGAAATAAACATTACACAAATCAGTCACAGATAATTCATATCACAAAGGCGGAAACAGATGTGAATATTACACATAAAAGTGTATATCAGAGTAGTGGTCTATCAAGATCCACAATAACACAATAGAACGGGTACAAGAGCTAGACAAATATATGTATACATCAAGGTGTCTATCTCTCAAATGTATACAACAAAAACTACTAATCTAGAGTAGTTAGCCAAAAGTCAGGTAATGATTCGATAAGGAGTCAAGCCGAAGCACCTGAAATATCTCGGTCTGACCCGAGTATTATTTAAGAAGAAAATAATAAACGGAACAGTTCGGCTATAAATATCAGATGAAATGATATAGAATAAGAGATATAACCATAATGCCATACAGTGACAAGTATGTAATTGAAAATCAACCAGAGATTAATCAATATCACAAGAATCTTCTCACAGATAAAAAGAAATGTCATGCTCTTTATTTCAGTCACCCAACCATAAATATTGACAATTATATCAATGCCAACTACAAAAGTTAATGACACACAAATTCACCAATGCACAAATATTGATTAAACTTACCAATGTAAATCATGAAAATTGGTGAAAAAAAACTCTAGAAATCAATAATTAGAAATCCAGAAATCACAAGAAAAGGGAAAAGAGGCCTATCACAAGAACGGAAGCATGAAAACTCACCAGCACGTGTATCACAAAACGGAAAGCTATTCCATGGTTGCTAACCATTAATTTTGAGTCGAGGCTCCACAAAACGACCCGAAGACCTATGAGCCGAAACTCCACAAAACGGTCCGAAGACCATGGGTCGCTACCCCACCAAGCTAAAGCTCCACAGAAACGGGGTTTAGTCTCCCTCGTAGACAAAGATACATCGCACATTGCTAGTCTAAATCACAAAATGATCATCATTGATCGATAAGTGTAAATTACACTAAGCTAGTAAATAAAGGAGTTTAGCTTCATGTCCAATAACCACTAGGTTAACTTAATTATTTACGAACAAATTGTAGACTTCCACTCGAGGTTAAGTGTAAATTACACTAAGCTAGTAAATAAATGAGTTTAGCTTCATGTCCCATAACCACTAGCTTAACTTAAATATTTACGAACAGATTGTAGATTTCCACTAGAAAATTGTGACAAGAGATTCAATCAAACAAGTCCAAGAATTAACGAACGAAGTAAACGCAAGCGTTTCATACCACTTGTTTTACTAAGCCGTTTAATTAGATTTCTCATACGAGTGAGGTAAAGGTTTGTATATACTAATAGATTGGAAAACGGTTTAAGAAACGAGCTTTGTAATAAAATAGTGTTGAAGTCGTTTTGATGAAAGAATTTTGATATTTACTACTAGTATTGAAAACCTTTATATTTTGAAGTGACAAATCACAAAAATGATTGTAGGAACAACCAATCACTAAAATTCACATTCGAAGACGTGAATGAAAATCCATAGAAATCGATACCGAATCCATCAAAGTGGAAATACCCAAATATTCCAAAAATAGAAGTTATCAAAGTCGACAAAGGTGATAATAACTCGATTAACAATTGGAAAACAAAGCAAAATGAGCATAAATAGGCAAAACAGGGAAACATGAGCAGGTCGGTCGACTGAACTCTCCGAGTCGGTCGACCGAAAATAGTCCAGAAATATTTCGGGCTCTAGCTCGGTCGGCCGACTCAGAGAGTTCGGTCGGCCGAACCCCAATTCCTGCATTTGTTTACCCTATTAATTGAAGTGCAAACTCTCTCAATTCGCAACCGGTCGAGCACGGACGCTAGAGGATTACGCCCATCTGCTACCCGGTCCTATTGGCTCCTCGATGCATCACCAAAAACATGTTCAAAAATCAAAGTTAGGATTTTAAAGATTTGAACCCAAAAACACTAAAAATTGGCATATTCACTAATTCAATCCAAACTAAAAGAAAGTGCACATGAACAAGTGTTAAGAATTCATACCCAATAATCAAAGATAGTTATAGACAAAGATGTGAGATAAAAATCTCACCTTTAACCCAAAAACAAAGAAGAAGGAACTCAATTTGCAAGGACAAGTTCAAAACAAGTATTTCCAAAATTTAGGTTTAGGAATTTCTGAGATTGAAGAGAGAAAGAGATGGAGAAGACGAAGAGGAGGATTACCAATAGCTTCTATTTGATTTTTGAGCAAGAATTCAAGTTTGCAAGAAGAACCTAGGGCTTGGAATTTCTAATTCCTCTTCCTTTCCCTCATTTTCAGTTTTAGCTTGAGTTTGAGGAGTGGGGATGAGTGAATGGAGAGGAGAGGGCTGAGTTAGGGTATTAAGTTAGCTAGTGGGCTGAACCCAAACCCATAACCCAACAGAAAAAGTTGCAAAATTCGAGTTACTCCAAACATATCGAAGCTTATACTCAAAAAGATCACAAATGACGCTTTGAACTAAATGGAAGTGGTCTTGAGTCCCAACTCGACCGTTTGCAAAAAATAGCTTTTCGGACTAAAATCTGACTAACAGTGAAATATTTAAATAAAATATTTAAATATACAATCAATAAATATGCGGATTGTTACAGACTCCCCTCCTTAAAGAAATTGCGTCCTCGCAATACTTAAGAAGAAAATAAATAGTAACAACCATAAAAGCATATCAACACAAAAGGAAATTTGAAATAAGAAGTTCACCATAAAGAGCACGAAAGAGTAAACCCGGACGAGTTCGCTCGATGAATTCTATAGATTTTCCAAGAGCAATCCTTGGGATTTGAGAACCTTTGAACTTTCATAAGAAAAACATCTTTATTTCGAAGGCGCTCATCCTCCGAAGCAATGGTGCGAATAAAATGTTGCTCAAAAGTCAAATAGGCGAAACTTCAATTTCTTCAATAACACCAGGCTCAAGAATAAAATTGGAATCCCTAAGGCATTTTCATAGTTAAAAGACATGGAAATCATCATGAATAGTAGAAGATTTAACCGGTGCAACGGCGTAGTACAATAATGGTACGCCCGAGAGACTAGAAACTCAAATAATTTGGAACAACGGCGTAGTACAATAACGGTACGCCAGATGAGTCGAACACCATAAAAGAACATCGGACGCTAGTTCATAAAAGAAATGAGGCGAAGCTCAATAAAATGAAGTACATCTAAACGTCCGATGAACTTGATAAAAAGATAATTCCATTCAGACATCATCAAAGAATCAACCACTTGTTGCCTACGACTAAACGCATTGGCAACACGATTTCCCTTCGGGAATAAAAAGAATATCAGGATCATAAGATGCTAGAAACTCGAGTCAACATGAAGTTCCTTATGATAAAATAAATATTCCAAAGAAATAATTGATTTTAATAATATTTCAAATTTAAATCGGAATCCTCTTTAAGAAATAAAATTCATTTCTTAAAATAAATCAAATCAATAATTCTCAAAACCTAGATTTTATTTCATAATAAAATTTCAAAAACCACACTTTAAAATTAATTATTTATAGTTAAATTAAATTAATTAGGTAATTAATAACATGATTGTTACAGGAACCATAGTAAATTATTTAATTAAAATTTCTAGACTAATCATCAAACGATTTGATTTATATGAGTCGATGCCAAATGTTTTGACTCAGCCAAACATATGGCTGAGTCATTTCAAGACTCCCTGCTTTCATTCTTTTCCTATCTAACTGCTTCATTTTTACTGGGGTCTCCTGATCTACATCGATATAACATTTGCAACTCTACAATAATCCATCCAAACCTTGCTCTATCGATATGTATCTTCAGCATTTGAGCACTTCACCCTGAATGATCCATCCTATTGATTATCCTTGTAAACAGGCCAACATAGAATCTAATTTTCCTGTTGATCGATAGTTCATCCAATATATCCATATACAATACATCCATTCAAAGAAATACAATGCATACAACATATACATACAATCAATATCAAATTTTAACAACCAATTAACATAAATCTAGCATATTTTCTAGAATGGATTATCCATAGAACATATGCACAGAGTTAATCACAATCCAATCTGAAACATTGTAAATTCATTTATAAATCATGTTAAGTTTAGATATGGTCAAAATCACGGTATTTTCTTTGAAAACATTTTAGGATCATCATTTAAAACTTTTTTAATATTCATATTATAGTGAGACATATAAACCACTCGTTAAAAATTCAAAATGCACTAAAATGAGATGAAATGAATCCAACCATCCAAGCATGAATCCCAAGAAGCTAAATTTTGAAATCCCAAGTGTTTTTTACTAATCTCTATGCTAACCACCCCCTAATTACTAGATTTGGCTAATTAAGGTAAGGATGTATGATGGTTTTGACTAAGAAGATGATTAATGGAGGTTTAGAGTAGTTTTTAGGAAGTGGGATGATGATTAGCAGCTGTCCCATCAGGTTGGTTAGGCATAAATCCTAAGATGGGTTAATGGGCCTAATTCGGACCCAAGTTAATTATCACCTAACCTATTCAAAAGCAGTCTAATTTCAAATGATCATGTCTTTTAAATAGTACGGCCATAAATCTATTTTGATCAATCTACGAAAAGAGAAACCATCATATCTTTTATCTGAAAGTGATTTCAAACCCTAATTCGGCTTCTATCAAAAGTTATAGCCCTTATAAGTTTCCAAGGTCAAAAACGTTTAATAAAAATTCTCGGGTTCAAAAATGTCAATACTCAACAATCCCCAAGGTTATATTTAATTTAGACCCAACTCAATTATAAAAACAATATTTTTACAATCCATCGATAAGTAAAAAATGTGGATCGTTACATTAAGCTTAAATGGTGTTCTTATTTCTTTTCAGCATTCATCGCTTCCTTTCCTTTTGAACCCAAAATTCCTTTTCCAAGGTCATGATTTTCTAAAAGTACCGTATTGTTGTCTTTTAGGGGAGATTCTACATCTTCACCATTGTTTTTAATTACGTGGGTTTTTAAGCTAGTTTTCAATGGCAGTAACATTTCAATCAGTTCATGCATAGTATCGAGTTATTTTTGCATCTTCTTCAAAGCTTGACTCTAATTTTCTATTAGACCTGGCAAATATGCTTGTCTAATTTCTATGTTAGAGTTCTAAACAATTCCTTGTTCTTGTACATTGCTCATCTTTATTCTTACCATGCTAGGTCGAAACATACTTCTGAGTAGTGAAAAGATGAGTGATTGACAGTTCAGAGATTTGGATAGCACACTTAACGAAAGCACAAAAATGTTAAGCCAAAATTTCAACATAAACTTCCAGAATACAATGAGAGCTAGTGACAAAGGCGCACAAGGAAATCCTTATGATCAAATGTTCAAATATAATTTTACCAGTCCTTGATTACAATTTAATGGTTGAAGTTTGACCTAATTGGCCATTAATTCTCTAACTTCGCTTACTATAAGTTTTTGAAATTACAAATGAAGTTAAAAAAGAGGAAGGTTTAGAAAGATCCCTTTCTTATATGGACGTACACCCTTATTTATAGTAAAATTGCACTCCATAAGATTACTTGAATGGTTAAGAATTTTCTATTTGATGATGATGTGGTACTGGTACGAGGTGACATGTGACGCCCCACCTCTATAACCACACTAGCCAAGAACACTACGGTGTAATGCTGTCAACTAGCGCCGAGAACAAGGCTGTTGAGGAGCGACCATCCGTGTAATTGCTTTGTGCAAGCACCGATATGTCAGATAGTATAACATGCATTTTATTTCAAGGGGAAATCCGACATACCGATACAAACTCAAGGCTACTATACAGTGGCTATATATATTCTTCGAAAACAAATATAGAAATAAACATCACACAAATCAGTCACAGATAATTCATATCACAAAGGCGGAAACAGATGTGAATATTACACATAAAAATGTATATCAGAGTAGTGGTCTATCAAGATCCACAATAACATAATAGAACAGGTACAGGAACTAGACAAATATATGTATACATCAAGGAGTCTATATCTCAAATGTATACAACAAAAACTACTAATCTAGAGTAGTTAGCCAAAAGTCAGGTAATGATTCGATAAGGAGTCAAGCCGAAGCACCTAAAACATCTCGGTCTGACCCGAGTATTATTTAAGAAGAAAATAATAAACGGACCAGTCTAGCTATAAATATCAGATGAAATGATATAGAATAAGAGATATAACCATAATGCCATACAGTGACAAGTATGTAATTGAAAATCAACCAGAGATTAATCAATATCACAAGAATCTTCTCACAGATAAAAAGAAATGTCGTGCTCTTTATTTCATTCACCCAACCATAAATATTGACAATTATATCAATGCCAACTACAAAAGTTAATGACACACAAATTCACCAATGCACAAATATTGATTAAACTTACCAATGTAAATCATGAAAATTGGTGAAAAAAAACTCTAGAAATCAATAATTAGAAATCCAGAAATCACAAGAAAAGGGAAAAGAGGCCTATCACCAGAACATGAGCATGAAAACTCACCAACACGTGTATCACAAAACGGAAAGCTATTCCATGGTTGCTAACCATTAATTTTGAGCCGAGGCTCCACAAAACGGCCCGAAGACCTATGAGCCGAAACTCCACAAAACGGTCCGAAGACCATGGGTCGCTACCCCACCAAGCCGAAGCTCCACAGAATCGGGGTTTAATCTCCCTCGTAGACAAAGAGACATCGCACATTTCCAGTCTAAATCACAAAATGATCATCATTGATCGATAAGTGTAAATTACACTAAGCTAGTAAATAAAGGAGTTTAGCTTCATGTCCCATAACCACTAGGTTAAATTAATTATTTACGAACAAATTGTAGACTTCCACTCGAGGTTAAGTGTAAATTACACTAAGCTAGTAAATAAAATGAGTTTAGCTTCATGTCCCATAACCACTAGCTTAACTTAAATATTTACGAACAGACTGTAGATTTCCACTAGAAAATTGTGACAAGAGATTCAATCGAACAAGTCCAAGAATTAACCAACGAAGTAAACGCAAGCGTTCCATACCACTTTTTTTCTACGCCGTTTAATTAGATTTCTCATATGAGCGAGGTAAAGGTTTGTATATACTAATAGATTGGAAAACGGTTTAAGAAACGAGCTTTGTAATAAAATAGTGTTGAAATCGTTTTGATGAAAGAATTTTGATATTTACTACTAGTATTGAAAAACTTTATATTTTGAAGTGACAAATCACAAAAATGATTGTAGGAACAATCAATCACTAAAATTCACATTCGAAGACATGAATGAAAATCCAAAGAAAACGATACCGAATCCATCAAAGTGGAAATACCCAAATATTCCAAAAATAGAAGTTATCAAAGTCGACAAAGGTGATAACAACTCGATTAACAATTGGAAAAACAAAGTAAAATGAGCATAAATAGGCAAAACAGGGAAACAGGAGCAGGTCGGTCGACTGAACTCTCTGAGTCGGTCGACCGAAAATAGTCGAGAAATATTTCGGGCTCAGCTCGGTCGGCCGACTCGGAGAGTTCGGTCGACCGAACCCCAATTCCTGCAATTTTTTTTACCCTATTAATTGAAGTGCAAACTCTCTCAATTCGCAACCAATCGAGCATGGACGCTAGAGGATTATGCCCATCTGCTACCCGGTCCTATTGGCTCCTCGATGCATCACCAAAAACATGTTCAAAAATCAAAGTTAGGATTTTAAAGATTTGAACCCAAAACACTAAAAATTGGGATATTCACCAATTCATTCCAAACTAAAATCAAGTGCACATGAACAAGTGTTAGGAATTCATACCCAACAATCAAAGATAGTTATAGACAAAGATGTGAGATAAAAATCTCGCCTTTAACCCAAAAACAAAGAAGAAGGAGCTCAATTTGCAAGGAGAAGACCAACCAATCTCCACTTCAACTCAACAAGCTTCAATCTAAGATCAAAACAAGTATTTCCTAAATTTAGGTTTAGGAATTTCTGAGATTGAAGAGAGAAAGAGATAGAGAAGACGAAGAGGAGGCTTACCAATAGCTTCTATTTGATTTTGGAGCAAGAATTCAAGTTTGCAAGAAGAAACTAGGGCTTGGAATTTCTATTCCTCTTCCTTTCCCCCATTTTCAGTTTTAGCTTAAGTTTGAGGAGTGGGGATGAGTGAATGGAGAGGAGAGGGCTGAGTTAGGGTATTAAGTTAGCTAGTGGGCTGAACCCAAACCTAAAACCCAATAGAAAAAGTAGCAAAATTCGAGTAACTCCAAACATATCGAAGCTTATACTCAAAAAGATCGCAAATGATGCTTTGAACTAAATGGAAGTGGTCTTGAGTCCCAACTCGACCGTTTGCAAAAAGTAGCTTTTCGGACTAAAATCCGACTAACGGTGAAATATTTAAATATACAATCGATATATATGCGGGTTTTTACAGACTTCCCTCCTTAAAGAAATTGCGTCCTCGCAATACTTAAGAAGAAAATAAATAGTAACGGCCATAAAAGCATATCAACACAAAAGAAAATTTGAAATAAGAAGTTCACCATATAGAGCATGGAAGAGTAAACCCGGACGAGTTCGCTCGATGAATTCTCCAGATTTTCCAAGAGCAATCCTTGGGATTTGAGATCAATTGAACTTTCATAAGAAAAACATCTTTATTTCGAAGACGCTCAACCTCCGAAGCAATGGTGCAAATAAAATGTTGCTCAAAAGTCAAATAGAAGAAACTTCAATTTCTTCAATAACACCAGGCTCAAGAATAAAATCGGAATCCCTAAGGCATTTTCGCAGATAAAAGACGTGGAAATCGTCATAAATAGAAGAAGATTTAACCGGTGCAACGGCGCAGTACAATAATGGTACGCCCGAGAGACTAGAATTCAAATAATTTGGAACAACGGCGTAGTACAATAACGGTATGCCAGATGAACCGAACACCATAAAAGAACATCGGACGCTAGTCCATAAAAGAAATAAGGCGAAGCTTAATAAAACGAAGTACATCTAAACATCCGATGAACTTGATAAAAAGATAATTCCATTCAGACATCATCAAAGAATCAACCACTTGTTGCCTACGACTAAACGTATTGGCAACACGATTTCCCTTCGGGAATAAAAGGTATATCAAGATCATAAGGTGCTGGAAACTCGAGTCAACATGAAGTTCCTTATGAGAAAATAAATATTTCAAAGATTTATGATCGAGGTGGAGAACAAATTTCTCCCCCAAAAATGATGATGCCAAACTCTAAAAGCGAAAACAATAGCCACAAGCACTAGATCATGAGTGGCATACCTAGTCTCGATCGGCTTTAATGATTTTAGAAGCACAAGTGATAGCATGTTCTCTTTCGCAAGAGGACGACACCCAAACCAATACGACTAGCATTGGTACAAAAAGATAAATCTTGGTTCCCTTTGGGAAATACAAGAATAAGAGTATCGGAAAAGAATTCTTTCAAATAATCTTCTTTCTCGAAAAGCTAAAACTTTCAAAATTACAATCATCTTTATGTAATTATCTTTCTAGAAAAATTTACATTTTTACAATTCAATATATCGTGCCTGACTATCTCATCAAAGCGTTTAGGAGATTCCTATCGATAACGTTGATCAAGCGCATCGACCAGAATTCTTTAAGCACTCAATGGGCAATACAATCATAAAATCATATTCGATATGATAAACATGTTTCTTAAAAACTTTTGAGAATAATCTTTGTTCGTTTTAAGAACAAAAAACCCAATTATACTTATAAATAAATCTTATGAAAAAGATTTGCAAAATTTTAAATTGCTATTTTCATCCAAAATCAATATATACAAGAATGGAGTCATCGAGATCGTAGAATACTCGATTCATAAAATGGATGAAATAAGCCGGACAAACTGAATGACATAATGAGTCATTCATAAGTATCATAACAAGTGCGGAATGCGGTAAATGGAACGCTAACTCCCGCAACTCGTAGCAAATGAAAATCGGTGGCAAGGTCGAACTAAAAAGACCTTAACACCACTCAAAAGATTGCTTAGGAGATAATCCTAAGACAAGCTCAAAGATACCAGAAAATTCACAACTACCCAAATGAGAGAAACAACACTTTACTCAACATGTGAGCTGAAAGAATAAAATAATGCCATCAAATTGGAATCGAAGTCATAGAGGAAAAATAGAATTCTCCTTAACAGATAGAAAATGTCAATGATTAATAGACCTCACGAATAATAGGATATGGGCTTCACAACGATTAAGCCAATCCTTACGAAAATCAATTCCGAAGCCTAAGTAAAAAAATCGGCTCGGAAAGAAAAACCACATAAAATAATTTTTGACATTAATAAAAAGCAAATTGAGTGTTGTGGATCCACCAACCGGATTCGCAATTCTCAAAGAAGACATCAAGCCTAAAATATTTTTAATGAAAAAGAATCAACAAGCTCTTTTGATATAAAATAATGAGATGAACTCATATCAACAAGTACTTGAAAAGGATAATCACAAAACAAACAAAATCAAGGATTGAATGAGAAATACCTTGACCAAGAGAAGTGTTGCTACGGGCTTGAGCAACATTAAGCTTTCCCTCCTTCTTGCCTTGAAGTTTGGGACAAGAGGATAAATAATGATCCGGGCTTTTGCAATAGCGACAAGCGTGGGGTTTCTGGCACTTAATTACATAATGGTCCATGGAACCACAATTGTAGTGTTGTTTACGACTTGGGGTAGGAGTCTTGCCTACCGAAGTTTCTTGTTCCAGTTTCTTCTTGCTTTGAAGTATGGGGCAGACAGAAATATGATGACCTGTATTTTTGCAATAACGACAAAAGAGTGGTTCCGGACACTCCTTTGCATAGTGTTCCTTAGAGCCACAATTGTAGCATTCTCCATGATTAGGAATTGGAGTCCTTGCTACCAAAGCAGTTTGTTTCACTTTCTTATTGCGATTAGGGCTTTTGAACTTGATATGCCTCTTCTTGAAAATACCAATATCACCATCAATTCCTTTATCAGCCTTTTCATGTCAAAGAGTGATATCCACAAGCCGATTGAAAGGAACTTCAAGTTTCAAAGATAAAATCTTTTCGGGGTTCTTACTCAAAGCACAGATAAACTCTTGATTCTTTACAAGATCCAAAAGTTGTTGGGCAGACATGAATACGCCATCTAGAGAAGGGCTACTGGATTGACCAGCGCTAGGACTGCCAGAACTAACCATTTCTTCTGCTTTAAGAAAGAAAGAAAGAAGAGTTAAAAGGTTACTCTCAGAATGAATATCAAACAGTCATGATGGAAAAACAAGGAATCGCAAAAGAAAATAGGATAGGACCGTACGAAGACACAAATTGTAAAGACCCGTAAGTCCGTACTCCTTGAATAGACACTAATCTCCTTTGTTTAATTCAAGATGAACGAAAATACGAACTCTTAGGGGTTTAAGAAAAAGAATTTAAGAAAAGAAGAGAGAAAAAGAAAAAAAGAGAAGAGAAGATAGAAAATAGAGAGAAAGGAAAATAGAAAAGAGAACAGAAAATTTTAAAATAGAAAGAGAGAATTTGAAAATAGAACGGACAGAAAGGAAACAAAAGAACAACAACAGAATCTCACAATTCGCAGCGGAACAACATATAATAATAAATGAATAATCTTTAAACAAAGAACTATATCAGTTATTACATTTCATTTCATTACATCATATCATATCATCAGAGTGTACAACATCATACAACAACAAACAGTGCAGCGGAAAAAGAAATACTATATAAACTAGTAATACGCCATGCCATCCAGCTTGCCTCCAGCAACTCCAGAATATCCAAAATATCCTGATAAACCTTAACTCTTAACTGCCCGTGTGGAAATTTGTGGGCACCCAGAGTTTAGGAAGGAAAACAATAAACTCCAAGTCAGTCATGTGACTGGTGTGAGAACTCAAAACAGTTTATTTATCTTTAAAATCAAAATAGAGGAATATTTTTAATCAATTCGCAATGCTTTTAAAAATGAGACTACCATAAGGCCTCCCGCACACACACACATGCAAACGCAGAATCGGAGGAGATTTCTCCTTATGATAGCCAAAGATGCTTGATACGCATTTAAAATAACATTTGATATTATTATTAGTGTATAGTGTAGAAAAAATTCATTTCGAAAGTAGAATATAAATCTTAGCCAGCATAGACATTTCGAACTATGCCTACTATAGCTACCATCCAAACAGTGGTGACCACCATAAGTGAATAGCAGGTTCTACAACTAATACCGTACAAGTTTCGTATTGGGAATTGGATTTCCAACAAATGGTCAGGCTAAGGAACTTCCTACTGCCACATGGGATCGCCTCTGGCTGGACGTCCCGAGAACTTAACCAGCTCTCTGCCAACACAAGGCCGGGTTACCTTTATCACTAGGTAACTACTACACGAATATGGCATCCCCCGGTCCCATCGGACCTTTAACCGAGCGCTCGTCACCAACAACACCACACAGAAATAGATATAGTGTATCAACATGAGTAAGTATCTGGGCTCCATACCATGATACCACCCTTTCCAGAAGGAAATGCACATACCCTAAAGGGAGCTACCCCTCATAACCTTGCCGCATCATTCCTGTTTTGACCATTACCGGGATGTGAGGCTCGACGAATTCACGTCCACAAAAACATACTTTATACAAAAGCCATGCTTTGGGTCAACAAATGATCAACACAATGATCACTAAGATAGACGATCAAATAAATGATCCTATCACAAATAATCAACACAATGATCATTTCAGCATCACTCAGCATGTCACATTACCAAAATGGGATATATCGCTGATAACTTCAACTATATAACCTTTGAGCTCGTACGTCTCAAAGAAGGGTGTTAAGCAAAGAATAAATTCTCCGCCACCAACAGAAATATATTTGAAAGAAATCGGCTTTATATCTCAAATTGTAATGTCAGGCATACAATCCATACAAGTCTGTTCCGGGATCGAACAAAACCGAAGGCACTTCTTACGAAGCCCTTGCAATACGGGTATTCACAATCCCGATCGAATTTCCCATCACTTAGGAGATCTCTATACCAGGAGCTACCCAGTGCAGAGACAATCGATAGGTCATCCTATCGTTTTCACAAATACTCGGTCTTCAACACCGATCTTCAAATGCAATTCATAACGACGTATCACATATTCGGAATGGGTTATACGACCCCATGGTCCTTTCCCGGTTAACCCGAATAGTGAGCGCTTATTCAAAAATAAGTGTGCATTCAAATTCAATCATATTCACATCAAATACCCATTCAAAGGGAAATATTGATAGTCGGCTATTGAACTATCAATGGATATGCATACATCACCAGATTCCAAATAATTTTCCAAATTATTTACATTTCCAAAATATCTTTACAAGATATATAATTTCAACACTTTAAAAACAAATCAATATTTATTTTTAAACAAATTCTACCTTTCATTTATAAATTCTCTGGTGAATTTACATTCCAAAGTATTAATGAATATACGACTTCAATTCGATTTATAATATTCATTTTCAATTTATCTTCAAAAAGATAAATCCTAATTATTCACTTTATATTGGAAAACAATTCCATACTTATTTATTCATAAGTAATTCACAAATCTTTTTATTTTCAACCTTGGAAAATATTCAATATACTTAAATCGAATTAAGTATATAATTCATTCTTTAAGAAAATCATTCTCTTAAACATATTTATTTGGGCCAAAACGAATGTTACGTAAAACATCGTTACGACAACCCAAAATCGCTAGTATAGGGATTCGAATTTAAAATAGATATATAAATCCCAATATTATTCAAAAATATTTCCTTTCGGAAATCATTTACTATAACTACAGTGTTATAGTCTACCATTTCCTTTTATTTCTCGAAAACGTCTATTTCAACAATAAAGGTTGAAATCTATGGTTTCGAATCTCAACATGTTTTAAAACATCGTTAGATCGTTTTAATTATGTTTAAAACATCACATTCAAAAACATTTTCTTTAACGTATTATTCACTATTCAAAAATGTGAATAAACTTCATTAACAAATCTCATCCTTTTATTCATTTTAATTCAAAGGATTATTCACTATTCAAAAATGTGAATATAACTCCATTAATAGGTTATAACAATTAACTTATCAAAATAAGTCGTTTGCGAATTTATAAAACAACGTTTATAAATTCCATATCTATTTATTTATAAAAACTTCTTTTTTATAAATTCCTTTATTAACCTATTCCCGTTTATAACTAAATTATAAACTAAACGTTCACATTATAAGTTAATTACTTATAAAACGATTATTTTACAAAATCGTTCTTTTTAAAGACTTTTCAATTTATAAACCTTATAACTTATAAGATTTATTTATTTAATCAATCTATTCTTCAAATAATTTCACCAAATTTATAAATCTTACTATTTATAAATTTCATTTATAACTTCACAGTTTATAATTCTATAAATTTCATTCATTTATGAAATTCATTTTCACTACATTCAAACACTTATAAAAACTCGTTTTATAATGTCTATATTTCAATTTATAAATATCTATTTATAAATCTCTTAATATAAATCAAATTATATTATTCTTTTAAAACGTCTTTAAATTCCTTTATAATCTCACCATTTTGATTTATAAAATAATCAAATTTTATAAATCCTATATTTAAACTTTTCATAATAAATTCAAAAATCCCCATTAAAATTATTTTATAAAGTCATTAATTCATATTTCTCAAAAATCATCTTTTAACAATATTTCACAAAAATCATAATTTTTATAACTTAAAAATTATAACGTTTATTTATTTATAATGGATCAATTCCAGAAATAAAGTATATTTTCAAAAATCATTTTAAAGATCATTTTAAAATCCCAAAATCTGGGTCCAATGATGCTACACATCAAATAGTCAATCACGACAACAACGATATCATATATCGATATGATAATCAATCAAATATCAAAATATCTGAAATTAAATAAATACTGTTGAGGAATCCAGTTGGATCCCTCCAACCTGTTTTCCTGCATCCAAAAACATTAGCACAATACCAATTTCGCTCCAGTACGAAATTATCGCGGTATATGTTCTTAATAAATATTATCCGCTTACTAACGGCGTAATAGGGTCTCATCCGCAAAAAAATACGGGAAATCAATCAACTGCAATATATACATATGCCAATATATATATATTGATATTATATATAATACCAATTTCACTGTTTATGAAATATTCGCGGTATATGTTTTTATTAAATAACATCCGCTTACTAACGGCGCATAATGTCTATTTTAACAATCAATAGATATCAATCAACATTCAAACATGCATTCAAATATTTTAAATCTAACTATTTAAAATAAAATCGAAATCTATTCGATTGAGTGAGAAATTCTCACCTTGGTTTTAAATTCCGTTTTAGCTTTAATTTCGAATAAAATTAAACGCGCGTTTAATTTCACCCGAAATTCTCACTAACTCCAAACGACTCCAAACCAACTCCATCGCGTAGTGCTCGTCCATACGATTCTAACGCAACTGGATTTGCATTTTTTCGACCTCGTATGAAAAAGTTATGCATTTTATAAGATCGTACACGATTTTAATAGCTTAAATACAACATATACTTAACTATTTTAACCCACATCAATTTTTAAGCCATAGGATCTTGCTCCAACCTCATCACCACCGTCCCCTTCATCTTCCCAAACCCACGCACGTTACAGGTTTTGGCCGTTCACATAGAACCCACTCCTCAATCACTAGGGTTTAATCTTGCTCGCTCATCGCTCAACTAGAATTCGATCGGGATACACCAATGGAACCGCCTCACCACAAGCTACACACGGCTGCAAGCATGTGAAACTCGGCCCCCTCCTCCTCCTAGGGATGCGTGCGCGACTGTAGGGTGTCGGCCCCACCTATCTCCTCCTCCGATGCTCCAAACTCGATCTCAACCGTTGATCTCGTAGCTCTCGTCGTGCTCTTCATCTTTGTAGTTGAAACCTAAGGCTAATTGTCGACGGATTGGAAGAAATCGAGGGGGAGAGGAGAGTGATTTCTGGCCATACAGTTGTAGGTGGCGGCTGTAACATAGAATTAGGGTTTTGAATGTTATTTTTTTTTTATTTGTGAATGGTGCTATTTATAAGAACGAGCAAGCGTAGACACTATTCATCCCGGGAATTCCGAACTCCGATTTAGACGCCGTAACCAGCGTACCTAGGGTTTATCCCGCGTTCCGGACACAATGGAACAGGTTTCGGAAGCTAATTCGGAAGTATGTGCGAGTTATGGCTGAAAACGCTCAATTTAAATTAAACCGATTTAAACCGATTTCTAGGCGTTTTAATTTGTACCGGACAAACGGTAAATCCAATTGACTTGAAATTTGAAACCTTACAATAATATCACATTACGGATCCGATGAAACTGGTTTCGTCGAAATCCGAGACTTTTTGAAAAATGGCTATTTTGACTCGCCAAATTTAAATTAAAAACGATTCGATGCGTTTCGAGCTGCCACGATCAAACGATGGCTCCGATTGACACGAAAATTGAAATCCGGTAATAACTAACTATTACGGATCCAATGAAAATGGTTTCGTTCAATTCTGAGACTGTTCAAAAATTGACTATTTTACAGTCGATTATTAAATATTAAAATATTAAATTTTCACAAATTAACTTTTAATTCGATTTTAAAAGTTCTAAAATATTTCTATAACTCCAGTATGATTAAATAAAATTTTCCAAATTATTTACAATCATTTTTAACTCAATTTTCAATTATTTTCATAATTTAACATATTAAATTATCGATTTAATTATCCAATTAAATCCAATAAATCAAAATAAAATTTATTTGACTTAAAAATTCACTTATAAATATTTAAAATTAATTAAATATTCAAATTTTAATTTCTAAAAATTCTGGGTCGTTACAATCTTTCCCCCTTAAAAGAATTTCGTCCTCGAAATTACAAGTGAGAAAAGTTACAGAATTTATTAATTTTCCAAAAATTCATTGTTAAACTTCTTACAAATCTTTACTAAGTTTTCAAATCATACTTAGTTATCTTTTCAAAAACAATTTCTATTGTTTAACTTTCAACTTCAAAACAAAGTTTAAAGTTTTCAAAAAATTTCCCAATTTTCTCAAAATTTTTCTAACGCCTTAAATTTCCGGAAAAATTCGCCATGGTCTCCTTTGCGCGGCTCGATCCGAAAAAAAAATGACAGTATATATATCACAAATATACATCTCATCAAGTAATGAGGCATCCCGAAGGGAAAAAAGTGTAAAAGTACGATATTTAATCCGAGATATGTACCTTATATTTTATTAGCAAGCATATACGGCTAATATAGCGCTAAAGCGAACTCCAAATGCGAAGCAAACGCGATCCGCACCTACTAAACTCAACAAACAACATGAGAACCATGCACATATGCAAATAATCTCAATATACAACATATAGCAACATAACTATACATGTCACATAGCAAATGCAACTAAAGCAATATATATTCAACCATCAACCAATTACATCCATAACCAATCAATATTCATTTATATTCTCATTCATATTCAATGAATTTGGGTTTTCACTTTAAATCACATTTGATTTGTTTACATTGGATTTACTAACATTCATTCTCAATTCTAATTAGTTTCAATTTGTTAACATTCACTAATTAAATCCCATTCACATTCAATTCTATTCAAATTTATTTACTTCTAATTTGAATTCAATTTCATAGTTTTCAATTTCATTAACTCTTAATGACTTTTATACAATCATATAACAATCATATAACAACCAATTTATATTAATTACAACCAAATTCTTTTGCTTATATTCATTCAATTTGGTTTAACACCATCACTTTCAATTTGTTTAATTAAATTGATTTCATTCAATTTATTCAACTCCCAATAACATTTGATTTTAATGAATTAACATTTATATTCATTATTTCATATCAATTCTATTTTCCATTCAATTGATTCACAATTCAATTCATTTATTCAATTCAATTACCAAAGTTGAATTTCATTTATATAACTCCTAAGTCATATTCCATTTAATCCACTTGATTTATTTACTTCGATACCAAAATCAATTCCATTCAACAACACTTAAGTTATATTCCATTTAACTTTAAATATTCATATAGTTTCATTTCTTATATATATAAGTTTATTTCACAATTGTAAACACTTTAATTATAATTCAATTCTTATAATTCTTTTACTTATACAATTATTCTTTTATTTAGATTATTCAAACAACTAAACAATCACTTATATACACTTTAATAATTTTGAAAAACTATTCCTTTATATATAAAATATACTCAAGGCAAATTATTTTATTTACCCTGTTTTAAAATCAATATTGTGCCGAATTGTTCTATTCAAGTGTTTAGAAACCCCTTCGGCATAGTCTTGCGGACCACGCTGACGAAAGTTCATATGCCACTCAATAAACCAATCATCACAATATAAAACAATTTTATATTCACTAACAAATACGCTCTCATAGCTATTATTACACTCAAATTCATTCTAGAGTACTGCTGACTCTATCTCTAATGAATTATACCCAACAGAACCATGGTTGTCGCTTAACCATCAGAGCTCTGATACCAACTGTAAAGACCCGTAAGTCCGTACTCCTTGAATAGACACTAATCTCCTTTGTTTAATTCAAGATGAACGAAAATACGAACCCTTAGGGGTTTAAGAAAAAGAATTTAAGAAAAGAAGAGAGAAAAAGAAAAAAAGAGAAGAGAAGATAGAAAATAGAGAGAAAGGAAAATAGAAAAGAGAACAGAAAATTTTAAAATAGAAAGAGAGAATTTGAAAATAGAACGGACAGAAAGGAAACAAAAGAACAACAACAGAATCTCACAATTCGCAGCGGAACAACATATAATAATAAATGAATAATCTTTAAACAAAGAACTATATCAGTTATTACATTTCATTTCATTACATCATATCATATCATCAGAGTGTACAACATCATACAACAACAAACAGTGCAGCGGAAAAAGAAATACTATATAAACTAGTAATACGCCATGCCATCCAGCTTGCCTCCAGCAACTCCAGAATATCCAAAATATCCTGATAAACCTTAACTCTTAACTGCCCGTGTGGAAATTTGTGGGCACCCAGAGTTTAGGAAGGAAAACAATAAACTCCAAGTCAGTCATGTGACTGGTGTGAGAACTCAAAACAGTTTATTTATCTTTAAAATCAAAATAGAGGAATATTTTTAATCAATTCGCAATGCTTTTAAAAATGAGACTACCATAAGGCCTCCCGCACACACACACATGCAAACGCAGAATCGGAGGAGATTTCTCCTTATGATAGCCAAAGATGCTTGATACGCATTTAAAATAACATTTGATATTATTATTAGTGTATAGTGTAGAAAAAATTCATTTCGAAAGTAGAATATAAATCTTAGCCAGCATAGACATTTCGAACTATGCCTACTATAGCTACCATCCAAACAGTGGTGACCACCATAAGTGAATAGCAGGTTCTACAACTAATACCGTACAAGTTTCGTATTGGGAATTGGATTTCCAACAAATGGTCAGGCTAAGGAACTTCCTACTGCCACATGGGATCGCCTCTGGCTGGACGTCCCGAGAACTTAACCAGCTCTCTGCCAACACAAGGCCGGGTTACCTTTATCACTAGGTAACTACTACACGAATATGGCATCCCCCGGTCCCATCGGACCTTTAACCGAGCGCTCGTCACCAACAACACCACACAGAAATAGATATAGTGTATCAACATGAGTAAGTATCTGGGCTCCATACCATGATACCACCCTTTCCAGAAGGAAATGCACATACCCTAAAGGGAGCTACCCCTCATAACCTTGCCGCATCATTCCTGTTTTGACCATTACCGGGATGTGAGGCTCGACGAATTCACGTCCACAAAAACATACTTTATACAAAAGCCATGCTTTGGGTCAACAAATGATCAACACAATGATCACTAAGATAGACGATCAAATAAATGATCCTATCACAAATAATCAACACAATGATCATTTCAGCATCACTCAGCATGTCACATTACCAAAATGGGATATATCGCTGATAACTTCAACTATATAACCTTTGAGCTCGTACGTCTCAAAGAAGGGTGTTAAGCAAAGAATAAATTCTCCGCCACCAACAGAAATATATTTGAAAGAAATCGGCTTTATATCTCAAATTGTAATGTCAGGCATACAATCCATACAAGTCTGTTCCGGGATCGAACAAAACCGAAGGCACTTCTTACGAAGCCCTTGCAATACGGGTATTCACAATCCCGATCGAATTTCCCATCACTTAGGAGATCTCTATACCAGGAGCTACCCAGTGCAGAGACAATCGATAGGTCATCCTATCGTTTTCACAAATACTCGGTCTTCAACACCGATCTTCAAATGCAATTCATAACGACGTATCACATATTCGGAATGGGTTATACGACCCCATGGTCCTTTCCCGGTTAACCCGAATAGTGATCGCTTATTCAAAAATAAGTGTGCATTCAAATTCAATCATATTCACATCAAATACCCATTCAAAGGGAAATATTGATAGTCGGCTATTGAACTATCAATGGATATGCATACATCACCAGATTCCAAATAATTTTCCAAATTATTTACATTTCCAAAATATCTTTACAAGATATATAATTTCAACACTTTAAAAACAAATCAATATTTATTTTTAAACAAATTCTACCTTTCATTTATAAATTCTCTGGTGAATTTACATTCCAAAGTATTAATGAATATACGACTTCAATTCGATTTATAATATTCATTTTCAATTTATCTTCAAAAAGATAAATCCTAATTATTCACTTTATATTGGAAAACAATTCCATACTTATTTATTCATAAGTAATTCACAAATCTTTTTATTTTCAACCTTGGAAAATATTCAATATACTTAAATCGAATTAAGTATATAATTCATTCTTTAAGAAAATCATTCTCTTAAACATATTTATTTGGGCCAAAACGAATGTTACGTAAAACATCGTTACGACAACCCAAAATCGCTAGTATAGGGATTCGAATTTAAAATAGATATATAAATCCCAATATTATTCAAAAATATTTCCTTTCGGAAATCATTTACTATAACTACAGTGTTATAGTCTACCATTTCCTTTTATTTCTCGAAAACGTCTATTTCAACAATAAAGGTTGAAATCTATGGTTTCGAATCTCAACATGTTTTAAAACATCGTTAGATCGTTTTAATTATGTTTAAAACATCACATTCAAAAACATTTTCTTTAACGTATTATTCACTATTCAAAAATGTGAATAAACTTCATTAACAAATCTCATCCTTTTATTCATTTTAATTCAAAGGATTATTCACTATTCAAAAATGTGAATATAACTCCATTAATAGGTTATAACAATTAACTTATCAAAATAAGTCGTTTGCGAATTTATAAAACAACGTTTATAAATTCCATATCTATTTATTTATAAAAACTTCTTTTTTATAAATTCCTTTATTAACCTATTCCCGTTTATAACTAAATTATAAACTAAACGTTCACATTATAAGTTAATTACTTATAAAACGATTATTTTACAAAATCGTTCTTTTTAAAGACTTTTCAATTTATAAACCTTATAACTTATAAGATTTATTTATTTAATCAATCTATTCTTCAAATAATTTCACCAAATTTATAAATCTTACTATTTATAAATTTCATTTATAACTTCACAGTTTATAATTCTATAAATTTCATTCATTTATGAAATTCATTTTCACTACATTCAAACACTTATAAAAACTCGTTTTATAATGTCTATATTTCAATTTATAAATATCTATTTATAAATCTCTTAATATAAATCAAATTATATTATTCTTTTAAAACGTCTTTAAATTCCTTTATAATCTCACCATTTTGATTTATAAAATAATCAAATTTTATAAATCCTATATTTAAACTTTTCATAATAAATTCAAAAATCCCCATTAAAATTATTTTATAAAGTCATTAATTCATATTTCTCAAAAATCATCTTTTAACAATATTTCACAAAAATCATAATTTTTATAACTTAAAAATTATAACGTTTATTTATTTATAATGGATCAATTCCAGAAATAAAGTATATTTTCAAAAATCATTTTAAAGATCATTTTAAAATCCCAAAATCTGGGTCCAATGATGCTACACATCAAATAGTCAATCACGACAACAACGATATCATATATCGATATGATAATCAATCAAATATCAAAATATCTGAAATTAAATAAATACTGTTGAGGAATCCAGTTGGATCCCTCCAACCTGTTTTCCTGCATCCAAAAACATTAGCACAATACCAATTTCGCTCCAGTACGAAATTATCGCGGTATATGTTCTTAATAAATATTATCCGCTTACTAACGGCGTAATAGGGTCTCATCCGCAAAAAAATACGGGAAATCAATCAACTGCAATATATACATATGCCAATATATATATATTGATATTATATATAATACCAATTTCACTGTTTATGAAATATTCGCGGTATATGTTTTTATTAAATAACATCCGCTTACTAACGGCGCATAATGTCTATTTTAACAATCAATAGATATCAATCAACATTCAAACATGCATTCAAATATTTTAAATCTAACTATTTAAAATAAAATCGAAATCTATTCGATTGAGTGAGAAATTCTCACCTTGGTTTTAAATTCCGTTTTAGCTTTAATTTCGAATAAAATTAAACGCGCGTTTAATTTCACCCGAAATTCTCACTAACTCCAAACGACTCCAAACCAACTCCATCGCGTAGTGCTCGTCCATACGATTCCAACGCAACTGGATTTGCATTTTTTCGACCTCGTATGAAAAAGTTATGCATTTTATAAGATCGTACACGATTTTAATAGCTTAAATACAACATATACTTAACTATTTTAACCCACATCAATTTTTAAGCCATAGGATCTTGCTCCAACCTCATCACCACCGTCCCCTTCATCTTCCCAAACCCACGCACGTTACAGGTTTTGGCCGTTCACATAGAACCCACTCCTCAATCACTAGGGTTTAATCTTGCTCGCTCATCGCTCAACTAGAATTCGATCGGGATACACCAATGGAACCGCCTCACCACAAGCTACACACGGCTGCAAGCATGTGAAACTCGGCCCCCTCCTCCTCCTAGGGATGCATGCGCGACTGTAGGGTGTCGGCCCCACCTATCTCCTCCTCCGATGCTCCAAACTCGATCTCAACCGTTGATCTCGTAGCTCTCGTCGTGCTCTTCATCTTTGTAGTTGAAACCTAAGGCTAATTGTCGACGGATTGGAAGAAATCGAGGGGGAGAGGAGAGTGATTTCTGGCCATACAGTTGTAGGTGGCGGCTGTAACATAGAATTAGGGTTTTGAATGTTATTTTTTTTTTATTTGTGAATGGTGCTATTTATAAGAACGAGCAAGCGTAGACACTATTCATCCCGGGAATTCCGAACTCCGATTTAGACGCCGTAACCAGCGTACCTAGGGTTTATCCCGCGTTCCGGACACAATGGAACAGGTTTCGGAAGCTAATTCGGAAGTATGTGCGAGTTATGGCTGAAAACGCTCAATTTAAATTAAACCGATTTAAACCGATTTCTAGGCGTTTTAATTTGTACCGGACAAACGGTAAATCCAATTGACTTGAAATTTGAAACCTTACAATAATATCACATTACGGATCCGATGAAACTGGTTTCGTCGAAATCCGAGACTTTTTGAAAAATGGCTATTTTGACTCGCCAAATTTAAATTAAAAACGATTCGATGCGTTTCGAGCTGCCACGATCAAACGATAGCTCCGATTGACACGAAAATTGAAATCCGGTAATAACTAACTATTACGGATCCAATGAAACTGGTTTCGTTCAATTCTGAGACTGTTCAAAAATTGACTATTTTACAGTCGATTATTAAATATTAAAATATTCAATTTTCACAAATTAACTTTTAATTCGATTTTAAAAGTTCTAAAATATTTCTATAACTCCAGTATGATTAAATAAAATTTTCCAAATTATTTACAATCATTTTTAACTCAATTTTCAATTATTTTCATAATTTAACATATTAAATTATCGATTTAATTATCCAATTAAATCCAATAAATCAAAATAAAATTTATTTGACTTAAAAATTCACTTATAAATATTTAAAATTAATTAAATATTCAAATTTTAATTTCTAAAAATTCTGGGTCGTTACACAAATTAAATCCTAAGGCACGACTCCTAAGATGGACTTAGGACGATGATCCTTGTTAAATTATTCTACATTGTTCCGAAGTTTGGCTTTGATACCAAGCTGTGACGCCCCACCTATATACCCACACTAGCCAAGAACACTACGGTGTAATGCCGTCAACTAGCGCGGAGAATAAGGCTGTTGAAAAGCGACCATCCGTGTAATTGCTTTGTGCGAGCACCGATATGTCAGATAGTATAACATGCATTTTATTTCAGGAGGAAATTCGGCATACCGATATAAACTCAAAGCTACTACACAGTGGCTATATATATTCTTCGGAAACAAATATAGAAATAAACATCACACAAATCAGTCACAGATAATTCATATCACAAAGGCGGAAATAGATGTGAATATTACACATAAAAGTGTATATAGAGTAGTGTTCTATCAAGATCCACAATAACACAATAGAACAGTTACAAGAGCTAGACAAATATATGTATACATCAAGGAGTCTATATCTCAAATGTATACAACAAAAACTACTAATCTAGAGTAGTTAGCCAAAAGTCAGGTAATGATTCGATAAGGAGTCAAGCCGAAGCACCTGAAACATCTCGGTCTGAACCGAGTATTATTTAAGGAGAAAATAATAAACGGGTCAGTCAAGCTATAAATATCAGATGAAATGATATAAAATAAGATATATAACCATAATGCCATACCGTGACAAGTATGTAATTGAAAATCAACCAGAGATTAATCAATATCACAAGAATCTTCTCAAAGATAAAAAGAAATGTCGTACTCTTTATTTCATTCACCCAACCATAAATATTGACAATTATATCAATGCCAATTACAAAAGTTAATGACACACAAATTCACCAATGCACAAATATTGATTAAACTTACCAATGTAAATCAAGAAAATTGGTGAAGAAAAACTCTAGACATCAATAATTAGAAATCCAGAAATCACAAGAAAAGGGAAAAGAGGCCTATCACTAGAACGGGAGCATGAAAACTCACCAACACGTGTATCACAAAACGGAAAGCTATTCCATGGTTGCTAACCATTAATTTTAAGCCGAGGCTCCACAAAACGGCCCGAAGACCTATGAGCCGAAACTCCACAAAACTGTCCGAAGACCATGGGTCGCTACCCCACCAAGCCGAAGCTCCACAGAAACGGGGTTTAGTCTCCCTCGTAGACAAAGAGACATCGCACATTGCTAGTCTAAATCACAAAATGATCATCATTGATCGATAAGTGTAAATTACACTAAGCTAGTAAATAAAGGGTTTAGCTTCATTTCCCATGACCACTAGCTTAACTTAATTATTTACGAACAAATTGTAGACTTCCACTCAAGGTTAAGTGTAAATTACACTAAGCTAGTAAATAAATGAGTTTATCTTCATGTCCCATAACCACTAGCTTAACTTAAATATTTACGAACAGGTTGTAGATTTCCACTAGAAAATTGTCACAAGAGATTCAATCGAACAAGTCCAAGAATTAACCAACGAAGTAAACGAAAGCGTTTCATACCACTTGTTTTACTAAGCCGTTTAATTAGATTTCTCATACGAGTGAGGTAAAGGTTTGTATATACTAATAGATTGGAAAACGGTTTAAGAAACGAGCTTTGTAATAAAATAGTGTTGAAATCGTTTTGATGAAAGAATTTTGATATTTACTACTAGTATTGAAAACCTTTATATTTTGAAGTGACAAATCACAAAAATGATTGTAGGAACAATCAATCACTAAAATTCACATTCGAAGACGTGAATGAAAATCCAAAGAAATCGATACCAAATCCATCAAAGTGGAAATACCCAAATATTCCAAAAATAGAAGTTATCAAAGTCGACAAATGTGATAACAACTCGATTAACAATTGGAAAAACAAAGCAAAATGAGCATAAATTGGCAAAACAGGAAACAGGAGCAGGTCGGTCGACTGAACTCTCTGAGCCAGTCGACGGAAAATAGTCCAGAAATATTTCGGGATCCAGCTCGGTCGGCCGACTCAAAGGGGTTCGGTCGACCGAACCCCAATTCCTGCATTTTTTTACCCTATTAATAGAAGTGCAAACTCTCTCAATTCGCAACCGGTCGAGCATGGACACTAGGGGACTACGCCCATCTGCTAGCCGGTCCTATTAGCTCCTCGATGCATCACCAAAAACATGTTCAAAAATCAAAGTTAGGATTCTAAAGGTTTGAACCCAAAACACTAAAAATTGGGATATTCACCAATTCAATCCAAACTAAAAGCAAGTGCACTTGAACAAGTGTTAGGAATTCATACCCAACAATCAAAGATAGTTATAGACAAAGATGTGAGATAAAAATCTCACCTTTAACCCAAAAACAAAGAAGAAGGAGCTCAATTTGCAAGGAGAAGACCAACCAATCTCCACTTCAACTCAACAAGCTTCAATCTAAGATCAAAACAAGTATTTCCTCAATTTAGGTTTAGGAATTTCTGAGATTGAAGAGAGAAAGAGACAGAGAAGACGAAGAGGAGGCTTACCAATAGCTTCTATTTGATTTTGGAGCAAGAATTCAAGTTTGCAAGAAGAAACTAGGGCTTGGAATTTCTAATTCCTCTTCCTTTCCCCCATTTTCAGTTTTAGCTTAAGTTTGAGGAGTGGGGATAAGTGAATGGAGAGGAGAGGGATGAGTTAGGGTATTAAGTTAACTAGTGGGCTGAACCTAAACCCAAAACCCAATAGAAAAAGTAGCCAAATTCGAGTTACTCCAAACATATCGAAGCTTATACTCAAAAAAATCGCAAATGACGCTTTGAACTAAATGGAAGTGGTCTTGAGTCCCAACTCGGCCGTTTCCAAAAAGTAGCTTTTCGGACTAAAATCCGACTAACGGTGAAATATTTAAATAAAATATTTAAATATACAATCGATAAATATGCAGGTTGTTACAGACTCCCCTCCTTAAAGAAATTGCGTCCTCGCAATACTTAAGAAGAAAATAAATAGTGACAGCCATAAAAGCATGCCAACATAAAAGAAAATTTGAAATAAGAAGTTCACCATAAAGAGCACGAAAGAGTAAACTCGGACGAGTTCGCTCGATGAATTCTCTAGATTTTCCAAGAGCAACCCTTGGGATTTGAGAACCATTGAACTTTCATAAGAAAAACATCTTTATTTCGAAGGCGCTCAACCTCCGAAGCAATGGTGCAAATAAAATGTTGCTCAAAAGTCAAATAGGCGAAACTTCAATTTCTTCAATAACACCAGGCTCAAGAATAAAATCGGAATCCCTAAGGCATTTTCGCAGATAAAAGACGTGGAAATCGTCATGAATAGCAGAAGATTTAACCGGTGCAACGGCGTAGTACAATAATGGTACGCCCGAGAGACTAGAAACTCAAATAATTTGGAACAACGGCGTAGTACAATAACGGTACGCCAGATGAACCGAACACCATAAAATAACATCGGACGCTAGTCCATAAAAGAAATGAGGCGAAGCTCAATAAATCGAAGTACATCTAAACGTCCGATGAACTTGATAAAAAGATAATTCCATTCAGACATCATCAAAGAATCAATCACTTGTTGCCTACGACTAAATGCATTGGCAACACGATTTTCCTTCGGGAATAAAAAGAATATCAAGATCATAAGGTGCTAGAAACTCGAGTCAACATGAAGTTCCTTATGAGAAAATAAATATTCCAAAGATTTATGATCGAGGTGGAGAACAAATTTCTCCCCCAAAAATGATGATGCCAAACTCTAAAAGCGAAAACAATAGCTGCAAGCACTAGATCATGAGTGGCATACCTAGTCTTGATCGGCTTTAATGATTTTAGAAGCACAAGTGATAGCACGTTCTCTTTCGCAAGAGGACGACACCCAAACCAATACGACTAACATTGGTACAAAAAGATAAAATCTTGGTTCCCTTCGGGAAACACAAGAATAAGAGTATCAGAAAAGAATTCTTTCAAATAATCTTCTTTCCCGAAAAGCTAAAACTTTCAAAATTACAATCATCTTTATGTAATTATCTTTCTAGAAAAATTTACATTTTTACAATTCAATATATCGGCCTGACTATCTCATCAAAGCGTTTAGGAGATTCCTATCGATAACGTTGATCAAGCGCATCGACCAAATTCTTAAAGCACTCAATGGACAATACAATCACAAAATCATATTCTATATGATAAACATGTTTCTTAAAAACTTTTAAGAATAATCTTTGTTCGTTTTAAGAATAAAAAAACCACATTATACTTATAAATAAATCTTATGGAAAAGATTTGCAAAATTTTAAATTGCTATTTTCATCCAAAATCATTATATACAAGAATGGAGTCATCGAGATCGTAGAATATTCGATTCATAAAATGGATGAAATAAGCCGGACAAACTGAATGACATAATGAGTCATTCATAAGTATCATAACGAGTGCGGAATGCGGTAAATGGAACGCTAACTCCCGCAACTCGTAGCAAATGAAAATCGTTGGCAAGGTCGAACTAAAAAGACCTTAACACCACTCAAAAGATTGCTTAGGAGATAATCCTAAGACAAGCTCAAAGATACCAGAAAATTCATAACTACCCAAATGAGAGAAATAACACTTTACTCAACATGTGAGCTTAAAGAATAAAATGATGCCATCAAATTGGAATCGAAATCATAGAGGAAAAATAGAAATCTGCTTAACAGATAGAAAATGTCGATGATGAATAGACCACACGAATAAAAGGATATGGGCTACACAACGATTAAGCCAATCCTTACAAAAATCAATTCCGAAGCCTAAGTAAAAAAAATCGGCTCGGAAAGAAAAACCACATAAAATAATTTTCGTATTAATAAAAAGCAAATTGAGTGTTGCGGATCTACCAACCGGATTCGCAATTCTCAAAGAAGACATCAAGCCCAAAATATTTTTAAAGAAAAAGAATCAACAAGCTCTTTTGATATAAAATAATGAGATGAACTCATATCAACAAGAACTTGAAAAGGATAATCACAAAACAAACAAAATCAAGGATTGTGACCAAGAGAATTGTTGCTAGGGACTTGAGCAACATTAAGCTTTCCCTCCTTCTTGCCTTGAAGTTTGGGACAAGAGGATAAATAATGATCCGGGCTTTTGCAACAGCGACAAGCGTGGGGTTTCGGGCACTTAATTACATAATGGTCCATGGAACCACAATTGTAGCATTGTTTACGACTTGGGGTAGGAGTCTTGGCTACCGAAGTTTCTTGTTCCAGTTTCTTCTTGCTTTGAAGTATGGGGCAGACAGAAATATGATGACCTGTATTTTTGCAATAACGACAAAAGAGTGGTTCCGGACACTCCTTTGCATAGTGTTCCTCAGAGCCACAATTGTAGCATTCTCCATGATTAGGAATTGGAGTCCTTGCTACCAAAGCAGTTTGTTTCACTTTTTTATTGCGATTAGGGCTTTTGAACTTGATATGCCTCTTCTTGAAAATACCAATATCACCATCAATTCCTTTATCAGCCTTTTCATGTCGAAGAGTGATATCCACAAGCCGATTGAAAGGAACTTCTAGTTTCAAAGGTAAAATCTTTTCGGGGTTCTTACTCAAAGCACAGATAAACTCTTGATTCTTTACAAGATCCAAAAGTTGTTGGGCAGACATGAATACGTCATCTAGAGAAGGGCTATTGGATTGACCAGCGCTAGGACTGACAGAACTAACCATTTCTTCTGCTTTAAGAAAGAAAGAAAGAAAGAAGAGTTAAAAGGTTACTCTCAGAATGAATATCAAACAGTCATGATGGAAAAATAAGGAATCGCAAAAGAAAATAGGATAGGACGGTACGAAGATACAAATTAAATCCTAAGGCATGGCTCCTAAGATGGACTTAGGACGATGATCCTTGTTAAATTATTCTACATTGTTCCGAAGTTTGGCTCTGATACCAAGCTATGACGCCCCACCTCTATACCCACAGTAAGCAAGAACACTATGGTGTAATGCCGTCAACTAGCACGGAGAATAAGGCTGTTGAGGAGCGACCATCCATGTAATTGCTTTGTGCGAGCACCGATATGTCAGATAGTATAACATGCATTTTATTTTAGGAGGAAATCCGACATACCGATACAAACTCAAAGCTACTACACAGTGGCTATATATATTCTTCGGAAACAAATATAGAAATAAACATCACACAAATCAGTCACAGATAATTCATATCACAAAGGCGGAAACAGATGTGAATATTACACATAAAAGTGTATATCAGAGTAGTGGTCTATCAAGACCCACAATAACACAATAGAACAGGTACAAGAGCTAGACAATTATATGTATACATCAAGGAGTCTATATCTCAAATGTATACAACAAAAACTATTAATCTAGAGTAGTTAGCCAAAAGTCAGCTAATGATCCGATAAGAAGTCAAGCCGAAGCACCTGAAACATCTCGGTCTGACCCGAGTATTATTTAAGAAGAAAATAATAAACGGATCAGTCTGCCTATAAATATCAGATGAAATGATATAGAATAAGAGATATAACCATAATGCCATACTGTGACAAGTATGTAATTGAAAATAAACAAGAGATTAATCAATATCATAAGAATCTTCTCAAAGTAAAAAGAAATGTCGTACTCTTTATTTCATTCACCCAACCATAAATATTGACAATTATATCAATGCCAATTACAAAAGTTAATGACATACAAATTCACCAATGCACAAATATTGATAAAACTTACCAATGTAAATCACGAAAATTGGTGAAACAAAAACTCTAGAAATTAATAATTAGAAATCCAGAAATCACGAGAAAAGGGAAAAGAGGCCTATCACTAGAACGGGAGCATGAAAACTGACCAACACGTGTATCACAAAACGGAAAGCTATTCCATGGTTGCTAACCATTAATTTTGAGCCGAGGCTCCATAAAACGGCCCGAAGACCTATGAGCCGAAACTCCACAAAACGGTCCGAAGACCATGGGTCGCTACCCCACCAAGCCGAAGCTCCACAGAAATGGGGTTTAGTCTCCCTCGCAGACAAAGAGACATCGCACATTGCTAGTCTAAATCACAAAATGGTCATCATTGATCGATAAGTGTAAATTACACTAAGCTAGTAAATAAAGGAGTTTAGCTTCATGTCCCATAACCACTAGCTTAACTTAATTATTTACGAACAAATTGTAGACTTCCACTCGAGGTTAAGTGTAAATTACACTAAGCTAGTAAATAAATGAGTTTAGCTTCATGTCCCATAACCACTAGCTTAACTTAAATATTTATGAACAGGTTGTAGAATTCCACTAGAAAATTGTGACAAGAGATTCAATCGAACAAGTCCAAGAATTAACCAACGAAGTAAACGCAAGCTTTTCATACCACTTGTTTTACTAAGCTGTTTAATTAGATTTCTCATACGAGTGAGGTAAAGGTTTGTATATACTAATAGATTGGAAAACGGTTTAAGAAACGAGTTTTGTAATAAAATTATGTTGAAATTGTTTTGATGAAAAATTTTTGATATTTACTACTAGTATTGAAAACCTTTATATTTTGAAGTGACAAATCACAAAAATGATTGCAGGAACAATCAATCACTAAAATTCACATTCGAAGACGTGAATGAAAATCCAAAGAAATCGATACCGAATCCATCAAAGTGGAAATACCCAAAAATTCCAAAAATAGAAGTTATCAAAGTCGACAAAGGTGATAACAACTAATTGGAGAAGAAGAATCGATTATCAATTGGAAAAACAAAGCAAAATGAGCATAAATAGGCAAAACAGGGAAACAGGAGCAGGTCGGTCGACTGAACTATCTGAGTCGGTCGACCGAAAATAGTCCAGAAATATTTCGGGCTCCAGCTCGGTCGGCCGACTCAGAGAGTTCGGTCAACCGCACCCCAATTCCTGCATTTTTTTACCCTATTAATTGAAGTGCAAACTCTCTCAATTCGCAACTGGTCGAGCACGGACGCTAGGGGATTACGCCCATCGGCTACCTGGCCCTTTTAGCTCCTCGATGCATCACCAAAAACATGTTCAAAAATCAAAGTTAGGATTTTAAAGATTTGATCCCAAAACACTAAAAATTGGGATATTCACTAATTCAATCCAAACCAAAAGCAAGTGCACATGAATAAGTGTTAGGAATTCATACCCAACAATCAAAGATAGTTATAGACAAAGATGTGAGATAAAAATCTCACCTTTAACCCAAAAACAAAGAAGAAGGAGCTCAATTTGCAAGGAGAAGACCAACCAATCTCCACTTCAACTCAACAAGCTTCAATCTAAGATCAAAACAAGTATTTCCTAAATTTAGGTTTAGGAATTTCTGTGATTGAAGAGAGAAAGAGATAGGGAAGACGAAGAGGAGGCTTACCAATAGCTTCTATTTGATTTTGGAGCAAGAATTCAAGTTTGCAAGAAGAAACTAGGGCTTGGAATTTCTAATTCCTCTTCCTTTCCCCCATTTTTAGTTTTAGCTTGAGTTTGACGAGTTGGGATGAGTGAATGGAGAGGAGAAGGCTAAGTTAGGGCATTAAGTTAGCTAGTGGACTGAACCCAAACCCAAAACCCAATAGAAAAAGTAGCAAAATTCGAGTTACTCCAAACATATCGAAGCTTATACTAAAAAAGATCGCAAACGACGCTTTGAACTAAATGGAAGTGGTCTTGAGTCCCAATTCGACCGTTTGCAAAAAGTAGCTTTTCGGACTAAAATCCGACTTACGGTGAAATATTTAAATATACAATCGATAAATATGCAGGTTGTTACATGACATGTCGCGTTGTTCATTTAATTTTTCAATGCATCGCAAATTTTCCCCTTCTGTTGACGTGATAAATGTTTTATAATGATGTGCTGACATGTGGCATGATTCATAGCTTTGATAGAGCATTTTTTCAGTATCTTCGAGAGTAATTCACGTCATATCCCTAATAACCACAATTCTCAATAACGATATCATACTTTTGCTAGCAATTATGTCTCATACATTCGATAAAAATTATGTTTGGTATGCTAGCAATTTTTCGTCGTATCTCTGTTAGAAACCATGCTTCGTAACTTTAACGGCAATTATTATTCATATATCCAATGGCAGCTATGTTTCACATCTCCGGTAGCAATCACCTTTCATATCTCTGATAGCAATCATGTTTCATATCTTTGATAGCAGTTATCATTCATGTCCTCGAAATAAATTATCCTTTATACCTCCCATAGAAATCATGTTTCATATGTTCAATAGCGATTACCCCTCGTATCTTTGATAGCTACCATGCTTCATACCTTCGATAACAATTATGTTTCATATTCTCGATTGCAATTACCCTTCATATCTTCGATAGCAATTGTGTTTCATATCTCTGATATCAATTTTCATTCATATCTTCAATAATTATACCTTCAATGACAATTATGTTTCGTCTCTATATAGCGGTTACCCTTCATATCTCTGATAGCAGTTGTCCTTGGTATCTCCAAGAGCGATTATCATTCATATCTCTGATAGTTATTATCCTTAATATCTTCAACAACAATTATGTTTCATATGTCTGAGAGTAATTACCCTTTGTATCTCTAATATCAATTATGCTTCGTATCTCTCATCGTAATTATCCCTCATATCTTCGATAACAACCATGCGTCATCTCTTTAATAGCAATTATGTTTCATATCCCCCCGATAACAGTTATCCTTTGTGTCTTTGATAATGACTTTACTTTTGTTACCCCAATCATGCACTTAGTTTTTAAATCTTTGTTGAAAAACATTTTGTGCCTTAGTAGCTCCATCAGTGTTCCTTTGGCTTTTATTTGAGAATCTTCTTTCTTTTGTCTTTTTGAAACAAATAAGTATAACAAATTTGATGGAATGAGAGGGGACTTGTACTAGTGGGATCAAGCATTTCATGTTTGGGTTTAATGAACTTGTTTATGCATTTCCAAAGATGTTAAGGTTTGAGATGTATTGATTTGATGCATTTGTGCCACTGGTTGATTTTACCAAGCATTGTTGTTTTTGATTATTTTCATAATTCCAACGCATGCTACATTTTAGTAGAGCTGAACGCTTAGTTTTTCTGGCATTGTGCGCTTGTTACATTTAGATGATTCACATATTTGTTGAGGAGGAAAGAAATTGATTAACTGCTTCAATCAATTAATTAATTTGTCTTGTATATGGAAGGATATTTTGGAAGGAAACTAATTAATTAGTCAATTAATTAATTAGTCAATGCAATTGTTATATGAAGAAACAAATGATTAGGCATGGAGAACCAATCAATTAAAGGAAAAATACGGAAACCAAGATTATGCCATTTATTTGTATTAAAATCAAATCGTGCAATTTGGAAAGATATTTGGGTAAACAGGAAACTGATTTTCTTAATCTTCAAGCAACCCTTCATTATCAAGTATATTTAAATGAAGTAATTTCATCTTCATATGCAAATGAGTGTGTGATAGCATCCACTATTATTCTTCTCTCTCTTTTGTACTCTTTTCTTCAATGGAATAAAAGAAGTTGTTGGGTCTCCGTGGACGTAGGATATTCATATCCGAACCACATTAAATCTTCCGTGTCTCTTATTTCTGCTAGTGTTTCTATGAGACTGCATAATTGATTTTTTTTAAGTTCCATTAATATCCAAATAGACAATACTAGATCCTTATCAAATATTTCGTTCCGCTCAAAAAAAAAACAAATTTCACTACAGTTTGGTATCAGAGCTAGTGATATTGTTCCTGTTTGGATATTAATTGCTACTTCTAGTAAGTCTATTGGTAGATCAGGTGTCAATTATAAAGTAACACATTTTGACGGAAATGGGGATTTTGGGACTTGGAAGATGAAGACGGAGGCTGTATTAAAGAAGGAGAAGACTTATAAGATTGTTTCTGCGCTTGAGAAATTGAAAGGTATTGATGCAGCTGATTTGGAAGAGATGGAAGACAAAGCTCTCACAACAATTTAGTTAAGTCTTTCAGATGAAGTTCTTAAGAATTCTCTCAGAAGAAGATGGCGAAGGAACTATGATATGCATTATCGGATGCATATTAAAACAAGTCTCTAACTAATCAGATTATTCTTCAGCAATAACTCTATTCGTTCAAGATGAAGCCTGGAGTTGATCTCGTGGAACATGTAGATGCTTTGACTACTTTGACTATGAACCTGAAGGCAGTGGAAATTGATATTACCGATGAGGCTCAAGTTGTGATCCTCTTATGTTCCTTGCCTAAGGAGTATACAGCTTTTGTTAATTCCATGATTTATGGCCGCAGTAAAATTAGCATATTTGATGTAAAGGCCGGTCTTCATAATGAAATATTAAGAGGTAGATTGGCAATCACTAGCTTGGATAGTGATACCGAAGGCTTATCTGTTCAGAGAGGTAGCGGACAAAGAAGGTCGAAGAAAGGTGGAGGATGGAATTCTTCAAGGTCTCAGTCTAGGGGGCCTAAGAAGTTGACTTGTCATTATTGTAAGAAACCAAGGCAATTCATAGCAGAATGTCCCAAGCTTATAGGTAGAAGAAAAGATCCAAAGCAAGCCTTAGCTTCTACAACAGAGAAATCAGATACAGAAAGTGACACCGATGTATTTACAGCTTCTGGCTCTTCTGGAAAGGGAAACTTATGGCTGATTGATTCTGATGCATTCTATCATATGACACTTGATAGGAATTGCTTTTCCACTTACCGTGAAATTGATGGAGGAGAAATTCTGATGGGTAATGACGCTTTTTGTCGTATGGTTGGTGTTGGTAGCATGACGATTAAGATGTTTGATGGTGTTATTCGTATGATCACCGATGTTAGACATGTACCTGATTTGAGGAGGATCTTGATTTATGTTTGGGCATTGAGTAGACTTGGCTTGAAGATTGTAGTGGAAGGAGATAAAATGAAGATACCAAAGGGTTCCATGATTGTTATGAGAGGTGTGAGGGCAGGAAATCTTTATCTATTAAAGGGCACTACTGTAATTGGTGAATCGACTTCTGCTACATCGGTTGATTCAAGTTCTTCCAGATTTTGGCACTTGCGGATGGATCACATCAGTGAGCGCAGCACGGATAAGTTGAGAAAACGAGGATTGATTTATGGAGTTCATCATTCAAAACTTGGTTTTTATGAAGAGTGTGTTCTTGGAAAGCATACGAAGATTTCTTTTGGTATAGGAGAGCATAAAGCAAAAGCTGTCGTGGAGTATGTTCATATAGACGTCCCCTCCCCTTGTCAGTCTTTAGGTGGATCCAGGTATTTCGTTTCATTTATAGATGATTTCTCTCGTAAAGTATGGGTATACTTTCATTAGTCAAAGAGTGGAATCTTTTCCAGGTTTCGAAAGTGGAAATCAATGGTTGAGAAGCAGTCAAGGAAGAAATTGAAAGTTCTCCGTTCAGATAATGGCGGTGAATTTGTATCACAGGAATTCATCGATTATTGCGAGTCTGAAAGCATTAAGAGGCATTACACTACATCAGGCAACCCCCAGTCTAATGGAGTTGCATAAAGGATGAATTAGACATTATTGGAGAGAATAGGATGCCTTAAACTGACTGCTAAATTGAAGAAGGGATTTTGGACTGAAGCTTTATCTATGACGGCTTTCCTCATCAACCGCACACCTTCTACTGCCATAGATATATAGATCCCTGAAGAAGTGTGGAAAGGAGAGCCTGATAGCTATTCATTTCTCGAAGTTTTTGCTTTCCCAGCTTATGTGTATGAGAGTAAAGGGTAGTTGGAACCTAGAGCTTGCAAGTGTATCTTTCTAGGTTATAGGAGAGGAGTGAAGGGATATAGGTTATAGTGTCCTATTATCAAGAAGATCATTATAAGCAGGCATGTGACTTTTGATGAGAAGTCTATGTATAAGGTGGAGCCTTCCTTATCGGATGACAATGAGAGGAAGTGTGAAGAATACCAGACACAGAGAAAGTCATTTATTGATTCTTTCCATAAACGCTCAGATGGTGTTTCCAATGACACCGTGCTTGACGAGGGTAATATCGATGTTGGTACAGAGGATCAAACTCAAGGTGGAGCTCATTTAAAACCTAGGCATGCCCAACAAAGAAGAAAGCCTAAGTGGCTTGATGAGTTTGTCAGATTGAGCATCGAAGACGTTAACTTCGATGATATGACAACATATGCTTTGAATGTTGTCCATGATGAGCCCTGTGATTATAGAGAAGCTATCGCATCAGTTAACAGTTCCAGTTGTGCTATGGAGGAGGAGACTGAATTATTGCAGAGAAATCATACTTGGAATTTTGTGCCTCTTCCCACCGACAAGAGAGCTATTGGATATATGTGGATCTATAGAGTGAAACATGGTGAAAATGGTAATTTCACATACAAGGCAAGATCAGTCGTAAAGGGGTATGTGCGGAAGAAGGGGGTAAAGTATCATGATGTCTTTGCTTCAGCGGTAGGCATACTTCTATTCGTATTATTTTGACGTTAGTTGCTCATTATGATATGGAATTAGAGCAACTAGATTCAAAACTGCATTCTTGCATGGTGATCTAGATGAGGATATTTATTTAAAGCAGCCGAAAGGGTTCATTGATAGTAGCAGACCAAACTACATTTGCAAACTCAACAAATCTCTATATGCACTGAAGCAGTCTCCTAAACTATGGTATACGAGGTTTGATAAGTTTATGCTTTTACAGGGATACTCCAGAAGTTTCAAAACAACTGTGTTTATTTCAAGAGATGCGATGGTGATATGATTTATTTGTTGTTATATGTTGATGATATGTTGATTACATCTCGGAGTATGGTCAGAATTAAGGAGTTGAAAGCGAAGCTCAGTAGAGAGTTTGACATGAAGTATTTGGAAAAGGCACAAAGAATATTGGGTATGGAGATAAGTAGGGATAAGAAGCGGAGAGAGTATGGACTCACTTAAGAGCAGTACAACGAGAAGGCCCTCACTCGATTTGGAATGGAGAAAGCCAAACCGGTTGGCACTTCATTAGGCTCTCGATTTAAGTTGTCAAAAGATTTATCTCCTTCATCGGAAGAAGATAAAAGATATATGGCTGATATACCTTATTCAAGTGTTGTTGGTAGTCTTATGTATGCGATGGTGTGCACAAGACCAGATTTGATCCATGCAGTGGGTGTTGTGAGTCGATATATGTCTAACCCAAGCAAAGAGCATTGGCAAGTTGTGAAGTGGATTCTTAGATATCTTCGAGACACTTCTTCGGTGGGCTTGTTATATGGTGGAGTGGATGGTGACATCTTTCTTAGAGGATAATGTGATTTCGATTATGCTAGGGATAGAGATACTAGGAAGTCAGTGTCGGGATATGCTTTTACACTTGGCATAGGCTCGATTTCATGGAGATCAAAGCTATAATCTATCGTAGCTTTATCGACTACCGAAGCAGAGTTGATATCGATTATGGAAGCAACAAAGGAAGGATTATACTTTAGTTTTTGGATGATCTTTCAATTGCGCAGTGGACAGTAGAGCTATTTTTAGACAATCAGAGTATGATTCATCTTGTAGAGAATCAAGCTTATAGTTCATGGACGAAGTACACTGCTGTTAGAGGTTTCTTTCTTATGATTGAGGAAGAACGAAGCAAGATTAAATTGTTGAAGGTGAGTACTTCGGATAATCCTTCAGATAGACAAAGTCACTTCCAAAGGACAAGTTTGAGTATTGCTCAAACTTGATCAGTTTGATTCCTGTTACTTGAGCGCCAAGGGGAGCTAGACCTAGCAACTTTTATTTTGATTGCTTGATGATAAGGTGATGAAGAGAGATTTTTATATTTGAATCAAGGTGGAATGTTAAATTTGGATGATTCAAATATGTGTTAAGGAGGAAAGAAATTGATTAATTGGTTCAATCAATCAACTAATTTGGCTTGTATATGGAAGGATATTTGGGAAGGAAACTAATTAATTAGTCAATACATTTTTTATATGAAAAAATAAATGATTAGGCATGGAGAATCAATCAATCAAAGAAAAGATATCGAAACCAAGATTACGCCATCTATTTGTACTAAAATCAAATCATGCAATTTGGAAAGATATTTTGGTAATCGGGAAAATGATTTTTTTAATCCCCAAGCAACCCTTCATTATTAAGTCTATTTAAATAAAGGAATTTCATCTTCATATGCAAGTGATGTGTGAGAGCATCCACCGTTATTCTTCTCTTTCTTTTATACTCTTCTCTTCAATGGAATAAAAGAAGTTGTTGGGTCTCCGTGGACGTAGGATATTCATATCTGAATCACGTTAAATCTTTTGTGCCTCTTATTTCTGCTATCGTTTCTTTCAGACTGCATAATTGATTTTTTTAAATTCCATTAATATCTAAATAGACATTACTAATTCTTGATCAAATAATTCACTTCCACTTAAATTAAAATAAATTTCACTACAGCGCTCAGCTGTAAAACTAAGTGCAGCTTCGCCCAATTTTTCTGTACGTAGTTCGCTTAGTAATTCTAAGCGTTTTGCGCTCAATTCAACAGAGTGCTTCAACGCTCAATTGCAAAACTGAATGTAGCAGCACTTTATTTTTTTCAAAATGCTTGACCACTCAATCGAACTGAGTGCTTTTCTAAGAGCTATAGCACTCAGTTTTTTCTAGTGCTTAAGCGCATAGATTTCATCTAAGATATGTTGAAAAACCGAGCAGAAGCACCCGGCTGCATGCTGAAAAACTAAGCTTGGGCAGTTGAAAAGTGTTATTAACTGACTGCAATATCTCTGTGCAGTTAAACTGTACCTAAAATATTTTCTGTTTGTGCAAATACAGGAAAAGGATGATGTTACATCAAAGATATTTGCAGTAGCTCGCATGATTTTAAATAATTTACCGTCGTTGTGTAAATTTTTATGTAAGTTTAAAATGTTGTCAATGAAATATTATGCATGAACGAAGGGAAAATTATTTTTGAACAGGACGCATTTGAACAACATGTATGAAACTCCATACTTGTTTTTATTCGATTATCTATGTGAAAAATTGGTCTATTTATATGCAATTTAGAAATAAGTAAATGGAAGCAGCATTAGTTAATACGTTATTACCTAAAATAATAAATGCTATGGGAATGTGGGAATTGGTATTATATTTTTTATAACCCTTATTAAAACATAAAATCTAGAGTATTTTCCATAATGTTATTAATGGATTTATCAACAGATACTTTCAGAGAGCATTAGATGGTGAAACCTATGGAACAGCTAACCATATCGGTTCTGTATTTTTGTCTTTTGAGTTTTGTGACTTTTCAATGGTAAGTTGAGAAACGAAGAGCCACTAGTTTCTTATAATTCCCAAAAGAATTTATATTCTCTGGTTTTTTTCCCCATATAATCTATTTGCTGTTTCACATTTTGTTACGTTACTTCAAGTGAAAAACTTTATATTTTGAAGCTTTCTATTCTATTTTATTTTTCCTCTACACGTATTCATCTACCCCACCCTTCTTCTTTTTTCTTTTTCTTTCGTTTCCACGGCGACAGCCAGAGCCACGCGCAACCATAGTGCCTCCACAGCCGCATGCTTCCTGCTACTTATCGCCTTGCCTCAACCCGTGCTTGAACCGGAGAATCCTGCTCCTCCCTCCGCCCCTTCATCTCCATCTCTCTCCGCCGATCCACCACCGTGTAGCCACCACGACTCTAAGCTTCCATCTCTCCACCATCTCAGCCCCTTCTTGGCAACCCGAGACCAAAATCCCACACGTAGCAGCCATCTTTTCTTCTCCTAAGCCTGAGCACCACATTTGCAAATTTGGTTGCCTATGGTCTCCATTCGTTTGCGCATCTCTCTTGTGTAAGTTTTATTTTGTTATCACATATGTTGTAATATATATATATATATATATAAGGTTATATGAGTTTAGTTATACAATTTATATATACAGTTTGTTATAAAAGGAAAATATTGGATTTTGGTTATATATAACCTCTCAGCTTATATGTATTTAAGGCTTATATATATAATATCATGTGCGAGTATTTTGAAGTTTGTACATATTTTCTTTTCTGCTAAATTTGTTATAAAGCATACTTAGTTAATATATAGACGTTTATATTGCAGTATATATATATATATATATATATATATATATATATATATGTTAATACTTATATGTATTATGTATACATTTTATTTTCTCAGTATATATTGGTTTTTTAATATATGAAGATACATAAATTTATATACGTATAAAAGTAAAAAAAAATATACATAAGTTTATAAGCTGTACAAAATTTCATTTCCATTGTTTGGCTGGATCTTGCATATATATATAATGTAATAAACTGTTACCTTATAAATTTCTTTTTGATTTATATCAATAGGTATAAAAGTATATAAGTTGTCTATTATGTGTTGTATATTGATTCCATAAGTATGTTGTGGTCTTAGCCGAAAGGAAATTTGCTTTTATATATATATATATATATATATATATATATATATATGTGTGTGTGTGTGTGTGTGTGTGTGTGTGACATAAACAAGTTGTTTACTAAGCTTTTTCTGTTCGAATATATAATAATTTATAAGCATACTTTAACAGTTATATAGCTTATATGATCTGGATATATATAGTTTATAGATACGTTATTAAATCTGTTAGTCCTTGCATATATATATAAGTATAATCTAGTTTTGAGTTATATATATATATGTACGTATATGTGTGTGTGTGTGTGTGTGTATGTTAAGGTATGTGTACCTTAGTTAAATAATAAGCTTGCAATATAAGTTTGTATACCCAGTTTTATACTTTACATACATAAGCAGTTGTTGTAAAGTATGAGTTTTGTATACATGAATCAATATAGTAGTATCTATTGAGTTGGATATATAAAGTTATGATAGTATAATATATAAGCGGTTGTTGCTGAAGCTTTTAATTTTCTTTGAGTACTAAAGTGTTTTATATAAGTATATAAGCGGTTCTTGTGTGTTAGATATATTAGATTATTAAGTATATTGATTTTAAAATATAATAAGTATGTAAGCTATATATATGTTTATATATTAGTATATATATATATATATATATATATATATCTGTTTATATATATATATAATGATTTTTAATATATTATGTATGTATGTTGAGTTTATTATATGTTCTAAACTGAAACGATAATTTTGAACTATATATAAATATATATTTAATTTAATATATGTGTGAATTGAAAATATGATTTTATATATATTGTTTTATATAAGTTTTCACTCATACCAATCATCTTCATCGATCTCGTTCTGATGTGTTCCATTGATTTCTGTTACCAGCTTTGATCGTTGAATTCGTGTCGATTTGCTTTGCTTGGATTAATAACTCAATTTCAGGGTCCGTATCAGTATATGTATCTGTGTCATCTTCTAGTCTCTCTAGCCATGAAAGGTGAGCAATCACTCACGATTAACGTTCTTATATTTATTAAATTTAATTTCAATTGAAATGACAATTGAAATATGTTGCTGTTAGTTATTTACAGTGTTATATATATATATGCTTATATCTGTTCACCTGTGATATCTGACACCATTATTATTATTTATATTGATGATATACGCTTGTTATATTGTTTTCGTATATGTTGTCACTCTGCAAGTTCCCTGTTAGTATAGAATTGACTATGGATTGAAATGATACATACCCGAACGGACTTTAGAATAGGAGAAATCGTTATGGGTTGAAATGATAAACCCAAGCAATTTTCATTTGAATTGAATTTGGGATTACGGGTTGAAATGATATATACCCGTATATATTTTAAATTGCGGATTGAAATGATAAATATCCATATCACTTAACCATAGGACAGAAAATTATATACAAACACCGTTTGTCTATATATAAATATTTTGAAATGATTTTTATGGTTTTAGAGAGAAATATATGGCTTAATAAATATTGATTTCAAGGTATTATATATAAATGTATTTTATAAAGTTAAATTCTTGATTTTATAACTTGATTTTGGTTTAAGGTGATTACATAAATATTTCAAGTTTAAATAAATTGAAGGAAATATTCAATGATTTGAAATTTGGGTTGTATTTAAATGATATTGTATTTTATTTGGTGAATATTCCAAAGCTAAATAATATTAAAGTGAGTTTGATATATAAATGAGATTTTCAAATTTAGTTTTGAAAATGTTGAATATTTCGAGCTTTGAAATATATTAAAGAGAAATAGTTTATTTTACGGTTCAAATCAGTATTTGAAATCGATATAATTAGAAATGGTTTATTGAGAAAGTGGAAATTGAGGAATGGAGATTTGTTTAAATGTGAATTTTGGAATTCGAGTTGATTTGGAATCGTTTTGTGAGATTTAAGGAAATTATTTTATTGTATAAAGTATTTATAAAATTTTATTTAAACTATTTATGTATAGTTTTTAATATGGATTTTTTTTTGATATAAACTATTTTAATATAAATCATTTTAAATATAAACTAATTTAACTTATAAACTATTTTATTTTATATAAACTATTTTACTTTATAAATTATTTATTATATATATTATTTTTATATCTAAAACGTTTAAGTGGTGGAAATGATATTTTCAAAGTTATGAATTTTAAGGTATTATGTTTTGAAAGTAATATAATTTCAAGTGTTTGGTTTAAAAGTGTTATAACTTTGAAAGTGCTATGATTTTGGAAATGGATACATTTGAAATGGAAATGATATCGTATTTGGTTTTGAAATGGAAATGATATCATATTGATATGGTTTTTGAAATGGCAATGGTATTTTGGTTTTGAGATATAAACTATTTTGAAATGATAGCGGTATTATAATAACGTTTGGTTGTTAAAGAGACCGGGATCAGAAGTTTTCATACTCTCTACCAACTCCGAAAACCACTTTAACAACTATGTACGCGGTGGAGATTCTAGAATGTAGTACGATGGTGGCGACGTCCTATTGAGGTATATACATGGACCCGACTCCTATGAGTTGGCATAAGGTGGCTAAAACAGGAGCAATTCCAGGCCAATGAGGTAGCTCCTCTGATCGGACACACTTCTTCGATACTATATTTTGACTTTGTGATTGATTTGGTGGCCACTTTTGATTTTTGATTTTAGGAGTGTGGCTCAAGCTGGGCGGTAGCTGCGGTTATGCGTTACCACCAGTCCGGATGCGTAATTGGTATATCTACCCTGGCATTTCCTAATTGTGTCGTGTCACCTATCCTAGCGTGCTTTACTACGAGTTTGATTTGGGTCGTACCTATGGAGTATCCTCTGGTGGCATCCCGATCAGGAGGGACTACGGTGCTCTATAGACTATTGGCACTATAAAATGTGTTAAGGGGGATATCTATGATATCCCGGAAATTTAGGGCAATATCAATTTAATAATTAGCATTAAAAATTAAATTGATTTGATAATATTTGTTAATAATATTGAATTGATTTAATACTCTTCTTTAAAATAAATATTTAACTGATAGTTTATCTTTTAAAAGCTAATTTAATTTGTTCTCTATTTATAATGTGTATATATATATATGTGTGTATATATATTGTAAATAGTTAATCTTTGTTTTAAATATAACAAATAAAGATATGTTTTCAAATTCTAATATTTTTGATAATTTGGAAATTTGATTTAAATTTAATATTAAATGGGTAACAATTTGGCTTTAAAGATTAAGTTAAAATTTGTTTAAATGATTTTAACTTAAATTTAAATTTAACAAAGGTTGTTTTGTTCTTGTTTTAAATCTGGTTGATAAAATAAGAATTAATTTATATAGAGATGATTTCTTTATAAATTTATTTTAATTTGATAATGAGATTTATTTATACTATAATATCTTTAAAAGTAGATTTTAAAATAAATAGAGATTGTTATATATATATATATATACATATATTTGGAAGGAACTACGGTTTGAAGTTTAAAATAAAATCTTGCAAAAAATTGTTTATAATAAAATAATAATAATCTGTAAACAAAAATACAGGCTTTGAACTTAAAAGTGAGATAATATAAGCAATCATGTTAAAAATAGAATTACATACTTAAGTAAAATTTAATAACAAATGACTATAGCAACTTTATATTTATAAGACAAAAGTATATATGTGAACATAAGATATAAATATACAAGTTAACATTATAACTATAATAACCATAACAACTTTCAAGTAAAAACTTATGTAAATTCTAGAGAACCTTATATAGGAAGTTTAGATATGCTGGAAAGAAAAGAAATGTCTATGAATACACATACATAAATAGGACAAGTCTAAATGTATGTTACATGCAAGTAATAAGTAAAAAGTAAAGTATTGCAGGCAACAAAACATAGGCAGGCAAGTATAGTTATAATAGATATGTATGTTGCCAGGTAAGAATGAAGATAGCCTGTAGGATAAGTATCAAAATACAAATGTGCAGGCTAAAGAACAAACAAAGTAAAATATCTAAGGATAAAAATGAGTAATAGGAGACATAAGTACATTAACATTAAATGCTTCATTGCTTAGCCTACAAACAAGGTCATTTCGAATTGTATTAAAAAAAAATCCTTCAGCCTCCAATATGTTAAAATATCTCTGATCTAGGTACCTGCTTTTGATAACCAGTAAGCACTTACCTCTGTAATAATCTTTTCTATGTATATTCTCAGTTCAATTCGAATCAACATAGCTAAATCAGAAAATAGTAAGTTTTCTTTTACAAACTTAAAACATGAAACAAACTTAAATAATATTTCCACTAAACAAGCAAGCCTGTACATTAGTTTTCTTCTACTTGGAAATTGTTACTGCATACAACTTCAACTAAACTAAGACAAGGAGGTTTAAAGGGAATCAAGCAAGACACAGTTTCAAGTTAATTGCAAGCTTTCATGTTTTCAAATTCAAGTCTCTGGAATCAAAAATAAAAGCATGGAAATTTCATTTCAGTTTCAAGGCACTCTGCATTTTGAGGTGAGTAACTTAAATTTTAAAATACTTAAGTATATATGTTGCTTAATTGTGGTTTGATATGTGAATATATTTCAATACATTTCTGAGTATGTGCTACTGCATGTATGTGAGTTGACATCCTGGAATCACCTCTGTTTAAAAAGTGAGTAACATTTTTCTAAATAACTTAAGTTTAAACTTGTTGCAGATAAATATTGAATGCTTGAAAATATTTGGATGAATATTTATATGACCATTCTCTCTGTATTTGTGAGTGCAATATCTGCATATTGAATACCCTATAAGACCATCTTGTTTATAGTTCTCAAGTTCATATCTTATTTCAAAAAAAAAAATCATTATTGCTTGATCTAGTGATTGTTAGGACTTAGTATCTTAACAAGATATGTTTGTTTGACCATAAAGTAAATTTCAAATTTTGTATCTTAATTAAATAAAGTAACATTGTTCTGTAAAAAGACCAAGAACTGCTGATGATTGATATAAGTGAAATTTTAATCATTCTAAAATATAAATTCAGGATTATAAATTGAATTCCTATCTGAAACTAGGATTTTTAAAAGTAAATTCATTTTCTTTAGTTAAGTATTGGGTTGGAAATTCTGATTTAATGGTTTGGGAATTATGGGTTGCCTCAGGCAATCCAGTGGACATGGAAGTTCGTGGTGCTTCCTGGAGGTGCATGGGTGGTCGGGGTGTTTGGCAAAATTGGGTGGAGGATGAGCAGTGGCAAGTGGAAGGTGCGGTGGTGAAATTTTGGATGCAACCCTAGTTTTAACGGTTTGGGATAATTCGATCATTTCTCCCTTTTTAGTTGATCGAGTGTATCGTGGTTCTGGAAAATGGAAGGTAGGAGATTGTCGAGTTGTTGGCCGGAGTGGTATAAACTCCGGTGGTCTTGGTCGCGAGAACGGCGTTGTTCTAGGTTTCGAGGGGGAATGCCTGTTGCGTTTCCAGGTTTGGGTTTTTGAACCCCCTTTCGTTTTGTGCTGCCGTGATGTTTTTGGGTGGTCGTGCCGTGATCTAGAGGCGGTGGGTGTTATGTTGGAGCTTCAGTGGGTGGCCGGAGGTGGATGTGGCCACGGTGCACGTGCACCGTGCCCATGGCAGTTCTGTAGGGATTTGGAGGTGCTGTGTTGTTTTTTTTTGGGGGCTCGGAAAAGACTTGTGACACTCGAGTGTTAACTCGAAGCGTGATAGGGGAGGACCCGAAGTTAATAAAGGGGGATTCGAGTAGTGTTGTTTTAGGCATGTGTTACCTGGAAACAGTGTTGTTCTGTTTTAAAAACAAAATGAAAAGTAAAATAAGTATAAGTTTAATCAAGTCTAGATTCAGTCAAAAGATTAAATTTAAGTTTAGTTTTTTTTTTTTGATTCAAGATTGAAATGAGATCAAAGTTTAAATGATTTTAGGTGGGCTTCAGGTTTCAGATTTTACATTTTATTTAAGTTTGAAAACAGAATTTAAAATGGGATAAATTCAAGAACTTACAGTATAAAATTTCAAATGATCTTTGAATCCAAGATTTCAAATGAATTTGGTTTTAAATCAAAATCAAAAATAAAACCCAAGTTTTAAATTCAAAATTAAACTAATGAATTCAAATCCGGAGAATAAGTCGGTTTTGAAATCTAAATGTTCTAAAACAAGTTTAAATTAAATAATTAATTTTAAAGGCTTGATTTTTAAATAAAAAGGATTAAGTAATCTAGATTAAACTTTTCTTACATAAGTTTCATATATAAGTGATTGATGTACTTCACATTATTTAGAATTGAATTTAAATTTGGTAATGTTTAAATTGGTGAATCTTTGGATTTTTTAATTCAAATTTGAATTTAAAATTTACATTTTAATATTAATGAAATTATTAATAGAAATGAACTATCTTAGAGATAATTAAGGTAATAAGTGATTTAATTAATAAGAAAATAAAGGAACGATTTATTATTAAATTTATAAATTAATGATTTAGAATTAGAGATTAATAAAGAAGTAAATTAAGAAATGTTATTAGATAATTAACTAAGGATTATTTATTAATTAATTAATGTGATTAATTTTATTAATTAATTAGATTAATTAATTTAGATAATCTATTGTAAATTGTTAAGAGTAATTACTTGATAAAAGTAATTAGAAGATTAATTACTTATTGTAATTAATTTTGATGTTATGATTAAATTAAGTTAATTAATTTAGTTTAATTAATTTAAGAAATAATTTGATGGTTTGATAAGTGTAATTACTTGGTGTAATTAATGGAGCAGGATTACTTAGGGAAGTAATTAGATGATAATTACTGAATGTAATTAATACAGGATGAATTGTAGATGAAGTAATTTGGGTAATTACTTTTGAAGTTAATCAGGGATTAATTCTGGAGATAATTAATTATGGAATAATTAATTTATTAAATAAGTAATTAAGGGTAGTTAATTACTGGATTGTTATTAATCAAGGAGATTAATAATTGTGTTTAACTTAAATAAAGGAATTTAATTTAAATATAAACTAGAGATCATTAATTAATGTAATTAATGATATAATTAAGAATTGTTTAATTAAGTAATAATAGATAATGAAGTGATTAATTATTGTAATTAATTAAGAATAAATGTAAGTAATTATATTTAATTAATAAATGAAGGAATTAAATGTTAATTACTATAAATAATTTAGAATAATTAATTTGTAAAATTAATTAAAGACTAATTTCCTATTGTAATTAGTGAATGATTAACCAATGGTGTTTAATCAAGATGATATTTAGAGGATGATTAATTAATTTTATTCATAATTAATTAATAGTTGTATAGGTAGGATTTATAGATGAAGTAATTAATTTAATTTATTTTAAATTAATTAGAGATTGAAGTAGTTAATTTAATTCATTTTAAATTAATTACAAATGGTATGATTATAAATCATTGCTTATGGATGAATGATATTGATATTTCATTTGATGATTGTGATCTGGCATGAATTATATCTATGTGTCATGGATGCTTGGTTTAAATTTGACAATATTTGGTTATCTGTTTAGATGATAATATTGATTATCTGTTTATGAGATTATCTGTGATTATCTATTGTGATATTATGAATTATCCATCTGTGTGTATATTAAATTATATTGAATTAAACTGTTAAGACTAAATAGACAACTTGGCCTTAAAAGACACGTTTTGGATTTCGATGAGACCGGGATCGGTTTTCCGCATTAGGAACATCCGAAAACCACATCGATTCCAAATTAACGATAGGTCGTGAATCTGAAGTGAAGATGGAGATTCAGAATGCAAGGGTCATCGTCGTTAACTCTGAGGGTGATTCCAAAATGAGTGTAACGAGATAATGCCTTCGGTTTCGTTCGAACCCGGAACGAACTTGTATGGATTGAATGCTTTCAACAAATCGTCAGGCGGGCGATGAGCATTCTAAGAAATATGTTCTCTAAAGGTAATCGTAACCTCAAGCCTCATCAACCGGGAATGGCTAAAACAGGGGAGATGCAGCAAGGTTAGGTGGGTCATGCCCAAGCAGGACAAGGATATTCCCCTGTCTAGATGTCCCTTTATTTTTCGGCTGTGTGGGCGGTTGATTGCAACAACTGCCGGGGTTTATCTTGTTCGGGACTGTTCAGTAAGGAATGGTTCCGGCCTTGTGTTGCAGGGGATGAAGGGAGTAATCCTCGGTATGTTGATCTAGGCCACGTACTGTGACGGGCGGTACCCCAGTAGCCCTGCCATTGTATGGAATCCACAATCCAATAAGTGCCCACGGTTTTGATTGTATTACCCACTTTTGTGGCTAGTAGGTGGAATTTAATGAATGTAACAATTTCGGCTATTTTCTATTTACTTGAAAACCCTAGACCTATTATAATATCACAGAATTTCCTATCAAATGTTTCGGTTAGCGTAAGGTAAAAACTTTTCCATGTTTATGTGTGGGAAGTCTTACGTGATACCTTTTGTTTTCAAAAGATTTTCAAAGTTTAGCAACTTAAACCTGTTACTCATACCAGACCCGTGTCTGACCCGAAGTTTCTTTTTGTTTTCATAAACTCTCGGGTACCCAAATTTTTACGGGTAGCCAAGGGATTCAGGTTTAGCTTTGACGATTTCTGGAGGAGCAATGGAGCAGGTGGCTTCAGCGTTATAGATATATACATATAGTTCCGCTGTGTTGGTATCTCTGTATTGTATTGAGTTGTGTTAACTAGACAGGTGTTTATAACTATCTAGTATATGATGTATTGTCTGTATAACTCTGATTGATGTTGTATATTATGTAAATATTTATGTGATTATTATATTTTATTCGTTCCGCTGTGAGATTCTGATGTTGTTGTTCTTTCTTCTCTATCTTTTCTATTTTCTCATCCCTTTCTTTCTTAAAGACGAAACGTCTTCCTGGGCGTAGGAGGGCGGGTCGTCACAGTTGGTATCAGAGTGCTAGGTTGAGTGGATACCTAGGCTCTTGAGTGTTTTCTTCTCCGAGAGAGCGTATTTGTAATTTTGATATATATATATATATATATATATATATATATATATTTGTTTCTACCTATTTGTTGGGCTACCTGTTTGGGTTTTCCAATGAGTAATAAGGGTAGATGGGTAGTGGTGTGTGTAACACAACTATCAATGGTTGGAAGTGTAATTGTCGAGACTGTAGGCCTAATACTGTCTCGAGTGAGTTTTGGACGGTGTAAGGATTTTATTGATCTCTGAAGGAAACCTGTTAAGGTTCAGGGTTCATCTTTTGAGGTGTAATTTGATTGAGCTAGAGTTTGGATCTGTCGGTTGGGCAGAAGTAAGTCATGATATCTTGATACATCAAGGTGTAGTAGCTGTGTGATGAGACACAGTGACTATGGATATCTCCGAAGATGTTTCTTTAGGACAAGTTAATGAAGTGTATCTGTTCGATGTTGTCGTTGTGTTCAGTTGGGTGTTCCTGTTTGCTTTGGAGTCCGAGTTTCTCGAAGAGCTTTGGATTAAGTAGTCTTTGGCTTCTGGGTCAGCAGTGGAGTTTAGAAGCTGCAGAGTAGATCCATTTCTTCGATGGATTAGCCACACAAGCGTAAGCTGTTCTGTTTGGTAATGAGAAAGCAGTATTTTGGAATTAGGCTGAATTGATCGCAAAAATGACTTGCGATAGTTTGAGTGTTCTTTTGTGTTTCAGAATTTTTTTGAATGTCTTCAAGGAGTCAGAGTTGTGTCGGCATCTGGAGATTGAGTTTGGTATCGACTGGATTTCCAGAAATGGTACCGATGGATCAGCTTAGTAATAGGATGGTTTTTGAGTTTGGTGAAGTAACTCGGATTTTGGAGGAACTTCAGAGCTTTCTTTTGATCTGTGGAGCCCTAATGTTGGGATGTGTTGTCCAGTCTGTGTTCGACTTCAGCATTTTCATCTGTTCGATCAGAGTTACATAGCGGAAGCATGGTGGTAGCTGTTTTAGTTTGGAAGCAATTGGATATTGCAGTGTTTGGATTAGATAGGTTCTACAGGAAATTTTTGGGGATCTGAGGCCAGATTGGAGTGCACCTGTTTTATCTTTTCCAGATGAGAGAAGTGAGTTCTATTTTCTAATTTGGAATAGAGTTTGTGTTCTGAGTTTGGTTGATCTTGGGAAGATCATTTTGTTGGATTGTTATTGGTCCAGTTTATTTCTAAGAGCATCAGCAAGAGTTGAGCTGATCGGGAAAGATGAAGGAAGCCCAGGATCGTCCGAGGAGTTTTGTGGATAAGATACGAAGGAATTTGGATTTCGAAGTCAGAGATTTGATTTTGGATAAGTGTTTGGTCTTCAGGATTGGATTGTCAGTTTGGATAACTGGAATTCGTTGTGTTCACGTATCTCTGAGGGAGTACGTGTAAGATCTATCTCTGGTTGTAGAATCAGCAGTTCATGGAGTTTTAGTTGTTGATTCAGACTTGTCTATAGTCTGATATTCTGTCTTGTTTTGTAGATCTAGATGAGTAGAAGTTCTGTAGCTTAGTAGTATTGTTTGTTTGGATCCTGTAGGGCGAGTAAACCGGTATTTATACTTGGGGAAACTCGAGAAAATTCTATCCAGAATTTTGTCTGGATAGTTAGATTTGGTTGTTTGGATGAATTGGTTGTTATGGTTGTTAGCATATGATTAATATATGCTTGTGTTTTTAAAATTAAATATTTAAGCAGATTATTAAATTACCTTTGTTTTAAATTTCAGGGACGAAATTCTTTTAAGGGAGGAAGAATGTGATATCCCGGAAATTTGGGGCAATATCAATTTAATAATCAGCATTAAAAATTAAATTGATTTGATAATATTTGTTAATAATATTGAATTGATTTAATACTCTTCTTTAAAATAAATATTTAACTGATAGTTTATCTTTTAAAAGCTAATTTAATTTGTTCTCTATTTATAATGTATATATATATATATATGTGTGTGTGTATATATTGTAAATAGTTAATCTTTGTTTTAAATATAACAAATAAAGATATGTTTTCAAATTCTAATATTTTTGATAATTTGGAAATTTGATTTAAATTTAATATTAAATGGGTAACAATTTGCCTTTAAAGATTAAGTTAAAATTTGTTTAAATGATTTTAACTTAAATTTAAATTTAACAAAGGTTGTTTTGTTCTTGTTTTAAATCTAGTTAATAAAATAAGAATTAATTTATATAGAGATGATTTCTTTATAAATTTATTTTAATTTGATAATGAGATTTATTTATACTATAATATCTTTAAAAGTAGATTTTAAAATAAATAGAGATTGTTATATATATATATATATACATATATTTGGAAGGAACTACGGTTTGAAGTTTAAAATAAAATCTTGCAAAAAATTGTTTATAATAAAATAATAATAATCTGTAAACAAAAATACAGGCTTTGAACTTAAAAGTGAGATAATATAAGCAATCATGTTAAAAATAGAATTACATACTTAAGTAAAATTTAATAACAAATGACTATAGCAACTTTATATTTATAAGACAAAAGTATATATGTGAACATAAGATATAAATATACAAGTTAACATTATAACTATAATAACCATAACAACTTTCAAGTAAAAACTTATGTAAATTCTAGAGAACCTTATATAGGAAGTTTAGATATGCTGGAGAGAAAAGAAATGTCTATGAATACACATACATAAATAGGACAAGTCTAAATGTATGTTACAGGCAAGTAATAAGTAAAAAGTAAAGTATTGCAGGCAACAAAACATAGGCAGGAAAGTATAGTTATAATAGATATGTATGTTGCCAAGTAAGAATGAAGATAGCCTGTAGGATAAGTATGAAAATACAAATGTACAGGCTAAAGAACAAACAAAGTAAAATATCTAAGGATAAAAATGAGTAATAGGAGACATAAGTACATTAACATTAAATGCTTCATTGCTTAGCCTACAAACAAGGTCATTTCGAATTGTATTAAAAAAAATCCTTCAGCCTCCAAAATGTTAAAATATCTATGATCTAGGTACCTGCTTTTGCTAACCAGTAAGCACTTACCTCTGTAATAATCTTTTCTATATATATTCTCAGTTCAATTCGAATCAACATAGCTAAATCAGAAAATAGTAAGTTTTCTTTTACAAACTTAAAACATGAAACAAACTTAAATAATATTTCCACTAAACAAGCAAGCCTGTACATTAGTTTTCTTCAACTTGGAAATTGTTACTGCATACAACTTCAACTAAACTAAGACAAGGAGGTTTAAAGGGAATCAAGCAAGACACAGTTTCAAGTTAATTGCAAGCTTTCATGTTTTCAAATTCAAGTCTCTGGAATCAAAAATAAAAGCATGGAAATTTCATTTCAGTTTCAAGGCACTCTGCATTTTGAGGTGAGTAACTTAAATTTTAAAATACTTAAGTATATATGTTGCTTAATTGTGGTTTGATATGTGAATATATTTCAATGCATTTCTGAGTATGTGCTACTGCATGTATGTGAGTTGACATCCTTGAATCACCTCTGTTTAAAAAGGTGAGTAACATTTTTCTAAATAACTTAAGTTTAAACTTGTTGCAGATAAATATTGAATGCTTGAAAATATTTGGATGAATATTTATGTGACCATTCTCTCTGTATTTGTGAGTGCAATATCTGCATATTGAATACCCTATAAGACCATCTTGTTTATAGTTCTCAAGTTCATATCTTATTTCAAAAAAAAATCATTATTGCTTGATCTAGTGATTGTTAGGACTTAGTATCTTAACAAGATATGTTTGTTTGACCATAAAGTAAATTTCAAATTTTGTATCTTAATTAAATAAAGTAACACTGTTCTGTAAAAAGACCAAGAACTGCTGATGATTGATATAAGTGAAATTTTAATCATTCTAAAATATAAATTCAGGATTATAAATTGAATTCCTATCTGAAACTAGGATTTTTAAAAGTAAATTCATTTTCTTTAGTTAAGTATTGGGTTGGAAATTCTGATTTAATGGTTTGGGAATTATGGGTTGCCTCAGGCAATCCAGTGGACATGGAAGTTCGTGGTGCTTCCTGGAGGTGCATGGGTGGTCGGGGTGTTTGGCAAAATTGGGTGGAGGATGAGCAGTGGCAAGTGGAAGGTGCGGTGGTGAAATTTTGGATGCAACCCTAGTTTTAACGGTTTGGGATAATTCGATCATTTCTCCCTTTTTAGTTGATCGAGTGTATCGTGGTTCTGGAAAATGGAAGGTAGGAGATTGTCGAGTTGTTGGCCGGAGTGGTATAAACTCCGGTGGTCTTGGTCGCGAGAACGGCGTTGTTCTAGGTTTCGAGGGGGAATGCCTGTTGCGTTTCCAGGTTTGGGTTTTTGAACCCCCTTTCGTTTTGTACTGCCGTGATGTTTTTGGGTGGTCGTGCCATGATCTGGAGGCGGTGGGTGTTATGTTGGAGCTTCAGTGGGTAGCCGGAGGTGGATGTGGCCACGGTGCACGTGCACCGTGCCCATGGCAGTTCTGTAGGGATTTGGAGGTGCTGTGTTGTTTTTTTTTTGGGGCTCGGAAAAGACTTGTGACACGCGAGTGTTAACTCGAAGCGTGATAGGGGAGGACCCGAAGTTAATAAAGGGGGATTCGAGTAGTGTTGTTTTAGGCATGTGTTACCTGGAAACAGTGTTGTTCTGTTTTAAAAACAAAATGAAAACTAAAATAAGTATAAGTTTAATCAAGTCTAGATTCAGTCAAAAGATTAAATTTAAGTTTAGTTTTTTTTTTTGATTCAAGATTGAAATGAGATCAAAGTTTAAATGATTTTAGGTGGGCTTCAGGTTTCAGATTTTACATTTTATTTTAGTTTGAAAACAGAATTTAAAACGGGATAAATTCAAGAACTTACAGTATAAAATTTCAAATGATCTTTGAATCCAAGATTTCAAATGAATTTGGTTTTAAATCAAAATCAAAAATAAAACCCAAGTTTTAAATTCAAAATTAAACTAATGAATTCAAATCCGGAGAATAAGTCAGTTTTGAAATCTAAATGTTCTAAAACAAGTTTAAATTAAATAATTAATTTTAAAGGCTTGATTTTTAAATAAAAAGGATTAAGTAATCTAGATTAAACTTTTCTTACATAAGTTTCATATATAAGTGATTGATGTACTTCACATTATTTAGAATTGAATTTAAATTTGGTAATGTTTAAATTGGTGAATCTTTGGATTTTTTAATTCAAATTTGAATTTAAAATTTACATTTTAATATTAATGAAATTATTAATAGAAATGAACTATCCTAGAGATAATTAAGGTAATAAGTGATTTAATTAATAAGAAAATAAAGGAATGATTTATTATTAAATTTATAAATTAATGATTTAGAATTAGATATTAATAAAGAAGTAAATTAAGAAATGTTATTAGATAATTAACTAAGGATTATTTATTAATTAATTAATGTGATTAATTTTATTAATTAATTAGATTAATTAATTTAGATAATCTATTGTAAATTGTTAAGAGTAATTACTTGATAAAAGTAATTAGAAGATTAATTACTTATTGTAATTAATTTTGATGTTATGATTAAATTAAGTTAATTAATTTAGTTTAATTAATTTAAGAAATCATTTGATGGTTTGATAAGTGTAATTACTTGGTGTAATTAATGGAGCAGGATTACTTAGGGAAGTAATTAGATGATAATTACTGAATGTAATTAATACAGGATGAATTGTAGATGAAGTAATTTGGATAATTACTTTTGAAGTTAATCAGGGATTAATTCTGGAGATAATTAATTATGGAATAATTAATTTATTAAATAAGTAATTAAGGGTAGTTAATTACTGGATTGTTATTAATCAAGGAGATTAATAATTGTGTTTAACTTAAATAAAGGAATTTAATTTAAATATAAACTAGAGATCATTAATTAATGTAATTAATGATATAATTAAGAATAGTTTAATTAAGTAATAATAGATAATGAAGTGATTAATTATTGTAATTAATTAAGAATAAATGTAAGTAATTATATTTAATTAATAAATGAAGGAATTAAATGTTAATTACTATAAATAATTTAGAATAATTAATTTGTAAAATTAATTAAAGACTAATTTCCTATTGTAATTAGTGAATGATTAACCAAAGGTGTTTAATCAAGATGATATTTAGAGGATGATTAGTTAATTTGATTCATAATTAATTAATAGTTGTATAGGTAGGATTTATAGATGAAGTAATTAATTTAATTTATTTTAAATTAATTAGAGATTGAAGTAGTTAATTTAATTCATTTTAAATTAATTACAAATGGTATGATTATAAATCATTGCTTATGGATGAATGATATTAATATTTCATTTGATGATTGTGATCTGGCATGAATTATATCTATGTGTCATGGATGCTTGGTTTAAATATGACAATATTTGGTTATCAGTTTAGATGATAATATTGATTATCTGTTTATGAGATTATCTGTGATTATCTATTGTGATATTATGAATTATCCATCTGTGTGTATATTGAATTATATTGAATTAAACTGTTAAGACTAAATAGACAACTTGGCCTTAAAAGACACGTTTTGGATTTCGATGAGACCAGGATCGGTTTTCCGCATTAGGAACATCCGAAAACCACATCGATTCCAAATTGTAGTTAATTATTGTATTTGGAACATCTATTGTATCTTATTTAACTCTGATATATATATATAGCAGCTTTATAAACTACTATTCTTTTATTTCCGCTGCATATTGTATATTACTCTGTGTCTGTGATTCTATGATTTATTTATTTACTGTATAGGCTGAGTTTTGCCAAAAATAAATTAACAATCTGGTATTTTGAGCAATTCAAATCCGGCATGTGTGGATGCGAATGGTTGAAAATATCAGGATGTTGCAATTGGTATCAGAGCTTTGGAGGCAAAACTTGGCATATGGAGTAGATTTAATTATAGAATCACTTTTGTTCGAGCTTGAATTCCTTATTCGATCCGGTTTCCTTTGAATTTTGGAACATTCCTTTCGGTTCCAAAAATCCATTCTTGTCTCTCCCTATTCCTATTCTTATGATTCTGCAGTGTCACATAGCTCCATTGAATGATTTGTAAAGGAGTGAAACTCCTTTACAATAAGCATTGCTTTACCGGAGATTTTTGTATCCTCGGTTTACGATAATATCTCTTGCTATTCCCGAAGTTATATCTCTTGTGATCTGATGTCGGTTCGCTCAGAATTCCGCATCGATCGTATTCGTGAAGTCAAGGTTGACCCGATTATGGTCGCCCGTGATTTATATAAGTTTGCCCATTCTTTTCTCTCTTTGTAATATGTTTATCTCCCTATCGAACCTTTCTTCTAGTTAAATTCTTTTAGTTAGGATCTCTCTATATCAGGATTTCTATCCTTGTTTTGAAATTCATTCTGAGATTATTGAGTGAGGGAGTGTATTTGTATTAATATTAAAAATGTTTTATATATTGTGTTGTTTGAGTTGTTGATGTTGATTTGGATTTTCGATCGATTCGTTTGATCAGCGCAATCGATAGGATTCTCAAAACACTTGAATAGAGCAAAAGACACAATATTATTTTCAAATTTGGTTAATGAAATAAATTTTGTATAATTATATATATATATATATATATATATCATTTTTTGAAAATTGAATTGTTAACTGAATTGGATTTTTAAAATGATAATATTTGATTTATCATTTGTAAACCTTTGACCATTGCCAAATAGTATAAATAATGAAATTATAAAGTGGTTATATGTAACGATAGCGATTTTTCGTTGCCGAAAAACCGAAATGTTATGGGTTTTAAGAAAGAAGAAAGAGGTAGAAGAAGAGAGAAAAGATAGAACAGAACAGAAACAACATCAGAATCTCACAATTCGCAGAACAACATATAATAATAAATGAATAATCTTTAAACAAAGAACTATATCAGTTATTACATCACATTTTATTTCATTATATCAAATCATCAGAGTGTACAACAACATACAACATCAAACAGCGGAAAAGAAATACTATATACTAGTGAATACGCCTTGCCATCCAGCTTGCCTCCTGCAATTCCTGAATATCCAGAATATCATGATAAACCTAACTCTTGACTGCCCGTGTGGAAATTGGTGGGCACCCAGAGTTTAGGAAGGAAAACAATAAACTCCGAGTCAGTCATGTGACTGGTGCGAGAACTTAAAAACAGTTTATTTTTCTTTAAAATCAAAATAGAGGAATATTTTTAAAATAGATTCGCAATGCTTTTAAAAATGTAACTACCATAAGACCTCCCGCCACACACACAATGCAAACGCAGACTTGAAGGAGATTTCTTCTTATGTTAGTCAAAGATGCTTGATACGCATTAAAATAAAACATTTGATATTATTACTAGTGCATAGTGTAGAAAACATTTCAAAAGTAGAATATAAATCTTAGCCAGCATAGGTACCATTATATTATGCTTACTATAGCTACCATTTTAAATGGCAGGCTCTACAACTAAAACCGTACAAGTTTCGTATTGTTTCTTTGGATTTCCAATGAATGGTCAGGCCAAGGAACTTCCCATTGCCACATGAGAATGCCTCTGGATGGACATCCCCGAGAACCAAACCGGATCTCTACCAACACAAGGCCGGGTTACCCCTAACTGAGTAACAACTGACCGAATATGTCATCCCCCGGTCCTTTGGGACCTTTCAACCGAGCGCTCGTAATCAATTCACACAATCATAAAGTGTTTTCAACATGAGTAAGTATCTGGGCTCCATACCATGATACCACCCTTTTCCAGAAGGAAATGCACATATCCTAAAGGGCGCTACCCCTCATAACCTTGCTGCTTCTTTCCTGTTTTGACCATTCCGGGGTGTGAGGCTCGACGCAGTCTCGTCCACAAAAACATACTTTATACAAAAGCCATGCTTTGGGTCAACAAATGATCATAGAAATGATCACCAAGATAGACGATCAAACAAATGATCCTATCACAAATAATCAACACAATGATCATTTCACAGCAACACTCAGTATGTCACATTACCAAATTGGGAATATATTGCTGATAACTTCAACTATATAACCTCTGAGCTCGTACGTCTCAGAGAAGGGTGTTAAGCTAAAAGAATAAATTCTCCGCCACCACAGAAATATATTTGAAAGAAATCGGCTTTATATCTCAATTTGTAATGTCAGGCATACAATCCATACAAGTCTGTTCCGGGCTCGAACAGAACCGAAGGCACTTACAAAGAAGTCCTTGCAATCCGGATATTCACTAATCACGTTCGGACTTCCCATCACATATGGAGTCTCTATACCGGGGACCAGTCGATGCAAAGACATTCGACAAGAAACCCTTTCGTTTTCGAAAATATCCGGTCTTCAACACCGGTCTTCGAATGCAATTCATAACGACGTATCACATATTTGGAATGGGTTATACGACCCCAAGGTCCTTTCCCGGTTAACCCGAATAGTGAGCGCTTATTTTTTAAAAAAATAAGTGTGGCATTCAATTTCAAGCAAATCACAACAAATACCATTCAAAGGTAAATATCGATAGTCGGTTATTGAACTATCAATAGATATGCACACATCACCAGATTCCAAATAATTTTCCAAATTATTTATTTTCCAAAAATATCTTTACTAGATATATAGTTTTCACACTTCAAAAATAAATCAACATTTATTTTTAAACAAATTCCCCTTTTCATTTATAGATTCCATAATGAATTTATATTCCCAAAATATCCATGAATAAACGATTTCAATTATTCATTTCAATTTATCTTCAAAAAAGATAAATTCTCAACATATTCACTTTATATTGGAAAACATTTCTGTACTTATTAAATAAATAATTCACAATCCCTTTTATTTTCTACACTTGGAAAATATTCTATATACTTTAATCGAAATTAAGTATATATTTCATTCTTTAAGGAAATCATTCTCTTAAACATATTTATTTGGGCCAAAACGAATGTTGCGTAAAACATCGTTACGACAACCCAAAATCACTAGTATAGGGATTCGAAATTAAAATAGATATATAAATCCCAATACTATACAAAACATTTCCTTTCGGAAATCATTTACTATAACAACAGTGTTATAGTCCACTATTTCCTTATATTTCTCGAAAACATCTATTTCAACAATAAATGTTGAAATCTATGGTTTCGAATCTCAACACCTTTTAAAACATCTTTAGATCGTTTTAATTCTATTTCAAACATCACATCCAAAATAATTTCTTTAACTTATTATTCACTATTCAAAAACGTGAATATACCTTGTTAATAAATTTCATCACTTCTATTCATTTTATTTTAAAGGATTATTCACTGTTTAAAACGTGAATATAACTCCATTAATAAATTACACAATTCACTTATCAAAATAGGTCGTTGCGGATTTATAAAACAATGTTTATAAATTCTATTTCTATTTCTTTTATAACAACTTCCTTTTATAAATTTCCTTTATTAACTTATCTCAATTCATATCACAATGATATATTAAAAATTCATATTATAAGTCGAATACTTATAATTTATTTGTTTATAAAATCGTTCCTTTAAACTTCATAAATTTTATAAATCTTATAACTTGTAAGATTCATTTATTTACCCAAATCCATTCCTTTAATAACTTTATGAATTTTATTTTATTCTACTTTACAAATTTTATAAACCTACTGTTTATAAAATTCTATTTATAACTTCATCGTTATAATCCCATAAATTTCATTCATTTGTGAAATTCAGTCACAATTCATTCTAACACTTAGAAAAGCTCGTTTTATAACTCCAATATTTATAAATATCAATTTATAAATCTTTTATAAATATCAATTTATACTATTTTCTTTTAAAGGTCTTAAAAGTCCTTTATAATTTCATCATTTGGATTTATAAAATAATCAAATTTTATCAATCCTATTTTTTTAAAAACTTTTTATAATAAATTCAAAAATCCCAGTTTAAACTATTTTATAAAATCATAAATCCCATATTTTCAAAAATCAACTTTTAACTATATTTCTCAAAAATATAATTTTTATAACATTAAAATTATAACGTTTATTTATTTAGAATGAATCAATTCCAAAAAAAAAAATTTAAAACGTACATTTCCAGAAATCACTTTAGAAATTCCTTAAAAATCAAAATCATTATTTCTAAACTTCCAAAAATTGGATCCGACGATGCGACACATCAATAGTCAATCACGACTTTCAAACATCATATATCATCCATGATAAACAATCAAATATCACAATATATGAAATCAAATAAATATTTGTGAGGAATCCAGTTGGATCCCTCCAACCTGTTTCCCTGCATCCACAGACATTAGCACAATACCAATTCCGTTTCAAGACGGAATATCGCGGTATATGGGATTTTATAAATATTATCCGCTTAATAACGGCGCAATAGGGTCTCATCCGCTATACAATGCGGGAAATCAATCAACTGCAATATGTACATATGCCAATATATATATATATATATTGCTATATATATAATATAATACCAATTCCACTTCAAGGTGGAATATCGCGGTATATGGGTGTAATAAATAACCTCCGCTTACTAACGGCGCATAGGGTCTATTCACATCCAATATATATATATATATATATATAACAATCATCATTCAAGTATTCAATCAACAAAGTCAATCAATTTTAAATCTAACTATTTAAAATTTAAATAAACAACAAAATTCCTTTTGAGTGAGAAGTTCTCACCTTTATTTTCGTTTGCAATCCACTTCCAATTCAACTTGTTTTCTTCATTTATACCTTGTATAAATATTTACACAATTTAATAATATTCGAACAGATCGAATAATAAATTTTCATTAGATAATTTCGATTGATTGGTGATTTGATTTTAACAGTTAAATTAACTGATAGTTCTATTTAAACCAGTTTCTTCTTTAAATAAATTTATTTAACTAAAATTTAAATTTCCTTTTAAATAAATTTAATTAACTATAGATTTAATTTTAACTAACAAATTCCTTTTATTCTTAAAACAATTTCTTTTATATAATTAAATTTATCTAATTAATGATTTTCTAAATTTAATTATAAACCAAAATTTTCCTTCTATTAATATCTTAAGATAATTAAATAGATTAAGTTTAAACTGATACTTTTAATTTCTAAAGAAATTTCTCTTAACAAATTTACTTAACAAAACTAAATTTAAAAACTAAATTTCCTTAAATAAATCATTTCATCTAATAAATTGGATTTCTAACAATTTTCCTTTTAAATAACTTTATAAATTTTTAAACAAATCTCTTTTATAAAACAAGTTTTCCTTTTTATAATTTATTTAACAAAAATTTAATTTAAACAATTAAACTTCCTTTTACAAATTTCTAAACTAATCAGTGATTTTAAAATGTATATATATATATATATATATCTATAGAACTGCTTTTATAAATTTTAATTTAACATCTATAAACTAATAATTTACTTTATTCATAATTCCTGTTCAACAAATAATTTAGTTTTAAACTAAATTTTCTTCAAGTTTTAAAATTCTTGTTATTATTTATTTCTAATCTATATGCATTTATTAAAGTTCGAACTGATTCCTTTAACTTTAAACCAAAATCTCATTTGGTAATTAAATAAAGCAGTAATTTATTTTTCATAACAATAACAGTAGTGCAATTTACTGTATATACATACATATAAATCTTTAAATCGCTATTTTGTAAAACTTACTGTAATTATTTTAGTTATTCTAAATACTTCTAAAAATTATTACAATAACATTTTTTTATTATTATTTTTTTTCTATCTGTATATAAATTAAATTTTTGAAAACAAAAATTTTAAAATTACCTCACTGTACATCTCGATCAAGCCCACAACCCAACAGTCATCACTGTACGCAACCCAAGCCATCATCGGCGAACCCTACTCGATGCCGCCGCTATCCCAATCGCGACCAACGATGAGCACGGCCTCGCGTTGATCTTCGAACGCAACCCCCATCGGTACGCGACCCAATCGAGTCGCCTCCATGTTGCGTGCGCCCACCATCATCAAGTCGTCGCTGTCTTCAACGTCGAACTCGCGACCCCCAAAATTCACGGCCAAGCCGCCGCGACACTCCCCTGCCATCGCGCCTCCATCGCGCGCGCTCGAAGTCGAGCTCTCCAATTGACGTCGCCGATGCCCCCTTGTCGCCTTCATCATCCAGGCCATGTCGTGCCTCCCCCATACTCGCGCGCGATTTAGGGCTTCGGCCATGATAATATTTTTTTTTGATTTGGGTTCGTTTGAAAGAAAGGGGGAAGAAGGAATAGAAGAGGAGGGGCTTGCGGCTTTAAATTTTGAACGAGAGAAACCATTATTTTCTTCTGTGATTTTTGAACGAGAAGGAACGTGATTTATCAGAGAAGAAGTATGCACTGCACGATTTTGTATCGTGATTTTAGGCGAGATTTTAGGCGTGAGGAAAGGAGGCAACGTGATGTCGTTGACCAAATTTAAATTTTAAATTTAAATTGAATTCGATTTTATTTCAATGCGTTTACACGCCGTGTGACCACATATCAACTCCAAAAATTACGAAATTTGAAATCCGGCAATAATTCAATATTATGGACCCAATGGAACTGGTTTCGTCGAATTCCGAGACTGTGCCTCGGACGGCTATTTTTGAATATCGATTCAAACGATATATTTTCCAAACTGAACAAAGCAGTTTCAAATTAAATTCTGAAGCTTCTATTATCTTCAATATTATCAATATGAATTTTACAAGCCTTTTAAATATTTTTAATCGGCTTAAAATTGAAGATTCAAATTTTTTTTCAACTCTCGATAGATTAAATTCTAAAATTTAATCGCCAAATTCAAAATTATATTGAAAATTCAATTCAAACCATCATTCAAATATTTAAAATAAATTAAATATTTCCAAATTAAATTATTCAAAATTCTGGGTCGTTACAATCTTCCCCCCTTAAAAGAATTTCGTCCCGAAATTACAAGTTAAGAAGAATGCCCTTATGCCGTCTACTATTTTTCACAATCCAAATAGTTTTATCAACTTACTAAAACAAATCTTTTTACTAGAGATTCACTATCATTTCAACTAGCTTTCCAACTTCAATTATAGGTTTCAAACAACATTGTTTACCTTAACAACTCAAATTGAAATTCAAATTCAAATTTCAAACTTTCAAAATTTTCTCAAAATTTTTCTAACACCCTAAATTTTCGAAAAATTTCGCCAGCGTCTCCTTTGCGCGGCTAGCTCGGTACGACTACAAAATGGCACCACGGCCCCTCAGAATCAAAAAGAAAAGAGAAAGCCAAGTGGCTGGAGAAGAAAATCATCAAATTTCATACTGAAATTCAAATACGTACCTTTTTGTCGAGCAATTCAATTTTTATCTTTGAAATCAAAATCCAATCCCTTTATATACCTGTATAACCTGCTAGTAGTAGCATCCAAATCCAACATTCAAACTATTTTGCCAATTCTATTACAAAATTTTCAACATATGTTTCTTATACGTTTTTCACTTCACTATTGAAGTTACACATTTATTTTCATTGAATTTTGCATTTCAATCTCATTTGAATTCAATTCACAATTTCAATTCTATTCGAATTCAATTCATAATTTCTAAATATTGAATTCTAATGATTAATTGTCATTTACTAATTCATATTACTACTTTAAATTAGTTTCATCCACTAATTCATTTTAAATTTTCAATTTCCATATTCAATTCATCTCGAATTTACTTAATTACTAACAAAGAGAATTTCAATTTATTCCTTTTACTTACTTGAACTTATATTCAAATTCAAATTTATCTTCAAATTTAGCTTACGACTAAACTTTAATTTAACCAATTCAAATTCCAATTCATTAGTCCATGAATTAATAATTTATCAAGTTAGTTTACTTGAATTCAATCCATTTTATTTAATTCCATATACTATAATAATTCATAGAAAATCATTTCCTTTCTATACAAAAATAGTTTTGGGCAAAATTATCTTATTTACCCGATTCAAAAACAATTTTATATTCACTATCAAATACGCGCTCATATCTATTATTACACTCAAACTCATTCTAGAGTACTGCTGAGTCTATCTCTAATGAGTAATACCCAACACCAACAGAGCCATGGTTGTCGCTTAACCATAAGCTCTGATACCAAATGTAACGATAGCGATTTTTCGTTGCCGAAAAACCGAAATGTTATGGGTTTTAAGAAAGAAGAAAGAGGTAGAAGAAGAGAGAAAAGATAGAACAGAACAGAAACAACATCAAAATCTCACAATTCGCAGCAGAACAACATATAATAATAAATGAATAATCTTTAAACAAAGAACTATATCAGTTATTACATCACATTTTATTTCATTACATCAAATCATCAGAGTGTACAACAACATACAACATCAAACAGCGGAAAAGAAATACTATATACTAGTGAATACGCCTTGCCATCCAGCTTGCCTCCTGCAATTCCTGAATATCCAGAATATCCTGATAAACCTAACTCTTGACTGCCCGTGTGGAAATTGGTGGGCACCCAGAGTTTAGGAAGGAAAACAATAAACTCCGAGTCAGTCATGTGACTGGTGCGAGAACTTAAAAACAGTTTATTTTTCTTTAAAATCAAAATAGAGGAATATTTTTAAAATAGATTCGCAATGCTTTTAAAAATGTAACTACCATAAGACCTCCCGCCACACACACAATGCAAACGCAGACTTGGAGGAGATTTCTTCTTATGTTAGTCAAAGATGCTTGATACGCATTAAAATAAAACATTTGATATTATTACTAGTGCATAGTGTAGAAAACATTTCAAAGGTAGAATATAAATCTTAGCCAGCATAGGTACCATTATATTATGCTTACTATAGCTACCATTTTAAATGGCAGGCTCTACAACTAAAACCGTACAAGTTTCGTATTGTTTCTTTGGATTTCCAACGAATGGTCCGGCCAAGGAACTTCCCATTGCCACATGAGAATGCCTCTGGATGGACATCCCCGAGAACCAAACCGGATCTCTACCAACACAAGGCCGGGTTACCCCTAACTGAGTAACAACTGACCGAATATGCCATCCCCCGGTCCTTTGGGACCTTTCAACCGAGCGCTCGTAATCAATTCACACAATCATAAAGTGTTTTCAACATGAGTAAGTATCTGGGCTCCATACCATGATACCATCCTTTTCCAGAAGGAAATGCACATATCCTAAAGGGCGCTACCCCTCATAACCTTGCTGCTTCTTTCCTGTTTTGACCATTCCGGGGTGTGAGGCTCGACGCAGTCTCGTCCACAAAAACATACTTTATACAAAAGCCATGCTTTGGGTCAACAAATGATCATAGAAATGATCACCAAGATAGACGATCAAACAAATGATCCTATCATAAATAATCAACACAATGATCATTTCACAGCAACACTCAGTATGTCACATTACCAAATTGGGAATATATTGCTGATAACTTCAACTATATAACCACTGAGCTCGTACGTCTCAGAGAAGGGTGTTAAGCTAAAAGAATAAATTCTCCGCCACCAACAGAAATATATTTGAAAGAAATCGGCTTTATATCTCAATTTGTAATGTCAGGCATACAATCCATACAAGTCTGTTCCGGGCTCGAACAGAACCGAAGGCACTTACAAGGAAGTCCTTGCAATCCGGATATTCACTAATCACGTTCGGACTTCCCATCACATATGGAGTCTCTATACCGGGGACCAGTCGATGCAAAGACATTCGACAAGAAACCCTTTCGTTTTCGAAAATATCCGGTCTTCAACACCGGTCTTCGAATGCAATTCATAACGACGTATCACATATCCGGAATGGGTTATACGACCCCAAGGTCCTTTCCCGGTTAACCCGAATAGTGAGCGCTTATTTTTAAAAAAAAATAAGTGTGGCATTCAATTTCAAGCAAATCACAACAAATACCATTCAAAGGTAAATATCGATAGTCGGTTATTGAACTATCAATAGATATGCACACATCACCAGATTCCAAATAATTTTCCAAATTATTTATTTTCCAAAAATATCTTTACTAGATATATAGTTTTCACACTTCAAAAATAAATCAACATTTATTTTTAAACAAATTCCCCTTTTCATTTATAGATTCCATAATGAATTTATATTCCCAAAATATCCATGAATAAACGATTTCAATTATTCATTTCAATTTATCTTCAAAAAAGATAAATTCTCAACATATTCACTTTATATTGGAAAACATTTCCGTACTTATTAAATAAGTAATTCACAATCCCTTTTGTTTTCTACACTTGGAAAATATTCTATATACTTTAATCGAAATTAAGTATATATTTCATTCTTTAAGGAAATCATTCTCTTAAACATATTTATTTGGGCCAAAACGAATGTTGCGTAAAACATCGTTACGACAACCCAAAATCACTAGTATAGGAATTCGAAATTAAAATAGATATATAAATCCCAATACTATACAAAACATTTCCTTTCGGAAATCATTTACTATAACAACAGTGTTATAGTCCACTATTTCCTTATATTTCTCGAAAACATCTATTTCAACAATAAATGTTGAAATCTATGGTTTCGAATCTCAACACCTTTTAAAACATCTTTAGATCGTTTTAATTCTATTTCAAACATCACATCCAAAATAATTTCTTTAACTTATTATTCACTATTCAAAAACGTGAATATACCTTGTTAATAAATTTCATCACTTCTATTCATTTTATTTTAAAGGATTATTCACTGTTTAAAACGTGAATATAACTCCATTAATAAATTACACAATTCACTTATCAAAATAGGTCGTTGCGGATTTATAAAACAATGTTTATAAACTCTATTTATATTTCTTTTATAACAACTTCCTTTTATAAATTTCCTTTATTAACTTATCTCAATTCATATCACAATGATATATTAAAAATTCATATTATAAGTCGAATACTTATAATTTATTTGTTTATAAAATCGTTCCTTTAAACTTCATAAATTTTATAAATCTTATAACTTGTAAGATTCATTTATTTACCCAAATCCATTCCTTTAATAACTTTATGAATTTTATTTTACTTTACAAATTTTATAAACCTACTGTTTATAAAATTCTATTTATAACTTCATCGTTATAATCCCATAAATTTCATTCATTTGTGAAATTCAGTCACAATTCATTCTAACACTTAGAAAAGCTCGTTTTATAACTCTAATATTTATAAATATCAATTTATAAATCTTTTATAAAAATCAATTTATACTATTTTTTTAAACGTCTTAAAAGTCCTTTATAATTTCATCATTTGGATTTATAAAATAATCAAATTTTATAAATCCTATTTTTTTTAAAACTTTTTATAATAAATACAAAAATCCCAGTTTAAACTATTTTATAAAATCATAAATCCCATATTTTCAAAAATCAACTTTTAACTATATTTCTCAAAAATATAATTTTTATAACATTAAAATTATAACGTTTATTTATTTAGAATGAATCAATTCCAAATTTTTTTTTAAACGTACATTTCCAGAAATCACTTTAGAAATTCCTTAAAAATCAAAATCATTATTTTTAAACTTCCAAAAATTGGATCCGACGATGCGACACATCAATAGTCAATCACGACTTTCAAACATCATATATCATCCATGATAAACAATCAAATATCACAATATATGAAATCAAATAAATATTTGTGAGGAATCCAGTTGGATCCCTCCAACCTGTTTCCCTGCATCTACAGACATTAGCACAATACCAATTCCGTTTCAAGACGGAATATCGCGGTATATGGGATTTTATAAATATTATCCCCTTAATAACGGCGCAATAGGGTCTCATCCGCTATACAATGCGGAAAATCAATCAACTGCAATATATACATATGCCAATATATATATATTGCTATATATATAATATAATACCAATTCCACTTTATGGTGGAATATCGCGGTATATGGGTGTAATAAATAACCTCCGCTTACTAACGGCGCATAGGGTCTATTCACATCCAATATATATATATATAACAATCATCATTCAAGCATTCAATCAACACAGTCAATCAATTTTAAATCTAACTATTTAAAATTTAAATAAACAACAAAATTCCTTTTGAGTGAGAAGTTCTCACCTTTATTTCCGTTTGCAATCCACTTCCAATTCAACTTGTTTTCTTCATTTATACCTTGTATAAATATTTACACAATTTATTAATATTCGAACAGATCGAATAATAAATTTTCATTAGATAATTTCGATTGATTGGTGATTTGATTTTAATAGTTAAATTAACTGATAGTTCTATTTAAACCAGTTTCTTCTTTAAATAAATTTATTTAACTAAAATTTAAATTTCCTTTTAAATAAATTTAATTAATTATAGATTTAATTTTAACTAACAAATTCCTTTTATTCTTAAAACAATTTCTTTTATATAATTAAATTTATCTAATTAATGATTTTCTAAATTTAATTATAAACCAAAATTTTCCTTCTATTAATATCTTAAGATAATTAAATAGATTAAGTTTAAACTGATACTTTTAATTTCTAAAGAAATTTCTCTTAACAAATTTACTTAACAAAACTAAATTTAAAAACTAAATTTCCTTAAATAAATCATTTCATCTAATAAATTGGATTTCTAACAATTTTCCTTTTAAATAACTTTATAAATTTTTAAACAAATCTCTTTTATAAAACAAGTTTTCCTTTTTATAATTTATTTAACAAAAATTTAGTTTAAACAATTAAACTTCCTTTTACAAATTTCTAAACTAATCAGTGATTTTAAAATGTATATATATATATATATATCTATAGAACTGCTTTTATAAATTTTAATTTAACATCTATAAACTAATAATTTACTTTATTCATAATTCCTGTTCAACAAATAATTTAGTTTTAAACTAAATTTTCTTCAAGTTTTAAAATTCTTATTATTATTTATTTCTAATCTATATGCATTTATTAAAGTTCGAACTGATTCCTTTAACTTTAAACCAAAATCTCATTTGGTAATTAAATAAAGCAGTAATTTATTTTTCATAACAATAACAGTAGTGCAATTTACTGTATATACATACATATAAATCTTTAAATCGCTATTTTGTAAAACTTACTGTAATTATTTTAGTTATTCTAAATACTTCTAAAAATTATTACAATAACATTTTATTATTATTATTATTATTTTTCTATCTGTATATAAATTAAATTTTTGAAAACAAAAATTTTAAAATTACCTCACTGTACATCTCGATCAAGCCCACAACCCAACAGTCATCACTGTACGCAACCCAAGCCATCATCGGCGAACCCTACTCGATGCCGCCGCTATCCCAATCGCGACCAACGATGAGCACGGCCTCGCGTTGATCTTCGAACGCAACCCCCATCGGTACGCGACCCAATCGAGTCGCCTCCATGTTGCGTGCGCCCACCATCATCAAGTCGTCGCTGTCTTCAGCGTCGAACTCGCGACCCCCAAAATTCACGGCCAAGCCGCCGCGACACTCCCCTGCCATCGCGCCTCCATCGCGCGCGCTCGAAGTCGAGCTCTCCAATTGACGTCGCCGATACCCCCTTGTCGCCTTCATCATCCAGGCCGTGTCGTGCCTCCCCCATACCCGCGCGCGATTTAGGGCTTCGGCCATGATAATTATTTTTTTGATTTGGGTTCGTTTGAAAGAAAGGGGGAAGAAGGAATAGAAGAGGAGGGGCTTGCGGCTTTAAATTTTGAACGAGAGAAACCATTATTTTCTTCTGTGATTTTTGAACGAGAGGGAACGTGATTTATCAGAGAAGAAGTATGCACTGCACGATTTTGTATCATGATTTTAGGCGAGATTTTAGGCGTGAGGAAAGGAGGCAACGTGATGTCGTTGACCAAATTTAAATTTTAAATTTAAATTGAATTCGATTTTATTTCAATGCGTTTACACGCCGTGTGACCACATATCAACTCCAAAGATTACGAAATTTGAAACCCGGCAATAATTCAATATTACGGACCCAATGGAACTGGTTTCGTCGAATTCCGAGACTGTGCCTCGGACGGCTATTTTTGAATATCGATTCAAACGATATATTTTCCAAACTGAACAAAGCAGTTTCAAATTAAATTCTGAAGCTTCTATTATCTTCAATATTATCAATATGAATTTTATAAGCCTTTGAAATATTTTTAATCGGCTTAAAATTGAAGATTCAAATTTTTATTCAACTCTCAATAGATTAAATTCTAAAATTTAATCGCCAAATTCAAAATTATATTGAAAATTCAATTCAAACCATCATTCAAATATTTAAAATAAATTAAATATTTGCAAATTAAATTATTCAAAATTCTGGGTCGTTACATTATAAGCTGATTTGGGAATTGAAATGAATTTAAATTAAGAATTTGAGAATTTAATTTCCTGTGATTTCAAACTTTGGTTTTAAAAGTTCTAAATGTGTATTATTTGAAGTATTTTTGAATAAAAAAGGTTTCCAAAGAATTTTAAAAGTTTAAATCAGTGCTCTCCTCTTTTGTCGTTGGAAAATAATTTCGATAGTGGCGGCCGCATAATCGTCATTCATTTTCGAGTTTCGAAGGGAGAGACCATTCAGTAGCTTTGCTACATTTTTGTTTTAGAAATAAATTTGATTTGAATTTCTTCTGTATGACTTGATTTATATAGGTATATAATTTTAAGATTTAATTTGATTTGATATGTATAATATATATACGTATTTATCTTTAAATTGTTTGAAGTTAATCGAAATCTTAATTCTTAAATTTATGATTAAAGGTGATTTTAAAATGAAGCCAAATTTTTGAATAAATATTTAAATTTGAAATAAATTGAATAAGGAAATTTTACTTGTATAATACCCAATTCATTCTAATATAACTTACCTAAATTATACAGACGTTGAATATGTAATTGGATAATATACAATATAAAATGATTTTATAAATGAAAATTTTGAGTGGTTATAGTAGATGTATTAAACTTAATTTTAATTATAAAAATGTTAGTAGAGATGTATAGAACAATAAGTTAATTGAAAAATAAATGAGATAAATAAAACAAATTTTGTTTTGAAAGAATTAATAAATTGAAATTAAATCAACTTATTGAAATATCTTGAATTTAAAATCAATTATTGAATGTTAATTAAATAAAATTGAAATTTATATGTTTTATATTAATTGTTGTATTTTTTTTTTCCAATATGATTTTCTTTATGGTTATTTCTATTCTCCTACCTCGTTCCTTTTTGGGAACGAAAAGTTTTGAGTGGGGGAGAGTGTGACGACCCGAAAATTTAAGTGGTTTTATTAATTTAATTAATTGAAATTTTGTGAAATTGTAAATAACAAAATTTTGGGATAAAAATTTGATATTTGGAATACATCTATTTCAATATAACAATTGGTAAATTTTCATCAAAAAATATGCAAGTTTATTTTATTGTGTGATTTTATTTCAATTCAAATCAATTAATAATTGATGATAATAAAAAAAATTCCAAACCTGAATATATTTTTACAGAAAATTTGCAAATCATCTTCTGAGTAAGATGTCATATTTCGTTTCTCCAAATTTTGAATTCTATTGCTCTGTTTATCTTATTTCTAGCAAAACTATAGCATTTTCAGTACTGATTATTGACTTTTGATAGAATGATCGTACCACTGATATATGTATACCATTTTTATCGTTTCGTCGTGCTGATCACTACAGTATATTCGTTTATGAGTTTCGGAGAGCAGTAGACGGTGAAACCTATCTAATAGCTAACAATATCGGTTCTGTATTTTTGTCTTTTGAGTTTTGTGACTTTTCAAAGTTGAGAAAAGAAGAGCCACAGTTTCACTGTTCCCAAAAGAATTTATATTATCTGGTTCGTTTCCCCACATAATCTATTTGTTGTTTTTGTTACGTTACTTCAAGTGAAAAACTTTATATTTTGAAGCATTCTATTCTATTCTATTTTTTCTCTACACCTATTCCTCTGCCCGACCCTTCTTTATTTTTATTTTCTTTCGTTTCCATGGCGGCAGCCAAGGCCACGTGCAACCACAGTGCCTCCACAGCCGCATGCTTCCTGTTGCTCGCCACCTCGCCTCAACCCGTGCTTGAACCGGAGAATCCTGCTCCTCCCTCCGCCCCTTCATCTCCATCTCTCTCCGTCGATCTACCACCGTGTAGCCACCATGACTCTAAGCTTCCATCTCTCCACCATCTCGGCCCCTGCTTGTGCTCGGCAACCTGAGACCAAAATCCCACACGTAGCAGCCATCTTTTCTTCGCCTAAGGCTGAGCACCGCCTTTGCAAATTTAGTTGCCTCTGGTCTTCATTCGTTTGCGCATCTCTCTTGTGTAAGATTTACTTTATTATCACATATGTTTGTAATATATATATATATATATATATATATATATATTAGTAATTTATCTGAGTTTAGTTATACATTTTATATATACAGTTTGTTATAAAAGGAAAATGTTGGATTTTGGTTATATATAACCTGTCAGCTTATATGTATCTAAGGCTTATGTATATAATATCCTATGCTAATATTTTGAAATGTGTACAAATTTTCTTTTCTGCTAAATTTGTTATAAAGCATACTTTGTTAATATACAGATGTTTATATTACAGTATATATGTATGTTAGTACTTATATGCATTATGTATACATTTTATTTTCTCAGTATATATTAGTTTTTAAATATATGAAGATACATAAAGTTATATACATATAAAAGTAAAAATAAAAATGTAAGTTTATAAGCTGTACAAAATTTCATTTCTGTTGTTTGTTTGGAGCCTACATATATATAATGTAATAAACGGTTACCTTATAATATTTCATTTTGATTTATATCAATAGGTATAAAAGTATATAAGTTGTCTATTATGTGTTATATATTGATTCCATAATTATGTTGTGGTCTTAGCCGAAAGGAAATTTGCTTATATATGTATGTGCGCGCGTTTGTATGTTACATAAACAAGTTGTTTACTAAGCTTTTCTTGTTCGAATATATAATAATTTATAAGCATACTTTGATAGTTATACAGCTTATATGATCTGGTTATATATATAGTTTATATATAGGTTATTAAATATGTTAGTCCTTGCATATTTATATATAGCATGCATATATATATATATATATATATAGCATATATATATAACATATATATATAAGTATAATCTAGTTTTGGGTAATATATATATTGTTAAGGTGTGTGTACCTTAGTTAAATAATAAGCTTGCAATATGAGTTTGTATATCCAGTTTTATACTTTATATATATAAGCGTTTGTTGTAAAGTATGAGTTTTATATAAATGAATTAATATAGTGGTATTTGTTGAGTTGGATATATAAAGTTATGATAGTATAATATATAAGCAATTGTTGTTGAAGCTTTTATTTTCTTTGAGTACTAAAGTGTTTTATATATATATAATATATAAGTGGTTATTGTGTGTTGTATATATTAGATTATTAAGTATATTGATTTTATAGTTATTGATTTTAAAACATAATAAGTATGTAAGCTATATATAAGTTTATATATTAGTGTATATATATATATATATCTGTTTATATATATAATGATTTTTAATATATTATGTATGTATGTTGAATTTAATCTATGTTTTAAATTGAAACAATAATTTTAAACTATATATATTTAGTTTAATATATATGTGAATTTAAAATATGATTTTCATATATAGTTTTATATAAGTGTTCATTTATACTAATTATCTTCATCGATCTCATTCTGATGTATTCCATCGATTTCTGTTATCATCTTTGATCGTTGAATTCGTGCCGATTTTCTTTGCTTGGATTAGTAACTCAATTTCAGGGTTCATATCAGTGTGCGTATCTGTGTCATCTTCTAGTCTCTCTAGCCTCGAAAGGTGAGCAATCATTCACGATTAACGTTCTTATATTTATTAAATTTAATTTCAATTGAAACGATAATTGAAATATGCTGCTGTTGGTTATTTACATTGATATATATATATATATATGCAATTGTCTGTTCACCTGTGATATCTGACACCATTATCTGTTATTTATATTGATGATATATGCTTGCTATATTGTTATCATATATGTTGTCACTATGCAAGTTCCATGTTATTATAGAATTCACTATGGGTTGAAATGATACATACCCGAACGGACTTTAGAATTGGAGAAAATCGTTATGGGTTGAAATGGTAAACCCAAGTCATTTGAATTGAATTGAGGATTGTGGGTTGAAATGGTATATACCCGTATATATTTTAAATTGCGGATTGAAATGATAAATATCTGTATCACTTGACCATAGGATAGAAAATTATATACAGACACCATTGGTCTATATATAATATTTCGAAATGATTTCTATGGTTTTAGAAAGAAATATATGGTTTAATAAATATTGATTTCAAGATATTATATATAAACGTATTTTATAAAGTTAAATTCTTGATTTTATAACTAGATTTTGGTTTAAGGTGATTAAATAAATATTTCAAGTTTAAATAAATTGAAGGAAATATTCAATGATTTGAAATTTGGATTGTATTTAAAATAATTGTATTTTATTTGATGAATATTCCAAAGCTAAATAATATTAAAGTGAGTTTGATATATAAATGAGATTTTCAAATTTAGTTTTGAAAATATTGAATATTTCGAGCTTCAAAATATATTCAAAGTGAAATAGTTTATTTTATGGTTCAAATAGGTATTTGAATTTGAAATGGTTTATTGAGAGACTGGATTGAGTTAAAATTGAGGAATTGAGATTTGTTTAAATGTGAATTTTGGAATTCAAATTGATTTGGAATCGGTTTGTGAGATTAAAGGAAACTATTTTATTGTATAAAGTATTTTTAAAATTTTATTTAAACTATTTATATTTTTTTAATATGAATTATTTTGATATAAACAATTTTAATATAAATCATTTTAAATATAAATTATTTTAACTTGTAAACTATTTTATTTTATATAAAGTATTTTACTTTATAAACTATTTTATTATATATATTATTTTTATATCTAAACTAATTAAGTGGTGGAAATGATATTTTCAAAGTTATGAGTTTCAAGGTATTATGTTTTGAAAGTGATATAATTTCAAGTGTTTGGTTCAAAAGTGTTATAACTTTGAGAGTGTTATGGTTTTGGAAATGGATATATTTGAAATGTAAATGATATCGTATTTGGTTTTGAAATGGAAATGATGTCGTATTGATATGGTTTTTGAAATGGCAATGATATTTTGGTTTTGAAGTATAAACTATTTTGAAATGACCGCGGTGTTATAATAACCTTTGGTTGTTAAAGAGACCGGGATCGGAAGTTGTCATACTCTCTGCCAACTCCGAAAACCACTTTAACGACTATGTACGCGGTGGAGATTACAGAATGAAGTAGGATGGTGGCGACGTCCTATTGAGGTATATATGTGGACCGGACTCCCATGAGTTGGCATAAGGTGGTTAAAACGAGCGATTCTAGGCTAATGAGGTAGCTCCTCTTATCGGACACACTCCTTCGATACTATATTTTGACTTTTTGATTGATTTGGTGGCCACTTTTGATTTTTGATTTTGGGAGTGTGGCTCGAGATGGGCGGTAGCTGCGGTTATGCTTTACCACCAGTCCGGATGCATAATTGGTATATCTACCCTGGCATTTTCTAGTTGTGCCGTGTCACCTACCCTAGCATGCTTTACTACAAGTTTGATTTGTGTCGTACCTATGGAGTATCCTCTAGTGGTCTCCCAATCAGGAGGGACTACGTTCTCTATAGACTATTGGCACTATAAAATGTGTTACGGGGGATATGGGTAATGCCTTAACGCTATTCTTAATATATTATACTTTACTTTAGACATTATTATAATAGCATACATTACTACATAGTAGATCGTTTAACGGATCCTTAGAGGATGGTTATCTCAAACATCCTTTGAGTTACTTGTATTTCAGTTGTTATTTCACTTGAGTTGGATTTATTGATATAAGAATGTTAATCCTGACTCGAGTGTTTTGTGTTTTTCTTTATGCTCGGGTCGACTGAGTGATACAGCTTTTGAGACTCGCCTTTGGAGTTGGAGCTTCGTTTAGGGATCCGTCTACATCTTTCAGCTTGCGGTTATTCAGTTGATTCTAGTGATGTATTCTAATCCTGTATTTAACTATTGTATTTGAAACTTCTATTGTATCTTATTTAACTCTTATATATACAAGTGGGTTGGCACGTGCGATGCACGTACGCGGAAGGAATTGGCATTAGAAAACACTGTTCGTAAGGCTGTTTGTACGTAATACAGTAGACGTGTGTTGTTGCAATGATGTTGTGTGTGGAGGAAATAAATTGTTTATCAAACCTGGAGTAAGAGTTAGTTATTTTATAAATTTATTGAGCGCGTATTAAAAGTACGTAGCCGGTACATGAATATGTAGAGAAATGTAAGTAACAATAAAATTAGCGCGTCCAGTGAAGGAAGGGAACTGTGTAATTTGGAACGCCAAAAATCAGAAGGAGGGTTGTAGGCCAATGTGACTTTGTAATGTGGAAGAGAGTGTGTTATTGTAATGTTACAATCCGTCATTCAGTCGAGAATTTGATGCATGACAGACATGAATACCGTTGATGTATTAGTGGTGACGCTTATTGGTCTGGAAGTCGAAACGTCACGGTCGCGAAGTTTGCGTTAAAAAATGAACTTTAGTAATAGACGTACAGGTCATGGAGTAATGTCACGTTGTTTTACGGTGAAGGTCATGTAGTTAAAAAGTTGGAATATGTCAACCGAAGTGTATAACCGCTCGGCTTGCAGAGCTACGTCATATGTTACTGCCAGGAAAGGGGTAAATGAGACAATTAGGTGTGATGTTTGTGTATGCTTTAAAGCAAGTTGGTTGACATATGTAGGTTCATTGACGTGCTTCTGTTTTTTAAGCCTGTTGCAGTGCGCAATAGTAACGGATAAGCAGGTTTCACATAGTTTGTGTTTAAGCAGTGGGTGAAAAAAAACTACATTTATGAAAATAAAGAAATGTAGTGGACGCGTAAGTTATATATGTGGAAGAGGAGGGTGTGGCTGTAGTCATAGTGGAGGTGGTAGTATATTTTGGACGGATGGCTTATTTTTACATTTAGGAGCAGGTGGAAGCAATTTCAGAATAGACGGTAAGGCGTAGTAAGGTCTGGAGTTTATGTAGTAAGTACGTGATAGTTTGGAAAAAAAGGAAAAAGGCAACAGGGTTTGAGATATTTGATACTGCTACGAAGTTAAGGTTTAAAAGTTTACATTTTTAGTATCGGTTTTAGCAGTCTAAAATTTGTTAATTCAACCCGTTTTGTCGTTCAGAATATTGGAAAAAATACAAATTTATCCTTTTAATAGTCTGTATTTAGAAAACCAGTTAACGTATAAGGGTATTATTAACAAATTTCTCCATGTAATAATCAGTGTTTAAAAAAAAATTAACATGGAGGGATGAGGGGCAATATTAGCAGAATAAACATATTTTCTTAATTTTAAGCAGAAGCTTTGAAATAGAAGCAGACATATTGGTTATTCAAAAATCACAGTCAGGACCCACAATTTCATTCCATTTTTTGGAACTGAATTTTCAATGTTCAAAAATTATTTCGAGTACGAAGCAGTTTAAATTTTCAAATGCTTAACAGTAATGGTTAAAAACTGTAATTCAATTTTTGCACGATTAATTACCACATATGTGGACTGTTTTAAAAACAAAACAAATTCAGAACTAATAGCTATACAAACGAAATTGAAACACCAATTTTGACAGGAAGAAATTATCATCAAATGTTTGCAAAATTGAGGAGAAAATGGCTGGCAAGTAAGAGAAAATTTAGCAAAATGACAATATCAATTAGACAGAAGGCATACGTAGAGAACAAAATTAGACAGAAGGTATACGTAGAGAACAAAAAAGCAGTTGTTGTATATTCCGGTGTAAGCATGCAGGAAAATATGCAAATTCTAGTAGTAGTAGACATACATTCTAACTTATTAGCAAGACTGTACATGTCACCAGTTTGAGTAAGTGGGAAAACAAAAAAAATGATGAAAAAACAATAATAATGATGAAAAACCATATACCATGTTTTCATCCATTTAAGTCAGACAGTCGCTGGATAATAGCTACGCTGATGATCTTATTTCTAGCATCTTCTAATTTCTTGAGAATTTGTCGTGAGATGTTGACAAATTCCTCTACAGTCATTGTCTGCAAATCCAATGGGAGAGCAGGGAATTGCTCGCATAGATAACCATCAATTACTTCGTACTGCAAAGCACCGGAAGAATTGTTAGTACTCCAGTCATAGCTACTAAATTGCAGAACAGAGTACATAATTTGTGTATGTAGGTAACTGGTCATACCGAAACATTTTTTTCATCCTTTTATGTTGTTTTATGTGTGTATTTCAGTAGAGGTTAACAGACACGAACAAACTGGTAAGTAAAAAAGTGTTTGCAGTCATATTAGTTTGTTGCCATAGTGTCACCAACAATTGCTTTCAGTATGATAATGTTACGCAATTTTAATACAAAAAATACTGCAGCAACTCCTGTACCATCTGATATCAGATTATAGAATTCCTCAGTTTTCAAAATTATAGTTCATCTTAGATAAGCGGAGAAGTAGATTTGTAAACTACGAAGGTGGAAAGTAAATGAGAAAGACCAACAGCAGTCGAAAGTTGAATGATTGAAACTTTCAGGTTGGCAGAGTCGGAAATCATGAACACGAAGGTAGCATAGAAACTCATACCTTAACCGAAACCGTCAGTTACGAACGTTGAGTTGTCGAGGACATGAGCGGTGGTGAGTAGCCGATCGGGCGAGGCGTCATCGTTTATGTGTCTAGTTGGGCGACGGAGTTTGTGTTTGATGAAATTCAATTTCGGTTAGGTTTCGTGAACGGATCTGGGAAGTTGGACGATTTTGGTTCTGTTTGATGATATTCGCCGACCGTCATTCACCCTTAGCTCGCAAGCGCTTCGCCAAGCATCAGATTTGGATGTTAGGAGGGGAGAGCGGAAAGCAAATGGTGGCCGTGGACATGTTGGAGGGGAAAAGCGAGGAGAGGAGGAATAGCAGGTTGTAGAAGAGCGGTTCGGTTTAGGTTGTTGTGTGTGGGGGAGGGGGGAGAGAGAAGAAAGGGAAGGATGCCAGAGGTGGTTGAGGTGGAGCAGTGTTGAGGAAAGGCAGTTGAAATGTTGGGGGGAAAAATGTGGCGGAGAAAGTGGGGAGAGGAGACAGTGGGGAGTGTGAAAGAAAACGGGCTGATGTTGTGGGATTAAAATGCGGGGGTGAGGAAGGACGAATATGCCCTTTTCCTTGTGTGTGTACGTAGTTGTGGCCTTAGTAGCCAGATGGGGTTGTTGGGAAGTTCACAAAAGCTTCACCAATGCAAAGTATTTGTATTATTAGTAGAGATATATATATATATATATATATATATATAGTAGCTTCATGAACTACTATTCTTTTGTTTCTACTGCATATTGTATATTACTTTGTGTATGTGATTCTGTGATTTATTTATTTACTGTATAGACTGAGTTTTTCCAAAAATAAATTAACAATCTGGTATTTTGAGCAATTTGAATCCGGCATGTGTGGATATGAATGGTTGAAAATATCAGGCTGTTACAATAATCACCAAACAAAGAGAAATAGAAGAGCTCAGAACACAAAGATTTAACGCGGTTCGACTAGATTGTCTACGTCCACGGACCCAACAACTATTCTTTATTTCACTGAAGAAAGAGTGTACAAAAGAGAGAGATTACAAAATTATAGGTAGTAGTGGAGAGACTAATATATAATTACAAATTGAATAATCAATTTATCTAAAGACTTGTTTACGCTCAAAACCCCTAATTGATTGACTGCAGAAATTAGGGTTTACTAAAGAAGAGGATAATGATGCATGCTTTCTCACACTCTCATATATATGAAGATGAAATTCTTCATTTAAATAGACTTGATAATGAATGGGTCCTTGGAGATTAAGAAAATCAATTTTCTGATTACCCAAATATCTGCGCAAATTGCATGATTTGATTTTAGTACAAATAAATGGCGTAATCCTGGTTTCCATAACTTTACTTTGATTGACTGATTTTCCATGCCTAATCATTTATTTCTTCATATAACAAATGCATTGACTAATTAATTGATTTCCTTCCAAAATATCCTCTCATATCTTTCCATATACAAACCAAATTAATTAATTGAATGAATCAATTAATTATTTTTTTGTCTTCTTTAGAAAATAAGTGAATCACATAAATTCAACACTCCGTCTTGATTCAAATATAACCATCTTTGTGCATCACCACATCTCGACAAATTGTTGGGTCTACGTCAACAAGCTCAATGTGAACTAGTTTGGGCAATATTGCCCAAACAAAGCTTCCAAATCTTTTCCAAGCACAATAAAGATAATATGCACATCAGCAAACATAATGCATACGAGAAAGTACCAAAATTCTTCAACAAATCTAATATTGGAGATGAACATGTAGACACTAAGCTTCGAGAGACCAATGGAGATTTAAAAGCATGTTTTACCTTCTCCATTCCAATTGAGTGAGGATACACTCAACATTATCTACTCCAATCTCCTCCACAAGAATTTTGCTAGACTTTCCTAAGTCAACATCAGTAGACTCACCAACAAGCTCCACAACATTCAAAGCATAAGATGAAGAATCATCGCTACAAATATGCTTACAAATAGGGCCAACTGAACCAAAAGGCCTTTCCAGAAAGTGAGCTCCACCTAGAGTCTGAACCTCTGTAATCTTCTCATCAACCATGGTATCATCGGAAATACCAATATCTCTCCGAATATGGAAACAATCTGATGACTCCAAGTATGTTTGGCAATTTTCTATCCTCCCAATGTCATCATTTGATAGAGGCTCCACCTTCAACAAAGACCTCTCATCATATATTGCTTGCTTTTTAGTCACAATTCTCCTAGTTGTTTTACACCACAACCTATACCTCTACACTCCTTCTCTATAGCCTAATAAAATATGCTTGCTTTCTCCAGGCTTTAAATTATCATATCTCTCATCTTCTACATAAGCTGAACGACCAAACACTTTAAGGAATGAATAATCAACAGGCTCTCTTTTCCATATCTCTTTCGGGAACTTCGTACCTATGGCAATTGAAGGTGTATGGTTGATGAGAAATAGTGCCATAGATGTCACCTCTGTCCAAAATCCCTCTTTTAGACCAGCAGTCGTTCTCAAGCTCATAGCTCTCTCCATTAATATCCGACACATGGTTTTCGCCACATCATTACAATGTGACTCAACAGAAATAGAAAAATCTCTAATTATATGCTCAGACGCACAATAGTTAGTGAATTCTTGCGACGTAAATTCACTACTATTTCCAACTTTGAGAACCTTCAAATGCTTTCCCGACTGCTTCTCTACCAAGGTCTTCCACTTACAAAATTGGAAAAATATTTCATCTTTGGCCTTTAAGAAATAGCCTCAAACCATACGTGAGAAATCATCCACAAATAAGACGAAGTAATTGGCTACACCAAAAGATGCAATTGAGGTGGATCCCCGCACATAAGAATGAACATACTCTAGAAATTCTATAGCTCTAGGTCTTTCAACATCAAATATGACATGCTTCTTCTTTCCAAAAGAATAATCTCCACAAGAGCTAGGCTTCGACTGACAAACACCATCAATCAACCCACGCTTCTTTAGTACTTAAAGACTCTCCTTATCAACATGACATAAACGAAGATGCCATAACTGAGTAGAATCTTGTATACTACAATCAATAAAAACTACTGACTCATCCAAGACCGTCTCTCCATGAAGCACATAAATATCATTAACTCGCACCCCTTTCATCACTGTCTAGGAACCCTTCGTCGCTCTTTAATTTTCTCCATCTATTATAATCCTCATACCAAGTCAACTCAAAACTCCAACTGATAACAAACTTCTACGCATCATGGGAATATGTACAACATCCGTGATAGTCCTAACAACACCATCATGCATTCTAAACCTCACACTTTCAACACTCACAACATAACAAGATGTGTCATTCCCCATATGAACTGCTCCGCCATCAATTTTCTTGTAACTGACAAAATGGCTCCTATTTGGCATCATATGAAAAGTGGCTTCAGAATCAATCACCCAACTATTATGCTCTAAAGGTGAAACACTGGCTATAAGTAATGATGTATTACTATCACTTCTATTCGCGTCTGATCTAACTGCTGGCAAAAGTGAAGCTTTCTCCTTCTTCGCTCTTTTCTTTCTAAGAGCTGGACAATCCTTATGAATGCCCTTTCATCTTACAATAATAACAAGCACCCCTTCTAGGATCCATGAAATGGGACCTATGCATATATTTTTTCTACCTCCAAGGTGCTTCTGACTTTTATCTCTTCTTCTAAATGAATAAAGTTGTTGGTGAAGAATACCGTCACTAGTCTTCATCTTCCATGTCCCAAAAACTCTTTTTCTAACAAATTTAATGATGCCATAATTTTTCATACTACTACTAAAAGAATTTGTCATTGATAACTAATCTAGAACAAGACAGCTAGATCTGGTACCAATCTGTTGTGCGGAAATTTCAATTAATTTGCACTAACTCCAAAACTGCAGCGGAATGCTAAAGCGCAGAAACAATCAAGAGAAGGATCTAGCTTGTCAACTAATTATCAACCACAAATTCAATGAAAAATAATCACCAAACAAAGATAAATAGAAGAGCATAAAACACAAAGATTTAACGTGGTTCGACTAGATTGTCTACGTCCACGGATCCAACAACTATTCTTTATTTCACCGAAGAAAGACAGTACAAAAGAGATATATTACAAAATTATAGGTAGTAGTGGGTAGATTAACCTGTAATTACAAATTGAATAATTAATTTATCCAAAGACTTGTTTACGCTCAAAAACGCTAGTTGATTGACTGTAGAAATTAATGTTTACTGGAGAAGAGGATAATGATGGATGTTTTCTTACACTCTCATACATATGAAGATGAAATTCCTTCATTTAAACAGACTTTATAATGAAGGGTTGCTTGGAGATTAAGAAAATTAATTTCCTGATTACCCAAATATTTTTACAAATTGCATGATTTGATTTTAGTATAAATAGATGACATAATCCTGGTTTCCATATCTTTCCTTTGATTGACTGATTCTCCATGCTTAATCATTTATTTCTTCATATAAAAAATGCATTGACTAATTAATTAGTTTCCTTTCAAAATATTCTCTCATATCTTTGCATATGCAAACCAAATTTATTGATTGCATGAATCAATTAATTATTTTCTTTTCTTCTTTGGAAAATATTTAAATCACATAAATTCGACATAATTAACCCATTGAATATTTTCGATGAGTCTATTTATAATTGTTTCAAATAAGTACCGGTACCTAACCCTTTGTTGTCTCCAATGGTCTAATTGATCATCCATCGTATGGAGAACGTTACGAACACTAATTTCAACTGATGTAACAATATTCTATTCTCAATCAAGAACATTTAAGCATAAGTATTTATTTAACACGATTCAATACTCATGGATACGAAATCATTCGTAACTACAATGGATTGAATACTTTTTCGTAGAATTTTCTACTTGTAAATATGTTTAATGCATTCTAAAGCACGCAATTAACTTCAAATCATATTTGGATGTGTGGTGACTTGTTCTGTGCGACTTTTTAGTGAAGAAGGCACTCTTGGCGGTGCTCTGAAAGCATGTTTCTCATGGTAACTTTTTTACTTGTAGAATTAAAAAGGAAAAAAAAAAAGGTTATCCATATTGTTTCCCCATAAGCATGATAAAGTTTAAGCTTACTGGGTCTAAAATAAGATATTGATGGGCCTAAATAATCGTAATTATAAGACTGGTTATTTTTCAACATCATGTGGATTATTTGAGGTCGTTTGGGTCATTTAATTTACAGATAACAACTTCTTAACAATAAGCCTTTTCATTTCACAATTTTATCAAAAATCAGTCAGAAAATCCTTCATAAACAACATCAGTTTGTTTATTCCACTCATAGACCAACAATCACACAACTTTACATCTTGAACACATCAACAATGTAACATATATGTACACATAAGATAAGATAGGAAGACACTTACCATTATACATCCGAACTCTCATCATACACATCAAAATCAGGCTCAGTCGGCTTCCTAAGCAAACTCTGCTCCAATCCCAACCCTTTATTCCCACTCCTCCTCACACTCTCAACCGACCTCCTCCTCTGCCAATGCCTTCTCCAAGCCGCCTGTATAAGACAAGCGGCCCATGTCCTCCAATGCTGGGAATAAAACCTGAACTTATGCCTGATCCTCTTACTATGCAGCCTCCTAAACTGTGCAGCCACAAACACCAAATCATCTGCTACAAGTAAGAACGCTTCCACTTCAGACACGGCCCTGACCGTGCGCGTGGACAGCGGATGGGCTGACGAGTTGCAGGCCCGTGGATCCAACGCCCATGTCAGAAGCTCTTCACCGCAGAAGTCTCCTGGGCCGATTGTGCATGTGTTGAAAAAGTCCGTGCGGCCCCCGTTTGTGGTGTTGGACTCCAGGTGGCCCCGGATTATGAAGATCATTTCAGTTACCGGGTCAAGTTCACGGACTACGTGGGTTTCGGGTGTGTAGAGAGTTGGTTGGAGTCGCTCGCATATTGCGTCTAGCATTCGTTCGTCCATCTGGTCGAACAGTGGCACCTTCGGAAAAAATTAAGAGAAACTTATTATGGATTATGATCATCTGCTCTAGTTGAAAAACCTAAGTTTAGCCATAAAAATATTTCGAAGCTTCACTTGAAGCATAGAATGCTATGCTTCAGTAGTCCTTGTCATGTGTTCTATTTAGTTTATTTTGAATCTCATTGCAAAATTTTGTGGTTTTTATGTGAATAATAATAAGAAAAACAACAACAATATACACACACATGTGTACGTCTTCTAGGATAGCACTTTTCATAAATTTTTGTCAAACTCCAAACCCGACGCATGTTAACATTAATTAACCGTGCTCAAAAAATTTGCACAGGATCTGAATAATTTTACCAATTTAAATGAATAGAAAATGTGAATGGTAGAAAATGATGCTTAGAAAATAAAAATCAAACTAACCAATGCATTGGATTTGAGAAAATTTATCAATTTTCATGCAATTACACAATTTTCTATGAGTTAATGTGTGTCAAGTATGCACCCGTTAAAATTACCCTTCAAATTTGGAGTACATGTGATAAATAAAAATTTATTTGGGTATATAATAGTGAATACTAATATCAAAGGGAATTTTCACTTAAACGAACTCCTCAATCCAAAATGATAAGTTTTTAGGATAGCACATCAAAATAACTAATTTCAAAGATAAAATAAATTATCATTTTACTGTTAATCGATAAAAGAGAATGGTAAATTTTAGCTATAGGAAAAACATAATTTCTTTTATCATTTTCCTGCTAAATAATACATTTTTTATCTTTTGTAATCTAATTATTCGAGTGCTATGCTTATAATCTCGTATTAACAAGTCATTCAGCCTAATTTCCAACATATTAAAATACCTTAATTTTTGCTATAAAAAAACCAATAACTACTTTCTAACATAGTATAATGCTTATTTTGCTATAAAATAGTCAATAACTACTACTGGATAGCAAGTGCTTACCTAATCTCCATGGTATCATGTAAGTCAAAACATAAAAATAAAGTCACCTCATTTGTCAACATTTTGATTGTTATGGCGAGTCTGATAAAGTTTGTGGCCAACATATAAGAAAACATTCGGGTTTAATGTTTAATTTGATATACTACTCTGCTATGATTGGGTATTAGCTAGTTTCACTAAGAGACATAAAATTGATACTAGAATGGTTCCATGGCAGTTCTTATTAAAGTCGGTGTTGCTCTGACAACTGTTGTTGCGGTATCTTTTCCTGATTTATTTTATTTTTATTTTATTTTTTGCTTCGACCAAAGCATTCAAAAAAAAAATCTTGATGGGAACCTGTATTAGATATATAAAATTTCATATGTTGATAGGTATAACTTTATCATTCACTATGTTATTATTGTAACACTGAGAGATGCAGTTTGAATCAAGATTTGAACGCAAAAATTCAAAAGAAGAAGAGGGGAAAATAGAAAAAAGGGAATACTCACTCTGCGAACAAGGTCTAGGCAGAGATGACGTTTAATATCTCTACGAAGATCCAAAGGAAGTCCTCTAAGCAAGGCCTCTTCGTCCACGCCTTGTGTTGCTACCCACTTGTACTGATCATACCTTCTAATACATTGCTTTAGCTCTAATGGAAGCTGTCTGTGACTCATCCATCTCTCTGTGTCGGTTCTCTTGGTTCTCCATTCTTCTAATCTTGCAGCAGTTGATTGTAAATATGACTGTCGTATTTATTCAACAGGTTTAGTTAGCGTTATGAATGTTATAAATAATGCCTAATTGATTTGCATCGTTATTAATACAGGAACTTACTTGCATGTTTCCAATGAGTAGTCCAAACAGAACCAACCCAAGAATTGCTAGGACAATCGCGAACAAGTTTTCACCAACGTACGTGCTGGTTTCAAAATCCTGTCCCAGAGAGCTGCAAAATTTTATTTCATTAGCATACAGCATACGGGTTTCAAAATTCAAAAAATTCGGTGAGGTATGTAATATGGACCATTACCTCAAGTTCTTAAGTCCCCACCAAAAACAATAGAAATACTTCTGGAAGAATGGTGAGGAAGTGATGCTGTTGCTGACTGCATCAGCATAGATGCCAAAATGATATATTTTGGAATCTGGATTGCATATGCCAGTTATATTGCTTGACTTGAACCATTCATTTCTGAAATGGTCTATGCTTTTGCAATCGAAAAATTCATAGTTGCATTGAGGTTCGAGAAAGCATGCTTCTCTCCAACATGAATCTTGGCGTTCAATAGCTAGGAGATACCAGGAAGCCCCAACAACCTGTAAATGATTCCAGATAATAATAATGCATATTCTTTTGAATTTTTGTGAAAAAGTTACTGAATGCTTACATGACTAACTAACATGTAGAGAACAAGATTATATGCTGCTCCTGCCCATGCAGTTTCCATCATAACTCCACTTGTTTTCACAATCTCCGAAGAAAGAGTAAATATCAAAAACAATCTTGGAAGATATTGAAGAATAATGCAAAATCTCAGCACGTTTTTCGTGTTTCTTGTTAGAGAACCGTCCAAATTCGGTATCACAAACCATATCATAAACTGCAACCATCAAAGTAAAAAATCTTAATACAATTTCATCGTACATTTTCAAGTTTCAAAAAAAAAAAGTTCATAAGAGCACCTGAGAAATTGGCAATGAAGCAATGAGATCAAGCGAAAATCCTCTAGACAAATATCGACTAGCGATTTTAGAAGGATCAATAACAAGTTCACCACGTCCAAAAACTCTAGAAGATGGGGCGACATAAGCAGTTCTGAACCTAAAAACAATCTGAACAACATAGAAAACATCTGCAAGAGTTCGGACTAGAGTAAGTCCTAATTCTAAAGGACGACTAATTTCTATACATTTTGTTTCTTCTCTTGTTCCAGGCAAATAAAAGAACAAGGGATCGACAAATAATGATACAATACACGCAACCAAAAAAATTCTATTCCATCTGTGAATTATAGGGCCACGGGGATCGAATATTTTCTTCTTCTTCTCAACCCTTTCTGAAGCGTAATCTTCTGACAGAACACGAGACAGTACTTTTGCCTTGAATGACCTGCAAGGCTTTTCTGATACAAGTTCTGTTTCATTTTGAAACCTGAAAAAAAAAAACACAATATAACTTCAGATAAATAAAAGTGGTGAGGTGAAAATATAGTTAATTATAATACTCTAAGCTGAAAACTACCTGACAGATCTTGAACTAGAGAAGGCCATGGATTATTCTTTTAATTGAATCAATGGTTATAATCCATGAAAATGTGAAGAAGACTTTTGAAAATTTAATGCAAGGATCTTGTGAAATATACATGTGATTAGCACTAAAGAACACAAACTCATTGGACACTTAAGGTTTATATTGTCTAGTAATATATTGTTTGGATTTTGACTATTATGAGTGTTGTGAGAGAAACCATAATGAAATTAAATAGGCATAATATAATATATATTCAACTTTTTTTTTTTTTTTTGGTTTCGGACAAACTTGCAGTTGTAGTATCGGGTACTGCTTTAAATTTTACCCCAAAATTTGTAATATGTAAGACTCCACATCCTACAACAAATAAATTTCATTCTTTTATTGGTTGCAAAGAGAGTTAGTACTTTCCACTTGGCATAACCGCTTTGGTCTTTTTTCGCTTAAAACAAATTAGTTTAAGAAAGGCTGTTTATGGGAACTTTTTTTGTATAAAAGCAAAATCCACAATTTGTGTGCTTTATTTTTTTAACTCGTGTAAGCCAAGACGGACTAGCAAAATCCTGAAAATGCATAATCATAGAACATGTACTGCAGATAATTAGCAAAGAAACTAATAATTTCACTTCCATATCCATGCTTCAAATATGGCATCTTCCATTTTAATACTTTCAACAGACGGCCATTCTTTAATAATTAACGTCCTCTACTAGTATTGAATGAAGCATATGATAATTGGATAAATTTGATTCTTAATATTCGGACTTTTATATAATAATTAACTGAATAAAAATATGTGCATTAAGCTAAATATAATGTAAATATTAATTTTTCAAATTGCTGTTAAGATGAATTTTCAGTCACAATTTGATGCATATTTTAATCATAACATTTGTGAAAGGTTTTGCTTACTCCAAAGAATCTATGTGCTGAAGTGTTAGTGGCTTAGTGCAGTCACAAGAAAATAACACTTGTTATTGTTACATTAATAGGGATGAATTTATTATAATAGATTTATTTTTGAATCCTTGGGCGTAGACTTGATCGAATATATTTTAGCTTGCATGTTAAAATGAGGTTGATTCAGTTGTGTCACTAGCAACAACTGCAATTAACCACTGATATGCTGAGCTACTTTTTCAGATTTAATGTTGCATTCGACTAGGACACATAAAATGAGAGAAAAACGCTAAACCCGAAGTAATTTAATTAATAATAATAAAATATGTTTTGTGTATATATTACAGTAAGTAGCTGATTTAAATGCCTGTTAATGGAGGATATATTTATGTGCATAAGATCCAGAGTATCTAGTTACTATTTACTAATACAAGAGAAATAGAATAGTATGGTATTTTATAATAAAAAATCAAACTGATTGGATCGCCCAAATCAATTCAATGTAGCAATAATATATTTCTTAAAATTATATATATTGTGTTAGATGTCCTACTAATTTATTCCCACACTTCCCTCTTTGTTTTAATTAGAGACTTCAGGCCATGCTCTGTGCCAACCTGTCAGTAGTACTCCTTATCACTAATCTCATTGTATCTTGCACTCTCAACTACTTATATTTACTCCAACTGCAACTATGTTGTAATTATAAAGTATACAACTCATACCACTTGAATATAAGTGGAGTGACCTTAACTCTAAGGGTCTATGATTTGGGATTTGTGCTGAGATAAAATCCTAGGTAAGAAGTGGAAAAAAAAAACATATTACCCACACCTTTCAAGGCTAATAGTTCATTTGATGTGTACGTACCTTGCTCCTGGCTAGTATGCAGACAACAAAAACATATTTTACCATATAGTTAGTTGTTTACTCGAAAGTTTAATATCATCGAAACATGTCATAACGTACGTTGGACATCATTTGCCGTTGACCTAGCATTATAATAACTTTTAGATTAATAAAGATTCCATTCTATTGACAACAAAATGTAATCTAATTGTAATCACATGATTATGTTATTGATACAATCAAGCATGATTATATTATATTATATTATAATACACACACATCACGAAGATCGTTCAATGACATCCCAAACAGTGCAGCATCTCAGTTGCCCTCTGATTTCCATCCGAAGTTTTTATTTAAATAATGTTTATTTCTCTTTTTTCACTCGCTTCATTCTTTAAATGGAAATTTGAGATGAAAATCGAATGGAAATTGGGGTGCTTCATTGGTTGAGGGTATCATTGAATGCTCCTATTATATTAAACCGGTTAATGGGAAGCTAGATACACCGTACTAGCTATGTACTCATTAATAACAACTTGATTGAATATTTAGTATTATTAATAAAATAATAAGATATAATAATGTAAATTGAATTACTTTAAGGAAGAGCGTATTGACCTACTAAAGTAATTAGAACTGTAGGTTTTGTGAGTTAATAACATTACTGGCACTAACATAAACAAGATGGGATACCGGTCATTGTTTGTATTTGTATACTTATATTTGTTCCAACTCGATACGATTTATAAATTATCTTTGTAGGTTGTCTCTTTCTTTCCATATACACGTGCATGCATCTTATTTATGTCCTAAAATCCCCCTTTGTCTTTTATGTAAAAAAAGTTTGTGGATATGTTATGTTCATTAGTGAGATCGTTTATACAAAGTTTGAATCCGTTTTAAAAAAATTTAACTTCTTCTTGCAAGTCAATATGGACCATTATGCAGATGAGCTTAATAATGAACATGACACATGTAAGAAAAATCAGTTTTAATCCGTAAACCTTTTACAGAAAATGACAAGGTAGATTTTGAAGATAAATAAAAGAAGATACATACCCTCCCTCCAAAAACACCAAAACACATACACTTGTGTGTACATGCACACGTGCACGTGCATACATGGATACATAATACACATACATGCATGCGTGTGTGCGCATGCACAAATATATAGCAGGAGTGAGCTATATCTCCTTTGTCTTAAGCTCTTTCATAGCTCCTCCATTAATTGGATTTAATGAAAGAGTGTATGGATTTGGTGATGACGGAAGAGAGGAAAAAGTGAAAGTATGAGACAGCTTTGAAATTTTCAACTTAAATATGTCCGCTCATCCACTAAATCAATGGTTAATATGAAGAACCTTGAGGTAGAGGGCAGTCATTTTGCATTTTCTTTTACCAATGTAATTGATTTGCCCTTCCTTTCGGTTCGAACTAAATGCTGATTCAATCCGTGTTAACGACCCTTCCCCTCTTCACGTCATAGAAAAAGAGACCTTCGCACAATGGAGGAATCAAAATCCAAAGAATAAAAATCAAAAATCAAAATCTCCTTCATCAACTATTAATTAACCATTGCATCATTTGGATTGGAAGAAAAGAACCACCACATACCAGCAAACCGTACAAGACAATACACATCATGCTAAGCAGTAACATATTACATACATAATGCTTGAGATTTCCAAACCGTTGTCTGTTTCTGTGTGTGTTTATATTTTTTTGTAGTTTTAAGATCTTACACATGATAGAATAGATGTTAATTGTTAACTTCAGATTCTGTATATATTTATATGACATTCTTAAGGTTGTATACAAGATTTGAGTTCCTATGAGTAAATTCTCATAAAAAATTCAACTCTAATTTTTCGCAATAATCCTATATAGATTTGGCATTATCTTGGTATATTAGAATTTTCATACACCAATGAGAAGATAAAGCGTTGATACTTATATGTTGTTATGTGTCACTGCTAAACATGTCACTTGGCCAGAGTTTTTGTAAATTGAACACTTGTAAACCGGAAGCATATATTTTCTCAGGGGGGTTTGAATATAAAACAATCAGTTGTGCAACTTGTGTAGAACTTTATCCACAGATTAGTGTTTAGTTCACCACACTGTTTGCCTGTAAAAAATCAATTATTGAGCAATATTAAACAATTCTAGCTACAGAACAACTTCTACTAGAGATAAGACATGCATTGAAATAGAACTTGGAACGGCGATGAAAATTACGGCTTAAGAAAAATCAAATCATCATTTCCTAGATGCCTCTAGCTCCTAATTGAATTTCACTAACCAGCACTAGTTTTTTGCAGCACCCTACAACACTCATTTCCATCTTCTATCAGATGTCCAGCTAGACATTTGTCAGCCAACTTTGCAACCTTGTGGTCAGATCTCAGGAACACCAAAAAAAAAAATAAAAAAATGTTAATAGAGTACAGAAATAAAGATATGATGATAAAAGTCCATTGAAAGCAGTCTTACCAGCAGCCAGTGTTCATCATTTGATGGTGGATACCCAAGGTTTTGTACATTACATTATAGAACTTGGATATAACAAAGGATGATGAAACAATGAAACTGTGGTAGAAGACAGAAAATTGTTTGTGTTATACCAATTATGGATTCTGAGTTACAGGTTCGGTTTGCAGAAAGTCTTTCTGGCCTGTGGACACAAGCAACAACAAAATCAGTCGACTCGTTATTAACTATGTGACTGGTGTCCGGTAAAGGAACATTTAAACCTTCTGTATGAAATAAAGAAGTGTAACCATTTGAACTTGTATCGGTGATTGGTTATCATTTATTCAAGAGGGGTGGATGAATCCGGTTTATCAGTGTACCACTACACAAAGCAAGGAGTCAAACCCACTAACTACTTCAGAAGGTAAGCTCGGCTAGTAATCAAGTATGTTACTCGTTGTGATACTAGCAATCATGACTGACCAAATCTCACAACAAAGACAGTATTTGGCTTACCAAGTATAAACTTAGTGAGACCTTCATAAACCTTACCAAATTTGTATCCTCCAATTTAAAACCTGATGGTAGAGAGACCAGTCACAATCCACAACTCACTCAGCGTAGCACAACTAACTCAACATGACAAGTGAAGACCAAATCATCATAAACCTTTTACAAAGCATGACAGCCCTGTTGTGATGAAGCTGTACCTGAGGACGACTTGAAAGTACCATAACAGTCCAAGATTTTGTTACAATGCAATTTTATCAGATGGAGGAAACTGGAATATATACTGTTGAATTGTACTCACAAATAACGCGCCAACTGATTACTTTTAATACTTCAAGAGTGCGTTTAATAATAGCTTGATTACACATACACAAGTTAGTTAGAAATGAAGATTGGCAAGTTGAGGTTGATGGTGTCTCTCAATAATAGTTTGATTAAAGGTTGATCAGAGGTTGGATAGATTGTAAAATTAAAAGGCAACATTTTATAGTAAAAAAACGGCTTTCAATCGTTTTGGGTCAAACCGCTGACCAGAATGATACATCCGGCGTAACTCTTTTACATTGAACGTGTTTTCACTTGCCTCTAATCACTCAACTTTTGAATGTTAGAGAAAACAAATTTAGCGTCAAATACCTCCGATTAAGCATCTAATCAAGTGGATTTCAACGATCACAAATTTTAGTTTTTCAAGAGATAGCTGCGTTTCCTATAATTTTTCTATTATATTTATTTATTTGTATGATTTATTAACATCTGGTCGCATTGCCCATTCACTACGGTTACCAGAAGAATGCATCCTTTCACATTGTTTAGTTCATTACTTTCTCTCTCATAATTCATTCAGAGATCAAGTTGAACCATCAGATTGATGAAGAACATGTAATTCTAAACCTAAAACTGATTGATGTTGAAATGCATATTTGAGAATTTTAGTACATATCATGTCACTTCCAACAACTAAAAGGGTCTGTGCTTCAGTGTATAAACCCCGATAGAGGATGTGTGCACCTTAAAATGGCACATAGGAACCTTAGGATCATCTGTTGGAAACTCCAGTTAAAACTTAATATGTTAATTTAATAAAGTAAACATGGAGTCCACAGCAATAGAGGAGCTATGATTGGTTGTTAGGATTTTGTAACACCCCATACAAATTTATAATAAATAAATTAGATAAATTAATTAAGTAAGTTAAGGTTAAAAATGGAAATTTAATAAAAGTCGGAATTTTACCACGGAAGTTATGTCGTTGCGTTCCTGACGACTTTTTGATCAATTTCATGTATAATATGTTGAAAACGGAGCTCAAATGGAAAAGTTACGTAAGTTTAAAGTTTTCAGATTCAAGATAATTTAATTACAATTCAAATTCAAATAATTGAATAAGTCATAAATTTAAAAATTAACGGTAATTAGAGTTGTGAGTTACGTAATCGTAAAATTAACGTTAACATTAAAAAAGTAAATAAGGAATAAAATAAAATAAAAAAATAATAAAGCAACATTGCCAGAGAAGGATCACCAGTCAATCGCCAATATGGGATGGTCGACAGGTAGTACAGGGGCGACCGATCGGTCTCTGTATATGGCGGCTAGAGTTTTATGTATTTTGAACGTATCTGATTATATTATTTTAAACTAACTTAAATTTGATGGTTTCGGTGCATTCCAACACCTATAAATAAAAGCCTAGCCCTCTCACTTTTATTCACAGATTATTCTGAAAACCTAGCGAAGCTCTGTCAGTTCATCTTTGTCAAGATTCAAAAAACTTTTAAAGTTTCAAGTAAGAAATCATATATGTATTTTTATTGTTTATTTTCTAAACATATTCTCCTCCAAAGCTTTAATTTTCTAAACCTAATGTATATACACATCCCTTGTTATATATCAAACAAAAAAATTCAATAAAGTTCATTGAAGGCGTGTCAAATTCAAAAGAAGACAAAGCTAAGGATCCACTGTGAGTGGAAATCTTAGTCTTTCTATTTTAGTAAGAACAGATTTTCAAAAGAGACTGGTTTTAAAAGTATTGGCATAAATAGGCTACTCTGAAAACTATTTGCAATTGTAGGCTAGTTTTGATTAGCTCAGCAATGAGCTGGCTATTTTTTAAAAAAAAAAATACAGTGCGCATTTGTGAAAAGCGCCACTTATAATTTACACTGGTGCATCTGCCAAATGAGCCAGTGTAAATCACAGGTCCAAACTTGTACAACAACCTTCACCAAACAATCCAAATCCAAAAGCACATAATCCAAATCCAAATGCACAATCTTAAATAATAACAAACGTTTATCTACATAAAAGTCAACAAATAAAACTACCATTAAATAAATTCAAGCATAACATGATTAAAATTCGATTACATTCGAATTAAAGTAGAAGTTATAGTTCGATTATAAAAGCAAACTAACAGTAATCTAAAAATAGGAATACTCATGGCTGAGTTGGATCGTCTTGAGTAGGGAGATGAGAAGGTCCAACAGGTTGCGCTTGGTGTGTATCCTGCCTTCTTTTAGCCCTTCGCTCTCTAGTCCGCATAGCTTATTCGAAAGAGCTCGGCCGTATCAATCGATTTTTAAAAAGGAGTGTGTCAATAAGTTTCTTCAAATCAAGACACCGTGGTTGGACTTCTCGTTCGGGTACTCTACCACGTCCGATATCGTCCAACCATCTTCCTACAGTCTCTAGTACATCGACCTACAAGTTGTAGTTATTTATACAAAATTAGAAGCATAATTCAAGTGAACGAAACTAAAAACATCACGATAATGTGAAGATATACCATATCTCGCTCAAGCGGTGTATGCTCATTCGTGAGAAGTCCGATCTGCAACAATGAAGCTTCGAGCAATCGACCAATACCAAGTCATTTATCTCGAAATAGGAATGATAAAAAACTGTTGGTGCAAGATATGCTCATGTTTATCGTTCCACTGGACGATAGCAAACTCCAAATCTCGCTTTGGTTTGCATGGATCGGGTATGTGTTGATGAAGATCAAACTGTCGCATCATTCGATCAGGATTATACATCTCTACATCTCGCATGCATATGATAGGTGTCTTACAAAGCCAACTATGCATCCCACTTAGACATATCTATGGAAGATCGACTAGCACATCATGTGTGTACGGGTTCCATAAAACAGCTTCATCTGTTAACATGTCGAGCTGGTCACGATAGTAAATGGCCACCTGCTTTGGAGACTTAACCCACTTGAATCAAACCACCTATATAAATAGTTATACAATTATATTTTTATTAGTACAAAAATACACACATGTAAATGTAGTTGGAAATTAACTACCTTACACTATAAGGCAACGTCCCGTCGATCTACATGGATGAAGTCACGTTAGGACGACTAATAGAAAGATGTGGCAATGCCCAAAGCTGTAAAATCAATCAAAAATTTGAATACATTAGTATTAGATATTATACATGAGTGTATAACAAATATACGTATTCATATTATACCTATAAAAGCGAGAGACAACCAGCTATCGATTTGGATTTCATGAGTGCAACGTTTGTTAACTCATTGTATATTGTTGCCAATATAGCACTGCCCCAAGAATATCGTGCACACTCATCCAAATTTCACAAAAACAATAACCAAAAAAGGTTTAGTCATCCTTTAGAATGATCGGAAAATAGACAACAAACTATCAAATGTAGAATAATAGCTCTCGCATGATATTCAATTTCTACATCTGAAGCATCCAATGATGGCTCATCTGCAAATATATCGCAAAGCCATGTCAACTTAACCGTTGCACCTCTTATCTCACTTCGAGGTGGAACCACACCTAAACACTCTTGATAAATATCTTCGTAATTACTTAGTTGTCTAATAGCAACATGATTTCCTTCTTGTGTAACATCTAGAAGACAACTAACATCTACTAATGTGATGGTAATTTCACCAGTAGAAAAATGGAAGGTTGAAGTCTGGGATCTCCATATATCTACCAATGAAGTAACTAGCGCGTGATCTATTTTGAAAAAGCCAATCTAGATATTTCCCTGAATCCCGCTCTTTGTAATGCAACTTGAACTCTTGGAGTATTGGACTTGATGAATTTTAATTTGCTTGAATGATCTGACACTCAAGTGGCTCATCACTCTACACTTTAAAATTGAACAAAAGGAAAAAAGTGGAATTAGTAACCAAATAATTTTTTTTAATGTAAGCACATATGTTTAAAAAAAGTACCTGCATCAAGTTCTATTATTGCTTCGGTGCTCACTTTTAAGATACAAAACACTTGCATTCACGGGACCGTGTACCAACTCTATAAGAAAAAAATTGTTCAAGTGTGAATATCATGCAATTGAATACAAATTTTGACAATTAAACTGCATGAGACTTGAACAAGTATTTTTGAGACTTGAATAAGTATTTAGAATTTTTGAAAAATATTAAAATTTTGTTACAAGTATTTTTGAGATTTGAACAATAACTTCAATCTTTGTAACAAACTAAATTCCAATGAAGATTATACTTGAACATACTAAATATGGTCAATGAACAAACTAAATTTGAATAATTTTTGAGACTTTAATTCAATTCAACTCTATGTACAAGATAAATTCATATATTTGAACAAATTACTTGTAACAAATGTGTATACTTCTAATTTGAACAAAATTATTGTAACAAATACCATATTTTGAATAAACAAAATTCCAATATACAAACTAAATTCCAGTGAAGGTTATACCTCTATCTTGAGAAGATGATGATGATCCTTCCATTTTCTAGCAGATTTGACGAAGAAATAATTGCAATTGATGTTGTGGTTGTGGATTTAGAAATTTAGGGTTGTAGGGATTTGAATGAAAGGATGAAATAGAATGAGGTGAGGAAATAAGGCTATCTGGCTTTATATATATACAGCATGGGCCGCATGTCAGAAGTGCGCCTTCACATATTAACAAAGGCGCACTTGCCAAATGCGCCTTGTTCATTAAGCCATCAAACGGAGAGCTGTTAGTATACTAGGCGCACTTATGAAATGATCCTTCACAATTTTACATTGTCGCACCTACCAAATGCACCTCGACAATTTTGGCACCAAACAGAGACCTGCCGCTACTACTTTCTACTACTTGAGATAATTCAAGATAAACAAACAAAATATCTTGGCACAAGAAGCTAACATACAAATACGTTCAAATCATCCAAACGAGATATGCCACAAGAAGCTAACATACAACTTACAAATTCAAGAAAACATCCAAACGAAATATTAAATACAAAATACGTTGAAATCATTCACTTATGATACACACATACAAATGACACATTACTTCGACCCAAGAAGCTAACATAAATAAAATGTAAATTATTTTGACCGTCAAGTTGATCTTTTATGCCTTTTTTGACCATATTTGCTACAAGTATTTTGTTTACTTTCTTCCATTTTATCCATCATGTCTTTGATTTTTGTCGACCGTGGACATCCCGTCTTTCTTTTTGTAGGTGGTTGCAATATGATCAGACCGTGATTTGCATCCCAATATCGACCATCTGGAATAGGATGAAAACTTGGAGCGTAACTTACTTTATAATTTTTGATTGAAAATCACATTGAAGAAAAATCGTAGTACGATCTATTCACTCCTCCAACAGTTCGAGCACAAGCGGCCATCACGTGCAACATGGTAATTTTTGCAATAAAGTTATGTTGAAAATGCAACTACATATATTATCTTATAGTGTCATTGTAAATGCTCTTTCAAATTGATCATTCACTTGTCATTCAGTTTGATGGTGTTCTTCTGGCCAATTATCTAATGCTCTTGGAATACCTTTCATTCGATCGGATATGAAAGTAAACATCTATTGCGAACACTATGTATGTAGTGCTACATACATTTAAGAAACCAATCTCAATTGTGTTTTGATTCAGATTCTTTGATTGCATATGGTAATGGAAATACACCATCATTTGTATCTACTCCAGTCGCGACTAACAACGTACCTTGATATTTGCCGTATAGATGAGTGTCATCAATGCAAATCAACGGTCGATAATGTGCAAAACCCTCAATAGATGCATCAAATGCCCAAAATGCACTCTTAAAAAGAATTTTATCATTGGTGATTCTTTCGATATCAACTTTAAAAACTGTTCTCGGATTATGTTTTTTAATAGTAGCTAAATATTGTGGTAACTCAGCATATGATGTTTCCCAATCTGTAAAAACTCTCTCAAGTGCTTTACGCAATGCTATATACGCCTTGACGTAGTTGATTTTGATAAAAAAAAAGTTTTCGACATTAGAACTTGAATAAAAAAAGAAGTGGTATTAAAATCCAATTTCACAAAAGGAAGTAGCAATAAATTTTCCTGTAGCTTGTTTATGATTTGAATCAATAATCGGATTAACACAAGTATGATTGTCATCATATTTTCTAATTTCCGACCACCCATCATTGATTTTTTAGGGACAGTTGCTTGTATTCTCCAATGGCAATTTTTATCAACGTTATAAATCGCAGTGTATTCTGTTTTGTGGGATTTTATGGGTTTAAAAGAAACAGAATTCTTGATGAACCACTCACTTAACTGCTGAATAAGTATTTCCTTTGTTTGAAATTGAATTCCCACTTGAAAACCAGAATCAACACATTCTGAGGTAAATACGTCTCTAATAGGAGTAACATTTTCTATCAATTATGCCACTATAATTTTCACACTACATAAATCATTTGTCAAAGGCATCTCAAATTCCATATGTTCATCGTTACCATCATCTTCTTCTTCCACCAAAGATGCTTCATTATTTTCATTTTCTTTCTCATGATCAATTTCAAACTCTACAGCTTCATTATTAACTTCCATATTATCCATCCATGACATATCATTATCCATTGAAGCAATTTGCATGCTATCTATATGCGGTGAACTGCAGCTTCCATCATCATTGTTAACCTCTCTAGCATTTGAAGGTATGGAGTGTAAAAATTGATCATTTGCCGGTTTAGAGCTTGAACCACCTGGATGCACCATAAATCTGTGAGAAAAAAGTATGAGATCAAAACACTATAAATTTCAACTGCTCAAATGTACATAGCTTAACAAATTACTTACTTTGTATTCACACAAGTAGGAAATACTGGACTTGGATTGCTCTGATAAGGTAACTCGGAATAGTACCAAGAATTTGAGTAGAATATTGGTTTAAATTAGTAGTAATTGCCTCTTCAAAATGTATCAACTCCTCTTTTATTACAAATAATTCAATCACTTTCATATTAGCGGAAAACATAGCATCGACATCTTCATCATCATTTACGTCCATAGTAGAAGATCCAAAATCCGTTACCCACTTGTTTACTAGTTTTACATCATACTCTTGTGAATAAACTTTTGTAACCCTTTACACCGTTTCTTTTAGTTCATGATAGAAAAAAAAATTAACCTTTGAACCTTTTTGTTTACCACCAACATATACCGGTTCATTGTTTCCTTTCATAGTCAATTTTCCATCAAAGCATCAAATAATTGGGATGAAATCCGATATACTTCTAAAAAACCTAATCAATTTTAGAACAATCAAGTGCTAAACAAATACTAATGACATAATAAAGCATAAAAATGAGAGAGTAGATATGTGAAAAGTAGAATATAAAAATACCTAAAATTGAGCTAAGGTTTGAGTTTAAACTAGATTTATAACTTCAAATTGATGTCAAATAGGTGATATAAGTAATCCGGCTGGTAATCCTTGTATATTTTGAGATTTTGAGGCGATTTTGATGAATTTTTAGGTGAATGGAAGAAAGTTACGAAATTGGGTTTTTTAGCTCGAATATGTTGTAAGAGAAATGACTGACTACTGCTTGCATTTTGTGTTAGGTTGAAAAATTTACACTGGCCTATTCGGAAGATGCGCCAGTGTAAATTATAAGGGGCGCATTTTACAAATGCATCCGTATTATTTTTTTTTAAAATGGCCAGCTCATTACTGAGTTAGCTAAAACTAGCCTATAATTGCAAATAGTTTTTAGAGTAGCCTATTTACGCCAAAACTTTCAAAAACCGGTCTCTTTTGAAAATTTGTTCTTTTAATAATTGATTAGTGTAGTTTGGATTTGAATTATGCAAGGCGGAGTTTGAATCAAAAACATCATATTAAAAATCCTTGGAATTCTTCCAAAACGAAATGTCAATTCTATGTTGGAATCTCAATTGTTTATATATTAAAATAATGAGAATTGTATATATTTGCAATTTTAGTATTTTTGCTTTCAATTCCACTTCTTTTTCTTTGTATTTGATTGAGGGTTTTGATTATGAAATGATGTGTAAGCTATAAATTCTTATTCATAGTCTGCACCGTTTATTTTCAAAATTGTAATAGAAATTCCTTTTGTCTTTTTTCATGAAAAAAAAGTTGAATAGAGCTTAAAAAGGATTGAAATTGTAAATTTATTGATTTATTCCATTGTTTTAATATAATAGGTTGAGTTGAATTTTATTTTGTATACAAATTTGTTGATTGGATTTACAGTATATTAATACTATGGAAATGAACTTATATAATTTTGAAGTTGACATTTAGACGTTAGTTTATGGCGTAAACTTCGCCCACTTAGAAAGTCCCAGGTATGTGCGCGCACACACACATTAGCCTAAATGACGTATAATTATAACATATTAATTGCATAGTTAATAGATTGTTAATTCTTATTAAACCCCGTTTAGGAAAGAAGTTAATAATAAAAACAAAATAAGAGTTTTCTCATAAGGTCTTAATATGAAAAGCGGTGAGATGTATAATAATATATGTGGAGAGTATTAGACATTATGACTAAGTTATAAGGATGCGAGGCTAGTCAAAAGCACACGGAAGTCTGCCCAACTAATCTAGCTATCAACGGTAAGACTTTGGAATTGATGCGAGACATCATCTATAATAGGTAACCACAGATGACGCGAGGCAAGTCCCAAACTCTATAGGCTAAATCTATCCAACTAATCTGACTACCAGTATATACGAATAGTCAGACTAATGTGAGACATCGCTATGGGGTACAGATCATAATACAAAGGACCTACTTCAACGATTGAAGATATGAAGTGGCTGTGTGAGGGCCCACCTCTTTCCTATGTAGAAGGTAGTAAATGGTCAGGGTTATGGGTTAGGCATGGTAGAAGATATCTCAAAAAAGGGTCCACTTTGATATGAAGTATTAAGTGGATGAAAAAATTACGTGCAACGTCAGCTAGATGGTTACTATAGAGGAGTTCGCCTTGGGGTAGGTATTAAAGGATGGAGACCTACCTTAAAAAATGTACTAAATGGTCAGAGTCTATTAAGTGATTTGAGTACTATCTCTTATGTGATGACCCGAAATTTGGGACAATATTTATTTAATAATCTTTGTTAATAAGTATTTAAATTGATTTAATAATCTTATTTTATAAATATTTAATTGGTAAATTCTATCTTTTCAAAAGCTAATATAAATATGTTTTCTAATTATAATATATATGTGTATATATATCGTGATTGGAAGATTTATTTTAAAATTCAATATAATAGTTTTGAAGGCTAATATTAAAATATTTTCTATTTATAATGTATATATATTTATATATATTATGATAGGAAAGCTTTGGTTTGAATTTAGTAAATAAAAATATGTTTTTAAATTCTAATATGTATTTTGTAATTTGGAAAGTTGATTGAATTTAATGTAAAACTTTTCAAAAGCTATTCAAAAGATAACCATATATTTTCAAAATACTTAAGGTAAATGTTTGTTTATTTTAAATATATTTTAGCTAAAGTTTAAAAAGAAGATTTAATTAGAGATTCATTTCTTTTGTCTTAAATATTCTTTCTTTTTTAAAATTTAACATGAGATAACATGGTTTGTAAATATATATATATATATATATAGTTTAAAAACATAAGTTATACGTATATAAATATAAAACATAAATTAATAAAATCATATTACATAAATACATATTAATAAAACATAAGTATAAATAATAAATATAAGTCTAAATTCATATTACATAAATATAATAGAATAAGAAATTTTTAAGCAAGGGTTTAGACATAATAAAACCTATATCTAACATTTGTAAGAAAATAAAATCATGCAATGACATTTGTATGAATTGTATTAACAAGTAGCAACTATTGTCTCTTTTTAAAATTAAGTTATAAGTAAATGTTTTAAAGAAAAAGCCTGGTTGTTCGGTAAAAGTTTTAAATTTTCTTCTTTTCTTCTTCCTAAACTGAAACAAAAAACCAAAGGATTAAAATCAAACATTTAACTTCAACCTGAACTATAATAACAACATCAATTTCAAGCTTCAATCTGTAATCAAGCTAGTATTCAGCTCAACAACAAGCTGTAAAGATCATCTTAACAATTCAGGCTCAAATTAAATCAACATCAGGTTCCAACAATCAAACAGCAAGATTTCAAAACCCAAAAATACAAACTACTCTCTGTTTATAAATTCCTAGTGAGTAAACCATTATTTTAAAAACAGTTTGAAATCTATGATTTGAACTTAGATGATTGTGATGAATTCTTTTAGAAGTATAGGTTGCAATATATGATTGAAGTTGGATGTATGTGTATTAATATGGTTTGTCTGTGCATGTATAAACCTATTTCTTTGCTGAATGTCAGATTTTAACCTTCCTTAATAAATTCCATTTCTCTGTATATAATCAAAATTTGGATAAGATCTTTGAAGAATAAACGATTGTATGAGTGTATTGTAAATTTTAAAAATAGTAACCAAAATTTAAATTCAGTGTATATTTCAAATTTTAAACATTTACAGAGATAAACAAATTCAAATCAAAAATCGATCATGTTAAATTGAAATTTTGATTATATGATCAGAATCGTATTGTAAAACGATGAATTTAGGAAGAAAAAACATGATTTCAGTGTAGTAATTGTTGAGATATTCGAGGTTGTCTAGAATCTGTATTTTTGCCCAATTTTGGCAATCGGCATGGAATTAGTCGATATGGTCGATGTCGAGGGAAGTCTGAAGATGGATGGTCTCTGGAAAAATAGTGGAAGGTTTAATCATTCGCCGTGGTGGCCAGGGGACGACAGGATAGGGTTTCGTCGCCTATTTGGGTGGTCTTTGTTTTCGAGGCTGTTGCATTATCGTTGGATCATCGTAGTCGATCGCGAGGCAGGGAATAGCAACGTGGTAATGTGATGCTGCTCTAGAAGAGGAGCCGGGGGTTCTAGTCAACGTGATCGACGGCGGCAGGGGATTTGTTGTTTGTGCTTCGTTCCAGGTTTTTCATTTGATCATCGAATTGCGTTTTGCTTTCGAATTTTGATTTCTGGGTTGTCGTGTTGACTGTCGAGGTCGAGGCTAGTTTGTTGAAGGCTGGAAAGAAGGTCAGAGGGATCTTGAGTCATCGTTCATGTGCACGGTGCACGTTGGTGTCTGATGGAGTTTGAGACTTTAGGGAAGAAGGATGGTATCTCGGGTCGTTCTCGATGCTGTTACGTGTTTGCCTCGAAGAAATTGAGGAAGTGGTAATCTCGTGGTCTGCTCGGGGAAATAGTGTAGCTTGCTCGGGTTTTTTTGGTATTTCGACTCGGGTTCATTTTGTTAAATAATCTGGTTTCAAAAAATTTAAAAGGAAAGTGTTCCATGTTTAAAAAGAAAGAACTCAAGTTTTTTTTCAAAAGTTTCAATGTTTAAAAGTAAAATAAAAATAAGTTTTTCAAGTTAAATATTATATAAAGTTCCATAACAAAGAGTTTAAAACAAGTTTAAGAGTTATTAAAATAATTTGTTTCCAAAAAGAAGAATGTTTAACCAAGTTTAAATATGTTTAAAAATTGAATAATTTTTAAAAAGGAGTTGTTAATTAAGTTTCAAAGAATAAGAATTTATTTAATTTATTAAATGAGTTTGAACAAGTTTTCCAAAGATTTTAAATGATAAAATTTAATGTTTAAATTATTTTGTTTAAAGTAAATTATATATATTTTTAACCATGTAATTGATCCTAAATGTTTTTCTAATGGTACAATTGGGTAATTAATATAAAGAATTTACCTTTAATCAAGGTTTAATTAATTAAGGATAATTAATTAGTGAAATGTATTTAGAAGTTAATCACTTAATGAGGTTAATAAAGGATAATTAATAGATGTTGATAATCAAAGAATAATTACTTAGTATACGTAATTAGTGAATAGTTAATGAATGTAACTAAGAATAGAATCATTAACTTGTGATAATTAATTAATTGATGATAATTAATTGGTTTAATTAATTAAGGATAGTTAATTACTTGATTAATTAAGCGTTAATTTATCTAAGTAATTAAAGGTAATTAATTAAAGAATAATTAAATTAATTGAAGTAATTAAAAAGAGATTAATTACTGAATGTAATTAATTAAATTAATGTGATTAATTTAAGTTAATTAACTAGTTTAATTAATAAATAAATTAAAGATAATCACTAGATGATTGATTAAGTAAAATTACATAATGTAATTAATAAAGTGTAATTACTTAGTGAAAGTAATTAATGAGTAATTACTGGATGCAATTAATTAAAGTGGAATTTCTTAATGGGAAGTAATTAAGGATTGATTACTTAGTTTAAATAAATTAAGGATTAATTAATATAAATTAATTAAGCAATTGATTAATAAATGAAAGTAATCAAAGGATGGTTTATTACTAAATGTGATTAATTAAAGATTACTTGTTAAAGGTAATTAATTTAAGGGTAATTAATTTAAGGGTAATTAATTAATGGAATAATTAGATAATCATTAATTTATATAATTAATAAGAGTAATTAAAGGTTAATTACTGTAAATGGTTAGGATAATTAATTTGTATAATTAATTAAAGGCTAATTACTTAATGTAATTAAAGAATAATTAATCAAGGATGATTAATTAAAATGGATAATTAAATTGTAATTAAGTTTTATTAATTGACAATTAAGGTTTATTAATTAATAATTAAAGGATGATTAATTTGTAATTAAAGATTAATTTATTGATTGGTAAGGTAATTAAGGAATGATTAATTAAATGATTGTAATTAATTAATGATTGATCAAGCAGGGAATTGGTGATTAATTCTTAAGTAATTAATTTAATTTAAGTTAATTAAATTAATTTTAATATGGATTAATAATTCTTGCTTGTGGATGATTGCTTGTGTAGAATGACTGGATTGATTGATATCTATTGAATGATATTGGATATATATGTGATAAATGTATGATATTTATCTGTGAATGAGGTTGTGTGAATTCAATGTTTTGAATTGAATTAAATTGTTTAAACCTTAAACAACTTGACCTTTAAGAAATGTTTGGATTTCGATGAGACCGGGATAGGATATCAAATTTGATTATCCGAAAAACACATCGACCCAACTTAAACGATAGGTCGTGAAATCTCAAGTGAAGGTTGAGATGGAGTTTCAAAGTGCAAGGGCTGTTGTCGTTAACTCTGAGGGTGATTCCAAAATGAGTGTAACGAGATAGTGCCTTCGGTTTCGTTCGTACTCGAAATGAACTTGTATGGATTGAATGCTTTCAGAACATCGTCAGGTGGACGATGAGTATTCTAAGAAAGATGTGTTATATAAAGGTAATCGTAGCCTCAAGCCTCATCAACCGGGAATGGCTAAAACAGGGGAGGTGCTGCAAGGCTAAGTGAGTCACGTTCAAGTAGGACGATATTTTCCCCTGTCTAGAGGTCCCTTTTTATTCGGCTTAGTGGGCAGTTGATTCGCGACAACTGTTGGGGTTGTCTTCTTCGGGACTATCCAGTAAGGGATGGTTCCGGCCTTGTGTTGCAGGGGATCGGATTTGCTTCAGTACAGCATGATAGGGGGTTCATGCTTTGTGTTTGGTGGCGAGCAGGAGACTCTTGCCCCTATATGTCCCTGAGAGGTAGTATAAGGCCCTGGGTTGGTTGCGAGTCGAGAGGCTGGCCGTAAAAGCAAACTCGAGGTACCACTGTATGCCACGGCGGAGAGTAGCCACTGTCGATGGTTGAAAAGCCTACGGTACCCCGGTAGCCCTGCCATTGTATCGAATCCAATCTCCAATAAGTGATTCGGTTTTGATTGTATAACCCACTTTGTGGCTAGTATGCTGGAATTTAATTAATGTAACAATTTTGGCTATTTTCTATTTTATTTGAAAACCCTAGACCCTATTATAACATAACCAGATTTCCTATCAAAGGTTTGGTTATCGTAAGGTAAAAACTTTTCCATGTTTATATGTGGGAAGTCTTACGAGATACCCTTTCAAAGGTTTTCAAAGTTAAACAACTTTAACCCGTTTATTCACACCAGACCCATGTCTGACCCGGAGTTTATTTTCTATTTTATTAAACTCTTGGGTACTCAAATTTTTACGAGTAGCCAACGGATTCAGTTAGCTTTGACATATGCTGGAAGAGATTTAGAGCAGGAGGCTTCAGCATGTAGATATATAATGGTTCCACTATGTCTGTATCTCAGTGATGTTTTGAGTTGTATGTTAGACAGGTGTTTATAACTATCTAATTTGTGATGTATAAGCTGTGTATCTCTGATGTATATGATACTATGTAATATCTTATGTGATGTAATATATTTTATTCCTTCCGCTATGCGATTCTGATATTGATTATTTCTTTCTTTTCTATCTTTTCTCTTTTCTATCCCTTTCTTTCTTAATAACGATACGTCTTTCTATGGAGTGAAAGACGGATCGTTACAGTTGGTATTAGAGCGCTAGGTTGAGTGAATACCTAGGCTTTGGAGTGGTTTCTATCTTTCTTGAGAGAGCGTAATTGTAATTATATATATATATATATATATATATATATATATATTATCTACTTGATCTGTTGGGTTACCTGTCTGGGTTTTCCAACATAAGTTCTAAAGGTAGACAGGGTAGTGGTGTGTGTAGCACAACTGCCACTAATGATAGAGGCCCTAGTGTTGAGGTTGGAAGAGTATCTGTCGATACTGTAGACCCAATACCGTCTCGAGTGAGCTTGGCAGCATGGTGAAAGGATTTCACCAATCTCTGAAGGAAACCTTTTAAAGGTTCAGAGTCCATCATTGAAGTGAAAGTTTGGTGGCGCTCGTGTGAGCGCATTTTCTAGAGTTTGGATCTGTTGGATGAGCAGAAGCTAGTGATGGTATCTTGGCAACTTCAGGAAGGAGTAGCTGCGTGGCGAGACGCAGTGACCAGAGATGTTTCCAAGGTGTTTTCTAGTGGAGCAAGTCTAAGGAAGTTTTGAGGAGCAGTTTGTACCTACCGCAGGGAAGACTCGGCTGCATAAGGATTTTCTGGATCTCAAGCAAGGGAGTTGTCTGCATTGGAGTATGAGACTAAGGTCAATGAGTTGTCTCGCTTCGGACATGGTCTCATTGTCACCCCCTTAAGGAGAATGAGATGTTGTGCTTGGTTTGAGGTCGAGTTTCTTGTGAAGATGTCTGCCATCTTGAAGGCTCTTTGTGAAGTTGGTTGTTGGCTATGAGGATTGAAGAGCTTATGGATAAGAAGTCTTTGGTAAGCTGTGGTAGTAGTGCGGCTTGTAGGTATCTTGGGTGCCTGTAGAAAGGTCGTCTGGCTGAGCAGTACCCTAGATGGAATTTAGAAGCAGCAAAGTGGACCCATTTCTTTGATGGATTGGTTAGAAAAGCATAAGTCGTTCTAATATGTGGAGAGAGAACAATTTCTTTGGAACTGATCAGAATAGATCGCAAAAGTGACTTGCAATAGTTTGAGTGTTCTCTTAGGTTATTAGAGATTTTCTGGATGTCTTCAAGGAAGTCAGAGGTTGTCCGCATCTAGAGATTGAGTTTTCATATCGACTTGATTCCTGGAGCTATACCGATGGTTCAGCTAAGTAGAAGGATGGCTCCTAGAGAAAGAGGATTTGGTGAAGCAGCTCCGGATTCAATGGAACTTCTGTGTTTTCTCTATGGATCTGTGAACTGTGTTTTCTGGGATGTGTTGATCAAGTCTGTGCTCGTGTTCATCGATGGCATTTTTAGATCAGAGTTGTGCAGCAGAAACGAGATTGGCAAGCGCACCTGTTTGGACTTTTCGGATAGGAGAAATAGTTGAAGTCTACAAATGCTTGTGGGGTAGAATTTTTGTTCTAGACTTCGGTGAATCTTTAGAGGACCATCTTGTTGAGTAGGATCCAGAGATTGGTTTGTTTTTGCTCCAGTTTTGTTTCGAGAGGCATCTGTGAAGATTGAGCTGATCAAGAAGGTTGAAGGCAGCCCAGGATCGTCGGAAAAGTTATGTGGATAAGAGATAAAGGAATTTGGAATTTGAATTTGGAGACTTTGTTTTTAGTTGAGGTTTTCTCCGGTAAAGAAGAGCTATAAGATTGGGTAAGACTGGAAGCTAGCTTCGAGATATATTGGACTTTTTTGTGTTCTCGAAGGATAAATTCTTTGGCCTACAGTATTGAATTGCCAGTTCGGATGGTTGGGATTCACATTATATTTCACATATCTCTGAGAGAGTTTATGTATGATCCATCTCTAGTTGGGAATCCGATAGTTGAGCTGGTTTTAAATGTGGTCTGATATCTGGTTCAGAATTATAGATCGGGGTGAGTGGAAGCTCTAGATCATAGTGGTATAGCTAGTTTAGGTTCTGTAGAGCGAGTATCCCAGCGATTGTACCTGAGAACTCTAGATAGTGTAAGGAAGATCTATCCTAATTTGTGTCAGGATAATTAGTTAGATTTGTTTGTTTAAATAAATTGGTTGCTATGGTTGTTAGTGTATGATTGAAATGTATGCATGTTGTTTAAAATTAAAACTTTGCTAGATTGTTAAATTATCTTTGCTTTTAAATTTCGGGGACGAAATTCTCTTAAGGGGGGAGGAATGTGATGACCCGGAATTTTGGGCAATATTTGTTTGATAATCTTTGTTAATAAGTATTTAAATTGATTTAATAATCTTCTTTTATAAATATTTAATTAGTAAATTCTATCTTTTCAAAAGCTAATATAAATATGTTGTCTAATTATAATATATGTGTGTGTGTGTGTGTGTGTGTGTGTATTTTGATTGGAAGATTTGTTTTAATATTCAATATAATAGTTTTGAAGGCTAATATTAAAATGTTTTCTATTTATAATGTATATATATTTATATATATTACAATAGGAAAGCTTTGGTTTGAATTTAACAAATAAAAATATGTTTTTAAATTCTAATATGTATTTTGTAATTTGGAAATTTTGATTGAACTTAATATAAAACTTTTCAAAAGCTATTCAAAAGATGACCATATATTTTCAAAATACTTAAGGTAAATGTTTATTCATTTTAAATATATTTTAGCTAAAGTTAAAAATAAGATCATGCAGCAAAGAGGTGTGTTGAAAACTCTGATAGAAAGGAAAATAGCTAATGGAAAGTCTACTGATCTATGGAAGGATCCCTGGTTTGAAAATAGAAGTTTAATTGACAGATTAGGTTTGGAAGGATATTCAGACTATGGACAACCGAACATTGCTGTTGCAGACATTATTGAAGGAGGAATTTGGAAATGTGAAAAACAAGTTGTTACAAGAAATTTTGTTCACGAAATTCAGAATATTCCAATATATTCACAAAGAGAATGTGATGAGTGGATCATGAAAAATTCAAAAACAGGGAAATTTCAATTCAGTAAAGTGATGGAGGAAATCAGATTTAAATATCAAAAGGTTGAGTGGTACAGTCTTATATGGAGCAAATCGGTCACCCCTAAAATGGCACACACAACATACAAAGCAGTACTTGGCCGACTTCCCACTAAAGATCGTTTAAAAAAATGGGGGATAATAGATGAGACCACATGCATCTTATGCAAGGAACGGAATGAAAGTCATGAACACTTATTTTTTGAATGCAAATTCACTAAAGAAGTCTGGGGTATTCAAAAAATGAAATGTACTGGATTGACATCAGCTGAAACACTAAAAGATGAAATCTTTTACCTGAACAATCGGAGAAACAGTGCGAACCTTCTGTAGGAAATATTCAAAATTTGCTTCACAGCTACCATTTGGCACGTCTGGCGAGAAAGGAATAACAGGGCTTTCAACGGAAAAGAAAAAAACACTGAGTCAGTGAATGCTCAAATTGACAGAGATGTCAAATTGATGATAATGAGAATAAACAAGAGAGTGCTTACCAGCCTAAAGGAACAAGAAAAATTACTGCTGGAGAAGTGGAAGAGGAGGGTAGACGATGGAGGAAATCTATCAGAGATTCAGGAGCCGCCATGATCAACTCTGCGTTGTAGAAGACAAAGAGGTTCAGAAATGGAATGTTCCAGTTCGCGTCCTGTAGTTCACAATTAAACATTCGCTGTAAAAATATTGGGCTGCGGCCTCTTTGTGAGCAATAAAGATATTAACCAAGTTTCAAAAAAAAAAATAAGATTTAATTAGAGATTCATTTCTTTTGTTTTAAATATTCTTTCTTTTTTAAAATTTAACATGAGATAACATGGTTTGTAAATATATATATATATATATATATATATATATATATATATATATATATATATATATATATATATATATATATATATATACATATACATATAGTTTAAAAACATAAGTAATGTGTATATAAATATAAAACATAAATTAAAAAAAAATCATATTACATAAATACATATTAATAAAACATAAGTATAAATAATAAAATATAAGTCTAAATTCATATTACATAGGTATAATAGAATAAGAAATTTTTAAGCAAGGGTTTAGACATAATAAAACCTATATCTAACATTTGTAAGAAAATAAAATCATGCAATGACATTTGTATAGATTGTATTAACAAGTGGCAACCATTGTCTCTTTTTAAAATTAAGTTATATGTAAATGTTTTAAAGAAAAAGCATGGTTATTCAGCAAAATTTTTAAATTTTCTTCTTTTCTTCTTCCTAAAACTAGAACTAACAATCAAAGAATTAAAATCAAACATTTAACTTCAACCTGAATTACAACAACAACATCAATTTCAAGCTTCAACCTGTGATCAAGCTAGTATTCAACTCAACAACAAGCTATAAAGATCATCTTAACAATTCAGGCTCAAATTAAATCAACATCAGGTTCCAACAATCAAACAGCAAGATTTCGGAACCCAAAAATACAAACTGCTCTCTGTTTATAAATTCCTGGTGAGTAAACCATTATTTTAAAAACAGTTTGAAATCTATGATTTGAACTTAGATGATTGTGATGGATTCTTTTAGTAATATAGGTTGCAATATATGATTGAAGTTTGATTTATGTGTATTAATATGGTTTGTCTATGCATGTATAAACCTATTTCTCTACTGAATGTCAGATTTTAACCTTCCTTAATAAATTCCATTTCTCTTTATATAATCAAAATTTGGATAAGATCTTTGAAGAAAAAATGATTGAGTGTATTATAAATTTTGAAAATAGTAACCAATTTTAAATTCAGTGTATATTTCAAATTTTAAACGTTTATAGAGATAAACAAATTCAAATCAAAAATCGATCATGTTAAATTGAAGTTTTGATTATATGATCAGAATCGTATTGTGAAACGATGAATTTAGGAAGAAAAATCATGATTTTTAGTGTAGTAATTGTTGAGATATTCGGGGTTGTCTAGAATCTGTATTTTTGCCAAATTCTAGCGATCGGCATGGAATTAGTTGACATGGTCGATGTCGAGGGAAGCCTGAAGATGGATGATCTCTGGAAAGATAGGGGAAGGTTTAATCTTTTGCCATGGTGGCCAGGGGACGGCAGGGTAGGGTTTCATTGCCTATTTGGGTGGTCTTTATTTTCGAGGCTGTTGCGTTATTATTGGATCATCATAGTCGATCGCGAGGCGGGGAATAGCAGAGTGGTGATGTGGTGCTACTCTGGAAGAGGAGCCGAGGGTTCCAGTCGACGTGATCGACGGCGGCAGGGGATTTGTTGTTTGTGCTTCATTCCAGTTTTTTCGTTTGATCATCGAATTTCATTTTGCTTTCGAATTTTGGTTTTTGGTTTGACGTGTTGACTGTCGAGGTCGAGGGTAGTTTGTTGAAGGTTAGAAAGATGGTCGGAGGGATCTGGAATCACCATACATGTGCACGGTGCACGTTGGTGTCTGATGGAGTCTGAGACTTTGGGGAAGAAGGATGGTATCTCGGGTCGTTCTCGATGAAGTTACGTGTTTGCCTCGAAGAAGTTGAGGAAGTGGTAATCTCGTGGTTTGCTCGGGGTAATAGTGTAGCTTGCTCGGGTTTTTTGGTATTTCGACTCGAGTTGATTTTGTTAAATAATCTGGTTTCAAAAATTTTAATAGGAATGTGTTCCAGGTTTAAAGAGAAAGAACTCAAGTTTTTTTCAAAAGTTTCAAGGTTTAAAAGTAAAATAAAAACAAGTTTTTCAAGTTAAATATTATATAAAGTTCCATAACAAAGAGTTTAAAACAATTTTAAGAGTTATTAAAATAATTTGTTTCCAAAAAGAAGAATGTTTAACCAAGTTTAAATATGTTTAAAAATTAAACAAGTTTTAAAAAGGAGATGATAATTAAGTTTCAAAGAATAAGAATTTGTTTAATATATTAAATGAGTTTGAACAAGTTTTCCAAAGATTTTAAATGATAAAATTTAATGTTAAATTGTTTTGTTTAAAGTAAATTATATATATTTTTAACCATGTAATTGATTCCTAAATGTTTTTATAATGGTATAATTGGGTATTATAAAGAATTTACCTTTAATTAAGGTTTAATTAATTAAGGATAATTAATTAGTGAAATGAATTTAGAAGTTAATCACTTAATGAGGTTAATAAAGGTTAATTAATTGATGTTGATAATCAAAGAATAATTACTTAGTATAAGTAATTAGTGAATAGTTAATGAATGTAACTAAAAAAAGAATCATTAACTAGTGATAATTAATTAATTGGTTTAATTAATTGAGGATAGTTAATTACTTGATTAATTAAGGGTTAATTTATCTAAGTAATTAAAGGTAATTAATTAAAGAATAATTAATTAATGGAAGTAATTAAAAAGAGACTAATTACTCAATGTAATTAATTAAATTAATGTGATTAATCTAAGTTAATTAACTAGTTTAAATAATAAATTAATTAAAGATAATCACTAGATGATTGATTAAGTAAAATTACTTAATGTAATTAATAAAGTGTAATTACTTAGTGAAAGTAATTAATGAGTAACTACTGGATGTAAATAATTAAAAGGGAATTTCTTAATGAGAAGTAATTAAGGATTAATTACTTAGTGTAATTAATTAAGGATTGATTACTTAATGTAAATAAATTAAGGATTAATTAAAGAATTAATTAATAAATGAAAATAATTAAAGGATAGTTAATTACTAAATGTGATTAATTAAAGATTACTTGTTAAAGGTAATTAATTTAAGGGTAATTAATTAATGGAATAATTAGAGAATCATTAATTTATATAATTAATAAGAGTAGTTAAATGTTAATTACTGCAAATGGTTAGGATAATTAATTTATGTAATTAATTAAAGGCTAATTACTTAATGTAATTGAAGAATAATTAATCAAGGATGATTAGTTAAAATGGATAATTAAAGAATTAATTAAATTGTAATTAAGTTTTATTAATTGATAATTAAGGTTTATTAATTAATAGTTAAAGGATGATTAATCTATAATTAAAGATTAATTAATTGATTGATAAGGTAATTAAGGAATGATTAATTAAATGATTGTAATTAATTAATGATTGATTAAGCAGGGAATTGGTGATTAATTCTTAAGTAATTCATTTAATTTAAGTTAATTAAATTAATTTTAGTATGGGTTAATAATTCTTGCTTGTGAATGATTGTTTGTGTAGAATGACTGAATTAATTGATATCTATTGAATGATATTGGATATATCTATGATAAATGTGTGATATTTATCTGTGAATGATGCTATGTGAATTCAATGTTTTGAATTGAGTTAAATTGTTTAAACCTTAAACAACTTGACCTTTAAGAAATGTTTGGATTTCGATGAAACCAGGATCGGATATCAAATTTGATTATCCGAAAACCACATCGATCCAAGTTAAACGATAGGTCGTGAAATCTCAAGTGAAGGTCGAGATGGAGTTTCAGAGTGCAAGGGCTGTTGTCGTTAACTCTGAGGGTGATTCTAAAATGAGTGTAACGAGATAGTGCCTTCGGTTTCGTTCGAACTCAGAACGTATTTGTATGGATTGAATGCTTTCATAACATTGTTAGGTGGACGATGAGCATTCTAAGAAAGATGTGTTTTATAAAGGTAATCGTAGCCTCAAGCCTCATCAACCGGGAATGGTTAGAAAAGGGGAGGTGCAGCATGGCTAAGTGAGTCGCGCTCAAGTAGGACGAGATTTTCCCCTGTCTAGAGGTCCCTTTTTATTTGGCTTAGTGGACAGTTGATTCGCGACAACTGCTGGAGTTGTCTTGTTTGGGACTATCCAGTAAGGGATCGTTCCGGCCATGTGTTATAGGGGACCGGGAGGGATCCTCGGTACGGTGATATAGGCTCCGTACTGTGATGGGCGGTACCCCAGTGGCCCTGCCATTGTATGGAATCCAATCTCCAATAAGTGATCTCGGTTTTGACTGTATAACCCACTTTGTGGCTAGTATGCTGGAATTTAATTAATGTAACAATTTCGGCTATTTTCTATTTTATTTGAGAACCCTAAACCCTATTATAATATAACTAGATTTCCTATCAAATGTTTGGTTATCGTAAGGTAAAAGCTTTTTCATGTTTATGTGTGGGAAGTCTTACGAGATACCCTTTCTTTCAAAGATTTTCAAAGTTAAACAACTTTAACCCATTTACTCAAACCAGACCCATGTCTGACCCGGAGTTTATTTTTTGTTTTATTAAACTCTTGGGTACTCAAATTTTTACGAGTAGCCAAGGGATTCAGGTTAGTTTTGACGAATTCTGAAGCAGGAGACTTCAGCGTGTAGATATATAATGGTTCCGCTGTGTCTATATCTCAGTGATGTTTTGAGTTGTAGGTTAGACAGTTGTTTATAACTGTCTAATTTGTGATGTATAAGCTGTATATCTCTGATGTATATGATACTATGTAATATCTTATGCGATGTAATATATTTTATTTGTTCCGCTGTGAGATTCTGATATTGGTTAGTTCTTTCTTTTTTATCTTTTCTCTTTTCTATCCCTTTCTTTCTTAATAATGATACATCTTTCTATGAAGTGAAAGATGGGTCGTTACATCTTACATTGATAAAACATTATTGATGATGGATATGGGTTATTGGGTTGAAAGCAAGATGTCAATGGGCTTATATTTGGAAAGCCTTTTTAACTGATATTTGGAAAACCCTAGGCGTATATTTGAAAATATTTGGGACGTACACAAAATGCGAAATACATATTCCTATTTAAATTATACTGCTCAAATACTATTATCGTAAGGCTCAAAAATTTTATTCACTATACATATGTTGTTCTGACTCCCTCCTCATTATAATACATGTTAGAAAAGATGATGACGTTGAAGGCGAAGACATGAAAAGAAGCTTATGGCAGTCTATCTATTTATTTATTCATGTTACTTTCTGATGTACCCATTGGAAACCGTTATAATTTAAATATGATGTACCATAGATATGTAACGGTTATCATTGGTTTTTGGGTTACGATTTTTGTAACATTTCGAATTTATAATAGAATAGGCACTGTTGATATTATTATATTTTATTATTCTGCTGTGAGATCTGAATGTATAGATAAATAACTCTATATTGTTTTTTATACCAACCAACATCCAGCTTTGAAGTGGATCTAAGTTTCGAAAGGCCTTTTCTGGGTCGGAATTTGGTTCTGTATCAGACGGATTGTTGCATTTGCTATCAGAGCTAGGTTACCTGATCATCGGGAGTAGGTATACATATGGAAGGCGTACTTGTTATTTTTGAAAATGTTTTCCCAAATCTTACTATATATAAATATATGTGTATATATCGCGCTTATTTTTTATGTGCGCAAAAACATTAGGCAAATTTTTACTTCAATATATAATAATGTCTTAGGAAATGCAGAAGGAAAATATTGCAACTCCAAAGTTAATAAGACAATAAATATGCAATAAATAAGGAGTTGTAGGAATTTAATAAGAATATAAATGGACCAATCAAAGAAATCATTATGGCATCATGGAGAGATAAGTAAGGCATAAAAGGAAAAAAATTAGAATGAATAAATAAATGCATTTAAAAATAGTCCATCAGAATAATAATCATTTATTACGGACATTTGACATTATAGAAATAGCAAGTAAATATGTTACATAGTAATTAAATATTAAGGTAGTATAATCGCCATTATGGTAAATTATATAGCCTTAATTATACAAACGAATGTTAGTTTGTTCAGCTCAATACATAAAAATAGATGGAAGATAAGAATTTATGTATTGTAAACAACCGAAAGTAAGGAATGAAGTAAGATGTGAAGAAGAAGCAGAGAAAATTCCCATATAAAGGTGTACATTAATCACCATAGGAAGATAATCGAGGTTTTATAAAGATTAGGTAAGAAAAAAAGTAAGTTCAAAAAAAGAACAATTAAAGTCAATTTCTAGATCTAACTCCCTGGGAAAGAATATGATAAAAGTTTTTTTCAGTGTTGAATTGTTTTGAATAAGTTTTTCAAAGGATTTATTGGAAACTTATTGTTTTAAAAAGGAAATTTTGTAAACTCATAATTTAAAAATTTTGTTAAGTCAAAAAGCTTCTAATTAAAAGGGTTTTTGGTAAAGTGGATTTTTCATTTTTGAAAAAATTGATCGAGCCGAAAATGTTTTCTATTTTTAGAGAAAGGGATTCTTCATTTTTGAAATAAACATAAAATAGAACGTATGTTGGACTTGATAATTTTTATTCTATTTCGTAAATTCGGAAGTTCTTTTTTTTTGAAAAACTTCTTTCTAAAAAGGAATGCAAAATGAAAATGGAACCTATTTAATTTAAGAAATAGAGAATATAAGGATAAGAATAAGTAGAATAGGATGAACATTTCTGTATAAGGAAATACAGAGAATAACAGCTGAAGTAGTAGCCAATTAGTTGGAAGAAATATAAATAGAGCCAATTTTGGAAGACTTGGATAGAAATAGCGTTAGGAATTTATATAAAACAAGGTTAGTAACCTAGTTAGAAATTAATAGGACAGAAGTTATCCTTATCTACTCCACTTTTCATTATTTAAGGTTATATAAGATGTTTATAAAAAAAATTACAATTGGATGAAATTAAATGATGATAATTAATAAACGAGTTGGGATAATTTTGTGAATATTATAAGGAAAAGCATTTATATAAGGATGGAAATTTTACATATACATTTTTCTATTTAGAACTTGTTTGAATAAGAATAAAATTTTATTGAATTTAAAATGGTAATGAAAAAGAAATAATTTGTAATTGATAAGAAAATGATTGCAATACATTATAGGAGTTTAAATAAGACTTAAATAAAGTTATAAAAAGTATTTAATTAAGTGACAGTACATTTTAAGTAATAAAGCAGCAAATGTTGATGTATATTTTTGAGATAAACTTGAAATTGGAAATTTGACATGCATGTGGATTATTAAAATAATTGTCTTGTAGCTTGAAATATCTTTAAAATAACGAATGTCTACTAATGGAAAACCTGTTCTTTTGAAATGCTATTAAAGTTATAATCTTGTAATCAACTTAAAAGAAGCTAAGTTTGGGAAATAATACATCCTTAAAATGGTAGTCAATTGACTTTTCGTAAGTATAGGCCACAATTTCATGGAGTAATAAATTGTGATTTTGAATTTAATGTAATAAGTTTATTTGTATGAAAACAACTTATTGTATGTTGTAGAAAGTTTTTGAGAAGGAAAACTATTTTGCTCCTTCATATAATTAAGCAATTTTTGAAATTTTGATTTAATAATAGTTTGGTTTAATGATTGAGCTTTAAATGTTTTGAATTAAAAGTCCAACTTTAAAAGAAATAAATCTCTGTTGTAGAAAGTCCTTAAAAAAGAAAAGTTGGTTAGAAAAAGAAAAGAAATTCATGGCGAATTTTGGGAACTATGAAATTTTTGAAAATTAACAAAAAAGATTTTCAATGTTATATTTTTAAAGATAAAGGTTTCAAATAAGGTACATTTTAATTGTGAAATTTTAGTCTTAAGAATGGTGAGGACTAAACCAAAAGAAATGGAGTAGGTAGGGATCACTACCTAGGTAAGCAAAATAAATGTTTTAAGATATGAATAAAATATGAATGGTATGTACTACCTGATCTAAAAATTTGAAATCAACCTCAAATATTTAATTGTAGAATGTTGGTAAAGTTGTGAAGGTGTTCCAGATTTATAATTGGATTGTAAGTTAGGTTGTCCTAATTGACTTGGAATGTGAACTTCCATAAATTTTCCAATTTCAAAAAGTATGGCGTTTGAATTAATAAGAAATATACCAAAGGGGGAAAGAGATATACAAGAAATGAATATTCTTTTTTGCAGTTTACACTGTTTATTTCTTTAAAAGAAAAGCAATAATTCGTTGTAATCTCAAACAAAGCAAAGATCTCACTTTGGTTAATTGATGTAAAATTATAGCTTTAATTCTTTTTAGAATGATAGCTTTGATAAATAGTATGTAGAAAAGAATGTTCTATTTTAGGGATTAGTGATTAAAAATAAGAAATATAAGTACACATGTATAACCGCGCTTTGCGTATAAAAATAGAAATATATAAATAGCGATGACTGTATATGTATTAGTTAGTAATTAATGGATTAGGATTTATGAAAATTAATTACAAAATTTAACGGACAATACATTTGTAATTAATGAAAAGAATTAAATGAGGACTGATTAGGGAATTCAATATGGCATTTATGGAGAAATTAAATCGGTTTAACGGAGGGATTTTAAAATTAGTAAAAAAAACGATTAAATGTGGATTTATTAGAGAGGGTTTAATTTTGACAATAGTGATCAATTATAAACCAAGAAGGAAAATTAAGAAAGATGTAGAACTAAGTGTAATGACATACTAAAAATGTCCATCTTAATTTAGTAAAGAGTATTAGGACCCCAACATCATTAACACCAATTGATGACAAATGACGACTTCCAGCAAAATTTTCTTTTGGAGGTGTTACCGCACGTTGTCTCTTTTAGGTTATTGAAAAAACGTATGATACGGTATAAGATATGTTCATGTTTTATCATTGGGTTGGTTTTATGGATGGGATTAGATCGTAGATAAATAAAAAGGAACATCGTAAATAAGAAAATTTCATTAGGTAAGACTGTAAGTTAATAAGGAAATTAGGTTAACGTTAAAAAGTAATTAAGGAATAAAATAAAATAAACAACAACAATAAAACAACATTCCCAGAGAAGGACTGCCGTTCGACCGCCTATATGGGTCGGTCGACCGGTCCCTGCATATGGTGGCTAGGATTTTGTGCATTTTGAACATATCAAATTATATTATTTTAAACTAACTTAAATTCGACGATTCTGGTGCATTTCAACCACTATAAATAAGAGTCTGGACCTTTTTTTTCACAAATTATTCTGCGAACCTAGCGAAGCTCTGTTGGTTCATTTCTTTCAAGATTCAGAAAACTTTGGGATTTCAAGTAAGAAATCCTATATGTTTATTTTTGTCTTTTGTTTATTTTCTAAACTTATTCTCCTCCAAACCTCTAATTTTCTGAATCTAACATATATACACATCCTTTGTTGTATATATCAAAAAGAAGAGATTTGAAAGAGATCATTGAAGGTATGTCAAATCTAAAAGAAGGCAAAGCTATAAACCTACGGTGAGTGGGAAATCTTAATCTTTCTATCTTAGTAATTGATTACTATAGTTTGGATTTGAATTATGCTTCGAAGAGTTTTGGTTAACGAAAACATCATATTAAAAATCCTTGAAATTCTTCCGAAGCAAAATGTCAATTCTATGTTGGAATCTCAATTGTTTATATATTAAAATAATGGGAATTGTGTTAATTTGCAATTTTAGTGTTTTTACTTTCTATTACTTTCTATTTCACTTCTTTTTTGTTTTGATTAGAAATGGTGTGTAAGGTACGAATTCTTATTCGTAGTTTGCACCGCTTATTTCCAAATTTTAATAGAAATTGCCTTTGTCTAATTTCATGTAAGAAGAAGTTGGATAGAGCGTAAAAAGGAATTGAAATTGTAAGTTTATTGATTTATTCCATTGTTTTAACATAATAGGTTGAGTTGAATTTTATTTTGTATACAAGTCTTTTGATTGGATTTTTGGATATTGGATTTATGGTATATTGATAATATGGAAATGAAACTTGTACAATTTTGAAAGAGTTGACATGTAAACGTTAGTTTAGAACATAAACTTCACACACTTATCTCTAGACGTGTACTTATATATATAATTATAACGTATTAATTGTTTAGTTAATAGGCTATTAATTCTTATCAAACCTCCTTTAGGAAAAAAAAGTTAATTATAAACATGAAATAAGAGTTTTCTCATAAGATCTTGATATGGAATGCGGTGGAATGTATGATAATATATAGAGAGTGTTATAGATTATGACTAAGCTATAAGGATACAATGTCAGTCCAAAGCACACAGAAGCCTGCCCAGCTAATCTGGCTACCAGTAGTGTGACTTCGGAACTGATGTGAGACATCGTTTATAATAAGTAACTACTGATGATGCGAGGTTAGTTCCAAATTTTATAGGCTAATCTATCCAGGTAATCTGGCTACTAGTATCTACGAATAGTCGGATAAATGTGAAATGTCACAGTGTGGTACGAATCATAATATGAAGGACCTACTTTAAGGATTGAGGGTATTATGTGGTTGCATGAGGGCCTCTCTCTTCCCTATGCAGGAAGTAGTAAATGGTCGGGGTTATGGGTTAGGTACGGTGGAGGATATCTCAAGAAAGGACCCGCGTCGATATAAAATATTAAGTGTCTGAAAAAATTTCATGCAATGTCAGCTAGATAGTTACCATAGAAGAGTCCTCCTTGGGATAGATATAAAAGGACAAAGATCTGCGTTATAAGAGGTATTAAATGGTCAAAGTCTGCCTAATTTTCATTAAAATGTATTATATGACTTGGGTACTATCTCTTACATTGATATGACATTATTGACGATATAAATGAGTTATTGGGTTGAAAGCAAGATTGATATAGACTTATATTTGAAAAGTCTTTTAAACTTATATTTGCAAATCTCTTAGTCTTATATTTGGAAAGAATTAGGATATAGACAATGCCAAAGACATTCCTTTTTAAATTATACTACTCATGTACTACTATAGTAAGGCTTAAGATTTATATTCATCAGACATTTATTATTCTGACTCCCTCCTCATTACAATACATGCTAGGAAAGATGATGATGTTGAAGGCGAACGCATGGAGAGAAGCTTAGGGCAGTCTATCATTTATCTATTCATGTTATTTTGAGATGTACCCATTGGAAACTGTTGTATTTTAAATATGATGTACCACAGATATGTAATGACTATCATTGTTTTTGTGTTATGGTTTTTACAACGTTTTGAATGTATAATAAAATGGGTACTATTATTATTATTATATTTTATCCTTTTGCCGTGAGATCCCAATGTGTAGATAAATAGCTTTGTATTTTCTTTATACCAACCAACAACTAGCTTTAGAACGAGTCAACGTTTCGACGGAGCTTTTTGGGTTGGAATTTAGGTTCGCTTCAGAGCGAGTTATTACCGGTTTACAGGGCCTTAACAAAGCCATGTATCTTTTGAGATATTCCATTAGAGGTATGTTATCCACATTATTTCAATGCTGAAGGTGATGCTATAAGTGGTGCCGTTACAAAGAAACCAATGCCGAAAGTATGAAGATAGATCAATGTCGAAAGCCTACGGTGTTGTGTCTCATCAATAAAGGGCCATATACAATGCTGCATACCATCCATAGAGTTAGACAATGAATGACAAATCTCTCACATTGCTAAGAAACACCGTGATTCATTAGTGTTATAGCGGTATAATCAATGTCGCAACTCAGCCATGGCACATCTTATACAACGTCGCATATCATCCATGTTGTTACTCCAATATTCACCTTTCGATCAAGTCGAGAACTCTTTAAGCAAAGAGCAAGAGAGAAGAGCTCCAGTCAAACCTTTCGAAGGAGTCGAAGGGATGCTGCCATCAAAGTTTGGAAGCTTCAATACCTTTCGAAGGCGTCGAAAGGTTTCCTCTATCAATATCCAAAGAGTTCTTTCCTTCCAAAGAAGATGAAGGAGTTGAAAGCACCTTCCGCCTTCATTAACAATCCTTCGACTAGTTAAAGACTTTCCGATTAAGGTTAAGCCACACCTTCCGAAGACAATGAAGAATAGCTCTTTGAACATACGTCAGATCATTCGAAACCAATGATTTCGCCTTCATTCAAACTGCTAGGAAGCAAGTATTATCTTGAGCAACTCCTTCGAAAGCTATAGTAAGCCTTTTGAGTTGGTCAAAACCAATATGGTTCAAGAAGGGTATCGCAACAAATCAGAAACAAGAGCATGAGCGTAACCAACATCATCGAAATCAATGGACAAAGGCTAATGACAGAGTCGGAAGCACTCACAAAACAACTCGAAAAAGAGGAGCGCCACTCTACCTTTCGACAAAGGCAACAACATACTTAAGTCTCTCAGCAGTCACCTTCCGACCCAGTCGAAAGTATCAGGGTCAAAAGGTGTCATGCCGCATCTATAAATAAGACCCAATGGGTCACGTTTTGGGGGTCTGATTACTCTTATTCTCAACCTGTATACTCTTAAATAAAGTTTCCTAACTCTAATATGTAAACCAATTTGCAAGTACGAAGAAATAAAGTCTTTTTAGCTGAATAATGGGATGTTTCAAATTTTTTAATCTACTTTACTGTTCCATTAAAGATTTTGTTGGATTCACCTCTATATTTCAGATATTACTTTCATCGGAAGACTACTATCGACATAGTCGAAACCCCTAAAAGTTCTAGTTACTTCTATAACCAATTCAGGAAATCTTCTCTCTGAGCTAGAGCCTTCAACAAAGTCAAAGCCCATCCTTTAAACATTGAAGCCTATAATTTCTGATTCGAACCCAAGGATGTTATATCCATAACTTTTGACCAGGTCGAGACCCCCACCTAGGATTCCAATCCAAAGCTTAAACTACTCTAAATCCCAAAGTCCTCAATTGGAGCCCAGATTAATTTTTTTGATTCAAGTCTTATCATCAAGGTTACTACGCTTCCGACAGGATCAGAACCTCAATATTAGATTCTTGGAATAAGTCCTAGCTATACAACCCATAAGGTTTCCAATAGGGTGAAAACCTTTTAAATAAAAACTTTCTAAGATACTTCTACCAATTCGGAAGAAAGGCCTTCAAAGAGAAGGTTAATCCAACCCAACAAAGCCGAAAGGTCACCAAACACGGAGCCTAGCCCTTTCGACACGGTCAAAAGTCTGTTTGGATAATTCCTACTTGCTAAAATCTATTCAAGAGGAAATTATAAAATGATTCACTCCTTCTCTTCTGCTCTACTTGACTGAAGGATAATTCACATTCCTTGGCATAATTTTGCGGTGTTGACAAGAAATCTTGTTAACACGTGTCATGCTCCATCAATATAAAAACAAGAGAAGGTAGCTACACTTAACCATTATAAAAGCTTGCGATGATGTCGCATCGATCTTATGTCGCACTCAATCAATGTCATGTTGATTGCATGCCGCCTGTCAATGCCGCATTAATTCATCAATGTCATATACTATTAGCACTAGTACAGCAACACTTGGGAACTATCTTCTAAGATGCCCTAAATATTTGTTATTTTAATTAGAAAAATATAGCTTTCCAACATATCTCATGTATTCTTTGTCATCGCATACTGACTATCCCATAGGCTTGGAACATTTTAGCCTAGCTATCATGGAATGACTATCCCATAATCATCGTGAGTTATTTATCCTATGTCATCTTATAGTATAAATATATAGTTATCGTGAGTTAAAAACTTCCCAAACTATAACATATTTCACTTCAGAGAGTGGTCGTAGGGGATCTTCCATATAGCCATCATGTGCTATTTCAATCGAGTCATCGCACGTCATCTCTTTGCGGCAGTTGCATGAAATTTGATTTCATTGTTTTCCTTCGTGAGAATAGAGCCATAACATAGCATTTCGTGTGCTATAATTTTACTTCATTTTGTGCATTTCCAATTTGAGGCCATCTGTGCCTTGTTATGGCCTTCGTGTGCATATATATAAACCTGTAGTCTTCAAGTACCGTTGTTTGTCAATACTGCACTCTTATCAATGTCGCACTTTATCTATGAAGGAAAAAAGAATGTTGCATATAGTCAATATCACCTCAGATTGATACCACATTTCTTCAATATCGCTTTTCTTTGATGCCGCCTAATATCAATGTCGCTTGTCATCAATGCTGCCTATTGTCAATGCCACTAGTTATCAATGTCGCATAATGTCAGTGCCGCCTTTCATTAATGTTGCATACCATTGATGCCACACTTCTTCCATAGTGCGTTCAATTGATATCGCTCTTCAACCATATCGTGCTTCATTGATGTCAAATGCCAACAAATGAAATAGAAATCGTAAATGATCAATAGAAAAAAGAATATTAAAGGGTTATGATGATGATGATTATACCGAAAGTCACCAAGATAATCGTAGACATCATATGTTAATCAATGTTGTATTTCATGAATATCGCGTATTATGGATGTCGCACAACCTCAATAACGTGAGAGTATTAAAAGCCATACAATAAAGATGGATTAAAGTCGTTCATGAAAGCAACTTCAAATGAGATTAAAGTATTCTTCTCCATAAAGCCTTAAAAGCCTTCATATTCATTCACAAACTCCATGTTTAAACCATCATCAAGATAGCAATCAAAATCCCACATCGCCAGTCGGAGCAAGCTCACCTCCTTCTAACAACTATAAATAGAAATGTACCCCCTCATGGAAGAGGACCCTTCACCCCTTTCTTACTTTCATCAATTTTTCTTATTAGGATATCTCCAAGTCCTCTTCATTGAGATGAGGAGAACTCGAGGACGAACTAATAGCATAAAGGATAATGAGGGAGAAGATGACATATTTGTAAACAACGACTTGAAAAATTGAATAATTGCATCGATCTATGCGTATCTTTGTAACATGCCTTACGATAGAATAAAGAGCATGCTTGAGCACATGATCTATTATTATTTTGATTTGTTTATTTTACTCATTTTGCACTTCAAACAACTTCGTGACATAAAACGAAGGGATGCTGTTAGAATTTTCTCGAACGTGTCACCTTATACAACCTTTTAGATGTTCGAAAAAATTCGTGAACATTTTGACGGTAAAAGAAGGGCTTGAACTTCCGCATGTTCAAAAAATGACCAAGATACTCTAGGATTTGAATTTTATAAAATTTTCAAATTTTTTCCTTCGTTAAATTTTAAAACTTACTGCTACTTTAAATACAAAGAAGCGAACAGCTTATTTAGGACAACAATTTGGCTTCAATACTTATCTCAGGTGCAATAACCATGTATATGCAAACATCACTTGGGGCATCTCAAGTGGTGCTATTATTCACTGAATAGTCGAAGAAAAAAAATTCTCCAGTCGTTGAATTAAGAGGCAAATTCAGTTGAAAGTTCAGAATTAGATTTAGAATATTGAACTGGGTTTGGGCACCCATTTAATGGGCGTCCAAGCGACCCATTTGTGAGGGGCATCAGACTCCAATTGTATGGGAGCCTGGCATCAGGCGTCCATTAAATAAGCGTCTGACCCATGAAGTTTCCAACCCCGTTCAGGGCGCCAACCACTTTTTACAGCATGACTTTGTCACGTGATTCTCCTTGTACTTTATCACATCCCCGCAGAAGCAAATTTTCATTTCTCTCTTTGCTGCTCTCAAATACTAGTTCGACATCAATGGTACCTTAATTAATTTTAGATCCAGATGTTATTGAGTTTATAGATCCAAACGAGGTTGGGTTTGCAGATCTAAATAAAAGCAAAGAGTCTCGTGTTTATAAGATGAAATAACGGAAGAGGCCGAAGTGTTGGTGACGAAAGTAGGCGATGCAGTATTGACGCTGAACTAATTGATATCGATGAGTTAGTGGTGCCGCAAGTGAACGATGTTCAAAGTATTTATAGAAGCTCAGGAAAATAATGACGGCCACATCCTAATGCCACAAAAAGCAATGCCATAAGTGGCTGATGGCGTAAGGAATCAACACCGAAGAGCAGTCGGTGGCGCTGGGTTTCCTGATGGCATAGGATACCTGATTCCATAGATCATTAATTAATGGAGTAAGAAAGTCGTGCCGCAAATTGAGTAATGTCGTGGGTTGTCGATACCAACCACATCTCAAAGGCATAAGTAGTTGAAGCCGGCCATATCTCAACGTCGCAAACATTTGATGCCGTAAATGGATGCGTCACAAGTATCTGACGTCGTAAACATCTGATGCCGCAAATAGGTGGTATCGCGATCTAAGTTCAAAGTTCCATATCAAAGCTCAAATCTGTATTAAATCTTCGATCCATACAAAGACCAGCTTCATATCAGCAATTCGAGCCGAGGACTTACAAGTTACAAAAATTAATCATTTTGAGCTTTAATAGATGTTTTTTGAAATAAGCATATCCCATCTCAATTGATTTCAAAAAGTATTTGATTTTGGGAATTTTCAATTTATTGGTTTCAAAACCAAAAGATTTTAAGCTTTTCGATTTAGAAGAAATATGATGTTAGCATATCAAATTTCATAAGAGATATTAGTATATAATATATTCATCTAATTTCAAATACATGCACTCTACATAAATGATTTAATGCTTTGATGCATCAGACACATGTATTTGGGAAACATCGGGATTTTGAAATAGAAGACTTTAAATGCTTGCTTTGTTTTAATCCTGTGGATGAGCTTTAAAGATATTAAGTTATGTACATACTTGAATTTCGAATACATGATGCATAAACTTTGAAAATGTATAGATCCCAAATATATAAGTTTTTACGAATGTTGAAGGATTGAAAATAGTAAAAATAAGAGACATATTTCTAAAATCAAACTTAATACACAAAACATCCTCCTCAAAAAAAAATCCCTATTTTCAAGTCCTAGAATTTTCTTCTCTACAATATCCATCTCCTCCATTGCAGCAACGTTGATTCTTCATATGTGTATATTATTCTCACATCCATACTTAAAATTTACACCCCGTTAATTATCAATATTTAAAACGTAATATAACTTTTTGTAGAAATGACGGATTAATAATCGTTTACCATTAAATCACAAATTTTATTATCTTTCTAATGATTGCATTGTGCATATATAAAAAACAATGGTAGTACAAGCTATTCGCAATAATTACCGAAATGTTTGCAATTATACGCAATAATTGCTGAAATGTCTGCAATTATACAGTATGATTGCAGACAAATCAGCAACTATATGCAATTGTTGCAGAAATGTCTGCAATTATGCACAAAAGTTGCAGAAATGTCTACAATTATACACAAAAGTTGTTGAAATGTCTGCAATTATATGCAATAGTTGTGGACAATTCCGCAATTATATCCAATTGTTGCAGATATGCCTGCAATTATACGCAATAGTTGTAGAAATGTCTGCAATTATATACAATGTTTGCAGGTAATTCAACAACTATATGCAAAAATTGCTGACATTTCTGTAATTATGCGCAATAGTTGCAGAAATATCTACAATTATATGCAATAGTTGCACACAGTTCAGCTACCATATGCTATAGTTGCTAACACATATGCAATTATATGCAATAGTTGCAGAAATGTCTGCAATTATATGCAATAGTTGTAGATAATTCATCAACTATATACAATAGTTGCTGACATTTGAAGAAAAATCGACGATGTTCAAAATTGGCAGAAGTCTCCGCAAATATATGGAATAATTGCACTCTTACTTTAAATATGTTTTTTTGGTATCAACAATGAATCTCATTTTAAAGATCATAAAATTTGTAATTTTTGGTGAAAACGGTATACTTATCCAATTTTTCTACATAAAGTTATACGAATTTGAAGTGTTAAAAACATAAAGGGCATTTGTGTCATTTTGCGCGCGTGAATTTGTGAAAACAGGGACCGAAAATGTAGGGGCCCGTTTGGCTTGTCGTTTTTAGTTTTATATTTTCATCTATACAAAAGCGCGTCCGTTGTATGTATTGTTGAAAAACAAACAATTTTGAAAAATGAAATTAACATGTAAAAAAAAACCATTATTTTGTTTTTTGTGTGTCAAGAGATAACAAAAGCACGGGGAACAATCCAACTCTTTCGTTGTCCGTTGGTCATTGCAATGTTTAAGAATTATAAATTTTCTTCTCTTATTTGTTACTATTTCTTAGTGCAAGTTGAAAACACAAAACAAAATACAAAATGAAACCAAACGGGTTCTGAGTTTAGTTTGGGAAGGATGTTTTCTCTATTTTGAAACTTATCAAGGATATGAGCCAAACCAACCCTAAAACATATCGGTTCCATATATATATATATATATATATATATATATATATATCTTTATTAATAGTTGTAATACCTTCGGTATCACACTTTTTGGTGTACACGTAAACTACCAAAAATGCCCCTCTACATATATTATCAAATTTTAGTATCATCAAAAAATATGAAAATAAACATCATTTACTAATTCAAAATGCACTTATATAAATATTGTCAAATCTCACTGTACTTAAAAATAGGATCAAACGAATAAACTTTTTTACCAATTCAAAACCTAAATCTACAAGTATTACCAAATCTTAATATCACTTAAAATATAGATCTAACAAATAAACTTTTTTTTACAAATTTGATCTTTATTAATTAATAATAAAAATGAAAATTCAAACTAACAAAAAATTAGATGTTGAACCATCGAATAAAATTCAAACTAACTACACATGATTTCATTGCAAAAATATGACTAAATATTTGAGTAAATCATTCATCTTAAATGTGTTAAACATATATAATTTATAAAAAAATAATTCACGCGCGAAGCGCGTGCCGTAACGCTCGTATGTGTGTGTGTGTGTGTGTGTGTAGTTTCAAGTATATGTGTTTTATATGGGTCTGGAATATATTCACAGTTTTGATTTTAACAAGTCTTGGAAATATGAATCATCGTTTTAGTTTCAGGTATCCGAATTAACAATTTTTCTATATGTTAATTTTTGAGTATGCATATGAGTTGCTAGGTGTACCAGTTTTTGTATAAGGATTTGAACATGTCAGATATACAAATATACGAAAATGTGTGCATATACATATATATATATATATATGATATTGGAAAGCAAATCTTATGTAAACTTTTGAATACACACAAAACTTCAAATATGATGGTTATGAACATATATAGCTTCATACATATTCCTGAATTAGAATGTGATTTTGGATTTCATGAATCATGACCACTCAGTCCCTTATTCGAGATTTACATTTCTATTGTGAGACTATAATTTTTTTTATAAAAAAATAAGAAAAATTATTTGAACTTCAAACATTGAAAACAAAATCTCTTATCCAGACCTTAAAGATGCTCTAAAAAACTTTCGAAGAATGGAAAAGCATTTACAAGAGTAATGATCATGAGCAGTTAATAGGGAACAAATCCATCAAACCTGGACTTATTAAGAAAGGAGAGATTTAAGAAAGGATTTTTGTATGGATTATTGTTAATCGAGTAGAGCAAAGCAAAAGATAAAAAAATCATTAGGAAGATGATTGCTACATCAAGACAAAGTAAGGGAGAATGTCAAGACCGAGATTTTCGACCTCCGAAAATCGACATCAATACGTTCACTGTATTACGTGTCGAGCAATCAAATGCAGAAAATACCAGATCATTAGGATAAAAGAAAGAAGTAGAAGAAGAAAATAAACAAAAACACAGAATCTCACAATCGCAACGGAACAATATATAATAGATAACAACTAATCTTTATACAAAAAGAACTATAACTCTTTTTATACATTACATCATCAGAGTACAACACAAATCAATAGCACGAAACTGGACAGTTATAATAATTTGTCCTCACAAAAGCTGAATATACATCCTACAATAAGCAGTGGAATAAAACCCAAGTATGTGTGATACGTCTCGTCATCCAGCTCATCTCCTGAGCTCCATAGCATCCTATCATGTATCCGTAATACTCAGTCTGACCCGAGCATTATAATAAAATAACACCCGAGTCAGTCTGGAAATCCAGCGTGAGAAAACACACTCAATTAGAATTATTAAATTTATCAAAATCCTTTGAAAATCAAAGGTATCTCATAAGACCACGTTGCAAATAAACATGACGGGTTTTTACCTTACGATAACCAAACCATTTTACATCAAATCCTCTAATATTATAATAATGTCTAAGTACAAATAATTATTCAAATAGCTAAAATGCTTGCATCTCACATTTCAGCATAGTTGGGCACAATCGCTTATTGGAGAATTGATTCCATACGAATGACTAGGCATTAGGGTGCCACCTGTCACAGTACACGTCTAGAACAGTGTACCGAGGACCACGCCAAGATCCTCTGCAACATAAGACCGGACTATCCCTGACCTGGATAGACCGAATATGCTATCACCCCGGGTGTTCCCACCCTTTTCCAAGCTCCTTCCATAAACATAGTAATAATATCCGAGGGTATCTAGAAATGTGATAAACACACCCTAATTGGGTGCTACCCACTTAGCCTTGCTGCATCTCCCCTACTTTTTAGTCATTCCCGATTGATGAGGCTAGAGGCTACGATTACCTTTTTAAGGAATTTTCACTTGGAATGCTCACTGTCATCCAATGACAATGTACCGATAGCATTCGTTCATACAAGTTCGTTCTGGGTCCGAATCGAAACCGAAGGCACTATTCCTACTACATCCATTTTGGAATCACCCCCAGGATTAGTAGCAATTAGCCCTTACACTTCACTGCTCCATCTTCGACTCCATGCTCTTGTTTTCATATCGAAAACGTACTCGTTGGATCGAAGTGGTTTTCGGATAACTTATCTGATCCCGGTCTCTTCGAAACAACGTTCGCTATTTTTGGTAAACTCAACCCCGTTCTTTACGAAATAAACAAACGAAAATAAGATCGGAGATCTTCTCCTAACTGTTAGTGAATGGATTTCCTTATAACGTCCTAGAAGAACGAAACGAGTTTATACATACAGCATAGCACCCCGAACGGTAACTGTATATAATCCTCGTATTTCTCCTAGATATTTCCAAACTTATATTTAGGTCCAAATTTGATAGCCGGTTATTTAACTATCAAATTAAACAATCATTCAACCAATATTCCATTTCCACTGAAAACATTAATGTCCTTTTTAATTTAATTTTAAACACATCAATATCTTTATCCAAAATATATACTTATCTTATCGAGTTAGTAAATTCACCAAAACTATTCTTTCAAAGGAATTTGAAAAACCTTCAAAATAATTTGGAAAGTACCACTACGGTATCAGACCATGGATTCAAAGCTCAATGGTTACGTCTCCACCCGAGAGAAATTCAAAACTTAACTATAGGTACTCACTGCCTCCAATTTCGCCATGCGAGTATACCCACACTTCCCGAAACTTTATTTAATAATTTTCAAAATATTACTTATGAAATTTCTATAATAATTTTCTAAGTAAACTTTAGACAAAACTACTTTTTTAAATAAAAGCTATTATATAAAATATTAATATTGAATAATTATCATTTTAAAATAATAATACTGATTAAACCTTTAATAATAATTAACTACTATAACTAACTTAATTAATATATACTTTAACAATTCTAAAACAACTAAATAACAAATTTTCTGAAATATTATTCAACACTTTTAAAAATTTCCCAGCTCATAATTAAAAATCCTTCCTTTTAAAGCAAAACCAGTTCCTCGATAATTTTTTGTTTCAATTTCAATATAACTAGTCTAACCTTTTTAAATCTCTCTTGATTTATCCCAATTTACTCCACGTCCCAATTCCATAAATTTCCTTTCCATATTTCAAAAAAAAAAAAATCTACCATTTATTTTTAAATCAATTTACCCTTCTCCTTATAAATCCTCACCATGCATTTATAACTCCAATTTATCCACTGATAATTGCTTCACTTTACTTATAAACTTCGTTTATAAATTCCGTAGTCTCATTTCCCTTTCATAACCGTTTTTAAAATACCTAAATCGATTTTAAATCAATTTTTTACATTAAATTCCATTTTTATATTAATTCCTTACATAATCCAAATATATCCCGAAACCCAACTAATTTCAGATCTCACTTCCTTTTTATGATCTAAAATCTTATTTAAATCAGGAACATCTATTTCATCTTTTATTTTCAAATTTCCTTTTTATTTTTCCTAAACTATTTTAAATCTCGATTTTTAAAATCTTTTTACACTTAAACAAATGGCTTAAGTTTCATTATTAAAAAACCTTTTGTTTATATTATTCAAATATCTAATTTCAAAATTCAAGATCTCTATTTACAATATTACGAAATTTTAAAATATAAATTTGAATCAACTATTTATTTTATTTTATTTTATTTTCAAAAATTCATTTCTTTCAATTTATCCAAATTTCACTATAATTATTTTACCCTTTAATTTTCCTTTTCATTTTTCTTTTAAAAATTCAATATTCATATTTATTGTATTTTAAAATATCAAAATCTATCCGTAATACCATAGCATCCAATAAATTTAAATTTCACTATAATCCACTACAGATTATTTAAAACAGGCATATATCAATAAATATGGAATTAAACTCAACATTTTTGAGGAATCCAGTTGGATCCCTCCAACTTGTTTTCCTGCATCCACAGATGTTAATACAATATAAAAATACTAATCTTACTTCGAGGGGATATCGTGGTATATAAGGTCAACCGCTATTATGCGGGACGCATATGGTCTCATCCGCTATATAAATGTAGTAATATCAATCACTCTAATATATATATATATATATATATATATATATATATATAGAGAGAGAGAGAGAGAGACACACACACACACATTGTTATCCCTCCTTTTGGTCAAGGCCGAGATATCAATAAATTGGCTGGAAAGGATGGATATCAGGTTTAAAGATCAGTTGGAAACGAGGCTATGATCGATACCATCGAAATTTAACTGAGCTCGAATCAAGACGGGATCGATTGGGAAAAACAAACAAGGCTAGGAAACGCTACGTTTCAAATTTCAGGTCAATCGGGGTTCGTATGCTCGAGATATAGATGGATCAAAAGTCAAGGAAAGCAGGTTCGTATCGATTTTTCGTATCGATCGGGATGGAAACGGCAGCGTAATTTGTATCGATGGTTTCGTATCGATGTAACGCGCATCAATTTGGTTGGACACAATAAAAGGAAGGCAACATGCTTCGTATCGATCAAGGGTGGGATCGATACGAAGAGTGGATCAGCGGTTTCAATCATTAGGATGGACATTTCGTGTCGATCCCTTATCGATCGATATGAAGAAGGTAGTAGACGTGGACCGATACGAAGAACATGACACTGGATCGATACGAAGGAAGGGCGACCGATGGATACGAGAGCGTATGTTTCTAGAGTGGTTGATGGATACGAAGAAGGGGATGGATGATGGATACGAAAAGCGATAACCGATGAGCTACTTCGTATCGATCGAGTTCATATCAATCGATACGAAGGAGCCGATCAAGTGATGGAGTGCTCAACACGGATCGAGGCATGAAACTTAGATCGACACGAAGGCTGCGGCTGTAACAACCCAATATTTTCAGCCATTCGCATCCGCACATGCCGGACTTGAATTGCTCAAAATACCGCATTGTAAATAAATTTGGAGCAAATGAAATACAACCATAGAATCACAGACACAAAAATATCAGAATAACTCGCAGCGGAAATTAAAATACCATAGTAGTTCATGAAGCTACTATAACAAACTCTCAAAACATAATACATAATATCAGTCTAAAAAACATATACAATAGAAATTTCAAATACATAGTAGTTTATAAATACCAGAGCTGAAATAGAACAACTGAAACTGAAAGGGAACAGATAACTAGACAAGCAGAATCTCTAGCGATTCCTAACTCCAGAAAAGAAATCGAACGCTAAGCTGTAAATACTCTGGCTGACCCGAGCGTGAAGTAAAACACAAAACACTCGAGTCAGGACATATATACTTATATAATGTAAACTAACTCAAGTGAACTGTAGTAGTAATGTACAATAACTTAAAGGATGCTTGAGATCGCCCATCCTTTAAGGATCAGTTAAACCATAAATTAAGTACATCCCGTGGTTAAAATTTCAAAATGGTAATTTGTGCTTTGAAATCAAATATCATTTCAAAATTCAATATCATTCAAAATCCATTTCAAAATATCAAAACATCATATCTTTCAAAACCTCATTCAGTTTTATTTAATTTAAATACCATTTCAAATCACAATTCAAAATGGTTTATATTTCAAATCAAAATACTCCATTTAAACCAAATAAATATTCCAATTAAGCCAATTAAATATTCCATTTAAATCATTTAAATATTCCATTTAAATCATTCAAAAGTGAAGTTATTATATTTAATAATCAAATATCATATTCTCATAAATTTAGCCTTTTCAAAGTTCATTTATTCTTTTAAATTTATCAAAACGGTGTAAATTCAACTATCGCAGCACTTAGAAGATGCTACGGAAAGTTATGTTTTAAAACAATTCATTTAACAAAAGACAACATTTAAAATACTGTAATAGGTTTAATTTAGTTCAAATAAAACCTTAGTTAATTTCAGCAACTACAACACTTACATAGTGCTATAATAGCCCTTAATTCAATTTAGCCATTTAGTTCATTTCTATCAACTACAGCATTTACAAATACTGTAATATTCTTTACATTAGAAATAATAACATTTCAAAAATGTTGTTAATTAAATTCCAAATATTCAATATAATTTCACAAACAATTAAATTTTTATTTAAATCATTTTAAACTTATAAAATCATATATTTTCACTTTTAAAACAATCATTTAAATACCCTTATATTCATGATTTTATAAAGTTAATTTTTCATTCAAAAAATCAATTAATAATAATTTACTTTTATAATTCAACATTCCATTTCAATTCTTTATAATTAAATTTTTAAATTAACACTTAAGTTTAAATTTCCAAATATAACTTATTTTCATTTTATTTACTTAACTTAAAATTCATTTTTGAAAAAAATTCATAAATTCCCAATCTAAGTTATATTTCAAAATTCAACTTAAATATTCATTTATTTAACCCTTTAAATTATTCAAAAATCATTAACACTTTATAAAATCATTTTAATTCATTTTAATTAAAATTTTATATTTATTTATCATATTTTCCTACTTAATTTTAATTCCATTTATACCCAAATCAAAATTTCCAAAATAACTTACATTTCAAATTTTCTAACCTTACCATTAATTTATTCCACTTATACATTTTTAGAAAATCAATAATACTTTACAAAAATAATTTTTAATTAAGTTTAAATCAAAATATTATAATATTTTCATTTCTAAAATACTTTAAAAAATTTAGAAAACATATTTTAATCACAGTCTGTATAAAATTTCTAACCTAAGTCCAACGATACGGATAATATATCATTTCAATCCGTAATTTACAAAAGAAAAATCCGGGTTCTATCATTTCAAACCCGCAATCCCAAGTAAATGCAAATAAATAAAAATTGCTCAGGCCTATCATTTCAGCCCATAACGATTTTTCTTATTCTAAAGTCCGTTCGGGTATGTATCATTTCAACCCATAGTGATTCTAATCTACAGGGAACTTGCAGTGTGATAAACTAATATAAATAAACAGAATAACATCATATAACAGTAACAGATGATATGATAGGTGTATAAATAGGGTGATCATCATATGATCATAGCATAAGCAGTTACAACATAATAATAATAATATCTACAGATTCACAGGGTGTCAATTTACTACTTATATAAGTACGGAATGTCTGATGAGAAATACTCGCCTCTACAAGCTGGAGATAACAACCAAACACACAAACTAAGATCCATAAGGCACGAAAGCACGACTGCAATTCAAGAGTGGGAGAGCCAAAACTAATTGCCTTGTCAAATTTCAAACAAAACAAAGTACAATATGGATTACAAACCAAAATATTACAGCTAGGAATAAATACACAACTCAAAGCTAACGCTTTTGCACTTGCATTCAACATCATACGCTTCGGCTATGGGCTGTAAAAGTACTGTAATGGGATGGTTTTGGATCAGGTTTGGATCAAGTTAAGGTCATATAAGTCGGCTATAACAACATATGAAGTAGAAGAGGTATATGTGTGCATGAATACACAAATTCAAGGCAAATACATGGATTTCAAGGCCATCAAAGGTCTCGGCCAAGCATGGATGGACAAGGTCAGGTCTGGAAAGATCAACTACAGGTGTTGCAGAGGTCCAAGGCTCAGGTTGTGGCTGGTGGTGTATGGGTCGGCCAAAGCATGATTGGAGTGGTGGAGACAAGGGGAGTTCGGCTATGGTGAATCAAGTGGACTTTCTGTCAAAAATTTGATAGATCTTCAACTTGGATGGTCTCGGCTCTAGAATGACAGTAGAGAGGAGGGTATGGTGGCTGGAATAGGTGGTGGTGGAGGCGGCCAAGGTGCTGGAGATGGAGGTCCGAACTACATGAAGGTGAATGCAAGTACAAAAATCAAACAAACAATCGAAAAAATGAAAAAGAGTGAAAGATTTTTACCAAAATTTTGCTTCAGGTGCAGGCCAATTGTTTTTTTAGGGTTGAGAAGTTTTTTTTTCATGTTAGAAAAGATTAAGGAATCAGCTGAACAAAGTGAATAAGTCAGCAAATTGAAGTGGTGTTGATTGGTGATGAAAAGGTGGAGAATATGAAGAGGCTAAGCACATAAAAGGTCACAAACCTTTCAAATTTCCATAATTCTTTTTCAATTTTTAAATACATGTAAAATACTTATAAATAAAGATAAAAACACAAAAATATGATGAGTGCACAAAAATAAATAAATTGATTTTGATTAAATATAATTAAAATGAGAAAATAGCAAAAATTGGAAACTAGGCTTTAAAAATAGAAAGTAAATGCAATAAATTTTGGAAAAATTTTGTCATCACTTTAAAAATATTTAAAACAAAATATATACCTAACGTGTCATATAACACATATTAGAACATGATTTAACAAATAAAAATCTTATTTATATAATTTAAAATAGACAATTTTATTAAATAAATCAATTTACACCCAATATTGTAAAAAACATAACTTTCACAATATAAATCGGATTTCAACGAAACGAAAAGCAGTATTCTTTAAATTAAATTTATTTTCATAATAAAGGAAAAAAATTCAAAAAATTCAAATATTTAAATTTTAAATTTAAAAGTCAAAGTTTGACCAGATTGACCAAAAATCAACTTTTCTGGAAAATATCCTATTTATTCAGGTTTGAAATTATAAATCACACAAAAATCAAAATATACTCTTAAAATAACAAAATTTGTTCATTTTAATAAATATAATAAAGTTCTTAAATCAGGAGTTTCAATTTAAATAATTAAAATAAACAATTAAAATAATCACAAAATACTGGGTTGTTACACTCTCCCCCACTCAAATCTTTTCGTCCTCGGAAAGAAAGAACAAGGAAAATAAGGAAAAGAAAGATAGACAAAAAATAGTACTTGGATAAACAATTTTCGGATTCGAAGCACGAATGCTCTCCTCCGTCTTCCAAGTACAATCTCGATCATCAGTACCCCATCGTACCTCGATCAGACTAACAAATTCCCTTCCTAGCTGTTTCATACCTCTGTTGATAATACGAAGTGGCTTACTCTCGACAGTCAGATTAAGTTAAATATCCAAAGTATCAAGAGCAGTTTGCTGAACAAAAAAAGAAGGGTCAAGAAGATACTAGAGGAGATGTGAGACATGGAATACATCATGCACTCCAGAAAGTTTCTCCGGCAAATCTAAACGATAAGCCAAAGAACCAACTCTTTCCATAATACAGAAAGTACCCTCAAATAAGAAGAAGGTAGAAATAGCTAGAAGGGAGAATAGGTTAAAAGACAAGGATGAACCATTATTTTAAAACGATATAAATTTCAATTTAAAATTTTATATTTACAACATTTTAAACAACTTATAATATGATAAATAGTCATTTGATTCAAATTTGTTAGTTCGAAGTAAACAATATTTAAAACATTTAAATTATTTAGACAAGTAAAATAATGATCAAAATATCCTTTATATAATACTTTTATAACTCGATGTCTTAACAAGTTTACTTTCGTTCCTGCAGACTCTGGCCATGCGTTAATCAGGCGCAAAGCTAGAATTCTCCCAGTACTTAGTAGACTTGTTTCAACACCCAATGAAAATACTGGAAAACCTTTTAAAAACTGATATGGAAATTACAATCCAAACAAATCAACCAAACTGAAACATGTCGATCATGGATCGCGGATACACAATGGTTACGCCTGAATCCCCCAGGAAACATCTGTACCCGTAGGATGACTACCGCAGCCCTACGATTACGCCATGAAGACTGGTAGCACCGCAGATACACAATGGTTACGCCTAGATCCCCCAGGAAACATCCGTACCCTTAGGCTCTCGCAGCCCCTGCGGATTACGCTACCAAGCGACCCAATAGATCACAGATACACAATGGTTACGCCTGGATCCCCCAGGAAACATCCATACCCTTAGGCTCTCGCATCCCCTATGAATTACGCTATGCAGCCGCACTCGTAAGACCATGGAGATCGCCATGGAATTCAATGGACACTCAAGTATCATATCTGGAAAACCCAAATCAGAGAGAATAATAACGATAGAACGAATCCACAATGTGGCCACAAAGCGGATATCAAGCAGAATGCACTTTCCATATCTTTACTTCGAAAATATATATCATATAGTACCTTTCAAAATCACTTTCAAATATCATACTTATATAAAGTCCATTATATATAAGATTTCATTTCAAATCGAATACTTTCCAAATCAATAGTATATCAAATCATACATATATAGACTTCGATTATATAAGATTTCTCTTTCCAAATTGAGTATGAGTACCTTTACGAATCAACAGTTTTCAAATCAATTTCATACTTATAAAAATCAATTTCATACTTATACAAATCCATTTATATAAGTTCGATAACTCCCAAATCAAAGTATTTAAATAAACAAGGTTCTCAATTTCAAACCATTTAAATATCAATTCAGTTTCAAAATCATATATGATTTCGCCAAATCATTTCTTCCTAATTACATATTTTCAGTTTCAAAGTTTCTCAAAACAATAGATTTAGAAAATAATCCAAATTTCCAAATCAAAAAAATTTAGGTCCAACAAATTCATTTCCATTTCAAATGTATATTCACTTTCAAAAATCATAATACTTTCAAAGTTATAAACTTCTGAAACCAAAATACTTGAAATCATTACCCTTTTGAAAATCATAACCTTTCGAAATCATATATTTGAAATCATTAAACATTCCTTTAATTCTTTACATTTCACAAATTTATTCAAATAAACCCAAATCTAAAATTTCCAATTTTAATTCAATTCAAACCATTAGTTTCAATTTAGTTTTCCAACAAAACCATTTCAAATATCATCAAATTTCAAATAAAGATTTGATCCATAAAATAAACTATTCAATCTTTAATATATTTCAAAGCTTAAATATACCATATTCCAAAACTAAATTTTATAATTTCATATATCTCAAATTTTACTTCATTATTACTTAGTTTTGAAATATTCATTTCATAAATCCATCATTTTTAAATAAACTCAAATTACTAGTAAACCAAATATCCTTTCATACAAACATAAACTTTAAATATTCATTTATCAAACTCAATTATCATTTCAAATTCACATTCTTTATTAAAATAAAGATCAAATCATTTCAAAATCATTAAAATATCTGAAATGGTTACTAAAAACCATCCCTTTTTTAAAACCTTCAAACTATTTATTTCTATATGAAAAATCCAATTTACCACTGGAAAGATTATTATTCTATATATATGCTTTTTAAAAAACATTCAAATCTATATTTCATACCAGTATAATTCAAAATAGCCTTATTTATTTCACTCAACAAACAGTTTCAAACTTATATAAATAATATTGCTTTATACTTTAGTCATACCAAACTAAACTTATATTCTTTATCAAATACCCTATACCATTCAAAATTACTTGGCTTTGAAAAGTTAACCTTGATTTGGAAGTGCTCGAATCTTCAAAATAGTCGAAAGAACAAAAATTTCAAATCCAAGAGTTGGAAATCGGTGATAAATCCATAAATCAATTCCAATAGATAAGGTTATACCAAAACAAATCTGAATCTCGAGGACTGAACATCGGCTTACTTTAAACCATTTCAAACACACACACACACACACACACACATCTTTCGAATATCAAACCATACTTCGAAATCTGAAATAAAAATTTGATTTTCACAAAATCACTCGCATAGCAAAGCTACTATAATGGCCTTTCTCCCACTCAGAAACTCGAAAATCAATGTCGATGATGCCTGCATTCATCACCGAAATTATTTTCCAACGACATAAGTGTGTTATGGACTTTTTTATTTTCCTGAAACTTCTTTGAAATCTCTTCGAAATCATTGGAATTTGTTCGAATACATTTGAACATTTCATACTTAGAAAATATCTTTAAATCATATTATTATTATATATTTTTCAAAATCCTAAAACCGATTTCAAAACACCGGAGTTCGATTCCTCGAAATTCAAAATTCAAAACCCTTCAATTATAAATCATTTTTTATAGGTCAAATTCTTATAAATTTTCAAAATTCAAATCCTTTCAAAATTTTCAATTTCCATTTTCAAAAGATAAAGAAATCCTTGTTGAAAACATTTCACTTTTATATATAATAGGGTCATCCTTATCAAAATAATATTTTCGATGTATGCACAATTTCAAAATACAACCAAACACAAATTTCCAAAGGATGATCCAAGGGTGGATTCCAAACAACAGAGATTCAAATTAGAGGAACTCTAATCAAATAGAATTCTGGTTCGAAGATAAGCTCGAACGAAGATGAGATATTTAATTACCAAATAGAAGATGGATAAGCCTTTATAAATCGCGGGTGACCTTAACCGGTCAACCGTGGCTTCAGGAATATAATCAATTTGGAAATCTAAGGCAAATCGACATTCGATCACCAGAGATAGAATCCGGGTAGAGTAGGAGATAGATAGCATTGTAAACAGAGGATATAGAAATCTCCGGTGAATCAATGCCAATTGAAAGAAGTTTCACCCTTTTATAAATCATTCAATGATTTACGGAACCGCCGATCATTATAGAGGTCATTCCAAAGTGGAGTTACGGAATGCCCCAAAAATCAAAAGGGTAAAATAGGGAAGACAAGACTGGATTTCAGAACAAGTGGAAACGTTCCAAAGTTCAAGGAATCCTAACCGATAAGAATCCTAACCAAGAGAGTTCTAACCAGGTGGATACCGAAGGAATGAAGTTTAGAAAATCTTGATTTCAAAATAAGAAATTTTTTATACCAAAATAATTTTTGAAAATCCTTTAAAAATCATTTGGAAATTATTTTATACTTCGGAAAAATGCTCTGTCATAAGGAAATGATTCTGAGATTGATTTCACTCATTCTATGGTATTTCTACCCTATCTCCAATGAGTTTTTGCTCCGTAGGCTATGGTTTGCCAATAAACCAAAGCTCTGATACCAAATGTAACAACCCAATATTTTCAGCCATTCGCATCCACACATGTCGGACATGAATTGCTCAAAATACCTCATTGTAAATAAATTTGGAGCAAATGAAATACAATCACAGAATCACAGACACGGAAATATCAGAATAACTCGCAACGGAAATTAAAATACCATAGTAGTTCATGAAGCTACTATAACAAACTCTCTAAACATAATACATAATATCAGTCTGAAAAACATATACAATAGAAATTTCAAATACATAGCGGTTTATAAATACCAGAGCTGAAATAGAACAACTGAAACTGAAAGGGAACAGATAAATAGACAAGCAGAATCTCCAGCGATTCCTAGCTCCAGAAAAGAAATCCAAAGCAAAGCTGTAAATACTCAGGATGACACGAGCGTAAAGTAAAACACAAAACACTCGAGTCAGGACATATATATTTGTATAATATAAACCAACTCAAGTGAACTGTAGTAGTAATGTACAATAACTTAAAGGATGCTTGGGATCACCCATCCTTTAAGGATCAGTTAAACCATAAATTAAATACATCCCGTGGTTAAAATTTCAAAATGATAACTTGTGCTTTGAAACAAATATCATTTCAAAATTCAATATCATTCAAAATCCATTTCAAAATATCAAAATATCATATCTTCCAAAACCTCATTCAGTTTTATTTAATTTAAATACCATTTCAAAGCACACTTCAAAATGGTTTATATTTCAAATCAAAATACTCCATTTAAACCAATTAAATATTCCATTTAAATCATTTAAATATTCCATTTAAATCATTCAAAAGTGAAGTTATTATATTTAATAATCAAATATCAAATTCTCATAAATTTAGCCTTTTCAAAGTTCATTTATTCTTTTAAATTTATCAAAACGGTGTAAATTCAACTATCGCGGCACTTAGAAGATGCTACGGAAAGTTATGTTTTAAAACAATTCATTTAACAAAAGACAACATTTAAAATGTTGTAATAGGTTTAATTTAGTTCAAATAAAACCTTAGTTAATTTCAGCAACTACAGCACTTACAAAATGCTATAATAGCCCTTAATTCAATTTAGTCATTTAGTTCATTTCTATCAACTACAACATTTACAAATGCTGTAACATTCTTTACATTAGAAATAATAACATTTTAAAAATGCTGTTAATTAAATTCCAAATATTCAATATAATTTCATAAACAAGTAAATTTTATTTAAATCATTTTAAACTTATAAAATCATATATTTTCACTTTTAAAACAATCATTTAAATACCCTTATATTCATGATTTTATAAAGTTAATTTTTCATTCAAAAAATCAATTAATAATAATTTACTTATATAATTCAACATTCCATTTCAATTCTTTATAATTAAATTTTTAACTTAACACTTAAGTTTAAATTTCCAAATATAACTTATTTTTCATTTTATTTACTTAACTAAAAATTCATTTTTAAAAAATTCACAAATTCCCAATCTAACTATATTTAAAAATTCAACTTAAATATTCATTTATTTAACCCTTTAACTTATTCAAAAATCATTAACACTTTATAAAATCATTTTAAATTCATTTTAATTAAAATTTTATATTTATTTATCATATTTTCCTACTTAATTTAAATTCCATTTATACCCAAATCAAAATTTCCAAATAACTTACATTTCAAATTTTCTAACCTTACCATTAATTTATTCCACTTATAAATTTTTAGAAAATCAATAATACTTTACAAAAATCATTTTTAATTAAGTTTAAATCAAAATATTATAATATTTTCATTTCTGAAATACTTTGAAAAATTTAGAAAACATATTTTAACTACATTCTGTGTAAAATTTCTAACCTAAGTCCAATGATACGGATAATATATCATTTCAATCCGTAATTTACAAAAGAAAAATCCGGGTTCTATCATTTCAAACCCACAACCCCAAGTAAATGCAAATAAATAAAAATCACTCAGTCCTATCATTTCAGCCCATAACGATTTTTCCCTATTCTAAAGTCCGTTCGGGTATATTTCATTTCAACCCATAGTGATTCTAATCTACAGGGAACTTGCAGTGTGATAAACTGATATAAATAAACAGAATAACATCATATAACAGTAACAGATGATATGACAGGTGTAAAAATAGAGTGATCATCATATGATCATAGCATAAGCAGTTACAACATAATAATAATATCTATAGATTCACAGGGTGTCAATTTACTACTTATATAAGTACGGAATGTCTGGTGAGAAATACTCACCTCTACAAGCTGGAGATAACAACCAAACACACAAACTAAGATCTGCAAAGGCATGAAAGAACGACTGCGATTCAAGAGTGGGAGAGCCAAAGCTAATTGCCTTGTCAAATTTCAAACAAAACAAAGTACAATATGGATTACAAACCAAAATATTACAAAACAATGCTAAGAATAAATACACAACTCAAAGCTAACGCTTTTGCACTTGCATTCAACATCATACGCTTCAGCTATGGGCTGTAAAAGCACAGTAATGGGATGGTTTTGGATCAGGTTTGGATCAAGTTAAGGTCATATAAGTCAGCTATAACAACATATGAAGTAGAAGAGGTATAAGTGTGCATGAATACACAAATTCAAGGCAAATACATGGATTTCAAGGCCATCAAAGGTCTTGACCAAGCATGGATGGACAAGGTCAGGTCTGGAAAGATCAACTACAGGTATTGTAGAGGTCCAAGGCTCAGGTTGTGGCTAGTGGTGGTGGTGTATGGGTCGGCCAAAGCATGATTGGAGTGGTGGAGACAAGGGGAGTTCGGCTATGGTGAATCAAGTGGACTTTTTGTCAAAAATTTGGTAGATCTTCAACTTGGATGGTCTCGGCTCTAGAACGGCAGTAGAGAGGAGGGTATGGTGGCTGGAATAGGTGGTGGTGGAGGCGGCCAAGGTGCTGGAGATGGAGGGCCGAACTACATGAAGGTGAATGCAAGTACAAAAATCAAACAAACAATGGAAAAAAATGAAAAAGAGTGAAAGATTTTTACCAAAATTTTTCTTCAGGTGTAGGCTAATTGTTTTTTTAGGGTTGAGAAGTTTTTTTTCATGTTAGAAAAGATTAAGGAATCAGCTTAACAAAGTGAATAAGGCAACAAATTGAAGTGGTGTTGATTGGTGATGAAAAGGTGGAGAATATGAAGAGGCTAAGCATATAAAAGGTCACAAACCTTTCAAATTTCCATAATTCTTTTTCAATTTTCAAATACATGTAAAATACTTATAAATAAAGATAAAAACACGAAAATATGATGAATACACAAAAATAAATAAATTAATTTTAATTAAATATAATTAAATTGAGAAAATAGCAAAAATTGGAAACTATGCTTTAAAAATAGAAAATAAACGCAATAAATTTTGGAAAATTTTTATAATCACTTTAAAAATATTTAAAACAAAATATATACCTACATGTCATATAACACAAATTAGAACATGATTTAACAAATAAAAATATTATTTATATAATTTAAAATAGACAATTTTATTAAATAAATCAATTTACACCCAATATTGTAAAAAGCATAACTTTCACAATATAAATCGGATTTCAACGAAACGAAAAGCAGTATTCTTTAAATTAAATTTATTTTCATAATAAAGGAAAAAAATTCAAATATTTAAATTTTAAATTTAAAAGTCAAAGTTTGACCAGGTTGACCAAAAATCCACTTTTCTGGAAAATATCCTATTTATTCAGGTTTGAAATTATAATTCACACAAAAATAAAAATATACTCTTAAAATAACAAAATTTATTCATTTTAATAAATATAATAAAGTTTTTAAATCAGGAGTTTCAATTTAAATAATTAAAATAAACAATTAAAATAATCACAAAATACTAGGTTGTTAGAGCGACTATGGATATGGGGGTGGAATCGATACGAAGAGGATGGAGGCGAGTAGATCGATGCGAATGATTCAGCCTTCATGCAAACTACGACTTGGATCGATCATAACTTGAGATCTACAAGTCCAAACATCACGAAATTTTCACAGGCGCTTCCTTATGCACTCAAGAAAGTTCATGATCGATCTCGGCTTGGTTGGAGCATGTTTGGATCGATGCGAATTGTACATGGATCAGTCCCAAACGACTCTAGATGGATCATGCGGGCCCACCTGCGCAAGAAAAAAGGTATTTCAGGTTTTGAGGCGGATATTTTCAGATCTACGCTTATAAATAGCAGTCCTATAGCAACAAGAAAGGGGTCTTCTTCAGTTTTCCTACGCGAAGCTCTGCCATTTTGTTATTTGATTTCAAAGGCTTGTAACTGTAATTACAACATAAAGGGAATAAAAGGATTGATTCAAAGTGGACATAGGCAAAAGATAGCCGAACCACTATAAATTTCATGTTTTCTCTTACTTTCTTACATTTCAACTTTGTTATTCTTCGTTTTTATTCTCTACTTAATCAAGATCAGAGATCTTTGTGTGTATGTTGAAGATCTGTGTTTATACATTAGTGCTTTCATAACTTCTGGGGTTTGTGACCAATTTTGGCACAAATACTTTGATGCTTTCACTGAGAAGGCTAGCACTCAGGGATTCCAAAACTTGGATTTCGGATTTGAAAGCTTGAATACTTGGATTTGGAAAGCTATGGCAAGACAATAGACAAGAAGACAAAGGACTGAAAGGAGTCAGCATGAAGGGAGTCAGGAGGCTTCCCCGAGAGAGAATCAGACGTCGATCTTCATCACCAGAGACGAGATGGAAACGATGCTCAAGAGACAAGAGGAGATGATGCAGAACCTACTCCGACAAGTTGGAGTGTAGAATCAGTGGAACACAACTGCAGGAGATGTTGGAGATATGAATCGGTAGCATGGAGCAACCAGAGTTCAGAATGGAACAGGACCATCCGGCGCAGTACCTGAACTAGGGGGCACTCATCCAAAGCATATTGATCCAATCCCAGACAGACTACCAGGTGGATTCGAGCAACATGGCGTTAATAGAGGAATGGATGCTTTGTCTAGAAGAGAAGATTCCAGGATTCCCTCGTGAACTCGAGGGGAATATCGGAGGCAACGAATGAGGACTACAACTTGGAGATAGTGACAGATTGGTGGAGATGGTCAAACGGGCCATGTGGAAGGACTAGTGAATAGAGAGTTGGAGGATGTGAATATGAGTCCTTTTTCTCCAATGATCAGGCAATCTAGGAACCTGCCAGATTTCAAACTTCCAACACTGGAGATGTATGACGGGAGAACTGATCCTATTGTTCACTTGATAAGGTACATGAGGCATATAGAGGTACTGGGGGCATCAAAAGATGTCATGGCGCGATGCTTCCCTTTGTATTTGACGGATATAGTAGCATTATGGTCAGACAGTTGGAGAGTGGCTCTATTGGCGCATGGATGGAGCTGATCGAAAGATTTATGAGGCAGTTTTGGGTCCACATATTCCGACCTAAGAATGTGATGAATTTGACATCGATGAAACAATGGAAAGGAGAATCGCTCAGGAATTTCTTAACCAAATTCAACGCGGCAGTGGCTTCGGTGGATCGACCAAATCCATTGATGGTTTTGATGGTGGTAGTTTCGAGAATTGCAGATAATTTGGATTTCAAGGTATCATTGGAACGGGACCCACCGATGGATCTCGAAGATTTCTACCATGAAGCAGAAAGGTTTCTAAAGCAGGAAGATGCGTAGGCTGAAAGAGTAGGAATGGAGGCTAAAGCTTATGCAGTAAGGGGTGGAGGCCCACCCAAGGAGGATCCGAACGAAGATGATAAAGGGAAAAGGAAAATAAATGATAATGGTTACACTTCAAAAAGGCCACGAAGGAATTCAAAGTTTACTTCATACACGGATTTGACAGAGACTCTAGAAAGGATTTACTTGGATACTTGAGGGCGCCTCCAGCATCGAAAGCCGACAAGAAGGGAACCTTCTGAATACGAGCGGGCATCGGGAAAGCATTGCATATTCCATGATCCAAATGGGCACAACACGAATGACTGCATACATTTTAAGGATATCGTTGAGGAGCATGGAAGGAATGGTCATTTACAACAATATGTAAGGAATCGAGCTGTGGCAGTGAAACATGAGCGGTCACCGCCCACCTCGAACGAGGATGGAACTGGATCTAGGCAGCGACAGCTTGTTATCAACTAAATAAATTTGTGGCATTAAATAAGTAATAATAATACTGCTAAGTAGCTTACACATGTACGGGATCGAGGACAGTCCCTAGGAATGCTTTGAGACGATAATAAACCGTGTGGCTCGAATTTATGAAACCCTTTTTTTTCGTTTTTCTGAATATTTTTTATTTGATTTTCCCTATATGCAAAAACTTTTATTTTGATGATTGGATTTAGTTTAATGTAATAAATAATACAGGTCTCGCGATTATGGTCCCGACCGGAGAGACGGGGCAGTAATCGCAAATTACGAGTCCCTTCGCCGAAGAGCGATGGTGTGGACTCAAACACGATAGAATCGAGGCCGGAGAATATAAAAGTCCTCGACCAGAGAGTCGAGGCCAAAGAATATAAAAGTCCTCGGCCGGAGAATATAAAGGTCCACGACCGGAGAGCCGAGGATGGAGAACATATAAGCCCTTGACCGGAGAGTCGAGGCTGGAACAGAATAACGCGACCCGACGAGGTCTGCAGATTTGAAGTTAAACCCGGAGAGGTCATGGATTTGGATTTCGGCTTAGGATAGATGGAACCGGTGAGGTTCTGGATTTGGCAAAGGGCCCGGAGCTGTCCCGAATTTGGATATCAACCCAGAAAGGTTATGGGTTTGGCTATTGGTTATTAGACATGGATAGATTAGAGCTCTGTTGATGGGTTCGGATAGCTATGGAATTGGTTGAGGCTTTGGTTACAGGACTTCGAATTGAACATCGACTCGTAGCAGTCGTGGACTTGGACATGGCTGCAGCACTTGGATAGGATGACTTGGTAATAGACTAGATTATGGATCAGATAGTATGGCTATGGATGGAATATGGACTTTGGATGTTGGATTCGGAGCTATTCAAAACACGCCTACTTACCACAATGCATGTTTTCGGGGACAAATTGTTAGTCCGTGAGATGATGGTTTTGGATGACAATAACCTTAAAATAGATTATAAAATATTAATACTAACATTATAAGTTTAGACATATATGTATATACAGGATTTAACCATGCAGGTACCAAGAATGAAGACTGTACAGTATAGAGATTCAAGGTATCAAGATTGAAGACTAATGAGTACCAAGATTATCAAGAGTTCAAGACATCAAGAATAAGTATTTTAATTAGGAATTTTGTTAAAACTTTTAGAAAAGCACTGGCATCTTAAAATCCAATTTATTCGTGGAATGGAATCCACTTCGAGCCCGTTAAAGGGATGAAACCCTAAATAGGAAGGAACCTACGGAAAATCTAGTGGAATATTGCTTTGTATCTGCTATTTTTTATTCAAATGATTTCTACAAAATTATCTTGTTTTCAAACTGATTTTAAAACTTTCCTTTTAAAGGATTCAAAAACCTCTATCCTGATTTTAAATAATTTTAGCCTCAAAAACATCTTTAATTTCCAAGTCAAAGTACTCCTGATTTTAAACTATGTTTTAATATAATATATTTAAGTTTTAAATATTTATACTTAGATTTAAATATAAAATTATAGTTAAATTCTATATATATTATTCTCTATATTTACTTATGAATTTTAACTATAGTCAAGTATATTTATAAAGTTCAAAATAGTTTTAATATAAGATAAAGGTTATTTTCAAAGAAAATCAAATCATCAAAATATGCTTTGGGATGTCGACATACTCATGGTGACCATGTCGACATGGTGTCAGTTGAGTTTAAAATTTAAATTTCAAAAGAAGTGTCTATTAGCCATAACTCTTCACGAATGGACATGACTGTTGTTCTTCTATAAATAGGGGTCAGTTTCAACGAATTTTAACATCGGATTTTCTAGTTTTCACTCATCTTCTTCTTCCACTTTTCTTAATACATATTCTTACCATTACTTTGGAAATCAGAATATAGTGCCAAATAATGTCAAATGTTACAACTGTGATGAACCAGCCCATATCAAAAGAGACTGTCCGTATCCAGATAGGCAAAATCCTCATATGAATAATGATCCAGCAAAGAAACGGAAGCGTGCATTTACTGCTACTCTAGACGACTCAGACTCATCCTCAAGTGATGATGATCAGAAGACAGATAATTCAAACTTGTATTTCACACCAGTTCACAACTCCGATGAATTCAGAGAAACGGACTCAGAAAAAGGTACACATTTACAATATAATTGGTTGAAGTTGCTTGCTTAGAATTAGATGCTTGATTGCTTGATTGATTGATTTTGAATTAGTGTGTTATTTGAATTTTTAAATTTTTTTACTATTATTATTATTTTATTATTCTTATTATTATTTTATTATTTTTATTATTATTTTATTATTATTTTGATATATTATGGAATATACTATAAATCTAATAGTATTCCATATATATATACATTAAAAATAATAAGTGTGTGTGTGTATATATATATATATTAGGGATCTTAGGAAAAATAATTCATGAAAATTCACTGGCACATGTCGACATGGTCCCTACCATGATGTAGACATGGGTACCAAAATTTGAATTCAAATGTTTGAATTTCCCTCCATCTTTTTACTTCATTCACCTCTCTGAAAAGCTACCTTTTGACCAGAGAATATGTCCTTTGAGAATCTATTTATTCGCTATCTTTTATCATATTTTTTCACTCTCATTTTCAGATTCAAACTCTCTCTTCATAACTTCAAGCTCTCTACTCTTTACTTTAATGGCTTCTTCAAGCAACCCCTCCACCATGAGAATTTCTAGAAAAATAAAAGACTAACTATTCAATGATCCGGAAGCAATAAAAGCATACATCAATTATGCTAATTATGCTAAAGTCCATTTCGGAAAGTTTGCTATTTTTTAAGATTTCTCTTCTTATGAACTTGATTCTCTTTTTGCAAACAATGGAGTTCTTAGTCTTATTGATGCTTTTCAAAATGATTTTGTTTGCTATCCAAATCTTGTCAAAATTTTCTATGCTAATTTAAACCGTGGATTTTATAATGGAAATGAGGATGAAATTTGGAGTAGTGTCAAAGGCACTAGAATTGTTTTGAATTGTGATCCTTGGGGTACCATTCTCAATTGCAAGTGTACGGGAATGGACCTTTCTAATTTTAAAATCGATGAAAATGATCGTGAGACATTTCATCACATTTTGGAAGGGAATGATAATTTTGAATTCAAAAATCGAAATTTTCGACCAAAGGCAAGAATTGTCAATCTTCTTTTGCAACATACTTTGACCCCAAGATCGGGGAATTTTAACAATCCTACTTCAAAAGTTTGCAAAGCACTTTTCGCTATTTTTGGAAATTATGACATAAATTGGACGCAAGTTATTTTGGATGAACTTCGTCCTAAAAATATTGAAATGGGTGAGAATACTTTGTATCATGGAATTTATCTCACTCGGATTTTTAACTATTTTGGAGTAGATTTCAAAGGCGAAGAATTTGTTTCTAGAAAAGTTTTCAATCATTCCAACATTTCGCTTATGAAAATTTCGTTTGTTTTTCAACCTTATGAGACCCTTGCCGAAAAGGAATAGCGTTTGGCTCATGAGGAAATGGAAGAAGAGGAAGAGGAAGAAGAAGAAGGGGATCAAATGGAAATTGAAGAAGAAGAAGGTGAAACTTCTTTTGAAAGCATCGACTATCCTCCTAATCCATCCACCAAAACCCTTATCAAAATCCAAAAGACGGTTGTTGAGAATCAATGGATTCTTAAACGATCCGTTAGTAAGAAGTTGGACAAAATTTCATCCAAGATGAACAAGTTCATTTCCAAAGTCAGCAAGAAACTTGGAATTTCTTCATCATCATTCTCTAACTAGTTTTATCTTTTCGTATCTTGTTTTATGTGTTTTAGTTTGTTTTAATTCGAAAGTTCATATAGTTTCATATGTTTAATCATTGTATCATCTTTGTATGCAATGAAATGAAATTTCTGTTCTGTTATCTAGCTTATCTTATATCCAGAATAAATGTTAGTATATTATATAAATATATATATACACAATTATTCACAAAATCTAATTAGTCATATTTTTTCACTAACCCATGTCGACATACCCCCTATGACCATGTCGACATGTACTGGTCAGAAATGACATATTTTGAATTTGAAATTTGAATAACTACCATATGTCTATTCATTTTAAACGAATTTCTACACCTATATATACCTATTTGTTCCAGAATTTTTCATTGAAAATTATTTCTTATCTTCTAGTCCTTCATTTTTTTCATAAATTCAACTATGGCTAATCCAATTCATAACTTATCCGAAAATCTTGAAGAAACTCTCAATTCGTTCAAGAATATTCTCTCGTTCATTCTTCGTAACCAGCGACACTTAGAATTGAGTCAAATGCAGATGATCAAGGAGAAAGAAAGGCATTTCGATGCAATGCGATGGATGATTTCCTCCCTACACAAGGATGATAAAGAAGCACATCCTCCAGTCTCTCTCACCAATGACAATGATAATTGGGATGTTATTAAAGTAGACCCTATCTTTGGAGAAGAAGGATGGGTGGAAGTTCCTCGTAACGTTTGATTTTATTTGTTTGCTTTGTTTGAATTGTTTGTTTGAATTGATTTGATTTGGTTTGGATTGATACTCGGTGTGGATTGATTTCTTAAATTGGTTTGATGTTTGCTACATAAAACATGTATATATATACATTGTAATGTATTTAATCCTTGATTAATTATCATGTTCATAAGAATAATTATTTCTTAATCTATCTATTATATATTCCATTGTATAGTGCAGATACTTTAGTCAAAGAATGAGGGGGAGTTAGTTTTTGTTGATGACAAAGGGGGAGAAGTATAAAATAGGGTAGTTAGGCATAGATTAAGCGGGGTTATTAGTTTTAAGGGGAGTTATTAGGATAGAAGTAATATTTTATAAACAAAGGTTGTCATCATCAAAAAGGGGGTGATTGTTAGTCCGTGAGATGATGGTTTTGATGACAACAACCTTAGAATAGATTATAAAATATAAATACTAACATTATAAGTTTAGATATATATGTATATACAGGATTTAACCATGCAGGTACCAAGAATGAAGACTGTACAGTATAGAGATTCAAGGTATCAAGATTGAAGACTCATGAGTATCAAGATTATCAAGAGTTCAAGAGTTCAAGACTTCAAGAATAAGTATTTTAATTAGGAATTTTGTTAAAACTCCTAGAAAAGCACTGGCATCTTAAAATCTAATTTATTCGTGGAATGGAATCCACTTCGAGCCCGTTAAAGGGGTGGAACCCTAAGTAGGATGGAACCTACGAAAAATTTAGTGGAACATTGTTTTGTATCCGCTAATTTTTATTCAAATGATTTTTACAAAATTATCTTGTATTCAAAATGATATCAAAACTTTCCTTTTAAAAGATTCAAAAACCTCTATCCTGATTTTAAATAATTTTATCCTAAAAAACATCTTTAATTTCAAAGTCAAATTACTCTTGATTTTAAACTATCTTTTAATATAATATATTTAACTTTTAAATATTTATACTTAGATTTAAATATAAAATTATAGTTAAATTCTATATATATTATTCTCTATATTTACTTATGAATTTTAACTATAGTCAAGTATATTTATAAAGTTTAAAATAGTTTTAATATAAGATAAAGGTTATTTTTAAAGAAAATCAAATCATCAAAAAATGCTTTGGGATGTCGACATACTAATGGTGATCATGTCGACATGGGGTCAGTTGAGTTTAAAATTTAAATTTCAAAAGAAATGTCTATTCGCCATAACTCTTCATGAATGGACATGACTGTTGTTATTCCATAAATAAGGGCCAGTTTCAACGAATTTTAACATCAGATTTTCTGGTTTTTCACTCCTCTTCTTCTTCCACTTTTCTTGATACATATTCTTACCGTTACTCTGCCGAAATCAACATTGAATCGAATTCGATTACTTCTAGTTTGATTCTCTATCACTATCTCAACAAGATTCTCAGTGCTATTCAGAGTTATAGGCTTTTTGTAATCAACTTAGCGAGAAAAGGTGTGATTATAGCCTTGAAAATCAATCAAGCGAGATAAGATGTGATTGTAGCCTTGGGAAATCAATTGGGTGAACTTGTTGCCAGTAAAATCAAGTGGTTGTTGCCCGTAAAATCAAGTATCTCTAATCAAAGGATTGTGATTCTGGAGGGTGTACCTTGTAGCCTTGAAATCGAGGGTGTAATTGTAAAGATTGCTTTTGAAAGGAAATCTGTACTTGTGTTGCGGGACTGGATGTAGGGTAACTCCGAACCAGTATAAAATCCAGTGTGTTCTTTCCTTTACTGCTTTTTATTTTATTTCTGCATCTGTGTTTGTTTCTATGATCATATATGTGTCTGTATATTGCATATATCTGTGTTTAAATTAACATAAACTCAAAAGATTTAGTAATTCTTTATAAACACTATTCACCCCTTCCCCCCTCTAGTGTTAATCCTAGCCTTAAGATCTCTAATCCACATTTCTCACACAAATGTTATCCCATCTTTTGGTCAAGGCTGGATATCAACAAATTGGCTGGAAAGGATGGATATCAGGATTGAAGATCAGTTGGAAACAAGGCTACGATCGATACCATCAAAATTTAACCGAGCTCGAATCAAGACGGGATCGATTGGGAATAACAAACAAGGCTAGGAAATGCTACGTTTCAAATTTCAGGTCAATCGGGGTTCGTATGCTCGAGATATGGATGGATCAATAGTCAAAGAAAACAGGTTCGTATCGATGTTTCGTATCGATCAGGATGGAAATGGCAGCGTACTTCGTATCGATGGTTTTGAATCAATGGTTTCGTATCGATGTAACGCGCATCAATCTGGTTGGACACGGCAAATGGAAGGCAACACGCTTCGTATCAATCAAGGGTGGGATCGATACAAGGAGTGGATCAGCGGTTTCAATCATTAGGATGGACATTTCGTATCGATCCCTTATCGATCGATACGAAGAAGGTAGTTGACATGGACCGATACAAAGAACATGACACTAAATCGATATGAAGGAAGGGCAATCAACGGATACAAGAGCAAATGTTTCCAGAGCAGCTGATGGATACAGAGAAGGGGATGGATGATGGATATGAAAAGAGGTAACACATGAGCTGCTTCATATTCATCGAGTTCATATCGACCGATATGAAGGAGCCGATCAAGTGATGGAGCTGAGACGACCCGACTTTCTTACCCCAGAAAATCGCATCATCTTTAAGAAAGAAAGGGATAGAAAAGAGAATAGAAAGAAGAGAAGAAAGAAACAACACATCAGAATCTAACAGCGGAACGAATAAATTATATTAATAACATAAATATTACATAGTTTACAACCATTATCAGAGTACACAGATATACAACACATACTACACAGTTATAAACACATGTCTAGTTATACAGCTCAATACAACAACTCAGAGAACACGCAGCGGAAAACTATATATATATATCTACACGCAGAAGCCTCCTGCTCCATTGCTCCTCCACAATTCGTCAAAGCTAACCTGAATCCTAACCTGAATTCCCTTGACTACTCATAAAAATTTGAGTACCCAAGAGTTTATGAAAAACAAAAAAATAAACTCCGCGTCAGACATGGGTCTGGTGTTAGTAACAGGTTAAAGTTGCTTAACTTTTTAAAAATCTTTTGAAAAGAAAGGTATCACGTAAGACTTCCCACACATAAACATGGAAAAGTTTTTACCTTACGCTAACCAAAACATTTGATAGGAAATCCGATGATATTATAATAGTGTCTAGGGTTTTCATATAAATAAGAAATAGCCGAAATTGTTACATGATTAAATTCCAACTACTAGCCACAAAAGTGGGTAATACAATCAAAACCGTCGGCACTTATTGGATTTTGGATTCCATACAATGGCAGGGCTACTGGGGTACCGCCCGTCACAGTACGTGGCCTAGATCAACGTACCGAGGATCACTCCCGACCCCCTGCAACACAAAGTCGGACCCATTCCTTACTGAACAGTTCCGAACAAGACAAACCCGTGGTTGTAGCTAGCAACCACCCACACAGCCGAATATAAAGGGACTTCTAGACAGGGGTAAATCTTGCTCTCCAGTGGGTGCAACCCACGAAGCTTTGCTACACCTCCCCTGTTTTAGCCATTCCCGGTTGATGAGGCTTGAGGCTACGATTACCTTTATAGGACATATCACTTAGAATGCTCATCATCCACCTAACGATGTTCTGAAAGCATTCAATCCATACAAGTTCGTTCCGGGTTCGAACGAAACCGAAGGCATTATCTCGTTACACTCATTTTGGTATCACCCTCAGAGTTAACGACAATAACCCTTGCACTCTGATTCACCATCTCGAATCTATAAGAACTAATTCCGTCAAACTCATTACGGAATCACCCCCAGAGTTATACTGACTCATAGTCCTTACACCTCGAGTCTTCACAAAGCTCCACTTTGATACACGACCTAACGTTATTTGGAATCGATGTGGTTTTCAGATATCCAAATATGGAAACCCAATCCTGGTCTCATCGAAATCCAAAGCGTGTCTTTTAGGTCCAAGTTGTTTTAAAGTTTTAAAACAATTTAATTACAGTATATATATACACACAGAATAGATAATTCATAAATCATAACTGATAATCAACATTATCACATAACAAGTAATCCACATTATCAATATCAAATAGATATTCCATATATCACCATCACAATAGATAACCTATGTTATCATCACAATACAATCAAGGCATTCATACCACACAATATCATTTATTTCATTACTGAGATCACAAAACATCCAAGAAAATCAATGTCATCCATTCATACATAAGCAAAGATTTACTCATCATCATATAATTAATTTAAAATGAATTAAATTAATTCTCTACCTCTAATTAATTTAAAATGAATTAAATTAATTCCTTCATCTTTAATTAATTTAAAATAATTTAAATTAATTAATTCATCAAATTATAACTTACTCACTCAACCATTTAATTGATTACAATCAATTAGTCATTTATTATTAATTACCTAAATTAATCACTCTTGATTAATTATCCTTAATTAATTAATTTCACAAATTAATTATTCACAACCAAACAGTAATTAACCTTTAATTACTTATTATTGATTAATTAATCTTAATTAATCAACTTTAATTACTTCATTAATTAAAATAATTAATGATCCCCTTTTTATTAATTACCTTAAGTAATTAACTTATAATTATTAATCATCATCACAGATTAATCACATTTAGTAATTAATTAGCTTAATTACCATATTAAAACAAATTAATTATCCTTAATTAATTTCTAAATTAATTTCTTGATTAATTTATTAAGTAATTAAACCAAACTCCTCATACTTAAACATCTCCACTTAATTACAATCATGTAATTATCAATAAATTTCTTAAATAAGAGATTTCCAATCCATTAATTACATACAGTAATTATTTATAAAACTTAAGTGTTTATAATTAACTAAACTTAATCAATTAAAAATAAACAATCACATTAAACTAAATTAATTACATTAAGTAATTAATTTCTTAATTACTTTATTAATTAATTATACTCAAACCATTCATAATTGATTATTATTAAATTAATTAATCTAATTAATTATAAAAATTAACCATATTAATTAATTATTAAATAATCCTGGTTAATGACCTTCACTAACCATCCTCAAATTATTTTATAAAGTAATTAACTTAAATTAATTACAAATTAAATTATCTTTAATTATTCATTAATTAAAGTTATTTATTAAATTAATTAACCTTAAATTAAATCTTAATTACATAATTATTAATATTCATTCATCATTAATTAATAATCTAATTAATGATCTAAATCTTAAATTGATTAATCATTAATCAAGTATTAATTCCAAATTCAATTAATTAATTAAATTAATTAATCTTAATTACCCTATTAATTAATTCTAAAACATAAATCTTAATCAAATTTTCAAATACATAACTTAATTATGTTAGAACAATTTAATTGAAACAAAGAGCTTTTTGAACTACTTTTAAATTTCCATTTTAAATACAAGTTTAAAATAGAACAAATTTTAAAACATATCAAAATTTAAATAATTTTAAACTTATTTAAATTTCAGGACAAAACAAAAGTTTGTTAATGAAATCATAAAATTTTGAAGTTAAATTCATTTCAAAGATTTTTATAACTTAAATTTACATTTAATTTAAAACTTCAATTTTTAAACCTTCTTTAAAATTTAAAACTGAACTTCAAATTTTACTTTTGAATTTCCAGATTTAAATTAACCTTAAATCTATTCATATATTTTAAAACCTCATTATTAAAAAGTTTGAACTATTTTATCAACATGATATAGTTAATTAAGATAAATTTTAAACTTAAATTTCTGTTTTAAAAACTGGAATTTGAATTTCAAATCAGAAATTCAAACTTGAATTGAATTTAAACCTAAACTTTTCTTTAAACCCTAAAACTACAGATTTAAAAAGTTTAAAACCTAGATTTTCAACAAAAAAACAGTTTCTTTCTGAAACCTGGAAACTACAAAGCACATCCCGAGACTCCCCTAATTTTACTTCGAGTTTCATGCTGCTCTACTTCGAGTTATTCTCCCATTTACTCCGAGTAAAACCCTTCAACCTTCCCCTGTAACATCCAAACCCAATACATCACCAAAATCTTCATCGTCGTGCATATGCACGGCGACCACCACTCTGCCGATCGACAGTGTCGATCAAACCTCAACCAATAACTCATCCATCCACTAACATCATCATCTAATTGAACAGATAAACAAGAATTTCAAAATTTAGTTCTGAAACCCCAAATTCAAAACCTGGAAATGTATTATAGGTTTCTGCTCAAACCTGTCAACGACCATAGCTCGCCATTCTGATCATCTGGCATCCAACCCCTCCGGCCTCGAGTTCCAACACCCTTCATCTACACAATCACCAAGTATCACATCACTCGATCCACTCTTCCCCTCTCACTGTCCCAATCTTTAACCCCTATTCAAAACTAGGGTTCATACAAAGATTTCCCCACAGCAACCAATCTAGCAACTATTATTCTCATTTCAAATTTTTCTATGTATCTATGATCCTTACTTAATAACTCGGAAGAGTTTTGAGTTTCCTTAAACCACAGATTGCAAAAATTTGCACAAATTCATATTTTTGTTCAAGAACAACTTGTAAATGAAACATACACCTAAAAATACCAATACTTGATTTAAGAATCAAGTTCCAGTTTATAAATTTGATTTGTATTACTGAATTACCATATTAATTTGATTGGGTTTGGAAAAATTTAAACATACATGATGATTCTGGTTTTACAGAGGCAACAACCTGTATATAACTTCCTAAAAACCTTTAAATGTTAACTTAAAACAACTTTGCTTTATTATTTCATTATATCAGGAAAACAATTTTAGTAATAAGTATATAAATAAAATTATGGGTGCTTGAAAAATCAGAGAAATAGAACAGGCAATTAAAAAGAAAGAAGCAACATGCATACCATACATATTCATAACAACAGTTATTCATAACATAAGAATTTAGCTATTTCATTTTAAATATACTAGTATGCAACCATTTAAAATTTTAAAGTTCAAAGTTACTCACCTTTAAAAAATGCAGACCTCTGTTTTCCTTTTTGCAGAAGACATAAAAATGCAGAGCTCCTGTTTTTGACTTTATGAATTTTGCAGAAATAAAATATGCAGGCTTGCACCTCTGTTTAAAATCTGAGTTGAATTGATATGCAATTTTGCCTATGTTTCCTGACTCAAATGCTGGCATGCAGATGTAGATGATGCAGTTACTAACTCCCCCAAATACAGGCAGATGCTATCACTCCCAGTTTTACACAGAGTGCAGAAAAATGCAGGCTCTTCTCTTCTTTTTTTTTTTTTTTGCAGACAAATGTTTTGAATTTGAGATGAAGGTGGATTTGATTTTGAAGAGGGATATGCAGATTGATGGATTTTGAGTAAATGCATATTTGAAACTTGCAGGTTTACTTGAATTTTATAAATTTTGAAGAAGTGCAGATTCTTACATGCAGGGGTTGATTTGATTTTGTATAAGAAGAAAGTGAGTTTTGATCTTTTCTTTGGTTAAGGAAGAATGAATATGCAATATGAAATGAAGATGCAAACTAACTAATGTATTTTCAGATTTAATAAAATAAAAGAAAGATAAAAATAAAATTTACACTTGTACAAATATTAGACACTTGTCCATTTGTATATTAGTTTTTAAACACGCGTCTCTTTAACATAATTAGTACTAATTACAAATTAATGTATATGTTAACTTAAATTTAAGTTGTTAGTTTATATTAAAATATGTGTATGAATTTATAAATGAAAACAAACCATGTTTACAAATAAACTTATACATATAAAAATTAAAACAATTAAGATTTTATACTTTTGAACTTAAATTCAAACTAAATTCAAAATCAAACAATTTCAAATCAAGTTATAAATATAAATTCAATTTGAAATAAAAATTACAAATCCTATTCAAAACTTATTTATAAAGACAATACAATGTTAATATTGCTTTTATAAATATCTTATTATTAAATTAAAATCATTTTACAAGAAATTATATTTTTATAAATAAAATATCCATTTTATTAAGTCATGAAATCATTTTGTTAAATTTATTCTAAATTTAAAACGCAATCTAATTTAATTTAAAACATTCCAATATTTTTTTCTTTTCAATTTTAAAATCATATATTTGTTTATGAAATAGATATTTAAACTCAATGCTAATTAAAATCAAAATTTCCAATTTATAATGTATATATATTAGAATTTTAAAACATGATTTAATTATTAAATTTAAATCAAAATCATTTATTAAATTTTGGAAAGCTTAAATATTAAATAAAACAAATTTTCCAAATTATTAAAACTAGAAAATATGCTTTACTTATTAAAATTTAAAACAATACCGATCTATTTAAAATATAAACCAAATATTTGTAATATAAATAGAAATCAATTTATTATTTTTAAAAGATAAAATAACAAATTTAAATATTTATTGAAGTAGATTATTAAATCTATCTGAATAATTATTAACAGAATATCAATATCAATTTAATTTTAAATACAGATTATTAAATTGATATTGTTAAAAATTCCGGGATATTTCAATCCTTCCCCCTTAAAAGAATTTCGTCCTTGAAATTTTAAACAAAGGTAATCTAATAATCTCATTAAATTTTAAATTTTAAATTTTAAACACAAGCATATATCAAACATATGCTAACAACCATAGCAATAAATCAAACAAATCTAATTATCCAGACAAATTTTGGATAGAATTTTATCGAGTTTCCCAGGTATATATACATCGGGATACTCGCTCCAGAGAATCCAAACAAACAATACTATGAAGCTACAAAACTCCTATACAACTATATCTATAACACTAGACAAGATATCAGACTACAAACGAGTCTGACTCAACAACCTAAACTCCAGAACTGCTGGTTCCACAACCAGAGATAGATCATACACGTACTCCCTCAGAGATACGTGAAACTCATCGAATCCCACTTATCCAAACTGGCAATCCAATCCTATAGATCAATCACTTACTCCAAGATCACAGAAAAGATCCAAAACATTTCAGAGCTAACTTCCCAGACTTACTCAAACTTATAGCTCACTTATGATCAGAGAAAACTTATCCAAGATTAAATTTCCGATTTCAAAGTCCAAATCCTTCCGACTCTTATCCACAAAATCTCTTCGGACAATCCTGGGTTGTACACAACCTACTAATCAGCTCAACCTTCGCTGATGCTTCTAGAAACAGACTAGACCAATCAACTCAACCAAAATGATCTCCTTAAGATCAACCAAAACCAAGAACCCAAACTCTACCCCTCAACATCAGAAGAAAACAACTTCTTCTATCCGGAAAAAGAAAAGCAGATACACTTCCCAACTGCTTCCGCTGCTCAACTCTGATCCGAAGTAGAAGAGAATGCTTGAAGAAGAACGCAAGCACAAACAGGACAACACACCCCAGAGATATGATTCAGCAAATCCATAAGAAAACTTTCAGAAGTTTCTCCAAAACTCTGAGCTGCTACACCAACTCAACTCTTGGAACCATTCTTCTATAAAGCTGAACCACCGGTACCACTTCTGGAATCCTAGTCGTTAAGAAAGCTCAATCTCCAGATGCGAACAAAACTCTGTCTTCCTGAAGACATCCAGAAAAACTCAGATAACCCAAGAGAACACTCAAACAATCGCAAGTCACTTTTGCGAACACCCAAACCAAATCCAAGGAGAAACTGTTCTCCCTTAACCAAACAGAATAGCTTAAACTTCACTAGTCAACCCATCGAAAAACGGGTCCACTTAACTACTTCTGAACTCCATTCCAGAAAAACTGCTAAGCCAAAAGATCTCTTGCCAACACCGAGAACACTCCAAACTACACTACTGCCACAGATGCCAAAGAATTCCAAAACAAAGCTCTTCGAGAAACTCAAATCTCAAAGCAAACAGAAACTCCGGCTGAACACAGCCACGACACTGAAGCAGACTCACCTCCTTAACTTGTTCCAAAGAAAACATCTTTGGGAACATCCATAGTCACTGCATCTCATCACGCAGCTACTACTTCCTGAGGTTTCAAAATACCGTCATTTGCTTCTGCCCAAATAAACTTCGAACCTTCACAGGTTTCCTTCAGAGATCAGTGAAGTCCTTCATCACTACAGAACTCACTCGAGAAGGTATTAGGTCTACAGTCTCAACAGATACCTCCAACCGCAAACATTCAAACCCCAACCAATGGTAGTCGTGTTACACACACCACTACCCCATCTACCTTCATAACTTATATTGGAAAACCTGAACAGGTAACCCAACAGATAGGTAGAAATATATATATATATATATATATATATATATATATATATATATATATATATATATATATTTAAAATTACAAATACGCTCTCACAAGAAAGACACCACTACAGAGCCTAGGTATTCACTCAACCTAATGCTCTGATACCAACTGAGACGACCCGACTTCCTTACCCCAGAAAATCGCATCATCTTTAAGAAAGAAAGGGATAGAAAAGAGAATAGAAAGAAGAGAAGAAAGAAACAACACATCAGAATCTAACAGCGGAACGAATAAATTATATTAATAACATAAATATTACATAGTTTACAACCATTATCAGAGTACATAGATATATAACACATACTAGACAGTTATAAACACCTGTCTAGTTATACAACTCAATACAACAACTCAGAGAACACACAGCGGAAAACTATATATATATCTACACGCAGAAGCCTCCTGCTCCATTGCTCCTCCACAATTCGTCAAAGCTAACCTGAATCCTAACCTGAATTCCCTTGACTACTCATAAAAATTTGAGTACCTAAGAATTTATGAAAAACAAAAAAATAAACTCCGCGTCAGACATGGGTCTGGTGTGAGTAACAGGTTAAAGTTGCTTAACTTTTCAAAAATCTTTTGAAAAGAAAGGTATCACGTAAGACTTCCCACACATAAACATGGAAAATTTTTTACCTTACGCTAACCAAAACATTTGATAGGAAATCCGATGATATTATAATAGTGTCTAGAGTTTTCAAATAAATAAGAAATAGCCGAAATTGTTACATGATTAAATTCTAGCTACTAGCCACAAAAGTGGATAATACAATCAAAACCGTTGGCACTTATTGGATTTTGGATTCCATACAATGGCAGGGCTACTGGGGTACCGCCCGTCACAATACGTGGCCTAGATCAACGAACCGAGGATCACTCCCGACCCCCTGCAACACAAAGCCGGACCCATTCCTTACTGAACAGTTCCGAACAAGACAACCCCGTGGTTGTAGCTAGCAACCACCCACACAGCCGAATATAAAGGGACTTCTAGACAGGGGTAAATCTTGCTCTCCAATGGGTGCGACCCACGAAGCTTTGTTGCACCTCCCCTGTTTTAGCCATTCCCGGTTGATGAGGCTTGAGGCTACGATTACCTTTATAGGACATATCACTTAGAATGCCCATCGTCCACCTGACGATGTTCTAAAAGCATTCAATCCATACAAGTTCGTTCCGGGTTCGAACGAAACCGAAGGCATTATCTCGTTACACTCATTTTGGAATCACCCTCAGAGTTAACAACAATAACCCTTGCACTCTGATTCACCATCTCGAATCTATAAGAACTAATTCCGTCAAACTCATTACGGAATCACCCCCAGAGTTATACTGACTCATAGTCCTTACACCTCGAGTCTTCACAAAGCTCCACTTTGATACACGACCTAACGTTATTTGGAATCGATGTGGTTTTCGGATATCCAAATATGGAAACCCGATCCCGGTCTCATCAAAATCCAAAGCGTGTCTTTTAGGTCCAAGTTGTTTTAAAGTTTTAAAACAATTTAATTACAGTATCTATATACACACAGAATAGATAATTCATAAATCATAACTGATAATCAACATTATCACATAACAAGTAATCCACATTATCAATATCAAATAGATATTCCATATATCACCATCACAATAGATAACCTATGTTATCATCACAGTACAATCAAGGCATTCATACCACACAATATCATTTATTTCATTACTGAGATCACAAAACATCCAAGAAAATCAATGTCATCCATTCATACATAAGCAAAGATTTACTCATCATCATATAATTAATTTAAAATGAATTAAATTAATTCTCTACCTCTAATTAATTTAAAATGAATTAAATTAATTCCTTCATCTTTAATTAATTTAAAATAAATTAAATTAATTGCTTCATCAAATTATAACTTACTCACTCAACCATTTAATTGATTACAATCAATTAGTCATTTATTATTAATTACCTAAATTAATCACTCTTGATTAATTATCCTTAATTAATTAATTTCACAAATTAATTATTCACAACCAAACAGGAATTAACCTTTAATTACTTATTATTGATTAATTAATCTTAATTAATCAACTTTAATTACTTCATTAATTAAAATAATTAATGATCCCCTTTTTATTAATTACCTTAAGTAATTAACTTATAATTATTAATCATCATCACAGATTAATCACATTTAGTAATTAATTAGCTTAATTACCATATTAAAACAAATTAATTATCCTTAATTAATTTCTAAATTAATTTCTTGATTAATTTATTAAGTAATTAAACCAAACTCCTCATACTTAAACATCTACACTTAATTACAATCATGTAATTATCAATAAATTTCTTAAATAAGAGATTTCCAATCCATTAATTACATACAGTAATTATTTATAAAACTCAAGTGTTTATAATTAATTAAACTTAATCAATTAAAAATAAACAATCACATTAAACTAAATTAATTACATTAAGTAATTAATTTCTTAATTACTTTATTAATTAATTATACTCAAACCATTCATAATTGATTATTATTAAATTAATTAATCTAATTAATTATAAAAATTAACCATATTAATTAATTATTAAATAATCCTGGTTAATGACCTTCATTAACCATCCTCAAATTATTTTATAAAGTAATTAACTTAAATTAATTACAAATTAAATTATCTTTAATTATTCATTAGTTAAAGTTAATTATTAAATTAATTAACCTTAAATTAAATCTTAATTACATAATTATTAATATTCATTCATCATTAATTAATAATCTAATTAATGATCTAAATCTTAAATTAATTAATCATTAAATCAAGTATTAATTCCAAATTCAATTAATTAATTAAATTAATTAATTAATCTTAATTACCCTATTAATTAATTCTAAAACATAAATCTTAATCAAATTTTCAAAAACATAACTTAATTATGTTAGAACAATTTAATTGAAACAAAGAGCTTTTTGAACTACTTTTAAATTTCCATTTTAAATACAAGTTTAAAATAGAACAAATTTTAAAACATATCAAAATTTAAATAATTTTAAACTTATTTAAATTTCAGGACAAGAAAAAAGTTTGTTAATGAAATCATAAAATTTTGAAGTTAAATTCATTTCAAAGATTTTTATAACTTAAATTTACGTTTAATTTAAAACTTCAATTTTTAAACCTTCTTTAAAATTTAAAACTGAACTTCAAATTTTACTTTTGAATTTCCAGATTTAAATTAACCTTAAATCTATTCATATATTTTAAAACCTCATTATTAAAAAGTTTAAACTATTTTATCAACATGATATAGTTAATTAAGATAAATTTTAAACTTAAATTTCTGTTTTAAAAACTGGAATTTGAATTTCAAATCAGAAATTCAAACTTGAATTGAATTTAAACCTAAACTTTGCTTTAAACCCTAAAACTACAGATTTAAAAAGTTTAAAACCCAGATTTTCAAAAAAACCAGTTTCTTTCTGAAACCTGGAAACTACAGAGCACATCCCGAGACTCCCCTAATTTTACTTCGAGTTTCATGCTGCTCTACTTCGAGTTATTCTCCCATTTACTCCGAGTAAAACCCTTCAACCTTCCCCTGTAACATCCAAACCCAATACATCACCAAAATCTTCATCGCCGTGCATATGCATGGCGACCACCACTCTGCCGATCGACAGTGTCGATCAAACCTCAACCAATAACTCATCCATCCACTAACATCATCATCAGATTGAACAGATAAACAAGAATTTCAAAATTTAGATCTGAAACCCCAAATTCAAAACCTGGAAAAGTATTACAGGTTTCTTCTCAAACCTATCAACGGCCATAGTTCGCCATTCTGATCATCTGGCATCCAACCCCTCCGGCCTGGAGTTCCAATACCCTTCAGCTACACAATCACCAAGTATCACATCACTCGATCCACTCTTCCCCTCTCACTGTCCCAATCTTTAACCCCTATTCATAACTAGGGTTCATACAAAGATTTCCCCACAGCAACCAATCTAGCAACTATTATTCTCATTTCAGATTATTCTATGTATCTATGATCCTTACTTAATAACTCGGAAGAGTTTTGAGTTTCCTTAAACCACAGATTGCAAAAATTTGCACAAATTCATATTTTTGTTCAAGAACAACTTGTAAATGAAACATACACCTAAAAATACCAATACTTGATTTAAGAATCAAGTTCCAGTTTATAAATTTGATTTGTATTACTGAATTACCATATTAATTTGATTGGGTTTGGAAAAATTTAAACATACATGATGATTCTGGTTTTACAGAGGCAACAACCTGTATATAACTTCCTAAAAACCTTTAAATGTTAACTTAAAACAACTTTGCTTTATTATTTCATTATATCAGGAAAACAATTTTAGTAATAAGTATATAAATAAAATTATGGGCTCTTGAAAAATCAGAGAAATAGAACAGGCAATTAAAAAGACAGAAACAACATGCATACCATACATATTCCTAACAACAGTTATTCATAACATAAGAATTTAGCTATTTCATTTTAAATATACTAGTATGCAACCATTTAAAATTTTAAAGTTCAAAGTTACTCACCTTTAAAAAATGCAGACCTCTGTTTTCCTTTTTGCAGAAGACATAAAAATGCAGAGCTCCTGTTTTTGACTTTATGAATTTTGCAGAAATAAAATATGCAGGCTTGCTCCTCTGTTTAAAATCTGAGTTGAATTGATATGCAGTTTTGCCTATGTTTCCGGACTCAAATGCTGGCATGCAGATGTAGATGATGCAGTTGCTAACTCCCCCAAATACATGCAGATGCTATCACTCCCAGTTTTAAACAGAGTGCAGAAAAATGCAGGCTCTTCTCTTCTTTTTTTTTTGCAGACAAATGTTTTGAATTTGAGATGAAGGTGGATTTGATTTTGAAGAGGGATATGCAGATTGATGGATTTTGAGTAAATGCATATTTGAAACTTGCAGGTTTACTTGAATTTATAGATTTTGAAGAAGTGCAGATTCTTACATGCAGGGTTTGATTTGATTTTGTATAAGAAGAAAGTGAGTTTTGATCTTTTCTTTGGTTAAGGAAGAAATAATATGCAATATGAAATGAAGATGCAAACTAACTAATGTATTTTCAGATTTAATAAAATAAAAGAAAGATAAAAATAAAATTTACACTTGTACAAATATTAGACACTTATCCATTTGTATATTAGTTTTTAAACACATGTCTCTTTAAAACAATTAGTACTAATTACAAATTAATGTATATGTTAACTTAAATTTAAGTTGTTAGTTTATATTAAAATATGTGTATGAATTTATAAATGAAAACAAACCATGTTTACAAATAAACTTATACATATAAAAATTAAAACAATTAAGATTTTATACTTTTGAACTTAAATTCAAACTAAATTCAAAATCAAACAATTTCAAATCAAGTTATAAATATAAATTCAATTTGAAATAAAAATTACAAATCCTATTCAAAACTTATTTATAAAGACAATACAATGTTAATATAGCTTTTATAAATATCTTATTATTAAATTAAAATCATTTTACAAGAAATTATATTTTTATAAATAAAATATCCATTTTATTAAGTCATGAAATCATTTTGTTAAATTTATTCTAAATTTAAAACTCAATCTAATTTAATTTAAAACATTCCAATATTTTTTTCTTTTCAATTTTAAAATCATATATTTATTTATGAAATAGATATTTAAACTCAATACTAATTAAAATCAAAATTTCCAATTTATAATGTATATATATTAGAATTTTAAAACATGATTTAATCATTAAATTTAAATCAAAATCATTTATTAAATTTTTAAAAGCTTAATATTAAATAAAACAAATTTTCCAAATTATTGAAACTAGAAAATATGCTTTACTTATTAAAGTTTAAAACAATACCAATCTATTTAAAATATAAACCAAATATTTGAAATATAAATAGAAATCAATTTATTATTTTTAAAAGATAAAATAACCAATTTAAATATTTATTGAAGAAGATTATTAAATCTATCTGAATAATTATTAACAGAATATCAATATCAATTTAATTTTAAATACAGATTATTAAATTGACATTGTTAAAAATTCCGGGATATTACAGGAGCGCTCAACATGAATCGAGGCGTGAAACTCGGATCGACGCGAAGGCTGCGGCTATAGATATGGGGGTGGAATCGATACGAAGTTGATGGAGGCGAGCAGATCGATGCGAATGATTCAGCCTTCGTGCAAACTACAACTTGGTTCGATCATAACTCGAGATCTACAAGTCCAAACGTCATGAAATTTTCATAGGCGCTTCCTTATGCACTAAAGAAGGTTCATGATCGATCTCGACTTGGTTGGAGCCACTTTGGATCAATGCAAATTGTACATGGATCGGTCCCAAACGACTCCAGATGGATCATGTAAGCCCACCTGCGCCAGAGAAAAGGTATTCCAGGTTTTGAGGCGGATATTTTCGGATCTACTCTTATAAATAGCAGTCCTAGGACAACTAGAAAGGAATCTTCTTCTTTTTTCCTAGGTGTAACAACCCGGGATTTGCATTACCAATTAATAAATAAAAGTTAGGATTTTTATTTATTCTTAATGAAGCATAAAAGGATTTGGAATAACAAAATTTATTTGAAAAAGGCTATTTTAATTAAATGGGAAATATGGGATTTTAAAATGAGGATAAAATGTTATTTTGGAGAGTTAAATATTTTAAAAGAGATTTTAAACGGGTTTGGGTAAGAAATGAGTTCATAAACATACATGAACACTTAGAACTTTTTTTTGGAAACATGGTAATAACCCTCTTCTTATTGGGTTACAAAACTTAACCCAATAACCCACCCTAAACCTCCCCTATATATTATCTCAAACTCTCATAACCTTCTTCATTCAACCCTAATCAAAACCCTAATCATTTCCTAAAGCTTCTTAACAAAAATGGCCTCCATCTTCATCTCCTTCAAGTTTTAGCTTATGCAAGTCATTCTATGCAAAGGTAATGCAAATACCCACCTCAAATCCCTCTTTTATAACTTTCTAATTTCTGAAATTAGTTTGTTAACACATATTTTATGTGTTTTTATGATCTTATAGCCTCCTAATCCTCATTTGCTAACTTGGGTTGATGCTATTATGATCATTGCTGCTTTCTAAGAAAGGTATATTGCTAAAAACTTCTTATAGTATGTGTTTGATCCTCTTTTGATGTCATAAATCAATTAGTAACACATGCTTATTTATGTAACATGTGAATCATAGCTCCTTAATCATCTTTGCATTCAATTTGGGGTTGCACATAAGGTGTTTGTAAAATTGCTTCATAAGGTAATGCTAAGCTTTGACCCTATGTTTCCTTTAATTTAGTATAATAATCATTATATGATGGTTAGTGATTGTTATTAGCAAAATTTGATGCCAAAAACTTGAAAAAAACACACCTAAATGTCAAAAAAAAATGCAAAAATTGTTGGCTGGAATTGTTCTACAGGCTGAAACAGGCCAAAAACCCAAATCTGAGTGCACCAAGCAGGCCTGGGCTGCACCCTGGCTGCTGCACTGGTGCAGTAGGCTAGCCCAGCTGGGCTAGCCAGAGGCAGGCCAGCCCTGGATGGGCTGGCCGCACCCCACACCCCCCAGCCCGCCTGGGTTGGGGGTTTACCCGACCTCCCCAGCCCGGACGGGCTGGGGAAGCAGGGACGCGGGCCGAAGCCCGCGTCCCACCCCAGCCCAGGTGGGCTGGGGATTTAATATTTCCCCAGCCCGCCTGGGCTGGGGACAGAAGACGCGGGCTTCGGCCCGCGTCTCAACCCCAGCCCAGGCGGGCTGGGGAATATTGAAATCTTTCCCCAGCCCGCCTGGGTTGGGGAGCAGTGGACGCGGGACGAAGCCTGCGTCCCAGTCCCGGCCCTGGCGGGCTGGGGCGGACTGACGCGGGCCGGGCCCGCGCCCACAAAAAAAAAACATTACCTCTGTTTTCAGCTTTTGAGCGCCACTTCGCGATGCCGCCACGTTCGCATCGGAAATTGGAATTCAACGTTTTTGGTCTCGTTGGAAAGGTGGAGTTGTGAACTCCATCTCTGGAAAATTTGGGCAGCATTGGAGTTCGTTTGGTACTTCGATTTTCGTGCCAAAGTTAGACTCTGGTCGCTGTTGGAAAACAGTGTGAATCTTTTTCTGGGTTCAAATTTGAGACGTCGCTGCCACTTCGTCTCAACTCGGAATCTAGAAATTCTTTTTGCATCTTAAAGTAGGGATGTCGGACTACATGCCTACCAGTTTTCATGCCATTTGGACACAGTTTGCTGGTCCAAATAAATTGCCGAACTTGGGTTCGCAGCAGTTTTTGAATGGTTTCAAACACTTAGAATATTTTGATGATTTTCTGGTTTTCGTCGATTTCTTTGAGATTTGTCCCTGAATTTCGTACACGGGCTTTATAAAAAGGATTTAAAAGGATTTTTCACTCCAAAACGACTTTTGAAAATTATTATATAATATTATTTTTAATTATTAAATTAATTACTCCATAATAGGAGACTTTTCAAAAGACCGTTTTAAAGTGATTTCAAAATCAATTAAAATCTGTTTCGCACCATTATTTTCTATAATAAAAAGCTCACACTCACTTTTTAGCACGTCGAGCGAAGTGGAAAGGTGCTTAAACGGTTAGGAAATCTCCGGCCTATGGAACCGTGTGTATTTTCTTTCCGGTTAATCCCCGACCTATTCGGTTGATCGTTTTGACCTTTGGGTCTAGTTTACCGATGATACGAGGTGGACTTTTTATTGTTTGGAGTGTGAGCTTGCTATGGTTAGTAAACCGTTTAGTGCGAACGTGGGGTATGGGACTCATTGTTAACACTTTACGGGTTCCTCTCCAAGAAGTTAGTGACACATTAGCCTCTGGGCGGCCAGTACTGTACCTCTGGGTCACCACGTCTCTGGGCAACCGTCTCTGGACACCTGCTCTATGGAGCAGTTTATTTTTCGGCGTGCGCCTCTGGGCCTTTATCCTTCTGGGAAGGATCTCGCTGTATCGCGCGTTCCGCATCTGTGCGAGTGATCGATCACAATTCTACAGTACTTGGCAACAACGACTCTGGTCGGTGCACGTGCAATATTTGTATTATCTGATGATTTTATATCCATTCGAGTATTGCCATTCGGTGTTGGTTCTATGGAACCATACGATGTAAGTGCGATTACCTTGTGGATTCACAGTGTCTCTGGACACTGCTTTTCAGTGTTTGATTTCATTGACTTTTCAGTATATCCCCATTGCTCTTTAGAGCATCGATCTTTGCTTGGGCATTGATTACAGACTCTGGTCACTCTTGGGATTATTGCCTATGGCAACTTTATATAGCTTTGGCTACGCCGATGATATGAGGCGATTTTATTTATTAAACACTTTGGTATTTGTATTCTCTTTGGAGATTTTTATTGTTTATTGATGATTAGGGATCGTCATTATATTCATGTAGTCCATATTACTCTTCTCTTTAGAGAAATACTGTTTTATTTATGTACTGCATTATTATATATATCTCAGTTATTACTGATTGTTTAGCTGGCCTGACCCGAGTGTTTTCGCTCGGGTCAGATCGAGTTGTTTCAGGTTAGGTCTCTGGACTTAGCTTTCTGTGCTTCCGCTTGGACATTATCTGCTATGCTGATAGATAGCTCTTTTATTTGTCCACTATTCAGCTACTCTGTTATTTCAGACTCTTATGTACATATTTTTGACTCACATGTGTGAGCGGTGGCTTTGTACCCACCTTTTGATACTTGGATCTGTATTGACGATATATTGTACCTATGTTCTGTGACTGTTATGTGTCTGTTCTGTGATGATGTTATCATTTAGTGTTATGTTTGTTCTGAACCTATTTTCCTTAGCCATTGTAGTTTCGTTATAAATATCTATTGGATATGTCGAACCACTTGAGAAAAGAAAACCACCTATTCGACGTATTCAGTAGATAGTTATAGTATGATTACATATGGTCGCTTCCATTATACTCTATTCTCCGTTCTAGTAGACGGTATTACTACGTAATACTCTTTACTAGAGTGGGTCTCGGAGTGGGGCGTTACATTTTGGTATCAGAGCTAAGGTTCAGAATTAAGCACAACAAACACAGAACGGTTACACTTAGTACAATACATTTTAATTGGATCCGAATTAAATCAAATCCCTTCCTTATGCCTCGATAGATAAGTTAGGAGTATGTGTAGGAATTTATTATATTCCGTAGTATTCCTTAATTAAGTATCTATCATTGAATCATGTCTAACTCTAATTCCCGTTTGACTTTCAGTATGTCTGGAAGGGGAAGAGGGAGAACAACACGTCAGACTAGTGCTGCTGGGCAGTCCAGCAACACTCATCCAGAGGGCGTGTTCATGACTACCGACCAGATCATGGAGCTGGTTCGGAATTCTCAGTCTCATTCTCAGTCTCCAGCCCCAGTTGCTGATGCTCCGCGCATGTCTGTTTTTGCGCGTCTCTGCAGTGATTTTACCCATCTCGGAGGGAAGCCGTTCAGTGGCTCCGAGAATGTCTTAGAGGTACAGGCTTGGATTCGGATATGCGAGCGCATTTTTACTCGTATGGATATCTCGGATCATGATCGTGTTCTTATTGCTTCTAGTCAGCTTCGGAGTCGTGCCCTGGATTGGTACGAACTCCTTATTGCCGAGGTCGATGAGAGCACACTTACTTGGGCTCAGTTTCGTCAGAGATTTGAGCTCAGATTCATCCCAGAGTCAGAGAAGAACTCCCTTGCTCGCCGCTTTCTTGATCTCAAGCAGGGAAGGTCCTCCGTATCCGACTATGTCTCTTCCTTCGAGGCCCTGTCCAAGTACGGCCTTGAGTTTATTGCTACTCCTTATAAGAGGAACCTCAAATTTGTTGAGGGCTTGAAGAAATATCTGAAGAGGCATCTTATGCTACAGCTTGAGCTCTCATTCGAGAAGCTAGTCGATGCAGCCCTACATCTTGAGTCAGTCGAGATGGAGCGTAGTGATGATGATGGTGGGGGTTCCAAAAACCCCAACCAGAAGCGGGGTCCATTTCAGAAGAACAAGCCTTGGAACAAGAAGAAGAAGACTGGCAGTTCTGCTGTCCAGGCTCAGCCTCAGACTCAACCTCAGATTCAGTCACAGCCTTGTGGAACCCGTCCTCCGAGTAAATGCTTCAACTGCGGTTCTCCAGATCACTTTATTCGAGAGTGTCCCAAACCTCTCTATTGTACCTTTTGCAAGAAGGAGGGACACAGGATCTCCGCTTGTCCTATTGCTCCAGCTAGTGCCAAGCCTGGCAAGCTTAATGCTGCCAAGGCTCCTTCATCTTCAGCTCAGCCTCGAGGTACGCATCCTTCCGTTCTCGAAGGTTCTATTTTATTTCATGGTAGATCTTGTAGAGTTCTCTTTGATACGGGTGCCTCTCACTCATTCGTATCAAAGGAGCTAGTAGATGCTTTATCATTGGATGTTACTTGTCTGGTTTCTTCACTAAGGATTGTGAATCCCATTGGCGGATCCACGACCCTCAGCTTGCTTTGTGAGAATATAGATATCGATCTTTGTGGATTTTCTTTCCGTGCGAATCTGCACGTTATGGAGTATTTGGGTTTTGATATGATTCTTGGCATGGATTGGCTCGCTCAGCACGACGCAAAAATTATTTGTTCGGAGCGGATATTATTCATTCATCACCCTGATTCGTCCTCTCCGTTAGCTATTGTTCTTCAGGATGTTGGGCTTTCTGATGTTACTCTATTTTCTCTTGATTCATGAGATGAGGATTTGGAATTATCTCGTATTCCTGTTGTTCGGGATTTCCCCGACGTATTCGAGCCAGTATCTGGCCTGCCGCCAAAGCGGGCCATTGAGTTCCGCATCGATCTCATTCCAGGCTCCCACCCAGTTGGGCGTCCTCCCACGAGGATGTCTACTAAAGAGAATGAGGAACTCAGGAAGCAGTTAGTGGGGCTTGAGGCGAAGCAGCTCATTCGGTCCAGTTCTTCGCCATGGGGTGCTGTTGTGGTCTTCGTTAAGAAGCCCGATGGCTCTCTTAGGCTTTGCATTGACTATCGCAAGCTTAATGAGTTGACCATCAGAAATCGTTATCCATTGCCACGGATAGACGATATGTTTGATCAGTTGAGCGGTGCGAAGGTCTTTTCCCAGCTCGACCTTGCCACCGGATTTCATCAGCTCCGAGTTGCGGAAGATAGCATTCCTCTTACCGCTTTCCGCACTCGTTATGGTTCTTTTGAGTGGTTGGTCATGCCATTCGGCTTGACGAACGCACCAGCTTTCTTCGTCGATCTTATGAATCGAGTATTCCGGGAATACATCGATAGATTCGTTCTGCTTTTCATCGACGATATTCTTATTTACTCTAGATCCGAGGCAGAGCATGCTCATCATTTGCGGATCGTCTTGGATACTCTTCGTCAGCATCAGCTTAAGGCCAAGCTCTCCAAGTGCCATTTTTGGGAGAGCAAAGTCAAGTTCTTGGGCCATATTGTTTCATCTGAGGGTGTTTCTGTCGATCCTGCCAAGATCGAAGCTATTCAGAATTGGAAGCAGCCCGAGAACGTTCATGATATTCGCAGCTTCCTTGGTCTGGCGGGTTATTACCGTCGGTTTGTCAAGGATTTCTCTCGAGTTGCACTTCCCCTTACGACGCTGACTCGTAAGGGTGTTCGCTTTATTTGGTCTGATAAGTGTGAAGCTTCCTTTCAGCGACTGAAGGAACTTCTCACTCATGCTCCTATTCTTGTGGTTCCTGAAAGTAATCAGGATCTGGTTGTTTACACTGATGCTTGTGGTAGCGGGCTCGGTGCTATGCTTATGCAGAAGGATCGGGTAGTTGCTTATGCTTCCAGGCAACTGCGTCCGAATGAGGTTCGCTATCCGACTCATGATCTTGAGTTGGCAGCTATCGTCTTTGCCTTGAAGACGTGGCGTCACTTTCTATTAGGCGAACGCTTCACTCTTCACACCGATCATAAGTCTCTGAAGTATCTTTTCAGTCAGAGGGATCTCAATATGAGGCAGCAGCGATGGCTTGAGTTTCTCGCCTCATATGATTTAGATATTCAGTATACCCCTGGCAAGGGTAATCGTGTTGCAGATGCGCTTAGTCGCAAGCACTCGGCGGTAGTTTCTATGATGATTGCCGAGTGGAATGTTCTTGAGACTCTATCTTTATGTGATATTAGAGATCGAGCTTCATCTTCTGATGCTCCTGTCTTATTATTTAGCTTGGAAGCTCGTCCTATCTTATTGGATCGCATTGCCCATGCTCAGCGGCAGGATCCAGACTTATTGCATCTTATTCATCTTCTCGAGTCGGGATCCAGTGATGAGACATTGCTGGATTATTCTCTGGATTTTCATCGGTGTCTTCGTAGGAAGAATCGTATTGTTGTACCATCTGATTTATCACTTAGGCGTGACATTCTGGACGAGTGCCATCGCACTAAGTACACTATTCATCCCGGGTCGAGTAAGATGTATGCCGACATGTGTCGCCTATATTATTGGGAGGGTTTGAAGAGAGATGTGGCAAGTTATGTGAGTGGTTGCATGACTTGTCAACAGATCAAAGCCGAGCATCAGCGTCCGTCTGGTCTTCTTCAGCCTCTAGAGATTCCATTATGGAAATGGGATCAGATATCCATGGATTTTATTGACGGTCTGCCTCGATCGAGGTCAGGCCATACTTCTATCTGGGTTATTGTTGATCGCTTGACCAAATCGGCTCATTTCATTCCGATTAAGTCCACTCGGACTGCACCTCAGTTGGCCAAGCTCTATTTGAAGGAAGTCATTCGACTTCATGGCATTCCTAGCTCTATCGTCTGTGATCGAGACACTATCTTTGCTAGTCACTTCTGCAAGTGCCTACAGTCAGCTTTGGGCACAAAGCTGAATCTCTCGACTGCTTATCATCCTCAGACCGACGGTCAGACGGAGAGGGTGAATCGTGTTTTAGAGGATCTTTTGCGCTGTTGTATTCTGGATTTCGGAGGTAGTTGGGAGGATCACTTACCGCTTGTAGAGTTCTCCTACAACAACAGCTATCAGTCTAGTATCGGCATGGCACCTTTTGAGGCTCTCTACGGAAGGCCATGTCGCTCTCCTGCTTGTTGGTTAGAGTCTGGCGAGAAGCTCATTCTTGGTCCAGATTCAGTTCGGGAATCTTCTGAGAAGATCGTGCTTATCCGTCAGAGAATGAAAGAGGCACGGGACCGCCAGAAATCCTACGCGGACAACCGTAGGAAGCCTCTTGAGTTCTCCATTGGCGATTCTGTCTTTATTCGGGTTTCTCTCATGAAGGGGGTTGTGCGTTTCAGCTCCACAGGGAAATTGGCTCCTCGCTATATTGGACCATTTCCTATTACGGAACGCATCGGCCCCGTTGCTTATCGTGTGGCTCTACCTGCTCATTTTTTCGGAATGCATGACGTGTTCCATGTTTCTCAGCTTCGCAAGTGTGTTCGTGATCCTGATTCTATCATTGAGCCGCATGTCGTACCTGATTTAGAGATCTTACCTGACTTATCTTTGGAGCAGCAACCTCTCCGTGTGCTTGATTCGGAGGTTAGACGCCTTCGCAACAAAGAGGTTCCACTCGTGAAGATTCAATGGTCACCGAATCCTAAGGACTGCACTTGGGAGACCAGAGAATTTATCGAGCGCTCTTATCCTGGCTTTCTCCCATCTTCTTCTGCAGGTAAGAATTCTCTATTTTATCTCTATCACTTCTTTTGTGGGTTTGACGTTATAGACGACATCTATCTTAAGGAATTGCGGGGACGCAATTTTCTTAAGGGGGTAGTCTGTAACAACCCGGGATTTGCATTACCAATTAATAAATAAAAGTTAGGATTTTTATTTATTCTTAATGAAGCATAAAAGGATTTGGAATAACAAAATTTATTTGAAAAAGGCTATTTTAATTAAATGGGAAATATGGGATTTTAAAATGAGGATAAAATGTTATTTTGGAGAGTTAAATATTTTAAAAGAGATTTTAAACGGGTTTGGGTAAGAAATGAGTTCATAAACATACATGAACACTTAGAACTTTTTTTTGGAAACATGGTAATAACCCTCTTCTTATTGGATTACAAAACTTAACCCAATAACCCACCCTAAACCTCCCCTATATATTATCTCAAACTCTCATAACCTTTTTCATTCAACCCTAATCAAAACCCTAATCATTTCCTAAAGCTTCTTAACAAAAATGGCCTCCATCTTCATCTCCTTCAAGTTTTAGCTTATGCAAGTCATTATATGCAAAGGTAATGCAAATATCCACCTCAAATCCCTCTTTTATAACTTTCTAATTTCTGAAATTAGTTTGTCAACACATACTTTATATGTTTTTATGATCTTATAGCCTCCTAATCCTCTTTTGCTAACTTGGGTTGGTGCTATTATGATCATTGTTGCTTTCTAAGAGAGGTATATTGCTAAAAACTTCTTATAGTATGTGTTTGTTCCTCTATTGATGTCATAAATCAATTAGTAACACATGCTTATTTATGTAACATGTGAATCATAGCTCCTTAATCATCTTTGCATTCAATTTGGGGTTGCACATAAGGTGTTTGTAAAATTGCTTATAAGGTAATGCTAAGCTTTGACCCTATGTTTCCTTTAATTTAGTATAATAATCATTATATGATGGTTAGTGATTGTTATTAGCAAAATTTGATGCCAAAAACTTGAAAAAAAACACACCTAAATGTCAAAAAAAATGCAAAAATTGTTGGCTGGAATTGTTCTACAGGCTGAAACAGGCCAAAAACCCAAATCTGAGTGCACCAGGCAGGCCTGGGCTGCACCCTGGCTGCTGCACTGGTGCAGTAGGCTAGCCCAGCTGGGCTAGCCAAAGGCAGGCCAGCCCTGGATGGGCTGGCCGCACCCCACACCCCCCAGCCCGCCTGGGCTGGGGGCTTACCCGGCCTCCCCAGCCCGGACGGGCTGGGGAAGCAGGGACGCGGGCCGAAGCCCGCGTCCCACCCCAGCCCAGGCGGACTGGGGATTTAATATTTCCCCAGCCCGCCTGGGCTGGGGACAGAAGACGCGGGCTTCGGCCCGCGTCTCAACCCCAGCCCAGGCGGGCTGGGGAATATTGAAATCTTTCCCCAGTCCGCCTGGGCTGGGGAGCAGTGGACGCGGGCCGAAGCCCGCGTCCCAGTCCCGTCCCTGGCGGGCTGGGGCGGACTGACGCGGGCCGGGCCCGCGTACACAAAAAAGAAAAAAAAAACATTACCTCTGTTTTCAGCTTTTGAGCGCCACTTCGCGATTCCGCCACGTTCGCATCGGAAGTCGGAATTCGACGTTTTTGGTCTCGTTGGAAAGGTGGAGTTGCGAACTCCATCTCTGGAAAATTTGGGCAACATTGGAGTTCGTTTGGTACTCCGATTTTCATGCCAAAGTTAGACTCTGGTCGCTGTTGGAAAACAGTGTGAATCTTTTTCTGGGTTCAACTTTGAGACGTCGCTTCCACTTCGTCTCAACTCGGAATCCAGAAATTCTTTTTGCATCTTAAAGTAGGGATGTCGGACTACATGCCTACCAGTTTTCATGCCATTTGGACACAGTTTGCTGGTCCAAATAAATTTCCGAACTTGGGTTCGCAGCAGTTTCTGAATGGTTTCAAACACTTAGAATATTTTGATGATTTTCTGGTTTTCGTCGATTTCTTTGAGATTTGTCCCTGGATTTCGTACACGGGCTTTATAAAAAGGATTTAAAAGGATTTTTCACTCCAAAATGACTTTTGAAAATTATTATATAATATTATTTTTAATTATTAAATTAATTACTCCATAATAGGAGACTTTTCAAAAGACCGTTTTAAAGTGATTTCAAAATCAATTAAAATCTGTTTCGCACCATTATTTTCTATAATAAAAATCTCACACTCACTTTTTAGCACGTCGAGCGAAGTGAAAAGGTGCTTAAACGGTTAGGAAATCTCCGGCCTATGGAACCGTGTGTATTTTCTTTCCGGTTAATCCCCGACCTATTCGGTTGATCGTTTTGACCTTTGGGTCTAGTTTACCGATGATACGAGGTGGACTTTTTATTGTTTGGAGTGTGAGCTTGCTATTGGTTAGTAAACCGTTTAGTGCGAACGTGGGGTATGGGACTCATTGTTAACACTTTACGGGTTTCTCTCCAAGAAGTTAGTGATACATTAGCCTCTGGACGGCCAGTACTGGACCTCTGGGTCACCACGCCTCTGGGCAACCGTCTCTGGACACCTGCTCTATGGAGCAGTTTATTTTTCGGCGTGCGCCTCTGGGCCTTTATCCTTCTGGGAAGGATCTCGCCGTATCGCGCGTTCCGCATCTGTGCGAGTGATCGATCACAATTCTACAGTACTTGGCAACAACGACTCTGGTCGGTGCACGTGCAATATTTGTATTATCTGATGATTTTATATCCATTCGAGTATTGCCATTCGGTGTTGGTTCTATGGAAGCATACGATGTAAGTGCGATTACCTTGTGGATTCACAGTGTCTCTGGACACTGCTTTTCAGTGTTTGATTTCATTGACTTTTCAGTATATCCCCATTGCTCTTTGGAGCATCGATCTTTGCTTGGGCATTGATTACAGACTCTGGTCACTCTTGGGATTATTGCCTATGGGCAACTTTATATAGCTTTGGCTACGCCGATGATATGAGGCGATTTTATTTATTAAACACTTTGGTATTTGTATTCTCTTTGGAGATTTTTACTGTTTATTGATGATTAGGGATCGTCATTATATTCATGTAGTCCATATTACTCTTCTCTTTGGAGAAATACTGTTTTATTTATGTACTGCATTATTATATATATCTCAGTTATTACTGATTGTTTAGCTAGCCTGACCCGAGTGTTTTCGCTCGGGTCAGACCGAGTTGTTTCAGGTTATGTCTCTGGACTTAGCTTTCTGTGCTTCCGCTTGGACATTATCTGCTATGATGATAGATAGCTCTTTTATTTGTCCACTATTCAGCTACTCTGTTATTTCAGACTCTTATGTACATATTTTTGACTCACATGTGTGAGCGGTGGCTTTGTACCCACCTTTTGATACTTGGATCTGTATTGACGATATATTGTACATATGTTCTGTGACTGTTATGTGTCTGTTCTGTGATGATGTTATCATTTAGTGTTATGTTTGTTCTGAACCTATTTTCCTTAGCCATTGTAGTTTTGTTATAAATATCTATTGGATATGTCGAACCACTTGAGAAAAGAAAACCACCTATTCGACGTATTCAGTAGATAGTTATAGCTTGATTACATATGGTCGCTTCCATTATACTCTATTCTCCGTTCTAGTAGACGGTATTACTACGTAATACTCTTTACTATAGTGGGTCTCGGAGTGGGGCGTTACACTAGGTAAAGCTCTGCCATTTTTTTATTTGGTTTCAAATGCTTGTAACTGTAATTACAACATAAAAGGAATAAAAAGATCATTCAAAGTGGACGTAGGCCGTAGATAGCCGAATCACTATAAATCTCGTGTTCTCTCTTGCTTTCTTACATTTCAATTTTGTTATTTCTTCATTTTTATTCTCTACTTAACCTGAATCTAAGATTTGTGCCTGTTTATTAAAGATCTGTGTTTATACACTAGTGCTTTCATAACTTCTAAGGTTTGTGATCAATTTTGGCGAAAACATACATACATGCACGCGCGCGCGTGCACACACACACACACACACATATATTACTATATATATATAATAACATCAAATGGTAATAATTATCAAATTTAACAATAACCATTAATTAATTTTAACTATTTAAAATTACTTGCAGTATTCTCAATTTGAGTGAGATTAACACATCTTGATTTTTAATTTGCTAATCGATCCCAATTAAAATCCTTTTTCACAGCTTCCGCAACTCCGAACCCACACCTGACCAATTCCGTTCGATCTAAACCTCGTATAAGTAATTTTCGATTTTATATAAATTAGTGATTTTACTTTTAATTAAAATTTATCAACTAATTACTTAGTTCAAATTTATTATCTATGAACGAATTTAATTAACCAAATTATTGAATTAATAAAAATAATTAGCAACTTAAGTACCTCATATCCAATCGTTATTAAATTATAAGTTATTAAGTTTAAATTTTTATTTTAACAACTAATTAACAAGATTTTAATTGAATACTAATAAATTTTCCAAAGCTCGCATTTTAATTTACAACATGAACCAAGGATAAAAATGCTCACCAAAAATCCAAATGGCAAATGGCAAATGGCCAAGGCTACAAACCCGCACCCGAACCCTCTACAGTCGTCCATCCTCCCCAGCTCACTATCTCGACCGTGAAAATCAAACCTACAAACCCAAAAATGGTTCCAACTTCCCTTCAATTCGAAACGCCGAACCCTCCATCTTCACCTCATCATCGATCACGACCTGTCGCCCACACCGCCGCCAACCTTCCGGCCCTGCCGCACTGCCTTTCTTACCCATATCGCCAATGCATCTCGCCTTCGAACTCGAGTTTGAAATTCCAAAAACCCAAATGTTACGACCCTAGCCGCGACCGCAATTCAACGCATCTCGAAAACGAGCCCGCGATTCCCTTCGTTCTTTTTTTTACTGAATCAGGCCGATTTCAAAAGGTGATAGGGAAGAGATGGAATGAGTTGGAACCGGAAAGGACGTAAGGGGGTTGCGCCATTCTCTTTTTTTTGAATGCTCGGCTAAGAATTTAAATAAGGGAAAGAGGGGACATGATTTCGAGCTGATGGAGAGGGAAGCGTGTTTGGATGAAAAAGCTTACAGTGTTTTGAAGCGAAAGAAAGGTGGGATGATGTGAATATTTTTGTCAGGTCAATGAATATATAAATTTTTTAATTTTAAATCGTCTCGATTTCGTAGCTTAAAATCTCGACCTTCTATCGGGGCGTGCCGCTAGACGTTTATAATACTATACCCCTATTCCGAACGCGATGGAAAATGTTTCGAGTCCTAATTCGATCGTATGGAGAAGATATCTTTTTGGACCCAATTATTATATTGAATATTCGATATAAATTTCAGTGCGTTTTTATCCCGTACGCCTAAACAATAACTCATACGTTTCGAAATTTGAAATCCAATAATAATACATTATTATGGATCCAATAAAACTGGTTTCGTCGAAACCCAAGACTGTGTCTCGGAAGGCTATTTTTAAATGTCGATTTAAACGACATATTTTTAAAACTTAACAAATCACTTTTAAATTCAATTTAAAATTTTTATTATCTCTTCTATTATTAATATAAATTTTATAAATCTTTAAATTATTTTTAATAAGCCTAAAACTCAAGATTCAATATTTTATCCAAATTTCCTATTATTTAATTCAATAATTAAATTAACCTATAATTAGTGGTATTTGAAATTCAAGTTAAAAATTAAATATTAAAATATTTAAAGTCAATTAAATGTTCTAATTTCAAATATCCAAAATCTTGGGTCGTTACAAGAAATTCAGGAATTCAGAAGTAGAGTCATTATCCAATATTGAAATTTTCAACCTATAAAATTCAGATTAGATCTACAAAGATCATCCGAAAATAAGATAATAAGATTACAAAGCAGTAAAAGATATCTCGGATTATGGCTTGTTTTGAGGTCCAAAGCACTCGTGATTTTCAATCACAACTTTGGTATTATGGACTTATAGAACTTTTACTAAAACAACAATAGGACATACCATATATTTATTAATATATGGATATGAAGCAATGCTTCCAGTTGAGGTGGAAGTGCCCTCTCATCGAAGAATTGCATATGCATTTTATCCGAGTCAAGAATTGAGGAAAGAATTCTTAAATCTACTAAATGAATTAAGAGATAAGGCAGTCATAAGGACGGTTTAATATGAAAGAAGGATATCCAAATATTATAATTCAAAAGTACAAACAAGGTCATTCCAAATAAAGGGGATTTGGTGCTTTGAAAAGTTAATGGAAAATACTAAAAATCAGGAAAATGGACCGCTTGGGCCAAATTGAGAAGGACCCCTAATCATACACAAAGCAATCTCGTCTGAGGCTTACAGATTATGCCGACCTGATGGCAATGTGATGGTAAAGAGCATGGAATGTTGAACTTATGTGACCATATTTCCCAACAATATACGAATATAGAAGTTTAAATAAGAATGTATATTGGATCAGGAGTAAGACTCTCCTCAAATAAATGGAAAATGCCTTTAGTGCCGTCAACAAAGACCTCACCAAAGCGCCTCCTAGAGGGAGATCGAATAAGTCTATGGTTCTGCTCAATATAGCTACCCAAAGTGTCAGACCAAGCCTTTAGTGTCATCATCAAAGGCCTCACTAAAGCACCTCCTAGAGAGAGGTCGGGTAAGTATACGCTTCGGCTTGATATAGCTAACCAAATGGACTGGACTAAGCCTTTAATGCCATCATCAAAGGCCTCACTAAAGCACCTCTTAAAGGGAGGTCGGATAAGTCTATGATTCTGCTTGATATAGCTAACCAAACACACTGGACAACAAAACCTAAATCATCACCTAAGACGTGATAAAGGGTTTGATCTAAGTTGAGATCATCACCCAATCAAATTAATTCAAAATCCAGTTTAATTTTATCCCAAAGAACAGACCAAAAACAATCTTCTAAAAGAAGATCTATCACAAGCAAGCCATTTGTGCTCCGAAACAAAATCAATCAATCTTCTAGAGGAAGATCTGTCAAATGTGAACCGTTTGTGCTCCAAAGCTAAAGCAACTTTCAAATACTAGATGGATTTTTGGTCCTCTATTATTGTCAGATGGATTTTTGGTCTTCTATTGTTGCTAGAAGGTTTTCCGATCTTCTATTCAGATTATTATCACCAGATAGATTTCTATTCTATTGTTATTGCCATCACTTGGCCTTCTATTATTACCAGAAGGTTTTTTGATCTTCTATTCATATTATTATTACTAGATGGATTTATGATCTTTTATTATTGCCAAATGGATTTTTGGTCTTCTATCATTATCGGATGAATTTTCTGACCATAATGATGAATTTTCTGACCTTCTATTATTACCAAATGAATTTCTAGTTTTATATTATTACCAGATGAATTTTTTGGACTTCTATTATTGCCAGATGGATTTTCTGCTCTTATATTATTGTTAGATGGATTTTCCAGTCTTCCATTATTACCAAATGGATTTTCTGATCTTCTATTATTATTAGATAGATTTCTGGTCTTCTCTTGTTTTCAGATGGATTTTCTGGTCTTCTATTATTGTTAGATGGATTTTTGGTCTTCTGTTATTAATAAAAAAAATTCTGATCCTCTATTTGGATGGATTTTCTGGTCATCTTTTCAGATATTCTAGCTTTCTACACTGAATATTATTACTGGCAGGTATATTTTCGGTTTTTATTTCATTGTATTGTCGCCTTCGCCTATGTAGTTTTCTATGCAGCTTGTCCTAAGCTAGGATAAAAGAGTAGGGTTGTGATAGGTTTGGCGAGCCAACATACAAACCGTAGCCTCTCTTATGGAAATTGAGCCTTATTATATTTCATTAGGGCATAACCCTTTTAGCGACGCTCCATATCGAGGCACGAGTATGGTGATAAGTAAGCAAGGGATGGGTCGCCTCTCCTTTATTGGCGCACTATATCGAGGCTCGGGTATGGTGATAAATAGGCAAGGGTTAGGTTTTCACTCTCTTAATCGTGCGCTACATCGACGCCTCGATGTAGTGATAAATGAGTAAGGGTCTTTGCACTTTACTCAATGGGTGCGAGGGGTAAGGAAGCTAATCGATGAAAGTAGGATTCGGTTAGGTAGTTGTAATGTAGGATCCTTAGCAAGAAAGCTAAGAGAGATATTGATACTATGATTAGGAAACGTGTAAATATCTTATGTATTCAGGAAACCAAATGGACGGACCAGAAGGCGAAGAAGGTGGAGAACATAGGCTTCAAGTTTTGACACATAGAAAAAGAACGTAACAAGAACACATAAACATCTTAACTAATAAGATTAAAAACAGGGTGGTCAACGTTATAAGACAAGGGGACAGGATCACCCTAGTCAAACTGGTAGTTGGTGATATGGTTTTGAACATCAGTAGTGCCTATGCCCCATAAGTAGGCCTAAGTGAAGCTGTCAAGAGAAATTTCTAGAAAGAGTTAGATGTCATGCTTAGAGATGTGCCTAATACTGAGAAACTTTTCATAGGAGGAGTTCAACGGCCATGTTGGTACAATTAGTGGGGGGTTTGAGGGAGTGCACGATGGTTTTGGATATAAAGATAGAAAACAAGAAGGAGAAAAAATATTGAATTTCGTTATTGCTTATGACCTCATGATAGCTAGTACCTTCTTTAGAAAAAGACAACCGCACTCCGTTACTTTCAGTAGTGGCCAACACTCTAGTCAGATTGACTTTGTCCTTATTAGAAGAGGTGACAAACAAACTCGTGTAGATTGCAAAGTCATAACTAGAGAATATGTCGTTTCACAACATCAGCTTTTGATATTCGAATACGTGTTCAAAAGAATAAATGAGCCAAGATTAGTCGAAGAAATGGTGGAGCCTCAAAGGAGACGCCTCATGGGTGTTTAAGGATAGAGTGATGGGAGAAGGATCATGGAATATGAAAGGAGAAGCAAATGACATGTGGGATGAGATGACAAGCTTATTCGGAAAGTGGCTACTAAGGTGTTTAGGATAACGAAAGGAAATAATTGTGAATCTAAAGATTCGTGGTAGTGGAAAAGTGATTGCAAAAGGCTATCAAAGAAAAGAATGAATGCTACTAAGTGCTTACATCATCATAGGAGGGAGGACAACATGCAAAAGTACAAAGTGGTAAAGAATAATGCAAAGAGGGTGGTAAGTGAAGCAAGGGATCAGGTGTATGAAGATTTATATCAAAAGCTAAGTACGAAGGAGGGTGAAAAAACATCTATAAGTTAGCTAAGCTCTACGAAAGGAAGATGAAGACTTAAATCAAGTTAAATGCATCAAGGATGACAATAATAGACTTTAGGTGAAGGACGATGAGATAGAAAATAGATGGAGAGATTATTTTGACAAGCTATTCAATGAAGAAGGTGATAGCACTACAATCGAGCTGGACGACTCTTTTGATGACACCAGCAGACATTTTATTTGAAGAATTCAAAAGTCCGAGGTAAAGGAGGCGCTAAAATGGATGAAAGCAGGCAAAGCATGAGGCTTGACAACATTCTCATTGAGATGTGGAGATTCCTTGGAGATGCAGTGATAACATGGCTAACTAAGTTGTTCAATTTTCAAATCAAACAAGATATCATATGAGTGGAGGAGAAGCATATTAGTTCCAAATTTTAAGAATAAATGAGATATTCAAAGTTGCACAAACTACAGAGGAATTAAGCTTATGAGTCATACGATGAAGTTTTGAGAGAGTCATTGAGCATCGATTAAGAATGATGACAATCATTTCAAAAAAACCAATTTGGTTTCATGCCTGGAAGGTCAACCACGGAGGCAATTTTCTTGATAAGACAATATATGGAGAGATTTAAGGAGCAAAAGAAGGATCTACACATTGCATTTATTGATTTGGAGAAAGCTGATGAAAAAGTACGGAGAAAAATTACGTGGTGGGCCCTAGAAAAGAAGAGTCTTAACAAAGTACATTAGATATGTATGATGATGTAACTAGTGTTAGAGCATGCGATGGTGAAATCAGTGACTTTCCCATTAACATAGGATTACATCAAGGGTTAGCTTTGAGTGCCTACATTTTTTTCCCTAGTGATGGATCAGGTTACGAAGGGTATACAAGATGAGATTCTTTGGTGTATGCTCTTTACTGATGATGTTGTGCTAATTAACGAAAGTAGGATTGGGGTTGATATACAACTAGAGCTGCGGAGACAGACTTTAGAATCAAAGAGTTTTAGGATTAGCAAAACTAAAATTGAGTATATGAAGTGCGAGTTCAGTGGTGTCAGGTCAAAGGATGGAGATGTCATTCTGTCCGGATAAGTGGTGCCCAAGAAGGAATCCTTTCGATATTTAGGACTAATGTTGCAACATGATGGTGAGATTGATGAAGATTTTAGTTTTAGAATTCGAGCGGGATGGGTTAAATGGCGACAAACATCTTGCATTCTCTACGACTGGAAGTTCCCACAGAAGCTCAAAGGTAAGTTCTACAGAACGACAATCAGGCCTGCGATATTGTATGGTGTATAATGTTAGCCTACTAAAAACCAACACGTGCAGAAAATAAGTGTAGCAGAGATGTGTATGCTGCGATAGAGCTACGGTCATACAAGAAGAGATCGAATTAGAAATGATGATATACGTGATAAACTAGGAGTAGCACCAATTGAGGAGAAGCTGGTCCAACATCGCTTAAGATAGTTTGGACATCTCCAATGGAGGCCTCCCGAGGCACCTGTGCACGTTGGAATTATAGGCCGCGTTGAATGTTCAAAGTGAGGCGGTGGTCGACAAAGGTTGACATGGGAGGAAATAGTAAAAGTGGACTTGAAGGATTGGAATATATCTGAAGAGCCGGTGTCAGATGGGAACGTGTGAAAGTTACGATCCACGTACCAGAACCATGAGCTATGAGTTTTTTGCTAGGAGCCTAAGACATAGTGTTTTGTTTTTGGCCAATATTACTATTAGTATCATTATTACTATTAGTATTACTATTATTGTCATCATGTTTTTTTATTTCTTTATATATATATATATATATATATATTACTTAGTTGTTGTTATTATTATTATTAGTTTACATATTTGACTTTACTTTTTTATTATTATCATGGTTTTTATTATTGTTGTTGTTGTTATTATTATTATTATGACTTTTAAATTGATTTTGTCATTTAGTTTTGGGTTCCATCTCATGGACCCCAACTTGTTTGTGAATAATGGATTAGTTGTTGTTGTTGTTGTATTTCATGATATTGTCAAAGGAAATTTCTGATGCTCCCCCCTATGATATTATCAGATAATCTTATCGGCTTTGGTTTGAAAATTTATTTTTATTGATTTCTTAAAGCAAAATTATAATCATGACTCATACAGATAATACGGACAATATATAATTATTGATAGCTCGATCAAACCCAAAAATGGATTGCTTGAAATTGAAATTGAAATTGAGTTTATGGTTAATAGAAAAAGTTATCATTCACTTTATGTTTCAAGGGAAAAGGGTACTGGAAAGAAATTCACGCAAGTAATCGAAAAAGCAAAGAAATTCTTAGTTTTACACTGAAGTTTAAAAAAATTCTTCTATACCGGGGAGGGGGGGGGATGTTATCTACATAATTTCAACGTCGAAGTTGATGCTATAAGTCATAGCGTTATAAAGAAACCAATGTCGAATATATGAAGATAGATCAATGTCGAAAGCCTACGATGCCGCACCTCATCAATAAATGGCTATATACAATGCCACATATCATCCATAGAGTTAGACGATGAATGACGAATCTCTCACATCGCTAAGCAACGCTGTGATTCATTAGTGTTATAGCGGTATAATCTAGGCCACATCTCCTACAATGTCGCAACTCAGTCATGACGCATCTCATACAACGTCGCATTTCATCTGTGTCATGCTCCATCAATATAAAAACAGGATAAGGTAGCTGCACTTAATCACTATGGAAGACTGCGATGATGTCGCATCGATCTCATGCCGCACTCAATCCATTCGACAATGGTTGCATGCCGCACTTAGTCAATGCCGCATTGATTCATCAACGTCGTTTACTATTAGAACAGTAATGATGTTATACAATAGTAGTGAATGACGCCAAATGAAGTCGACGCCGTTGCTTGTCAATACTGCACTCCATCAACGCACCACTTAATCTTTGAAAGAAAAATGAAGGCCGCATATAGTCAATATCGCCTCAGATTGATGCCGCGTTTATTCAATATTGCTTCTCTTTAATGCCGCCTAATATCAATGTCGCTTGTCATCAATGCCGCCTATTGTCAATGCCGTTAGTTATCAATGCGGCCTAATATCAATGCCGCCCTTCATCAATGTTGCACACCATTATATCACACTTCTTCCATATTGCGTTTAATTGATATTGCTCTTCAACCATATCGTGCTTCATTAATGTCAAATGCCAATAAATGAGAGAGAAATCGTAAATTAATGGACAAAAGAATATCAAAGGGTTATGACGAAGATTATTATATCAAAAGTCGCATGCATAATCATAGGCATCATATGTCAATCAATGCCGTATTTCATGAATATCGTGTATTATTGGTGTTGCGGAACCTCAATAATGTGGAAGTATTAAAAGCCATACAAGAAAGGAGGATTAAAGTCGTTCATGAAATCAAGTTCAAGAGGGATTAATGTATCTCCTCCATAAAGCCTAAAAAAACCTTCATATTCATTCACAAGCTTCATGTTGAAGCCATCACCAAGATGGCAATCAAAGTCTCACGTCGTCAATCGAAGCAAGCTTACTTCTTTCAATCGTTATAAATAGATATATACCCCCTTATGAAAGGTGATCACTAACCTCTTTCTCACTCTTATCGCTTTTTCTAATTTGAATTTTCAAGTTCTCTTTATGGAATGAAAGAAGCTCAAGGACAAATTAATGGAATAAAGGATAACGAGGGAGGAGATGACATATTTGTAAACAAGGGCTTGAAGAATGAAGCAATTGCATATACATATCTTTGTCACATGCCTAATGATGGAATAAAAAGCATGACTTGAGCACATAACCTATTATTATTTTGATTTTTTTATATTACTCCTTTTGCATTTCAAATAACTTCGTGAATAATCATAAAACCAAAAGGTATTATTGGAATTTTTCCGAATATAACATTTTGTACAACTTTTGGGTGTTAAAGAAATTCGTTAATAGGGTACTTCTGGGTTTGTCAGCAATGGTATCGATGCTTCATAAATTTGATATCCTTTTGTCTTTAAAACCAGCATTTTCTTTTATCTTACATGAAATATACACAATTAAAGCTTGCACTACATTTTCCCCCAATTATACAATTGGCACTTCGTGTAGTGCACTGTAAAAGCTGACTGCAATTTCAAAAGGAAAAGGAAAAAGTTCATTCTGCAGCATTCAACATTGGCAGGCTCAAAATATGCCAAAAAAGTATTTAAGTTCATAAACATACCTTCACTGTGATCTACATCATGTTTGAACCAAGATTGCAACCGATCAAGGAGATATAGTACACCCACGGTTCATAATTCCAACAGCAAAAACTGCAAGAAAGTTCAGTATAAAGAAAATGGAAAAAGTATTAGAGAAATGAAATATTGAGATAGAACAACTGAATGCTGCTTAGTCATAAATACTGTAATGAACCGTCACAATTTGAAGCTCATCATAAAAGCACAAAAATTTTAAAAGGAAAACATAATAAGCAGAAACACAGAAATTACAAGATACAAACAATGCAAATAAACACCATATCTTGAGTTCGATCGCAGAAAAATTTATATCAAGAACCTTACAAGAAATGAATTACCGAAAACTTCAAAAGTTCGCAGAGCTTTCACCCCATTGTTTTCCAAGGTAAAACCATTATGTACAAACCAGAACTACAAGAGAAAAAACTACGATTAAACTACATCAACAAACAAAAAAAAAGCTAACCCCCTTCACATTTTTCCTCACCATTATACCCCTCCCCCAAAACGTTCAAATCTTGACGTTTTTTTTTATTATCCGATATACCCCCCATCACATATACCACCCAATTTAACCCCCCACCTCAAATTACAAGAGAGAAAAAGTACCAATGAACAAAATACTAATACTACTGATACTCAAGCTAACTCAATATTTTGTAGGCCTAATTGGTTGTCTAGGCCTCCAAGTCAGAGGAGAAAATATTTGTGATTTATTAACCATGTCGACCATTGATGGCGTTTGATATGCATGAACAAGGCTACCACTGTTAGTTGAGTCACCACGAGTTGTCGCTCTCTGCCATGAATGTGAGCTCAACCCTGATAAAACATAAGCCCTTCCAGAAGCTTCATAAAGCTTCTTGGTGGTCATTCTTTCTTGCATTTCTCTCATCTCTGCATCTAATGCCACACATAGTTTATCACCAGCTTTCCCAGATACCGATTCTGTTATTAGCTTCCTTTCGGTTTCAAGGATTGAAACTGCTTCTGAAAGCGATCCTTGCTCAGCAAATGCCCTAGATTTGGCCATGGCTGCTGCTGCTCTAACTCTATTTCTCTCACGATCTACTTCAACTGACATTTCCATCGATTCAGCATAATCTGTTCTTTTGATCTTCAGTTCTTCTTCTAAAGATATCGATTCTTTGCTGACTGGGTTTCTGTAGGAGCAACTAACTTTTATCAACTCGGTATCAGATGCAAAAGTGATTGGCACACTTACTGAAACCAAGAAATCTTTTTCTTCATCAGCATACAAATCACCCACATCTATAGATCCGATATTACCAGAAACTTGACTAGCATAGCTACCTGATTTAATGGGAGCAAGTTTGACTCCAGGGTGTATGCATTCAATACCGACTTTAAGTTCTTGAACCACCACACTTAATAACCCTCCTATGCACTGTGCAAATGCATCTTGTATCACATGTTCAGCCTCAATGAAAGAAAATGTCCCACCAGAAGTTTCTGATATATAGTGCATCAGAGCTGAATCATGATCTGCACCAAACCCAAAAGCATGTACAGGTATATGTTGAATCGAGGAAGACAAAATCGATCTATAATCATTACTAGTGGCTGCAACCGAATAGGTGTCTTGTCCATCAGAAAGGAGTATGATACTGCAGACAGGATTCTTACACTTCCTCTCTTCAATTACTTTTGCTCCCTTTCTCAAGCCTTCTGCTATGTTTGTCCCACCAGTCGAAACTAAAGAGTTGACAGCTTGCAGTGCATATTGCCTTCCGCTTTCAGTCATCTTACGAAGATGAAAGAGTCTGTGTGCGGTAGATGAAAATGCTATTACTGATAATCGATCAGATGGTCCAAGGTTCTGGATTACAAATCCCATTGCTCTCTTTAAAAGTGCAAGTTTTGTACCAGACATGCTTCCACTGGTGTCAAGAACTGTTACTAGATCGATTGGAGCACGAGAATTTTGATGTGTGGCGGAGCTTGTACTCTGTGGCATAGCTTTAGTGTCTGCAAGTGGGGCTTTTAAGTGTATAAGCACAGTGAAGTTGTCATTGGAGCTTGATTTTGGAATTGATGAATATTCTGGAAATGTTTTGATATCCAAGGTTGTGATGCATTGGAAGATGGTTTCTTTTGTATAATCGTAATGGAAGTCTACAGGTTCATCATCATCGTACTTAGCAGGTTCTGCTTCTTGATACATGTTTGAAGAGTTGTTACGTGGAACACGGCGCAAGAGATTCATGTAACCTTCATCTTGAGTCCAGTTTATTGGGTTAATTGGAGGAGTTAAGGATACTTGGATAGGCATCTCATTCCACTTGGCTCTACAAATAGGGCATACTTTATTTCCATATTTGACATTTGAGGAGATGCATTGGAAGTGGAAGGTGTGTGAACACTCGGCAGTGAAGAGAGCTTGACCTTTACCAGCTTTCATGATGCAGAGACAAATTGCACATGTATTCTGCAAAGAAAAGACGCATGTTGATATCAAATTAAGGCGGACATTCAGGAGATAATATTGAATAACAAACAGCAACTAATTAATGGACTTATTATAACTCTACAGTCATCAAATTTTATCATGTGAATGGGAAAATCTATTCCATGAATCGTGCCTTAATTGTTAGGTTGATTATACCAAAATAATCAATAGTATTACACCTATTGGTTATAATGCTTATTATAAGTTCTCCAAACACTGTTAGATTACAAGTCTAGGTAGCAGCAGATGAATATGTACCATATTTTGATGTTTGATGGTTGGTTAGATGCAAGGAGATTGCAAAGTCAACACACATTTTACTGTAATGTGTCAACTTGACAGATGACATTCAAATACCCAATAGTTAGATGGATTATTTGTAAATTTACTTAGTATAATGAAATAGCATGAAGAAATACTGATCTCCAAATTTTGCAAATGAATCCAAATTTTTTTATAAAAAATATACATTAGAATGGCTTTAAAACAAATGAAAACGTCAAGTGAGTTTAGAATATTGAAGTGTCTTTTGATGCTCAACTTGAAGCATAAAAAGGATTTTCTTAGTGAGATACGCATTAAGAAAATAGTTTAAAGTGATCAAGGAAAATGAAATGTATTAAAAAAAAAAAAAATTGAGTACATATCAATTATACACTACATGAAATACTCTCATAAATTTCAAGACAGAATTGACTAACAAATTAATCAATATCATCCTAATAAAATTTCCTATTGACCTAAATTAACACCTCCTTGAAAATGATTCAGGTTGTCATAGTTACAAGCTACATTCACTTATTCTTGCATCCTGAACTACGGGAAGAATATGTTCAAGTCATGCTAGATTATAGCCCGGATGCAACTTTGAAATTATGGTACATACTATGCATAAGCTTCGTAACCGTATCACTATTCCAGGAGCATTGCATATAAGTTCCACCCCTGGCCTAGGAACTATTTAAATATCAACAATTAGCCTAGGAAGCCAGGATGGTGGTATTTCCTAGTTCCGCCTTTGGCCGCGACCATTATCAAATTATTGAGTTAGTGCATAACTTTGATACCTCTTAACTGTATCATTATTCTAGGAGCATTGCATAAAAGTTCGAAAACACCACTGTAACAAAAGAGCAGAATATAACATGTCTATCAACTTGTATTTATACACCGCAGCTTTCAACTTATTTACTGTGATGAAGCTAATCCAACTGCTTTCTTTATGAATGCAGAACACTCCTCATCAGTCAGTGGGAAAGTTGGTAGAGAAATAGAGAGTGACCAAGTCAATCGCAAGTTCCATAGATGCTACGAACATGTAGAATTAAGTACAAAATGGTCTTTGATGACAGTCAAAATGGTTTGTGGTATTGGCCTCAAGCTGAAACTCGATTATTTACCACATCAGGATGTATGTTGAAGATGCTAAATACGAATAAAAGTGTACAATATATTTAGCCATCTACACTAATTTAAGGGAAAAAGGAACCATTACGGTTACACACAAAATATATTTATATGTTGCCTATGTCCGCCACAACTAAAATTTCCCTTAGGCATGAGTAAATTCAGGGGTTCAAAGACACCTCACATTTATGTCATGACACAAAATGATTTTCCTATTTACACATTGAACGCAAAAAAAGGAAACTGCCAATACTAATTAGTCAAAAAGACTACTAATTTGAATATAGTCCTAGCTATCGTATTGTGATCGTTTTCAAATATTCAACCAATCAAATTTACCAACATATGTCAAACAAAGTCAATAGAATTCAACAACAATTTCAAAAGGTATAAATAAAAAACGACAAACAATTGTACAATGAACAGTGCAATATCCTTGTCACTAAATTAATCTTTCCCTTTCAAGTACCATTGTAATTAACAAACTAAAACGTTGGTTTATAGTTCCCATCTCATAACAAGTCAAAATATCACTTCGATCAAAATCATCAACCACTTTAACACCCATGTTTAGAATTTACAGCTGTAAAGAAAATACTACCTTTTTATCGAAACAGCAGAACAAAAATAAAAAAAATTACTACCTTTTTATACCAAACTCCTTCATAAATTCATTACTTACATAGAAAAAGTTCTTATTTCCAAAAAATGCTACCATGAGATCAGATTTGGTACTAGGCATTTTCTATAAATGGAGATAACCCAAAATGACTAAAGAATCTAAGTTAATTTCTCTAATAACATGCAAACATACTAATTACCTAGAATAAGAAGGCATATTAAAAAAGGCATTTCAAAATAGCAAATTAAGAAATGAAAATTTCGGAAAAATCACGGGAATTTATTTTCAGCCAAAGCAAGCAAAGCACTGAAACAAGATCGAACCTTTGAGGATCTACTACCCGAACGAGACGGAGTCTTGAGCGGCGAGCTTGCTGCTACTGAAGCATCAGAGAAATTCGGGGTAACGCCGCCTCCATGTTCACCACAATCCAGAGTGAATGGATCGAAAACGCACGAATTACTAAACCCTAGCGCCACTTTGAGCTTCCTCCACCTGCTTCCCATTGTCGGAGCTTAAATTTAAGATTCGATAAGCTTGAAGCACGATGTGACTTGAATAATAATTTATTTATTATTATTTTGAGGTATGGGTTTACTACTCAGAGAATTCTATGCTCCATTAACGAAAAAGTAAGAACAAGCTTTGTTGTGGGTTTTGACCTTAAATTTATAAGGAGATAGTGACGAAAAGGCCCCTGCTTGAAATTGCATACAAGCAGTCTGGTGGTTGGTATTTGAGTGATATTTGAGAGCTTTGGAGGGTAGAGTGAAGATAAAATAGAAGGATAAAAGGAAAGTTAAATTTCAACCCTTAAACGAAGACAATGATTAGACAGCTAAATTTTTTAAGCTTTTGTTACTTTGACTAAATATAACCTTTTTTTTCCTTCTAATTATTAAAAGGGCATTCAAACATGGAGAAGGTGTGAAGCTGGGAGTTCAGTTAGTTTCTTTAAAATAAGATGTCAAGTTAGTTTACAAAATTACGTTAATTAATACAATGAAGGAAATCTTATCAAGTAGATCCAATTGATTTGATTAAATTTGGTAATAAAACCAGTAAAATATTTATCGTCCATAGATTTTGGTGATAACAACTGTTATTGCACCAATTTTGAACATAATCAAAACATCATATGATGGCCGGTCCTCTTAGAATTTTCTTTTTTTCGATAAAATCGTGAATTTCTAAACAAGTACAACCGTGGTGAAAACCGACGTTATATTACATAATTAAAGAAAATATTTAGTATGGTTTTCATTAATTTTAATTAAAGATCGAATGATAATATGGTATAAAAAAATTTAAACAGAGGAGATCTAAAAAAAAGAAATTAGTGGAAAGAATAAAGTAAAGAACAAATTAGTTTAAAGGAAAAAAATTAATAAAATTTAATTTTAACGGACGTTAAAATTTAACTTTCGTCTCAAGAACAAGCGCCAAAATTTCACGATCGTTCCTGCTTTTTCGGTCTCTTTTCCTCTGCAAACAAAATTTCTCCTCCTTCATCAAATAATGGGAGCCGAAACTCGAATCAATTTTCTTCCCCAAACTAATTTACAAACGCAATCGACTTCCAAAGCTAAGTCGATTGATGTAAATCCACATATTTCAAAAATCTTGAACCAATAAACGGTGAACCTATGATTTTCTAAACTAGGGGTTTGAATGTTATGCGTACAGAAATAAAGACAGGCCGAAAAACTAAGCCATCCATCGTTGTTGATTCTATTGATATTCATGAAGAAAACAAAGAGGACGAGAAAATATATGGCAGCAAAACTGTGAATGAAGACAAGATGAAGAAACAAGAACTTTGTGGTGAAATTGTCCGTAGGAAAAGAAAGACAAAGGTATAACATTTTTTTCAAAATAAAGATAATTTTAGAATGATAGTTGAATATATATCATTTAATTGTAAATAGTTTTACAATGAAAGTTTATGTTGAATTGGTAATCATATAGACTGTTTTAATGGTAATTGAATATATCACTTTATTCGTTACAGCATTATGTTGAAATGGTAGATGAAAATAGCATTCCAGTTTTTGGTAAATGTTAGACGATAATTAGATTGATAATTACAGAATAATAGTTGAATATATCACTTCATTTATTGTATGTGTTATGATGGAATGATGAATGAAAATAGCATTTCAATATTTAATAGACGGTAAATGATAATTAGATGGATAATTATTGAATGATAGTTCAATATATATTTTTATTTGTTGCATAAATCATACTAAAATATTAGATGATAGATGAACATAGCATTCAGTGTTTGATAGATGATAGACAACAATAAGATGAATAGCTATAGAATGATAGACAAATGTAGTATTGAAAAAAATGATAGACAAACATAGCATGATAGAATGACAGTTGAATATATCACTTTATTTATTGTATGTGTTATGATGCAATGATAAATGAACATAGCATTCAGTCTTTGATAGATAATAAACAACAATAAGATAAATAGTTACAGAATGATAGACAAATATAGCATTGAAAAAAATGATAGACAAACATAGCATGATAGAATGATGGTTGAATGTATCACTTTGTTTACTATATGTGTTATAATGGGATGATAAATGATAAATGAAAAGAGCATTTTAATATTTTATAGACGGTAGACGATAATCAGATAGATAGTTATTGAATGATAGTTTAATATATCATTTGATTTGTATGCATCATATTGAAATATGAGATGATAGATGAACATACCATTCAGTTTTTGACAGTTGATAGATAATAATAAGATGAATAGTTATAAAATAATAGACAAACATAGCATTGAAAGACAAATTATAACATTCAGTCTTTAAACTGTAAAAACATACATTGAAAAAGAGTAATGATAGACAAATATAGCATTTAAAAAAATTACGATAGATGAATACAGCACTAGAAAATTATGCATTCATAGTTGAAAGTTGATAGATAAAAATAAAAATGCATTTAAAAAACGATAGATGAAAATAGCATTATAGTTTGTTAAATACAGAATTATTCATTCATAGTTTTTGTACAGGAATCAAAATGTAAAAGATTGAAGAAAGCAAAAACAACAGAAGGGAAAAAATCAAAGAAAGGATCTCAGGAGAAAATTCAGTATCGATGCGCTTACTTCCAATGATAAAAAAATTAGAAAAATTAAGGAAAAAGGAGGTTATCTTGTAGATCAATTGAATTATTTAAAACAAACCCCCTTCGAAAAATTTATGCTAGTGTTTTTCAAAGAAATTTTATCCTTAGCCACTTTTACAAAATCATCAACAACCTTAGATGATATCGTAGAAACATTTTCTATCAATAAAGAAGTTTTTAAAGTGTGGAATATTTTTCTAAAAATCAAACCTGAAGATGTTTCAATTCTCTTTAGCTTGCCTTTGTATGGAATTAATATTTTTCCATTATCTAATATGAGTTTACAAATCCTTCCAGACAATTGTAAAGATTTTGTACTAAGAAATTTTGGAACAGTAGAGCACGTCACAAAGGATCTTACAATTTCAAAGATAAATAATGTACTGGAAACACAACAATATCAACATGAAACTGATTTTCCAAAACTGATTATTATTCTTGCAATGATAACCTTCTTCTTTCCGACAACCAAAGATACTTACCATGGGGATGTATATCTTATATCCTTGATCAAAACAAAATGGACTCAGTATTTTGGCTTGTTTCAATTCATCATTCATTGATTAGAGCTTTGACAACCTTTAAAACAAAGCCGAGAAATATGTTGGGTTGTTCCATGCTTTTAATCGTAAGTACGACATTCTAACTTTATGTTAATGTACCTATCTCTATAAATTAAATTATACACATTATATGTTTTAACAAGTAATATTTAATTTGTAGTTTTTCCTATATGAGCATGTGAATTTAATATCTCCATTAGCAACATACTGTTCTACCTTACCTAGATTTAGGAGGTGGAATATCGGAAGCTTGAAAAAGTCATTTCAACAGAAGCTTTGGTGAACATGGACAATAGAAAGGTATTATTTCTCACACAGGTACAAGAAATATATAATGATAGATAAATATATCATAACATGGTGTATATTAACAGTTTTCATTTTGTTACTATACAGCCATAATTTAAATGATAGTTACATATATCATTTCTGCAGAAATACAATTTTATGTAGTTGTTACTAAAGAATAATAGTCAGATATAGCATCACATGAAAAATGACAATTATATATAAAATTAGTTCATTCATTGTATGTTAGCTCATTCATTAATATTTATGTTATTACATAGATTTTTGTTGAAATAAGAAACCTGACTGAAGATGAAAAAGATTTCTTCAACAAACAAGCCAACAAAAGTTTATTCGGCTGGATACCAACGAGAATATTGGGATACAAAAAAAAAAGAAAATTCAAAAGAGACATCAAAAAGCAAGTCGACTCAGTGTAGAAGTACATTGAAGATTTGGAAACTAAATTGAAGAAGACTAAAGAAGAGTTAGAAAAAGAGTGACAGAAATGAATACAAGCAGAAGGCATTATCATACCGTTGAGAAAAGAAATCAAGATGTTGAAATCAAAAGCAAGAGAAGAAATAAAACTACCATCATTTGATCTTAATATAACTCAAGAAATTAAGATGAGCAGCAAGAGAAAGAACAACAGGATCAAAAGAAACCATCATAGGCAACAGAAAAATCCCCAACAGTGCATGAAAAAGCACAGAAGAAACCAAGCGCTTTAGTTTTGAGGGTTAAAAAGCACCAACGAAGGAATAAAATTGATCTCGATTGCCAGTATGAAATTGTTCATAGAAAAAAAAGAAAAATGTTAACAAGGAAGATGAAAAGGAGAAACCCAAAACCGAGGAAGGTCAAAAAGAAAATACAAGTGAATAGGAACAAGAAGAACAAAATGAAGAATCTGATTATGAAGAGGAATCTGAAACTGAAATCTAAAACTCAGGAATATGAAACCGAAACAGATGAGCAAGTCACTACAGTTGAAAATGAAGAAATTATTGATGTTGATGGGTACTCGCCATCAAGTAAAGCTTAAAAGAGTAAAGATATCACAAAAAGTAGCATTCTATAATTATTGAATGAAGAACAACAAAACAAAATTCTTACTTTCTTCAAATTTAACGAAAATGGGAAGTAAGATTTCTTACCTTTTCTCTTTCATTATATTTGTAATTAAATAAAATTGAAAAAAAACTAACTTGTCAATTATTGATTTTCAATTACAGCATTGTAGCCTATGAAAAAGATGAAGGGAACAAAGGAGGAATCACAATAGTGAAATCTATGCTGGAAGTCGTTCTGTCTGAGGGGGTCATAGATGGACAGGTGTGCATCAAATTAGAATTATACAGTAAAAAAGTGTATATAAATGTATAAAATGGAAGAATGATAGGTAAATCTAGAATTCAACTTTTCAAAGTGCATATAAATGAATTGATTGGGAGAGTGACAGCTAAAAGTAGCATTAGTATTTGTAAAATGCAGATAACTGTATAGGATTGGAGAATGATGGTTAAAACTAGCATTCATAGTTTTTTAAGTGCATATAAATGTGTAGGATGAGAGAATGATAGTTAAAACTAGCATTCAAAGTTTCAAACTGCATATAAATGTATTGAATAAGAGAATGGGAGTTAAAAATAACATTGGTATTTGTAAAGTACATACAAATATATCGAATGTCTAAGATGATTGTTTAAACTATCATTTGCATTTTTCAGTGCATTCAATGCAGTAAACATGTAAATGGTAGTGAATACTAGCATTATTATTCCTAGATAAAAAATATAGAAAAAAATTTAATTATTCCATGAAACTTACAGCCTTATTTGTTTGGTTAAACAACTTATTGATTGGTTTTATTACAATCAAGAGATGTATGAACACGGTTACTACTTTACTACAATAATGATGGTAAGTGTAAGCTTTTCATTATAAATGTTAAAAAATAATATAAAGTATTGTGATACATATGAATGTGCAGAATGCTTTAGTACATGATCAGCAAACTGTGGTCAATGACATAGTCATACCGACAATAGATGTTATTGTGAAGGATGAATTTACACCCTCTACATTACATAAACCATTGGAGCTTGTTGATGCTAAACTATGAAACAATGCGGTGGGGTCATTATGGCTCAACCAAACCAAAAACCAGATCAACAAGGACATCGAACCCCAGCTATAACCAAGCCCTGATTCTTGTAAGAAAAGTATAATTTTTAAATCACTCTAACATTAATATACGGCACTAATTTTACTTCTTGCAGAAAGACAAAATTGAATTGGTGTTCAAGAAGAAATGAGCAGAAGTAGGAATACCAAACAGAGAATTTTACAAACCTAAAGTGTTGCAGCCCAAAAGTCCACCACAGGATTATGATTCGTAAGTAACTAATTTCATTTCTTGTCTTGTTATTTCAGTTTGTATTTGCATCCAACTTTTTTATTCTCTTTTAAAATACAGCTGAATGCATCTAATGTTCAAAATGATAGTTAGACCTACAACTGAAATTTTTAAAGTGCATAAAATTGGGAAAATGAAAAAATGAAAGTTCAAACTATCATTTATATTTTTTAGTGCATAAAAATTTATCAAATATCCAAAATGATTGTTTACACTAGCGTACATATTTTTAAAGTCTTTTGGACTAAACTAAACATGCAAACTGATAGCCAAAATATCAGTTGTATTTTAAATTGCACTAGAATGCACTAAATATGCAAAATGATAGTTAAAGCTAGCATTGCTATTTGACAGTTCATTGAACTGTATCTATTGAACAAAAAGATTATGTATAAAGTGCATATTCCACACGCAGCAATGGTGTCTCTATGATTGTATTGATTACTATTGTTATCAAAATATAAAGCTATATTTAGAATTCTAGAGTAAAGAATGCTATCTTATTTTAGCATTAGATTATACTGTAATATTAACTAATATTTCTAGATCTTAAACAGACTTGATTATGCATTCTTTGTCATGGAAAACTTGAAAAAACTGGACAAGGATAAGATGGCAGAAAAATATGCAAAGGAAACGATTAGAAACCTAAGAGCTGTAGTGGTGTATAACATACTCAATGATCCATAATACAGTTAGTCAATGGAGAAGTCCTACAAAGATTCTACATAAGAATAGTTGTTGCATTTAAACTTCTAAGAACTTTGGATTTTATTTGAACCGAACCACTTCTGTTAATTAAACTGAGATGGAGTCTTATATGTTTTTCAATGCTCGTATTTTGTTCTCTGTGTATAAATTGCTCAGATGGATTTGAAGTTCTCGATTTGAATTTGATTTGATTATATTTGTCCGTTTTCAGTGCATGAACTATAATGGATAAACTATGGATATATTCAAGTGACATTTTTATGTGCTTTTTGATGCTTTTACTGTATTTCTGAAGTGGTGAATAATGTTTATATTGAAATGCTAGATAGAACTAGCATTGTGCAAATATACATTTCTCAGTGATTGAACTGTGATGAATAATGTGTGAAATTATCCATATGGCATTTTTATATGATTTCCAATGTTTGTACTCTGTTTCATGTGGGATGACTACTGTTTATACTGTAATGCTAGTTATAACTAGCATTTAATTGAAATGCTAAATACAACTATCATTCAACTATAATGCTAGTTATAGTATAATGCAGTCCACGTTGATTGTTATTTTGATGGTAGTTGCCAAAGTAGGTTTAGTGCACATGTATCTCGTAGATCCTCTAGCCTTTTCAGGCCTATAGCCTATTCTTTTTTTGGCATACGCAATTTATCCCAAGAAATTTTATGTTTCCTTCCTTCCCATAGAAAGTCTGCATTTATCTTATTTGATTTCTTTAAAGTAGCAATAGGAAGTTGATATATCAGTAGTCAGTATAACACTATAGGATATATTACGCCATAAATCAGTAGCCAGTATAACATCATAGGATATATTACACCATTAATCGGTAGCCATTATTTGCAATCCTATTTATCTACTTTATTTGTTATTTTCTGAAACAGAGAGGTGTAGTCTGCATAATGAAGATATTCCATAGGTTGCACTTTAGAAATCGGTGTCAATTCTTTTTTCTAACTGCTTTTTCTAACAATAAGGAAAGATAATTTCATTTCAATATAGAAGAAATATGGGGGCAGAGGTTCCCCCATATCATATAAAAGTATATCATCATACTGGCAGTTCATCACAAAACCACTTATACAATCTCATCCGCTAATCATATAAACATCATACCATTATCATCAGATCCTTCGTTCTTACACAACGGCTTACTCAGTTCTATACAATGACAGATTATGGGTTTCAATGTCGAAATTGTATTTCAGGTGTGATGCATACTGACTATAATTAAATGCTAGTTACAACTAGCATTCGAGTGAATTGCTAAGTACAACTAGCACTGAATAGAAATGTTAATACTGAAGTGCAGAGGTTATGTAGTTCTTTAATTCATATTAAATATTTTGCAATATGAATAAATTATAGATTCCTAAAAACAGAAATTCAACAACAAAGGAAAATATTGGAACAGCTGATATTAGAAATTAAAACAAAATAACCAAAACATTTCACATTTTATTTTCTAATGGTATCACAAAGTCTGACTTCATTCTTCTATAAGCTTTAGCAGCCTTACACTTAAAACTACTCCATTACACTAACAAAACACATAAAAAAATTAACTTTTTGAAGAAGTAAGATAATTCTTTTGTTGTGGCCAACTTTATTACACTGACTGCATCTGTTTCTTTTACTTTAAGAATATACAAATCCACCATGCCTCTTTGTAGATGGCCTTCCTACACCACGAATCTCTTTAGGAGGTCTAATAAAAACATCATTTTCAGCAACAACTGGCTTTGCAAAATCTAGAATTGGATTGATAGCATTAGCATACGAAGATCTGAAAACATTAACAATAATATAGTCCTCCACATAATCATAAACCGATAACCTAGACTTATCAATGCACTTAGTTGCATGGGTACAAGGAAAACTTGTAACTCTCCATTGATTATAACTACATAAACGATTTCTAAGATCAAGAACCTTTGACTTAGGAGATTTAACTTCAAACAAGAAGACTTATAAACATCCCAAGCAAAGCCATCATCTACTAACTTAGAAAAACGTTCCTCCATAACAGGGCAAAGACTTGTTGTCCACAAACAACATTTCTCTCTTCGTTTAGCCATTTACTCCATAACTTTCACTCGAATACCATCCAAACAAGAAGTTATAGGCATAACTCTATCTTCCAAAATCTATGAGTTGAAACTTCTTGCAACATTTGAAGAATATTCACCATAATGCTTTCCTTGAAAAAAACAAATCTGTCCAATGGTCAAAAAATTTATCTCTTAGAAAAATTTTTGCGGACGTACCTCCAATATCCTTAAATTAGAAAGATACCTCTTAAAATCATACATAGTAGAAGATCTAGCACAAATTTTGAACAACTCCATAATAGATGAATCACATTTAGCCGCCTTGACAACAGTACCGATATTCCGTTCCATGTGAAGTAAACAATAGCTATGCTATGAAGAATGAAATATTTTCAAAACACCTAAAATGAGACCCCATTGACGATCAGACATAAAAACTAAAGGCCAATCTTCATTAAGCATTTCTTTCAAATGGGACAAAAACCAAGATCAATTAGCTTCATTTTCATGTAAAACAATACTCATAGCAAGAGGAAAAAAATCTACAAAATAAATAATTAATGACTGCCCAGTAGTAAGTTACATGAATTATACTAAACATCAAAACCTGCATTAAATGTTAATAATTTCTATTGTACACAATTGAATTAGGTTCAAAATGATATATGAATATTGCATATGTTATTTTAAAGTATTTTAGTTATTGCTGCATAAAATTTTAGTTCTTTTTTTTTATAGGCATTCTATCATAAACATTTCTTGTGTAACCAGCTCGACCTTTGAATGAAAAAATGCAAACAATTCTAATGTAAACATGGCTGCATCAAAGATTATGTACTGCTTTGAATAATGATAGTTTAATATATCATTACCAAAAAAAATAAGTAAATAAAACAAAACTAAAATGAAACTCATACCTTGGTTACCATTTTTAGAAGTAGAAGCTAACAAAACACCCGGTCTTCCCTTCAAAGCAGCTGCATCTAAAAATATCAATGGCCGACGGTGTTTAAATCCAAGTAGACAAGCACCAAAACTAATGAAAAATCTCTCAAACTAACTAGCTGAAGCATTAACTTCCATGACCACATAACTACCAGGATTATACTTTTGCAACGCCTCCAAATACCAATTTAAATCGTTCTATGACATAGCATCATCCCCATATATTTCTTTCAAACCCAATTGTTTTCCGTTATAAGCATAATAATATGAAAGATTAAAATTTTACTATCTTCTAAATTCCTTCATAATATATTTTGGCTTCTTCATAGGAGCATCTCGAATTTGATCAACAATCAGAGATTTAACAAATCTACTTGAAATATTAACTTTATTAACATCTCTAAGACCGGCTCCATACGAATGATCAAAATTGTAGGTTCTAATAAAAAATTGAGGGAGTAGACTAGGATCTGAAAAAGCATTAAGATAAAACTTGCAACCACCCTTCAACCAAGAGCAATTAACCGAAATTCTATCAGGAGAATTTCTTATAAAAATCAAATCATAACCATTTTTTATTTGATATGCCAACTCCCTAAAATCCTCAGCTCTATTAAAACAAAAACCAAGAAAATCCATAATAGTTTTTTGAGAACTTTTCTTCAACATATCATTCAAATAATTAGAAGAATCAGCATGTGGATCACTATTTGTAGCAATTACTACCAATTGAAGTGCTTTGAACACTTGCATACCTGAACCACAACCACTGATATTTGCTTCCATAGCACAAACATTTTTCTTAACAGTAAACTTAAAGTATTAACTCTTTTTGAAAATTATAAAACACAAAATACTAATAAAATATGAATCGGTATCAATGATTATATTCTTATTCTCAAGAATATAAGATATCTTAGTAAAAAAACGGACTAAGATGTGGCCAAACTTCACATATTTCGGTCTTAATGCCAAACAAAGAAGAGCTTGTGGTAAGTCGAGTAGAATTACAATTCTCATTATGTTAGAAAATAGCTAGCAAACTATTTGCTTCATCGCTGTAGATATCAATACTGCAAAAGAAATTAAAAAACCAATTAGCAAACTTACCTAATCTTATGAATACAGCAGCAATAGAAAATGCTAAATTAACATAGCATAGCAAATGAAAATCAAATTAAGTGCTAAATGAAAGCATTATAAATTAATAAAAAGCAGATGATAAATGAACATAACATAATCAAATTAAAACAAATTATGAATACAACGGCAAAGAATGCTATATAAACATAGTACAACACAACAAACTACATATAAAATTCACTAGAATGATAGATGAACAATAAAATTATAAAACAATAAATTGTGCTGAAGAAACATAACAGTACACAATGAAATCTTACTTTGCCATTGAAACAAATCTAAAGTTGATGCCGAAATATGGAAGAAGACAAACTATACAACCTAGAAAAACAAAATTATACTTAATAATCGAAACAAATAAGAGTGGTATACCTGAACCTAGGGAAATTATTTGATGAAGATCCCGAGCATGATGAAGATCAACGATAAAGAAACACGATGAAGATTGATAGACAATCGAGAAGATCGAATACAAAAATAAAGAAACACGCATCCTTGAATCGAGAAGACCGATGAAATAAGATCAGTAATATCAGAATGAAGATCAAGAAGAAATTAAGAAGCAAATTAAAATTTTATAGAATTTTGTCCTTGGAACGAAAAAATAAGGCCAACATCCTTTAAACGAAAAAAAATAATCTGCGTCATAGGTCGAAAAAAAGAAGTAAAAACTTCATCCAGCCCATTTTCCTGTAAAGTAAATAAATAATGTTGAAGAGATTTAAGAAGACACGTCCAAGACATGTTCCTTATTTTTTTGGCTTCATGCAACTTGATTTAACAAGTCTACAGTAGACAAACCTTCCTAACGGTGTTTGATAAGCAAATAGATTACTCATGATGCATAACTTTTGCAGGACGATAGTCGTGAAAGTTAGATGCCATTGAAATTCACGTTTACTGTAATGATTCGGATTTTCGGTCATTTGATTTTGAACGTTTAAATGATTTTAAATATTGAATTTGGAATATAAATTGATTTTTAATATGAAGATTTTGGTTGAATATGTTAAATGTATCTAAATTTCAAAAATAATGATTTATCGTAGTAGGAAATGATGGATAATTGAAATTTTAGTTCAATATGAATCGAAACGATTTCTAATGTTGATATAAATTCTATTTGAATTATAATTGAGTTAGTATATTTTAAAACTTGAATTTCTAGTAATTTCGTCAATTTTTGAAATCATCAATTTAATTGATGCGTTAAAATAGCGATCCGAGGCACAGTCTCAAAATTCGATGAAACCAGTTCCATTGGATCCGTAATAGTGCATTATTATTGGATTTTCAATTTTGTAGTGTTTGAATTTACCTTTTTGGTCATACAGGATAGAAACACGTTAAAATTAATATTCAAAATTTAATATAATAATTGGATTCAAAAAGCTATCTTCACCATACGATCGAATTAGTCTCGAAACTTATTCCAGTGCGTTTGGAATAGGGGTATAATATTAGGAACGCCAGGCTGCACGCTTCGATGAGGATTCAGGATTTCGAGGTACGCACACAAGATATTTTTGAATATAAAAATATTAATTACTATTTACAGCCGCCCTACATTCGTCTCAACGCCACCCTATACCTCTAAAACGCACCGCCCTAGTTCTTTTTTTTAATCACGCGAGCTTCCTCTATCATCTTCAAATTCAATTTCACGAAGTTGAAGCTTAGTTTAAAAAACAAAAATCTCGATCCTCAAATAAAGAAGAAGAAGAAGGGAATCACGGGATTAATCCCGAGCGCATAGGAAGAATGGCGGGAGTGTGGGTAGTGGCAGATGATGGTAGTGGAGGCGTGTTCACGATTTGAGGATGCGCATTCGAGCGCGCGATCTGAACGGAAGGAAGGGAGAGGCGTTCGTGGGCAGGCGCAGCGTTCGATTTGGGGTCACCATTAGTATTGAGGGAAGGTCAACTTCGGTGATCACTGTGGCCTGTGCGCATGTGGGCGGGTGCATGCATGGGCCAGTGTAACACTCCAGATTTTTGATAACATTATTTAAAATATTTATTTAGATAAACTAAATAAAATAATGTGCTGATAAGGAGATTGAGATTTGATTTAATTAAGGTAGCCGTCCCTTTTAACCAATAAATTAAAAGAAAGGTTTAAAATGAATTAGATAAGGGGTATTATGGGAAAGAGACCATTCCTATATCACCTTCCTTAGGACGTGTATTTCAAAATACACATTCATTGTCACTTTCAAAATTTTAAAAGCTTGGTCGGCCACCATTAATGAAGGAAGAAGAATAGGAAATTAAAGAGAAGCTTAAGAAAGCAAATTCAAATCAAACTCCATTAAATCTCAAGCTCCTTAATCATTAATGCAAAAGGTGAATAATGTTTACATATCTAAACAATTTTGGTTTCAGTTTTAAGGTTAATTCCGAATGATTTTGCAAAGATTTTCCATGTGCTTGAATGATAACAAGATTACATATACATGTTGATGATTTATATATGTTTATGTAGATTTTATGATATGTTTTGAGATAAAACCTTATAAATGACATTTGTTAGCCTTGCAAATTTTAATGATTATCTAAAAAATTATTTTAGAGATGGGTTTCGATTTTCAAAATTTTCTGAATTTTTGTGGAATTATTATGAATTTTCTAAAGAAGAAAAGTTTAGTTTGGTACAATTATTTAGGGGAAAAATAATTATAGTTTTGATTCGAAAATTTTATATGTTGAAGAGAACATATTATTTGATTTTTTGGATTTTTGTAGAATTTTTCAAGGTGTTTTAATAATTATAGAAAATTATTTAAGGTATGAGACTTAAATATTTTATGTGCTTATAAAGGAGAAAGAGGCTTTTTAAGATTATTCAAATTTTCAAATAAGGAAAGTCATTAGCACTTTTGAATATAAAATTTTGGCAACCAATAAAATTTAGACAAATAAGGCAGGTGGGATACAAAAGAAATGTTTTAAAGTACAAATAAGTAGTTTTTCTTCTATTTCAACCCTTTTGCAGAGCTTCTGCCTTCATTCTAGACCTTTCGACAAGGTTGAAAGGTATCAAACCTTTCGGCTAGGTCAAATACCAATGCACAAGATATCAGACAACTGGTACGTAGCGAATTGGATGGAGTCGAAGGGTTTAGGGACGAAAGGTTATAGCTTTTGAAAGAGATGAAGTTTTTTTTGGTTTAAAGAAAATGCGCCTTCTGACTTTGATAAAGAGCTTTTGAAATTGTCAAAAAGGTTTAAAAGAAAAACGTTTCGATTGGTTTGCTTTCTTGTTTTAAATGAAACCTTCTGACAAAGTTGAAAGGTACAACTTTCAATAAGGCCGAAAGCATTGTTGCCGCTTCCAAACCATTCGACATAGATGGAGTCAAAGGTTTTCTTTTGTTTTCTAAAACTTGCCACCTCTCTCCAGTGATTTTTAAGGATTGGTTCCAACATTAACACTTCATTGTTTTTGAATGGTTTCGAAAGGTTTTATAAAGGTTTCAATGCAGTTGCTTTTGATTCCATTGTTTTATGATCCTTTTGCATAATCCAAATGTTTTAAGTCGAAACATTTTAAAGGTTTCAAAATAGTTAACTTTGATTGGATTTCAAAGGTTTTCCACCTGTTTTAGATCAAACCCAATGCCTTTGAAAGGTTTATTATATAGTGGAGGTAACGCTGGCTTTCAACAAAGTTGAAAGGTGAAACCTTTCGATTAGGTCAAAAAGAAACCTTCCGACAAGGTCGAAAGGAAGAATTTTCCCACAAGGTCGAAAGGTATGGTTTTGCAATGTTTTCAAAAAGCTAAGTTTTGAAGGATTTAAAAGGCGGATGTCATATGTTTTAAAGCTTGTAAAAGGAAAACTTTTAAAAGGTTTAGAAGGAGTTACCTTCAATGATTTCGAAAGATTTATTAAAGGATATGAAGGAGTTACCTTCAATACTTTCGAAGGGTTTTGTAAATGGTTTTGAAGGAGTTACCTTCTATATTTTTGAAAGGTTGTTTAAAGATTTTAAAATAAATTTTCGAATTTAAGAACTAGGCAGATAGCCTAAGTGTTTTAAGTTATAAACGACATTAACTTATTATAAAGGATAGGCAATCCTTATTGAATATCATCAACATTATTTAGAGTAAAAGATATATAACATGGAAAAAATAGCTTAGAGTAAAGCTAAAGATATATTTTCCTTGTATATATATGATTTGACAGATTAAATCATTTTGAAAAGGTTTCAAGGAAACTTTAAAGAGTAGATAGCTCAGATATTATAGAGCAGTCAGCTCAGATATTTTGAAGTGTAGTTAACCAAAAGAAAATTCAGCCAGTCAGCTCATTTTATATTCGGACAGTTAGTCCATTTTGAGGGCAGTTAGCCCAGAGGACAGTTAGTCCAGGACAGTTAGTCCATGGCAGTTAGTCTAGAAAGAGCAGTCGACTCTAATATGAACATATAGTTCACTTATTAGCATAACGGATCTTGCTAAATTTTTAAGGACAGTTAGTCCACCCTTTTTACCTGTTTTGGGCTGATAGCCCATTAGCTAGCATAAAAGATATTGCTATAATCAATTTTAGGACAGATAGTCCAAAAAAGAGCAAATAGCTCAGAATTTAGAATAGATAGTTCAGATTTTAGACAGATAGTCTATTTCATTTTCTACGTTAGCATAATGAATATTGCGATATTATTATTATAATTAGTCGATTTACCAGTTTGGTTGCAGGAAAGTATTAGCAAAATATATGTTTTGAAAAGAGATATTAGTAAGGGGAAAACCGTTCTGCTAAGCAGCATGATCTCACTATTTATCAGTAAATTGTGATGTAATAGAAATTATTCATACCAGGATTTAAGTCTGACTCAAAGTTTTTTATATTCCCTTAAACTCTCGGATGCTTAAAATTTGATTTGAGTAGGATGAGGGTTTGGGTTTTCGGATTTTGGCAGATTTTGGCGAATAGAGCATCTTAAGACGAGCCGGTGGCCAACGGATAGCTAATTTAGGAATCATGTTTTAAAAAATTCCAACGTGTATCAAGACAATTATGTCTATATTGCTTTGATCATCCAAGCGGGCATCTTCATATATCATTCTTGGCGTATTGTTGTAAATTATTTTTGATCAATGCTTGGGATTATGTTTGAGGTTTTTGTAACTTGGATATGATTTATTTGAAATATAATCACTGAAATTATTGTTTTTGAAAATTTGTGATTTTATTCATATTCAAGTGCTTCTGATATTATGGATACCATTAACACTGCTGTATTACGTCACCAGAAGTTAATGCTGTGGATGACTACAGCATCATAGCGCTTAGCTTTTGACCTCAAGGTACGGGATGTTATAGCTTGGTATCAGAGCATAGGTTCATAAAAAATTTAACAAAAAATTGGTTTTGAAAACAAAAATCCGAGGAAATTGGAGTCAGATTTGGAGTTGGCTTAACGCTACGGTAACGTTCTTGTATTTGCTATATATAATTATGCGCTTTATCGCCATTTATCTATCTTTGATTAGATTATCTTTCTATATCTCATGAGGTTGGGATACAGATATGGATGGTAGAATAAGCTATTAGAAATGCGGATTACGGATCATAAGGCTAGGATAAACACTAGAAGGGGGCGAATAGTGTTTTAAGGAATTACTAAACCTTTTTGAATTTATGTTAATTTGAACACAAATGTATGCAATATCCAGACACAGATATGATCACAGAAACAAACATAGATGTAGAAATAAAATTAAACAGTAAAGGAAAGAACACACCGGATTTTTACTAGTTTGGAGTTACCCTAGATCCAGTCCCGCACACAAGTACGGATTACCTTTCAAAAGCAATTGTACAATTACACCCTCAATTTCAAGGCTACGAGATACACCCTCCAGATTCACAATCCTCTGGATAGAGATACTTGATTTCATGGGCAATAAGTTCACCCAATTGATTTCCTAGGCTACAATCACACCTTTTCTCACTTGATTGATTTCCTTGGCCACAATCACACCTTTTCTCACTTGATTGATTTCCATGGCTACAATCACACCTTTTCTCACAGAAATGGTTACAAAGAAGCCTATAACTCCGAATAGCACTGAGAATCTTGTTGAGATAGTGATAGAGAATCAAACCAGAAATGATCTAGTTAGATTCAATGTTGATTTCGGCAGAGTAATGGTAAGAATATGTATAAAGAAATGTGGAAGAAGAAGAGAAGTGAAAAGCAGAAAAATATGATTAGAAATTCGCTGAAAGCAACCCCTATTTATAGAAGAACAACAGTCATGTCCATTCGTGAAGGGATATGATGAATGGACACTTCTTTTGAAATTCAAATTTTTGAAATCAATTGACACTATGTCGACATGGGTAACTTGGGTATGTCGACATCCCAAAGGAAATTTTGGTGTTTTGTTTTTCTTTGAAAATAACTTTTATCTTATACTAAAACTATTTTAAACTTTTATAAATATACTTAACTAAGTTAAAATACATAAATAAATATAGAGAATAATATTTTGGTATATATAAAATTTTATTATAATTTTATATTTAAATCTAAGTATAAATATTAAAAGTTAAATATATTTTTATTAAAAGATAGTTTAAAACTAAGGATAATTTGATTTTGAAATTAAAGATTATTTTGAGGCTAATAGTATTTAAAATCAGGATAGATGTTTTTGATTCTTTTAAAAGGAAGGTTTTGAAAATATTTTGAAAACAAGATATAATTTTGTAAAATCATTTTGAATAAAAGTTAGCGGACACAAAACATTGTTCCACTAGATTTTTCGTAGGTTCCATCCTACTTAGGGTTCCATTCCTTTAACAGGCTCAAAGTGGTTTACATTCCATGAATAAATTGGATTTTACGATAACAGTGCTTTTCTAGGAGTTCTAACAAAAGTCCTAATTAAATTATGTATTCTTGAAATCTTGAACCCTTGGTAATCTTGATATTCTTGATACTCATGAGTCTTCAATCTCGATATATTGAATCTCTATACTGTACAGTCTTTCTTCTTTGTACCTGCATGGTTAAATCCTGCATATACATATATTTTTAAACTACAATGTTAGTATTTATATTTTATAATCTTATTCTAAGGTTATTTTCATCAAAACCATCATCTCAAGGACTAACAATCTCCCCCTTTTTGATGACGACAACCTTTGTTTATAAAATATTACTTCTATCCTAATAACTCCCCCTAAAACTAATAACTCCCCCTTAATCTATGCCTAATTATCCTATTTTATACTTCTCCCCCTTTGTCATCAACAAAAACTAACTCCAAACTATATAATCTCCAAACTATTTAACTCCCCCTCATTCTTGGATTAAAATACGTGCATTAATAAACTATACAATGGAGTATATCATGGATAAATTAAGATATAATTATACTGATAGACGTGATATTTAATTAAAGATCATATAAATATCAATGCATATTTATACATATTTTTCACACCAAGTATCAATCCAAATCCAATCAAATCAAAGCAATCAATTCAAATCAAACAAACCAATCAAGTTAAATATTACGAGGAACTTCCACCCATCCTTCTTTTCCAAATATAGGGTCTGCTTTAATGGCATCCCAATTTTCATTGTCATTAGCGAGAGAGATTGGAGGATGTGCTTCATTATCATCCTTGTGCAGGGAGGAAATCATCCATCATATTGCATCGAAATGCCTTTCTTGCTCCTTGATCATCTGAATTTGACTCAACTCTAAGTGTCACTGGTTTCGAAGAATGAATGAAAGAATATTCTTGAAATAATTAAGAGTTTCTTTAAGATTCTCGGTTAAATTATGAATTGGATTGGCCATATTCGAGTTTGTGAGAAGAATGAGAGACAAAGTAGATAAGAAATACTATTGAGTGATGAATTCTGGAAGAAATGAGTATTTATAGGTGTAGAAATTCATTTGAAATGAATAGACATAAGGTAGTTATTCAAATTTAAATTCAAAATGAAATGTCATTTCTGACCAGTACATGTCGACATGGTCATAGGGGGATGTAGACATGGTGTAGTGAATTTTGATGGCTTATTTTGATTTTGTAAATAAATTGTGTGTTTATATATATATATATATATATATATATATATATATATATATAGACACACACACACACACACTAACATTTATTCTAGAGATAAGATAAGTTAGATAACAGAAAAGGAATTCAATTTCATTTCATGATAACACGATACAACCATTAAACACAAAGAATTACATGAACTTTTAAATTAAAACAAACTAAACTAATACAACATGAAATGAAAAGATAGAACTAGTTAGAGGATGATGAAGATGAAGATAATCCAAGCTTCTTGCTGACTTTGGAAATGAACTTGTTCATCTTGGATGAAATTTTGTCCAACTTCTTACTAACGGATCGTTTAAGAATCCGTTGATTCTCAACAATGGTCTTTTGGTTTTTGAGAAGGGTTTTGTTGGTTGGATTAGGAGGATAATCAATGCTTTCCAAAGATGTTTCACCTTCTTCTTCTTCTTCTTCAATTTCCATTTCATCCCCTTCTTCTTCTTCCTCTTCCTCCTCTTCCATCTCCTCATGAGCCAAACGCTCTTATTTTTAGCAAGAGTCTCATAAGGTTTAAAAAAGGAATTTTCATAAGAAAAATATTGGAATGATTGAAAACCTTTCTTGAAACAAATTCTTCTCCTTTGAAATCTACTCCAAAATAGTTCAAAATCCGAGTGAAATAGATTCCATGATACAAAGTATTCTCACCCATTTCAAGATTTTTGGGACGAAGTTCATCCAAAATAACTTGCGCCCAATTAATATCATAATTTCCAATAATAGCAAAAAGTGCTTTGCAAACTTTTGAAGTAGGATTGTTAAAATTCCCCGATCTTAGGGTCAAAGTATGTTGTAAAAGAAGATTAACAATTCTAGCTTTTGGTCAGAAGTTTCGATTTTTGAATTCAAAATTATCATTTCCTTCGAAAATGTGAAGAAATGTCTTATGATCATTTTCATTGATTTTAAAACTGGAAAGATCCATTCCCGTACTCTTGCAATTGAGAATGGTACCCAAAAGATCACAATTCAAAACAGTTCTAGTGCCTTTGACACTGCTCCAAATTTCATCATCATTTCTAATATAAAATCTACGGTTTAAATTTGCATATAAAATTTTAACAAGATTTGGATAATAAACAAATTATTTTGAGAAGCATCAACAAGACTAAGAATTTGATTGTTTGCAAAAAGAGAATCAATTTCATAAGAAGAGAAATCTTGAAATATAGAAAACTTTTTCGGGATGAACTTTTCCATAGTTAGCATAATTGATGTATGCTTTTATGGCCTCCGGATCATTGAAGAGTTGCTCTTTTATCTTTTTGGAAATTCTCATAGTGGAGGGGTTGCTTGAAGAAGCCCTTAGAGTAGAGAGTAGAGAGCTTGAAATTTTGAAGAGAGAGTTTGAATTTGAAAATGAAAGTGAAAAGATGTGATAAAAGATAGTGAATAAATAGATTCTCAAAGGACATATTCCCTGGTCAAAAGATGCATTTTCAGAGAATTGAATGAAGTGAAAAGGTGGAGGGAAATTCAACCACTTGAATTTAAATTTTGAATTTCAAATTTTGTACCCATGTCGACATCATGGTGGGGACCATGTCGACACGTGTCTTTGAATTTCTATGATTTAATTTTTTCTAAGTATTTTAATATATATATATATATACTTATTATTTTTAATGTATATATATATATCTGGAATAATTCTGAAATTATAGTCTATTCTATAAAATATTATAATACTACTAAAATTAAAAATAAAAATAATAATAATAGTAAAATAAAAGTTTAAAATTCAAACAACACACCAATTCAAAATCAATCAATCAAGCAATCAAGCATCCAAATCTAAGCATGCAATTTCAACCAATTATATTGTAAATGTGTACCTTTTTCTGAGTCCGTTTCTCTGAATTCGTCGGAGTCGTGAACTACTGTGAAACACATATTTGAATTATCTGTCTTCTGATCATCATCGCTTGAGGACGAGTCTGAGTAATCTATAGTAGCAGTAAATGCACGTTTTCGTTTCTTTACGGAATTATTGTTTATAGGAAGATTTTGCCTATTTGGATACGGATAGTCTCTTTTGATATGACCTGGTTCGTCACAGTTGAAACATTTGATATTGTTTGGCACTACATTCTGATCTCTGGAGTTCATATAGTTGTTTGTCTTGAGATTGTTCATCTTTCTGTACTTCAGGAATTTCGGCAAATTCTTGGTCATAAAGGCTACCTCTTCATCATTATCGCTGTTTGATTCTGATCCATCGGTCAATGCATTGAATGCCATTGATTTCTTTTCAAATGCTTTGCTTTCTCTTCTCCCAATCATTTGAACTTCAAACGACATTAGATTTCCAATTAATTCTTCTATCTTTAAGGTACTGGTGTCATTTGCCTCTTCGATCGCAAGTATCTTTTGATTCCATTTTGAAGTAAGAGAATTTAAGATTTTTCTGACTTGATCTTCTTCCTAAAATAACTTTCCTAAGGATATTAGAGAATGCACAATATTTTTAAATCTAATATACATATCTGAAATAGACTCATTAGAATTCATTTTAAATAATTGAAACTGATTTGTGAGCATGGAAATTTTTGTCTGTTTAACTTTGCTTGTTCCTTCGTGAGTAACTTGCAAAAATTTTCAGATTTCATATGCAGACTTGCAAACTGACATTCTGTTAATTTCGTTCCTATCAAGTGAACAAAATAGAATATTCATTGCTTTAGAATTATTTTGTGCAACAGTCTTTTGCTCAGCAGTCCACTGTGCAAAATCAGTTGTGGGTTCATAATATTCAGTCTGTGTGATATTCCAAGTGTCTGATCCTACAGATTATAAATATATTTTTATCCTACATGCCCAATATGCATAATTACTGCCATTAAAATGTGGTGGTCTGCCAGTAGACTGACCTTCTACAAATGAACTAGTGATAGGGATGATAGAACTAGTGTTGGTAGTGTTACCAGTACCAGCGTTGGTAGCCATTTTGAAAATTTTTCAAAATTCAGATTATGAAAACTTTAAAAACCATGCTCCGATACCAAATGTTAGAAATGCGGATTACAGATCTTAAGGCTAGGATAAACACTAGAGGGGGGGGGTAAATAATGTTTTAAGGAATTACTAAATCTTTTTGAGTTTATGTTAATTTGAACACAAATGTATACAATACTCAGACACAGATATGATCACAGAAATAAGCACAGATGCAGAAATAAAGTAAAAGCAGTAAAGGAAAGAACACACCGGATTTTATACTGGTTCGGAGTAACCCTACATCCAATCCCGCACACAAGCACAGATTTCCTTTCAAAAGCAATTGTACAATTACACCCTCGATTTCAAGGCTACGAGGTACACCCTCCAGATTCACAATCCTCTGCGTAGAGATACTTGATTTCGCGGGCAACAAGTTCACCCAATTGATTTCCTAGGCTACAATCACACCTTTTCTCACTTGATTGATTTCCAAGGCTACAATCACACCTTTTCTCACAGAATGATTACAAAGAAGCCTATAACTCTGAATAGCACTGAGGATCTTGTTGAGATATTAATAGAGAATCAAACCAGATATGATCTAGTTAGATTCAATGTTGATTTCAGTAGAGTAATGGTAAGAATATGTATAAAGAAATGTGGAAGAAGAAGAGGAGTGAAAAATAGAAAAATATGATTAGAAATTCGTTGAAAACAACCCTATGTATAGAAAAACAACAGCCACGTCCATTCGTGAAGGAATATGATGAACAGACACTTCTTTTGAAATTCAAAATTTTGAAATCAACTGACACTATGTCGACATGGGTAACTTGGGTATGTCAACATCCCAAAGGAAATTTTGGTGTTTTGTTTTTCTTTGAAAATAACTTTTATCTTATATTAAAACTATTTTAAACTTTTATAAATATACTTAACTATAGTTAAAATACATAAATAAATATAGAGAATAATATTTTGGTATATATAAAATTTTACTATAATTTTATATTTAAATCTAAGTATAAATATTAAAAGTTAAATATATTTTTATTAAAGGATAGTTTAACACTAAGGATATTTGATTTTGAAATTAAAGATTATTTTGAGGCTAATAGTACTTAGAATCAGGATAGATGTCTTTGATTCGTTTAAAAGGAAGGTTTTGAAAACATTTTGAAAACAAGATATATTTTTTGTAAAATCATTTGAATAAAAGTTAGCGGATACAAAATAATGTTCCACTAGATTTTTCGTAGGTTCCATCCTACTTAGGGTTCCATCTCTTTAACAAGCTCGAAGTGGATTCCATTCCACGAATAAATTGGATTTTAAGATGCCAGTGCTTTCTAGGAGTTTTAAAAAAATTCCTAATTAAATTACTTATTCTTGAAATCTTGAACCCTTATAATCTCGATTTCTCGATACTCACGAGTCTTCAATCTTGATATCTTGAATCTCTATACTGTACAGTCTTCATTCTTGGTACATGCATGATCTACATATACATATATTCCTAAACTACAATGTTAGTATTTATATTTTATAATCTTTTTCTAAGGTTGTTGTCATCAAAACCATCATCTCAAGGACTAACAGAAGCAACCAAGGAGGGGGAAGCACCAAAAGGAACGTCGGACCTAGTGCAGAGGAGGCGAAGGTAAGGTAGAGAATGCTAGTGCAGAAGTCCTGTAGGTCGGAATGGAAGTTGTGTATCAGTTTTTCAGGAATATGATGTAGACAGGAGTTGCAGTCGGAGTGGTAGGAGGAAATGCCATAGGAGCAGGTGTTCCAGAAATTTCGATGGTTGATCATTTTGCTAAGAAGAGCGGTGATTTCGTGAAGCTACGAGGGAAGCTGTTTATGGGAATGGAGGATGCCATTGAAGTAGAGAATTAGTTGTTGCACTGCGAAAGGACTTTTGCAGATTTAGGGGTCAATGACAGGCAGAAGAGAAGGTTGGCATCTAGGCAGCTTTAGGGGACCGCATTGTTCTAGTGGAACTGTGTAACAGCGACAGTTGATGAGGAGACAGTAACCTGGCAGGTTTTCAAGAGGAGATTTCAGGAGAGGTTTATGTCAATAATGGCATGGTTAGCTTTAATCAGGTAGTTTGCTGAGCCAGTGCAAGGAGAGATGTCTGTTGTTGAGTATGCCAGGAAGTTCGAAGAGTTGGCTCGGTATGGGTATGCATTGGTGGATACCATGTTGAAACGGAATGGGAAGTTTATCAAAGGATTGAAGCTAGAATTGGCTAGTGCTACTTTGTCTCATCTTAGAGATCCTTTTGATACTGTTATAGAGATGGCTTTGAGGTAGGAAGAAGTCCTTGAGTCTCTAGAGAAGAGCAAGGCAAAAGTGGTCCAGCTTGGGCAGAGCCAGAAGAGGAAGTTCTTTCCCAAGAAAGGTGCTTAGAAGAGTGGAGCAGCCAATAAAGCAAAGTTTGAAGTTGTCTGCTATAAATGTGACAAGAAAGGGTACTTTGCTAATGAGTATCGCTTAGCGAAAGCGAAGGATGTGGCTAAGGGAAAGAATACCAAGTGTTTTAATTATGACCAGATATGCTATTATAAGAACCAGTGCAAAGCACCCATTAAAGATTGTAAGGGCAAGGTTTATGCATTGGCGCTTGCCGCTTCCAAGCCAATAGCCCAGGAGAAAGGAAAGTCAGTTCTTGGGGGAACGCTTCAGATTCGTGGTATGGTTGTTAGCATTTTATTTGGTACTGGTGCATCGTGTTCTTTAATATCTAGATGTTTGATAGATAAGCTTAACCTTGAACCCACATATTTAGTTACTTCCTTATTGTTGCGAATCTAATAGGAGGGTATGCAAATCTAGGGTTGAGGTGTGACCAGTTTGAATTTGATTTATTAGGTCATACTTTTGAGTGCAGTTTGCATTTGTTTGATTTTTTAGGGTATGTGATCATCCTAGGTATGGATTGTTTAAGTGAACACGATGCTAAGATATTTTTCCATGGTAGGAAGATATCTCTTTGTCACCCGGATTGTAGCGATCGGATTGTTTTCACCATGGGAGATTCTAGCGGTGCAGTGTTTGCTTTGTTGGGTGCATTAGATTCAGATGATGAGTTGAGTCAAAGTTTTCGTGGTTAGAGAATTCGCTGATGTGACTGCCGCCGAAACGAGCTATTGAGTTTCAGATAGATTTGGTTCCAAGAGCAGAACCACAGAGTAGATCACCAAGCAGGATGACCCCCTTCATGGATGAGGGAGTTGAAGGTGCACTTAGTGGACTTAAAGGGCAATAGGTTTGTTAGGCCGAGCAGTTCGCCGTGGGATGAAACGGGAGTGCTTACTAAGAAGCCGGATGGATCTTGAGGCTATGTATCGATTATCATAAGTTGAATGAGAGGATGATAAATAATCGATATCCATTGCCTTAGATCAACGATTTGTTCGACCAGCTAAGTGGAGCAAAGGTACTTTCTCAGTTGGATTTGGCAAAGGATTTCCATCAGCTCAGAGTAGCAGAGGATAGTATACCTTTGACAGCATTCATGACAAGGTATTGATCATACGAATGGTTACTTATACCGTTCGGACTAACGAATGCTTCAGCTTTCTTTACGGATTTGATGAACTGGATTTTTTGAGAGCACTTAGATAGGTTCGTGCTGGTTTTCATAGATGATATCTTGATTTACTCTAAGGATGAAAGAGAGCATGAAGTTTATCTTAGAGTAGTGCTTTAGATATCGAGGCAGCAACAACTAAAAGTGAATTTTTCTAAGTGTCACTTCTGGGAGAAGTTTCTTGGTCATGCCATCTCAAAGGGAGGGTTGCCAGTAGATCCGACTAAGATCGAGGCAGTGAATAGCTGGAAGAGACGCAAGATAGTAAACGAGATTAAGAGTTTCCTTAGGCTGGCTGGTTATTATCGAAGTTTCATTAAGGATTTCTCATTGACAGCAGCACCGATGACCAGGCTGACGAGGAAGGATGTGAAATTTGTGTGGACCGATAAGTGTGAGGAAGCATTCCTGAGTTTGAAATACTTATTGACCCATGCACCTGTGCTAGTAGTTCCAGAGGAGAATCAGGACTTGGTAGTTTATACCGATGCATGTGGAACAGGATTAGGAGCTGTGCTGATGTAGAGAGGTAAAGTGATTGCCTATGCTTGTAGACAACTTAGACCGTATGAGGTCATACATCCAACACATGATTTAGAGTTAGCTGCTATGATTTTTGCTTTGAAGGCATGGAGACATTACCTTTTGGGAGAAAGGCTTGAGCTGTTTATATATTATAAGTCGTTGAAGTATTTGTTCTCTTAGAAGGAGCTAAACATGAGACAATAGAGATGGTTAGAATTCATAGCCGCTTATGATTTTGGGATTGAGTACACACCAGGGAAAGGCAATCGGGTTGCAGATGCACTTAGCAGGAAACATCGGAATGCAGTGTTGGCAATGATAGCTGGGTGGAAAGATTTAGAAGCATTAGAAGATTGTAGAGTGTAGTGGAGATACGAGGCACGGTCTAGTGGTGATATAGTTGTATTGTCTTGTTTGTAAATTCGACCAGTTTTGATCGAATAGATTGCTTCTAAGCAGATAGAGGATCCAGTGTTAGCTGAATGGACTGGATCAGTAAGCTAAAGGAAGGAAGCAAGAGTGATGACTTGAAAGAGTTCAGTCTTGACCAGAATGGGTGGTTGAGAAAGAAAGGAAGATTGTGCATTCCAAGTGTAGGAAACATAAGAAAGGAAGTCTTAGATGAATGCCATCATTCGAAGTTCACTATACGTCCCGGAGGTACCAAGATGCGTCAGGATATGAAGAGGAGTTTCTTCTAGGAAGGAATGAAGCGATATATTGGTTTCTGTGTAAGGTAGTGCTTGAATTGCCAGCAGGAAAAGGCTGAACACCAATAACCGAGTGGTTAGCTTAAGCCGTTAGATATTCCAGTGTGGAAGTGAGATTCTATTTCTATGGACTTCATAGATGGGTTGCCAAGGTCGAATAGGGGAAATGAAAGTTTATGGGTTATAGTGTACAGATTGACCAAGAGTGCTCATTTCATTCTAGTTAAGTCAACCAGGACGACAGCTGTTTTAGCAAGGTTGTTCATGAAGAATGTAGTTAGACTACATGGAGTATCTAACATCATAGTTAGTGATAGAGATTCCTTGTTCATTAGTGAGTTTTGAAAAAGTCTACAGAAAGTTTTGGGAACCAAGCTTATGATGAGTATCGCTTACCATCAGTAGACAGATGGGCAAACGGAAAGAGTTAACAAAATCTTAGAAGACCATGGAGAGCTTGTGTTCTAGACTTTGGGGGATCATGGGAGGACCATCTGCATCTAGTTGAGTTTTCATATAACAATAGTTATCAGACTAGTATTGGGATGGCACCATTTGAAGCTTTGTATGAAAGCCCATGCAAACCTCCTGTTTGTTGGTTGGAGACCGGGGATAGGTTGATTATTGGTTCACATTATAGAAGCTGCAGAAAAGGTTGAAGTCATTTGAGATAGGATGAAGGAGGCTCGGTCTAGGCAGAAAAGTTATGCAGATAAGAGACGGAAAGAATTGGAGTTCTCGCTTGGGGACCAAGTTTTCATCAAAGTATCATTGATGAAGGGTGTGCTTAGATTCGGAAAGTCAGGGAAGTTATCTCCTAGGTTCATAGGACCTTTTCCTATTCTTGAGAGGATCGGCAAGCTCGCATATAGACTTGTGTTCCCGAGCAGTTTGGTAGATTTCCATGATGTTTTTCATATTTCTCATCTCAAAAAGTGTGTTAGAGACCCGTAGACTTCTATTGCACCGACAGTGCTAGATGATTTAGTGGTAGAACCAGACTTGACCGTAGTAAGGAAGTCAGTTCACATTGTTGCGAGAGATGAGAAGAGACTTATAACCAAGTTGGTCAAATTAGTCAAAGTCCAATGGAGTGATGATTACAGGGACTACACTTGGGAGCTTGAAAGCAAGATTAGAGATACTTATACTAACTTGTTTTGATGATATGTTTTACCTTCTTGTTTGTTTTGAGCCTTATTGTAATTTCGATGACGAAATTCTTTAAGGAGGGAAGTCTGTAAAACCCAAGATTTTTGATAACATTATTTAGGAGATTTAGTTAGATAAACTAAATAAAATAATGTGTTGATAAGGGGATTGAGATTTCATTTAGTTAAGGTGGCTGTGCCTTTTAACTAATAAATTAAAAGAAAGATTTAAAATGAATTATAGGAGGGGTATTATGGGAATGAGGCCATTCCTATATCACCTTCATTGGGCCGTGTATTTCAAAACACACGTTCATTATCATTTTCAATAATCTAAAAGCTTGGCCAGCCACCATTAACGAAGGAAGAAGAAAAGAAAACAAAATAGAAGCATAAGGAAAGCAAATACAAATCAAACTCATTCAAATCTCAAGCTCCTTAATCATTAAAGCAAAATGGCGAATAATGTTTAGATCTCTAAATAATTTTGGTTTCGGTTTTAAGGTTAGTTCCGAATGATTTTGCAAAGATTTCCATGTGTTGAATGATAAAAAGATTATATATACATGTCAATGATTTATATTTGTTTATTTAGATTTTATGACATGTTTTGAAATAAAACCTATTAAATGACATCCATTAGCACAAGTTTTAATGATGATCTAAAAAATTATTTTAGAGATTTCGATTTTCAGATTATAGTTTTGATTATACAATTATTTACGGGAAAAATAATTATAGTTTTTATTCGAAAATTTTATATGTTGAAGAGAACATATTATTTGATTCTTTGGTATTTTTCCAGAATTTTTCAAGGTGTTTTAATAGTTATATAAAATTATTTAAGATATAGGACTTAATTGTTTTATGTAATTATAAAGGAGAAATGGGCTTTTTCAAATTATTTCCAAATAAAGAAAGTCGGCAGCACTTTTGAATATAGAATTATGGCAGCCGATCAAATTTAGACAAACAAGGCAGATGTGGTACAAAAGAAATGTTTTAAAATACAATAAGTGGTTTTTCTTCTATTTCAACCCTTTTGGCAGAGCTTCCACCTTTGTTCCAGACTTTTTGACAACGATGAAAGGTATCAAACCTTTCGGCTATGTCAAATACCAATGCACAAGGTATCAGGAAACTGGTACGTAGTGAATTGGATGAGTCAAAAGGTTTAGGAACGAAAAGTTATAGCTTTCGAAAGAGATGAAGTTTTGTTTTTGATTAAAGAAAACACGCCTGCTAACTTTCGAAAAAGAGCTTTTGAAATTTTCAAAAAGTTCAAAAGTAAAAGGTTTCGAATTGTTTGCTTTCTTGCTTTAAATGAAACCTTCCGAACAAAGTTTAAAGATGTAGCTTTTGACAAGGCCGAAAGCATTGTTGCCGCTTCTTAACCTTTCAACACAAATGGAGTCAAAGGTTATATTTTGTTTCTAAAACTTGCCAGATCTCTCCATTGATTTTGAAGGGTTGGTTCTAACACTAACACTTCGTTGTTTTGGAAAGATTTTATAAAGATTTCGAAGCAGTTGCTTTCGGTTTCAATGGTTTCTAATCTTTTTGCATAATCCAAATGTTTATGTCGAAGCATTTTAAAGGTTTCAAAGTAGTTAACTTTGACTGGTTTCAAAAAGGTTGTCCACTGGTTTTCGATTGAACCCAAGGTCTTCGAAAGGTTTATCATATAGGGGAGGTACCCCAGGCTTTCGAACAAGTCGAAAGGTGAAACCTTTCGACTAGGTCAAAAAGAAACCTTCCAATAAGGTTGAATGGCAGGACCTTCCGACAGGGTCGAAAGGTATGATTTTGTAATGTTTTCAAAAGTCTAAGGTTTAAAGGATTTAAAAGGCAGATGTCCTATGTTTTAAAGCTTATAGAAGGAAAGCTTTTAAAAGGTTTAGATGGAGTTACCTTCGATGATTTGGAAAGGTTTATTAAAGGATATGAAGGAGTTACCTTCAATACTTTTGAAGGGTTTTGCAAAATGGTTTTAAAGGAGATACCTTCTATGTTTTCAAAAGGTTGTTTAAAGGTTTTAAACAAAGGTTTCGAATATAAGTACTAGGCAGATAACCTAAGTTTTTTAAGTTATAATGGACATTAACTTATTATAAGGGATATATAATCCTTATTGAACATCATCAACATTATTTTGAGTAAAATATATATAACATGGAAAAAATAGCCTAGAGTAAAGCTAAAGATATACTTTCACTGTATATATATGATTTGATGGATTAAATCATTTTGAAAAGTTTCAAGGAGACTTTAAAGAACGGTTAGCTTCGATATTGTAGAGCAGTTAGCTCTGATATTTTGAAGGGTAGTTAACAAAAAAGAAAATTTGGGTAGTCAGCTCATTTTAAATCCGGACAGTCGGTCCATTTTGAGGGTAGTCATCCCAGAGGATAGTTAATTTAGAAAGAGCAGTTGGCTCAGATATGAATAGATAGTTCATTTATTAGCATAACGGAGCTTGCTAAATTTTTAAGGACAACCATTCCACCCTTTTTACCTATTTTGGGTAGATAGCCCATTAGGTAGCATAAAAGATATTGCTATAATCAATTTTTGGACAGATAGCCCAGGAAAGAGCAGATAGCTCAGAATTTAGAATAGACAATTCAGATTTTAGATAGATAGTCTATTTCATTTACTGCTTTAACATAATTAATATTGCTATATTATTATAATAAGTTGATTAACCGGTTTGGTTGCAGGAATGGATTTGCAAAATATATGTTTTGAAAAGAGATATTAGTGAGGGAAAACCATTCCGCTAAGTGGCATGGTCTCACTATTTATCAGTAAACTGAGATGTAACAGAAATTAATCATACCAGGCTTTAAGTCTGACTCGATGTTTTTGTTTCCCCTTAAACTCTCGGGTGCTCAAATTTGACTTGGGTAGGCGAAAGGTTTGGGTTTATAGATTTTAGCAGATTTTGGTGAATAGAGCATGCGAAGACAAGCAGGTGGCCGACGGATAGCTAATTTAGGAATTCTGTTTTAAAATTGTTTCCACTGTGTATTAAGACAATTTTGTCTATATTGATTTGATCATCCAAGGGGGCATCTTCATATGTCGCTCTTGGCTTATTGTTGTAAATTATATTTGATCAATTCTTGGGATTACGTTTGGAATTTTTGTAACTTGGATATGATTTATTTGAAATATAATCACTGAAATTATTGTTTTTGGAAATCTGTGATTTTCTTTATATTCAAGTGCTTTTGATAATATGGATACCATTAACAATGTCGTATTTCATCACCAGAAGTTAATACTGTAGATGACTGCAACATCCATAGCGCTTAGCTTTTGGCCTCCAGATTCGGGATGTTATAATCAGGCAGGGGAGCGCGACATTCGAACGGAGGCATAACACGACTTCAGTTCGTCGCTCGTGGATCTAGAACATCGCTATTTGTGTGGTAGGTGATCGATGATAGTGAACAGAGGCCAAGGGGCGTCGTCGCTAGCTGGAAGGTAGCTCTCCTAGAACGAACGTGATAGTGAATGGTATAATACTGTAACTAATTTATTATATAGTTAGTTATCTAAATTAAAATTTGAAATTTGTGATAGCTAATTAAATTTAATAAAATTTGCATTCGAGGTCCAAAAATCACGAAACAAGTCGAGTTCGGTTCGTAGCTGTGAAATCTATGCAATAGGATTGGTTTGAATATTTTCAGAGTCAGTAGGAATTTTAGATTAAATTGAATGTTGTTCGATTTAATTTAAAATTTGGATGCTTGGCAAATTAAAAATCAAGGTGAGTAAATCTCACTCATTTGGATTGCTAGTTTTTAATTTGGAATAATAAAATCATTTATTGATCGGTAGGATGAATTGATGATTATTATTTTCTATTGGATGTATATTATATTATACATATAGTAGTATATATATTAGTATTTGTATATACTTCCACCGATTGGAGCAGATGGGACCTTGTGCGCCCTGCATAATAGCAGATGATCCTATATTATCTTGATATCACACCTCGAAGCGGGATTGGTATTTTATGCTGTATAACATCTGTGGATGCAGGGAAATTGGTTGGAAGGATCCAGCCGAATACCTCAAAAATGTTTATTTTAATTTCATATATAGTGATATATGATTTGTGTGAATAATTTGATATAGATTATGTGGAGATTTGAATTATTGGATGCTACAGTAACACTGGCCTAAATTTTGGTATTTTAAATACCATAAAATATTAACTTTTATTTGAAGGAATAAAAAGGGAGATTTTTAATATAAAAATATTTATTTCGAAATTTGGATTATTTTAAAAGAAATTGGTTTGGATAAAACAATAATTGATTTTGGGTTGTACTTAACTATTCGGGAAAAAATATATTTTTAATAGAGATTTTAAAATAATTTATATGGAGGATTTTAAACAATAGATTTTTGAATGATATTTCTGAAAAAATATAGAAAAGAAGTTAAAATCGATATTTAAAATGGATTTGAAAAATAAATGGAATTTATAAAGAAATAGATTTATAAAAATGGAATTTTATAAATGAGATTATTTTTGTAAACAAGTAAAACCTAAAAGCGTTTATAAATTTATAAACGATGTCTATAAATAAGGAAAATGATATCAGTTGATAGATTGGGAATATAATTTCACGGTGTGAATTTATATCGATATATGAAAATATGTTTTTGTGAAAAATAATGGATTCTATTTTGGAAAGTGAGAATGGTTGGGGAATCAGAATGAAATCGATGTGTTGGGAATCGAGAGGGGTTTACAAATTGAATTGGTTATTCGGATTTAAAATATATGTATATACTTATTAAGAATTAAGTTTGTTTTAAAAGGAAAATTATATTTATTAAACTATGTAGTTTAAAGCCAGTTAGTATTGAAATACTTCTAGAGAATTTTCCAAATATCTAATATTAATTGAAATAAAATTCTAATTTTTATAATCAGCTTTGTAAAACGATTAATTTTATTTAAAAATAAGTTGTAAATGAGTTATTGATGTTTTATTTATAATGTTTAATATTTTAAATATTTTCTTAAACGTGTCTTGAAAATAAATTACTATTCTTTAAAATAGTATTTTATATATATAGAATTTGGGAAGTGATAGAAATTGATTTAATAATGCTCCCGAGATAGCAAATGGGGTTTTAGTTAATGAATGTGATTTTATAAGAGAGTATCTTAAAATAGAATTTTGGAAACTTAAGGAAAATTTCCAAAGAATTTAAATATAGAAACTTTGAAAATGGATTAGAATTTATAAAAGAAGTTAGAAATGGGTAGTTGAAATTATTGACAAGTGTAATTGATTTTGGAAATTTCAAGGAAATTAATTAATTGATTCCGAAACTTATAGAATTCGTTATAAGGGAGTTAAGGGATTTACAAATAACATTTGTAAAGGATTTTAGAAATTGGAAGTAAAAGGAATATTTTCCTAAGTATTGGAAATAAAGTGATTTTAGGGAAATATACATACAAATATTTCCTAAGTATTGAACGGGAAGGGTTTGAAATATTTTAACTACAAGATTGCGATGATAGAAAGATTTTCAAAGTGACGGAGTATGAATGGAATTGGGAGAAAATATTTCTAAGTATTGAAATAATTCGAAAATATCCGGTTAAGGATATAAGGATTTGGAATTTGTTTTCAAACATTGGAATATTAATGAGATTTGAATATATATATATATTTGTGTAAAGATTTTTGAAATGAATGTTTTGAGAAGGTTAAATAAATTAGGCCTGGTGATTGCTTATGTGTGTAATTTGATAGTTAAATAACCGATTACCAAATCTGGCCAAATTCGTTGATCGTTTCAAAGAGACTTATAACACCTCACACCCCTTAGTATACCCAAAATGACACACTAAAAGATGTGGTGCATTGTAGGTATAACTAAAACTAGTAGAGACTAAGATTCGTATGACAAGATAGATAAAAATAACGAAAAAATTAAAATAATAATTTGCTAAAAGTCAAACTTCATAATATAGAATTATAAAACCAAATACATCATATGTCTCAAAATACCAATATATGTCTCATGAAATCAAAACTCGGTCTCATAAATACTAGAGTACAAACTATGCCTCACAAAGTGCCAGTGCATGGAATAAGCTAAAAACTAAAAATAAAGAAGAGAAATACCTATAAAATATCTACCAAAGAAGTCTCCAAGTGTCTGCAATCTATCGTCCTTGCTCTTGCTAGCCTATGGGAGTAAAAGGGGTAAATGGAGGAGTGGGTCAAACTAAAAGTCTGGTGAATGATAGTAATTGCTAGAATCTTTAAGCAAAGTAAAAGTAATAGACTTTACAACAGTTCTAGTATATAAAAGGAAAGAAAAGAAATCGAGAGAAGGAATAAGCTGAAAATAAATACGAATTAACTAAATTGACATAATTGATTAACATTGATCGTTTTCACTTGTCGTTGATAGCTGCTTTGATTAGGCTAAATTCCTAATTCTACCCTTTGATCAGCATGCTACTTCATAGACCTACTATGGTCTAGGCACTATAGCTCCCTATACAGAAGGCAATGATGTTTACGAATGATATGCAAAGTATCTACTGTGGACTAGACGTTATATAGCTTCCTACACAGAAGGCAATGGTGTCTACGAAAGACATGCATACTAAGTACTTAGAACTCATAATGATTCATGAGCCATTACTAGAAGTCGCACACGTGACCACCACTAAGCTCGCATTACCTATTGTTCCACTTATTAGGTCTTCTTATTACCTCAAGCTCCAGCATAAGCATGCCACTCGTCTCACTTCAGAATTATGTGAAACACCGTGTCCATAGAAATAATAGGGGAATGCTATTTGGTACAGGTCCGTCATCTAAACAAAATCTAGTTGCATCCCTTCCCCAAATCCCCATGACTTGGACTTCTACGTATTGACCAATTACTACCATTATTAGCATAAGCGTGCCCCTCGTCTCACTTAGGTTTATGTGAAACACCGTATTCATAGAAATAATAGGGGAATGCTATTTTTTATAGGTCCTACTTTCCTCTTTGCTTATTAACATAGATAAATTATTTAAATAAGCCTTTATAATTTATCTCTATCATCTTTGCTTATTAATTTATCCTAAGTCTTAAAATAAGCCTCATTCTATTCTATTTCCTATTATAACCTACGTTATAATCATGCTTAGTACTTAACCCAAGGTCTAAGTGTAAAAATAAGAATCTTTTATCTTATACTCTTTTTAGTTTTAATTCTAAGTTATAACTAGGCCAATTATCTTTAATTAGTCAATTATAACATTAATATCATAATTAGGCTCAATTTCACTCTTAATTCTATTTTTATTATAGTCTTTACAATTTACATCTTATCTTTCGTTATTTCTGTATTCTTATAATTTTAATCCATATTTGCGTTTAATCTAATCTAATCCATACGCGAAGAAGAAGAAGAAATAAAAGAAAACTGAAAATAGAAGAAAATCCAAAGCGTAAGAAGAAGATGTAAATAACAGTAAATAAATTAAGATACTGTAATTAAATGGAAAAACTATAATTAATAGAAATAAACTAAAATCAACTGAAAAGAATAGCTAAAAGAAATAGACTGAAAATAATTCTAAAAAATATAAATAAACTACTAAAAAGGTTATTCCAAAAATCATAGTAAACCTACAACTATTGATAACCCTATTATTTTAAATTACTCAAAAATCTAAATAATTACAATCATTCGCTAGAGACAAAAGCTAGTATCTCTTTTTTTAACAACAACCAAAATTCTCTAGAAATCTCCTCTAATTTGTACAATTTTCATCGTTTATTTGAATGTATATATATAATATAATATAATTTTATTTTATAAATGAACAATGTTGGTAAATATTTGAGAGAGAGAAATGGAGGCTAGGTTTTGATTTTAGAGTGAAAAATTAGGTTAGTTTAGGTCCTATTTATAGTGTTTTAGTTGTGCTTTCAATCGTAGTTTAGAATCTCTAGAAACTTCTGCGGACTCATTGCCGTGTCAAATCTTTTAATACGCCTTGTCAGCGCCTTTTCTTTTATTTAATTTAATTAATTATACCCTCAATAATATACAAACTATAAGTACGTTTTCTTCTCTCAATTAATTTCTAATTTGTAATATTTTATTTCATATTAAATTTTCACGTGTCTCTTAATTCGCATGTTTCATTTCACATCCCGTTTAATTTACATGTTTACGTCTGAAATAAATAAATAAACAACATATCAATATCTTTCCATATATACATCTGAAATACGTAAATCAACTTACCAATATTTCTCCATGTTTATGTCTAAAAAATTTAATAAATAACTAAAAATTCTTATGTCAGTATTGTACATGTTCACGTTTGAATTAATTGGATGAATAACATGTGAATTGTTATGTCAATATTCTATATATTCAAATCTGAATTCATTAAATAACATGTGAATTGTTATGTCTACATCTTTTTTCCATTTTGACACAAAAGCAAGTTCTTATATTAAACTCAATCATTACAATTTAATTCTTTTTTCCTTTTCTAATTGAAACATTTCAATAAATCTACTGCAAATTAATTTCAATATTAATTTCAAACAAATTTTAATTATAAACACCATTTCTTTTTACTTATAATTATTTATGAATTCCTTATTAAATTTTGGGTTGTTACAAGACCAAGATCGGATTTAATAATCCAAAAACCACTTCGATCCAATTTGTACGTTACGAATTGTGATATCTCGAAGATAGTGGAGATGGTGATCTTGAAGAAGATTCAGTTTGTTCAGACCCATAACAACTTGTATGGATGAATGCCATCATTTGCATTATGCTCTGGAAGGCAGTGTTAGCATTCCAAATATGAATGCTATTCTAAAGGTAAAACTTAGCCTCAAGCCTCATCAACTGGAAATGACTAAAACATGGGAGATGCAGCAGGGCTAAGTGGGTCGCACCCAAGTAGGGTATGTTACCACTTTTCTAATGCCTTCGGATATGTTTTAATCATGGATATGGTTATGCATGGAAAAGAGAGCGCTCGATTAGGGTGGGAACACCCGGGGTGATAACATATTCGGTACAAGCCTGGTTAGGGGTAGGCCGGTCCTGTGTTGGCAAGGGATTCGGGCGAGGTCCTTGGTACATTTTTCTAGAGGTGTACTATGGCGGACGGTGCCCAAGTAGCCCAGTAATTGTATAGAATCCAATATCTACTATGATCCTTTGCGGTTAGATTGTAGAGCCTAGTATGTTGGAATTTAATTAATGTAAAAATTTCAGCTATTTTAATAAGTGTATATACTTAAATACTATTACAATATCACATGATTTTCTATAAAAGTGTTTTGGTTATTATAAGGTAAAAACCCGTCGTTTTTATGTGTGACATGGTCTTACGAGATACCTTTATTTTTCAAAGGATTTTGATAACTATAATAATTTAAATTGAGTGTGGTTTCTCACGCTGGTCCTCCAGACTGACTCGAGTGTTATTTTATTATAATGCTCGGGTCAGACCGAGTATTACAGATTCAGGTTAGAATGCGGTGGAGCTCAGGAAACGAGATGGAGGATTTACATGCTTATTACTCGTACTTTATTATATTCCGCTGTGTTAGTCAGGCTGTATAGTCAGTGCTAGCGAGGACAAGTTATAATTACTGTCCATATTTATGTATTGATCGTTGACTCTGATGATTATATATATAAACTAATAATTATAGTTCCTTTTTGGATAAAGATCTGTTATTATATATTATATTTTGTTCCGTTGCGATTGTGAGATTCTGTGTTGTTGTTTTCTGTTTCTTCTATTTTTTTCTTCTTCACCCTTAGTTATTTGTCCTTTCGTACAATTTGGGTTGGACAAGTGTGGTTTATTGTCAACTCAAAGGGTACAAAACGGCGGGTCGCTACATTTACTAGAATAATGGATACTTCATTTTTCTTATATACTTTTAGATGGTTAGGATGATTCAAAATGAAATCTAAAGATTGCTCAGGTCTTCTTCCTTACACCAATAATAATTTAATTTATAAAAGTGTATGAACCACTATAAAACCTTATTGTCTTGAAAAATAATAATCGAAAAGCTACAATCAATAAACAAATAAAAAAGATAATGTTTCAAAAATCTGTTTAAAAAATGGTGAAGAGTTTATTAAAGTACTTTTAAAATACATATTAAAGTACAACTAAACACCATTATGTGGTTTAAACATAATTCGAGAACCAAAACAATTACATATTAATATAAAACAATTGAATTCTCGATATAATAAGATAGAAGCCCCACTTTGAGATAAAATCGTCACATTGAAAACCTATTGAGCACAGATTATCATTGCACCTTACTCTTCACATCTACACTATAACAAAAATACCATTTTACAATACTGAATAAATATAGTCAATATATTTTAACAACATCCATCGTTATGTTGTTATATCTGCATTGTGAAAGATGATGTTATTTTTACAACATTAATTTAAATGTTGTATAAAGTTGGCTATAACAAAACATAAATATAGTGAAAACAAAAAATAAATGCAAAACTATTTGCTACATTAAAGATAATATCTATATGTTATGAGACAAACAATTACAACATATTTCAAGTTGTGACACGCTATTTTACGGTGATATCTATATGTCATATATCTACTTTTTAAATGATTTTCATATGTTGTTATTTAATTTCAGCAACGTTAACCATTTATTATAGAAACCATTATTCTTGGTAAAAAGGTGTATTACTTTTATACAACTATTTTCGAATGTATTATTTTATATTTTCAATCATATTTAATTAACATTGTAAAAATAAGCTGGATAATGTTGTTTTAATTCTTATCAAACCTCATTTGCATCTATTTTTGAATATTGCAAAATAAAATTTGTACAACTTTTTTTATGATGAAAGATTGGTCCTTTGAAAGAGGAGAGCACTCGTTTTTATTAATATGTAGTTCAAAATACCATCCATAAGTGTTTGCAAGGTTGCATAAAAAACAAATACAAAGGATATCATCACATAAATGAACTTATTATATTTAATACAAGCATATTTTAATGTAATTAAATTATTATTATGCAAAGAAGTTATGAAGTGGGAGAATTGTAGTGAGTGGCTAAACTTAGTTGGTACTGTAAATGCAGGGAAGCTGCATGCCATAAGAAACTACGATGCTAGGATGAATTGCTTTCAGGCAAGACGTTGAATGCAAATATGATTGAACTGAAATAGTGAGTGATGAGAGGGCTACTATGCTTAAATATTTATGTGCTTAGGTATGTTGAAGATACGAATATGTTTACTTTGCAAAGTGGAAGCACGTGGCATGTAGGGTGCTAATTATAATAAGGCAAGGGCTAAATGGCTGAACCTAAAGGAAATTGTAGCTGCTAAAGATTACAACTATTGTCAATATGAGCAAATGCTATGTTGCAATGAAGGTTGCAAGAATATGAGATGGTTATAGCCATTTAAAAGAGGAGACAAAATTAAGGAATTAGTGGTTACAGCTCTAATTTGATGCGAGTAGGTTGTTAAGAGGTCAACCGGCAGGTTGGTGTGAGTTGGTTGCAGTAACTATGCCAAGCGTGATGCAATGCATGAGTGTTACACAAGGTTTCTGTGAAGGAGAGGCATCCTCTTTAGGGTTTCATTCGATTCTGTGTATGAGGAGAACTTCGATTCCCTTCTCTATCGCTTTGGTTCTCTAAAGTCATCATCCACCTTTCTTGTCTTTGGAAAATCCTTCTCCAAACGGTCCTCCTCCATCTGCAACATTGACTTCTGCTTTTTAGCTTCACCATCCTCCCGATTCAAGTATCTCCTGACTTCATGGTAAAATTCTATGAGATCCACTAGTGGATACCTTTCCAAAACAATTTTAATATCTATTTTACTAGAAACTCCTAAAACTGCAGCCACCTAGAAACATTGATGGATCTGGTCTATAAACTACAGCAGCTATTAAATTTAGTCAGATAGCTCCTCAATGTTTCTTTGACTCTCTACATCATGCTTAATAACATCATTACGTTTTTTGGTCATGAAATACGAACTCTGGACTGCCTTATCAATCTACTTACTAGATCGATCCATGTGTTAATGGAATTGTTCTCTAGCTATCTAAACCACATCATCGCTAAGTCTGTTAAATACAAAGGGAAGCAGCGCCCCATTGCTCCCCTAGATGCACCCAATACCTCCATATATCGAATGTACCTCATTAGATGAATTGTTGGACCGGCGTTTCCATCATAAATTTCTAGCGTCGGTAGCATGAATTCGGGCAGATTTCTCACATATTAGATGTTAGGAGGAATGGATTTTTGGTCATGTCTTCCAGATTGCTAAGGGAGGTCTCTTTTCCATGTTTTCAGTCTACCCCTGCACTGATAGGGAAATTATGGCATGTACTCTTCTGGTTACTCATTTGCATTTTGCTTCACATTTTGATGTTTGGCATCGTTTCCTAGACGTGTGCCGTCTCTATCCAAGTTCAAGTTAGCCATCCCCTTAAGTACTTCGAGATCGGTACCAAACCGTGCTCATTGATCAATGCCGATTCGTGGCATTTCTTCGGTGATCGCCTAGTTTTTCTCCATTCAATTTCTAGGGGCATTTCTTCCAGTCTCTAGTTCTGATATGCAGGAACTATAACTACTCTTAGCTGTCCCATTCCTCTGAAGAATCCCTCCATTGTCACTTCCTAGCGGGCCATCATCTATTTTGTATTTCCATCATCATCGTTTCCATCTTGTCTCTAGTTATGTAGATGAAAGGGGGACTAGATACTGAGGACATCTCTTGGCTGCCACTATGTCCTCATTGGCTTTCTCCAGCAGTTCTTGTAGTTGATGGTCCCGTCGTCTTCTCTAATTTCACATTTCAAGTTGATAAATTTGTTTTTTCTCAATGAAAGTACGAAAATGTTCAACGCGAAAAGTGGGCACAAATACCTAATAAAGTAATAGATATGAAAATTTAAAGAAAAGACAAGAAATATAAAACAAGAACCCTTACTATTAGTACACTATCAATTTTAATGGCTTACTCATCCTCCCTCCCCATTCCTCCACCACTTTCAACCCGGAACCTGGCCCCATCCTCATCCACATCTACCCTACCACAATCAGCGGCACCCCATGGAGCTGGGCCTACTGACAAACCTATTCATACCCCTCCTTCTATTGCCGCCCCTCGCAAGCCAGTAAGTCATTCCCACAACCAGCCTGTTCGTTCTCAGACCGTCCCCACCAATAGATCAACTATGATTAAAACATGCGCTCAGGTGACGTCCTCTACTCCCCGTCCTCCCCTGCTCCGAAACCCTCCCGTGATCAAGCGCCATCTTTACCTCCCCATTTTCAAATCAACCTGCGCAACTCTTGATTTTTTGAAGGCCAAGAGTTGTTGTCTTCAGTGTGCGAGCAGAGATCCCATGGAAAATAACTATAGGAACGCAAAGATCTGTTTTTTTGCTGCTTCTATGGTCACTCACAATCAAATTGTCCCAATAAAAAAAGTCATAGAAATGCTTCGTTACCCATGCGCACAGTGCCAGCTCCCTAAAAAAATCATTTCGTTCAGTTTAAGCGGTTCCCTATATCTATTCCTTCTGGTGAACAAAACATCACAATGCAAACCCATCTCCACACTCAACCATCTCCTCAAACCTCTCCTCCAAAACCCTTCTCTTCACAAAATTTCCCCATGGAAGATCCCTCAAAATACTTTACCGCCACCATTATTGATGGCTTCTGGACCATTGAGACCCTTTCCATCACTCTGACATCACACCTCCAACTCCATGAATGGCCTATGTGGATCCTCTCTGACAATTGCTTCCTTGTTTACCGCCCCTCCATGATTGTTCGAGAAACCCCGCTGCAACTTAGAACGATTTCTAAAGCAGGCAACTCAGGCACAGTCCTCATCCAGCCCTGGATAGATTTTGTGCCACCGACCACACCAAACCTCGAACCCTCAACATGGGCTAGGGTGCGTGGTTTTACCGAACTTCTGCGGGAAAATCTGGAGGCGGTGCGTGAAGCCTTAAGCCCCATTGGTCGGCCGGTGAGGCTAGATGACTGCGATTGGTCCCATTTTGATCATCGATATCTTTATCTGTGAATGCAGTTCTTTGCCAGAATAGTCTCTCCATGTACTTTTGTATCTCGGCTTAACAATGTGGAATACTTGCTTACTATCGAGCGTTGGGATCATGAAAATCCTAGAAGAAGGCCAGAGACAATCATTCTGGGCATATATTTCGAGCGAGATCGGAGATATTTTAATGAACCCCTCAACATTCCCTTGGACCAGTCAGACTCAGAAGCACGCTTTGACACAGTGAACTTTGAAGCCTCTATGTCCCTGCCCAACCTTTCTATCTCCCCCCAACACATCATACAAGATGAATCTATGGAAGTGGTAGGCCCACTTAGATGGGACGATTGGCCTCCGACTGAGCCCCATTGGGACCCGCCTGCATACCTTGACCTCTCTGTTCTGCTTCGTCTTTAGACCCCTTGTCTGCAAGGTGCGCCACCTCCCCAGCCTGAAGCTCAATCATCAACCCAAGATCTACCTCCAGCTTCTCAAAAATTTGCAATCCTCTCCCCAGCCCTTGTTCCCAGTAGCAACAGATTGAACTATGCAGACACTCTTCCTGGCAGCTAGGGTAGTTCTTTTAAACCTGTTGTTTTTCTCGTCTGCTAATTCTAAAATTAATAAGAAAATGGAACGTTGCATGTGTGTAAGTTTATCTGATGAACACTATACGACCATGCAAACACTAGAATCTGAGCGTCTGTCCCTTTCCCAATGAAAATAGTCTCCTAGAATGTTCGGGGTTTGGGGAACCCCTCTAAATGTCATGCTATCAACCTTATTCTAGCCCCATAAAAAATAGACATCCTTTTAATCCAAGAATCTAAACTTTCGAATCTGTCCCCATCTCATCTTAGACTATTAGATGGCCCCCACCTGTCTGGCTCGACCCACATAGTTGCTATTGGTACAAAGGGTGGTATAATTACCGCTTGTAATGAATCGACATGGTCCCTTTGTCAATTCATTTTTCATCATGCTGCACTACACATTATCCTTTGCTATCTTCACTCGGGTATACTCTACCTCTTTTCCAGTGTTTATGGTCCTCAAAATATCCATGAGAGATATGACCTTTGGTCAAACTTGCTTGGAATTTGCCTTGCATATCAATGGTCCTTGGGTTATTGGAGGGGATTTCAATACGACCAGATCTCCTTTTGAAAGAAACTCCATAAGTAGCTCACAAGATTCTGATGCTTTTAATACCTTTATCAATTCTTGTGCCCTCATCGACCCGCCTATCAGCAACCGACTCTACCTGGTCAAACCATAGATCTGAGTCAGCTCTAGCAAAATTGGACCGTTTCCTTTTCAACTCCGTCGGGGACGACCTTCACCCCCTCTCTCTAGTTAATGGCCTCGCCACCACCTTCTCCAATCGCTGTCCTCTGCAACTTGATTTAGGCACCACACCAAACCCTAAGCGTCCATTCAGATTTGAGCGCCTTTGGCTCCTAGAACCATTGTTCGACGATTTTGTTAAACAAGCATGGACCCAATCCTCTCTGATTCGACCGACTAGTGCTCGAGTTGTCTTCAAACTTCGATCACCTAGAAAAATCATCAGACCTTGGGCCATATCCATTTGGGACTCGATCTGTTCCTGTATTGCAGCGACCCAAGATGATATTCTGCATCTCAACATACTGGAAGAATCTCGCCCCCTATCTGTCTCCGAATCTAATCGCCTGCACGCGCTATAACTTGAATTGGACAGACTTATCCAGCAGGAAGTGATTGGATGGAAACAATGCTCCAAAGCTAAATGGATTGACGAGGGAGACAAAAGCACTACTTTATTCCATCGCCTCACCAATGGACGTCATAGATCCACCTTCATCTCTGAGATCTCTCATAACGATACCACCTTCTCCGACCAATCAGATATCCTTCGTGTATTCATTGATTTCTATCGCAATCTACTAGGTAAACCCTCTCCTTCGCTCCCGCCCATTGACTGGAATCTCCTTTATCCCAACCCTTCTTTGATTTCCATTGTCCATCCCTTCTCTGAAGAAGAAATTTGGTCGGCCCTGAAAGATATGACTGACGACAAATCCCCAGGTCCAGACGGCTTTGGTCCCTTATTTTTCAAACACTTCTGGGACACTGTTAAATCTGATATCATAGAGATGTGCTCTAAATTTCAATCTAACCCCTCATATGTTGTATGTTTGAATTACGCCAACATCATCCTTATCCCCAAATCTCTCGGTTCAATCACCCTGTCTTCCTTTCGACCCATTAGCCTCCTCAACACCACCTTTAAAATCATCACTAAAATCCTTGCCAATCGTCTCCAAAGGGTTATTGGATCTCTGGTAGGGGTTGAACAACCGGCCTTCATCCTGGACCGTAACATCCTTGATTGTATGGCAGCCACACAGGAAGTCATCTCCTTTTGTCATCACTCTGCCATTCTGGGAGCCCTACTCAAACTTGACTTCTCCAAAGCCTTTGATTCAGCCAACTGGAACTTTTTGCTCTATCTTTTGAAGTACAGAGGTTTTTCCGATACATGGTGTAGTTGGATCAAGTGCATTCTCAGTACAAGTTTTTCATCAATTTCCATCAATGGCTCTCTAAGTGGGAATATAAAAACAGCTCGAGGTTTAAGACAATGCGACCCCCTATTGCCGCTCCTTTTTGTCCTCATTTCTGATGTGTTTAACCGCATGGTCAAGCTTGCAATATCCAACAACTTCCTTGCTGGCATTAAACTCCCCAACTCGGACTTGTCAGTCTCTAACCTCCAATTTGCGGATGACACCATCCTGTTGATTTCCCCAGAACCTGATTATATTCATTGTCTTAAAGTTCTTTTATATGTCTTCGAACTCATCTTCGACTTATCCAACAACTTTAACAAGAGCTCTATCATCATGCTAGGCGACTCCCACCACCTCGGCCCCTCTTTCGCCTCTCTTCTCAACTGTAAACTGGACCACTTCCTCATCACCTACCTTGGCGTCCCTCTTTTACCCATTAAACTCGCCCGACTGGACTGGCTCCTGCTTATCTCCAAGATTGAATCTCGGCTTTCATCACGAAAGGCCAAATCTCTATCATCTGCAGGTCGTCTCGTCCTTGTCAAATCAGTCCTATCAACCCTTCCTTTGTACTAGATGTCGTTGCATAAACTACCGAACTGGGTATAAACAAAATTGATGCTACTAGACGATCTTTTCTCTGGAATGGCAATAAAGAAAAATATTTTATCAACTGGAAGTATGTCTGTTTAGACCAAGATTATGGTGGCCTAGGAATAGTTAACCTCGGCTCTTTCAACATAACTCTCCTACCCAAATGCCTTTGGCATATCATCACATTGGGAAATTTCATCTTGAAAGAGTGGATATTTCAACTTCATTATCACTCCAACCCTCACCTAGTCCTTCACTCCACCCCTAATCTTAAACCTTCTCCTTCCTGGGCCGGCGTTTAATAATCCATACCCTATGTCAAATCCTTTTTCCATGTCTCCATTGGCAACAGTAGTAGCTATCTTTTCTTTCTAGACATATGGCATGATCAAACACCCCTCGCCCGTTCGTTCTCTAACCTATTTTCCTATACCTCCCACCATAACTCAACAGTTAGCAGGATTTCCACCTCGGCCCAGACTGCCTGTGTCCCTCAGCTCTCTTTGACCTTAACACCTTAAATGATCTCACTTCAGCCACTAACTTGTGCCTTTCTCTCCAGCTCTCTAACACAACAGACCATTATACATGGGCCTTATCTCCTGAGAAAGGCTTTTCAGTCGCCTCATGCTACTCACTCCTTAACCACCCAGGCAGATCATTCTCTTTCGCAAGACTATGGAAATGTAGACTCCCTCCCCGCATCCTTTTTTTCCAATGGTGCCCCATCCATGCACGTATCAACACCAAAGATAGACTTAGACGTACGAATATCCCTCTAGACCCTCTTTATGCCTTGTGCTCTATGCAAGATGAATCCATTTCTCATCTCTTTATTGGCTGTGATTTCTCCTACTACATTTGGGCCACGACCAGTGGTAATCTCATCGGCTACATCCCTGTCTTCCACTCGTTCTTTGACTATTGGCAGTATGACCCTCCAAGATAGAAAAATCGACTTCTTCATTGCCATTTACAGTTGGCGCATCCGAAAAGAGAGAAATGCATATGTTTTCAATGAGCCCAAATGCAGTATTGAAGGAATCTATAGCTGAATCTCCTACCTGTTTTCTCTCTGGACAGGATCAGCATGAAGGATGCCTTTCACTCTGCGTCTCCCTGCCAGTGACAATGCTCCTGCTGAATAATTGGAAAGTACATGGGAAGTCTCTTCTTGCTGGCCCTTTCTGACTCATATGTATGATCATCACCTGAATAATCAGTAGTAGTAATGCTCTTACTTTGGATTGGTACTTTTACACAATGCTACTGTTTTTTGTATATATTTCTATCTGCGTATGCCGAACTCGTGAAACTTATTTTTGGCTATCGATCAGGCCTGTTGGTCGACTTCTACTAATTTATATTAATATCTACTCGGCTGTGTTGTCTCACGCTACATGCCCATTTCCCTCAAAAAAAAGAACACACAATTTTTATATCGGTTTGGCGAATACTCTGGCCTATGTCCACTTAAACTTTGTTATTCAGCTTCTGTTGGGTTTTAACAAAGCTGTTATTATGGATTGGTGATAATCCCTGAGATTATAGAAGAAATATAGAAATTTGTTAGAAGAGCCAATAAGATCAAAAAACAATGCCTCTCCTCCTCTATTTATAGCTGTAGGTCGTCGGGATTCACTCAACTACGTTCCTCAAGTCCAGAAGGAGTTATGTTGAGAAGATCGTGGCTATATCATCAAGTTTCAAAAGTCTTCATTGACTTTCTAATATTGTTTGCATGTCTTGCATCTTAGTCCTTAGCATCTAGTTGTGTTGACATGAGTTTGAATTTGAGTGAAAACTTTGGCTCGAATGTTGGTTGACAGCACTTGATTTGTCTATCAAGTGTTTGGTTGTTTTTGGCTAGCGACCTACTCCATATTTCAAGTATGATAGAGTTAGGAGTATGCCCTAGGGAAATTATATAATTTTTTATATATATCGAACACGTTGACCAATCTTATGCGAAATAAAGGTATTTTCTTTCTATTATATACTTGATATAATGTGATTGTATTAATTAATCAATTTAATTAAAAGTATATTCAATAGAAAATCCATAAATGGTATGTTTTGTGATAGTAGTTGCAAAGTGTTATAATTGTGAGTAATTTGTCGCAATGAAACAAACATACCATTTTAAATGTTCATAGTAAAGATGCATCGAGACTGGATACTGATGTATCTATTGAGACTAGAGTACATAAATGCTCTCCAAATGTTCGATAGTGCATTACTCATGACTGTTAAGGGGCACCAAGGTGTTACGTACTGATAGTTATTGGATGACTATGGAATGACTTGCTCGATAGTTTTATATTAGTTAATATAACTAAGGTCAAGCAGAGAATATCGATGTGACTAATTTACACAGTTTTCTCGACTTGAAAATACTGTTGATCTTCAATATAGAAGTTCCGCTTTGATTATGTTAAATTGTGGCACGGCATCCACTGACCGACTATAATCGGGTCAAGCGGAAGCATTAGAAGAGAAACACTATTCAAGTGAGGATCATCTCCTCAGTTATATGAGGTTAGTATCATGGTCAAGTGAAGTCAACTCAAATTCAAAGTCTCTGGCCAGAGCATTTTGGTTAATAGTAATTGTTATTATTGAACCAAGGACTGTTTGGACTATAAAGCTGTATGTGGATGATAGTTGAATTTTGATCATTACAATATTCCATAAATCCAAAGTGATATAGTTTTGACGAAGAAAATTAGTATAAATAATTGTCACCAGTAGGTACCACTTATAATAAGTAAAATTGGATTTTACCAAAAGATGTGTAAGCGATAAATTCAGCCAAAACATCACACCACCTGTTAAGTGACGTGTGAATGTTAGTATTCGGATAGTTTGATATTACTCGCTGACTGAATTTACACCTATGTGTTGCACAACCGTAATGATGAATTTTATGGAAAACCATATTATTTAATTAATTTATTAAATGTTGTAAGTTGATTAAATTAATTAATTTTTAAGAAATATTAATTATTATTTATTTGATGTTTGGAAGTCTTTTTGTAATTATTTTAATGCATTACAAAAGTTATATTTTCGCGCATTGATATATGACATCGATGCAATTTAAAGACAATTGCATGAAATGATTTATGAAAATTTTATATCATTTGATATCATGATTTATGAAAATTTTATGTTATTGGATGACATACGTGAAAGAAAGGATTGGAGAGAGAGAAAAAATCAAGGGAGTTAATTGGATTTTTTTTTAAATAAAGAGTGGGAAAAGTTTCATTCTTTAAAATAAAACATATTCTCCAATTCATTATGTACGTACAATTTGTACTTTCTCATATTATTTTAATAAGCAACTGTTACATATGTAGGTGTATTAGATACACTCATTCAATTAAATTTCTGTAATATTCAAACCAATTTTGAAATTTTTTTCACTAATTAAATAACATATTGATCTTATTTAAAAGAATATTTAGATAAGATCTAAATGTATTTAGACTTTATAGGCCCATTAAAGATACAAAATGGCTTCTTTTTTTTAAATTCACCCATTTCTTCTACTACGTGCTGGCCCAATTCCAACAATGGTATTAGAGCCCAATAGCCTATGCAATCCAAAATAGTCATGTTAGAGCTAACTAATTAACCTTGCGCACGTCGTACAGTGTCTAGAAATGTGATGTTTAGGATTGAAATTGGGTAATCAAGTACCCTATCCTGCCCGGTTACCTACCTGGCCTGAAAGGTAAAGTGAGCCCAAAGGTTACCCCTGATAAAAAAGGCCCATTTGGGTTTTGGGCCAATTTCCCAAATAGTTTTGAAAATTAATACAAAATTTAAATTTAGAAGTTAAATTTAATATAATAACATGTTTATTATGATTTGTGATAATATAACATAAAATTTCAAAATGTTTGAAATTACATAAATTTTAATTTCAAAATGTAAAAGTTATTAATAAGATTAATAAAACAAATTAATTAATTGAGTTTATTAATTAATATCTATATGCGGGTATTATATATGTTGATATATGTTATGTTATTTAAAGTGTTTTAGATAACATAAGTACATATGTATGTACATAAGATAAATTTTAAAACTAATATAATTTAATTAATTGTTTAATCAAATGTTAATTAATGAATGAAAATATGCATATATAAGATATAGTGGAAAATAGCTACAAGGACAAACTTTGAAAAAAAATAGGCTGAAGGACAACAGGTTTCATTTTTGGGATGAAGGACAAACTATGAAAAAAATTAAGCTGAAGGACAATGCTAATTATAGCTACAATTTTATGCAGTGTAAAACTGAATAAAATGCGAGTTACAACTAGCATTTTGTATAGTGTAAAAACCGAATATAATGCTAGTTATAACTAGCATTGTCCATTAACCTAATTTTTTTTCAAAGTTTTTCCTTCAGCCCAAAAAGGAAACTTGGTATCCTTCGGTCTTATTTTTCTCTCGAAAGTTTGTATTTCTCCCTAATTCCCTCATGTGTTGTATAATAAAGGTAATGGTATACGCTATAAAGGTTATAGTAGTTATGTCTAATATAAATGTTGTATTGGAATACTAATTTAAAATTAATTAAAGAGTTAACTGATTTAAATTAACTAATAAGATTTAATTAAATAAAATACTATAATAAAACTATCATATAAGTAATATGAAACATAAAAGCTATATAACAATAAAACTTATATGATATGAATGTATTAACTAAAGGTGGAACATTAAAGAAACCTAAATAGACTTGAGGAATAAACACACATATAAATATACGTATACCGTGATTTCTGATGTGTTAGACACTTGAATCACTAGGATATTTCACAAGAAATACATTAGTCCATAAGTCGATATCACTCAATATAATATATTGAAAATTGTGAATCTTCAATATAATTTTGTCCTCTGCTAACCATATGTATTTGTTGAGCAAACTTAAGGTACATATGCTATCTTAGGCCGCTGCGATATGGTAGGTACGAGTGAATAATCTCTTACGATTTGTTGAGCAAACTCAAGGTCGAAATGAGATTAGGACAAGGAAACATGAGTTAGGAGTTGTATGTGATACAATCGATAAGGGGTTATCCATCATTTATGGTGCTATGATTTGTTGAGCAAACTCAAAGTAAGAATACCGAGACAAACGAGTCCTAACACCCACTAATGAAGTCGGAAGACTTCTATGTTTCATCTTAGGGTTTGGAAAAACGTAAAAGACTAGTGGGAGCCTTATTAGAAAAATGAAATGTTAACATTTAACCTTTCTAATATCGTAAGAACATATGCTAAATAATATTATAATTATCTACAATTATAAATTTGTGCATTTAATAAGATTGGTAAAATGTTTATCAATTAAGATATACAAATGAATTAAAGATTTATAAATTTAAATATAACATATACTTACCAATAAAATATTATTACATGAGAACGTTTCAACGCCCATGCAAGTGCCTAATTTTACAACTATCGAATACATTCGTGGTTAGGTCATTTACGCATTTATTTGTTCAAGAGCATGTATTGCATTTTATGAGTTTCGAGCTTTAAAAGCTATACAAGACTATGGATATTTGATCCATCTACAATTGGATATAAATGTTATACGGCGAACGATCAAATTTTGTAATGTACAATATTTCGATGAAATTAATTCATCCGAAAAAACCAAATAAACCTTAGTGCGAGATTGAGTATTCAATTTGATTGATTACAAAATGACATTATCATGTTAAATGTAACACCAGACCAAAACTGCAATATTAATCTGAGAACCCGGTCGCTTAAATGTAAGTTTGATTAGTTTATGTAAAGCGAAACATATTTAATGTCCTTAAAAGTTAAGGATAATTAAATGTGATTTTGTAAAGAGTTCATTATGATATTGTGGTAAGGATTTTGTTTTGAATGATATAACCATTTAGAAAGAATAACGAATGTACAAGAGTAGATATGATTTAAGGTACAGTTGGGATGAAAATAGTGAATAGTCATGTCTACTTCATAAAGAAACAGCCGAAACGAGAATTGTATTAATAGTGATTGGTACTTAACATTAGAATTAGAGATGAGATTTTTATTCCATAATGTAATTTCGTATAGAGGTTTCTATGAGATTTATTTCTTTGAGCTTAGGATAATTGATCGAAGAACTTTCCGCTGCAAACTAGTATAGTATACGAAACAAACGAACCATATTAAGTGAATGATTGACCTCCAAATTTAATACGCTATTATAGTAATGGCGGAAAGAGTGGAGGCATGCCATATAGCACTTATTGATTGCATCATGTGATGAAAATTGTTTTTGTAAAATATATCGAACATTATTTATGAAATAATGACTATTTTTCGGTATCGACTAAGATATAGACATAGCTATATTTCAATATGAATATTTGTTATGAAATAAAACTATAATATGGTATTAATTTTCATAAAAAAAGTGACGCATTGGAAAATATAGAAGTATCTAATATTATTTACAGTTATTTTGGAGTTCTAGACTAAGCCATAGTTCTGCGAAAATAATTTTATTATATGATTTTTAATTATATGATACCTGCTAAATACATCTTAAAAAATTAAGGCTATGCACTCATTCAGTGGTAGCATTATAATAGTTGATGAACTCTTCGTGTTAATACATGTAGATGTATATAATCGTAAGTCTATCGATACTAAAACATTTCTATGTACTTCGTCATATTCACCGATGAGTTATCACAAACATGGACATGTTTATTTGATACACATGTAGTATGTCTATGGTAAACTCATAGAGTGTAAAACAGAAGTAAATAAAATAAAATGTAATATAAGTGATTCGATTTTATCGAATGAGTGAGTATATTGGAAAATTTTCCGAATGTACCTAAAAATGAATAAAGATCCTATCTCAAAAAAATCACTCATACATGTGATGCATAATGATGCATTGACAAGGAGTAATCGAACATTGTTGGACAAAGTACGTTTAATTGTGAGTGAAGATAAGTTACTATCTTTCTATAAGGTCATGCATTTAAAAGTCGTATAGAAGATTAATATTATTTCATCTAAATAACGGTTTCAAAAATCACACAAGATAAGGGTTTTGAAGAAACTCCAACATATCCAAGGCCGTAGAGTTGGTAGGTATTGCAAGCCGAAAGATTGCACGTAATAATTATTAACGAAGGATCTTGTATAAATCTGCCTAAAAGGATTTTGGGAAAGACTGTCACTGGATGACATATTTATGTTTTGAACATAATTTTTGTAAACTAAAACCAAATCAGTTTTATAAATAAACAAATTCATAAAATGTTTATGAATACTATTCTGTTGCACTGAGGAATAATTGTTGTTTTAAAAAATACCAACTTCATTATAAAGATATTTCTTTAAGGAATTATTAGTAGTAAAATGGAATTGGATACGATCCACTGATAGAATTGATTAGATGAGATGAAATGAAATTAACCAACCTAAACAAACACACCATATTAGAGTGTCTAATAAGTATTCTCACACATTGAAGAGAAATTATGAGTTTCTTATCAATGTTAAAAATATATTATCCTCGGTTGTTTAATAAAACCCTTAAGAGTCTTGACTCTACAATATGGTTTGATGAGCAAATCCGAAAGAATTCCAAGTATGCTATCAAAATATGTTTTTGATAGTCGTAATCAAAGGGATGTGATCCAACGGCAGTGATTGTGTCTTTATGGGCAAGACTAATGTAGCTGAAATTGAGTGAGCAATGTTGATATAAATAATATCGTAAAATTTTAGTTGTTGAAGTTAGCATAATATATTTGGTATTCAATGTGCTTATGTTAATTTAGATTTATTCACAAAATACCACTTGGTATGCCTTTATGTTTGATATTTATGTATTAAAACTGAAAATTCTAAATATGATTTGCGGTAAACTGTTTACATATAGTAAGCAAAAATGTATCGAAGTCAATGACAACGACATTGAGGTTGTGAGTCATTGGATATGATCCAAGAAGTGGTAGAAAGTATCATTTTACAAGCATTAAAATTAAACAAATATTTTGATAGAAATATCAAATAGTTTGAATATCAATCAAAATGCAGAGGAAGCGTGTGTTGCTAAGAAAGAACGCTAAAAGGTACATTGTTATTTCTAAAATAAGTGAACGACATTTTGTTGATTTTAATGATGTACTTGTGTTAAAATCATCTTAGTTGTTTTAATACTCAACTTTGGATTGTAAATGATGTCTTTTATTGTGAGTATAAAAGATATTGGAGTGTTCCAAATCGATATGCAAAGACATCTTATTAAATTATTTAGTACGGAACATGTGAGATGAGTTCCTTATGCATCGGCAATAGGAATTATCATACATGTCATCTCTTCTACGTTATCATGCTTTGTTTATGTATTTGATACATGAAGCAAATATCAGATCCAAATTGATATCACTAAATGGTTGTTGGAAGTGTTATCATGTGTTTATGAAATACTAGAGAATTATTTATAGAAACAAAAACTCCTTGTGAAAGAGTGTTCGAACACAAACTTCATAAGTGATATTGAGTATAGTATGTCAATAATAAAATCAAGTTAAGAATCTTTAAGTTGGAAGGCTAAGTATATCGCCTTGAATAGCGCCATAATAAAGACAATGAATATAAAAATATAAGTGCATAATTTTATAACTAAGCCGGTTCCAAATGTTGAAAATCTCATAACATTGCTATACGACAACAACATCGCAATATAGTTCATAATAGAATTTAGAGCTCACTTGAAGTCAAAAGACATACTTTGAATTGTTCCACATGGCAAAATAATTTACAGGCGCTGGAGAGAGTTGATTGACAGAGTAGATAATTAAAACACAATAACATACCAGTTCACAAAGGGACTGACCTAATTGGTTTTGAGAAAACTGATTTGAGAAGTTGGAATAAGCTTCCATAATTGACCCCAAGTGCAAGTGGGGGATTGATAGAATTAGGGGTATACCTTTGGGGCAATTATGTAATTTGTTACATATATCTAACTTGTTGACCAATCTTGTTCGAAATAAAGGTATGTTCTGTCTATTATATACTTAATATAATGTGATTATCATAATTAACCAATTTAATTAAAAGTTTATTTAATAGATATCCATAAATGGTATGTTTTGTGATAGTAATTACAAAGTGTTGTAACCGTGAGTAATATATCGCAATGAAACAAATATACCATTTTAAATGTTCCTAGTAAAGATGCATCGAGACTGAATATCGATGTATCCGTTAAGAATAGAGTATGTAATGCTCTCTAAATATTGGGCAGTGTATTACTCATGACTGTTGGGAGCACCAAGGAGTTACGCACTGATAGTTATTGGATAACTATGGAATGAATAAATCGATAGTTTTATATTGGTTAATATAACAAAGGTCAAGTAGTGAATTTCAATGTGACTAATTTACATAGTTCTCTCGACTTAAGAATACTGTTGATCTTTGATATGGAAGCTCTGCTTTGATTATAGTTAAATCATGGCTCGGCGTCCATCGAATAACCATAGTTGGGTCGAGAGGAAGCATCGGAAGCGATACACTATTCAAGAGAGGATTCATATCCTCGGTTATATGAGGTTAGTATCACGGCCAACTGAAGTCAACTCAAAGTCAAAGTCTTTGGCAAGAGCATTTTAGTTAATAATAATTGTTATTGTTGAACCAAAGACTTTGTGTTTGGACTATAAAGTTGAATGTGGATGATACTGAAATTTTGACCATTACCAAATTCCATAAATCCCAAGTGATATAGTTTGATGAAGAGAATGTGTGTAAATAATTGTCACTATTCGATACCGCTTACAAGAAGTAAAATTGAATTTTACCAAAAGATGTGTAAGCGATAAATTCGGCCAAAATGTTACACCACATACTAAGTGACGTGTGAACGTTAATATTCGAATAGTTCAATATTAATCGATGACTTAATTTACACCTATGAGTCGCAATACCGTAATGATGAATTCTTTGAAAAACCACATCATTTAATTAATTTATAAAATGTTCTAAATTGGTTAAATTAATTGATATTTGAGAAATGTTAATTATTATTTATTAGATGTTGGAAGTTTTATGTAGTTATTTTAATGCATTTATAAAAGTTATGTTTGCGCTCATTGAGATATAACATCGATATAATTTAAAGATAATCGCATGAAATGGTTTAAGAAAATTTTATGTCATTTGATGACATGATTTATGGAAATTTTATGTCATTTGATGAAATGATTTATGGAAATTGTATGTCATTTGATGACATACGCGTAAAGAAAGGATTGGAGAGAGATAAATAATCAACGGAATTAGTTAGGGTAGTTTTAATTAAAGAATGAGAAAAGTTCCATTCTTTTAAATAAAACATACTCTCTAATTCATTCTGTAGGTACAATTCATTTTTCTCCTATTATTTTAATAAGTAACTGCTACACATGTGGGTGTATTTGATACACTCATTCAATTAAATTTATATAATATTCAAACCCTTTTGAAATTTTATTCACCAAACCAAATAAAATATTGATTTTATATAAAAGAATATTTAGATAATATCTAAATGTAATTAGACTTAATAGGATCTAAAATAGCTAATTTTTTTGAAATTCACTCATTTCTTCCACTGCGGGCTGGCATAGTTTCAACAATGTACTAGTTCATAGGCACTTTAACTTCACGTGGTGTGAAATATTATTGAATTTGAAGAGAAGTTGGGGATCAGTACCGATCCATGCCTTGACATTGATCTGGGAATTCAATCTTATAATTAAAGTAGGTTGGTGTCATAAAATTTCTTGGCAAGTTTTATGAATTCGCATCTTGATCTTGTTCGACATTGAAGTTTGGTAATTATCGTTTTGAATTATCCCTTAGTTATTTTTCAGTTCGATTGTACTAACTCGTCCAGATGTGACTTGGTCACAGAGTTGGGTAACAATTACCCAGTTAGCTAATTAATAGTAGGACATTCAATAAAACAGTATGGTAGATAATGCCAAGTTAATCAGGACTGCCCTACTCGCTTTAGATGGCCAGTTAGCTTTCCAAGCAGACAGTTTACTATTAATTCTCATTAATGATTGCTTCCAATCTTCTTTTTTGGTTTTTTTTAACTTACTATTATACCCAAGTAGTTATGCAATTTGATGGGCACTAAGAACTAGGGGCGAAATTTTATGGAAGTCGATTTTCAGACTCAATAAGAGCTCAAAATTATATAACATAGGTTTAAGAATAGCTATATGACAAGGGAGATGGGAGCAGAATAAGAGGGTGACATCTGCATATTGCGGGATAATTACCCCAACTCCAGCAATTTTACTTCCTATTCTAGGTAGAATATTGTTTCTTAATGCAAGGGAGGAAACACTATGTAAATCATTAGCTACGGGTTGAACAGAAGGGGCAACAAGGGTCACTCTGTCAAAGACCTCTCTTCGACCGAATTTTGTTTCCGTTGATGTCATTCACTAGAATAAAAGATCCATTAGTCTTGTAGACCAAGCTAATCCAAGAGATCCAATTGTTTGTGAATCCTTTGGCTTTACGAACATCGAGAAAGAAACTCAGTCGATCGAGTCAAAGGCTTTGGCAAGGTCTAATTTTAAAATAACACATGGAAGTTTTTCTTTTTCGCAGTAATTGATAAATCTTAGGCCGTAGCGATCTTGTCTGTAATGTATTTGCCTTGAATGAAAGTTATTTGTGCTTTATCAACTAAGTTACCCATTTTATGTTTTACTCTGTTTGTAAGAACTTTATCAGTAATTTTAACCGAATAGTTAATCAAAGAAATTTGCCAAAAATTGAATGGTTCTTTAGAATTATCCTTTTTAGGGATTTAAATAATGTCTGCTTGATTAAATCTACCTAATTTGGAATTCATCAAAAAGTTTCATAATGTTTCGTGTAATAAGATACTAGAATTTTTGGTAGAAAAACATTAGAAAACTTGGGCCTATAGCTTTGTCGCTAGCTAGACCCTTGATTACTAACCGGACCTCCTCCTCAATGAATGGGGAGTCTAGCGCAATTAGGGAATTGTCCAAGTTAGGATAAAGATCCTGCCAGTTTGCTCGAATTCTATGTCTACTTCCATTGCCATAAATCTCCATATAATGATTGGTTAAATTTTTGTTTAAATCACCCTGTTCTTTATATTCAATTTCATTAACTTTGATTAATTTTATATTATTCTAACAGCTTCTTCAATTAGCAATACGATGGAAGAATTTGGTGTTTTTATCTCCTTCTTTAAGCTATTTGAGGGGGATCGTTGTCTTATATAACTTCTTCTTGGTTCATTAATCTATTTTGATCTGTCTATAAGGAGGATTGTGTGGACCTCTCGTCTCTAGTTAAGTTCCTCTGTTTGCTTAACTTATCCAAGTCTAGAATTTCGTTAAGAGTATTTTTCCTATTGACGTTTGTATTTACAAAGACATTTATGTTCCAGTTTTTTAAATAAGATCTAAGTTCTCTCAACTTGAAAACAAAACTTTTCGCAGCATTGTTGTAATTCAAAGAATTCCATTTTGTAATTATAAGGTTTTCAAAGTTCGCTTCTCTAAGCCATATTTTTCAAATTTAAATGGTATGTGGGCTAGAATTTGGTCATTAGTGCTAATGATGATGGGACAATAGTCAGAAAGGAGCTAGACCACCTGCCTTGGATAGAGGAAAGAAGTCTTTCTAGTCCTCGCTTATGAAGAACCTATCAACTAAAGCTATCAAAGAGGTCTCCCTAGAATTAGACCAAGTGTATTCCTTCCTAGTGGTATTTTAATATAACTATTTTGGTAACGAAATAGTTAAATTCTTCAATGTCAATGAAATTTCCCTCTTTAAGTGTTGGCTCTCCAATGTATGTGGTCACATTGTATTCTCCTCTAATGAGCTAAGGTTCATGTGAGAGATTAAATTTATACATTCGGCCCAAAGAAGTTGTCTTTGGGTTCTATTATTAGGTGCACAAAAATTGGTGATGTTAACAAGTTGGTTATTTTGAAAGTCTTGCAGAATTATGTGAAGTGAGTGATAATTTGTTATCGTTTGTGTAAATTTAAGTTTATCCTTCCGCCACATCGACATATCACCCGGAACTGCCATAGGCCGGGGCAAACCCCTATTTAGAAAGTAGATTACCTCTAATTGATATACAAAATTTGCAGTTGGTGGTTCAGTTTTAGATTCTTGAATTAGCATTATATGGATCCTACCATCTATCAATTTTTTTTAATTTTAGATCTTTTCTCAATCGAGCCTAAGCCCCTCATGTCCCAACTTAAAACTTTCATCTACATTTGTTGTTAGCCCTATCTATTTCTAAGTTATTGATATACTCAACATCACTGTTTAATTGGTTATAAATGATGCCGACGTTCTTAGCTATATGATATGCCTGGCTGGGACTAAGCGAGTTTAATACAAGTGTAAAAGTACTTCCTAAAAGAATGTATTCACCTGATACTACCAAGTCTGAAGCTGGATCTGGGCGGAGGTGCCTCGCACTTCTATGTACAAATTCAGTAGATCTGCTTCTACCTTTGTAATTTCACCTAGTGCTAGAAGATCTTTGGAAATACAAGGTTGGCATATAATCACAAGGATGATTAAGACTGCGCTCAATCAATAAGGTGGTAACTGGAACATGAGAAATACACGATTCTTGAGCATACAAATCAGCTTGAAAGAAAGAGGCTTGAAAGGTGGCAACTGTTATATTTTCAACCATGATTGTGAATCATTGTAAATATGTTTTACACAACTTTACTTTAACAAAAATAAAAATATATTTATTTCATACAATAAACATTATGCATAAATATTTTACAATTAATGAAAAACATTATATGTAAAATTTTGCCAATATTTTTTACATGTTGTGTCTTATGTTTCAACAATATATATAAAGTATCTAGTAATATTTTTTATTAAAATGTTATTAAATACCCAACCACAATTGTGCATAAACATTGTATATATACATATATATGCATACACATACACACATGAAAAAATTGATTAATTTATTAAATTCAATGAGAAGCACGTACATGATACATAGGACAATATATTGGAATAACTAATGATTTACTAATAGAAAAAGGATTACATAAGTCATAAAAAAGTATTTTGTGGTTTAGAAAACATACATTACAAACGAGTACCTATATATAAATAAGAATAAACATGCAACTACTTCGAACAAAAATATGATGGCAGTAAAAGCCTTCTTCCTAGAAGCAACTTTATTACTGCATTATGTGCAACATAAAAATTTAGTTAAATGCTAATTAGTGCAAAGTACCGTGATAATAAAAAAACAAGGAGATAAAAAAGGGAAAAATTAAGGTGGCTATTGAGAATATCTAACAGTACGTTAACTTGACATGTTCTACTAGCTTGGTCGTAGATAACATTTCTAATAAGTTTGGCAAAATATATCACTATGTGAAAAATAGTTTCCATGTTTGAATTTTGCTTCATATAAAATTTTCTTTAAAAATTTATAATATTGACTATCAATTTAGTATTTTGTGGGTTGCACTCACTTAGCATTGTTATATCGAAAACCACATTATATTGTTTGTACTTTATAATTGTATATAATAATCTTTGTGATTGGAATTTTCTGTTCTTACTATAACTATATAATTCTCTTATCAATTACGATATGAAGAACACAACTTCCCCTTGTTAGAATCAAAGTACCGACTCTCTATTCATTGAAAATTGTAACGTTTATTATAGTTCTTATCTTCCTACATAAAGAATTAGTGTCATCCCTTGCCCAAAGCAATTGAAGCAGCTGCTTTGGGCCTCCAAATTTCTACGGCACAAAATTTGCCGCTGCATCATAGATATAACTAAATACGTAAAGAAAAAACGATGCTATATAAAAGAAATCTCAAAGCATAGACAAAAGCGCTGAAGTAAAAGATGCCAGAGGTAAAGGCAAGCAATCTCCAATGACTAATCCCCTTCTCAATACCTTGATTTCTGTTTGATCTCTTAATTTCCTTCAATTTTCTTTTGCTTGAATAATGGATCAAAGTTTAAAGGTTTTATCATTGTTTTGGTTAAGTTGATAATTGATTTTGTGCTATGAATCTCTTAAAATTAGTATTGATGGAATGCAAAACAACATTGTTTGGTTAGAAATTTAATGATTAACATTTTTTTCAAATTAATTTAAGAAAATAGTTTTTGCTTCAAATTATTTTATGTATTTTTTTTGATAAATTATATTTTATAGTATTTTTTGTAGATACTTAGTTCATTTCAATTATTTCAATTATTAATTTTTGAACCGGTAACGATTATGACAAACTGATTTTGTTCTTTATAGATTATTTTCATTTTGGATTCATTTTTATTGTAATTTTTAGATAATTTTGTTGTTTATGGATTAAAAAATTACTTTTGCCAGTTGGTTAACAAAATTTTAATATATACTAGTGTTAGTTATGTAAATGATTATTTGTGATATTATATTTAGTGTCTTTTGAAGTATATGTAATTAAAAAATAGACACTATCTTAGTTTTATGTTTATTATTATTAATATGGTATATTTTCTTGTCCCTATATAACAAAACTCCGAAGATTGTCCCTATATAACAAAATTGATAGTTCTTGTTAACTATTATTATTTTAGTTTTGTGAAATTAAATATGTAGCGCAAGGTTAACCAATAAATCATAATACATGTCTTTGCAAGCTATATATTAAATGACTCTACTACACTATCTTATGATATATAGTTGCATTCACTATATTAGATTGGTCATTTATGTGCATGATATAATATATAATATTATTCATGGATGTTATTACTACTGTTTTTATGTCTAAATTTTTTTAGCATACATCAGCTTCTTGATAAGTTTTATACATCGACTTCCTACTAAGTTTTAGCATCTAGTTTAAAGGCTGTAAAATGATAGAAACTGAATAAGTATACTAAGAATTGCAAAGTTACTCGAATCTTTTTCAAATTTTAACCAGCACGTTATAAAAATTTGCATCTTGTGAAGCATGGAATAATTTTCTCAATAGCTAAAGTAAGTTTATCTCCTTAATAAGTTTATTAATGTGTAAAATGTTCCTATCAAAGAGTTTGTCGCAGGGATATGAATTCACACAAGTGTAAGAACTTTGAAGTGTAGTTGTATGTTTCTTACGACTAACTTTACCATTGCATATACATTCTTATGAAAGTTGTTTATCACCTGTCAATGCATGCATACATGATGCTATGGTGTGTTTTCAACTATTAATCATGCATATACATGTCTTTTTTGCAATCTAAATATAATATATATAAATCAATAAGCATCTATTTCATCCACCCACTAGTCATGAAATATGTATACACACTTCCAAGATAACTACATTTTTAGGCCAACAGGGTTGGCTCGGTTGGACGATATTTTAGACCATGAGATTAAAGGTCATGAGTTCAATACCTAAGATCGGCACATGTTGGCATTAATGAACCATATTAAAAAAAATTACAATTTTACAACGAAAGTATAACGACTAAACTTTATATTTAATTTAAATCATTTTATAACTTGATATGTTATTTTTAAATGAATTCATTTAAAGCTAATTCTCACGTATATGGTTTAATGCAGCCAAATTAATTCTAAGTACAACAATTTTTGGAAAAAAGAGACAGTCTCTTTTGTATGGAACCTCTCGATAAAATTCAAACACAAAATATATGTATGCACAATCAAAACACGATTGGCTTCACAATAAATATCAATATATAATACCCCATGGGTATAGTACCATATATATTCGATATAAGCTTAAAAAAGGTACCTTCGTTGCAATTTCAGCGACCTTACTAAATTTTATTTCAAATGCAAGCGACTAGCGTCATAGCAAAAGTTTTCATGCATCTATACTTTCTTTAAACATGGGTATAAGTTCGTAAATAAAAGCACAACGGTATAGTTCTTACAATAAATTATGTTCTGGTTGGTTTTAATATGCCGAAATTACAATATCTCATATGTATTCGTACAGAATTTTGATCATTGATTCAATATTTGTCTTACTTTTGTACTATTGTGTGTAGATATGATTTGGAAAACATCTCCATTGTGTTAATTATAAAATTTATGGTCGTAGATATACTTATTATGTAATTGGATAGAAGAAAAATAGTTTTATGGGAATTAAAAATAGATTAGTGGTTATAAAAACATAAAATAGAGAGGTCTCCAACTTATATTGTATCCAGTTTTCTAACTGCCTGGCACCGAGATACTATAAGCCTACAAACATGAAATAAGGAATGCATTAGTATACTCAATAATTATTATTATTGCTACACATGGGAAATAAAAAACTTAGCAATAAAAGATCATACGGTCAAACTCTAACTTGTAATTTTTATTATTAGTTGCCTTTTATGAAATGATAAAAGAGCGCCATAAGAATAAGTCCACTAAAAGATACAAATGCAAAAAAATAAAAATCAAAGTTCTTCTTTATAATCATATCTTTCCAAAAAGCACAAATTCTTTTTTTTGGGAAAAATGTGTGATCCTTTAGAAATAAGGAAGAGCACAAATGCAACTATATATATAACACAAAGCAAGGCATTGCTAACATGACTGACAGGTAGCTAATCTAAGTACTGGTATCAGAGGATAAAAACTCAGGTACCCCTATAATGAGCTCCGGTAAGGCTACCACCCAATACACCCCAATATCGAGCTCGGGCATGGTCACCACCCAATATTAAGGTGTTAGGAGTACCTGAAAAACTAAAGTATAACATAAAGCCAATTATACGGGAAGCCGGCACCATCTAATAAGGAAGCTCCATGCTACTGACTCGGAAGAAATGAGGATGTGACTAAGCTGAGGTGGAACTGCTAATGATCCTAAAAGGAAAACTCTGCTCTAAAGACTCGGCAAAAATGGAAGTCGAGTCTAGCCGAAGAGTGAACCCCCCCTAAAAATATGCCGCCATAATGAAGCTGAATATGTACTGAGAAGTGTCCCTCGTTGCAATCTGCAATCATGCAATCAACAATCCTGTGTACCTGCAAGGACAAACTAACACCCTATCTAGCCCAGACCTGTATCTGAAGAATGACTAAGAAAATAGTTAGAATGATACGCACATATGTATATAAATGAAATTTATATACATACATACATATACACATATACATACATATACATATACATACATACATATATATGTATGTATGTATAAATGAGATAGGAGTAAAAATACAAAAGTACGGCTAACAGGACAAAATAAAGTATAGAGGAAAAATAAAAGAACTGATTAAGAAATGCCAATAGGATCCATAATCTAAAGAACTAAAAGATCTATAAACTAATATTGACAATGACTAATACAGTAACTGAAACTAATATAAAATTATCTTTATGGACCTTTGATCAAAGATAAATTATGATACACAGTGAAATCATTATTTAAGTTTGAAAAAATATTAATACTATAACTATTAATGTTAAAAATATTATTATTATGCTTAAATAGATTAATATTATTATTAACATTATTAAGATAATCTTTAAATAGGTTAATTTTTGCTAATTTATATTTGGGATTAGAGATCCAATTAAAACAAAACGAATAAATTATAAAAATTAATTTATTAAAGTGACTATTATTATTATTAAAAATTATCTGATTTCTTTCAAACCAAATATACCAATAAGTACTAATGAATAAAGTGTCAAGTAAGAATCTAATATCCTTTTTGAACCTAAATCTAAAAGTACTCCAATAGAATTCACAATCTGAAATTTTAGTTATTATATTAAAGTTAAACATTTTTAAGGGCATTATTTAGAATGAAATAAGTATCCATGCAATTGTAGTATATATGTTTAATATCTTCAAAATGCAGATTACAAAAATAACATTTATTATCATTTTTTATATTTTTTTGTCTTTAAAAATTCTACAATGTTAAGTTTTCCATGCATAATTAACCACATGTGAATTTTAGATTTAGGAGGAGCATTAGATTTTCAAATAAATTAAAAAGAGTTATTAGTTACACCCGAAAAGTTAATAAATCTATAAAAAGAATTAGAAGTATATCTCCTACTCTTATCCCATTCCCAACTAATATTATCATTATCATTATCAATACAGAAGGAACAAATTCATTGAAAACAGATATGGTGGTTAAAAGTTACGATCAAATCCATTCAATGTTTCAACCAAGAAAATTGGTCAGAGCTAGAATTCTACTCAAAATTGAGTTTTTACCTTACAAAACTTGAAATTTTCAGAAATTCCTTCATGCTAGAGTTATTCCCTTAAGATATACCATTTAAAATAAAGGAAATTCACCAACATATGATCATAGAGAAAAAAGTTATGGTTGTTTTAGTATAGCCATTTCAAAATTCTCCAAATCAACTTTTCCGTTAGGCAAAAAACACCCTGCACCAAAGTTTTCTACTTTCAAATCCACTTTCTAAAAATTAGAAATTACAAACATCTAACATTTTAGTAAAAGGTTATGTATAGAATACAAAGCGAACCATCTCATTCTTCAATTCAAAACACTTCATTTTATATAAATATCATTTTAAATAAAGTTCTCCAAAATACCCACTTTATTGTAAATAAATTTCCAAAACAACCCCAATATATACCTTTGAAAAATTCTTTTTATCCCATGGTATCAAATTCACAAAATTACTTTCTAGCTTTATAAAAACATTTTAAAATCTCAGTCCCCCTTAATATATATACACAATTATTTTTCCTTGAAAATTTTCCCTTCATAAAATATATGTTGTTCACACAAACGACTTTTCAAAAATATATATTTTACTCAAGATATTTGAATTATATATGTTATCCTCATATTTTTCGACTATCGAATATGCTTGAGAAGTTAGCAAAAGAAAACGAAGCAATTAAGTCCATGGGAAGATATGAGAACATTCCGAAAGGCAGGTATCGAGCCTATAAGTGCACAATGATATGATGAACCAATAAATCTATGATGTTATTGTATGAATATGCGCTTATATGTTTTTGTTTGATGATAATAAACATATATATTCATTTAAATGTATTTGTTAATGTACTATTTTATTTTTCATAGATTAAATAAATATTTGTTGAATAAAATAAATTACACAGAATTTGAATTCAAACAGAACAAGTTACACAGAATTTGAATTCAAACAGAAATTTTATTCAAACAAATATTTATTACAATCTTGAGTAGTACAAATTCAAGCTCTCACTATACATATACATTTATGAATACATCACAATTCAATTTACATTGATAACCTCACTACATATCACTCACACTCGTATTTTGTCTTCAACTGCATTCCAGTTTGAATCCAGCGTCTGAGCAATCTGCAAAAATATTCACTAACGCAGTAAAATTGAAAAAGAAATATTTTTGCAATATAAAATGAAATATGATTTTTGAAAATATTATTTGTCTCAGTTATTTGGGTTGTTCGTCATCATTCACATTTGAATTCATCACACACGAACAGTGTGACATGCACAGTGTATCACTGTACATGCCACAAGGCCGTGCACATCGATATACACTTGATAATGCTACAGGGACAGGTGAGCACAGGTCAAACCCAAATGAAAAGCCGGGTTCAACTCACGTGCAATATATTTAAAATCACGACACGAGCACACGGTCAAACCCGAGTTTCTAAAACTGGGTTCAACACAAGGCTACATGAAGAATGCAAAGCTTTGACAAATCAAAAATGCATCAAAGCACAAATACATGGAACAAATCAACACAGTCAAGTCCAAATGCATCAGTGAAGAAACTGTAGTGGACATGTTCAGTTACAACTACACAGGCCAAACAAAGACACAGTGCAGAACAAGATTGCCACCAACAACAACATGAATACTGCACCAACCAGAATGGTTGCAGTGATACAAGGCATAGCAACTGCATAGCAACCACACAAATGCAAACTCAAATAAGTATGTGCAACGGTGAAACAATGCATGGTGAAATTGGATCAACATGGTCAGACACACCTCAAATGAACACTACAGACTCAAGAAAAGTTCAAGAAAGATCAACAACATCAAGTGAAACAATACAGCAATGAACTCGAGGCCGAGACTTAAAGGCATCAGAACTTCAACCAACAATGAACAAGTGATGCCCATGGCAATCAAAAATACTTGAAGACTACAGCATCAAGTAGAGACCAAGCAATGAACAATATAATGCACAAGTGAAACAACAATATGAATGCTATGTTCAAACATGAAACAAGACTAAAACCAGACAGCTACAACAAGCAGTTGCAACATGGTGAGCAACACAAGGGCAATGCACAAATACAAGATGACCAAGTGCATGAAGACTGAATGAAGTACACAAATGTAACAACAACAAGTTCAAGTAAATCAAGGCAATGCACCAATGCAAGTAACTCATGCAACATGACCAACAGATCACACAATGTAGCTGAGAACAATGGAACACAATTCAGATGATATGTCAAAGACCACAAGCAATCAGATCAAATGCAGAGAGATGAATCAACAGCTCAAGTCAAGATGGAGCTACAGGAATGCACCAGTCCAGGCTACAACATGAACAATGACCAGAACAATGACCAGAACATGACCAAGTTCATATGCACTATGCAGACCAGACCAGACCAAACAAAGAACCAGAAGTACAAGTGGAGTTTAAATGGATGAGCAAGTGCAACAGAGAATAGCAACATGCAAACAACTCTATGCATAGTGATACATGATCAGTACACAAACAACAAGCTTCAAATTCAAGAACCAAGCATACAACAAGATGAACCAGATAGGTCAAGCAGCAAGGCAGACCATAAAGAAATGCCACCAAAATCATATGTACAGAGAATGTACAGTCGAAAGCTACAGTGGATGAACGAAGTTCAAAAGTGCAGGGATGACCAAGTAAGAAATTCAAGTGTGTGTAAATTTGAAAAAGTCAAATGAATTCAACACCGTGGTGACCACGTAACAAAATCAAAGCCGTGCGCGTCAAGGCAGAAATCAGGAAAGTCGTGCGCATCAGGAAATTAAAATTAGGAAAGTGTGAATTGATATGAATAAATTCAAGTGTGTTCGAATTCATATAAATACGAAACCCCAATCATCATCATAGGCATCGAGTAAAAAAAAAGCAAGCAATTTAACCAGCATCGAAAGGAAAATTACATACCGCAACAACGAACTCGATCAACAGAGGAGAAACGCAAATCAATCATAAGCGAAGCTGTGAGCAAGAGCAACACAAATCGGAATTGACCATCAGAAAACCCTAATTTCAGAAAGACGATCGGCCGCAATCTTTCCATAGCAAAAAGAACCGAAGCCCTAATTCGACAAAGAGGAACGACCAAGACAAAAGAAGGATCGGGTTAAAGAATAAAAGGGCTGACCTAGTGTTATAAAAGGGGTCTTTATTACAAAGGGGATTTTTTTTATTAAAAAGGGGTTTTTTATTTGGGGTTATTTTAAAAGGGTTTTTTGTTTTTAGTTTTATTTGAGCAAAAATTATGGAGTCAAGTTTGTATTTTAATTTTTGCTCCTGCTTTCAATTTTGAGGTCTGTTTTTTCTTTTCGAGTCAAAGTATTGGTAAATCACCACCTAGTTGTAGTAGTGTCAGATTGTCTATTTAGAATTAGTTCAGTGAGCAGGGTGTGCGAGTTTGCAAAACTCTATAGGCGGGAGCAGAGTTTACGAGTTTGCAAAGCTCTATAGGCGGAGCAGGGGGTGCGAGTCTAGTAGAGTGTTTGTGAGCGGGAGCAAGGGTTTGCGAGTCTGTTAGAGTGTTTGTAAGCGGGATACTGTTTAATTCTAATAGAAATCTGGGAATGCAGCAGTAGGCAGGGGTTGACGAAGCTGGGTAAATTTTGTGTGTGATTTATTTTTCAGCATATTAATTTCTGCAGTTTATTTCTGTGTTTATATCAAGAAAATTTGCTATAACCCTATTCACCCCCCCTCTAGGGTTAATCTAGATCCTACAAGTGGTATCAGAGCACGGTATTTTTCTTTAACCCTAGAGTCATGAATTCATCAAATAATGCTTTTTCTGAGGGGCAATCTATTGTTAGGCCACCCATGTTTAATGGGAGTGATTATGCTTATTGGAAGGTTAGGATGGGCATTTATCTTAGTTCTGTTGATTATGATGTTTGGGATATTATTGAAACTGGCTATAAATCTCCCACTATAACTGTTGGTGATACTGAGATTCCTAAACCTAGGGATAGGTGGGATGCTAATGATAAGAAATTAAAAACCACAAATTCTAAAGCCATGAATGCTTTGATCTGTGCTCTTGATAAGAATGAATTTAATAGAATTTCTCATTGTAAAACAGCACAGGAAATCTGGCATACCTTGGAGGTGACACATGAAGAAACTTCTCAAGTCAAGGAGTCTCGTCTAGCCCTATTCAGCAATGAATACGAGAACTTTGTGATGGACAAAGGCGAGAGCATAAAGGACATGTTTGGACGTTTTCAACTTTGGTGTACAACGCTAGAGCGCTTGGGAAGGTATTCACTAAGGTAGAGCTTGTGAGGAAGGTGCTATGAGTCTTACCGATAAACTTTGAGGCAAAAGTCACGACAATCCAAGAATCGAAAGATTTGAGTAAACTAAGCATGGAGGAGTTGATTGGCAACTTGATGACATATGAGCTTGAGCTAAAAGCAAAAGAGGAACGCAACAACTCCGAACCAAAGAAGAAGACGATTGCCTTAAAGAGCAAAGAAGAGAGCGATGAAGAAGAAGAAGATCCGATTGAAGAGCTTGCAATGGCTGTCAATAATCTTAGAAAATGGTCAAAATTCAAGCCACGCAAGAAGAAAACATCTGGTAATAGGTCAAGAGAGTCTAACAATTCCGATAATGAATTGACGTGCTATAACTGCAACAAGTCTGGCCACTTCAAACAAGAATGCCCACTTCTCAAAAACAATCGAGGAAAGAAAAAGACGAAGAAGGTCTTTGTAGCGACTTGGGATGATGAAGAAGGAGTGGAAGTTTCGAATAGTAGCTCAGAGGAGGCTAACTTGTGTCTTGTGGCAAAATCGGATTCAGAAGCAAGCTCAGAGGAATCTAGTGAGGCAGGTGACTATTCTTATAAAGATCTTGTTTTTATGTGTCTTGATCTTACTAAAGTAGTTGATGCTCTTGAATCTAAAATTGAAAAACTGAAATCTGATAGGAGAGATCTTGCTCGTGAAAATTTTAGGTTAGAAACTGAGCTTGAAAATATTCAAAACCTAGAATGTAAAAAATGTAAAATTTTAGATTCAGAATTGACAAGACTTAAGAATAGCTTTGAGAATCTTGAAAAAGAAAACTTGAGTCTTAAGGAAATCATTGACACTAGGAAAAAGGATTTTATAAATAGATGCACCTCACTTGTCACTGAAAACACAAATCTAAAAACCAAGTTCAAAATCTTGAGAAATCTCTGAATAACTTTTCAAGAGGAGAAAAATCATTCAACATGCTATTGGGAAATCAAATTTTTGCTAACAATAGAAAAGGACTAGGCTTTGGAAAAACACAAGTTGAGGATAATGCAAAAGGTAAGAGTGTCTTTGGTAGATGTGAAATAATTGGACATCGTGTTGAAAATTGTAGTCATAGGAACAAGAACACAAAATTTATACAAGTTTGGGTTCCTAAGAATTCTACAAACAAATTTCATGTCTATTGGAACAAGAATGAAATGACAAAACAAGTTTGGGTTCCAAAGGGTGTGTTTATTCACAATGCTTCAGCCACTAACAATCATGGACCTATAAAAACAAATAGGTCACAAAAAATTTTCATCGTGTAGGTATGGTGGCGGGCTAAGGAACAACAACAGTGTTCGCTGGATTTTGGCTGTTCCAGAAACACAACGGGCAACAAAGCAAAGTTCCTTAGCCTAGTACAAAGGTGACAGAATCACAATGGGCAACCACGAAAAATTATCGTAAAGGTAAAACAGGTGAAGGTATATTAAATGTGATAATCTGCACCATATTCTGAATTAAATCAGCCCAAATTGTGATAATGATGTGATGATGATTTTGATTCTGACTTGTTCGACATAGTTGACTAATTATATTGATGCCAAAAACACCATTCTTAGAATTACTTCATACATACTTGTTTGGATTAAACATAGTGTTTTGTTGGATGATAATAACGGCTAACTCTATATTCACGGTTTTTCTGATTATTTACACGACTTCAATTCAAATTCAAAGAATGTCATTTAAATTGTTGCTAAAATTGAGTTTGAAATTTTTAATGCACACTTCATGGTCTGGTTTATCAATTTTAGTTAGTGATATTTTGGAGTGAAAGAGAAACTCAGAAGCAGATTACACTGATAATCTAATTGATAGAAAAATTACTAGTTGAACGTGATTTTTGAGACATTTAGTAACTGCATAGTTTTTTTTCTTTCATATAACCCCTTCGAGAAAATCAATTTTTGACCATATTTTCAGATTAGTCATTTTTATTTGATTTTAAATGACAAATTTTGACTAATCTAACTCCCTAATAATTATCGAAAAGATAAATAGTGATTGGAAAAAGTGATGAGTGTTGATATTTTTCATACATTACTCAAGAGAGTATATTTTAGAAAAATTTCTTTAGAAATTCAAACAAGAGTTATAAAACTTTTTGTTGGGTAAAGATTCCATGAACATTTCTATATCTATCATATTTCTATCGACCATTGTTTAGCAAAGCTTAAATATAGTTTGTCGATATGTGCTACTATAATCAGGAATCATTTGTTTTTCATTTCATATTTTTTCTTGTAAAAACAAATAAATATCCAAAGTATTCACTCTCATTTAAAAGTCCTCACGGTTATGCATGGGTGAACTACTTGGATTTTTGATTATGTGCTTCCATGCTCATTTAAAAGTCCTTACGGTTATGCATGTATGGAACGCATATCAAAATTAATTGATTAAATAGACAAGTTGATTCTAATCCCATTTAAAAGTCCTCACGGTCATGCGTGATTAGAAGATACTTAAATTCATTTTTAAAATTAAATTGGAATACTACTAATCTCATTTAAAAGTCCTAACGGTTATGCATGATTAGTAGATATTCAAATTCCTGATATAAATGTACCACAAGTTGACACAATTGTAAGATTTTATATGAGAACATCATTTCCATCTTTCTAAAAGTGGAATATGCGCCTAACAAGGGTAGTTATGATTTTTGTTTGATTTTTATTGAAGTTAAATATTTAAATTCAATTTTAGTTTAATGTTGGATTGATATTGATCACTTTATCTCTATTTTCTTTAACACTATTATTCTTTTGCTGATAACAAAAGGGGGAGAGAAAAGTTAAGATTTTGTCAAATAGAATCAAGCAAAGGTCAAATAAATTTTCCATTTGCATCTAGGCTCATTTATATATTTCTATTTGTATGCATATATGTAGGGGGAGCATCATGTAGAGAGGAAGCATTTAAATAGGAGGAGCAATTAGAGTATATCATTGATCAAATACATTTAACACGGTCAAAATCTTAAATATATGTTTGTTATCATCAAAAGGGGGAGATTGTATGAATATGCGCTTATATGTTTTTGTTTGATGATAATAAACATATATATTCATTTAAATGTATTTGTTAATGTACTATTTTATTTTTCATAGATTAAATAAATATTTGTTGAATAAAATAAATTACACAGAATTTGAATTCAAACAGAACAAGTTACACAGAATTTGAATTCAAACAGAAATTTTATTCAAACAAATATTTATTACAATCTTGAGTAGTACAAATTCAAGCTCTCACTATACATATACATTTATGAATACATCACAATTCAATTTACATTGATAACCTCACTACATATCACTCACGCTCGTATTTTTTCTTCAACTGCATTCCAGTTTGAATCCAGCGTCTGAGCAATCTGCAAAAATATTCACTAACGCAGTAAAATTGAAAAAGAAATATTTTTGCAATATAAAATGAAATATGATTTTTGAAAATATTATTTGTCTCAGTTATTTGGGTTGTTCGTCATCATTCACATTTGAATTCATCACACACGAACAGTGTGACATGCACAGTGTATCACTGTACATGCCACAAGGCCGTGCACATCGATATACACTTGATAATGCTATAGGGACAGGTGAGCACAGGTCAAACCCAAATGAAAAGCCGGGTTCAACTCACGTGCAATATATTTAAAATCACGACATGAGCACAAGGTCAAACCCGAGTTTCTAAAACTGGGTTCAACACAAGGCTACATGAAGAATGCAAAGCTTTGACAAATCAAAAATGCATCAAAGCACAAATACATGGAACAAATCAACACAGTCAAGTCCAAATGCATCAGTGAAGAAACTGTAGTGGACATGTTCAGTTACAACTACACAGGCCAAACAAAGACACAGTGCAGAACAAGATTGCCACCAACAACAACATGAATACTGCACCAACCAGAATGGTTGCAGTGATACAAGGCATAGCAACTGCATAGAAACTACACCAATGCAAACTCAAATAAGTATGTGCAACTGTGAAACAATGCATGGTGAAATTGGATCAACATGGTCAGACACACCTTAAATGAACACTACAGACTCAAGAAAAGTTCAAGACAGATCAACAACATCAAGTGGAACAATACAGCAATGAACTCGAGGCCGAGACTTAAAGGCATCAGAACTTCAACCAACAATGAACAAGTGATGCCCATGACAATCAAAAATACTTGAAGACTACAACATCAAGTAGAGACCAAGCAATGAACGACATAATGCACAAGTGAAACAACAATATGAACGCTATGTTCAAACATGAAACAAGACTAAAACCAGACAACTACAACAAGCAGTTGCAACATGGTGAGCAACACAAGGGCAATGCACAAATACAAGATGACCAAGTGCATGAAGACTGAATGAAGTACACAAATGTAACAACAACAAGTTCAAGTAAATCAAGGCAATGCACCAATGCAAGTAACTCATGCAACATGACCAACAGATCACACAATGTAGCTGAGAACAATGGAACACAATTCAGATGACATGTCAAAGACCACAAGCAATCAGACCAAATGCAGAGAGATGAATCAACAGCCCAAGTCAAAATGGAGCTACAGGAATGCACCAGTCCAGGCTACAACATGAACAATGACCAGAACAAGCAATGACCAGAACAATGACCAGAACATGACCAAGTTCATATGCACTATGCAGACCAGACCAGACCAAACAAAGAACCAGAAGTACAAGTGAAGTTTAAATGGATGAGCAAGTGCAACAGAGAATAGCAACATGCAAAAAACTCTATGCACAGTGATACATGATCAGTACACAAACAACAAGCTGCAAATTCATGAACCAAGCATACAACAAGATGAACCAGACAGGTCAAGCAGCAAAGTAGACCACAAAGAAATGCCACCAAAATCATATGTACAGAGAATGTACAGTCCAAAGCTAAGTGGATGAACGAAGTTCAAAAGTTCAGGGATGACCAAGTAAGAATTTTAAGTGTGTGTAAATTTGAAAAAGTCAAATGAATTCAACACCGTGGTGACCACGTAACAAAATCAAAGCCGTGCGCGTCAAGGCAGAAATCAGGAAAGCCGTGCGCATCAAGAAATTAAAATTAGGAAAGTGTGAATTGATACGAATAAATTCAAGTGTATTCGAATTCATATAAATACCAAACCCCAATCATCATCATAGGCATCGAGGAAAAAAAAGCAAGCAATTTAACTAGCATCGAAAGGAAAATTACATACCGCAACAACGAACTTGATCAACAGAGGAGCAACGCAAATCAATCATAAGGGAAGCTGTGAGAAAGAGCAACGCAAATCGGAATTGACCATCAGAAAACCCTAATTTCAGAAAGAGGATCGGCCGCAATCTTTCCATAGCAAAAAGAACCGATGCCCTAATTCGACAAAGAGGAACGGCCAAGACAAAAGAAGGATCGGGTTAAAGAATAAAAGGGCCGGCCTAGTGTTATAAAAGGGGTCTTTATTACAAAGGGGATTTTGTTTTATTTAGAGTTTATTTTATTAGAAAGGGGTTTTTTATTTGGGGTTATTTTAAAAGGGTTTTTTGATTTTAGTTTTATTTGAGCAAAAATTATGGAGTCAAGTTTGTGTTTTAATTTTTGCTCCTGCTTTCGATTTTGAAGTCTATTTTTTCTTTTCGAGTCAAAGTATTGGTAAATCACCACCTAGGTTGTAGGTAGTGTCAGATTGTCTAGTTAGAATTAGTTTAGTAAGCAGGGTGTGCGAGTTTGCAAAACTCTATAGGCGGGAGCAGAGTTTGCGAGTTTACAAAGCTCTATAGTCGGAGCAGGGGGTGCGAGTCTAGTAGAGTGTTTGTGAGCGGGAGCAAGGGTTTGCAAGTCTGTTAGAGTGTTTGTAAGCAGGATACTGTTTAATTCTAATAGAAATCTGGGAATGCAGCAGTAGGCAGGGGTTGCCGAAGCTGGGTAAATTTTGTGTGTGATTTATTTTTCAGCATATTAATTTCTGCAGTTTATTTCTGTGTTTAAATCAAGAAAATTTGCTATAACCCTATTCACCCCCCTCTAGGGTTAATCTAGATCCTACAGTTATTTGGTTTTGAGTCAATAATGTAATGAGCCTTTAATAATGCTCCATCAACAAGGAGGCATCGACCATCTAATATGAAGGGATGCCGAACTTGAACACAATAAAATTGTCAAACCTTTATAGCTATAAAAAATGATGTCGAGCTTCTACATCAATAGGGATAACGAGCACCTCTAAACAACACATAAGGTGTTGTTGAGTGCCAAACAACAAGAAGGTGTCGAGTTTCTGAAAGGTAATAGAGATATCCAACCACTACAACATAGAATGCTGTAGTATAAAGTAAAGGAAGGATGCCACACCATTGAAAGATGTTGAGCATCTAGTTACAAGGGAAGGATATTGAGCCTCTATGGAAAACAAACCTTAGATGCGGTGATTGTTATCGAGCCTTTAAAATAGTAACTGCTGTAAAGAATATTTAAGCAGCATGTAATATCGAACTTATACAAGAATGATGAGCTTCGACACTTGCAACGACCCGGAATTTTGACGATATATTTTAATAAATATTTAATCTAATTTAAATTAAATATAAGCTTGTCAATGTTTAAATTGATGAGATCTTGGATATTTAACAGTTATATATGTTTGTAAAAGAAAATTTTGATTTGAAAATTTTAAATAGAATACTTCAAAACTATTAAAAAAAATCTGACATGTTCAATAAAATCAAATCAAAGACTTTATATTTTTGTTATTTGATAAAATACATATGAATGCAGTTTTAGTTTTTAAATGATAAAGTTAAATCATAAACATAAATATACACCATAATTATAAAATATAAACTGTACTAAGAACATAATTATAAAATATAAGTAGAAACTAGAAATATAAGTATACAAATAGAATGTTATAAATAAATGTAAACCAGTTATAATCATATTTGTGTTTTTGTACAATTTATAGGTATAAGAAAAACATATAGATATCTTTGTACAATCAATGCTATGAAATAAATATAAAGTTTATGTGCTGTGTATATGCATCAGGGAACAAAAGAGTTCACTTCAAAATAATAATAAACAAAAATCTGTAGCTTGTACAAAACAAATAGGAAAACTGAAACATTTATTACTTGTAAATGAAGCATAAACATTTGTTAGATATAAGCAAACAAGAAAACAAAGTTTGACTTCAATATCATGAAACAAAATCTGTGTCTTGCTAGATATGTTGGCCGAAATAAATTAAATATCTTTGTACAACACAATATAATTATCAGTATACATTAAATACATGCTATCATAATTAAAAGCATGAACATTAAATAGCCTAACTTCTTGCTTAACTAGTACATGTAGCCGAAATTCTTGTCATAATCTTTTTCTGCAGAATTTTTCTTAACCAATTACAAGAAAGAATGACAAACAAATATGAACTGCCTAGATACAACCTAATTAGTAGCTTCTATATCAATCTATCTATATATCATCAGTTTATATATACAAACCTGAAAGCATTGTCTTGCTTTGCAATATACCTTAATTTAAAAACAGAGAAACAAGTAAAAAAAGAAGAAAAAAGAAACGGAAGACAGAAAACTTAAGAAGGTTTCAGAGTATTTCTGCAGTGTCTTCTTCAACATTTCCTTGCTGTTCATATTGTTTGGTGAGTAAACTAATGTTTTTGTGAAATTTGGTTTTAAATATTTGACTCATGAATGAATTACTGTGTTGATATAATAATGCTCTGTTATGTTTGTAAATTCTGGATGAACTGTAGTTGAGTTCTTCAAGTTCTTTCTAAAATCTGAGGCAAAGGAAACAGAGAATATATCATATATATTTCTTTATAAAATCATTTCCTGTAATTAATACCTGAACTAAATAAATATTGTTTATGCTAAAGGTATAGGTACTGTAAACTTACATTTACAGTAAACATAAAATAAAGGCAAAAATTCGAATATCTCGAATCATAAACTTGAACTTATAATTTGAAACAACATATAAAACTATGATTTTTAAGACAAACTTCATAATTTTGAGTCAACTATGCACAGAGAAATTAGTCAGTGAACCAAAAATGTATTTTCATGAAATTCTGATGATTTACACAATTTTAGCTGTTGTAATTTAACATGAAGCTAAAACGGTGATGTGAGATCACTAGAAAAATGCTAAAATAATTTTCTAATGCAAAGGTTTTGGGTTTGAATTGAATATAGGGTTTACTGCTTACATTTTCAAGGCTCTGTAAAACTTTTGATCTCGGCATCATAGTGAGACCGAGTTGATCGCGATTTTGAGTGAGGGTAGAAGGGTATGTGGTTGAGCTATGGCCGGAGACCCATCGCTTCCAGTGGTCGTCGTTGTTTGGTCGAAGCGATTTTGTTTTCCTGAAGTTCGTATGTGTTCATGTTTAAGGTGAGATTTTGCCTTTCGGCTTGATCGTGGAAATGGGGGTTGGCTATTGGGTATGTGGGTGATTTAGGGTTTGTGGACGCCATCGCGAGTCACTGGAGGCGTCGTGGACCACCGTGCACGTGCACGGTGATGGAGCAGTGTCGGTTGAGTGGTTGTGAGTCGTCGCGTGCTTGAGATTTGTGGAGGTTGCTTCGATCGTGGCTTCGAGTCGTTTTCATGCGTGACTCCAGTAGTTATTTATAACTTAAAAAGGGAAAAAAATATATAAAATGAGAAGAAGGGGAGAAACAGGGAAGGAGAGAGGATGAATGGGTCCAGGGGAGAGGAAGACTCGGGGAGATTGAGTGGGAAACCCGGGGTTTTACTCGTGCATACCAAGTTTTGTCTCGGGTGTAGTTGAAGAGCTTAAGCGTAACAGGACTTGGTTACTAACTGTATGAGTTCAAGGTAAAAAAAATTAAGTATTGTTAAAAATGTTCTCAAACTTAAATGAATATTTTAATTAGTAGTCAATTAAAGATACATGATTAGATTTAATTAACGTTTAAACATTTTTAGTTAATAAGTGTTTAGTTTTAAAGTTAATAAGAAAAGATTTTTGACTCTTATTCAATTAATTTGTAATTAAGAAGTTTAAATTAGTTAATTAAGTTGATATATGAATTGGGGTAACAAACTAAGAAATTAATTACATTAAATATAAGATTATCTAATAATTAGGTTTGGAGTTAATATTATAATTGGTTTCAAAATTTAAGAGAAGACTTTTAAATGTTTCATTAAGTTGAACATTTAATTAGTTTAGAAAGAAATTAAAGAACAATAACTCTTAAATTATAATTAGTCATAAATTATAAATAATTGATAAATTTGTAATTGACTACTTAGGATAATTTATGAATGATTAATGATTAATTAATCGAGTAGTTTAATTAAGAATAAATAAAGGATTAAGGAAGTAATCAGCAGTTATTACATGGGTAATTAAATCGATTAATAGCTAAGATTATTAAATTTAATGGTTAATTAAGGTAAATAACCGAGTTAATAGATAATTAGGTAATTGATAGTTTGAAATAAAATAAGCATGTAGTTATGACTAAATGATTAATTAAGAAATCATTAATTAAACAATCCGGAGTGAAATAAGTAATTGATTGTTAACTAATGACTAATTAAATAGAGTTAAAAGATTAACTCTCAGGTAATTAATTCTAAATAGAATTAATTACAAATAAGACTTAAAAGTGATTGCTTATTGACTGTTGTGATTGAATATCTGTTTTGGATATTTATGTGATGATATTCTGTGATGTTCTGTGATATGTTATGTTATATCTATGATGCTTCTATATGTTTTATCTGTGATAAATGCTATGTTAATTCAATTGTTGAATTTAAATTATTTAAACTGTAAGTTAATTAGACAACTTGGCCCTTAAAATGGCGTTTGGATTCGATGAGACCGGGATCGGAAGAATCAAATTTGATTCTCCGAAAACCACATCGATCCAATTTAAACGTTAGGTCGTGAATCCTGAAAAGAAGATCGAGATGGTGTTTTCAGAAAGCAAGGGTTATCGTCGTTGACTCTGAGAGTGATTCCAAAATGAGTGTGACGAGATAATGCCTTCGGTTTCGTTCGAACCCGGAACGAACTTGTATGGATTGAATGCTTTCAGCACATCGTCAGGCGGACGATGAGCATTCTAAGAAATATGTTCTTTAAAGTTAATCGCAGCCTCAAGCCTCATCAACCGAGAATGGCTAAAACAGGGGAGATGCAGCAAGGTTAGGTGGGTCATGCCCAAGCAGGACAAGATATTTCCCCTGTCTAGATGTCCCTTATATATTTCGGCTTAGTGGGTGGTTGGTCGCGCCAACCACGGGGTTTATCTTGTTCGGGACTGTTCAGTAAGGAATGGTTCCGGCCTTGTGTTGCAGGGGATGAAGGGAGTAATCCTCGGTACGGTGATCTAGGCCCCGTACTGTGACGGGCGATACCCCAGTAGCCCTGCCATTGTTGGAAATCCATTTTCCCTACGAGACCCTACGGTTTTGATTTGTATTACCCACTTTTGCGGCTAGTAGCTGGAATTTAATGAATGTAACAATTTCGGCTATTTTCTATTTATTTGAAAACCCTAGACACTATTATAATATCACTGGATTTCCTATGAAATGTTTTAGTTAGCGTAAGGTAAAAACTTACCCGTATTTATTTGTGGGAAGTCTTACGCGATACCTTTATTTTCAAATGTTTTTCAAAGTTAAACAACCTTAAACCGTTTACTCATACCAGACCCATGTCTGACCCGGAGTTTATTTTTGTTTTTCATAAACTCTCGGGTACCCAAATTTTTACGGGTAGCCAAGGGATTCAGGTTAGCTTTGACGAATTCTGGAGGAGCAATGGAGCAGGAGGCTTCAGCGTTGTAGAGATATATATATATAGTTCCGCTGTGTTAGTATCTCTGAATCTTATCGTTTGAGTTGTATTGTATTGAGTTGTATTAACTAGACAGGAGTTTGTAACTGTCTAGTATGTTATGTATTATCTATATAACTCTGATTGATGTATTATATCATGTAAATAATTATGTGATTAATATAATTAATTCATTCCGCTGTGAGATTCTGATGTTGTTGTTCTTTCTTCTCTATCTTTTCTATTTTCTCATCCCTTTCTTTCTTTAAGATGACACGTCTTTCTGGTAGCAGAAAGGCGGGTCGTCACAGTTGGTATCAGAGCATAGGTTGGTGATAACCTTGGCTCTGGTAGTGATTACTCATAGAATAGAGTTGTAGAACTCTAAAATGAGTTTGAGTGTATTAATAGATATGAGCGCGTACTTGTTAGTGAATACAAAATTGTTTTTATATTGTGTTAATTTATCTGTTGAGTGTTTATGAATTCTGGTCGATGTGTGGGACGCCATTTCATCGATAGGGATTCCTAAACTCTTAGACAAGATAGACCGACACAGTATTGTTTTTAAAAGGTAGGGTAAATGAAATAATTTTACCCAAAAATTTAATTTTGATATAAAAGAAATATTTTTCTGAAATAACTATATATACTTGGATGTTTGATTGTTAATAGTACAATCGAATAAAATTTAAAATTTGAATGGTTTATAACAAAGTAAAATTGTCTAAGTATGTTTTAATTAAAAAGGAATATAATTAAAATTAGATTAAAATAGAATTTAAGTCCCGGAAATTTGAAGGGTGTTTAAATGAATTTAAACAAAGGGTTTGGGAATTTAAAATCTTGGGAATGTTTAAAATGTTTTTCCAAAGATTTGAAGGTAATAATGGAGTATTGTTTTGGAAAATATGATTGAATGAAAATTGTTTTGGAAAGAATTTGTGAAAGTAAGTAAGCATTGAACTCACTTCAGTCGCTGGAAAATAATCCTGATGGTGATGGCCACATCATCAGTATTCATTTTCGAGTTTCTAAAGTGATGGGTTGCTACTAGGATATTGGTCATGATAAATTGTTTTGGCTTGTTGGGTATACAAGTTATTTTAGAAATTTCGAAGGGAAAATTTTTTTTGGTGCAAACAAGTGTTTGAAATTTGATTATCATTTTAAATGGTTTTGGAAATGAAAACCGGGCATTTGAATTCTAAGAATTCTAATTAATAATGTGAAAGGTTTGAATGAATTAACTATTGAACTTATAGAGTAAAATTGATATTAATAAGAAGAAGTCGGGAATTTTGAATCTCGGAATTAAAATTTAATTTAAGTAAATGAGAGTAAAGAAAATATATTTGAGTTTAACCTGAGATAAGTTAAGTAGAATTGAGGTTCGAAACGAATTTAGTTGGATATAAAATTGGAGGGTAAAATGATTGTAAATTGTGAGGTGGAAATTTATACCTCACGATAGTAAGTATTATATATAATCTGAAATTGTGGTTATAAGATGGAATGACCCAAATGAGTAATATAAACTTTAAAAGTAAACAAATAAGTTTTGAGCTCATATATTGAGAAATGGTAAGTAGTTAAATTTTAACTGAAGTTGAGTTAGAATAAAACTGAAATTGAATGAATTCAATCGAGTTAAATAATATTGAATAAAATAAAATTCTTATGTAAATAAGTAAATGTAAACCAAAGTAAGTATTGAATTGGATATAAATAGAAATGGTGTGAGTTGTAAACAAATCTAATTCAAGTATAAATTGAATAACTTTATTATGAGTAAATTCAATAATGAATTGTTAATGTAAATTAAAAAGTTAAAAATGGATAAAAGAATAAACCAATTAGGGAATAATTGGGATTTGATTAAAGGAAAATTGAATCAAAGGTTTGAATGGAAATTGGCGAAATAGAATAAATCTAAGTTGTTAGGTGAAACAGTTTGAAGTAAATAATGACTTAAGTAAATTGTGAAATGATTATTTAAAACATTGGTTGTTGTGTTTAATAAAATGGGTTGTAATCAAACCTGTTAAAATGAAAGGAAATGCAATGAAAAGGTTGTGAATAATATAATTAGGATGGAATCAAGTGTAAATTGAATTGGAATCAATTTAAAATTTGTTATAAAGCTTAAGTAATTATCTATTCACAATAATATTGTTGAATTGCATATGAAAATGAGTTGTTTTGAAGTAAAAGAGATTTGATAAAATTTTATGAATTATTGGAAGCAAAATAAGATGATTTTGGATATGAGTTTGTATTGCTTAAATGGATTATATAAGCAAGTAAGTTGTAAATTCCTTTTAATTAAAAGGGAATGGTTTGAGAATTGATTGAAGTTAATTGTGTTGAGGATTGGAACCTTACATATGTGCTTATGGAAATATGTAATGGAGAATATGTCAAAGCTTTTCAGAATTTGAAAACTATATAAAAAAAAATTAGCAACAAAACAATTTCAAATTGAAAATTTAAAGTAAACTAATAAATGAAACTAATTTAAAAATAATAATATGAATCAGTTATAAATAGAGCTAGTCACTAGAAGTTCAGTATTCAGAGTTAAGAAAATTGAATTCATATGGAATTGGTAATTCAGATTTAAAGTGGAAAAATAATAATAATAAGAAGATATAAAGGCTATGGTTGTAGAGTAATAATATAAGAGTATATATAATGTTTATTTTAAGCTTAAGAATGAATGGTGAAATTCTTAAGTAAAATTGATACTGAGAAAATTATTCCAAGTGGATAGAATCAGAATAATGTGAATAAAAGAAAATTGATATAGTTGATAACCAATTGATATAAATACGTAGGATGTACGTATATTATTTTATTCGCATAATAATTTGATCCAGATTCGAGCACAGAATTTCGAGATAGTTATATCGATCCGAATTAGGATTTTTCACTCGATTTTCGACGACGAACCATGAATTTGGATTTCGATTGATTCTGGGGATTCTCTATCATAGTTGTGACTATGCAAGGAGAATGACAGTTCTGATCAAGAAACCAGTTCTGTGTCCGCACTAGGAAGTCGGGTGGACAATACTAGTTCGGAAGTGAAATTGTGTGATCGAGTGAGTGATCGGATTTGGTATTGCGTACGAATGGTATATGTACATCGTACGGGCTTGATTGAATAGATATTGAAATTATGTAAGAGTCAATTAAATTTGGAAAGAGTTAATAATGTAACTTTTAAAATTGAATTGCTAGAATGGATGTCTGGAATTTATTTTATATTCCATATATCTCAGGAAATTTGTTCATGATTCATCATTGATTGTTTGTTAAACCAGTAATTCAGGAAATTTGAAGTTGAGTCGAATTGAATTGTGAGCAGGAATCCAGTTTGGATTATTGATCATCGAGAGATAAACTCTCGATAGTTTTAGGGAAACTTATCCGAACTTGTGTTCGGATAGCTAGTGTTGTTTGTTAGAATAGACTGTTTGTTTGTAGTTAATATATAAATGATATGTATGTTTGAATCATTAATATAAAAACTTTTGAATCAACTGTTGTTTAAATTTCGGGGACGAAATTCTTTTAAGGGAGGAGGAATGTAACGACCCGGAATTTTGACGATATATTTTAATAAATATTTAATCTAATTTAAATTAAATATAAGCTTGTCAATGTTTAAATTGATGAGATCTTGGATATTTAACAGTTATATATGTTTGCAAAAGAAAATTTTGATTTGAAAATTTTAAATAGAATACTTTAAAACTATTAAAACAAATCTGACATGTTCAATAAAATCAAATCAAAGACTTTATATTTTTGTTATTTGATAAAATACATATGAATGTAGTTTTAGTTTTTAAATGATAAAGTTAAATCATAAACATAAATATACACCATAATTATAAAATATAAACTGTACTAAGAACATAATTATAAAATATAAGTAGAAACTAGAAATATAAGTATACAAATAGAATGTTATAAATAAATGTAAACCAGTTATAATCATATTTGTGTTTTTGTACAATTTATAGGTATAAGAAAAACATATAGATATCTTTGTACAATCAAAGATATCAAATAAATATAAAGTTTATGTGCTGTGTATATACATCAGGGAACAAAAGAGTTCACTTCAAAATAATAATAAACAAAAATCTGTAGCTTGTACAAAACAAATAGGAAAACTGAAACATTTATTACTTGTAAATGAAGCATAAACATTTGTTAGATATAAGCAAACAAGAAAACAAAGTTTGACTTCAATATCATAAAACAAAATTTGTGTCTTGCTAGATATGTTGGCCGAAATAAATTAAATATGTTTGTATAACACAATATAATTATCAGTATACATTAAATACATGCTATCATAATTAAAAGCATGAACATTAAATAGCCTAACTTCTTGCTTAACTAGTACATGTAGCCGAAATTCTTGTCATAATCTTTTTCTGCAGAATTTTTCTTAACCAATTACAAGAAAGAATGACAAACAAATATGAACTGCCTAGATACAACCTAATTAGTAGCTTCTATATCAATCTATCTATATATCATCAGTTCATATATGCAAACCTGAAAGCATTGTCTTGCTTTGCAATATACCTTAATTTAAAAACAGAGAAACAAGTAAAAAAAAAGGAAAAGAAAAGAAACGGAAGACAGAAAACTTAAGAAGGTTTCAGAGTATTTCTGCAGTGTCTTCTTCAACATTTCCTTGCTGTTCATATTGTTTGGTGAGTAAACTAATGTTTTTGTGAAATTTGGTTTTAAATATTTGACTCATGAATGAATTACTGTGTTGATATAATAATGCTCTGTTATGTTTGTAAATTCTGGATGAACTGTAGTTGAGTTCTTCAAGTTCTTTCTAAAATCTGAGGCAAAGGAAACAGAGAATATATCATATATATTTCTTTATAAAATCATTTCCTGTAATTAATACCTGAACTAAATAAATATTGTTTATGCTAAAGGTATAGGTACTGTAAACTTACATTTACAGTAAACATAAAATAAAGGCAAAAATTCGAATATCTCGAATCACAAACTTGAACTTATAATTTGAAACAACATATAAAACTATGATTTTTAAGACAAACTTCATAATTTTGAGTCAACTATGCACAGAGAAATTAGTCAGTGAACCAAAAATGTATTTTCATGAAATTCTGATGATTTACACAATTTTAGCTGTTGTAATTTAACATGAAGCTAAAAAGGTGATGTGAGATCACTAGAAAAATGCTAAAATAATTTTCTAATGCAAAGGTTTTGGGTTTGAATTGAAGATAGGGTTTACTGCTTACATTTTCAAGGCTCTGTAAAACTTTTGATCTCGACATCATAGTGAGACCGAGTTGATCGCGATTTTGAGTGAGGGTAGAAGGGTATGTGGTTGAGCTATGGCCGGAGACCCATCGCTTCCAGTGGTCGCCGTCGTTTTGGTTGAAGCGATTTTGTTTTCCTGAAGTTCGTATGTGTTCGTGTTTAAGGTGAGATTTTGCCTTTCAGCTTGATCGTGGAAATGGGGGTTGGCTGTTGGGTATGTGGGTGATTTAGGGTTTGTAGACGCCGTCGCGAGTCACCGGAGGCGTCGTGGACCACCGTGCACGTGCACGGTGGAGGAGCAGTGTCGGTTGAGTGGCTGCGAGTCGTCGCGTGCTCGTGCTCGAGATTTGTGGAGGTTGCTTCGATCGTGGCTTCGAGTCGTTTTCATGCGTGACTCAGTAGTTATTTATAACTTAAAAAGGAAAAAAAAATATAAAATGAGAAGAAGGGGAGAAACAGGGAAGGAGAGAGGATGAATGGGTCCAGGGGAGGGGAAGACTCGGGGAGATTGAGTGGGAAACCCAGGGTTTTACTCGTGCATACCAAGTTTTGTCTCGGGTGTAGTTGAAGAGCTTAAGCGTAACAGGACTTGGTTACTAACTGTATGAGTTCAAGGTAAAAAAATTAAGTATTGTTAAAAATGTTCTCAAACTTAAATGAATATTTTAATTAGTAGTCAATTAAAGATACATGATTAGATTTAATTAACGTTTAAACATTTTTAGTTAATAAGTGTTTAGTTTTAAAGTTAATAAGAAAAGATTTTTGACTCTTATTCAATTAATTTGTAATTAAGAAGTTTAAATTAGTTAATTAAGTTGATATATGAATTGGGGTAACAAATTAAGAAATTAATTACATTAAATATAAGATTATCTAATAATTAGGTTTGGAGTTAATATTATAATTGGTTTCAAAATTTAAGAGAAGACTTTTAAATGTTTCATTAAGTTGAACATTTATTTAGTTTAGAAAGAAATTAAAGAACAATAACTCTTAAATTATAATTAGTCATAAATTATAAATAATTGATAAATTTGTAATTGACTACTTAGGATAATTTATGAATGATTAATGATTAATTAATCGAGTAGTTTAGTTAAGAATAAATAAAGGATTAAGGAAGTAATCAGCAGTTATTACATGGGTAATTAAATCGATTAATAGCTAAGATTATTAAATTTAATGGTTAATTAAGGTAAATAACCGAGTTAAGAGATAATTAGGTAATTGATAGTTTGAAATAAAATAAGCATGTAGTTATGACTAAATGATTAATTAAGAAATCATTAATTAAATAATCCGGAGTGAAATAAGTAATTGATTGTTAACTAATGACTAATTAAATAGAGTTAAAAGATTAACTCTCAGGTAATTAATTCTAAATAGAATTAATTACAAATAAGACTTAAAAGTGATTGCTTATTGACTGTTGTGATTGAATATCTGTTTTGGATATTTATGTGATGATATTCTGTGATGTTCTGTGATATGTTATGTTATATCTATGATGCTTCTATATGTTTTATCTGTGATAAATGCTATGTTAATTCAATTGTTGAATTTAAATTATTTAAACTGTAAGTTAATTAGACAACTTGGCCCTTAAAATGGCGTTTGGATTCGATGAGACTGGGATCGGAAGAATCAAATTTGATTCTCCGAAAACCACATCGATCCAATTTAAACGTTAGGTCGTGAATCCTGAAAAGAAGGTCGAGATGGTGTTTTCAGAAAGCAAGGGTTATCGTCGTTGACTCTGAGAGTGATTCCAAAATGAGTGTGACGAGATAATGCCTTCGGTTTCGTTCGAACCCGGAACGAACTTGTATGGATTGAATGCTTTCAGCACATCGTCAGGCGGACGATGAGCATTCTAAGAAATATGTTCTTTAAAGGTAATCGCAGCCTCAAGCCTCATCAACCGGGAATGGCTAAAACAGGGGAGATGCAGCAAGGTTAGGTGTGTCATGCCCAAGCAGGACAAGATATTTCCCCTGTCTAGATGTCCCTTATATATTTCGGCTTAGTGGGTGGTTGGTCGCGCCAACCACGGGGTTTATCTTGTTCGGGACTGTTCAGTAAGGAATGGTTCCGGCCTTGTGTTGCAGGGGATGAAGGGAGTAATCCTTGGTACGGTGATCTAGGCCCCGTACCGTGACGGGCGACACCCCAGTAGCCCTGCCATTGTTGGAAATCCATTTTCCCTATGAGACCCTACGGTTTTGATTTGTATTACCCACTTTTGTGGCTAGTAGCTGGAATTTAATGAATGTAACAATTTCGGCTATTTTCTATTTACTTGAAAACCCTAGACACTATTATAATATCACTGGATTTCCTATGAAATGTTTTGGTTAGCGTAAGGTAAAAACTTACCCGTATTTATTTGTGGGAAGTCTTACGCGATACCTTTATTTTCAAATGTTTTTCAAAGTTAAACAACCTTAAACCGTTTACTCATACCAGACCCATGTCTGACCCGGAGTTTATTTTTGTTTTTCATAAAGTCTCGGGTACCCAAATTTTTATGGGTAGCCAAGGGATTCAGGTTAGCTTTGACGAATTCTGGAGGAGCAATGGAGCAGGAGGCTTCAGCGTTGTAGAGATATATATGTATAGTTCCGCTGTGTTAGTATCTCTGAGTCTTATCGTTTGAGTTGTATTGTATTGAGTTGTATTAACTAGACAGGAGTTTGTAACTGTCTAGTATGTTATGTATTATCTATATAACTCTGATTGATGTATTATATCATGTAAATACTTATGTGATTAATATAATTTATTCATTCCGCTGTGAGATTCTGATGTTGTTGTTCTTTCTTCTCTATCTTTTCTATTTTCTCATCCCTTTCTTTCTTTAAGATGATACATCTTTCTGGTAGCAGAAAGGCGGGTCGTCACAACACTAGCAAGGAATTTCGAGCTTTTACAAGCGGAAAGAGATGCCAAACCTTAGAAGATGTAAAGGATATCAAGTATCTACAATTGTACAGATTGTCGAGTATCTACCATCACGAAGGATATTGATTAACTACCATGGTGTGGGATGATGAGTATCAAAAATTATAAAGGGTGTCAAATATCTACTATGCAAAGAGATGGAGATTACATAGCTGGATGGACACGTATCAACCACCCTACATGTTGCTACCTCTATAAATAGACCCCTTCGGCCATTTAGAAGGGGAAAATCATTTCTTTATTTACTTCTCAATTATAAGTTGTAAAATCTAAATCGATTTAGGGATATTTGGAGCTGATTTCAACTCTTGTAACTTTTTGTACTTATGGACTTGGGCAATAAACTTTTCATAGCATAATCCCCTCGAATGTGTATCTTTGACTAATATTGAATGATGGACATGCATATGACCTTATCTTTGGGCTTAGAATTGAACTCGGACTTGCATATTATTTTGTTTAAGGCCACTTAAGCCCTTGTTTACATTGAACTTTGTCTCGCATATCACCAATTATGCCTATTGACATATGAACAAGGGATATAACATATGTGGATTGCCTATTTTGCCTCTTACCATACAAATAAAGAACAATTGCATGTTTATGTAATTCACCTATTTTACTCTTTGACATACGACTTGAACCTTTGAACAAAACCAAAAGAGTGTAATTAAAACATTTTCAAATAATACCGCTTTGTACAACTTCTTGGGTGTTGAGCCAATTTTTGGTTTAGCATTATACATTTCAAAAATTATTTTAAATCGAAAACTAATATTTACACCTATTATATCTCAGTGTATTTTATTACAAATATAATTACAACATCCATTCAAGTCATAACAAAACCATACAACGTGCCATATGCACAATTCGCACCATCACATACCACGCATTTTCAAATTCACAAACATTCAAAAATATAACAACATTGCCTTGCCACATGTATTAACATCTTGCTTAACTGATGGACTATAATGTTAAACATGTAATTAACATTATCACACTTCCATTCCATTATCCACCAACACTCGTCGGTTGCAAACGTCGTTTAAAATTTTTAAACTTATAAATTATTCTTATTAATTTCAAAAAAATAGTTCATTATTTTATTTAAATAATATATATATATATATATATATATATTCATGTCAGGACATTTCCTAAAACATCATTTATAGCCTTTCTCAAAATATTATATTCTTTTCAAATATAGTATTTTTAACATTCCAAATTATTACACTCTTCCGAAATATAACTTAACCCGTCTTAAATATTTTCTTTTCCAAAATATCATTTAGTTTTCCTTAACCATTTTTGAACTTCATAAAATATTGTACTACCTTTAAATGTTACATTTTTTTTCAAATATTGATTTTAATATTTTTCAAAATATTTTTTTCCTTTTAAAACAATTTTCGTTGAAATATTATCAGTAACTTTTCCTCAAAATATTTACTTCTTTCAAAATACTATTTAACTTACCTCAAAATGTTTTTTTCCAAAATATCATTCATAACACTTTCCAAAATAATATTTTTTTTGGAAATAATAGTTTTACTTCTAAAACATTTTACTTATTAAAAATATTCCTCAAAACATTCTCCTTTTCAAAATAGTGTTTGTAACATTCTGTAAGATATTTTTTAATTTTACTCGAAATAATTTTCTCCTTCCAAAAGCATCGTATACATACTCCAAAACATTATATCTACTTCAAAATATTGTTAACTTTTCCAAAAACACTTTACTTTTATAAAATATTGAAATTCTTTCAAATATTATATTATTCATAGGATACTGTATTCTTCCCAAACCACTATGTCCATATGCTTTGTCCTAATGTTTAGGAATCTCTATCGATACGTTTGCTAGGCGCATTGGTCAAAATTCTAGCACCACTTAACAAAAAAATAACACAAAATCAACTTCAAAAATTTATTAAATATTTGAACAATTATACTTGTATATATATTCTTTAATAAACTTGCTTTATAAGAATACTTTCTTGCTTGTATCAAAAAATTCAAATGATCTCTATAAATATAATCAAATAATTGATCACCACACTCACCCATCATCCAAGCCTACAAACAAGCGGACATTAAATTTTAATTTGTCTCAACACATTTCAATTGTGTATGTGTGAGTGTGTGTTATTTTTCACTTATATGAATAACAAATAGTTTTGCTTATCACATGCGGTAACCTCAGAGATGACAGATAACGTTGGGTTCCAATATTAGTCTTGAGTGGATTTCTATCTTTGAGTGATAATCTACTACTTAATACCACACTCAAAACCGATCCCAACAATTCTTTCCAACTACTATTACAACGAAGCAATAATCATTCAAATCAAATACATAAAGAAATCAAAACACCAACGCGCTTTGTGAAAAACTATCCATTGGCTTATGCTACACCACTCTAATCACCATTGGATCATGTTACTCTAACTCGCATCGTTGTAACTTATTGTTATGATATATTCTAGTTGTGAGATTAGATTTGGGTCTTCTGAAGCTTCCCTAGCAAGATATCTGTTTATTCCATTCAAAGCCCACAGAGAGGTCTACTATTATTCATTGATGTTGACAGTGATGGTCGAGATTTCTACTCTCATTGCCCTTATCAACTACTTCATATCTTATATAGAGTCTTGCACTCAGAAAATTGTAGACGCAGATATTATATAATAAAATAACAAATACATCCCCAAATAATTACCTAATGAAACCCTATAAATTTAGGTTAATAATTTTATAACTAATTAGGCTTCGAAAATGAAAATTGAGAAAACAAGCAAATTTGGCCATAAAACTTGCACCATTGTGCTTACGATGATTTTCTAAGCAACTTTCAAATTCGGAGTTTGGCAATTGGATTTCAAATGAAAAAGTTATGAGCGTTTAAAGAATACACATTGAAAATGATTAAACAATAATTAACTAACATTTATAATAAATTAACCGGCACCCACCGGTCGACCTTCTCTATGGGCCGGTTGACCAGTAGTGGTCGATGGCTCATAGGGGTACGGTCGACCAGTCGAGGGTTATCAGCATGATCCGAACCTCGACCAACAACCTGAATTTAATATTTTTAACCTAACGGTTATGACTGATTCAAGAGCCTATAAATACAGGCCCAACCCTTTCATTCTCTTCTCATATTTTCATATCTAGGATAACGAGCCTCTGCCATTTCCTCTTCTCCACTATTCCTTCTAACCTTAAAATAGTTTGTATTTGTCGAAATTGGAGAAGAGCAGAAAAAAGTAAAAGAAGAGAAGGAGCGAATCAGCGTTGCACAAACAACAATGTAAATTTCAGTATTGTAAATTAATATTTCCCTTCAACACCACATCTCTTCTCAAATCTAAAATTCTAATGTGTACATACACACACACACACACACCCCCTTTTTATACATTTTTCTTGGATTAAAAAAAAGATAAAGTGGAATCAAAGAATCAGATTTAGATCTGAAGATTTGGAATGCTCTAAAAGGTGGGCTAGAAATTATGTAATTTTTTTATAAAATTGAAATTTATTAGAATAATTATTGATGATAGGTATTTTAATAAAAACAACTATTTCATATATGGCCCTATATAACCCTTCGATTATGCTTATTTTCTTTTAAAAATAAATAAACTTGCCTCTAGTGATCTGTGTAAAATTAATCATTCTTAGTTTCTACGTTTTTCCTTAAGTATCCTATTTTTTTATCCATTTTTCATATTTTATGGCCTTATAATAATCATACCGCTTTTATTTTCTAAGAAAAAATTCTATGAATCAAAACCTACTTCAAAAATTTGTTTCTGTCATCATTTTAAATTCTTAGTTCTTAAAGTTTACAAGAAGCATGAAAATCGCCTAATTATTAACTTGGCCTTCAGAGAATTAAAGAAGAGTGTGGGATTACGGAACATACTACTCACTTAGATTCATTTGTTAATCAAGTCTCTAGTTCCCTTAGCATCTAATCATTTGTTTATGCCATAAGTACCATTAAAGAGATCAAGATTTTATTTTAAGATTTGAATTCAAAATGAAATGAAAAGATAAGAAAATGGTTATTCTTATTCCAATGAATAATTAGGCTATCAGCTTACCGTTTCCCTTTCCTTCCTTAAAGTTAGGTTTACTTGATAAGGTACGATTGGTTAACATTTAATTCCTCATTCATCTTAGACTTTGAAATAAGATTTTCCTTAGTATCCCTTGATTCACCCAAGCATAATACATAGACAAAATTCCCCATGAATATTTACTCCTTTTCATTATTTCAATATCTTTATCCTCTTAATTAATTAAATAATATTTATTAATCTATAGGGTGACACCGAATGTATGTATATTATTTTGTTACTTAGATGTACTACTTAAGTTGATATAAAATATGATTTTACCATAAAATTATGTAAGCAATAAATTAAGCCAAACTACCACATCATTAGCTAAGGTGATGTATGGACGTTAATACTAATCCCTTATTGAATTCACACTTATGAGTCGAACAAACATATCCACGTAGTCTTTGAAATATCACACGATTTAATTAGTTTATAATATGTTATAAATAAATTAAACTGGCTAAAATTTAAGAAATTAATGTTATCCCACCTTTTGGCAAGGCCGTGACACCAAGAACTCGACTAGAAGTCAAGGACGGTCAGTTTCGAAGATCGATTATACACAGGTTTACTATGGATAATGGTAAATTTTGTCCGAGTCCGGATCGAGCTATAATTGATATGACATAACAAGTAAAGCTATGAAGGCCAACGTCCTAAATTTCAAGTCAATCGAAGTTCGTATGCTCAAGATATTGATCGATCAATGTCAAAAAGATCGACTCTATTCGTATCCATCCAAGACAGCCTCCATCATATCCATCACAGATGCATTTCTTCGTATCCATCAAACCTTAAGAAAAACGTGGCCGGTTCGTATCCATGGAGAGAAGCAATGTGTTCGCATCCATTCCATCAAACAAGCCTCACTCGTATCCACGCAACGTTCATTAGTTCGAATCCATCATGCATGCTCCAATTCGTATCCATCACCTAGAAGCGCTTATATCCATTGCCTAGAAGCGCTTTGTATCGTTCCCCAGTGCATGATTAATATCACTCGGTTCCTCCACAATTCATATCGATTGGCTGAAGGTCGATACGTTCCATATATCCCTGGAATGATACGAAGTGGCCCTCTCCCAGTAGTCGAGTCAAAGCAATCTACAGCTAATGGTACAAAGACATCGATGCAAGTTAGGGTGTGACTGATGAATACAAATGAAGTCACCATGGTCGATACGAACAAGGCATGATTAAGAAAAAGACTCGTCACCCGACATCAGAAGTGGATCGATCCTGAAGGATAGCACCACGTCATTGACCATCACGTGCCTTCAATCGATACAAAGGAGACCGATACGGATGAGACTGATACGAAAGAGATCGATATGAACGTATCGATACGAGCTCAGCTACACGTTGTAAATCCAAACTTGCAACGATCATAAATCGAGATCGACAAGTCCAAATGCCACCAAATTTTCATAAGAGCTCGCATACTACGTCAAGAATGTACTTGATAAATTTTTGACCAAAAGGACCAATTATGGACCGATACGAACTCAATTTGTATCGCTCCCAAATCGAGTCAAAATCACCTGAACTCAATCTCGTGGGACCAATCACGTGAGAGAAGAAGTCTTCCAATACCTGAGCGAGATATATGCATCCTACGCCTATAAATAGTGACCCTAGACCTATAGAAAATAGACTTTTAGCTTCTTTACGTTGATACTCTACCGAAATCATTACTAAATTTCAGTTGTACTGCTGTAATCTTTTGTAGTCAATGAGTAAATTTTAATAAACATCATCTATTTCATAGTGGACGTAGGCAAAACGCCGACCCACTCTAAATTTATGTGTTTCTGTGCATTTTCTTGTCTATTAATTGGCGTGTTAGTTAGATCTACCTCATTTTGCTTTTTTTCATTTTATCTCTTTAAACACATCCGAAGAGTGTTGTCCCCAATTTTGGCACAAACACTTTGGTGCTTTAACTGAGAAAACCCAGCTTTTCTCCTGCTCATTGGATCTATTGCCGATATCATAGTGCAAGAATCTAAGGAGGAGATCTAAATTTAATGCCTAAAAGTTCTTCCATCCTACTCAGATTTATTCCTAGTCTAGGAGAGAACTTTGATCTCCACCATTGCCAACCCCAAGACTACTTTAACAGCTGCAGATCCAGGAGGACGAGATATACAAAACCCCGCACAACTTCCTCCTACCGAACAAAATGCTGCCGGAACTTCAGATCTGTAAGGCCCTGTCACTAGGGAAGAGTTCCAACTCCTAACGTAAGAGCCGACTCAAAGCCACCAGCAGCTTATTTAGCAATTTTGTGCGAATGCAGAATTGACCAATTGACAGAACCAAGAAAGACGAAGGAGATCTAGGAGGGATCAAGCTTCCTATTCATCTAGTGAAAGTTCAGCCTCTTCTGGCTACAATCACAGATCCACGTGCCCACGGCTGGATGGAAGCTACGTACAGGCTACTGGACATCAACGCACATTGAATCTTGGGCAACTGAGAGCTGGCTCGTCAACCAGTCATCAAACCAGACCCTTATCCCGAGGGGGGGAGGTTGACGGCCCCTTATCATACTACTGACAACCACGTTGTCATCACTGCTAATGAGTTGGGAGCTGACACTCAAAACCGAACGGATCCAAACCGTCGCCAGCATGAGCATACTCCCGAGCCTTGTGTTCCTGAAAACCTAAAACCAAGAATGCAAGATATGGACCATCGACCGCGACCGGCCTATCCTCGCATTGTGGAACCTGACCACAACTTGGTCCAACATGCCCAAAATGTCCAGATGCCAGACATCCCGACAATGATCTACCAAATGATCCATGAAAGTCAAGGCCTCACCAATAATGTCTGGAGAATCTCCCAGAGTCATACCCCTTTCACGATGACATCTTCTACGTTGAACCACCTCGGCGACTCAAGATGCAAATTCTACAGGTTTATGAAGGGAACTCCAACCCTAACCAACACATTTTAAAGTTTGAATGGTTAATGAATGCTGCACGAGTTGATGATGTGGTCAAATGCTGAAGTTTCCCGATCTTTCTAAGGGGCATAGCGACTATGTGGTTTACTCGTTTATCGCCCCGATTTATTCTCATGTTTTGACTAGTTAGCAATGAAATTTGTTGAACAGTTCTGCATGCATGTCACAAGGTCTAAAGATGTTAATACCTTGTCCAGTATCACTCAAGCTCCTGGAGAGACACTTAGACGTTATCTAGAGAGGTTTCATGCTACATGCGTTAAGATTAGTAATCTAAATGACAACTCCATTCTGATGGCACTGATTAAGGGGATTGATCCCGATTCCGAATTCGGCAAAGGATTGTCCAGAAAACCCCTGCATCATTGGACCATTTCTATTCCAAGGCAGCTCAGTTCTTGAGAAGAGCAGATGCGAAACAGTCTAGGAAAAAGGATAAAGAAGGGCCTGGTGTGGAAGGAATCCAAAGTAATGTCGCCATTAAACAAACCGGGGAGAGTTCCGAAAAAGGTGCGGTTAGACATACAAAATAAACAGAATCAACAAAACGGCAATGGAAATCAAAATAGAAAATGAGACCAGAATCGTCGATCGCGACATAGGGCTTCTATGTTTGACACTTATACTCTTTTAAATACGTCTCTGGAAAATGTGTGCCTGCAGACCTGCTATACTATTCAATATAAGAAACTTGCTTCAAACCAGTAGTCAGAAAAACAGATTCAAATGGGGGAGTTTAGTAGGTTTCATGATAGTTATGGCCACAACATAAGAGAATGTCATCATTTACAGGATATTATCGATAAGCTGATCCAAGAAAGAAAGTTCAAGCAGTTAGTTCGAGCGCCATAGTCTGGAGGTGCGGGCCCATCGAATCAAAACCAAATACCAAATCAGGCTAGACCGGAGGAACCCGCTTGTACCAGCGGGAGGTTGGTGATTAATACTGTCAGTGGTGGTCCTCATCTAGTAGATCGAAACTGGAAGAATATGGATTCATATGCCAGCTCTATTAGGCATGCGAGCTTCGAGTGTTGTAGTAGTTTGGAAGATGGGGCTTCAGCCAAACAACAGAAAACGATGACAGATGACATCGTCTTTCAAGATAGGGATGCCGACAGAGTCGAAGCCCTAACCATTGATCCACCAGTTATTTCATCTCAGATAGGTCCTGCATGGATGAAGAGGACCTTAGTGGATAGTGGGAGTTCAGTGAACATACTGTTTAAGCGAGCTTATGATCAGATGAAGATGGAAGTGAAAGATTTGAAGCCTTGTCAGTCTCGTGTCCATGGCTTCAACGGAAGTGCGAATATACCTACTGTGATGGTGGAGCTACCAGTGGAGTTAGGAGTTGGAGAATGCCGGTTAATCCAGATATTAAAATTTATTGTATTGGATATAGACTCTCCATACGATGCTTTCTCGGGCACACTGGCCCTAGCCGAGTTAAGGGCTGCTATAGCCCCTTGGTGTCTAACTTTGAAATTCCCCACCGACAATGGAGTTGAAGTCGTTCAGGGAGACCAGGCTGCTGGATGAGCATGTTATGTTGCTGTGCTGTGAGAGGCACAACGTAAAGAAAAGGGAAAAGGCATAGAGGAATCCTCGGCGTCCGCTTTGTGGAAAATTGACAGTTAACGCTTGGGCCAAGGCCCAATTCCCAAGGGATCTTGATCCGAGAGACACCGAAAGTGAAGACGAAGTTAAAAACAGTCGAGCTTCCCCGGTAGAGCTGATGATCAATGTTTCGATCGATGATAACAACGATTCTAAAATGATAAAAATAGGATCTCATCTAAGCCAACAGATGAAGGAGAAAATGGCTGAATTGCTTAGGGCAAACCTCGACGTGTTTGTGTGGACGCATTCAGACATGTGTGGGATCCCCCAGACATCGCGAGCCACACATTGAATATTGACCTATGGCATGTTTCGGTCAGGCAAAAAAGGCGCGATATGGATCCAGAGCGATCTGCCACCCTTAAGGAAGAGGTAGATAAACTCAGGTCGAACGGGTTTATCAGAGATCCGTTATACCCGGAATAAGTGTCCAATCCTGTTCTTGTTAGGAAACCTAATGGAAAATGGAAAACATGCGTTGACTACTCATACTTGAATAAAACTTGCCCTAAAGAGAATTTTCTACTTCCCCTTATCGATCTGCTCGTAAATTCAACGGACGGACATGAACTCTTATCCTTCATGGATGCATATTCTAGGTATAACCAAGTATCCATGCACTTGCCTGATTAGGAGCATACCGGCTTCATCACCGATCTGGGACTTTACTGCTACAAAGTCATGCCATTTGGACTCAAGAATGCTGGAGCAACCTACAAACAACTAGTTAATCGAATGTTCGCTAACCAGATTGGAAAAACAATGGAGGTGTATGTGGACGACATGCTTGTGAAATCACGATTCTCCACCAATCATATCAGAGACCTGGAAATGATGTTCAACATCCTCTGGGAGTACAAAATGAAACTCAACCCGTTGAAGTGTATCTTTAGGGTCGCGTCTGGAAAATTCCTTGGATCTATCGTCAATGCTCGAGGAATCGAAGCCAATCCCGAGAGGATCTGGGCAATCAGAAATCTTAAGACTTCAAGAAATATAAATCAAGTCTAGAGCCTCAACGAGAAAGTAGCAGCATTGAGCAGGTTCATTTCAAAATCCATCGACGAATGCATTCCCTTCTTCAATCTGATAAGAAAACGAAACGGGATTTTGTATGGACTATGGAATGTGAGGGTGCGTTCCAAGCACTAGTTCAACACCTGTCCACACCACCCATTTTATCAAAGCCTATTGATCGCGAGAGATTGTACATCTACTTGGCAGTGTTAAAGAACGCAATTAGTGTTGCCTTAATTCGCCAGGAGGATTAGATACAATGGCCAGTATATTACATTAGCAAACGACTGACCGGAGTAGAGAAAAATTACCCAAAGCTGGAAAAGTTGGCTTATTGTCTTGTCATTGCCTCGAGGATGCTCTGTCCGTATTTTCAAGCTCGTCATATCACTGCATACATCGACCAACCGTTACGACAGGTCCTTACGTGGCCTGAGACGTATGGAAGGTTACTCAAGTGGGATATCGAGCTGAGTTAGTTCGACATCACTTACACTCCAAGGCGAGCTATTCACGGACAAGTCCTGGCAGACTTCATCGCTGAATTCACTATCCTTGAGGACTTGCCTGAAACTAGTGAATCTCCTAAATATGTCTGGAAGCTACTTACTGATGGTGCATCAAATGACCATTGCTCAAGCGCCGAAGTTATACTTGAAACTCCTGTAGGCCGATATATATGCTATGCTTTAAAGTTCGATTTCCATGCGACCAACAACGAGGCCAAATACGAAGCCTTTCTCGCCGGATTAAGGCTTGCCAGAGATTTAAGAGTTATTGCTGTGGAGATTTACTATGATTCACAATTATTCGTGTGGCAAGTTCGGGGGGAATACCAGGCCACAGACCAAAGGCTGGCTGATTATCTTGCTTGTGTTCACAAAATATTGAATTAGTTCGATTATTACTCCATCTATTGTAGACCCCTAGAACACAATCAAAACGCCGATTCCTTGGCAAAGTTAGCCAGTATCGGTGAGGCACGGCAATATCTTCCTCGAGCATTGATCAGGTGGAGACGGACTGGGCGTTTGAAGTCATTCCCGATAAGGAGTCATAGATGACTCCGTTAGAAACTATCTCGAGCATGAGACCTTGTCAGAGCATAGGAATGAAAAAGACAAGTTCTTCGAAAGGCTCCGTGATTCACCATTTAGAATGGAGTCATGTATAGAGGGGGATGCTCTGTTCCTTTACTCTGGTGTATCACCCACGATGAAATCGAATGAGTATTGAATGATGTACACGAAGGAGAATGTGATGATCACCCCGGGGGTAAGCTCTGGCTAAGAAAGTGCTCCGGTATGATACTATTGGCTGAATGTAAATCGCGATGTATCGAATTACGCAAGAAAATGTGACAGATGTCAGAAACATGCTCGGATTCTGAGAGCCTAGCCCATCGAAATAACTCAGATGGTTAGTCCATGGCCGTTTGCAATATGAGGCATCGACATCATTAGGTCTCTACCTCTAGCCAAAGGTGGCACGAAGTACGCCATCGTTACAGTTGATTACTTTACCCAATGGCGGAAGCTGAGACCTTTGCTTCTATCACAATGAAGAAGGTGATCAACTTTGTGGTACGCAACATTATCTGTTGATTTGGTCTCCCATATAGCATCATCATAGACAAAGGAGCCTAATTCGACAATGTTGAATTTAAGAATTTCTATCAACGATTCCATTTCCAAAAAAAATTCCCTACAGTTGCACACCCTCAAGCGAATGGATAGGTTGACGCTGTTAATAAATTTATAAAATCCATTCTAAAGAAATGACTGAAAAAGGCCAATGGCAAATGGGTCGATGAACTTCCTATGGCCCTATGGGCTTATCGGACGACCATAAGTCCACGAGCGGTCACACTCCATTTTCTCTTTCCTAAAGTTCAAAAACCGTTATTTCAGTCGAGATAGAAGTACCTTCTCATCATGTGACATATTATGATCAGAAGATAAATGCTATATTACTTGCCATATCTCTGGGCTTATTGGATGAGAAGCGAGAAGAAGCTGATTTGAGGGAATATGCGTACTGAATTCGAGTCACCCGATTGTATAATGGCAAGGTCCGACCCTGAACCTTTGAATTCAGTGATCTCGTCCTTAGGAAAATTTACATGATTCCTTCACATATGAAACCAATGTGGGAAGGGCTATATGTTATTGAACGAAGACTCGGAGATGGCACATTTAAATTATCGAATGTTGATTGTCTCACTCTGCCGAGAGCCTGGAACAAAGAAGTCTTTGTCGCTACTACATCTAACAGGCTTTATTTGTTCATTCAGTATGCTTTTCATTTACAATTTGTTTATGCATTTCGAAATTTGAATTTGTAATAAGGCAACCAACTTTTTCATATTTGCTTATTTCAGCAATAAAATGCAATCTCTTCGAGCCAGAGCACTGATTTCTAAAATGCATCATACGACCATCACAATGCAGGGAGAGCTAAGTTCCACCATATAGTGGGACTTATTCAAATAAAGAGTGTCTGTGACACGATCAGTCACTCGCAAAGTGAAACCCGAGTTTGGGTTAAGTCATCACACTAAAGTCAAAGAAAGGATCGATACCCGACAATCCTCTAACTAAATCCAGATTCCTAGAGTGCGAGCTAGAGTATAAACTTACAAATGCAGGCTCGAAGAGGGTGGATTCGTCCACCTAACGACTTCACTCGTGTATAAACCAAGTTCGAGGAGGATGGACCCGTCCATCTAATGTCCTTGCTTGTTAACTCAAGATGATGTGATCCGACCATCCACGATCCTAATACATCTATCGTTCCCGAGTGTGAACGAAATCCTAAAACTCACAACAGATGAGATCGACCGTCTGTTTACCAACTCCAGATTCCCAGAGTGCAAACTGGAGTATAAACATCAAAATGGGTGTAACCAACCACCCATCGGCTAACTCTAAGTCCCTAGAGTGTGGATTGGAGTATAAACACAAACCGGGTGTTAAGCGACCACCCGTAAGACAAATCCGAGTCCCTGGAGTATAAATGCAAATCGGGTGTGACTGACTACTCGTGAATCAATCTGAGTCCCCAGAGTGCGGACGAAATTCTAAATACCAAACAGGTGTGATTGACCGCCCATAAAATAGCTTAAGTTCCTAAAGCACGGACATATCTCCAAACCTTAAGCGGTCATGACCGACCGCCAGCATACAAGTACAATCCTCAAAGTGTGGATACAGTCACCGATAGATGAGCGAGTGTGATTCAACCACCCGAATTCATCTTGTTTCTACCTCGTTTCAACAAAGTTAAGCTCGATGCACTAAAGGTGAAAAGCAATCGCCGACCAATCTTTTCAATTCGTCCCCATGACCGAGGCAGAAATTAAGTATCAACGACTGATCGAGACAGTGCAGTATTAAAACTCGACTTAACGTTCGATCGTGACCTGAAGTCGTGGATTCAGGACTTAATGACTAAACTCGAGTCCAATTCGAAGACTAAAACTTCACAATTACATCTAATGGAAGTTCGAATGTTGAAATACTTAAGCAAATAAACGCAAAACTACGCTTAAGACAAAATGAAATTTTATTTCAATTATTCCTTGAAAAAGAAGGATAGGTACAAAAGTATCCTATATAATCCTACTAGCAGGGGCCGAACCCGCATCTATAAACGGCCTACAGGAAACAAGAAGAAATTCCTATCTTTCTTCCAAATATGAGACAAGAAGACATGTCTATTCTCTCGTTTTCTTCTACTTCTTCTTGGCATTGACCCGTTGGAACTACCGCTCAGATGCCTCTTCGAGCCCTTTCTTTATGGCAGTAGATCTCCAAACAGGTGAATTATGGTAACCTCTTCCTCCGAACTCACATGAATTGGAATGCTTTTTGAAGGCGGAGTCGGAAGGATAGGATTGATGCTGGAAGGCGGGGAAGGCACACCGTTGTCGACGACCGTGCCTTCTGGAGAAATCATTCGCAGAGGGGCTGGACCAGGACCCGCCATCCCACCTCCAATACCGTTGGCACGGCTGCCTCCATCTCGGCGTTGATCTTAGATATTATCTCCTCATCATGGATCGTTTGGGCATCTTCGAGGATACTAGTAGTTGGGCCCGAGTAGCTGATTACAGATGCACCCCCGCCCATGACAAATGGCAGGTCGGCAAAAAGGTCACTTTAATGACCAAGAGGTTCCTCCATCATCTATTCATCGGAAGTAAAAGTGTTCCCCTACGCTCCATCGGTTGTGTTAGTGGCTGTTGTGGTGATCGCTTTAGTTATGAGGGCCTCCTGCTCATGTTGCGGCTCTTGGGTTATAAGGGGCACGACTGATCCAACTCCTGTCACTGAATAGAGACAAAGAAAAAACTATTAGTGATTACTTCAAGCAACACTCCTGACTTTGGATAAGTGCAAGAAATGTTCAGAATACCTTACTTAGATTGGCTCACGGGTACCGGAGCAGCTTCAGAGACATGCTCACGCGCTGGAGACAACTGCGGTTGATCAAGATTGTATGCAGACACAGATTGAGGATCAACCGCAGGAGTAGATTTGGGCAAGGTTGGAATAAAGATTTCAGAAACCGCATCATGCTGCTCAATGCCAGAACTCTCTCCAGCCTCCAGATGATGAGTAACGAGTCTCTCCTTTTCATATGTTATAGTGATATCGTGGAGAAGTCTTCTCTCATCCTCATTCAACTCTTGGTTCTCTAGTTCAAATTCATCAATGGATTCAGCTTGGTGCTCTGCTTTTTCATCTTCCACCATGCGGCACCGAGCATATAGGTGTGATGGATAGTTTTCGAGCCAGGTTAGGTTTCGATGCTTCAGGACATTGGCGTTGTACGTGATAAGAAGATCTTCAATGTCAACCTCCAACCTAGTCTCTGCCGCTTTTACTTCATCCTCAACCCTGGCTTCGGCCTTCTGATTATGAGTGTTGCCGCATCCCTTTCATCCCTATGCACCATAGCTTGTTCACATGCTTCCCAGGTGGCTTTGTTTGCATCGTCTTTCTCTCTGACGACTTCAGGAAGTTTGGCTTTACGTTCCTCAAGCTCTTTAAGCACCCCTTCTCTTTCGGCCATGACTGTGGTGGTCCGATGTCCCATCTCCTCAACCATGGCTAAGTGTGTTCTCCTCATTTCTTCCATCCTCCGATTTGGCTCATCAGCCCGTTTACTGGCCTCTGTCTCCGAATTTCTCACAGACTCGTTCTCATCGTTAAGCACCTGGATTATGCGGTCTTTCTAAGCGAGGTCGGTCCCTAATTTTTCGATTGTCTTTACCCACTCAAAGGCCACCGCTGATACTTTGTCCGTGGTCTTCATCCATTCTCGGTATTGGCCATAAACATCATGAATATAGTCGTGCATTGTTTGTTCTGCCTCGACAGGAATTCTCTTTAAGTGTGGGGGAAAGATGATGCCATCAAAGCAAATATTTGGAAAATCCTTTTTTACCTTGGTGATTCTAATCGCTCCCTCCCCAGTAGGCTATGTGATGGATTTCTTGATGACAATGGGAGTTTCGACTTCAGTCCTCCAAAGCTGTGGATCGGGCATTGGTGCTTGAGAAGGTGGTATTTGATGTGTAGGTTCCAGGTGTTGTTTAATAGAACCAGAGTGTTGAGCTGGACCTCGAGGTGGCGAAGAGCGTGACTGGGAGCGACGCCTATATTCTCTCTCTCTCTATCCCTTTCCCTTTCATAATGCTCCCTTTCCTGACTGGAATAGCTGCGATCGCGGTCTCTATTAGCCTCATGCCTGCGGGACTCGGAATATGAGCTGGATAAACGATGCGTAGACTAAAGGCTGTCATGCATAGAGTCCCATCTAGATATCTATGAAATAAAAAGAGAAACAGAGTTGGTACTCTTCAGAGATGAATATGTTATTGGAAATTGTGTAATTCATTGAAGTGTGTGTATGTGTGTGCAAACCCCCCGACCAACCGTTATATCGGCCACACTCGAAGGAATTGGCTCGCATAGATCCAAAGCGCTTTGAAGCCCATCCAATCCAATATCTTTTGGAGTGACACATAATCTAAAATTGGAATGTCCGCAAGCCCTTCGAAGGGATTCTCAATGTGTGAGGGAGGAGTCTCCGAGATTATAACACCGACGGCTGGCGGGGACACGACTATAGATTTCCACCTTGTAAACTTGTGAGGTTTATAAGCAAACGCCTTACTTTTCCTCTTTCCCTCTGAATGTCGAGGGCCATCTGAGGGCCCGACTACGAGTTTACCTTCAGTGGGGGCGTCCTCTTCGCTACCCTGCTCAGCAATTAAAATCCCAGGTGCCCTACGCCTAGCCCGTCTTGTCGAAGTTGCCATAAGAGATCCTTCAAGCCCTATGCTCCGGTCTTTATTAGTTAGCCCAACAACCCTAAAATTTTCACCCGTAAGTACCAACTCGATCTCTCTAATCTCGTCAGGTACCTCTTGAAGAATTCGCACTATTTCCTTAAATCGAGCACCACCGGGTCATGGAATTGCGGTTATAAAAAAAGAAGATGTTAGACCCGACGTCTATTACAACTATCTCATTAATCGCCAGAGAAAATGCAACACTCACGTCTGACAAACCACCATCTAGCGAATCCTGGTGACCACCGGACATAAAACCATTCGATTTTGAAGTAGCTAAGTCTGGTCTAAGTTCCAATCACGATTTGACAATTTTTGGCTCCCTCTAAGAATATGAAAGAGGGATTATCTCGCCGACTCTTTACATTGAACAAGAATCTGACTTCCTCTGGAGTCGGGGCCGAAAAACGTGCTCCATAAAGATGATGAATAAGCTGTTCATAAGGGCATACCCATTCGAATGTAACCGTGGTGAAGCAATGTTTATGTAAGATAACACCTCCCAGATATATTGATTGAATGGTGGAAGTGTCCTAGCTATGCAGGAAAATCGGTTAAAAGCAGTGTACCCTTTCGAGGGAGTATGTGGTCTGTCGTTCGACCCCGGTAGTACGACGTCATCCAATGATAGCCTATGCCTCAAGCAAATTCTCCCCAACATATCTTCGGAGATGTTAGATGGTACAGAATCTTGTGGATTCCCAATAAAGATTGCTCTTGGCAACTCATTTGGAGCTGGACTTATGACTTCGACTGCAATAGCCGGCATCTCTATTATCGGAAGAGGTGGACTTTGAGCCTCCGTTGCTGTGAACTCCCGGGTTCTGTAGCTAATCATCTCATCAAAAACCATCATTAAGTGACAATAATCCCGTGTGTTCTCCAGCGTGAAATGCATGAATGTGTTATGTAGTGCAGTGCTGTGAGTTACTTAAGAAGATTCTACAGAGGTTAACAAAATGTTCAAACGATGAAACTTCGAAATTCAACTGGAGTAACCGTCGTCGTCGACCGTCACAATCGTACCATCTAGACTTTGGAGATCGATTTAAGTTAAGGTTAATTAGATGTGGTCATGTTATAGTTCCATTCACGAGCTTCGAAGGGTAGTCAAATATGCAGTTTAATGGTCAGGTCCAGATTATGCAAGGTAGAAGATCATTGGAGTCAAATGTTTAAGAATGCGTGGCTTTTGTATCCATCAAAGTCTGGATCTGGATCGATTTTCAAAAGCCCCATTCATATCGATCACCAAGGGCATGATTCCTATCCATCAAAGGAAGCAATACTTCGTATCGATCGGGGAACAATGCTATGTATCGGTCAAACGAAAGTCTTTTCGTATCGATGTAAAATTCACTTTGTCTCCTATCGATCGCTAGACCCTGTATTTCGTATCGATCGCTCTGGATCGATATAAAGGCTATCATCATTTGATCGATATAAGAGCTCATCATTTACCAATACGAAATGCTTAAGTCGACCGATGCAAAGTTCTATTATGTTCATATAAATATGAATTACATCCCTTCGTCCAAGGTCGATACGAGTGGCTTCTGCGTATCCATATGCACTTCATCCTCTCCGATCGACTCAAGCTACACAGAAACCATCCCCTCCTTCCTCGACCTTACTCCGACCATCTATGGCCTTCCCTTCACCAAACTCGGCCATGGATACGAGTAGAAAGGTGTTGAATTTCAAGTTTCATTGTTTTCGACACTAATTCGTTGTCTAATTACCTAATCTAAGAAGTAAATGGGCTGGGTAGCACGAAAACGAAGGCAGTTCTATTTTTTCACGAATTCGTAATGATACAAACACGAAGAAAAAATGAGCAAGTGAAAAAAATGGCTAAGTACAAAAGGCTTTAATATGGACACGAGGGATGAAGGGAAATGATTTGTCTCCCATTTGTTTTGACCAGTTAATAAGAGTTTCCACTCTAGCCGATACAAAGAGAGCTCTTCATGTTCATATGCCATCTATCCAAAGTAAGAAGATTCATATCTAGTAGGCAATCGACGCACAGCACAAAGCCAGAGCTCATTTGAACCGTTCAAACCCATTGGAAATGCATCGATATGAAATGATTAGTTCGTATCCATCAACATAAAGCGTACGAAGATTCATATCCTGAGAAGCCAATTGGTTCATATCGATCACCATAGATACAAAGACAATTTTTCAACATTTCACATTGATCCAGGAGCTGTTCGATACGAAGAGATACTATAAAAACAAACATCAATCATCGCTACAACTTGAATTTCACATTGATCCAGGAGAGGATCGATACAAAACTCAGTTTAAAAATGACTTGACAACGACCCATGAACATACGAACGTGAACGAGAGTCAAGTTAACATACGTGCATGTATGACAGGCTAACATTCAATTTTCAAAATTTACTGGAATTGAATGATCACCTGATAGTAGTCACGACCTTGAAAATAGTTTGTTAACACTTAGTTACAACAGTACACAGTACAACAATTGGCAATCAACAATTCATTATTTTTGGAGATCAATCGAGGGTTACATCTTTTGACAAGAAGAAAATAACCATTCAACGAATCAGATTGAGCTCTTCAGAATAAAGGATACAGCTTTCCAAAGCACATCATGTTCACAAAGGACATACTTTGGGAAACAAATGTTATACCGCCTTTTGGCAAGGCCATGACGCCAAGAACTCGACTAGAAGCCAAGGACAGCCAGTTCCGAAGATCGGTTATACACCTGTCTACTATGGATAATAGTAAATTTTCTCCGAGTCGGGATCGAGCTATAATCAATGTGACACGACAAGCAAAGCTATGAAGGCCAACGTCCCAAATTTCTAGTCAATTGAAGTTCGTACACTCAAGATACTGATCGATCAAGGTCAAGAAAATCAACTCTATTCGTATCCATTCTCTTTCGTATCCATCCAAGGCGGTCTCCTTCGTATCCATCGTAGATGCATTGCTTCATATCCATCAAACCTCAAGCAAAACATGGCCCCTTAGATGATTTCACATGTGATAAGTAGCTTCTTTTCTTCCCGACTAATCGGTTTATCGGCATACTTAATTTTAACACTCTTCTCGATTTCCATTATACTTTTTCTCTTTAGCTCCTTCTTATCGTTCTTTCTACGGTTGAATATCCTATCACTTATTTCCCTCCAAACCACTCCACACACTTTATTCAATGAGTGATACCACATAGATATTTAAGCATCTCCACCTCATTCTCTCGTGACTCTCGAACTAGATATCTTACTCTCTTTGGCTTGGAAATTAACATAGAAAACCAAAAATATACTTTCCCAAAAGCTCTTCACAAAGAGACATTAAAAGAAAAGATGAGAGTTTGTTTTTCATTATCCTTTTCACAAAGACAACATAAGGAAGAAGATAGCATATCACTATGACACAACTTGTCTTGAGTTAATAGCACATTATTGATCACTCTTCATAAAAAGAAATTATCCCAAGCATTGCCATCTTTGTTCCAAATATGACTGAACCAAGGGCAAGAGTAAAAAATTGTTTTGCATAGCTTTATATACTGATCCTACACTATAATTCATGTTCTTTGGACCCCATTCACAAACACCACTATTAGACGAGTATTTAAAGGCCATGGTGATGCCGTTCCATACAACCTTCACCTCTTGATCGTTGCAATAAGGTAACTCTAACTTCCTGTATTGAATATAATCTGACACCTTAGAATTAGGAGGGATACTAAATTGCAGTATTTGGTTATACAATAGAATATTAGAAGGAATGAAACCATACAAATGCTAAGGATCATGCCAAAAGGAAACCAAAGAAGAAGGCCCGATGTTATATCTAACAATAGGAAGAAGTTTACTTCTAGCACTCTAGTGTTCACCAAAATGTCCATAGTCCAAAAATTCCTATTGCCGGTCAGAATAGGTAGGACCTAGGATTTCCAAGGACTGCTTTCCTCACTAATAATCTGGTTGATAAGCATAGAGAAAGCTACTATGTTCCATTAAAGAAGGTTAAACAAGTCAAGACCCCTATGATTAATTGGTTTAGATACTTTGGATATTGAAATATGGACTGTTTTCTTAGGGTAAGGGTTGTCTGACCAAAGAAAAAGCTTTTCAATCATTTTCAAAAGGTATTTTAGTAGCTTAAACATCCTAGCATAACAAATATGCAAAGAGAAGGCAATAAGACTTGATGATAGTATGTCTACCAACATGAGATAGAAATCTATTATGCCAATTATTCAGTGTACAAGTTATCTTGTCATAATACCGAAGGCGTTGGGCTACATTAATTTTGGAAGATAAGAGAAGTAACCCTACATAGAGCATACCTTTGTCCAGGAGTTTGAAATTAAATAAGGAGAAAAATTCTATTTTGTTGTTCACTGTCCATACCAGCAATAAGAAGACAGGTTTCGTTGTTATTATTCTTCAATCCTAAAAATTCATGGAAGGTCATGAGCACATTAACCATGGCATAAATAGAAAAGAGGGTAGGATTTGTAAATATCATAAGGTCATCTTCTAAAAGCAAGCTGGATATAGGTATGGATTTGCACTTATGATGGTACACAATGCATTTCAAGTAGAACTGTTTAGCAATGAGAGAGGAAAACACTTCCATTACCGTTAAGAACAAGTAAGGGGTTAATGGGTTCCCTTGACGAAGCCCTCTTTTACCTTTGAAGTACTCCTCTAAGTAGCCATTAATGTTTATAGAGTACTAAGAACAAGAAATGCAAGATATTATCCAGGTAGAAAATTTAGTTAGAAAATGTGACAACCGCCTACACCATCGGCACTAATATACATAAGATAGCTCACTGCTGACATACCTGGCCAATGCACGACGATCATCAAGGGTTGTAAATGAAATAAAGCATCACAAAACATGTCGTGTATCTTACAGTGCATGGAATAAAATATACTATACATTACATATATAAAACAAGAGAGACGGTAATAACTAAGTAATCCAAATATCAAAAGTACAGATTCATAGAGTTATACATCAAGTAATGGAGTTTAGACAAATCGAAATAAACTCAAATAGTTGTCTTATAATAATGTTAAGCAAGCACTGTCAAGGCTCTATAGTATTTCACATCAAAATAAGCACAATATCCATATATAATATGAGATAGCTCCATCCAGCTCATCCTTTGCACAACTACTGCATCACACCTAGACCTACTATCTAGTCTACTCATTTAAGAGTATCCGAGATAATAAGAAGCAAAGCATATAACCTCAAGTCGGATAACAGTCTGGTGTGAGCGGTAAATGAATCTCAAAATACTATACAAGTCGATATAGTAAGGAATAAGGATATACGAACCTTATCTTACCTATCCCTACAACTAAAGAGTCGACACATAACGAATATAATATGATACTCTACAAATATCATAAAGGCATACTGCAAACTATGTATGATGATGAGTATCCAAGTATCCCTATACCAAATACCTATCTTGAATGACATTCCTAGGGCAATAGACTATGGAAGAAAATAACCAAAGCAACCACAACATCCATCAAACAATCCTCACCATCACTCAAAGCACTCTAGATATATTGTAACTCACATAGTGTTTTCCATGCTAGGGACTAATGGAAATCTTGGTTTTCAGTGTACTCGTATTTAGTCAGAAGCTGATACTGGACCCTTTTCCTATGGTCCAGAGTACACGGATCTTTTCCAATGATTCAAGGTAGCCTTTCTAAGTACCTATGATTGCACTCATAGTACCTCTACTTTCAAGTACATCACAAAGCACTCCAAGTATCAACGACCCCTTAGCATGCGTATCCGAGCCTGCTCCATCTAATTTCCATTATTCTCAAGGAACTATTCCAAATTCCTCTATTCCATGACAAAACCATCCTCACATTCTACCCATAGGTCATAGGTCCTAGAACCTGCCCTTTGTGGACAACATTCTCATAACTCCCTTTCATATCAAGCCTCCATCATCGGAATGTAACTCCATTCACCGTCAAGTTGTCATCATCGAAAGCCCGAAACTATCATTGTACTACTAAATCTCCATCAAACCCCAAGCAAACAAACAAACACTTTTAGCATGAACTGTAGAGCCTAAGCTTCCCCTTCTGGAAGTTCCACCCTGTTTCTAACAAGGATCAACCTCTCGGTACTGATAATAATCTCTCGGTACTGATAGTTATAGTTAGTCATTTTTAGCTAAGTTTTATCACCCTCCTTTAGAGCTCCACCTTCTAAGTGCTTGGACCCCAACCACTCCTCCTAAAAACTCTCGGCATCAACTCTAAAAATCTTGGTACTAAATCCAAAAGATCTCATTTCCATGCCCTCAAAAGCTCTTGGTTTTAAGGCTAGTATTTTTATTTAATTATTATGCCTAAATAAAGATCTAAGAGTTGTAAGTTTGAATTAAACATATAAAACATTGCCTACATATTCTACAACTTAGGAAATTTGATTAGAAATTTCGTTTACACCTATATTTGGAAATTGATCCCCAAGATATTAAGAGTTGAATGTTGATAAGATAGGGAATGTATTCTAGATCTACAATTAGGTTGTAAAGATGCTAGTATAATCTGGATTTATGCCCTAATTCTATTGGAATGTGTATTTTCTATATTTCAACTATTGGGAATATTATCGGTTTAATTTTTATAATTTTTTTATAATATTCTTAATTACATTGAAAAGTAGAGCATTTGATTTAACAAAGAATATGTGTAAATGGAGAAAAGAGAGCTGTAAATCATGGATTTGTCTCTCATAGTTTGCACTGCCTATTTAACTAAAAAGAAAACAAATCATTTCTTGTAATTTCAAACGAAGAAAGTCTCTTAATTTAGGCTGATTTTTGGAAAACATAACGGAAAACCATTTTATAAATATAGTTCTAACAAATTAAAATATAGAAAAGATTATTCTAGTTAGGGATTAATAACTATAGATATAATTGGTAAATAGACACACATACACATACGCATTTAACTACGCCGTTTGATTAAATGAAAACTTAACTACTACGACGATGTACGAGTAATATTCGCGTTAGGTATAATTAGAACACTAAAATAAATCGCGCCTTAAATAATAGTAGAGATGGAATAATGTTACTCCAAACAAATAGGTAATAAGCGTGAAATAAATTTAGGAGTTAAAAAAGTTTAAACAGGGTATATATGGAGTAAGGGGACTGATTAATAAGATTGTTGGAATATTAAATATGGGGAGATAAAGAAGGAATACTAGGCAAAATTTGAATAAGTAAATAGACATCTTTAGAAAACATTCATTGAAATAATAATCATTTACTTTAGAAAAAGTGACATATATAGAAAAGTAAATAAAAATGTTAGGGAGCAATTGAATATTTTAAGTCCATATAATTATCATTAGAGTAAATTATATTACCTTAAAAATGCAAACAGAGATTAGTAGGCTTTGCCCAATATTAAAATTTATAGTAATTTATTTGATTTAGTGGGTTGGGATGTGAGGCCAATCGAGTTGCACAACAGAAGTCTGTCCATCACTTAGAGGCTACCACTAGTTGTGTACACTTACTACTGATGCGGGACATCTCCAACCTTAGGACCTGTGGAAAAGACATCTTTGTTATGGATAGGTTAGGGGAAGCATGCCCAGGGGTTCGCCTCGGATTTGGAGTATTAATAGTTCAGTACCTTTTGGAAAATAGGATTTGCTTCCTATCCAATAAGAGGTAGTAAGTAACCCAAAGGGGTATTTTTCTTGACTACTTAGATCAGTCTAAATGGAGATGTTAGCTATGGAGGTTTAGTAGGCTATGTTAGTAGGTGGTACCAATATTTAGTATCAGGTCTGGCATATAGGCTTGGATGCCTAGTGATCCCAAATGAGTAGTAGTAAAGACTTGGGTTACGTCCTAACAGATTTCACTTCCTACTAGCGTAGAATCCATATGGGATGTGCATGGACTTCATGATAGTGATAGTTGGAAATTAGTTTTGTGGAGGTGGGCTAATTAACCATTAGATAAGTCTTTGAGTTGAGGTAGTAGTAAGACAAATAAATTATACATTATTAGTAAAGCCATACATATGAGTAATCGGTCTTTGTAGCCAAGACCTATAAACTAACGATGATGATGCGCAAGGCCTGCTTTATAATTATGAAGTATTAACTGACCAGGATTCTGGGTAGAGAATGGTTAGAATGTATATATACATGGGTATATATATGTATAGTATACCTCAGAAAAGGTTATGATAGATAGATCATACGCACGTACATTAAATTTAATGGGCTAGCCATCAATAGCAGACGTAACATTTAAATGGAAACCAAATGGTGTAAATTTATGTTATGAATAAAGTACACATTTTTTCAGTCACTACAACATTGTTTTGACCGCTCCCTTATTACAACCTATGGGATAGATTTAGAGGAACGGGTTACTGAAGGAAGACGGAACGGTTGATGGAGAAGTCTTCTTATTTATGCTCGGTACTGACAAGGTGATTGGATGTCCAAGAAATACCATTGAGTTTGAGGTGGTTGCTTCAGTCAGTATTTATATACTATTATATTTTTATATTTCAATATGAGTTTAGTTTGATCGATCTCTGATATTCTTATGTTTATTATAGGTAACCAAAACTAATGATCCATACTCTAATGGTTTAGGTTTTTATTTTTGTCGAAATTTGGGCCAGTAAGTTGCAAGTTTTTACATTTGGTATCGGTGCCTAGGTTAGTCGAAGCAATGATGAGTAAGAATTTTTTTAATAAGCTTTAAAATTTTCACACCTACTGTGATTACCCTATGGAGCATTGGCTGCACGTACGACTTTAACCTAGGAGAGTATGAGCACGATGTATGGAAGATCCCGAAGGTTGTGTTTCACATGATTATTGAGACATAACTACCATATAAAAACGAATTTTAATGGATGTTGTGGAAGATGCAAATTTTATCCAGGCAAGTGGCAAATAGAGTTTATGTCTCAAACATCCGAAGGTAAATTCTCGTGGAGAATGTCCATTAATTACGATAAGATGATGAATAGATTTTTATTGAAAGAGAGTAAAGTCCATTTCCCAATCTAACCTTAAATGAGAGAATTTTCCAAAATATTTTGAAAAATGCCTCAAAATGTTTGAATGGGTTTTTCAAAGGAATTTTCCAAAGGGTCTATTTGAAAACCGTTGTTTTGAAAAATAAGAAAGTTTTGGAATTTTATTTGGTTGCGTTGAAAAGTCTTGATTTTAGAGGTGCATGTCCTAAGATTCTTAAAACTATATATTAAAATAAAATCTTTATTTTCGTTTAAAAATATCTTGTGTGGAAAAGGGTTTCTCATTTTCGAAATAAATTGAAATGAGTATATGTATAGCTCGACGATTTTTCCTGTTTATAAAAATTGGAAGGTTTTAAGAAATTCTCTTCTTTACAAAAGGGCGAATAAAATAGAAATGACACTTAACTTAGTCTGGGTATGTAGTTCGGAAGTGTGTTGAATGCTCGCCAGCAAATAAGAGGAATATTCCCGTATAAAAATAATACGGGGAATACTATCTAGAATATATTTGGGTTTTAGAAGTTGTTGATGGAAGAAAAAGTGTAGCTTAGGAATACTAAGAATGATTAAGGAGAAGGTTCAAAGATCTAGACAGTAAGCTAGGGCACCGTCATGAAGAGGACAAGAATTTTTGGGATTATGTCAGATCGAATAAAATGACACGAAAGGATTTTTTTTTATTAATTGAGCTCACCCGAATAGAGTCTAAGTTCAACCTGCGCCTACAACTCGACGATCGCTTGACCCATAGCGGTAGATCATTTGCCCTAGGTCGATCGGTCGGTTAATAGGTTGAGGTGCAATCCAAACCAGGAATGCAACTTATAAGTCGCGTTCATTCACTTCAGTCACCTCATTTAGTCGAGCCTCCCCCCTCTTCACTTGTCGAACCCACTCCACCCTCCTCCAACTAAGTGATGCTGCCTCCTTTCCTCCGCTTACAGTAGACCCCCCCAACCTGCAGCAATAGCTCCCCCATCGGTGTGCCAATTTTTGCATGCCAAATCTATCCCTGCCACCACTCCAAATTTGAACCCAATCACCCCTCTCTGACCGCTACTTAGTCCATGGCACTACCTCGAACTTCCGGCTCTTCCTCATGCCATTCAAATCTCACTCCTCAAGTGATCGCTTGGCTCAACTGGAGCAACTAGAAAACCTTCATTTACTTGGCCTTAGTATATTTCACCTTTCTCCAAGGACGGCCAGTCAAATTTGAAGATTTTTCCGCCTTCAAACTCGAGGAATTGTTCAGGGCGGTAGGATTAGCATCGATCCTCCGCTACGATACTTTTGAGCGGGAATGCTACTCATGCTGCATGCGTCTATTTGATGCAAATTTGGCATACAACTTTGATGAAGGCATCAACAATCTTCGATCAGAAGTAAAGGGTGCCAAGATTTATCTATCCGACGATGATTTCGGTAAAAATTTTGGGATAGCCATGGAGGGAGAAGATTTAGATGAGGTGGAAATGAATAATTCGAAGATTTTGCAGTGGATTTTCTGGGGCTATCAGTGTTTGGAAGTTAGACAATTTACGACCTATAGCTTGCCTCGTCATTTGCATAGTTCACATTATTCTGGGAATGGGAAGCTTTGTTAAGATTTATTCGCTGGTTCAGAAGGCTACCTATGTCATCATAGCCGGTATAGCTATCAATTGGGCTTGTGCTATCATGAGCAACTGCATTAGTCCTAGAGTTGGTCCTCCCTAGAGCTACTTTCCGTATTTCCATCTCTTCACTCATACCTTTAGGTAGTACGAAGTGAACATCTCTGGAGTGCCAGTCCAGAAGAAGGTCCCCATTACATTCGGCAGAGCCTCTCTTAGGAAGATGGGAATACCAGAGCCACCAGCAGTAGGAGAGCAGCCGCGGCAGGAGGTAGAGTAATTGCATGGTGCAGGAGAATATCGACGCCCCAAGCTAGTTGTTATTCGTCAGGTCCAGGTAAAAATCCGAGAGATTCTAGTCGGATAGCAGCACCAGAGCTACAAGATTGGCTGCATAGCCGCTATGCTACGCCCATTGTAAGGTGATAGGAATGGCTCGAGCTCCCAGGAGGATCAGAACCATCTCATAGTCTGTGGTTAATATCTTAGGTCTAGTAGGGTTGTTTTCATTTCCCTTTCAACGTTTATTCTTTTTTCAGGTGTTTGGGTTGTAACCGTTGGTTGTCTCTTGTATAAAAAATGCATACGATACTATGAGAAATATTCATATTTTCACTATGTTGTTGTTTCTAGATATGTAGACCGCTCGTGTATGTGTATTTGAAATAAACAGTATAAATATGAAAATCACATAAAGAAACTTAACTAACTATAAATGCAATGTAGGACTGCAAGTTTATAAATAGTAAGTTTAAGCAAGCAAAGGATATGCTAAGGTTCTTTTGAAATCACAGGTCACTATTACTTTTCCGTAAAAAGGTAAAATTTGCAAATAAGTTAATTTATCATTATTTAAAACAAATGAATCAATTAAGGTAAGGAAGTAAGTTTTAAAGTTCTAAGATTAACTGTGGAATGCTAGAATTGAGCATATACATTAACTCATAACTGAATTCCAATTATGTTGAAATGAATCTTGATTTATTAAAAATAAAAAAGGTGAATGTCTGAAAAAATTTAGGGTCAGAAAAAAAGTTTTGACATTCAAATATTTTTTGGAATTTTTGCCCGAATTGTTTATGGGAATTTGCGTTTGAATGTTTTGAAAGTCGACTTTTCAAATCATGTGCAAATTTGATTGAAAAATGAAAAGAATTTTTATAAAATTTTTTGATTTTAAAACGCCACATACTAAGTGTAGGAAGATAAATGAGTTAAAAAACATGAATTTAGCAGTGCATTAAGACGAGGTTAGGACAAAGCATGGATGATAACAAAGGAAAAACTATTTTAGCCTTGGAATTTCTATTTTCATACCGTGTCAGCAAAGTTTGAGAGTCCATTTATTTGTTTCCCTTTTATAGCTTTAAAGCAAGCCTTCTTACACGTACTATACATGGGAAAATTTGAATAAAATCTGGGGAAGCAAGGAAATTTGCAATGCACAATGAGATTGGTACCAAATAAAGTAGTAAGAATGTAAAATTTTCCATCTAAATACCTTTTCCCAACATAGGAGTGGAAGTTTAGGAAGCAATCGACGTGTTAGATTTTTGGATGGTAGGAATCAAATGCACAATTGGTTGCATGCTTTTATTCGTAGGAGTATAGAATTTTTTTATGAATTTTTTTAAAACCCGCATAAATATTGAACTGCCAAATATGTAGGTTGTTTGCATCATATTTTCAAAAATGTTTGTAAAAGAATACATTCATACAGGAGAGCCCAATTTAGAATCATTCTGCATACATGTTTCTATGCTATGATATCTTATGCACTTGTGTGTGTTTGGTTGCAAAATTGGTTGTATACTAATTGATTGATTAGTTTAGGATGGTTACTGCATGTTTTAATCATTGGAGTAATTACGAGGACAAAATTTTTCTAAGGGGGAAGAATGCAACACCCCATAAATTTAGTTAATAATCGATAATTAATTAGGCCCTAATAATGGAATTTGAGAAAACAATGGAATTTGGCCATAAAACTTACACCATCGCGTTTGAGTGATTTTTTGAGCAACTTTCATATTTGGAGTTCTACGATCAGAGTTCAAACGAAGAAGTTACGATCATTTAAAGAATACAGAATGAAAATAATTAAACAACAATTAATTAACATTTATAATAAATTAACCGAGACCACAGTCGACCTCCTTCTATGGGTCGGTCGACCAATAGCGGTCAATCGCTCATAGGGGTATGGTTAACCGATCGAGGTATTTTAGTGTGATTTTTACCTCAGCCAATGGCCTGGATTTAATATTTTTGTTTTAGCATTTATGACTGATTTAAGAGTCTATAAATATAGATCTAACCATTCCCTTCTCTTCTCATATTGTTTGATCTAGAGTAGTGAAGCTCTGTCATTTCCTCTTCTCCACTATTCCTTCTAACTTTAAACTGTTTGTATTTATAAAAATAGGAGAAGAGAAGAATATAAATAGAAGAAGAGAACATATGAATCAGCGTTGCACAAACAACAAGGTAATTTGTTTAAAACATTTAAATTTATTTCTTTGAATTTTTATTTGATTATTCTGCCTAAACAAAGATCTAAGAGTTGTAGGTTTCGAATTAAACGTATAAAACATTGCCTACATATTCTGTAACTTAGGAAATTTGATTTGAAATGCCGTTTACACCCTGGTCTGCAAATCGGTCCTGATTAAGAGTTGAACTTTGATAAGATGTAGAATTTATTCTAGATCAATTTTTGTATTGTAAAGAAGTTAGTATAATCTAGATTTATACCCTAATTCTGTTTGAATGTGAACTTTCTACATTTTACTGTTAGGAATATTATCCATTTAAGTTTTATAAATTTGCTTAATACTCTTAGTTACATAAAAAGTGCAACATTTGATTTAAAAAGGAATATGCATAAATAAAAGAAAGAGATATGTAAATCATGGATTTATCTTCCTTTGTTTACAGTGTTTATTTCAATAAAAAGAAAATAAATCATTCCTTGTAATTTCAAAAGAAGCAAATCTGTTAATATGGGATAGTCTATGAAAGTTATAGTGGAAAATCTTTTTAGAAATGTAGTTCCAACAAATTAAAATATGAAAAATAATATGTTATTCAGGGATTGATAACTAGAAATATTATTATTTAAAAAATACATATGTATTCAACCGCGTTAGTCATTTAAATTGAAAACTTAACTAATAGACGATTTACGCATAATATTCGCATTAGGCATAATTAGAACGTTAGAAAAAATTGCTTCACGAATAATAGAAGTAGGAAATAGAGATGTAATATTTTTACTCCAAATAATAAGTAATAGAAGTGGAATATCTGAATCAACATTACATCTAGATGCATCTCTCCTTTAGAATTAAAGATATAGCTATTTCCTTTGGATCTATCAGTCCAAGTAGAAGACATCGCCTCTCAGGCCTCCCCAGCTGATTCTACCATTGAGGCCAATGATAGATAATAAACCCCCCCGAACAAATCTTACAACTTTCATCGTACTATGCTCTCCAGAAAGCAATTCTTCTCAAAATCTCAAAAGGTGTTGAGTTGGAATCCCATTCATTCTAAGGATTCTTGTGGTTCTAGAGAATCCATCTGCGGTGGCCTAAGAGAGGACGCTAAACCAACCAGGGCATATCTAAGAATTATTCGAACTCAACTCTACATACTTATAGCCCTTTATCCCGGGTGATCATGAGAAGGACAATAAAGTAGGAGCCTAAGTTAAGTATCGGGTCACATAGCTGACCGTTGACCTCAACGTCCCCTTGAACATGAGTCAAGTGACCTACTAGATAGAGAGGTGCTTGCGAATCGGTAAAAGAGAAGAAGGCAATCAATCCCATTATTCTACCAGAAGACTGCAAGATTAGAAGAAACCTAAAGGAAGAGACCCAAGTTGCAAGATTTTAAATAAAGTATAAATGGAGTAATGAGACTGGTTAATGAGATTATTAGAATAATAAATATGGAGAGATAAAGAAGGAAACTAGGCTGAATAAGTAAATAAATGTCTTTAGGAAACATTCGTTGAGATAATAATCATTTATTTCAAACAAAGTAATATTTATAGAAGTAACTAAAAATGTTAGTTAGCATTGACGCAAAAAATGGGCATCGACACCCAATAGAAACCAGCAGAGACTAAATGAAGAATGAAATTAAAATAGAGCAAATACGACGAATGAACATGCAGATTTTTATAGTGGTTTGGAAATCTTGGCCTACATCCACTTTATATTTTTATCGATCTTCCACTTGATTATAATTACAAGAATGTTAGGATCAGCTAGGATCCATTAGTACAAAAGTGAAGAATAAAAATCGTAGAGCCTCGGCAGAGAACGAAGGATTCATTTTCTGATGCCATGTCTACTGTATTTATGAGGGAAGATGTGCATAGATCGAACTGAAATTTTGGCAGAAGGTTCGAGAGATCAAGATGAGGCTCCCTAAAAATTTGCAGGCCTCGGTACCAATCCCTATTAATGCATCCAAATGGGCTACGATCCTTATGAGGGATGCCCCATGAGGTTAGCTACTTGCTCCCTAAATTTCATGCTATCCCCGACGTACGATTTGTGAGATATCGCATTTTCTACGAAGTAGTGTTGCTTGAATTCCGATTTCCGCCGATCCCTCCAAAGGGAGTTTGCTGATCGCTCCAATTTCCTCCAATTGGAATGAGATCCCTAAAGGGTGTTCCACATATTGTAATAAGATTGTAATCCTAGTTCCATGTTGATGGAATGTGTAGATTTTGAGTTACTCACCGATCATCGTTACAAAATTAAATTGTTGAATCGATACGATATGATCCATAGTGTTGAATATGGATCGTACCTGATCCATCTTCGAGAAGTGGTGAGCTTTCATGGTTATGCTTCATATTATCATCTATGTTTGATTTTTGGACCCTACAATTATCGCACTAGGCTACTGGCCTTGATTACAGTCGAGTCTAACTTGTCCAATCGGTTTGGATATAGCTGGATCAAAATGCCAGATAACATTTGCCCCCCAAAGTACATCTTGTTGCGTACATGACATGCTTTGCACTGAAGCAAGTTAGAGTCGCCAAAATGAAATCCATTTAGTTTCCCAAATAGTGTTATCCTTCCATTTTATCTCCTCAAAGTGTTGTATCCCTCTTTGGTCGTCATGACGCATGGTCGATTTCCAATAGTATAAATTCAGGACTGTATTGCATTAGTTATTGTCTGTGTCCGGTTCTACTGGGCTAGTAAGATTTGGTTATCTGATCAAGTCTTTTTTTAATAAATCCTGGTAAAAATTCAACTTCTGTCGATTTTAAGAAGTCAAATTTTTTGAATATACATTTGCACGTTTAGGTACACGTTCTTGTTGTTGGCTTCAAGATGCATTTGTATGCTCATGTGTCATCACTAATTCCTTCTAGTTTAATTGCAATTTGATTGCAATTCCTTGTTTGTATATTATTTTGTAATGAAATAAGGATTGCAATAAGTCATTTGATGAGAGGGGACTTCAAGTTCTATAGGGATAACGGCCTCAGAGCCGTAATTAAGGAAGAATGGAGTATGGCCAGTCGTGGACTTGTGGTGGTCTATATGACCATATTTTCGATGAGAGTTCGTCGATACACTTGTCTCTGGCCTTTTCAAAATGATTCTTCATAATGGAATTTATGATTTTGTCAACAACTTTGACCTTTCCATTATCTTGCGGGTGAGCAATTTCCACTAATCTCTTTTTAATATGATATCGTTGGCAGAATTTTTTGGACTTAACGTTGTCGAATTGGGTTTGATTATCATTTACAATGATTCATGGAAGGCCAAAACCACTGGTGAAGTTCTGGGCAATGAATTTGATTACTTTTTTTCGTTGTGATTGCGGCTAAAGTTTCATCTTCAGCCTATTTGGTGAAGCAATCCACTGCTATGATCGTGTATTTCGCACCACCTTTAGAAATCAGCAAGGAGCTGAGATGTCAATACACTAAGTGACAAATGACTATGGAGTGACCATTTGAGTAATTTTCGTCGGCAGGGCCCTTGGAATTTTTGCAAACATCTGGCACTCGTTGCATTGAATAGCATGATCAATTGCATCTCAATTGATAGTTGGTTAGTAATACCCGTAGCGGAGTATTTTTCTTTATCAATGTTTGCCCCCTGGTGTGATCGTTGCATTCTTCTTCATGGACTTCTCTCAAGACTCGTTTATCATCATAGATGATACACCGAAGTAGGGGAACGGAGAAATCCTTTTCATATATGACTCCTTCTTAGATGATGCAATGAAATCTTTAAGGAGGATCTGTCGTTTTTCATTCCTCCATTCAGGAAGAATTCTCCATTGTATATAGTCTTTAATTGGAGTCATCCATGACTCCTTTTCTTGCTCTGTCTCCAAGATCTAGTCTAAATCCATCTATTAATGCTTGAAATGTTAAGTACTTCAACCGAAACAAAGTCTACTTGGTGTGCATCCCCAAAACTAGCTAGCTTGGCCAATGTCATTTCGTTCTCCAAGGATGTGTGTAATGGTGCAATACTCGAAGTCGACTAGTAGTGTAGCGACCCAACTCCCTACACTCCAGGAAGTCACATCGCTAATAAGAAAGAAAGGGATAGAGAATAGAAAAGAAAGAAGAGAAAGAAGAAACAACACATGAGAATCTAAACAGCGGAACGAATAAAGTATATTAATAACATAAAATATTACATAGTTTACAACCACTATCAGAGTACACAGATATACAACATATACATCACATACTAGACAGTTATAAACACCTGTCTTGTATTTTCAACATAATACAACTCAACAGATAACACAGAGATATTATACACAGCAGAATACTAAACATATCTACAACGCCGAAGCCTCCTGCTCCATTGCTCCTCCAATATTCGTCAAAGCTAACCTGAATCCCTTGGCTACTCGTAAAAAATTTGAGTACCCAAGAGTTTATGGAAAACAAAAATAAACTCCGGGTCAGACATGGGTCTGGTGTGAGTAACAGGTTAAAGTTGCTTAACTTTGAAAAACCTTTGAAAAGAAAGGTATCACGTAAGACTTCCCACACATAAACATGGAAAAGTTTTTACCTTACGCTAACCAAAACATTTGATAGGAAATTCTGTGATATTATAATAGTGTCTAGGGTTTTCAAGTAAATATGAAATAGCCGAAATTGTTACATCTATTAAATTCCAGCTACTAGCCACAAAAGTGGGTAATACAATCAAAACCGTTGGCACTTATTGGATTTTGGATTCCATACAATGGTAGGGCTACTGGGGTACCGCCCGTCACAGTACGTGGCCTAGATCACCGTACCGAGGATTACTCCCTTCATCCCCTGCAACACAAGGCCGGACCCATTCCTTACTGAACAGTTCCGAACAAGACAACCCCGCAGTCGGCGCGCTTTCCAACTGCCCACTAAGCCGAAATAAAAAGGGACTTCTAGACAGGGGAAAATCTTGCTCTCAAGTGGGGGCTACCCACGAAGCCTTGCTGCACCTCCCCTGTTTTAGCCATTCCCGGTTGATGAGGCTTGAGGCTACGATTACCTTTATAGGACACATCACTTAGAATGCTCATCGTCCACCTGACGATGTGCTGAAAGCATTCAATCCATACAAGTTCGTTCCGGGTTCGAACGAAACCGAAGGCATTAACTCGTTACACTCATTTTGGAATCACCCTCAGAGTTAACGACGATAACCCTTGCACTCTAATTCTTCATCTCGAATCTATAAGTACTATTCCGTCAAACTCATTACGGAATCACCCACAGAGTTATACTGATGTATAGCTCTTACACCTCGAGTCTTCACCAAACTCCACTTAGATTAACGACCTATCGTTAATTGGAATCGATGTGGTTTTCGGATATCCAAATATGGAAACCCGATCCCGGTCTCATCGAAATCCAAAGCGTGTCTTTTAGGGTCCAAGTTGTTTTAAGTTTTAAAACAATTCAATTTAAACTTATCTATATACACATAGATAGATAACTCATAGATTCACAACAAATAATTATCATTATCAAACTACAGATAATCCACATTATCACTATTAAAAGATAATCCATATTAATATCACAATGCAACCAATGCATCCATATCAATCAACATTACTAATCTCATCTCTGAGATTCAAACCATTCAAAGCAATCATTATCCATTCATATAAGCAATGACTTATAATCATACCATCTATAATTAATTTAAAATTAATTAAATTAATTACATCTTCTCTAATTAACTTAAAATGAATTAAATTAATTACTTACCTTAATATAAATCTTGCTTACATCATCATTAATTAATTACAAATTAATTAATTAATTATCCATTATTAATCACTTTAATTAATCCCCTTGATTAATTATTCTTTAATTACATTTAAGTAATTATCCTTAATTAATTTCACAAATTAATTACTCTTAACCATAATTAGTAATTAACCTTTAATTACTTCATTAATTAACTATAACTAATTACATTAAACCTTAATTAATTACAATTAATTAATTACCTTTAATAATTTATTAATGATTAATAATTAATATTAATTATTAAATCTTAATTACATCATTAATTATTTAATTAATGAACCTTAATTATATTTAATTAATTATCTTAAATTAAATTAATTACATCAAGTAATTAATCTTAATTAAACCATAATTATTAATCACCTTTGATTAATCACACTTAGTAATTAACTACCCTTAATTACTTATCAAATTAATTACTTCTTAATTAATTTCTTTAACTAATCCCTTGATTAATTATAAAATAATTTAATCCAAATTATTTCCTCAATCCAAACATCATCCACTAATTACATCTAGTAATTATCTCTAATTACTTCACTGAGTAATTTTACTTCATTAATTACATTAAGTAATTATCATCAAATCCAATGTTTAAAATTAATTAAACTTAATTAATTAATTTAAACCAATCACATTAACTCCATTAATTATATTAAATAATTAATGTTTTAATTACTTTTATTTAAGTATTTAACTTAAATAAATTTCACAATTTATTATCATTAATTAATTAATCTAATTAATTACTAAACATTAATCATATTAATTAATTACTAAATAACCTTAGTTAATGACCATCATTAACAATTATTAATTCCTTAATTACTTTTCCTAATTTACTTCTTAATTAATCTCTAATTTAAATTAATCCAAATTATTAAATATAAATTAAATAAATAAGCCACTCCTCAATTAACTTATTTATTTAATTGCCTTAACACCTTAATAATTTCTATGAAAAATCCATTTCTTATTAATAATTTTATTAATATTAAAGTGTACTTAGAACATTGCATTTTATATTTAAATTCAAATTCCATTTTGAATCTAAAATTCAAAATGATATTTATTTAAGCATAAACCAATTTAGATTCCATTTATATTCTTTCTAAAACAAATGCCAATAACATTTATTACTTATAATTAAAGCTTATATAAGATAAGTCTTAATTTGCTTAATCTAATTTAAAAATAAGTTTTAAATACACTATTGTCAAATTTCAAATTCAAGTTAACACATCATTTGACTTCCTTTTATAAATCTTTTATAATGACTTTATTCAAAAGGAAAACAAGTTTAAAATATTTGTTTGAAAACAAATTTACTTTTAATAAACAATTTAAATTTAAACTTGTTTCGAAACATCTAAATTTTTGAACTTATTCAATTATCCAGATTTTTAAATTCAATACATTTGAACTGTTCCCTATTTAAATCACTTTGAATTTAAACTTGAAATTGAACTCTTGCTTTACACCTTGATTTTAAATCTCTTTATTAAAATACAAATTCATTTTTTTGAAACCTGCAGATTTAAATATCTTTAAGAAACTGAACTTAAATTTAAATTTGAACTGCTGTTTTAAAATTAACTTCCAGATTTCAAAAATGAAATTTTAGTTTTCAGAAACTGCCAAGTTTTCTTCTTCTTTTTTTTTTTTTTAACTAGATTCAAATTCAAACTTGAATCTATATATTTTTTTTTTAGAAATTAAACTTACTCCAGATTTCAAAACTACATTTAAATCTCATTTGAATCTTTATTTCATTAAAGTTTGGTTTAATTTTAGTTTAAAAATCAAAACAGAGCTACAAGTTGCAGGACTAATCCTGTTAACATGCCTAAACCCGAGCACTGCTAAATCCACTTCGAGTCTGCAAGCTCTCTCCTTCGAGTAAACATACTACCTGCTTCGAGTTATTCTCCAGTTTCCCTTGAACATACCAAACAATCCTCCTGAACCTTAAAGTGCACGGTGCACATGCACCGTGCCTCCGGCAAACATCACCCGCCTCCAGTGACCTTCTCACATCATCGATCAAACCCTCAAACCATTACAAACATCACAATGCTCATTTACAACTCGAATTTGAATTCGAGTTCAAATCCCAAAATCTGGAAACAGAAGACCAAATCCACCCAAACCTGTCAAAGCTTCCACCACCTTCCTCCGACCATCTGAATGCTTGCGCCTCCGTTCATTCCACCATCGACTCATCCTCAAACATCCCCTTAAGTTACAAGGCACTCGATCCACTGAGTAGGTCGTGCCAATCAAAACACAACCCAGACAATATCTAGGGTTCTAAATTTCAAAGTTCACTTATATACAACCCCGAGCATTAATCACTGTCCAACCATTTTTCCCATCATCACCCATCACCATTCTAACTACATGAGGAACCCCTAACTCCACACCTTCGTGGATCACCAGAAAGTCAAAATTTTCTCTTTTAAGTTCATTTCAGAACTGCTCCCTCAATTCAAGTTTAAAAATTGTGATTTGAATGTTAAAAATCTTGATTTGGTTTGTGTATTCATTTCATAATACTGAATTCATAAATTATTCAGTTTGAATTTACACCTAATTTGACATCCACTGATGTTTATTTATTTTTATTTTTTTTCAGTGAACCTTTCAATTTAAAATTTAACTTAACAAATCTTTAAAACTCTTTGATGATATAACAACAGTTTTATTCAAATGTTAAGTACTAATCCAAATGGATTTTTAGGAGAATATAAATTTTTGAATCAAAACATGAACTTGAAACTGGTAACAGAGATTGAACAGAAACACTTCATACCCATCCACACATCCATATAAATATTCAGAGACAAACTTATATTGCATTCTCAAACATATTTTGTTTCAGTGATAAAACATGCAACATAATTATACCTTAAACCATTTATGTTATGAAGTCACGCACAAATTTTTAGGGGCAGAGTAAACTTATTTTCTGGAAAAGCTTCCCAAAAAATGCAGGCAACACAAAATCACAAAAGCATTCACAACTATGTCCATATTCACATATATATATAAGTACCAGCAATGAACTTGTAAATGACATGCAAACATTTATATTCACAAGTAAAGAAAGCAACCCAAAATCTATACTTAAGTTTATTTAATATAGAATGTTACTCACCTGTTAAATTTGAAAACAGAGCCTCCATAGGTTTGAAAGTTTGGTTTTGCAGAAGTGCTTTTAAAACTGGAAACCCCTATTCTTTTTAAAACTTTTCATTCCAATGCTTGCTTTAAAACTTTGAGTTGCTTGTTACAGAGCTCTTGTATGCATGCTTTGTTTCTTTAATTTTGAAACTGCAGTTGCTAGGATTCCAGATGCTAAATGATGCAGATGCCTTTATATTTGAAACTATGCAGAAGCTTTTATATTTGAACAACAATATGCAGTATTGCTTGCATATGAAATGCAGGCTTTGAGATTGCAGAATTGAATTGAAATTTGATTTTTCTTAAGAAGGTGACAGGTTTGCTTTGCATGCAGCTACTACAGGATTTCCATATTTTGAAAGGAGGAAATGCAAAGTTTTGATGTAGGTTTACTTGAATGCAGATTGCTTTTTGGCTTGCATGCAGGCTAATTCCAGAAGTGCAGGTGATTTTCTTCTTGATTTCAAAATGTGACAGATATGTTTTCTAAACATAAAAATGTGGAGGCTTTTGAAAATGATTTTGTATTGATTTGTAAGAAGAATTTGCATGCAAGCTTTGTTTCAGATTTGTGGAGTGGATTGAAGATGTTTCAGATTTGGGTTTTTCCATTGTTTCTTAGTTTTTAGAAAAAAAAGAAATAAAAATGGAAGAGAATTTGTTTATATGTAAAAACTGAAATAAAAATAAAAGAAAAACAAATAAATGACACTTGTCTTACAATTTACACACTTGTCACTTTATCATGTTTATGTATTACACTTGTCTTATAAAAGCAATTAGTATTTAATTAAAAGCTTACTTAGTATTTATTAAAAGTTAATTAGTATTAATTTAGTATGTTATTATAAGATGAATGTAAACTTATGTTTAAATGAATTAGTTAATCATGCTTGCATGTATATAAATTTTAAAATGAATAAATCAAATTTAGTTTATAAAATGAAGCTTATACAAATATTTCAAAATCAAAGCAAATTAAAAACATTTATACTTTTAGATTTCAAAGCTTTGAGTTCAAGTTCAAATTAAATTTTGAAACCCATTTTAATTACAAATATAACTACACAATTTAAGTTTTGAAAAACAATTATTTTTATATAAAAATCTTTCTGTCAAAAACAATGTATTATTATATTTTAAAAGTAACAACATTTGATAACTATAAATAACTTATAAAAGAAATTATATTTTTCAGAAATCAAAATAAACCTTATTCTTATTTATTTAAACTTGAGTTAAACATATTTTAAATCATTTCAATATTTATCTTATGCATTCAAAATCATATTTATTTATTAGTTTAAAGCAATATCTATTTCTAATGTATACATATTCTATATACATTTTAAATATAAAACAATTATTAACTTTTAAAAGATAAAATATATCAATTACATATTTATTTTTATTGGATTATTAAATTAATTCAAATCTTATTAACAAAGATTATCAAATCAATTTAATTTTTAATTCAGATTATTAAATTGATATTGCCAAAATTCCGGGTCATCACATTCCTCCCCCCTTAAAAGAATTTCGTCCCCGAAATTTAAAACAAAGGTAATTTAATAATCTATTTACAGATTTTAATTTAAAAAAAAAAAACACAAGCATATACCAATAATATGCTAACAACCATAGCAATCAATTCATCCAATCAAACAATCTAACTATGCATACAAAATTCTGGATAGAGTTTCTCGAGTTTCCCCGGTATATATATATATATATCGGGATACTCGTTCTCTATAATTCAAACAATTCAATACTAATAAGCTATAGAGCTCCTACTCATCTAGATTTACAGAACTAGACAACATATTAGACTACAGACGAGTCTAAATCAACAACCCATACCTTCCAAACTGCTGGTTCCAAAACCAGAGATAGACCATACACGTATTCCCTCAGAGATACGTGAAACTCACCGAATCCCAGTTATCCAAATTGGCAATTCAACTCTGAAAACCAAACACTTATCCAACCAAAACATAGAGAAAAGATCCAAACATCTCGGAGCTAATTTTCCAGCTTACCTCATCTTATAGCTCCTTGGATCAGAGAAAACTCCTACAACAACGAAGTCTCCAACTTCGAATTCCAAATTTCTCTGTCTCATATCCACAAAAGTCTTCGGACAATCTTGACTGCCAACATTCAACTGATCCGCTTAACCCTTGCTGATTCCTCTAGAAACAATCAGAACTAAAAATAACCCAACACAACGATCATCTCAAGATCAACCCAAAACCAAATCACAATTCTACTCCATAACTAGTAGAAGACTGAACTTACTTCTCCTTATCCGGAAAAGATAAATCAAAAGCACTCCCAAACTGCTTCCGCTACACAACTCTGATCCGAAGTAGATAAGAAAATGCTGATGAAGAACACAAGCACCACTGGACATCACTTCCTAGAAATATAGTTCTACAGATCCACAAAGAAGAACTCAGAAATTCCTCCAAAAACTGAGTTGCTTCACCAACCTCTAACTCTAGGAATCGTCCTTCTACTATGCTGAACCACCGGTTGCACTCCTGGAATTCTAGACGATTCAAAAGCTCAAACTCCAGATGCAGAAAAACTCTGTCTTTCCAGAAGACATCCAGAAAATTCTCCAACAATCCAAGAGAACACTCAAACAATCGCAAGTCCCCTTTGCGATCAACCCAGATTAATTTCCAAATAAAAACTGTTCTCTCTTTACCATACAGAACAACTTACACTGGTCTAGCCAATCCATTGAAGAAACGGATTCAATCTGCTACTTCTGAACTCCATCTTTAGAAAAACTACTCAGCTAAGACCTCTCTGTAAGCTCACAGAACATTCCAAGCTGCATTGCTGACACCGATGCCAAAGACTTTTTAATCCAAAGTTCTTCGAGAAACTCAGACTTCAAAGCTAACCACCACATCCTGCTAACTCGGCCACAACACCGAAGCAGATCTACTTCCTAAAACTTGTTTCAAAGAAATATCTTCAGACACAACCATAGTCACTGCATCTCATCACTCAGTTACAACTTCCTGAGGTATCAAAATACCATCACTCACTTGTTTCTGCCCAACCGACAGATCCAAACTCACTCATCGAACTCTGCATTTCAAATATGAACTCCGAACCTTAACAGGTTTCCTTCAGAGATCAATGAAATTTCTACACTACAGCACAACTTACTCGAGACAGTATTAGGTCTACAGTCTCGACAAACACACTTCCAACCTCAACATACAAACTCCAACCAATGGTAGTTGTCGTGTTACAAACACTACAACCTTATCTACCTTTATAGCCTATATTGGAAAACCCGAACAGGTAGCCCAACAAATAGGTAGAATTAGATATATATATATATTAAAAATACAAATACGCTCTCTCAAGAAAGACACCACTACAGAGCCTAGGTATTCACTCAACCTAATGCTCTGATACCACTGTAGCGACCCAACTCCCTACACTCCAGGAAGTCACATCGCTAATAAGAAAGAAAGGGATAGAGAATAGAAAAGAAAGAAGAGAAAGAAGAAACAACACATGAGAATCTAAACAGCGGAACGAATAAAGTATATTAATAACATAAAATATTACATAGTTTACAACCACTATCAGAGTACACAGATATACAACATATACATCACATACTAGACAGTTATAAACACCTGTCTTGTATTTTCAACATAATACAACTCAACAGATAACACAGAGATATTATACACAGCGGAATACTAAACATATCTACAACGCCGAAGCCTCCTGCTCCATTGCTCCTCCAATATTCGTCAAAGCTAACCTGAATCCCTTGGCTACTCGTAAAAAATTTGAGTACCCAAGAGTTTATGGAAAACAAAAATAAACTCCGGGTCAGACATGGGTCTGGTGTGAGTAACAGGTTAAAGTTGCTTAACTTTGAAAAACCTTTGAAAAGAAAGGTATCACGTAAGACTTCCCACACATAAACATGGAAAAGTTTTTACCTTACGCTAACCAAAACATTTGATAGGAAATTCTGTGATATTATAATAGTGTCTAGGGTTTTCAAGTAAATATGAAATAGCCGAAATTGTTACATCTATTAAATTCCAGCTACTAGCCACAAAAGTGGGTAATACAATCAAAACCGTTGGCACTTATTGGATTTTGGATTCCATACAATGGCAGGGCTACTGGGGTACCGCCCGTCACAGTACGTGGCCTAGATCACCGTACCGAGGATTACTCCCTTCATCCCCTGCAACACAAGGCCGGACCCATTCCTTACTGAACAGTTCCGAACAAGACAACCCCGCAGTCGGCGCGCTTTCCAACTGCCCACTAAGCCGAAATAAAAAGGGACTTCTAGACAGGGGAAAATCTTGCTCTCAAGTGGGGGCTACCCACGAAGCCTTGCTGCACCTCCCCTGTTTTAGCCATTCCCGGTTGATGAGGCTTGAGGCTACGATTACCTTTATAGGACACATCACTTAGAATGCTCATCGTCCACCTGACGATGTGCTGAAAGCATTCAATCCATACAAGTTCGTTCCGGGTTCGAACGAAACCGAAGGCATTAACTCGTTACACTCATTTTGGAATCACCCTCAGAGTTAACGACGATAACCCTTGCACTCTAATTCTTCATCTCGAATCTATAAGTACTATTCCGTCAAACTCATTACGGAATCACCCACAGAGTTATACTGACGTATAGCTCTTACACCTCGAGTCTTCACCAAACTCCACTTAGATTAACGACCTATCGTTAATTGGAATCGATGTGGTTTTCGGATATCCAAATATGGAAACCCGATCCCGGTCTCATCGAAATCCAAAGCGTGTCTTTTAGGGTCCAAGTTGTTTTAAGTTTTAAAACAATTCAATTTAAACTTATCTATATACACATAGATAGATAACTCATAGATTCACAACAAATAATTATCATTATCAAACTACAGATAATCCACATTATCACTATTAAAAGATAATCCATATTAATATCACAATGCAACCAATGCATCCATATCAATCAACATTACTAATCTCATCTCTGAGATTCAAACCATTCAAAGCAATCATTATCCATTCATATAAGCAATGACTTATAATCATACCATCTATAATTAATTTAAAATTAATTAAATTAATTACATCTTCTCTAATTAACTTAAAATGAATTAAATTAATTACTTACCTTAATATAAATCTTGCTTACATCATCATTAATTAATTACAAATTAATTAATTAATTATCCATTATTAATCACTTTAATTAATCCCCTTGATTAATTATTCTTTAATTACATTTAAGTAATTATCCTTAATTAATTTCACAAATTAATTACTCTTAACCATAATTAGTAATTAACCTTTAATTACTTCATTAATTAACTATAACTAATTACATTAAACCTTAATTAATTACAATTAATTAATTACCTTTAATCATTTATTAATGATTAATAATTAATCTTAATTATTAAATCTTAATTACATCATTAATTATTTAATTAATGATCCTTAATTATATTTAATTAATTATCTTAAATTAAATTAATTACATCAAGTAATTAATCTTAATTAAACCATAATTATTAATCACCTTTGATTAATCACACTTAGTAATTAACTACCCTTAATTACTTATCAAATTAATTACTTCTTAATTAATTTCTTTAACTAATCCCTTGATTAATTATAAAATAATTTAATCCAAATTATTTCCTCAATCCAAACATCATCCACTAATTACATCTAGTAATTATCTCTAATTACTTCACTGAGTAATTTTACTTCATTAATTACATTAAGTAATTATCATCAAATCCAATGTTTAAAATTAATTAAACTTAATTAATTAATTTAAACCAATCACATTAACTCCATTAATTATATTAAATAATTAATGTTTTAATTACTTTTATTTAAGTATTTAACTTAAATAAATTGTGGCAGAATAGCAGAGCAAGTACAAGTATTAGTAGCATAGCAAAAATGCGTTCCTCGTCATTAATATGTTTGCTCGCGTTAATTGTGGTCTATCGGGAGAATCGATGACTGCATCTTTGATGCACTGCTAGTACATCATCTGGGAATTCTTAATTGGCTAGTTATAAATAGACACAGGGCTATTTACAAGGGATTACCTCGGATCTACGCCGAGGTATTGACGGTGATTCTCAAATATCGTAAAACAGAATGTGATACGATGAGATAGAATGCAATAGAAACAAAGACAGGGAACGGGTTACCTACCCCTAATGGTCAAAGCGAGCCCTTTCATTCAATTCTTCATTCTTTAATGAAATTAAGAAGACGAAACAAACAAAAGAGGTTAGAGACGACTCAAGAAATGCCTAAGGATTTACCTTCGGACTTTTTCAGAATTACCCAACTTGAGTTATGAGTACGAATGATATTTCTTTTTTTTTTCTTTTTTTATGTAAGTCCTTAATTACTTTTCCTAATTTACTTCTTAATTAATCTCTAATTTAAATTAATCCAAATTATTAAATATAAATTAAATAAATAAGCCACTCCTCAATTAACTTATTTATTTAATTGCCTTAACACCTTAATAATTTCTATGAAAAATCCATTTCTTATTAATAATTTTATTAATATTAAAGTGTACTTAGAACATTGCATTTTATATTTAAATTCAAATTCCATTTTGAATCTAAAATTCAAAATGATATTTATTTAAGCATAAACCAATTTAGATTCCATTTATATTCTTTCTAAAACAAATGCCAATAACATTTATTACTTATAATTAAAGCTTATATAAGATAAGTCTTAATTTGCTTAATCTAATTTAAAAATAAGTTTTAAATACATTATTGTCAAATTTCAAATTCAAGTTAACACATCATTTGACTTCCTTTTATAAATCTTTTATAATGACTTTATTCAAAAGGAAAACAAGTTTAAAATATTTGTTTGAAAACAAATTTACTTTTAATAAACAATTTAAATTTAAACTTGTTTGGAAACATCTAAATTTTTGAACTTATTCAATTATCCAGATTTTTAAATTCAATACATTTGAACTGTTCCCTATTTAAATCACTTTGAATTTAAACTTGAAATTGAACTCTTGCTTTACACCTTGATTTTAAATCTCTTTATTAAAATACAAATTCATTTTTTTGAAACCTGCAGATTTAAATATCTTTAAGAAACTGAACTTAAATTTAAATTTGAACTGCTGTTTTAAAATTAACTTCCAGATTTCAAAAATGAAATTTTAGTTTTCAGAAACTGCCAAGTTTTCTTCTTTTTTTTTTTTTTTTTTAACTAGATTCAAATTCAAACTTGAATCTATATATTTTTTTTTTAGAAATTAAACTTACTCCAGATTTCAAAACTACATTTAAATCTCATTTGAATCTTTATTTCATTAAAGTTTGGTTTAATTTTAGTTTAAAAATCAAAACAGAGCTACAGGTTGCAGGACTAATCCTGTTAACATGCCTAAACCCGAGCACTGCTAAATCCACTTCGAGTCTGCAAGCTCTCTCCTTCGAGTAAACATACTACCTGCTTCGAGTTATTCTCCAGTTTCCCTTGAACATACCAAACAATCCCCCTGAACCTTAAAGTGCACGGTGCACATGCACCGTGCCTCCGGCAAACATCACCCGCCTCCAGTGACCTTCTCACATCATCGATCAAACCCTCAAACCATTACAAACATCACAATGCTCATTTACAACTCGAATTTGAATTCGAGTTCAAATCCCAAAATCTGGAAACAGAAGACCAAATCCACCCAAACCTGTCAAAGCTTCCACCACCTTCCTCCGACCATCTGAATGCTTGCGCCTCCGTTCATTCCACCATCGACTCATCCTCAAACATCCCCTTAAGTTACAAGGCACTCGATCCACTGAGTAGGTCGTGCCAATCAAAACACAACCCAGACAATATCTAGGGTTCTAAATTTCAAAGTTCACTTATATACAACCCCGAGCATTAATCACTGTCCAACCATTTTTCCCATCATCACCCATCACCATTCTAACTACATGAGGAACCCCTAACTCCACACCTTCGTGGATCACCAGAAAGTCAAAATTTTCTCTTTTAAGTTCATTTCAGAACTGCTCCCTCAATTCAAGTTTAAAAATTGTGATTTGAATGTTAAAAATCTTGATTTGGTTTGTGTATTCATTTCATAATACTGAATTCATAAATTATTCAGTTTGAATTTACACCTAATTTGACATCCACTGATGTTTATTTATTTATTTTTTTTTTTCAGTGAACCTTTCAATTTAAAATTTAACTTAACAAATCTTTAAAACTCTTTGATGATATAACAACAGTTTTATTCAAATGTTAAGTACTAATCCAAATGGATTTTTAGGAGAATATAAATTTTTGAATCAAAACATGAACTTGAAACTGGTAACAGAGATTGAACAGAAACACTTCATACCCATCCACACATCCATATAAATATTCAGAGACAAACTTATATTGCATTCTCAAACATATTTTGTTTCAGTGATAAAACATGCAACATAATTATACCTTAAACCATTTATGTTATGAAGTCACGCACAAATTTTTAGGGGCAGAGTAAACTTATTTTCTGGAAAAGCTTCCCAAAAAATGCAGGCAACACAAAATCACAAAAGCATTCACAACTATGTCCATATTCACATATATATATATAAGTACCAGCAATGAACTTGTAAATGACATGCAAACATTTATATTCACAAGTAAAGAAAGCAACCCAAAATCTATACTTAAGTTTATTTAATATAGAATGTTACTCACCTGTTAAATTTGAAAACAGAGCCTCCATAGGTTTGAAAGTTTGGTTTTGCAGAAGTGCTTTTAAAACTGGAAACCCCTATTCTTTTTAAAACTTTTCATTCCAATGCTTGCTTTAAAACTTTGAGTTGCTTGTTACAGAGCTCTTGTATGCATGCTTTGTTTCTTTAATTTTGAAACTGCAGTTGCTAGGATTCCAGATGCTAAATGATGCAGATGCCTTTATATTTGAAACTATGCAGAAGCTTTTATATTTGAACAACAATATGCAGTATTGCTTGCATATGAAATGCAGGCTTTGAGATTGCAGAATTGAATTGAAATTTGATTTTTCTTAAGAAGGTGACAGGTTTGCTTTGCATGCAGCTACTACAGGATTTCCATATTTTGAAAGGAGGAAATGCAAAGTTTTGATGTAGGTTTACTTGAATGCAGATTGCTTTTTGGCTTGCATGCAGGCTAATTCCAGAAGTGCAGGTGATTTTCTTCTTGATTTCAAAATGTGACAGATATGTTTTCTAAACATAAAAATGTGGAGGCTTTTGAAAATGATTTTGTATTGATTTGTAAGAAGAATTTGCATGCAAGCTTTGTTTCAGATTTGTGGAGTGGATTGAAGATGTTTCAGATTTGGGTTTTTCCATTGTTTCTTAGTTTTTAGAAAAAAAAGAAATAAAAATGGAAGAGAATTTGTTTATATGTAAAAACTGAAATAAAAATAAAAGAAAAACAAATAAATGACACTTGTCTTACAATTTACACACTTGTCACTTTATCATGTTTATGTATTACACTTGTCTTATAAAAGCAATTAGTATTTAATTAAAAGCTTACTTAGTATTTATTAAAAGTTAATTAGTATTAATTTAGTATGTTATTATAAGATGAATGTAAACTTATGTTTAAATGAATTAGTTAATCATGCTTGCATGTATATAAATTTTAAAATGAATAAATCAAATTTAGTTTATAAAATGAAGCTTATACAAATATTTCAAAATCAAAGCAAATTAAAAACATTTATACTTTTAGATTTCAAAGCTTTGAGTTCAAGTTCAAATTAAATTTTGAAACCCATTTTAATTACAAATATAACTACACAATTTAAGTTTTGAAAAACAATTATTTTTATATAAAAATCTTTCTGTCAAAAACAATGTATTATTATATTTTAAAAGTAACAACATTTGATAACTATAAATAACTTATAAAAGAAATTATATTTTTCAGAAATCAAAATAAACCTTATTCTTATTTATTTAAACTTGAGTTAAACATATTTTAAATCATTTCAATATTTATCTTATGCATTCAAAATCATATTTATTTATTAGTTTAAAGCAATATCTATTTCTAATGTATACATATTCTATATACATTTTAAATATAAAACAATTATTAACTTTTAAAAGATAAAATATATCAATTACATATTTATTTTTATTGGATTATTAAATTAATTCAAATCTTATTAACAAAGATTATCAAATCAATTTAATTTTTAATTCATATTATTAAATTGATATTGCCAAAATTCCGGGTCATCACAAGTAGGTCTTAGACTCGGCTGAGATAAGGAGCAAGACGCTGCCCCTAGTAAGATAAACTTCCCTGACTTTGCATATTACTAACTAGGAATCACAAAAGATATGTAAAGTTTCCACTCCCAGTTCTCTAGAAAGTTTGAGCCTGGCGACCAAGGTTTCATACTTAGCCTCGTTATTTGTTGCAGGGAAGTCGAGTTTTAAGGCATAGCAGATCGACCGTTCCTCAGGAGTCGTTAATGCAATTCCACGCCAGAACATCTATCATTTTTAGTTCCATCCGTGTACATTTTCCATCGGTTGGTCGGTTGTCCACTACTCTTCGGATAGTCGTCTGATGCAATGAATTCAGATGTGAAGTCTGCTAATGTTTGTCCACGGATAGCTCTCCGAGGGAGATAAGTGATATCAAATTGGCTTAGCTCGATATTCCATTTGACTAACCTTCAAGACGTTTAAAGTTGCTGTAGAGCCTATCATAATGGCCGGTCGATATAGACGTTAGTGGGGTGAGCCTGTCAATCGGCTACTTACATTATATACTGGTCTTTGGATTCATTTTTCTTCGCATAGCATTGAAGTGCTTATGGCATGCATCGACATAGCTAAATAGATGTGTAAGTCTTCACGATCCAGTGGCTTGGATAGGATGGGAGGTCTCTCTAAACGATCTACTAGAGCTTAAAACGCATCTATGCAATCCTGCATCCATTCAAAATTTATTTTCCCTTTCCCGATCAAATCGAAGAAAGGAGTACCCTTGTCAATGGCCCTGGATATGAAGCGGCTTAGGGCGGCAACCTTTTCATTTAAGATCTTTGACTACTTAATCATGTTTCGTACCTAGATGTTTCAAATTACTTGAATTTTCTTAGGATCAGCTTCGATCGATGAAACCCTAAAATTTCCTTGACGCAACTCCAAAAGAGCATTTCAAAGGATTTATTTTCATTCCATATTTTTGGAGAAACTAAAAATATCCGCTAAATTATTGATGTGGTCATTTGATTGTTATGACTTCACTAGCATATTATTCACATATACTTCCGTCGATCTCCCGATCTGATCTTTGAACATCCGGTTGACTAGCCTCTGGTAAGTAGCTTCAGCATTATTTAGTTCAAATGGCATCACAACATAATGATATAACCTTAGATTGGTAATGAAGTTGGTGTGCTTCGGGTCGAGGACGTGCGTCGGGATGCAGTTGCATCCGGAGTACACATCCATAAATGAAATCGGTTAATATCCAACGTTTGATTCTACCAACTGGTTGATCCTCGAAAGTGGAAAGCTGTCTTTCGAGCATGCCTTTTTTAGGTCAGAGTAGTCAACGTATGTCCGCTAGTTTCCATCAGCTTTTTTACATGAACTGGGTTGGATACCTATTTTGGGTAGAGGGCGTCGTAGATAAATCCATTATTTTTAAGTTTATCCACCTCCTTTTCAAAAGCAATAAATATTTCAGGATCCATGCCGTGTTGCTTTTGTTCACTAAGACATGCCTCGGGTCGACAATCAATGCATGCCTCGCGATAATTGATGAGATCGCACACATGTCAGAATTGGTCCAAGCGAACACATCAAGGCTCGTTCATAGAAATCCATCTAATTCCTTTATCATCGTTGCACTGGGCTATGATCCGATCTTTAGTACTTGTAATTGGTTGCCATGGCTGAACGTAATGTTGATTCTCAGCTCAGCAGGTGCAGCCTTGGATTCCTTGAATTCAAACGTAACTACTTCACGTAACAATCAACATGAAATATGGTTGGGATGTTTAATGATGACAGTTACTCCAGTCGACTGCCAAAGTCTCGTCATTGGTTATTGAGTCTGATAGTGAAGGGCTCTAAATGCTTTGAGCGATAATCTGCAAATGGTCGAAGATCAGGCTTAAAAGCACGTTGAATCAAATATGGAGTAGGTTTAGCCTCATGTTGTGCGCAACTGCATAGCTGGCTTTTGCTTTGAGTTTGAATTTGCTTGTATATTCGAGTAACGCTCTTTCCATTCAAATACTTATGATCTGTTACTTATCGTTTGGGTTAGAGTGATGATCAGTTGCCCATAAGCTTAGGCATTGATTCAATGATTCTATCTCTAGGTGTCCTTTCGGTCATAACCTCGAGTTTTTGTAAACATTAGGTATGAATCGGAGTATTAAGCTATCGCAGTTAGTCTTTGGATGATGACACTTCTACCCTTGGTCTCAAGTTGATAAATGTACTTCATGGACGATCGAGTCTCGTCATAGTCGTGTTTATACTCTTACCTAAGCTCCAAAGACTTAGAGTTGATCGATGAATGGTCGGTTCACATTCATCTTATTTCTCGCTCATGCCTCCATGTTTGGGGCATACGTTGGTAAGTAGGAAGGCAAGTTATGTCTAATCAGTGATTGATGCTCTCTCTGTCAGAATAAGGGCAAGACTTGGTATGTGGATGGTCGAGCCACGTCCGTTTCGTATTGCTCTTCTAGTTGGATCATGGTAAGAGTGAACGAATGAATGGTTGTGTCGCATTCATTTGGAGCTAGACAGTCAGACGTATCCATTTTAATTCATATTCTCCCGCCAGATGTGGGGATGAATTGGCTCAGGTGTAATCGGGTCATGCTCATTCGGTTTCATACTTCTCATAAAGGATCGAAGGAGGGTGCTAGAGAATCAATGATCAAGTCGCACTCATTCGTGGTTTATTCTCTTATCCATGCTCTGGTGACCAGAGTTATTCGATGGATGTTTGGGTCACATTCATTTATGGTTGGTGTGGATCGATATTGCCCTCGATTTGATGGTACGATATGTCGGTCACCCGTAACTTCTGATGTCATTCTGATTGATTTTATATTAAGGCATCCTTGTGAACGTTGCTTTAAGACGTAAAGAACACTAAGTCGAAGCTATAATGAGCTATCGTATTTAATTTTTAGTTATTTGTACTCCTGCCCCCACTCCTAGGTTAATAGAGTAAGTTTGTGGATGATCGAGTTCTAACCATAGTTAGTTTATACTCCTCACATCGGTTTCAAGCCGGAGTTTATGGAATAGAGAACGGTTGAACTCCACTCATCTATTCATATATGTTTGTATCCACACTCTAGGGATAATATTTAGATGATGGGTGGTTGGATCATACCCAATTTATGTTTATACTCCAGTCCACACTCTGGGGACCTAGAGTTATTACACTGGCAGTCGACCTCCGCCCGATTTATGGTTATACTCCAGTCTGCACTTTGGGGATTTAGAGTTATTTTGCGGGCGGTTGTCTTCACCTAATTTATGTTTATACTCCAATCCAAACTCTATTGACTTAGAGTTGTTTCACAGGCGGTTAGTCTCCACCCGATTTATATTATTACTCCAATCCGCACTCTGGGGACTTAGAGTTGTTTTGTGGGTGGCCAGTCTCCACCTGATTTATGTTTATACTCCAAACCTCACTCTGGGGACTTTGAGTTATTTGATGTGTGGTTAATCACACCTGTTTTTGATTTATCCTCAATCTACCAAGTCGAAGTAAGAGTTATTGAATGAACGGTTGAATCATGTTCATTCATGGAATAGGATTCTATCCCCGCATCAAGGACAAAACTTGGCAAGTGAGATGATCAATTCGTATCCACTTGGTGGTTGTTGCTCCTCTCATTAAGTCAAGGAAGGGAGTAGGCGATGGATTGTCGGATCACATCCATGCTTGGGTTGGACGGTCAGGTCACATCCACCTTAAGCTGCAGTCATGTCCACGTGTTGACGATGTGGTTGATGAGTAGGCAGTCAGTCACACCTACTTTAAGTTAATCTTTTGAACTACCTCCTGTGTTTAGGGTAGGAGTTAATGCATGATGGTCGAATCACGTCCACTTTAGTAGGACCTCGGTCATGCTGAGCTTCAGGAAAAGCATAAGTATTTTGGTGAACTTAAAGTATGACCCGGGGAGCGGATGGTTGTGTTGCATTTACTCCAAGTCTTTCTTTGGTCTCCAAGTCAGGCATGGAAGTTGATGAGTAGACGATTAGTGGTGTCCACTTTTTGCTAGATCTTGTCGGGCTTTTCCATTTCAAGTCATTGGCACTAAGTCAGGGGCATATGGTAGCCGATGAGCGTTTGAATCATGCTTATCTTAATAAAACTCCAAAGGTTCGATCATGGTTAGCGGAGATTGGAAGGCGCCCAACTCTAAGTACTTGGTCACCTAAATCATTTGGAAGTATTTTAGTTCAAGATGGTCATAGTTCACAATACAACTGAAATTAAAATAGAAAAAATTCAAAGAAGATCGAAATAAATCTCATTGATAAGTGAAGCAGCATCGTGTGTTTGCTATTCCACTTTTCCTCTAGCACATTTAAGTGGGATGTTGATCGTCAACAGTCCAATTGATAATCGGAGTTCTTTATTGATAGGCATCAGATGTTCCCTGCCAGCCATTCTACAAGGCTTGCACATATTGTTGAAGCTTTCTTTTCCCAATCAGCTTTACGATCACATCTTGGAGGTGTTTGCAATCGCAAGTGTGAGGACCATGTGCATCTTTGAATATACAATAGTCCTCGGATTTTCTCCGGGCTTTGGTGGACTCTCTTGATGCTGGTTTTCAGTACTGCTCTGAATCGTGAGTCTCCAAGTAGATGTTATCGATTGAATCGTCCAAAGTAGTATATGAGTAGAATTTTTGGATTCTATGTCGTCTCCTGGAATTTGAGTCCTTAGCCAACGTGCCTATATTATTATTTCTCCTAGTCTACTCTACTCCCTCTTTGCTAGGTTTTGATTCACTTTGTAAGAGAAACGATCCAAGGTTGTAGGAGGCACTCCATCTAACTAGTTAACAAAATCTGTTCGGGGTTCGATTCCCCTCATCAACGCCTTTAGCATGATATCTTCAATGGGATTCCTCACTTTAGTGACAAAGATGACGACATTGAATCGCTATAGGAAGTGTTTGAATGGCTCACCTAACATATGGAATAAATTGGATAATGACATCACATCTTTGGTGTGAGTCACATGCATTCTAAACTGCTCCACAAACTTATGATCTAGTTGATTGAATAAGGAGATGGATTTGGGGGATAATCACATAAACCACATGATCAATATACCTTCGAGGAATGTAGGAGAGTGCCTGCATTCGATGGCACATATCACTCTGACGAAATTCATATGCCACTCGAATTTCATGAGATGTAGTCCAGGTTGGTTTTCAATGAGTAAATCAACATGATTGGTAGATTCGATCTCCTCGGATATTCTATACACTGAACGGCTTCAGTGAATAGGTTTGTACTTGGGGAGGTGCTTTGGTCATCATCAATCTGGTTTTTTTAAGTCACAACTACTTGTTATGCTTGTAAATGATGTATGCATCCCAAGATATGAGAAAAGCAAGATGGACAGGTATTGACGGATCAGTGGTTAGTTACGTGGAGTCGGACACGAGAAAATATGCTATTTTCTTGGAGTTAGCAATTTGTTTTCTTGGAGAAAATCTTGGTTTTACCCGAGTTTGGCTTTGGGCCAAAGTTTCTTGGGTTTGCATAGAGTAACATCACCTTTGTTCTCCAACCTTTGGGTATGTCGTTTGAGTAGTGGTTGCTTGTCTATTCCTTGGTTGCAATTCAAAAGCTATTGCTTGATCCTCTATGCCTCGGTTAGTCACAAGACGTAAGGGAAGTGGATAGAATGCACCATCTTTAAGTTGAGTTTCGATTCCAGAATCTGAGGGCACTACGCGGCAGCACGGGTTCGGGTGCCTTCCAACATTTTTTTGGTATTTGGGTTGTAACCGTTGGTTGTCTCTTGTATAAAAAATGCATTCAATACTATGAGAAATATTCATATTTATTCATTGTGTTTTTGTTTCTGGATATGTAGACCGCGCATGAATGTGTATTTGAAAGAAACAGTATAAATATGAAAATCTCATAAAGACACTTAACTAATTATAAATGCAATGTAGGACTAAGTTTATAAATATTAAGTTTAAGCAAGCAAAGGACATGCTAAGGTTTTTTTGAAATCATGGGTCACTATTACTATTTCGTAAAAAGGTAACATTTACAAATAGGTTAGTTTATCATCATTTAAACAAATGAATCAATTAAGTTAAGAAAGTAAGTTTTAAAGTTCTAAGATTAACCGTGGAATGCTAAAATTGAGCATATGCATTCACTCATAATTGAATTCCAATGGCTTGATTTATTAAAAATAGAAAAGGCGAATGTTTGAAAAAAATTAAGCTCGAAAAAAATGTTTTGACATTGAAATATATTTTGGAATTTTTCCCAAATTGTTTTTATGGGAATTGGCGTTTGAATGTTTTGGAAGTTGAATTTTCAAATCATGTGAAAATTTGATTGAAAAATGAAAAGGAATATGAATTTAGCGGTGCACAAAGGATGAGGTTAGGATAAAGCGCGGACGATAACAAAGGAAAAACTGTTTTAGCCTTGGAATTTCAATTTTCATGCCTTGTCAACGAAGTATGAGAGACCACTTAATTATTTCCCTTTTAAAGCTTGAGAACAAGCCTTCTTACATGTACTATATATGGGAAAGTTTGAAGAAAATCTGGGGCAGCGAGGAAATTTCCAATATACAATGAGATTGGTACCAAGTAAAGAAGTAAGAACGTAAAATTTTCCATCTAAATTCCTTTCCCCCGCATGAGAGTGGACTTTTAGGTAGCAATAATTCGACCGTTAGATTTTTGGATGGTAGAAATCAGATGCAAAACTGTTTGCATGCTTTATTCATAGGAGTACAAAATTTTTATGTGATTTTTTTTAAAACCCGTATACATATTGAACTGCCAATATTATAGGTTGTTTGCATCATATTTTCAAAAATGTTTTTAAAATAATACATTCATACAAGTGGGCCCAGTTCAGAATCATTCTGCATACATGTTTCTATGTTGTGATATACAATGCACTTGTGTATGTTTGGTTGCAAAATTGATTGTGTACTAATTGATTGATTAGTTTAGGATGGTTACTGCATTACTGCATGATTTTATCATTAGAGTGATTTCATGGACAAAATTCTTTTAAGAGGGAAGATGTAATACCTCATAAATTTTGGTTAATTATTGATAATTAATTGGGCCCCAAATAAGGAATCTGAGCAAACAATGGAATTTGGGCACAAAACTTACACCATTGCGTTTGTAGCAATTTTCTGAGCAACTTTCATATTTGGAGTTTTACGACCGAAGTTCAAACGAACAAGTTACGACCGTTCAAAGAATACGGAACAAAAATAATTAAACAACAATTAGTTAACATTTATAATAAGTTAATCAAGACCACAGTGGACCCCCCTATATGGGCCGATCGACCAGTAACGATCTATCGCTCATAAGGGTATGGTCAATCGATTGAGGTATTTCAGTGTGATCTGAACCTCGGCCAACAGCCTGAATTTTGTATTTTTATTTTAACGGTTACGACTTATTCGAGAGTCTATAAATATAGATCTGACCATTCCCCTCTCTTCTCATATTTTCTAATCTAGAGTAGTAAAGCTCTGCCATTTTCTCTTCTCCACTATTCCTCCTAACTTTAACTTATTTGTATTGATAGAAATTGGAGAAGAGCAAAAAAGAATAGGAGAAGAGCAGAAAAGAATAGAAGAAGAGAAGATGTGGATTAGCATTCACAAACAACAAGGTAATTTCTTTACAACGTTTAAATTTATTTTGTTGGATTTTTATTTAATTATTGTATCAAAAAAAATCTATGAGGTGTAGGCTCGAATTAAACGTGTAAAACATTGCCTACATATTTTGGAACATAGGAAATTTGATTTGAATTTTCTTTTACATCCAAGGTAGAAATCGGTCCTGATATTAAGTGTTAAATGTTGATAAGATATAGAATTATTCGATATCGACAATTGGGTTGTAAAGATGTTAGTATAATATAGATTTATACCCAAATTCGTTTGAATGTAGACTTTCTATATTTTAATTGTTAGGAATATTATTCGTTTAATTTTTATGAATTTTCCTAATACTCTTAGTTACATAAAAAGTGCAGTGTTTGATTTAACAAGAAATATGCATAAATAGAGGAAACGGATATGTAAAGTATGGATTTATCTTCCACTGTTTACGGTGTTTATTTCAATAAAAAGAAAATAAACCATTCCTTGTAATTTCAAACGAAGCAAATCTGTTAATTTGGACAAATTTATGGAAATTATAATGGAAAATCTTTTTAGAAATATAATTCCAACAAATTAAAATATGAAAAAGAATATGTTAGTCAGGGATTGATAACTAGAAATATAATTATTAAAAATACATATGTATTCAACCATGCTAATCATTTAAATTTAAAACTTAACTAATAAGATGATTTACGCTAATATTCGCATTAGGCATAATTACGACATTAGAACAAATTGTCCTGAATAATAGAATTAGGAAATAGAGATGTAATATTGTTACTCTAAATAATAAGTAATAAAATTGGAATAAATTTGGGAGTTACAAGATTTTAAGTAAGGTATAAATTGTTAGAATAACAAATATGGAGAGATAAAGAAGGAATACTGGGCTGAATAAGTAAATAAATGTTAGGAAACATTCATTGAGATAATAATCATTTATTTCAGACAAAGTAACATATATAAAGTACATGAAAATGTTAGGGAGTGTTGACACAAAAAATGGGCATCTACACCCAATTGAATCCAGTAGAAATTAAATGAAGAATGAAATTAAAACATAGGAAATACCATAAATGAACACATAGATTTTAAAGTTTCGACAATCATGGCCTGCGTCCACTTCATATTTTTATTGATCTTCCACTTAATTATCATTACAAGAATGTCCCAATTAGCTGGGATCCATTAGTACAAAAGCGAAGAATAAAAACGATAGAGCCTCGGTAGCGAAAGCAAGATCTATTTTCTGACGCCATGACTATTGTATTTATAGGGGAAGACGTGTACGGATCAGACTAAAATTTTGGTAGAAGGTTCAGGAGACCAAGATGAGACTACCCAAAAATTTGGTGGTCCATCGGGGCCCATAATAGGGATCTGTACCAATCCCTATTAGTGCTTCCAAATGGGATGCGTTTCTTATGAAAGATTCCCCATGATGTTAGCTACTTGCTCCCCAAATTTCATACGTACGATTTGTGAAACATCGCATTTTCCGTGAAGTAGTGTTGCTTGAATTCTGATTTTTGCCGATCCGTCCAAGGAGTTATGCCGATCGCTCCAATTTCCTCCAATTGGAATGAAATCCCTAAGGGGTGTTCCATATGTTTTTGAGTGAAACGGATGTGTAGTGCGACACTACACAGCCGGTTATATAATATTAAAATATGTAGATAGTGCGATCAACAAGCCTGATCGCTGGCCAAAAAAATAAGGAGTATCAAAACAGTCATAAAACCAGACAGCAATAACTGAAATATGAAACTAAGAACACAGTGCGCGTACTAGAAGCTTATAAACAACAAGTAGTGATGGAGCGAGCTACGGATGGCGACCATGATGCCCGCGGATAGGATAAGCGGTTGTGCTGCCAGCCGATTCAGTTGGTGAAGTACTAGGGTGCGGGAGCCTAAGCCTGAAGGGAGCTGAGTAGCTATAACCTGTAAAAGAAGAGTAGTAATAAATGATGCGCCTGCATGTACCTTCGAAGTGTGATTTGGGATTGTTGAATACATGTGCGTTGCGCTCTACCCAAACACACTAACTGAATATAACCACGAGAGGATCCAAGAGCTTATTCGGCGGGTTGGATTGCCAGAAATCAAAAAAAGAGATGATTGATGGGACATAGCCAAGTAGATGTGCAGAAGTTGCAGCCCAGACCCGAAAAGGGAAGTCGCACTCAAAGAAGAGATGGTGTATACTCTCGATATCATTATCACAGAAGACATAATGGGGGTCCGGTGCAATGTTGAGACGAAATAGCCTATCTCTAGTATTGACTCAGCCATGGATAAGACACCATTGAAAGAATAACATTCTGGGTTGGAGCTTACTCTTCCAGAGTCTGGAGAAATTGAAGAGGCGGCCCGGGTTAATCAGATGCGCATAGAAAGAGGCAACGGTAAAGCCAGCTGAGGGATTAGGGGCCCAAAGAATTTTGTCTGGTGATTGAGAGAGGTGGACGGATCGGAGGATGGAAACAGCCTGGTGAAGCTCAGCTAAGGTGGTGAGATCAAAATAGGAAGGTGGGACAATGAGGTTAGGGCCCAGGCCAATTAAATCGGAGATGGTAATAAGTCTAGTGTCAGAGTGGGGAAAAAGGTTAGGGAAGGTGGAGGAAAGGGAAAGCTGACCGAGCCAGGTGTCCAACCAGAAGATGCAGTTAGCACCGTTACCTATACTTACATGGAAGAGTGATTTAACTCTGGGAAGGGTGGAAAGGACACCGGACCAGAATGGGGATGGTTTGAGGCTGGGATCGGAATGGAGGACGAGGTGTGGGTTAGATCGATAGTAAAGGGAAGAGATCCAGGATTTCCAAAGGAATGAATCAGGTGAGAGAAAACGCCAGAGCCATTTGGCAAGAAGCGCAAGGTTGAAGCAATATAGGTTAGTAATTTCAAGGCCACCATTGCTGGTTTGCAAACAGGCGGTCCTCCAATTGACAAGTTTCTTAATTCTTCCACCATTCCAGAGAGAAGTACTTCTGATCGAGTCAATTCTTTTGATAACCCATGATGGGAGTTTGTAAAACGACATCCAATAAGAAGGGATGGCCGACAAGACCGACTTAACAAGAACAAGACGACCTGCAGCTGAAAGAGAGTGAGCTTTCCAGGAGAGAAGTCTATTTTCAATTCTGGTGATGAGGGGGAGCCAGTCAGCCTTATGAAGCTTGGTTGGGCGGAGAGGGATACCCAGGTAGGAGATGGGAAATTGCGCAATGCTACAGTTGAGGAGGTTGGAAAAAGTGTTGCCAAGGTGATCGGAGTTCCCAAGCATGATGATGGAGCTTTTACTGAAATTGATGGATAGGCCAGAAATGAGTTCGAATGAGTAAAGAGCTACTTTAAGGCAATGGATGTGGTTGACGTTTGGGGTTGCAAAGAGGATAGTGTCGTCCGCAAAGTGGAGATTGGATATGGCTAGGTTTGAGTTGGGGAGCTTAATGCCTTCGAAGAGGTTATGGGAAGTAGCAAGTTTGATCATACGGTTAAAAACAACTGTAACAAGGACAAAGAGCGGGGGGAGTGGGTCACCTTGGCGCAGACCGCGATTTGATTTTATTAAGCCTCCGGAGACTCCATTGATCGAGATAGTGGAATAGCTAGAACAAAGGATATTTTGTATCCAGCTGCACCATTTTGAGGAGAAGCCCCTGTGTTTCAAGAGCTTCAAAATGAACTGCCAGTTAACGGTATCGAATGCCTTTGAGAAGTCAAATTTGAGGAGGAGGCCTGGCGTTGAGGATTGGTGGCAGAAAGAAATGACCTCTTGAGTGGAGGAAACACAGTCCATAATATTTCGGCCGAGGATGAATGCTGATTGTTCCATTCCAATGAGGGGGGCTATGACAGTTTGAAGGCGATTGGCAAGAACTTTGGTTATGATCTTAAAAGTGGTGTTCAGAAGGCTAATGGGTCAGGATGAGGGAAGAGAAGTAGCACCAGGGGTTTTGGGGAGGAGTATGATGTTGGCATAGTTGAGGCGAGCCACGGATGAAGGGTCAGCATGGAATTCCGAGCACATCTCAATAATATCGGACTTCACGGTTTCCCAGTAATGCTTGAAGAAAAGAGGGCCGAAGCCATCTGGCCCGGCGGCTTTATCGTCTGACATTTCGTTCAATGCAGCCCAAATCTCGGCCTCCGTAAGCTTGTACTCCAAGTTTCATGTTGATGGCATGTGTAGATTTTTAGCTACTGACCGATCATCACTGCAAAATTAAGTTGTGGAATCGATACGATATGATCCATAGTATTGAATATGGATCATATCTAATCCATCTTAGGGGAGTAGTGTGCTTTCATGCATCTGCTTCATAATATCATCTGTGCTTGATTTTTAGACCCTACAATCATCACTTTATGCTACCGGCCTTGATGACAATCGAGTTTAACTTGTCCAGTCAGTTTGGATATAGCTGGATCAAAATACCGGATAACAGGGTGGAATTGAATATTTTAAGGCAATATAATTATCACTAGAGTAAATTATATAGCCATAGAAATGAAAATAGAGATTAGTGGGCTTTGCCCAATATTAAAGTTTAAGGTAATTAATTTGATTTAGTGGGTTAGGATGCGAGGTCAGTAGAGCTATACAATAGAATTTTTCCTTCACTCAGAGGCTACCAGCTTTAGTAATGTGGAACATCTCCAACCTTAGGACCCATGGGAAAGGGATTTACATTGCAGATAGGTTGGGTAAAGTATGTCCAAGGGTTCACCTTGGATTTGAAGTATTAAATGACCCGGTACCTTTGGGGAAATGGAATCTTCTTCCTGTCAAATAAGAGGTACTAAGTAACCAAAGGAGGTATTTTCCTTGACTGCTCAGATTAGTCTAAATGGGGGTGTTAGCCGTGGAGGGTTAACAGGCTATGTCGATAGTTGGTACCAATATTTAGCAGTAGTTCTGGGATATATGCTTGGACGTCCAATGGTCCCAAACGAGCGATAGTAAAGACATGAGTTACGCCCTGATGGATTTCGCCTTCACTAGTCTAGAATCTGTATGGGATACTTATGGACGTCATGATAGAGTTGGCTATAAATTGGTTTATTGGAGGTGGTCTAGTTAACCCTTAGATATGTCTTTGAGTTACGGTAGTAGAACGACTAATAAATTATTCATTATTAGTAAAGTGAAATATAGGATTCACCGGTCTCTGTAGCTAGGACTAATTGACTGGTGATGACGATGCATAAGGCTCGCTTCATAATTAAAAAGTACTAAGTGGCCATGGTTTTAGGTAAAGAATGGTTAGAAGTATAAATATACACATGAGTATACCTTAAAGAAAATTAGGATAGATATATCATACGCACATATATTAAATTAAACAGGTTATCTACTAATAGCAGACATAATTATAAAGTGGAAACCTAACGGTGTAAATTTATATTATGGATAAAGTATACAATTTTTCAATCACCAAAACATTGTTCTGACCCCCTTCTCGTTACAACCCACAGATTTAGAGGAACATGTCACTAGAGAAGGATGGAATGGTTGATGGAGAAGTTTTTTTAATTTATGCTCGGTAATGACATGGTGATCGAATATCTAAGGAATACCGTTGATTCCAAGTTAGTAGCCTCGGTCAGTATTTATATCCTAGTATATTTTTCTATTCTGCTGTGTGTTTAGTTTGATTGATCTCTGATATGCTTATGTTTATTATAGGTTACTATAACCAACGCCCCATACTCTAATAGACTTGGGCTTCGATTTTTATGGAAATCCAGGTCCATTAAAGTGCGGGTTGTTACACCAATAATCATCGTATACTCCTGATATCCATTACTATAGGGTAACTGCCTAACACATCCAAGGGGACAAGGACACTAAGTCTCATCTATGGCCAAGACTCGTGGCTCTTATATAATGTACTATTTTGAACCTCGCTCTGATACGAACTATAATGTCTTTTATGTCTAAACTATGCTATGGTCATCACCGATAAACATTATTTTTATGGCCAGCCTCTTGATCGTCCAACCAACCCTTACTCGTGGGTCGTGTAGGGGTAAAAGTCAAACCAGCATCACCACTGATCACAATGCGAGAATCCCCTATCATGTGTGCACAACAAACTACTCGGATACCAACTATAACATTCCACCTCTATACACATACTACCAAAGAGTGTTACTAGGTAATATTGTCCAATAATACGGAGAAAAATGCTATACTGGGCTATCACACATGAATATTCCCTTAAGCTAACATCGATACATATTTCAAAATCATAAATTACTCATCTATGTATCAGCATAAAGAAAAAAACATGTGAGTTTCCAAGATAGAACAATACAAAATATAAAGTAAACAATAAAGATCATAGAGTCATCAAATGCAATGATAAAATATAATAAAGGAAGTGTATAATTACAAGTGGGTCTGCATAAATGGTCAGTAAGGGATCGGCTACTAAACCGAGGAAGGGTTGAATGAGGTGGGCACTCTAGCCACATTTATTGAAGAATTTTTTCTTTTTAGATTTTTATTTTCAATGTACGTATGCCATGTTTATGCTTGTCCGGGCCTTACATATTGTATATGTAGAATGAAGTAAATAATTTTTTTGTTCAAATCTTGTCTTCTTTCCTTTTACCGCATTGTTTACATTTTACACCTAGGCACAGTCCCTTCATGTAATAATATATATTTTCCTATAATAAATTACTTATATGTCATACATGCGTATGTCTGTGATATATGTAGTTCATTTATCTACTATAACTCCATACACATAAACAAACTAACACAATTATGCATGTTGTTTTCGTGGGTCAAACATACTGCGTTCAACTATAAATAAAATTATACTATATCGTTGCGGCTAAAATTACATGGCTTTCCTCTCTTGTCCACATGATCACCAACATAACTCATCTTATGTACATGTAAAAGACAAAATATACACCGATACCTATCTCCAGGTATCCATGTCCACGACGCCTGTCTTTGGGAATCTATCTCTATAATGCCCTATAAAATTAACGATAGTTAATAAATAATTAACAAGGCTCCAAAAATGGAATTTGAAAAAATGATGGAATTTGGTCACGAAACTTGCACCATTGTGTTCGTAATGATTTTATGAGCAACTTTCATATTTGGAGTATCGCAATCAGAGCTCAAAAGAAAAGTTATTAACGTTTGAAGTTTTAAGATCAGAAACAATTTAGAACTAATTAACAAAGTAATATTAGCAGCTTAATGTTAAAATGGGTATTAAGTATAAATATTAACGTTAAATATAAATGTTGATTAAGGGAGTTCAATCGAATTAAATATAATTAAGAAAGATTATAAGTAAATAAATTGGACATTGAAGTAAATAAGCATTAACAATTTACATCAATGTAAACATTAGACATAAATCTTAATACTTAGTTAATTGGCTATGCTAAATCTAATCAAATCATAGATTAAAAGGAAGTAGTTGAAGGAGATTAGCGTTAAATCAAAGTAAATTAGCACTGAAAATAAAATAAATAAATGAGAATTGATTAACATTATAACAAACATTAATATGAAATACCGTTAACATTTGAGGGAAGGAAATAATACGTAATAAATGTCATTGACTGATGTTAACTATATCAATGTTTACTTAATGTGGAAGAAAGAAATTAATGTTAACCAATCAGGAAAAAACTTTAGTAAATTAATGTTATTTAACGTTAATGGCTACTTAACTTAAAAGAAAAATTAACATTAATCGAATTAGAACAAAAATGGTTGAAGCAAAAGAAAAAAGAAATAAAGAAAAGAATATGCATTAATTAACACAAATGCTTAACATATATACAAATAAGATGTAATGGATTCGTGCGTCTATAAATACTGGCCTAATCACTCACTTTTCTTCTCATATTTTCTGAATTAAGGAGCGAAGCTTCGCCCTTTTTCTCTCTCCATAAATTCTAGGAATTATAGACATTGTAAAATATTATAAAATATAAATATTTATACGGAGAATAACGGAAAATAAAAGAGAAGAAGAATAAGAGGTGAATCAATTTTGGGAAGAAAATGTAAATTTCAATATATATTCTTCGTAACCTCCAATCTCTTCTCTGATCGGTAATTCTAATAATATGTACCTTGTTGTACATATTCTTTTGAACTAGAATAAAAAAGGGTCAAATAAAGGATTTGGATTTAGATCTGAAGATTTGAAAAGCTTCTAAATGTGAGTGGGAAATTATGTAATTTATTTATAACATCGGAATTTACTTCGTTGAATTTTTATTTAATATTTATGCCTAAACAAAGATTTAATGAGCTATAGGCTTGAATTAAACATATAAAACACCGCCTACATATTCTGTAAATGAATAGGAATATTGTTTACTCTCAGATCTAAAAATCAGTCCCCAAGTTATTAAAAGTTGAATATAGATAAAGATGTAGAATTTATTCCAATTTTACAAATCCATAGTAAAGATATTAGTATAATTTAGATTTTCCCTGACTCTATTAGAACATGCATTTCTATATTTTAATTTGTTGGAAATATTATTCATGTAACCTCTATAAATATGTCTAATTTCTTTAATACATAAAAAAGCGCGGCGTTTGAAGTGACAAAGAATATACATAAGAAGAAGAAAGAGTCATGTAAACTATGGATTTTCGTTCTATGATTTACACTGTCTATTTCAACAAAAAGGAAACAAATAGTTCCTTGTAATTTCAAATAGACAAAATCTCTTATTTTGGGTTAATTTATGAAAGGTTATAATGGAAAACCTTTTTGGAAGGAAAATTGTAACAGATTAAAATATGGAATGAAATATTCTAGTTAGAAATCTACAACTAGAAACATAATAATAAATTTATAAACATGTATAACCATGCTAAACATTCAAAATAAGAGCATAATTAATATAGCATAATATACATTAAAATTTGCATTAGATATGATCGGAATGTTAGAATCAATTTAAATAGACAATTAACGTGAAATAAATAGGGAGTTATGAGAATTTAAATAGGTTATAAGTGGATTAAATGAGACTGATTGATGAAATTAGTAGTTTACTTATGGATAGGTAAGGAAGGAATAATAGGTAAAGTTGAAATGAATGAACAGATATTCTTGGAAATATCCATTTATGATAGTAATCATTTATTTCGGACAAACTGACATTTACAGAAAAAGTAAATAAATATTTTGGTAGTAGTTTAATGTTATAAGGTGGTACAATTATCATTAGTGTATATAATGTAGCCTTAAATATGGAAATAGAGAATATTGGGCTTTGCACAATATTAAAACTAGGATAATTGATTTGATTTAGTAGGTTGGAATGCAAGGTCAATATAGTTACACAACAGAAGTCTGTCATTCACTAAGAGGCCACCAACAGGTGTGTACACTTACCATTGATGTGGGACATCCCCAACCATAGGACTCGTGGGAAAGGGATCTACAATGCAGATAGATTAGGGGAAAATATGTCTGAGGGTTCACCTCGGATTTGAAGTATTAAATGTTTCGGTACCTTCTTGGGAAATGGTGTATTCTTCCTATCCAGAAGAGAGGTAGTAAGTAACCAAAAGGGGTATTTTTCTAGACTGACTTAGTCTAAATAAGGATGTCAACTGTGGTGAGTTGGTGGGTTATGTTAGTAGTTGGTACTAGTATTATTGTAGTAGGTTTGTCATATAAGCTTTGACACCCAACCGTCCCACGTGAGCAGAAGCAAAGACTTGGTTATGCCCTGACGATTTTCACTTTCTACTACTTTAGAATTGGCATGGAGTACGCGCAAACCTCATAGTTAGATTAAAAATTAGTTTAGTGTAGGTGGGCTAGTTTACCTTAGATGAGTCATTGAGTTGCGATGATAGTACGATAATTAAATCATATATTATGTCATAAAGACATATATATGGGTCATCGCTCTCTGTAGCTAGAATTATAGACCAGCGTTTATGATGCGAAGTGCCCGCTTTATATTTAAGAAATGTTATGTGTTCGGGGATATTTGGTAGTACAAGCTAAATGTATATACTCACATAGGCATATTATACGTATGCATATGTATAGTATACCATAGAGATGGCTAGGCTAAGCATATCGTACGTACACATAAGATTTAACAGATTAGATATAATTAATAAACATAACATTTAAATGAGGATCAATTGGCATGAATTAATGGAATGAGTAAGTATGTAATTTTCTAGTCACTAGGACGTTGTTCTTACTCCCTCCTCATAACAACCCATATGTTATGTTTAGAAGGACAAGCTATTGGTGCAAGACGAGAACAACAAATGATGAAGTCTTCACTTTCATGCTTAGTGCTGACAAGGCAATTAAATATCCAAAGAATTATATTCCAAGATAGTAGCCCCAGCTAGTACATATGTTATATTATATTTTTTAATTCCATTATGAGTTTATATTAATGGCACTCTGATATACCTATGTTTATTATAGTTTACCAAAACCAACGATCCATACCCAAATGGACCTTGGTTTTGAATTTTGTCGAAATATGGTCCCATTAAGGTGTGAGTTATTACATCTCCGACCCCACCTATCTTCGAAATTGATCATGGTTCAATTTACTCTAGAATCCAAAGAACCAACTATGGTTCAAAGGAGTATGTTGGTTGTTTTTGAGGAAATAAACATCCGGTTTCAAAACAAAAAATGGCTGATCGTGTTATTGATCCTATAACACAAGGTATGACTTAATTAATATGGTTCCATTGATTCAAAAGATAACTTTATTTCAATATCCCAGAGCAAAAGCTGCTTTATTACATCCAATCTAAATGAATACAAATCCTATAAATGCAAGAAATAAGGTGAAATAGCGATGTGAATGCTCACTATTCCATGCTTATAGAATTAGGTCCCTATCAATTGTTGATAGCTTGAAAGTACCATATCCAAGCTTATATCCTATCACATAAGGCCCTTCCTGATTTAGACCAAGATCCCCTCTACTTAGAAAAGCCTATTTTCAAACGAGGTCACCTATCTCGAAAGTATGGTTTCAGACTTTGGTGTTAAAGTGTCATGTTATTCTTTGCTAATAAGCAACGACCCTTGTATTAGTCTCTTCTCACTTTTCCTCCGCTAGTCGAGGGATGATAGTATAATTCCTCATTCACCTTGGGGTTATAATGCATCCATTTATAAAAAGGAGCTTCTGTTTCAATCAGCATCATAGCTTTAATTCCATAGGCTAATGCGAATGACATATGTCTGGTTGTTAAGTTCTACGTAGTCTGATACGCCTATAATGCCAAAGGTAATTCATCCACTTGTTGCCTTTAGCCCACTTTAGTAACTTTTTTATGATAAATTGATGACCTTGCTCACCACGTGCACTTGCTTGTTCACCTATAGATGTGCTATATCTCAAAAGCTCCTCCCAATTAAATATCAAGCACGGAAATAATAGTATTCCACACTTTCGAATATAGTTCCATTTTCTATTATAATCTTTTATGGCACCCCCAAAGCTATACAAAATGTTCTTTACTACGAAATTGATCATTTTCGGTGAAGCGATCATGGTAAGGGGCTCTATCAAAGTTTATTTTATAAAGCAGTTCTATAACAGCCTATAATTTATGTATCAAAGGGTCATAAAATAGTGTTTTTAAATTTGTATTGGGTTGTATGCCACTTTAACTTTGGGGGATATTGAGCATTAATATTTTTTATCTAGAAATTCTGTCGGACGATTCTACCCTTGAAAAATACTGTATCGACTATAACTTTTGATAGAAGCCGAATTAGCATTCAAAACCATTTCTATTGGAAAGAAACGATGGTTTCCTTTTTTATAGAGTGATCATAACAGCAATTTAGGCTTTCTGGCTAGGAGATACAGCTTTTTAAAATTTCATAATTTTTTGAGCAACTTAGCGAGAATTAGTGAGAATAGCGATAAGCCCAATAACCCTTTCTGGTCTAGAGGTTATATTGGCTGAAATAAACATTACCAAATCATTCCTACCTTCTTCCAAATAGATCTAAGCCCCTATTGACCAATTTTCCCCCCAAAACTTTCATTTTTCACCACCAAATCAATTCTAAATCATAGAATAAGGGTAGGTTAGGAAAGGGAGTAATTAGAGATCTTCAAATCTACAATTTTGGGGAAGAAAAAAAATTCATCCATAGCTATTCATTTTTGTATCTCGATTTGCGTGTAAAGCTTGGATTTTGGAGGGTTTGGTGAGCGACTTATCATCTCTCACCATATTATATATGTATCTATACGTTTTAACATGTTTTAAATCCATTTTTAAAGTTAAAATTAAGTTTTGATATTTCATTTAAGACCATACCTATGGAAAAAAAACATGTACAAATGGAATTTTGGTTTTCTAAACATGTTATTTAGATGTGTGGTTGCCTTGATATATGTTAGGCTATATTGTTGATAGCCGATATGATGATTTCTATGATTGGTTATGTGATTTGCATGCTTGAATGTTGGTTGATGCGTGTGTGATGTTTATGTATATGCTTGAATGGTTGAAAATTCTCGTTGGAGCGGGTTAGAAGTAGGAACGTGAAACTGTACTTCCAAGGATAGATTCTAGGATGTTGGAAGTTGGATCAATGTTTATGGAATGCACGTGGGTCGAAGAACAAAACATAGTAATGAAATCAGTGAAAAATTGGAAATTTGACCTACTGCATCATTTTTGGACGGTGGTGCTTGGAGTCGCGCTTCGATCCGGTCGGAGGTTAGGTCGGGTCTTGCGTTGGGTTAGCATAGGGAAGAATCAGACAACAAACGCTATTTGGTAACGGTATCATTTGGTTTTCGAGCAAGAAAATTGGTTCGGTGGTTGCTCCACATCATGCTCGGGTATTCGGGGTGGTTGCTTTGGATTGGCACCCAAGCAAGAAATTAGGTTAGAGGTCTTGGAGCCACTGCAAGCCTTGCCTTAGGATTTTGCTAGGATGACTTCAGGCTTAACTTCGGGCGAGGCTAGAGAATTACCCAGGCATAATTTGTGGTTTGGAAAGTTTTTGGTCTTTGCGAGGAAAAAGTTCAGGATTTCTTCAAGGCTTGTTCAAGAGTCTAGTGGGTGATGTAGAGTGAAGTAGATGACTCCAAACCACCTAAGATGACCTTGGATTTCATATTACGACCAATGAAGTGACGGCATAGAACTTCGACGCGACGACAATGACGGTGATTTTAGAACTTTTGTATGATGACTCAATGACTTACGATGGGTGTCTTGAGGCATTTCGAAGATGACAACTCAATGTGGCAAGTGACTGTGGCGCTTGATGATGGATCATGCCGTAGAACATGAAGTTGTGATGCTCGTGAGTAGGATAGGGTAGTATGTGTGTACCTAGGGTAGTCTGTTCGTACTCATGTTATTGGACGTCTACGTATGTCCAGTCCTTAGCCATCTTTATGGGCATGAGTTGAGTGTCTACTAGGTAGTTCTACTATATGTTCATATATTAAGGGATCAATGGATAACTTTGAGGTTGTAATGCAGATTAGTGTGACAAGGTAGTCTGTGTGTACCCAGGGTAATCTGCGTATACCCGTATTGTTGGACATCCGCGTGTCGAATCCCTAGCCATCTATGTGGACAATGAGTTGAGCATCTATAAGAGTTATCATATATCGAAAGTAGTAGAGTGATAGATGCAAGGCTGTGTGATGGATTCTATGTTTGATGTGCGCTTGATATGTTGTGTAATACACCTATACCTTATATTTTCCACTTGTTATAGTGTTTTAGCATATATTGTGTTTATGTGCTGATTCTTGGGATAGAGGGACATGTCTGGTATGGCCATTCGTACTTATTCCCCTATTTATTACGTACGATTTTTATAGTATTTGTGATGATGCATCGTTAACACCAGACTGTTGTTTGATCTAATTTTATGTTTTCCTTCTTATTATTTCGGTACTCTTAAATGAGTATATTATGGACGGTAGGTCTGTATAGCACACGGAACTATATTGAGTGTGAGCAAAAGGCTATGCTTTCATATATCTTACTTTGGAGCTTACTACCACTTATATTTCACTGTGCAGTACCGTGGAGCTATGTCAGTACTTGTATTGAAGACTGTTATAGAGTTTGTTTTGGATATTGACATGTATTAACTCTATTAGTTTTGTATAACTATGATGAACCGATGTACACTGATTGTTCTGGTTCACTTAGTTATATTTTTTTCTAGCCATTTTTACATCTATTTGATTACTATATTTTGTCTATACGCAGTGAGATGTTCTGGAAGGTTTTTATCTACATTTTCTCTACTTCACACCCTTAGCTATCACCTTACATTGGTCGGGTACCTCCATAGTGCACTCTATATGTATATTGGGTACCGGTGGTTTAGTGTGGTCATCACATTTGGTATCAGATCTTAGCTTGCGTAAACGACCTATGTTGATACTTAGATCCATTAGAGATAAGGAAGGAGTTATCGCCTTAGAATGGATCGAGTGATATATGAGAAAGCGCACTTATATTTTGGTTTTCGAAACTTTATTTTAGTATAGTATATAAGTCGCATTGCATTCATGGACACCACTTTTAGAGAGATTGGTCATTCTTATTATTGCTTGTAAGAATGAGCCAGCTAAGGAGGAATGCTGCTAGGTACTCTATCTCTAGAGTTGTGGATGGGACGGGATCGAGGATTGCTAACCCCGATTTGCAAAACATGTTTGCTGAGATGGTGTGGATCTTGGTACAAAATGCCCATGTTGCTCCTAGTGTAGCCACTGGTAGTGATTCTTCAGTGCAAGCACCCAGGGATGACTTTTCCAAACTGGGCAAGGATTATCTTACTCCGGGTGGCATACCATTTCTTAGAATGGAATCAACCGTCGAAGTGCAGAATTAGTTGCACAATTGCGAATGCATCTTTGACGATATGGAGTTAGAATGTGCGATGAAGAGGAACTTTTTCTCTAAACTGCTTTAGGGATGAGCAATAAGGTGGTGAACACCATAAAGATTACTGCTTTTGAGGATTAGATAACTTCAGAGTAGATTGAGGTGAGGTCAAGGAGAAGTATACACCGGTCGCTCGGAAACTGGTTCTTTTCTTGAATGCTAATTTGAAGTATGCAGATATATCTGCATCGGAGTACAAGCTAAGTTCGACATGCTGTCGAAGACGGTCTATCTTTTAGTGATACTCCAGTCAAGAAGTACCAGAAGTTTATTATTAGCTTGGGCGATTATCCTTGAGAGGAGCTACTGGGCATGTTGATGAGACCTTTGAGAAGTTAGCGAAAAAGGCTCTCATGTATAAGGGTTATATTCTAAGAATAAGTCAATTGTTGTTCCCAAGGATGAACCAAAGTCGCAAGCTAGAAAAGGAGGTAAGAGGAAGTGGGACAACAACAAGAAAAGGCAGCTTCAGAAGGGTGGCCAGAAGAAGGGCAAGTGGGTGCCTACTTGCTATAACCATGGACAGAGGGGTCATCTCTACAAAAGTTGCAGAAACAAAAAGAAAGTATGTTTTAACTATAATAAGTCAGGGCATATGAAGAAGGATTGCCATGAAATACTAAGAAACCAGCTAATTATGTCTACTTAGACTTTGAACGTTGTTCTAGCTTCGTTGAGTGCTCCATCGGCAAAGGGGAAGGGAAAGAGCGTTGTTGTACAGGATGTTCTTTCTATTTCTAATACACCTGTACGTGTTTTATTCGATATATGGGCTTCACTTTCCTTCATATCTAATGATTTGGTATATAGTGTGGGATTAGAACCCAAGATAGTTGGCTGACCTTTGATTGTTACAAACCCCTTTGGAGGATCGACTAGTCTTTGATTGTTGCAAACCCAAGATAGTTTGTCAAGACTTACCCTTATCGAGTCATGGATGTTTGTTTGCTTGTGATTGCTTTTTTTTGGGTTTCGTGAGGTTCTATATTGTATTGGGGATGGACTGGTTGCAGAAGTCCAAAGTAGTGGTGAATTGTGAGAGGTCGTTGGTGATAATAGGAATAGATGATGGGCTTAGGTTGGAGATAGGCTGCCTACTTGATAATAGGTAGTGGTTAGGTTTCTGTACTCACATGCGATCCAACATGACGAGTTGCCATCAGTGCCTATAACGAGGGAGTATGCTGACATATTTGAGGACGTGATCGGATTACCACCACATAGAGAGATCGAGTTCCATATAGATTTGGTGAAGGATGTTAGACTTACTGTTATTCCATTAAGGTGTATGGTGTCTAGAGAGCAGAAGAAACTAGATGTGCAAGCGAATGACCTATTAGGATGAGGGTTCATTTGACGTAGTATATCTAAGTGGGGAGCACTTGTGTTCGCCACTAAGGCGAACGGCTCTATGAGATTGTGTGTAAACTATCGTGAGTTGAATAAGGTGACGAAGAAGAAAAAGTAATCCACTCCCGTGTACTGATGACTTATTCGATCAACATCATGGTGCTAGGGTATTCTCTTAGTTGAACTTTGAGACAGGGTTTCATTAGCTGAGAGTAACGAAGAAAAGTGCGTCCATCACACTGTTTCGTACGCCGTCTGGATTGTATGAGTAGTTAGTTATACCGCTCCGGCTAACCAACGCAGTGATGTACTTTGTTGACCTTATGAAGCATGTTTTCAAGGATCGGTTGAAAAAGTTTGTACTTGTGTTTGTAGATGATATCCTTTTTATTCGAGGACATAGGAAGAACACAGGAGTTTAAGGACAGTGCTCGAGGTGTTGTGAAGAATCTAATTGAAGGCGAAGATTTTCAAGTCACTTTTGGACGAGGGAGTGTGATTCTTGGTTCACGTTGTTCTAAGTAAGACATTGTTGTAGATCCTAGGAAGGTGGCAGCAATGCAGGATTAAGATCAACCCAACACTGCAACGTACATGAGGAGTTTCTTAGACTAACGGGATACTATAGAGGTTATATCCAGGACTTATCTACGGCAGCAGCGCCATTAACGAACTTGATGAAAAAGAATCGAATTTTTATATAGGATGCGAGGTGTTAGCATAGACTTATGAGTCTGAAGGAGAGGTTAATGAGCACACTGGCATTAGCCATTTCAAGCGTGAATAGGTAGTCGACAATATACCCAAATGCTTATGGTATTATACTAGATGCGATGTTGATGCAGAGAGGAAAAGTTGTCACTTACTCTAGTTGACAACTGAAAGTCGACGATAGAAAGCATCTGACTCATGATTTGGATTTTACGGCATTAGCATTCGCTTTAAAGATATGGAGGCAATATTTTCTTGGGGAGAGGTTCGAGTTTAATAAGGACCGCAAAATTTTGAAATATCTCTTCTCTCAAAAAGATCTTAACATTCGTCACAACAATTGTTAGAGTTCCCGGTCTCCTACGGCTTTGTCATCTCTTGTACGCTCGATGAGGAATGCAGTTACTAATTCTTTAAGCAGGAGACATGCCAGCTTAGAAGAGACGTTCTTAGAGTGGAAGTAGTTGGAGTTTATCACTAGCTATGATTTTATACCTCGATGTGAGTTAGATCGAAAGTAATGGTTTGTTTGACGATAAGACCTACTCTGATTGAACGGATCGATACTAGTTAGATGCAAGACGCTAGACTAGCAGGGATCATAATGAAGAATGATGAAGGGGTAGAGTTCTAACAGATGAAGTAGTATGGGCCCGGCCATGATGGTTGGATCTGTAAGGATAAGAGATTGTTTGTTCTTGATGTCGATGGATTGAGGGATGAGGTGCTATGAATGTGCCATCATTCAAGTGTAATTATACATCGTAGCAGCAATAAATGTACCATGATATGAGGTAGACATTTTATTGGTAAGGGATGATTAAATTAAGGGTAGGTTAGTAAGTATTCTCCTAAAATCTTAGGAGGCACACATTTTATTCGAGTTCTAAGCCTTCTTTAACCTATTCTTCACCTTAAATCTTCTCTTTTCTCCTCCAAATCAAGTCTAATCATAGATAAATGATAGGTTAGTAAGTGGATTAATTAGATTTTCAAATCCATATTTTTAGGGAAGAAAAATTAGGCCTTTCTATTCGTTTTCGGTATTGTCTCGATTTGCATGAAAAACTTAGATTTTAGAGGGTCTGGTGAGTGATTTATCATCTCCCACCTTACTTTATATGTATCTATAAGTCTTAACATATAGTGGATCCACTTTTAATGCCAAAATTAAGTTTTAATACTGTTTAAAAATCATACATGCAGCAAAAACGTGAATAAATAAATTTTTTTGTTTTGTACATGTTATTTGGATGTGTGGTTGCCTTGATATATGTTAGGCAATGTTGTAGATATATGATATGATGATTGTTATGATTGGTTGTGTAATTTTAATGCTTGAATGTTGTTTGATGTGTATGTGGTGTTTATGTGTACGCTTGAATGGTTGAAAACACTCATCAGAGCGAATTAGAGGTAGAACCACGAAACTAGGCTTTAACGGATATACTCTAGGATGTTGGGAGTTGCATAAATGTATGTGGAATGCATTCGGGTCGAGGAATGAAGCATAGCGGTGAAATCAATGCAAAATTGGAAATTTGACCTACTACGGCATTTCTGTTCGATGCTTCTTAGAGTCGTGCTTGGGTTCTATAGGTTTGCTTGGGTTGTACTTTCGGTTGGCATAAGGAAGAATGAGACAAAAAATGATGTTCGGTAGTGTTATCATTCAATGCCTGAGCAAGAAAAGTTGTTCGGTGGTAGCTTCGTGCCATGCTAGGGGATTCAGGTGAGTAGCTTTGAGTAGGCACTCGAGCAAGAAATTAGATTTGGTGGTCATGGATCTGCTTTAGGCCTTCTTTAGGGATTTTTTAGGGTGACTAAGGCTGGGATAGAGAATTATCGAGAAGAACTTATGGTTTGGAAATTTTTTGGTCCTAGCGAAACGAAACTTTGGATTTCTTTAAGACTTGTTCTGAGGGTCTATTAGGTGACGTAGAGTGAAGTACATGACTTCAAACAACCTAGGATGACCTTGGATTTTGTATCACAACTAGTGAAACGATGGCCCGGTGCTTTGACAGGATGATTATCATTTTAGAACTTCGGTATGATGGCTCATGACTTACGATGAATGTATAAAGACGTTTTGAAAATAACGACTCGATGTGGGGGAGTGACTATGACATCTGGTAATGGACCGAAAGGACAAATTCTTTTTGATAGCTCATGGAGTAAATCATCAGTTTATGATGCTCGTGAGTGGGACATGGTAATCTGTGTGTATCCAGGGTAGTCTATATGCACCCATATTATTGGACATCCACGTTTATCCAGCCCTTAGCCATCTATATGGGCATGAGTTGAGCATCTACATGGTCGTTCTATTAGTAAGTATGATAAAGGATCAATGGATAACTCTGAGGTTGTGATGCTTGTTAGTTTGACAAGTTAGTCTATGTGTACCCATGGCAGTCTTTGTGTACCTATATTGTTCGACATCTATCTGTGACCAATCCCTTACCATCTACATATGCAATGAGTTGAGCATCTCTAAGAGTTATCGTATATCTAAAGCACTGGAGTGATGGATGCAAGGTTGCGTGATGGATTTTATGTTTGCTATAAGCTTGATATGTCATGTGATACCCCTATACCTCATATTTTCCACTTGTGATGGTAGTTTAGTATATACTATGTTTATGTGCTGGCTTTTTGGGTGTAGGGACATGTCAGGTATGGCTATTCATACTCTATGCCCTTATTTACTATATACAATTTTATAGTATTTTGAGATAATGTATCGCTCATTCCATATTGTTGTCTGACCCAAGGTTTTATGCTTTGCTTCTTACTATCTCGGATGCTTTTAAATGAGTAAACTATGGATAGCGAGTGTGGATAATGCATGGAGCTTGATGAAGTGCGAGCAGGAGGCTATGCTTTCATATACTATACTTTGGAGCTTACCGTCACTTATATTTTACTCTGTAGTACTGTAGATCTGTGTTAGTACTCATATTTGGGATATATATATATAGAGAGAGAGAGAGAGAGTTTATGTTGGAGATTAGGATGTATAAACTTTATAACTTTTGTTTAGTATAACTACGATAAATCGATATACTCTGATTATAATGGTTCACTTAGTTATATTCTATCTCGTCTACTTTACATCTATTTGATCATTATATTTTATCTATGCGATATGAGATGTTCTACAGGTTATGTTTTTGGATTTTCTCTGCTTTACACCTTGGTTGTCGCCATACATTGGCCAAATACCTCCATAGCACACTCTATAGTTATACTGGGTACTAGAGGTGTAGGGCGATCCTCACAAGTTCATTGCAACATATTTTGTTCCTCGATGTGACATTAAAAGCACTCTAATGGTATTAGTTTCCCAAACCGCAATTTGTTATGGGCTAAACATCTACGTAAGCTCATTGGATGGTGCTCTTGGAACCTTCGCAAATCTCTGGCACTTATCTCATTTATCTGAGTATTCTATTGCATCTAGGTTGATGGTTATCCATAGCAAAGAACCTTCTTTGCTAAGTTCTCCCCTAACGTAATCACCACATGTTCCTTCATAACATCTGCTTGGATCCTCTTAGCTTTAGCTTTATCGACACATCTTAACTAGAAGTTAGAGAATCCTCTTTGAATAAAGACTCTGTCTTACATAATATTACACGGTACTTTGATCAAAAGCATTCTTTTTTCATTCTAGCTTTTAGGAAGAGATTTCTTTAAAAAATATTATTCTTAAATAAAGTCATTTACAACTCCTTCTCCACAATCTCCATGATGTAATCAATATCCATCTCATCTATACTTGGACATTTCAATACCTCTATTGGCATGATACCCAATAACTACTCAACACCATAGCTTATCGATTTGACTAATGAATTTGCATTTATGTTCTCCTCTCTAAGGATGTACATTACTGTATAGTGCTCAATATCATCCAATTTTCCAACACTTTTGATGAGTATGTGGTAAGTCTTGCACCCTTAGCTTAAAATTCATTCTTCACTTGGTAAATCAACAATAGGGAGTCGCTATAGATATGTAGTTTCCTCACCCCTAATTGTTTCGCTATCTTAGGTCCCACTATATTGACAACAAAAATGGGCATCGACGCCCAATAGAATGTAATAGAGATTAAATGAAGAATGAAATAAAAACAAAGTTAAAATCATAAAGGAACTCACAGATTTTTATAGTGGTTCGGCAATCTTGGCTTATGGCCACTTCATATTTTTATTGATCTTCAACTTCATTATGATTACAAGAATGTTTGAATTAGTTGAGATCCGTTACTACAAAAGCGAAGAATAAAAATGGTAGAGCCTCAGAAAAGAAAGTAGAATCCCCATTTTTGATGACATGCATGCTATATTTATGGAGGAAGACGTGTGCAGATCAGGCTTAAATTCTGGCAGAAGGTTCGGAAGACCAAACGAGGCTACACAAAAATTTACAAGCCCATCGGGGCTACAATAGGGATCGGAACCGATGTCTATTAATGCATCCAAATGGGCTGCAATATTAATGAGGGATGCCTTATGATGTTAGCTACTTTTTCCCTAAATTTCGTGTAATTTTGACATATAGTTTGTGAGATATCACATTTTCCGTGAAGAATTGTTGCTTGAATTCTGATTTCTGTCGATCCCTCTAGAGTGATAGTTACAAATCCCCCCAACTTGCTCCAAATGTCATGGGATCCCTATGGGTGTTCCACATGTTCTAGTTATCTTATACTCTAAGTTTCATGTTGATAACATTTTTAGATTTTGAGTTATTGACCGATCATGTTGCAATATGTAGTGAAAGCTGAATATGGACGATCCCTTTTAATATGTGAAGTAATTTACCCATAACTTGAGCAAACGAACTCCAAATGAATTAGTGTTTCATTTTATTAATTATTTTGAAGTCTCAAGGCGATGTATTACTTTCCTAAATCGTGATCCGTCAATTCCCTAATCAGATGGGCCTGAAAATAAGGTCTCAACTTTCTCGATGCTATCAATAAATAGTCTGCCAACTTCTCTAGCTTCCGATATCTCTTTTCTGCTCTAGTGATCAGCTTTCTAGTATATTATACCAGCTTTGGATTTTGCACCCTCAAGCACAAAGGTTGCATTCAATGCGTGATTCAATGTCACTCGATAGATGTAAAGATCTTCTCCTTCCAAAGGCTTTGATATAATCTGTTGCCAATAATACCTGTAATGGAGTATTTTCTTTTTCAGGTTTTTCCCCCGAAAGTGATCGCCACGTTCTTCTTCATGGACTTCTCTCAAGACTCGTTTTATTTCATCATGGGCGATACAAAGAAGCAGGAGAATGAAGAAACCTTTTTTATACCTAACTCCTTCTTGGATGATGCGAATGAAGCTTTAGGGAGGATCTGTCGTTTTTGATTCCTTCATCTAGAAAGGATCCCCCATTGTAGATAGTCTTTGATAGGAGTTACCTTTGATTCCTTTTCTGACGCCGTCTCAATGATTTAGTCGATCACCATATGTCAATACTTGGAATGTTAAGTACTTCAACCAGGACAAAGCCTATTTATTGCGTGTCCTCAGAACTGACCAGCATAGCCAGTGACTCAGCTTTTTCATTTTTTTCTCTAAGGATGTGTGTAATAGTGTAATACTCGAAGTCGACTAGTAGCTTTTGGACCTAGCTAAAATAAAGAGCAAGACGTTGCCCCTAGTAAGCTAATCTTTCCTGAATTGGCGTACTACTAACCAGAAATCACCAAAGATATGTAAAGTATCCACTCTCGGTTCTCTAGCAAGTTCGAGCGCGACGATCAAGGCTTCATACTTAGCTTCATTATTATTTATAGGGAATTCAAAATTTAGAGTGTAGCAATCGATCATTCCTCAGGAGTCATTAACTCAACTCCGGCGCCAGAACACGGATCATTGGAAGTTCAATCAGTGTACATTTTCCATCGATTGGTCGGTTCTCCACTACTCTTCGGATAGTCGTCTGATGCAATGAATTCAGATATGAAGCATGCTAATGTTTGTCCATAGATAGCTCTCTGAGGGAGATAAGTGTTACCAAATTGGCTTACCTCGGTATTCCATTTGAGTAATGTTCAGACATTTAAGGTTGTTGTAGGACCTATCGTAATGGTTAGTCGGTATAGGCGTTAATAGGGTAAGCCTATCAATCGCTTGCTTACATCATATACTGGTCTTTGGATACATTTCTCTTCGCATAGAATTGCAGTGCTTATGGAGTGTATCGACATAGCTAAATAGATGTATAAATCCTTGTGATCCGACGGCTTGGATAGGATGAGAGGTCTCTTTAAGTGATCTGGCAGAGCTTAAAATGCGTCAATGCAGCCCTGCATCCATTCAAAATTTCTTTTTCATCTCCTAATTAGGTCAAAGAAGATAGTACACTTGTCGGTGTCCCTAGAGATGAATCGGCTTAGGGCGATGACCTCCCATTTAGACTCTATACCTGCTCGATTGTCTTCGGTACCTAGATGTCTTTGATTTCCTGAATCTTCTTAAGCTTAGCTTCAATTTTGCGAGAGTTGAGTACTAAACCTAGAAAATTCCCTGATGCAATGCCGAAATAGCATTTCAAGGGACTGAGTTTCATTCCATATCTTCGAATAAAACTGAACCCCTTCACTAAGTCATCGATGTGGTCGTTTGATCGTCGTGACTTCACAAGCGTATCATCCACATATACTTCCGTCGATCGTCCAATCCGGACTTTGAACATCCTATTACTACTCTTTGGGAAGTGGCTTTAGCATTATATAGTTTAAATGACATTACAACAATATAGCCCAAGATCGGTAATGATGCAATGTGCTTTTGGTCGAGGACATTCATCAGGATCTGGTTGTACCCGGAGTACATATCCATAAATGAAAGCAGCTCATATCCTGTGGTTGAGTCTACTAGCTGGTTGATCCTCAAAAGTGGAAAGATTTCTTTTGGGAATGCCTTGTTCAGGTCTGAGTAGTCGACGCGTGACCGCTACTTTCACTTTAATTCTAGCAGACCTCTTCGGATCTATGACGCATTGCTTTTGTCTCACCAGGACATGCCTCGGGTCGATATGCAATGCTTAGTTTGCGATAATCGATGAGTATGCATGCATGTCAGAATGTGTCCGAGCGAATACATCAAGATTCATTCAGAGAAAGCCAGCTAATTACTTCATCATCGTTGCTCTGAACTGTGATTCGATCTTCAGTACTCATGACGGGTCGCCATGGATAACCATAGTGTCGCATATCAGCTCAACGGGTGTAGTCATTGATTCTTTAAGTTCAAATGTAACTATTTCGCGTAACAACCAATGTGGAATCTGGTTGGGTCAATCAATGATGACGGTTACTCCGGTCGAATCCTAGAGTCTTGTGAAAAGTTATTAAGTTTGTTAGTGAAGGGCTTAAAATGATTTGAGCGATTATCTACAAACGGCCAAAGGTCAGGTTTAGAAGCATGTTGAAGCAAATGTCAAGTAAGGATCAGTCTCGAGTTGTGTTCAGCTTCATAGCTGACACTTGCTTCGAGTTTGAATCTGCTTATATATTCGAGCACCGTTCTTTCCATTCAATATATTGGTGATCTGTTGCTCATTGTTTAGGTGGGAATGATAGTCAGTTGCCCATGAGCTTGGGCATCAATTCGATGATTCTATCTCTAGGAATCCTTTCGGTCGTAGCCTTGAGTCATTGTAAACACTATATATAATTCACAATATTGAGCTATTGCAGCCAGTATTTGGTTGATCACACCTTTACTCCCGGTTTAGGTTGATAAATGTACTCCATGGACGGTCAAGTCTTGTCGTAGCTATGTTTGTACTCCCACCTAAGCTCCAACGACATAGAGTTGGTCAATGAATTGTCGATTTACATTTATCTTGTTTCTCGCTCGTGCCCTCAATTTTGAGGCATACATCGATAAGTAGGAAGGCAAACCATGTCCACTTTAGCTTTGCACTCTTTCCTGTTGAATTACGGGATCAGGTTAGTTGATGGAAGGCCGAGTCTCTCCTATCCTGGATTGTATTCTGGTTTTTCCTTCCAAGGGGAAATACTTTGATGCTCCATTGGATTTCAGGCATGATTTGGGTACTGGATGGTCAACCACGTCCAATTTGATTTATATTATCTAATCGGATCTGAGAGTAGAGTTGGCTCAGGTGCAGTCAAGTCATGCTCATTCGGCCTCATACTCTTTTTGAAGGATCGAAGGAGGGTGTTGGAGAATTAGCGATTAAGTCTTCATGTTTTATTCTTTATCCGCACTTTGGTGATCATGGTTTTTTGAGGGACATCCGAGTTACATTTGTTTGTATTTACTGTGGATCGATATTGACCGTCGACCCAGCGGCATAATATTGTCAGTTGACCATAACATTAGACGTCGTTCTGATTAGTTTCATATTAAGACCTCCTTGCGGTCATTGCCTTAAGTCGTAAAGAACACTAAGCTGGAGCTATAGTGAGCTGTCATATTTAGCTTTTAGTGATTTGTACTCCTGCCTCTAGCGTTGATTTGGCGATGCCATAAGTCGGATAGTCGAATTCCATCCTTAGCGAATTTATACTCCTCCTATCGATTTCAGGCCGGAATTTGTGGAATAGAGAATAGTCGAAATCCAATGATATTTTTTCATGTTTATACTCCAGTCCGCACTCTGCGGACTTAAAGTTATTTTACGGAATAAAGAATGGTTGAAATCCACTCATCTATTCATTCATGTTTATACTCCAATCCACACTCTAGGGACATAGAGTTATTTTGCGGAGTATAGAATGGTCGAAGTCCATTCATGTATTCGTTTATGTTTATACTTCAGTCTGCACTCTGGAGACTTAGAGTTGTTTCGTGGGGAGTCGATATCCGCCCAATTTATGTCTATACTCTAGTCCACACTCTATGGACTTAGTATTATTTCGCGGGCAATCGATATCTGCTCGATTTATGTTTATACTCTAGTCTGCACTCTGGGGACTTAGAGTTGTTCCATCGGCATTTGGCTGATTTATGTTTATACTCCAGTCCATACATTGGGGACTTAGAGTTGTTTCGTGGGCAGTCAGTTTCTGCCTGATTTATGTTTATACTCCAATACGCATTCTAATGACTTAGAGTTATTTCATGGGCAATTGGTACCACCCAATTTATGTTTATACTCCAGTCCGCATTTTAAGGACTTAGAGTTGTTTCGTAAGCAGTTGGTATCCACCAAATTTATGTCTATTCTCTAGTCCGCACTCTGGAGACTTAGAGTTGTTTGATGGGTGGTCAATAACACTCGATTTCTACCAAGTCGAGGTAAGAGTTATCGAATGAACGGTCGAATTGCGTTCATTCATGGAATGGAATTCTGCATCCAGCATGAAGGACAAAACTTGGCAAGTGAGACGATCGATTCGTATCCGCTTGGTGGTTGTAGCTCCTCTTGTCAAGTCAAGGAAGGGAGTAGGCGATGGATTGTCAGATCACATCCATGCTTGGGTTGGACGGTCAAGTCACATCCACCTCAAGTTGTAGTCTTGTCCACATGTTAAGGATGGTGGTTGATGAGTAAGCAGTCTGTCATGCCTACTTTCATCAAGCTTTCGAACCGCCTCTTGTGTTCAGGGTAGGTGTTAATGTGTGGACGGTCAAATCACATCCGCTTTAGTTGGACCTCGGTAATGCCGAGCTTTAAGAGAGGCATAAGTATTTTGGAAAACTTTAATTATGAGCCGGGGAGTGGATGGTTGGGTTGCATCCACTCCCAGTCTTTCTCTGGTCTCCAATTCAGGCGTGGAAGTTGATGAGTGGACGATCGGTCATGCCCATTTTTTTGGTGGATCCCAAACTTGTCGGGTTTTTTCCATTTCGAGTCCTTGACCCTTAGTCAGGGGCATATGGTGCTGATAAGCGGTTGAATCACTCTTATCTTGATGAAAATCCAAAGATCTGATCATGGTCCATAGAGATTGGTTAGCACCCAACTCTAAGTACTTGGTCACCTGCATCGTTTGGAAGTAGTTTAGTTCAAGTTGGTAGTAGTTCACAACATAACTGAAATTGAAATAGAAATAATTTAAAGAAGATCGGAATAAATATCATTGATAAGTGAAGGAATGTCGTATGCTCGCTATTCCACTTTGTCCAATCCCTTCTCAGCTGCAAGTCGACCGTCAACGGTCCAATTGATAATCAAAATTCTTTACTCGTATGCATCAGATGTTCCCTAATTTCTTCTAGGTTTCAATGGACTCTCTCGAGGCTTGTTTCTAGTACTGCTTCGAGTCATGAGTCTCCAAGTAAATTTTTGATCAAATCTTTCAAAGGAGTATATGAGTCGAGTTTTGAGATTCTGGGTCGTCTCTAGGAATCTGAGTCCTTATTCAACGAGCCTATATTGTTCTTTCTCCTAGTCTGCTCTACCTCCTCCTTGCTTAGGTTCTGATTCACTTTGTAACAGAAGTGATCCAAGATCTTAGAAAGGTTCTCCATCTAACTAGCTTCCAAAATCTGACTGGGGGTCAACTCCCCTTATCAACTCCATTAGTATGATATCCTTGCTAGCATTTGGAATAAATTGGATAATGACATCACATCCTTGGTGTGAGTCGCATGCATTCTGAAATGCTCGACGATCTTCAGATCCGATTGATTGAATGACGAGATGGATTTAGGCGATAATCGCATAAATCACATGATTGATACTCCTTTAGGGAATATAGGAAAGCATTTGCATTTGATAGCACATATTGCTCTGGCAGAATTCACATGCCTCTTGAATTTCATGAGATGTAGTCCAGGGTAGGTTTTCTCTATGTAAACCGATATGATTGGTACATTGAAGCTCCTCAGATATTTTGCATGCTGAACGGCTTCAATAAGTAGGCTTTGACTAGGGGAGATGCTTCAGTCATCATCAATCCGGTTCGTTTTTAAGTTATAGTTACTTGTTATGCTTGTGAATGATGTATGCCTGCTCGAGATATGAGCAAAGCAAGATGGACTAGTATTGATGGATCAATGGTAAGTTACTTGGATTCAGACTTGGGAAAATCTGCTATTTGCTTGGAGCCAGCAATAGGTTTGCTTGGAGTCACTGAATTCAAAGTGCGGGGTCAGTGAAGAACGGTGGTTGGAGTAATCTTGGCATTTGCAAGGAGAAAATCTTGGTTTTACCCGAGTTTGGCTTTGGGCCAAAGTTTCTTGGGTTTGCTTAGAGTCACATCACCTACATTCACCAACCTTTAGGAGTATCACTTTAGTAGCAGTTTCTTGTCGTTCCTTGGTTGCAATTCAAAAGCTTCCACTTAATCCTTTATGCCTTGGATAGCCATAGGACGAAAGGGAAGTGGATAGAATGCACTGTGTTTAAGTTGAGTTCCGAATCCAAAATGCGGGGGCACTGCGCTACGGCACATGTTATTTATATCTTTGGTTGCCTCGATATATGTTAGGCTATATTGTAGATATATCATATGATGATTGCTATGATTGGTTATGTAATTTTGATGCTTGAATGTTGTTTGATGCGTGTGTGGTGTTTATGTGTACGCTCAAATGGATGAAAACACTCATCAGAGCGAATTAGAGGTAGGAACCATGAAACTAGACTTTGGCAGATAGAGTATAGGATGTTGGGAATTGCATTAATGTTTGTGGAATGCATGCAGATGAAGAATGAAGCATAGAGGTGAAATCAACGCGAAATCGAAAATTTGACTTACTACAACATTTTTGTCTGATGGTACTTGGAGTCATGCTTGGGTCCTAAGGGAGGTTTTCTTGGGTCGTACTTTCTGTCGACATAGGGAAGAATCAGACAACAAATGATTTTCAGTAGTGTTATCATTTGGTGCTCGAGCAAGAGAAGTGGTTCGATGGTGGCTTCGTGCCATGCTCGGGGATTTAGGGGAGTAGCTTTGGGTCGGCACCTAAGCAAGAAATTGGGTTTGGCGGTCATTCTACTATGGGTAAGTGTGATAAAGGATCAATGGATAACTCTGAGTTATGATACTTGTTGGTGGGACAAGGTAGTCCGTATGTTCCAATGGTAGTCTGTGTGTACCCATATTGTTGGACATCTATCTGTGGCCAATCCATAACCATCTACATGGGCAATGAGTTGAGCATCTCTAGGAGCTATCATATATCTAAAGCAGTGGAGTGATGGATGCAAGGTTGTGTGATTGATTTTATGTTTGTTATGGGCTTGATATGTCAAGTGATACCCCAATACCCTATATTTTTGACTTGTGATAGTAGTTTAGTATATACTATGTTTATGTGCTGGTTTATTGGATGTAGGTACATGTCAGGTATGGCTATTCATACCCTATGCCCTTATTTACTATATAGTATTTTATAGTATTTTGAGATATGTATCGCTCATTCCAGACTGCTGTCTGATCTAAGTTTTTATTCTTTGCTTCATACTATCTCGGGTGCTCCTAAATGAGTAAATTAGGGATATCGGGTATGGATAATGCATGGAGCTTGATGGAGTGTGAACAGGAGGCTACACTTTCATATATCATACTTTGAGCTTACCATCACTTATATTTTGCTATATAATAGTGCAGATCCGTGTTAGTAATTGTATTTAGGATATTTATAGAGTTCATTTTAAAGATTGGGATGTATAAACTTTATAATTTTTGTCTAGTATAACTACGATAAACTAACATACATTGATAGTAATGGTTCACTTAGTTATATTCTATCTCGTGTGCTTTACATCTGTTTGGTTATTATATTTTGTCTATGCAATATGAGATGTTCTACAGGTTCTGTTTTTGGATTTTCTCCACTTTGCACCTTGGTTGTCGCCTTACATTGGCCAAGTACCTCCATAGCTCACTCTACAAGTATATCGGGTACTGGAGGTGTAAGGGGATCCTCATAAGTTCATTGCAACATATTTCGTTTCTCCATGTGACATCGAAAGCACTCTAATGGTATTAGTTTCCCAAAATGCAATTGATCATGAACTAAACATCTACATGAGCTCATTGGAAGGTGCTTTTGGAACCTTTGCAAATCTCTGTAACTTATCACACTTATTTAAGTATTCTATTGCATGTCGGTTGATGTTTATCCATATGAAAGAACATTCTTTGCTAAGTTCTCCTCCAATGTAATCACCACATGTTCCTTCATAACATCTGCTTGGATCTTCTTAACATTATCCTTATTGGCACATCTTAACTGGATGTTAGAGAATCCTCTCCGAATAAAGACTGTGTCTTACATAATATTACATGGTACTTTGCGCAAGAGCATTCTTTTTTCATTTTGTCTTTTCTAAAGGGATCCCTTAAGCAAATATTATAATTAAATGAAGTCATTTACGACTCCTCCATAATTTGCATGATGTAATCAATATCCATCTCATCTATACGTGGAGATTTCAGTACCTCTATTGGCATGATTCCTAATAGTTATGCAACACCATAGCTTATCAATTTGGCTAATGAATCAGCGTTTGTGTTCTCCTCTCTAATGATGTGCATTAATGTATAGTACTCGATATCATCCAATAGTTCCAACACTTTTGATGAGTATGTGGTAAGTCTTGCAACCTTAGCCAAAAATTCATTCTTCACTTGGTCACTTTGGATATGTAATTTCCTTACCCCTAATTATTTCTCTATCTTAGGTCCCACGATGTAGACGCAAAAAATGGGCATAGGAATTAATCCGTGAAGTATGGTTTGTGAGATATCACATTTTCCGTGAAATAGTGTTGCATGAATTCTGATTTCTGCCTATCCCTCTAGAGGGATAGGTACCATTCTCTCCAACTTGCTCCAAATGCGATGTGATCCCTATAGGGTGTTCCACATGTTCCAATTAGCTTATACTCCAAGTTTCATGTTGATAACATCGGTAAATTTTGAGTTATTAATCGATCCCTGTTGCAATATGTTGTGAAAGCTGAATATGGATGATCCCTTTTATACCGATCCCTTTTAATATGTGAAGTAATTTGCCCATAACTTGAACAAACGAACTCCAAATGACTTGAAACTTGAAATATAATCTCATAGGGACTTTTCTGTTACTCTATATTGGTCTTACCAAGTTTGGGACAAAAATTAAGGATATATACCGATCCTCTAGGGAAAGGGATGGGCACTAATCCCCGTCCAGGGGAGGCATTATTCCGTACTTAGAATATTTTAGAGAGTCTCTCTCTTGGCCTTGATTAATCGTCGCTTCATATCATTAACTACACTTGAACTCAGAGCCTAATAATCATCTCTCCAAGCTGTCTTCCTCGATGATCGTCTAGCCTAACTTGTCTAGTCGGTCAGAATATAGCGGGGTCAAAAGGTCAGATAACACACTATGAATGCCTGGTACTCAACATCGTTATCCATTGCATAGAACTCAAGATTCAATGCATAGCGCATCCTTTTTCATTCCGAGGTTACTAGAACTACTTTGATTTGAGAATTGTGGTCATTGGATGCTCCATCTATATCAACTTCCATTTAGAAAGCTCAACCAAGTCTTCTTATATATCGTCATCCCGTATGGTGAATTCGATAAAGAAATCTGCTACACCTTTCCTTGTATCGCCTTCCTAGGATGTTAAACGATTTTGTATTGACTCATCCCGATGTTCCATTTTAATAAATATTATGAAGTCTCGAGGCAGTGTATTGCTTTCCTAATGGGTGATCAGGAAAACAAATGTTTTCAAATTATCATGGAATCTGCTAACCAAAAAGTGCCGATGGTCTACATAGAAGAAAGGAAAGTATTTAAATGATAAAAAATTTGATCCCTGCCTATTAATAATAATTTCTCAATTGCTATGAAACATATATTAAGAAACAAAGAAATTATAATTAAATTATTTCGTAGAGTTATTATAGATGGTGCTAAAACATCCTTATAATTTGGTCCTTGGATCAATCATAAGTCATTGGCGGATTTTCTTGGATGGCATAGAGTGGAAAATTTAATAACTACTACATGTATGGTTTCTCCATTCATTCAAAATAATCATTTTATGCTCGATGCACTGCTTGAAACTAGAGAAATTAGATATTATATTAACCTAGATTCACTTTCTTAAAAAAATTCTACTGATTACTGGGTGATTAAAGGAAAGTAATCATTTTATTTTTCTGATGACTTGAAAAAAATTTGTCTTAAACATCCTCTAGTGGACTAGTATCAAGTAATTTGGCATCAATCTGATGCTAAGTAAATGTCCATTTGTGCGTACAAAGCAATATATAAGAAATTTCCTACTCTAGATCGGTTAATAAATTGGTGAATGCAAATGTAAACTCGATGTACATTGTGTGATGAAGCAGACAAAAATCATGAACACCTATTTTTCAGATGTGAGTATAGAAAATACCTCCTTGCATGCATTCAATTCAAATTAGGTCTCAAACAACATAACTCAAGTGATCTTGCAGTTAAATTGCGAAATTCATATATTCTTTAAATGGAAAAACCTTAAACAAGCATTGGCTTTTGTCACTCTTGTCATAATGGTCTACCATGTATGGTCAAGAAGTAATAAACGCATATTCGAGAGGAAGGAAAGTTCTAGACTGTAAAGACCAAAGATGATAGAAAAGGAGGTGATGTGTTTGGTGATGTGACCGTTTAAAAGAGGACATCATAGTGATGAAGAAAAGGAGACGATGAGGAGGTGGGGGTAAAGAGGTGATTGATAGTGGACAAATGTGTGTTGACTTTTGGATTAGGGTTTTCTTATGAGTGATTTGAGTCGAATAGTTTGGTCTTGTAGATGGTGCAGTGGAGTTATTTTGTATTTGACTTACACTATTTGTATACTGGTGATTTGGACGTGTGCTACATTGTATTTATCATTGGTCATTGCATTCATTTTCCTTATACTCTAGTAAGGTTTTTAAGGAGGAAGGTTCAATGAAGTTCCTTATATGTCATTAATAAAGAATCTGTTTTATAATATGTGTGTGTGCGCGCGCGCACGTATCTGTGTATGTATAGGTGTGTTATATACACTGATTAATAGCTAATATATGTCAATGGACATGCATGTGTGTGTATTTCAATGAAATGAAATGAAATAATATCAAATTTGATTTTGAATAAAATCAAATTACTTCTATAAGCTAAACAAAAGATCATTAAGAAAGTTTTTTAAAAATCTACCTAATTTACCTACTACATCCCATGGTCAAGGAGAAAGGACTAAAAGTTTAGAGAAGGAAAACGACCAACAACCAAGGTATTCAACAATCGACGGAGTTAGAAAAGAGTAATAATCATTTTTTTACCATTTCATAAATATATTTTTTTTGATTACATGCTTGATCTATATTAATACCGGCCAAAATTAAATATATAAAAAAAACTTCGAAACTGAATATGTATATATTATTTTAAATCATTAAATGATGTAAAAGTTAAATATCATTTTCTTGTTCGGATTTAATTAAAAAAATTATGTATTGCTCAGGCTTAGAAAAAGTTTTTATATATGTATGGTAATTTCTAATTTAGAATATATTCGTCATTTAAATTTAAAAAAATTTATTTTTAGTTTTCTTATTTGAAGAAAAAATTAATTTTTTATATATATTACTATATATATGTACATTTTCAAATTATTATGTTACTTATATGTATCTAAATTATAGTTTGGCTTAATGAAAAACTAAATAAATATTAAATTTGTTGTCAACATTGTTTTAAACTTTTTCCTGCATAAGTTAAATTATATTAATATACAACTACTCAAATGGACTTTAATTTTAAATTTAGAAGGAACTATCTTTATAATACACACACATGCACATACATATATGAGAATTTCTTTGGAAAAAGCAAATATAAAATTTACATTTAAATATATATATATATATACATATATATATATAATATAAAAACTTATAAAAATATTTTTATTGGATGAATTGATTAAAGTGACAAAATATAATTACATCCATATTTATACATATTCTTCTTTTGTTGGAATTTAAGGAGGATTTTTAATTAGGACCCTTACCCCAATCTATTAAAAAATAAAGCCTAATACAATGCTTGATTAGATACAAAACTCAAGCCAATGGTCAAAATACATTTGTCATTATCACTGGTGAACCCATTAGAGCTCGAGGATATAATTCTTCTTCTGATTTGGCCAATGCATTCTAGAATCACATGATTTGGCCAATGCATTCTAGAATCACATCCTTCTTCTTTCCTTTTTAGTGATTCAAAAAACATTAGGTTCTTTTCTTTCCATATCTTAGTTGCTAAGACAAAAGCAATACAGTGCTAGACAAATAATTCCATCTTGTTGCTTTAAAGAAAGTGTGCCATTCCACTTGGCTAACATTCGTGGGATTATGAAACCCTCCAATTTGCATAACTTTACTTCACACTTTAAGAGTTGCCGGGCACTCAAAATAGAGGTGAGTGTTGTTTTTATTTGCATTATAGACATAGGGCGGTGTTTATCAACCAATATATATATATATATATATATTCATTCTTTATACGTGTGTATTTCTCCTTATTTAAATAATTATTACATTAACACCATACTTATTAACAAAAAATCTCAATTGTTAATTACACACCTATGACATCTGTGCATCATGTGTACCCTAGGCTGGATTCTCATATTTAACATTGTTATAATATTTGTATTGTGAATATAAACAAATTATACATTAAATAAAATTAAAATGAAATAACATGATAATATATATTATAACTAAATTATAAAATAAAATGAAAATGCTTTAATACATAAATCAATTAAATTATAATTAAACCGCCAAATTTTTTATTGATCACTCCTAAATATGACTTAGTACAAAATATTTACTTTTGTAAACACAAAATATAGTCTTATGCAAATTAATATAAGGACCCTTTTTTAAATTTTCCCATTTTACATTGTTGCCACTGCACCCGATCCTACGATGGTATTCGAGCTTGCATTGTGTTCACATGAATAATTAACCAACATGTGGGGCAGTCACTTGGAAGATCAATTAGATGAGTGTCAATGGAAAAAGTGCTTTAACTAACGAGTGGTTACTCGAATTAAGGAGCATTCTTATGAACCTCCCGATTTCATGGTCTTTAGTTGGCTCCTTGAAGTGATTTATTTCAAGGTTATGCACTAATGGAAGACTCAAAGGTATTTTGACCCTTAGGTTGATTCTAATAATGTATGTAATAAAATCAAATATTACAACACTTTGAAAAGATTTATAAAATGCAATCTTTTTTAAATTTATGTAAATATAAATGTTATATTTTAATTGATTAAAATATTTAATTAATTAAAGGATACAAATGAATATATATACATACATATATATATATATATATATATATATATAACTTAATAAATTACAAATGTTATAATAAACTAATATATATGTATGTATGTATGTATGTATGAATAAAACAAGAGGTTTAAATGAATTTTAACTCATATAGATTTAAAGGAGTATACATTGGATGTGAAGACATATGGTGTCATGGGTATATACTCATTTCCCTTATAATGTTTTTTTTGAAACCAAGGAAACCTACTCAATCACTACCGACAAAGCGATTTCTGAACGGTAAACATAAGGAATAGATGGCTGGCCCGCCACAACCGCTATTCCAGGCTAGCTAGACCTTTCGGTTGACATGGTGCAGGAGGTGGGAATATTTCCCTTACAATGTTGATAATACTTAGTTAATATTATTTTAAATTATGAATGTAAAATAGTTGTTCTCCATTATTTATAATATAAATAGAGTACTTTACAAACCTATGGTTGTTGATCACCCTAAAGCCATATAGTATCAAAAGTTATTTTTATATTATCATTGGATTGGTAAAAGTATCATGTAACTTTCTAAGCACCCTAAAGGATTACATAACTACCCTTAGACTATCACAAAATGATGAGACGACTTATTAAGCACCATAAAGGTCATAAATAAGATCAATAGTAAACAAAAGTAAGATTAGAAATTATATACGAGATATAATTAGTGAAGATCCACTTATAATTTATAGGGACCATAATTTATTGAGCACATTCAAGGTTGTGGTAGCACGATAAATGGATCCGAACACCGCTAAATGAATTTCTAAAATCCCTTATCACTTTTAATGTTTTTGAAAGATGCATATTTTAGTGGAAGCCTTATTAGAAAAATATAAAAAACCAATATAATAAGTATAAAACAATATTAATGTTACTAATTTACCTAATGAATTTTCATAGATCAAATAACAATTATAAAGCTATTTCTTGAAAAGAACACATTAAATGGCGCAACGTGCAAATATTTATTAGGAATGTGAAAATTGCACTGATCTATAAAAACTTTTATATGTTGCCACCAACGAGCCAATAGCTAAACCCGATAAGGATGCCATACCCAAATGACGTAAGCCCTCCAAAAAGTGGTCATTAGACTATATTCTTGCCTATATTTATGTGTTGTCAACTGTGAGCATCGGAATATGTATGTAAAATACATACTCAAACACCTACAAAAATTGTATGGCGAGGCATCCCATAGGACAAGGTAAGAGATCTAATGGAAATTGTTCTATGCAAAGATGAGCAAAGGCACTCCATTTCAAGATCATGTTCTCAGTATGATTAGGTACATTAAGTGGTTGGGCGAGTTACAAACAACTCTTGACATCGAGCTACAAACTGATTTGATTCTTAGATCATTGAATCTGCAATTTGATCCGTTCATATTGAACTTCAATATGAATCCACCAAAGTGTACTTTTGTAGGCCTCCTTAATATGTTAGGGACAGTCGAGAGTATGTTCACAAAGGAATCGAGTATAATGCTTGCTATGAAGGGTACCTCTTCCTCGAATAATTAGAAAAAGGGAAAGCATAAGATGAAGTGTAGCAAGGGTAAAGCCAAGGCCAATCAAGAGAAATGTGAATGTTACTTTTGTTTAAAGAAGGGACAATGGAAGAGGAACCATTCGGATTTTCTAAAGACGCTTAAGGAAAATAAAGGTATTTTTATCGTAGGAAATTGTTTATCTATAAGTGCTTCTAGTTGGGTTTTAGATATAGGATCTGAAAATCATATCTGTAACTCGTTATGTGGACCTAGGAGCAAGAGTCTCGTGGCATGACGAAGCCGAAATTCCAAGTTGCAAATGGAGCTACTGTAGCTATTATCGAAGTAAGAGATTACCATGTTAGACTTGCTAGTGGACATGTTTTTATTTTATATAGTTGTTATTATGTACCACTTTTTATTAATGGGATGATGCTTGTTTCTCATTCAATAGAAAACGGATATAGTTTTATTTGTAATGACCGTAATATGAATATTTGTTATAATAATGAAATGAATTGTTTTATTACTTTATGTAATGACATTTACATACCTAATCATAATCATGTATTTGCAGTTAAAAATAATAATGCATGTAAAATAAACGGTAGTTACCTTTTGCATTATAGACTAGGCCGTATTAGAGAGATACAATTGAAAGAGTTAAGAAACTAAGGTTTCTACCATCATTTGAGTCTGAATCATTTGATACTTCTACATTGTGTCTTAAAGGTAAAATGGCAAAGCGTCCATAAATGGGAGAAATGAAAGAGTTGATGAACTCTTAGGACAAGTACATACCGATGATTAGGGTCTTACATCTATAACTAGTGCAGGTGAATCCTATTAGTTCATTATATTCACAGATGATTTATTCATATATGGATATGTGCATCTCTGATAAATTCACAGAATATAATAACAAAGTAGAAAACAAAATGAATAAGAAAATTAAGATACTTCAACCTGATCATGGTGGCGAGCACATTGGACAAGAGCTCCAAGAGTACCTAAAAAAGAATAGGATTCTCTCCCAAGTTACTCCTCTATGTATTCTCAACACAGTGGGGTTTCAGGAAGGAGGAATCGAATTTTGTTAGACACGATTCAATAAATGATGAATGACGTTGAGTTGCTTGTTTTATTATGGGTATATGCTAGAAACCACAACATATATATTAAATGACATACCATCGATTATCCTTAAGACCCCATACGAGTTACGGACTGGTAAGAAACCCTCACCAAAATTACTTAAGGTACGGTGTTGTCCAACTTACATTTAGAATGTAAACCACAGTAAACTTGAGGCAAGATCGGTTTTATGTAAGTTTAAAGGGTATATAAGAAATTCTCATGGATGCATATTCTATAATGCCGAGGAACAAAAATATTAGTTTTGGGACATTCCACCTTTTGGAAAAGGAATTACTTTCATAAGAAATTAGTGGTAGTAAGATAGGCTTGGATGAGACTTAAGAAACTTCTGTAGAAAACAAATATTTATATAATAATTCAACGACCATAAAAATACACAACTAATTTGAACTTTTAGTGGGGGGGGTCCTATATGCCAAAGAGATACTATGGTTTGCTCATTGATGGTGAGAACACAGATTGTGTCATTCATAATGAGGATCCCCTCATATACTAACAAGCCTTGGGGGTAACGACCTCACCTATTAGCCTGATGAGATGAAATCCAAAATGGATTTCATGTACAAAAGTAATAATGAGGATCCTCTCATATGCTAACAAGCCTTAGAGGGTAAAGACCCTACCTATTGGCCTGATGAGATGAAATCAAAAATGGATTCCATGTACAAAAGCAAAGTTTGGACTTGGAGAATGTACCCAATGGGATGAATTCCATCGACTGTAAGTGGATCTTTAAGAAAAAGATCGGCGTAGATGGAAACGTAGAGACATATAAAGCAAGATTGGTGGTGAAAGGTTTCCATTAAATTCAAGATGTTTATTATGGCGAAAAATATTCACCAGTTGCCTTGCTTAAATCAAATTGGATTTTACTTGCAGTCGCTCATTATGACTTCAAAAATATGGCAGATGGATGTTAAAACAACGTTCCTAAAAGGTGATTTAGAAGAAATTGTCTGTACGTCGCAGCCAGATGGTTTCGAGGTCGGTGGGAATAACAACTAGGCATATAGCTTTGTAAGATCAACCTATGGTCTTAAGCAAGTATCTAGGAGCTAGAACCATTGTTTCAAAAACGTAATCAAACTATTTGGTTTCAGATAAAACAAAGGAAAAGCATGCATATATGGGAAAGAACATAATAGTACTATAACATCCCTAGTTTTATATGTTTACGATTTACTGCTGATTGGTAATGATGTATCTAAGTTACAATCAGTTGAAGCTTGGTTGTCCAATAATTTCTCAATGAAGGATTTAGGAGAGGCATCTTCATACTAGGTATTGATACACACACAAAGATGAATCGAGAAGGTTAGTGGGATTTTCCTAATCAATGTATATAGATGCCATACTAATACATTTTAGTGTGGAAAATTTTCGAGCATGAAAATGTTCCAATGCAGCATAGAATTGTTCTTTCTAAAAAGGACTCGCCATCCATGAATAAGGAAAGATAATGCATGTCGAATTCCTTATGCTTTGACAATAGGATCCATCATGCATCTTATGCTATGTACTAGGCTAGGCGTCGCTTCTGCTCTAGGTGCAGTTAGCTGGTATTAGTCCAACCTAGAAGAAAATCATTAGACGACAGTTATGGTCATCCTAAAGTATTTAAGAAATACTGCAGATTTATTTCTAATATATGGAAACAGTAACTCCTTATGAAAAGGTTGTTGGATTTGAGCTTTCAAAGTGATATTGAGGACTACAAATCAATCTCACATTTTGTGTTTACCCTCAATGGAGGGGTCGTCGGTCGAAAAAGTTTCAAGAAAGAAGTTGTGGTCGATTAAACTGTGGAGGATTAATACATCACCTTAAACAATGATGCAAAAGAATCACTGTGGATGCACAATTTCATTAAAGAGTTATGTGTATCACAAGCATTACATGTCCAATGTTGTTGAATTGTGATAATAATGTTGTAACGCAAGTTGATATGGAACATTGAACTCTCAAGAAGATAAGACACATCCTCCACAAGTTCCGTATGATAATGAAGTTTACCGGTGAAGGAGAGATCGCATTCAAGAGAGTAGATACTAAAGATAACATTGCAGATCCATTCTCTAGGGAACTTACTCGCTCTAATTTAGGTTGACTGATTGAAGGCATATGCATGAGGCTCTTTGATTAGCCCTAAGCCCAAATGGAAGATTGGTAGAGTTAAGGGTGTACCCTAGGTACAATTATGTAAACAGTCATGTAATTTAACTCTTGTAAATAATCATATTCGAAATACAGTATGATTTTACTATTATATTCTTTTCTACTATATAGAGATATAAATAATGGAATAAGTACATTAAGCGTATAAAATATGAAAATCCTTAGGGTAAGGTTTTATTGATTGCGGTTACGAATGTATTAGTAACCATAAGCATGGAATCAATATCTGAATACATACTTCTTAAATATTCCAAGTTAAGATGTACCAAGAAAATGATATCCATACATAAATTAAGACAAGCACATGTGATGCTCTCAATATAATGAATGGTGAACTACTCATGACCACTTGGGGAACCAAGAGGTTATATACTTGTGGTTGTTTAACAATTACAAAACGACTCAAAGAGAATCTTTAATAGGTTAATACAATTGAGTCAAAATAGAAGATTTCAATGTAATGACGTGCAGTAGTCTTCAGACTTGACGGTGCTATGGATCTTAAGTAACTATGTTGTACTTTGATTACAGTCAAGCATATGATATAGTGACCATGTTACAAATATAGCTAGGTACACATTATAATATTTGAAGTGAAACACTGCTCAAGATTCGATTTGTCTCCTTTATATAGAAGGTTGGTATCACCATAGTTAATAGTCAACTTAAAGTCAAAATTTATAGCTTGATTATATTGTTTAATCAATAAATGTTCTTGGATTGAACCAAGGACTTTAATGCAGTCCACTTAATTAGCTACATATATTAATAGAATGTTTAACATTAGACCAAACTTTAGATATCTCAGTGATACAATAATGATAAAAAATATGCGTAGATTATCGTTACAAGGTGCAGCTTAATAAATATTATAAAATGGATTTCACATAAATGCTATAAGAGATATAGAAATCGCACTCGATATTGTATATCGACAAAGTCTGTACATACTTCAGTATTTGAATTGCTTAAATACTGATAGAGGACAGAGGACACATCAGAGAGATAACACAACCGTGTTGTTAGTTAATTTCCAACTTCGACTAATTTAGAATTAATACATAAATATTATAAAGCAATAGTAAAATAAATACGAATGTTGTATTAAATTTTTATGAAGTCTTAAATTACTTATTCGAAGCCTAAACATTAATTAAAATGATGTATAAAAGTTATATTGACTTAATTGAGGAACATGGTTAGATAAAGTAACTAAAAAATTGATTTAACTGTTAAATCAATTATTCTCGAAACCTAGAAGCCCATACTAGGGTATGCTCCAGTAATTTGGAGGAAGGGAGACCTTTTCTTTATATTTGAAGAGAAGGGTGCTAGATTTTTGTAACCTAGACAGTCATAAATAGCCACCCCATTCATTCACTCTAGACATAAAAAATCTTAACCTTGACTTTATTAAACTGGTGACACTACATAGAAAGAGTTGCTTCCTATAATCAAGAAGAAAGGAATAAAAGTTCGAAGAAGGAAATAACGAGCGAAAAAGGTGTTCAAGATTTGATGAGATCACAAAAATGTAATAAACTTTTTTAATCATTTCACATACGCCGTTTACATACTTGCTCTCCCGTTAATACATTCGACCAGAATTAAATTTATACATAATTTTTTTGAAACTATATATATATATATATGTATGTATGTATGTATGTATGTATGTATGTATGTATGTATGTATATTAAATAATTAAATGACACACACACATATATATACACTATTAAATACACATATTGTTATTTATGGTATAATTGAAAACTGATAATTTTTTATGTACTACTCATGGCTTAATACATACATACGTACATATATACACAGACACACACATATATGCATATGCATACATACATACATACATACATACATACATACATACATATATATATATATATATATATATATATTTGACTTTTAAATTAATAAAAATCGTTTTCATTTTTCTTGTTTTCAAAAGAATAAATAAAATCAAGCTTTTATATGCATGTATTATACATAAATACATCTTTAGATTATTACAATACTAATACACACATTTAAATTATACTTCCAGTTTAATAAAAAATATAATAAATAATTTATTTGTTGCTTGTTGTGTTATAAAAAGAGTTACTTTAAAAAAAGTTAAATTATATTAAATATAAACTAGTCAAACATATTTAGACTTTGAATTTAAAATAAGATATTTTTGCAACACACACACACATATATATGTGTACACACATATAAAATTAAAAACGCTTTTCTCTCCCATGGTGGAGGGGGAAAAGGCGATCTGATTTACCTACGCCAAAAGCCGTTTATCTAGCATCAAATCCAAACTCGTGTTTCACGCCCACTATCCAAATCGCATTTATAATTTGGTCATCTATCTCTGGATCTACGATTAATCTTTGTCAAATTCGGGGAGATTGAATTTAGTCAGCCCGGTTAAGATCCAACGTCGTATTCTCTTTATAGGCATGTTTCAATATGCTTCCAGAATCTATTACGATGATTCTTGGCGGATTTGTTACTCTAACATGACTATCGATTTATGTCGGATTGTTAGTTGGAGATTAGACCACAGGAAGGCGGTTGTTCAAATCTTGACGTAGTCCGACTTACACTGTTTGTTGACGCCGCCATTTCCTTCCATCATCGGGTTCGATCTACAGATCGAAAGTTGTACAGTTGCATTTATACCAAAATTGTTGTCATAGTTTTTTGAACAATTTGTTTTGAGTTTGAAGGCTGTATTCTTACAAGCTACGAAATCTCGAGCACTGAATAAAATTTTGATGACCAAGTATCAGTTAGAATATGGCGATTCATAAACCTCTGATTCATAGCTTGTAGATCTAGCGAGTCTAAGGTCAATTAAACCGTATTCAAGGTTGTATAAATCTTCTAGCATCAACTCAATCCGGTATCCTAATTCATCATAAAGAAGATTAACGTGTTCAGGTTCTTGATTAGTTTGGAAATAGTATCAGTTGATGAGGTACGTGCTTATTGTTCACATATACCAAGTTTTATCAATATTAGTGTTCGACTGTACCTATATGTGAACTTTTAACTGTAAATATCCTATCGAAATTGTGAATGCCCATAGTGTTTCAATGTTCTTTTTCTGATGGGCACGTTAGATTCTAGGATAGGCACAACAACTTTGAATCTTCAGTGCCAGTGTTTCAAAATATGTTCTGATATATGGAACGTGGATAGATTATTGAATGGTTCTGAATTGGTTGGTGTTGCATTTTATGATGCTCCTCTACATGTCGTGAGCATGAACATTGTTAAAAACTTTATTCTCTTGGGTGACATCTGCTATGCAACTGAGTTTTTGATTGATGAAGGACCTTGTAGTTTCAGATGATCAAAAGAATATCCATATTTTCTATTATGCACCGAAAACATTGCAGAGCTGGAAAGGACAGAAGATTCTATCAAGAGCAGAGTTTCATGCTGAATCACATATCATAAAACATTGTACACAGGAAATGTTTTTATGTGTATTATGGTTGTAATGTGTACAGGAATGTACCATGTTTTTATAGGTGAAATTAAGGCTTTAGTATTTGGACTGGATTGGGCAGATTGATGGATATAGGGTTTGTGATTGTAAGCGTTGTGTATTTGAGTTACTGCATTGTACAAATGCATGTACCTGTATTTATTAGTTATTTAATGAACCCCCTTTTTCAAAACATATATATGTTTCGGCAATTTTTTTAAACAACAAGCATAAATATATAATTATAAAACTATTTTGAAAATAAAATCATAGCCGAATTGATTATATAGACAAAATAGAATTACAATTAAATGTATACATATTCGTTCGTTATATATGGGGTATATATCCATATTTAATTGATTATTACGTAGATACTACACTTATTGACCATAAATCTTAATGGTTAATTATATGCTTATGACATATGTTCATCATATATACCCTAGGTTAGATCATTATACTCATTTTGTATTATGACTACTAACAAAAATTTACTTAAGTATAAAATTAGGTTAAATTAAATTAAAACAAAATAAAATGGTTATATATTTTATAACTATTTTATAATTCCATTATAAAATGTAGACATAAAAGTTTTAATTCATAAATCGATTAAATCACACCTAAAACCACGAAATCTTTTATCAATCACTACTAAATATGATTTAGCATAAAATGTTAATCACGTGAACAAAAAATAAGATCTTAAGAAAATTAATAAAGAAATTTTTTGTTTCCCTCTTTACCCTACTACTATGCACCTGATCCAACAATCTAGTATATCTCTTTGTTATGGGAAGTAAAGAAATCATTATAAAATAATTAGGAGACTTAAATAGAAGAAAAAAATTATAAGTTTTAGATTGTTTAAAAATCCTCTCTATAATGTTTATCCCTATACAGTAAGATAAAAATTTGGTAATTGTGGTTGAATTGTATTATGTTTTTTAACAACATTTCTCCATAAGGGCCTCTTATTCCTCCCCTCTTTAAGCGTGGGCTATGGATGGAGATGGGAAGGTTATATCAGTAACAACATGTTTTATTAAGGGGCCACTCATTATGTTCAAATTAATCTACATGTGTCTTTACATGTAGCATTGGGTAGGTCTCATACAATTCCACCCTAGTTCTACCATATCCTTTGTTTCATTTCTTTTTGAACAATCATAATTTTTTGTTATTATGGATTTACCGAATAATTATATGTTTCAATTTACTTATTTAAACATTCCATTTTAACAATTTTTTATTATAGATCCACTACATCTAGCATTGGATAAAACTCATATTTTATATTCAAAAGTTCCATTTTGCCAAGTTCAGCATTTACCAAATTACCAAACATTTATATGTTTAATGCAACGATAAAATGCTATCATAACAAGTAGTTTTGTCAGTTGATTAAATGGTCATAATGTTGGAACTAGGCCAAACCACAACGAAACAAATGGGTGAACATAAAAAAATCATTTTGGATCTTCATTGGGACTATGAAGTCTAATTCATTTTGAACCTTTTCAAATTTCTTTTCAATAAGATCGTTATTTAATTTAATTTTATGAATAAATTTGTACTTTATATTATTTATATTATGTTTGAATATGTGTATCATACACACATATGTGTGTGCATGCATGTGCAACATAATAAAGTGTGCATGATTTGATATATTCATGTATAGGTGCTGGGATTTACACTGTAACGGACATGTTATCCCATGTAATATTCTATGTAGTGTCTAAATGTATATACGAGTGTGTGTCTTAGGGGGAAGGGGGGCGCGCATGCATGCAGCAAAAGTTATATATATACGAGCGCAATGGCACATGCTTCGTGCGTGAATTGTTTTTCTTATAAATTGTATATGTTTCAATGAGTCAAAAAATAATTTTTTATCTTCAAGTGATATTTTATGAAGAAGTATTTTGAATCTGTAAACAAGGTTTAATTTTAGATCCTATTTTTGGAAGCGTTTTGAATTTTAAAGCACGTTTAGTTATTAGATGCTACTTTTATGTGCATTTGAATTTGTAAACGAAATTTAGTGTTAGATCCTATTTTTAGAAGAATTTTGAATTTTAAAGCATGTTTAGTTATTAGATGCTACTTTTATGTGCATTTGAATTTGTAAACGAAATTTAGTGTTAGATCCTATTTTTAAGTAATTAAGATTGGATAATATATAGAGATGCATTTTTGGCACCAAAAAAGTGTGACACCAAAGCTATTACAACTATTATTAATGATATATATATATATATATAGACACACACATAAATAATACATATATGAAATACAGCCAGACATTCATATAAAAATATGTGGACATAATAATTCTAATAATATATATAAAATATTTAATATGTATTTGTATAAATGTTCATATATATTAAATGACAAAGTCATTTAATAATTAAAATAAAATAACTTTTAATTATTTTAGTTGCTGCTGCAAAGTCGAGAACAAAATTAATTTTTTATTTATTTTAATTAATAAATAATCATAAATATATAAACACATATGCACATACATACATACATACATACATACGTACATACACACGCACACACATATATATGTATATATTATAAAATTGATGCTAGCTGACTTGGAGCTCTCGGCATAATAAAATAGTTTTTTTGGATTTATGAAATAATTTTTAAATAAGCGATTACAAAATAATTTAAAAACCGATTGAAATTAAATTTTAAAATTAAAATTATTAATAAATTATTTTCAAAATATAAAAATTATATTGTGTTATAAATAAAATTTTATAATTAGTTTCAAATTATATTAATATATATATAAACAATTTCTAGTTAAATAAATGGTTATAATAATATCTAAATATATAATAAATATAAATATGTATAAAAATAAAGTTAATTTTTTTCCAAATTATTACGGTGAAAAGTTAAAATTTTAGCGATTTTAAAATAATTATCGTATGATTTTAATCTTTAGGTTATAATTTATTAATTGATAAAATCATATATAATATTATTTAATTAATTTTTAATATTTTTCTTATTTTTAGATTGCCAGTTTAATGCCAGGAAACATGGATAATAATTTTTTTTATTTTTTTTATATAGATGTAGCAGTATATAACCATCCAATATTTGATAGAACATTGATGTACTAGATTGGTAATATAACCCGATAACCAACAATATATTACAATAATAGATGATAAATAAATTAATAAGTAAACTTGTTGAATACCTTTCATCAAGGCTATGAGATTTCATAAATGGCTCCTTGAACCAAATTCCAAGTGCTAGAGTTGCTAGCTCCCGAACCGCTTTACTACCGACAATCGAATCGAATTTTTTTGATGTGATTTGAGCTTGGTTTTTTTGGGTTTAAATAGGGTTTGCTGGTTAAATTTTTCAAGAGGAAGGAGATAAATATGTCTCCAAATAAATGGTGTAGAGAGTGGCATATAAATAGGAACTCAAATGGAAAGAAAAGTGGATCACATCCTTAATGCTCTCTTACCAATTCAACTCTTTTAAACCATTCAAAAGGCTCTCTCCTTTGCCAACTTTTCCTATCCAAGCTATTTTGACCAAAATTTTCATGCCCTATATGGGCCTCAAAACCAATTCTAGCTTGAATAATGTCCGTTGCATTTAAAGCTAAATTTAAATGCGTACCGATATCGTAAATCGATTAATATATTTGTAATTATTATAAATATATTGTTTAACATTGTTCAACACATCAAATGCAAAAATTTGTAATTAAAATATCATACATATTGATTATCTAAATTAATTATAACAGTTACAAATTAATTAAATCAGGAGAAAAAGGAGTGTTCATCATTTCGGTTGTGTGACTTTTAGGTGTAAATTTGGTCAGTGATTAATACCGAACAATTCGAATATTAACATTCATATATCACTTAGTAGGTGGTACGATATTATGACAAAATTTGTCCTTATTTGGTTTCGGCAAAATCTAATTTTACTTTATTAAGCGTTTATGACAATTATTTACACCAATTATCTTCGTCAAAACTATATCACTTTGGACATATGGAATTTGGTAATGGTCAAAATTCCAATGTCATCCATATTAAACTCTATAGTCCAAACATAGGTCCTTGGTTCAATGATAATAATTATTATTAACCGTATTGTTCCAGCCAGAGACTTTGACTTTAGTAGACTTCAGTTGAATGTGATACTAAACTCATACAATCGAGAAGACAAATCCTCTCTTGAGTAGTGTTTCATGTCCAATGTTCCACTAGTCCCAACAACAGTTATTCGATGGACATCGTGCCACGATTTAACTATAATCAAAGTGGAGCTTCCACCTCAAAATTCAACAGTATTCTCTAGTTAAGAGAATTACGTAATTTTTGTCACATCGATATTATTTGTTTGATCTTGGTTATACTAACCAATAAAAAACTATCGACTGAGTCATACCATGGTTATCCAATAATTATTATTATGTAACCCTTTTATGCCTCCAGTAGTCATGTGTACTACACTGACAATATTTAGAGAGCGTTATGTACTATAGTCCCAATGGCTGCATCGATGTTCAGTCTTGATACATCTTAACTAGAAATATTTAAAATGTCATATTTATTTTGTTGTGATAAATCACTCATGGTTACAATGCATTGTAACCACTATCACAAAACATACAACTTATGGATTTTTTTATTAAATATACCTTTAATTAAATTAATCAATTAATATAGAACACATTACATCAGGTATATAATAGAAAGAAAACACTTTTTATTTCGAATAAGATTGGTTATCGAGTTATATATATTTAACAATTACATTATTGCCTCTATAGCATACCATTAACTCTATCAATTTCCCACTTGCACTAGGAGCCCATTATGGAATATCAATCTCATGCCTTCAATCGATTAGTTTGATAAGAACTGAGTGAGTCGGACCTTTGGTGAATGGATCTACTATATAGTTTAATTATCTACTATGCCAACCAACTCTCTCCGACTTTTATGAACTACCTTTATCATGTGGAACTATTTGAAGTATGTTTCTCAACCACTAGTAAGCTCTTATTATTACATAGTTATCTAAAAAATTTAATTTATTTAAATCAAACAGATATGATCTAATCGAGTGCCTATAAGTACAATCCCGACCTTCGCTTTTCTTATCATATTTTCTAATCAAAACAGCGAAGCTGTGCAATTTTCCCTTCTTCAATATTTCTAGAAAATGTAAAATATTTTATGTGTATACAAATCAAATAAGGGTGGAAAATAAAAGAGAGGAAAAGAAGAAGCGGATCAATGTCGAGTAAGAGAAAGGTAATTTAGATAATTATAAATCTATATTCCCCTTAACCCCAAATCTTTTCTCAGATATGTAATTCGAATTGTATGTATATATACCTTGTTATACATATTCTTTTAGATCAGAATGGAAAAGTAGCCAATTAAAGGGATGAATTTGGATTTGGGAGATTTGGAAAGCTTGAAAGATGAGTGGAAAATTATATGATTTATTTATAACATTAAAAAATTTATTGTTGAATTTTAATTACTTATTATGCCTATATAAATCTGATGAGTTGTAGGCTTCAAACGAATGCATAGGAATATCACATATATTCTGTAAAATAGGTAACTGTAATAGGAATGGTATTTTCACCCTAGTTTGGAAATCAGTCCCTAAATTTTTTAAAGTTGAATGTTGATGAAGTTGCAAAGTTTATTTCAGACTTATATTTGGGTTGTAGAATGTTAGTATTAGTTTACATTGCCTCATTTTGACATGGAATGTGAATTTCTATGTTTTAATTTATTGATAGTAGGGTACAATTTAATTGTATCTATTTTTTTATAATTTCCATATTATCTAATCATACAAGTGTATAAAAAATGTTTCATTTAAAATATAAGGAATATATCAAAAATGAAAGAGATGTGTAAAGTACGGATGTTCTTCTTTGTAGTTTGCATTGTCTACTTAAAAAAAAGAGATAATTTTTTGTAATTTCAGATGAATCAAAGTCTTACTTTTGGTTAATTTATGGACGGTTATAATGGTAATCCTTTTTGGAAAGATAGCATTGATAAATTAAAACGTGGAAAGGAATGTACATGATTAGGAATTAATAGTTAGAAATAGGAATGTATATACACACACACTTATACATCTATAACCGCGCTTGCATATTAAATTAAAAATATATTTATATTTATACGTCAATATTCGCAGTAGTTATAATTGAAAGTCTAGTTATAAATATCATAACAAATTATAGGATTAGGAGTTATAGGTGGAAAAGAGATAGTAACTCAAAAATTAATAGGGCAATAAATATGCAGTTAATAAAGAGTCACAGAAATGAAACGGGGACATAAATGTGTTTAATGGGATTGGTAAAAGGATTTAATATGACATTTATAGAGAAATGAAATAGGCATAATAGGTTGCTTTGAAATGAATAAATTAATATTACCAAAGATTGTCTAATTTATATAACAATGACCATTTATTATGGAGGATTAACATTTGTGGAATATAGTAAATAAGCATGTAAGATAAAAATTAAAAACTAGAAGGCAATATATTTCTCATAGTGGAAAATTATACAACCTTAATTATATGTTTATAACGAGTGTGAATTTGTGGCCAGCCCAACATTTAAGCTTAGGATAGTTGGTTTGGTTTAGTGGGCTAAGATGCAAGGTCACTAGAGTTACATAACAGAAGTCTACCTCACCTAGAGGCTACCAGTAGTTGGATATAGTTACTGTTGATGTGCAACATTTCCAACCGTAGGACCCATGGAAAAGGGATATGCAGTTGCATGTTGGCAGGGAAAACATACTAAGGGTTTGCCTTGAATTTGAAGTATTAAATGGCCCTGTACTCTTAAGGAAATAGGGTCTGCTTCATTTCTAATAAGAGGTATTAAGTAACCAGAATGGACATTTCCCTTGACTTACATTAGGATAGTCTCAACCGGATTTCGGTTGTAGGAGATTAGCAGGCTATGTCAGTATTATTGTTGAACAGGTAATAAGTAGTAGGGCTGGTATGTGGGTTATTACCACCAACGGTCTCTAGTGGTAGGTAGCAAACACTTTGGTTATTCCCTGACGTATTTCGCTTCCTTCTAGTATAAAATCAATATGGGATATATTCGTACCTAAAAGTTTAATTAATTAGTTGTTTTTTCTGGAAGTGGACTAGTTAACCCTTAGATGAGTCTTTGAGGTGTGTTAGTAAGATGGTAATTATATTATAAAGCCATATCTAGGGGTCAACGGTCTCTATTGCAAGAACTGATTGAATAACGATTAAGTTACAAAGGGCCCGCTTCAAGGTTGAGGTATTAAACGATCACTAGGTCTGCCTCCTCCCTATTCAAGAAGTATTAAATGGCCGAGGTTTTTAGGTAATACAACATTTATATATATATATATAGTTATACTTAGAGGAGGTTAGGCCTATTGTACTCGCACATAGGATTGAACAGATTAGTCATAAATAATAGTCATAACATTTAAATAGGAATCAATTGACATAAATTAGCATTATCGATAAAGTACGTAATTTTACAGTCTTTAGAATGTTGTTTTGACCCCCTCCTTATTACAACCCATATGAAATTTAAAGGGACAGGCTATTGGTGCAAGACATGAAGGTAGATGGTGAAGTATTCTCATTCATGCTCGGCGGTGATAAGGCAACTAGCTATGTAAGGAATAATATTGATTCCAAGGTAGTAGCCTCAGTTGGTATTTATGTTCCATTACATATTTCTATTCTGCTGTTAGTTTATATTTATCCCTCTCTGATAACTTATGTTTATTATAAGTTATCAAAATCAATGATCCATGCCCTAATGGACCTGGACTTTGATTTAGTCTGAATTCGGGCTCATTAAGGTGTGGGTTGTTGCATTTGATATTAGAGCTTAGTTTGGTTGATCATAGGAGTTAGGATATGCTGAAAGAACATATTTTTATTTTTACCTTTAAGCATGTGTGTGTATATTATGCTAAACTCTATAAATTCAGGCTATAGAAGTAGTTGCGAGCATATTCCAAAAGAATGGACGAGGCAATTATAAGTTAGAAAAATAAATAGGGTTAAATGTATATTCCTTCCGCATCATGGAGTGTTAGCTATACGATAAGGCATTGACCAAAAGTGCATGAGCATGACATATAGAAGGATCCCGAAGGCTGGATGGTATTTGACTCCTTTGTTGGGCCTAGGCTGCTCTATGATTGTGGATTTTGATAGATTTCTGATTGAAGATAAACATTTCATCCAGGCAATTTGGAAGTAAGAAACTATATGTTGCAAATATCTAGAAGTATGGAATAATAGGAGTGAAGCAAGTACCCACAATAAGGTATACACTAATCACCATTAGAGGATAGCCACATTATTAGTATATACTCTTAATAAGAAGAAATCAGGAGTAAAGGTTACAGAAGAAAAGTCCAAAAGAAAGGACAATTAAAGTCCATGTTCATGTCCAACCCTCTGTGAAAGAATTAAAAAAAAAAGATTTTTGAAAATTCCTTGAAATGTTTTGAATGGGTTTTTCAAAAGATTTATAGAGAAGTTCTTGCTTTGAAAAGGTAAGTAAAATTTGAAATTCTTAGTTTGAAATTGGTTGAGTTAAAGTTTTCGATTTAATGGTTTTTGGTAAAAATGGTTCTTTATTTTTGAAATGAATGAAAAAGAGAGCGTATGTTCGGTTTGATGATATTTTCTATTTATAAAATCAAAAGTTTTTAAAATTCTTTCTTCAAGGGTTGGCTACGCGGAAATGGTACTTGATTTAGATGGTATGGTGTAAGGAAGGGTAGGAATGCTCGATAGCGAAGATAGGAGGAATGTTGATGTATAAGTAAAATGAAGAAAATACATGTTGAAATATTTTCAGGTTTTTGAAGAAACTTGATGGCTAAAGAAGTATAGGTAAGTATGGTGCGAGATTGAAGAAGAAGAGAGCTTGACGAACTAGACGGCAGGCTAAGGCACCGTCATGTAGAAGGCAGGGATTTCTCTAGTAGTGCCGATCATGTCAGATTGAAGTAGACAGAGATATAGTCAAAAGATATTATTCATAAATTTAACCCGACCCGAGCAGGGTCCAGGTTCAATCTGGACCTAAAATTCGACGATCAATCGACCAATACCGATTGATCTGTTACCTTAGAGCGGTCGATCTATTGTCGGGTAAAATGTGTAACCCGAACCTCGAATATGGCATATAGCCGCATCTAGGCTTTGACCCCCTATTCTTTTGTCTTCTTCCTCTCTCCTTCCTCCGACCCCTTCTCTTTTCCTCCCAAAACATAAGCATCGTTGCCCCCTCCTCCTTTAGCCTAGTCACAAGCGTCCCCTAAATGCCAATAGCCGTCCAGCTTCAGATCCAATTTCCCATACTCCAGATCTGAACCCCAAATCCCTCTCCCTAACAACCGGCTTATGACGCCCCTACGAGCCATTGATACATCCTCGTGCCACCCAGGTATTATCCTCAAGAGATCACTTGGCTTGATAGAAACGACTGGAAATTCTCCCTCTATGAAGTCTCGATGAATTTCTCATTTCTTCAAGGAAGATTAGTGAAACTCAATGACTTCACCATCTTTGGACTTAGGGATCGGTTCATGGGATTAGCACCGATTATGAGCTATAACACTTTTGAGTGGGAGTGCTACCTATATTGCATGTGACTATCTTATGCCAATTTGGAATACGAGGTTGATGAAGACGTCAGTAGTCTTACGTCAAAGGTGAAAGAGGTAGAAATTGCTAGAACGGATGATGATTCAGAGATATTCTAGGGATAGCTACAGTAGGAATGGATTTGGCAGATGTTGAGACTACTAATTTGGAGATTTTGCAGCAGGTCTTTCTAAGAGATGTCGGTGTCTAGAGGCCAAACAATATGTGGCATACAACCCACCTCGTTGTTCGCACTGTTCAAAATAATGTCATTTCGATGATGCGCAACTTTGATCAAAATTGTCCATTGGTGCAGAAGGCCACCTCCGCCATCATAGGTGGTACAGCAGTGAATTAGGCTCGCACTTTCATGAGCAACTATGTGGAGCCAGGAGTAGGGACTTGTAACAACCCACCCTTCGTAATACCAAAAAATCAATGCCATACAACATCGCCTGACTTTCAAGTACCACAAAAGATAGATTATCGGGGAAAAGTATAAAAAATACCAAACCAAGACATCGATAAGATTTCACAGCGGAATGATAACGTATAATATATTAAAAATACATGAATAGAACATGATGATAATATATAAGAGACCGTACTAGCGGAATCAACTGATAAATAAATATCAATACAGAAAGTTAAAATACATCAACTCCAAACAACACAGAGTTTTGAATAAATATCTGATACAATAGAACTCATATAAAAATACATATATGTCATGTACTATATAAAGCATCAACATTGCCTCCATAGAATGCTCCAGTTGTCCTAAAAGTGTATCCTCAACAATACCCGACTCCCAAACTAATCAATCGAATAACTAAGAGTTGTCATGACATAAACAAAAAAGACAAAACATGGGTCAGATAAAAAGCGTAGTGTGAGAGAAATTATATCTAAATACCTGTATCAAAACTGTATACAAATAAACAAAAGGCAACTAAATCACAGCCGGCCCTCTCCACAAACGTGGCTTAGGGATAATCCGGACTATCCATAAACAAGTATGGTAAACCCATCTCAAAAATAGGAAATCATAACATAACCTAATATTCTCCTATAATTAACGAGTTAGCACCACTAATATAATGTGGCTGATACATAACAATATATTATGATAAAGAAAACTATAGTATATTATTTTAGAAGTGATAAAACCGTCATAATATAAGTCTACAGTATATTACATGCAAACATACAATTAATCAACTAGTATAACACAAGCACAATATGAAAATTTAAGACAATTAAGAAATACAAATCAATACCCGTCGTTAACAATGGTTGGAGTCAACTATGGACATTTATCGCTATCCAATGATTCCCTTCCAGAGTTCAAAATAAATAGGGTTAGTACCTGACCATACCATAGACCCGAACCATATCCTTGAAAATAGGTCTCGTATAGATCTCACCATACACCTATAATGAGCAAAAGTGATGATCTACTTTATATACTTGCAACCTAGTCCCAATAGTAAATAGAATCACTGTACATCTATAATGAGCATAAGTGTTATTCATTACAATCTAAATACCTAGAACCTTTGTAGATCACATCGTACCCCTATAATGAGCATAAGTTTTATATGATCCTACAGTAGATGATTGTCATCATTCCCTCTAGGACAATAAGGATTTCTCAAATAACTTGTGTACCCTCTCATTAAAAAGAGAATGATGGTCTTGTCTCATGTAATACGATATCAGTACCATAAAGGAACACTGATGTCGTATATATATATCTAAACATCAAATATATCATCGTGTAATCAAATACTCCTATCACACATGATGATCGATATCTCATTATGGTCTATTTACATGAATGGCCTCCATCATAAGGCCCATAATCGATACGACCAATAATATAAGGCCAACACCAATCAACAAACATATCTACCCCAAAGCCAAAGCAAAGGGACATATACTAACTTTGCTCAATCATACACGCTGACCAAATGTGACCATGTAACCAATCATTATAGTGATAACGTATTTGATTATCATTAACCGCACACGTATCACTACATGTTGCATACAAATCCCAAGCTTCATCTTACATTCCTCTTTCTGAAGTAGTCTCAAACCTTCCTAAAGCTAAGCATGAGGTACGCATAAGCCCGCATCCGAAATCGAGGGAAAATCTCTAATGAAACGACACTTCGCCTAGGCTTACTTCCTAGAGCCAAGCACCAACAGTGGACTGATGGCTTACCACTGGTCGACTGGTGGTTGCCTTTCCTAGACATAAGCCATGGCCACGTAGCCTCCGAGTCGTCGGTTCGAACCATACCTTCTACGATGCTTTGTTCAACGAGATGCCTACCATCCCTCGCATGAAGTCGCCATGTCTGCCTTCTTCTGGAGCCTACTAGGTGATGTTTTAAAAGTGGTTACTTAAGTGTTCGAAAATAAATTTTGATAAGAAGTCCACTCTTTGCACACGTCGAATCCTACTTTATTCGCCTCTAAAAAATCGAGTATAATGGGTGTTCCGTTAACTAACAATTAGCATTTAAATGAGTCATTTAATATTCGATTATTACAATTGCGGAGTGTTACATTCTCCCTTCCTGAAAACAATTTCATCCTAGCAATTACAATGAGTATAAGAAAGTAATAAGATTGGCTAATAATCTCGAACCTCAATTCTTGAAAATTTTAGCAGTACTTGCCTTTATGCTATCAGCATTATGAAAACTCCTTAATTAGAACACATCACACAACTAAAAAATATGAGATAACTTACATTATTCCATTTTTTCTAAAAATCCATACCTCTTTTTAAGAACACTTCTCATCATTTAATGTCAATCAAAGCAGATAAGCATTTAAATAGCTATACTTCTACTAGTTAGTTATACTATACAAAGAGATTTAAACACAATTGCAACAATATATCATGAGTTTAAGCATGCTAAATCATATATAGTGATCATCCCAAATAGATATGTTGTATAAAACCATGCAAAAATTACTTCAAATAAATATGTTGCAATGAATTATGCAAGAAGCATAACTAATACAATATTCATATGTAATAACCATGAAACAACAAATTATGCAACAAGCATCTCTATTGCAATAACACGGTATTAAAGCATGAACAATCAATCGTAATAACTGATACAACCACAATCATACATGACTACCAATTAGGAAGTAAGCAGAAATGAGTAGGTATCTAAATATATCACCAACTCTGAGTCATATCAAAAGGTAATAGACTTGTATAGATCTCACCTCAACCCTATAATGGCATGGAGGACATGATCTATTCTTATAGCTATCGTTGTCGCTCTTCTAACATACTTCAGTAGGAAATTGAAATTAGCATACAAGCAACCATCCAACAATAGTAAGCAACAACAAACAACAAACAACAAACACCAAACAATCAAGAAGCAACAATAAACAATAAGCAATGATCAATCAATAACAAACGATGAGAATTAATAACAACTGACGTACACACTATTGAACATGCAAATATGTAACAAAAATCAATAATAATAAAATCAGCCAACAACAAAATAAAAAAATAAACAATAAGCAGCCATTAAACGGTGGCAATAAAACATGAGCAATCGAAAATAAAAACAAGCTATGAAAAGCACACAAAGCAATAACAAATACCAACAATCAAAAAGCGAAGAGCAACCATTAATCATTAAGCAACAACAAGCAATATAAACAAAAATAACTAGCACCCAAAAAGAGTAAATACCAACACGTACGGTAACCAACATGTCAATACTTCAGTTATTTATTTTCACGACAACAACCATATACAAATGTATAAAATACAGATACTATTGTTTTGTCAAGTTATATAGTATATAATGCAGAATATTACATAGATGTTGAATCGAAGACTGTACAGTATTAAGACATAGGAGATATACTGTAACACCCTGTATTTTTATATAAGTAGATAATCAAATAATTATGAACGGTTAAAATTAGCATTTTTGGAATTGTTGGATTTTGGCCTTGAAACCTATTCCATTGTATGCGTGGTGATTTTCTGATCAATTTACATATATAATATGTCTCGATTGGAGTTCGTATAAAAGAGTTATCGACGTTCGAAGTTTTGTATAGAGAAATAATTATACGTGTAAATGTACATAAATATATTCGTTATAAACAAATATATGTGCGTATGAAATTCCAAAAATAACACGCATTTGAATTTTAAAATATATGCACATCATAAAAGTAATTAATTAACATTTCTATCATAAAGGAAATTAATTGATACTGGTAATTAAAGGCAATGTAATCAAATCAGCTATTGGAGGAAATTAATTTACATTAATTGGTCACATGTGAAATTCAAAATAGACAAGTTTTATATTGGGAAATTAATCAAGCAATTGGTGGTGATTAATTAAAATAAAAAGGCAACATAAAAAAGTTAAATGTTTATATATATCGTCTAAAAGTTAACGCTTATAAATAACATTTAATAAAACAAATAAGGCATATTTGAAATCCAAAATAAACTTTTGTTGTAAAGAGCATTAAATCAGATAATTAATAAGATTTAATTGGAATTAATAGGAAATGTTTAAACGTTAAGCGTTTATAATAAATACAATGTTGAAAACAAATTAGGCGCGCTCATTCTGCACCCTTTTGAACGACCTGATTTGCATCGTTTTAAGCGGACGGAAGACACTATTTTAACTCCCTATAAATAAAGAGGCAGGGATAGCCTTCATACTCATATTTTTCTAAATTGGTGCGGAAGCCCTATCACTCTTCTTTCTTCTCCAATTCTTCAGAAATTAGCTATTTTAGTTTTGCACCTTCTGGATTACAAGTTGGGGATAGAAGCTATAGGTCTAAAATAGAGATTTCAAATAAAGTCATCAGAATGAGGTAAAATTCTCAGATTTGGTTCTCTAGTTTGTTTATTTTATTTTTCGTCAATTAGATTTGGATTTCTAAATCCATATATATCCCAATTTGTGGATCCAAATAGGGTTGCAATAGGGAAGACTATGGATAATAGAACTAGGTTAAAAATCAGATCTGGAACTTGGAGTGTTTTCTTTCCAGGTGAGTGGATTTAATTATATATCTTTTACGTTTATGATATATTATCATTAGATTCCCATTAAATAAATTTATTCAGTATTTATTTCAGTAATTAATTCTGTTAATGGGCTATGCTGAGACTGTAAATTGTATAAAAGAGCTTATATGTATTTATTATTTATATGGAAAAAAGTAAGCAAATTAAATATGAATATCATTAGGCTTGACAGTTAGAGAAAGACATAAGCCTAAAAATAAGAAATTTACAATTATTTACATCTATTTTAAAAGTTGAAATTTATCCTATAAATGTTAGCTTCTTTTTATTGCTTTTTACACGAATAAAATAGTAAAGAGAAGGATTCGCAAATACGGACCTAAAATATAAGAACAATAAATTTGCATAAATTAGATGTAAATGAGAAAAGCTGAAATAAAAAGAGAAAAATAGAAATTTTCAGTAAATTATGCTAAAAAGAGGAAAAAAATTAAAAGCGAAAATTTAATAAACTGATAGGAAAGTTAGTGATAGATTAATTGGTTGGTTTAGAAAAGAGAACATACTTCCATAGTTTAATATTTAAAAGATAACAATAAACGCAATTGCAAGAATAAATGGAAGAAAAAGGGAATTGGTGTAATATAGAGAAACTGTTGTATTTCGCACTATCCAAAAAGTAAAGAAATAACAAAAGAAATATCTTGTAATTACGGATTATTGTTTATAGCATTTCTTTCAGTATTTAATATTAAAACATGGAAATGGATTTTCAGCACAGTTTTTGTAAACAACCAAATAGAATAGAACTACTTTAACATTAGAAAATAAAGTGAAGAATTAAAGGAAGTAAAGAAGAAATCAAGTTAATAATTAAGACAAGACTAGAAGCAATTAACAAAAATGTATCTAGATCTGCATTTACTACACAGATAATAGAATAAAAGCAAAGCAGTTATTATGATAAGTAAATTTGTGACAGTCGGACATAGTCCCAAGTCAAGATTGTCATATAATAAAAGAATTAAAGAGAATTCAATATCATAATAAAAGAAGACATACTAGAATAGAAAAGAAATGTTTGTAATCTATATTTATAATATAGATTATAAAAGAATACAGTAATGACAACTGCAAGTAAAATTATAACATAGGTTATAATTAAGTAGAAAGAACAGAAAAGGATTATTTTAAGACTTAAATTAAGTTAATAAGAAAATAGAGCATAAAAAACAGAAGAGGCTTATTTTAATAAACTTAGATCTTGGATTAAGTTAATAAGCAAGATAATAGAAGTGACCCATACCAACAGCATTCCCTTTCAGTCAGGAACTGATGGTCTCATAGTTATATGAGGCTAGGACAAGCTTATGCTGATTAGGTAAATAAATAGCCAACAAAATAAAGTAAACTAAATGTATAATAAAAGATTAGACGTAGGGTCTAATAAAACAGTAAGATGCGTTTGGAGTGGTCCAAAAGATGAAGAGCCTAACGAAGTAGTGCATCACAGATTTCAGCACAGAAGGAGCACGTCCAACTTAGATATTTTGGGCTAGAGGAAGTACGAGACTTCAACCGGACGTGAGGGTACTCTAGGGTGGCTCTCTGGGGTAGGCATAACAGAGCAGTCCCTCGGAGGCAGCTCTGTAGGTGTTCCAACAAAAGAGCATGCCTTGACTGCTTTTTGCATGGCAAGACCATTGTAGGAATTCAAAAGGGGTTGATGTTTAGAGTAGGATATTCATATGTCCCAGTACTTGCAAATAAGTTTTAGTAGGCAGGACCCAAAAGGATAGTCGCATGCGGATATCGGGCTAGCATCAAAACCAAGAAGCGAGTTCGATAAAGACTAGAGTTAAACTAACAGTCCAATGAACCTTTCACTATCGAGACACTGGATGAGGGGCGCAGCCAATTGGATGTTTAGATTGTTTGTAATAGGGCACAACCACTTAGCTCTTTAGAGGTCTTTCGATTAGTTAAGGAATGGTTGCATGGGGCCATAGCCACAGTAAGGAAAGGGACCGACCAAGTAGAGTATCTATAATGTATGCCTAACGAGGCATTCCTTTACAGATATAGAAAATTCTCGACCGAGTTCCGTACAAGGTAGACCTTATTTAGCGGGATTCAGGGAGCAGACAGAACGATCACATATAGTCCTCAAGGTACGTAGTTTTACATTTTTATAGCACACGATGAAACATCTATATTGTAGGCCTTATGAGGCAGTCCTTTATAGATGTAGTCAATAAACGCCCTAGCAGCGAGACGATGGAGTCCTTTTCGAGGAGGATACGGAAGGTACTGAGGGTAGTACCTAGGACAGATATGGTCATTAGGCATATAGCTACATATATATTAGTTATTAGGTTTTGATCTACTAGGAGGTAGATGGGTACGATTCACGCATAGAGGCAAGAGTATTATGAACCCATTAAACCTAATATAATAGTAAATGCAAATAAAACGGTATATGTAGAATTAAGCTTAGAAGGGCATAGTTTGTCCATTTACCAGAACTTTAGTTCTGACCCCCTCCTCATAACATCCTACAGGTTGGGTAGATGACAGAGACTTTCTAGCTTTGAGACACTTGTTTAGAAAGTGTTATTATATTGGTGAGTATTTACTTACAATTATATTTTAGTCAGTTCCACTGTGAGATATTTATCTGATCTTTGATATATTTGCCTTTGCCTATTTGCAGGATACTAGAAACCCAACTTGGGATTCAGTGGGCTTGCATTTTAGCATTTTTGTGAAAAATTCGAACCTATTAGAATTCGGGTTGTTACATAGACATAAAGACTCTTGAATTCAAAGACCAAGATATGAAGATCTCAATATTATAATTTAATGTATAGAGTAATAACATGTATTGCTACCATGATATGAAGAACTCAAGATTATAATTTAGTGTATAGAGTCATAGTAAATATTGTTAAGTCCATGATAGCAATCCTAGATCTCTATCTCCAGTTTTCCAATCTTTTATATTTTAACCAGAAAATATTTCAAAAAATATTTCAAAATATTTTATAAAAGTTTTTCAAAGTTCAAAACGTTTATAAAATATGTTCAAAATATTTCACAGAGTAACAAATTATTTTATAAAGTATCAAATTACTTTACAAAGCATAGGATTTTCGAAAAAAAATAAAAGAAAATAGTTTTCATTTTTAATTAGCATATGTTGACATTTGGGTATAGGGTATGTCGACATACATTCTGCCAATTGATTTTCCAAATTTTGAAAGGAAGTGTCAATTCGTCATAAGTCTTCACAAACGGACACATTGGTTGATTCACCATCTAAAGGGGAGTATAAACGAATTAGTTAATGATTAATTGCATACTTACTTCCCACTCCTCACACTCTCGTAAATTTCATTAAAAAAATACTCTATTCTCTTCAAAATCACAAAGAATCTATTCATACTTCATTGGATTGATTTAATACTACTTTCTTACTATTTTGCAAACATCTCTCTCAACTCAAATATCAAAGGGCTATCCAAGAAGCTATATGCTCCATTCTATCAAAAGTGCAAGAATTTCTCTTTGGAAAAACCATCAATTATATTTGTATTTTCTTGGGTATCCTTGTACCCCTTAAAATTAAATGGGTTGCTTATAGCCTGTTAAAATCAAGTGGATGTGCTTAACTTGTAGCCTAAACATTTAGTGGGTGTGCTTGTAGTCCGGTCAAATCAAGGGAGTCTACCCAGAGCTTCGGAGAGTGTGAACCGTAGCTTTGAAATCGAGATTGTATTTGGGTTTGCCTTCGGCCCAGTTAAAGGTTGGCATTTGAAAATAAATTTGTACAAGCAACTATACGGGACTGGATGTAGGAGAAATCCAAACCAGTATAAAATCTCTAGTGCTATCTCCCTAATTCTTTACTTTCCTTTGGTGCTTTTATTTTTATATATGATTGCATTTGTGACTGTTTAATAGTATAATTCTGTGTTGTTATTCTCCGATTTAATTTTTAACTAGAAATAAATGTAAAACGATGTACATAAGTTAGAAAACACTATTTACCGCCCCAGTGTTTAATTAGCCTTAAGATCCATAAATCCATAGCCCACATTTGGTATGAGAGCATTAAGTTTTCAAAAACTCGTAATTTTATTTTTGAAAAGTATCAATGGCAAGTAATATTGTTAGTACTCTTTTTACCACTTTTATTGAAAAACAATTTTATGAAACCAATATGTTATCAATTAGATTAGAAGCTAATTATTTTAAAAGTCACCTGATATTTTGGTAAGGTATAATGTTGGATTGTAGGAACAAGTATTTATATGGTCGATGGTGAACGGACACTAGATAGTCATACATCACAAATCAAAATGGACAAATGGATTTTAGACAGTGGATGTTCAAAAGATATCATGGAAGATCAAGAGAAAGGAAGAGCAACAACGTAGACATATATGCTTAAAGAAAAACCTTTGGATGGAGAAATAGTGATATTGGACTAGAGGACTTCAGCAATGTCGGTAACTTTGAAACTTTATATAATTTTTATACATTGCTTTTTAATGAGTTCTTTAAGTAGAAAGACAGTTTAGTTCTTCTTCTTTATTCCAAACAATCAAAACAATTTAAATAAGTAGAAAACAAGTTTTCCTCTAAAAATAACGGTGAATTTTCAAATTGCAAAGGCACTTCAATTTTTGAAATAGCTTATGATTTTATTTATAGAAATTTCTAAATATGTATCTATTAACAAATTATATTTTTATTATAACTAATATTACATATTATTACATATTAAAAGTCCACGAAAGGAATTGAAAGAAAATATCAATTTTAAATTTTGTAGTAGTTTTACAAAACTGACAATACACTTTGAAAATAGGGCAGAAAATACTAAATGTGGTAATATGCTATAAATCTCAGAAATTAGAAACTAAATATTTTTAAACGAATTTTTTTACAAGAGTATAAGATAGATATACTTGACTCTTTTAAAGATTTAGAGCTATAATTTGAAATCTATCTATTTTGTTATCTTTGAATGAATGCACTTAGTAAATTACAATGGTTATATTTCAAGATTTTGGAACCAAAATTTGAAATATTATGGCCTTCGAATTAAGTCACTTTTCAACCATAAATGTATATTCTATAAAGAAAATAACATATTTAACTATATAAAAATCTAAATGCATTTTAAATAATTTAACACTTTTTAGATTTTTGTACAAAATTGACTATCCTCTTTAATTGTCTAGCATGCTCGTTAAACGCTATAATTTTTTGGAAAATCTCTAAAATTATAAAATGCATATTTTTACATGAAACATTTTAATTTAATAACATATACTTTGAATTACTTATGTAAAAAAATTCATATCAAAATTTGAAAGTTATCTATTTTATTATTTTCAAATAAACGGACACTTGGTAGTTACAATAGCCATATTTCTAATGCGGGCCATTGCAATTTGAATTCTTAAGTCCTTTCATATAAAAAATTTCAAGAAATAGAATGCAATGTCTCTTTCGAAATGAAATTGTTCCTTCATTGGATTTTTCTAATTTCGAACACTGTGTAGAATGTGTTAAATGAAAATTTGTTCAAGGAAATAAGAAAGAAGCCACTCAAAGTGGGGGACTATTGAAAATTATTCATACTGATATATGTGGTCCTTTTCCTACTTCGGGTATTAACGGGTGTAAATCATTTATTACTTTCATTAACGATTACTTTCAGTATGGCTATGTGTATATAATTAATGAAAAATCTGAAGCAGTAGATAAATTAATAATTTTTAAGGCTGAAGTTGAGAATCAACATAACCATATGGTTTGGTCAAAGTCCAGACCCATTCGATTTATTTCTTCAGGAAAAGGATATTGTTCATCAGAGCTCTATGCCGGGAGATGTTTGACGGAATGGAATTGCTAAAAGACGTAATCGTATAGTAATGGGTGTGGTATGAAGTATGATATGCAATACCACATTGCTGGTTTTTTCATGGACAGAAACTTTGAAAACAACCACACTTATTCTAAGTAGTAGATCGATTCCAAAAACACCTTACGAACCATGGACTGGTAGAAAATCACAATTAGGGTACTTGCATGTGTAGGGCTGTCTTGCTGAAGCAAAAGTCTATAATCTGCAACTAAAGAAACTTGACTCCATAATCATTAGTTGTTATTTTATTGTTTATCTAAAGGGATCTAACATTTTCAAATTTTATTGCCCATCACATACCACTAGAATTGTAGAGATTAGACATACTGTATTTTTTAAAGATGGCAATTGTTAACTCAAAAAATGGATCAACACCCTGGTTTGAGTGTGAAAGCACTAGCCCTGTTCTCACATAGCAATAATATAGATAATAGATACAGAAAATAACAGTAAGAGAAAGAAGACAAGAATATTTTTACAATGGTTAGGTTGTCAACGAAGCCTACGTCCACTTTATAATTTCTATTATAGACTGATTGTTGTTACAAGAGGTGTTTGATTACAAAGCTCTTGATTATCGTTGGCTAGATTGAATCTCCAAGGTTGGAATCACTGGAGAATCACATTGAAGCCTTTGGAGATTGTTATAAGGGAGGTGAAGAGTGAAGAAAGCTTCCAGCAGAGTTTCAGCGACTAGTCCACAGAAGATCCCATTTATGTTGCAGGTGAGACGATATTTATAGAGATTGGAGAGTTATTGGGCCAAGCCTGTTCGCCAATTTCCTATGGATGGACCCAAAAAGACTCATCGGAGATTAGTACATGACCCTAGCCAAAATCATGGATCGCTAGTGATCTATAGTCTATGGATCGCTAGCTATCTATAGCTTTAGATCGAATGCGAGCTAACTTCTTATCCCTTTTTCCTATACTTTTCTTGGTTTAGGTCGCACTGATTCCATGATCAAGTATGGATCGCTGGCGATCCATGGTGTATGGATCGTTGGCGATCCATAAACTTAAAATGTTTCTAGACTTTGGCTTTTGAACTTTCTTTATTGTCTTGTATCAATGTTGTTCGTGTAGTTTTGTTGCACAATGCCTTATTCTGATGATGATTTACTTGCTAGTTGTACTTAGCTACTGATTGGATTGGACGGATGTTTGTCTCTAGGTTTAGCTAACTCGTAATTTCGTCGAATTTAGTCACCACTTCAATATGGATTAGATCACAATGCAAGAGATTCGGTTGAACACTGAAAACAACCCATGGATAGCTAGTAATCCATAGGCCATGGATATCTGGCGATCCATGTCCTTAGTATATTTTTCATTATTTCACTTTGGCTTAGTATATTTTTCATTATTTCACTTTGGCTCTATTTAGCTTGTTATTCTAACTCTCTTGGTTGACTTTTGAGCTATTCTGGCTCCATCATGTTATTCCTTTCTCTCTTGGATCTTGTTGGGTTAAAAACCCGAATAACGTTTGCCTCCAAAGTACGCCTTCATTGAAAACAATGCATGTTCTGGAAGTAATCGCTTTTAGTCTTTGCTTGTAGAATTCTAAGTAATCATGTTAGAGTTTTGCGAATGTGAACTGTGCTGCTGCTTGCTTAGTTTTGAGCTCGACAGCCATTGCTTGTCATAACATAATGAATTTTTCTCTATAGCTTCTCGGTATGTCCTGAAGTAGCGTAGGAATGTCGCTAGGCAAAATGGGGAAAAAATTGCATACAACCACATGTATCGCTAGCGATCCATGGATGATGGATCTCTAGCGACCTGATGACTTAGAGATTTTTCGGCACCTTTTGGTTTCCTAGATCCGACCTATTCATTATTTCGAGCCGAGCTATTTCTTCTTCCTGCGATCCAAGTCCTTTGCACTGATTCGACCCTTCGTTTAATCGACTCGATCCATCACCTCCAGGAATTCAACCTTGTCTAAATCCTCCACCATGATTCCTTCTATGTCGCCAACTCCAGAACCTTGCCGCTACTTATCCATGCCGCCTTAATTCTAAACCCTAACTCGCCACTTATCCATGCCGCCTTAATTCTAAACCCTAACTCGCTTGACACCAAAGGCTGCCGTCGATTCATCCCGAGATAGCCACTGATCCAATTGTAATTTGCTGATCCTAAAGCTTCAATCAACATTGCATTTATATCATTTATACGAGGTGGGTTCGCTGATTAAAATGTTCGTTTAATTATTGGACGATGAGGTTGCATTTATGATATTTTTCGTGAGGAGTCTGAGTCGATTGCGTCTTAATGGAGGAAGATAGTAAATCGAGTCTTGAGTTCCTCCGGAATGACATTCGGGCCTTGCCCAGTGCTTGACATGTTTTGTTATCTTCGTCCATTGAGCCAGAATTGACATTTGCTATGTCCCATAGCTGATATTGCACGACAGATTGTGAACTGGCCCTGGCTCTTCAAGAGAATTTGGACTTATCTTACTTGTTTTTGTATGCGTAGTGTCCCTATACTGAAAAGAATATTCTGTGCCACTATGGACAACGGATCTGTTATATGTCATTGATCGATAACAGGTAAGTGTAAAGGAAGTAAAAACAAAAGAAAATGATATGGGAAGTCCTTTTCTTTTTCTGCTGCGAGTGAACAATTTAAATGGGGGTAAAGAATTTGTAGTGTTTCGAACACCATGCTCACCCCCTATAGACAACGCACTGCACTTGTCCCGGTACATACTCAAAATCCAATGTGTCAACATGAATCAGTGTCTCTTTGGAATTCAAGTGATGTAGGGAAACTATTAGTATAGAATAGAATTATCAGACCGTTTTGGATGTAACTTCTATTGTTTAGAATGAAGTATCCATCTTCTCATCGTAAGTCAAGTAGAGGAAGTCCGACACTTCCTAAAGCCGAGTCGTCATTCATTACCCTTTCTCCTTCTGCCTCACAGGCTGAGTATGAACAGTTAGTTCCAATTGGTCCAGTCTTGGATCAAACTCCCCCTAATTTTAGAGTTCTTCTCAATCAACCGGAGAGAGCTTCTTCTGTAATCTCTGCTAAGGTCCTTCATAATAGCTACAGGCAACATGGCATACCAGAGGAAGACGTGCGCCTTCTAGAGAAGGATGAGTTTTCTCACATGCCACCTTCGAGATATACCACTTGTCATCGGTATATGTTCCTGAACAAAGCTGTTCCCCCCTTTTTACGACTTTTTACGCGATACTCTATCGAACTTATGCATTGCTCCATTCCACATTCAACCCAACAGATACGCTATATTAACTTGTTTGCATATCCTATTCATGTGAACATTCAATCATGCTTCGAGCTTTAACGAGCTGCGATACTTTCTTTCATTCAAAAGAAGAGATGAGTATCCATCCTCGGTTGTAATCAAAGCTCAAAGGAATCGAAAAATTGTATTACAACTGTAGAGAAATCTATCCCATTTCAAGACCCAATATTTCTTCGTCAGATGCCTAGAGCGATTTAACCGTCTTTGGACAACGGAGGGTAAGTCCTTTTCCTTACTTATTGAGTTTCAACGTGTCACAACGAAGTTTCTAACAAGTCGAATACTTCTTAGAGTTGTCCCGAGGCAGAATAGGGACTTGTTTCTTGATGAAGTTTTCCAAACCCTAAAGGCTATCAACATTGAGGAAAGGTCCATTAAAGTATTGCTCACAGATGAAAACTTGCTCTGATACGGATTATTGCATTCGGGGAGATCAGCTGTTAAGGTCCCTTCTCCTTCTTGATCCAGGGTATGCATGCGATCCACCTCCTATTCTCACGGCTCCGAAGAAGGTGCTTCTCAAGAAAGAGAGGGCTTGTACGAAGAATCAGCCGAAGAGACCCGCGATGGAAGAGATGCTGCTGTGATCGGAGTTAGTCGCCTAGCAAGAATGCCTTCGATTCCGAAAGAAGGAGAAGAGGAGTTCAAACAGTGGGGAGGAAAAGCCGCAATGGACTTAGAAAAAGAGGAGGGGGAAATTGGGAGTAGTAGTGATGAGTCCACTTCTAGCGGTGATTTCTATGTAGAATCCGTTGATGGGGATTCTGAATCATGCGATGAGACTTTAGGGATGAGTCCTGTTATTCCAAGCTTATCCTCTCCAGACACGGGTAGTAAAGATGATGCCTTAGAGATCGACGATGCCAGGATTCTTCGAGTAAAGATGCCGGTGTGGACTTTGAAGGTTTGAGCGATGTTTACGTCGATTTCAATGCGCTCATAGGGGAAGATTTCAAATTTGAGGAGGTGCTTCCTTGTTCGGGATACGTTGCACCCGAAGTTAGTCCGATTCCTTCTGTGACGCCTGACCAATCCGGTTTGTGACGTTATTTTAGGCTCTCCTCCTAAATACATCACATGTTTTAGGTTCAAAAAGCGAATCAATTTTATTAAGGAAGGCAGGGTAGAATATGCCTATTTACAATGCTCCTGGCATCCTGGGATGGCTTTTTTGCTGAAAAATTGAAAGTACATAAGGTAGTTTTCAGGCGAAGTAACGACAAAGTGATTCACTGTTCCATGCCCTGGGAATTTGGATTCCATCGACGATTTCTAGTTTCAAAGTTCCATCCCTTAGCCTTTGATGGATGATATATGGCTCTTCCCAGTTCAGTGCGAAGGCCGTGGGAATGGGGTGGACTCGCTTGACATGAGAGCTCTCACTTTGAAGGTTTGTTTGTAAACTCTAGAATTGAAGTATCGCACGATCTTTTTTGATGGGCAGCGATTCTCAACTCTGCCTCTTCCCTTCTTTCATCAATCATATCTAGCGATTCAAGTAGGAGCTGCTCGATTTGTTTTTGATTAAATTTTTGCCTTCGGTGCAAGGTGACTTCTAATTCAACAGGAATCATTGCTTTTGAGCCATATGCAAGAGGGAATGGAGTGTGGTCAGTTGCCGCTTTGTGGGTAGTTCTGTAAGCCTATAGTGCGAGTGAAAATTCATCAACCCATCGTCATTTTGCTTTAATTAGTCGCTTTTTGATAATGGACTTGATGATCTTATTTATTGCTTCCAGGGTCCCATTTTCTTGCAAATGGGCTACCACGGAGAAGCTCTTCTCAATTCGGAAGCATTTGTAGAAGTCTTTAAATTCGGTGCTTTCGAATTGAGTTCCATTGTCAGGGATGATTTTCTGTGGCACACCAAAACTGCAAATAATGTTTTTAGTAACAAAATTATAGACTGTCTTTGTGGTTATGGTGGCCAGCGGTTCGCTTAGACCCATTTCTTGAAATAATCAATGGAAACTATAACATATTTAGCCCCTCTTTTTGCTATTGGTAGGATGCCAATCAAGTCGATTCCCCATATTGCAAACGGCCATTCGCCGACCATCTGTGTTAGCTCTGTTGAAGGAGTCCTTTTAATTTTACTGAATCTTTGGCAACGATTGCATCTTCTGGTGTATTCTGCAGCATCGCGGTTAATCGTTGGCCAGAAGTATCTGTATCAAAGGACTTTTTTCACAAGGATCTACCCCCTAGTGTGGTCTCCGCATTCGCTTTCGTGTACTTCCTTTAAGATCCGTCGAGCTTCATCATCAGACACACATCTAAGAAGGGGTTTGAGAATCCCCTTCGATAGAGTATTCCTTCTTGTATCATGAATCGTGATGCCTTTCGGAGAAGCTTTTTTCGATGATTTTGGTTAATTGGAAGGGTCCCTACAAGCAAATAGTCCTTTATCGTTGTCATCCACGTCTCTGGTTCAATGGGTATCTCGAGGATCTAGTCGACATCCATTTCGTCTATGCTTGGGGTGGTTAGAGTTTCAATTGGGACTAGTCCCAACGACTGAGCTTCTACAGAGCTTGCTAGCTTATCTAGATAGTCCGACTTGGTGTTTTGCTCCCGTGGAGTGTGGGTTATGGTGTAATGTTTGATGTCGCTTAGGAACTCCTGCGCTTTAGATAGATACGGCGCAAGGTTCTCCCCTCGAGCTTGGTATCCTCCTTTTACTTGGAAAATGACTAGCAGGGAGTCACTGTAGATGGAACGGATTTTATCTTGATCTCTTTCAAAACTTTTAGTCCTGCTATTAATGCTTCATATTCTACTTTGTTATTTGTAGTAGGGAATTCCAAGCGTAAATCATAAAAAATGGCTCGTCCTTCGGGGGTTTCAAGCACTACTCATGCCCCCAAAAAGAGGTTGTTAGATGCACCATCAACAAAGAGTCTCCATTGCGTTTCCATTTTCGACGGTGTTTCTTCCTCATCATCCCGTATAGTAAATTTGGCGATGAAATCCGCTAGTGCTTGCACATTGATGGCCTTCCTTCGATGGTATGTGATATCATATTCTCAGTTTGATGTTCCACTTGAGAAGTCGTCTGAAAGTTTCAGGTTGATACAACACTTGCTTCATGGGATGATCTGTCAATACTTTGATTAAATGTGCCTGAAAGTATAGTTGTAACTTCCTGGACACAATCAAGAGGCAATACGCTAGCTTTTCTAGCTTCGAGTAATTTTTCTCGGCTCCGGTAAACTGCTTGCTAATGTAATACACGGGTATTTGGATCTTCGCTTCTTCATGCACAAAGGCGGCGCTCAATGCATAAGGCGAGATTTCTAAGTAAATGAACAGGTCTTCTCCATTCACAGGCGTTGACAAGATTGGCGGAGCTTCCATGTGCCACAATAATTCTTCGAATGTTGTTTAACAATCTTCACTCCATTCAAATATTTTCTTCCCTTTCTTCAGTGCGTCGAAGAATGGTATACACTTGTCAGCAGCTTTCGAGATAAATTGGCCTAGTGCTGCGACCTTTCCATTCAGGCTTTGCAGTTCCTTCTTATTCTTTGGAGCTTAGACTTCTTATAGTGCCGTTGTTTGTTCTGGATTTGCTTCAATGCCCCTGGCACTTTCGATAAATCCTAAGAATTTTTCAGAGGCTACTCCAAAATGACATTTAAGTAGATTGAGTTTCATTCCGTACTTTAAAAGTATTTCAAACATTTCAACGAGATTATCCAGGTAGTTGGCAGCTGCTCGTGATTTGACTAACATGTCATCCTTGTAAACCTCCATAGTTTTCTTGATTTGGCGCTTGAACATGGTATTTTCCGACCTTTGATAAGTTGCCCCAGTGTTCTTCAAACCCGAATGCATCACCCTGTAGCCGTATAGTCCCAGGTTGGTGATGAAGATGGTGTTTTCTTGATCTGGTTCATGCATCAGGGTTTGGTTGTACCAGGAATATGCGTCCATGAATGATAGCAGCTCAAGTCCCGTTGTTCCGTCCATAAGCTAGTCTATTATAGGGAGAGGGAAATTGTCTTTCGGGCAAGCTTTGTTTAAGTCCGAGTAATCGATACAGGTTCGCCACTTTCTATTGGACTTTTTACTAGGACCGGGTTTGATACCCATTCAGGATAGGTTGCATCATGGATAAAACCGTTGGTCATTAACTTGTCCACCTCTTCTCTCAATGCCATGGATCATTCAAGATACAGGCTGTGTCCCTTTTGCTTTATTAGTGTGAACTTGGGGTCAATGTTGAGCGCATGGCATGCGATTTCTGGTGACGCCCCACAAATATCAGAATGTGTCCACGCGAACATATCCAATTTGGCGCGAAGAAATTTATTTAGTTCCAACCGCATCTTGTTTCCAAGGTGCGATCCAATTTTCAAGACTTTAGTTAGGTCTTCCATATCGACCCAGAAAAACACAGTCAATTCTGCTGGTGTTGCCCGTTCCTCCCCTAAATTCTTCTTTCTAGGGTCCAAAGCCTTGTTGAATTAGCTATGATCCCCAAGTCAGGGGCAGCTCTATAGTCGCTATTTATAAGGTTCACGGATAGAGAGTTCTCCCTATATCCTTCCTTTTTTCCCTTCTTCTGGATTCGCGTAATTTTGCAATGTAGCATTCCCTGGAGGCGCACTGATCTCCTTTCACCACTCCGATTTCGTTTATAGTAGGGAATTTCACGGTCAGGAACTGTTGGGTCAAACCTATTCTGAAATCTTCTAGTGCGGGCCATCCCAAAAAGGCATTATATGCGGACATTTCGTCCACGATTACAAAAGTCTGAATGAGGGTGACTCTTCGATCGCCCTCTCTGAGTTCCACTGGCAAGTCGATCGTCCCCACAGGTTGCTAAGATTCGCCAGTGAACACTTTGATCTTTGTTTGGCATGCTGACAAGCTTTTCATGTCGATCTCATTTGATCAAAATTACGTTTGAAAAGTATATTAACAGAGCTGCCACTATCAGCCAATACTCGTCGAACAACGGTGGGACCGATTCCCACCGTTATCACCATTGGATAGAGAGTCGGAGGTTCGATCCCTTCGGTGTCCCAATTTCAGAACACGATACCCTCACTTAAAACTTTCTACAGCTTGGCTGGAGTTTCATCTTCTATCAGGAGACATGATTCCTTTAGAGAATGCTTTAACGAACTTCCATACCGCTTTATCTCTCCCCAACTTCTTTGTGCAGGGTGTGGTCCCCTAGATATTTTTCTAATAATAAGTCTTTGGTCAGCTCATTTGGACCCTTTTTCACTAGTTCTGGCTTGATTCCTTCATTCTCTAGGAGGTTGAGGAGCCTCGGGTTGATCGGGGTTCTATGATTTTTTCGCATACCACTGGAGTTTGTTTTCTCGGATCAACGCTTTAATGAAATTCTTCAAATAGCGGCATCTGTTTGTGTTATGACCATGAGTCCCATGGAAGTGGCAGAACTTTCTTGAGCGTTTTCGCTGCTCAGTTGCTTCCTTCCTAGGGGGTTTTTTGTATTCCTCAGTCCACTGTGTTGCGAGATAAATATTTTATAGAGTGTCATTTAGAGAGGTATAGTGTTCAGGCCAAAACCCTTTAAGCCTTTTATTGTTGCCACTACCATTTCTTTGATTGAAGTTTTAATTTTTCCTCTTTTGAATTCCATCTTTCCCCATGACTCTTTCAGCAGTTCCAAAAGCGTGGGAGTTCTGATTCATTGCTATGTCGCTCTGTCCGATGCTCATCAATTGCAGTCTAATATATTACCTCTCCATCTCCTGCGTTTCCTCCAACCTTAAGTATTGACTTAATTTACGATTGAAGTCTTTCCTTGTAGTGGGTTGCTTCATCTTAATCCACTTTCTGATTTCTGTCTCTAGGTGAATGGTACGGACTAACGCCATAAAAACCATATCCTCGATGGGGTTGCTTACTTTTGTCACTGCGGTATTGAACCGGTTCATGAAAGATTTCAGCGATTCGTTGCGTCCCTGGAAAAATCCAGACAGGGACATGACATCTTTTGGTTGCACGGTATAGAGCCTGAACTGATCGAGAAATCTTGTTGCTAATTGGTCAAAAGTAGAGATAGATCTTGATGGAAGCCTAGTGAACCACATAGAAGCAATTCCTTCCAGTAGGAAAACACCTGCAACGAACAACTTCAGAGGCGTTAGCTCCATCCATGTACCAACTGTACTTGTACAGATGGGGCTTTGGGTCCTTTATCCCATCGTAGGACGGAATAGTTGGCATTGTGAATTTTTTTGGATATTCTCATTTAATATTCATCAGTAAAGGGAGTCCGACTTGGTGCAGATCCTCACTCATCTTCTCTCCTATTTTTACTCTCATCCATTAATCATTTGACCATGTCTGCTATGTATGCCTCTGATGTCCGGTAATCCTGGAGGTGGCAGTCAGTCACTACACCAAGTATTTGGCTTTGTAAACAGTTTTGCAAGTGAGTTGAAGCCTAGGATCCCCTGTCTTTGGAAGAGCCACTCCCATGGGATCTCGTTGGCTTGTAGGTAGCCTGATTGGGGCAGTTTGGATGTTCCAGCATCGTCAAACTTGTTGATATTATCTTCCAACCGATTGTCTTGCTCTTCATCTTTTGATTTGGAGAGGTCTATAGCTATATCTTCTTATGGGGCCTTTTCCCCTTGATTCAAGTTCAGAGCTAGTTTCCTCGCAGCGGCGGGGTACTCGTGTTTCATTCCATGTTGAGACCCATGGTTCTTATTGTCACCTTTTTTTGCAGTTGTTTTCCATTTCTTCTGTTTAGACTAGAAACGAAAGAATTTTCTTGTTCTACAATAGTCGTAGGTTCAAGCATAGTGCTTGGAGTAGGATTTTTCTATAAGGTTAAGAGAGCGTTAACCTTATCCATCAGAGCCTTCTAGCTACTTTCCTTTTTTTGCTGATCATTAACCATCGTATTCAACTCATCCCTAGTAACAACTTTGTGCTGACTGAAGGATGTTGGCGCCTGATTTCTTAAGTTAGCACCATTTACTTCAGTTTATTGAGGATTAACATCTTCTCCAGCTGACGCTGCCCCTATAGACCTTCCAAAGGCAGTTTTCCTTCTTTCAGGAGCCATTGATTCCAAGAAGTAGATTTTTCAAGTAAAGATTAAGGATCTAAATTTTAGGCCTATCTGATCCAAAGTGGACAGCTAGATCAAGATCCTGAGTTGGATTCTTAGTGAAACTACTAAGATGTTAACCCAAAAATGGATCAACACCCCGGTTTGAGCGTGAAAGCACCAACCCTGTTCTCACAGAGCAATAATATAGATGTATAAAAACACAGTAGGAGAAAGAAGACAGGAAGATTTTTATAGTGGTTCAGCTGTTAATGATGTCTACGTCCACCTTATAATTTCTATTATAGATTGATTTATGTTACAAGAAGTGCTTGATTACAAAACTCTTGATTATCTTTAGCTAGACTGAATCTCCAAGGTTGGAACCCATTGGAGAATCACGGTGAAGCCCTTTAGATATTGTTATGAGGGAGGTGAAGAGTGAAGAAAGCTTCCAACAGAGTTTCGGCTATCAGTCCGGAGAGGATCCCGTTTATGTTGCAGGTGAGATGATATTTATAGAGATTGTAGCGTTATTAGGCCAAGCCTGTTCGCCAATCGCCTGTAGATGGACACAAGAAGACGCATCGAAGATTAGTACGTGACCCAAGCCAAAATCATGGATCACTAGTGATCCATGGTCTGTGAATCGCTAGCGATCCATATCTTTAGGTCGAGTGCGAGCTAACTTCTCAGCCCTTTTCCTCCACTTTGCTTGGTTTAGGTCGCACCGATTCCATGATCAAGCATGGATTGCTGGCGATCCATGGTGTATGGATCGCTAGCGATCCATACACTTAGCATGTTTCTAGACTTTGGCTTTTGAACTTTCTTCGTCATCTTGTGTCGACGTTGTTCGTGTAGTTTCGTCGCACATTGCCTTATTTTGATGACGTTTTACCTGTTGGTTATACTTAGCTATTCATTGGACTGGACGGATGCTTGTCCCTTGGTTTGGCTAACTCGGAATCTTATCAAATTCAGTCACCACTTCTGTAATATGGATTGGATCACGATGCAAGAGATTCGGTTGAAAACTGAACCATCCCATGGATAGCTAACGATCCATAGGCCATGGATCACTAGCGATACATGTCCTTAGCAAACTTTTTATTCTTTCACCTTGGCTCTTTTTAGCTTGTTACTCTAACTCTCTCGGTTGATTTTTGAGCTATTCTAGCTCCATCATGTTGTTCCGTCTTCTCTTGGATCTTGTTGGGTTAAAAACCCGGATAACAGCAATGTAAGTGGGAGTAATGTAAATAGAACAGTAAACTTAAAAGAAAATTGAACTTATTTTCTAATTCCGATAATTCGAAAGGTTACAAATTATATACCTTTTATTCAAGAGGCTAATAAAGAAACTCATGTTCATGGTGTTCCTAATGTTGATGAAGCTCCTATGCGGCCATAAGAACCCTTACGAATATCAAAAGGAGAGAAAAAGATTTGCCATACCTGGTGAGTATATCGTATACCTTACTGAACAAGGATGTGATATCGGTAATGGAGACGATCCTATCTCATTCATGCAAGGTAATATGAGTGATACATCATCTAAATGGTTAGAATCCATGGATGATGAGTCGAAATATATGGAAATTAATTAAGTTTGGTATCTTGTTGAGTTACCTGTCGTGGTTAAACCTATAGGTTGTAAATGGATAAAACTAAAGCTGACTCTAAAAATAACATTGAAAGATTTAAGGTCTTACTAGTCACTAATGGGTTTACACAACAAGGTGTACATTTTAATAACACATTTTCTCCTGTCTTAAAGAAATATTTATTAAGAATTGTTTTAGCCTTCGTAGCTCATTATGATTTAGAACTACAACAAATGGATGTGAAAACTAGATTTCTAAATAATAATTTGCATCAAGAAGTTTTTTAGGAAACAATTAAAGGATTTTTTTTTGTAGAAGGTAATAAACATATAACATGTAGGTTAAATTGTTCAATATATGGGTTAAAACAAGCTTCATGATAGTGGTATCTCAAGTTTGACGAGGATGATCGAATTTGGATTTAAAGAAAATGCAATAGATCGATGCATATACCTCAAGATTAGTGGGAACAAATTTATATTTCTCATTTTTTATGTGAATGATATTTTATTAATAAGTAGTGATTTAGATATGTTATACGACACAAAACAATTTCTATAAACTAAGTTTGAAATGAAGGATTTTAGTGAAGCCTCTTATGTTATAAAAATTGAAATTTACGGAGATCGGTTTCGTGGGATCTTAGGCTTATCTCAAAAAGTGTATGTTGAGAAAATGCTTAAAAGATATAACATGCACAATTGCTCTTCTAGTGTTGCTCCTATTGTCAAGAGTGACAAATTCAACAAGTTTCAATGTCCTAAAAATGAAATAGAACATGCTCAAATGAAGCGAATTATTTATGCTTGGTAATAGAGAGTCTTATATATGATCAAGTTTGTACACGTCCTGATATTGCATTTGCATTTGGTATGCTTGGTCGATATCAACTAATCTAGGAATGGAACATTGGAAAGCCGCCAAGAAAGTTTTATGTCATTTGCAAGGGACAAAAGATTTTATGCTTACGTACAAGAGGTCAAATAACCTTGAAGTTATTGGTTATTTTGATTCAGATTTTTCTGATGTGTCGACAATAAAAAATCCACATCATGTTATATATTTATGCTTGCAAGGGACAAATTTCATGGAGGAGTGCTACGTAGTTTATAAGGGCATCATCTATTATGCAAGCAGAATTTGTGGCATGCTATCATGTTGGTATCAAGCGGTTTGGTTAAAAAAATTTACAACAGGACTTCAAGTAATTGACAGTACCGCGAGGCCACTCATCTTATTTTGCGATAACGAAGTTGTTATTTTCTTCTCTAAGAATAACAAATCAAGTGGTGCATCTAAACGGTTGACATCTAATATCTTGTTGTTAGAGATAGAGTCAAAGATGACACTATTATGATACAACATATTAATACAAAACCTATGTTAGCCGATTCTCTAACAAAAACGTTTTTACCTACTCTTTACAAAGAGTATGTTGCTAACATGGGTTTAGTTAATATATTATAATTTTGTGTTGTAAACTATATATATGTATGTATGTATATAAAATGCAATGTACTAAATCCTTAATTATTTATTGACTTTTAATTTTTAAATTTGCTTAATATGATGTACATAATTTTATTTAATCTAAGCAAATTATTTACATAGAATGAATGAATATTATTAACCATCATTGAGAAGAGTACTAATGAGGATCAAATAATGACATTTGTTATTCATATTACATTAGTTTGGTTTGGTATTTCTAACTGAACAAGTCTAGGATTAGTGAAAACTATATTGGCCAATTTTGAATGTGTGCTTTACTATGTTATAACATTACGGCCAAGTGAGACAATGTTAGTTTTATTTATTATGGAGCCTGTGTTGTTATTGTACACTAATTTCATTTAAAGAATTAATTAAAGAACATTTGAATTTTTGATGGAAAAATTCATATCGTTATTAATAATTATACTGGTCTCAAATGTTGGCTAAGAATATATATAGATCCATTCTCTATTTGGGCTGATGATATTCTAAAATTAAAACGTCCTTCTGTTCATTTTGTATTTAAGGGATCATTTTCTGAAACGTTTCTTAAGTCGAATAAGTTTATAAAAGGAAAGAGGAAAAGAAAACGCAAAAGGGTCTCTATCATCAGATCCGAGGAAAATCATTGAAGATAAGTATTAACGCTTCCGTCTAAATATATCTTCACTTTAGAACTATAAGATTTAAATTCATTTACTATTTTACTTTGGGTCTACGGATTTTGAATTGATTGTTTTCTAACCATAAAACATATTACGATCTTGTTAGTCTCTTTCATATTGTTGATAGATAAACATACATGGTTCTAAATACTTTTTCGCAGACTACTTTGCTCACATCTTGCTACGGTAAGAAGACGTGTTATATGTGAATATGTTTGTTTCATAACTTAAATCCATAAAAACATATAATTTTATGAAACAACACCTAAAAAAATCATGTACGATTAATATGGATTTACTACATTTATTAAAATTTTAACCGTTGCGATCATCAGTGTATATAATAACCTAAGAAACGATTGGGTAAAATTGAGTGAATGTCACCAATATTACATATAATAGCCATATAAACGATTGGACATGGTTCAGCGGATCATGAAACGATATATGAAACCTCATGAGATGTAGCATAGACTTTACAAATAAAAGGAATGTTAAACACATTGTATCCAAAAGAGAGTGCGATTGTATCATTAGTTGCATGTGTTATGATTGTCAAGCACAATCCATGGACCCTTGAGATACTACAACCATGCCTAATGAATTAAATGAATTCAAATTTCAAAAGATAACACAAATCTCATAGTTTAAAATTTTGAAGTCCAAACAGAGTTAATCAAGTTATAGATTTCGATTTTGGTAGTACGGCTGGCTACATACTGCCATCCTAAAAAGGTTTAAAAAAAAACTTGGGAAACTCACGTTGGTAGGCGAGAAGAAAGTCAAACGATGCGGCGTTCTATGTCGCTCAATTCAAATTTTATAACTTCAACGCATAAACTCCTGTTTGACTTGCTGAAATTTGGCAGCATTCAAAGGCGATGAACTTATAAATGTCGAAACATGAGAGGGGGGGCTAAATTTAAGGTGAGTTAATTTATTTCATGATGTTATTGACATATTGTACGGTGTATATCGTATGCGAATTAGCAGATCCCTGTCATATTTTTGAGTTGATGATGGGGAACCTCGATATTTTTGCGTCTGAACTTAAAATTGACTCACGTGTACACCATCATTTTTTGTCTCTTTATACTCACTTTCGTATGTAAAACTCTGCTGTATTCTATTGCATATTTTTTATATTTTAAACTAGTGTTCTGTTCAAGTTCAGGAGCGTGTATATATATGAATGAAATCATGCATGGCTATTTCGCTACTGTGCACTTACTAGGCAATCCAATGAAATTAGTTAATATATATAAACAAAAAAACAAAGGCATGTATCCTTAAAGTGTAGTTCAGTTGAACGGAACATGTACAAGTCGTTAAGAATTAAAATTAAGCCTTCCCTAATCTATTGTGTAAGATCGATATATTTTTCATCTTCTTCGAGATATTTCGATATTTCTTAATATTTTCATGAGTTTTAAAGTACTTCAATTTTTCCTTTATAATTTATTTTTAATATTTGAGATTTCATTTTTTTTTTCCTTTTTATTTTTGCAGATAAGTCCCACAATGTATACCCGAAATATCTTGAAATTCATCCGTATTCATGTTTTAAAAAAAGAATACAGATGCGGATATAATATTGCATTCAAGATTGTACTTTATGTTTTGTGTATTTGTTATGGTGAATGATATATTTATTATTTTATAAAAGTACAAATTTATATTATACTTATGTATAAATGAGTTTTTAGATTATATCGCTTTAAGCCTGCATGTACTTCTTTTATCCAACAAATGAGTTTTTAGATAAATATATTGTGAAAATTGCAAAACTAATATAATTTGCAAGTTTCAGAAAATTCCAAGTGCTTTTAAAAGAACAATTTTGATTAGTTTCACTATATTTTGTTAAATTATACGTTATCAGTAGATTTTTAAGAAAAGCAAAGGAAATTCTGAAGGGTTTAAAGATATTGAAAAATCGAATAAATCATGAAAGATGAAGAAAAAGTCAAAAAATTTGAACATTTTGCAAAAAATGAAATATAAAAACTTGAAAGAAATTATTATATAAAGAACCTTTAAAAGATGTAAATATATCAAATCAAGTCAAAGAAAAAGCAAAAAGCTTAAAGAATCTATAGAAACATGAAAAATTACAAAAATTTCAAGGGAAAAAACTAGATGAACTCATTTACAAAAAAATGTATTTATGATAAAGTCAATAAAGTTGAAAGGAATAAAGAAATAGAAATCCAGAAATATTCAAATAAATCAAAATACTGAAAAAAAGATCACAAAATAAGTTTTTCAAAACAGATTGAATAAAAAACTGAAAAACCAAGAAAAATTCAAAAATTTAGTAGAATTTAGAAATGAGAAGTGAAAAAATTGAACGCTTTTAAATTTATAAAGAAGATAAAAAATAATAGAAAATAAAAAAAATGAATATATGCATGTTCATAAGTTCAAAAGTTCGAACCTTATATTGTTTATTTTAAAAAAAAATCAAACATATTCAAATTTCTTTGAATTTCTAAAATTATATAATCTGTATTTTTCTTTCTTCAAATTCTTTCAAACTTTCTTAAAAAAATGGTAAAAGAAGGGAGTTTTAAAAATATTTTGTTTTTCCTAAAAAAGTTAACATTTCTTAAAGAGTTTGAACAGTTACATATCTTGAGAATGTATCAAACTCGTTGAAATTTTAAGTTTCCTTAATTTTTTATATTTTTGATTTCAAGTACTTCGTAGATTTGAATTTCTGTATAGATTTTCATCATATCTAAACTTTACCGCTTTCTGAATTTAACCGGTGTTATGGAATTTGCGATCTTTTTATTTTCTAATTTTTTTGATTTATTTCAAATAAATTATAATTCATTTTTTAATCTCCTCAAATATTTCAAAAATATATTAGTTAGTTTCAAGCTTTTTTAATACAATTTTAGTATTCAATTTTTTAACGATTTAAAAAGTTCCAACTTCTTTGAGATTTATTGAAATTTTAGTTTGTTTAAGTTGTCACATTTTCTGAATAGTTTCTAGTGTTTCTAAGATTTGAAATTAATATATCTTGATTTCAAAATTAATTTATCATCTTTAACATGATATTTTCAAGGTTTTTTTGAACTTTTTATTTTTTTTATTTGAATTTGTTTGAACCTTTCAAGCTTTTTTGTATTTCCTAAACTTCTTAAACTCTTTGGTTTCTTTGAGTTCCAAATTTACCGATCCCTTTTGGATTTCGTATATTCTTTTAATATTTCAAATACATTGATTTTTCTTAAATATATTCAGTTTTTAAAGTGATATCACGATGACAGACCTTTTTGTAAGATTTCATACTTTAGTTATTATTTTTCAACTTTTAATATTTCTTTCATATGAACAAATTCTTTGATATTTTATTTTAAATCTTCGAACCTTTTTAATCATCTTAAAAAAATTCTTGTAAAACCAACAAGAAATATTTAGATAATGCTCAAAATAAAAAATCTTAAGCATATGCGTTTTGAAAACAATCGGCTAACTGAAGTCTAGATATAGTAGTGAAAAGTCAAACTCAAAATTAAATACCAAGACATCATGCATGTTAGGGTATTCTCGCATGTTGGAAAATGAAATGACGGTTTGGAATTAGGATAATTTTACATTGCTAAATAACTTGCAGACGTGGTGTATAATATGAGCTGGTATGCACGTAATATTATGAACCCATTTTTACACCAGCGTATGACAACTCATATGCATACGCCATATGTAGGAGATGGAGGAGCCTGATTCGACCGTTGGAGATTAACACGATATCAAGACGAATGTTACGAACTAGGCCATGCGGACGTAAGAACATTGCTGTCAAATTGTTCGAAGGGGATGCGAATCTAGGGAAGATTGTAAGGCTGTCTCGCGTGATGCAAAAGGGAATGGCAATTTGGAATGGAAATAGTCTCATATCGCAAAAAATTGATGAAGACATGGTGTATAAATATGGATTGGTAGGCACGTAACATTCATGATTCCTTTTGTTACGTTATTGTGTGTCAACTCATATGTGTGCGCTACATGTTGGAGATGTGAAGCTTGGTCCGAACGTCGAAAATCAACATGATATAAGAGCCAATGGTTATGAATTAGACTATGCGGCTAAGCAAATATTAATCTCAAAATTATTGAAGGCGGCGTGGGTCAAATAGAAGATTGTTAGGGTTGTCACGCATATTGCGAACTAAAATGATGGTTCAAAATGGAATAATCAGACATCGCAAAATAAACTAGAGATATGGTGTATAAATATGAGTTGGTAGACACGTTATGTTAGAAAATACATTTGTTACATTAGCGCTTGCCAACTCATATGCATACGCCATGTGCAGGAGATGGGAAAGCTTGGTCCAACTGGCGAAACTCAACATGCCGAAGGTTATGAACTAGGCCATGCGGACAAGAAAATAGTGCTCTTAAAATACTTAAAGGTATGTGAATATGAGGAAGATTGTCAGGGATGTTGTAACTGGTATGATGGTTTAGAATTGAAATAGTCTCACATTGCAAAATAACTTGGAGATGTGGTGTGTAAAAATGAGTGATAGGCATGTAATGCTCGGGGTTCCTTTTGTTACACCAGCGTTTGCCATTTCATATGTGTATGTCATGTGCAGGAGATGGCGAAACTTGGTCCTACCATCACACACTATGGAAATTATTAGATTGGATAAAAAAACATGGAATTGAAAGACTAGCGGTCATGTTAGGAATTTTAATGAGTACAAGAAAATTCAAAAACTTGTTTGTATCCGAATGAAAAAAATAAAAAAAGTACATGATGTTCGAGAATTAAATACGATACATGCATGCGAAAAATTAATGTACATTATTTATAAAGATTATATATGTGTGTGTGTAGTGTATTTGCTAAATTTGATAATTAGGAAATGTGTAATTTCATTATGTTTTATCCTAAATTTATTTCCAAAGGTTAATTTTGTTACCATATTATTATTTATTTTATGTTTTTAAGAATTAACATCGAAACTTATTTCATGGAGTTGTTAGCAAACAAACGAAAATGTAATTTTCATTTGGTGATCGTGGGTAAGGTATAAGACAATGTTAAAAATATATATATGTTTTTTCCTATGTCGACGATGCATAGACAACACGTAGGGATATCTACAAATAACAGAAGCTTGCACCTGAATTTTTTTTTTGAAAAAAATTTCAGTTGTTTTGGCAAGGATGTCAATAAGACATAAGAAACCCATACACTTTACCAACGCATTTTTCTTTCCTTTTCAAAACAATATAAAGTAAGGGGCATGGGGTATAGAGGTTCCCTACATTGTCCTAATGCTCACATTTGTTTTTTTGTTTACGAAAACAATAAGGGTATCGATGGGGCATGTGGAATCTCTATGTCTTGCCGGTGCCCTCTTTATTCTTTATACCATAAAACAAATTGGGCATGGGCATGACATATAATTCATTACGCCTTCCTTGTGCACTATCCATGTTTTCCTTTTCTTATTGTCGAAAAAGGTTGGGCTTGGGAATGACATATAATTCCTTATACCTTGTTGATACACTATTTGTATTTCCTTATCTTAATACTATTAATACTTTTATCATTTTTTTAATATTATAGTTTCAATGCTATGAGTTTGTTTTTTTAATTAGTATATGACCATTCTATTGCCCTACAATTTTAATGATATGAATTCTTTTAAATATTATAATTTTTTATAATAATAATCACTTATATTTTAATATTAAAATCACGGTAATATATAGTTTGTAATTTGTTAGTTTATCAATATTTTTGAATTGAACAAGTATAAGTTTTAGCTTTTATTTTTAGAATAAGAGCGGTATTTCCTTTAAGTAGAGTAATCATTTTGGTTCTCGGGAGTTCGAGTCCATGACCTCTAGAACCTTGGTCTAGACCATCATACTAGTTGTCACTTGAGTTAGTGGCCCTTGACATGTTTTAGTTTTTTTTTTTCAATTCTCATAAAGTATTTGGAATTTAATAATTTACTTTCCTAATTGTTCCTATTGTAAATGAATTGATTATCGTGAAAATTGGTGAACAACCAATTATCATTAAGAAATTCGTCATTTGACAAAAAAAAAGCAAAGGATGGAATATCGCAAAGAGAAAGTAAACCTAATAAAAAAATAGTTCTTGTAGTCGAAATATATCTTGTTAGTCTACCATAAGAACCATATTTTGGATGTCCAAAGGGAGGGCAAGGTTGTTCCACCTCAATATCCCTTTGCATATTTGACTGACGACAAGGCCAATTATCTAATTATTTGTCAAATTATGAATCTGGATGATGCAAATTTATAAAGATTGCTACAGAAAGAGTTAATGGTATGCTCTAAGGGCAATTATGTAAATTGTCATATGTCTAACTCTGTAATCAATCTTGTTCGTAATAAAGATGTTTGTTTTCTTTTATATACATTGTTATATCATGATATAAGTAATTTATAGTATATTAATAAGAAAAACCTTATATAAAATGTTATGTGATTGTTGTTGTGCAATTGTAGGTAACTAATCATAAACTAAAATAGCATTTTAATTTATAGTATACTAATAAGAAAGATTGTTACTGAAAGGATATCGATACATTTATTGAGATCAAAGTGCATTTGTTAGGTAGTGGATTACTTATGGCTATTGGAAGCATCGAGGGGTTACGTACTTACAATTGGATAACTATGAAAGACTTGTTCGAGAATTTCTTATTGGTCAATAATGATTAGGTTAAACATGAAATATCAAGGTGACGATGTTACATAGTTTCCTAGACTTGGGAATACCGTGGAACTTCAATGTGAATATTCCACTTTGATTATAGTTAAATCGTGGCATACGATCCATTAGGCGACTATATTTGGTCTGAGATGAAGCATTGGGAGTGAAGGATTATTCAATTGAGAATTCATCTTCTCGGTTGTATGATATTAGTATTACAGTCAACTATAGTATACTTAATGTCATAACCTCTGGTTAGAGTAGAACGATAGATAATAATGTTATTATTGAACCAAGGACTTTGTTTTTGGACAGGTCAAGTTGAATGTGGATGATACTGGTTTTTGGACTAATAAAAAATTCCATATATCCTAAAGTGATATAGTTTTGATGAAGAGAACGTATGTAATTTATAATTACTGATAGGCACCACTTGTGAAAATGTGAAATTAAATTTTACCACTCTATAAGAAAAAAATTCGACCAAACTGTCACGCCACTAGCTTAGGTAGCATGTAAACGTCAATATTTGATATATTCAAAATTAATTGCTGACTGAATTCGCACCTCTGAGTCTCTCAATCGTATTTTTAAATTCTCCCTAAAGGCACACAATTTAATTAGCTTCAAACTATAAATTCCTAACTCTTTTGGGATCTGCAACTTTATTTCCTTTCCCTAAAGTATTCTCTATCCTAAAGTCACCAGACACCAAAAACTCTAACCATCTCTACCACCTCATGTCCAACTCCTTCTTAGTGAAAAAGTATCTTAAGGATCCATCGTCAGTAAATTGCACAAACCTTTCTCCTAAAAGGTAATGTCTTCAAATCATCAATGCGAGGATAACAGCTGCCGACTCAAATTCATGTATATTACATCGAACATCATTGGGTCGCAACTATGGAGATGCACAAGCTATTACCTTGCCTTTTGCATTAATGTTGTTCCTGACCTCGAACATGAAGTAATTGTATAAACAATCATATCTTTATTTCTCTCGGGTATAACTAAAAATGGAGCATTCATCAATCGAAGCTTCAAATCTCGGAATAAGGCTCACATTCCTCGGTCCAAATATACTTCCTGTTCTTCTAAGTATGTATCGTTATTGGCGCTGCTAACGGGAGAAGTCCCTAGTAAATCTTCGGTGGTAGTCTACCAAACCTAAGAAACTCCGAACCTCTGTAAGCGTCTTTGATCTCTTCCATTCATTATCAACATCTACTTTTAAAGGGTATATTGCCAGGCCTCCTTTCGAAGCCACGTAGCCTAAGGAGTTACTTTCTTCTTCAAAAATGACACTTAGAAAAATTTCAAATTTGACATATGTTGCCTTAAAATCTCCAACACAAGCCTTAGGTAAACCCTTATGCTCTTTCTCAACTTTTGAGTATACCAAGATGTTATCTATAAATGTCTATACATATCGGTCTACTTGTTCTTAGAGCATTCGACTCATCAAGTCCACAAAGAATGTAGGTACATTAGTTAGTCCAAACGGCATCATTAACTACTCATATGAACCATATCTCATTCTAAAAGCATTCGACGGAACACTTTCCTCGGCAATCCTCTATTGACGGAACCTTGAAGCTAAATTAAATTGTGAAAACACCTTAGCTACATTCAACTGATCGAACAAATCATCAATTCTATGCAAAGGATATCTGTTCTTTACCCAATGTCCTCTCACTAAGCTTTATGTAGTCAATACAAGGTCTTAATGAACCATTTGAATTATTTACAAAAAGACTGAAGCTCCTCATGGTGAACTATTTGGCCTTACGAAGCTCTTACTTTCCAACTTCACTAGTTGCTTCTTTAACTACTGCATCCCCTTCGAAGGCATTCTACTAGTGGGTAGACTAAGTGGTTCAGCCTCCAATATCAACTCAATACAAAATTCTACTGCTTTTAGAGGTCGCGATTCCAAAATGGATTTAAAAACATCTAAAAAGTCTCTCGCTACTAGCACTTCTACTATACTTCCTTCCTCCGAAGCTAATGCAAATATACACCTTTGCATCCAAGTTTAGGATTCTCCAAAACAATAAGTACCTTCTATTTCGGTCTGAGTGACTTAGTGTTATGATACTTTCATCATAATATATTCTAACGCCATAATGCTCTAGCAAATCTTTCCCTAAAATAACTCTGAAACTGTGAAGTCAAACACGTAGGGATCACATAAGAAATTACACCCACCTAACTCAATCTAAGTTAGTGCATCTAAATTCGAGAGTGGCATATACGCCTATCAGATTTACTACATAAATGAAAAAACTAAAGAGATAATGTCTAACCTAAGTCTATCAACCAAGGCTTTAGCTATGAAACTTTAGTATCAAATGGTACTCTAACCGAAGCACTTGAAATCAAAATCATACCTTCTAGAAAATTTCACTTTACTTTCTCTTTGGTAGATGGTCCTTCCCTTGCTCCCTCCCAAGCAGACACTCTAGCTTGCAACACTGGATGGTCCTTCTTTTGATGCCCTGACTTTTTGCATAAACTATTGCTTTCCTTGGGCTCTTGGCATCGTACACTTACAGACTCAGAGTGCTCATTCAACCCACATTTAAAGCAAACAGCCTCAGCAACAACACTCTTTGCATTCCGGTCCTTCGACATAGTATTCTTTCCCTTAGTATAAAGAGTGAACTTTTCTTTTTCACTACCTTAGGCTTCGTCTCAACTCTCTTCTCTTTTCCTACCCATCATACATTCGGGTCATATCCACAATGAATTCAAAAGGCGATGCCAAATGCACCGTCACCTTAAGCTCTTGACCCTACCTTAAAACCCGGATAAACTTCTCATTTACTTTAGTAATACCTTCGGTTATGTTAAGCCTTGTGTCTTAGTATTAGCTTTCCTCTAAAAGCTAATAGGTCTCGATATTGACTTTCATAGAAAGTCAATAATCTTGGCTATCGAATCATTACCCTAAGATTTTGTCCTAGGGAATCTTTGTTTATTTACCCTCGTTGGGAATGCCTTCATCCGACATTGACATATGAAACTTCCAACTGTCTCCATTGGCTATCATCACATTCTTGGTTCATTCACTTAGAACTTATTTCAGCATTTTTTAATTCATTTTAGGTTTTGGTGTTATACCTTTGGCATATCACCTTCGGCTTGGTCTCTTACTCTTGTACACGTAATAAATCTTGCATAACTAACTGTCCACGTTTACAAATTTAAGCATGTCTTTGTATATATTTCCACGTGTCGTCTGGTTATTCGTCTCGCCTCCATTTTTAATTCGTGGCAGTGTCCTTTATTTATTTTTACATCACTTTTATGGATCTTGTCCCCTTATTACTCAATCACGTAACTTGCATGCATTATTAAGTCTAGGTTATCTTATTATCTAGTGTCGACGTCCTAATTTAACTTCGAAAAATGATTACTCAAATACTTATAGATTACTCAAATTCATAGATAAAAATTTGGCATATTTTACCCATGTTTACATATTTTAAGCCATTTATCTTATTTAAATATTACACGGGTTCCTTCAAAAGTTCAAATTATATATTTTAATGTTGGAAAATTCTACAAATCAAAAACCCATCTCTAAAAATTCATTCCTAACCACTATTAAATTTTCACTTCAATTCAAAAATATTTAAGGCAGGGAACATAGCTAAACATCATCTAGTTTAGCTATTATAACCAAAACATTCATTAAATCAAAGACTACCATTTGAAACACATATCATATTAACTATATTACATACATACATACATACATACATACATACATATATATATATATATATAAAGCCATGTTCAGCATAGATGAAAATGACCCTAAAAGAAATGACATTCCCACCTAAGTCCTTGGATTTACTTGATATGTTATTTCCTTAGATTCTTTACTTTTCTTCTTCTTTTTCTCCTTTTCTTCCTTAGGCCACTTTTAAAAAATTTCCAAGATTATATATATATAAAGTAAAATGAGAATGCATGAATAATGTAAGCATTTCTTTATTTATTATATCCCTTCTTCATAATAAGTTTGGTCACTGACCTTATGGCCCTTAGTTTAATTCATTCCCAAGCCATGTTTAGACCTATACCATAATAAGTAAACGTACAAACAAATAATCATTATAATAAGCTACTTGTTTAGCTTAAACTTTAATGACACAAGTGAATAAAATGTCCCTCAATTATTTATCTTGTCCAAAACCCATATTTTCTAAATTAATTGCTTATTAATTGTTCATTAAAATTTGTGGTGTTACAGCCACCATTGCCGTGGTACATTGAAAATCCATGCTTATATTCGATCGTCGTGCAACCCTTGTTTGGATTTTTTTCGATGAAGCTCGACTTGGTCCACTTCTCAAACGTGGGCGATGTTGATGAGTGATGGTGTGCATGCATTGTGTGCATGGAGATAGAAGAAAAAAATTCCTTTTAACAAAAAATAGAATATTAAGACAAAATTAATTTATAAATCAATAAAAAAAATTATATAATTTTTTTTAAATTTCTTACATAATCTTGCCAACCGATTACGTGTTGAACCATCAGCTTCACCTTTAAGAGGTCATATCTCAAACTCAATAGTGGAGCAGCAAATTCCCTCACTAAGGTATAATTTTTTTATGGAGATAAAATGAATTTTTATATCTATAGAATGACGCATCTAGGTATTTATAGAAGCATTAATGGACTATGTAAAATATCTTACCTAGTTCCACCATTTAAGGTATGATCCATTATAAGTGAGATCTTATCTCACTTAGTTAATTATACCCATTTCACTGCATATCTACATATATTTTAGCTCGCCTTATTTTGAAATAATGTTCAAAAAAATTCAACTGCTAAAATAATGTATATACACACGCACACAAATATATTATTTATTATAATTAATTTATTATATTTATTCAAAAATTATTAAATAAACATATAAAATTTATGTAGTTTCTTAATTAATTTTGGACCCTATAATAATAGTAAAAATTAATAAAAAATTATTTAATATAACCATTATATTAATTTATCCATAATAATAATTTGTAACTTTTATAAATTATTCTAATGAATTATTTTCGATCGAAAATTAAGAGTTTTGGTTATGTGAATCCCAGATATGAACTCGACCAACAGTAATATTTAAATAATTTAGATATAAAAGCATGTGTGCACTTTGCTAAAGTACAGTAGTTTGACAAGAATTCATTATATAATGGATAGACTAGTGATATGTAATACTCTTTATACGATGGATGGTGCTAACTCCCATAAAATTTATAAGAAATTAATTAATTATTAATGGCGCTAAAAATGAGAATTTTAAAAACATCAGAATTTCACCATGTAGCAATTTTCAAAGCAACTTGCATACATAAATATTCGTGATCGGAGTTCAAATGAAGAAGTTATCGACATTTGAAAATTTCAAATCAAAAATAATTCAAATTAAATATTTTAAAATGAAACGTTAAAATAGCATTTAGAAACCATTAACATTGACATAGAAAACAATTAATAAATATAAATCAATTATATGTCAACGTATTTAATGTCAATCGAAAGGACCGGTCGACCGCTAGCGGTTGACCATCTAGTAGGGATCCTTTGACCGGTTGCTAACTAGCGGCTAGGTTTGCCTAAGTCAAAAGGGCCCGGATGTAATTTAAATAAAAGATTCTTGATATAATGGTTTTAATGCATTTTAACCCCTATGAATAGGAGACTAGCCCCCTTGATATTATTCACAAGAAAAATAAACACGCCAATGGGACTCTACCAGTTTCCTTCCTCTCTAATAAAAGGTTCAAGCTTCAGGGAAGAAATCAATCTGATTAAAGAAAAAAGGTAATGAACTTTAGATATATGTATATTTATCCATTTCAACTCTTCCTTAATCTTTGAATTTTTAATTTAATCTACATATAAATGAATTGTACATTAAAAAATGATAATTGAAGGAGGAAATAAGCGAAGGTATGGAATCAAATTGAAAAGAGTTTGGGAAAAACTATATGTGAGTGGAAATCTTAGTTTTTTCTTTTTAGTAGTTTGTGCAGTTAATATTTGAATTTTTTTTATGCCTTAAGGAATTTTGTACGTGAAAACTTTAATGCTAAAACCATAAAATATTCGCTTAAAATGTTAATTCTAGAATTGGTTGGAACCTTATTGTGATATGTTAATATGGTTGGATTAAATCTTGTTATTATTTGCAGTATAAATAATTTACATTCTGTACAACTTCCACTTCCAATTTGCGTTTGTGATGATGAAGGATTTTAAAAAGAATTAGGAAAAGACGTTTAAAGCATGGATTTTTATTCCATTCGTGGTTTGCACCACCTACTTTCGTAATGAAAATGAATATAAATCCTTTCAACCTTATCCATTTAAAAGTCGAATGGAACATAAAGAATTTAAATTGTAAAGTTTTGCTCACTTGAAATAAAGGCATCAATTCTGATATGTAAATGTAAAACAAGTTGGACCTTTTGATTCCATTTTTTTGAATATATATACAAGTATAATTTGTTTAGCTAATTTAGATTGTAATATTAGCTATTGTGAAAATTATTGTATTGGACTAGAAACTTGTATATATAGGGAAATCATGACATTTAAATTATTTTAACAACCCAAATAAAAAGCTAAAACTTAGTATGGAAATGTTTTTATAAATGCCTAGGAATATTAATAAAACTAGTTTGCTAGAAATTAACACTTAGCATAAATATAATAATAACGTATAAGACGTAAAAAATTAAATTAATTAATAACAACAAACCATATAAAAAAGAAGTTAAGAGAAATTAATCCATAATTGAAAGGCGAAATAAGGAGTTTTCCTTATATGGCCTTAGCGCGTAAATGCATATGAGGTATATTATGTATATTTATATATTATACATATATGTTAGTATGATTTCATAAGGTTTGAGAGCGGAAATGTGACTAAATTATTGGGATGCAAGGTCGGTTAAAAGTGCACAGAAGCCTGCCTAGCTAATCTGACTACCAGTAGTGTGACTTTGGAATTGATGTGAGATATCGTTTATAATAAGTGTCTATGGTGAATGCAGGGTTAGTCTCAATTCTGCAAGACAAGTTTTCCCAGCTAATATGACTACCAGCACCTACGAATAGTTGGACTAATGCGAGACGTCACAGTTTGGGTTAAGGGTTATAGAATTGAATATCCCAGGATGGGGCCACTATGGGGTTGAAGGTATTAAATGACTACCTTAGGGTCTGCCTCCTTCCTATTCAAGAAGTATTAAATGGCCGAGATTATCTTTTAAGTGCGGTGATGGAAATCTCTAGAGGGGGTCCGCTTCGGGGTTGAGGTAATAAATGGCTATTAGAGGGTCTGATACTTCCTCATTTAAGAAGCACTAAGTGTCCTTATGGGTATTCTTACGATGTAAGCTAGAGAGTACCAGAGAGAGGTTAACCTTGGGTCTAAGTATTAATGATGGAGATCTTCCTAGAATCGAGGTATTAATTCCAAATTTCCCATTAAAAAGGTCTTAAGTAACTCGAGTAATTCCTCTTGCATCGTTAGGATATGATTGAAGGAGATGGGTTGTTGGACCCCAATATAAATTCCATAGTTGCATTGCAACCGTGTTATAGTTATTAAGTTAAAGGGTCATTGGCCTACAGTTGGAGATAATTTATGGAGCTAGACTCGAAGAGTTGTTGGCTTACAGTTAGTGGTATACTCGAGAAGATATAGTTAGAGATTGCATAAGACAAAATACTCATCCGAATCCTACTATTAAAATACTATTATAGTAAGGCTTGAGATTTTCATTCGCTAGACATTGTTGTTCTGACCCCCCTCATTACAACCTATAGGTTAGAAGGAATGGTGCGGATGATGAAGTGTGAAGGTGGCAACAAAGACTAATGGTAGTGTAGCTATTTATTTATGTTTATTGGTTTGTTTTATTGTACCCAAATTTTAGACTTATTGATGCTCTGTTTTAAGGCATTATGGATATTTGGAATGATAATATTTGTGAGATTTGGAAATTCTAGAATGGTACTTACTTTATTATTATATTTTATCCCTTACACTGTGAGGTTCTGAAAGCATAGATAGATAGCTCTATATATATATATATATATACACATATATATATATATATGACAGGTTTTGCCAACCAACAACTAGCTCTGGAATGGACCAAAGGTTTGATGGGCTTTTATTGGGTCTGAAATTAGGCATGTTTTGTAGAGGGTTGTTACAATGGTAGTTTGACACAATTTTAATATTAAAGGTTGTATGCCATATTTAAATATTAAAGCATAATAGCCTTACGTACTAGTGTATGTAATGCTCTCTTTAAAATGGATGCTATGTTATTAATGGTACTTTGGGAACACCAACCGATTACGTATTTGTAATTGTCTGGAACAATCACAGAATGCCTTAACAAGAGTCTTCTATTGTACAGCTAAGTCAAAATTAAAGAACTAGTGTAATAACATGTAGTATTCTTCAGACTTGAGAGTACTATTAATTTAAAGTATTTAAGCTCTACTTTGATTATAGCCAATCACATAACAACATGATGAAGTTACAGCCATAGTTGGGTACACGTTTAACTACTTTAAGTGAAATACTACTTAAAAGGGAATTTATCTCCTTCATTGTAGAAGGTTAGTATCTACGTGATTGGTAATCAACTTAAAGTTAAATTCTCTAGCCAGGGTAAAATAGTTTATCAGTAAATGTTATTGGATTTAACCAAGGGATTTAAAGTAGTTATGTAATTAACTATGGATATTATTGGAGTTTTTGACCACCGGCCATACCTTGGATATCTTAGTGATACAGTGATGATGAAAATAAAACTGTATAAATACCGTTACAAAGGTATAGCTTAATAAAGATTAAATGGATATCGCCTAAATGATTTATAAGCAATTAAACTCATGCATGATACTATACTTCAGCAAAGCCCATACATACTTTAGTATTTAAATTATTAAATATTACCAAGGACCCTCTGCCACATTTTCCTTTGGCCCCTCCTCGTCCACCATCCATCTCGCTCCCTAAGGTCCCCCTTCCCGGTGCTTCGGTCAATAGTCCTCCTCCTCCCCTGCATCAGAGACACACCACAACCAAATCTTATGCCCAAGCCTTGTGCTCTATGCCTCCGACCTTACCTACTCCCCCCCGGCTCAGCGCCGTCGCCGGAGGCTACCAGAATTCAAATCTGTTCGTTCTACAATCGAATTCTTGAAACTGAAAGGTCGCTGTCTCAGATGTGCAGATTTAGGACACGTGGCAAAAGTTTGTAGGGACTCAAAGATTTGCTATTTCTGTAGTTTTTTCGGGCATGCATTCTCGCACTATCCCAAGAAAACAAGAAGTCGCTTTTCTTTCCAATATTCCAACTCTGCCCAATCCACAAAAGACAAAACCAAAAACTCTTCAAAACCCGCAGGTGGGACCCCACATTCATCATTTCCTCTTGAAAATCGTAACGCCACTCAGCAGCCATCACACACGGAGTCTTCTAGATCCACACCCCCTCATCAGCCAATTCTTTGTCCCACCCATCCCATATCCTCTACCACACGAAAATTCTCAATGGAAGACTCCTCCCTCTACCTCACGGCCACGGTTATTGATGGCTTCTGGTCCGTCGAATCTCTCCACCTCGTGCTCTCCAAAACCTTTCACCACGATGAATGGCCACTTTGTATTCTCACTGACAACAGGTTTATCCTCTGCTGCCCCACCTTTGACATCCGTAACCAAGCCCTCCAACTGAAAACCTTAAGGAAACCGGGTCGCTCCATCCTGCTGCAAAGATGGTCGGACTCCGAATAGCAAGCTCCTGATCTTGAACCACCATCATGGGCCAGAGTCAGTGGATTCCCGGAGTTCCTCCGTAATAACATGATCGCTGTTAGAGACGCGCTCAGCCCTATTAGACGATTTGTCGCCTTTGATGACTGTGACTGGGCGAATTTGGACCATAGATTCCTCTTTGTCAGTATGCAATTCTTTAAAGGAGTGGGTAGTCCATGCTCTTTTGTAGCGCACCTCAACAATGCTGACCACTTGCTTACGGTGGAGAAATGGGAACATGCACATCCAGCACTCAGACCGGACAGAATGTTCTTGGGGGCAGATTATGACCTTGATTTCCGAGGAATAGACGAACCCATTACCCCCCATGACTCAGATGAGAACCGTTTCGACGCCATGTTTCTAGACCCCGACATACCCCATTCCCATCCGGCGCCTGCCCAGGGTCCCGATACATCCCAGGAGGTTGATGGTCCTCGTAGTTGGGACCCCTGGCCTGTGGAACCACATGAAGATACTGTTGAGAACCGCAACCCTCCCTTAACTCCCACCTGCTATGTCCGTCCAAACCAAAAAGATTCATCCATCCCAGAAGTTGCTCAGGTCTCTCCTCTCAATCAAGGGACTCGCCGGACTCAACCAGGGCCGGATCGAATTGACCAAATCACACCTGCCCTTGTTCGCCGGAGTTCCAAAATCAGCCGAGCTGCATCTCTACCTGGTAGTTTCTATAAAACTATTGTTTTTTCATCTGGCAATAAAAGTCTTGATAAAAAAATGGCACGTTGCATGGGTGTGAGACTTAGTGATGATCATTACTTGGCCATGCAAACATTAGAATCAGAGAGGCTATCCCTTTCCCAACGAAAATAATTTCGTGGAATGTTAGGGGTTTGGGGGACCCGTCTAAAAGACATGCAGTTAGCCTCATTTTAGCCCCACACAGAGCTGATATTCTTTTCTTACAAGAATCCAAACTATCTGATCCATCACAATCTTTCATCACACACATAGGTGGGCCAACATTAACGTGTTGGGCCCATGTAAACGCAATTGGGTCCAAGGGTGGCCTTATTACTGCTTGGAACGAAGCAGTATGGTCACACTGTCATACTTCTGCACACACATCTGCTTTACACGTAACCTTACGCCACATACAAACCGACACTGTCTATTTCTTCTCAAACATCTACGGCCCACAAAGCATCCAAGAGAGAAATGAACTTTGGGCAGAGTGTTTCTCTTTCGCCACCTATCTCAACGGCCCTTGGATCGTTGGGGGTGACTTTAACACCACTAGATCACCCGCTGAGCATAACTCTGATCGCTATTCGGTGGATTCAGACTCTTTCAACTCCTTCATCAATGCCTGTTCCCTCATCGACCCTCCTATTAGCAACCGTCAATTCACCTGGTCTAACCGTAGATCTGTTCCCGCCTTAGCCAAACTAGATAGATTCCTCTACAACTCTACTTGGGAGGATCTATTCCCTCTTTCCTCGGTCTCTGGTCTTGCCTCAACTGTATCAGATCACTGCCCTCTCATCTTGGATACAGGATCTCAGCAACCCATTAGCCGTCCCTTCAGATTCGAACGCCTTTGGCTTTTGGAGCCCTCCTTTGATAGCTTCATCGAGCAGATATGGTCTCAGCCATCACAAATCCAATCAGCCTCCGCCAAAATAGTGTCCAAACTTCGCTCCCTCAGAAAGATCATCAAACCGTGGGCCAGATCCATTTGGGGATCCCTCCGTTCGCGAATCTCATCCACCCAAGACGAAATTTTAGAACTAAATATCATTGAGGAATCTCGACCGCTCTCTGAGTCGGAGCGGACACGTCTACTAACTCTCGAACTGGATCTGGATAGACTTGTTATGCAAGAAGAAATTGGTTGGAAACAGAGATCTAAAGACAAATGGTTAAAAGATGGAGACAGAAACACCTCATACTTTCATCGAACGGCCAGCGGGCGCCGTAGATCGCTGCTTATTTCAGAATTGCATCACAACAACTCCTCTTATTCAAACCCGTCTGACCACCTGCGCCTGTTCACTGATTACTTCAGGGACATCCTCAGCAAGCGTTCCCCTTCCCTCCCGGACATCAATTGGGCCCTCCTATACCCATCCCAAGCCAACATTCCCATCGATCACCCGTTTTCTGATGAGGAAATCTGGACTGCTTTGAATGATATGTCAGATGATAAAGCACCTGGTCCTGATGGTTTTGGTCCAATCTTCTTCAAGCACTTCTGGAATATAGTTAACCATGATATACTAGATATGTGCAGAGAATTCCAATCCAACCCTTCAATCATCTCGACATTGAATTATGCAAAAATCATCCTCATTCCTAAATTCCCTGGTGCTAATACCCTTCCCTCTTTCCGTCCCATCAGCCTCCTCAACACAACTTTCAAAATCATTACCAAAGTTCTAGCCAATCGTCTCTAACAAGTTATCGCCCCTCTGGTTGGGGCTGAGCAGTCGGCCTTTATACTCGGAAGGAACATCATGGATTGCATTGCCACGACTCAGGAAATCATCTCCTTCTGTCACCACTCTTCCACACCGGGTGCTCTCCTCAAGCTCGATTTTTCCAAAGCTTTTGACACTGTAAATTGGAACTTTATCCTAGAACTCATGACTCATAGAGGTTTCCCCCCTAAATGGTGCAATTGGATCAAACATATTCTTAACTCGAGCATATCTTCAATTTCTATTAATGGAGCTTCTGGGGGACATATTAAATCCGCTCGGGGTCTGAGACAAGGTGACCCTCTTTCACCTCTCATCTTCGTCCTAGTTGCGGACGTCTTTAACAGAATGCTTAAACTGGCCTCGTCCAATGGTTTATTCTCAGGTATTTCTCTACCCGACTCGTCGTTGTCAGTCTCCAACTTGCAATTCGCTGATGACACTATATTATTCGTCTCTCCCCATGATAAGTACATCCATTGTCTAAAAGTAGCCCTATACACCTTCGAAAGTATATCTGGCCTTTCCATTAACTTCAACAAAAGTTCGATCATTATGTTGGGTAATGCGACGCACCTTGGACCCCACATTTCATCGATTCTCAACTGCAATCTCTCGGACTTCCCGCTCTCCTATCTCAGTATCACAATCAGACCTACCAAACTCCTTAGATCTGATTGGTTCCCTCTCATCTCCAAGATTGAATCTAGACTCTCGGGTTGGAAGGCACGCTCTTTGTCCTCCGCTGGCCGACTTGTCCTTGTCAAATCTGTTCTCTCAACCATCCCATCATATTGGATGTCATTCCATAAACTCCCTTCCTGGGTCATCAATCGTTTGGATAGAACCAGAAGATCCTTCCTATGGAATGGCGACGGCGCCAAAAGGTTGGTCAACTGGAATAGTGTCTGCTTGCATCAAATGCATGGAGGCCTGGGTATCCCCAATCTCAGAGTCTTCAATACCGCCCTTCTAACCAAATGGCTTTGGAAATGTCTCTCCCCTGAACACTTCATTTGGAAGGACTGGATTCTCTCTTTGCACTATCATTCTAAAAACCACCTAATCCTTCACTGTCCACCATACAGGAAAACTTCGCCTTTTTGGTCTGGAGTGATTCAAGTCATCCCCCGAGTTAAATCTTTGTTCAATATGGCCATTGGTGATGGCAATAGTTGTGCCTTTTGGCTCGATACATGGTTTGACCAACTTCAACTTGCCAAAGTTTTGCAACACCTCTTCCTTCACTCGTCCACCCCGTCGAGCACAGTTAGTGAATGTGTAGAACTTGGTCCAGATGCCCTCTGTCCTTCTTCTCTTTTCAGCTCTGACACTTTTTCAGACCTTATATTTGCTTCTAACATTCTTCAATCCCTTCATCTCTCTTCCTTTCCTGACCGTGCTGTTTGGGCGCCAGCTCCTGCGAAAGGCTTCACTGTTGCCTCCTGCTATGCCTTTCTGATCAACCCAGGTCGCTCCTACTGCTTTCATAGGCTTTGGAAATGTCCCATTCCGCCTCGTATCGCCTTCTTCCAATGGTGTCTAGTTCATAACTGCATCAATACTAAAGATCGTCTCAGCCGTCTTCATATTCAAGTGGATCCAGCTTGCATCTTCTGCTCTGACCAGATGGAAAGCATTCCACATTTGTTCAGAGATTGCGATTTTTCTTACTCGGTTTGGGCTGCTTCAAGTGCCCATGTCCTTGGATTCGTTCCGGAACCACCGGTCATCTATGATCACTGGCAATATAACTCCCAAAACCGGAATTTGGACGTCTTCATTGCTATTTTCTGTTGGTGTATATAGAAAGAGCAAAATGCACGTGTGTTTGGCAAACCTAAATCTCATCTCGTGGGTATTGGCAGGCGTATCTCTTACCTATTCAGCATTTTTACAGGTTGCAGTTTATTAGCTCCATTTAGACTTCGCATCCCTCATCGTAGTTCATCGCCAGTGGATTCCCAAGGTAGAAGTTCTGATTTCCCTCCTGGCCGCAGTTAGTTGTTGGTGGTCTCGGACATCTCTCTGATTATATTTTGCTGATGTGTTGGGTCTGTTCTTTTTACTAGTTTGTTTTATGATATCAGTGTTGATACTTAAACTTCATTTTGGCGCTAGCGATCAAGCGTGTTGATCGACTCGTATCTCTCTTTATATATATATATATATATATATATATATATATATATATATATATGCTATTAATCGGCTGTGTAGTATCACGCTACACACCCGTCTTGCTCAAAAAAAAAACCAAGGACCGAGTTCACACCAGAGAGTCAACACAAAAGTGTTTTTAACTATTTTCCAAGTTCAATTAGTTTAATTTACAAAGGTCAAAATTTAAAGGTAAAAATTAATACAAATGTTGTGTTAAATTTTTGTGGCAGTTAATTGTTTATTTAAAGCCTTAAAATTATTCATAATAATACATAATTTTTATGTATTAGTTTGATTAAATATAGGGGAGTAAACAATTAATTAATCAATATTGTTGACTAAAAGTTTAGCATACCCCAGAATTATGGTTGAGAATTAGTAATGGTTATGCACTAATATCTTGATTTAAAAATGAAAAATAAGGAAGTAAATGCATAATAAGTAAAAAAGATACAATATTCGGAGCGGTTCGATCAAAGTTGAGCTTTCTCCACTTTGAGAATTTTCTTATTACTTTGGTTTTCTTACAATAGCCTAGATTAAAAGAGATAATACAAGAAAATAAGTGCTTGTAAACTTATAAAGTTCAGCTGTCGTAAAAAAAAAGCTTGTTTAGTTGTATTTATGGAGGCTGGAATTTGAGTCGAACAACTGAGATTACAGTGCAAAGGCCCAGGAATCACTCTCGATGGTTAATTTGGTTGTTCGATCGATATGCATGCCAACTAGGATGCCAACTAGTTTATAGGGCTCAGATTTTCCAATTGTCTATCCGTGCCTAAGCATGCCTTGGTCGGGTGAAGGCGACATGGGATCAAGGAGTGGTAGTGCAGACACACTTTGTCAATGTGACAACAAAGGACAAGGAATGGTTAGCGGGGAGTGTCGCTTTTGTCAGATGAACAGTGCTATTTGTACCAGTCTTTTTAGAGAAACCGTCTGGTCATAGCTTCTTTTCACAGGGGCAGTTAGACATATGTAGTCAATGTGTGTCGTGTTAAGATAAGAGGACCTCAGAAGGTGGGGGCGATCGAGGTGGAATAGAAGCGAGGGACCTGAGTGAAGGACCTTAGTGAGGAAAAGGGGGAAGAACTGTTTGAGTTGATCGATACACGAGTGAGGACATTGTCTGGGCTGCTCAACTATTAAGGTCCATATAGTATGTTAGGTAGCTACTGTTGCCATCACCTTGTGATGATTGTATGTTCCATTGATGATTTGTGTGTACATTGGGGTGCGGCAGGCCGCTTTCCTATGGGAACTAATTAGCTCAAGTTGGGTGTGAGCTTCTGGCAACGTATATGCCAACATGTGGGCTGAGATGTAACACCCTGTAGAAAAATAAATAAAAAATCAATTTATTTAATAATAAGGGTAAAATGGAAATTTTGCAAATGTTGGAATTTGACTGCGAAAGTTAGACCGTTGCATTCGTGGCGCTTTTCTGATCAAATTTCATATATAAAATTTTGTGATCGAAAATCAAACGGAAAAAATAATGACATTTGTGGTTTTCAAATTTAAAATAATTCGAAGGAGTTTGTAGTTTTCAAATTTAAAATAATTTAAAAATGTCCAAATTTTAAATTTAAATAACGTTAACATGGGAATTAAAATGGGTAAAAAATAGTTTAGCGTTATGGCAAATTAACGTTGGGAAAAACATTAACGTTGGTGGTTAAAAGCGGAAAGAAATAAAAAAAGATGGCAGAAAATAAATTTATGCCAAAAGTAATGGTCGGTCGACCGCAAGGTAGAAGCAGTCGACCGGTTAATTAAAGGCGACAAGGGTTAGGTCAGGACATGAACGACTTGGATTTTATTGTTTTAAAATGACTTAAATTCTATGATACAGATGTCTTCTAACCACTATAAATAGAAGGCTATCCCCCTCAGTTTTATTCATAAAATAATTGGAACACTAGCGAAACTCCATCATTTTTCTTCCTCCATTAGGTACAGGAATTCAAATCCAATTCCAACGGTAAAAAGGTAATAGGTTTATATATGTTTACGTTTTTCTATTCTTATTCTTCACTGAACACTAAATTCTGAAAATAATATATGTATAATTAAATGGTTGTATATTTCAAAAAGAAGAAATCTGAAGGAACAGTTAGGTAATGGCATGAATAAGTGCAGGAAAATATTAGTGAGTGGAAATCTTTGTTTTTCACATTTTAATTGTTTGTAAAGTAAAATTTGGATTTGTTTTATGCTTTGGGGAATATTGCATATGAAAACCCTAAAGCCTAAAACCCTGAAATTCTCAAAATAAAATGTTAATGCTTGGATTTGTTGAAATTCATTTATTTTATGTTAAACTAGTAGAATTTTTTTTTTTTGCAATTTGAATAATTTAATTCTATTCAACTTCTACTTCTAATTTCTGTTGTTGCAGTAAAGGGTTCAAAAAGGAAATTCTTAGCAAATGGTGTGCAAAGTATGGATTTTTCTATTTTTAGTTTGCACGCCTATTTTCGTAGTTTAAACAAATATAAATTCCTTTTTCCACTTCAAGTTTGTATATGAAAAAGTCTAATAAAATATAAATGGTTTAAATTGTAAGTTTGGTTTCCTTGAAATAGAAGCGGTGATTTTATTATATTAATGTTAATAAGTTTGATATTATCCATTTCTGTGTGTGTATATATATACACACATACATACACACTTATACATACATACATACATACATACATACGTACGTACGTACGTACGTACACACAAGTCTGTTTTGCCTGGCCAAGGATATTAGCTATTTGTAAATTATTGTATGGAACTTGGACTTGTATGGATATGGAAGTTTTGGCATTTTAACAATTAGTATAGGAAGCGTTAATCTTAGAATATGAATATTTTTACGCACGCTTAGGAATATTCAGTTAGTTAAAGTATTACTACGTGTAAAAGTGTATGAATAGAAACATATAATCTGCATCGTATAGAATAAATAGGTTAGTAATTAGTATTAAAAGGAAGGTAATTAAAGATAATTATGGAAATCAATCCATAATTAAAGGTGAAATAAGGCGGTTTTCTTATATGGCCTTGAATCATAAATGTGGTAGGATATTAAATATATGTATATATAAATATACACTATATATATATATATATATATGTATAGAAGTATGTTAGGAGAGCAGAAATATGATTAAGTTATAGGGATGTGAGGTCAGTCAAGAGCTCATAGAAGTCTGTCCAACTAATATAGTTAACAGTAGTGTAACTTTGGGACTGATGTAGGACACTGCCTATAATAACTATCTATGGTGGATGCGAGGTTAGTCTCAATTCTATAAGGAAATTCTGTCCAGCTAATCTGGCTACCAGCACCTACGAATAGTAGAACTAATGTGAGACATCACAATTTTGGTTATGGGTCATACGACAGATATCACAGTAAGGATCTACTTTCGGGTTGAAGCTATTAAGTGCCTTTTGTAAGATTTGCCTTCTTTCCACACAAAAAGTATTAAATGGTTGAGATTATCTTTTAGGTAAGGTAGTGGAAAAGCTTTGATAGGGGTCCGCCTTAGGATTGAGGTATTAAGTGGCTATTATAGGGTCTGCCTCTTCCTATAAAATAAGTATTGAATGACCCGATGGGATTTTTTACGATGTCAATTAGGAAGTACCAGAGAGGGGTCCATCTTAGGGTTAAGTATTAAACGATGGGGATCTGCCTAGGATATATGTATTAAATGGTCAGATTCTGCCAAATTCCCTTTAAAGATGTACCAAGTGGCCAAGGTTCTTTCTCTCGCAACGTTAGGGCACAATTGACGGTAGTTGTGTTACACCACCGTTAGAGTTATGGAGTTGGTCCAGAAGAGCCTTGGGCTTACAATTGGAAGTATACTTGATAAGATATGGTATAGGATGAGAAAGACAATTACTTATCTAAATGATACTGCTCAAATGCTATCATGGTAAGGCTTGAGATTTTCATTCATCATACATAGTTGTATTGACTCCCTCCTCATTCCAACCCATAGGTTAGGGGAATCAGATGCTGATGGAGAAGACAAAGGCGGAGGTGAAGATTTGTGGAAGTTTATCCATTTATCTATGTTTTTAATATATTCTGATGTACCCAGTTTCAGACATGTTGATGTTATTTTGAGATTTGTATTATGAATATTTTAGGATGACATATTGTATTTTCGAGATATGAATTTCTATGAAATGGGTACTTATTTCTGTTATTATATTTTATCCCTTCCATCGTGAGATTCTTAAAGCATAGATAGATAGCTTTGTATATTGTTCATTATATCAATTGTACCAATCACTAGCCAGCTTTGGAATAAGCCTAAGGTTTGAAGGGCTTTTTGTGGGTCGAATATTAAGCCCGTTTCGGAGAGGGTTATTACATAAGATGTTGGCTTTGGAATAGTGAGGCCAATATGTGATCCAAGATGGCGGCCAAGATGTTGGCTCTTGAAACCATATGGGCAGGCCCATATTATACATGTGGGAAACTTGAGCAATATTATTTCCCCAAGTTCACGCCTACACGCAGGGGCAGACTTGTCATTTGTGCATGTAATGCAACTAACACTATCTTTGTGTTATTAACATTGGCAGTTAGTTTCTCAAGGCATTGATGTGGCGGTTCGGAGAGGTGACGGTCGATTTGACAATAATGATAAAACCCATACAGTCGAGATTGTCTCCCGCCTAGTTAATCTAACAGCTCCAACCGGCTATCAGTGTTTATAAATACCAATCTCCTTCTCCTCTTCAATCGTTATCGAGTTTGCAAATTTTTTCCATTGAATAGAATCTCAAGCTCTCTTGACTTTCGTGTCTTCACTCATCTATTATAATCTTTGATCTTAATCGATAAGTAAATTTTATCTCGACCATTTATGATTTTCCTTTTATATCGACATTTGTTGAACTCTTATCATGATAGAATATCGAGTTGATTCACCATTTGGATGTCATTTTGGTTTTTCTATTGCTTTCTATTTTGGTTTTTCTATTGCTTTCTTTTTCATTGTTTCTTTCTCCTTGTTGATCTAAACATCACCATTACACCGATGAACTTTCTCTGAGCTTGGCATCGAACGATCATTGTTGTGAAATCAATATTGATCTATCGACGTTGAACACTAGAAAACTTACATAAGTGTTAATCTCATTGAATTTCCCTCCAAATTAGAGAAGGAAGATGGTACATTGAGCATTGGCCTATGACTAGTATAAAGCAATGAATTAACAATAGACACGGGCCACATAGCCCCCTTGGAAGTAGAGCTAGAGTTTAAATGAATTTGATTCATGCAAGCCACTTTTCCTAGAGTTTAAGTGTTTCCAAGCCAGTCCGGGTGGTTTAGTAATAAGGTTATTTTTTGATTGCACATGAATGGATTTGCGTCAAAAAGCAAGCAAACCTCTCAACCGTGGTCCTTAAAGTTCCAAGGAACTGGGTTGACCAGGACACGGACTACATGCCTGCTTGGAATTAAAGCTAGAGTTTAAATGAATTTGAGTTGTGCTAGTCACTTTTCGTAGAGTTTTAGCAGCCCATTATGGATCTGATGGCATAGTTCCCATTTACCCATTAGATGCTGACAGAGCGAACCAACCACTAGCGGGCCATTTTACATGGTTGCTTTCCTACATGTGGAGCGGGCTAACGCTCCCCACCATACTTTCTTTGTCTAGTTCCTGAACATTTACCTAATGGCTCCCGAAAAACTAGCTTTCCCCTAATAGCTACAACCTTTTAGATGGGTTGTTCATATTTTTCTACGACGTGGGCATCCCGGAGCTAGACATGACTTTTTTTACGTTAGTCTTCTGATTATACAAGTAGGCAAACACCCTATCGAGCCATTATTATCATCTCTAAAGGAGTAACAAGCTTCCACTATTTTACGGTCTCCTGGGTAAAGTGTTGGGCTATCAAGACTATTTCTTTTATGTGCTTGCAACTGTTAATCTCAACCTCACGACATGGGACTTCAATGCACCAAGTACATTCCATTTCTATAACACCCTGGATTTTTGATAGCATTATTTTGGAGATTTAGTTAGATAAACTAAATAAAATAATGACTTGATAAAGGGATTGAGATTTGATTTAATTAAAGTAGTCGTGCCTTTTAACTAATAAATTAAAAGAAGGGTTTAAAATGAATTAGAGGAGGGGTATCATGGAAAGAGGCCATTCCTATATTGTCTTCCTTAGGTCGTGTATTTCAAAACACATGTTCATTCTCATATTCAAAATTTTAAAAGTTTGGTCGGCCATAATTAATGAAGGAAGAAGAAGAGGAAACAAAAGAAAAGCTTAAGGAAAGCAAATTCAAACCAAACTCATTCAAATTTCAAGCTCCTTAATCATTAAAGAAAAAGGTAAATAATGCTTACATCTCTAAATAATTTTGGTTTTGATTTTAAGGTTAATTTCAAATGATTTTGCAAAGATTTTCCATATGTTCGAATGATAAAAAGATTATATATGCATGTTGATGATTTATATAGGTTCATATAGATTTTATGACATGTTTTAAGATAAAATCCAATTAAATGACATCTTTTAGCCCTACGAATTTTTATGATGATCTAAAAAGTTATTTTAGAGATGTGTTTCGATTTTCAGATTTTTCAGAACTTTGTGGAATTGTTATGAATTTTCTAAGGAAGAAAAGGTTAATTTGGATTATACAATTGTTAACGAGAAAAATAAGTATAGTTTGGATTTGAAAATTATATATGTTAAAGAGAACATATTATTTTATTTTCTGGAATTTTTCCAAGATTCTTAGGTGTTTTGATAGTTATATAAAATCATTTAAGGTATGGGGCTTGAATGTTTTATACAATTATGAAGGAGAAATGGGTTTTTTCAAAATTATTCAAATTTCCAAATAAAGAAAGTCGGCAGCACTTTTGAACATAAAATTTTGGCAACAAATCAAATTTAGACAAAAAAGGCAGGTTGGGTACAAAAGAACTGTTTAAAGTACAAATAAATAATCTTCCTTCTATTTCAACCCTTTCGGTAGAGCTTCCGGCTTCATTCCAGACCTTCCGATAAGGTCGAAAGGTATCAAACCTTTCGGTTAGGTCAAATACTAATGCACATGGTACCAGGCAACTGGTACATAGTGAATTGGATGGAGTCGAAAGGTTTAGGGACGAAAGGTTATAGCTTTATAAAGAAATGAAGTTTTATTTTGGTTTTAAAAAAATACACCTGGTAGCTTTCCACAAAGACTTTCGACATTGTCAAAGGGTTTAAAAGAAAAAGGGTGTGATTGGTTTGCATTCTTGTTTTGAATTAAACCTTCCGACAAAGTTGAAAGGTATAGCTTTCGACAAGGCCAAAAGCATAGTTGTCGCTTCCTAACCTTTCGACATAGATGGAGTCAACGGTTATCTTTTGTTTTCTAAACTTGCCGCCTCTCTCCATTGATTTTGAAAGTTTGGTTCCAACACCAACAGTTCATTGTCTTCGAATGGTTTCGAAAGGTTTCAAAGCAGTTGCTTTCGACTCCAATGTTTTTATGATCCTTTTGCATAATCCTAATGTTTTAAGTTGAAACGTTTTTAAGGTTTCAAAGTAGTTAACTTTGATTGCTTTCGAAAGGTTTTCCACCTGTTTTAAATTAAACCCAATGTCTTCGTAAGGTTTTGAGTTAAATTGCTTTCGAAAGGTTTACTATATAGGGGAGGTTCCCTAGGCTTTCGACTAAGTCGAAAGGTGAAATCTTTCGACTAGATTGAAAAGAAACCTTTCGACAAGGTCGAAAGGTATGGTTTTGCAATATTTTCAGAAGCCTAAGGTTTAAAGAATTTAAAAGACCAATGTCATATGTTTTAAGGCTTATGAAGGAAACGCTTTTAAAAGGTTTAGAAAGAGTTACCTTCAATGATTTCGAAAGTTTTATTAAAGGATATGAAGGAGTTACCTTCAATACTTTCAAAGGGTTTTATGAATAGTTTTGAAGGAGTTACCTTCTATGTTTTCAAAAGGATTTTTAAAGGTTTTAAAACAGAGTTTTGAATAAAAGAACTCGGTAGATAACCTAAGTGTTTTAAGTTATAAAGGAAATTAACTTATTTTAAAGGATAGACAATCCTAATGAAACATCATCAACACTATTTTGAGAAAAGCATATATAATATGGCAAAAAATAGCTTAAAGTAAAGCTAAAGGTATATTTTTCCTTGCATACATATATGATTTGATGGACTAAATCATTTTGAAAAAGTTTTCAAGGAAAATTTGAAGAGTTATTAGCTCAGATATTTTAAAGAGTAGTTAGCTTAAATATTTTGTAGAGCAGTTAATACAGATATTTTAAAGTGTAGTTAAATCAAAAGAAAATTTGGGTAGTCAGCTCATTTTAAATCCGGACAGTCAGTCCATTTTGAGGGCAATTAGCCTAGAGGACAGTTAGTCCAGAAAGAGCAGTCAGCTCTGATATAAACAGATAGTTCATTTAATAACATAACGGACCTTGATAAATTTTTAAGGATGGTTAGTCCACCCTTTGTACCTATTTTGGGCAGATATCCCATTATCTAGCATAAAAGGTGTATCTATATCAATTTTAGGATAGATGACTCAAAATTTAGAACAGATTGTTCAGACTGTAGATAGATAGTCTATTTCATTTTCTGTTTTAGCATAATGGATATTGCTATATTATTATTATCAGTTGATTAACTAGTTTGGTTGTAGGAAAGGATTTGCAAAATATATATTTTGAAAAGAGATATTAGTGAGGGGAAACCCGTTCCGCTAAGCAGCATAGTCCAACTATTTGTTAGTAAACCGAGTTCTAATAGAAATTATTCATACCAGGCTTTAAGTCAGATTTGAAGTTTTTGTTTCCACTTAAAGTATCGGGTGCTCAAAATTTGATTCGAGTAGGCCGTGGGTTTAGATTTTCAGGTTTTAGCAGAATTTGGCGAATAAAGCATCCGAAGATGAGCAGGTGGCTTATGGATAGCTAATTTAGGAATTCAGTTTTAAAAATTGTGTCTGCTATGTATTAAGACAACCATGTCTATATTGCTTTGGTCATCTCAGGGGGCATCTTCATATGTCGCTCTTGGCGTATTGTTGTAAATTTATAGTTAATCAACGTCTAGGATTAAATTCGGGATTTTTGTAACTTGGATATGATTTATTTGAGATACAATCACTGAAATTATTGTTTTTGGAAATCTATGATTTCATTCATATTCAAGTACTCCTGATATTATGGACATCATTAACACTGCCGTATTTCGTCACCCAAAGTTAATACCATGTATGACTGCAACATCCATAACGCATAGCTTCTGACCTTCAAATACGGGATGTTACAGCTTTGTATCAAAGCATAGGTTTATGAAAAATTTAACAAAAAATTGGTTTTGAAAACAAAATTCCTTCTATATCTCATGTGTTTTGAATACAAATATGGATGTTATATGTAAGTATGCGCTTTATTTCCATTCATCTATCTTTAAGTATGTTATCTTTATATATCTCATGAGGTTTGAATACTGATATGGATGGTAGAAAAAGCAGAGTTAACCAAGGAGGGGGAGGCACGGGAAGGAATGCCGGACCTAATGCAGGAAGAGGCAGGTAGAGAATGCTGGTGCAGAAGTCCCGCGGGTCGGAATGGAATCCATGTATCAATTTTTCAGGAATATGATGCAGGCAGGAGTTGCAGGCGGAGTAGTAGGAGTAAATGCAGCAGGAGTAGGGATTCTAGAAGTTTTGGTAGTTAATCGTTTCACTAAGATGAGCAATGATTATGTCAAGCTAGGAGAGAAGCCGTTTATGGGGAAGGAGGATGCAATTGAAGTGGAGAATTGGTTGTTGCACTACGAAAGGATTTTTGCAGATTTAGGGCTTAATGACAAGAAGAAGAGGAGGTAGGCATCCAGGTAGCTTCGGGGATCACATTGTCTGGTGGAACAGTGTACTAGCCACAGTTGATGAGGAGACGGTAACCGAGGAGGATTTCAAGAGGAGATTTCAGAAGAGCTTTCTGACAGTAATGGCACAGTCAGATTTGATTATGAACTTTGCTAAGCTAATGTAGGGAGAGATGGCTATTACTTAGTATGCCAGGAAGTTCAAAGAGTTGGCCTGGTATGGGTGGACATGAGTCTTTGACAGGGCGTCCTTTAGCGGTCGCAGGGCCCTCATGTCATTGATTCACCTATTTTGTATTTGCGGGTCACTGAGGGGCCTGGCTTTGCTATGATAAGGCCACCGTGAGTGTTCGGCATAGCTAGCACTATGCGTGACAAATTTAGGGCTACAGTGTGGGTACCGTGCCCATCTTGGTATAGTGGCATGTCCGATTAGAAGGATGGACAACATTACAGGCGAACAAATCAGAACTACGATATGGGTGGTTACGCCATCTACTCATCGATGTCATTGACATAAATGAGCATTGATTAGCTCATGTATTCTCATAGTGCAGCACTACGGATGCAAAATTTGAGATTATTTTATGGGTAATCACGATAACCTTGGCACTAGTGCCCCACCCTGTTAAAGGACGAGCGGCATCATGAGCGAACAAATTGGGACAACGACTTAAGGGGTAGCACCAATTATTCATCGATGCCTTTGGCATGAAAGGGAGCATTGATTAGCTCGTGCATCCTCACAAATCAGCTATATGGGTCTATGTTATAGCAAGCGCTAAGCGAGGCGAGGCGATAAAAGAATCGCTTCGCTTAATGTCACTTAAGCTCCACATAAGCATTGCTTAATTTTATAGCATAATTTATCTAATCTATATAAATCCATGTAAAAGAGATTATATTAGGTGTATTATATGTATATTGGTGCATTGTATGTGTACACACAAATTCATTAAAAAGAACTAAAGTTTAATTTTGAAATTAACTTATAAAATTATAGGTTTTAAAAGTTGGATTTGATTTACTCTATTCATTAAAAGTTAGCATACTCAAGCAAAGTACAAACTATGCACATTTGTTAAATAAAATAATCATACGTTAATGCAAATCAACCTATATCATAGAAAATAAGAAAATTTTGTTAGGAATATGGTTTTTGCTGTAATCCTAATATGTTTTATTTTTAAAAAAAACTATTTTTTAGCTAAGTATTGCTTAAGCATTGCTTAAATTTAAGCAAAGTGCACATAAGCGCCAATTAAGTGCGCCTAAACGCTGATCGTTTAATCGATTTGCTTTCTCAAAAAGTTAAGCATTATGGATGCATTTAGTGCTTAGGCGATGCTTAAGCATGTTTTTCATTAAATAGCCATGGATAACAAATTTAAGATTAATTCGTTAGTAATCACTCCCATCTTCTCATCGGTTCCTGCCCCATTAGCGGGACGTGCATCATCATAGGCAGAGATCACAGTGTAGGTGGTCACACCGTATATTCATCTATTCCTCTTGCACGGAAGGGAGTGTTGATTGGGTCGTGCATCCTCATGGAGTAGCATCACAATTGCTAGATTCAAAATTACTTTATGGATAATTGCGCCTATCTTTGCACCAGTTCCCTACCCCGTTGGAGGAATGGGTAGCATTGCTGGCGAACGAATCGGAACCGCGGTGTGGGTGGTCGTGCTATTTGTTTGCTAACGCCTCTTGCCCGGATGGGAGCAATAGCATTGATTTTCTCATGCATCCTCATGAGGCTGTTTTTGCATTCCCAGAGCAGAAGAGAGCCTTTTATATCTCATCTTTACCAAATAGCCTTGTTATTATTACCGACATTATGCGACGGTTTCCTTAGGATGCTTTGTTTTCATTTCAAAGAATAGGTATTACAGAAAGTCGTTCGCCTTATAATTGTAGCTTACAAAATTTCATACATGGTATGTTCTAAGGTAATCTAGACTCCAAGTTCGAGGCACATAGGTGTCGTCCGGGTGTGTGAGGTGGTAGGCATCACTAGCAATCACGACATTAATTATGTATGATCCTTCCCAATTTGACCTAGTACTCCGTCAACTGGATTTTTGTATTTATGAAGGCCAACGTAGAACTATGTCTCCAACGATGAAATAGCATAGCTTTACTCTTGCATTGTAGTGCTTGGCTATCTTTCTCTTGTATGCCTCAGTGTAGAGCTCTACCTCTAAACTTCTTTCTTTTAAAGCATCAAGCCCGAACCTTAATAATTCATTATTTTGCTTAGGGTCGTAAGTGAGGCATCGAGGGGATGGGATTTTAACCACGATAGGCAGTTAGCTTTATATCCATAGGCTAAGGATATTAAGGAGTGCTCAATTGAGATTCACTCAAGGTCCGGAATGACCAAAGCACGAGCATGAGGTCTTTGGCCTAATTCTCTTTTGCTTTGGTGATGCACTCCTTTAATGTTGACTTGATGGTTTCATTAACAGCCTCAACCGATCCATTTGCTTGCGGATAGATGACCGAGGAGAAGCACTTCTGAATCTCATTCCTCTCGTAGAAACCTTGAAACAACCCACTCTCGAACTACATGTCATTGCCTAGGATGGTCTTCTTTGGATGTCCGAAGCAGCAAATGATGTTCTTGATTATGAAATTCAGTACTTTGGATGAGACGACCATGGTGACAGGATCTTCCTCAAACCACTTTGTGAAGTAGTTGATGGTGACGATGACATGATTACACCCCTTCCTTAGCATTGGGAAGCTTTCGATGAAGCTAAACCTTTAGGTGTCGAATGACCAAGGGAATGCCATGGTTATTAGAATTTTTGGAGAAGCTATAGGGATATTAGAGAACCGCTGACATCAGTTGCACTACTTGACATAGTCAGTTGCATCTTTGATCATAGTCGGCATATAACAGCCTTGGCGAGCGGCCTTCTTTGTTAGGCTTTGCCTACTAGCTAGATCCCTTTAGAAGACTTCATGCAGCTCTTCCAGTATTAGGCCGCTTCTTCATTCGTTACACATTAATGTAGGGGAGTGGAGTACCCTTGCAGACATAACTTCCTATCCATTAATGTGGTGCCAGGTAAAAAAAATTAAGGTCTCTTTTTTGTCCGAGGATAATTTACCCTCACTAGATATTTTACCATCGGGGTCATCCAATTTTTGCCCGAGAATCATCAATTTCCACGGTGGTTGCCCTCAACTCAAAGAAAGCGATGGTCCACATCCCTAATGGGCCGAAGAATACTCTTCTTGGGGTCGCTCGCCACTTTTTCTAGTTGGTTGACCTTGGTGTACTTTTTGCATAGAATTTTCACCAGCTTGAAATTTGAGAAAGTGTTAATGAGTTTCCTAGCTTTTGTAAAATATAGGGACAATGTCTTACCTTTAACCTAGAACCACTTGCTTATCCGGTTGATGAATAGTGACGAGTCAAGGAACTCCTATATAGATTCTATTCGCAATTCTTAAGCCATCTTAAGATCGACTAGGAAAAATTCAAATGTGCTTCATTATTAGTGGCCTTGAAGCTAAGGGAATGGAGAAGAAGAGTTCCTTTTCCTTCTGGCATGACTAGTACCATGTTGACCTCATCCCTTTCTCATAAATGCGCCATATACATACAACTACCATGCCTGTTTGTCGATGGTTATCTCTACTTCACCACTGTCTAGGCTTGAGCACTTTGGTTTGAAGTTTGCCATAACTTAACCTTTAATTGAAGTGCAGGGATGGAATGTGATGTGGTGTTTTCCAAATTCTACAGACCAGTTCAACAGTCAACCCGTTGTGTTAGGCCTTCTCAGTACTTCTTCAGCAGTTGGTTAGTGAGGACTTTGAATGGATGGGCCTAGAAATAAGGCCAAAGCCATCGTGTCGCCATTAGAAGGAAAAAGTAGCTTTTCCAACATGGCGGATCCTATCTCTGGGATCGATAACCTCTTGTTGATATAATATATCAACTGTTGAATTATCTCTTTATTTCAGACTAGGGCAGTACTGATCATGTGGTCAGTAACTGTGAGGTGCAAGTACAGGTCTTCCCTGTCCATGGGCCTGGAAAGTATAGGGGTTTTGCCTGATGTCGCTTTAAATGCCTTAGTGTGTTCTTTATTTCAAATAAACGACTTGCCCTTCTCGATGAGGTCAAAGAAGGGTACACATCAATCAGTTTCTTTTGACACAAAATGGCTAAGTATCGTAATCATCTCATTTAGTCTCTACACTTGTTTAACTATGCAAGATATTTGCATATCTTGGATTACCTAAATCTTATCAAGGTTGGCTTCAATTATTTCGGCGCTCACCACAAATCCAAGGAACTTACATGATCCGATGACGAACGAGAAGTTCTTGGGGTTGAGATTCATCTTGTACTAACGGAGGATATTAAAAGTCTTAAGAAGGTTCTTTATACGCTCATTTCCTTCTTAGACTTCACAAGCATGCCGACCATGTAAATTTCCATGAATCGGCTATTCTGGTCGGAGAACATTATGTTGACAAGCCGCTGACAGGTAGCACCTGTATGGCGGGCCCAAATGGCATGACCTTAAAGTAGCAAAGCAATGCATTTGTGATGAAATAGGTGTGATCTTGGTCTAGAAAATTCATGGCAATCTTATTGTATCTGGAAGAGCATTTATGAATGTAACAAGCTCATGTCCGCTGGTCACATCCACAAGTAGGTCGATATGAGGCAGAGGGAAACTATCTTTGAACAAGCCTTGTTAAGGTCTAAAAAATTGATGCATGTCCTCCAAGACCCCACGCAGTTTGAAAACTAGTACAAGGTTGGCCACCCATATCAGATATTTTTCCTCATGAATGAAATCATTAGAGAGGAGCTTTTCTTCCTTTTCTTTGAGCGCTCTATATCTTTGTGGTTTAAGCAGTCTTCTCTTTTCTTAGACAGGGTGAGCTTTTGGATTGATATTTCAGACATGGTAGATGATACAGATGTCTATATCGTCATGTCGTGGTGCCCCTAAATGAACACATCCTTGCTTTTCTTTAGGATACATATTAGCCCGTCCATCATTTTCGGACTTAATTCTGTTCCAACCTGGACAATCATACTAGGATCATATTTATCAAGTAATACTGCTTATAGCGGAGTTGTTGACCTGCCCTCGGGGTATGCTTCTCCGTACGGGGATCGAGTGGGTCATCATCGTTTTCTTCTGCACTTATCTCCAGATCACGTTGATTCGTCGTAAGTATCATGTGTTAAATTAATTCCTTGGACGGGACATATGTCCGTGCCCTAGCCTGGGACTATGGTTGCCCCTGGCTCTCACATAAGAGTTCGGCAGGGTTAAGAGAGGAATTATAGTGTCTTATGCTCCTACTTGCAAGTGTGGGTGAACCTCCTCGTTCCATGTTTTTATAATCTCCTTTGTCTTGCGTGAGCTGGTCAAGGAAAGATGGTCCCTGACAACCTTATTGTCTTTATAGCACCCGACATGAATGAGAGCATTGAGTGGATCGCTCGTTCTCTTAGGGAGCTTCGATAGCCATGCTACAGGCAGTTCAGCATGAATGGAAGTGCTACATGGCTCTCGCTTTCTCTTGGGTTCACCACCGTTGAGCTTGGCTTGCTCTTGCTGTAATAGAAACCCTTTTCCTACTTGCTTTTATGATATGTTGTAGTAGTCTCTAACAGCATGTCGGTTACTGTAGACCTACCATTTCCCTTGATCGAGAATTTCATCATGAACCCCTGATAGGCTAAGATAACAACCAGGTACGTCAATGTCAATCTACCTATAAAGATATTATAAGAAGATGGATAGTCCACTGACACAAAGTTTACCTGAATTTCAACCATAAGAGGTTCTTCTTCAAAGGTCTACATCGAGGTAGTCCCCAAAGGTTCTTTGCCAACACCTATGAATCCAATAATGGGCAATGTACAAGGTGTGAGGCTGGAGTGAGGAGCTTCATTTTGTTGAATACATGCTTGAACATCACATTGACTGAACCTCCCCCATCGACAAAGTCCCAATGCACTTTTTTACTAGCCATGTTTACTAAGATGACCATTAGGTCGTCATGGGTGAATCTGACCCCCCATCCCACTCTTGTCCTCGATGGTGAAGGTGATGTCTGTTTCTTTTGCTTTAACCATGGAAGCCTTTGGAGCTTGGAGTTCAAACGAGTATACTTGGTGGTTTGGCTCGAGTTCTCTCCTATAACGGGCTTGGGCCCCTCTACTGCTTTCAACCACATGCAAGCCTCCATAAGTGGACAATATTACTATGTTGATGGAGACTATGTTTTTTTCATCTACCTATTGTGATTGGGTAGGTTGATTAGCTCGGGCTAATCTTTACTTAACTTGACTAAAATGCCTTCGTAGATCAACTGCTCTATTTCATCCTTGAGAAATCAACTTTATTTGATGGAGTGGCCATCGAGCTAATGGAATTCACAACATTTTCCATTACTCCTGCGCTCCTCCCTCCGCCCAGATATGCGATCTCACATGGTAAGATGGACTTTTTAAGTCATGATTCAAGGTGGCATAATTTTCGTACTTGGAGTTGAAGTGCAAGCCATCTTCAGAGCGCTTCTTATTGTTTTCCTATCGATCATTCCTTTAATGGTTATTCTTTTCCCTTGGGAAAGCTCTGTTGTTTCTTTTTCTCCTTTCATCGCTGTCGAAGAGATCAGCCTCTTCCACCCATATAATGTTGTTTTTCATTTGGAGGAAGTCGGCTAAGGACAATGTGGGTTTTTTATGCAGTTTTTCCACATTTGAGGCCGATACCCTACCCCGAACAAAGGGCAACTACTAGGCTATACTTGTATGCTCATCTATCATGGGTTGACCCTTTTTCGAATCGATTTACATCTGAGAAGATAGTTTCATTTGGGCCTTGACGATGTTGCCTTGTGCATTTGCCTTTATGATCATAGTTTTTGATGCGAAGAAGCGAGTTATAAAGTCTACACATAACTGAGTCCATGATTGGATACTACCAGGAATGAAGGAACCAACGGGAGGCCTACCCAGTTAGGGCAGAAGGAAATTAAAGGCACAAGCATCGCTAGGAAGCTAGCGGGCATATGTAGTTGAGTTGAAGGCTATAATATGGTCAGATGAGCCTGTACTCACATCGTTCTTGTCATTGGGAGCGAAAGCATACCTTCAGTGTATATGGTTATTCAGAATTTGTGTGAACATGGGCTCTCCATTTTTGTCATTCGACCGACCTTCATCATCAATGTTTTTGGCTTATATTCTGCACATTTACCGGTGCAAGGATCCATTTCTTCTTAGAGGCCGACCTTTACGAGCTGTAGGTGGCATGAGCTGTAACATCCCGTCTTTTTGTACGCTTTAAATCGACACACATGTCAATTCAAACCATACGGAAGGGCGGATTGTTATGGGGTAAATAAGAAAACACAGGGAAAGGAAAAACAAAAATAGAATCTTGCAACGGAATGATAAAATATAATAATCAAATAACAGTTTATGAAGTTGTTTTACAAAATATTCGATTATACTTATACAATACCTATCAGAGTTGCACATACCAGCGAATAATAATCAATGCAGTTGAATACAGTGTAGTGGAATACAATAATAAATAATAATAAATCTTCATCTTGGTCCTCCAGAATAAAATCTTAAAATCCTAAAACGCTCGGATTGACCCGAGCGAATTGAAAAGACAAAACACTCGAGTCAGAACTAAAAGATCTTATGTGAGTTAAATTAACAGCAATAAATATGAGTGCGGTAACTTAAGAGATGTTTGGGATTCACATCTCCTAAGGATCCGTTAATCTATTTACTATGTAGTAATATTTCGCTATTATAATAGTGTCTATTAGTAAAATAAACTTACTTTTAAATAGCGTTAAGGCTTTACATTTTCCACCATAACACGAAAATGCCAATAGTCTATACAGTACCGTAATACCTCTTGATCGGAATGCTACCAGAGGATACTCTATAGGTACGACACAAATAGAAACTCATACAAGGCGCGATAGGGTAGGTGACACGGCACAACTAGGCAATGCCATGGTAGATATACCAATTACGCTTCCGGGTAGGTGGTAACACGTAGCCGCAACTACCGCCCACCTCGAGCCACACCCCCAAATCAAAGAAATCAAAAGTGGCCACCGAAAAAAACCAAAGTCAGAGTATATTATCGAAGGGATGTGTCCGATCAAAGGTGCAACCTCAATTAACCCGTCGATCGCTCCTGTTTTAGCCACCTTATGCCAACTCATGGGAGTTGGGTCCAGTATTAACCTCAAAGGAAAACGCCGCCACCATCCTACTTCATTCTGGAATCTCCACCGCGTACACGGTTGTTAAAGTGGTTTTCGGAGTTGGCAGAGAGTATGACAACTTCCGATCCCGGTCTCTTCAACAACCAAACGTTATTATAACACCGCGGTTATTTCAAAATAATTTATACTTTAAAACCAAAATATAATATCCCTTTCAAAACCATATAAATACGATATCGTTTATATTTTTAAAACCCAAATCAATATGATATCATTTTTATTTTATAAATATCCCTTTTTCCCAAAATCATAATATTTTCAAATATATATATCTTAAACCCCATAGCTTTGAAAAAAAAATTCTAATACTTAAATGGTTTATGTATTAAACCGCTTTGCATAACAAAATAGCTTTATAAATTTCATAAATAAATTCCAATTACAGGTTTAAATTCCCAAAAAAACCATTTCAACTTTCCATATATTTCAAAGCTTTAATTATTCCACCATTTCAAAACTTATTCTTTGATAATTTCATATATATCAAATTCAATTACTATTATTTAGATTTGAAATGTTTACTTAATAAATCAAATACCATTTAAGTAAAACCTTTAAACTTCCAACAACAGGATATTCTCTCAATTTAATTGACTTGATAATATTCATTTAAATCGACTTGATATTCAATTAAGTCCTCTAAACCAAAATCAAGTTATAAAGATGATACCTTTTAAAACCCCAAATTAATTTAAATTTCAAATAAATTTTATTCAAGGAAAATTCTTAAATACCTTAATTCAAAGCAAATCCATATTTATCTTCCAACATTTATTTTATTTAAGACATTGTAAACTCCATCAATAAATTTAAATAAATACTTAACCGTATTATATCTAAATAAAATTTAACTTTTATTTTTAAACTTCTTTTATTCTTTAAACCGAATTTATACATAGCTTAAATTCAAGCGTTTAACTATATATAAAATAATATTTAAAAATATCAAAAATCAATATCCATTAAACCATATTCTTTCCAAAATCATAGAAAATCATTTCAAAAATAATTTTATATTTATATACCGCGATGCCTGTATAAAATTTTCTATCCTATGGTCAAGTGATACGAATATTTATCATTTCAATCCGTAATTTAAATTAAAAATTACAGTTATATATCATTTCAAACCGCAATCTCGAATGAAATGAAAATGCATAATAACTTGCAGTTTATAACAATATAAGTACAGCATCCATTCATCCAATATCAACCATCAACCATTTATCACAGTCATCATCCAAATTCAAATAATACATTAATATATAACAAGTGATAATAACAGGTATCAACTATCAGTTTATATTCAAATAAAAATTATAACTGTTTAACTGGCAGTTTCTATAAAAAAATGAATAACAATTTAACTGGTAGTTAATATGCAATAATGAATTAAATAACAAGTTAATTAAATAAATGCAAATTAACTGAGATAGTGATGAAATATATGCCAAACAGCTATAAATAAATTTCAAATCACATCATATATCAATTTAACAAACATAAGAAATTTTAGAAATTGTGAGTGGGTTAAAACACTCACGTTTTGAATTTAAATTGAATTTAAATCCAATTTAAACCTAAAAATTTGACCGTCTCAAAATTCGTCCAAACTAGCGTCATCAAGTCTGGAATTTCAATATGATCCTAACAAAAGAAACCGCGCGTAAATCGGAGTTCGTACGCAAGAGTTATAGCGATAATTGCATTAGAATTTTAATTATAAAAATTTAAAGAAAAGAACACATTTACCCTCCACGTCACTACCCTCTACTGTGCACGCGTCTTCTCCTTTCAACGCGTAGAAAACCCTATTCGCACTGTTCCCACCCTAACGCCGCCGGTAACGGCTCCAAAACACCGGCGATCTAGGCTACTTCGGCTCCATTGGAGCACGCCCCTCTACTCGGAACGCCGCTCCACCCACGACCGCCATCAACTTCGTTTTTGCGCAAGGACTAATGCAGCCGCCGCCACTTTTTTTTGTAACCCTAATCGAATTTTGCTGCAGATCCGACCGTAGATTCGTGAAATAAACTGCATGGATGAAGTCCCCTCGGTCCTCTCTTCAAAACCCAGAAGGGTTTTCCGATCCGACGAAGTTCATCGTCGAGCGATGAACGGTCGAAACTTCTTCGATTTTTACTGACCAGACGATCAACCAAAACGAAAAACGAACACCACCAGTCAATTACGCTAGTCGAGAGCTTCAACATATATTTTTTCCAGAATTTTCTAAGGACTTTGAAATTTATGCTTTGGATTTGATTTGCAGTTGGATCTGGAAATATAAAACTTTGTCTGCCATTGAGGAGGAGTAGGAATAGAATGAATTTACGTATAGATGAATGAGAATTAGGGAGGCTAGGTTTATAGTAGGATATTTATAGAGAAAGTTGAAATAGAATAAATGGATCGGTTGAATATACACGCTAACGACAAAGTGGCCCAAAAAGCCCGCTTCGACTCCGGAACGAAATTGGGTCAACCCATATATCAAAATAGATATTTTAAAATATTTTAAACGCAATGGAAAATGTTTCAGGTTAAAATTGCGTCGTAGGAAGAAGTTATGCTAAAATCAAAAAAATTCAAATTGATTTCACTTTATCAATTTCAAGGCGTTTCGAGTCCGTACGATCAAACGACAAGTCCGATCGCTACGAAACTTGAAATCCTACAATAACTCACGGTTACGGATCCGATGAAACTAGTTTCATCGAAATCCGAGTCAGTGGCCAAAATGGCTATTTTTCCATTAATTAAATAAATTAATAATTAATGAATAAAATCCAATTTTTAATTTCAATCTTAAAATTGACCAATTTTATCACTTTTATATTTCTCAATCGTTTATAATGTTTTAAACAAATTAAAAAGTCAATTTAAGTTGATTAAATTATCGATTTCAGTATTATCCTTAATTCCATTCAATACAGAATTTAAAAACTAAATTTCCAAAATTCTATTTAATTTACTTTCATCCTACTTTCCAATTCATTGTTATCAATTGGATTTAACATTGGATTCAACATCTATAACATAAATATCCTTACGCTCCATCTCTTTTTCAATTATTGCAATATTTAGATATTTAATTTCCTTAAATTGCAATAACCCAATTTCCATAATTTATATTCAAATAAATAAACAACTCTTGATTCCCATTCTTATTATTCAATCATTATCCTATAAACATATTTAACATTTGGTTACGTTTCATTACACTGATACTTCCCGCTTCACCATTACTCACATTAATTATTTTACTTCCACTAATTATGTAATAACTACAATAATTCAATTATATTGAAATTTGTCGATTTTCCCCATAAATTTAGATTTTAAATCAAATAAATTAATTTACCTTGGCTCCATTCTTTATTACATCAATTGTTACCTTAATTTACATTAACCAAATGTTAACTTAAGATTTATTGAAATCAATTACCAAAAATTTATTTGACACACTAAATAAACAAGCAACCTATATTAATTATCACCTATTTGTTTTTAATTGCATTCATAAGTTCGTTACTTATCGATTTGGATTTATAATTTCATATACGCTAAATTTTTATTCCATGACATTAATATACGCCTATGAACAACTTAATTTGAATAAATATTATATTCCTAAATGAGCTCCTATCAATTAAATGCATTAATTAATATTTTAAAACCAATAAATGAAATTAATTTCCTTAATTTCATCCTTAAACCAACTTATTACTCTGCATACATTGCGAATTATTTCTTCAATTAACATACTTTGATCTATTTTCCCCAATTTATCAATTACTGCCTTAAAATAAACTTATGTTTCTATATAATTTCCATTTACCCTTCCGTTACTATATTAATAATCATTAAAGTAAGGTTTATTATCAACAATGACCATTTAAAATTACTTTTCTAACATTTATTGTAATTGGTTTCCATAATTTGGATTGCGCTAATTTAGTTAGCCTTAACGTTATTACATTAAATCTACATTCAGTTTCAATTAATATAGAATTTAATTCTAATTACTTACCATTTAATTCATAAATTATTGATTACCTTCAAAATTAGATAAAATTTGATTTCCAAATATTTGATTGCCATCTTTACTATGTCCATTATTACTTAACTTCAAATTTACAATTTCACTCAATAATAACTTTACATTTTTTTCCCAATTAATAGGTATTGCACAAATATCATTACTTATCAACTTGCATTAAACTTTTCATATAAATTTTCATTCAACTACTATTCAATATATTTTATTTCAGCGTTCATTTTAATATTAACTTATAAAGTGTTTTTTTCATCTAAATTTAATTACTAAATTTTAATTAAAATAACCAACTTAATTATTAAAAATTCACGGATCATTACATGAGCTCATAGCCAGGGATGGACCCCCTAGTTCTACCTAGTGACTGGGATCTACAGCGATGGTAAAGCAGGGGGAACGACGATGACAAACTAGCATAAAGGATCTGTTGCCATTGATTGAGGGTGATGTAAACGTACGGGCCTGCCTATCATGTGACCTAGGTTGAGGCACCGCTTTTTGGTACTAGAAGTGGATCGATGGTTCTATATTTTCAGGATTTCTAGCTCGATCATTGCTGCTTAGGCAATCAAAATGCAGATCGCATGCCCATCCATTGCCTGAAGGTGTTCAAATTCGGATAGTCTTTCTACAGAAGGGGAGCGACGGTCTGCTTGGGCCTCTTCATACATAACTAGTTTTAGTTCTCGGACGTTGTGGGAAATCCCAAGATTGTGGTAGCTTGCACATCTCTATTTTTCTGCAGGAGCACTTCCAATGGGAATCAACAACACGGCCATCTCATGAACATCATGCATTATATTGTATGTGCTGGGCAAAACAGGGAGGATAGGGGGTCTAACTAGTCACTTATGGGACTACCGGGTTGAAATTCACAGCTTGAGCATCCATCTTAGAACTAAGGTCGTTCAATTCATGAGCGATTTGTCCACAGCTGGTTAAACTGTTTATCATACCGAGCCACATATCGTTGCTCAGCCCTGAGATAGGGTAAGTAGTGCTAGCATTAGTAGCTCCGTTAGTGTTGTGACCATTGAAGTTCTTAACTTTGTTCACACTATTGTTTTGCATGGTGCAAATGTGAGATAAATTTGTAGAGAAGAAAGATGAAGAAAAAAGATAGCTTTTCAGGGAGGCCCTCCTTTTAGCATTAAAATATTGACTCAAATTTTAGTCAACCCCATAATTATGGTTGAGATTTGATATTAGCAAAGGTTACTAATATCTCAATTTAAAATTGAAAACTAAGGAATTAATGTGTAATAAGTTGATCTACGTCCACTATAAGGAATTTTTTATTATTTTGCTGCTCTTACAATAACATGGATTACAAGAGACAATTTAAGAGAAAAAATGCTTAAAAGCTTGTGATGTTCAATGCTCGCAAAAATGCATGTTTGGCTATATCTATTGAGGCTGGCATTTGAGTTGGATGGCTGAGATTGCACTGTAAAGGCCTAGGAATCACTCTCGGCCATTGATTTGGGTGTTCATCTTATATGGGCTGAAACTAGGGTGGCCCGCAGTGGAAGTTATGCATAAATTTCAAATTTGTTTACCATATTGGATCTTAGTTAGGCCTATGAAGTCTAATTTATTTAGAACATTTCTTAATTTCTTTCTAATAAATTTATTTATAAAAATAATATATTATTTGTTTACTATTACATATAATATATATATATATATATATATATATATGCATATGTAACATATCAATCCGTGTAAGGTATAACATGCCCGTGTACATCTGCTAGGATTTATACCGTAACGGACACGTTAGCTCATCTGATACACAAATATATTGTCCAAATGTACGTCCATATGCAAGGGCTTCTCATCTATTAAGTCTAGAGACTCTAAAAGGAAATCTCTATTTGTTTTGGGATCGTAGTACGTCACTCGATGAGAAGGGACTTGGAGTTCAATAGGAATGATGGCTTCGGAGCCGTAAGAAGGGACAAATGGAGAATGGACAGTCGCGGACTTGTGGGTGGTTCTGTAAGCCCACATTGCTGTTGGGATTTCATCCACCTACTTGCCTCTAGCCTTTTCCAAACGCTTCTTTAGAATGAACTTTATGATTTTGTTTACAGCTTCAACTTATCTATTTTTTTAAGGGTGAGCAACTGTCGCATGTCTCTTCTTTAATATGATACCGACGTCAGAAGTCTTTGAATTTAGCCTTGTCGAATTGGGTTCCATTTTCAGTTACAATAGTTCGTAGAAGGCCAAAATGACAGATGATGTTCTGGATGATGAATTTGATTACTTTCTTTGTCGTGATCGTGGCTAAAGGTTCCGCTTCGATCCATTTAGTGAAGTAATCAACTACTACGATGGCGTACCACCCTTTGTGATCAGTAAGGAACCGATAATATCTATGCCCCATAACGGCCATGGATTGACCATTTATGTGATTTCTATCGGTGGAGCTCTCGAAACTTTTGAATACATCTGTATTTTTCGCATCACCTAGAGTAATAGGCAACATCTCGATTGACAGTCGGCCAATAATACCCATAATGTAGTATTTTCTAGCTAGAGTCTGCCTCTAATGCGATCACCATGTTTCCCTTCATGAACTTCCTTTAAGACTCATTTTACTGCATTCTGACTAATACACCAGAGCAGGGGAATGGAAAAAACCCTTTCTATACATGACTCCTTGTTGAATGATATATCGTGAAGCTTTGTGGAAGACTTGTCGCCTTTCATTCCTCCATTCAGGAAGGACTCCCTATAGCAAATAGTCATTAATCAGAGCCATCCACGACTCCTTTTCAAGTTCCATCTCCATTACCCAGTCGATTTCATCTGATTTATGATAGGATCGTCTAGTACTTCGACTGGAGCCAAGCCCATTTGTTGTGCATCACCAGTGTTAGCAAACTTTGGCAATAAGTCATCCTCTTTGTTTTGATCCTGGGGAATGTGCATGATGTCATAATACTCAAAGCCGGTAAATAGTTCTTGGACTTGGATAAGGTATGGAGTGAGTCATTGTCCTTTAGCTTGGTAATCTCCTTTGACTTAGTATACTACAACTGCGAATTGCAAAAGATTTCATGAAATTTTATCCCCATTTCTTTAGCAAGTTTGAGTCCAGCAATCATAGCTTCGTACTCAACATCGTTGTTCATTACAGGGAAGTTAAGCTTTAAAGCGTAGCAAATTGATCCACCATTTTGGAGTTACTAGCATAATTTCGTCTCTAGAACAACGATCATTGGACAATCCATTCCTATACATTTTCCATCGAATGGTAGGGGCTCCACCGCTCTTTGGGAGATTATCCTATGCAGCGAATTATATTACAAAGTCCCCCGGTGCCTATTCCTGGATGGCTCTTCAAGGGAGATAAGCGATGTCGAATTGCTAACACAATAGATCGGTCTCAAGCCGATTCTCCTCGCAAAGCAGTGCGACACTTATAGCATGAACCGATACAACTAAGTAGATATACAAGTCTTTATGATCCATCGGCTTTGACAAGATGTGAGGCCTCTCTAAGTGGTTTACCAAAGCTTGGAATGCATCTTCACAATCCTGTGTCCATTCAAAGTTAATTTTCCCTCTCCTAATCAAATTGAAGAAAGGAATACATTTATCGGTAGCTTTGAAAATAAATCAACTTAGGACGACAACCTTCCCAAATAGGCTCTGTACTTGTTAGGTGGTCTTTGGAATTTGGATTTTGAGAATTGCTCAAAATTCTAGGGATTAGCTCCAACACGAGTATTGACGGTGAAATCAAAGAACTTTCCTGATGCAACATCAAAAGAACATTTCAAAGGATTAATGTGATAATACGGGTTTTTAGGCATCTGATAATTGGATGATTAACTAGTTTATTCAATTGAACAGATAAAAATTCTTATAATAAAAGATATCTGGATATGTAAATGAATTTGAAAATATAACAAAAATTGTATTACAAATATCTGGATAAATATTTAATAATCTCCTAATATAATTACTTAAAATTTGAAAAATTATTCTTTAAAACAAATAATAATGATGGTATATGTAGATATAAGTAGATTTTGAATAGAAAAATTATTATTTTCAAAACAATTTAAAAATATGTTTGTTTAATTTTATATATATAGGGATTTTAAATTGAATTTGAATCTGCAATGGAAACTCAAAAGATAGATCTCTTAAAATAACATTTGATTTAAAATATATTATATATGATTTTATTTAGAATATAATTGGTTTTATATATTTTCTTTTAAAGGATTATATTTATATGAATTAAGAAATGTACATATTTATTAGGAAATTAAATATAAAAGCTTTTTAAACCATATAAAAACATATTAGCTCATGCATAATTTCAAATGTGAGTAAAAGAATGTATCTAATTACAAGTGTAAACAAATTATAAAATGTAATTGCAAGTGTAAATTATTTCAACAAGTGTCATTTTCTCCTTTTATTTTTAAAAATAATTAATAAAAGATAGACTAGGATATATAATCCTCTAAACTCTTCTCTCCCATTTCTTTTACCGGATCACTTCAAACAAACGAAAAAAAGAGCCTGTAACTAAATCCAGTAAAAAAAAATCAACAAAATTCAAGAAACCTCTCCACGGCTATAACAAAAGCAAACATATGGGCTCAACAAATTCAAGTCTAGAAGCAAGATCAATTCAACAACTCAGATCGATAAGCAAATCAAGTGACAAGATCAATTTCCAGTTTTTAAAACATTTTTAGATTTCAAAATCTCCTAGTCTTCTCTGTTTCTAAACGTACAGGAGAGTAAAAACCTCTATTAAAAACTCAAATCAGTTTTATCTTGATGCTTATGAATATTATTTGTGATAATGTTGTGACAAATGAAATTCGATACTTCCAAGTGTATGAATATGAAATGTTTTGATGTGTACGTCTGCATATAATATATATATATATATATATATATATATATGCAGAGCTCTGGTTTCAAGTTTTACAGAGTTCAAACCTGATCTGAATTCAATATATCTCTCTCCGATTCTTGTTAGGCCTAGATGTATAAGTCAAACTTGATTGTAATGATAAGAGGCTTGATTTAAAAATATTTCCAGAAAAGATTTAAAGATAGTTTTTAACAAAATGAAGAATTACAGTAAATACATGAATTATCGAAATCTCGATTGGAATAAATCATGTATTCAAGTATATAATCTGATTTGTTATCTGAAATAATGATTTTTAAAAATATAATCATGAATTTTAGGTTTTTAAATTGCGAGATATTGCGAGTTGAACGTGATTGGTGTTTTCGTCATTTACTAGTGAACGGGTTGATCTGGAAAGTTGGGATCACAGTCGGAGGCAGCGAGGAGATAGGCGAGCTTAGCAAAAATGGGAGATGAATTTTTAACCCACCATGGTGACGTATTGGCGGCGATGTAGGGTTTTCGATCGGAATTGATCGACGATGTTCCAGAAGCTAGTATGACATCATGGGTGAATCACACTTGATCGAGTCGTGGGGGGTTCATGCAGGGAACTCAGGTGGAGGTCCAGGCACAAGATCGAGGACTCCGGTGGACGGTGATGTGAGGATTTGAGGTATTGACGATCGAATTTCTGGCTGATTGGGTTCAAGTGGTTCGATTTTGATTTTCACGGGGAATCAGGATTCTGGTGGGTTGCTTGTGTTAATGTGATCGTCATTGACTTGGAGGATAGCCGGTGGGTTGGTCGGAGGGCGAGGGTATGGCGTGCATGTATACACGTGAACGTTGTTGGCTGTGTTGAGCTGGGTTTTGTAGTTTTAGGAAGTTGATGTTTTGCACGGATGGATATCGAGGACGTTGCGTGCTCACTCGAAGAAGGAAGTAGTTCGAGGGTTGCTAGGGTTATCTGCTAGTTTGGGGAGGGGGATTTTTGGGGTTCGGCCCGGGTTTTTGTATGTTGTTGTAAGCAAGTTTTAAAGCTTATCAAATTGTGTAAGTTTCAAAGGAAATGTAAATCAAGTTTTTAAACAAAGTATTTGCAAGTTTTAAACGAGTTTCCGAAGTTTTATTTTTTTTCAAATTGTTGTTCAAAGTGATTTTATAATAGGTTAATTCATATTTTTTTAAAAGCGTGAATTAAATGATGAAATTTAATAATGTATAAATTATTTAATGTATTAAGAATAGTTAATTGATTTATGTAATCAGGGAATAATTAATTAAGTTATTAAGATAATTAATTAAGGTTAATTAATTTGTGTAATCAATTTAAAAGATTGATTTATTAATATCTATTAATTAATTAAGAGAGTTACTTTAAAAATATGATTAAATTATTTAAGGTTAATTAATTAATGAAATTAATTAGTGATAATTATGAAAGTAATTACTTAATATCATTAATTAAGGAGGATAATTAATGGGTAATAACTACATGTGATTTATTTAATAAAAATTACTTAATGGAGGTAATTAAGGATTAATTACTTAGTGTAATTAGAAGTAAGGAATAATCAAGGAGATTAAATTAAAGGTGAGTTAATTAATGAGATTAATCAAAGGATAATTAATCAAAGAAAGTAATTGTAGAATAATTAATTAAAGTAATTAACTGAGGGTTAAAGAAATTAATTATGATAATTAATTAAGATGGTATTAAAGGTTAATTAATGTGTGTAATTAATTAAGGGCTAATTACTTAATGTAATTAGAGAAGATAATCAAGGGATGATTAATTAATGGTTTTTAATTAATTGCTGTTAAGTAATCAGGATTAAAATGATTAAAGTAATTAATTTAATTTATTTAAATTAATTATATATGGTGTGACTAATTAATCTTGCTTATGAATGATTGGTTAATATCTCTGATATGAAATGTTTTGTGATATGATATGTTTTGGTTTGAACAGTGATAGTGTGGTTATGTATCGATGATGAATTGCTATATAAAGTTGGCATCCTATAATTAATTGAATGTATTCACTTGAATAACTTGGGTTAAGGTGACATGGGATTCGAAGAGACCGAAGTCGTTTATCAGTAAAAACCCGAAACCACTTCGATTTGTAATAAACAATAATTCTATATAGATTTGATATGTGAAATCAATAGGCTGGAATGGAATAATATGGACCTTTGAAACTAAGTAGGGATACTTAGGTTTTGATTTGTGAAATAAGCATTGACTATAATGAGTTATGAACTCGTAATAAGGTACAAATTACCCCGGATTTAAATAAGTTCTATACATTAGTATTTCATGTTGATGGGTTTACTCACGTTGGTTTTCAGCCTGACCCGGGTGTTATTTTGATGTAATGCTCAGATCAAACCGAGTATTACAGATTTTCAGTTTAGGACGTTCTAGAGCTCAGGAGGCGAGCTGGATAGCAGGAACGTATGGAGTGTATTCTGTTGAGTATATTGTTGTTGTTTATCTGGGACAAGTTGTTATAGTGTCCAGTTTTTATGAGATTGAATGTAACTCTGATGTATTGATGTAAATTAACAGATACAATTTTCCTTTGTATAACTACTATTATTTGATATTATATTTTATCCGCTGCGAAGGTGAGAATCTGTGTTTTGTTTCTGTTTCTTCTTCTACCTCTTTTCTTCTTTACCCTAACAATTTGGAATTTTCGGGGTTGAAAATCTCGGGTCGTTACATTTGGTATCAAAGCCAGGTTAAGTGAGAACCTTGGCTCTAATGGGTTTACTCATTAAGAATAGGGTCAATGATACCCTAGAATGAGTTGAGTGTGTATATATATAAGAGAGCGTACTTGTTATTTTCCTATATAAAGGTTTTAAAATGGTTTCAAAAGTAAATGATTCGTATATAAGATTATATATTGATATATATAAAGCAATAGTTTTTCTAATATATTAAGGTAATTGGTTGTTGTATTATTTGAATTAAAATAATAATAAGAAATTAGTGGAAATAAAAATGCAACCAAATAGGAATTAGATGATATAAACTATAAGATAAATGGATTGATTTCCAGATATGATAATCTCGGTTATTACCATCAAATGGTTGTTGTGATTAATAATGAAATGTTTGTTAATGATAAAATAAAATGAAATGTTTAAGGAATTAAACATTTAGGTGAGTATGACCTATAAATTGGAATTATAGAATTTAAAATTGTGAAGTTTTAAATTTAGGTCCAGAAATTTGAAAATTGTTTCAAAGTGATAATGAAATAATAAGCAATATTATTTAATGTATTTGAATGAAAGGGTTATGTTTCAAACAAGAGTTCTTTGAAAATTTAAAGGAATTTGTTTTGAATTAAAACCAAAGGTGGTTTAAAATTTAAGGATAACTTGGTGTACAAAGGAAATAAATATGTATGTACGAGGGATATACATAATATCAAAGATGATTTGAAATAAACTCTAAGTACTGAGTTTTAATTTTTACTTGAAATGTGATGTGAAAACCCAAAGTGATAAGTTTTTGAACTTATAAATGGGATTGGATATTAATATGAAGTTTAAAATTTGAAATGGGAATTCAAATTTGGTAAAGTTGACTGGATAAAATTGAAGTGAATTTAACTTAAGGAAAATTTAGAACAAACAACCTGAATTGGAAATTTCACGATGAAATTGAAAGTTAACTTGGGAAGTTAAATGGTTGATTTAAAGTGGAAGTTACGAGTGATCTCAAAACGGGTTTGAGATCTTGAAATTGAAAATGGATGTTGTTAATTAGTGTTTGGATAAATTTGGATGATTATTTATCCTGATATCATTCTATTGTTGTAGATAATCTATGAAACTGTGAATTAGTTTGTTTAAAATGAATTAAGAAGTGGATTGTGATATTTTATGTCCACTGTAGAAATTAAATGGAAATAAAACTTTAATTTGAAATTATTTAAGTAATCTTGATTTTTGAAAATAAAAAAAATTAAATTGTGAAAGTGAAATCACTTTGAACTCAAGTTTTGAATGTTTAAGATAAAATTGCAACTGAATTGCTGAAATTTGGTTTCAAAATTGAATTTGGGTAATAAATTGGTTTTTGAAAGATTAAATTGTTTAAAAAGGATTTGAACTATGACTTGAACTTAGAAATAATTTTATGAAGAAGCATAAGTAAATTTAAATGGAATTTTGAAATGTGGGCTCAGAATTAAATTGTTTAAAAATTTAGATTTAAAAATAAAGGTTAATTTGATTTAAGGGATTAAATCAACATTTAAAATTTAACTCGAATTTATATAATTCTAGGTGGTTTAAAGTTGAGATTTAAATTGGATTAGTTCAAATTGAATTTGATTTGAATTAATTAGAATTGTGATTGAAGATGGATAAGTTTAAAATTCAAATGAAAAATTGAATTGGATTAATTTGAAGTGAAATTGAAGCTGAATGAGTTCAAATTCAATGGAAAGTTGATTTGAATTTAGGAAAGGAATGGAAGTTAACTTAATTTGAATTGGAATTGAAAGTTAATTGAAAATTGGCAATTGATTGGAAATGGAGATTGGGAATTGAACAGTTTAGCTCTGAACTATTTCCAAATAAATCATTTTAATGTAAACTGTTTTAAATCTATTTTTCCTAGCTATTTACTATACAATTTTTCTTTTTAAACCCAAAACTATCTTATACTTGTTCTACAACTACTTTTGGAACTACTTAACTATTTTACAACAATTTTACAACTGTTTTATAAACTAATTACTATTTTACAACTATTTGACTATTTTACAACTATTTTATAGTTACTTAACTATTCTACTACTATTTTGCAACTAATAACTATTTTAAAACTACTTATCTATTTTAAAAACAAAATTGAAGCTATTTTCTAAATACGAGTTGGTCAGAGTGAAAACTGTCCATAATTAAATACCAATTGAGATAAAAATTTAAGTGTTAACCCAACTAGATATTGGGAGCAATTAAGAATAAGTAACCAAGATGAAGGTAAATAGAAAGAATATTGATTTAGCTAATGTTCAATGAAAGTAAATACGTAGGATGTAGTATATTATTCTATTCGCATAATGATTTGATCCACATTCGAGCACAGAATTTCGAGATAGTATATCGATTCGAATTGGGATTTTTCACTCAATTTTGGACGATGAACCTAGGATATGGATTTTTGATTGGTTCTGGAAATTCTCTATCATAGTTATGGCGCAAGGAGAATGACGGTTTCTGATCAAGAAACCAGATCTGAATCTGCACTAGGAAGTCGGGTGGACGATACTAGTTCGAAAGAGAAATTGTATGATCGAGTGAGCGATTAGATTGATATTGCGTACGAATGATATGAGTACATCGTACGGGGTAGAATGAAATTGATATTGGAGATTTATAGATAAAAAATGTAACATAATTTTGAAATGGAAGGGTATATTTTGCAAAATGAATAATGAAACAGAGTAGAAATTGGATATTTCTATGATTAAAGGTTCACTTTATGAAGAACGATAATATGGTTAATAACTTTATAAACAGTAATCACATTTGAATATTTGATTTGGCATAAACAATGTTATGTATATATATAATTGATAAACTCCTCTTGTTGAATCTATATCCAGAATAAAAAGGGTTTTTGAAAGTATTTGAAGTATAAAAAGGGAATTTATACAAGTATGAAGTGATCCAAAGATTTTCAAAGTTATATATATCTATATATATATATGAAGGATTTTAAGAGAATGATTTTGGGAAAAAGGTTTTGGAACCTATGGATTTTGGAAAGGCTTTTATTTTTTGGGAAAAATCAATTTTGGAAATTTGAAAAGCCTAGTTTGAGAATTATCGATTTTGGGATAATCGATTTTAAGAAAAGGAAATTTATATGAGATTCATACTAAGTGTATGATTTGGAAAATACTCTATGTGTATAGTATAAAGTGTTTTGAGAATGGCTTTGGGGAAAAAGGCACTCCCTTGAAATGAACTTCTTAGGAGTACCATAGGTTGGTACTACCTTGAGCCCCAAGGGGGGGGGGGCTCTAAAGTGGAACCTTTGAGGAAGTCCGGACAAACTGAATTTCCTGAGGATTATTGGCTAGCAAAAGTCGAGGGCGCTGATGCCTACAAAGGCGTTTGGATTATGCTACGACGACAGCGTAACTCGATGTCGTTGCGATCTACTGTGGATCATAGAGAAAATCGTATGGAGGTGAGTGTCAACGGTCTACGCTTGATTTTGCCGGGATGGCAACGTAATATTGGTAGACTGCGATCTATGGTCGAGTGGAGAAGTTACATTTTATTTGGCAGCGAAATTCGAGGGCGCTGATGCCTACAGTTACATGGGTTTTTGTCGTGAGGGCAACGTAACCCCGGGTGTAGCTGCGATCTATAGCGAGTTCAATGGTGTAATCGAGGGGCGCGGAGGCCTACTGTTATCTATGGTTTTGCCATGATGGCGACGCAATCATCGGGTTAACTACGACCATGGAGGGGGTGATGATTTTCAGAGCATTCTCACCAAAGATGTTTTTTCTATTTTCAAAAATGTTTTCTATATTTTCAACAAAATGTTTTCCAAGTATTTTCAATGGGTGTTGGAAATGGGTCTGCTAAGTACTTATAGATTTTCAGTCCTACGACTGATCAACATATGACCGAATTTCTATGAAAACAAGGATGGACTTGTTGAGACATCGTGCTATAAAAGGTATTTTTATAAAACTATTTTTGTAATACTATGTAGATTTTAAAAGTGTTTTAAAAATTCTTAATAAAAAAGGAGTTTATAGTTTAAGAATGTTCAAAGGGTAATTTATCTAATATAAGTATTTTGATAAATTCTAGCTTCGTTCCTTTTCGAGGACGAAAACATTCTAAAGGGGAAGGAATGTGATAACCCGTATTTTTAGGCATCTGATAATTGGATAATTAACTAGCTTATTCAATTGAACAAATAAAAATTCTGATAATAAAAGATATCTGGATATGTAAATCAATTTGAAAATATAATAAAAATTGAATTATAAATATCTGGATAAATATTTAATAATCTCCTAATATAATTACTTAAAATTAGAAAAATTATTCTATAAAACAAATAATAATGATTGTAGCGACCCGACTTTCTATCACCAGAAAAACGCATCACTAATTAAGAAAGAAAGGGATAGAAGGAGAAAAGAAAGAGAAGAAAAAGAAACAACACATCAGAATCTCACAGCGGAACGATTTAAATATAATATAGAACATATACATAGTATCATATACATCAGAGTACACAACTAAACATCTCAACTTAGACAGTTATAACATTTCTGTCTAATACAATACAAGACAATCATACAGAATATCAACACAGCGGAAACTCTAACTATATATCTATACGCTGAAGCCTCCTGCTCCAAAGCTCCTCCAGAATTCGTCAAGGATAACCTGTATCACTTGACTACTCATATATAATATGGGTACCCTAGAGTTTAATAAAATAGAAAATAAACACTCGGGTTAGACAGGGGTCTGGTGTGAGTAAACGGTTTAAGATTGCTTAACTTTAGAAAATCCTTTGAAAACAAAAGGTATCACGTAAGACTTCCCACACATAAACATGGAAAAGTTTTTACCTTACGCTAACCAAAACATTTGATAGGAAATCCAGTGATATTATAATAGTGTCTAGGGTTTTCAAATAAGTATGAAATAGCCGAAATTGTTACATTCATTAAATTCCAGCTACTAGCCACAAAAGTGGGTAATACAAACAAAACCGTAGGGTCTCGTAGGGAAAATGGGTTTCCAACAATGGCAGGGCTACTGGGTTACCGCCCGTCACAGTACGTGGCCTAGATCACCGTACCGAGGAGCCACCCTAACTCCCCTGCAACACAAAGTCGGGACCATTCCTTACTGAACAGTCCCGAACAAGACCACCCCGCAGTTGGCTGCAGACCAACTGCCCACAAAGCCGAAATAAAAAGGGACATCTAGACAGGGATGTATCTTGCTCTCCAGTGGGAGCGACCCACGAAGCCTTGCTGCACCTCCCCTGTTTTAGCCATTCCCGGTTGATGAGGCTTGAGGCTGCGATTACCTTTATAGGACACATCTATCTTAAAATGCTCATCGTCCACCTGACGATGTTCTGAAAGCATTCAATCCATACAAGTTCGTTCCGGATTCGAACGAAACCGAAGGCACTATCTCGTTGCACTCATTTTGGAATCACCCTCAGAGTCAACGACCATAGCCCTTGCACTCTGAATCACCATCTCGAACCTATAAGCACTATTCCGTCAAACTCATTACGGAATCACCCACAGAGTTATACTGACGTATAGCCCTTACACCTTGAGCCTTCACTTGCTCCACTTGGATTAACGACCTAACGTTTAATTGGAATCGATGTGGTTTTCGGATATCCAAATATGGAGACCCAATCCCGGTCTCATCGAATCCAAACGCCATTTTAATATCCAAGTTATACTTAAGGGATTTAAACAATAGATATTTCAGAAAATATCACTTAACATAAATGGATGTATCATATTACACAGATAGATAAGCATCTATTATCACATGCATATATAAATATCACAAAGCATCATATAAATCACATCTCAGATATAACATAATGTCATCCAACAACAACCAATATCATTAACTCATCCAATGATATATATCATCCAATCATTAATCATTCATAAACAAGTTTGATTCAAACTTGATTAATTTAATTAATCCTTAAATTAAATTAATCCTTAATTAATTACTTGGATTTATCTTCAATCCAACTTCTTATTCATTAATTAATTACAAATTAACTAATTAACTAACATCACTTAATTATCCACTTCAATTAATCTTCCTTGATTAATTATCACTTAATTACTTTAAGTAATTCTTACTTAATTACCATATTAATTAATCATCCTGATTAATTACTTCCAAATTATACTAAGTAATTACCTCTTAATTACCTTCTAAATCAATCAACATTGATTAATTATTCTTTAATTATCCTGATAATTATTTCTTAATTACCTTTAATTAATTACACCTAATTAATCACTTTTAATTAATCACATTGATTAATTACTTTTAATTAAAACTACTTGATTAATTACTTTTAATTAATCATATTTAATTAATTACTTTTAATTAATCACCTTTGATTAATTACTTTTAATTAATCACCTTTGATTAATTACTTTAATTACATTTAGTAACTAAAACTTAATTATAAATTAATTATCCTTAAATTATTAATTAACAATTAATTAATTATTTTCATTAATTAATGATAATTCCATTAATTAAAAATCTTTCTTAATTAATTACTTTTACAAGTAATTAATCACATAATTACAACTCTAAATCCATTTATTAATTAAACATTAATTAAATAATTTAACCCTTTAATTAATTTAATAACACAAGTGATTAACTCTTAATCACATTACTTAATTACCTTCATAAAATAATTATCTTTTACTTAATTACTTTTAGTAATTAACCACTTAATTACTTTCCAAAGTAATTAAATTAGATTAATCCTTAAGCGATTATCTTTAAGTATTCACTAATAAATTTCTTCATTAATTATTTAACTAATCATTTAAATTTAAATTAAATGATTCTTAACTTTTTATTTTTAAAAGATTCTTGATTAAGAAAACATCATCTTAATTAAATCATTTATAATAATCAATAACACTTATTTATAAATTATAATTGAATTATCACAATTATTCTCGCAATTATTTATCTTTAGATAAATAAAATTCTAATTTACATAATATAAATCTTTATTATAGTTGATTATCAAATTCTTAATCATTATACTTTATTTAAAATAAAATATAACCTTTTAGAAATCAATTTATAAATAAACACATTTAAATTAAACTTTTAAATCTTTAAAACCCTTTCCAAATTTATTTATTAAAGTTTAATACAAACTTTATTTCAAAATCCACTTAATTTATTTTAAAACTTGCATATTTTAAGATATATAAACTTGTTTAAAACATAACTTTGAAATAAATTTAGTTTTGAAACTTGTTTAACCTTTGTTTTAAAAACTTAATTTCTAAAATCAAATTTCCTTTGTATTAACAACTAAACACCTAGATCTAAAGCCTGAATACCTAATGCCCGAGTAAACCCCACTAAAACCCGAGTAACCTTCTCCAAAAACTCGCGTCAACCCCGAGTATAACACACGTTAACTCCGAGTTTCCCCTACCCAAGCCTGCTTCGAGAAATAACCCAAAACACCCGAGACCAGCTTCGAGCTTCTACCCATCATCTTCCCCAACTTACCACTGAAACACAGATCTGTGCACATTAACGTGCACATCGCCGTTGGTCAACGGCGCATCCTACGCCGGCCTCCACCAAGTCACGATCAACCCCAACATCACAACGATCAAACCAGAAAATCAAATTCAATCGACAATCGAAAATTCAACACTCGAACCCATCAACTCGAAACACATAACCAGAAATTTGCTCACCGCCGACCATCCCCTACACGTAATGCCTCACCACCTTAGTCGAAGCTTCAGAACAGTCCCCTAATACCACGGCAACGCATGCGGTTCCTTCCGGTCGCCTAACGACGCCAAGAATTCCAACAGAACAAATGGTGAAATCTACAGGTGTTAAACCCTACCTCCTCAAATTACAATCATCACAATTTATTAAAAATTCTCGAAGTATTTTTCGCATGATCCCTGTAGCCCCCTCCACCTTCGAGTTCACCCACGTCGGCCATTTTGCCGCCGTTTGGCGTGATTTGGCCAAAAAACCCAAATCAGTAAATCCCAAAATTCTCTCAAATTTCAAATCTAAAAATCATGATACTAATCTCAAAAATCATGATTTTGCATTAGGAATTCAATTATATAATTCAAATCCAAAATCGATTCGATTAATTTTTGACCCACAATAAGAATTTACTGTAAATTTTTAAATTCAAGCTAATCATACATTTTAAAGAACCTATAACCATTTTTAGATGACAGCTTACTTGATTATAAACATCTTCTATTTACAACTCAAGGTCCAATTTAACTTGAAAAACTAGTTATTGAATTTTATTTATAAAATTGTGAACCTGTTCTTTATACATACACTAAAGTATCACTATACAGGCATTCAAAAGTCATAAACCAAACATGCATCCAATACAATTCAAATAATTTCAGATAACATTATGTTATTCATTCATAAAAACAAGTTAAAACCACTTTTAAAACTGTTTTTAAAATCTGCATTTACTCACCTGTAAATTTGCAGAAAACAGAGAATGTTCTTGACTTCCATTTTTTTTTGTAATTTCCTCTGAATTCTTCTTTGCATGATCTTGAATTTTAATTTGAATCTACCCTTGCATTGATTACTGATTGTACTTGAAGATGAACTTGCATTTGATTGAATTTTTCCAGATTTTCTTTTGATTTCAGTTTGCGTGTTGATATTCCAGAATTATTTATTGATTTCTGAATTTTCTTGCATCTCCTCCTCATGTTTTTGAATTCCAGATTTTACTTCTTCCCTTTTTTTTATACAAGTCTCAGATTTGTATTCATTTTTTTGTGAAAAGAAAAAAATAATTTCTTAGCTAAAAATTAATAGTAAAATCCTTCTTCAAATTTTACAAACTTTAAATTTAAAATTAAGTTATCAATAGAATTGCCACTTGTCCCTTATAAGTTTACATTCTTACAAATGTCTTTACATATCCTATAATGTTTACAAGTGTTATTTTAATGTTTAATTAATGTTTTAAATTTTATTTTCCTTTTATAATTTATTTTAAACCTTGTATGAAATGTATTTTAATGCTTACTTATTGATTTTATTATGTAATATTTATATGATTGTAAAATGTGCATACTTATCTTTTAAAAATATTCATATGAATTCAAGTAACTTACATTTTGATTCAATTAAATGTTTATATGTTTAAAACATCTATTTTGCTTTAACTCTTAAAATTTCAAAACAAATTTATCTTGTGTTAAAATTAAAATGAAAGGATATTAAGCAAATGAATTTTTATTTAAATCTTATCTAAAACTCAAGTTGAATTATATGTTTATATAAAAATAAGAAATTAACTTTGTTATGGAAATTTAAATCTCAAATATTATTCCAAAAATATTAAATCAAATTAACATTTCAAATTTCAAAACTATATATATTAAAGTTTGAAAACTCTTGTTAAATTCAAATTAATAATTTTCCTATTTCAAATATATATACAAATATATATACACATTTCAAATAGAAAAACAATTTAACATTAAATTTGAAAATTACTGTATTAAATTTTAAAACAATTCTCAAATCACAATATATACATTCATATATATTATAATTTGAATATAAAGTTTTATTACATTAAAAACTTCTTATTTACCAAAATGAATATTTCCAAATCAAATTATTATAAACTTCAAAAGAATTGATCTTGCCTATTTATATTGCAAAGAAAAATATTAATAGATATTAACAAATTATTATCATTAACCTTTAAAATAAATTTTAACTTGTCAATTTATAATATAAAATGATCAAATAAATTTAATTATTAACAAAGATTATTAAATTGATATTGCTCAAAATTCCGGGTCGTCACATTCCTCCCCTCTTAAAAGAAATTCGTCCCCGAAATTTAAAAGCAAAGATAATTTAATAACCCAGCTAAAGAATTTAATTTTAAATTAGCAATCACACAATCAATAATAGCAACCAATTCACACAAATAATTTTATCTATCCAGAAAAATTCTGAATAGAACTTACTAATATTATCAAGAGTTTTCCAGGCATCTGTGCTAGAATACTCGCTTTACAGAATCTTAAGTAACTATACTACTATAACCAAGAACTCCCTCATCTAGATCTTCAAATCTGAACAAGATATCAGAGTAAACTCAAAACCAACTCAACAACCAGATTCCTTCTGAACTGCTGATTCTATCACTCAAAGAATCATACACATATTCCTCAGAGATATGTGAAATACTATGAATTCCAGTTATCCGAACTGTCAATTCAGTTATGTAGATCAAAAATCTAATCCCCCGAAAACACAAAAAACTCAAAATACCTCCAGAGCGAATCCTCCTGTTTTACCAAATCTTATATCTCCTTTGATTAGATAAAACTAAGTCAATATCCAAATTCTACCTGCACATTCCAAATTTTCTCACTTCTTAACTGCACAACTCTTCTGATGCTCCGAGTCACCTTCAATATTCCTGATCAACCTAATCCTTGCCGATTGCTTCATGAAACAACAGAACCACTCAAACCAAACCTCCAGGTCCTACTCGACAAAATGGCTCTCCCAAATATAATTTGCTGAAATCCAAAACATGACTCTATACCACAAACATCAATGGACTTCAAACCTACCTCTCTTATCTAGAATAGCCAAACAGTTGCACTTGACAACCTTACCTTCAAATCCAGAAAATTCCTTCATACTTGAATCTCCGATAGAAATCCCTTACTGCAACTTCTGGTTGCTCCATACTAGAATAACTGCCAACTGGCTTCCGTTGCACAACTCTGATCTAGAGCAGATAAGAATGCTATCGAAGAACATAAGCAAAATCTTTCTCCATACACTATTTATCCAATTCAAAAAATCTTAGTGACCATTCTTCTTGATCAAAACATCTCAACAGAATCTCAACTTAGAATAAGATGATCAATCCTTCACCAAAGAGCCCTGAGCTACCTCACCAACCTCTTCTTGCTCTAAGAGTCATCCCACTATATGGTTGAACCATCAAAATTACTCCTGAATTCCAAATTGGTAAGAAAACTCAATTTTCGATTCGGGTCAACTTCTGATTCCCTCAAAACATCTGGAAAATCTCTGACTACATAAGTAGCCTTTACCTCCATATGAGATTCCTCAATTTCCAAGCCAAAGAATACTCAAAGATTCCCAAACTAATCGCAAGTCACTTTTGCGATTCCACTCAGTTCTGATTCCAAAGAACCGTCTTCCCAACTAGAACAGCTTTTCCTATTCAAGATAAACCTTTCCAGAATGGCTTATCTACCAGAAACTGATAGATTACTTCCAACAAATATCCTACTCTACCGAGCCTCCCGAAGAAAAGAATAAGCCTTCACTATCTGCCTGGTCTGCCGATAGTAGAATCCCAAAGATTCCTGAATCATTGAAGAAACAGATCCATGCTACTGCTTCCAAACTTCACTTCAATGATACTGCTAGGCCACAAGATCTTTCTTAACCAGAAGCTTCTTGAAACACAAAACTAACACCCAATTCCACCAAAAATCCTTGAGACGGTAGACATCTCCTCAAAGAAACTCGGCTCCAAACCAATCACCAACCACTTATCTTCTTAAGAAAACAATTGACACCATGTCCGAAATGAGGTAACTCATTGACCTTAGTCTCAAACTTCAATATAGACAAGACACCCTCACTTGAGATCCAGAGAATCTCTAAACATCCGAATCTTCACTGCAGTAGACATCAAATGCTCTCCCAACACCATCTTAATCTTACTCCAAAAGAAACATTTTCAGAACCATCTATGGAAACTGCATCCCATCACACAGATATTCCTTCTTGAAGTTACCAAGATACCATCACTTGCTTCTATTTAGCTGACAAACTCAACTATTGGAAATCCCTGCTCATTTGAGAGCAAATCAACTTCACACTTCAAGAATATACTCCAATTCTTGAAAATACTTCCTTTGGACTCAAAAAAATCCATTTACCAGTCTACAAAACTTATTCGAGACGGTATTAGGTCTACAATCTCGACATATCCACTTCCAACCACAACATATGAGCCTCAACCAATAGTGGTAGTTGTGTTCCACACACTCCTACCTTATCTACCTTTATAACCTATGTTGGAAAATCCGAACAGATAACCCAACAGATTAGGTAGATATATAGATTTATATATATATAAATTACAAGTACGCTCTCTCAAGATAGACACCACTCCAGAGCCTAGGTATTCACTCAACCTAATGCTCTGATACCAACTGTAGCGACCTGACTTTCTATCACCAGAAAATCGCATCACTAATTAAGAAAGAAAGGGATAGAAGGAGAAAAGAAAGAGAAGAAAAAGAAACAACACATCAGAATCTCACAGCGGAACGATTTAAATATAATATAGAACATATACATAGTATCATATACATCAGAATACACAACTAAACATCTCAATTTAGACTGCTATAACATTTCTGTCTAATACAATACAAGACAATCATACAGAATATCAACACAGCGGAAACTCTAACTATATATCTATACGCTGAAGCCTCCTTCTCCAAAGCTCCTCCAGAATTCGTCAAGGATAACCTGTATCACTTGACTACTCATATATAATATGGGTACCCAAGAGTTTAATAAAACAGAAAATAAACACTCGGGTCAGACAGGGGTCTGGTGTGAGTAAACGGTTTAAGATTGCTTAACTTTAGAAAATCCTTTGAAAACAAAAGGTATCACGTAAGACTTCCCACACATAAACATGGAAAAGTTTTTATCTTACGCTAACCAAAACATTTGATAGGAAATCCAGTGATATTATAATAGTGTCTAGGGTTTTCAAATAAGTATGAAATAGCCGAAATTGTTACATTCATTAAATTCCAGCTACTAGCCACAAAAGTGGGTAATACAAACAAAACCGTAGGGTCTCGTAGGGAAAATGGGTTTCCAACAATGGCAGGGCTACTGGGGTACCGCCCGTCACAGTACGTGGCCTAGATCACCGTACCGAGGAGCCACCCTAACTCCCCTGCAACACAAAGCCGGGACCATTCCTTACTGAACAGTCCCGAACAAGACCACCCCACAGTTGGCTGCAGACCAACTGCCCACAAAGCCGAAATAAAAAGGGACATCTAGACAGGGATGTATCTTGCTCTCCAGTGGGAGCGACCCACGAAGCCTTGCTGCACCTCCCCTGTTTTAGCCATTCCCGGTTGATGAGGCTTGAGGCTACGATTACCTTTATAGGACACATCTATCTTAGAATGCTCATCGTCTACCTGACGATGTTTTGAAAGCATTCAATCCATACAAGTTCGTTCCGGGTTCGAACGAAACCGAAGGCACTGTCTCGTTGCACTCATTTTGGAATCACCCTCAGAGTCAACGACCATAGCCCTTGCACTCTGAATCACCATCTCGAACCTATAAGCACTATTCCGTCAAACTCATTACGGAATCACCCACAGAGTTATACTGACGTATAGCCCTTACACCTCGAGTCTTCACTTGCTCCACTTGGATTAACGACCTAACGTTTAATTGGAATCGATGTGGTTTTCGGATATCCAAATATGGAAACCCGATCCCGGTCTCATCGAATCCAAACGCCATTTTAATGTCCAAGTTATACTTAAGGGATTTAAACAATAGATATTTCAGAAAATATCACTTAACATAAATGGATGTATCATATTACACAGATAGATAAGCATCTATTATCACATGCATCAATACATATCACAAAGCAGCATATAAATCACATCACAGATATAACATAATGTCATCCAACAACAACCAATATCATTAACTCATCCAATGATATATATCATCCAATCATTAAATATTCATAAACAAGTTTGATTCAAACTTGATTAATTTAATTAATCCTTAAATTAAATTAATCCTTAATTAATTACTTGGATTTATCTTCAATCCAACTTCTTATTCATTAATTAATTACAAATTAACTAATTAACTAACATCACTTAATTATCCACTTCAATTAATCTTCCTTGATTAATTATCACTTAATTACTTTAAGTAATTCTTACTTAATTACCATATTAATTAATCATCCTGATTAATTACTTCCAAATTATACTAAGTAATTACCTCTTAATTACCTTCTAAATTAATCAACCTTGATTAATTATTCTTTAATTATCCTGATAATTATTTCTTAATTACCTTTAATTAATTACATGATTAATCACTTTTAATTAATCACATTGATTAATTACTTTTAATTAAAACTACTTGATTAATTACTTTTAATTAATCATATTTAATTAATTACTTTTAATTAATCACCTTTGATTAATTACTTTTAATTAATCACCTTTTATTAATTTCTTTAATTACATTTAGTAACTAAAACTTAATTATAAATTAATTATCCTTAAATTATTAATTAACAATTAATTAATTATTTTTATTAATTAATGATTAATTCCATTAATTAAATATCTTTCTTAATTAATTACTTTTACAAGTAATTAATCACATAATTACAACTCTAAATCCATTTATTAATTAACCATTAATTAAATAATTTAACCCTTTAATTAATTTAATAACACAAGTGATTAACTCTTAATCACATTACTTAATTACCTTCATAAAATAATTATCTTTTACTTAATTACTTTTAGTAATTAACCACTTAATTACTTTCCAAAGTAATTAAATTAGATTAATCCTTAAGCGATTATCTTTAAGTAATCACTAATAAATTTCTTAATTAATTATTTAACTAATCATTTAAATTTAAATTAAATGATTCTTAACTTTTTATTTTTAAAAGATTCTTGATTAAGAAAACATCATCTTAATTAAATCATTTATAATAATCAATAACACTTATTTATAAATTATAATTGAATTATCACAATTATTCTCACAATTATTTATCTTTAGATAAATAAAATTCTAATTTACATAATATAAATCTTCATTATAGTTGATTATCAAATTCTTAATCATTATACTTTTTTTAAAATAGAATGTAACCTTTTAGAAATCAATTTATAAATAAACACATTTAAATTAAACTTTCAAATCTTTAAAACCCTTTCCAAATTTATTTATTAAAGTTTAGTACAAACTTTATTTCAAAATCCACTTAATTTATTTTAAAACTTCCATATTTTAAGATATATAAACTTGTTTAAAACATAACTTTGAAACAAATTTAGTTTTGAAACTTGTTTAACCTTTGTTTTAAAAACTTAATTTCTAAAATCAAATTTCCTTTGTATTAACAACTAAACACCTAGATCTAAAGCCTGAATACCTAATGCCCGAGTAAACCCCATTAAAACCCGAGTAACCTTCTCCAAAAACTCGCGTCAACCCCGAGTATAACACACGTTAACTCCGAGTTTCCCCTACCCAAGCCTGCTTCGAGAAATAACCCAAAACTCCCGAGACCAGCTTCGAGCTTCTACCCATCATCTTCCCCAACTTACCACTGAAACACAGATCTGTGCACATTAACGTGTACATCGCCGTTGGTCAACGACGCATCCTATGCCGGCCTCCACAAAGTCACGATCAACCCCAACATCACAACGATCAAACCAGAAAATCAAATTCAATCGACAATCGAAAATTCAACACTCGAACCCATCAAATCGAAACACAGAACCAGAAATTTGCTCACCGCCGACCATCTCCTACACGTAATGCCTCACCACCTTAGCCGAAGCTTCAACACAGTCCCCTAATACCACGGCAACGCATGCGGTTCCCTCCGGTCGCCTAACGACGCCGAGAATTCCAACAGAACAACGGTGAAATCTACAGGTGTTAAACCCTACCTCCTCAAATTACAATCATCACAATTTATTAAAAATTCTCGAATTATTTTTCGCATGATCCCTGCAGCCCCCTCCACCTTCGAGTTCACCCACGTCGGCCAATTTGCCGCCGTTTGCCGTGATTTGGCCAAAAACCCCAAATCGGTAAATCCCAAAATTCTCTCAAATTTCAAATCTAAAAATCATGATACTAATCTCAAAAATCATGATTTTGCATTAGGAATTCAATTATATAATTCAAATCCAAAATTGATTCGATTAATTTTTGACCCATAATAAGATTTTGCTGTAAATTTTTAAATTCAAGCTAATCATACATTTTAAAGAACCTATAACCATTTTTAGATGATAGCTTACTTGATTATAAACATCTTCTATTTACAATTCAAGGTCCAATTTAACTTGAAAAACTAGTTATTGATTTTTATTTATAAAATTGTGAACCTGTTCTTTATACAGACAATAAAGTATCACTATACAGGCATTCAAAAGTCATAAACCAAACATGCATCCAATACAATTCAAATAATTTCAGATAACATTATGTTATTCAATCATAAAAACAAGTTAAAACCACTTTTAAAACTGTTTTTAAAATCTGCATTTACTCACCTGTAAATCAGAAAATAGGGAATGTTCTTGACTTCCAGTTTTTTTTGCAATTTCCTCTGAATTCTTCTTTGCATGATCTTGAATTTTAATTTGAATCTACCCTTGCATTGATTACTGATTGTACTTGAAGATGAACTTACATTTGATTGAATTTTTCCAGATTTTCTTTTGATTTCAGTTTGCATGTTGATATTCCAGAATTGTTTATTGATTTCTGAATTTTCTAGCATCTCCTCCTCATGTTTTTGAATTCCAGATTTTACTTCTTCCCTTTTTTTATACAAGTCTCAGATTTGTATTCATTTTTTTGTGAAAAGAAGAAAATAATTTCTTAGCTGAAAATTAATAGTAAAATCCTTCTTCAAATTTTACAAACTTTAAATTTTAAATTAAGTTATCAATAGAATTGCCACTTGTCCCTTATATGTTTACATTCTTACAAATGTCTTTACATATCCTATAATGTTTACAAGTGTTATTTTAATGTTTAATTAATGTTTTAAATGTTATTTTTCTTTTATAATTGATTTTAAACCTTGTATGAAATGTATTTTAATGCTTACTTATTGATTTTATTATGTAATATTTATATGATTGTAAAATGTGCATACTTATCTTTTAAAAGTACTCATATGAATTCAAGTAACTTACATTTTGATTCAATTAAATGTTTATATGTTTAAAACATCTATTTTACTTTAACTCTTAAAATTTTAAAACAAATTTATCTTGTGTTAAAATTAAAATGAAAGGATATTAAGCAAATGAATTTTTAAATTTAAATCTTATCTAAAACTCAAGTTGAATTATATGTTTATATAAAAATAAGAAATTAACTTTGTTATGGAAATTTAAATCTCAAATATTATTCCAAAAATATTAAATCAAATTAACATTTCAAATTTCAAAACTATATATATTAAAGTTTGAAAACTCTTGTTAAATTCAAATTAATAATTTTCCTATTTCATATATATATACAAATATATATACACATTTCAAATAGAAAAACAATTTAACATTAAATTTGAAAATTACTGTATTAAATTTTAAAACAAATCTCAAATCACAATATATACATTCATATATATTACAATTTGAATATAAAGTTTTATTACATTAAAAACTTCTTATTTACCAAAATGAATATTTCCAAATCAAATTATTATAAACTTCAAAAGAATTGATCTTGCCTATTTATATTGCAAAGAAAAATATTAATAGATATTAACAAATTATTATCATTAACCTTTAAAATAAATTTTAACTTGTTAATTTATAATATAAAATGATCAAATCAATTTAATTATTAACAAAGATTATTAAATTGATATTTCTCAAAATTCCGGGTCGTCACAATGATGGTTTATATATATAAATATTAGTAGATTTTAAATAGAAAAAATTATTATTTTCAAAACAATTTAAAAATGTGTTTGTTTAATTATATATTTATAGGGATTTTAAATTGAATTTGAATTTAAAATGGAAACTCAAAAGATAGATCTCTTAAAATAATATTGGATTTAAAATATATTATGTATGGTTTTATTTAGAATACGACTGGTTTTATATTATTTTCTTTTAAAGTTATATAAATTAATAAATGTATTTATTTATTAGGAAATTAAATATAAAAGCTTTTTAAACCATTTAAAAACTAATTAACTCATGCATAATTACAAATGTAAGTAAAAGAATGTATATAATTACAAGTGTAAACAAATTATAAAATTTAATTACAAGTGTAAATTATTTCAACAAGTGTCATTTTCTCCTTTTATTTTTAAAAATAATTAATAAAAGATAAAACTAGGATATATAATCCTCTCCACTCTTCTCTCTCATTTCTTTTACCAGATCACTTCAAAACAAACAAAAAAAAGAGCCTGTAACTAAATCCAGTAAAAATAAAATCAAAGAAATTCAAGAAACCTCTCCACAAATTCAAAATCTATAACAAAAGCAAACATAGGAGCTCAACAAATTCAAGTCTAAAAGCAAGGACAATTCAAAACTCAGATCAGAAAGCAAATCAAGTGACAAGATCAATTTCCATATTTTAAAACATTTCCAGATTTCAAAATCTCCAAGACTTCTCTGTTTCTAAATATACAGGTGAGTAAATACCTCTATTAAAAATTCAAATCAGTTTTATCTTGATGCTTATGAATATTATTTGTGATAATGTTTTGATAAATGAAATTTGATACTTGCATGTGTATGAATATGAAATGGTTTGATGTGTATGTCTGTATAATATATATATATATATATATATGCAGAGCTCTGGTATCAATTTTTACAGGGTTCAAACCTGATCGAAATTCAATATATATCTCTCCGATTCTTGTTAGGCCTAGATGTATAAGTCAACCTTGATTGTAAGACAAGAGGCCTGACTTAAAAATATTTCCAGAAAAGATTTAAAGATAGTTTTCAACAAAATGAAGAATTACAGTAAATGCATGAATATATCAAAATCTCGATTGAAATAAATCTTGTATTCAAGTATATTCTGATTTGTTATCTGAAATAATGATTTTTACAAATATAATCATGAATTTTAGGTTTTTAAATCGCGAGATATTGCGAGTTGAACGTGATTGGTTTTTTCATCATTTTCTAGTGAACAGGATGATCTGGGCAGTCGGGATCACAGTCGGAGGTAGCAAGGAGATAGGCGAGCTTGGAAAAATGGGAGATGAATTTTTAACCCACCCTGGCGATGTATTGGTGGCGATGTAGGGTTTTTGATCGAAATTGATCGACGATGTTCCAAAAGCCAGTATGACATCGTGGGTGAATCGCACTTGATCGGGTCGTGGGGATTCATGCGGGGAACTCAGGTGGAGGTCCAGGCACAAGATCGAGGGCTCCGGTGGACGGTGATGGGAGGATTTGATGTATTTGTGATCGAGTTTCTGCCTGATTGGGTTCAAGTGGTTCGATTTTGATTTTCACGGGGAATCGGTATTCTGGTGGGTCGCTCGTGTTAATGTGATCGTCGTCGACTTAGAGGATAGCCGGTGGGTTGGTCGGAGGGCGAGGGTATGGCGTGCACGTATACACATGTACGTTGATGGCTGTGTTGAGTTGGGTTTTGTAGTTTTAGGAAGTTGATGTTTTGCACGGGTGGATATCGGGGACGTTTGCATGCTGACTCGAAGAAGGAAGTAGTTCGAGGGTTGCTCGGGTTATCTACTAGTTTGGCTCAGGGGATATTTGCGGTTCGGCCCGGGCTTTTATATGTCGTTGTAAGCAAGTTTTAAAGCTTATCAAATTGTGTATGTTTCAAAGGAAATGTAAATCAAGTTTTTAAACAAAGTATTTGCAAGTTTTAAACGAGCTTCCGAAGTTTTAATTTATTTTTTCAAATTGTTATTTAAAATAATTTTATAATAGGTTAATTCACATATGTTTTTTTTAAAAGGGTGAATTAAATGATGAAATTTAATAATGTATAAATTATTTAATGTATTAAGAATAGGTAGTTGATTTATGTAATCAGGGAATAATTAATTAAATTATTAAGATAATTAATAAAGGTTGATTAATTTGTGTAATCAATTTAAAAGATTGATTTATTAATATCTATTAATTAATTAAGAGAATTTATTTAAAAAGATGATTAAATTATTTAAGGTTAATTAATTAATGAAATTAATTAGTGATAATTATGAAAGTAATTACTTAATGTCATTAATTAAGGAGGATAATTAGTGGGTAATTACTACATGTGATTTATTTAATAAAAATTACTTAATGGAGGTAATTGAGGATTAATTACTTAGTGTAATTAATTAAAGTAAGGAATAATCAAGGAGATTAGATTAAAGGTTAGTTAATTAATGAGATTAATTAAAGGATAATTAATCAAAGAAAGTAATTATAGAATAATTAATTAAAGTAATTAATTGAGGGTTAAAGAAATTAATTATAATAATTAACTAAGATGGTAATTAAAGGTTAATTGATGTGTATAATTAATTAAGGGCTAATACTTAATGTAATTAGAGAAGATAATAAACGGTTGATTAATTAATGGTTTGTAATTGATTACTGTTAAGTAAGCGGGATTAAAATGATTAAAGTAATTAATTTAATTTATTTAAATTGATTAGAAATGGTGTGACTAATTAATCTTGCTTATGAATGATCGGTTGATATCTCTGATATGAAATGTTTTGTGATATGATATGTTTTGGTTTGAACAGTGATAGTGTGGTTATCTGTCGATGATGAATTACTGTGTAAAAGTTGGCATCCTATATTTAATTAAATGTATTCACTTGAATAACTTGGGTTAAGGTGACATGGGATTCGAAGAGACCAGAGTCGGGTATCAGTAAAAACCCGAAACCACATCAATTTGTAATCTACAATAATTCTATATAGATTTGATATGTGAAATCAATAGGCTGGAATGGAATAATACGGTCCTTTGAAACTAATAGGGATACTTAGGTTTTGGTTTGTGAAATAAGCGTTGACTATAACGAGTTATGAACTCGTAATAAGGTACAAATTACCTCGGGTTTAAATAAGTTCTATACATTAGTATTTCATGTTGATGGGTTTACTCACGCTGGTTTCCAGCCTGACCCGAGTGTTACTTTGATGTAATGCTCGATCAGACCGAGTATTATAGATTTTCAGATTATGACGTTCTGGAGCTCAAGAGGCGAGCTGGATGGAAGGAATGTATGGAGTGTATTACATTGAGTATATTGTTGTTGTTTATCTGGGACAAGTTGTTATACTGTCCAGTTTTTATGAGATTGAATGTAACTCTGATGTATTGATGTAAATTAACAGATACAGTTTTCCTTTGTATAACTGCTATTATTTGATATTATATTTTATCCGCTGCGATTATGAGAATCTGTGTTTTGTTTCTGTTTCTTATTCTACCTCTTTTCTTCTTTGCCCTAACAATCTGGAATTTTTGGGGTCAAAAATCCCGGGTCATTACAACTAATCTTTATTTTGTAATGTCGGAGGACGTTGAACATTTCTGCCAAGTCTCTAATGTGGTCCCTTGATCGTCGTGACTTTACGAGCATATTATCCACATACACCACCGTCGTTTTTCCAGTCTGATCTTTAAACATTCTATTGACTAGGCTATGATAGGTTGCTCCAGCATTCTTCAATCCAAATGGCATTACCACTTAGCAATACAATCCGTCGTCGGTAATAAAGCTGGTTTGTTCCTAGTCGGGGATGTGCATTGGGATTTGGTTATACCCAGAGTATGCATCAATGAAAGATAGGAACTCATGTCCATCGGTTTAATCTACCAACCGGTCAATCCTTGGAAGGGAAAAACTGTGTTTTGGACACGCCTTGTTTAAGTCCAAGTAGTCGATGCATGTTCGCCACTTTCCACTCGCTTTTCTCACAAGTACAGGATTAAGTACCCATATCGGGCAGAGAGTGTGCGGATAAACCCATTGCTTTTGAGCTGTCCACCTCCTCTTTAAGAGGAGAAGATCTCTTCGGATCCATGCCACCCCTTTTCTACTTCGCGACATGCCTTGGGTCAATATTTAATGCATGGTTGCAATGGCAAGCGAGATCCCACACATGTCAGAATGGGTACAAGCGAACACATCAAGATTCACTCGGAGAAAACCAGCAAGTTCTTTCATCCTCAGGAGTTTTGTCGTGATCCGATCTTTAGGGTCCATGACGGATCGTTGTGGTTAACTATGATGTCAATCATCAACTCAACCAGTGCAGCCTTCGTTTCTTTGGTCTCTTCCTCGTCATTCCTCGGATCTATATCTTTATAGAACCGACTGTGGCGCCCGAGCCAAATCCCAGGCGCTGGTTGTCAATCTTTGGTGGCTTGGATGCGTAAAAACTTGTCCACACCCCTACCTTTCTCTTTTCGCTAAGCGTTTCTCAATTCAGCTACATAACAGGCACATCTGGTCTCCTGATCACCATGCATAACTCTAACACCATTATAAGTTGTGAACTTCAAAGTCAAACGCTATAGGGCAAGAGCTGGCCAGACTTCAGCTATGCATGGTCGGTCCAGAAAGCATTGTATGGAGAGTCAACATCCAGAACAACCATTACAAGAAAAACCATTTATAGTTGCAAAAATCGGTGGCGTTTTATTGTAAATGCAACAAAAAATAGATTACCAAATAATATAAACGTGGCAAAAAATAATTCACGTTTCCCGCTTCTAAAAAAAGAGTCCGCGCGAACTAAATAAACGTAACCTATCATTTTACTCTCGTACTTAACAAAATTCTCGTCCCTAATTTGCTTTCTTCTTCAGAAAAAAATTTCCCCTTTTAATCGTGTTGAATTTTCATCGCACTCAAGTATCATCGTCAACTCCGTCGTTTCCCCCTTACTCAACATCGAGTCGCGGCAGCCAGCAGATCTAGGTATATTTAGGTATGAATCTTTTAAATCGACTTTGTGATTCTATTTGGATTTTATATGAATTTGAATGCATCTTATTTTCGTATTTTTTCCTAAACTATTACTGAAATGGTTGATTTAGCCCTAATTGCAATGATCTGTTGGGATATCTGCTTTGATTTCTTTGAGTATATGAATGTTCTGTTGAAGTGGTTCAGTGAATCAATGGTTGCTTGCTGAGAGGAGGTTGAGGTTGCGTGTTTCGGGAATTTGGTGGGTTCAAGTAGCATTGATGGAGGTCGCGGGTATGTTTGCGATTAGGTATTGGCTGGCTCGATGGTTGAGAGTGGTAAATGTTGGAGCATAAATAGTCTTTTGTGGAGTGGCAGGCACTGAAAATATGTCAGTTGTGTGGATGTGAGGTAGTGAAGAGGAGGCGGTGAAGTTGACTGTTGGTTTGGTAAGAGGAAACTGTTGGTTTGTACATTCTGAGGCTTTGAATTTATATGCAGTAATTCTATAATGTGCTAGACTTAGGCTTTGAATTCATGCATGGATTAATTATAAATACATGTAAATCTGAGGTTAAATGCAAAATATTATAAGTGTAAAATTTATATTTTTGGAAAAGTATTCTTTGCCTTTGTCTACTAAACCACCATGGTTATATGCAGTAGTGCTACAAGTATTTGTACTTCAACGTCTAGTTATTTTTTTGATTACAACAGATAACCAATTTATACGTCAAAGATTGGAAGCTTATTTGCCTTCAAATGTCGATAATGGAAAAAGGCTGGGTTTTTTTAAACAGGTGATAAAACCATGATTAACTTAATATGTATTTTGAGAATTAGAACATATAATTTAATACTAAAGCTCACTTTTTTTATACTTTTTTCATAGAACTAGTATACAATACCGACAAGGAGAAATGAATTTTGTGCATGCTGCAAAGAGGAACATTTTAAATAAAGGAAAAAAAACACTTTGCAAGTTAGTTCAATCTATAAATATTATTAGTAGATATGGAATGTTGTATATGTCACTGAGTTATCCAGCATTAATAATACCAAATAAGTATATGACCATGATGAATTGATTTTCAAATAAATTGCAATCCTCACCATACATATTTACCCTGCATTATAAATATTAGATAGTTTTTCTTTTTATGATTTTGGTTGTTAAATTCTAGCATCTTTCAATATTTTCAGCAAAAAAGTGAGAAATATTCAGCCCTTAGGTACACACAAATTTCGCATACAACCGGTCGTAGGGGAATGGCTAGAAAGACCGAAGACATGGTAAGTTAATTAACTATAGCATTATTTAACATTATTTTATACCTATCAGATTATTAATTTAATGTTATTCTATTTTTAGAAAAAAGAAAGTGTAGATCCATCGTCCATAAGTAGAGCTGATGTGTGGATTAGATCTCACATTAAAAAAAATGGTGAACCAGTGAACATTGAAGCTACGAATACTATTGTAAAATTGTTTTTAATTTTATTGGTATATTTTTTTTTGAAACTATGATATTTTTACCATTGTACATTATCTATGTGTATTTATTTATATAGGAGGAGATCAAAAAATATGGTAGCCTATCCCAATCCGGCTCGACATAGACTGATATTGGAAAAGATGCTCTTATACATGTACTGGGACAAGATAAACCGGGACGGTTAAGGGCATTGGGTAGGGGTTGCACTTTAACCAAGCTAGCTTTGGCCCAGTCCAAAGATAAACAAGTGTCTCGGTGTCGAGAGGAAATAGCAGAAATGAAGGGAATGATACAGACTCTAATGGACCAGAAGGTAAATTTTTGGAAATTAATTTATATTCGTAAAATATTAATTTATATTAGTGCTTCGCTGCAGGGTAAAGAAAGTTCGAGAAGGAACTCACCTGATTCGGTAAAAATAATATTTATATTACTCAATAAATGAAATTTATATTTTAATTTTTTAATCCAGTAATTGATTTAATTTTCGGTTGATTTATTGTAGAGCGACGACGAAGTATGTTTGCTGTTGAATTGGGATGGAACCTCTGGAGTTGTTGCCCATGGGAGGCTGTTGTCCATGGACCCAGATGACGTTGTCAATGGCATTCGTCTTGGACCAAATGCTGGGAGCGTTGTTATAGATTCAGTGGATAAAGCAAATACTTATTTATGGAGGCCTACACCTGAAATGGCAGTCTTAGCAGACGCTAAGAATAAGGTAGTTGCTTGGCCATCTGTTTGCATCAAGGTCCCACTGGGAACATGGTTGAACTGTAGTGTAGCCAGTACAGTAATTTTTTTCACGTTAAGTATATTAATGTAATATGCTGCGAGCTTATTGATGTCTAAATTGCAGCAAGCACACCCCCCATCTGAATAAAAATTTAACACATATTCGTTGTTTTTGTATAGCATACTAAAGTCTTGAATTTCACTTCTCATTTTTAGAGTACCAGCATCATCGAAGACACTTGCAAGATTTACGGTTGGACTGAGGGTGAAGGTGTAGTTGTCGAAGGAAGAATCCACGCCACTGATCCAAAATATACTATTAATGGTATTCCACTCGGTCCGTATGCTGTTGTGATTTGGGTGGACAAAGTAGTAAATAAAGATGCTTATTTGTGGCGACCCACATTTGATATGTCGTGCATTGGAGATGCAGTTGGTAGGAAAGTAGCATGGCCAAGGTCAAAAGTAGAAGCTGATCAAGAAAAACTAGATGAGAGTCATGATGATACTGAAAATGTTGTGAATTCTCCCATGAAATCCGTACATATGGTCATCAATAAATCGCAAAATGTAAGTATTAATTTTCAAATTTGAAGAAGTTAACTGTGTATGAAAGTTTATTTAATGTGCATGTATACATTGTGCATAATAATCTCTTTTCTTTCAGCCGATTGCAACCATGCAAAAGGATGCCAAATGCCAGTTGATCGATTTGGGTGGAGCAGACGTAGTGGCTGAAGGAAGTATTGCATCAACTGATCCGATAACGGTGGTCCATTGTCGTCCATTGGGACGTAATGCTGTAAAAGTTTGGATTGAACTAGTGATAGTCCCAAATGCAGAGATATGAAGACTAACATCGGGTCTTACGTGCATGGATGATTGCTTTGGCGTTCCCATAACTTGGCCAATGGAAAAAATCATTATTAAGTCAAAATGAAAGGTATATAATTTTTTTTTATATACACATTAGGAATGCTAGCAGCTAAAGTGCAGGTAGATTTTTGGTAAAATTATAAAAGTACATAAGTAGGGGCGTTATATTCGAATTGTGATTGAATGATTGTGATTGGTGGTTCAGGTTCAGGGGAGGGAAAATAATTGATGGTGAGGAGTTATGTATGGATTGTGGTGGAATGTTAGTGATGCAGTTTTAAGTTCATGTTTTGTTTTCTCACTCTTTTATTCTGTTCTTTGTTGACAGGTAGTTTAGGTTTTGAAGACATCAGCAATGACAGGTAGTTCAGGTTTTTATGGTGGTTCAGGTTTTGCTCGGTACTTTGGTTATTTCATACGTTTATTTCAGATGTATATGTACAGTTATGACACTTATGGTAGTTTGGTTATAACACTTATGGTAGTTTGGTTGTGTATGTGTACGGGTAGCTTTTTGTCGACACCTATGTATGTGGATGTATGAATGTCTATGATCTTCAATGCGTATACGTATTTTGTAGTTGTTTAATATATTGTTTTCAAAAGTGTATGTGCTTGCGTGTTCTGTTATTATATAATTGCATGCTAGATCAGGGATAAATCTGGAGTAGCAGGTGGAGGGAAACAAACGCTACTGGATATTATTTATTTTGGTAGCGTTAAAATGTCGCTACAAAAGAGTGATTAAAAACTCAAGTACATTTATGCTGGCATTTATTAAGCGCTACAAAAAATGTATATAACGCCATGAAAAGGTAACGTGGAGGAGAAAACCCTTTCGGTGGCGTTAAACAGGTGCTACAAAAAATTTAGATAACGCCATTAAAAAGTATCATGGAGGAGAAAACCTTTTCGGTGGCGGTAAATAGGCGCTACAAAAAAGGAATTCTATGGCGTTATAAAAACGCTATCAAAAAACAAATTTGGTGGCGTTTAAAAAAGTGCAACTAATACTCGAGGATTTTTAGTGGCATGTTTTATCGTAACGATTATCGGAACGCCACTAAAAATATGTAGTGGCGGTTTTTGGACGCTACAAAAAATCAATTTTCTTGTAGTGAACAAATGGCAACATTGCACTCTCCTGTGATAACCATTTTCCAATTCCACAGGCAATTCTATGTATCCGACAGATTCGATCGCATCACCATTAATTCCATGAATGCAGGCTTTAGACGGTTTCAAGTCCCTGGCTTCCTCCTTATTTGATCATAAACTTTTTTGAAAATTATACTTACAGAACTTCCATAGACAACCAAGATCCTCCTCACTAAAGCAGGGACGATCATGGCCGAAATGACCATCCGGTCGATCGTCGGTGCCTCCAACTTGTCTGCAACTCTATCTTTGAATACAATGTCGTTTGCCATTATATGTTGCTATTTTTTCTGATCCCCATCTTCTATACTCAAACAACACTCAAAATTCATATGCTTGATCGTGCTATAGCTCTGATCAGCTGGATGAGGTCCTCCGACTATTGTATTGATTAATAACCTTGCACCAGTCCGTGCGGGATCCTTGGACCTGTGTGGAGCTTGACCTCAGTTAGGGTCAGTTGTTCCCTACCCACAATCCTATATGGCTTTAAAAAACTGCTATAATTTTCTCTTTCGAATCAGTTTCTCAATAAAATCCTGGAGATGCCTGCACTCGTTTTTGTTGTGACCATAGCATTCGTGGAACCAACAATATTTTCCAGTTTTTTTTTTGTTTCTCCGTCGATTCTTTTCGAGATGGCTTCATATACTGCTTGATATTACATGTAGACAAGTAACATTCTCTAGAGATATATTCAGTGGTGTGTAGGTATCATACATTGAATTCCTAAGCTTTCCTTTCGCGAAATCCTTCTTTGATTCATGGTTCCTATCACCGCCTGATTTGGTTTATTTTGGACATTTTGTTGAACTTTTCCAAAACTCTCCCTTGACTGTTTCAGTGTAATGTTACTCTGCACTCCTTCTCCATTTCATCCTACAAAGTTCTTCCTAGATTATCCAGCTTTCTCTTTCCTCAAATACTGAGCTGCTTTTGCATAAAAACGTTCCAATGTTGCGGGTGGTTTGCCAGCTAATCAATCGCCAAAGTAAAACTCTGGGTCAATCCCCTTTGTTACCGCCATCCATATTAAATGGTCTTTCGGGTTACTGACTTCTGTGACGGCCGTATGAAATTTCTCCAAATAGCCTTTTAGTGATTCTCCCAGAGCCTGCATCACGTTGGATAGGAACATTACATCTTTGGGGCGAGTTGTGTGCATACAGAAATGCTCCATAAACTTTGTTACTAAATTATCAAATCCAAAGATCGACGGTGAGGGTAATCTCATAAACATATCATTACTATGCCAGAGAGAGTAATAGGAAAACATCTGCATTTCGTTGCATCATCAGCTCATGTGGAATCCATTAGCCATTCATATCTCATGATGTGTTGCCTGAGGTCGATTTTCCCACTTACATGCATCGACAGCATGCTGAACCTCTCTGGATACTCAGCATGTAAGACATTGTCTGTAACATCCCGCCTTTTTGCACGATTTAAACAGACACACGTGCCAATTCAAACCATACGTAAGGGCGGATTGTTATGGGATAAATAAGAAAACATAGAAAGAAACAGAATCTCACAGCGGAAGGATAAAATATAATAATCAAATATACAGTTCATAAATCTGTTTACAAAAACCTTTGATTTATTTATACAATACATATCAGAGTACACATACCATATAACAATGCAGCGGAACAATATGAGTGTAGTGAAACCATATTATCTATAGTAATAATAATAAAATCTTCGTCTTCTTCCTCCGGAAATAAAATCTTCAATCCTGAAACGCTCGGACTGACCCGAGCGAATTTGGAAAGACAAAAACACTCGAGTCAGAACTAAAAGATCTTATGTGAGTTACATTAACAGAAATAAATATGAGTGCAGTAACTCAAGAGATGCTCGGGATTTACATCTCCTAAGGATCCGTTAAACTATTTACTATGTAGTATATTGCGCTATTATAATAGTGTCTAATTGTAAAATAAACTTACTTTTAAATAGCGTTAAGGCTTTACATTTTCCACCTTAACACATTTATATATTCCCATAGTCTATACAATTACGCTAGGGTAGGTGACACGGCACAACTAGGCAATGCCAGGGTAGATATACCAATTACGCTTCCGGGCCGATGGAAACGCGCAGCGCGCAGCTGCCGCCCACCTCGAACAAACTCCCCACATCAAAGAAATCAAAAGTGAAGGTGGCCACCGAAAAATCCAAAGTCAGAGTATAGTATTGAAGGGAAGTGTCCGATCAGAGGTGCTACCTCATTAACCCGTCAATCGCTCATGTTTTAGCCACCTTATGCCAACTCACGGGAGTTGGGTCCATGTATTTACCTTACAGGAAACGCCGCCACCAACCTACTTCATTCTGAAATCTCCACCGCGTACACGGTTAGTCAAAGTGGTTTTCGGTATCGACAGAGAGTATGTCCATATCCGATCCCGGTCTCTTTGCCAACCAATCGTTATTATAACACCGCGGTCATTTAAAATAATTATACTTTAAAACCAGAATAAAATATCTATTTCAAAACTATATAAATATGATATCATTTCCTTTTAAAACCCGAATTAATACGATATCATTTTATTCCAATATATATACTTTCCAAAATCATAGGGTTTTCAAAGTAAATATTTAGAGGTCAAAACTCTTAAATATAAAATTTCAAATTATACTACCTTGAAAATCATAACTTTGAAACAAGTTTCCATCTCTTAAATGGTCAAATATTAGATTACTTTTATAAAACAAAATAGCTTCTTTACATTTCACAAATCAATTCCAAATATCGATTTAAACTTCCAAATACCATTTTAATTCTTATGTTTCAAAGCTTTAAATATTTCACCATTTCAAAAACAACTCATTTGACAAACCCATATATATCAAATTCAATTACTTATTATTTAGACTTGAAATGTTTACTTAATGAATTCAATATAATCTAAGTAAAACCTTTATCTTCACATAACTGGATATTCTTTCAATTTATTATATATTCATTTAAATCAACCTGATATTCATTTAAATCACTCTACACAAAATCAAGTTGTAAATCATATCCTTTAAAAATTCTAACTTTTTATTAGATTCCAATTTAACTTAATATTCATCTTCAACCTTATTCTCTTTTAAGTCATTAAAACTCTAGAATTTAAATTTCAAATAAATGCTTGATCTCAAAAAATCAAACTTTATTTTATACTTCAAATCCATTTTATACAAAGTTTAAAACCCGGAATTTACTACATATAAATAACCTTTATTAATAACCAAATCAAAACCCATAAACCATATATATAGCTTTACAAACCATAGAAAACATTTCAAAAATAATTTTATATATATACCGCGGTGCCTGTATAAAATTTTCTACCCTATGGTCAAGTGATACAGAGGTTTATCATTCCAATCCACAATTTAAAATAAAATGCGGTTGTATATCATTTCAAACCGCAATCCCGAAATGACATGGAAATGCATGATGACTTGCAGTTTATACAATATAAATATAGCATCCATTCATTCAAATATCAATCATCAACCAATTTTCATTCAATCATCATCAATTTAAACAAACATCAATGTATATAGCATATAAAATATAACAGGTAATAAATGACAGTTATTAACTAACAATTTATATTCAAAAATAAATTAATAACTGTTAAATTGGAAGTTCATATGCAATAAAATAAATTTAATAACTGTTGATTTATATGAAATAAATAAAATTAATTAACAGATAAATTAAATAAATGCGATTTAACAGAGATGATGCATAAAGCATGCCAAACAGTCATAAATAAATTTCTACTCATATCTAAAATCAATTTAACAAACATAAGAAATTCTAGAAGTTGTGAGTGGGTTAAAACACTCACCTTTTGAATTTAAATCGAATTTAAATTCAATTTAAACTCAAAAATTCGACGGTCTCCGAATTGGTCCAAACCAGCGTCAACAGATCTGGAATTTAATTACGATCCTAACAAAAAAATCTCGCGTGAATCGGACTACGTATGAGAAAGTTATTCGAAAATTTCGATTGAAACAAAAATTAAATAAAACAAAATAAACAAATATACCCCATCACCATGCCACGTCACAGGCCACGTCCTTCTTCTCAAATTCGAGCACACTACAGCACCAATAAAAAAAACGGACAGTACCAACAGATTACGCTCTTCGAGAATTATGACATATGATTTTTCTGTAATTTTTAGAGGAGTTTGAAATATATATTTTTTATTTTGGACTGTAATTGGATCTAGAAATTTTGCAGCCATTGGAAGAGAAGAAGTTGAAGAAAAGAACACACACAGAGAAATGAAGATAGATGGAGGCTAGGGTTTACACAGCCTATAAATAGACAAAGTGAAATAGGATAGGTGGGCACGAATCATAAACGCGCAAAACGGTTGTTGGCCCACCAGAATATTTTATATTAATTGGATACGTTACGGATTAATAAATAAATTAATTTCTTCCTCAGACATTTACATTGAATTTTAAACGTATTTACAAATGTAAATTTAGATGCTTCATTTATAAGTTTCAATATAAATTCACAATTTCATTAAATTCCAAATTCATAGATAAGTTTCCATTTTCAACTAAATTTCTAAATTACCGTAATAATTATCTTAGATTTTTATTCATTTTCAATAGATTTAACTATTGTAAATTGACTAAGTTTTCATACTATAAAAATCCACATTTCTATGTATATATACATTTGAATTCCCTACTAAAATATTTTATTTATATTTCGCAATTACTTCCAATCCATTTTTTTTGGCATCGCACTGTTACTTAAATAAATAGCCTATACCAACACTAATTATCATTAATTTGAAAACGGGTTACCAAATTTTGGATTTTATTAATAATTATTATTTATTACTTCATTGTTTATTCAAATTTAGACAATTTAAGATGTTTCTTAAATGCTGAGTACATTATTAACTTCAGCGTAAAACTTCAATTTTATTTTATCTACAAATTATAAATTAACTTTGCAGAAATCCTTTAGTTGACCTTTCATTTAATTATCCTATCTATTGGTATCCCATAGATAGGAATTCCTAAAACATCTCTGAATTCCAACTTTAATTTCAATCACATAAAATGTTCTATTCAGTTTCCAATAAATTCAATAAATTCAAATTATCATGTTCTAAATCCAAATGAATCCATAAAATCTATTTGCCCTGAGTTAGTTACTGCATTTATCAAGTTCCAATTTCGCAATCACCTTAAATACATAAATTGGTATTGCATTAACATTTAAATTTATTAGCTTATGTCAACACTATTAACATTAATTGCAATGTATTACCAATTTTAGTCACTACCCTAACTACTAACTCATATTAACCTATATTATTCCCAAGAATTTCATTGGTTTTTCTTATATTAAATTTATCAACCATATTAATTAAGGTTTTTTTTAAAAACAATTAATAAAATTCCCTTTAATATATACAACTTAGCAATCTATTAAGCATGTTATTATATTTCACGTAAATGTACATTTAATTACATTTATTACAATGTTATCCAAATAAATTGAATGATCTAAGTATATAACTCCTAATATCCACCCATCTTGCCTTAATCCCAAATAACATACAAATTAAACTACCCTTAATTTCAATTAACCCTATCATTACCTTTTATATTCCAAACAAATAAATTAATAATAGGTTAATTGAATCAGGTTTACAATCCAACTTTAATTATTTGCAAATTTTGTCAGTTTGGACCACTTGGTAAATTCAGAATCCTTTAACAACTTCCTACATTAATTTATTTTTGAATAATCCCAAAATTTTCAATATTAAAGTACAAATCCAATTTATCAAAAATTAAAACTTAAATTTCAAGGAATTTATTTATTTAGGTTTAGATCCCGTTATTCACTAAAATTGGTTGGTATTTATTTCATTCGCCTCTTTAATTGTACGTAAATTTCTCATAAATACACCTAAAATTTCATTTAATTCCAACTGCTTCCTAATTTCCATTTCTACGTCTTAACACACTCTATATTAAACTTCTAGACATTGTATTACTTATCATATTGATGTAACCTTTATTTAGTGTATTAACATTTATTTCAATTCAAATTCTATCAACCAATTAAACATGTAACCTATTACTATTGCTTATAAATCAAAATATTGCACCCATTGTCATCTTCTGAATGGAATTAGTCTTTATTTCAAAACTTATCTAAATTTACATTGAGACCATATTTAATCCTCTTTGATAATATTAATCTCAATTTATTAAATGGAATCAATATATCTTACATAACATGTTTTACGCATAAATTTTTAATTAATATTATTTCAACTTATTCCCCATATTCTCAATAATTACCTAACATAAATCTACGCTTATTTTATTCTACATTCACACTTCCGTTACTCTCAAATCAATAAGTAACGTTCATATAAATAAGTGTTATGTCAGTTTCCTATTTATTGCGATATTTTTATTTATTTATTACTGCATAACTTTACTTATTTTCTTCCCATCACTTTAAAATTAATCGTTAAAGTAATGCTTATCAATACGCATCAAATTATTTACCAAATTAAAAGGTTTTGATTTTTTTAACAAATTAATTGACAGATTAATTATGTAATGTATACGAATTGTTATTATACCCATAAATTTTCACTTAACTAATTAAATGCCTTACCTATATTCTCTATCTTCCCATTATATTCAGGTACAATACTTACACCAATTTTTATTGAAAAATTTATTCATATTACAAACAAAGGCTCAAATTACCATTGTTAAATTAGCGTTCAATATATATTTATCACCTTTTATTATTTCTACTAAATTTTTATTACAAAATTCTATTAAATAAATTAAATCGTCGAATTTTACGGGTCGTTACACTCTCCCCCACTCAAAACTTTTCGTTCCCGAAAAGGAAAAAGAAGGGAAAAGAAAGATTTAGAATCTACATATCTTATTCAAAACATTACCTTATAAACTATTAAATTTACAATATCTGTTACTTTTCTTAAAATATACAAATTTACTACATTATCTTTTTATACTTAAATTTATTAGAGTTTGGAGAACATTTCAAAATATTTCTAAGTCCAAAATTTAAATATCTAAGTAGTTCCAATCACTAATCATCTAAATTAATGCAATAACCATCAATTTCCTCGAACAATATACATACAATTACAAAACAACCATACGATCACACAATCAAATAGTTGTTTGGGTTCAAACTTGAAATTGTATGGAATGAAAAATAACTATCAAGTGCATCATTTACTCAACAGTCTTAGATGGAACAAAATAGATTATTTATTCATCCAACAACTTCAAATTTCCTTATCCAACCAACCATAAATCAAACAATAACAATTCAAACCAGCAACTAACTTATTATAAATTTCATGCTTTAGTTGTTTGATTTTCCTTTTTGTTTATATAGTGATTTTTTTCTCATTCACATTTACTTATCAAAGGTTTGCTCATTCATTTTTACTTATTACTTGCAATTATTCAATTCCATTAACTCGGGTCATGTTGGTTCCTTATATTTTGTTATAATTATTCATTCATTTATAATAGCATGTCCTTATTTATTTACTTTAATTCCTTAAGTTTTATAATCATCTATCTATCATGCTTACCTTTATTTATATTTACTTGGTAAAATTTCAATTATATCTTAAGTTATTGAATACAGCAAATTCATTGAATGCTTCATTACCTACTATTACTCGTACAAATTTCTACTACATTTCTTATTAAACAATTCAACTTTTTATATTTGGTAAGTTATATATGTTAAAGAAAATACAAATGAACTTATACAAGTTTTATCTCATCTTTTAATTAAATTTAATGTTCAACGATATTACTCTTTATCTCATATGTTACAAATTTCAAATTTCCCTTTATAACTTTGCATTAAATCTCTTACCTAAATTAGAGGCTTCAATTTATTAATCACTTACCTTTTATTTCACTACAATAATTTAAACAATTAATTAATGGAAATTTAAGAATTAAATACCGAGTTAAATTTCAAATTATTCTGAAATATTAGGTAAATATATTCTTCTAACTTATATACCTCTAATTTTATTTAAAACAATTAAAAATTTATATCTTTTTCGAAAATGAATCTGCAGTAGAACTACTACAGTGGCCTTTCCCCTTCGAAACTCGAAAATGGAAGTCGATGATACGGCCGCCATCACCGAAATTATTTTCCAGCGACAGAGAGGAAAGTACAAAACTTATTTTCTCAAAAATCTTCTTTAAAACGATTCTTTCGAATTATGTTAAATATTTATATCAGAAAATACTTGTAAACAAAATTATTAATATATTTCAAAATCATTCAAAAGAAAAACCCCGGACTTAAGTTCTAAATTTCCAAATTTCATTTATCTTATTTTTCAATCTTATTTCTATTATTATTTACACTTTATTGCCTAACAATCAATCTATTGCAGCCAAATATAAATATCAATTGAATTTTTTTATTTTATATATAAAAATATAATAGGCAAAATTTTTTCATTCACCTATATTAAAAACAAATATTATGTCGGTCTGTCCTATTAAGTGTTTAGAAATCCCTATTGATGTCATAACGTCCCATGCACCAACCAGAATTTATAAATACAAAACGGAACAAATTAACACAATATTAAAACCTTTTTATAACACTAACAAATATGCTCTCTCATATATACACTCAGTGACTCCCATAGGGTATTACTACCCTATTAAAAAAGAGTCAAACCCCACAAAGCCAAGATTTATCGCTAAACCAAAGCTCTGATACCAACTGTAACATCCCGCCTTTTTGCACGATTTAAATAGGCACACGTGCCAATTCAAACCATACGTAAGGGCGGATTGTTATGGGATAAATAAGAAAACAGAGAAAGAAACAGAATCTCACAACGGAAGGATAAAATATAATAATCAAATATACAATTCATAAATCTATTTGCAAAAACCTTTGATCTATTTATACAATACATATCAGAGTACACATACCATATAACAATGCAGCGGAACAATATGAGTGTAGTGAAACCATATTATCTATAGTAATAATAATAAAATCTTCGTCTTCTTCCTCCGGAAATAAAATCTTCAATCCTGAAACGCTCGGACTGACCCGAGCGAATTTGGAAAGACAAAAACACTCGAGTCAGAACTAAAAGATCTTATGTGAGTTACATTAACAGAAATAAATATGAGTGCAGTAACTCAAGAGACGCTCGGGATTTACATCTCCTAAGGATCCGTTAAACTATTTACTATGTAGTATATTGCGCTATTATAATAGTGTCTAATTGTAAAATAAACTTACTTTTAAATAGCGTTAAGGCTTTACATTTTCCACCTTAACACATTTATATATTCCCATAGTCTATACAGTACCGTAATCTCCCCCGTACTGGGCGTCGTCAGAGGGCACTCCATAGGTATGGTACAAAACAAAATCGTATAAGGCGCGCTAGGGTAGGTGACACGGCACAACTAGGCAATGCCAGGGTAGATATACCAATTACGCTTCCGGGCCGATGGGAACGCGCAGCGTGCAGCTGCCGCCCACCTCGAACAAACTCCGCACATCAAAGAAATCAAAAGTGAAGGTGGCCACCGAAAAATCCAAAGTCAGAGTATAGTATCGAAGGGAAGTGTCCGATCAGAGGTGTTACCTCATTAACCCGTCAATCGCTCCTGTTTTAGCCACCTTATGCCAACTCACGGGAGTTGGGTCCACGTATTTACCTTACAGGAAACGCCGCCACCAACCTACTTCATTCTGGAATCTCCACCGCGTACACGGTTAGTCAAAGTGGTTTTCGGTATCGACAGAGAGTATGTCCTTATCCGATCCCGGTCACTTTGCCAACCAATCGTTATTATAACACCGCGGTCATTTAAAATAATTATACTTTAAAACCAGAATAAAATATCCATTTCAAAACCATATAAATATGATATCATTTTCTTTTAAAACCCGAATTAATACGATATCATTTTATTCTAATATATATACTTTCCAAAATCATAGGGTTTTCAAAGTAAATATTTAGAGGTCAAAACTCTTAAATATAAAATTTCAAATTATACTACCTTGAAAATCATAACTTTGAAACAAGTTTCCATCTCTTAAATGGTCAAATATTAGATTACTTTTATAAAACAAAATAGCTTCTTTACATTTCACAAATCAATTCCAAATATCGATTTAAACTTCCAAATACCATTTTAATTCTTATGTTTCAAAGCTTTAATATTTCACCATTTCAAAAACAACTCATTTGACAAACCCATATATATCAAATTCAATTACTTATTATTTAGACTTGAAATGTTTACTTAATGAATTCAATATAATCTAAGTAAAACCTTTATCTTCACATAACTGGATATTCTTTCAATTTATTATATATTCATTTAAATCAACCTGATATTCATTTAAATCACTCTACACAAAATCAAGTTGTAAATCATATCCTTTAAAAATTCTAACTTTTTATTAGATTCCAATTTAACTTAATATTCATCTTCAACCTTATTCTCTTTTAAGTCATTAAAACTCTAGAATTTAAATTTCAAATAAATGCTTGATCTCAAAAAATCAAACTTTATTTTATACTTCAAATCCATTTTATACAAAGTTTAAAACCCGGAATTTACTACATATAAATAACCTTTATTAATAACCAAATCAAAACCCATAAACCATATATATAGCTTTACAAACCATAGAAAACATTTCAAAAATAATTTTATATATATACCGCGGTGCCTGTATAAAATTTTCTACCCTATGGTTAAGTGATACAGAGGTTTATCATTCCAATCCACAATTTAAAATAAAATGCGGTTGTATATCATTTCAAACCGCAATCCAGAAATGACATGGAAATGCATGATGACTTGCAGTTTATACAATATAAATATAGCATCCATTCATTCAAATATCAATCATCAACCAATTTTCATTCAATCGTCATCAATTTAAACAAACATCAATGTATATAGCATATAAAATATAACAGGTAATAAATGACTGTTATTAACTAACAATTTATATTCAAAAATAAATTAATAACTGTTAAATTGGAAGTTCATATGCAATAAAATAAATTTAATAACTGTTGATTTATATGCAATAAATAAAATTAATTAACAGATAAATTAAATAAATGCGATTGAACAGAGATATGGATAAAGCATGCCAAACAGTCATAAACAAATTTCTACTCATATCTAAAATCAATTTAACAAACATTAGAAATTCTAGAAGTTGTGAGTGGGTTAAAACACTCACCTTTTGAATTTAAATCGAATTTAAATTCAATTTAAACTCAAAAATTCGACGGTCTCCGAATTGGTCCAAACCAGCGTCAACAGATCTGGAATTTAATTACGATCCTAACAAAAAAATCTCGCGTGAATCGGACTACGTATGAGAAAGTTATTCGAAAATTTCGATTGAAACAAAAATTAAATAAAACAAAATAAACAAATATACCCCATCACCATGCCACGTCACAGGCCACGTCCTTCTTCTCAAATTCGAGCACACTACAGCACCAATAAAAAAACGGACAGTACCAACAGATTACGCTCTTCGAGAATTATGACATATGATTTTTCTGGAATTTTTAGAGGAGTTTGAAATTTTTTTTTTTTATTTTGGACTGTAATTGGATCTAGAAATTTTGCAGCCATTGGAAGAGAAGAAGTTGAAGAAGAGAACACACAGAGAGAAATGAAGATAGATGGAGGCTGGGGTTTACGCAGCCTATAAATAGACAAAGTGAAATAGGATAGGTGGGCACGAATCATAAACGCGCAAAACGGTTGTTGGCCCACCAGAATATTTTATATTAATTGGATACGTTACGGATTCATAAATAAATTAATTTCTTCCTCAGACATTTACATTGAATTTTAAACGTATTTACAAATGTAAATTTAGATGCTTCATTTATAAGTTTCAATATAAATTCACAATTTCATTAAATTCCAAATTCATAGATAAGTTTCCATTTTCAACTAAATTTCTAAATTAACATAATAATTATCTTAGATTTTTATTCATTCTCAATAGATTTAACTATTGTAAATTGACTAAGTTTTCATACTATAAAAATCCACATTTCTATGTATATATACATTTGAATTCCCTACTAAAATATTTTATTTATATTTCGCAATTACTTCCAATCCATTTTTTTTTTTGGCATCGCACTGTTACTTAAATAAATAGCCTATACCAACACTAATTATCATTAATTTGAAACCGGGTTACCAAATTTTGGATTTTATTAATAATTATTATTTATTACTTCATTGTTTATTCAAATTTAGACAATTTAAGATGTTTCTTAAATGCTGAGTACATTATTAACTTCAGCGTAAAACTTCAATTTTATTTTATCTACAAATTATAAATTAACTTTGCAGAAATCCTTTAGTTGACCTTTCATTTAATTATCCTATCTATTGGTATCCCATAGATAGGAATTCCTAAAACATCTCTGAATTCCAACTTTAATTTCAATCACATAAAATGTTCTATTCAGTTTCCAATAAATTCAATAAATTCAAATTATCATGTTCTAAATCCAAATGAATCCATAAAATCTATTTGCCCTGAGTTAGTTACTGCAATTATCAAATTCCAATTTCGCAATCACCTTAAATACATAAATTGGTATTGCATTAACATTTAAATTTATTAGCTTATGTCAACACTATTAACATTAATTGCAATGTATTACCAATTTTAGTCACTAGCCTAACTACTAACTCATATTAACCTACATTATTCCCAAGAATTTCATTGGTTTTTCTTATATTAAATTTATCAACCATATTAATTAAGGTTTTTTTTAAAAACAATTAATAAAATTCCCTTTAATATATACAACTTAGCAATCTATTAAGCATGGTATTATATTTCACGTAAATCTACATTTAATTACATTTATTACAATGTTATCCAAATAAATTGAATGATCTAAGTATATAACTCCTAATATCCACCCATCTTGCCTTAATCCCAAATAACATACAAATTAAACTACCATTAATTTCAATTAACCCTATCATTACCTTTTATATTCCAAACAAATAAATTAATAATAGGTTAATTGAATCAGATTTACAATCCAACTTTAATTATTTGCAAATTTTGTCAGTTTGGACCACTTGGTAAATTCAGAATCCTTTAACAACTTCCTACATTAATTTATTTTTGAATAATCCCAAAATTTTCAATATTAAAGTACAAATCCAATTTATCAAAAATTAAAACTTAAATTTCAAGGAATTTATTTATTTAGGTTTAGATCCCGATATTCACTAAAATTGGTTGGTATTTATTTCATTCGCCTCTTTAATTGTACGTAAATTTCTCATAAATACACCTAAAATTTCATTTAATTCCAACTGCTTCCTAATTTCTATTTCTACATCTTAACACACTCTATATTAAACTTCTAGACATTGTATTACTTATCATATTGATGTAACCTTTATTTAGTGTATTAACATTTATTTCAATTCAAATTCTATCAACCAATTAAACATGTAACCTATTACTATTGCTTACAAATCAAAATTTTGCACCCATTGTCATCTTCTGAATGGAATTAGTCTTTATTTCAAAACTTATCTAAATTTACATTGAGACCATATTTAATCCTCTTCGATAATATTAATCCTCAATTTATTAAATGGAATCAATATATCTTACATAACATGTTTTACGCATAAATTTTTAATTAATATTATTTCAACTTAATCCCCATATTCTCAATAATTACCTAACATAAATCTATGCTTATTTTATTCTACGTTCACACTTCCGTTACTCTCAAATCAATAAGTAACGTTCATATAAATAAGTGTTATGTCAGTTTCCTATTTATTGCGATATTTTTATTTATTTATTACTGCATAACTTTACTTATTTTCTTCCCATCACTTTAAAATTAATCGTTAAAGTAACGCTTATCAATACGCATCAAATTATTTACCGAATTAAAAGGTTTTGATTTTTTTAACAAATTAATTGACAGATTAATTAGGTAATGTATACGAATTGTTATTATACCCATAAATTTTCACTTAACTAATTAAATGCCTTACCTATATTCTCTATCTTCCCATTATATTCAGGTACAATACTTACACCAATTTTTATTGAAAAATTTATTCATATTACAAACTAAGGCTTAAATTACCATTGTTAAATTAGTGTTCAATATATATTTATCACCTTTTATTATTTCTACTAAATTTTTATTACAAAATTCTATTAAATAAATTAAATCGTCGAATTTTACGGGTCGTTACATTGTCAATGAACGGGGTATGGCTTCTTGAGATCCTCCAATCATCATTGGTCAAGCCTTAGCTCCGCCTCACTGGCTACCTAACCATAGCCAACAAGTCCGGCGTTTGGATAGTTGGAGCCAAGCAATAGTCGTTCTCCTCCTCATGTGAATGGTTTGGTCTATGTTTTCGGGCCATTCCATGCCTTCTTAGCTCAACATCCTATCGATGTATATGACGTACGTTCACTTCATCGTTATTACGAAAAGGTAATTGGTCTGCATCCACCTGAACTCCAGCATCCAAATCAACTGCAGCAGCTCCAGCTTGTGCTCCAACATGAAGAGGCAAGCTTCCTCCTTTGGAGGAGGGATCGACCCCAATCTCTATAGAGGGATCGGAACAAATCGGTCTCAGCAAGTTAGGTTGGTTTGTCTATTGATGTCTGAAAGCTTTTGCGTGATATTCGTCAATTCTGCAACGCCTACATCTGTGATAATCATCTGATGAACTAGAACTCTTCGACATAGAATAAGGGGTTGGCTCCCTCCTAGCTTTCCCGCATTATTGATCTCTGAGTTGATTCATTAGATTGATATTGGCTTGAATCTGCTGGTTCAACCGTCGACGACTATCCACTAGCTCTCTCATCATATTTTGGAAATTAGCTCTTGTGATGGAATCAACTAGATTCTGGACATCAACTGGATTGGCAACATTTACATCTACTAGTAGATTTCTCGGGCGACCTTGCTGGATGCTAGTATTCGCGTTTCCTTCTGCATTTTGAGAAGTAGATCGGGTGTTCCTAACCATTAATGATAGTTTTTCTTAGGATTCTATAAATCTGAATAGAACGAATAAGCTTCTTGAAGACAATTATGAATCTCTTCGGGGGATTTATGCAATCCAGTAGCAGCAAAGGGATCCAAATACAGCTGAGAATCTCTTCCTTCAATGAAAGCACCAAAATGTTTGCGCTAAAAATTGACATAAACACCCAATAGAGATTTTCCAGAGACATAATTGAAGAATATAAAATGAAAACAGAGGGAACAAGCAATTAGGTGACTTAAAATCAAAGCAATAATAAGGACTCAATGATTTATAGTGGTTTGGCGTTGTTTGTCTACGTCCACTTTGAATATATGGTTTTATTAATCACTTTGTAAACTAAGTATAATATGGATAAGGTGAAAATCCTTAGTTACAATAGAGTATAAAGCATTAAGCAGTGCAAAAGTCCTGAAAACGAACAATCAAGCTTGTATTTATAGAGGAAAATGGTGAAATATCTCTCTAAAAATTCAGTAGAAGGATCTCCAAAATCATATGGACCCATAAGAGGAATCACATGGCCCAAATCCCAAGGAATAGAGATTGATGACGACCCCTATTTTGGAGGAATTTGGGAGCGCGATCCTTATGGAAGCTTTTCCATGTTGTAATATGCTTAGCCTCCAAGTTTCATGCCAATTGGATTAGTAGAACTTTAGTTATTTCTCGATCTTTGCTTCAATGTGAGTTGGTACCTGATTCTAGCCGATCCCATTGAGGAAAGAGGGTTAATCCCTCTTGCTTTGTCCTTTTGAGGTGCACTTGTTTGGCTGAAATAGGCTGATCCCTATGATTGGGAATGATTATAGCCGATCCCCATTACATATTAAACTATTTCCATACTATGAACATTTTGCATTGCATATCTCTCAATTTCGTTTGATCACAACTTCATATTATCATTTGTACTTGATCTTTGACTTTCACAATCATCGCTCTGGACTTACTGGTCTTGAAGATAATCAAATCTAACTTGTCCAATTAGTTCGGATATAGCCAGGTTAAAATGCTAGAAAATAGCGACACTTTCTCATATTTATATTTTGGGCTTATTATTGTTTATTCTGTTGTATGACACTGTGAAGCCTTGACGGTTTTGACTTTCTAATATTAGACATCGTTTATCAGTTGAGTTTTTTTATCACTTGTATAAAATCTATTACTATTTTTTATAACTGTATGAGCTTGTGTACTCTGATTCTATGGTTCATGTAGTTATTAGTGCCTTGCCTATTTAATATCTGTGATGATTATTACATTCTAACTGATGTGATGTGAGATATACGAAATGTTATGTGATGTTTTCTTTCTCTTCTCTTCTATTCTCATCTCTTTTTTTCTATTCCTCTTCTTTACTTCTATTTTTTCCCTTGATAATCGTCCTACATTGGCGGATGCTCCAGTAGCGAACTGTTTAGTTATATGAGCATCGGAGGCATAGGGCAGTCATCACAAAACCCTAAGGCGGAAGATATAGTTCTTTTGACTTCACTGGTGGGTGTTAGGATACTCGTCCGTCTTGGAATTCTGACCTTTAAGTTTGCTCAACAAGTCATAGCCCTACAGACGATGGATAACTCCTTATTGGTTGTACCGTATACAACTCCTAACCCTTAGTACCTTGTCCTAATTTCACTTTGCCCTTGAGTTTGCTCAACAAATCAAATCGAAATTATATGCTCGTAACTACCATATCGCGACGTCCTATGTATAGTTTATGTACCTATAGTTTGCTCAACAAATACATATAGTTAGGTTACCCGATCTATTCAATATATTAATAATTCTACACATAACATCCCAAGCTTGAGTTTGTTCAACAACTAAGGAGTTTGGAAGTAATTTATTAACATATATGTACATATGGTAGAGGAAAAAGCTATATTGAAGATTCATAATCTTCAGTATATTATATTGAGTGATATCGACTTAGGAATAATGTATTTCTTTAGAAAAATCTTGTGATTCAAGTATCAGACACATCAAAATTCACAGTATACGTACATTTACATATGCATTTATTACTTAATTCTATTTAGGGTTTTTTTAATGCTCCACTTCAATTTATACATTCATATTATATAAGTTTTATTATTATATTACTTTCATATTTCATGTTACTTATATAATAGTCTTATGTATATTATTATATTAACTAAATCTTATTTAATTTATTTTAATTAGTTAACATTTTAATAAATTTTATATTAATTTAATATAACCTTTATATTGAATATTTATATTATTATTTTATAGTGTACCACATATATCACATATGTGTATACTATTTAATTAATTAACCTTTAAATTAATTTATTTAATTAAACAATTTTAGTTAAAATAAATTAGTTTCAAAAATCATTTTATATACATACATGCATACTTATGGTATCATTGACATTTTCAAATATCATAACAAATTTTCATTCAGGGAGCAAACTTTCATCAATGGGGACTAGGGCTTTCTATTCCACTGCCACCCACGTTTTCCTTTCTCCTAACTTCATCTCTTCCCTCCGCTCCTCAATGCTAATATCTCCCCCAAGCCCTAGCTTTACTCATTGTTGTTCGCTTTGCTCCTTTAACCCATCAATTGATCCCTTTTGAGACAATTCTTTCCCCTTATAGATCCTACATCTTTCCCATGTCATTTTATCAGTTCCGGCATTACTACATCTTTGCCTCCCCTGTGCCACTTCCAGTATCATTGGAATCTCTTATTGAGTTTCAGACTTAGCATTTGAAGTGGAAATTCGAACTTCAGCGCCTCCTCTATTTCCGACGTGGTGGCATAGGTATTCTAGATGGATTCTCTTTAGGATGTAATGTGTGGGTTGTGGATATGGCAGGTTGCTCTTTCATTTCTAGCACCTTATAGTTTAGCCAGTAGGCTGCATCACGCCTCGCCGATTTCCCACAACCTCATTTCTTGGACATGACAATTGCTCTGTAACGGGGGTTAGTTTTTTTGGTCATTGGTTGTCGTGCTAGACGATCGGGCGTGATGAAACCTATTTGTGCTTGCTTTGGTGCTATTTTATCTTGTGGATCCTAGGCTTTTGGAAGTTTTATTCACTGGAATTCTCTTTTATGCTACTTTTACAGCTTCACGCTACAGTTCAATTCACCTTCACGCTACAGTTCAATTCACCTTCACGCTACTGTCTTTCTAGGCGGTTATTGTTCTGTTTTGGCTGTGTTATTGTTGATTTTGTGGCATGCATTTTCTTTATGTTTGTCTTTGCTGTCTGTATTTTAATGCCTCTTAGTTAGGCTGCAAGTCTTGTTTCCTTCCTTGCCTTATTATCATCTTCAAACTTTGGTACCAACGGCGATTGCTTGCAACGATGACTCTCATTTTTTGGTAGATTGTCTATCTTTTAGTAGGCTATTTGTGTTGATATTCGATTCAAGTTCTCCTTTAAATTTTCGCACTGATTTTCTTTACTGACATTAACTACACGGTTGAAATTTGTTTCTTCTTATGATTTTATCCTGGAATTTATTGTCATTTTTCCATGCATGCAAGTTTCTTTGGTTATTTGTTGATGTGCCCGCTTTGTAGTCTGCTTCACTTTAGTATATGTTATCAATGTTGCTCTGTTGCGCAGTGGTTAAGAAATCTGGTTTTTTTAAGAGTGCAAGCATATCTCTGGGTAATATTTACAGCCTGTGTTGTGTTGGAAATTACGTCGCGTTGCTATCTGATGGAAGTGCATCCGACAATGGTGGTTTTTTCTTTTGATAGATTTAAATGTTATGCGATGCTCCCTACATGGAGGTTATATGTGTTTGCAACCAAATTGATCAAAAGCACCCAAAAATAGATTTATGTAGAAGTAAATGAAGAAAGTAAAATTAAAACATAGGAATAAAATAAACTAACAAGCACATCAAAGCAATAATCAAGAACACAAGAATTTATAGTGGTTCAACATTGTATGCCTACTTTCGATTTAAAGATTATCTTTATTGATTCACTAATAGTTTGATTACAGCAGCAAACAGCAAGAAATTAGGAGAAAACTTGATTACAATAAAGGCTAATATAACTAGCAGCGTAAAGATCCTTAGAGTAACCCCCTAGGCTAGTATTTATAGGTGAAGGTGACCACCAATCTCTATGAAACATCGGCTATAGGACCTTCTTATCCATATGCGCCCACCATAGGGGTCGCTAGTCCTAAATCCCAATGAAGAGGGTTTGGTATCGATCCGTTCATTGGTCGATTTTTTGGCAGCGATTCCTATGGTGGCTTCTTCATGCTTAAATATGTTGGCTCTTTAAATATCAAGTCATCTAAACTAGTTGAGCGCGTGCTTTTTCATTAATCTTTGGCTCAACTTCCCTTGTATGCTATTTTCCACCGAACCCTTCAAGTAGCTATGTGCCAATCCCGCATAGTAGACTCCAGTATGCTGACCCCCTACTACCTATCAAACTCTGACGATCCCTCTTACATGCTATGCCGATCCATCTTGCCTTGACCATGCCGATCCATCTGCTTATCCAATCATGTCGATCCATATACTTCCATCTATGCTGATCTATACACTTCCATCTATGACGATCCCTTCTTTGGTTCGACAATGTCGATACCTAGTATAACCAACCATGCTGATCCCTGGGGTTCCACAAAGTTATGTCGATCCCTTGTTTGTCCAAATACCCATATTTCAAGCATTCTGCATCGTTTATCTACCAATTCCATTCATTTCTGACTTCATATAGCCATCTGTACTTTACTTCCAGGTCCTACAGCCATAGCCCTATGGTCATCGTTCTTGATAACAGTCGAATCTATCTTGTGCAATCAAAACAATATAGCTGGGTCAAGATACCAGATAACACTTGCCCCCCAAAGTACGACTTATGAATAACGTGACATTCTTTGAACTTGAACAAGTCTGAATTATTGGAAAGAAGTCCATCTAGCTTCCTGGTTATTTGCATTTCCTTTGATGAATCATTTTCCTAAGGCATTGAACTCTTTATTGATTGCCATGATGCTTGGTCGATTCCATTAACATAAATCCAGAGCTATACTTCATCAACATATATAAATTCGATTACGCGAGACTTATAAACTTTTATTATTTGGTCCAGCCTCAAACTTGAAGGTTTTAGGTTTGATTGCAATTCATGTTGATTTCAAAAAGTTGAACTTTTAAACCATTTTCGTGCATATTCATATATATGTTTCTTTTGTTGGCTCCGGACGTGTTCGAATGCTCACGGGTCATTGCCAATTTCTATAATATTTTGTATGCTTACTTTTATAACCAGGCCTTCATGATCATTCATCATTCATATTATTTTTTTATCTATAGGGATCGGCATTTATTATGTCGATCCATCTTTGCGGCTATGTAAATAGGGTTCGGCAAATTTCTTTGTCGACCCATTTTCCTTTATGACTCATTCAACATCCTTATTGCCGAGCCCTCTCCCATTCACACACGCACACACACAAGCCTTACTTTCTTCCTTCCTCACTTTTTCCATCTCACTTGCCTTTGCCCAGAATTTTCTTACCAAACCCAAGGTTCCCAACCTTAGACCTTAAGTCTAACCTATCAACTCGCTTTTCCCTCATCTTCAATTCAACAATCCTTGAACGTTCGTCTCTAACTTAACTCAAACCTTCACATTTTCATATAGATATGAATTTGTAATTCTCCTTCCAATTAAATGGTTAGATATCAACCTCTAGTTGTTGGTGCATTTATAAGGTAGCGAACGATCTTAGGGTGGTTAATGATTACCGGAACAAAGGTTTCATAGGTTGAATTATGCGTAGGAAGAAGGGATGAGGAGATAGAGCGAGAGTTTGGTGAGGGATTCTAAGGGAAGAAGAGTTAAGGGTAGAGAAATGAAGTGCTTGGCGGTGTTGGTAACTCTGGGTGAGGGATCGGTAGGATAGGCTTCGATGGAGAGATCGTAGTTGATTTTGGAGTTGAGAGGGAAGAAGGATAAAAAAGTGAGGGTTCAGCAAAGGGTCTTGATAGAGGAAAGGCTAGAAGTTGAGTGGCATAGGGATCAGTAGATTGTGATACGACAGTGATAGGGGTCGGTTGCTTTAGTTGTGGAGAGGGGTCGGTTGCTTTAGTTGTGGAGAGGGATCGGTGATGAATGTTTAGGAAAGGGATCAGCATTGGGTAGTGACATAGAGATCGACATTCCCTACTCTGGAATAGGGTTTGATATAAAGGCCTTTGATGGAGGGATCGGTGGTTGTGGTTAATTATAGGGACTTGCACATGAGCTCTTGGAAAGGAATCGGTATCTGAATCTTAGGGATCAGCATGCATCCTATAAATTAATTCCAACTTAACTTGTTTGAATAATCACCACTGGTTTGCCTTGTTGACCTTGAATATATGATGAAAATGGACAATTTAACATGCACACTTAAACAGTCGAACTTGAGATTGAACAATCAAATTTTCAGGACTTTCAATACGGACTAAGTGACAAATTTGTAAATGAACTTAAGTAACAGACTTCATACTTCAATATGCCGATAGTTGGTTATGAAGCTTTCACAATCGATCAATCCTTTTTGTCAGTTGAGACGGCCAGCGATGATGGTCTCTCTGAGCAAACTCCCAAGTCTCGTCGAATTATTTCATTTTTCCGATTTCTACCTGTTTATGTTTGTTATACACTGCACTTCACTACACTAGTTCACATTTAGCACGGGGGAAACATGTTATTCTTTCTAATCTCGATTATCTATGAGTATAGCTGATACAGATTCCAGACGCTTGAAGCGTTCAGCTAACATGTCTTCGGATTCGGCGATGCGACACCTAGGTTTTGAAGCGCAGTCAAGTTCCGCAACTATATCTGAGAGGCCATCTCTAAGCCATCATGTAGAACAAAAAGAAGTTTATGAACTACAAGCGGATCATTTTTTCTAATGTTCCAGTCCTTCCAACGTTCCTGACGCTATAAAGGGCGTCATTCTTCCAAATAATCTAGTGGATTCGGAGGGTTCTCGAATTGGCGAGGCTGCTCTCTGCCGGCTATGCGCCATTCATTGAATTTTTTTAGGGACATCCTGGTCCCTTCAAGACAAGATAAACCTCTCTTGCCCTCGGCAAGGTATACAACATGCAATAAGTTTATGTGTTAGGTTGGATGCATACCGCCCTTCAATTCGTTTGTTTGAGAAATGTTGAGATATCTTTGGATCGCCCCTGCACAACTTCATCCCAATAGTTATGCATTTATTCATGAAACCTTCTTGCTATTCATGAATGTTTTATTCCATCTGCCTACTCCTGAAGATATAAGATTTATCTATTATAACTTCAACCGATGATCGAGAAGACCTTCTTATGTCTTTCTTGTACCTTCGCCAAATTCCCAAGTTCTGACGGGAGCTTGGAATAAACTCTCACTGTTTAAGCATGAACGGTTCTACATGCATTGTCCTTCTGGATTTGCTAGACGATGGTTAGAAGGACGTAAGTATTACCTTCACTTCTATCTCAAGTTCTCTAATTCAAATCATAACTTTTCCTTTGAATCCATTAACATCTGGAGTTCTTTCACGTGTTCACCCATGTCCTGAAGGCGTTGCCTTTCAAGAGCCATCCCTGCTATCCGCGCCACCTTGTCAAGGATAGAAGCATCAACTCCTTGCAATTGACGAGTTACTATCCTTGTTCGGACTGTTGGAAGATAGCCGTAGTATCGGACTTCCTGGAAGTGTGACACTGGAATGTTGCAAAACAAAAGAGGGATACTGTCAACCACGTCGTGCCCTCTGTCGAGGGTACTCGGGATGATACCGAGGAGGGCTAGATTAAGGATTCTCAAGTCGAGAAACCAGGAGATGTCGATACAGGCCTCAGAAAAGCGCCAATGGTTGAACCGTCTTAAGTCGGACAATCCCAAACACCTACAAAGAGAAAAAAGAGGTTGGCGTACAGGCTTCGTAGAAGAAAATTTTCTGGGACCCAAAGTTTGTTATTACTCCGGTTGAAGAGGAATCGTCCTCTCAGTAGTTGAGAAGCTCATTAAAGGGATTTTTTAATCTTCAAATTCCGGACGACATTACGCCCTATGACTTTCCAAACATTAACATTGAAAGACTCAACTCTCCCACCAGAAGTGGCGAAGGCATCCAACCTTCTGATATAGGAGATAAAATACCGAGGAGAAAATCTACCATTACCGGTCCGTTGGAGGGAACACTAGGACACTCATGACCACACGCACATCACTATACACTTTTTGTTGAGCTTTCATGCGACAATTACTAATACACTCCCATTTGGTCTTTACAGGTGCAAAGTCTCAATCAAGAGCCTTTGATCGTCTCAGAAGTTCTTCTGCATACCATCGATCAAGCCGGGATTCAGAGTCTACTCGATGCAAAAAAGAAAGACGAGGGATGGGATAAGAATTATCATTCAAGGGTATCATCTTCCTCTTCCAAATGCAAATCCCAATCCCAGACATCTCATTAAGGCAAACAGTCCGACTTTCTACTCAAAGTAGAGACTAGCCTTCTTATCATGGTCCTCGTATCGCTACATCTTATGAGCAACATTCCGGCTCTTCAAGTTCCATACAATCTCATAAGCGCCGATCAGGCAGATATCCACTTGCTACCTTTGATCCGCCTTTTTCGACCACTGCTCCTGACGTTTCCACAGCAGAGAAGTTGGCCAAGCTTAAGGCTAATTTTCCAAAGATTTGCTTTGATGGTCTCAAATTCCTTCCATTCACATTGTTCCGGGGCATGCCGAGGAAAGTTCACTCGCGTGCATGAACGATGTATTTGTGCAGCACGAATCCTTTATACACTAGGCAGAAAAAGTCTCTGAAGTTTCTATTGAGCGACAACACGAGATAGACCGCGTCAAGTTGGAAGCTACACTCGACAAAGATATAATCAAGCATCAGAACATTGAATTTTTAGAATTTAAAACCCAACTTGCTGAACCGGAGAAGAACGCCAAGGAAACGACAGAAGCAGTAAGCCGTTTAGAAGCTACTCATAAAAAGGAACTCGATGCGGCACATCATCGTAGCTGGACACTTGTTTTAGAAATAGACTCCTTGCACAAGGAAAAAGTTGCTCTAACTCGCCGCGTCGAGGAACTTGAGGAACTTTTAAAGAAGGATAGGGAGGAGAAAATCGAAGCTCAAGAGGAATTGCACAAATACTATGAGGAAGTTGTTGAGGCTAGAAGCTTAAAGGCTAAACTCGACGAGCAATTTGCCAAAATCGAAGCTCTTAAGGAAGACACTCGAGAAAAGGGCGGAAGAGAGATGATCGAATAATTTAACTCCGCAACGGAAGCTGCCATGGATTCCGGCAGGAATGAGATTAATGAATTATTCGTTCCATTGATTATTGAATACAATGCAAAAACCCTAATCCATCGCGACTTAAGCTTTCTCGGTGAGAGTTACATTGAATCGTTCGTTGAAGCTTGGGAGAACGTTGTCGAGATGAAGAAAGAGCTCAGTGAAGCCGAACTCGGCGAGGAAGAATTAGTGAGGGAAATTCTTCGCAGAAATGAGCCTTCAGATCTAGCTGCTGCAAAACTTTGATTTTCATGGCTTCTGCACCCACTGAAGGAGGAGAGTATATTGTTGGGTCTTCAGAACTGATCCTAAAGGTCCTTTTCATACCAAGTAACATCAATTTCTCTTGATAAGGAGCATGATCTTGGCTATGATCTGGACAGACCCGGCTACAAATCTAAAATGTTATCCCCAATTATAGAAGTAGGCACCCCGGTAATGATGGAGAGTAAGCCAAATGCTGGTATTTCGCTTTACTCCTTAGTATATAAAAAGTTTTCGTTCTTCACGTGCAATGGCTTTGAGCTAATCTCCATGTTTTATCAAATTTTGTAGGTCTTCACGTGCAATGGCTTTGAGCTAGTCTCCCTATGAATGGTGTTCATAATCATTCGGAATTAAAAAAATACTAAAGGACATTCGTATATTGGTCGACTAAGCAAAGATGAGACCAAGTTAGTTATTGAGATGCATGGAAACATGGTAAAAGCTAACAAAATTTTACACACCATTAAAAGAAATGGTCCTACAAATTATACCCCCATCAAAACAATTTACAATGTTATACGAGCACAAAATTCTATTGAGCGAGCAGGGTGTTCTCAAGTTCAATATTTTCTTAGTAAATTGAAAGAGTTTGGTTACTTTGAATGGCACTGTAAAACATTAGACGGAACAGATATTATTAAAGATATTTTTTGGGCACATCCTCCCAGTTTGGATTTTCTACATACATTTCCCCGAGTTATCATATTTGTGATAACCCGGATTTTTGGACATCGGTCAAGAGGATAGTTAACTGATTTTATTTGGAAATTTAGTTGTGAATTAATTTGGAATTTTCAAAATAAATAAGATAAGTGTTTGATTATATATGTGTGTGTGTGCGCGAATAGGTTGTAAGTTGAATTTGAGTTTGAAATTCAAAATAAAAATGTCCTAAAAATAAATTAGAATTAAAATAATATATATGATTTTTTTAAAAACTAGTTTCGAATTATTTCTTTAAGGATATATGAATATAAATTTAAGGAAAATATAATGTATACATTTATATAAATTAATAGTACATATGTATATAAACATAAATGTAATATAAGGTAATATATTTAATAAAGAGGTATTAAAACATATATATGCAAATATAAGCAAAATATAATAATATAAATATTTATTTAAACCATATTCTCATAAAGAAAATACAAGTGTAAATCATTTACATATACAAAGACAAGTGTGAGTGTTTTATTATGGAAATCCACAAGTGTAATGAATTTTAACAAGTGTCATTTTCTTTTTAAATTAATGAATTAAATAAAGAACAAAATAATATATACATCTTTCTACTCCTATTCCCATTTCCTTTTACATGTTTCAAAAATTTTCAAATCTTAGTAATAAAACAGAAATTAAAAACTAAACAAAAAGCCTGAAAAAAAAGAAAATCAAATCAGGAAATAAAAGAAAAAATAGAAGGATGCAAAACAAGTATCAACTACATTTTCCAGGATCATTAAATCAAGAAGCATGTTCTAAATCAAACAGCAGTCTCATTTGATCCAAAGCAATTCCAGTTTTTCAAAATCTCAAGCAGCTTCCAGTTTTTTTCCAATTAAGCCTGCCTCTGTTTTAAACTGTGAGTAAACTACTATTTAAAATTTAATTTGTTTATTTATGTGGTTGCATGTAAAAATCCTGGAAAACTATGAAGGTAGTATGTGTGCATGTTTATTTAGAGATGATTATATATATGTATGTGAATTTGGGAGCGCATGTTTATATGTATATATATAGAGCCTGTTTCAGTTTTATAGTTTTAAACTGAATCCAAAAATCAAGTTCTTTTTCCCTGATCATTGTTGACACATGATGTTTAAAAGAAACCTGTTTGAATTGATGTAATACAAATTTTTAAAAATTTACAAGTGAGATTATTGAGTAAATTTTCAACAGAAGAAATTTCTGTGAAATATATTCTACGGAGGAAAAATGATGATCTTAATTTTGTGATTTAATTCCATAATCAGATTTGTATGAGTAAATGATAAATTTTAACAGAAATTTTGAGATTTTTAAGCCTAGTGTTTGAGTGAAATCATGAGTTGACCAGAATTTGGGATCTAAGCTTCTGATGTTGGTCACAGTGAAGTGGTGGGTCGTAATCAATGTGGAAGGAAGCGAGAAGGTTGACGAACCCAGCAAAATTGCTCGATGGATTTATCACCGACCGAGGCGTCGGCGAGGCTTTGATTTAAGGTTTTAGCACAGGGATTAGTCGAGAGTAAATTTTGGGTTCGTGTGTCATCTGGGAAGCGTCGAAAGCGATCGCAGGTGGGGGAAATTGTAGCAGGGAGTCGTGGTGTTGCTCGGGCTTGGTGATGTGGATGATGGTGGTTGGAGTGGTCGTCAGTAAGGCAAGTTTTCGAAGAAGATTGGTTCTAGGTTGGGTTCATTTAGCTCGAATTGATTTCGAGTTCAAACCTTTGATCTTGTGGTAGGGATGGAAGGGGCTGATCATTATTGACTCATCGACGATGGAAGTGGTGGTCAGAGCATCAGCGTCGACCTGTGCACGTGCACATGGATCTGTGGTTTCAGTGTTGATTGGGTAGAAGGGGTTAGTCTCGGGGAAACTCAGGAAAAATTCAGTGTTTGTCTCGGGATGTTTTCTTGTACGTGTGAGATTATAATTTATAAGCAGTTTTACAAATATAAACAAAGTTTTTAAAAAAAAGGAAGGATGGGAAACTCGGGTCATAGTTCGGGTAAAGCCTGGTGTGACTCGGGTAAGGATAGAATGTTTTTTTAAATTAACATAATTAAGTTCTTTGTAATTCCTTAATCGTTCTTTTTAAAGAAAAAGGGTGTTTATTTAAATGTTGATTTATTAAGTTGTACCTTTTAATTTAACTTAGTTAATTTTTTAAAAAGTTTACTTAATTAAATATGTAATTTAGTTAAAAAGATTAAGTATGTTTAAATCATTAATTAAACTTTAAGTTTTAGTTAAGTTATAGGTTAAGGATAAATTATTTCCAAAGTTATTGATAAGTTTAATGTTAATTAAGAAATCTAATTTAAGATAAAGGTTAATTTTTATAAAGGGTTTTGAGTGATTAAATTAATGAATTAATTAAGCTATTGATTATAAGATGATTAATTAAGGATTAATCACTTAATGTTATTAATAAAGGTGGATAATCAATGGTTTATTACTAAAGATGATTTATTAAATGATGATTACTTAATGTAAGTAATTAAAAGATTAATTAATTTAATTAGTAATTAAAGGTTAATTAATTGAGGATAATTAACCAATGGGATAATTACTTGATGAAAGTAATTAAAGGTAATTACTTAAGGGAAGTAATTAAGGATTAATTACTTAGTGTAATTAGTTAAAGGATTGACTAATTAAGCAAATTTATTAAGGGTTAGTTAATTAATGAGTGTGATTAATTAAAGAATAATTAATAAATGTAATATAATTAATTTGAGAAATTAAGGATAAGTGTAATTAATGTGAATGGGTGAAGGTTAATTAAGTTATGCTGTTAATTAAGGCTTAATGTAATTAAAGGATAATTAATCAAGGGTGATTAATTAAGATTGATAATTAAAAGACAATTAATTAATTGGTTTGTAATTAATTAATGTTAAGTAAAGGTAATCTAAGTGATTAAAGATTAGTAACTAATTTAATTAGAGATAAATTAAATTAATTTTGGAAATGATCGATCTTGCTTATGAATGATTGAATGATGTTAAATGCCTTGAATTGGTTGATATCTTTGATATGAAATGTTTTGTGATATGATATGTTCTGTGATATGATATTGTTTGCGTAAAAAATGGCCGCAAACACCCAAAGTCGTATGAGTTGATTGATTTTATGTTGTTCTTAGTGATTTGGGTGATTTATGCAAATATATGAAAAGCAGGGACTAAACTGTAAAAGACACACAGATTTATAGTGGTTCGGCCAGAACGTGCCTACGTCCACTTTATATGTTATTCTCCTTTTTCTCTTCAGATTACAAGTACAAAGCTTTGATTACAAGTATCTAAAGTTGTTTGAGAGTTCCTTCCAGGCTTGAGCTCTCAAACTTGTCTGCCATTGTTGTACCCCTGCCCCTCTATTTATAGAGTGAGGTAGGGGGCAGGGGTCTTGGATGTATATTGCTGCTGGGGGGCTTGGGCTGAAGCAATCTGGACTGGCAACTCTGGTTCGGTATGAAGGTTGGTCCGGTGATGGAGTGGACCGGTGGTAGGTATTTTGGAAGGTCATTCGGTATTGCATAGAGGAGTGTGGTTCGGTGATGGCTTGAGAAGGATTGGTCCGGTGGTTGATGAGAGGTGTGTTTGGCTCGGTAGTGCATGGAGATGGTGTTTCGGTTGTAGCTAATTCGATGGGAAGGGATATGGAGATGGTGGTTCGGTGGTAGGGAGGCTTGGTTCGGCGTGGGGTATCACCGAATGGATCTGCCGAATGATGCCTTTGGTTGTGGATGCCGAATGATCTTTGCTTCATACTACCGAATGGATGAATACCGAATGTACATTGTTGCTGGGAACGCCGGATGAACCTACGTGCTCCGAGTGCCGAATGAGGCCTTGCTTCTTATGGCCGAATGGGCTATGCCGAAAATGAAACCTTAAAACTTCTTAATATCGAATGAGCTTTTGCACTTGGGTTATGAATGAAATCTTCAACTTGTATACGCTTGCTGGCTGCTTCTTCGAGGTGGAAACGCGCTCAACATGGATATTCCAGTTTTGTCCAAAAATTGGGATAACACTTTGCCCCCCAAAAGATGCCTTGCGGTAGGAAGGCGTGTTTTGTAATGCCATGAGCTGGATGTTCATATCCTGTCATCAACCTGTAAAGAATTTGATAGTTTATATGGCCCCAAATGACGACCGTTCGAGACCGAGCTATTTGTGATGAAATGTGACCGTTCAGGGTCAAGCGCATAACTTCAAATGACGATCGTTCCTGATCAAGTCATTCGAGGTAAGGTGCGACAGTGTGCGGTCAAGTGGTGATCCTCAAATGACGACCGTTCGCGATCAAGCCATTTGAGGTAAGGTGTAACAGTCAGTGATCATGTGGCGGACCTCAAATGACGACCGTTCGCGATCGAGCCATTTGAGGTAAGGCGAGTTGTGCCGTTCGAGGCGAGTTGTGCCGTTCGAGGCGAGTTGTGATCGTTCGCGATCGGGTGCCGTTCGAGGCGAGTTGTGACTGTTCGAAGTCGGGTGCCGTTCGAGGCGAATTGTGACTGTTCGAAGTCGGGTGCCGTTCGAGGCGAATTGTGACTGTTCGAAGTCGGGTGCCGTTCGAGGCGAATTGTGACTGTTCGAAGTCGGGTGCCGTTCGAGGCGAATGAGTGTGCCCGGGGGGACTTAATATTATCAGTGTTGGAGTCATTGTTTGGGGGAATTTTTCGAATCAAAGACTTCGGCAGTTCGTTGCCATGCAATAGGTGCTCGTGGACCGTTCGCGATCCAACGGGCATACAAGTAAATAATTTTTTCATAGAATTGTAAATGTTAAAGCAATAGTACCTTACAGCAGAAATGTCCAAACAGGAAGAATTCAGATGTTCAAATCAAAACAAAAGCAAAGCAAGGATGTCAAAGTGTAAGTTCCCACTTCGAAGCAGCCAATGATCATTCAGAGCATGCCTGGAGATCGTTCGCGATCTCGTACATGTGTAAATGATTTAATTGCTTTAGTGGAAGCTTACAACTTGTTCATCGTTATTTTAATCAAGCAATCAATGGATAATCAAATGGTGCCCTGATCCAGGGGCACCTCTAGCTGACGTAGAGGGCGGTTGCTCTGGCTCCACTGCTAGAGTTCGCCTCCTCACATACTGACGGAGCATACCGTTCCTGATATGCCCTTCCACCTCGTCCTTCAAATGCCTACAATCATTAGTGTTATGACCATTCAATTCATGAAATACACAAAACTTATCTGATTTTCTTTCGTCAGAGGTTGGATCCCTTCGCATTGGTCTACGATACGGAACCTGCCCCTTGGTATCCTGATAAATCCGTTCCAAATTCTCATTCAGCTCTGCATAGGTGCTGAATCGTGGCTCTCTTCGTAGCCACTTTGTCCTGTCATCATTATCCTCAGCCTTTCTTTTTCCTTTGCTAGTCTCCGCACCCTTTCCAGGTAGGTTTCCGCTCTTGATTGTGTAAACGTCATCTTCTTCCTCTCTTTCTGCACTAGCATCTTCCAAACGCAGAAACTTTTCAGCCTCATGATAGAATTCTCCCAGATTCATAGGCGGGTCCTTGGTTAATGAATTCTTGAACTCTGTATTGCCAGCTATTCCAGATACAGCCGCCATCATGACCATAGATGGATCTGGTCGATCCACTGATGCTGCCGCCGCCTTAAATCGCGTTAGAAAGCTCCTCAAAGTCTCTCCAGTTTTCTGTTTCAAGGTTGCCAAGGTCATCACATTCTTGGGTCTCGCAATATGAACCCTGAATTGTCTCATGAATTTCTCAGTTAAATCTGCCCACGTTCCTATGGAGCCGCTCTCCAGTTGTCTAAACCATAACGCTGCAATGTCCGTCAAATACAGTGGAAAGCACCGGGCCATAACCTCCTCTGATGCCCCCAGCACTTCCATATGTCTCATATACTTCGTTAGATGGACCGTGGGGTCCGTTTTCCCGTTGTACATGTCTAATGATGGTAGCTTGAATTCTGGTGGGTTCCTAGCCATCCTAATCGTAGAAGAAAAAGGACTCCTGTTTACATCTTCCAAGTCTCTGTTTACTAAACCGCCTCTCATAGCTCTTCTAACCATCTCTGCTAATCTGTCATTGTCTCCAAGCTGTAGTTCTCGTTCACTGCCTTCGACATGCCCCCCGAGTCCACGGGAGTTTCCATGTGTATGCCTCCCTGGCTGAACGTTCATTCCTCTATTGCTACCAGGTGGCTCGGATGCCCCCATCTCTCCTCCCGGGGTTGGATCAACATGCTCTGTGTAAGTGCCCCCTAGCTCTGGTGTTGCGCCAGATGGTCCTGCTCCGTTCTGAACTCTAGTTGCTCCTTGGATTTGTGCTCCAATTTGCCCAATTTGTTGAAGTAAGTTCTGGATCATCTCTTCTTGTCTTCTCATCATGGCCTCCATCTCATCCCTAGTGATGAAGATCGACGTTTGATTCCCTCCTGAGGAAGCCTCTTGACTTCCTTGGTGTTCACTTCTCTCTGGCCTTTGCCTTCTACTTGTTTGTCTCGTCATAACTCTTAGATCTGAACTCTTAGATTTTCAAATTCAACTTCTATCCGATGTAGCGGGAGCTGGTTCCTCTCAATGAAAGCACCAAAATGTTTGCGTAAAAAATGGCCGCAAACACCCAAAGTCGTATGAGTTGATTGATTTTATGTTGTTCTTAGTGATTTGGGTGATTTATGCAAATATATGAAAAGCAGGGACTAAACTGTAAAAGACACACAGATTTATAGTGGTTCGGCCAGAACGTGCCTACGTCCACTTTATATGTTATTCTCCTTTTTCTCTTCAGATTACAAGTACAAAGCTTTGATTACAAGTATCTAAAGTTGTTTGAGAGTTCCTTCCAGGCTTGAGCTCTCAAACTTGTCTGCCATTGTTGTACCCCTGCCCCTCTATTTATAGAGTGAGGTAGGGGGCAGGGGTCTTGGATGTATATTGCTGCTGGGGGGCTTGGGCTGAAGCAATCTGGACTGGCAACTCTGGTTCGGTATGAAGGTTGGTCCGGTGATGGAGTGGACCGGTGGTAGGTATTTTGGAAGGTCATTCGGTATTGCATAGAGGAGTGTGGTTCGGTGATGGCTTGAGAAGGATTGGTCCGGTGGTTGATGAGAGGTGTGTTTGGCTCGGTAGTGCATGGAGATGGTGTTTCGGTTGTAGCTAATTCGATGGGAAGGGATATGGAGATGGTGGTTCGGTGGTAGGGAGGCTTGGTTCGGCGTGGGGTATCACCGAATGGATCTGCCGAATGATGCCTTTGGTTGTGGATGCCGAATGAGCTTTGCTTCATACTACCGAATGGATGAATACCGAATGTACATTGTTGCTGGGAACGCCGGATGAACCTACGTGCTCCGAGTGCCGAATGAGGCCTTGCTTCTTATGGCCGAATGGGCTATGCCGAAAATGAAACCTTAAAACTTCTTAATATCGAATGAGCTTTTGCACTTGGGTTATGAATGAAATCTTCAACTTGTATACGCTTGCTGGCTGCTTCTTCGAGGTGGAAACGCGCTCAACATGGATATTCCAGTTTTGTCCAAAAATTGGGATAACAGATATGTTTAGGTGGATAGTGATAGTATGGTTATCTATAGATGATTAATTGTTGTGTAAAAAGTGACATCATGTATTTAAAGTTGAATTGTACTTCACTTGAATAACTTGGGTTAAGATGGTATTGAACTCGAAGAGACCGAGTCGGGTTTCAGAAAATACCCGAACCCACTTCGATTTGTAACCTACAATGATTCTTTATAGATTGATATGTGAAATCAATAGGTTGGAATGGAATAATATGGATCCTGAAACTAATGGATTGATTTGTCAAATATGCATTTACTAAAAAGTTGTGAACTTGTAGAGAAGTATGAGTTACCCGGGGTTTTAAATAGTCTTTACGCATTGGTATTTCTTGTTAGATGGTTTACTCATGCTGGTTTCCAGCCTAACCCGGGTGTTACTTTGATGTAATGCTCGGGTCAGACCGAGTATTATAGATTTTCAGGTAAGGATGTTCTGGAGCTCAAGAGGCGAGCTGGATGGCAGGAACGTATAGAGTGTATTCCGCTGAGAGATATTATAGTTTATCTAGGACAAGTTGATTTTATCAGTCTAGAGTTTGTGTAAATATTGTCACTCTGATGTACTATATGTGTAAATTTACTGATATAACTTTTCTTTGTATAAAGGATATTATTTGATATTATATTTGATCCGCTGCGAATGTGAGATTCTGTGATTGTTTCTTGTTTCTTCTTCTACCTCTTTTATTCTTTCTCTAACTATCTGGAATATTTAGGATTTGAAAATTTTGGGTCGTTACAATTGGTATCAGAGCTGAAGGTTAAGCGAGAACCTTGGCTCTGGTGGGTTTACTCATTAAGGATAGGGTCAATGGTACCCTAGAATGAGTTGAGTGTATATATATGAGAGCATACTTACTATTTTCCTATATAATGATTTTAAAAATGGTTTTGATTAATGATTTTTATAAAAGATTATATTTTATATATAAAGCAATAATTGGTTGTTGGTTATTAAAATTGAATAAGAATTTAAGTGGTAATATCCAAGTAGGAATTGGATAGTATGAACTATACTAACAAAATAACTAGAAATGGGTTTAAACCAGAAAATAAAATGGTTATTATGATGTTTGTTTTCCAATAAACAATAAAATGTTTTAAGGTAGTAACCATTAGATGAGAATAACTTGTAAATTAGAAAGGATGCAAAATGAAAAGTTTTAAGGGTGTAACAATTTAGATAAAATTGACTTGTAAATGGAAAAGGATTTAAGTTGTGAAGTTTTTAGTCCAGAAAAGAATATGGAATTGTTTCAAAGTGTTAAAGGAAATAATAAATAATATTATTCAGACTATTTTGAATATAGTCTTATTTTAAAATAAGAAGTTGTTCGAAACTTTATAAGAATTTGTTTTGAATTGAAACCAAAGGTGGTTTAAATTTTAAAATTTGGCTTGATGGGCCAAGAAGTAAATATGTATATATGTGTGGATATACATAATATCAAAGATGATTTGAAATAAACTCTAAAGTGATGAGTTTTGATTTTCCCTGAAGTGTGATGTAAAAACCCAAAGTAAAATAAGTTTTTGAACTTTTAAGTGATAGAAATTTGAAATTTGAAACGGAGAATTCAAATTTTAAGTGGGATTAATGGGATTAAATTGAATTTAACTTAGAAGAAGTTAACTAAGTTTGAATGAACAACCTGATTTGGAAATTTCAAGATGAAATTGAGATTTAACTTGGGAAGTTAAATGGTTGATTTGAATGGGGAGTTCGTGTGATCTCAAAATGGGTTTGAGACCTAGAAATTGAAAATGGATGGATGTTTTAAATAATTTGGATGATGTCATCCTGTTGTTATTAATAATCTTTAAACTGTGAATTGGATTTGTTTAAATGAATGAAGAAATGGATTGTTGTAATATATCCATTATTGAGATAAATGGGAAATAAAATTTTAATTTGAAATTAAGGATATGGAATCACTTTGAACTTAAGATTTAAATGTTAAGAATTGAATTTGTAAATTAAAATTGTTTAAGAATCGGTTCCAAAGTTGGAAGATAAATTGGTTAATAAATTGAATTTTTAAAAAAATTGTTTTGAACTTTTATTTGAACTTTGAAATAAGTGAAGTAAGTTAATTTAAAATGGAACTTTAAAATTGGACTCAGAATTAAATGGTTTAACGATTCAAGCTGTTAATTTAAAACTGAAGGTTGATTTGATTTAGAGGATTAAATCAACATTTAAAAATTTAACTCGAATTTATATAATTCGAGATGGTTTAAAGTTGAGATTTAAATTGAATTAGTTCAAATTGAATTTGATTTGAATTAATTAGAATTGTGATTGAAGATGGATAAGTTTAAAATTCAAATGGAAAACAAAATTGAATTGGATTAATTTGAAATAAAATTGAAGATTTAATGAGTTCAAATTCAAATGGGAATTGATTTGAATTTGGGAAAGGAACTGATGTTAATTCAAATTGAATTGGAATTGAATTAATTCAATGGGATGAGCAATTGATTGGAAATGGAGATTGGGAATTGAACAGTTTGCTCTGAAACTATTTTCAAATAAATTATTTTAACATAAACTGTTTTAAATCTATTTTCCTAAATATTTACTATACAACTTTTCTTTTTTTTAAAACCCAAAACTATCTTATACTTATTTTTCAACTACTTTATAAATAATTATTATTTTACAACTATTTTGCAATTATCTAACTATTTTATAACCATTTTACTATTTTATAACTACTTAACTATTCTATGGATATTTTACATCTAATAATTATTTTTCGGCTACTTATCTATTTTTAAATTTTCAAGCAATTTTCTAAATTTAAGCTGGTCAGAGTACAAACTGTTTATGATTAATTATCAATTGAGATAAGAATTAAAGTGATAATCCAAATGGGGATTGAAGCAATTGTGAATAAGTGGATAGAAATTAAAGTGAATGTGAATATAAAAGGAGATTGATTTGGCTAATAATCACTACACCACAAAAGGCTTTTAACAGGGTTTGATAAACGCTGTAATATGATACAACAGCGTTATTTCAAACGCTGTATAACGACATGCTGTCGTATATACATAACTTACAACAGCTTTTCTATAAACGCTGTTGAAACATCTCTGTGACAGCGTTTATTACGAGCTGTCAATAATGTTTTTACGCGTTTTCAGACGTGCTGTATTATGTTTCAACAGCGTTTATAATTTAGTTGTCGAAGATGTTCAAATTCTACTTTAACTGTTTACAACAGCTTTTTCTAAACGCTGTTATTGAATCATCAACAATTTCGACAGCATGTTAAAAACGCTGTTATTGAATCATCAACTATTTCGACAGCATGTAAAAAACGCTGTTATTGACAATTTCAAGATAATTACAGCACGAATTAAACGTTGTTGTTTCTTCATTGACAGCATTAATCAAACGTTGTCTTCTATTTATATAACAGCTTTAATATTCCACTCTATTTTTGAATATTCCAAAACTATATTTTAAGCATATTCAAGCAACTAGTATATATAACAGGTTCTAATAACTATTAATTGGTTACATAAACTAGTTAAGACAATATTAATAAACAAAAGACATCCATAAACCAAGTTTCAATAATATTCATAAACAAAAATAACAAAGTAAACCAAGTTGCCACAAATTCTGTTAAACAAAGACACGTTATATGTTAAGTAAAAGTATAATATCAATACAGTAAGTCCACACCAAATGCCAACAACAAAACGTGCATCTAAAAAGTTTCATATGCTTGCTGCTTGCTACTTGCTACGGAAGAAGAATGTGTCATCGCCATCTTTAATTACCTGCAATGAAGGAATTTGAAATGATCAGTGAGTAAACGCCATCTAAAAATTTGAAGTTTCATATGCTAAAATGCTTAACTGCGCCAAAAAATCACTATATGGATCTAAAAATTTGAAGTGATCAGTGAGTAAATGCTTAACAACCCACCACTATAATCAATACAAACCAGTGCACATCACCAGTGAACATCAAACCAAACTGCACCATATTACATCCCCAACTACCCCCACTACCACCCTATTGCAAATTCCTCCATCATCACCATTTAAATACACTCTGCTACGGCCATAACAGCTGCAACAAAATCCACTCAACTACACGACCAGACACCAAGCATTGTCATTACATTTACACCACCATTCATCTTCACTGCTTCTCCCCTGTTCAAACCCGGTCAGACCAAACCACCCACTTCTCCCACTTCTCCTCTCTGAACACATCCTTCATTACTGCCACATTCAAACTGTCACATTACTACTCATCCCGTCATCAGCATATCATGCATCACATTACCCACCATTTCTTTAACGTACCGCACTACACTACTTCACAAACAAACCAATTACCTTACATATCAACAGCCTACCCTGCTACTGCATTCATCACAACATCATCAACATCCTACCATCAACACTTCAACACATACAACCATATCCCCCCAACACCTCTGCATTTCACCCCTGACAACCAACTGACTGCTATCAGACATCATTTCCACCAACTATTCTACATTTTACCCCACTGCATACTCACCTTCATCCCCTTTCACAATCACTGCTATTCACAACTCCACAATCTTGCCATATAATTCAAAACCCACAACCATTCTCACTGACCACACTCTGACATCCATCTCTGCAATCACCCACATACACTACCCTTTCACCACAAAAACAGTCACTGTCCTGCTATTCACCCTATACATTAACCACCAGCCCATACAAACTTCCATATACACACTGATAAACATCTACACGCTGACAAATTACACAGCAATACCCTTCCATTGCATTAGCAGTTCCAGTGCTCCAACTTCTACAAACAGTTTCAATCAACTCCGACCAAACCACCCTGTTCACTGGCCATTACCCAATACCACTACATCCATACATCAAGAACTGTTGTTTGTATCACAAAGTCTAAACCAGTGTGTTGTTTGTATTACAACTGCAACTGTGCTGCTACCCTTCACACAAATTCAACAAACAATTTAGACATCAAAACCAAGCAAGTCGATCACTTCTACAGTCAAACCTTCATCGCCTGCAGTGCCTCAACCTGCCTGCATCACCTCAACTGCCTTCCTTTGAAACCTGCTACATACATTGACTCAACCACACAATCATTCAAACTCCATTCTCCTTATCAAACTGACCAAATACCCACTGCATACATCTGCTACCATGACTGTGCACGAGCTTCTGACCAACCACCAGAATAAACTGCAACCAACATAAACAACCTGTAAACGGATTTACATTCGAATACCCATTGCATAAATCGAATACCCCCAACACCTGAATCAAACCATCGCCATCTCCCAAATCACTACGCGACCACTCCTGAATACCCAATACCCAAATTGTGACAATTCCAATCACCAATCGCATGCACCACATCATCAAACACCAGCAGTCAATAACTTATAACCTACACCAGCAGTCACCTTTGCCTTGCAATCACCATTCAAACTCCCCTTACTCATTCAACACTCCCTACACCACCTCAGTTTCAAAACCTGAACACAACCACACAAACCTGAAACCAAGCCATTCCACTGTTCTACCAACTTTATACCTCACTGCCGCCGCCATATTGCATTTTCCACAACCAAAACCACCGTACCCTACTTCTACCAATTTAGTTGCCTATCACTTCTCTGGCATATACACTCCTGACAGTCCACATACCTCTGTCATCCACAACCTGTTCATCGCCTACATTACCACATCCTACAACCAGTTCCCCACTTCAACTCTACTTCCACATCACCAAACATTGCTACTCAATACTGCCTTATACTTCACTTCCCCAACACCATCTGTGCATACAAACTACAAACTCTTCCAACTGCTCACAACAGTCTTTGTTGCTAAATCACCCGCCTCCTCCCACATCAAATACTTCACTGCATTACCCTAAACAGTGCTAATCATCCACCACCATCTCAGAAAACACCTCTGCTGCAACCAAGCATACCCTCTGACCACACTATACTTCCCCTACCACCAGCATACAACACATCAACCTTTAGCAAACTTCATTTGCCTTCCCTCAACTTCACTATCACCATTTCCAAACTTCCCCCATCAAACTGTCCCACATAACTCCTCCACCAAACATCATAACCAACGTACTTCACTGCTGTTACACCATCTCATTTCGACAGCTTCCCCTACATCAAAACTGCACACAGTCATCACCAGCCTACATACTGTTGCATCACCAAACAACTACACCACTGTCATATAAAACTGAAATCAGTTCACATTTCCATCAAATACAATAAATACCCCAACTTCAACACTTCATTATCACTTCACATCCTCACCTTCCTTTGCCAAGCTCCTCCTCTTGCTACTGCCTATAACACTCCTTTGTTATACAACCATTCAACTCCAAAACAAATACCAGAACTACATAAAAACTTCACTTCACTCCCAAAAAAAAACAATGGACATTTTTTCCCAAAATCAGGAGAGTTAACAATGGATTTGAATTTATGAGATTTAATAAAACCGCTCACAGCCAATCAATGCTTATTTACACTAGCATATTTAATCAAATGAAACTATAGTAGTTTTTTATCTTGTCTATTTCATATAAACAAGATGTGAAACTTACATGGAAGTTGAGCCAATTCTAACATTCGCAACAGGCCATGCTACAGTCGAGCCAATAGCATCTGATAAGCATTCCATGAAGGATGTAGGCCGCCATATAGGTGCATTTGGGACTTTTACAACATCCACCCAAAATCTTATCGCATTTGGTCCCAGTGGAACAGAATGTACCAAAGCATTTGGATCTGTTGAAGACACGGTTCCTTCTGCTACTATTTTTCCCGTACCCTCTAAATCAATCAGCTTGCATTTGGTATTTGCAGAAAAATTTGCACTCTATCACATAACAAAAAAAATGGTAATACGATATCAACAATTCTTTGAGAGGAATATTAGCAATATGAACATGTTACCGTAAGAGATGTTGGAGCATTGATCATAGGAGCAGGACATGTGCTAGCGTTAACCATTTCAACAACCACTGTTGATTCTGGCCATGCTATTTTCTTACCAATAGCTTCTCCAATACATGTCATGCCAACTATAGGCCTCCGCAAAAATGCATCTTCTTTTTTCGGATTGTCCACCCAAACTATCTTGGCATCTGGTCCAAGAGGAATACCATTAATTATCTGATTTGGATCACTCGAGTACACTCGTCCTTCAGCAACCAGTTCTTTGCTCCCACCCCAATCATACAGCTTGCAATTGGTTTCCATGCTATTAGTTTTACTCTATTAAAAAAATACATTTGTTTAAGTTGAACATAGAAATATACAAAAACATTGCACAAATTTCAGTAACACATCTTTAAAGCGTTGTAGCAATAGAAATATACAAAAAAATGCTAAACCATACTACCATACTACCATAAAATGCTAAATTTATGGATAGAGATTATTATCCATGATGGCCCTACATATTAAAAAAAATGCTAATTAGTGTTAAACTTACCTTGTTTTGTTTTCTGGAGTCCTCACTTTTGTGTATAACAACTTTATCAGCTGGCCATACTACTATATCATCCTTGGCATCTCTTATATATACCAAACCAGGAGAAGGCCTCCATAAGAAAACATCTAATTTTCTTGGATGGAAAATCAAAATTTTTTTGGAATTTGGACCTAAAGGGACTTCATTGCACAGTTCTTTCGGATCGCTTGACACAATTTTTCCTTCGGCGACAACCTCGTCATCATCTCCATGCCAAGGCAGTAAACTACAATTATCACCTGTTTGACTATACTTACTCTGCAATTAACCAAAACTATATTATATTAATTATTGATTTAGATATGTATGATGTTGCAACCGTTGGATTTTTACCACTACGGATGTGTTCTCTTCTCCCCAACTTCCTTTATCCTGCCAAATCAATAATATTGCAAATTAATGGTAAAAATAAATAGACGTTCATTTAACCAACGAATAAATTGTCGAAATAATCACAGAAAAATAATCACAGAAACTTATAATAAAGCTTTTAATCTTTGACAGTATAAAATCTTTTCAGAAAAGAACAAAGAAAAAAAATACCGAACATCCAGTGAGTTATAACTATACTTTCGCAGCTTTGGTGTGCCTGATGCAGTGTTCTTCACATTTTTTATATATTTTTTTATTGCAACCAACTGATGTAGTTAGCTATTCGGTACTGAAAATAATAATATAAGCTTACAATAGGAAAGGAAGTTGACAGTTTTGTTGGTGGAGATGTTGTTTAAATGATGTAGAGGATGTTGGTATGTGGATAGAGGAGAGGTGCACACTGTTGTTGGGCAGTGAGCAAATTGAGGCCGAGAGCAGTAGAATGTAAATGGTTGTGCACAGAATGTAATTTAAGGCAGGGTTTAACAAGGCAGGGGATGTATTTGAAGGTGAGAATGTTGACAGCAGTTAGATTGTGGAATCAGTGAAGAGAGAAGTGGATGTGGTCGGGAAGAATGTGCTGCGCTGTTATGGGAGAGTTTGACAGTGGAGTATGCAGGGGGTTTGTAAATGTAACAGGCAGAGAGTAGTTTTGTAACACAGAGTGAAATGTAAAACAAAAAAAAACAGTGTAAAAAAATTGAAAGGAGAGGAAGAAGAAAAATGTAAACCAATGAAAATGAAATGACTTTTTTTGGGTTTTGAATTGTAATGTGTTTTTTTGTTAAATAGCAATGCAAATGCAAAACAAATATAGACCGGAAAAACAAAAACACAACAAAATGAGCACAAAAATCACATAAAAATCACACAACAAAATGGTTTTTTTTTAAATGCAAAACACACACAAAACAAAACAAAAAGAAAAACCTCACTCTCACCAACACCCTGTTCTATTGTAAATGCTCTGTATAAGAGTTGAATTACAATGGCAAATGTTTTGGCTGTTTGTTCATCCAAGTAGCCAGATTTGTAACCATGCATAGAGAAATCTTTTTTTAAGGACAATGGACGCCAAAACATAGATATCTTGTTTTGTCATTTAGGTTATCTCCATGAAATTGAAAATCATTCTCGAAATTTCTGAACACCAAAAACATTTAAAATATAAATTAAAAGTCGTACCAGACGCTTCATTAACATGTAAACCACTTGCTTTAGTTCTGAGACACTATGTTGACATTGAGCTACTTGAGTATCTTTGATTTGTGAGAGAACCGCCTTGGTCGCAGTCATGCCTCTTCCCATTCCACGTAGTCGTCCCGGTCTATCTTGTCCCAACACTTGTGAGAGAGCATCATCTTTGAAATTACATGTTAAGCTAGGTTGTGATTCATTTTCCACCTTTTTTATTTTCTCCTACAAAAAATATATTTTAAATATGAGTTCTAATTTATATTATTTTCAAAATAATTACTTTAAAAAAGGTCAAAAGCACTTACAACAATTTCGGCAACATGTGCATTCACGGGTTCGCCATTCTTATGAGTGTGAGATTTAACCCAAACATCAACTCTAGAAATGGAAGAAGGATTTACACTTTCCTCTTTCTGCATTAAAAATGACATAACATTAGATAAAACAACTAATCATAGTAAATTAATCAAATATTTTTTCTCACCATATCTTCAGTTAATCGTGCCATTCCTCGACGACTACAAGTATGTGGCATTTGTTTACCCCTCATGGATTTGAATTTTTCGCTTCGTAACTATGTATAAAGATTTATCATATTTATTAGTTAATTTTCATTCTTTGTGCACTTATATTTTATATATAGAAATGATTAAAACAATTACTATATAATTACCTTAAACTCATTACTAGTTCTGGACTCAACAAACCTTTTCCATTCCTTCATAGTTTTGACATTATCTGGTTTTAGTCGAAGTCGTTCCTCCGTGTTTTTTGCCTTTAATAACTTGTCAACTAGTTTGCTTTTTGAACACCTCCAAATACATCCCATTTTCCGAAGAATGGGAACCTTTTGCCATTCTTCATCTAGTTTAAATCTAGCCTATAACAAAGAAAAATATCAAAATATAGTAATTTTATTTAAAAACTGAATAAAGAAATTAATAAGATCGCATAGTCATCGAGAAGACAGACAATGGAAACTGCTAAATTTCCGCAATGTCCGAAACCCCAACCACTAATCAGGCAAACTTTCGTACAAGTTAGGTACTACATATTACAGTAAGTTGAAATAAATATATTGACAAAGGGAAGTTTAGGCCAAGTATCAGGGTGAAAAGACATATAGTATATGAACCAACAACAAATAATGTATTATTGTGCACACATGTAAAAATGAAAATTATAGGGACATCAGATGTATTAGCTAACAACTGGGTTATCGAAATTAAAGAACAAACAGTGAACATAACAAACCAACTGCATTTCAAAACCTAAGTAAACTAATCCACAACATACAAGTACATTCAGGTTGCCAAAATTTTAAGATTAGTAAAAGTTACAGTAAACTACCTGGTTAACCATTTTAGAAAAAGGATAATTTCAAAATTGAATTAGTAACAGCCCTGGGACAAATGCGGACAAACATATTGCAAGAGTAAACACTTTAAAATAAATGTGAAGTGGTGTAAGGAAACAAGGGTAAAATCCTTCTTGTTCTACCAACATTCAAGGACTAACAGGAGTTTGAAAAGGATAATTGTGCAAGTCTTTTAAAAGCTTTAGCAGTGGTTGTACGCAGAAACTATCAGTCAGACATAAGCAGCTACAACCACTAAAATTTTAGTAATTAGGACAGGACAAAACTTGTGGAAAAAGTAACAACTTGCTATACCAAATCACATCAGACGTATAAAAAGGTAAATCAATCCTCAAAAACTACCATTCGAAGAATTACCACTGAAGTCATAAAGCATAACAAACTAATAACATATAACCCTTAGAAAAAAATTATAATTACTCAGTGTCCTGAAAAATATTTCACATAGTTTTGATTTGCCTTCGTAGCTTTTCCCAGACGGTCTCCATTGTAATTTCTTATATCTTGATCATTGTTTTTGTTTGATTTCGTTTGAGTTTAGCTATTTTGTTATCATATTCTTCATGATTATTAGAAAAATGTTCTCTTTTTTTCTTTATACAGTTGTAAGAAACACATGCACTGTATTGTGAATGTATTCGCTGTTAGTGACATATCGTCAATATTCCACTGTTTCATATGGTCACTGGGTTGCTGATGTATAAAAAGTAAAGAAATAAATAGATTTAATAGCAGTAATCAGTATACAGTAACTAAGAACATTGCAAGATAAGCAAACCTGAACGGATTCCCATAGAACTGATTTCAATTCTTCACCAAGTTGCCTCCAGTCCTCAAGTGTAAATGGAACATGCTCGCACACAAGTGGCCCCAGATAAGAAGATAGCTTCACCGACCCATTTCCTATCGGTTTGCCCGATGAGTTAAACTCGACTTCGATTCGGCTTGCAACATCTGAAGGAAGTCTTTTCACTTTGGTTGGGCCTCTAGTCTTCTTTTTCGAAATCTGATTTGCATCAATGTCTTCAATTGTTCTCTCGATTTCCATTGTTGTTTCAGGATTTCCATCGACTTGCATAGCAGTGTCTGCGATTGAGTTGTTTGCATCCCAACATCATTGTTTTCCAAAGGTGGCTCAATATGCTCTCCTATTGCATTAGACCCATCGACTGCATATGTGGATTGTTCGAGTCTTTTTTGATTGCGCGTAATCCTCTTATCCATTGTCTTTTTCGTACTTCTAACCATTTTCTGCAAGTATAACATATCAACATATGAATTTCAAGTTATAAGAGCATATTCTAGGTAAAACTTTTAAGGTACAAATAAAAAAGACTTTGTCAGAGCATGCAGTATGCACTATATATTGCTGCATGACGTAAGATTTTTGACTTGTATCACTTGACCTAGTCAATGTTATTTCTGGTTCAAATTGGTGATCATCCTTGTAATTAAACTAATTATTTATTTCATTACGTTATTAATTCTTTGCACTGGTACAGTGCACTTGATTGTCAAGGGAATCTAGTACATAATTATCAAGAGTGTTTTTTTTAAATTAATCATCCAATATATTTTCATAACCAAAAATCAGTTTGCCTTAAAAAAATTGTAACATATAGAAAGTACAAATTGGCCTGCGTCTTACCAAAATCAAAACTCAGGTCCAACTTCGATCATGCGAGGAGCAGTTAAGTCTTTGAGCAGTAGGCCTTGTAAAAAATGCAATATATAAAAGATGCAAATAGGATGAGGATTGATGCTATTTTCTGTACAGATGGTTTATTTGAGATTTACATACCAAAAAATTGAAGTGTTATTTGTTTGCATCTGAAATTTCAGTTGCAATATATTTACTGAATAAGAAATATTGTTAATAGAAAATAGCTATTAATGTATAATTTAAAGATTTATATAATTTTATTTCAAGTGTTGTAATGAACGTTATTTGCTGCTTTGATTTATTAATAACAATAACATTCCATAACAATTTGTCCCATGGTAACAAACAATATTAGAAAGATAGAGCTTTTACTACATATTGTGTTTTAGCATTGTCATTAGCAATCCAATGCATCGGTGAAAATAAAACAAACAATATTTGCAAGAATATACAACTGCAATTAGTATACACTATACATTTGTGTAGCCATCTTAGGAAAAAAAATCACAGGCTTTGTGTTGATTATAGCAATTAGCAAGAAAACCATATGAAACATATATACTACTATAATTTTAATATATTGGTGGGTCATCTGCATCCATATCGTTTCCAAAGTTGTTACTGACATCACCATATACATACATCAAAGTTCAAAACAAAATTTCAAATTTCAACATTTAATAAGACTTCAAATCTAACTTAAACTTCTCATAAGAAAACAAGACATCAAAACTACTCAAGTATGCCTTCGCAATCCTCCCTGACATAACTAACATTCTCAACTAAATCATCTGCATCCATATCGTTTTCTTCAGGGCCGCTCGCAACGTAGTTAGCTTCTTCAACAAAATCATCTATCTCTAATTCATGAAAACCTCTTGGCAGTGCTTTCATTACAACATACCAATTAGAAGAATCATTTTCTCTTGAATAAAAGACTTGTTTCGCTTGAGATGCGAGGATATAAGGATCTTTTGAAAATGAAACCTGACTTTGATGTAAATTAACAAGAGTGAATCCATCTTCAACTTTTATCCCGTCTCCTATGTTCGCCCAATGACACTTAAAAACAGGAATATAAAAAACATTATAATCTAGTAAAATTATTTCAGTCAGTATCCCATAGTACGTAACCACATCAACCACTTGAGAAATGTCTTTTGCACTTGCTCTACACATGGTAGTCGCGTCATAAGTTACTCCGCTATTCTGGGTTTCTCTATCAACATCTTTTGTATGAGATCGTTGTCCATTAATAATATATCCTTTGCAGGAGAATGTCGTCTTTTTAGGACCGTATGCAATCCATTTTAATATTTTATCATGATCCTTTGAGTTAACAGGTATCTAAAAAAATATTCAAACATATTAAACAAGTAATTTCATTAATTCGTATATGAAAATATTGAAATTCTTTAACAAACCTTCCTTTTAATCCAATCAGCGAAGCTATCTCTATGGGTTTTCCACAGTAAGGTCGCATTTTTTTTCTAAGCGCTTGTTTGAATTTTGCAACTCCTCCAAATGCAAACTAGTACAGTAAAAGTGATGTTAAATTATAGTTGCCAATACAAGCACATCAAATCAATGAAAGTGGGACATAACATATACTCACTCTAAAAATGGTTCCACCATAGCCATATTCATTAACACAGCTAAATGAGCAATTTCTTTCTCATTGGAAGACAATGTAATTGATTTGGACATTGAAATTGGACGCCCTTCAAGTATTGCGTTATCTTCATAATCTTCATTTCGATCTTTTTTTTCAATATCTACCGACTTACTCAAAAATTCACTAAAAAATTTCATGCATTCTTCGGCAAGATATGATTCTGCAATGCACCCCTCAGGTCGTGCATAATTTCTTACGTAGTCTTTGAGTGTTTTCATATACCTTTCAAAAGGATACATCCAACGAAAATGAACTGGTCCGCACAATCGTGCTTCTCTTCCAAGATGATTTGTCAAGTGTATCATAATATCGAAAAATGAGGGTGGAAAATATCTTTCAAGTTCACACAATATTTTAACGATATCATCATCAAGTTGTTGCAACTTCTCCCTATCAAGAACACGTTGACATATTTTATTGAAAAATGAACATAGACGAATTATTGCATTTCGGGGTCTGGTTGGCAATAAACCTCTTACTGCAACCGATAATAATTATTGCATTAAAACATGATAATCATGAGACTTCAAACCACTAATTTTACAATCCACCAACGACACGCATTTTTTGAAATTTGAACAATAACCATCGGGACCTTTGAAATCATACAACCTTTTGCAAAATATTTTTTTCTCCAATTTTGATAATGTATACGGAGCTGGTGGAAGATATGTTTTGGTTCCACGGGGTTGTGCATAAAGACCATGCCGAATACCCCAATCCTCTAAATCATGTCTATAATTAATCCCATCTTTTGATTTGTTACCATGCAACATTGTACTTAGTGTTCTTTCACAAACATTTTTCTCAACATGCATTACGTCCAAATTATGACGCAATGGAAGTTCCTACGAAAAAAATTAACATTTAAATTTTCTATATATTCTTTTTTTAGATTAATAAATAAAAAAGAGATTTGAATACTAACCTCCCAATATGGCAAGTCAAAAAAAATTGATCTTTTTTTCCACCTTGATAGCTCCTTTTTTACAGAATTATCATCTTCATTATCTTCATCCTCACTACTGTCATCGATCTTCCTTTTCTTACTTTTTCCCTTAATCTTCACTTTTCCAAAATCATTTGGAAAATCCTTCAAAATAAGAAAGATGTTTTTACCTGTTAGAATTCTAGGCATCTTTCCATCCTCTATAGTGTTATCAAACCAAGCTTTTTTTTTCCTCAACGGATGTGAAATAGGCAAAAATCTTCTATGACCCATATAAACATTCTTTCGACTATATTTCAACCACCGACGATGAGTATTGACACCACATAATGGACAAGCCTTTTTACCCTTTACACAACATCCAGCAAGATTACCATAAGCTGGAAAATCATTTATCGTCCATAATAAAATAGCTCTCATATTAAAAAGTGTCTTACTAAATGCATCGTACGTCTCAACTCCACTACTCCACAAGTAATGCAAATCCTCTACTAATGGCGCCATATATACATCAATATCATTCCCCGGTTGCTTTGGACCTGGAATTAGAAGTGTTAGCATAATATTTTCCTTCTTCATGCACAACATAGGCGACAAATTATATGTCACAAGCATTACTGGCCAACAACTATATTTGGAACTCAACATGGAAAATGGATTAAACCCATCTGTAGCAAGACCAAGTCTGAGACTACGTGGATCGGCTGAAAATGATTCCCAATTTTCATCAATTGTGCTCCATGTTACAGAATCTACGGGATGACGCATCTTTCCATCACTGCTTTTATTATTGAAATGCCACCTTAATGTTTCTGCCATCTTTTCAGATCTGAACATTCTTCTGAATCTTGGAATTATTGGAAAATATCTCAACACCTTAACCGGGATACCCTGCATAATCTCATTTGTATCCTGATTCATTTTCCATCTTGAGGAACCACATTTCGAACAGTCATTCAAATTTTTATACTCTTTACGAAAAAGACAACAATCATTCTCACATGCATGAATCTTTTCAAACCCCATATCAAATAGTTTGAGGAATTTCTTTACTTCATATAAAGTCTTAGGAAGTACATTATTCTTTGGCAAAAACAGTTGTTGCACATTAAGAAGCTTATCAAAACCAGAATCGGATAACCCAGTTTCGCATTTAAGGTTATACAAAATAGTGATGGCAGATAACTTTGTATGATCTATCCAACCAGGATATAATGGGGTTTCTGCATCTTCCAAGTTCTTAAGTAAATCATCGTGTCGTCTCTGTGCATCATCCTTATCTTTATCATCATCAAAAAAATTATGATTAAAGCAGTCTTCATCTTTATAGTGAATTGCTTTGAGTAAGTCGTACGCCTCACTCTTTTTATTATTATTTTCAACATCTACTTGCTCGCCATGATTATACCACCTACCATCTTTGTACTTAGGATCCATTCCCTTTATACTTAAATGCTCAATGACGGTTTCACCATAATGATGACTAAGATTTCGACAATCTAAACAAGGACACAAAATTTTCTCTACATCCCCTAACTTTTTCTTCGCAACACGTACAAAATTTTGAGCTCCTTTTCCATACTCTTTACTGGTTCTATGTTTAAAATTGAAAGCAACAAGAATGTTAGCTTTCATTTTCAAAACATGTTAAGTCTAAAGTTATGTGTAAATTTAGTTGTATATGATTACCTGTGTAGACGCAACCAGTCTTTCTCCATCATCATATATAATATGGAAGCAATCAAGTATCTAAAATTCAAAATAGTAATTGGAAATTAGACTATTTAAACAAGTAATGAATGCTAGAAGAGTTTCTGGGCCTTTTAGTTAGCTTGTTTAAATGTGAATACTCATTATGAGTTTCTTCTTGAGACGTATAGAAAATAATATACACATCAAGAAATAGTTCATTGATATACACATCAAAAAATGGGGAGAAGAAGATGAAAAAAAGGACAGAAACCTTGGTTCTTCAAGTCGTCATGAGCTTCAAATATATGTTGTAAAATATCGGCTTATCATTTTAACATTTTTTATAAACACAATCAACCGACGATGCAAGGATAAACACAAGAGCTCAGAGTACTAAAGTGTGTAGAATTTGTTTATTTGATCGAATTTAAGTAAAGCAAAGTAATCAAAATTCGAGGATGCAACTAATGTAGCAATTATTTGATACTGTGTAACCAAAAATAAAGAACAAAAACTGAAAAAAGAAGTAACTGAGCAAATACGAGACCACAACCTTTTTAATTTATTTTTATTTATTTATTTCGAAAGGAACTCAACTAAAAGAAATTCAAATTAAACAGGAATACCCCAAAAAATTGTAAGATTACACAGCAGTGCCAACCAGTTCACTTTTGTTGTATAATTGAAACAATGCTTTGTTAAGGCGATTAGGATAATGAATTATAAGATTTTTGGTGTCAGTTGGAATACAACTTTGTATGAAATGTTCTATTTCTGACAGTAATATATACCTAAGTTCTACGTCCCATTTAGTTTAAATTTTACAGCGTAAATATTGAACGACTTAAAGCTGTAAACATCTTTTATTCGCCAAGTGATATTATGGGAACCAAGAAACTCAATAATTAGCATCTCGTAGCCGGGCCAAGCAACCGAGTAACAATGTATAAAACTCTTTTACATAATATTGTTTTTATAAATCCCCTTTACAAAATATCATTTGTAAATCTCCTTTATTAAATTAATTGATTACCTTTAAACATCATAAATGAACAATTAATTAACTTTAAACCATCGTTAAAGTAATTAAATATCTTTAAACAGTCATTAATAAAATAATTAATTAACTAATTTCAACCATAACTAAAACGATTGATTTTTTTGGCAAGGCCAGCCGTTTTTTATTGTGGACCGTCCACTTTTATCACAACAAAAAAAATAAATACGTATTAAAAACAGGAGTTAGGTCGATTGTCTGAATGACTAAACTTACTCAAGCACCACGTATGGTGCAACATACAAACCAGGTTGCAAAAGAAAATGCATATAAGCTCCACGCTGGAAGCAACTCGTAGAAACAAACGTATCTAACAAACTTAGATACGATAGGACACTACTATCTATGAAAATTGACCCAAACCAACTACAAATTTCCAACACAGCTAGCTAAAAAATATAGCCTAAGCTAGTACTCAGAAGACAACCAGATTGCCAACAAGCAACAGAACATATTTCATAGAGATGCAAATTTCAAAGATGGCCAGGGAAGACCATAACCAAATGCAGCAACAAAAAATTTGCAAAACAAAAGATTAAACCATAATCATCACCTAGATCAAGTAGAGATTACCGATACCAAATCCAGTAAAAAAATGCATAAATTTCCAAAGGAGGCATCGCCAACAAACGAGTGTAACACCGCGACATGACAATAGGAACATGAAGCCCGAAACATAAAACATACAAGTAACCAACAGAGGCATGACACAGTAATCCAAAGGAGAGATTGCTAGAAAAAACCCAATGAAGCATCACCAGCAACTATTTTAATAAATACTCGTTGCTAGAGCAATCGCCAATTTTCATCTTCTTTACTCGCTTCACACCAGTGCCACCCACCTTTCTCTTTTAACTCTCACTTACAAACTGTACATCACTATCCATTACCCCTGATAGTGCATTCAACCATATCTCAAAACACTGCCTGCCATCAGTTCTTCGCTTAAGTCATACAAACTTCAACATTCACCGTAGTGCTTCAAAACTGCACCATTACAACCCATCTTAACATCCACAATCTTCCTTCATAACCTCTGTCATATTCATACTCCATCACCTTTATTTCTACCACTGACCAACATCCCACATACTTCCTTCAAAACTGCCTTAGCTCTCTATTATGAAAAAGTCTTCAACAAATTGGAAAAGTGAGCTGGAACATATACAATGGCCGAACCCACAAGCGATAAATCACATGAACACCCACATGCGAAATTTGTTACGTGGATGGATGTCAGCCATTGATGGATTCAAGATCATGACACTAACTGGAGCAGATTTATGTAGAAGAACATGAGATGCTTATAGTTGAAATAAACACAGAACTCACACGTTCACGCCACAGAACCCTATTTCAATCATGTAATGATTAAATATTCATCCAGTTTTGAGCTGGGATCCGAAGGTAAACATTAAAGTCAATTGCAATCCAGGCTACATGAACTTAGCTAGTTATATGGTAGTATGTATACATATGTTGAAAGTTATGTAACATAGATGACTATGTGCATAAGAACATATACGCACATTTACTTAAACGCATCAACCACAGCCATACTCCAAGCGACCCCACGAGAGAAACTATGAGAAATAGACAAGGTGATATCCTATGCTGACCAATTTGAACATGACGCGTAAATACAGAGGGTTAACCATAATCATGACCCACGACACAGCACATGCTTAGTATCAAATCCCATATTATGGGACACCTTCCAAAATTAATTAGTAGATAATGCAATTACTAATATATATTTAACACTTTTCTACCAAGCTAAAAGTGGTCCACAAACAAGTTACAAACTTCAGTAGAACCATACATATGCACTGAATGCATTTACTTGTGGGCTTTTTTTACAGTCCTACATGATACATGCAATGTGCTGCCAGCCCAAAACACCAAAATGAAATCTAGGTAACAATTTCAGAATGTCATTTTACAGACTTACATTGTCCATTCTTGATATTTAATAGAAATCAAGCTGGGTAAGTTTACGGCGAATATTGCTATATCAAAAGATGATCCAATTAAATAATAAAAATTGTTATTAGTAGGAGGAGTGTTTTGAGGGACACAACTATTGCCGATGTATAATAAAAACAAGCAGGATAATGTAAAAATGTCCTATTACTGATATTTGATAAAAATCAAACAGAATAAAGTAACAATGTCTTATTATTAGTATTTAATAAAAATCAAGATAAGTTTTAAGGCTAACATTGTTATATCAAAGGATAATCTAAGACAGTACAAACTGTTAAAAGTTGGAGGCTTTTGAGGGACACAACTAAAATGCATATACAACGATTCAAAATGTATTGGTTAACGCGTTACCTTCTGACATTTAGTTGTTATGTATAAACATTGCAAAGCTACACTGGGAAACATCCACATGAATTTAGGCCACAAACCAAAAGGAATTATGTAAGCCAAACTGTTTCCAAAAAATTTGCCATTACAACGGCGCTATTTTGTAGCACCGGAGTAATGTCTATGCATTACCCCTCTCCTGATACTTGGCTTGCGCCATTAACAATAAATTTGGTTGCTGATAAATGGCCTCACTTTTAATGTTCTCCAAAGATAAAAAAATCGAAGCCGCCTCTATTGTTACAATTTTATGATGAAGCCTAAAAGATAGACATGCAACCTATAGTTAATGACGCAGAACTACCAGTTCGGAGAGTAGATTGCTAACCACCAAGATGTTGGCAATCGATGGGATCATAACAAATAAAAGGCACACATCCTCTTTTAAATAAAATAAAACTATATAGATATATGCATGTGTATTAAATTTAGAACAATTTATACCTTAAATTTATATTTAAATATGTATTACATACAAAAGAAGATAAAACAAGCAAATATTTAAACTTGTATAGAGCTGCCAAAATTGTTCTATTGATTTTATATATTTTTTGTATAACTTTAAACAAGAGGATCAACTTGAACGAGACACGGAGAGAAATAAGTTGAGCTATGAATGTGCGTACAAAGAACAAAACCATAAAGCATGCGTATTCAAAAGATGGAGTGATATTAAAAATATAGTGGACATTACGGAGAAAGAGAAATAAAAGTAAAAAGGATATAAAGTACTTCAAAATTAAAATTAAGGGTAACTTGTTGTAAAGTACTACCACACATGAGTATAATAATATCCTTTGGATAATACAGTTGAATATGAACTAAAACATGAAGAATGCACGTTTCAAAAAATACCTGTTAACACAGCATTAAAAAAGTAAATAAATTGTAAAAACAAAGCATTCACCAGCTTTTTAAAGGAAAAAAGCAAAGTTTCCCACTGTTCAGATTCCAAACTTTCTGCCTTATGTGTGTACTAAAAAATCATTTCAAAATGTTCGTATTTGCACCAAAAGAAGAAAATGAGTATGATGCTCATATTAATATACATGAAACATCAATGAAAGAAAATACAATTTATTTGTATACTCAGATTTCATTTGGTATACAATATTTAATTAGAGAATTGTTTGAGTGAAAATTTTAAATGCAACAATTAAAAATATGATAATTATATTCTAAACTACAAAGTCTGAATATAATAAGAATTTATAAACTGGAAATTAAAGAGAAAAAAGAATGATTGCTTTTTCTCCCTTTTTTAGCTTTTCCGACCGTCGAGATTTGACCGTATATAAACAACTCTAAATCTATATTTTTGATGTTATAAGAAAACTTCAAGCTGATTTGCGTTTTCTAATTTAAAAAATTTAGAATCTGAATTATATATTTATTTCTATAGGGATTTTTTTTGTAATAACATTAGAGATAAAAATCTGATGTAGGATTTGATAGTGCAGACCATCCCTCTGCAACCGATGCAGCCCAATACATAACACACTTAAGGATATCAGTCCGAGGAGAATACAACTTAGGGATCTACGCAGGTTTCTTGGTTGACTAGCGCTGCTATGATTAGTGTTTACCACAGAGGTGGTAATGGGTAAGTAAATTTACAACATTTTAATACTATACTACACATTTTTATTGTTATCAATGATTTACATAATTAATACATTGACAAGTTTGACTTCTCAGATAGTAACGCAATATCACGCATTATTAGCTTAAATCTGAAGTCTCGTATCACATAGTTTTGGCCTAATTTTACTCCCTCCCCATTGAAGTAAAAGATGCTTGTTTCGAGGAATTTAAGGTAAATTAATGTTGTTAATAATTATCGCATATTTAGAGTAAATCCTTTTGACAATTGAAATATCATTCTGTCTATTTTAAGTTCCAGAAAAACATGTATTATTGGTTGCGCTAATATGCACAAGTGAAGAAACCAGCCTACTCTCCATACTGCACAATTAACACGTTTCATTGTTGAATCCTTTACTACATATAATTGATTCATAACAATCTCCTTACAAAGCTCCATCTTCTCCGACGGTTTAAAACAACCATATATCACCAAAATTAAAAATCACCATTATATAATTTTTAAATGACTTGATATATACGGTCTTATGCTCAAACGCAGATTTTTGCACCTTATATGCAATATAAAAAATAAATATGTATAGGGCCATTAATCCAAAAGTAGATTATTTTTCTCAACGTGGCTTTATTTTCAGTGATAGCCATACCTTTAACAAAAATTACTTAAAAGTACAAGAATGCACCTTGTATTTCCAGTTCCACCAAGTTTAGGGCAATCAATTCCAAATCGATGCTGATAGAAGAGCCGGCGACAGAGACGCTCAATCAAAATCGACACGGAAGATGAAGGATGCTGCAATCTGGTGGTAGGAGAATTGAAATCAAAATGGATTGGTAGAAAAATGAAAAACGATAGAGAGGGAAATGAATTATTACGAGACGAGGGAAAATGAATTTTCTTTGGAAGTAAGCACGTGAGTTGGCGGCAAACCAAAAAAAACACAGCGATACTTTTTTCAGCGTTTATCCTCACGAATAACTCTCTCAAAAACTTTTACTACAGCATTCAATGTTTAAACACTGATAATAAATGCTGTCAAAACAAACTTTTGTTGTAGTGAATCAATAGAGATATATACGTAGGGTGACGTATATTATTCTATTCACATAATGATTTGATCCAAATTCGAGCATAGAATTTCGAGATAAAATATCGATCCAAGTTGGGATTTTCATTCGATTTTCGACGGCGAACCTGGATATGAATTTTTGATTGGTTCTGAATATTCTCTATCATAGTTATGGCTATGCAAGGAGAATGACGGTTTCTGATCAAGAAACCAGATCTGAGTTCGCACTAGGAAGTCAGGTGGATGATACAAGTTCAGAAGTGAAATTGCGTGATCGAATGAGCGATCAAATTTGAAATTGTGTGAATGAAATTGATATTGAAAATATGTAGATAAGAAATGTAAAATGGTTTTTGAAATGAAAAGTATATATTGTGAAATATGTGATGAAATAAAGTGGAAATTATATATTTCTATGATAGAAATTTACTTTATAGAAGTAAATAATATGGTAATTGACTTTATAGAGTAATCAAGCTTGAATATTGATTTGGCATAAACAAGTTATATATATTTGAGAAACTCCCCTTGTTGAATCTATAGCCAGAAGAAAAGGATTTTTGAAAATATCTGAAGTATAAAAAGGGAATTTATACAAGTATGAAGTGATCCAAAGATTTTCAAAGTTATATATATATGAAGGATCTTATGAGAATGATTTTGAGAAAAGGTTTTGGAACCTATGGATTTTGGAAAGGCTTTTGATTTTTGGGATAAATCAATTTTGGAAATTTGGAAAGCCTAGTTTGAGAATTATCGATTTTAGAATAATCAATTTTGAGAAAAGAAGATTTATATGGAATTCATACTAGGCGTATGATTTGGAAAATACTATATTTGTATAGTATAAAGTGTTTTGAAAATGGCTCTGGAGAAAAAGGCGCTCCCTTGAAATGAACTTCTTAGGAGTACCATAGGTTGGTACTACCTTGAGCTCCAAGGGGGTGACTCTAAAGTGGATCCTGAGAGGAAGTCCGAACAAACTGAAGTTCTTGAGGATTATTGGGTAGAAAAAGTCGAGGGCGCTGATGCCTACAGAGGCATTTGGGTTATGCTATGACGACAGTGTAACTCGATGTCGCTGCGATCTACTGTGGACCATAGCGGAAATCGTGTGGAGGTGAGTATCAACGGGCTACGCTTGATTTTGTCGAGAAGGCAACATAACATCGGTAGACTGCGATCTATGGTCGAGTCGAGTGGAGAAGTTTCATTCTTTTGGCAGCGAAATTCGAGGGCGCTGATTCCTATAGTTATATGGGTTTTTGCTGTGATAGCAACGTAACCCCAGATGTAGCTGCGATCTGCAGCGGGTTCCATGGCGTAATCGAGGGGCACGGAGTGCCTACAGTTATCTATGGATTTTGCCGGGATGGCAACGTAACCATCGGGTTAACTGCGACCATGGATGGGGGTGATGATTTCCAGAGCATTCTAGCCTAAGATGTTACCTCTATTTTCAAAAATGCTTTCTATATTTTGAACAAAATGTTTCCAAGTATTTTTACTGGGTGTTGAAAATGGTTCTACTAAGTACTTAAAGATTTTCAGTCCAACGCCTGATTAACGTATGACCAAATTTCTGTGAGAACAAGGATGGAACGGTTGAGACATCGAGTTATAAAAAAATATTTTTATAAAAACTATTTTATAATATTATGTGGATATTAAAAGTATTTTAAAAATGATCAAAGAATAATTTATCTGGTTTTAAGTTATTGAATAAATACTAGCTTCGTTCCTTTTCGAGGACCAAAAGATTCAAAGGGGGAAGGAATGTGATAACCCAGAATTTTGGACATCGGTTAAGAGGATAATTAACTGATTTTATTTGAAAATTTAACCGTGAATTAATTTGAAAATTTCAAAATAAATAAGATAAGTGTTTGATTTTATATATATGTGAATAGGTTGTAATTTGAATTTGAGTTTGAAATTCAAAAATAAAATGTCCTAAAAATAAATTAGACGTAAAATAATATATATGATTTTTTTTTTAAAACTAGTTTCAAATTATTTCTTTAAGGATATATGAATATAAATTTAAGGAAAATATAATGTATACATTTTATATAAATTAATAATACATATGTATATAAACATAAATGTAATATAAGGTGATATATTTAATAAAGAGGTATTAAACATATATATGCAAGTATAAACAAAAGAATAATAATATAAATATTTATTTAAACCATATTCTCATGAAGAAAATACAAGTGCAAATCATTTACATATACAAAGACAAGTGTGAGTGTTTTATTATGGAAATCAACAAGTGTAATATATTTTAACAAGTGTCATTTTCTTTTTAAATTAATGAATAAAATAAAGAACAAAATAATATATACGTCTTTCTACCCCTATTCCCATTTCCTTTTACATGTTTCAAAAAATTTCAAATTTGAGTAAACAAACAGAAATTAAAAACTAAATAATAAGCTTGAAAAAAGAAAATCAAATCAGGAAATAAAAGAAAAAATAGAAGGAAGCAAAACAAGTATCAACTGCAGTTTTCAGGATCATTAAATCAAGAAGCAAGTTCTAAATCAAACAGCAGTCTCATTTGATCCAAAGCAGTTCCAGTTTTTCAAAATCTCAAGCAGCTTCCAGTTTTTTCCAGTTAAGCCTGCCTCTGTTTTAAACTGTGAGTAAACTACTATTTAAAATTTAATCTGTTTATTTATGTGTATGCATATATATATGTATGTATGTATGTATGTATGCAGAGCCTGTTCCAGTTTTATAGTTTTAAACTGAATCCAAAAATCAAGTTCTTCTTCCCTTATCATTGTTGACACATGATGTTTAAAAGAAACCTGTTTGAATTGATGTAATACAAAATTAAAAAATATTTACAAGTGAGATTATTGAGAAAAAATTTCAAACAAACAAAATTTCTGTGAAATCTATTCTAAGGAGGAAAAATGATGATCTTAATTTTGTGATTTAATTCCATAATCAGATTTGTATGAGTACATGATAAATTTTAATAGAAATTTAGAGATTTTTAAGCCTGTAGTTTGAGTGAAATCATGCGTTGACCAGAATTTAGGATTTGAGCTTCTACTGTTGGTCGGAGTGAAGTGGAGGGTCGAAATCAATGTGGAAGGAAGCGAGAAGGTTGACGAACCCAGCAAAATTGCTCGATGGATTTATCACCCACCGAGGCATCGGCGAGGCTTCGATTGAGGGTTTTATCATAGGGATTAGTCGAGAGGAAATTTTGGGTTCATGTGTCGTCTGGGAAGCGTCGGAAGCGATCGCAGGTGGGCGGAATTATGGCAGGGAATCGTGGTGTTGCTCGGGCTTGGTGGCGTGGATGATGCTGGTCGGAGTGGCCTTTAGTAAGGCGAGTTGTCGAAGAAGATTGGTTCCAGGTTGGGTTCATTTAGCTCGAATTTGATTTAAAGTTCGAACCTTTGATCTTGTGGTCGGGATGGAAGGGGCTAGTCATCGGTGACTCATCGGTGATGGAAGTGGTGGTCGCAGCATCAGTATCGACCTATGCATGTGCACATGAATCTTTGGTTTCAGTCTTGATTGGGTAGAAGGGGTTAGTCTCAGGGAAACTTGGGAAAATTTAGTGTTTGTCTCTGGGAGTTTTCGTGTACGTGTGAGGTAATAATTTATAAGCAATTTTACAAATATAAACAAATTTTAAAAAAAAAGAGAAGGATGGGAAACTCGGGTCATAGTTCGGGTAAAGCCTGGTGTGACTCGGGTAAGGATAGAATGTTGATTAAATTAACATAATTAAGTTCTTAATAATTCCTTAATCATTCTTTTTAAAGAAAAGGGTGTTTATTTAAATGTTGATTTATTAAGTTGTAACTTTTAATTTAACTTGGTTAATTTTTTTAAAAGTTTACTTAATTAAAGATGTAATTTAATTAAGAAGATTAAGTGTGCTTAAATCATTAATTAAACTTTAAGGTTTAGTTAAGTTATAGGTTAAGGATAAATTATTTCTAAAGTTATTGATAAGTTTAATGTTAATTAAGAAATCTAATTTAAGATAAAGGTTGATTTCTATAAAGGGTTTTGAGTGATTAAGATTAATGAATTAATTAAGATATTAATTAAAAGATGATTAATTAAGGATTAATCACTTAATGTAAGTTACTTTAGTTAAAAGATAATGCTTAATGTCATTAATTAAGGTGGATAATTAATGGTTTATTACTAAAGATGATTTATTAAATGATGATTACTTAATGTAAGTAATTAGAAAAATTAATTAATTTAATTAGTAATTAATTGTTAATTAATTGAGGATAATTAACCAATGGGATAATTACTTGATGAAAGTAAATAAAGGTAATTACTTAAGGGAAGTAATTAAGGATTAATTGCTTAGTGTAATTAATTAAAGGATTGACTTATTGAGGAAATTTATTAAGGGTTAGTTAATTAATGAGTGTGATTAATTAAAGGATAATTAATCAATGTAAGATAATTAATTTGAGAAATTAATTAAGGATAAGTGTAATTAATGTGAATGGATGAAGGTTAATTTAGTTGTGATGTTAATTAAGGCTTAATGTAATTAAAGGATAATTAATCAAGGGTGATTAATTAAGATGGATAATTAAAAGACAATTAATTAATTGGTTTGTAAGTAATTAATGTTAAGTAAAGGTAATCTAAGTGATTAAAGTTTAGAAACTAATTTAATTAGAGATAAATTAAATTAATTTTGGAAATGATCAATCTTGCTTATGAATGGTTGAATGATGTTAAATGCCTTGAATTGGATGATATCTTTGATATGAAATGTTTTGTGATATGATATGTTTGGGCGGACATTGATAGTATTGTTATATATCGATGATTAATTGCTGTGTAAAAAGTGACATCCTGTATTTAAAGTTGAATTGTACTTCACTTGGATAACTTGGGTTAAGATGGTATTGAATTCGAAGAGACCGGGGTCGGGTATCAGGAAATACCCGAACCCACTTCGATTTGTAACCTACAATGATTCTTTATAAATTGATATGTGAAATCAATAGGTTGGAATGGAATAATATGGACCTTGAAACTAAGGGATTGATTTGTGAAATAAGCATTTACTAACAAGTTGTGAATTTGTAGAGAAGTATGAGTTACCCCGGATTTTAAATAGTCTTTATGCATTGGTATTTCTTGTTAGATGGGTTTACTCACGCTGCTTTCCAGCCTGACCCGGTGTTACTTTGATGTAATGCTCGGGTCAGACCGAGTATTACAAATTTTTAGGTAAGGACATTCTGGAGCTCAGGAGGCGAGCTGGATGGCAGGAACGTATGAAGTGTATTCCGTTGAGAGATATTATAGTCTACCTGGGACAAGTTGATTTTAGTGGAAATTAGCCACAATGGCCTCTTTAGCAAGTGCGATTAGTTTCTAGGACATAAGACAGAAATAATTACTTTTAAGGACAAAATGAAAAATAATTAGTTTCTAAGGCCTAAAAACCTATGAAATTATATCCTTGAAAGTAATTGGACTGCTGATTTTGTCCTTAAAAGTAATTATTCTGCTGACTTTGGCCTTAAAATTAATTTATGTGGATGTGTTTCCTAGAAACTAATTGGACTACAAAGTTTGTCCTTCTAGTGAAATGCCCCTTGATTTTATCTATCCAGAGTTTGTGTAAATGTTGTCACTCTGATGTACGATATGTGTAAATTAATTAATACAACTTTTTTTTATATAAAGGATATTGTTTGATATTATATTTGATCCGCTGCGAATGTGAGGTTATGTGATTTTTTCTTGTTTCTTCTTCTACCTCTTTTCTTCTTTCTTTAACTATTTGGAATATTCGGGATTTGAAAATTCCGAGTCATTACAATATTATATTGCACATATAAAACCAATAGGTATAGAATGCCTTTACTTGAGGTTGTTGGCGTTACTTGCAAAGATCTTACATTCTGTATCACGATTGCATACTTAGCTGTTGAAACTGAGGAAAATTATATATGGGCCTTAGAAATGTTGAAATCTGATTTGATTGATTGTGAAGTGGAATTGTCATCAGTCTTCATCTATGATAGGAAAACTGTTCTAGTTAATGCTATTGGATTTGTTTTCCCAGCCTCTATGCATATGTTATGCACATGACACATAAATAATAACATTCTAATGTATATGCAAAAAAAAGTGAAAGGAATGGAAGTTGAAGAGAAGAAGTCATTTCTATTTGATTATAATGAACTAGTTTGTTCAAAAAATTTAGTTGTATATGTTGGAATAATTCAACATAATGGGGCCACATATTTTAATGTCTGAATGTGTGGGCTATCTTGTAATTAAGTCTAATTACGTGATTTACTTTTGGAATACACATATTAAGACTTAAGTGGTATATTTGTCATGTAAAATTATACCGTGTGGATACTGGAGTGACAATTTTTGTTTGTTGAAGGGACGAACTGAAAATTGTCACACACTATATATATGGGGTTATGGTCCCCAAATTACATAAATCTTATTATATTCTCTCCACCCTCTTCTGAAGAGAAATTACAGATGTAAACTTGTGTCAATTTGGAAGATCTAATCCAAATTAATCTTCACATCAATTAAGAATCGGCGGATTCTGGTACGCCTTCTGTTGTTAATTTCTTATACTTGTTTCTCAACTTAATCAATATGGGTTATATGTATTCGGATCTAATATAGATTAATCACCAACAAGTGGCATCAGAGCCACCCTACATTGATTTTATCGAGAAATTTCCTAATTTTAAGTATATATGAAGTTAGGGTTTTGAGATTTACAATTTTGGTTGATTCATCCAATGCCGTTATTTTGGATCTGTGAGATTTGCTCTTTTCATCTGATGCCTTTGTTCCAGATCTATATAAATAATTCATGAATTAATTCCGCTTGTTCAGATCCGATGCCTTTAATTGCTGCTACACATATTATTCATATTTTTTGTCAGTAGTAGTACGACTATACAATTTTTTTTATTGCTATAGATGGTTACCTTGTTAAGTTTTATTTCATTCACACATATGGAAGCGTCTTCATGCCTTCTAATGTTCCTTTAATACGTATCGGACGACATAATGGTCATTTGCATCTATTTTTATCATAATTGCATTAAATGTGGTTGTTATAGTAATAAATAAAATATTTATTATCATAAACGTAGAAAATGCGTCGGTTGCAATAAATTCAACGACGCGGCATGTTTGTATTTGGAATAAGAAAAGACATATTGTTTATTATTTGATACATTTATATTTTATAGATACATATATTTTATATGCATGGCCCGCTCATTAAAAATAAGTTTCACTTTCTGCAATATTATAACACATGTATTCATATTTGCTTATTCAAATAAGCTTTCATCGAAAGCTAATCATTTGCCGCACTGATATAATAAGCTATTTTGACATGGACTGTCTATTTTCGTTGCTTCCCACTATGTTTGGGATCAACCACTCCTATAGTTTTCATTTATTCAGTTTCTTGTAATATCACATGTGTGGACAATGCTATGTTAAATTTTTTTATTATCTTCTATCTTGAATATTGACAGTTAAATAAAGTATGCAATATTTTATCACTAATTATTATTGCAAATACCATTGTTATGTATTGTTACAGTTTTAGTCGATGTCAAAAAATTATTACGGCTATGAAACCATATTTTCAATATGTATAAAATTGAAATTTATGGAATACGCATAAATGAATGAGTTAAAATAAACCAATTCAAATATTAATGGTGTCTCTTTGCAAACTAACTGTAAATATCATACATTACAAGTGAACTAATTGAAATAACATGTCACCAAAGTGACCTCTCTTATTTTAGTTATTCATGTGGATATTAGCCAGCCCAAAGAAAGACTAATATCTGACCGAATCATTTATACATATGTGATGATAAATATGTGACAATCATATAGTTTTGCAAGTGAATATCTAATCAGCCGAAAGGAATATTGATATTTGACTTGAACTTATTGTCAATGTTTGATCATTACAACAAGAGTACCACTTACAATTAATATTACTGTCCAAAGACTTGATTTTGATGTTGTGCTAGGTATCTTGAGAAGAGGCTAATTATTTGAATTTACCGTGGTTTTGTTTACAATGTAAGCATATTTGATTGATTCTTATGCTAAAATTATAGCTAATTTAACTACGGTATCTGCCAATCTTAACAACATTCTTATTCTGACTGGAACAAACTTTAAGGAATGGAAAGAGAATATATTGCTTGTTCTTGGCTGCATGGATCTTGACCTTGCACTTAGGATGGATGCACCCAACCCTCTTACGGATGAAAGTTCTTCTGATGTTATAAAGAACTTTGGGAGGTGGGATCGTTCTAATCATAAGCGCGGCTTCTAGAGGAATTTTGGGGTGTGGTATCTGAAAAAATAACCAATGCTAAAGATTTCCTTGTTGAGATTGAAAAACGTTTTCTAAAAACGATAAGGCAGAAACAAGCATGCATTTACAGCGCTTGATTTACATGAAGTATCAAAGCAAAGGTAACATAAGGGAGTACATTACGAAAATGTCTAATGTTATTTCAAAACTTAAGGCACTTAAGCTTGAGCTTTCGGATGATTTACTCATGCATTTGGTACTGATTTCTCTTCCTTCACGATACAATCAGTTTAAGATCAGTTATAATTGTCAAAAGGAGAAATGAACTCTTAATGAGCTCATTTTGTATTGCGTATAAGAAAAAGAGAGATTGAAGCATGATTAGGCTGAAAGTGCTCATTTGGCATACACCCTTAAGGGAAAAGACAAAAGGAGAAAGAAGGATAAGGAAACTGCTAAGGGTCCAACGGAAACGAAACAACATAAGGAGGATGATGGTTGTTACTTTTGTAAGAAGGCTGGACATTTAAAAAAAGATTGTACCAAATATCATGCATGGTGTGTTAAGATAAGTACATCCTTTGCTTTGGTCTGTTCTGAAGTAAATTTAGCTACAGTACATAGAAACACTTAGTGGTTAGATTCTGCTGCTTCTACTCACATAAGTGTTTCTAAGTAGGGTTGCCTGAGCTATCAAAATCCAACCGATGCTGAAAGCTAGATCTATGTGGGTGATAGAAAATCAGTTAAAGTGGAGGCTATTGGGCATTTTAAGTTGTTATTAGAACTTAGTTTTATTTGGATTTATTTGATATTTTTGTTATATCGTCATTTAGACGGAATTTGGTTTCTATTTCTAAGTTGGACAAATCTGGTTATTCTTATTCATTTGGGAATGGTATTTTTAGTTTATCAACAAATTCAAATCTATTTGGAACTGGCTCTCTCAATGTTTATGATAACTTACATATGCTTGATGCTAGAACCTCTTATTATAAAGCCTTGCATGTGGAATCGTGTGGTACTAAAAGAAAAACTAATAAGGAAAATTCAGCCACATTGTGGCACAAGCGCTTAGGTCGTATATCTAAAACTAAAATTCAAAGGCTTGTGTTAGATGGAATTTTTGAATCTATTGATTTTTCAAACTACGATGTATGTGTAGAGTGCATCAAGAGAAAACAGACCAAACATAAGAAAATATGTGCCAATAGAACAACCGACGTCTTAGAATTGATACATACGGACATTTGTGGACCATTCCCTATGGCATCATGGAATAGTCAACAATATTTTATCACATTCATAGACGACTACTTAAGATATGGCTACTTATATCTTATACATGATAAATCAAAATCCTTAGACATGTTCAAGAAATTTAAGGTAGAAGTTGAGAACCAACTCAACAAAAGAAATAAAGCTGTCAGATCTGACCGTGGAGGTGAATATTATGGTAAATCTAATGGATCGGGTGAACAATGTTTAGGACCATTTGCCCAATTCCTAGAGGAATGTGGAATAGTCCCATAGTACACCATGCTAGGTTAACCTACCATGAATGGTGTTGCTGAGAGATGAAATAGAACTCTTAAAGACACGGTGAGGAGTATGATTAGTCATTATACCTTACCAAATTCACTCTGGGGGGAGGCATTAAAGACAGCGGTTTATGTCTTTAATAGGATTCTCACTAAAGCAGCTGTCAAGATACCTTATGAGCTTTGATAGGCAAACAGCTCACTCAAAAGCATTTTCATATTTGGGGATGTGCAGCTGAGGCAAGGCCTTATAGGCCAAATGAAAGAAAATTGGATTCCAAAACAGTAAGCAGCTACTTTATTGGTTATTCTGAGCGATCTAGAGGCTATAAATTTTATGATCCCACATTAAAGAAAATTTTTGAGATAGGAACTGCTACATTTTTTAGGATGTTGAGTTAAGGGGGAGAAATGAAGTAAGGAACTTTGTTTTAGAGGAGGAATTATCATCTATATTCCTACTATAGTTACTTCTTCTGACAAGTACAGATTATCATTCCTGTCAATAATGAAGAAATTGATCCGGAACCGCAGCAAAACAATGTTGAAGAAAACCCTCTTCAAGATGAGGAAAATATTCCACAAGGACAAATTCAACAGCGTCAAAATGAATTGCAACTAAGGAGATCAACTAGAGAGAGGAAAGATGTCATTCCGTATGATTATATAGTATTTCTTCAAGAAACAGAGGATAACAATGGATTGGTGGAAAATGATCTTATCAACTTTCACCAAGCCATGCAAGATGCTAATTCTCGAAAGTGGATTGAAGCGATGAACGAAGATAATAAATCCATGCAAGACAATAAAGTTTAGGATCTTGTCTCTTCACCTGAAGGTAAGAAACCCATTAGTTGTAAATGGATATTTAAAACAAAGAGGGATGCAAAAGGTAATGTGAAAAGATATAAGGCTCGTCTTATAGCAAAAGGTTTTACTCAGAAGGAAGACATCGATTTTAAAGAGACTTTCTCTCCGGTTTCATCGAAAGACTCTTTTAGAATAATTTTGGCGCTTGTTGCACATTTTGACCTTGAGTTACATCAAATGGATGTTAAAACTGCATTTCTCAATGGAGACATTGGGGAAACAATTTATATGCTGCAACCACAAAACTTTATGTTCGGAGATCCCAAGAATATGGTTTGCAAACTAAAGATATCCATTTATAGGCTCAAACAAGCTTCTCGTCAATGATACCAAAAGTTTCAAAAAGTAGTTACCTCATTTGGTTTTGAGGCAAACATAATTGATAACTGTGTGTATCACAAGTTCATTGGGAGCGAATTCATATTTTTGATTTTGTGTGTTGATGATATATTGTTTGTCTGTAATAATTTACATATTTTGCACGAAACCAAGAGATTTCTTTCAGATAATTTCGAAATGAAAGATCTTGGGGATGCTTCTTTCTATTAGGAATCCGAATATATCGTGATCGCTCATGGGGTATTCTTGGATTGTCATAGAAGAAATATGTAGAAATGGTGCTTAAAAGGTTTGGCATGCAAGATTGTAAAATGGGTGATACCCCTATCGCTAAAGGAGAAAAATTTTGTATCAAACAATGTCCTAATAAAATCCTTGAAGCTAAAGAAATGTAAAAGATCCCTTATGCGTCTGCTATAGGGAGTCTAATGCTCAAGTGTGTATGCGTTCGAAAATTGCGTGCATTATAGGAGTATTGGGCATGTATCTTAGTAACCCTGGAATGGATCGTTGGAAAGTAGAAAAAATGTTATAAGGTATCTTCAGAGAAAAAAGGACTATATGCTTACATATAGAAGTTCAGGTCGGTTGGAGATTATTGGGTATTCTGATTCTGATTTTGTTGGATGCCTGGATAGTAGAAAATCCACTTTAGGATACATATTTCTATTAAGTGGAGGAGTTATATCATGGAAAGGCATTAAAAAAACGCTCATAGCTTCTTCCACCATGGAAGCAGAGTCTGTGGCTTGTTATGAGACATCTAACCATGCGAAATGGTTGCAGTATTTTGTCACTGGGCTGTGCATTATTGATAATATTGAAAGACCATTAGAGTTATACTGTGACAATAGATCTACAATATTATATTCTAATAAAAGTAGAAGCTCAAGAAAGTCAAATTACATTGACATCAAGTTTCTAGTTGTAAAGGAGAGAGTGCATAATGGTTTAATATCCATGGAGCATATTCGGACAAATTCCATGCTAGCGGATCCGCTTACAAAAGGAGTACCACCCAAGCTCTTTCATGAGCATGTTGCTAAAATGGATGTATCTTTTATATAAGGATATTTTGGTTTAGGGGGAGTTTGTACTTAGTCACTTATTTCGCGACACTACTCTATATTTTGATTATGAACATGCTTTGGTTTTTCTGATCAAAAATAAAGTTTCTTTTGCACTTCGATTGTCTATATATCTTATTTTGAATTTTGATCTCATTAAAGTAAAGTATGACCAGTTGGAAATAGACATGTAAAGATCACATTTCATGTAATTTCCATGCTACACATGCATGATTGATCTATGTCATTTGATTGTATTGATATTTGTGATCATTAATGAGTTTAGTTACAAAAACAGTAATGATAGCCACTTTGCTTCTATGTTAACAAAATCAATGGAAGAGATTGTTTTGAATATACCATATTATCAAGATAGCTATTTAAGAGCTCATAAAGTTGAATACATTCTTTAAAATTACATATGTGGCCCGAGGGGAGATTGTTGGAATAATTCAACATAATGGGGCCACATATTTTTAATGTTGAATGTGTGGCCTATCTTGTAATTAAATCTAATTACGTGATCTATTTTTGGAATAAACATATTAAGACTTAAGGGTATATTCGTCATGCAAAATTATAGCGTGTGGATACCAAAGTGACAATTTTAGTTTGTTGAAGGGCCGAACTGAAAAATGTCGCACACTATATATATGGGATTATGGTACCCAAATTACATAAGTCTTATCATATTCTCTCCACCCTTTTATAAAGAGAATTTACAGATCTAATCTTGTGTCGATTTGGAAGATATAATCCAAATTAATCTTCATATTAATTAAGAATCGACGGATTCAAGTACGCGTTCCGTTGTTAGTTTCGTATACTTGTTTCTAAATTGAATCAATATGGGTTATATGTATTCGGATATAATATAGATTAATCACCAACGGTATACAATGAGAATCTGCAAGTGTTACATGAAAAGTATGCAAAGCATACTTCACTCTTGAAGTATATTCACGAGCAATGGTTGGATACGTACAAAGACTGGTTTGTTCAATCATGGACGGATGATTATAGGCATTTCGAAAATTATACTTCTAATAGGTAATTATCTTTAATAATCATGTTAATATTTGTTCCAACTAGTAATTATTGTTTTAGTAATCATATGTTGGTGTCATATACAGGGCCGAGTCCACTCATTCAAAATTGAAGGAACATTTAGCTAGTTCTCAATGTAATTTCAAACAAGCTTGGACGAAGATGAATTCACTATTGGAGCTCTCGTTTACCGAACTCAAAGCATCGTTTGATCAAAGTTTAACAAAAGTAAAAAACATATTTCATTTACGAGAGTTCAGATATTTACGAGGTTTTGTTTCTACTAAGGCACTTGATTTGATTCATTCAGAAATACCTAGAATAAAAGATGTTGGTGAGGAAGAATTGTTATGTTGATGTGTCATTCGTAGAATACATGGACTACCTTGTGCGCATGAGTTAGCTCGTCTTGGGCCTGGTACCGCAATATCGCTCGGTATGATTGATGTTCATTGGACAAGATTTCATCTTGTTGAAATAAGTAGAAAGAAAGAAGTGGGGGTAGTAGAAAAAACGGAACTGCTATTAAATGATGTGAAAAAGTTGGATACTTCTTTCCAAATGCAAATTCATAAGAAGATGTTGGAAGTTGTTGAACCACGTACATCATCTCTCGCATCTCCAAAAAGCAAAATAAAAACACGTAGAAGAGAAAGCAAAATAAGTGCTAACATTTCAACTAAAAGAATGTCTTCGTCTTTTGAGCTTGTCGAAAGTGTATACTCTCAAAGTTCGTGTACTACAAAAAAGGCTAGTACCGATAAACTTCCTATTCATAAACCAAAAAAGGTATTTATAATAAATATTATTTGCATATACATATAAGTGCTATATTAACTTACTATATTATACTTTTTTTTCAGTTGGAAGAACTAGTTGTAGGCATGAGAACTTATTTGCATCAAATACCATTGGAGTTGAAGGCATTCGTTACTGATACTATTGACGTTCGATCAGATGGAAACTATGGATATCGGTGTGCGGTGGCTTTGCTTGGTTTAGGAGAATCAAGATGGAGTCAAATTAGGAGGGAGTTATACCAAGAATTATATGAAAATCAGGCTTTATACGATCGCGTTTTCATAAAGCAAGATAGAAGTACTATTCTTCTCAAAAGCCTTATGCATGAAGAAGAAGAAGGGTTTGCGCCAAAAGAAAAGTGGACGTCAATGTCCAGTATTGGTTATATTATTGCAGCTAGATGTAACGTTGTAATATTCAACATTAGTGAAAGACTTTTGTCGACAATACCTCCATTGAAAGGAAAAGTGCATCCACCGATACAGCATACTGAAATTCGAATAGCTTTTGTTAACCAAGAACATTTTGTTCAGGTACGCAACTTACAGATTATTAAATTTCAAGATTATTTCATTTCTTTTCATTCAAACTGAAATATACATTACCAATCACAGGCAAAACTAGAGCCTAAACATCCGGTACCACCAATTTATTCAAAATGGTTCACGGCTCGTGATACAGATGCAAGTAAATGGGAATACATTTACACCGATCGAAGATAAGCTTGGGATGAAAGAAATGAATACGCTGAATGGAAGTAGTCGTGGCACCGTTTTGGAGTTGTTAAATTGTATGTTTAACTTGAATGATTGTTTGCAAATTATTGCTTCTTAGTAACTAGAATTTACTTTATTCGCAAATTATTGGACTAGATGTGCATCACTTTTTTGAATTTCCGTGAATGAAATGTGGATTAAAATGTGCATCATATAGTTAAACTGTGTTTTAGGAGTAACTCATAGGGAAAAAATGTGAATTTCGTTCCAGTTCGGGGAAAGGCTACGTGGTCGGTAAACTAACCCTGTTTTACTCCTACATGGTGTGAAGATAAACCACGTAGTATCACTATGTTGTAACTCCAGAAAACAAAAGGATAAAATAAAGAAAAGTATTATGACTGCAAATTGTTACGTATACGATAGGAGAACTAAACTTTTTTCCAGGTTCAAACCAACCATGCATATCGACGTGGATTATGTCCTAGTTCGTTTACATCTGACGTGGTTTGTCCAATAACCACGTAGTAACCCTACTTCATTTTCTGCCTTTCCTCACAGTGAGTCTACGTGGTTAGCTAGTTAACCATGTCTTGTCAGTGCGTGGTAAACTCAATATATATATATATATATATATATATATATATATATATAAGCCAGTATGCAACAGAGACAGCCAACATAGACAAAATACCGTATGATGCTAACAAATATTACATTAACATAGCCATACATGAATAACCATTACATTAACGAAGTCAAGCATCAAACCAAAATACCATATGATGTTCAAACATAATAGATACACCAAAATACATGCAGTCACAAAACGTTACATTGACAAACTTCAACGACGAGTTACTTAAAGTACGTTGACGACTGTTGTAGCATCCACTAGCAACTCTGGAACTAACAACTTGAGTGTTAGCTTCGTCGAAAAGGCCATGCACATCATGTAGAGTCTGGAGAAAAAATTAAGCTTACAGGTTTGTTGAAAATGAAACTTCATCCTAATTTATAGTGAAATGAAATGTGTAAATAGAACATGCCGAGTATAATTGGTCATAGATGGGCCGAAAATGAGATGCTTCAATCATTATATTAGCAGGTATGATTATTGGATTGTGAACCCGTAAAACACTATGATCTCTGCAACACTCCATATAATCATCCATGCAACTCAGAAAAGGCTGATTGAGTGGTATTGATCTATGCCCTTCTGCAATTACATGATGGTACCAATTCTTCCATATACTTTCTAAAAATTGATAACGCACCCGAATGTACGTAGTTGAAGTTGCATCTCGACATTCATTTGTTGCAACTGGAGGAATAGGATCCATGGGAAGGTTCTGAACTCTACCAAACTGCCTAAGTACTCTATCATGATGATACGGCTCCACAACGTTGAGGCAGAGAATGCAACCGCTATACCAAGATATAGAATGAAATGGATGATAGTGATGTGCAAAGATGTAAGGATAAAAAATAACCTGGTCAAAGATGTAAAAGGTCACAATTAGTGCTATTAAATGGGTTGATTACTCATGGCGTACAACTATTCAAAATTAGTGCTATTAAGTAGTAAATGAAGATAATTACATGTTCAATCTAAATGGTATCAAGGAATATATGTAGATCGATGACTGATGCAGCACTATCGAAAGATGGATTCCATCGAGCAGCACGAGGTAAATTCTCGTAGTACAGATTTGTTGAAGGATGAAAGCATGGAAAATGCTCAAATATCCATAACTCCAGTAAGCAAAGAAATCCTGCAATCCGCCTCACACTCGGGTCGCTAATCTAAGTTGCCTGTGGAGAAATGCAAGTGTTGCTGAACCCCAAAAGTAAGTGTTGATAATGTCCAATTTTTTTAATGGATCCAGAAGCGATATGTGCACATGAGACTTGCTTTTGTCAACAAACAATATGTTGCCCAACAAGAATAAAAGATAAGCACGAGCGACACGCCTAATTGCCCGATCAGTCCCATCATCGCTCACATCTTTAAATTTATCAACTAACGTAGACAAACTTAATTTACATCCAACCCTCTCATTCATTTCCACCTAGATTTTGCTTTAGTAAGGCCAAGATACTTTAAAACAATACTAACTGCTTGTTCCATTTCATATGACGTACTTTGTACAGGTTTACCTTCAACTGGAATGTGTAATAAAGAAGCTACATCATCAAGGATAATAGTCATCTCACCGAATGGTAAATTGAAGATATTAGTCTAAGGATACCAGCGTTCCACAAAAGCTGATGTCAAATGTTTGTTAACACTCTTGTAGCAAGTGCTAATAATGGGAAACAAGCCAGACGATTCGATAATGGCTTTGAATCTAGTAGCATTATCTAAAATCCTCCACTCTGATACCTTCTGCGCATGATTGACACCTGTGAGCGATGATCATTCCTACATAGATAAAATTTACATTTAGTAAACGCAGTAATTCCAAATCAATTGTTTATAATAATAGTTACATATCTCGCCAATCCATGTCAAAGAAGCAACATGAGTATCAAACTCTCAAATCACATTACTGATTCTTGGCCCACCATTCTCGTTTACATCATCTTCGGCTTCACCTTCTACCTTGGGCTCATCATCTGTCTTGTCGCCATCATCCGTGTAACAACCCGCATATTTTACGATTGAGTATTTAAATATTTTATTTAAATATTTCATCGTTAATCGGATTTTAGCCCGAAAAAACTACTTTTTGCAAACGGACAAATTAAGACTCGAGACCACCCCCATTGAGTTCAAAATGACGTTTGCGATCTTTTTGAATATAAACTTCGATATGTTTGGAGATAGTAGAATTTTGCTACTTTTCCACTTAGGGCTTTGATTTTGGTTCAGCCCATTAGACCCAAGCTTCACCCCTCTTCTCTTCATTACTTCCTTTATATTTCCTAATACTCAAGCTTTAGCAACAATAGTGTGAGGAATGTGAAATTAAAACTCCAAGCCCTAGTTTCCATTTGCAAATCAAGTTCTAGCTCCAAATTTATAGAAGAAGCTTTGATAAGCCTCCTCTTCTTCTTCTCCAACTCATTCTCTTATCAATTTTAGAAATTACTAAACCTAACTTAGGAAATGTTTCTCTTTTTAGCTTAGATTCAAGCTTGTTGGGTTGGAATTGAAGAGTGATTGTCCTTGCCTTTGCTCTATTGCTTCTTCTTCATTTGTTTTGGGTTCAAAGGTGAGATTTTTATCTCGCATCTTAGTCTATAATTATCTTCGATTGTTAGGTATGAATTCCTAACACTTATTCTTGTGCAATTGATTTTGGTTTGGATTGATTTGGTGTATATTCCAATTTTTGGTGTTTTGAAATCAAAATCTATGAAAATCCTATTATGGATATTTGGACAATGATATTTGAGGCATATCGAAGAGCCTTTAAGGCTGGGTTGTCGCTTGGCGTAAATTCTTAGTCGTCGTTGCTCGTCCGATCGCTTCCGGTATTTATTTCGGCCACTTTTGGTCTAGGTTCAGGGAATGCCCTGAACCCCAGTTTCAGACGTCTGAAACGTTAGATTCAGACGTCTGAATATTATTCTGAGAAGATTTTTATTCCCAGATTCATAAGTCTGAATTGGTTTGTTTCAGACCAGAAAGGAAATAGGCTAAAAAGTGCCTATTTCAGACATCTGAAATATAGGGTTCAGACGTCTGAAACATGCTCTGGAAAACTTTTAGTTTTCCAGATTCAGACGTCTGAATCACTTCTTTCAGAAGTCTGAATCTGCAATCTTTTGCCTATTTGCTTATTTAGCTTGAATTTCCAACTTTAATCGATTCATGTTGATTCCGAGTTGTCGCAGTCATTTATTATCATCTTTGATGACATTTTCTTCGGGATTTTTGGGAATATCCATTTTGATGGATTCGATATCGATTTCTTTGGATTTTATTCACGTCTTTGAACGTGAATTTTAGTGATTGATTGTTCTACAATCATTTTTGTGATTTGTCACTTTAAAAATATAAAGGTTTCAATACTAGTAGTAAATATCAAAACTCTTTATTCAAAATGATTTCAACACTATTTTATTACAAAGCTCGTTTTCTCAAACCATTTTCCAATCTACTAGTATATACAAATCTTTACCTCACTCGTATGAGAAATCCAATTAAACGACTTAGTAAAATAAGTGGTATGAAACGCTTGCGTTTACTTCGTTGGTTAATTCTTTGACTTGTTCGATTGAATCTCTTGTGACAATTTTCTAGTGGAGATCTACAATTTGTTCGTAAATATTTAAGTTAAGCTAGTGGTTATGGGACATGAAGCTAAGCTCATATATTTACTAGCTTAGTGTAATTGACACTTCTTGATGATCACTGATGATCATTTTTGTGATTTAGACTAGCGTCATGTTATGTTTCTTTGTCCACGGAGGGGACGGTATCTCGTTTCATTGAGTTTCGTCTCATTTTTATTATAGGCTAACGACCTATTTATTTCTTGGAGTTTCGACTCAATTTTTGTGGGCTACGACCCATATTTTTATGGAGTCCGGATCTTCGGACGTACCGTTGTACTACGTCGTTGTTTCGAATTTTACGAGTTTCAGGTTCCTCGGGCGTACCGTTGTACTACGTCGTTGCACCGGCTCTATGGTTAGCGACCATGGGATAGCGTCCCGTTTTGTGATACACGTGTTGGTGAGTTTTCATACTCCCGTTTTGTGATAGGTCTCCCCCTTTTTGTGATTTCTGGATTTCTATTGATGATTTGTAGAATTTTGTGTTTCACCAATTTTATGATTGGCATTGATATGTTGTCAAAATTTGTGGCTTGGTGAATGAAATAAGGAGTATGACACTTCTTTTGATCTTTGAGAAGATTCTTGTGATATTGATTAATCTCTAGTTGATCTTCAATTACATACTTGTCGCAGTATGACTTTATGGTTATCATACGTTTTTGTCATATCTCTTATTCTATATCATTTTATCTGATATTTATAGTTAGACTGATCCGTTTATTATTTTCTTATTAAATAATACTCGGGTCAGACCGAGATGTTACAGGTGCTTCTGCTTGACTCCTCATCAGGGATTATTATCCTGACTTTTGGCTTGCTACTTAGATTAGTAGTTCATTTTGTTGTATACATTTGAGATATAGACTCCATGATGTATACTTATTCTCTTATGTAGCACTTGTAACCATTCTTTTGTGATATTGTGGATCTTGTTAGACCACTACTCTGATGAACACTTTTAAGTGTTATATTTTCATATCTATTTCCGCCTTTGTGATATGGATATATGTGACTGATTTGTGTTATTTTTATTTCTATATTTGTTTCCGAAGATTTTATATAGCCACTATGTAGTAGCTTTGAGTTTGAATCGATATGTCAGATTTCCACTTGAAATAAAATGCATGTTATAATACCTGACATATCGGTGCTCGCACAAAGCAATTACACGGATGGTCGCTCCTCAACAACCTTATTCTCCGTGCTAGTTGACGGCATTAGCTCGTAGTGTCCTTGGCTAGCGTGGGTATAGAGGTGGGGCGTCACAATCCGTCTCTGAATCATCCTCTGTGTCATCTCCATCTTCTCTCGATGACTCTGAACCATCTCCATGTTCCTCATCTCCTTCATGTTGTTCCTCACACTACAAGAAGATTAATGATTTCCGACGGCTGAAAACAATCGGCGGCCGTCGGAAAAAGCCGTCGGAATTTACTGCGTCGGGGAGCAGTATTTCCGATGGCTTTCGACAGAGTTTGTCGTATACTGTTCCGACGGATCCCGACACATGTGGAATCCGTCAAAAGCCGTCGGAAATGAAGTGTTACAGGCTATCGGAAGCCGTCGGAAATTTTGACTTGTAAGCTGTCGGAAGCCGTCGTAAATCTGCTGTTTTTTTTTTAATTTTGCTGCAAATACAGCCTTCCATCCACATTTCTCTTCCAAATACTATTACGTCAATACTGCACAAGCCAGTATACAATATTCCAACCAAATATCAAAATCCAAACTACACAATATTCAATAAACACACAAATAAAAAAAATTACATCAAAATAAAACACATAATATACATAAGCATTCCAACATTGACAATAACCCTAACAATAAGTGTTATATCATGTTATAAATACACAAAATCATCAACATCCTCATCCACATCCTCATACAACAACAAAACCAAATGTATCAAGCATAATTATACAAAAATCAACAATTACCTTCACCGTCTACCAAATCATTTGAAACTAAAAAAACATACCTGAACAAGCAAGCAAGCAACGAATCAATCTCCTCCAGATCCAGAGCCAGCCGAGGAAGGGAAGCGGCCACCAAACTGCTGCATGTACTCTAGCAACTGTGTGGTCTGCATGGCCTGTTGGCGGTTCTGCTCCTCCAACTGGAACACTCTAGTCCGCAATTCTTCTATATCTGCTAGATCGCTCTGAGCTCTACTCCGACGTCCCCTACTCTGACTAATGGCCTGCAATAATTGGAAAATGAATAAAATCCAAGTTTATTGTTTTGAAAAGGTCAAAATATCATATTTAAAGTATTTTAAGAAAAAAGTAAATTATTTACCGCTAGATTACCAAATCTGTATCGTCGACCATGCTCTGCTGGATCCATAACGGACTCAAAAATAGCGTCCTCCTCATCGGTCGTCGGCTGATCTCGACCCGTATCAGCAAGGAGTTTCTGCCGCTGCTCCATAAACTTCTCCTGCATTAACAAATTAATAATATCATATCTTATTTCATTATAGTTTAACAAGCAAAACAATTATTAATACTGAATAAAATGAAATATGCTTCCATGGCTTTTGCTGGATTTATCGTCCTGTCATGTATACGAAACAGTCCCGTTTGGATTAACATGCTCGACAACATGCGTACGGGTGAACACGTCCATATAGCTGACAGGACCATGAGCCTCGGCTTCCTGAAGTTGATTGTTACATACAATTATTATATATTTAAAATTATATAACATAAACTATTTACATTTATTATTCGGTAAATTTACCAACTCCTGCCGATGGTGCTGAAACGACTTCGATCCTCCGCGATGAGTGACGGGATTCTTATTTCTATTTGCAGAGTTTCTATCCGACTCTGTCTGTACATTCAAAATTTGATACATTATTTTTCGATCACGTCAAATTAATAAGTCAAAAAAAATTAGTGTACTTGCCTTCGCCTCGTCCGTCTTCCAGCATCTCAACCAAGCTTGCCATACGCTCTCTCCCATCCACCGTGGTTTCTTACCAGATTTCTTAATCTCAGATATCGTGTCCCTGTAGTTCTTGTGCATCTTCTTCATCCAGTATCCTCGTGCCAGCATCATATCGTCTGTCTGGATGTCTATCTCAGTCTGCGTTTCACGATAAAAAAAGGGATTTGGTTTCATAGTTACATCAATTTCATAATACATCAAGAATTCAACATAGTTACATCAAAAAAAACAGATTCAGATTTATATCAGTCATCATCGTCTTCTGATTCAGATTCGGTCTCGTTTTCTACGATATTTTCCTCTGCACTGTCAAACGCTTCTACCAAAATATTTGATTCATCGATCAAAGGACCAAAATCTGTATGATCGTCTGTAATTATTATTTCGTTATTTTGCTCAAGATCTGCCTGATAAGCTTGTTCATCTAGAATATTCTTCCCATCGAATGTGAATCTGGCCTTTGTTTTAAAAACTGCAGACTAATCTGCTTTATCTCTTTTTAGAGACAGATAAGGAGCGTAATAAACTTGCAATGGTTGTTTGGCTAGTACAAAAGGATCATACTTGTGATAGTGCGATGTAGCTTTATTTCGATAAGATTATAATCCTTGTGCACATTAAATCCAGAACCTGGAACATTGCTAAACCAATTGCATCTAAATAGAAACACCTCCTCCGCGGGTAGTGAGAAATATATCAGTTGCAAAATTTGTGTTAGAACGCCATAAAAATCATTTAAGTGATTTTCTGGATCGTCGCTACCTTTAACAAATACACCAGTATTATTTGTTAATTTTTTTGCACCGTATTATTTGGTGTTAAATTTATATCCATTGGCGAAATATATTGGATATGTCTTTACCACTCTTTTTGGTCTCATCGCAAGATGTTTCAACCCTTCATCAACAACACAATTTCTCGGCTCTAATTTGAAAACCAACCGAAAAATTCTTTACTGAGATCTCCGTTCGGATATTCACGTTCATAAACACTGTTTATATAAACAAATTATTACATTAGGTTATACATGCGCATGCATTATAGAAAAGAATAAAACACAAATTATTATTTCAGATTACCTAACAAACGATGCAACCTCGGCACAATTTAGAAGAATATAAGTGTGTGCTACATGAAGATCTCTATCGTCTAGCCATATTTCTACACATTTTCCAGAAGGCCGGCCATGTTGTCTAAAAATAGATAACATTGCTTGAGAGGGCTCTTGTTCGTCGCCTTCGTCATTACGAGGAACACTTTCAAATGAAATATTCACATGGTCATTGAAATAGTGAGAGAAAAAGAACGAAGCCTCTTCTTCGATGTAAGATTTACATATCGAACCCTCAACTCGTGCTTTTTGCCTCACTTTTTTCTTCAAATGATTCAAATATCTATGCAAAATTAATTTATATTAACTTCATCTTTCAAATTCAATTAAATTACGTGATAACATATTATATACCTCTCAAATGGATACATCCATCCATATTGGACAGGACCTCGAAGTCGTGCTTCAGATGGGAGATTAACAGGTAAATGTTCCATTACATTAAAAAAACCTGGTGGAAATATTTTCTCTAATTTGCAAAGCAATATAGGAATGTCCAGTTCAAGTTTACGTAAACGTTGCACTTTTAAAGTAGTCGAACAAAGCTCCTTGTAAAACATACTAAGCTCCTTTACTACCTTCCAAACTTTTAACGGCGGTAGTTCTTTGAACATAACGGGAAATAAAATTTCCATCATTATGTGATAGTCGTGACTTTTCATTCCGCTCAATCTACCATTTTTAAAGTCAACGCATCTACGAAGATTTGATGATATCCCATCAGGAAATCTTAACCCTTCCACCCATTTTAACACAGCTTTAACTTGATTATTATCTAATTCGTAACATGCTTTAGGCTTTTTACTGTCGTTCGGTTTCATATGAAGCTCAGGACGTTTGCATAATTCTTCTATATCACGTCTTGATTTCAAATCATCCTTCGTCTTCCCTTTCACATTCAAAATTGTGTTAAAAACATTATGAAATACATTTTTCTCATTGTGCATCACATCTATGTTATGACGAAGCAGAAGATGTTTCCAACACGGCAACTCCCAAAAAATAGTTTGTTTGCACCAGTTATGAACAAATGATTTGCCTTCAATTTCTGTTTGCTCGCCAGTTTCATATATCTTTGGATAGTCCCTAACAAGTTCATATATGTCTTGGCTTGACCATATCGTCGGTGGTTGTCTGGTTTCTACTCTATTAGCTAAAAAGTTTTTCTTGTCTCCTCTGAAGGGATGATTTACATGGAGAAAATATCAATGACAGTCAAACCATGAAATTTTCTTACCATGAGGTAAAGAAAACGCTCGTGTTTCATCCATGCAATATGGACATGCTAGACGACCGGCAGTACTCCATCCCGAAAGCATTGCATGGGCAGGAAAATCACTTATAGTCCACAATAAAGAAGCAAACATACGAAAAATTTTCTTCTTGGGCACATCGTATGTTTCTACTCATTCGTTCCACAGTATTTTTAACTCCTCAATCAACGGTTGTAAATATACATCGATTCCTTGTGTCGGATCGTCGATAATAGGCCAGGATGAATATTTAGAACCAAATTGAGAAAATGGAGAAAAACCGTCCGTACATAATCCTAATCTAACATTTTGACTTCCGCTGCAAAATTTGGATACGTTCTATCGAAATGCTTCTATGCTTCTCCATCAGCCGGATGTGTCAATGTACGCTCTTCCTCCGTTCTCACGTTATGCCACCTCATATTAGATGCAGTTACAGAGGATGCATATAATCTTTGAAGTCTTGGAGTTATGGGTAAGTAATGCATACGCTTGTACGGAACTTTTTTCCCCTTCTTTTTTCTTGGTTTGTATCTCTCCTGGTTACAAACTTTATAATTTCTAAGGTTTGCGTCTTCTTTCCAAAACAACATATAGCCTTTTATTATCTATTTCCTGATAAACTAAACCAAAAGCCGACATAAGTTTTTTAACTTCATAGTGATTTTCACACATTAGATTATCGGACGGCATATGTCTTTTTGCAGCTTGTACAACAGCCGTAAACCCATCTTCAGTGATGTTGTATTTTGACTTCATAGCAATGTATTATGCGATTACTGACAGCTGAGTGCCGCTTTTACAACCATCCCAAATAGGTTTCTTAGCAGCATCTACTAAACCATAAAAAAATTTTGCTTCAATATTTGATTCTTCAACATTTCCATCATCGTCGTCAACTTCAACCATAGGAAACATTGATCGTGTTGCATCTTCGACCATATTTTCTATACGGGTCGTCGAAACTATTTCGTTAACGACACTTTCAGACTCTACAGAAGTATTTGCTACAGCTTCTCCATGCTGATCCCAAACATAATACTCGGGCACGAAACCGTTTTGACACAAATAAACTTTCACAATATCTAGTAACAAATACTTCAAATGTCTACACCTACTACACGGACAACGAATTTCTGGATCGTTTCCGTTATTACTTAAAGCGAATTCAACAAACACGTTTATACCATTATAAAAATCTTCTTTTATTGAGCCCCTCAGTCCTTTTCTTTGGTACATCCACCCCCTCCGATCAACAAAATAATCAATCATTTTTCCTATATGACAAAATGAGAAGTTCAAATTTTAATATTTATTTTCAAGAATACAAATTCGAAAAAGATTATTTTCATGATCGTATAATATTTGAATTTAAAGAACAATTTCACAAATTTAAAAATATTTTCAAATAGGGCAGATTTTATTTTTTAACGTATCGATATAAAAAATTGTAAAAAAAAATTCATTGGTCAGGCATTTTGCTTCCCATTACAAACACAGTAAGCATTTACATTTCGTATATTACTTCGTCTCAAACGATTCAACAAAATTTCGGCAGCATTTCCCTTTTGTACCCTGGATTGTACACAAATGCGTATACGCAGAAAACAAAAAAGAAAAGTTAGACCGAAATTTTATGAACCGTTTGAGACGAAGTAGTATACAAAATATAAATGCTTACTGTATTCATAAATTGTCCAATACAGAGACAAATCCAACAAACATTATACCAGATAAATATAAATGGTCGTTTTTCGAAAAAACGACTATTTATACAACGATCATGTACAACACTCGTCAGACGGGGCCAAAAACTCTCTAAGCAACATTTGTCAAAATTACATGCGCGCATTTTACGAAAAAATACAGTTTTATTCACTGTTTACATTTACAAAAATATATATTAATTTAACACATTTATTCGACGTATTACATCAACTTAAGGCTGCTTTAACATTTTTGTCATTTTTCAATACACACAATTATAATTTAGACTCATGCATTTTTTGTTTCATAAGTCAATACGTACACAATATAATACTCCTAACTCGTTCATTCATTTTATCTTATTCAAACTAACACAATACAATGATAGCAGCGCTACACACATATACAATCGTAGAATCAAGACATACACAACGATTTACATATACATGAACAACCATAAATTATACATGTTTTTCACAATTTTACGATAAAAGATGAAATAGGTATACCATGTGATGCTATAAACCGTTATTACGCTATTAGAAACAATTGCAATCACTAATTCGCCCTAATTTATCAATTTATGCAAATCTAGAATTAGGGTAAAAACTGAAATTTTTCACAAAAATAAGATGCTATACCTGAGATTAAGAGTTAGAGTTTGATTAGGCGGCCTTTGAGGATCCGGAAGTTGGAAATTAGAGATTGGAAGCTTGGAGAAGGGAATTGGGGTCTTTGGGTTTAATTTTCGTATGTGGAAATGAGGAGGAAGATGGCTCGGGCGAGCCATGTAATTCACATATTTCTGACGGCTTCCAACGGCCGCCGACGACCCGTCGAAAGCCGTCGAAAATCAGCCGTCGCCCCTAGCTGTCGGACTGGGAGCCTTTTCTAGTAGTGTTATTTTGCCTTACAACAATCTCAAAGTTAGCCTTGTCTGTCTCATGTTGCCCCTCATCCGTATCGTCTTGCCTTGCAGATACATCAGTCTTTTCCTCATTCATGTCCAAAGTAGTACCTTCTGCCGCTTTCTTCATTCTCCGTTTTCTTTCAAAAACCGTCATTTGAGTTCGATCCATCTGCAAATAATCAGAAGAAAAAAATAGTTAGCACGACAGTACAAATAAAAATAAACTGACTAAACCAAAAAAAAGCTGTTGCCGGTTTCAGCAACAACTATGTTGAAGCTGTGTGGAAAGCAAGTTTTCCACGCAGGGCTCTGCGTGGAAAAAATGCCTACCACGCTTGGAGACTGCGTGGAAGGCATTTATTTCCATGCGTATGCACTGCGTGGAAAAATTGATTTCCACTCAGTGTTCTTGCGTGGTACGAATTTATTCCATGCCACTTCACCAAGGTTGTTGCTGAGACCAGCAACAAACCCTAAATCATCTGCACGTGGAATAACACTTCGATTCACCATTTCATTTCGAATAACACTTCGATTTTTGCGCTTGACGTGATCGACTAATGACTATCAAAATAACAATCAAATTAAAAAATTGCCTACATTGATTGCGGTAGACCGAGGCACGGCGAAGAAGAGGTACGGCAAGGAAAAGTTTTGCGTGATGGGAGCACTACAAGAAAGGCTTCAATTTGCGACGAAAGGGGGCGACGGCTTGCGACGGCTAAAAAAAGCGGCCGTCGCTAGCCGTCGCAAATCGCAGTATACAGGTCCTGCCCGAGAGCTTAGATTTCATTCTCCTCCTTCCCCAAATCTTTTCCTCCTCCCCCAACTCCGTCGCCCCCCGTCACCCCAGCCGGCGCCCAACCCTTCAAAGCCTCCAAATCACCCAAATTTGTGTCGGTATGCTTCTAATCTCTTGTTTGAATGTAAATTTGATGTTTTTAGGTTTAATTTAAACCCTAATTCAATTATGATTTGTTGTAAAATTTAAATTTGTTGTTAATTTGAGTATTAGTAGTGTTGTTAAATTAGGTTTTAATTGTGTTGTATGTTGATTTGGTAGATTAATTGGTTTATTATCATGAACTTGAATTAAGTACATATTAATTATTTCATCATGATGAAGTTGATTAAATGGTTGATGTAGATAATTAGTGTTGGCGATTAACATGGTTAGTTGTTTTAGCTGAAAAAATAGTGTATATTAATAATTAACTTGGTTATTGATAAATTTACATGAAAGTATTTCATAGTTTATGAAATTGATAAATTACAAATTTAAGTTGTGAAGTAAATTTAAATTGACAAATTTTTATTAAATAATTAGTTTTTTATTGTTTTCTAATTATCTATTTGATAATTAGAATTTGTTGTTTTCTAAGTATATTCGTTGATAATTGTTTTATTTACCCTGTTGATTGAGCGACGGTTAGCGATTGCCATTTTGATAATTTTAGCGATGAATCGCGACGGCTAGCGACGGACAAAATGCAAAAGGTTGTATATATTGTAAAAAATAAAGTTTGTACAAAAAATTAAAATTTAAATACACAAATTTAAAAGAACAATAGTTGAAACAAATTTAAAACTTACAAATTTAAATACACAAATTTTTGAAATAAAATATAAATAGTTGAAACATTGTCAAAATTTGAAAAGAACAATAATATTTGATAAAATTTAAAGAAATTTCTTTATCCCTTAGATTGTCTTTGGCCCCGTCTGGCAAGTGTTGTATATGATCGTTATATGGATGTTCGTATTGTAACGGAACGGACATTTATATTCATCTGATACAATATTTGTCGGATTTGTCCCTGTATTGGACAAGTTACAAACACAATAAAGTAATTACATATTATAAATCAATTCATTTTAAACGGTTACAAAATTTCGACAGCACTTCCTTTACGTTCCCTGTGTACACGCATTTGTGTACGATACAGGGAACATAAGGGAAGTGCTGCCGAAATTTTGTTGAACCGTTTAATCTGAAATGATTTATAAAATGTAATTACATTATTGTGTTTGTAATGGGAAGTAGGATGACTGACCACCGAAGTGAAAATCAAAATACCCAAAAATAAAAAAATAAAGTGAAGTTTATATTTTGATTTTCCTGGAACGATGAACTTTTTACAATGGAGAATGGTTGTAAATTAATCATTTAAATTGTCTAACATACATTTTCAAATCAGAAAAAATGTTCAATTATTTTCTCGACCGTACGTGGATGTATGAAGTCAGAACTGGAAAGAAAGGATCAATAAAGCAACATTTCTACAACGGTGTACAGGAATTTATTAGATTTGCTAAATCTAATAACCGAAACTATATAGAAATTCGTTGCCCGTGTAGTAAGTGTCAACATTTGAAGCATTGAAAACCGGATATAGTTGAAGTACATTTGTATCAATATGGTTTCGTGCCTGATTATTATTTTTGGGATCGTCATGGAGAACTTGTTGAACCTACACCTAATACTGAAGTTTTAGAGGACGGTAATATGATGACGAATCCGATAGAAAATATGGTGGATGATGCAACACTATCAATGTTTCCTGCAACGGAAGCTGTCGATGAAGACGAAAATGTCGAAGAAGAACCGACTGCGGGAGCTAAAAAAATATACGATTTGTTGGATTCTGCTAAGAGGCCATTGTGGGACGGATGTAAAAGCGGAACCGAACTTTCAGTAACCGCCGAATACATAACTATGAAATCAAAATTCAACCTTACGGAAGCTGCATTTACAGCAGTTGTACAAGCTGCAAAACGACACATGCCACCCAACAATCTGATGTGCGATAGTCATTATAGAGTAAAAAAATTGATGTCCGCTTTCGGTCTACCGTACGAGAAGATAGATGCATGTGTGAAAGGTTGCATGTTGTATTGGAAAGACGACGTCGACCTCAGAAAACGCAAAATATGTAACGAAGAAAGATACAAACCAAGAAAGAAGAAAGGGAAAGAAGTCTCGTACAAGAGAATGCATTATTTACCCATCACTCCCAGACTTCAAAGATTATATGCGTCTTCTGCTACGGCCTGTCATATGCGATGGCATAGTGTGAGAACAGCGGAAGAAGGAACTTTGATACATCCATCCGACGGTGAAGCATGGAAACATTTCGATAAGACTTATCCGCATTTGCTGCGGAAAGTCGTAATGTCAGACTTGGTTTATGTACGGATGGATTTTCACCATTTTCACAGTTTGGTACTAAATATTCATCCTGGCCAATTATCGTTACTCCGTATAATTTACCTCCATGGATGTGTATGAAAATACCATATATGTTTCTCACCACTGTCGTTCCCGGCCCTCATGATCCAACTCAAGGAATTGATGTTTATTTACAACCATTGATCGAAGAGTTGAAGAAACTGTGGAATGAAGGAGTTGAAACTTACGATGTATCAACGGAAAAAAAAATCGGTTATTCGCTTCTTTGTTATGGACGATTAATGATTTTCCTGCATACGGGATGCTTTCTGGTTGGAGTACGGCTGGTCGTCTAGCATGCCCTTATTGTATGGAAGAAATACGAGCATTTTCGTTACGATATGAAAAGAAAGTTTCGTGATTTGATTGTCATCGGTGTTTTCTTCATCCCAATCATAGTTTTAGAAGGGATAAGAAAATTTTCATAGCTAACAGAGAAGAGAATCTGAAACCACCTAAGGCTTGGTCAGGCGAGAAAATATACGAAATTGTAAGAGACTATCCAAAGATACATGAAACTGGAGTCCAGACTAAATCCCAGGAAAGTCAGACATTCATAATTGGTGCAAACAAAGCATATTTTGGAAGTTACCATATTGGGAAGATCTCTTACTCCGACATAATATTGACGTGATGCACAACGAAAAGAACGTGTTTGATAATCTGTTTAATACAATTTTGAATGTAAAGGGCAAAACCAAGGACGATTTGAATTCGAGGCTTGATATAGCAAACTATTATAAGTGTCCGGAACTTCATATGAAGCCTAATGACAATAAAAAACCGAAAGCATGCTATGAGCTAGACAATAAGCAAGTAAAAGTCGTGCTAAAGTGGGTGGAAGAATTAAGATTTCCCGATGGGATTTCTTCCAATCTTCGTAGATGTGTTGACTTCAAAAATAGTAAACTGAGTGGGATGAAAAGTCACGATTGTCATATCATAATGGAATATTTACTCCCCGTGGCTTTCAAAAAAATGTTGCCCGTAAAAGTATGGAACGTCATAACAGAGTTATGTTTGTTTTATAAACAGCTATGTTCGACAACATTAAAGGTGGACCGTATACGTAAACTTGAAGTAGAAATACCCATATTGCTATGCAAACTGGAGAAAATACTTCCGCCTGGTTTCTTTAACGTAATGGAGCATTTACCTATTCATCTTCCATCTGAAGCACTTCTTCGAGGTCCTGTGCAATATGGATGGATGTATCCATTTGAGAGGTAAATTAACATATGCAATGTTCATGTCAATTTCAAATTTAAATTTATATATCTAAATATGTAATACATATCTTAATAGGTACTTCAATCATCTGAAGAAGAAGATTCGACAAAAAGCCCGAGTTGAGAGTTCGATATGCAAATCGTATCTTGAAGAAAAAGCCTCATTTTTTTTCTCTCACTACTTTAAGGACGATGTGAACTTATCGTTTGTAACTGTTCCTCGAAATGAGGAAGTCGTTGAACAAAATTCTTCTCAAACAATGTTATCTGTTTTTAGACAACATGGTAGAGCTGGTGGAAAATGTGTGGAAATATGGTTGGACGATAGAGACCACCATGTAGCGCACACGTATGTTCTTTTAAATTGTGTCGAAGTCGCACCATTTGTCAGGTAATAGTTAATTCACTTGTAATTTACTTGTACGTACATAATAATAATAACACATATTACATATATGCGGTATCTACGAATCACAGTATCCATCTGGCGATCTTAGTAAAGAATTTGCCAAATGGTTTTTGAACTATGTTTATGAGCCAAGAAACTGTGTCGTTGATGAAGGCTTAAGACATCTTGCGATTGGACCGAAAAGAAATGTGAAGACTTATCCAATATTTTTCGTCAACGGGTTTAAGTTCAACACAAAGATTACGGTGCTGAAAAATTAACATATAACAGCAGGGTATTTGTCAAAGGCAGTGATGATCCAGATGAGCATTTAAAAGATTTTTACGGCGTCTTAACACAGATTCTAGAATTGACATATTATGTTGAACCTTTAGAAAAGGTTTTTTTATTTAAGTGCAATTGGTTCAGTAACGTTCCTGGTTCCGGAATCAACGTGCATAAAGAGTACAAACTTATTGAAATAAGGCATACATCACACTACTATAAGTACGATCCTTTTGTGTTAGCCAAGCAAGCGTTACAAGTATATTTTGCTTCGTATCCATCTTTGAAAAAAGATAAAGCGGATTGGTCCGCTGTTTTCAAAACGAAACCAAGGTTTACGATTGATGGAAATAATATTCCAAATGAAGCAGCATATCAAGCCGATCTTGAATCAAATACAGAAATAATAATAACTGATGATATTGATGTAGGGCCTTTGAATGATGAATCGAACGTACTATTTGATGCATTTGAAAGTACCGAAGAAAATGAGATAGAATAAGAGACTGAATCTGAATCAGAAAACGATGAAGACTGATCGTTATTGAGTTAATTGTTATGTGATAGTGATTGAAACATTCGATGTAATAGTAAATTTCTGTAATTGTTCTGTGATGATCATTTAGTTAATTTTTATCCATGTTTTGTACTAGTAAATTTTTATAATTGTTCTGTGAAAGTGATTGAAGCATGCTATGTAGTAGTGAATTTCTATTATGGTTCTGTGATGATTATTTATATAATTTTTATCCATGTTTTGTACTAGTAAATTTTTATAATTGTTTCTGTGAAAGTGATTGAAACATGATATGTAGTAGTGAATTTCTATAATTGTTCTGTGATGATATTGTTTTTCTATAGCAGATATGTCTGGCAGGAGACGGAGTGGAGGTGGTGGTGGCACGCCATCCCCATCTCCCGGTGCAGGTGGTAGTGGCACTGCACCGGACTTACGTCCGATTGCAGAAGTTGTTCCTAGAAGTGCTGGGTAAGTATCAATTTTATTTAAAGTATAAGTTTTAAAATCCACTAAACATGTATATCATAACTTTTGCAGTGGCTTTGAGGTGGAGCCATCAGATTATATTTTACAGGTTTCGAGGAAGGCTTTTCAGAGCCGAATGCATGGTTGTTGGCCTCGCTGGGACGACATCCCCCCTCATGTCAAGAACGTCATACAAGCGGATTTAGTTGTAAGTAGTAGTTTGAATTTCAGTTGTAAATTAATATAATCTTTATAACTTAAAATTTACAGGCTGCAGTCCGCGTCGACCCTGATGACTTGGACATTTTTTTAAATCATTGGAACAAACGAATGAGAAAAAATTATTGGGATACACTGTCCAAGGCCAAAAATTCAAGGAAAAAGCCGAACTGGATGGGCGAGGGTGTATGGAATGATTTTTTTCAGCTTTGGGACAGTCCAGCAGCAAGAGTAAGTAATATATGTTTGCTTTGTTATTTAAATCTAATATAAATCTCGCAAGATGTATACGTGATAATTTATCTTAATTTGTAGGAGCTATCTGCGCGGAACCGGACAAACAGGAATAAAAATCCTGCATTGCACCGTGGTGGCTCCAAATCCTTTCAGGAGCACAAGAGAGAGCTGGTAATTAAATTTATAAACTGTGTTTACATTTTATTACAATATTTTATAATCAGATTAGCAATAATATTTATATATTTTCAGGCCGCAAGATACAACTGCGAGCCCACTATGGCCGAGCTGTTTAAGGCCATACATGCCGTGGAGAGGACTGACGAAGAGGACAATGTTTCGTACGAGTGGACGGATGACAAATCACAATCCGTAATGGTAAATTAATTTACTGTTAATAACAATATTTTCTCTTATTTTATTTTCAACATTTTGAAATTCGATTTTTATCGTGTAAAACAATTGTTTGTAATCGCAGGAGAGGTACGAAGCAGAGCGGGCTCGTGTAGCACAGTCCACTGGTCGGGAAGAGCTTACGTTGGAGGAGGAGAACCATATTTGGGATGCTATTATTGACCCGCCTTCTCGGACCAGTCGACGGTATAGCTATGGAAATGTGGAGGTAAATTTTGACATGTACTAATATATAAATTTAATCATGCATATGAATAGTTTAACAATTTTAATAATATTATATATATATACTAATATATAAATAATTATGAATTATTTTATAGGTCACGAGAATGCAGAGTGCATACAGGAGGTCGCAGCAAGAGGCGGAGATTGCTCAGTTGAGGGCGACAGTTGAAGAAATAAATGATTGGAGGAAGAGTTTCTTTGAGCAACAGCTGGATGAGCGGATTGCGGCCTATTTGCAACAGCATGGGAGGATGCCTGGAGAGGACGGCAGCGATGGCGAGGAGTAGGTATGTTTGTTTGCTGATAGTTTGGTATATACACATTTTGGTTGGTATGGTGTATATATATTTCAGGATATTATGTACATATATTTTGATGACTTCTAGTTGCTGGATTTGGTTGGATATTATGTATATATATGTCGGGATATGTAGAAATTTCGGTTTACTATTTACATATTCCGAGTAGTGGATTTGAAAATGAGATTTGGTTGGATTTTATATTGTTTGAATGTATAGTTATGTTATATGATGGATATCTGATGGTTATACTTGATGATTATTGTATATAGTGGTTGTTTGGTTCAGATTGGTTGAGGTGTGTATGGGCTGTGCATGTGCACTGAAAATTTACCCAGGCTTGCGACGGCTAGCAACGGCCAAATTGCACAGATTAGCGACGGCTTGCGACGGCTAGCGACGGCCAAACTGCACAGATTAGCGACGGCGAGTTACGACTAGCGACGGCATTTAGACGTTGGAAAAATTTCCACGTGACACATCTACAGTCGCTGGCTGTCGCTATTTTGGTGACGGAGCCGTCGCTAAAGCCGTCGCTACACTATTGGACGACGACAAATATAGCGACGGCTTTTAGCGTCGGCTTAAAGCCGTCGCTAACTGTTGCCGTTCCTGTAGTGGAGAAAGCTAGAGTAACGGTGTGGTTTGTTTTTTTTTTTTTTTTTTTTAACTTACATATAGTTTTCGGTGATGAGAAGGGCAATTTTAAAAAAATACAAAGGGCAGCTAAGTTATTCTATGGATTTACAAGCTTTTTTGAGTATCGGAAGCTACTAATTATTTTGTGGGTTGAAATACAATTTGTCTCTGTCTTCCATTAAAGACAGAATGCATTTCTTACATCGCTTGTTAAATTCTAAAGAGACGCAACATGAAACGCCATTAGACATCTTAATTGTATGCCTACAGGCTACATCTACATACATCGTCTAGGATAATATAAACCTACTATTGTCACTTGTCAGTTAAAAAAGAACGACTATTATATTACGCACTAATGTACCACATTATTATACTTTTGTTTGCACAATCGTACAATCACCTGTAAATTTGTAAACAATTTACATCAAAAAATTTAAAAAAATGCACTCAGGCCTTAACCAAGGACGATGTGCACCACTAGGTTAACGACAGCATAACATGCAACTTTTATATACAAAGCATGGACCATTTATATAATTAAATACACACATGCATGCATGCAACATCAATGATATGTTGTATTTTTAGATGTGTCTTTCTTTCTAGAATGATTCATGCATGGTTTGGGCAATAATTTAATGCACCTGCATCCATGAAAAGCTATACTTAGGTTAAAATATTCATCATATCAATGCAGTTTGTGGATGCAAAACACAAACCCGTTTTTTAAAGATAGATACTCAACTCCATCTCATAAAAGAAGATAGCTTTTCATGCTCAAGAGATTCTCACATTCAACTAAGTAAACACTACATGGTTTTATTATTACCTGCACCATCCATGCACTTTCTTATGCTGCTTTTTGCACTGCACTTTTAGATATGGATGTTCGAACTAAACTGATATTTCCAAGAGCAAGATCCTAAAAGTCCCCTATTACAATTTTCAACAGAAAAATATACATAAAAGAAATAAATATACATCAGAAAATTGCATCGAATTGGCAAATCAGTTAAAGAAGGCCAAAATGTTCTATTTTAGGACAGAACAAGAAGATAGTAAACTGAAACAACAAACATACAGATAGCCCTCAGTTTTTTTTTTTTTTTACTTGCATCGGTTGAGTGAAATAAAGTCTCTAACTTTGTAAAAGCTCATGTTATCAATAAAAGATTGATTCAGCTTTTAAATATATTATTTGTTGACTTGCTCCATAAAGCCTGACAATGCAGTTCTTTTCACAAAATTAGTACTCTTTATCTCCAAAACAAAGGTATGCATGAGGCTCTCCCACATCATTAAATGTTGCATTATAGATGATAATAATCAAGTTGTGGAGAGAGCAAACATGCTCAAAAAAGGAGGGTTGAGATGAAAAGTGATCAAGTAATTGGCATCTTACCTGTGTTTTGTATATGACAGGAGAATAACTTTTCCCTACAAAAAATAAAAAGACTTGACCTTTTTCTTTTTGAAAAAGGAGTCTTTATAATGGAGCCTTAAACTTAGTGGGAACAGTAATCTCCACTTGGAGTAGTGAATGTCTTGTGCTGCGCATAATCAAGTTACAAGATTACATAGTACATACCCATGAGCGTTACCAAATTTTGCAAGGGCTAACAGCACTATCGCAATAGAAAGAGTTCTCAAATTCAATTTTCTCCATTTGTGCAAGGACAGAAACAGGAATATTTACCACCAAGGGCGACCCCCGTTAGTAACTATTTCATGAAACACAAAAAAGATGGATTTATGTTTTGGTATGCTAAATTTCAGTTATTGGGTTAGGCAGAAGCCCATGATACAATCAGTAGGGATTTGGACTTCCATAAATTCATTTTGAACCTAAGAATTCGCTGAGTTCACCCGACTTTAAAAAAAGAATAACATAACCAAATTTCCCTTATAGCTAGTTCCTCTTCATTATAGTTTTACAATATCTTTCAAATTCTCCTTAAATCTTGGACAAAAATATTTTAGGGTACAACTTAAAATATTATTGAGTTCAAACAAAAATTGCCTTGCGCTTGATGGATTAATCCATCACACAAGGAATGGACATGTTCCATGGAAAGATGAACATAAACCTTAGATTACTAATTAGTCCTATATTACACATTTTTCTATTCGAAACTAAAAATCCATTAATGTTGATTTGAATTCCTGGTTTTTGTCCAATATTGCAATCAAAAATACCTTGGGAAATTGTTTGAAATTCCTAATAAACGAATTATTGTCAACTTTGAAACCTCAGAAATCAATTATATTTATATCAAACTACAGTGATGCTAAATCAATATAGTTAATGGTTAACAATAAATCCAGATTGAAATCTCAACGTTATAAAGTTAAGAGTTCAAAGTAAAGCCTGCCATATACTAGGGCTACCTAGCTAGCTAGCTTCACTTGATGGTTTCATGCAATTGGATCCAGATGTAAGCATATAATACTATTAGTCACAAATACATGGTATACAGCTAATCAAACAATTGCTTTCATGTTATTGTACAGTGTTTAACCCTTTATAAGCTATATAACTGTTCAGAGAACGGTATGGTGTATATATGCATGTTTCAAGTGTTTCTACATCACAGATCTAAGGATCCATTCTCGAACACGGCAAATGCTCATTATCAGCATTTGACGGTTCTTATGTCTTGCTGTAAGAGACGTTACGCCGGACATAAGAATTATGTCGGCGTTTTAGGAAAGAGTGTTTGGTCTCTCAAATTGTAAGAGTTTTTTTATCGGCATGTCTTATGTCCAACGCAAGTTTTTTTTACATTGGACAAAATTTTTCCACTCCAAATATCTTTCTTCACCATCTAAAATTCCTAAAAATATCAAAATGTGATTTCGAGTATTCTCTTTCCAAAGACGATCTTCGATCCAGAATTGATAGCGAGGGCATTTCCGATGAGTACGACAATGGTCTTGAAGCTAATCTATGTGCACGATTAACGTGAACAAGATCAACAAATGCATGGTGTGTTAGATTTTGGTGATACAGTATTACATATTTAAGTATATTCTGAAGATATTCTAGTCAATGTGAAATTGTAACTCAAATACATTGTCTCTTTTATATATTTTGTACATTTTGAAAAGTGATTAATTATCTCTTTTATTGCATTAAAGAAGGCAAAGAATTATCTACATGAGAATGATTTGTTCTGCGAGATGGAAATAATTAATGGCTGATTAAAGAAGATATTTTATCGTGATTACTATAAATAAACATGTATATGGTTCATTAAATGTGGATGGAAAAAAATTATTTTCAATCTTCTCAATTTTTAGGTTTTTGCATGTAATCGTTTGGTTTATTAATAAAAAAATTGTTTAAAGGGATTTGTTTGTCATTGTTTTCTTCATTTTTTATCTTTTTTTAAAATCTAACTGTGTGGTGATCCTAAAAAAACCATAACAGTTGGAATCGAAGCCTACTACATAAATTTTTAAAAAAGTTCGATTATGGAGAATATAAGTATTGAAAAACTTAAATGGAGAAAATGGGGTTTATGAAAGATGAAGATGAGGGACTTTCTATATCTTAATAATCATCACCAACCATTGAAGAACAAAAGGGGAAAACCCAGTAATATATCTAAGGCAAAGTGGGAAACTTTGGATATAAAGGTAGCTGCGGCTATTTGGTGTTTTCTGGAAAATACGATGTTTCATATGTTGTTAATGAAACATTTGCTTTTGAAATTTGAAAGAAATCAAAAGGAATTTACGAAAGAATTATGCAACAAACAAGGCACTTCTAATGAGAAGATTGGTAAATCTGAAGCTTAAGGAATGTGAGTCAATTAAAGAGCGTCTCTATGATTTTTAGACAATTGTGAATCAATTGACGACCGTAAATTACAAGGTGGATAATGAGACACGGACCTTAATGTTAATGATTTCATTGTTGAAGAGTTGAAAAACGCTTGTGGTTACGTTAAACAACTCAAATTCGGATCGAGTTGTTTCAATGACATCGGTGGTTAGTAGTCTGGTTAATGAGGAAGTGCAAAAGATAAAATCTAGTGGAAGAAAAAAATAAGGAAAAGGAGAAAATTGAAAATCCAATTGGAGATGTGCATCTTGCAAAGAGAGGTAACCGACCAAATATGGAAAGACAATCAAATAGATCAAACTTAAAAAGAGATTTCATCTGCTGTTACTGTGAAAAACCTGGTCATCGGCTGAGATTTTGTAATAAGCTTAAAGAAAACAAGGAGATGATGGAGACATTGAAAGAAGACAAAAATGAATAAAAACATAATAGCAACGGTGAGGTGCATTTTGGTGAGGATTTAATGACAATGTTCTATATGTGGATAAAGATAAAAGCAAAATTAGGTGTTTGAATCGCGTGCTTGTTTTCATATATGCAATCAAAGGAAGCGTTTATCGATTATGAAGAGTAAGATACTATGGTGGAATTTACCGATGGAGGAGACTTGCACTTAAAAGGGATAGGTTCGGTTAATTGAAGATGCATGATGGAAGGTTAGCGAAGTTTACAGGAGTTAGGCATATCCTAGAAATTACAAAGAATATTGTTTCTGTAGAACGGTTGGAAGTAAAAGGCTTTCATTTTTCGACTTGAAGTAGAGTTAGAAAGACCTGAAAGGGTAACAAGGTGTTGCGCGCAAAAGGATAAGCAACAGTGTATACAAATTGCTTGGAAAAACGGTGGAGAACGAATAAACTTCTCAAAGTTACATTGAAGAGGCAAATTTGTCCAAATCAAGATAGAGCCAACAACGAAAAGCCGCAAAGACCGTGTAGAGGTCATTGTGGTATTACAAACAGTTCTAATTTATTGATGATATGCATATTCAATTGGGGAACATGCATAATCAAACGGTTGGAAGGTTGGCCAGTTTTTGAAATGAAGGAATTTGTTTTCATGATAATATTGGAGATTGTTTGAAATTTGAGATTTAGGTGGAGCTTGGATGACATTTATGGAATAACGTATCAAGGTGGATATTGTTAGATTTTGATGATGCAATATTTCATATTTGAGTAGATTTTAAAGATATTTAAATCAATGTGCAATTATGAGTCAAATACATTGCATCTTCTATTGATTTTTGTTGATTTTGAAGAGTGATTAATTGCATTTTTTATTATATTAAAGAAGGTAAAAAATTATCTGCATGTGAATGATTTATTTTAGGAGATGAAAATAATCAATAGTCGATTAAAAAAAGCACTTTTCAAGACTACTATAAGTAGTCATGTATATGATTAATTAGATGTTTGTGGAAAAAATATTATTTTTTTTTGTTTTGAGGATTGAGATATCTTCTAAATTTTTAGATTTTCTCATGTAATCATTTGATGAATTAATAAAGCTTTTGTTTAGAGGAATTTGTTTGTCATTGTTTTTCTTCACTTCTTATCTCTTTTAAAATCTAATTGGACAGGAATCCTATAAAAAAATCCTAACATGGTGGTACAAGTTCAATAAATGGACAATAGATTATTGAAACGCGTGATGAGGTTAGAAAGTCTTTGGTTAATGGAGGATGGCATAGACCTATATTTGTATTTGAATTGAGTAGTTCTTGCAGATTGAGTTTCATTTGTTTATTTACATGAACAGGTAGTTCTTTCCTCATGAAAGTTGCATTGATTAAATGGTTTATTAAATAATTGTTTAAGGGTGTTATTGACACTTCAAAAGTAGATATGAAAGGCACAGTCCAAAAAATTAAAATTCGACGTACTACCATCGAAAATAATTTTGTTCACTACGTTCGGTGCACCTCATCAAATTTCAGACCTAAATTCGACATACCCTGGTTGAATTTCAGATTAAATTTGGCACGCCTCCATCGAATTCCAATATGAAATCCCCTCATATTCAAATTTGAAGTCTAAGTAACAATGGCCTTGTTTAATTAATAATAACTAATCAAATTAACAAAAATAAACAAAGCCTTATATCCAAATTTTAACTCTTGCCGATCTCTTGTGCGAGAACGCTAATTCAAAAAAAATCCAACATTCGCTGAAATCTTATAAGAGAATGCACCTAAATTCAAATAACCAACGCTCAACACACAGAAATATGAATTTGGAGGAAATTTTTGGAACAACTTTTCATGAAAATAAGAACTTCTGGTAGGGTTCAAATTAAAGCAATTTATTTTGATACTACATGCATAAAAATATCATATGCATCCATGCTTATTCCCATTGTAATTTCACAAAAAAATGATTTTGACCGCTGATCCTTATTATATGATCTTCTCATATAAATTGCTTTCAGAATTCTTTTTAAATTTCTTTATGAACTGAGAATCGAAAAGTTAACTTACTATCGAAGACCATCTGAGTGCTTTTTAACCTTCCGAACTTTGTAAAAACAGAAGATCAATAATAAAACCCCAAGTCTCAGTCATTAATATAAAACCTTTGGCAAACTAGAGGTATGATTTACATGCCAATTCTTTACTACAGATACCATATTTTGAATATTAACAATTAAGTTGATGGTAATTTTCACATTATATTCCTCTCTTCAATGCGCAATTGAGTAATTATAGAGTAATTATTGCTGTATAACATCTATAATGAAATGCCCATTATTATAGAAAGAATGTTTATATGTGAAGGAAAAATGAACAGCACAACTTACAAAACTTTCAGACCCTGGCCAGCCTTGTGCCAAATTTTTCGACACTTTCGGTGAATAATAAGATAATACTCATCGATACAGCTGTTATTAAAACATCAGCCAAAATCTATCTGCATGCCCCCAAAGATTCCTACAATACAAGGGAAAAGTAAAACTTGTTATCTACCAAAACAACTATTTGATTTTCATATATGAAAAGTTCTCGAAATGGCCAGTTTTGAGAGAGCACTGATACAACCGTCCTAGGCCTAAAAAATGCATACACGACCGTTTCTTTACATAAAAGACTACATTAAACTTTAGAAACGAGCTGATAAAAAGTTAAAATATGATCCACTGAAGAATCATTATTCAACGGTAATCTTTTTGGATTTGGATGATGTAATTTCCATACTTTGTCTTTTTGATAAAATATGATCCCATTTTGATAGTTCTTTTAAGAACTAAGAATTAATCATACCACATATAAATTGAGTTCTAAAGGGTTACTGAATATTAAATATCATATGCGTTATTTACAACCATCTGAGCTTAGTAAAAGCAAATATCAAGAATAAGACCGAACTTTCAACGATTAATATAAAATTTCTGAATAACTAGAATCATAGTTCACATGCCTTTTCTTCAATACAGATGCCAAATTGTGAAACAATTAGGGAAATTTGCACATTGTTTTCCTTTCTTCAAGACCCATCAGAGTAATAATTTTTGTATAATCTCTATTTTGAAATGCTAGTTGCGATAGAAAGAATGTTTATATGTTAAGGATAAATGTACAATTCTTGTATAACAATTGAGTTGAGGGTAATTTGCACAACATTGCTTTCCTCTCTTCAAGACACATTAGAGTAATAATTCTTGTATTATCTCTGTTATGAAATTCCCGTTACTCGAGAAAGAATGTTTACATGTTAAGGAGAAAAAATATAGCACAACTTATCAAACTTCCAAACCCTGGTCTGCCTAATCCCAAATTTATTTATCTTCTCCGCCAATATATGAGATAATGCTAATCGATACATACGTTTTTTGGAACATCAGCCAATGTCTGATCTGAATACTCCAAAGATTCCTATAACACATGGTAATCAAAATAATTTGTTATCCACAAAATAAGTGTTTGATTTTCGTAACTATACAAAAAGTTCAATGTATCAACCATATGCTAAGCCATTAAAGATGGCCACTTCCGAGAGAGGGTAGATGCAACCGTACTAGGCCTACCAAACACATGGGCATGTTTAAAAACCTACGTTATAATCATTTTTTTTTTATTTCAGGTTCCAGGAAAACTAATATATTGCTACTTCTGATTTCTGAAGCAGTACTTTCACAAAACATATGTAGGTTAAATATAACGCAGTCATAAACAAATAATACACAATAATAAGTATAACTACACTGATGTGGAGCCTTGGCGCAACGGTTAGGTCGCCCGTATGGTAATCTGGGCGTCCAAGTTCGAGTTCAGGGAACAGCCTCTACGCTGTGCGTTCCACCTAATAAATACAACTACACTAATCTGATTTTAGATTTCTTCAATCACACTTAACCACCATGGTGATTATTGTACCTACATTGTCCTGCATCAGTTACAAATTTAAAATAATTTGATACATTTTGAATATTTAGAAAATAGCATTATATTATAAAATTTCGTGCACATAATATTTCGTGTACTAGCATCAAATATGTAAATTTTAAGAAATTAACTACAGGAGAAGAACGAAATAAAATAACACAAACAGATGAAATGCTTGAAAAAAGTCTTAAATAGTATATTTAAGAAATAATATGCAATGCCGTTCATTAGATTAGTTATCGTAATTGATTATTTGATACTCTTTCTTAAAATAATACGTTTTCCACCTTATTCTTCACTGCAACAATTGCTTCGAACCAACCCCAAAAAAATCACTTCATTTTTTTCTTGAAAATTTTTCTTCAAATTTGAGGTGACATTAGATAAGTAAGAACACTTTATGCTACGATAACTAGATATTGGTTGTGATGTTTGTGAAACTAGTAAGGGAGAAATTCGTTCCGCCCAACAGCATGATCCCACTAGTAATCATTGTGTTTTGCAAGGAATAATATTATTCACATCAGACTTGAAAAGAAATAATATAACTAAGATATAATATACCATCGCATTCATAAGATTAGTCGTTCAAATTGGTTATTTGATATTATTTCTTATATTAATATTATTGTTTTTCCTTCTTATTCTTCACCATAACAATTGGTTCGAACCTATGCAGTTAAAGCCCCGTATAATCCTCGCTATAGTGCATAGCGCTCTTTTATCGCTATGCTACTTCAATTTAACGTTATTAAACAATAGATCCGCTTTAATCCCCGTTATTTTCCCCTACACCTGCTAAATCAAGACATTTTAGCACCCGCTTTAGCAACATTAACATACAAAAGTTGATTTTACTAGTTCTTTTTTGAACCAAATCAACAAAATTAGGGTAAAGACCAAATTTTAAGGTATAAATGCTCAATAAAAGTTAAAGTCACCAAACCCCGTCTGTGTAAATCATGATATTCTTTGATTTTGTTGTATACGGTTAAATAATATTTCTTTTTCCTATACAAATGATGTGAGAATAATAATAATTAACTTTAAACATTTCGTTTTATATCTAATGAAGTTTTTGGCCCTCTGTTTTTTTGCGTTATATTCCCACATTATCTTTGTTATAACGTTTTGCGCCTCCATCGCTATAGAACCACTAAGCGCTTCAACTACACAGTTCGAACCAACCCAAAAAAATTGCTTTGTTTTTGCTTAAAAATCATTCTTCAAAATTTTGAGCTGGGCCCTTGCCCATCTCCATTGCAAGTTCCAAAATTTTTTAATATCCTCGTGTCTGAATCAGATGATATAGAGGATCTACATATATTAAAAGCTGAGACATGTTAGATCAAAGTTTGATACAATAAGGCTGTACTATAAATTTTTTCCTTAAATGATAAATTATTTGGATTTGGCTGATATAATTTCCACATTTCTATTTTTGACAAAGAAAAATATAACTACTGTTAATAGGTCTTCGTTTATTTCCCACATTGGGCTTCATCATCAAAGATATATGTCAGCTTTAAGTCGTTATGTAAAAATCCGCCTAGGCCCTGTCTAGATGTTAGGTGAAATTTACCGTCTAGTGATTCATCTATGCCAGCCTAGACAAGATTTACCGTCTCATGTAAGAACCGAAATATGTATTTAGGCATTGGTTGAGAATTATTTAAGATTTAATGTCATGTATAAACATCAATTTGATAGATTTGGGTGCTCTTGTCTCCTTGGCTACTGGTAAGCACATCCAAAATCCTACAATTTCATTTTACATCAGTTGACACTAAATAAAACAGTAAAATTTATCCAAAATGCATGAGTCGTTAAAACACCTACTTCCGATTAATTCTCGATTAATTCCCGCCTAGAGGATTAATCTCTAGTCCACACTTACTATCTAACATCCGCCTAGCGATTTACCTTGGCTCCAACCATGCCCTGTAGAACAAGAAAGGTTGTCACTTGTCACTTGCATTAAACCCATACATAATATGTTATACTTGGTCTCGCAAACTTAAGGGGAAAAACCCCTTAAATTGTTTATCTGTTGAATGTAATTTTTTTTTCATTTGCTAGACTTCTTCCAAACCGACCTCCACTGCCACTTATTTGTTTACAGAACACCGGTTTGGCCTCTTGAAAAATTTCAAAATAGGTAGAAACATCTCTATCAATAAAATCTTTTAAATTACACTCATTGTTTTTAAAACACGTCTAAATCATAAAAAATGTCGAATATCAACATGCTTTACCACTAATCTCCTCAATTCATTTTTCTCTTCACATATATACTCAAATAAATGTTTAAAAAGAAATCATATCGACTATAATAATTCTAGTGCATTACTACAAATATTTGGAAATGAACGAATTTTCCATCAAATTTTGTACAGAAATGATCGCAAGTTTTATTCGATCTCACTGATAAAAGAAAAAACTACCCAAAATAATTTTATGGGTAATTCACAAAATTTTAACAGAAGGGGGTTTTCACCTAAGTTTAGAAGTAAGGGGGTATCCTCATTTTTATTTTCTAGCTCTAGCTTGATGTGTATTGTTGTTATTTTCACATAAGCTGTGGAATAACTATTAAACATGAAGGCTTTTCGTCAGGCCATTCGGCTTATAAAAATTAAAAGGGTAAACTCAAAATTGCAGTTAGGTGGACAAATGTGTTCCTGTCTGCCATGCATTCAAGTCCAGAGTTGATCTTTTTAAATATTCATTCAAGAACGAGGCACGGTTTCATAATGACACTTCAAAGAACCTTTAATAGTTCTAAGTCTGCAGTGGTTGCATCATTTTTCATCTCATGACCAAATTTGATGATTCACCAATCGAATCTGCATGTGCATGTCAATAGACACAATACCAAATTACATAAACACAGAAATCAATCATACTTTCCAACAGATATCTACTGAAAAATGAGTTATATGTACAAGATCTTATGGCTAAACACACAGAAAACTGATGTTGGAGAACGCAATACGATTGTTTGTTTAAACTAAAAGTTGCAAACTTATGCACATAAGTTATTATGATTTTAGAACATATTTTTTAAATAGAAACATGTGCGTGCATGCACACACATAAAAGTTATAGCTGCACACACATAGAAGTAGCAAAAACACATATTTACATGAACGGACATACACACGGGCGCAGTCACACACATAAACCACATATACACATTAGTAATAGCTGACACTGCAGCAGTGAGAATTGCTAAATATTGTTGTCATTAGTATTTTTTAGGAAAACTACATTGAAGAACGCCGATGCTTTCCCCATGTGCAGAGTTATTACAGGTTAGGAGCTTTATATACAGATTAAGCACATATGTACGAACTAGCAAGCAAAGGATGAATTTCCAAGACAAAATTATTGTGATCATAACCCTACAAAATTGCCAAATGCGGCAGCTTCAAAACTGAAAGGCTAACCTCAATAACACGCACAACTAACGAGCTTTTGCATCCCTTTTGAATTGATGCATACACCATGAATTTCCTGTACACAAAAAATGATCAATGGCTTCTTTTTCAGTTTTCAGATTTACCAACTCAAATGTCAAATACTTTCAAAACTTCTTTTTACTTACCAAGCATTCAGCAAGCGGATCAACTATGTAAAAAGCAAAAACATTGAAGGGAACCACCATGTTAAAATGTGTTTCTAATGCAGTAAACAATAAAAATATGATTAACAGAGAAAGCATTAAAAACACGGTGAAGCATAAATCAAGTCTATATAAGATCCTGTGATATGTGAATTAAGTTATTCAATTACAATGACAAGGAGCAAAATAATTGTTGAAAATTTGGATTTTGAGAAGCAACGTGAATTTATGCTCATAAATTAAGTGATTACATATAAATAATTGCAGTCACTTAATAAAGTAGGACAAATACAGGATAAAATGATGATTTACATAACTAATGTGTATGACATGCTTCCGCGTTAATTTTAAAATGGAGGAACTAAGTAGGTATTAAAAACTCAATAACCATGTCAAAATTAAAATATTAAATTGACAAACTTAAATTTTTAATTGCATACCCGAGTTAATAATATAGTATTGTTAAGTTCAAATTGAAATCCCTGACCTAATACACTTGTAGGCTGTTATGCAGTGTACATTCACTTATACAGAGCAGCCAAATACAGTGAATATTCAAGATATCAAATTACCTTCAAGGTGATGTACATATAAGCCAAGTCAAAGATTTCAACCAATCAAGATGCAAAAAAAATTAAAGTTGGTATATATAACCCAATAAGTACATACAAGTATTATTATCAACATGTATAAACATACTTTACAGATGAATTCAGTATGTAAAGGTACCCAGCCTTATAAATGCATTACACTGTAGTCGACACTCTATAGGCCGCTACTCAAAGCTGGATTAATATTCACACTAGCATAAAGGGTCGGAATATTTAAACTGTGCATATACATCATCATATTCGATGAAATTCTAGGTTTTCCTTCAAAACTTTAATGAAGTTTCTATACAAAACTTTGTGTTTCAAAATACAAATCCATGACACCAGAAGAACATATGTATGAGAATGAACACAAAATAATACTCCATGCTTTCTGTCTGAATTACAACATAGTGTATCTGAAGAACAAACATTAGCTATAACAATAAAACATAAATTATACACATGTTAAATACAATTGATAAATAAATAACAACCAAATCTTTAAAAGGACACAATGTATAAAGCAAATGGATTCTTAAATCACTAACAAAAACTAAAACCCATAAAATATACAGACACCCATAACAATCAATTGAGCAGCAAAAAAAAAATTCAAAAGAGTACACATATCCACTAAAATCCCGACATCTTAATGCCTCTTGTTTCTCTGAGGCTGTTTATCAGTGGAAAGCTTGTAAATCCAGAAAATCTGATCAAAAATTACAGTGCATCAGAAAAAAATCAGTATTGGGGTTTAACAACAATAGTATGAAATTGAGGAGGCGAATAGTATAAGCTACCAAAGCGAAGACGTGGGCAGCTATCAAGAAGACGACTAAGAAAGGGACGAGGTTCAGAATCCACGGCCGAGGAATTGGCATCTCTCTTCCCATTAATTTTGAGTTTCGTTAGGCGCACCTGAAAATAAGTTTTAAGGATTTGAGATATTTAACTGAAAATGAATTTGATATTTTCAAATAGTGTTCCTTAAAATGGTGTGGCTCTTTTCTTTTTTTCCCTTTTTTTTTAATTAAGAAAATGAATAGTATTGTTTTGTTTATTCTTTTTAATTTTGAATTTTCGTCCATACAAAAATACGCATAATTCATGTATATTGTGAAAACGATCAATTTAAGAAACAAAATTAAAATGCTATATAGAAAACAATTTTTATTTTTATTTTTCATGTTTTGAGAAATAAGAAAAGCACGGGACACAATCCATCATCTTATTGTTCCACCATCCCCTCCGTGGTCACATCCATCTTTCTTTCATCCAATCCATCATCTCTCCATCGCTCTCGTTTTTTGTAATTGATATTGAAAACTCAAAACATAAAACTCATTTCAAACCAAACGCTACCTTATGTCTCAAAAACATGTTTTTTTTTTCTGAAAATAATTAGAAAGAGGCCCAAGCCTAAATGTACCGGACATTTGAATGAAGACTATTACTCGGTCCAAACAAACTTATAGCCGTGGCCAATGATTAGGATCATTTCATCGTCTCATTTCATTTACTCTATTTAGAGGCCCAAGCCTAAATGGACCGGACGTTTGAATGAAGACTATTACCCGGTCCAAAACAAACTCATAACCCTAGTTAATTATTAGAACCATTTCATCGTCTCACTTCGTTTACTCTATTCAGAACCTAATTCAAAAATGATGGCGGCTTAAAATAAATAATGTTGAATTTCTCTTCCACTTTAACTTTCTTTTCTTTAAGTTCTCGTAGCTGCACTTTCCCCTCTTTCATACCGAGTTAATGAAGAATCATCTTGCATTGGCAGTTTTTGGTGATGATTCATCTTTGCTCAACGACGTTACAGGTAGTTATCGAGGTGTACTTTAGCCCACTTCTATTTCATAGCGAGAGTTCGGCGAGGAAGAAACGTTCAAAATGCTACTATTCATATTTTTAATTTTCAATCCAAAATTTGTATTAACTTTCGATAGTAGAGTTAAGAAAAACATGTAGATTACTCTTGATTCCCTTGATTGTTATACTATGAACTATCATATTTCTACATGATGATGCTAACTCTATGCTATTTCCCATGAGCTGAACATGAGAACATCCACATAGGCCTTTATAGGACTTCGCGGTTGACCTTCACATTATGGTTGAGGTACCGTTGAATAATAGCTATGCTCCTTTATTAAACTCGAGTCTAGTTCAGAGCCATTGGATGCGAAGTAAATTTCTTCATCAAGTGAACTACATCTGTCTTTGTTAACATGTTATTAGTTTTGTTGGTTATATCTTGTAAATCTAAACCTTTATTCTCTTGAGGTATTTAAAGTTTGAAGTGGCAGAGCTGAAAATAGTTGAATATGTAGACATGCTTCCATTTCAATTTCAATGTTCTTTTATCCGCAACTACACAAAAGTGTTACGAATCTGATAGTAACTTCAATAATGTTATTAAACTGTTCAGAAATAGTCACAGCAGAAAAATGTTTATAATTTTCACAATTAAATTGCAAAATCAGGAACAGAATAAAGTGTGACAAATTCTAATAAATGTTGTTACGGTGCAGAACCGTACAAAACTATTGCAATTGAATTTGTATGAAATTCAGAGAAGTACCTAGTCGTCCGAGTCCAAAGAATATCTGTTTCCTTGAAACAATATTGCCCCCTATATGCATCGAAGGATATGAGCAATTTGTCTCCCAAGATGAAACGGACTGGCCCTTATATTCTATGCGTGCATATGGAGCGACGATGAACTGAAGGAATTATTGAACTATGAATAGAGTTTTGAGAAGAGGAACAGAATGAAGAAATGAATTAATTCTAAGTAATTAATCTTGTTTTGCGGGCCCTTATATATAGGCTAGATAAGGTGCCTATTCGGAGCGGTCGTGACTGTTGGAAAGGTTGTGACCCTTTAACCGACAGACACGTACGCACAGACGCAATGTTCTAATTTTAAAGTTCAAAATTAGCCGTTTTAACGCAGCAGGCAGACGGAAGGCTCATCTAATCACGAGACCCCAAGAGCCTCAAGGCCCAATCTTTTACATTTTAATATTAACATGAAGCCCAAAGCCCATATGCCCAAAGCTTTCATTACCATATCTCAAGTCTTTATGTCTCCTTCTTCTTTTATTTTGATTTAGTATATTAGGTTATAGTATATATGGTCGATTTGACATAAATATTCCACTATGTGGGACATTGTTTCCACACAATACCCAAAATCTCTCTCTTTCCTAACAACTTCCCCATTCATTTTTTAACAATCCCCCACATGAATGAGTAGTTGTTCATAGTTTCATGAGACACTTATCGAATCAGATTAAAGTAGCACATGTGCCTTGAACTTTCCTAGTGATTACTTATTTGAATTACGGGCGAATCAGTAGACTTAGAATATCCTTGAACTGTAAGCCTTTTGTGTAATTCTAAAATTGATAGCACATGACAAATGTTTCTTATAATCCTTGGTTCCCTGTTTATGTTCATTTTTGCCTTGAACACCTGTCTGGTCTCATAAGTGCTTAGAGAGTTTGGCCTTATAATTCTCTTTGAAGCGGCGCCTTCGCACTTATGTAGGTGATTCTGTAAGGGGTATTCGTAATTCCTCAAGTACAGACATCATTAAAAGTATCAATACTTATCCTATTTTCCATCAAATAATGCACTGACTTTATCATAGGAATGGTTTGTGTGTGACAGTGACGCCAAGTTTCTCTTAAACTTAGTTGTCCCTTTGAACCTAGATCTTGGGATCTCCAGTCAACTAGGTGGGGTTTTCATTTAAAAAAACTTTTATTCTGTGGGCCTTAACCCCATTTCCATCGATAAGGTTTGAACTTTCTCTCTTGGCAAGCCTTTTGTTAGTGGATCCGCTATGTTATCTTTAGACCTTATGTATGTTCAATCTGGATTTAGCAAGTGACCATAAATACCTAAAATAGCTGCAATCAAATAATAGGTGTTTATTAGTTTCATCGTATATTTTATACAATAAACGCTTAAGATTCTCCTCATTGTATCAATTGGCCAACTTGTCCTTAGTAGATAATTCATTTTGAATAGCAAAGTAAGAACAATAAGTCATCTTCGAGCAATTGATTCTATCCCAATGTCACATCCCCTATCTAGAATTCCAAAGCTAAACGTTGCAGATGCTTAATCATATATAGTATTAACTTTCTACGACTAAATACAGCTATGTTAATAGGATCTATAATATTAGAAGCACTTGAATATGAAACAAATCACAGATTTCAAAATAGAATTTTCCATTACATCTCAAAACATGTGTTCCATATTCAGATTACATAATCCCAAACGTTTCCTAGGCAATTATAAAATATACTTATTACAAAATACGCCAAGAGCGACATATGAAGATGCGTCATTGGATGATCAGAGTCATGTAGTCATAATTGACTTAATACATGCACAGTGGAAATAAACAATAAAGCAAAGAACTGTAACTCCTAAATAATTATCCACTAGCATTCTACTCTCCTCCGGTAGCTTTATTCGTCATCCTAATAAAATTTGAAATAACCTCAACCCTCAGCCTACTCAAATTGATTTTTTAGCACCCGATAGTTTAAGGGAAAAACATAAACTTTGAGTTGGACATAAAATCTGGTGTGGATAATACCATACATCCTGGTTATTAATGTTAAGTGAGACCATGCCGCTTAGCGAAACAGATTTCACCTCAATAACATTCTTCTAAAACATATCTTTTGCAAAACTTTATCCTATAACCAAAACTGGTTAAAACCGTAAAGCATTATTATGTAAACATACATATCAAGTAACAAAAATGGACTATCTATCCGAACATTATAGTTTTGTTTGGCTTACCATTAACAATTTGGCTGACTCGGGCCTACCAGACAAAATAAAAAAAATCTATCTAACATCTGTTAGACAAACAAAATAATAAAATCTATCTAACATCTGTTAGAGACACCTCTTCTGGACGGTCTATCCTTAACTATCTGTTAAATAATTCTCTTCTGGACGGTCTGTCCCTAACTTAACATCTCTCAGGGTCATCTGATCCTAATGGTTTTGCGGACTCAACAATAATCTATCTATATACAAACATATATTCTCTTATATGTGTAATCATAATTTTAGCCTTACATGTGACAAAGCCATGCGTACGGGATTTTTGGACTAAATTAGCTGGGACCAATAGCTAATGTATAGGGCACGACCCTACACCAATCTCATTTGGTATTCTAACATCCGAGTTATTTTCACTTAGAGATAACTTCCTTTAAATTTTCCTTGAAAAAACCCTTTCGAACTGATATAAATCTTTAAATCATACTTACACAAGGAAAATATATATTCTCTATGCTTTACTCAAAATCACCTTACCATGTTATATATATATTTTACTTAACCCCTTATTGATGAAAACATTTACCCCTTTGAAGCCATTAAACTTTATCTTTCAAAAACATTTGAAAATGCTTTCTTTTCTTTTCTCCGAAAGCTTCAAAATAATAGACATCCCTCTTTAAAATCGTTAAACATTGCATTTCGAAAACATTGAAATAACCCTTCCTTTCTTTCCATTGAAAGCTTCAAAAACAAAGGAAAACCTTCCCTTTCGACCCCTTTGAAATCCTACAGAGATACCCTTTCAAAATCATTCGTTAAAACTCTTTCGAAAGCATTAAAATACTAAGCCTTTTGAAAACCTTTGGGTTTAATTTAAAACATATGGAAATTTTTTGAAACCATTTAAAGTTTACTTCTTCGAAACCTTTAAAAACCATTTCGGTTGAAACCTTTTGAATTATGCCTTCAATTAGAGCAAAAGGATAAGAAGCCTATTGAAGTCGAAAGCACTTCTTTCGAAACCATTAAACCTACCTCTTTCTAAACCATTTGAGATATATTTCAATTATAGAAAAAGGGTCTTTATAACATTTATGTCGAAAGCATCTGTTTTGAAATCATTTCCTAAGTAAAGAAGTGATGGTGTCGAAACCATCCCTTCGAAAGCATAGGAAAAGTGGCCAAGTTTTAAAAGCAAACTATTCTTTTTGAAACCATGGTAGTCGGAAGGTTGAAAGCGGCGGCCAAAAAGATTTCAGCTTGGTCGAAAGCAAACATTTAAAACTAAAGTGCAACCCATTTGAAACCATCTCTTTTAAATCCATTAACCTAGTGAAAGGTAACTGAGTCAAAAGCCATTTAGTTGAAAGCAAGCGGGCGCATTTTAATTTAAAAACAAAGTGATGCTTCGACCCCTTCGGAACCTATGGTTTCGACCTCATACCATTCGTCTGTGAGAAATGCGAATTACGGATCCTAAAACTAGAATTAACACTAGAGGGAGGGTGAATAGTGTTTTAAGGAATCACTAAATCTTTTTTAGTTTATGTTATTTTGAACATGAATGTATGCAATATTCAGACACAGATATGATCACAGAATCAAACACAGATGCAGAAATAAATTAAAAGCAATAAAGGAAAGAACACACCGGATTTTATACTGGTTCGGAGTTACCCTACATCCAGTCCCGCAACAAGTACGTATTTCCTTTCAAAATTAATTGTACAATTACACTCTCGATTTCAAGGCCATGAGGTACGCCACTCCAAATTCACAATCCTTTGGGTAGAGATACTTGATTTCACGGGCAACAAGTTCACCCAATTGATTTCAAAGGCTACAATCACACCTTTTCTTACTTGATTGATTTCACAGGCTACAGTCACACCTTTTCTCGCTTAGTTTATTACAAAGAAGCCTATAACTCTGAATAGCACTAAGATCTTGTTGAGATAGTGATAGAGAATCAAACCAGAGATGATCTAGTTAGATTCAATGTTGATTTCCGTAGAGTAGTGGTAAAAATGTGTATAAAGAAATATGGAAGAAGAAGAAGAGGAGTGAAATCAGAGAAAAAATGAATACAAATTCATTCAAAACTACCCCTATTTATAGTAGAATAACAGCAATGTCCATTCATGAAAGGACACTACAAGAAAACTAATTTTTTGTAGCGCCCAAAAACCGCCACTACGTATTTTTAGTGGCGTTTCGATAATCGTTACGAAAAAACATGCCACTAAAAATCCTCGAGTATTAGTTGCACTTTTTTAAACGCCACCAAATTTGTTTTTTTGATAGCGTTTTTATAACGCCATAGAATTTCTTTTTTGTAGCGCCTATTTGCCGCCACCAAAAAGGTTTTCTCCTCCATGATACTTTTTTATGGCGTTATCAAATTTTTTGTAGCGCCTGTTTAACGCCACCGAAAGGGTTTTCTCCTCCACGTTACCTTTTCATGGCGTTATATACATTTTTTGTAGCGCTTAATAAACGCCAGCATAAGTGTACTTGAGTTTTTAATCACTTTTTTGTAGCGACATTTTAACGCTACCAAAATAAATAATATCCAGTAGCGTTTGTTTCCCTCCACCCGCTACTCCAGATTTACCACTGATCTAGCATGCAATTATATAATAACAGAATACGCAAGCACATACACTTTTGAACACAATATATTAACCAACTACAAAATACGTATACACATTGAAGATCCACAAGATACATAGACAATCATACATCCACATACATAGGTGTCGACAAAAAGCTACCCGTACACATACACAACCAAACTACCATAAGTGTTGCAACCAAACTACCATAAGTGTCATAACCGTACATATACATCTGAAATAAACGTCTGAAATAACCGAAGTACCGAGCAAAACCTGAACCACCATAAAAACCTGAACTACCTGTCATTGCTGATGTCTTCAAAACCTGAACTACCTGTAAACAAAGAACAGAACAAAAGAGTGAGAAAACAAAACCTGAACTTAAAACTGCATCACTAACATTCCACCACAATCCATACATAACTCCTCACCATCAATTATACTAAAGTAATATCTGAATAAATATACAGACATATGTATTTTAAAAATATAAATTACTAAAACTTGCATAGATAAATAGGGATGTACCTACGCATAAAAGAAATGAAATCAATTCTACAAAATGGACAAGATATGATATAGTAAGAGTATTATAACAACGTAACGGTCAATTAAACAAGTCTAAAACACCAAAAAGCATAATAATACACCCTATGCACGTGAGATACACAACAACAAAACTGAAACTCAAATATATGAAGACAACACACAAACACACACAACATCCATTCAATATAAACATAACAGTTGTTACAATACATAACACTATATATATAGACACACGGACACAAATGCACTCACGCATAAACATATAGCATTTGAATGCACACACACAACACAATGCAGAACACACATTGCTTAATCATGGTTACATGGCCTTAAATGATAGTTAACCGCTTAAGACAAGGTTTATATATATAAAAAATTAATTAGTGAATAATATGGCACATCCAACACTTCTAGTTATAACTAGGAATTTACTTGCTATAAGTTTCTCGCTGCTTTATGCTAATGTACCGTAATAAAATTATTCGTGCTAGATACTGTGTTAAAATTATCATCTGTTTACTCAGTAGTATGATATTGAGTAAACAGATGATAATTTTAACACAATCACACTCACACACACACAGTTGGGTAAGCACACATCCTCATAAACACACTAGCGCATATATAAACCTAGTAACGCGATAGATGGACTTGTGCCAGAAAAGCCTAAGAGTGTCTTAATGAACATGCTCGAATATCAGAATTTATAATAATTTCTTGGATTTTATTTTTAATTTAGAAAATGACAATAATAGGTTTTAATTAATTTTAGAAGAAGAATGAGTGAATCCTGTTAAAGTGAATATGCGTGAGATAATTTATATGATAGAGAAAGTTCTTAAGTAGATATAATATTGCATCACTAACATTCCACCACAATCCATACATAACTCCTCGCCAATCACAATCATTCAATCACAATTCGAATATAACACCCCTACTTATGTACTTTTATCAGTTTACCAAAAATCTATCTGCACTTTAGCTGCTAGCATTCCTAATGTATGTATAAAAAAAATTATATACCTTTCATTTTGACTTAATAATGATTTTTTCCATTGGCCAAGCTATGGGAACGCCAAAGCAGTCATCCATGCACGTCAGACTCGATGTTGGTCTCCATATCTCTGCATCTGGAACTATCACCAGTTCAATCCAAACTTTTACAGCATTACGTCCCAGTGGACGACAATGGACCATCGTTATCGGATCAGTTGATGCAATACTTCCTTCCGCCACTACGTCTGCTCCACCCAAATCGATCAACTGGCATTTGACATCCTTTTGCATGGTTGCAATTGGCTGAAAGAAAAGAGATTATTATGCACAATGTATACATGCACATTAAATAAACTTTCATACACAGTTAACTTCTTCAAATTTGAAAACTAATACTTACATGTTGCGATTTATTCATGACCATATGTGCGGATTTCATGGGAGAATTCACAACATTTTCAGTATCATCACGACTCTCATCTAGTTTTTCTTGATCAGCTTCTACTTTTGATCTTGGCCATGCTATTTTCATACCAACTGCGTCTCCAATGCACGACATATCAGATGTGGGTCGCCACAAATAAGCATCTTTATTTACTACTTTGTCCACCCAAATCACAACAGCAGACGGACCGAGTGGAATATCATTAACAGTATATTTTGGATCAGTGGCGTGGATTCTTCCTTCTGCAGTTACACCTTCACCCTCAGTCCAAACGTAAATCTTGCAAGTGTCTTCGATGATGCTGGTACTCTAAAAATGAGAAGTGAAATTCAAGACTTTAGTATGCTATACAAAAACAACGAATATGTGTTAAATTTTTATTCAGATGGGGGGTGTGCTCGCTGCATTTTAGACGTTAATAAGCTCGCTGCATATTACACCAATATACTTAACGTGAAAAAAATTACCGTACCGGCTGCACTACAGTTCAACCGTGTTCGCAGCGGGACCTTGATGCAAACTAATGGCCAAGCAACTACCTTATTCTTAGCGTCTGCTAAGACTGCCATTTCAGGTGTAGGCCTCCATAAATAAGTATCTGCTTTATCCACTGAATCTATAACAACGCTCCCGGCATTTGGTCCCAGACGAATGCCATTGACAACGTCATCTGGGTCCATGGACAACGGCCTCCCATGGGCAACAACTCCAGAGGTTCCATCCCAATTCAATAGCAAACATACTTCGTCGTCGCTCTACAATTAATCAACCGAAAATTAAATCAATTACTGGATTAAAAAATTAAAATATAAATTTCATTTATTGAGTAATATAAATATTATTTTTACCGAATCAGGTGAGTTCCTTCTCGAACTTTCTTTACCCTGCAACGAAGCACGAATATAAATTAATATTTTACGAATATAAATTAATTTCCAAAAATTTACCTTCTGGTCCATCAGAGTCTGTATCATTCCCTTCAATTCTACTATTTCCTCTCGACACCGAGACACTTGTTTATCTTTGGACTGGGCCAAAGCTAGCTTGGTTAAAGTGCAACCCCTACCCAATGCCCTTAACCGTCCCGGTTTATCTTGTCCCAGTACATGTACAAGAGCATTTTTTCCAATATCAGTCTGTGACGAGCCGGATTGGGATAGGCTACCATATTTTTTGATCTCCTCCTATATAAATAAATACACATAGATAATGTACAATGGTAAAAATATCATAGTTTCAAAAAAAAAATATACCAATAAAATTAAAAACAATTTTACAATAGCATTCCTAGCTTCCATGTTCACTGGTTCACCAGTTTTTTTAATGTGAGATCTAATCCACACATCAACTCTACTTATGGACGATGGATCTACACTTTCTTTTTTCTAAAAGTAGAATAACATTAAATTAATAAACTGACAGGTATAAAATAATGTTAAATAATGCTATAGTTAATTAACTTACCATGTCTTCGGTCTTTCTAGCCATTCCCCTACGACCGGTTGTATGCGGAATTTGAGTGTACCTAAGGGCTGAATATTTCTCACTTTTTTGCTGAAAATGTTGAAAGATGCTAGAATTTAACAACCAAAATCATAAAAAGAAAAACTATCTAATATTTATAATGCAGGGTAAATATGTATGGCGAGGATTGCAATTTATTTGAAAATCAATTCATCATGGTCATGTACTTATTTGGTATTATTAATGCTGGATAACTCAGTGACATATGCAGCATTCCATATCTACTAATAATATTTAAAGATTGAACTAACTTGCAAAGTGTTTTTTTACTTCATTTAAAATGTTCCTGTGCTTGTCATAACGCATTTGTATTTTGTACTATCATAGGTTCCTGCAGCTAATACCTAAACAGGAACCCTCAGCATCCACCAACACTTGGAATTCACTTCTAAAAAAATTTATCGGTTGCTAACTATGTAGATGGATTTGCAGAAACATGCCAGACGAGTTCAGTAGGAATGATTTACCTTAAACTCCGGACTTGTTTTCGCCTTCACAAACTTCCTCCAATCGGTTATGCTTTTTATGTTCGTAGGTTTCATTTTAAGTCTTTCCTCATCGTTCTCCGCTTTTTGCAAATTTCGAACCAATTTACTTTTTGACGATCTCCAAAGTACTCCCATTTGTTGAAATATAGCTTTTCTTTGCCATTCCTGTTCCAGTTTAAATCTAATCTGCAACAATACATCAAAACATGATATTAGTAAAATTTATTTAATTTAAATACGACAGATTTAATTAAATCTGAAAGGTTTTCTGAAGTTATTAGAGGGCAATTTCAATTTATAATTGGCAAGAACTATTTTTCAATTTATCCAGAAGTTATTAGATGGCAATTTCAATTTATAATTGGCAAGACCATGCAATATTAGAAGTCATTTTCAAAACATATTAGAGTCAGAATGTTAAATAATAGATGCCTGCATCGTACCAGAACCGACTGCCGCAAAACTTCTTTTAACTCATCACTAATATTCCTCCAATCATCAATGGTGAATGGAACCTGCTCCCGCACAAGCGGTCCAAGAAAAGAGGATAAATATACCGACCCTTGCCCTACTGGTATACCTAGATCATTGAACTCAACTTCAATTCGATCCTGACTGCATGACGGGAGTCTTTTTGCTTTTGCTGGACCTCTACCGCCTCTTTTCCGAGATGTACTTCCGATATCAGCTTCACTTTGTTTCCCAATTTCCAGCTCGACATCAGCAGTTTTTTCAGGACGGGTTTCATTTTCTGAGCGGAGTCCTTCATTTGGGTCAGAGGGGATATCATCTAGTGGTTGTTCGTCTTCTTCATTGTGAACAGTGGCTTGCTTCTTAGCATTGTCTGGTTGTTCTTCTATTTCATTTATACTAGCTGGAACTTTACGTTTTCGCTTTGACTGTTTGTTCTTACCTTTAACTGCTTGTTCTTCAGCCTTTCTCTACAAGCGGGTACGTACAGATGTTGTAGACATATTTTTCTGCAAGTGACAGAAAACACAGTATAAACCAAAAAGCACATGTAAACAATAAGCAGCGATAAATATTAACAAACAACACTTAAATATCATCAACATGTAGCTGAAAAGAGATGTGGCAGTTTGCGAACCAAACAAGCAGGCCTAAAAGCCTTGATATGATGAACAGATTTGTAATTTTATGAGAAAATGTACATGTAATGCAAACATAATTGATAAGAACACTACTCATTATCAAGCAATATATGCAAACAGAATTGATAAGAACATATAATGCTTTGTCTCTGGAAGTATACAAAGATCAAAACACAAAGAACAAAAATTGAATGGTACATGCATTTGCAATGGATTAGAAAATTAAATGGTGCAAACTAACAGCCATTCGCAACATTAAAAAAAACCAAAGCATTAGTGCAGCAAATGAACAACAATGACTAAAGAAAATCAATACAAGTTCAATGAAATTTCCAAATAGCCCGGATTTAATATATAAGTTCAACCATCACTAAAGCAAATGAACAACTATGCTCAAGTAGAACATAGAATCTACTCAATTATGCCCTCGCAATCCTCTCTAACATAGCAAACATCTTCATCATCCGCTTCAGTTATTTCATCTTCCACCACTTGAATATATTCCTTGATGCAATCGTTCTCCTCTATATCATTAAAACTTCTTGATGGTGCTTTCATTACAACGTACCAATTAGAAACATCGTTCTCTCTTGAATAAAATACTTGTTTTGCTTGAGATGCAAGTATGTATGGGTCTCGTGAAAATGATGCTTGATGTAAATTAACAAGAGTGAACCCATCATCATCAACTTTTACTCCATTTCCTTTATACGTCCAACGACACTTGAAAACTGGAATATAAAACAAATGATAATCTAATAAAATTATATCTGTCAATATTCCATAATAAGTGACCACATCAACCACTTGGGACATATCTTTAGCACTTTCTCTACACATAGTAGTTGCATCAAAAGTCACCCCAGAATTTTGAGTTTCTCTCCCTAAATCTTTTACATGAAAACGTTGCTCGTTGATGGTATATCCTTTGAAAGACATGGCATCATCCTTCGGACCATAAGCAATCCATTTTAACATGTCATTATGATCCTTGGAGGTAATAGGTATCTACAATAAATTTCATTTAGCATGTAAATTTATATAGTAATATTGATAGTTGAATGAGAATATATTTGAAATCTAACTAACCTTCCTTTTAATCCAATCGACAAAACTTTTTGTATGTGTTTCCCAAAGTAAGGTCGCATTTTTTATCATGCGTCGGTCTGAATTTTCTAATTCCTCCAAATGCAAACTAGTATTGAACAATTGATTATAAGTTATATATATCATTGCGAACACATCAAAATATTTAAAACAATATAACATAAACTTACTCTATAAACGGTTCCACCACGGCCATATTCATTAACACAGCTAAATGAGCACTTTATTTCTCATTAACTGGCAATTTAATTGTCTTCGATACTGAAATTGGACGTCCCTCTAATATTCTACTACTTTCATAATCTTCATTTCGAGCTCCTTTCTCCTCTATATGTCCTGATTTCTTCAAAAATTCATTGAAAAATAACATCCATTCTGTTGCAAGATGCGATTCTGCAATACATCCCTCTGGTCGTGCATAGTTTCTGACATAATCTTTGAGTGTCTTCATATATCTTTCGAATGGGTACATCCATCGAAAATGAATAGGTCCACACATTTGTGCTTCTTTTCCAAGATGAATGGATAAGTGTATCATTACATCAAAGAAAGATGGTGGAAAAAAAATTTCAAGCTCACATAAAACGTCAATAATTTCAACATTGATTTGTTCTACCTTCTCTCTATCAAGAACACGTTGACATAATTTGTTGAAAAAAGAACATAAGCGAATTATCGCTTTTCTTGCCTTCTTTGCCATGAACCCTCTCGATGCTACTGGCAATAAATGTTGCATTAATACATGGTAATCATGTGACTTCAATCCACTAATTTTGCAATCCGACAACGAAATCCGATTTTTTAAATTTGAACAGTAGCCATCCGGTCCTTTGAAATCATACAGTCTTTTGCAAAATATTTTTCTCTCGGATTTTGACAACATATATGGAGCCGGTGGAAGATATGTTTTATTCCCACGAGGTTGTGTATGAAGCTCACTTCGAATTCTCCAATCCTCTAAATCCTTTCTACAGTTGGTTCCATCTTTGGATTTATTTCCATGCAACATTGTGCCCAATAGGCTTTCACCAATGTTCTTCTCCACATGCATCACATCTAAATTGTGACGTAATGGAAGTTCCTATGAAAACCAAAACAATAATGCATTATTGGGTTTTTATTATATTCAAACAATGAAAAATAAATAAATTAACCACTAACCTCCCAATAAGGCAAATCAAAGAAAATTGATCGTTTTTTCCACCTTGATAGCTCTACTTCTGTAGAACTGTTAGTATCATCATATTCATCTTCTTTATCATAGACATGCTTTCTCTTCTTACTTTTATCCTCTATTCCTTTTCCAAAATCATTTGGATAATCCTTCAATAATGCATAGATGTTTCTCCCAGAAAGCATTCTAGGAGCACCATCTGTCTCTATGGTATTATCAAACAATGCCTTTTGTTTCCTCCGTGAATCTGAAGGAGGTAGAAATCTTCTATGACCCATGTAGGAGAACTTTCGACTATGTTTCAACCAACGAGAATGGGTATTGACACCACATAATGGGCAAGCTTTTTGCCCTTTCACACGACATCTAGCAAGATTTTCATAAGCCGGAAAATCATTAATCGTCCATAACAAAATTGCATTCAGTTTAAATAAAGTTTTACTAAATGCATCATAAGCAGTAACTCTATTAGACCACAAGTGATGCAAGTCTTCCACCAAAGGCGCCAAATATACATCAATATCATTCCGGGTTGCTTCGGGCCTGGAATAAGTAAAGTTAACATAATATTTTCTTTCTTCATACACAACATAGACGAGAGATTGTATGTCACAAGCATTACCGGGCAGCAACTATATTTCGAACTCAACATGGAAAATGGATTGAATCCATCTGTAGCAAGACCAAGCCTAAGATTGCGTGGATCAGATGAAAAAGATTTATACTTTTCATCCACCATTTTCCATGTCATAGAATCCACGGGATGACGCATTTTTCCATCGTTACTTTTATTATTAAAATGCCATCTTAATTCTTCAGCCATCTTTTGAGATCTATACATTCGTCTAAACCTCGGAATAATTGGGAAATATCTCAATACTTTAACTGGAACACCTTGTATAACCTCTTCAATATCTTGATTTTTCTTCCATCTCGAGGAACCACATTTTGGACAACTTTCTAAATTTTTGTATTCTTTTCTGAAAAGGCAACAATCATTCTCACAAGCATGTATCTTTTCAAAACCCATGTCGAATGCTTTAAGAAATTTCTTGACTTCATATAAGGTTTTGGGAAGCACGTTATCCTTCGGCAGAAATAGATGTTGCACAGCTAAAAGCTTATCAACACCACTATCGGACAAGCCAGTCTCGCATTTAAGATTATACAAGACGGTGATGGCAGATAATTTTGTGTGATCTGTACAACTAGGATATAATGGAGTTTCTGCATCTTCCAAGTTCTTGACTAACTCATCCTCTTTTCTTCGAGAATCAACATCGTCTTTATCATCATCAAAAAAATCTTGATTCAAAAAATCTTCATCTTCATAGTGAATCATCTTGAATAGTTCATATACGTCAAACGTATTTGTTTTATTCTCTACATTTATCTCTTCACCATGGTTAAACCATACACCGTCAATGTATTTAGGATCCATTCCTTTTATAACTAAGTGTTCAACGATGATTTGGTCATCATGACGACTAAGATTCCGACAATCCTTGCAAGGGCATAAAATTTTTTCTACACTTGTCGGTATTCTATACTAGTTCTATGAAAAAAGTAAAAAAAAAAAGTGAGCTTTAGTATTAGATTATATGTTCTAATTCTCAAAATACATATTAAGTTAATCATGGTTTTATCACCTGTTTAAAAAAACCCAGCCTTTTTCCATTATCGACATTTGAAGGCAAATAAGTTTCCAATCTTTGACGTATAAATTGGTTATTTGTTGTAATCAAAAAAATAAGTAGACGTTGAAGTACAAATACTTGTAGCACTACTGCATATAACCATGGTGGTTTAGTAGACAAAGGCAAAGAATACTTTTCCAAAAATATAAATTTTACACTTATATTTTGCATTTAACCTCAGATTTACATGTATTTATAATTAATCCATGCATAACACCACACTCCTACCCACACATAACTGACCAAGTCACAACCCTTCAAACTGCTGCATAATAGTTACAGCTATCTGCCCCTCCTTTGTCAATCCATCCACAAACGCTCCACTTCAACAAACAACATTCCAGTCACTCCACTTCAACAAAACTTTTGCAAATCTCTGCACTTCACCATTACACACAGACCACTGACCAAACTTCCTCCCACCTATCACCAACAAACGCCGGTGCATTTCCGCTGCCACACATTGCTGCAACTTTCAAAAAACGCAGCAACCTCTCATCACCATACTACTCAATCCTCCTTCTTTACCACTTCTCACAACATTGTTTAATTCAACCACTTCCATAAATATACTTCAACACTGCAATCACTCCCCCACTCCACTATTAAACAATTCATTCACTCCTCACAACAACACAGTTTCATACCAGCCTATAACAATACCCACTTTCATCTCATACACACCGCATTCATTCATATCACCAAAGACAATATCCACTTGCCTACATTCCTGTAGCCTGCTTCAATAACCATTCTACAACCTACTGACTACTGCACTGATACAACCAACTGCACCATATTCACACACTACAACAGTGACCACTCCAACTACAAACCCCAAGCAACCACAGACTATCCTCCTTCCCATTTCTCCAACCTGCAACCTGTTCGCAACCGCACTTCATACTACAACTCAACAAAACATCAACAACCCAGCCTCCGTAGCAAACTACCAGAGACTCACGCAACATTCATCAACTTGCCCTCTGACATTCTACCACTCCTTACGAACACATACTCACATCCTTCCCCCAGCCTCGCCCCCTCTTACCAAACCAACAGTCAACTTCACCGCCTCCTCTTCACTACCTCACATCCACACAACTGACATATTTCCAGTGCCTGCCACTCCACAAAAGACTATTTATGCTCCAACATTTACCACTCTCAACCATCGAGCCAGCCAATACCCAATCGCAAACAAACCCACGACCTCCATCAATGCTACTTGAACCCACCAAATTCCAGAAAGACGCAACCTCAACCTCCTCTCAGCAAGCAACCATTGATTCACTAACCACTTCAACAGAACATTCATATACTCAAAGAAATCAAAGCAGATATCCCAACAGATCATTGCAATTAGGGTTAAATCAACCATTTCAGTAATAGTTTAGGAAAAAATACGAAAATAAGATGCATTCAAATTCATATAGAAGCTAAATAGAATCACAAAGTCGATTTAAAAGATTCATACCTAAATATACCTAATCGATTTAAAAGATTCATACCTAATTATACCTAGATCTGCTGGCTATCGCGACTCGATGTTGAGTAAGGGGGAAACGACGGAGTTGACGATGATACTTGAGTGCGATGAAAATTTAACACGATTAAAAGGGGAAAAAAAATTCTGATGAAGAAAGCAAATTAGGGACGAGAATTTTGTTAAGTACGAGAGTAAAATGATAGGTTACGTTTATTTAGTTCGCGCGAACTCTTTTTTTTAGAAGCGGGAAACGTGAATTATTTTTTGCCACGTTTATATTATTTGGTAATCTATTATTAGTTGCATTTACAATAAAACGCCACCGATTTTTGCAACTATAAATGGTTTTTCTTGTAGTGGGATATGAGGAATATACACCTTTTGAAATTTAATTTTTTGAAATAAACTGCTACCATGTCGACATGGGGTACTTGAGGGTGTCGACATGCCCAAGGTATTTTTGGTAAATTTCTGTTCTTTGAAAATAACTTATATCTTATATTAAAACTATTTTAAACTTCATAAATATACTTAACTATAGTTAAAATACATAAGTAAATATAGAGAATAATATTTTGATATATATATATATATATATATAATTTTACTATAATTTAAATCTAAGTAAAAATATTAAAAGTTAAATATATTATTATTAAAAGATAGTTTAAAACCAAGGATAATTTGATTTTGAAAATAAACATTATTTTGAGGCTAAAAATATTTAAAACCAGGATAGATGTTTTTTATTCTTTTAAAAGGAAGGTTTTGAAATCATTTTGAAAACAAGATATAATTTTGTAAAAAACATTTGAATAAAAGTTAGTGGATACAAAGCAATGTTCCACTAGATTTTTCGTAGGTTCCATCCTACTTAGGGTTCCATCCATTTAACGGGATCGAAGTGGATTCTGTTCCACGATTAAATTGGATTTTAAGATGTCAGTGCTTTTCTAGGAGTTTTAACAAAATTCCTAAGTAAATTACTTATTATTGAAATCTTGAACTCTTGATAATCTTGATACTCATGAGTCTTCAATCTTGATATCTTGAATCTCTATACTGTACAGTCTTCATTCTTGGTACCTGCATGGTTAAATCCTGCGTATACATATGTATCTAAACTATAATGTTAGTATTTATATTTTATAATCTCATTCTAAGGTTGTTGTCATCAAAACCATCTTCTCAAGGATTAACATCGCCTTAATATCCAATTCACTACATATCAATTTCTTGATACCATGCGCATTGTTTTTTTATGGAGTTGAGGGTGGAGGGACTTGGTCAAAAGCCAACCAAGGCGGAAGTAGGCGCTAAAAGCAATAAAACGGTTAAAAGCCCGAAATACCTAACCTGATTTACGTGTAAAATTTTGATTGGTTGCCTCTTTTCTTTACTACTAAAAAGGGCTGCACATTTCAGAGCCAATTAATTAATTGAAATCATTTACAAAACACCCCTTCTCCTTAATTAAATACATAAAAGATTTAAGTCATACCTAAAATAATTTTATATATTCATCAAAACACTTAGGAAAATTCTCTAAAAATTCCAAAAAATCTTTTTCATTATGTTCACTAACATATATAAATTTCGGATTCAAATAATTGTTTATTTTCCGTAAATAATTTATAACCAATAAATCATTTTCTTCACTGGAAAATTAATATAAAATCCACCGTAATTCATAAAATTATGAAAATTGAAACACATCTTTAAAATACCATTTCCGATCTACATTAAAATTTGCAAGCATTTACATGCCATTTGATAGGGTTTTCATATCAAACATATCATAAAAACTAATATGAACATGTATAAATCATCAACAAGTATATATAAACTTCCAATCTTCTAAAACATGGCATTATTAAGGAAAATCATTTTGTTTTATCGTTAAATCTAAAAACTATCAGAAAAATGGGATGCAGTAATCATTCACCTTAGCATTGTGATTAAAGATATGAGATTTGATGTTAAACAAGTTGATTTACTTCTTCTTCTTGAAATCCCAGCTTTATCTTCTCTTGAGATTGAAAATGGTGGCCGACCTTAGAATATTTTGCTTCAAAAAAAATGAAATGAACGTATGTTTGAATTCCAAAGGGTTTATTGTATAAGTTTTATCATTTTTTTATTTTGCCCTTCCTTATTTCCTAACACTTCTATTCATGTTATCTTGTTTTGATTTACATTTAACATGGCACAGCTACCCTTGGTTCTATCAAATCTCAATATATTAATCATTTTACATTATTTTATTTTTATTTAGATAATTAAATTTTCTAAATAATGCTACCAACAATATGGGGTGTTACACCCAAATAACTTCATACCAGCCAGCATTTAGTTGATTGTTGTAACGCTCCATAAAATAAACAGTAATTAATCAAAAAGATTTATTAAATAATTCATGCGGCTCAAAAATGAAATTTGAGCAAACATCAGAATTTGGACACAAAACCTATAGCATTGCCTTCGTAGCGCTCTTCTAATCAACTTTCGTATATAAAGTTTCGCGATCGAATTTCAAACGAAGAAGTCATGAGCCTTTGAAATTTTTGGATCGAAAATAACTCAAATGGGTTTATAATAATATAAAGTTAATAACGATAAAATAAATAACACCATTAATTTCATCCCCACTAGTCGACACCTTAATGGAGCGAGTGACTACTCTACACAATTGGTCGACCGATCGATTTAGGGCAGTCGTGCCTTGAACCTTGGCCGAACGACCCAGATTTAATAAATTTTAACCGGACAAACAGAATTGATTTGAGCATCTATAAATATAGGCCTAACTCTCACCTTTTTTCTCATATTTTCTACACTAAGCAGTGGAGCTCTACCATTTTTCATTCTCCACTACTTCTAGAAATTTTAAAAAATACCCCACATACATACTGGAGAATGGCAGAAAATAAAAGAGAAAAACAGAAAGAGCGAACCAATTTTACGAAGGAGGTAAGTTTAGACATTGTAAATTTAAATTTCCACTTAAACTCAGATCTTCTCTCAGATCTTAGATTCTAATGGGTATGTATATACTTTTAAATACATTTTTTTGGTTGAAAAGAAAAGAAGTCAAGTAAGTAGAATGGGTCTGTATCTAGTGATTTGAAGTCATGAGATGAGTGTAAAATTACATAATTTGCAAAATGCTAAATTTATATCATTAGAATTTTATTTTGTTATTATGTCTATATGGAAAATATTGAATTATGGTCTTAATTGAATAAATTTGAATTGAAACCTTTGCATACATATTTAGGGAAAAAAATTTAACTTGAAGAAATAACACATACATCCTAGATTTGGAATTTAGGGAGAATAGTCCATAAAACTTATGAAATATGGTATTTATAGAATTGTGTAGTTATTTCCAGATTTTTTTTTATTTGAGTTGTAATTTGTTAAACTTATCAATCATTCAATTGGAATGTTTTAATTTGATTTAGGATTTAAATTTTCTATATTTTAATTTATTAGAATTGTAGAATGCAAAATCTAATTCTATTGACCTCCACAAGAATTTCCATAAACTGTCCAACTTCAACGTTTATATATGAAAAGTGCATCATTTGAAATAACAAGAAATATTCATATATCCAAAGGAAAGAGGTGTGCAAAGTGGAGATATTATCCTGTATTTTGCACCGTCTATTTCAATAAAAACAGAAAGAGATAATTTCTTATAATTACAAGCATATCACAACACCACTTTTTAGTAGTTTATAGAAGTTGAAATGGTAACATTTCCTCTTTGAAAAATATATGGTTCTAATGCATTAAAATCTAGAGATAAATACTTTTATAGAATTTACAAATAAGCGTATATTCAGGACCTAAATGTAGATACTAAAAGGTTACAATAAAGATATATATAAATAACCCGTTAAAATAATATTAATCAAATATGTGTGTGTATGTATAGTAAAGTGTAAGTGAGAAATAGAAACGTCGTTTATCATAATAACTATGTATAAAAATTTAAAATACAAATAATGTGATAATCAAGGAATTTGGGGTCACAATGTTAATAGGCATTAATTGCAAAGTTAATGGGAAGTTATAATAAGCAAATATAGATGTAAATTCATTTAATGGATTTAACAGCAGATTTAACTATGACATGTATGAAGAAAATTAAATAGCAATGACAAAATTATTTCTAAAATGGATAAATAAATGTCATTATTAATTGTCAAATTTGAATATAAAAAATTATTTATGAGGGACATTCATTTGGGGAAAAGGAAGTACTAAATGAAATTTAATAACATCAACGAGGATAGAAGTTAAAGATAGTAAACATATATAATAAAAAGAAGTTCTTAACAAGTAAATAAAGAATACTAATAAATAAACTTAGAAGGCATAATAATTTCGACGGTTGAAATTATATGGCCTCGATAATACATTTACAACGGGTGTGAATTAGTAGGCATAGCCCAATATTTAGGTTAATTATAAATGACTTAGTTTGGTATGGGTTGAGATGTGAGGTCAGTAGAGTTACACAACGGAAGTCTGTCATTCTCAAAGGGCCGCCAATAGTTGCGTATACGTATTACTGATGTGGGACATCTCCAACTATAGAACCCATGGGGGATATACATTTGTGAATATGTTTAGGGAAAATATACCAGGGGTTTACCTCGGAGTTGAAGTATTAAATGGCTATATATCCTTAGGGTGGTCAAGGAGTTTACTTTGAGATTGAGGTATTAAATGGTCGTTGGATCTGCCTCTTTCCTATTTAAGAAGTTTTAAATAATAGGATTTGGTTCGGAGGTCAATGCTATACCAACATTGTTGGTAAAATAGTGCTTATGGAGTAGGGCTGGCTTAAGTATGACCACCGGCGATTCCGAGAGGTCGATAGCAAAGGCTTGGGTTATGCCTGACAGATTACATTTCCTACTAGTGTATAATCCGGATGGCACACGCATAGACTTCAAATTTTGATTGCTTGTTTGTTTGGTTGGAGCTGGGCTAATTAACCATTAGATATGTCTTTGAGATGCTTTAGTAGTATGTCTCATTAAATTGTAAAGTCGTGTGTAGGAATCATCGGCCTTCGTAGTTAGGGTCAATTACCATCGATTACGTTATGAAGGGGCCTACTTCCAGGAAAGGTATTAAATGGACGTTAGGTCTGCCTCCTCCCTACCTAAGAAGTATTAAATGACCATAAAGGAGGGCTTACTTTGGGGTTGAGGTATTATATGGCAGTTGGGTTTGCCTCTTCTCTATTTAAGAAGTATTAAGTGGTTGGGGTTTCTTTCTGGGAGTACAGTGATGCTTATATATATACATAATTTTCAAATACACACACCTCGTAGCATGTTGGATATATTGCATGCACATATGGAATTAAATGAATAATGTGTGAATAGTAAACATAACACTTAAACGAAAATTAATCAGTATAAACTACTATTATGGATAAATTATGTAATTTACCGGTCACCGGAATGTTGTTCTCACCCCTGCTTATTACAACCCACATGATAGATGTAGAGGGATATATACCGGTGTAAGATGGGAATGATAAGTGAATAGGTCTTCTCATTCATGCTTGGCACTTACAAGGCTTCTAGATATCTAAAGAATAATATTGGTTCCAAGGCAGTAGCCTTAGTCGGTATATATGTTTTATTATATCTTACTATTCTACTGTGAGTTCATATAGATTATTCTCTAATATACTTATGTTTATTACAGGTTACTAACACCAACGTCAATACCCTAATGGATTTGAATTTTCGATTTAGCCAAAAATCGAGCCCATTAAGACGTCAGTTGTTACATTTGGTACCAGAACCTAGGTTAATCAATCATATGATTTAGAATACATTGAATAAAAGTATTTTTATTTTTACTTATATTATACATATAGCACACCAAACTCTGCAAATCCCAATTGTAGAAGTAGTTGCGACCATATTCTAAAAAGGTGGATAAGGCAACTATGAGTTGGAACAATAAATTGAGTTAAATTTATACACCTACCTCGATTACCCCAAGGAGAGTGGGTTGTACCATAAGGCATTGACTTAAGAATAACATGAGCATGACATATAGAAGGATCCCTAAAGCTGGATAGTATTTGACTTCTTTGTTGATCCTAGACTGCCATATGATTATGGATTTCGTTGGATTGTTGAAGACTTACATTTCATCCAGATAAATGGAAAATAAGAACCTGTGTGTTGCAAGCATCCGAAAGAAAGGTATAAAAAGGTAGAGCAAGTTCCTGCAAGAATTTCAAAAAGGTTGCTAAATTCTTAATATATTTTTAATGAAGACAAGTCAAAAATGAGTGGAAAGAAAGAAAGGTCCAAAAAAAGGACAATCAACATACATTTCTGAGTCCGATCCCATGGAAAGAATATAATAAAAGATTTTAAATTTTCTAAAAATATATGAAGTTGTTTTAAAAGAATATATTTAAAATTAAAAAGACCCTATCACTAAAAAGTAGTTATTTTTGAAAAGCAAGTAAATACTAAATTTTTCGCCATATAAAGTATCTTATAAAAATATATTTTTGAAAAGTTAGAAAATTCAAGAAATTTTTAATTAAGTGAGCTATTTAAAATTTTAGAAGCGAAACTAAAACTGATTACATTAAAATACCAATTAAAGGGCTTTTGATAAAGGAGCCTTTCCGTTTTGAAATAAATGGAAAATAGCATATGTTCGGCTCAATGATTTTTCTATTTTTGTAAACTTATAAATTTTAAAATTCTTTTTAAAGGATGGATAAATGGAAATGGTACTTATTTAAATGGAGTAAAGACAGGGGAAGGATAAGAACACCTAAAAGTAATGATAGGAATAGTACTCCTATATATAAGGAAAATATAGAAAAAACAACTGAAATAGATTTATGCATAAAAAGTAAATAGTTTCATATTAATGGAGTAAATGAGCTATATAAGGAGAAGTTATTTTAAATAAGAGAAATTAGGTACAAGAAATTTAAATAGCAACAACATTAGGAAATTTAAAGAGAAACGATGTTAGGAACTTACATTGAAATAATGCTAGTAATCTACTTATGAACAATATAGGAAAAGACAAAGGAAAAATGGTTAATTTCCATAAATATATGCAGTTATTACATATATCTTTTAGAATCCCCTTTGTATGCTATTAGAGTATCCGTTAAGGTTGAAAGTGGAAATAGCATGAATGATAGGAAAACAATTGAATGAAAGCTTTCGTTGCCTACTCTAGTTGTTATCGTTTAAAGTAATTAAAGATATTGCATAAACACAATAACATTGCATTTTCGAAAAATGGTTTGGTATAACAATTGAGTTTTTGAATGCAAAAATTAATAAATGGTTTGAGTTAAAAATCGTACCTTTTAAGAAGTAAATCTCTATTGTAAAAAGTCCTTAAAGGAAGAATCAATCTAATGATATTCATGCAATAAAACTCTGACTCTTAGTATTGAAAAGAAGGAAATAATGTTGTTTAAAAGAAATGATATTGTTAAATTAAATTTCTAACATTGACTTTTGAACTTAACAAATAAAATTATTTTATAAAACTAAATTATAGTTTTAAAAGTCATGACATCTAAGTTAAAGTTGGTTCAAATGAGAAGTTTTTCATGGTCCCTTTCGAAAACCTAGCAATTTTTGAATTTAATAAAAAGGTTTCTAAGTTTATATTTTCATATATAAAAATTTAGGTTAAGTGTTTCATGAAGTTTAATAAATTTATGAAGAGTTGCGAAAACCAAACCAACTTTGATATGGAGTAGATATGGATAACTGCGATGGGATTAAAGTTAAAGCTATGAATAAAATAGCTACAAATGCTCCTAGACTAGCAACAAGGATTCCTCGTTGAATATAAGGAATATTCGTATGGACCTAAGAATGTTTCATTAGACATATGTGAAAGCCATAAAAGGAACCTACAAAGGAATGAGGAGTGACATCGAAAGACACTTTGCTAGTTTTAGAGTATGCTCACATGAAAGATTAAAAATAAAGAACATAAATACCAAAATTTGAGACATCAAAAGATTTTGATTAACAGAAGATAGCAATATAATTAGAAAGGAGGGTAATGAGATAACGGACACACTTAAAGGATGTTGGTTGACTCGGATTAGAGAAGGCAAGATAGATGGTAGGTAAGTTATTCCGTCAAACCAATTTTCCAGTAAGTTATTCTAAATGTACATAGTTTATATTTCTTACCTAACGTAGTGTGAAAATGCAGTTTATCCTATATTTGTTTGTAATAACTGAAGTAGTAGATGAAGCTTGTATATTAGAAACCAAAAAGGTAAATTAAAACATATGGGTTGTAGTAGAATGACATGCTAAATATGCCTATTTTCTTTAAGTGAGATGTGATAGGGCCACAACACCATTAGTGTCGGTTAATGTTGGAGGCAGTCAGTAACTGATTCTGTTAGGTTATTTGAGTTGTAATCGCTAATTATCTCTTTTCGAGCATTGAGAATGCATATGGTATTATATGTGATATGTTTCTGTTTTATTAACGTTGATTTTTTGAATGAACTTTGATCGCTATGCATAACAGTGTAGATAAGAAAATATTATAAGGATACTTAACTGGTGATGAATGCAAAGTAAGGCTGGAAGTTTATGAAATAAATTAGGAAATTAATTAAATTAGCAGGTAAAAATAAAGAATACTTAAATCCTAAAAAAATTAGAACTTTGTGAAAAAATATTTTAGCAAACGAAATACAGGGAATGGTTTGTGCGAAACTCACGAGTCACTATCCCTATGCCTTAAAAGCTAAAATTTATAGATATACTTGTGTGTTAATCATTGTTCTAAAATAAAAGAAAACTTCTCAAAATCTAATATTAACCGTGTAATGTTAGGGTCAATCATATGCATTAACTCATTGACTAAATCCCAATCATGTTATGACGTGATTTGATTTGTTTTAAAAATGTAAAGGAAAATGCCTTTGAAAATTATGTTTGAAGTAAGTGTTTAAAAAATTTCAAATTATTTTTCAAATTTAATTGAAAGGATAAAATATTTTGAATGGAAAATGAGAAAAACAATGATTTTCAAATGTCACATGCTTAGCGGAGGGAGGGTCGATATGTTAGTGAATATGAGTTTTACTATTCAGTAAGTGTGTTAGTATACAAAACATAGGAAAAGATTGTTTTAGCTGTGGAATTTCTATTTACATATCATATCGATAGTAAAAAAAACTTGCTTTTAAAATAGTTTTGTTTTAAAATTTAAAAATAAACTTCCTTATGCAAATTTTACTTGGAAAAGTTGAAAAAGATTTTGGGGCAAAGAGAAAGTACCAAAGTACAGTGGAATTGGTATATAAAAGAAGGGTGGAAATATAAAATTCTTCATCTAATTTCTTTTCTGGCATAAGAGTATTGATTTAGGAAAATTGGATTTTCAAACATTTGGATGTTAGAAATTGTGCGTTAATTATTATATGGCAGGAATTGGATGCAAATTTGGTTGACCGCACTCTTAATCATATGAATATGGAATTTGTTGAGTGAATATAGAGATTTTGGTTTCTGAAATCTTGCATATATAGATTGTTGCATCATATTTTCAGAATTGTTTTAAAGGATGCATTCATATATGAGGCGTCTCTTTAATATTATCCAGCATACATATCATATGTGTTGTGATATTAGTGATACACCATTCACTTGTACAAGATTGGCTACAGAATTGGTTATACGCTGATTGATTGGATGGTTTAGAATGATTGTGCACTATGTTATATTATTTAACCCTTGAGGAATTTTAGGGATGAAATTATTTTAAGGGGAAGAACGTAACAACCCGTAAAATAAACAGTATATAATTAAAAAAATTAACAAATAATTCATAATGCTCAACAATAGAATTTAGAAAACATTGGAATTTGGCCACAAATATTGTATTGCATTTATGGCGCTCTTCTGAATAACTTTCATATATACATTTCGCGATTGATGTTCAAACGAAGAATTTATGAGTGTTTGAAGTTTTTGGATTGAAAATAATTCAAATAAGTTTAAAATAATAATATAAAGTCAATAACGACAAAATAAATAACGCCATTAATTCCATCCCCACCGGTCGACGCCTTGGTGGAACCAGTCGACCACTTTATACCACCGATTGATCGGTCTGTTTAGAGTCGGCATGCCCTGAACCTTGGCCGAGTGGCCGATTTTAATAAATTTTAGTCGGTTGAATAGAATAGAGTCTAGAGACTATAAGTACAGCCGGGCCCCTTACCTTTCTTCTTATATTTCTGAACTGAGCAGCGAAGCTATACCATTTCTCCTTCTCCACTATTTTTGGAAACTTTAAAAAACTATATATATATATATATATATATATATATATTGGAGAAGGGAAAAAAATAAAAGAGAATAAGAGGAGCGAATCAATTCGACGAAGGGGTAAGTTTGAAAATTATAAATTTAGATATCCACTTAAACTAAAATCTCCTCTCAGATCTTAAATTCTAATGGGTATATATGCACTTTTAGATATATCTTTTTGGTTGAAAAGAAAAGGAGTCGAGTAAGAAGAATGAGTTTGGATCTAGAGATTTGAAAGCCTAAAAGTGAGTAAAAAATTAAACAATTTCCATAATGCTAAATTTATAACATTAGAATACAACTTTCGTTATTATGCCTACGTGAAAACCATTGAATTGTAAGAATTGAATGAATCTGAATCCAAACCTTGGCCTATATATTCAAATATAATTATTTAACTTTGAAGAAATGACTATACACCCTAGGTATGGAACTTAGGCAGAATAGTCCCTAAGATTTATGAAATATGATATTTACAGAATTGTGTAAATTTATTTGTAGATTTTTGTTATTTGGGTCGTAAATTGTTAAACTTGTTAATCGTTCAATTGAAGTGTTTTAATTTCATTTGGAATTATAAAAAAATATTTTAATTCATTGGAATTGTAGAAGGAAAATCTAGTTGTATTGACATCTATATGAACTTTGATAAACTATCTAACTTCACAGTAATATATGAAAAGTCATCATTTGAAATAATAAGGAATATTCGTATATCCAAAGGAAAGAGCTGTGCAAAGTGGTGATGTTTTTCCGAAGTTTGCACTGTCTATTTCAATAATTATAAAAAAAAAGAAAATTACTTGTAATTACAAACATCACAACCCTATTTTTTGATAGTTTATGAAAAGTTGCAACGATAACATTTCCTTTTTGGAAAAGACACAGCTATAAAGCATTAAAATGTAAAAATAAATATTTTTATGGAATTTACACATAAGTGTATATTCAGAAATCCTTAAGTGCGGAAACTAAAAAGTTACATAAAAAATACATAAATAACCCATTGTATTAGGTAAGTCTAAATGGGATTTAATTCCAAGGTCGACGTTATGTCAGTATTGTTGGTAAACTGGTATTTATGGAGTAAGGCTGGGCATAGGTCTGACCTCCAGCGGTCCCGAGCGGTTAGGGCTGTCAATGGGTACCCGAAAAATCCGATATGCGTCCGAATCCGTATCCGAAAATATGAAAAATATCCGTTATCCGAAAAGCGGATACGGATCTTCGATATCCGAAAAGCTTTTCAGATACGGGTATGGTTATAGTGGTATCCGTATCCGAAAAATATCCATCCGATTAACTGATGCATATTTATATAATTTAAAATAGGAAAATAGGGCTATGAGTGTTTAACTTTTGAATATTTTTGGATACACATACATATATTAGTATAAAACAAAGTTTTATCACCATATTTTTTATTTCTTTGTTTTTTTATAAACAATAGCACAAAAAATGTTTTATGTTGATCTAAACTTTTTCGTTTATACCTTTAAATTTATCAACTATTGGCGGAGCGGATAAATATCCGATATCCGTCCGTATCCGAAAATTAAGCGGATACAGATATCCAATATCCGAAAATTAAAAGGATACGGATATCCGAAAATGATTTCGGATACGGATACGGATATGGCACTATCCGTATCCGAAAGCATCCGTTGACAGCCCTACGAGCGGTCATTAGCAAAGACTTGGATTGTGCTCTAATGGATTTCACTTCCTACTAGTGTAGACTCCGTATGGGATACACATAGACCTCGAATTTTAGTTGCTTGTTTGTTTGGTTGAAGGTGGACTAGTTAACCTTCGATAAGTCTTTGAGATGCGTTACTAATACAACTTACTAAATTGTAAAGTCATATCGAGGAATCATCGACCTTCGTATTTAGGACTGGTTGACCATTGATTATGTTATGAAGGGGCCTGTTTTGGAGTCAATGTATTAAATGGCCTTTGGGTCTGGGGCTCCCAATTTAAGAAGTATTAAATGAGCATTATGAACGACCCGCTTTGGGATTGACGTATTAAATGGTCGTTGTGTCTGCCTCTTCCTTATTTAAGAAGTATTAAGTGGTTAGGTTTTTTGAAGAGTACAATAATGTTTATATATGTATGTACATATATGCATATATACATATACCTCAAAGCAGGTTAGACATATCACATGCGCATATGGAATTAAATGAATAATCTGTGAATAGTAGACATGACACTTAAATGGAAGGCAATCAGCATAAACTAGTATTATGGATAAAATATGTAATTTACCACACAACAAAATGTTGTTTTGACCCCCTTCTCATTTTAACCCATATGATAGATTTGTAGGGACGTGATAATAGTGCAAGATGGGAATGAAAGATGGACAGGTCTTCTCATTCATGGTCGGCACTAACAAGGCAACTATATATCCAAGGAATAATACTGGTTTTGACGCAGTGGCCTTAGTCAGTATGTATGTTATATTATATTTTACTATTCCATTATGAGTTCGTAAAGATAGTTCTTCGACATACTTATGTTTATTATAGGTTACCAACACCTATGATCGGTGCCTTGATGGACTTAAATTTTCGATTTAGCTGAAAATCAAGCCCATAAAGTGCGGGTTGTTACATCTGATATCAGAGTCTATGTTAGCCGATCATTAGAATTAAATACTCCAAGTGAACGTATTTTTATTTTTACCTATATATATATCACATGCCAAACTCTACAATTCCTGACTACTGAAGTAGCTACGAATATATTATGAAAAAAAGGATAAGGCAATTATGGGTCAGAGCAATAAATTGAGTTAAATTTATACACCTACCTCGATCACCCTAAGGGATTTAGGCCATACCATAAAGCACTGATTTAAGAAGAACGTGAGCATGACATATAGAAGGATCCCTAAAGCTAGATGATAGTTGACTCTTTTGATGGGCCTAAACTATTTTATGATTGTGGATTTTGCTGACTTGCCGATTAAAGACGTACATTTTATCCAGATGGATGGAAAGTAAGAACCTATGTGTTGCGAGCATCTAGAAGTAAGGTATATAGTTGAGTGTGTAATAATCACCTTTGAAAGGTATTCAAATTCCTAATATATTCATAATGAAGATAAGTCAAGAATGAGTGAAAATGAAGGAAAGTCCAAAAGAGAGGACGATTAAAATCCGTTTCTAAGTCTTATCCCATGTGAAAGAATATATATAAGATACAAAAAAAATTGGAAATATTTAAAATAGTTTTAAAATAATTTATTTAAAGATAAAAAGGTCCCTAGCTTTTAAAAGTAGTTATTTTTGAAATGTAAGTGAATACTAAAATTTTTGCGATATATAATATCCTTTAAAAGGTAGATTTTTGAAAAGTTCCAATGAGAGGTTTTTGATAAAGGAGCGTTTCCTTTTTTGAAATAAATGGAAAATAGGGCGTACGTTTGTGTTGGGGTCAAAATTGGCCACCAACACTTAATTATGTAAAAGCACCAAAATCCAATTCAATCACAGAAATATGAAGAGAAATAATCGAAGAAAAAAATTAAAACAATTATAAATCAAGTAAAAAGAGACAAGATTTATAGTGATTCAGCTAACTCTGGCATGCGTCCACTCCCAAATAATCCTTATTATTATACTTAAGTTTGTTCATAGTTGCAATCTGAAGTCTAAGAATAAAATTGACTGGGTGTAGCCTAGGTTGAAGATAAAGAGAAGCAGAAAGAAGATCCTTTTCTTGACGCTATGTCTGCTGTATTTATAAGGGAAGATGTGCACGAATCGGGCTGAAATTTTGATAGAACGTTCAGGAGACCAAGAGGAGGCTAATCAAAAATTTCTAGGCCCATTGGGCCCACAACAGGGATCGGTACTGATCCCTATTAGTGTGTCCAAATGGGCTACGATCCCTATGAAGGGTGCACTATGATGTTAGCTACCTGCTTCCCAAATTTCATGCAATGCCGACATACGGTTTGTGAGATATCGCATTTTCCATAAAGTAGTGTTGCTTGAATTCTGATTTCTGTCGATCCCTCCAACCTTTTCCAAATGTCATGCATTCCCTAGGGGAGCTTCTCCATGGTGTATTATGCTTAGCCTCCAAGTTTCACGCTAATTAAATTAGTAGAACTCGAGTTATTGATCAATCTTTGTTGCACTATATTTTAAAGGTTGATTATAGCTGATAGCTATGGAGGGATAGGTACCGACCTCTCTAACTTGCTCCAAATGATATGTGATCCTTATGGGGGTGTTCCTCATGTTGTAATTAGCTTGTCCTCCAAGTTTCATGTCAATTGGATGTGTGGATATTGACCAATCAATAATATAATTGAATATGGTGGATACCTATAAGAGAAGAGTACCGATTCCTATGGAGGGATCAGTACTGATCCCCTCAAGTTGCATGTTTTGGGGTGCGCCCCTAGTGTGAACTTCCTAGGGTCCCCTCTTCCTGCTCGTAGAGTTTCACTTTGACCCCTCTTATGGTTGTTGAGTCATTAATTATTCTCTATCGAAATGCACTTGCTTCAATGTGTTGAACCATATTCCATACTTCGAATATACTACCTTGTATATCTATCCATTCCATTCAATCTCGACTTCGTATTTCTATACTTGATTTTTGGGTCTTACAATCATCATTATGAACTCATTGGTCTCGATAGTTATGAAGTTTATTGGGTTAAATCTGCCTGTATACTGTCTTGGCAAAAGGTGGGTTAATAGTTTGGTTCAATGATTTTTCTATTTCTGCATACTTAAAGTTTTAAAATTCCTTTTGCGGGGTAGATAAATGGAAATGGAATTTGATTTAAATGGTGTATAGAGAATGTAAGGGTGAGTACACCTGATAATAAAAATAGGAAGAATACTCACGTATAAGGAAAATATAGAGAAAAACAATTAAAATAGATTTATACAAAAAAATAAAACATTCTTATGTTAATTGAGAAAAAGAGCTATATAAAGAGAAGTCATTTTAAGTAAGATCAATTTAGGTTGAAAACAAAATTTAAATAACAACAACATCATGAAATTTAAAGGGAAATAATGTTAAATTTATATTAAAATAATGTTAGTAATCTAATTAGAAAAAATATAGGAAAAGACAAAGGAAAAATGGATGATTTCCATAAATATGTGCAGTTATTGCACATACCTTTTAAAAGTCTCCCTGACATGCTACTAGGGTTTCTGCTAAGATTGAAGGTGGAAATAGCACGAGTAATAGGAAGATAATAGAGTGTAAGTTGTCCTTGTCCACTCCAGTTGTTACTGTTTGCAGTTTTGAAAAATGGTTCAGCATAATAATTGAGTTTTTAAATGCAAAACTTAATAAATAGTTTGAGATAAAAATCATACCTTCTAAGAAGTAAATATCTATTGTAAAAAGTCCTTAAAAGGAGAATTGATACGATGATTATTCATGCAATAAAATCTTGACTTTACTATTTGAAAAGAAGGAATAATGTTGTTTAAAAGAAATGATCTTTTTAACTTAAATTGCTAAATTGACTTTTGGACTTAATAAATAAACTTACTTTATAAACCTATATTATAGTTTTAAAAGTCGCGACATCTATGGTTAAAGTTGGTTAAAATGAGAAGCTTTTCATGACCCCTTCACAAAAACCAAGCAATTATTGAATTTAATAAAAAGGTTTTTAAGTTTATATTCTCAAATATAAAAAGATGGGTTAAGTGCTTCATGACTGTGAAGTTTAATAGTTTTACGAAGAGTGATCAAAACCAAACCAACTTTGATATAAAGCTGCAAATGCTCATAAATTAGCAACAAGAAATCCTCGTTGAATATAAAGAATATTGTTATGGTCCTAGGAATGTTTTATTAGACATGTGTGAAAGCCATAAGAGTAATCCACAAAGGAATGAGGAGTGATATTAATAGACACTTCTACGATTTTTAAAGTATGCTCACATGAAAGATCAAAGATAAAGAAAATAAATATCTAAATTTGAGAATACCATCAAGAAATTTTGATTAAAATAAGATAGTAATATAATTGGAAAAGTGGGTAATGAGACTGCGAACAAACTTAAAGGACGTTGGTTAACTCAAGATTAAAGAAGGCAACATAGGTTGTAGGAATGTTATTCCATCAAGCCAATTTTCCGATGAGTTATTCTAAATGTGCATAGTTTATATTTCTTACCCAACACAATATGAAAATGCATGGTTTATCCTTTTTTTAGTTATAATAATTGAAGTAATGGATGGACTTTGTTTATTAGAAACTAAAAGGATAAGTTGAGACATGTGAGTTATAGTAAATGACATACTAAAAATGTCCATTTTATTTAAGTAAGATGTGATATGGTTACAACATCATTAATGCCAGTTGATGTTGGAAGGCAGCTTCCAGCAAATGTTTCTTTTAGGTTATTTGTATTGTAATCGGTAATCGTCTCCTTTCAAGTATTCAAAATGAGTACGATATGGTATGAAATATGTTCATATGTTGTTACTGCATTGATTTTCTAGATGAGCTTTGGCTGTGTGTGTGTGTGTGTGTGTATATATATATATATATATATATATATATATAACTAGCAATGAATATAAAGTAAGGCTAGAAGTTTATAAAAAAATTAGAAAATTATTTAAATTAGCAAATAAAAATAAAGAATGCTTAAATCCCAAAAACTTCAGAATTTGAAAAAGAAATTTTTTAGCAAACGAATGACAAGGAATTGTTGTTTCGAAACTCACGGATCACTACCCATATGCCTTAAAAGCTAAAATTTATAAATATACTTGTGTTGTTCGTTGTAATGAAATAAAAGAATTTTTTTTCCAAATCTAATATTAACCGTGTAATGGGAGGGTCAATCATATGCATTAACTCATTGATTAAATTCTGATTATGTTAAGATGTGGCTAGATTTTTTAAAGCTGTAAAGGCAAATGCTTCTGGAAAATCACTGCTAAAAAGGTGTTTAAAAGTTTCAAACTATTTTATAAATCTATATAAAAGGGTAAAAGATTTCAGACTGAATATGAAAAAAAATTCTAATTTTCATATGCCATATACTTTGCGTGGGGAGTGCCGATGTATTAGTGAATATGAATTTTATTGTTCAAGGTGTGATAGTATACAAAAAACAGATAATAACACGGTTAAAAGTGGTTTTAGCTTTAGTATTTCTATTTACATATCTTGTTGAGAGCAAACAAGATGTGTTTTTAAAATAATTCTGTTTTAAAATTTAAAAATAAACCTCCTTATGCGAATTGTATTTCGAAAAGTTAGAAAAGATTTTTGGGGCAAAGAGAAAGTTTCAAGGTACAATGGAATTGGTATACAAAAGAATGGTGGAAATAAAAAATTCTCCATTTAAATTTCTTTTCTAGCATAAGAGTGCAGATTTAGGAAAACTGGATTTAAAAATTTTTGAATGTTAGAAATTTTGTGTTGGGTATTGGATGGTGAGGATTGGATGCAAAATTGGTTGAATCACACTCCCATTTATGGGAGTATGGAATTTATTAGGTGAAAATAGAGATTTTGGTTTTTGAAAACTTGCATACATATAGAATTGCTAGTATGTATAGGTTATCTGCATCATATTTCCGAAATTGTTATAATGGATGCATTCATATAGGTGGCGTCGATTTAGTATTATTCAGCAAACTATCCTATTTGTTGTGGTACACCATGCACTTCTACAACATTAGCTATAAAATTGGTTGTACACTAATTAGTTGGATAGTTCAGAATGGTTTTGTGCTATGTTACATGATTCAATCTTTGAGAAATTTTAGCGACGAAATTATTTTAATGGAGGAGAATGTAACATTCTGTAAAATAAACAGTAATTAATTAAAAGAACTAATAAATAATTCATAAGGCTCCAAAAATAGAATATGAGAAAACGTAAAAATTTGACCATGAAACTTGTACCATTGCATTCGTAACGCTCTTTTGATCAACGTTCATATATAAAGCTTCGCGACCGAAGTTCGGTCGAAGAAGTTATGAGCATTTGAAGTTTTGGGATCAAAAATATCAAATGGGTTTAAAATAAAAGTATGAAGTTAATAATGACAAAATAAATAACGCCATTAATTCCATCCATATCGATCGACATCTTAGTGGAGCCGGTCGATCGCTTTATACCACCGGTCGACCAGTCGGTTTAGGGCCAACGTGCCCTGAATCTTGGCCGAACGGACTGGATTTAATAAATTTTAATCGGATGAGTAGAATTGATTTGAGCGCCTATAAATGCATGCCTAGCCGCTCACCTTTTTTCTCATATTGTCTAAATTGAGCAGTGGAGCTCTGTCGTTTCTCCTTCTTTACTACTTGTCGAAATTTTAAAAGTACTATATGTGTGTGCAAGCATGCACGTTTGTGCTGTGTTTGTTGTGTGTGTGTGTTGGAGAAGGTCAAAAAATAAAATAAAAGAAGAGAAAGAGTGAATTAAGTATGTGAAAGCGGAAGTTTAACAATTCTAAATTTAGATTTCCACTTAAGTTCAAATCATTTCTTGGATCTTAAATTCTAATAGATATATATACACACTTTTAAATACGTATTTTTGGTTGAAAACCATTGATTTATAGGCTTAGTTGAATAAACATAAATCGAAATCCTTGTCTACATATTCGAAATTTTTTATTTAACTTTGAAGAAATGACATGTACACCCTAGCTCTGGAACTAAGGAAGAGTAGTCCCCAATATTTATGAAATGTTATATTTATAGATTGTGTAGTTATTTGCAAATTTTTGTTATTGGGGTTGTAAACTGTTAAACTTGTTAATCATTCAATCGGACTGTTTTAATTTGATTTGGGACTTAAATTTTCTACATTTTAATTTATTAGAATTGTAGAATGCAAAATCTAGTTGTCTTTACCTCCGTGTGAATTTCCATAAACTATCCAACTTCACAGTTATATACGAAAAGTGCATCGTTTGAAATAATAAGGAATATTCATATATCCAAAGGAAAGAGATGTGCAAAGTGAGTATGTTTTTCCATAGTTTGCGTTGTTTATTTCAATAAAAATAAAAGGAGATAATTTCTTGTAATTACAAATATATCATAATCCTACTTTTCAGTAGTTTATGGAAAATTACAACGGCAAGATTTCCATTTTGAAAAAGATCTAGTTCTAATGTATTAAAGTGTACAAATAAATATTTTTAGGGAATCACACGTAAGTGTATATTTAGAAAACCCTAAATGTAGAAACTAAAAAGTTACAATAAAAAATATATATAAATAACCCGTTACAATAAAATTAATCACACACACACACATAGTAAAGTATAATTTTATGAAGTAAATAAATAAATGTCACTTATCATATTAATAATATATAAAATGTTAAAATACGAATAACGTAATAATCATGGAGTTAAAGGGTCACAGTGTTAATAGGCACTAATTACACAATTAATGGGAAATTACAATAAGCAAATACGGATGTAATTTAATTTAACGTATTTCATCGCAGAATTAAATATGACATTTATGAAGGAAATTAAATAGGCATGATAAATTAATTCTGAAATAGATAAAGAAATGTCATTAGTAATTGTCCAATTTGAATATAAAAGATCATTTATGTGGGACATTCATTGGGGGTAAAGGAAGCAGTAAATGACATTTAAAACATTAACGAGGATAGAAGTTGTAACGACCCGCTATTTTGGACCATTCAAATCGACACTAAAACCGTACATGTCCGACTTGAATAATTCAAAATACCGAATTGTTAATTTAATTTGGCAAAACTTAAAATAAACAGTAAATAAATCAAACACAGATCACAGACATAGAGTAATATAATGCAGCGGAATAGAAAAATAGTAGTTCATGAAGCTATTATATACATCAGAGTTTAAAATAAAATACATCAGAATCTCTTGAATACAGAAAAGTCTTCAGTACGAGCCGATGACTTCTCTAAACCAGTCAACTAGAAAACTGAAAGCTGAAACGATAGTTGGATCTCCAAATGAAGCTCCAATCTCCAAAGGCGAGTCTCAAATGCTGTATTTCTCGGTCTGACCCGAGCGTAAAGCAAAACACAAAACACTCGAGTCAGGATTTATATTCTTATATCAATAAATTCAACTCAAATGAAATATCAATTGAAATACAATATAACTTAAAGGATGTTTGGGATGTCCATCCTCTAAGGGTCCATAGAACTATCTACAGGGTAGAAATATACACTATTACACCGTAGTCATTCCCTTAATCTAAACTTCAACCCAAATGTCAAATTTACTTCGAATAATTTTATTTCCCAAATAGTATTTATATATTAAATGCCATATATGGTAAAGCACTTTCAATTTCCTTAACTTAACATATAGTTTCACATCAATCCAGCCTTCCCATTCAAATCAAATCAAATCTAAATACCATTTTAAATTAACCTAAATTTATCTCCCAATCTTAATTTCATCATTATTGCAAAATTTATCCGAAATAAAATTTACATAAATATTTATCATAATTTATGTATTTAGTCAATCTTGATTAAAACTAGATATAATTAACTCTATATTTATCATTACCCTTTATTTTAGAATTTTCACTTAATAAGACCATATATTTCTTATCATATGGTCAAGTGTTACGGGTATTATCATTTCAATCCGTACACTAAATGTATACGGGTGGATAGCATTTCAACCCGTAGTCCCAAATTTAATTAAATGGAAACCGCTTGGGTCTATCATTTCAACCCATTCCAATTCAAACCAAACATAACAAAGGGAACTTGCAGTGTGATGACAGGGATGGTGTCAAAGTAAATATACAAGCAATAACAACAATCAATAACAATTCAATAAATAAATCAAATAATCCCGAAATAATCATATTAATTCGCATTGTTATTTGTATAATTATTTCTAGAATCTACACTATCATTTCATGTAGATTATAGATTATTACATTTCAGTTTTTCACTTGTCGTCCCATTTCAAATTTCAGTTTAATACTACAACAATTAATCCAACTACGTTCAAAGATTTAAAGTATAATTTATCAATTTCTACGACAATTAATGGGTCAAATTTAACTAATCAATTTACATATGGCGGGGTCAGGTTTAAATAAATCTAGGTCCGTCATATAAATTCCGTTAAATTTGTAAACTATACTAACCCAAATTAAACTAGCAAACTAGTTATCACTTAACAAAATTAATAACATCCAATAAAAAAAACAATCAGTCAACAATCAATTATCAACCAATCTGTATTATTATCACATAAATAACTAACCGATAATGGTGTCAGGTGTCATAGGTGAACAGATACAGATAATAGCAGTCATACAGTAAAACAACTAACAGCAGCATATTTCAATTGACGTTTCAATTGAAATCAAATTTAATAAATAAAGAACGTTAATCGTGAGTGATTGCTCACCTTTCGAGGCTAGAGAGCTGAACGGAGATGGAATGAGTTTCTAATCCAAGAACGGATTTCAAAGCAAAGCTAGATGGGCCGGAATTCGACGGACAAATCTGATAGATAAGGAATCGATGAAGCACTTGGAATCGGTTTGATAGAGATAGGAATTTTATAAATATAAATATTGTTATTAATATTATTATCCTAAGAGTATATATATATATATAAAAAAAAAATTTCTTAAAACTTATATAAACTTATTATTAAAACATCCCCAAAACTTCTCACATAAACTAAATGTAAATGTATTTATTTATTTAAAATAAACTTTATACATGCAACAAAAATATTAGTATCCATTTTATTATGTGCAGACTCACTAGTTAAATAAATGTATACAACTGCAGACGTTAAAATATACATGTCGCAGATTAACTCTATGATATGACAAATCCAAATAGGGACGCATATATGATTTTGAACTTATACACTAACGTAATGTAAGGCCATGACATGTATACTCTCCTATATACCCACAACAGATGTCCCCTTTACAAGTTATAATCTTTATATATCTTCAACCTTTATAACGTAAGCCATACATTCAACAACAGATGAGTACACAAGACATCAAATGTAAACTACAAATATATAGTAATATTAAAACTAACGTGTATATAAAAATCTATAGATCCAACCTATAATATAAGCCAACCTATACACTCGTAAATTATAAATTATATGCAGTAGTTTATGGGTATACTAACTAACATTTTATTCTATATAAAATCTAACATGTAAATAAAATATATACAGTTTAAACCTACTATGTGTAAAGCTACATGTATGAACCACCCAGTACATAACATATTATTCAAATCTGCAAGTATATTTGCTACAACATGAACAGTGCTTTCTTACTAATATATGTTATAAACAATGGTATACATTTTAACCTCAGATCCACTTTATTATAACCCAAGTAGCTTACCTTATCAACTACATATACTCACACCCTACCGTACTGTCTACACAAATAAGTTTATATATCAACTAACATATATTAAATCTAATATACACGTCCCCTTTCTGTTGTAAACTAAATCAACACTGCCATGCGAAAATATATGCTAGCAAGATAATGTTTATAAACAACATATATACCAAATGCAAACTCAATGCTCGGAAATAGGTGCAGACTCCATTCAAATGCAATTATACTCGAATATATATGTATATAAAGAGCTAGTACTACATAAGGATTTATATGAAAAGTTATAGTAACAGGTTAAAAACTTACAAAACTACCTATGAGCTTTGATGCATAAACGCAACCGCATGGAGGAAATGTGGCAACACAGGTGGAGTGGGTCGGTTCGCATGCGTAGGGATCGGTGCTTGGTGGAGGCGGTGCCGGTCAACAGTGCTCGGGTTGGAGCTTCGCTGGTGGTTGTGGGTTTGTAGCCGAGGCAAGGAGGTGGTTCACAGGCTGGGCTCGGCAAGCACGAGGGGGTTGGAGGTGGAGCTTGGGTCCGGTGCTCGAAGATGGGGTAATGCAAAAGTAATGACCGAACAAAACTTCAGATGTAAATAGATAAGATTCTTCCAAAATATAAATATACAAGCTTGAAAAGGAAATGAACTACTGCTATGGGTTGTGGCAGATGGAACGATTGCTGGGCTCGGAGATAGGTGGCACTGGTTGAAGAGGTGGAGGGTTATGCGGCATGAAAGTGACGTTAGGGGAATAGAGATAACTGTGCTATCCATATTCAAATGTTTTTTTTTTTTTTTTTTCTTCATACGTGTGGCTGTTGAGGACAAGGCAGGTAAGGCCAGACATGGGTCAGCGATCCGGCGGTGGAGTGGGAGGGTTGTAGTGGGGTCGGAGGTGACGGAGGGGTTATGGATGACAAGCCTGAACGGAGATGGGATTTAATGAGGCGAGTTGGTTGAAGGACATGCTGTAGGTGTGGTGATAGTGGGCTGTTGCTTGGAATTTTATATAATAATTTCTTCTGGAAAAAGAAAAGAAGAGACAGAGCATTGAATAAAATTAAAGGAAATTAAGTATGATGGAACGTTAAAGAAACGTATACAAATTTCATCTTTCAAAGCCGATGGAAACAGAGAGACATAAGAACAAAATAAAATCAACAAAAAGGGAATGAAATGAGAAACCGATGATGTTATAAAGGTAATACGATCTATTAACAATAGAAGCAACCGAGAGAGGAGCAGAATTAGCTAAATAAATGAGCAAGCAATAGGTAAAGATGAACAGGCAACGGTACATGGGACGTACCATTTATATCTATTAACTTGAAGAGATGAGGGTGGTAACGTCTATCCCTTGATTCAGCCACATTTATTCAAGCAATTAAATTTTTCTTGGATGACACGGCGGAGGTTTGAAATTCAAAAAAAAAAACAAAAGGTCACGGACCGGTACCGATACGGTTACCGATTTCGTGGGTTCCGTTGTGCACCGAATTTCAAAATACAGAAATAAATATACTGTTGAGATCAGCACGACGAGACGATCACAATGGTATACAGATATTGGTAACACGATCATCCGATCAAAAGTCGATAATCGGTACCGGAAATGCTGCTATTTTGCAGAAAATAAGGACGACGGAGCTAAAGAAGCCCGAATTTGGAAAAACGACGAACTGACGTCTTGCTCAGAAGATGGTTTAGAATTTTTTCTATGTAAAAAGATTTTGGTTTTGAAACATTTTATTTTCGTCACTTTTTAACCGATTTAATTGAAGTAAATTTACGTGTGAAATAAACTTTCGTATTCTTGGACGAAAATTTACAGTTTGCTATGTTTATTTAGACGCATTCCAAATATTAAATTTTTTATTTGCAAATTAATTTATTTAAATTTCACCAAATTTTCTCTTAAATGCGTTAAATAGAACCATTTAAACTGTTAAATTTTATGGGTCGTTACACTCTCCCCCACTCAAAACTTTTCGTCCCCGAAAAGGAAAGGGGTAGGAGAATAAAACAACCAGAAAGAATATACCTTGAAAGATAAGACAAACAATTAAATTTAAACTACTCAAATTCATTTGAGATCTTTATTTATAATTAAATTTTCTTTAATATTTAATACCTTTCAAACTCCTTTTGAAACAATTATTTACCTTACTATTTATATTTACAAAGACTATTGAAAATATTAAATCCAAAATTTATGAGATTTTTAATTTAACTCAAGATACCTTTCAAATATTATCAATAAATTAATAATCATTCTTTTTAAAGAGTTTCACTAAATTAATAACTTCAAAATATTTATAACACTTAGAATTTTATATTAAGCAATGTAGTATATAATTAGAACATATTTTAAAGGTTAAATCCAACAAGTAAGGAAGGTAGATTTTGAAAACAGAATCAAGGTGAATACATAAGCTGAGCAGATAGGGTAGATTCGTAAGAAAGAATCGGGCACGATTTGTTAATTTCCCAAAGGGATTTTAAATTTCAAAGATTAATACAAAATTTCTTTGTTGGAAAAAATACTTTTATAATAAAATACCTTTATAATAATCTTTTATAATAAGATACTATTATATCAAAATATTTTTTTTTTCGAAAATACTTTTATAACTCGATGTTTTAACAAGTTTATCCTCGTTCTTGCAGACTCTGGCAATGCGTTGATCAGGCGCAAGGCTAGAATTCTTCAAGTACTTAGTAGACTTGTTTCAACACTCAGTGAAAATACTTGGAAAACCTTTTAAAACAGATATGGAAAGTACGATCCAAACAAACAATCAAACCAAAACCTTTGTCCGATCATGGTTCGCAGATACACAATGGTTACGCCTGGGTCCCCCAGGAAACAATCCATATCCGTAAGCTTTCACAGCCCTGCGAGTTACGCCATGATGACTAGTAGGGTGCAGGATACACAATGGTTACGCCTGGTTCCCCCAGGAAACAATCCGTACCCCCAGGCAAGACTCAGCCAGGCACTTGCGCTACTATTCGCGACCTACACAGATTGCAGGATACACAATGATTACGCCTGGTTCCCCCAGGAAACAATCCGTACCCCCAGGCAAGACTCAGCCAGGCAATTGCGCTGTGCATTCACGAGAGAAAAAGAAACCGTGGGACACGTCACGGTGGGAACACTCGAGTATTACATCCGGAAAACCAAAATCAGAGAGAATAATATCGATAGAATGAATCCACGCTGTGGCCACAAAGCGGATATCAAGCAGAAGGCACTTTCCATATCTTTACTTGGAAAATATATATTATATAGTACCTTTTCAAATCACTTTCAAATATTGTACTTATATATAGTCCATATATATAGGATTCTATTTATCCCAAATCGAATACTTTCCAAATCAATAGTAGATCAAATCATACTTATATAGACTTCGATTATATAAAATCTCTTTCCAAATTGAGTACCTTTCAAATCAATAGATTTCAAATCGACTTCATGCTTATACAAATCCATTTTATATAAGTTCGACCACTCCCAAATCAAGTGCTTAATAATATAAGGTTCTCAGTCTCAAATCATTTCAATATCAATTCAGTTTCAAAATCATATATGATTTTACCAAATTTTCTTCCAAATTAGATATCTTAATTTCAAAGTTCCCGAATAATAGGTTTAGAAAATTATCCAAGTTTCCAGATTAAATAATTCAAGTTGAACAATTCATTTCCAAAATCATCATATAAGTACTGGTTTTAATTCCAGTTTAATTTCAAAACCAATTATTTTTCTCAAAATCAATTATCCTCAAAATGGTTCCAAATTTATCCTTATCCCTTTAAAACCTTTAAAGTATTTATTTCCATTTGAAATATCCAATTTACCCTTCCGAAAACCATTATTCAAACTATTAACATTTTAAAACTAAATTCCATATTAGTATAATTTAAAATATTCATATTCTCTTATTTAACAAAAGGCTTCAAACTTAAACATACCAGGCTCAACTTATATGTTTTATCAAATGTTTATACTCTTCGGAAATTTTTTTTTTAGCTTTAAAACCTAAACCTTGATTTGGAAGTGCTCGAACCTTCAAAATAGTTGGTGCAATCAAATTTCAAATCCAAGAGTTGGAAATCAATTTTTTTTTTTTTTATAAGTAGGGTTATTCTAAGTCAAATCGAAACTCGAGGATTGAACACCGGCATATTTTAAATCGTTTCAAATATATACATATATCTTTCGAAAATATCAAATTACCTTGGAATTTGAAATCAAAACGGTTTTACAAAATCACTTGCATAGCGAAGCTATCAAAGTGGCCTCTCCCCCACTCTGAAACTCGAAAATCAATGTCGATGATGCGTGCACTCATCACCGAAATAATTCTCCAGCGACATAAGTGAGTTCTAGACTTCTATTTTCTTGAAAGCTTCTTTGAAATTTCTTCAAACTTATTGGAACTCATTTGAACTCATTGGAACATTTCTTAATGGGAAAATACTCTTAAATCGTATTATTTATATATAATTTCCAAAATCAAAAACCCAATTTCAATACCGGAATTCCATTCTCGAATTTCAAATTTAACTCTACGGTTATAAATCATTTTTATATAAATCAATTTCTTATGAATTTTCAAATTTTTTATATATATAGAATAAAATCATAGTTATCAAAATAATAATTTCGATATATAAAACAGTTTTAAGAATACAAACCTACCCGATTTCCAAAGGATGATTCAAGAATGGATTTCGGAACAAAGATAGAGATTTGAATTAGAGGAACTGTACACAATAGACTCCTGATTCGAAGATAGGCTCAAACCCAAATGAGGAAATCAATTTACAAAATAGAAGATGGATATACTTCTATAAATCGCGGGCGGCCTTAACCGGGTCAACCGTGACTTCGGGGATATGCTCGATGCGGGATTCTAAAACAAATCGATATTCGTTTGCCAAATATAGAATTCGGCATATCAAGATATATCAGCCTCGTAAACCGAGGTTACCGAAAACTTCGGTGCATCAATGCCAGTTTGTACGGAGTTCATCCGTTTTACAAACCTTTAGTGGAGTCCTTGGATACTCCTGGATCACAAGAACATAAATAGAGGAAGACAAGAATGAATTTCGGAATCGAGGGGCATTCCAAAATTCAAAGGAAGACGAGTCAAAAGGAAGAGATTCAACTCGAATGAAAGTGATTATGTAAATAAATTTACCATATATGATAAGTTTTGCCTAGAGCCAAAGCTCTGATACCAGCTGTAACGACCCGCTATTTTGGACCATTCAAATCGACACTAAAACCGTACATGTCCGACTTGAATAATTCAAAATACCGAATTGTTAATTTAATTTGGCAAAACTTAAAATAAACAGTAAATAAATCAAACACAGATCACAGACATAGAGTAATATAATGCAGCGGAATAGAAAAATAGTAGTTCATGAAGCTATTATATACATCAGAGTTTAAAATAAAATACATCAGAATCTCTTGAATACAGAAAAGTCTTCAGTACGAGCCGATGACTTCTCTAAACCAGTCAACTAGAAAACTGAAAGCTGAAACGATAGTTGGATCTCCAAATGAAGCTCCAATCTCCAAAGGCGAGTCTCAAATGCTGTATTTCTCGGTCTGACCCGAGCGTAAAGCAAAACACAAAACACTCGAGTCAGGATTTATATTCTTATATCAATAAATTCAACTCAAATGAAATATCAATTGAAATACAATATAACTTAAAGGATGTTTGGGATGTCCATCCTCTAAGGGTCCATAGAACTATCTACAGGGTAGAAATATACACTATTACACCGTAGTCATTCCCTTAATCTAAACTTCAACCCAAATGTCAAATTTACTTCGAATAATTTTATTTCCCAAATAGTATTTATATATTAAATGCCATATATGGTAAAGCACTTTCAATTTCCTTAACTTAACATATAGTTTCACATCAATCCAGCCTTCCCATTCAAATCAAATTCAATCTCATTTTATCACTTTATTCTATCAATTTAAATTTTCCTAAAATAATCACTTCAATCAATTTTTTTTTATCTCAAATTTGGATTTTATATCCCAATTTCCCCCTTTTTCAATAGGTTTCCATACTTTAAGTATTCAACACTTCAACTAAATTTTCCCATCTAGTTTTCTAAATAAAATTTCCAATTTAGTTCATCCTCATTTTATATCTAATCCAATTCGTTATCTAAATAACAAATTCAACTATCTTGGTTCCAAATACATATCCAAATTTCTAAACCTTTAATTACAATATAGTTCATAGCTTAAATATAACAATTTACATTTAACAGTTTCATACAGATTCTCGATTTTTTTTACATCATTATAATTTAGTCGTGAACACTCCCTTATTTGATTCAATATCATTTTAGTGCCCTTAAATTACATTTTACTCAATATTTCTTAAATTTTATTAAACGTGAAATATCTCATTCGATAAATTTTAAATTGATTTAAATAAATAAATCCTTATCTAAATACCATTTTAAATTAACCTAAATTTATCTCCCAATCTTAATTTCATCATTATTGCAAAATTTATCCGAAATAAAATTTACATAAATATTTATCATAATTTATGTATTTAGTCAATCTTGATTAAAACTAGATATAATTAACTCTATATTTATCATTACCCTTTATTTTAGAATTTTCACTTAATAAGACCATATATTTCTTATCATATGGTCAAGTGTTACGGGTATTATCATTTCAATCCGTACACTAAATGTATACGGGTGGATAGCATTTCAACCCGTAGTCCCAAATTTAATTAAATGGAAACCGCTTGGGTCTATCATTTCAACCCATTCCAATTCAAACCAAACATAACAAAGGGAACTTGCAGTGTGATGACAGGGATGGTGTCAAAGTAAATATACAAGCAATAACAACAATCAATAACAATTCAATAAATAAATCAAATAATCCCGAAATAATCATATTAATTCGCATTGTTATTTGTATAATTATTTCTAGAATCTACACTATCATTTCATGTAGATTATAGATTATTACATTTCAGTTTTTCACTTGTCGTCCCATTTCAAATTTCAGTTTAATACTACAACAATTAATCCAACTACGTTCAAAGATTTAAAGTATAATTTATCAATTTCTACGACAATTAATGGGTCAAATTTAACTAATCAATTTACATATGGCGGGGTCAGGTTTAAATAAATCTAGGTCCGTCATATAAATTCCGTTAAATTTGTAAACTATACTAACCCAAATTAAACTAGCAAACTAGTTATCACTTAACAAAATTAATAACATCCAATAAAAAAAACAATCAGTCAACAATCAATTATCAACCAATCTGTATTATTATCACATAAATAACTAACCGATAATGGTGTCAGGTGTCATAGGTGAACAGATACAGATAATAGCAGTCATACAGTAAAACAACTAACAGCAGCATATTTCAATTGACGTTTCAATTGAAATCAAATTTAATAAATAAAGAACGTTAATCGTGAGTGATTGCTCACCTTTCGAGGCTAGAGAGCTGAACGGAGATGGAATGAGTTTCTAATCCAAGAACGGATTTCAAAGCAAAGCTAGATGGGCCGGAATTCGACGGACAAATCTGATAGATAAGGAATCGATGAAGCACTTGGAATCGGTTTGATAGAGATAGGAATTTTATAAATATAAATATTGTTATTAATATTATTATCCTAAGAGTATATATATATATATAAAAAAAAAATTTCTTAAAACTTATATAAACTTATTATTAAAACATCCCCAAAACTTCTCACATAAACTAAATGTAAATGTATTTATTTATTTAAAATAAACTTTATACATGCAACAAAAATATTAGTATCCATTTTATTATGTGCAGACTCACTAGTTAAATAAATGTATACAACTGCAGACGTTAAAATATACATGTCGCAGATTAACTCTATGATATGACAAATCCAAATAGGGACGCATATATGATTTTGAACTTATACACTAACGTAATGTAAGGCCATGACATGTATACTCTCCTATATACCCACAACAGATGTCCCCTTTACAAGTTATAATCTTTATATATCTTCAACCTTTATAACGTAAGCCATACATTCAACAACAGATGAGTACACAAGACATCAAATGTAAACTACAAATATATAGTAATATTAAAACTAACGTGTATATAAAAATCTATAGATCCAACCTATAATATAAGCCAACCTATACACTCGTAAATTATAAATTATATGCAGTAGTTTATGGGTATACTAACTAACATTTTATTCTATATAAAATCTAACATGTAAATAAAATATATACAGTTTAAACCTACTATGTGTAAAGCTACATGTATGAACCACCCAGTACATAACATATTATTCAAATCTGCAAGTATATTTGCTACAACATGAACAGTGCTTTCTTACTAATATATGTTATAAACAATGGTATACATTTTAACCTCAGATCCACTTTATTATAACCCAAGTAGCTTACCTTATCAACTACATATACTCACACCCTACCGTACTGTCTACACAAATAAGTTTATATATCAACTAACATATATTAAATCTAATATACACGTCCCCTTTCTGTTGTAAACTAAATCAACACTGCCATGCGAAAATATATGCTAGCAAGATAATGTTTATAAACAACATATATACCAAATGCAAACTCAATGCTCGGAAATAGGTGCAGACTCCATTCAAATGCAATTATACTCGAATATATATGTATATAAAGAGCTAGTACTACATAAGGATTTATATGAAAAGTTATAGTAACAGGTTAAAAACTTACAAAACTACCTATGAGCTTTGATGCATAAACGCAACCGCATGGAGGAAATGTGGCAACACAGGTGGAGTGGGTCGGTTCGCATGCGTAGGGATCGGTGCTTGGTGGAGGCGGTGCCGGTCAACAGTGCTCGGGTTGGAGCTTCGCTGGTGGTTGTGGGTTTGTAGCCGAGGCAAGGAGGTGGTTCACAGGCTGGGCTCGGCAAGCACGAGGGGGTTGGAGGTGGAGCTTGGGTCCGGTGCTCGAAGATGGGGTAATGCAAAAGTAATGACCGAACAAAACTTCAGATGTAAATAGATAAGATTCTTCCAAAATATAAATATACAAGCTTGAAAAGGAAATGAACTACTGCTATGGGTTGTGGCAGATGGAACGATTGCTGGGCTCGGAGATAGGTGGCACTGGTTGAAGAGGTGGAGGGTTATGCGGCATGAAAGTGACGTTAGGGGAATAGAGATAACTGTGCTATCCATATTCAAATGTTTTTTTTTTTTTTTTTCTTCATACGTGTGGCTGTTGAGGACAAGGCAGGTAAGGCCAGACATGGGTCAGCGATCCGGCGGTGGAGTGGGAGGGTTGTAGTGGGGTCGGAGGTGACGGAGGGGTTATGGATGACAAGCCTGAACGGAGATGGGATTTAATGAGGCGAGTTGGTTGAAGGACATGCTGTAGGTGTGGTGATAGTGGGCTGTTGCTTGGAATTTTATATAATAATTTCTTCTGGAAAAAGAAAAGAAGAGACAGAGCATTGAATAAAATTAAAGGAAATTAAGTATGATGGAACGTTAAAGAAACGTATACAAATTTCATCTTTCAAAGCCGATGGAAACAGAGAGACATAAGAACAAAATAAAATCAACAAAAAGGGAATGAAATGAGAAACCGATGATGTTATAAAGGTAATACGATCTATTAACAATAGAAGCAACCGAGAGAGGAGCAGAATTAGCTAAATAAATGAGCAAGCAATAGGTAAAGATGAACAGGCAACGGTACATGGGACGTACCATTTATATCTATTAACTTGAAGAGATGAGGGTGGTAACGTCTATCCCTTGATTCAGCCACATTTATTCAAGCAATTAAATTTTTCTTGGATGACACGGCGGAGGTTTGAAATTCAAAAAAAAAAACAAAAGGTCACGGACCGGTACCGATACGGTTACCGATTTCGTGGGTTCCGTTGTGCACCGAATTTCAAAATACAGAAATAAATATACTGTTGAGATCAGCACGACGAGACGATCACAATGGTATACAGATATTGGTAACACGATCATCCGATCAAAAGTCGATAATCGGTACCGGAAATGCTGCTATTTTGCAGAAAATAAGGACGACGGAGCTAAAGAAGCCCGAATTTGGAAAAACGACGAACTGACGTCTTGCTCAGAAGATGGTTTAGAATTTTTTCTATGTAAAAAGATTTTGGTTTTGAAACATTTTATTTTCGTCACTTTTTAACCGATTTAATTGAAGTAAATTTACGTGTGAAATAAACTTTCGTATTCTTGGACGAAAATTTACAGTTTGCTATGTTTATTTAGACGCATTCCAAATATTAAATTTTTTATTTGCAAATTAATTTATTTAAATTTCACCAAATTTTCTCTTAAATGCGTTAAATAGAACCATTTAAACTGTTAAATTTTATGGGTCGTTACACTCTCCCCCACTCAAAACTTTTCGTCCCCGAAAAGGAAAGGGGTAGGAGAATAAAACAACCAGAAAGAATATACCTTGAAAGATAAGACAAACAATTAAATTTAAACTACTCAAATTCATTTGAGATCTTTATTTATAATTAAATTTTCTTTAATATTTAATACCTTTCAAACTCCTTTTGAAACAATTATTTACCTTACTATTTATATTTACAAAGACTATTGAAAATATTAAATCCAAAATTTATGAGATTTTTAATTTAACTCAAGATACCTTTCAAATATTATCAATAAATTAATAATCATTCTTTTTAAAGAGTTTCACTAAATTAATAACTTCAAAATATTTATAACACTTAGAATTTTATATTAAGCAATGTAGTATATAATTAGAACATATTTTAAAGGTTAAATCCAACAAGTAAGGAAGGTAGATTTTGAAAACAGAATCAAGGTGAATACATAAGCTGAGCAGATAGGGTAGATTCGTAAGAAAGAATCGGGCACGATTTGTTAATTTCCCAAAGGGATTTTAAATTTCAAAGATTAATACAAAATTTCTTTGTTGGAAAAAATACTTTTATAATAAAATACCTTTATAATAATCTTTTATAATAAGATACTATTATATCAAAATATTTTTTTTTTCGAAAATACTTTTATAACTCGATGTTTTAACAAGTTTATCCTCGTTCTTGCAGACTCTGGCAATGCGTTGATCAGGCGCAAGGCTAGAATTCTTCAAGTACTTAGTAGACTTGTTTCAACACTCAGTGAAAATACTTGGAAAACCTTTTAAAACAGATATGGAAAGTACGATCCAAACAAACAATCAAACCAAAACCTTTGTCCGATCATGGTTCGCAGATACACAATGGTTACGCCTGGGTCCCCCAGGAAACAATCCATATCCGTAAGCTTTCACAGCCCTGCGAGTTACGCCATGATGACTAGTAGGGTGCAGGATACACAATGGTTACGCCTGGTTCCCCCAGGAAACAATCCGTACCCCCAGGCAAGACTCAGCCAGGCACTTGCGCTACTATTCGCGACCTACACAGATTGCAGGATACACAATGATTACGCCTGGTTCCCCCAGGAAACAATCCGTACCCCCAGGCAAGACTCAGCCAGGCAATTGCGCTGTGCATTCACGAGAGAAAAAGAAACCGTGGGACACGTCACGGTGGGAACACTCGAGTATTACATCCGGAAAACCAAAATCAGAGAGAATAATATCGATAGAATGAATCCACGCTGTGGCCACAAAGCGGATATCAAGCAGAAGGCACTTTCCATATCTTTACTTGGAAAATATATATTATATAGTACCTTTTCAAATCACTTTCAAATATTGTACTTATATATAGTCCATATATATAGGATTCTATTTATCCCAAATCGAATACTTTCCAAATCAATAGTAGATCAAATCATACTTATATAGACTTCGATTATATAAAATCTCTTTCCAAATTGAGTACCTTTCAAATCAATAGATTTCAAATCGACTTCATGCTTATACAAATCCATTTTATATAAGTTCGACCACTCCCAAATCAAGTGCTTAATAATATAAGGTTCTCAGTCTCAAATCATTTCAATATCAATTCAGTTTCAAAATCATATATGATTTTACCAAATTTTCTTCCAAATTAGATATCTTAATTTCAAAGTTCCCGAATAATAGGTTTAGAAAATTATCCAAGTTTCCAGATTAAATAATTCAAGTTGAACAATTCATTTCCAAAATCATCATATAAGTACTGGTTTTAATTCCAGTTTAATTTCAAAACCAATTATTTTTCTCAAAATCAATTATCCTCAAAATGGTTCCAAATTTATCCTTATCCCTTTAAAACCTTTAAAGTATTTATTTCCATTTGAAATATCCAATTTACCCTTCCGAAAACCATTATTCAAACTATTAACATTTTAAAACTAAATTCCATATTAGTATAATTTAAAATATTCATATTCTCTTATTTAACAAAAGGCTTCAAACTTAAACATACCAGGCTCAACTTATATGTTTTATCAAATGTTTATACTCTTCGGAAATTTTTTTTTTAGCTTTAAAACCTAAACCTTGATTTGGAAGTGCTCGAACCTTCAAAATAGTTGGTGCAATCAAATTTCAAATCCAAGAGTTGGAAATCAATTTTTTTTTTTTTTATAAGTAGGGTTATTCTAAGTCAAATCGAAACTCGAGGATTGAACACCGGCATATTTTAAATCGTTTCAAATATATACATATATCTTTCGAAAATATCAAATTACCTTGGAATTTGAAATCAAAACGGTTTTACAAAATCACTTGCATAGCGAAGCTATCAAAGTGGCCTCTCCCCCACTCTGAAACTCGAAAATCAATGTCGATGATGCGTGCACTCATCACCGAAATAATTCTCCAGCGACATAAGTGAGTTCTAGACTTCTATTTTCTTGAAAGCTTCTTTGAAATTTCTTCAAACTTATTGGAACTCATTTGAACTCATTGGAACATTTCTTAATGGGAAAATACTCTTAAATCGTATTATTTATATATAATTTCCAAAATCAAAAACCCAATTTCAATACCGGAATTCCATTCTCGAATTTCAAATTTAACTCTACGGTTATAAATCATTTTTATATAAATCAATTTCTTATGAATTTTCAAATTTTTTATATATATAGAATAAAATCATAGTTATCAAAATAATAATTTCGATATATAAAACAGTTTTAAGAATACAAACCTACCCGATTTCCAAAGGATGATTCAAGAATGGATTTCGGAACAAAGATAGAGATTTGAATTAGAGGAACTGTACACAATAGACTCCTGATTCGAAGATAGGCTCAAACCCAAATGAGGAAATCAATTTACAAAATAGAAGATGGATATACTTCTATAAATCGCGGGCGGCCTTAACCGGGTCAACCGTGACTTCGGGGATATGCTCGATGCGGGATTCTAAAACAAATCGATATTCGTTTGCCAAATATAGAATTCGGCATATCAAGATATATCAGCCTCGTAAACCGAGGTTACCGAAAACTTCGGTGCATCAATGCCAGTTTGTACGGAGTTCATCCGTTTTACAAACCTTTAGTGGAGTCCTTGGATACTCCTGGATCACAAGAACATAAATAGAGGAAGACAAGAATGAATTTCGGAATCGAGGGGCATTCCAAAATTCAAAGGAAGACGAGTCAAAAGGAAGAGATTCAACTCGAATGAAAGTGATTATGTAAATAAATTTACCATATATGATAAGTTTTGCCTAGAGCCAAAGCTCTGATACCAGCTGTAACGACCCGCTATTTTGGACCATTCAAATCGACACTAAAACCGTACATGTCCGACTTGAATAATTCAAAATACCGAATTGTTAATTTAATTTGGCAAAACTTAAAATAAACAGTAAATAAATCAAACACAGATCACAGACATAGAGTAATATAATGCAGCGGAATAGAAAAATAGTAGTTCATGAAGCTATTATATACATCAGAGTTTAAAATAAAATACATCAGAATCTCTTGAATACAGAAAAGTCTTCAGTACGAGCCGATGACTTCTCTAAACCAGTCAACTAGAAAACTGAAAGCTGAAACGATAGTTGGATCTCCAAATGAAGCTCCAATCTCCAAAGGCGAGTCTCAAATGCTGTATTTCTCGGTCTGACCCGAGCGTAAAGCAAAACACAAAACACTCGAGTCAGGATTTATATTCTTATATCAATAAATTCAACTCAAATGAAATATCAATTGAAATACAATATAACTTAAAGGATGTTTGGGATGTCCATCCTCTAAGGGTCCATAGAACTATCTACAGGGTAGAAATATACACTATTACACCGTAGTCATTCCCTTAATCTAAACTTCAACCCAAATGTCAAATTTACTTCGAATAATTTTATTTCCCAAATAGTATTTATATATTAAATGCCATATATGGTAAAGCACTTTCAATTTCCTTAACTTAACATATAGTTTCACATCAATCCAGCCTTCCCATTCAAATCAAATTCAATCTCATTTTATCACTTTATTCTATCAATTTAAATTTTCCTAAAATAATCACTTCAATCAATTTTTTTTTATCTCAAATTTGGATTTTATATCCCAATTTCCCCCTTTTTCAATAGGTTTCCATACTTTAAGTATTCAACACTTCAACTAAATTTTCCCATCTAGTTTTCTAAATAAAATTTCCAATTTAGTTCATCCTCATTTTATATCTAATCCAATTCGTTATCTAAATAACAAATTCAACTATCTTGGTTCCAAATACATATCCAAATTTCTAAACCTTTAATTACAATATAGTTCATAGCTTAAATATAACAATTTACATTTAACAGTTTCATACAGATTCTCGATTTTTTTTACATCATTATAATTTAGTCGTGAACACTCCCTTATTTGATTCAATATCATTTTAGTGCCCTTAAATTACATTTTACTCAATATTTCTTAAATTTTATTAAACGTGAAATATCTCATTCGATAAATTTTAAATTGATTTAAATAAATAAATCCTTATCTAAATACCATTTTAAATTAACCTAAATTTATCTCCCAATCTTAATTTCATCATTATTGCAAAATTTATCCGAAATAAAATTTACATAAATATTTATCATAATTTATGTATTTAGTCAATCTTGATTAAAACTAGATATAATTAACTCTATATTTATCATTACCCTTTATTTTAGAATTTTCACTTAATAAGACCATATATTTCTTATCATATGGTCAAGTGTTACGGGTATTATCATTTCAATCCGTACACTAAATGTATACGGGTGGATAGCATTTCAACCCGTAGTCCCAAATTTAATTAAATGGAAACCGCTTGGGTCTATCATTTCAACCCATTCCAATTCAAACCAAACATAACAAAGGGAACTTGCAGTGTGATGACAGGGATGGTGTCAAAGTAAATATACAAGCAATAACAACAATCAATAACAATTCAATAAATAAATCAAATAATCCCGAAATAATCATATTAATTCGCATTGTTATTTGTATAATTATTTCTAGAATCTACACTATCATTTCATGTAGATTATAGATTATTACATTTCAGTTTTTCACTTGTCGTCCCATTTCAAATTTCAGTTTAATACTACAACAATTAATCCAACTACGTTCAAAGATTTAAAGTATAATTTATCAATTTCTACGACAATTAATGGGTCAAATTTAACTAATCAATTTACATATGGCGGGGTCAGGTTTAAATAAATCTAGGTCCGTCATATAAATTCCGTTAAATTTGTAAACTATACTAACCCAAATTAAACTAGCAAACTAGTTATCACTTAACAAAATTAATAACATCCAATAAAAAAAACAATCAGTCAACAATCAATTATCAACCAATCTGTATTATTATCACATAAATAACTAACCGATAATGGTGTCAGGTGTCATAGGTGAACAGATACAGATAATAGCAGTCATACAGTAAAACAACTAACAGCAGCATATTTCAATTGACGTTTCAATTGAAATCAAATTTAATAAATAAAGAACGTTAATCGTGAGTGATTGCTCACCTTTCGAGGCTAGAGAGCTGAACGGAGATGGAATGAGTTTCTAATCCAAGAACGGATTTCAAAGCAAAGCTAGATGGGCCGGAATTCGACGGACAAATCTGATAGATAAGGAATCGATGAAGCACTTGGAATCGGTTTGATAGAGATAGGAATTTTATAAATATAAATATTGTTATTAATATTATTATCCTAAGAGTATATATATATATAAAAAAAAAAAAATTCTTAAAACTTATATAAACTTATTATTAAAACATCCCCAAAACTTCTCACATAAACTAAATGTAAATGTATTTATTTATTTAAAATAAACTTTATACATGCAACAAAAATATTAGTATCCATTTTATTATGTGCAGACTCACTAGTTAAATAAATGTATACAACTGCAGACGTTAAAATATACATGTCGCAGATTAACTCTATGATATGACAAATCCAAATAGGGACGCATATATGATTTTGAACTTATACACTAACGTAATGTAAGGCCATGACATGTATACTCTCCTATATACCCACAACAGATGTCCCCTTTACAAGTTATAATCTTTATATATCTTCAACCTTTATAACGTAAGCCATACATTCAACAACAGATGAGTACACAAGACATCAAATGTAAACTACAAATATATAGTAATATTAAAACTAACGTGTATATAAAAATCTATAGATCCAACCTATAATATAAGCCAACCTATACACTCGTAAATTATAAATTATATGCAGTAGTTTATGGGTATACTAACTAACATTTTATTCTATATAAAATCTAACATGTAAATAAAATATATACAGTTTAAACCTACTATGTGTAAAGCTACATGTATGAACCACCCAGTACATAACATATTATTCAAATCTGCAAGTATATTTGCTACAACATGAACAGTGCTTTCTTACTAATATATGTTATAAACAATGGTATACATTTTAACCTCAGATCCACTTTATTATAACCCAAGTAGCTTACCTTATCAACTACATATACTCACACCCTACCGTACTGTCTACACAAATAAGTTTATATATCAACTAACATATATTAAATCTAATATACACGTCCCCTTTCTGTTGTAAACTAAATCAACACTGCCATGCGAAAATATATGCTAGCAAGATAATGTTTATAAACAACATATATACCAAATGCAAACTCAATGCTCGGAAATAGGTGCAGACTCCATTCAAATGCAATTATACTCGAATATATATGTATATAAAGAGCTAGTACTACATAAGGATTTATATGAAAAGTTATAGTAACAGGTTAAAAACTTACAAAACTACCTATGAGCTTTGATGCATAAACGCAACCGCATGGAGGAAATGTGGCAACACAGGTGGAGTGGGTCGGTTCGCATGCGTAGGGATCGGTGCTTGGTGGAGGCGGTGCCGGTCAACAGTGCTCGGGTTGGAGCTTCGCTGGTGGTTGTGGGTTTGTAGCCGAGGCAAGGAGGTGGTTCACAGGCTGGGCTCGGCAAGCACGAGGGGGTTGGAGGTGGAGCTTGGGTCCGGTGCTCGAAGATGGGGTAATGCAAAAGTAATGACCGAACAAAACTTCAGATGTAAATAGATAAGATTCTTCCAAAATATAAATATACAAGCTTGAAAAGGAAATGAACTACTGCTATGGGTTGTGGCAGATGGAACGATTGCTGGGCTCGGAGATAGGTGGCACTGGTTGAAGAGGTGGAGGGTTATGCGGCATGAAAGTGACGTTAGGGGAATAGAGATAACTGTGCTATCCATATTCAAATGTTTTTTTTTTTTTTTTTTCTTCATACGTGTGGCTGTTGAGGACAAGGCAGGTAAGGCCAGACATGGGTCAGCGATCCGGCGGTGGAGTGGGAGGGTTGTAGTGGGGTCGGAGGTGACGGAGGGGTTATGGATGACAAGCCTGAACGGAGATGGGATTTAATGAGGCGAGTTGGTTGAAGGACATGCTGTAGGTGTGGTGATAGTGGGCTGTTGCTTGGAATTTTATATAATAATTTCTTCTGGAAAAAGAAAAGAAGAGACAGAGCATTGAATAAAATTAAAGGAAATTAAGTATGATGGAACGTTAAAGAAACGTATACAAATTTCATCTTTCAAAGCCGATGGAAACAGAGAGACATAAGAACAAAATAAAATCAACAAAAAGGGAATGAAATGAGAAACCGATGATGTTATAAAGGTAATACGATCTATTAACAATAGAAGCAACCGAGAGAGGAGCAGAATTAGCTAAATAAATGAGCAAGCAATAGGTAAAGATGAACAGGCAACGGTACATGGGACGTACCATTTATATCTATTAACTTGAAGAGATGAGGGTGGTAACGTCTATCCCTTGATTCAGCCACATTTATTCAAGCAATTAAATTTTTCTTGGATGACACGGCGGAGGTTTGAAATTCAAAAAAAAAAACAAAAGGTCACGGACCGGTACCGATACGGTTACCGATTTCGTGGGTTCCGTTGTGCACCGAATTTCAAAATACAGAAATAAATATACTGTTGAGATCAGCACGACGAGACGATCACAATGGTATACAGATATTGGTAACACGATCATCCGATCAAAAGTCGATAATCGGTACCGGAAATGCTGCTATTTTGCAGAAAATAAGGACGACGGAGCTAAAGAAGCCCGAATTTGGAAAAACGACGAACTGACGTCTTGCTCAGAAGATGGTTTAGAATTTTTTCTATGTAAAAAGATTTTGGTTTTGAAACATTTTATTTTCGTCACTTTTTAACCGATTTAATTGAAGTAAATTTACGTGTGAAATAAACTTTCGTATTCTTGGACGAAAATTTACAGTTTGCTATGTTTATTTAGACGCATTCCAAATATTAAATTTTTTATTTGCAAATTAATTTATTTAAATTTCACCAAATTTTCTCTTAAATGCGTTAAATAGAACCATTTAAACTGTTAAATTTTATGGGTCGTTACAGAAGTTAAAGATAGTAAATGTATAAAAAAAAAACTTCATAGTAGGTTAAAAAATGAATACTAATAAATGAACTTAGGAGGCATAAGAATTTCCACATTTGAAATTATATAGCCTCAATAATAAGTTTGCGACGGGTGTGAATTGGTGGGTCTAGCCCAAATTTAGGTTAAATATAAATGACTTGATTTAGTATGGATTGTGATGCGAGGTCAATAGAGTTACATAATAGAATTCTACCCACCGTAAAGGGTTGCTAACAACTGTGTATATGTATTACTAACGTGGGACATATGGGGGATATACACTCACGTAGAAGTTTGGGGGAAAATATATCAGGGGTTCGGCTTGTAGTTGAAGTATTAAATGGCTAAGTACCTTTAGGGTGGTTAAGGTGTTTACTTTGAGGTTGAGGTATTAAATCGATTAAATGGTCGTTGTGTATACCTCTTCCCTATTTAAGAAGTCTTAAATATCCTATGACGATACCTAATTAGCAAAGTGGGGTCTGATTCAATTCCAAATTAGAGGTATTAAGTAACCGAAAGAGTGGGCATTTCCCTTGACTTGTATTAGGTAAGTCTAAATAGGATTTGGTTCGAAAGTTGACGCTATTTCAGCATTGTTGGTAAAAACCCGTATTTATGATGTAGGGCTGGGCATAGGACAGACTGCCAACGGTATCGAGCAGTCTTTAGCATAGACTTGGATTACATTCTCATGGATTACGCTTCCTACTAGTGTAGACTCCGTATGAGATATGCATCGACCTCAAATTTTGGTTGCTTGTTTGTTTATTTGGGTTCGAGGTGGGCTTGTTAACCTATAGATAAGTCTTTGAGATGCATTAGTAATATGACTCATTAAATTTTAAAGTTGTATCTAGGAGTCATCGGCCTTCGTAGTTAGTGTCGGTTAACCATCAATTATGTTAGGAAAGGGCCTCCTTTGGGGTCGAGGTATTAAATGACCGTTGGGTCTACCTTCACCTATGTAAGAAGTATTAAATGACAATTACTAGGGTGCCACTTCAAGGTTGAGGTATGAAATGGTCATTGGATCTGCCTTTTCCCTATTTAAGAAGTATCAAGTAGCTTGTGTTTCTTTTTGTGGAGTACAACAACGCTTATAAATATAAGCATAAACTAATGTTATGGATAAAGTATGTAATTTATCAGGACCCCCTCCTCATTACAATCCATATGATATATTTAAAGGGATGTAATACCGGTACAAGCCGGAAACGATAAGTGGACATGTCTTCTCATTCATGTTTGGTAACGACTAGGCAAGTAAATATAATAATAACATTAGATCCAAGACAGTTTCCTTAGTCGGTATATATGTTTTATTTTATTTTACTATTTCACTGTGAGTTCATATAGATAGTTCTCTGATATACTTATGTTTATTACATGTTACCAACACCAACGATAGGTACCTAATGGACTTGGGTTTTGGTTTAGCCGAAAATTGAGCCCATTAAGGTGTGGGTTGTTACAATTGCCCCTATGAATTCCCACGTGTTTTTAGGAGAACCTTTTTTGCCTAAAATCCAAACCCATCTTTCTTTATGTAAACTTGTATCAATAATTAGATTAGTTATACATATTTCGTGTGTATCCAAATAAGAGAAGTTGTCTACATATCATTTTTGATTAGTTTATATTTGATTAATTTTGAAATCAACCCCCTTGCTGATATTAAATTATTCCAACCTTCCTTACTATAGAGGCTTTGACCATTAAGCCACTGGGTCAAACAAAATACTAGTATTATCTCCATCCTTAAATACTCTATTTATTAGTTTACTTCCAATTTCTCTTTTTCTCAAAATTGTTTTCCAAACATTTGAATTGTGACTCTCTATTTGAGCAGCCTAAAAGATTCTATTTTTTAAATATTTTGATTTCATCTATCCCAACCATGAAGAGTTATCATTTATGAATCTCTAAAATAACTTCATCATGCAAGTGTCATCAATACTGCTTAAATTTCTTAATCCCATACTCCTTTTCTTTTGGATTTATAAACATTCTCCGAAGATATTATGTCAACTTCCTTTCCAAATAAAGCTCATAATTTTTCTATTTTATGTGTTGAAGATGATGGAATAGTATGAGTTTGCATCCAATACATTATTGTGGTAGAAATGATCGTTTGAATTAATTCCATTCCGCCGGTAGTTAGAAGTAATTTGTCCAACCAGTTTTCTAATTTATTTTGTATTGTATCAATAAGAATAGTACATTCTCTATCTTTAATCTTATTTATAGATAGTGGGAGCACTAAATATTTCACTGGCAATTCTCCCTCTTTTGTTTTAAGTATGTTTATTTTATCTTCCTTGTACATGCAATCCTCACTAAAATAAACTATTTTTTTCATTTAGCTGCAGTCCTGCATTATTACTTAATTCCTTAAAGATATCTATATTACTAGGGCATTTTTAATATTTGCTTTGGGAAATAGCATCAAGTCATCGACATATAGTAAGTGGGTAATAATAGGCTTGAGTTTATTAATTGGTTTTGTATTCATTTTTAAGTATTCTAAGTCCATAAGAATTGACAAATATTCCATTGCAATAGTAAATAGACTTGGGGACAAAGGGTCCCATTCCATCAACCCTCCATTAGTTTTAAAAATCCTTTAGAATTTCCATTTATTAAGATTAAGTAAGTGGGTGGGCTAATACATTCGTATACTAGATTCCTAAAGGAAGTAGGGAACCCTAATATTCTCATCATACGTATAATTCATTTTCTATTGACTTTATCAAAATCATTTTTTGGATCGATTTTGGTACACTTTTTACTTCTTCCTTAGTATTAAAATCTTAAACACTTCAATTTACAAGCAATATTTTTTCAAAAATTAGTTTATTCAGCATAAAAACACTCTAATTTTAAGATATTATAAAATTCATAAAGCTTTTCTTTCTGTTATAGAATATTGATGATATTAGTTTATAAACAAAATTACAACACCCAATAGGTCTATATTCCCCTAAGTATTTTAGATCTTTGATCTTTGGAATTAATGTGATGAAAGTATGATTAATACTTTAGAATTTTACCAGTTTCGAATACCTCTTTTACACTATTATATAAAGGAATATTAGTATGATCCCAATGCGTTTTGTAAAACTTTGCCCCAAATCTATAAGGCCATGGGCTTTTATTGTTATTATATTTAAACAGTCCTTTTTTGACTGCTTCTATACCTATTGGGGAAACAAGTATTTTTTTCGGCATCACTATTTAAAATGTTTTTGCATACTATTTCAGAAAATTAAAATTTTGATTTTCATCATTATACAGATCATATGGATGCGAAAATATGCAAGGAGTCGGAAGAAAGTTACCTACCTCCCATCATGGGTGGTTATACCACTGTAGCAGCACTATATGAACTGATGTTGAGCTTATATCGTTTTGTATTGTACTGGGATGTATCAATGCATTTGTATTTGTATATATGCTGATTACTGTTCTGTGATTTAATATGCATTCTGTTATTGTATTTTATTGTAATAGTACTATTAGCCACCTATAGTTTTGTAATAAGCATTTATTGGATATGTCAATCCATGAGAGATAGAGAAAAAACATAGAGCATTTATTGACGTATTCAATAGATATTTAAGACAAGATTATAGATGGTCGCTCCTAACCAGCCCTATTCTCCGCATTAGCAGACAGAATTACCCGATAGTTCTCTTTGTTAATATGGGTCTCGGGGTGGGGCGTCACAACTTGCAAGTAAAAGTAGTGATTCTTGCTTTAATTACATTTCCATTCTCCATTGCTTATTTCACAAGGATTATAAAAGAATAAATACGAATTTCATGAACTAAAAGATAGACATGTCGTTCAACCTGATGGTAATACAGCATATATTCTCTCGGAAGACCCTATCACTAATGCATAAAACATAAATCTAAGCATAAGCTAGGTTAAGAAGCACTATTGTTAACTTATTTGTTGTAGATGAAGTGATATGGCTACCAAATCCACCCTTGCGAGCTTTAAGGATGCAGTTCTATGCATTTTTGTAGCAGGTCTATTAAAAGGAGTCGCCTTTTCATGTTGAAGATCTGGCGTTACTTCAGATCAAAGGTTGGCAAGTTCTTTTCTTATAGATCTTTGAAGGAAATAACTGTTTTTATCTTCAAGGTTTTTAAGTGTCGAAAGAAAGTGGATCGTTATTTTTAAGTTCGGCAGTTGGTAGGAGTTAAAAAATACGAAGTATTTTATAAAGTGAAGTATTTCCTTTTTTAATCGGTGGATAATGAAGGACATGACAAGAAATTATGCTTTTAGTCGCATTATAGCAGCATTTGAACACTAAATGCTACTTTTTTTTTTTAACTCAACTATAATAGTAGCGTTTTACTTTTGGATACGGTCTAGGCGGGCTTCTTTCTAGTTCCCGCTTACCATTCCATCTAATTTCCATTTTTTTTGTTTTTAGTGCCAAAACAAAATAAAAATCTAAAATTTATCTAATTCTAATTCCTCTTCTCAAATCTCTAAAACATCTGCGTCTAATGGTCCCCTCCACAAAAAATCCAAATTGTTATTTACTAATCGCGATATTCACCACCTAACTCATCTATGGCTTCAAAAGTTATGCCTCAAAGTCAGATCTTGTTGCGTTAGATCGTAGCCACCTGCCTTTATATTAGAGTCGAGGTAAGAGAAATTCGACCCCGCTTGAAGCTACTCTACCTTGTTTTGAATCGTCGCCTGTCAGTGTCGATTTTGAGACGCCTATGTTGCTTAGATCTTATGAGTAGGCTGCATTGTCTGGAGTTGTGACTTGTCTTTGAACTACGTGCGTATTGGAAACTAATGCCTTTAGGTGTTCTCTGATATCAGAGTTGTTTCCACTATTGACTGCAAATGTTATGCTACTCTAGAGATGCATTGTTGATGAAGTTTCAAATCTGGAACTAGGTTCCACGATGTATTCTATGGATTCATTGTGATGTAGGTTGTACTCAAAGCAATTTGTGGTTGCCTAAAAGAATTCTTCACTGTAGTTTTTTGCCAACGACCAAGTCCGAGATGCATCTACTGGTATGAGATATTGATACCTAAAATTTATCTTGTCATTTGAAATGTCATAAATTGATAATTGTTTTAATATAATGTCCATAGTAAATACGTTTTTCTTTGAAAATGGATTTTTTGCTGGTTTGTTGCGGCAAGCTACACACACAATATCAAGCCTTGCATCCTTCAGGTAAAAGTAATTTTATACTTGTGTATGCATATGTGTCAAGTTTTGATGCTCTTTGGTTACATTCTATTAACATTGTCCAACAAATCATCAGATTCTATCTCTAAACTCGTACCTTTTGGGTATGGTATGAAAGCTTTGTTATTTTTCTCAACAACAATTAGGGTGTATGAAGTTGTATTTATCTCAAAACAACCATTTAGTATATCTTTAGTCGATCAACTGTAATTACGTTTATCAACTTGTTTCAACTTCCTCATCATAGTCTATAAAGCATTAAATAAACAAGTACATATGAAATTTTTACTTAGTCCATTAAGTAGAAGCAAACCACCATGTTTGCTTGTAGATCATGTTATTTTTATACATTTTTTGGTATACCCATACTTGAAGTCAAATTCAAAGAAAATTAATATATTTTCTATTGTATATTTAGAGTGTCGACGAATAAAGCAGTTGAAGTTAAGGATGGGAAGCCCTGACCTCTTCTTCAAAAAGCTGCTATTGGTTAAACAACTGGTGCTATCAGAGTTTCAGTTGGTAGCCCCGTTGATCTGGCACTCATTCCTATGCAGGCTGATGCTACTCGCCCTAAAACATAGAAAATACATTACAAAATTTCTTTTCATACTCATTCTCACACTTCTTAAATAGAAAATATTTCTTAACCTTAACTTTAGACATCTCCACGCCGACTTAAAAATGAACTCAGATTTGAATCATGGCTATTTAAGCATTTTCAGTCTCTCTTCCTTCTTCAAATCTACCAGTATTCCAGAGGTAATTCTATTAGGTTCTGCCACATCGTTGCTCACCACCGCACTTTCAAACCCTGTTGAGATAAGCACTTCTTCTTGATTTTGCTCTCTCGCATATATTGATTTACTTACATAATATTGAAACCAATCAGAATCATTTTTAATTTAAGTTCTTTCAGTACTAACATCAAACCGAATGCTCTATTGTTTTTTCTAGGCAAATATGCCACATAGTTATTGTTATTACTATGATTGCCATGTCTTTTTGTAGCTTGTTCTGCTGTTAATTGTTTGCTACTATCACTTAAGTTATTATTACTATAACACCGTATATTAAAATTTTCTTATATGATATGGTGTAATGATGAAGGCAGCCCAAACGGATGTGAGAATGTGGCACGCTCAGCTGGTTGCAAACTACAGAAGAAGTGAAACGTCATTACTAGGTTCTTGAAGATGACATCAAGCAGATCGAGTTTGGACACATTCCTCTCCCCAACTAAGGTCATCCTCATAGTCTACTAACTACCATGATCGGGAGCAGAGGTACGTACATTTCACATTATAATAAAATATACTCTTTGTTTATATATACATCAAAAGGACATACATATTTTCTCTTATCACACAAAATTAAGAGAGATGTCAATGCCAACAAGCTGTTATGTGACGACCCACCTTTCTGACCCTTGGGAATGACACTTAATACATCCACGATATTCGTGTCCCGTTTCTCAAGCATTTGAAAGATGGATTGTCAAAATAAAAGAAAAAAATAGAAAATATCACAACGAAATTGTTAAATAGAGCATGACAGTAAAATAGTACATAAGATTACTTTCTAAGATGGAGTTATCAGAGGTACGCAAAAGTATCACCATTATCTTAGGCAGTTATAACAATCTGCCATTACATATGCTGAAACAAAATACACTTACATGATTTAAACAAACAACAGAAGTAGACAAGTAAATAGATAAAGGCCTCCTGCTCGGACGTCATCTTCAAAAGATCCCATAAAAGACCAATTACTTTCATACTACTAGAATAAAAATGAGTACTCATGAGTTTAAGGAAACAAACAACTCGGCTCAGACAATATGTCTGGTATGAGTAAAAATCGAAAACAATTAGTGTAATTAAACAACAACACGCGAGACCACGCCGTAAAGGCAGAAGGAGTTTCCTCCCAAAAGAACAACATCCGAACTTAAAGAATGAGTATATATAATCAAATATCACAAAGAGTGTTAGACTCTTCCCAATGCAATTAAAGAAAACAAATTCGAAGGTTTGAATCAACAAGGAAAAAGGGAATTTTCCAACAATGACTTGGAGGGTGCACCCTCCTTACCGAAATTATACCTCTAGAAATATACTTAAGAACTTCGATAGTCATCGAAAACCTTCAAGCTGGACCCCACCAATTGTTACTGACAATTCGAGTATTTCACATTTCAATGGGCAAAACTGAATCCAATTTAGAATGGATGCCAAAATACCCTATTGGAAGCAACCCCACATAGCTTGACCCCCACTTGGTCTTGGGGTTTAGTCATTTCTGATAAAGGATAACAAAGCTCAACTGAGTAACACATCATCTTAGAATGGCAAAATACAAAGAAGGATGAGGTAATCGATAATCAACAAATCGACTATTGAAGATAACAAAATGATCGTATATGGAAATTAAATCTTGTATACCCATCACCACTCGTTAATTTCAAATTTGTAATATCCCTTGGGTAACAACGATGTCGAGCAAGTTAAGGCAATGTTACCTTAAAGTCATGTCTCGGCGTACATTCTTAACTTTTGGGATAAATACAATTATCCTTCTTCGACATTTGATGTTAAGTAGACAACTAAATGCTTTCCATATAAGTGATATCGCTTTACGGAAACTAATTTATTTCCATAAATGAATCAAACTTTTACTTTTAAAATCGACTTCATGCTTCGGCTTCTCATTACAAGTTTTAACTTTAAACGACTTTGTTAACTGATTCATTAACATTAAAACATCATTAAAAAAGGATTTAGTAACTTAAAATAACATTATTGAATTGATTAATTTAGCTTTAATTATCATCATTAAATAGAATGATTAATTAGCTTTAAACTTCGTTAATTAATTTGATTAATTAACTTTAAATATCCTTAATTAAATGGAGTTAATCACTTTTAAAAACATCATTAATTTAATTAATACGTAAATTTTAAACATTATTAATTAAATTATTTAAATAAAAATTTAATATCATCAAAATGATTAATTAATTTAAGACGTCATTAAAGAAAATGATTAATTAAATCTAAAAACTAATTGATTAATCTTAAGAGACATTAATTTTAACATCGTTAATTAAAATGATTAATTAACTTTAATCCACCATTACTAAATGATTAATTAATCTTAAACATCATTAGATAAAATGATTAATTAAGTTCAAGTATTATTAACGAAGTAATTAATTAATTCTAAAATACGTCATTATTAAGTTAGTTAATTAACCTTAATCCTCATTAATTGAAATGATTAATTAAATTGAAAAATCCTTATTAAACTAATTAATTAATTTTAAATCCAGCATTATTCATAAACTTAAAAAACTTTGTAAAACAAAATCCAAGCTTGAGAATTAACCAAAAGGTTTCAGAAAGACGGTATTTTCCAAAAGCGTTGATATAGCGATAGTCGCTATACAGACACTTCTATAACTATTTTCATGGCATTTGAAAAGCATCACATCACATAACATATGCATGGCATATACGCAAAGTAAACAATATTTATGAACACAAAGAAGTCATCACTTATACAAATTTTACTTCGAACTTTACAACTAATTTGAAGTGTTTACTAACTAGTAAAGGTATTGTCTTTTTAGAACATAAACCAAGCCAATAATATAACATCCAAGCTTAATTAACCAAGCATCTAAAATAGTAACAAATATTATAAGGAGAATAAAGTTCAAAACATAGATTAAAAAGGTGAGCTTTACTCATCTAAACGAACATAAATTTGAATCAAACTTGAAATCGTCACACAAACGGAGTCTCTTTTTGTACAGACTTGGTTTTCGAACCTAGATGAGCCTATATGGTTCGGCCATGGCATGAATTGGGCTTGGCCATGGAGGATTTAGGTGGAAATGGGTCTTGTTTTGATAAAGAGGAGGTGTAGTTGAAAATGAAATGAATTTTATGGTTTTTGTTTAAGGAAGAAGTGTAAAAGAGCGGATATTTCTCAACTTTGAAACTATGGAAGCCATGAAAAATCTAGTAATATTTGAATGAAGGTTTTGAAAATGAAAATAGAAATGTGAAATGAGAAAAAGAATTAGGAAATTTGGTATATACAAAGGAAATTTACTAAATCACCAAACTAGCCTTAGTATCATGCCCTCCACTCAAACTATGCCATTTCATCACCTTGTCCCCCTTATTGCTCACGTGCTCAATGTCCCGCATTCCCTTTTGTGGAGTAAACATAGTTAATAGCAAATGTATTTACTGTTTCTAAATAAATGACATATTTTGTCACTTTATCTTTTACATTTTTATTTTGTTTTAAATTTTCATAATATGTCAGATCATATCCTATTATATTTCTTAAGTAAATATAAATATATATTATCATTTCCAAATACTAATTTGTTTATAAATGTTTAATATATGTATACTAAAGTGTTCACAATACTTCGAACAGCTTTTCAAAGATGAAAAGTCGATAATTCGGAAAATGTTTTCAGCCACATTTTCGATTTTTTTTCGAACTAAATATTTTTGTAAATAAATTTTGAAAACCATTTCACCATAAATAATTAACATCTAAAAGAGTTTTTGTGACGCCCCACCTCTATACCCACATTAGCAAAGAGTATTATTAGATAATACCGTCTGCTAATATGGAGAATAAAGCTGGATAGGAGCGACCATCTATAGCCTTGCTTTAACTATCAGTTGAATACATCTACTATTGTCATACCAAGCAGATCGACATATCCAATGAATATTTAAAACAAAACCATAGGTGGCTAGAGGATCTATCAGAACAGAATATAACAACTCAAATGTAACATACATCACAGAACAGTAGATCGTCATATACACATATACTGATACCTAACAGAGTATACAAAATAATACATGTCAAGTGGTATAGCAAACCACAATATACATGCAAATCCAAAAGAATAAATATCAGAGTTACAACAGAATGGGACTACGCAAAAAGCCATGACAAAAAGAAGCTAGCGGAGTAGTACATGCGGAAGCCAAATAGGCTAAGTCCAAAAGCACCTAACCTGAAACATCTCGGTCTGACCCGAGTATAAAATACATAGGTCAGTCTAGCTAAACAAATCAGTTAGATAAACTGAACAACAATAAACCTGCAAAGTCAAATGTAACAAATATCTCTAATAGAGATAACACAATCATCTAACAAAAGATGAATCATAACAGGACAATCCTCATATCATCGGCAACATAATAAACAAAGGATACAAATATCCCAAATCAAGCCAAAAAGGGCAATTAACAAATACCAATGAAGGTATACAAGTTCCACAAGGTAACCGCTATGTATCATGCGGCTCAAAAAGACCAACACCGAAGGGCGATACCTAGGGAATATACATATCAATGAAACAAAAGATTGCTCGAGCTCAGTGCTGTATAAACAAGGACCATAAGCCCGAAGGCTCCAAACCCAAATATCACTCGAGCGGCTCATAAAGACCAACTCCGAAAGCGATACTATAGGGCAACAAACACGAAGGCACTAACCTGAAGGTACAAACCCGAAGGCAACAAACCCGAAGGCAACAAACCCCGAAGGCAATAAGCCACGAAGGCAACAAACCGTAGTGGTGAAGGTCCGAAGGCCAAGCACTGGACACCACTAATTGGCAGAATGTGTTATAACTCTCGAAAAGGAATCCGAAAAGTGTTAACATGAGTCTCATAACCACTTGTTCGCACTAAAGGTTTACTATCCGTCAGTCATCACACTCAAAGCAGTACAAAGTTTACCTCATTTCATCGATAAACCAGACCAAAGGTCAAAACGTTCAAACGAATAAATTGAGAATTAACTGAAAGAATAAACGCACATGTTCATTGCACACGTTTTATTTAATCATTTAATTCTCCTCCCACTTCGCTCGGAGTGCGAATTTGTGTGTGTGTTAAATAGAATTTATAAATTGGAGTAACGAGCTTTTAATACGATTTGAAGAAATCATTTATAAAACCCGTGAATGAAGTCAAAAAGAAACCACCAAGGTCAAATATGCATAAAAAACTAATTGAAATCAACACGCATCGATTAAATTTGAAAAACTAAACGAACAAGGCAAATTGGCAAAAACAACAGGTTCAGACGTCCGAAAGAAGTGGTTCAGACGTCTGAATCTGGAAATTAATTTCTTTTCCAGAACAGAATTCAGACGTCTGAACCCAATTCTCAGACGTCTGAAATAGGCAATTTTTTGCCTATTTCCTTTCTGATTGAAATTAGCCAATTCAGACGTCTGAAATATAAATTCAGACGTCTGAATCTGGGGATAAAAATCTTCTCCAGAACAATATTCAGACGTCTGAAATAGGGATTCAGACGTTTGAAACCTGATGGTCAGGCATTTCCTGAACCTAGGCCATTGAAGGCCAAAATCAATCGGAAGCAATCGGACGAGTGTTGATTATGGGCTTACGCCAAACGACTACCCAACCTTAACGTCTCACCCAACCACTCCGAACAACATAAACATCAACCATAGAAGGATTTTCATAGATTTGACTTCAAAGATCATAATTTGGCAATTTCACCAAATCAATCCAAATCGAAAGCAAATGAACATGTAAATATGTTAGGAATTCATTCCTAACAATCCAAGATAGTTGTAGACGTAGATGTGAGATAAAAATCTCATCTAACATCAATAATATCAAGAAAAGTAGATGTGAGTTCAAAACTCACATTTTTAACTCAAAAACAAAGATGTGAAGCTCAATTCGAAAGAAAAGACCAACCACTCTCCACTTCAACTCTACAAGCTTCAATCTAAGATCAAAACAAGTATTTTCCTAAGTTAGGTTTAGGAGATTTTCTAAAATTGAAGGAGAAAAGAGTTGGAGAAGATGAATAGGAGGCTTACCAATAGCTTCTCTTTGATTTTGGAGCAAGAATTCAAGTTTGCAAGGTAAAATAGGGCTTGGAATTTCTAATTCCTCTTCCTTTCCCCCATTTTCAGTTTTAACTTAAGTTTCGAAGAGTGGAAATGAGAGAATGGAGAGGAGAGGGCTGAGTTAGGGTGTTTAGTTAGCTAGTGGGCTTAACCCAAATCCGAAACCCAACTAGAAAAAGTAGCAAACTTCAACTTACTCCAAACATAACAAAGTTTATACTCAAAAAGATCGCAAACGCCATTTTGGACTCAATGGAAGTGGTTTCGAGCTCCAATTCGGCAAAAGTAACATTTTGGACCTAAATCCGACTAACGACGGTATATTTAAATAAAACATTTAAATATATAATCGTTAAATATGCGGGTTGTTATAGATCTCCCCTCCTAATAAAATTGCATCCTCGCAATTCCTAGAGACGATATTTGTAGCAACTACATACATACAACATTCAAATGAAAAGGAAATAAGCTTGAGATGAAAAGATATACTCACCGTTTTTAAGCATAGATAGAAAACCCGAATAGGATCGCTCAATAAACTCTCTGGTTTCCCAAGTACAGTCATTGGGATTAGCGGACCATTGAACTTTAACGAGCGGCACGTCCTTGTTTCGAAGGTGTCGCACCTCCGTGTCAAGTACGCGAATAGGCTGCTGCACAATAGATAAGTCTGGCGAGAATTCAAGCTCTTGCAAATCAGGAGAATCGATAACAAAATCGATAATAGAATCCGATTCTCGAAGACACTTCTGAAGCTGCGAGACGTGAAACACGTCATGAATGCCAGATAAATGAGCAGGAAGTGAAACTCTATAAGCCACAGGGCCAATACGTTCAGTAATAGAAAATGGTCCTATAAAGCGAGGAGCCAATTTCCCAGTCATACTGAAGCGCATCACCCCCTTCAAAGGAGAAATACGAATAAAAACAAGATCATCAATCGAGAACTCGAGAGGTTTCCTACGGCTGTCCGCGTAGGATTCTGGCGACTCTGTGCCTCTTTCATTCTCAATTGGATAAGATCAATCTTCTCGGAAGATTCACGAACAAAATCTGGGCCAAGAATAAGCTTCTTCTCAGATTCCAACCAACAAGAAGGTGATCGACATGGCCTTCCGTATAAGGCTTCGAAAGGAGTCATACTGATACTAGGCTGAAAACTATTGTTGTAGGAGAACTCTACAAGAGGTAGGTGGTCTTCCCAACTACCACCAAAATCAAAAACACAAATACGTAGAAGATCTTTCAAAATACGATTCATCCGTTCAGTCTGTCTGTCAGACTGTGGATGATAAGCTGTACTAAAATTAAGCTTTGTTCCCAAAGCTTGCTGAAGACTCTTCCAAAAATGACTCGTGAATAAAGGATCACGGTCACTCACAATAGAACTAGGAACACCGTGAAGTCTCACGATTTCCTTGATATATAACTTAGCCAAATGCGAAGCGGTCCTATTAGACTTAATAGGAACAAAGTGAGCAGACTTAGTGAGACGATCAACAATAACCCAAATACTAGAATGACCCGATCTCGAACGAGGTAGGACGTTAATGAAATCCATAGAAATCTGATCCCATTTTCACAATGGAATCTCTAGAGGCTGAAGAAGACCAGAAGGACGTTGATGTTCGGCTTTAATACGTTGACAAGTTATGCAATTACTCACATAACTCGCCACATCGCGCTTCATGCCTTCCCAATAATAAAGGCGACGCATATCGGCATACATCTTACTACTACCAGGATAGATAGTATACTTAGAACGGTGACAGTCGTCAAGAATGTTATGTCTAAGTGCAAAATCAGAAGGCACAAAAAGACGGTTTCTCTTGCGAAGACACCCATGAGAATCAATGCTGAAATCCCGCAACGCCTCATCACAGGATGCAGGCTCACAAAGCTGAATAAGATGCAACAACTCAGGATCACGCCGCTGAGCATCGGCAATACGATCCAATAAAATGGGTCGAGCTCCCAAACTAAGTAATAGAATAGGAGAATCAAACGATGAACCTCAATCATGAATTTCACAAAAAGATAGAGTCTCAAGAATATTCCATTCGGGAAGCATCATAGAAACAACAGCCGAATGTTTGCGACTAAACGCATCAGCAACACGATTACCCTTTCCAGGGGTATACTGGATATCAAAGTCATAAGAGGCAAGAAACTCGAGCCAACGCTGTTGCCTCATATTGAGTTCCTTCTGAGTGAACAAATACTTCAAGGATTTATGATCAGTATAAAGAATGAAGCGCTCGCCTAATAAATAGTGTCGCCAAATCTTCAAGGCGAAGACAACGTAGCTAGCTCAAGATCATGAGTGACATAGCGAACTTCATTCGGAAGCAGTTGCCTAGAAGCATAAGCAACTACCCGATCCTTCTGCATAAGAACAACACCGAGACCACTGCCACAAGCATCGGTGTAGACAACAAGATCATGATTCCCTTCGGAAATCACAAGAATAGAAGCATTAGTGAGAAGTTCCTTTAATGTCAAAAAGGAAGCTTCACACTTTTCGGATCAAATATAACGAATGCCTTTCCGAGTAAGGCTGGTGAGAGGAAGCACAACACGGGAAAAATCCTTAATGAACCGACGGTAATAACCCGCCAATCCAAGGAAACTACGAATCTCATGAACATTCTCAGGCCTCTTCCAATTCTGGATGGCTTCGATCTTTTAGGGATCGACTGAAATGCCATCGGAAGATACAATATGGGCTAAGAACTTAACCTTATTCTTCCAAAAATGGCACTTGGAGAATTTGGCTCTAAGCTGATGATGACGGAGAGTACTCAAGACAATTCTTAAGTGATATGAATGCTCGGCTTCAGACTTAGAATAAATAAGGATATCATCAATAAACATAAGGACGAACTTATCGAGATATTCTCGGAATACTCGATTCATTAGATCAACAAAGAAAGCAGGAGCGTTCGTCAAACCGAACGACATAACGAGCCACTCAAAAGAACCATAACGAGTGCGGAAAGCGGTAAGAGGTATGCTATCCTCCGCGACTCGTAACTGATGAAAACCCATGGCAAGGTCGAGCTGAGAAAAGATCTTAGCACCACTCAATAGATCGAACATATGATCGATCCTAGACAATGAATACCTATTCTTGATGGTTAACTCGTTAAGCTTGCGATAGTCAATGCAAAGCCTAAGAGTTCCATCGGACTTCTTCACGAAGACGACCACGGATCCCTACGAAGAAAAAATGGACTGAATTAACTGCTTGGACTCAAGCTCTAAAAGCTGCTTCTTGAGTTTCTCATATTCCTTGGTAGATATCCTAGTGGGAGGACGACTAACTGGCTGCGTGCCTGGAATGAGATCAATGCGGAACTCAATTGCCCGCTTGGGTGGCAAATCCGGAACAGGCTAAAAAACATCAGGAAAGTCACACGCAATCAGAATACGAGATATATCATCATCCCGCGAGTCAAGAGAATATAAGGCCATTTCGAAATTATACACATCCCGAAGAACAAGAGATAGCTAAGTAGGCGAATTCGGATGTCGAAGATATAGAATTCTCTCCGAACAAATAATCCTGGCATCATATCTTACTAGCCAATCCATACCCAAAATCATATCAAATCCCAGACAAGAAATAACGTGCAGATTCGCATGAAAAGAAAAGCCACATAAAACAATCTCAACATTATCACAAAGCAAGCTAAGGGTCGTAGATCCCCCAATAGGATTCACAATCCTCAATGAAGTAACCATACAAGAAACATCCAAAGATAAATCATCGACGAGCTTGTTCGATACGAAGGAATGTGAAGCACCCGTATTGAAAAGAACTCGTATACTATGGTCATGAAATAAAATAGAACCTTTCAAAATAGATGGAGATATACCTTTGGGCTGAGAGGGACCTTCAAGAGCCTTGGCAGCATTAAGCTTGCCAGACTTAGCACCACTAGGAACAGTAGGACAAGTGGAAACATGATGACCTTCCTTCTTGCAATAGCGACAGAAGAGAGGCTTAGGACAAGCTCGAATAATATGATCCGGAGAACCACAATTGAAACACTTCCGAATAAAAGGTGTTCCAGAAGGCTGAGTCTGAGAGCTAGAACCACCAGTCTTCTTCTTCTTAGAAGGAAAAGACCTGGACTTCTGAAATGGAAATTGCTTCTTGTTGGGGTTTTTGGAAACCTCAACCTCCTCACCACTATCACACTCCTTCTCGATGGCTTCGAGATGAAGTGTCGAATCAACCAACCCCTCAAAAGAAAGCTTAAGCTGGAGCAATAAAGACTTTTTAAGATATTTCTTAAGACCAGAGACAAACTTCAAATTCTTCTTATAAGAAGTGTTAATGAATTCAAGACCATACTTAGATAAAGCCTCGAATGATGCAACATACTCAGAAACAGAAAACTTCCCTTGCTTTAGCTCAAGAAAGCGACGGGTCAATAAAACTTTTTCAGATTCAGGAACGAACTTGAGTTCGAACCGCTCCCGAAACTGAGTCCAATAGAGAGTAGACTCATCAATTTCGGTTATAAGAAGCTCATACCAATCAAGGGCAAGCTCTTGTAATAAGCTAGAAGTTACAAGAACTCTATCATGGTCAGAAAGATCCATACGAGAGAAGATACGCTCGCACGTGCGAAACCAAGCTTGGACTTCAAGAACTGACTCGGAGCCTTTAAACGGCTTTCCTCCAAGATGAGCAAAATCACTGCACTGACGTGCAAAAGCAGACTTGCGTGGTGGAGACACTCGAGGAGGAACTGGAGGCTAAGTGCTCCCAAACAACTCCAAAAAATGATCGGCAGACATATAAACGCCATCCGGATGCGAGCCATTGGATTGCCCAACATCCGAACGTCGTCCCCTGCCTCTTCCAACCATACGCTGAAAGTAAGATATGAACAAGATTAATCACAAGGTAGATATTACAATACGAAATACTACGGAATAAAATGCATTCCTAGACGTATTCCCAAATTCTATCTAACCTTTGATGGTAGAAGGAATAGAGACACAATGATTTAAAGATTTGTATCACTTATTACACTCCGATGTATCGTAATATGTGCTTCTATTATGTGTTTATCATACTTTGTTCTGAACGCAGCTCTGATACCAAGCTGCGACGTCTCACCTCTATACCCACATTAGCAAAGAGTATTATTAGATAATACCGTATGTTAATACGGAGAATAAGGCCGGATAGGAGCGACCATCTATAGCCTTACTTTAATATCAATTGAATACATCGACTATTGTCATACCAAGCAAATCGACATATCCAATGAATACTTAAAACAAAACCATAGGTGGTTAGATGATCTATCAGAACAGAATATAACAACTCAAATGTAACATACATCACAGAACAGTAGATCGTCATATACACATATACTGATACCTAACAGAGTATACAAAATAATACATGTCAAGTGGTATAGCAAACCACAATATACAGGCAAATCCAGAAGAATAAATATCAGAGTTACAACAGAATGGGACTACGCAAAAAGCTATGACAAAAAGAAGCTAGCGGAGTAGTCCATGCGGAAGCAAAATAGGCTTAAGTCCAAAAGCACCTAACCTGAAACATCTCGGTCTGACCCGAGTATAAAATACACGGGTCAGTCTAGCTAAACAAATCAGTTAGATAAACTGAACAACAATAAACCTGCAAAGTCAAATGTAACAAATATCTCTAATAAAGATAACACAATCATCTAACGAAAGATGAATCATAACAGGACAAGCCTCATATCATCGGCAACATAATAAACAAAGGATACGAATATCCCAAATCAAGCCAAAAGGGCAATTAACAAATACCAATGAAGGTATATAAGTTCCACAAGGTAACCTCTATGTATCATGCGGCTCAAAAAGACCAACACCGAAGGGCGATACCTAGGGAATATACATATCAATGAAACAAAAGATTGCTCGAGCTCAGTACTGTATAAACAAGGATCCATAAGCCCGAATGCTCCAAACCCAAATATCACTCGAGCGGCTCATAAAGACCAACTCCGAAAGCGATACTATAGGGCAACAAACCCGAAGGCACTAACCCGAAGGTACAAAGCCGAAGGCAACATACCCGAAGGCAACAAACCCGAAGGCAACAAACCCCGAAGGCAATAAGCCCCGAAGGTAACAAACCGTAGTGGTGAAGGTCCGAAGTCTCAGTACTGGACACCACTAACTGGCAGAATGTGTCATAACACTCGAAAAGGAATCCGAAAAGTGTTAACGTGAGTCTCATAACCACTCGTTCGCACTGAACAGTTTACTATCCGTCAGTCAATTTCACACTCAAAGCAGTACAAAGTTCACCTTATTTCATCGGTAAACCAGACCAAAGGTCAAAACGTTCAAACGAATAGATTGGGAATTAACTGAAAGGATGAACACACGTGTTCATTGCACGCATTTTATCTAATCATTTAATTCTCCTCCCACTTCGCTCGGAGTGCGAATTTGCATGTGTTTTAAATAGAATTTATAAATTGGAGAAGCGAGCTTTTAATACGATTTGAAGAAATCATTTATAAAACCCGTGAATGAAGTCAAAAAGGAACCATCAAGGTCAAATATGCATAAACAACTAATTGAAATCAACACGCATCGATTAAATTTGGAAAACTAAACGAACAAGGCAAATTGGCAAAAACAGCAGGTTCAGACGTCTGAAAGAAGTGGTTCAGACGTCTGAATCTGGAAATTAATTTCTTTTCCAGAACAGAATTCAGATGTCTGAACCCAATTTTCAGACGTCTGAAATAGGCAATTTTTTGCCTATTTCCTTTTTGGTTGAAATTTAGCCAATTCAGACGTTTGAAATATAAATTCAGACGTCTGAATCTGGAGATAAAAATCTTCCCCAGAACATTATTCAGACGTCTGAAATAGGGATTCAGACGTCTGAAACCTGATGGTCAGACATTTCCTGAACCTAGGCCATTGAAGGCCAAAACCAATCGGAAGCAATCGGACGAGTGTTGATTATGAGATTATGCCAAACAACTACCCAACCTTAACGTCTCACCCAACCACTCCGAACAACATAAACATCAACCATAGAAAGATTTTCATAGATTTGACTTCAAAAATCATAATTTGGCAATTTCACCAAATCAATCCAAATCGAAAGCAAATGAACATGTAAATATGTTAGGAATTCATTCCTAACAATACAAGATAGTTGTAGACATAGATGTGACATAAAAATCTCACCTAACATCAATAATATCAAGAGAAGTAGATGCGAGTTCAAAACTCACCTTTTTAGCTCAAAAACAAAGATGGGAAGCTCAATTGCAAAGAAAAGACCAACCACTCTCCATTTCAACTCTACAAGCTTCAATCTAAGATCAAAACAATTTCTTTCCTAAGTAGGTTTAGGAGAAAAGAGTTGGAGAAGATGAATAGGAGGCTTACCAATAGCTTCTCTTTGATTTTGGAGCAAGAATTCAAGTTTGCAAGGTAAACTAAGGCTTGGAATTTCTAATTCCTCTTCCTTTCCCCCATTTTCAGTTTTAGCTTAAGTTTTGAAGAGTGGAAATGAGAGAATGGAGAGGAGAGGGCTGAGTTAGGGTGTTTAGTTAGCTAGTGGGATTAACCCAAACCCAAAACCCAACCAGAAAAAGTAGCAAACTTCAACTTACTCCAAACATAACAAAGTTTATACTCAAAAAGATCGCAAACGCCATTTTGGACTCAGTGGAAGTGGTTTCGAGCTCTAATTCGGCCGTTTGCAGAAAGCAACATTTTGGACTTGAATCCGACTAACGACGGTATATTTAAATAAAACATTTAAATATATAATCGTTAAATATGCGGATTGTTACAGTTTTATTTTAGTCATAAAATCCATTAATTAATAATTTAAAAAGATATTAAATATCATATGTTAAAGTAATTAAAATACGGGTCATTACACTCTCCCCCCTTAGAATAATTTCATCCTCGAAATTAACACTTAAAGAGATAACTCAAAAATGCACGCGCGCGCGTGCACACACACACACACATTAAGAAACCCATAAAAAAAATACACATTAACCCATTATATCACAATAGTGCATATATAATACAAACAACAAGCAAACAACTATTCTAGCATCAACTCAGGGTAAGCTTCCCTCATACTATTTATAGTCTCTTAAATGCTATCTCTTTAATCTCCGCTACACTGTGCTTTGACCAATTCTACAACCTTGGCCCTTAACTGTTTCTTATCCCATTCGACAATTTGAACAGGTTGTCTTATCATGGTCAAGTTAGTCTCAACTTCCACATCATCCTTCTAAATGGCAGAATGATCAAAGTAGGAACATATACATACTTACGTAGATGGATACATGGAAAATATCATGTATAACTGACCATCTGCTAGTAACTCCACTTTATATGCAAGATTTCATATCCTCTTAAGTATCTTAAAAGGTCCAATAAAATGAGGGGCTAGTTTTCCTCCTTCCCTAACCGAATCACGCCTCTTATCGGAGAAACTTTGATGAATACATAGTCCCCAAGTGTGAACACCAAATCTCGACGCTCACATCTGCATACTTCTTCTGCCAACTCTTAGCTATCTTTAAGTGCTTCCTAATCCAATCTACCTTATTCGCAACATCATGAATTATATCTGATCTAAGTACTAAGCGGTCTCCTAGTGTCACCCAACAAGATAGAGAGACCTATAAGGCCTTCCATACAATGCCTCAAAAGGAGCCATCCCAATACTCCCCTGAAAACTATTGTTATAAGTCACTACAAGAAAAACCATTTACGGTCGCAAAAAACTGTGGCGTTTTATCGTAAATGCAACCAAAAATATTTTTGCCAAAATATATTTCGTGACTAATTTTTTTTTGTTCCCGCTCCTTAGAAAATTTTTCCGCCTAGCCAAAAATAAACATGACCAGCCATTGTTTTCTATCTCATGTATACTTAAAAGACTCTCTCCCCATTTCGATTACTTCGGCAGAATTTTTTTCCCCTTTTCAATCCTCGCGGCAGCCAGCAATCACTCAAATTTATCAACTGAAGATCAAGTTCCTCTTTTCATCGTCCACTCCGTCCTTGCTCAACTTCCTCACGGCATTACTCAGCATCCTCGCGGCAGCCAGCAATCGCTTAGGTATATTTAGGTCTCCTGTACATCTTGTTTCCTCATCGCTCCACTTCTCCGTCACTCTACAAGTAGATTTCGCTGCCAAATTTGATGTTGATTCCACCATATCTCCTAAACTGTAAAATATTTTGACGTTGATTCCACGATCAAATTCTGCCATGGTGGATCGAGGAATCACCCAAACCCTAAAATACGATGTTGATTCCTTCATCTTCCAAACACTAAAATTCGACGGTAAATTATTGAGTTCATTTTGGGTTCATTAGGGATTTACATCCAAAGAAGTATTTTGAAGCGAATGAGAAGTTTTTTCAATCTAATAGGATTCGGCTTTTCCAGTTTCCATTTGAAGGCAACAAAGTATTTTTTTTTAATGTAAATTTCTTTCGTGTTGATGGTAGAATAATGTGTCTTTGGATTCTTATTTTATTGTTAATAGCATTTAATTTTCTCTTTTTTTTTATTAAATTTAATCCTCTGATTGTAAACCCTTTCAGATTTTAACTCTTAACTAATTCATTGATCTTTATTAATTGATTAACTTGGTAACCATAATTTAGTTTTCTGTCTAAGAGATTCATGTGTTATATTTTAACTTTAACCAATTAAATACATACTGTTGCCATTTTACGCTATAAATTGATTACAAACTATTGTTATTTTTTGTTTTGAATAATTGTTATTCCATTTCTTTATTTATTGATGATTATTTGTGAGTTAAATGCTTATTATTTTATAAGTTAGAGTGAAATTGATATTCACGAGTGATTTATGTTCAGTTAAACCTCTTTTGTATTCATATGTTGTGTAGTTAGATGCACTCATCTTTTTCAAGTGATTATATTTAATAGACATTATCATTTGTATATTTTCTCCGTGAGCGCCTGAATTGGCATCTTCCAAAGCTACTACTTACTAATGTTTATCTATATATGGTTGTTTCTATGATTAATGGAAATTCTTTATGGTATTGAGCATACGAATATGCATTTGATGAAGCATTTTTAATTGCATACCGTATTTTCAAATATTATTTAGGTAGTTATGTTTTATTACTCAGCAATTTTTTAATTTTACCTTCACTACTTTGTTGTACCATAGTATATGAATTTGGATGACTAATTTTATTAATGTAAACATCCTCTTAGGTCATATATTAGGCTGCTACTTAATCAAATGATTGCATGCACAACTATTATCCATGTATGTGAATATATTTCCCCCCAACTATATTCATAGAGAAATTAATCGTATGTATATTAATTTTATAGGCTAATAAGTCACCTTTATTTATATCTGTTTTTGTTCTCTCTTATATGCTACTAAAGTTTTCTGATAATTTGAAATATCTTGATATTATTACATAAATGAAAATAATTTGAGTCGCACTTAGAAATTACCTATCAGTGTATCTATCAGCTTCCTAACCTGCTAGTGTGGCACTATATAATATGACATGAGTGTATTATCTATTTTGTACCATAATGGTTTTAGTGTTTGTCAGTTTGATTCCAGAGGTATGCCTTTGCTAATTGCTAATTATATCTTTCTTTCACTTTTTCTTCGAGGTGGTTCTGATCCGTGGGATAACAAGCTTTTCATTGAGATAAGTGGTATGTTTTAGCTCTGTTAAGTAGTTTATTCTCATCAAATATCCTATTACAGTGGTACCAACCTGAACAGTACGAATAAGCAAAAACTTATGCATCTTATATAATATGCTCGCTCGGATTACTTCCCTATATAATCATCTTTTGATATGTAGAGGGTTCCACATCTGCAAAATATTTGAACATACATGCCGGAGATTGAATGCCTGATAATGAAGCAGGAGAAAACGTGAGATTTTATATGCCTTTTTGCTCATGCATGTCCGATCTTCACCTCGTAAAAACCAGTTTACATGTGTGTATATTTTAAAGCTGATATTTATGACTGCATGTCTCTCCGCTTCTTATGTCCTAGCACTCACACACAGACAGAGACAAATATTATCTATTGAAGTTATTTAAGCAAGCCTTGCTAAGGCATAGATATGCAGAAGGCGATTCTTTATTTACTTCTATAGATCTCCGTCGATTTCAATTTTTTGCACATACTTTTTTATAAATGTCAGTTGTCACCTTGAGCAGGAGCTTAAAGCTCAATCTTGCTTGTTATTTAAAGATGCACTAGGTTTATAGGTTATCTACAACGCCTCATCACAATAATTTCAATTACGAAATTGCACGAATGATCTAATAAAAAAGTCTGCCATCTTATTTGAATCAGAATATAGTTAAAGGATCACTCTTCATAGAGTTATTTGTGCAAATTTTTTTTTTTTCAATTCAAGGTTTTGAAATCATGTTTACTGGTCGCATGGTTTGTCACCACTAGAAAATTTAATGAGAGTTTGATTTGCCAGTACAGAAAACAAAGAAGCAAGTCATGGCTAAGATTTTTTTAAAGAACAAACATTACAAGGTAATCCATTTTGCAATAGTGTCAATTTTGATAATGTAAATTGTATTCTTATTTACGTTTTCTTGGTTTCTAGGCTTTGGTGGTAAAAATAGTTATGTTTCACCGGTTTGTATATGATTTGATTTCATGGTTTATATTCTATTAATCTGGACTAAATTGCTAGCTGTGAAATTTTTTAGCTTGCAGATGAAAAGTATAGGCATTAACATGGATAATCTAGAGTCAATTCAAGAAACTATAACAATATTTTTGTGGATAACATGATCGATTATTGAAATCGACCCCAAATGTTGCAGTCATTTCGATGAGTGTCCAATTATAGTACAAACAATTTCCACTACAAGAAAAACTCCCATTGCTAGCATTTATCGTTGGCATTTCAACCTGAAATGCAACTACTTTAACAAATCTTATAGAATTGCAGTGTTTCCTGGTAAGGCGGGTTATATTGTATTATACAAAACAGAGGTACTCTGGTCCAAATACCCTAGCCAGATTAGAGCACCGGTACATTCCCAATTTGCATGGCTTATATTTGATTAATCTGGAAAGGAGGGTTATATATGTTTTGTGAGAAAATAAAATTTTGTTTATGTTTTTTGGTTTGAAAATGAAAGTAAAGATCACCATTATATATTTGCATAAATATATTATTACTCGGTGTTTCTCGGTGCGTTCCAACTCTCAGTTTCGATGTATTATAGAAAAGAGATATACAAACTACGATTAGGTACAAAATTACAAAACAGAGTGGGATATCAATGCAAATACAAATATATCTGTTAAGTTATAGTGATTGAAATTTATTATTTTTCTCATGGTGATTGGTATGTATTACATGATTGAGGATATTGTACTTTTTGGTAGCTTGTAGGTAAAATAAGAATTTAATAGTTCAATGCTTATAGTGATAATATGCATGTGTTTATACAACTATTTTTTAGCTTGATGTGGTATTTATTATTTTTTCTATTCTCACACTGGTTATTAGGTGCATAATAAGTATTTTTGGTGTATAGAGGCATATGTGTAGATATATGAGTTGAATAGTGGGTCAACTCTATTTTTATTCCAAAGCTTGACACTAGAATTGGACTAATTGCATTTGCATGCTAGCTGGACCATAGTGTTAAAATTTTGAACCCGTCCCATCAGGTCCAGGGCTATTACTTTCATCAAACTTAAAAAAGATCCCAATAGTCAACCATTTTGATAAGTTTGCTGTGAGTAGATTTTTTTATTACCTTCTTACATGTATTAGATGGAATATTGGGTGAAATATTGTCTCCATTATACAGCTGCTAGAAATAATGAGCATACTGGCTCAAAGTATTGGAATTATTAATAACCCCATTTTCGTCAATATGTTGGTTCAGGGACATTCTTTGCCTGTTAGCTAATACTTTAGAGCAGAAAGTTTTAGTTGGCTAATCATATCGTGTTAACCAGTTAATCTTTGCTTTTTGATGCAGCTCAATGGCATGTGAGTGGGTACTGTTTTTTTCAAACACTCCAAACTATCTCTATACTCTTCAGTCAACACTGGACATGATGGATCTACAAGCAACTGAAGATATGAGGTGTTTTTCTTTTCCCTCGAGTCATCAACATTTTCTTTTAATGCTCAAGTTCCCTTTGTGCCATGTTTTTAGTCTCATTCACACTTCTTTTTTCAGTGGGAATTGAAACAACGGGTTGCCCAAGCAAGGAATTTTTAAATGTTGCTTTCACCGCATCCATGTATCCAATAAGAACTACCCATGCATTATTAAACTTAAATGGCATGTTTCTCTTACCTACTATATTATTGGATGTTAATATTTATAGGGCAGTGATCATTTGTAATGTTCTTCATCTATTTATTATGTAATGAATAAATTGGGTATGGTTCTAGTTGGGTAGAGAGAAACTTACAAAAGGGTACTAAGAATTCATCAACCAGTTGGTAAATTGATCATTGATTAGTGTAATCGATCTATAATGATTCTATATCTTTATGTTATGTTTTGTGACAAACATTAAAATAATCAATGTAATCGATGTATTCATATGTTTGTATCCTTGTTTTAACACCAGTGTATCCAATTATACACAACAAGGTTGTCCACTTTGGCACCATAGTTAGCCATGTCACTGCACGATTTAGGGTTCCTGAGCAGAGAATCAGCCTCGCCATCTTCGGCAGATCCCGCAAGAAATTCATCAATGCGTTCATGAAACTTTGTACCATCGTCGTCCAACAAGTCATCATCATCGCAGTAATTGAACAGTTTGACCTGACGACAGAGGATGTAGCTTGGAGGACTGCTGCGTTTGCTGGAGTAGTGTCAGACTTTTATAGGGCTTCTAATAATTCCTGAAAGGGGTTGCTATTTGATGGTTGGCCAAGTTTACAATAGCTGCAGCTACTTCATTTACTGTGCTTGGAGTATTTGATGGCAAATTGATGGGGAGATAACCAACGTGAAATGGAAGGATTTTTGGTAATGTACTTCCTTAGTTTTATTTTTGTAATTTAAGTGATAAGCAAGATAAACCCTGTAAAACCTAGTAGTATTACAAAGTTATGCATGTGTAAATTTAAATCAACACTTGATCACTATCTATCGAGATTTAAATGACAAAATTTCATAATACAGTTAAACAGCATGGATCAATTTACCAGAAAGTGACACTTTATTCATTGAACACTAAACCTGAAATGCACATGTTAAAGTCAAGATGACTAGACCTGAAATACACAGAGCATAACCGAGGAAATACTAAATAAAGTAATGCACTATTCTTATAAGTGTTTAATAATCATTTGCTATATATACTATTGTAAAATAATCACACTATTCTTATATATAAGTATTTAATGTTGTTTTTCACACATACACTAGGAAAAACAAGCATGCTCTTCTATTATTATAAGCGTTTAATGAGATAGAAGTTATTCACTCGTTATTTTTTCTAGTGAGTTAAAACAAACGAAGATTTACATGATTACGAGAGCAAGTGAATATTATATTATATTGGTAAACTAAGTGCTTTTATAATTTTCAAAAAAAAATTAAATGCATTTGCATGTTTTGAAAAAAAAGCTATTCTTTTTGAAAAAGATAAATGAATAAATGCTTTCTCGAAAAAATTGATATATTTATAAAAAGCTTGTTCTAACGATGCACTCAAGTCATAATGCAAAAGGAAAAATAGATGATTATCTATATATAGCTAACTCAATAAATTAATTAAATTATACACATATTTTCAAAAAGAATGCACCCTAAGTGCACAACCAATAAGTAAGGATGCAAATAACAATATAAACTTTATCTCTGGATCAAGGAACCATCAGCTACAAGTAAACATAAAAAACAGTTGCAAGTAAACATAAAGAACAGAAGAAAAATAAAACATTAAAAGGGCAGAAGGGGCAAAACTATGTGTACAAAGCTGATTGCAATAAACATTAAAATCGTGTGCATCATTAATATATAAAATTATAAACTTGTACAATATTGTAGATGTTTGATATCAGATTTGTAGTCCTACGAATTAACATAATTGTTTATCTATACGTTGTGCTTTCACTTGTGCAGGCATTGGACTTTCGAAGAGAGCAAGGTTGAACTTTTGTGGTGCTAGCTTTCACTTCTGCATGCAACAAAAAATTATGGATAATCAAGCGTTCTGTTAGCACCGGTTTGGTATAACATTTTATTACTACTAGATGTGTAAATTTTTATACGAATGGTTATTGTATGTTGGCCATTTTATAAAAAATCTACCGTATTAGAATGATAATGGATATCTTATTTGATTATATGATTAATATTTTTTTAATTGTTCGAATATGATGATTATGTGAGTGATTGTTGATTGATATAGTAGAAATAAAATAGACCGTCAACAGGAAATAATAGCATGGAAAAATAGTGCAAAATTATCAATAACTTTTAGTAGCGTTCAAAAACGCTACGAAAATACATATAGTGGCGTTGAGTAAACGCAACCGTAAAGTAGGGGTAAAGTAGGGGTAAAGTTGAAAATTCTATTGGTAGCGTCAAAAAACCTTTTGGCGGCGTTTTATACACGTCGTAAAAAAAGAATTTAGTGGCGTTTCATAAACGCTGCAGTAAAACGATTTTTGGTAGCTTTGAAATAAGTGCAACTAAAAATCAGGTATTGTTAGTCGCGGGCTTTATAACAACGTTCATCAAAACGCTGCTAAAACTTTTAGTAGCGTTTTTTGAGCGCCACTAAAAATCAAAATTCTTGTAGTGAGCGCACTCAACCAACTGCAAGTGGTCCTCCCATAACCTCCAAAGTCTAGCACAAAAGCTCAAAGTAAATAAACACGATTCACTCTCTCGGTTTACACATCTATCTGAAGGTGATAAGTTGTATCAAACTCGGTTCTGTCCCTAGTGCATCATGCAAACTTTTCTAGAATCGACTTGTGAAGATTGGATCCTGATCACTCACAATACGACATGCAATGCTGTGAAGCCCAACAATCTCTTTAACATATAACTAAGCCAAACTAGCAGCCGTCCTTATTGCCTTGACTTGTAAGAAGCGAGAGCTCTTGTTTAACCGATCAACGATGACCCAAGTTCCTTCATTACCTTTCCATGATCTAGACAATCCATCAAGGAAATCCATGAAAATCCGCTCCCATATCCATTTCAGATTCTCAAGTGGCTGAAGCAGTCCGGTTGTATTTTGGTGACTTCCTTTAACCTGCTAGTAGTTAGCACATCTACTTACAAATATTGCAACGTCTCTTTTCATTCCTTCCCACCAAAAGCACACTTCATGTCCTTATACATCTTAGTGAACCCTAGATGTATTGCTAGTTTAGAATAATGAGACTCTGTCAGAACTTCCTGTCTAATGCCATCTGCATGCAGAACACACAACCAACCATTTATCCTTAGAACGCCATGGTCATCTACCATGAATCCTAGCCACCTCTCCGATTAAACATTTTCACTAATATTCCAGCTATCTGAGAAAGACAAACATCCCTTTGATGATTACTGTCAATGCTTCGGATAAGAGTCGGACGAACTTCCATATTAGCCAAAAATGTATAATTCTTGCTCAACGCATCTGCTACAACGTCAGCTTTCCCCAATGTATACAAAATCTCAAGATCATAAGCCGTTAGAAACTCTAGCCAACACTGTTTCCTTTAGTTCAAGTCCTTTTGAGTAAATGGATACTTTAAAGACATGTGATCCATGTATAATTGAACTTTTCACCCAAAAGATAATGCTTCACATCTTTAATTCGAAGACATCTGCCAAGAGCTCCAAATCGTGCATAGCATAATTTTTCTGATGTGGTTACAACCGTCTAATTGCATATGCAATAACTTTTCCATGTTGCATCAAACTACTCCCAATCCAGTTCCGCAAGCATTCGTGTATACAGTTAACCCTTCGCTCCTATTTGGAATAGTTAAAACAGGAGCACTAGTCAATTTTTCCTTTAATTCTGTGAATAGTTGATCGCACTTAGATGTCCATACAAACTTAGCATCTTTCTTCATTAACTTCGTCAGATGAGAAGCAATCTTTGAGAAATCTTTTATGAACCTTCTATAAAACCTTCCAATGCCAAGAAGCTTCTAAACTTCATTGCATTTTCAGGCTTCTTCCAGTCTTTAGCTGGGTCCATTGATATGCCTTTTTTCGAAATTATGTGCCATATAAACCTAACTTTGAATTTCCAAAAATGACATTTAGAAAACTTCACTTTCAATAGATGACTTCTTAAAGAATTTAGAATGACTCAGAGATCATACTTGTGCTCATCCTCCATCTTAGAATAAATAAGAATATCATCAATGAAGATGAGAATAAATTTATTAAGTCCATGAAATAAGCGAGTGCATTGGTAAGTCCGAACGAAATGACTAACCACTCATAAAAACTATAATAGGTACGAAAAGCTGTTAAGGGCACACTCTCCTCTACTACCCTTAATTGGTGAAAACCATTAGAGAGATCCAGTTGAAAAAATACCAGAGCACCGTGGAGCTGGTCAAACATATCGCCGATCCTATGTAAATGATACTTATTCTTGATAGTCCTTTTTTAACTCTCGATGATTTACACATAACCTAAGGGAACCGTCTGCCTTCGTAACGAAACTACTGGCGATCCCCAAGTCAATATGCTATAGCGGATCAAATCCTTCTGTAGTAAGTCAAACGTATGATTCTCTAATTCCCTTCTCTCTTTCGAGGCCAACCTTCGGGGAGGTTGTACAATCGATCTGGTTCTTAGAATCAAATCAATACGAAACTCCATTTCACGGTGAGGAGGTAAACCCTGCACTTCATCAAAAAATATCCTTGAAATCTTGGACAATTGATATATCTATCATCCACTTTTAGCCACTTCATGCAAATAGAGGAAACCACTATTAACTCGTTTGTCCCCCCACAATTTACATCCACACCACCATCTCCAGCATCACTAATTCTAAAAATCCTTTGATCACAATCTACGATTGTTTAATCTTAGATAACTAATCCATATTCAACAACTCCCCATAACCCATGAACCCGAGAACAAACAAGTCAAAAAGGAAAGAAATGATTTTGACATGAAATAGGCATACTCATACATATAGTGTCAAGGTCTGTCGGAACCCCAACTGGGTTCGACACATAGAGAATTATTTAAAAGGATTGGTTTAAGGTTAAGCTTATCGACAAGATCAACTGCAATAAAATTATAAGATGCACCGGTATCAGTTAACGCTCTAATAGGAATATCATAAATAGATAATGTACCTTGCAACGCCTGCTTTCCCTTTTGATCCGTAGAAGTAGATGGTATTTCCTCGATAACAAAAGCTTGTCCATACGATCCCTTTTTTGGGAAGTGACACTCATTCTTCTTGTGTCCCAGCTGGCCGCAATTGAAACTAGAGACACTTGGAAACTAATTTACAAAGTGGCCCATCTTATTGCATTTGAAACAAAGAATGTTGGCCTTATTAGGTTGCTTCTTCTGAGTTGGAGCCCCATCCCCAGCTTTCTTTCTTGCTTCTTCCCTTTAACTTATGCTTGAAATTCAGCTTGTTTGCAACTGGGATAACTGATAAAAGTTAGATATTAATAGTTAGCACTATGCCTTTTCTAATACCTTGCTAAATATCCAAAGCTTCGAACCTCAAGCTATACTAATAGGATTGGTAAAGGTACCATTACATGATTAGTTATATCATGATGAAATTCTAGCCTTAGTCTTTCCACGAACATCTCGTTTTTTTGAATAGCATGTCTATAAATTCTGGTCCAAAGTGGGACAATGCATTGAATCTATGCTCATACTGCGCCACTATCATATCACCTTGCTTCAAATCCATGAAACTACCGAACAATCAAGACCTCCCCGCCTTCGGAATAAACTGAGCTTCGAAGACTTCCTTAAATTGAGCCCAAGAAAAGCCTTCTTCTAGGGGTATTAACTGTCTTCGAATCCCACCAATACATTGCTGACTTTTGGAGCTGTCGCGATGCCAACAATAGCTTACTTGCATCCTCCAACTAAAGATACCCAAATATCCTTTCACAAGAATGGATCCATGTCTGAACTCCTAGAATATCTTCAGTTCTAAAGAATTATTTACCACCTAAAGTAGTATAATTTTCACACAGAGTAGCAAAGTTATGAGGTAGTTGAACTTGTACTACTGCTTCTTCTACTAGCTTTACAACCGGCTCATTTCTAGTAGCTCTGCCATTTGCAGCAATGCTGGTTCCAAATCCTCTTGTTCTTCTTCTTCTTATTCTCATTTTCAATTACCTGAACAATGACAAGTATTATTAGAATACAAAAAAGGACCAAAATGATTTAAGGGAAATAACATCAAAGGATCTGAAACGAGAATTTAGGATGGGTGATAAAAATGCTCTCTCAAGATTAACTCATTTTAGCGCTCTTCTCACTCTATCTCTAATGAGTTGTACCCAACCAGGCCAAGGTGTTCGCTCAACCAAAGCTCTGATACCAACTATGACGACCCACCATTTTGACCTCTGGGACGACACTTGATACATCTACAATATTTATGCGTCGTTGCCCAAGCATTTGAAAAATGGATTTTCGTGGGTGAAAATAAAAGAACAGAACATAAAATCTCACAACACAACTAATAAATAGAACATAACAGTAAAATAGTACAAAAGGCTACTCCCTAATATGGAGTTATCAGAGATACACAAAAGTACTACCATCGGCTTAGGCAGTTATAACAATCAATACACATACTGAAACAAAATAAACTTATATGATTTAAACAAACATCAGAAATCATCAACTAGATATGTAAAGGCCTCCTACTTAGAGTCGTCTTTAAACCCATTAAAGACCTACTACTCTCGTACTACCCAAATAAAAATGAGTACTCGAGAGTATAGGGAAACAAACAACTAGGGTCAGACAATGTGTCTGGTATTAGAAAAACTCTAAAACAATAGTTGTAATTTAACAACAACATGCGAGACCACACTGCCAAACGTGGAACGAGTTTCCTCTCATAAGAACAACATCCAAACATAAAGAAATATAAACTATTAAACATCATGAAGAGTGTTAGACTCTTCCCGATGCAATTAAGGAAACTAATTTCGAAGTTTCGAATCAACAAGAAAAAAAGGAATTTTCCAAAAATGACTAGAAGGATGCACCCCCTTATCAAAAGTATACCTCTAGAAGTATACTTGAGAACTCCGATGGCTCTCAAAAACTTCCAAGCTGAACCCTACCAACTGGTATAGAGGATCCAACTATTTCACATCTCAATGCGCAAAACCGAATCCGATCTAAAGTTGATGTGAAAGTACCTTAATGGGAGCAACCCATATAACTTGGCCCCTCGCTCTTTAGATTTAGTCATTTTCGACGAAGGATAATAAAACTCAAATGAGCAATACATTATCTTAGAATGATGAAATACAAAGAAAGATGATGTAATCGATAGTCGACTATCCCACTATTAAAGATAACAAAATGATCATATATGGAAATTAAATCTTGTATGCCCATCACCACTTGTTGATTTCAAACTTGTACCATCTCTTAGGCAATAATAATGTCGGGCAAGTTAAGATAGTGTTATCCCAAAATCATGTCTCGGCACACATTCCTAACTTTCGGGATAGAGACGAGTCTCCCTCTTCGACATTCGGTATAACGTAGACAACTAAATGCTTTCCATGTAAGTGATATCGCTTTACCGAAATTGATTTATTTCCATAAACGAATCAAACTTTTACTTTTAAATCCGACTTCGTGCTTAGGCTTCCCATTACAAGTTTAAAGTTTAAACAAACTTGTTAAAGTGGTTCATTAACTTTAAAACATCATTATAAAAAGGTTCTAATAACTTAAAACAACATTATTAAATCGTTTGGTTTAGCTTTGATAATCATTAATAAGAATGATTAATTATCTTTACACTTCTTTAATTAATTTAATTAATTAACTTTAAGTACCCTTAATTAAAAGGGTTAATAACTTTTAAAAAGTCATCAATTAATTTATTAATTAATTTTAAACATTAATAATTAAACTAATTAATATCATTAATTAAAAATGATTAATTAATTTAAGACATCATTAAAGAAACAGATTAATTAAATTTAAAAACTAATTAATTAACTTTAAAAGCTATTAATTAAAAAAGGTTAATTAATTTTAAACATCATTAATTAAAATGATTACTTAGCTTTAATCCACTATTAGTAAATGATTAATCAACCTTAATCAACATTAGGTAAAATGATTAATTAAGTTTAGTATCATTAATAAAGTAATTAATTAATTCTAAAACACATCATTATTAAGTTAATTAATTAACCTTAATCCTCATTAATTGAAATGATTAATTAAATTTAAAAATCCTTATTAAAATACTTAATTAATTTTAAATCCATCATTATGCAAACTAACTTTGTAACACAAAATCCAGCTCAAGAATTAACTAAAAGGTTTCGGAAAGATCCAAAAATGCCAATATAACAACACTCGTTATACATACACTTCTATAACTACGTTCATGTCATTTGATTCACATCCAAGCATCACATCACATAACATAAGCATGGCATATACAAAAAGTAAATAATATTAATAAATATATCATGGCTTCCCTTCCATCCCTCTGCCATATCGATTCTTCCCCTTACCTTTCTTGACTGCACGCCGTCCTGTCCCCTATGTCTGCTGCTCAGCCGTCCTCGTTCTCTCTTCCTCCTCCTTGTCCTTCTTCTTGCCATCCTTCCCCCTTTCTTGAGTTCCTCCCACCCTTTGAGCTCTGTCCCGTTGCTTGCTCTTCCTCCTCCTTCTTCCTTCATTCTTGCATCTTGCCCCTCTTCATCCACTTCTCCATCTACTAATGACCCACTTCTTCCCCCTAGTCTTCCCTTTTCAGGTCCAAACCCCACAATGCCGACAGCTACTCTCATGTTCTTGTTGTTTTGAAGTTCATTGGTAAGGCTTTAGCTCCCCCTACTAAGGTCGTTGAAGCTGGAAAGCAAGTTTGGAATGACTACATTGTCGGTTTCTTCCTTGATTGACCATTATCATTAACAGCGGTGGTGGAGCATCTTAAGAAAATTTGGAAATTAAAGGGATCTGTAAAGGTGAAATTTGATGGCACCACCTTTATGTTTCAGTTATCATGCGATGAAGACAAAGCTAGAATTTAAGAGGAGATCTGATAATCATGAGAAATAAAATCTTTAACATACGTGATTGGTCATGTATAGGAAAGGGTGATGACGAGATAGGCAGTTGTGAGAAAAGCTGGTAGGGGTATAGGAAAGGTAGTTGTTTCTGACAGTGGAAATTGTAGCAAAATAGATAAAACGATGAAAATCAATAAGGATATTAATGATCATGTCGCCGAAGATAATGAAATAAACGGAGATGGTAATTCTAAGGAGATGTTAAATCTGAATGATGGTAAGCATCATGAAAAAGTGGGTAATGTTAATTTGAAAGCAAGTTGTGATATATTGAAAAGTAATAGCTTGATGTGTTAGTTGTTGATTAAGTGGTTGAAATTATGATCAAATTTGCAGTAGTATGCGTTCTAGAAACCAAAATGAAAGCTTGACTATGGTTACCCCTGCGTCTAATACAACGTTACACCCTTCCACTGACCAAAATGCTCAAAACAATGTTTAAATCTCTAGTCTGAACCTCAACCAACATAAACAGATGTTGTGCATGCACACTCCAAAAAAATTTCATCCCTTCCCTCCAAATGCCCTAACCGATTATCATTACCTCCTCGAACTAATCTTATTCCTGTGTTTGATAGATTGTTACAACTTTCCACTAAACAAAATGCTCAAATCAATGTGAATGATACTGTTGTGTTTCACAATCAGCATGAACAGGAGTTGTGCATGCCTGTTCATGCACACTCCAAATCTGCTACTTCCCTTCCTTCCAATTGCCCTGATCAATTGATATTACCTCCTCAAATTAATTCTCTTCCCCATGACCAACCCGATTTTCTTCCTCCTCCACATGAATACATTGTTCTTAATGTCATGTCCCATTCCTCGAATCCATATGATCTCATCCCTCCCCTTCCTAGTTATCCCAACCATGCCAATGATCATACAAATTGCATTCTCTCTACCATTGATACTGTTGTGTTTCACAATCAGCATGAACAGGAGTTGTGCATGCCTGTTCATGCACACTCCAAATCTGCTACTTCCCTTCCTTCCAATTGCCCTGATCAATTGATATTACCTCCTCAAATTAATTCTCTTCCCCATGACCAACTCGATTTTCTTCCTCCTCCACATGAATACATTGTTCTTAATGTCATGTCCCATTCCTCGAATCCATATGATCTCATCCCTCCCCCTCCTAGTTATCCCAACCATGCCAATGATCATACAAATTGCATTCTCTCTACCATTGCCAACAACCGAACCATTATCCATAGCACTAAAGCCAAATCTTTCAAACATAGCGTTACTGCAAAATCAAATCCCCCCAAGAATGCCAGAAATAAAATCCAGAAGGAAAAGTCAACCAAGGATATGAATACTCCTAATATTCTTCCTACAACTAGCATCCTGCCTGAAAATGGTATTTCCAATTCACCAGCTACCAGAAGCAAACAAGGCATATTACAACTTTTCACTGGTTTACCCTAATGAATCACCAAATTGGAATATGGAGCATTAGGGATGCCCATCAAGACATTAAATTATAACAAGTTCAGAATCTCATCTTATCTCATAACCTTCAACTTGTAGCCATCCTTGAATCTAAATTAAATCTCAATCTTACCTTGAGAGCTACTAATTTATCAATCCTAGCCGGATTCTACAGCACAACTTGTCTGACTCCCTCTATGGCAGGATCTTCATCCTCTCCGATCCTTCCGCCTTTTCTCTTACTCCTATTTTCCAAGAGACAGTTCAGTTAGATATTTAGTTTGTTTGAAATAGTCTGTGTTTTGTCATTAATTTTTTAATAAAAGTCCTAGTCTCCTGAAGGATCTATTCTTTAGGAAGCATAAAATTTGTTTTATCATCACGTCATTCTACTATGTTGTAAGGCTATATAAAGCTCATGTTTCTTAATGAATAAATATCCTTTTCAGCAATTCACTTTGTTATCACGGTTTTTGAAAATTGACATTTGGTATCAAAGCTGTGCAAGGGGTCAAATTTGGCGTGTGAAATTGAGAGTGTAGTTAAACTGTGAAAGAGCAGATTGTCAACCTCAGAAAAATTTGTGCAACCATCCATTCCGAAGTTTGACGGCCATTATGATTATTGGTCAATGACGATGGAAAATTTTCTGAGAAGCAAGGAGATGTGGAGCCTGGTGGACGAAGGAATCCCTGCAGTGGCAATTGGAACAACTTCAGCGAGTGAAGCGCAGAGGAAGACAGTGGAAGAGGCCAAGCTCAAGGACCTGAAGGTAAAGAATTTTCTGTTCCAGGCAATTGATAGAGAAATCCTAGAAACAATTCTTGACAAGAGGACGTCAAAGGTAATTTGGGACCCAATGAAACAGAAGTATCAAGGATCCATGACGGTGAAAAGGACACAACTTCAGGCACTAAGAAGGGAATTTGAGTTGCTTGTCATGAAAGAAGGAGAGAAGGTAGACAAGTTCTTAGGACGAACCTTGACTATGGTGAACAAGATGAAGTCAAATGGTGAGACTATGGAACAAAGCACAGTAGTTAGTAAAATACTTAGATCATTGACCTCCAAATTTAATTATGTCGTTTGCTCAATAGAGGAGTCAAATGATTTAAGTACTTTAATCATTGATGAATTGCATGGGAGTCTGCTTGTCCATGAACAAAGGATGCAGGGATACCAAGAGGAGGAACATGTGTTAAAAGTGGCTCATGATGGTAGATCAGGCAAAAGGAGGGGTCGAAGCATGGTTAGAGGTGGACGTGGCAGAGGTAGAGGGATCATTGAATGTTTCAAATGCCACAAGTTGGGATACTTTCAATACGAGTGTCATGACTAGGAAAAGAATGCAAATTATGCTGAATTGGGAGAAGGAGAAGAGCTCTTGCTGATGTCTTATGCAGAGCTTCATCAAGCAAAGAGAGAAGAAATATGGTTTCTTGATTCGGGCTGCAGTAATCACATGACGGAGAATAAAGAATGGTTTTCGGATTTGGAAACAGATTTTAGACAGACAGTGAAGCTTGGCAATGATATGAGAATGGAAGTGGTTGCAAAAGGAAATATAAGGATGCATGTGAATGACATAACCTAGGAAATATCCGATGTTTACTATATTCCTGAGCTTAAAAACAATTTATTAAGCATCGGACAACTTCAAGAAAAGGGGTTGGCCATTTTAATTCGGGGTGGAACTTGTAAAGTGTTTCATCCTACAAAAGGAATGAAACTAATATGAGTGGGAATAGAATGTTTTATATATTAGCATCTATGCCACATAAAAATTCTGTTTGTTTACAAACTGAAGATGTGTCAGAGAAAGAAGCTCATATGTGGCATTGTCGATTTGGGCACTTGAACCACTAGGGACTGAGAATGTTGTCTTACAAAAGGATGGTGGTTGGTTTACCTTCTTTGAAATCTCCTAAGGAAATATGCACTACTTGCTTGACTGGAAAACGACACAGAGAATCCATATCAAGGAAGAGTCTATGGAGGGCAACAAAACAACTTCAGCTAGTACATTCAGATATATGTAGTCCTATCAAACCAGCCTCGCACAGTGGCAAGAGGTACATTCTAAGTTTTATCGATGATTTTACCGTAAAACTTGGATTTATTTCTTACATGAAAAGTCAGAAGCTTTGTTACATTTAAAAATTATAAAGCTAGTGTTGAGAAAGAGACAGGTTCATTCATAACCTGCTTGAGGACAGATAGAGGTGGCGAATTCACCTCGAAAGAGTTTGAAGAATTTTGTAAATCACATGGTATTAGCAGGCAATTGACAGCAGCTTATACACCTCAGCAGAATGGAGTTGCCGAAAGAAAGAATAGGACGAGTATGAATGTTGTTCGATCCATGTTAAATGAAAAACAAGTTCCCAAAGTTTTCTGGTCTGAAGCTGCAAGATGGTGTGTGCATATTCAGAATCGGAGTCCAATAACAGCTGTTGAAAACAAGACCCCAAAAGAAGCATGGAGCGGTGAGAAACCAGTGGTGGAATATTTTCGAATTTTTGGTTGTGTGGCACATGTTCATATACCAGATCAAAAGAGAAGCAAATTAGATGATAAAAGCAAAAGATATGTTTTTCTAGGAGTCGGTAATGAGTCCAAGGCGTGGAGATTATATGGTCCAGTCTCAAATAAAATCGTTGTCAACAAGGATGTTGTATTTGAAAAAGAAAAAAATTAGGATTGGGAAAAATCTGATGAAGAAAGAAGGCAAGATATATTAGAACGGGGAGACGAAGACAAATGTAATGGAATGAATGACCATAGTGAAGAAGAAACCGATGGAACAAATAATTCGATCAAAAATTCTAAAAATTTCAACAGTCCTAGCAGTTCAAACAGCTTGAGTAGCAACTCCAGCAAATTGAGTAGCCCAACAAATTCATCTCCAAATGAGCCAAACTCTCATAATGGCGAATTAACTGAAGGGAAGGGTGTGCGAGAAAGAAGAGCACCGAGTTGGATGGTAGATTATGAAATGAGGGTAGGATTTTCTGAAGAAGAAAGCTTAAATGCAATGATGATGGTGACTGAGAATGACCCGACATCGTTTGAAGAAGCAGTCAAAAACAAAAATTGGCGGGAAGCAATGTCATCAGAAATTGAAGCCATTGAGAGAAATCAAACCTGGGAGCTTACTATGTTGCCTAAAGGAATCAAACCTATTAGAGTCAAGTCGGTGTTCAAAACTAAGCTTAATGACGATGGAGCTGTGGAGAAATTCAAAGCGAGGCAGGTAGCAAAAGGGTATGCGCAACGCCATGGAGTAGATTATACTGAGATGTTTGCTCCGGTGGCGAGACTCGACACTATCCGTGTAATCCTTTCAATAGCTGCACAATTTAGTTGGAAAGTTTTTCAACTCGATGTGAAGAGCGCTTTTCTTCATGGAGAGCTCAAGGAGGAAGTATTTGTGCAGCAACCTGAGGAGTTTATAAAGAAAGGAGAAGAAGAGAAAGTTTATAAACTGAAAAAGGCATTATATGGCCTTAAACAGGAGCCACGAGCTTGGTACAGTAGAATCAAAGCTTATTTTGTACATGAAAATTTTGAAAGATGTCCCAGCGAGCACACACTATTCACAAAGTCAAAAGGAGGCAAGCTATTAATTGTCAGTCTTTATGTTGATGATTTAATTTTTACTGGGAGTGATAAAAGCATGTGTGATGAGTTTAAAAATTCAATGATTTTGGAGTTTGATATGTCTGACTTGGGAAGAATGAAGCATTTCCTTGGAATAGAAGTGAAACAATGTGCACACGGAATTTTTATTTGTCAGAGAAGATATGCAAGAGAAATATTAGCAAGATTTGGTATGGAGAATAGTAATGCTGTGAAAAGTCCAATAGTACCGGGTACAAAGTTGCGCAAAGATGATGATGACGTTAGAGTTGATGAATCTCTATTCAAGTAGGTGGTAGGAAGCCTCATGTATTTGACTGTTACTAGGCCTGACTTGATGTACAGTGTTAGTTTGATAAGCAGGTTCATGGCTAGTCCTACTATGTCACATGGGCTTGCAGCAAAAGGAATTTTAAGATATTTAAAAGGTACAATTAATCTGGGAATTTTCTACAAGAAAGGAGGAAGCAGCTTGAAACTCCTGGTTTTACCGATAGTGATTATGCCAGTGACTTAGATGATCGAAGAAGTACTTCTGGGTTTGTGTTTATGTTAGGGTCTGGAGTCATTTCTTGGGCCTCAAAGAAACAGCTGGTGGTCGCTCTTTCTACCATGGAAGCAGAGTACATTGCAGCAGCTTTGTGTGCATGTCAATGTGTTTGGCTTAGAAGGGTGTTGAAAAAACTTGGTGTTGATGAGAAGACATGGATTGTGATCATGTGTGATAATAGCTCTACCATACAGCTGTCCAAAAATCCTGTGTTCCATGGAAAAAGTAATCATATTGATGTGAAGTCCATTTTCTTAGAGACTTGGTAACCGATGGGGTCATTAAGCTGAGCTACCGCTCCTCTGATAATCAAATTGCAGACATTATGACAAAACCATTGAAGTTGGAGCAGTTTGAGAAGCTTCGTGGCATGCTTGGGGTATCAGAAATTACTGAAATAAGCTAAATTCAGATGAATTAGCTTAAGGAAGGGATTGTTAGATATTTAGTTTGTTTGAAATAGTCTGTGTGTTGTCATCAGTTTTTTAATAAAAGTCCAGTCTCCTGAAGGATCTATTCTTTAGGAAGGATAAAATTTGTTTTATCATCATGTCATTCTACTGTGTTGTAAGGCTATATATAGCTCATGTTTCAATAAATATCCTTTTCAGCAATTCACTTTGTTACCACAGTTTCTGAAAATTGACAAGTTCATCCATAACCATCTTCTCCACACGCCAAGCTCTACTTCTTTTTATCTAACTGTCATTTTTGTTGATAACCTCCTACCCTTAATTACCTCCATCACTTTGCCCACGAATCCCATCCCTGGATTGTTATAGGAGACTTTAACTGTTTGGTTTCCTCTGATGACAGGATTGGTGGTAATCCGATGTCTACGAAAGAAATTTTACCTTTTAATGAAGCCATTAACCATTCTAATCTCCTGCCTATCTCCTTAAGTGGTGCCAGATACTCTTGGAATAACAAAAATAGATCTGGTAGAAGGATATACAGCAAGATTGACCATTCCTTTTATAACCTGACTACCTTCTCCATATGGCCATCCATTCCTGCTACCTTTCTCCCCCCTTATTACCTGACCACCCACCTCAGTTAATATCCTTAAATCATGAAAAGGAAATCCACTTTTAAATTTTTTGATGCCTAGATCCTTGATTCAGATTTTTTAAATGTTGTCAAACATGCTTGGGAAACTAATCACTATGGTTCTCTTATGTATAGTTTGCAGCAAAAGTTGAGGACCGTCGAAAAGAATCTTGGTAGCCGGGCAGCTCTAAAGTTTGGAAGGGGTGACCTTTTGTCCACTGTCCTTGAATCCAAGTTTGCTCAAGCTCAAATCAACACTATGAACAACCCAAATGATTCTCAACTGGCTAATGAAGAGAATGTGATCCTTCAGCAATACTAAAAGTTTCTAACCTTGGAGGAAGATATGAAGAAGCAAAAGCTGAGATAGAAGTGAAGTACCCGTGGTGATAGAAATACTAAATTCTTCCATGATAGTCTGAAAATCAAGCAGGCTAGAAGTCATATTCATAGCATTTGTGATATTCATGGTAATCTTATCTCTTCTCCTCATCTTATTGATAAGGCCTTCCTTGATTTGTTCTCTGGTATTCTTGGTAATAATGATAATTTTGAGCCTAATTTAAGTATTATTGGTGATCTCTAACTGCTATGCCTGACCCATGATCAATGTGCCTTGTTATCTGCTTCAATCACTGACATTGAAATTAAAGATTGTATCTTTAGCATGAACAAAACTCCTATGGTGGCCCTGATGGGTATATTGGGAGTTGAATGATTCAAAGTTTGCTGCTGAAGTAAAGGAAGTTAGTGGTTGATTTAGTCTTCTATTTTTATTTTTTCTTGTCGTTGTTGCAGATTTTTTCCTGTTTTGTAGCTAAGTTAGTTGTTCTCTGTGATGCCTATAAAATGGCTCTTATACTTTCAATAAATTTTTTATCCTTTGCACCACCAAATACTTTCTTGCTCTATCAATTTCTAACATTTATGGTATCAGAGCCAGGTTGCAACCTAGGCTTCGCTTGTTAATACTTCTTTTTGCAGCAAGAAATTTGAAAGAAACCCATGGCCTCAGGAAGCTTTACCGTTAATGCTTCCCAACCTCAAATTCCGGTTTTCAAAGGTGACTCCTACGAATTTTGGAGTATCAAAATGAAAACGTTGTTTAAATCTCAAGATCTGTGGGATTTGGTTGATAAGGGCATTACCGAAGGATCAGAAGAAGCAGCAAACAAGGAGACTTTAAAGAAAGATGCCAAGGCCTTGTTCTTCATTCAACAAGCTGTTGATGACACAATATTCGCAAGAATTGCAGTAGCCGACTCAGCCAAAGCAGCTTGGAACACTCTCAAGACCGAGTATCAAGGTTCAACTAAGGTAATCCTTGTCAAACTTCAGTCCTTGAGAAGAGATTTTGAAACAGCAGTTATGAAAAACAATGAATCTGTTCAAGATTATTTAGCAAAAGTTTCATCCATTGTTGGTCAAAGGAGAACTTATGGTGATAAAATAACTGATGAAACCGTTGTTGCTAAAATTTTAAGGAGTTTGTCTCCCAAGTTTGATCATGTGGTTGCGGCGATAGAGGAGTCTAGAGATCTCTCTACTTTAACCATTGATGAAATCATGGGGTCAATACAAGCCCATGAAGCAAGAATCAACAGAAATCCATCCAGAGAAGAGGAACATGCATTTCAAACTCAGGGGGAGTCATTTAAGTCCTCAGGAAACCGTGGCAGAGGAAGAGGTGGATTTAGAGGAAGAGGACGTGGAAGAATGAGTTCTGTCCAATGCACGTATTGCAAGAAATTTGGGCATAAGGAAGAAGACTGCTGGAGTAAAGAGAAGCAGGCTCAATATGCAGAAGGAGAAGAAGACTACTTGTTCATGACATATGAAAATCATCAATCTTCCTCAAGAGATGTCTGGTACATTGATAGTGCTTGTTCTAATCATCTCACAGGAAATAAAGAGAAGTTTAAGAACCTGGATGAAACACAGAAGTCACTGGTTCGATTGGGAGATGACAAGCAAATTCAAGTTGAAGGAAAAGGGACTGTAGCTGTCAATCTTCACGGAAAGGAAAGGCTTATTCGAAACGTGCGCTATGCACCAGGTTTTGTTCATAATCTACTAAGTGTAGGCCAACTTATGGATTCTGGTTTGATTGTTATTTTTGAAGAAAATGCATGCACTATTAAAAGAAAAACTGGTGAAGTATTGTTCCAGGCTACTATGACAGAAAACAGAATGTTTCCTATAGATTTCTCTTGTGCAGAATTCTATGGAATGATGAGCAGCAACTGTGTGGACACAGATATATGGCATCAACGTTATGGGCATCTGTATGTAAAAGGCTTGCAACTACTTGTAAATAAAGAGATGGTAAAAGGCTTACCAAACATCAAAGATCTTACTCGTGTGTGTGAAGGTTGTGCTTTTGGTAAGCAAACACGAAGAACGTTTCCTGTGGGGTAAGCAAAAAGAGCTCAAGAAAGACTTGAACTGGTACATGCCGACATATGTGGTCCGATGAAGACCGAGTCTCACGGAGGAAGCAGGTATTTTTTACTTTTCATAGATGACTATTCAAGAATGAGTTGGGTTTACTTTCTCACCTACAAGTCAGAAGCTTTCGAATGGTTCAAGAAATTCAAGGCTTTGACAGAGAAACAATGTAATGGAAAGCTGAAAACTCTGAGGACAGATAGAGGTGGTGAATTTCTTTCCAAAGAATTCATCACCTTATGTGATGAAGAAGGAATCAAGAGAGAATTGACAGCACCCTATACCCCTGAACAGAACGGTATAGCCGAGCGGATGAACCGAACCATAGTTGAAATGGCCAGATCAATGCTTAAGTTCAGGAAAATGAAAGACGAATTTTGGGCAGAAGCAGTGGCAACTGCAGTGTACTTGATCAATATATCTCCCACAAAAGCAGTGTGGAATGTCACACCATATGAAGCCTGGTATGAATCCAAACCTTCTGTCGATCATTTGCGTATATTCGGATGCGTATGTTATGCCTTGATACCATCCGGTAGCCAGATCAATGCTTAAGTGCAGGAAAATGAAAGACGAATTTTAGGCAGAAGCAGTGGCAACTGCAGTGTACTTGATCAATATATCTCCCACAAAAGCAGTGTGGAATGTCACACCATATGAAGCCTGGTATGAATCCAAACCTTCTGTCGATCATTTGCGTATATTCGGATGCATATGTTATGCCTTGATACCATCCGGTAGACACAAGTTAGATCAAAAAGCAAAGAAATACGTATTTATAGGGTACTGTACAAATTCCAAGGCATATAGACTTTTTGATCCAGATAAAAAGTCTATTGTTGTTAGTAGAGATGTGAAGTTTAATGAACAGGAAGGATGGGATACAAGTTCAAGTCAAGTTAGCCCAAGTATAGATGTAATGCAAGATGAAGTTCAAGAAGAAAGCATGCAAGAAGAGGTACCAGACAACTCCCAAGGCAATGGTCTAGACAGCCCTCAAGACACAACACCAAGTAATAGTTCAAAGTCATCGCCAAACGACTCAAGCGAAGAGGAAGTTAAGCTAAGAAGAAGTGAGCGTGGTAGAATACCAAAACGCTCATTTAATATTGAAGGAAAAAATTGTGACTTTGCATTGCTTGTTGGACATCCAGTAACACCAAGAGAAGCAATGGAAGCCGAAGTATGGAAGAAAGCCATGAATGAAGAAATTCAAGCAATTGAGAAGAATGGAACTTGGAAGCTTGTCGATCTACCTGCAGGAAAGAAGGCAATCAGTCTTAAATGGATTTTTAAGACCAAGTATCACGCGGATGGAACAATTCAAAAGCACAAAGAAAGGTTAGTAGCACGAGGATATGCACAAGAATACGGAGTAGATTTTGAAGAGACCTTTGCTCCAGTGGCGAGATTCGAGACTGTGAGAATCATTCTTGCACTTGCAGCTCAAATGGAATGGACGATTCATCAGTTCGATGTAAAATCCGCCTTTCTAAATGGAGAGCTCAAGGAAGAAGTATTTGTGCAACAACCAGAATGTTATGAAGTTCCAGGGAAAGAAAACAAAGTGTACAAACTCGAGAAGGCGTTGTACGGGTTGAAACAAGCCCCTCGAGCTTGGTACAACAAAATAGACGAGTTCTTTCATGAACATGGATTCAAGAGAAGTCTCAACGAACCAACCTTATATGTGAAGAAGCAAGGAGATAAAGACATCATCCTAGTAAGTCTTTATGTGGATGATATGATTTATGTTGGTTCATCTGCACAGCTTATTTCAGAATTCAAAAATGCTATGGAGAATAAATTCGAGATGACGGATCTGGGAGAATTGAGTTACTTCCTAGGTCTTGAGATCAGGCAAACCAAGAATGGCATATTTCTCTCCCAACAGAAATATGCTATGGATATCTTGAAACAATTTGGGATGGCAGGTTGCAAAACTATTGCAACACCAATGAATGTGAATGAGAAACTTGTTACTGAAGATGGAATGGAAATGGCAGATGCAAGAAAGTTCAGAAGCCTAGTCGGACGTCTCATCTATCTCACACATTCAAGACCCGATCTAGCCTATGCTGTCAGCTTGATTTCAAGGTTCATGCACTGTCCAAGCGTTCATCACCTTGGAGCAGCAAAAAGGATCCTTCGATATGTTGCTGGAACAATCTCTCATGGAATATGGTATTCAAAACAAGAGAAGTTCGAACTAATGGGTTACTCTGATAGTGATTGGGCAGGCTCTCATGAAGACAGAAAGAGTACTACAGGAAACCTCTTCAATTTTGGATCTGGAGCAGTGACTTGGGTGTCAAAGAAGCAGACCACGGTTGCCTTATCTTCTACAGAAGCCGAGTATGTTGCTGTAACAACAGCTGCTTGTCAAGCAGTGTGGTTAAGAAGGCTGTTAGGAGACTTGGATCAAGAACAAAAGAAGGCAACTATGATCTTGTGTGACAACATATCAGCAGCAGCCATGACCAAGAATCCTGTGCTCCATGGAAGAACAAAACATATCGAAATCAAACATCATTTCATCAGAGATTTGGTGGCCAATGAAGAAATTAAGCTAGAATTCTGCAGAACTGAGCAACAGGTGGCTGATGTGTTCACTAAATCACTTTCAAAAGGAAAATTTGAAGAACTTCGTGATCAGTTAGGAGTTACCAGCTTTGAATCAAGGGGGAGTATTGGGAGTTGAATGATTCAAAGTTTGCTGCTGAAGTAAAGGAAGTTAGTGGTTGATTTAGTCTTCTATTTTTATTTTTTCTTGTCGTTGTTGTAGATTTTTTCCTGTTTTGTAGCTAAGTTAGTTGTTCTCTGTGATGCCTATAAAATGGCTCTTATACTTTCAATAAATTTTTTATCCTTTGCACCACCAAATACTTTCTTGCTCTATCAATTTCTAACAGGGTACAATGTCCATTTTTTCACTTCTTGTTGGGAGATTATCGGTCCTATTGTTTGTAACGCAACTAAAAAAAATTTCTCCAAAAATAGAATGCTTTCTGGCATTAATCTAACCAATATTGTGCTTATTCCAAAATCCAATCACCTAATACATGTTTCTGACTTTAGACCTATATCTTGCTGCAATATATTCCCTAAAAATATATTGCAAAAATCATAGCTTCAGGACTCAAGTCTTTCTTACCTTCCCTAATATCTCAAAACCAAGCTGCCTTCCTCCCTGAGCGAAGTATTCTTGATAATGAGTTGTTGACCCATGAACTACTAAAAGATTATAATAGGAAGTATATTTCCCCACGTGCTATGTTAAACTTGACATCAAGAAGGCACATGAAACTCTGCAATGGACTTCAATCACCAGAGTCCTTGCCAGAATGGGTTTCCCTCACCATTTTGCCGCTTGGATCTATTCCTACCATTCCTCTGTTCACTTCTCCTTATGTTACAATGGCTCTTCTGTTGGGTATTTCAAAAGTAGGCAAGGCATTAGGCAGGGTAATCATATGTCTTCTTATCTGTTCATACTTGTCATGGAAGTTTTGACTACTATGATCAGTAAGAAGGTGGCTAGCAAGCATATAAGTATCCACCCCAAATGTAAAGATTCTTTGATCACTACATTAATGTTAGCTGATGATCTCAATATATTCACCAAGCCAACTTCCTCTTCTATCTCTTCCATTGAAGTGTTGAATTCCTTCCATGCATTCTCTGGCATGTCCATCAATAACTTAAATCTAGTATTCAATTTACTGGTGTCACTCTAGAAGCTGCTGCCTCATTAAGACATCTGTCTGGCCTTCATATGCCACCTGACACCACTTCTTATCTTGGGATCCCTCTTGCGACATTAACCATTTCCACATCCCAATGCCTTGGTCTATATGCTAAGATCTCCAGTTCAATGCATCGTTGGTCCAATAAATTACTATTACAGGAGTGCAGGTTTACCTTTATCAAATCAGTTTTATTCTCTTTTACTTCTTACTGGTGCAGGACATTTTTATTACCTAAGAAGCTTATCTTGATGTTAAGAAGGGCCATATGAAGTTTTTATGGCATGGCTGCATATAATCTAATAAGCTTAAACCCATCAGTTATTAAAAGGTTGAATGAAGAAAAAGTATGATGGCCTTGGTATCTTGAACCTTCACTTATGGAACAAGGCAACTTTTAGTACTCACTTTGTTAGCATGCTTAATCGTTAAAAAATTTTTGGGTTACTTAGTCTGTTAAGCACAATCTTAGAAATAAATCCTTTTGGTTGATGGACATTCCTCAGCATTACAGTTGGATATGGAGAACTATTCTTAAGCTCAGATGTGTCTTTCTTCCTCACATATCTGTTCTGGAATCTCTTTATGGTCAACTAAGTTTTTGGAACGATCCTTAGGCCAAGCAGGGCCTGATTCTGGCTAACCCTATGCCTTTTACTCAAAGAATCCAAACTGGGATCTTTTTGATGCTCTTACCAGTGAATTCATAATCAATGGAAGCATTTCTCTTCCTTATTCCAGTGACCAAACTATCAGAAATCTATGGCATGAAATCTAGTAGCAACACTACCCTAATGTTCATGTTGACAAGATGGTGTGCTCATCTGATTTCAAAACTCGCTCTGTTTCTGTAGTGTATAATTGCTTGATGTAATATGAAAATGCTAATCAGTTTTCTTGGCATAAGAGAGTATAGAATAACTATGTCAAAAAGAAAGACAATTTCCTTCTTTGGAAGGTGTTGAGAAATGCTCTGAATACGCATGCTAAGCTTCTTCAGATTGGAAATAATAGTTTATGTGTTTACTGTCTGAAGGAAGTTGAAACAAATATGCACCTGTATTTGAATTGCAAAGTAATTTTCCCCTTATGGAATCATCTTATGCTCCTTCTTGGCCGATCTAAAACTTCCATGGTAAGTACCATTTAATGGTGCAACATATATTAAGAAACTCGATGGAAAGATGGGAATAGTATGGTGTTATTACTGATCCTCAAGAAATATTTTTTTGTCACTTGGAAGAACAGAAATTACAGTGTGTTCAATGGTCATGGAAAATCTGATATTGTCATATGGAATGAAATGAGGCATGAAATAACCACTGGGATAAGGATTGCAACATTTGATTATGGCGTTGATCTTACTGTTGTGTGGAGTTAGTTTGCTTGTTTAATTTTCTTTTTCCTTTTTTTCTTCCTTCTTTTCTTCTTCTTCTCTTCTTTCCTTAGTGTTCCGTAGCATGTTACGATTCATTTTTCCTTTATTATTTTGCAATAAACTGGTATGGGTCCAGTTCACCCTGCTTAGCTTTGCTAAAAAAATATTAACGAATATAAAGAAGACATCACTTATCCAAATCTTACTTCGAACTTTACAACCAATTTTAAATGCTTACTAACTACTAAAGGTATTATTTTTTAGAACACAAAACAAGTCAACAATATTACATCCAAGCTTAATTAACCAAGCAACTAAAATAGTGAAAAATATTATAAAGAGAATAAAGTTCAAAACTTAAGTTAAAAAGGCAAGCTTTGCTCACCTAAACGAACACAAATTTGTACCGAACTTAAAATCGTCACATGGACTGAGTCTCTTTTATAAAAACTTATTTTTAGGACCTGGATGGGCCTATGTGATTCGACCATGGCATGAAGTTTAGGCTTGACCATTGAGGGTTTAGGTGGATATGGGTCTTTTTTTGATAAGGAGGAGGCGTAGTTGGAAAAGAAATGAATTTTAGTGGTTTTTGTTTAAGGAAAAAGTGTAAAAGTGTGGATATTTTTCAACTTTGAAACTTTGGAACCCATGAAAACTCGAGAAAAACTTGAATGATGGTTTTGAAAAAGAAAACAAAAATGTGAATGAGAAAAAGAATTAGGAAATATGGTTATATATAAAGGGGATATACTAAATTACCAAACTAGCCTTAGTACAATAGTACTTGGGCAGTATAATTTAAATAAGAAATATGCCTTACGCATCCTAACTATACCATGAAATTTTCAAATACAAGCCCTAAAGCTTTTCCATTCTAATTCTATAACCATTACCCTTTTAACCTAATAACCCATCCTCAACCGTAGGCTAAAGGTCCTTTCCAGTCCGACGCATCTATCATAAATACCGTTCTAACAATGTAAAAGATAGTACCCAAGCCACTTAATTCTTTTTTAAATGGGAACTAAGTAGACTTTGACCATTTAATATCTCATTTTAGGAAGGTCCCCATGATTTAATACCCATCCCAAGGTGGTCTTCTCTCCGATACTATCTAACCGACATTGCACAAAATTTCTTCAGGCCACTTAATACTTCTTTTTGGGAGAGGTGGACCCCACAATAGCCCTTTAATACCTCAAACCCGAAATGGACCCATCCTGAGATATCTTTTATCGTGTCTAACTACTAACCCTGACGAAGTAATACTTCCTTCATAAGGAGGAGGCATGCCCTTAATCAACCACTTGATACCTACAACCCCGAAACAGTTCTTTCGTATTGTAACCCGTAAGCCAAACTATGACGTCTCACATTAGTACGATTATTTATAGGCACTGGTAGTCAAATTAGCTAGGTAGGTTTAGCCTATAGAATTTAGGACTAACCTTAGGTCCTCCTTGGGTACTTCTTATAGGTGATGTCTCACATCAGCTCTAAAGTCACACTGTTGGTGGTCAAATTAGCTGGAAAGACTCCGTGTGCTTTTGACTAACCTTACATCCCTACAACTTAGTCACAATCTACACTCTCTTAATGTATTATCGTACATCTCACTACATTCCCTGTTAAGGCCATATAAGGAGAAATCCTTATTTTGCCTTAACTATTAGTTTGTTTCCTAAAGGGAATTTAATACTAATTAATAACCTACTTAATACGCTATTAATTATATGTTATTTGTATGCTAATATATATATATATATGTATGTATGTATGTATGTATGTATTGTGTGTGTGCATGCGCCTAAAATATTTCTAAGCATACAAAGATTACGTCCAAAGGTAATCGTATGAATGTCGAAACTTCAAATTTGTACAAGTCCAATTTCATATCAACAAGTATAACATATATGCAATATTCTTAATTCAATGACAGACACGTATAAAAATAAAATTTATATCAAACTTATTTTATGCTAAAATAGCAGAATCAACGTTTAAATAAATTTACAATTCAAATCATTTTACGCACTGTTCAACTTCTTTGCATAAAATTGAAAAGGAAATTTCTATTTGAACTGTGGAAAATGGCATTGAAAACTACGAATAAAATAATTCATACCTTACACACCATTTCCTAACTATTTCTTTTCAAAACCGTTAATTAGACCCAAAGAAAAAGATAAGTGTTAGTACGTGAGATGATGGTTTTGATGATAACAACCTTAGAATAGGATTATAAAATATAAATACTAACATTATAGTTTAGAAATATATGTATATGCTGGATTTAACCATGCAGGTACCAAGAATGAAGACTGTACAATATATAGATTCAAGATCTCAAAATTGAAGACTCATGAGTATCAAGAATATCAAGAGTTCAAGATTTTAAGTAATTTATTTTTAATTACGAATTTTGTTAAAACTCCTAGAAAAGCACTGGCATCTTAAAATCCAATTTATTCGTGGAATGGAATCCACTTCGAGCCCATTAAAGCGATGGAACCCAAAGTAGAATGGAACCTACGAAAAACCTAGTGGAACATTTTTTTGTATCCGCTAACTTTTTATTCAAATGATTTTACAAAATTATGTTGTTTTCAAAATGATTTCAAACCTTCCTTTTAAAAAATCAAAAACACCTATCTTGATTTTAAAATACTTTTAGCCTCAAAATAATCTTTATTTTCAAAATCAAATTATCCTTAGTTTAAAACTATCTTTAATAATAATATATTTAACTTTTAATATTTATACTTAGATTTAAATATAAAATTATAGTAAAATTATATATATATTATTCTCTATATTTATTTATGTATTTTAACTATAGTTAAGTATATCTATAAAAGTTTTAAATAGTTTTAATATAAGATAAATGTTATTTTCAAAGAAAAACAAACCACCAAAATTTTCTTTGGGATGTCGACATACTCAATATACCCATATCGACATAGTGTCAGTTAATTTCAAAATTTATGTTTCAAAAGAATTTTCTATTCGTCATATCTCTTCACGAATGGACATGGCTGTTGTTCTTCTATAAATAGGGGTTGTTTTCAACGAATTTTCAATCATATTTTCTGGTTTTCATTTCTCTTCTTCTTCCACATTTCTTTATACACATTCCTACCATTACTCTACTGAAATCAACATTGAACCTAACTAGATTATCTATGGTTTGATTCTCTATCGCTATCTCAACAAGATCCTCAGTGCTATTCAGAGTTATAGGCTTCTTTGTAATCAATTAAACGAGAAAAGGTGTGATTGTGGCCTTGGAAATCAATCAAGCGAGAAAAGTTGTGATTGTAGCCTTGGAAATCAATTGGGTGAACTTGTTGCCCGGGAAATCAAGCATCTCTACGCAGAGGATTGTGAATCTGGAGGGTGTACCTTGTGGCCTTGAAATCGAGGGTGTAATTGTAAAGATTTCTTTTGAAAGGAAATCTGTACTTGTGTGCAGGACTGGATGTAAGGTAACTCCGAATCAGTATAAAATCCGATGTGTTCTTTCCTTTACTGCTTTTACTTTATTTCTGCATCCGTGTTTGATTCTGTGGTCATATTTGTGTCTGAATATTGCATCCATTTGTGTTCAAATTAACAAAAACTCAAAAAGATTTAATAATTCCTTAAAACACTATTCATCCACCATCTAGTTTTTATCCTAGCCTTAAGATCCGTAATCCGCATTTCTCACAATAAGATGTGGAATAGAATGTAAAACATTAAAATTGCAATAAATACACAATTACACTATTTTAATATATAATAATTGAGATTCTAACTTTAGAATTGACATTTCACTTTAAGGGAATTTTATAGTTTTAGGGTGATGTTTTCATGAACAAAATTTGCCAAGGCATGTATCAAATTCATGTTATACTATACAATTGCTAAAATAAGAAAATCTATGATTTCCACTCATAAAAGTCCTTAGCTCTTTCTTTTTGGATATGCTCGCTTCAATTTGTGATTGATATCTTCTTTTAGAAATATACAACAAAGGAATTGCATATGAATTAGATTCAGAAATTTAGGGATTGGAGAAGAATAAGATTAGAAATTGAATAATAAACACCAAAAATTTCCCACTTGAAACCCTAGTGAATTTTGTGAATCTTTATAGAGAAAGACTAATAGAGCTTCAATTAGTTTCAAAAATAATTTATGAATAAAAGTGAGATGGCTAAGATCTTATTTATAGTGGTTAGAAAGCATCAGAACCTTCCGATTCAAGTGGGTTTAAAATAATTAAATCTGGACCGTTTATGGTCTAAGTTTACCCTTCTATCACAACAGCATTGATCGACTGCTCCTACCTAAGTGGTTGATCGCTAGCGGTCGATCGACCCAAGGTAGGTGGTCGGCCGATAACGTTGTTTTGGGAATGCTTATTTTATTACCGTTGATAATTTGTTTACTTCCTTAATTAATATTTAATGTTTACTTAACCCGTAAGTCTAACAACCGTTAATTTTTATATTTCTAACTTTAGCATTAATTATTTATTTAAATTTGAATTCCATTTAAATTAATTTGAATCCAAAAAATTCAAATGTTATCAACTTCTTCTTTTGAGCTCCATTTCAAAATTTTACGTATGGAAGTTAATCGGAAAATCACCACGAATACAACATCACAACTTTCGTGGCTAAATTCTGACATCTCCAAAATTTTCATTTTAGCCATACTATTAGTTTATCAATTAATTCTTTTCTTATTAGTTAATTTCTTATTAAATTTCATAGGATGTTACAACGGGCTTGGGCCATAGGCCTTTGGACCAAAAGAAAATATGTTTTTAGTGGCTGGTGTACTTTTCGTATGTGTTTCGCATATATTTATGTACATATTGCTTTCTTGTTTGTGTTAGTCCGTAAAATGACCTTTTTGATGAAAACAACCTTAGAATAGATTATAAAATATAAATACTAACAGTATAAGTTTAGATATATATGTACATGCATGATTTAACCATGCGGTACCAAGAATGAAGACTGTACAATATAGAGACTCAAGATATCAAGATTGAAGACTCATGAGTGTCAACATTATCAAGAGTTCAAGTAATTTATTTTTTAATTAGAAAGTTTGTTAAAACTCCTAGAAAAGCACTGGCATCTTAAAATCCAATTTATTCATGAAATTGAATCCACTTCGAGCCTGTTAAAGGGATGGAACCCTAAATAGGATGGAACCTACGAAAATTCTAGTGGAACATTGTTTTGTATCCGCTAACTTTTTATTCAAAATGATTTTTCAAAATTATATCTTGTTTCCAAAATGATTTCAAAACCTTCCTTTTAAAAGCATCAAAAACATCTTTCCTGATTTCAAATACTTTTAGCCTCAAAATAATCTTTGATTTCAAAATCAAATTATCCTTGTTTTTAAACTATTTTTTAAATATAATATATTTAACTTTTAAATATTTGTACTTATATTTTAAATATAAAATTATAGTAATTTTTTTATATATTATTCTATTTATTTACTTATGCATTTTAATAATAGTCAAGTATATTTATAAAGTTTAAAATAGTTTTAATATAAGATAAATGTTATTTTCAAAGAAAATCAAAACACCAAAAATCCCTTTGAGATGTCGAAATACTCAAGTACCCTATGTCGACATGGTGTCAGTTAAGTTCAAAATTTAAATTTCAAAAGAATTGTCTATTCGTCATAACTCTTCACGAATGGACATGTCTGTTGTTCCTCTATAAATAGGGGTTGGTTTCAACGAATTGTAATATAGATTTTCTGGTTTTTCACTCCTCTTCTTCTTCCACATTTCTATATACAAATTCTATCATTACTCTGCTGAAATCAACATTGAATCTAACTAGATTATCTCTGGTTTGATTCTCTATCACAATCTCAATAAGATCCTTAGTGCTCTTCAGAGTTATAGGCGTTTTGTAATCAACTTAGCGAGAAAAGGTGTGATTGTGGCATTGGAAATCAATCAAGCGAGATAAGGTGTGATTGTAGCCTTGGGAAATCAATTGGGTGAACTTGTTGCCCGGGAAATCAAGTATCTCTACCCAAATATTGTGATTATGGAGGGTGTACCTCGTTGCCTTGAAATCGAGGGTGTAATTGTAAAGATTGTTTCTGAAAGGAAATCTGTACTTGTGTGCGGGGCTGGATGTAGGGTAACTCCGAACCAGTATAAAATCCGGTGTGTCCTTTCCTTTGCTGTTTTTACTTTATATTTGCATCTGTGTTTGATTCTGTGATCATATCTGTGTCTGAATATTGCATACATTTGTGTTTAAATTAACGAAAACTAAAAAGATTTGACAATTCTCTAAAACGCTATTCACCCCCCTCTAGTGTTTATCCTTATCCTTAAGATCCTTAATCCGCATTTCTCACATTTGATATTAGAGCAAGGTTTTCAAAGTTTCATAATCTGATTTTTGAAAAAGTTTTCAAAATGGCTACCAACACTGGTATTGTTACTAACACTGTTATCCCTTTCACTAGTTCATTTGTAGAAGATCAGTCTACTATCAGACCACCACTTTTTAATGGCAGTAACCATGCATATTGGGCATGTAGGATGAAAATATATTTACAGTCTATAGGACTAGATACTTGTAATATGACACAAACTGAATATTCTGAACCCACAACTGATTTTGCACAGTGGACCGCTGAGAAAAAGACTGTTGCATAAAAAATTCTAAAGCAATGAATATTCTGTTTTGTTCACTTGATAGAAATGAATTTAATAGAGTGTAAGTTTGTAAGTCTGCATATGAAATCTGAAAAACTTTGCAAGTAACTCACGAAGGAACAAACAAAGTTAAACAGACCAAAATTTCCATACTCACAAATCAGTTTCAATTATTTAAAATGAATCCTAATGAGTCTATTTCAGATATGTATAGCAGATTTCAGGATATTGTGCATTCTTTAATATCTTTGGGAAAGAAATTTTCTGAAGAAGATCAAGTCAGAATTTTTTTAAATTCTCTTACTCTAGAATAGGATCAAAAGACACTTGCGATCGAAGAGGCAAATGACATTAGTACCTTAAAGATAGAAGAATTAATTGGAAATCTAATGTCATTTGAAGTCCAAATGATCGGAGAAGAGAAAGCAAAGCATTCGAAAAGAAATCAATGGCATTCAATGCATTGACCGATGGATCAGACTCAAACAGTGATAATGATGAAGAGATAGCCTTTATGACCATAAATTTTAGGAAATTGCTGAAATACAGAAAGATGAATAATCTTAAGAGAAACAACTATAAGAACTCTAGAAATCATAATGTAATGCCAAATAATGTCAAATGTTTCAACTGTGATGAACCACGCCATATCAAAAGAGACTGTCCTTACCCAGATAGACAAAATCCTCCTACGAACAATGATCCAGCAAAGAAACGGAAGCGTGCATTTACTGTTAATCTAGATGACTCAGAATCGTCCTCAAGCGATGATGATCAGAAGACAGATAATTCAAATTTGTGTTTCATGGTAGTTCATGATTCCGATGAAATTAGAGAAACGGACTCAGAAAAAGGTGTTCATTTACAATATAATGGTTGAAATTGCATGCTTAGAATTTGATGTTTGATTGCTTGATTGATTGATTTTGAATTGTGTGTTATTTGAATTTTCAATTTTTTACTATTATTTTATTATTTTTATTATTTTATTATTATTTTTATTAGTATTTTCATAGTATAATAATATATTGAAAATACTATAATTCTAATAATATTCCAAATATATATACATGAAATATAATATATATATATTAGAGTACTTAGGAAAAATAAATCACAAAAATTCATAGGCACATGTCGACATGGTCCCCACCATGATGTCGACATGGGTACCAGAATTTGAAATTGAAAATTTGAATTCAAATGGTTGATTTTCCCTCCACCTTTTCACTTCATTCAATTCTCTGAAAAGGCATCTTTTGACGAGAGAACATGTCCTTTGAGAATCTATTTATCCACTATCTTTTATCATATCTTTTCACTCTCATTTTCAAATTCAAACTCTCTCTTCAAAACTTCAAGCTCTCTACTCTCTACTTTAATGGCTTCTTCAAGCAACCCCTCAACCATGAGAATTTCCAGAAAAATAAAAGAGCAGCTCTTCAATGATCCGGAGGCAAAAGAAGCATACATCAATTATGCTAATTATGCCAAAGTCCATCCCAGAAAGTTTGCTGTTTTTCAAGATTTTTCTTCTTATGAAACTGATTCTCTTTTTGCAAACAATCAAATTCTTAATCTTATTGATGCTTCTCAAAATAATTTTGTTTGCTATCCAAGCCTTGTCAAAATTTTCTATGCAAATTTAAACCGTGGATTTTATAACGGAAATGAGGATGAAATTTGGAGTAGTGCCAACGACACTAGAATTGTTTTGAATTGTGATCTTTTGGGTACCATTATCAATTGCAAGAGCATGGGAATGGGTCTTTCTAATTTCAAATCGATGAAAATGATTGTGAGACATTTCATCACATTTTCGAAGGGAATGATAATTTTGAATTCAAAAATCGAAATTTTCGACCAAAAGCAAGAATTGTCGATTTCTTTTGCAACATACTTTGACCCCAAGATCGGGGAATTTTAACAATCCTACTTCAAAAGTTTGCAAATCACTTTTTGCTATTTTTGGAAATTATGACATTAATTGGCCGCAAATTATTTCGGATGAACTTTGTCCTAAAAATCTTGAAATGGGTGAGAACACTTTGTATCATGGAATTTATCTCACTCGGATTTTTAACTATTTTGGAGTGGATTTCAAAGGCGAAGAATTTGTTTCTAGAAAAGTTTTCAATCATTCCAACATTTTGCTTATGAAAATTCCATTTTTTTTTCAACCTTATGAAACTCTTGCCGTAAAGGAAGAGTATTTGGCTCATGAGGAGATGGAAGAAGAGAAAGAGGAAGAAGAAGAAGGGGATGAAATGGAAATTGAAGAAGAAGAAGAACGCGAAAATTCTTTGGAAAGCATCGACTATCCTCCTAATCCATCCAACAAAACTCTTCTCAGAAACCAAAAGACGATTGTTGAGAATCAACGGATTCTTAAACGATCCGTTACTAAGAAGGTGGACAAAATTTCATCCAAGATGAACAAGTTCATTTCCAAAGTCAGCAAGAAACTTGAACTTTCTTCATCATCATCATCCTCTAACTAGTTCTACCTTATCGTATCTCGTTGTATTTGTTTTAGTTTATTTTGATTTGAATGTTCGTGTAGTTCTTTATGATTAATCGTTGTATCGTCTTAGTATGAAATGAAATGGAATTTCCTTTCTGTTATCTAGCTTATCTTATCACCAGAATAAATGTTATTATATTATATATATATATATATATATATATATATATATATATATATATGCACACAATTATTCACAAAATCAAAATAGATCATCAAATTTCACTACACCATGTCGACATACCCCCTATGACCATGTCGGCATGTACTGGTCAGAAATGACAATTCATTTTGAATTTGAAATTTGAATATCTACCATATGTCTATTCATTTCAAATGAATTTCTACACCTATAAATACCTATTTCTTCCAGAATTCATCACCTAAAACTATTTCTTATCTACTCTATCTCTCATTCTTCCAAATATAGCTAATCCAAACTTATCCGAAAATCGTGAAGAAACTCTTAATTCGTTCATTCTTCGTAACCAGCAACACTTAGAGTTGAGTCAAATGCAGATGATCAAGGAGCAAGAAAGGCATTTCGATGCAATCGATGGATGATTTCTTCCCTATACAAGGATGATAACGAAACACATCCTCCAGTCTCTCTCACCAATGACAATGAAAATTGGGATGCTATTAAAGCAGAGCCTATCTTTGGAGAAGAAGGATGGGTGGAAGTTCCTCGTAATGTTTAATTTTATTTGGTTGCTTTGTTTGAATTGTTTGCTTTGATTGATTTGATTTCATTTGCTTTGGCTTAGTTTGATACTGATTGATATTTAGTGTGGATTGATGTTTGTTGTACAAAACATATATAATTATACATTGATATATATATAATCTTTGATTCATTATTGTGACTTTCAATATAATTATCTCTTAATTCTATATTCCATTGTATAAGTTTATTAATGCAGGTATTTTAGTTCAAGAATGAGGGGGAGTTATATAGTTTGGTGTTATATAGTTTAGAGTTAGTTTTTTGTTGATGACAAAGGGGGAGAATATAAAATATGGTAGTTAGGCATAGATTAATAGGGAGTTATTAGGATAGAAGTAATATTTTATAAACAAAGGTTGTCATCATCAAAAAGGGGGAGATTGTTAGTCCGTGAGATGATTGTTTTGATGGCAACAACCTTAGAATAGATGACAAAATATAAATACTAACAGTATAAGTTTAGATATATATGTATATGCAGGATTTAACCATGCAGGTACCAAGAATGAAGACTGTACAGTATAAAGACTCAAGATATCAAGATTGAAGACTCATGAGTATCAAGATTATCAAGAGTTCAAGAGTTCGAGCAATTTATTTTTTAATTAGAAAATTTGTTAAAACTCCTAGAAAAGCACTGACATCTTAAAATCCAATTTATTCGTGGAATGGAATCCACTTCGAGCCTGTTAAAGGGATGGAACCCTAAGTAGGATGGAACCTACAAAAAATCTAGTGGAACATTATTTTGTATCCGCTAACTTTTTATTCAAAATGTTTTTGCAAAATTATATCTTGTTTTCAAAATAATTTCAAAACCTTTATTTTAAAAGCATCAAAAACATCTATCTTGATTTCAAATACTTTTAGCCTCAAAATAATCTTTGATTTCAAAATCAAATTATCCTTATTTTTAAACTATTTTTTAAATATAATATATTTAACTTTTAAATATTTATACTTAGATTTTAAATATAAAATTATAGTAAAATTTTGTATATATTATTCTATATATTTACTTATGCATTTTAATAATAGTCAAGTATATTTATAAAGTTTAAAATGGTTTTAATACAAGATAAAGGTTATTTTCAAAGAAAATCAAAACACCAAAAATCCCTTTGGGACGTCGACATATTCAAGTACCCCATGTCGACATGGTGTCAATTGAGTTCAAAATTTAAATTTCAAAAGAAGTGTCTATTCTCATAACTCTTCATGAATGGACATGGCTGTTGTTCCTCTATAAATAGAGGTTGGTTTCAACGAATTTTAATATAGATTTTCTAGTTTTTCACTCCTCTTATTCTTCCACATTTCTATATACAAATTCTATCATTACTCTGCCGAAATCAACATTGAATCTAACTAGATTATCTCTAGTTTGATTCTCTATCACTATCTCAACAAGATCCTCAGTGCTCTTCAGAGTTGTAGGCTTTTTGTAATTAACTTAGCGAGAAAAGGTGTGATTGTGGCATTGGAAATCAATCAAGCGAGATAAAGTGTGATTGTAGCCTTGGGAAATCAATCGGGTGAACTTGTTGCCCTAGAAATCAAGTATCTCTACCCAAAGGATTGTGATTCTAGAGCGTGTACCTCGTTGCCTTGAAATCGAGGGTGTAATTGTAAAGATTGTTTTTGAAAGGAAATCCGTACTTGTGTGCGGTGCTGGATGTAGGGTAACTCCGAACCAGTATAAAATATGGTGTGCTTTCCTTTACTGTTTTTACTTTATATTTGCATCTGTGTTTGATTCTGTGATCATATATAGGGCTGTCAATTTCATACATGACCCGAACACGACCCGAAACCCGCACGGAAATTAGCAGGTTAACCCGACCCATTTAATTGGCGGGTCATTTTCGGGTCAACCCGAATTTGACCCGTTTATAAACGGGTGGGTTTCGGGTTGACCCGCTAACCCGAAACTGACCCGTTAACAACCCGTTTATACAGTATATAGGTTGAGCTGACCCGTTTACGACCCGCTCCGACCCGTTTATGACCCGTTTGTACCTTATACGGGTTATACGGGTTGACCCGACCCGTTTACGACCCGTTCCGACCCATTTACGACCCAATTATACCTTATACGGGTTGACCCGACCCGTTTACGACCCGTTTACACCTTATACGGGTTGACCTGACCCATTTACGACCCGACCCGTTTATAATTGGGTTACACGGGTTGGGTTGGGTCAACCCGTTTATAAACGGGTTGGGTTCGGGTTGAGCTTTTTCGACCCGTTTAATAAACGGGTTGACCCGACCCATTTAAAATCAACCCGAACCCGACTTGACCCGACCCAAACCCGACCCGACCCGATCCTTTGACAGCCCTAATCATATATGTGTCTGAATATTGCATACATTTGTGTTTAAATTAACAAAAACTAAAAAGAATTAACAATTCTCTAGACACTATTCACCCCCCTCTAGTGTTTATCCTTAGCCTTAAGATCCTTAATCCGCATTTCTCACAGTTTGTACTTATTTTTTTGTCATCAATAATGGATTTTTGAACCCTGTTCAAATAAGTATTCAGTGACCTCTTTACCAATCTCATATTCTTCATTATAATTCTCCCTTTATCGTCAATCAAACTCCCTATATTATTGGAGTTATTTCTTAAATTCATTCTTGCATTAAAAAAATTAATAGCTTCACCTCCATTTTTTAAGCCAATCGACTTGAGCTTTTTGTTTAAGCTTGCACGCATGCATGTGTAGTGCTTTAGCCAATTTATTTTAATTACCATAAATAAGATTTGCTTCTATTTTGTTGTTACCAACTTTGTCAATTTCAACTTGCAAGTGTATCATCATGTAATTTATGATTCAAATATGTATCTAATACTCATTTCCTTTTCCAATCTTTTAATCTTATTTTTGCATCCTTTACAAAAATTTAAAGTGATATAGTTTAGTACCGTAGCAATAATAGTTCTCACAGTCCATAATAATTTTGGGATATTCCTCATTTTCACACCAACCATTTATGAACTTAAATGGAATATTTTTAACTTCATTCTGTACCTTCAAAAGGGTTATTTCAATTGGAGTGTGATCACTGGTAGCTTGGTAGGATTTTTTTACAAAAATAGTCGTGGAACTTACTTAAAAAAAATCAATGTTTAATAGCATCTATCCAATTTACAATGGATGTTGCTAAGTTCTCCTGATTTCCAGGAAAAGTTGTCTCCAAATATATTCAAGTCAGTTAATCTTGTTTTTAGTGAAAAATATATATTAACTATTTCTGCCAGTCTGTAAGTAATTGGTATTCCACCCCTCTTTTCCTTGGCTTTTATTATAGTGTTAAAATCCCTTGCTAAATCCATGGCTCGTTTATTGATAATGAGATTTTATGAATCTTATCCCATAATATATATTTTCCCTTCTTTAATTTACTAGCATAAGTGAAGAAATTTTAAGTTTTGGTCTTCCTTCATTTTTAATGTATCCATGAATATACTGAGAATCTAGTTTGATGCTGCTAATTTCCACAAATTAGATTTCCATACGACTAATATTATTCCTTTATCTCCTTCATTATTATTGTTAATGCTTACCCAATAACTTGATAATCTATCCTATGATATTAAAGCTGAGTTCTCATCCTTGCTTTCTCCTTCATTCTTAACTTTCTACCTGATGTTGACATGTAGCACTCATTGTGTATTCAAAATGTAAAGAGTTATTTTACCATTCCCTCTGCATTTATAAGTTTTGTCCTAATGTTCAATCATCTTCATCTATAAATTGTTTCCATCATTAAATTCAAAGTTTACGTTTTGTTTCTTCCATTAAATTCACTGGCAATAGTGGAATCCTATTTCGATTTTCAATCTCACGATCAAGTAAAGAAATACTATCAATTCAAATTTTCATTTTTCATTTATTGTGGATAATAAATTGATGAATCATATTGTTAACCATTATAGTAAGAGTTTTACTTTCCATAATTTTGACATGATTTGTGTGCAATTTACTAATTTTATTTATAAACGAGAATTTTTGAATAATATCCTTATTATTTATTATAATAGGAAAAAGGACATTCTTATATTTCATATTATAAAGTATGCCCTTAAATTTTATGAAAATAAAATCACTTACAAATTCATTATAATACAAAATTAGTAATCCAAATCAAAATTTCAAATCAAAAATCTTAAAATCAAACATAAAAAAGACGAATGTGGATTGGATGATGGAAAAACCGGCAAGCAGCAAGCGTAGGTTGTGTTGCCAAAGTGCACCCGGATGACTTAAAGTTAGCAACCTGGGGTGCAAGCATATGCAACATAGTATGGAGTGGGGCACACAGTGAACTAGTTTTCTAAAAAGATTAGAAGATCTGGCCAAAGAAGGCGATAGCCCTATGAATTCATTCTTACGGAAAGATTCCCTGTAAAACGCGACGTATTCGAATGATGATCACTTTTACGCGAGAAAGGGGGACCACCCTCTAAGCCTAAGTATTCCTCAATGAACGATAGCATTCAAGTACCGTGAGGAAAAGGTGAAAAGAACCCCAGTCGAGAAGTGTAATAGAGAACCTGAGATCCGATGCGAACAATCAGTCAAAGGAGTGTAGTGCGGGCGCACTCACTCTAATGGTGTACCTTTCGTAGATGGGTAAGTGTGGAAATGGGAGCATCGGCTTAAGCCTTTATGTGTAGGCGAGCAAAGTGGGGCGACCAAGGGGACCGATCCATTGACTGAAAGAGTCTTATATACGACTGAAGAAGAGACTGGTTCTTCCTATTTGACCAAAAATCGATCGATCTAGCCATGAGCAGGTTGAATAGAATTCCTTGGAGAACGGACTTGGGGAAGATAGAATAAAAATGAATTTAAGAAATTAAAAAGAAACTAAGATAAGTAGTAGGAAGAAACGGACATCTTTCAAAAAATATATATTTCTTCTATCCCAACTTGCACCGTTTAAAATGTAACATTCAATACATTGAATAAAAAGGAAAAAGAACTAAAATATGTAACGTGTAATATATGTGTATCATTTAATTTCATGAAACATAACATTTTTATAATTACAACATAAGTTACTTTAGCAAAGCAAAATTTAGAATCATTATGCGTGTTGTACTACCATAATGCAATAAAATGAAGTTTTGATAGGTTGTGCAGAATGAATAGTGATTTTGGCACTATAAATTGCACAACACACAGCAAAAGCAATTAAACTACATAAAACACATTAACATGAATACTTTGTTGTTAATAACGTTTTTGTTGTTAATAACGTTTACTTTTACTTTCAATGTTATTTTACTCACATGACTGAACATATTTTAATGTTGTGTTTTAAATAATAGTTAAAATGAGGGTTTGCTTTTAATTTCCACAAATTTTAAGGTTGTTTTCTATGACCTAAAAAAGTTAAAGATTTTTTTGTATTCTAAAATACTCTAGTGCAAAAACATAATTTTCAAATATGGGTTTAAATGTGAAGGCTAAATCTAAGCTTTTTAAAAACTTTAATAAGCATGTAAGGGACGCTTAATTATTTTATTTTCAAAATTTAAATTTCTTTCGCTTTTCTACCTTCCATTTTTTTGAGTTAAATTATTGGTACATCAGGTTTGAATTTGGATAATGTTAGCATAAAAATAGATAAATCTCTCATTTTTCCTTTTTTGCTTAGCATAAGTTTACAACTTAAAAAAAATACATACATATGCACCTATTAAATTAGGTAAGGGTCATATGTAACCTAATTTTTTTAATCCCCTATATTTTAGATTAATGTAACATAATGTTTGTTGTGTAATTAATAGTTTCGAATTCAAAGGCATTATTTAGCATAAATTTTTTATTACATTTAGTAGTGAGGTTTCAATTGGTTAAAAAAAAGAAGCTTTGTAAAATCGTCGGTTAACATATCATGATTGTTTAATTGTTTATCTTTTTTATATACTTCCATTTTAATTTGAAATAATGACAACCCAACATTAAATTTGGACGGTGTTAGCTAAAAGCAAAGTAACTTTATTTTCCTTTTTTCATAATTATAAAGTTGCAACCTAAATAATATAAACACAAACTAAGCCTATAATTTCGAACAAACAATTAACTTTGGACCCATTTTTATTTTTTCTTTTGGATTGGATTTTAAGCTGATGTGAGTATGTTGGTTATTGTACGGTCACATAAAAATTACAGTTTTGATAAATAAGAAATTCAACATCTATACCTGTACTATACTATTAAAGCCGAGTTCTCATTCTGGTTGCTTTCTTCTTCATTCTTAACTCTCTTCTGATGTTGACATGTGGCACTCCTTAGGTATTCAGAATGTAAAAAATTATCTTTCCCTTTCCTATGCATTCATCAATAAGTTTTCTCATAATATTCAATCATCTCTAACGCACAATTTGTTTCCATCTCTAAATTCAAAGCTTACTTTTTGTTTCTTCCGATAAATTCAATGACAATAGTAGAATCCCATTGAGATTTTCAATCTCTCGATCATGTAAAGAATTACTATCAATTCAAATTTTCATTTTTCATTTATTCTGGATTTTAAATTGATGAATCATATAGTTAATAGTTATACAAGAGTTTTACTTTCCATAATTTTGGTTTGATTTGTGTAATAACGCTAATTTCTGTGGGTCCTGATTTTCCGTAAGAATGCTAAAATCCAAGCTTAGTGAAGCCCGAGTTGGGTTTTTGATATCTTGCAAATAGGAAAAGATAAATATATCAGAGCTCAGACAAATATCTCATAGCGGAACTGACTAATATAATAGTAAGTAAATACTCACCAATATAATAACATTTTCTAAACAAGTGTCTCAAAGCTGCAAAGTCTTTGCCATCTACCTTACCTGTAGGATGTTATGAGGAGGGGGTCAGAATGAAAGTTTGGTGGATGGACAAATTATAAACTTCTAAGCTTAATTATATGTGTACCATTTTATTTCCATTTACTGTCATATTAGGTTCATTGGGTTTATAATACTTTCGGCTCTGCGCGTGAATCGTGCCCATCTACTCCCTAGTAGATTAAAATCTAAGAACTGATATATATAGCCATAAGCAATGACTGCATCGGTCCTAGGTACTATCCACAGTACCTTTCGCATCCTCCATGCAAAGGACTACATCGTCTCGCTCCTATAGCACTCTGCGACTACATCTATAAAGGACTGCCTCGTAAGCCCTACGATAAAGATGTTCTATCTCTACTATGAAAACGTAAAACTACTTCTGCACTAGTCTATGCTAATGCTCGGACATCCACAATGTACTACCTAGTGCATACCATGAGGACTATACATAATCGTTATGTCTATTCCTTAAATCCCGCTTAACAAGGTCTATCTTATACGGAACTTGGTCGGAGATTTTCAATTTCTGCAAAGGATTGCCTTGTTAGGCCTACAATAAAGACATTCTATTTGGTCTGTCCCTTTTCTTATCGTGGTTATGGCCCCACGAAGCCACCCCTCAACTAATCGAAAGACCTCTAAAGAGCTAAGTGGTTATGCCCTACTACAAACGATCTAAACATCCAATTGGCTGCGCCGCTCATCCACTGCCTCGATAGTGAAAGAATTATTGGACTGATGGTTTAACTCTAGTATTTTTCGAAATCGCTTTTGGTTTTGAGGCTGACTCAATATCTGCATGCGACTAACCTACTCCAAACATCAACCCCTTTTGACTGCCTACAATGGTCCTACCATGCAAAAAGCAGCCAAGACATACTCTTTTGATGGAACACCTATAGACCAACCTTTGGAGGACTGCTTCGCTATGCCTACCCCAGAGGGCCATCCTAGAGTATCCTTACGTCCTGTTGAAGTCTCGTACTTCATTCTAGTCCAAAATAACTAAGTTGGATGTGCTTCTTCTGTGCTGAAATCCATGATAAACTGGTTCATTAGGCTCTTCATCCTTTGGGCTGCTCCAAACGCATCTTAGGCCATACGTCTAATATTTTATTTTGCATTTAGTTTACTTTTCTTGTCCTGTTGGCTACTTATTTACCCTAATTAGCATAATCTTGACCCAGCCTCACCTAATTATTGTGAGACCATCAGTTCCTGACTGAAAGGGAATGCTGTTGGTATGAGCCACTTCTATTGTCTTGCTTATTAACTTAATTTAAGTCTTAAGTTTATTAAAATGAGCCTCTTATATTATTTCCGCTCCATTTGCTTGTTAACTTAATTTAAGTCTTAAATAAGCCTTTCCTGTTCTTTCTACTTAATTATAACCATGTTATAATTTTACTTATAATTGTCACTTTTATATTCTTTTAAAATCTGTACATTATAAATATAATTACAAGCATTTCTTTTCTGTTATAGTCCGCCTTCTTTTATTATGATAATTAATTCTCTTTAATTCCCTTATGTTATATGACAATCTTGGCTTGGGACTACGTCCGATTGTCACAAGTTTACTTACCATAATAATTGTTTTTCTTTTATTCTATTATCTGCGCAGTAAACGCAGATCTGGTTACATTCTTTTTTATTGCTTCTAGTCTTGTTTAATAATTAACTTGACACCTTCTTTAATTCTTCACTTTAACTTCTTATATTCTAGGAAGTAGTTCTATTCTATTTGGTTGGTTGCAAAAACTTTGCTAAAAAATCCACTTCCATATTTTAATACTAAATAATGCTCTAAAAAATAATCTGTAACTCCAAGATATTTCTTCTATTGTTGCTTTACTTTTTGGATAGTGTAAAATACAGTAGTTTCTCTACTTTACACTAATTCTCTTTTTCTTTCTTTTATTCTTGCAATTACGTTTATCGTTATCTTTTAAAATTAAACTATAGAAACGTATTCTCTTTTCTAAACCAAATAATTATCTATCACTAACTTCTTTATCAAGTTATTAAATTTTCCCTTTTAATTTTATTTTCCCCATTTTAACATAATTTACTGCAAATTTCTATTTTTCTCTTTTTATTTCAGGTTTTATTATTTTATATCTAATTTTTGTAAATCTAGTGTACTTCAATTTTAGTCTGTATTTGCGAATACTTTTCTTTACTATTTTATTCGCGTAAAAATGGAATAAAAAGAAGCTAACATTTATAGGCTAGATTTTTTACTTTAAAATAGATGTAAGCAACTGTAAATTTCTTACTTTTAGGCTTATGCCTTTCTCTATTTGTCAAGTCTAATATTAATTTTTTTTTAGCAAAGCTAGCCGGCTTTAAAGTGGGCCGTGCCACTGTATATAAAAAGGGGAGAACAGGTGCTCTACACATGCGCAGAGCAACAATGATGGTTAAAAGAAAGAAGAAAAAATAAAGTACAGGAGTTAGACAGAAAAGCCTAAACTACTAATACAACAGAATCATTCTTCCAGAGAAGAGGAAGAATGTCGTTGTCCATCAACCGCTGACGGACCAATAACATGCGAAACCCCAGCGAAGAGAGCAGCCAATCGAGGGTCATAACCAACTAAACCAGGCGAGTATAGATATTTCCTATCCCAAGTGACATTGTAAAACTTACTTTTGTTCTCCTCACCTAACTCACCATCAGTAATGAGGCACAATCCTTCACCCACAATATGATACATAAGATAACGACTCTCGCCACCAGTCTCAGAAATAAAGGCGTAAAAAATGTCCTTCTCAGGTGAATATCTCATGTCAGAAGGAGAGTGAACCCAAGCACGCTCATCCGAGAACCAGGAAATCATATCAGAAGCGGTAGCAGAAGGATCCACCTCATGAAAAGAAGGAGGCAAGTCTAATATTAATTGAATACAAGCTCTCTTGTATAATTTATAGTCTCATCATAACTAATTAAGAGAATTAATTACTGACATACATACTGAATAAAATTATTTAAGGGGAATCTAATGATAATATATCATAAACGTAAAAGATATATAATTAAATCCCCTCGCCTGTCGTCCTTAGCTTTAAATCTCCATCTTCTAAAATTGCTACGCCGTCCTACAACTTCTTTCCTTTTCTATATTGCAATTTCTCTATTTTGTTCACATATATTTTATTTGGATTTATTTGGTGAAGATTTGCGAGAAATTGGAGAAAAGAATGAAGAAAGAAGTCACTGTTTACTGTAAGAGAGAGATGAAGAAAGTTACGGTTGATGAAACAAATTACTTTACACTTTCTCTTATATAGATGCTGCCCACCAATTATCTAATTAATCCTTTACTTAATCGATCCTTTAATTAATTTATACGTGTAGCAGTATATTGCCTATATATACATATTCAAATCTAGGTCAACTATTATTTCTTTTCCTTATTAATTGACATTTTCTAGTGATTATGTTACAGTCCTAATTAATAGCCCCATTAATAGATTAACATGTCACCTTTATTAGTTAATTTCCTTAATTAATATTTTTACACATTGTAACATTTCAATAATTGGTATGTCAATTAATTCCGCCAATCAATTAACATATATATTTAATATGCATATTTTTTTTAAATCCAGATTTGAATTTGAACATTTATTTGTTACATTTATATGTAAACCTGTTTAAATTTATGGATCTGATATATATACACAAATGTTATATATTAATTTCCAATATTAATTCACCTATTAATTAATTGCACTTTTTAACTAATTCTTTATGCAATGTTAATTATTCCCTTTATTTTTTCCTCTTACATCTAATTCTCTTAATAATTTACGTTCATTATAAACATAATAAATTTGTTACTAATTTATAAATATGTTATGAATTAATTGCATTTGTTTATAATTGATGAAATTTCCATGTTTGTATATGTAATTGTTTCTGATGCTAAAACTTCAAACGGCTATAACTTCTCCGTTTGAAATCCATTCAGAAAACATTGTATATGGAAGTGGATCAAAAATTGCCACAAACACAATGGTATAAGTCTCGCGGTCAAATTCCAACAGTAGCAAAAATTCATTTTTCAGTGTTTTCATAGTTATCAATTAAATTTATTTTAATTTAACTGTCAATAAAATGTAGGGTGTTACATTCTCCCACCCTTTAAGAAATTTGGTCCTTGAAATTCGAGAAGGGTAAAATTAAGTAATTTTTAGCATCAATCACATCTATTTTGTGTACATCCAATTTTATGACCATCCGTGTTCTTGTGCGGAAGTCTTATTCAATACAAAAAATATGCATGTACAAGAATTTCTAAGCGGTACCTCTTATATGATGCTTTTCTTCTTTAAAAATTTACTTAAAATATGATGCATACACTCTAAATATACTTGCAATTTCTATATGAATGCAATCTTTTGAAAACTCAAAACATTTTTCATCCAATTTTTCCCATACTCCTACTAAATAGGGGTGTAGTTCAACGAATTTTTCATCCAAATCCTACCATAAAACTTTTAAGATTCGAACTTCAGAAAAAATCTATTTTTTCGAACTCGATTTCTTATGTCAGAAAGAAGATAGAAAACGAAAAAACTTCACATTTCTCCGTTTTACTTTTGCGTACCTCTCTCTGCGTAATTGGAACTTACGCCGCTATCCCATAAATCTCTATTTTTTCCCAAGTACGGTTTACTTAAGAAAGATTTTTCTTTTCAAACTTTTTCCCAAGCTTAATTTACGGAAAAGATGTATTTTTCTTTTGCAATTCTCATTTATTTCTATTGACATCTCTGTTGCTTTCTTTAGATCTCACTGTTTTCTTTAGTTATCTTTTATCTGCTTTTACTCCTCTATTCCATGCTCAAAAAGAAATAACCAAGTCTCATTTACTGCAATGGATAAGGGTTTCAATTTATGCAGTCTCTATCTAAAAAGGCAACTAAGCTTGGGGAAGTTTCTCTTTACCTTTCACTTTTCCCCAACTAAGGTCTACTTTTCCCTACCACTTGTGTTTTACTATCTTACTAATATCACTTCACTATTCTTCTATAGTCTACACACATGAAGCAACATTCCTAGGTTTTCACTAATGTCCTATACACATTACGGGAACTTTTATTATTACTATTAGGAGCAATTACTACTATAGCCTTTCACTTTTTTTTATTACACCTAGGAAATGGTTCCTATCTACTCTATTTTTAAATGTCTAGTTTGGTTTGGTATTTATCATTTTTCTTTAAAAATTAAGACTCCTAAATTTCTGAAACATCAAATCCTAACATTCTTGCCTTCGAAAGTGTTATTTTAAAGTTTTTTGTTAAATTCAAAAGTACCTGATTACTTAAAATTTTATCTTTCTAAAACTTATTTACTTTTCCATCAAACTATCTTTCTTTAAAACATGTCTTGCTTGTTCTTAAAACATTTTTTTTCTTGGCTTCAAAAAAAATGTCCTCACATGTTTTCAAAATATCCTTTTTTTTCTATAGATTTTCAAATTTACTAAAAGTGGAGTGGATAAGAACAATTATTTTATCATAAATCACTTAACTTTTCTGCTCTTCCAATTAGTTAACCTTGGAAGATTTTTTAAATTACTACACTTAATGGTTTTATAACTTAATGTATTAGAATTACTTCCTCTTGTGAGAAACCATTAACGCTAAAACCTTCGACGAATCCTTTAAAGGAGGATTTCAAATTTATGTGAAATTATGAGGAATTTATTATATATATATTTTCTTTCGAAATAGGTTATATAAAATATGGTGTTTTCCATACCTTGTACATTTTTTCACGTACTCCTTATAACTTGCACAAAACATCTTTATTTATGATTCATAGAAAATTATATCATTATTATTTCATTCCAATAGATTAAAGTATGTTTACTCTATATTCACTTACATAATATATTTCCTACTAAATTTATTAATTTAACGTACATTATTTTTCGAAAGAAATCATTTTTCAAAATTGCTTTAATATTTTCATAACTAGAAAATACTCTCATATACTTATTTAAATAATGAGAGTACATACAAACTACTTTAAAAATTATCTTCAAAACTCATTTGGGTCAAAAGGGATGTGCTGTAAACACCATTACTACAACCCAAAAATACTAGTTTATGGATTCAATTAAAATAAATATTAATCAATCCCATATGCTATGCAAAAATATTTCCTTTGGGAGTCACCTACTATAACAATAGTGTCAAAGTCTATGTTTCCTTTTTTTTTATCGAAAACATCTATTACAACAATAAATGTTGTAACCTACGTTTTTGATACTTAACGCATTCTTGGTTTTTGTATTTACCTACAAAGAAACTAGCGAGCTATACATGCTATATAATTCTTCAAAAAGAATTTCACTTTTAACAAAATTTACATCATATAAAAACCAATTTAAATTTCATACCACTTTTTTCTTTCAGAAACCCAATATTTACTTCCCAAAATATATTAACAACTATATGTCTCAACTTTTCAATTCCAAAAGTTTCATTTTATTGGGATAGACAAAAAGTGAATTTTCTTCTTACTGAAACCTCTTATTCCTTCCAAAATAAAAACACTCACCCTACAATCCAGGGAACTTCCCTACTTCTTATAACATATGGATACCAATCTTCTCTTAAAACATGGCTTATTTGTATGCTATAAATTGGTAATAATATAGGGCTCAACATACTTGGGTCATCCCAAACCTAACTAGCAAACTATGCACAAATATACTTCTAAAAACTTTCCATATGTTAAAATCTGTAATTGGGGAACATTTGGATTTTAGTACATAATATATTTATATCTTGGTCAAAAATACAGATACGTTCACTCACTAACTACCTAGGAATCCTAAACCAAGGCTCTGATGTCAAATGCAACAACCCGAATTCCAATGGGTCCAGATTTTTCATAAAATGCGCTAAAATCCAGGCCCACTGAAGCCCGAGTTGAGTTTTTGGTATCCTACAAATAGGAAAAGATAAATATATCAGAGCTTGGATAAATATTTCACAGTGGAACTGATTAAAATATAATAGTGATTAAATACTCACCAATATAATAACACTTTCTAAACAAGTATCTCAAAGCTGGAAAGTCTCTGCCATCTACCAAACCTGTAGGATGTTATGAGGAAGTGGTCAGAACTAAAGTTCTGGTGAATGAAAAAATTATACACTTCTAAGCTTAATTTTTCATATACCGTTTTATTTCCATTTACTGTTATATTAGGTTCATTGGTTTTATAATACTCTCGCCACTGTGCATGAATCGTGCCCATCTACTCTTTAGTAGACTAAAACCTAATAACCGATATATGTGTAGCTATAAGCCCAATGACCGCATCGATCCTAGGTACTACCCATAGTACCTTCCATATCCTCCTTGTAAAGGACTCCATCGTCTCGCTCCTATAGCGTTCTATGACTACATTTGTAAAGGAATGCCTCATAAGGTCACAATATAGATGTTTCATCGTCTACTATGGAAACGTAAACTGCTTTTGCACTGGTCTATATTGATTCTCGGACAACCACAATGTACCACCCAGTGCGTACCTTGAGGACTATACATAATCGTTCTGTCTACTCTCTGAATCCCGCTTGATAAGGTCTACCTCGTACGGAACTCAGTCGGGGATTTTCTATTTCTGTGAAGGACTGCCCTGTTAGGCGTACAATACAGCTATTCTATTTTGTCAGTCCCTTTACTTATCGTGGCTATGGCTCCACGCAGCCACACCTCAACTAATCAAATGACCTATAAAGAGCTAAATGGTTGTGCCCTACTGCAAACAATCTAAACATCTAATTGGTTGTGCCCCTCATCTAATGTCTCGGTAGTGAAAGAATCATTGGACTGGTGATTTAACTCTAGTCTTTCCCGAACTCGCTTCTTGGTTTTGATGCTGGTCCCATATCCGCATGCGACTATCCTTTTGGGTCCTGCCTACTAAAACTTACTTGCAAGTATGGGGACATATGAATATCCTACTCCAAACATCAACCGCTTGTGACTGCCTACAATGGTCCTGCCATGCAAAACACAATCAAGACATACTCTTTTGATGGACCATCTACAGACCTGCCTCTGGAGGGCTGCTTCGCTATGCCTACCCCAGAGGGCCATCCTAGAGTACCCTCACGTCCCGTTGAAGTCTCGTACTTCCTTCTGGCCCAAAATAACTAAGTTGGACATGCTTCTTCTGTTTGAAATCTATGATGAACTGCTTTGTTAGGCTCTTCATCCTTTGAGCTACTCCAAAGGCATCTTACTCTTTTATTAGACCCTACTTCTAATCTTTTATTTTACGTTTGGTTTACTTTTCTCATTTTGTTGGCTACTTATTTACCCTAATTAGCATAATCTTGTCCCAGTCTCACCTAACTATTGTGAGACCATCAGTTCCTGACTGAAAGGGAATGTTGTTGGATGGACCACTTCTATTATTTTTCTTATTAACTTAATTTAAGTCTTAAGTTTATTAAAATAATTCTCTTCTATTATTTCTACTCTATTTGCTTATTAACTTGATTTAAGTCTTAAATAAGCATTTTTTTGTTCTTTCTACTTAATTATAACCTATGTTATAATTTTACTTGTTGTTGTCACTTTTATTTTCTTTTATAATCTTTACATTATAAATATAATTACAAGTGTCTCTTTTCTATTATAGTCTGCCTTCTTTTATTATGATAATGAATTCTCTGTAATTCTCTTATGTTATATGACAATCTTGGCTTGGGACTACATCCGATTGTCACAAATTTACTTATCATAATACTTTTATTCTATTATCTGCGCAGTAAATGCAGATCTGGTTACATTCCTACCTATAGCTTCTAGTCTTGTCTAATAATTAACTTGACTCCTTTAATTCCTCTAATTCTTCACTTTAACTTCTTATATTCTAGAAAGTAGTTCTATTTTATTTGGTTGGTTACAAAAACTGTGCTTAAAAATCATTTCCATATTTTAATACTAAATAATGCTACAAACCATAATTCGTAACTGCAAGATATTTCTTTTATTGTTTTTTTCCTTTTTGGATAGCGTAAGATACAGTAGTTTCTCTATTTTACACTAATTTCCTTTTTCTTTTTTTTATTCTTGCAATTACGTTTATCGTTGTCTTTTAAATATTAAACTATAGAAATGTATTCTCTTTTCCCCACCAACCAATTAATCCATCACTAATTTCCCTATCAGGTTAGTAAATTTTCCCTTTTAATTTTATTTTTCCCCATTTTAGCTTAATTTATTGCAAATTTCTATTTTTCTCTTTTTATTTCAATTTTTCTTATTTTACATCTAATTACTATAAATCTAGCATTCTTTAATTTTAGTCTGTATTTGCGAATTCTTTTCTGTACTATTTTATTCGCGTAAAAAGGAATAAAAAGAAGCTAACTTTTACAGGCTAAATTTCTACTTTAAAAAAGATGTAAACAACTGTAAATTTCTTACTTTTAGGCTTATGCCTTGCTCTAACTGTCAAGCCTAATATTAATAAAATACAAGCTCTCTTATATAATTTACAGTCTCAGCATAACTAATTAACAGAATTAATTACTGAAATAAATACTGAATAAAATTATTTAACGGAAATCTAACGATAATATATCATAAACGTAAAAGATATACAATTAAATCTACTCACCTGTCGTCCTTAGCTTTAAATCTCTATCTTCTAAAATTACTATGCCGTTCTACAACTTATCTCCTTTTCTTTGTTGCAATTTCTCTATTTTTTTGACATATATTTTATTTGGATTTATTTGGTGAAGATTTGTGAGAAATAGGAGAAAAGAATGGAAAATAGAAGCCATTATTTATTGTAAGAGAGGGATAAAGAAAGTGACGGCTGATGGAACGAATGACATTACATTCTCTCTTATATGGATGTTGCCCACCAATTATCTAATTAATCCTCTACTTAATTGATCCTTCAGTTAATTTTTATGTGCAATAATATACTATCTATATGTACACATTCAAATCTAAATCAACTATTATTTCTTTTCTTATTAATTAACATTTTCTACAGATTACGTTACAATCCTAATTAATAGCCCTGTTAATAGATTAACATGTCACCTCTATTAGTTAATTTCCTTAATTAATATTTTACACATTATAATGTTTCATTAATTGGCATGTCAATTAATTCCACCGTTCAATTAACATAGATATTTAATATGCACATACATACATACATACATACATACATACATACATATATATATTTATCCAGATTTGAATTTGAACATTTATTTGTTACATTTATATGTAAACCTCTTTAAATTGAGGGATTTGATATATATACATACATACATTATATTAATCTCCAATATTAATTCACCTATTAAGTAATTGCACTTTTTAGCTGATTCTGTTAGCAATGTTATTCCCCTTATTTTTTCCTCTTACATCTAATTCTCTTAATAATTTACATTCATTAAAAATATAATAATTTTTTTTACTACTTTTATAAATATTTTATGAATCAATTGCAAATATTTATAATTGATAAAATTTCCATGTTTTCATATGTATTTTGGGACGCTAAAACTTCAAAAGGCTGTAACTTCTTCGTTTGAAGTCCATTCAGAAAACATTATATATGGAAGTTGATCGGAAAATTGCCACAGACACAATGGTATTTGTCAAATTCCAACAATAGCATAATTTTATTTTTCGCCTTTTTCATGGTTATCAATTAAATTTATTCTAATTTAACTGCTAATAAAATGTGGGGTGTTACAATTTGTGTGTAGTTTAATAATTTTGTTTATAAAAGATAATATCCAATATCCGAGAAACCCACTTGACTTCTGATGTTCGGCTTTTACTCATTGGCAGTTCAGACACTGCTTCACCCAAAAGCCTATATCCCTCTTCATACCTTCCCAGAAGAAGCTTCTCTTCATGTCCTGATACATCTTAGTTCCTCCTGGATGAATAGTGAACTTTAAATGATGTCATTCCTCTAAAACTCCTTCCTTATGTCTTCCATATTTGGAACACATAACCTGCCTTTCTTTCACAACCACCCATTTTGGTCAAGACTAAAATCCTTTAAGTCATCGCTGTCCATTCATCCCTTAACTTCCCAATTCATTCGACCAATACTGGATCCTTCTCCTGTTTAGAAGCAATATTTTCGATCATTACTGTTCGAACTCCAAAATAAGATAACATAACAAATTTTCAGTAGACCTAGTCTCGGAATTCCACTCCACCCTGCAAGTCAACAACGCTTCCAAATCTTTTCACTCTGCTATAATTGCCAACACTACATTCTGATGCTTTCTGCTAAGTGCATCTTCAACCTTATTTCCATTTTCTGGTATGTACTCAATTCTGAAATCATAAGCAACAATAAAATCTAACCATCTCTGCTGTCTCATGTTTAGCTCCTTTTGAGAGAACATATACTTCAACGACTTATGATCCGTACAAAGCTCAAACCCCTCTCTGAAAAGGTAATGTCTCCACACATTCAATGCAAAAAATCACTATAGCCAAATCCAAATCATGCATATGATATCTAACCTTATGCGGTTTAAGCTGTCAAGAAGCATAGGAAATTACTTTAACTATCTGCATTAATACAACTCCTAACTCAGTTCCACGCGCATCTGTATAAACTACCAAATCCAGATTTCCCTTCGGAACAACTAATACTAGTACATGGATCAATAAGTGTTTCAAGCTCTATAATGCTTCCTCACACTTATCAGTCCACACAAACTTCATATCCTTTCATGTTAGCTTGGTCATCGGTGCCGCTATCCGCGAAAAATCCTTTAAGAACCTTTGATAATATCCAGCCAATCCAAGAAAACTCTTTATCTCGATCACTTTCTCGAGTCTCTTATAATTATTCATCGCTTCAATTTTAGTCGGATATACAGACAACCCTTTCTCTGAGACTACATGACTAAGGAACTTCACTTCCTTCTTCCAGAAACGACACTTTGAAAACTTCACCTTCAACTGATTCTGCCTCAGCGTCTCAAGCACCACTCTAAGATAAACTTCATGATCTCTTTCATCCTTAGAGTATATTAAGATATCATCTATGAAAACCAAAATGAACCTATCCAAGTGCTCTCGCATCAGTAAGTCCGAACGACATATCATCTATGAAAGATATCATCTCTTTCGGCGTATTAGTAAGTCCGAACGACATCAGTACCCATTCGCATGATCCATATTTAGTTCAAAAGCCATCAAAGGAATACTATCCTCTGCTACTCCAAGCTGATGGAAACCTGTTGTCAAATCCAACTGAGAAAATACCTTGGCTCCACTCAACTGATCAAACAAATCATCAATTCTAGGCAACGAATATCGATTGTTTATCATCTTCTCATTCAACTTATGATAATCGATACATAACCTCAATGATCCATCCGAATTCTTAGAAAACATTGTGACTGCTCTCCAAGGTAAACCACTAGGTCTGATAAAACTCTTGCCTTCCAAATCCACCAACTGCACCTTTAGCTCTCTCATCTCTATAGGTGTCATCCTACTTGGTGACCTATTCACTAATTCTGCTCCAGGCATCAAATCTATCCGAAACTCAATGGCTCGTATTAGTGGCAATCCTACTACTAGCTCGAGGATACCCACGAATTCTCTAACCATGAAAACTCGATTCAAATCGTCTTCTAACTACATAACACTCAAAAAAGCATTTACCTCGCAACTAGGGCTTTCTACGGTATATACAAGTCGATCACTAAAGTCAAGGTGTCTAAGTGATATTTTTCTATCATGGCAAAATATTCTAGCATCGTACTTACTTAACCAATCCATACCCAAATAATTCTGAACCCTACAAAGTCAAATACATGCAAATTGCAAATGAAGGTATGACATAACAAATCAAACTCTAGGTGGTCATACTTCATCCCGAGTGTTGCATATGCTCCTATCGCATTTACAACCCTTAATGAATTAATTAAATATGTGGGTTCTGAGTTAAGCTTATCAACCAAGCAACAAGATGCAAAAGAATGTGATGCACCAGTGTCAAATATAATGCTAACAGACCTACCGTGAATCTGAAGCGTACCCCTCAATATAGCTTTTCCTTTTTCCTCTACTGTTGGCCTCGAGGTAGCTAGCTCCAATGCGCACACTTTTCCCCTTCCATCCCCAGTAGGCTTGCCAATATGATCACAATTGAAGCATCTGATATCCTTCTTCCCTTCCTTCACCTTTCTAGTACGACATTCATTAGTAAAATATCTCTTCTTATCGCATTTATAACGTACCACTTCTAAATTTCCCTTCTTGGCAGCTCCACCTTTCCGAGCTCCTTTCTTATGAACAGACTTCCTTTTCTGACCCCGCCCCACCAAGACTTCCTTTTCCTTATTCATCTCCAAAGAAGCAAGTATCTCCTCGTGTCTCAAAACCATCTCTACTATAACATCACAAGTATCCCTAATAGGAGGTAATGTAGCCCTTGCCAACACAGGCTTCAACTCCTTATGAACTTCTCATTTCTCTTCATCATAGTATCCAAAATGGCATGTCCATACCTAGCCAACTCCTCAAACCTTTTAGCATACTCCAACACAATCATCTACCCTAGTTCCAACTCAGCAAACTTTCTGATCAAGGTAGACTTTGCCTTTGCAAACATGAACCTCTCCTCGAACCTCCTCTTAAACTCAGCCCATATCATCGTTTCTTCATTCACTCAAACTGTTACAATATTCCACCAGAATAAAGCTGCTCCCTGAAACTGTCTCAATGCAAGCCTTCTCTTCTGCTCATCATTGAGCCTCAAGTCCATAAAGATCCTCTTACAATGCAGCAACCTGTTTTCCACCTCAATAGCATCTTTAGTTCCGATAAACGGCTTTCGTCTAAGCCTAACATAGTCTCTACTCAAAATAGCATAATCGTTGACCACTGGAGCTTCCTAAACTCCTCCTATAGCATTTCCTCCAACCGCTCTAGCAGCAACACCCGCCTGCATCATATTCATGAAAAACTGATACAAGCTCCTATATCAACTTGCGAGGCTCCAACACCCACATTTCCTGCTTGTGTTTGACCTTGGTTCGTTCTTGTGCTTTGCCTGGCATTACCATTTGTTGTGGTGCTTCCTTAAGATTCACTCTTCCACTTCTAGCATCCATATTTGTATTCAAGCTTTGTGAGATACAAAAGATTAGCCTAAGAGTGGTAGGAGAATAGAGATATGTCATATACTTATATATAGCAAATACAAGTACGTTACTATAGCATTATTCTATACCCCAATTTTATCTCTAATCCCTTAGGATAGTATTTTCAGAAAAATCATTTTAGTTAAAGTTTTTCATAAATCTACGCTATGATACCAAGATGTAACATCCCTTATCTGGAGGCCCAAAGTTAAGCGCTACAGATGGTGTAGTCATCCATAGTATTAACTTCTGATGACCAAATACAGTAATGTTAATCGTATCCATAATATCAGAAGCACTTGAATATGAAACAAAACTATAGATTTCAAAAACAACTTTCTAACTACATTTCACAAAACATGTTTCATATTCCATTACATAATCCCATCGCTTTCCCAGGTTCAAATAAAATATAACTATTACATAAATACCCTTAAGAGCGATGTATGATAATGCCTGACTAGAGTATTATGTATTCATAACTAACATAATACTGCATAATGGAATCAAACAAAATAAAACAACAACTCCTAAATAGCTATCCATCAACCGACTTATCGTTCACCAACCTGCCAATAACTTGAAAATCCTCAACCCTCAGTCTGCTCAATTCAATTTTGAGCACCCGAGTTTAAGGGAAAAAACATAAACTTCGAGTCAGACATAAAGCTTGGTGTGAGTAATACTATATATCTCGGTTATATGATATTAAGTGAGACCACATCGCTTAGCGGAACAGGTTTTTCCTGATTAATATCTTTTTAAAACATATCTTTTGCAAATCATAAACCTGCAACCAAAACTGGTTAAATTTGTAAAGCATTATCACATAAACATGCATTTAAGGTAACAAATAAACTACCTTTCCAAACACTATAGTTTTTTTGGCTAGCTACTAACCTTTGGCTGACTCGAGCCTATTAGACAATATAAACAAATGGTCTAACATCTGTTAGATGCTCCTCTACTGGACGGTATGTCCCTAGCTTACTTTCTTTAGGTCAACTGATCCTAATGGTTTTATGGGCTCACCAATAACCTACCTCTGTACAAATATATTCCCTTCTATATGTAACATCATTTTAGTCTTACTTGTGACAAAGCCCTACACATTGGAATTTTGGACTAAATTAGTTTGGGGCAAATAGCTAATGTGTAGGGCATGACCCTAAACCAGTCTCATTTGGTATTCTAATATCTGAGTCATTTTACTTAGGGTAATCTTCCCTTAAATTTTCCTTGAAAATCTTTTCTTCTAAAATTGATTTAAACCTTTAAACCATACTTTAACAGGGAAAATATACTATGCTTTACTCAAATCACCTTGTCATGTTATACTTTACTCAAATCTTTGTTGATGAAAATGTTTTAAACCTTTGAAAGTACCCTTTTTGATCGCATTGAAAGTATCCCTCTCGGAATCAAGTAAACCCTTTATAACCTAGGCCAAAAGGTCAAAACATTCCTTTTGAAACCATTAATATAAACCATTCGAAAACATTGAAAAACCATACATTCGAAAGCCTTAAACCTTAGACATTCTATCTTTAAAACACTAAAACATTGCCTTTCACAAACATTGGAAACCTTTCTTTTAAATCTTTCGAAAATTGAGAACCACCCCTTCGAAACCTTCATTAAAACCTTTTGAAAGCATTAAAACATCAAACCATTCGAAACCACTTGGGTTCAAGTAAAACGTGTGGAACAACATTTCGAAACCTTCTAAAACTATCTCCTTCGAAATTGTTAGGTTCTACATTCAACAGAGAAAAAAGGTCATAAAACATTTAAGTCGAAAGCACTATTTCGAAAGCATTTCCTAATTAAAGAAAAGATGGTGCCAAAACTAACCCTTCGAAAGCATTGGAGAAGCGGCTTGGGTTTTATAAAACAAAATAGCCCTTTCGAAGGCATTTCTTTGAAAGGAAGAAAGCGGCAGCAAAGGGGTTTCGACCTCAATGAAAGCATTTCAAAAGCGCAACTTCTTAGAAACCAGTTGACCCAATCAAAAGCCAACCAAATCGAAAGCGTCCCTTTCGAAAGCATGGCAGGTGCGTTTTTCATTTGAAAGCTAAGTAAGGTTTCGACCTCCTTCGGAACCCCTTTGTTTCGACTTTATACCTTCCGCCTTTATCCAATTCGCTATGTACCAAAGCTTGATACCATATGCATTGGTTTCGATAGAGACAAAGGTGGGAGTACTAGGTCGAAAGCATGGTGTCGAAAGTGGTGAAACATGAAAAATGCATGTAAAAACCGATTTTTACTTTGTAAAGTAATTATTTTCAAATAATCTGCCTTGTATGTCAAAATATTATTGGTTGCCAATTTTCTTTTCTAAAAGTACTGCCAAAATTTTAGAAGTAAGCAATTTAAATAATTTACAAAATAACCCTTCTCCTTTTATAAATATATAGAGCATTTAAGTCTCATACCTTAAATTATTTTATATACCTATGAAATTACCTAGGAAAATTCTATAAAAATTCCAGAAAATCATTTTTAATAGGGTTTCCAACGTATATTAATTTTGGACCCAAAACATAAATAATTTAGCCATAAATTATTTTAAACCCAAATAATTATTTTCTTCACTAGAAAATTAATATTAACCATATTAATTCAGAGAATTATGAAAATCGAAACCCATCTCCAAAATATCATTTGTGATCTAAATCTAAAATCGTAAGGCATTTAGATGTCATTTAATAGGGTTTTCAATCAAAACATATCATAAAAACTATATGAATAAGCATAAATCATCAATAAGCATATATAAACATTTTATCATTCAAAAGCATGGCTAAACTTTACAAGATAAATCGGGTTTAACCTAAAATTGAAAATAATTAGAAAACATGAGATGTGGTCATTATTTACCATATATTTGAGATTAAGGAGTTTTAGATTTAAATGGGTTTGATTTTGATTAATCTTCCTTTCTTTGATTTCCTTTATCTTCTTCCTCTTGCTCTTGCTAATGGTGGTTGGCCTCTAGCTTATGTTTTTGTTTTGTGAATATATAAAATGAATGTGAATATGATTGGTGTTTAGAGTTTAGGGTATATAGTTATGTCTCATTCCTATTTTACCCCTTCTCTATTTCATTTTAATTATTTAGTTCATTTGTATACATGGCACGACTACCCCTTATTAATCACAAATCTCAATCATCTAATCATTATATTATTTTATTTAGCCAATTAAATATCCTAAATAATGTTACTAAAAATTAGGGTTGTTACAACCTCCTTTATCAAAACATTGTTTAATTAAAACCTTTTCAAATCTTGATATAATTCCAAATCATTTTATACTTTACTTAGAAGTATCTCCGTATCATTTACTTAAATATTAATAATGATTTTCAAATCATAACTTTTAAACGGGTCAAAAATAATGTTATTTAGGACATCGTTTACTATAAACCCAAAATATTTAATTTTAAGTAAATGGATTCATAGGAATCAAAATAATTCCAAATCATTTATTTAAATCTCAACAAAAGATTTCTTATTTTTGATATATATCTTTTTAATAGGTTGAAACCATGTTATCTAAGATAGTAAATCCAAATTAGTTAATATTCAAGTAATGCAGATCCATAGAAATTATACCGATTTTACTCGACATCAATTTCCATATTCAACCTTTACTATCCGTCGAATAGTGGTGAAATCACCTTTTAAATTCACATGGATAGTAGGGGTTCCTTCTTTGGAATTTAATACCAAGTTTTAGAATATTATTTCTATACAATCCAAGTTATATGAAATTAAATTTGTAAATTTGAATCTTTTATACCCGTCTCATTTTCGAAATTTCAACCTTATATATTCCTCTCCCAGAAAAAAGGATAGGTGAGCTAGGGCAATGGTTTCTCCTGAACATCTCCTTAATTTAAAGACCTCACATTCGGATCTCATGAATAGAAAAATCCAGTTTACTCGTCAGCTTTTAGAGCCAAGATTAAATTACTTATTTATAACAAATTTTCTTTAAATCATTTATTTAAAATTTTTAAATTATAAAACCTTAAAATCATTTTAATTATTCATTTGAAAATTATAAAAGATTTGAGAAAGAATATTTAAGTTTAAAACCATATTTCAAAAAAATTGCTGTAAAAGGTGCTACAAATTGTGCCGTGAATAGTGTTTTAAGCTTATTTGATCAAAACAACTATTTTATCATCAAGAAATCCATTTTTATAATTCAAAGAGTACTCCGAGGGAGCGTAGCCATGGTAGCGTAATGGCCTGAGACCTGGCTTTTGGCCTACTCTTCTAATCTGAACGAAGCTTTCCTCATCCATAGGATGTGACTGAGATACCAGCGGCTTCCCCTACTGCTAGCTAGCAACCTATGAAGTGAAGTAAGACCCACTAGTGTTTCACACCCAGGAAGAAATGACTCACCATAGAGCTGCGAAGCCCGATTAATATACCGCGTGGTCATATGGATGATAGAGTATGGAATGAGTCTGCTGCTCATAGAGTGTACGATAAAGCTGAAAGTCTATATGATGGATCGTGTAGTGTGTATATATGCAAGTATAAGTGATTAACTATATGATGTATCTAATATAAACTTAGTAGATGATAGCAAAGCAAATGGAAATAATCACACCAGGATTTTATAATGGTTCGGACCTCCCATCCTACGTCCAGTCCTCAAGCCCCTCTTCGGAATTTGACTATCAAACACCCTCACTTTGCCCGGAGGAATAGGCTTGGTTACAAAAGCTTGTTCTTCTCAAGTGTGTGTTCTATATCACGAATATTGACTATTAAGTACAAGTGCTTCCAATATATATCTCTAGGATATTGATTAAAGAATTATGTATATATGGAAGAGTGAAATACAAATATATGATTGCTAGAGATCAAGAATATATCAGAATAAAAGAGTAAAGAGCATAAGTAAGTAAGTTAAGATCTTATCTTGGATTCTTGATGCTATTTATAGTGGTAGATAGATTCCTTGTGTAGTTGCATCCATTAATAAGTGTTCTATGGTCGCTTCTGATGGTGATGAAGAGTTGCAGTGAAGAGGAGCGAACGTGTCTTTTCAATTGTGACAGTTGTACTTTGAAGTTTAACACCCGAGTTCAAAATCAGACGTCTGCAAAATGTTTCAGACGTCTGGCTCTTATATATTTTTATATATGGTAGCTTTTAGACGTCTAAGCACATTAACCAGACGTCTGATTCTGTCTGATTTGCGAACCAGAGGATTCAATCAGACGTCTGGCTAGTGCATCCAGACGTCGGAACTTGTGCATGTTACTTTTCTTGTGTATGTGCCATTGCTCTTCTGATTCTATCGACTTGTAGCCTCTTGATACTTTCTTTGAGTCTTGTTCTTGTCTCTTTGTTGATGTTACTCTAACACTTACCTGTGAATAGAGATATATATGCATATTCGATTTCCATTGTATAGTTATCGTCATCGAAACCATAGAATTGATTTCCTAACAATCTCCCCCTTTTGATGATGACAACTATTCAATGTATTTATATATAAATTATAAATCTCCCTCTGAATATATGCTCGTTTTTAATGTTTTATAATTATACTTATATTTCTCCCCCTTTGGCATTCTTGAAAAGAATTATAATATAACCAATCGTTAAAAAAGGGAAAATCTCATTAATAATTCAAAAGTGATCGCATACATAGATTTTGTCGATTTAACAAAAGTTGATATCTAAAAAACCTAAAATCTATGATTCCCTAAATCTATGATTCTTTTGGAGAATTTTTATCTTGATCATCTTCCATTGTTTCTTCTTTTTCAGAAGTGCTAGCCTTTGTAGGAAATGTCAAAACTTGCTTGAGAGGTTCATCCTCAAAAAGTTTGGAATGTTTTGCGGAAGGAGAAGGTACTGGGGTTGGCCAATCTTCAGAAGGTTGTGTTGGACTGCGAACCCATTGTAGTACTTCTTTAAGAACCGTCAAGACAGTCGAAAGAGATTCTTCAACTGTCGCTAGGCGCGTAGCAAATGATGTTTCGAAATTGTCAATTCTCTTAGCCAAGAGTTTTTTATTTTGAGATAATATATGTTGATTACGAAGGGTGAGATCTCGAATACTTTCATTTGGATTTGTATCCATTCGAGTCACCATAATCTCGTCTTGTCCTGAATAATCAAATGGTGCAGGAGGAGATGGAGATGCTTCTTGATGTTGTTCCTCCTCTTGAGATGGTTCAATGTGTGGTTGAGGAGGAGGCTCAACTTGTCTAGATTGATGATTGTGCGTCCAATCTTCAAAGGATATAAATTCCGGGGGAATCTAGGGTAGGTGCATAAGGGTGAAAATTTTGGTGGAAGCATATTTAGGTAAGATTTCTTCGAAGGTCGATAGGTAGGATGGAATGTTATGTGCACGAAGAAGTCTCATAATATAAGTTGGGTAAATAATTGATAGCCGTGATCGAGTCCAAAAATGCTTGAGCTCGTCGAAGATGAATTTGGCCCAATTCACCCTTGTTCCACTAAATAGAGCATATAGGGCTTTGTGCTCTAACTTGGTTATTTGCTCATGGCTTCCCATACATGGAACAATTGTATTGATTATCATTCGAGTTAAGAGTCGAGCTTTTGGACGTAGATATTTGGAGGCAAATTTTGGCATTTCGTCCTCCCAAATTTGATGAGTAATACTATTCCGTGGCTTGAAGCGCATATCGGGAATGTTGTATAAATCTTCTCTATGTCAAAGCATCCTAGGATTCTACCTATTATGCCCGGAGTTAATCTAATCATGTTGCCATACATGCTAGACTAGAGCCAGTTATCTTCATCTTCAGTGTTCCACACTGAAGTGCTATCCAAATTCGCATAAAATAGAAATATCGCCAATTGATCGATTTGGATGTCATTGGGAGTGAATGAAATCAAGCTTTCTAACCCAGCATTCTCACACATTTCATCCAAATCATACATTGAAAATTTAAGTATATTATAGAATGGACATGTGTGAAGCTTTTTATTCTGTATATCTTCATACCTCTTGATTGAATGTGGTGCTCTATTCATCCATCTTTGAATTTGATCATCCGAGCTCACTTGAGGATTTGAAGATGATGTTGGTCGGTCTTGTTTTCTTTTGGAAATCCTGGAATTCTTAGTTCGAGGAGGCATTGTGTTTGATTTGCATAAAGATGAAGTTTTTGAAAAAAATCATCTCTGGGGGATGGAAGGTATTAAAAATTTTGAGATAAAAGAAAAAAATAACGTTGTTTGGGGCAATTTAAAGAGTCGATTGAATTTCAGACGTCTGAAATCCAAGTCAGACATCTGGTTTGCCCTATAATTGAGTACAGTAGATAAATTCAGATGTCTCATTGTTGGGTTAGACGTCTGGTTTGGTCAAATTTAGAAAATTTGATAGTCAGAGAGTTTTACCAGACGTCCGGGTTTAAAGACAGACGTCTAAAATAGGATAAAGTCGAAAAAAATTTGCGGTAGAGAACTAATTCAGACGTTTGGGTCTAATTTCAAACGTCTGAATTTTTTTGATTTTTATTTGGAGGAGACAGAGCAATTTTTTAGATGTTGGGGGTATATCAGACATCTGACATATACACAGTGCTTAAAAATTTGACGTATATCAGAGTGTCAGATGTCTGAGGTCTATATTCAGACGTTTTAAATAGGCATTTTCTAAAAATAGCCTAAAATTTTATGGTTTAGCTTATTTTTCGATTATCTATTTTATGAATAAAAAATATTATTTTGTGTGAAATAATAAATAAAAATAGATACATACAATAACAAATATAATTTATTTAGATGGCGATGGAGTTTTACGATCTCCTGATTTGTTATCCTTCCAGTTTTAAGTGGAGACCATATATTTCCATGTTCGTGAGTTATCGGGGAGGCAGAAAATCGTCTTGGTGAAGGGTTCGAAGGAGTATGATACGAAGACGAGGTATCCAAAGTACTACAAGGTTTTGGAAGTGGTTCGTGGACATCTTTCTTCCTTGACGTACAAAACTTCGTCGCTACTTGCTCCAAAAAGCTTAGCCGTCGTGCTGTAACTTTTTGTTCAAAATTAGTTCTCTTTGTAGATCTATCTGTTGTTTTTGATAGTGATGAATTTCATCAATTTTTTCCTTTGTGTTAGGAGAAACAAATAGTATTCTTTTGGTCTTCTTGCTATCGGGGGTAAATCTCGAGTGATATGAGGACCACGTATACGTCGGTTCCTGGTTTGGTGTAGGTAGAGGAAGTCATTGTGGTGTATCAGTCGAGCCATCCGTAGTAGTTGTCAAGATGGATATATAAGAGTTCTCTGAAGACATGACTATATTTTGTTTCTTGAAGAGAATATGAATTGTGTGTTTATAGTTTTTCTTGTTTGTATAAATGGTTATATATAAGTTAAAAAAATTATTTATAAAAAACTAACTATCCATAAAATTAAAGGTCTAGAAATTATTGATTATAATTTGTGGTAGTAAAATAAATGACTAATCATAGCCTAAAATGAAGCAGTGATTATTTTAAGGAAGAAGATCATAAAGTGAGCAAATCCCTAAATTTCATCGGAGTTTAATAAATGTTTGTCCATTCAGTGGTTTTGTAAAGCTGTCTGCTACTTGATTTTCGGTATTTACGTATTCTAATGAAATAGTTCCTTTTTCAACATTGTCTTGTAAAAATTGATGTCGTATATCTAAATGCTTAGTTCATGAATGATTAACAGGGTTTTTTGATAAATTTATAGCACTTGTGTTATCACAATATATTGAAGATTTGTTGATAATTTTGTCGAAATCCATAAGTGTTTGTTGCATGTATATCACCTGTGCACACACTAGAGTTGCGGAGATATATTCGGCTTCGCAGGTAGATAAAGAAACACAATTTTTCTTTTTGCTAAAGTATGAAACTAATGATTGTCCGATAAAGTGACAAGTTCCACTTGTACTTTTACGATCTGTTCTACATCCACCAAAATCCGCATCGCTATATGAAACTAGTTCAAACGATGATCCTTTAGGGTAGAACAAGCCATAATCTCTAGAACTAGATAGATAATGTAAAATACGCTTAACAGCTCTTAGATGAGATTATTTTGGTTTTGCTTGAAATCGAGCGCAAAGACATGCACTCATCATAATATCGGGTCGACTAGCCGTCAAATACAATAAAGAATCAATTATGCTACGATATAATTTTTCATCAAAATCTTTTCTGTCATCATCCTTTTCTAAGTGAATAGTGGCACTCATTGGTGTTGGTTTGCTCGAAGTTTTATCCATTTCAAAACGACGCAATAGATCGTTACAACATTTTTCTTGATAAATAAAAATTTCATTTTCAAGTTGTTTTATTTGTAAACCTAAGAAGAAATTTAATTCTCCCATATGTGACATTTCAAATTCATTTTTTTCATAATATTTGAAAATTGATTACATAGATTTTCGTTGGTCGAACCAAGAATGATGTCGTTAACATAAATTTGTACAGCTAAAATATCATTATTTTCCTTTTTAATAAATAAAGTTGTGTCTATTTTGCCTATTTGAAAACCAAATGTAATTAAATGATTTTTAAGACTTTCGTACCATGCTCGTGGAATTTGTTTTAATCCATATAATGCTTTGTGTAATTTAAAAACATGATCGAGATATTTTTCGTGAACAAATAATGGGGGTTGTTCTACATGTACATTTCCTTTAATAGAACCGTTTAAAAAAGCACTTTTGACATCCGTTTGAAATAATTTAAAATTGTGATGAGTTGCAAAGGCGAGTGATGTACGAATGGCCTCTAATCTAGCTACTGGAGCAAAGGTCTCGTCATAATCGATACCTTCTTCTTGACTATAGCCTTGAGCAACTAAACGTGCTTTATTTCAAATAATATTTCCATTCTCGTCTGCTTTGTTTTTAAATACCCATTTTGTTCCTATAACCGATTGTTCTTCAGGTCTTAGTACTAATTCCCAAACATTATTACATTCTAATTGATTTAATTCTTCTTGCATAGCGATTATCCAAAAATTATCATTTGAAGCTTCTTTATAATTTTTTGGCTCAAAATTTGACACGGATGCTAAATGGTTTATTAGATTAAGTTGATTTCTAGTTACTCTAGAATTGAGATCTCCGATGATATTATCTCTCGGATGATTTTTGAGAATCTAGGGGATGATATTAAAGTGTTATTTTTTATATTTGTTTCATTATTAATAGAATTTGTTAGTGGAATAATTTCTTCTTCATCATTAGTATGATGATTAAAAAGATTTCGTCGAACAAAACATATAAACTTTCTTCAATGGTATTATTTCGTTTATTAAAAATTCTATATGCTTTGCTACGATTCGAATATCCAATAAAAATACCTTCATCGGTCTTCGGGTCAATTTTTCCTAAGTTATCTTTTGTATTTAATATAAAACATTTTGAACCAAAAGTTTTAAAATATGATACTTTAGTTTTTCTTCCAAAAAATATTTCAAAACAAGTTTGTTTAGTCATAGGACGTATAGTTACTCGGTTCAATACATAACAAGCTGTAACAATAGCTTAAGTATTTTGGTAGACCACTACTATTTAATAATGTTCGTGCACATTCTTGTAACGTTCGATTTTTTTCTTTCTACAACACCATCTTGTTGAGGTGTCCGAGGAAAAGAAAAATTATGACTTATTCCTTTCTTATTACAAAAATTAGTAAATAGATCGTTCTCGAATTCTCCTCCGTGATCACTACAAATATTTTTGATTTTCAAGTCCATTTGTGTTTTAATTCTTTTATCAAATATCTTAAACACACCAAAAGTATCGCTTTTATGTTTTAAAAACAAAGTCCATGTATATCTCGAAAAATCATCAACTATTACGAAAACATATTTGTTGTGATTTTATTTATGCAAGTATAAGTGACTAACTATATGATGTATCTAATATAAACTTAATAGATGATAATAGCAAAGTAAATGGAAATAATCACACCAGGATTTTATACTGGTTCGGACCTCCTGTCCTACGTTCAGTCTCGAAGCTCCTCTTCGGAATTCGACTATCAAACACCCTCACTTCTCCCAGAGGAATAGGCTTGGTTACAAAAACTTGTTCTTGTAATGTGTGTTCTATAACACGAATATTAACTATTAGGTACAAATGCTTATGTATATATGGAAGAGTGAAATACAAATATATGATTGCTAGAGATCAAGAATATATTAGAGTAAAAGAGTAAAGAGCATAAGTAAGTAAGGTAAGATCTTCTCTTGGATTCTTGATGTTATTTATAGTGGTAGAGAGATTCCTTGTGTAGTTGCATCCATTAACAAGTGTTCTATTGTCGCTTCTGATGGTGATGAAAAGTTGCAGTGAAGAGAAGCGAACGTGTCCTTTCAATTATGACAGTTGTACTTTGAATTTTAACACCCGAGTTCAAAATCAGACGTCTGGAAAATGTTTCAGATGTCTGGCTCATATATATTTTTGTATATGGTTGCTTTTTAGACGTATGAATACATTAACCAGATGTCTGATTCTGTCTGATTTACGAACCAGAGGATTCAATCAAACATCTAGCTAGTGCACCCAGACGTCTGAACTTGTGCTTGTTGCTTTTCTTGTGTCTATGTCATTGCTCTTCTGATTCTATCGACTTGTAGCCTCTTGATACTTTCTTTGAGTCTTGTTCTTGTCTCTTTGGTGATGTTACTCTAACACTTACCTGTTTTACTCATAATTCAAAATCTACTAAACAAAATCTCGATGTTTTTCCATTGTTTTAAAAATATATTATAGAGTTCGGAAAATTGTTACTACAAAGACTTCCGACTGTGAATCTCATTTCATTTATAAAATGAAAGTGATTTTCTTTGTGAGATTCGACGTGTATTAAACGTGAATCATTTCAATATCAAAATAACATATAATCAACATCCAAACTTGATGATCAAACATAGTAAATATCCATAGCAATTATATCACATCATGTATATACACATATATAGAGTTTCTCGCCTTCATTGGTTTCTAATATCTCAAAAATTCTCTATATCTTTGCTGCGATCGAATCAAAGCCTAATCGAGCCTTGGATCTTAGGAAGGGAATGGCCTAAGCTTACAATGGAATTGTGCTCGGCCTTGGTGATGGACGGTGGTGGCCGTGGATTATGAGAGTGAAAAGGAGGTATTTGACTTGGTTTGGAGGTGGATTGGCTTGGTATATACATGTGTATATATTTTTCTTTATTTTGGACTATTTTGCCATAGTTTTGCTATATTTTTTCTATGAACTAGAAGCCATTAAAGAGGAGTATGAGAAGATGAAGAATCTTAGGAATTTATGAACAAATGAAGTAAAGATGGATGGTGGTATTTATAAGAAAATTTGTGAACTAAAATATCATGATATTTATGTGCATATACATCACCATTGCCCCACCACTACAACCCCTCCTACCTCACATGTTCGGTTGTGTATTTCCCACCCATATGTGTACCTACATATGTGAGTTGATCTATGTAAGAGTTTGACTTTTGGTTTGCTTAAGGGTGAAGTTTATATAAAGTATCTTAGATCTTTTGTAACATATATATATATATATATATATATATACATACAAGTGTGTATATATATTTTTATGTACATACGTGTTTTTGTATGTGTTAGGGTGTGCATGTCTATGTTATATATGTGCATAAGACATATAAGCAAGATTGCAACAACTTTCGTTCGTTAAACCATTGAAAATTCGAAAGCTGATTCTCGGTCACATTTTCACTTATAAATAAATTTACATATAAGTGTAAAAAAAAATTGAAAATTAGTTTCTTGTCATTTTTACTAATTAAATGATCATATTTTAAATTATAAAACCATTTAAACTAATATTAGGCAATTGTTTACAAAAAGTGTTGTTATATCGATAAAGCGATACGAATTTTCTTATATTTTCAAATCAAGTATATCTCTTTATAAAACTATTATAAATGTTTTATTATAACTTCATAACTAATTAAAATGAATTATTATCATTTAAAAATAATTATTTGAATACTTATAGTAATCATCATATCATGAAATCTTAATTTAAATTCATAAATCAATTATTAAACACGATGTCATTATTGATGATGTCATAAACATATTTTATTTCCTAAAATAAAATAAATTATTTTATTTCATATTTTTGTTTACATGGATAAATACATGTATGTATCCAGCTCTGTGCGTGACTTTTGATAATTATATTGTCGTTTATCGATAAAATGGTTTTCGGCCATTTCATCAATATTTCTCCAAATTATATATTTTTGTAAATACTTATTCAAAATAAGATTACCATAATTATTTACTATTCAAGACAACATAATCTATGTCGAAAGCTAATATTTGAAAATTTTAAAAAATAAATATAATTTATCAAAGTGATAAATTTGCGAATCATTACAACTATGGTGAGAAATCTCTAAGAATATCTCTATAAATTTCTATAGAAAATGCCGAATATAAGGCATTTCCCACGTGTGTTTATAGTGACTATCGCTATAATACTACTTCCAAATCAAATCCTATTCAAATCAAAATCCACTCAGATTCTACGTACTTTGTTTCAAGGCTATATAAAAAACCATACAAAGTCATACAAGTCTAAACACATCATTTACATATGCCATTTGCTTTCCAAAGCAAGAATCACCAAGAGAAAAGCAATAACATATAGTCAAATAAAAATATCATATAAACAAGCCTTATACACTTCATATACTTTTTAAATGGTTGGTTAGCCACCCATCAAATTGTAAAGAACCAAGCATAAGTTCTAACTTCCTACCACAAGCTTACAAGCACCCAAACACTTTTTACCATCAAGGGGTTCCACCCCTCATATACCAATCGCCATATAACAAGCCTTATACACTTCATATACTAATAGCTAACCCTCTGCCCACTTTAGTGCTTGGCCTTGGCTTCCCCCTCCCCAATTGCTTCCGGCCATGAAGGGTTCAAGGGTTTTCCTTCCATCTTTGACTTTATAAAAGGCTTTGCTATAATGTTGTAAGGCTTCAACAAGAGTTTGGAACGATTTGAAGTTGTTTTGAATTAATTAGTTTTTAGGAAATTATGAAGATAGAAGGAGTGAAGAGAGCTTTTTTATTTTTGTGTAAAAATTTAAAAGTGATCAAATGAGATAAGCACACTCTTATATATGCTTTAAGTGGTTTCCTTACCCTCTCCCCTCACCTCCATTTATGGCCATGGATGGCGCGCCTCTCCATGTGCTCCCATATGCTACTTTACACCTCAAATATTAAGAGAAAATATCTCCTCCACCCCTTAGCCAGTTATCAAACTACCCCCTTTAAGAAGCTTCCCAAAAGTGGCTTGGTGCAAATTACTTTTATTACTTATTAATGATTTCCCTTATTTAGTATATGTAGAAAAACCTTGAGCGACTTTTACCGAGAAAAAAGTTGTTTGTCGGTAAAATAATTTTCGATCACATTATCGATATTTCTTCAAAGCATTTATTTTTGTAATTATTTTTCAAAATCAAGTTTATCATCATTAGTTATTAATTAAAAAGGAGTTAACAAGGTTATTAAATCAATTTAATCACGTTAAATACAAGAATCAAATATTTAAATAATTCACATGTTTAAATACGAAGTGTTCAAAATTTCTAGTTGTTAAATTTTTGGAAAAACATCCTTATTATTTATTGTAATGGAAAAAAGTTCATTCTTACTTTTCGTATTATAAAGTAAGCCCCTAAATTTTTTGAAAACAAATGATGTTTAAATTCATTATAATACAAAATCAGTAACCTAAATTAAAATTTCAAATTAAAAATCTTAAAATCAAATGCAAAAAATGACGAATTGTGTAACTTGCACTGTTTAAAGTGTAACTTTTGATACAATAAATACAAGGAAAAAGAAATTGAATATGTAACATGCAATGACTTGGAATTTTATCGTTTTAATTTACGAATATTTAACTTATTTTAAATATCCTATTTACGTTTTATTAAGTAAATAACTCTCTTTTAAACATATAACTAGTAACGGATAATTCAATTTTAGAATTTTTTTTACACAAAAAGATAGTTCGACGGAAAATTGAAAAATGTGATCAAAACCTGCTTTTGGATTTTCAACTTTTTATCCAACGGTAGGTCGTAGAAGTCGTAAAAACCATACTATATGTTTAGAAACCAGTATTACATCTTCTTAAAGACTTCACATTTTGAAATGTAAAAAAGAAATAAGTAAATAATAATAGTACAAAGATAAGATATGTTTCAAATTTGAACTTGAAAGGATATTTAGAGTCCTTAAGTAAATTAGTAAACAAAAAGAACTTAAATCACACTAATACCCAATATCTTGTCATATGTAGTGTACTTGAGTGATTTATGAATGATGTGGGAGTTTAAAAGAACATTTTCATTTTATTTCTTCTTTTTTATTCTTTTTAAGTCTTCTTACACACACACACACACACACACACTACTCCAGTCTTATTTCATACTTAGCTCACTTATTTTGAAGTTTATCTTTTTTTTCCACTCAAAAATATTGGAGAAGAATAAAAATACATATTGGTTTAAAAACCAAGATTAGCTTGGACTATGCAAAAATTGGAAAATGTGAGATTCTCAAATTTCCATGTTTATTTGTTTTGATTTTATATGTGGTAAAACTTTGGAAAATTTATATATAATTTGTTTGAATTAGTTGCAAATCTCTTTTATGTTGAATTTGGAATAAGTAAATATGCATATTGGAATGATGCAGTAAGCAACATTTCTTTTTGTTCATTATATATACATAAGAAACCTTTCCATTTTTTGATTTCTAAAATCAATATCACTCAATCCGTACTGATTTAACCAAAACCTCAACTAGGAAGATGTTCATCTTGGAATTTAGTTTTTTTAAATTAGCCTGGGGTTAATTCATCGAGTGGAGAGGGAGTTAGGTGCTAATAATAGTAAATGGTTTTGTATTGTTGGGTTTTCGTTGATCATGAATTGACGAATGGCCATTATAATAGTATTCGTATCGACAAATTGTGATTTTTAGAAATAGTCCCATGATTTCTAGTGTATGGTTAGGTTGATATAGCTAATTGATCAGCTTTGGATTAAAAATCAAATTTAAGCGATGTTGACGTTTTAGGGCCAAATGGTTGGAGGTAGAGTGACCTTTGGTGGTGCCGAGGCCATAATGTTGGTGTAGAGGTTGCAATGATCAGGTGGAGGTGGTAGAGATCGAACTAGGGTTTAATGGCATGGCTTTCTGGCATTTGCATTTGAGGATGCGAGCGATGATGGAGTGCATCGAGCTAGCCGAGGTGGTGATGGGAGATAAAGTTGATGGTTGCAATTTCACTAGAGGCGGTAGCGAGGTTGGTCGTGGGATGTGATGGCACGGCGAGGTCGATGTATGGGATGGTGTTGACCTGGACGTGCATGTTTGGGGACGGAGGAGTCATTTTTGGGTTGCGGGATCTAAAAGCGAGGCAGTCGGTCGGTCCTGGTGGTCGGGTGAGGTGGACTCTGGCATGGGGTCAACATCGACATTGGTGTGTCATGTGCATGGGTAGTGCATGAAGGTGGCTCTAGTTTTGGCATTTGGGAGGGAAATGGGAATTTGAATTTATGGTGAAAGTGCTTGGAAAGGAGAAGTATAGGGTAGATTTGAGCTTTGGGCCAATCAGGTTAAATGATTAGTAAATTAAATTTTAAAGGTTTAAAATTTAACAAAATTACACGCAACCATTCGAAGTTCGTTGAACCCGTGGATTTTAACACTCGGTTCGTTTCGACTAACAAAACATATCTGTGCGGTTATTCTACAGTTTTGTAGAAGTTTAAAATACTGATAAATTTATAGTTGTAGAAAATAATTATGTCGAATGGTAATTTATATTTTATCATTGACATTATGTTAGCAGAATAAAAACCCATTCTCGTATACTTAATTTGATTAGATTTTATTGGACTTCTATTCGAAAGAATAAATTCATGTTCTACTATTTTATTAATTTGAATACTTATTGATATGTCAGTTGTCTTAGACAGATAACGTGTTATTTGTCGTTTGTAAACTATGAATTTTATTTATATAACTGTTGCTTATGTAAATATTAATGATATGATTTGAATTGTTGAATTGAATAAGTGGTAGCTTGTTTAAGTGCCATTTAAGATCGCTAAACCTTTTTATTTAAATTTTAGAATAGAAAATGGATTTGGGTTTACTTGGACTATATATTATTTTGAAGTAAAATATTTTATAAAATATATTATTTTAATTATAATATTACAAAGTTAACCAATTATTTATAAATGATGTTTTAAAAGTTGAAAGTTATTTAATTATTTTATTCAAGTTATTTTTAAAATTTAATCAATTATTTTTGGTTAAATTAATTTAAAGTTAAGTAATTATTTATTCAACAATATCTTAAGTTAGTTAACTAGTGATGTTGTTTTTGAAAATTTATTAACTATTTACTAGCAATGATTTAAGTTAATTAATTATGTATTAATAATGATTAAGTTTATTAATTATATATTAATAATGATTTAAGGTAAGTTGCTTATTTTACTAATAATGTTTTAAAATCTAGTTAAATTATTTATCAGAGAAGTTTAAAAGGTAATTAATTTATTAAAAATAAAAAGTATTTAAAACAATAAATTGTTTCTAAAGAGAATCATTTTTAATATAAGGGTTGTTAAAGTTACAATTGGGAAGAGATTCTAGATTCTGGAAAAGAAGATTTGGATTTATAAAACTTTGATTTTGTAAGAATTAGATCAATTATATTAATTAAGTTATGAATCTAATAAATAAATAATCCTTCTTAATTTTGGTGGTATCAAAGCTCTTTTCCTACTTACACCGAAGGATTAGCAATTTTGGGTCCACAATAATCAGTGTTTCAAAATGACATTGTTTTTATTCATTTAGTAGAAAGTGGAAAATAAGAATTCTTTTTTTAAATGATTTGTGAATATTCTTATACCATTTTATAAGCATATGGAATATTTTCTGAATATATGAAGTGAATGATTTGATAATATACTTATACCAGCGAGATAAGTATATAAATATCTTGATAAATAATTTAGAAGTAATTTAACTAATGCAGAGGTTTAATGGATTCAATATGGAATTTAATCTATGTTTGATTTTTTGATTATTTGATAGTTAGATAAACAACTATTAAATCTTGACCTATTTTTAACTCTAGAAATATCTAGGAGAAACACGAGAGTTATGTGGCGCAATTATCTTTGTTTATACAACTATATATATAAACTCGTTGTGTTCCTCCTGGACAATGATAAGGAGATCCATCCACTAAAACAGTTAGGGGGTGATCCCCACGCTTATGAATTGCATTTTTTTCCAAAGAACCAGAGTTGAGTTTAATGCAAACTTTCGAATGTGGTTCAAAGAGACCGAAATTGGATAAGCATGAATTATCTGAAAACCACTTCGAACTACCTTAAGTGTTAGAATTAAAAACATCTGGAAGGTAATGGAATCGAAGACGAGGCTCTTTGAAGTGCAAGGGCTACTTGCTGCTAATCATATAGTGATTTCAAAATGGATGTAGTAGAAGTATTGCCATCGGTTTTTTCATAACCTAAACAATTTGTATGGACGAATGTTGGCATCGCAATTTTGCTTGGAGGGCAGTTTTAGCATTCCAAGTGGGATTGCCGTATTAAAGGTAAATGGTAGCCTCAAGCCTCATCAACAGGGAATGACTAAAATATGGGATATGCGGCAGGGCTATGTGGATCACGTCCATTATTGTATTGTCATTCCTCTTCTAGAAATATATATTTGTGGATTTGGTTGTGCATGTGAGCTCTCAGAAAAGGTTGCAAAAGTAACTGGGTTGATGAAATATTCAGTACAATCCATTAAGGGGTAACTCGATCCTGTATTGGTAGGGGGTCCATGTATGACTCTCGGTAAATTTTTCTAAAGGTGTACCATGGAAGGCGGTACCCCGGTAGCCTTGTCATTATCTGAGATCCATTCTATAATATGTGCCTTTACGGACTTAGTTATAATCATATTATTTTGGAATTTAATTAATGTAACAATTTCAACTATGATTCTATAACTTATTTTAAACCCTAGACATTATTATAATATCACTAGAAATCTATAAAATGGTTTGGTTATCATAAGGTAAAAAACCCTTCGCATTTATTAGCAACGTGATCTTGCGAGATACCTTTTATTTTAAAGGGTTTTATAAGGTTAACAAAATTCCTTGTGATTTGAGTTTCTCATGCCAGTTTACCGGACTGATCCGGATGTTATTTTTCCTATAATGCTTGGCTAAGATCCGAGTATTTTTTCAAAGATAGCTTTGGATGCTTTAGAGCTTCAAGAGTCAAGTTTGATGCCTAGGATGCATTTTCGTACTTTTATTTCCATTGTGTTTTTCTTGTTTTTGTTTATTAGCATTTGTAAGGACGGACTGTTATAACTGATCGGGCTGATGATAGGTTAGACTCTGAAGTCGTTTAAATATTAAAGGCTTTCTTATAAAGATAATTTTTTTGATATTATATATTATTCATCATGGGTGATATTTTGTTCTCGCTTTTGTTTTTTCATTTTCCCTAATCCGGCACTTAGATGCTCGACACGTGAATACCGTGGATGTATTAATGTCAATTTCTAAGGATTTGAAAGGCAGATCATTACATTTGGTAGCAGAGCTAAAGGTTAAGCGAAACCCTTAGCCCTAGGGGGGTAAACTCAAAGGATAGGGTTAGTGACACCTTAGAATGAGTTTGAGTGTATTATATATACAGGAGCGTGTATTTGTTAGTGCTATAAAAATGTTTTATATTATTTTAATTTTTCAGTTAGGTGGTTTATGAAATGAGGTTGATACAGAAGGTGCAACTGTATCGATAGGGGATTCTAAACTCCCGAACAAGGAAAACTGACATGGTATTATTTTAAAATTGGATAAATGAAATAATTTTAACTAGATTTTATATTTATAAAGAATAATTTTCAAAATAAGTATATATATTTTTGAGAGGTTGTTGATTAGGAAATACTGGTATTTACTTATCATCATTTGCTGGTTGCTTACTTATGCTCAACTAGTTTATAAGCATTTGTTATTTAATTAGATTAGAGAAATGAACACCTGGTGAATTTGAATTCACAATAGACTATAAGGCATTCTTAAATAGGAAAGGACTAGCAAGTTTTCTTGGTTAAGGGATGTCTATAATTAAGGGAGTTATTATATAGATTAGTTCATAAGGTGGGGTCTATAAAGAGATCTTTGAGAATTTAAATTAATTTGGTACCTAAAAAATTAAAAGTCAGTTGGTTTGAAAATGTTTTCCAATAATTTTTGGAAAAAAGAGGAAGTAATAATAAGTATTTTTTAAGAGAATCTTTAAGTAATAAGTTCCAAGTAATTTTTTAAGATGCATTTTCTTTAAATAGTTTAGGAAACCTTCTCGATTTATTTTGTGGTAATCCAAAAAATCTCCTATGTGACGATCGGATGTTTTCTTAGGCAAACGTTGTAGTGCACTTAGTAAATTATTCCCATTATCATTGTACGATCGAAATGAGCCTGAATCTGAACAAACCTCAGACATGGTCTTAGTAATAGAGTACTTAAGCTATTTTATATGTTTTGAAGAATACATATAGTGTTGTAAAAGTTTGGTAGAGCATACTTATCTTATTTAAATAAATTCTAATTTAATTATTTTAATCTTTGATTAATTAATTCAATTAATTAATCCTTAATTACCTCATTAAGTAATTATTAAATAATTAATTAAATAAATCCTTAATTAATTATTTTATTAATTAATTACAACTTAATCAATTACTCTTGGTAATTAATCTTAAATTATACTCATTTATTAATTAATTAATCATATTGATTAATTAACTAAATAATTAAGTGATTAACTCTTAATAAGTAATTATCTCTAATTACTTCATTAATAAACCTTTATTAATCTCTTATTTAATTAATCACATTATTAAATAATTCTTGATTCTTTAATTTATTAATCACTTCATAATTAATTAACTTCAATAATTTATAGTAATCAATTCATTAATTGATATCATTAAGTGATTAAACAATAATCACTTCTACTAATTGCTCCATGAGTAATTACTTCCATAAGTAATTAACTTTCTTAATTACATTCACAATTAATCATTAATTACTTTAGTATATGATTTTAAGGTTTGGGTTGTTTGATTTTAGGATTCTAGCAAGAGCTATTATTGAGGGCTTATTAAGGAGGACTTGTCCAGTTCGTAGGGCGTTTGAGGTTATGGGGATCTTTGACCTCCTTATTTCCGATGAGGAGGGTGAGGCTGGAGAGGAGAGTCAGAGATTGAAAGAGAGGTTCGGGCAGACAACGGTTAGGTATGGCATGGATGTTCTTAGTCTCTGGAGATCAGGAGTAGAGCAATAGGAGCTTGTAGAGGAGAAGGGGCCCAAAAAAGAGGAGGAACCCATGGAGAAAGAGAAGTAGGAGTTAGATAAGGATGATGGATAATGGGAGATGGATTAAATTTTTCCAAAGCATTCTGGTAAGGTACTGGTAGGTGGGCCGAAGCTAGAGCATGATGCTCTAGCGGTGCCTGGGATACATGGCATGAATGGGTGGATTTTCGACGATGGTGCAGAATCCATGGTGTTGGACGGACCATGGGTGGAGGACTCTAATGGAGAGAGTCCACTCTTAGGAGTTTTCTTGGGTTTGTAGGGTTTTTGTTTTTTGGAGTAGTGTGTTTGTACTTTGTCTAGTTATGGTATAGTTATAGTATCTTGACTGGCTATGTTATTGTTTCAATTTTGTGACAGCTGGTTAGATTGGGTATCTTAGTAGATACTATTGTTGTGTATTGGGTATTTCTTGTATGTATGTTTGAGCCTATGCTGTTATGATATCATATTAGACTTCTTTTTTATGAGTTATCTTTGTACTCAGTAAACGGTTGGTAAGGGTTAAGATTTATGTTTAGTTTTTTTACTGAGTTTGGGTGTGATGAAATTTCAGGGTCGAAATTCATTTAGGGGGTAATGTAATGACCCAGAATTTCATCGGTTTAATTTATGAATATTTAATTTATTTTAAATATTAAATATATGGATTTAATAAGTAAATAACACTCTTTTAAACCTATAACTAATAATACATAATTCATTTTAGAATTTTATTTACGCAAAAAGATAGTTCGAAGAAAAACCGAAAAAGTGACAAAAATTGCTTTTCGTATTTTAGCTTTTTTTCGAATGGTAGGTCGTAGAAAGCCGTAAATACCCTTGTGTATTCTTTGAATTCAATAATAATTTTTTTAGATAGTTTATATTTTTAAATGTAAAATGAAATAAGTAAATAGTTTTAGTAAAAACATAAAATATTTAAATTTTGAACTTGAAAGGACATTTAGATTCCTTAAGTAAATAAGCAACAGAAATGACTGAAATAACACTAATACACAGTATGTTTTCATATGTAATTTATTTGAGTGATTAATGAAATGATGTGGGAGTTGAAAAAAATATTTTCATTTTATTTCTTTATTTTTCATTCTTTTTAGGTCTTCTTCTATATACACAGACATATACACTATTCCATTCTAGTTTCATACTTAGCTCACTTATTTCCAAGTTCATCCTTTTGTTTTTCCACTCAAAAATATTGGAGAAGGGTAAGAAAAATCACATTTTGGTTTAAAAAACAAGACTAGCTTGGATTTTGCAAAAAAGGGAAAAGGTGAGATTCTTAAATTTCCATATTTATTTGTTTTGATTTTATATGTGATAAAAGTTTGGAAAATGTATATATAGCTTGTTTGTATTAGTTACAAATCTGTTTGTACTAAATAATAGTTTAAAGATAAAAATTTGAATTTGAAATAAGGAAATATGCTTACTGGATGATATTGTAAACAACATTTCTTACTGTTCTTTGTATATACATAAGAAACCATTTTCATTTTTTGATTTCTAAAATCAATATTTCTCAATCCATTCTGATTTAGCCAAAACCGTCAACTAGGAAGATGTTCATCTTGGATTCTATCTTTTTTTAAATTAGTCCAGTATTGTTTCGTCGAGTGGAGAGGGAGTTAGGTGTCGATAGCAGTAAGTGGTTTTATATTATCGGGTTTTCGTTGATCATGAATCGACAAGTGGCCTTTACAATCATATTTGTATCAACAAACCGTGATTTGTAGAAGTTGTCCCATGGATTTTAGTAGTGTGATTAGCCCAAGATAGTTAGTCGATCACTTTTGGATAAAAAATCAAATTTAGGCAACATAAGTGATTTAGGGCCAAGCAGGTGCAGTTGGAGCGACTTGGGCAATGGCGAAGCTATGGTTTTGGTCTCAGAGGTTGCAATGGCTGGAGGAGGCGATAGAGATTGAACTAGGGTTTAAAGGAATGGGTTTTTTGCATTTGCAATTGGGGGTGTGATGCAGTGCATCAGGCTAGTCGAGGTGATGTTGGGAGGTGATGCCGAGGGTTCTGTTTCCATTGGAGGCGGTAGTGATGTTGGTCGTCGGATGGGATGGCACGGCGAGGTCGATGTGTGGGATAGGTGCTGACCTGGGCGTGCGCGTTTAGGGAAGGAGGGGTCATTTTTGTGTTGCGGGTCTCTAGAAGAGACAACGGTTAGTTGGTTGAGGTGATGGGGTAAGGCAGACTTGGGCGTAGGGTTGGTGTGACAATCGATGTCAGCATTGGTGTATGCTTGTGAACAGGTAGTGCATGATGGTGGTTCCAAGTTTTGGAATTTGGGAGGGAAATAGGAATTTGAGTTTGTGTTTTGGGTGAAAGTCCTTGGGAAGGTGAAGTATAGGGTAGTTTTGGGTTTAAAGCCCAATCTAGTTTAAGGAATTAGTAAATTAAATTTTAATTTTTTTTAAAAGGTTTAAACTTTAACAAATTTTTACGAATCCATTCGAGGTCCGTTAAACCCACGTATTTCATCACTTGGTTAGTTTCGACTAACATAACACATCGGTGCAATTATTCGACAGTTTTGTAGAAGTTTAAAATATTGATAAATTTATAGTTGTAGAAAACAATTACGTCAGTTCGTAATTTATATTTTATCACTAACATCCTGATAGAAGAATAAATCCTCATTCTGCTATATTTAATTTGTATAGATTTTATTGGACATATGTTTAGTAGAATAAATCCATGTTCTGTTATTTTATTAATTTAGACATTCATTGATGTGTCAGATGTCTTGGACAGATAACATGTTGTCCATCGTTTGTAAATTGTGAATTTTATTGACGTAATTGTTGCTTATATAAATATCAATGATATGATCTGAGTATTTGAATTGTAAGATGTAATAGCTTGTCTAAGTGCGATTTAGGATTGCCAAGCCTCTTTTTTAAATTATGGAATAGAAAATGGATTTTGGTTTACTTGGACTATATATTATTTTGAAGTAAAATATTTTCTAAAATAAAATGGTTAAGTTAATATAATTCTAACTATAATGTTATAAAGTTAACCAATCATTTATTAATGATGTTTTTAAAGTTGACAGTTATTTAATTATTTTATTTAGGTTAATAAATTATTTTTAGTTAAGGTGTTTTAAAGTAATTATTTATTTAATGATATCTTAAGTTAGTTGATTGTTTAATAATAGTATTGTTTTGAAAATTTATTAATTATTTATGTTTGAACCGAAAATGGACAAACACCTAAGTAAAGTAAGTAGAGAATACAAAGTGAAGAAAATAAATGAAAAATGAGTAAGAAAGTTCACATAGAGACTTACAGTGGTTCGGCATACTCTAGCCTACGTCCACTTTAAGTTTTCATTTATTATATTGTTGCTTACAGGTAGGAATTCTGGATCAGTACAACTTCGTTAAGGGTTGGTATATCTTCGATAGAGATTACAAGAAATTAAAGGAAAGAGAGCAAGAGCCTAAAAGATCCCTAAAAATGAGCCACACCTCTCTATTATAGAGGTCGAGAGCCTAAAACCTTGCATAAAATATCTCCAAGCCGTTGTCCTTGCTATAGACCAGTTCTCCAAGAAAATAGGTCGCCATCTAATCGACTTGCATGGGTCGGTACAATTCCAAGTGTAGGGGTCGGTATCGACCATGAGATTGTCAAATTGGCTGCCTTCAACTCTTTATGTTGGACGTCTTATGGTTAGCTTCGTGATTCGATAATCATTTGCGTCGATAATAGCTTGTTTCTGAGTCCAAAAGATGGAGTTGTAGAAGAAAAAAAGTTGTTGATTCAAGAATTCTTAGAGATCGATAGGGAGTTGCATGGAAACATCAGAATTACTTGAAATAGGCTTTTGACATCATATAGAGGGCGTAGGCAGAAGATACGCCCCATCGAGCGAAGGAGCACAGGTCGATGCACACCCATGGGGTGGGCTCAATACTGAACCCTAACTTTGGTGGTTCCCGGTTCGTGGGTTCCTTGGATGGACCCATACTTACTCCTTGATCTTGGTCACACCTGGATTTTGGGTTTCGTGATCATCTCTTTAGACATCATGCCTTAGTAATTTTGAAGTTTATCTCGTTAGGTTCGTCCTTATACTGCCTAATTAAAAGACAAGATAACACTTGCCCCTCAAATATGCCTTGCGAATTGAAGATGTGCTTTACTCAAGAACAAATCCCAAATATTAACTTTAGTAGGCGTGCTCTCTGGCTACTTCAATCTCGGTGAATCTTCTGGTTCCTTTGGATTTTCTTGTGAGTCAAAGGTTATTCCAAACCTATGATAGCGCAGAACTCTAGATTTTTCCTAAGTTTTATCTATACATCATCATTTCGATTTGGTTCAAAATTGTTACATCACATATCTAAATCGTCCCGTGTTCGTCCAGGATTTACACGTTATCATTTTGATTTCATTCATCGTCATCATATTAAAATCGTCCCGTGTTCACCTAGGATTTGTCCATTCTATTCCAATTATAAGGCGTTCAAATCCTTTTATCAAAATCAATAGATGTTTTAAGGTTTGATCTCTCTAGATCGTTTCATAATCAATTTAATACACGATCTCTCTAGATCAATAATCATATTCATAACTGTTCAGGGCCGATAGTTAAATCCATGATCTCTTTGCATCATTAATAGAGGTTATATCCATTCAGGGCTGCCATTTAAATCCATTGCTACTTTAGACCGATAATCAAATCCATGACCATTCGAGGCAATAATCAAATACATAGCAGTTCCGGATGGTAATCAAATCCTTGGTCGTTCGGGATCGTTAATTAGATCCATGGTCGTTCGAGGCCGATAATCAAATTCGTGGTCATTTGGAACTGATAATCAAATCCATGGTCTCTCCAAACCCTTGCTGAGCCCAATTCGCTCACTCTCCAGTGAGGGGACTCAAGGACAAGCAAGCCCATCTGCTCACGCTCTAGTGAGGTGACTTACTTCTTGCACACCAGTCCCTTCTTTCCAGATGGAACTTAAGGCGATTCAAGTCCATGGTCTCTATGGACCCTTGTCGAGCCCAATCCGCTCGCTCTCCGACGATGGGACTCAATGATAAGCGAGCACATTTGCTCACACTCCAGTGAGGGGACTTGCTTCTTGTACTCTGATCCCGTCTTTTCGAATGGGACTTAAAGCGATTCACATTAATCATCATGTTTGAATGGGTTTCAGTAATCAAGGATTTATCTAATGGAATGGAATTCAAATACTAAGAAACATAAAATCAAAAATTACGATACCTACCTCTCCGGGCATTATTGCCTAGCATCAAGCTCAGAGCATGCCTATAGGCCGTTCGGGATCCCATACATGAGTAAGTGGCTAGACTTTATTATTGCATGGTTTATTGGAAAGAGGAAATAGAGTGCAAGAACCAAACCTAATCCCCTGCCATCCCGATCAAGGGATGACTATCCTTGACTTTGATCCAGGGCTATTTCCATTCGTTGAGGTTCATGGCTTCTCTTTTCCACCATCGCAAGTCGGCTTCTCACATATTGCTGTAGTCAATTTCTCTAACATATTCCTCGATCAGATCCCATAGATGCATGCAACCATTTGTGTTATGCCCATCCAGCTCATGGAATAGGCAGTATATTCTAGATGCCCTTTCACGCTCCATGGGTTCTCTTCTTGCCGGCTTCTAATATGGGATCTGCCCCTAGTATCTAGATAAATATACCCTAGGGTTTCAAGTCCGTGTATGAAAAGAATTTCAATTCCTTCCTCTATCGCTTTGATCTGTCAAAGGTGTCATCTGTCTTTCGCTTTCCTTTGCCTTTGTTAGATCCTTCTTTGGGCGGTCGTTTTCCATCCATAGTATTGGTTTATTCCTGATCAGTCTCAACGTCCTCTTGATGCAAATATCTCTCAACCTCATGATAAAATTCTATAAGATCCCTGAGAGGATCGCATTCCAAAGCACCTTAAAATCCCTCTTCACGGCCATACTTGAAACTGCCACCATCAAAACCATCGAAGGTTCTTGCTGATCAACTGTAGCTTTCGCCGCATTGAATCTTGTTATAAAACTCCCGAGGGTCTCTTCGGCCCTCTACTTCATTCTTGCTAATGTCATTACATTCTTAGGTCATGGGATATGGACTCAGAACTGTTTCACAAATCTTTTCACTAATCGGCCCATGTGCTAATAAAACCGTTCTCTAGCCGTCTAACTCATAATGCCATCAAACCTATCAAATATAAAGGGAAACACCTTCACATAACATCTTTAGATGCACCCAAATGCCTTCATGTGTCATATGTACCTCATCAAATAAATCACTGGATTTGTCTTCCCGACATGCATTTACAACGTAGGTAACTTGAAATCAGGCGTATTTCTAGCATACTAAATATTCGAAGTGAATGGACTCCTACTTACATCTTCCAAGCTCTTGTTAGACAATTCGCCCCTCTACCCATCCCACCATCTTAGCTAGTCTTCATTGAAAGGAACTCTCAATTATACATTCTCAGCCTGCCCCCCGACTCTATGAGGGAATTTTGGTATTACACCTTCAATTGTGCTTCTGCTTTCTTGATTCGCATTTATATGCTATGCATCATCTCTAGGACGTACATCGTTCCCTCCTAAGCCAGGACGACCCATGCCCCAAAGACATTGTGGGTGGCACCGACCCGTGCTTGTGGGTTGGTACCAACCCTATGTTCCGCTCGAGGTTTTCCCTGAGTCGTCCTACTCCACCACCAGTTATCTTCACTTCGGCTTCTCGTCTTTGATTTTGATTTGCAATGACTCCAGTTATTCCCATTTGTCTCATTCAACTGAAGAAATTCTTTATCATCTCTTCCTAGAAAGCAATCATCCTTTCCTGCAATTCATTCATCATGGTTTCCATCTCTTCCATAATGATGTAATTGATGGTGGATTAGCTCCTAAGAATTCCTCTTGGCTACCTCCTAATTAATTTCCTCTAATTACAACCTTCCTAGTTGATTGTCTAATCATTCTAAATCTTCCCAAGTCTTAAATCAGCGAATTCAAGCATCTCTTAATGAAAGCACCAAAAATTTTAAACCAAAAATGGCACAAATACCCAACGAAAGTAAGTAGAGAATAAAAAGTGAAGAAAATAAATGAAAAATGAGTAAGAAGGTGCATATAGAGATTTATAGTAGTTTAGCATACTCTGGCCTATGTCCTTTTCAAGTTTTCCTTTATTATATTGTTGTTTATAGGTTGGAATTCTTACGGGTCGGTACAACTTCGTTGGGGATTGATATATCTCCGACAGAGATTACAATAAATTAAAGAAAACAGAGAAAGAGCCTAAAATATCCTTAAAAATGAGCCCTACCCTTTACTTTTAGAGGTAGGGAGCCTAAAATATCGCATAAATGATCTTCAGACTGTTCTGCTTAATATAGACCAGTTCTCCAAGAAAATAAGTTGCCCCTCATCGGCTGGTAAGGGTCGGTACAACTTCAAGGGTAAGGGTGGATACTGACCCATAAAATTGCCAAATTGGTTGCCTTCAACTCTTCATCTTGGATCATTTTATGGTTAGCTTTATGATTTGATAGTCATTTGTATCGATAATAGCTTGTTTTTTAGTCCAAATGACAGGGTTGTAGAAGAACAAAGTTGCTGATTCAGAAGTTGGGGGAGATCAATAGAGAGTTGCATGGAAACATCAAAATACTTCTAGGAATAGGCTTTTGACATCGTGTAAAGGGTATAGGAAAAAATTGGCCCCACCAAGCGAAGGAATATGGGTCAGGGATGACCAATGGGGATGGGGTAAGTACTGGCCCCTAACATGGGTAGTTCCCAGTTCTTGGATTCCTAGGGTGGACACGTACTTACACCGTGATCTTGGTTGCACTTGGATTTTGGACTTCATGGTCATCTCCCTGGGCGTCTTCTCTCGATAATTTCGGAGTTTATCTCGTCAGGTTTGTCTATGCACTACCTGTTTAAAAGGCAGAATAACAATATATTAAATAATGTTTTACGTTAATTAATTATCTATCTAAGAATAATAAAGGTTATTAGTTATATGTTAATAAATATTATAGGTAAGTTACTTATTTTGCTAATAATGTTTTAAAACCTTATTAAATTATTTATTAGAGAAGTATTAAAGGTAATCTATTTATTAAAAATAAGAAGCGATTAAAATATAATTTGTTTATCAAGAGAATTATTTTAAATATAAGGATTGTTAAGTTACAATTGGAAAAAGATCTTGGATTTTGGAAAAGAATATTTGGATTTATAAAAATTTGATTTCATAGAATTAGATCAATTATATTAATCAAGTTATGAAGCTAATAAATAAATAGTCCTTCTTAATTTTGGTGGTATGGGAGCCCTTTCCCTACTTAACATTAAAGGATTGATAATTTTGGGTTCATAATAATAAATGTTTTAAAAAGACATTTTTTTGATCCATTTAATAGGATTTTAAAAATAAGAAATCTTTTCTTAAATGATTTGTGAATATTTTTATACCATTTTATAAGCATATAGAAAATTTTCCAAATATATAAAGTGAATGGTTTGGGAATATACTTATACCAGTGCGATAAGTATATAAATATCTTGATAAATAATTTAAAGGTAATTTAATTAATGTCGAGTCTTACTCATTTTTTTAAAAAAAAATTAATGCGGAGGCTTAGTGGATCCCATATGAAATTTAATTCATGTTTGATTATTTATTTATTTGATATTTAAATAATCGACTATCAAATCTAGACCCATTTTTTACTTTGGAAATATCTAGGAGAAACACCAAAGTTATATGGTATAGTTGTCTTTGTTGATACCACTATATGTATAAACTCATTGTGTCCTCCTAGGATAAATGATAAGGAGATCCATCCACTAAAATAGTTAGGGGTTATCTCCGCGCCTATAAATTGTCTGTTTATTTCCAAAAGAAGCGAAATTGAGTTTACTGGAATGTTTCGAATATTGGTTCAAAGAGACTGGAATTAGATAAGAATGATTATTTGAAAACCACTTCGAACAAACTTAAGCATTTGAATTCAAGACTTTTTGCAGATGATGGAATCAAAGACGGAGCTTTTTGAAGTGCAGGAACTACTTGCTACAAATCTAGAGGGTGATTCCAAAATAGATGTAGCAGAAGTATTGCATTCAATTTGTTAATAACCCAAAAAACTTGTATAACCGAATGATGGCATTCCATTGTCATTAGAAGGGCGGTGTTAGTGTAACAACACACCCCGGAATAAGCCAAAATTCCCAAAAAAGGTCCATCGAAACTTAGATCTATTTTAAGGTAAGCTCTTGGTAGTAAAAAGAAATAATACTGCAAAGCCATAACTAAATTTTCAGAACTCACAACGGCTGGAACAAAATATAATAACAAAGTTTACCTATTTATTTTAAGACCATAAAACTTTCGTAACACAAAATTCCATAAAAAGCTTAACATAATTTATGTTACAACAATTGTCTAGATCCATGGGTACACATAAAACCAAATAGTAAAAAAAAATACTCAAACCAAGCTTCTCCATATTTAAGCATCGTCACCATTATCAAACCGTCCTTAACTTATATTGTAAAGAGGAGGAAGTCAAAACAACGAGTATCTAGTGAATAAAAACCTTAAGTCCTACCTTTTCATTAATTGGACCATATATTTAAAAATAAAAATATATCTACGAAAATAAAACCATTGAAATCATTTAAAACTTCTTTATAATGAAAGGAGGCGGGTCCATCCTCTTAATACTTTCCATTCTAGAAGCAGGATTCTAAAATCCCAACGTCATAAATAGCCGAGACAGTATCCAAGCCACTTAATACCTTTTATTGGAAAATACCCAGACTCTAATCATTTAATAACTTAATTAAGGCAGACCCTATCAATTAAGACCTATTTCCAATGCGTGATCCTCAATAGTACTATCTAGTTGATAGCATATGAAATCTCATAGGTCACTAAACACTTTCAAGTGGAAAATAGATAGACACTAGTCATTTAATTCCTTAATTAAGGTGGACCCCATCATTTAAAACCTATTTTCAAAAGTGGACCCCTGTAAAGATACCACCTAACATGTCCCATTGGCCATTCAATACTTCATCTAGGGAAAAGAGGCAGGTCCCACTAATACCTAACGTGTCCACCCTACAATCTTGAGCTTCACGACCCTTCCTTTGGCGTTTCACACACCTTCACATCCTTCTTATACTTCCCCTTCGACTACTTATTGGCCCAAAAGCTCCCCTTCTTGGACCCTTCTTGCTTTTGGGTAACTGCGGACTTCTCCTTCTCTCTTCCCTTATCTTTCTCATTGGCCATATGCAGCATTGCTATTTCTATCAACATCTCATACGTAGCCCTCATAGGTACTTGGGTCAACAACATTTATCTTAGCGGGGAAATTATGCCCTTCACGAACTTCATGGCTCTTTTCATTGGTGTGTCTATCAGGCTCATCCCGAATTTAGCTAATTCAGTAAACTTAGCTATGTATTCCTTAAGGGTAGAATCTTCTTGTCTCTGCTGAATGAAATTTTCCAATTGCAAGCTAAACTCTGTTCTAGACATGAATCTCATCTCAAATCAGACCTTGAATTCATCCCAAGAGAATATCCTTCCCAAGTGCTCAGCATTCACAAAGTTCCACCAATTCAAGGCTTATTCTCTAAGGTGCCAAAGTGCTATTCTTCTTCTTAGCTGATCATCCCAGCCAGCTCTCTTAATAACTTCTTGCAGTTACTAATCCAAGCTTTTAGCTTCCAAATATCCTTTAGTTCCAGAGTATGTCTTGCCTCCCATATTGAGAAAGTCCTTACACAACTTAGAAAAGTCGACAGGACGGGGTGCTGCATCAGCGAGTGGGGCAATGGCTGCTACCAGTGTAGCTGGAGGAATAGGAATATGCTCGACGGTCCTAATATATTTTTTAATCCGTTGGAAAATTCCACAAATGGGTGGTCTTCCACGGGTAGGGTTTCCTTGTTTGGAAAAAGATAGATTATCAACCATATCAACTATTTGCAAGTTAAACCTTTAGTGACGATTTCCTAAGACAATATTTACACATGCTAAAAGAAAAGGTTGCCTAGTGTACGTACGTATGTCCAAGAAGAGAGGGTGTGTATATATACATATATATAGTAAGAATTCTTTGAAAATTCTTTTTGAAAAACCTTTTTCAAAATAACATATACTTCTTTCATACGTACAGTTTTTCCCGTTGATTGGGTAACCTAGGCTCTCATATCAAAAATAACAACCCACCTCAGAACATGCCTAAATTTCAATACAGAAAAACCCATCGAAACTTAGAACTATACTAAGGTAAGTTGTTGGTAGTAAAAAGAAATAATATTGCAGAGCCATAAATAAACTTTCAGAATGCACAGCGGATGAAACAAAATATAATAGCAAAGTGTACACATCTATTTTAAAATCATAAAAATGTCATAACATAAAATTCCAAAAAAAAAAAACTTAACATAATATCCGCTACAACAATTGTCTATATCCATAATTACACATAAAAGCAAATAGTAATAATTAATACTTCCATAAGCCAAGCTTCTCTATCTCTAAACATCGTCGTTGTCATCACTCCATCCTTAACTTGTGTTGTAATGAGGAAAGAGTCAGAACAACAAGTGTTTGGTGAATAAAAACATCAAGTCTTGCCTTTTTAGTACTTGGGAAGTATATTTCAAAATAAGAATATGTCTACGAACACAAAACCAGTAAAATTACTTAATACTTCTTTATAAGGAAAGGAAGCGGGTCCAACCACTTAATACCTTCCATTTAGAAGCAGATTTCTAAAATCCCAACGTCATAAATAGCTAATAATGTGAGAGACAGTTCTCAAGCCACTTAATACCTTTTACTGGAAAATAGGCAGACTCTGATCATTTAATAGCTTAATTAAGGCAGACCCCATCGTTTAAGACCTATTTTCAAGGTGTGATCCTCAATGGTACTATCTAGCCGACCTTATATGGAAACCCATAGGCCACTTAATACTTCCAAGAGGAAAATAGGAAGATTCTGATCATTTAATACCTTAATTCAAGAAGATCCCATCATTTAAGGCATATTTCCATAAGCGGATCCTATAGGGATACCGCCTAATGTGTCCCATTGGCTATTTAACACTTCATCTGGGGAAAAGCGGCATGTCCAACCACTTAATACCTCAGAACCCCAAATTGGGCCCTTATTCTAATGGCCCGTACTCATAATGACATCTCATATTAGTCCACTATTCATAGGAACTGGTAGCTAGATTAGCTGGGTAGATTTTCTCTACGTAATTTGGGACCAACCTCATGTCATTAAAAATATTTATAATAAGGATATCTCACATCTATAAAAGTATACACAATTGCTGATAGCCTTAAAGTGAAGGGTAGACTTCCATCATGTAACTCTATTGACCTCGCATCCCTATGACTTAGCCACAAATCAATTACTCTCCATATGTGTGTGTGTATTTATACACACACACACACACATCTCACTATTTCATAAAAATGGCCTTATAAGGAATCTTCCTTATTACGGCTTAAAATAATAATTAGGCTATGTAAGAGTTTCCTCTTATTTTCACCTCACAATCAATTACCATCCTAATGGGGGAGATAAATGTAAATAAATGTTTAATTTAACTACACCATATATGCAATAAATACATGTTAATTGCATAAATAGAGACAAAAAAAAAATTCACGCCTAATAAGTTCTAAATGCACGTATTTATGCCCTAAACTAGTGTTAAATGTCAATTTTCTAACCAATTATTATCACAAGTCCTTTTTCTTCAAATTATTAAGAATTCATAGGATTCTAATATCCAAAGCAGGGCATAAATATTCATAACCAAAACTGCAGCAACAGGCCTGTAAATAAATAGAAACTCAATTTATTACACTAATTCAATGGAATATCTTAAACATTAAGAATTGCAATCTAAACCTCACATTCTATTCAACTCTTCTTTTACAAAGAATTAGATAAGAATAAGTGGTGTAAATTATGAATAGAATTCGTAACTAAACCCCTTGTTTTATTGAAGAATCATTATTTGACCCAACGAAGAAGGAGAAATGGAATAAACTATATAATTATCAAAAATTGTATAATGAAACAAATTCTATCGAATTAATGTAAATAATTGGGAATCCGAGCATAAAATTGACATATAAAAATAAAAAGGAATTTTGAAGGACTTTATTTATCATGTTTTTGGAATCCCAAAATTCCTAAGGCATATTCAAATCCAAAAATAAATACACCAAATAATTATGGAAAAGAAATACTTAGGTTTCCACTCATATATTAGCCTTAACTTCACTCAAATGGATTTGTAGCCTTCTAATCTCTTCCAAAATCTCTCTCTTTTGATATATATATACACACCCAATAAGGAAGAGGTGTATATATTCATCATATTCAGGATAATTGGAGAAGAATAGGATAAGAATAGATTGGGCGAAGAAGAAACAAATATGAAATAAGTTGAATTCTTACCTAAATTCTCTATGGAGTTTCTAAATCTTATTTGAGAGAGATAGTAATGGAAAAATTTCCTCATATTTAACAAAATAATATGAATGAAAGTGGAGAGGATATGGCTCTATTTATAGGGTTGGAACGCACCAGAACTGTAGGATGGAAGTAGGTAGAAATGGATAAATCTGGAGCATACAACTGAATAGAAAATAGTTTCAAACCCTAGCCACCACTGGCAATATTCGTTGCCAGCGGTCGCCGCCTATATGCGACTGGTCGACCGCTACGGTTGACCGCTCCTCTATTTCGAGGAACGTTTATTTTGTTCCATTGCATAATTATTTTATATCCTAATAAACATTTTGACGTTAAATGTTAATTACACGTTTACTTAACCCCCAAGCTAATTTTGTGACACGTTTTGAATTGGAGAACCTATCAAATAACATTCAAATTCCATGTGATTTTAATACCTTGTTAGAAATGATATGTTAGAGATGGGTTTCAAGTTTTAAAATTTTCTGAATTAATGTGGATTTATTATTAATTTTCTAGTGAAGAAAATGGTCATTTGGGTTTAAAATTAATTACAACAGTTATTATATATGTTTTGGATTAGAAATTTTAATATGTTAGAAAACATATTAAAAGTGATTTATGTGAATTTTTGTAGTATTTTCCCAAGTTTTTTAATAAATTTATAAAATTATTTAAGGTATGAGACTTATATGTTTTATATGTTTATAAAAGGAGAAGGGGCATTTTGTAAATATTTTAAATTGCTTATCTTAGAAATCCGGCTGCACTTTTAGAAAAGAATTTAGAAAATAAATTAGTAATCAATCATATGTTGACAAACCAAGCAATTTAGTTGGAAAAGAATTGACCTTAAAAGATAAAAATCATTTTTGCTTTATTTTTGCTGTTTCACCACTTTCAGCACCAACCTTTCGATTAGGTACTTCCGCCTCCATCCTCATCGAAACCAATGCGCATGATATCAGAGACTTGGTGCGTAGTGAATTGAATAAAGGCGGAAGGTATTGGGTCGAAACAAGGGGTTACGAAGGGGTTGAAGCTTTGCTTTGCTTTCTAAAGAAATGCGCCTGCTTTGCTTTCGAATAAGATGGCTTTTGACTTGATTAGCTTACGACTTGGTCAAATTGTTTTAAAGAAAAAGGCTTTCGAAATAGTTGCACTTTTGTTTTAAGTAAATGCTTTCAAAGGGGTCAAAACCCCTACCTGCCGCCTTTTTACCTTTCGAAGCAATGCCTCAGAAAGGGTTCCTTTGTTTTAAAAAAATTGAGCCACTTCTCCAATGCTTTCGAAGGGATTGGTTTCGAGACCATCCACTTCTTTACAAGGAAATTGCTTTTGAAAGAGTTTCTTTCGACTTGGTTGTTTTAAGATCCTTTTTGATGTTTTGAAAGCTAAACCTAAAGGTTTAGAAAAGAATGATTTCAGATGGTTTTGAAAGGTCCTTCCACATATTTTAACATAAACTCAATGTTTTTAAAAGATTTGTTTTAAGTAATGTAATTTAATGCTTTCGAAAGGTAGCTAACAAAGCTTTCAAAAAGGAAGCTCCCTAGTATTTTCAAAAGGTATATGATAAAGGTTTCGAAGGGGTGATTCCCCAATGTTTTCGAAAGTTGGTTAAAGTATTTCAAATGGAAGGCTTTCAATGTTTTCGAAAGGCATGATTAAGGTGTTTAAAAAGAGGATGTCTAAGGTTTATAAAAAGCTTTTGAAAGAGATTTTTCAATGTTTTTGAAAGAACTATGGTAAAAGTTTTAGAAAGGTATGTTTTGGATTTTTGGCCTAAGATTATGAAGTAAAGTAATTTACTTGTATCGAAAGGTGTACTTTCAAATGTTTCGAAAGAGATTGTTTAAAGGTTTAAATAAAGATTTTGAATGTTTTCATCAACAATATTTTGAAGCATATTTCATAGAAAAGAGATTTGAGTAAAGCAAATAGTATGTTTTCCTTATTTAAGATGATTTAAAGAGTTAATCAAAGGGTTTTCAAGGTAAACTTAAAGGGTAGTTAACCCTAAGTAAAATGACTCGGATATTTGTTTACCAGATTGAACTAGTATAGGCTCGCGCCATGTACATTAGTTATTAGGCCCTAGCTAATTTAGTCCAAAATTCCAGTGTGTATGGCTTAGTCACCGGTAAGACTTAAATGATGGTTCACACAGAAATGAATATATATACAGAGAAGAAGAACAGGTTATTGGTAAGCCCGAAAAACCATTAGGATCAGGTGATCATTGGAGAAGTAAGTTAAGGACAGATCATCCAGAAATATGTCTAACAGTTATTAGATAATTTATTTAGTTTGTCTATTAGGCCCGAGTCGACCAAAGGTTAGTAGTTAGCCAAAAAAACTACATTGTTTCGGGCAGATGGACCATTTATTACCTTTTTTTGAGCATATATGATATTTTCTCTTACTAATATATCAGTTTGATTAACCAATTTTGTTGTAGAGTTTTAATTTGCAAAAGATGTTTTTTAAACGGATATTAGTGAAGGGAAACCGTCCCACTAAGCGACATGATTTCACTTAATATCAGTAAACGGAGATGTAATAGTATTATTCACAGCAGGTTTTATGTTTGACTCGAAGTTTATGTTTTTCCCCTTAAACTCTTGAGTGCTCAAAATTAATTTGAGGAGATTGAGAATTAAGGTTTTATAGGTTAAGTGGGTGGACGGATAAAGCTTTCAAAGACGTGCAGGAGGCAAAGTTAGCTATTTAGGAGTTGCTATTTAGTTTTACCGCTCTGTTGTATTAAGACTTATATGTCTATTTAGTACACTGGTCGCCTAAGGAGACATCTTCATATGTCGCTCTTGGCATATTTTGTAATGGTTATATTTGATCTAAACTTGAGAAATGTTTGGGATTACGTAACTTGGATATGAAATGTTGTTTTGAATGTAATCAGAAAAGTGTTTTAATTTGTGATGATTTTATTTCATATTCAAGTGCTTCTGTTATTATAGATACCATTAACATTATCATATTTGGTCATTGGAAGTTAATACTATTGGATGACTACAGCATCTATAGCGTTTAGCTTCGAGCCTCCAGATAAGGGATGTTACAACTTGGTATCATAGCATAGGTTTATGAAAAACTTTAAACTAAAATGATTTTGAAAACATAATCCTAAGGAATAAGAAAAAAAGGTCAGGGGTATGGGTAACGTTGTAGTAACGTACTTGTATTTGCTATATATAAGTATACGTTTTATCTCTATTCTCCCATCTCTATTAGGCTATTCTTATGTATCTTATGAAGACTCGAATGTAGATATGGAATAAGAAAATCAAGTATATGACTGATTTCACCAATAATATTACCACTTTTCAACATAGATCCAAATGATTGTGTATATGCGCGCATTATATCTTCTATAATATACAAGCACATAATTTCATTTATTACTATGTTACCTTATAAGCATCACATATAAATGTCGATATAATATTACTCATATCTAAATAATTAGATTATTCATAAAAAAATTCAAATTAAATATAATATAAGGATTGTTATAATAGAATGATTGTTCGTAATAACATAAAAGTTCCTTTTGTAAAATTATTATAAGGAATTTTTTTCAAAAATCACCTCTTTGACTGCATTGCATTATTCTACTGGTCCAACGTAGTTTTTATTTGTCATATTATTAATATATATATATATATATATATATATATATATATGATTTTCAGTCAAGGATTATTAGCTCAAGTAACAAGTGGTATGATTCTTTAGACTGAGGCTCTAGGAGTTTTGCATTCGAACCTACGAGACATTAAAATGAATGCTCTATTTGAAAGTACCATCTGTTTTTTAAATATGACTTTTTAAAATACGATATTGTTTTATTGTGAATAAAACACTTGAAAACTTATTCAAAAGTTAAAAATTTAACACCTTTCCCAAAGGAAGTTAAATTTGCAATAGAAAATAATATTGTTTTAATTAATATTTTTGGTATATTAACAATGGATATTATTAGACACTTCGCAAAAATTGTGATTTAATGGTAAAAATGATATTTAACCAACTTTTCTATAAGTAGTTGTTGCATTTGAAAGATTGAGAATAAATGGGTTAAAATAAACGAAGGTTGATAATGAAGTGGGAAATACCTCAATTATATAAATTAATTATGATAGTATGGACCCATGCTACATTTTGTATTATGAATTTGGGACTCAAATTATATATTCCTATATTTATACATGATAAAGTTAGTGCAATTATAAATTTTGGTACAAAATTTAACTCTTATATGAGAATCTTGTTCGAAATAAAGTACGCTTTTGATTTTTGTTTCATATTGTATGTATTGTTATATGGTGACATATATAATGATCTGAAAACATTAGATGTATACAAATAAAAATTCCTTAGGAAACGTATTTAATTAATTGCAGTTGTGAATGTGTTCGTAACCATGAGTATTGAATATATGCATCAAAAAAAGAATATCGATACATCTGTAAGTGTAATGTTCTCCATATGATGGACCATGAATTATTTATGATGTTGGAGACATCAAAGGATTACATATGTGTGGTTGTTTAGAACAATCATGGAACGACTCAACGATTGTCTTCTATGCATTAACACAGCTAAGTCAAAATAAACGATCGCAAATAATGATGTGTAGCAGTCTTCAAAATTGATAGGATTGTTGATCTTAAGTATCTACACTGTACTTTGATTATGGTCAACCATATGACCTCATGATGATCTTACAACCATAGGTGGTGCATGTTGAACTACTTGAAATGAAACATTACTCAAGATAGGATTTGTCTCCTTCATTGTAGGTGCTTAGTATCACTATAAATGGTAGTTGGCTTAAAGTCAAAATGTTTGTCAGAGTAATTCAGTTAATCGATGAATTTTATTGGATTGAACCAAGGGCTTTAAAGTAGCACTATGTAATTAACTATGGATATTGTTGGAGTTGTTAATCACTGATCAAACTTTAGATATCTTAGTGATACGTCGACAACAAAAAGAAAATATGCACAAAATATCGTTACTTAGGGTGTAGCTTAATAAAGAATAGAAATTGTGTTTCATTTAAATGATATGTTAGAATTAAACTAATGTCCAATGTTGCACTTTCACAAAGTCAACACAAACTTTAATATTTAATTTTTTTAATTATAAACGAGGACTGAGCTCACACTAGAGGGTCAACACAACAGTACTATTAGCTTTTTTTATTTCAACTTGATCGAATTAGTTTTTAAATGTTATAAATCAATGAAGGAAATTAGTATGAATGTTGTATTAATTTAACTTGGTTTTCATTCAGTAATTTGAGTCCTTAGATCAATTAAAAGAGTATATATAAGTTATATTTAATAAAATTACTTAAATGGGCCTAAATGGATAAATATTTAATGAATTTGGAACATTAATTAGGCACAAAATTCAGACTAAGTTTAGACTAGGAGGGTTATCCACAGGTGGGAAGATGGAGGGTTTGACTATCTCTTTTGAAAAGATCAAATATAGATAAAGATCAAAGAAATATAAGATATCTTGAATATTCTAATGGCCATAGGTATCACATCTCTCTCATTTTATACACACACTCAAAACTCAAAACCCCTTGACTGCATTGCCTAAAAGATAAATCCTATATTTGGGGTTTGCAAAACAAGCTAGGAGGTAGATGAAGCCATACTCCAAAGAGGAAAATCTAGTAATACGATGTGTCAACAACCATTCAAATCTAAAGGAAAGAGAAAATAAATTCTTGATTTAAATTTGAATATCATACATACATACATTTGAAGCCCCTGATATCAGCCATAAGTTTCTATTTACTATCACATGGACTGGATATTTAAATATAAACGTGTGGGTGATATCTGAGAACTACAACTGATGCTAAATAAAAGGAGTTATATATATAGTTTGCATAACATATATAATAATATTATATATATATATATATTAATAATCTTCAATATTAAAAATTATTTTTTCTTTTGGCCAAAAAATATATATTTCTTTTCATCTTAGATTATATATACTCACATATACTAATAATTTAGTAATGTTACTAAGTTTTAAATTTAAACTTTATCTTTAAACATATTACATTCATGTATGTATGTATATTTGTATGTATGTATGTATGTATGTGTATATGTATGTGTGTTTGTATGTATGTTCGTTCGTACGTATGTATGTGTGTATATATATATATATATATATATGAATTTTAAACTGAATAAGAAAATATCTTTTCATAGCCGAACCTAATGTGATCTTACCCACACATATATTGTGTATGTGTGTATTAAAATTGTAATAATTATACACATGCATATATAGACACGTGAAGATATATGTGAGTTTTAAACCGAATAAGAAAATATCTTTTTATAGCCGAGCATAATTTTCTGGTCAAATTCATTATAAAAACATTACAAAGGGATGCACGGAGTGGAAGTTATGAACAAAAGAATAAACTAAGCGTAATTGTACTTGTTAGATCTAACAACCCATTAGCACCAATTAAGGTAGTAATACTAGTTGGAGCATATGAAATATAGTCATGCCTCTTTTTCATAGGATGTGTGGTATATACAGCGTATGGTCGCTGTTTGTGCCAAAATTAATCACAAACACCCAATTACAGTGAAAGCATCAATATCTCATCACAGATCACAGATAGAGTATATGCAGTGGAAATAATATGAAGAATAATCAAAATTAAAATGAAAGCAGAAAAAATACAAGATTTATAGTGGTTCCTCTGACTCCGGCCTAAGACCATTCTAGAAATTTCCTTTTATTATACCGAAATCCGATTACAGTTACAATCTAGAATTTCTGAAATAAAAATGGTAGAGTAGCTTTTTGTGGAAGAAGATGAAGAAGAGCAGAAATGAGCCTTCCTTTTTTTGAAGCCCTACTTGCGGTATTTATAGGAGAAATCTCTACTACAAGGCCTCCTCATCACATGGGCCCACCATCGCGACGGTCGAGCCCAACTCGTCCATCATATCCTGACCCAAAGTGGAACCCGAAGTTTCTAGTGTGCTGACCCGAAGCAGCACAATCTATAGCCTAGGCCGATCCCATCCCATCCTAGCTCCTCTCAATGCCAACCTGGAGCTGGAGCTTTGCCGACCCGAAGTGCACCTTGTAGCCGACCCGGAGCAAAGCTAATGTTGATCCCTTATTCCTTTCCTTGTGCCGATCCTATTCCAAAGTCGTGTCGACCCTTAGACATTCTTATGTCGAATCGAGTTCTTACTTGTGCCGACCCTGAGCCATCTCCATATGTCAATCCTTCCAAGTGACGACCTCCACCACATGCCGACCCCAAGCTTCATATGTAGACCTGAAGCCTTCTCGTTGCCAGTCCCAATCTATTCAAATGTCGACCTGATGAACTCCTACATGCCGACCTGACCTATCCAAATCCTTGTCGACCCAAAGTCAATGCAATGCCGATCTGAGGTTAGAGCTACGCCGACCCGAAGCACATGCCGACGCCTCCATATACCGATCCCTCCTTTGCCGACCCAAAGTTAGCACTTCTTTGACTTGAAGCAAACCTCATGAAAAGCCGAAGTAAACCCATAGACATCTTGAAGCAACTCCACATTTGTTAAAAATCCATACTCCAAGTACCCTGTGTTGTTTATCCATTGATGGTGCTGATTCCCAGCTACATATTCATGTTTACTATCCATAATCGATCATCTATCCATTCATCTGAACAAAGTCCATGGCATTCCAACCTCGATAGTCGTGCAATCAATTGGGTTGAATCTGCCTGTATGCTGCCTTGCCAAAAGACGGGTTAACACTTACCCCCCAAAACATGCCGTGCGATAGGAATGCGTGTTTTGAATAGCTTTAAATCCGACATTCGAAGTCCATATTCCATCCATAGCCATATCATCTAATCCATAATTCAATCCATTACCAAGAAATTACATCCAAGTCCGATAGCCAAATCTGTGACTGTTTCGAGTCAATATCCAAATCTAGGACCATTCCGAGTCCTTAACCAAATCCTTAGCTATTCAAACCTGAATCAATATCCATTTCACATCTTGGAAGCCAGTAATCGAATCCTATGATCTCTCCGGATCATCGACGGCCTCTCTGGACCCTTGCTAAGCTCAATCCAAACTTAATGATTGAATAGGCATATCCCCACGTGCTCCGGTAAAGCAACCTAACCCTTGCGCTCCGACCTCGATGGGGGCATATAGCGATGTCTCGCTCCTCGTAGACCAATTATAGGCTCTCCGGGCTCTCACTGGATCCCATCCTATCACTCTTCGGTGAAGGGGAAATAATGTCCAGCGAGCCGATCCTGTTGCTCTCCGGCGAAGCGGCGTCACTCCTACACACCGGTTCAGTATCCCTGAACATTAAGCGATTCAACGGCTTAAGTCCTTGACTGATGGCAACCACTCTGGGCTCTTGCCGAACCCTGATCTAATCACTTTTTGGTAATGGGAACAACATCAAGTGAACCGATCCTGTCACTCTTCGGTGAAGTGACTCGCTTCTTACTCTCCAGTCCCTGTCTCTTCGAGCAGAGTCATAAAGCGATCAATTCTCAACTAACTTCCAATATCCATCCCTTAACTCTTCGATTAGGGTTATTGGGTCATAAAGCGATCAATTTCCAACTGACTTCCAGTATCCATCCCTTAACTCTCCAGTTAGGGATTTGTTTCACAAAATCCAAATCCATGCCCCCATTTCCATGGGGAGTTGTGCTAATCCATTCTCCTTGGTCGGGGATTGCCCTCCGCTGATCCAATCCGTATCCATCATCCTGATAATTTTCGCTCCAAGTCATAGGTTCCAATTTCTAGCTATTCCGGCATCCGTAAATGGTCTATAATCGTCATTTTCATCCTGCCCCCGACCACGAGGGAATCCTAGATTATCCTCTTCCAAACATGCATCCAATTTTTGATCCATGCTAAAATCCATAGCTCCATCCAACATCCCACTTGCTTCTTTAGCATCCTTTTACGCATAACATCCATTATTCTTTCCATCTTGTCCTTTCCCTTTGTCTCCTCGTTAATTTCCTAGCCATTGCTTCTCAAATCCAAGTTTCTAAGCTTTCAAATCCAAGATTCAAACTTCCAAATCCCTGAGAGCTAGCTTTCTAAGTGGAAGCACCAAAATGTTTGCGTCAAAATTGGTCACAAACACCCAATTACAAGTGAAAGCACCAATATCCAGTCACAGATCACAGATATAGTATATGTAGTGGAAATAACACGTAGAATAATCAAAATTAAAATAAAAGTAGTAAAAAAGATAAGATTTATAGTGGTTCGGCTAACTCCGGCCTACGTCCACTCCAGAAATTTCGATTTATTATACTAAAATTTGATTACGGTTACAACCCGGAATTTCTGAAACAAAAATGGTAGAGTAGCTTTTTGTATAAGAAGATGAAGAAGAGCATAAATGAGACGCCCTTTTTTTGAAGCCCCACCTACTGTTTTTATAGGCGAAATCTCGGCTATAGGGCTTCCTCACCAACATGGGCCCACCATCGCAACTGTAGACCCAACTCGTCCATCCTATCCTGACCTAACGTCGAACCCGAAGTTTCCAGTGTGCTGACACGAAGCAATCTCTGTAGTGACACGAAACAACACAATCTATAGCCTAGGCCAATCCTATCCCAGCTCCTTTTAATGCTGACCCGGTGTTGGAGCTTTGCCAACCCAAAGTCCACCTCGTAGACGACCCAAAGCTGATGATGATCCCTTGTTCCCTTCCTTGTACCGATTCCATTCCAAAGCCATGCCGACCCCTAAACATTCTTATGCCGAACCGAGTCCTTGCTTATGCCGACCCGGAGCCATTTCCATATGTCGATCCCTCTAAGCGAGGACCTCCACTATATTCCGACCCCAAGCTCCATATGCCGACCCCAAGCTATTCAAGTGCCGACCCGAAGAAGTCCATAATATCAGAAGCACTTGAATATGAACAAAATCATAGATTTCCAAAAATAATAGTTTTTATATTTCAAAAATATCATATCTAAGCTAATCCCAAGTGTAATCCCATGCGTTGGTCAAATATAATTTACAACAATACGCTAAGAGTGACATATGAAGATGCCCCCTTGGATGATCAAAGCAATATAGACATAATTGTCTTAATACACAACGGAAATAGTTTTAAAACAGAATCCCTAAATTATCTATCCGTCAGCCTCCTACTCGTCTTCGGATGCTTTATTCGTCAAAATCTGATAAAACCTGAAAACCTAAACCCTCAGCCAACTCAAATCAAAATTTTGAGCACCCGAGAGTTTAAGGGGAAACAAAAACTTTGAGTCAGACTTAAAGCCTGGTATAATGATATCTGTTACATCTCAATTTACTGATAACTAGTGAGACAATGCCGCTTAGTGGGACAGGTTTCCCCTCACTAATATCCCTTTTCAAAACATATATTCTGCAACTTCTTCCTGCAGCCAAACTGGTTAATCAATAGATTTTAATAATATAGCAATATCCATTATGCTAAAACAGGAAATAAAATAGATTATTTGTCTAAATCTGAACTATCTGTTCTTTATTGGACCATCTGTCCTAAATTTTGAGCTAATTGCTCTTTTTTGGACAATCTGTCCTAAAATTGATTATAGCAATATTTTTTATGCTAGATAATGAGATATCTGTCCAAAACAGGCAAAAAGGGGTAAACTAACCATCCTTAAAAATTTAGCAAGGTCTGCTATGCTAATAAATGAACTATCTGTTCATATCCAAGCTGACTGCTCTTTCTGGACTAACTGTCATTTGGGCTGACTTCCCTCAAAATGAACAGATTGTTTGAATTTAAAATGAGCCGACTGTCCGAATTTTCTTTTGGGTTAACCACCCTTCAAAATATCTGGCTAACTGTTCTTTAAATTTTCCTTCAAAACTTTTCAAAATGATTTAGTCTGTCAAATCATATATATACAAGGAAAAATCCATCTTTTGCTTTACTCTAAGCTGCTTTTGCCACGTTATATATATATATATATATATATATATATATAGACATTACCCAAAATAATGTTAATGATGTTCAATAAGGATTGTTATCCTTTAAAATAAGTTAAAGTCCTTTATGACTTAAAATACTTAGGCTATATGCCTAATTCTTATGTTCGAAACTTTTGTTTAAAACCTTCAAACAACCTTTCGAAAATATAGAAGATAACTCCTTCAAAATCATTCATAAAACCATTAGAAAGTATTGAAGGTGATTCCTTCTAATCCTTTAAAAAACTTTATTTTCATAAGGTTTAAAACATATGACACCCTCCTTTAAATCCTTTAAACCTTAGCTTTTTGAAAATATTGAAGGTAACTCCTTCAAAACCATCTATAAAACCCTTCGAAAGTATTGAAAGTAACCCCTTCATATCCTTTAATAAACCTTTCGAAATCATTGAAGACATCTCCTTCAAAACCTTTCAAAATCAAACCTTTCGAAATCATTGAAGGCATCTCCTTCAAAACCTTTCAAAATCAAACCTTTCGAAATCAAAATCTTTCGAAGACATTGGGTTCAATTTAAAACAGGTGAAAAACCTTTCAAAACCATTCAAAGTTAACTACTGGAAACCTTCAAAACATTTCGACTTAAAACATTTGGATTATGCAAAAGGATCAGAAAAACATTGTAGTCGAAAGCAACTGCTTTGAAATCTTCATAATATCTTTACAAACATTTGAAAACAATGAAGTGTTTGTGTTGAAACCAACCCTTCAAAATCAAGGAGAGAGGCCACAAGTTTTAGAAAACAAAAGATAACCTTCGACTCCATCTGTGTCGAAAGGTTAGGAAGTGGCAAATATGCTTCCAACCTGGTCAAAAGCTATACCTTTCGACTTTGCCGAAAGTTTCAGTTAAAACAAGAAAATAAACCAACCGAAACCTTTTTCTTTTAACCCTTTTTGACAATTTTGAAAGCTCTTTGTCGAAAGCTAGCATGTGTATTTTCTTTAAAACCAAAATAAAATTTCATCTCCTTCGAAAGCTATAACCTTTCATCCCTAAATCTTTCGACTCCATCCAATCCGCTGCGTATCGGTTGCCTGATACCTTGTGTATTGGTATTTAACCTAGCTGAAAGGTTTGAAACATTTCACCCTTGTCAGAAGGTCTGGAATGAAGGCGGAAACTCTACCGAAGGGTTGAAATAGAAAAAACTATTTATTTGTACTTTAAAATGGTTCTTTTTTACCCCACCTACTTTGTTTGTCTAAATTTGATTGCTTGCCAAAATTTTATACTCAAAAATGCTGCCGGCTTTTCTTGTTTGAAAATTTAAATAATTTTGAAAAAGCTCATTTCTCCTTTATAAGTATACAAAACATTTAAGTCTCATACCTTAAATATTTTTGTATAACTATTAAAACACCTTCAAAAATTCTGGAAAAGTTTCAGAAAATCAAATAATATGTTTTTTTCAACATATAAAAATTTCGGATCCAAACAATAATTATTTTACCCGTAAATAATTTTATGATTCAAATCAATCCTTCTTCCTTGGCAAATTCATAACAATTCCACAAAAATTCAGAAAATTTTGGAAGTTGAAACCCATCTCTAAAATAACTTTTTAGATCATAAAAATTCGCAAGGCTAACGGATGTCATCTAATAGGGTTTTTATCTTAAAACATGTCATAAAATCTATACGAACATATATAAATCATCAACATGTATGTATAATCTTTTATCATTGAAAAACATGGCAAACATTTGCAAAATCATTCGAAATTAACCTTAAAACTGAAACCAAAATATTTTGAGATGTAAACATTATTCGCCTTTTGCTTTATGATTTAAGAAGCTTGAGATTTGAATGATTTTGATTTGAATTTGCTTTCCTTAAGCTTCACTTTTGTTTCCTCTTCCTACGTTATTGGTGGTCGGTCAAGCTTTTAATTTTTTATAAATGAGAATGAACGTGTGCTTTGAAATACACGGCCTAAGGAAGACAATATGGAATGGCCTACTTTCGATAACACCCCTCCTCTAGTTCATTTTAAACCCTTCATTTAATTTATTAGTTAAAAAAACATGACTGCCTTAATTAAATCAAATCTCAATCCCCTTATCAACACATTATTTTATTTGGTTTACCTAACTAAATCTTCTAAATAATGTTATCAAAAATCTGGAGTGTTACAATTGACCTTGTAGTTATTCCTATTTCTTAATGCCTTATAACAAAGTTACAACATGGCTAGAGTTGACATGTGATGAAAGTAAGTTGCAACATTTGAACAAGTACTCCAAAATGGTAAGAGTAGTATTAGCTTTTAACTTTTAGTGACGCTTTATTATCATGATAGTACCATATACTTTGAAATATTTTCTCAATCACTGAACATATGTCAAACCTCCTTTATATTCTCATTTTTGTCGTATGTGTTAGGTTAATAGGGTTAGGAAATACAAGGAATGAGACAACAAATGGTGAACGCTGAAGCTACATGGTTTATTCAATTATTCGATATATATTCAGTATTTTGTGTTATGCAGAACCGCATATTCAGAAGTGTTATTTGAACCAATGTAATGACATCTATGATTATTTCTAATTTACTTCAGATAGGTATACAATGTGTTTTATTATATTTTATTCCTTCTGTTGTGAGTTCAAGAAGTATAGTTAAAATAAATAGCTCCGTGTACTGTTTATACCATATTTTATTTATACCATATTTTACCGTAACAATCCACCGTTTACGATCTTTGGGATTTGAACGTCAATATGAACGTCAGAATTAGAGGGTTGTGAATAGGGAGGGGGAAGGTCAATAAACATAATCATTATATTCTCTATGTGTAGCGACTATTAAGACACAAAATAAAACACAAGATTTGACGCAGTAAATCTTGACCATTGGATCTCTTTCTTATGACACATGGAAGATTGAAATCAGAAAAAGAAATCTAATAACTAAGGCTCGTTATGTCAAATCTTGTGTTAGCATTTTGTGTCAATGTGTGTGTGTATCCTGACCTCAATATGGCTGCACCTTTAATCCTTCTTGAATTCCGCCGTACATTCCGAATTAAATAGTATAGAATCTAATAACTAAGGTTTGTTATGTCAAATCTTGTATCAACATTTTATGTCCATGCATGCATACATCCTAATCTCAATTTGGCTATATCTCTAATCTTTTTTTATTTCCATCACACATTCTGAATTAAATAGTATAGTTAATGGGAAAAAGAGTAAGTGGTATTACTTACTTCGGAACGTGCGGTGGAAATCAGGGATCAGAGATGTAGCCGGATTGAGGTTTGTTATGTCAAATCTTGTAGTTAATGGAAAGAGAGATAAAGTAGTATTATTTAATTCGAAATATGTGGTAGAAATAAAGGTATTAAATGTGTAGCTGAACTTTGCCCGTGTGTGCGCACACGGAGGGTTGGAGGGGAGGGGGGGGGTCCGCTATATCTCTCTTTTGCTACACCTCATTCTACCCACCTGGAGTTTTCAATGCTAGACTATTCCAGAGCAAATGTGACTTTTGAGATTCACACGAACATCAATTGACATACAAGTTGGTAAAATAATTTATAATATAGCATACCTAAATATCCACTCTTGAATTCAACTATTTATATAAACACAACGAGGTCCACCGGTTAAAATATGATGTGCTATGCTTATTTTTATGTCTTTATATTATGTATGTGCGCACGCTATGCATGTGCATGCACGTATAGACACACGATAAACATATGTATATACTGTAAGTGGGTGAAGGGAACGGCTTACCCATGTTATTTTGGTTGTTTGCTGCTTGATAATGATATGTTGCTGTAAAATAACAAGAGGCCACCCTCATTTGAGGGTCACCCTATTGACAATGCACTTGCTCATTTATATAATTTGCATCAGTTGTTCATCATCCGAATACATCGTGTTACTTATCCATACCAGAAAAAGGTTTCCACTGATTCTCACATGTTAACACATCAAAAAATTATATCATATTAAGCAAACGTAGTGTTATTATTGTTTGAAGCACGCCCCGATTGCAGAATGATAATAATTCTTTAAAAAAAATAAGCAAAAGCAGATACTAGATACTTGAAAAGTGAAAACAAATGATACTCGGCAGAATAAAATTACTAAGAATTCAGTCGGTGATACACAAATATAACTTAGATCATAAGGCTACAAAAAATAGCACGTCATCACTTTCGTGCTGACGAACAATGATCATATATATCAAATAATAAATTCTCAATGGTGATTTAATATGCTACACCCTTATTGATTACGCTGCTACTAATAATCTTACTCAAAATCAGGCTTCTCAGGGTAGGTGCATCCTGACCTCTGGATAACAACGTTTGCAGCATAGCACCCTCCTTTAACGCAATCCTCAATGCTCTTCTCTTTAACTAACTGTGACAGAAATCCTCCCACAAATGCATCACCTTTTATACGCAAAACGATAGCTCAATCAGTACAAATACATTACTGTAGGCATATATAATCATTGTACAAATATACATATCTAAGTTGTCTATACCTGCTCCATTGGTATCAACTAGCTTCTCCTTAGGCAGTCCAATAACAGGATATTTTGCAACCTGCATATGTATAAAGGGTTTATTATACAAATCTATAATGAATTGATTACAAATCCCATCTCTTCTTATATTTGTGTTAAGAAAATGGTTTGAAGGGTGTGAATGCGATTGACAATAAAAAGCAAGGGAACTATTGTATGCATAAAAAAATTAAAAAATGATGGTTTTTTTTTTGGATGAGATTAAATGTTGTATTACACTTACCTTTCCGTCATGAGCAACGATAACAGGATCAGCACCTTGGGTGATAATCACAGTTCTTTTGCGAGTTTCCGATACCTTGGGTAATGCTGATATTTTAAGTGCTATCTCTTCAATGTTCTCAGTCTGCAATATAGATACATGAACAATTAAATACTACTATCTCTCACCTCTTTTTGAACAAAGTTTCACTATAACCAACTATGTATACCTCCCAACCATGTGCTTTGGAATAGGCTACTGCTTCAGTCTCATTTCCAAAAATATAGTCGCAGTATCTGAAGATGATCATAATAAAAGATAGTCTACCTCAACTTATTTCAGGACTAAAAATTCATGGAAGAAACTCAGAAAGAGAGAAGCAAGAACATACGGCATAACTTTGTCTTGAGCATCCTTGAAAAACTCACAGATGAAAGGAGCAGATAGATTATGCAAGAACACCTGACACAGTAAATGATGATGAAACTAATTATATCTGGGGTGAAAAATACATAAACGGAAAAAATGAACCAATACCTTGTTATTTGCAGCTGCGTGCTCAGCTACGAGCAAAATAGATTCTGGAGATACTGTGAGGAAAAATCCAGCAATATAGATATATTTTGCCTTCTCAACTGTGGAGAAGAAAATACATTATTAACTTTTTTAAAATGTCAACAGAGCAAATGAAAACAACACAGGATGATAATAATAATTATAATGGAATTTTCACAAGCAAGAAAAATATGAAACAAGACACCTGATAACAGAAAAAACTATGAATCTTGAGAATGTCAGGATAAGTGTATAGACCATTTTTTTTCAATTTTATTTCTTTACCGGTTTTATTGATTTATTTTCAGATTTATATCAAAAAACTGATACATTTTTACATCTCATATCCGAAACCAGATTTATAACATAATTTTGTACTAAACATGGCCGAATCAAACTGGAATGGTCACAATTTTAGAGATCCGGTCAAACACCAAAACCATAAAGGTACACAAAATCTTTGTTACGAAAAAGCGCTTAAGCGCAAAATACTTGGGTTCAGCACTATAATATTTTGAAACATCAACAGTGTTAAGTGATTAGCACTCAAGTTAATCAAGCACTTCTAAGCAGTGTTTTTGATCTTCACCTAAAATGAAGCAAAGTTCTAAGCGAGATAAAGAATGAAATGGACTTCATTTTTATTGCATAAATAACCAGTGCACTGAAAAAAGCCCAACATTCTTCAAAAAATGGTTAATTTTAACTCCAAAACTCAAAATATTTAAACAATATTCGTAGAAACAAAAATTTAGTTTAGAAATTCAAGTGCTGCTTAAGCATAATCAACCAATGAGAGACTTCTAACATTTCTACTCACCTTGATGATATGATATATTACATAGTACATACGGACTTAATTTTATTCACAAAATACACATAAAATAATTTTAATGAGAAGTGAAGGGATGCTGAAATTACCAAGCGCCCAATTTTCAGGTTTCTTTAAATGATCCACTTTGTAGCAATTTGCAGCAGATAAATTGGCAACCAATGATCTGTTGAAGTACAGACAGAGATAGGAGACTGTTATGTCAATTATTAAAATTTTGTATTCTGAAGGTTTAACTTGATTAAATTGACATTTATATCAAAAAAGTGTGACTCTGCTGTTATGTCAATTATTAAAATTTTGTATTCTGAAGGTTTAACTTGATTAAATTGACATTTATATCAAAAAAGTGTGACTCTGCTATGATGTAACAATGTAGGAATATGAAACATTCGTCTTCACCAATTCAAAACTCATTTTCTTGTTACAGTTGGAACTTTGTACGCATTCAACACATACACAAGACAGATATATTAATTTATGCATACAAAGTAGTCGAGTTGGAAAAAATTGACCACTGCTATTAAGTCACACTTACAAATAGAGGCTTTGCTGCATCTAACAATAAAACATATACACCTAGATATTCATATATAAGAAGCTAAAAATTGTGCAAAATAAGAATTGGAACTCCAACCAGACATAACATGTGCACAAATTTCAGATATGTTATTCAATTTACCTTTCACCTCCAACAACACAGACAGCACATGTACCAGTTGCAGCAGTCTCATCCTCACGGTAATGAGCCTGTTAAATTATATGGGTGAATAACTTATTGCCAAGAAAAAGGCAATAATAGAATAAACTGTGAGAAACAGTAATCTAATCGCTTACGTTAACACCTGCAGCTGTTGCATTTTTTTTCATTTCTTCCCCAAACTTGTCCTTTCCAATGCAACCAATGTAACTAGTTGCACCAGGACATTGAAGCATCCACTGGAAAGATAAGCAAGAGTTGCATCAGTTATTAGAAAACAAATAAAAATGTTATGATCGTAAAATAATCACAGCTATATATTAAAATACCTGAGCAACCCTGATTGAGTTTTGAGTAGCGCCTGGACACACAAGCCAAAAGAATAAGCAAAAAAAGGTAATTTTATGAGAATTTTGAGTGAAATTATTTGACTAAAACCAAACTAGTACCTCCTGCGATATACTCAACGTTGTATTTTGAAGCCATGTCATCGTACCTAAATAGGGAGACATTAAGATGCTTCATTACAACAAGCACTGCCCAAATTATTATTGCATGCACCTATAACTTTAATTAGGTCACCTAGGCACGCATTATATGCTAATGTGCAATTAGATGGAGCTTCTAACATATGATTATTGTCCAAATTATTTGCAGAGCTTTGCTGGCAACACCCTCTCTTAGGGAAAGCGTCATCATACTCTCCTTAGGATTGGTTGAGAGAGTAGGCCCCACTAAGGATTGTGCCTAGTGTTAGCAATAATTGTCCATGCTACCAACCAATTAGAGGAAGTGTACATCCACACTCTCCCTAAGGGGTGGGTAGCATTTTTTTTAACTCCCATACAGGAAGAAATACTGCTTGTACTAATCAACATTAGCAAAAAAGAATTCCAAATGTTCCCCCCTGAAGCAGTAAATGGTATACATACATGGACAAATGCTTCTCCTCAGCAAGAATTGCATTATTCGTCTTAATATCATATCTGAAAAAGACAGAAAAAACTCATATCAATACAACATAAAAAATTACACAAAGAAAATTGCATCACTATTGTCAATCACCAAAAGAATAAATTCTTCCACTAAGAGAAGTTTAAAAGATGGAAAGCGATCAAACAACCAATTATAAAATTTGATGTTAGAATCATGTAACCTAATCGATGTATAAAAGAATAAGTACGTATCTTTTGGCATGTCTGCAAATGGTATCACAGGTCAACTTTGAACTTTAATGTGAAAATAAATACTAACAAGTTTCAAGTGGGCCAAAATAACTAAAAGGTTCAAGGTTAAGTATGAAATGTACAGAGGTTTGGAAGGAAAATCCATAAAAGCCATCTTTATGTTCTTTAGCAAATTTAGTTAAGTACTGAAGAAAAAGATATGATCTGGCACAACGTAAGATGTTGTCAACTCCGAACTTTAAAGTTGCTTTTACATCAAAGGAGCTTTGGACTTCAAAGTTGCTTTTATATGTTGATATATTATAATTTTAGGTGGCTTCAAAATAAAATAAGAACTTCAACGTGACATAGCAAAATTTGGACAGAAAAACTTAGGGAAAACATGCACCATATGGCCAATCCCTGTAATTCTCAAGCTTTATCTAACTAATTATTATTATTTTCCTAAAACTGTTTGATTCCAACATAAGAAGTTGAGAATCCATAACCCCTATGTCTACAGGTAAAAAATCGGACAGCTTTTCTTCAGAATAAGAAGCGTGCACATGCCAAAAGAAACTTGTATGTCATTCGATACAGTTGCATAACTAGATTACACAAAATCAGTTGCAAAAGCAAACATTCTCATAGTTTTACCCAAATTTGTTTCATGTATATCAGATGAACTTTTACTCCAATCAGAAAATAACAATGAGAACGTAAAATTTCTTCTGCACAAGCCAAATGATGTAGGAGAGCTAACTGAAATAGTTTACATTTATAATCAAAAACTGTTCATTAATCAATGCACGAGTTCAAAAAAATACATGATCATTAGGTATTAAGCTAAGGAATAATTTAAAGTGACAAAATGACTTTCTGAGTCTGGCAAACAGTAAGGAAAAAAGGAAGAAGAGAAGCTAAAGAGACACGACCCGCATCTATCTGTCTGTATGTGGAAAAGCAACTGATAAGGGAGTTTGTGTAACTGAAGATTAGGCAAAAATATATATTCATATTCCATCTCCATGTGAAAATAGGGGACGTTTCAATTCTAAAGGTAAAGAGCCTTAGGTATGAAAATATCAACAGGCTTTGCTTACTTCATTCTAGTAAGAAGGCTAAGAAGTTAATAAGGATTTTCATACTGTACAAGGCAGATAAGCATTTAGCATTCACTAACGTTTGCACCTTCAATTTGAATTTATAATGAAAATGAGGACTTCTAATTAAGTGGTATTCTTCCTATTTTTGATAGTTGCTAAAAAGGTAGTTTGCGCGTAAACTCGATCATAATCAATTGTCCTGTACAACTAGTTTAAAACTAAATATATGCACACTTATAACGGCTACATTAATCAAAGCTAATACATGCTCCTTGAAATAGAATATTAGGCTGATTAGTTGAAGACACTACAGCTAGAGCTAGAGCTCGAGCTTCATCATCTAAGTTGATTGAGCCGTATCATGTATATGCTTCACTCTAACCATGTGTGAAGTAGGCATCAATTCAATTAAGTAACTGTGTAAACCATTTCTCTCACTTGTTTACATCTTGTATTACCTTATCCTTGGGACTGTATATGAAAGGCAACCCAATATTGATGATGACAAGCCCATAACCCACAGGACTGAAACATGACTTCTAATACTAAACTGTAACATTGCCGTTTCTGCACCTTAAAAATTATAACATTAGCCACCTGTATCGGATTGAACTTCCAAGAATCCAATTTAATCGGATGTCCACATCCAATAAAGCTGGGTACTTGGAACCATAAGTTGATATGGGTGGCAAGCGTTTAAAAAAAAAAAATTAAGTGCCGAAATGGAGAAGTTTTCTTGCTTACATTATTTTATCTAATCTTGCTAAGCGGTCCGTGATATCTAATTGGATGTTTCTATCTGTACTTTGTATACAACAAATAATTGTTCTATCTATTTAGCCAAACTCCTAACTTTAAATTAGCTATTTTGTCAACAATTTCTCTTCGCAAACTTAAAACAAAATTTTATATCTACTTCGGCATAAATCCATTTTACTTTATGATAAGTCAATATATAATAGTATCCAAATGTCGATTCTAGATAACCTTTGTATTTTACAAGCTTATTTTTACAACTAATTAACCCATTATGATGAATCCCGTCAGTAATTTATTGTGCTAACGTTCAAGTTCGCTAGGAATGTAATAAAGCTATGCTATCATTAAAGTCTGACAAAACAATTCATCAATTATATGTTCTCTTGGCTTCCCAGATAGAACATTTGGAATTCACGTGCATAAGGCTAATAAAAATGCTATTATGCACTATATACATATGTGTGACGCGCGAGAGCGCATTTGGGTAAGTAGAACTGAATTTAATCAAAATCATTGTAATTACTTGTTACCTAATAATAGATAGTAGGGGAAAAATGAAGAGTAGCATAAGAAATCCACATATGGAAAAGGCACTTGACGATTCAGTTTTCTACAAAGTTTTTTTCCATCACTGACCTAAAGTAGAAAAGACAATTTTCTCTTCATATCTTTCTCCTTTACAAATTTTATGAATACGTGCTTAAATTCCAGAAATAGTAATGCCTACTGGGTATTGAGGTATATCAGCAAGTCGTGGATATAACTTCACAATGGAATTAGTTGGAAAATATGAAAGCCTACAGAGCTATCCTTTTTGATTGATCTTGCAAATATACTTGACCAAAAAAGTACAGTAATAATTATCTCAATTTCATCTCCTTTTTCCTCGTAGATTTTTTTAAAGAAACATGGCTTGAAATTCAGAAATAGTAATGTTCACAGATGCAGCAAATCATAGAAGGAACTTAAGTAGTCAGAAAATATGAAAGCCAGCAAAGCAGCTATCCTCCTACATTGATCTTGCACATCCAAAAAGTTTTTCATTTATGCATTCTAGGTAAGCAGTTTAATTTCTTGCTTTTACCTATAAAGATGGATGATGCACTCAAAAGACATACTAGATTTGTGATCCATTCATAATAGTTTCTCATGAACATTTCATTTATCCACTGAATCGCAAACCTAATACTACCTATGGTGATATGTTTAGTATACTTTTCTTTTGAAACATAACTAGTCGTACACATTCTAGGAAAAAATATCCCCACAATTTTTCTGTACAGATCTCTACTTTTCTTTGCAAGCTTGCAAAGATATGTGACACGGAAACAACAAATAAGCATTTATTACCTAAAAATAATAAAATTTAGCCTTTAGCACGGTAGCAATAACCTTGTATGTCAAGTGAATAAACAGGAGAACAATAGCATATCGTGTGATGCTAAACTATATAAAACAAGATAGATCTACCAACAAAACAGATCTATTAGCCAGATCTACAACTAATCAAACAACAAACAGATTCAGATCTAAACAGTAAGCTCGAAAATTAAAAGACCAGATCTATAGCAGAATGAAAATTACTTCTTGAGAAACTCATCGTCAACGACTGCAGAAATGTCGAGCAGTGGGTTTCCCATTCCCAACAATATGCCTTCACTCACCATTGTTCTAAAATGTTAAGATCTAGAGTAGAGAGAGGTAGTGTTTTCCAAGAGGGGGATAGCACAATCAGATCTCAGAGTGACGAAAGGAGGGGTGTATTTATAGCAGGAAATGAGAGTTTGGTTAGGGTCTTTTTCTGCACCTACTTGTTCCATTTAAAAAGCTTGGGGGTTGAATTTTCTGAATTGGGTTCACATAATTCTCTAATTAAAAGGGCTAATCTTTAATAATAGCTTTGGTGCCACACTTTTTTTATCAACGTGAACTATCAAAAATGCTCTATATATTATCCAATCTTAATTACCTAAAAATAGAATCTAATACTAAATTTCTTTTATAAATTCATATGCCCATAAAAGTAGGATCTAATAACTAAACATGCTTTAAAATTCAAAACGTTTTTGAAAATAGGATCTAAAATTAAACCTTCTTTACAGATTCAAAATACTTCTTTACAAAATATCACTTGAAAATAAAAAATTATTTTTTCGACTGAATTAAACATATACAATTTATAAGAAAAACAATTCACGCGCGAAACGCGTGCCATTACACTCGTTCTATTTAAACACAATGAAATTCTGTCCCACTACTTGACAAAAAATATCACATCTCACGGCTTTTTCACCCTAAAACATACCAGAACTGCCCCCTTTTTAATATACTAATATTGTTGCTTTACTCTTATAGTATAGAAACAAAAACCTAGTATTAAAAATGAAGGAATAAGACGAAATGGAATGCGATAAAAAATGGTATAACCCATAAATATTTCTTCCTTCTTCCCATCAATAGCGCGGTCAGCAAAAATAAAACAGGCTATACTATAGTTAACCATGAAAGAAATCACATATCATAAAAACAAACAAACCAAAAAAAAAAACCCCTAAAATCAAACAACAAAAGGATTCAAAAAAAAAAGGAAAAAAGGCAAACATGAGATAAAACAATGCCAATATTATCTTCTTCAAAACCATTATCTTCTTCAAATATATTCCTTTTATCGTATTTTTCCATGGTTACAAAACAGAATAGAATTGAAAAGTAAATTAGAATATGAAAAGTCTAAAAACATAACAGTTTGGAAGAATTTTGTACAAGGGTAAGTTAATCATTTTATTTTTTAAAGTTTAGTGGGATGGAAAAGGAAGAGTAGGGTGTTAATAGAATGGCTAATTAAAGTGTTAACAGAGTTGATATAAGTATATTTGTTTTACCCATCAATTGAAATATCTTAGTTTCAAACATTGCACTTCAATTTGGAAATAACATAGAAAATTAAAAAACAATGCATTTGGTTAGGATATACGATACTTACATGCAAAAATCAATAATTTAGTTCTCAACCATCACATATATGTTTGTGAGTAGCATGGTATGTGTTGTGTGTTCAATGTATATTTAGAGTTTATAACCAAAACTTGACTTTTTTTGCTTAAAAATAATTTTTTTATTTAAAGGTTCGATCACCGACCATTTTTCAATAGAGATAAATTTTCCTTCTATTGGATGGACCCATTTCTAAACCTTGAAAAAATATATAATTTATTTAAATAATTTTAATGTATAATATTGCTTTAACCTATGTTATTTTTGGACTGCATCGATGTAACCTATGTTATTTTTTGAGTGCATTATATTTTTCTTAGCTTAGTAAGCAACAATAAAATCTTATTGACACACGCGCGCACTCATTTGAAAGTTCTGCCCCGTTAAAAAAATCTTACCAGTGTAGTAAGAAGAAAGAGCGCAGAAGTCCATAAATTACAATGTTTGCAACAGATAATCTCACCATATAATGCAAAACAAATACATAGCCCAAACTCCATCGACAGTACAACAAGACTATTGGAATTGGGTCAATCCACACGGAAGTTATGAGTGAATTTAAAAAAAAAACCATATTTGATCTTTATTAGGCTTATGAAGTCTAATTCATTTAGAACATTTTCTAAACTTTGTTTAAATAAAATCTTTTATTTCATTTAAATTTAAAGATTATATATTTAATTTATGTCTTGATATATATGTATATATGTGTGTATCATATACATATGAATATATTGTGCATGTGTAACATATCAACACGTATAAGGGAAAACATATCCATGTATAGATACTGCGATTTACATCGCAATGGACACGTTAGCTCATCCAATATGCAAATATGTATATTGTCCAAGTGTATGTATGTATATATGATTATTTATAAGTATTACAAATACACACACATTAAGTTCTGTTTAAATAATTTTATGTAAGTATACAAGTATATATGTATATGTGTGTGTGTGTGTTTATATATATTATTATCATACGAATAAAATATTATTATTACATATATTATATTATAAATGATTTATTTAAATATAAATAACTTTTTAATAAAAAGTTTGAGAGAAGTGAGTGATCCTTTGTAACACCCTAATTTTTTATAACATTATTCAAGAGATTTAATTAGATAAATTAAATAGAATAATGATGATAAAGGGATTGATATTTGAATAAAACTACAAGAAGGCCATGCTTAATTTACCTTAAATGGGCTTAAAATGCTTTTAAATTATTAATTAAAACACGGGCATATTAGTAAATATAGCTGCACCTTATTATTTACGGCCATACACTTTTATTCGCCCATTCACGTTCATTTTCTCTAAAACTCAAAAACGCAAATTAAACCTAAGAAGAGCCGGCCATTAACAAGAAAGAGGAAGATAAAATTCAATCAAGCTAAGGAATTAAAGCTAGGGAATTAATTTCAAATCAAATCTCAAAGCTCTTATCATATTTAAGGTGAATAATAATTCATTCCATCTCTATTTTGTTTTTATAATCATATGTTTTTGGATTTAAGACTAGATTAATTTTTGTGATATTTTGGATGATGATATGTTTGAATTATTATATGTTTGACTTAAACCAATTCATTCACATACGGATTTGCACAATTTTAGGGCAAAACCAATTGTTATTGAATTTAGAATGCCATGGAAAAATTATATGTTAGGTAAAACGTGATTTTAGAGATGTGTTTCAATTTTCATAATTTTCCAAGCTATGGAAAATTTATTATGAATTTCTAAAGCAAAATATGATATATTTGGGTTTAAAATTTATTTCGATTATATTTAAGGAAGAAATTAGGTCTGAAATTTAAATATGTTAGATAACATAATGAAATTGAATTTTTGTGATTTTTGGAGATTTTTCCTAATTGATTTGCTATGGAAAATAAATTATTTTAAAAGGACTTATGTGCAATATTGGTTTTGCTTAATGGAAGGGTTAAAACGTTAATTTTTCCTTTGATTTAGATCTGATAAGTGCGGTAGTTATTTTGTAAAGCATTTGAAATTTTTTAAGGCAACCAATGAAAAATTGCACATAGACAGGTTAGTTAAAGCAATTACTAAAAATGAGCATGATTTCAGCCTTTAATCAGAAAAGAGGGTTCCGCCTCCTTTCGCAGTATCTTTCGACTCCAATGCTTCTGTTCCAACTCAATCGAAACCAACCCAACCGAAACCCACCTAGTTGAAACCAATACACAAGGTATCACTTAGATGGTATGCACTGTATTGGAGGAAAAGCTATGGTGTCGAAAGTGATGCTTTCGATGGGGTCGAAACCTTAGTTCTTTTTTCAAATGTTAAGTGCCTGCTTTGTTTTACCTAAAGATTTTGACGTAGTCGAAACCTATGTTTTCGAAAGGGGTTTTTCTAAACAGCTTTCTAAATAGGTTGCCATATCATGTTTAAGTAGGAACTTTCAAGTGGGTTCCTTTTTTTTATATAATGCTTTCGAAAGAAGTGGTTCCGACTTGGTCGAAACCTAGCTACTGTTCTTTTACCTTTCGGATGTATTGCAGCCATCAATGCTTTCGAAGGGTTCTCTTTGTTCTAAACTTAAGCTAAGTCACTTCCTAAATGCTTTCGACAGGGTTCAAGGGTTTCGAAGGCAATGGTGTCGAAATGGGGTTTTGATGCTATCCTTCGTAGTTTTACTCTAAGGTTTTGAGCTTTCGAATAGATGGTTCCGACATCATTAATTTTTCCCCAAAAATATTTTTTTAAAGGTTTCAAAAGAGATACTTTCGTGTGTAACCATTTTGACCCATAAGATGTTTTTAAAGAGTAAAACCCAATGTTTCGAAAGAGATACTTTCATTGGTTTCGAAGCTAATTTCTAAAGATTATTTAGCAATGTTTTGACACATTCGAAAGGTATGATTTGGTTTCGAAAGTGATCTTTTAAGGTTTCAAAACAAATAACCCATTCTCATTTTAAAGGAAATACCATGGCATAGATAAAGATTTTTAGGAGTATTATTTTGTCATATTGATTGCTTCTTCATATATTTATTCACCATTGTAATTAGTCCATGACGGTACTTTGGGGAAGGGTAGAATAATCAGCTAGGTTGACCCAGTAGTGAATACAACTTAAGAAATGTTAAAATCTTAATTACAGATATTGGTAGAGGCCAATAGGTTCACAGTAAGCCCACGAAAACCGTGTAAGGGAAAGACATTGGCAGGGGCCAATAGGTTCATAGTCAACCCATGAAAACTATGATTTGATATTGGCAGGAGCCACTAGGTTTATAGTCACTCCATGAAAACTATATCCGGATTTAGATATTGACAGTTAGTCAATAGGTACCTAGTCAGTCCATGAAAACTACGATAAGAGAAAATATATTGGAGTTACCAATAGGTTCTTCGCGATCCCATGAAAACTATGAAATCAGACAGGTAGTCCATAAACATTTAACCGGTTGTTAGTGAGTCCATAAAAACTAATAGCTCAGTAGTAATCCTAGAAACTATAATCGAGATAGATAGTTAGAATGAACGAGGATGGGTAATCTTGAATTAACTTACTTGTTTGCACATCGTCGTATTATTTTGAATTGTTTTAACCATTGTGGATGCAGGAGCATGGTATATGGTTTTATAAAGGTTTTAAGATATTAGTGAGGGGAAAACCATTCCGTTAAGCGGCGTGGTCTCGCTAAATATCAAAATGATTTGAGATGATAGATTATTATTCATACCGGTCTTTATGTCTGACTCGAAGTTTTTATTTTTCCCTTAAACTCTCGGGTACTCAATTGATTTTGAGTAGTTAGAGGTTTAGGGTTTTTAGATGCTCTTTTAGACGAATAAAGCTTCCGGTGACGTGCAGGAGACATGTTAGCTACTTAGAGTTCTTTTATTTTCGCTGCGTTTGGTTGTAAAGGCAAACTTGTTTTATTGCCATATTATATACTCTGATCATCCAAGGGGGCGTCTTCATGTGTTACTCTTGACCTATTTTTGTAATAAGTATATTTTATCTTAACGTGGTCTGTGCTCTGGGATTATGTAATGAATTTGAAATATTTTGAAATGGAATGTGGACTTTGTTTGCTGTTTTAAATTTTTTTCCATATTCGTGTGTTTCTGTGTATCAATGTCAATAACATTGTCATATTTGACAGCCGAGGATTAATAACTATGGATGACTGCAATATCCATAGCCGTTAGTTTTGGACCTCCAAGTAGGGGGATGTTATATCCTATATTATAAGAAGAGAGCATTCATGTAATTTTATTCTACACTAAAATATATAGTTGTCAATGTGTTTGACAGATAGCTATACTTGCCCTATATAATATAAACAATAATGATAAAAAAGGCAATGTTACTAACATTCCACTTTTAGTTAAGAGGGGGCCAATTTTTATTTGCGCTCCACTAAATTTAAAATTGTTATGAGGGGTATTCATGTTATACAAATAATATATATCTTTTCCTATTTTACCCATCATTTATTTTTAACTAATTTTCTTCTTCTTCACTTCCTTTTTTACTAAGTTCAATTAAGCTTTCATAATAGTGAGAACCCATCTTCTGCATCCAGACCAAAAAACCTTTCTATTTTACCCATCTATCAATTCGAATTAGAATTGTCGACAATCAAATTAACGTGTCAAACAATATTACTTTTCTTAAAAAAATTACATGTTGTCATATTGAACAAAATCTACGTTACATATGCTTTCTTGGGCAACAATTAATCTTGTTTCTTTCTCTTTTGGAATTTCATCTGTAGATAAGTTTGACTTCTCCATTTATTATTGATTTGAATTACAGACTAAAGAAGAAAAATAGTGAAGATTAAAGAAAATTAGGGTAAAAAATAAAGGGATAAATTTGTCAATTTATAACATAATAATATGAGGGGGCTATTTTTGTTGGTACCCCTCATAATAAATTTTTTTTTAAAAAAAAAATGACCCCTTCTTAACCAAAGTAGAGTGTCGGTAACAATACCCTAAAAAAAACCCAATCCTGGATGCCTAAGGTCCATAATAAAAATAAAAATAAACACAAAAATCCACTAAACAGATAAGTAATCATAGATTTGAATCATCAGAATCCATCCTGATCTCAAGCATATCTCTGCAAAAAAGACTATACAAAAAATGTAAGATCAATACATATATATACGTGCACAAATATATTTATATATATATATATATATTTATATACATATATATGCAATAAAAATAAAACAAGCAATATAACTATTATCTTTTTCATTCATGGTAGACCACATTCCTCTTCTCTTTCCTCGTGTACATCCTCTGAACCAACCATTCCTCCTACCATCCCTCATCCATTCTTCCCTCCTGACCCTATCATTTCTCTTATTCCATCTCCTCTTCCTCCGCTTTTTGTCTCTCCTTCCTCCTCTCAACCTGCCCTATCTGTCCCCTTGTCTTGCTCTTCCCATGGTCAACAAGTATGGACTTCTCTGTTTAAGGGAAAATCACGTAATGCTGGCAAGTACATGCCTATTGATATGGTTTCATCCTTTGTAAGCAATGTCATGGTGCTTCCTCCTTGCGTGGTTGAAGCAGGTAAAAATGTTTGGAGCGATTTCGTGGTAGGTTTTTCCTTGATAAACCTCTTTCATACACTGCGGTAGTTAAGCACTTACAAAGGATTTGGAAGTTAAAAGAAAGTATTAAGGATCGATCAGATGGCACAGTGCGTTCATGTTTCAGTTTTCCAGTGCTGAAGATAAAAAAAGAACTAGAGAAGCATCCAATCATAATGAGGAACAAAACGTTTACTGTGAAGGAATGAGATCCTATTAATAGTATTGTTTGTGGTTCAGTCAAGAAGGTCCCTATTTGGGTGTAATTTTCTAATATTCCTTTGATAGTGTGGTCTCCTATGGGAATTAATTAGCTTGCTAGTAGGATTGGAAAGGTTTTATGTTTGGACGACAAGATTGAAACGTTAAATATATTGTCTTATGCTAAATGCCTCATTGAAGTAACTCCTAGTTAATATCCGGTTCATTCTTTTCTAGTTAAACTTGTAGATGGATCAGAGAAAATGATTCAAGTTGAGTATCAATGGAAGCCGAAAATTTGTGAAACTTGTGTTGTCTTTGGTCATTCTGCTGATTATTGCCTGAATATAACCAGTATTGGCAAAAACAAGAAGGTAACATATACAAAAATAAGGAGCCTGAATCTTTTATACTGGGTAAGCATGATGCTAGCAAGAAAAATGATTTGCCAAGAAATAATTGGAAGAAAGTGGAGTATGCTAAGAAGGTTTATAGAGTTAAGGAAGGGCCAGTGTAGATACTAATTTTAGGCAAACTGTGATTAAGAATAAGATCAACACAGTGGAAGTGGAGGAAGGAGAGATAGATGTGAATGATCAAGGAGTATCTATTGACAATATTGTTGTCAATGTAGTTGAGGAAAGGCACAATGCAGATTTTGATGTTTTGAAAATTAACAACAGTTTTTAAGTTCTTCAAGGATTGGATAATGGCAACTCTGTTGGTCAGGAACATGTTGAATCCATTCAAATACCCTTTGTGAATAAATGAAGTTAGTAAGTGACACTACTACAAAAATACCCTTTAATAGCGTTTAAAAAACGCTATAAAAGGCTTTTACAGCGTTTTTATAAACGCTGTATATCAACATGTTGTAATAAATCAGTGACCTATTATTGCAACAGAAGAAACACTATAAAAAACATGTATTTTTATAGCGTGTTTTGCATGCTATAAAAAATCTTATTAATGGCGTTCTTAATATGCTATAAAAGGCTTTTACAGCGTTTTTATAAACGCTGTAAATCAACATATTGTAATAAATCAATGACCTATTATTGCAACAGAAGAAACGCTATAAAAAACATATTTTTTATAGCATTTTGAACATGAAATAAAAAGTCTTATTAATGGTGTTCTTAACAGCGTTTTAAAAATCATTTTTGCAATATGTTTATATCCATTATCACATTACAATCGATAAATTTACATAAACACAATGTATCGTTTCACATAATCATATATATATATCACATTAAACGAAAAATAACTAACCGTTCAACATTCACATAGAAAGATGCATAACATATCGTAATATCTAATGAACATTACATTAGAAGTAGCAATAGCAAAACAAAAGCAAGTAATACATACGTTAAAACCAAAAAGTAGTTCTAACAGCAAAAATAACTTTGATCCATAACTCGTTGTAATCTTTTTGCATCACAGTTATCTATCTACCTGTAAAGCAAAAGTAATGCTTGATAATCAATTCATCAAAAAAGTGTACACAAAGTTAAATCGGATTCATAATGCAAACACTAAATATTCATCACACTAAAAAGGTAAAGTTTTTCTATCATCTTGAATAAACATCCAAAAATTATGAGAGGTCAAATAGATAACTAGAAGATATATACAGAACTGAAAACATCTAAAATATGGGAATTTATTACCAAAACCGGCAAGTTTATCTTACTTGTATTTTCTGTAATTCAGATTTTTGAATAGAATCTTTCACGGCTCTTAGTGGTCATCATCTCATCTTTGTTCTGCTACAGTGAAAGTAGGGCAAGTGAGTTTCCAATATGCATATTAGTATCATATACATATAAAACTGCAACTGAAGACAAGTCATTGTTCAACTTGCCTTGGTGCCGTCCATCGCCGATGCCTTAATTAAATCAATACCATCATCGAATATGTACCTAAGATTACAAATAGCAAGCATAGAATAAGCTAAGGTTACATATGAAAATCAATGGCATGTTATTTTGATTTTTTTTTTTGGTTTATACTCTCTCCTTCCTACAAAATCAAATGAAAAACAACTTATGACTTTATAAAATATACATAAAATAACTGCAAGGTAAATATAGCTTCTCGATCAACAAGAATCAACTCTACCACACACCCTGTTTCGATTAGAATTTACGCAACAATCAGCAGCAGTGGAATTAATATCAACACCAAATAATCTGACAACATGAGGAAGCTGCTGTATAATCCTATGCTTGCAATCAATATACAAACGCTTCTCCTCGATTCCACCTTCTTCTCTGTCCATAAAGCTGTGGCTGTGGAAAGAGACAACATCTCCTGCTTTCAAACCCTTCTCCTTAACAAACCTGCTCCATCCTTTGGTAAAAACATAACTCTGGCTACTGTGCCAGTATGAGTACCTGAACCTCCACACTTTTCCACTTCCATCCTCGAAATTCATCAATATTCCATTACCACCCTTCAGTTGAAAATGATTTTCAGCATGCTGCTTAGGTATGACCAGCGTGTTCAACTTGCCCACATCGCTGGGTGTCACAGTTTTCTTAAACAGATGCTCCCGCTTAACCAGGCTAACAAAGTTGTTTGGAAGTTTGACATCAGGACTTCTTTTGTTTTTCAAATTACATAAAGATTTCCTTCTGCTATGCAGGAGCTCGTCGGCGTAGGTGTGTTTGCGCAGCATGTCAACGATATCGGACTTGGAGTGGAGATCCAGAAACTGTTATTTTGATTGCTAAAATATGATAGATGATATACATGGTGTCTGATGATGATACATCTTAAGGGTGCAGTCTACTGGATGAAAAGGCAATAATTAATATGTTTAAAAGTGTACTAATACATGTACAATGTCATTAAACAAAGTTTCATGGCATTGAGTTAAGAAAGGAAGCTTTTACTTACTGAAAATCATTAGCACAGCTCATAAATTTTATTGCATGCCCGCTCATAAATTTTGACGTTCGATTGTTTTACAACACAGCTCAACGCCGTGTATATTTTCCTGTACGTTAGACAGATGTAATAATTGCAACCAACGATTAAACGCTGTTACTCGTTGCAATTTATAAGCCATTTTCTTGTAGTGTTTTAGAATGCTTCTTTACGATTCATTTAGTTATACTTCAATAGTTTAATTTCAGCGAAACTTTTCTAGTTCGAGTTACTATGCTTAGGTTTTTATTTTTATTATGCTCACTTTTAATGTTGATTATGATGTTGAAAGGTTATAGTACTGTTTTCAGAGGATGAAAATAATTTTATCTGAATTACTTTAAGATCTGGACACATGAATTGTGGATTAGACAAAGTGCACGTGTTCATTTTTTTATTTAGTAGCTAAATTTAGAGCTTCCCAAGTTTGTGAACTTACATAAGATAAGTTCTATAAGAAGAAGGTAAAAAAGATTAAAAAACTACAAACCTGTATCCATTTAATCTAATATTGCTGAAGCATTACTGAGTTTTGAAACCACATAGTTTTCCTTTTGTTCTTCATACTTCTTCATTGTCCTGAATCTGCTGTCACTGTAGTGTAAAGGTGCAACCAAGAGAGTCAATTATCGCAAGTTTGACAAAAAGAAGCAAATGATACATAACTAAGGGAATAGATAAATTTAGTAGTAGATGTATAAAAATTAAGCTTACTTTGTATATATCCAAACATTTTAGCGAAAAATATATATGTAAACAGATATGAAGAAAAGAAAAGGTGGTTACTTTGTATATATACAGTTAGAGTTGACGGTAATAGAAGTGGGAAAGTTTGCTAAAGAATTTATCCCTTGTTGTCTTTTGATATATTTACTATAGTTAATTAATGTTTCACTTGTATTCAAGTAGGAAAAAAAAATGTGCTTATGATGCATACGAAACTGCATAATGAAGAAATAAAATAACTATACATCCATGCTTCACTGATTATATAGGCCTGCCTTTTTATTTGAAAAAGTAGTAGTGGGTTTCATCAATTCATTTGTAAATAGCAAATGCCTATCAACCGTAGTTGTAAAAGTAGCATAGAGGTAGGAAAAAAATTTGGTTAATAATTCAATGGTTATGTTTATAGTAGGCCTAAAATAAATAATCTTTGATCAAATATCAAAGATACTTGAGACACAACATAGTAAATATAACTAAACTCCTAAATGGTATCATCAAAATGATTATATTATAAAAAAGTTTTGTAACAACTAAATGATCAATTAAACAAGGCTATAATGTAGGTAAGGTACAACAATACATAGTTTAGTCTTCATGGCATAATGGCAGTAAATATTAAACAATAAGATATACAAACTCATTTATAAATCACGCACACATCACTACACCCTATTCGCACTAATATAAAAACAAACAACATTAAAGTAAAAATGTAAAGAAATGTAGACACACAAAAAGAACACACACAAATGGCCATATCACCCACGCTCACAGTAATATACAAGTTAACACAGGCATATGTGCACCTATATGCGAATGCATGCTCTTGGATATAACAGCAACTATAAACACTAATGCCCTATATGTTACTGCATGCAACACCAGGTGTGTGTGTGTGTGTGTGTGTGCTGACTCGCACACACGAAACACACGTAACGTAGTCCAATATATATATTTAGGCATGCACTACACAAATATACTACACAAAGATTAATGCTCAAATGGAATAACACAGGGTGAAGTATACTAACAGGCTATGAAATAGAGATGATAAAATAGAAAGTGCTACAACCCAGGTATATTCACAAATAAGTCTGGCAACACGATTTCTTACATGGAAGAGCCAACCAGCAATGTTGTATTAGCAACTGAAGCATCAGCTATTTCTTGTAAATTGAAAATTTCAAGTTTCAATGCCTCATGAGCTGTGCTTTTGATCAGAATAGCCTTTTGAGGTTGCAAAACATTTCCATGGAAAAGAAAGATTCTAGAATACCCATCTGAACTAATTTTATTTAAGTTGTTATCAAGGTACCAGTTTAGCGTATCTTTGTCAAAATCTAGCACTACATCTTCCATTCTTGGGTCGCCTTTTAGCCACTCACAACTGTAAAATACAAAATAAGCGTAAGTTGACATGAGATAATTCACACCATCTCTGTTTGTTAATAATAAATAAGTTTTTGCTCTAGAGATGTTTAGAATTGTCACAGGCTCACAGCTATTTTCTTTTTTGTAGGACTAATGTGTGACTTGGTTCACTATTTCCTCCATTTAAAAATAAAATAAATAATAGTCAAACCAAAGCATCGAAATTATTTTCCAACTGGAGTTACTCAAATGAATTGTATTCTGAATCGATCCTAATCCTAATATTCTGTTTACTATGATCTCCAGAAAATCATGAGTTGCTTTAAACCTAACTCAACAGGTAATTAAAAGATGTCTACGTTACATACGATAAACAGAGCAATATTCAACAAGTACTTTCCATGAAGTTCAATTCGTATGCTTAATTTGACTACACACTATATATATACGCATATTTATTAGCCAGACAATATGTTATTTTTATTTTTGAAATGAGAATTGAGAACCAAGTATCATGGCTGAAGCTGACGTCACTCTTTTAACATTACTTAAGTGTAAGACCGTATGTGTTGCCATTATCACATGGTTGATTAGTACCTTGAACCATTCCTTTAATAGGTTAAAAATTTATAGGACAAACATTGCCATGGCATGCTTTCATAACCATTAAGCACTGTAATATAACACAACAAACTACTGAATACTCACATTACCACAATCCATCCCAATCTTTATTCAAAGCTCCATTTTTAAAAATTAATACATGAAAACAAACCACAATCTGATTTAGAACTTAGACCCAACAATTGATAACAAGGGTTCCAATCTAGTTATGTATTTAATATTTAAGATAGAAAAAGTATAATAATATGAAGTATAAATTATTTATTTATTTATTTATAGTAAACAAATTCTATAACAAATCCAAATTATATTTCCATCTACACAGTTAAGATATAAGTATATTTTGATCTCCCTCTAACAATTTTGAAGTTGGGATTTCTCTTTTAATTGAACTTTAGATGATATCAGTGTGTGTTGGTAAATTACCAGAAAGCAATGACCACTTTCAGTGGGAATTAAATTCAGTAAGAAACATAGTTCTAAATCCTTGTATAAATTCCATTTCTGCACCTTCGAGGGTATATCATTCATTTCTGCACCTTACTAATGCTATTGTTGAGGTGTAGCTTTTGCAAGCATCAATGCTGAACCTATGCTGAACCTTACCTGTAATGAGTTTACCTATGTTGAACCCTACCTATAATGAGTTTGATACAAAGAAGACATGGACAGTTAAATTCAAACTACTCGGTACTTTTAGTTTGTTTAAAATAGTTTTATTAGTGTTACACTTATGTCATGCCTGCCATGCTTAATAAAATGTTATATTGATTAGATTACTACTACATTGATAATTACAAAGAAATAAATTTAGCATGTGTGCTATATAATCAAGCAAATAATGAAACTGCAAGTTCAACAACTTCCCAATACAAGGCGGTCAATGTAAAAGCAAAATCCCACCTAATATTTCGTTCAATACACAGCGTTTCAATTCTCATTTTCATGTTTAATACAATGAATAACAGCAAGTTGGCTTGCACGCACGTTCCACACCTTTAAGTTCCATATTACTAATATCATGCTTTTATTAGGTATATCATTGTTACATATGAATTTCCAATATGGTTTAAAGCTTTTCACATAAACTTTTACATTATCACAGTTTAAATTTTTCTCCAAAAGCACAATCATTGTGGGTTTAATTCTATTTACATGTTCAATAACATCATACATCCTTATTTGAGGTTTAATCTCCTTATGTTCCAAACAGGGAATGTCATTAATTAATATTAGATGTATTTCTCCCATTCTCTAACCCATTAAGGGAGCTAACTTCTATTATGATTTGTTCTATTCTAAATTAGATTTATACGTATAAAGACAAATAAAAGGCAGCATGAATTCCTAGTTGTATCAAGCCTTTGAAGTAGCAACAAGATGCAATAAGAAGGCAGGTACAGAGAAAAATACCTGAAGAAGATATCCAATATTGCATAACAAAGCTCCATGAACTGGGATTACTGAAATCCATTGATTTTGATGAAATACTTTAACTCCCCCGATTTCATCTTGTGCAAGTATAGTTAACAGTGCAAAATCAGCGTATTTTGTTGCTTCCAGGGTAAGTTTTGGTTCAGGACATGGAGGGTAATAATGGCATGCCAAACTTCTTTTTGCAATGGAATTTATGCTTTTTAGGTAGTTCGAGTTGAGTCCCATAGCTTCTGATAGTATTTCACATATTGTCTCTGCAACGCTATCAACATGCCTTTTGTACTCCACCATCTCCTCCCTACAACAAAAATAAAACTATAAAGTAAAGAAAAACAAGCATACGCCTAACTTCGATAGACTCTTATAAATCTTTAACTACAGAAAATAAATTGAAAATGATTTATTAAACCTGAAAACCGATGGTAATTGTTCAGATTTGAGTGATCCATCAAAGATAACGAAAACTGTATCCCTTCAATCAGCAGCAGGCGATGTAAACAAACGATGATTAGATGCATACCTAACCTTATCATTTAAGTCCCTCGAATAGTATTTAGCCTTGATATCCATCAGCTATACAAGCTAGTAAAACTTCTAGCACAAATAGGGAAATGACGGAGCTACACACCTATGTTAAAAAAATTCTTAATGAAGAGACAAAAATCAGACTTCTATTATAACAAAAAAAAGCTTGCATTCCTTGTGAAAATGTATGATTACACACCTTGCACTGTTCTGTTTGACCTTTCATGAAGGGATATGATTGATTAAATATGTATATTGCTATAAAGAGCATTGTTAGAAGAGCAACAGAACCTGTGACTACAATAGTAACCCTTGGAAAAGAAACTGTAAAAAACACATGGAGATGAGTTTTTGGATATCTACAAACCTTTCATGAACAGATCAACAAACTTTTCTTATTACCTTTTGTTTCTAGATATCCACAAGATTCTTTCAAGTTATCAAACAGCATAGGATTGCCTACAGAGCTACAATAACCATATTTGCATCTTTAACTTCCTTATTATGTATTCTGGAAATCGCTTGGGAGGACTACAGCTTTTCTTTCATGCCTAGTGGGGTTCTGATACCAGTTTGTTGAGACTGAGAACAAAATGAAAAAAAAAATGAAAAATAGAGAACTCGAACACAAAAACTGCAGTTGATAACGTAATCTTTATTAAATAACTGTGGCTATTATATAGCCTTACATGAAAAAACAGAATAGCTAGAAAACAGTGCACAACAACATTAACATGGTAAATGCAACAGAGATCAAACAAAATCCCGAAGGAAGTGTCAAAGCTGCGAACAACTTCCTAAGGAATTGGGACTTCATTTAGACTGAGCAATAAATCAAATATTTCTTCCTCTTCAATATCCCCAGAACAAAAAATATGATGGTCCAAAATAGTAAAAATAAATAAATAATAAACCCTTCTGGCGATTTAAACAAAAGCTTGTGAGAAAGAGATCTAGAGAGGATTATTAGGATATGCATTTGCTGCCTAGCCGGTTACTTCTTCTATCTGAAGTCTCTCATTTCTATGACTAATGACACTTAAATTTCATTCATTAATTCTAAAAAAAAATAACAGTCAATAATTCAAATGTATCAGGAAAAGGTTAGAAAGGCACAAAATCAATGAAGCATAGCCTTTGAAAATCAAACCAGTAAACAGTGAAAAATTGTAAGAATATTATTGTTATGAATAAAAACTGCAGACCATAGCACGAAATTGAGTTGTCTACGTCAAACTTACCTCTTGCAACTTTGAAAAAATTTCAAACAGCCTGGTAGGAAATCCATGATAAGTGCGACACTAACAACTAAAATTCACAATCGAATCAAATTCAAAATTTGTTAGACATCCCGTAGAACAAAAAAGTGTAAACAATAATCATAATCAAATTTGTCTCAGATTAAAATCATGATAAATAAATAAAAACTAACCCTAAATTGAGAAGCGCAAGCAACTAGGGGTAGAGTTCACTTGTCCAGAGGACTGCTCACTGTTGAAGGCGACTTAGGCGAGAAAAGCACAGCGACAAGGGGGCAGACTGTCTAGAGCAGCGATAAAGGGGTAGACTATCTAGAGTAGCAACAAGTGAATTGGGAATTTGTTTCTTAGGGTTCTAATTGAGAGGTGGGAATGAAAAAGAAAACGCGGGAGCAAAAAAATAATTGGAAAAGAAGCGGCCTAAAATATATAATGTATTCCCGAACATAAATGTTGACGTCTTATTGATTTACAGCATGGTTCAACGCCATGTATATTTTCTTGTACTTCAGCGGGAAGTTATAATTGCAACCAGCAATTAAACACTGTTACAAGTTGCCATCTATAACCCATTTTCTTGTAGTGTGAACAAGAATAAGTCGTTCGACCACTTTCCCAAATTGATGTGGTTCAACCGGTTATTAGTGAAAGTTTTGATCATCTTTCTCCTTCCGAACCTATTTGGGAACATATTGTGGTTTAACTTGTTGAGTCAATACAGCCTGATAGTATGTGCAATAACTCATCTCCTTTTAACATGCACACTGAGTTGCACGTGCATGCTTCTGTGCATGAGGAAGTTATTATTTTAACTTCCTTAAGCAATTAGGACTTCACTCCAAATTCTAACCACATGAACCAAACCGTTAACCTCAACCAAACCAACCTTTCTTCTGCCTTATCCAATCAGAATCTGGATATTCCTGATCCTTACTCTCATATTAATTATCTACCTGGTTGGCCTGACCACTTGCAACCCCCCTCTATCTCATCTTTCACTTCTGATCTCCCCCTCACCTTCTCCTTCTCCCTCTACCATTCATCTTCCATTTATCACCTCCAAAAAAGAAAACTCCTGGAAAAAAAGTGCTAAAAATCACAACACTGATCTTAATGGGGTCTGGTTCCAATCCCTGAAGACACCTACCCCGATCTACCTTATTCCACTACCACTCCTCTTAGGTGTATAGAAGTAACTCTAATCTCGATCTTTGTTAATGCAAGGCAAAATCTGTTCTTGGAATATTATAGGGGCCCACAAAAAATCTAAGTTACAGTTAGTCGAGCAATTTATTTCTAATAAATATCTCAATATTATTTCAATCATTAAAACAATACTGTATCTTTTTTAACCACTTCTGCTGCTTTCTTCATCAACCCTACATGGGATTCTTTTCACAATCTATATCAAGCTCCTTATAGTTAAAATCTTATCTTGTCCAATCCATAATTTTTCAAGCTGAACGCCATTATTTCTCACAAGCAATTATCCACTTTCAAGCTACTCGCCTTCCATCCTCCACTTCCTTCTACCTCACTTTTGTGTATGCTGACAACTCCCTTTCCTCAAGACAAGTTTTCCTTGATTACTCACCTCATTTTAGACAAGAATCACACCCTTAGATTGTCCATAGTGATTTTAACTGTATGCTTAAAGCTAATGACAGATCTGGTGGGCTGCCTTTGAATTTAAAGGATGTTGCTCCCTTTTAACACTTCATTATGCAATTCTAATTTGCTTTAAATACCTTCTTCTGGTCCTTCATTCACATGGAACAACAAGAGAATATCTGGACATAATACTTTAGTAAAATAGATCACACTTTTGTTAATTCAACTGCCTTCCTTACATGGTCATGTGAAAAATGCGGATTACAGATCTTAAGGCTAGGATTAACACTTGGGGGGGTAAATAGTGTTTATAAAGAATTACTAAATCTGTTGAGTTTATGTTAATTTAAACACAGATGTGTGCAATATACAGACACATATATGATCACAGAAACAAACACAGATGCAGAAATAAAATAAAAAGCAGTAAAAGAAAGAACACACCGGATTTTATACTGGTTCGGACTTACCCTACATCCAGTCCCGCAACACAAGTACAGATTTTCTTTCAAAAGCAATTTTTACAATTACACCCTCGATTTCAAGACTACGAGGTACACCCTCCAGAATCATAATCCTCTGAGTATAGATACTTGATTTTTCGGACAACAAGTTCACCCACTTGATTTTACGGGCAACAAGTTAACCCATTTGATTTCCCACGGCTACAATCACACCTTATCTCGCTTGATTGATTTTCAAGGCTACAATCACATCTTTTCTCGCTAAGATGATTACAAAAAGCCTATAACTCTGAATAACACTAAGGATCTTGTTGAGATAGTGATAGAGAATCAAACTACGAATGATCGAGTTCGATTCAATGTTGATTTCGGCAGAGTAATGGCAAGAATATGTATTAAGAAAAGTGGAAGAAGAATAGGAGTGAAAAACTAGAAAATATGATGATAAAATTCGTTGAAACTGACTCCTATTTATAGAAGAACAACAGTCATGTCCATTCGTGAAGAGTAATGGCGAATAGACACTTCGTTTGAAATTTAAATTTTAAACTCAACTGACACCATGTCGACATGGCCACCATGAGTATGTCGACATCTCAAAGCATTTTTTGATGATTTGATTTTCTTTGAAATAACATTTATCGTATACTAAAACTATTTTAAATTTTATAAATATACTTGACTATAGTTAAAATTCATAAGTAAATATAGAGAATAATATATATAGAATTTAACTATAACTTTATATTTAAATCTAAGTATAAATATTAAAAGTTAAATATATTATATTAAAAGATAGTTTAAAATTAGGAGTAATTTGACTTTGAAATTAAAGATGATTTTGAGGCTAAAATTATTTAAAATCAGGATAGAGGTTTTTGAATCTTTTAAAAGGAAAGTTTTGAAATCATTTTGAAAACAAGATAATTTTGTAAAATCATTTGAATAAAAATTAGCAGATACAAAACGATGTTCCATTAAATTTTTTGTATGTTCCATCCTACTTAGGGTTCCATCCCTTTAACGGGCTTGAAGTGGATTCCATTCCACGAATAAATTAGATTTTAAGATGCCAGTGCTTTTCTAGGAGTTTTAACAAAATTCCTAATTAAAATACTTATTCTTGAAGTCTTGAACTCTTAATAATCTTGATACTCATGAGTCTTCAATCTTGATATCTTAAATCTCTATACTGTACAGTCTTCATTCTTGGTACCTGCATGGTTAAATCCTGCATATACATATATATCTAAACTTACAATGTTAGTATTTATATTTTATAATCTATTCTAAGGTTGTTGTCATCAAAACCATCATCTCACGGACTAACAATCTCCCTATTTCTGATGATGACAACCTTTGTTTATAAAATATTACTTCTATCCTAATAACTCCCCCTAAAACTATAACTCCCCCTTAATCTATGCCTAATTACCATATTTTATACTTCTCCCCCTTTGTCATCAACAAAAAAAAACTCTAAATTTATAACTCCAAACTATATAACTCCCCCTAAATCTAATACCCTATGATATGTGATTATAATTATAGTGTTATCATAATTAATCAACACTTAGATCTAAAACTAAAACTTACTACTAATTATTCTAACTAAAATCCATGATAATACTTATAATTAAAACACATATAAGAACACGAATTATTTATTACGTATATGGTTGTATTTACATGAGCGTTTAGAGAACATAAAGAAACATAATCAATGGAGAAGAAAGAAAAGAAACTAAATAGGAGATCTATGAATCGAACAATGTGGATAGTGGAAACAGAAATTTTCACATTGTTCAACGAGATTCCCATCTTTATCAAAGCACACTTCTCCAAAGCAAACGACTTTGTCGTCATCTTCCGCTTGCGCTTCTTCCATGGGTTCTTCTTCTTCGCTGGCCTCTTGTTCTTGATTGTGTGAAGAATCTCCATCAATCAAGATAGGGTTGGCTTAATTATCCATTAGAAATTTTTGCAAGTTCCTAAGAATCTTGCCTTGCCTCTCTTTTTCCTTTGCCATACGGAGTTGAATCACTTGAATTTCAGTCATCATCTGAAGTGCATCCTTCAGAGAGTCCTCATTTTTGTTACTCGAGCGAGAGTAGTACGTTGAAACAGACCAGAAGTAGGAGAGGGGAACGAAAAAGTTGATTTTATGTTTGATTTGGAAGATGATGCCATGATTTTATTTATTTCAGAAGATAGAATAGAAAGAGAACAGAGAGAATGATCAAAAATTCGAAAATAAGAAGAATATATAACCAATTTTTTGAATTTTGGTGGGAAATTTTTTAAAAATAAAAACGTTGTATGGTGACAGGGGTATATGGGGGATGTCGACATGCTCCTTTATATTTTTACTATTTGATTTATTTTAGTATCAATTATTTATTATAATGGATATTTATATTTTAGTGATTGAACAAATACCTAATTCTCTTCTTAATTTAGTAAATATTGATTCATTTAAGGGTTTTGTTAAAATATCAGCAATTTGATTCTCAAAATTGATATAATTGAGAGTAACTACTTCCTTACTTATATTATCTCTGAGAAAATGATGTCTGATATCAATATGTTTAGTTCGAGCATGTTGAGTAGTATTTTTGGATAAATTTATTGCACTAGTATTATCATAATAAATTGGTGATTTCGAGATATATAAACCATAATCTTTTAAAGTTTGTTGCATATATATTACTTAAGAACAAGCCAAAGCAGCAGAAATATACTCTGCTTCAGTTGTTGATAAAGAAACTGTGTTTGGCTTTTTACTAAACCAGGAAACCAAAGAATGCCCCAAAAAGTGACAAGTCCCACTTGTACTTTTTCGGTCTGATTTACAACCAGCATAATCAGCATCACAGTAAGATTTTAAGTCAAAAGAATCATTTTTAGGGTAAATAGACCATAATCAGATGTGTATTTAACATATCTTATGATTCTTTTACGGCTTTTAAGTGGGTCCCTTTAGGTTGGGATTGATATCTGGCATAGAGACAAACACTATGCATGATATCAGGTCTACTATCAGTAATATAGAGTAGTGATCCAATCATTCCTCTATATAATTTTTGATCTACATCTTTCAAGAGATCTTCTTTACTAAAGTACTCATTAGTTGCCATAGGAGTGAGTTTTCCACTTGCAGTAGTCAAACCAAATTTACTAATTAGGTCTTTAGCATATTTTTCTTGACTAATAAAGATACCATTATCTAATCGTTTTATTTGTAATCCTAAAAAGAAATTTAATTCACCCATATGACTCATCTCAACTTCTTTTGTCATTATTTCAGAAAATTCTTTGTTCATTTCAAGATTAGTTGATCCAAAAATGATATCATCTACGTAAACTTGTACTAGTTGAATATCATTTTTATTTCTTTGAATAAAAAGAGTATTATCTACTTTACCAATTTTAAAATTTGATCGCAATAAATAAGATCTTAGTCTATCCAAAAATGATATCATCTACGTAAACTTGTACTAGTTGAATATCATTTTTATTTCTTTGAATAAAAAGAGTATTATCTACTTTATCAATTTCAAAATTTGATTGCAATAAATAAGATCTTAGTCCATCATACTAGGCTCTAGGAGCTTGTTTTAGACCATATAAAGCTTTCTTAAGTTTGTAAACATGATTTGGTAATTTAACATTTTCAAAAAGTGGTGGTTGTTCAACATATACTTCTTCTTTTACAAAACGATTTAAAAATGCACTTTTAACATCCATTTGAAATAATTTGGAATTATTATGATTTGCGAAAGCAAGTAGAATCCTAATGGCTTCTAATCTTGCTACGGGAGCAAAGGTTTCATCAAAATCTATTCCTTCTTCTTGACGATAACCTTAAGCGACTAATCGAGTTTTATTTCTAACTACCTCTCCTTGTTCATTTATTTTATTTTTATAAACCCATTTAGTTTCAATTATAGTTTTATTTTCAGGTCTAGGAACAAGTTCCAAACATCATTTCTAGCAAATTGATTTAATTCTTCTTGCATAGCCAAATTCCATGAATCATCAGTTGATGTTTCTTTTGGATTTTTGGGTTCAATAGTTGATATAAAAGCTACATTACTCATTCGACTTAGTTGATTTCTAGTTTTAAGAGCACATTGCATATCTCCCAGTATATTTTCTATAGGATGATCTTTTAAAAGTTTAGTCCTTTTATTAGGATGATTAATTTCATTATTAGTTTCAATTGATTCTTGATTTTGAGTGATTAAATCCTCTTCATCATTTGTATTTTCAAGATTTTTGAAATTTTCATCAAATGAAACATGCATTGTTTCTTCGATGGTGTTAGTTTTTAAATTAAACACTCTGTATGCTTTACTTCTATTAGAGTATCCGATAAAGATTTCTTTGTCGGATTTAGGATCAAATTTATCTAAATTATCTTTTGTATTTAAAATAAAGCATTTACTTCAAAAAATTCTGAAATAAGATACCTTAGGTTTCTTTGAATAAAGAAGTTCATAAGATGTCTTATCAGTTAAAGGTCTAATTAAAATTCTATTTAAAATATAACAGGCAGTAGCAACTGCTTCTGCCCAAAATTTCTTTGGTAAATTACTATCTGAAAGCATAGTTCTCGCACACTCTTGAATCGTTCTATTTTTACGTTCTACTACTTCGTTTTGTTGTGGAGTTCTCGGAAATGAAAAATTGTGAGTTATTCCTTTTTATTGCAGAATTCCTCAAACTTTTCATTTTCAAATTCACCACCATGATCACTACGAATAGTTATAATTTTTAAAGAAAATTGATTTTAAATTCTTTTTGAAAAGATCTTAAAACATTCAAAAGTATGACTTTTATGTTTCAAAAATATTGTCCATGTAATTCTAGAATAATCATCTACAATTACAAAAACATATTTACTATGATTTATTGACAGAATATGAGATGGACCAAATAAATCAAGATGAAGTAATTCAAGAGGTTTTGAAGTTGAAATCATATCTTTTAACTTAAAAGAACTTTTTTTAAGTTTTTCTAATTGACAAGCATCACATAGACTATCTACTTTAAAGTTCATTTTAGGAAGACCTCTTACTAGATCATGTTTTGATAGTCTAGATAAGAGTTTGAAATTCAAATGCCCAAATCTCTTATGCCAAATCCAAGGGTCACTTGTATTTGCCAACAGACACAGGTTATCATTTGAAATTTTCATACTAAGAATATAAATATTCTTTTTCCTGACTCCCTCGAATATAATAGTTGAATTATTATCTTCAATGTGACATTTATCTTTTTCAAATTTAATTTTATATCCTTTATCACATAGTTGACTTATACTTAGCAGATTATGTTTTAGATTCTTAACTAGCAAAACATTAGTAATCGTAGGAGTTTTAGAATTACCGACTTTGCCGATGCCAATCACATATCCTTTTGAATTGTCACCAAAATTAACCAGTCCTCCGTCTTTGTATATAATATCATTTAGTATATCTGGATTGCCAGTCATGTGCCTAGAGCATCCACTATCAAGTATCCATTTGTTCTTTCTGATCTGCACAATTTGTCCGTTGTGGATTGATTGCTCAACAGCCATAAAGCATGATCCTTGCACATCAAACAATTTTAGTAGATAACTTGAATTCGAATATTGATTATATGTAGACTCATGAAACAATGACGATTTGAATGTTTCTAAACTAGTATTAACAAATATAGCCATTTTAAAAGCTTTTTCAAAAATTAGATTATGAAACTTTGAAAACCTTGCTCTGATACCAATTGCGAGAAATGCGGATTACGGATCTTAAGGCTATGATTAACACTAGAGGGGGGGTGGATAATGTTTATAAAGGATTACTAAATCTTTTGAATTTATGTTAATTTAAACACAGATGTGTGCGATATGCAGACACATATATGATCACAGAAACAAACACAGATGTAGAAATAAAATAAAAAGCAGTAAAGGAAAGAACACACCAGATTTCATACTAGTTCGGGGTTACCCTACATCCAGTCCCGCAACACAAGTATGGATTTCCTTTCGAAAGCAATTTTTACAATTACACCCTCGATTTCAAGGCTACGAGGTACAACCTCCAGAATCACAATCCTCTGGGTAGAGAGACTTAATTTTTCGGGCAACAAGTTCACCCACTTGATTTTACGGGCAACATGTTCACCCAATTGATTTTCCAAGGCTACAATCACACCTTATCTCGCTTGATTGATTTTCAAGACGACAATCACACCTTTTCTGCTAAGTTGATTACAAAAAGCCTATAACTCTGAATAGCACCGAGGATCTTGTTGAGATAGTGATAGAGAATCAAACTACGAATGATCGAGTTCGATTCATTGTTGATTTCGGCAGAGAAATGGTAAGAATATGTATTAAGAAAAGTGGAAGAAGAAGAGGAGTGAAAAACCAGAAAATCTGATGATAAAATTCGTTGAAACTGACCCCTATTTATAGAAGAACAACAGTTATGTCCATTCATGAAGAGTTATGGCGAATAGACACTTCTTTTGAAATTTAAATTTTAAATTCAACTGACACCATGTCGACATGGTCACCATGAGTATGTCGACATGCCAAAGCATTTTTTGATGATTTGATTTTCTTTGAAAATAACATTTATCTTATATTAAAACTATTTAAAACTTTATAAATATACTTGACTATAGTTAAAATTCATAAGTAAATATGGAGAACAATATATATAGAATTTAACTATAATTTTATATAAGTTAAATATATTATATTAAAAGATATTTTAAAAACAGAAGTAATTTGACTTTGAAATTAAAGATGATTTTGTGGCTAAAATTATTTAAAATCAGGAAGAGGTTTTTGAATCTTTTAAAAGGAAAGATTGAAATCATTTTGAAAACAAGATAATTTTGTAAAATCATTTGAATAAAAATTAGCGGATACAAAACAACGTTCCACTAGATTTTTCGTAGATTCCATCCTACTTAGGGTTCCATCCCTTTAACGGGCTCGAAGTGGATTCCATTCCACGAATAAATTAGATTTTAAGATGCCAGTGCTTTTCTAGGAGTTTTAACAAAATTCCTAATTAAAATACTTATTCTTGAAGTCTTGAACTCTTGATAATCTTGATACTCATGAGTCTTCAATCTTGATATCTTGAATCTCTATACTGTACAGTCTTCATTCTTGGTACCTGCATGGTTAAATCCTGCATATACATATATATCTAAACTTACAATGTTAATATTTATATTTTATAATCTATTCTAAGGTTGTTGTCATTAAAACCATCATCTCACGGACTAACAGGTCATCCTTATGCAACCATGTTCATCCCCTTTTTCTTTCTGATCATTCCCATATTCCTCTTTCTGTTAGAGATCTACCTACAAAAAGAAGTCCTCCTTTTAAATTTTTGAACTCCTGGATCAATGATCCTGACTTTCTTAACATTGTAGAATTTGCTTGGACTGATCTTTTTTTGGTAATGATATGTATGTTTTTTAACAAAAACTCAAAGCAACCAAAATCTCTCTTAAGAAATGGGCGCAAAATAAAATTGGAAATAGGGATAGGCTTTCTACCAAGTTTGCCAAGCAACTTCAAGACATCCAATTGGCCATGTTGTAATTGGCAACTCTAACCTTTCATATTTAGAGCACATAATCACTAATAAACTTAACGATGCTATTACTTTAGAACATGAAATGAACAAGCAAAAATTAAGGAAGGAATGGGTTGTTACTGGGGACAGAAACTCAAGGCTATTTCATAATTCTTTAAAAATTAAAAATGCTTCTTCTAATATTTTTCAAGTATTGGATGAAACAGTTATATTCATAGTGGTTAGTACAAAATTAAATCAAAATTTTTGGGCTACTACACTAACCTTTCTATGCTCCCCTCAATAAGTTGTCCTTGATCTTAATTTTACTAACACTTTGCCATTGCCTAAGCTCAACCAGGGAGATATAAGTATTCTATCTGCCATAATTTTGATGAAGAAATCAAGGAGGCAATTTTTTCCATGAACAAAGAGTCCAGTGGAGGCCTTGATGATTTTATTGGCTTCTTTTACACTTTGCTAGAGCATCATCTCTAAAGATCTGGTTAAGGCAGTGCATAATTTTTTCAATTATGCTAAAATGCTTAAATGTATCAATGCAACCAAACTTGATCTTATTCCTTAAATTGTGGGTGCTGATTCCGTGGATAAATTCATGCCTATTGGTTTTTCTAACTCCATTTATAAATGCATTTCAAAAATTATAGTCTCCAGAATGAAACAGGTACTTCCGAGTCTTATTTCTCCTAATCAAGTTTTGGAGGATTTACGAGCAAGTACTGCTTCCAAAAGTCCATTCATCTCTAGCACTTGTTGCTCTAGGCTTTTAATCTTGGCCTAGCTGCTAGTTGGTTGTGTCGGTGCTGATGGTTGTCCTGCTTCTGCACTTCCCAAGTTGAAGTTGGGAACTACATTCACTTCTAAGGTTATCATTTGAATGGCCTCTTTATTTAGAGCATTAAGTTGTTTTGATCTCATTTTCGTGAAACAAAAAATTGCTTTATCAGTTTAAGGAAAAAATTAAATAGAACCAGAGGTTTGAACCCTCGTTCTAGTGCCAAGAATGTTTGACCAAAAACAGTAATAACACTTGTGATGCCAATTATGGTAAATTAGTACTTGATTTGGATATATATGACGATACAATCAAGCATGACTCATCTAATGCCATCTTATTTATACATCAATGACTAACTTATCACTTTAGATTTACTGCATGGTGAAATCATCAAAGAATGGATGCATCGTGTTCATAGTCCTTTGAGATAGAACACGTGGAAGTTCACATGTCTCTTTGATTCATTGAGCATGAGACATTTTAAGGCTATTTGAATTTAGTATTCCCATGAGTTCATATGAGCTTCCAAGAAGGATATTCGAAAAGCCTATGTCATATCATATGTCCATAAGAGGTATGAAAACAAGGAACATGTTTGTGCAACAATCTATTAAGCTTGTCAATGGATTATGAAACATGTTCTTGTGTCCAAAGGCCAATGTCCATATTATGCGTATATATGTTTGTTATAGTTCAAAACTCCTTTAATCAAGTTTTGGCCTTGATGAGTTCGAATGGGTTCAAATATGTGCAAGCTGGTTCGAATGAGTTCGAATATACACAAGTCAGTTCGAATATACACAAGTCAGTTCGAATGAGTCCGAACACACACACACACACACACATATATGAAAATCAATTCGAATGAGTTCAAAAATATGCAAGTCGGTTCATATAAGTTCGAATATATGCAAGTCAATATCAATAACATTCAAAGAGACATAATCAAAGGCGATAGACATGTCTAATGTAATGACCCGTAATTTCGCTACTTCAAAAATGAGAGATTTCTTTTGTTTTAAATTAAAAAAGATTTAAAACTTAAATAAATAAGTTATATATAATAAATAATAATAGAGAAATTATTTATTCTTATAGTTGATAATTTAAAAAAGTATAAATTTGGATTTTAGAACAAATCAACAAAAGTTAAGTTTTGTTAAAAATAAATAAATACTTAAATAAATAAGTTTAAATATTTATTTAAAAAAATAAATATTATTGAAAACATTTAATAATGATAATAAAATTATATTTAAAATATTTGTAAGTACGCTAATAATCATTTTACAAAAATAACCAAATTTTATCGCATTTTGTCAGTATTACATGCACTGTAAATTAGAGATTTTGATATTATTTAAATATAATTTTAAAATATAAAGAGACATGTTTTAATTTATTTAAAAAAGCTATAGTTTCATTTTTAAATTTGGTTTACATAAGTAAATAGTTTAACTAAAACGTCAAAATATGACCGTAGAACATTTTATCGAAAATCAACGTTTTACGGATTGAAAGTTGTCGCACCTTTATTTTCTTGTATAAAAACATATATTCAAATAGTATAAGTATTAATTAATTCACTAATCAAGTTTACTTTTACTAAATATACTTAGAAAATTCTAGAATATAATTAATAAAAAGTAAGCACAAAAGGACAAACATGTCATTTTAAAGTAAAAGGCAAACATCAAATCAAACATAATAATTATTATTTTTACTTAATACTTAAGTGAAAATGACATAAAGTAATGATTTGAAATGTGACGTTAAGTGTTGAAAAAATAAGGTTGCTTAAAAGTAAGTAAAGGGTATTTTGATCTTTTTACAAAATATTATTTTAATCCAAAACTTTTTCTATAAATAAGCATCAACTTTCTCACTTTTTTTCACTTCTTCTTCTTCTTCTTCCTTTTTCAAGCTTTCTTCCACTCTTTAACGACTTTTTTTCTTAATAAAATAATGCCAAAATATTCTAAAATTATTTACTAAAGAAATTTCCACTTAAAACTTCACCCAAATCACTTCAAAACCCCTCTCTTCCTCCTTTCTACCCACGACCACCCCCTTTCACCTCAAAACCCAAGCCAACCACCTCCCCCTAGCGTAGGCCGATCACATCAAGAAGAAGGAAGGAGATCGGAAAGCTTCAGAGCGAGAAAAAGAGAATGAAGTGCTGTCGGAATCGATTCGGCAATCTACACAAAAGATTGGTGGAGTGGAACTAATCGTGGGTACTCATATTTACTAATTAATCCATAAATTATTTCAAGTATAATGATTTGAAAGTTTAAATATGTTGAATGAATGTTCGATAACTCGGTTGCAAATTAGTTGATTATGTGATTGTTTATTTGGTTGATAACTTGTTTGATAAATGATAAGAGAAATGATTAGTAATTAACCATAGTTAATTAAATGAGAATTAAATCCATACAAATATGTGTATGGAAATTATTTAGCCTCTTAATAATTTCAAAATATCAAAAAAGATTGAAAATGATATTATAATAATATGATATTATAAAGTGAAATGAAATGGAATATGAGTTTGAAATATAAAAATATTGTATAAAATGATTTACAAATGTTTTATAAACATTTGAAAGTGTTTTCAAGAAGTTTGAAAAGAAATTGAAAAACAAGTCAAAAACAGGCGCGTCGCGTAACGGCAATTCGCAATTTCGCGCCGTAAAAGTTAAATAAGTATACAAATTGGAATATAGCTCAGAATCATTCAAAATAAAAAAATTCAAACTATTATATCCATAGTTTTCCAATGAAGAAAGAAAATCAAAATTTCATCAAGTAGATTTTGAAATATATCCAAAACGATTTTCTAAAAACATCGTCGTTTTGTAGTTCGGAATCCAAAAAGGGATTTCTTTATAAATGATATTTTTAAATGATTAAAAATATGAACTAAATTTGATAAATCTATTAAAATGGTTTAAAAGAGATTTGCAATGGAAAATATGAATTTTCAAATATTAAAAAGTTGTTTAAATCAAATAAGCTTATATAGCACTTTCCGCATCACTTTTATGCTACGAATTTTATAACCTTTTGAATACGAGTTTAAACTTAACAATTATTTCCTAAATATTTTTTGAACGATTTTAAAAGAATAATTAAGTAATTTAAAGATGATTTGAAAGTTTTAATAAGAGTTTGAATAAATGGTTAAGAGGAATTGTTTTTGTAACACTTAAACAGTAATTAAAGAATATTGAATGCAATAACAAACTGAGTATGCGGAAACGACTAGTACATTTTTCTCAATCTGTGAGATATGGAAAAATAAAATAAGGTGTTTAACTAAGGTTAGGAATGGGCAACCAGTGCCCTGAACTTACGTGGCCTATGTTTTCTCTTTTTAGACGAGGGGTGGAATAGATCGAAAGGAAAACCCGGATGCTCTAAAAGATCATATTTAAGTTTTTCTAAGATAAAAGAAAAGAAACAATTCTTTAAATGTTATTTAACCACTTAACACCTTTTATTCGATGATTGATACGGAGGAACCGAGATCAGATTTGGGTGATTTCTATCCGAAGAACCGAGAATCGAATTTGCTTGATTATGTTCAGCATGATAGGGGGTTCTCACTTTGTGAACGGTGACGAAGCTTAGACTCTTACCCCTATATGTCCCTAGTTTAAAATGGTTGGTTGATAGTCGAGAGGCTTGCCATAAACACAGATCCGAGGTACCACATGTAGTCACCTCCATGTTGAAAAGCAGGAGTGCCCCCATATTGAAAAGCAGAAGGGTAGCGGGATGGTTGAAAAGCCTATTGGGGCGGGTCCGAAAAACCCGTTTGTTACATTTGATATCAGAGCTTAGGTTGAGCGAACACCTAGGCTTTGTTAGGGTAAGTCTCATCATAGATAGGGTTAGTAATACCCTAGGATGAATAACTCATTTTAGATAGGGTTAGTAACATCCTAGAATGAGTATGAGTATATTATATATATGAGTTCGTATTTGTTATTTGATAAGAAAAATATTTTATGTTGATTTATCGGTTGAGCGGTTTATAAATTTTGATCGATATGGGAAGTACAATTGTATCGATAAGTATTTTAAACCCTTAACAAGGCATATCGAAACACTGTTTCGAAAAGATTATGTTTTGCGTATAAAGGAACGTCTTTCAAAAGATATAAAATTTTGTGAGGTTTGAGAAATTTATAAGAAACATTCCCTTAGGGAAGTCCCATGGATAAGGTCTTAATTCGTCTAGTGATGATTAAAATAATCTTCTAAGTATCAATCATATGTTGGCTTAGGAAAATGGTATTGAGCACTTGGTAAATTATTTTTCTTATCATTGGAGGATAAAGGCAAGTTCAAATCCAAAAAAGTTGAATTAAGTATTTGCATAGAAGATGTTTGAATAAAATGAAATGGAAATGGTATAAACAATTCTAATCTTGGAATATCACTTAGGGGCAGAATGACTTCTTTTATGTCGAGTCATGAGTTTTGGATGACTCCAAAGTAAGCTCGAAGAGCAAGTGCACAAAAAGAAGCATAAGAAAAAGCGAAACTAAGACCCTTTGCCGACATTGACTGTTATTATTGCGGTAAGAAAGGATATTATGCGATTATATGTGAAACAAAGAGAAGTATGAAGTAGAGGAGGGTAAATAAAATTTTTGATTGGGATGATATAATCTGTTTCAAGTGTAAAGAGAAGGGACATTTTCTACATAAATGTCCTAAAACCAAGAAGAAACCAAGAATTAAAAAGAAGAAAATGGGCTGCTTCCGATGCAAGATCCTAAGACATGAGGTCAAAGATTGCCCCCAACGAACTTTATTTGATGCTTTCAAGGGAAACACTTAATGAAGGACTGTCCAAGAATGAAAGTGGTTAACTTAAGCACCAAAGATAAAGCGCCGTCTACCTCAAAAGGAATTCAAGAATATTATATAGTAGTTTAAGTATCTATATAACGGTAGTAAGTGATAGGCTATGTTCCTTAGGGAAGTTATCTCTAAAATTTTGTATTGCCAGTTAGGGATAGAAATAGATGTATGAATATGATGTTAATCAATAAACTTCCTTTTGATTTATCCTCTCGATGCACTTCTTCAATCTTTTATCCGATCAAATCTAAGAAGATATTTAGAAATAAAAAGTTAAAGGAATATTATAAAGAAATAACTTTGTAAAAAAAGTGTTTAAAGTTTAGAAAATTATTTAAAAGTATATCTTGTAAGAATATATTCAATAAAATAAATAAAATGATGAAAATATGGAAATTTATCACAGTCTTTTGAAAAAGTTTCTATAATAAGATGTATTAGCAAAGAAAATTCAAAAAAACTATAGAGAGCTTAAAGAAAATTTTAATGATATTTTCCAAATAAAAGATAATTGATTTCTTTAGAAAAGAAGATATAACTGTTTTGCCTAAATATTTTGAAAAAAAAGAAATATGTTATACTAAAAGATGGTTTAGAAAAAAAATTGAAATGAAATGTTCCCTTTTAAAAGAATAAATATTTGAAATTTATGAAATGGTATCATAAAAGATTTTTAAAGATAAATTATCTTTTGAAGTGAAAAATGGTTTCTTTAGAATATTTTCCTTTAATAAAATATTTGAAAATAAATAATTAAAGGAATTATATAAATAAGTACCTTTATAAAATGTTTAAAATTAAGATAAAGTTTTTATGAAAGTTTTTTGAAATTTAATAAATACATATATTGTATGTAGATCATTTCGTCGCACAAATGTTGATCTAATATCCGAGTATGGAACTTTGAAGTGTTTACATCGATTCAAAAAAGGACTTATCACTCGATTCTTGACGACGAACATTGATGAAGGTTTATGGTTCGATACTTGAGTTTTCTATCATAAATGAGAGCTATGCAAGGAAAGCAAAGGTTCTGATCTAGAAGCATGATCAGAGTCCACACTAGAGGATCAGGGGATTGATACTAGTTCGAAAATAAAATTGTGTATTCGAATAGGAGATCGAATAAGATATTTCATACGGATGATTTGTGTATATTATATGGAATTAAGTTTGAAGATAAAGGTTTTGGGAAAACTTTTGTTTTGGGTAATTTCGAGGATGAACTTCTTTTAAGTATGGGAGAATGTAACGATCCATAATTTCGCTACTTTGAAAATGAGAGATTTCATTTGTGTCAAATTAAAAAAGGTTTAAAACTTAAATAAATAGGTTATATATAATAAATAATAATAGAGAAATTATTTATTCTTATAGTTAATAATTTAAAAAAGGTATAAATTCGGATTTTAGAACAAATCAACAGAAGTTAAGTTTTGTTAAAAATAAATAAATGCTTAAATAAATAGGTTTAAATATTTATTTAAAAAGATAAATCTAATTGAAAACATTTAATAAAGATAATAAAATTATATTTAAAATATTAATAAGTATGTTAATAATCATTTTAGAAAAATAACCAAATTTTGTCGTATTTTGTCAGTTTTACATACACTGTAAAATTAAAGATTTTGATATCATTTAAATATGATTTTAAAATATAAAGAGACATGTTTTAATTTATTTAAAGAAGTAAAAAAGTTCATTTTTAAATTTGGTTTGCACAAGTAAATAGTTTAACTAAAATGTCAAAATGTGACCGTAAAACATTTTGTCGAAAATCAACGTTTTATCGACTAAAAGTTGTCGCAATGTCGTCGCACCTTTATTTTCTTATATAAGAACATATATTCAAATAGTATAAGTATTAATTAATTCAGTAATCAAATTTACTTTTACTAAACATGCTTAGAAAATTCTAAAATATAATTAAGAAAAGTAAGCACAAAAAGACAAACATGTCATTTCAAAGCAAAAAGTAAACATCAAATCAAACCAAACATAATTATTGTATTCTTTACTTAATACTTAAGTGAAAATGACATAAAGTAATGATTTGAAATGTAGCGTTAAGTGTTGAAAAAATAAGATTGTTTAAAAGTAAAGGGTATTTGATCTTTTTACTAAATATTATTTTAATGCAAAACATTTTCTATAAATAAACATCTACTTTCTCACTTTTTTTCACTTCTTTTTCTTCCTTTTTCAAGCTTTCTTCCACTCTTTAACGGCTTCTTTTCTTAACAAAATAATGCCAAAATATTCTAAAATTATTTACTAAAGAAATATCCACTTAAAACTTCACCAAAATTACTTCAAAACCCCTCTCTTCCTCCTTTCTATCCATGACCACTCCCTTCCACCTCAAAACCCGAGCCAACCACCTCCCTCTAGCATCGGCCGATCACATCAAGAAGAAGGAAGGAGATCGGGAAGCTTCAGAGCGAGAAAATGAGAAGGAAGTGCTGCCGGAATCGATTCGGCAATCTACACAAAAGATTGGTGGAGTGGAACTAATCGTGAGTACTCATATTTACTAATTAATCCATATATTATTTCAAGTGTAATGGTTTAAAAGTTTAAATATGTTGAATGAATGTTTGATAACTTGGTTGCAAATTGGTTGATTATATGATTGTTTATTTGGTTGATAACTTGTTTGATAAATGATAAGAGAAATGATTAGTAATTAACCATAGTTAATTAAATGAGAATTATATCCATATAAATATGTGTATGGAAATTATTTAGCTTCTTAATGATTTCAAAATATCTAAAAAGATTGAAAATGATATTATAATAATATAATATTATAAAGTGAAATGAAATGGAATATGAGTTTGAAATATAAAAATATTGTATAGAATGATTTAGAAATGTTTTATAGAAATTTAAAAGTGTTTCCAAAAAGTTTGAAAAGAAACTGAAAAACAAGTCAAAAACAGGCGCGTCGCGTAACGGTAGTTCGTAATTTCACGCCGTAAAAGTTAAATAAGTATACAAAGTGGAATATAGCTCGGAATCATTCAAAATAAGAATTTTCTGAATATTATATCCATAGTTTTCTAATAAAGAAAGAAAATCAAAATTTCATCAAGTAGATTTTGAAATATATCCAAAACGATTTTCTAAAAACATCGTCGTTTTGTAGTTCGGAATCCAAAAGGGGATTTCTTTATAAATGATATTTTTAAATGATTAAAAATATGAAATAAATTTGATAAATATATTAAAATGGTTTAAAAGTTATTTGGAATGGAAAATATGAATTTTCAAATATTAAAAAGTTGTTTAAATCAAATAAGTTTATATAGCACTTTCCGCAGCACTTTTATGCTACGAATTCTATAACCTTTGAATACGTATTTAAACCTAACAATTATTTCCTAAATATTTTGTGAATGATTTTAAAAGAATAATTAAGTAATTTAAAAATTATTTGAAAGTTTTAATAAGAGTCTGAATAAATGGTTAAGAGGAATTGTTTTTGTAACACTTAAACAGTAATTGAAGAATATTGAATGTAATAACAAACCGAGTATGCGGAAACGACTAGTACATTTGTCCTGCCTTTAAGATATGGGAAGATAAAACAAGGTGTTTAACTATGGTTAGGAATGAAGCAACCAATGCCCTAGACTTACCTGGTCTATATTTTCTCTTTTTAGGCGAGGGGTGGAATAGATCGAAAGGAAAGCCCGGATACTCTAAAAGATCATATTTAAGTTTTTCCAAGATAAAAGAAAAGCAACAAATTTTTCTAATGTTATTTTACCACTTAACATCTTTTATTCGATGATTGGTATGAAGGAATCAGGATCGAATTTGGGTGATTCCTATCCGAAGATCCGGGATCGGATTTGGGTGATACCTATTCGCAAATCACTTCAAACTAATTTTCGAAACCCCATATGAACATAACATCTTTTTATCAATGATTAGCATAAAGGAACCGGGATAGGTTTTGGGTGATTCCTGTTCGAAAAAACTGGGATCGGATTTGGATGATTCCTATCCAAAAACCCTTTCAAACTAATTTTCGAAATAAAACATATTAAAGACAAAGATTGTTGAAGACAAAGATCTCCGTGATGTAGGGCCTTTAGTCCCTAGAGGTGAATTTACCATATCTAAGGTGGTGGTAGTGCTCTGTTATGAAAATCTTCGATTTGCAAGAATATGTATTGAAGTTAAAAAAGGAAATCTTTGATTAAGATTTAATGAATTATATGAGAATATTTTCCCTAAGTTAAAATTTATAACTTGAACATATGAAATCTTTGATTAAGAGTAAAAGAATGATTTGGAAAGGTTTTCCTAAGTAAATGAGAAGATGATTTGGAATTTTTCTAGGATTTAAGAAAGGTTTAAATAAACCAAATGATTTGATAAATGAGGCTTAATGATTCCATACACTCTTGAAAGAAAATGAAATAAATTAAAAAGAATATATCTAAGAAAGATATTTGATTAAATTAAAGATGAAGTATGTCACGACCCGCCATTTCGTACCATTAAAACCGACAATAATCCACACATGTCAAGCTTGAATGATGCAAAATAACCGATTGTAAATAAATTTGGAGCAAATGAAATCAAATACACAGAATCACAGACACAGATTAATCAGAATAACTCGCAGCGGAATATAAAATAACACAGTAGTTCATGAAGCTACTATAACAGATTCTCAAACCAAATACACAATACAGTCTGAAAACAACATAATAGAAATCCCAAATACATAGAAGTTCACTAATACATGAGATAAACTAGAACAGCTGAAACAGAAATAGATATAAATGTAGATAAGCAGAAACTCCAGCAAAGACCAGCTCCAGGAAGAGAATCCAAAGCTGTGAATACCCAGGCTGACCCGAGCGTAAAGCAAAACACAAAACACTCGAGTCAGGACAATATATACTTATATAATGTATACCAACTCAAGTGAACTGTAACAAAGAACAAGTAACTTAAAGGATGCGTGGGACCTCCCATCCTCTAAGGATCCTTCAAACTATTTATTATATAGTAATATTGCGCTATATAATAATGTCTACAGTAAAATAAACATACTTTTAAATAGCGTTCCGGGCTACCCATATCACCATTCACACATAATAGCCCCAGTAGTCCATCCAGTAGCAGCATATCTCCAGATTGGGAGACTACCCTAAATACTTCATGGGCTACGGGAGAAAAACAAACTCATAGTAAATGCTCGATATGGTAGGTGGCACGACATATAAGGCAATGCCAGGGTAGATATACCAATTACGCACACGGGCTGGTGGTAACGCAGCAACCACATACGCCCACCCCGAACAACACTCCAAAATCAAGGGGTGCACCCAATCGATCACGACAGTAATAGAATGGTATCGAAGAAGTGTGTCCAGCCAGAGGTGCCACCTCCTTTGGCCCGAGATCGCTCCTGTTTTAGCCACCTTAAGCTAACTCATGGGAGTTAGGTCCACGTAATGTACCTTAGGAACGTCGTCACCATCCTACTTCATTCTGTAATCTCCACCGCGTACACAGTTGTTAAAGTGGTTTTCGGTATCGACAGAGAGTGTGTCCCTATCCGATCCCGGTCTCTTTAACAACCAATCGTTATTATAACCCATAGTTATAATTTAAAAATGGTATTTATTTCAAAAATCAAATATCATTTCAAATCCATTTTAAAATATCAAACTTATCATTTCATTTCAAAAATGTATGCATTTATTCAAATTTAAAACACCATTTCAATTCACATTTCAAAACAGTTTATATTTCAAATCGAATTACTTCATTTAAATCATTAAAAATGAAGTTATTATATTTAATAATTAAATTATTAAATTTCCAAAAATTTGAACTTTTTCAAAGTTCATTTATTCACTTAAGTTTATCCAAACAGTGAAAATTCACTTTTCGCGGCATTTAGAAAACGCTACGGAAAGTTTACATTCAAAACAGTTCAGTTTAACAAAAGACAGCATTTAAAAATGCTGTAATTAACTTCGAATATTCAATATAATTTAACAAACAATTATATTTTTATTTAAATCATTTTTAGCTTATCAAATTACAAATTTTCACTTTTATAACCATTATTTAATTTTCCTTATATTCATGATTTTATAAAGTTAAATTTCCATTCAAAAAACAATATTTAATAATAATTCACTTATTAAATTCCAACATTCAAATTTAAATTCATTAAATTAAATTTAACTTAACACTTAAGTTTAAATTTTCAAATATAACTTAATTTCATTTTTATTTACTTAACTTAAAATTCACTTTTAAGCCGAAATTCACAAATTTCCAATTTTAGCTATATTTCAAATTTCAACTTAAATATTCATTCATTTCACATTTTAACTTTATTCAAAAATCATTAGTATATTATGAAATCATTTCAAATTCATTTTAATCCAAATTATCATAAATTTATCATATTTTCATATTTAATTCAAATTTCAATTATCACCAAATTAAAATTTCCAAAATAGCTTACATTTCAAATTTTCTAACTTTTCCATAATTTATTTCACTTATAAATTTTCAGAAAATCCATAATATTTTACAAAAATCATTTTTAATTAAGTTTAAATCAAAATATTATAATATTTATATTTCTAAAATATTTTAATTTTTTTAGAAAAAACATATTTTAACTATGGGTCTATATAAAATTTTCTACACTAGGAAAAGTGATACGGGTGATATATCATTTCAACCCGTAATTTACAAAGAAAACCAGGGTTTTATCATTTCAAACCCGCAGTCCCAAGTAAATGAAATAATTTGAAAATCGTTCAGGCCTATCATTTCAGCCCATAACGAGTTTCCCTTATTCTAAAGTCCGTTCGGGTATGTATCATTTCAACCCATAGTGATTCTAATCTAAAGGGAACTTGCAGTGTGATAAACTGATAAAAATAACAGAAAAGCATAATATAACAGTAACATATGATATAACAGGTGTTTAAGCATGGTTGAACATCATATAATCATAGCATAGCAGATATAATATGGTTATGCATTTTACAGATTCAAAAGTGGTCAATTTACTAGTTATATAGGTATACAGTCTGGTGAGAATAACTCTTCGGTATAGCTGGAGATGACAACAACGAATACACAACAAGGATCTTCAAAGGCACGAAAGCATGACACAGGTTTGAGTGAGAGAGCCAAAGGTCAATTTCCTTGAATCCAAATCAAACAAAACAATACAATAATTATAAGCTTTTAATTCAAAAACGATTAAACTATACTAGAATTAACAGCATAAATCAAAGCTGAAATGCTTTGCACTTGCTTCCAACACTCTTTGGGCTCGACCATAAGTGGAATACATGTCTAAGGCAAGGGTTTGGATCTGGTTGTGGGTGGATATGGGTCGGCCTACATAGGTTTGTTGATGGGCAAAAGTGTGGTGATGTAAAACAACACAACAATCAACACTATAAGCAACACCACATGGGTTTCATGCCAATCAAGGCTCGGCCAAGACATAGGGGGCACGGCCATCACTGGTGTGGTCAATAGGTGACATGGAAGAGGTGTTTCAAGTCAGCTGGAGGTGGTGGTGGAGCAGGTGGCGGCTAAGGGGGTGATGAAGTGGTGGAAACATTTATATGCTCGGCTATGGTATGTAGTTGGAGTTTTGGAGCATTTGGTGAAGGATCATCAAACTATGGTGGCTCGGCTTGGGGTGGCCAGTGAGGAGGAGGTGATGGTGACATGCTCAGGTGGCGGTGGCAGGGCATGTGGAGGAGCATGGCCGAATCTAAAAGGAAGAAGAGCAAGAGCAAAACAATGAATTCAAGCATAAACAATGAAAAAAAGAAATAAAGTTTACCAATTTCTTTCCACAAGCAATGGCCGAAATTTTAAGAAATGAGATGAGAAAATTTTGCTTATGTGAATGAGAAAATGATAGTGATCGGCTGAAGCTAGGGGTTATGGCCAATTGAATGAAAAGATGTTGGTTGGAATTGAAAAGGTGGGAATACAATAGCCTTAGGAAATAAAAAGCCACAAGCCTTTTCAAATTTCTCCAATTTCATTTTATAAATTTAAATAAATGAAAATACTTATAAATTCAGTTAAAATTCAAAAATATAACAAACAAACAAAATATAAATAAATAAATATTAATTATATATGATTAAAATAAGAAAATAGCATAGAAAATGAAAACTAGCCTAGAAAATTTGAAAATCAATGGAATAAACTTTGGGAAAATTTTATGGACTTGGAAAATATTTATAAATAAAGATAAGAACATAAAATAAAAATACATTCACAAAAATAAATAAATAAATTTTAATTAAATATAATTTAAATGAAGAAAATAGCAGAAAAATAGAAACCAGCCTTTTAAAAATAGGAAATAAATGCAATAAATTTTGGAAAAATTCAATTATCACTCTAAAAATATTTAGAAATGAAATCTCACAAATAAAACAAATTTAAAATAATTTCAAAATGAAATAAAGTCAAATTTAAAATTATATTCAAAAATCTAGGGTTGTTACAAAGTAATTGATTGATGATTGATATCTACATATGAACTTAACATTTTTTAAAGCGATGATTGGCTTCGAAGGAATTGGAGTCGGATTTGGGTAATTCCTATCCGAAAACCACTTCTAGCTAATGTATATGTTTGAAAGAAGACACGTTGAAGATGATGATTATTGAAGACCATGGATCTTCATAGCGTGAGGACTGCTTGTTGAACATGCTCTGGGTAGCTCCCATTATAGAGTTATTTATAGCGGTGGTCTTCTCGTTGTGGAGATTTTTTGGATTGCAAGGACTACTTGCTACTAGTGGTAGTAGGAGAGTGCCTTCGGTTTCATTCAAACCCAGAAAGAACTTGTATGGAAGAATGTCTGACATTGCATTTCTGAGACACAACGTTTGACTTTTACAAATATACATCTGCTTGGTGGTGGAGAAGGCAACTTATCTTAACTTAATACCCTTCTCTAAGACATATGAGCTCAAAGGTTGTATGCTTGTGGGACCCAAATAATAATCAAAGGAATGGCAGTGTGGCATTCAAAGTGGAACCTGTTATGATCAAAGCGTGGTTTTGTATGAAAAGTGTGGCTTTGAAGATATTGCACGTAGCCTCACTAGCCTCATATCCCGAAAGATGACATGGAATATTATATGGTCTGACAGATGCAAATTTGGAATAAGTGAGTATGTATGGTGGTGTCCAATATGTTAGCTCTTTGGGGGATACGTCCTTCAAGGAATTTATTGCCCCATTTGGATAAAGTGGTTAGCTTAAGAAAAACTGGGAACCACCGGTTATCAGTTGTAGTGTAGTAAGTATAGTTCCAAGTGACTAGTTTCAGAAAAACAATTAAGGCACTATGGGAACTATGTTTGTTATGCGTGGATCGGAGAAAATTCCACTAGTTCCCTATCATGTTGGAAATCCCATTCCAATACGAGATTTACGATTTTGATTGTATTCCCAAAATAGCTGTAATGACTTGCAAACATTTCAGGTACCGCCTTTCTGGTATCATTTATTCTATTTTATATATTCCATTGACCTAGTATGGATATATTACCTTAGACTTAGTCCAGATATTGATACCTTTTTTGAATAAGTTTATTTGAAAAGTGTTTTCAAAAGAATGTCATTAAAAATAATATCAAGTGAATTTTGGTATAAAAATGTTTTGGTTATCATAAAGTAAAAAACCCGTTCATGTTTATGTGTGGGCGTGGTCTTATGAGATACCCTTCTTTTCAAAGATTTTGATAGCATCATCATGATTTATGCATTTAAAATTTCGAGTATCCCATGTTGGTTTATCAAGCCTGATCCGAGTATTTTTAATACTCAAGTCAGATCCGAGTAGTTTCAGGTTGAGTTGAAGACGGTTGGAGTTTCCAAAGGAGAGTTAGAGATCTTTATCATCATATGAATGTATTCTATTATCCACTGTATCTATTTCATTTGTTTTTTTATCTGTCAGCATTTGTAAGGACGGATGTTTATAACTGTCCAGGCTGAATCTAGGTTAGATTATGATATTGTATTTAAAATTTTCCACTGTAAAGATTATTATTGAAATAATATATGTTATTCCATTCGTGTGAGATTCTGTTTTGTCTTTATTTTTTTTTCTACCCTTAACGATCCTCTTATTCATGTAATTTGAGTTGGACATGTGTGGTTTATTGTCAATTCAAAAGGGTATGGAAAAACGGTTCGTTACATCTAAGTCCTTGTTCATATTAATCATATGGGGTTACAGTCGGTTAGATTATGTCCCTAATTTGATTTAGGGTTACAAGCTTTGATTCAAGAAAATAGGGAGAGAAATCAAAAATCGTCCAATAAAATGGCACTCCTAGGTCCATATTTATAAGGGTTGAGCGGCTTTAGGATCTTCAGCATCCATTAATGACTTCGGCGCGCTTCATCGTTGGCTGCGACAATGGAGTCATCAATGACTTCAGCGATCTCAATGATGTCATGTGCTAAGCTTTTCTTTGTTCTTTTAGTAGAGCTATGCGTCATTGGTGAATTATGACACTGTAGGCATTACTCATGATAATCGATGTCCTTATGAGCAAGTGATGACTTCGACAATGATAACCGTAAAGTAGTATTAAGGGCTTCATGGATATCGATGGTGTTCACCTCAATATCGCTTTGCTTTGGCACGCGACATCCTCCAAATGCTGCATAAAAGGCGAAGTGCAGTATTGGTTGAAGAGCAGTGTGGCTTAGTATTACTTTGACATCATTGTAGAACAATATTCTCGAAGTGCTTGTGAAGTGTGGTGTCACTCCAATGTAATGTTGATGTCCTACGTGGCTATCGACGATGAGCCCATTTTGATTACAATAGACGAGTTGCAATGCTGATATAACTCGGCTTCAAAGAAATGCGCTATGGCTCACTTCAATGCTTATTGGTGTCTTACGAAGTTGATTACATTCGATACTCTTGCATTCTTTTATTGACGGAGTGCGTTATGATACCTCTTCGACTACGATCTACCCTCATGTACTCGTTGTTTACCATTGGCACTTATGATATTCATGTCACTTCGTAAGTCTGTTTGAGCGCCCTTCTTCAATCAGTTACTTGCTTCTTAAAGTAGCTCTTACCTTTCCCTGAGTTCTAGAGAAGTTACATTGAGCTTCCTGGCATTTTATCGAAGTCTGTCAATCAGTAATCCATTGTTATTACAAACCGCAAGTAAAGAAAGTCTTCCCTTCCCACTTTTTACTTAGTTTCTCTTTTGCTGCACACCCGAGTTCCCGCCTAATTAATATACTGGTCTTTGACTTCTTCTTACGCTGATGCCGATTCTATTACACTAATACTGCTTATAGAAGCAACGTCGAGGTTAAGTAGCGGGTCGATCTCCTTTGATGACAGTCATGTATTAACAGAATTCAACGTAACATGAAATGCGGCATAGTTGAATCACATCTTTTCATGAGATACGTGATGCTGATCCCATTCCTTTGTTAGTGGAATGCGACTCCAGATAATCGTGAAGTGATGAAGTGCAGAGTGATTGTGGGTCGACATCAAAGAGTCTTGTCATTAACTTTATATGACATGCAGTGAGATTGATGTGCACATAAATGTGCATATTTTTACCAACATATTTAATCTATTTAAATTAAATAAATGATCATATTGGTTATTTTAACTTGTTTTAACCAAAATCCATATTAATTCCAAATTGTCACATATCCATCTTCATATAGGGGCAAAACGGTCATTTGTGTGCATATATTTCTTTGAGAAAAATTAATTGAAAATTTATACATATTTGTGTAGGAATTTGATCTCAAATAGGAGTGGGTTCATGAAGACGTATGCATGCACAAAATAATTACAAAGGAAAGAAGATGGAAATAATTCAAAATGAAGAACATGGAGACCCCACTTACCCACCTACCTTAATGTACAAGTTAGAGGCTAATGCACATGCTTATGGAATTAATGGCTTCATGTACACTTAAATGATGATTAGTAGAAGCTAATGATTACTTGGCCTCCACACTACCTCAAGGGTATTTTGGGCATTCCCCAAGAATATGAATTAGGGTTTCATACATGTATAAATACCCATATGTTTCATGTAATCTCTCTCTTACTTAGTCTCTCTTTAGTTAGTTTTAGGCTCAAAATAAAATCAAGCTCTCTTCTTTCTTTTCATGGCTACTTAGCCATTTCTCTTTTATGTAATTTTTTTTATGCTACTTCAATACATGTTCCTTTTCTTTTCATGCTTATTTACTTTCATGTTGTAGTTTAGATTTATTTTTCATGCAAGTAGAATAGTTTTTCTTTATCTTGCTTTCTTTTTCTTTTTCTTTTTCTCTCATGTTGCAAGCTACATTTATTCATATGATAACAAATATGAGAGGCTAAACCCCTTCAATGTAGGGGTAATGAAGCTCTCTAATCATGTAGCTTCAACTTAATTTGATGTTTATGCTCTCTTTTTATGCTTAATGAGAATGATTGAAGTGGTTTAATGATGTTGTTTAGCTTTGAATTTGATAGTCTATGTTGTTCATAACAAATAGGCTATGCTTAAACAAACAAAACACAAATTGCCTCTTCATCTACATATGATTATGGCAAAGAAGTGATTGTTGAAATTAAAATTTGATGGCTTATATTTATAATTAAGAGTTAATAGGCCATGCTTAAAATAGATTTTTCTTTCAACTTTGTTGTCATATTTTATGAGATTTAAAAGTGTATTAGTGGTTGTGTTATAGTTTGATGGTTTATATTGAGCTAATTAATAGCGCAAATATACCATACTTACGATAAGCACATCAACTAATTCACTGATGACAAGAAAAGAGAGATCATAACTTCATTATGTTGAACTACATGATCTAGAGAGTGGATTTATTCTCTAAATTGTCACTTAACTCTTATATTTGCTTCTTTTTTTCTTTTAGTTAGTTAGTTAATTCTCTAGCTAAGCTTTCCATCGACTTTGGATTTAATTTGGTTGAATAGAATTTTAAAATCATCAATTCCCTGTGGATCGACCCATATTCGCCACGTGCTACATTCATACACCGTGCGCTTGCGGTTATTTTAATTTTGAAAATTTTCAACGATTTTCTAATTTGATAGAAACTCCATCGATTAACAGAGATACATCACTGAAGAGATATGCTACCGAAGAGAGCTGACGCCGAAGTGACGAAGTGCGACACTATTGATCTTTGACATAAAACCTAGTGGCGCCATTCCTTTGTGACGTTATCAATCATAGCATTATTTTTTATATTGAAATTATATGGATAACATTTAGCCCCCTCCACCTCCGTATGAGAGAAGCTTTTTACTCTTTAGGATAAAACCAAGAATTTCTTTGCATTGCCCAACCTTTAATACGATTCCTTTGCTGGCCTTGCTTCTCCTGTAAGACACGAAGTGAATAACACTTTTCATTAACAATTATTCTTTTAAATTCAATTGTGTTACGAATTGGTATATATTTCCTATAATATATATGCAAGTTTAAGTTTATAATTTTATCATAAGAGATTAATAAATAGCTACTAGTTTTCAAGTAAAAGCCTAGAAGTTTATCCATTCATGTTATGGGTAGAGGCATAAGAAATTTTCTTTGACAATAATAGGAGATTGAAATTCATTAGTAATAAAACGTCTTTCTGGCAATGAGAGGAGACTAGATTGAATGTTATGATGTGCTATTAACATGAGCTAGTAGTCCTTGACATAATTCATATTTGTATTTCATAATGTGCTATTAACATTGTTCATACCGGTGACGTGTGCAAAGAAAAATAAGAGCAAATTAATTTATTGTTAAATAATGGTCATATGCATATAGATCATTGATTCCAATATAAATTGGAAGCTCTTTTTGGGAAAAGATCACCTATGTGTTTGTATATTCAATTTCAAATTACAGGTGAATTATGAAATTAATAATTAAGTTCAAAAGCTCTATCCTAAATATAGCTTAAGGTGATATTCTGATCTTATACAATTCCAAATCGAATTCTTAATTATTGAATAAAGCAATAAAATAACAAAAATGTACATACCTGATAAACATAAGGTTTGTAGTGATTAAATGAAAATAAAAAGGCCGTAGATATTAGATAGAAAATGTACGACTGTATTAAATAATTCGGTTCGTATCATTTACATTATTTGTTCTCAACAACCACTAATATTGAACACTAGTCAAATATATGAAGTAGTATATCATTGCCTGGTAATTTTTTCACGACCGTGCATAGCATAAAGAAAAAAAACACACTTAATAGCTACATTATCTAACAGTGAAAGTGCATAAACTAATCAATTTAGTAAAAAGAAATAACCGCCAATTCAAGGATAATAATGGTTAAAATAATACCTTTCTTAATGCAAAAATTCATAAAATAAAAACCACTTTATAAGTTATAAAAAAATTCCCAATTAGTTTTGATTTATATACAATTTACTTCATAACTTGAATGCGAATGTACCGAAAATTATCTTTTTAGAGAAACCAAGCATATACAATCAGAATCTCAATCTTGTAGTAAATTTATTTGTTTGATTTTATCAAACTCTCAACAAAACTTTTAAGTTAATCGGAAGAGTAAAGTCACAAACATATCTTGATTATACGAAATTCTACTGTTGGTTACCCAAAATGAAAATCAACAGAAAAAACTAAAATGCCTATTATGATGTAAGTAAAGTACTAAAATTTCATAATTGCCGGATATAATTAAAAATAATCATGCAATGATATCCTCCAGAGACAGCCACACAATCATCGTCATTGTTATCTTGACCATATATCCATTACAATCTAATCATTTTGCATCAGATCAGTAAAAGAGAGCAAATTTTGATATAAGAAATAGATATTTGAAATGTTTTTCCTTTAATATTAGTGTTTTTTTCTAAGAAAGGAGAAGAAATCTAAAGATGTTACAAGTTTAAGGAAACATGGGACTGAAGAATTATACAAGTATTTATTCGTTATTTCATTTTTATTAATAATCAAAGGGGTATTTTGGGTATTTTAAAAGCTTTAGTATAATGGTATTCGTAGTGTACATACCAGTATGTAGGCACGCCCATTGAACATGTACAAAGAAACTAATGATCCTTTTTCTTACATTTTCTTGAAATATGATTAAATTTATGCGGCACCAATTCATTTACATTCTTAAAATAATTTAATAGCAATTCCAAGCTTTCTATAACGAAAAAATAATAACGTATATTTTAGTTCGTTGTTGTTTGAAAAAAAGGACTACACAAACCCAGTTCATGTTGCATTGAAGAATTGGTAAAACTCAGCTTGAATTATTATTAATCACCAGCATTCCTATTTATAATACATACCCAAGACTCTATCTTATGGTAAATCTAAAATTGCAGAAACAGCAGGAAATCTTCCGAAGATATATCCCTTATCACATACCACTCATAACATCTAATCATACATTGCGGAAACAGTAGGAAATCTTCCGAAGATATATTACTTATCACATACCACTCATAACATCTAATCATATATTCTAAATATATCATAATATCTTAATCATATATTCTAAATATATCATAATATCTTAATCTTATATTCTAAATATATCTCAATACCCCCCCCTCAAGTTGGAGCATGAGATTCAAAAATGCCCAACTTGGAGAGAAGAAAATCAAATTGAGCCTTGCCTTTGTCTTCTAGACCCCGTATCTCATCCTTCATGGAAAGGCGCCACTCATCGGATTTCATGGCTTCTTTAAATGATTTAGGGTCCTTACCCTTAGTTATGGCCGAGGAATGACTGAAAGGAGGAGAACGATAATTTATAGAAAATTGTCACAATTTATGTAATGTGCTAGAGGATAAGGATTACCTGAGGAGTGATTGGAAGGAGGAGAATCAGAAGATGGACCATTAGCAAAAACCGTACGTGTCACAAAATCTCGATACAGAACATTTGGGAACTTTTCCCGAAGACCACGACCCATTTCCTATGGACTAGTAGACTGATCCGAAGCAGAACCATGCGCAGACCCAGCAGACCCATTATCATTAATCAAAAGATCAACATCCTCATCTTCATAAATTATTTCAGCAAAATCTTGATGAATATCATGATCGTTATTCTCACCAGATATTATATTTACATCTTCCGAACACCCAAACGGGAACACCTCCTTTACAAATTTCACATCTCTAGAAACGAAAAATTCCTTTGTATCAAGATCAAACAATTTTCACCCCTTCTTACCGAACGGGTAACCCAAAAAATACACTTTCGACTTCAACTTGCAAATTTATCTCCCTTATTCTTTTGATTATGAGCAAAGAACAAGCACCCAAAGGTTCGAATAGCACCAAAAAAGGGTGGTTTACCAAAAAGTATCTCAAAAGGTGTTTTATTTTGTAATGTGGAAGAGGGTGTACGATTTATTAAATGAGGGGTAGCAAGAACACATTCACTCCAAAAATAAATAGGCAAGTTTGCTTGAAAGCGTAATACCCTACCCACATTCAAAATATGTTTATGTTTCCTTTCAACTTTCCCATTTTGTTTTGGAGTACCCACACACGAAGTTTGAAACAAAATTCTAGTTGCATTAAAATAATCAATCAAACAATTAAACTCAGTTCCATTATCACTTTGAACGACCTTAATTGTTTGAGAAAATTGCCTATCGACCATAGCAACAAAGGACATAAACATTTGAAACACCTCTAATTTGTCAACCAACAAATAAATCCAAACCGCACTCGAAAAATCATCAACTATTGTCAAAAAATAGTGGGCCCCACACGATGAAACGTGTCGATATGGACCCCACAAATCACAATGTATTTTCTTAAAAATTCTAGAAGCTTTATTGTCACTCAAAGCAAACTTGTCTCTAGGATGTTTAGCATGCATACATTTTTTACACCCTTTATCTAAACAATCTTTATTATTTTTGACGTGAGGAATTAACTTAACTACTTTTTCGGAAGGATGCCCGAGCCGACGATGCCACAACTCCAAATTTGATGTTGCTTCAACTGTTGACACAAATTCCGGTTTGCTAAAGTAGTACAATCCATCTCTCCTAACTCCCATTCCAATCAGCTCCTTCGTTTGGTCCTGTATAGCACAAGTATGAGAATCAAATTGGACAATAGTTCGTGAATCATCATTAAGTTGAGAAACATAAATTAAATTGGAACTCAAGTTTGGAACATAAAGTACTCCGGTGAGAGTAATTTTGTCTGTCACACATACGGATCCCACCAAAGCACCAATCACTTTTTCACCATTAGGCAAACCAACAGAACACTCAAGATTTTGTGTGTCAAATAACCATGAACGTTGCCTTGTAACATGATGGGTTGCTCCGGTATCGATAATCCATGAAGTATCATCAAACTTACCATTCAATCGATTTTCGGGAATTTTACTATTACCAATCACACCCAAATAGCTTTCCACTGCTCATTCGTGAACAATTGACCCTAGGCTGACACCGTCGACGAATTGAATGCAATAGAGAAGCTGCTACCAGTAGCCGTATTAGCGCGTACTTGCCCCTACCTTGCCCAGCGAAGCTGCCTCGTCTGCCATTGAACCAACCATCGGGGTATCATGAAGCTCGTAACACCGGCTAATCTCATGACCTGTTTTCTTACAGTGGATGCAAACGGATTTCGCCCAGCAACTTGAGGCCTCATGGCCCTGCTTCTTGCACTGAGAACACGTTGGTCTATCAGAGGTTCCTCGGCCCCCGTATGTACAGCGAAACCGACTGCTTCAGAGGGCTTTTGCTCGATTCCTGCTTCAATTGATGAACACATTCTTCTTATGACACTAATTGATAAGCTCGATCAAGATTAGGAAGAGGATCTTGAGAGAGGATATGTGTGCGCAAAGGACCATAAAATTCAGAACAAAGGCCCATCAAAAAATCGTGTAATTTGGCATGTGCTCGTCGTTCCTCATGTAATCTGCCAGCCGAGCACGAGGAACAACAAGAACAAGAGATTAAAGGTTCATAGTGATCTAACTCTTGCCACAAAGCGTGCAATTTACCATAGTAAACCGAAACAGGCATCGTCTTTGTCTGCTCACATCGCGCAATTGAAGATCGTAATTGTTGATCCCTAGGTCCGTTTGTTTGGGAAAAACGTTGCTTGAGATGATCCTAAAAGGGCTTAGCTTCCCTGAATTTCAACAAAGAGGACCTAACCTTAGGATCGATAGTATTTGAAATCCAAGAAATAAGCATAGCATTAATCGCGGTCCAATCGGACTTTGTACAGGGAGGCGCTGGTTCAAGGATACTGCCATCAAGAAATTCAAACTTGCGTCGGGCTTCTAATGCCATCTGAATATCAACCGCCCAGTCGTCATAATTATCGGCCTTGAGTCGAGTGGGTGTAATGAAGTCTCATGGTCTATCTTGTGAGCCGAGGTAATAAGGGGAATTGGGTTCAATTTTAGGCAGTGGAGGAGGCGGTGGATCTTCAACACCAGGTATGGCAAATTATTCTTGAAGAAAAAAATCGTTCTTTGGCTCTGATACCATGAAGAATTGGTAAAACTCAGCTTGAATTATTATTAATCACCGGCATCCCTATTTATAATACATACCCAAGACTCTATCTTATGGTAACTCTAAAATTGCGAAAACAGCAGGAAATCTTCCGAAGATATACCCCTTATCACATACCACTCATAACATCTAATCATACATTGCGGAAACAGCAGGAAATCTTCCCAAGATATATCCCTTATCACATACCACTCATAAAATCTAATTATATATTCTAAATATATCATAATATCTTAATCATATATTCTAAATATATCTCAATATGCATTGGCAAACTAAGTTGTACATCTCTTTCAACCACGCACATGCCCACAATAGAGTAATCCGAAAGTTCTCTTTAATATTTGTATCATAAATGCCACCAGCATCAAATGATCCATGTATCCACAGTGTCGCAATTTGCATCGCTAGAGTAGAAGTTTTCTCCCGTTGAACAAATTTCATAATTTGTTTGATGGCGTGATTTCTTAGCATTTGCTAGATAGTTCATCATAGTTATCCGTCTTTTTAGGAAATTTCTTGAGGAACAATAGATGCTTCTTTTCTCTAGAATTATAATCCAATAAGATATAAGACTAAAATATGGTTGAGAGTTACTTTACGCATTTTCTGGATACTCTCATATAGTTGAAAAATGAATATTCTATCTATAGGCTCAAAATTTTCCATTTCAATTAAATTAGCTTAATATGAATTTTTCATTTACAAATTAATTATGTTTAATAAACGTCATATCGAAAGTGATTCTACATGATCATACATCCGCATACTTTTTTCTGGGCAAAACCTTCTTTGCCATTTAGTGAAGTTCCATTAAATATTTGGCCTAATTTCATCATAAACTCGGTGAGTGGTAAATATTTGACCCAGCAAAGTACTAAATTTGTTGTATTCATTAAGCCCTATTGATCTCCTGAAATTCCAAATGCAGGCACTGTAGGAAGAGGTAAAATTCTTTAATTTGTTAACTATTATCTATATTAAAGTAACCTTTTGTCCACGAAAATAGTTCTAACCGACCTACATATGCAGAAAAAGACAATATTTTGAAATGGTAAAAATCCATTGTTGAAATTGTAAGTATCTCCAAAAGAACAATTTTGAAGCTATGAATATCAATATATTATCTTACATAAATATATTGCAAAGGACAGTGATGCAAATTTTGTATGGGTTTTCCTAAAAATAATTATCATAATTCAACAATGTAATTTTTACTCACTAAGCAAGGAGAGAGGCCAGCCACGCTAACATAGAGAAGCTAGATCTGAATGTGCGGTTATGGCATGCCTACATCTTGAGTCTAGATCTCATCGTTTTTAGTGGATCTCTGATGGCTTGCGATCAAAGGAGGCTTGAAGAGAAGCGAAGATGGCAAGTTGGCTTTCAAGGGGAAATCGGCGTTTAAGGCTTCGTTTATTAAAAATGGCTGAATGCTTACCGCTGGATGCTGAATGTTGAACACTGAATGCTGAACAGAAAAGCTGAATGTTGAATGCTGAATATTTGAAATGTTGTTTGATTGTTTGCTGATTAAAATTTTGTTTTGTTGTAATGTATTTTTGTTTGATAAATTTGCCCTTCGTTGTTTATAATTTGAATACTTATGGTGTATATACATACAATTATTAATAAATTAAAACAAAAAAATTATTTACCTGACTTGTAAAGTAATTAAAAAATACATTTTCCACTCATTTTATTAGCAAAACTAAAACAATTACAACAAGTCAAAGAAAATATGCAATTTGATCACGTAAATTCGACATAAACGCTTGTGATTGGGATTAAAACACTTCGCTATGACTTGGTGGAGCCTGTGGCAGTTCTTGATTATCATTTCCATTGTTTGTTTCATCGGAAATAGTTCCAATGTCATCATCTTGTTTTGCTTCCAAAAATAGCTTATCATCGAGCGAAACACAACGTAGAAAATTGTGTATCGCCATGCATGCAATCACGATATCTCTTTGACAACAAAATTTATATGGAGGCATTTTAACTAAAATAGAAAATCTTTTTTTAAAGTACCCCAAAACTTCGTTCAATGACATTTCTTAACCTAGCACGTGCATGGTTGAATTTTTCTTTCTTAGTTGTAGCGGTGTTATTTGTATAGATTTTCAACCAATAGCGTGTGTTGCGATAAGAGATAAAAAGCCTCTAGTATTTATATAAGCAGCATCACAAAGGTAGTACATATCTGTATTAAAATAAGAAGTTAAGTAAATATGTTGGCATTATTAATGTAACCGAAATATTTGAATTTACTTACAAAGAGGAGGAACTGAAAAATTATTCGCAGGATTACGAACTGTTTCATTGAGGACTCTGGAATCATGAGTTATTCCCTCCCATCCCGCCATTACATATATAAATTTCATATCGAAATCGCACATCGCCATGACATTTTGATAGCAATTACCTTGACCCCTGCCTCGAAATGGAATTTGGTCACGGATTGGAATATTTGCGTCTACTAAAGTACCATCTAATACCCCAATCGCGCCCTTAAAAGGTCCTTGTCGAAGTTCAATATGAGATCGTATATTTTCGGTTGATTTATCGAACTCAGGTTGTAATATCATTTCTCAAGAAAAATCTCTCATGGCTGTCAAAACTTCGTGAAAATACTTGCTAACCGTTTGACTTGAATGTTGAAAACGATAGCTTACAATACGGTTTCTATAATTATGACTTATGATGGTTAAGAACATTGCCATTTTCTCTTCAACATCTATATGCTTACTATCTCGCAGCCAGTTCTTTTCTTGAAAGTAGCAACATAACTTTATGATAGTTCTATATGCTTACTATCACGCTCTCCATTAACAAAAATCCCATCAAAAAAATCATCATCCACATAAGCGGGCATTTGAGTTTCTTCTACTTCTGCGTTAGTTGATGTTGGTACGCGATCATCCACTTGGGTGTTATCTGCATTAGGGGGTAGTTCTGTTGATGCAGATGACCATGCATTTTCTCCTTTTGCAAGTGTAGCTTCAAAATCACCTTTAACATATCAATGTTCTCTAAAGGATTATTTCAAAATTTTCGAGCTTTAGGATGTTGCTGTGTATTGAAAGTACATATGATAAATCAATATACAAATATAATAATATTAATTAAATTGTTGTTACTAATTATTTCAAGAATATGTGATGGACTTGCCTGAATGACCTCATTCCATTTTTCAGGGGGCCAAAGTATGGTATTCGTCTCAACATTAAATCCATGTCTAGATAATCCAATCATTTTTGTCCAAAGCGCATAATCGTCTCTCAAATAAGTATAATAATTTTTAAATTGTTTATGTTCGTTGTTGAAACTCCACTTTGCATTAAACTCTTTTTCTAATCTTTTCCACAAATCTAAAGTAAGTGAAGCTCCTTTATGTCCATGATTGTTGACCTCTCTCACACATAGCTCGAGGAAGTGTTTTTCCATTTCGGGATTTTTAGAAAAAGCAGCCCTACTTTTGGAAGCTGCATTTGGAATTTCACTTTTCATATATTTACGTTACAGTTTCCATGTGATGCCATTCCTACATGTCTTTCGTATTTTGAGAAAAATTATTATATATCTTCTTAACCACATATTATTGCTTAGCAAAAAAAAAGCAACAAAAAAGAATGAACGGTAATGAATCTTTCTGGTAATCAACCAAATGTCCTGTTAAAACGATGATGAAGAGTTGAGGGATATAAGTTAATCAGCTAGAATGATGAATCATAGTTCGTTTAAGTAAAGGATGACAAAATAATTTGCATTATTTGACATAGAAATAAAAATATTCAAGTAAATGTAGTTAACAAATTGGTGTTAGAACTGACATATATTTTACAGTATGCTGCTATTGGCACCAAAGAAAATGCTTCTGGCCAGCAATAAATTTTATCTATCAATTAACGAAATTTAATGTACAAATGAATAACAGTTATATACTACAAAATTAATTAGAGAATTGTCTAATTACAAATAAAAATGTTTTCTTTACAACAAATAAGTAATTTTCCATCTTTTTTTAAATAACTTAATATTCACTAATAGTGCTACAAAATTCATATCTTTCTTTTGAAACTCAAAAAGACACAACACATATATGTCAATCACTCACTCACACATGTATAATAATACGGCCAACACTTAAACACATCACCCCCCATACACAGTCAGTATGCTAATTGATACACAAAAATATGAAACAATTAATAATGATGGTGGAAAGAGTCAATCAGTGCCATGTACGTACTACAAAAATATTCATAGTTAGATGAAGAATCTATATTTGCATTTGAAACATATTTTTTTCTAACAGAAGTTAGGCTTAGGCGAAAATAATACAAGTAACCATATGTCATAATAAAACAAAATGAAAATTGTTAGACTCCTATTGTATAAGCAGTACAATGCATGTGACCTAATCTCGTACTTGATATTGAATAACTACAATGGCGGCAGTACTGTGCTAATAAAGACAATAGTGGAATATGCAATTTATGAACAAACATAGTTAAAACTTACCTCGAAGTATGAGCTAAAGTCCATAAATTTGCTGCTGTTGTGTAGTAATAAAAAGATGATATGTGCTGTTATTTGTAAAGAAGCAGGATAACTCTGTAAATTAGCCGTTGTTTTGAATCAGCGCTTCAAAAAGCAAAAAATATCTGCTTATCACTATTCAGCCATTTTGAACAATTCTTGCTGAGCAAAATATGTTAGCAAACAGTCACAGAACGCTGGTTGGATTCAGTCATTTCTTTTCAGTGGCTAAACAAGCACTTTTTGAAAAAAAACAAACGATACCTAAATTTATTTTTGTTTACTATATTATACAATAATTATTTCATTATTAATGGTATGTAAAGAAAAGGAAAGGGAGAGAGCCAAAGCGGTAGAAGTGAACGGCTGCATACCGTGGTGAATGAGATGAAATAAATTTATAAGATTAAGGTAACGTTTGTTTTTTTCAAAAAGCACTTTTTCAGCTGCTGAATTAGAAAAGCTAATGTACTCAGTGCTTTTTGGGTGTTTGGTGGCATTGCTCATTCAGCAATAATTGGTCAAATTGGCTGAACGGTAAAAAACAGATATCTTTTGCTTTTAAACTGCTGATTCTAACCAACGACTAGTTTACATAGATGCCCTTCTCCTTTATATATAACAGCGTTTCCAGTCAATTATTACCTACAACATCAGATCAGCTTTGTAGACTTTATTCACATGAGGTAACTTCTGTGAATGGTTTTATTTATAAATATCATATTGCAACACTTTTTTATTTCTGTTAGCTTCATTTCCAGCGCATAGGTTGTACTTTTGTTAATTAAGCATGCTGAATTGAAATGACAGTGTGATGGAAAATGCATGGCCTAAAATACTTTACTGTAAATATGTAGTTGTGTCCTACTTTTGGTATAGAGGCCATGTGTAATTGTTATATTCCATTGAAGCAAAACTTTGTCCCCACTAATGAAATTAGTTTGCTCTTGAAGCCACTTATATTTTCTCAGTTCACCTACTTCAAAGCATCTTACCAGTTCTTCTCATTTGGATTATTTTTACCTTCAGCATTTATCTTGTATGAACTTCTCCTATCACACTCTTGTTTTGACAGTACCCAAATATTTATGTATATGTAAATATTGTTCTCCTCCTATGTTGATGTTGATAAAAGATAATAAATCAAAGATACTATAGACCAGTTTGTATTTTACCAAAAAAGGGACAAAAGTCAGGTTGAGTTACTAGTTAATTAACATAGTAAAAAACTCGGTAATACAGTTAATAGTTTCAAGCTTCCACATATACACGCCTTTGCATTTCGGATGTGATTATCATGTGAGCATCATTTCCTATAGGGTGCAACATGGAGATTCATGACATGATAGTCGATAAGAGGAAAATCAATTATTTAGACTAGTATATCAAAATATAAATCCATGTAAACTTTTTTTTGCATTACCAGGAAAATTCATTGTTGTTCAGTTTTTTTATAACTAATAATATTACAGAAGATATGTAACAATTTTCCATAAAATACAAAACACATGTAGGAATGGCATCACATGGGAACTATAAGCGTACGTAAATGGAAAGTGAAATTTCAAATTTAGCTTCGAAGAGTAGGGCTGCTTTTTCTGAAAATCCCGAAATGGAAAAACACTTCCTTGAGCTATGTGTGAGAGAGGTCAGCAATCATGGTCATAAAGGAGTTTCACTTACTTTAAATTCATGGAAAATATTAGAAAAAGAATTTAATGCAAAGTGGAGTGTCGACTACGAACATAGACAGTTTAAAATTCATTATACTTATTTGAGAGACGATTACGCGCTTTGGATAAAAATGATTGGATTATCTAGACATGGATTTAATGCTGAGACAAATATCATGCTATGGCCCCTTGAAAAATGGAATGACATCATTCAGGCAAGTCCATTGCATATTCTTGAAAAAATTAGTAATAACAATTTAGTTAATGCTACTGTATTTGTATATTGATTTATCAAATGTACTTTCAATACACAGCAATATCCTAAAGCGTGAAAATTTCGAAATAATCCTTTAGAGAACATTGAGATGTTAAAGGTGATTTTTGAGGCTACACTTGCAAAAGGAGAAAATGCATGGTCATCTGCATCAACAGAACCACCTCCTAATGTGGATAATACCCAAGTGGATGATGGTGTACCAACGCCAGCTAATGCAGAAGTAGAAGAAACTCACATACTCGTTTATGTGGATGATGATTTTTTTGATGTGATTGCTGTTAATGAAGAACGTGATAGTCCTTTTAATGGAGAAGTTGGCGATAATGGTCCTTCCAAGTGCACACCTCGTCCCTCAAACAAAAAGAAGCGTAAATGTTCAGATGGTAAAACGATATAGAAACAGATTGAAGAACTAGTTGGTGTTATAAAAGGACAAATTAACAAGGAGGAGACTCGTATGGGACCTTCACTAAATGACATAATTATTGCTTTAAAAGAATTGAAGGACATGAGTGTTGTGTCTCAGCAAGATTATATCAAAGCGAAAGTGTTATTTTGTGAGAAACCAGAACTAAGGATAGCATTCATGGACGAAGAGAGTATAGTTAACATAATTGAGTTCCTGACTTACGTATTAGGCATGCAATAATATATGATGTTTTATAATAAATGGGAACAAGATGGTGTTGTTGGGTTTAGTTTCTTTAATAAATAATTTGACGGATTACAATAGTTATGTGTAATCAAATAACATGTTATATGTATCTCCACTTATTTTGTTAAATAAAACGTGCATTAAATAATTTTCTAGTCTTCGCTGATGTGTGTACTTAATACAAGTTGTAGGACCTTTTTAAATACTGAAGCATAATCTGAGATTATTCTAATTGTTGTCTCAAATTATAGGATGATGTCAAAAAAATGGTTACTACTGAAATTGTTGTCACTTTTACTATTGCTTCAGACAAAGAACCGTAGAAATATTCAACAAAAAGTTTTAACTTCGTCACTTTCTGGAAAAAGTACATGCAGGAGCTCATGAATGGTTCTTTTACTGTGATGTACGATAAGTTCAGAATGGACAAATCATCCTTTATAAAGTTATGTTCCTACTTTCGAGAAAAGAGTTGGCTTCGAGATAGCAAGCATATAAATGTTGAAGAGAAAATGGCAATGTTCTTAACCATCATAAGTCATAATTGTAGGAACCGTATTGTCAGATATCGTTTTCAACATTCAGGTCAAACGATTAGCAAGTACTTTCACGAAGTTTTGACAGCCATAAGAGATTTTGCTCGAGAAATGATAGTCCAACCTGATTTTGATAAATCTACCAAAAATATACGATCTCATATAGAACTTCGACAAGGACCTTTTAAGGGTGCGATTGGAGCATTAGATGGTACTTTAGTAGATGCAAATATTCCAATCCATGATCAAATTCAATTTCAAGGCAGGGGTCCAGGTAATTGCTATCAAAATGTCATGGCGGTGTGTGATTTTGATATGAAATTCGTATATGTAATGGCGGGATGGGAGGGAATAACTCATGACTCTAGAGTCCTCAATGAAACAGTTCGTAATCCTGCAAATAATTTTCCAATTCCTCCCTTATGTAAGTAAATTCAAATATTTTAGTTACATTAATCATGTTAACATATTAACTTCTTATTTTAATACAGATATGTACTACCTTTGTGATGCTGTTTATACAAATACTAAAGGATTTTTATCTCCGTATCACAACACGCATTATTGATTGAAAAGTTATAAAAATAACGCCGCTACAAATAAGAAAGAAAGATTCAACCATGCACATGCTCGATTAAGAAATGTCATTGAATGAAGCTTTGGGGTACTAAAAAAAAGATTCCTTATTTTAGTTAAAATGCCTCCATACAAATTTTCTTATCAAAGAGATATTGTGATTGCATGCATAGCGATACACAATTTTCTATATCATGTTTCACTTTCTGATAAGCTATTTTTGTAAGCAGAACAAGATGATGACACTGGAAATGTTTTTGATCAAACAAACAATGGAAATGGTAATCAAGAATAGCCACAGGCTCCACCAAGTCATAGTGAAGTGTTTTCAACCAAATCACAAGCTTTTATGTCAAATTTACGTGATCAAATTGCAGATCTTCTTTAGCTTTTGTAAATTTGTTAGTTTTGCTAATAAAACGAGTGGAAAATGTTTTTTTTACTAATTTTACATGACAATTGACTAATTTTATAGTTTCAATTTATTGGAAAATTATTGCATGTATGTACACCGTAAATATTCAAGTTATTAATAATGGAGGACAAAGTTGTCAAACAAATAGTACAACAAAACAAAATTTTAATCAGCAAACAATCAAACAACATTTCTAATATTCAGCATTCAGTTTTACTATTCAGCATTCAGTTTTACTATTTAGGATTCAGCATTCAGCATCCAGCATCCAACCATTTTTAACAAACGAAGCCTAAGACCATTCGCGTTGTACGAAACGTAGGAGAAGTTGCTCAGAGGTGGGAGGTGAGAGCTAGGATATAGCAATAAAACCATCCTTTTATTACATTAATTTTAATCAATTTAAAAGAGGGGTATTCATGTAAATCCAAAACCTCAATTTAAAGTTTTCCCGTTATATAGAAATGAGTGCATAAAAAAGAAATAAAAATCAAATTTTATTTCGAATGAGATTTCTCATAAGAGTTAAGTTACGCGTTCAAATTACATAATTACTCTAGGGCAAACGCCTAACTCGATCAACTTTAATATTGCTATCTCTCATAAAAGCATTTACTCATCCTTTTTCCTTATACTTTGTAGATTTCAATTATTAATAAAGTACCATTATCAAAATGATGATGATCATCATCATCATCATGAAAACCATTTGATGTTGAATACGAGATTAGATATAGAAATGAAAAGGATTATTTATCTTATTTGATGTCAAACCATAAAAAAAAAATGCTCAAATAAATTTTATTTTAATAGTGCAAGATAATATTTATAGTTAGTAATATTTAATTAAATACATATTTTGCATGATAATGTTGGTATTAGTTTAATACATAGTATTGAAAACCGGACCCAGCCGCGGTCGGACTGTGAAAATCTGCGAACCGTAGAGGTAGCCAGTCCGGAGCCTAATTAGGTCTCTGTTATGTAAGAACCGTTGGTTGAAACAAGAATTAGGGTTGAACCGCTGGAATAATAATCGAACTGTTACTATCTTCTCTCTTTTTGGATCACACTGCTTTTTTCAACTCAAACAAAAATGGCAGAACCCTAAATCAGTCACACGAAATCTCAACCTGCTTTCTCGTCATGTAACATTCTCCTCCATTGCTGCAACCTACTGCCTCGACTTCCATCACAACTACTGCCATAGCCTCTGTCCTAACCTAATGTGTTGACCAATATATTGAAGACTAGGCAATTGGGTATTTTAAATTACTTTAATTTCTGAAATAATGTTACCGATTTCAGATATTGAACCAAAATTGGGAGTTTGGTGAATTTTTTAGTACATATATTCATGTTTTGAAATGGATGCTATGCATACTATGAATGGCGAATATAGGAATTAGGAGGTTTTTTGAGAAAAAAGGATGTGATGAATCCTAGCCTATAAATACCATAACTACCACAAACATTTACATATAGTTAATAGTTGCATACAAACATCATTTTCAACAACAACACACCCCCAAACCAACACCAACGAAAAGTTACAACAAAAAAATTCAACAAAACAAACAAACAGTTTATACAACATCAATATGTACATAGACCTAAACATGAACATCTAAAAGCATCAAGTGTTGCAGTCAGACAGTAATAGGTGTTTCATTCATCCCCTTCATTTCCTCTTCTTCTTTTGGCAACCCTTTTGCCAATCGAATCCAAGCTCTCTCTGACTCTCCTCTGCAACTCTGGTAGCATTAGTCTCCATTCCTGATTATAAAGACAAGTACCACCTACCCAAAATGAAATATTACTAATAATATTTCTAACTAAAATGTCATAAGGTTTAGAAGTTTGCTTGAAACATCTATTATTTCTTTCGATCCATATAGTCCAAGATAAACTCAAACTAAGCAAATCTACCAAATTTCTGTCAACTACATTGAAAATCAACTTTCTGTCCTCCTTCCAATACCAGAACTGGTCAAGAAAGTGAGGAACATGATCTATACGAAGATAACGTAAACGTCTGATCCAAAGAAGATAGGTGAAAGGGCATTGGAAATAAAGGTGATCAATATCTTCATCCCTATAGCAGCAGAAAATACATTTTTCATCTAAGCTCGTTCCTTTATGAATGAGGAGTAGTTTAGTGTTCAGCTTCTTGTTGATAGCAAGCCGCATATGCATCTTTACCTTCGATGGAACATGAGCTTTCCATAAGACTTTATGATACTTAACTTTCCTACCCCCAAAATTCATGAGACTGTATATTGAATTCACTTTAAATTTCTCACTGCTGCCCAAAAACCATTCAGCTTTATCCATATTATCCTAGAGAGAAACCCATCCAAGTGCATTAACAAACTTAAAGTATTGGATAAGACTTTCTCCCTCAATCTTTCTATTAAAAATTAGAATCTATTTAAAGTCAGCTTCATCATGAATGTATAGATTAGACACCTTAGCACATTGATCAGTAGAAATAGAATAAAGATCGGGGAAAAGATACTTCAAAGCAATATCAGTTATCCACTTATTATGCCAGAATAAAAAAAATTCTTCCATTGCCCACATTCCATTTTAACCCAATATTAAAAATGTCTTGCTGCTTTATTACCGATTTCCACAAATTTGAGCATTGAATAGAAGATGGAATACCCACAATAAACTGGCATTTATAGCAAGTCATCTCCATTCATTGTTTCCACAATGTATTACCATCAGCAGCTACTCTCCATAAGCATTTGCATAATAAAGCATAGTTTAACTCCCCAAAAGAGATTACACCTAATCCTCCTTATTCCTTTGACTTGCAAACAATATCCCACGCTACAAGATTATTCATGCTGCTACCATTCCTACTCCCTTTCCAAAGAATTTTTTTCTTCTAATTCCATCAATTCTTTTAATAAACCTTTAGGCAGCTTATAAAATGACATCCAATATAATGGAAGAGCTGATTAAACCGAATTCATCAAAACAAGTCTATCTGCCCTTGAAAGAGCATGGCTTTTCCATCTCGAAAGTCTAGAACCTACCTTCTCAATTAATGGTAACTAATCATCATGTCATAAGGCAGCTAGCCTAATCAACATTCCCAAATAAGACAAAGGAAAATCTCTAACCCTACAGTTTAAAGTTGAACTCATCCTTAATATCAAAATTCACATCTCCTGCAGCAATAAATGAACTCTTCATGAAATTAATCTTCAATCCAGACATGTTCTCAAAGCCATAAAGAATTAATTTTAAGGTAGTTAGATGATGAGGCAGTGAGGAACTAAAAATAATGGTGTCATCTACATATTGTAAAGATGATATTCCTCCTTTAACAAAAGAACTACCCAAAGTATCCACTAATCTTTGATGAGCAGCATCTTGATTAAACTAGAAAAAACATCTACTGCAATATAAAAAAGAAGTGGGGAAAGGGGATCACTCTGCCTTAGACCTCTTTTGGATAAAATTTTGTTACTCTCTCGACCATTAATCAAAATAGAAGAAACTCCACTACATAAAATTCCTTTAATCCAATTTCTCCATTTAACACCCAAATCCTTGGCCTTCGAAACATCAAGTAAAAAAATCCTAGTTCAAAGAATCAAAAGCTTTTGAAAAATCAAGCTTAAGGATAACAGACTGCACCGTTTTTTTATACAGTGATTAATCACTTCATGAATAGCAGCAACATTTTCCATAATACTTCTATCCTTAATATAAGCTGAATGACTATTATGTATCAAAGAATCCATCAGATCTCTAAGTCTATTAGCAGGTACCTTGGTGATAATTTTGAAAATACAATTAAGAAAACTAATAGGTCGAAAATATTTAACATCATCTGCACCATCACAATTAGCAATCAGGACCACTAAAACATGATTTAACCGACAAAACTCCAGATTTCCATTGAATAAATCAGAAAAAAGTGCCATAATATCAATTTTAACTACATTCCAAAATTTCTGAAAGAAAAAAGATGGGAATCCATCTGGCCCAGGAGACTTGTCAGCATGTAGTTCAAAAACAGCTTTTTTGATTTCCTGTTCTACAAAAGGTTATTCTAAACTACTTCAATCTACCTCATTATTCTTCCCATAAATCAAATCCCAATCTATAGTAGAATCATTGTGATAAGAAAAACCAAAAAGATCCTTGTAGTAATTAAAGAATTTATGTAAAATAGTTTTCTGTTCATAAATCTCCACCCCTTCAATAACAAGATGATTCACCATGTTTTTTTCTTCTTCTTCCATTAGCAACTTTATGAAAATAAGTAGTGTTAGAGTCACTATTATTCAACCAACGAACCCTAGATCTTTGTCTCCGCATAATTTCCTTTTGACCAATGATAAGCATCAAATCCTCCTCCTTCATTTTAAGAGTATTAAGTTCATCCACTGTAATGACTCCCAGTTCTTATTTATTATTTAGCTCCAAAATATCATCACAAAGTATGGTTTTCCTCTCTTTTAACACTTCCAAAAACATCTCTTTTCCTAGTTTTTCAGAAATTTCCTTAATTCCTTCAACTAGAAAATTATATTTTTGGTAGCATTATCACCACTTCTAAGACTGCTTCAATTTTCTTCAATCATGATCAAAACTGCTCTCCAAACTCCACATCTTTTCAAATCTAAAATATCTTCTAATTTCTAACATCATCCACAGTATCCAAAATAATTGGGCAATGATCAGATATGATTCTAGCATTCCCATATTGAGAAGTAAGAGGGTATTTTTCATCCCATTCATTATTGATGAAAAACCTATCAAGCCTAGCCATGGTTGGAACCTCCCTACCATTACTCCAAGTAAACTTCATATTACTTAAAGGTAAATCAATCAAACCACAATCACTAACAAATTCATCATATCATTAGTATTTCCTTCCCTACCACTTCTTTCACCAATATATCTTGGAATATTAAAATCTCCCCCAAAGTCCAAGGTCGCCTAATATCATTTACTAGCATAATTCTCCCAAAATTTCTCCTTATCCTTTCCATCACAAGGTCCATAAACATTCGTAATAGAAATTTTACTTTTATCTCTAACATGTTAAGAACAACACGAATTATATTATCACAACTACATTCCTCCATCAAAATCCACAAATCGCTTTTCCATCCAATAAATAGCCCCCCGCAACTTCCAATTGAATTCACAGCTCTCCATTCATCTAATAAATTTCCCCCAAAAGAAGCAAATAAGAAATTACTAGTGGCAATATTTGTTTCTTGCAGTAGCAAAATATCAACATATAAGGAGCAAATCAGATTCTTTACCATGGCACACTTATTGGGGGTGCCCAATCCCCTAACATTCCATGATAATATCTTCATATATCCCTATTAAAAGCCCTCAAAACTTCTAAAGACTTAATATCATCGAGATTAGATTCACCATTTTTAAAAATAATACCCATTTTTTTAGTAGTTTCATACAAATGCTTAGAAGAAAATGAATTTAAAACAGCAGGCACATAAATACTTCCATAAAAAGGATGAGTGGACTTACTAGATGAAGCAGTAGCACACTCCAAGGATCTGACTTCAACCCTCTTTCCAGCTTTGCTCAGAGTATCTTCCTTTCTTCCATTCAACCTTGCACTTCATCTTAATTTGCTAACTCCCTCCTCCTGTGTTAGCGAATTGTCACTAATTTCAATTACAGGCACAGGGTCTTTGATAACTTCAATAATATGAACACGGTTTCTTAAAAAATGGAATCACCATCAATGATCTGGACACTGTTCTCCTCTGATATGTGAGCATCTTCATCTTCTGCTACAATGCAACCACCTGACTTGATTGTTTCATTATATCTGATAAACTCTATGACTTTCTCAGAGTTATTAGCTCTAAAAATAATAGCATTTACATCATCAGAATCTATTTCTGCCTCTTCCAGAATGACTTGATCAAGTATATTAAATGGATTCGCAACATGGACTTCTTCATTGACTATGCTAGTACTCTGCAACCCCTTCTAATTACCAATATTAGTAACATGAGTAACCACCACTCCCTCATCAGTAACATCAATGTTTGCCAAATTGTTGTCAGAACTAACAATTGGAAATTTCTTTTCCAAACCTTTCCAGAATTTGGCCCAAATTTCATATTGTTCCATTGATCCACTTCCAAATCCCCCACAACCGAAGTAAATTTCACAGAAATAGTGTATCTTGCATTTCCCATAATGACCTCAATCACCTTTTGATAGGAACATTTTCATCTCTTTCCACCTCAACATCAAGATAGGAATGATCAAATTTTTTACCATCAGCCAAATCCATCTTAAGTAAAATGCCAATACCACAAACTACCTCTTCCAGCACTTCAAAATCCTAACATATCTCCGAAAGATTTGTAAGTCGAAGCCACGCTCTAGAGTTCAAATTTCTATTAGTTTTACCTTCATTCAAATTCCAGAATCTGAGTTTTATAGATTTACCTAGAATTTTGATTTGCTTCCGCATAGCAACATCCAATGCCAAATTAAATGAAGGAAATATGACCTTGAATTCATGAAAGAACTTCTTTATCTCCCGATTATAAGCACTAAAGTGACGCGTTAGTAATTCGGCAATTTCATTGATAGTAAATTATCCTCTATTAATAGTAATTATCACACATCTTCTACTTCTTCTGTAAGCTCTCGCCAAGAAGTCAGAATTATCAAGAATGACAGAAAGCGATTTGTTAGAATCAACACCACTTACTTGATTATCACTCCCCACATCATTTTTGGACCTCAGATCCTCACTGTTAGATCTTTTATCCCTCAGATCTACCACAGTAACAAATTCTTTCCCTTTTCTACTTTGATTTTCAATGCGCCGAAGACAATGAATAGATCTATGCCCAAATCATTACAATAAAAGCACAAAACACTATTGCGAGAATCTTTGGCGATATGCTTTGCCATTTCGCGCCTGTAACAAAGCTTTTTCAATTTTATTTGTCCGATTTTTCTCGGATTCGAGTATAGTTTTCGTACTTTAGGAGGAGATGAATCAATTTGTTGATTTGAAGTAACAATCTAAGCATACCTTAGCTTTCCATCTGTCTTAGAGGTATTAGGCGAAGAGATGGTTGAAGATATGAGAGGTCTGAGAAAATCTTTAAGAGAATTAAAAAAGTTAGGGTAATGATTATATTTCGAAGTGGAAGAGAGAGAAGGAGTGGAAGTCACGTGATTCGCCATATTTAATCACGTTCCTTATTTGTTGATTTGAATTAGGAGGTTAACAATGAATTTTTGTGTCACAGCAATTATGAATATAAATTTTGTTATTACTTTGAATAGTGGACATGAACCGTGAATAGTGAATTGTAGCAATTCTGGATTACAACAATGTCGTACCTGTAGAAATGACATGTTAATAAAATACATTAAGAAACTTAAGTCTGTCATTACATTTTGAATATACAAATTGTCAAAAAAATAAAAATATATAGTTCTGACGGTTCGACCAGTTCGATCTTGGAACCTTAAACCTTGAGACTCCATGGGTTGACTTGCGGTTCGGTTATCAAAACATTGATTTAACATAACAGTTTACTTGCATTATATGTAATGCAACCCACTTTTATTAAAATTTAACAGTATCAGTCCACATTACCTATAGTGCAACCGAATTTATAATAAAGTTATATGATCATTATTTTTATTATAAACATTTTTTCAGTTTTATAATTTCTGAGATAAAACAAACAATAATATAACTTTTGTACGATATGATTGCGTAGCTTCCTGCTACGCATCCTTTATCTATAGAAATAATAATGAGATATACATACGTATATATATATATACATACACATATATCATTTTTGATAATTTAGAGTTATTTTGGTACTTTTTTTATGGTAGGATCTTGTGTACATTTCAAAAGTAAGAGGTCATTTAAATGTATTTAAATCCATTTTTAGAAAAAGGGCAAAGCAAGTGTTATCTAATGGCGGACTCGGTTAACAAAAACAATGGCTCTCCTAATGATCTCCTCTAGCAATGAGGGAGACTTTTAGACACTCCTATATCTGAACATCCTCCAGTTTAAGAGGAGGGGTTTCAACGGGTCATTTACAAGAAAAATAGATATAGAGGGGGAGATGATCAGAATTATGGTAATAGGCAGAACATGTAAGAGATAAAGGTAGCAGGCCTTGCGGCAAGGATTTTGTTAAAACAAGATGGTTAAACCAAGTGGCAGATACTCCAACAGCATTTGATTAGGTGATTTTTCTCTAGAAAGACTCGAGAAAGACCTTATTGGGGTACTACTACTAAAAAACAAGCTTCATTTAGTAGCGGAAGCTAGCGACAGTTGGTCACAGCTAAAAAAGGCTGTCGTCGCCAACCATCGCTTAACCTAATGTTATAGCGCAAACCAAAGAACAGAAAGTGAAAATATTTTTCACTTTCCCCCCAAATTGTTGCCACCGTTCCCAGTCCCCCACCCCTACTGATGTCAACCACCTACTGCCGACATCAACCGCCTCCAGAAGCCGCCGTTGCCCTCCGGTGCTGCTCCATTTCATCCATCTTCTTCAATTTTTATGTATAATCTTTAAACCTTAATTTCTGAAAATAATTTGATTATGCGTTTGAATATGTAAGAATAATTGATATTAGATGATGATAATAGTTTATTAGTTGACTTGTGGATAAAATTAAAATCCATATTTATAAAATTAGTTGATTATGGATTTGAAATTGGTGATTATTGCGTATTAGTTGATGATATAATGAATTTGTTGATTTGGGATATTAATTAGTGATTTGATTGTTTACTTTGTTGTTAAAAATCGAGGTTAGTTTAAAATCCAAAAATTAGTCCATGATTATTGATTAATATGCTTATTGATAATTTTACATGAATGTTTGTTATAGTTTAGAACAATGTTTTATAATTTCAAATTTATTCTAATTTGTTATAAGTGCTAACTACTTATTTTAATTCACAAAATCGATATCTAAAATTTTAAGTAGTTATATAAAAGTTAAAATATGTTTTAAATTTCAGATTTAATTAATAAATATTTAAATAGTTGAATGAATTATAAAATAGTTTTTGTGGTTGTTAAAATAGTAATGGTAAAATGTGTTTTATTTTTTTAATCCCATAGAGAGTTTTTGGCCACGTCTGACAAGTGTTGTTTATGGCCGTTAGATGGATATTCGTTTTTTAATAGAACGTACATCTATATTCATTTGATATAATATTTGTCAGATTTGTCTCTGTATTGGACAAGTTACAAACACAATAAAGTAATTACATTTTATAAATCATTTCATTTTAAATGGTTTACAAAATATCAACAGCACTTCCTTCTCGTTCCTTGTGTACACGCATTTGTGTACGATACAGGAAAGTGCTGCCGAAATTTTGTTGAATCCTTTAATCTGAAATAATTATAAAATGTAATTACATTATTGTGTTTGTAATAGGAAGTAGGATGACCAACCATCAAAGTAAAAACCAATAAACTAAAAATTAAAAAATAAAGTGAAGTGCTTATTTGAATTTTCTACGATGGTGAAGTGTTTATAATGATGAAGTGTTGAAATTATTCCTACAAGACTTTAGTATCAGTTGAATTGTTTGCTTGAACTTTCTTACATATATTTTTAAATCAGGAAAAATGATCGATTATTTTCTCGACCGTAGTTGGATGTATGAAGTCAGAACTGGTAGGAAAGGCTCCATAGAGGAACATTTCTATAATAGTGTACACGAGTTTATTTGATTCGCTAAATCTAATAATCGAAATAACAAAGAAATTCGTTGCCCGTGCAGTAAGTGCCAACATTTAAAGACTTGGAAACCAGATATAGTTGAAGTATATTTGTATAAATATGGTTTTGGACCGAATTATTATGCAACGACTCGCTATTTTGGACCATTCAAGTCGATAATAAAACCATACATGTCCGACTTGAATAATTCAAAATACCGAATTGTTAATTAAAATTTGACAAAACTCAGCATAAACAGTAAATAAATAATCACAGATCACAGACACAGAGTAATAAAATGCAGCTGAATAGATAGAGAATAGTAGTTCATGAAGCTACTATATACTTCAGAGTTAGAAATAAAATACATCAGAATATCCCCGATGCAGTGAAGTCTCCAGTACGAGCAGATGACTTCTTTGAACCAATCAACTGGATGCCTGAAAGGGTAGATAGCTGGATCTTCAAGCAAGGCTCCAACTTCGAAGGCGAGTCTCAATTGCCGTATCACTCAGTTTGACCCGAGCGTAAAGCAAAAACATAAAACCCTCGAGTCAGGATTAACATTATTATATCAATAAATCCAACTCAAGTGAAATATCAACTGAAATACAAATAACTTAAGGGATGTTTGGGATAACCATCCTCTAAGGATCCATGGAACTATCTACAATGTAGAAATATACACTGTAACACCGTGGTCATTTCAATTTTATTTATATTTCAAAACTAAAATATCATTTTCATTTCAAATATCTCTATTTTCCAAATTAGTATATATATCCAATAATTTATGAAGTAAAGTATTTTTATTTCCTCAAACTTCACAAATCACTTCAAAAATCAACTCGACCTTCCCATTCAAATTTAATTAAATCAAATTATTAATTTACGTTCAATTTAGTTTCTGACTAAAACTAATTCAAATTTTATCTATTTTTAAATACAGATTTGAACCACAAAATGAACCATTTAAATTTCAATATAATTCGAAGTTAATATATTTCGGAGCTTTAAATATTCAACAATTCAAAGATTAAACTTTGACAGTTGCGTTTATCTCCTAACTTGACTTCACTATTATTTAGTTTTGGAATATTCACTTAATAAATTCAATATTATATATATGACCTTAAATTTACATTTTCTATATATTACCTTCGATTTCTTTAGACATGAAACATTCATTAAATTTCTTAAATAAAAATTCAAGTTATAGGATCATATGTTAAAGTTTCGAATTTAATAGTTTCAAATTGATTTAACTAAATAAAATCCTTAATTAACGACAAATTCAAATAAGTCCCAAATATATCTTCAAACCTTAGCTTATAAAATTTATTCCACAAATCTATTTCAGAAATACAAATTTAATAAATCCTTAAACATATTTCATATTAATAAAATCAATCTAAATTAAATTATCTTAATATTAAATCTATATACAAAATAACCTTTATATATAATACTTTAAATCAATATTCATTAAAACCATATATTTATTTTCAAGACCATAGAAATTATTTTCAAAACATTCATATAGACCACGGCGTCGATGTAAAATTTTCTATTCTATGGACATGGGATACAGATATTTATCATTTCAATCTGTAAGTTAAATATATACGGGTGGATATCATTTCAACCCGAAATCCCAAATTCAATTCAAATGAAAATCGCTTGGGTTTATCATTTCAATCCATAACGAAATTCTCCTATTCTAAAGTCCGTTCGGGTATGTATCATTTCAACCCATAGTGATTCCTATATTAACAGGGAACTTGCAGAGTGATAACAGATATGAAAATAATAATAACAACATGCATATATCATCAAAAATAAATATAAACAATAGGATATGCTGTCATATCCCATAAGTGAACAGTTACAGATAATAGCATATATAACAATTTAAATAACTACAGCATCATATTTCAATTGTCGTTTCAATTTAAATCAAATTTAACAAATAAAAGAATGTTAATCGTGAGTGATTGCTCACCTTTCGAGGCTAGAGAATACAGAAGATGACATGGATATGCACACTGATACGGACACTGAAATTGGAATTATAAATTCGAGCACAAATTTCAAAGCAAAGTAGGATTGGCACGAATTGGACGAACGAGGCTGATAATCAAGAATTTATGAACTGAATCAGAATCAGTCTGATATATACAGAAATTTTTGCTATTTTAATAAAAATCAAAATTGCGTCCCTAAGAAAATTTAAAGTCGAATCACACACACACACACATATATATATATAATTTACCTTTTTTTTCATACATAAACCAATAGTTTTAACATTTGAAATAAAACATATATGTTAAATAAAAAAATCCTTATAATTTTTCAAAACCATTTTAATATTTACACAGATCAAAATTTCTATTTACAAATCTAAGACCCAAACCACCCCATACGACCTATGTATATAATATCATTAAGATTTATATTTTAAAATAAGATTAATATATAAAACTTCAACAAATTACACTATTCAAATCTCATTTAAAAACTACTATATACATATGGTACAAAATCCACTTCACAATACAATTATAAATTTTAAACACTTTACCTATATATATATATATAAACTAATATATAACCATCTATACATAAACAGTAAAGCCTATACACAGACTTATATAAAAAAAGATTTAGACAACGGATGTACGAATTACTTATATAACTTATATTATAACTTATTTTATAAATATATATAATACTATAACCTGTGCAGACCGAAAGTATAAGTTAGAATGTAAACTTTAAAATATATACTTTTTTTTGCGAAAGCAACTGGTCTACACTAAAACGCATATACACCCTTAACTTTTATGCAAACATGCATGCCAAATGAAATGAAAACTTATATATTTAGAAAACTAACTCCATACATAAGCGTATGCAAAGTGTATATATATATATATATATATATAAGGCCATAAAGATATATTTATAATTATTACAACTTTATATAAATATATGTCATATACGAACTTAGGAAAATAAACAACTTCAAAAAATCCTATACAACTTCCATAATAATAAGATGTAAATTGACCTTCAAATAAAAGTTATAAACCTGTTTATTATAAAACTACATATATATAATAATGGATTTTCAAACTTATGAAATAAATCATACAATATGGTTTGTAAAATATACATATATTGACTCAAAGTTAAACAAAAATGAATATAAATCTACTTGCCAAATATGCAGACTCCATTTGCAGATCCAACACAACTCACACATATTAAATATGCATACACTTCTAGAAACAAAACAAACTTTTCAAAAAAATGGAAACCACGTTTGGTATATATATGTATTCAAATCCAACAACTTTATATAAACCACTATATGTATGCATCTTATATTTTTATACCACTATCAATATATCATAACTATACTCCATATAAACAAATATGCGTACCAACTTTGAATGCTAGAATATGCATCAACAGCACGTACAGGGGACGTGTATTGATAAAATCATCCATATCATAGCTAAATATAAAACTATAATATATATATATATATATATATATATATATAACACTTGCAAATATAAACTTAACTTACCTATGCCTGGTTATGCGAACAGTAGAGGAAACAGGAGAGCGTCTTCGATGGATATTACGCAAGGGGAAGAGTGGGTTTGGTGGAGGAGCGGAGTTTGGAAAAGGTGAAGGAGATGCCGAAATTTTTAGTGCCAGGCAAGTTTATATAGAAGAGGAAGAAACAATAGAGAGGGAAAGAAGAGAAATCTGGGAAGAAGCAATAAAAAGGGAAGAAAATACGAATAGAAGTAAATGGAAACGACTAAATAAAAGTAACCAAAGAAATAGCACAATCACGTGCTATGATTCAGTTGAGGATTTAAGGCAATATATTCACGTTGATTCAGGAAAATAATCAAAGCAAATAAATGGTAGCACGTTTCAAATTTGAACGGAAGGAAAGAGAAAAGTCACAATTCCGGAAAAATATCAAAGTAACAGCTACACATTGATTCAAGAGCTATTAAAGCAAATAAATTTATAATAGAAATTTATATATTAGAAAAGTAACGATTCTAGTAGCAACGGTCATCTTAGATTAAGTTGAAAAATTTATAATAATTTATTACCGTGGCTATGGTTCAAATTTTTTTGAAAGCAAGGAAACCAAAATGTCACAATTAAAGGTAAGCTTTAAATTTTTTATAAATACAAAACGTATCTAGTTTATACGTTTATATCTTTTCAGCTGTAGTGTATATATATAATGAATGGTCATAATGAAAGAAGTGGAAACAGAGAGCGTAGGAAAGGAAAGGTTAGAAAAATAAAATTTTCACCCTTAAACTCCAGAGATAAATAAGGTAACGTACCTCTTTAATGAAATGTACAGCAACGGTCACAAGCTAAAATTTAGCTGAAAGTTTAAAGAAATGAGGGGAAGTTGGGTTTTTTTTTTAAATTAATCACTTCCCAGAATTAATATGTCAATGAAAAAAGGAAATGAGATGAATCAGGGAAACGTATTATAACTTATATATAACTATTAAATGGATAGATGGAAGAAAATGTGAGCAGGTGAGTAAAAGTGGAAACTGATTTATAAGCGAAATGGAATGTGAGCTATTGCCTGGGAAGAAAATGGAACAGTTTAAAAATTAAAGGCAATGGACTGCTGAAATTAAATGAGTATAAAACGTGCAAATGTTATGTACTGAAACGGCTATAAATTTCAATTATTATTGTAAAATTTCTCAAAAATCAAATTAAATACGCTAAATAAAACCATTAAAAATTTACAAAATTTTAAAGGTCGTTACATATTACTTCTTGGATCGTCATGGAGAACCTGTTGAACCTGCACCTAACCCTGTAGTGTTAGAGGAGGATAATATTATGACGAATCCGATAGAAAATATGGTGGAAGTGGCATCAGATCAATGTTTCCTACCATTCAAGCTAACGATGAAGATGTAAATATCGAAGAAGAACTGAATGTGGAAGCTAAAAGAATATATGATTAATTCGATTCTGCTAAGATGCAATTGTGGGACGGTTGTAAAAGCAGAACCGAATTATCAGTTACCACGGAATACATTACTATGAAATCAAAATTCAACCTTACAGAAGTTGCATTTATGGCAGTTGTACAAGCTGCAAAACGACACATGCCACCCAATAATCTGATGTACGATAGTCATTATAAAGTGAAAAAACTGATGTCTGCTTTCGGTCTGTCGTACGAAAAGATAGATACATGTGTAAAAGGTTGCATGTTGTATTGCAAAGATGACAGTGACCATAGAAAATGCAGAATATGTAACGAGAAAAGATACAAACTGAGAAAAAAGAAAGAAAAAGAAGTTCCATGCAAGAGAATGCATTATTTACCCATCACTCCCAGACTTCAAAGGTTATATGCATCTTCTGCTATGACATGTCATATGCGGTGGTACCGTGTTAGAACACTGGAAGAAGGAACTTTGCTACATCCATCTAACGGAGAAGCATGAAAACATTCCGATAAGACTTATCGTGCATTTGTTGCAAAAAGCCGTAATGTTAGACTCGGTTTATGTACAGATGGATTTTCACCATTCTCTCAGTTTGGTAGTAAACATTCATCCTGGCCGATTATTGTTACTCCGTATAATTTACCTCCATGGATGTGTATGAAAACACCATATATGTTTCTCACTATTGTCGTCCCTGACCCTTATGATCCAACATAAGCAATCAATGTTTATTTACAACCATTGATCGAAGAGTTGAAAACACTACAGAATGAAGGAGTTGAAACATATGACATTTACAGAGAAATTTTTTTCATATGTTCGCTTCTTTATTACAGACTATTAGTGATTTTCTAGCATATGGGATGCTTTCTGGTTGGAGTATGGCCGATCGTCTAGCCTGCTCTTATTGTATGGAAGAAACACGAGCATTTTCTTTACGGTATGGGAAAAAAGTTTCTTGGTTTGATTGTCATCGCTGTTTTCTCCATCCCAATCATATTTTTAGAAGAGATAGAAAATTTTATATAGCTAACAGAGAAGATAATATGCATTCACCAAATATTTGGTCAAGCGAAGAATTATATGAAATGTAAAGGACTATCCAAAGAAACATGAAACTAGAGTACAAATTGAAATTACAAAAAAATCAGACATTCATAATTGGTGTAAACAAAGTATATTTTGGGAGTTACCATACTGGAAAGATATCTTACTCTGACATAATATTGACGTGATGCACAATGAAATAAACATGTTTGATAATGTGTTTAATACAATTTTGAATATTAAGGGGAAAACTAAGGACGATTTGAATTCAAGACTTGATATGGCAGACTATTGTAAACTCCCCGAACTTCATATGACACCCAATGACAAAAAAAAACCTAAAGCATGCTATGAGCTAGATAGCAAGCAAGTAAAACTCATCTAAAGTGGGTAGAAGAACTAAGATTTTCCGATGGGATTTCTTCTGGTCTTCGTAGATGTGTTGACTTTAAAAATAATAAATTAAGATGAAAAGTCACGATTGTCATATCATGATGGAATATTTACTACCCATGGCTTTCAAAGAACCGTTGCCCATAAAAGTATAGAGTGTTATATCATAATTAAGTATGTTTTATAAATAGCTTTGTTCGATGACATTAAAAGTAGATCGTATATGTAAACTAGAAGTAGAAATCTCGATATTACTCTGCAAACTGGAGAAAATATTTCCGCTAGGTTTCTTTAATGTAATGGAGCATTTAACTGTTCAATTTCCATCCGAAGCACTTCTTTGAGGTCCTGTGCAATATGGATGGATGTATCCATTTGAGAGGTAATATTGAATATTTGCAATATTTATGTCAGTTTAAAATTCAGATTTCTATACCTAAATCTTAATTAAATTAATTTTGTAATAGATACTTGAATCATATGAAGAAAAAAGTTAGACAAAAAGCATGAGTTGAAGGTTCGATTTACAAATCATATCTTGAAGAAGAAGCTTCATTCTTTTTCTCTCGCTACTTCAGTGACGATGTGAAAGCGTTCCTCATAATGACGAAGCCGCTGAACAAGATTCTTCTTAAACAATGTTATCTATTTTTGGACAACATGGCCGATCTGCTGGAAATGTGTGGAAATATGCTTGGACGATAGAGATCACCATGTAGCACACACATATGTTCTTCTAAATTGTTCTGAAGTTGTACCATTTGTTAGGTAATAATAAATTCATATATAATTCACTTACACGTACATATTAATTATAAGCCATATTACATATTTGCAGTATCTACGAATCGCAGCATCCATTGGTGATCTTAGTAAAGAATTTTATAAATGGTTTTCGAACTACGTTTATGATCCAAGAAACTGTATCATTGATAAAGGATTATGACATCTTGCTATCAAACCAAAAGGAAATGTGAAGGCTTATCCAATATTCTTCGTCAATGGGTTTAAGTTCAACACGAAAGATTATGGGGCAGAAAAATAACATATGACAACGGTGTATTTGTCAAAGGTAGTGATGATCTAGATTAGCATATAAAAGAATTTTACGACGTCTCAATATAGGTTCTAGAGTTGACATATTATATAGAACCTGCAAAAAAAGTTTTTCTATTCAAATGCAATTGGTTCAGCAATGTTCCTGGTTCTGGAATCAATATGCACGAAGATTATAAGCTTATTAAAATAAAGCATACCTCACATTACTATAAGTATGATCCATTCGTATTAGCCAAGCAAGCATTACAAGTTTATTTTGCTCTGTATCCATCTTTAAAAAGAGATAAAGTAGATTGGTCGGCTGTTTTTAAAGAAAAGCCAAGATTTATGTTTGACGGAAATAATATTCCAGATGAAGCAGCGTATCAAGCGGGTCATGAACCAAATACAAAAATAATAGTAACCGATGACATTGATTTAGGGCCGTTGAATGATGAATCGAATGTTTTATTAGATGCATTTGAAAGTACCGAAGAAAATGAGATAGAGTACGAGACTGAGTCCGAATCAGAAAACGACGAAGACTAAAAATTCTGAACACTTGCATCGCTCGTTGTATAATGTATTATATGAGCTATCTATTAATAATGATGAATAATGATGACTACGTTCTGAGCTATGTATTATTCTGTTTTGAAATTTCTATATACGTATTCATGAGATCTTGTCCCATTTATTATGATTTAGTGAAGTTTTATGTGATGATTAATGAAATATGCTTTGTGCTAATAAATTTATGTCTTTTCATTCTATGATATTATTTATCTGTGGTAGATATGTCCGGCAGGAGACATAGCCGGAGATCCGAGCCTTCTCTCTCTTCTGGTGCAGGTGCTAGTGGTACGACACTAGATTTACGCCCACTAGCGGAGGTAGTTCCAAAAAGCGCAGGGTAAGCATCAAACTTATTTCAAGTATATTTTTTAAAATTTATTAAATATCTACATTAAAATTTATATAGGGGCTTTGAGGTGGAGCCTTCGGATTTCATTTTACAAGCATCGAAGAAGGCGTTTATGAGTCGGATGTCAGGCTGTTGGGCTCATTGGGACGACATCCCACCTCATATAAAGAACGCTGTATTGGCTGATGTACTGGTAAGTATAAGTTTATATTTCAGTTGAAAATTAATATTATGTACATAATTCAAACTAATTTCAATATGCAGGCCACCGTAAGTGTAGACCCACAGGATATGGATGATTTTACCAATCACTGGAACAAGTGGATGAGAAAAAATTATAGGGACGACTTTTAGCGACGAATAGCGTCGGCCGACGACGGCCGATGATGCCTTTTTGCCATCGCTAAAGGCACCGTGTTTTGTAGTGTACTGGCCAATCAGACAGGGTTGAAGGAGGAATGGGTGTCAAACAATACCGATCCAAAGGACAAGTGCCCAGTGCAGATTGTTCAAAATAGAGTAAAGAAGCCAGGTTCTGGGGGCATATCTTGTCAAAACTAATGGTTAGGATGAGAATCTTGATGTTTCCCTTTCCTATATCCCACCAACAAAAATAAACCGCAAAAAAATGATTGTTCTTAAAGAGGACGTGAATATCAGAACTTGCAAGAAATGAGAAGATGTTGTTCTAGCATATGTTTTTGGTACCAAACCCTACTACATTCACTTGAAAGCCTACATCAACAGGGTTTGGAATATTAGCAATGATTTTGAAATGTATACTATAGCCTCTGTTGTAAAAATCCATTTAGGCTCTCGCTTAGGCCCCGCCTAAATGTTAGGCTAGCCTTACCACCTACATTTTTGCCTAGTCCTCATAGTTGAGAATTACTGCATTATCTAAGAATATAAACATGTTTATAAGGACCATCTATGCACCAATTTAGATAATGTCTCTTATAAGCATAAAAATATTTATTTCAAGTGATTTTGTCTCTATTGTTGCTTCCAAACCCATCCAAATCCATGATATCCTATTGTGGATCAGTTAATACTAAACAAAATACTAGAATTTTATCCTAAATGAATGAGTTTATAAAAAAATGCTAGCTCCGATTAATCTTTGATTAATCCCCACATATGCGATTAATCCTTAATCCATGCTTATCGTCTAGCATCCGCCTAGCGATTTTTACAATCTTGACTGTAGCAATGGATTTTTCTTGGCTAATTTCCCAAAAAAGAAGACCGCGGAGAGTTCTAAAGAATGGTTTATATTTCTTTGGTAGAAGACTTGCAATGATGAAAAAAATGGTTGAGGAAATGTTGTTAGATGAATCTTCTAACATCCATATCAGTTTGGATAATCTTACTTGAATTTAGTCTAAAGATTTAGAAAAGGAAGCATTTAGCGCAATTGCTAGTGTAATAGAAAGACCCATTAAATTATATGAAGCTACTACAAAAGAGGCCATACTCAACTATGCAAGAATGCTAGTTGAAATTAAAGCAAATGAAGAGCTACCCGAGGAAGTCAACATAACATTTTATAATGGGGAAATTTTAGTGCAAACAATAATACATGAATACTCTCTAAATGAGTAAAATTATTTATATTTGGCCACACCGAAGATCAATGCAATTCTCAATGGGTTTGGAAGGAAAAGGAAAGTTATAACAAGTCTAACAACCATAGTTTTGGATACCGGACCGCAAGTTGAACTGTAATCGTCAACGACCCAAGTTTTCAAAGGTCGAACCGTTAGAACCACACACTTTCTTTTTTAATAAATAAATCATTTCGACAAAATGGTATATAATACGCTAAATTTATGGCACAAAATCATATAATATATGCAGTATCAAATCATATTATTAAGGATATGAAGCAGTATCGAATTGCCTCATTTAGATCTCAAATATGTAGTGGTAGTAGTGTATTGTTACTAAGAAGGATCATAAAAGAGCAGTAACCATAACATGAATATTATTCATGATAATAGAACAAAAGAGAAGTATTCAGTACCATAAAAGAGCAATAATCATAATATTAACTATATCAGTTACAACTACAACCAAAGAACCCAAAGTACGATCATAATCAGTACACTAACATAAAAGCAATGCTTAATGTTTGCATTCCAACTAGAAAATAAAAATAGTATGCGAATATCAAATGTTCATTTAAAATCTAGGGTTTGGAATAAAAGAATCAGGTAAGAAAATTACGAAGATATGATAGTGAAAGGATAGTGAAAAGTCGATCTGTATTATTTAATTTTGGGGAACCGTGGTTTTTTAGGGTATGATTCAACAAGTTTTTTCAAGGTTATATAGTTAAACCATGGGTCCACGCACGTGCATGGTTATTTCATTTTAGGAACAATAATGTTTTAGGATTCAAGGTTAACCGCAGTTGGACCGAGATTGGATTGGGTATTTAAAACACAACTAAAAACAACCCTATTAAATGATGCTTCATGGAAATTGAAAATCCGTCTACAAAGTTTCTGAGTATACACAAACCAACATTAAGTTCTTGCAGTAATGATGTTGCCGACATAATTTACCATCCTAAAGAGATAAAAAAGCAATTCAAAATAGGGAGTAATAAAGGTTTCTACTCATCGAACACCTTCAAAATACCCTAATGAAGGTGCATGTTTAATTACAATTAATAATAATATATGCAAAGAAGCTGCACATAATAAACAGAATTCCTATTTCAAGCAAACAACATCTGAGCTAGTACTCAAAGAGAGAAGGTCCAAAAGCTTAATATTGTTAGAATTTGAGTATATGGTTATCGGGTTCGACTTGTTGAAAATTACCTCAAAAATAGTAGATAATGCCCCATATCCTATTACAAATGATTCGGTCGGGCAGACAGTGGACCTGAATGGTAGGGTTAAAGCTTCAAAGTCTGTAGATAGCATCCTTTATCCCATTGCAACTGGTTCTAGCATGCAGTAGTAGACTTGAGAGATTCGGCCTATGTCAAAAGCATAGAAAAAGAGTTGATTTTAGATAACAATGCAGTAGATGGTAACAGGAACATAAGGGAGGCCGAAATTGTTCCAATTCTCGTAAGCGCGGTCAATTTTAATAACAAAAAAAAGAACCAGTATGATTTCTAATTGTATTTGATAAGGAGATTGTTTCATTTCTTTTAGAAAACATGAATGATGATATTCTCAATAATAAAAACTTGGTAGAAAGCAACCTATTGGGATTAAAAGAGAAAAATCAATTCAAAGAGAAATTCATTACTGAAAATCCTTGAAGGAAAGAATTAACCAATGGCCTAAAAACAAAACAAAAATGGATACAAAAATGAAAATTAAGGGGTAAATGACTTATGTGTATCATAGACGACTCTCATAGAAAATCTATTATGAGTAAAATTAAATCACCTAATTAATGTTGATTATCACTTGGAACATGAGGGGGCTAAATTCTCCTGCTTGAAAAGTAGATGTCTTAGAATTAATTTGATTTAAAACAGCTCACGATTATAGCATTGGTTGAGCGCAAATTAAATGACAAAGACTTAACTACTTTTTTATCAACACTAGTGTAAGCCGATGCTACGTACATGGGTTTCACCATAGAGTTTAAGTTGTGCATTTTTTGTCAATTTTAGTTATATGATGCTAAAAAGGCATGTTTATGGATCATAATTTTTTAAGTAGATTTTTCTTGAATACAACCAGCAAATGTTTTTTGATAAATTTTCTTAACAAAACTCAAAGCACATAAACTACAATAAATATTTTTGAGCATAATGGTTTTATACAACACACGATATGATCATAATTTGGAAAGCATTGCATTACTAAGTATTCTTATTAACTAAAATTTTCAAATGAAAGCGATGTAATCAACATAATTTTATTCAATGCTTAATATATAAATTTAAATATATATACACAATTTTGTTTGATGATACTATTTTAAACCTGAAATAAAGAAATTATGTTCAAAGTGAAATTATGTTCAAATTTTGTCCAGAGAAATCACATTCTAACATTTGCATTATTAATTTTTTATAGCAGTACATAATGTAATTAAATTAGAGAAATATTACAACGGATTTGAAATGTTATATTTTCTAATATAGATAGCGTATACGAAACGAGAAATACGCATATATATAAATTCTGCCGTCAAATTTTCAGAATAGCCAAATAAATTTCTCTTTTACTTCAAATATTCATGCAAACAAAGTAAGTGAAATAATATGATAATAATCATAATAAATGTTAATTACTTCCGCTATTAAAAAAATACTTATTGATGCATAGTAAAATACTTTACATGACATTCCATTAAAGGTAAAATTTAGATTAAATGGTGTAAAGAAACATAGTCAACATAGAAAAGAAATGAAAATAGATTATCATTCATATTTATAAAATATGCACCCATATATGACAAAAGCTACTTAAATAGAAGTAGGAATGAGTAAGAATTATATGTAGTAAAATGATGACTTATAAAATGCAATAAGTACCCAAACTTAATTTCATTATAAACCAATACCTTGGAATCTATAGGTTACTTAGAACTAAATTACATTATTTTCCATCACTAGAAAAGTTAAAACTTCGATATCAATAATGTCAATTAAGAATCTTCATTATTTTCGTAAAAAATCTTATAGATAATTATATGAATGATAACATCTGACATACGTCTTCTCCTTCAACAAATTATCATCGCTTAATGCTTAACTCTACATTCAAACATATCATTTAAATTCGATTCTTATTTAATAATTAACCACCATGCCTTTTTTTCATGTACTGGTACTTTAGGTAGATGGATTGTATTGAACCAAACAACAATGGCAACAAAATAACTTTTTTATTCATTGTAACTATGATTGCATTAATCAAAAACTTATGTTATGGTTCTTGATTTAGTACAGTAAAACTTTAAACTATAAATGATTACACCATTGATAATTTTCCATTTTATCACATCGTTTATAATTGCTCAAGTATTATCATAATGAAAATGGAATAAAAACCACCGGAATAAATTAATTCAAACGCTAAGGTAGCATTATGGCAGGGAATTACAGCCTAATGCAATGTACATTATGAAAAAAAAGTAAAAGGGAAAAAATTAATTTCATAGCAGTGTTCATTATGAAAAACAGTCGGTGTAGCAAGACAAAAAAGCATAATTCGAAGTAATTTGAATATAATGTCAGGGAAAACCCATGGCCTTTGTGGTAAAAGACTGGATAAAAGCTTTAATAGTAGTTGAAAATTCAAATTTTAAGTATCTTATTATGGTACGTGCAAGGAGAGAAGCATATCAGTATATCTAACGCTCTAGAATTGTTTGATAACATTTCCATTCACATTAAATGTTGTATCTCTATTACTATGGTGCTTTCCTTCACCATCTAAGACTACAAATTTTCAAAGCTGAATATTATACAGAAACCATATATATGTAGATAATGTTCTGTGGCTTATCATAGATCATATATCATTAAACTTTTATATATTCTCAAATGATATATATATATAGAATTTTTGTATTCTAAAAAATTTAGTAGTGATTATATATCAATAATACAAAAAAATTTGGTTGCGATAATATAATAGTAGCATACCATTTTAGCATTCCAAAACATGATATTAGTTAATAATGGTTAAATGAAACTCAAATGCAAATTAGAGACAAAAACATATAGCATTGATCCACACTATATATTTATTGATAGTTATATAATGCGTATGCACAATAATATTCGACCAACTTTTCAAAAACTTGTTAAGGAAAAAAGTATACCAAATAATGTCCAATCAATTTCAACATCATATAAATTAAAACAAACATAATCTGATAATCCAAAAAATGGATAATACAGAAGGAAACAGAAAAGAAATTTCAGATTGCCTCAGAAGTTCACCGCGATCAAATCTTATTTGATGGTAACATTGATAATTAGTGAGATTGCATTATATGTAAAAAAGCATGACATAGTTGTTTCCAGTGTCTTAGAAGAAAACATGATGAGTCATAAGAGAATGGATTGAAATTTCATCACAGGGCAGTGAAACCAGACTCCGCCTGTAACGACCCAGAATTTTGAACAATTTAATTTGAAAATATTTAATTAATTTTAAATATTTGAATGATGGTTTGACTTGAATTTCAAATTATCAGAATGAATTTGGCGATTAAATTATAGAATTTAATCTATTGAAAATTGAATAAAAATTTGAATCTTCAATTTTAAGCCGATTAAAAATATTTCAAAGGCTAGTAAAATTCATATTGATAATACTGAAGGTAATAGAAGCTTCAGAATTGAATTTGAAACTGCTTTGTTCAGTTTTGAAATTTTAATCGTTTGAATCGATATTTAAAAATAGCCTTCCGAGGCACAGTCTCGGAATTCGACGAAACCAGATCCATTGGGTCCCTAATATTGAATTATTACCGGATTTCAAGTTTCGTATTTTTCGGAGTTGTTATGCAAGCGTACGACATATAAACGCGTTGAAAATTGTATTGAAACAAATTTAATTTAAATTTAAATTTAAAATTTTATTACAGACAGCATCCCTAGATTCTTGCCTAAAATCACGTTATCTCCTATAATCGTGCCGAGAATCGTGAAATGATCATGCCTCCTTCACGTTTAAATGTCCCTCTCCCTTATCGTTCAAAAATCAAAACCATATTCAATTCAGATCCCGTTCAAAACTCACGAAAATAAAACAAATTAATGGCCGCTTCAATTTCGTTTGTATCTCACCCTCCCTTTTCAAAACCTATTAACGAAAACAAATCATGGCCGAAGCTTGCTTCATATCCCAAAATCAAATTCCGTCCTCAGTTAAAAAAAAATAAAAAAAATAAAACAACGGCCGAAGCCCTAAATCAAAGTCGCGATCAACATTTGAGGTCGCGCGATGTGAAAGGGGATTCTCGAGCGTTGCGATGGAGTCGAGGCGGCGTTGGATGCATTGGGCGATGGTGCGGTTCGAGCTCGAGGCGGCGAGGGGCGATGGTGGCTGTGGGATTTGGGGGCACGAGCAGGTGCCGATCTTATATCGAGCATGGAGGCGCGTGAAACGTTGGACTCGGCATCGCGCGCGAGGGGAGGATGAGGTGGCGGCGACGCTCACGAGCGCGCGCGCGATGATGGGGCAGAGTCGAAGCTTGCGTGTGCGATTCAGGGCAACTGGCGGCGCGCGAGTCAGTGGAGACCGCGTTCGACTTGCGGTAGGGAGGTGGTCACCTGAGTTGAGTTTTGCAGTGAAGGTATTATTTTTATTTATTTTATTTTATAAAATTGTATGAGTAAAGACGTATAAAAAAATATATACAGTAAGTTAAAACGATTTAAATTCTTGAATTATCCAGAAATATGTAGATATATATATATATATATATATATATATATATATAAATAAATAATTTTATACAGTAAAGGAAAATTTGTTTACAATTCAAATTATTAAGTTCAAAATAAAACCCTTGGTTAATTTAAATTAATTTTAAAAGAAAAATTTGTTAGGTAAAATAATTTAATAAAGGAAAACTTAGTTTTAAAATAAATTGAAATTAAATAAAATTATCAAAGGAGAAGTAAATTTAAATAAGTCGGTGAGGATTTACAAATTGGTTTAAATTAACTTATTTAATTTTTAGTGGTTAAAAATAATTTATTTAAAGAGAATTTAGTTTAAAATTTTAAATTTTTAGTTAATCAAATTTATTAAATAAGAAATTGGTTTAAATAAAACTATCAGTTAATTTAACTATTAAAATGAAATCACCGATGAATCGAAATTATTAAACGAAAATTTATTATTCGATCTGTTCGAATATTAATAAATTGTGTGAATATTTATACAAGGTATAAATCAAGAAAATCGAGTCAAGATGGAAAATGGATTGCTAATAGAAGCAAAGGTGAGAACTTCTCACTCAAAAATATAAAGTTGGATTTGCAGTTATTATTGATTTCTATTTGGTTGTGATATTAGATATACTAGGATATATCTATATATATAGCAATATATATATATATTGGCATATGTATATATTGCAGTTGATTGATTTCCCGCATTGTATAGCGGATGAGACCCTATTGCGCCGCCTATTAAGCGGATAATATTTTATAAAATCCCATATACCGCGATATTCCACCTCGAAGTGGAATTGGTATTGTGCTAATGTCTGTGGATGCAGGGAAACAGGTTGGAGGGATCCAACTGGATTCCTCACAAATATTTATTGATTTTAGATATTGTGATATTTGATTGTTTATCATATTGATATATGATATTTGAAAGTCGTGATTGACTATTTAATGTGTTGCATCATCGAATCCAATTTTGAAGTTTAAAAATAACAATTTTTATTTTTAAGGGATTTCTAAAGTGATTTTTGAAAGTATATGTTTATAAAATATTTTTGGAATTAATTCATCTTAAATAAATAAACGTTATAATTTTAATATTATAAAAATTATGATTTTTGAGAAATACAGTTAAAAATTGATTTTTGAAAATATGGGATTATTGATTTTATAAAATAGTTTAAATTGGGATTTCTGAATTTATTATAAAAAGTTTAAAAAAAATAGGATTCATGAAATTTGATTATTTTATAAATCAAAAATGATGAATTATAAAGGAGTTTAAAGATGTTCTAAAAGAATAATATAAATTGATCCATATAAAAGATTAATAAATTGATATTTATAAATTTAGAATATCTTGAATTATAAAACGAGCTTTTATAAGTGTTAGAATGAATTGAGAATGAATTTCATAAATAGAAATGAAATTTATAGAATTATAACGGAGAAGTTATAAATGGAATTTTATAAACAGTAGGTTTATAAAATTTGTGAAGTTATTTAAAGGAATAGATTTGGATAAATAAATGAATCTTATAAGTTATAAGATTTACAATTATGAAGTTTAAAGGAACGATTTTGTAAACAAATAAATTATAAGCATTTAACTTATAATATGGACTTCCGGTATATAATTGAGTTGTAAATCGAATAAGTTAATAAAGGAAATTTATAAGAGGAAGTGTTATAAAATGAATAGAAATGGAATTTATAAACAATATTTTATAAATCCGCAACGACTTATTTTGATAAGTAAATTGTTGTAATTTATTAATGGAGTTATATTCATGTTTTAGACAGTAAATAATCCTGTAAAACAAAATGAATAGAAATGATAAAATTGGTTAACAAGTATATTCACGTTTTTGAATAGTGAATAATATGTTAAAGAAATGTTTTGGATGTGATGTTTTAAATAGAATTAAAACGATCTAAAGATGTTTTAAAATGTATTAACTATCGAAACCATAGATTTCAACATTCATTGTTGAAATAGACGTTTTCGAGAAATAGAAGGAAATAGTAGATTATAACACTGTTGTTATAATAGATGATTTCCGAAAGAAAATGTTTTGTATTGGGATTTATGTATCTATTTTAATTTCGAATCCCTATACTAGTGATTTTGGGTTGTCGTAACAATGTTTTACGCAACATTCGTTTTGGCCCAAATAAATATGTTTAAGATAATGATTTCCTTAAAGAATGATATATATACTTAATTTCGATTAGAGTATATTAATTATTTTCTAAGTGTAGAAAATAAAAAGACTTGTGAGTTACTTATAAGTAAATAAGTATGGAAATGTTTTTCCAATATTAGGTGAATATTTTGAATTTATCTTTTTGAAGGTAAATTGAAAATAAATATTAGAAATCGAATGGAAATCGTATATTCATAAATATTTTGGAATGTAAATTCAATACGGAATTTATAAATGGAATTGGGAAAATGGGTTTAAAAATAAATATCGATTTTTTTTTAAAGAATGGAAAATATATATCTTGTAAAGATATTTTTGGAAAATAAATAATTTGAAAAATTATTTGGAATCTGGTGATGTTGGCATATCCATTGATAGTTCAATAACCGACTATCAATATTTACCTTTGAATAGGTATTTGTTGTGATTTGTTTGAATTTGAATGCCACACTTATTTTTTTAAAAATAAGTGCTCAATATTCGGGTTAACCGGGAAAGGACCTTGGGGTCGTATAACCCATTCCGAATATGTGATACGTCGTTATGAATTGCATTTGAAGACCGGTGTTGAAGACCGGATATTTTCGAAAACGAAAGGGTTTCTTGTTGATTGTCTGTGAACTGGCTGATCCCCGGTATAGAGATCTCCATATGTGATGGGAAATTCGGTCGTGATTAGTGAATATCCGGATTGCAAGGACTTCTTTGTAAGTGCCTTCGGTTCTGTTCGATCCCGGAACAGACTTGTATGGATTGTGTGTCTGACATTACAAATTGAGATATAAAGCCGATTTCTTTCAAATATATTTCTGTTGGGGGCGGAGAATTTATTCTCTTAGCTTAACACCCTTCTCTGAGACGTACGAGCTCAGAGGTTATATAGTTGAAGGTTATCAGCAATATATTCCCAATTTGGTAATGTGACATGCTGAGTGTTGCTGTGAAATGATCATTGTGTTGATTATTTGTGATAGGATCATTTGTTCGATCGTTTATCTTTGTGATCATTTCTATGATCATTTGTTGACCCAAAGCATGGCTTTGTACCAAAGCGTGGCTTTGTGGACGTGACTTCGTCGAGCCTCACACCCCGGAATGGTCAAAACAGGAAAGATGCAGCAAGGTTATGAGGGGTAGCTCCCTTTAGGGTGTGTGCATTTCCTTCTGGAAAAGGGTGGTATCATGGTATGGAGCCCAGATGCTTACTCATGTTGAAACACTTATTATTATGGTGTGATGTTGATTAGAGAGCTCTCGGTTAAAGTTCCCAAAGGACCGGGGGATGGCATGCTCGTGTCAGTTGTTACCCAGTTAGGGGTAACCCGGCCTTGTGTTGGCAGAGATCCGGTTTGGTTCTCGGGGACGTCCTTCCAGAGGCGTTCTCATGTGGCAATGGGAAGTTCCTTGGCCTGACCATTCGTTGGAAATCCAAAGAAACAATACGAGACTTATACGGTTTTAGTTGTAGAACCTGCTTCCTCAGGAGGTAGCTATAGTAGGCATAATATAATGGTACCTATGCTGGCTAAGATTTATATTCTACTTTCGAAATGTCTTCTACACTATGCACTAGCAATAATATCAAATGTTTCTTTTTAATACGTATCAAGCATCTTTGACTAACATAAGAAGAAATCTCCTCCAAGTCTGCGTTTGCATTGTGTGTGTGGCGGGAGGTCTTATGGTAGTCTCATTTTTAGAAGCATTGCGAATTGAATTTAAAAATATTCCTCTATTTGATTTTAAAGAAAAATAAACTGTTTTGAGTTCTCACACCAGTCACATGACTGACTCGGAGTTTATTGTTTTCCTTCCTAAACTCTGGGTGCCCTCCAATTTCCATACGGGCAGTCAAGAGTTAGGGTTTATCAGGATATCTGGAATTCAGGAGTTGCTGGAGGCAAGATGGATGACATTGGCGTATTACTAGTATATAGACTTTCTTTTTCCGCTGTTTGTTGTTGTACACTCTGATGATGAAATGTAATGTGATGTAATAACTGATATAGTTCTTTGTTTAAAGATTATTCATTTATCTATTATATGTTGTTCCGCTGCGAATTGTGAGATTCTGTTATTGTCCTGTTCTATTCTGTTTTTCTTTCTCTCTTCTTCTTCCTCTTTCTTTTTCTTAAACCCTCAGTGTTCGGTTTTCTGGCATCCGACTGATCGGCATTCGATACAGTGGACGTATTGATGTCGATATTCGGGAGTCGAAGAATCAGGTCTTGACACCGCCCAAGGGCAAGGCCCTTAAGGCGTTTGAATTAGGCAACCCTCTTGATCGTGTAATAGGAGGAAGAAGAAGAACATTAGTTGTTTGTTTAAGCTTTAACTAAATTATAGCTATACATATATTAATGAAATGTTATGGCTAGGTGGTTATATGATTGTAATTGTAGTTTGACGATTTGATGATACTGGTTCAACTCCCACAAGGTATCCAAATTGTTACTAATTTTGCTCACCTTTGCAATTATATTATTAGGATTTCAATTATCCTAGGGCGACCTAACTCATTGGACCGGCCCTGAGTGGAACACTAACTAAATGAAAAAATCGCAAAAAGCTAAACTATGGTGAATGGTCCAAATAAAGATAAAATGCATAAAAGTGCTTATCAAAATTTTCCCTTTTTGTTTAAAGACTAATTGAATGTTTGTATTTAATTTTTGCATGCAATAAACATAAAAATTTCTTGCAATATATAAAATATTTCAGACTAAATTAGTCGTGAATACAGTTTAATTATGCACCTTTCACTACTAGAAAAAAGCGAAATAGCGACGGGTGGGGGCGACGGCTTCCGACGGTTAATTTCCGACGGCTTCCGACGGGCCGTCGGCGGCCGTCGGAAGCCGTCGGAAATTCGCGAATACCTGCAGTCGGCCGAGCCTTTCTTCCTCATTTTCCAGCTTTCCCCAATCTCACCAAAAACCCCCAAATCCACATTTTCCACCTCCATTCGCCAATTTTGTGATTTTTTCTCCTTCCACGCTGCTGATTCAACACCTCTTGCTCTCAATCTCAGGTATAATCTCTTATTTTTCTGAAAATTTCAGTTTTTACCCTAATTTTAGATTTGCATAAATTGATAAATTAGGGCGAATTAGCGATTGCAATTGTTTGCATTAGCGTAATAATGGTTTATAGCATCACATGACATACATATTTCATCTTTTATCATGAAATTGTGAAAAACACGTATACTTTGTGGTTGTTCATGTATATGTAAATTGTTGTGTATGCCCTGATTCGACGATTGTATACGTTATTTGGCATACGATAAAATGATTGAATGAACTAGGAGTATTATATTGTGCACGTATTTACTTATGAAACAAAAAATGCATTACTCTAAATTATAATTGTGTGTATTAAAAAAAGACAAAAATGTTAAACCAGCCTTTTTGATGCGTAATACGTCGAATAACTGTGTTAAATTTATATATATTTTTGTAAATGTGAACAGCGAGCAAAACTGTATTTTTGAGTAAAATGCGCGCATGTTAACCGACAAATGTCCCTTAGAGAGTTTTTGGCCCCGTCTGACGAGTGTTGTACATGATCGTTGTATAAATAGTCGTTTTTTTTGAAAAACGACCATTTATATTCATCTGGTACAATGTTTGTCGGATTTGTCCCTGTATTGGACAAGTTATGAACACAGTAAGAATTTACATTTTGTATACTACTTCGTCTCAAACGGTTCATAAAATTTCGTCCTAACTTTTCTTTTTTGTTTCCTGCGTACACGCATTTGTGTACAATGCAGGGAACAAAAGGGAAATGCTGCCGAAATTTTATTGAATCGTTTGAGACGAAGTAATATACGAAATGTAAATGCTTATTGTGTTTGTAATGGGAAGTAGGATGTCTGACCAATGAAAAAAAAATTATGTATATTTTTAATCGTTACGTACATTAAAAAATAAAATGTGCCCTATTGAAAATATTTTTAAATTTGTGAAGTTGTTCTTTAAAATCAAAATATTATACGACCATGAAAATAATCTTTTTTGAATTTGTATTCTTCAAAATAAATACTAATTTTTGAACTTCTCATTTTGTCAAATAGGAAAAATGATTGATTATTTTGTTGATCGGAGGAGATGGATGTACCAAAGGAAAGGACTGAGGGGCTCAATAAAAGAAGATTTTTATAATGGTATAAACGTATTTGTTGAATTCGCTTTAAGTAATAACGGAAACGATCCAGAAATTCGTTGTCTGTGTAGTAGGTGTAGACATTTGAAGTATTTGTTACCAGATATTGTAAAAGTTCATTTGTGCCAACACGGTTTCGTACCCGAATATTATGTTTGGGATCGGCATATAGAAGTTGTAGCAAATACTTCTATAGAGTCTGAAAGTGTCGTTAACGAAATAGTTTCAACGACCCGTATAGAAAATATGGTCGAAGATGCAGCACGATCAATGTTTCCTATGGTTCAAGTTGACGACGATGATGGAAATGTTGAAGAACCAAATATTGAAACTAAATTTTTTTACGATTTACTAGATGCAGCTAAGAAACCTATTTGGGATGGTTGTAAAAGCGGCACTCAGCTGTCAGTAATCGCAGAATACATTGCGATGAAGTCAAAATACAACATCACTGAAGCTGGGTTTACGGCTGTTGTACAAGCTGCAAAAAGACATATGCCGCCCGATAATCTAATGTGTGAAAATCACTACGAAGTTAAAAAACTTATGTCGGCTTTTGGTTTATCGTATCAGAAAATAGATACATGTTTAAAAGGATGCATGTTGTTTTCGAAAGAAGACGCAAACCTTAGAAATTGTAAAGTTTGTAACCAGGAGAGATACAAACCAAGAAAAAAGAAGGGGAAGGAAGTTCCGTACAAGCGTATGCACTACTTACCCATAACTCCAAGACTTCAAAGATTATATGCATCTTCTGTAACTGCGTCTAATATGAGATGGCATAGCGTGAGAACAGAGGAAGAGGGTACGTTGACACATCCGGCCGATGGAGAAGCATGGAAGCATTTCGATAAAACGTATCCAAATTTTGCAGCGGAGAGTCGAAATGTTAGATTAGGATTATGTACGGACGGTTTTTCTCCATTTTCTCAATTTGGTCCTAAATATTCATCATGCCCCATTATCGTCACACCGTATAATTTACCTCCATGGATGTGCATGAAAACGCAATATATGTTTCTTACTGTTGTCGTTCCTGGCCCCGACGATCCGACACAAGGAATCAATGTATATTTACAACCGTTGATTGAGGAGTTAAAAATACCGTGGAACGAAGGAGTAGAAACATACGATGTGTTCAAGAAGAAAATTTTTCGTATGTTTGCTTCTTTGTTGTGGAGTATAAGTGATTTTCCTGCCTATGCAATGCTTTCGGGATGGAGTACTGCCGGTCGTCTAGCATGTCCATATTGCATGGATGAAACACGAGCGTTTTCTTTACCTCATGGTAAGAAAATTTCATGGTTTGACTGTCATCGATATTTTCTCCATGTAAATCATCCCTTCAGAGGAGACAAGAAAAACTTTTTAGCTAATAGAGTAGAAACCAGACAACCACCGACGATATGGTCAAGCGAAGACATATATGAACTTGTTAAGGACTATCCAAAGATATATGAAATTGGCGAGCAAATAGAAATTGAAGGCAAATCAGTTGTTCATAACTGGTGCAAACAAACTATTTTTTGGGAGTTGCCGTATTGGAAACATCTTCTGCTTCGCCATAACATAGATGTGATGCACAATGAGAAAAATGTATTTGATAATGTTTTTAACACAATTTTGAATGTGAAAGGGAAGACGAAGGATGATTTGAAATCAAGACGTGATATAGAAGAATTATGCAAACGTCCTGAGCTTCATATGAAACCAAATGACAATAAAAAACCCAAAGCTTGTTACGAATTAGATAATAATCAAGTTAAAGCCGTGTTAAAATGGGTGGAAGGGTTAAGATTTCCTGATGGGATATCATCAAATCTTCGTAGATGTGTTGACTTTAAAAATGGTAGATTAAGCGGAATGAAAAGTCACGACTGTCACATAATGATGGAAAATTTATTCCCCATAATGTTCAAAGAACTACTGCCGTTAAAAGTTTGGAAAGTAGTAACGGAGCTTCATATGTTTTACAAAGAGCTTTGTTCGACTACTTTAAAAGTGCAACGTTTACGTAAACTTGAAGTGGACATTCCTATATTTCTTTGCAAATTAGAGAAAATATTTCCGCCTGGTTTTTTTAATGTGATGGAACATTTACCTGTTCATCTCCCATCTGAAGCACGACTTCGAGGTCCTGTCCAATACGGATGGATGTATCCATTTGAGAGGTATGTAATACATATGTTATAACGTAATTTAATTGCATTTGAAAGATGAAGTTAATATAAATTAATGTTGCGTAGATATTTGAATCACCTGAAGAAAAAAGTGAGGCAAAAAGCACGGGTTGAAGGTTCGATATGTAAATCTTACATCGAAAAAGAAGCTTCGTTCTTTTTCTCTCACTATTTCAGTGACCATGTGAATATTTCATTTGAAAGTGTTCCTCGTAATGACGAAGGCGACGAACAAGAGTCCACTCAAGCAATGTTATCTATTTTTAGACAACATGGTCGGCCTTATGGAAAATGTGTAGAAATATGGCTAGATGATAGAGATCTTCATGTAGCACATACTTATATTCTTCTAAATTGTGTCGAGGTTGCACCGTTTGTTAGGTAATCTGAAATAATAATTTGTGTTTTATTCTTTTCTTATATGCATGCGCGTGTATAACCTAATGTAACAATTTGTTATATAAACAGTGTTTATGAATGTGAACATCCGAATGGAGATCTCAGTAAAGAATTTTCCGCTTGGTTTTCAAATTACGTTTATGAGCCGAGAAATTGTGTTGCTGATGAAGGGTTGAAACATCTTGCGATGGGACCAAAAAGAGTGGTCAAGGCATATCCAATATATTTCGTCAACGGATATAAATTTAACACCAAAGAATACGGTGTAGAAAAATTAACAAATAATACTGGTGTATTTGTTAAAGGTAGTGACGATCCAAAAAATCATTTAAATGATTTTTATGGCGTTATGACACAAATTTTGCAGCTGACATATTTCTCACGACCCGCGGAGGAGGTGTTTCTATTTAGATGCAATTGGTTTAGCAATGTTTCAGGTTCTGGAATTAATGTGCACAAGGATTATAATCTTATCGAAATAAAGCATACATCGCACTATCACAAGTATGATCCTTTTGTACTAGCCAAACAAGCATTGCAAGTTTATTACGCTCCTTATCCGTCTCTAAAAAGAGATAAAGCAGATTGGTCTGCAGTTTTTAAAACAAAGGCCAGATTCACATTCGATGGGAAGAATATTCCCGACGAACAAGCTTATCAAGCAGATCTTGAGCAAAATAACGAAATAATAATTACAGACGATCATACAGATTTTGGTCCCTTGATCGATGAATCAAATGTTTTGGTAGAAGCGTTTGACAGTGCAAAGGAAAATATCGTCGAAAACGAGACCGAATCTGAATCAGAAGACGATGATGACTGATACAAATCTGAATCTGTTTTTTTGCAATTGATGTAACCGTGTTAAATTCTTGTTGTATTTTGAAATTGATGTAACTATGAAACCAAATCCATTTACTATTGTTTGCATGTTGAATTCTTGGTGTATTATTAAATTGATGTAACTATGAAACCAAATCCGTTTACTATTGCATGTTGAATTCTTGATGTATTACGAATCAGGTATAACACAATTCCATTTCTATTTCCATTTTAGTCATTAATTAAGCTGCAATTTGTACCGTTGATGTCATTTTCATATGAAATATATTTCATTATCATGTTTTTATACTCTTATATAATGATGTGTATATGTCACAGGTTTATCAGTATATCGTATAGAGGTAGGAGCTCTTCCCGATCTTCAGGAGGCGATGGCAGTGGCCCATCGCAAGAGCCACAGCGTGCTGTTGTATCTTCGGTCCCTAGAGAAGAAGGGTAATTAGAATTAAATTTTATTCAGCATCTTATTTTTTCTATGATATACGTATGTACTTATCTATATCGTACTTAAAAACAGGGGGTTCGACCTACTTCCCTCTAAGGTTGTGCTGGATGTCTCTAGAGCAGCATATCGCAGTAGATGAGTGCGTGCTGGCCGAAGTGGAATTCCATCCCTCCTCACATCATAGAGTGCATATGGTAGGATGTTCTAGTATGTATAATTTTTCTGTTTTCCATTTTTAATTCGTTTTTGTCGTTTTTCTATTGTTTATCGTTGAAAGTGTAATCTTTTTTTCATACAGGCTGAGATAGACATCCAGACAAACGATATGATGCTGGCACGAGCATTCTGGATGAGGAAGATGCGCAAGAACTACAGGGACACGATATTTGAGATTAAGAAATCTGGTAAGAAACCAAAGTGGATGGGAGAGAGCGTGTATCAAGCTTGGTTGAGCTACTGAGAGACGGACGAGGCGAAGGCAAGTATACTATTTTTTTTTTGAATTATTAATTTGACGTGATTGAAAAATAATGTATCAAATTTGAATGTACAGGCAGAGTCGGATAGAAACTCTGCAAATAGAAATAAGAATCCCGTCACTCATCGCGGAGGATCGAAGTCGTTTCAGCAGTATCGGCAGGAGTTGGTAAATTTACTGAATAATAAATGTAAATAGTTTATGCTATATGATTCTAAATGTATAATAATTGTATGTAACAATCAAATTCAGGAAGCCGAAGCACAGGGTCCTGTCAGCTATATGGACGTGTTCACCCGTACGCATGCTGTCGAGCATGTTAATCCAGACGGGACTGTTTCGTACACATGGCAGGACGATAAATCCAGCAAAAGCCATGTAAGCATATTTCATTTTATTCACTATTAGTAATTGTTTTAATTGTTAAATTATGATGAAATAAGATATGATATTATTAATTTGTTAATGCAGTAGATGTTTATGGAGCAGCGGCAGAAACTCCTTGCTGATACAGGTCGAGAACAGCTGACGACCGATGAGGAGGACGTTATTTTTGAGTCCGTTATGACTCCAGCTGAGCATGGTCGACGATACGGATTTGGCAATTTAGCGGTAAATAATTTACTTTTTATTAAAATACTTAAAATATGATATTTTTACCTTTTCAAAACAATAAACTTGGATTTTATTTATTTTTCAATTATTGCAGTCCAGTAGTCATAGTAGGGGACGGCGGAGCAGACCACAGAGCGATTTAGCAAGCATAGAAGAATTGCGGACTAGAGTGTCCCAATTGGAGGAGCAGAACCGCCAAAATGCCTTGCAGACCGCACAGTTCTTAGAGTACATACAGCAGTTTGGTGGCCGCTTCCCTTCCTCGGCTGGCTCTGGATCTGGAGGAGATTGACTCATTGCTTATTTGTTCGTCGTTCAGGTATGTTTTGTTTGTGTAGAATGATTTGATAGACGGTGCGGGTAATTATTGATTTGTATAATTATGTATGATGCACTTGGTTTTCTAGTTTTATTAGGACATATGCATGAGAATATTGATAAATTTATGTATTAACAATATGGTGGGACAGTTATTGTTAATGTTGGAATGGATATGTATGTTTTTTATCTTATTTTGATTGTATTTTTATTTATTTGTGCGTTTGTTAAATATGTTGTAGTTTAGGTTTGGATCTTTGATTGGATTATTGTATATTGGGTTGTGAAATATTGATATCAGAGTATTTGGAAGAGAAATGTGGTTGGAAGGCTATGTTTGCAGCGAATATAATTTTTTTTTTGCAGATTTCCGACGGCTCCCGACGGCTTATCGGTCAAAATTTCCGACGGCTTCCGGCGCATTGAGTCGGTCTATAACTCAGTATTTCCGACGGATTCCGACGGATTCCGGCGCACGTCGGAATCCGTCGAAGTTAGTCGGAATAATATACGGCGCCGTCCGTTGGAAGCCGTCGGAAGTATTGCTCCCCGACGTAGTCTTTTCCGACGGCGGCCGACGGCTTCCGATGGCCGCCGACGGTTTCTGGCCGTCGGAAATTCTGTTTCTCCTTGTAGTGTTTTAATGCCAATAACTAAAGATACTTATAGATATTTAACCAAATCGAAAGCAACTTTATACTTTATTAATGAGAAAATGACATATTCATAGTGTTTTACCTCTTATTACAAAAATCAATGCTAATATAATCTTTCAATAAGAATATGAAGTCAAAATAAAGACATGTTTAAATTTAGGAAACGTAAATTTATCACACAATAATTAAAAATTCATATTTTTATATTTGACATCATAATATAATATAAGCATTTTTTTTCTTAAATAAGGTCCGGTATTGTGCAAAACTGCCATTATTGCCTAAGCCTTCAACCATGTCAATATAATGACTACAAATTACATTTTTATGTTAAGAGATTGCAATTGGGCTACTAGCAAGAGCTTTTTTCAACTATAGTAATTACGACCTATTTATTTGAAAAGCAAGACCAAAAGCCTCAAATAGTAAGTGAAGCTAGACATTTACACTTTTCCTCCACTATAACTTCTTCCAAAAATCATTCCATGGTAAAATTGATAAATAGTAATGATCATACAACTAGTCATTATCATCACCCCTTAATTATTATGCTTATTTGGCAACGATAAAATTAATATATGTTACCTCAACTATATAACCATATATACTTTTATCAAGTGTCGACTATAGCTATGGAAGCACATATAACAAATAATCTTTAATATAATTGTCAATAATGGATCAAACTGGAATAAAGCAGCATAAATCTTATGATGCTACATTTGTGAACATTTTTTAAATTGTAGGTTTATGATATATTGAAATGAAATAAAAAGATCTAGCTTATGTCTACACCAACAAAGTTCAAATTTAATCCTAATCAATCATAAATCTAACTTGTTGGTAGAGAATTGGAAGTTGTTAACTTCAAAAAAGAATTAAATATTGAATAACCGTCACATCATTTGCATGGATGATTTTAACAAACTTCTATTTTTTCATTCACTATTCAAAACTTTGCTAATTAATGAAGTCAATATATTCCACCTAAATCGATTCTTAATTATAAAGATTGAATTTCTTATATGGCCATACAATATCCAACGTACTTGCATTAGCTTAGAATCCAGTCCGAAAGAAAAAATAAAAATGGGTAATAGTTAATTTTTTATTTTAATTCTAAGCTTAATTTGTATTTATATTATTGGGGATTTTCACTTAAAGGACTTATTTGTGCATAGTAATAAGTTTTAAGGATGACACTTTTGAAAAATTAGTTTTAAGGACAATTTACAGAAGAAAGATAAATGAAGTTATCATTTTCAGTGACACACAGAAATAAGGATAAATGAGTTTATCATTTTCCTCTATAACTTAAAAAGATAAATGAATTTATTATTTTTCTGTAAATTGTCCATAAAACTAATTATTCATAAGTGTTGTCCTCAAAACTTATTACTCTATAAGAAGAAGCCCTCCAACCTAATTTCCACTATGTTATTTTGGTTGCAACTTTATTGTTATAAAAAAATGAAAATAAAGTTTCTTTAGTTTTAGCTTACACCATCCAAATTTAATTTTGAGTTATCATTAATTCAAGTTAAAATGGAAATGGAACATGAGGAAAACAAAGAAGGTGACATATATGAAACAGATTAACAATTAAACAATCATAATACATTAATTGACGGTTTTAAAAAGTTCCATTTTTCTTTCACCAATTAAAACCTTGGTACTAAATGAAATAACAAATTTAGCCTAAATCATGCCTTAATTGTTGAACTTGAAACTATTAATCAATAACACAGCAAACAATATGTTACATTTCTTAAAATATAGGTGAAAGGTAAATTAAAAGTTGGGCTACAAATGACCCTTTACCTAATCTAATAGGTGCATCATATGTATTTTTTTAGGTTTAAACTTATGCTAGGCAAAAAAAGAAAAAGGAGGGCTTTATTTAATTTTATGCCGACATTGTCCAAATTCAAACTCAATCTATCAACAATTTAATTAGTGAAAAATTGAGGTATAAAAATGAAAGAAAGCTAAAATTTTGAAAATAAAAATAATTAAATAGCCACTACATGCTTATTAAAGATTTTACAAATCTCCGGTCTAGCTTTCGCATTTAAACCCCTATTTATGTGAAAATTATGTTTTCCCTCAAAATATTTTAGAAATATAAAATAACCTTCAACCTTTATAGATTATAGAAAAAACCACGAAATTTATGAAAATTTAAAGCAGACCCTCATTTTTAACCATTATTTAAAACATAACATTAAAATGTGTTGAGTTATGTAAGTAAATGAACATATAAAGTAAAAGTAAATGTTATTAACAAAAAGTGTTCTAAACAAGGTTTTTATGCAATTTAATATCTTTTACTATGTGTTGTACAACTTATAGTGTAAAGATCACCGTTTATAGTGCACAACCTGTCAATACTTTATTTTATAGCATTATGATAGTATAACACGCAAAATGATTCTATGTTTTTACTAAAGTAACTTAATTTAAAGTTATAAAACCATTATATTTCAGGAAATTTAACTGCTACATGTTATGTAACGACCCACATTTTCGATCTTTAGAAATTGGCACTAATACATCCATAGTATTCATGTGCCGAGCATCCAAGTGCCAGAAAGATAGAACTAAATCTCGCTCATGATGAATAATAGACAATATCCCCAATAAATTATCTTTATAAGAAAGCCTTTAATATTTAAACAACATAAGGGTCTAAAATATCATCAGCCTAAATAATTATAACATTCTGTCCTTAAAATGATGATAAATAAAAAAAGAAAAACATAATTGAAATAAAAGTACAAAAATGCATCCTGGGCATCCAACTCGACTCTTGAAGCTCCAAAGCATCCAAAGCTATCTTCGGAAAAATACTCGAGTTCTGACCCGAGCATTATAGAAAAAATGACCAGTCTGGTAAATCAGCGCAAGAAACTCAAATCATAAGGAATTTTGTTATATCTTATAAAACCTTTTAAAATAAAAGGCATCTCGTTAGACCACGTTGCACATAAACATGGGGGGTTTTACCTTACGATAACCAAACTAATTTATAGAAATTTCAATGATAGTATAATAATGTCTAGAATTATAATAAATTATGGAATCATAGTCGAAATTGTTACATTAATTAAATTCCAGTATAATAGAATTATAACTAAATCCATAAAGGCACCTATTGAAGAATGGATTTCATACAATGACAAGGCTGCTGGGGTACCGCCTACCAAAGTGCACCTCTAGAAAAATGTACCGAGGGCCTTACATGGACCCCTTGCCAACAAAGGACCGGCCTACTCTTTACTTGATAGCACCGAATATTTCATCATCCTAATTGCTTTTGTAACCTTTTCCTAGAGCTCTCATGTACAACCAAATCCATATATATATATAGAAAGGTAATGACAATATCCTACTGGGTGTGACCTACATAACATTACATACCCTTGTTTTATTCATTCCTAGTTGATGTGGCTTGAAGATACGCTTTACCTTTTATATAGCAATCCCAATTGGGATGCTAATTGTAAAATCCCATAAAATAAACCATAAATAAATAAAGTAAATTGAATTAAATGTGATATGGGTTGAATACGTAAATTTTATAAATGTTAGAATTCAGCCACGAAAGTTATTTTGTTACGTTCGTAGTGAAATTCTGATTTGTTTCCATATATAATATGCCGAAAAAACGGAGCTCAAGCAAAGATGTTTTAAGCATTTGAAGTTTTTAGATTTAAATTAATTTAGTTTGAATTCAAATTCAAATGAGAAATCAAATTTAGGGCTTAAATTTCAAAAATTAGCCTGGGGCTAAGTAAATGTTTAATTAACATTTAACATCAAAAAGTTAATTAGGGAATAAAATAGTTGTGCAACGGAACAAAAGAAACATTCCTCGAAATATGGAAGCGAGCGACCTATGTAGGTCAATCGATCGATGTAGCTAGGGTTTGACTGCTTGGCAACGAATATTGAGTGGCGGCTAGGGTTTGAAGCTATTGTGTATTCAGTTGTATGCTCCATATTTACCCATTTTCTACCCACTTCCATCCTACGATTCTGTTGCATTTCAACCTACATAAATAGAACCTTATCCTCTCCACTTTTATTCACATTATTTTAGGGAATACGATAAAATTTTGTCATTGTTATCTCTCTCTAATAAGATTCTGAAACTTCATAGAGAATTCAGGTAAGAAAAAATTCGACTTATTTCCTACTTGTTTCTTCTTCCTCTAGTCTATTCTTATCTTATTCTTCTCCAATTATCCTGAATCTAATGAATATATATACCTCTTCCCTATTGTGTGCGTATATCTCAAAAGAGAGAGATTCTGGAAGAGATCATAAGGGTACTAATCCACTTGAGTAAAGCGAAGGCTAATTTGTAAGTGGAAACCTTAGTATTTCTTTTCAGAAATTGTTTAGTGTATTTCTTTTTGGATTTGCATATGCCTTAGGGATTTTAGTGTTTCGAAAATATGATAGATAAAATCCCCCGAAATTTCCACTTTATTTTGTTATGTTAATTCTATGCTGAGATTTCCAATTATTTACATTAATTTTATAGAATTTGTTTTGTTATGCAATTTTTGTTAATTTCATAGTCTATTCCACTTCTCCTTCTTCATGGGATCAAAATGTGATTCTTCAATAAAATAAGGGGTTTAGATTATGAATTCTATTCATAGTTTACACTACTTATTCTTATCAATTTCTTTGTAAAAGAGGAGTTGATTAGAATATGAGTTTAGATTGCAATTCTTATTGCTTAAGATATTCCATTGAATTGGTGTAATAAATTGAGTTTCTTTTTTATTTACAAGTTTGTTATTGTAATTTTGGTTATGAATATTTATTTCCTGCTTTGGATATTAGAATCCTATGAGATCTTGTGAATTTGAAGAAAAATGGTTTGCGATAATAATCGGTTAGGAAATTAACATTTAGCGCTAGTTTAGGGCGCAAAATCAGTGCGTTTAGAACTTATTAGGCGTGAATAATTATTTATCTCTATTTACGTAATTAACGTATAATTATTGTGTATATGGCGTAGTTAATTAGACATTTATTTACATTTATGTCCCTCCATTAGGAAGGTAATTGATTGTGAGGCAAAAATAAGAGGAAACTCTTACATAGCCTAATTATTATTTTAAGGCGTAATCAGGAAGGTTCCTTTTAAGGCCTTATTTATGAAACAGAGAGATGAGAGAGAGTGCGTGTACGTGTGTGCATGTGCGTGTCTATATTCATGGAGAGTAATTTATTTGTGGCTAAGTCATAGGGATGCGAGGTCAATAAAGTTACATGATGGAAGTCTTCCCTTCTCTTTGAGGTAGCCAGTAGTTGTGTACACTTTTATTGTTGTGAGATTCCTTGTGATAAATATTTGTAACGATACGAGGTTGGTCCCAAATTTTGTAGAGGAAATCTGCCCAGCTAATCTAGCTACCGGTTCCTACGAACAGCGGACTAATGTAAGACGTCATTATGAATACGAGCCATAAGACGAAGCACCTGCTTTAGGGTTTTGAGGTATTAAGTGGTTGGACTCACCTCTTTTCCCTAGATGAAATATTAAATGGCCATGGGGATATGTTAGATGGTATATGTATAGGGGTCCGCTTATGGAAATAGGTCTTAAATGAGGAGATCTGCCTTAACTAAGGTATTAAATGACCAGAGTCTGCCTATTTTCCACTTAAAAGTATTAAGTAGCCTATGAGATTCCATATGATGTCAGCTAGATAATACCATTGAGGATCACGCCTTGGAAATAGATCTTAAATGATGGGGTCTGCTTTAATTAAAGTATTAAATGACCAGAGTCTGCTTATTTCCTAATTAAAGGTATTAAGTGATTTGGATACCGTCTCTCACATTATTAGCTATTTATGACATATGATTAGGATATGGGATTTTAGAAACATGCTTTTGGAATGGAAGGTATTAAGTGGTTGGACCCACCTTCTTTCCTTATAAATAAATGATTTTAATGGTTTTATGTTCGTAGACGTATTCTTATTTTGAAATATACTGCCCAAATACTAAAAAGTTAAGACTCGAGATTTTTATTCACCACACACTTGTTGTGTTGACTCCATCCTCATTACAACACAGGTTAAGGACAGAGTTATGACGATGAAGATGCTTAGAGATGGAGAAGCTTGGCTTGTGATAGTATTTATTATTACTATTTGCTTTTATGTGTATCCATGGATTTAGACAATTATTGTAACGGATATTATGTTACGGATTTTATGGAATTTGTGTTATGATGTTTTAATACTTTTAAAGTAAATGGGTACACTTTGCTATTATATTTTGTTCCATGCACCGTGAGTTCTAAAAGTTTAGTTATAGCACTGCAATATTATTTCTTTTTACTACCAACATCTTATCTTAGTATGGATCTAAGTTTCGATGGGCCTTTTTTGGGTTGAACTTTAAGCCTGTTCTAGGGTGGGTTGTTACATTTGATATCAGAGCCTAGGTTTCCCGATCAGCGGGGAAAAACTATATGTATGAGAGACGTATTTGTTATTTTGAAAATGGTTCTTCAAAAAGAATTTTCAAAGAATTCTTTCTATACATACACATATATATCTATACCCTCTCTTCTTGAACATACACACGTACATTATGCAACCTTTTTCTTTTAGCATGTAAATACTATCATAGCAAATCGTCACTAAAGGTTTAACCTACATATAGTTGATATGGCTGATAACCTATCTTCTTCCGAACAAGGGAACCTTACTTATGGAAGACCACTCGTTCATAGAATTCTCGAATGGTTTAAACAATATCTTAGGACTATCGAGCAGATTCTATTCTTTCAGCTATACCGGTAGCACCCACTGCCCCACCTCCTGATGCAATACCCCATCCTGTTGATTTTCCTAAGTTGTGTAAGGACTTTCTCAATATGGGAGGGAAGAGATGCTCTGGAACTGAAGGATATTCGAAAGCTAAAACTTTGATTAGTAACTGCGAGAAGATATTTAGAGAGCTTGATTGGGATGATTAGCTAAGAAGAATAGCAACATGGCACCTCAGGAAGAAGCCTTGAATTGGTGGAACATTGTGATTGATGAGCACTCGGGAAGAATATACTCTTGGGATGAATTCAAGAACCGATTTGAGATGAGATTCATGTCTAGAGTAGAGGTTAGCTTGCAATTGGAAAAGTTCATTCAACCGAGATAAGGAGATTCTACCCTTGACGAGTATAAAGCTAAGTTTACTAAATTAGCTAAATTTGGGATGAGCCTGATAGACTTATCTATGAAAAAGTCTATGAAGTTCATGAAGGGCTTAAATTCCCCATTAAGAGAAATGTTGTTGACCCAAGTACCTATGGGGGCCACGTATGAGATGTTGATAGAAATGACAATGCTACATATGGCCAAAGAGGAAGATAAGGGAAGAGAGAAAGAGAAGTTTGCACTGACCCAAAAGCAAGGAGGGTCCAAGGAGGGGAGCTTTTGGGCCAATAAGAAGTCGAACGGTAAGTTTAAGAAGGATGTGAAGGTGTGTAAGAAATGCCAACGGAAGGGTCGTGAAGCTAAATATTATAAGGTTAGTATGATAAAGGAAGCCTTTAAAGGAAGATGCTTTAACTGCCATGAGGAAGGGCATTGCAAGAATCAATGTCCCAAGATGGCTAAGGAAGGATCAAGCAGACATGCCTACATTATTGAAGCCATCCCTATTGCCCATAGGCCACCAAGAGACCAAGGAAAAGCAGCTCTAGAAGGTATAACTCTTATTTTTGGAGTTACTATTCATTAGGGGTTCGACCCATCTTTCTCTTATTTGCAAGGACCTAGTGTTAGACATATGCGATGTTGATTTCTTATGTACTACGTACATTCTAAATTTCGAGGGGTATGGATTGGTTGTCATATTATGGAGCCAGGCTTGATTATGATAATAGGGAAGTACGATTAAGAAGCTATGGAGGTCGTGACCTAGAAGTTCTTTGTACACCCAAATCTTTAGTTGAGTTAAGACATTTATACTCACTAAATCTATCTGTTGTTAGAGAGTTATCATATGTACCCATAGTTTGTGAATTTCTTGATGACTTCGAGGAGGTCTCAGGTCTCCCACCCCATAGGGAGATTAAGTTCTGAATTTCATAGGTGCTATTTCGAGTAGTTTGAGGAAGGCAGGTTTTTGTTGATATTCTTTAGAGATTCTGGAGATGAGCTGGATGCTTTCACTCACCTACCGCAATATTCTATTTTCGCTGCATTACTACTATAGTGTATTATCAGCATTTGTGAGGACGGTTGTTATAACTGTCCAAGCTGGTGATAGTACTTAGGATTGTAACTACGAAATGCTATATATCTTAGAGTGACAGTTATACCGTCGTTAGATATTATATGTCATAGTTCCTGATTTTTCTATCTGCTGCATGATATGGAGTTCTCACACTAGTGAATTAGTGATAAAGCTTTGACTCTTACCTCAACATGTCCCTTTACAGGTTGGTTTGGAAGTCGAGAAGCTAGCCGTAAAATTAGAAACAAGGTTATTACCATTTGTATCACCACATGAAAAAGGATAAGTCATTGCACTTGGTATCATAGCTGAAGGTTAAGTGGGAACCTTGGCTTTGGTTAGGTACAACTCACTAGAGATAGGGTAAGAGAAATCGTAGAATGAGTTGAATGTAGTATGTATATGACATCGTATTTGTAATTGTTATATATTTCTTATATATATAAGTAAGTTGTAGTCTAATTTATGTAGGGATTAATGATGTTCATCTATTATCCCTTGTGGATTGGCTTAGTCATGCTCGACCAGTTTATGAGCATTGACTGTTGTTTGTTGATTGCTGATTCATGCTCGACTAGTTTATGAGCAATTTTACCTTTTCACTGCATAGGTTGGGTAGACAGTATTTGTGGGAGCATTGAAGCGAACACCTTGTGAATTTAGTTTCACAGTTTGACTTCAGGGCGTTCGATGACAATATTGAGTTAAAATTTAACTTTAGTAAAAGATGTTTATTATAATCCGAAAGGAAGATAAGATATTTTGTAAATGAACATTTGTGAGAAAAAATTATATAAGAAAGTGATTTTATATAAATATGGTTTATAGCAAAGAGGATTTAAACTAAGACTTTGGTAGCTTAAATCCTGGTGTCTTTGGAATTGATTTCTAAAATTTTGGAAAATAACAGTAGAATTATTTGGAAATATTTATAAATAATAATGTTTTAAAAAGAGTTTTAGATTCATTCGAATTTGATATTTCTCTCGAAATCGACAAATCGATTCGAGGATAATGTATTTTTATGTTATCTAGTTCAAGTGGCTTGAAAGTGACTAAAAATGGGTAAGAGATGTGTTCGGTTGGTAAGCACTTATCATGGACATCACCATTCTTAGTAAGGGAATATATGGTATGACTTGGTATGGCCTGTTTCCTTGGTATCACTTTTGCGTTACTCGATCTATATGTATATTTCATATAAAATTTAAAGTATATGTTTGGGAAATTGGTTTATGAAATTGAAATTATGACACTTAGTAATATTAAAGAATTATTTGATACTTCTTTGAAAACCGATTTTGGTTTAATCGTAAAAGTATGATTTGATATACAAAAGGTACATGTATATATATTTATTTCAAAATGATTTGAAATAAAACATGGTGTTTATTTTAAAAGTATACTTTAAAAGATTTGTTTATATGCTATGTAGGTGCCCAAGTGGTAGTGGCATAACCCATAATAAATGATGAAACGATTTATAGTTTTCTCTTTGTAGTAAAGGTTGTCTAATAAATAAGTGAGATTTTGGTTAGTTATTTATTAACACATGTATCCTAGGACATTGTGGTATGTTTATCATATTATGATATGATTATTAGATAGTTTTCATTTGTTAGAATGAAACGGATTTTTCAACGATTTTGGACAGCCTGAAACTTCCAAGTCATTTTTAGAACTTAAAGCTAAGTGTTTTTGAAATATAAAGATGAGCTAAATAACACTTAATTGAGAAGGAAGTAAGTTAAAACATGTTTCAAATTTGTTCAATATTTATGATAAGTAAAATGTATTTAATGTATTGTATATACTCTTAGGAGGTAGTAGAGTATTATGCGAGTAATAAAGCGAAGTAAGTTTCTAATGAAATGTTTTATAAATAAAGTTGTCTTTATAAAATGTTTATATACTTGGGTTATGTTTTTATGAAATGGTTCATAAATGATTTTATTAACGAATAAGACATACTATTTGTGTAAAAAATGTGATTTTAAAAGTAATTAGTATGAGTAAAGTAAACAACAGAAATAAAATACATAAGTTGTAACAACCCGCCTCTTAATGAGATCGAACTTCTACTAAACAAAAACCCAAGTCCATTAGGGTATGGATCGTTAGTTTTAGTAATCTGTAATAAACACAAGCATATCAGAGAGTGATCAATATGAACTCACAGTGGAATTGAATAATATAATAGTACATATTTGCTGACTAAGGCTACTACCTTGGAATTAATATTATTTCTTGGGTGTCTAATTTCCTTGTCAACGTCGAACATGAATAAAAAGACTTCTCCAGCTATCATTCCTATCTTGTCTAATATCATGTCCTTCTAAATCCATCACATGAGTTGTAAGAGGAGGGGGTCAGAAAAACATTCTAGTTATTATAAAATTACATACTTTACCCTTAAAATTAATCTATGCCGATTGATTTTCATTTAAGGGTTATGTCTATTCCTTACAGCTAATCTGTTAAGTCCTATGTATGTGTACGATTATGTCTAACCTCTTTCAAGTTATAACTATATATATAAAAAATGCACTGTCCAAAAACCTCGACCACTTAATACTTCTTGAGTAGGGAGGAGGCAGACCCAACAACCATTTAATACCTTAGTTCCGGAAGTAAGCCCTCCGCAACGTTAACACTAGTCAATCAGTTCTAGCTACAAAGATCGATGACTCCTATATGTGGCTTTTTAATTTAAAATCTAATTGTCGTATTGCTAGTGTAATATCCCAGAATTTTTATCAATATCAATTTAATAATCTGTAGTAAAAATTAAATTGATATTGATGATTTGTTAATAATTATTCAAATAAATTTGATAATCTTCTTCAATAAATATTTAAATTGGTTATTTTATCTTTTAAAATGATATAAATTGATTTATATTTACAATACAAATATATGGTTTATATTTTAAATAGATTGGCATTTGTTTTAATTTTAATAAATAAAGCATATTTTTTTTAGTTTTAATATTTGTAGTACATTGGGAAATTTGTTTTATTTAATATTTAAGTTTTCCAAAGTTAAATAAATGATTTTTGGTTTAAACTTAATAATTGAATCATGTTCTAAAATTCTAATATATACATTTTAATTTGGAAATTTTAATACAAATTAGTATTCAGTTTTCAAAGACTATTTCATAAATAAATATATGATTTTAAAATTGATAAGAAAAATATTAAATGTTTAAAATTAAATTAGATTGAGTTTTAAATTTAGAATAAATTGATAAAAGAGTTTTATAGCTTAATTAAATAGAAAATTTATTAATAAAAATATAATTTCCTTTAGAATGGTTTTAATTTGATAATGAGACATTCTAAATACAATAATAACAATGTATTGTATTACAAATAAGATTTTTGGTTAAAAATAGCTATTGTTATTTCAAACTTTGATTTGTGTTCATAATTTGATTTTCAATATTAGATTATGAATTTAATTTGAGGTTAAAATTCCAAAGTGTAAATTTTAAATTATTTTAATTTCCATATGTATAATCTTCATTTGTTAGTGCAAATTGTTTTTAGTTCTTTTCAAAGTTTATATGCATATTTAATATAAACTAACAACTTAAATTTAAGCTAATATACATTAATTTGTATTAAATACTATTTACCTTTAAAAAAATAACATGTGTTGCATTTTTAAAAAGTAAATTTAACAAGTGTTGTAAAGTTTGACAAGTGTAAAAATTTAGTTTTGTTTTTCTTTTCTTTCATTAAAACTGAAAATTCATTTGATTAAGTTTGCATCTTTCATATTTCATTTTCATTCTTCCTTAATCAAAAGAAAGCTTCAAACACCTATTCAAAATCTGAAAACCCTCCCTCAAAATAAATCAAAACTCAGATCAAAATCTTGTAAACACCCTTCAAGCTCAAAACAAAAACCTGTACTTCAATTCTCATATCAAAAAGCAAACCTCTGTATTTCATTTCCCAGCACAATCCCTGTAATTAATTCGTTTTCAGAAAGATAAACTTGTAGATTCATTTTCTCAAAGCAAAGATCAAACCTGCATTTTCAAAAAAATTCAAATCCCTGCAATTTCAAATTTATGTAGCCTGCAACAGTTTTAAAATGAAAGCTTGCAAAATTTCAAATCTGTAGCATTCAGATTCACCTCAAAAAGCATCTGCATCATTCATTTTTCTGCAACCAGAAAGCATATTTGAAGCAATTCAGTTTTTAAAGAGGTTCAAAGTATCAAAGAGGGGCTGTTTTCAAAATCTGGAGCATTTCAGTTGAAAGTGTCAAATCTTTTTCAAATGTTTTCTTCCACAAGTTCAAAGCTTTTCATAAAATGAGGCTCTGGTTTCTCCTAAATAGGTGAGTAACCTTTTTAAAAAAATTTAAAATCTAAATTTGGTTGCATAATTTTATGTTTAGATGAATAAGGATTGAATGTTATTTACAAGTGAATATTTGATGTAGGTATTTATGTATGCATGCTGTTTTTTTTAGTATGGCCTGCTCTGCTTGATTTTTTTCTTTTCGGGCAGAAACTATATTAAAATCTCAATCTTTTAATTAAGTTTCTGATATAATGAGATTTATTAAGTAAAGATTGTTTGATTATCTTAGGTAAATATTTAAAACTTTAAAAAAAGTTAAAATATCAGTAGTTGTCTCTGGAACACAGAACAAACATCAATGCATGTTGATTTTATAAAATCCCAAACCTGTTAATTTGCTAATTTAGTATCATAAATCAAAAATACTATCTGCAACATGATTTTTAAATCAAAGATTAGAGTTTTTAGGTAGTAGATGTAGTTGTATTAGATTTTGAACTAAAATGGGATTTTAGTAAATTCTGATGATCTTTGTATGGGAAGATCTCGGGGTTCTTTCTGAGGGAAGTAGATTGAGTAGGGAGTAGGGGAAAAATCTTGAATGTTGATTTAATTGTCAGAATAATTGCAGATTTGGGGATTTTACTTTTTAACCCTAGTTTTGCTGGGTTATAAGAAATCGGTCAAATTAACTTGTATGATTTACCGAGTGCTTTGGTGTTTGGGTAATGGGTAGAGGGGGTGTAAAAGTGTTCGTGGCCGGGAAGGTTGGATGTCAGGTGGTCGGAGGGGAGAGTGCTTACCGTTGATAGGTTTTGAGGGGGGGGGACTGTTTTTGTTTCCAGGTTTGGGTTTGAGATCCTCAAACTCGAATTAGGGATTTGGAGCATGAATCGATGGTCGTAGTGGGTAGCTAGGTTGGTTTCTGATGGGATGCGATGGTCGTTGGCGATCATCAATGGCCGGAGTCACCGTGCATATGCACGGTGAAGTAAGGGTACAGGTGATGTTTGGTTAGCTGATGGTGACTCGGGTAAACCCTGTTTTTGCTCGAAGTAATGTAATGATTTCCTCGGGAAAGTTATGTTGCATACTCGAAGCAGTTTGTGGGGGTTCAGGGGTTCTGTTTTACAGGTTTTAATAACCTGTAACATCAGGGTTTAAATTTTGTAAACCCTGAATCTTTTTAAATGTTAAGAGAATTTAAAAACATATTTGAATTCAAGTTAATTTAACATCCCAATTTAAATAAAATAAAGTTTAAAGGAAAGAATTTTTACAGGATTATTAAACTTGAATCTGTTTTGTAAAATATTGTTTGCAAATCTGACAGTATTTAAGTTTTTAAAATTTGAACTGAATTTAAAAAGTGTAGAGCAAGTTTTAAACAAAGTTTTAAAATAAGTTTAAGATCTTAATTCAAAAGGAGTTTGAATTATAGATTTAAAAATATATAATTTTTATAAAAGTAGAAGGTTTTTAACAACTTTGAATTTGTTAAAGTATTTTATAAAATGTTTTAAAATCTGAAGCTTAAGGTTTAAACAGAGTTTAAAATTTAAATTTAAATTTGGATTCAAAGCTAATTTGAATCTTAGTTTGAAATAAAATGTTTAAGTGGTTGAATTTTTAAAATGTAAGAGAAGTTTAAATCTTAAGTTTAAATCTGGAATCAAAGTGGAATATGTATTTCAGTTTTTGAAAATTAAAAGAAAGTTTGAAGTTGCAAGATTTAAACTAAATATAAATTAAGTTATTGAGATGCTAAAGTTATAAATTGTTTAAACTTTGATAAGTTTAAATTATTTTCATTTCAAAACTTGTATTTAAAATGAAATTTGGAAGCAAGTTCAAAGCACTTTGTTTTAAATAAAATTTGTTTTTAAACCTAATTTAGAAATGTTTTATTTTAAAATTAAGTTAAGAATTAATGTTTTGAAATTAAATTATTAAAAAGGTAATTAAGAAATAATTAATTAATTAATTTAATTAATTATTAAGGTTTAATGCATATTGATTTAGGGGTTAATCAAATTTGAAATTTAGATCATTAATTAGATTATTAATTAATGACTAATAAATTATTAATTAAGTAATTAAGTTTTAATCAAGGTTAATTTATCTTAATAATTAGACTTTAAATTATAGATAATTAAAGATAATTAAATTGTAATTAATTTAAGTTAATTACTTTATAAAATAATTAGAGAAGGTTTAATGATGGTCATTAACCAGGATTATTTAAATAATTAATTAATGTGATTAATTTTTATAATTAATTAGATTAATTAATTTATTAATAATCAATTGTAAATGGTTTGAGTAATTACCTAATAAAGTAATTAAGAAATTAATTACTTAATGTAATTAATTTAGTTTAATGAGATTGTTTAATTTAATTAATTAAGTTTAATTAATTTTAAACACCTGGGTTTTAAAAATAATAATAATTACTTAATGTAATTAATGATTTGGAAAATTACTTAGTTAAGTAATTAATTGATAATTACAGGTTGTAATTTATTTGAAGATGTTTAAGAATGAAGTAATTTGGTTTAAATTACTTATTAATTAATCAACGGATTAATTAAGAGATTAATTAAGGATAATTAATTTGTTTTAATATGGTAATTAAGTTAATTAATTACTTAAGGTAATTAATAAAAGGGAATCATTAATTATTTTAAATTAATGATGTAATTAAAGTTAATTAATTTAGATTAATTAATCAATAATAAGTAATTAAAGGAAATTAATTAATGTAATTAATTAAGGATAAATGTAATTAATTATGATTAATTAATTAATTGAAGTAATTAAAGGTTAATTACTGTTTATTTGAGAATAATTAATTTGTGGAATTAATTAAGGATAATTACATGAATGTAATTAAGGGTAATTAATCAAATGTGATTAATTTAGGTAATTAATAATAAATGATTAATTAACTGATTGTAATCAATTAAATGATTGATAAGCAAGATTTATATTGGTGAAGTAATTAATTTAATTTATTTTAAATTAATTATAGATGAAGTAATTAATTTAATTCATTTTAAATTAATTAGAGATTGAGATAATTAATTTATTTCATTTTAAATTAATTATATTATGGTATGAGTGAATCCTTGCTTACGTATGAATGGATGTCATTGATTGTCTTGGATGCTTTGAGATCTCAGTAATGAGATAAATGATATTGTGTGATATGAATGACTTGATTGTATTGTGATGATAACATAGGTTATCTATTGTGATGGTGATATATGGAATATCTATTGGATTGATAATGTGGATTACCTGTTATTTGAAAATGTTAATTACCAATTGTGATTTATAAGCTATCTATCTGTGTGTATATAGATATTGTAATGAAATTGTTTTAAACCTTTAAAACAACTTGGCCTTAAAAGACACGCTTTGGATTTCGATGAGACCGGGATCGGGTTTCCATATTTGGATATCCGAAAACCACATCGATTCCAAATAACGTTAGGTCGTGAATCCAAGTGGAGCAAGTGAAGACTCGAGGTGTAAGGGCTATACGTCAGTATAACTCTGTGGGTGATTCTGTAATGAGTTTGACGGAATAGTACTTATAGGTTCAAGATGGTGGTTTAGAGTGCAAGGGTTATTGTCGTTAACTCTGAGGGTGATTCCAAAATGAGTGTAACGAGATAATGCATTCGGTTTCGTTCGAACCCGGAACGAACTTGTATGGATCGAATGCTTTCAGAACATCGTCAGGTGGACGATGAGCATTCTAAGATGATATGTCCTATAAAGGTAATCGTAGCCTCAAGCCTCATCAACCGGGAATGGCTAAAACAGGGGAGGTGCAGCAAGGCTTCGTGGGTAGCCCCCACTTGAGAGTGAGATTTACCCCTATCTAGAGGTCCCTTTTATTTCGGCTGTGTAGACGGTTGAGAGCTCCAACCGTCGGGGTTGTCTTGTTTGTAACTATTCAGTAAGGAATGGGTCCGGCCTTGTGTTGCAGGGGAGTGGGAGTACTCCTCGGTACCGTGATCTAGGCCACGTACTGTGACGGGCGGTACCCCAGTAGCCCTGCCATTGTATGGAATCCAAAATCCAATAAGTGCCAACGGTTTTGATTGTATTACCCACTTTTGTGGCTAGTAACTGGAATTTAATGAATGTAACAATTTCGGCTATTTCTTATTTATTTGAAAACCCTAGACACTATTATAATATCATTGGATTTCCTATCAAATGTTTTGGTTAGCGTAAGGTAAAAACTTTTCCATGTTTATGTGTGGGAAGTCTTACGTGATACCTTTCTTTTCAAAAGGTTTTTGAAAGTTAAGCAACTTTAACCTGTTACTCACACCAGACCCATGTCTGACCCGGAGTTTATTTTTGTTTTTCATAAACTCTTGGTTACTCAAATTTTTACGAGTAGCTAAGGGAATTCAGGTTAGGATTCAGGTTAGCTTTGACGAATTATGGAGGAGCAAATGGAGCAGGAGGCTTCTGCGTTAGATATATAGTATTCCGCTGTGTGTTCTGTGTTGTCTCTGAGTTGTATTAAGTTGTAATAACTAGACAGGTGTTTATAACTGTCTAGTATGTGATGTTTATTAGTGTACTCTGATATGGTTGTAAACTATGTAATATTTATATTATTAATATAGTTTATTCATTCCGCTGTTAGATTCTGATGTGTTGTTTCTTTCTTCTCTTCTTTCTATTCTCTTTTCTATCCCTTTCTTTCTTAAAGATGATGCGATTTTCTGTGGTAAGAAAGTCGGGTCGTCACACTTGGTATCAGAGCATTAGGTTGAGTGAATACCTAGGCTCTGTAGTGGTGTCTTTCTTGAGAGAGCGTATTTGTAATTTTAATATATAACTATATATATATATATATATTTCTACCAATCTGTTGGGTTACCTGTTCAGGTTTTCCAATATAAGTTATAAAGGTAGATGGGGTAGTAGTGTGTGTAACACGATTACTACCATTGGTTGGAGTTTGAATATTTGAGGTTGGTAGTGTAATTGTTGAGACTGTAGACCTAATACCGTCTCGAGAGAGTTCTGTAGTGATGAAGGACTTCATCGATCTCTGAAGGAAACCTGTAAAGGTTCGGTGTTCATTTCTGAAGTTGGATGAGTAGAATTTGGATCTGTTGGTTGAGCAGAAGCAAGTGATGGTATTTTGGATACATCAGGGGGTAGTAGCTGCGTGATGAGATGCAGTGACTATGGATGTTCCCAAAGATGTTTTCTTTGGAACAAGTTTAAGGAGGTGAGTCTGCTTCAGTGTTGTGGCTGTGGTCAGCTTGAGTTTCTGTTTACTTTAAAGTCCGAGTTTCTCGAAGAGCTTGTTTTGGAATTCTTTGGCATCTGTGGCAGCATTGCAGTTTGAAATGTTCTCGGTGTTGGCAAGAGATCTTCTGGCTTAGCAGTTTTCTGGAGTAGAGTTCAGAAGCAGTTAAGTGAACCCGTTTCTTCGATGGGTTGGCTAATTAAGTTTAAGCTGTTCCGTTTGGTTAAGGGAGAACAGTTTTCTTGGACTTTATTTGGGTGGTTCGCAAAAGTGACTTGCGATTGTTTGAGTGTTCTCTTGGATTATCTGAGTTTTTCTGGATGTCTTTAGGAAGTCAGAGTTTTTTCTGTATCTGGGGATTGAGTTTCCTTATCGACTGGAATTCCAGGAATGGTACCGGTGGTTCAGCTTTATAGAAGAATGGTTTCTAGGAGATTGAGTTGGTGTAGCAGCTCGGAGTTTTGGAGGAACTTCTGAATGATTCTTATGGATTTGTTGAACCATATCTCTGGGGTGTGTTGTCCTGATTGTGCTTGCGTTCTTCTTTAGCATTCTTTTCTACTTCGGATCAGAGTTGAGCAGCGAAAGCAGTTTGGAAGTGTATCTGCTTTTCTTTTTCGGACAGAAGAAGTTGTTGTCTTCTGATGTTGAGAAGTTGAGTTTGAGATTTTGTTTCTTGGTTTGGTTGATCTTGAGGAGATCATTTTGTTGTGTTGATTGGTCTAGTTTGTTTCTAGAAGTATCAGCAAGGGTTGAGCTGATCAGTAAATTTGTGGGCAGCCCAGGATTATCTGAAGAGATTTTGTGGATAAGAGTCGGAGGGATTTGGACTCTGAAGTCGGAGATTTAATTTTGTATAAGTTTTCTCCGATCAAGTGAGCGATAAGTTTGGGTAAGTCTGAGATGCTTGCTCTGAAGTGTTTTGGATCTTTTCTGTGATCTTGGAGAATAAGTGATTGATCTACAGGATTGAATTGCCAGCTTGGATAACTGGGATTCGATGAGTTTCACGTATCTCTGAGGGAGTACGTGTATGATCTATCTCTGGTTATGGAACCAGCAGTTCTGGAGTTTTGGTTGTATAGTTAGACTCGTTTGTAGTCTGATATCTTATCTAGTGTTATAGTTATAGTTGAGTAGGAGCTTTGTAGCTTCATAATATTGTTTGTTTGGATTCTCTAGAGCGAGTATCCCGATATATATATATATATATATATATATATATATATATATATATATATATATACACACACACACACACCTGGGGAAACTCAATAAAATTCTATCCAGAATTTGTCTGGATAATTAGAATTGTATGATTGGTTGTTTGATTGTTAGCATATGTTTGATATATGCTTGTGTTTTTAAATTTAAAATTTAATAAGATTATTAAATTACCTTTGTTTTAAATTTCGAGGACGAAATTCTTTTAAGGGGGAAGGATTGTAATATCCCGGAATTTTTATCAATATCAATTTAATAATCTGTTGTAAAAATTAAATTGATATTGATGATTTGTTAATAATTATTCAAATAAATTTGATAATCTTCTTCAATAAATATTTAAATTGGTTATTTTATCTTTTAAACTGATATAAATTTATTTCTATTTACAATACAAATATATGGTTTATATTTTAAATAGATTAGCATTTGTTTTAATTTTAATAAATAAAGCATTTTTTTAGTTTTAATATTTGTAGTAAATTGGGAAATTTGTTTTATTTAATATTTAAGTTTTTAAAAGTTAAATAAATGATTTTTGGTTTAAACTTAATAATTGAATCATGTTCTAAAATTCTAATATATACATTTTAATTTGGAAATTTTAATACAAATTAGTATTCAGTTTTCAAAGACTATTTCATAAATAAATATATGATTTTAAAATCGATAAGAAAAATATTAAATGTTTAAAATTAAATTAGATTGAGTTTTAAATTTAGAATAAATTGATAAAAGAGTTTTATAGCTTAATTAAATAGAAAATTTATTAATAAAAATATAATTTCCTTTAGAATGGTTTTAATTTGATAACGAGACATTCTAAATACAATATTAACAATGTATTGTATTACAAATAAGATTTTTGGTTAAAAATAGCTATTGTTATTTCAAACTTTGATTTGTATCATAATTTGATTTTTAATATTAGATTATGAATTTAATTTGAGGTTAACATTCCAAAGTGTAAATTTTAAATTATTTTAATTTCCATATGTATAATCTTCATTTGTTAGTGCAAATTGTTTTTAGTTCTTTTCAAAGTTTATATGCATATTTAATATAAACTAACAACTTAAATTTAAGCTAATATACATTAATTTGTATTAAATACTATTTACCTTTAAAAAAATAACATGTGTTGCATTTTTAAAGAGTAAATTTAACAAGTGTTGTAAAGTTTGACAAGTGTAAAAATTTAGTTTTGTTTTTCTTTTCTTTCATTAAAACTGAAAATTCATTTGTTTAAGTTTGCATCTTTCATATTTCATTTTCATTCTTCCTTAATCAAAAGAAAGCTTCAAACATCTATTCAAAATCTGAAAACCCTCCCTCAAAATAAATCAAAACTCAGATCAAAATCTTGTAAACACCCTTCAAGCTCAAAACAAAAACCTGTACTTCAATTCTCATATCAAAAAGCAAACCTCTGTATTTCATTTCCCAGCACAATCCCTGTAATTAATTCATTTTAAGAAAGATAAACTTGTAGATTAATTTTCTCAAAGAAAAGATCAAACCTGCATTTTCAAAAAAATTCAAATCCCTGCAATTTCAAATTTCTGTAGCCTGCAAACAGTTTTAAAATGAAAACTTGCAAAATTTCAAATCTGTAGCATTCAGATTCACCTCAAAAAGCATCTGCATCATTCATTTTTCTGCAATCAGAAAGCATATTTGAAGCAATTCAGTTTTTAAAGAGGTTCAAAGTATCAAAGAGGGGCTGTTTTCAAAATCTGGAGCATTTCAGTTGAAAGTGTCAAAGCTTTTTCAAATGTTTTCTTCCACAAGTTCAAAGCTTTTCCTAAAATGAGGCTCTGCTTTCTCCTAAATAGGTGAGTAACCTTTTTAAAAAAATTTAAAATCTAAATTTGGTTGCATTATTTTATGTTTAGATGAATAAGCATTGAATGTTATTTACAAGTGAATATCTGATGTAGGTATTTATGTATGCATGCTGTTTTTTTTAGTATGGCCTGCTCTGCTTGATTTTTTTTTTCAGGCAGAAACTTTATTAAAATCTTAATCTTTTAATTAAGTTTCTGATATAATGAGATTTATTAAGTAAAGATTGTTTGATTATCTTAGGTAAATATTTAAAACTTTAAGAAAAGTTAAAATATCAGTAGTTGTCTCTGGAACACAGAACAAACATCAATGCATGTTGATTTTATAAAATCCCAAACCTGTTAATTTGCTAATTTAGTATCATAAATCAAAAATACTATCTGCAACCTGATTTTTAAATCAAAGATTAGAATTTTTAGGTAGTAGATGTAGTTGCTATTAGGTTTTGAACTAAAAATGGGATTTTAGTAAATTCTGATGATCTTTGTATGGGAAGATCTCGGGGTTCTTTCTGAGGGAAGTAGATTGAGTAGGGAGTAGGGGAAAAATCTTGAATGTTGATTTAATTGTCAGAATAATTGCAGATTTGGGGATTTTACTTTTTAACCCTAGTTTTGTTGGGTTATAAGAAATCGGTCAAATTAACTTGTAAGATTTACCGAGTGCTTTGGTGTTTCGGTAATGGGTAGAGGGGGTGTAGAAGTGTTCGTGGCCGGGAAGGTTGGATGTCAGGTGGTCGGAGGGGAGAGTGTTTACCGTTGACAGGTTTTGAGAGGGGGACTGTTTTTGTTTCCAGGTTTGGGTTTGAGATCCTCAAACTCGAATTAGGGATTTGGAGCATGAATCGATGGTCGTAGTGGGTAGCTAGGTTGGTTTCTGATGAGATGCGATGGTCGTTGACGATCATCAAAGGCCGGAGTCACCGTGCATATGCACGGTGAAGTAAGGTTACAGGTGATGTTTGGTTAGCTGATGGTGACTCGGGTAAACCCTGTTTTTGCTCGAAGTAATGTAATGATTTCCTCGGGAAAGTTATGTTGCAGACTCGAAGCAGTTTGTGGGGGTTCAGGGTGTGATATCCCGGAAATTTGGGCAATATAAATTTAATAATCTGTGTTATAAATTTAATTTGATTTGATAATTTTAATAAAAAATTTGGAATTTGATTTAATAATCATGTTTTAATAAATATTTAAATTAGAATATTTTATCTTTTTGAATAAATAAATTGTTTTCTGTTTATAATATATATGTTTATATATTGTAAGTTGATAAATTTTGATTTTTGAATTTAGTAAATGAATTAATTTTCTAGTTCTAATTTATATTTGATAAATTGGGAATTTGATTTAAATTTGACATTTAACTTTTCAACACAATTCAATAAATAATGTTATAGTTTATACTATGATAAATCTTATTTATTTTAAAATTTTATTTAGCTTAAAAATATGAATTTAAATTAGATAAATATAAAAGCTAAGTTTTATTTTATATTACTTGGGATTTATATATATATAAGAATTTACAATGTAAATACAAATGATTTTAGTTTGTTATAATCTCTTTTACAAATTATTTGATATTGCTTAATTTATTATTTTTAAATAAAAATTTATAATACTTAAGTTCTTATGAACATAAATAGATTTTGTAAGGAATAAAATTGTTGTTGTTTTTTATTTTAATAGAGTTATATATGCATTTATATATGTAACTTGATTATTAAAAACTTGATTTGATAAATTAATTTAAAGCTTGAATTTAATGTTTCAAGGAATAAATACTTAAAAGTATTTGAATAGGCTTTTATTTTATTTTGTTTTGTTTTTCTATAAAAGAAGAAATAAAATTCATTTATATATACATAGGAAATAATGAATTAAGATATAAAAGTTTTTAAAATTCAATTTAAATTAAAAATATTTAGATTACATGTGTAAGTCTCTTAAGACATTTAATTTACATGTGTAAGCCATTAATTAAAACAAGTGACAAGTGTTAGAATAGTAACAAGTGTCCCCTTTAATTTTAATTTTCTTTAATTAAATCAAAAGTTTTGTTTATATAAACATATTACTCCTCATTCCATCTTCTTTTCTATTTTTCTTTTTCAAACTTAAGAATCTTCATATCTAAAATCTGAAATCAACACTAATACTTAAGTTTAAACTCTTTAATCCTCTTCCACAAAACAGAAATCTGTTCAAAACCAAAACTGCAACTTCAAAACTCAATTCTGCAAATTCATATACCTGAGATTCATTTACAAAGCTAAATCAATCTGCGTGCATTTAAAAATCAATTTGCAACTCTAAAAAAAAAAATACAAACCTGTAGTTCTTTTCTAAATCAACCAAAGCCTGCATGTTCTTCCTGGAAACAACATGCTGGCAAAATTTGTGAAAGCCTGCATTTTTACTCTGGAAAGCATGCAAATGAAATTTATGGAGCTTAGGCATTTCAGCAATAAATCAAGCTTGCAAATTCATAAAGCATGCATATAGATCAGGAAGCATTGCAGTAAGCAGGATGGAAATTTTAAAAGCATTTGCAGTTTAAAAAGGGCAATCTGAAGTTCAAGTCATAAGCAAATCAAAAAGTAAAATCTGAAGCTTTGCAAATAAAAATGGATGCTCTGCTCCTAAAACCAGCGAGTAACATTTTATTATATAATAAACTTAAGTATAATTCAGTTGCTTATATACTCTGAAAATAATTGTGTTTGCATGCAATTTACAAGCTCATTACTGCTATATATAGATGAATGATTGTAGTATGCAAGTTGTTGTGTAATTATTTTGCTGTGCATAATATCCCAGGCTCAGAAATTGCTAAATCCATTCCTTTTGATTTAATCAGTGTAAAGCTTTAAGATTAAATCAATATGGAGTTGTGATATGAGTTTAAAGTTTAAAATTTTATAAAAATAAAAAGGTAAAAAAAATTCTGTAGTGCCTCTGAATTATAAATATAACAGAGCACATTGAATATAAATAAGGATGTGATTTTCTAGAATCATTGATTAAAGTTGATAAACTGATTACATTATCTAAAACTTGAATTTTAAAACTAAAATTAGGATTTTTAGTTTGGAAATGGTTGAGCATTACTGCTTTATCTAGAAAACCTGTTTTGGGTTGAGTCTGTCAATTCAGAAAGATTGGATGGTTAGTATCTTCTCTGGTGATGGTTTATGGATCGAAGTTGCTGAGGAAATACTGAATGATGGATTAAAAATTGGAGGCAGTGGAAATTTGGGATTGAATTGAAAAGCCCTAGTTTTCAATACTGATCAATGAGTTGATCACTGCGACCTGATTAAGTGATCGAGTTGTCCCCTATTCGAACTGGAGAGAGATGGGATGTGGAAGTAGATGTGGCCGGAGGTGTTGACCGCCTGATGATCAGAATTTGGAGATTGAGGCGTGGCAGTTCGTCCCATTTTATTCCAGATTCGAGCACGATGCTCGGATTTTGATATGAGGCTTCTGCAGTTGGATTGAAGGTGGATTTGAAGTGTGATGATGGTCGCCGACTTGCTCAAGGGGTCGCGAGTGATTGGAAGTGATGGCGGCGGAGGTGCAGGTGAATGAGATTAATGGTGTATCAGTTGATTGGGGAAGATGAGTTACCAGTGTTGTCTCGGGTTGTCTTATGTTTGGCTCGAAGTTCTTGAACGTTGGACTCGAAGTAACTAAGATAGGTCTCGGGTATTAAAATTTTGTTACAGGGTTGGGTAAACCTGTCAACACTGGTTTTGTGTAAACCTAATTTTAATTGATTTTAAGATGAATTTGAAAGAAATTGTTACTCGAGTTGCTTGAGTCAGCTCGAGCTAGTTATTGAGGTTTAGTAATTGTTATGTTTCAAATTTTAAATTGGAATTTGAAATATAAAAGAAAGATTTAAATTAAGTTTTAAATCTAATTTAAATTATAGATTCAAGTTGAATTGAATCTTAAAATTTGAAATGATTAAGCTTTTAAATTCAAATTTGCTTTAAAATAACTTTAAAAGAGTTTATTGTTTAAAATGTTTTTAAAAGAAATCTGAATTTAAAATTTGAAATTGAAATATGTACTAATGTTTTAAATTAAGTTAAATTTGATTCAAATCTAATTTTGAATCTTTGGTTTAAAATTTAAATTTTATAAATTTAAGTGTTTAAAACAAATTTGAATGATAATGTGAAATTTAAATGGTTTTAATTTTAAAAGAAATTTGTTTTAACCTTTGTAAAATTTCTTTTTATAATAAAATTATTATTTAGCAATTAAGGTTTGAGATTGAATTTAAACTTGTTAAAGTTAATAATAATTTAATATTTTGTATTTCATTTAATTATTAGGGTAATTAAATGAATAATTAATTTATTTAATAAATTAATGAAATAAATAACTATTTAAAGTAATTAAGAGAATCTTAAGGGTTTAGGATTAATTATTCTTTGAATAATTAACTTGTAATTTAAGAATAATTAATTAAATAAATTAGTTTTTAATTAATGATTAATAATTAATTAATCAAGTAATAATGAATTTAATTAAGTTTTAATTAACACTTGATTATTTAATTAGTCTGGAATTAATTAATGGATTAATTAATGATTAATTAATTTGTAATTAATAATGATTAAAATAAGTTAATTATTTTAGAAAATAATTAATGAGTTGTTAATAGTTAATGAAGATCATTAACTAAGGATTATTTAATAATTAATTAATGTGATTAATTTTAATTAATAATTAGATTAATTAATTTAATGATAATCAATTGTGTCAGTTATTAAGTATAATTACATATGGAAGTAATTAAGGAATTAATTACTTATTGTAATTAATTGAGTTTAGTTTGATTAGATTAAGTTAATTAATTCAGTTTAATTAATTTAACAAATCATTTGATGATTTGTGAAGTATAATTACTTAATGTAATTAAGTGAAAAGAAATTACTTAGAGAAGTAATTAATGGGTAATTACTATATGTAATTAATTGAAGGTGATTTGATAATTAAAGTAATTTAAGTATAATTATTTTGTAAATTAATCAAGGAATTAATTAGAGATAATTAATTAATGAATAATTAATTTATTTGGTAAAGTAATTAAGGGTAGATAATTACTGAATAGAGTTAATCAAGGGTGATTAACAGTTATGGTTTAAATAAAGATTAAATTACTTAATGTAATTCATTTAATTTGAAAATGTAATTAGAAGATCATTAATTATTATAATTAATGATGTAATTAAGATTGATTAATCAATAATAAGTGATTAAAGGTAATTAATTTAGGTAATTAATTAAGGAAGTAATTAAGGGTTAATTACTATATTTGGTTAAATATAATTAATTTGAGAAATTAATTAGTGGATAATTACTTGAATGTAATTAAGAGTTAATTAATCAGGGATGATTAATTAAAATGAATAATTGGATGATGATTAATTATTTGATTGATAATTAATTAATAATGATAAGCAAGGATGATATTGGTAAAGTAATTAATTTATTTTACTTTAAATTAATGGAATGATGTAATTAATTTAATTCATTTTAAATTAATTATATTTGGGTGTGGTTAATCATTTCTTATATGGTTGGTTAGTGTTGTTTGCTTTGGATGGTTAGAATCTCAGATATGAGATAGATAATGTTGAGTGATTTGGATGCATTGGTTGCATGGTGATATTGATATAGATTATCTTTTTGAATAATGATAATATGGTTTATCTGATATGATGATAATGTTGATTACCTGTTGTGTATCTGTGATTTATCTATTTGGATATATAGATAATTGAATTGTTTTAAACCTTTAAAACAACTTGGCCTTAAAAGACACGCTTTGGATTTCGATGAGACCGGGATCGGGTTTCCATATTTGGATATCCGAAAACCACATCGATCCAAATAACGTTAGGTCGTGAATCAAAGTGGAGCTTTGTGAAGACACGAGGTGTAAGGGCTATACGTCAGTATAACTCTGTGGGTGATTCCGTAATGAGTTTGACGGAATAGTACTTATAGATTCGAGATGTAGATTTAGAGTGCAAGGGTTATCGTCGTTAACTCTGAGGGTGATTCCAAAATGAGTGTAACGAGATAATGCCTTCGGTTTCGTTCGAACCCGGAACAAACTTGTATGGATTGAATGCTTTCAGAACATCGTCAGGTGGACGATGAGCATTCTAAGAGATGTGTCCTCTAAAGGTAATCGTAGCCTCAAGCCTCATCAACCGGGAATGGCTAAAACAGGGGAGGTGCAGCAAGGCTTCGTGGGTAGCACCCACTGGAGGGCAAGATTTATCCCTGTCTAGAGGTCCCTTTTTATTCGGCTTAGTGGGAAGTTGTAAGTGTACACCAACTGTGGGGTTGTCTTGTTCGGAACTGCTCAGTAAGGAATGGGTCCGGCTTTGTGTTGCAAGGGAGTGGGAGTACTCCTCGGTACGGTGATCTAGGCCACGTACTGTGACGGGCGATACCCCAGTAGCCCTGCCATTGTATGGAATCCAAAATCCAATAAGTGCCAACGGTTTTGATTGTATTACCCACTTCTGTAGCTAGTAGCTAGAATTTAATCATGTAACAACTTCGGCTATTTCTTATTTACTTGAAAACCCTAGACACTATTATAATATCACTGGATTTCCTATCAAATGTTTTGGTTAGCGTAAGGTAAAAACTTTTCCATGTTTATGTGTGGGAAGTCTTACGTGATACCTTTTGTTTTCAAAGGATTTTCTAAAATTAAGCAACTTTTATCTCCGTTTACTCACACCAGACCCCTGTCTGACCTGAGTGTTTATTTTCTGTTTTATTAAACTCTTGGGTACTCATATTATGTATGAGTAGTCAAGTGTTTCAGGATTGCTTTGATCGAGTTCTGGAGGAGATAATGGAGCAGGAGGCTTCAGCGTGTAGATATATCTAGTGCTCCGGTGTGTTTGAGTTGAGTCTGCTCTCTCTGATGTATTTGAATTGTAATTGCTAGACAGATGTTTATAACTGTCTAGTTTGTGTTGTATTAGCTGTTTAACTCTGATGTATATGATACTATGTAAAGTTTTATGTGATATATTATAATTTATTCGATTCCGCTGTGAGATTCTGATGTTGTCTGTTCTTTCTTTCCTTTCTTTTCTCTTTCTATCCTTTTCTTTCTTCTTAGCGATACGACTTCCTGGAGTTTGGAAGTTGGGTCGTCACAGGTGGTATCAGAGCATTAGGTTGAGTGAATACCTAGGCTCTGGAGTGGTGTCTATCTTGAGAGAGCGTATTTGTATTTTTATTATATATATTTATATAATTACTTCTACCTATTTGTTGGGTTACCTGTTCGGGTTATCCAATATAAGCTATAAAGGTAGATAAGGTAGTGGGGTGTGTAACACAACTACTACCCTTGGTTGAAGTTTGGTGCTCGAGATTGACAGTGTATTTGTCGAGACTGTAGACCTAACACCGTCTCGAGTAAGTTGTGCAGAGTATAGGATTTCATAGATCTCTGAAGGTAACCTGTAAAGGTTCGGAGTCTATCTTTGAATTGGATGAGTAGAGTTTAGATCCGTCGGTTGGGCAGAAGAGAATGATGGTATCTTGATATCTCAGGGAGTAGTAGCTGCGTGATGAGATGCAGTGACTATGGATGTTCTCGAAGATGTTTTCTTTGGAACAAGTTAAGGAGGTGAGTCTGCTTCGGTGTTGTGGCTGGGTTCAGCAGAATGTTTCTGTCTGGGTTGAGGTCCGAGTTTCTCGAAGAGCTATAAGGTTGAGTAAGACTGGGTAAGTCAGCTACGAGATATTTTGGATCTTTTCTATGCTTTTGTGAGGATTGGTGTTTGGTTTTCAGGTTTGAATTGCCGGTTTGGATAACTGGAATTCGATGTGTTTCATGTATCTCTGAGGGAGTACGTGTATGGTTTATCTCTGGTTGTGGAACCAGCAGTTCTGGAGAATGTGATTGTGGATTCAGACTCGTCTGTAGTCTAATGTACTGTTTAGTTTTGTAGATCTTGTTGGATAGGAGCTCTATAGTTTAATAGTATTGATTGTTTAGATTCTATAGAGCGAGTATCCCGACATTTATACCGGGAAAACTCGTGAAAATTGTATCCAGGTTTTTCTGGATAATTAGATTTGTTTTGTTTGAATTGGTTGCTATGGTTGTTAGCATATGTTTGATAATATATGCTTATGAATTAAAATAAAATCTTAAGATAGTGTAATAACCCTGAGATTGCAATTACCGAATGATAAATTAAAAATTATGATTTTAAGTTAAAAAGGGAGCTAAACAAATTTTTGGGAATTTAAATTTGCAATTTGATTTGCAAATTAAAATATTTTGGCGTTTAAAATGGGGAATTTTTAAATGTGATTATAGGTTTAATTGGCCAAATGAGACTATTACATGGTTTTAATTAAAACTAGGTTGCTACTTAGGATTTTATTCACATGATAACCTTAGAAAAATAAACTAAGTCCTAAAGGGTTTTAAAACCTCCTAACATGGCCCATTAGCCTACCCACTTCTATATAATATCTTAAACCCATTCCATAAACCCTAACCCTCCTCTTCATAATTCCTAAACCTAGATCTAAACATAACTAATGGCCTCCCTTTGGTAGAAGATCCACCTCCTTCTCTACATAACTAAACTAGTTTAATCTTTGAAAAAGGTAATGCAATCTCCCCTATTCTCTAATCCTTCTTAATCCCTATTTTATCTCTACCATCTTGTTGTAATCTTTGTTTTGTTTTTTTTTGATTTTTGGGTCCTTGAAGTCTCTTGATCTTTTGCTTTGGGGTTGAGGATTTTGGCTTGCTTGATATTGTGCACACAAACTACTTGATCCTTTGCTTCTGTGAGGTAATTACTATTGATTAAATAAATAAAAATAAATAAAAATAAAAAAAATAAAAATAAAAATAAAAATGAAAGAAGTTCCCTGTTTGCAGTTTTGGGACTGAACTTTGTGACATCGCCACGGTCACCTCCTTGGTCGAAATCCAACGTTTTTGGAATCGTTGGAAAGCAGGAGTTTCGAAATACATCTCTAGAAAGTTTGATTAGTATACGAGTTCATTTGACTCTTCGAAATTGCTGTCGAAGGGGGACCCGATCTCAGCCTGAAACAGTGTATTCACTGTTTTCGGGTCCGACTTTGGAGCGTCGCTGTGACTTCGTTTCAAGTCGGAATCGAGTAATTCATTTTGCGTTCTGAAGTAGCAATGTCGGACTACGTTCCTACCAATTTTCATGCCATTCGGATTAGGTTTTCTGGTCCGAATAATTTTCCAAATTTGGGTTCGCGTCAGTTTTGGACTATTTTTCAACACTTAGAATATTTCCAGTGATTTTCTGGTTTTAACGATTTCTTTGAGATTTGTCTCTGGATTTCGTACACGGGTTTTATGAACTATTTTAAAAGGATTTTTCACTCATAAATGGCTTTCGAAATTATTATATAATGTTATTTTTAATTATTAAATTAATTACTCCATAATAGGAGAGTTTTCAAAAGCCGTTTTAAAGTGATTTCAAAATCAATTATAAATCCGTTTCGCACCATTATTTTCTATAATAAAAATCTCACACTCACTTTTTAGCACATCGAGCGAAGTGGAAAGGTGCTTAAACGGTTAGGAAATCTCCGGCCTATGGAACCGTGTGTATTTTCTTTCCGGTTAATCCCTGACCTATTCGATTGATCGTTTTGACCTTTGGGTCTGGTTTACCGATGATACGAGGTGGACTTTTTATTATTTGGAGTGTGAGCATGCTATTGATTAGTAAACCGTTTAGTGCGAACGTGGGGTATGAGACTCATTGTTAACACTTTACGGGTTCCTCTCCAAGAAGTTTGTGACACATTAGCTTCTGGGCGGCCAGTACTGGACCTCTGGGTCACCACGCCTCTGGGCAACCGTCTCTGGACACCTGCTCTATGGAGCAGTTTTTTCGGCGTGTGCCTTTGGGCCTTTATCCTTTTGGGAAGGATCTCGCCGTCTCGCGCGTTCCGCATATGTGCGAGTGATCGATCACAACTCTACAGTACTTGGCAATAACGACTCTTGTCGGTGCACGTGCAATAATTGTATTATCTGATGATTTTTATATCCATTCGAGTACCGCCATTCGGTGTTGGTTCTATGGAACCATACGATGTAAGTGCGATTACCTTATGGATTTACAGTGTCTATGGACACTACTTTTCAGTATTCGATTTCATTGACTTTTCAGTATATCCCTATTACTCTTTGGAGTATCGATCTTTGCTTGGGCATTGATTACAGACTCTGGTCACTCTTGGGATTATTGCCTATGGGCAACTTTATATAGCTTTGACTACGCCGATGATATGAGGCGATTTTATTTATTCCACACTTTGGTGTTGATATTCTCTTTGGAGATTTCTTTACTGTTTATTGATGATTAGGGATCGTCATCATATTCATGTGGTCCATTATATTCTTCTCTTTGGAGAAATTCTGTTTTGTTTATGTACCGCATTATTATATATCTCAGTTATTACTGATTATTTAGCTAGCCTGACCCGAGTGTTTTCGCTCGGGTCAGACCGAGTTGTTTCAGGTTAGGTCTCTGGACTTAGCTTTCTATGCTTCCGCTTGGACATTATCTGCTATGCTGATAGATAGCTCTTTATATTTGTCCACTATTTTGATACTCTGATTATTCAGTCTCTTATGTACATATTTTTGACTCACATGTGTGAGTGGTGGCTTTGTACCCACCTTTTGATATTTGGATCTGTATTGACGATGTACCTATGTTCTGTGACTGTTCTGTGATGATGATGTTATCATTTAGTATTATGTTTGTTCTGAACCTATTTTCCTTAGCCATTGTAATTTCGTTATAAATATCTATTGGATATGTCGAACCACTTGAGAAAAGAAAACCACCCATTCGACGTATTCAGTAGTTAGTTATAGCTTGATTACACATGGTCGCTTCCATTATACTCCATTCTCCGTTCTAGTAGACGGTATTACTCCGTAATACTCTTTACTAGAGTGGGTCTCGGAGTGGGGCGTTACATCTTGGTATCAGAGTGAAGGTTCAGAATTAAGCATAACAAACACAGAACAGACACGTAGTACAATACGTTATAATACGATCTAAATTGAACATATCCACCTTTAGATAAATAAGTTAGGAATATGTGTAGGAATCTATTATATTCCGTAATATTCCTTAATGAATTATCTATCTTTGAATCGTGCTTAACTAAATCTTACCTTATCTTTCAGTATGGCTGGTAGAGGTAGGCACCTCCGTTCTGCTGATGCTGGACAGTTCAGCAACCCTCATCCTGAGGGCGTATACACGACCACAGACCAGATCATGGAGCTGGTTCGTAACTCTCAGTCACACTCTCAATCTTCTGCACCAGTTTCTGATGCACCGTGCAAGTCTGCTTTTGCGCGCCTCTGCAGCGACTTTATGCATCTTGGAGGGAAGCCGTTAATGGCTCCGAGACTGTTCTTGAGGTCCAGGCGTGGATCAGAGTTTGCGAGCGTAATTTCACTCTCATGACCCTTCCTGACCATGACAGAGTTCTTGTTGCTTCTAGTCATCTTGAGGGTCATGCCTTGGATTGGTGCGAGCTCCTTATTTCTGAGATCGATGAGGCCACTCTCACTTGGGATCAGTTCCGAGAGCGCTTCTTGCTCAAGTTTGTCCCCGAGTCCGTAAAGATAGCCCCTGCACGCCGCTTTATTGACCTTAAGCAAGGGAAGACCTCTGTTGCTGACTATTCTTCATCTTTCGAGGCCCTGTCTAAGTATGGCCTCGAGTTCATTAGCACTCCTTATAATAAGAATCTCAAATTTGTTGAAGGCCTGAAGAAAGATTTGAAGAAACAGCTTATGCTCCAGCTTAAGCTCCCTTTTGATGAGCTAGTTGACGCAGCGCTTCACCTTGAAGCGGTTGAGCGTGAGAGAGACAGCGATGGGGATGGTGAGGGTTCCAAAAACCCCAATTAGAAGCGGGGTCCATTTCAGAAGACCAAGCCTTGGAACAAGAAGAAGTAGACTGGCAGTTCTACTTTTCAGACTCAGCCTCAGACTCGTTCTCAGTCCCAGACTCCTGCTCAGCCTAGTAGGACACGTCCTCCGAAGAAATGCTTCAACTGTGGTTCTCCAGATCACTTTATTCGAGAGTGTCCCAAACCTTTCTATTGCACCTTCTGCAAGAAGGAGGGACACAGGATCTCCACTTGTCCTATTGCTCCAGCTAGTGCCAAGCCTGGCAAGCTTAATGCTGCCAAGGCTCCTACACCTTCAGGTCAGACTCGAGGTACGCATCCTTCCATTCTCGAAGGTTATATTTTATTTCATGGTAGATCTTGTAGAGTTCTCTTTGATACGGGTGCCTCTCACTCATTCATATCAAAGGAGCTAGTAGATGCTTTATCCTTGGATGTCGCTTGTTTGGTTTCTTCACTAAGGATTGTGAATCCCATCGGTGGATCCGCGACCCTTAGTCTGCTTTGTGAGGATATAGATATTGATCTTTGTGGATTTTCTTTCCGTGCGAATCTGCACGTTATGAAGTATTTGGGCTTTGACATGATTCTTGGCATGGATTGGCTCGCTCAGTATGACGCCAAAATCATTTTTTCGGAGCGGATATTATTTCTTCGTCATCCTGACTCGTCCGCTCCGTTAGCTATTGCTCTTCAGGATGTTGGGATTTCTGATATTACTTTATTTGCACTTGATTCACGAGATAAGGATATGGACATATCTCGTATTCCTGTTGTTCGGGATTTCCCCGATATATTCGAGCCAATATCTGGCCTGCCGCCAAAGCGGGCCATTGAGTTCCGCGTCTATCTCATTCTAGGCTCACACCCAGTTGGGCGTCCTCCCACGAGAATGTCTACTAAAGAGAATGAGGAACTCAGGAAGTAGTTAGTAGAGCTTGAGGCGAAGCAGCTCATTCGGTCCAGTTCTTCGCCATGGGGTGCTGCTGTGGTCTTCGTTAAGAAGCCTGATGGCTCTCTTAGGCTTTGCATTGACTATCGCAAGCTTAATGAGTTGACCATCAGAAATCGTTATCCATTTCCACGGATAGACGATATGTTTGACCAGTTGAGCGGTGCAAAGGTCTTTTCCCAGCTCGACCTTGCCACCGGATTTCATCAGCTCCGAGTTGCGGAAGATAGCATTCCTCTTACCACTTTCCGCACTCGTTATAGTTCTTTTGAGTGGTTGGTCATGCCATTCGGCTTGACGAACGCACCGGCTTTCTTCCTCGATCTTATGAATCGAGTATTCCCGGAATACATCGATAGATTCGTTCTGGTTTTCATCGACGATATTCTTATTTACTCTAGATCCGAGGCAGAGCATGCTCATCATTTGCGGATCGTCTTGGATACTCTTCGTCGGTATCAGCTTAAGGCCAAGCTCTCCAAGTGCCATTTTTGGGAGAGCAAGGTCAAGTTCTTGGGCCATATTGTATCATCTAAGGGTGTTTCTGTCGATCCTGCCAAGATCGAAGCTATTCAGAATTGGAAGCAGCCCGAGAACGTTCATGATATTCGCAGCTTCCTTAGTCTGGCGGGTTATTACCGTCGGTTTGTCAAGGATTTCTCTCGAGTTGCACTTCCCCTTATGACGCTGACTCGTAAGGGTGTTTGCTTTATTTGGTATGATAAGTGTGAAGCTTCTTTTCAGCGATTGAAGGAACTTCTCACTCATGCTCCTATCCTTGTGGTTCCTAAGAGTAACCAGGATCTGGTTGTTTACACCGATGCTTGTGGAAGCAGGCTCGGTGCTGTGCTTATGCAGAAGGATCGGGTAGTTGCTTATGCTTCTAGGCAACTGCGTCCGAATGAGGTTCGCTATCCTACTCATGATCTTGAGTTAGCAGCTATCGTCTTTGCCTTGAAGACGTGGCGTTACTTTCTATTAGGCGAACGCTTTACTCTTTACACCGATCATAAGTCTCTGAAGTACTTTTCAGTCAGAGGGATCTCAATATGAGGCAGTAGCGATGGATTGAGTTTCTCGCCTCATATGATTTAGATATTCAGTATACCGCTGGCAAGGGTAATCGTGTTGCAGATGCGCTCAGTCGCAAGCACTCGGCGGTAGTTTCTATGATGATTGCCGAGTGGGATATTCTTGAAACACTATCTTTATGTGATGTTAGAGATCGAGCTCCATCCTCTGATTCTCCGGTCTTATTATTTAGCTTGGAAGCTCGTCCTGTCTTATTGGATCGCATTGCCCATGCTCAGCGGCAGGATCCAGACTTATTGCATCTTATTCATCTTCTCGAGTCGGGATCCAGTGATGAGACATTGCTGGATTATTCTCTTGATTTTCATCGGTGTCTTCGTAGGAAGAACTGTATTATTGTACCATCTGATTTATCACTTAGGCGTGACATTCTGGACGAGTGCCATCGCACTAAGAACACTATTCATCCTGGGTCGAGTAAGATGTATGCCGACATGTGTCGCCTATATTATTGGGAGGGTTTGAAGAGAGATGTGGCAAGTTATGTGAGTGGTTGCATGACTTGTCAACAGATCAAAGCCGAGCATCAGCGTCCGTCTGGTCTTCTTCAGCCGCTAGAGATTCCATTATGGAAATGGGATCAGATATCCATGGATTTTATTGATGGTCTGCCTCGATCGAGGTCAGGCCATACTTCTATCTGGGTTATTGTTGATCGCTTGACCAAAGCGGCTCATTTCATTCCTTAAGTCCACTCGGACTGCTCCTCAGCTTGCCAAGCTATATGTGAAGGAAGTCGTTCGACTTCATGGCATTCCTAGCTCTATCGTGTGTGATCGAGACACCATTTTCACTAGTCACTTCTGGAAGTGCCTACAGTCAGCTTTGGGCACCAAGCTGAATCTCTCTACTGCTTATCACCCTCAGACCGACGGTCAGACTAAGAGGGTGAATCGTGTTTTGGAGGATCTTTTGCGCTGTTGTATTCTGGATTTCGGAGGTAGATGGGAGGATCACTTACCGCTTGTAGAGTTCTCCTACAACAACAAATTTCAGTCTAGTATCGGCATGGCACCTTTCGAGACTTTATACGGAAGGCCATGTCGCTCTCCTGCTTGTTGGTTAGAATCTGGCAAGAAGCTTATTCTTGGCCCAGATTCAGTTCGGGAATCTTCTGAAAAGATTGTTCTTATCCGTCAGAGAATGAGAGAGGCACATGACCGCCAGAAATCCTACGCGGACAACCGTAGGAAGCCTCTTGAGTTCTCCATTGACGATTCTGTCTTTATTCGGGTTTCTCCCATGAAGGGGGTTGTGCGTTTCAGCTCTACAGGGAAGTTGGCTCCTCGCTATGTTGGATCATTTCCTATTACGAAACGCATCAGCCCCGTTGCTTATCGTGTGGCTCTACCTGCTCACTTCTCTGGAATACACGACGTGTTCCATGTTTCCCAGCTTCGCATGTGTGTCCGTGATCCTGATTCTATCATTGAGCCGCATGTCGTGCCTGATTATAGATCTTACCCGATTTATCTTTGGAGCAGCAACCTCTTCGTGTGCTTGATTCGGAGATCAGATGTCTTCGAAACAAAGAGGTTCCGCTTGTGAAGATTCAATGGTCGTCTAATCCTAAGGACTGCACTTGGGAGACCAGAGAATTTATCGAGCGTACTTATCCTGGTTTTCTTTCCTCTTCCGGCATGGGTGAGCATCTATAATTTATCTTCTGTATTCCTTTTGTGGATTAGATGTTATAGACGACTTCTATATTTAAGGAATTGCGGGGACGCAATTTTCTTAAGGGAGGGAGTCTGTAACAACCCTGAGATTGCAATTACCGAATGATAAATTAAAAATTATGATTTTAAGTTGAAAAGGGAGCTAAACAAATTTTTGGGAATTTAAATTTGCAATTTGATTTGCAAATTAAAATATTTTTGGGTTTAAAATGGGGAATTTTTAAATGTGATTATAGGTTTAATTGGCCAAATGAGACTATTAAATGGTTTTAATTAAAACTAGGTTGATACTTAGGATTTTGTTCACATGATAACCTTAGAAAAATAAACTAAGTCCTAAAGGGTTTTAAAACCTCCTAACATGGCCCATTAGCCTACCCACTTCTATATAATATCTTAAACCCATTCCATAAACCCTAACCCTCCTCTTCATAATTCCTAAACCTAGATCTAAACATAACTAATGGCCTCCCTTTGGTAGAAGATCCACCTCCTTCTCTACATAACTAAACTAGTTTAATCTTTGAAAAAGGTAATGCAATCTCCCCTATTCTCTAATCCTTCTTAATCCCTATTTTATCTCTACCATCTTGTTGTAATCTTTGTTTTTTTTTTTTTGATTTTTGGGTCCTTGAAGTCTCTTGATCTTTTGCTTTGGGGTTGAGGATTTTGGCTTGCTTGATATTGTGCACACAAACTACTTGATCCTTTACTTATGTGAGGTAATTACTATTGATTAGTGATTATTGCTAGTTGTAATATTGGTGAAAATTTGATGCCAAAAACTGGAAAAAAAAACACCCCAAAATCACCAAAAACACAAAAATTAGCTGGCTGGAATGTTTCAGCCTGAAAACAGGCTGAAACAGTGCACTGAGTGCACCAGGGCAGGCCTGGGCTGCACCCAGGCTGCTGCCCAGGCACAGTAGGCTAGCCCAGCTGGGCTAGCCAGAAGCAGGCCAGCCCTTAGTGGGCTGGCCGCACATCATACCCCCCCAGCCCGCCTGGGCTAGGGAATAGTGGACGCGGGCCGAAGCCCGCGTCCCAGCCCCAGCCCAGGCGGGCTGGGGATTTGCACTACCACCCCAGCCCGCTTGGGCAGGGGAATAGTGGACGCGGGCCGGAGCCCGCGTCCCAGCCCCAGCCCAGGCGGGCTGGGGGTCTGAACTACCTCCCCAGCCTGCCTGGGCTGGGGCAGGCTGACGCGGGCCGAAGCTCGCGTCCCAAAAAAAAAATAAGAAATAAAAATAAAATAAAAATGAAAGCAGTTCCCTGTTTGCAGTTTTGGGACTGAACTTTGTGACATCGCCACGGTCACCTCCATGGTCGAAATCCAACATTTTTGGATTCGTTGGAAAGATGGAGTTCCGAACTCCATCTCTAGAAAGTTTGATTAGTATCCAAGTTCATTTGACTCTTCGAAATTGCTGTCGAAGGGGGACCCGGATCTCAGCCTGAAACAGTGTATTCACTGTTTCCGGGTCCGACTTTAGAGCGTCGCTGCGGCTTCGTTTCAAGTCGGAATCGAGTAATTCTTTTTGCGTTCTGAAGTAGGAATGTCGGACTACGTTCCTACCAATTTTCATGCCATTCGAATTAGGTTTGATGGTCCGAATAATTTACCGAATTTGGGTTCACGTCAGTTTTGGACTATTTTCCAACACTTAGAATATTTTCAGTGATTTTCTGGTTTTATCGATTTCTTTGAGATTTGTCCCTGGATTTCGTACACGGATTTTTATGAACTATTTTAAAAGGATTTTTCGCTCATAAATGGCTTTCAAAATTATTATATAATGTTATTTTTAATTATTAAATTAATTACTCCATAATAGGAGAGTTTTCAAAAGCCGTTTTAAAGTGATTTCAAAATCAATTATAAATCCATTTCGCACCATTATTTTCTATAATAAAAATCTCACACTCACTTTTTAGCACATCGAGCGAAGTGGAAAGGTGCTTAAACGGTTAGGAAATCTCCGGCCTATGGAACCGTGTGTATTTTCTTTCCGGTTAATCCCTGACCTATTCGATTGATTGTTTTGACCTTTGGGTCTGGGTTACCGATGATACGAGGTGGACTTTTTATTGTTTGGAGTGTGAGCATGCTATTGGTTAGTAAACCGTTTAGTGCGAACGTGGGGTATGGGACTCATTGTTAACACTTTACGGGTTCCTCTCCAAGAAGTTTGTGACACATTAGCCTCTGGGCGGCCAGTACTGGACCTCTGGGTCACCACGCCTCTGGGCAACCGTCTCTGGACACCTGCTCTATGGAGCAGTTTTTTCGGCGTGTGCCTCTGGGCCTTTATCCTTCTGGGAAGGATCTCGCCGTCTCGCGCGTTCCGCATCTGTGCGAGTGATCGATCACAACTCTACAGTACTTGGCAATAACGGCTCTGGTCGGTGCACGTGCAATAATTGTATTATCTGATGATTTTTATATCCATTCGAGTACCGCCATTCGGTGTTGGTTCTATGGAATCATACGATGTAAGTGCGATTACCTTATGGATTTACAGTGTCTCTGGACACTACTTTTCAGCATTCGATTTCATTGACTTTTCAGTATATCCCTATTACTCTTTGGAGTATCGATCTTTGCTTCGGCATTGATTACAGACTCTGGTCACTCTTGGGATTATTGCCTATGGGCAACTTTATATAGCTTTGACTACGCCGATGATATGAGGCGATTTTATTTATTCCACACTTTGGTGTTGATATTCTCTTTGGAGATTTCTTTACTGTTTATTGATGATTAGGGATCATCATCATATTCATGTGGTCCATTATATTCTTCTCTTTGGAGAAGTTCTGTTTTGTTTATGTACCGCATTATTATATATCTCAGTTATTACTGATTATTTAGCTAGCCTGACCCGAGTGTTTTCGCTCGAGTCAGACCGACTTGTTTCAGGTTAGGTCTCTGGACTTAGCTTTCTATGCTTCTGCTTGGACATTATCTGCTATGCTGATAGATAGCTCTTTATATTTGTCCACTATTTTGATACTCTGATTATTCAGTCTCTTATGTACATATTTTTGACTCACATGTGTGAGCGGTGGCTTTGTACCCACCTTTTGATACTTGGATCTGTATTGACGATATATTGTACCTATGTTCTGTGACTGTTATGTGACTGTTCTGTGATGATGATGTTATCATTTAGTATTATGTTTGTTCTGAACCTATTTTCCTTAGCCATTGTAATTTCGTTATAAATATCTATTGGATATGTCGAACCACTTGAGAAAAGAAAACCACCTATTCGACGTATTCAGTAGTTAGTTATAGCTTGATTACACATGGTCGCTTCCATTATACTCTATTCTCCGTTCTAGTAGACGGTATTACTCCGTAATACTCTTTACTAGAGTCTCGGAGTGGGGTGTTACAGATAGATTATTAAATTACCTTTGCTTTTAAATTTCGGGGACGAAATTCTTTTAAGGGGGAAGGAATGTGATATCCCGGAAATTTGGGCAATATAAATTTAATAATCTGTGTTATAAATTTAATTTGATTTGATAATTTTAATAACAAATTTGGAATTTGATTTAATAATCATGTTTTAATAAATATTTAAATTAGAAGATTTTATCTTTTTGAATACATAAATTGTTTTATGTTTATAATATATATGTTTATATATTGTAAGTTGATAAATTTTGATTTTTGAATTTAGTAAATGAATTAATTTTCTAGTTCTAATTTATATTTGATAAATTGGGAATTTGATTTAAATTTGACATTTAACTTTTCAACACAATTCAATAAATAATGTTATAGTTTATACTATGATAAATCTTATTTATTTTAAAATTTTATTTAGCTTAAAGATATGAATTTAAATTAGATAAATATAAAAGCTATGTTTTATTTTATATTACTTGGGATTTATATATATATATATATATATATATATAAGAATTTACAATGTAAATTACAAATGATTTTAGTTTGTTATAATCTCTTTTACAAATTATTTGATATTGCTTAATTTATTATTTTTAAATAAAAATTTATAATACTTAAGTTCTTATGAACATAAATAGATTTTGTAAGGAATAAAATTGTTGTTTTTTTATTTTAATAGAGTTATATATGCATTTATATATGTAACTTGATTATTAAAAATTTGATTTGATAAATTAATTTAAAGCTTGAATTTAATGTTTCAAAGAATAAATACTTAAAAGTATTTGAATAGGCTTTTATTTTATTTCGTTTTGTTTTTCTATAAAAGAAGAAATAAAATTCATTTATATATACATAGGAAATAATGAATTAAGATATAAAAGTTTTTAAAATTCAATTTAAATTAAAAATATTTAGATTACATGTGTAAGTCTCTTAAGACATTTAATTTACATGTGTAAGCCATTAATTAAAACAAGTGACAAGTGTTAGAATAGGAACAAGTGTCCCCTTTAATTTTAATTTTCTTTAATTAAATCAAAAGTTTTGTTTATATAAACATATTACTCCTCATTCCATCTTCTTTTCTATTTTTCTTTTTCAAACTTAAGAAATCTTCAGATCTAAAATCTGAAATCAAAACTAATACTTAAGTTTAAACTCTTTGATCGTCTTCCACAAAACAGAAATCTGTTCAAAACCAAAACTACAACTTCAAAACTCAATTCTGCAAATTCATATACCTGAGATTCATTTACAAAGCTAAATCAATCTGCATGCATTTAGAAATCAATTTGCAACTCTAAAAAAAAAAGAAATACAAACCTGCAGTTCTTTTCTAAATCAACCAAAGCCTGCATGTTCTTCCTGGAAACAACATGCTGGCAAAATTTGTGAAAGCCTGCATTTTTACTCTGGAAAGCATGCAAATGAAATTTATGGAGCTTAGGCATTTCAGCAATAAATCAAGCTTGCATTTTCATATATGGAAGCATGCATATAGATCAGGAAGCATTGTAGTAAGCAGGATGGAAATTTTAAAAGCATTTGCAGTTTAAAAAGGGGAATCTGAAGTTCAAGTCATAAGCAAATCAAAAAGTAAAATCTGAAGCTTTGCAAGTAAAAATGGATGCTCTGCTCCTAAAACCAGCGAGTAACATTTTATTATATAATAAACTTAAGTATAATTCAGTTGCTTATATACTCTGAAAATAATTGTGTTTGCATGCAATTTACAAGCTCATTACTGCGATATATAGATGAATGATTGTAGTATGCAAGTTGTTGTGTAATTATTTTGCTGTGCATAATATCCCAGGCTCAGAAATTGCTAAATCCATTCCTTTTGATTTAATCAGTGTAAAGCTTTAAGATTAAATCAATATGGTGTTGTGATATGAGTTTAAAGTTTAAAATTTTATAAAAATAAAAAGGAAAAAAAAATCTGTAGTGCCTCTGAATTATAAATATAACAGAGCACATTGAATATAAATAAGGATTTGATTTTCTAGAATCATTGATTAAAGTTGATAAACTGATTATATTATCTAAAACTTGAATTTTAAAACTAAAATTAGGATTTTTAGTTTGGAAATGGTTGAGCATTACTGCTTTATCTAGAAAACCTGTTTTGGGTTGAGTCTGTCAATTCGGAAAGATTGGATGGTTAGTATCTTCTCTGGTGATGGTTTATGGATCGAAGTTGCTGAGGAAATACTGAATGATGGATTAAAAATTGGAGGCAGTGGAAATTTGGGATTGAATTGAAAAGCCCTAGTTTTCAATACTGATCAATGAATTGATCACTGCGACCTGATTAAGTGATCGAGTTGTCCCCTATTCGAACTGGAGAGAGATGGGATGTGGAAGTAGATGTGGCCGGAGGTGTTGACTGCCTGATGATCAGAATTTGGAGATTGAGGCATGGCAGTTCGTCCCATTTTATTCCAGATTCGAGCATGATGCTCGAATTTTGATATGAGGCTTCTGCAGTTGGATTGAAGGTGGATTTGAAGTATGATGATGGTCGCCGACTTGCTCAAGGGGTCGCGAGTGATTGGAAGTGATGGCGGCGGAGGTGCAGGTACACGAGATTAATGGTGTATCAGTTGATTAGGGAAGATGAGTTACCAGTGTTGTCTCGGGTTGTCTTATGTTTGGCTCGAAGTTCTTGAACGTTGGACTCGAAGTAACTAAGATAGGTCTCGGGTATTAAAATTTTGTTTCAGGGTTGGGTGTCAACACAGGTTTTGTATAAACCTGATTTTAATTGATTTTAAGATAAATTTGAAAGAAATTGTTACTCGAGTTGCTTGAGTCAGCTCGAGCTAGTTATTGAGGTTTAGTAATTGTTATGTTTCAAATTTTAAATTGGAATTTGAAAAATAAAAGAAAGATTTAAATTAAGTTTTAAATCTAATTTAAATTATAGATTCAAGTTGAATTGAGTCTTAAAATTTGAAATGATTAAGTTTTTAAATTCAAATTTGCTTTAAAATAATTTTAAAAGAGTTTGTTGTTTAAAATGTTTTTAAAAGAAATTTGAATTTAAAATTTGAAATTGAAATATGTAGTAATGTTTTAAATTAAGTTAAATTTGATTCAAATCTAATTTTGAATCTTTGGTTTAAAATTTAAATTTTATAAATTTAAGTGTTTAAAACAAATTTGAATGATAATGTGAAATTTAAATGGTTTTAATTTTAAAAGAAATTTGTTTTAACCTTTGTAAAATTTCTTTTTATAATAAAATTATTATTTAGCAATTAAGGTTTGAGATTGAATTTAAACTTGTTAAAGTTAATAATAATTTAATATTTTGAATTTCATTTAATTATTAGGGTAATTAACTGAATAATTAATTTATTTAATAAATTAATGAAATAAATAATTATTTAAAGTAATTAAGAGAATCTTAAGGGTTTAGGATTAATTAGTCTTTGAATAATTAACTTGTAATTTAAGAATAATTAAATAAATAAATTAGTTTTTAATTAATGATTAATAATTAATTAATCAAGTAATAATGAATTTAATTAAGTTTTAATTAACACTTAATTATTTAATTAATCTGGAATTAATTAATGGATTAATTAATGATTAATTAATTTGTAATTAATAATGATTAAAATAAGTTAATTATTTTAGAAAATAATTAATGAGTTGTTAATAGTTAACGAAGATCATTAACTAAGGATTATTTAATAATTAATTAATGTGATTAAATTTAATTATTAATTAGATTAATTAATTTAAGGATAATCAATTGTGTAAGTTATTAAGTATAATTACATATGGAAGTAATTAAGGAATTAATTACTTATTGTAATTAATTGAGTTTAATTTGATTAGATTAAGTTAATTAGTTCAGTTTAATTAATTTAAAATAATCATTTGATGATTTGTGAGGTATAATTACTTAATGTAATTAATGAAAAGAAATTACTTAGAGAAGTAATTAATGGGTAATTACTATATGTAATTAATTGAAGGTGATTTGATAATTGAAGTAATTTAAGTATAATTATTTTGTAAATTAATCAAGGAATTAATTAGAGATAATTAATTAATGAATAATTAATTTATTTGGTGAAGTAATTAAGGGTAGATAATTACTGAATAGAGTTAATCAAGGGTGATTAACAGTTATGGTTTAAATAAAGATTAAATTACTTAATGTAATTCATTTAATTTGAAAATGTAATTAGAAGATCATTAATTATTATAATTAATGATGTAATTAAGATTGATTAATCAATAATAAGTGATTAAAGATAATTAATTTAGGTAATTAATTAAGGAAGTAATTAAGGGTTAATTACTGTATTTGGTTAAATATAATTAATTTGAGAAATTAATTAGTGGATAATTACTTGAATGTAATTAAGAGTTAATTAATCAGGGATGATTAATTAAAATGAATAATTGGATGATGATTAATTATTTGATTGATAATTAATTAATAATGATAAGCAAGGATGATACTGGTAAAGTAATTAATTTATTTTACTTTAAATTAATGGAATGATGTAATTAATTTAATTCATTTTAAATTAATTATATTTGGGTGTGGTTAATCATTGCTTATATGGTTGGTTAGTGTTGTTTGCTTTGGATGGTTAGAATCTCAGATATGAGATAGATAATGTTGAGTGATTTGATGCATTGGTTGCATGGTGATATTGATATAGATTATCTTTTTGAATAATGATAATATGGTTTATCTGATATGATGATAATGTTGATTACCTGTTGTGTATCTGTGATTTATCTATTTGGATATATAGATAATTGAATTGTTTTAAACCTTTAAAACAACTTGGCCTTAAAAGACACGCTTTGGATTTCGATGAGACCGGGATCGGGTTTCCATATTTGCATATCCGAAAACCACATCGATCCAAATAACGTTAAGTTGTGAATCAAAGTGGAGCTTTGTGAAGACTCGAGGTGTAAGGGCTATACGTCAGTATAACTCTGTGGGTGATTCCGTAATGAGTTTGACGGAATAGTACTTATAGATTCGAGATGTAGATGTAGAGTGCAAGGGTTATCGTCGTTAACTCTGAGGGTGATTCCAAATTGAGTGTAACGAGATAATGCCTTCGGTTTCGTTCGAACCCGGAACGAACTTGTATGGATTGAATGCTTTCAGAACATCGTCAGGTGGACGATGAGCATTCTAAGAGATGTGTCCTCTAAAGGTAATCGTAGCCTCAAGCCTCATCAACCGGGAATGGCTAAAACAGAGGAGGTGCAGCAAGGCTTCGTGGGTAGCACCCACTGGAGGGCAAGATTTATCCCTGTCTAGAGGTCCCTTTTTATTCGGCTTAGTGGGCAGTTGTCAGTGTACACCAACTGCGGGGTTGTCTTGTTCGGAACTGTTCAGTAAGGAAAGGGCCCGGCTTTGTGTTGCAGGGGAGTGGGAGTACTCCTCGGTACGGTGATCTAGGCCACGTACTGTGACGGGCGGTACCCCAGTAACCCTGCCATTGTATGGAATCCAAAATCCAATAAGTGCCAACGGTTTTGATTGTATTACCCACTTTTGTGGCTAGTAGCTGGAATTTAATCATGTAACAATTTCGGCTATTTCTTATTTACTTGAAAACCCTAGACACTATTATAATATCACTGGATTTCCTATCAAATGTTTTGGTTAGCGTAAGGTAAAAACTTTTCCATGTTTATGTGTGGGAAGTCTTACGTGATACCTTTTGTTTTCAAAGGATTTTCTAAAATTAAGCAACTTTTATCCCCGTTTACTCACACCAGACCCCTGTCTGACCTGAGTGTTTATTTTCTGTTTTATTAAACTCTTGGGTACTCATATTACGTATGAGTAGTCAAGTGTTTCAGGATTGCTTTGATCGAGTTTTGGAGGAGATAATGGAGCGGAGGCTTCAGCGTGTAGATATATCTAGTGTTCCGCTGTGTTTGAGTTGAGTCTGCTCTCTCTGATGTATTTGAATTGTAATTGCTAGATAGATGTTTATAACTGTCTAGTTTGTGTTGTATTAGCTGTTTAACTCTGATGTATATGATACTATGTAAAGTTTTATGTGATATATTATAATTTATTCGATTCCGCTGTGAGATTCTGATGTTGTCTGTTCTTTCCTTTCTTTTCTCTTTCTTCCCTTTCTTTCTTCTTAGCGATACGACTTCTTGGAGTTTGGAAGTTGGGTCGTTACACAGGGGTTCTGTTTTACAGGTTTTAATAACCTGTAACATCAGGGTTTAAATTTTGTAAACCCTGAATCTTTTTAAATGCTAAGAGAATTTAAAAACATATTTGAATTCAAGTTTGAATTTATTTGAATTCAAGTTAATTTAACATCCCAGTTTAAATAAAATAAAGTTTAAAGGAAAGAATTTTTACAGGATTGTTAAACTTGAATCTGTTTTGTCAAATATTGTTTGCAAATCTGACAGTATTTAAGTTTTTAAACTTTGAACTGAATTTAAAAAATGTAGAGCAAGTTTTAAACAAAGTTTTAAAATAAGTTTAAGATCTTAATTCAAAAGGAGTTTGAATTATAGATTTAAAAATATATAATTTTTATAAAAGTAGAAGGTTTTTAACAACTTTGAATTTGTTAAAGTATTTTATAAAATGTTTTAAAATCTGAAGCTTAAGGTTTAAACAGAGTTTAAAATTTAAATTTAATTTGGATTCAAAGCTAATTTGAATCTTAGTTTGAAATAAAATGTTTAAGTGGTTGAATTTTTAAAATGTAAGAGAAGTTTAAATCTTAAGTTTAAATCTGGAATCAAAGTGGAATATGTATTTCAGTTTTTGAAAATTAAAAGAAAGTTTGAAGTTGCAAGATTTAAACTAAATATAAATTAAGTTATTGAGATGCTAAAGTTATAAATTGTTTAAACTTTGATAAGTTTAAATTATTTTCATTTCAAAACTTGTATTTAAAATGAAATTTGGAAGCAAGTTCAAAGCACTTTGTTTTAAATAAAATTTGTTTTTAAACCTAATTTAGAAATGTTTTATTTTAAAATTAAGTTAAGAATTAATGTTTTGAAATTAAATTATTAAAAAGGTAATTAAGAAATAATTAATTAATTAATTTAATTAATTATTAAGGTTTAATGCATATTGATTTAGGGGTTAATCAAATTTGAAATTTAGATCATTAATTAGATTATTAATTAATGACTAATAAATTATTAATTAAGTAATTAAGTTTTAATCAAGGTTAATTTATCTTAATAATTAGACTTTAAATTATAGATAATTAAAGATAATTAAATTGTAATTAATTTAAGTTAATTACTTTATAAAATAATTAGAGAAGGTTTAATGATGGTCATTAACCAGGATTATTTAAATAATTAATTAATGTGATTAATTTTTATAATTAATTAGATTAATTAATTTATTAATAATCAATTGTAAATGGTTTGAGCAATTACTTAATAAAGTAATTAAGAAATTAATTACTTAATGTAATTAATTTAGTTTAATGAGATTGTTTAATTTAATTAATTAAGTTTAAACACCTGGGTTTTAAAAAAAAAAAATTACTTAATGTAATTAATGATTTGGAAAATTACTTAGTTAAGTAATTAATTGATAATTACAGGTTGTAATTTATTTGAAGATGTTTAAGAATGAAGTAATTTGGTTTAAATTACTTATTAATTAATCAAGGGATTAATTAAGAGATTAATTAAGGATAATTAATTTGTTTTAATATGGTAATTAAGTTAACTAATTACTTAAGGTAATTAATAAAAGGGAATCATTAATTATTTTAAATTAATGATGTAATTAAAGTTGATTAATTTAGATTAGTTAATCAATAATAAGTAATTAAAGGAAATTAATTAATGTAATTAATTAAGGATAAATGTAATTAATTATGATTAATTAATTAATTGAAGTAATTAAAGGTTAATTACTGTTTATTTGAGAATAATTAATTTGTGGAATTAATTAAGGATAATTACATGAATGTAATTAAGGGTAATTAATCAAAGGTGATTAATTTAGGTAATTAATAATAAATGATTAATTAACTGATTGTAATCAATTAAATGATTGATAAGCAAAATTTATATTGGTGAAGTAATTAATTTAATTTATTTTAAATTAATTATAGACGAAGTAATTAATTTAATTCATTTTAAATTAATTAGAGATAGAGATAGTTAATTTAATTCATTTTAAATTAATTATATTGTGGTATGAGTGAATCCTTGCTTACGTATGAATGGATGTCATTGATTGTCTTGGATGCTTTGAGATCTCAGTAATGAGATAAATGATATTGTGTGATATGAATGACTTGATTGTATTGTGATGATAACATAGGTTATCTATTGTGATGGTGATATATGGAATATCTATTGGATTGATAATGTGGATTACCTATTATTTGAAAATGTTAATTACCAATTGTGATTTATAAGCTATCTATTTGTGTGTATATAGATACTGTAATGAAATTGTTTTAAACCTTTAAAAAAACTTGGCCTTAAAAGACACGCTTTGGATTTCGATGAGACCGGGATCGGGTTTCCATATTTGGATATCCGAAAACCACATCGATTCCAAATAACGTTAGGTCGTGAATCCAAGTGGAGCAAGTGAAGACTCGAGGTGTAAGGGCTATACGTCAGTATAACTCTGTGGGTGATTCCGTAATGAGTTTGACGGAATAGTACTTATAGGTTCGAGATAGTGATTTAGAGTGCAAGCGTTATTATCGTTAACTCTGAGGGTGATTCCAAAATGAGTGTAACGAGATAATGCCTTCGGTTTCGTTCGAACCCGGAACGAACTTGTATGGATCGAATGCTTTCAGAACATCATCAGGTGGACGATGAGCATTCTAAGATGATATGTCCTATAAAGGTAATCGTAGCTTCAAGCCTCATCAACCGGGAATGGCTAAAACAGGGGAGGTGCAGCAAGGCTTCGTGGGTAGCCCCCACTTGAGAGTGAGATTTACCCCTGCCTAGAGGTCCCTTTTATTTCGGCTGTGTGGACGGTTGAGAGCTCCAACCGTCGGGGTTGTCTTGTTCAGAACTATTCAGTAAGGAATGAGTCCGGCCTTGTGATGCAGGGGAATGGGAGTACTCCTCGGTACGGTGATCTAGGCCACGTACTGTGACGGGCGGTACCCCAGTAGCCCTGCCATTGTATGGAATCCAAAATCCAATAAGTGCCAACGGTTTTGATTGTATTACCCACTTTTGTGGCTAGTAGCTGGAATTTAATGAATGTAACAATTTCGGCTATTTCTTATTTATTTGAAAACCCTAGACACTATTATAATATCATCGGATTTCCTATCAAATGTTTTGGTTAGCGTAAGGTAAAAACTTTTCCATGTTTATGTATGGGAAGTCTTACGTGATACCTTTCTTTTCAAAAGGTTTTTGAAAGTTAAGCAACTTTAACCTGTTACTCACACCAGACCCATGTCTGACCCGGAGTTTATTTTTGTTTTTCATAAACTCTTGGGTACTCAAATTTTTACGAGTAGCCAAGGGAATTCAGGTTAGGATTCAGGTTAGCTTTGACGAATTATGGAGGAGCAAATGGAGCAGGAGGCTTCTGCGTTAGATATATAGTATTCCGCTGTGTGTTCTGTGCTGTCTCTGAGTTGTATTAAGTTGTAATAACTAGACAGGTGTTTATAACTGTCTAGTATGTGATGTTTATCTGTGTACTCTGATATGGTTGTAAACTATGTAATATTTATGTTATTAATATAGTTTGTTCGTTCCGCTGTTAGATTCTGATCTGTTGTTTCTTTCTTCTCTTCTTTCTATTCTCTTTTCTATCCCTTTCTTTCTTAAAGATGATGCCATTTTTTGTGGTAAGAAAGTCGGGTCGTCACAGCTAGCGTATCTCAAAGACTCATTTAAGAGTTAGCTAGCCTACCTCCGATAAACAAATTTTCATCTAACTATCTATTTTGAGGTCTCTGCGTCTTCCATACGGATTTTATACTAGCAGGAAGCGAAATCAGTCAGGGCATAACCCAAGTTTTTGCCACCGCTCGCTTAGGACCACTAGTAGTCATAGCCTATATGCAAAACTTACTACTAAATACCAGTATAAAATACTAACATAGCCTGGCGACCTTCCACAATTGACATACTATTTAGACTAACCTAAGTAAGTGAAGGAAAATGTCCATTTCAGTCACTTAATACCTCTTATTGAAAGTGAAGCTGGCCCCATTTCCTTAAAAGTACCGCGCTATCAAGTACTTCAAATCCAAGGCAAACCCTTGCTATATTTTCCCGTACCAATCTGTAATGCATATCACTTTCCTATGGTTCTATGGTTGTGGATGTCTCACATCAGTAATAAGTATACACAACTGGCGGTAGCCTCTAGGTGAAGGGTAGACTTCTATTGTATAACTATACTGACCTCGCATCCCAACCCATAGATCAAACCAAACATCCAAAGCCTAGGTGTTGGGCTAGGCCCACTAATTCATGCTCATTCCAAACGTATAATTGAAGAATATAATTTCCTACTATGAAAATTATATTGCCTTTTACATATATTTAATAGCATTAATACTTACTTATTCACTATGTAATTGTCCCTTTTTTATACGCTTAGGCTTTGGTTTCCTGGTTTCCTTCTTATGTCTAATAAATGTCAATTGTCCATGATAATTAGACATTAATGTCAAAATTGGATAATCTCTAATGATATTTATTTACCCATTTCAAAATCCACCTATTATGCCTATTCAATTTCTCCATAAATGCCATATTAAATTTCTATTGGGTCCTTGTTTAATTCCTTTAACTCTCTATTGACTATAAAAATTTTGCCCATTAAAATTTGTAGTTATAGTGCATCAATTTTGGGCTTACTATTCCTTCCCTTTTCAATCTCCTAGTCCTATAATTATTAGGCTATTAATAATTGATATGAATATCATTGTAAATTACGCTCTACATATATCAATTTATTTATTTTTAATCTATAAGCACGGTTATACGTGTATGTGTATTCCTATTTCTAACTATTAATTATTAAACTAGAACATTCCTTTCCATGTTTTAATTTATCAAAGCTGTCCTTCCTATAAGGATTATCGTTATAACTTTCCATAAATTACCCAAAATTGGAACTTTTGCTTCATTTGAAATTATAAGGAATTGTCTCTTTTCTTTTATTGAAATAGATAGTGCAAACTACGGAGAAGAATTTTCATAAATAACAAATATCTTTCCTTTTTGGTATATTCCTTGTTAATTCAAACGATGCACTTTTATACATATTTCTGGAATTGAATTATTTATGGAAATTACATGGAAATATACATGATTAAATTATACCCCACTCCAAATAAATCCGAATTTAGATATTCACATTCCAAGTCAACTAGGGCACCCTAACTTACAACCCAATTATGAATCTGGAATAGGCTTTATAACCATATAAACATTCTACAATAATAAATATTTGGGGCTAAATTTGAATTTCCAGATTAGGTTATACATATTATTTCTATTCCAGTTACCTATTTTACAGAATATGCAGGCGATAATCCTATACATTTTTTAAGCCTACAACTCATCAGATCTTATACAGGCATAATAATTAAATAAAAATTCAACGAGATAAATTTCATAGTTATAAATAAGTTATATAATTTCCCACTCACCTTTTTGGCTTTCCAAATCTCTCAAATCTAAATCAACCCTTTTCCATTCTAATCCAAAAGGATATGTATAATAAGGTATATTCATGCTACTAAAATTACAAATTTGAGAAGAGATTTATGGTAAGGGGATTATAGATTTATAACTATAGAAATTTACCTTTTTCTGCAATATTAATTCATTCTTCTCTTATTCTCTTCCATTTTCTTCCCTTCTCTAATTATATATATAATATAATATTTTAGAATTTTTAGAAATACAAAAGAAAGGAATGTGGCAGAGTTTTGCTGCTTTGATTAGAAAAAAAATGAGAAGTGAGGGGTCAGGCCTGTATTTATAGGCGCTCGAATCAACCGTAACCGTTAGATCAAAATAGTTAAATCCAGGCCGGTTGGCCAAGTTTCAAACCCCAGCCGCCGCCCCTAACCGGTCAACCGTCCCTTATAAGCGATCGACCGTTAATGATCGATTGGCCCGAGTAAAGGGGTCGGCCATGGGGTCCTACATTTATTATTACTTATTTCCTATTTTTTTTCCTATTTATTTTCATTTCAGAAACTCAAACGCTAATAACTTCTTCGTTTGAGCTCAGATCACGAAACGCCAAATATGAAAGTTGCTAAGAAATTCGCTATGTACCCAATGTTGCAAGTTTCATAGCCAAATTCCATTATTTTCTCAAATTCCCTTTTTGGAGCCTTACTAATTATCGTTAATTTTGCTGGGTGTTATATAAGTTGTACGTAGATCGTTTTATTCACATGAATGTTCTTGATCTAGTATTTAAGTACATGATTCAAGGTGGTTTACACCGGTTCGAACAAGGACTTTTCACTTGATTCTTGACGGCGAACATTTAATACGAATTCTTGATATAATCCTGAGGTTTTCTATCATAGTATATGATTTTCTATCAAAGTATATGGCTATGTAAGGAGAATAGAAGTTTCTAATCAAGGAAACAGATTGGATCCGGACTAGAGAGGTCAAGTGATCTATACTAGTTTGGAAGTGAAATTGTGTGATTGAGCAAGTGATCGGATTGGATATTACGTACAGATGATCCATATACATCATACAGGCCTAAGTAAACGTATATTATGTTTTGTTGGCTTATGGAGAGTTTTAGGGAATGACTCTTTGATTTGTTTTGAGGTAGCATTAATAACGTCCAAGTAATAACCTAAGGCTTTGACTGTAAGCTACGCTTAGTAGATTGTTTATTGTCCTTATGCGATGAGAAGGTTTTAAACCAAAGCAAAATGTAAGCATTGTTTTCTAGTAATTTTGAATACAATTAAGGATGCTTTGGGATTGTTTCTTTTGTGTGTTGATAGTCTTGGAATTTCGAGGATAAAATGTTTTAAGTTGGGAAGAATGTAATTACGGTACAACAATTTGGACTTTTACAGCGTTTAAAAAACATTGTAAGGCTTTTACAGCGTTTTTATAAACGTTGTATATCAACATGTTGTTATAAGTCCGTGACCTACGATAGCAACACCAAAAACGCTATAAATGAGTACTTTTAACATCATTTTGAAAATGTTGTAAACTGTTTTAATTGCGTCTTTGCACATGCTGTAAAAAACAAGTTATAAATAGGAAGGGTTATTAGACAGTAAGAATAAAATACTATAAAAAGTTCCTAACAATAGCGTTTTACCAACGCTATCAAATCACTCTTAACAATAGCATTTTTGGACTGCTATCAACAGTTTCATATTATAGCGCTTTAAAAGGCTATTGTTACCTTTTAGCATTTTTTAATGCTATCATCATATTACATAAGATTTTTTGTGCCTCTTTTTGATGTTTCAATGGATATATGTATAACGAATTTAAATATCACTAAGATCACATTTGATAACCAATATATTATATGTAAACAAATAAAATTACACCAAAACAAAATGTGTTCATTATATTTCATAACTACGTATGAAGATTACAAATGCAAGTAAACAAAACTAATATTATACGCAAGCAAACTTACTAAAATGATACGTAGAAGTATTTCAACACTAAAGATACACACGCCACTGTATATTACTTCAAATCACCTTGTTGCTACTTGCTAGCACCAAATGTATTAGATACCTGGAAAAAGTTCAATAATTAATCGTAATAAACACGACTCATGAAAAATATGCATATAAAGTGACACTTTTGAACAACAATATACGATGTTTGTGAAGTTGTTCAATTACCACTATTGTATTTAAACGTGTACAGATACCATTAATTTTTTAAAACTTATTTAATTTTTATAAAACTCGATTTATTTCCATAATACAAGTTTAATTTTTGGCAACTTAATTAACGTAGCAAAATCTTTATGGTACTTAATAAATTCTATGAAAACTTTGTTAACTTAGTTAAATTTTTATAAAACACAATTTTTTTTATCAAACTTAGATAAATTTTACAAATTTAGTTAATTTAGTTGGATGTTTATAAAACTTAGTTAAATTTTATATTACCTCGTTATTTTTATAAATTAGGCTGATTTTTATAACTTTATTTAATTTTTATAAAACTTTGTTAACTTTGTTAAATTTTTATAAACTTAATATTCATTTTACTAATTTTCTTACATTTTACAAATTTTTGTCAATATTTAGATAATTATTTAATTTATATACAACTTGTTTAACTTATTTAAATTTTTATACAACTTAGTTAATTTTTATAAATTTATTTTTAGTTTTCTAAAACTTAGTTAAGGTAGAAAATTATTTTCTTTTCATAAAACTCGATTAACGTAGTTAATTTTTATAATTTATCTAACTTAGTTTAATTTTACAAAAATTAATTAAATTTTTATAAAACATTGTTAGCTTTTTATAAAACTTGGTTAAATTTTACAAACCTAACTAATTTAATCAAATGTTTATAAAACTGGGTCAAGTTTTATAAAACTTAGTTAAATTTTATTAACTTTGTTATTTTTATAAATTTAGTTTATTTTGAAAACGTAAACTTAAACTTAGTTTCAATAAAACTTAGTTAAATTCTATAAAAATTAATTATTTTCTTATAAATTAGGTTAATTTTTATAAATTTATTTAAATTTTATAAAACTTAGATAACTATGTTAATGTTACATTTTGTTTTAAATACTTCACTCAACAATTGCATGTCGATTGTTATAAACTTATTAATTTTTATAAAACTTAGAAATTTTATAAACTTATTTAATTTTAAAAAACTTTGTTAGTTTAGTTAATTATTATAAAACTTAATTAATTTTATAAAAGTTAATTAACTTAGTTAGATATCATGTTCAATCTCAAAAGATTTTATTCAAAGAGATAATGGAAGTAGCATATAAGTACAGGCTACATAGTTCTTAGTATAAGACTGGAAGTAACTGGTAAGTGATAACATCTTAATTCCAATGTATTCTATTCTTGGGTGTCTTTTCTATCAGTCCAATTCCTTCTAAACCATTTGTAATGTCATGTATTCGCTTTTTCTGTACCTTAAAAAAATACAATATAGGATCAGAAAAGACGAGTAACAGGACTCCAACTTTTACCATCTCTTTATTTAAGAGAATGTTAACCTCCAACGTCCCTACTCTCTTACCCTCTAGTTTTAATTATGAACATGATACATATTTCCTAAATTATTCTTTAATATGACTCAAAACTGTAACAGTTTTCGCTCCTATGTTAAAATGAAACATGATTAATAATGATAAACAAATAAAAACCTCGTCCAGTTCCGACGTTATAGATTCCAACTCTCTCAGGCTCAGCTTTGGCAAGGGCTTTAATGTGTGCATCAACCAAGTTTGTAATGTCAATATAATCTATGATACAAGTTCCATCACTTGTTTCATAATTTGTTCCTTTAACCTGAAATACATCAAAAAAAAAGTATTATAGCATTTGATCATAAATCCAACTTTTCTACCTTTGCATAATTTAGCTTTAGGTCTGGAATGATTCCAGATGCTACATCAAAGCAAGCACTTGATATACGCCCATGCTCTCTCAGTTCAGGTTTAGGGATTCGCTTAGCGATCCTTCTGGATCTGATCCAATTACATCGAAATACCTAAACATAAATTGATAGGATTCTAACATTAGTTACTACAATAGTGTATTGCACATTATTACAACTCTACAATATTGGTTACTATTGTAGGCACCATAAAATCATGACAACAATGTTTGATCTCTTCGAAAAATTCAAAATTATATCCTCTGACATTTTCTTCGCCTTACCATACGGATTGATTGGTACCTGTATAAGTCAATTACATATCATTATATGAAATCATAATTTAACATTTTAGCAACTTCTCTCATATAAATTCTTGTTACTATTCCTTGAAAGACTAGCCTGAGGAATATCTTCAGTAATTGGCATCTTATCAGGTTCCCCATACGTTGCACAAGTAATTGAGTAAATCAAAGTTTTAACTTTGTGTTTTGCTACGGCTTCTAAAACTATCAAAGTATTTGTTGTAATGTGCGGTAGTATCTACGCCAATTAGAATGAAATTTTGCCATAATCAATTGAATTATTAGGAAATTTATTACTTAACACAAGTACAAAGAAGCATACCTATACGTATGTAATAAGTTCATATTCAAGAAAATTAAACAAGCAAGATTTGCTTTCAACCAAGTGAAACATACCTAAGAGGCTCAAGTGCACTCTCACCCACATAAGCAACCGCAACAAAATGCATGACCACATCAAATGCATTTTCTGAAAATATTCAATTTACCTAAATATTAGTTAAAAAAGAATCCAACTTCACTTTCCTACATATATTTATGAATCATATTAATGTTATAGAATGAAGAAAGTAGACGCCATTAGAGAGAGAACAATTTTATTCGTTCAGAGATTGGTAATTATTTACATTACATAGCCTACTTTATATAAAGGCTTCAAAACTAAGTTTTGAACTTATCCCACGATGTAGGACTAAACAAAACAATATACAAGCATATTCACTTCATAATATACATATATTATAACACTCCCCCTTGAATATGCATCTTCAAAATCTTGAATGCTCGGATAATTTGAAATTTTCCGTTTCGAAACGTGTACGATGATTTCTCCCCTCATTATTATCTTGCTTACATTTGTCGATTCATTCGATACAGATATTGTCTGCTGCCTCATTAAAAACCTCTGTTAGGAAAACCCAGTGGGAAAAAACCTTGAACGAGGAAAATAGTGCAACTTGTAAAATCATATTAAAAATGATATTCTTTCTAAAGGGTTTGATACTTCGGGATCAAAACAATGCCTCGTCAAGACCTTACTAAGAAATACCCAATGGGAAAAATCTTAGTGAAGGAAAAAGAGTACAATGACATATTTTATTTTCTTATTTCTTCAAATGAAGTTTGATACTTCTGGATCAAACTAATGCCTCATTAAAACCTTACTAAGTAAAACCCTATGGGAAAAATCTTAGTGAAGGAAAAAGAGTACAATATAGTATGTCATATTTCAATAATTTACTGCATCAAATAGAGTTTGATACTTCTGGATCAATTTAATACTTCATTAAAAACCTTACAAAGGAAAACCCGATGGGAAAAACCTTAGTCAAGGATAAAAATACAATTTAACTTAAATAACACATTTGAGATGTTATTTCTTGAAAATACGTTTGATTCTTCTAGATCAAGACAATGCCTCGTTAAAACCTTAGTAAGAAAAACCCAGTGGGAAAAATCTTAAATAAGGGAAAAGAGTACATTGTAACTTATTTTCAAATGTTACTGGGGAGTTGATACTTCTGGATCAAGATAATGCCTCATTAAAACCTTACAAATAAAAACCCAGTGGGTAAAATCTTAGTTAAGGAAAAAGAGTGCATTATAAAATACTTATAGATGCTCCCCCTGATTTAAAGTTTCCTCTGAATTCGTATTCGTCTTTCGATAACTTAAATTGGTTATAGATACTTCTGGATCCATAAATATGTATCTCATTAATAATACAATTTATTAATAGTTTCCTTCGATACAATCAAAATTTCCAATCCAAATATGATTTGCATTTTATGCATTTTGTTTGCTACCTTTATGAAAAACACATCATGTGTTTTCATTTTTATGCTTCAAACCAGTTTTGCATATTGCAACTACATCTTTGATGAATATTAAAAGTTCTATTACAACAATACTTAAAAGCAGGAAGTAATCTACTCATCTTGAAGTGCATCAAGAATTTCATTAAAGCAATACTTAAAAGAAATTCGTAATCTACACTTCATTTCTTTTGCATTCTTTATAACTACAAAAGTTATATATATTCTTCAGAAATTTGTAAACTTTAATAAGTATTTGCATATCGCAACTATCACTTCAATGGATATTAAGAGTTTCATTACAACGACACTTAAAAATAGGAAGTAATATACTCATCATTAATTATATCAAGACTTTCATTACAACAATACTTAAAAGTAGGTTGTAATCTATGCTCCTTATTCTTTGCCTTCTTTATAACCACCAAAGTTATCTATATTCTTCAGGAATTTGTATACTTTCATCATTTAATATGATTTAAACCACATTTATACCTTCGGGGTATATTAAGCATTTCAAGTACTTTCGGTACTTTGCGGACTACATGTCCATATTTCTCTACTATTAAAGGATTCATGATGGCCAGTCATGTTTTCCCCTAATTCAAGATCTTTAATCTATTTATAAATATAAGCGCTTTATATTTACAAATTTATCATCGATGATTATTTCTTGTCAGTTCTAGATATGATTTATTGAGATCTCTTTAATTATGTTTTTAGGTATCTAAACCACTTCTTGGGTAATTTGACAATTATGTCATTGGTCTCTTCAAGAGCACCCTTACTGTTTCTTCAAGAACACTCACCTCCATTATTTTCATCTTTATTACTTACTCCAAAAATATTTCAAACTGGCTTTTGTACCCTATTTCAGATGTGGTTCACACATTTTGACCCTTCAGGGATTCAAATCTATATTGGAGAAAGTCTACTAGGGATATTACTGATAATTTATTCAAGTTACTTAAATTTTTGCATTATTGTATATTTTAACAAATATTTAACATTGATGATCAAAATGAGCTTGTATCCCTTTATCCTCCCCCTCAATGTTGACAAACATTGTCACATTAAATAATAATCATCTTTGGATTCTCATTTTGATCCATTATGATATTGCTACTAGCAAATACACCATACATATTAATAATATGGGGATAATGCTTATTATAGTTTGTTCTTATTCATTGATCTAGTCAACTGGAGGACTTTATTTATTGTATAGATCATTTAAATACATACACGACTTCAGGTCATTCAACATTTATGTTGATATAAATCACTAAATAATATCTATACATAATTTATAAGATGAGCTCATAACAAACTTCAGGTTGTTGGCTGAATATATACACATATGGATATATACGTGCGTCCACGTATTACATCTATATTATAAATTTTCATATTCTTTCTCATTTGAATTGGTGATTTTTTTTAGAACAAACTATTATAAGGATCAAAACTATTAATTTTATTTATTTATTTATGGATCAATGTTAATGTGAATCCCTTAAGACCGCATGATAATGTTCAAAACATCTGGTTTGGAATCATATTGAACTTCTGGTTCAAATAAATTATATACATAACTTCAAGTTGGTAAATTTTATTCCTTGATTATATCTCTAATATTACTATTGAACATTAATTATGATTGTTTATTAGAGAATATATACTTAGTTATAATTATATATAAACATCTCCTTTAGAGAGTTCAGTAAAATTGATATATTTACAACATAAATAAGAGTATCTTCTGGACCCTTGAAATGTTATAAAAATAAGAAACTATAACGGTTGCACAAACCGATTTGTTCAAGACCGTATTTATATAGCTTTAGTGAAAATTATGATACGACATATAGATTATCTCTTCAGGAGCATATCTAAAGATATTTCTTCAAGAATAGCTGTGCATATAATATTTGATTCATCATAAGTTCTAAAAAGTAAAAGGTTATATATCACTATTTGTCTAATGGAGCTACGGGTCCATGACAATAGACGTGAATTTTAGATAATTTATTATCACATTTGACAATATTTTATAGGATATTCTTTTATAGTGCTATACGATGATATTTTTTAGAGTGGTACATATCACTTCTAAAGATACTTTATATGCATTGTTTTTGGGATGTCATCAATAATCAATATCTTTTTCTACATAATTGACATAATTCTACAACATCTCTTCTAGGATGTTTGGATTTTGAAATATAAAAATCATAAAACATCTTTTCAAGAGTATGTCATATGGATTATCTCTTCTAAAGAATATTAAAATGTACTTCTTCAAATATATAGTTTGGCAAACACACCCAAAGATTATCAAAACTTGGGTTTTACCAACTTCAAACTGATTTATTGAACTGAAATAAAATAAAATCCACATAGCAGACTTCAGGCTGCTATTATTGATCAATTCGACCATATCATTTATTACTGCACTTAGATTTTCATCATTAATGAAGTTTCCTTCATCTTCGAAGAAATGATCTAACTTCAGGTTAGTATTACTAGACCATCCTTTCACATAATTTTTGTTTTAGAAGTAATTTTAATATAGAGGAATTGTATTTCCTAGTAGATTTAAAGACTTAAAACTTCAAGTTTAACCACTCATGTCTAGTATTTAAAAGTGTGACCATATTTTAGTAGTCATAACGCTCCTTCAGGGAGTTCCATAGGTAAAGATGATCTTTTTCAGTTAAATCTGTGTAATATGCAAGTCAAGTTAACCAAGTATAGAAAATTTGGCAACAAAAAAAATGTTGAATAAAAATATATATTTGCATGGAATCAATTTCAATACTCACTAATATGAATGACGTGAGTATGTACCCTGAAACGTATGATTAAGAAAAAAATGACATGACTTGTACCATACAATAAAATAGAAACCTGATGAAACTTTGTTTCTTGTGTTGCTTAATTTCATTGATCAAATAGTGGACTAACCATTTCTTTTTTATATACTTCAATGAATGTCAAGTACCAAATAAAACAAGATGGTATGGTAATTATTACCATTAGCCGTATAATTCAAACCAAATGCTAGAAATGGAACATAATGTCCATAATATATGCACAGCTTTTATAAAGAATAAAGAATCAATTTAATAGAACTTTGTAAGCTGAACATAATGGAATACCTCATCTGAATATGGTTAGTTCCTAAACAAAAAAACAGATATAATCATATAAATTCTAAATTATTTCTAAATGAAAATATAAACATCACGGAACTTTGATTTACTCAATACGTGAATGAAACCGGAAATCTCATAGCAAGAGCAAAAGTGTGTGTTTCCATTAAATGGAAATGTGTTTTATACATCGACGAATGAGAAATGGAACAAGTCAAAAGTATAAGTACCATCGATTCGATTCCCATTACTGGAGTCATTGGAAATTAATCTGTTTGCTTCTCCTGCAATTCAAACCTCTCTGTATTATTAAATCGGCAATAATATATATAATTATACATGCTACAAATATCAAAACTATTTCATGTAGATATTTGATAATCAACATTAATTTGGTAGTTTTTATATAAAATCCTTTATAACAAAGAATATCAATTAAAAATAATGAAAGATCAATGAGATCTAAAATCAATCATTATACCATATCAAGGCTGTGGATCGAAAAGAAAAGCAACAGTATATAAAATATAAAATGTTATAGATCTATAAAATTAGATCTATAATAGAATTAGATCAGAAAAATTAGATCATATTGAGATCAACATAATAACATCTACAAATAAAATCAATTTAATAAGTCTACAAATGAGATCTGAAAAATGAAGTCTACAAAGTTAGATCTATACAAATAAATAATATTAGATTCACATAATTAGATCAACATTATAAGATATACAAAATGAGATCCAGGAAAAAGAAATGAGATCAAAATAAATGTTTACAAAACGAAATTTGATCTACGAAATAAAATTAGATCCCAAGAGAAAAGAAATAGATCTTAAATGCATAATGAAAATCTTAAAAATAAAACATCATGCTGATAACGTGTTATAGAATAAAGAAAGTAGAAGCCATTAGAGAGAGAACAATTTTATTCATTCAGAGATTGGTAATTATTTACATTACATAGCCTACTTTATATAAAGGCTTTAAAACTAAGGTTTGAACTTATCCCACGATGTGGGACTAAACAAAATAATATACAAGCATATTCACTTCATAATATACATATATTATAACAATTGATTAAATTAAGAGGTAATTTGCTCATTATAAAGGATACGGCTTTAACATTGCCTAAATCAACAACAATAAATTGAAGTCTTCCAGGTTCAGGAAATTGCTCCTGCAAAACCTTAACTACTCCCATATTTCCCCTCAAAAGATTATCCTACACATGTTTATTAGAAACTTTAGTTGCTACAGTTAAGAGTAATGTTTAACCAAATACAACAAAGTTATGGTCGATGAGTTGGTGATATACGACAAAAAGCAATGGTTGGTATCAAGCAATCCAACTAATTAAACTAACGAAAAATTGGAAGAATTTGTCTACTTACCACAATAGTCACTCTATAAGAATCTTTAAGAAGTCGAAGTGCAGCATGAGAACCTATATAACCTGCACCTTCTGTCACTAGGACATGTACAATTCTAGCTTCATGGCGAGAAAAATGTATATAATGATAAAGTATTCTAGTATCATTTTCCTAACAGGGGTACTTTCATTATATACTATTTTGACTTCAATTTTGGATGCACTAAAATTGTTTATATAATTTTCCAAATCTTTTTTAGTATGGTGCTAAGGGCACATAGTTTGTTTTGACCTACATTGAAAATATAACAAAACATGAGACATACAGATACATATAATGTTGAACTTTTTTAATTCGATGGAAACATGAGCATCGTTAGTTTTATATGGAATCAAATGTTGAAAGTAAAGCTAGTTAACATGTAGTGGTAAAGGTAGAGTGGGAAAAACTGTAGACAGCAACAATTTGAGTTAACAAAGTGAAGCATATAGTGACAGAACAAAAAAGTGAAGCGACTGGGTAATGCACAATGCATATATATATGTAACGACCCAGAATTTACATTAATTAAAATTTGAATATTTAACTAATTTTAAATATTAAAAAGTGAAATTAATAAGTCGAATAATTTATTTTTGAATATTGGATTTAATTGAATAATTAAATCAATAATTTTAATATGTGAAAATTCAGAAATAATTGAAAATTGGGTCAAATATGATTAAAATTGGTTTGTAAAATTTTATTTTATCATATTGAAGTTAGAATGATATTTTAGAACTTTTAAAATCGAATTAAGAGTTTATTTGTGAAAATTGAATATTTTAATATTTAATCGACTAGTGAAAATAGCCAATTTTCGAACAGTCTCAGAATTGGACGAAACCAGTTTCATTGGATCCATAATACTTTGTTATTACCGGATTTCAATTTTCGTAGCAATCGGAGTTATCGTTTGATCATGGCAGCTCGAAACGCATCGAAATTGTTTTTAATATTAAATTGGTGAGTTAAAATAGCCATTTTTCAAAAAGTCTCGGATTTCAACGAAATCAGTTTCATCGGATCCGTAATGTGAAATTATTGTGTGGTTTCAAATTTCGTGTCAATTGGATTTACCGTTTGTCCGGGGCAAGCGAAAACGCCTAGAAATCGGTTTAATCTTAAATCAAACATTTATAGCCATATCTCGCACAGATGACTGAATTAGCTTCCGAAACCTGTTCCATTGCGTCCGGAACGTGGGATAAACCCTATAAACGCTGGTCACCGCGTGTAAATCGGAGTTTGAAAAAGTCGAATGAATAGTGTCGTTCAAACTTCTATGAATAGGCCCACCCTCTCCACAAAATATATATATATATATTAGGGTTTTAAAACCCTAGCCGCCAGTAACGAAACCGGTGGCCAAAAATGTGCCAATTTCTTCTTCAATTCTTGATCAATCCATCAGCTTTTAGCAAAATCTTTCAACTAACAAAATGAAGAACATCACAAGATCGTTCAATCCAACGGTTGAGATCTGAAACAACGTCGTATGGAGGCCGTAATTCGCTCGAGTGCGTTAGTCGTTTGCGCACGTCGTTCGAGAATTTTTGGGTGCCGAGTTGGGCCGGTCTTCGGCCATGGGTGGAGCACATGGTGGCGAGCAAGGAGGTGGTTCCTGATCGCGTTGGAATTGGTTGAGGTGGTCGCGAAAATTGCAAGGAAGTGGCGGCCGTGGGTTTCGAACGACCTGGGTAGAACGCGTGAGAAGATGAAGTGATGGACAGTGGTGATTTGCAGGCAAGGGATCTAGTGGCTGTGGTGAATGTAGGTTAAAATATAAAAATAGAATAAGTTGTAAAAATTATAAATAAAATTCGTGTAAACTTATAAAATTCATAACTTTTTCATACGACGTTGAAAACGCACGAAACAAATTACGTTGGAATCGTATGGACGAGCACTACACGATGCAAATGGATTGGAGTCATTTGGAGTTAGTGAAAATTTCGGGTAAAATTAAACGTCCGTTTAATTTTATTCGAAATAAATCGCTAAAACGAAATTGAAATCAAGGTGAGAACTTCTCACTCAATCGAATCGGTTTCGATTTTAATTTTAAATAGTTAGATTTAAAATTCTTGAATGTATGTTTGAATGATGATTGTTATCTATTGATTGTTAAAATAGACATTATGCGCCGTTAGTAAGCGGATGTTATTTATTAAAAACATATACCGCGAATATTTCATAAACAGTGAAATTGGTATTATATATTATAGCAATATATATATATATATATATATATATATATATATATTGGCATATGTATATATTGCAGTTGTTGATTTCCCGCATTATATAGCGGATGAGACCCTATTGCGGCGTCTATTAAGCGGATAATATTTTATAAATCCCATATACCGCGATAATTCCGTACTGGAGCGAAATTGGTATTATGCTAATGTTTTTGGGTGCAGGGAAACAGGTTGGAGGGATCCAACTCGATTCCTCAACTGTATTGATTTATTTACAGATATTGTGATATTTGTTGATTATCATACCGATATATGATATTTGGATGTCGTGATTGACTATTTGGTGCTGCTGCATCGTCGGATCCATTTCTGAAGTTTTAAACTAATGATTTTTGGTTTTAAAAGGATTTTAAAGTGATTTTTCAAAGTATATGTTTTTATTAAATTTTGAATTGATTCATTTTAAATAATTAAAACGTTATAAATTTTTATGTTATAAAAATTAAGATTTTTGAGAAATATAACCGAAATGAGATTTTTGGAAATAAATAGATAATTAATTTATAAATTGGTTTAAGTTGGGATTTTTGAATTATTAAAAACGATGTGTATAAAAGACTTATAAAATTGATATTTTATAAATTAAAAATATTGGAATATTAAAACGAGTTTTTTTAAGTGTTAAAAATGAAATAAAAAAATGGATTTCATAAGTGAACGGAATTTATAGATTTATAAATTGTGAAGTTATAAAATGAATAGATTTTGTAAAATAGAAGATTTATAAGTAATTATCTTATAAATCGGATTTTGGCATTTAAATGAGATATAAATGGAATTTGTTAATAATGAGATTTATAAATCGAAGCTTATAAATAGAAATGTAATTTATAAACATTGTTTATAAATTCGAAATCAATTTAATTTGACAAATTGAATATTGAAGTTATTAAAGGAAATATATTCACGATTTTGGACAGTGAATACATTATTGAATAAAATAGTCATGTTTGGCAAGATGAATATTATAGAATGAAGTTAATTATTTTAAATATGTTTTAAAATGTATTATGAATCGAAACCATAGATTTCGAACATTTATTTTTGAAATAGACGTTTTCGAGAAAGAAGGAAATGGTGGACTATAACACTGTTGTTATAGTAAATGGTTTCCGAAAGGGAATGTTTTGTATAGTATTGGGATTTATATATCTATTTAAACTTTGAATCCCTATACTAGTGATTTTGGGTCGTCGTAACGAGGTTTTACACAACATTCGTTTTTGACCCAAATAAATGTGTTAAGAGAATGATTTCCTTAAGGAATGAAATATATACTAAATTTTGATTTAAGTATATCGAATATTTTCAAATGTTGAAAATAAATAGATTTGTGATGTACTTATTATTAAATAAGTATGGAAATATTTTTCCAATGTGAAATGAACGTTTTAGAATTTATCCTTGTAGGATAAATTGAAAGTGAATATTGAAAATCGATTGAAAATCGTACATTATAGGTATTTTGGGATTATAAATTCACTATGGAATTTATAAAAGAAAGGGGAATTAGTTTGAAAATAACGTTGATTTATTTTTGAAATTTTGGGAATTAATTTACGGATTTGGAACGTAAATATAAAGTAAATCGTTAAGGATTTATTTAATAGGTTTAAATAAACCATTTTGAAATGAAAGTATTTCCGAGAAAGGAAAATGATTGAAATTTGTTTTCAAAAAGTGGTAAAGGTGAAAAGTGATTTGAAAATTAGTTTTCAAATGTTGAAGTGTGGGAAATTTTATATCTAGTAAAGATATTTTGGAAAGTAAATAATTTGGGAAATTATTTGGATTTGGTGATGTTGAGCATGCCTATTGATAGTTAAATAATCCGACTATTAATGTTTACCTTTAAATAGGTATTTGTTGCGATTTGTTTGAATTTGAATGCCACACTTATTTTTGAATAAGCGCTCACTATCCGGGTTAGTCGGGAAAGGACCTTGGGGTCGTATAACCCATTCCGAATATGTGATACGTCGTTATGGATTGCATTTGATGACCGGTGTTGAAGACTGGATGTTTGTGAAAACGGAAGGATTACCGTCGAGTTACTCTACATCGGCTGATCTCCGATATAGAGGTTTTATCACCCTTAGTGACGGGAAGTCTGGTCGTGATTAGTGAATATCCGGATTGCAAGGACTTCATTGGAAGTGCCTTCGGTTCTGTTCGAGCCCGGAATAGACTTGTATAGATTGTATGTCTGACATTACAAATTGAGATATAAAGCTGATTTCTTTCAAATATATTTCTGTTGGTGGTGGAGAATTTATTCTCTTAGCTTAACACCCTTCTTTGAGACGTACGAGCTCAGAGGTTATATAGTTGAAGGTTATTAGTGATATACTCCCAATTTGGTAGTGTGGCATGCTGAGTGTTGCTGTGAAATGATCATTGGATCCGTAATAGTTTGTTATTAGGGGGTAGCACCCCTTTAGTGTATGTCATTCCTTCTGGATAGAGGTGGTATCATGGTATGGAGCCCAGATATTTAACCTACGTTGTTGCTGCAAATTTTGTGGTTGTTGGAAATCGAGGATCCTCGGATAGATCGGTTACGATCGAGGGATGACATATTCGTGTCAGTAGTTACCCAGTTAGGGGTAACCCGGCCTTGTGTTGGCAGAGATCCGGTTTGGTTCTCGGGACGTCTTTCCAGAGGCGTTTCCATGTGGCAATGGGAAGTTCCTTGGCCTGACCATTTGTTGGAAATCCAAAGAAACAATACGATCTTGTACGGATTTAGTTGTAGAACCTATCATTCACTTATGGTGGCGCCCCACTGTTTGGATGGTAGCTATAGTAGGCATACGATAATGGTCGTATGTTGGATAAGATTTATATCTTTACTTTCGAAATGAATTTTTCCTACACTATGCACTAGTAATAATATCAAATGTTTCTTTTTAATGTGTATCGAGCATCTTTGACTATCATAACGAGAAATCTCCTCCGATTCTGTGTTTGCATTGTGTGTGTGTGCGGGAGGCCTTATGGTAGTCTCATTTTTAAAAGCATTGCGAATTGACTTTAAAAGTATTCCTCTATTTTGATTTAAAGAAAAATAAACTGTTTTAGTTCTCACACCAGTCACATGACTGACTCAGAGTTTATTGTTTTCCTTCCTAAACTCTGGGTGCCCACCAATTTCCACACGGGCAGTCAAGAGTAAAGGTTTATCAAGATATTCTGGAAATCAGGAGTTGCTGGAGGCAAGCTGGATGGCATGGCGTATTACTAGTATATAGTATTTCTTTTCCGCTGTTGATGTCGTTTGTTGTTGTACACTCTGATGTAATGAAATGAAATGTAATGTAATGTAATAACTGTTATAGTTCTTGGTTTAAAGATTTATTCATTTATTTATTATATGTTGTTCCGCTGCGATTGTGAGATTCTGATATTGTTCTGTTGTTTTCTTTCTGTTCCGTTCTATTTTCTTTTCTCTCTATTTTCTATCTTTTTCTCTTTCTTCTACTTTTTCTTCTTCTTTAACCCTAACATTTCGGTTTTTCGGCAACGAAAAATCGCAGTCGTTACATTTGGTACCAGAGCATATGGTTAAGCGACAACCATGGCTCTGTTGGGTATTACTCATTAGAGATAGAGTCAGTAGTACTCTAGAATGAGTTTGAGTGTAGTAATAGATACGAGCGCGTATTTGTTAGTGAATATAAATTGTTTTATATTGTGATGATTGGTTTGTTGAGTGGTATATGGATTTTGGTCAACATGAGTAATTAACGTTGTTGATAGGGATCTCTAAACACTTGTACAGAACAAATTGACACGATATCGTTTTAATAGGGAAAATGAAATAATTTTACCTTGATTATATTTTGTATATAAAGGAATAATTTTACGGAATTATTAAAGTATATAATTGATTGTTTGGTTGTTGAATAAGTTAAATAAAACACCAATTTTGAAAGAATAATTGTATAAGCAAATGAATTATAAGTGTGAAATTATAATTAATGTAATTTACAATTGTGAGATAATCTTATATATATATATAAGAAGTGAAATTATATAAGTAAAAGATTTATAAATGTGATTCATAATCTGAAAATAAAATTCCAGAGAAGTGTTTTGAAAAGATTTGATATTTTGGGAAAATTGTTTTGGAGAAATTAAAGCTCTAAACTCTTTTCGATCGTTGGAAAATAATTCCGGAGATGATCGCGACATCATCGGTGTTCATTTTCGGGTTTTCAAAAGAGGGATTGCTGCCAAATTGTTTAAAAGAAAGTTGTTTGGAAAGTTTGGATTTGATAAGATGTTTGAAATGGAATATAACTTAAGTGATGTTGAATGAAGTTTATTTTTGGTGTCCAAGTAAATTAATAAGCGAATTAATGTAATGAAGTCATTAAGAATTTGAACTTGAGTATATGAATGAAATTCAACTTTATATTGTTAAAGGAATTAGCAATTGAATTGAACTAATGAATTGAATGTAAATCAATTGAATGTAAACAATTGATATGAAATAATGAATATATAAGTGTCAATTCATTAGAAGCTAATATTATTTGAAATTGAATAAATTGAATGAAAGTCAATTTAATATGAACCAATTGGAATTAAAAGTATTGAACCAAATTGAATGTAAAATAAATAAATTTGGTTGTATTGAATAAACATTGGTTGTTATTTGATTGTATATAATTCATTAAGTGTTAATGAAATTGGATTAGCGAAATTGGAAGATATGTAATTAAATTCAAATGGATAATATATAAATTTGAATAGAATTGAATGTGAATTGGATTTAATTAGTGAATACAAACTAATTAAAATTGAATATGAATGAATGTTAGTAAATCCAATGTAAATAAATCAAATATGATTTAAATTGAAAACCAATTCATTGAATATTAATGAGAATATGAATGAATATTGAGTTGGTTGATGGTTGCATTTGTTGTTTTGTTGCATTTGCTATGTTGGCATATGTAGTTGTTATGTTGCTATATGTTGTATATTGATACTATTTTCATATATGCATGATTCTCATGTTGTTGTTGAGTGTTTAGTAGGTGTGGATGGCGTTGATTCGCATTTGGAGCTCGCTTTCGCGCTATATTAGCCGTATACGCTCGCTAATAATATAAATAAGGTACATATCTCGGATTACATACCGTACTTTTACATTTTTTCCCTGCGGGATGCCTCATCACTTGATGAGATATATATTTGTGATATATATATACTGTCATTTTTTTCCGGATCGAGCCGCGCAAAGGAGACTATGGCGAATTTTTCCGAAAATTTAAGGCGTTAGAATATTTTTGAGAAAAATTGGAAAAGTGTGAAAACTTTAACTTTGATTTGGAATTGGAAGTTAAACGATGTAATTGGTTTTGAAAAGGATAACTAAGTATGATTTGAAAACTTAGTAAAGTATTGTAAGAAGTTTAACTATGGATTTTGAAAAGTTAATGAATTCTGTAATTTTTCTTACTTGGTAATTTCGAGGGCGAAATGCTCTTAAGGGGGGAAATCTGTAACGACCCAGAATTTATATTAATTAAAATTTGAATATTTAATTAATTTTAAATATTAACAAGTGAAATTAATAAGTCGAATAATTTATTTTTGAATATTGAATTTAATTGAATAATTAAATCAATAATTTTAATATGTGAAAATTCAGAAATAATTGAAAATTGGGTCAAACATGATTAAAATTGGTTTGTAAAATTTTATTTTATCATATTGAAGTTAGAATGATATTTTAGAACTTTTAAAATCGAATTAAGAGTTTATTTGTGAAAATTGAATATTTTAATATTTAATCGACTAGTGAAAATAGCCAATTTTCGAACAGTCTCAGAATTGGACGAAACCAGTTTCATTGGATCCGTAATAGTTTGTTATTACTGGATTTCAATTTTTATAGCAATCGGAGTTATCGTTTGATCGTGGCAGCTCGAAATGCATCGAAATTGTTTTTAATATTAAATTGGCGAGTTAAAATAGCCATTTTTCAAAAAGTCTCGGATTTCGACGAAACTAGTTTCATCGGATCCGTAATGTGATATTATTGTATGGTTTCAAATTTTGTGTCAATTGGATTTACCGTTTGTCCGGGGCAAGCGAAAACGCCTAGAAATCGGTTTAATCGGTTTAATTTTAAATCGAACGTTTATAGCCATATCTCGCACAGATGACCGAATTAGCTTCCGAAACCTGTTCCATTGCGTCCAGAACACGGGATAAACCCTAGAAACGCTGGTCACCGTGCGTAAATCGGAGTTTGAAAAAGTCGAATGAATAGTGTCGTTCAAACTTCTATAAATAGGCCACCCTCTCCACAAAAATAAAAAAAAAAATATTAGGGTTTTAAAACCCTAGCCGCCAGTAACGAAACCGATGGCCGAAAATGTGCCAATTTCTTCTTCAATTCTTGATCAATCCATCAGCTTTTAGCAAATTCTTTCAACTAACAAAATGAAGAACATCACAAGATCGTTCAATCCAACGGTTGAGATCTGAAACAACGTCGTATGGAGGCCGTAATTCGCTCGAGTGCTTTAGTCGATTGCGCACGTCGTTCGAGAATTTTTGGGTGCTGAGTTGGGCCGGTCTTCGGCCATGGGTGGAGCACATGGTGGCGAGCAAGGAGGTGGTTCCTGATCGCGTTGGAATTGGTTGAGGTGGTCGCGAAAATTGCAAGGAAGTGGCGGCCGCGGGTTTCGAACGACCTGGGTAGAACGCGTGAGAAGATGAAGTGATGGACGGTGGTGATTTGCAGGCAAGGGATCTAGTGGCTGTGGTGAATGTAGGTTAAAATATAAAAATAGAATAAGTTGTAAAAATTATAAATAAAATTCGTGTAAACTTATAAAATTCATAATTTTTTCATACGAGGTCGAAAACGCACGAAACAAATTACGTTGGAATCGTATAGACGAGCACTACGCGATGCAATTGGATTGGAGTCGTTTGGAGTTAGTGAAAATTTCGGGTAAAATTAAACGTCCGTTTAATTTTATTCGAAATAAATCGCTAAAACGAAATTGAAATCAAGGTGAGAACTTCTCACTCAATCGAATCGGTTTCGATTTTAATTTTAAATAGTTAGATTTAAAATTCTTGAATGTATGTTTGAATGATGATTGTTATCTATTGATTGTTAAAATAGACATTATGCGCCGTTAGTAAGCGGATGTTATTTATTAAAAACATATACCGCGAATATTTCATAAACAGTGAAATTGGTATTATATATTATAGCAATATATATATTGGCATATGTATATATTGCAGTTGTTGATTTCCCGCATTATATAGCGGATGAGACCTTATTGCGGCGTCTATTAAGCGGATAATATTTTATAAATCCCATATACCGCGATAATTCCGTACTGGAGCGGAATTGGTATTATGCTAATGTTTTTGGATGCACGGAACCAGGTTGGAGGGATCCAACTGGATTCCTCAACTGTATTGATTTATTTACAAATATTGTGATATTTGTTGATTATCATATCGATATATGATATTTGGATGTCGTGATTGACTATTTGGTGCTGCTGCATCGTCGGATCCATTTCTGAAGTTTTAAAATAATGATTTTTTGTTTTAAAAGGATTTTAAAGTGATTTTTCAAAGTATATGTTTTTATTAAATTTTGAATTGATTCATTTTAAATAATTAAAACGTTATAAATTTTTATGTTATAAAAATTAAGATTTTTGAGAAATATAACCGAAATGAGATTTTTGGAAATAAATAGATAATTAATTTATAAATTGGTTTAAATTGGGATTTTTGAATTATTAAAAACGATGTGTATAAAAGACTTATAAAATTGATATTTTATAAATTAAAAATATTGGAATATTAAAACGAGTTTTTTTTAAGTGTTAAAAATGAAATAAAAAAATGGATTTCATAAGTGAACGGAATTTGTAGATTTATAAATTGTGAAGTTATAAAATGAATAGATTTTGTAAAATAGAAGATTTATAAGTAATTATCTTATAAATCGGATTTTGGCATTTAAATGAGATATAAATGGAATTTGTTAATAATGAGATTTATAAATCGAAGCTTATAAATAGAAATGTAATTTATAAACATTGTTTATAAATTCGAAATCAATTTAATTTGACAAATTGAATATTGAAGTTATTAGTCATGTTTGGCAAAATGAATATTATAGAATGAAGTTAATTATTTTAAAGATGTTTTAAAATGTATTATGAATCGAAACCATAGATTTCGAACATTTATTGTTGAAATAGACGTTTTCGAGAAAGAAGGAAATGGTGGACTATAACACTGTTGTTATAGTAAATGGTTTCCGAAAGGGAATGTTTTGTATAGTATTGGGATTTATATGTCTATTTAAACTTTGAATCCCTATACTAGTGATTTTGGGTCGTCGTAACGAGATTTTACACAACATTCGTTTTTGACCCAAATAAATGTGTTAAGAGAATGATTTCCTCAAGGAATGAAATATATACTAAATTTTGATTTAAGTATATCGAATATTTTAAAATGTTGAAAATAAATATATTTGTGATGTACTTATTATTAAATAAGTATGGAAATATTTTTCCAATGTGAAATGAACGTTTTAGAATTTATCCTTGTAGGATAAATTGAAAGTGAATATTGAAAATCGATTGAAAATCGTACATCATAGATATTTTGGGATTATAAATTCACTATGGAATTTATAAAAGAAAGGGGAATTAGTTTGAAAATAAACGTTGATTTATTTTTGAAATTTTGGGAATTAATTTACGGATTTGGAACGTAAATATAAAGTAAATCGTTAAGGATTTATTTAATTGGTTTAAATAAACCATTTTGAAATGAAAGTATTTCCGAGAAAGGAAAATGATTGAAATTTGTTTTCAAAAAGTGGTAAAGGTGAAAAGTGATTTGAAAATTAGTTTTCAAATGTTGAAGTGTGGGAAATTTTATATCTAGTAAAGATATTTTGGAAAGTAAATAATTTGGGAAATTATTTGGATTTGGTGATATTGAGCATGCCTATTGATAGTTAAATAATCCGACTATTAATATTTACTTTTAAATAGGTATTTGTTGTGATTTGTTTGAATTTGAATGCCACACTTATTTTTGAATAAGCGCTCACTATTCGGGTTAGCCGGGAAAGGACCTTGGGGTCGTATAACCCATTCTGAATATGTGATACGTCGTTATGGATTGCATTTGATGACCGGCTTTGAAGACCGGATGTTTGTGAAAACGGAAGGATTACCGTCGAGTTACTCTACATCGGCTGATCTCCGATATAGAGGTTTTATCACCCTTAGTGACGGGAAGTCCGGTCGTGATTAGTGAATATCCAGATTGCAAGGACTTCTTTGGAAGTGCCTTCGGTTCTGTTCGAGCCCGGAACAGACTTGTATAGATTGTATGTCTGACATTACAAATTGAGATATAAAGCTGATTTCTTTCAAATATATTTCTGTTGGTGGCGGAGAATTTATTCTCTTAGCTTAACACCCTTCTCTGAGACGTACGAGCTCAGAGGTTATATAGTTGAAGGTTATTAGTGATATACTCCCAATTTTGTAGTGTGGCATGCTAAGTGTTGCTGTGAAATGATCATTGTTTGATCATTTGTGATAAGATCATTTATTTGATCATTTATCTTGGTGATCATTTGTTTGATCATTTGTTGACCCAAAGCACGGATTTTGTATAAAGTGTGGCTTTGTGGACGAGACTTCGTCGGACCTCACACCCCGGAAATTGTCAAAACAGGAAGGATGCAGCAAGGTTATTAGGGGGTAGCACCCCTTTAGTGTATGTCATTCCTTCTGGATAGAGGTGGTATCATGGTATGGAGCCCAGATATTTAACCTATGTTGTTGCTGCAAATTTTGTGGTTGTTGGAAATCGAGGATCCTCGGATAGATCGGTTACGATCGGGGGATGACATATTCGTGTCAGTAGTTACCCAGTTAGGGGTAACCCGGCCTTGTGTTGGCAGAGATCCGGTTTGGTTCTCGGGACGTCTTTCCAGAGGCGTTTCCATGTGGCAATAGGAAGTTCCTTGGCCTGACCATTTGTTGGAAATCCAAAGAAACAATACGATCTTGTACGGATTTAGTTGTAGAACCTATCATTCACTTATGGTGGCGCCCCACTGTTTGGATTGTAGCTATAGTAGGCATACGATAATGGTCGTATGTTGGCTAAGATTTATATCTTTACTTTCGAAATGAATTTTTCCTACACTATGCACTAGTAATAATATCAAATGTTTCTTTTTAATGCGTATCAAGCATCTTTGACTATCATAAGGAGAAATCTCCTCCGATTCTGCGTTTGCATTGTGTGTGTGTGCGGGAGGCCTTATGGTAGTCTCATTTTTAAAAGCATTGCGAATTGACTTTAAAAGTATTCCTCTATTTTGATTTAAAGAAAAATAAACTGTTTTAGTTCTCACACCAGTCACATGACTGACTCGGAGTTTATTGTTTTCCTTCCTAAACTCTGGGTGCCCACCAATTTCCACACGGGCAGTCAAGAGTAAAGGTTTATTAGGATATTTTGGAAATCAGGAGTTGCTGGAGGCAAGCTGGATGGCATGGCGTATTACTAGTATATAGTATTTCTTTTCCGCTGTTGATGTCGTTTGTTGTTGTACACTCTGATGTAATGAAATGAAATGAAATGTAATGACTGATATAGTTCTTTGTTTAAAGATTTATTCATTTATTTATTATATGTTGTTCCGCTGCGATTGTGAGATTCTGATATTGTTCTGTTGTTTTCTTTCTGTTCCGTTCTATTTTCTTTTCTTTCTATTTTCTATCTTTTTCTCTTTCTTCTACCTTTTTCTTCTTCTTTAACCCTAACATTTCGGTTTTTCGGCAACGAAAAATCACAGTCGTTACAATATATATATATATATATATATATATATATATATATAGTGATAGATCTAGTAATTTGGAACTGTTGTATGTATAGATGCAAGTTCTTGAGTGGTCAAAGTCCTATAATTTTGGATCAAAGATGGTAAATAACGGCTAATGTAAGAAAAGCTATATGAGATTTTATGCGTGTTTATTCATACTATTTTATAACAAAAAGGAAGTTAGTTTGCATTTTTCTTCGTATACGTCTAAATTCTGCATAGCTTTAGTACTAAATCATTATCCTAAATCTACCTAAATGAACTACACTAATATATCCTAAAGTACCATGCTCAAATTTGTAAACTCAAACTCAAGAGATATTTAAAAAATTTGAACCAAGCATTTTTTATACAAAAAATATCATCTTTCTTTTAACAAATGAATGCTTATTCTTTAGAAATCTTGTATTACTTGTATATCAGGATTAACTATATTTTTAATACTTTTATAAACCCTGTCAATGTTTTGTTCATGCTATTCAATGAATATAATAGTAGGAACATTTAGACATTTTGGTTACTCATGTGCATATAGTGATGTTAAGTCGTTTTTAGTTTTCAAAGGCATATGTTTTGTAAATTAAATCAGGTTGTGCAAACACATTTTAACTCATATATATGTACTTTATATTATGAGTTCATAGTGACAAAAACAATATAAATTGGGTTTATGGATAATATTCAGAAACTAAACATGTGCTTTTAGTTTTCCTATATGTGAAACTTACAAAAGAAGTTAGTTAAATATAGCTATTTGGATACCAAGTTTTACTAAAAAGCTCCAACATAACAATTTCATTATAGAAACAAGCTTGCCTGACGATAACCAATAAGGAAAAAAATGATTATTTGGTATGATATATCTTAATTCTAAAGTCCAAGACAAATTATTTAGTGTAACCATTGAACTACACATCTTGTTAAGGGTATCATTATTGAGTATATTCATGATAGATTCTAACCTGCACAATTAACTATTACCGAGTATGTTAGAAACGTCCGTTGAACGTGTACAAAAATATATTAAAAGCAAACATATTTATTATGGAACAATGGTCATATGCATATATAAGAATTGACACGAATAAATATGTGATCTAACTTATTTCTATTGTGAAATAGTATAAATACACATAGTACTCATTGCTATATTTTCAAGCATAAATTTGGTTTCTTTTAATACAAATAGTTTATAGATTTAAGATTATCTTGGTAATTTTGGAAAATTAAGGAGTATGATGATAGTATTTAGAGTTAAGGTTACCAATTTTGGGTATTATTTCATGTCCATATTTTAGGCTTTTTAATTTCTTTGAAAAAATATGTGTTTGTTGTTCATGATCTATAGCAGAATAAGGTTATTTCATTGATTCATTTTATAGACTTTGAGTTTGCTAAATTAGAGAAAAATACATGCTCGATGCTCATAATCTTGCAGCATGATAGTAAATTAGTTTTCTGAAAAATAAAAGTAATAATAAAATAAGATTAAAATAAATAATCCAAACATATAAACAAGTTATTTTTAAAATGATAATTGCCTTCTGAATATAGAACAAATAGTTAAAGCTGTAAATGGTATTGCATCTAGTCAAACCAATTACAGTAATTGATCAAAATAAAATCATAAGTTTCACAAACTTCTCTAACTATCTAACTAATCTCTCTTAGACAGCAGCACCTTATATGCATCTCTTAGACTCATACCTTCTAACCGAGACCTGGTATATGCTATTTGTGTTCTCAATTAGACTTGATCTAAAACTAACTTGTTATTTGAGAAAAATGATGAGAAGAAAAATATTAGTATAAAGAGGAATGGGTATGAAAACATAGGAAGTTGTTAAGTGTGAATGTGTAGTAATAAGTGAATGAATGACTACGATACTCTTCTCTTGCAAGCTAAGATAAGAATTTTATAGCAAGGTCATTTATGTAAATTTAAAAGAAAAGGAGGTATTCTGGATCGGACGTGTACAATGAAAATGTGATCTTTACCCTTTTAATTTTATTATGTTAATTTGATGTCGAATAGGTTACAAATATTCCTTAAAAATGTAAAAAATTGCATTAACCTACCTGCTTAGATTTTATATTAAAATTATGCATCTCAAACACTCAATTTTGTCATAAGATAATGACATCTCCCTGTCAACAGAAAACCAAAGTGATCGAAATTAATTGATAATACATGCTACCAAACTTTCGCATATTGCTGGTAAAAAGTAATGAATATCATTAATTATAACGTAGTTAGATATACTTGTACAAATTTTTTTTCAAAGCAAGAGCTAGACCTGGCCACCTTTCCCAACCTTTGCACTTCCTCTAAAACTAAAAAGTGATGACAATAAACAGTTAATATAAGTCAAACTACAAATTAAAAATTAGTGAAGATGAAGTAACATAAATAAGAGGATTCATGCAGTTAAGTAGTAAATATTTCCATATTTTGCATTATAACAATCGAAAAGCATTTCGTCAAACAAAAAATATACATTATCTATAATCATAAAATAAAAAACTTCTTAGGAATTTTGTATATATTTGGAAAGACTATGGTTCCTTAAGATCATTTTTTAATCAAAAAGGCACTTCAGCTTTGTTGAGTTCAAAAGTATATCGAGTAAAGAATCCAAGATAATAAAATTAAAGTACTAATAACAAAGAATATGAGACCCGATAACTCCTTTGTCAGCAAGTATGCACCCACATCATCCTTTTAAGGAATCACTCTGAAACACAAAATATTAAAATAGATGGAAAATATCTGCATAATAAAAATAAATTAAGTGTTCAATTACGTCGGGAATGTGTGATGTTAAGGGGAAAAAATGCAAAGTTGTTCGCTTCAAAGACCATAAGGAAGATAATAATGAAAACTACAAGAAGAAAATTATGTGGAAATCCTTGCAGTTATAGGGTAAATGCATGAAAATATGGCAGCAGAAATGATAAAGTTATCCTTCAAAAATCTTGGTTTTCCATTAATTGAAGAAGGGCATTCTCGATATTTCAAAAGCTTCGTTTGGATGTTTTCTCATTATATATAGATAAAAATTAACTAATTTATATAAATATTAACTAAGTTAACTAAGTTTTATGTAAATTAATAGAACTATCAAAGAAGAGCAGGTGATTGTGATGCAAGCAAACATGAGCTGCAACCATTGTCGCAAAAGAGTTTCTTCCACTGTATCTAAAGCTGAATGGCAAGGATAAGTAAAACTTCACTTCTATAATTATGAAAATGAAAGATTTCACTTATATTTACAGTAGTATCATGATTAACTAAACTTAACTTAATAATGAAAGTGTATTCGATTCCGACGATAGCAAAGTAATTATTGCATATTTGGTTTTAACTGAGGCACGTTCCCTCACTTTTAACCGAGGCGTGTTGCCTCAGTTAAAAGTAAGGAAAGAATGCCTAACTGAGGCAACATGCCTTGGTTTTAACTAAGGATAATATGCCTCAGCCAAAATTCAGGTGTGTTGCCTTAGTTTAGTTTTAACTATGGAAAATATGCCTCAATCAAAACTGAGGTGTGTTGCCTCGGTTCAGTTTTAGCCGAGGGTATATCTCCAACACAGAGGTTGCAACTTCACAAAGGCACATTAGCATTTGTATTTTTAAGCATGCATAGGGACTCTTTAGCTCACTCAATAAGGAATGACTCATTCACAACAGCAAATGACTTAGTTCTTATATGATTGAAAACATTATCTTCATGCCTAAAGATCCATTTTGTGCAACCAAATAAAGTCGAGTAAAGACAAAACGTGACATAAATATTTTTGCCCAATACAAGGCCTATTATCAGATACCACTTCCTAAATGTCGTATGCATAGTAAACTACCACTTCCTAAATGTTGTAGCACCAGTCCAAAATATAGAATAATGTAGTAAATCTAAATCAAACCTAATCATTGTAATGAAAAAATTATAAACTAAACTAAAAAATATTTTAAACTTAATCAACAATTGAATGCCAACCAAACAAAAATTAATACAAAGATACACTAAGTGTAAAACATATGTTAGTGATGCAACATCTCATAGCTTATGCCATAGTAAGCAATATGATGGTTTATAAATATACAAAGATACGTGAAGTGTAAAACGTACATTAGTAATGAAACATCTCATTGCTTGATTATATTTCCCAATGCCATAACAAATCTAAAATTTTGATTTACTTCAGCGTATGGTTGTATAAAGCTTTTATTGCTGGATTTATTGATATTAGCACTTGATTTTATTAGTTCTTTATATTATGTGGTTTATGTGTGGAACAAACAATAAATGAATAGGATTTTTATGGTTAATTTCATTTGCTGAAGTAAAATTTTCATATTCAAATGAAATTTAAATTTTTATTTAAATTTTAAGTTTAATTATCAATACGAAGTTAGCATTTAGCATAAATATAACTATAATAGGATTAACTAGTAGCATAAACTAAATATACCATTCACTATTTTAATAACTATATATTTTAAATTTTATAAAAACTATAAGTGCTTTTATGGGATATACCAAAATGGTGGTTTTATAGCTGTTCACATATACACGCTACTACCACACATAATTTCCTTCTACTATATCATTGAAGGTATATTTGTTGCCTATTACATTCAATCTGTATTAACATATATCTACTAATACTCCAACTTTTTAACTTGGCGAAAATTTATTTGTTTCTCACACAGCCATATTCTTACTGAAAGAACTATATAAATATTTTAGTGCTTTCTAACACAGTTCATTCACACCTCTCACCATTATATCCCAACCATAATTCTCTCTTTTTTCACTTAGTTTTAACTATGAACCTCTCTATCCACTTCTACTTTCTAGCACAAATTCATTATCCATGGTATAGTAACAAGAGTTTGTAAATCAACGATAAATTATAACTATTGTTATATGCTTACAGAACACATGCAACTTTTTAGTTAGGTTTTTGAGTTACTGACATTTGATAACTGATTCACAAATTTGATAACATGTAATATCAGTTTTAACCATTTAAGAAAACTAATCGCAAGTGTGCAATGAACCATTCATTGCTCCAGTAAAAAAAATGGAAAATATACCAACAGTCAAGTTCGTGAAGGTGAAATTGCGCTTAAGCTTCTTTTAGGAATCGAGCTTGGTTGAGTAATCGAGCTTCTTGTGGATCGTGCTTAAGATGCCTTGAAGAATCATGCTTCAACTTCGTTGATGATTCGCTCTTGGGCTTCCTTGAGGAATCGACTTCGTTGAGGAGTCACACAAAATTGAGAATGAAGTAGGTTTGGGAACTTTTATAGTAAGGAGGGATTCGTGATTGAGAGGGATTCATGGGTGAAGTGGAGATTCTGAGTGAAGAGGTCTTATAAATTTCGATTTTAGAAGAGGAGGTAAAAAGCGTGAAATTGGGGCATGGGAATAAGATGAAGGGAAGCATGAAATTAGACTGCCAATTTAAATTTTCTTATGGGAATAAGTGCGTTAGCACATGCCATCTTTTAACCTAAACAACCAAATAACATTTAACCATAGCAAGTTAGGTTTTTATGCAATCCCCACTTGGTATTAAAATAACATTTTCTTGTAGTATAACGACCCGAAATTTTGAACACTTCGTATTTTAATATTTGAATTATTTAAATATTTAAATCTTGGATTTAGCGTGAATTAATCAATTTAATAATTTTGCTAAACCCTTTTTTATTTAATAACTAATGATAGTAAATTGTTTTTGAAAAAAGTTTACAAAAATAAATATTTTTAAGAAATATTGATAATGTGACCAGAAATTGTTTTATCGATAAACAACTTTTTTCTTGGTAAAAGCAGTTCAAACTTTTTTTTTACATACACTAAATAACTTAGGAAATCATTAATAAGTAAAAAAAACAAAATTTGCACCAAGCCATTTTTGGCAAGCTTCCAGAAGGGGTTAATATGGTAATTGGCTAAGGGGAGGAAGAGATAATTTCTCTTAACTTTGAGGTGTAAAGTAGCATATAGGAGCTCATGGAAGGGTGAGCCTTCCTTACCTAGAAATTGAGGTGATGGGAGAGAGTAAGGTAACCACTAAATCCTATATAAGAGTGTGCTTAGCTCATTTGGTCGCTTTTAACTTTTTACACAAAAATAAACAAGCTCTCTTCACTCCTTCTCTCGCCACAATTTCCTAAGAATAATTAATTCAAAACAACTTCTAATTACTCCAAAAACTTGTTGAAGCCTTACAAAATCAAAGAAAAGCCTTTTAGAAAGTTAAAGATGGAAGGAAAGGAGCAAAACCCCTTGAACTCTTCATGGTTATGAGCAATTGGGGGGGGGGGGGAAGCCCAGGTCGAGCACTAAAGTAAGCAAAGGGTAATGGTAGGAAGTGCTTGGGTACTTGTAAGGTTGTGATAGGAAATTGGAGCTTATAACAGTCATCCGTAGCACTTTAATAATGCTATCATTCCCTCTGTATCACTTTTTACAGCATTTTGGAGATGTTGTCTTTTCCATTTGAGAGTTTACATTACTTTGAAATGAATTTAAACTTAAGTATTTATTTTCAATCTTTTTAGTAGTCTTTTATAACATATATTAGAGTATTTTAAAAGTGGTTTGGAATTTTCATATTTTTTTTATAATTTATTATGAATTATTAAAGTTAGAGGTTTATTTTTATATAAAGGTAATATGTTGTTTTCAAATTTTGAATAAATTATAAAATAATTATTTTAAGTAAAATTTTAAATAAATGTTATAAACCATTTGGTAAGTATTTTAAATTACATTTAAAGTATATATATAGTTTATACAAAAATAGTTAATTATTTTACTAGTATTAAAGGGTATGTTATAAAAATCTTTTTAAATTATTTTTATTATTAAATATTATATCTTATAAATATATCAGTATACATATATTTATCATTCTTAAAAGGTTTTTAAACTATAAACAAATGTTTTACAAAGTGGTTTAAGAGTGCTAGTGGCTTTAGCATGTTTGTTTGTTTAACTTGTTTATGGAAAGTAATTAATACCATACTTACACTAAAAGCCGACGAAGTAGACTTGTCTATCTGTGAGAGTTAGAAAGATGTTACAGTAGGGCTTAAAAGCAATAATGCTCTAACATACTGGCCCCACTCTTAACCAAAGGATAGTATGTTGAGATGATTATAAATGTCTTAAGTATATGAAACTTGATTTCCATAAGCATTCGTTTTTAGAACTAGATATTCGATTAGTCGAATATCGAACTTGAGCAAATAATATATGTATTATTTTAAAGGTCTTAGTAAATATATAAGTTTGGAAAAGTTAGTCAAGTCTTTTAAAAAATAATGAAATTAGTTTTGGATTATAACACTTATGTTATAGGTTTTGTAAAGTCAAATTTAAAAGTATATAATCTTGTTTAATAAGTATAGATATACTTTGATCTTTAAAATGAATGTTTTTAAAGATAATGACAAGTATGAATTGGTTTTGGGTTTGTTGTGGCAATGTATTAATAACATTTATTTTTAACCTTTTTTTATTATACTTAGTAATATAATTAGATCTTTAAGAATGTTTTAAAGATAATTATAAATGGAATGGTTTTGGGTTTATAGTAACAATCTTTTAAAGACATTTGTTTTTAATCTCGTTTAGGATTTGTGAATACTCTTATGCCATTTGTGATTAGAATATGGATAATTTCTAAGTAATGAAATGAGTATAAATGAATAGTGAAATAGTAGTATACGTGTATATATCATTTGTAAAGGTATTTTAAATAATATATACAAGTATATACAAAGAGATTTTAATTAATATTAATTAATAAAAGGGAATTAGAATCCTCTTATTTGACTTAATTGCGCTTTGTGTACCTTAAACGTGCTTTGTTTGACTTAATCGTGCTTCCGTGACTTAATCATGATTTGTGTGACTTGATCAAGCTTTGAGTGTTTGCTTGTTTATGGAAAGTGATTAATCCTATACTTAGCACTAAAAGTCAATAAAGTAGATTTATTTTACCTATGAGAGTTAAGACTAATGTTCGAGTAGGGTTTAGAAGCAACAGTGCTCTAACCTATCAGCTTCACCCTTGACCGAGGGACGGTATAAATTGGGAAAGTCGAAAATGTAACAAGTATATGAGACTTGGTTTCCATATACGATTGTCTATTTGTACTTCATAGTCCGTTAGTCAACTATCAGAATTTACCAAATTACTTTGGAAGTATATGTAAGCATCAGGTATTAATACGTATCTGAGATCCCTCGAGGATGACTCATTCGTATGAATTATCTCTTGATTTAAGAACGTATATATACGAGATCCCCCAGGGAGGACTCATTTACATCATTCGTTTACTTGTCAAATTTCATTATCATGGAATGTAAAAATGACCATCATAATCTGAATGGACTTAAGCATGGCAATAGGAGAAAAGGTCATAGTCAACACCTTGAATTTGATGAAATCCTTTTGCAACTAGCCTAGCTTATAGGTCTCTGCTTGTCCATTTGCATTAAGTTTTTTTTTTAAAAGTCGATTTACAGCAAATTAGTTTATCCTTTCCGGTACATCAAACAAAGTTCGTACTTTGTTTTCGTATATGGAACCCATCTCTGATTTCATTGCTTCAAGCCATAGTGTAGAGTCTTGACTCTGCAGTGCTTATGGGAAAGATAGAGGAGTGTCATCATCTAAGATAGAGTCCTCCTTCTCGTCATCCATACGAAAACTATAGTATCTCTCTGGTGCATGAGATTCCCTACCAAACCTTCTAATTGGTTGCGTATTTTTGTATATGGGTGAACTTGGTTCTCCCACCAGTTCAGTCTCGGTATTTACTTCTTAAATCTCATCCAAGTCTACACCCTCACTATTAATTCCCATTAATAAAAATTCCTTTTCCAAAAAGACAGCATGTTGATAAACAATAATCTTTTTTTCCCGGGTATTATAGAGTATATATCCCATTGTGTTTTAGGATATCCTATAAATTTATACAGCATCGATCTTTCCTTTAGTTTATTTGGACCAACATTCTTAACATAGGCCGGATAACCCCAAATCTTCAAATAATCGAGTTGAGGTTTCTAACCACACCGCCTCATATGGTGTTTTAGGAATAGATTTTATGCGCAACAAGGTCAATATATGCACTGTGGTTTCCAATGCATATCCCCAATAGGACATATGTAACTCAGCTTTACTCATCATGGAACGAACCGTACCTAATAGGGTTTACTTCCTTCATTCCAACACACAATTGTGTTACGGAGTATAAGGTGGAGTAATCTAACAGATAATCCCATTATCTTTTAAGTATTATTGGAGTTCTTGTCCAACGTACTCACCTCCTCGATAAGATCGCAGAATTTTAATCTTGCGGTTAGTTTGTTTTGCTACCACATTCTTATAGTCAACAAATTTTTCAAAAACATTGTATTTGTTCTTCATAAGATACACATATCCCAGTCTTAAGAAATCATCAATAACAGTAATAAAGTAAGAACACTATCATTGGTGATTACAGGAATTGGACCACATACTTCATTATGTATGAACCCTAAGAGTTCATCAACTCTTCCATTGTTCCTACTGAAATGGTGCTTGGTCATTTTATATTTTGAGACATGATTCACACGTGTTAAATGCCTCATAATCAAGTGGCGATAGAAAACCTTTAGTTTTCAATCTGTGTAGCCATTTCTCACTAATATGACCTAACCTACAATATCAAAGATAACTATCACTTATATATTTAGAAGAGCTACTCACAGAACACATATAGTTAATATTGATCACAGAAATGCCATTTTCAAGAATTCCATCGCAAACTTTATTTTCGTTCAAACTAATGTTCTTAATATTATTAACATAATGAAATATATATCAAGTCTCAAACAAATCTATAAACATATACAATTCCATAAATAAAGTTTTTTTTACAAAATATCATAATTTAATATCAATCCTACTCCACTAGGCAAACATAAATGATAATCTCCCACCGTCATTACATCTACGATAAATCCATCAACAACTTAGAGCCTCATCTCTCTTTTTTCCATACGGTGCCAATTCGTAAGCCCTCATAACGAATTATATATGAGTTCCAGATCCAGTAGCTAAAACCTAAGACATTTTGTTGATTGCAAAGTAATTTCGAATCATAAATGCACATAATGGATCTATAGGACCGTTCTACTTCCTTTCTCTTACAATCTTTAGGTTTTCAGGACAGATCCTTTTCCAATGACCTTTCTTGAGGTAGTGGTGACATTCAACCTTATCGTCGATATTCTTACTTTTCTTTTTCTTCTTACCTTCTCTTTTTCGCTTCTTCGAAACTTTTAAAGATGATGCACCACCCTTTACAGCAAGCACAGGCCTTTGATCTTTGGATGTAGACTCGACCAACCTCAAGAAATTAGGAAGCTCCACGAGATTCACATTCAACCGGTTCATATTGTAATTCAATATGAACAGTTCATACTGAGGTGTAAGAGAACAAAGGATCAAATCAACTTGTAAATCATTGCTTATCTATATGTCCAACTATGAAAGCTTATCAATATAGCCCTTCATCATCAATAGTAATCATCCACTATCTATCCTTTAGTCATTTTAGTATCGAATAGGTTCTTCATAATATTGTACCCTATGGAACGCGATTGTTCACTAACTAGGGCCTTGACACTATCAAATATCTCATGTACATGCATGTTTTCATGCTGCCTCTACAACAACTTATCTAACGTAGACAACAAAAAACCTAAGCGATCTCTAGGTCCAAAACCCATTTCTTATAAGCAAGTCTAAGCTCAGGATTCACATCCTCAATGGGTTGTTCTTGATGATCGTTTGTAATAGTCAACCAAAGATGCTTGTAACTCAATGCTATCTTAATTGCTTTAGCCAATCGAATAGTTCGTTCGGTAAGCTTGTTACTTCGAGAAAATAGTTCTGAAGTTGATATTTTCTTCGAGTTTTAATTGGTAGATTATTAGGAAAATATCGTAAATAGATGCTTTTATAATACTAGTAAGGTCAAACTTTATGTTTCATTTTACTAATATGCTCCCGCTAGTCTTATATGTTTCGCCAAACAATAAGCCAAAATATAGGCGTCCTTCGAGTAAACTAGTAGGTGTTAAGACTTGCCTATCTTGGAATTATGACCTTGAGTTTGCTCAATATTGGACGCATTTTCATCCAACAAGATAGCACTAGATGGGGACTATTAAGGAGCAAGAATCAAAAGACAAGAACCAACAGTCCTCCCCTATGCTTGGTACCCCAAAGGCGACGAGTAGAATCCTTAGGACGGTACCCAAGGGTACCAACTGTACCAGCCAAATTTCTTGGACCGGTACCAAAGTGTACCGACCAAGATTCTTAGGTCAATACCAAAGGGTACCGAACAAGTTTGTTGGACCAGTACCCTAGGGTACTGACCAACATTCTTAGGCCGGTGCCCAAGGGCACTAACCATGTCATTTGTTCAGTACCCTATGGTACCGACCAAGATTTTGGGTGGTGCTTAGCGCATCCAACACTATGCGTTCATGGAGCCTAAACCAAGGGAAGGAGGAGTCGGTCCAGTCAACCCTCTGACCCGTCGACCATAGGGGTACTGAGCTAAGCTAAAGCAAAGGAACTTAGACTATAACCTGTCCACATCCTTCCGAACCAGGCCAATGCCTCCTGAACCAAACTTCCAGCCGAGACCAGCAGCGTAAATAAGGAAGAAAATTAGCATATATTAGGAAACAAATCATTACAAATGGCATATCTAGCAATATTCCCTACAACCAAGATATACAAGGAAACATCATAAGTTAACACATTAAACGTACCTCAAATGTACCCCTATAAATACAAGACCTTTGGCACTATAAATCGCAGATGTTTTTAAATCTACGCCGCTCTAAGCAACGAGACTAACTGCGTAGAGCCTTCAGATCATTATATTTTCTCATAAATTATTGTACACCATGGCATTTACTTGTATATCGGAAATATAAATAAAGGGAATAAAAAAACAGTGGATGTAAGCCCATTTTGGTTGAATCACTATAAATTTTTATATTCTTTACCTTTTTTTCTTTTCATTTAATCTATTCCCAAAAATTGATCAGAGGTGTTTGCCCATTTATTATGCAAACATTTGTTATGCTTTCACCGAGAGCTAGAAGATTTCTCAACATGCCTCTTAAGACCAAGAGCAAAACTGGCAGTGCCAGTAGGAACGCCAATCCAGTTTCAAACAATCAAGACATCTAGTCGTCCAACACATCAGGACTGAATGTTATCACCAAGGGTGATCTAGATAGAGCTGTAGCACACCTTGATACTCGCTTCGCCACCTAACAACAGGCCATTATAGATGAAATCATGACAAGCTTAGTACAGGTGCGGCCATCCATGCACAACTTTAGGATCAGAGGAAGATACCTTTCTTGAAGATCCAGGAGACGAAGAAGATCATAATTTGATGGCGGATCAGACCAAGAGAATCAGGGAGCTGGGCAAGCAAATGCCATGGATACAGGATGGCCTGGAGATCAGCCCTACACCACACTCAAGGAATAGCCTGGTGCCAAACATGGGAGGTAATGGACTAGGGGTGGTTGCAGCTGAACCTCCCCGACTTAGACAATACTCCTTACTCCTACTAGAAGCATTAAATGATGGAAGGCGAGCTTATCGCCGTGAGCGATCCTAGCGTAGGGATCAAAGTTGGGATCATAGAGCCAGTCACTATAGAAGAAGTAGAAGAAGCCCCTCGTTTCAACATAAGAAGTTAATTTGACCCGTTCGTCCCCTGAGTGGGAAGCTGATTGCCTAGAGGACTTATAAGGGAGTGCGCTCACCGTGAACAAGTGGAACTTGGAATTTGGGAAAGGGTTGGTAGCCCATTCTCTATGGAAATTAAAACTGCTCAAAATTCCAAAAGTTTCAAGATGCCCACTATGGAACCTTATCGGGGCTTGATCGATCCTATAGTACTTCTACAACGATACACTCAACATATGCTGATGAGCGAGGCAATGGAGGAAGTTATGTGCAAATGCTTCCCCTTTTCCTGATGGATCTAGCAACCATGTGGTTCTACTGCCTTCCTAATGATAAAATCCAGTTGTGGGAAATATTGAAAGAAAGATTCATTAGCTAGTTTCAAGTTCATGTAGAGCAGCCCAAGGATCCGCACTCCGTATCAGATGTTAAGCAAAGAGTGAATGAGACCCTGCGGCAATACTTGACTCGCTTCAACATTGCCACCACCCATGTTCAAATGCTAATGATCGCCTTAGTCTTATGGCTTTTTGTTGTGGCGTTCATCCAAACACAAAGATGGCCTAGAGGTTAACCATATAAAAGTCTGCTACTTTGCAAGATTTCTTCTGTGAAGGCGCGAAGTACATTCGACTCAAGGAAGTTGTAGCAGGAAGGAAGATTAGATACCAAGTCATCAAAAACTTCCAACAGTGTGAAGGCAATGATTAAGAATGATAAAGGAGAGCTATAGTGAAAAAATGGCAATCTTGGCAACCCTAATGGAAGGAGGAACGATCGGAAGAGGTTCAAACCTGACTATAAGTTTGAAACCTATACAGGTTTGAATGATACCATCGAAAATATCTATTTGGCCACTCAGGCCAAGATCAATTATAATAAGCTAGCCCAAGAAAGGAAATCGAGGCTGAGAAGTACACAGGAAATACTATAGATTTCATGAGTCTCACGGTCACAACACTAATGAGTGTAGCCATTTACGAGATGTGATTGAGGAGCATATCAGAAGATGGAAACTGGAACGGTATGTCAAAAGTTCGGAGGTACTTCCTACTACCCAGAACCAGCCACAAAGGCTGCCTCCATAGGGGAATTGAAGTGAAGGGCCTATTGCCAACCGCGGGAAAGATGAGTGACTAGTGATCAATACCATAACTGGTGGACCCTTGTGGAAAGAATAAGTTGGGGAGAGATGGATAAAATATGCAAAATCTTTGAAGAACGGAGATGCCTATGTACGCGCAATAGGCAAGGAGCAGAGAGCTAAGACTCCCCGTCGAGATTAGGAGATGATAGACTTTGATGACAACAGCTTGCGAGGAAAGCAGTACACGTATACGGACTCGATGGTGATTACGGCCATGTTTGGGCTATCAGAAGTACACAAGATTCTGATAAATAATGGAAGTTCCATCAACATCCTTTTCAATGATGTATTCAATCAGATAGGCTTTTCCATGGAGGATGTCTCGCCTTTCCACCAACGGTTGCATGATTTCATAGGAGAAGGCACTATACCCCTTGGAAAAGTGGATTTGTTTATGGAGATAGGAACTTGTCCCCGATCAGCCATATGAAAGCAAACTTTCGTACTGGTGGATGGATTCTCGACTTACAATGCTTTCTTGGGACGTCCAACTCTATCTGATATTCGAGCAATAACGCCCTCCGGTGCTTGACGATGAAATTACTAACTATCAATGGAATATGAATGGTGGAAAGAAATCAGGACATGGTCGGAAATGTTACGTTACAGAGGTAATGGACAATAGAAAAAAGGAGAAAGGGAAAGGTGTAGAAGTTGCCTTCTACGCCAAAAAAAATCCCATGCATAGCAATTAGGAAAAGGACCACCTCTCGAGTTCGTAAGAATTCCTTATAATGAGCTTGACCCGAGAGATAGAGGAGAGGAGGCCATAACCAAGCCCAGGAAGATTCTAGAATATGTAGATTTTTTTAAGAAAGTCCCCACGAAACTTATGAAAATCGGATCTAGTTTGGAGAGCGATCTTAAGATACAACTAATTAGTTTTCCACGGGACAACCAGGATGTGTTCGCCTGGTCTTATGTAGACATGTGTGGAATTTCTCCCTCGATCGCTTGTCAAGCTTTGAACATCAACCCAAACAAACACCACATGAAACAAAAGAAGAGGAGTATGAGTCTAAAAAGATCTGCGGTGCTGAATGAAGAAGTGAAAACCTTACCGACAAATAATTTTATTCAGGCATCGCTTTATCCAGAATGGATAGCGAGCCCAATCCTTGTCATGAAGTCCAGTGGAAAATGGAAAACATATATTGACTTTTCTAACTTAAATGACGCATGTCCAAAGGATTGTTTCCCACTCCCCAAGATCGATCAATTGGTAGATGGAACCGCAGGGCATGAGCTTTTGTCCTTTATGGATGCTCACTGGGTTACAACCAAATTGCCATGCATGTTCCAAACCAGGAACACACCAGCTTTATCACAGACCTAGGACTCTAGTACTACATGGTCATGCCTTTTGGACTTAAAAACGTAGGAGCAACCTACCAGCGTTTGGTGAATAAGATGTTCACCGAACAGATTGGCAAAACTATGTAGGTATATGTTGATGACATGTTGGTAAAGTATAGGAAGGCCAGAGACCACATGTCACACTTAAAGTAGATGTTTTAAATTCTAAGGAGTTATGTGATGAAGCTAAACCCACTTAAATGTTCTTTTAAGTGGCTTTTAGAAATATTTTAGGCTTTATTGTGCATGCAAGGGGGACAAAGGCTAATCTAGAATGGGTCTGGGCGTTGTAAGACATCAAAATCCCTGAGACTCCGAAGAGCAATGCATAGTTTGAACATAATAGTAGCAACTCTGAGCAGGTTTATATCTAAGGCCATAATCAATTGCATCTTATTCTTTGAGGCATTCAAGAAGGAGAAAGGAAATTTTAGGTGGACGGATGATTGCTTAGTCGCGTTTTTGAATCTATTGGAGCAGTTATATAAGCCACCGGTCTTGTCTACACTAATTGAAGGAGAGGACCTTTACATTTATCTGCCAGTTTTGGATCATGCCTTGAGTACAGCTCTGGTAAGGGAAGAGGATTGAGTACAGTGCCCTGTGTACTACATAAGAAAGCGTTTCACTAGGCCAAAATCTAGGTACCCCAAGCTAGAGAAGCTAGCATATAGTTTACCGATAACGTCCAAGAAGTTGAGGCCATATTTCCAGTCGCACCCTATTTGAGCACTCATAGATCAACCCCTAAGGTAGTTTCTACATAGGTTGGACACTTTAGGGAGACTTTCCATGTGGAGTATCGAGTTAAGTCAATATGAGATAACCGACCATCCGCAAACTACAATCAAGGGAAAGGCATTCTCTGATTTTCTAGCCGAGTTCACCATGGTCCATTAGGGATGATGAGGTCCACAAATGGCGAGTATATGTCGATGGAGCATCGGATGATCATGATTATGGTGCGAGGGTTAGTATTTTTGACCCCGAAGGAAGGAAATTAAGTTACACAATCAAGTCAGGTTTCGAAGCAACGCACAACGAGGCAGAGTACGAGGTCTTGACAACCGGGCTGGAGTTGGAAAGAGAATTGAGGATTAAGTCATTGTGCATCCATAGTGACTTCTAATTGGTGATAAATCAAGTGCTTGGGGAATTCTATGAGAAAGGGGAACGTTTGAGACCCTACTTAGAAAATGTAAAGGTCTTGCTCAATGAAATGGAATATTACGTGATCAGGCACATTCCTCAGGAAGAAAACCAAGATGCAGATGATTTGGAAAAATTAGCAAGCTCGGAGGTAGGGCATCTATTGGGGTCTGTACCCCTAGCAACCTTGCTTAAACCAAGCATTGAGGAAGTAGAGAGAGTTATAGTCATCGACGGCGAGGAAACTTGGACGAAAATGTTATGGAGGTACCTAAACGAAGGAGCACTACCGAATAATAGGAACGAAACTAGAAAGATAATAGGGAAAGCACCCTGCTTTATTATTTAGGGCGTGATGTTGTATCAGAGAGGATTCTCTAACTCCTTACTGATGTGCGCTGTCGGTAGGGATACCAAGGAGATACTGGAGAACATACATGAAGGGAGCTGCTGAGACAACACTAAGGGGAAAACCTTAGCAAAGAAGGTGTTGTAGTACGAGTACTTCTGGCTGACACTCAACCATGATGTGATCGAGTACGGAAGGAGGTGTGACAAATGTCAACGGTTTGCGAAGATTCCTAATTTACCCCCGACGGATTTGACTCACATAATTAGCCCTTAGCCTTTGCGGTCCGGGGGATAAATTTAATTGGAGAACTTCCTATGGCACAAGGCAAAGAAAAATACACTATTGTGGCAATTGACTACTTTACTAAGTGTGTAGATTCTAAGCCCCTTACTAAGGTGTCAACGACCAAGGTCATAAACTTTTTTATTAGGAATGTGATTTGTAGGTACGAAATTCCCCTCCAGATTATCTTATACAACGAGTTGCAATTCGATAGCACAGAGTTCTTGCAACCAGCACGACATCAAGAAAATATTTTCCGTAATGGCATACCCATAGGCTAACGTACAGGTAGATGCAGTCAACAAGGTTCTAAAGATACTCATAAAGAAGCAGCTAGAGAAGGCGAAAGAAGCGTGGGTGGATGAACTGCCTTTGGTATTATGGGCCTATCACACTCCTTTAAAACGATGACATGACATACCCTTTTCTCACTTGCTTACGGGTAGAGGCAATGTACCGGTGGAAATAGTGGTCCTATCGCATAGAAGAATTCAATATGACCCAAACAAGAACGAGGAGTTTCTCAATATGTCCCTTGACTTGATAAATGAAAGATGCGAGGAAACCACCCTAAAGGCCGAAGCACACAAATGACAGGTAGATACACAATATAACTCAAAATTCAAACATCTCCCATTTTAGTAGGGTAACCTGGTAGAATCTTTCCCAAGTTGAGAGTTCTAGACCCAATCTGGGAAAGACCATATGTCGCTCACAAAGACTTCGGTAATGGAGCCTTTATCCTTAGCACCGTTGATGGAGTCGTATTTAAAAAGCTTGGAATTCACACCATCTCCGTCGTTACTTTACTAATATTTTTTTGTTATTGTATTAAAACTCTGTAAGCAAAATAACTATAAGGCAGATTCTAATAAATTGTGCTTTTTTTCTTAAAATCTTGTTTCAATAGATTATTATCGATAACTTAACTTTAAACCGCCGCTTTAGCATGGTGAACTAATGTAAACATTGTGAGGAAGTGTTGCATTGTCAAAACCCAACACCTTGACTCGAGAACAAAGCCATGCTACCACCCCATCTTCCATACAACTCTCGGTGGGAGCAGTGAATCGACTTACCTAGATTAGGACATGATCGAGGAACGGATAGTCTGTTGTTGGTGATCGGCCCCAAACTCTCGGTCGGAGGCAGCGATTTAGACTTACCCAGATCAGGACATGATCATGGACTGGCTTGGCAGCATTGCCAGAGATATGAATATGAACTGCAAAAGAAGGATGTCCATGGACTGGTTTCTGGCTGGAAGATCTAGGGAAAGATGGAAGACAGTTAGTGGGAAGTCGTGCATGGCAGCATAAATCATCGGCTTATGGATCTAACCTTGTGTTGCCACTTGGGCATTTGAGCCACCACTTTTCTCCTTGCCTGCCATTTATTTTTGTATTTTTTCAGCGCCAACCAATTTTATATAACCATGACGGATGATCTCCATCTCTTCTGCTGAAAAGCAAGAGTCAATGGCTTCAAGACTGAATGGTGGGCCACCCTGCTTGCTGGCAGCTTGTGCCTCCCAGATCAACCACTTGTGTATGACAACCATGACCTCTTAGTAGTCATCCATTCATGTTAGGATTTTTTCTGTGAACATCCTATAATATATCTCATGCAAGAGCCACTCCACTTGATCCAAACTGACTGTCTAAGTCATTACGCTCTGCCTATAACTTTTCACTCTTGGCATCCTTTGTAGCTTTTCTTGTTTTTAAATCCTCCACTTCAGCCTAAAGGGAAGCTATCATAGCCTTCCACTCCACGATCAATGCAGTTAGGTCCACAATAATGGGCTCAACCTTGTAACCGCTCGAATTTCGTCCAACTTCTTAACAAGCTTGTCCTTTACATTATTGTAGTCCTCAAAGAAATGAGTAGCTTTCTCAATTTAATGATTTTTAGCCTCTTTGATGTTGGTGGAGAATTCTTTCTTTATCCGCTTAAGGTCTTGGGTATTGGCGGCCTTAAGTTTCTCTATCTCTTTAGCATGCTCAACCTAAGACCGCTCCAATACCTCCCTTGCCTCCCTACATTTCATTTCCTCCTCGTGAAGTTGATCCTTTAAGTCAAAAGTTTTCAAACTTTGTTCGACATTCTTTTTACCAACCTCCTCTCCCACCTTCATCACCACTACGATATATTTAGACAGAGCCTTAAGGCTGCCAAGCCCATTAGCAAAGAGGTCGATTGTCCCCTCAAAGGAACAAGGCAACGTTTTTACTAATAGATGGGTCATGGGATTTCCAGGATGATAGGGTTATTGGAACTCATCGAAGAGGGGATTGGAAAGTCGACGATGATAACTGCGCCTGCCGGTTTCTTCCCCTTGTCCATTTTCTCCAGGGCAGGCACTAATGCTCTTCTATTATTAGTTTTCTCCTGATGCTTGGAAGTTTTGAAGTCGACGTAGCAAAGGGAGAAAGTCGAGGAGATACAGAATGACGGGATGTGGTACGGGATCTTGATTTACTGTTTGTAGCCATCTTTAGGGTTTTAATCGCATGCATCCCCGACTGGGCGATCGGTGACCATATCTCCAGTCTCTAGTAAAGTTGGGTGTTGCCCGACATTTACACTTGGCTCGAAAGAAGGGCTGCTTTCTTCACACCTTCATGAGGAACCATTTGCCTCATCTTGACTACAAGCATTCCCCTCTATGAACTCATTTCTCCTACATCAGTTGAATACGAAGATTTAGAACTATATAAACACCCAGGGGGATATAGGACGGTGTGGTCATGGGAGTGCAAGCGTGCGTAATTACAACACGAACCCTTAGGGTCCTCATGGGACTCCAACTACTGCTAGATTTCAACGATAGATTCAAGTCTCCTATAGTTGGTCCCAGTTTCAGATCCCTAATATAGTCAAAAACGTCAATCTCTCCGTGGGTCAAAGTTTCCTCTTCTCTTCGAATCCAAACACTACACGCAGTGCCTTATTCACTTCAGAGTTAAGCGGGGTAGCAAAGCCAATCCCCCAAAAGAGTGAGCCTCGTCACCGTAATCACAACGATCACTTTTGTGAGAGTGGGAGTCTGTCTCTTCCTCCTTCCTTGTGTGAATCCTATCATCTTCCCACTCCCTTAAGGTCTTTAGCTGATCGCTTTTGCTAGGGACTATCTTAAGGACACCTAACTTTGAACCTTTTAAGATTAATTTCTTATTAGGGACGGTTCCATAAATAGAGGCTTGAGAAGACGAGGTGTCACTTGTCTCGTTAGTGGTCGAGTCTTTTTTTGGCTTTAATGGACTTCTAAATGGAGGGATGCCTACTCCTTCCAATTGAACAACCATCTGCCAGCTGCCTAAACTCTCTTACATTAATATCAGTGGTGAGACGGGGAATCTCCTGGAACTCCTTAGGAATCTTTTAAAGTCTTTTCAACATGTTATCCAAGTCTCTTCCAGAAGGTGCATGTACAACACCAGAAAGAGAAACCCCACGAAAGGTGTGTTAGCTATCCACCAGAGACCGAGTCATGGGGTGAATAAAAAAGTTGCACTTACATCCTGAATGACACTGGTGAAAGAAAGGGGAGCTGTCCTTGAGAAAGAAGTTCTCTTTCTTGAACATTCTGTATTTAGAGTACAAATCCTCAATCGGGCTAAACCCGCTTCCCGCTTTAAGAAAAACGAAGGAAGAGCCCTCATGCTTGGTCTCACAGTGTACAAGAATCTGATCTAGCGATGGGTTGGAGGCTCCTGGGACTCCCTTATGAAAATAGAGTATAAATAGGCGAGGATAGCATAACCATTCGAATGACGCTGGAATGGAGCAATTTTTAAGCACACAAGAAATCTCGCAATCCATTCGAAAAGGGGAGGTGGAGCTCCGATAGCACAGTGATAGCGGGAACAAGCCATATATCCCTCGGTAGGAGCATGTGCTCATTGTCTTGGAGTAGTTGGGAGGTCCTCCCTAGGTATGCCATGGGTGGCCATAACAAGAACAAGTTGTTTGGCTGTCAAGGTTGAATCCTTGGAGTCTGCAGGATCAACCAATAGTACTAATGAAGCACATCCATAAACAATATAATGAGTGGAGCCAAGCTAGCTAGAGCAACACTCCGGATGAACGGGGCCTAAACGAGCAACAGAAGTGGAGAGGTGTTGCTCCCCATATGTGGTGGAAGAGCAAGTATGGCAACATGCCAACATACTAATCTAACATGATTAATTACCTCACGCATTACCATAAAAGATAGAAACATTTGACATCAGTCATGCATGTATGCATGCCTATTTTTTTTTAAATCCAGTTCTCCAGATCGATCGTATGCTAAACTGCCCAAGTCACCGTTCGGTTGATAACCAACCCAAAACATCCCTCGAGGAACAGTCGACCCAAGGAAACCTTGGTATGGAACTGGTAGAATCGATGGAATTGATGTTAAGATGAAGTAGGTACTCAATCGATTGAGCAAGTGCTATGGGTTAAAGATTGGAGATTGATCAGATGCCTGAGTGGACTAGTGCAGCAATGGCGACTCGAGAGATAAAGAGGCATAGTTTTCGTGAAGAGCTGGAAAATGAACAGTGGGTCTCGGCTGAAGGAAGGGTCTAGCTTATATAGAGGAGAGGCTCTGGCGCTGGTCCAGGGTAGAACAGAGCAGGGGCATACATACCCAAGCGAGATGATGGGGTGTGCACGCTTGCTGAGAAATGATTCATCAAATCCCACCTCGCACTAACACTAGGCTTTAGGAGGCAAGTGTTGGGCGTGATTGCGCCCAATAAAACAACACTAGATGGGGACTATTAAGGAGCAAAAATCGAAAGACAGGAACCAAAAATCCTCCCTCGTGCTTTATACCCTAATAGTACTGACTAGAATTCTGGGGATGGTACCCAAGGGTACCGGCCAAGTCACTTGGACCCGTACCTAAGGGTATCGACCAAGATATTGGGTCAGTACCCTATGGTACCCGGCCAAGATTTTGGGTTTGGTGCTTAGTGCATCCATCCTCATGCCTTCGTAGAGCCTGAAGCAAAGGAAGGTAGAGCCAGTCCAGCAAACCATCTGACCAACTGATCAAAGGATCACCGAACCAACCTAAAGCAAAGGAACTTATAATATAACTTTTCTACATCCATCCAAACCAGGCCAACACCCCCCGAACCAAACTTCCACCAAGGACCAACAACACAAATAGAAAGGAAATTAGCATTTATTAGAAAAAAATCACTATAAATGGCATGTCTATGAATGTTCCCTATAACCAAGATATACAAGGAAACATCATAAGTTACCACATCAAACGTACCTCAAATCCACCCGTGTAAATATAAGACCTTTGGCATCATAAATCGCCGATGTTTTGAGATCTACAACGCTCCAAGAAACGGGATTAGCTGCGAAGAGTCTTTAGATCATCATATTTTCTTATAAATGATTGTACAACTTGGCATTTGCATGTAGATCAGAAATATAAATGAAGAGAATAAAAACAAATAGTGGACGTAGGCCTATTATGGCCGAACCATTATAAATTCCGGTGTTCTTTACCTTTTTTTGCTTTTCTTTTCATTTACTCTATTCCGAAAAATCGATTGGAGGTGTTTGCCCATTTTTGTGCAAACACTCAACAAGTTATATCTCCATAGACGATGGATAACACTTTATCGGTTGTATTATATACAACTTGTAACCCGTGGTACCTTCCTAGTTTCATTTTGATCTTGAGTTTACTCAACAAATCGAAATGAAATTATTTGCTCATACATACTATATCACGACGACCTAAGTATAGTACATGTACCTTGAGTTTGCTAAACAAATACATATAATTATCTTACCTCATCTATTCAATATATTAATAATACAACACATAACGTCCCCAGCTTGATTTTTGTCAACTGCTAAGGAGTATGTAATTAATTTATTAATATATAAATAGTAGAGGATATTACATTGAAGATTCACAAGCTTCAATATATTATATAGAGTGATAATGACTTATGGAATAATGTATTTCGAATGAAATACCATCTCGATTTAACTGTCCGACACATCAAGACCACGATATACATACATTTATGTATGTATTTGTTCCTTAAGTCTATTTAGGGTTTCTACAATGTTCCACCTTTAGTTTAGACATTCATATTATATAAGATTTATTATTATGTAACTTTTATATTTAATTAGCTTATATAATAATCTTATGTATAACGTTATATTTATTAAATCATATTTAATTAATATTAATTAATTAACTCTTTAGTTAATTGTTTATTATTCAATGTTAACAAATTATACTGAATATTTACATGATACAACCTTTGTAGTAGTGCACACACAGACACATATATGTATATATGCATTTTAATTTATTAACTAAATTTTAACTAATTTATTTAATTAAACTATTTCAATTAAATTTTATTAATTTCAGAAATTATTATATGTATGTATATATGTATACTTATATTGTCTTAAACATTTCAAGACAACATACTATATATCATTATATGTTATATGTGCAAATATTTTTTATTTAATCAACTTATTTAATTAATTTATTTCTTTTATTAATCTTATTATTAAAACTTAATTTCGAAACTAACTTATATTTATTTTTAAACATTTTGAAAAAATTTATTATATTAGAAATTTTATAATATATATAACTTATTTTAAATTTAACTTCTAAATTTAAAATCTATATTTTTAGTCTTGCAAACAATTTTAAAAATTGGTCCAAGGCCCAATTCAAATTGGACCTTTTCTATTAGGGCAACCTTTGGGCTCATATATCTGTTTGGGTTAGACCGTTAGCCAAGTAGGGAAGAGTACTTAATTACCCAAACCCAAACCTTGGGCACTACCTTTCTATACATCTTACTATATAAGCTGTAAGCTTAATTAGTTAACCATAACATGGCTAATTTAGACCACATAGGCTATTGGGCTCTGATTCCATTATTGGAATGGACCAGCACGTAGTTGAGTAAATGGGTAAATTTCATTTTTTTTTACCTATTTAGATCTTTAATGGGTTTGTGAGTCTAATTCATTTAGAACTTTTCTAAAGTTTTTGTAAATAAAGTGTTTTATTGTAATTTTTTACTTGGATTTTGGGGCTTAGGGTTGGGGAGTGCTGGCCAAAAATATCAGAGAGAATGTAGAGAAAAATTGTCCAAAGAAACGATGTAAAAGGTGGCTTATGAAAAGGAAGTCAAGAGAGTGAAAAGTGGGTCACATCCTAATATCTCTCTCTTACCATTTCCAATCTTCTAACCATTCGAAGTCCCCTCTATTTGCCATCATATGGCTGGTGTAATCATGCTTCCTACAACTAAAATTAACATACCCATATGGGCCTCAAATCCAGTCCAAGTCTGAACAATATTCAATGCAATTTTAAATCTTATTTAAACGCGTACCGATGTCGTATATTGATCAGTATATTTATGTCTATTATGAACACACTATTTAATATTATTCATCATACATCAAATAAAGTTTTATAATTAATATTTCATAAATATTAATTGATTCTATTAATTTATAACAATTTATAAATTAATTAAATTGGGCAGTAAAAGGATTATCCAATGTTTCGGCTGCGTGACTCTTAGGTATAAACTTAGTTGGCGATTAATATTGAAAAATTCAAATATTAACATTCACATATAACTTAGCAGGTGGTCTAACATTATGAACAAATTTATCTCTTATTTGGTTTCGATAAAATCTAATTTTATTTTATTAGGCCTCTCCTAGTAGACAATTATTTACACCAATTATTTTCGTCAAAACTATATCACTTTGGACTTATGGAATTTGGTAATCGTCAAAATTCCAATATTATCCATATTTGACTCTATATTCCAAATTCCTTGGTTCGATAATATGAATTATTATTAATTGAACTAGTCTGACCAGGGATTTTGGCTTTGAGTTGACTTCAGTTAACCGTGTACTAACCACATATAACCGAGGAGACGAATCTTCTCTTGAACAGTGTTTTACTTCCAATACTTCCACTCTATCCAACTATAGCCATTCGATGGAACTGTGCCATGATTTGACTATAATTAAAGCAGAGTGTTTATATTGAATATTGACGATATTCTTAAGAAAATGTGTAAATTAGTCATATTAATTTTCTATTTGACCTTAGTTATATTAACCAACATAAAACTATTGAGTGATTCATTCTATAGTTATCCAATAACTATCAGTACGTAACCTCTTAGTGCCCTCGGCAGTCAACAGTAATACACTACCCAACATTTAAAGAGCGTTACATATTTTACACTCAATAGTTTCATCGATATCTAGTCTCGATGCATTTTAACAAGGAATATTTGAAACAACATGTTTGTTATATTATGATACAATACCCATGTTTACAACTATTTGTAATTACTATCCCAAACACACCGTTTATGGATTTTCTGTTAAGTATATTTTAATTAAACATTTAATTATTTATAACAAATATATAACAGAAAGAAAACACCTTTATTATGAACGGAAATTGATTACAAAGTTAATAATTTACAATAAATTACAGAATTTTTGCTATGGCATACCTTAACTCTATCTTCTACAAGCTTTATTACCTCTCCCATTAAGCCAAAAACCTTTGGCTGCAATGTTTCAATAGTTTCTTCTAGATCATTTTCCCTTCACCCTTGTTGTGCAAGTCTATTTTCCATTTGCACCAATCCTCGAAATGAATATCCGTTGCAATCTATAGGTATCATCCATTTAAGCACGGTTTCAAAGTCCAAACTTGTTACTGTACACAGAATCCACTTTGGATTTCATAACATGAAGCCAGAAGGCAAAGTCTACGCCCTCCATGGTTTGTGGGTAAACAAGGTTTTGTCATCACAAATGATACAATCCTCTTCCTAGCCATTGATGAATAAATCGTATTTTTTTCTGATGTGTAAGATAATTATTAGACCTTCTGATATAGTATGTCTCTTAGGGTATAGTTGAATTTGTATCATCCCCTTGATTAGCTTCCATGTTAGATTATTAGATCTTATCCAAGTTTATCATACTACCACAAGTTTCTTTAGGAAAAAATTTCTTCTTTTAAGAAGGCGGCTTTGCCTTAGAACAACAACATTTATCCCTTAATACAATAAGATATATAAAAAAGTATAGCTTATAACATTACACAAAACTAATTTCGCTGCAAATCTTCTAGGCTTTACATTCTTCAACTTAGACTAGACAACCTATATCTTAAACGCTTTAAGTATGATTTCTTCCTAGTCCACATTTAATATGAATTTGTAACATATATTAGATAACACTATATTCCATTGCAAATAGAATTATGTCAAACAAAGTTCGGTTTCTCCATTTTAAAGCAAGTTGTGTTATGTAGCATGGAATGACTGACTTGAGAGAGAATTCTAGAGCAACTTAAGAGAGAATTTGAGTCTCTTTTAGGTACTCTTAGAGTCATATTCAATATACTTACTTCTTTGAGCCAGTTAAAGTATTTTATCCCTCTCCATGTTTTATTTTTCTATTTTTATCTAATATTTTTGAATTTCTCATAAATCACTATTTTGTGTTTCATAAGATGTGACACCCCATAAAAATTAATAAGAAATTAATCAATTAATTATAAGGTTAAAAAAGGAAAAAATTTAAGTGTCGGAATTTGGCTACAGAAGTTACACTGTTGCATTCGTGGTGCTTTTATGATCAACTTTAAAATATAAAGTTTTGTAATCGAACCTCAAATGGAAAAGTTATTAAGGTTTAAAGTTTTCGAATTTAAAATAATTCAAATGGAATTCAAATTCAAATTTTAAATTAATGCTAATGTTTGAAATTTAAAATATTAATAAATATGCTAATGTTAATTAGAAACTTGGGGGTTAAGGAAACATTAACGGTAATAGAAATAAATGAGTAATTAAATACTAATAACGACAACAAATAAAAATGTTCCAAATATGGGCTATAGATCGACCGCCATCATTAGGTCGGTTGACCGATTGAGGAAGGGCGATTGATTGGTGTAGTTGAGGCGACTAGGGTTATTTTAAGCGAGGAATAGCTCATATTTTATTAATTTAAACTAACTTAAATCTGAAAGTTTTGGTACCTTCCAACCACTGTAATAAGAGACCAGCCCCCTCATTTTTATTCATAAGTTATTTGGGAACTTAAGTGGAACTCCATCAGTTTCTTCTATATAATTTACAATTTCTTATGATTTTTAGGTAAGGGATTTTGGATATTCACTATTTAATTTATAACTCTATTATTCTTCAATCCCTGAAATTCTTAATCTAATCCATATACAATCCAAGTATTGTATATTTCAAAAAGGAAGAAGTTTAAAAAGATATTAGAAGTAGGCATAATCGAATCCACGAGAAAATTAGGAACCATCTATAAGTGGGAATCTTAGGTTTTTCTCGTTTTAGTATTTGTATAGTTGAATTTGGATTTCTTTTATGCCTTGGGGAATTCTGTTCATGAAAACATTAAATTCAAATTAAAACCCTAAAATCTCCCTTAGATAAATGTCAATTCTTATTGGAATCTTATTTGTATTATATTAAAATAGTAGAGTTTATTTGGCTATTGCAATTTGGGTATTTTATATTCTATTCCACTTCCAATTCTTATTTATTGATGTGTTAAAGAATTCAAAAAGGATTTTTTTTAGGAAATGGTGTGTAAGGTATGAATTCCCTTATCTACAGTTTGCACTGCCTATTTCCTTGATTTAAATATGAATTCCTTTTCACGTTAGATTCGTTCGCATAAAAGTTGAATAAAGTATAATGATTTAAATTACAAATATTATTCCTTAAAAAAGAAGCATCGGTTCAACAATTTTATTTTAGAATAAGTTCGGTCTAAGATTCTATTTTATTTTACGCAAGTTTATTGTTTTGGCTAAGGACATTAACTATTTTGTAAGTTATTGTTTAGAGTCGGACATGTATATTTTAGGAGTTTTGACATTTAAACAATGAATATAGGATGCAATATCTTCTCATGCTTAGGATATTTAGTTATGCGTGTGCGTGTGTATATATATCTGTGTATGTGCGTATATATATATATTAGCGTATGAACAACGTATAATTAATTACGTATTAATCGTGTAATATAAATAGGTTAGTATATTAGTATTAAACCCCCTTAGGATGGAAATTAAGGGTGAAATAAGGAGTTTTCCTTATATAGCCTTAATGGGAAATGCAATCAGAAATTGTAACATCCCTATCTGGAGGCCCAAAACTAAGCGCTACAGATGCTACAGTCATTCATAGTATTAACTTTCAGTGACCAAATACGGTAATGTTAAGAGTATCCATAATATCATAAGCACATGAATATGAAACAAAATCACAGATTTCAAAAATAACTTTTTTGATTATATTTCACAAAACATGTTTCATATTCTATTACATAATCCCAATCGTTTCCAAGGTTCAGATTAAATATAATTATCACAAAATACGCCAAGAGCGACATATGAAGATGCCCCCTTGGTTGATCGGAGTACTATATAGTCATAGTTGACATAATACAACACATCAGAATCAAACAAAACAAAACAACTCCTGAATATCTATCCATCAACCACCAGCTCGTCTTTGAAAGCTTTATTCGCCAACCTACTAAAAACCTAAAAAAATCCTCAAACCTCAGCATACTCCCGAGAGTTTAATGGTAAAAACATAAACTTTGAGTCATATATAAAGCCTGGTGTGAATAATACTATACATCTCGGTTATTTGATATTAACTGAGACTATACGGCTTAGCGGAACGGGTTTCCCCTCACTATTATCCTTTTAAAATATATCGTTTGCAAATCATAATCCTACAACTAAAATTGGTTAATACTGTAAAGCATTATCATGTAAACATACATATCAGGTAACAAATGGACTATCTGTCCGAACACTATAGTTTTATTTGTCTAACTACTAACCTTTGGCTAACTCGGGCCTAACAGACAACATAAACAAATAATCTAACATCTATTAGATACTCCTCTTTTGGACATTCAGTCCCTAACTTACTTTCTCCAAGTCAACTGATCATAATGGTTTTGCAGGCTCACCAATAACCTACCTCTGTACAATATATTCCCTTCTGTGTGCAACATCATTTTAGTCTTACCTGTCACAAAGCCCTACATACTGGAATTTTGGACAAAATTAGCTAGAGGCTAATAGCTAATGTATAGGGCGTGACCTTATACCGGTCTCATTTGGTATTTTAATGTCCAAGTCATTTTACTTAGGGTTAACTACCAATAAATTTTCCTTGAAAACCATTTCTTTCAAATTGATTTAAACCTTTAAATCATTCTTTAAACAAGGAAATTATACTCTATGCTTTACTCAAATCATCTTGCCATATTATATTTTTTTTTTTTACATAATCTTTGTTGATGAAAACATTTAAACCTTTGAAAGTACCCCTTTCAAATCCCTTAAATGTACCCCTTTTGAAACCAAGTAAACCCTTATTATAACCTAGGCCGAAAGGCCAAAACATTCATTTCGAAACCATTCATATAAACCTTTCGGAACCATTGAAAAACCTTCCCTTCGAAAGCATTAAACCTTAGACATCTTGTCTTTAAAATACTTAAATATCGCCTTTTGAAAACTTTGGAAAACATTTCCTTTCAAACCTCTCAAAACCATTGAGGATCCACCCCTTTGAAACCTGCATTAAAACCTTTCGAAAGCGTTAAAACATCAAACCTATCGAAAGCATTTGGGTTCAAGTGAAATACGTAGAACAACCTCTCGAAACCATTCAATATTATACCTTTTGAAACCTTTGGGTTTATTTTTAAAATCTCAAAGGGTCATAAAACATTTAAGTCGAAAGCACTCTTTAAAAAGAATTTCCTAAGCAAAGAAGTGATGGTGTCAAAACCAACCTTCCGAAAGCATTAGAGAAGCGGCTTGGGTTTTATAAAAGAAAATAACCCTTTTGAAGGCAACGCTTTGAAAGGTAGAAAGCGGCAGCAAAAGATGTTTCGAACTCGATGAAAGCATTTACTTAAAAAAAGGCACAACAACTTAGAAACCGTCCCTTTAAAACATTTGACCCAGTCGGAAGCCAACCAATTTGAACGCTTTCCCTTCGAAAGAAAAGCAGGCGCAATTTTATTTAAAAGCAAAGCAACATTTCGACCCCCTCGGAATCCATAACTTCAATCCAGCACCTTCCGCCTAAGTCCAATTCACTATGTACTAAGTCTTTGATACTATGTGCATTGGTTTCAATGGTGATGGAGGCGGAACTACTAAGTCGGAACCCTAGGTGCCGAAAGTGGCTAACTAGGTAAAAATCCCATTTAAACTGAATTTTATCCTTTTAAAGTAATCTTTTCCTGCCTTGTTTGTTAAAATATGATTGGTTGCAAGTTTTCTTTTCCAAAAGCACTTCCGAAATTTTAGAATTAAACAATTTAAATAATTTGCAAAATACCCCTTCTACTTTTATAAATATATAAAACATTTAAGTCTCATACCTTAAATAATTTTATATATCTGTTAAAAAACTTAGGAAAATTCTACAAAAATTCCAAAAAATCATTTTTAGTATGTTCTCTAACATATATAAATTTCAGCCCCAAAACAGGTACAATTTAACCATAAATTATTTTAAACCCAAATAATCATTTTCTTCACTTGAAAATTAATATTAAATCCACATAAATTCAAAAAATTATGAAAATGGAAAACCATCTATAATATAATGTTTTCAATCTAAATCTAAAATTGCAAGGCATTTAGATGTCATTTAATAGGGTTTTCACATTAAGTGGTATCATAAAAGCTATATGAATAAGCATAAATCATCAACAAGCATATAAATATTTAATCATTCAAAAACATGGCATAACCTTGCAAAATAATCCGAATTAACCTTAAAACGAAAACAATAGAAAATATGTGATGTAGTCATTATTCACCTTAGCTTTGAAGTTAAGGATCTGAGATTTGATCATGATTAATTTGCTTAAGTATTTCCATTGAAATCTTAGTTATCTTCTCTTTTCTTCCATTAATGGTGGCCGATCTCAAGTTTGTTTTTCTTTTGTGAATATAGAAATGAATGTTGAATGATGGGGTTGAGGGTTTAGGGTATAAGAATGTGTCATATTCCTATATCGCCCCTTTATCTATTTTCCTTAACATTTTAATTCTTTAGTTCATTTGTATATGGCACGACTACCCTTACTATCACAAATCTCAATCCATTAACCATTTTACATTATTTTATTTAATTTATCTAATTAAAATTTTCTAAATAATGTTACTAAAAATTAGGGTCATTACAGACCCCCCACCTTTAAGAATTTCGTCCTCGAAATTACGATAAGGTGCACAACAAATCAATCATAAAGTAAAACATACCATCAAACAAATCATGATAAGTGTCTCTAATCCTGGTCTTGGTCTCCCAATACAATCTCTCTCATCGTCGCTCCATTAGACCTTCACTAATTTGAATGTCTTGTTTCTAAGCCTCTTCTCATCTCTCGCAACTATCCGAACTGGCTTTCTGACTATAGTCAAGTCTGGTTCTACTACCAAGTCATCTAACACAATTGGTGCTATGGTAGACTCCGGGTCTCTAACACACTTCCTTAGATGAGAAACATGGGAAACATCATGGACTTCTGCCAAACTATTCAATAACTCTACTCTATATGCAAATTTCCTGATCCTCTCTACAATAGGAAATGGTCCAACGAATCTCGGTGCCAATTCCTGATTTCCTAAATCGAATTACACCTTCATTAGCGAAACCTTAATAAAAACATGATCTCCAACAATGAACTCTAAGTCTTTCCGTCAGCTATCTGCATAGCTCTTCTGCTTAGACTGAGCTTCCTTCATCCTAGCTCGAATCAACTCAATCTTTTCTGTAGCTTCTTTAACCAAATCTGGACTATGAACCAACCTATCCCCGGTCTCTAACCAACAAACGGGAGATTTGCATGGCCTTCCATACAAAACTTCAAACGGTGCCATCCTTATACTAGTCCAATAACTATATTATATGAAAACTTGATTAAGTGTGGATGGTCTTCCTATGATCCCCCAAAATTTAACACACAAGCTATTAATAGATCCTCCAAGAATTTGTTAACCCTTTCTGTTTGCGTATCGATCTATGGACGGTAAGCGGTACTCATCTTGAGTTTGGTTCCTAAAGAATCATGTAGACTCTTTCAGAACTTACTAGTGAACAATGAATCTCTATCACTTACAATACTACTAGGAATTTCATAAAGTCTAACTATATTCTTAATAAATAACTTAGCTAAAATAGGTGTCGTCCTAGTTAACTTAACTGAAATGAAACGAGCACTCTTTGTCAACCTGTCCACTATGACCCATAGACTTTCATTTCCTCTATTAGATCTTGGCAACCCATCTATAAAATCCATAGAAATAGAATCCCACTTACAAACTGAAATATATGATGGCTGAAGCAACCCACTTGGCTGCTGATGTTCGTATTTTACATGTTGGCAGTTTAGACACTGCTTCACCCATACGCCTACATCCTTCTTCATACCTTCCTAGCAGAAAATCCTCTTCATGTCCTGATACATCTTAATTCCTCTTGGATGAACAGTGAACTTCGAACGATGTCATTCCTCCAAAACTTCCTTCCTAATGCTTCCTGCATTCCAAACACACAATCTTCCTTTCTTTTTCAACCACCCATTCCGGTCAATACTAAAATCCTTCAAGTCATCGCTCTCTGTTCCATCCCTTAACTTATTGATTCGTTCAACTAATACTGGATCCTCCATCTATTTAGAAGCAACCTTTTTGATCATCATGGTTGAACTTCCAAACACGACAACATAGCAGTTTCCTTGCTAGATCTAATTTCAGGTCTCCGCTGCACTGTACATGTCATCAACATTTCCAAATATTTTCACTCAACTATCATTGCCAACACTGCATTCTGATGCTTTCTGCTAAATGCGTCCGCAACCTTATTACCTTTCCTTGGTGTATACTCAATTCCAAAGTCATAAGTAGCTATAAATTCCAACCATCTCTGCTATCTCATGTTTAACTCATTCTGAGAGAACAAATACTTCAACGACTTATGATCCATATAAAGCTCAAACCTCTCTCCCAAAAAGTAATATCTCTACACCTTCAATGCAAATATCACCACAGCTAATTCCAGACCATATGTTGGATATCTAACCTCATGTGTTCTAAGCTGTCGAGAAGCATAAGCAATCACTTTGCCTCCCTGCATTAACACAACTCCCAATCCAGTTCCACATGCATCAGTATATACTACCAAATCATGATTCCCTTCTGGAATAACTAGTACAGGTGCATTAGCCAATAAGTGTTTCAGCTTCTAAAATGCTTCCTTGCACTTATCAATCCAAACAAACTTCACATCCTTTTGTGTTAGCTTGGTCATCGGTGCTTCTATCCGTGAAAAATCCTTAATGAACCTCCTACAATATCCAGTTAATCCAAGAAAACTCTTTATCTCGGTCACTGTCTCGGGTCTCTTCCAATTATTCACCGCTTCGATCTTAGTTAGATCTATGGACAACCCTTTCCCTTAGACTCCATGACCAAGAAACTTCACTTCCTTCCTCTAGAAATGACACTTCGAAAACTTCGCCTTCAGCCGATGCTGCCTCCACGTCTCAAGCATCACTCTAAGATGAGCTCAATGATCTCTTTCATCTTTAGAGTATATCAAAATATCATCTATGAACACTAATATGAACCTATCTAAGTGCTCTCGGAAAACACGGTTCATCAAATCTACAAAGAATGTTGGCACATTAGTTAGTCCGAACGACATCACTAACCATTCGTACGATCCATATCTAGTTCTAAATGTCGTCAAAGGAATACTATCCTTTGCTACTCTAAGCTGATGAAAACCTGTTGCTAAATCCAACTGAGAAAATACCTTGGCTCCACTCAACTGATCGAACAAATTATCAATTCTAGACAATGGATATCGATTCATTATCGCCTTCTCATTCAACTTATGAAAATCGATACATAACATCAACGATCCGTCCGGCTTCTTAGCAAAAACTATGGTTGTCCTTCAAGGCAAACTACTTGGCCTAATAAAACTCTTTCCTTCCAAATGTACTAACTGCACCTTTAGATCTCTCATCTCGGTAGGTGTCATTCTACTTGGCGCATACTCACTAGTGCTACTCCAGGCACCAAATCTATCCGAAACTTAATGGATCGTTTCAGTGGCAATCCTACTACAGGTTCAAAATCATCCGCTAATTCTCTAACAACAAAAACGCGATTCAGTTCGCCTTCTACCTCCATAACACACAACAAAGCATTCACCTTACAGCTAGGGTATTCTACGGTATATACTATCCGCTCACTGCTATCAGGGTGTATAAGTGATATTTTCCTATCATGGAGAAATATCCTTACATCATATTTACTTAACCAATCCATACCCTAAATAATTCTGAACCCTATGAAATCAAATACATGCAAACTGCAAATGAAGGTATGAACTAACAAATCAAACTCGAGGTGGTCACACTTCATCCCAAGTGTTGCATACCCTCCTATCGAATTTGCAACCCTTAAGGAAGTAACTAAATAATATGGTTCTAGGTTAAGCTTATCTATAAAACAACGAGATACAAAAGAATGTGATGCACCGGTATCAAATAGAACGCTAATAGACATACCATGGATATGGAACATACCTCCCAACACAGCCTTTCCTCTTTCCTCTGCTGTTGGCTTCAAGGTAGCTGGCTCCAATGCATACACTTCGCCCTTTCCATACTTAGTAGGCTCCTTACATTGATTCTTATAATGACCAATCTGATTGTAGTTGAAATACCCCACCTCTTTCTTCTCTGAAGCTTTCTTTCCTTTGCATGTCCGGCCCTCATGGGAATAGTGTCCCTTCTTGTCACCCTTCTAACAGACTACTTCTGCCTTTCCCTTCTTAGCAGCTCCACCCTTCCGAGCTCCTTCTTATGGAAAATTTTTATATTCTGACTCTTTCCCATTTGGACTTCCTTTTTCCTTGCCCTTCTCCAGAGAAGCAAGTATCTCCACATGTCTCAACGCCATCTCTACTACAACATCACAAAGATCCCTAATATGAGGTAATGTAGCCATTGCCAACTCAAGCTTCAACCCCCTAATGAACTTCTCATTTCTCTTCGTCACGGTATCCATGGTGGCATATCCATACCTAGATAAATCCTCAAACTTTTTAACTTACTCCAACACAATCATCTCCTCCTGCTCCAACTAAACAAACTCAAGCTTCAACCTCTCCTCGAATCTCCTCCTAAACTCAGCATATGTCATCGTTTCTTCATTCACTCTAACTGTCACATTATTCCACTAGAATAAAGCTGCTCCATGAAGCTGTCTCGATGCAAGCCTTCTCTTCTAGTCGTCATTGAACCCTAAATCTGCAAAGATCTCTCCAGCAACAATTCTCCACCTCAATAGCATCTTCAGTTCCGATAAATGGCCTTCCTCTCAGCCTAGCATAGTCTCTACTCAAAATAACATAATTGTTGACCACCGGAGCTTCTTGATTCCCTACTGCAGCGTTTCCTCCAACCACTCCAACAGCAACACATGCCTGCATCATGTTGACAAAGAACTGATACATAGCTCCCATGTCAACTTACGGGACTCCAGCACCCACCACTATAAAAAAATCAGTCTTTGGTTGCAGAAATTTATGGCGTTTATATGCAAGTGCAACCAATAATATTTCACCCTTTATTATAAACGTAACAAAAATACACTATCCCGCCTTAACTAAAAAATTTCCGCCCAAACTTAATTAACGTATGTTAAAAATTTACACTCCCGCCTTAACTAAAATTTCTCCTGTACCTTGTGACATAACAACCGTAACACATAAATTTCCTTTTCTCGCTTCAGCAAAATCACCTCGACCATCATTTTCGATTTAACCATTCCTTCATTTTCATCGTCGTTGTAGTACTCCCTCATCTATTCCTCTCCACATCATCGCAGTTGCCCTCCAACAAGAGTTATTCCTCGCGGTACCCTATTTATATATGAATTCTATAAATCAATTTGGTGATTGTATTTGGATTTTATATGAATTCGTATGCTTTTTATTTTTGGATTTCTACATAAACCCCAACTTGAACAGTTGATTTAACCCTAATTGGAATAATCTAGGAATACTTGATTTTATATAATTTAGTGGTCCTACGGCATGTTCTTTGAAGCAGGCTGCTGCATCCTAGAAGTGCAGCAATCCTATGTAGTACTCTATTCAGTGCTGTGGGTAGGATTTAATTATACCCAAGTTTGTTTATGTATCGACTATAATGGAATAAGTATCTTTTATGTACTATGAGTCCAGCTGATTATATGTTGGGATTTATGTTGAAGATGATGATGGGTAATGAGGTTGTATTGTTGCATATCTAATTTTGTTTCATCTGTAACTTTGGTTTGTATAGATCTTATGTTGTTTTAATTTTTGGACTTTCCAAATGAAATTGTTTTGAGACAAGAAAAACAGGAAAGAGGATTGTCAGGTTCATTTGGTTAAATGTCTCATTAATTTTGATTTGGGTATGCCTATTGAATTGTAGAATATATTATATATTCTCACATAAGAAACAAGGTTCCTATTTTCAGAAAAGAAGATATAGCAACCTTAATATTAAAAATTGCTAATAATTATCCTCTATAATTTAATAATTGAAAACATAATGATATGTGAACAATGGTGCAAGGTGTTTCGATGGGCTCCAATTCAAAATTGAATGAAATTTATAGCAAAGAAACTTTAAATTACAATGAACAAGTAGATGCAAGCGTATTTCATATATGAACCGTTTGTGAAAATAAATGTGAAGCTCAGTGGAAATTTCACTTAGGAATGCGCATGAATTATATATTTTTAAGATGAACCATTTTAGTAATTGTAGCAACCGTGTCTTCAATGTTATATACACACCATACTTCTCTTATAAATCATTATTAATGCTATTTTAATTTTATCTTGCCTACTCGTATCTACACCATATTTTAGTAAAAGTGTAGGAGTAAGATCGATGTTCATACAATTTGTATGTGTGTGTGTTGAGTTACAAATGTACTTGCTATTTTAATTTTATCTTGCCTATTCGTATATATATTTTTCACTGTGCTTTCGTGTGAGACTGGGTGCTTGATATATATGTGTTAGGTAGTGAAGAGTGTATGTGTTCTCTGGTGGTGGAGCTCCCTGAGCTTGCTTGTCTGATGCAGTGCTGCTTTGTGTTCATCGGTGGGTGATTTTACGTATGAGTGTGTGCTACCGTGTATGATTTACTGCTGCGTTGTAGGAGGCCGAGTAAGCATATTTGTGTGAGTATGTGAACATATTTATGTGTGCGTACATGTGTGATATGAGATGGATCTGGTCATATAATGAAGACAAACATGAATTGGATAGGGATATGCAAATGCAACGCAGTAGTAGTATATGATGTTGCATGGAGTAGCATCTGATAATCCATGGACCAAGCTGAGATTTTTGGTATGTTGCCTTCTTGTCAGTTTGGGAAGTTTGCTGCAAAGAAATATTTAACAATAATGGATCCGAGAGGGGAGGAATCCTTTTTTGGTTTTTTGGAGCAAACAAGACAGGTATTATCAAACTTATTATTTACTAGCCTTGGTGAAATTAAGTTCTTTGGTCTGTTGCTTTGCCCTTTTTCATTAGATAATGATGCGTAGGTACTTCATTTGGACTATTACTTCAATGTTCTGTTGGCTTTGGTACTGTTAAGTGATGGCTAGTTAACATAGGCGCTAAAATTTTATGTTATATACACAAATATCAAGTTGTTGTTTGTAAAATGAGAAGCATAACATGCACCAATGACTACTTTAGCTCTAAAATTTTTCATTAGGTATAACATTTTACGTTACGTCAATATTTACTATACATGTATACAAATATTCTCAAACTCCAATCATATAATTTCACCATTATTTTTAATAATGATCAATGGTATATATTTCTCTCACAACATATACCCAAACTAATTCAATGTCGTATAATTGCAAAATCTGTACACAATGATTCCATAATTAACATCCAGTGGGTATTCGTATTTTACAAATAATTTGTTCTCTAATCTGTCCTCTCAGCTTCTTCAATGCAGTCAGCCTCCTCTCCAAGCTCGGAGTACAGGGGACAAAACTGGCATTACATTTTGTGAAATGGAAAGTGGTAACTTTGAAAAATCCACACCAAAATTACATAACAGAAGCCTTTGCTAAAGTATTCTAGAATAGGCAGCACTCGGTTCAGGTGAGTCAAGCAACAACTCATTAATAGCAACATCAACCACATACATCTTTACGATAAGAACGTCTACTATGTTAACAATCATTACAAATAGGTCAACATTTATGCATACTATTTATACGAGTTTTAAAAGTGGGGTACCTCACTGCCAAGATAGGTACTCAACTCTGAGTTGCTTTAGCAAAATGACCCATGGCTGTTAAAACCAGTCAGAGTTAAATGGTCAAGAAATTGTTTGGTTTAGGTAGGCGTTACACTGTCCAGGGAAATTGTTAGTAGTTGATGCTCATGTAGTCTTGATAACCATCATAATTTGACAACTGCTTTCATTTATCCCTTGCTAGTTGTTCTTTTTGCATCAAATTTGGCTCATTAAACCTATTGGTGTATAAGTGAGAAATAGTAATAAATTAATAATAATAATAATAATAATAAATTAACCAAGCTAATAAAAATTAACTAAGTTTTGTTAAAATTAAATAACTTTATAAAATTAACTAAGTTTAAGTTAACTAAAATTTATAAACAACAATAATATAACTAATTTAACATGGTTTTATAAATGATAATGATGATGAATTAACTAGTTTATAAAAAATAACTAGGTTTATAATAATAATATAACTAAGTTTATGTTGACTAAATTTTATAAATAATAATATTATAACTAATTTAACAAAGTTTAATAAATAATAATGATGACAACAATAATGAATTAACTAAGTTTATAAAATTAAACAAGTTTATATTAATAGTAATAATACTACTAATAATAATAATACAATTAAATTAACCTTGTTTTTAATAATAATAATAAATTAACTAAGTTAACCAAGTTAATAAAAATTAACTAAATTTTGTTAAAATTAAACAAGTTTTATAAAATTAGTTAAGTTTAAGCTAGCTAAATTTTATAAATAACTATACAACTAATTTAACAAAGTTTTATAAATAATAACAATGATTATGATGATGATAATGAATTAACCATGTTTATAAAAATTAACTAAATTTATAATAATAATAATACAATTAAATTAACAGAGTTTTAGTAATAATGATAACAAATTGACTAAGTCAGTCGAGTTTAAGTTAACTAAATTTTATAAATAATAATAATATAACTAATTTAACAAAGATCTATAAATAACGACGACGGTGATATATTAACTTAGCTTATAAAATTTAACTAAGTTTATAATAATAATAATATAATTAAGTTAACTGAGTTTGAATAACAATAACAATAACAATAACAATAACAATAACAATAACAATAACAATAACAATAATAATAATAAAATTAAATTAACCAAGTTAATAAAAATTAACTAAGTTTTTTAAAATTAAACAAATTTTATAAAATTAACTAAGTTTAAGTTAACTAAATTTTGTAAATGATAATAATATAACTAATTTAACAACATTCTATGTATAACTATAAGATTGGACTTTATTTATTTCATTTCGTTTATAACTTTGATTATTTATATGATATTATTTATAATATGATATACTCGTACAATGTTGTACATGTTTGATATAAGATTTGAAGTCTTACGAATTAACATAATTGTTTGACTATATGTTGTGCTTTCACTTATGCATGCATTGAATTTTAGAAGAGAGAAAGGATGGACTTTTATGGTGCTAGCTTTCACTTGCGCATGCAACAAAGAATTATATGTAATCAAGCGTTTTGTTAGCACCAGTTTGGTATAACATTTGATTAGTACTAGGTGTGTAAATTTGCATACGAATGGTTATTGTACGTGAGTTTGGTCATTTTATCAGAAAACTATTGTATTAGAATGGTTATGGATATCTTATTTGATTATATGATTAATATGTTTTTTAATTGTTTGAATATGATGATTATGTGAGTGATTGTTGATTGATATAGTAGAAACAAAATAGACCATCAACAGAAAATAATAGCATGAAAAATGGTGCAAAATGATCAATAACTTTTAGTAGCTTTTAAAAACGCTACAGAAATACATATAATGGCGTTGAGTAAACGCAACCGTAAAGTAGGGGTAAAGTTGGAAACTCTATTGCTAGCACCAAAAAACCTTTTGGTGGGGATTTTTAAAATGCTCAAAAAGGTTTATGGTGGCGTTTATGAAACGCTGCAATAAAAGGATGTATACTGGCATTGAAATAAATGCAACTAAAAATCATGGATTTTTAGTTGTGGGCTTCACGGCATTTATCAAAACGCTACCATAAGTTTTGGTAGCATTTTTTATGCGCCACCAAAAATAAAATTTATCGTAACGCAAATTTCCAGCTTGTGCTTGACTTGGGTTTCTCCTGGTATTTGGTTTGGCATTTCCATTTGTTATGGCTTTCCCCTCTAAGGTTAACTCTTCCACTTCTAGCATCCATATCTGTATTCAAGCCTCGTGAGATATAGAAGAATAGCCTAAGAGAGATAGGAGAATAAAGTTATAGTGTATACATATATTTTGCAAATACAAGTACGTTACTATAGCATTATCCCGTACCTCGATCTTTTCTCTAATTCCATAGGATTATGTTTTCAAAAATCATTTTAGTTTAAAGTTTTTCATAAACCTATGCTCTGATACCAAGTTGTAACATCATCTATCTGGAGGTCTGAAGCTAAGCGCTACAGATGTTGCAGTCATCCATAGTAATAAATTTCGATGACTAAATACGGTAATGTTAATGGTATTCATAATATCAGAAGCACATAAATATGAAACAAAATCACAGATTTCAAAAACAACTTTTCCGATTGCATTTCACAAAACATGTTTCATATTCCATTACATAATCTCAGTCGTTTCCCAGGTTCAGATTAAATATAATTATTACAAAATACGCCAAAAGTGACATATGAAGATGCCCCATTGGTTGACTATAGTACTATATGGTAATAGCTGACATAATACAACACAGTGGAATCAAACAAAATAAAACAGCAACTCCTAAATAGCTATCCGTCAACCACCTGCTCGTCTCTGGAAGCTTTATTCGCCAACCTACTAAAATCCTGAAAAATCCTCAACCCTCATCCTACTCAAATCAATTTTGAGCACCCGAGAGTTTAAGGGGAAAAACATAAATTTCGAGTTAGACATAAAGCCTGGTGTGAATAATACTATACAGCTCGGTTATTTGATATTAAGTGAGACCATGCCACTTAGCGGAACAGGTTTCCTCTCACTAATATCCTTTTAAAACATATCTTTTGCAAATCATAATCCTGCAACTAAAACTGGTTAAAACTATAAGCATTATCAGGTAAACATACATACGGTAACAAATGGACTATCTGTCCGAATATTATAGTTTTATTTGGCTAATTACTAACCTTTGGCTGACTCGGGCCTACTAGACAGTATAAACAAATAATCTAACATCTTTTAGATACTCATCTTTTGGACGGTTTGTCCCTAACTTACTTTCTCCAGATCAACTAATCCTAATGGTTTTGCGGGCTCACCAATAACCTACCTATGTACAAATATATTTCCTTCTGTGTGCAACATCATTTTAGGCTTACCTGTGGCAAAGCCCCACACGCTGAAATTTTGGACTAAATTAGATAGGGGCTAATAGCAAATGTATAGGGCGCGACCCTATACCAGACCTATCTGGTATTTTAATATCTAAGTCATTTTACTTCGGGTTAACTACCCATAAATTTTTCTTGAAAACCATTTCTTTCAAACTGATTTAAGCCTTTAAATCATTCTTTAAACAAAGAAATTACACTCTATGCTTTACTCAAATCATCTTTCCATGTTATATATATACTTTACACAAATCATTGTTGATGAAAACATTTAAACCTCTGAAGGTACCACTTTCGAATCCCTTAAAAGTACCCCTTTTGAAACCAAGTATACCCTTTTATAACCTAGGCCAAAATGCCAGAAAATTCCTTTTGAAACCATCATATAAACCTTTCGAAACCATTGAAAAACCTTCCCTTCGAAAGCTCTAAAACCTTAGACATCTTGTCATTAAAACACTTAAACATTGCCTTTCGAAAACATTGGAAAACCTTTTCTTTCAAACCTCTCCAAAACCATTGGGGATCCACCCCTTCAAAACCTTCAATAAAATCTTTCGAAAGCGTTAAAACATCAAACCTTTCGAAAGCATTTGGATTCAAGTGAAATATATGGAACAACCTCTCGAAACCATTCAAGGCTATATCTTTCAAAACCTTTGGGTTTATCTTTAAAATCTCAAAGGGTCATAAAACATTTAAGCCGAGAACGCTCTTTCGAAAGCATTTCCTAAGTAAAGAAGTGATGGTGTCGAAACCAACCTTCTGAAAGCATTGGAGAAGGGACTTGGGTTTTATAAAACAAAATAACCCTTGCGAAGGCAATGCTTCAAAAGGTAGAAAGAGGCAGCAAATAGGGGTTTCGACCCCGACGAAAGCATTTACTTTAACAGCAAGGCGCAACCTCTTAGAAACCATCCCTTTAAAATAATTGACCTAGTCGAAAGCCAATCAAGTCGAAAACCTTCCTTTCGAAAGCAAAGCAGGTGCAATTTTATTTAAAAGCGAAGCAACGTTTTGACCCCCTCGGAACCCATAGCTTCAACCCATCACCTTCCGCCTAAGTCTAATTCACTATGTACCAAGTCTTTGATACTATGTACATTGGTTCAATGGTGATGGAGGAAAAACTACTAAGCCGGAACCCCAGGTGTCGAAAGTGGCGAAATAGGTAAAATGCCCGTATAAACTGAATTTTATCTTGTTAAAGTAATCTTTTCAACTAACCTGCCTTGTTTGTTAAAATATGATTGGTTGCAAATTTTCTTTTCCAAAAACACTACTGTAATTTTAGAATTAAACAATTTAAATAATTTACAAAATACCCCTTCTCCTTTTATAAATATATAAAACATTTAAGTCCCATACCTTAAATAATGGGGCATTTCACCAAAAGGACAAACTTTGCAGTCCAATTAGTTTCTAGGACACACATTCAAAGAAATTACTTTCAAGGCCAAAGTCGGCAAAATAATTACTATTAAGGACAAAGTCAGCAGTCCAATTACTTTCGAGGACATAATTTCATTGGTTTTTAGGTCCTAGAAACTAATTATTTTACGTTTTGTCCTTGAAAGTAATTATTTTAGTTGTGTGTCATGTAAACTAATTCCACTTTCTAAAGAGGCCCTTGTGGCTAATTTCCACTTAAATAATTTTGTATATCCATTAAAACTCTTAGGAAAATTCTACAAAAATTCCATAAAATCATTTTTAATACGTTCTCTAACATATATAATTTTCAGAACCAAAACATATATAATTTAACCGTAGATTATTTTAAACCCAAACAATCATTTTCTCCACTAGAAAATTAATATTAAATCCAAATAAATTCAAAAAGTTATGAAAATTGAATCCCATCTCTAAAATATCATTTCTGATCTAAATCTAAAATCACAAGGCATTTGGATGTCATTTAATAGGGTTTTCACATCAAAACATATCATAATAGCTATATGAATAAGCATAGATCATTAACATGCATATATAAAAATTTAATCATTCTAAAACATGACATAACTTTGCAAAATAATTTGGATTAATCTTAAAACTTAAAACAATAGAAAATATGAGATGTAGTCATTATTCACCTTAGCTTTGAAATTAAGGATTTGAGATTTGATCTTGATTAAGTTGCTTAAGCTTTTCTGTTGAAATCTTGCTTATCTTTTCTTTTCTTCACTTAATGGTGGCCGACCTCAAGTTTTTTTTTCTTTTATGAATATAGAATGAACGTGTGAATGATGGGCTTAAAGGTTTAGGTTATAAGGATGTGTCATATTCCTATATTGCCTCTTCATCTATTTGCCTTAACATTTTAATTCTTTAGTTCATTTGCATATGGCACGGCTACCCTTACTAATCACAAATCTCCATCCTTTAACCATTTTACATTATTTCATTTAATTTACTTAATTAAATGTTCCTAAATAATGTTACTAAAAATTAGGGTCATTATAGATAAATATGGTAGTATGTTAGGAGAGCACATTTTATAGGGATGCTAGGTCAGGCTAAAGCATATAGAATTCTGCCAGCTAATATGGCTACCAACAGTGTGACTTTAGAACTGATGTAAGACATCGCATATAATAAGTACTCACAGAGAACGCAAGATTAGTCACAATTCTATAGCTAAGTCTGCCCAGCTAATCTAGCTACCGTCACCTATAAATAGACGGACTAATGTGAGACATCATAGTTTGTGTTACGGGTCATATTATGTTGGACCTGCTTCAGGGTTAGGGATATTAAGTCTTTGTTGGAGGGTCCGCTCCTTTCTACTTAAGAAGTATTAAATGGTCGGGGTTATTGTTTAGGCACGGTAGAGGGAAATCTCAAAAAGAGTCCGCTTTGAGGCTGAGGTATTAAGTTGCTATTGCAGGGTCTGTGTGACGCCCCACCTCTATACCCACGCTAGCCAAGAACACTACGGTGTAATGCTGTCAACTAGCACGGAGAATAAGGCTGTTGAGGAGCGACCATCCGTGTAATTGCTTTGCGCGAGCATCGTTATGTCAGATGGTACGACATGCATTTGTTTATCAAGAGGGAAATCCGACATTCCGACGCAAACTCAAAGCTACTACACAGTGGCTATAATATCTTCGGAAACAAATATAGAAATAAACATAACATAAATCAGTCATAGATAATTCATATCACAAAGGCAGAAATAGATATGAATATTACACAAGGAAGTGTATATCAGAGTAGTGGTCTAACAATATCCACACTACCTGGAATTTTTCGAGATCGAAAATTCCGGGTCGTTACATTTGGTATCAGAGCAGAAGGTTAAGCGAGAACCTTGGCTTTGGTGGGATTACTCCTTAAGGATAGGGTCAACAGAACCCTAGGATGAGTTGAGTGAATATATATATATATATATATATATATATATATATATATGTGTGTGTGTGTGTGTGTGTGAGCATACTTGTTATTTTCTTATATAAAGATTTTAAATGATTTATATAAGAATATATTTTGATACATCAAGCAATATTTCTTTCTAATAAATATTAAGGTAATTGGTTGTTAAATTATTGGAATTAAATTAAGTGGTAACAGGAATACAACCAAATTGAAATTAACTAAAGATGGGTTTGAAATGGATTCAAACTAAAATTAAAAATCTTGAATTTGGAGAAAAGTTTCAGAATAAGATAATAATGAATTGGTTTCCAGTTGTAATAACATAGGTTATTTTTCCAAAATGATGAAATGTTTGTTAATGGTTTAGAAAAAATAAAATGTTTAAGGCAGTAAACATTTAGGTAAGTATGACTTATGAATTGAAATTTAAAAAGGGTTTAAATGGTGAAGTATTAAATCTAAGTCTATAAAATTTAGGGAATTTGTTCCAAGTGTTTGAAAAATATATAAATAGTATTATTTGAATAAAAGAGCTTGATTCAAACAAGAGTTGTTTTAAAATTTATAGGAATTTGTTTTGAATTTAAAATCAAAGGTGGTTTAAAATTTAAAGTAACTTTGCGTAAAGGAAATAAATATGTATATTTGAAATAAACCCTAAGGTTGAGTTTTGATTTTTCCTTGGAATGTGATGTGAAACCCAAAGTGAAGTAAGTTTTTAAACTTAAGTGGGAAGGTTATTAATCTGAAGTTTAAAATTTGAATGGAATTCAAATTGTGTAAATTTTACTGGATTAAGTAAATTGAATTTAACTTTGGGAAGTTAAATAAGTTAACAAGCAACCTGAATTGGAAATTTCAAGATGAAATTGGGATTTAACTTAGGAAGTTAAATGGTTAATTTGAATTGGGAATTTGTGTGATCTCAAAATCGGTTGGAGATCTGGAATTTGGAAATGGATGGACGTTTTAAAATAATTTGAATGATACCATCCTGTTGTTATTAATAATCTTTAAGATAAAATGGGATTTGTTTAAACAAATGAAGAAATGGGGTGTGATAATTTAACCATTATGAAGATGAAATGGAATCATTTTGGACTTAAGATTTGAATGTCTAAGATAACACTTCAAAGGTTTGGTTTCAAAATTTAAATTTGATGATAAATTGAATTTCAAAGATTTAGTTGTTTAAAAAGGATTTGAATTATTATTTGAACTTTGAAATAAGTTTAAAATTGAATTTGGATTCAGAATTAAATGGTTTAAAGATATAAGTTGATTTGATTTAAAGGATTAAATCAACCTTTAAAATTTAACTCGAATTTATAATTCGAGATGGTTTAAAGTTGAGATTCAAATTGAATTAGTTCAAATTGAATTTAATTTGAATTAATTGAAATTGTGATTGCAGATGGATAAGTTTAAAAATTCAAATGGAAAATTTGAAATTGAATGAGTTCAAATTCAAATGAGAATTGGGATTAATTCATACTGGAATTGATTCGAAATTGAAATGGGTTCAATTTGAAATTAGTCCAAATTGATTTGAATAATTTGGAATTGTGATTAAAGTTGAATAGGTTTAAAATTCAACTGGAATTTGATTTGGATTTGGAAAGAAATTGAGGTTAATTCAACTTTAATTGGGATTAAATCAATTTCAATGGAAATTGAAGTTATTTAAATTGGAATTGAGTCAATTTAAATGGAAGTGGAAATTTAAATTGAACTGATTGGAAATGGAGGTTGGAAATTGAACAGTTTGACTCTGAACTATTTTCAAAATAAATTGTTTTAGTACAAATCTATTTTTCCAAGCTATTTATTATATAACCTTTCTATTAAAACCCAAAACTATCTAATTCTTATTTTATAACTACTTTTAGAATTATTTAACTATTTTTCAACTATTATATAAACTAATTACTGTTTTTCAACTACTTTATAACTAATTACTATTTTATAACTATTTTACAACTATAATTATTTTTCAACTACTTATCTATTTTTAATTTTTCAAGCTATTTTCTAATTTTAAGACGGTTTGAGTGCAAACTGTTTGTGATTAAATATCCATTTGAGGAAAGAATTGAGGTGATAATCCAAATGAGGATTTAAGCAATTGTGAATAAGTAAATGGAAATCAAAAGTTGATGTGAATATAAAAGGAGATTGATTTGGCTAATAACCAATGAAGATACATACGTAGGGTGTACGTATGTTTTCTATTCGCATAGTGATTCGATCCAGATTCGAGCACAGAATTTCGGGATAGTATGTCGATTCGAGTTGGGATTTTTCACTCGATTTTCGACGGCGAACCTGGATATGGATTATTGATTTGTTTTGGATATTCTCTATCATAGTTAGGACTATGCAAGGAGAATGACGGTTTTTGATCAAGAAACCAGATCTGATTCCGCACTAGGAAGTCAGATGGACGATACTAGTTTGGAAATTGTGATATCCCGGAAATTTGGCAATTTAAATTTAATAATATATGTTGAAAATTAAAATTGATTTGATAGTTTTTTAATAATAAATTTGGGATTTGATCTAATAATCATCTTTAAATTAGAAGATTTTATCTTTTAAAAGTAAATAAATTGTTTTCTGTTCATAATATATATAATTGTATATATTGTAAATTTATAAACTTTGATTTTTTAATTTAGTAAATGAATCAATTTTCTATTTTCTAATTTATATTTGGTAAATTGGAAATTTGATTTAAATTTAAGAATTGGCTTTTCAAAGCAATTTAATAAATAATGTTATGGTTTATATTATGATAAATCTTATTTGTTTTAAAATTTTATTTAGCTTAAAAATATGAATTTAAATTAGATAAATATAAAAGCTAAGTTTTTTTTATTTGAGATTTTTATATAAGAATTTACAATACAAATTGCAAATGATATTAATTTGTTTTTAATCTCTTTTATAAATTATTTAATATTGTTTAATTTGTTATTTTTAAATAAAAATGATAATACTTAGTTTTTATAATCATAAATAATTTTTGTAAAAATTAGGATTTGTTATTTTTAAATTTAAAAGAGTTATATATGCATCCATATATAACTTGATCTTTAAATTTGGATTTGATAAATTAATCTAAAATTTTAATTCAATATTTTGAATAAAGGATAAGTATTTTAAAAATATTATAATAAGCTTATATTTATAATTTGTTTATTTTCATTTCTTTTCAATTTAAAAAGAGATAAACTCATTTATATATACATAAGAATAGTAAATTAAGATTTAAAAAGCTTATAAACAATTTTAAAATTGAAATTAGGAAACTTAAAATTACATATGTAAGTTTATTAACACCCAAATTGACAAGTGTTAAACATAGAGTATACTAAGAAGACAAGTGTTAAATTTAAACCAAGTGTTTATTTTTTTTATTTTTATGAAATCAAAAATATTTCTTATATAAAACATTTTTCCTCATTTCCATATTCTAATCTTCTTCTTCAAAATGGAGAACAAAATCTGTTCAAAAAGAAATTTGTTTCTCCTTAAAATCCATTTGCAACTTCACCAAACCTACATGCAACATCCTCAAAACCTTTAGCACTTCAAGTCATTGACCTGCATGCACCTGAAGTTCATTTGCAACTTCAAAGTCCTGCATTTCTGTTTTTAAAACTTCAACCATAACTGCATGCAACCTCATCAAGCTAAATCAATCTGCATGCATCTGAAAAATCAAATTTACAACATCAAAGTCTTGCATCTGCAACTTCAAATCTTAATTCAAATACCTGCATCATTTTCTGGAAACCTGAAATTTGTTAAATCTAGAATTCTGCATTTTTATCAACCTGGAAACTTGCATGCAGTGGCAAAAGCAAGATGAAAGTTGTAAAGTATCTGCAGTTTATAAACCAAGTTGAGGTTCAAAATGCATAAGCAAAATAAAAGCAGAATATGAAGCTCTTCATAAATACATGTGCTCTACCTCCATAAAACTCTGTGAGTAAATTCTTTGGTTATTTTAAGTATAAATTCAGTTCATTAATATATTCTGAAAATAATTGTGATGGTGTGTTGTTGACAAGTTATTATTGGTGTATTCATGAGTATTTGAAATTTTCATGCTGCTGTAACTCTGCATTTGGGTTTCAGATCTTAGAATTGCTTAGGAATATCAATTTCATGTGATTTAGTATGTGTTAAGATTTAAGTTTTAAAAACACAATATGGTGGTGATACATAAGCTAAGTTTAAAATTGTATTAAATATGAAATTTCTGTAATATTATTTGTAAATTCAGCGACTACAGAAAATTCTTATATGAGTAAAAATCAAATCATCTGGATTCTGTAATTTAAGAATATAAACAAGTTACAAGATCAAAGATGTGAATGTAGAAACTAAAATTTGAATTTTTAGATTGAGATTGATTGGGAAAGTCTGGTTCAAGTAGAAAACCTATTTTGGGTTTGAATCATCAACCTAGGTGATCGGAGTGGCCAATATTTATTCTGGTGATGGATTTATGAACTAAGTTGTAGGGAAAAATATCGAAGGTAGAATTAATGCAGTGTGGTGATGGGAATTTGGAATTGAATTGATATGCCCTAGTTTTCTATATTGTTCAGTGAATTGATCACTGCGACATGAATAAGTGATCAAGTCCTCCCTAATTCGAACTGGAGATAGATGAGGTGAGGATAAAGAAGTGGACAGAGGTGGTACCTCTCAGATGGTCGGAGGTTGGAGATTGAGGCGTTTGCAGTTTGACCCATTTTGTTCCAGATTTGAGCTCGATGCTAGATTTTGATTTAGGGTTTCTGTAGTTGAATTGAAGGTCGATTTGGTGTTTGGAGAGGATCGGTGACTTGCGTAGGGGGTCGCGAGGGGTCGGAGATGGTTGCTCCGGTGGTGCAGGTGCACGGCGGTAATGGAGTATCTGTTGTTTTGGGGAAGAAAGGGGGCTCGTGTTTGTATCGGGTTAGTTTGCGTGTGACTCGAAGAATTAGCACATGGGACTCGGAGGTATGGGATGGTGGACTCGGAGCAGATGTCGAGTAGGCTCAGGTGGGTTCATTTGTTTCAGGTTTGAGAAAACCTGAATTGTTTCTGAATTTGAATAACTGCAAAATGAAAAGAAAAAAAAATTATGATTCTCGAGTTACTCGAGTGATATCGAGTTTGCACGAGCTAATTTGTTGCAGTTTAGAATTTGTCGTGTTTCAAATTTTAAATTGAATTTCAAAAATACTAGAAGATTTAAATTAAGTTTTAAATCTAACTTTAAATTGTGAATTCAAGTTTGGTTTGAATCATGACTGGAAATAAATAGGCTTTTAAATTTAAACTTGTTTTAACTTTAAAAAGGGGTTTAATGTTTAAAAATGTTTTAAAGGAATTTGAATTTAAATTGGAAATTTAAATATAAAGTAATGTTTAAACAAAGTTTAAATTTGATTCAAATTTGGATTTGAATCTTTGGTTTAAAATAAATTTAAGTTTTATAAATTTAAGTATTTAAAACAAATTTGAATGATAATATAAAATTTAAATGGTTTTAATTTAAAAAGAAATTTGTTTTAACTTTTGTAAAATTTCTTTTATAATAAAAGTATTATTTATCATTTAAAGGTTTTAGATTTGATTTTTAAACTTGTTAAAATTTAATAATAATTTGTGTTTCATTTAATTATTAGGGTAATTAAATGAATAATCAATTTATTTAATAAATTAATAAAATGGTAATTAAGGGTTTAATCTTAAAGGTTTAAGATTAATTATTTTAGAGTAATTAACTTGTAATTAAGAACAATTAATTAAATAAGATTAGTTTTTAATTAATGATTAATAATTAATTAATCAAGTAATAATGGATTAATTAATTTTTTAATTAACACTTTATTATTTGATTAATTTTAAATTAATTAATGGGTTAATTAATGATTAATTTAATTGTAATTAATAATGATTAAAATAAGATAATTATTTTGGGAAAAATAATTAATGAATTGTTAAATAGTTAATGAAGGTCACTAACTGAGGATTATTTAATAATTAATTAATATGATTAATTTTAATTATTAATTAGATTAATTAATTTAAATATAATCATTTGTGCAATTTGTTAAGTATAATTACTTATGGAAGTAATTAAGAAAATTAATTACTAATTGTAATTAATTGAGTTTAATTTGATTAGATTAAGTTAATTAATTCATTTTAATTAATTTAAAATTAATCATTTGATGATTTGTGGAGGATAATTACTTAATGTAATTTAATGAAGAGAAATTACTTAGAAAAGTAATTAAAAAATTACTGTATGTAATTAATTGAAGAAGATTTGTTTGAGAATTAATCAAGGGATTAATTTGAGATAATTAATTAATGAATAATTAATTTATTTGGTTAAGTAATTTAAAGGAAGTTAATTACTGGATGGAGTTAATCAAAAGTGATTAAAAATTATTGTTTAAATTAAGATTAATTACTAAATGTAATTAATTTAAATAAGAAATGTAACTAGAAATCATTAATTATTATAATTAATGATGTAATTAAAATGGATTTAATTAGAATTAATTAATCAATGAATTAATTAATTAATATAATTAATTAAGAAATAATGTAATTAATTTATAATTAATTAATAAAGAAAGTAATTAAGATTAATTACTGTATTTGGTTAAGTATTAGTGGATAATTACTTGAATGTAATTAATGGTTAATTAATCAGGAATGATTAATTAAAATAAATAATTGGTGGATGATTAATTAATTGGTAATTAATTAATAATGATGTGAGTAAGTTGGGTAATGATGAAGTAATTAATTTAATTTACTTTAAATTAATTAAGAATGATGTAATTAATTTAGTTCACTTTAAATTAATTATATTTGGTGTGGTTAATCATTGCTTATACAGGTGGATGATATTGTTTGCTAAGATGTTTTGAATCTCAGATATGAGATAGATAATGTTGAGTGATTTGGATGCATTCGTTGCATTGTGATGTTGATATAGATTATCTGTTTGGATAATGATAATATGGTTTATCTGATATGATGATAATGTTGATTATTTATTGTGAATCTGTGATTTATCTATTTGGATATATAGATAATTGAATTGTTTTAAACCTTTAAAACAACTTGGCCTTAAAAGACACGCTTTGGATTTCGATGAGACCGAGATCGGGTTTCCATATTTGGATATCCGAAAACCACATCGATCCAAATTAATGATAGGTCGTGAATCTTTGGTGAAGAGTGAAGACTCGAGGTGTAAGGACTATACGTCAGTATAATCTGGGGGTGATTCCGTGATGAGTTTGATGGAACTAGTTCTTATAGGTTCGAGACGGTGATTTAGAGTGCAAGGGTTATCGTCGTTAACTCTGAGGATGATTCCAAAATGAGTGTAACGAGATAATGCCTTCGGTTTCGTTCGAACCCGAAACGAACTTGTATGGATTGAATGCTTTCAGAACATCGTCAGGTGGATGATGAGCATTCTAGGATATGTGTTCTCTAAAGGTAATCGTAGCCTTAAGCCTCATCAACCGGGAATGGCTAAAACATGGGAGGTGCAGCAAGGCTTCGTGGGTAGCTCCCACTAGAGAGCAAGATTTACCCCTGTCTAGAGGTCCCTTTTTATTTCGGCTGTGTGGGCAGTTGGATGTACACCAACTGCGAGGTTGTCTTGTTCGGGACTGTCCAGTAAGGGATGGTTCCGGTCTTGTGTTGCAGGGAAGATGGCGTACACCTCGGTACGTTGATATAGGCCACGTACTATGAGGGGCAGTACCCAAGTAGCCCTGCCATTGTATGGAATCCATAATCCAATAAGGGCCAACAGTTTTGATTGTATTACCCATTTTTGTGGCTAGTAGCTGGAATTTAATCATGTAACAATTTCGGCTATTTCTTATTTACTTGAAAACCCTAGACCCTATTATAATATCACTGGATTTCCTATCAAATGTTTTGGTTAGCGTAAGGTAAAAACTTTTCCATGTTTATGTGTGGGAAGTCTTACGTGATACCTTTCTTTTCAAAGGTTTTTTAAAGTTAAGAAACTTTAACCAGTTACTCACACCAGACCCATGTCTGACCCGGAGTTTATCTTCTGTTTTCTTAAACTCTTAGGTACTCAAATTTTTACGAGTAGCCAAGGGATTCAGGTTAGCTTTGACGAATTATGGAGGAGCAATGGAGAAGGAGGCTTCTGCGTTAGATATATAGTATTCCGCTGTGTGTTCTGTGTTGTCTCTGAGTTGTATTATGTTGTAAATACTAGACAGGTGTTTATAACTGTCTAGTATGTGTTGTACTATCTGTGTACTCTGATAGTGTTGTATATCTATGTAATATTTATGTTATTAATATAGTTTATTCGTTCCGCTGTTTAGATTCTGATATTGTTTCTTCTTTCTTCTCTTTCTTTCTCTTTTCTATCCCTTTCTTTCTTCATGATGATACGACTTTTCTGTGGAGAAAAAGTCGGGTCGTCACAGGTGGTATCAGAGCATTAGGTTGAGTGAATACCTAGGCTCTGGAGTGGTGTCTATCTTGAGAGAGCGTATTTGTAATTTTTAAATATACATAACTAAATATTTTTATTTCTACCTATTTGTTGGGTTACCTGTTCAGGTTTTCCAATATAGGTTATAAAGGTAGATAAGGTAGTGGGGTGTGTAAAACAACAACTGATTGGTTGGAGTTTGAATGGATGAGGTTGGAAGTGTATTTGTCGAGACTGTAGACCTAATACCGTCTCGAGTGAGTTGTGAAGAGTATAGGATTTCATAGATTTCTGAAGGTGATCTGTAAAGGTACAGAGTTCATTTTTGAAGATGGATGAGTTGAGTTTGGATCTGTCGGTTTGGCAGAAGTGTGTGATGGTATTTTGATACCTCAGGGAGTAGTAGCTGCGTGATGAGATGCAGTGACTATGGATGTTTCCGAAGATGTTTTCTGTGGAATAAGTTAAGGACGTGAGTCTGCTTCGATGTTGTGGCTGGATTCAGCAGGATGTTTCTTTCTGGTTTGAGGTCCGAGTTTATCAAAGAGCTTTGGATTAGGAAGTCTTTGGCGTCGGTTTCAGCAATACAGCTCGAAGTGTTCTGTGTACTGGCAAGAAGGTCTTGTGGTTAGCAGTTTCTGAAGATAGAGTTCATAAGCAGAAGAGTGGATTTCATTTCTTTGATAGATTGGCTAGATAAGGTAAGCTGTTCTGATTGGTAAAGGGAGAACAATTTTCTTTGGATATTGGACTGGTTGATCGCAAAAGTGACTTGCGATAGTTTGAGTGTTCTCTTGAGCTATGAGAAGTTTGTCCGTATTTGGAGGTTGAGTTTTCTTATCGACTGGATTCTAGGAGTGATACCGAAGGTTTGGTGAAGCAGCTTTGGATCAGATGGGACATCTGAGTTTTCTTTTATGTATTTGTTGAACCATATTTCTGAGATGTGTTGTCCAGTTTGTGTTCGAGTTTTTCTTCTACTCCAGATTAGAGTTGTGCAGCGAAAGCAGTTTGGGAGTGCTTTTGTTTTGTCTTTTCCGGATAGGAGAAGTAAGTTAGTCTTCTGATATTTGTAGAGTAGAATTGATGTTCTTGGTTTTTGGATTGATCTTGAGGAGATCATTCTGTTGGGATGTTTTGGTTCAGTTTGTTTCTAGAGACATCAGCAAAGGTTGAGCTGATCGGGAGAGATGGAGGCAGCCCAGGATCGTCAGAAGTGTTTTGTGGATAAGAGACGAAGGAATTTGGATTCCGGAGTCGGAGATTTGATTTTGAGTAAGTTTTCTCCGATCTAAAGAGTTTTAAGATTGAGTAAGACTGGATAAGTCAGCTCCGAAGTGTTTTGGATTTTTTCTGTATCCTTGTGAGAATTGGTGTTTGATTTTCAAGGTTGAATTGTCAGTTTGGATGACGGGAATTCGATGTGTTTCACGTATCTATGAGGGAGTATGTGTATGATCTATTTCTGGTTGTGGAACCAGCAGTTCAGGAGGATGTGATTGTTAAGTCAGACTTGTCTAAAGTCTGATATCCTGTTTAGTTTTGTAGATCTTGTTGGATAGGAGCTCTATAGTTTAATAGTATTGATTGATTAGATTCTATAGAGCAAGTATCCCGATATTTATACCGGGAAAACTCATGGAATTTTTATCCAGAATTTTTCTAGATAGTTAGATTTGTTTGTTACTCATGGAATTTTTATCCAGAATTTTTCTAGATAGTTAGATTTGTTTGTTTGTGTGAATTGGTTACTATGGTTGTTAGCATATGTTTGATATATGCTTGTGTTTTAAAATAAAATCTTAAGATATATTATTAAATTACCTTTGCTTTTAAATTTCGGGGACGAAATTCTTTGAAGGGGGGAGGAATGTGATATCCCGGAAATTTGACAATTTAAATTTAATAATCTATGTTGAAAATTAAAATTGATTTGATAATTTTTTAATAATAAATTTGGGATTTGATCTAATAATCATCTTTAAATTAGAAGATTTTATCTTTATAAAGTAAATAAATTGTTTTCTGTTTATAATATATATAATTGTATATATTGTAAATTTATAAAGTTTGATTTTTGAATTTAGTAAATGAATCAATTTTCTATTTTCTAATTTATATTTGGTAAATTGGAAATTTGATTTAAATTTAAGAATTGGCTTTTCAAAGCAATTTAATAAATAATGTTATGGTTTATATTATGATAAATCTTATTTGTTTTAAAATTTTATTTAGCTTAAAAATATGAATTTAAATTAGATAAATATAAAAGCTAAGTTTTTTTTATTTGAGATTTTTATATAAGAATTTACAATACAAATTGCAAATGATCTTAATTTGTTTTTAATCTCTTTTATAAATTATTTAATATTGTTTAATTTGTTATTTTTAAATAAAAATGATAATACTTAGTTTTTATAATCATAAATAATTTTTGTAAAAATTAGGATTTGTTATTTTTAAATTTAAAAGAGTTATATATGCATCCATATATAACTTGATCTTTAAATTTGGATTTGATAAATTAATCTAAAATTTTAATTCAATATTTTGAATAAAGGATAAGTATTTTAAAAATATTAGAATAAGCTTATATTTATAATTTGTTTATTTTCATTTCTTTTCAATTTAAAAAGAGATAAACTCATTTATATATACATAAGAATAGTAAATTAAGATTTAAAAAGCTTATAAACAATTTTAAAATTGAAATTAGAAAACTTAAAATTACATATGTAAGTTTATTAACACCCAAATTGACAAGTGTTAAACATAGAGTATACTAAGAAGACAAGTGTTAAATTTAAACCAAGTGTTTATTTTATTTTTATTTTTCGTTTTTTGTATGAAATCAAAAATATTTCTTATATAAAACATTTTTCCTCATTTCCATATTCTAATCTTCTTCTTCAAAATGGAGAACAAAATCTGTTCAAAAAGAATTTTGTTTCTCCTTAAAATCCATTTGCAACTTCACCAAACCTACATGCAACATCCTCAAAACCTTTAGCACTTCAAGTCATTGACCTGCATGCACCTGAAGTTCATTTGCAACTTCAAAGTCCTGCATTTCTGTTTTTAAAACTTCAACCATAAGTGCATGCAACCTCATCAAGCTAAATCAATCTGCATGCATCTGAAAAATCAAATTTAGAACATCAAAGTCTTGCATCTGCAACTTCAAATCTTAATTCAAATACCTGCATCATTTTCTGGAAACCTGAAATTTGTTAAATGTGGAAGTCTGCATTTTTATCAACCTGGAAACTTGCATGCAGTGGCAAAAGCAAGATGAAAGTTGTAAAGTATCTGCAGTTTATAAACCAAGTTGAGGTTCAAAATGCATAAGCAAAATAAAAGCAGAATATGAAGCTCTTCATAAATACATGTGCTCTACCTCCATAAAACTCTGTGAGTAAATTCTTTGGTTTTAAATTTTAAGTATAAATTCAGTTCATTAATATATTCTGAAAATAATTGTGATGGTGTGTTGTTGACAAGTTATTATTGGTGTATTCATGAGCATTTGAAATTTTCATGCTGCTGTAACTCTGCATTTGGGTTTCAGATCTTAGAATGACTTAGGAATATCAATTTCATGTGATTTAGTATGTGTTAAGATTTAAGTTTTAAAAATACAATATGGTGGTGATACATAAGCTAAGTTTAAAATTGTATTAAATATGAAATTTCTGTAATATTATTTGTAAATTCAGAGACTACAGAAAATTCTTATATGAGTAGAAATCAAATCATCTGGATTCTGTAATTTAAGAATATAAACAAGTTACAAGATCAAAGATGTGAATTTAGAAACTAAAATTTGAATTTTTAGATTGAGATTGATTGGGAATGTCTGGTTCAAGTAGAAAACCTATTTTGGGTTTGAATCATCAACCTAGGTGATCGGAGTGGCCAATATTTATTCTGGTGATGGATTATGAACTAAGTTGTAGGGAAAAATACTGGAGGTAGAATTAATGCAGTGTGGTGATGGGAATTTGGAATTGAATTGATATGCCCTAGTTTTCTATATTGTTCAGTGAATTGATCACTGCGACATGAATAAGTGATCGAGTCCTTCCCAATTCGGACTGGAGATATATGAGGTGAGTACAAAGAAGTGGACAGAGGTGGTACCTCTCAGATGGTTGGAGTTTGGAGATTGAGGCGTTTGCAGTTCGACCCATTTTGTTCCAGATTTGAGCTCGATGCTAGATTTTGATTTAGGGTTTCTGTAGTTGAATTGAAAGTCGATTTGGTGTTTGGAGAGGATCGGTGACTTGCATAGGGGGTCACGAGGGGTCGGAGATGGTTGCTCCGGTGGTGCAGGTGCACGGTGGTAATGGAGTATCTGTTGTTTTGGGGAAGAAAGGGGGCTCGTGTTTGTATCGGGTAAGTTTGCGTGTGACTCGAAGAATTAGCGCATGGGACTCGGAGGTATGAGATGGTGGACTCGGAGCAGATGTCGAGTAGGCTCGGGTGGGTTCATTTGTTTCAGGTTTGAGAAAACCTGAATTGTTTCTGAATTTGAATAATTGCAAAATGAAAAGAAAAGAAAATTATGATTCTCGAGTTACTCGAGTGATTTCGAGTTTCCTCGAGCTAATTTGTTGAAGTTTAGAATTTGCCGTGTTTCAAATTTTAATTGAATTTCAAAAATACTAAGTGAAGATTTAAATTAATTTTTAAATCTAACTTTAAATTGTGAATTCAAGTTTGGTTTGAATCATGACTGGAAATAAATAAGCTTTTAAATTTAAACTTGTTTTAACTTTAAAAAGGGGTTTAATGTTTAAAAATGTTTTAAAGGAATTTGAATTTAAATTGGAAATTTAAATATAAAGTAATGTTTAAACAAAGTTTAAATTTGATTCAAATTTGTGTTTGAACTTTGGTTTAAAATAAATTTAAGTTTTATAAATTTAAGTATTTAAAACAAATTTGAATGATAATGTAAAATTTAAATGGTTTTAATTTAAAAAGAAATTTGTTTTGACTTTTGTAAAATTTCTTTTGTAATAAAAGTATTATTTATCATTTAAAGGTTTTAGATTTGATTTTTAAACTTGTTAAAATTTAATAATAATTTGTGTTTCATTTAATTATTAGGGTAATTAAATGAATAATCAATTTATTTAATAAATTAATAAAATGATAATTAAGGGTTTAATCTTAAAGGTTTAAGATTAATTATTTTAGAGTAATTAACTTGTAATTAAGAACAATTAATTAAATAAGATTAGTTTTAATTAATGATTAATAATTAATTAATCAAGTATTAATGGATTAATTAATTTTTTAATTAACACTTTATTATTTAATTAATTTTGAATTAATTAATGGGTTAATTAATGATTAATTTAATTGTAATTAATAATGATTAAAATAAGATAATTATTTTGGGAAAAATAATTCATGAATTGTTAAATAGTTAATGAAGGTCATTAACTAAGGATTATTTAATAATGAATTAATATGATTAATTTTAATTATTAATTAGATTAATTAATTTAAATATAATCATTTGTGTAATTTGTTAAGTATAATTACTTCTGAAAGTAATTAAGAAAATTAATTACTAATTGTAATTAATTGAGTTTAATTTGATTAGATTAAGTTAATTAATTCAGTTTAATTAATTTAAAATTAATCATTTGATGATTTGTGGAGGATAATTACTTAATATAATTTAATGAAGAGAAATTACTTAGAAAAGTAATTAATAAAATTACTATATGTAATTGATTGAAGAAGATTTGTTTGAGAATTAATCAAGGGATTAATTTGAGATAATTAATTAATGAATAATTTATTTATTTGGTAAAGTAATTTAAAGGAAGTTAATTACTGGATGGGGTTAATCAAGGGGGATTAAAAATTATTGTTTAAATTAAGATTAATTACTTAATGTAATTAATTTAAATAAGAAATGTAATTAGAATCATTAACTATTATAATTAATGATGTAATTAAAATGGATTTAATTGGAATTAATTAATCAATGAATAAATTAATTAATATAATTAATTAAGAAATAATGTAATTAATTTATAATTAATTAATAAAGAAAGTAATTAAGATTAATTACTGTATTTGGTTAAGTATTAGTGGATAATTACTTGAATGTAATTAAAGGTTAATTAATCAGCGATGATTAATTAAAATAAATAATTGGTGGATGATTAATTAATTGGTAATTAATTAATAATGATGTAAGCAAGTTGGGTGATGATGAAGTAATTAATTTAATTTACTTTAAATTAATTAAGAATGATGTAATTAATTTAATTCACTTTAAATTAATTATATTTGGTGTGGTTAATCATTGCTTATATAGATGGATGATGTTGTTTGCTTAGATGGTTTGAATCTCAGATATGAGATACATAATGTTGAATGATTTAGATGCATTGGTTGCATTGTGATGTTGATATAGATTATCTGTTTGGATAATGATAATATGGTTTATCTGATATGATGATAATGTTGAATATTGTGAATCTGTGATTTATCTATTTGGATATATAGATAATTGAATTTTTTTAAACCTTTAAAACAACTTGGCCTTAAAAGACACGCTTTGGATTTCGATGAGACCAAGATCGGGTTTCCATATTTGGATATCCGAAAACTACATCGATCCAAATTAACGATAGGTCGTGAATCTTTGGTGAAGAGTGAAGACTCGAGGTGTAAGGACTATACGTCAGTATAACTCTAGGGGTGATTCCGTGATGAGTTTGACGGAACTAGTTCTTATAGGTTCGAGACGGTGATTTAGAGTGCAAGGGTTATCGTCGTTAACTCTGAGGGTGATTCCAAAATGAGTGTAACGAGATAATGCCTTCGGTTTCGTTCGAACCCGAAACGAACTTGTATGGATTGAATGCTTTCAGAACATCGTCAGGTGGACGATGAACATTCTAAGAGATGTGTTCTATAAAGGTAATCGTAGCCTCAAGCCTCATCAACCGGGAATGGCTAAAACAGGGGAGGTGCAGCAAGGCTTCGTTGGTAGCTCCTACTGGAGAGCAAGATTTACCCCTGTCCAAAGGTCCCTTTTTATTTCGACTGTGTGGGCAGTTGGATGTACACCAACTACGGGGTTGTCTGGTTCGGGACTGTCCAGTAAGGGATGGTACCGGTCTTGTGTTGCAGGGAAGCGAACGTGCTCCTCAGTACGTTGATCTAGGCCACGTACTATGACGGGCGGTACCCCAGTAGCCCTGCCATTGTATGGAATCCATAATCCAATAAGTGCCAACATTTTTGATTGTATTACCCACTTTTGTGGCTAGTAGATGGAATTTAATCATGTAACAATTTCGGCTATTTCTTATTTACTTGAAAACCATAGACCCTATTATAATATTACTAGATTTCCTATCAAATGTTTTGGTTAGCGTAAGGTAAAAACTTTTTCTTGTTTATGTGTGGGAAGTCTTACGTGATACCTTTCTTTTCAAAGGTTTTTCAAAGTTAAGAAACTTTAACCAGTTACTCACACCAGACCCATTTCTGACCCAGAGTTTATCTTCTGTTTTCTTAAACTCTTGGGTACTCAAATTTTTACGAGTAGCCAAGGGATTTAGGTTAGCTTTGACGAATTGTGGAGGAGCAATGGAGCAGGAGGCTTCTGCGTTAGATATATAGTATTCCGCTATGTGTTCTGTGTTGTCTCTGAGTTGTATTATGTTGTAAATACTAGACAGGTGTTTATAACTGTCTAGTATGTGTTGTACTATCTGTGTACTCTGATAGTGTTGTATATCTATGTAATATTTATGTTATTAATATAGTTTATTCGTTCCGCCATTGAGATTCTGATATTGTTTCTTCTTTATTCTCTTTCTTTCTCTTTTCTATCCCTTTCTTTCTTCATGATGATACGAATTTTCTGTGGAGAAAAAGTCGGGTCGTCACAGAAGTGGAATTGTGTGATCGAGTGAGCGATCAGATTGGTATAGCGTACGGATGATAGGTGTACATCGTACGGGTTTGAATGAAATTGATATTGAAAATTTGTGGATAACAAATGTGAAATGGTTTTTTAAGTGAAAATATATTCTGTGAAATATATGATGAAATAAAATAGAAATTGGACATTTCTATGGTAAAAATTTACTTTATGGAAGTAAGTAAACTAGTAAGTGTCTTTATCAAGTAATCAAATTTGAATATTTGATTTGGAATAAACAAAGTTATATATATCTTTGTTATATAAAATAAATCTCCCCTTGTTGAATCTATTGCCGGAAGGAAAGGATTTTTGAAAGTGTTTGAAGTATAAAAGTGAATTTATACAAGTTTGAAGTGATCCAAAGATTTTTAAAGTTATACATACATACATACATACATACATACATACATACATACATACATACATACATACATACATATATATATGTAAAGGATCTTATGGGAATGATTTTGAGAAAGGTTTTTGGAACCTTTGGATTTGGAAGGCTTTTTGATTTTTGGGTAAAATCAATGTTGGATTTGGAAAGCCTAGCTTGAGAATTATCGATTTTGGGATAATCGATTTTGAGAAAGGAGATTTATATGAGATTCATACTAGGTGTATGATTTGGAAGATACTATGTGTGTATAGTATAAAGTGTTTTGAAATGGATCTGGAGAAAAAGGTGCTCCCTTGAAATGAACTTCTCATGAGTACCATAGGTTGGTACTGCCTTGAGCCTCTAAGGGGGAGGTTCTAAAGTTGATCCTGTGAGGAGTCGGGACAAAGCTAGTTCCTGAGGGTTATGTGTAGTGTATAGCGAAAGTCGGGGGAGCTGAGGCCTATAGAGCATTTGGGTTATGCTGCGACGACAGTGTAACTCGATGTCACTGCGATCTACTGCAGACCATAGCGAAAGTCGTGTGTGCCGCTGAGAGCCAACAGTCTACGTTTGATTTTATATCGGTAGACTGCGACCTATGGTAACATAGGGAAAGTCGTGTGTGCCGTTGAGAGCCAACAGTCTACGTTTGATTTTACATCGGTAGACTGCGACCTATGTGGGAGTGGAAAAGTTTCATTTTTGGCGGCGAAAATCAAGGGCGCTAATGCCTATAGTTACATGGACTTTTGCTGTGATGGCAACGTAACCCTGAAATGTAACTGCGATCTGTTGTGGGTTCCATGGCGTAATCGAGGGGCGTGGGGTGCCTACAGTTACGTGGACTTTTGCTACGATGGCAACATAACCCAGGATGTAACTGTGACCATGGATGGGGTGATGATTTCCAGAGCATTCTCACCAAAAATGTTTCCTCTATTTTCAAAAATGTTTTCCATATTTTCAATAAAATTATTTTCCAAGTATTTTCACTGGATGTTGAAAACGGGTTTACCAAGTACTTATAGATTTTCAGTCCTATGCATGATCAACGTATGACCGAATTTCTGTGAGAACAAGGATGGACTTGTTGAAACATCAAGTTATAAAAGTATTTATATAAAAAATATTTTGGTAATATTATATAGATTTTAAAAAAATGTTTTGAAAATGATCAAAGAGAATTTATCTGATTTTAAGCATTTAAATAAATTCTGACTTCGCTCCTTTTCGAGGATGAAAAGATTCTAAGGGGGAGGAATGTGATATCCTAGGTTTTCGGGCATTAGATAATTGTATAGTTATCTGATTTAACTTTTAAAAATACTAATTTATAAATCGAACAAATTCAATTGTGATAATCTCCATTATAAATTATTTAAAATTTGGCAAGATTGTTAATTTCAAATCAATAATAATAATATCTTGTGTTTGTATATATATATGTATAGAGAATTATTATATACAAATTGAATTTGTGTTTGTTTAAATATATATGTTTAACTTGATTTTAAATTGGATTTTTTAATTGAATTGGAATTTGAATTTGGAATTTAAAAGTTATGTGTCTTAAAAATATTTTGGATACAATAATAAAGTTTTTATTAGAATAAGATTTGTTTGTAATATTTTCCTTAAAGAAGTTTATTTTATATAATTTAGAAAGTAATTATTTAATTGTAAATTAATTACAAAAGTTTTATATTAGCATTTAAAATGGAGTAAAAATATAATATATTATTTTATTTAAAATATAATTGGTTTTTATTCTATTTTCTTTAAAGGATTTTATTTATTTAAAATTAAGAAAGCATTTATTAATTTAGAATGGTATTTGTTAATTAGGAAATTTATTTCAAAAGCTTTTAAATCATTTAATAGTAAATATAAATGAATAAATACAAGTGTTTAATTATGAAGCTATGGTTAACATGTGTAAAGAAATTAATAATGTAATTAACAAATGGTGTTAAATTGTACAAGTGTCCATTTCTTTTATTTTCTTTTTCTTTAATTCTAATAAATCATAATAAACACTATATAAAACTTTATTCCCTCTCTTCTATTTCTTTTGCTATCTTCACATTTTCTAAACAAAGAAACTTAACCTGTAAACTATCTTTAAAACAGAAATCAAAACCTGTAAAACACTCTACAAACCAAAATCAAAGTCCTATAACAAATTCTCAAGTCAAAATCCAAAACCCTGTAACTTTCTCAAACAAGATCAAGCATTCCAATTTCAGACTTTCAAGTATTTTCCAGTCTAAGATCAATCAAGGTTTCATTTTCAAATGCAACCTGAAGCAAATCAAAAGTAAAAAATAAAAAACATCTTAGTTTCAAAGCTTTCCAGTGTTTAAATCAAAAGCAGTAACAAGCTTTTCAAGTTTCAAATGGGGTACTCTGTTCTTCATTTTCAAAACAGGTGAGTAAGCCTTTCTGAAAATTTGGATTTTTACTTGTTGTTGGCAATCATGCTTGAAGAAAAATGATTAAGTGTTAAATGTATACAAATATGTATATTTGGATGTTGCTGTGCATGTTTGGAAATAGACATTTGAATCTCTGTTCTAAACATTTCAAGCTTCAAACCTGTAGAAATCAAAATATCATCATATGATCATCTATAGACTTTGATATCTAAATGAAACAAGTTCAAATTGGCAAGATCAAAATTTTAAAAATATTTTGAAGTATTAAAAATGCATGGGGTTACTGGGAAGTTAAAAACACAGTAAATTAAATCCTTTCTTCAAAATTTGAGATTTGATTGCAAAATCTTGTTCATTTTTATAAGCCATGAATTTTAAGGTTTGAATCAGGATTTTTAGTTGTATAAATTATGGGAAATTTCGAGATGACCGTAATTTACAAATTGGTCAACTACTGGTGATCGAAATAGGCTTGGACCTCGGGGTTGTGTCAGGTGTGGGATCGTAGGACAGCGGCAATGGGAAAATTAATTGCTGGTCCTATAGACCATTATGGTGATGGCACAGGGAAGATCTAGGGTTTAAGCCTAGTTGTTCCAGGGAAAGATTCGACGTCGATAAGGTATCGGAAATGACCGGACCAAGTGGAAGAGTAACATGGGTCAACAAAGCTTCTCTGGTCAGAAGTTCAGGGTCACTGGTGGTTTGCTTCGGCGGCGCGTGGCGATTATATGATGAGGGGTAGGTACCAGGTTGATGCCTGATGGGTTCGATTTCGCTCGAATTTGATTTCAAGTTGGATTGTTTGATCGTGGGGTCGGAATTGTAAGGGATGGTCATCGGCAACTCATCAGCGATGTTAGTGATGATCGGAACTCTGGCAAGTGTGCGTGCATGTGCACGGTGCACATTCGTTTACATCATCATTTGTTAGAGTGGAGAAGAAGCTATGCCTCGGGTTACTCTCGGAATTTTTGGGATGGTGCTTCGGGGAATAATAGCAGCGTGAGTATCTTGTATGTTTTGTCTCAAGCAGGTTTCAAAATTTGTAGAAGTAAGTGTTCCAGGATTAAGTAGAAGGGTGGATCGGGAAGATCGAGTGAATTGCTCGGGTTATGAACGAGATTTTGGGGCTTTAGGCTGAAAGTGTTTTAAAATGTTTTTTTTACTTCAGTTAACAGGGCCTAAAATTTAATAATAATGAACTAACAAGTTACGAGAAAAATGTGGGTTTAAGCTAAGTTGTTTTAGTTTAGGGTAATTATATAAGCAAATTTATTTAATTAATTTCTAAATTTAAATTATTAAAATTAAAGTGGATGGTTGAGATAATATGTTTTAAAACCTTAATTAATCAAGATCTTTAGGAATTTTGTATTAATTAATTTCAATCTTTTAATTAAATAAGTTTTATACGATTTGATTAAGTAATTAAGATAATGGTTATCTTGGATTAATTAAGGACTTAAGTAATTAAGGGTAAATTACTTAAGGGAAGTAATTAAGGATTAATTACTTATAGTAATTAATTAAAGGATTGATTAATTAAAGGGATGATTAATTAAGGCTTAGTTAATTAATGAGTGTGAATAAATTTATCAATGTAAGTGATTGTCGAATAATTAATTTGGGAAGCTAATTTAGAAGGTAATTAAAGGTTAATCAATGAGATGGGTTTGAGAATAATTAAATGGTGTTATTAATTAAAGGAAAATTACTTAAGGTAATTAAAGAATGATTAATCAGGGATGATTAATCAAGACGAATAATTAAAGAATGATTAATCAAGGATGGTTAATCAAGATGAATAATGAAGGAATGATTAATCAATTGAGCATAATGAATTAATGATGAGTAAGCAAGATTTATAAGTAATAAAGTTATTAATTTATTTCTTTAGTAGTTAATTAAATTAATTAGAATTGGTGTGACTGATTTATCTTGTTTATGAATGATTGAATGATATTTGAATACCTTTGATTGTTTGTTATCTCTAGTATGTGATTGTGATACTTTGTGATATGATATGATTTTGTAATATGATATGTTGGGTTGAACAGAGATAATTTGGTTACCTACGATGAATTGTTGTGTAAAAGTGACATCCAATATTTAAATTTAATCACTTGAATAACTTGGGTTAAGATGACATTGGATTCGAAGAGACCGTGGTCGGGTATTAGTAATATTCGAAACCACCTCGATTTGTAATCTACATAATTCTATTTGGATCTGATGTGTAGGATAAATATACTGAAATGGAATAATATGGACCTTTGAAGTAAGTAAGAATACTTAGAATTTGATTTGTGGAATAAGTTTTGAGCATAACAAGTAATGAACTCGTACTGAAGTACGAGTTACCCGGGTTTTCTTTATGATTTGAGCTTAGTACTTCAAATTATATGGATTTACTCATGCTGGTTTCCAGCCTGACCCGGGTGTTACTTTGATGTAATGCTCGGGCTAGACCGAGTATTACATATTTCCAGGTAAAGGACATACTGGAGCTCAGGAGGCGAGCTTGATGGCAGGAACGTATGGAGTGCTCCCTCTGTATTATATTGTTGTATATATCCGAGTCATGTTGATTGTATCTGTCCAGTGTTTGTATATATGTTGTAACTCTGATGTGTTAAAGTGAAATTTGACAAGTTCAGTTTTCCTTTGTATAACTGATATTATTTGTTATTATATTTTATCCGCTGCGAATGTGAGATGTTAGTGTTTTTGTTCTTCATTTTCTTCTATCTCTTACTTCTTTTCACTAACTATCTGTAATTTTCGGGAGAAAATTCCGGGTCGTTATAGTTTACCTCTAGAAAAGGGAATGTTTCTGTCGATGCCCTTAACTGGAGGCATGCTTCTTTAGGTGCTACATATTAGTGGACGAAGTTGGATTTCCTCTCGAATTTCAATCTCCGATTGAACCAATGCTAACTACTTGGTGGCAATGGAAGTTAGTTTAGCATTAATGGACTGCATTGGGAAAGACAAGTGGAAGGATGCGACAGTTATAGATATTATGGGCAAGCTTAGTAGAGGGGAGTGTTTTCCCCATAGTGGTAGGTATGTAATTGATCAAAGACGATGTTTTAGGGGAGATAAATTTCCTTTATTCTTTGGTTAAGGATGTTTTAGAGGAAGTGCTAGTGGAGTGTCACCATTCTAGGATGACCATTCACCCCGAAGGAGATAAGATGTGTAAGGATATAAAGCAAATTTTCTATTGGGTGGGGATGAAGAAAAAGTTAGCAGAATTTGTTTCTAGGTGTTTGACATGCCAAAAGATAAAGCAGAGCAAGGGAAGCCCAAAGGGTTGTTATTGCCGTTGGAGGTGCTGACTTGGAAGTGAGAGCATGTATCGATAGATTTTAAAGATGGATTGCCTAGGAGTCAATGAGGCAATGAAGCTATATGGATTATAGTGGATAGATTCGCTAAAAACGCCCATTTTATCCCGTACAAGTAATAGGACCGCATCATCCCTTGCATAAATTTATATCAAGAAGGTAGTACGACTTCACAGAGTTCTAATTAGCATTGTTAGTGATATGGACTCTTTATTTACTAGCGAATTTTTAAGAAGATTGCATTTAGCCTTGGGAGCCACATTGAATCTTAGCACCGGTTATCACCTACGACCGATGGGCAGATGGGAGAAGTGAATAGGGTTTTGGAAGATTTGTTGTGGGCTTGCATCATAGACTTTAGAGGACATTGGGAACAACATTTACCCTTAGTAGAATTCATGTATAATAATAGTTATCAAGCGATGATTGGCATGACACCCTTTGAAGTGTTATAAGGAAGGCCATATAAATCACCAAACTGTTGGTGGAAAACCATCGACAAAATCCTACTTGGACTAAATTTGATTCGCGGAACCTCAAAAAAGATAGAGATAATTAGGCAACAAATGAAGGCCACACTGGATCGTCAGAAGTCCTATGCGGACAAGCGAAGGAAGGAATTAGAATTTGAGGTAGGAGACATGGTGTTCGTTATGGTTTCCCCTCTTAGGGAGGTTATGAGATTTGGTAAGTCGGGAAGTTAATGCCAAGGTTTGTTGGCCCTTTCCCAATCTTGGAAAGAATAGGGAAACTTTCATATCAAGGGAAGCTACCAGATAAGTTGGCAGGAGTTCATAACGTTTTTCATGTTTCACACTTGAGGAAATGCCTGCATGACACTGCCACTATAGTAGAGCCTAATTTATTAGTAGACATTTAGATGGAGTCGATAGTACCCTGTGCCATGGCGCGCATAGTGGAGCATAAAACTAGGAAGTCCCGCAATAAAGAAATTAGGCTGGTCTAGGTGCAAGGGGGAGATAATCTGGTGAAAGCACAAGGGAAACTGAAGAGAAGATGAAGGCTTCTTGTAACGACCCGAAAATTTTCGATCTCGAAAATTCCGGATAGTTATGAAAAGAAGAAAGAGATAGAAGAAGAAGAAGAATAGAACACCAAACAACTCACATTCGCAGCGGATAAAATATAATAATAAATAATAACAGTTTACAAAAGAATACTATATCTGTCGATTACATTTAATATACATCAGAGTTTCACATTTGTACAGTCACTGAATATACACAATTATCATATCACAGATTTACAATAATATAAATACAACGGAAATACTCTATACGCTCTTGCCATCCAGCTCGCCTCCTGAGCTCCAGAACGTACCTACCTGAAAATCTATAATACTCGGTCCGACCCAAGCATTACATCAAAGTAACACCCGGGTCAGGCTAGAAACCAGCGTGAGTAAACCCAACTAACATGGAATACCAAAGCAATCAACTTATATAAACCCGGGGTAACATATATCAATTTAACAAATTCGCAATTAGCTATAGACAACACTTATTCCACACATCAATTTTCTAAGTACCAAACTTAGATAAAATAATTCAATTCACTCAAATCATTTCATTCCTGCCTATTGATTTCACAAATCAATTTATTAAAATTCGAAGTGGTTTCGGGTATTCCCTTATTACCCGACCCCGGTCTCTTCGAAACTCATGTTATTCTAACCCAAGTTATTCAAATGAAATACACAACATTTCATATCAGAGATATCTACTCATTCAAAACATCCAATATCATTCAATCATTCATAAGCAAAACTTAATCACATACAAATCAATTCAATTGATTCTAATTGAATTTTGAACCTCAATCACTTAGATTCCTTCATTTAACATTAATTAATTTCAAATCAATTAATCAATCATCCCTTTATTATTCATCTTAATTAATCATCCTGGATTAATTATCTTTCAATTACATTCAAGTAATTATCTTTAATTAATTTCACGACATTAATTATACTTAACCAAAATCAATAAGTAATCTTTAATTACCTCATAAATTAATTAACTATATTAATTTCATTAATCCTTAATTACTTATGTTAATTAACTTCACATAAGTCACTTATTACTGATTAATTCATCTTAATTAGTCAATTCATTAGTTACATCGTAAATTATATAGATTAATGATTTCCCATTTATATTTTAATTCGTTCTAATCCAAATTAATTACTTTAATTAACCACAATATTAATCGTTCTCGATTTATCTCAGTCTGTATTAACTATCTTTTCATTTACTTCATTAAATAAATTAATTACTCGTTCTATACTAGAAGCTTAAAAGAATTTAAAACCAAAATTATTTTTAAATTCAAATAAATCTACAATTGCACTTTACATTCAAGTTGTTAAAAACTTAATCTTTAGAAATCTTTATTTGTTAAATTTAACTGTGATTTAGAACTTGTCTTAAATCTCTACTCTACAATTTAAACTTCAGTTTTTAAAATACCACTTCCATTTCCTACCATTTTATTCTTACTTTTTTTTCCTATAATTATTTCACTTCCAAAATTCATCCTTATATTTCTTCCGAAACTCTAATTTATATATTTCGATAACTCAGGGTACCGAAACATTCAAGCAAACCACAGCTTTCAGCATTCCAATTACCAAAATATTCATCATAGAATATCAATCATTCCAGTATATACTACATATATAGCGCATCGATTCAATTTCAACCATACAACCAATCGTTAATTTAATTAAAAATCCAGAAGTGTGTGGTTTACTCACCTTTTCCCCCTTTAAATTTGTAATCCACTTCATTCTCGATTGACTCCACGTTTTTCTCAACCTTGTATAGCCATTTACGGTTTATTAATATTCTAAGCAAATCAGACAATAAATTACTATTTATTTATCTAGTTTAAACTAAAATTTAATTTATCTAATAATTAAAATTTTAAATTAACTGAATTAATGTCAAGATTATACCTTACTTCACCAACGCTCGGACATCTTACTTCAACAACAACATGAAAACAACCACTGTACAACACTCCTGCCATCAGAAAAAAAACTGCTTCCCAAACTTTCCTTCCATTATGTAGCTTCCTCAAACAGTCATCACCAGGCCATACCTCACTGGCAACTCCACACTGCATCAAATACCAAACCATTGTGACCATCGCCTTCGAGCATAAGCTCCTCCAGAAATCACGTCGCCGCAGCCTCGCGAATCTCCTCCCTTCCATCGATCGCCACACTCGCTCTGGTGATACCTCGAGCTTCACTGCCGACCCAGAACGAAATCGAACACCCACTCGTGTCGTGCTTCCCCTCACTGCCAAAATCGCGAACCACCTGGAACCGCCGCAGCCTCCCCCTTCCTCCGGCCTTGCGATTACCTCGGCCTGCCCCTCTTATATTTTCAATTTCGAATGAAAACTCCCTCCCCTCAACTCGAAATGAGCCGCGATCGAGTCTCGAACTCGATCCTGTTCGCGTCGCCGTTTTTTTTGCCGAAGTCGAAATGATTTGGGGATTTAGATAGGGATCAACCGTTATTATGTTAGCTAAGGGAAACGTGGAAACAAATATTCAATTCCTACATATTTTGAGAATGAAGGCTTCGGCCATTTCTCTTTTTTTTAATGAGTTCAATTCTGCTTCCAGATTAGAGAGGGGAAGACGGAGATAAGATATAAGGTTGGGGATGGCTTCCTGCGTAAGCTTATTTACTAAAAAAATATCTCTGACTAATAATGTACTTCAAATTTTATTATATTATAAAATTTTCAAAATGCCCTTGTAAATGCTACCATAAATTTCGAACTCCTCTTAAGGAATACCGCTAGGCGATTACAGGGTTTTACCCGCGTTTCGAACACAATGGAACGTGTTACGGAGGCTAATTTGATCGAATGCGTAAGTTAGCCTTTTAAATCGATTTAAAATATTAAATTATCGATTTTAATTTCAACGCGTTTCTCACCCGTACAAGCAAACGGTCAATCCAAACGCTAAGAAAATTGAAATCCGATAATAGCTAACTATTACGGATCCAATGGAACTGGTTTCGTCAAATTCCGAGACTGTCCATCGGAAGGCTATTTTTAAATTCAATTTAAACGATATATTTTTAAAATTGAAAAAATTACCTTTAAATTAAATTCCAACCATTCTATTATCTTTAGTATCATCATTATAAACTTATAAGCCTTCAAATTATTTTTAAACAGGCTTAGAAATTTCAGATTCAACTATTTACCCAATTTCAATTATTAAATTCAATATTTAAACTATTCAATTCAATGATTTAATTATCAAGTAAATATTGATATCTCGAATTCAAGCTAAAATTAAATTTTAAATATTTAAAATCAATTTAATTATCCCATTTTTAAATTATTGAAAATTCTGGGTCGTCACACTTCACATCCCGAGCTTTACAACAGTAAATTTTATCTCTCCAAAATTAGATTTTTTTGGTTGCATCGTGGTTGCTAGATTGGATGGTAGGGGATGGATGTCATACTTTTGCTTTTATTTGCGCTTATATAGAAATTTTGTGCATATTTAGGATGTTTGCATACATGCCTATATGCCATGATTTTGCATTCACTCTAAGACTAAGCTCACCTATAATATGTCTATATACATAATCACATTGCACCTTTGGTTGAGTAGATGGTTGTGTTGATAACTTAGTTGTATAACATGGATGTTGATTGCGCGTTACACTCTGTGTTCCTTGGGGATTTCAGGACGAAATCCTTTTTAAGGGGGAATGTAACACCCCGTAAAAATTAATAAGAAATTAATTAACTAATTATAAGGCTAAAATTAGAAATTTTGTAAGTGTAAAAATTAGAAATTTTGATGGAAGTTATACCATTGCATTTGTAGCGATTTTCTGATAAACTTTCGTACATAAAGTTTTGTAAACGGCGCTCAAACGGAAAAGTTATTGACGTTTGAATTTTTCGAATTTAGAATAATTTAAATGGAATTCGAATTCAAATTCAAATTTTAAACCAATATTAGCGTTTGAAATTTAATATATTAATAAATATGTTAATGGTAATTAGAAACTTAGGGGTTAAGTAAGCGTTAATGGTAATAGAAATAAATAAGGAATTAAACAAATAATAATGATAACGAATAAGAACGTTCCAAATATAGGCAACCAATCGACCGCCTTCCTTGGGCCGGTCGACCGCTTGTGGAAGGGCAGCCGATTAGCGTATTTGAGGCGGCTAGGGTTATTTTAGACTAGGAACGACCCAAGTTTTTATTATTTTGAACCGAATTAAATCCGACGGTTCTGGTGACTCTAACCACTATAAATAAGAGGCTAGTCCCCTCACTTTTATTCACAAATTATTTGAAAACGCAAGCGAAGCTCTGTCAGTTTCTTCTATAAAATTCAAAATTTCTTATAATTTTCAGGTAAAGGATTTCAGATATTCAATATTCAATTTTCAATTTTATTCTTCTCCTATCCTTGAAATTCTGAGTCTAATTCATATACAATCCAATTGTTGTGTATTTCAAAAAGGAAGAAGTCTGAAAAGATATTAGAAGCATGCATAATCAAATCCAAGCGAAAACTGGGAACCATGTGTGAGTGGAATTCTTATGGTTATCTCATTTTAGTATTTGTATAGTAGAATTTGAATTTGTTTTATGCCTTAGGGAATTTTGTTCACGAAAACATTAAATTTAAATTTAAACCCTAAAATTCCCCTTAGCAAAATGTTAATTCTAATTGGAATATCAATTGCTTTATATTTAAATAGTAGAGTTTGGTTGGATATTGCAATTCGTATTTTAAATTTAAATTAAAACCCTAAAATTCCACTTAGCAAAATGTTAATTCTTATTGGAATCTCAATTGCTTTATATTAAAATAGTATATTTTGTTCGGATATTACAATTTGTGTATTTTATATTCTATTCCACTTCTAATTCTTCTTTGTTGATATGTTAAAGGATCCAGAAAGGAAATATAGTTAGGAAATGGTGTGTAAGGTACAAATTATCTTATTCGTAGTTTTCACTGCCTATTTCCATGATTTAAATGTGAATTCCATTTCACTTCATATTTGTTTACATAAAAGTTGAATATTGTATAAAAGATTTAAATTATAGATGTTATTCGTTAAAATAGAAGCATTGATTCTATATTTTAATATAGAATAATTGGTATAAGATTCTGTTTTTTAATGCAAGTCTATTGGTTTGGCTAAGGATATTAGCTATTTTGTAATTTACAGTTTAGAGACGAATTTTTATAATTTGGAAGTTTTGACATTTAAACGATTAGTATATGACGCAAAATCTTCGCATGCTTAGTAGTATTTAGTTACGTACATGTGTGTGTCTATTATATTAACATACAAACAACATATAATTAATGATGTATTAATCGTGTTGTATAGATAGGTTAGTAAATTAGTATTAAACCCCCTTAGGAAGAAAGTTAAGGGTGAAATAAGGGGTTTTTCCATATATAGCCTCTATGTGAAATGTGGTGAAATAAATATGGTAGTATGTTAGAAGAGTGGAAATTTTGATAAGTTATAGAGATGCGAGATCAGTTAAAAGCACACAGAAGTTTACACAACTAATTTGGCTAACAACAGTCTAACTTTAGAACTGACATAAGACATCGCCTATAATGAGTACCCATGGAGGACGTGAGGTTATTTTCAATTCTGTAGGATAAATCTACCCAGCTATTCTAGCTATCAGCACCTATGAATAGTCAGACTAATGTGAGATGTCACAGTTTGGGTTATGGGTCATAATACGTAGGACCTGCATTAAGGTTGGGGGTATTAAGTGGCCATTGTAGGGTCTGCCTTCGTCCTACTTAAGAAGTATTAAATGGTCTGGGTTATTGTTTACGCATGGTAGTGGGAAATCTTGGGAAGGGCCCACTTCGGGGCTGTGGTATTAGTGACTATTGTAGGGTCTGCCTCTCTTATGAACAAGTATTAAGTGGCCTGCTGAGATTCCGTACAATGTCAACTAGAGAGTACTAGAAAGGAGTCCGCCTTGGGTTAGGTATTAAATGACGAGGACCTGCCTAAAATATAGGTACTAAATGGTCAGATTCCGCCTAATTCCCATTGAATAGGTACTAAGTGGCTTGGGTACTTTCTCTCACATTGTTAGGACATGATTGACACAGTTGCATGGGACTGGAAAGGGCCTTTGGGCTGTTGTTGATGGTAAGTTTTGGAGTTGGATTGAGAGAGGGTTAGTATTGGGTTGGAAAGGCATTTGGGCTTACAGCAGTAGGTATTCTTTACAAGATATAGTTAGAATGCGGAGACATATTACTTATCTAAATAATACTGCCCAAATACTATTAGAGTAGCATTTGAGATTTTCATTCATCAGATTTTGCTGTTCTGACCTACTCCTCATTACAACATACAAGCTAGGTGAGACGATGATGATTTAGAGGATGAAGGCGAAGGCGAGGACTTATGGCAGTTATCTGTCTACTTATGTTTTTATATATTTTGATGTACTCATCTCAGACATGATGTTGTTGTACTTTGAGATATTATATTTCGAATATTGATATTTTATTTTTTGTTATGAGATTTAAATTTTATAAAATGGGTTCTATTTCTGATATTTAAATTTATCTTTCCACTATGAGATTATGAAGGTATATAAAGCTATGTGTATTGTTTATTTTATCAATTTTTCCAACCAACATCCAACTTTGGAATGAGCCTAAGGTTAGATGGGCTTTTATTTGATTGACAACTAGGCTCATTTCGAGGCGGGTTCTTGCATAAGATATACATGTCTACATCTTGGAGAAATGTTGTTAAATGTGATGAAGTAAATGGATCCATGATTGTTACTAATGGCCTTTGGGCTATACAACTATATGAATTAGTCCTAAGAATTTAATAACTCATTCATTTCTCCCATTTAACGGGTACTTATTTGCATCCCTTTTGAGACACGAGTTACAAGTATCACATGATTCATAATCAATTGAAGGGACTTTCATTTCCTTCTTGTATAATGATTTCTCAATGATATGGTCTAGTATATAGAATCAAAAGCGATTGTCATTTATTTTGGATGATTTTCTATTTTCAATAGCTTACACATCATTATTATTTAGATGAAATGTCATTATTTAAGTGTACCAAAATAGTTTTATTCGAAAATGAATGATTATAATTTTCAAATTAAAATAAACTATATATATATATACATTTTATTAAACACAAAATGGATATTAGTCCATAAATAATTTTGGTACATAATGACAATTATTTAAAATTTAGATGTGCTTAATAGAAAGCGGTTCATGGTACTCTCTCACTTCCAGATTCCTATATTAGAGCTATTTGCAACACGAAGTTCCAATAAACCTCTTGTATCAAGGTATGTACCTCTACACTTATATAACAATTACGAAGTGAGTTATAGATCTATTATTTGAAAATAAATGAGTGTAACTCATAGAAAGACAATCTTCTATAAGAAAATACTTTTAGAAGGGGAATCAAATTCCATCTTGTCCTTAAGCGTCTTTAAATATTTCAGACAATTCCACTTCCTTTGTCCCTTCTTCGAGCAATGGTGATAACCACCATTCTCATTCTTCCCTACTATACCTATCTTTTTTTCACTCTTAAACTTCCATATTCTCATCTTGAAGGTCAAACTCTTTGAAGAAGATAAGCATTAGTCGGAACTTCTTTCATAAAAGCGCCATTGATCGTCCTTAATAATGAAAGGGGATTAATCACATTACACTTTAGTAAGTTCAACGATATGAATGGATCGTACTAAACCATTAGTGGTCCAAGGACGAGTTTTATCTATAGATTTTGGTCTAGAGTCATCCTTAACTTAGCAAGGTTCATAATGTAATCAATCATGTCGAGCATTTGAACTTGCACTACATTTTATACACCATGTTCAAATGAAATAATTTATCCGTGGTCTTGTACTTTGAGGAAGATGATAGTTCACCATACAATTATTGTAAGGTGGTATAATAAGGAATGAATATCCATATTCACGTGATGTGTCATGTTAGTCAACACTAAGATTGGGCAAGTTTGCAATCTAGTGACCAAGACTCAAAATTTATAATTTTGTAATTTATGATCATATTATCGATCTCTAATGGAAATTGAAGTGACAACATACTAACGTTTAATTATAATCCGCTATTTTACATTTCTTAGCTAATATATTATTGTTTAGTACATTTAGTGTGTTATCATTCAAGAAACGATTTCTCACAAAGTTATTAGCAGGCTGGGTAATAATTGCATACATTTTTACAATTTTTTGAGTGGTTTAATGTATTTATCTAGCAAGATTTACACTAGATTTTCCAAATATTCCTAAATTTAGGGAAGTCACAAGAATTTTTTGTATTCCACCGGTGGTGTTAGGATTCACTTATCATATTTTCCATGATCTTGAGTGCTTTCAACAAACCATGTTGTCCATAACGATGAATAATGATTTATTGCTTTTATCATATACAACTCCTAACATATAGTCTTTTCTCATAATCATCTCCATGACCTTGAGTTTTCTCAATAAACTACAAAGTACATTAAACATTCATGACCTACTACTTCGCAATGCATAAGTACAAGTATAAACCCGCGAGTGTGCTCAACATAGCGATATAGCATGTCTTCTCTACCTAAACGATGTACAAAGCTTCTCTAGGACATATAAGCAACTTGAGTGTGTTAAACAACTATCAATATGTCCTAGTATAATACTTTGCATGTAAATAATAGGAAACAACCTTTATTCCTAAATTCATAAGTTATAAAAATTAATCGAGTGTTTCAGATCATAATGGATGATGTGCATGTAGTATTCAATGACATGTCATTCTACAATGTTATATGCATCCCTTATCTCTTATTGTGTTTATTATTTCATATTTTTTAGTTCTAACATTAACTATTAAAATTATTGATTTGTAAATTCAAGTTATAACATTTATAATTTTATTTTTATTTTAAAATATTTGAAATCTTTTCTATAACATTTATAGGCACAATTTATATTAATTTAAAATAAATTTCAATTCATTTTTATTCTAATTCAAACACTTCAATAAAAAAATTTATTTAAAAATTTAAATTTTTTGAGTTAAAACGTATAAAATTCAATCTAAATTTTAAATTTTTTTAATTATAACATTCATAAAATTTTTGTTGTTTCAAATTTAAAACAATTTTGAATTTATATTTATAACATTTAACTAAATTAGAAAAAAATTGTAATCTATTTATACTCGGTTCATTTTGCATTGAATCAACCTAAGGCCCAAACAATTTTTGGGCCTTAAACTTAAGGCATGCCTTAGAGACAGACCATCTTGATGAGCCAGGCAAAGATCAGGAATAAAGGGGTTTATCATTTGTAAGAATGATCCATAACTAGAGTAACATTCACCTTAGTCAAACACCATTTAGACACCCAACTTGATGGACTTCCTTTAAGGACCGCCCTATGTATTGGTTAATTATTCATAATAATTTGGAAAAACTTTGATATCATTAATGGATAGAAGGATCACACAGTAAATTCAAAGGGGCGGTTTGAATTTTTTTCTATTATTTACTTTTACAAAAGTATCTTTTGTGTTATTATGGATAAATATTTTGTATATTAAATCATATTTCATATAATTCTCAATTTTTATTTAATTTTAAAATTACTTTGTAAATAATTTAATTACTTAAGTGTGAATAACAATATACTCAACATTCATAAAGTGTGATGTGTATGAGATAACATAATAATAAATGACACCATGTCCATATATACACCAGATTATAATACACACAAACACACGCACACAGAGGTTAATAATTGAGCATTATATGCATTTGTATTGGTATCTGATAAAACGGGCATTATAAGGCATTATATAAATATACATGTAGTAATATGTACAATTATTTTCGACCTATTATCATATATGATTTATAATAAATGATAACACATGCATTTTTAATCAAATTTGAATGTACATACATCCATATAAATACACACACACACTGATATATATATATATATGTGTGTGTGTGTGTGTATTTATGTTTATATATACCTTTTATAAATAAATTTTAGGTTAAAACTTGTTTAAATGTATATGCAAACATATAAAATTTCATATATATATATATATATATGTTTCATTATTTAAATGTATATACAGTACACACACATGAATTTTAAATATTAAATTAATTTCTAAAATTTCCATAATAATTTAGTCCAAAAATGTTTTTTAGCTGATTGTGTGTGTGTGTCTATTTATTTATTTGTATTTATATATACATATATACATACATGTGTCATTTAGGGAAGATAACATTTTTAAAAACACTGATCAGGATTACCTTGATGATGTCATCTATTTCATGCATATCTGAAATGCAGTTCAAGATTTGAGCTTATCTTCTTAACTTGAACTATAGTTTGCGACTCTATAACCCAAGGAATTTTAATGGGGGAATGATAATTTTTGTTTTGAAATTGAATATATACAGATGAGACCCCTTTGGTCTTATTTATAGTGGAGAGATCATATAGTAAATATCTTGGTATTTCCTAATACACTATTATATGTTATTAGAACTAAGTGACATCTCGATAAATCTGGACATAGGAATGATGAATAAATGGACAAGAAGTTAGAAGACGTCAAGATTTAAGGATGAAGAAAACTTAAGGAATTTGGCTGAGTATTGGACATGCAAATCGATCGGTGCATAACGGTACAAAAGGATCGATACCAATCGGTCCAAAACCAAGTGAGGACCTACTCTACACCATAGATGGTTCCACATTCAAGTTTGAAAAGAAGGAAAAGTTTTAGAGGAGCAAAACTAGTTGGTACTGAAAGGTCCTTGATGGGTAATTTTGTCAGCGAAGAACCAAATCTTAAAGACTTAAGCTAATATAGAGAATCACTGTAGAATTGGGCAAGTAAAATCCATCATCATCGATCAAAGCCAATTGGAGACGAACCGTTATACTATTGAAAGTTGTCGATTTTGACATCTCTTTGTTGCTACAAATATGGATCTGAATGTTTAACTGCTCAAATCTGTTTTGGCAATTATGGTGGAGGGATTCGTCTATAAATGTTTTTATCTTTCACCAAGAAAAGGGACTTTTCAAGAATTGATTTTTTAATCTCTTAATCTTTTTTCGAACTTTGCACGAAATTGCTTCCATTTGCAAAATCAACTTTATTCAAAACTGAAAATCATTGTAAAATCAATTATAATAGAAAAAGTAATCCAAAATATAATTCATAGTTAACTAGGCTTCAATTTCATGTCGAACTACTATAAAATCCTCATGTATACTCATTTGATTTTCGATTATTAGTTCTATAATCTCGTTTTCATTTGGGAGTGTTTACCCATTTTCTAAGCAAACATTTTTTGGTGCAAACATTTAGTCCCCCTTCATTAATCTCTTGGCCGTGTTCCTTAGCTCATCTAAGAATCTCTTCCTAGGCCTTGGCAAGAGTAAGTGGATAGCTCTCTCCAAGCCACTTAAGGCTTTTCATCTCGATAACATTAGCGATAAATGTAAGGAGAGTGGCATTGATCTCTTCAGATCTCTTTTCAAACTTCTCCTCGGCTTAGGCAAGAGAGGCATCTAAGTCGACTATCTTTTTCTCAAAGTTGGTAAGCTTGATTCTTAAGTATACAATCTCTTTTGTGCTAGTCTAGGTTTTTGAGAATCCTCTCTGGCTTCCTCTCTTCTACAAGCTCTTGCCTTAGTTTTCTTGGCCTGTATTTCTGCTTTCTAAGCCTTTACAAGCTTGACATACTTTTCCAATCATTCACTCATGATATGCTCTGATTTTACATGGCAATTAAGAATGTCATGTTAAATCTTGTGAATGGCAACCTCATCTTAAATTCTCCCATGGGCTACTTTGAGGGCTTTGTGTTTCGCTTTTATTTCGGTTTTGAGCTTGACCGGCTCATTCTTGTAATATTCACACATTCTCATGTACTCGTTCATCCCTATGTAAAATCCTTTTATGATCAGTTGGTTTGCCTGGTTGACATCAAAGAATCCATTTGCCAGCTTTCTTCATTGAATCATTGCTTCAATGCATCAGGATACACCCTCTATTAGATAGGGGATGTCTTCAATAGCATCGGTTAATTTGACCCCTTCTAATGAAAGGTCCAGATATGCGGCTTATATCCTCGAAATGGGGATGAGAGACGGGCCTTAAGGGGGAGGTGGTTGAACATTCTAGCCAATAGATGTATCTTTTCCAGCTCAATGAGATTGTTGGGAAACCGAGGAGTTAGAAACTTTGGATTGGTAGGGAGGAGCGATAAGATCCTTAGAATACTCAATAGGATAAGTCACTAATGCATGTGAAGATAGAGGAATTTCCAACTAAGAAGCTTGGCGGTCTTGAGAGTGTTGTGTAAGGGGACGTCCGCAACAAGAAGAGTTAGGGTGTTGCCTAGAATAAGGCAGGTCGTGGGAATCCCAATGTTTAATAGAGTGCAGGTGCCTCAGCTTCGTGCCTCTTAATTAGTTCTCTCCTTCTTACTTTCTCACTCTCCGACTCCTAGTAAGGGTCTCGATAAGCATGTGAACCTCCTTGAGACAGAGAGCAATATTGGCCAATCCCTTGTGGATTCAATCTAAGTGGCCCTGTTAACCCATAGGACCTGAAAAGAAGAATGATTAGGATTAGAATCGATGAAATGGATTATGAACGTGCAAAGAGTTTTTGTGCTCGTGATCCTAAGAAGTGTATAAAGTGCTAGAATGTCCAAAGTAATCTATGAATCATGTTCTTGAGGTTGAAGAGATGAAGTAGCAACCCTCTCAAATGCTAAGGCATGATGGAAGTAATGTTGAAGTCAAGAGGATTCGTAGCAAGAAGGTTGTCTAAGTTTAGATCTTCAGAAGTGAAGTTTGGAAAACTTCCAATGTCACCGGGCATGACGAAGATAGTAACGGCTTTATCTAGAGGGCTTAGCTCCTCGGCAGAATCCTAGATCGCTCAAGTGCTAGGAGCAAAGTCATAATGTGAATTGTTTAAGTTTGAGGACAGGAGTAGCCGGAGTATCTTCAGGAGATCTATCCCTTATCAACTTAGATTCTTCATCATCTTCTTCCATATCTTCTTCCCCCACATATTCTTCCTCTTCTTCTTCTACCTCGTCTTCCTCCACCTCTTCTTACTCTAGTTATTCTTCCTCCTACTCAGTATCCTTAGAGCTTAGAACTTCTTCAACTTCTACAAAGACCCCTTAAGAATCTAGAGGATCGTCAATAGCTTAGCTAGCCCTAGTAGAGTTGGTTTAGGTTGGATTCTCCTACCATTTTTGCCGCTGATATTAGCGCATCTTAGCGTTGACGAGAAGAAATGAAGTTTGCCTCTGTTCTATGTTGACTCCTTTGAGAAATTGCAATGTATCGTTGTAGACAGGAGTCATGGTATTTGGATGGATATTTGTAGGAGGTGTAAATGGAGGTTTGTGACTTAGGCAAAGAAAGCTTAAGAAAGAAGAAGCCATTGGACAAAGAACTTACGTCCTGAAATTCATTTTCGGTAGAAGCCACCATGGTTTGGATGAAGAAATATTCATCTTTGCAGTAGCTTCATTTGTTGTGCAAACCTCCTACGACTTTGCATCTATTGAAAGACTCAAGAAATAAGAGTAAAGGGTGGTCAAATCTCTTTTTGAAGTAGAATAAGAAATATATCTCTTAGAAGGTTGGCAACCTGCTTAGATGCATTGAAAAAATTACGAAGATAGAATTCAGAGAAGCGAAGCCATATAGGTGGAGTTAGGTTGGATTTGGGGTAGAGCAAGTATCAACATTTGCAAAAAGTATCTTGAGAAGTTGTTGAAAGTAGGGATTTCCACGAATAAGCATATATGCCAATTACAAGCAACATAGCCTTCTGGAGGGTTATGAACTCTATGATTGGGAAAAGGAAGAAGCACTGGGTCTTCAAGAATTTCGTGCTATTTACATATCCATTTTAACTCAACATTTGTTAACTTAGATGTCGGAGAATCCAGATGGTTATCAAGAATTATTATGCCAGGCTAATCTGCTTATAGAGGGATGGGGCCTTCAGGTCCCACAACATGAGTGATTTTATAGTTGTTATTATTAGGTGATTGAATGCCTGACTCTAATAAGAGTCGAAAAAGTAGTCGATGTGGAAGACGAGCCCACTTTCAAAGAAGTGGTTAACTGGTAGAAAGACAAAGAGATCATCTATGGTCGGCTATCTTATACTGAAATCTTGAAGGCCAAGCTTGGTTAAGTATGATCTATTTTAGTGTTTTACTTTGATTAAAACCCATATAGCTGATATAGAGGATCCAATGGATGTCGATCTATGTTGACCAATTAGATTCTGTGCATCGACCGGGGCAATAATGAGTCAACCTACGCAGTGCGTGTGCTATGTCGCTATTATAGTGTATGGAAGCACTCTTTGTGGATAACCCACTTATTTTGGCAAACAAGCTCTAGCATGCGATGGAATTGTTAGATTTTATCCATTATCATAGAGTCTACTATAAAATCCCACCTATATATCCATACATCCAAAGAGTATTACTAGGTAATTCCATTTGATAATATGGAGAATGAGGCGATATTGGGCTATCACACAAGAATATTTCTGTAACATTGCGACTTTTCGACGCTCGAAAACCGACATCAATACGTCCACTGTATCAACTGCCGAGCAATCGAATGCCGAAAAACCGTACCGTTAGGGTTAAAGAAGAGGTAGAAGATAGAAGAAGAGAGAAAGAAAGAAGAAGAAAACGGAACCAACAGAACAACATCAGAATCTCACAATCGCAGCGGAACAACATATAATAGATAAATGAATAATCTTTAAACAAAGAACTATATCAGTTATTACATTACATCACATTACATTACATCATATTACATTACATCATCAGAGTGTACAACAACAAACAAAAACAAACAGCGGAAAATAAATACTATATACTAGTAATATACGCCATGCCATCCAGCTTGCCTTCAGCAACTCTTGAATTCCAGTATCCTGATAACTTGACTCTAGACAGCCCGTGTGGAAATTGGTGGGCACCCAGAGTTTAGGAAGGAAAACAATAAAATCCGAGTCAGTCGTGTGACTGGTGTGAGAACTCAAAACTGTTTATTTTTAAAACAAAGTACAGGATGATTTTAAATAGATTCGCAATGCTTTTTAGAAAATGAGACTATCATAAGGCCTCCCACACACACACACAATGCAAACGCAGAATCGGAGGAGATTTCTCCTTATGATAGTCAAAGATGCTTGATACGCATTAAAAAGAACATTTGATATTATTATTAGTGCATAGTGTAGGAAAAATCATTTCGAAAGTAAAGATATAAATCTTAGCCAGCATAGGCATTTCGCACTTATGCCTACTATAGCTACCATGTTCAATAGCAGGTTACCACCACATTCCATGGAAGGTTATACAACTAAAACCGTACAAGGTTCGTATTGTTTCTTTGGATTTCCATCAAATGGTCAGGCCAAGGAACTTCCCATTGCCACATGGGTACGCCTCTGGAAAGACGACCCGAGAACCTAACCGGATCTCTGCCAACACAAGGCCGGGTTACCCCTAACTGGGTAACTACTGACACGAATATGTCATTCCCCGATCGTAACCGATCTATATCCGAGGATCCTCGATTTCCAACATCCACAAAGCAATAAATTTGCAGCAACAACATAGGTTAAATATTCGGGCTCCATACCATGATACCACCTTTATCCAGAAGGAATGACATACACTAAAGGGGCGCTACCCCCTAATAACCTTGCTGCATCCTTCCTGTTTTGACCATTTTCGGGGTGTGAGATTCGACGAAGTCTCGTCCACAAAGCCACGCTTTATATAAAAGCTGTGCTTTGATCATCAAATGCTCAACAGCACTTCGTATACCACGTTACCAATTTGGGAATGTATCACTAGTAACCATCAATTACATAACCTCTAAGGGTGTTAAGCTAAGAGAATAAATTCTCCGCCACCAACGGAAACATATTTGATAGAAACCAGCTTTACATCTCAAACTGTAACGTCAGACACACATCCATACAAGTCCATTCCGGGATCGAACGGAACCGAAGGCACTTACAAAGAAGTCCTTGCAATCCGGATATTCACTAATCATGACCGGACTTCCCATCACAAAGGGTAATAAATTTCTATATCGAAGATCAGCCGATGCAGAAACATTCGACGGTAATCCTTCCGTTTTCATAAATATCCGCTCTTGAACACCGGTCATCAAATGCAATTCATAACGACGTATCACATATTTGGAATGAGTTATACAACCCCAAGGTCCTTTCCCGGCTAATTCGAATAGTGAGCGCTTATTCAAAAATAAGTGTGGCATTCAAATTCAAGTAATCACAACAAATACCTATTTAAAGGTAAATATTGATAGTCTGTTTTTAACTATCAATAGGCGTGTTCAACATCACCATCTTCCAAATAATTTCCCAAATTATTTACTTTCCAAAATATCTTTACTAGATATATAATTTTCGCACTTCAACCATTTGAAAACAAATTTTCAAATCACTTTTCGCCTTTACCACCTTTGAAAACAAATTTCAATCATTTTCCTTACGCGAAAATACTTTCATTTCAAAATGGTTCATTTAAACCAGTTAAATAAATCCTTACCGATTTACTTTATATTTACGTTCCAAATCCGTAAATTTCATTTCCATACTTCAAAAATAATCAACGTTTATTTTTAAACATATTTCCCTTTCTTTTATAAATCCCATAGTGAATTTACAATTCCAAAATATCTATGAATATACGATTTCCAAATCGATTTCTAATGTTCATTTTCAATTTATCTTTAAAAGATAAAATCTTAAAATATTCACTTGATATTGGAAAACATTTCCATACTTATTTAATAATAAGTAATTCACAAATCTATTTATTTTCAACACTTGGAAAATATTCAATATACTTAAATCGAAATTAAGTATATATTTCATTCTTTAAAGAAATCATTCTCTTAACACATTTATTTGGGTCAAAACGAATGTTGCGTAAAACATCGTTACGATAACCCAAAATCACTAGTATAGGGACTCAAAAATTTAGATAGATATATAAATCCCAATACTATACAAAAAAACATTTCCTTTCGGAAATCATTTACTATAACAACAGTGTTATAGTCCACCATTTCCTTCTATTTCTCGAAAACGTCTATTTCAACAATGAATGTTGAAATCTATGGTTTCGACACTTAATGCATTTTAAAACAAATTTTAAATCATTTTAATTCCATTTAAAAGATCACTCCCTAAAACATTCCTTTAATATATTATTCACTGTTAAAAATCGTGGATATACTTCACTAACCAAATTCAATATTTTTTACACATTTCATTTCAAGGATAATTCGCTATCCAAAATTGCGAATATATCTCCTTTAATAACCTTCTATATTAAATTTATCAAATTCAATTGATTTCGGATTTATAAACAATGTTTATAAATTCCATCTCTATTTATAAAAACTTTAATTATGAAATCCCTTTTTTAAATCAATTCAATTTGTAACTCAACTTTATACCCAAAATCCAATTTATAAGTTAATTATTTATAAATATTTTATTTTACAAAATCTATTCATTTCATAAACTTCACAATTTATAAATCTATAAATTTTATTCACTTGTGAAATCCATTTATACTTCATTTTAACACTTAATAAAACTCGTTTCACAATTCCTATATTTTTAACTTATAAATGTTAATCTTAGAAATCTTTTATATAAACCGTTTATAATAATTCAAAAATCAATTTAAATAAACCAATTCTTTTAATAATTTACAAAACGTTATTTAAAACTTATATAACTCCAAAATTATACTTAAGTATTATTTTCCAAAAATATAACTTTTATAACAATAAAATTATAATGTTTATTTATTTTAACAATTCAAAATTTAATAAAACGTATACTTTCAAAAATCACTCTAATTTTTTTTTAAAATCAAAATCATTATTTTAATAAGGAGACATAGTGGAGTTGCTACATGTGGTTGTAGTGGCACCGGTTCGAATCCCAGCGGTCACAATAATGAGACATAGTGCACGACCACTTATAAAACCGGCTAACCGAAGGCCAGGGCAAACATAGTTTCCTTGGCCCCAAAGTTTTGAATAAGGAAATAAAATAGTCTTTTCAATTTTTTAATGGCAGCCGTTTACCCATCGTACCCATCCTTCTGACCCTTTCCATCACCATGCTTTCTGACAAACCCATACCCCCTGACTTCCCATTACCGTCCTCCCCTGTCTCTCTTATCCCTGTGTTAGACTCTACCACCCTGCCATCAACGGTTCCCACCATCAGCTCCACCTTCCAGCCAGACGATCCCCCTATGCAAATCCCATCACTCGTCCAACCAACCAATCCATGTCCTGCATGGACAAACCTCTTCAAAACCAAACCACGCAACGCCGGTGCCTACTCGCCGGTCAACATCAACCTTGAATTCAATGGTGAAGCCATGGTACCCCCTGAAGATGTACTGGCAGTAGGTAAGGCAATATGGCAAGACTACATTGTTGGATTCTTTCTTCATAGACCAATGTCATTCACTACTGTTGTCGAATTTCACAAAAAATCATGGAAACTGAAAGGATCTGTAAAAGTTAAATATGATGGTGCTCTCTTCCTCTTTCGTCTCACGTGTGAAGAGGATAAAATCAGGTTTCTGAGAAGTGATCCAATTTTTATAAGAAACAAGATCTTCATTATCCAACAATGGACCCTTGAGCTTGGCAATGTCAGAGGCAAAATAAAAGCTATTCCAGTGTGGCTACAACTATCCAACATCCCAATCTATGCATGGTCACATCTTGGAATAAACTGGCTGGCGAGTCGAATCGGTAAATTGATTTGTCTTGATGAATCCACTGAAATGTTAGAAAGAATTAATTATGCTAGGTGTTTAGTTGAGGTTACACCAGAAAATGAATTAGTTGAGAAATTCCCGGTTATGCTTTTGGATGGAAGTGAGCAATTCGTGCATGTAAACTATCTGTGGAAACCTGAGATTTGTGTACACTGCAAGATATTTGGTCACTTATCTGTTGCGTGTGATAATAAAGTGATGCAAGCGCTTGTGGATCAACCCAACCAAGAACAGGAAAACATAATGCAAGGAATAAAAATTCAGAAAAAAGAAATAAGTGTAGGGAAATATCTTTGGAAGAAGATTGCAAAAAGAAAGCAAACGTACAACAATAATGAAATTCTTAGTAAAAATGTGATGACTGGATCTCGCAGCAGTAATATGAAAGATTGCAGTGCTTGTGACCACCCAGAAAAAACAACGGAGAACTATGCAAATGACCCGAGTAAAAACATGGAAAACACAACAATTCCCCGAAGCAAACCTGATGATCAGTTGACTAATTGCCATGCAGATATAGTTACCTCATTCCAACAAAATTCTGATACTACCAACAATTCCAACGTTGTTATTGAAACTGTTTTGGGTGGTTTCTCAGGGAAAAACAGTTTCTCGGTTTTAACCGCATTGGAAGAGTTTGATACTGATGAGGAAGAAACAAATATAGAAACCACAGCGAAAAATTGTGATACCAACTTTTCATGCACAGCTGATACGTGCATGGATTTGACACATGCACTCATAATCACTCAGCAACCAAGCAAGTTAACCACAACCATACCCATTCCCAATACACATCCTAAGCAGTCATCCACCACCCCTATCCACATTAGCAACGATGATATTGTCCTTAATGTTTTATCCTCCTCCCCTGATCCTTATTCCAATATTATCGCTCCTCCTGGTTTCAATGACATAATAACCCCATCCAACAAAGCATCATTCTTGACCACAAAGCAACATCATCACAAAAACAAAACCAAACTTAAATTAAGAGGTAACAATCACCATACCTTTATACCCAACATTGACCTCAATAATCCCAATATAACCACAACAACCAGAATTCTCCCCGACACAAGTGATAGCCCATCTTCTGCAACCAGAAGCAAGACTAACCAAAGTACCACCTCAAACAAATTGCATCAATGACACAAATCTTTGCTGTATGGAATATTAGAGGAGCGCACCTTGAAACCAAATTAATCCAAGTTAAAAGCATCATATCCAAGTTTAACCTCAGTCTTATTGCCATTCTTGAAACCAAACTAAACCATGACCTTTGCCTTAAAGCTATGCAATTCATCAACCCGATGTGGAAATCATGTCACAACCTAATCGAAGCCCCTTATGGCAGAATATTGATTTTATATGACCCAAACATTTACAATCTAACCCTGATCCTATCTCACAAGCAATTCATCCATTCTCACCTCACTCACAAGCCCACATCCAAATCCTTATATCTCATTATTGTGTATGCCGAAAATTGTGCCAGGAGCAGGAGTTCCCTCCATAACTACCTACCACACTTAGCCCAAAACACCCACCCCTGGATTGTTACAGGGGACTTTAACTGCCTCTGGTCCTTCAATGATCGCATAGGTGGGAATGCTGTCTCATTGAATGACATTTCTCCCCTCAACTCTTCCATAAATGCTGCTGATCTCATACATGTTCCCTACGCTGGTGCCAGATTTACTTGGGACAACAGTGTTGAGTCACAAGTTTTATGAATGTTTTGATTTCTGACAAATAAGGCGATCGACAAAACAAGGTCATTAGAGCTACATATGTTACTGTAGATTGTAGATTGATTATTTGATATTTACTATAGATATATTAGTGATAAACTTGTTAAAATCTATCCTCAAATAATCATGCATTTTCAAGAAAATTAATATATATACAATTGGAATATAGTTGCACATTTAGTGTGCAACTTTACAGGGACCGGTCGACCGGTCACAATATAGGCGGTCGACCGTTCCTGCATAATTTGCACATTGAACGTGCACACATGCACATAACGTATATATATTTAAATTCCTGTCTACTGGTCACTTTTTAACCTGTCGACCGTTTTTAAACAGAAAGCAATTTTTCCAAAAGACACTTCTCTTCTCCAAAGGTTGCATCTCTTACCTTTCACCAAAGATCATATCTCTTAATGGCAAAGAGTTACAACCATTCTTATCTATATAAACTCATCCAATTTGTTGATTAAACAACAATTAATTTCACATATTCTTTTTAATCTAATCTCTGATCTTACTTTATATACTCCTGCATTCTAAAAAAAAGCTCTCGATTATTTATTGAATCATTGAAACTATTTCATATCTTTTGATTCAATAAGTAATATACTTTCCTTAATCTTTTCAAAACATCATTCGCATACTTTGAGGATAAGATTATAGGAAGGGTGTACCGTTAGTGACAAATCCGTGTTTTCAAGAACACAAGTTGTCAACAACAATTGTATTTGTTCTTTTGTTGAAGTCCTCTGTGTTGTAAGAGGCAAGTGTTGAAGTCCTCAGTGTATTAGAGGCGTGAAATCCCGTTCGGTTGTTCGGGTGTTGTAAACCTGTTCCTCCGGGTGAAGCGAGGAAGTTAATAGTGAAAATCCAGAAAAAAGTCTGGGACTGGACGTAGGACGGTGCTCCGAACCAGTATAAAAATCTCTGGTGTGATTTTTCTATTTTTTTATTTACTATGCTATTATCATCTATTTCCGCATTTGTATTGTAATCCATATTATACGATCCGTGTATACTATATTAGCACATATAATTGTATACACACCGCACTTTAAAACAGAAGTAGATCTGGCAGGAGAATCTACTCCAAAATTGATCATACTTTTTGCAACATTGAGCCACTTACCTCATGGCCAAATTTATCCATATTCCTCCCTCCTCCACTACTCTCTGACCACTCCCCCCAAATCATCCAGATGGAAAATGGTTGCCCATTAAGAAAGTCATCTTTTAAATTTTTTAACATCCGGACAAAAGAGCCTGATTTCTTAAGTATTGTTAAAAAGCCTGGTGTATTAACTATTTTGGCACTCCCATGTTTGTTTTGCAGCAAAAAATGAAGAATGTGAAAAGAGCTCTTGGGAAATGGGCTAGAAACAGATTTGGCACTTGTGATCTTCTATCTACCACAATAGCAATCTCTTTAGCTGAAGCCAGAAACCAAGCTATGCAAACTCCGAACAATGTTGAATTAGCCAACGCTGAATACAATTTACAACAACAATACAGTAAAGCTCTTGAAGCGGAGAACGATATGACAAAACAGAAACTTAGATTGTGGACAAATTCTGGTGATAGGAACACAAAATACTTTCATGAAAGCCTTAAAGTGAAGCACTCCAAAGCCAACATTCATTGTATCATTGATCGTTCGGGTAAGACCTGTACCACTCCTCTCGATGTTGACAATGCCTTCCTTGACTACTTTTCGAACCTTCTTGGAAATGATGTTGATTTCCAACCTGACCTTTCAATTATTGATGATCTGAAACTTCCATGCCTTAGCCCAGATCAAGTTGCCTTCCTATCTACCTTAGTGACTGAAAATGAAATTAAGCAAAGCATTTTTTAAATGAATAAGGAATCGTGTGGAGGTCATGATGGTTTTAATGCCAATTTCTTCACTAGCTGTTGGGACATCATTAAATTTGAATTTGTCAAGGCTGTGAACAGTTTTTTCAAACATAATAAATTGCTAACTGGAATAAATGCAACCAATATCGCCTTAATTCCCAAGACTGAGCATCCTATCAGTGTCACAGATTTCAGACCAATCTCATGTTGCAACACCACTTACAAGTGCCTTTCCAAAATAATTGCATCTAGGCTGAAAGTTGTTCGTAACCATCTTATCTCCCCGAACCAAGCAGCTTTCATTCAGGGGAGAAGTATTCTTGACAATGTGCTGTTATCAAATGAACTACTAAAAGATTACAATAAATCCACAACAAGTCCGAGAGCCATGTTGAAACTTGACATAAAGAAAGCTTATGATACTCTTCAATGGACCACTATCTCCAGAACCCTTGCCAAAATGAAGTTTCCCCCCCAATTTGCCTCATGGATCTACACATGCATCTCTTCAGCCCACTTTTCACTGAAACTCAATGGTAATACTGTTGGCTACTTCAAGAGTAAGCAAGGAATCAGACAGGGTTGCCCTATGTCCTCTTACATTTTCATTCTGGTCATGGAGGTGCTCACTGCTATGATCAATCATGAAATATCATGCAAAAGAATTCTTACCCACCCCAAGTGCAAAGATCCCCTAATTTCCTCCCTGATGTTTGCCGATGACCTTATTGTTTTCACCAAGCCTACTATTCAATCTATTAGCAACTTAATGAAAAGTCTCTATGCTTTTCACAAATTCAGTGGGCTTGCTATTAATCTTGACAAGTCCTTAATAAAAAATGCTGGAATCGATGCCGCTGCAGTCCTGTCCCTTACTAATGTATGTCACCTGCCCCTTGCACCTGACAATATCTCATACCTGGGGATCCCTATGAGCTCCACCAAAGTCACTACATCTCAGTGCATGAAACTCTATGACAAGATTACACATACCATGGAAGCTTGGGCTAACAGGTTTCTAACACAAGCAGTAAGACTCACCATTATAAAATCTGTCATATTCTCTTTCACTGCATATTGGTCCAGAACTTTCATTCTACCCAAAAAGCTCATCCACATGATTAGGAAGGCCATGTGTAACTTTCTCTGGTTTGGTAGCATTCATTCTAATAAGCTCCAACCACTAAACTTATGTAAAGTTGAAATCAAGAAAAGCATGGGTGGCCTAGGGATCATTAACATACGAAAATGGAATTCTGCTGCATTTAGTATGCATTTCGATAATCTGCTTAATTCTAAAAACAACATCTGGGTGTCATGGACGCAAAAGCATCGTCTCAAAAGCAAACAGTTTTGGTGTATGGACATCGCGCAAGGCAGCACTTGGACTTGGAGATCCATCCTTAATCTACGGTCTATGTTGCTACCACATATACAGCACATTGCTTCTCCTGGTGGCACTGTGAGCTTCTGGAATGATCCATGGGCAAGGCATGGTCTCATTCTTAGCAAAACTATGACATACAACCAAATACTTCAAACTGGAATACCAATGGATGCCAAGGCCAAGAACTTTATATGTAATGGTGTCATCTCATTGCCGTTCTCCAGCAACCAATTCACATGTCAACTGTGGCAGGAGATCAGCAGGCAACAGTACCCTAGTATCTCATGTGACAGAGTGCTGTGGTCTCCTGATCTTGTCAAACACTCCATCTCCAAGATATATGACTGTGTTTCCCACGCTACGACCACACCCTGGTTTGCTTGGGAAAAAAGAGTATGGGATCGTCACTGTAAAGAAAATGACAACTTTCTTCTCTGGAAGGTCCTCAGGAATGCCATGAATTTCAAAGACAAACTCCTTCGCATTGGCATGGTGTCTGATGCAACCTGCTGTTTCTGTGATGAAGAAACCGAGACTAATGTTCATCTTTTCTTCAGTTGCAAGGTTATTCATACGTTATGGAACATGGTATCTACTTTACTAGGTCATGGAAACAGATCTAGGGATAGCAATAGTGAGTGGTGCTTTCTATTCAGCGCCACTAGATGGAAGAATGATTCTGGAACATTGTTGCTTCTTGTCCTTAAAAAATTCATTTGAGTTATTTGGAGGGAAAGAAATGATAGAGTTTTCAATGGCAAGAGCAAAACCGAAATTGAATTGTGGAATCGGTTGATGGGCTCCATCAAAGATGGTGTAAGAAATTGCACGTTTGAGTTTGCCAGCAGTATCAATAGCTTTTGGGAATAACTGTGGACATGTTGACACAGTGTTGTTTTGCTTATTTGTAATCTTTACTTTTTTCCTTCCTGTTGCTTCATAGATTTGTTTTGGTGCAACCTATCTTTATTGTGATCGCAATAAACTGGTTAGGGCCAGTCAAACCCGCTTAGCTTTGCTAAAAAAATCATTATTTTAAAACTTCAAAAATGGATCCGATGATGCAACAACACCAAATAGTCAATCACGACATCCAAATATCATATATCGATATGATAATCAACAAATATCACAATATCTGTAATCAAATAAATACTGGTGAGGAATCCAGTTGGATCCCTCCAACCTGTTTTCCTGCATCCACAAACATTAGCACAATACCAATTCCGTTCCAATACGGAACATCGCGGTATATAGGATTTATAAAATATTATCTGCTTAATAGGCGGCGCAATAGGGTCTCATCTGCTATATACTGCGGGAAATCAACTCCAAGTACATAAATAATACCAATTTCACTCTACGGTGAAATATTCGCGGTATATGTTTTTAAATAAATAACCTCCACTTACTAGCGGCGCATAATGTCTATTTAACAATCAATAGATAACAATCATCATTCAAACATACAATCAAGAAATTTTAAATATAACTATTTAAAATTTAAATCGAAATAATTCGATTGAGTGAGAAGTTCTCACCTTGATTTTCCGATAGCAATTTGTAGCATTTTATTTTGAATAAAATTAAACGTGCGTTTAATTTTACCCGAAATTCTCACTAACTCCAAACGATTCCAATCCAGTTCCATAGCATAGTGCTCGACAAAACGAAGCCAATGCAATTCGTTTCGTAGTTTTTCGACCTCGTATGACAAAGTTATCACATTTTAAAGTTTGAACAATTATAATATAATTTAATTACAACTTTTATTTTCAATTTTAAACCATAGATTCAATCAGGGCCATCCATTCCAATACCATAGATCTAGGCCGCACCTTTCATCGTCTCCCCCTCCAGTTAACTCACGCAAGAAACAATCCATAGCCGCCGCCCAATCGTGAATTATTGCGACCAATACACTCGACTTCCTGTTGATCGAGCACCACCGCCCTGAAGCTCTCCACGGCCACCACCATCGGCCAGGACTTGGTCGAACTCGGTCATTGCTAGGGCTCGAAAAACGCGGCCATGTCGTGCACAAATGGAGCCAAAATCTGAGCTATCCACTTCGCCAAACAACATCTCAGCCGTTGGATATATAGCTTACGCGATGCTCTACAAGTTTGCTTTAGAAAGTTTTTGATAATGGTCGACGGATTTAGAGATAAACGAGGGGGAAGGTAGTAGAGTTTCAGCCATTGATTTTAATGGTGGCGGCTGGCTTTAGTTTTAGGGTTAGGTTTTTACTTTTTTGCAAAAATGAAAGATGGGGTGCTTTTATAGAAAAAATGACGAACACTATTCACCTTAAAATTTCCGAACTCCAAACGAAGCGTGCCGGTTGACGTTTCTAGGGTTTACCCCACGTTCCGAACACAATGGAATAGGTTTCAGAGGCTAATTCGATGTATGTGCGAGTTACGGAAATAAACGATCAAATTTAAATTAAACCGATTTAACGAATTTTCTATGTGTTTTGGCTCGCCCCGAACAAACGTTAAATCCGATTGACTTGAAATTTGAAATCTTACAATAATATCACATTAAGGATCTGATGAAACTGGTTTTGTCGAAATCCGAGACTGTTTGAAAAATGGCTATTTTAACTCGTCAATTAAATATTAAAATATTCAATTTTCACAAATTAACTTTAAATTCGATTTTAAAAGTTCTAAAATATCGTTCTAACTCCAATATGATATAATAAAATTTTACAAATCAATTTGAATCATATTTAACTCGATTTCCAATTATTTCTTTATTTTCAAATATTAAATTATTGATTTAATTATCCAATTAAATCCAATTATTCGAAATAAAATTTATTCGACTTATAAATTTTACTTATTAATATTTAAATTCAATTAAATATACAAATTTTAATTAACAGAAATTCTGGGTCGTTATAATTTCCTTAGGCTAACACCTGTACATATTTCAAAAATCGTAAACAACTCATCTATACGTACATTGTATTGGCACAAACAATAATCACATGCGTTTTTAGGATAGAAAATACATGATATAAAATAAATCTCAGAGAACATAGAGTTGACAATGCGGTGATAGAATATGATATAAAATATACATAAGTCTGTGGGTCTACGAAAATAGACAAATGCCCACTATCAACAATATATACATCTCAACATCATCAATATACATGTGGCTACAATAATAAATAACGATATACTACTCAACTAATGATCTAGCCTCTATCTACTTCCAACAATCATACCCTAGTTTCTCCGTCCTTGAACCTGTAATGTCTCGGACTGACCCGAGTATTATATAAATAACACACATGTCAGACTTTATCTAGAAAGAAGGGGTCAAAAGATAGCAACAACTATATATCCCAATGTGTCATCCAGACAACTCAATATATATATATATATATATATATGACTCCATACTATATACCATGCCTATATCATCAACCAATCACTAGATAATAACACATCAAGAAGTATATTAACAAAATGGGTGAAATATCAAACACATCCAACAATCATCAATACACAAAATCATCAAGTACCATATGGGAAAGCTCACATCTATGCCCAAGATTATCTCTTAGATAATCATAAGTTGACATACCCGAGGTCCATCTTACATAACATATGTAAAAACACATAACAATCACCCAAATCAAACATACACAAAATATAATTATGGCATACCCTCGGTAGCCAGGGCCATCTCTCATATAACTATATAAAAGATGATTATATGGTCCAACTCCATGCTCTTAGCACCTCTAGGTATCCTTAATAGCGGTATATTCGATGTGTACATGGTTACACAACTTATAGACTCATAGTCTAATGAGTAATCCAAGCGATCGATAAACACATGTTAATCATCTAGACTTTCAACCTCATAGCAATCAACTTAACTCTTAGCCAATGAAATAAACTTATAATTTCTCAGACCTTCAATAATCCACTCAACTCTCAACTTCATAGGTAGTCATCTGGACTCTCGGTCTTATGCGCTCTCAGCATCATAAGTTGCTATTTCGGCATCGGTCTCAACAGATAATCTAATCGACTATCAGCGGTAAACATTATGATCTCATATAGGCGAATAAGTAGGTGTCTATAGCATCTCATGCTATCTCATCAATAACCAAACAGGAGACTGACAGCTCTGAACCTAGTCCGAGAGCCTACCTCACATGCTCTCAGTGCTACTCCTACAATCTTAAGTACCTCGACGGCCATCGTGACTCAATATCCATCAAGTGTAAGACTACTCTATGCATTGGTCATGACCCTACAATTTGCCCTAAAAAGGAAATAGACTGTTAGCCTATGTAACACAGAGGCATTGGCTCTCAGCCATATACATCAACAAGTGTGCCACAGATTCGGGGGAGCAACCTTGCAATCGGGCCGCTTGGATGGACACTAGCCAATTTGATTTATTCCCTAATGTATAATAGGAGCACACATAATAGATAGACACACTATGGCTCTCAGCCTACACACTCTCAGTTCGCATCACCACAAATATACCGCGCCATATACTCAACCATGTTAGAGTGATATCTACTTACATAAAGTAATCGAAATAATATCAGCTCAGGCGTCCCATACCACATGATGTTACTCGTCCATTTACTCAATGCTTATGAGTTGCACTCATCATCAAACAATTATTCTATATAACAATTCCAAAGAATAACTAGAGAAACATTACCGAAAGTCTTATATCAGACGGTACTATAACTCTATCTATTTTAATACTCGTTACACATAATTAATACAAATAAAACTCACATATTTTTTTAGAAAGAAATATATTTATTTATAAAAATGTATTATGATTAAAAAATCTATTTATAAATTTCAAATAGTTAAACACTTATTTTACAAATTTTACAAATCCAAATAAAAAAATTTAAAGTTCACAAATAACATTTAACAGTTTACTTCTTTATTTTAAAATCTAAAAGTTATTGTTGAATATGCAACTATAAGATTTTTGTTTGATGATAATAAACATATATATATATATACATATATTTAAATGTATTTGTTAATGTACTATTTTATTTTTCACATAATTAAATAAATATTTGCTGAATAAAATAAATAAAATAGAGTTTAAATTCAAATAGATATCTTATTCAAACAAATATTTATTACAATTTTGAATAGTACAAATTTGAGCTCTCACTATATATATATATACACACACACAATTTCAATTACAATACAATTTCAATCACATCACGATTATCATTTACATATGCACCTCACTACATATCACTCGTTCACTCAAAATTGATCTTCAGCGTCATTCCAGATTGAATCCAGCATCTGAGCAATCTGCAAAAATACACACTGACGTAGTAAAATTGAAAAGAAAATATTTTTGCAGTGTAAAATAAATGTGTACTTTAAAAATATTATTTGCCTCAGTTATTTGGGTTGTTCGTCATAATTTAAATTTGAATTAATCATACACGAACAACTTGTGACATGCACAGTGTATCATTGTACATGCCACAAGGCCGTGCACACCGATATATACACTTGATAAAATTACAGGGACAAGTGAACACAAGGTCAAACCCAAATCAAAAGCCGGATTCAACTCAAGTGAAATAAATATAAAGTCACGATATTATCACAAGGTCAAAGCCGAGCTATTAGTTGGATTCAACGCAGGTGCAAGTCAAAATGCAAATAATTCTTGAGTGAAACAAAGGCCACGCAAGCTACATACAGTTTCAAGTGAAAGGTTGGACAGTCCGACCAAAATAAGTTACAAATATGCATATAACCATATACAAGTTCAATGCACGGGGTCTCGAAGGAGCAGTAGCCTTAACAAGTGAATTGCCAAGAAAAATAAACAGTAAAGCAACGACCGTGATCAGACTCAAGCAAATATACATCATACATATGGTTGCAGTGAAGACAGAGCTCGAGGCTACACAATAAACCACGTGTCCAGACTAAATACATTGCCACAAAGAAAAACAACCAAGGATTAATACAGTTGTAAATAAACAAGTGCAAGGCAACAGTGGTGACTTCAAATTATATGGTGATACATCAATGAGCATTCAAGACAACTTAATGCTAACATGAAGTACAACAGACTCAAATCTACAACTCAAATGTATCAAACCAATGGCAAAACCACAAGCACATATGTACAACACATACACATGATGACCACCAGGCAACAGAAGCTACCACATGAAATCAGACAATGTCGAGGACAATGCAAGTGCAGACAAGCTATATGATCATTGACCGCATATAAAGCAACAACTCAAGTCAGTGCACAATGACCCAATACAAACTACATGAAGTCAATGCACAAACATATATATACATATGTACATACACATGTATACATACATGTAGTGACTGCACAGTCAAGTGCAAGCCCAAGTGCATAACCATGAAAGCAATGTAGCAGACTCAAATATCAAATTGCAACAAGTACAGGATACGGCGATGTAGTGTACATATACTCAAGGCCGAAAGCTAACCAGAAAATCAAAAAGAATAAATGTGTGTATGTATACAAGTAGTGAACATAAGATAAACAAGGCAAGCAACTCAACACACTGCTACAAAGACCAGAGAAGTTCAACTATACAGATATTAGGAGAAACAAGTCAGCGGACTTGTTCAAACTACAACCAGACCTGGCACGTACGAATTTGAGCTCAAGTAAATATCAGAAGCTCAAAAACACAAATGTACAAAATAGCAAATTCAACCAAGTCAAGTTAAAGGCGAAGTTAAAAAGGAAATATTTTTTGCAAAGGAATAATTCGAACAATATCATCGCATAAAAAAAGTCAAGGTCGAAGTAAAAAAGGAACCAAATCAAACAAACCATGGTGGCCAAGAAACTATTCAAAGCCATGGGAATCAAGCTAATAAAAATATACGATTTGAATAAGTCGGACAAAATCTCCAGCATTCATGCAAAATCAAGTGGCCGAGATAAATCAATAGACAAATTCAAGTAAATTAATTCAAACTAGAATATAGGAATTCGATTCCTATTTAAAACCAATCATCATCGGCTTTCAGAATCATTCGAGTCCAAGAAAAAAGGAATAATCATTCAACTCGAATCAGAATCGAGTTCAAGCTAGCTAACGAGTAAAAGCAGAAAAGCATAAATTACATACTAGATTTACGAATTGAACTCGATCATCGAAGCAGCCGAAGCAAGCTACAAGGAGACGGTCGATCGATAGGGCAAGATGCGAAATCACCTATTCAATCGATCAACAAGAAGTCGGTAGCTTTGATAAAGGAAGCCCTTATTTTTGTTAAAGAGGAAATGAACGAGTAGCCATCAAAGAACAAAGAAGGATACGGGTCGATTAAAAGAAAGAAAGAAAAAGGGGATTAATATTTTATTTTTAATCGGGTCGGTCTTATTTCTATTAGGCTTAATATTTTTCAATTTAGGGTTTTGTTATTTAAATTGTTTTTACACTTGTATTTTTCTTTTTAAACGATTGTATTTTCTAGTCATGTGACTAGAGGACGAGCTACGGTGGTGTATTCGAGAATTCGCAACTCAGTGGCTTAATTGTGGCAGGGTTTTGAGCGTAGAGTTAAGGTTAGTCGATAGCAGATGTCTCGAGTTTACGTGTGTAAGCGTCCGACTACTTAATTTCTAATAGAAATCTTGGGGGCAGCACGTAGGCAGGGTTTTTCCGAAGCCGGGTAAATTCTGTGTTGTTCTATTTCTGCATTTATTATTCTATTATCCGTGCTACTATAATTCTGATATATCTGTATTGAAAATATTTTACAAACTTCCACATTAAATTTTTATAATTAATAGTATCACCCTATTCACCCCCCCCCTTTAGGGTGAAATCGATCCTACAAGTATTATCAAAGCGAGGTTCAAAAGCAATTTTTTTTTAAAAAATTTAATTTGTTTTCAAAAACCAATTTTTGTTTTAAAATTTGAATTTTTAAAATGACTTCTTTTAATAACACTTTTGATGAGGGTCAGTCCATAGTTAGACCACCAATGTTCAATGATGAATATGCTTACTGGAAAAATAGAATGAAAATTTTTCTGAAAGCCATTGATGCTTGGAATATTGTTGAGACAGGTTATAGAGTGTCAACTTAGTAGTAAATAGTTAGGAAATTGAAAAACCAATTGATCAATGGAAAGATCTAGAAAATAAGTTACAGAATGCTAATGCTAAAGTCGTGAATTTTATTATCTGTTCATTGGATCATATTGAATTTAATCGTGTCTCACATTGTCTAACTGCGTAGGAAATCTGGCACACACTTAAAGTGACTCACGAAGGAACATCTCAAGTTAAGGAATCTCCCCTTGCAAAGCTTAGTAGCGAATACGAGAACTTCATAATGGCCAAGGATGAGAATCTTAAAGAGATGTATGCACGACTTTCCAATCTCATATACAAATCAACAGCTCTCGGAAAATCATACATAGAGTTGGAAATAGTCTGAAAAATCCTTAGAGTGCTTCCATGGAATTTTGAAGCAAAAGTTACAACCATTTAAGAATCAAAAGATTTGAAACAAATCAAAGTTGAAGAGCTCATCGGAAATCTCACCACTTACGAGCTAGAAATGAAATTCAAGGAAGAACGAGAAGGAGGTGATGCTTAAAAGAAATCAGTAGCGCTTAAAGGAACAACAGAAAGTGATGATGATGATGATGATAGAGCAGCTGAGCTGGCACTATTAATGAAGAAATTCAAAACGTGGAATCACAAATAAGGAAATCCAGCTCTAAATCAGAAATTGAAAAGCAGAATGGCTAAAGCACTAGACAACCCGGAAGAGTAGGAAATCATCTGTCACAAGTGCAATAAACCTGGCCATATTAAGCCCAATTGTCCTCGAAATCGACACGGCCAAGAAAAGAATTCAAAAAAGGACAAGTTTTGCAGCCACGTGGATACAAATGATGATGATTTTAAAAGCACTAGCAGTGAGAGTGAGAAAGAAGATCTGTGCCTTCGAGGTGATATAACTGATAGCGAAGATGACGAGCCAAGCGAGATATCAAAACTTACTAACTCAGAATTATTTATATATTTCCACGAAGTATATGGCTGTTTTGAACGACTTAGGGAGAAGTACGCTAAAATTGAATCACAAAGAGATACTTTGATAGATTTAAATAAACAGCTTGATCAATTAGTTAAAAACCATCAAAGTAAGATCCCTAAGTGTGATAAGTGTCCATCACTCGAAGAAGAGATTAAAAAATCAAAAATTAAAATTAAATTGCTTGAAAAGAAATTCTGCAAGAGAGTGAAAATACTGAAGAGAAAATTCTATTAAAAAGTGCACTCAATTATTAAATGAAAATGAATCACTTAAAACACAAGTCCAACAATTGTCTATAACTTTAGGAAAATTTTCCAAATGAGAAAGATCGTTTAATATGTTATTAGGGAAACAAACTAATATTGTTAGATAAGGACTTGGGTATAATCAATCTGAACGGGATAAAAATGTAATTATTCAAGTCAAATCCGAGTGCACAATCTGTTGAAAAATTGGACACAATCCCAATATTTGCTGGTATAGACCCAAAAATATCAAAACCATCCCAATTTGGATTCTGAAAGGCACAAATATAAAATCTCTAGAAGTCAAACAAATCTGGGTGCCAAAAGGAACATATATAAATTGTTTTGGGTCTCCACAAACATATTTTTCAAAATCATTTGACACTAACAACCATTGACTTATAAAAACAAATAGGTCACAAAAATCTTTCATCGTGTAGGTGTGATGGCAGGCTAAGGAACTACAATAGTGTTACTTGGATTCTGGTTGTTCCAGGTACACAACGGACGATAAAGCAAAGTTCCATAGCCTAGTACAAAAGTGGAAGAATCACAATGGGCAACGAAAAATATTATCGGCAAAGGTAAAATAGGTAATGGTATATTGAACGATTTACTAAATGTGATAATCTACACCTTAATTCAGCTAGTAATGTCATAATGAAATAAAAGTTGATTTCGATTTTAAAAATGTTGATTATGATTCTGACTTTTTCCAATTTGTTGGTCAATTATACTTTTATGTCAAGAATTCTATAAGAGTCTTTGAATTAGTTCATATTCATTTGTTTGGATCAATGATGGTGTTTCATTGATTGATGATTTCTCATGATACACATGGATATATTTGCTTATCATACTGCTTTTGGATCTGAAACTATGATCACTGTTTGCACGGCTTCAATTCAATTTCATTTAGAAGCTTTTAAAAATGAAATTGAGATATTTTGTTGCACACTTCATCGCCTGGTCTACGACATTCAACGAATGATAATTTTGAGTCAAAAGAAATTCAGATGTAGATTACGCCGGTAATCTAGTTGATAGAAAAAATTACTAGTGAAACGTGATTTATGTTGAGACATTCAGTAACTACATCGTTTTTCAAAGAATATATCTGCATAATTTCCATTTCAAATAATTTTCAAATAGCAGACATTTTTCCTCGAAAACCCCTTCTAGAAAATCATTTTTTGCTGACCCTTGTTTCATATTAGTCATTTTAGAAATTTTGATAATTATTTTTGAAATTGATCTTAATTGACTACATTAACTATTCTGACCCCTTACTAATTATCGAAAAGATAAATAGTGACTGAAAAGTGATGAGTGTTGATATTAATCAAATATTATAACTTGAGACAGTATATTTAGTAAATTACTTTAGAAATTTAAACAAGAATTATAAAAACTTTTTATTGGCAAAATTCCATGATCATTTCTAATTCTATCATATCTCTATCAACCGTCACTCATCAAAATCCAATATAGTAAGTCAATATGTGGTATTTTAAACGGGAATCATTCGCTTTTCATTTCATTATATTTTTTAACAAATAAAAACATCCAAAGTATTCAGTCTCATTTAAAAGTCCTCATGGTTATGCATGGGTGAATTACATGGAATTTTTGATTATGTGCTTCCATGCTCATTTAAAAGTCCTCACGGTTATGCATGTATGGAACGCATATCAAAATTGATTAATTGAATTGACAAGTTGATTCTAATCCTATTTAAAAGTCCTCACGGTTATGCATGGTTAGAAGATACTTGGATTAATTTTTTTTTGAAAATAAAATTGGGAATACTACTAATCTCATTTAAAAGTCCTAACGGTTATTGTAACGACCCAGAATTTTTATTAATTTAAATTTGAATATTTAATTAATTTTAAATATTAATAAGTGAAATTTATAAGTCGAATAAATTTTATTTCGAATAATTGGATTTAATTGAATAATTAAATCGATAATTTAATATGTGGAAATACAGAAATAATTGAAATTGGGTTAAATATGATTGAAAATGATTTGTAAAATTTTATTATATCAAATTGGAGTTAGAACGATATTTTAGAACTTTTAAAATCGAATTAAAAGTTAATTTGTGAAAATTGAATATTTTAATATTTAATCGACTAGTGAAATTAGCCATTTTTTGAACAGTCTCAAAATTGGACGAAACTAGTTCCATTAGATCCGTAATAGTTTGTTATTATCGGATTTCAATTTTCGTAGTAATCGGAGTTGTCGTTTGATCGTAGCAGCTCGAAACGCATTGAAATTGTTTTAATATTAATTTGACGAGTTAAAATAGTCATTTTTCAAACAGTCTCGGATTTCGACGAAACCAGTTTCATCGGATCTGTAATGTGATATTATCGTATGGTTTCAAATTTCATGTCAATCGGATTTACCGTTTGTCCGGTGCAAGCTAAAACGCCTAGAAAATCGTTTAATCGGTTTAATTTTAAATCGAACGTTTATTGCCATAACTCGCATAGATGACCGAATTAGCTCCCGAAACACGTTCCATTGTGTTTGAAACGAGGGGTAAACCTTAGAAACGCCAACCGGCACGCTTCGTTTGGAGTTTGGAAAATTTTCGATGAATAGTGTCGTTGGAATTTTCTATATAAGGACATATAGAATTCACTTTTGCAAAATTTAAAGAGCCCTAGGGTTTCAAACCCTCAGCCGCCACCTCCATTAAACAACCTACGGCCGAAATCATCTCATATTCGTCCCTCAAATCCTCCAAGTCCATCAACCAATTCAAGAATCCTTCAACATGAAACTTATAGATCTCCTCGAGTACTTCATGTTCAACGGTCATGATCGTAATTGGAGCAGAGAATCATCGGCAAATCACTCATGAAGGCCACGACTTCATGCGCGCGTTTCGATGTCAGGTGATAGCCGAGCTTTGTGATGCTTGGGCCGAGAGTGGAGGGGAAGATGGGCTTCGAGATGATGGGACCTGATCGTGTTCATGTTGCTCGTGAAAGTCGTATAATTAAACCCTAATTTATGAAATGGGTTCGGCTGTTATCAGGAAGAGATATGCGAACGTGAAAGAGAGAGGAGAAGGGGAGTGACGGTCATGATGCAGGTGCAGGAGATCCAACGGCCCATGTTGATTTAGGTTAAAAAAATAAAAATAAAAGTTGTAAATTTAGTCTATATAAATCGTGTATCTTGTAAAAATCATATCTTTTTCATACGAGGTCGAAAACGCGCGAAACCAGTTGCCTTGGAATCGTATGGACGAGCACTACGCTATGCAATTGGATTGGAGTCGTTTGGAGTTAGTGAGAATTTCAGGTAAAATTAAACGTCCGTTTAATTTTATTCAAAATAAATCGCTAAAACGAAATTGAAATCAAGGTGAGAACTTCTCACTCAATCGAATCGGTTTCGATTTTATTTTAAATAGTTAGATTTAAAATTCTTGAATGTATGTTTGAATGATGATTGTTATCTATTGATTGTTAAAATAGACATTATGCGCCGTTAGTAAGCGGAGGTTATTTATTAAGAACATATACCGCGAATATTTCATAAACAGTGAAATTGGTATTATATATAATAGCAATATATATATATATATATATATATATTGGCATATATATATATTGCAGTTGTTGATTTCCCGCAGTATATAGCGGATGAGACCCTATTGCGCCGTCTATTAAGCGGATAATATTTTAAATCCCATATACCGCGATAATTTCGTACTGGAACGGAATTGGTATTGTGCTAACATCTTTGGATGCAGGAAAACAGGTTGGAGGGATCCAACTGGATTCCTCAATAGTATTTATTTGATTTCAGATATTTGGATATTTGATTGATTATCATATCGATACATGATGTCGTTGTTGTCGTGATTGACTATTTGGTGTGTAGCATCATTGGACCAAATTTTGGAATTTTAAAAGGATTTTTAAAGTGATTTTTTAAGAGTATACGTTTATAAAATATTTTTAGAATTGATCCATTTTAAATAAATAAACGTTATAAATTTTAATGTTATAAAAATTATGATTTTTGAGAAAAATAGTTAAAAGTTGATTTTTGAAAATATGGGGTTAATGATTTTATAAAATGGTTTAAATCGGGATTTTTGAATTTATTGTGACAAGTTTAAAAATAGGATTTATAAAATTTAATTATTTTATAAATCAAAATGATGAAATTATAAAGGACTTTGAAGACGTTTTGAAATAATAATATAAATTGATTTATATAAAAGATTTATAAATTGATAATTTGTAAATTAAAATATTTGAATTATAAAAACGAGTTTTTATAAGTGTTAGAATGAAGTGTAAATGAACTTCATAAATGAATGAAATTCATAGAATTATAAACGGTGAAGTTATAAATGGAATTTTATAAGCAGTAGGTTTATAAAATTTGTAAAGTTATTTGAAGAATGGATTTTTGTTAAATAAATGAATCTTATAAGTTATAAGATTTATAATTTGGAAAGTCTTAAAAAGAACTTTTTTGTAAAATAATCGTTTTATAAGAATTTAACTTATAATATGAACTTTTAGTATATCATTGGGATATGAAATTGAATAGGTTAATAAAGGAGATTTATAAAAGGAAGTAGTTATAAAATAAATAGAAATGGAATTTATAAAAATTGTTTTATAAATCCGCAAACGACTTATTTTGATAAGTAAATTGTTATAAATTATTAATGGAGTTATATTCACGTTTTAGACAGTGAATAATCCTTTAAAATAAAATGAATAGAAATGATGAAATTGGTTAACAAGTATATTCACGTTTTTGAATAGTGAATAATATGTTAAAGAAAACGTTTTGGATGTGATGTTTTAAATAGAATTAAAACGATCTAACGATGTTTTCAAAACGTGTTGAGATTCGAAACCATAGATTTCAACATTCATTGTTGAAATAGACGTTTTCGAGAAATAAAAGGAAATGGTGGACTATAACACTATTGTTATAGTAAATGATTTCCGAAAGGAAATGTTTTGTATAGTATTGGGATTTATATATCTATTTTAATTTCGAATCTCTATACTAGTGATTTAGGGTTGTCGTAACGATGTTTTACGCAACATTAGTTTTGGCCCAAACAAATATGGTTAAGAGAATGATTTCCTTAAAGAATGAAATATATACTTAATTTCGATTTAAGTATATTGAATATTTTCCAAGTGTAGAAAATAAAAAGATTGTGAATTACTTATTTAATAAGTATGGAAATGTTTTTCCAATGAGAAATGAAACGTTTAGAGAATTTATCTTTTTGAAGATAAATTGAAAATGAATAATTGAAATCGTATATTCATAAATATTTTGAAATATAAATTCACTATGGAATTTATAAAAGGAAAGGGGAATTTGTTTAAAAATAAACGTTGATTTATTTTTGAAGTATGGGAATTATTTTACGGATTTGGAACTTAAATATAAAGTAAATCGTTAAGGATTTATTTAATTGGTTTAAATGAACCTTGTTGAAATGAAAGTATTTCCGCGTAAGGAAAATGATTGAAATTTGTTTTCAAAAGTGGTAAGGATGAAAAGTGATTTGAAATTTATTTTCTAATGGTTGAAGTGTGAAAATTTTATATCTTGAAAAGATATTTTTGGGAAATAAATAATTCGGCAAATTATTTGGAACCTGGTGATGTTGTGCATATCCATTGATAGTTCAATAACCGGCTATCAACATTTACCTTTGAAAGGTATTTGTTGTGATTTGTTTGAATTTGAATGCCACACTTATTTTTGAATAAGCGCTCACTATTCGGGTTATCCGGGAAAGGACCATGGGGTCGTATAACCCATTCCGAATAGTGATACGACGTAATGGACAGCATTGATGACCGGTATTGAAGACCGGATATTTGCGAGAGCGATAGGATGACCTGTCGATTGACTCTGCATCGAGTTGCTCCGGTATAGAGTTCTCCATATGTGATGGGGAATCCGATCATGATTGTGGATATCCGGATTGCAAGGACTTCTTTGTAAGTGCCTTCGGTTCCGTTCGATCCCGGAACAGACTTGTATGGATTGTATGTCTGACATTACAATTGAGATATAAAGCCAATTTCTTTCAAATATATTTCTGTTGGTGGCGGAGAATTTATTCTTTTAGCTTAACACCCTTCTTTGAGACGTACGAGCTCAGAGGTTATGTAGTTGAAGGTTATCGACGATATATTCCCAATTTGGTAATGTGACATGCTGAGTGTTGCTGTGAAATGATCATTGTGTTGATCATTTGTGATATGATCATTTGTTTGATCGTTTATCTTTGTGATCATTTCTATGATCATTTGTTGACCCAAAGCACAGCTTTTGTATAAAGCGTGGCTTTGTGGACGAGACTTCGTCGAGCCTCACACCCCGGAATGGTCAAAACAGGAAAGATGCAGCAAGGTTATGAGGGGTAGATCCCTTTAGGGTATGTGCATTTCCTTCTGGAAAAGGGTGGTATCATGGTATGGAGCCCAGATACTTACTCATGTTGAATTATTTATGATTGTGTGATGTTGGTGACGAGCGCTCGGTTAAAGGTCCCAAAGGACCGGGGGATGGCATACTCGTGTCAGTTGTTACCAAGTTTGAAAAGTAACCCGGCCTTGTGTTGGCAGAGATCCGGTTAGGTTCTCGGGGACGTCCTTCCAGAGGCGTTCTCATGTGGCAATGGGAAGTTCCTTGGCCTGACCATTTGTTGAAAATCCAAAGAAACAATACGATCTTGTACGGTTTTAGTTGTATAACCTGCCATGGAATGTGGCGGTAACCTGCTATTGAACATGGTAGCTATAGTAGGCATAAGTGCGGAATGCCTATGCTGGCTAAGATTTATATCTTTATTTTCAAAATGATTTTTCTCTACACTATGCACTAGTAATAATATCAAATGTTTCTTTTTAATGCGTATCAAGCATCTTTGACTATCATAAGGAGAAATCTCCTCCGATTCTGCGTTTGCATTGTGTGTGTGTGCGGGAGGCCTTATGGTAGTCTCATTTTTAAAAGCATTGCGAATTGACTTTAAAAAAAATATTCCTCTATTTTGATTTTTAAAGAAAAATAAACTATTTTGAGTTCTCACACCAGTCACATGACTGACTCGGAGTTTATTGTTTTCCTTCCTAAACTCTGGGTGCCCACCAATTTCCACACGGGCAGTCAAGAGTTAAGGTTTATCAGGATATTCTGGAATTCAGGAGTTGCTGGAGGCAAGATGGATGGCATGGCGTATTACTAGTATATAGTATTTCTTTTTCCGCTGTTTGTTGTTGTTTGATGTTGTACACTCTGATGATGTAATGAAATGTATAAAAGGTAATAACTGATATAGTTCTTTGTTTAAAGATTATTCATTTATTATTATATGTTGTTCCGCTGCGAATTGTGAGATTCTGATGTTGTTCTGTTATTTCTTTCTGTTCCGTTCTATTTTCTTTTCTCTCTATTTTCTATCTTTTTCTCTCTTCTTCTACCTTTTTCTTTTTCTTAAACAATGAGAATTCGTATTTCTGTTCATCTTGAGTTAATCTATGGAGATTAGTGTATATTCAAGGAGTACGGATTTGCGGGTCATCACAGGTGGTATCAGAGCATATGGTTAAGCGACAACCATGGCTCTGTTGGGTATTACTCTTTAGAGATAGAGTCAGTAGTACTCTAGAATGAGTTTGAGTGTAATAATAGCTATGAGAGCGTATTTGTTAGTGAATATAAAATTGTTTTATATTGTGATAATTGATTTGTTGAGTGGTATATAGATTCTGGTTAATACGAGTAATTAACGTTGTTGATAGGGATCTCTAAACACTTGTACAGAACAATTCGACACAGTATTGTTTTAAATTGGGTAAATGAAATAATTTTACCTTGAGTATATTTTATATATAAAGAAATAATTTTTCAGAATTATTAAAGTGTATATAAGTTGATTGTTTGGTTGTTTGAATAATCTAAATTAAGGAATAATTGTATAAGTAAAAAAAAAGAATTATAAGAATTGAATTATAATTAATGTGATTTACAATTGTGAAATAAACTTATATATATAAGAAGTGAAACTATATGAATATATTTATGAATATGAGTTGTAATAAAAATGAATTTAAAGTTAAATTGAAATTTACTTTAGAATTGAAATCTGAATTGATTTATAAGTGGGAATTTAAGTTAAGTAAAACCAAGTGATGTTTATAAAATGAAGTATAACTTAAGAGATGTTGAATGAAGTTGATATTGGTATCAAAGTAAATTAATAAAGTTAAGTGATAGATATGAACTTAAGTTATGTAAATGATATTCAACTTGAAATGGTTAAATGAATTAGAAATTGAATTGAATTAATGGATTAAATGTTAATCAATTGAATTTAAATTAAGTTGATATGGAATAAAGGATATAAGTGTTAATTCATTAAAATCTAATGTTATTAGAAGTTGAATAATTGAATGAAAATCAATTTAATTAAACCAATTGAAAGTAAAGGTGTTAAACCAAATAGAATGAATATAAGCAAAGGAATTTGGTTGAAATTAATATACATTGGTTGATATATGATTGTTAGTTGATTGTATATAATTCATTAAGTATTAATGGAAATGGAAGCTAAAGTAATTGGAATTCAATTGGAAGTTGAGTGAATCTTAAATAGAATTGAATTTGATTTGGAAGTGAACCAACTTGAATATGAATTAGTGAATATAAACTAATTGAAAATGAATGTTAGTTGGATGATAGTTGGTTGATGGTTGAGTATATTGCTTTTACTACATTTGCTATGTTGGCATATATAGTTATCATGTTGCTATATGATGTATATCGATACTATTGTCTATATACATGTTTCTCATCTGTTTGTTAAGTGTTTAGTAGGTGCGGATCGCGTTTGCTTCGCATTTGGAGCTCGCTTTCGCGCTATATTAGCCGTATATGCTCGATAATAAAATATAAGGTATATATCTCGGATTAAATATCGTACTTTTATACTTTTTTCCCTGCGGGATGCCTCATCACTTGATGAGATGTATATTTGTGATATATATACTGTCATTTTTTTTCGGATCGAGCCGCGCAAAGGAGACTATGGCGAATTTTTCCGAAAATTTAAGGCGCTTGAAAAAAATTTGAGAAAAATTGGAAAATTTGTGAAAAATATAACTTTGATTTGGAATTGAAAGTCAAACAAGATAGTTGTTTTTGAAAAGATAACTAAGTATGATTTGAAAACTTAGTAAAGTATTGTAAGAAATTTAACTATGGATTTTTTGGAAAGTTAATTGATTTTGTAACTTTTCTTACTTGATAATTTCGAGGACGAAATTCTTTTAAGGGGGGAAGTATGTAACGACCCAGAATTTTTATTAATTTAAATTTGGATATTTAATTAATTTTCAATATTAATAAGTGAAATTTATAAGTCGAATATGTAACAACCCGGGTTTTGGAGATTACCTATAAATACTAGATTATAAAGGTAGTTACGATTTAATATTTTGAATTAAAAATAAAATTTTAAATTTTAAATTGTTTATTTAGAATAAACAATGAATTTTTAAAAATAGAATGAGAAAATAAAGTTTGGAACTTTATTTTATTTTGTTTGAGTTAATAGTGAACGGAAAATGGTTGTAATTTGGAGAAAATGCAATAATTTTATTAATTATTGCTAATTACTTCTTTTAACAATTATTAAAGGAAGTATTTGACTTTTAAGATTGTTTATTCAAACAAAAGGATGGAATTTGATTTAAAAAGGAGTTTTGGTTATGAAATTAAGTTTAAAATGCTTTGTCATATTTTTCTAAACAAGAAAAATATTTTAGTAGAATTTTTTTGAAGTTAAAATATGGAGTAATTCATTTATTAGTGTAAAATTGTGTATCTATGTAAAATAAGGGTTTTAATAACATAAAAAAAACTAAATTTAAAATTAAACTTTTTACATGATGTAGAATTTTTTTTTTTATGTATATAAGTTTAGATATTTTGTTTGTGTAGAAACTTGAAAGAAAATGCATTGTTTTATTATAACATAGTGTAAAAATGTGCATATTGACTTAGTTGTGAATTAAAACCTTAGGCTAATTGATCTATTCTCTATTTGAGTCCAAAAGCCCATTAGCCTACAACCAGAAGACAAAGATATGAGAAAATATTTCCTGTACGTACAGAAACTATTCTCGTCTTCTTCCTCTAGCCGTAAACAAAAGATAGAAACCCTATTTAATCTATGGCCTTCAATTCCTTAATTTCTTCATGGATTTGATGTTTCAATCAATTAAAAACTTATTTCAACAGGTATTATACTTCAAATCAGAGAGAATTCATCAAATTTCAATTTTGTTTTTGGGTTATCTGTTAATTACTTGTTCTTCTTCTTTGCATGTTCTGTTTCTAAGTTTCTACAGGTAGCTAAAGCTTTCTATTACCAAAAGCCTTCATCTTGCTTCAGTTTTGGCTAAATTTATTTATATTAATCTCCATGAATTGCAAGGTGAGTATCAAAACTCAGATATTCTAGCTTTGATTGAGATTTTAAGATAAGAAATCTCAACTTTTGTTATTGTTGCATGTTCGATTGAAAACCGCTGTCAGTAAATTGTGTATATCTCTTTCGTTTTACATCGGAATTCAATTTTTTTTGAAGTTATAGAAAGATTAAAAAGAATGTGACAACTTTCATGTTGATCACTTTCGAAAATTTTGAGCATTCAGGATCGAAAAACCCAATACAAACTCGCTGCTCTGTCACTGTAAATTTGTGACTTTCTGTGCTAAGTGTTGTTGGTAATTTAACGATATCTTTATCGTTTGATGTCCGAATTTGACGAATCTTGATGTTCCAGAAAGCTTAGATTATATGCTATAATTTTCATGTTTTGTGCTTTGTCAAATTTTGAAGCTTACATGGTCGAAAATTCATTCTAGTATCGCTGTCCCGAAACTAAAACGACAGCTGTAGTGAATTTCATATCTGAAATTTGTTTTGGTCGTATCTTTCACGTTTCTTATCCAAATTCAATAGTTTTAGATATTCCGGAAAGCTTATACTTTGTGCTAGAAGTTTCATGTTTTGTATTTTCTGAAATTTCAAAGTTAGCATGGTCAAAACTGTATTTGTTTGTTGCTGTCTCGAGAGCAAAACGACAGCAATAACAATCATTGAACTGAGAATTGTATTGGCTTATTTTTTGCTCTCATTCTTGTTCGATTTTGATGTTGTTTTTGAGATGTTTTGAGAGCTATGATGCCTGTCAATAGGCTAGCTATATTTAGAGAATTTAAAACCCAAATTTAAATAGAATTTGAATTGACTTTGGTTTGAATTTGAATTGAATTCGTATTGAATTCAAGTTATCGGTCTTGAGTAATCTTTCTTGTTTTTCATTGTTTTCGAGCACGATTTTCACTAAACCATTTTGAAGTGATTTTTGAAATAAATGGACATTTCAAATTATTATTACATAGTATTTTAAAATTATTTTTCTAATATAAAATCTATTTATTTCCTATAATAAAGGAATTTTAAATATTGGTTTTATTAATCTTTTCGGGAAAAAGTTTTAAAAGCTTGTTTTCTCTAGTAAACTATTTTAAATATCAAAAGCACACTTTTGCAATATTCGAATGTATGAGAAAGAGAATTAAACGATTTAGTAAAACACATGGTATGAGATATGTGCGTTTACTATTTCGGTTAATTCCGGACTTGTACGATCGAAACTATCTGGGTTATTGATTCTGAGTTAGTTTGCCAATTTATGGCGGGATTTTGAGATTATAATTCCTATCTTTAGGAATTATCTGGGAAGGCCAATATTTGGCTAGTTTTATGGTTTGAGATTTATACTTTGAGATTTATGGTTTATGAGGAACCATCACGATGTTTTCACTTGTCGATGAGATGAGACAAGTTACGATGCCATTTAATACTTGTCGATGAGACAAGACGAGTATAGTATCTTTTTATCACTCGCTAATGAGACGAGAGAGATGTGATTTTTTTGATTTTTATGTGGCATCGACTAGCGGCTAGTAAACCACTAAGTGCGAACGTGTGGTATGGGACACACGTTAACACTTTTTAGGTTCCTATTCGTGAGTTTGTGACACATTCACGATGTTTACCTAACAGAACTGCTTTGAGAGGTGTTGGCGACCTAGTCATGAGGACAAACTGCTTTGGGAGGTGTTGGCGACCTAGTCATGAGGACAAACTGCTTTGGGAGGTGTTAGCGACCTTGTTAGGGCTGACAAAATAGCTTTGAGAGGTGTCAGCGACCTAGTCATGAGGACAAACTGCTTTGGGAGGTGTTAGCGACCTTGTTAGGGATTACAAAACAGCTTGGAGAGGTGTCAACGACCTTGTCATGAGGACAAACTGCTTTGGGAGGTGTTAGCGACCTTGTCTGAGGCTTCGGCCGTTTGAGTTTAGCACGTGCAGCATTGCTTCGACGTTGCAATCGGGGATTTGGCCAATCCGGGGTTTTTGAGTTTTCTGTTTTATTATGATTTCACCATTATAAGATGTTTTATTACATTGATAGCCTAGTGTTATATGTGATGTTATATAAATGGTGATTTCATTTATGATGTTTTGAACTCTTATCGAGTTCCTTGAGTTGTGAGTTTGGATGATTTCATGATTTTAAAGGATATTCTGGGTTTTGCCATTTTGGCGAGTTGATATTGAAATTTATATACATTTATACCGATGGGATGAGGTATAATTGAATTTAGAGATTCTTTTATACATGAGTTTTGGATCATCCTATTGAGAATGTTTTATGTTTGCCATTTTGGCGAGAGTTTGTATTGATGTTTCTTCTTTTGAGGAGATAAGGTTCATGGAAACCATGTAGACACTTTATGGTGTCGCCGATGATATGAGGCTAATGTTTGTATTATTTGGGTATTATTATTGAATTTACCTCCTTTGAGGTCTTTGTATAATTAAGTGACATTAGTTCACTTAAGTCATGGGTTGTAATTCTTTATGTTGTCCCTTCTCATTCAAAAAGAATTATCATCTTGTATCTTATGCTTCATATTATCATCTATCCATGTTAACTTATTTTTTTTAGCTAGACTGACCCGTGTATTTTGTACTCGGGTCAGACCGAGTTGTTTCAGGTATCATCTATTGGGCTTAGCATGAAGTTGATGTTGGTCATTAGCTTATCTATCGCTTGAGTAGTTTATTTCTTTCGCATACTCTGACGTATTTACATTTGATTCGATGTATATGGTGTGGTCGTGTACCCCATTTATTGTATTCATATTGTACTGTACTAAATATGTATCAGTGTATATGTATATATATGATGTTGTTACTGTTCTGTGATGTGATTCACATTCAGTTATTGTATTTTGTTCTGATAGATCCGTTAGCCACCTATAATTTTGGATTAAGCATTTACTGGGTATGTCGATCCATTTGAGTTGAAAAGAAAAATTATATTGCATTTATCGACGCATTCAGTAGATGTTTAAGACAAAATTATAGATGGTCGCCCTTAACCAGCCCTATTCTCCACTTTAGTAGACGGAATTACTTGTTAATTCTCTTTACTAAGATGGGTCTCGGGGTGGGACGTCACAGCTTGGTATCAGAGCTGAATTCAGAACAAAATATGACAAACACAGAACAGAAGCATATATGACGATACATCCAAGTATAGTACAAGTGTATCAAATTTCGTAATTTCTGGTCCTTAGACTTTTTTTTATCTTTTGAAGTAGATAATTGGGATATGCCTAGGAATATATCTTATTCCGTAGTATTTCCAAATTGAATTGATGATACCTTATCTTAGGAGTAATCCATTGGGATTATTCTATTTGAGTCCTCTTCGCTATGGGTGCTTGACACTCATCTGTATCGGAGGAGTTTGTTGATGCTTTTCGTTGGTTCTTATCTTGTTCTTCTTTGAGGATTGCAAATCCAATGGAGGGAATCCGCAATATTTGGGTGAAATGTTTGGGAATTTTATGATTGTTCCTTGTAGCTTATTTTTATTTTTATTTTTCGTGCGTACTGGCACGCTTTTTTCTATCTAGATTTTCTATCTTGAGTTTGGAATGATTTGAGATGGAGTGACTTGCATATTATCAAGCCACATTCTAAGATTTAGGGGATACTATATTTTAGTATCCTAATTTAGTCGATTTGTTTCTCTTGTTCATTGGAATGCTAGTAATCATTCCAAAGTATTTGTATTCACTCTTGAGTTTTGAGATATTAATGATATATATCGAATTTCAGTCACTCTGACTCTGTTGATTTCTGTGAGTCTGTTTTGGGTAGACACCCAATCGGGCAATTGAATATTGTGTTGACTTCATTCTCGGTTCTTAGCCTTTCGGTCATCCTCCCACGAGGATGTCCACTAGGGAAGTGAGGCGATTCATTGAATTTATTTGATATTGTCATTCTTACCTCCTTTTGAGATATCCTCTTTGGATGCTCAATTTTTATTATACTTTGTGAAATTACTTCACTCGAAGTAATGATATGTTGTTAGTGTTCTTCTTCTCATTCGAGAAGATATCTTAACCTTACTCTTATATCTCGTTGATCTCTTTTTTTTTAATCCATTAAGTGGAGAGTAAATTAAAATGGTCCGAAAATTAATTTTATTTGGATGATATATGCAGCCCTGGATCCATAGCGGGTTGGATGAGTGGCGAGGCAGTTTTGATCATTTGGTCAACTTTATAGCCAATCGATAGGGTTATTTATTACAAAACTATGGCGAGGCATTGCAATTATGATAATTGAAATTTTACAAAATGGTATATAGTTATCTTTTGTTATTGAAATGATGTACTTGAGATGAGATAATACTTTGTTTGAAAAGTAAATTTTTTTTTGAATATTTTAAAATGAGTTATGCATATTGAAGATGGAGTTTGTTTTGAGAACTTGGGTATTTGAAAATAAAGAGTAGCAAAATTGGAATTTTTTTATCTTAAGGCTTGTTGAAATAAAATTGTTGAAAGAGTCATTTTATAATAAAGGAATTTTCGAGAATTAAATTATTTTTATCTTAAGGATTGTTGAAATAAAATTGTAAAATTATTTTGAAAACAAGTTTGAGTTAATTATCAACCTTAATTAATTATGTTGTTTAAAATATGGAAATTTAATTCTGTGACAAAAGGAAATATGAATTTGAATGGTTCATTTATTTTAAAATGCTATATTAACAGATGCAAGTTTTAATAAATGAATAAGTCATGAGATGTAATCATTTTAAATTGTGAGAACAATTTAAAATTTAACAAGTAAATTCAAAATTTATTTTGGATGGATAATTATCTATTGATAATGAAAGATATTAGTTATCTCTTTCAAAATGACTCTTCGAAGTTAGTGTTTGAGAGAAAAAAAAACTTGTTTGTGTAAAATGATAAAAGTGTTTCCAACTAGTGAATTGTTTCTTTTAAAAGATGATTACACAGAGTTAATCATATTTTGTATGTCTTAACTTTCTGGGAAAAATAAGATCATTTGTTAAATTGTTTAGCAAAAATCTTGTTTGAAAATGTAGTTTAAAATTAAAATGGTTTGGGGAAAAATTTCAAATTTCAAATTTGTTTGAAAGCTGAAATTTCATTTAGAAAAGTGCTGTACTAAACCAGCGATAACTAGAGATTCATGAATCTAAATGAGCTCAATCTTTTTTCTTATGAAAGGCCATTCAGTAAGCTATAAAATTTCTTTTTACCACCTTTAAATATTTTGTTATTTACAGAGGCTAAAATGGGTTTGAATGGGGATAAGCAATTCTGCCCAATTACAAAATTCTCTAAGATTAAGCTTAAAGTAAATTTAACATAAATTTCAAACCGTAACTCCGATTTTGATGATCTTTATATTTCTAGAAAGCATAGACAGAGTAGAATAATTTTCATTTTACCAAGTTTTTCAGATTTTGTTGTTTGCTGGGTCAAAACGGGTCTTCTTTACAGAAGGTCTGAAATGAAATTGATTTATTTCTTCTTAATAGTTAAGTGTAGCACTTTTTATTTATGAACATAAACTAATATCATCTATTTGAGTTAAATACAGGTAAAAAATGATGGTTGTGCTATATTTTGAGCCAAAAAGATTATATAAGATTATGCAAACTCGCTTTAAAATGCTAAAAAGAAAGGTATGTTTTTGGATTAAATTTTTAAGTGTTAAATGTTGATATATATATATTGTGTTTCCGACCTAATGGTCGATGTGTATTATATAAATCATTTTTGTAATATTGTAAATGGCCCTCCATAGAGAGGAGACTCCGCCGAATTTTCCAAAAAAATTTAACACTTAGAAAATTTTGAGAAATAAATTTGAAAAAAAATTCTATGTGTTTTTAAGTGGTTTATTTTTTTATCTCGTAAATGTGTTGTGCAAGACTCAAAGTCCATAATGGTAATAAATGGGCTAGGGAGATAACTATGTGTAAATAGCCATCGATGAAGGGTGTGATTATAAGTACTTTTCAAGTCATGTTTGAAATAATTTTTTTAAATTGATTATTAGTGTGGAAAAATATGTGTTACAAATAAAAATATATTTATGGAAGAGTTGGAGAATAAACAGCTTAAATTTTATTTACTCTAAATAAAGAGTAATGAGTTTAATTTTAGATTTAAATAAGAGTTTTGTAAATTTTCAAGTATTGAAAATTGTGATCATAAAGATAATTAGTTTTGAAACTCTAAGAATTTTTGATTGAAAATTAATATAAATATATATATATTTTGGTTCCTTGTGTCTATCTTGCTTTTGTGCAATGGTCTAACGACTTGCAGTTATACGGTCGTCCGAGTTTGGTCGCATTTGAAGAACCACCTCTCGTCAAATTTTCTTATCTTTATTGTCGTCAAGCTAAACCAATGTGGCTCTTTCCATAGTGATACACAGAAAGTCATGTCAATAATGATCGTGTTGATTGGAGTTCAGGATATAATGATCCAAAAATCCGGACTGTATTTGAGAAGCTTTTGAGAAATCAATCTCACTTGATCGATCTTTTGTGCAGCATTCAAATTTTTGTTCTTGTTTTAAAGGTAAGGCGCCTTCGAAATCATAAAATATTGCTCGAAGAAATTCAATGGTCCACTAATCCTAGTAATTATACTTGGGAAATCATAGAATTTATTGATCAATTTTATCTTGGTCTTCTATCATCTTGAGTTGAGAGTGAAATTTTTTAATCTCGTGTTGGTCTACCCTTCTTTTAATTGATGAAATAGATGAGTTGAATATAAATACTTCTCTAGAAATTGCGAGGACGCAATTTTGCTAAGGGGGAGAGTCTGTAACAACCCAGGTTTTGGAGATTACCTATAAATACTAGATTATAAAGGTAGTTACGATTTAATATTTTGAATTAAAAATAAAATTTTAAATTTTAAATTGTTTATTTAGAATAAACAATAAATTTTTAGAAATAAAATGAGAAAATAAAGTTTGGAACTTTATTTTATTTTGTTTGAGTTAATAGTGAACGGAAAATGGTTGTAATTTGGAGAAAATGCAATAATTTTATTAATTATTGCTAATTACTTCTTTTAACAATTATTAAAGGAAGTATTTGATTTTTAAGATTGTTTATTCAAACAAAAGGATGGAATTTGATTTAAAAAGGAGTTTTGGTTATGAAATTAAGTTTAAAATGCTTTGTCCTATTTTTCTAAACAAGAAAAATATTTAGTAGAATTTTTTTGAAGTTAAAATATGGAGTAATTCATTTATTAGTGTAAAATTGTGTATCTATGCAAAATAAGGGTTTTAATAATATAAAAAAAATTAAATTTAAATTTAAACTTTTTACATGATGTAGAATTTTTTTTTATGTATATAAGTTTAGATATTTTGTTTGTGTAGAAACTTGAAAGAAAATGCATTGTTTTATTATAACATAGTGTAAAAATGTGCATATTGACTTAGTTGTGAATTAAAACCTTAGGCTAATTAATCTGTTCTCTATTTGAGTCCAAAAGCCCATTAGCCTACAACCAGAAGACAAAGAAATGAGAAAATATTTCCTGTACGTACAGAAACTATTCTCGTCTTCTTCCTCTAGCCGTAAACAAAAGATAGAAACCCTATTCAATCTATGGCCTTCAATTCCTTAATTTCTTCATGGATTTGATTTTCAACCAATTAAAAACTTATTTCAACAGGTATTATACTTCAAATCAGAGAGAATTCATCAAATTTCAATTTTGTTTTTGGGTTATCTGTTAATTACTTGTTCTTCTTCTTTGCATGTTCTGTTTCTAAGTTTCTACAGGTAGCTGAAGCTTTCTATTACCAAAAGCCTTCATCTTGCTTCAGTTTTGGCTAAATTTATTTATATTAATCTCCATGAATTGCAAGGTGAGTATCAAAATTAAGATATTCTAGCTTTGATTGAGATTTTAAGATAAGAAATCTCAACTTTTGTTATTGTTGCATGTTCGATTGAAAATCGCCGTCAGTAAATTGTGTATATCTCTTTCGTTTTACATCGTAATTCAATTTTTTTTTGAAGTTCTAGAAAGCTTAAAAAAAATGTGACAACTTTCCTGTTGATCACTTTCGAAAATTTTGAGCATTGAGGATCGAAAAACCCAATACAAACTCGCTGCTCTGTCACTGTAAATTTGCAACTTTCTGTGCTAAGTGTTGTTGGTAATTTAAGGATATCTTTATCGTTTGATGTCCGAATTTGACGAATCTTGATGTTCCAGAAAGCTTAGATTATATGCTATAATTTTCATGTTTTGTGTTTTGTCAAATTTTGACGTTTACATGGTCGAAAATTCATTCTAGTATCGCTGTCCCGAAACTAAAACGACAGCTGTAGTGAATTTCATATCTGAAATTTGTTTTGGTCGTATCTTTCACGTTTCTTGTCCAAATTCAATAATTTTAGATGTTCCAGAAAGCTCATACTTTGTGCTAGAAGTTTCATGTTTTGTATTTTTCGAAATTTCAAAGTTAGCATGGTCAGAACTATATTTGTTTGTTGCTGTCTTGAGAGCAAAACGACAGCAATAACAATCATTGAACTGAGAATTGTATTGGCTTATTTTTACTCTCATTCTTGTTCGATTTTGATGCTGTTTTTGAGATGTTTTGAGAGCTATGATGCCTGTCAATAGGCTAGCTATATTTCGAGAATTTAAAACCCAAATTTAAATAGAATTTGAATTGACTTTGGGTTGAATTTGAATTGAATTCGTATTGAATTCAAGTTATCGGTCTTGAGTAATCTTTCTTGTTTTTCAATGTTTTCGAGCATGATTTTCACTAAACCATTTTGAAGTGATTTTGAAATAAATGGACATTTCAAATTATTATTACATAGTATTTTAAAATTATTTTTCTAATATAAAATATATTTATTTCCTATAATAAAGGAATTTTAAATATTGGTTTTATTAATCTTTTCGGGAAAAGTTTTAAAAGCTTGTTTTCTCTAGTAAACTATTTTAAATATCAAAAGCACACTTTTGAAATATTCGAATGTATGAGAAAGAGAATTAAACGATTTAGTAAAACACATGGTATGGGACATGTGCGTTTACTATTTCGGTTAATTCCGGACTTGTACGATCGAAACTATCTGGGTTATTGATTCTGAGTTAGTTTGCCAATTTATGGCGGGATTTTGAGATTATAATTCCTATCTTTAGGAATTATCTGGGAAGGCCAATATTTGGCTAGTTTTATGGTTTGAGATTTATACTTTGAGATTTATGGTTTATGAGGAACCATCACGATGTTTTCACTTGTCGATGAGATGAGACAAGTTACGATGCCATTTAATACTTGTCGATGAGATAAGACGAGTATAGTATCTTTTTATCACTCGCTAATGAGACGAGAGAGATGTGATTTTTTTGATTTTTATGTGGCATCGACTAGCGGCTAGTAAACCACTAAGTGCGAACGTGTGGTATGGGACACACGTTAACACTTTTTGGGTTCCTATTCGTGAGTTTGTGACACATTCACGATGTTTACCTAACAGAACTGCTTTGAGAGGTGTTGGCGACCTAGTCATGAGGACAAACTGCTTTGGGAGGTGTTGGCGACCTAGTCATGAGGACAAACTGCTTTGGGAGGTGTTAGCGACCTTGTTAGGGCTGACAAAATAGCTTTGAGAGGTGTCACCGACCTAGTCATGAGGACAAACTGCTTTGGGAGGTGTTAGCGACCTTGTTAGGGATGACAAAACAGCTTGGAGAGGTGTCAGCGACCTTGTCATGAGGACAAACTGCTTTGGGAGGTGTTAGCGACCTTGTCTGAGGCTTCGGCCGTTTGAGTTTAGCACGTGCAGCATTGCTTCGACATTGCAATCGGGGATTTGGCTAATCTGGGGTTTTTGAGTTTTCTGTTTTATTATGATTTCACCATTATAAGATGTTTTATTACATTGATAGCCTAGTGCTATATGTGATGTTATATAAATGGTGATTTCATTTATGATGTTTTGAACTCTTATCGAGTTCCTTGAGTTGTGAGTTTGGATGATTTCATGATTTTAAAGGATATTCTGGGTTTTGCCATTTTGGCTAGTTGAGATTGAAATTTATATACATTTATACCGATGGGATGAGGTATAATTGAATTTAGAGATTCTTTTATACATGAGTTTTGGATCATCCTATTGAGAATGTTTTATGTTTGCCATTTTGGTGAGAGTTTGTATTGATGTTTCTTCTTTTGAGGAGATAAGGTTCATGGAAACCATGTAGACACTTTATGGTGTCGCCGATGATATGAGGCTAATGTTTGTATTATTTGGGCATTATTATTGAATTTACCTCCTTTGAGGTCTTTGTATAATTAAGTGACATTAGTTCACTTAAGTCATGGGTTGTAATTCTTTATGTTGTCTCTTCTCATTCAAAAAGAATTATCATTTTGTATCTTATGCTTCATATTATCATCTATCCTTGTTAACTGATTTTTTTTAGCTAGACTGACCCGTGTATTTTGTACTCGGGTCAGACCGAGTTGTTTCAGATATCATCTATTGGGCTTGGCATGAAGTTGATGTTGGTCATTAGCTTATCTATTGCTTGAGTAGTTTATTTCTTTTGCATACTCTGACGTATTTACATTTGATTCGATGTATATGGTGTGGTCGTGTACCACATTTATTGTATTCATATTGTACTGTACTAAATATGTATCAGTGTATATGTATATATATGATGTTGTTACTGTTCTGTGATGTGATTCACATTCAGTTATTGTATTTTGTTCTGATAGATCCGTTAGTCACCTATAATTTTGGATTAAGCATTTACTGGGTATGTCGATCCATTTGAGTTGAAAAGAAAAATTATATTGCATTATCGACGCATTCAGTAGATGTTTAAGACAAAATTATAGCTGGTCGCCCTTAACCAGCCCTATTCTCCACTTTAGTAGACGGAATTACTTGTTAATTCTCTTTACTAAGATGGGTCTCGGGGTGGGGCGTCACAGAATAAATTTTATTTCGAATAATTGGATTTAATTGAATAATTAAATCGATAATTTAATATGTGGAAATACAGAAATAATTGAAATTGGATTAAATATGATTGAAAATGATTTGTAAAATTTTATTATATCATATTGGAGTTAGAACGATATTTTAGAACTTTTAAAATCGAATTAAAAGTTAATTTGTAAAAATTGAATATTTTAATATTTAATCGACTAGTGAAATTAGCCATTTTTTGAACAGTCTCAGAATTGGACGAAACTAGTTCCATTGGATCCGTAATAGTTTGTTATTACCGGATTTCAATTTTCGTAGCAATCGGAGTTGTCGTTTGATCGTAGCAGCTCGAAACGCATTGAAATTGTTTTAATATTAATTTGGCGAGTTAAAATAGTCATTTTTCAAACAGTCACGGATTTCGACGAAACCAGTTTCATCGGATCCGTAATGTGATATTATTGGGTGGTTTCAAATTTCATGTCAATCGGATTTACCGTTTGTCCGGTGCAAGCTAAAACGCCTAGAAAATCGTTTAATCGGTTTAATTTTAAATCGAACGTTTATTGCCATAACTCGCACAGATGACCGAATTAGCTCCCGAAACACGTTCCATTGTGTTCGGAACGCGGGGTAAACCTTAAACGCCAACCGGCACGCTTCGTTTGGAGTTTGGAAAATTTTCGATGAATAGTGTCGTTGGAATTTTCTATATAAGGACATATAGAATTCACTTTTGCAAAATTTAAAGATCCCTAGGGTTCCAAACCCTCAGCCGCCACCTCCATTAAACAACCTACGGCCGAAATCATCTCATATTCCTCCCTCAAATCCTCCAAATCCATCAACCAATTCAAGAATCCTTCAACATGAAACTTATAGATCTCCTCGAGTACTTCATGTTCAACGGTCATGATCGTAATTGGAGCAGAGAATCATCGGCAAATCACTCATGAAGGCCACGACTTCATGCGCGCGTTTCGATGTCAGGTGATAGCTGAGCTTGGTGATGCTTGGGCCGAGAGTGGAGGGGAAGATGGGCTTCGAGATGATGGGTCCTGATCGTGTTCATGTTGCTCGTGAAAGTCGTATAATTAAACCCTAATTTATGAAATGGGTTCGGCTGTTATCAGGAAGAGATACACGAACGTGAAAGAGAGAGGAGAAGGGGAGTGACGGTCATGATGCAGGTGCAGGAGATCCAACGGCCCATGGGTTAAAAAAATAAAAATAAAAGTTGTAAATTTAGTTTATATAAATCGTGTATCTTGTAAAAATCATATCTTTTTCATACGAGGTCGAAAACGCGCGAAACCAGTTGCGTTGGAATCGTATGGACGAGAACTACGCTATGGAATTAGATTGGAGTCGTTTGGAGTTAGTGAGAATTTTGGGTAAAATTAAACGTCCGTTTAATTTTATTCGAAATAAATCGCTAAAACGAAATTGAAATCAAGGTGAGAACTTCTCACTCAATCGAATCGGTTTCGATTTTATTTTAAATAGTTAGATTTAAAATTCTTGAATGTATGTTTGAATGATGATTGTTATCTATTGATTGTTAAAATAGACATTATGCGCCGTTAGTAAGCGGAGGTTATTTATTAAAAACATATACCGCGAATATTTCATAAACAGTGAAATTGGTATTATATATAATAGCAATATATATATATTGGCATATGTATATATTGCAGTTGTTGATTTCCCGCAGTATATAGCGGATGAGACCCTATTGCGTCGTCTATTAAGTAGATAATATTTTAAATCCCATATACCGCGATAATTTCGTACTGGAACGGAATTGGTATTGTGCTAACATCTTTGGATGCAGGAAAACAGGTTGGAGAGATCCAACTGGATTCCTCAACAGTATTTATTTGATTTCAAATATTTGGATATTTGATTGATTATCATATCGATACATGATGTCGTTGTTGTCGTGATTGACTATTTGGTGTGTAGCATCATTGGACCAAATTTTGGAATTTTAAAAGGATTTTTAAAGTGATTTTTGAAGAGTATACGTTTATAAAATATTTTTGGAATTGATCCATTTTAAATAAATAAACGTTATAAATTTTAATGTTATAAAAATTATGATTTTTGAGAAAAATAGTTAAAAGTTGATTTTTGAAAATATGGGGTTAATGATTTTATAAAATGGTTTAAATCGGGATTTTTGAATTTATTGTGACAAGTTTAAAAATAGGATTTATAAAATTTAATTATTTTATAAATCAAAATGATGAAATTATAAAGGACTTTGAAGACGTTTTGAAATAATAATATAAATTGATTTATATAAAAGATTTATAAATTGATAATTTGTAAATTAAAATATTTGAATTATAAAAACGAGTTTTTATAAGTGTTAGAATGAAGTGTAAATGAACTTCATAAATGAATGAAATTCATAGAATTATAAACGGTGAAGTTATAAATGGAATTTTATAAGCAGTAGGTTTATAAAATTTGCAAAGTTATATGAAGAATGGATTTTTGTTAAATAAATGAATCTTATAAGTTATAAGATTTATAATTTGGAAAGTCTTAAAAAGAACGATTTTGTAAAATAATTGTTTTATAAGCATTTAACTTATAATATGAACTTTTAGTATATCATTGGCATATGAAATTGAATAGGTTAATAAAGGAGATTTATAAAAGGAAGTAGTTATAAAATAAATAGAAATGGAATTTATAAAAATTGTTTTATAAATCCGTAAATGACTTATTTTGATAAGTAAATTGTTATAACTTATTAATGGAGTTATATTCACGTTTTAGACAGTGAATAATCCTTTAAAATAAAATGAATAGAAATGATGAAATTGGTTAACAAGTATGTTCACGTTTTTGAATAGTGAATAATATGTTAAAGAAAACGTTTTGGATGTGATGTTTTAAATAGAATTAAAACGATCTAACGATGTTTTCAAAACGTGTTGAGATTCGAAACCATAGATTTCAACATTCATTGTTGAAATAGACGTTTTCGAGAAATAAAAGGAAATGGTGGACTATAACACTGTTGTTATAGTAAATGATTTCCGAAAGGAAATGTTTTGTATAGTATTGGGATTTATATATCTATTTTAATTTCGAATCCCTATACTAGTGATTTTGGGTTGTCGTAACGATGTTTTACGCAACATTAGTTTTGGCCCAAACAAATATGGTTAAGAGAATGATTTCCTTAAAGAATGAAATATATACTTAATTTCGATTTAAGTATATTAAATATTTTCCAAGTGTAGAAAATAAAAAGATTGTGAATTACTTATTTAATAAGTATGGAAATGTTTTTCCAATGAGAAATGAAACGTTTAGAAAATTTATCTTTTTGAAGATAAATTGAAAATGAATAATTGAAATCGTATATTCATAAATATTTTGAAATATAAATTCACTATGGAATTTATAAAAGGAAAGAGGAATTTGTTTAAAAATAAACGTTGATTTATTTTTGAAGTATGGGAATTAATTTACGGATTTGGAACGTAAATATAAAGTAAATCGTTAAGGATTTATTTAATTGGTTTAAATGAACCATGTTGAAATGAAAGTATTTCCGCGTAAGGAAAATGATTGAAATTTGTTTTCAAAAGTGGTAAGGATGAAAAGTGATTTGAAATTTATTTTCAAATGGTTGAAGTGTGAAAATTTTATATCTTGTAAAGATATTTTTGGGAAATAAATAATTTGGCAAATTATTTGGAATCTGGTGATGTTGTGCATATCCATTGATAGTTCAATAACCGGCTATCAATATTTACCTTTGAAAGGTATTTGTTGTGATTTGTTTGAATTTGAATGCCACACTTATTTTTGAATAAGCGCTCACTATTCGGGTTATCCGGGAAAGGACCATGGGGTCGTATAATCCATTCCGAATAATGATACGACGTAATGGATAGCATTAATGACCGATGTTGAAGACCGGATATTTGCGAGAGCGATAGGATGACCTTTCGATTGACTCTGCACCGAGTTGCTCCGGTATAGAATTCTCCATATGTGATGGGGAATCCGATCAGGATTGTGGATATCCGGATTGCAAGGACTTCTTTGTAAGTGCCTTCGGTTCTGTTCGATCCCGGAACAGACTTGTATGGATTGTATGTCTGACATTACAATTGAGATATAAAGCCAATTTCTTTCAAATATATTTCTGTTGGTGGCGGAGAATTTATTCTTTTAGCTTAACACCCTTCTCTGAGACGTACGAGCTCTGAGGTTATGTAGTTGAAGGTTATCAGCGATATATTCCCAATTTGGTAATGTGACATGCTGAGTGTTGCTGTGAAATGATCATTGTGTTGATCATTTGTGATATGATCATTTGTTTGATCGTTTATCTTTTTGATCATTTCTATGATCATTTGTTGACCCAAAGCACAGCTTTTGTATAAAGCGTGGCTTTGTGGACGAGACTTCGTCGAGCCTCACACCCCGGAATGGTCAAAACAGGAAAGATCCAGCAAGGTTATGAGGGGTAGCTCCCTTTAGGGTATGTGCATTTCCTTCTGGAAAAGGGTGGTATCATGGTATGGAGCCCAGATACTTACTCATGTTGAAACACTTTATTTATGATTGTGTGATGTTGGTGACGAGCGCTCGGTTAAAGGTCCCAAAGGACCGGGGGATGGCATACTCGTGTCATTTGTTACCTAGTTTGAAAGGTAACCCGGCCTTGTGTTAGCAGAGATTCGGTTAGGTTCTCGGGGACGTCCTTCCAGAGGCATTCTCATGTGGCAATGGGAAGTTCCTTGGCCTGACCATTTGTTGGAAATCCAAAGAAACAATACGATCTTGTACGGTTTTAGTTGTATAACCTGCCATGGAATGTGGCGGTAACCTGCTATTGAACATGGTAGCTATAGTAGGCATAAGTGCGGAATGCCTATGCTGGCTAAGATTTATATCTTTATTTTTGAAATGATTTTTCTCTACACTATGCACTAGTAATAATATCAAATGTTTCTTTTTAATGCGTATCAAGCATCTTTGACTATCATAAGGAGAAATCTCCTCCGATTCTGCGTTTGCATTGTGTGTGTATGCGGGAGGCCTTATGGTAGTCTCATTTTTAAAAGCATTGCGAATTGACTTTAAAAAAATATTCCTCTATTTTGATTTTTAAAGAAAAATAAACTGTTTTGAGTTCTCACACCAGTCACATGACTGACTCGGAGTTTATTGTTTTCCTTCCTAAACTCTGGGTGCCCACCAATTTCCACACGGGCAGTCAAGAGTTAAGGTTTATCAGGATATTCTGGAATTCAGGAGTTGCTGGAGGCAAGATGGATGGCATGGCGTATTACTAGTATATAGTATTTCTTTTTCCGCTGTTTGTTGTTGTTTGATGTTGTACACTCTGATGATGTAATGAAATGTATAAAAGGTAATAACTGATATAGTTCTTTGTTTAAAGATTATTCATTTATTATTATATGTTGTTCCGCTGCGAATTGTGAGATTCTGATGTTGTTCTGTTATTTCTTTCTGTTCCGTTCTATTTTCTTTTCTCTCTATTTTCTATCTTTTTCTCTCTTCTTCTACCTTTTTCTTTTTCTTAAACAATGAGAATTCGTATTTCTGTTCATCTTGAGTTAATCTATGGAGATTAGTGTATATTCAAGGAGTACGGATTTGCGGGTCATCACAGTTATGCATGGTTATTAGATATTCAAGTTCCTGATATAAATATACTACAAATAGACACAACTATATGATTTTATATGATGACATCATCTCTATCATTCTAAAGTGGAATATGCGTCAAACAGAATATTTATGATTTTTTTACTGAAATTTAATATTTATACTCGATTGAGTATTAATGTTTATCACTTTATCTCTATTTTTCTAACACTATTAGTCTTTTGCTGATAATGAAAGAGGGAGAGAAAAGTTAAGATTTTAGCGAATAAAGGTCAAATATTTTCTATATGCATCTAGGCTCATTTGCATATTTTTATTTACATGCACATATGAAGAGGGAGCTTTGTGTAGAGAGGGAGCATTCAAATAGGGGGAACAAATTGAATGATCAAATACGTTTAACAAATTCAAAATCTTAAATATATGTTTGTTATCATCAAAAGGGGGAGATTTGAATATGCAACTATAAGATTTTTGTTTGATGATAATAAACATATATATATATATTAATTTAAATGTATTTGTTAATGTACTATTTTATTTTTCACATAATTAAATAAATATTTGCCGAATAAAATAAATAACACAGCGTTCAAATTCAAATAGATATTTTATTTAAACAAATATTTATTACAATTTTGAATAGTACAAATTTATTCTCTCACTATATATATATATATATATATATAATTTCAATTACAATACAATTTCAATCACGTCACGATTATGATTTACATATGCACCCCACTACATATCACTCGTTCACTCAAAATTGATCTTCAACTTCATTCCAGATTGAATCTAGCATCTGAGCAATCTACAAAAATACACATTGACGCAATAAAATTGAAAAGAAAATATTTTTGCAGTGTAAAATATAATGTGTATTTTAAAAATATTATTTGCCTCAGTTATTTGGGTTGTTCGTCATAATTTAAATTTGAATTAATCATACACGAACAACTAGTGACATGCACAGTGTATCACTGTACATGCCACAAAGCCGTGCACACCGATATATACACTTGATAAAATTATAGGGACATGTGAGCACAAGGTCAAACCCAAATCAAAATCAGGGTTCAACTCAAGTGAAATAAATATAAAGTCACGATATTATCACAAGGTCAACCCCAAGCTATTAGATGGATTCAAAATAGGTGCAATTCAAAATGCAAATAATTTTCGAGTGAAACAAAGGCCACGCAAGCTACATATAGTCTCAAGTAAAAGGCTGGCAGTCCAACCAAAACAAGGTACAAATATGCATACAACCATATACAAGTTCAATGCACAGGGGCTCGAAGGAGCAGCAACCTTAACAAGTGAATTACCAAGAAAAATAAACAGTAAAGCAATGACAATGATCAGACTCAAGCAAATATACAACATACATATGGTTGCAATAAAGACAGAGATCGAGGCTACACAATGAACTACGTGTCCAGACTAAATACTGCCATAAAGAAAAACAACCAAGGATTGATATAGTATGCAAATAAACAAGTGCAAGACAACAGTGGCGACTTCAAATTATATGGTGATACGGCATGAGCATTCAAGACAACTTAATGCTAACATCAAGTACAACAGACTCAAGTCTACAACTCAAATGTATCAAACCAATGGAAAAACCACAAGCACATATGTACAACATGTACACATGATGACCACCAGACAACAGAAGCTACCACATGAAATCAGGCAATGTCGAGGACAATGCAAGTGCAGACAAGCTACATGATCACTGATCGCATATAAAGCAACAACTCAAGTTAGTGCACAACAACCCAATACGAACTATGTGAAGTCAATGCACAAACATATATATACATATGTATATACACATGTATACATACATGTAGTGACTGCACAGTCAAGTGCAAGCCAAAGTGCATAACCATGAAAACAATGTAGCAGACTCAAATATCAAACTGCAACAAGTACAGGATACGACGATGCAGTGTACATATGCTTAAGGCTAAAAGCTAACCAGAAAATCAAAAAGAATAAATGTGTGCATGTATACAAGTAGTGAACAGAAGATAAACAAGACAAGCAACGCAACACACTGCTACAGAGACCAAAGAAGTTCAACTATACAGATATCAGGAGAAACAAGTCCAGCTGCCATATCAAACTACAACCAGACCCGGCACGTATGAATTCGAGCTCAAGTAAATATCAGAAGCTCAAAAACATAAATGTACAAAATAGCAAATTCAACCAAGTCAAGTTAAAGGCTGAAGTTAAAAAGGAAATATTTTTTGCTGAGGAATAACTCGAACAATATCATCGCATAAAAAAAGTCAAAGCCGAAGTCAAAATGGAACCAAATCAAACAAACGGTGGTGGCTAAGAAATTATTCAAAGCCATGGGAATCAAGCTAATAAAAATATACGATTTGAACGAGTCAGACAAAATCTCCAGCATTCATGCAAAATCAAGTGGCTAAGATAAATCAATTGACAAATTCAAGTAAATTGATTCAAATGAGAATACATGAATTCGATTCCTATTTAAACCCAATCACCATCGGCTTTCAGAATCATTCGAGTCCAAGCAAAAAAGGAATAATCATTCAACTCGAATCAAGATAGAGTTCAAGCTAGCTAACGAGTAAAAGCAGAAAAGCATAAATTACATACCAGATTTACGAATCGAACTCGATCATCAAAGCAACCGAAGCAAGCTACAAGGAGACGGTCGATCGACAGGGCAAGGAGTGAAATCACCTATTCAATCGATCAACAAGAAGTTGGTAGCTTCGATAAAGGAAGCCCTAATTTTTGTTAAAGAGGAAAATGAACGAGCAGCCATCAAAGAACAAAGAAGGATGCGGGCCGATTAAAAGAAAGAAAGAAAAAGCGGATAGATATTTTATTTTAATTGGGCCGATCTTATTTCTATTGGGCTAAATATTTTTAAAATTAGGATTTTGTTATTTAAATTGTTTTTAAATTTGTATGTTTCTTTTTAAACGATTGTATTTTCTAGTCGTATGACTAGGGGACAAGCTACGGCGGTGTAGTTCGAGAATTCGCAACTCAGTGGCTGAGTTGGGGTAAGGTTTTGAGCTTAGAGTTAAGGTTAGTCGATAGCGGGTGTTGCGAGTTTACGTGTGTAAGCGTCTGACTGTTTAATTTCTAGTAGAAACCTTGGGGGTAGCACGTAAACAAGGTTTTTCCAAAGCTGGGTAAATTCTGTGTTGTTCTATTTCTGCATTTATTATTCTATTGTTTGTGCTGCTATAATTCTGATATATCTGTGTTGAAATTATTTTACAAACTCCCGCGTTAAATTTTTATAATTAATAGTATCACCCTATTCACCCCCCTCTCTAGGGTGAAATCGATCCTACAGTTATCTTATAAAACTAGTTACTACTCAAAATCATTTATTAATTTTCTATACTCAAATATGATTTTTAAACAAATTTCATAACTCCAAATCAATTCCAAAACAAACTATACATACATACATACATATATAAGACATATGTAACGACCACCCCTTACCTTAGATGTAGAACGGTTGTCAAAGGAACGAAAAAGAAGTAAGGAAGAGAAATAAAAGAGAAAAGAATGGAAAAGAAGAAAAAAGACATATCAAATAATCATATAACATGTCGTATATCTTACATCGCATCAGAGTAAATATAATAGTCAACGTAGATATAAAACAGTCGAAATAGTAATAACAATGTGAACTAATCATCAGAGTATAAGATCCACAAAGTTATACAACACAACAATAGAGTTTATACAGCTAATATATAAACTCAACTAATAAACTGTCTCTAATAATAGTAGTCAAATATTGTCAAGGCTCCACAGTGTCATACAACGGAATATACACTAACAACTCAAAGATAAGTACGAGTAAACGTCACCTTCTACTAGTCCATCTACAAAACTCCATATGCCATCCACACCTGCTCTCTAGCCTACCCATTTAAGAGTACTTGAGATAATAAGAAGCAAAGCATAAAACCATGGGTTAGATAATAGTCTGGTGTGAGCGATAAACACTTTCAAAATATTATAAAAATCGAAACAATATATGGAACAGAGGGTATACAAATCATACCTGAACAATCCCTACAACCATAGAGCTAGTACATAACAACGATAATATGCTACTCTACAACATCATAAAAGGGGTACTCCATACCCAGTAAACTATCGAGTTGCCTAGGTGTTTCCATCAATAATACCTACTCTATACTAAGTAAACTTTGGGGTGTCTAGGTATCCCTATGCACAATACCTACCATATGTGACATCCCTAGGGTGACAAGTGGCTAGTGAAGTAACCATAACAAACATATCATCCATCAAACAGCACTCACCGTAACCCAGTGTGCTCTAGACATATGATAACTCGTATGGCCTCCATACTATTAGGGACTAGTGGAAATCCCGGTTCTCCAGTGTACTGCCTTATCTGACAGCCGAAAGCTGGATATATGTCTCGCAGTCAAAAGCAGGATACAAGTCTCGCAGCCCAAAGATGGAAACTAGACCCAAAACCAAAGGTCTAGGGTATACAGATCCTCGCTACCAATCCATGGGAATCCCTACTATACAATAACACTGCTTCGAGTACAACTTCAAGTCACAAGGATCCCTTAGCACATGCACATCCTCTGAGCCCTATTAGATCAATACAATTTTCACGATCTGGAACCTACCATGTTCCTCCACTCCAAGGCTCCCAACACGAGCCTCTTCGGTACCTACTCCCTACTTGAGTCACAAACCAAAGATACAGAGGGTCTAATCTTCGATACCTACTACCACTATAAGTCACAAACCGAAAATACAAGGCTTTTATCACGCTATTACATCGCCATCCACCCTTAATGTGAATGACCCAACACCTCCAGCACTATCTACAGAGTCTTGAAACTATCAACCTCGAAACCTACTCCATACACCATCGACTCATAATCTAAAGTACCGACTCTCATGTCGAAGCGTCATATCATTGCCTCACCATCGGAATCGCTCACCATAGGGCAACAACAATAAGACTCTAATCGACCGCACGAACAAACCATCAAATCGCATACCACGAAATCTCCTCAACGTACAAGCCAAAGATCGGTCAGATCGCCAATTAACAATAGTAATGGACACTGACCACTCTACGGTGGTCAATACCTACCACTTTGTTCATGTACTTAACCAAAACTTATAAGTACAAACCAAATGGAAACGTACTACGTCCATCCTGAAGTCCGAAGCCTCGTCTTCCACCTTTAGATCAGTCGGCATGTATCCTAACCCTCCTCTGCAACTTATCTCATTCGCTGGATTTTCGCGTGTACGAAGTCTCAACTCATGAGATATTCGCTAACACTCAGTTGCCTTTAAATCGGCATTTTCAGCAAAAAACAAGCAAACATGAATCCAACAAGCATACATTCATCCAATATAACATACGTACAACATGTATAATGCATCCATACCAACCAATGGAGAAATCGTATCAAAAATTGCCTAATCTAATAATTCCATAAAAATGGCATGTCGACGGAAAAATATGATATCCAATGTAAAACCATTTAAAATAATTTTATTTTCTTTTATAAAAATCTAGTAGGCATCTAAATATAGGGAAATCACATTTTAAAACCAAAAAATATTCGAGAACGTCGGTCTAATAATATACAAACAATTATAGTATGATGAGAGACAATATCACTCACCATTACAAAAGCTGATCAAACCACACCCAAAATGTAGATCTCTCCATCATGAGCGCAACGTAAGAAATCGCAATCAAAATAGACCATGTATGCAAACGATATGAACAATATAAGAAATGAGATTATTGATTAATTAACTAATTATAATTAAAACCTTAATTACCTTAATTATCTTTAATCCTTCTTCTTCCTCACTCTCCAATGCATGTATCAGTGTGCACACACACACCCATTCCTTCTTCTTTCTTTCTTCCATTTCTCAGCCAATACTCGACAAAATCGTGATCCGTCTTGGCCAACAAATCACACTACGCAAGATCTTCACCCTGGAACCAATAGAATCCCATACAATCGGGCCTAGAGGGGACCGACCTGACACCATGCTCTTGACCTAGAAATGAACACAAATTGCAAATGACGACTGGATCGGCCATGTTTTGGCGGAGAGATGCTATTCGCCAAGAGAAATCCAATGATGATCTCTATTTCACCTATCGTCACCTGTATTTCTAGTTGTATCAAACCCTAAGTCCGCTAAGAAGAGGTCTACGTCGCAAATCATAATGGATCCAAATTTCGCCATAGTCATCGCAAGCTCTCATCCATACGAGCTCGTCGGATTTGGTTTTGGCATTTTTATTGGAGCAGATCTCTCGATTTTAATTTTTTGAAGAAGATTGAAAGGAGCGGCCATTGTTTCCCGATGCAATAGTGATTAGGAAATGAAGTTAGAGAGGGAAAATGGGGGTTTAATTTATATTAAAATTTTGTTCTATCTATTTTTTTTAAGTAAATGGTCCTACGTTTCGAGTCTGTATGATCGCACGATGCATCTGATCACAACGAAACTCATCTGCGTAAATCACCTCATTTTTCTGAATCCAACGGTATAAGTCTCATTGTTGTTTGAGACTATGCCCTGGAATGCTAATTTTGCACATTTCGAGATCGTTTCGGCCATCGGATCGCCCGATCTTCAAATATAGCGATGCTTATATACATTTTATTTCGCAATTCAATACGAACTCAATGGAAGTGGCCTTGAGTTCTGATTCGACTATATGCGAAGAATCCTATTTTTGGACCTTCATTTAATTAAAGATTAAATATTTAAATCGGTTATTTAAATACTCCATCGCTAAAAATGCTGGTTGTTACATTCTCCCCTTGTTAAAGGATTTCGTCCTTAAAATCACAAATTAAGGAGAACATCTTCTCACCCATAAGCCTTCAAAGACCCTCAGATTTCGAATAAATTCGAAAGCTCCTCCTTTCCATGGCTAGTTCCAGGAAAAATCATAATACAACAAATACATACATACATACACACACATATACATATACACACACACGCACTCACTCTTCTCAGATCTGAGGATGACTAAGCATACATCAAGAAATCTACACTACGGATGTCACATACCTCTTATATAATATGTGCATATCAGTTATATGCAAATATTAGCGGATAAGCATCCAAATAGCCAAAACTTGCTTCCATGTACCTAACTATGTAATCAATCAAAGAGGATCAAACACAAGTATAACATCATCGTGTACTTAAATGTACTAGATCATATATAGCAATCATCTCAAATAAATATGCAATATCAAACCATAACTATCTCGTAAGCCTAACAATCATATAAGCATAAGCTATCATATCAAATGCTAATAATCAACATCTACCGCACATACATAAGATCAAACATCAAAAAGTAACATCCATGCCTATCCTAGCTTGCGGAATACTACACTATCTAGTATAAAACATCGATTATGATATCCAATATGAAAGCCGACAATAAATATGAAATCTCGCCTAGCAAAGAGCTCCGGACAATTGGTCCTCATGCTCCCATCATTCTCCCATAAACAGTCGCCTTCACTTTCACTCCACTAAATCTCTACTACTCCACTGCCCTCTTTCTAGCCTATTTTGTAACACATCTATCGGTATGAATAGGCCTGTGAGGTCTCAAAATCCTTGGTTCAGTCTCGATATCATCTACTTGATTTAGTGCTAAATTTTCAAATACTTATTCTAAGTTCTCCCAAAAGCCACTATTGAACAACGGGTTTCGACCACTTACAATGCTCTTGGTATATAATGAATCACACAATCCATCCCACATATAGCTCGACAAATACGAATGCCGTTCCACTGAACTTAAGGAATACATATCTAGCATTCATCGACCGTGACTCAAATGCTACCATACCATCTTCAATCCTTGGCAATTCATCGGAGAAGAGATACTTCAATGTTATGCAATCACTGAACAGCTTGAACTCCTTCCCTAATAGATAATGCCTCCAACTCTCCAAAGAGAACTCTATTGCCACCAACTCTGAATCAGAAGCCGTGGTTTCAGTTGTTGACTAACGTGCAATAACCTTAGTACCATAGGTATGTGTGTACTATCGACTTCTCATTCTCACCCAAAATGAGTAACATCGATGCACTCGTCAACCTCTTGAACAGATTCACTAACACATGTTCGCACCTCACATCTCATATAAAAGCCCGATCCTCTCTCATCAAATAAGTTAATGATGTTGTTACCTTGATCTATTAAAATTCTGGAATGCCATAACCATAGGATCTATAACAACATCCTACTCTGAAACAATGTGACCCAAGCATCTCACTTCCCTCCTCTAGAAGTGATACATCAAAAATTCCATCATCAACCGGTGTATTCTCAACACCTACGATACAATCATTAATCGTGTCTTATGCACTTCTTTCATCTATGAGTAGACGAAAGTATCATCCATGAGCACAAGCACAACTTACTCAAGTGACCCCTCAAAACGCGGTCCATGAGATCACAAGGTATGCCGACACCTTGGTTAACCCGAATGGCATAACCAACCAATCAAAAATTAAGGTAGCATACAAAATGTTATAATCGACACACAGGCTCTCTTTAAATACTCTAAGTTAGTGAAACTTCATCGCAAGCTCCAACTAGGAGAACATCCTCGCACTACAGAGCTGATCGAACAACCTATCAATAAATAGGAGTAGAAACTTGTTCGTCATCTCATTCTACTCATGACAACCAACAAAGAACCCTAAAGAGCCATCCGCCCTAATGATGAACACTATTGGTGCATCCTACCCAAACATGCTCCTATGAATGAACCATCATCTCAATAGGTCATCCGCTCGCACCTTTAACTTCCCCTACTCTTTAGGTATCATATGCCTTAAAGGCATAACTGAAAGGAATGCGGAATACGGATCTTAAGGCTAGGATTAACACTAGAGGGGGGGTGAATAGTGTTTATAAAGAATTACTAAATCTTTTTGAATTTATGTTGAATTGAACACGGATGTATGTAATATACAGACACAGATATGATCACAGAAACAAACGTAAATGCAGAAATAAAGTAAAAGCAATAAAGGAAAGAACACTACGGATTTTATACTAGTTCGGAGTTACCCTACTTCCAGTCCCGCAACAGAAGTACAGATTTCCTTTCAAAAGCAATTATACATTTACACCCTCCATTTCAAGGCTACGAGGTACACCCCCCAAAATCACAATCCTCTGGGTAGAGATACTTGATTTCCGGACCACAAGTTTACCCAATTGATTTACCAAGGCTACAATCACACCTTATCTCGCTTGATTGATTTTCAAGGCCACAATCACAACTTTTCTCACTTAATAGATTACAAAGAAGCCTATAACTCCGAATAGCACTGAGAATCTTGTCGAGATAGTGATAGAGAATCAAACTAGAAAAGATCGAGTTCGATTCAATGTTGATTTCGGCAGAGTAATGGTAAGAATATGTATTAAGAAATGTGGAAGAAGAAAAGAAGTGAAAAACTAGAAAATCTGATATAAAATTCGTTGAAACTAACCCCTATTTGTAGAACAACAACAGCCATGTCTATTCATGAAGAGTTATGGCGAATAGACACTTCTTTTGAAATTTAAATTTTGAACTCAACTGACACCATGTCGACATGGTCACCATAGGCATGTCGACATCCCAAAGCAATTTTTGATGATTTGATTTTCTTTGAAAATTATCTTACATTAAAACTATTTAAAACTTTATAAATATAGTTGACTATAGTTATAATTCATAAGTAAATATAGAGAATAATATATATAGAATTTAACTATAATTTATATTTAAATCTTAAGTATAAATGTTTAAAAGTTAAATATATTATATTAAAAGATAGTTTAAAATCAGGAGAAATTTGACTTTGAAATTAAAGATAATTTTGAGGCTAAAATTATTTAAAATCAGGATAGAGGTTTTTGATGCTTTTAAAAGGAAGGTTTTGAAAACATTTTGAGAACAGGATATAGTTTTGAAAACATTTTGAGAATAGGATATAATTTTGAAAAATCATTTTGAATAAAAAGTTAGCGGATACAAAACAATGTTCCACTAGATTTTTCGTAGGTTCCATCCTACTTAGGGTTCCATCCCTTTAACGGGCTCGAAGTGGATTCCATTCCACGAATAAATTGAATTTTAAGATTCCGGTGCTTTTCTAGGAGTTTTAACAAAATTCCTAATAAATAACTTATTCTTGAAATCTTGAACGCTTGATAATCTTGATACTCATCAGTCTTCAATCTTGATATCTTGAATCTCTATACTGTACAGTCTTCATTCTTGGTACCTGCATGGTTAAAACCTGCATATACATATATATCTAAACTTATAATGTTAGTATCTATATTTTATATTCTATTCTAAGGTTGTTGTCATTAAAACCATCATCTCACGGACTAACAATCTCCCCCTTTTTGATGATGACAACCTTTGTTTATAAAATATTACTTCTATCCTAATAACTTCCCCTTAATCTATAACTCCCCCTTAATTTTTGCCTAACTAACCTATTTTATATTTCTCCCCCTTTGTCATTAACGTAAACTAACTCTCCCTCATTCTTGGACTAGAGTACCTGCATTAATAAACTATACAATGAAATATATAATAGATAGATTAAGAAATAATTATCCTTATGAACATGATAATTATTCAAGGATTATATACATTTCAATGTATATATACATGTTTTATGTAGCAACCATCAAACCAATTTTAGGAATCAATCCACACCGAGTATCAATCCAAACCAAATCAAGTTAATTCAAACAAATAATTCAAACAAAGCAAACAAATAAAAATCAAACGTTACGTGGAACTTCCACCCATCCTTCTTCTCCAAAAATTGGATCTGCCTTAATAGCATCCCAATTATCATTGTCATTGGTGAGAGAGACTGGAGGATGTGCTTCATTATCATTCTTGTGTAGGGAGGAAATCATTCATCGTATTGCATCGAAATGCCTTTCTTGCTCCTTGATCATCTGCATTTGACTCAAATTCTAAGTGTCGCTAGTTACGAAGAATGAACGAGAGAATACTCTTGAACGAATTAAGAGTTTCTTCAAGATTTTTGGATAAATTATGAATTGGATTAGCCATAATTGAATTTGTGAAAGAAATGAAGAATTAGAAGATAGGAAATAATTTTCAGTGAAGAATTCTGGAAGAAATAGGTATATATAGGTGTAGAAATTCGTTTGAAATGAATAGACATATGGTTGTTATTCAAATTTCAAATTTAAAATGAATTGTCATTTCTGACCAGTACATGTCGACATGGTCATAGGAGGTATGTCGACATGGGTTAGTGAAAAAAATGACTATTTAAATTTTGTGAATAATTGTGTGTGTGTGTGTATGTGTGTGTATTTATATAATATACTAACATTTATTCCGAAGATAAGATAAGCTAGATAACAGAAAGAAAATATCATTTCATTGCATACTAAGATGATACAATGATTAAACATACGAAACTACATGAACTTTCGAATTAAAACAAGCTAAAACACATACAACAAGATACGAAAAGATAAAACTAGTTAGAGGATGATGATGATGAAGAAAGTCCAAGTTTCTTGCTGATTTTGAAAAAGAACTTGTTCATCTTGGATGAAATTTTATCCAACTTCTTACTAACAGATCGTTTAAGAATTCGTTGATTCTCAACAATCGTCTTTTGGTTTTTGAGAAGGGTTTTGGTGGATGGATTAGGAGGATAGTCAATGCTTTCCAAAGAGGTTTCACCTTATTCTTCTTCAATTTCCATTTCATCCCCTTCTTCTTCTTCTTCCTCTTCCTCTTCTTCCATTTCCTCATGAGCCAAACACTCTTCCTTTTCGGCAAGGGTCTCATAGGGTTGAAAAACAAATGGAATTTTCATAAGCGAAATGTTGGAATGATTGAAAACTTTTCTAGAAACAAATTCTTCGCCTTCGAAATCCACTCCAAAATAGTTAAAAATCCGAGTGAGATAAATTCCATGATATAAAGTATTCTCACCCATTTCAAGATTTTTAGGACGAAGTTCATCCAAAATAACTTGCGTCCAATTTATGTCATAATTTCAAAAATAGCAAAAAGAACTTTGCAAACTTTTGAAGTAGGATTGTTAAAATTCCCCGATCTTGAGGTCAAAGTATGTTGCAAAAGAAGATTGAAAATTCTTGCCTTTGGTCGAAAATTTCGATTTTTGAATTCAAAATTATCATTCCCTTCGAAAATATGATGAAATGTCTCACGATCATTTTCATCGATTTTAAAATTAGAAAGATCCATTCCCGTACGCTTGTAATTGAGAATGGTACCCAAAAGATCATAATTCAAAACAATTCTAGTGCCTCTGACACTACTCCAAATTTCATCCTCATTTCCATTATAAAATCCGCGGTTTAAATTAGCATAGAAAATTTTGACAAGATTTGGATAGCAAACAAAATCATTTTGAGAAAACATCAATAAGAGTAAGAACTTCATTGTTTGAAAAAGGTGAATCAAGTTCATAAGAAGAGAAATCTTGAAAAATAGCGAACTTTCCGAGATGGACTTTGGCATAATTAGCATAATTGATGTATGATTTTATTGCCTTCGGATCATTGAATAGATGCTCTTTTATTTTTCTGAAAATTCTCATGGTGGAGGTGTTGCTTGAAGAAGCCATTAAAGTAGAGAGTAGAGAGCTTAAAGTTTTGAAGAGAGAGTTTGAATTTGAAAATGAGAGTGAAAAGATATGATAAAAGATGGTGAATAAATAGATTCTCAAAGGACATATTCTCTGGTCAAAAGGTAACTTTTCATAGAATTGAATGAAGTGAAAAGGTGGAGGGAAATTCAAACATTTGAATTCGAATTTTGAAATTCAAATTCTAGTACCCATGTCGACATCATGGTAGGGACCATGTCGACGTGTGGCAGTGAATTTTGATAATTTATTTTTCCTAAGTTCTATAAAATATATATATATAAATATACTTATTATTTTTAATGTCTATATATATATATATATCTGAAATATTATTAGATTTATAGTATATTTCAGAAAATTATATTATTAAAAAATAATAAAAATAATAATAAAATAATAAGATAATAATAAAAAATAAAAATAAAAAATAAATTTTTAAATTCAAACAACACACCAATTCAAAATCAATCAATCAAGCAATCAAGCAACTAATTCTTAGCAAGTAATTTCAATCAATTGTATTCTAAACGTGTACCTTTTTCTGAGTCCCTTTTTTTGAATTCGTCGGAGTCATGAACAGCTGTGAAACACAAATTCGAATTATCCGTCTTCTGATCATTATCACTTGAGAACGAGTCTGAGTCATCTAGAGTAGCAGTAAATGTACGCTTCTGTTTCTTTGCTGGATCATTGTTCATACGAGGATTTTGCCTATCTAGATACGAGCAGCCTCTTTTGAAATGGCCTGGTTCATCCCAGTTATAACATTTGACATTATTTGGCACTACATTCTAATTTCCAGAGTTCTTATAGTTGTTTCTCTTGAGATTATTCATCTTTCTGGATTTCAGGAATTTCCTAAAATTTCTGGTCATAAAGGCTATCTCTTCATCATTATCGCTGTTTGAGTCTGATCCATCGGTCAATGCATTGAATGTCATTGATTTCTTTTCAGATGCTTTGTTTTCTCTTCTCCCGATCATTTGAACTTCATACGACATTAGATTTCCTATTAATTCTTCTATCTTTAAAGTACTGATGTCATTTGCCTCTTCGATAGCAAGTGTCTTTTGATCCCATTCTGGAGTAAGAGAATTTAAAATCTTTCTGACTTGATCTTCTTCAAAAAATTCATTTCCCAAAGATATTAGAGAATGCACAATATCCTAAATCTACTATACATATCTGAAATAGACTCATTAGGATTCATTTTAAATAATTGAAACTGATTAGTGAGCATGGAAATTTTGGTCTGTTTAACTTTGCTTATTCCTTCGTGAGTAACTTGCAAAGTTTTCCAGATTTCATATGCAAACTTACAAACTGATACTCTATTGAATTCATTTCTATCTAGTGAACAAAACAAAATATTCATTGCCTTAGAATTATTTTGTGCAACAGTCTTTTTCTCAGCAGTCCACTGTGCAAAATCAGTTGTGGGTTTAGAATATTCAGTTTGTGTAATATTCCAAGTGTCTAATCCTATATATTATAAGTATATTTTCATCCTACATGCCCAATATGCATAGTTACTATCATTAAAAAGTGGTGGTCTGACAGTAGACTGACCTTCTACAAATGAGCTAGTGACAGGAATACTAGTGTTAGTAACAGTACCAGTGTTGGTAGCCATTTTGAAAACTTTTCAAAAATCAGATTATGAAACTTTGAAAACCTTGCTCTGATACCAATTGAAAGAAATGCGGATTATGGATCTTAAGGCTAGGATTAACACTAGAGAGGGGTGAATAGTGTTTATACAGAATTACTAAATCTTTTTGTATTTATGTTGAATTGAACACGGATGTATGCAATACACAGACACAGATATGATCACAGAAACAAACACAAATGCAAAAATAAAGTAAAAGCAATAAAGGAAAGAACACACCGGATTTTATACTGATTCGAAGTTACCCTACATCCAGTCCTGCAACACAAGTACGAATTTACTTTCAAAAGCAATTGTACAATTACACCCTTGATTTCAAGGCTACGAGGTATACCCTCCAGAATCACAATCCTCTAGGTAGAGATACTTGATTTTCGGGCCACAATTTTACCCAATTGATTTACCAAGGCTATAATCACACCTTATCTCGCTTGGTTGATTTTCAAGGCCACAATCACACCTTTTCTCACTTAATAGATTACAAAAAGCCTATAACTCTGAACGGCATTAACAACCTTGTTGAGATAGTGATAGAGAATCAAACTAGAAAAGATCGAGTTCGATTCAATGTTAATTTCGGCAGAGTAATGGTAAGAATATGTATTAAGAAATGTGGAAGAAGAAGAAGAGGAGTGGAAAACCATAAAATATGATGTAAAATTCGTTGAAACTAACCCCTATTTATAGAAGAACAACAGCCATGTCTATTCGTGAAGAGTTATGGCGAATAGACACTTCTTTTGAAATTTAAATTTTGAACTCAACTGACACCATGTCGACATGGTCACCATAGGCATGTCGACATCCCAAAGCAATTTTTGATGATTTGATTTTCTTTGAAAATTATCTTATATTAAAACTATTTAAAACTTTATAAATATACTTGACTATAGTTATAATTCATAAGTAAATACAGAGAATAATATATATAGAATTTAACTATAATTTTATATTTAAATCTTAAGTATAAATGTTTAAAAGTTAAATATATTATATTAAAAGATAGTTTAAAATCAGAAGTAATTTGACTTTGAAATTAAAGATAATTTTGAGGCTAAAATTATTTAAAATCAGGATAGAGGTTTTTGATGCTTTTAAAAGGAAGGTTTTGAAAACATTTTGAAAACAGGATATAATTTTGAAAAATCATTTTGAATAAAAAGTTAGCGGATACAAAACAATGTTCCACTCGATTTTTCGTAGGTTTCATCCTACTTAGGGTTCCATCCCTTTAACGGGCTCGAAGTAGATTCCATTCGACGAATAAATTGGATTTTAAGATGCCAGTGCTTTTCTAGGAGTTTTAACAAAATTCCTAATAAAAATCTTATTCTTGAAATCTTGAAGCTTGATAATCTTGATACTCATGAGTCTTCAATCTTGATATCTTGAATCTCTGTAATGTACAGTCTTCATTCTTGGTACCTGCATGGTCAAAACCTGCATATACATATATATCTAAACTTATAATGTTAGTATTTATATTTTATAATCTATTCTAAGGTTGTTGTCATCAAAACCATCATCTCACAGACTAACAATAACTACTAGTCTAGTACCTCTAACTATATCGATACAGGACTCAATCCCTATATGGTGGTAATCCGATCACCTCATCGAGTCCGAACACTCTTTAGCTACAGGCATAGATGATAACTTGTTATGTGGAATATCGAGCGAATATATAAAGCTAACCAAAACTCCATCCTCTGTAGAAAGTCAATCACTACCATTCGCTCCTCCATCGTAATCGTCACCAATAGCCTCTCCCGATCGTCACCAATGACCTCTTCTAATCCACCACTATTCCATACCCCTTCAGCCAGTCCATTCCCTAACAATAATGCCAAATCCAATCAAACACCAAAATTGATCAATAACAAACAAATAAACATCCATGACTCATTAAGATAAGCTCTCAACAAACCATGTATAGGCTAGCTGAGCCCCTAACCAGGTCCATCAAAATTAAAGGTCGGCTAACCATCTCAAGTCTCAATCCCAATCTGTTTATCTATCAAAGCATAGATATGAAGGAATATGAAATCTTGACGTCAAATAAAACGCGTATGGAAACACCATAAGTGGATAGCATATCTCAAACAGTAATTCAGTATCCCTTCTCTTTCGCCGATGTAGCACTCGATAAAATCAGAATGAAAATCATGCATATGCTTCCATGGTTTATCCCTACTCGGCTGGTTAGAGACAAGCCCCCTACACTGGGTACAGGCTCTTTCATCATAAAGCCTTCTCGATCATTCTCTCGCAGCCCTCGTCAATATGACCAATCAATCGCTTCCCAAGGCGATCACTCAACCCAATGACAAATTCTTCATTCTTCGAAGCTAACAATGAACTAATCCCAAGTAAAGTGATCCTCATGAACCGAAGCTATAGAGGCACTCCACTAGTTCATTTTTCATTCCTAGAGTCATCTAGAGGTCAACTTCTATGTCATGGCATCATCTAACTCCAAGTCATTGAAGTTTCTTTTGCAAGTAACCATTCAATCTTGCCTTTCAATCACCGACTCCGTTTCAAGGAGTGGTCTGCCTCCTAGACTCCTATAATATTTATATAGCTCGGCAAAGTCAACTCTAACCATTTGCACTTGAGCATCATAATCATCCAAAACATATTGGGCATTCCAGAAAATGATTCGCACCATCTCTATGAACATATCCTATCGATCAGGATTAATAACCTCGAACCCGACCAATCTTCAACTCTGAAGATGGAATCAATAGTAGTACTTCTCATATGTTCGATCATTCCTACTTTATAATAAGGATGATCTATCTCTCATAAAGAAAACTGCATCAGTAGTGCTTGTGTGTGCAATAAAACTATATGCTATATATACTACTATATAGTTTTTAAAACTAAAATATATAGCAAATATGAACTCTCTCATACATATATACACTCTAGATCCAGTCCAAGATGATAATTCCTACCATATCTCTACTGGATCATAGTACTAACTCAGGTTAATCATTCAACCTAAGCTTTGATAACAAATATAATGATCGCCCTACATCTTGGATGTAGAATGGTTGTCAAAGGAAAGAAAAAGAAGTAGGGAAGAGAAATAAAAGAGAATAGAATGGAAAAGAAGAAAAAGGAAACTTCACGTAATCACAAAACCTATCATACATCTCACATCACAATAGAGTAAATATAATAGTGAACACGGATATAAAACAGTCAAGACAGTAATAACAATGTAAACTAAACATCAAGTATAAGATCCACAGAGTTATACAACATAGTAATAGAGTTTATACAACTGATACATAAACTCAACCGATAAACTGTATCTAATAATAGCAAGTCAAACACTATCAAGGCTCCATAGTGTCATACAACGAAATATACAATAATAACTCAAATATAAGTATGAGTAAACGTCACCTCCTGCTAGTCCATCTACAGGACTCCATATGCCATCCACACCTGCTCTCTAACCTACTCATTTAAGAGTACTAAAGATAATAAGAAGAAAAATATAAAACCTTGGGTCAGACAGCAGTCTGGTGTGAACGTTAAACAATCTTAAAATACTATAAAAGTCGAAATAGTATATGGAATAGTGGGTATACAAATCATACCTAACATGTCTCTGCAACCAAAGAGTCAGCACATAATAGGGATAATAGGCTACTCCACTACATCATAAAAGGGGCACTCCATACTCGGTAAACTATCGGGGTGTGTAGGTATCTACATCTATAATACATACTCCATACTAAGTAAATTGTCGGCGTGTCTAGGTATCCTTATGCACAATAACTACCTCACGTGACATCCCTAGGGTGATAGGTGGCTAGTGAAGCAACCATAATGAACATAGCATCTATCTAACAATACTAGCTATAACTTGGTGTGTTCTAGATATATGATAACTCGTATGGCCTCCATACTGCCAAGGGCTAGTGGAAATCCTGGTTCCTCGTCGCACTCTTAGATCGCTTAGCCTAAAGCTGGATAGGTGTCTCGTAGCCCAAAGCTGGACACTAGAACTAAAGCCATAGGTCCTTGGTATACAGATCCTGGCTACTAGTCCATGGTCGTCCCCACTATACAATACTCCTGATTACAGTACAATAGAAAACACTTCAAGTCATCAATGATCCCTTAGCACATGCATATCCATCCAAGCCCTACTAGCTCAATATAACTTCCACTATTTGGAACCTACCATGTTCATCCACTCCACGGCTCCCAACACGAGCCTCTTTGATACCAACTCCCTACTCGAGTCATAATTCGAAGATACGAAGTGTCTAATCTTCGGTTCCTACTCCCACAATGAGTCACAGATCGAAGAATAAGGATTTTATCATGCTGTTACATTGCCATCCACCTTCAGATTAGTACGCATGTATCCTAACCCTCCTCTACAACTTATTTCATTCCTTGGATCTACGCATGTATGAAATCCCAACTCACAAGGCATTCCCTAACACTCAATCACTGCTAAATTGGCGTTTTCAATCAAAAACAACCAAACAAGCAAGCATGCATCCAACAAGCATATATTCATCCAATATAGCATACATACAACATGTATAATGCATCCATATCAACCAATTGAGAAATCATGCCAATAATTCCTCAAATCTAATAATTCCCTAAAAATGGCACATCAATGGAAAATTATTATATCAAATATAAAACCAATTAAAATAATTTTATTCTCTTTTATAAAAATCTAGTATGTGTGTAAGTATAGGAAAATCGTATATCAAAACAAAAAAACCATTCCAAAATGTCGACCTAATACTGTGCAAACATTCATAGTATAGCGAGAGACGATATCACTGACCATAACAAAATTTATGACCGATATAAGAAAAGAGATTATCAATTAATTAACAAATTATAATTAAACCCTTAGTTAACTTAATTAGTTTTAATCCTTCTTCTTTCTCACTCACTCGTGCAAGTATTAGTGCGCGCACCCCATTCCTGCTTCCTTCTTTCTTCGATTTCTTAGACAATACTCGACGAAATCGTGATCCACCTTGGCTAATGAATCATACTATGCAAGAACCTCACCCTGGAATGAACATAATGCCAGTCGATAAGGCCCAGAGGAGACCGACCTGATGCCATGATCTTGACTTGGAAATAAATGCAAATTGAAAATGGCAATCGTATCTGATGAGTTTTGGCGAAGGGATGATATTCACCAAGAGAAATCCAACGGCAATCTTTGTTTCGCCAACCGTCCCTTGTAGTTCCAGCAATATCAAAGTCTTGATCCGCTAGGAAGAGGTCCATGTCGCATATCACAATCGATGCAAATTTCGCTACTGTCATCAGGAAGCACTCATCCATACGAGCTCATCGGACCTGGTTTTGCTATTTTCGATGGAATAGATCTCTTGATTTTATTTTTTGAAGAAGTTTAAAAAGAGCGGCCATTGTTTCCAATGTAGCAATGAGATAGGAAATGAAACTAGAGAGAGAAAGGGGTGGGTTTATTTTATATTAATACTTTATTCCATTTATTTATTTTTTCAAATAAATTGTCATTCATTTTGAGTCTGTACGATTGCAAGACACGTGCAACCACAACGAAATAAGTCTACGTACATCACCTCATTTTTACGGATCCAACGGTATAAATCTTATGACTATTTAAGAGTATGCCATGGGATGCTAATTTTACACATTTCAGGATCATTTCTACTATCGGATCGCCCGATCTCCAAATATAGCGATGATTATACTTATTTTAGTTCTCAACATCGATACGATCTCAATGGAAATGGTCTCGAGGCCTAATTCAATCGTATGCGAAAAGTCATATTTTTGGGCCTTTATTCATTAACGATTAAATATTTAAATTAATTAATTAAATATCTCATCGTTAAAAATACGGGTCATTACAAAATATATTCCAAAATTCTTTAAAATGAATTTTGATAATCAGAAATCACTTTTATAATTACCTTTAAATCCTTTTTCTTAAATATTCACTTTACAAAGGAATTCTTTCTTGAAATATTACTAAAATCCTTCATTATACTAGTAAACATTCCATATATTCAAATGCTATTGAAATTCTCTGATTTCATTTTTAGAAACAACTTTTATATCTAAAACAATTTTTGATCAATCATTTTATTTTCTAGCCATTTTTATTTATTTAAAAATATACTTCAATCCAATTTTAAAATCCTATAAATAATTTTTCCAAAGCTATTCAAATTCTTTTGAAATGAGAAAATAAATTAATTCAGAAATATAAACTATGGAGCAAAAATTCTCTATATATCAACCAATCATCAATATAAGTTTTCCCATGTGGCCATAGTCGAATTACATCAAATTTCGACCATTCATAAAATGCACACATATAAATAAACTACACAAATAAAAATGCAATTGGACAGAGTCTACTTTTCATTTTAACAATCCAACAAACAAAAAATCTCAAAACCAAATCCAAATTCATACAATATCGCACAACCAATCACTTTTCTCAAACAACTATTTCAACCAAATAATTCCATAAATAGTCAAGATAGTCTATATATAAGATGCAAGAGATAACAAATATAGCCGTGAGTATAAGAATCACCGAATTGCCAAACGAAGACTTTACTACCATTAATGTCAATGCTTCCACCTTCAGCCACTCTTTGCAATGCCATAATCATCGCTAGCATACACACCTCGAAGCTCACACATAGCCCCAAATTGATGCCTTCAGCCCATAAGTCGTCAAGCCCGAGTTAGTTTCACCAGTACTAGCACTATTTCACTGCACCCCATCGCCAGAATCCCACTTTACCCGAGTGCAAGCAACCGTGTCAGTTACGCACGCACGAATCCCTACTTGGTCGCGGCTCCAACTCCTATCTCAATGATGTGCATGTAAAAGTGTATATTTTTACTTCCATATTTAATCTGCTTTTATTTAAATAAATAAGTATATTAGGGTATTTTACATGTTTAAACCAAAATTTAAATGGTTTTCAAATCATCATTTATTCATCTTCATTTGGGGGTAAAATGGTAATTTGTGTATGATTTAATTCGAGAAAATTTATTTGCACATTTTGATTTGTATTTGTAGGAAATGGAGTGCAAATATGAAGAGGTTTCATGGATGGATGCATGCACATATGTTGAAAGCAAATGAAGAATGGAAATAAAAGAATTCATGCAACACGAAGGAGCCTACATACCCACTAACATATGACCCATAATTAAAAGCACATGCAACATGTTAATGGAGGCTTAAAGGCATCTTGTGGGGATTAATTATTTCCCTAATGATTACCTGGAGGTTACACTTTCTCAAGGGCATTTTAGGTAATCTATTGAAAATGGATTATGGTTTTAAGCATGTACAAATACCCCTTATGTTTCATGCAATCATCTTCTTTTTTTTAGGTAATATTGTAGCCACAAATCAAAGTTTAATAAAATTTCTTTAATGGCTTCTTAGCCTTGTTTTTACTTTTATGCAATTTCTATTTTATGCTTTATTTTCATGCTATTTTTATTTCATGCTCTCCTACTTAGTTTATGCTTGTCTTGTTTAATGTTAGTAGCATAGATTAAATTCTTGTAATTAGTTTAGTTTTATTCCATGCAAGGAGTTAGCTCTCTTTTCTTTCAATCAGCACTCGTTTTTTTGTGTTGAAATCATTTTAAGTTAACATGTTTTCAAATATGAGTAGCAAAACCCCTTCAATTTAGAGGTAATGAAGTTCTCATGAAACATATTAAATTAACATAACAATTTCATTTGTAATCTCTCTTTTGTGCTAAATGGAAATTTTCAATGATGGTGGTTTATGTCTCCTTTTAGTGAATTTGATAGTCTATGTTGACATCTCAAATAGGCTATGCTTATTCCATTGTAAACATAAACTATTTGATCATTTGTCTAAATGATATTTATTATGAAAGTTAAGCTCGAATCAAAATTTGATGGTCTATATTACTAATTCATAGTAAATAGATCATACTTATAATAGATTTTATTTTTAATTTCATGTCATTTTCATGAATGTTGATAAGCGGGTTTGAATGGTGTACTAGAGTTTGATGATTTAAGTTGTCCTAATTAATAACACAAATAAATCAAACTTATAATAAGAACATCTATCATTTCTACTTAATATTTTAATGAGATATTATAAATGAATTTTGTTTTGATTTATATGAATGATTAGAAGTTGATTTGCCTCTAAATTGTTCCTTAATTACATGGTTTTATTCACCTTTGCTCTACTTTATTTTCTATAATTTTTCTTAGTTTAAAAACACTTCGAAACTTTGGGCTAATTTGATTGAGTAATATTAAAATTTAATTCTTTCCCTGTGTCGCATACGTACTATGATTCTATACCGTGCGCTTGTGATTTTTATAACGATTATATTTTCGACGGTTCTCTAATCGATAGAAAATCCATTGGATTAACAATTTTTTGGCGCCGTTACCGGGGATTGATTTTAATTTTAATTTTACTCTTAGAATTAAAAAAAATTCACATCAATATTTCACTTGTAGCTTGCATTTGTTACTGTTCATCCCTATGCATTTTGATCATTTGTTACATTTCATTTTTTTGTTCACTGTGCATTTTTTGTGCATTCAAATTTGCAATTTCAGTGTTACCCTTATAGCTGCATGCCATTTAAATTTGCGTTTCAATTTCGTTTCAAGTAAAAAAAAACTATTGTTTGCATTTGTACAAACTCTTCTCTGTTTTCATACATTTCAATTCTGCTCTCATTTAAATATTACACTGGATTATCATTACATTCTATGTTTACCAAATCTCACCATCTCCTATTTACATTCCTGAACAAACAAACCCAACATCAACCTCTAAACTGCCATTGCCTATGACCAAGCACCATCTTCCTTCCATAAACACACATGCTTCATCCACTGCATAACTACAACCCAATACTTCACACCACTGCCCAAGCACTTCAATACATTCACAAATCCCTACTTCATAACCCTCACTGCTCCTCCTTATATCAACCTTGTTAGTCCTTGAGATGATGGTTTTAATGATAACAACCTTAGGACTTGTTATAAAATAAAAATACTAGTATTATAGTTTAGATATATATGTATATGCAGGATATAAACATGCAGGTACCAAGAATGAAGACCGTACAGTATAGAGATTCAAGACTGAAGATATCAAGAATGAAGACTCATGAGTATCAAGATATCAAGAGTTCATTATGTCAAACAGTACAAGATAATGTAGTTAGTCTAGAATTATGTTAAAACTTCTTGAAAGCACTTACATCTTTATTCGAAATTTATTCGTGGAATGGAATCCACTTCGAGCCTGTTAAAGGGATGAAACCCTAGTGGGATGAAACCCACGAAAATATCTAGTGGAACATATAGTGGTCCTATTTTGATATCCACTAATTTTATAAAAATATTTTTCAAAAATATATCTCTTATTTTTTAAAAATGTTTTCAAAATTTTCTTTACAAAAATACATCTCTCTTGGTTTTAAATATTTTAGCCTCAAAACTATTTTTATCACTGTTAATATTTTGATTTCAATATTGTCCTTGTTTTTAAACCATCTCTTGTTTTAAATATTTAGATTTAAAATATTTATATACTCAGATTTTAAATCACTTTATAGATTAAGATTATATATATTAAAAGTTACTTTCTAAACTCGTTTATATGTTTAAACTATATTCAAATATATTTACAAAGTTTAGAAATTGTTTTAACAAATTATAGAAACCAATTTTAATAAGAAAATCAAAACATCAATTTTTCCTTGAGTGTGTCGACATACCTCAACCCCCTGTCGACATGGTGTTCGTTATTTTCAAATTTTAATTTTCAAAAGAAGTGTCTATACGTCGCATCCTTTCACGAATAGATATGGCTGTTGATCTGCTATAAATACCAGTAGTTCTAAACGAATTTTTTACCAGATTTTATTTATTTTCTCTAATATTCATCTTCCACATTTATTCTAAAGAATCCTAAACTATACTCTACCGAAATACCAAGTGAATCAAACTTGATTATCTCTTGTTTGATTCTCTGCCACTCTCTCCATAAGATCTCGATGCTATTCAGAGTTATAGAATCTTTTGTAAATCAAACTATTGAGTAAAAAGTGCGGTTGAGCCTTGAAATCAATTGGGTGTGACTGTTGCCTCGAAAATCAATTAGGTGATCTCGTAGCCTGGTTAAATCAAGAGAGTTTGCCCTGGACTCGAATACAGGAGGGTGTACCTCATAGCCTTGAAATCGAGGGTGTAATATGGGAGATTATTTTGATAAGAAATCTATACGATTATACGAGACTGGATGTAGGGTAACTCCAAACCAGTATAAAATCCTGGTGTGTTTTTCCTTTATTGTTTTTATTCAGTATATGCATCTGTGTCTGATTCTGTGATTAAATCTGTGTTTGTGAATTGCATTTGTTGGTGATTAAATTACATAAGTTTCAAAAAGATTTAGAAAATCCATAAAACACTATTCACCCTCCCTCTAGTGTTATTCCAACCTTAAGATCCGTAATCCGCATTTCTCACATTTGATATCAGAGCATTGGTTTTCAAAATTTTCACAATCTGATTTTTGAATTTTTTTAAAAATGGCAATTTTTTTGATAAAATTATTAACACTGTTTTCATATGAATATGTCACAGAATCGTCATGATATTGTTGTCTAAAACTACATTTAGTTATTTTGAAAAGTCACTTGATTCTTTAAAAAGTTATGTTATTTTATAGAAGGAGAGTTATGTCTAATGATGTTGGTTAAAAGATACAAGATAATCATTCATCGATCAAGAAGAACAAATTGATATATAATGACAATCGACAATGAAATGGGTAGCAGATCAATAAAAAACTTTTGATTCTCACCTGCAACTTGATTTTATACTGTACTTCTCTCCATTTTTTTCGCATTGCCACTGGTTTCGTGCGAATCCGTCAAGAAATGACCAAGTTATGGTCAAATAAAGTTTTGGTAAATAAAGAGAAAAAGAAAGAAAAGCTATCAATAGTATTCTTCAAATTACATCCAGATATTTGAGTATTTTGTCCCAAATCCATTTCCAGATTGTATTCTTGTTCCCATGGTCGTTTTGATGGGTGGATCATCAAATTCTGATCAAAATTGAGTGAGATATGACAGTTTAAAGTTGGCTATTCAAAACTGAAAACTATGTACGAGATTTCCTATATTTCTCTTACTGTTCGGCCAGTTGTACCACAATACCGTCCAAATTCATCACCAAACTATTACTAGATTGTAGCCCTTTCCTTACTTCGATTTGCCACTGGTTTCATCCTATTCCATTAAGAAACGAAGGAGATATGCCTTCTAGAAGTTTGATAGTAAATACAAAAACGGGAAAAGAAGAAAAGAGACTTTTATGAAAAGTGGTGACTGTTGGGACTATTTATAGTGGTTGAAGTGTCCATTCGTTCAAAATTCAAATTCAAATTCTTGGTGCCAAGTTGGTCAATCTACTAAATGATCTGTATCTTTCTCATACGGTCTTCAAATTCAGTTAATGAATATACTACGCTGATCAGAAAAACGAGCCCGTCGCAAAAGAACAGATCTTGTCGTCAAATTATGAAAGATATAAGTGTGTGGTTCACGACAATGAAAGAATAAAAAAATTAGAAAAATGGAGAAGTGCAAAAAGTGGTACGTTTTACTATTATTTCATCTTTATTGTTGCATTTAGGAATACACACACACACACACACACACACATTTAGTTAGGTATAGAAATTTATCTCTTTTATAAGTTTTGATATTTTGATCCACATATCGACACACCACAATATACATATTGATATATCAGTCCAAATTTTTTAAGTCTTTTAAAATGTATTCCTTTCAAATAAAATTTTACTACTAATTTATTACAATTGTACTAAGTAGAAAAGCATATCTTCATTCATGATTTCAACTTTTCTAATGTTATTTTTACTTATCGTACTCTATTTCTTTTAAGATACTAATTTTATGTCTTTAAGAAATTAATAGAATGAGTTTAGAATGTTAGAATAAGGCTCTATTTATAGATTTCTTCAATCGATAAGATTGTGCCGCATCACATGACACTTGTCATATAAATAGATAGTGACATACATGCAAAATGACATGTGTCATTACACTTGTTCTTTAATAAAAGCATTTTTACATGCATAATGCCAAGTATCTTTACATATGTTTTTTCATTATTATTTTTATGTTTTTTAAGTAATTTAGTTATATTAACTACTTTAAAAAATTGGGTCAAAAATCAATTATTTACATGTCAAAATCTAGTCGTAAAATTAGTGCAAAATCATGTTAAAAATAGGCCCAAAACTTTAGAGCATTTTCAAAATGCTGTCTTTTCTTCTGCGACCTTTTTTAAGTGCTACAAATTCATTTTTCTAGCATTTCTGTGTTGCAGAAACTTTTCACAGCATTTTGTAGATGTTGCACATTCTGTTTTATAATGTTTTGAATATATTTTATTGCAAAAACTTTTTATAGCATTCTGTAAATGTCGTCTTTTCTGTTTGAAACTTTAAATTATAAAAAACGATATTTAAACTTATATTAGAATATTTTAAAATTAATTTCATGTTTAAATATTTTTTAATAATTAATTAAATTTTAATGTAAGAGGCCTTAATATAACACATGTTTATTTTAGTTTTTCAATCTTTGTTATATCATATTTCATTATGATATATTTTTTAAAACTAAAAGGTGTTTAAACATGTTTCTAAATATTTTAATCAATAATAATTTAAAATATAGGTTTTAATTAGTAAGTTAAGTATTTTATAAACATGGAAGTTTGGATTCTTAAAAAACAATTAATTTAAATAAAAAGTATTTTAAAAGAATTAAATAAGGAGGGTATTAATTTTTATAAAAATCATATTTGATCATTTATAGTTTAAGTCCATATTTCTTAGCATTTGATTTTGATATTAAGTTTGATTACTACCATTCATGATTATGTTATATTTTTAATACCATTTATTACCTTTAAACTCTTGTCTTTACTACTCTTTTAGTCTCATTCATTAGTTTCATTAACCTAAGTCTAGTAATTGGTGTGTATTACCTTTGTTTGGTTGAAGAGATTTATAATAAATAGTTTGACATATGTATACATACATACACACACACACATACATACATACATACATACATACATACATACATACATATACATATACATATACATACATACATACATACATACATAGATATATATATATATATATGCCAGTCAATTAGATATTACTTACCACTCATGTATATCTTATAATCTGAATATCTCTTACCGTAGTCTATATATCATCATATCATTCTGCATATTTTTCTTCGTCTTACTTCATTATCATTTTATTTCATATTAAATATCATTGTGCATCCTATTTCATATCACATTTCATTGCATATTGCATCACAAAATACAATGCATGAAATATCATAATAATTTGCATCACAAGTTGCATTTCATTCTGCATATCATCTCATGCTACATTGCATATGTCATACATTTCATACCACATTACAAAATACATATTGCATACATGTACACATAACAAGTGCATCTTATTTAGGAGGAGTTTGTATTATTGTCTTATAATATAGGATTATTAGTTTTTGATTTGTTTGGTATGTTTTGATTGACTTGTTTGATTGGATTGACTTGTTTTACTTGATTGACTTGATTAACTTGTTTGACTTGATTGATTTGTTTGACTTGTCTGACATGATTGGATTTGATGTGTGTGTTTATTGGATTGTCTGAAATATACTTACAAATATTTATGTACCTGAATATATTTGTGTGTTTATGTTCCATGTATATATGTAAATATAACATCGTATATAATAAAATTTCTGTTTCGCTTATTATACTTCCTTATTAGTATTTAGTTTGGATAGTATTAGATTAAGGGGAAGCTATATATAAGTTTAGAATTAGTTTTTGTTGATGAATAAGGGGGAGAAGTATAAAATATAGTAGTTAGAGTAATTAGGCTTAGATTAAGGGAGAGTTATTAGTTTTAGGGGGAGTTATTAGTTTTAAGTGGAGTTATAGTGAAGGTGAAGGATATTTTATAAACATAGGTTGTCATCATCAAAAAGGGAGAGATTGTTAGTCCTTGAGATGATGGTTTTGATGACAACAACCTTAGGACTTGTTATAAAATATAAATACTAACATTATAGTTTAGATATATATGTAAATGCAGGATATAAACATGCAGGTACCAACAATGAAGACTGTAAGTATTTAGGTTCAAGACTGAAGATATCAAGATATCAAGAGTTCAAGATTTCAAACAGTACAAGGTAATGTAGTTAGCCTAGAATTATGTTAAAACTTCTTAAAATCACTTACAACTTTATTCGAAATTTATTGGTGGAATGGAATCCACTTCAAGCCTGTTAAAGGGATGGAATCCTAGTGGGATCGAACCCACGACAATATCTAGTGGAACATATAGTGATCCTATTTTGATATCCACTAATTTTTAAAAAAACGTTTTTCAAAAATATATCGCTTGTTTTTAAAAAATATTTTCAAAACTTTCTTTTCAAAAAGACATCTCCCTTGGTTTTAAATATTTTAGCCTCAGAACTATTTTTATTAGTGTTAATTTTTTGATTTCAAAATTGTCCTTGTTTTTAAACCATCTCTTATTTTAAATATTTAGCTTTAAAATATTTATATACTCAGATTTTAAATCACTTTATAGATTAAGATTATATACATTAAAAGTTACTTTCTAAACTCTTTTATATGTTTAAACTATATTCAAATATATTTACAAAGTTTAAAAATTGTTTTAACAAATTATAGAAACTAATTTTAATAAGAAAATTAAAACATCAATTTTGCCTTGAGCATGTCGACATACCACAACCCCACATGTCGACATAGTGTCCGTTATTTTCAAATTTCAAATTTCAAATTTCAAAAAAAGTTTCTATTCGTCATATCCTTTCATGAATAGATATGGCTGTTGATTTACTATAAATACCAGTAGTTCTAAACGAATTTTTTTACCAGATTTCATTTATTTTCTCTCCACTTCATCTTCCACATTTATTCTAAAGAATCATAAACTATACCCTACCGAAATACCAAGTGAATCAAACTTGATTATCTCTTGTTTGATTCTCTGCCACTCTCTCCATAAGATCTTAGTTTTATTCAGAGTTATAGAATCTTTTGCAAATCAAACTGTTAAGTAAAAAGTGCGGTTGAGCTTTGAAATCAATTGGGTGTGATTGTAGCCCCAGAAATTAATTAGGTGATCTTGTAGCCTGGTTAAATCAAGATAGTTTGCCCTGGACTCGAATACATGAGGGTGTACTTCGTAGCCTTGAAACCGAGGGTGTAATCTGGGAGATTATTTTGATAAGAAATCCATACGATTGTATGGGAATGGATATAGGGTAACTCCGAACCAGTATAAAATCCTGGTATGTTCTTTCCTTTACTGCTTTTATTTAGCATTTGCATCTGTGTCTGATTCTGTGATTATATCTGTGTTTGTGAATTGCATTTGTTAGTGATTAAATTACATAAGTTTCAAAAAGATTTAGGAAATCCATAAAACACTATTCACCCCCCTCTAGTGTTATTCTAGCCTTAAGATCCGTAATTCGCATTTCTCACAAAGCTGTCCTGCCACTGCCTGAAACTACTCAAAACAAAGTCATCAATCTCCGGCTCCACCACCTTACAAGCATCGACAACCATTTCTTCCCCTCCTCTCATCACCACTTGACTGCCATCTACCTGGCTAACTCACAACTAACAAGCACTTCTCCTGTTCCTCCAAACAAACAACCTCTCAGCTTACTGCTTCTTTAATTCCAAAATCCCTTGCATTCAACCATCGTCATCAACTTCCCTACTTTAACACCTCTGCTGCCGCTATCTCCCTCCACTACAAACAACCCGAACTTCTCACCACAAAAAAGCAGCAAATCCTACTCCTAATTGCCACTACAACTCGCATTATCCACCAAGAAAACTGAAAACATCACTCTATCACAATACTCCACCTACCATAAACTTCCCTCATATCACCACAAAAGACAGAACCATCGACGATCAAATAACCCAAAATCATCCTTCTTTCCACTCCCACAATCCCACTGCACATAACCGCAAACATCACTTCCACGACCACCCACCACCAAGCAACCGTCCACCAGCCACCATCCAATACCCAATACCTCAAACTCCACCCCGTCACTGTAGTACATCTAATCCACTTATCAAAAAATTCCACACAGTTCCACTGTTCCACAACCTTACCGCAACAAATCGTGACCTCAATCACCAACTTAAACCATCACTGATTCACAACCCACACTGATTCTTACAATCACGAACTCCACGAACCACTTCCTCCTCTACAATGCACTATCCAAATTCCAACCACTTCCCCCTATAACTCCTCTCTTAATCACAATACACACTTCACCCAAACCTAAAAAACTATCAAAACCCATTGCCTATAGACAAATCGCGACCTCGTCTATTCTCTACTTTCAATTCCTACTCGCTCCACCATCCTACATAGACCCAAAACCAAACATCTACCCTCACCACTACAACCGCACCTAACATGACCTCAACCGAACCACATTCAAATTTATTGCCGTTTCTTTTTAATTTTATTTTGAATTTTGATGTGGGATTTTTTTAATTGAGAAACTGACTTGCTTTATTTTGAATTTGCGAAATATAGTGTACTGGTTATTGGGCTTGGGGTATTTTTTTTTGTACTGGGGTTGGGGTATTTGGGCTGTTTTTAATAGTTTTGTTCTTTCTTCTTGATTTTTACTTTAAAAAAAAGAAAAAAAGAAGACATTAGTTTTGTTTTTAGAAAATTTTGTTTGGCCTTGGGGTAATTTGATTTGTAGTAGGCAGTTATTAAGTTATTATTTAATTAATTTGTGTTGTGTGAATTGTTTTGTTCTCTTCTTTATAAAAAGAGGAAAAAAATTCACTTTTGTTTTCATTCTTTTTTTATAAAAAAAAATTTCAATACTTTTTCAGGTTGCAAAAGCGGAAAAAGAGAAGAACTGCTTGCTAAATAACTGCTCTGGTTGCTTGCTTATAAAAACATCGCTGCTTTAAAATAAAATTGCTAATAATTCTGCATGCTCTGGTATCATCTCTTGTCACTTATTTTTATTTTCATTGCATTGTTGGTTGCTTGCATTTTTTTTTAAAATTTCAAAAACAAAATCAAATTTCTTTCGTAGTTGCATTTTAATACACATTTAATGTATGTTTCACATTCATTTTGTTTTTCTTTTCTAAGGAAAACACCCAAATCCACATAAGCTGGGGGATTTCATTACCCTTTCCTTGGCTCACAAGTTGCATTTCATCGTAGAATTTGACTAATAATAACGGTTAGACTTGGAAATTAAAGGTGTCGCAAGCTCACCTAGGGCTTAATTGTATCTTAACAAGTTGTCTTCTTTTGAAAATCTAACTTCTTGGTGTCTAGGCTACGGCAGAGCTATAATCAGTTACAAATATTACGGTGATTCATAAATACTATAGCGATTGTTTCGTTGAAGGTACTTAAAGCTTCGGCTGCACTGCGATAGTAATTCGTGGTGCACCGATAACTTCTGTTCGTTACCTGACCAAGAGCTATTTTGTTGGATTAATTCAATGTGTGATTATACAATTTTTTGTTAAAGGGACACTAAGGATAGAAAATTTGTAATTAAGTCCTTGCATTCATTTAGTTGCAATAGTTCATGCATATGTAAAAAAACAGGAAAAAAACACAAAATCCAAAAATATTTTTTTTTACATTTTATTTAACTTAGTTCTTTTTTAAAAAAAACAAAAAAATATTTTCAAATCATTTCTTTGAAAAAAAATCAAACAAAATCAAAAATCCAAAAACAAGCATTTTACTTTAGTGAGTTTTTTCAGAAAAACAAAATTTCAGATAATAATAATAATCTTGTCAAAAACAAAAACATACAAAAACCTTTAAAATCTAAAAAAACAAAAATCAAATCTCCCTTTTGAAAAATCAAATCACATTGTCACGCTTGCAAAATTTGTCAATATTGAACAATATGACCCATGCATCTTCTTAACAGAATTCGAACAAGTATGTGCAACCATTAAACTCAAACAATTATGCGATGATGGAATCAAACTTTGGTTAATTCCATTCGCCCTTACCAATTACGCTGAAAAATGGCTGTACAGCATACCGTCGAAATCAATCAAAACTAAGGAATAATTTGTTAAAGTTTTCTTAAAAAAATTCTACTCCTTGGAAAAAATAAAAAAATTTCAAAATTAAATTGTCAATTTTCATCAATTCAGGGGTGAGCTTTTCGAAAAACATTTTGAAAGATTTAAAGAGATTTTGATAAAATATCCACACCATAATTTCGAAAAATGGACTCTTTGCCAAATCTTATACGATGAATTTTAAAATAGTTCACAAACCATGCTTGAATCGATGTGCCGAGGCAATTTTCTCGTCCAACATCACGACGATGCTTGACAATTCCTTGAGAACTTGGCTAAAAAGTCATCCCAATGGAAACGTTCTAACGAAAATTAATTTATTCACGATCGAGCGCACACTTAATAGGATCATGTTGGCCTTGGAAGCTAAAATCGATGTAAGGATCAATAAATTCAACAACGTTTTCTCATCCAACCAAATGAACCAAGCTTCCCAACCAATGTGTTATAATGCAATGGTCCGAACTACATAGTCGATCAGTGTCCTAATTCGATAGAACAACTCAACGCTCTTAACAAGGTTAAGAATGACCCGTTTTCTCCAACGTACAATCCTGGTTGGAGAAATCATCCTAATTTTGCATGGAACCAAAATAATTCCAACACGAATTTGGTTCGTCCCAATTTTCAAGCATTTCCAAACAATGTTTTGAATCCTCCCTTTCAGCCCAACCATTTTCAGCAAAATTTTATGGGTCCATCTCATAATCAACCACAACAATCTTTTGCTCCCCAAGACGATAAACGATTGACATCACTTGAAAAAAACTATGAAACTTTGGCTAAAGCAACCACTCAAAACCTCCAATCAAACAGCAATTTGCAAAATTTGTTAACCTTGTACATGCAGAATACGAGTCAATCGATTGCAACTTGAAATGCAAATGAGTCAATTAGCCACTTCTGTGAGTTAATGTGAACGAGGCATATTCCTAAGTCAGCCAGTTTCGAATCCAATAATTCAAAACACGAATTCGAATCAAGCCCATGTTGTGCAGGATAGCAATGTGAACCAAATGAATGCTATCACGACTTTGCATTCTGGTAAATAAACTGATAACCAAGTTGATAATCTAAATGATTTACCAGAAGATCCTCTTGACACTTCGAAAACTACAAGTGATTCTGAACAAAACATTGTGCCAAATATCGAATCAAATCCTAATCCAAATTCTTCTTCTACTCAAGTAAACCGACCTACTGAGTATCGAATTCCATTCCCATATCACCTTTGACCCAAGAAACTTTCTGGTCAAATGGAAAAGATGTTGGAAATTTTTAAACAAATCAAAGTTAACATCCCTCTCCTTGATATCAGTCAACAAGTCCCGTCTTACGCTAAGTTTATAAAGGACTTGTGTACTCAAAAACGACACACTCATGTACCCAAGAAAGATTTTTAGCTGCCGGTCTTAGCGATGTTTTGTCTCAATCAATCATCGTTAAATAAAAATATCTAGGATGTCCAATGATCTCGTGCATGATAGGAGACAAAACGATTAATAAGTGCATACTAGATTTGGGTGCGAGTGTCAATTTGATTCCTTATTCAGTATACCAGCAACTTGGCTTGGGCGAACTAAAACCGACGAAAGTAACTTTATAATTTGTCGACCGTTCCATAAAGAATCCTATGGGAGAAATTGAGGAAATACTCATCAAAATTGGTCAATTTACATTCCCTGTCGATTTCACCGTTTTAGAGACACATCCCGTGAACAATCCGAAAAGTCAATTTCCATTAATTTTAGGCCGACCTTCCTTGGCTACTTCAAATGCACTAATCAATTGTCGAAATGGACCGATTTTCTTTTAGAAACATGACTTTGGATCTTAACATCTTCAATCTTCAAAATCAATCGGACGAACCATTGGACCAAACATTGGAATTTAGCTCCATTCTACAAAATTTTGACAATGAAACAGTGGACCTTAACAACGAACGCTAGACTGAATATGAACAACTCTTTCAAGACGAGCCTAACGAAGTTGAAAATGTGCTTCCATTTGAACCCCTTACTGTTGAGTCAGAACGTCAACCAAATTCTTTGATTGAGCAACCCCCAAGGTTGGAACTCAAACCCCTTTCTAATCACCATAAGTATGCATACTTAGGTGACAATGAAATGTTTCCTATCATAATCTCTTCAACTCTTTCCCTTGATCAATAAGCTTCCCTTCTTTCAATTCTATCGAAAAACAAAGAGGCAATTGGATGGTCAATTACTGATAAAGGGAATTAGTCCCGCTCTTGTTCAACATCACACACTTAGTTGACGAAGCCAAACCTGCTCATAATGCGTAACGAAGGCTTAACCTAAAAATGAAGGATGCGGTTCGAGATGAAATTCTTAAACTCCTCGATAATGGAATCATATACCCCATTTCTGATAGTTCGTGGGTTAGCTAAATCCATGTCGTGCCTAAAAGGTATGGACTTTCTGTTATCAAGAACGACTCTAACAAACTCATTCCAACTCAGACATAAACAGGTTGACATGTTTGCATTGATTATCGAAAATTAAATGCTGCAACATGTAAGGATCAATTTCCTCTTCCTTTAATTGACCAAATGCTTGAACGATTAGTCGGCCATGAATTCTATTGCTTTCTTGATGGCCATTCCAGTTATAATCAAATTCCAATCGCTCTCGAAGATCAAGAGAAAACAACTTTAATGTGTCTCTTTGGCACCTTTGCGTATTGACGTATGTCATTTGGCCTTTGCATTGCTCTTACTACTTCCCAAAGATGCATGATCAGCATCTTTTCCAATATGATCGAACGCCTTTTGGAAGTGTTTATGAATGATTTCTCCAACTTTAGAAACTCTTTTTTCGAGTGCTTACACCATCTCGAGTTGGTTCTGAATCGACACAAGTACAAACACTTAACTTTAAATTGGGAAAAAATATCATTTTATGGTCAAACATTGCATTGCCCTTGGGAATGTCATTTCAAACAAAGGCATTGAGGTAGATAAAGCTGGAGACGACGTAATTGCGAAACTGTCCATTCCCAAATCTGTCAAGGACATTCGTTCATTTCTTGGGCACGTTGATTTTTATCGATGCTTTGTGGAAAACTTTTGCAAAATTGCTCGACGTCTGACGACTCTTCTTGGGATAGACGTTTCATTTGAATTTAATTCTGACAGTGTTTCTTCTTTCGAACATCTCAAAAATGGTCTCATTTCCGCTCCCATCTTTTTTCACCCAATTGGGATCTTACTTTCGAAATAATGTGTGCTACCTCTTACTTTACAATTGATGTTGTCTTAAGATAGCGCATCAATAAAATTCTCCACGTCATCTACTATGCTAGTATGACTTTAAATGATGCTCAAATTAATTACATAACTACCGAAGAAGGCTTTTAGCGGTAGTTTTTCCACTTGAAAAGTTCCGATCTTAATTGATCGGCTCACACATTATAGTTTACACTGACCACTCCGCTCTTAGATACCTTTTCACTAAAAAGGATGCTAAGTCTCATTTGATCTGATGGATCCTTTTGCTCCAAGAATTTGACCTTACGATCAATGGCAAAAAAGGATCCAACAATGTCATTTCAGACCATTTGTTGCGTCTTCCAAGTGCACCATCTTCTTTACTAATCAACTAGAACTTTCTTAATGAATAAAGCTTTTCCATTTTGGTCGATCCATGGTATGCTGACATAGTGAACTATTTGGTCACTAAATAAACTCCTTCATTTTGGTCGAAACAAGATAAATATAAATTTCCTTCCCGAGTCAAGTACTTCTATTGGGATGATCCATAATTGTTTAAATATTGTTTCGGCCAAATCATTCGACGTTGCGTTATAGATTGCAAAATGAAGTGTGTCCTTTCATTTTTCCATGACCAAGCTTGTGGTGGTCATTTCGGTCCAAAGTAAATAGCGGAAAAGGTGCTTCAATGCGGTTTTTACCAGCCAACACTTTTCAAAGATGCATTTGAGTTTGTAAAACTTGTGATCGCTGCCAAATGTTAGGAAATATCTCTCGACGAAACATGACGCCTTTGAACCACATTCTTACGATTGAAATTTTTGATGTTTAGGGTATTGATTTTATGAGACGTTTCCCAGCTCTTTTGGAAATCTGTACATTCTTCTTGCTGTTGATTACATCTCTATATGGACTGGAGCCATTCCTTGTAAGACAAATGACACAAAGTTATTGTGAAATTCATAAAAGAAAACATCTTTTTAAGGTTTGGAGCACCTCTCATAATAATAAGCGATAATGGAACCCATTTCTATAATCATTCATTTGAAACTCTAATGAAGAAATACTCGATAACCCGCAAGCTATCCACTCCTTATCATCCTCAAACTTGTGGTCAAGTTGGAGTTTCAAATCATAAAATCAAGCAAATTTTGGAGAAAATGTGAATAAAATTCGAAAAGTTTGGTCATAAAAAATAACAGATGCGCTCTGGGCTTACAGAACTGCGTATAAAACCAATCTTGAAATGTCTCCTTTTAGGCTAGTATATGGTAAAGAGTGTCATTTACCCATCGAACTCGAACATAGAGCATTGTGGGCAATTAAGAACATAAACTTTAATCTTGAAAAAGCTGGCAAAAATAGAAAATTGCAACTCAATGTATTAGGGGAGATTAGGAATGATGCATATGAAAATGAGAAAATTCGCAAAGAAAGAACAAAAATTTCTCATGACAAGTTAATCCTAAGGTAAACATTTTCACCAAATCAAAAAAGTTCTTTGTATGACTCTCAACTTCGTTTGTTCCCTGGGAAATAAAAATCAAGGTGGACAGGACCATACGTTGTACGTACTATTTTTCCACATGGTGCTATTGAAATAGAAAACCCTAGGGATGGTTCGATTTTGAAATACAATTGTCATCGTTTAAAATCTTACTTGGAGTTGGCAAGTGATCGAGAGGAGGAGCTCATGATTCTTCATGAGCCACACCGTGTCTAGTAAGAAATTTTAACCCTCTGTTGTAAATATGTACATATTTTTCTCCATTACACTTTATCATGCATTAACTGTGGGCACACAGTCAAAATCAAGTGTGGAGGGAGTCTCATTTTTATTTTTATTTTTCATGGTTTATTTTTTGCATTCTCCTTTTCTTTTAAAAACTAAAACAAAAAAATTTCCAAAATAAAATTTTCTTTTTAGTAATATTGATTTACGTTTGAAGAAACACGATACGATAAGTATACGTTTTGGTTATTAAATTGAAATTTTGAAAAATTACTTGTCTCAACAGAAATAAAAATAAAAGTTTGATTACAAGTAAAAATGATTTAACTAGTATATTGGAATTTTCATAGGTGATAATTATGAAGTATATCCTAATTGTAATTTTTGTTCAAAAGAGTGATTAATTTAAAGTAAAGGTGATAACATTTTTGCTCGTCTAAGTTAAGTGGTGCTAAGATGATTTTGCATAACTCTCTCTTTTCAAAAAAAATTTATAAAAATAAGTAACACATAGAGTCATGTGTTCACACGTAAGTGTACACACTCGCCATGCTCTATACTCTTCTCACGTAAGCCCGAAAGGCAGTGCATGGTATATCTGGCCTCGGTTTATCTGAGTTAGGTGTGTGTAAATAATTAAATAAAAATAAACACCCAGAGTCACGTGTTCATACGCAAGCCTGTACACTCGCCACGCTCTGTACTCTTCTCACGTAAGTTCGAAAGGCAGTACATGATCGGTATATCTGGGCTCGGTTTATCTGAGTTAGGCGTGTCAATAGTAATAATGTTAATATTTTTCAAAATAGAGAGAGCAAGCAATTGAGATCCAAGCACTATTTTCACTTATATGATTAAACTTTTTAATCAAAAGAAATTAAAATACCAATTTGCAAAACTTTGACAATCAACTAAAGGATCCATTACATAGTTGCACTATATTATCAACTGAAACAACTAGCCAAACTTGTAATAACCCGGATTTTTAGAATCCTGTAATTTATAGATTAACTGAATTTAATGAATGAAAATACAATTGATTTTATTCCTTTAAGCTATTTTCATATATAGATAAGTATTATAAATTTATAAATTAAAAGCATTTTTTTACTTTTAAAATTTAAATAAAATACTTAAAGAGATAAGTGTTATTATCTTAAGTCTTCTTACAACATGTGTAAACTTAAGTAGAAAATGTGTTTTCAAATTTATAATATACATATGTATATATTATGATTTGGAAATTTTATTTTGAGATTAAAAATATAAATATGAAAACAAGGTTTAATAAAAAGCTTTAATGCATATATATTAATGAACTTAGAAATAAAACATAAAGAAACCATATGATACATACAAAGCAAAATAATGAATGTAGTATAAATTTTTATCAAAAACATATTAAAATCTTTTATTAACATTTAAAAATTTAATTAGTGCATGAAAATAAGACAGGTGTAACAAATCATAATAAACATTTAAAACAAATGTAATAATATTAACATGCAACTCAACAAGTGGCATGTCTCATCTTCTTATTAACTTAAAAATGAAAATTAAAAAAAAAAAGAAGAAGAGAGAAATGAATCCAAATAGCATATTCACTAAAGTCAGGCAGAGAGAAAAAAAAATATGGTTCATCTCAAAACTTCAGATTCAACTCAATAAGCAATGCAAAGATCAACATCAAATTTCAAAAGCAGATCAGTTTGAAAGCAAATTACATTAAGCAACTTCGAATTCAACTCAACTAAGTATAGATCTGGAAGCAAAGGAAGATTCAAATCAGGATATGTTTTTAAAATCAAAACTGGAAAGCAAGCCACTCAAAGGTTGGAAATCAATGCATTCAGGTTCCAGCTCATCAAAAACTAGGTGCTCTGTTTCATTTTTTTTCAGGTGAGTAATCTACTAACCTGGTTAAATGCTTAAATCTATTTTTAGATTTATGCTTGTGAGTAAAATCAACACATTTAAGTTTTAATATTGTTTAAAAATCGAATGCATGCAAATTCAATATCTGAAGTAATTCATGACAAATCGTTGCATGATTGTTTAATATATGTTGTATGTATATAAGTATTTGAACATAGTGATGTATATGTTTGAATGCAGAGTAATGACTGTTCTTGGAATATAGGATACAGACTTGAAAAAAATATATTCATATTCATCTCTCTGTTACTGTTTATACTTGGGTTTATAAACAAAATTTGTTCATAGAAACAAGATGGTGGAATAAATTAAGAAAAAGGGGAGAAATGCTTCCAGTAAGAAAATTTATGGCAGTTGAAATATAAAAGAAAGAAGAACAGTATATTTCAAAACATGTCAAAATCTCAATGACAATAATTGTTTGATTCAGGTACAAAATCTATTTTGTCATCAAAATTTAGGATTTTTAAAAGAAAAATTATGATTTCTAAGGAGGTACATTGTGAGAATTTGAGGATTAACCAAATTATGGGTTTTTGGGTTTTTCTGATAATCAAGTTGATCGACGACCCCGTGATTTTGGCCAGAGGAAGTTTATAGGCCGGGGTTCGAGAGAAAAATTGTTTCATATTTTTCTGGGCATCATGGTTGAGGGTACGAATTGATTTAGGGTTTTCTTTTCCTATGGGTTTTGGTAAGAGTTCTCGAGCATTTTCTCTGTCGTGTGGGATTCGAGCTCGATCGCGTCAAGGGAAATGCTGAGTTTGTCGATGAGGAAGCTATGGTCTTGGTGGCATGGGCGATTGAGATCGGAGTGGTCGGCGGCAAGAAGAGATTGTTGAAGAAGATGGTTCCAGTTGGGTTCGTTTGGCTCAAATTGGATTTTCAAGTTCAAATCATCGGTCGGGTTGTTGAGATTGGAAGGGGTGGTCATCAGTGACTCACCGGCGATGGGAGTGGTGGCCGGAGCACCTGGGACGACGTGTACACGTGCACATGGATCTGTTCGTGTCAGCAGCTGTCGTTATGTTAATTGCTTCGGGATCGAATGACATTTTACCCGGTGTAAACGTGAGCTTCAAGGTTGGGATTTGAGTATTGATTGTATCAGGAAGAGATAGGGATAAACTCGGGCATGATAGTTTGAGGCTCGGGTTTAACACTGAGGCCTACGTGATTGAGTTAATTGATAATCAAGCTTTTAAATAATAAATGTTATTTAAATAATTGTTAATTAAAGGTTATGTGATAAATTATCTAAGATAGATCCTAAGTTTATTTGAACTTAATCTATAATGCGATTAAGCGGGAATTAAGGGTAAACTGTTAACTTAATTAAGAAATTAAAGGAGAAATTAATTTATTAATGGTTAGGGATCGATTAATTAGGGGCAATAAGTTAATAAATTTTAAATTGATTAATTAAGTTGTGTAATCAATTTAAAAGATTGATTTCTTAATAAGATTAATCGATTAAAGTAATTAATTCAAAGATGATTAATTAAGTTTAATCACTTAACGAAATTGATTATAAAAGTAATTAAGAATTGATTTCTTTGAATTGAAGGAGATTAATTAATAATTAAGGTTTATTAATTAAATAATTAATCTATAATTAGAGATTAATTAATTGGTTTATAGGGTAATTAAGGGATGAATTACCCACTTGTAATTAATGAGGTGAATATGATTAATTAATTTGTTAATTAATTAAAGATAATCGCTTGGTAATTGATCAAGTATAATTACTTAAAGAGATTGATAAGTGAAATTACTTAGTGAAGTAATTGATAGATAAATTACTGGGTGTAATTAATATAAGTAACTAAAAGATAATCACTTAGGAAAGTAATTAAGGATTAATTATTTGGTGAAATTAATTTGAGAATTTATATAATTAATTAAGGAGATAATTAATTAAGGAGAGTAATTACAGGACGGTTAATTACTGTTGATTAATGAAAGTAATTAATTAAAGATCATTAACTAATGTAATTAATGAAAGTAATTAAAGATTTATTAAGGTAAATGGTAAGGATAATTACTTATGTAATTTAAGAAAATTAATCAAGGATGATGAATTAAGATGAATGATTAAAAGTTGATTAATCTATTGATTTGTAATGATTAATAAAAGATAATCTAAGTAGTTAAGAATTTGTGATTAATTTAATTAGAAATAAATTAAATAAATTTTGGAAATAATCCATCTTGCTTATGAATGGTTGAATACCTTGAATTGATTTATATCTCTAATATGAAATGTTTTGTGATATAATATATTTGGATGGACAATAATAATGTGGTTATCTATCAATGGTGAATTATTGTGTAAAAAGTGAGACCTTGTATTTAAAGTTGAATTTTATTCATTTGAATAACTTGGGTTTATATGGCATTGGATTCGAAGAGACTGGAGTCGGGTATTAATAAATACCCGAAACCACTTCAATTCCTTATAGATTGATATGTGAAATCAATAAACAGCTGGAATGAAATGATTTAAGTGAATTGGACTATTTAATCTAAGTTTTGGTACTTAGAATCTTGTGAGGTGAAATAAGTAATATCTATAACATTTTGTGAATGTGTAATTGATACAAGTTACCCGGGTTATATATATAAGTTGTAGGTTTTGGACATTCATGTTAAATAGGTTACTCACGCTGGTTTCCAGCTTGACCCGGGTGTTACTTTGATGTAATGCTCGGGTCAGACCGAGTATTACAGATTTTCAGGTAAGGACGTTGTGGAGCTCAGGAGGCGAGCTGGATGACAGGGACGTATGGAGAGTTCCACTATGATATTATATATATCTGAGATATGTTAAATTGTATCTGTCCAATATTGTGTAAATTATTGTAACTCTGATATATCGATGAAAATTGATAGATACAGTTTCTCTTTGTATAACTGTTATTATTATGTGATATTATATTTTAATCCGCTGCGAATGTGAGGTTTCTGTGTCTTGTTCTTGTTTCTTCTTCTTTCTCTTTCTTCTTCTTTCTAACTATCTGGAATTTTTGGGATTGGAAATTTTGGGTCGTTGCATTTGGTATCAGAGCGAGGTTAAGCGAGAACCTTGGCTCTGTTCGGATTACTCATTAAGGATATGGTAAGTGGTACCCCAGAATGAGTTGAGTGTATATATTTATATATGAGAGAGCGTACTTGTTATTTTCTTATATAAAGGTTTTTAAATGATTTCAAAAGTAAATGAATCTTATATAAGAAATAGATTATCTATTATATTAAGGAAATTGGTTGTAGTATTAATTAAATTAAAAGTAATAGTAAGAATTAAGTGGTAATAGAATTACAACCAAATTGAAATTAAATTAAAGTCAAGTTTGAAATGGATTCAAACTGAAATTAAATTTTGAAGTTAGGGAAAATTTCAAAATAAGATGATTGTTTTTCAATAAAAAATAAAAATAGAATGCTTTAAGGAAGTAACCATTTAAAAAGAGAAACTTGTAAATTTGTAAGGATGTAAATTAAAGTGGGTTTCCAACTGTGAATTTCTGAATTTTAAATCTGAACATTTGAAATTGTTTTCAAAGTGTTAAAGGAAATAATATTATTTAATACATTTGTATGAAATGGTCCTAATTCAAACAAGAGTTGTTTGAAAAGAAATTTGTTTTGAATTAAAAACCAAAGGTGGTTTAAAATTTTAAAGTATAACTTGGTATGTAAAAGAAATTAATATGTATACATGTGGATATACATAATATCAAAGTTGGTTTGAAATAAACTCTAAATATTGACTTTTGAATTTGGAATAAGATGTGATACCCAAGTGATAAGTTTTTGAACTTATAATGAAAATTATTATTAATGTGAAGTTTAGAATTTTGAAATTTGAAATGGAGAATTCAAGTTTGAGTAAGGTTAAACGGGATTGATTGAATTTAACTCGGAGGAAGTTAAATAAGTTTGAATGAATAATCTGATTTAGAAATTTTAAGATGAAATTAAGATTTAACTTGGGAAGTTAAATGGTTGATTGTAATTGAGAGTTTGAGTGATCTCATATTGGGTTTGAGATCTAGAAATTAAAATGGATGGATGTTTTGAAGTAATTGGATGATATCATCCTATTGTTACTAATAATCTTTAAAATGTGAATTGAATTTGTTTAAATATATGAGAAATGGAGTATGGTAATCCATTATTGGGATAAAAAGGTAATTTGATTTAAAGGAATTAAATGAACAATTGAAGTATTAACTCGAATTTATGTAATTCGAGATGGTTCATAGTGAACTGGAATTTGAAGTTGGTCCAAATTGAATTTCATTTGAATTAATTGAAATGGTGATTGAAGATGTATGAGTATAAGATTCAAATGGAAAATTTGAATTGGATTGATTTGAAAAATTTGAAATTATAATTTAAGTTGAATAATTTTTAAATTCAAATGGAATTTGAATTGAATTTGGGAAGAAATCAAGAATAATTCAACTTGATTTGGAAATGGAGCTTGAAATTGGGATTAATTCAACCTGGGGTTGAGATGAATTGAAATTGGAACTAATTCAATTAAAATTTATTTGAATTAGTAAATTTTAAGATCAAGATTGAATGAAGTTAAATTTGGAAAGAAACTGAGGTTAATTCAACTTGAATTGGGATTGAATCAATTTCAATGAAAATTGAAGCTATTTAAAATTGGAATTGGGTCAATTTAAATGAAAGTGGAAATTTAAATTGAATTGATAAGAATGAAGATTGGGAAGTGAGCAGTTTTGACTCTAGACTATTTTTAATATAAAATTTGTTTTAAATATAAACCTATTTTTTTCAAGCTATATATTATATATACAACCTTTCTTTTAAAAGCCAAAACTATTTATTTTACAATTATTTTTGAAATTGTTTAACAATTTTCCAACTGTTTTATAAACTAATTACTATATTTCAACTATTTTACAAAACTAATTACTATATTACAATTATATTGCAATTATCTAAAATTTCTATAATTATTTAACTATTTTCTAACTAATTTACACCTATTTTACAAACTAGTAATTATTTTCCAACTACTATCTATTTTTAAATTTTTCAAAACTATTTTCTAAATAGACTGGGCCGAGTTCAAACTGTTATTGGTTAAATACCCAATCGAGATAAGAATAGAGGTGGTAATCCAAATGGATGGAAGCAATTGTGAGTAAGTGAATGAAAATCAAAGCGAATGTGAATAGAAATGAAATTGATTTGTCTAATAACCAATAAAGATAAATATGTAGGGTGTACGTATGTTATTCTATTCGCATAATGATTTGATCCAGATTCGAGCACAGAATTTCGAGATTGTATGTCGATCCGAGTTGGAATTTTTCACTCGATTTTCTACGGCGAACCCGGATATGGATTGTTGATTGGTTCTGGATATTATCTATCATGGTTAGACTATGCAAGGAGAATGACGAATTCTGATCAAGAAACCAGATCTGTGTCCGCACTAGGAAGTTGGGTGGACGATACTAGTTTGGAAATGAAATTGTGTGATCGAGTAAGCGATCAGATTGGTATAGTGTACGAATAATATGTGTACATCATACGGATTTGAATAAAATTGATACTGGAAATTTGTGGATTAGAAATGTGAAATGGATTTTGAAATGAAAGTTATATTTTGTGAAGTATATGATGAAGTAGAGTGGAAATTTGATATTTCTATGGTTGAAATTTTGTTTATGGAAGTAAGTGATATGGTAAGTGGTTTTGTAAAGAATAATCAAATTTGATTATTTGATTTGGAATAAATAAAGTTATATATCTTTATTATATAACATAAACCTTCTCTTGTTGAATCTTTTGCCAGAAGAAAAGGGTTTTTGGAAATGTTTGAAGTATAAAAGGAGTTTATACAAGTTTGAAATGATCCAAAGTTTTAAAAGATTTTATATATCTGAATATATATAAAGGATCATATGAGGATTTTGGAAAAAGGGTTTTGGAAACCTTTGGATTTGGAAAAGGCTTTTGATTTTTGGGTAAAATCAATATGAGAATTTGGAATGCCTAGTTTGAGAATTATCGATTTTGGCATAATCGATTTTGTGTAAAGGAGCTTTCTATGAGATCATACTAGGTGTATGATTTGAAGATACTATATATCTATAGTATAAAATGTTTTGATGATGGCTCTGGGGAAAAAGGCGCTCCCTTGAAATGAACTTCTCAGGAGTACCACCGGGTGGTGCTGCCTTGAGCCTCAAGGGGGGTTCTAAAGTTGATCCTGTGAGGAGTCCGGACAAAACTAGTTCCTGGGGATTATGAGTAGAGTATACCATAGCGAAAGTCGTGTGTGCCGTTGAGAGCCAACAGTTACATGGACTTTTGCTGCGATGGCAACGTAACCCAGGATGTAACTGCGATCTATGGTATAACATAGCGAAAGTCGTGTGTGCCACTGAGAGCCAACAGTCTGCGTTTGATTTTATATCGGTAGGCTGCGACCTATGTAGGAGTGGAGAGGTTTCATTTTGATAGCGAAAATCAGAGGCCGTTGAGAGCCTGCAGTTACATGGACTTTTGCTGCGATGGCAACGTAACCCTGGATGTAACTGTGATCTGGTGTGTGGGATCCATGGCGTAATCGAGAGGTCGTTGAGAGCCTGCAGTTAAATGGACTTTTGCTGCGACGGCAACGTAACTGTGGATGTAACTGTGACCATGAATGGGGGTGATGATTTCCAGAGCATTCTCACCAAAGATATATCCTCTATTTTCAAAACTGTTTTCTATATTTTCAATAAAATTAGTTTCAAAATTATTTTCACTGGGTGTTGAAATTGGGTCTGCTAAGTACTTATAGATTTTCAGTCTTACGCCTGATCAACGTATGACCGAATTTCTATGAGAACAAGGATAGACTAGTTGAAACATCAAGTTATAAAACGATATTTTTATAAAGCTATGTTGGTAATATTATACAGATTTTAAAGTATTTTCAAGTTCTGAATAAAAAGAAGTTTATAGCTAAAAGGATTTAAAGAATAATTTTAATAAATTTTGGCTTCATTTCTTTTCGAGGACGAAAAGATTCAAAGGGGGAAGGAATGTAATAACCCGGATTTTTAGAATCCTGTAATTTATAGATTAACTGAATTTAATGAATGAAAATACAATTGATTTTATTCCTTTAAGCTATTTTCATATATAGATAAGTATTATAAATTTATAAATTAAAAGCATTTTTTTTACTTTTAAAATTTATATAAAATACATAAAGAGATAAGTGTTATTATCTTAAGTCTTCTTACAACATGTGTAAACTTAAGTAGAAAATGTGTTTTCAAATTTATAATATACATATGTATATATTATGATTTGGAAATTTTATTTTGAGATTAAAAATATAAATATGAAAACAAGGTTTAATAAAAAGCTTTAATGCATATATATTAATGAACTTAGAAATAAAACATAAAGAAACCATATGATACATACAAAGCAAAATAATGAATGTAGTATAAATTTTTATCAAAAACATATTAAAATCTTTTATTAACATTTAAAAATTTAATTAGTGCATGAAAATAAGACAGGTGTAACAAATCATAATAAACATTTAAAACAAATGTAATAATATTAACATGCAACTCAACAAGTGGCATGTCTCATCTTCTTATTAACTTAAAAATGAAAATTAAAAAAAAAAAAGAAGAAGAGAGAAATGAATCCAAATAGCATATTCACTAAAGTCAGGCAGAGAGAAAAAAAAATATGGTTCATCTCAAAACTTCAGATTCAACTCAATAAGCAATGCAAAGATCAACATCAAATTTCAAAAGCAGATCAGTTTGAAAGCAAATTACATTAAGCAACTTCGAATTCAACTCAACTAAGTATAGATCTGGAAGCAAAGGAAGATTCAAATCAGGATATGTTTTTAAAATCAAAACTGGAAAGCAAGCCACTCAAAGGTTGGAAATCAATGCATTCAGGTTCCAGCTCATCAAAAACTAGGTGCTCTGTTTCATTTTTTTTCAGGTGAGTAATCTACTAACCTGGTTAAATGCTTAAATCTATTTTTAGATTTATGCTTGTGAGTAAAATCAACACATTTAAGTTTTAATATTGTTTAAAAATCGAATGCATGCAAATTCAATATCTGAAGTAATTCATGACAAATCGTTGCATGATTTTTTAATATATGTTGTATGTATATAAGTATCTGAAAATAGTGATGTATATGTTTGAATGCAGAGTAATGACTGTTCTTGGAATATAGGATACAGACTTGAAAAAAATATATTCATATTCATCTCTCTGTTACTGTTTATACTTGGATTTATAAACAAAATTTGTTCATAGAAACAAGATGGTGGAATAAATAAAAAAAAAGGGGAGAAATGCTTCCAGTAAGAAAATTTATGGCTGTTGAAATATAAAAGAAAGAAGAACAGTATATTTCAAAACATGTCAAAATCTCAATGATAATAATTGTTTGATTCAGGTACAAAATCTATTTTGTCATCAAAATTTAGGATTTTTAAAAGAAAAATTATGATTTCTAAGGAGGTACATTGTGAGAATTTGAGGATTAACCAAATTATGGGTTTTTGGGTTTTTCTGATAATCAAGTTGATCGACGACCCCGTGATTTTGGCCAGAGGAAGTTTATAGGCGGGGGTTCGAGAGAAAAATTGTTTCATATTTTTCTGGGCATCATGGTTGAGGGTACGAATTGATTTAGGGTTTTCTTTGCCTATGGGTTTCGGTAAGAGTTCTCGAGCGTTTTCTCTGTTGTGTGGGATTCGAGCTCGATCGCGTCAAGGGAAATGCTGAGTTTGTCGATGAGGAAGCTATGGTCTTGGTGGCATGGGCGATTGAGATCGGAGTGATCGGCGGCAAGAAGAGATTGTTGAAGAAGATGGTTCCAGTTGGGTTCGTTTGGCTCAAATTGGATTTTCAAGTTCAAATCATCGGTCGGGTTGTTGAGATTGGAAGGCGTGGTCATCAGTGACTCACCAACGATGGGAGTGGTAGCCGGAGCACTTGGGATGACGTGTACACGTGCACATGGATCTGTTCGTGTTAGCAGCTGTCGTTATGTTAATTGCTTCGGGATCGAATGACATTTTACCCGGTGTAAACGTGAGCTTCAAGGTTGGGATTTGAGTATTGATTGTATCAGGAAGAGATAGGGATAAACTCGGGCATGATAGTTTGAGGCTCGGGTTTAACGCTGAGGCCTACGTGATTGAGTTAATTGATAATCAAGCTTTTAAATAATAAATGTTATTTAAATAATTATTAATTAAAGGTTATGTGATAAATTATCTAAGATAGATCCTAAGTTTATTTGAACTTAATCTATAATGCGATTAAGCGGGAATTAAGGGTAAATTGTTAACTTAATTAAGAAATTAAAGGAGAAATTAATTTATTAATGGTTAGGGATCGATTAATTAAGGGCTATAAGTTAATAAATTTTAAATTGATTAATTAAGTTGTGTAATCAATTTAAAAGATTGATTTCTTAATAAGATTAATCGATTAAAGTAATTAATTCAAAGATGATTAATTAAGTTTAATCACTTAACGAAATTGATTATAAAAGTAATTAAGAATTGATTTCTTTGAATTGAAGGAGATTAATTAATAATTAAGGTTTATTAATTAAATATACCCACTTGTAATTAATGAGGTGAATATGATTAATTAATTTGTTAATTAATTAAAGATAATCGCTTGGTAATTGATCAAGTATAATTACTTAAAGAGATTGATAAGTGAAATTACTTAGTGAAGTAATTGATAGATAAGTTACTGGGTGTAATTAATATAAGTAATTAAAAGATAATCACTTAGGAAAGTAATTAAGGATTAATTATTTGGTGTAATTAATTTGAGAATTTATATAATTAATTAAGGAGATAATTAATTAAGGAGAGTAATTACAGGACGGTTAATTACTGTTGATTAATATAAGTAATTAATTAAAGATCATGAACTAATGTAATTAATGAAAGTAATTAAAGATTTATTAAGGTAAATGGTAAGGATAATTACTTATGTAATTTAAGAAAATTAATCAAGGATGATGAATTAAGATGAATGATTAAAAGTTGATTAATCTATTGATTTGTAATGATTAATAAACGATAATCTAAGTAGTTAAGAATTTGTGATTAATTTAATTAGAAATAAATTAAATAAATTTTGGAAATAATCCATCTTGCTTATGAATGGTTGAATACCATGAATTGATTTATATCTCTAATATGAAATGTTTTGTGATATAATATATTTGGATGGACAATAATAATGTGTTTATCTATCAATGATGAATTATTGTGTAAAAAGTGAGACCTTGTATTTAAAGTTGAATTGTATTCATTTGAATAACTTGGGTTTAGATGGCATTGGATTCGAAGAGACCGGAGTCGGGTATTAATAAATACCCGAAACCACTTCAATTCCTTATAGATTGATATGTGAAATCAATAAACAGCTGGAATGAAATGATTTAAGTGAATTGGACTATTTAATCTAAGTTTTGGTACTTAGAATCTTGTGAGGTGAAATAAGTAATATCTATAACATTTTGTGAATGTGTAATTGATACAAGTTACCCGGGTTATATATATAAGTTGTAGGTTTTGGACATTCATGTTAAATAGGTTACTCACGCTGGTTTCCAGCCTGACCCGGGTGTTACTTTGATGTAATGCTCGAGTCAGACCGAGTATTACAGATTTTCAGGTAAGGACGTTCTGGAGCTCAGGAGGCGAGCTGGATGACAGGGACGTATGGAGAGTTCCACTATGATATTATATATATCTGAGATATGTTAAATTGTATCTGTCCAATATTGTGTAAATTGTTGTAACTCTGATATATCGATGAAAATTGATAGATACAGTTTCTCTTTGTATAACTGTTATTATTATGTGATATTATATTTTAATCCGCTGCGAATGTGAGGTTTCTGTGTCTTGTTCTTGTTTCTTCTTCTTTCTCTTTCTTCTTCTTTCTAACTATTTGGAATTTTTGGGATTGGAAATTCCGGGTCGTTACAAAACTAGAGTCTAATTGCCATGATAACTTAATTTTTGTTAGAAGTTTTGATGAGTAAAAGGACTTAAATTTCTTGATAATGACCAAAACTTATATTTAAGTTACTCGTGTCAATTTAGAAGTAAATTCTTTGTTTGTAAATAATTTTGAAAACTTGCTTCATGTAGTCGCGTTAGAATCTGCATATCACATCTGGATTTTATGGATAGTATCGGCTGAAAACCCTCACGTGACAACATTCACCCTGCTAGAGACACCTAAAGGTTTAACAACTTGTTACATATGCTCAATGCAATCGTGTTTCATACAAAAATGAATTTATCCAAGTTTTAGTTTATTCAAGGATGAATAAATGGTTAAGTGTGAGGGTATTTGATGTGCATGTAAAAGCGTATATTTTTACTCCCATATCCAGTCTACTTTTATTTAAATAAATAAGCATATTAGGATATTTTACAGGTTTAAACCAAAATTTAAATTGTTTTCAAATCATCATTTATTCATCTTCATTTGGGGGTAAAATGGTAATATTGTGTACGATTTAATTTGGGAAAATTTGTTTGCATATTTTTATTTGTATTTGTAGGAAATGGAGTGCAAATATGAAGAGGTTTCATGGATGGATGAATGCATATGCTGAAAGCAAATGAAGAATAGAAATAAAAGAATTCATGTAACATTGAGAAGCCTACATACTCACTAACATAGGATCCATAACTAAAAGCACATGCGCATGTTAAAGGAGGCTTAGAGGCATGTTAGTTGGGAGTAAGTATTTTAGTAATGATTACCTGGAGGTTACACTTTCTCAAGGGCATTTTTGGTAGTCCCCTAAAAATAGATTAGGGTTTTAAGCATGTATAAATACCTTTATGTTTCATGTAATCATCATCTTCTTTTTAGGCAATATTGTAGCCACAAATCAAAGTTAAAAAAATTCTTTAATGGCTTCTTAGCCTTTTTTTTACTTTCATGTAATTTTTCTTTTAATTAGCTCTCATTTTCTTTTTATGTTGAAATTATTTTAAGTTAACATGTTTTCAAATATGAGTAGCCAAACCCCTTTAATTTAGGGGTAATGAAGCTCTCATGAAACATATTAAATTAACATAATGATTTCATTTGTGATCTCTCTTTTGTGATAAATGGAAATTTTGAATAATGGTGGTGTATGTCTTTTTTTAGTGAATTTGATAGTCTATGTTGACATCTCAAATAGGCTATGCTTATTCCATTGTAAACATAAAATATTTTATCATTTACCTAAGTGATTTTGATGATGAAAGTTAAGCTAGAATCAAAATTTGATGATCTATATTACCAATTCATAGTAAATAGATCATACTTAAAATAGATTTTATTTTTAATTTCATGTCATTTTTGTGAATGTTGATAAGTGGGTTTGAATGGTGTGTTAGAGTTTAATGATTTAAGTTGTGCTAATTAATAACATAAATAAATCATACTTATAATAAGCACATCTATCATTTCTACTTAATATTTTAATAAGGGGTTATAAATGAATTTTGTGTGGATTTATATAAATGATTGGAAGTGGATTTGCCTCTAATTTGTTCCTTAATCACATAGTTTTATTAACCTTTGCTCTAGTTTATTTTCTATAATTTTTCTTATTTTAAAATTACTTCAATTAATTTGATTGAGTAATATTGAAATTTAATTCTTTCTCTGTGGATCAACCCGTACTCGCATACGTACTACGATTGTACGCCGTGTGCTTGCGGTTTTTATAACGATTTTATTTTTCAAAGGTTCTCTTATCGATAGAAAATCCATCGGATTAACACTCAACCAACCTACGATAGCCTCTCCTTTTCCAACGTCGTTTAAGCAGATCACGACACCCTAAGTCGTAGTTGCTCCTTCCCCTTCGCTTGACAATTCTTGGGCTTTAGTTTATTAAGGAATAGTTTTAGATTTGTGTTTATCCCACTTATTCACACTTTTCTTTTAAGAACTCTGTTAATCTATCTATAAATGTATTTCAATTTAGTTTTACTTGTTTCGCACTTCTTTGGAAAAATTATATTCCAATAACAACATGATTTCTTTGACTCAATACTTGTTCATTTTTAATTAATTACCCGTTGTTCCAATGTAAAATAAATTTATTTTAATCTATTTCAATCATATAGAAGTTATTTACACTTCAAAATATTTTATGTTGATTAAAACATTTTATTTGATTACATTATATTATTCGAAATGAATTTGTTAATTTAATTCAATTGATTAAAAAACTTTTATTAAATAGACTTCAAATTAATAAGAATTTATTTTCAAATTAATAATTATCAAAAACAGAATTCGAATATTTTATTTTGATTAAAATTTTATTTAATTTTACAGTGTAGAAATTAGGGTTGTCACATTTACAATAACGAACCATTGTTCGAATTCGAAAGCAGAACAAAGCTTTTCTTTATAGGACTGTAGGATTGTAATATTAGATTTCAGGTGTCGATGGGATGAAAATCCCAATATCGACATTCAAATTCGTTAGGCGATGAAGTGTGTTCAACAAGGCAGTTTCTTGGTAAATATCAGCTAATTGCTAGCGTGCCAAACCATATTCAAGGACAACCCGAAGAATGCCAATTCAGCCTCTTGGCTAAGTAAATGGGGAAATTGGGTTGAACTTGATGAGGGATCAGTGGAAATAACCGTGTCCTCAATAATTAGAAAGCGGTAGTGAAGAAAAATCAATGGCAATCATCCAGCTTTGGCATTTGGATCTGAAAAGAAGCATCAAAGTTTGGAGAGCGATGATTGGAGATGGTCGAGATTAAAATCAACAATAATTAGTTTGATCAGATTTGGTCAAACCATGTAAGTGTAGGAAGCTTGAAATGGTCGAGGGGTTGTATCACGAGAAAGAAAAATGTACTGGCTGAAGAACTTGTAGGTTGAAAATAAAAGTGAAGACCAAACTTTTTCTAAGTGTTGATTATACACAACGTGTGGAAAATATATTAGTGCCGCTCAAAATTACTCGGTACCGATATGTATGAAGATCCATTTCTAAAAAAGGGAAAAAGAGGAAAGAAAAAGAAAAGAAGAAATATACCTAACTAGAGAATGGACTAGCTTTTAGTATATTCTCAACAACGGTCAAAGACTTTAGGTAGAAGAGTTTGACTTTTATTTCTATAGAAAGGATGTGATTCATCAAGTATATAAAGCATTTTGCCTATATTCTCAAAGTATATGCAATGTTTTACAACAATAGTTCTAATGATAAAGGCGTCATTGCAGATTGAATTCGGTTGCTTATCATGATCCAAAACATGCTTTATGGTCACAAATGTATTCTTTGAGGGGCAAATGTTATATGATATTTAAACTAAGTGACAGCTCAAGATTTAGACTTCAAAATGATGAAAATAGGGATCAAGAAGCTTAAATGATGTGAAGATTGAAGAATGAAGGAACTCAAGAAATTCAACAAAGTAATGGTCATGAAAAACCATCGATGCCGATGGTATAAAACGATCGGTACTGATTGAACCAAAGCTAAGGGGGACCCACTCTAGATATGTACGGTTCTACATTAAATTTTGAAGAGAAAGACAAGTTTTGGAGGAGCAAAATCTATCAGTATCGAATGGTCCTTTTAACAACCCGTCCTTCGTAATACCTAAAAATCAACATCTCATGTAAACGCCTGACTACCTAATATCACAAAAGACAAATTAGCGTAAAATTAAAAACAAACACCATACCAAGGCATAAAGGTATAATCTCATATCATAATGTTAACGTATAATATACTAAATATACATGAACAATATATAAGAGATTACATTGGCGGAAGTAACTTGTAAGTAAATATCGATACAAATGGTCAGACTAGAATATTTGATACAACAAGTCTCATATAAAAATAACATATCTACTGTGTACTACTATGATGTTAATATATATATATAGAGAAAATCTTCACCTCTAAAGCTTCAGTTGCACCACTTTGATAACATATCCCCAAAAGCATTAGACTCCTAAACTACTAAATCGATTACCCAAAAGTAGTCATGACAAAACAGACAAAGACAAAACCGGGTCAGAGATAAAGCCCGGTGTGAGGATAATTATCTTAAAATAATACATCAAAATCGTATACAAATAGAATAGGAACTACTAAGGTACATCCGGCTCTCTCCACAAATGTGGCATAGGGATAATCCAGACTACCCATAAACAAGTAAAATTAACCCATCACAACAGTAGGGAATCATACCATAACCTGCTATTCTCCTGTAATAAATGAATTAACAAAACCAATATAATGCGAATGATACCCAACAATTTACCATGATAAGGTAACCTAATATACAAATGCAGAGACAGTATAAATATCACAATACAAGCATACCCTAGAATACACAACAGTATTATCAACTAACAAATATAACATACACAATATAATGATAAGCGATGGACATGTAATATAAATTGATATTCATCGTTACTGATGAGTGGAGTCCATGAAAGACTCATGCCTAAGATAAATAGAGTCAGTACCTAATTGTACCATAGACCTCGAGTCGCATCTTCAGTGATGGGTCTCATGTAGATCTTACCCTACCCTCTACATTAAGCTTTGGTGATATATGACCAATTCTAAATATTGGAAACCCGAGTACACATTGGACATCTATCTATAATCTAAATTATCTTGATCTAATGATTCCTGTTGAGGGTCCAAAATAAATTTATTTAGTACCTAATTGTAACTAGACCCCAAGCCACATCATTAGTGATGCTTGTGACCTCGAGCACACATAATAATCGCTATGGCTACAGAGATGCTTATGACATGCTTATACAACCATACGTTTTCACATACATATATTTAAATGAATAATTTGATTATTTGATAATCAAATCTTACTTTTATTTACTTTATATTTTCAATGAAAATATAAATACCCTCTTTATTATTTTATAAAATCGTGCAACTATTTTATAAAATACATAATTAGCTTATAGGTCATTTTAAGCCTTCTAGCTTATTTTTAAAAGTCATACTCTTAACATCCGGCTAGTAGTAAAATATATAATAATATTACTATCACTAATATAACAATGAATTCGAGTTTAATTAATTTATAACCATATTATACATCAACGTCAACTCTATCTAGCTCTATTTAATATGAATACTACATAATATTTATATATATGGGATTTTAATCAATTATCTCGAATATATATTCAAACCAATCCAATCAAACAGGGGAATAATCACACACACACACACACACACACATATATGTATGTATGTATGTATGTATGTATGTATGTATGTTTATATTTCTACCTCTTATAGGTAATATTTATCGACATATATATATATATATAATTATGGGAATTTATACCGAAATATATATTTAGAGTTATAATTCCATTCACCTAAACTATAATTCCTCAAATGCTCGAATCCAATCCAATTCCATACCATATCGTAGATAATCTTACTACGTATCATTGGCAAAGACCGCATTTTGATTGGACCTCGTATGCAAGAGATATGAATTTTGTAAGAATACAAATTATAAATAGTAATTAATTTGCTTAATAAATTAACCTTAATGCCTTTTATAGTCAATTTCCCCCAACACTCCTCCTATGTGCACAACTGTGCATACACCCATACACACATACCTCTCTGCTGCAATCTCCACCTATAATCCATGAAATATCGGACAGTCAATTCCTACGTGTTCCTCTACGCACGCTTGTTGCAACGGAACCAAGCTCATCAACCTCGACGCCTCAGTATGAATCATGACCTAATTCTCCTACATCAACCTTATATTCTCGCAACTACCAAATGGGGATCAGAGTTCAAGTGGCTTATGCAAAATGATGTAAATTGCCAAGTGGAACACAATGACGCTCTCTATTTTACCTAACTCCTCCCTAATCTCTGCCAATCGCCGACCCTAGTCAACCTCAGCCAAGCACTACCGCACACACCCATGCCACCATAGATTTGAAGCTTTCCTCTTCCCATGTCCAACAGATCCAACCTCGACATCAATTGTTGTCCATAGCTTCATCAATCGGGGCGGAGCTGATGCTCTCTAATTAGACTCGATAAGAAGTGAAAATTAGGAAAAAAAAGTGTGCATGAGAAAAGGCTTTGCATGTATGTGTGTGTTTAGAATTTTAGTTTCTTAAATAAATCGTCAAACATTTCGAGCTCATATGATCACATAGTACATCGAATCTCCACGAGATTCGTAGACAGGCATCTCTTCATTTTTTGATCTAGATGGTATAAACTTCATCGCTTCCAAGAGCGCACTCCATGATGGTAATTTCATACATTTGAGGTTGTTTTGGCCATCGAATGGCCCGATTCCAAAAATTCTTTTATCGTACATCTCATATTGAAGCCCTTATCCCAGAAACACAACCCGTTAGCGAAGATCCTACTGGACTTGACTACGCACGTATTTCTACAAAATACGTACAACAATATGTAAATCATAAAAATGTCATGGCTCATAGCGATATTTATACCCATTTTGATTCGAAACATTCATTATGACTCAATGAAAGTGATCTCAACCCCTAATTCAACCGTATGAGAAAAGTCAAATTTTGGATCTTTAATTAATGATTCAATATTTAAATTAATTATTTAAATATCCAATCGTTAAAATGCAGGCTATCACATTCTCTCCTTCTTAAAAGAACTTTGTCACTGAAATTCCTATAAGTATGACAATTCAACTTGAATAACCAAAATTCCAAGCATCTACCGTGAAAATTTCAACAGTCCTTCCCTTACGCGGTTAGCATTACAGGAACTTCCAAAGCATAGAATATAAGGATTTTAAAGCCCTCTTATTTTGGAAAAATTCGGTAGCACCTCCTTTGTGCAACTAGTTCTGAAAATAATCCTAAAACAACATATATATATATATATATACACATTTTATATCCAAGGCATCTCATTTTTGATGACATACAAGCATATATATCCATACTATCAACACTACAGACCTTACGTACCTCTTTTACAACAAGAACATGCCAGTTTGATGCGAATACAAGCGAATAAGCATCCCAATAGCGTATAACTGCTATAATGTACCAAATCATGTCCTCAACAAAGAGGATTAAACATAGTTGCAACATCAAGCCATGGAGTTAAGCATGCCAAATCATATAAAGCAATCATCTCAAATAAAAATGCTATATCAAACCATGCAAAAAAACATCTCAAATAAGCATGTTTCAAATATCTACGAAACAAGCACATCTAATGCAACAAGCATCTCAAATAAACATGTTACAACTAATGTGCAACAAGCAGATCTAATGCAATAAGAATCTAAAATAAACATATTATAGCAAATTATGCAACAAGCACATCTCTAGTGCAACAACACGATTCTAAAACATGTATAATCAAGCATAGTAACTGATACCACCACAATCATATATGACTACAAATTTTAAGGTAAGCTCAAATTAGTCGGTATCTAAATATACTATCGACTCTGAGTCACATCAATAGACAATAGACTCGTATGCATCCCATCTCAACTCCCAGTGGGCATGGAAGCTATGTGATCTATTTTAGCTAGCCATTATTATCTCTCTATGAATAAACTTTAATAGGTAATTATAAATAGCATATATGCAACCAGATACACCGCGAGTAGCAATATATAATAATAATTTACAAACATACCACTAAACATACAAAGCCACCAACAACTAGTAATAAAAGTCAATAACAATTAATAACCAAATAGCAGCAAGCAATGATAAGCAACAACTAGCAATCAACAATGAGCAGTAATAAACAATCAATAAGCAACAATAACTAGCAATCAACAATGAGCAGCAATAAACAATCAACAAGCAACAATAACTAGCATACAAACTACTGATCATAGAAAACAAGCAACAACAATAAATCAACAAAAATCAAAATCAATCAGCACCAAATAACAAGAAACACTAACAAGCAACCCCAATAAACAATTAAATAATAGCAAGAAAAACTAAACAATAACAAGTGAACAAAATAATGAAACATATTAAAGAGTTTATACCGACATGCACGATGATAAACAATAATCAAAACATGCATGGTAAACTATAAATTTCAATGAGTCCGTTCGATATCCAAAATGGACAAAATGCTTGAGTGGTGTAACTCCTTTCATGAATATGATATATGAAAGACTGTTACATCTCCCGCTACAAAAAGGAAAACTTATATGACATGTTAGATCATTGAGTCCCAAAAATATCAAATAAATCTAGCGAACTAAGTCACAATTTTTCCTTCCCTTTCAAGCAGAACTCATTCTCTAAAGGAGAAAACTCTACTAATTAAATCATCCTTAAACAATAATCTACAAATGCTTAGGCTCGCTCAGGTTCAAACTTAACTCAACCGCACAATGTTAATAAGGATAATATACTAAGTGTACTACAACACTTGCCTAGGAAAGTATCACATCGCCACTTAGATATTATTTGAATATTCACAAAATTTCCCAAGAAGTACTTCCTAAGCTACCATACTCTAAATAATTTAATGATGAATAAAGATCATCCAAAATAATATACAATGCCAGATCTAATCCTTTGTTCGCTAGCATGATTTCTTTGTTAAACTAGGGTCAATCACCTGACTCCTCCCATGCGAGCTCCGGTCCATATCGTTGGTTAGACCACCGAAATTTCCTCACATGACTAGAGTCACGCTTCAAAAATCTCTTAGTCACCTCAAGAATCCAACTCAAGTGCTGGCCTTTAAGAATCGAGTGAAAAAACCTTTCCCAACCAATGAAAATCACATAGAAACTCTACGCTCGAACTAGTGATTAGAACATGTATGTGAGTGGATCGATTCCTTGAAAAGATCCCTTCAGCGCATGGGATTAAACCCATCGCCATTTATTGATACAAGGACAAACAACTTCTAAAACAAACTACTCTATGCATAATGCATATAAATCATTCACTTAGCCTTTTCTCGTAACTACGCATCCACCGGATTATACTTGGATGCAAATCCAAGCCACACTTCATCGATCAACCCCAATCAACTCGAGTGCTCATGCATCAAGTTTGAATGGTGGTACCCTTGGTCACTACACCTTATCTTACAAAATAAGGTCATTCATACTAATGAAACAATTTACCAACTATGACAGGTGTTGAGTTTAGTCTATATAGCAGATAATTAGAAATAGCTGAATATATAGCCGAAGATCAGAAAGAACATAATCAAGTAAATTAAAATTAAAGAACCCCTTGCTATATGAATTTCTTTCCTTTTCCCAAGCAATAAGCCTGTTAGGACCTAGAAATGTCTTTAGGGCATAAGTAATCATCCCTCACTCAACTCTCAAAAGCGTAGGACAATCCTTTATCAAGTAGCAAGTTGGCCGCAATTGAAGCACTTATGCTTTGGTCAAGCTACATGACATTCCATAATGAAATGCCCCTAAATTATGTAGGAGTGGCACACCATATCATCTCTCATCTTGGCTAAGCTTGATCTCTCCTTGTATCCTGAGCTTTACGTTTCTATTGGAACTTCGGTTTGCTTTCCACCATTTCTACCTCCAATGTTACCTCATGGGTGCTTTTATGGGGAAGAGCTATCACCATGAGAGTCTTAAAAATAGAGCCTATTGGGGTAAGTCTAAGCAATGAAACCCCAACCAATACATTAAGACCTTAGGCAAACTCCTTGCCCATACTAATAAAGTGCTAACCATTATAAAACAGAATCTAGCCAAAAGATTAAATCTACTAATATGATCCATATGCGACAAGCTACCTATTAGCAAATGGACGAAACACTCAATTCGTATGCCATACCAGATCATACAGATAAACTGTGGCTCAAATCAACGCTTAGAATCAATCTAAGTCATGGCCTAGTCACCAACCTCCACTATTATTATGTCCCACTAACCCAGTGCCTCCACTTTAAGGTTCTAGGAAATAATCCTCTAATTGCACATCAGTGAAAGCCTCTCGAATAAATGGGCTCCAGACTGTGTATCAGCAACAGTTTCTAAATCCAAATATGGCTTCATGTCAAGGTCAAGGAAATCACAGCACAATGTCAAATTTTTTTAAGCTAGTGGAGCAAGAAATACCGATGCCCAAGGACAACACCACCTCCAATACCAACGGTTGCTGCTGGGATGTTCGCAAGTGGCCCCGTGCGGTAGCTAACTAGTCTTTATACTAATTAGGCACCTCTAACTGCTTATCCGCAATCACTTGTGTACTCCGTCCACTTATACAAATAGCTTGAATGTAGATACCTTATCAAAATCATAAAAAATTCAAAGTCTAAAAGACAAGTTATGTATGCAGTATATATAATGGAAAAATATAAGTACGCTCTCTCAACGTATCTTCTTTTACCAGAATTTTTAACTCAAACTAGTATACTAGGTTTTCAGCATTGATTCTAGGCTCTGATCCCAAATGTAATAACCCGTCCTTCACAATACCCAAAAATCAATCTCTCATATCAACACTTGCCTTCCAAATATCATAAAAGACAGACTGTTGGGGTAAAATTAAAAACAAACACTATATTAAGGCATAATGATATAAGCTCACAACGGAATGATAACATATAATATACTAAATATACATGAACATAACATGATGAACAATATATAAGAGACTACACTAGTGGAAGTAACTGATAAGTAAATATCAATACAAAAAGTTTGAATCCAATATCTAATACAACAATTCTTGTATACAAATAATATATCTGCCACGTACTACTACAATGTCAAGTGTGTATATGTATATATGTATATATATATCCAAATGGCATCTTCGCCTCCAAAGCTTCAGTTGCGCCACTTTACAGCATATCCCCGAAAGCACTTGACTCTCAAATTACTCAATCGAGTACCCAAGAGTGTCATGACATAAAAAAAAAGAAAAAATGTGGGTAAGAGATAAAGCCTAGTGTGAGGGGTACTATCTCAAAATACTATACCAAAACTATATACAAGAACATGAACTACTAAGGTACAGACGGTTCTCTCAACAAACATTGCTTAGGGATAATCTAGACTGCCCATAAACAAGTAAAGTAAACCAATCATAAAAGTAGGGAATCATACCATAACCTGCTCTTCTACTATAATCAAGGAATCAGCATAACTAATATAATTTCACTGATATGTCATAGTATGACATGATAAGGTAACTCAATATGCAAATGCAGAGACAACATAAATATCACAATACAAGCATATCCTAGAACACAATAGTATTATTAACCAAGTAATATAACACATACAAGATAATGATAAGCCATAAACATATAATATAAATCGTTACTCATCATCATTGATGAGTGGAATCCCCGGCAGACTCGTGCCCAAGCCCAAGATAAATAGACCAATACCCATAGACCCCGAGCCGCTAACTCAGTGATGAGTCTCACGTAGATCGCACTGTACCCTCTACATCGAGCTTTGGTGATATGTGACCTACACTAAATATATAAAACCCAAGTCTGCATTGGACATCTATCTATAATTCCAATTATCTTGATCTAATGATTCCCGTTGAGGGTCTAAAATATATAGATTCATTACCTTATTGTACCATAGACCCCGAGATGCATCTTTAGTGTCGGGTCTCATGTTGATCGCACTGTGCCGCCTACATCGAGCTTTGGCAATACACCATATCCTTTATATTGAGATTTGGTGTTATATAACCAATTCTATTTACTTGAAACCTATGTGGACCTCACTATATCATCTACATCAACTTTTAGTGACATATAGTCCACTCGTAGATGATCGTTGTAATCTCCCTCTTAGCCATCATGGATTTCTTAATAGATTTGCATAACGTCTCTAAAAAAGAGAACAGCTGGCATATCCCATATCATATACCATATGGACCATAGAGGAACACCGATGCTATATATATAATATGACATCACGTAATCAAAGATGCCTATCACAAACGAAGACCGATATCTCATCTTCATCTATCTACATGGATGGCCTTAACTATAAGACCAATAATAGGCATGGTCACTAATATATAGCCAATATAATGTATGGTCACTAATATAAGACCGGTACTAGTTATGGTCACTAATGTAAGACCAATATCATTTGTCAAAACATCTACCAAACATTGATACCAAGAGGTGCGGACTTGCATACCACTTCTGTGAGTAGCCTAAAAGTGTTCTCGAAGTCGTACAAGTGAAATAGGGTCGGTCTGGAAGCAAAATGCTTTGGATCTGGGCTTTATTGCTCGGCCCAGCCACTGACCGATGGAGCATTCAATGCCATCAGTTCATCCATCTTTGTTTTGAGCTGGGCAATAATGCCTAGATTGAAGCACGATCTGGTGTCCAATTTTCGCTTGTTTCATCGTTCCGCCTTTTCCATTAAGTCATATGCCTATCCCGCCATGTTGTCTTCATCATGTGATTAAAGTTTAGTGCCTTATGGTTGAGTCCACGTTTTGATTCCTTCGAATGTTCGGGAGGGATATTCATGTCGACATGAGTGCTTTTCCCGATCAGTTTACCACTAAAACGCGATGTGCTTCTCAGCAACCCAACTACACTCTACCAAAATGCAACGTATATTTATATGCTAATGCACCAATACACACCAATTTACGCGCATACACTTATACTTCACAATTCACTTTTCGAGCTTTATTATAGCGATCATTCGACTCTGGATCGTCCCATGCAACTTAGCACACACGGTAATCGCTATGGCTACAAGAGATGCTTGTGACGTGCTTATACACCTATACGTTTTCACGTGCATATATTTAAATAAACCATTTGACTATTTAATAATCAAATCTTACTTTTATTTACAACATCTTTTCTATAAATGTTCAAATACCTTCTTCTCTTGTTTTATAAAATCCATGCAATTATTTTATAAAATACATAATTAGCTTATAAATCAATTTAAGCCTTTTAGCTTATTTTTAAAAGTCATCTGCTTAACATCCAACTAGTACTAAAATATATAATAATATTTCTATCACTAATATAATAATGGATTCGAGTTTAATTTATTTATAACCATTTCAATCAATATCAGCTCTACCTAACCCTATTCGAGACGAATAGAACACAATATGTATATATGGGATCTTAATCTATTCTCACGAATATCTTCTCAAACCTATACAATCAAACAGAGAAATATATGTATGTACGTATGTATGTATGTATGTATGTATGTATGTATGTATGTATGTATGTATGTATGTATGTATGTATGTATGTATGTATGTATGTATACCTCTTTGAGGTAATATTTTTCAATATATATAATTACGGGGATTTATACTATAATATAGTTTTAGAGTTACAATTCTACTCACCCAAACTGTAATTCCTCAAGGGCTTGAATCCAGTCCAAGCCCATACCATGTCATAGGCAATCCCATTACGAGTGCAACGTTGAAGAACACATCTCAATTGGATCTCATATGTAAGGGATACAAATTTTATAGGAATACAAATTATAAACATAATCAGTTAACCTAAGTAATTAATTAATACCTAAACTCCTCCCAATTGCACAATCATGTATATACCCATACACGCACATATCTCTCTCCTTATATCTCCGCCTACACACCATGGAATGTCGGACGATCGATTCCTACGCATTCCTATATGCACCCTCATTGTGACAGACCTAAGCTCATTAACCCTGATGCCTCCTTATGAATCATAACCTGATTCCCTCATGTCAGCCTCTTACTTTCACGACTTCCAAATGAGGATCAGAGTACAAGTGGCTTATGCAGGAAGATACACATCACTATAGGGACCACAATGATGCTCTCTGTTTTTCCTAACTCCCTCTTAATATACGACAATCGCTAACCCTAGTTGACCTCGGCCAACCGCTATCGCACATGCCCAGATCAACATAGACTTGAAGCTCTCCTCTCCTCAAGTCCAACAGATCCAACCTTAACATCAATCATTGTCCATAGTTCCATCAATTAGGCTAGACCAGATACTCTCCTCTTTGGACACGATAATAAATGAAAATGAGGAAGAAAAGTGTGCACGAGAAAAGTCTCTCTACGTGGATCAGTGTGTATGTATATATAATTTAATTTCCTAAATAAATTGCCACACGTTTAGAGCTCGTACGATCACACGGTATATCAGATCGCCATGGAACTTGTCAAGGCACATCTCTTCATTTTTTAGTTCAAATGTTATAAATTTTATTACTATCTGAGACAACACTCCAGATGATAATTTCATGCATTTCGACGTCATTTTGGATATCGGATATCCCGACTCTAAAAAAGTTTCAACCCCTACATCTCGTGAAATCCTCATCCTAGAAAGATAATCTGTTCCTATGCACGTATTTCTATAAAATACATACAACAATACATAAATCATAAAAATGCCATGACTGCAAATATAGCGATATTTATACTTATCTTGATTTGAAACGTCAATTCGAACTCAACGGAAGTAGCCTCGAGCCATAACCCGACCATATGCAAAAGGTTGGATATTGGACCTTCATATTCAATATTTAAATTAATTGTTTAAATATTCAATCATTAAAATGCGGGTTTTTACAGTCCTTGATGGCTAATTTTTCCAGTGAAGATCCAAAGCTTGAAGGCTTAAGTAAATATGGTAAAGGAGCAAAGAACTGCGCAAGTAAGATAGATCGTTCGTAATCAAAACAGATCGGACCCGAACGGTTTTACTATTGAAAGTTGGCGATTTGATATCTTCATTATTGCTAAAATCTCAAATCTAGATGTTTACTAGTTAAAATTTGTTCTGCTGACTGCGATAGAGAGATTCACCTATGAAAGGCCATCTCTTTCACTTAGAAAAGGGAGTTTTTGAGACTCCACTTTTTGATCACTTAATCTATTTTTGGACTTTGCAATGAATTTCTATCATTTTCAAAATCAGCTTTATTATAGGCTAAATGTCATTATAAAAATCAATTGGAATGGCAAAAATAATCCGAAATACAATTCATAATCAATGTAGGATAAGATTTGAGTAGAGCTACTTTAAAAACCTTTTGTGTTCTCTTTATATTTTCAGATATTAGATCTATAATTTCGTTTTCATTTTAAATCCAGAGTGTTTTCCCATTTTCTGAGTAAACATATACCTTAATTAAATCAGACAAACTTTTATCCTTATTAGTTAATAAACTGTGGCCACATACTTATAAATAAAATCATATTTATATTTATGACTAAATGATCATATATAACACTTACATATAATTAAATAATTTATTTTTCAACAATTTTTCTAACATTAGTTTATATATAAAATATATATATTTATTTAATAGCAATTTATTTAATAATTAAGTAAATTCATCTTTATTTTAATTTATAACAATTATAAATTATAATTAAATCATTTCGATCCAACTCTATATTTCTCCATTATGTGACTAATGGGTGTGACTTGGTCCATAGTTTATATTTAAACTATTTAAATACAAAGCCTATGAAAACTATGCTAAAGCACAATATAAGACTCAAAGTCATTGCTTATCGATCATATTGGTGAATTTCTACTTCGTAGTCATTTTAAAGTTGCGCTCTTAAGAAATGATATGTTGTGAACATTTTATCTCTCTACCATCACTATGTCACTTAGACGCTACGATTAGGTCATTCAAAAACTTAATAATGTTTATTGTTAATTGTGAAGTTCAACTCCAAAGTCACTAAGTTAATCAATAACAATTACTGATTAACCAAATATACTCAGGTGGGGATTTGCAACTTCGAGTCAAAATCTAATTAGGGAGATACTAACCTTTTATATGGAAGGAGACACATTCACTCTAGAGTAGTGGTTCATTTCTTACACTTCAACACTATGCTGTTTAAGCTCCACTAAAGCCTTGGTAATGCCACGCTAAATTGCTTAGCACATTTTGATCGCTATGCTTTTAGTTTAGCGCTATTAAATAGTAGAACCGCTTAAATCCCTGGTATTGTATACTATACCAGCTAAATCAAGGGTTTTACAAAAGCTGTTGCAACTTCAATATGAAAATGTTTAACCCGATCAGTTCTCTTATAAATTAAATAACAAATTTAGGGTATAGGTCTAAGTTTAAGTCCTAGATGCTCAACATAAAGTAGAACTCTATTTTATTCACTAAATCTGAACCGCATGGATCTTGATATTCTTTGGTTTTGTTATATAGGAGTGAAAAATATTTCTTTTTCTATATAAATAATACGGGGACAAGAAATTAGCTTTAGAGATTTGATTGTATCTCCAATAAAGTTTTTGTACCTTCGTTATTTTTAGATATATCCTTGCTATAATTTTTGCTCGTATACCAATATTGAACCACAAAGCGATTTGACTACACATCTTCAACACTTGCCTATAAATGGTCATAACTTGAACCTATAACAAGTAAAACTTCCGTAATCAAAGTAATGAATTCGTGTAAAAGATCCATAGTACTCTCAAGTCTAAAGACTACCGCACATCATCATGTGAAAACTTATATTTGACTTAGATATGGTTAACATATAAAATACTTCTTGGTGAGTATTTTGTAGTTAATTCGCAATAACTACAAGTACATAACCGCTTGGCACCCCCAATGATCGTGATAAAATAACTATCTAACATTTGGATAGCATTACATATACTAATCTCATGGGTTCATCGATATCCCTATCTTGAAACACCTAAACCAGGGACATTTAAGAATATTTATTTATTTGTTAAATCGATTCAATACCTGTAATAAAATGCAATTAATGAGCTTTGATGTCCAAATCAATTCTCAAATCCAAGGACCGTAAACGGTAGATCGTTAGAGTAAAACATGATTAAAAAAATAGCAAACAAAGCTATCTACTTTAACTACACTTTCTGAAATTACTACAGAAGGGATAAAATATGATAGAACACATAACATAAATATTTGAAGTAAAATATATAAAACCATATATTTCATTGCATTGGTTCAAATAACACTTCAGAATACGTTGTTCTACATAACGTAAAGTATTGATATATAGATTGAAAATAAATAAGTAACTATTTAACTTCAGTATTCTTCATTGGCTCTGTAACAACCCACCTATTTGGATGGTTTAAATCGACAATAAACCACACATGTCAATTCAAACCATTCAAAAGGAAAGATTATTAATGGGGTAAATAAGAAAATAAGATAAAAAGAAGGAAAAAGCAGAACACGGAATCTTACAGCAGAATGACAAAATATAATAATCAAATAAACAGTTCATGAAGCTGTTTTACAAATAATATTTGATTACACGATTAAAATATAATCAGAGTTATACATACAACATATATAAATAGGATAATGCAGTGGAACAACATGAAGCAGTGTAATAATACTAATAATATAATACTAAACTCTGTCTTCGTCCTCCAGAAATAATGTCTTCAATGCTGAAATGCTCAGGTTGACCCCGAGCGTAGTGAAAAGGCAAAACACTCGAGTTAGAACTAAAAGATCTTATGTAAGTTAAATCAACAGTAAATAAATAAGAGTGTAATGGCTTCAGAAATGTTTACGGGATTTTACATCTCCTATCGAGTGTATAACATGCTTGTAGTAACTTAAGAGATGTTTGGGATTTCTATCTCTAAGGATCCGTTAATGTGATGACCCATAATTTCGTACCCTTTGAGCCGACAGTAAACCACTCATGCCCGACCCAAGTTGTATGGAAGTATGGATGATTAAGGGTAATAAAGAAAATAAGATAGAACAGAATTTCACACGAATGGAATAATATCTTTATAGCGGAAAACTTTTAAATACATATATCATAGTCTAACCTAAATTCAGCTTGGACAGTTATAAACATATGTCCTTATAATTGCTAACAACATCAAACTAAAACTAACAAACCATAGCGGATAATAGAATACGTAGATGAATATCTCCAGCTCTCCTTTGAAAACTTCAATCGTCTTCGACTAAACCTGAAACTACTCGGATCTGACCCGAGTATTGAAAATACCCGGATCGGGCTTGATAAACAAGTGTGAGATACTCAAATATAAATGATTGTGTCATACCTCAGCCTTTGAATAAAATCCTTTGAAAAGAAAGAGTATCTCATGAGACCACGTCCATACATAAACACTGATGGTTTTTACCTTATGATAATTAAAACATTTTTTATATCAGAACATTTAATATCATTAGAATATTATTTCTAATGACATTCTTTGAAAACATTTGCAAATAAACTTATTATCTTAGCCGAAATTGTTACGTTGATTAAATTCCAGCATATTAGGTTTATAATCAAGTCCGTAGGTTCTTATTGGAGAATGGATTTCCATACAAATGACCAGGTGAGCGGACTACCTTTCGATGGGTACACCTCTAAATGGATGCCCCGAGAACCATCACAAAGGATCCTCTACCAATACAAGACTGACCAATCTCTGTAACTAGATTGTACCGAATATATCATCCTCTGGTCATTACCGACCTTTAAACCGTGTGCCCGAGCATACAAACCACGTAATTTACATCCCGAACGTCATAGCGGGAAGAAATATACCTAGAAGGAGATGATCATACCCTAAACGGGAATGACCCATTTAGCCTTGCTGCAGCTAATCCTGTTCGGTCATTTCCGGTTGATGAGGCTCGAGGCTACAATTACCTTTTCACCTAGAACATATCACATCTCTGAATGCCACATTACCATTTCCGTTGACTACGAATTGCCTTCCACCAAAATACAACCCTCGAGCTCATATGTCTCAAGGAGGGTGTTAAGCTAAGAGAAGTTGCCTTCTCCTCTACCACTGATGTACGTTTGTAAAACCAATATACGTAATCCTTAGAAATGAAATTTCAAGAAAACATTTGTATAAGTTGTCCAAGAACAGGACAAACTGAAGGCACTCTCCTACTACCACTAGTAGCGAGTAGTCCTTGCAATTTGAAACATCTCCACAACGAGGAGACCACTACTATAAATAACTCTATAACGGGAGCTACCTAGAGCATGTCAACAAGCAGTCCTCATGCTATGAAGATCCACGGTCTTCAATAATCATCATCTTTAACATGTCTTCACATTCGAACATATTCATTGGTTTGAAGTAGTTTTCGGAACCCAAATCCGACCCTGGTTCCTTCGAAGCCATTTATCGATTTAAAAGATGTTAAGTACATATGTGGATAACAGTCATCAATAATTACTTCATCTTTTATAAAATATCTTTCTTAGATATATATTCTTTTCAATTTATTCCATTTTCTTTTTAATAGTATATGTAATCATTAAGCCTCATTTATCAAATCATTTGGTTTATTTAAACATTTCTTAAATCCTGTAATAATTCCAAATCATTTTTTCTTTTACTTAGCAAAACCTTTCCAAATCATTCATTAAATATTAATCAAATATTACTTATATTCAAGCTATAACTTTTAACTTAGGGAAAATATTCCTAAATCATTTGTTAAATCTTAATAAAAGATTTCTTTCTTAACTTCAAATCATATTCTTGCAAATCGAAGGTTTTCATAACAGAGTATTGCTGCCACTTTAAATATGGTAAATTTCACCTCCACGGACTAATGGCAAGTAATCCTACATCATAGATATCTTTGTCTTCAACGATCTTTGTCTTAGAGTAATTCTAAGCAATTCGTTCTTTTTCTTTAGATAATATTTCAATTTCCCTCACTAAACTCTCGATCCAAATTCCTTAACTTTTAGACGGGTTAAAAACAATGTTATTTAAGACATAATTTATGATAAACCCTAAAATTAATCTTAGCAAAACATTTTTGAGTAAGTAGGATCATCGAAATCATTATAATTTTACTCAACATCAATTTTCGTATTCAACAAGTGCTATGGACGGAATAACGATGAAATCACCATTTAAATTCCACAAATAGAACGAGTTCTCTCTTTGGATTTTAATACCAAGTATAAGAAGATTATCTCTATGCAATCCAAGTCGTAATTAATTCATTTCGGAGATTTCTTAAATTTTTGGATAATACTAATCTTCTATTATTTTGGAAACTTAATAAAATCATTTTATTTTAGAGCATCCGGGCTTTCTTTTCGATCTGTTCCACCCCTCGTCTAAGAAAAGAAAACATAGGCCAGGTAAGTGCAGGGCACTGGTTTCTCCATCCCTAACCTTAGTTAAACACCTTGTTTTATCTTCTTATATCTCACAAGCTGAACAAATATAGTAGTCGCTTCCGCATTACTCAGTTTGTTATTATATTCAATCTTTTTGTTTAAGTGGTATAAACAATTCCTCTTACCCATTTATTCAAACTCTCATTAAAAACTTCCAAATCATCTTCAAATTACTTAATTATTATTTTAAAATCATTCTCAAAATACATAGGAAAGAATTGTTAAATTTAAAACAACATTTCAAAAGTTATTAAAAACTACTGCGAAAAGTGTTACAAATAGTGTTTTAAAAGCTATATTCTTCAAAATGACTTTTATATCATTTATATATCCATTTTTTCAACTTAAATCAATTTTAAAACATTTTAAAAGATTTTTAGAATTTATTTCATATTGTTAAAACATTTAAAATATCAATTTTAAACTTTGGTCACTATACCACAAAAAGCGTGATTTTTCTGGAAAATTGTTTTGGACATATCTAAAATGTACAAGATGAAACCTTGATTTTCTTCCTTTATATGTTAATGTTTATAAAACATTTATAACTAATTTTAAAACTATTTCCAAAAGGTTTAAGCATTCCATATATACCATTCCATTTTTAAAAGGAAAGTGATTTCTTTTGTACTTATCGACGTGTATTACCGTTACTTGATAAAACAATTTAACAATCACATCAAACAATCAATACTCGATGATCAAAGTATATATAAGCATCCATAGCAATCATAACACATCATCAAACATGTATATGTGTAAATAGAGATGTTAAATAGAGTTTTCACCATAAACCAAAGCGATTAACTTCCTACCATCATTCAAACTAATCCACTCACTAACTACTTTCTATTCCACTTAAACATTAGTAAACAAATTTTCCTTCCTTTGATGTGCTCGGCCAAGGATTGAGATGGAGGTTGGCCAAAAGTATAAAGAAGAAGTGGTAGAGCTTTGACCTTGAATTCTCAAAATTAGACTCGAAAAATAGATCATTTTCTCTTTAGGTTTTGACTCTCTTACTCTCAAAATTTGAAAAACTTGCTAACTGAAAAGTTTTTGCAAATTCTTTTCTCTTGAATTTAAAAAAAAGAATCACTTGATTTTGATTAGGTTTGAGGAAGAATGATATAATGAGTAAGAGGTATAGTCGGATTGACAAAAATGAAGCCCGAAAATGCACTTTAAAGAATTGAGTTGCAAGTAGAGCAAACCTCAAAACTTGAAAAGGTTATCAAAAAAAAAGTTTTAGCCACTAGAATTCCATATGGTTATAAAATATAATTTCTTAATTTTGATCTGTTACGATCAAGTTATGATAAAAACAAAATGGTTTATTCTCTGGCTTAAAAACAGGGCCAGAGAATGCACTAGAAAGAAGTGTATTTTTGATATAGTTAACTTTAGAAAGCGACAAAGTGGTCAACATAAAAGTTGTAGACATTGGAAAAATACACGATTTGAAAAAAACAATTTTTCATTTTGGTTCAGCTTTGAAGAATTTATGTCCAAGAGAAGAAGAGGTAAAATACGGAGAAAAGAGGAGTTTGATTTGAAGAGAATGAACATTGATTTCTTTTGAATATTTTGTACATATTTCGACATTATTTCTTTCTAATTTTTTCCTATGGATTGGAAGCTATTAAAAAGAAGAGGAAGAAGATGAAGAATCTTGAGAAAAGAAAAATAAAAATGTGAATAAAAGTGAAGAAGGAGATGGGTAGTTATAGAAAAAGAAAGAAGTGGAAAATTTACCAAAATAACATCTTACCAAATTACCAAACTAACCTAACTTCAACCTAAAGAAATATCCACTTTTTCAATACTTAACATCATCTTTCACATCCTTACTTTATGTCTTAGTAACTTAAAGATTAAGTAAAGAATATCACAATTATGTTGGCTTTGATTTGATGTTTACTTTTTCTTACTTTTGTTAATTCTTACTTACTTTTACTAATGACTTCTAGAAGTTTTCTAATCCTTTTTAGTAAAAGTAAATATTTTTAGTTATTAAAATGTGTAATATATATGTTAAAACATGTTAACAAAGGTGCGATAATGTTGCGGCAACTTATTTTGAACAAAACGTTGATTTTCGACAAAACGTTTTACGGTCACATTTTGATGTTTTTATTAAACTATTTTATCTATGTAAACCAATCTTCAAAATAAAATTCTTATTATATTTAAATAATTAAAACAAGTATATTTGACTTATAAAATAATATCCAAATCTATTTGTAAAAATACGACATCGATTTATCAGTATGCGACAAAATTTGTCAACTTTATAAAACAAGTTTTATATATTTATCGAACCACTATAAATTAAATTACTATTATTATCAAATGAGTTTGATATCGATTATATATATATTTAAAAGGAATTATTTATCCTTTAAACAAATTTCTTGAATATTTATCCTACTTTATCGGAATCTGACTTGTCAATTTTACAATGGAAATCCAAAATCTTTATTCAATACCAAAATAAGTTTACCATTCTTATTTATCATATAAAATATGATTGTTTAAGTTTGAAAATTCTACAATTGAATATTTAAAATAATGAAATATCTCATTTTCAAAGTGTTAAAATTATAGATCGTTACGGTTAAACTATTTATATGTAGTAATATACATTATTTATATATAATGTCTATTACTAAAGTATTAAAATAGCGTTAAGGCTTTACTCATATCCCCCTTAACACATTTTATAAATGTCGTAGTCTATACAGTACCGTAAACTCCACCAAACCGATGGGCTATCACGGAGCACTCCATAGGTATGACACAAAACAAAATTGTAGTGGCTCGCTAGGGGAGATGACAAGGCACGCGAGGCTATACCCTAGGTAGGATTCTACTGTTTTGCGGCACCAAGCTGGTGGTAACGCATAGTAGCTACTACCGCCCACCTCGAAACAACACTCCCATAATCAAATCGCAGGTGGCCACCAAATCAATCACAAAGTAGCAGGCATGGTATCGAAGAAGCATGTTCGATAGGAGGAGCGACCTCAGATGGCCTGGTGATGGCTCCTGTTTTAGTCATCCAAGTTGACCAAGGGGTCAGGGCTGCGTTTCTTACCTCAAACCAGAAGCGTTCACCAAACCATCCTACTTCGTTCTAGATTCTCCACCACATACGTAGTTGTTAAAGTGGTTTCGCAATTGGCATTGAGTATGATAAATCCGACCCCGATCTCTTTAACAACCAAACGCTTACATTTTCCACACCGGGTCATTTAAAAACATTTTTAATAAAAAATCCAGAAATAGTTTATACCCTCATATCAAGATATCCATATACTTATTCCAAAGTATAAATATATTCATAAATATCGAGGAATATTTCTTTCAATCAATTTCCAAAATAATTTATAAATCTCTCTCAAACCATTTATAAATTATTTATATGTTTTAGAACTATTTATAAAGCTATTTATAAATTTCCAAAACAATTTACAACTCTTCCCCTTTCATAAACTTTTACACAAATTCCTTTAAACGTTTCCAAATCCGTTTGTACAAGTTCTTTATAAAATCCTTTAAAACCTTCATAACTTCTTTATAAAACCATTATAGAAATCCTTTACAAAAATATTTTATAAAATCCATATAAAAATCTCTTACAAAACTTTTATAAATACCTTACAAAATCCCTTACATTTTTATTTATTAAAGTTATTATAATAATCTATATTTATTATATTAAATCAATACTATATTTATTATATTAAATCAATACTATATTTATTATATTAAATTAAATTTTAATATATATATATATATATATTAAAACTATATTAAATATTTTGTTAAATTAAATTTGATACAAATCTCTTTAAACTATATTAGATTTAAAATTAAACCATAAAATAATATTTTAAAACTAAATAAAAATCTTAAATTTACTTTTAAAACCATTTATTAACTTATAGTTTGAAACTTTTAAAACATATAAAATATATTTTTTCTAAATATAAATTTTTAAATAAAATCATTAAATTAAATTTTAGATGTCAACTTTGTAAATCAGACATACTAGACTATTTAGAAAATAATTTAAAACCGACCAACGGTGTCCATTTGTAGTTTTCTACCCTATGATCAAGTGATAGGGTATGTATTATTTCAATCCCAAAATAGTTAAATTTTTCGGGTATATATCATTTCAACCCATATCCCGAATCAACAATTTCCAAATTAATAAAATCACTCAGGCTTATCAACCCATAACGATTTTCCCTAATATACAAGATCATTCGGGTATGTATTATTTCAACCCATAGTAATAACAGGGATATAAACATTTAATCATCCAAAATGTCAACACATAAACATCCAAATCACAACAATTAACTGGTTATCATCATCAGATATTTAATTAACAATTTAAATTCAACATTAATTTAAATGGAAATTTAATTCAAAAAATTCAATTTCAAATTAAAATGTCAAATTAAACTACCAAACAGCAACTAATAATATTTTTATCACATCATGAATTTAATTCAACTAACATAAGAAAATTTAGTATTCATGAGTGGGTTAAATCACTCACCTTTGATTTATCGTCGATTTAGAATCCAAATAAACCCAAAATTTGAATAGTCTCCAAATTCAACGAAACCAGTTTCATATTGTCTGAAATTTTGATACGATCGCAAAGGAGAAAATCGCACGCGAATCCAAGCTGGTATGGAAAAGTTATGATAGTTAGAAGTATTGAAAATTTGAATGTTAAATAAAATAGAAATAAGAGCAAATATGTAAATTCTCACCACTGAAACCCTAGCCACCCTATCTCGAAACCAAAACCATGAACAAAGCCACTCTTCTCATCGACACCGCCACCACCTCAGGCGCTTCCACCACGCTCCCCACCAAACCCTGCTCTAACTGGCCACGCGTGGCCAGCCAATGACCACCAGAGGTGGTGCGCTGCCGCCTCCTCACAAACGCCGTTCAAGGTGAAATTAAACATCTCTGGCATGAATGAAAACACCCAAGATCTTCCGTCGACCTCTACGCAACAGCACCTTCCGATCGTCGATTGGACGACGATCCACCGTCGAAACCAAAACCCTAATATGGACGGCTGTGGCTTCTTCACTGATTTTTGGCCAATCCAAGACTCAATTGCAAAAATGAACAGCAGATCTAGATTATGCTCGTCGAGAGCTTTCCAACGATATATAATTTGATATGGTTTGAAGAGTTTGAATTTTCAAATTGATTTTGAATTTGGGAATTAGGGTTCGACATGTTTGAGAAGGAACAGATACGGAAGAAAGGGGCAGATGAGAATAAAGTACGTACATAAATATGGAATAGACAGCTAGGGTTTCAATAAAAATCTATTTATATAGACATAGATGGATAAGAATGAATAGACATATCGAATTTGGTCGAAACGATAACAACGACCCGAAAGCCCGTTTCGTTTTCAAAATGAAAGTAGGTCATCCAATATATCAAAATATAGGTTTTTGATATTTTTAAACTTAATGGAACTAGATTCAAACCCCAGTTCCATTGTATATAGAAGTTAGCTTTTAAAATCAATTTATATTCATTTAAATTCTTTTAATTGATTTCTACGCGTTTCGAGGTCGCACGATCAAATGATAAGTCCGATCGCTATGAAACTTGAAATCCTATAATAATTAACTGTTACGGATCTGATGAAACTGGTTTCGTCAAAATCCGAGATAGTGGCCAAAATGGCTATTTTACGCGTCAATTAAATAAATTACTATTAAATTGATTTAATCACTTTTAAATTCAAATTTAAATGTTAACAATTTTATCATTCTTTATTACATAAAAATTTAAAATCTTCTTAAATATAAATTTCCATATTAAATCCAAGATTTAAATATTACATTAATTTCAGCATTCAATTACAACCGCAATAAAATCCTAGTTAATTATATTTTTATATTAATCAATTTCTTTTATTTCGATTTACACTGTTATTATTATTAAATTAATTATCACCTTATGGATATAATTAACATTGGTTTACATTTTATTACATTCATATCCTACAGTTACTGTCCTTTACTATATAAACTGCAATATTTAAATACACTAATTTCAATTGATTTACAATTAATTTCAAACGGATTAGATATCAACATGATAATAAATCAATTGTTATACATTAATAATTCACCTTTCAATTGAATTCCAATTAATTTCAAATGGATTAGATACCAAGATGATAATAAATCAATTGTTATACATTAATAGTTCACCTCTATTAACCTATTGTCTACAAACAAAGGTTGATAAATTACTTACCAAATATTGATTCATTCTATATTAACCAATTTAAATTAATTACATATAATTTCTCTTTTTAATACAACATTGATTTAAATCCTTATTTACTTTTATTACTACCTTTAATTGTAATAACCTTAAACAGTTGTCAATCTCCTTCAATCAACCTCATTAAATTATATACTGATAATTTTTTCCCCTTTTTAAATCATAGTTTTTAATTTCTCACAATATTAAATTTCAAAATCCTATTAAATTTATTATTTTAATTATAAAAAATATGGGTTGTTACAGGCTCTATCTCATGTTCACCATCCCCTAACCCTTGTCAACCTATCACACATAGATAAAATACAAATATAGCGGGGGTTAGATATATGCTTGGTGAGTGAGAAAATATCTCTATGTATGCGATACTTTCAAACTAATAAACACCATTCAGTACTATAACCGTTGTTACCATCTCGGAGGTACTTAATATAATTACTTAGCCTACTTTCATGACATTTCATTTTTAACCAATCCTTGATATCATCATATATCAACGGTGAGCACTAAGAAATAAGGATAACAACATAACATTAACATTTCCTTATCTATCATTGGGGTAAAAACCTTATGTTGCATATGATCCTTTGTCTATCACTAAGGCAATAACCATGTGTCATATACACATGCAAACATATGTCATGTCTCCTGGTCTCCCATTAAGGCAATGATCGTACGTCGCATACACTATCTAATCTATTGTAAAGGCAATGACCATACATCAGATACACCACACAATTATCAATAAGGAAACAAACATATGTCATATACACCATCCAATTTATCAACTAGGCAACAAACATATGTCATATACATCATCCAATTTATCAATAAGGCAACGACCATATATCATATACACCATACAATCTATCAATAAGGCAATAACCATATGCTGTATACACTATCCAATTTATTAATAAGGTAATAATCATATATTGCATACACCATCCAATTTATAAATAATTCATTGTTAGCTTACTCATATTAATGCAAGTGTTCCTAACATTCTATATTTCATGGTACCATTCCACATTAATCAAGTAACCATCATTCAACGCTCTAACATTGCTAATTAAACAAGATATGATAGTATTGATCATTCGTATTGGTCCTAATGTGTCTAGGTCCAACCTTCGCCCTATACAGACATTCAGACATATGATCAATAAATTCAAACATCTAAATTTATTATATACATATGAATTTATACCCAAACTTCTAGATAGTTGACGCTAATTTCTGTCAAACAATTAGACATCCGACTTTGGATTTAGATGTCTGAATCTTTATTTCAAATGTTTGAAACCCAATTTCAAGCACTGAATTGGGCATAATTTTATTTTTCTCTTTTCTATTTTGATTTATTCGATTTTAGACATCCAAAATATTAATTCAGATTCCTTGATTAATGTTACATGTCCATTTTCATATTTTGTTTATTGTTTACCTATCCAATTGCTTATATTAAGTTTAACAGTAATTTTACTTCTAAATATGTTATATGAAGGTCATATTATTGTTAGCGCCAAAATTGATCACTAACACCCAATCGTCGATGAAAGTACCAATTAACAATCACAAATAACAGATAGAGTGTATATAGAGAGTATAAATTTGAAGAACAGTAAAAATTAAAAAGAAAGAAGTAATAACACAGGATTTATAGTGGTTTGGCTGACTCTGGCCTACATTCACTCCAAAAATTTCATTTTTATTGATATCAGAATCAATTACAATTACAATCCGGAGTTTTTAAAACAATAATGACAGAGTAGCCTTAATGAAGGAGATGAAGGGAAACAGAGTGATGATCCTCCCTATTCTAAAGCCCCACCTGTTGTATTTATAGGAAAAATCTGGGTTATAGAGCTTCCCGAGTTATATGGGCCCACCATGGACATAGTCGAGCCCATATACTTCATCGATGCCGGCCCCAAGTTGTATATGTGCCGACCTGAGCTTCCCTATAGGTGACCCAAAGCACGCCTACCCGTGACCCGAAGCAACCTGTGCCATGACTCGAAGCAACATATACACCGACCCCATAGCTTACGCCGGCCTGCTTCCTCTTAGTCGACCCGAAGTTTACACTCCACCGCACCAAAGTTGAGAGCTCTATGACCTAAAGTAGCCGACCCCATGCATTTTGGCGATCCCACATCATAGCGCTGACCTGATTTCCTTTGCCTACCCGTAGCTCTTGTTCCACTGACCCGGAGTTAGCACAAACGCTGATCCCATGAAATGCCAACTTGACTCTCATATGCCGATCTGAGGATAGTGGAGTGCCGACCTAGAGTTAATCTCCAAGCATGCCGATCCCATCCATTTCCTTGATGTTGACCCCTCCATTCATGCCGACCTAGAATTTTGTACATGCGACCTAAAGTTTGGAGGATGCCGACCTGAAGTATGCATCGATCCCGTAAAATATGCCGATCCGATTGACCCGAAGTAAAGCCCAATTTGACCCAAAGCAAACACCATGAAAACTCAAAGCAAATCAAAGTGTGACTCGAAGCAGACTCCAAGCAATCTGAAACAACTCGACTTTTGTCGAAACTCATATTTCAAGTATCCCACGCTTCTGGTCCATCGACTATGCCAAATCCCGGCTTCATAATCATGTTTATCATCCGTGATTGATCGTCTATCCATCAAGTCGATTCAAACCTATTGTATTTCAACCTCGATATCCGAGCAATCGATTTAGTTAAATCCGCTTGTCTACGGCCTTGCTAAAAGGCGGGTTAACAATTATTTTTACTAACCATTTTACTCTTATTTCTCCCTTTTTATTAAACGATCTCACTACTAACATCGTTTTTCTTCCATATCATTGTCTTCTTCAAATAAAAATTCATTTAATTGTATCAAAACCAATATCTAATCATTTGATTATCAAATTTATCATCAAGCCACCAACTATTCATCTTTTAGATTGATTATCACTTTATGTAGTATATCTTTGTTGACTTAATCATCTTCTCTTTACCATTAGAAGTAATGATACAATTCAAATAGCCAATTATTATTTCTAAACCCAAATTCCATTGTCTTATCCCAATTCAACATATATTTATGGGTTGTTCATATCAATTTTGACCATTTAATTAACATAGACCGTCAATAATGAATTAAAGCATGATTAGGATCATACGACAAAGAAAATAAAACCCCACTAACATATTAACCAAGTTTGCCTCTAGCTGACTAGAAACCCCCTTTATCTCCCGCTCTTTGGATTAGCCTTAGCCTTCAAACTTCATGAAATGCTGAGATTTGGTATCTTTGAATAGGTCTCTTAAATCAAATTGCATTCAAAATTCATTTAGTTGAATTTGATGGATATTTGATGATTTTGATTTTGGAACTAAGGTTTGTTTTGATTGAGGAGAGGAAGGAGATAAAGAAAGAAAACAACCATATGTTTTTTCTTTACTGACAAGGGATATTTGTGCTCTTAAATGGTACTAATGGCTATTAGAATTAATAATTCCAATTCATCTAAATTTTGATTTTTAATTTTGATTCCATGTCCATGTGTTCATTTTCGCCATTTTATTCATTCACTTACAAAAATTCATATTTTATCCATTTGTAGTGATATTACCATTATACCATTTAATAATTATTTGTTTTATTATTTAAAATTTATGGGGTGCTACATTTCCTATTTACAAGAATTTCTTCCCTGAAATTCTGAAGGATGGAACATGCAAACTCAGTTCTTAGCTTGTAAACTTATACTACGTAGGTATATACCTAATACACATCCATATATCCTTATATAGGCCTATATACATGCATATAATCTATCGAATTTCAGTAGTATATACAAGCATGAAATCAATATATATGCATGAATATGAATAGGCTATAACACCAATATGAAAAATGCAACTAGCTCATACATGTATGCAAATAGTATGACATATAGGCATGTATGCATAACATCCTAATTATAAAATATATTTTTGTATAAAATTAAACCTACATTACATCACAACATCCAGCATATCATATGAAAGTATTATCATAGCATAATTGGTATTGGTATACTCATTTTCTCCTATAAACTTATGTAGTGCAGATCTAGAATTCAAGCATGCGAAGTAAATAGACCGCACAAGTAAAATGAGAAGCAAAGATGGTCTACAACCTCGTTAAAAAGAAACTAAACAAAGCATGACACATAAAACCCGATTTACTGTGTTCAAATACAACTAAACTATTCATAGTTTATACACAACCTACAGCATGACAATGAAGTTAAGTCAAAGGCACTGCAAGGGTCAATTCAAAAGTAGTTTAAACCACATCCATAGACCAAACCACACTAATCCACAACAGTAAAAAGCAAGGATCAAGTTAGGAGATCATTGCTCCACAAGCAAAAAAACTAAATATTGTGTACAAGCATAAATAAACCCAATGATGCATCCACCAAAAGGATATAAAAGGCAATTCCGCCATGATAAAGTTTTAGGGTCTGCACCGCCTCTTTCCTAGGGTCTGCATCGACATCTTTTTTAAGGTCTATGCCACCAACTTCCAAGGGTCTACACCGATATCTTATACATTAGCAATGTCACCGTCTACAAAGAAATTACACCATTTAATGCCAAAAATGGATCAGCACCTAAGATTCAGTTGTAGGGTGCCTGTGAGACTTGAATCTTATAGATAAAAGTAGAGATCAAAAAAATAACAGGGAAACATAAGATTTTTATAGTGGATAAGCAATCTTTGATCTACGTCCACTTTATAGTTTTATTGATTAGGGATTTGAGATAGTTTGTATGAGAATACAAGGAACTAAAGAGAGTATAAGTCACTGGTACAAGGGTTTGAAAAGTTCTATGGCTAAGAACTACTAAGTGCAGCTGCCTAGGTGACTATTATGTGGAGGTAAGAGATGAAGAAGAGGCAGAACTTCCATATATATGGAGTTAGTAGAAACTAGATCCTTCTTTAGTTGTAGATATGTTGGTATTTATAGAGAAACATAGGTAAAGGGTTAGAAGCCTACTTGCACTAAAGTCTAAATGAAAACACAGTTACCACTACTTGGGTTACTAACTGTAAGTCAATTCCACACTAGAAAACAATAGCTTCGAACAGACAAGTAGAAGGGTGCAAAAAGTATGATTATATATATAGGAAAATATACTTTAGAAAAATCGGGTTAAAAATCCATGATTTTCGAATATTTTCCGAAATCGATTTTAAACCCGATTTTTCTAAAGTATATTTTCCTATAAATATATAATCACACGTTTTTGCACCCTTTTACTTGTCTGTTTGAAGCTATTGTTTTTTAGTGTGGAATTGACTTACAATGGCCAGATGTTGTACAAGAGAAACCAGAATGCCACAAATCAATATGATAGGTCCGTACTGAACTATATAGCCTAGTAACGAGCTATAAGTGTTGGTGAAAATCCAACTTCGACTCTTGCTCTGCTCTTCTATCTTCTAGATTAGAGGTTCCAAAGCCTTTTCATTGACTTTTGATTGATTCTAGTAATCTTTCCTCTATAACTTGAGTTATCCTGCTTTCTTGGCTTTCTTCTCAACGATTGTGGAGTTGATCATCCATGCTTTGGGAAAACCACTTGATCATGAGCTGTTGGAGAAGTGTATGAGAAGTATGGACTTTAGGAGGTGATCTAGAGTGGATTTATAGGTCAATACTGAACTACATGTCTCAGTACCGCGTTATGTCCTTGGTTCCACTTCATATGAAATTCCTACGTGGTGTTTCTCTATTCTTTCTAAGTCTGTTTCCAAGTTTTGAAGTCATTTTGTCTTCGTCTTGACGTTCTAAGTTCTGCCGACTTCTGCATAGTTAAAAACCTAGTTAACACTTGCCCTCTAGAGTATGCTTTCGTTGAAAACAAAGCATTCTCTAGATCCAGACAAGCTCTGGACTGTTATCCTATAAACTCTTATTGATCGCTCAAGTGATGTCTTAATATGCAGTTATTACTTGGTTGACTTTCCTTTAATTATTATTTTAATTATGGTAAGAACTTCATTCTTCTACATTAAGAACGTGTTCTGCACTACGGAGATTGCTTCATGATTTAGATTAGCATATCACCTCTTTGCCATGCCTTCTAAGTGATGTGTGGGGGAGAAAAACAATAAGGCACTAAGTTACATAGCTCGATGGCAAGCTATAGGTTTTTCCTCCGACCTATATAACTCAACACTTAGAAAAAATTTCTAAGTCTTTTCATTTCTTGCTTGCCTTACACTCGATATTTTTGCCTCTTACGACCCAATCTACTCACATCGACCCAACCAGCTCCACGTCGATCAACTACTGCCGCTGCCACCACCTGCTATCGTCGTCTGGAGTCGCTCGCCACCATTCATCAGTGTCATCACCACCAGATCCGCCTCCTAGAAAACTTGGGCCCAATCCAACTTTGAAATCCTAGCTCCACTTGATTTTGAATTTAAGGTTGGTGATGATTTGCTTCGTGATGATGATGATGGAGATAAGGGTTTTAGTCGACGATAATTAAAGGTGATGGTCGGAATTTGAGCTATGCTTGATCAGTGTGAAGTTAAGCTTTTTCCCCGATCGGAGCATGGGGTTCCCGAGACAAGTCCTTTTTTCTGGTTCAACTATTTCTCTTCGAACATGGCTAAGTCTCGATTGCTGGTTGTTCTAGTGCGAAGATTTATTCCAAAATTGAACGTAGTGGATGATCCTATCATGTCCCTTTTCTTGCCTCTGCACTTCCAGCAATCCTGAAATGAAAAACTTTAGACATCGCTCCAGACTGTGGGTCATTATCGATTACTCATAGATAATAGGTACGTTCCGAAATATAATTTCAATTACAACGTGGCTCATTTTTCTAGCACAAGTGAGCTATCTACATCGGATGGTTTATTCATGATGTATGTGGCACTGGACTTACACTGCATAGATTAACACACTGCACTTGCCCCGGTCAACGCTCAGAATCTGATTGGTCAACACATATCGACATCTTTTGGATTCTGGGCATTGGTTACACAGGTTTATTATTCAAAGTAAAACATTCCTGACCATGTTGAATGCCAATTTTTATTGTTCAAAATGAATCCTCGATCACCTTGTTTTAAGTCTGGCGAAGGAATATCTACTCCTCCCGAAGCTGGGTCTTCTGCAGCTCCTGTTTTGCTATCTATTACTATCAAGCCAAGGCATCTTGAAACTTTCGAAACGCAAAACCAAATAGTTCCATTTGGGCGGTATTGGGTCAGCTACTTCCAGGATTGAGAACTTTTAACAACCCGTTAGACAAGGTGCCTTCAATCCTTTCTTCCTGGTCGAACCACAACATATATCTTCAACACGACATCCCTAAGGATAATGTCCATCCGTTGACAAGGGCTGAATTCTGTCACAATCCCCTACCGGACTTTACAACATGTAATTGATACATATGCTTAGGTGGTGTTGTCCCTTCATTCAATACATTCCTTATGACGGTGCTACAAGAACTTGGACTGGCTCCATTCTAAGTTCATCCAAATATGTATTCTCTTTTGAGCTCGTTGTGCGTCCTCTTCATGAGTTGATTCAACCAGTCCTTGAGATTTAACGAGCTTGTGTATCTCCTTCGATTCAGTAAAAGGTAGGATACCCCATCCTATCTGATAATTGAAGCCAAAAGGGTATAAAAAGTGATTGTGAAGCTCCATAAGAAGTATTCTTATTTCAAGAATGAGTATTTCTTCGTGCGATGCTTAATCGGATGCAACCGGCTCTGGCTATCTGGATATATGTTCCTTTTCTCTAGTCTCCCATATGATGCAATTTCTAAGTTTCTAACTTAATACGTGTTTCCTCATAGGCATCCCGACCCAAGACGAGAGTGATGAACACAAGAGAACACTCAATGCTTTAAAGGTAGTCAGACCCAACGTGCCCACCATTGCATTCCTTCTTACAAAATAAAATCTATGGCGGTTTGGTCTGCTTCACCTAGATAGATTTTCCATTGCCGAGTCTCCAATGTAAAGCGGCTCCAGGTCTCATACCCATTCCTCTACCTCCACTCGTAGCTCTAAGGAGAAGGTTCAAAGAGAAGCAGAGGATCCCTCTTACGAGGTACATGCAGAGGAGCCCATGGCCTGTCGATGCCGACATTCCAAGCAGTAGAAATTGTAGGATCGATTTCACCCTAGAGGGGGGGTGAATAGGGTGATGGTATAAATTATTAAAATTAATCACGGAAGCTTATAAAATAATTTCAACATAGATCACAGAACAATAGCAGCACAGATAATAGCAGAATAATAAATGCAGAAATAGAACGATACAGAATTTACCCAGCTTCGGCAAAACCCTGCCTACGTGCTGCCCACAAGGTTTCTACTAGAAATTAGATAGTCCCTCGCTTACACACGTAAACTCGCGACACCCGCTATCGACTAAATCTAACTCTACGCTCAAAACTCTGCCACAACTCAACCACTAAGTTGTGAATTCTCAAGCTACGCCACGTAGCTTGTCCCCTAGTCACACGACTAGAAAATTAAACGGTTTAAAAAGGAAAATACAAATTTTAAAAACAAAACAAAAACTAAACCTAATTGATAGACATAAGGAGCAAAAATAAAGTAGCCCACTAATATTCTTATATTGCCGGCCCCTTTTTATTTTTTATCTCTGTCCCGTTGCTCCTTTCTTCCTTCCAAAAACTAGGGCTTTGAATGTAGGATCGATTTCACCCTAGAGGGGGGGTGAATAGGGTGATGGTATAAATTATTAAAATTAATCGCGGAAGCTTATAAATTAATTTCAATTTAGATCACAGAATAGCAGCGCAGATATCGCAGAATATAAATAACAGAAAAACAGAACAACACAGAATTTACCCAGCTTCGGCAAAACCCTGCCTACGTGCTGCCCCCAAGGTTTCTACTAGAAATTAGATAGTCCCTCGCTTACACACGTAAACTCGCTATACCCGCTATTGACTAATCTAACTCTACGCTCAAAACCTTGCCACAACTCAACCACCGAGTTGCGAATTCTCAAGCTACGCCACGTAGCTTGTCCCCTAGTCACACGACTAGAAAAATAAACGGTTTAAAAAAGAAAATACAATTAAAAACGATTAAAAACAAAATATCCCTAATTTAAAATTAAAAACCCTTGAGAGAACAAAACAGGCCGGCCCCCTTTTATAATTTAACACGTTCTCCTCTTTTATTTGCTCATTCGTTCATATGATGATGGCGGCCGTTCCTCTAAATCAATTAGGGCTTCTTTCATGCGATCCAATTTAGGGTTATTGGAGAAGTCGACTGATTTGTTGGTTGATTGCAATTGCTGTTCCTCTGATTTGCTTCGGCAATCGACCGTATCTTCGATTTGAACACGACTTCTTATATTTGATCGAGTTCGACTGCAAATTGGTATGTGATTTTTGCTTTATTGCTTTAAGTTAATATTCTTGAACTCGATACCTTGCCGATGATGATTCGTGGGTTTTTATATAGGTCGAATTCCTATATTTGCGTTCGCATAAATTTGATTGAATTCGTCAAATAATTTACCTCGGCCACTCGATGATGCTTGAATGTTTGAGATTGATTCTGACTAATTCGTTATCGTATATTTTGGTTGCTTGATGGTTACGGCTTTGATTTATTTCGTGATCAATTTTACTTGTTCAACATATCCACGGCTTGTTCAACTCCTTGATTGCCACGGCTTCTGCTCCGATCATTTTACTGTCGACTTTATTCACTGACTTCATTTTGACTTTGGCATTGACTAACTTGATTTTGGGTATGCGAATTAGCTTCGGCCATGACTTTATTCACTGACTTCATTTTGACTTTGGCATTGACTAACTTGATTTTGGGTATGCGAATTAGCTTCGGCCATCACCATTGCTTTTATACAAACTTGATTTACGACTTGGTAATCACTGTAACCTGTACTGTATAGTTCGACTCCGGTCATTTTGTATCTGCATTTGTTATTTCTGAAGCTCGAGTTGCACTTGCTTACTGCTTGATGGTCTTGTGACTCTTGCTATGCCTTTGTGCATTTTTCTGTATTCAGTTGAGTTGATTGTTGCATTTGTTTACTTCCGCACTTGTGTATATTTGGGCTGATCATTTGTATACATACATTCTTGTATGTATATATGTGTATGGTCACTTGTGTATTGCCTTTCTGAACTGTGCACATTGTTGCATGGTTCTCTGACCTTGTTGCCTCTGTTCATTTGCCGGTTAGCTTGCATCTGCTTGCTGTTGTTTGGATATTGTGGCATGTGGTCTTTGCTGTGTTTCCATTTGGGCTTGTAGTTGATTCTTTGAGTTTTTCTTAATATTGTTGTATTTGGACTTGTTCATTGTAGAATGTCACTGAAGTCTTGTGCTTTGTGTCTTGATGCTCGGCCTACTGTGCATTTGTGGTTCCCACTGTATTGCATTTGTATCACTGTATCATGCTTGGCTTTCATGTTCATGTGTATCTTCATAAACTTGTTGCATTCATGTTCTTCACTTGGTTGTTGACACTGGTCTGATTCATGTCAAAAATTTCTGTGCCACTTTCCATGTGTTCATGTTGCTGGACTTGTTGTTGGCATGTGCATGTTATCTTGTTCACTGTGTCACTTAGGTGCATATGTTTGCACTGCGCATTACCACTGTAACACATGTTCATCAATGCATGCTGTGTACTTTGATGGTGTTATGATTTGTCGAAGCTTTGCATTCATCAAGTTGCCTTGTGTTGAATCCAGTTTCAAAACTCGGATTTGACCTTGTGCACGTGTCGTGATTTAATTTATGTTGCACCTGAGTCGAATCCTGTATTTGGGTTTGACCTGTGCTCACCTGTCCCTGTAGCATTATCAAGTGTATATATCGGTGTGCACGGCCTTGTGGCATATACAGTGATACACTGTGTATGTCACAAGTTGTTCGTGTATGATGAATTCAAATGTAAATTATGACGAACAACCCAAATAACTGAGGCAAATATTATTTTCAAAATTCATGTTTCATTTTATATTGCAAAAATATTTCTTTTTCAATTTTACTGCGTTAGTTTATATTTTTGCAGGTTGCTCAGATGTTGGATTCAAACTGGAATGCAGTTGAAGATAAATATGAGTGTGAGTGATATGTAGTGAGGTGCTGATGTAAATGTGAAAAATGTGATGTAATCAAAGTTGTATAGTTATAGTGAGAGCTTGAAACTGTACTATTCAAAAATGTAATAAATATTTATTTGAATAAAATATCTGTTTGAATTCAAATTCTGTGTAATTTATTTTATTCAACAAATATTTATTTAAACTGTGAAAAATAGAATAGTATATTAACAAATACATTTGAATGAATGTATATATGTTTATTATCATCAAACAAAAAATCATATAAGCGCAAAGCGCATATTCAACATTGAAGCTGCGCCTTTTTTGATCGGTCAATCGAGATTTTGCGTGAAACTCAGTTTGATTCTTGCTTCAGCTTCAACTGTGATCGAGATTAATTGTGAATTTGGTATGTATTTTATTTCCTTTTTCTTTACTACGTTCTTGCTCTTTCTCGACCGATGATTCGAGTTGATTGATTACTGTTCTCTGTTTAGCTTGAACTCGAATGGTTTTGAAATTGCCGATGATGATTGTTTATATAGGGTTTGTAACCCTAGATTTGCGTCGTATATTCTCTATTTGATTTTGTCAACTGATATTGCTTTGATCGTTGATTTTCATATGGATGTTTATGATTTCACTGACTTATTCATATGCGTATATTTTCGTTGCTTGATGGTCACGGCTTTGATTTTGATTATCGTGATGACCACGGCTTCCACTCCGTTCCTTCTTCTGTTGACTTGTTAAAAAACACGGCTTTGATATCATTTACCTTCGTATCTGCAGTTTGTTGTTTACCTTTTGTTTTCGCAATATTATTCCTTTCTGTAACAACCAAGATAAAATACTTTTGCTCTTTTTACATGACTTGCTGTTATGTTGATGCATTGCGCCTTTGCCTCTATTTGCTTGATGTCTACATGCATGTGGTCTTGGTACACTTCTTACTGTTATTTGATTGCCGATTCTTGTTCATCCCCCTGGTGTATCACTGGTGCAGCGATATTGGTCTTGTTGCAGTTTGGTTGTGCTGTTTACCCGTGTACATGCTTCACTGTATCTTTATTCATGTTGGTTTAGTTGGTTTTCTTCTGGTTTGTTCACTTCGGTCAGTTGCTTTGAACTGTTAAGAAAGGTTCGACGTTGACTTCGACTTATTGTTGTGATGATTTTCTCGGCTAAAAATTTGTTACGTGGTCACCAGAAGTTGTAGTCTAGGTCTGCATCCCTTAACTGGTCTGGATTGCATTTTCATTACTGTTTCAGTTTGATTTTGGTGCTTGAGTATCACTGAGCTTTGGCATTTGGTCAGTTGCCTTTGTGTCTTTGATATTGTGCATTTGATCTGGATGTTTATGTTGTATTTGTTATCCTCACTTGAGCATTTTGATCTATGAAGCATTTTAGTCATTTTAGTCTGGTGCATATTTGTATATTTGTTCATCGTTGTTGTAGTCTTTCCATGAGTCACTTGTGCTCGGGCTCACTGTACACTGATGCATTCTGGTTTGATTTGCTACTGTCTCGGCCTGTAGTGTTTACTTGAGTGCTGCTGAGTTTAATCATGGTTTGCATTTTGATGCTCTTTGAGTTACAGTGTTTCATTTCTGGTTGAGGCTTGTTTTAGATGACTTGACCATTTGCACCTGTGTTGAATCCGGTTTCACAACTCGGGTTTGACTTTGTGCTCGTGTCGTGATTTTATTTATATTGAAGCTGATTTGAACCCGTCTTTTTATTTGGGTTTGACCTTGTGCTCACCTGTCCCTGTAGCATTATTAAGTGTATATCGGTGTGCACGGCCTTGTGGCATCTACAGTGATAAACTGTACATGTCACATTGTTCGTGAATGACGAATTCAAATATGAATGATGACGAACAACTCAAATAACCGAGGCAAATATTATTTTCAAAAACCATATTTTATTTTATATTGCAAAAATATTTCTTTTTCAATTTTACTGCGTTAGTGAATATTTTTGCAGATTGCTTAGATGCTGGATTCTAACTGTAATGAAGTTGAAGATCAATATGAGTATGAGTGATATGTAGTGAGGTGAAGATGTAAAAATGAATTGTGATGTAATAAGAAATGTATTGTAATTGAAAATGTATGGTTATAGTGAGAGCTTGAAAATGTACTATCAAAATTGTAATAAATATTTGTTTGAATAAAATATTCGTTTGAATTCAAAATCTATGTTATTTATTTTATTCAGCAAATATTTATTTAATCTATGAAAAATAAAATAGTACATTAACAAATACATTTAAACGAATGTATATATATGTTTATTATCATCAAACAAAAATGATATAAGCGCATATTCAACAATCTCCCCCTTTTGATGATAACAAACATATATTTAAGATTTTGAATATGTTAAATGTGTTTGATTATTGATATGCTCTAATTGCTCACCCTATTTAAATGCTTCCTCTCTACACAAAGCTCCCCCTACCTATATGCATACAAATAAAAATATGCAAATGAGCCTTGATGCAAATAGAAAATTATTTGACCTTTGCTTGATTTTATTTGACAAAATCTTAACTTTTCTCTCCCCCTTTTGTCATCAGCAAAAAAATAATAGTGTTAGAGAAAATAGAGATAAAGTGATTGATATTAATTCAACATTAAAACACAATTGAATATAAATATTAAATTTCAATAAAAAATCAAACAAAAATCATAAATATTCTGTTAGGCGCATATTCCACTTTTAGAATGATGGAAATGATGTCATCATATAAAACCATACATTTGTGTCTATTTGTGGTATATTTATATCAGGAATTTGAATATCTACTAACCATGCATAACCGTTAGGACTTTTAAATGAGATTAGTAGTATTCCAATTTTATTTAAAAAAAAAAATGAATTCAAGTATCTTCTAACCACGCATAACCGTGAGGACTTTTAAATGGGATTAGAATCAACTTGTTTATTTTAAAAATCAACTTTTGATATGTGTTCCATACATGCATAACCGTGAGGACTTTTAAATGAGCATGGAAGCACATAACAAATTCCAAGTAATTCACCCATGCATAACCGTGGGGACTTTTAAATGAGAGTGAATACTTTGGTATTTATTATTATTATTATTATTATTGTTATTATTATTTTAAAAAAATGTGAAAATGAAAAACGAACAATTCCTGTTTAAAGCACCACATATCGACAAACTATATAGAATTATGATGAGTGATGGTCGTTAGAAATATCACAGAAATAGAGATGGTCATGGAATTTTATACCAACAAAAGTTTTATAACTCTTGTTTAAATTTCTAAAGAAATTTACTAATTATACCGTCTCGAGTCATAATATATATAAATATCAACACTCATCACTTTTTTCAATCACTATTTATCTTTTCGATAATCATTAGGGAGTTAGATTAGTCAATGTATTTAAAATCAAATTCAGAAATAATTATAAATCAATTTTTCTAAATGACTAATCTGAAAATATGGTCAAAAATGATTTTCTCAAGGGGGTTTTATAAGAAAATTTTCTGCTATTTGAAAATTGTTTGAAATGAAAAATATGCAGATATTTTCTTTGAAAAAACGATGCAGTTACTAAATGTCTCAACAAAAATCACGTTCAACTAGTAATTTTTCTATCAACTAGATTACCAGTGTAATTTGCATCTGAATTTTTTTTTCACTCAAAATTATCATTAATTGAATTCGATTGACCAAACCATGAAGTGTGCACCAAAAAAATTTAAATTCAATTTTAACAACAATTTAAATGACATTCTTTTGAAATTGAATTGAAGCCATGTAAATAATCAGAAAACCGTGAATATAGAGTTAGCCGTATTATAAAAAATTGTATTATCCAACAAAACACTATTTTTAATCCAAACTGATATATATGAAGTAATTCAAATAATCTAGAGAATTTTATAGTGTTGTGGCATAAGAATATAATTTGGCCAACAATGTTGAATAAGTCAGAATCATCATCTTTTCATCATCTCATTATTGGCTGATTTAATTCAAAATACGGTGCAGATTATCACATTTAATATATCGTTTAAAACATACCATTACCTGTTTTACCTTTACGATATTTTTCATCGTTGTCCATTGTGATTCTGTCACCTTTATACTAGGCTAAGGAACTTTGTTTTGTCGCCCGTTGTGTTTCTGGAACAGCCAAAATCCAGAGAACACTGTTGTTGTTCCTTAGCCTACCACCACACCTACATAGATTTATGTGACCTATTTGTTTTTATAGGTCCATGGTTGTTAGTGGCAGAAAATTTTGAAAATTTTTTTTGTAAAGACCCAAAACTATTTATAATTGTTCCCTTCGACGCCCAAATTTGTTTAACTTTGAGAGATTTTATATTTGTGCCTTTTGGAACCCAAATCGGTATAGTTTTCACATGTTTGGGTCTATACCAACAATTATTGTGATTGTGTCCATATTTTCTAAAAATTGTGCACATAGAATTAACTTAATTAATATTGCTTTCAACAATTTTCGAATTATTATATCCAAGTCTTTGTCTAACCATATTATCAGTTTGCTTTCCTAATAGCATATTCAACGATTTTTCACTTTTTGAAAATTTATCTAAAGTCGTTGACAATTGTTGGACTTGTGTTTTGAGAGATTCATTCTCGTTTAACAACTGTGTGCACTTTTTAATAGAATCCTCTCTCCTAGTATTTTCATTCTCTTTTAAAATCAGAATTTCAATTTCAAGTGAATTTATATTGGTTTTTGATTTTTTAATTCCTTCTTCGAATGTTGGACACTTATCACACTTAGGGATTCTACTTTGATAGGTTTTAACTAATTGGTCAAGTTGTTTATTTAAATCTATCAAAGCGTCTTTTTGTGATTCAAGTTTAGCGTATTTTTCCCTAAGTCGTTCAAAACAGCCGTTTACTTCATGAAAATATATAAGCAACTCAGAATGGGTAAGTTTTGATACCTCACTTGGCTTGTCATCGTCACTGTCAGTTGTATCACCTCGAAGACACAATTCTGCCTTTTCTCTTTCACTGCCAGTGCTTTGATCATCCTCGTCTATTTCATCCCAAGTGGCTGCAAAACTTTTCTTTTTCTGTTTCTTTCCATGGCTGGTTTTAATTTGTGGACAATCGGGCTTGATATGACCGGGTTTGTTGCAATTATAACAAATAATCTTTTGTTCTTCTAAGTAGTCTAGTGCTTTGGCTATTCTGCTTTTCGCTTTTTGAATTCGAGCTGAATTTCCATATTTGTAATTCCACGTTTTGAATTTCTTTATTAATAGCTCCAATTCTGCTGCTGCTTCATCATCGTCATCGTCATCTCTTTCAGTTGTTCCTTTGAGAGCTATTGATTTCTTTCGAGTATCACTTCCTTCACGCTCTTCCTTGAATTTCATTTCTAACTCATAAGTGGTGAGATTTCCGATGAGTTCTTCAACTTTCATTTGTTTTAAATCTTTCGATTCTTGAATGGCAGTCACTTTCACTTCAAATTTTCGTGGAAGGACTCTGAGGATTTTTCGAACTATCTCCAACTCTGTGTATGATTTTCCAAGAGCTTTTGATTTGTAAACGATATTGGAAAGTCGTCCATGCATCTCTTTGACATTTTCTTCCTTTGCCATTGTGAAGTTCTCGTATTCGCTGCTTAGCATGGCAAGGCGAGATTCTTTGACTTGAGATGTTCCTTCGTGAGTCACTTCTAGTGTGTGCCATATTTCCTGCGCAGTTAGACAATGTGAGACACGATTAAATTCAAATTGATCCAGTGAATAGATAATAGAATTCATAGCTTTAGCATTAGTATTTTGTAATTTATTTTCTAGTTCTGTCCATTGTTCCTTTGGTTTATCTACTTCCTGATTATCTACAGTTATAGTCGGTGTTCTATAACCTGTCTCAACAATATTCCAAGCGTCAATGGTTTTCAGAAAGATTTCCATCCTATTTTTCCAATAAGCATATTCACCATTGAACATTGGTGGTCTACCTATGGATTGACCCTCAGCAAAAGCAGTATTAAAAGAAGCCATTTTAAAAATTCAAATTTTTAAAACAAAAATTGGTTTTTGTAAAATCAAATTTTTAAAACAAAAACGGCTTTTGTTCCTAGCTCTGATACCACTTGTAGGATCGATTTCACCCTAGACGGGGGGTGAATAGGGTGATGGTATAAATTATTAAAATTAATCACGGAAGCTTATAAAATAATTTCAACACAGATCATAGAATAATAGCAGCACAGATAATAGCAGAATAATAAATGCAGAAATAAAACGACACAGAATTTACCCAGCTTCAGCAAAACCCTGCCTACGTGCTGCCCCCAAGGTTTCTACTAGAAATTAGATAGTCCCTCGCTTACACACGTAAACTCGCGACACCCGTTATCGACTAAATCTAACTCTACGCTCAAAACCCTTCCACAACTCAGCCACTGAGTTGTGAATTCTCAAGCTACGCCATGTAGCTTGTCCCCTAGTCACACGACTAGAAAATTAAACGGTTTAAAAAGGAAAATAAAAATTTTAAAAACAAAACAAAAACTAAACCCTAATTGATAGACTTAAGGAGCAAAAATAAAGTGGCCCATTAATATTCTTATATTGCCGGCCCCTTTTTATTTTTTATCTCTGTCCCGTTGCTCCTTTCTTCCTTCCAAAAACTAGGGCTTTGAAGCTGCGCCTTTTTTGATCGGTCAATCGATATTTTGCGTGAAACTCAGTTTGATTCTTGCTTCAGCTTCAACTGTGATCGAGATTAATTGTGAATTTGGTATGTATTTTATTTCCTTTTGCTTTACTACGTTCTTGCTCTTTCTCGACCGATGATTCGAGTTGATTGATTACTGTTCTCTGTTTAGCTTGAACTCGAATGGTTTTGAAATTGCCGATGATGATTGTTTATATAGGGTTTGTAACCCTAGATTTGCGTCGTATATTCTCTATTTGAATTTGTCAACTGATATTGCTTTGATCGTTGATTTTCGTATGGATGTTTATGATTTCACTGACTTATTCATATGCGTATATTTTCGTTGCTTGATGGTCACGGCTTTGATTTTGATTATCATGATGACCACGGCTTCCACTCCGTTCCTTCTTCTGTTGACTTAAAAACACGGCTTTGATATCATTTACCTTTGTATCTGCAGTTTGTTGTTTACCTTTTTTTTCGCAATATTATTCCTTTCTGTAACAACCAAGATAAAATGCTTTTGCTCTTTTTACATGACTTGTTGTTATGTTGATGCATTGTGCCTTTGCCTCTATTTGCTTGATGTCTACATGCATGTGGTCTCGGTACACTTCTTAATGTTATTTGATTGACGAGTCTTGTTCATCCCCCTGGTGTATCACTGGTGCAGCGATATTGGTCTTGTTGCAGTTTGGTTGTGCTGTTTACCCGTGTACATGCTTCACTGTATCTTTATTCATGTTGGTTTAGTTGGTTTTCTTCTGGTTTGTTCACTTCGGTCAGTTGCTTTGAACTGTTAAGAAAGGTTAGACATTGACTTCGACTTGTTGTTGTGATGATTTTCTCGGCTAAAAATTTGTTACGTGGTCACCAGAAGTTGTAGTCTAGGTCTGCATCCCTTAACTGGTCTGGATTGCATTTTCATTACTGTTTCAGTTTGATTTTGGTGCTTGAGTATCACTGAGCTTTGGCATTTGGTCAGTTGCCTTTGTGTCTTTGATATTGTGCATTTGATCTGGATGTTTATGTTGTATTTGTTATCCTCACTTGAGCATTCTGATCTATGAAGCATTTTAGTCATTTTAGTCTGGTGCATATTTGTATATTTGTTCATCATTGTTGTAGTCTTTCCATGAGTCACTTGTGCTCGGGCTCACTGTACACTGATGCATTCTGGTTTGATTTGCTATTGTCTCGGCCTATAGTGTTTACTTGAGTGTTGCTGAGTTTCATCATGGTTTGCATTTTGATGCTCTTTGAGTTACAGTGTTTCATTTCTGGTTGAGGCTTGTTTTAGATGACTTGACCATTTGCACCTGTGTTGAATCCGGTTTCACAACTCGGGTTTGACTTTGTGCTCGTGTCGTGATTTTATTTATATTGCACCTGAGTTGAACCCGTTTTTTTATTTGGGTTTGACCTTGTGCTCACCTGTCCCTGTAGCATTATCAAGTGTATATCGGTGTGCATGGCCTTGTGGCATGTACAGTGATGCACTGTGCATGTCACATTGTTCGTGAATGACGAATTCAAATATGAATGATGATGAACAACTCAAATAACCGAGGCAAATATTATTTTCAAAAATCATATTTTATTTTATATTGCAAAAATATTTCTTTTTCAATTTTACTGCGTTAGTGAATATTTTTTGCAGATTGCTCAGATGCTGGATTCTAACTGTGATGAAGTTGAAGATCAATACGAGTGTGAGTGATATGTAGTGAGGTGAAGATGTAAAAATGAATTGTGATGCAATCAGAAATGTATTGTAATTGAAAATGTATGGTTATAGTGAGAGCTTGAAAATGTACTATCAAAATTGTAATAAATATTTGTTTGAATAAAATATTCGTTTGAATTCAAAATCTATGTTATTTATTTTATTCAGCAAATATTTATTTAATCTATGAAAAATAAAATAGTACATTAGCAAATACATTTAAACGAATGTATATATATGTTTATTATCATCAAACAAAAATCATATAAGCGCATATTCAACAGAATGAAGGCGTAAGGATGTCTCCAATCCCAAAAGAAGATGAGGGAATCCCAAGGAGAGAAGGAAAGGAAGTGGTTGACGGAGAAGAGGATGCCGGTGATAGTGATAACGACTATCACGCTAGCAAAGAAGGGAAGGGATCATTTAGTGAATCACTCGGGACGGGTCCTTATCTCTTTTGCTCTCCTCTTTAGGAACTAATTGTCATAGAAACTTCCAAGACGGCCAAATATCAATTTGCATTTCCATCAGCAGAGATTTCGCCCTAATCCCGCTCTATTGGCGACATCTTCGTTGGCTTAAGTGGCATTAGTTATATCAAATTCACCATTAGAGACAATCAGGGGGTTGTCGATTCAAAATTCTCTCTTTCACCAGTGGACTTTGTAGGCGAAGGTGGAGAGACCCCCACCCTAATTCCTTACTAATACGGCTGGTAGAGTACTTAAGGTGTCATTCGCACCATGCACTTCACTAGGATCACAGACACCCAATTCTTGCATTGATATTTTCTTTGAAATTCCTATATTAATACTGTTTTCTTCCTTGTTTTAGGTTCTATGGGCCGTGGATATTAAGAAAAGTTCTATAGCCATGCCAAGGAACATAGAGGTCGAACCTCTGATCCATATCCCCCTCATCGTTATAAATCTAAGTAAGAAAGGAGAAGGTGGAATGACAGCGAGTACGATGAGGCTCGCAGGGCAAATAGAGAGCAGGAGATGGGGAGACGGGGAGACAGGGAGATAAAGAAGAGAGATGCTGAAAGTGAGCTATCTCGCGACCCTACTTAGCACCTTAGAGATTCCTCCAAGCACTGTGGGCCGACTTCTACAAATATTCCACCTAGTACAAAGGCTTAAATTTCTTCTATCCAATAAGTTCTTGTCTCCCAAGCTATGTTTATGACCATCCCGCCAGCCTCCAAGGGAATCTCTGGTCCATCATTTACTCTTGTAGCTAGACCACTACGTTTATCAACTGCATTCCCTAATATCTTTCTACACGATTTCAACTACGACCAAGATATCTCAAACATGCCGAAAGAAGTGGTGATGAAAATTCTAAAGAATGTCAAGCAGGGCGCCGCCAAAGGTTATAAATGGAAGAAAATTTGCACAACTCCCTTTGAAACTAACAGGATAAACTATACAGATATCCAATCTTTCAAGTCCGAGAGAGAGATGCCTTCAAGCAAATGCTTAAGGAGTGGGAGGATGATTTGCTCAAGGTTATAAGAGAGAGACCTTACACAGAAACAAAAAGAAGGCACAAATAATCTGATGATAGAGTTGAAGCGCTTTCATGAGAAAAATGAAATGGTAACGCACAACAATTTAAAGCTCGCATATGAGGAGGGTGTTGAGCAGAAAATGCAACTTTTCGCTAAGGACCAGACCATCCAGGCCCTGGATTTGACCACTGCTAAGCAAACCGTTAAACTCGGTAGACTCCACGAGGAGAATCAGAAGCTTATTGATGAAAAGAAGAAACTCTCTGAGGTGGTGGACGAGCTGTACATGGCAATGATCGGCGGTGACTTTGAGCTTGAAATTTCAATATAAGAGCTCAAAGAGCTTCAAGATGAGAAGTCCAAGATCCTGGCTAAGCTTGATGCCAACGCGCTATACTTTTATAATAATGTAGTCATGTTCAAAAATCTGAGATGGTTGAAGAACGACTAACCCAAGGCACTTGCTGGCGCTTGGGAGGAAGTGCTATGCAGATCTGCGTAGGCTGAAGACAATCACTCCATGGAGCAGCTGATGGCCGCGTACATTGATGCTAAAGATATTGAATCTCTTTTCATCGAAAAGGCTATCTTTACTAAAGATGTTGTCGATGCTTCCAAAGCATGGTTCAAAATTCCGGCGGAATTCCGGTTATTCCGGTGATTCCGTTCCGGTTCCGGTTATAACCGGAACGGAATCCGGTCAAAATTCCGGTTCCGGTCAAAATTCCGGATTTGATTTTCAAATATTGAAAAAAAATTATAAAAAAATTAAAAAAATACAACAAACATATAACAATTAAAAAAGAAAAGCAAATTAAACTGGAAAATAAATAAATTGACAAAAAATATGTGTATGGATAAAAAAAGTTGTTATATTTTTGTAAATTTACATCGAATCATAATAAAGTTTTCAAAAATTGACCAAAATTTTAAAATCTCAAATGAACAATACAGACTTTTGAACAATGATTTTTTAATCAAAATGTATTTTATATGTAATTTAAAAAATATAATATAAATTTACGACTGTATTGAATATTTATTAGTGTAAATAGCAAATTAAAGCAAAAAAAGTACCGGAATTTGAAAACCGGAATTAAAACGGAACTTCCGAAATTTCCGGAACGGAATCGAAAATTTTAAAATTACCAATGACCGGAACGGAAACGGAAAACGGAATTTCAAACCTTGTTCCAAAGCTCTTGTTGGCCCAAGATCTTTGGGTCAGAGGAAACATCCACTTCCAAATCCCAAGAGTCGACAGCCACTATCCCTGTGCACTCTTCTAGCTTCATTAACAGGTGTCCCCCACATGCAATATATTCCTCCCATTGTGGTCTAGCTTAGGAAGCATGGGACCGAAGAAGGCAAGTTTATCGTATCCCAACGGGATCTTACAATAGGTATATCTCTTGTTTCTCCACTCTTCGAGAAACTTTAATTCTCTTAAGAATCCATCATTAAACTTTATCACTTTATTTGCCAACATGTAGGTCAACCTCACTTGCCTCCTCTAGCTGTGCATGGTTCAGGGACCGAAGCGATCTTTACTACATAAACCACCATCTCCATAGGGTTTTTTTGCATAATTTCTAGAGTCTAGTTTTGGCCCAGGTCTTAATTCCAAGAAGACTGCCGCTTCAGGGAGCTTGGATGACATTTTTGTCTCTTAGGAAGATGATGTTTTTATTATGAGCGCTTCTGACCTTACCAAATACCAAACAATGGCTGAGAGGTTGAAGAAGGACATGAAGAACAATCAATTAAAGAAAGAGTCTAGGACCACCAAGCTTGCATCTTCGAAACTGACAAGCTCCCATCCGAAAGTTCCTACTTTCAAGATCAGGTCGTCGAAGCACATTGATGATCCCACCATCAAGTCTGGGGAGTCCGATACTACTGCTGGTGAAGGGTCCACTCATTCAGAAGGTAGCACTCCCCTCCTCCCCCCCTCCCCCGTATAGAACCCAAAGGGAGAAAAAATATCTCATAAGCCCTTCGAGTAAGGATGTAAAGGCTGCCAAGGCGGCAGAAGTAAAGACTCAATGGTCTGCTGATTGAGCGTTTGGTTTTTGTGTTTTGTTGGGATTGAGTCTGTGTTTTGTTTTTGTGTCTGAAATATGCCAATATTGTGCGAGCACACCCCCTGCAGTTTGTCCTGTACATAAAAGAATTTAGTAGAATGAAAGATTTTCTTTATCTTTGTAATCTCTCTTATATACGTTCTGCATTTTATGTACTACATCTGTTTATGTTTGACTGTCTGTGTATATAATATGATTGATTATGCTACAATTTTATATATTTTACACTTATGTTTCTGTGCAATATGTTTATTTAAAGCAACTTTGTGCATGTAAATAATGTTCCTGCAATTGCTATAGTATATTCCATTACTCAGCTCTATTTTTTATCACTAAAATACTCTGTTTGCTAAATAGAATTGTGTTTTTAGCCAATACTACAGCTTTTCCTGTTCGGACTCGGTCGAATTCTTTTCGACCAAGTGTTGGTATGTATGCACCCATCCATAGGGCCGAATGTTAAGATGCGGACATCTTATGAGAGATTTAAAATGTTGGGTAATTCGTTCAGTATCCCCTAGTCCGGTTCGCATGATATTTCCCATCTCTAGGAACTGTTGACTCTATTGCTTGATTCCAAGCATTATATATTTAATGCTACCAAATCCTTCACTTTATTCGAATTCTTCAAAGTCAACATCATCAGCCAATGTCATTCTGGATGTGTGTATCATAACGATGCATTGTCGTCGTCATTCATCATAACAAATTCTTCCAAGTTCTGTGTTGAAATCCAGCCATGCATTAGTTTCTATCTCTAGAAACTTATACACAACAACTCAACTCCTGGAATTTTCTGTGATGTTGCCTATCTTTGGATTTCGGTTAATTCCATTTGTTATTGCTTATCTCTGAATGATGTCAAGTTCTGAGAGGTTTGAGTCAAATTTTCAGTTTACTCGGTGGTTTGGAGTTCCCTAGGATTGCCGAGGCAACACTAATACTTAAAAAGCAGGGATCGATTTACACCATCGATACGACGGTTTGAGTCGATTCAATAGCTTTGAACCTTCCCGACGTTGTCGGAGCAATGCCAGTTAAGGTTGGGATCAATTTCCCATTTTGATTCGATAGTTTGAGTTGATTTTCCTGGTCGACTTGACGGTTTGGACCTTTACGACATTGCCGAAGCAACGCTGGTTCTTAAAAGGTGGGAATTAATTTTTCCTGTTAATCTAATGGTTCGAGTCGATTTTCCCCATCATTCGGTGGTTTGGATCTTCCCTACGTTGCTAGAGCAATACCGACTCTCAAAAGTTGGGATCGATTTTCCCGTCAACTTGGCAGTTTAGACCTTCCTAGCAATGCCTGTTCTCAGAAGGTAGGGATTAATTTTCCCATCGATCCGGTAGTTTGAGTCGATTTCCAACATCGACTCGGCGTTTTGGACTTTCCCGATCTTTTCGGAGCAACGTCAGTTCTCAGAAGGTTGGGATCAATTTCACCATCGACCTAACTATTTTGCTTAGAGAACACGATTCATTAGTTCAAGATGATTACTTTATTGATAAATGGAAGAGATGACAAGTCCTGCCTATTTACAATGCCTCTAGTGTACTTGGATGGATTATTTGTGAAAAAAAGGAAAACTAGATATAGTGGTGCCACAACTAGTCACTTTTCCAGGAACGTGGGATGGGAACTCCATCTACTGTAGCTAGCTTGAATGTCTGTCTCAAAGCTTCTAAGCGATCACATACGGTCCTTTCTGGTTTGGGCCAAGTGCTCCTATACAGGGGAAGATTCATTTCAAGATGAGATCTCCCACTTTGAAGGTACGATTGCGGACCTTGGCATTGAAGTGGAGCGCTACTCTTTTCTAGTGAGCAGCGACCCTCGGTTCGGCTTTTCCCGCTTCTCATCGATTTGGTTGAGTGACTCGAGCAGTGGTTGTTTGTTCTCTCTTTGATTGAAGTGTCTTCTGCGATGAGAAAGGACTTCCAGTTCCACTGGGATCATAACATCTGATCCATATGCCAAGTAATGTGCATGTAAAAGTATATATTTATACTCTCATATTTAATCTTATTTTGTTAAAATAAAAAGCATATTAAGGTGATTTTACTTGTCTAAACCAAAAATACAAAGGGATTTTCAAATCATCATTCATACATCAACATGTGCGTGAAATGGTAATTTTTATGTAAATTAATTTGAAGAAAATTTACTTGCACATTTTTATTTTATTTTGTAGTAATTCTGGACTCAAAATGAAAGAGACTTATACATGCATATGCATGGAAAATCAAAAGAATGAGAAGAGGATTGAAATAATGCAACATGGAGAAGCCCACGTGCCCAGTTACTTATGGACCACAATTAAATACAGACACATATATTAGTGGAGGTTTAAGGCAAAAGCAAATGTTAGAGGGATTAATTAATTTCTTAATGATTACTTGAAGACTACACAAACTAAATGGTATTTTTGGTAGCTCCCTAAAAATGAAATTAGGGTTTTAGTATGTATAAGTACCTCTTTATGTTTTATGCAATCTTCTTCTTCTTATGCATGGTTGTAGCATAATAAATGTTAAATAAAATGTTTCTTTAATGGTTTCTTAGCCTTGTTCTTTTTTTTAGTGCAACTTTTTTTATGCTCTTTTACTTTATGTTATCTTATGCTCTTTTTTTTTATTTCTTGCAATTAGTTTAGATTTATTTTATGCAAGTAGTTAGTTCTCTTTCTTTTAATTGGCTCTTATTTTCCTTGCTTTTTTTTGCTTAAATCATTTTGTGTTGACATGAATTCAATTATGAGAAGCTAAACCTCTTCAATTTAGGGGTAGTGAAGCTCTCATGAATCATACTAAATCACCATAGAATAGTTGAAATTGTAATATCTTGTTTGGTGATAAATGAAAATTAATAATGATGGTAGTTTATGTTTACTAGTGAATTTGACAGCCTATGTTGACAACTAAAATATGCTATGCTTAATCCAATATAAATATAAACTATTTGATCATTTGCCAAAGTGGTTTTGATCATGAAATTAAAAGTAGAGTCAATATTTGATGTTTTACACTATTAATCTCAAAATAGTAAATAAATCATGCTTAAATTAGATTTTATTTTTAATTACATGTTCATTTTCATGAGATTGTAGAAGTGGATTTGAACGGTGCGTTATAGTTTAATGGTTTAAGCTGTGCTAATTAATAGCACAAATAGACCATTCTTATAATAAACCCATCAACCAATTCTACTTAAAATTAAAAATGAGAGATTATAGATTAGTTTTGTGTTGATTTATATGAATGATTGGAAGTGGGTTTATCTCTAAATTGTCCCTTAATCTCATAGTTTTATTCTCATTTTTATTCTGGCTTTCTTTAATTAAATATTCTCTTAATTTTTGGGCTAATTTGATTGACTAATTTACTATGAATCGACTCATACTCGCATATGTACTAGGATTGTATGTCGTTTATTACATTTTCGACAGTATTCAAATCGATAGAATTCTCCGTCATGAACGAGTTTTTGGCACCGTTGTTCGGAGAACGGCAATTTAATTTTAATTTTACTCTTCGAATTATTTTTATATTTTTTTGTTATCAAGAAAAAAAGGAAAAAAGCACCGTTTTGTGCATTTTGTGTTTTATTTTGTTCATTTGCACTTGTTTTCACTTTTCTTGTTGTGCATTTATTTTTGGTTTCTCGGTTTTCATTTGCGTGGCCTTTTCTATTAAAAAGGAAAAAAAAAGCATTTAGTTTTCCATGTTTCTCATATTAATTTTCTGCTACAACACTGTCAATTGTGCATATCAGTTTGTGCATTTTTCTATTTTCATTTGCCTCTGTTGCCAATTGGTCTTCATCAGTCTCTGTTTCATTATTTTGCATTTGTGCAATAACAGTTTGCAATTGACACTGTTGGTTACTGTCTATTACAATACACAGTCCATTAATAAATAAATAAATAAATCACATTGTATTTCATTGTTGCATTTTGCTTTCATTATAACTGTGTCTTCATTTTGTTGTTTCTTACATTTTTGCATTGCATTTTCATTGTGCAAACAGAACTCAAGCAAACAGTGTTTACATTCCTGTTTTCATTCCTCTGTTACATCTCTGTTGCATTTGTGAAATTTTGTTCTTGTTACATTTTGTTTCTGTTGCTTTGGTTACATTTTTTTGTGCATTTGAACCTCCTCCATCCATCAACACTCTCCACAACCAAACTTCAATCATCATCGCCCTCACGCACCCAAACCAACCACCACAACTTCACACCGGCCACCATCTCCCTAACTACTATCAGTAAAGCCCAACCACTCGCCTCCATCATCTACCTTTAGTGATACCACCTAACCCAAGCCAACCCACAACCTGTTCCCCTCATCAAACGTGCAACAAAACCCACTGTACGAACTGCAAATACCGAACCTCCCCGCAAATTCAACAAACCATACCTCCTCACGTCGTCTTTGCCGGCCTCATTCCACAATCTTCCAGCACTTCACGCCAGAACACTCCATCACACACTTCAGCCTACTACCACCTCATCAGAAACAGCCACAGCGAACCCCAATCTCATACCACCAAACATCAATCACATTTGCCACTGCAACTTGAACACCCGTAATCAGCCTGTAATCACTTCGCACCCAAAACCGCCTCCTCTTCTCATCACCAAAACCATGACACCACATTATCCAAATTCCAAATCGACCGCGCCTTCACCCGCGACTAATCCCAAGTCAATCTTCTCCATAACCGCCAACCCAAATCCACTGAATCCGACTTCAAACCCCAACTGCGATTTCAACATTTCCAAATCGCATTTCCATTTTTATAATTTGTATTTCGCGATTTTTGATTGTCGGAGAAGAATATCAGCGTATAAGTAAAGCTTTTGTAGTGGGCTTATGTTTTTTGGGCTTGTGTGAGTCGTGTTGCCTATGGGTGTAGATTTCATTTTAATTTTTGATTTCACCTTATTTAAAAAAATAAACTTGCTTTAGTTTGGGTAATTTAGGTGATTCGGGTTTTGTTTAGTTTGTTGTGTGTTTTCGACTTTAAAAAATAGCAATAAATAAAAACAATAAAAAATTAGCTTTTGTTTTCACTTGGGGGGAACGATCCAAAAAAATTATTTTCAATACTTTATAGGTTGCAAATAGAAGAAAAGTGGGCAATGATTGTTTGCTAAATAATTACGTAAAATCAATGCTTTAAAACAAATGCTAATAATTTGCATTCTCTGGTATCGTGTCATTATCTTCCTTTTTAGTTTTAAATGCATTGTTGATTGCTTGCATTAAGAAAACAAATAAAAATTTCATCCGTAGTTGCATTGTTAATCCACGTTTAATTTCAGTTTTGCATCATTTCGTATTGCTTATTTTCTAAGGGCAATACCCAACTTCACATAAGGTGTGGGATTTCATTACTCCTTCTTTGACCCACAATCATCTTAGAATTTGACTAATAATAATGGTTAGACGTGAGACTTAAAGGAGTCACGGGCTCATCTAGGGCGAAAATTGTATCTTGACAAATTGATTTCGATTAACAATTTATTTCTTAGTGTCTAGACTACGGCAGAGCAATAATCATTTATAAATATTATGGTGGTTCATAAATATTATAATGATTGTTTTTCTAAATGTACTTAAACCTTCGGCTACATTGCTATGGTGGTTCGTGGTGCACCGATAATTCTTGTCTGTTACTTGGCTAAGAACTATTTTGTTATATTAAGTCAATGCATGATTATACAGTTTTGCGTTAGGAGCTACTAAGGACAGAAATTTATAGTTAAGTCATTGCATTCATTTAGTTGCATTAGTTCATGCATATATAAAAAAAATCCAAATGTAAAAATATTACATTTTCCTTAACTTAGCTTTTTAAAAAAATCCTAAAAACTAAGAAAAAAACAAAAACATTTTAAAAAAGAAATTAAAATCCAAAAAACCAAAACAAAAATAAATCTTCCTTTTGAAAATAATTTCTTTTTGGTGAATATTTTTCTTTAAAAAAAACAAAAGAAAAGAATTTTCACTTTATTCTCTTAACCTTGATTTTCATATCTTTCTCTCCTTGATCTTTTCATTTGTGTGTGAGTGCTAGAACTCGTAACACAACGATGAATTGTTTAACCCGGACAAACGAACCTCCAACGATGGCTAATGAAAACTCTCCCTAAACTCTCATGGATAGAATCTTTCCCGATGTAATTTCTATTCCTTCCCGTATCACCTTACCCTCCCCAATGGGTAATTACTTTGAAATTCATTCAAATCATACTGCCACACTTCCGAAATTTGGTTTGAACACTATGGCCTATACATCTTCTTAACAAAATTCGAACAAATCTGTGCAACCATTAAAATTCAATAATTATGTGACGATGGAATCAAACTTATGTTAGTTCCATTCACCCTTACCGATTATGTAGAAAAATGGCCATATAGCTTGCCTTCGAATTCAATCAAAACTTGGGACGTATTCGTTAAAATTTTCTTAAAAAAGCATTACCATTTGGAAAAAACAACCAAAATACAAAATGAAATTATAAACTTTCATCAATTCAGGGGTGAACATTTCAGAAAATACTTTGAAATATTTAAAATGGTTTTGTTAAAATGTTGACATCATAATTTTGAAAAATGGAGTCTTTGCCAAATCTTCTACGATGGACTTGAAAATAGTTCATGAACCATGCTTGAATCGATGTGCCATGACAATTTTCTCATCTGTCATGACGACGATGCTTGGCAATTCCTTGAGAACTTGGCTGAAAAATCTTCGCAATGGGTATGTTTTAACGAGGAATCCATCTATTCACGATCGAGCGCACACTCAATGGATCATTGTTGACTTTGGAAGCAAAAATCGATGTGATGATTAATAAATTCGACAACGTTTTCTCATCCAGTCAAATGAACCAAGCTTCCCAACCATTGTGTTATAAATGTAACGATCCGAATCACATAGTCGATCAATGCCCTCAATCTTTACAACAACTCAATTCCTTTAACAAAGTTAAGGATGTCCCATTTTCTCCAACTTACAATCTCGGTTGGAGAAATCATCCTAACTTTACATGGAACCAAAATAATTCTAACATGAATTTGGTTCGACCCAATTGTCAAGCATTTTCGAACAATGCTTCGAATCCTCCTTTTCAGCCTAACCACTTTCAACAAAATCTTGCACCTCCGTCTCAAAATCAACCGCAATAATCTTTCGTTCCCCAAGACGATAAACGAATGACTTCACTTAATAAAATTCTTGAAACTTTGGCGCTAAAAAACAACTCAAAACCTTCGATCAAATAGCAATTTTCAAAATTTGTTAACCTCACACATGCAAAATATGAGTCAAACAATTGCTAAACTCAAAATGAAAATGAGTCAATTAGCCACTTTTGTGAGTGAACGTGAACAAGGCACGTTCCCAAGTCAGTCAGTTTCAAACCCTTGAAATCAAAACACGAATTCGAATCAAGTTCATGTCATTCAAGATCGCAATGTGAACCAAATGAATTTCTATCTCGACTTTGCATTCTGGTAAACTAATCAATAACCAAGTTGTTAATCCAAATGATTTACCGACAGCTCCTCTTAACACTTTGAAAACAACAAGCGATTCTGAACAAAACTTCGATTCAAATATCTAATCAAATTCCAATCTAAATTCTTCTTCCACTCATGTTGGAAGTTTTCAAACAAGTCAAAGTGAACATCTCCCTCCTTGATATAATTCAACAAGTCCCAACTTACGCTAAGTCTCTAAAGGACTTGTGTACTCAAAAACGACGCACTCATGTACCCAAGAAAGTTTTCTTAGCTATCGGTCCTAGCAAAATCTTGTCTCGATCATTTTCCATAAAATACAATGATCTTGGATGTCCGATGATCTCATGCATGATTGGAGATAAAAAGATTAATAAATGCTTATTAGACTACGGTGTGAGTATCAATTTGATTCCTTATTCAATTTACCAACAAGTTAGCTTGGGTGAAGTAACTCTTCAATTTGTCGGTCGTTCGATAAAGAAATCTTAGGGAGAAATCGAGGACGTACATATGAAAAATCGATCAATTAATATTCCAAGTCGATTTCATCGTCCTAGAGACACAACCTATGGATAATCCGATGATTCAAATTCCACTTATTATAGGACAATCTTTCTTAGCCACTTCGAATGCTCTAATCAATTGTCGAAATGGATCAATGAAATTTCTTTTGATAACATGATTTTGGATCTTATCGTCTTCAATCTCGAAAATCAATTGAATGAACAACTTGACCAAACGTTGGAAGTTAGCTCAATTCAAGAAAATTTGACAACGAAACAGATGACCTTAACAACAAATGAGAGACCGAATACGAACAACTATTTCAAGATGAACCTAACGAGATCTAAAATGCGCTTCCATTTGAACTCCTCGCGTTTGAGTTAAAACTTCAACCAAATTCTTTGATTAGGCAACCTCCTAGGTTGGAACTCAAGCCTCTTCATGATCACCTTAAGTACGCATACGTAGGAGACAATGAAATGTTTCCTATCATAATCTCTCAAATTTTTCTCTTGATCAAGAAGACTGCCTACTTTCAATTTTATGGAAAAACAAAGAGGCAATTGTATGGTCAATTATCGATATTAGGAATTAGTCCCGCTCTTGTTCAACATTGCATCCACTTAGTTGACGAAGCCAAGCCTGTTCATGACGTGCAACGAAGACTTAACCTAAAAATGGAGGATGCAGTTCGAGATAAATTCTTAAGCTCCTCGATAATGGAATCATATATCCTATTTTTGATAGTTCATAGGTTAGTCCAATTCATGACATGCCTAAAAAGTCCGTACTTACCGTAATCGTGAACGATGCTAATGAACTCATTCTAACTCGTAATCAAATGGGTTGGTGTGTTTCCATTGATTATCAAAAATTAAATGTTGCAACATGTAAAGATCACTTCCCTCTTTCTTTCATTGACCAAATGATAGAACGTTTAGCCGAGCATGAATTCTATTGCTTTCTTGATGGTTATTTTGGCTATAGCCAGATTTCGATCGCTCCCGAAGATCAAGAGAGAACGACTTTCACATGTCCCTTTGGCACCTTTGCATATTGACGTATGCCATTTGGCCTTTACAACACTCCTGCTACTTTCCAAAGATGCATGGCTAGCATCTTTTCCAACATGATTGAACGTTTTCTGGAAGTGTTTACGGATTACTTTTCCATCTTTGGAAACTCTTTTTACGAGTGCTTATACCATCTTGAGATGGTTCTAAGTCAATGAAAAGACAAACACTTAACGTTAAATTGGGAAAAATGTCATTTTATAGCCAAGAATGGCATTGTCCTCAGACATGTCATTTCAAACAAAGGGTTTGAGGTAGATAAAGTAAAAATTGACGTAATTGCGAATCTACCCATTCCCAAATCTCTCAAGGACATTCGTTCATTTCTTGGGCACGCTGGCTTCTATCGATGTTTTAAAAAGGATTTTGGTAAAATTGCTAGACCTTTAACTGCTCTTCTAGGAAAAGACATTTCATTTAACTTTAATTCTGATTGTGTTTCTACTTTAGAGCGTCTCAAAAATGAATTCGTTTCCACTCCCATCATTTGCTCGCCCAATTGGGACCTTCCTTTTGAAATAATGTGTAACGACTCTAACTTCACGGTTGGTGCTGTCTTAGGACAACGCATGAACAAAATTCTTCATGTCATCTACTACGCCAGTATGACTTTAAACGATGCTCAACTCAATTACACAACCATTGAAAAAGAGCTTTACATAACCATTGAAAAAGAGCTTTTAGCAATAATATTCACGCTCGAAAAGTTCCGATCTTATTTGGTTGGCACAAACATTATGGTTTACATTGACCACTCCCCTCTTTGGTACCTTTTCACTAAAAAGGATGCTATGTCTTGTTTGATCCATTTGATACTTTCACTCCAAGAATTTGACCTTAATATCAAAGAAAAAAAAAGGATCGACATCGTCATTGCTGATCATTTGTCGCATCTTCCAAACATACCATCTTCTTTACCAATCAACAAGAACATTCTTGATGAACAACTCCTTTCCGTTTCCATCAATCCATGGTATGTCGATATATTGAACCATTTGTCATTAAGAAAACTCCATTTTGGTAGAAACAAGATAGATACAAATTTCTTTCCCAAGTGAAATATTTCTAATGGGACGATCCATACTTGTTTAAGTACTATTCCGACCAAATTATTCGATGCTACATCCCAAATTAAGAGTGTCCATTTGTTTTGTCATGACAAGCTTGTGGTGGTCATTTCGGTCCTAAGAAAATAGCGGAAAAGGTGCTCCAATATAGTTTTTACTGGTCTACGCTTTTCAAAAATACATTCAAGTTCTATAAAACTTGTGATCGTTGCCAAATGTTAGGAAAAATGTCCCAATGAAACATGATTCCTTTGAGCCTCATTCTTACGATAGAAATCTTTACCATTTGGGGTATTGACTTTATGGGCCCGTTTTCCAACTCTTTCGAAAATTTGTACATTCTTCTTGCTGTTGATTACGTCTTTAAATGGGTTTAAGCCATTCCATGTAAAACAAATGACCACAAGGTCATTGTGAAATTCTTAAAAGAAAACATCTTTTCGAGGTATAGAATACCTCTCATAATAAAAAGCGATAATGGAATCCATTTTGTATTCATTCATTTGAAACTCTAATGAAGAAATACTCGATAACCTACAAGTTATCCACTCCTTATCATATTCAAACTTGTGGTCAATTTTAAGTTTAAAATCACTAAATCAAGCAAATTTTAAAGAAAACTGTAAATAAAAATCAAAAATATTGTCTAAAAATTGATAGATGCGCTTGGGGCTTATAGAACTACATATAAAACTAATTTAGAAACATCTCCTTTTAGGTTAGTATATGGTAATGCGTGCCATTTATTTATCGAACTTGAACATAAAGAGTTGTTTGCGATTAAGAACATAAACTTTGATTTTGAAAAGGCTGGCGAAACCAGGAAATTACGAACCAACGATTTAGAGGAAATTAGGAACGTCACATATGAAAATGAGAAAATTTACAAAGAAAAAAAAGTTTTTCATGACAAGTCAATCCTAAGAAAAATATTTTTGCCAAATCAAAGAGTTCTTTTGTATGACTTTCGACTACTTTTGCCCTGGGAACTAAAATCAATGTCTACAGGACTGTACGTGGTACGCGCTGTTTTTCCACACGGTTCTATAGGATACAAAAACCCTAGGGATGGATCGATTTTTAAAGCCAATGGTCGTCGTTTAAAACCTTAATTGGAGTTGGCGAGTGATTGAGATGAGGATCTCATGATTCTTCATGAGCCACACAACGTCCGGTAAGAAATTTTAACCCTCTCTTGTAAATATATATTCATATACATATACATATACATATACATATACATATACATATACATATATCTTTCTCCATTACACTTATTATATCATGCATTGATTGTGTTAACACAGTCAAAATTAAGTGTGGAAGAAAATCTCATGTTTATTTTGATTTTTCATGGTTTATTTTTTGCATTTTCTTTCCAAAAACAAAAACAAATTTTTTACTACTTAGCATATTGATTTACTTTTGAAGAAAAACGATAGAATAAGTATACGTTTTAAGTTATTACATTGAAATTTTTAAAAAATTACTTGTCTTAACAAAAATAAAAGGAAACGTTTGATTACAAATAACTATGGTGTAACTAGTATATAGGAAGGTTCATAGGTGATAATTATGAAGTATATCCTAATTGTAATCTTTGTTTAAAAGAGTGATTGATTTAAAGTAAAGGCGATAACATTTTTGATCTTCTAAGTTAAGTGGAGCTAAAATAATTTTGCACAACTCTCTCTTTTTAAAAAAAGAGAAAGAAAAGAAAAAAAAGAAAAATAATAAGAAACGCCTAGAATGTATACATATGTAACTATGTATACTCGCCATGCCTTATACCCTTCTCACATAAGCCCGAAAGGCGGTGCATGATTGGTATCTGGCTTCAGTATATCTGAGTTAGGTGTATGTAAATAAAATTAAAATAACAATAATAAATACCTAGAATCATATGTTCATACGCAAGTGTGTACACTCGTCACACTCTATACTCTTCTCACGTAAGTCCGAAAGGTATTGCATGATCGGTATATCCGGCCTCAGTATATCGGAGTTAGGTATGTAAACAATAATAATCTTACTATTTTTATTACTAGAGAGAGCAAGCAAATAAAACCTAAGTACTATCTTCACTTAATTGATTTGACTTATTATTCAAAAGAAATAAAAATGCCACTTTGCAAAACTTTGATAATCAACTAAAGGATTCATTTCATAGTTGCACTATGTTATCAACCGAAACAACTAGCTGCACTAGAGTCCAATTGTGATAATAACTTAATTTTTGTTGGAAGTTTTGATGAGTAAAAGACTAAAATTTCTTGATAATAACCAAAATTTATATACACCTAACTCGTGTCAATTTGAAAGTAAATTCTTCATTTGCAAATACTTTTGAAAACTTGCATCATGTAGTCGCATTAGAATTTACATATCGTATTTGGATTTTGTGGGTAGTATCCACTGAAAACCCTCATGGGACAACACTAGTCCTACTAGAGACACCTAGAGGTTTAATTGCTTGTTGCATACGCTCAATGCAGTCGTGTTTTCATCGAAAACGGATTTACCCTACTATTAATTTATTTAAGGACAAGTAAAAAGATAAGTGTGGGGGTATTGATAAGCATGTAAAAGTGTATATTTATACTCTCATAATTAATCTTCTTTTGTTAAAATAAAATGCATATTAAAGTGATTTTACATGTATAAACCAAAAATACAAAGGGACTTTTAAATCATCATTTGTATATTAACATGTGGGCAAAATGGTAATTTTTATGTAAATTAATTTGAAGCAAATTTACTTGCACATTTTTATTTTGTTTTGTAGGAATTTTGGACTCAAAATGGGAGAGGCATATGCATGCATATGCATGGGAAATCAAAAGAATGAGAAGAGGATGGAAATAAAGCAACATGGAGGAGCCCACATGCCCACTTACTTATGGACCATAATTAAAAGCAAACGCACATATTATTGGGGATTAATGGAGAAAGAAAATGTTAGTGGGATTTATTAATTTCTTAATGATTACTTGGAGGCTACATACATTAAAGGGTATTTTTTGGTAGCTCCCTAAAAATGAAATTTGGGTTTTAGGCATGTATAAACACCCCGTTATTTTTCATGTAATCTTCTTCTTTTTATGCATGGTTATAGCACAAAATCAATGTTAAATAAAATGTCACTTTAATGGCTTCTTAGCCTTGTTTTTTTAGTGTAACTTCTCTTATGCTCTTTTACTTTATGTTATCTTATACACCTTTTTTTAGTTCATGTAATTAGTTTAGATTTACTTTATTCAAGTAGTAAGTTCTCTTTTCTTTTAATTTGCTCTTATTTTCCTTGCTTTTTATGCTTAAATCATTTTGTGTTGACATGATTTCAATTACGAGAAGCTAAAGCCCTTCAATTTAAGGGTAGTGAAGCTCTAATGAATCATACTAAATTAATATTGGTTGCATTTGTAGTCTCTTATTTGGTGCTTAACGAAAATTAATAATGATGGTAGTTTATGTTTTTAGTGAATTTGATAGCCTATGTTGACAACTCAAATAGGCTATGCTTAATCCAATATAAACATAAACTATTTGATCATTTGCTTAAGTGATTTTGATCATGAAATTAAAGGTAGAATCAATATTTGGTGTTATATTACTAATCTCAAAATAGTAAATAGATCATATTTAAATTAGATTTTATTTTTAATTACATGTTCATTTTCATGAGATTTTAGAAGTGGGTTTGAATGGTGTGTTATAGTTTGATGGTTTAATTTATGCTAACTAATAGCACAAATAGGCCATGCTTATAATAAGCACATGAATCATTTCTACTTAAAATTAAGATTGAGAGATTATAGATTTATTTTGTGTTAGTTTATATTAATGATTGGAAGTGGATTTACCTCTAAATTCCCCTTAATATCATAGTTTTATTCTCATTTTTATTCTAGCTTTTACTCTCATTTTTTCTAAATTATCTTTAGTTAAAAGTTCTCTTAATTTTTAGGCTAGTTTGATTGAGTAATCTTATAATTTTATTCTTTCCCTTGAATCGACCCGTACTCGCATACATACTATGATTGTACACTGTGCGCTTGTGGTTTTTATTATTACATTTTTGATGGTATTCTAATCGATAGAATTTTCCTTCGCGAACACTAAGGAAAATGGTGAGTGCCCAATGTTTGCACTGCTTACACTTGCCCATTGTTTGCACTATTGTAGAAAATCTCTTCTCATTCCGGTAATGCTTGCAAAATTCCTTAAACTTAGTGCTCTCAAACCGAGTCCCATTGTCCGTGATAATTTTCTACGATACTCCAAACCTAAAACTAATATTTTTTTGTTACAAAATTATTTACTTTCTTAGTAGTAATCATGGCAGTCAGTTTCACTTCAGCCCATTTCATAAAGTAGTCAACCACAATGATAATGTATTTAACTCCTCCTTTTACTATTGGTAGTACATCGATTATATCGATTGTTTAGATCGCAAATGGCAGGGACTGACCATTTTCATAAGTACTGAAGATTGGGCTCTTGGAATATTTGAGAATCTCTAGCATTGGTAGCACCATATGGTGTAGTCCACTGCATTTTAATTTATTGTTGGCTAGAAATATCCATAGTGGAGTGTCTTCTTTGCCAATGTCTGCCCCCGATGTGGCCACCATAGGTGCCTTCATGACCTTCAATGAGGATTTTCCTAGCTTATTCTTTGATTACACACCTGAGCAAGTAGCGCTTCGTTCGATATTATGAATCGTGGTGTCTTTCGAAGAAGCTTCTTTTGTTTGTTTCGGTCTTTAGGAAGTATTCCCTAAATAAGTAGTCCTTTATTAGCGTCATCCATGGCTCTTTCTCCTCTGCAGTCTCTAGAACCAAATTGACGTCCATTTGATCTATGGTACGAACATACAATACTTAAACTAGAACCATTAGGTATGCTTTTCCGGAACTGGCTAGCTTAGCCAATGAATTGGCCTTGATATTCTTCTCTCTGGGAATGTGAGATATTGTATAGTATTCAATTTCATTAAGTAGCTCCCAAGCTTTCGACAAGTAAGGGGCAATCTTCGCACCCTTAGCTTGATACTCCCTTCTGACATGGTGGATGACTAGTTGGGAGTCACTATAGATATGTAGAGTCTTTACTCCGAACTCCTTCGCAATCTTCAATCCCACTATCAATGCCTTGTATTCTGCCTTGTTGTTAGTACCAGGAAATTCCAGCTTGAGGGCATAGAGAATTGATCATCCTCCGGCAATTTCAAGCACAACTCCCGCTCCTAAGCAGAATTATTTTGACGTGCCATCAATGAACAATTTCCAGTGGGATACAGTGACAGTTGTGCCTTCCTCCTCATCAACCCTAAAAGTAAACTCAATGATGAAGTCAATCAGTGCATGTCCATTAATCTCTCTTTGGGGATGATATGTCACATCATATTGGCTCAACACGATATTCCACTATAGAAGTCATCCCGAAGTCTCAGGTCGATACAGTACCTGTTTCAAGGGATAATCTGGCAATACCTTCATCGGGTGTGCCTAGAAATTCGATCACAGTTTCCTAGATTCTATTAGCAAGCAATATGCGAGCTTTCCCAACTTCGGGTAGTTCCGCTCAGCTCCGATGAATCGCTTGCTGATGTAGTAAATAAGTCGTTAGACCTTAGCTTTCTCATGCACAATCGCTGCACTTATTGTGTGGGCAAATACTGCTAGGTAATGATTAAGTTCTCTCAGTCCACCATTTTATATAGGACTGGTGGTATCTCCATATATTGTAACAATTCTTGAAAAGTTGTCTGGCAGTCTCGATTCCATTTAAAGTTATTCTTACCTTTTTAATGCATCAAAGAATGGTATACACTTATCGGTCGCTTTAGAGATGAATCCACTCGATGCAGCAATCTTTTCATTTAAGCTTTGTAATTCTTTCTTTATGGTTGGGGTTCTGACAATTGATAAGTTGTCAATCTGCTCCAAATTGGCCTCAATGCCCCTTGTGCTTACAATAAAACCAAGAAACTTTCCAAAAGCAACTCCAAATGAACATTAAGTCGGTTCGATTTCATTTCGTACTTTCATAGGATCTCAAACGTCGTTGAGAGATCTTCCAGATGATTTCTAGACACTGCAACTTCACCAGCGTTGCATCCACAAACATGTCCATTGTTCATTCGATCCGCTTCATGAACATTGTAGTTACCAGTCTTTGGTAAGTATCTTTAGCATTCTTCAAACCAAACGACATTACACAATAATAATATAATCCCAAATCAGCAGTGAAGCATGTTTTCTCTTGATCTGGTTCATGCATATTAATTTTGTTGTACCTTGAGTAGGCATCCATGAACGAGAGTTGTTCATGCCGTATAGTTCCATTAACAAGCTGATCAATTCTAAGCAATAGAAAGCTATCCTGTGAGTAGGCTTTATTCAAATCAAAGTTGCCAATACAAGTTCGCCACTTTCCATTCGATTTTCGACAACATAGGGTTTGACACCCACTCAGGATATGTTGCATCGTGGAGGAAGCCATTGGCCTACAGCTTATCCACTTCTTCATTTAGTGCAACATATAGCTTCGGACCCAGGCTCGTCTCTTCTGCCTCACCAACATGAATTTCAGATCAATGTTAAGTGCGTGACACACTATCTTCGGCGATATTCCACAAATATCAAAATGTGTCCAAACGAACACGTCTAGATTGGCATGAAGAAAATTTATCCAGCAAACCTACTTTCAGGACCCAAGTAGGCTTATCCATGCCAACAGGGATAACTACTGTAATCTCCGCCGGTGCTGCCTGGACTTCCCCTGAACTCTTCTTCCTAGGCTTCACATCCTTGTCGAATCGATTGAGTTCCCCAAGCCAGGGGCACTTCTATAATTTCTATACTTGTTGTTCATGAATGTGGAGAGTCGTCCTAACATTCTTTCCCTTTTCACGACATTTAGCTTTACATAATTCAGCAACGTAGCATTCCCTTATAGCACTTTGGTCTCCTATTACCACTCATATCCCATTCTCTATTAGGAATTTCATCATCAGACACCATGAAACCAAAGCGATTCTGAAATCGATAAGGATCAATCGTCCCAATGAAGCATTATAAGTAGAATACTCATCAACGATCATAAAGTTTTGATGAGGACCACCCTCCGTTCTCTTTTACCGAGTCTACATGTAGTTTGATCGTTCCAACCAATAATTTAGGTTCAGCTGTAAATCCTTGAATATTTATTCTATAGTTGGTCACATTCTTCATGTTATTCTTCATTTAGTCAAACATCTTTCGGAATAGGATGTTGATCGAACTTCCGTTGTCAATCAAAACTTAATGCATAACTGCCGGTCCAATCCCAAATGTTATCACCATTGGGTCAAGAGTTGGCAATTTTATGCCTTTATTATCTTGATTCTAAAACAAAATATCATCGGCAATCATCCTTTATTGCTTAGTTATAGCTCCGTCTTTGATGGCTTAGCAACTCTCCTATGGTGCATGCTTTAAAAAACTAGCATATCATTCTATCTTGCCCCAACTCTTCTACGCTATATGAGGACCTCCAATAATGGTGTTTATAAGCAGTCTCCTATTAGTTCGCTTAGGCCCTTCTCCATTGGATCCAGGCTTATTTACTTGTGCATTTGGCGCTTGGGGTCCAATAGGTTGATCAGGGTTTTGCGATTTCTTCATAGACTGCTGGAGCTTGTTATTTCTTATCAATTCTTCAACTAAATCCTTTAGATGCTAACATTCATTTGTGTTGTGCCTTTAAGTCTTGTAGAAGTCGCAGTACTTTCTCGATTTGTTTTGTTGCTCGGTCGCTTCCCTCTTGGGCAGTTTATTATACCGCTCAGTTCCCTAATTGGCAAGATAAATGTTCTTCAGGCTGTCATTCAATGGTGTATAGTCCTCGGGTCTTCGATGTCTTAGACATTTCCCATTCTCGTCACGCCTACTAGTATTATGACTCCTTTTCTTCTGATTCATCGTTCTCCCTACATTTTTTATAGCATTTCCGAAACTATTTCCATTTTCTTTAACTACAACATTACTCTGAATCTCCTCCTTCGACTACTCATCAATGGGATTGCCCTCAATCATATTTTCTTCTTCCTGTCTTAGAAATAGATTTACCTTTTAGTGGAATTCATCAATGGTAGTTGGGTGCTTCAATTTTATCCATCTATCGAAATCTATGTCTGGATGAATACCTAGACCAATGCTATGAAGACAAGATCTTTATTCTTATTGCTAACCTCTGTAATAGCAATATTAAGCCGATTCACAATGGCTTTCAACGCCTCCTTAGCCTCTTAAGAAAATCCTGATAAGGACATGTCCTCTGGTTACATAGTGTGGAGTCTGAACTTTTCCAAAAACTTCTTTTCCAATTCGTTAAAAGTGGAAACAGACTTCGGTGCGAGCTTGGTAAACCACATGGAAGCGACGCCTTCTAAGAGGATAGGGAAACACCTGCAACAAACAACATCCATTGGACTTGCTCCATCCATATTCCATTATATTTGAGTAAGTGTTGTTTGGGATCAGTAGTTCTATTTTATGATGGCATTGTTGGCATGTTGAACTTCTGAGGATATACTTCTCTCAGAACATTTTCAGTGAACAAAGTTTGTCTTGGTATGAAACCATAGTCTTCATTCTTCCTGCCTCTACTTTCCTCCACTAACCATTTAACCATGTGAGCGATGTACTCTTCACTGCCACGGTAATCTACGGGTCAACTATCCAAGCTGCAATGAGTGTTTGACTTAGCAAAAGATCTCGGCTTGCTGGCTGAAGTCTAGGTTCTCCATTCTCTGGGAGAACCATTCTTGCAAAGTTCTATTGGTATCTAGTTGGCATTGCCATAGCAGTTTGAACTCCAGTTCCAACATTTTGTCTATTCGCACTAGTATTCGACCTATCATCACCATCATCCAACTGCATGTCATCATCGGATTAATATTGCTATTACAGAGGTTAGCAATAAGAATAAAGATCTTGTCTTCATAGCATTGGTCTAGGTATTCATCCAGACATAGATTTCGATAGATGGATAAAATTGAAGCACCCAACTACCATTGATGAATTCCACTAAAAGGTAAATCTATTTCTAAGACAGGAAGAAGAAAATATGATTCTAAGAGGACATGTCCTCTGGTTACATAGTGTGGAGTCTGAACTTTCCCAAAACTTCTTTTCCAATTCGTTAAAAGTGGAAACAGACTTCGGTGCGAGCTTGGTAAACCACATGGAAGCGACGCCTTCTAAGAGGATAGGGAAACACCTGCAACAAACAACATCCATTGGACTTGCTCCATCCATATTCCATTATATTTGAGTAAGTGTTGTTTGGGATCAGTAGTTCTATTTTATGATGGCATTGTTGGCATGTTGAACTTCTGAGGATATACTTCTCTCAGAACATTTTCAGTGAACAAAGTTTGGCTTGGTATGAAACCATAGTCTTCATTCTTCCTGCCTCTACTTTCCTCCACTAACCATTTAACCATGTGAGCGATGTACTCTTCACTGCCACGGTAATCTATGGGTCAACTATCACAAGCTGCAATGAGTGTTTGACTTAGCAAAAGACCTCGGCTTGCTGGCTGAAGTCTAGGTTCTCCATTCTCTGGGAGAACCATTCTTGCAAAGTTCTATTGGTATCTAGTTGGCATTGCCATAGCAGTTTGAACTCCAGTTCCAACATTTTGTCTATTCGCACTAGTATTCGACCTATCATCACCATCATCCAACTGCATGCCATCATCGGATTAATATTGCTATTACAGAGGTTAGCAATAAGAATAAAGATCTTGTCTTCATAGCATTGGTCTAGGTATTCATCCAGACATAGATTTCGATAGATGGATAAAATTGAAGCACCCAACTACCATTGATGAATTCCACTAAAAGGTAAATCTATTTCTAAGACAGGAAGAAGAAAATATGATTCTAAGAGGACATGTCCTCTGGTTACATAGTGTGGAGTCTGAACTTTCCCAAAACTTCTTTTCCAATTCGTTAAAAGTGGAAACAGACTTCGGTGCGAGCTTGGTAAACCACATGGAAGCGACGCCTTCTAAGAGGATAGGGAAACACCCGCAACAAACAACATCCATTGGACTTGCTCCATCCATATTCCATTATATTTGAGTAAGTGTTGTTTGGGATCAGTAGTTCTATTTTATGATGGCATTGTTGGCATGTTGAACTTCTGAGGATATACTTCTCTCAGAACATTTTCAGTGAACAAAGTTTGGCTTGGTATGAAACCATAGTCTTCATTCTTCCTGCCTCTACTTTCCTCCACTAACCATTTAACCATGTGAGCGATGTACTCTTCACTGCCACGGTAATCTATGGGTCAACTATCACAAGCTGCAATGAGTGTTTGACTTAGCAAAAGATCTCGGCTTGCTGGCTGAAGTCTAGGTTCCCCATTCTCTGGGAGAACCATTCTTGCAAAGTTCTATTGGTATCTAGTTGGCATTGCCATAGCAGTTTGAACTCCAGTTCCAACATTTTGTCTATTCGCACTAGTATTCGACCTATCATCGCCATCATCCAACTGCATGTCATCATCGGATTCAAAAACTTGTAACGCATCTCCCTCATGAGCATCGTAAAGTGGGACAGTTAGATCGGTACCGAGCTATTTTGGCTTAGTACCAAGTTGTTTTCTTGCAGGGTGAGCGCTTTTGCTTTCCCCTATAAGTCCTTCGACAGCTCTAGTTATTCCGACCTACTATTTTTACTTTCCAACTCTTCTACTTAAGTTAGAAAATAAAGAGTTCTCTTGTTTTATTGCAGGAGAAGTTTCTCTTCTAACTCTTCTTGTCATTGGCGGCCGCATGATTAGTAGTGCGTCCGTCTTATCCATGAGAGATTTGTGACTATCAACTAATTTTGGTTAAGTTCATGGATCATCTTATCAAACTCTTCTCTAATTACTACTTCATGCTAAGCAGAGGATCTTGGAATTGCTTGTTCATTGTTTACTTCAGTTTGGTGAACATTCCCTTTATCACCACTAGCCACAGCGCCCGAGGATCTACACCATGACTTTTGTTAGCAATTCTTCAAGTTCTTCAAGCAAATTTTTTGGATCTAACTTCAAGATCTATCCAATCTAAAGTAGAGAGATAGATCTAAGCCTAGATTCAGTTTTTCCAGTGAAAGAACCAAAATGTTGACATTAAAAATGATTTAACACCCAAATTGAGTTGTAGGAAACCTGTGAAACCTATATCTAGCAGATAATAGTAGAAATCAAAGAAAATAATAGAGAGACATAGTTTGTATGAGATTACATGGAGTTAGCGAGAGTATAAGTTACCTAGTGTAAGGGTTTGACAAGTTCTATGGCTAAGAATTACCATAAATAGCTGCCTATATGACTATTGTGTGGAGGTAGGAGATGAAGAACAGGTAGAGCTTCCACGTATGGAGTTAGCAGAAACCAAATCTTTCTTTAGTTGTGGTTAGGTTGGTATTTATAGGCAAACACATACCTCACAAGAAATACATGTATCAAATTCAAAATGAATTCGACCACGGAAACGTTCTGTTGTGATCGATTTTTTATAAGGATATTGAATAGTTACAGGTAAACGATTTGTATAGGATAGGGTAATTATGAAACTTTGACCAATGTACCTTGCTACCCATATTGTTTGTTGACCAAATTTTATGAACCCGGTCACCATCCGTCAAAAATGGGTATTTGTGCGTTTTTGTTTGAGCTGTATGAGATGAAATTCTCATATACAGTTCTTGGGGTGGGGTCCTCTAGGATTCCCTATCTTAATAAAGTATATGACTGGTTCGAGGAACGTCTCAAGATTCAAGCGATTGCAGATGATATAACTAGTAAATATGTTCCTCCTCGGGTCAACATATTTTATTGTCTATAAAGGTAATAGGTCAGAAGCTTGCCTGCACCAGGGTCTAGATAAAGGCTTGATGTTGTACAAGAGAAACAAGAACATCACAACCCAATATGATAGGTCGGTATTGATCTATGTAGCCTGCTACCGAGCAATAAATGTTAATCCAAATCCAACTTTGACTCTTGCTTTGCTTTTCTATATTCTAGTTGATAGGTTCCAAACCCTTTTGATTGACTTTCGGTTGATTCTAGTAATCTTTCCACTATCACTTAAGTTACCATGCTTTATTGATTTTCTTCTCATCAACCATGGAATTGGTCGTCCATGCTCTAGGAAAATCACCTGATCACGAGTAATTGGAGGTGTATGAGAAGTATGGAGTTTAGGAGGTGATCCAGAGGGGATTTAAAGGTCAGTACCGAATTATATAGCTCTATTCCTTCTAAGTATGTTTCCAAGTTTCCAAGTCATTTCATCTTCGTCTTGGCGTTCTAACTTCTGCTGACTTATGCTTGGTTAGATACACGATTAACATACACTATCACCCAAATTAGACTACACCATATTTATCAAAGGTAGACCATACCTCTGTTCTATTCTACAGCAATACAAAGGTGCTTGTGGCCCACTACAATGCTGCGAGCAAACAACGTAGTAACCAATAGACTAATAAATGCTTAAGGGCCCATAAGCCAAGCACAACATTCAGATTAAATCCAAAAGCCAACCTCACACACCTAAATTCCTTTCTCTCACCTATGTTCAAATTTAAAATTCTCATCTCCAGCCAAACGATTTCGCCTAAAGAAATTTCCAAAGCCTGCAGCCACATTAGCAATCATCGCATAAAACAATATGCAATAAAATGAATGACATATGGAAGGATCAAACGACTAAGAGGAAATGCTGGATTAAGGAATCAGTAATCCGTTTGATGTTATAGTACTATAAATAGAAAGGTGTTATAGCAGAGAAAGAGACTTTTGACTAAATTCTCTGAATTATATCCTAAAATTACTTGTACTTTTTGCCATTAAAAGATTATATCGAAAGAAGAATATAAGAAAAGTATTGATCCATGAATGTAGGATTCTTTAAAATTTAACCATGTAAAATCCTATGTCCTTACCTTTTCTCCACTTTTTATTCATTAATTTACTACTAGATTCTCTTTCATTTTGCTTAAATCGGGTATATGTTGGACTTTACATTTTAACAAATAGTTAAAGTGTAACTCCATAATTGTGTGAGCGTACATCAACATAAATACCACCCATAAAGAGAATTTATTACTACTTAAATTTGTTAATTCCCATTTATGGAAGCGCACAACGCTCTAATTGCTTCATAATTAGTTTGGTGTTGTGAGATGAATAATCACATCAACATTTTAGCACAAGAAGGAGGGCCGAACCCCCAGCAAAGTGTACCCACATCCTTGATTTTTGCAACTTCCCAAAATTTGAATGCTTCATAAAAACTCCCTTACCCTCCCCGAAAAGATTTTGAACACCTAGATGCAAAAATAAGGAGCAGACCCTTCACTTCCTCATTTAAACCGATATGTCCACCATAAATATAGCTAATGACTTAAATTGATTCCCTCAACACCTTTGTTACCCAATGATCGGGATGAAAAGCAAGTACCCCAAAACCCCCCATTAAGGCCATCAGATTCACACAACTTACTGCCAGTGTTCACCTGTTGCACAACAAGTGCAAGTAGGGGACAAATACAACAATCTAACTAATGTGAATGGTGATACTGGATTGTTAAGGTTAGGAATAAGAGCTAAGAATAAGACTCAAATACAACAATCTAGCTAATGTTCCACAAAATGTTGTTGATATTTCAATCTATAGAGATGGCTCATCATAGAGATTTCTAAGGACGAGGTGATACGAGAACTCCAAGCCCATGCAGAGAAGTTGGCCAAACCGTTGAACAAAATAACAAGGAAGGGAGAAGGGAATAATGTTCTTCTCTATTCAGCGAGGCAATTATTGAGTCGTACTTCCTGGATAGCTTTAGAGCCTTGATGATTAAGAAATATGATGGATTGTCTAACCCAAATGACCATCTATGCACGTTTGAATACCATATGGACATATTAAAGGTGGGAAGACTAGCCCACTGTAATTTATTCCTGGTATACCTTGTAGGGGCAGCTTTTAGATGGTTCCAAAGGTATCCACTAGGAGGAATTCACTCTTGGAAATAATTTCAGCCGATTTTCGCACATAATTTCTTGTAGGAGGGAAATCTCTCTAAATCCTAGTACCATGTCCTACATCAAACAAAGAGACAATAAGAGCTTACATAGTTAAATTGTAACGACTCGTAAATTTTCGATAATTAAAATAGCTAATTTAATAAGATTTCGCGATTTAACGTTAGAAAAAAATTTGTAATTCGTTTGGAATAATAATAACTGGAATGAATTGCAACAATAATTATCCAAGTAATGAAAAATGAACGCAACTTAGTGAATGCCTTTGAAATCAATGGTTGAATAGGATAATAAATGTTGAAATTCATTGGGTATAATAGAGTAATTGATTGATAAGTAAAATCTATTTAAAATCAAATATTGAATATTGAACAGGTAAATTGTTTAAATTAAATATTTAAAACTTATTGAATAATTGAATAACTGTAAAATTAAAATAGGGTTCTAAAATTGTGAATTGGTTTTAAAAGATTGAATCTTATAAGTTCAATTCCAATATTTCAAAAGATAATGAATTTTTGGATAAGCGAAATCGTTTAAATTTAATATTTGGAAGTTATTGAATAATTTAATAATGAAAATTGAAGAACCGTATAATGGAAATGGTTGTTCTATAATTTTAATTCGTTTCAAAGGTTAAATTTTATAAGTTCGTTTGAATATTTCAAAAGATAGTGATTTAAGAATAATCAAATTTGTTTAAGTTTAATATTACAAATGTTTGAATAATTAAATTCCGAATTTGATATGATTAATTTGATATTGAAATTCAATATATGAAAATAGAGTGAATAATTGAAATTTGATTTAATATGATTCAAATTGATTTCCAAAGTGAATGTAAGTTATATTGGGATTATAATAGAGTTAATAAGATTTTAAAATTGGAAATTATTGGATAATTGAATAACGGGTTTAATATGATTAAAGACGATTTGTAAAATTTTATTTTAACATATTAAAGTTAGAATGAGGTTATAGAACTTTTAAAATCGAATTAAAAGTAAATCTGTAAAAATTGAATATTTTAATATTTAATTATCGACTGAAACATAGCCAATTTTCGAACAGTCTCAGAATTGGACGAAACTAGTTCCATTGGATCCGTAATAGTCTGTTATTATCGGATTTCAATTTTCGTAGCAATCAGAGTTTTTGTTTGACCGTGGCAGCTCGAAACGCATCGAAATTGTTTTAATATTAATTTGACGAGTTAAAATAGTCATTTTTCAAACAGTCTCGGATTTCGATGAAACTAGTTTCATCGGATCCGTAATGTGATATTATTGTAAGATTTCAAATTTCATGACAATCGGATTTATCGTTTGTCCGGGGCAAGCCAAAACGCCTAGAAATTAGTTTAAATCTATTTAATTTAAATTGATCGTTTATCGCTGTAACTCACACATACGATCGAATTAGCTTCCGAAACCTGTTCCATTGTATCCGAAACGCGAGATAAACCCTAGAAACGCCGGTTACTGTGCGTAACTTGGAGTTCGGAAAACCCGAGTTGAATAGTGTTCGTCGTTTTTCTATAAAAGCACTTCATTAGTTTTTTTTTTAATAAGCCTAACCCTAGAAATGGCCGGCCGCCACCCTATATTTGAACGGCCACAAATTGTACGTCTTCTCCCCTCAAATTTGTCAAATCCGTTCATCGATTCATGGAATGTTCAACAGGAAGATTGTAGAGGACATTGAGATCTAGCATCTCAACAGTTGTGATCGTTTTCTGAGCCATGGATTAATGGAAAAACTCGTTCAAAGGCACACCGTTCATCATCGTTTTTCGAGCCATAGTGACGACCGAGCTTCGAGCCTTTTGAGTCGTGGGTGGCTCTCGCGTGGGCGCATCAGTGGGTGGTCTTTGATCAACCAAAAGCTAATCGTGGAGGGTGCGGCCTAAAGACCTTGTGCGTGATGTTGGGTTCGTGAACGCGACCTGGAGCACGCGAACGTGAGAGAGGAAGAAGATACGTGAGCGGCCCTGATGTGTGGAGAGATGGAATGGACGGCAGATGATGGTTGGGTTAGGAAATGAAAATTTATTTGTAAATTAATTATATTTAATTATCGTTCAAACTTTAAAAATTGATATCTCTTTCATACGAGGTCCGTTTTGGACGAAACGACTTGCATTGGAATCGTATGGACGAGCACTACGCGCTGCAACAGGATTGGATTCGTTTGGAGTTAGCGAAAATTTTGGGTAAAATTAAACGCGCGTTTAATTTTATTTGAAATAAAACGCTGGAACTGCATTGAAATCAAGGTGAGTGTTTTATAACATTCACAACGTACTAAATATCTTTATGCTAGTTAAATTTGATATTATGAAGTGTTATGATTTTATTTTTCGTTGTTTGATAAAAATTTAATTGTCATATAGCTTGTCATTTGAATTGATCGTTGAAAAATTAAATTGACAGTTAAATTGAAATTAAAATTGAATTGCGATTAAATTACCTGACATTGATAACTATGAAACTGCCATGAATTGTATTGTCTATTGGATGATGTATTTTGATGGATGTTATTGGTTGATATTTAAATGTTTGGATGTCTATTTGCTTATATATACTGTTATGCATACATATGACACTGTGATCGGTTTAAGTAATATATACTCATCCCTGACATTTAATTTAAATAAATAATTACTTGGCCATAGGATAGAAAATTATATACGACACCGAATTGGCTAAATTAATAATTTTTAAAATCATCGATTTGAAATTTATTTAAATGTTTTGATTTAAAAGTTATAAATAGAAATCAAATTTATAGAAATCGAATTTATCGAAAAATTGAGTTTGGAATGTTGAAATAGATTTTGGTTAAAAGAAATTGTTAAATGATTTAAGTTGAGACTTTGAAATTTAAAATTGGGTTATGATTGAAGTTCGAAAATTTATTCGTTTTAAAGGATTGAACCTTAATTCGAGCTTTGAATATTACTAAGTAAAAGCGATATAAAATGATATTTGAAGTTGAGCTTGAAATTGAATCATATTTGTAAGTGGGGTTTAAATTTGAATATTGAAGGAAAATTTTGCTAAGTGTTAAAAATTGATATTTTGAAAAATCAAGCTAAAAATCGATATACATTGGAATTGAATAAGTTGAAGGTGAATGTAAAGTTGAATAAATTTGAAGTCAAAGTTGACATTGATTTGAATTGAAATCAAAATTGAATCGGTAAATTGGAAATTGAAATTTATTTGAATTGGGAAGTTATAATTGAAATGGATTGGTTTTGAAGCTGTTTTAATTTGTTTTCCAAATTACTCTGTTATATAAACCATTTCGAATACTTAAACTATTTTAATCTATTTTTAATCTACTTAACCCAATTTAAATTATTTTAAACTAATTTATCAATCCATTTTGAAGATTTTAAGTATTTTAACTATTTTAATTATTTAAACTACTTTTAAACTACTTAAAACTATTTTCTAAAAATTTCAAGCTGGTTAATAAGGTGAAATGTTTATATTTAAATCTTGAATTTAAATACGAATTGAGTTAAATGAAGTTGCAAACTAAATTGAATTTCGAAATGATTTTGAAATCGAAATGAGATATTGATGCGGAAAAAGATTTTGAAACAGAATCTTACATTTGAATAGATACGATGATATTTGAAATGAATTTGATTTTTGAAGCGAATATGATATTTTGATATCAATTATGAATCGATTTAAAATATAAAAGAGCCACCGGTGTAATAATACGTAGTTATTAAAGAGACCGGGACGGATATGGACATACTCTCTGTCGATACCGAAAACCACTTTAATAACTATTATACGCGGAGTGTTGATCCAGAATGAAGTGGATGGTTTGGTGAACGCGTTGATTGAAGAAAGAGAACGATATTGGATGACCCCTGGCATGACTAAAACAGGAGCCGCGCCGGGCCATTGAGGTTCGCCACCTCTAGCGGACACACTTCTTCGATACCATATCTATTACATTTGTGATTCGATTTGGGTGCACCCCTTGATTTGGGAATGTTGTTTCGCGGTGTTGGGGTAGCTGCTGGCTATGCTCAACATCAGTCCGGATCACGCAACTACTAGTATCCTAGTTGGTATCGCCTCATGTACCTTGTCATACTGATTATCCTATTCGCGACCACTACGTTTTGTTTCGTGTTATACCTATGGGGTACCCTCTGATAACCACCAGTTTACGGTGGGGCTTACGGTGTTGTATAGACTATGGCATTATAAAAATATGTTAAGGGGGATTATGGTAACGCCTTAACGCTATTTTGATACTTTATATTACTGATAGGCATTATCTACTTAGCGTACATTACTACATAGTAGATAGTTTAACGGATCCTTAAGAGATGGAAAATCCCGTAACATCTCATGAGTTATTGCACGCACGTTGACACTGGATATGAGATGTCAAACCCCGTAAACATCTCTGACGCCGTTACACTCATATTTATTTACGATTGATTTAACTTTCATAAGGATATTTTAGTCCTGACTCGAGTATTTTATAAACCTGTTCCATTGTGTCCGGAACGCGGGATAAACCCTAGAAACGCCAGTTACCAAGCATAAATCGGAGTTCGGAAAACCCGGGTTGAATAGTGTTCGTCGTTTTTCTATAAAAGCACTTCATTAGTTTTTTTTTTAATAAGCCTAACCCTAGAAATGGCCGGCCGCCACCCTATATTTGAACGGCCACAAATTGTACGTCTTCTCCCCTCAAATTCGTCAAATCCGTTCATCGATGCATGGAATGTTCAACAGGAAGATTGTAGAGGACATTGAGATCTAGCATCTCAACGGTTGTGATCGTTTTCTGAGCCATGGATTAACGGCAAAACTCATTCAAAGGCGCGCCGTTCATCATCGTTTTTCGAGCCATAGTGACGACCGAGCTTCGAGCCTTTTGAGCCGTGGGTGGCTCTCGCGTGGGCGCATCAGCGGGTGGTCTTTGATCAACCAAAAGCTAATCGTGGAGGGTGCGTCCTAAAGCCCTTGTGCGTGATGTTGGGTTCGTGAACGCGACCTGGAGCACGCGAACGTGAGAGAGGAAGAAGATACGTGAGCGGCCCTGATGTGTGGAGAGATGGAATAGACGGCAAATGATGGTTGGGTTAGGAAATGAAAATTTATTTGTAAATTAATTATATTTAATTATCGTTCAAACTTTAAAAATTGATATCTCTTTCACACGAGGTCCGTTTTGGACGAAACGACTTGCGTTGGAATCGTATGACGAGCATTATGCGATGCAACTGGATTGGAGTCGTTTGGAGTTAGCGAAAATTTTGGGTAAAATTAAACGCACGTTTAATTTTATTTGAAATAAAACGCTGGAACTGCATTGAAATCAAGGTGAGTGTTTTATAATGCTCACAACATACTAAATATCTTTATGCTAGTTAAATTTGATATTATGAAGTGTTATGATTTTATTTGTCGTTGTTTGATAAAAATTTAATTGTCATATAGCTTGTCATTTGAATTAACCGTTGAAAAATTAAATTGACAGTTAAATTGAAATTAAAATTGAATTGCGATTAAATTACGATTAAATTACCTGACATTGATAACTGTGAAACTGCCATGAATTGTATTGTCTATTGGATAATGTATTTTGATGGATGTTATTGGTTGATATTTAAATGTTTGGATGTCTATTTGCTTATATATACTGTTATGCATACATATGACACTGTGATCGGTTTAAATAATATATACTCATCCCTGACATTTAATTTAAATAAATAATTACTTGGCCATAGGGTAGAAAATTATATACGGACACCGAATTGGCTAAATTAATAATTTTTAAAATCGTCGATTTGAAAATTATTTAAATGTTTTGATTTAAAAGTTATAAATAGAAATCAAATTTATAGAAATTGAATTTATCGAAAAATTGAGTTTGGAATGTTGAAATAGATTTTGGTTAAAAGAAATTGTTAAATGATTTAAGTTGAGATATTGAAATTTAAAATTGGGTTATGATTGAAGTTCAAAAATTTATTCGTTTTAAAGGATTGAACCTTAATTCGAGCTTTGAATATTACTAAGTAAAAGCGATATAAAATGATATTTGAAGTTGAGCTTGAAATTAAATCATATTTGTAAGTGGGGTTTAAATTTGAATATTGAAGGAAAATTTTGCTAAGTGTTAAAAATTGATATTTTGAAAAATCAAGCTAAAAATCGATATACATTGGAATTGAATAAGTTGAAGGTGAATGTAAAATTGAATAAATTTGAAGTCAAAGTTGACATTGATTTGAATTGAAATCGAAATTGAATCGGTAAATTGGAAATTGAAATTTATTTGAATTGGGAAGTTATAATTGAAATGGATTGGTTTTGAAGCTGTTTTAATTTTTTTTCCAAATTACTCTGTTATATAAACCATTTCGAATACTTAAACTATTTTAATCTATTTTTAATCTACTTAACCCAATTTAAATTATTTTAAACTAATTTATCTATTTTAAATCCATTTTGAAGATTTTAAGTATTTTAACTATTTTAATTATTTAAACTAGTTTTAAACTACTTAAAACTATTTTCTAAAAATTTCAAGCTAGTTAATAAGGTGAAATGTTTATATTTAAATCTTGAATTTAAATACGAATTGAGTTAAATGAAGTTGTAACCTAAATTGAATTTCGAAATGATTTTGAAATCGAAATGAGATATTGATGCGGAAAAAGATTTTGAAACGGAATCTTACATTTGAATAGATACGATGATATTTGAAATGGATTTGATTTTTGAAGCGAATATGATATTTTGATATCAATTATGAATCGATTTGAAATATAAAAGAGCCACCGGTGTAATAATACGTAGTTATTAAAGAGACCGGGATCGGATATGGACATACTCTCTGTCGATACCGAAAACCAATTTAATAACTATTATGCGCGGAGTGTTGATCCAGAATGAAGTGGATGGTTTGGTGAACGCGTTGATTGAAGAAAGAGAACGATATTGGATGACCCCTGACATGACTAAAACAGGAGCCGCGCCAGGCCATTGAGGTTCGCCACCTCTAGCGGACATACTTCTTCGATACCATATCTATTACATTTGTGATTCGATTTGGGTGCACCCCTTGATTTGGGAGTGTTGTTTCGTGGTGTTGGGGTAGCTGCTGGCTTTGCTCAACATCAGTCCGGATCATGCAACTACTAGTATCCTAGTTGGTATCGCCTCATGTACCTTGTCATAATGATTATCGTATTCGCGACCACTACGTATTGTTTTGTGTTATACCTATGGGGTACCCTCTGATAACCACCAGTTTACGGTGGGGCTTACGGTGCTGTATAGACTATGGAATTATAAAAATGTGTTAAGGGGGATTATGGTAACGCCTTAACGCTATTTTGATACTTTATATTACTGATAGGCATTATCTACTTAGCGTACATCACTACATAGTAGATAGTTTAACGGATCCTTAAGAGATGGAAAATCCCGTAACATCTCTTGAGTTATTACACGCACCTTGACACTGGATATGAGATGTCAAACCCCGTAAACATCTCTGACGCCGCTACACTCATATTTATTTATGATTGATTTAACTTTCATAAGGATATTTTAGTCCTGACTCGAGTGTTTTGTCTTTTCATTACGCTCGGGTCAGTCCTGAGTTTTCAGATTTTTGAAGATCTATTCTGGAGGAGGAAGACGAAGATTTGGTATACTATTACTATTATTATCCTTGTATCATGCTGCCTGCTGCATTATTTTAATTGTTCTGTTGTATATGTATAACTCTGATAAATGTTGTATAAATAATATAGTAAACAACTTCATGAACTGTTTATTTGATTATTATATTTTATCGTTCCGCTGCAAGATTCTGTGTTGTTTCCTTTCTTTTATTTCTCTTTCCTCTTCTTTTCTTATTTACCCCAATAACCATCTGCCCTTTTGAATGGTTTGGAATCGACATGTGTATTTGTTCGTCGGTTTAAACTGTCCAAAAAGGCGGGTCGTTACATAAATGAAATGCTTCAAGGCAGAAGCAATGAGAATACGGGTTACAAGCGAGGAGGCATTACCTATGGCGACTCACTCAAGAATGAAGAAGAATATAGATGTATTGGACAAGAATAGTAGAAGACCATTCATCAGTATAAAGCTTTTCATGGAAGTGCTAGTGGATGTATACATATAGAGGAGGAAAAAGTAGGTGTAGACAATTATATCAGCCCACCTTCGAAAAGGCAAAAGAGTTCGATTATGCGATGAGAACTCTACTAAACCATACTCAAGGACAGTTTTATGAAATGACCTGGGTTGAACTAGCATACAATGTCCTTGATAAAGGAAAGAAGCTTGAGGAAAATAATTTGGTGCATACTGCAGGTTCCTTAGGGTGAACAGTCGCTACACTAACAATTATCACCACGTGGAAAATGAAATTGAATGGCTAATACAAAAGGTATACTTAGGCATGTATTAGAAATATAATGTTATTATTCCTATGCAAAACCAATCACCCGATCCTTATGAAGATCTAGTAGGGAACCCCAACACTCGCATTGCTTCTATTCATGGAGTACCCTACCTTTTAGGCAAAAACAAGAAGGCACGTGAGATATACATCCAATAGTCTTTCTCTGAGCATAGAACCTTATTCTAGATCAAATAGAAGCCCATGCCAAATAGTACATTAACCTTAACAGACTCTACAAGAATTACGTTCCTACATCTGGATACTTTGGCGATAACTATACACATCTCAAATTTCACAATAAAGAAAATTTTTCTTTATTCAAGGAGTTCTATGAATGTCATATTTGGAGCTACATATGATAAGTCGGGGCTTCCAACCAAAGCCCTGAATCAAGTCTGGAATATGTGTGTGTGCGTGTGTGTGTGGTGTCAACAATATAGGAATTGTTCTAGAGGGAATAGTCCAACTCCTTGTTACCGTAGGAACAACATTGGTTTCCTAGTTATAGATCAACAATCCCCATACAAATATTTCTTTGGAATACCTACGTTAATAGGGCTTAGGGAAATTATCACCTAGAAAGACTTACATGTAAAGTTGCATACCCCCATAGAGGTAGGAAGCATGGGAGAAGAGTGGTTGTTAGCTAGGGAATTATATAATGTAACTTTTAATCCTAACAATAAAATTGTTTAAAATTATACCGTAGCCTTTTCTAATTTATGTAGACAAAAAATATAATTGATAAGCCAGTTTAAAGAACTGTAGCGGAACAAGGTTCTAAGGAATATACTAAAAGGGTCAACCTAAGATCACAGTATCTGCATGAAAAGTAAAACGGGACTACCTGCACATGATATGGACGGATGAGTGCAACTCAGTATTTTCACATTTTATCTTTGATGCACCCACACACGTAGAAAACATAGTTTCATCAAGACTACAGGAAGTAGAGGTCGAAGTGGATCTAGGTCTAAGAATGAAATGAAAAGATCTAAAGCCAGTGGATGACTTAGAAGACGTCCAAATAGACCCTTTAGATCGGACCAAAATTGTGAAAATTGAATGAACGTAATAGTGAACAGTATACAAATTTGATTGATTTCATATAAAGATCTCGTGATGTCTTCGCTTGGACCAACTATAATATAAAGGCAATCGACCCAACCATAATCTTCATTGCCCTCAACATAGACCCCGATACACACCCTATAAGGAAAAAATAGAGTATACCAAATCAGGAAAGATACAATGCTCTTCATGAAGAGGTTAAAAAGTTGAAGGAGATCCGGTTCATCCAAGTAGTGTACCACCCGAATTTGGTAGCGAACCCAGTTTTGGTAAAGAATTCGAATGAGAAGTGTAGAACTTCCATATATTTCACTAACCTCAACAAAACCCGACCCAAGGATAATTCCCATTATCTAGAATTAAGTTGGTTGATGCAAATAGTGGACAAGAACTACTAAAATTCATGGATGCATATTCAACATATAACCAAATAGCCATATTCAGACCAGATATAGAGCATACAAGCCATATTACTGATAAGGGATTGTACTGCTATAGAGTTATATCGTTTGGATTATAGAATGTAGAAGAAACATATCAATGGCTAGCCAATAATGTTCGTCGATCCGATTGGAAAGAATGTTGAGGTTTATGTCGATGACATGTTAGTAAAATCAAAAGAAGCTTCTAACCACATGCACAATTTGGAAGAGCTTTCGCCACCCGCAGTATAGAATGAATTGAACCCTTAAAATGTATCTTTGCAATTTAGTTGGGAAAAATTCTAGGATATATAGTAAGTGCAAGGGGAATAGTGGCCAATCCAGAGAAGATCGAAGTCATAAGGAATATGGAAATCTCTAAAAAGCCTAAAAATATAACGAGTCTGAATGGTAAGGTAGCAGCCTTGAGAAGGTTCATTTCTAAAGCCACTAATAAATGCCTCCCTTTCATTGATCAAATCAAGTGGGATAGAAACTTTGAATGGACAGAAGCATGCAAGGTAGCGTTCAAAGTGCTAAAGGATCACTTAACCAATCCACCTGTGCTTTCAAAGCCAGTCCCAAGCAAGATCTATTTGTAGACTTAGATATAACTAATCAAGCTATGAGCGCAGTTGTAGTACAGGAAGAAGCAGGTGTACAAAGGCCAATTTATTTCACCAGCAAGGGTTTGAAGGGAGTAGAATTAAAATACTCCATGATATAAAAGTTGGATTATAATCTATTTCTTAAAGCAGAAAAGCCGAGACCAAATTTCTATATGCATCTCATCTCGTGTAGTTAAAGCATTTAGCGCTTTTATAGTGGTGGTATGAAAAGTTATAACGTAGATAAAATGGGGATATAGCTAAGTATATTGGATTTGTAAAATGTTTCATTAGACATAAAACTAAATATTTAAATTTAATTTATTCTCATTCTCACATCATTTCTATAGGAAAAGGAAATATTGTTTAATCTTATATTAAAAGGCCGGAAATTAGCACGGTTTATGCAGACTAAATTGGGTGGCTATAATAGATTTCTAACTTATGAACACTTATGGCTAAAAATTAGGTCTTTACCCTAATTTTATTGATTTTGATTAAAAGAAAACCAGTTAAATCAACCTTTATATATCAATGTTGCTAAAGTAGGTGATAAAATGCCTCAATTTAGTGGGTGTAGTAGAAAATAGCAGGGCTTAAAGTGGATCTATTATTTAATAGTGCTAAATTCAAATAGCACAGGGGCTAAAGAGCGTTATGCGCTCTAGCGAGGATTTTACGGGGATTTTAGAGGGGCTTTAACTTCACAGATCCCATCAAAGTACTGATGGACAAGCTATTAAATCAAATATTACAGAAGCCTAAAACATTTGGCCGTCTCTTAACATGGGCCATCGAGCTAAGGTGGTACAACATTTTTTACTACCCTAGAAATGCCATGAAAGGTTATGCCTTGTCATATATTACGGTGGAATGCATAGCTCCAATAACGCAACCAGAAGATGATGACATATCACATAATAGGAAGTTTGAATTGGATAGGTTACTCTAGGTAAGCAGAAGTTATATGGGGTAGTTTAGCTAGAATTTAATATGACGAATAATGTCGTAGTATATGAGGCGCTCATTGTTGGGCTCAAAATGGCACAGGTAATGAAGGTAACTCACTTAAAAGTCCATAGTGATTCATAACTTGTTGCAAATCAAATGCAGGGAAATTAACACACTAAGGAACCACCCTAGGTAAATACGTGGAACTATCCATAGAGTTAGTAGCTAAATTAGAATAATTTGATATAGAGTAAATTCATAGGGAGGAAAATCCATCAATGAATTCTTTTGCTAAGTTGTCAAGCACTTAGGTTTCATAGGAAATGAAGGCAATTCCCATAGGGTATTTAACTGAGCGTAGTATTTCTAAAACACATAAGATTTTAGCGCTGGCGCGAGCTGAGCAAGCAATGGATCAGGGGAATGTAAGTCAAAAGGAAATAGGTTGGATTCAATATAATCACGCCCACTAATAATTCATTAGCAAGAGGTGGAATCTTGGATGACACTAGTCAAGCATTCTTGTTGGAAGAAACCTTACCAAAAGATAGAAATTCTACAATGAGGATTGGACACTAGGCTCCCTACTTCACATTCTCTAATAGGATACTCTATAAAAGTGACTACTCAACTCCCTATATAAATATGTAATAAGAGAAGAAGGAACTAGGCTCATGACAGAAGTTCATGAATGTTGTTAGGGATGCGGATTAAGGATCTTAAGGCAGAAATAACATTAGAGGGGGGTGAATAGTGTTTTAAAGAATATATGAACTATATGACTAAATTAAAACTTTCAACACAGATCTAAACAGAATTGTAACACAGAATGATCACAGAACATATAACAAATGCAAATAGTAAAGTAAAGCAAGTAAAAGGAAAGAACACACCGGATTTTATACTGGTTCGGAATCCTCCTACGTCCAGTCCTGCACCAAGGTAATATCCTTGTACAGATTTTTATAAGCCAATATCCAAATTACAACCCTCAATTTCTAAGGCCTTAAGGAACCCTCCTATCTCCGAGTCTGGGGTAAACTCTCTTGATTTACAGGACACAGGATCACCCTAATACTTCTAAATAACAATCCTTTTGAATGGATAGACTCTATGGACTTTTTGAATACAAATTAATCCTATAACTCTGAATAGCACTTTGATATTTAGTAGAATGATGGAGAATCAAATAGAGAGAGTATCTAAATGATTTCCTATTGAGAATTTGGCAGAATGATGGCACGATCTTGAAAATATGAAGTTTTATGGATACGGAATGGTGGAGAAGAAAGAGCGAAGAAAATAAGAAAGTAGTTGTTAAAAAAATTCGTTTTGGAAGCCTTTATATAGATGCACAACAGTCATAACCATTGGCGAAATGTTTTCGAACGAATGGACACTTCTTTTGAAAATTGAATTTTGAATCCAACTGTCACCATGTCGATATGGGGTATCCCCTTATGTCGACATCCCTTAGTTCAAAATTATAGAGATGTTGTTTTGTAAAGACAATTGAATTTAAAACAAGTTGAAACTTCTCTGAAGCAAAGTAAAGTGTTTAAACAATATTTTAAGATAGAGAATGAATATAAAACATTATTTTAAATAAATATATATATATATATATAATTGATATAGACCGTCAATTATATAAGTAATATTTAAAATCAGAATAAGTTTTGATGTTTTAAAAATAGAAGTTTTTAAAATAAGAATTGAGGAATATTTCAAGGCTAAAACAAAGTTTGAAAATATTTTTGAAAACATGATTTTGAAAGCTAAAACATTTTGAAAACAGATTTAAAAACATTTTGAAAAATCTATTCAAACTGAAATTGCAAGAACCTTCCTACAGAGCTCCTCCATAGGACTCAAGAACTTGTACAAAGTAGTTTAAATGATTTTTATTTTCATGGGTTTGTAAGCCACTTGTCGTAGGTTTGTAAGCCACTTGTCGTAGGTTTGTAAGCTACTTGTCTGTCGTGGGTTTGTAAGCCACTGGTTTCGATAGAAATTGGGTTCCATCCCAAAAGAAAATTGGAAGAAAGATGAGAGTGCTATTATGAAGTTTTAACAAAATTCTAGACACTTATCTTGAGATCTTGAAATCTTGATTCTCTAGAGTCTTGAATCTTGAATCTTTAATCTTCATCTTAATGCTTGAGTCTTTATACTGATCAGTCTTCGATGATACCTGCATATACTTCCTATATACATACATATATATATATATATATATATATATGGAAATGTTAGTATATATTTTATAAAGTAAAGTATAATAACTATATAAGGTTGTTGTCATCAAAACATCATCAACTCAGTTCCTAACAATCTCCCCCTTTTTGATGATGACAACCTTTATTTATAAAATATTCTTACCATACCATAACTCCCCCTTACTTCGTGATTTCTTCTTAAAACTACAACTCCCCCTTACTCCATGACTCCCCCTTACACCAAGCACATATATTTTTATAACTTTCTCCCCCTTTGTCATCAACAAAAACTATTAACTACTTAAGAATTCAAGAATGATTAGTATGAACAAATAATATGTATAGAACAAGCATGAAACAATGAGTATAAGTGAACACATTTTAGTTATTACAACATATATAAGAACATACATAAACACGAACAAACAAAAAAATTTAAAACAAAGAATAAAATGAAAGTACGCTTTAATGGCGATCCTTAACTATAGGAGACTTATGATACTTTGATGAAATGCATAGATTCAAAACATTTTTAACGCAATTTTCCCAAAATGCCATTTTTATAATTTTCAAGTTTCAGATTATGAAAACAATGAAAACCAATGCTCTGATACCAATTGTTAGGGATGCGGATTAAGGATCTTAAGGCAGAAATAACACTAGAGGGGGGGGGGTGAATAGTGTTTTAAAGAATATATGAACTATATGACTAAATTAAAACTTTCAACACAGATCTAAACAGAATTCTAACACAGAATGATCACAGAACATATAACAAATGCAAATAGTAAAGTAAAGCAAGTAAAAGGAAAGAACACACCGGATTTTATACTGGTTCGGAATCCTCCTACATTCAGTCCTGCACCAAGGCAATATCATTGTACAGATTTTTATAAGCCAATATCCAAATTACAACCCTCAATTTCTAAGGCCTTGAGGAACCCTCCTATCTCCGAGTCTGGGGTAAACTCTCTTGATTTACGGGACACAAGATCACCCTAATACTTCTTAATAACAATCCTTTTGAATGGATAGACTCTATGGACTTTTTGAATACAAATTAATCCTATAACTCTGAATAGCACTTTGATCTTTGGTAGAATGATGGAGAATCAAATAGAGAGAGTATCTAAATGATTTCCTATTGAGAATTTGGCAGAATGATGGCACGATCTTGAAAATATGAAGTTTTATGGATATGGAATGGTAGAGAAGAAAGAGCGAAGAAAATAAGAAAGTAGTTGTTAAAAAAATTCGTTTTGGAAGCCTTTATATAGATGCACAACAGTCATAACCATTGGCGAAAGGTTTTCGAACGAATGGACACTTCTTTTGAAAATTGAATTTTGAATCCAACTGTCACCATGTCGACATGGGATATCCCCTTATGTCGACATCCCTTAGTTCAAAATTATAGAGATGTTGTTTTGTAAAGACAATTGAATTTAAAACAAGTTGAAACTTCTCTGAAGCAAAGTAAAGTGTTTAAACAATATTTTGAGATAGAGAATGAATATAAAACATTATTTTAAATATATATATATATATATAATTGATATAGACCGTCAATTATATAAGTAATATTTAAAATCAGAATAAGTTTTGGTGTTTTAAAAATAGACGTTTTTAAAATCAGAATAGAGGAATATTTCAAGGCTAAAACAAAGTTTGACAATATTTTTGAAAACATGATTTTGAAAGCTAAAACATTTTGAAAACAGATTTAAAAACATTTTGAAAAATCTATTCAAACTGAAATTGCAAGAACCTTCCTACAGAGCTCCTCCATAGGACTCAAGAACTTTTACAAAGTAGTTTAAATGATTTTGATTTTCGTGGGTTTGTAAGCCACTTGTCGTAGGTTTGTAAGCTACTTGTCGTGGGTTTGTTAGCCACTGGTTTCGATAGAAATTGGGTTCCATCCCAAAAGAAAATTGGAAGAAAGATGAGAGTGCTATTATGAAGTTTTAACAAAATACTAGACACTTATCTTGAGATCTTGAAATCTTGATTCTCTAGAGTCTTGAATCTTGAATCTCTAATCTTCATCTTGATGCTTGAGTCTTTATACTGATCAGTCTTCGATGATACCTGCATATACTTCCTATATATACATATATATATATATATATGGAAATGTTAGTATATATTTTATAAAGTAAAGTATAATAACTATATAAGGTTGTTGTCATCAAAACATCATCAACTCAGTTCCTAACAAAGGTTACCACTGAGATCATTCAAGAGGAACGAAATTAGCTAAGAAAATATTAATACATAGTTACATCTAGCCAACTGCACTAAGTGATGTGTAGGAGTCTGTTTGAAGATGAGATAGGTTTCAAATGTTCACTGGTATCTCAAGACTGCCTCATAAGAACTTACCCCCATGACCATCCTATAGCCGTTGGACACATGGTTAATTGATAGGCCTATTCCCAATGTCCAAAGAGGAGGAAAGATAGGCAAAAACAACGATAGATCATTTTACCAAATGGGTGGAAGCCGAATCACTTGCAACAATAACTTCAAAGAAGATAGTCACCTTTATGGTTGGGAATATCATCAGCAGATTTGGGAACCCACACAAGATAATCTCCGATAACAAAATGTATTCGAAAGCAAAGAATTCTCTAACCTTCATGAGAAAATGGCCCAACCAAAAGCTTCTCCTAGGTAGCTCACCTACAACCAAATAGGGAGGTCGAAGCAACAAACAAAATGATAAAGAAGTCGTGATAAAAAGCGACTCACAAAAGCTAAGTGGAAATGGGCTGATGAATTGCCCCTAGTTTCATGGGCATATAGAACATCTACTAGGTAACATATGGGTCATACCCTATTCTCTCTAACATATAGTTATTAAGCTATGGTGCCAATGGAAGTCGTTGTGCCATTGCATCGGTGTTTATCATATATGGCCAAAAAAAACTCATCGAAAGAGCTGCATTAGATGTTATACAACAAAGAAGAGATGAAGCAATGATTAGGTTAGCGGTCTATAGTCAAAGAATGGTCAAAAGTTATAATTCACGCTCGGAAAAAGGAAGTTCTATAAATGAGATCTAGTCCTAAGAAAGGTGATGTAACACAAAAGACCCTATAGGGGGAGCGCTTTGACCAAATTGGAAGGAATCCTTGATAGTTATCGAAACACTCTCAAATGACGCATACCGCCTCTCCAGACCTGATGGATACCTTGTCCCAAGAACATGGAATTTAGAACACCTCCGATCTACTTTATTTAATAATTATTTTCTTTTATTAAAATGCAATGTACAAAGTTGTAACTGAAAGAGATTACTAAAATAACGAACTGGATGTAGGGGTATTAGACGGTCCAAACTATATAATAATTTGCTTGCCAACTTATCTGCTTGCATACCAAACAAGAGTTGTAGCAACTTTGCTTTTCAGCCAGATATTTAATTGGACATTGGGATATTAGATTGCCTGAACTAGTACAAAAAATCATGCACGTGAATAAGGGTTGTAAACAAGTGACCTGGTTTCACAGTCAAAATATAATAATAATCTGCAACCCAGGCAGGGAAGATCTTTCCAAGCGCATGACCAAAATGGAAAGCTTGCACAAAGCTCAAAAAATTCACATTCAGAACTAAGAGTTGCTATGAAGAAAATAAAAGGAAGTTTATGCAATATGACCCAAGGAAAAGCTCAAAGATCAATACAAAGTTCAAAGAGGTAAACATAAATTTTTTTAACGCATTACAAACCATTATAAAGTGCTAAGCCTATAAAAATACACATTGTAAAACCAATGAAGTTACCAAAGCACATCCTAGTTGGATTCTAAAGCCTCCGCCATTAAAAGCTTTCTTTTTCTTGGAAATTAAGCAATACGAGATAGGGGTATTTCAGTTGTAACAACTGAAGAATGATGAAGCATGTTGACAGTTGGTAGCCTCAGGTCATGGTAGTGTTCGGCTAAGGATTTCTGAGTTCTTGCCTCTTAAAAACATAGTCGGTTCGATTATAAAGGAAATTTAAATCTAATTTTGGTAAGAAATGGTTAAATACATCAATCGCTTACTGAGCGGCTATACCTGCTACAACGCGCCTGACCTTTCTATGTTTGATATTTTCTGCTATATCAGATTGCGTAGAATTAAGAATCATATGTGTTAAAGAGCATGAACATGAAGAAGTCATGGTTAAGGACAGTGTAGTTGGAGCCGATCTGGATAGATTATCTTCAAGCTCATTGGTGCGTCGTTAGCTATACATCGCATACGTTTTAAATCATCCAAAATTTCAATCTTTGTCTTCTTGGTTTTCTTTGAGAATGCACCAAACAATTTATAAGCAGCTGAGTGCACCTCCACCTTTTTCTCTCTTTTAGGATCCCCAACCTTTTTTCATAGAGAACCTTTAACTCGTCAACTTTGTTTTGATAATAGGTAGCCAATTCTTTTTTCCTTTGTAAGGCCCTTTCACTGTCCGGGCTAGAAGAAGAAGCTAGAACTACCTCAGACAAAGATATTATAGGATGAGAAATATCAGCGGAAGGATTGCCTTCTTTGACCAATTGATGTGCAACTTGTTAGGATAGCTCATTGATGGTTTTTTAAGCTTCTTGGTCTCATTCTCATAAGAAACCCTGTACAACCCCTTAACATCTTTTAATAACTTCTACGGCGACCCACCTTTTCGACTCTTAAGAACGATACTTAATACATCCTTGGTGTTCGTGTGCCATTGTCCAAGCATCTGAAAGACAAGTTGTCATAGGGTAACATAAAGAACAAAACAGAAAATATGATAACGGAATGGTTAAATATAATATAGTACATAAAGTTATTCCTTAACATGGAGTTAGCAGAGTCACACAAAAGTACTACTACTATCAGCCTTGGCAATTATATACCCTGCCTTTACACATGTTGATCCAAAACACACACATAGTTAATATAACAGGGAAAAAAGATAACTAAATAGATAAGGAGCCTCCTGCTTTTCATCATCTTCAAAGAGCCTAAAGAAACTTTCTACTCTCGAACCACTCAAAATAATTGAGTACTCAAGAATTTAGGGAAAATAAACAACCCAGGTCAGACGATACGTCTGGTATGAGTAAAACTCTAAATAAAGTGTGGAAATAAGCAACGATATGTGAGATCATGTTGCCAACCGCGGGAGGGTTTCCCCTCATAATAACAATACCTAAACACAGGTAATGGGTACAAATAATTAAACATCACGATGTATGCAAGACACTTCCCAATGAAATTAAGAAAAAACTAAATTCAAAGGTTTTCAATTGGAGGAAAGGAAAGGAAAATTTTCCAACAATGACTAGAAGGGTACGCCCCTTTACCAAAAGTATACCTCTGGCTAATATACTCGAGAGGGTCATTTTCTCTATGACTCTCTTGGAAATGTACAAGCCGAACCCCGCCAACTTTATTGAGAATCAGAGTATTTCACATCTTAGTATGCATATAACTGAAACCAATCTAGAGTAGATGTGATAATACCCTGATGGAGGCAACCCCATATAGCTTAACGTCCACTCGATCTTTGGTTTGATCATTTCTGATAAAGGATATCAATGCTCAAATGAGCAAAAATCGTCTGAAGTTGAGGATACACAAAGGAGAAAGCTGAATCGATAGCCAACACATCAACTATCTAGAATATTTAAAATGATCGTATATGGAAATTAAATCATATATTCTTATCATTACTCATCGATTTTAAAATATTATGTTGAAAATGAAGTCGAGCAAGTAATGGTAGTGTTACCTCTAGACATTCCCTTGACGACATTTTTAACTTTCAATGAAGGGACAAGTTTTCATACCTCGACATCTAGTGCTAAGAGTATGCCTAAATCCTTTTCATATAAGCGATATCCTTTACAAAAATTAAATTTCTTATCTTTTCCATAACCGAATCAATCTTTTTAACTTTTAAAACTAGACTTGTGCCAGGATTACTTTAAAAAACATTATCAAAATGATTAATTAATTTTAAAACATGATAAATTTCTTCAATATCATTTCAAAATTCTTTATCAACTTTAATAAATGCTTAACTACTTTAACATCTTTAAATTATTGAAGTGATTAATTAAGTTTAGAACATTATTATTAAAATGATTAATTTGCCTTAAAACATCATTATTAAATGTTTAATTAATTATAAAACATCATTATTAAAATGATTACCTAACTTTAAAACATTATTATTAAAGTGATTAATAATCTTAAACTACCATTAATAAAATGATTAATTTTTTTAACACATCATTATTTAAATATTAGTTAACCTTAATCATCATTATTTTGAAACGATTAATTAATTTTAAATGTCATTATTAAAATGATTAATTAATCTTAAACTATCATTAATAAAATAATTAATTAATTTTAAAACATTATAAATTAAATAATTAATCATCCTTAATCATTATTAGTTAAACTGATTTATTACCTTTAAAAATCATTACTAAAGTGATTAGTTAATCTTAAAATATATTAATTGAATGATTAATTAAACTTAAAACATCATTAATTATCCTTAATAATCAATATTTATAATAATTAATTAATTTTAAATATCATTTGATTATTTATCTTTTTAAATACCCAAGCATAAGATTTAACTAAGATGTTTCCAAAAGAGGTGATAATTTTGAAAGTGACGATATAGCGATAGTCACTATACGGACACTTCCATAAACACTTTAATATGTCACATATTCGTCCAAGCATCACATAACATAAGTACGAACACAAATATAAAGGCAGGTAACAACTGTACAACATGTAGAGAGCATCGCTTAAGTTATTTACTCAAACTGTTTTCGAATAATTCCAGGTCACTTTCTAAATACCGAGATGTCTACTTATTAAAGCAGAAACAAAGCCGACCATCATTATTTTATAATACATATAAACAATTAGCAACCACTATTATAATCTACATCACAATTAATAACTTTAATTTATAAAGGTGAGATTTTTACTCACCAAATGCAACCAAATCAAGTCAAACTAACACCACGCCTAATACTAACACCCGGTCTTTGTTTTTCTTTGAAAAAGTTTGAATTTTTGAGGCCTAAAGGGCTAGATGGACTTGGCCTTGCTTAAATGGTGGAGATGGATCTTGTTTTGGTTAGTTAGGAGGTGTAGAGAGAAAGAAATGAACTTTAGTGATTTTGTTTAAGAAAGAAGCGAAAAATTTGATTTTTCTTAAATTTGAAAACTGGGGATGCCATTAAAAAGTTTTGAAAAGCTTAAGAGGTGATGGAGTTTTTGAAAAGTAAGAAATGAATGAAAAAAAATGAGAAGGAACAATATGAGAATTGTTTTAATAGAAAGTGGAATATGTGAATTACTAAAATGCCCATCACGTCCCTCCACTCATTTTGCTCCACATCATCACATCTCCCCCTCTCCTTTAACCCAGAGGCAAGGAACATGTACCCCCCCTTTGTTTATTATATAATCCACTTCCTTGTATCATGATGTGTAAGTGATAATGTGACATTTCAGTCTAAAATTTATTTTTATTTAAATTTTTGAAAAGATGTCACATACTTAAGTAAATATGTTTCACTATATTATTTACCTTATCCATAAATATGTTAATATAAACATGTCTGTATATGTTTAATAAAATGACACATATTTCCAACAACTTTTAAACGACGAAAAATCGAAAATTCAAAAAATGATTTCTGGTCACGTTTTCCACTTTTCTTTGAATTGATTATTTGTGTACATAAAGTTTGAAAACAATACCACTATCACTAGTTATTATTAAAAGGGTATTTATTTGAGTTGTAAAATTCTTCATTTAAATATTTAAAAAAATATTTTAAATATTCAAATTCAAAGTGATTAAATTATGGTTCTCAAGCCGCCTTCTCTTTTGAAGATTTTAACTCAACCTCAATTTTTTTCTCACAACGTCCACATCTGCACGCTGCTTATTAATGCAATCATGTTTCTTAAGTAAAGCTTTCTTTCCTTCGTCGAGCTCATTTTTAAAATTCTAAATACCATTTTTCAATCTTCTCTTTATCCATGATAAATTGAATAAGATTATCGTCTACAACCTCCTAATCACCTCGAACATCTCACCACTCCTCCGAAATGTTAACTAAAGTCAGATTAAATGTTAAGATGGATTACAAAGCACGCATCACACAAAAATTAAAGTAATTAACAAAAGAAAGTAAGCGCATAGCCAAACAAAAGAAGTTTTTGTCGAAAATGGTGTTATACAATACATGTCATACATATTGTCATAACTACCTACAACTATGTTTTTTCTTAAACCATATCTAGTGAGGATGCCATAAAGGGAGTAATCCATCCCCTAAGGAAGGACGCTATTTCTATAGCACATAATCATAAAGTGCATCCCTATCATGAATAACTTATGTGATTTTGAACAAGAGTCCTTGAGATTCCCTTGTTAGCTGCGTAATAGACCTTTCCATCTCAATTTCACTCCTACGAACGAAAACAATTCTCCTTTATAATCTTTCAACAGCTAATTTTTCTAAACTTTTCACATACCCTTTAAATGATGAACTAGATTATCTTATTTGAATGGGTCTAATAAAAGAGGTTTATTAACACTAACAATTCTTACCTAAAGGGAAAAGAATAGTAATTTAAACATGCTGCCACATCTAGCAAGAACGTCAAAGGTTAAATATTTAAGTTCTTACAATCCATTCATTAATGATAAATTTTCGAAAAGACATCCCAACAATTACTAAAAATATGATAGTATCTGTAACACCTCATAAAGTCAACTATGAATGATTGAGTGAACTAAATTAAATAAGATTGGGTTGAAAATGGAAATTTTATAAAAATTGAAATTTGACCACGAAAGTTAGTCAGTTACGTTCTTGGTTAAATTTTGATCTGTTTTCATATATAATATGCCAAAACCGAAGCTCAAATGAAGATGTTATGAGGGTTTGAAGTTTTCAAATTTAAATTAATTTAGTTTGAATTCAAATTCAAATAAATATTTAAATTAGGATTGAATTTAAAAAAAATTACTATAGGTTTAGCGGGGGGTTAAGTAAACGTTTAGTCAAACAATTAATGTTAAAGTTAATTAGGGAGTAAAATAAACGAGCAAATGAAACAAATCATTGCTCATGAAAATGGCTAAGGTTTGTGATGCTAAATGGTCCAGATTTATCCATTTTTGATCTAATTTCATCATACTGTTCTGGTATGTTTCAACTACTATAAATACGATACTATTCTCCCCATTTTTTATTCATAAATATTCAGAAACTCCGAGAACCTCTGCCATTTTCTCTCTTTGGTTAGGTTCAAAAATTCTATCAAGGATTCAGGTAAGAATTCTAGTCCTTTTATAATTATTCATTTAATCTAGTTTCTTCTCCTCTAACCTCTTTGAATCCAAGAAAATTAAATATATACATATCCTTTGCTGTGTATATATCAATAGAAAGAGATTTGGAAAAGAGTTGCTTTGGTGTTGCAAATCCATATAAGAAAAGCTAAGGGTAAGCTACGAGTGGAAACCTTAGTATTTTTATTTTAGTAACTAATTGGTATATATCTATGGATTTAAGTATGCCTTAAGGATTTTGGGATTGTGAAAACAAAAAAGGTAAAATCCCAAAAATTCCTTTTTATATCGAAATGTCAATTTTAGATGTTGATTCTCAATTATTTATATTAATTTCGTTTCTGCTATTTTTGATAATTTCATAGTCTATTCCACTTCTTTTTCTTATTTTTTTCAAATTGTGTGTTTTAAATAATGAAATAAGGATGTAGAGCATGAATCTTATTCGTAGTTTACATCACTTATTCCAAACATAATTCCTTCATTTATTTCTGTGTAAAAGAGAAGTTGAATAGAATATGAAGTTAGAATTGTAATTCCTATTGTCTAGAATATTCCATTGGATAGCCGTAATAAATTGGCTTTCTATTTTTATTTACAAGTCTATTTAATGTGATTTTGGATATGAATATTTAATCCTCGTTATGAATATTCAAATCTTGGAAATCTAAAGGGAAAAGACTTATATTAGTATTATGGTTAAAGGAATTGACATTTAATGCGAGTTTTGGGGTGCATGAACATTTTATATATTTATTTCTATTAGCGTAATAAATGTATAATTATAGCGTATAATTGTGTGGTTAGTTATGTAATAATTGTCATTGATTTCCCTTAACAAGATGATTAATTTTTAAAGGCATAACAAGAAAATTCCTTGTAAGGCCTTAATTATGAAACAGTAAGATGAGTATTATATATGGATAGTATTTAAATTATGGCTAAGTCATAGGGATGCAAGGTCAATAGGTTTGCATGGCAAAATTAAGCCTTTCACTTTAAGGCTGCCAGCGGTTATGTACACTTCCTATTGATGTGAGACATCTCCTATGATTAATATTTTGGATTACGCGGGGTTAGTACTAAATTCTGTAGTGTAAATTTATCCAGCCAATCTGGCTACTAGTTTCTATGAATAGTCGAACTAATGTGAGATGTCATTATGAGTATAGGCTATAATACGAAGGGCCTGCTTTGGGGTCTAGAGGTATTAAATGGTTGTTTGAGTGCCCACCTCTTTTCCTCAAATAAAGTATTAAATGGCCAAAGAGCTAGTTATCAAGCATGGTATGAGGTATCACGATATAGGTCTGCTTTAGGATAAGGTATTAAGTGACTGATTGAGGGTCCGCCTTTCCATAAAGAAGTATTAAGTGACCGAAGAGATTCCATGCAATGTTAGCTAGATAGTTACCATTGAGGGGTCCGCTTTGGGAATAAGTATTAAATGACAGAGTCTGCCTCAATTGAGGTCTTAAATGGCCAAAGTTTGCATATTTCCAATAATAGGTATTAAGTGGCTTGGGTAGTGTCTCTCTTATTGTTAGATATTTATGACGTGGGATTTGGGTTATAGGATTTAAAAACTTACTTTAGGAATGGAAGGTATTAAGTGGTTGATTGTAGAAATGCCTCCTTTCCTTATAAGAAGTATTAAATGGTTTTATATATGCAAGACGTATTCTTGTTTTGAAAATATACGGCCTAAGTATTGAAATGGTAAGGCTCAAGGTTTTTATTCATCGGACATTTGTTGTTCTAACTCCCTTCTCATTACAACATAAGTTAAGGATGAAATGATGACGGTGATGCTTGAAGATGGAGTTGCTTAAGCTTGTGGAAGTCATTATTATCTTTTATGATGTTTTATGTTGTACCCATATATTTTGGATAAATGATGTAGCATATTTTACTTGACAGTTTGTTGATGTTTTGTATTATGACATTTCAAATGGTTTGGAAATAAATGGGTAAATTTTACTATTATATTTTATTCCATCCCTTTGTGAGTTCTGAAAGAATAATTATTGTTTTGTACTAAAACTTCTTTTTATATTCAACAGCCAGCCTTAGAATGTATAAATTTCGATGGGCCTTTTATGGGTCAAAATTAGGCCTTTTTCCGAGGTGGGTTGTTACATTTGGTATCAGAGCATAGGTTACCCGATCAACAGGGAAACTATATGCATGAGTGTCATACTTGTTACATTTGAAAAGGTTTTTCAAAAAGGATTTTCAAAAATTCTTAATACAAACACACACAACCCTATTTCTTTGAACGTATGCACACACACTAGGCAACCCTTTTCTTTCGGCATATAATAATATCATAGGAAATCGTCACTGAAGATTCAACCTACAGATAGTTGATATGATTGACAATCACGCTTCTTCTGAAACTGGGATCCATGCCTGTGGAAGGCCTCCCGATCATGGACTGGCTGAATGGTTTAAACAATATCATAGGGCTCTCGAGCAATTTCCTATTCCTCAAGCTGAACCGGTGGCACCTACTGCCCCGCCTGCCGATGCAGCACCCAGTCCTATTGACATTCCTAAATTATGTAAGGACTTTCTTAATATGGGAGGGAAGACATCTTTGGAATCGAGCGATACCCGAAAGCTAAAGCATAGGTTAATGATTGTGAGAAAATATATAAAGAGCTAAGTTGGGAGATTAGCTAAAGAGGAGGATGACAGCTAGGCACCTCAAAGGAGAAGCTTTAAATTGATGGAACTTGCTGACCGAGGAAAACGCTGGAAGGATTTTCTCATGGGATGAATTCAAAAATAGATTAGAGATAAGGTTTATTTCTAAGGTAGAAGTGAGTCTACAACTAGAGAAATTCATTCAGCTTAGGCAAGGAGATTCCTCTTTAAAAGAGTACATGGCTAAGTTCAGAGAGCTCGCTAAATTCGGGGTGAGCTTGATAGATACACCTATGAAAAATGCCATGAAGTTCATGAAGGGACTAAATTCTTCCCTAGAAGAAATGTTGTTGAACCAAGTACCCATTGGTGCCACGTATAAGATGATGGTGGAGATGGTAATGCGATACATGGCCAATGTGGACAATAAGGAGATAGAAAAGGAGAAGGTCGCACCTTCCCAAAAGCAAGGAGGTTCCAGGAAGGGAAGCTTTTGGGCTAACGAGAAGTCAAAGAGGAAGTTTAAGAATAATGGTAAGGTGTGCAAGAAATGCCAGGATAAAGGTCATGAGGCTAAAGATCTTTGGCCGAGTCTAATGAAGAAAGCTTTGAAGGGAAGTTTTTTAATTACCATAAGGAAGGACACTTCAAGAATCAATGCCCTAAGTTGACAAAGGAAGGATCAAGCAGACAAGCTTATGCATCGATGCCATCCATATTGCAAGTAGACCACTGAGAGACCAAGGAAATACATCATTAGAAGTCATAACTCTTATTTTAGGGGTTACAGTTCGTGCCATATTTGATTTAGGGGCATCACATTCCTTCATAACTAGGTATCTTATAAACTTCTTAAACCTTCTGATCCAGATTGTCACTAATTCAATAGTGGTATCTAATCCTATTGGTTGTTTTACACATCTCTTTTTTAATTGCAAAGACCTAGTGTTGGACATATGAAATGTTGATTTCATATGTACACGTTCTAAATTTTGAAGGGTATGGACTTATCTTAGGATGGATTGGTTAACATATCATGGAGCAATTCTTGATTATGATAAGAGGGTTGTAGATTAAGAAGTTGTAGTAGTCGTGACCTAGAAATTGTTTGTACATCTTAAGATTTGGTTGAGTTATGCCATCTATACTCACTAAGTCTATCTGTTGGAGAGCTATGATCCGTACCTATAGTTTTTGAATTTCTCGATGTCTATGAGGAAGTCTCGGGTCTCCCACCCTAAAGGGTAATCGAGTTCTGGGTAGATTTGGAGAAAGACGCAAGGTCAGTCGCCCTTCCTTTAAGACACATGGCCTCCAAAGAAAGAAGAGAAGTGGATAAGCAAATCTCTGAGTTATTAAAGAAAGGATTCATCCGTTGGAGTACTTCGGAGTAGGGAGCCACTGCTATTTTCACCACTAAGGCAAACGGTTCGTTGAGAATTTGCATCGACTATTGGGAATCGAACAAGCTAACAAGGAAAGAATAGGCACCCTATACCTAGGATAAACGACTTGTTCGATCAGCATGGAGTCTTTTCTCAACTAGACTTAACAACTAATTCCATTAGTTGAGTATTGCAGAAGAAAGCAAGTCAAAGATTTCATTTCACACATCAGATGCACTCTTTGAGCAGGAAGTGTTGTGTGTCAGATTGACGAATGCCCCTACATACTGTGAAGTTGATGAGTAGAGTATTTAGGGGCACCTCAATAAATTCGTCATTGTGTTCGTAGATGACGTTTTGATTTTCTCTAAGGGAAGAAAGAAGCATGAGGACCACCTAAGAGATATTTTAGGAACCTTAACAGGCACCGGCTTAAGGTTAAATTTTCTAAATGCCACTTCTGAAGAAAAAAGTTAGATTCCTTAGGCATATTGTTTTCGAGCAAGGACTGGCAGTAGACCCCACTAAAGTGGAAGCTGTTCAAGGATAGAAGACTCCTAGAAGTACATTAGAGGTTAGAAGTTTTCTCGGGTTGGCAGGCTAATATAGAAAGTTCATCAAAAACCTTGCAAGAATAGTTGCCCCTTTAACCCATTTGACTAATAAGAACATAGTCTTTTCTTAGGACGATAAATGCACTAAGGCATTTAAGAAGCTTAAGGAGTTATTGACTAGTGTACCTATGCTCACTATTCCATATGGAACAAAACCATTTATGGTTTTCACCAAATTCTTGTGGCATAGGGCTGAGAACGGTTCTAATGTAAGAAGAAAACGTAGTTGCTTATGCTAGTAGCCAATTGAAGGATTATGAGAAAAGATATCCAGTCCACGACTTGGAGTCGCCAACTACTGTCTTTACCTTGAAGATGTGGAGACATTACCTCTTGGGAGAAAGGTTTGAGTTATTCACTAACCATAAATCATTCAAATATCTGTTTTCCCAAAAATATTTAAATCTTAGGCGGCAGAGACGGATGGAATATATAGCATCGTTCAACTTTAGTATTCATATGCCCTGGAAAAAGGAATGTAGCCATCGACGCCCTTAGTCAGAGACATGCTACCCTAAGTGCTATAAACGAATGGAGGCAGTTGGAGTTCCTCACAAATTATAACTTCTAACTGCCAACATAACCCATCTAAGGGTTTTAGCAGTTATGGAGATATACCTGCCTTAATAGACTGGTTAAGGCTTGAGCAAGCGAAGGATGATAAGTTAGTAGAGACTTTGGAGAAGTTAAGGAAGGGAGAGCATTTTCCCTATGCTAGTAGGTACTCAGTTATTGAGAAAGGAAGCTTAAGAAGAGATGGACGCCTTTGTACCCCAATGGTTGATAATTTATTGAGAGAGGCGCTTATGGAATGTCAACACTCAAAGATGATCATTCACCCTGGAGGAGATAAGATATACAAGGATATGAAGAGGATTTTCTCTTGGCTTGGAATGAAGAAGAGTGTACCTGGTTTGTTGCTAAGTGCTTAACATGTCAGAGGGTAAAAGCTAATAAAGGGAAGCCTAGAGGGTTACTATTACCATTAGAAATTCAGACTTGGAAGTGGAAGCACATTTCTATGGATTTTGTGGAACGATTTCCTATAAGCCAGATGGGTAATGAAGCTATTTAGGTTGTTGTGAAAAGACTCACTAAGACTGCCCATTTTGTTCTGGTTAGAAACAATAGAATTTCCTCTTCTCTTATGTAGATCTGCATCAAGGAGGTATTTCAATTGCATGGAATTCCTGTAAGCATAGTTAGTGATAGAGACCATATGTTCACCAATGAGTTTTGGAGGAGCCTACAAGCAGCTTTGGGAACTTCTTTGAATCTTAGTACTGCATATCACCCACAAACCTATAGTAAAATAGAGAGGGTGAATAGGATTTGGAAGGCTTGTTAAGGGCTTGTGTTTCGGATTTCGAAGGACATTGGGAGCAACATCTACCTTTAGTTGAGTTTGCGTATAATAATAGCTATTAAGGGACGATTGATATTGCCCCTCTTGAAGCGCTTTATAGGATGCCATGCAAATCGCCAGGTTGTTGGTGGGAAAAAGTAGAGTTGGTCAGGCAACAAATAAAGGCAACGCAAGGCCGTCATAAATCTTATGCGGATAGAAGAAGGAAAGAGCTTGAGTTTGAGGTTGGAGATATGGTATTTGTCAAAGTCTCATCTCTTAAAAAAGAGGTTAGGTTTGGAAACTCTGGAAAATTGATGCATAGATTCGTTGGGCCATTTAGTTTGGGAAAGGGTAGGAAAACTTGCTTATCGTATGGAGCTTCCTGATAGATTGGCAGAAGTCCACAATGTTTTCGGTGTTTCTCACCTTAGAAAATGCCTTCATGACACCACTATTAGAGTTGAGCCTAATCATATAGGTGAATTAGAGATGGAGCCAACAATACTCCATGACACCTCTTGTGTTATAGAACGTAGAATTAGGAGACTCCGCAATAAATAACTAGGCTAGTCCGAGTGCAATGAGGAGACGACCTGGTGAAAAGCACATAGGAAACAAAGGAGGATATGAAGATCACTCATCCAGAGCTTTTCACTAGTAAATTTGCTCTCTAAAATTAGGATTTTAGTTGCATCGTGGTTGCTAGATTCGATGGTAGGAGACAGTTTCCACACTTTTTCATAATCACTTTACACTCATGTAAAAAAATTATGCATGTTTAGCGTATTTGCATACATACTTTCATGACACGATTTACACACTCATGCTAGGATTGAATTCATTTTAGTATGTCTGCAGTACATAATCACATTGCACTTTGGTTCAGTAGATGTTGTGTAGATAACTTGGTTGTATAACATGATTGTTATTGTGCATTATGTTGTCCGCCCCTCAAAATATTTCAAGTCGAATTCCTTTTTAAGGATGGAAGAATTTAACACCCCGTAAAATCAACCATAAATGAATTGAGTAAATTAAATTAATTATGGTAGCATTGAAAATGTAAATTTATAAAATTTGAAACTTGACATCGAAAGTCATTTCTTGCGTTCGTGGAAAAATGATGATCTGTTTGCATATATAATGTGCTAAAAACGAAGCTCAAACAAAGAATTTATGAGCGTTCGAAGTTTTCAGCTTTAAATTAATCTAGATTTGAATTTAAATTCAATTGACTCTTTAAATTTAGGGTTTGAGTTTCAAAAATTAACTACAGGCTTAGTTAAGGGTTAAGTTAAATAATCAACATTAAAGTTAATTAGGGAATAGAATAAACGTGCAATGGAAATAAATCAACGCTCCTGAAATAAGTGGAGCGGTCGACCTATAAAGCTCAACCGGTCGACCCCTAGCGATCGACCAGTCGAGCATAGGCGGCGGCTACTGCCTCACAGTGGAAGCTATGATTTTGTGATGTTAAATGATCCAGGTTTATTCGTTTCTAATTTCATCCCAAGGTTTTGATATGTTTCAACTAGTATAAATAGGACACTATCCTTCCCATTTTTTATTCATAAATATTCGAGAACTTTGCAAACCTTTGTCATTTTCTATCTTCAGTTAGATTTAAAAAATTCATCAGGGATTCAGGTAAGGATTCTAATCCTTTTATAATTATTCTTTTAATCTTATTTCTTCTACTCCAACATCTTTGAATCTAACAAAATTATGTACACACAGACACCCCTATCCTTCGCTGTGTATATATATCAAAAGAAGGAGATCTAGAAAAGAGTTGATTTGGCGTTGCAAATCCTTACAAGAAAATCTAAGGATATGTTGTGAGTGTAATCCTTAGTGATTAGAATATATCTATGGGTTTTGGAATTGTAAAAAAAAATAGATAAAATCCCTAAAATTCCTTTTTATTTCAAAATGCCAATTCTAGACGGTGGTTCTCGATTATTTATGTTAATGATGGAATTTATATTGTTTCTGCAATTTTTGATAATTTCATAGTCTATTCCACTTCTCCTCCTTGTTTGATTCAAATTATGAGTATTCAATAAAGAAATAAGGATGTAGAGCATGAGCCATATTCGTATTTTACACCACTTCCACACAAAATTCCTTCATTTATTTCTGTGTAAAAGTGGAGTTGATTAGAATATGAAGTTAGGATTGCAATTCTATTATTTAGGTTATTCCATTGGATTGGCATAATAAATTGGGTTTCTATTTCTATTTACAAGTCTATTTATTGCAGTTTTGGATATGAATATTTAATCCTTGTTATGGATATTGAAATCATGGAAATCTGAAGGTAAAAGACTTGTATTAGTATTATGGTTAAAAAGATTGACATTTAATGCTAGTTTAGGGCGTATGAATTATATGCTTAGAAGTTATTAGGCGCGAGTATATATATTTATTTCTGTTAGCAAAATAAACCTGTAATTAAAGCGTATGATTGCGTAGTTATTTAGGTAATAATTTTCATTGATTCCCACTTTGGAAGATAATTAATATTGTAAGGCGTAATAAGGAAGATTCCTTATAAGGCCTTAATTATGAAACAGTGAGATGAGTATTGTTTATAGAGAGTATTTAAATTATAGCTAAGTCATAGGGATGTGAGGTCAGTAGAGTTGCATGACAAAAGTCTGCCCCTCATTTTGAGGCTACCAATAGTTGTGTACACTTCCTATTGATGTGAGATATCTCCTATGATAATTATTTGTGATAACCCGGGGTTAGTCCCAAATTCTATAGAGTAAATATGCCCAGCTAATCTGGCTACCGGTTCCTACGAACAATGAAACTAATGTGAGATGCATTATGAGTATGTTCCATAATACGAAGAGCCTTCTTTAGGGTCTTGAGGTATTAAGTGATTAGTTGAGTGCCAACCTCTTTTCACCAAATGAAGAATCAAATGGCCAAGGTGCTAGTTATTAGGAATGATATGTGGTATCCCGATTGGGGTTCGCTTCGAGATAAGGTATTAAGTGACTGATCGAGGGTCCACCTTTCCGTAAAAAAGTATTAAGTGGCTCAAGATATTCCATGCAATGTCAGCTAGATAATCACCATTGAGAGCTCTGCCTTGGGATAGGTATTAAATGATGGGGTCTGCCTCAATTGAGGTCATAAATGGCCAGAGTTTTCCTAGTTTACAGTAAAAGGTATTAAATGGCTTGGGTATTATCTCTCACATTGCTAGATAATTATGACGTGGGATATGGGTTGTGGGATTTAGAAACCTTCTTTGGGAATGGAAGGTATTAAGTGGTTGATTGTGAACCCACCTCCTTTCTTAATAAGAACTATTAAATGATTTGAGGTATGCAAGACATATTCTTATTTTAAAAATATACTACCCAAGTATTGAAATGGTAAAGCCAGAGGTTTTTATTCACTAGACATTTGTTGTTCTTACTCCCTCCTCATTACAACACAGATTAAGAACAGAAGGATGGCGATGCCTGAAGATGGAGCAGCTTAAGCTTGTGGATGATGTTTTTTGTCGTACCCATGTATTTTGGATAAATTATGTAATTGATTTTACTTGACAATTTGATGATGTTTTGTATTATGACATTTGAAATGGTTTTGAAATAAATGGGTACAATTTGATATTATATTTTAGTCCATCTATCGTAAGTTTTGAAAAGTAGTTATTACTATGTACTATTACTTATTTTTCTATTCAACAACTAGTTTTAGAATGGATTTAAGTTTCGATGGGCCTTTTTTGGACTGAAATTTAGGCCCATTCTGAGGTGGGTTGTTACAGTATCAAAATAAATTAATATAAATCTCACAAAACCTGAAAAACAACTAAAAATAACAAAGCCAAAGTTCATGGATTTACTTTAACAAAATGGATGGACTTATTGGCATGGTCAGCACTATCATTAAGCATAGCATTAGAGTTATCCTTAGAATCAAAATTGTTTGATATAGATCTTTTATATAAGCTAAAGGGGAAATTCCACAGCGCTCCTTGGCCAATAACTTACAAGAATACTCTTGATTCAACTTAACAAGCTTGGGGGTAGGAAAAACTCTACGCTCACTTCTACATTAAGATATTCGAGATGTTTCGTGAAAAACTATCTCTTGATCTGTAAGCAGTGGCTTCGAAATATATTGTCACTTTGGCTATTTTCTTTCCCACCTGCTATGCCCCTTCTATGCTTTTTGTAAGCGCGTCGTCCGCCTTTGTTGCACGAGACTCTATCTCGTTGTATTTTTCATTGATCTCTTCATGATTTGTCATATACCCTCTTCTCTTTGATGCCTAGTCTCGATATCAAGTGCGGTAGCATTTAATTCTTCTCTCAGCCTTTGTACATCAGTTAGCGCACTAGTCAAGGTAGGTTAAGAAGTTTCTCTCTGACGGTGTAATTCCATGCTAGAGCATATCCCTTCAAAAATTTGACAATAATAAATAACTAATATATACAATAGAGACCACACACAAAACTTAACTATATTTTCAATAAAGCTAAATCAAATCGGTATGTGGGATAAGCTCCTATGGAGATTCTAGAAGCTCTCCGAAGTGGGCGACTTTGAGGCCAGAATAGGTATAGGAGATGGTAGAGCGGAGATGAAAACTAAGGCATCATCGATCATATGATGACCCATCTGCTCAACTAGAGTGGACACAACAGCATCTTCTAACAGAGGTAAGGCATTAAGAAGCTGGGAATATTTTGAGAGAAGGCACAAATAAAGAAGTAGTATTAGCAGAAGACATGAGGGGAGGAAGATCAACACTAAGAAATTCACTCCTACTACCATGTGTTAGAGTATTGTCCTTCCTTTTCTTGTGAGACTTCTTTAGTTTAAAAGAGTCGACAAAACTTAGATATTGTACCTACACAATTCAAATAACAATGCATTTAATTATTCATGTAACTACAAATGAGTAGTGGTTGGAATAGGATCGACGATTGATCGACCATTGCTCGAACATATATAAAAGCACGCATGTACCACAATACGCATACAATGACATGTTCATGTAAAAACTACATACCGTGTGGCACAAAGGCGTTAAAAATATAAATGAACACAAAACATGAAAACTTATGTTACTAAGAAACCATATTTGTGCAACAAAGCTTTAGTTAAAATATTAACGTGAAAACTTATGTTACTAAGAAACCATATTTGTGCAACAAATATTTAATAAAAATGTTAGAACCTTTGTGAGTGTCTTTATCAAGCTAACATGTTCACACTGTAATCTCGCTGAACTTTAATTAATATTATTCAGGATATTCAATTAGATAAATTAAATAGAATAATGTGAATAATTAGGGAGATGAGGTTAATAAATCCAATGGCCGTATCTTAATGAATGAACTAAAATAAGACTTAACTAAATTAAGAAGGAAGAATTTTCCTAAGAAGTAAACTTGGAAATGGGGCTACATTTTTTATTATACATCTCTTCCTCCACCTTAAAGAACTTTTACTTTCTCATTCATAACTCTATTTCAATCGGCCAATAAAAGCTCCAGGAAGAGCAATAAATTAAAGATAAAGCTAAGGAAATAAAGTTTGGAAATTATCTCATTCTCCAATTATCTAATCAAGGTGGATAATCATGTTTATCATCTCATTTTTCTATGTTTGCATTGGTTATAGTTTATACCTCATTCATGTTTGTGATTTTGGTTAGGATATAACCATTTAAACTTTTGGTTGGATAAGACATAGGTGTTTTAAATGATAATGGGCTAAATAACACGTTTTTATTCGGTTTTGGTTAAATTCAAAGTTGTTTTGATCTTCATATGCTTTGAGATTTTAATATGTTGAAGTTATAATATTTTTGGTGATTTTTGGGGATTTTCCTTAGTGATTTACCAAGGTAATTAAATTATTTAAGCCTGCAAAACTATAAAATTGCCTTCGAATTAGTCAATTCGAAGGGAAGGCTGCATTTCAAAATTTTAATTAGGGAAGAAGAATAGTGTTTTAAGAAAAAGGTTAACCTTTGTATATTTTTTACTATTTGGAAGTACAGGAGAAGGCTCCTCGGCCAATCTAAATTAGACAAGCAAGATAAAACATCACTTCAATAGGCCCAATTCTGCCTGCGACTCCAACAAGCCTGCTTTTACCCTTTCGATGAAGTCGAAAGGTACCTTTCATCTAAGACAGAAGGTAAACAATTACCCTCCAACTAAGTCGAAAGGTAGGAACGGCGTCGAAGGGAAGAGGGGTGAAGGGATGGGAAGGCTTCTTCCTTTGCTTTCGAATAGAAACATAATTATTTTTGAATAAGTTAAAGGCAGATCATTCCACTCTATCATTTTATAAAAGACTAAAAAATTTATATATTCGAGAAGGAGTTCGAAGGGGATCTTTAAAAGTTCAAACCTTCAAGAGAATTTTTTTAACTTTTTTCTTCTAAAAAGGTGTTTTAATCTTTTCGACTAAGTTCAAAGGGATGCCTTTGACAAAGCCGAAGGGAAAGAAGGGGTTACTTCTGAACCTTCCATTGTTTTTAAAGTAAAAGTTTTAATACCTTTCGACACAGTCGAAGGGTAAACCTTCCAACAAGGTTGGAAGTATACTTTCAAAGGGTTGTTTCGAATACCAACACTTTGTTGTTTTTGAATGGTTTCGAAAGGTTTGATTTCGAAAGGTTACCTTCAATGGTTGCGAAAGGTTTTGAGTTTCATTGCGTACGAAAGGTTTATAAATGGTTTTATAAGGAAGGATAACCCAGGATTTCGACAAGGTCGAAAAGAAACCTTCTGACAAGGTCGAAAGGTATAATTATGAGATGATTTCAAAAGAAAGGTTTCTTAAGAGGCTAACTTTGGATATTTATTTGCTTTCGAATGGGACGTCATTCGAAGGGTTTTAAAGGGCTGGTTTTAGCCATTTTTCTTAAGTAAAATTTTGCTAAGTTGAAGGGGTTTATTCGGAGGGTTATAGCATAAAATACTTATCTTTGTTCAAATATGTAAGGGGGTCCTTATATAAAATGAATGTTATAAAATCTTGGTGACACCGGGTTGGGTTTAATGTTTTCGATACATAGCTTAGGGTTACAAACAGGAATGTGCTTTCGAAAATATACATTAGGGCTATCACTGTGTTTTTATTTAATTTAACCTAATCTGGGCTATCATTGGGATTAGGTTAAATAGATGGCATACCTGGGAAAAATAATTAATCATGGGGATCATGAATTTTTATAAATAATCATGGGGACCATAATATTTTAATTGGCCAAGTGTTGGGTTCTTAGTTAACCTAGGAAAGCCTACATCAAATTTCTAAAGTAAAGAATGTTTTGCCAGAGGTGATTAGCCTCGGGATTTGGCACCTAATGGTTCATAGTCATCTTAGGAAAGCTATGAAGTGTGCAGTGGATAACTCACACCAACTTTTGTAAAACAATGCATGATGGATAATATGCAATTTTGATGAATTTTGGATGGATAGTCCTATTTAAGTTTTGATGGATAGTCATTTTTAAGATTTTAGAGGGGAACTCTAATAAATGAATTTTAGATGAGAAATCTAATGAATTGCTTTTAGATAGGATATCTAATGAATGGGTGGATGGGATATGCAATATATATGATCTATGGCTTGATTTCATATTATGTCAAGACTAATCATCTCGGATGCAGGAGCATAATAAATGATTTAAATGTTTTGTTTTGGATACAAGTGAGGGGAAAACCCATTCCGCCAAGCGGCTTGGTCTCACTAGACATCTATTTATGATAAGAGATGATAGGGGATTATTCGTACCAGACTTATTGTCCGATTCAAAGTTTGTGTTTTTCTACAAACTCTTGGGTACTCAAAATTAATTTGAGTAGTCTGAGAGTGGGAGACTTTCAGGTTTTTGGACGAATAATCTTTCGAAGACGTGCATTAGGAAGTGTTAGCTATATAGGAGCTATTTTGTATTCTCCGCTGTGATGTGCTAAGAACTGTAAAGTTCATATTTATTAGTTCTATGATCATCATAAGGGGACATCTTCATATGTCGCTCTTATCGTATTTTGTACATGTATATATGATCTGAACGCGGTTAACGTCTGGGATTATGTAATTAAATCTTAGATTGAAATTCATAAGAAATGAGAAATTTTGTTTTGTTGAAGTTTAATTCTTTTCATATACTTGTGTTTCTGTGTTGCCAATAGTTTCAAGATTTCGATTTTGATCACTCAAAAATAACACCTATGGATGACTACAACATCCGTAGTAGTTGGTTTTCAGCCTCCAGAAGTGGGATAATACACACACTGCGTATCAAAAATCGTTTTCGATTAGCACTGGATAAGTTAGGATGTTTAACTTAAAAAAAGAGAAAGGTGAGAAAGAATACAAGAATTGACATAGTAGAAAATTGTAAAAAAAAAATGGAGATAATACCTAGAGTTTGAAAGGAAGAATAATATTATCTCGATTAGAAACATAGAATGATGGGTCTACCCACCTTTGGTTTTCGCGTAGAAAAATTGAAAAGATAGATTTCATAGCTTGAATATAATGAAACAATATTAATCAGGTGCATCATTTTTGCGAATCTAAAAAGGGAAACTCTCGATAAGTTGATGCCATCAAGTGCACAACATACAAGTTGAAGGTGCAGGTTAGCGGATAATAAGAGACATGAGACAATTGAATTAGAGACAAGTTTATAGTGGTTATCCAATCCATAATAATGGAACAAAGTGGAAAATAGAGCCCATATTTGATGTCTTGGGCACTACAGAAACGAACCCTTCTAGGGTTTGGATGCGATCAAAAGGGATGGGAATGCTAAATACATAGTCCTTAAATCCAAAGTGGTTGAGAATCCCCTCTAACTGGCTTTCTTCATAGATGGTCGAAGTTAGTTCAGTAAAAGGGGTTGAATTCTGACATGAAGTACTGGGAAGATTGTCAGTAGCCATGAATGACTAATGGAAAAATGAAATACATGGGAGGGATGCTCTAAAATCAATAACCTAAATACAAAAAAATTATTTCAACATTGAATTCATGAAGAAATTAATCCTACTCAAAAATAAATAATAAAGGAAATCATCTTGATGGCAAATAAATGGAACAATCCACATAAACATTTCACCAAACTCATTAAGGCATGTGTACGCATACCAGTGAACATAAAGGATAGCATATATAAATAAGAAAAGGGAAAGGAAAAACAATAATTGTAGAGAAACTTTGAACTTACGTTTTAAGGTGGATCATAAGTCGAAAATAAGAAAGCGATATAAAGGAATGAAAACCACAGTGACTCGAAATTAGAACTCTTGAATGAGTATAAAGGGAAATAGGAAGGAGAAAAAATTTATACAGTTTTTTTTTGAGAGTCTCAACCTTAAAATTCAAACGGCATGATAATCAATAACTATTAGATACAAATAATGAAAACCCCAAATACACAAAAACATGAAGTGTAAATGATTTTTGTGCAAAAAATCAGAAAGGTGGTCATTCACAATGAAACATGTGTAAGGAGCATTAAATTCGAAGTAATTAGCCAAACAACTGGAAAAACCAAGTACGAATGTGACAATCCACCCAAATATACATTAGCTAGACTCGGGGGTAACTATTATACCTGTTTTTCTTTTATAAACATATATGGCACAGTTCTTGAATTTAAGCGTGCGAAGTAAACAGACTGCACGTGTAAAATGAGAAGGCATGATGGGCCACAGCCTCATTAAAAAGGAACTGCATAAAGCATGACACAAGAAGCTCAGTAGATTATGTTCAAATACACGAAACGGTTTATAGTTTATACATAACCAGTGGTGTGACAATGTAGTCAAGTCAAAGGCACTGCAAGGATTTATTTAAATCAAAAGAAAACTAAACTCCCTCTATAGACCAAATTGCATAAATGCCATAACAATATACAGAAAGGAGCATTCTAAGAGACCATCCCTTCACAAAGCAACAAAACTGAATACTGTATACAACCATAGCCAACCCAAGGATGCCTCTACCAAAAGGATATAAAGGGCAGCACTACCATGACAACTTTTTAAGGTCTATGCCGCCTCCTTCCTAGAGTATGTGTAGACATCTTTTTTAGGGTCTGCACCACCACCTTCCAAGGTCTGCATCGACATCTATAAACGAGCTGCATCACTATCTAAAAAGTAACTAAATCGATACCCAAATCAGACTACACCATATTTATCGAAGGAAGAACACACGTTTATTACAGTCATTTGTAATATAGAAGTACTTAAGTCCCACTACCAAGCTACGAGCAAAACACGCAGTAACCAACAGACTAACAAACGCTTAATGGCCTATGATCCAAGCATAACATTCAGATCAAATCCATAAACTAACATCACACACCAAAATTCAATTTTCTCACCTAACTTTAAATTCAAAATTCCAGCCTTTAGCCAAATTCTCCTACCTAAAGAAGTTGACTGAGCCTCCAACCACATTAGCAATCCGTGCACAAAAACAACAAGCAATGCAACGAATGACATGTTGAAGGATAAAACTGTTGAGAAGAAATGCTGGATTAGGGAATTGGTAATTCGTGTGATGTCATAGCAGTATAAATAGAAGGGCATTATAACAGAGAAATGAACTTTTGCAAATTCTATAATGAAATTACTTGTACCTTCCGCTATTAAAAGCTTGTACCAAAAGAGGAATATAAGAAAAGCATTAATCTACGGACGTAGGATTCCTTAAAATCTGAACCACATAAATTCATGTATCCTTTACTTTTCTACACTTTTTATTCATTATTGCAATACTAGATTCTCTTTGGTTTACTTAAATAGGGTATAAGTTAGATTGACATTTTAAGAAATAGTTCAAGTGCAACTACATAATTTTGTAAGCTTATAGCAACAAAAATACCAACCTTAAGGCAAATTTAATACTACTTAAATTTGTTAATTCCCAATTATAGAAGCACATAGCACAATAATTGCTTCATAATTATTTTGGTGTTGTTAGACGAGCACACAATAGATAGTACCAAAATTTTCCTAGGTAACCTAATCTTAGCTTCTAACATTTGAGCAATCTTATACATAAGATCGTACAATCAATCCAAGAAAAACATATTAAGCAACCAATCATCAAAAAGTAATTATCTAACCTATATAATCTAAAATAAGTTGGAAAATGCACTAGTAAAGAGTTTAGGATCAGAAGCATTAATCTTCTCTTTTGGTTCCCAAGTGCTCTCCATTGGGTCATTTCCCCACAATACTCGAATCAACTTCACTTCTTTATTTTGAAATCTTTTCCTTCCATGCTCTACTAGACGAATAGGTCCAAGGAGGTGTAATAGACTCTGACTCCACTTCCATAACCTCTAGCTGATCTGGCTCAACTATAACGGCAGATCATAAACATACTTCAGCAGACGTGACATATGAAGACGTTGTGAATACCCGCTAACTTTTCGATAAGCTTCGCTGTACAAGCTAACTTCTCTACTACCTCTAATATCGAAAAATGCCCTATAAAGTGAGGAACTTGCTTTCTAGTGTTAACAAATCTCATAACATGCTTTGGTGGCGATAATTTCACAAACACCGTGTACCTACTATGAATTCCAACTCTAAACATCTCTTATCAGCATAGGACTTCTTCCTATCCTATGCACTTTTCATCCTTTTTCATGTTAGCTCTACTTTTTTGAAATTGTATCTAATCAAATCTGTTCGATGTATACCTCTATCAATCACCTCCTACCAACAAGATGAGGATTTGCATGGTCGTCCATTTTAAGCTTGAAAAGTGTCATGCCTATGCATTTTGACTGCTATTACTATAGGTAAACTATAATGATGGAAAATGATCTTTCGATGCCCCATGAAATTCTAGAATGCAAGCTCTCAATAAGTCCTCCAATATCCTATTCATCCTCTCGATCAGTTCATTTGTCTGTGGGTGAGTTGTAGTGCTTAGATTCAACTCAGTCTCTAAAGCATCCTAAAGGCTCATCTAGAACTCGCTAGTGAAAAGCGGATCTTTATCGTTGATTATACTTACAAGAACTCTATGTAACCTATCATCTCCCTAACATATAATGTAGCGAATGATGATGTTATCCGCCTACTCCGTATAGGAATGAAATGAGAGGATTTTGGTATATAGTGAACAGTGACCCAAATACTCTTGTTCACCCTTCTGCACATAGGTAAAACGTCTACAAAATCCATCAATATGTCCTCACATCCAATATGGAGCGTTTATGGGAAGTAACGGTCCGCTTGGTTTTTCTGGCCCACCTTGGCTCTTTGACAAATAAAGCATCTAGCAACATATTCTACCACTTGCCTCTTCATTCTTGACCAATAAAATACTCTCTTTGTATCCTTATACATCTTGTCTCCACTAGGATGAATAGTCATCATAGAACTTGAGATTCTGATAGGACCTCATCAACCAACCCTCTAATCCTCAGTGCACATAATCAACCATCTCAGCTTAGATACCGCCTTGAATCAATAGAGTACCTATCCTCTTCTCTCCTTTCTCTAGGTTCTCTAGAAACCAATGTCTCATAACTTCTTTGGCTAGAAACGCTGGCCTAACTTCTATAGTTGGGAATAAACCTCGAATTAACTCCAACATTGGTCGAAAATCAAATCCATAAATAAAATCTACTTGTCTCCACTCTAGCGACAAGGAATTCAGCGCCGCATGCTCTCTACTAAAAGCACCTACCACTACATTTTCTTTAAATAGAGTATATGAAACACTAAAATCATATGAAGCTAGAACTCCATCTACCTCTACTACCTCATATTCAAATCCATTTGAGAAAAATAACTATTTAAGAGATTTATGATCTGTATACAATTCAAATCTCCCTTCCAATAAATAATGTATCCAAGACTTAAGCGCAAAATCTATCACTACCAACTAAAAAAGACCATGAGTAAGATAGTTTCTATATAGTGTCATTAATTATCTACTAGAATATGCTATTGTTATGCCTCCCTACATCAATACAACTCCGAGCCCAGTACAACAAGCATCAGTGTATAGAGTAAAAGACTTAGTACCATCTAGAGTTATCAACACATGTGCACTATTAAGTAACTCTTTTAATCAAATATGCACATTCTTGCATTCGCCACTCCATGAGAAAACATGATTCTCCTTAGTAACCCATGTCATTGGAGATGAAACTTTAGCAAAGTCCTTAGTGAACTTCCTATAAGATCTCACTACACTAAGAAAACTCCAAACCACATAGAATTCTTTGGTACACACCAATCTTGTACCACCGCTACTATACTCTGAAATAATCTATGTTAAAAAATGACATGGCCTAGAAAGCGAACTTCTCTTCTCCAAAATGACACTTGTAGAATTTCACCTTTAATTGATGCATTCTTAACACATCAAGTACAATCCTCAAATGATGCTTATGTTCTTCTTCAATTTTTGAATAAATAATAATATCATCAATAAAATAACTATGAATATATTCAACTTCTCCATGAATACTATATTCATCAAGCTAGAAAAATAAGCAGGAATATTGGTTAGTCTAAAAGGCATAGCTAACCACTTAAATATTCTATTTGGTGTACAAGAAGCAGTCTTAGCAATACCATCATTCACCACTCTCAATTGTTGAAAACTCATGGCCAAGTCAAGTTGAGAAAATACCTTTGCTCCCACTAACCAATCAAATAAATCATGTATCCAAGGAAAAGTGTAGCGATTCTTCTTTATTTGCTTATTCAAATCTCTATAACTGATGCAAAGCCTCAAAAACCATTCGCCTTAGTGACAAAGACTGCTGGTGCTCCCCACTCTGAAATACTTCTATGAATAAAGCCTATCTGTAATAGTTTTGAAACTTGCTTCTCTAACTCTCTTCTTTTTTTAGGAGCCATATTTCTATGTAGCATAACAATAGGCCTATCATCTTTTCGAGATCAATACAAAATTCAATTTCTCTTTGGGGTGGTGACCTAGAACGTCTCGAATTCCATGACTATTAGGACAAAAGTTTACTCATCATGTGATATGTCTAGGGAATACAAGTAACTCAACATCATTGAGTTATGGGCTCACAATATACATCTTAGTCATGCCCTCCACCACTCTCAAATTAACCCTCCTACTATCATAATCTTACATTATAGCATAAAGAGACATCCAGTCCATCCTATATAACGGCCCATACCCCGAAAAATCATATAGATATACATCACAAAGATAATCCACACTATATATAACTAATTTCAAGTTTGGAAATTCATGGTTAAGTAGGTCGATCACCTAACAGGGTTCGATACTACTATAGAATCATGCACAATGTGAGTCTCTAACTGGAAATCATCACATACTTTACATGGTATAAAGGTATGAGATTCTCTTGTATCAAATCGGGTACGAAGAGGAAAATCAATAGTAGGTAGTATACCTTCCATGACGACCTTCTTCCCTTTATCCACTTTTATTGGTAGTTTGCTAGCACTAGGAACCACCTCAAGTGCATAACCTTACATGGCTGGTCCATTCTTGCCTAAAGTTAAGAACTGATGCTTCATGTGTCCATGGTGGTTGCAGTTAAAACACTTTATCATTCCCATATTAACTTTGGCCACATGTCTCTTCTTGTGGCATTTCTTTCATACTAAATTTTGTCCCTTAAAATTTTATTATCCTCCTTTGAATCCCAACCCTTTGTGCTTCTTCGACTAGTTTTTAATGTCACCCTCCTTTCTTTAGCTCCTCTTTGGCTATATCTTTAGAAAAAATATTTAGAAAAAATCTCTACTAGATTCGCAAATATAGCTCCCATAGGAATATGACAAAAAGCCAATCCTAAAGTGGTTACCTCAGCCCCTTAGTGAACTTCATAGCCTTCTTTGCTGGAGTATTCACAAGCTCAAACAAAAACTTAACTAGCTTGTAAATTGGTTCACATAATCCTTCACAGATTTGTCTCCTTAGTGCAGATGTATAAACTTCTCCAACTAAACTACTTGTTTGAAAATCGCCCTACACCTCCAGTACCCAACATACTGTACAGTGCATTGCACTGTTACCTGGCAGATGCAAAGTAATGGTCAAAGGTAAAGTAACCAATATAAATTAGAAGTTGTCGTATATCTCACAACATAGAGGATAAAGTATGATGGTCAACATAGATATAAAACAGGCGATACAAATATGTATAATCAAAATGTACCTAAATATAATATAATATAATATCATAATGCATTTGGTTCATAGTAGTTACGTAAAGAAAATGGAGCAGAGTTTACGCATCATCAAAATAAACTCAAAGGAAATTTGTCTCCAATAATAGTCAGCACCGATAAAAGCTCCATAATGGTTCACGATGGAGTAACAACTAGCGTCCTACTTATCAACAGAATAGCTCTATGCACGAATCTCATACTTAGTATCTAGTCTACTCATTTGAGAATATCAGACATAATAAGAAGCAATGCAGTATAGTAAAAGAAAATCTCGGAATAATAAGAAACAACGCAATATAGTTAAAGAATATCTGACATAATAAGAATATCTAGTATGGTGTGAGTGACATATACATCTCAAAATACTATAAAAGTTAATATAATAAAAGAACAATTGAGTATAAAGGATCAACCTTCCTTGTCCCTGCATCCAATAAGTTAGCATGTAACATTGATATATCATATACTATCGGCATGGGATGTACTACAAGTCAAAGTACAACATGGGGTGGTTAGGTCACTAACATCAATAATAACTACATCATATGACATCTGCTATAACGACCCGTAAAAATTTAATAAATTTTAATTGATTTTTATAACGTATTTAATTGAAGTTTGGTGAAATTGTAAATAATAATATTTTGAAATAAAAATTTTTATATTTGGATTACGTATAGTTAAATGTAGCAAATGATAAATTTTCATCATAAATTAAGAAAGTATATTTTAGGGTGTGATTCTGTTCAATTTAAGTCAGTAATAATTGATGATCGTAAAATAATTTTCAAACCTGAATATTTTTCTATAGAAAATTTCTAAATCCTCTTCTGAGTGAGACGGCATCTTTCGTTTTTCGAAATTTGAACCCATGTTGCTCCGTTTATCTTAATTCTGACAAAATAGCAGCATTTTGGATACCAATTATCGACTTTTGATCGGATGATCGTACCACCAATATCTGTATAACGTATTGATTGCCTTGTCATGCTGATCTCTACGGTATATTCATTTCTGTATTTTGAGGTCCGGTACGAGACGGAAATAATAAAATGTTCGTTGTAACGGTATCTTTAATTGTGACTTTATTTCTTTCCTTCGGTTTCAAATATTTGAAACACACTGTCCAATCAACCCATCAATTGCTCTAATAATTTATTCTGGGAAATTCAAGGCATAGCTGTTTTATTTGCCATCATTTCTTTTATTTTTTTCCAAACGGTTCATTTTGCCTTTAAAACGTATCCTTCCATTCCATACTTATCTTTTTCCTTTACGTTTCAAATATGGAAAGTGTTGTCCAATCAGTAATTAATTGCTTTAATTTCTCAACTAAATCTTAGGGTGACTGTAACGATCCCGAATTTTAATTAATTTTAATTTGATAATTAAATTACATTGATTAATAATTGTGAAATTAATTGATAAATTGATTTGATTTTTTCCAAAATGCAGATAAAATACGTGTTTAGTTTCAAAACATTGTCTTTTAATAATACGTGTGAATACAAACAAGATATATAAGTTAAATATAGAAAAAATAAATAAGAAGCAAATATAACTAAAACAAAAGTATATGTTTTCAGTTAAGTTGAAGTTTTTAACAAAGGACTAAAACAAATTTATAATTTATACACAAAGTAAATTAATAAAATGTCTATGAAAATCTAAAGTAAACAAAACTTTTTAAATTTTAACAACATATTAACAATAGAAACACAAAAGAAATAGAAACAAAAGAAGTAATAAAACATATATCAAATAAAGTTAAATAAGAAATACACTCAAATACACTCAAATAAGAAATACAAACAAATACAAATACAAGCATAAACAAAACAAACTTAATAAAAGCAGCCACCATGTTAAAGCAAAGGAAAGAAATATACTAAGGTATATAAACAAACAAAGACAAGACAATGTAAAAAGAACAAGTAAAAGAAAGGCAAGATAAACAAAGTAGATTTGTACAATGGTAATTAATGCATATTAAAAGCAAGATACATCAGCCGCTAAAATATAAATCATACCAGCCGAAACAAAGAGATGCAAGAAGAAAAAAAAAGGTAAGGTTGAAAAACATAAGGTACTCAAGCATTTAATGCAACATACCTTATGCATTTAATGCAAGCATCTTTAACATGCTTATTGTACAAACAATATACTGCATGTTTCTTTTTATATGCATCAATCCTCACTTCATCGTCCTCAACCTAATATACCAGAAAAAATGAAAAGAAAAGAAAAGGATAAGAAACATTAGCCAATAACAAAAGCAAAACAAATTCAGTTTCAATATCAGAGGGAAATTTCAAGCCTGAAGCAATAAATAAAATACAAGTTCAATAATATCAAAGCCCAGATCAAAATGAAAATTCAATTCCAGATTTTGGAACCTTTTTCCAGACTTTTGCTATCTCTGTTTCAACAGTTTCAGGTGAGCAAACTTCTTAACCTAAAGGCTTGAATTTGTTACCTTTTGATGATGATTGAAAATGAGGTTGTTTTGATATGTTTGCATGATTGAGTTTATCTGAATAATGCTTTGAGTTGCTCTGTTTGATTTTGTATACATCTGTGTAATATATACAACTTGTCGCTGTTACTTCCATAGGCTTGGATTATCTAAAAAAATATCTAAATCTATTCATACAATCAGAATTTGACTTCGATCCATGAATGAAATATGGTTATGATAATACATTATCAATTCTAAAGATAGTTTAAGAATATTCATTTCAGTAATTAATCCAAGATTAAGAAAATACAGAGTCAAGTAAACAATCAAAATACAAAATATTTTCATTCAATTATTTATAGGCTTATGTTTTTAAATCAAAGCAAGATGTTTGAATATAAATCAAGCTTTAAACTTGTTTTCAACCTGTCAGTAGAGTATGCCCACTGGAAAATGATTTACAGGGCAATCATAAATTTTATGTTAAATTCAAATATTCTAGATTGCTGATTCAACTATATAACTTGAATCTATACACCAAGGTAGGATTTTTAACATAAAAATGGTGATTTTTAAGGAAGTATTCAAGATGCGTTTTAAAGGGAACTGAAAATGTTTTTTTTGTGAATATCTGATGATCCAACGAATATTAGATCTTGTAATTCATTTTGGAGCTTGCTTGATCCTCATCGATCCCAGGAAAAATCTTAAAAAAATTATCTATTGCAATAATTTTGTGAACGAGCTGTAATTGGGGTTTAAGAGTCTGTTTTGGTCAAGGGAGAAGATGAGATCGCCGCGACGTCGGCGAAGCACTTGGAGCGGTCGCACTAGGGGGATTCGAATCATTGGGTATCAGGGAGGTTTCGAGCAAGATGGCGTGTTCTCAGGTGGCCAGAGAAGGTGGTTTGAAGCGGGTTTTAGCAACCCAGGTGTATTCTAGTCGAACCCATATGCTAGATTCTCGAATTCGTGATAGTTTTTGATTCTGGGTGGTTCGATGGATTGTGGAAGTCAAAGTTGACTTGTTGGGGGTGGTCGCAGGTGTCGGAGCGTTGCCAGTGATGGGTGCATGTGCACAGTCTCCGTGCACGTTTGGGATTGGGTTTGGCCGTGGGTTGCGTCTTTGGGGAAGGAGAGGGAGGCTCGGGCTGTTGCGTGACTAACTCGAAGTCATTCTTGAGTAAAACATGGGAGGTCTCGGGTGAAGCTTCAAACTGCATTTTTTTTTGTAATTTTTTTTATGAAAGTGACGTGGGAAAAGGAGGGGAAGAACTCGAGTCTTGCTCGAGTGAGTGCAGCGTGTTTCCTCGGGTCTGATATTTTGGCCTAAATATTTAACTATTTGATTTACAAAGTAAATCTTTGATTTAAATTTTATCAAGAATGTTTTTCAAACGTAAGATAGTTAATTTAAATCAGACATAAATTAAGAATGTAATAAATTTTATAATTATGATTAAATAAGTAGTTAAGGTTTAAAATTTGTAATTAAAGATTTATTATAATAATTGTGTGTTTAACCAATTTGAACTCAAGAATTTAATTAACTTTTTAAAGTGAATAAATAAATATGAGTGAATTAGTTAAGTAATTAATTAATTATTAAATGATTTAAAAATTGGAAATTAAGAATAAGTATATCATAATTATAATTAGAGCATGAACTAATTAATGGATTATTAATAGCTAAATAGATTCGTAATTAACTACATAAGTTAATTAATGGATTATTAATAGCTAATTAATTTAGAGAATTTATTATAAATTAATAAACGATTAACTAAGTAATTAATAATGGAAAATCAAGGGTTATTAATTAATAATTGAGTGTCATTAATTAATAATTGAAGTTATTAATTAATGGTTAAGAGAAGTAATTAAGACTTAATAATTGATTTCAAAATAATTGGTTAATTTAATAATTTGAAAAGGGATAAGAATTAATTTGTAATTAATTATCAGGATTGGGTAATAAATTCATAAGTAATTAAGTTGCTTGGAAATAAAGTGAATCAATTAGGATTAAGCAGTTAATTAATCTTACTTATAAATGTTTATTGAACGTTTGACTTTACTTATGAATGATTGTATTGTGTAAGATGCATTGAATTGATTGTCCTATTTGATCTGTGCCATTTCGTTCTATGGATTGAGCTGTGTGTAATTTATTCATTTACTTATGATACATCTGTATATTATCAGTAAATCTGTGAATGAGCGATAAACGTTATAATTTATATCGCTTATCAACTGTATTTCTGTATTTGATCTGTGATGGTTGAACGATGTTGCACTACTGTGTTAAACCCTTGGACCACACCATACACACACAATTATGGATTTCACGAGGAAACCGGTTAAGTCACAGATGTTTGAAATAGTTTTGAATTTGAATTTTTGAATTCAAATGTTTTGAAAATGGATTGGGTTTAAAGTGAAAAGCAATTGAAATGGAATTTCAAAGATGAAATTTATTTTGAATAACTTGATTAAGTTTTGGAATTTAAATATTTTGATTTAAAATTTGAATTCAATACTTGAAATTGAATTCTATGATCTGAAACTAGGGATTAACGATATTATACTAGTTATATATGAATCAAACCATTTTTAAAGTATTGTTCTTTTGGGAATTTGAATTAACCCAAAGATTGTAACTTGTGTAAATGAAATAGGGTTTTTCCGAAATAACACTGTTGTTTCTAAATGAAAATAAAAACTTTCATAGGAGAAATGAATTTCAAATTGTAATAAAGGGATTTCAAGTAAACTGAAATAGTTTTCCAAGTTATAGATGAATATTTGAAAACGAATTTTTTTGTGTGAATATTTGGGAACGAACTTTGAAAGATATAATTTAAATCTTGATTTAAAGATTTAATGAATTAAATCCAATTGAAATGGAATTGTTTTGAAATCCGGGAATGAATCTTTGTGAAACTAGGTGAATTTTATCTTTTGTTTTAAAAGATTTGAAATGGTAATTGATTTAAACCATTTGAAAGAAAGTTTGAATTTTTAAGTTGTGACTTAATTGAAATCCCATATCCATATGTTTTAAATATTTTCGCTCACTATTCGGGTTAGCCGGGAAATGACCTTCGGGTCGTATAACCCATTCCGAATATGTGATACGTCGTTATGGATAGCATTTGAAGACCGGTGGTGAAGACCGGGTATTTGCGAGAGCGATAGGATGACCTATCGATTGTCTCTGCACTGAGTCACACCGGTATAGAGACTCTCTAGACTTCTTTGGAAGTGTCTTCGGTTCTGTTCGATCCCGGTACAGACTTGTATGGTTAGGTGTCTGAAATTTCATTTTGAGATATGAAGCGGATTTCTTTCAAATACATTTCTGTTGGTGGTGGATAATTTATTCTCTTAGCTTAACACCCTTCTCTGAGACGTACGAGCTCAGAGGTTATGTAGTTGAAGGTCATTAGCGATATATTCCCAATCTGGTAATGTGACATGCTGAGTGTTGTTGTGAAATGATCATTGTTTGATCATTTGTGATATGATCATTTGTTTGATCACTTATCTTTTTGACCATTTCTTTGATCATTTGTTGACCCAAAGCATGGCTTTGTACCAAAGCGTGGCTTTGTGGACGAGACTTCGTCGAACCTCACACCCCGGAATGGTCAAAACAGGAAAGATGCGGCAAGGTTATTGGGGGTAGCGCCCCTTAGGGTATGTGCATTTCCTTCTGGAAAGGGGTGGTATCATGGTATGGAGCCCAGATACTTACTCATGTTGAAACACTTTATTTATCATTGTGTGATGTTGGTTATCGAGCGCTCGGATAAAGGTCCTAAAGGACCGAGGGATGGCATACTCATGTCAGTAGTTACCCAGTTAGGGGTAACCCGGCCTTGTGTTGGCAGAGATCCGGTTAGGTTCTCGGGACGTCCTTCTAGAGGCGTTTCCATGTGGCAATGGGAAGTTCCTTGGCCTGACCATTTGTTGGAAATCCAAAGAAACAATACGAACCTTTACGGTTGCAAATTGTAGAACCTGCCTCCTCAGGAGGTAGCTATAGCGGGCATAATATAATGGTACCTATGCTGGCTAAGATTTATATTCTACTTTCGAAATATTTTCTACATTATGCACTAATAATAATAATCAAATGGTTTGATTTTACGTAGTAAGAATCTTTGACTAACATAAGAAGAAATCTCCTCCAAGTCTGCGTTTGCATTGTGTGTGTGGTGGGAGGTCTTATGATAGTTACATTTTCAAAAAGCATTGCGAATTGACTTTGAAAATCTTTTGTTGAATGTTTTAAAAGATAAACTGTTTTTGTTGCTCACACCAGTCCCACGACTGATCCGGAGTTTATTGTTTCTTTCCTAAACTCTGGTTGCTCATTATTTTCTACACGAGCAGTCTAGAGTTTGGGTTTTTAAGATAGTCAGGTTTAGTAGATTATCTAGAGTTAGTTCAGTCTTTGGATCACACCAGTCTTGCTTAGCTTGGTGCATCGTTATTGGGAGTTCGAGCTATTGCTGGTTTGGTTCTTGGAGATGGAGTTGCAGTTTTGGAGTTCTTCCTTGAAAACTATCTTAGAGTTATTTGTTCCACTGCTGATGATATCTGTTTCTTTTCCGCTGCTATTTTATTGTATCATATCTCTGATGCATGTTGATATCTATTGGATCATCTGTTGTATCAGATATTGTATCAAAGTTGTATATCAATGTATTATTCTTTTATTTCACTGTGTTATTTACTTAATGTTGTTATAAGCTTCGGCGAATCGGATTTGAACGGTCGAATCTATGGCATTCGAATACGATATGAAGTATGGATGTCGATTTTCGAACGCGAAAAATTCGTATCGTTACAGTGATTGTTGCCATCCTATAATTATTTTGAATATCAAAACGTATAAATTGTATACGTTTAAGTTCATTTTTGGTCAGTTCTTCTGTTTTAAAGTAATATATTTATTTCTTAAAAACGGTTGCATTGTAAAACACGTCTCTTCCAAATCTTCACCGTGCAGCCCAAGCAATATAATAAATTGCTTTAACAATGTTGCTGAATCAACAGTCATTTCAATTTATTATTTGTTGTACGTTTCCATTTTGCTTAAAAATTTGGCTACGTAAACATTAATTCAAAAATAGGAAGAAATCATTCGTTTCCTGTAGCCACTTCATTTTCTTTCATTATTTCATGTGATTCAAGCAGGTGACCGTTTCCATTCACTCAACCTTTATCTATATTTTTTTTTTTAAATTTCTTTCCTCTGTTCACTAGGGTAATTATGGTATGATTCTCAGCCTATTGGTCTGCCTTTCCTTCGGCAATCAAAAAAAACCTTTAATTATTATCTCATTCTCGCTTGCACGGTTACAGACAATCAATTAGTTAATTGCATGTTGTAGTCTATTCATGCCTATTTGGTTCATAAAAATTATTAAGCATTTTGACCCAGAGCAGCCAACTCACCTACATCGTTCTATATCTATTTATTTGCGTACAAGTTCAAACTTTTCCATTTTCTTTGATTGATAGATTTGTTGCCTTTATCTATTCTTTCTCTCCCTGTCTTTATTGCTTAAAGGAAAGCAATCCATCAGAACGTGAATTGATTGATAGATTTGTTGTCTTTATCTATTTTTTCTCTCCCTGTCTTTATTGCTTAAAGGAAAGCAATCCATCAAACATGAATTGATTGATAGATTTGTTGCCTTCATCTATTCTTTCTCTCCCTGTCTTTATTGCTTAAAGGAAAGTAATCCATCAAAACGTGAATATTTGATTGTAGTCAGCCGTTACCTATACCCAAATTTCCACTTTTATGACCGTCATTCGAATATCAAACTTATATATTTTTTGCATTCATTTCGCTCATTCAATTTTACGTTTCTTATTCCAGCTTTTAAATATTGAGCTCCTCCCTTATATTTCTCTGTGGCCTTCACTTCTCTTCTCTGTTTCTTTTTTTCCCTCTGTTAGCTTCTCAAAACCATCACTCCGCAGCTCCTCCCTGATCTTCCACCCCTCGTGCTCCTCCGTAGCCACTTAGACCGTGTACTCCTTCTTTTGTGTAAGTATTTTTTTTATAAACCTATGGTATATTATAATATATACTGTGTACGTTAGTTTATATGCTTATATATATACACGTTGCTGTATATTTATGAAAGAAAATATGTATATATTACACACTATATTCTCTGTTTTGTTTTAAATATATAAGTGTTATAGGGTATAAGGTACACATATATAAAGTTATATGTTGTATAACAATATAAGTGGATTTGTACAGATAAAGCATGGGTTTATTGATATTATAATTACGTAAATACTAATTTTATATAAACAGTTATATGATCTATTTTTATATATTATAGAAATTGGAAAATCTGGTTCGACAATGAATATATGTTATACTGTTTATATATTTACAGTAACATATACTGATTTTGTTTAAGTATGATATAGACAGTGTTTATAAGTTTTTTTTTAAAAAAAATAAGTTATATTAGTTTGGATTTTACCTGTTGGGTTAGATAGGGTCACTGAGTATACATATGTATATATTTATACCTTATGTACGTTTGTGTATATATATATATATATATATATATATTTGTTAATTATATTTTAAGTTATATGTTAGTTATAATATATTATGGTTTGTAGTATTCCTAATATTTTAAAATGGAAAATATATATTGTTGGAAACTTGTAATACAATCGCGTTTGTATATTTTCTATTTAAGTTTATATAACTTTATATATATGTGTGTATATATAATATAAAATTTTGTTCGCAAATGTCTATATGAGTACACATTAATTGGTTTTAAAAGATATAAATATATGGAGACTTTGTTCGAAGTGTTGAATTAAATTTTAATTTGAGATATATGATTAAATTGATTTTAATAATAAATAATAAAATTATATACATCATTTTCTATCATATCAAGATGGTTCTAATTCATTTTCACCAAATTCTTATCTCTCAGCTTTGTTGAATTCGTGCCAATCTAGCATTGCTTTGAAATTCGTAGCTTGTTGTGTTGTCTATCTTATCTAGCATCTAGCCTCGAAAGGTGAGCAATCACTCACGATTAACATTCTTTTATTTATTGAATTTGATTTCAATTGAAACGACAATTGAAATATGTTGCTGCAGTTATTTAAATTGTTATATATGCTATTATCTGTAACTGTTCACCTGTGGGATATGACACCATATCCTGTTATTTATATTATATTGTTATTTATGATATATGCTTATTATTATTATTTTCCATATCTGTTATCACTCTGCAAGTTCCCTGTTAGTATAGAAAATCGTTATGGGTTGAAATGATAGACCCAAGCGATTTTCAATTAAATTGAATTTGGGATTATGGGTTGAAATGATATCCACCCGTATATATTTAGTGTACGGATTGAAATGATAAATATCTGTATCACTTAACCATATGATAGAAGTATATACAGACGTCTGGTCCATACATAAATATTTTGAAAATAATACCTATGGTTTTAAAAAAGAAATATAGGGTTTTAGTTATTATTGGAAATATTTTATATATAAATATGTTTAATGTAAAGTAGATAGTAAACTTAAATTTAATAAAGTTTGATTTAATTAATAGTATATGTTTAAGTATTATATTTCCAATGATTTGTATATGTTAAGGAGGATAAAGTTGAAATTGATTGGAATGGTATTAATTAACAATTTTAATTGATTAGTTCAATTCGAAACTTATTGAATTTGGAAACTTAAAATATAGTTCATAACATGACTTTGATATTAGTGATTTAATATTCACGTTTAAAGAAATTTAAGGCAATATATTGAATTGTAATATAAGGCTATATAAATAATATTGAGTGGATATTTCAAGAATAAATAATAATGAAGTTAAGTCAATATCTATATGAAACTGTTAAGGTTTAGTTGGAAATGTTGAATATTAAAGTTTTGAAAATACGGGAACTTAAATAGTTAAATTGTGATTTAGATCTGTATTTGAAATCGATATAATCTGAATTTGTTATTTAGAAGACTAAATTGAATGGAAATTAAAATTTGAGATTGACTTCAATTTGAATGAGAAAGTCGAGTTGATTTTTGAGGTGATCGGTGAAACTTGAAGAAATTATAAGTACTTTACTTTGTAAATTATTCAATATATATATATATACTATTTTGGAAAATAGATATATTTGAAGTGAAAATGATATTTTGGCTTTGAATTATAAATAAATTTGAAAGGACCACGGTTTATAGTGTATATTTCAACATTGTAGATAGCTCCATAGATCCTTAGAGGATGGTTATCCCAAACATCCTTTAAGTTACTTGTATTTCAGTTGATATTTCACTTGAGTTGGATTTATAGATATAAGAATGTTAATCCTGACTCGAGTGTTTTGTGTTTTGCTTTACGCTCGGGTCAGACTGATTGATACAGCATTTGAGGCTCACCTTCGAAGTTGGAGTTTCGCTTGAAGATACAACTATCTATCCTTTCAGTCATCCGGTAGATTGGTCCAGAGAAGTCATCTGCTCGTATTGGAGACTTCACTGCATCTGAGATATTCTATTGTACTTAATCTCTAACTCTGATGTTTTTATAGTAGCTTCATGAACTACTATTCATTTATTCCGCTACATATTTTTGTACTACTTTGTGTCTGTGATTCCGTGGTTTATTTATTTACTGTATATGCTGAGTTTTGCCAAATTTTAATTAACAATTCGGTATTTTGAATTATTCAAGTCGGACATGTATGGTTCCATTGTCGATTTGAATGGTCCAAAATAGCGGGTCGTTACATCTGCAGCAAACATAGTGACCATCAAGCCATCTCACATCCTTCATCGTGCCTTGGATATGTGTTAACTCACATGACCACGTTGTACGGTTACAAATTACTCAACATCCTGGTTTCCCTTATGCTCAAATCCATGTCACTTTGTAAGGCCGGTATACTAGACTTAGGTTTTATTAGTCTAGGGAAGATCACCATCATAAGATCTAGAGTCATGCCATACAATTCAAGTATGCATCCTCACAAAGCCTCTTCTATATGAGCACACATCGAAACCTGTACATTATCAACAATCACGTAGCGCTTGTACAATAGAACATGTCATACATTCTACTATACAAGCTCTCATCCTCAAACTTGTTTCCTTAGACTATTTTCATAACTCCCATCTTTGAGTTGTCATTATTTAGAACTTCTCCAGACTATCATCAAAGGTCATAAAACTCTGTTGCGTCACTCTCGAAGTAATCTCTCTACTTCCCCTACATCGTCCTTAAAGTTGATCTAGTGTTTCTCTACATGAAACTCCTTTTATTTTCTTCATCGCTAAATCCATCATCATCGGCCATATGCATCAAAATAAGAATCCATAACTTTGGTTCGTAGATCACCACATATGCCTTGAAAAACTGCTAAATTTTGATATAAATGGTGATCGACACTGACCACACTAGAATGGCCAGCACGGGCTGCTTTGGCTAATCAGTTAGCCAAATTTAGCTAAGTGTTAGAGTACCTAAATTGGCTTGTCGCACTATGAAGCTAGGAGTTCCATCAGTTTTAGCCCTGAGTACATCCCTTCGTCCACCGAAGCCTCCATGCCCATAGCTTAAATCGTTTAAGGTGAAACCTCTCAGTTCCAAGAATGATTGCTTATGTAACAACCCGGTATTTTGTAATTATTTTATTGTATATTTTAATTATTTTTAATGTAAGATTTTGATTTAAAAACTTATTTTACTTATTTGAAATGATTAAATTTATTATTTAAATATAATCTTGATTTTTATATGAGTTATAGTTCCAAAATTTTGTAAGTTGAATATTTGCCTGAAATGCTAATTTTGGTCAAAATAGTCAAACTGTGACTTTCAACTTAAAATTTTAAAAGTTTAAAATTTTAATTTTTTCTTTTATTATGAAAGTACATAAAATTATAAGAACACCACTTTTTGTTTCGTTGAATTTGGATGTAAATTGTGAAAGTTATACCCTTTACAATATTGTGCGTATATAGGGTTATTTAACAATGACTATTTTAAATTGTATAAATTACTTCTTCTTGGTTATATTTTATTTTAATATGTGATAATATGTTTTATTATGTATATTTTGACTTTTAAATATTTTTAAATGACAATAGAATTTTTCCAAAATTTACTGTATTTATTTCCTATTTTTAAAGGCTGTTTTCTAATTTTCTACCATTTTCTTCTTATAAATTATATTTAATAATTTTTTTTTTGTGAATGCACTTTTATTTTTTTGTTATTTTATTTGTTATAAATATTTTACAAGTCCATGAAGATTTTCTAAAGTTCATTTGGATTTATTTCTAATTTTAAAGCCCAGTCTACAATTTTAAGCCATTTTCTTATTTTAATTATATATAATTAAAATTTATTTATTCATTTTATGCACTCACTTTTATTTGCTATGTTTTACTTTATTTTATTCATTTTGCATGTATTTAAATTTAAGTAAATTTTTCCAAAGTGTATTGAAGTTATTTCTAATTCTTAAGTCTAGTTTTCATTTTTCTGTGCTATTTTTCTTATTTAATCATATCTAATTAATATTTAATTTCTAATATTTTGTTTATCTGTTATATTTTCGAATTTTAACTAAGATTTTAATTATTTTCAGTTATTTGGATGTATATAAATATATATGAGAAATTTGAAAGGGTTAAGAGCTAAGAAACGGAAAAACGTTTTATCCGTTTCTTTTACAGTTTCTTCTGTCATTAATACATCAATTCATCTTAGCCATTCCTTTCTCCATCCTTTGCAGCCGACTTCCTCTTGTCATTCACGAATTTTTGAAGCCCCAAAACCCTAAAAATCATGGCCTCCACCTTGAAAAAAAAATAGGTAAATCCCTCTCTTCTTTCTACTTTTCTTACTTTTCTATGCAATTTTGCCTTGTTTCTCTTCTAAGTTTGGATCGGCCTCTTCTCCATAGCCGCAGCCACAAACTCCTACATCTCTTCCATGCCTCCAACACCATCTACTCCACCAACCATGACCATGGCCGAGCCATCTATGGTGGCCAAACCCTTCAAATTGCAACCTACATGCCTAAAAACAATGTTTTTGACCATTGTTGCCTCATTCCCTTCATCTCCACTTGTTGCCTTGCTTATATGAAGTTAAACCTGACCTATATGATGTCATACCTGAGCCAAAGCATCATCATAGCCAAGCATAAGTGTCCCTTAGTCCAAGTATTGAAGTGGTTGAAGCAAGGTCCAATCTATCTTGTTCATTTCGCTTTGTATTTCAAAATTGTTTCAATGTTATTTTATGTTGAATGTTTATATATTGTCTGGTTTGTTTTGTTTTGGGTTGATGATACAAAATCATATCTTGGCTATCTTTCAACTCAAATCAAAAGTCGTGAAATTGTGCTTGTCGTGCCTTTGGAGTCGTGCTTGTATGTTGTTTTGGTCTCTAGCTTTGAAAAAGGTGAGTCTTTCTCACTCTGACATATATACTTATGAAAAGTGGATTGATGACAAGTGTTTAGTAATGTAAAATATTTATGCAAGTTAATGATGATCATATGATATGCTATGCCGTGTTATTACCATGTTATTACCATGTTAAAACTGTTAATTTTCACCTGACATCTGATACATGACTGTATATTGTGATATTGACATTGTTTATATTATTTCTGTATATGATCACACTGCAAGTTCCCTGTTAGGATAAAAAATCATTATGGGCTGAAATGATAGGCCTGAGTTATTTTATTTATTTATTTAAACTTGGGATTGCGGGTTTGAAATGATAGAACCCGGATTTTTACCTTTTAAACTGCGGATTGAAATGATACATATCCGTATCACTTGACCTAGGTTAGAAAACTATATACAGACCCGTGGTTATTCTATAAAGTGCTTTGAATATTTTAAGTATTTTAAAAATATAAAATTATGAAATTTGATTTAAATAGATTTTGAAAGGTTTTAAAATAAATAAATTATGATTTTTCTATGTGTTAAAAATGTAATTTATGAATGGATTAACTGGATTTTGAAATATAACTTATGTTTGAAATTTGGAATTTGGACTAAAATGATATTTAAGTTACATGAATAAAATGGACTTTAATTTTTTTTGGAAAATGGTAAATATGATAAATTGATTTATATTTGAATTTAAGTGATTTATTAAAGAATTATTGATTTTCTATAAATTTAAGTGGTTGAATAAATGACTGTTGAAAATGAAATTTTAAAATATAACTTGACTTGAAAATGTGAAATTTAAGTTTTAACTAAAGATGTTAAATTAATTAAATAAACTGGAAGTTTAGTTAAATTTGTGAAATGGTAATATAAATCTGAAACGTATAGGTTTTAATTTATGAAAGAAACGTATAGTTTTTAATTTATGAAAGAAACGTATAGGTTTTAATTTATGAAAGAAACGTATAGGATTTAATTCATGAAAGAAACGTATATGTTTAATTCATGAAAGAAACGTATATGTTTTAATTTATGAAAGAAACGTATAGGTTTAATTTATGAAAGAAACGTATAGGTTTTAATTTATGAAAGAAACGTATAGGTTTTAATTTATGAAAGAAACGTATAGGTTTAATTTATGAAAGAAACGTATAGGTTTTAGTTTATGAAAGAAACGTATAGGTTTTAATTTATGAAAGAACGTATGGTGTTCTAATTAATGATAGGAACATGTAAATTCCTAATTAATGAAAGAAACGTATAAGTTTTTAATTAATGAAAGAAACGTGTAAAGTCCTAATTAATGAGAGAACATGAAAGTTTTAATTAATGCAAAAACATGTAAAGTTTTAATTAAGAAAGAAACACGTAAAGTTTTAAGTAGTGTGGTATTGATTTAAATTAATAAATGTTCATTATTGTAATAGGAATATAAAATTTAAAACGTACATTTGACACGTAGATTTTAACCAATGTAATGGTGTATTTTAAATTGATTAAAATGATAAATGTTACTTACTGTAATAATAAAATGTAAGTTGATAACGTACATTTGATAAGCAAGTTTTAATTTATGTGAATGGCATACTTTAAATGATTAAAATAATAAAGTTTCTTTATTGTAATAATAATGTAAGTTAATAAGGTACTTTTAACTTAACATAAGAATTTCGGTTTAAATTGTATATTACAGTAAGAAAGTTTATTTAACTATAAGGCTATGATAAATTGACATGTTAAAATTTTAAGCTTATCAATACTTTGATTATATACAATGTAAAGTGGAATGTAGTACATTCCAAAAATGCTATGATTCCTTAAGGTAACATTTCCAAAATGCCAATCTCAAAAATTTTCTTGTAAAAGGAGTGAAACTCCTTTACAACAACATCGATTCACCAAAATTTTTATATCCTCAGTTTAGATGCTAGTATCTCCTATTATCCCAAACTCTAACTCTTGAGATCAAACGTAGATTTACCCCAGAAAATCCACTTCGATCTTATACTTTAAGTCACGGTTGACCCGATTAAGGCTGGCCGTGATTTATTTTAGCTTATCCACCTCCCTACTATGTATTTAATCATCTTGTCTTTTGTTTCCAACATATTTTCAAACATTTTGAATTGTATTTGTCAATCTATATTTTTTTTATTGTGTTGTTGGAGTTGTTGATGTTGATTTGGGTTTCCTATCGATTCATCTGATCAACGCTATCGATAGGATTTCTAAAACACTTTGACAGAACAAACTGACACGATATTATTTTAAATTTTGTTTTGGTTAATGAAAAAAAATTTGATATATATATTTATGGAACTTAATAAAATGATTCAAATTGATAATTTGAAATGATAATACTTGATTTATCATTTATTGTTCTATAAATGAATTTATAAATAATTGTTTATAAATTTATATGGGAACTCAAATGAATTTAGAAAAAGAAATTTGAGTATTTAATTTCCGATGGTTCCAAGCCTTTTGTTTAAAAGTTTAAAGGGATATAATATTTAAAATATTTTCAAATAGAAATTTGTTTCCAAAGAATTTTTAAGTTTAAAATTAGTACTCTTCTCTTTGTCGCTGGAAAATAATTCCGGTGATGACTGCAGCATCATCGACGTTCATTTTCGAGTTTCGGAGTGAAGAGACTGTTCTGTAGTCTTGCTACAGCTTTGTTTTGGTAATTAAATTGATTTGAATTTCTAAAATATGACTTAATTTATAATATATATAGATATATGATTGAAATTTGATTTGACATATTATATATATTATTATTACTTATCTCTAAATGGTTTGAAGAAATCGGAAATTTAATTCTTAAATTTTATTTTTAACAATAATTTCAATTATAAGAAGAAAATAAAAAAAAATTGGATAAATGATTAAACTTGAGATAATTAAATTGGAAAGTTTTATTTGTATGACACAATTTCATTCCAATATAACTTACCTTAATTTCAGAAGTTAACAATGTAATTGGGTAATATACAATATAAAAAGATTTTATAAATAAAATTTTGGTGGTTATAATAAATGTTATACACTTAAATTTTAATTATAAAATGATTAACAGAGGTAAATATAATAAAGGGTAATTGAATAACTTACAATAAAATGATGTTAAAAGAACTAAGAATAAAAGAAAGCAGTTATAATAAGTGTAAGTATATTGAACATGAGTGATAAATATATTGAGAGGAATAAATTTAATTTTATTAGGAATAAAGAAGAATAAAATTTATTAAATACATTGTGAGTGTAATAAATGATTATTTTTATAACCCATGGTTTTAAAAAAAAAATTGTTAATTTAAGATGATTGGATAATAAGATAATGAAATTTGAGATAGTTTAGATTTATGTAACTTGTGTAAAAGTTTATTTTCTATTTAAGTTGAAATATCCATGCTTTCAAATTCATTTTCTTATTTTGTTTTTCAAACTATCTTTTGGTTGTTCTTATCGTCCTCATCTTGCTATAGACTGGTATATGCATCTTTCTATGATCTTTCTGTTTAGAAATCTTTCTATAATCTTTGATAATCTCCACCTTGTAAAACTTACCTATAACAACAGTTATCAGGTATAACTTCAATCTTCTTGTCATCTTATCTTAATCCTATTTCACTCTATCTTTTCTGTGCCCTTCCATACCTCATTCCTTTTCGGGGATGAAAAGTTTTGAGTGGGGGAGAGTGTAACAACCCTGTATTTTGTAATTATTTTATTGTATATTTTAATTATTTTTAATGTAAGATTTTGATTTAAAAACTTGTTTTACTTATTTGAAATGATTAAATTTATTATTTAAATATAATCTTGATTTTTATATGAGTTATAATTCCAAAATTTTGTAAGTTGAATATTTGCCTGAAATGCTAATTTTGGTCAAAATAGTCAAACTGTGACTTTCAACTTAAAAGTTTAAAAGTTTAAAATTTTAATTTTTTTCTTTTATTATGAAAGTACATAAAATTATAAGAACACCACTTTTCGTTTCGTTGAATTTGGATGTAAATTGTGAAAGTTATACCCTTTACAATATTGTGCGTATATAGGGTTATTTAACAATGACTATTTTAAATTGTATAAATTACTTCTTCTTGGTTATATTTTATTTTAATATGTGATAATATGTTTTATTATGTATATTTTGACTTTTAAATATTTTTAAATGATAATAGAATTTTTCCAAAATTTACTGTATTTATTTCCTATTTTTAAAGGCTATTTTCTAATTTTCTACCATTTTCTTCATATAAATTATATTTAATAATTTTTTTTTGTGAATGCACTTTTATATTTTTTTGTTATTTTATTTGTTATAAATATTTTACAAGTCCATGAAGATTTTCTAAAGTTCATTTGGATTTATTTCTAATTTTAAAGCCCAGTCTACAATTTTAAGCCATTTTCTTATTTTAATTATATATAATTAAAATTTATTTATTTATTTTATGCACTCACTTTTATTTGCTGTGTTTTACTTTATTTTATTCATTTTGCATGTATTTAAATTTAAGTAAATTTTTCCAAAGTGTATTGAAGTTATTTCTAATTCTTAAGTCTAGTTTTCATTTTTCTGTGCTATTTTTCTTATTTAATCATATCTAATTAATATTTAATTTCTAATATTTTGTTTATCTGTTATATTTTCGAATTTTAACTGAGATTTTAATTATTTTCAGTTATTTGGATGTATATAAATATATATGAGAAATTTGAAAGGGTTAAGAGCTAAGAAACGGAAAAACGTTTTATCCGTTTCTTTTACAGTTTCTTCTGTCATTAATACATCAATTCATCTTAGCCATTCCTTTCCCCAACCTTTGCAGCCGACTTCCTCTTGTCATTCACGAATTTTTGAAGCCCCAAAACCCTAAAAATCATGGCCTCCACCTTGAAGAAAAAAAATTAGGTAAATCCCTCTCTTCTTTCTACTTTTCTTACTTTTCTATGCAATTTTGCCTTGTTTCTCTTCTAAGTTTGGATCGGCCTCTTCTCCATAGCCGCAGCCACAAACTCCTACATCTCTTCCATGCCTCCAACACCATCTACTCCACCAACCATGACCATGGCCGAGCCATCTATGGTGGCCAAACCCTTCAAATTGCAACCTACATGCCTAAAAATAATGTTTTTGACCATTGTTGCCTCATTCCCTTCATCTCCACTTGTTGCCTTGCCTATATGATGTTAAACCTGACCTATATGATGTCATACCTGAGCCAAAGCATCATCATAGCCAAGCATAAGTGTCCCTTAGGCCAAGTATTGAAGTGGTTGAAGCAAGGTCCAATCTATCTTGTTCATTTCGCTTTGTATTTCAAAATTGTTTCAATGTTATTTTATGTTGAATGTTTATATATTGTCTGGTTTGTTTTGTTTTGGGTTGATGATACAAAATCATATCTTGGCTATCTTTCAACTCAAATCAAAAGTCGTGAAATTGTGCTTGTCGTGCCTTTGGAGTCGTGCTTGTATGTTGTTTTGGTCTCTAGCTTTGAAAAAGGTGAGTCTTTCTCACTCTGACATATATACTTATGAAAAGTGGATTGATGACATGTGTTTAGTAATGTAAAATGTTTATGCAAGTTAATGATGATCATATGATATGCTCTGCCGTGTTATTACCATGTTAAAACTGTTAATTTTCACCTGACATCTGATACATGACTGTATATTGTGATATTGACATTGTTTATATTATTTCTGTATATGATCACACTACAAGTTCCCTGTTAGGATAAAAAATCATTATGGGCTGAAATGATAGGCCTGAGTTATTTTATTTATTTATTTAAACTTGGGATTGCGGGTTTGAAATGATAGAACCCGGATTTTTACCTTTTAAACTGCGGATTGAAATGATACATATCCGTATCACTTGACCTAGGTTAGAAAACTATATACAGACCCATGGTTATTCTATAAAGTGCTTTGAATATTTTAAGTATTTTAAAAATATAAAATTATGAAATTTGATTTAAATAGATTTTGAAAGGTTAAAATAAATAAATTATGATTTTTCTATGTGTTAAAAATGTAATTTATGAATGGATTAACTGGATTTTGAAATATAACTTATGTTTGAAATTTTGAATTTTGACTAAAATGATATTTAAGTTACATGAATAAAATGGACTTTAATTTTTTTTGGAAAATGGTAAATATGATAAATTGATTTATATTTGAATTTAAATGATTTATTAAAGAATTATTGATTTTCTATAAATTTAAGTGGTTGAATAAATGACTGTTGAAAATAAAATTTTAAAATATAACTTGACTTGAAAATGTGAAATTTGAGTTTTAACTAAAGATGTTAAATTAATTAAATAAACTGGAAGTTTAGTTAAATTTGTGAAATGGTAATATAAATCTGAAACGTATAGGTTTTAATTTATGAAAGAAACGTATAGGTTTTAATTTATGAAAGAAACGTATAGGTTTAATTTATGAAAGAAACGTATAGGTTTTAATTTATGAAAGAAACGTATAGGTTTAATTTATGAAAGAAACGTATAGGTTTTAATTTATGAAAGAAACGTATAGGTTTTAATTTATGAAAGAAACGTATAGGTTTAATTAATGAAAGAACGTATGGTGTTCTAATTAATGATAGGAACATGTAAATTCCTAATTAATGAAAGAAAGGCATAAGTTTTAATTAATGAAAGAAACGTATAAGTTTTTAATTAATGAAAGAAACGTGTAAAGTCCTAATTAATGATAGAACATGAAAGTTTTAATTAATGCAAAAACATGTAAAGTTTTAATTAAGAAAGAAACATGTAAAGTTTTAAGTAGTGTGGTATTGATTTAAATTAATAAATGTTCATTATTGTAATAGGAATATAAAATTTAAAACGTACATTTGACACGTAGATTTTAATCAATGTAATGGTGTATTTTAAATTGATTAAAATGATAAATGTTACTTACTGTAATAATAAAATGTAAGTTGATAACGTACATTGTAACGCCCCACTCCGAAACCCACATTAGCAAAGAGTATTACAAGGTAATACCATCTGCTAATACGGAGAATAGAGCTGGATAGGAGCGACCATCTATAGCCTTGTCTTAACTATCTATTGAATACGTCGATAAATGTAGCATTTTTTTCTCTCATGTGGATCGACATATCCAATAGATACTTAATACAAAACTATAATGGCTATAAGATCTAACAGAACAAAATATAATAACTCAAATGTAAACCACATCACAGAGCAGTAGATCATCACATACATATACACATATACAAATACATCACAGAGTATACAAAATGATACATGTCAAGTGGTATAGCAACCACAATATACAGGCGAGTCAAAAGAATATACATATCGGAGTTACAACCAAGAGGGACTACACAAAAAGGTATAACAAAAGAGGCTAGCAGAATAGTCCACGCGGAAGCAGAATAGGCTAAGTCCAAAGGTACCTAACCTGAAACACCTCGGTCTGACCCGAGTATAAAATACACGGGTCAGTCTAGCTAAACAAATCAGTTAGGCAAGCTAAACAATAATGAACATGCAAGGTCATAAAGTACCACAAATATCTCTAAAAGAGATAACTCAATCATCTACAAAAGATGAATCATAACAAGCCTCATATCATCGGCAACTCAATAAACAAAGAATATGAATATCCCAATCAAGCCAAAAAGGCAAATAACAAATACCAATGAAGGTAACACAAGTTTCCACAAGGTAATCGCTATGTATCGAGTGGTTCAAAAGACCTACTCCGAAAGGCGATACTCTAGGGAAATATATAAATATCAATGAAACAAAAGATGCACGTGCTCAGTACTGTATAAACAAGGATCCACAAGCCCGAAGGCGACAAACCCAAGTATCTCTCGAGCGGTGACGAAGGACCAACTCCAAAAGCGATACTATAGGGCAACAAACCCGAAGGCAACAAATCCAAGTATCTCTCGAGCGGTGACGATGGACCAACTCCAAAAGCGATACTATATGGCAACAAACCCGAAGGCAACAAACCGTAGTGGCGAAGGTCCGGAGGCCCAGTACTGGACACCACCAACTGGCAATATGTGTCACAAACTCTCGGAAAGGAACCCGAAAAGTGTTAACGTGTGTCCCATACCATACGTTCGCACTAAACGATTTACTAACTGTTAGTCAATTCCACACTTAAAGCAGTACAAAGTTTACCTCATCTCATCGGTAAACCAGACCCGAAGGTCAAAACGATCAAACGAATAGATTAGGAATTAACTGAAAAGATAAACGCACGTGTTCATAGCACCCGTTTTATCCAATCATTTAATTCTCCTCCCTCTTCATTCGAAGTGCAAAATTGTGTGCTTTATATAGAAATTAAGTTGAAGAAAACGAGTTTTAAGAACGCTTCAAAATCGCTTTAGAAATTGCATTTGAAATTCTCCTATTATGGAGTAATTAATTTATTACTTAAAAATAATATTAAATTATAATTTCAAAAGTCAATTTACTTGAAAAACACTTTGTAATGCTTTATAAAACCCGTGTACGAAATCTAGAGAAAAATCTCAAAGAAATCGGAAAATATCAGAAAAAGCAGGAAATTATTCTAAGTATAAAAACCGATAAAAACAGGCTGCGAACCCAAGTTCGACAGCAGGTTTAGACCTGCAAACTGAGTCCAAATGACATGGAATTTGAAAGGAATGTAGTTCAATATTCCTACTTCAAACTGCAAAAAGAATCATTCAAATCCGATTTGAAACGAAGAATATGCGTCGTTTCAAAGTCGGACCAAAACAAAGTTTGAAATACTGAATTACAGCAAGCTGCGAGTACAAGTTCGACAGTAGTTTAGGAATAGTAACCCAATCCAGATTTTCATGAAATTTTACATAAATGTAAATCAGCACACCTACTTCAATCTGAAAAAAGAATCGCTAAAATCCGATTTGAATCGAATGAGTTATGCTGTCTCAAACATGTACTCAGACCATGTTTGCGACAGTTCAAAAACCAAATAAATGTGCAGGCCTAAAAACACTCCTGGACTCAACTTTGAGGCATAAAACAAGAGATCAAATGATATTAGATTGAGCTAAAAATTGACACACATATAGTAAAAAACTTTATCTATTAAAAAGAAAAAGAATGATGTAATTTGGATAAATTATGAGAAAGATATGATCGCTCAAAGTTGTATCCAGACAGTGTTTCACTGTTGGACTCTGGGCAAAAACATGGTCCAGGTCCAAGTTTGGCAGCAGATTTATATAAGCTATCTATGCCATAATGACCTGAAATTTGGTACGCGTAAAGAAGAGAACTTCATCTTTCATAAAAAAAAAGACTCGTGCAATTTGAGAAAGAAACGAAAGAGATATGATGTCTCAAACATGGACTCGGGCCATGTTTGCAACAACTTAGAAAACAAAATGTGCACAGGATATTTGCAGGCTGTGCACTGATTTTGCAGTGACGATTTGAACACTCAAATGACCATATTATTCAACCAAAATTTTCAGAAATGAAGTTTAACATATAAACTTGACTCAGAAAAAGATCTGGCAGCATTTCGTTGCCGGAGATGAAAGTTATGGATGGCCAAAGTGGGCACTTTAGGCCAGAAACGAAAATAGACTACATTGAATAAACTTTTACATATGCAGCAAATTCAAGCAATTACACAAGCAATTTAGCTAGTATTTGTGAGATATTGTTCTCACCTTGCTGTATGGAGGCAAATACTCGGATTTTGATTGCAAGTTGGATGTTTTATGCTTGATTATACGCTTATAGAGCCTGTAGAACAAGAGAACAATGCATGCAAAGGAGGGTTTTACTAAAATTAGAAAAATCATTTCACAAATCAGAAACTTTGATGAAATTATGATGTTTGAAGTTAGATTACCTGAGATTTATTCTCTAGACTGAAAAACATAGCAAATTTGATGAATTTATCAAAGAAATTTGCTTGGATTTTAATTTGATGGAGGTAGGTTCACTGGTTTTTGTTTTAGGTAGAAGGAGGAAGAAGGAGTTGAGGAAGAAGGAGAAAAGGAACGTACAAACTTTGTTTCTCATTTTCTCAACCAGGTTAAGTCTTAATGGGCCTTGGATCCATTAGTAGAAAGAAATAAAATGGCTTATTTGTTAAATAATCAACTTTTAATTAGAAATGTATACATATTTACACTATTTAAATAAACAAATGTCATTTTCTTTCAAACTTTCACACCACAAGGTATGTAACTTTACATACTTATGAAGGAACATATTTTATACTATATAAAAAGATTAATTTTAATTTTTAAAGCATTTATATTATTAAAATCCCTTATTTTACAAAAATGCACAATTTTAACAAATAAATGCACAAAACATTATTTTTAACTTCTAAAATTCCACAAAAATATTTTTCTTGCCTAGAAAAATATAACAAACAATTCTAAACTCAAATTTATAATTAAAACTCATTTTTACAATAATTTCCACCTTTTTATTTAAATAAATGGCCTTTAAAAATCAAATACTTCCTTTAAAAATTATTAAAAGAAGTAATTGGCAATAATTAATACAATTATTGCATTTTCTCTAAATAAAAACCATTTTCCATTTATTATTAACCCAAACAAATAAAATAAAGTTCCAAACTTTATTTTCTCATTTTAATTTCCAAAATTCATTGTTTATTCCAAATAAACAATTTGAAATCTCCAATTTTATCTTAATTACAATATTAAATTATAACTACCGTTATAATTTAATGTTAACAGGTAATCTCCAAAATCAGGGTTGTTACAGACTCCCCCCCTTAACAAAATTGCGTCCACGCAATTTCTAGAGAAGAGTTTATATTCAACATAATTATTTCATCAATCAAAGGAAGATAGATAAGATCGAGTTTAAAACTTCTCACCCTCAATAAGATGATAGAAAACCAAGATAACATTGTACGATTAATTCTATGCTTTTCCAAGTACAATACTTAGGGTTAGCGGACCATAGAATTTCATAAGCGGAACATCATTATTTCGAAGGTGTTCAATTTTCGAAACAACTACACGAATAGAATTCGGTACAATACACAAGTCGGTGAGGCTCGTGATCATGCAACACAAGGGAATTAACAATCGAGATTAAATCACGAAGATACAAAAAAAATTGGGGTACCTGGATATATCATGAATACCCAAAACTGAATAGAAAATAATGCATGAAAGCAATCAAACCAAGACGTTCAGTAATAGTAGATGGTCCTATATAACTAGGAGCCAACTTTCCGAATATACTGAAATGCACCTAACTCTTTTGAAGGAGTAACACAAATAAGCACAATCATCAAAAGAGGATTCAACGAAAGATAGGTGGTATTCAAGCTACCACCATAACACATGACTGCATGAATGCAAGTCATCACAAAAATCGCATTAAGGCAAGACACACATGAATGGATTACAAGAAATTTTCTCAAAAATTTGTTATAAGAGTTTTCACTCAAGTCCATTTTCTTTTATACACAAAACACAAATTTCAATACAAGAAATTTTTTTGAAGTCACTTAGTTAAATTTTCAATTCAATCATCTTTACTTTAAATTTAAAGTAAATTAAATTAGAGTTGTTCCATACTCTAATTCCAAAAATAAATATACTACAATAAGTAATTTTTTTTTCCACTAAATTTATCAAATTTTAAGCCATTTTACTTCATGATTTAAAAAGGACACTTATTAGATCCTTCATCGATGGCTCTAAATATTCACTAATTAAATTTTCTCAAAATTTTTCTAAGTATTTAATTTGTCGAAAAAATTCGGCAGATTCTCCTTTGCATGGAGAGCCTTTTACAATTTCATAAGTATGAATTATAGATATACATCGACCAAAAGGTCAGAACATAATATATATATATATATATATATATATATATATATATATATATATATATATTTAACACATAAACACCTTGCAATTCATACCTTTCATTTTTAACGTTTAAAATGCGAGCATGCATACTTTTATACTTACTATTTTGCTAATTAATCATTCAAATATCCTCTTTCACCTGCACTTAACTTATTGAAACATATTAGCATGCACTTATAAATATATGAAGCATTAAAATTAAAGTTTAAGTAAGACAACAACTCAAACCTTCAAAATTTCCAAATTCAGGCCTGCTAGAAAAACTCAGACTTTTGACATAGTAAAACTCATAATCTGAAAATACTCATAAAATAAAAGTTATTCTACTCAGTCCATGCTTTCCAGGGATATAAAGATCATGAAAATCGGATTTACGCTTTGAAAGTTATGCTCAATTTACTTTCAGCTTTAAACTCAGAAATTACAAAAGAGGACAGAGATGTCCATCAGTTTTCAAACTCATTCTTGAATAACCAAACTGCAAAATTTTCGAAAATGATGCAAAGATGATTTCTAGCTTACTGAAAGCACTCTCTTTTGCAAAGAGAATGGACTCATTTGGATTTGTAAATCATAAGTTATCGCTGTTTTAAACAGCACTTTTCAATCAAAATTTTCCAATACAAGACCTTTTATTGTTAAATTTTCAAAACATAATTAAATCCAACCAAATAATTTTAGATCAAAAATCTTTTCTCTAAAACGTTTATTACATGATCCTTTTCTCCGGAAAGCTAAGACATCTAGAATTACACTATAATGCATGCAACAAACTTTCAAAATGGTTTACAAAGAAAACTTTTTTCCAATTAACAAACAAGTCTTTTAAAAGAAGACTCATATTTTAATTAAGATAATTACTTTCTTATATCATTAAGAAACAATTATCTATCCAAACTAGACCTTGGAATTACATACTGATTTTATTTTTTATTTTTAAATTGCTTTCACAATAAAAAAAATCATATCTTGCAGCTCTATTTATTATTATTTCTAGGTTTTCACAAAATTTTGCATTTTATAATAAACGAATCTTTTATATTCAATTTTCACTTGATCCATAAAGCTAAACATTTATTTTATTATCACTTAGAACTAACCAAGTTTGATACTTAATTAAAACTTGTTTTCAATTGAACATTACTAATACATAATTAACAAGTTTTTAACACTATTTAAATTCAAAAGCAAACTTACTCTAATGGATTTTGCTCCTTATTAAATTTCATGCTAATTCAAAAGCACTAAATTAGCATTTTCTTAAGTTTTCCCAAAGGCATACTTTTTTTTTCCACTTGTTATTGATCAAATGATTAAATGTTTAAACTAATCTTCATAACTATCCTTTTACTTTTTACTAAACCTCATTCCAATCTATATTTTAGATTTCTAAACAACTCATTTTCTTAATTTGAATACTTTGTTTTATTAATCACTATCACATGATAGTTTCATCCAATTAAGGTATTTCCTTAATTAAAATTATTTGCCATATAAATAAATTACCATCAGGTAATATTTTCCAAAAATACTTTACCCAAAAGTTTACTTAAGCATTTTAAACTTTCCATGTATGTAAACTTTCACAAACATGTAATATAACCAATAGTGAATAAAATTTATTTAAATGAAACCATATTCAAATTTTCCAATTATCAATTTATAAAATGATAACATCTAACTAATAAATTCATAGTGAATGACATTATCAAGGACTGCAAAGTTGACCAAGATCAACATTGCCTCTCCATTGCCCTCTATGTCACACTATTTCCATAAGTCCTTATGTGTGTGTATAAAATACTTATCTCAAATGGCAATTTTGAATTTTCAAAAACTTTGCAATATCTTTATATATTTTTGCATTCAACATCCATATTAGTAAATATTGTTTATTGCCATTTCAAAAGCATGTATCATATCACCTCGCAAGCGTTTAGGAATCCCTATCGATAACGCTGATCAGACGCATCGACCAGAATTCTTAAAAACTTATTAGCCAATAGACACAAGAAATTATAAAAACTGTTTTGATTTCTTAAGAAATCTTAAACTTGGTTGTAACAATGTTTATTTTCAAAACATAAAACATTTTCTAATTATACAACCATACAATCAATTCATAAACAATCAAGTTATATACATAAGTATATCTCTTGTTAGAAAGATTTCCATTCACATGGATGCTTTCTTTCCCAAAAATTCTTTTAGTAATTTTTTACTTCTTTAAAATGCATCCATGAAATTCTTAGACATTAAATTTTTATTTCATTTTAACCTTTGGTTAAATACCACTTATGAATTAAATTTCATTTTCAAAATTTAATCTTTCTAATAATTCTTGCGGTAGCTACAACTTGAAGACACCGCAAGTTCTTATCATTAACATTAAGTATGTTTCTAACTCTCAATTATATCACCTACTCAATATTGTTTCAAGAATTACTATGCTAACACACATTCATGCAATTATTAACCAAACAAGCATTTACTAAAAACAAAGCATTAAATGTGCCCAGCGAAAACAGACACACCGTTTCCACTGCGCAACTCTAATCACTAAGGATCAAAACACATAATTTAAATCTAAGCCATCTGAGGTCTAATTTCTACTATTATAAAAATAGTGATATTTAAAACCCTTATAATGTTTTCAAACATATTATCCATTCAAAAGAAATAAAAGGACTAAAGGCACGATTGAGGAATTCGTAGCACTTGTATTACACTTTGATGTACCGTAATATGTGTTTCTGTTCTGTGTTTATCATATTTTGTCCTGAACTCAGCTCTGATACCAAGCTGTAACGCCCCACTCCGAGACCCACATTAGCAAAGAGTATTACAAGGTAATACCGTCTGCTAATACGGAGAATAGAGCTGGATAGGAGCGACCATCTATAGCCTTGTCTTAACTATCTATTGAATACGTCGATAAATGTAGCATTTTTTTCTCTCATGTGGATCGCCATATCCAATAGATACTTAATACAAAACTATAATGGCTATAAGATCTAACAGAACAAAATATAATAACTCAAATGTAAACCACATCACAGAACAGTAGATCATCACATACATATACACATATACAAATACATCACAGAGTATACAAAATGATACATGTCAAGTGGTATAGCAACCACAATATACAGGCGAGTCAAAAGAATATACATATCGGAGTTACAACCAAGAGGGACTACACAAAAAGGTATAACAAAAGAGGCTAGCAGAATAGTCCACGCGGAAGCAGAATAGGCTAAGTCCAAAGGTACCTAACCTGAAACACCTCGGTCTGACCCGAGTATAAAATACACGGGTCAGTCTAGCTAAACAAATCAGTTAGGCAAGCTAAACAATAATGAACATGCAAGGTCATAAAGTACCACAAATATCTCTAAAAGAGATAACTCAATCATCTACAAAAGATGAATCATAAAAAGCCTCATATCATTGGCAACTCAATAAACAAAGGATATGAATATCCCAATCAAGCCAAAAAGGCAAATAACAAATACCAATGAAGGTAACACAAGTTTCCACAAGGCAATCGCTATGTATCGAGTGGTTCAAAAGACCTACTCCGAAAGGCGATACTCTAGGGAAATATATAAATATCAATGAAACAAAAGATGCACGTGCTCAGTACTGTATAAACAAGGATCCACAAGCCCGAAGGCGACAAACCCAAGTATCTCTCGAGCGGTGACGAAGGACCAACTCCAAAAGCGATACTATAGGGCAACAAACCCGAAGGCAACAAACCCAAGTATCTCTCGAGCTGTGACGATGGACCAACTCCAAAAGCGATACTATATGGCAACAAACCCGAAGGCAACAAACCGTAGTGGCGAAGGTCCGGAGGCCCAGTACTGGACACCACTAACTGGCAATATGTGTCACAAACTCTCGGAAAGGAACCCGAAAAGTGTTAACGTGTGTCCCATACCATACGTTCGCACTAAACGATTTACTAACTGTTAGTCAATTCCACACTTAAAGCAGTACAAAGTTTACCTCATCTCATCGGTAAACCAGACCCGAAGGTCAAAACGATCAAACGAATAGATTAGGAATTAACTGAAAAGATAAACGCACGTGTTCATAGCACCCGTTTTATCCAATCATTTAATTCTCCTCCCTCTTCGTTCAAAGTGCGAAATTGTGTGCTTTATATAGAAATTAAGTTGAAGAAAACGAGTTTTAAGAACGCTTCAAAATCGCTTTAGAAATTGCATTTGAAATTCTCCTATTATGGAGTAATTAATTTATTACTTAAAAATAATATTAAATTATAATTTCAAAAGTCAATTTACTTGAAAAACACTTTGTAATGCTTTATAAAACCCGTGTACGAAATCTAGAGAAAAATCTCAAAGAAATCGGAAAATATCAGAAAAAGCAGGAAATTATTCTAAGTATAAAAACCGGTAAAAACAGGCTGCGAACCCAAGTTCGACAGTAGGTTTGGACCTGCAAACTGAGTCCAAATGACATGGAATTTGAAAGGAATGTAGTTCAATATTCCTACTTCAAACTGCAAAAAGAATCATTCAAATCCGATTTGAAACGAAGAATCTGCGTCGTTTCAAAGTCGGACCAAAACAAAGTTTGAAATACTGAATTACAGCAAGCTGCGAGTACAAGTTCGACAGTAGTTTAGGAATAGTAACCCAACCCAGATTTTCATGAAATTTTACACAAATATAAATCAGCACACCTACTTCAATCTGCAAAAAGAATCGCTAAAATCCGATTTGAATCGAATGAGTTATGCTGTCTCAAACATGGACTCAGCCCATGTTTGCGACAGTTCAAAAACCAAATAAATGTGCAGGCCTAAAAACACTCCTGGACTCAACTTTGAGGCATAAAACAAGAGATCAAATGATATTAGATTGAGCTAAAAATTGACACACATATAGTAAAAAACTTTATCTATTAAAAAGAAAAAGAATGATGTAATTTGGATAAATTATGAGAAAGATATGATCGCTCAAAGTTGTATCCAGACAGTGTTTCACTGTTGGACTCTGGGCAAAAACATGGTCCAGGTCCAAGTTTGGCAGCAGATTTATATAAGCTATCTATGCTATAATGACCTGAAATTTGGTACGCGTAAAGAAGAGAACTTCATCTTTCATAAAAAAAAGACTCGTGCAATTTGAGAAAGAAACGAAAGAGATATGATGTCTCAAACATGGACTCAGGCCATGTTTGCAACAACTCAGAAAACAAAATGTGCACAGGATATTTGCAGGCTGTGCACTGATTTTGCAGTGACGATTTGAACACTCAAATGACCATATTATTCAACCAAAATTTTCAGAAATGAAGTTTAACATATAAACTTGACTCAGAAAAAGATCTGGCAGTATTTCGTTGCCGGAGATGAAAGTTATGGATGGCCAAAGTGGGCACTTTAGGCCAGAAACGAAAATAGACTACATTGAATAAACTTTTACATATGCAGCAAATTCAAGCAATTACACAAGCAATTTAGCTAGTATTTGTGAGATATTGTTCTCACCTTGCTGTATGGAGGCAAATACTCGGATTTTGATTGCAAGTTGGATGTTTTATGCTTGATTATACGCTTATAGAGCCTGTAGAACAAGAGAACAATGCATGCAAAGGAGGGTTTTACTAAAATTAGAAAAATCATTTCACAAATCAGAAACTTTGATGAAATTATGATGTTTGGAGTTAGATTACCTGAGATTTATTCTCTAGACTGAAAAACATAGCAAATTTGATGAATTTATCAAAGAAATTTGCTTGGATTTTAATTTGATGGAGGTAGGTTCACTGGTTTTTGTTTTAGGTAGAAGGAGGAAGAAGGAGTTGAGGAAGAAGGAGAAAAGGAACGTACAAACTTTGTTTCTCATTTTCTCAACCAGGTTAAGTCTTAATGGGCCTTGGATCCATTAGTAGAAAGAAATAAAATGGCTTATTTGTTAAATAATCAACTTTTAATTAGAAATGTATACATATTTACACTATTTAAATAAACAAATGTCATTTTCTTTCAAACTTTCACACCACAAGGTATGTAACTTTACATACTTATGAAGTAACATATTTTATACTATATAAAAAGATTAATTTTAATTTTTAAAGCATTTATATTATTAAAATCCCTTATTTTACAAAAATGCACAATTTTAACAAATAAATGCACAAAACATTATTTTTAACTTCTAAAATTCCACAAAAATATTTTCTTGCCTAGAAAAATATAACAAACAATTCTAAACTCAAATTTATAATTAAAACTCATTTTTACAATAATTTCCACCTTTTTATTTAAATAAACGGCCTTTAAAAATCAAATACTTCCTTTAAAAATTATTAAAAGAAGTAATTGGCAATAATTAATACAATTATTGCATTTTCTCTAAATAAAAACCATTTTCCATTTATTATTAACCCAAACAAATAAAATAAAGTTCCAAACTTTATTTTCTCATTTTAATTTCCAAAATTCATTGTTTATTCCAAATAAACAATTTGAAATCTCCAATTTTATCTTAATTACAATATTAAATTATAACTACCGTTATAATTTAATGTTAACAGGTAATCTCCAAAATCAGGGTTGTTACATACATTTGATAAGCAAGTTTTAATTTATGTGAATGACATACTTTAAATGATTAAAATAATAAAGTTTCTTTATTGTAATAATAATGTAAGTTAATAAGGTGCTTTTAACTTAACATAAGAATTTCGGTTTAAATTGTATATTACAGTAAGAAAGTTTATTTAACTATAAGGTTATGATAAATTGACATGTTAAAATTTTAAGCTTATCAATACTTTGATTATATACAATGTAAAGTGGAAAGTAGTACATTCCAAAAATGCTATGATTCCTTAAGGTAACATTTCCAAAATGCTATGATAAATTAAAGGAATATTTCAAGTTTAATAAATTTAAAGAAATATTCAATGATTTGAAAATTTGGGTTTTATTTGAATGATATAATATTGAATTATTTTTGAAATGGAAATGATACAATTGTGATATTGTTTTGAAATGAGTATGATATTTTGGTCTTGAAAGTATAAATTATTTGAAATAAATATCCATGGGTTATAATAACGATTGGTTGTTAAAAGACTGGGATCAGATATTGTCTTATAGCCGGACAATACCGAAAACCACTTTAACAACTGTGTACGCGGTAGAGATTACAGAATGAAGTAGGATGGTGGCGACGTTCTCGAGGTATGTTACGTGGACCCAACTCCCGTGAGTTGGCATATATGACTAAAACAGGAGTTATACCGGGCTACACTAAGGGTCGCACCCTTTCATCGAGCATGCTCCATCGGAAACTATTCTATTACTTTTGTGATTCGATTCGGTGGCGCCACTTTGATTCGAGGTATTGTTCGAGGTGGGCGGAAGCTGCTGGCTTGCCGTCACCACCGGTCCGGGAGTGCAAACGGTGTATCCACCCTGGCATTGCCTCGCGTGCCGTGTCATATCCTTATATCGAGCCCGCTACGATTTTGGTTTTAAAGATCCGACCGCGTTAAGGTTCACCATCCCCTTAACGCTATTTTCTATATGATTATACTTTACTGATTAGACACTACCGTATATAGCGTATATTACTACATAGTAAATAGTTTAACGGGTCCTTAGAGGATGGGCGGTCCCAAGCATCCTTTAAGTTACTGATGCATTTTGTTACTGTTCACTTGAGTTGATTTACAGTTTATAAGTATTTATGTCCTGACTCGAGGGTTTTGTGTTTTGCTTTACGCTCGGGTCAGATTGAGTGAGTTAGCATTCCAGATTCACCTTCGGCGTTGGAGCTTTCCTTGAAGATCCAACCATCTATTTTGTTTCAGTATCCAGTGGTTCAGTGATGTATCTGATTTGTACCTGATGTATCATGTTACTCTTCTGTTGTATCTTATTTAACTCTGATGTATCTCATATTTATATAGTAGCTTCATGAACTACTATCTCTTTTTCTTCCGCTGCATTTTTTTTATATACTCTGTGTCTGTGATCTGTGATTTTTATTTACTGTGTATCCTGAGATTTGCCAAATTTTTATTTACAACGCAGTATTTTGAGCAATTCAATTCCGGCATGAGTGTCTACCTATACACTTATAATGGATGCGAATGGTTGAAAGTACCGGGTCGTTACAGCTTATGTTTTCTCACTCATGCCCCAAGTCCTTCTTTCTCTGCCTAAAGTAGCAGTCCAAGTCCACCTCCTCGCATCAATGTGCACACTTATGCATTTCATAACACCATAACCATTCATCACCGAATGTTCTTGACAGTATGGTGCTTAACGGTTGTGCTTGACCAAATTTTGGCCATGTTTCCACAATAAATTCTATCAACTTTTGTCCATATTTTCTTAGCTCTGTTTTCCATGCAAATTTCCAGAACTGAAACGGTTTTTCATTCTTCAATCTTTGACAGAACTTGTTCTAGATTTCACTCAATTAACATGAGTCCCCAGCATTTTGTGCATCCAACTTCGATGATCTAATAGCTTGATCATCACAATGCATAAGATCCTTAATTCTCCTATGATCTGCGTTCTCACTCATACAATCAAACCATCAATTTTACATGAAAACAACATATGTCATCCTACAATAATCAAACAAGCATTATTGCACATGAATGACTCAAAGTTCGAGAAAGACAACATCAAAAATCAAGCATACACAAAATGGCGAATGATACAGAAATAGCGATTAGCGATACAACAAAATGGTCAAAAATAAAATAAAATCCTAAACGCTTTAAACCTAATTAAAATAGTCATTATTACTAAATCAATAATTATTGAAAAATAAGGAATATAAATCACTCACTTTACCTCTAATTTGATTGAAAATGAGGTGAAAATGTTCCAAACAGCAACTCCCGAATCTCGATGCAACAAATCTCAAAATCTCCTTGATCCCCTTATTAGTCACTCACTAATCACTCGATTTGGATAAATAAAATGGGGGTCTGATGGTGTTTTGGTCTAATCTAGATTATTGTAGGTTTGGAGGTAATTAGAAATGAGTAATTTTGATTAGTGGCTCCTACGCTATTCTTAACCTAGTTTTAAAAGGATTAATGGGCCACATCAATCACCTCTTAATTACACACTACCCAACCAAAAAATAATCCAAACTTCAAATGGCCTATCCCCTAAATCGTAAGTCAAAAATTTGTTACAACCACTACGGATAGGAAACTGACATAACTTTCATTTGGAAGCGGTTTCAAGACCTAATTCGGCTCTTATCAAAAGTTTAGACCTCTCAAAAAATTTACGGTCAAAACTGTCCAAAAAAATTTAACAGTGAAAAATATCATTACTCAACTTTACCTAAAATTATAGCCTTGTATGACATAGTTTGGATTTTAAAATAATACTTTATGATCATCTAATACGTAACATATAGTCCATTACACTCTCCCTATTCAGGAACTTCACCCTAAAAATCCCATGAAACAAGGTAAGATCAAACTATATTATTAGTCTGTGTGCATACACAAGAAAGTAAATATCATTTGTGCCTACCCAACATGCAAGGTGCTAAATTACTCTATATGAAACCAAAAGTGTAGGTAAATGCAATAAATAAAAAGTCTTACCAAGTAAGGAGCTATGGATAAGCAGTCTTCATGCTTTCCTCGATCTCCAAAGTTCTATCACTTTTTCTTTCATTCCAGTGAACCTTCACTGACATCATTGTTCTCCTCCTAACCTACTTTATAGCATATCTGGTTATGCAAATAGGTCTACGAAGTCTCAAAACTTCTTGTTTAATCTTGATATCAACTGCTTGATCCAGTGTCACCATTACACTTGAGTTGTGCACAAACTTCCACAAATGAGAAATGTGGAACATATTGTGCCTGCCCTTCACCGACTAAGCTTGGTTTCAGATCCCCATGAGTATTAGAAAATGACCTAAAATCTCATGCCACCTTCCATTTCCTACCAAATCAAAGTGTACTCTTTAATGGAGAAATTTTGATAAACACATAATCGCTGATAGAGAACTCCAAACCTCATTTTCTCTTATCATCGTAGCTCTTTTGTCTATTTAGGCAGCTTCCAACTGTTGCCGAATGATCTCAATCTTCACCATTGTCTCCCAAATCATTTCTGGCCCTAATATGAGTTTCTCCTTTGCTTACCACCAACCTGAAAGGGCCCTATAAGGTCAACCACATAATGCCTCAAACGGTGCCATAACAATGCTAGAAATGATAACTATTATTATATGCAAGTTCAACTAGATGTAAATGATCGTCCTACGAGTAGCTAAAGTCAAGTATGGAAGCTCATAATAGATCTTCAAGTATACAATTCACCCTCTCGGTCTACCAATCAATTTGTGGCTGATAAGCTGTACTTAAGTGCAACTCCATCTCCAATGCCTCCTATAAGCTCATCAAAAATCCACTCATGACTAATGGATATCTATCGCTTGCATCTCCCTTCAGTGCACCACAAGATCGCACAACCAGCCTCACATACAACACTACTAGTTTCATTGTTGTTCTACTATATTGCGTGTGTAAAAATATAGTATTCTTCATCAGTCTATCGACTATGACCCAAATGATATCAAACCCTCCTTTGGTCTTTGGAAATCCATTAATAAAATCCATTGATACTTGTTTCCAATAGGGAATTTCTAATAGTTGCAATGCACCATAGCCTTCTTCTGCTCGGCTTTCACCAACTGATAGCTCATACATTTTGAATTGAATGCCCCTACATCCTTCTTCATCCCTCCCAATAAAATATCTTCTTTAAACCATTATCCATTTTACTATCCTGGGATGTACTGTCAATCTCAAATGACGGTGCTCTCGTAGCACCTCATCCTTAATCCATCAACGTCGGGTACAAATAATCTACCACCTTTACGGATCCAACCATCTTGGTCAAGTTCATATTACCTCATCTCCTTAGAATTTACTCCCTCCTTGATCTTAGCAATTATCTATGCTAGCCTTGCATCTCGCCTCTTACTAACTTAGATCCACACTAGCAGAGTAGGTCTAATCATCAAACTTGCGAAATTTTTTGGCACTAGCTCGCATCTAGGTTGAAAACCGTAACAAGTAATATACTCAAGCGACTTCCACTCTAAGAATATCACTCCTATGTTGGAATGTATCGTACCTAAAGAATCAACAACTGCAATTCCCTTATCTAACATGTAGGAAATGTTGAATTCATAGGAGATCAGGTACTCTTACCATCGCCGGTAGCGAAGGTTAAGATCATTGTAAGAGAAGAGGTGCTTCAACAATTTATGGTTGATGAGTAACCTAAACCTCTCTCTAAATAAGTAATGCCTTCAAACCTTCAGTGTAATCATTCACTACTAACTCTAAATTATAAATTAGGTATTTTGCTCATACAGCTTGAGTTATCTACTTGCGTAACCAACAACCCAAACTCTTCTGCATCAATACCATACCCAATCTGATACCACAAGCATCCGTGCATACTGCCATCTCCTCTTTCTCATTGAGAATGGTCAACATTGATGCATTTTTCATCCTCTCCACTAGCCTCATGAATGTCTGATCGCATCCTGCTTCTTAGGTAAAAGTCCTATTCTTGTTCGTTAAACTGGTCAACAACGCTGCTACCTTAGAAAAGTCTTTAATAGAACATCTATAGTATCTCTCTAGTCCAAGGAAACTCCTCAAATATGTAGCATTCTTAGGTCTCTCCCAATCCTAAACTACTGCAAGTTTCGTAGGATCTATGACAATGCTCTGCTCATAAAAACATAGCGTAAGAACCTCATTCCATCCCCTAGAAGTGATAATACAAAAATTTAGCCTTCAAATGGTCTTTTCCTAACACCTCTAGCACAACCCTAAATTCCTCCTTGTGTTCTTCTTACATCCTCAAATAGATAATGACATCATCCATGAACACAAGCATAAACTTATATAATTGGTCCTTGAAAACATAGTTCGTAAGATCCATAATGTATGTTGACGCATTCGTTAGCCTGAATAGCATAACTAACCGCTTATAAAATCTTGACGGAGTATGAAACGCTGTGATCAACACATCATCCTTTGCTACCATCGGCTAATGGAATCCCATTGCAAGGTCTAACTGAGAGAACACCTTTGCATCATGGAACATATTGAACAAGTAATCAATTCATGGAAGTGGATACACGTTCATCTTCGCCACCTTATTTAACTCAAGATAATCTACACATAACCTCAAAGAGCCATCCACTTTCACCATGAAAACTATACATGCTCCCCACTTTGAAATGCTCCTTTAAACAAATTTTCGTCATAATAGGTCACTCGCTTGCACCTCTAGTTCCTTCTGCTCTTTGGACATCATATGCCAAGGAATCACAACTAGTCCGACATCTTTCACCAAATCAATAAGGAACTCGATCTCGCTTTCTAGCCATATCCTGGTCATATCCTTGAATATGTCAGGATACTCCTTCGCTAATAGTACTAGTGGTAACTCATCATGTGGGATGTTGAGTGAATATAGAAAGCTAACAATCACCCCATCATTCATAAGGCAACCCAACTCTACCTTTCGCTCTCCATCCATCCCAATGATCACCAACAACCTCTCACAATCCAATACGGCCCCACACCTCTAAAGCCATTCCATCTCCAGAATAAAATTGAAATCCACAAAACCCAAAAAAGCAATAACATACAAACATGCATCCACGCTCGATAAGACCAAACCATGACAAACCACACTCGGCTAGTCGAGCCTCCAACAAGTTTTGTCACAATAAGAGGTCGGTCCACTGTCCTGTGTTTCAACCCAAGTCTGTCTATAAATCACTAGATATAAAGAAACATGAAGCCCCGATATCAAACCAAACATGTAACGAAGCGGATTTTGCCTGTTCAAAAATCGACATCCATACTTTACATCGTACTCGAATGCCGCAGATTCAACCGTTCAAATCCGAGTCGCCGGAGCTTATAACACCATTAAGTAAACAACACAGCGGAAGAAATAATGAATATCAATATACAACATCTGATACAACATCCAGATACAACAGATGATACAATATATATCGATATACTTCAGAGATATGATACAAAAAAATAGCAGCGGAAAGAAAAATCGATAACATCAGCAGCGGAACAAATAACTCAAGATAGTCTTCATGGAAGAACTCCAAAACTGCAACTCCAACTCCAAGAACCAATCCAGAAATAACTCGAACTCCATCAGTACATTGCACCAAGCTAAGCAAGGTCAGTCATGTCCAAAGACTGAACTAACTCCAGATAATCCACTGAACCTAACTACCTAAAAAACCCAACTCTAGACTGCTCGTGTGGAAATAGTGAGCACCCAGAGTTTAGGAAAGGAACAATAAACTCCGGATCAGTCATGGGACTGGTGTGAGTAACAAAAACAGTTTATCTTTGAAAACAAACAAAAAGAGAATTTTAAAGTAAATTCGCAATGCTTTTAGAAAATGAAACTACCATAAGACCTCCCGCCACACACACAATGCAAACGCAGAATTGGAGGAGATTTCTTCTTATGATAGTCAAACATGCTTAATACGCAGAAAATTTCTTGGATATTATTATTACAAGTGCACAGTGCAGAAAACATTTCGAAAGTAGAATATTAATCTTAGCCAGCATAGACATTCCGAACTATGCCTACTATAGCTACCATCCAAACAGTGGGGCGCCACCATAAGTGAATGGCAGGTAATACAACTAAAACCGTACAAGGCTCGTATTGTTTTGATTGGATTTTCCAACAAATGGTCAGGCTAAGGAACTTCCTACTGCCACATGGGATCGCCTCTGGCGGGACGTCCCGAGAACCTAACCAGATCTCTGCCAACACAAGGCCGGGTTACCTCTGTAACTAGGTAACTACTACTCGAGCAAGCCACTCCTCGGTCCTTTGGGACCTTTATCTGAGGCGCCTCTAAGCAACAACCACACAGTAAATGAGATTGGAGCTACAACATAGGTAAATATCTAGGCTCCATACCATGATACCACCCTTTACCAGAAGGGAATGACACACCCTAAAGGGCGCGACCCTCATAACCTTGCCGCATCTTTCCTGTTTTGACCATTTCCGGGGTGTGAGGTCCTGATGCAGTCTCGTCCACAAAGCTACGCTTTGGTACAAAGCCATGCTTTGGGTCAACAAATGATCAAAGTAATGGTCACAAAGATAAATGATCAAACAAATGATCATATCACAAATGATCAAACAATGATCATCAACACACAGCAGCACTCAGCATGCCACACTACCAAATTGGGAGTATATTGCTGATAACCTTCAACTACATAACCTCTGAGCTCATAAGTCTCAGAGAAGGGTGTTAAGCTAAGAGAATAAATTCTCCGCCACCAACAGATATGTATTTGAAAGAAATCTTCTTTATATCTCAAAGTGTAGTGTCAGACATGCAACCATACAAGTCTGTTCCGGGTTCGAACAGAACCGAAGGCACTTCCAAAGAAGCCCTTGCAATCCGGGTGATTACAATCCCGATCGGACTTCCCATCACTTAGGGAATCTCTATACCAGGAGCTACCCAGTGCAGAGACAATCGATAGGTTATCCTATCGTTCTCACAAATACCTGGTCTTCAACACCGGTCTTCAAATGCTATCCATAACGACGTATCACATATTCGGAATGGGTTATATGACACAAAGGTCCTCTCCCGGCTAAACCGAATAGTGAGCGCAATATTTAAAATATATGGATATGGGATTTCAATTAAGTCACAACTTAATAATTCAAAGTTTTCTTCAAATGGTTTAACAAATTACCATTTTCAAATCTTTTAAACAAAAGATTTATTTCAAAAACCTTCAATGGTTTAAATAATTTCTACACTTTAATCTTTTAAACAAAAGATTTAATTCACAAAGTTCACCCCATTCACAAAGATCCATTTATGGATTTCAAAACAATTCCCATTTTAATTGGATTAACTCGTTAAATCTTTAAATTAAAGATTTAACTTATAGCTTTCAAACCGTTTTCATAACTTAGAAAAATCATTTTCATTCTTAACTTGAAATCCTTTTAACACAAATTGGACGTTCACTTCTTATCTGAAAGCTTTTATTATTTGAAAATAATTAGTTTTCGTTCCAGAAGATCCAATTTTATTTACACGAGTTAAAGCCTTTGAATTTAAATTCAAATTTCCAAATCAATACCTTTAAAATAGTTTAACCCATATAAACTAGTATAACATCTTTAGTCCCTAGTTTAGAATTCAATTTCAAATATTGAATTTGAATTAAAATATTTAAATTTCAAAACCCAATTAAGTTATTCAAAATAAATTTCATCTTTGAAATTCTATTTCAAAAGCTTTTCACTTTAAATCCAAAACATTTTGAATTTAAATATTCAAATTTAAAACTATTTCAAAATCTGTGACTTAATCGATTTCCTCGTGAAATCCATATTGTGTGTGTATAAGTGTGGTCTAGGGGTTTAACACAATAGTGCAACATCATTCAATCATCACAGATCAAAATATAGTTGATAAGCGGTATAAACTATACCGCTTATCGTCCATTCACAAATTCACAGATAATATACCAATGTATCACAGATAACAATGTACATCACAGAGAATCAATTTCATCACAGGTCACAACACAAATCAGGGTACATCACAAAGCATCACATATTAGGGTATCAACAAAACAATTATTCGGCCAAGTCCAAACATTCACAAATGAATTTATTAATCAAATAATTAATTTAAATCGGATGTATCAATTGTTAATCCGGGTTAATTATCATAATTTAATTACAAATTATTTGAAATAAATTCACTTCCACAATTTATTAGTTAACCCTTAATTATCAACTATCATTCTTAATTAATGAATCAATTAATCTTTAATTATTAAATTACTCTTAATTAATCACCATTATTAATTAATCCTTTAAATTTATTAACAAATAATTTACTCAAATTTCAAATCATCATTTAATTTATTACATTCATTAATTATCTATTAATTACTTCTCTAAGTAATTATATTTTCAAAATTATTAAGTGATTATTCTGAATAAATTTACTTAAGAAATTGAGATTTTTGAATAAATCAAATTAACTCAATTAATTATGCTGAATAAATCAATTCCATAATTTCTATCATTAAGTAATTATACTTAGTAGTTCCACAATTTTATTATCATTAAATTAATTAATCTAATTCATTGTTAAAAATTTAATCACATTAATTAATTGTTCAGATTATCTTAGTTAATGATTTCATTAACTATTTAGTTTCTTTAATTCCCTTTTTTTTAAAGAAAATTTCTCACATTAACCATTATTAATTATAAATCGATTTACTATAGAAAGTTCATTCGTTAATGAAATAGAAATTCTTAACTTCATTTCTTAAAGTAAAGTTCAATCATATTTATAATTTAAGTATTGTTCACAATATGTTTGAAACATTGTTTCAAATTCCCTTTTTAATTTCTTTTTCAACATTTAAGTTATAAAGCTCAATTTAATTTCAAAACCTTGAAATCAGATGTAGAGTTAATTTCAGATCTAAACTTTTAGCTTCGACTTGCTTAAATTTTCATTTAAAATTTTAAATTCATTTCCATTTCAAATTTCTTTAATATATTTTGAATTGCTTTTAAGTTATTTAAACAATTTAAAATTTAAAACTTATTTATGTTCAATCTAAACTCTCAATTCAACTTGAATTTATATTAGCATTTTAATTTGACCTCAGCTTAAAAAAAAATTTGGTTTAAAATGTAAATTTGGTTTTAAAATTTTCGAAACGGAAAAAAACAAGGTTTCAGTTTAAAACTGAAATACGAATTCGACCCGAGAACTTTCCTTCTATACTTCGAGTAAACTACTCGATTCACTCGAGTATAACGCGTGAAAAAAAAACGCTACTCCTTCCCAGGCAACAGAAAAATCCAAGCAACAGAGCTCGTGTATGTGCACAGCAGCTCCGACCGGCACCGGTCATCATCACGACGTTGAGCACGTCGACCATCAACTCCAGAACGTACTCCAATCATTCGAATCGCTTCATCATCTCGAGATTCAAATTCGCGTTCGAGCTTGAAACCTGGAACACTCGAACCCAACATTCCCCGAACTTGTCAACGCGACGTTCCCCACGCTCTGACCACCGTTCGCCACCAAACTTCGGCCGCAGCTTCATCTACGACCCATCCACCATCCCTCCAAACCGCGAGACACTCGGTCGTACGATGGCGACGAACAAGCCAAAAATCCCCGAGCTCACAAAACTAGGTTTAGAAAATTTGACCCCTCGCCGCCGACGCCACCGTCGCTTCCATCACCTCCGGTCATTTTTCCCTGACCCACGCTAGCCTCCTCCAACTCCAGACAAAAATCCGACCCCTCCAGTCGACTAAATCACCCATGGCAACTTGAAATGTCAAATACAGATAAACACAACCTACTCTCAATCTTTATCAGTAAAAATCAGGATTTAAACTTTAAAAATCACGTTTTAGCATCTAGATTTCATTCGCATACCTGAATTTGAAAATTAAGAGATTCGAAAATTTAATCATCTTAAGTTTGTTCCAAAAATTTGGGTTTCCAGAGAATATTTGCAAATTGTTTTAACTTAAACAAATTTCTAAACTTTAATAGATGTTATAACAAACAGTTTTTGTTTTAATCCTAAGTGTTAATAGTTTGTTAGATCAAGAGATAAAGATTTGATTGTACATCTGAGCCTGGGAAAATAAGAACAGAGGTGCCTCAAATTTGTACAGGCATACATATTTTATACATTCATATATATATACCCAGGAATAAATTCAACATGCAATTTTCCAGATATAAACTTGAAACTAATGTAGGTACTTAAGGTTTTAAAAGAAAAATTACTCACAGATGGGTTTTGAAACAGAGGCCTGGAAACTGCCTTGCATTTGAATACTTCAAATATTTGGTTGCAAACTTGATTCTGCATGCTTGAAATTTTCTTTTGTTGTTGTAGTTAAAGTTTTTGTTTAAGTTTTCAAATGAAGTTTGCTTCAGATGCTATTCAGTTTTGATGGAACGAAACTGAGATAAGGAGAAGTTGATATATATAGGAAAAATGCACAGGGATTATAATGTTTGTTTGTACAATAGGGTGACAATTCTTTTGTTTGTACAAATATAAATCAGAGATATTTTTTCTCTTTGCTTGACTAAGCTAAATTTCAGCTGATAGATACATATTACTTCGGCTGATGGATGATATTTTGGTGGCTAAGATATGATTTGTTTTGTTGTTGTCTTACTTTACAAGCTTCATTTACATGCATATATATTTTTGTTTTATATTTCTTATCTATTTTGCAGGTGTACCTATCTTGCTTTATATGTGAATGAATTTTATCTGCTATGTTCTTGTTACTTCATAATATAAATAAATATCTATTCTATTATGTTGTTTACTTGTTTCATACTTGCATACTTTTTTTTTTTTGTGGATATTTTTGTTTGCTTTGTTTAATATGATTATGCTTTATATTTTGGTGGCCGAGAGATCTTTCTTTGTTCTTGCTTTCCAGAACTTAATGTTTACGTATATAAAGCTATTTTTAGTTATGTTTGTATATTCTACTTTCTTACTCACCCATATTAAAATCTTTCATTTCTTTTATTATATTGTTTTGTAATTCAAATAAATCTCTATAGTTACTGTGTTGTTTAAATTTAGCTAATGTACTCTTTTTATATTTTGCATAGTTTATTTTATAGTTTACATAACTAAAAGTTTAATATATTTATTTATTGTCCTATTTATATTATAAATTCAAATTATCTTTAAACCATTTACTTAAAACTCAAATTTAAATGATTTAATACATATCAAACTGGAATTTGGGGGAAACTCAAATAAATTTCACAATTTTATTCAAAAATTAAATTAATTATCAATTTAAAATATAGTCTAAATCCGAGATCGTTACAAAACACGAATAGGAACATCACAAATAGGAAGCATGCATTGAATCACGATGCCCTTCCCACCACCACCACCTTACGGTTTGGGTTCTTATGGGAGCAACACATTTTTCTGCTTAGGGTATAGGCTCTTATGCCTTAAAGCCCTTTCCACAACCTACTTAACGATCTCATCAATGTGGCTAATCATCTACTCACCAAAATAATCATTTAGACTAGTAATGAACTTCTCGTTCTTCTTTAATGAAATATCAATAAATAAATCCCATACTTTGAAAGCATATCCAACTCAAGCATGTACTTCAAGACAAATATGTCACCTTGATTTAGGTCAACAAATCTCGTGAAAAGTTCCAACTTATGAGCTATCGGTATGAATATAACATCCCCCATTTGGAGGCCCAAAATTAAGCACTACAGATGCTGCAGTCATCCTTAGTATTAATTTCCGATGACAAAATAAGATTATTTATAATATCAAGAGCATATAAATATTAAAATTTTCAAATCTCGTTTCATTAAATACGTTCATATTCATTACATCTTGTTTCATAGTCCCATCGATTTCACATTCAAAGAAAATATAATAAAAACAATTATACTCCAAGAGCGACATATGAAGATGCCAACTTAGGTGATTAGAGTCTAATTAGTTAATAGTTATAAATCATGTCATTACATCCATTTAAGAAAGAAAAGACTATAAACAACCAAATGGAAATAAACTCTAATATTAACTAGCTTGCCTCATATATGTCTCCAGAAGCTTATTCATCTAACCTGAAATTCCCTACCCCCGATCTACTAAAATGAGTACCCGAGAGTTTAGGGTAGAACAAAACCTTCGGGTCAGACAAAAAGTCCGGTGTGAATAATAATATGCCATCTCAAATCAAAATAGATATCTAGTGAGACCACGCTGCTGAGCAAATTGGGTTTCCTCCTCACTAATATCATATCCAAAATATTTGATATAAATCATGCACCAGCAACTACATTTATTAGAACATAATAATGCAATCATATATACACCTGTAATTTGGGTAAGTCTAACTAATCTGTCTTCTTAAGTTTACCCCTCCCATAATTTTCCCAATTTCATAAATAGGAGTACCTATCCCTAATTTTTGGACTATCTAATCAAATTTAATGGGCTATCTGTCTAAAGTCATGTGGAATATCCATCACACAAATCATAGTTTTCCTAGGGTTACAATGAACATATCAACAACCATATAGACTATCAGTCTCATATATTATATGAACTATCCATTACACATATCATAGTTACCCTGGGATTACTACGAACCAATCAAGAATCATATATTATTGATCAGTTCAAGATATCCTAATACGATTGATCTATCTGATCTCATGGATGCAATTCTACCCACTCAAGAGTTAAGACTGACCATATTCACTACTAGGACAACATAACCGGTAGTTCTTCCCTTACACCCCTAGATATAATATTAGGCCACGACGATGTGAGTATGGTAATGCAATCAAGTAAATATAACTGATCATATGGTAACAAGAAAATATAACATTATTTATTCAAATATGTTTAATCAATAGTCGTTAGCATCATAAAATTACTTAATCTTAAGTAATAATTTCCTTTGGCTAACTTATATAAAACTTTAGGCTAAAAAACCATTTTATTTCCTTGAAACATTTATCTTTATAAATAATTAATCCAAAAGCCATTATTTAAAAAAAGAAAAACTTAGCTCATTTTTTCTTAACCAAAATCTTATGCCGAAATATACTCATCTTTCAAGATAACTTTTTATTCATTCGGTATCATAAACGAGGTTGTCACACCTCTATAATAATTGATATCGTGACAGCTAGTGAAGGTTTCCAAATTGGTAACATACGGCACCTATTCTGCTAAATTACGGCACCATGCCTCTATATTGAATCTGTAAAACAATCATTCTATTTTGTAAAACATATGTTATAATGTTGAAATATATGGTTATCGAATTTATAACTCGCATAAGCTATTGTGCCTTTAAAATATAGCTTTTGGTTTGCAAAACATATATGGCTATCTCGCCTATAAGACATAAGTGTTGGATTTATAAACATATGACATCAGTGCCGTGAAACATAAATGTAAAGTAAATAGGTGACAGGATGTGCCAGGTTTAAAACATTTAGCGAAGCCAAACCTTTATATCCTAGAGGGTATCGGACCCTTAAAACTTAGCGTGCCGAACTTTAAAAATATTGAGGGTTACGGAACCCTTAAAGAAAAATGAAATTGCTGCACTTTTAAAAACAAGAGTCCCAAACCCTTGGGTGTCGTGCCTCCACAAACTAGAGATATCAGAATCTTACAGTAACTAATGTCGGACTTCTATATAAATAGATACATCACATATCTACTAAGTACATATCACATGTGTCACCCCATTTAGATGTCCTATAAATCTAATACCTTCTATAACTATCGTATAGTCATTCCAAGTATCGGCTTTTTGTAGATGTCTCATAACAAAGGGATAGGGGTAGTGAATATCTACAATGGTCTTTTCTTAAATAATTAAAAACTGATTTGTCTCTTTTTAAAGCTAATTCTTTCCACCAACTCTTACCTCTTGTCAAACTATTATTGGGTAGCAAAAATCTTTCCATAAAATTTTCTGAAATTTACGGGAGGATCACATTTTACCTTCCTAAAATTATTAACAAACTTTTGAGATTAATATCCTTAATTAGTCTTAATTAATAGTCTCTCTACCATGAATAATTCATATAAATTCATAACCGCTTGGAAAAAATCCCCAAAAATTAGAATTTCAATCTTCTTTCACATATAAAAGTTTTAGGATCAAAATATTTATCTTATTATTTTCAATAATTAAAACCCAAAATAAGCTCCTTTTCTATGATAGGAAATTCATAAAATATTCGTGTAAACTTGGAAAATTATGAAATTAAAAACCCATCTCCAAAATAATTTTTTGTACATCAAATAAAAATTTCAAGTCGATTGGAGATTAAAATTAGGGTTGATAACTCTAATAAATTATCATTAAACCAAACAATGATATAATCAACCATAGCATGACATATTATAATAAAACAGTTTGGAAATCATCCTAGATCCGTAATCAAACATAAATAAGTGAGATGGGTACTACTATTCACCTTATATTGGATAAGATAGTTTGAGATTTGTTGTTGATTAATTCCCCTTAGCTTTTTTCTCTTAAATACTTTAGATTTCCTCTTCTTGGTAATGGTCGGCCTTTTATGTTGGTTTTGGAGTTTGTAAAATGAAAAATGAGAAAGAATAAAGGAGGAAAGGATTTTAGGAATGAAGTAAGGAACTATTCCGAATTTGCCCCTCTCATTAATTCGCTTCTATTCTATGTTTAAATCAATCTTATTAGTAATTAATTAAAGTCCAACCTAATTAATTATAAAACCTCATTCTCCCTATCCCCACACATCTCATTATTCTATTTAATTTATCTAATTGAATTATCTAATTGAATCTCCTAAATAATATTATACAAAAATTAGGGGTGTTACAACAAACTTTCTTCAAATCTAGCTTTGAACCAGTCCCAAGCAAAGTGATCTTCGGGAGAAGCCACCTTCACCGCAGTCCACCAGTTTATTGCCCTTCCTTAGAGTGTCCGAGAAGCCAGCTTCCTTTTTATAGCATCCTCCAACTCATATCCTCAAAGGTCCTATCATAAGCATTAACAAAATCTTGCACTTAAAGCTGACTTTATTACATGAAACAGTTTGCTCTGTAGACTCGCATTGTCTTTTTTCAGCTTGGCAAAATCGACCCCTGCCGCTTGCTTCTGAGAACCACCACCCACAACAGATGGTGCAATACCTTGGGAATTTTGAAGAATGTTTGTCCATACTTCATTGAACATAGCTTGCAGTTTATGGTTATCATCTACCTAGTTGCCTGCTCTTACTTCTCTTGCTATGACCCTTGTATGCCTACTCATTCTTTCTGTTTGTAATAAGAATAATCAATCTCTTATGACAAGGATAAAGTGGTACCTGTATGTGCAATGCAACTTCACTTTGTGTATACACACATACACACACATATATACTAATAATATATAGTTTTGAATACCTTAATGTATAAGAAGTATGATCCGATCATATATAATCAACCTTCATCTCTAATACCAAATGTGAAGGTTGTCCTACATCTTCGATACCCAAAGTACGAATAAAATGCACTATAACGGTACCCGACCGATGCGTAGTGATAGTCAAGGGTAAAGTAGCCAATCATATATCAGAACCTGACGTATATCTCATAGTGCACAGGATAAAGTATAATAACCAAATAGATATAAAATAGGTGCGACAAATATGTATAGCCAAAATGAACCAAAATAGAATATCAGATTGCATTAGGTTCGCATCGGTTATACAAAGCAAATAGGATAGTGTTTATACATCAACAAAATAAATTTAAAGGACATATGTATCTAATAATAGTCAAGCGTTGATAAAAGCTTCACACATTGCACAGCAGAATAACAATAGCTCAAAATAGAAGTATAGATAGGCACTAGCTCCTGCTCGTCCACTGAAAACTTCATGTGCAAATCTCAGACTTGATATCTAGTTTATTCATTTAAGAGTAACCGAGATACTAAGAAGTAAAGATTGAAACCTTCTGTCAAACATCATCTAGTGTGAGCAAAATGGATATATCTCATAATATTATAAAAGTCGATATGGTAAAGGAACCACTGAGTATGAAGGATCATACTTGCCCATTAACTGCATTCAACAAGTTGGCACATACTTTTGATATATGCTATATTATCATCATAGGATGTACTACAGGGCAAAGTACAATATGAAGTGTCGAGTTCACTAATATTAATGATACCTACATCGTATGACAACCATAGCAATCATACGAATCACAACAACCATCAAGCCATCTCACATCACTCGTCGTGCCTTGAATATATGATAACTCGTATGACCGTGTCATGTGGTCTAAGACTACTCAACATCTCGATTTCCTATGTATTTGAATCCACGCCACTCCAAAAGGCTAGGATAATAGATTCACACCGTATGAGATTAGGGCAGATCGCTGTCTAAGATCTTAAGTCATGTTGTACGACTCGAGTGAGTGTCCTTACAAATCCCCTTCTCTAAGAGCATATGTTAAAACCTTCGAGTTATCAATGATCCCTTAGCACACATCGAATAGAACATGTCATACATTCTACTCCAAGCTATCTTTGTTGAAATTTTCTCCTTGGACCATCTTCATAACTCCCGTCGTTGAGTTGTCATCATTCGGAACTTCCTTGGACTACCATCAAAAGACCCAAAACTCCGTTTCATTAGTCTACAATAGAACTAGAGCTTCTCCATTTAAAATTAACTTCATTTTTCTCATCACAAAATCGAGCATCGTCATCCTTATGCATCAAAATAGGCCTCCAGAACATCATTTGATTGATCATCAAAGGAACCCCAAAAAAACAAGCTAGAATTCTAATATCAATTACGGTTATCACTGACCACACTAGAGTGGTCGGGGACGACCACTTTAGCTAAGAACTTAGCTAAATTTAGATAAGTGATGGAGTATCCAAAAATGGTTCATTCTGCTATGAAGCCCTAAATTCTTTCAATTTTAACCCATAGTCCATGTTGCCACGTCCTAAAGCTTCCACATTCACACCATAAATAGTTTAGGGGTGAAACCCCTTGATGAGATTTTTCCCCTATGTTTTTCACTTAAGCCTGAAGTCCTTCCTTCCGCTACCTGATGTACCAGCCCAAGTCCACCTCCTCACAACAATATGCATATATGTGCATTGCACTACACCATTACCGTTTGTCATTGAACGTTTTTTATCATTAAGTGCTAAATAGTTGTACTTGGCCAAATTTTGGCAAAGTTTCTACAACAACTTCCAGAAATATTTGTCTATATTTCCTTAGTTCCCTTTCGCATTCCATATCTAAAATAGTTCATCGTTCGTTAACCTTTGGCATACCGGTTTACAATCTCACTTTACCAAATGAATCTCCATCATTTTATGCATCCAATTTTACACACAAATAACATTTGTCTTTATCCATAAACAATCAATAAAGGATTATTACATATATATATATATATGAATCGCAATCAAAGATAGAGAACATCAAAAATCAAGCCATACCCAAAATGACAAATGATACGAAAATACCAATACGAACGGTACAACAAAATGGTGAAAAACGAATTAAAATCTTTTTTAATTCTTTTAATCTCGTTTTAAAATCATAACTAGGTTTAAATCTATCATAAAATATGTTTAAATGCTTAAAAACCAATTAAAATCATCATTTATTACTAAACCAACAATTATAGTAGAGTAGCAGACATAAATAATTCGCCTAATATCTTGATCTGATAAAAAATGAGGTGGAAAGGTTTTAGCAACAATTCTTGATTCCTAATGTAGCAAATCTCGTAAACCCCATGATCCCCTCTTTGCTAATCACATGCTAGTCACTCGATTTGGCTAAATAAAATGAGAATTTTTTGGCATTTTGGTCCAATTTGGATAAATGGAGGTATAAAGGTAATTACGAATGAGAAATTATGATTAGTAGTTGCTGTAGAGGTTATCCTTAACCCTGATCCTGAAATGGATTAATGGGCCATACTAATCATCTATTCATTGCCTATTAATAGCCTGAAAAAGGCGAAAGCTTCATATAGAAATGTCTTTTAAACCATAAATTCAAAAGTCTAATATAATCACTCTACGAAATGGGAAACCATCAACATTTTCATTTGCTAGTATTTACAAGCCCAATTCAGCTCCTTCATAAGTTGTGGGCCTTACAGAGTTTTTGGGTCAAGATTGTCTAATAAAAATTACAAGGGTAAAAATGTTTGTACTCAACATTACCTAAAGTTTTAGCCTCCTATGACCCAATTTGGATTTCAAAATAATGATTTACGATCCTCTAATACGTAAAATATGAATTTAATAAGTTGCTCAACCACAAACAAGAACTTGATGTTCGTGCCAAAACTTAAACAAACACCCAACTAAGTAACAAAAATGTAAAATATCAAAGAAAATAAAGAAAGAGGAAAAGGAGAACATGAGATTTTTTAGTGGTTTGGCGAATAATCTGGCCTACGTCCACTTAGCCAGTTTTTAATAACTATTCTCTGTTTTTACAAAGCCATTTTCACAACTTGGTAGTCACAACTTTGTAGGACTCCAAATTAGTAATTTTCAAAGTTATGATTTTATAACTCTTCATTGTTAGAAGTCCAAAATAGAGAAGAGAAAGAAAAGTCAATTTCTAAGTGCTCTCCACTTCTATTTATAGGTGAAATCTCTGAGATAATCTCCAAAAATTGCTCCACACATTCACCATGTCATGCACGTTCATCCATGAGAGTAGCTCGACCAATTTCCAAACTAACTACAATTGTTTTGTACTGAAACATGAGGCATGGGTCGATGCTGATCTGGCCCAGGGTGCACTTCGGGTCACCCTTTCACTTGCTTTGGTTTTCTTCGTTCCTTGCTTTGAGTTTGCTTTGTTGGTTTCCTTCCCACTTTTTGCCTTCAACTGCTTTGAGTTCAATTCGAGTATTTGCCTAGTTTTCTCGAGTTATAACTTGGGTCTGAACTGGCTAGGCTGAGTTTGAACTTGAGTTATTTCTTCTCCCATTTTTTGTTATCTCCACTATCTTGCCTTCATTTGTATTTCCCAAGTCTTCGATTTTATTCTTCATTGTTGGTTCATTTGATTCGATTGTTTGAGTTTGTTCGGAGACTGTGGAAAATTCATCCGTAACACTTGCCCTATAAAGTATGCTTGTGAATGGAAGGTGTGCTTTGCTCAAGAACCAAAATTGAAGTCGGCAAATCACTAATGGTGAAAATCTCTGGCTATCGATTAATCAAATCATGACAAATCGTCTGGTTCCTTTGAATCTACCTATAAATCAAAGGTCGTTTAAAACCATTATAACTAAGGAGTCGAGTCTTCGCTTAAATGTTAGTCACAAATCATAATTATTCCATGTTCCTTTGGAATTATCATATCATGTATCGTAAATCAAAGTCACCCCATGTTCGCTCGGGAGTTAACTATCATATATCAAAATCAATGACATCGCGTGTTCGTCCGAGATTTAAGTCATCTTGGGTTCATCTTGGGTTGATCATTTGTCGAGTAATCAAAAGTCGATAACTATGCAAGTTTACTACCACTGGTCGAAACGTTCCTTATAAATCGCCTAGTACCCCATTATAATAATTCCCAGCTGAATAGAAGCAATGACTTTCATCAATCACTTTGTTTTCATAAGTTATCAATCATGATAGTGCATTGCCACCGATCAAAACATCATTTAGAAATAATCTAAAATTTCTTACCGTCCTATCATAAATGAGTCCGATCGATCCGAGGCAATGATGTAATTTGGTAATCATCGCCAAATCATTTCAAAGTGGGGTAGCGCTCAAATCCAAAGTCTAGTTTTCGATCTTTCTAAATCACACAATTAATGTCCAACCTAGGATCTGATCTCTCTAGTTCGTACGATCGATATCTAATCTAATTTTTGATCTCTTTGGATCATTAATCTCATTTGTGATCTCTCAAGATCGCATATCCTATCCCTATTCTCTTCGGATCTTTAATTCATGCTGAGTGCAATCCACTCCCTCTCCGACGAGGGGACTCAAATGACCAAGCAATTCCATCTGTTCACTCTCTGATAAGGGTACTCACTATCTTGTACAGGTCCAATCCACTTGCTCTCCGCTAAGGGGACATCCACCTTACAGTTCGTCGCCCCATCTTTCCATTTAAGAGAACCATGTTTAGTTGGTTCATAAATTAATATCAACCATTAACCAATCTCCGTTGCATCATATTCAAATGATTTTCAAAATCAGACATTCATTCATAATATCTACATCACAGCAACGGATAAACATCCAAAACATCCATCCTACTGAGCACTGCTACCAGACATCTAACTCAGAGCATGCCTAGGGACCGATCGAGGTGTCACGCATGAGTAACTAGCCTAAAGCAATACATCATCATCTATTTGCCAATAAAGCAAAGTGCAGGAATCGAACCTAACTCCCAGTCATTTTGATCATAAAATAACCTTTTTGGACCAATATCCAAGGCCACTTCCAGATGCATTTTCTATAGATGGCGGCTACACCTTCTGCACCACCACAGTTTGATTTCTTGCATATTGTTGTAGCTAGTTATTCCTAACCTACTCTTCAATCAGATCTTGTGGGTGTCTGCACTCATTCGTTTCATGCCTATCCACCTGATGGAATAGGAAAAATTTTCAAGACCTCTTCTCTCGATGTGTGGGTTCTCCCTTCACTGGATTTTAATAGGGAGTTTTCCCTCGGTATCCGAGTAAATCCTCATTAGCGTTTTAATAAATTCAATATCATAGGAGACCTTCAGTTCCCCTTTTCCATTCCATAGAATATAGAACCCTATGATTTTTGTTTGATGATAATAAACATATATATTTGTTTAAATGTATTTTTTATTGTACTATTCTATTTTTCCAAATAATTAAATAAATATTTGTTGAATAAATAAATAACTCGAAATTCTTATTTAAACAAATATTTCATTCAAACAAATATTTTATTACAAATTCAAATAGATAAATTTAAGCTCTCACTATACAACTTTCAATTACAGCACAGTTTTCAATATATAATTTTTCATACATATTTCACCTTACTATATATTCACTCTTCACTCATATTTTGATCTTTAACTTTCCTCCAGCTTATATCCAGCATATGAACTGTCTACAAAATAAACATTGACGCGGTAAAATTGAAAAAGAAATATTTGCAGTACACAATGAAGTGTGTGTTTGAAAATATTTTTTGCCTCGGTTATTTGGGTTGGTCGTCATTATTCACTTTTAACTCATCTTACACAAACAACTTGTGACATGCATAGTGTATCACTGTACACACCATAAGGTCATGCATACCAATATACACTTGTTTGTTAAAAATAACAGGGACAGGTGAGCATGAGGTCAAACCCAAGCAAAATCTGGATTCGAATCAAGTGCAAAGACATTCAACACAGCAATGGTCGGTGCATAACAATCAAGTTTAGCTTCAAATTGAGCCGGACTGTAATAACACAGCAATATAAACCAGTCAAAGTAACAACATTAACATGAATGCAAAACAACACACACCAGACCCGACTTCAAGTGAAAAAGATTCCAAAGACATCATGGTAACACATAACAGACTCAACACAAGGGATGCAACCAACCAGACCAGAACAAAGAGTGGTGAACACAGCAGTGGTGAATATAAGAGACTCCGAGTCCAGACTATCATAAATATAGATATCTCAACACAGAAATGGTCATGCATTCACGTAAAAGCTTCAGACACAACATGTATACATGCAAACCAAACAAAACAAGAATGTACATACATGAAGACTTCAAGTTCACCAGAAACAGTCAGACATGAACACATGAAAACAAGAACACACCAGCATGGATTACCAGAAAATCATATGAAGTACACATATATGAAAGTGACAACTGTGTGGCTAGTTATCACTTAGGATCGTGTAATATGAAATATTATATTAGTGCAGAAATATAATCTAGATAAAAGATAAAGTAAATGAAATAAGCACACCAGATTTTTTGTACTGGTTTGAACTTTCCATTCAACGTCTAGTCCCAGACTACACTCTGGAATTAAACTCTATAAACCCCTCTCTTAACCCAGAGGAATAGGTATATAACACCTGAGCAAGCGATCGGGATTTTTCCACCTCAACAGCCGAAGAGAACTTTTACCGTCTGAACAACTGAACAGGACTTCTACATGTAAACAAAATAGTTGACACTTGTGTTCTGAATAATGCGGATATGCCTTTTAATAGTACACCCTTCCTATAATCAAATCCTCACGTAAATATTGTGTGTGAAGATATGAAAGGAGGATATTGCTTAGAATCGAAGAATATATTAAACAATTCAGAGATTCAAGCAATATATAGATTGTGATTGCTTGTAGATTGCAGAGATAGATAGTAGAAAATATAGCAAGAAATCAAAATAAAAATCGATGATTTGAGAAGTGATTCTAGCGTGTTTATATAGTGTACAAATAGTTACAACTATTCACAGGGAGTTTCAATCAATAGGTGCAGCCATATCTCTTCAATTTGGTTCGAAACTCTTCGCAATTAGAAGTGTCTTTTCAGGAAAATAGCCGTTAGAGTCGGTCAGTCGACTAAGCAAAATCGACCAGTCTACTGAATATTGAAAGATGGTGTAAAACAGTACACATCTGTGTACTAAACATGGTCAGTTGACTGGTTGTTTTCGATCAGTCGACTGACGTGGTTGTCAGTGCACAGTTTGCATATTTTTAAAAAAAAAATTTGAATCTTAAAACAACTTTGAGTATGTGTAAACTACTTGAGGATAGATTTTAACAATTATAAACCATATCTAAGACTAAAACTTCAGTAAATAATCATACTATACTTAGATTTGAAGTCTCATCTCCTTTGTAGTTTAATAGCAAGCATGTCTCATTCTCTTTTTGTCGCTTGATCGTATAGTCTCATCACTGATTGCTTTAAGCTTTTTGTCATGAATCACAACTCATGATTCAACATTCTCCCCCTTTTCGATTGATGACAACCTGTTTTAGATGATGCTATATATTAAGAATTATATACGGAAGTTATATATCTCCCACTGAATATCCGACGACATATCTAATCCTGCAAAAATTGGTTAGTCGTACAAATTTCTCCCCCTTTGTCATCGACAAAAAAGGAATAAACAATAATATTATCATTGTGAACTAACACCATAACAATCACAAACAAACATATTGTTTCAAATTTTACCAAGCTATTTATACAAGCTCATAAAAAATAAACAATACTATAATGTTTTGAATTTAAAAGAAAATAACTTACTACCACCACCAAGAATTACCAACATCAGTCATCAGAGTCTGAATCTGATTCTTCTTCCTCTTGTACTGTTTCTTTGCCTCGTGAAGAACTTTCCACATATTTTCAGCCACCACCATTTCCACTAGTGTCAGAATTTGTATGTTCTTCGGATGTAGACCAAGTAAAATGAGGTGTCGGACGTTTTCCCAGATCAAATGTGATGGTTCTGCAGTGGTCGAGGAGGAACAAGAGATTGCATCCCATAGAATCCTGAAAAAGCTTTTGATCTTGTCAAACTTCTTGTCAATCTTTTTGTTGAGATTCTTAATGTAAGAATCCAAAATTACTTGATTATGTGCAATTAGATCAATGGACTCTCGGGTGCTTTGGGATGGGGTTGTGGTGCGAATTTCATCTCTTCATTGCTGTGGGGTAGCATTTGTTGGCAAGGCCTGGATTCCCAATCTTGGGATGACATGATAGTTAGTGGTCATGGAGGCAATTTCATTAGACTAATTGTGTGACTATTTAGAGTTTTAACAGTGGAGGTATCGGATTTTGAAAAAAGAACTTGTAGGTTCGTAAGTAGCCATATAATATACTCACAAAAATAAATAATGTTCATTCGTCCTTGGTTGAAGGATAAGAATTCGTAAAGAATAAGCTTAGGCTAATTAATTTGAACATCACCCCAAATTGCATATAAAGCCCTATAATTCTCTTGGTATACAAGCTCATAAGAACTGGTACAAGGAAGAATAGTGCGCATTAAGGCTCAATGCATGATTTGAGCTGTAGGGCATAAGGCGGTAGATTTTAATTCTGCCATGTCGTCCTCCAAAAATTTATGACTTGCTTCATCTCGTTCACCTAAAGGAACATTTAAATCTTCTAATGGAATACCATTTATTGATGTTTGAAGAATGTGTCCAATTTTATCCAATGACAAGAAGACTTGTTGACCACAAACTAAACTCCATACGCAGTTGTCACGGTTTAGCGGATTTTGATGATCCAAATTTAAGTTAGCATAAAAGATTTTTACCATTGTATGATTAGTTTTGAGATTGTTCCGATTGTAGTTAAGAAGAGATTCTAGACGACTTCTTCTTACAAGATCTTGAGTTCTATATGTAGTGAAGTCAGGAAACACGACAAAAGAACCTTCTAAAAAGCAAGCTTCGTTCATTTTGTTCCATCTTTGGATAGCGGTGGCATCATAAAGTCATTGAGCAATTTAGGTGTCAATAGGTTCAGAGGTAGAGGACGAAGCTTGTCTAGATCGTTTAGGTTGTCTTGGAGCCGTTTGAATGAATAATTGAGTAAAGGATTTTGAAAATTTAAAGGACTAGGGTTTTAAAATTTTGATGGTAGAAAGTAAAAGTGAGGAGTAACAGCGAAGAAGATGTGTTATATGAAGAAAAAGTAGGTGAAACAGAAGTTAATAGGTTTAGAATAATCATTCTGTCGACTGGTCGTATATGGCCAATCGACTGATCAATATCTCGAAACTTTCTGTTTCTAGATTCAGTCAACTGACCGAATTCGTTCAGTAGACTGAATGATCTTTTGCAGCATTATCAGTCTTTTTGAATGAAAAAAATATATTAAATATATTAATCAACGAAGCATACAAATTGAATTGAAATAATAACACAAAATATAAACATTATTTTGATGAAGAAGAAGTGGATGAATGCGGAGTCTTGCAATCTTTTGGTTCAACTTTAGTCTTTTCTTTGTATGGTTTCAATGGAGACCAGTGATTTCCACGTTGCCATGAATTTGGAGACATAGGAGAAGGTTGTGGTGACTGATGATAAGAAGACATTGTGGGTTGATGAACGTTGGATGAAGATGTTCAACAAAATTTCCAGCCAAGTTGCTCCAGAAAGCTAAGTTGTTTTGAATTTAGCTTTTGTTCATAATACATTTCTCGTTGAATTGCTATTGATTCCCGTTGATAAAGATGTAAATCGTCAATCTTTTGTTTTGTTAATGGAGAACCAAAGAATAAGAATCGACGTGCCTTCTTTTTTTCTGGAGTATAACCAGTATGATAGTTGGATGGTCTGGCCGGTTCATGGCATGGAGTAGGTATAGGTAAATTGGAAGATCTAAAGGAAGGTGTGGAAAAATCAACAGAAGAGTATGCAGAGTCATATGGGGAGTTGTTTTGGGAGGACATTGTTGTAAGAAAGAAACAATATATGAATAAAGCAAACAAGATGGAGAGATAAACAAACAACTTTCAAGTATATATAATAATAAAGAGTAAAAAAATAGTAAATGATAGGTTGAATAAGGGATAACAAGAAGATAATGAGAGGATTAGAATAACTAGAATTTTCCATGGGTTTTTTGTTCAAAAAAATTAAACAAGTGAAAATAACATAAGAAAAAATGTATTATAAAAACAGTTGTGAAACAATAAGTAGTGAAATGGTAAAGGCATAGGACTTCCAATCTAGAGGTGTTGAGTTCAAGTACTAGCAACGATTTTTTTTTTAAATTCTTTGTAGAAATTTAAATATTTTAATTCTTTTAAAGAAATTATACCTAATTCTGTTCTCAGTTTTATAAAACTATTTTCATTGAGTGGTTAAGTGAAAATAGTAGCTAACTGATTTTCAAAATTTACAAATTCTAAATTTACTATGTTCTTTTCAATATTATCACGAAGAAAATGATGACGAATGTCAATATGTTTAGTTCATGAGTGATTGATAGGATTTTTAGATAAATTTATTGCACTTGTGTTATCAAAGTATATTATTGATTTATTTAATTTTATATCAAAATCTTGTAATGTTTGTTGCATGTAAATTACTTGAGCACATGCTAAAGCTACAGATATATATATTCTACATCACATGTCGATAGTGAAAAGCAGTTTGTTTCTTGCTAAACCAAGATAACAAGGACCATCCGATGAAATGACAAGTTCCACTTGTACTTTTTCTATCTGTCCGACTTCCTTCAAAATTAGCATCACTATAGGATACTAATTCAAAATGACATTCTTTTGGATAAAATAGTCCTAAATCATATGTCTTGCTAAGATAACGAATTATACATTTTACTACTCGCATATGTGATTCTTTAGGATTTGCCTGAAATCAAGCATATAGACAAGCACTCATCATAATATCAGGTCGAATGGCAGTTAAGTAAAGAAATGATCCAATTATACTACGATATAGTTTCTGGTCGACACTCTTACCATCTTCATCTCTGTCGAGATATATAGTTGTACTCATAGGAATTGACTTGGCAGAAGTGTTTTCAATACCAAAACGTTTAATTAGATTATTACAATATTTTTCTTGATTAATAAAAATGTCATTTTTCAATTGCTTAATTTGTAGCCCAAGAAAATATGATAGTTCTCCCATATGTGACATTTCAAATTCATTTGTCATGATAGTCGAAAATTCCTGACATAATGTTCATTAGTTGAAACAAATGTAATATCATCAACATATATTTATATAATTAAAATATCTTGTTTAATTTTCTTAATAAATAAATTTTGATCAACCTTCCCAATTTCAAAACCAGAGTCTATTAGATAGCTTTTAAGTCGGTCGTACCAACCACGGGTTGCCTGTTTCAAACCGTATAAGGTTTTCTTAAGTTTATAAACATGGTCTGGAAATTTTTCATGAGTGAAAAAAGAGGTTGTGCAACATAAATATTTTCTTTTATATAACCATTTAAAAAAGCACTTTTAACATCTATTTGATATAATTTGAAGTTATGAAAACATGCAAAGGCCAGTAGTTAACGTATAGCTTCTAATCTTGTGACAAAAGCAAACGTTTCTTCATAGTCTATTCCCTCTTCGAGATTATATCCTTGTTCTACTAATCTTGCTGTATTTCTAGTTATATTACCTAGTTCATCGGCTTTATTTTTGAAAACCCATTTTGTACCAATGACTGATTGATCACTTGGTCTAGGAACTAATTCCCAAACTTCGTTTCTTTCAAATTGAGTTAGCTCTTCTTGCATGGCTATAATCCAATAGTCACCAATGGAGGCTTCCTTAATATTTTTAGGTTCTATATTAGATAGAAAAGCTACATGGCCCATTTGATTTAATTGATGTCTTGTTCTTACATTTGAATTTACTTCTCCAATTATATTTTGAACAGGATGATCTATAAGAATTCTTGGAGGAGATCTTATAATATTTTCATTATGAACAATGTTTTCATCATCTCTAGTATTATTAATGTTATTTTCATGAAAAATAGTATCATCTTCTGAAATATTTGTTATGATTTTATTAGAATTATTTTCCAAGTTTATAATATTAGAAGAAATTTTGAAATTTTCATCGAATGAAACATGAAGAGTTTCTTCATTACTTTAGTTCTTATATTAAAAATTCGATAAGCTTTGCTTCTCTCCGAATATCCTATAAATATTCCTTCATCGGATTTTGGATCGAATTTGCCAAGCTGATCTTTAGAGTTAAGTATAAAACATTTTGTACCAAATAATTTGAAATAAGATATATTAGGTTTTCTACCATTTAAAAGAAAATATGGGGTGTTTTTTTAATGATCGAATAGAAACAGGATTCAAAACATAACAAGCAGTTGCAATAGCTTCTACCCAGAAATGTTTTGGTAGAGTGCTTCCATTTAATAAACTTCTTGCACATTCTTGCAATGTTCTGTTTTTCCTTTCTACAACTCCGTTTTGTTGTTGTGTTTTACAAAAGGAAAAATTATTATTAACTACTTTTTTGTTACAAAAATGTTCAAAAGCTTCATTTTCAAATTCACCTCCATGATCACTTCTAATATTTTGAACTTCTAAATTTTTTATATTTTGAATTATTTTAATAAAAAATTTAAAATTCCCATAAGTATCACTTTTATGTTTCATGAAAATAGTCCATGTATATCTTGAAAAATCATCTACAATAAAAAACACATATCTATTTTGATTAATTGATTGAACTTGAGTAGGTCCAAAAAGGTCCATATGTAGTAGTTCAAGTGGTTGTGTTGTAGATATGATTTTCTTAGATTTAAAAGAAGATTTTGTTAATTTTCCTAACTGACATGCATCACAAATATTATCAATTTTGAATTTCATATTAGGTAGTCCTTTAACAAGTTTATTTTTAGCCATTTTATTAATAGTACTAATATTTATATGACAAAATCTTTTGTGCCATAGCCAAGAATCATTTTCTGTAGCTACTAAACACATGTTTGTGTTATGATTTACATTCATATTTAAAATATAAATATTTCTACCTCTTATTCCTTCAAAAATTAAATTTTAATTTTTATCAGAGATATTGCATTTATTTTCTAAAAAAGATATATTAAAACCTTTATCGCATAATTGGCTTATGCTCAATAAATTATGTTTAAAGTTTTTAACTAATAAAACATCAGAAATGAGAGGTAAGTTAGAGATACCGTTATTTCCCACATCACCTTTGCCGATGAACAGTTCTTAAAAACTTGGGATACATCATTCTAATTCATTTTTTTATTATTATTTTCGTTGTACAGTGAATAGTTTCATAACCTTTTGAATTATCTCCAAAAGTGACCGATCCTCCATTTGAGTAGACAATTTTAGTTAACATGTCCTTATTACCAGTCATGTATTTTGAGCAACCGCTGTCTAAAATCCATTTTCCTCTCTTTTTAAGTGGTACCAGCAAAAAATAAAGATTAAGTTGGTACCCACTTTTCTTTTAGGGTCCCAAGAGTTAGGTCTTAGGTAACCAAACCCAAGCGGGTTCTGAATTCCCTTTATAAATATAATTCTTATTTTTATGAACAGTTTCCATAAATATTTTGATATTTCTATTCCTGATTAAATTATTATTTGTTTTAGGAAACCATATCTTAACAGTTTTAAAATCTTTAGAAACTATCTTCTTAATATCTTTCTTAATTTTGTTTTTAATCTTATTTTTAAACTTTCCAAATTCCTTTGGATTTTTAATTTTCTTATATCCTAGTCCCTTTTTATTTGAAGTAGACTAAGAATTTTCTATTATTGTAGAATGATTTCTCGTCCTTTATTGAAGTTAGAAATATTTTTATTAGTATCTTCTAACTTGGTTTTGAGACTAGAATTTTCTAACTCTAATACTTTAGTGTTAGATTTTAAATCATTTATCTCTACCGATAAATCATCATTTTTATTTTTCTGAATTTCTAATTCCTGAGTTATCATAGAAATTTGAGATGTTAAATTAGAATTAGATTCTTGAGACATTTCAAGTTCTTCTTCTAGAATTTTCTTTTCATCTCTTAGCATACTAATTTCTACTTCAGATCTATTTAGTTTTCCTTGTAACTCCTTATTTTGTTTTTTAATTTGTTCTACTAAGTCAACTAGTTCTGAATTAATTTCAACCAGATTTTCAAAACTTAGTTTACTTACATCATCACTTGTAGCCATGAAGCGTACGTTTGCTTGCTCTGATTCACTATCGTTGTCACTATCTGATGATGATGAAGAATTTGAATCATCCCAAGTTACTGAAAATGCTTTCTTCTTGAATTTATCTTTCTTGAATTTGTTTTTCCTTTTCTCTGGATAATCTTTCTTCATATGTCCCTTTTTGTGACATTCATAACATTCCATAGCAGAGGATGACGGTTTACTTCTATTATTGTTATTGTTGGAGTTATTTTTGTAACTCCTGAATTTATTATTCTTTTTGAATTTCAAAAAAAAATTGAAATTGTTAGCAATACGTGCCATATCCTCTTCATCTGAATCTAAATCATCTTTTTCTGCTTAAAATGCTAGATTCTTCTTATCTCGTGCATGAACTTTCTTTGCCTGCAAATTCACTTCATATGACATTAGATTTTCTATTAACTCTTCTGGTTTCATAGTGTAAAGATCGTTTGCTTCTTCAATAGCTAAGACCTTTCTTTCCCATTCATTCGTTAAAGAGTTTCGGATTTTTAATACTATGTCAAAATCGAAAAAAAATTCTCCTAGTGCCAATAGTGAGTGATATATATCTTGAAATCTAGAGTTCATGTCATTTATAGTTTCATTTGGTTTCATTTTTTAAATTTTGGAACTGATTTTTCAACATAGAGATTTTGCTTTGTTTGACTTTGTTAGTTCTTTCATGAGTTACTTTTAGAGTTCTCCATATCTCATAAGCAGTTGTACACATACTGACCCTATTAAATTCATTTTTATCTAATGCACAGAATAACATGTTCATAGCTTTAGCATTTAAAGTAGCATCAGTTTTTTGTACAGCAGTGCAAGTTGAAAAATCCTCTGTTGGCGTGGTATATTACTTTTGGGTAATATTCCAGGTTTCAAAACTATTAGCTTGCATATATATTCTCATTCTAGTAGACCAATAATTATAGTTATGACCATTAAATAGTGGTGGTCGAGCAGTTGACTATCGTTCAGTGAAACTAGAGTTAATGTTAATGCTAGAGTTGGTGTTACTATCCATATTAAAAAAAATTATCAAATAACTGTGTTACGGTTATAGCATATCCTTACTCCGATACCAAATGCAAGTGACTACTGTGTGGCTAATTATCACTTAGGATCGTGTAATATGAAATATTATATTAGTGCAGAAACATAATCTAGATAAAAGATAAAATAAATGAAATAAGCACACCGGAACTTTTTATACTGGCTCGAACTTCCAATTCTACATTCAGTCCCAGACTACACTCTGGAATTAAACTCTATAAACCCCTCTCTTAACTCGGAGGAATATGTATACAACACCTGAGCAACCGATCAGGATTTTTTGGCCTCAACAGGCGAAGAGGACTTTTACCCTCTGAACAACCGAACATGACATCTACAGGTAAACAAAGCAGTCGGCACTTGTATTTTGAATAACGCGGATATGTCTTTTAATAGTACACCCTTCCTATAATCAAATCCTCAAGTAAATATTGTGTGTGTGAAGATATGAAAGGAAGATATTACATAGAATCGAAGACTATATTAACTAATTCAGAGATTCAAGCAATATATAGATTGTGATTGCTTGTAGATTGCAGAGACAGATAGTAGAGAATATAGCAAGAAATAAATAAAAATCGATGATTTGAGAAGTGATTCTAACATGTTTATAAAGTGAACAAATAGTTACAATTATTCACAAGGAGTTTCACTCAAAAGGTGCAACCATATCTCTTCAATTTGGTTCGAAACTCTTCGCAATTAGAAGTGTCTTTTAAGGAAAAATAGCCATTAGAGTCGGACAGTCGACTAAGCAAAATCGACTAGTCTATTGAATATTCAAAGATAGTGCAAAACAGTGCATATTTGTGTACTGAACATGGTCAATCGACTTGTTCTTTTCGGTTAGTCGATTGACCTGGTTGTCAGTGCACAGTTTGCGCATATTTTTTTAAAATAATTTGAATCTAAAAACAACTTTGAGTATGTGTAAATTACTTTAGGATAGATTTTTAAAATTATAAACCATATCTAAGACTAAAACTTTAGTCAATAATCATACTATACTTAGATTTGAAGTCTCATGTCCTTTGTAGTTTAATAGCTAGCATATCTCATTCTCTTTTTGTCGCTTGATCGTATAGTCTCATCACTGATCGTTTTAAGTTTTTTTAATGAATCTAAACTCATGATTCAACAATATATATATGCAACATGATAGCAATTCAGAACCCAGACCAGAACACAACAGTGCAGACCTATGAAGACTCAACCAACATATGCAAATGCATTCTGACATGAAAGTAAGCAAACGCACAGGGGGCAAGTTTATCTCGAAGCAAATCAAGACCAAATGCACACACGTGAACCAGACTTGATTCAAATGGAACCCGAACAATCCACTCAAGAATCAAATAGATCTGTTTAACTCGAGGCAAGTCACAATGCAACATGAAGGCCAATAGACTCAAGTGGAACCACACCAGACAAACTTAAGTGGAACAAGGCCACATGAACACACACCAGAGAATACAAGTGCACCAGTCAAATGCAAGTGAATATGTGCAGTATCATATATATGATGCTAAAATAATATGTCATTTTAGCAAAAACTATGAAGTTATGGGTCATGAACAAGGTCAAGGAATGGTTTCAAAAACAAATGTCAAAATAATCAATACTGTTGAATTGTTTAGGAAAGTCGCAGTAGATAACAAAACGAACAAGTCAGACTTCTAGAAATCAGCAAATATATCTCAAATTCAAATGACAAGCTGGAAGAAAACGATGAACAAGTCAAGGCTGCAAAGAACGGAACAGAACCAAATAAACTCAAGAAAATTCAAATATATCAGAGATGAACAAGTAAGAATCATCACAACCGTTCAAGCAAGAATCGAATGGCCAAGCAAAATAATTGAATAATTCAAACCAAATTATACGAACGAAATAATAGGGTTTCGTTCCTTATAAATTCCCAATTATATCATCGACAAATGATCGTGAGTTCGAAAACAATCAAGTTGAGCATAATCAAAAAATCGAAAAGAGGCAAATCATGTACCAATTCAGAGTACCATTTGAACTCATCGCTGAAATTGACCGCAAGCTAATTGAAGAGCATAGAACAAAGAAGTGGCAATCATATTGAGGAACAAAAGCAAACCAGCATACGATTTGAATTTCCAAGCGGCGCCTTAATTCGAAAACCCTAATTCAGATTGGTAAAAGAAACAAGCGGCTACAAAATTAAAAGGAGAACTTCGTTATCTTTTCTTAATAAGGCCACACTATTTATTTTTAATTGGGTTGTATACTGTGTAGTTAGTGTTTTTATTTTTTTATTTATGTCTATGTTTTTTTTATTTAAAGTCAAACTCTAGATTAATTGCTTTACGGACTATAGTTTTGTAGTTCGAGAATTTACAACTCAGTGGTTGAGTTGCAGCGGGGTATTGAGCCTAAAATTGGGTTAATCAAGTTAGCGGATATCGAAAGTTTACGTGTGTTTGTAAGCGTCTGATTACTTAATTTCTAGTAGAAACCTTGGGGGAAACATGTAAGCAGGTTTTTGCCGAAGCTGGGTAAATCTGCGTGTGATCTCTACTGCATTACTTTCTATTTTTAATTTTACTTCCGCATTAATTATTAGTAGACCCTATTCACTCCCTTCCCTCTAGGGTGAAAATGATCCTACAAGTGGTATCAGAGCTAGGAACAAAAACCATTTTTCTGTTAAAAAATTTGATTTTTTTTCAATGGCTTCTTTTAATAATGCTTTTGCTGAAGGTTATTCCATAGTTAGGCCATCCATGTTCAATGGTGAATATGCATGTTGGAAAAATAGAATGAAAATCATTATGAAAATCATATATGCATGGAATATTGTTGAAACAGGATATAGCACATCAATAATAATGGAAGATAATCTAGATGTCGAAAAACCTATGGATCAATGGGCAGATCTTGAAAATAAATAGTAAATTGCTAATGCTAAAGCTATGAATTCTATAATTTGATCATTAGATCAAATTGAATTTAACCATGTCTCACATTGTCTAACTGCGCAATAAATTTGGCACACGCCTGAAGTGACTCGTGAAGGAACCTCCCAGGTTAAAGAATCTCGCCTTGCCATTCCTAGTAGCGAGTACGAGAACTTCACAATGACAAAGGATGAAAGTGTCAAAGAAATGTGTGGACGTCTTTCTAGTCTTATATACAAAAATCTCTAGGAAGACTATACACAAAACTGAAAATAGTCCGAAAGAGCCTCAGAATTCTTCCAAGAAATTTTGAAGCAAAGGTGACTACCATCCAAGATCGAAGGATTAAAACAAGTTAAATTTGAAGAATTCATCGGAAACCTCGCCACTTATGAGCTAGAAATCAAATTCAAGGAAGAACGTGAAGGAGGAGATACACGAAAGAAATCAATAACTTTCAAAAGAATGGTGGAAAGTGAAGATGATGGTGATGATGAAGGAGCAGCTGAACTGGCACTGATAATAAAGATATTCAAAAAGTGGAACTACAAATATGGAAATCCTGCCCCAAATCAACAACTGAAGAACATAATCATCAAAATTATAGACAACTCAGAAGAGCAGAAGATCATTTGTCACAAGTGCAATAGACCTGCTCATATCAAGCCAAATTATCTTCAAAATCAATTCAGCAAAGGAAAGAAACCGAAAAGAAGAAGTTTTGCAGCTACTTGGGATTAAAGTGATGAAGCCGATAAAAGCACTGGCAGTAAGAGTGAAAGAGCAAATCAGTGTCTTTTAGGAGAAACAAGTGACAGTGATGATGACGAGCCAAGTAAGGTATCGAAACTTACTTGCTCGCAATTACTTATATATATTTCCATGAAGTAATGGCTGTTCTGAAAGACTTACGGAGAAGTACGCTAAAATTGAATCACAAAGAGATGGTTTGATAGAACGAAATGAGCAGCTTGATCAATTGGTTCAAAACTATGGAAATAAGAGCCCTAAGTATGATAGGTGTCCATCATTAAAAGAGGAAGTAAAAAAATTGAAAACTAAAATTAAATCGCTTGAAAATGAAATTCTGATTTTGAAAGAAAATGAAAATACTAGGAGAGAAAATTTTATTAAAAGGTGCACTTTGTTATTGATTGAAAATGAATTTCTCAAGTCACAAGTCCAACAATTGTCTACAACTTTAGAAAAATTATCCAAAGGAGAAAGATCGCTAAATATGCTATTAGGGAAAAAACTGTTAATATTATTAGACATGGACTTGGGTATGCTCAATCTGAAAGAGTTAGAAGTGAAACTAATCATGCCAACTCCAAGTGCACGATTTGTGGAAAAATTGGACACAATCAAAACTATTGCCGGTATAGACCCAAACGCGCGAAAACCATATCAATTTTGGCTCCTGAAGGCACGGTTGTAAAATCTCTTAAAGTCAAACAAATCTGGCTGCCAAAAGGAACAAACATAGACTGTCTTAGTTCAACACATACTTGTTTTCAAAATTGTTTATCACTAACAATCGTGGACCTATAAAAAAAACAGGTCACAAAAATCTTTCCTCGTATAGGTGTGTTGGAAATCTAAGGAACAGCAAGAGTGGTACCTGGATTTTGGCTGTTCCAGGCACATGAAGAGCGACAAATCAAAGTTCCTTTGCCTAGAGAAATACAAAGGTGGCAGAGTCACAATAGGCAACAATGATGTATTATATGTTGAAAATTTGCGCCATAATCTGATTTCAATTAGCCAGTGTAAGTACTTCTAGAGTCCTCGAACTAGTTCATATGGATCTATTTGGACTTAATGATATTGCAAGCTTAGATGGTAAGAGATATTGTTTTGTATTGGTTGATGATTACTCTAGATACACATGGGTATAATTCTTTATCTTACTGCTTCTAGACCAGACATTATGCTCTCTATTTATGTATATGCACGGTTTCAGTCAAATACAAAAGAATCTCATTTAAAATCCGTAAAATGGATTATAAGGTAATTTTCCGCACACCTTACGGTTTGGTTTTTGGTATCCAACTAATGATATCTTTGAGCTAAAAGGGTATTCCGATGTAGATTACGCTAGCAGTCTTGTTGATAGAAAAGCACTAGTGGAACATGTTTTATGTTTCCACTTATGCGTGATAGAAAAAGTGCAATTGATCTCACAAATAATCCTATACATCGTTCTCGCAACAAGCATATAGATGTTAGACATCATTTCATTAGAGATCACATTTCCAAAGAAAAAATCTGCATAAACTTCATTTCAACTGGTTCTCAATTGGCAGACATTTTTACAAAATCCCTTCTAGAAAATAGTTTTTATCGACTTCGTATCATTTTAGGCATTTTAGAAATTTGTTTTTATAATTTTGGATTTAATCTTAAATGCCTATGTTAACTAACCTGACTCTCTACTGATTATCAAAAAGATAAACAGTGACTGAAAAAAGTGATGAGTGTTGATCTTGGTCATACATTATGTCTTGAGAGAGTATATTTTGTAAATTCCTTTAAAAATTTAAACAAAATTTGTAATAACTTTGGTTGGTAATAATTCTATGACCGTCTTTATTTCTGTCATATTTCTATGACAATCACTCATCAAAATCGAATATTGTATGTCAGAATATGGTATTTAAATAGGAAATTATTCATTTTTTAATTATTAGCAATAAAATCATCCAAGAGTACTTATTCTCATTTAAAAGTCCTCACGGTTATGCATGGGTGAACTACTTGGAATCTTTGATTATGTGCTTTCATGCTCATTTACAAGTCTCACGATTATGCATGTATGGACATATATCAAAATCGGATAAAATAGGCGAGTTGATTCTAACCCCAATTAAAAGTCCTCACGGTTATGCTTGGTTGGAAGATGCCTGAAATTCATTTTTTTTAAACTTATGGAATACTACTAATCTCATTTAAAAGTCCTAATGGTTATGCATGATTAGTAAGTATTTAAAAATTTCCTGTTATAAATATATCACAAATGAACACGACTATATGATTTTTTCACGCCGACATCACCTCAATCACTCTAAAATGGAATAAGCACCTAACAGATTATTTATGAGTTTTGTTTGATTTTTTATTGAAATTTAATATTTATACTCGATTAGATACTAATGTTGTATTAATGTTTATCACTTTATCACTCTTATATAACATTATTACTCTTTTGCTAATAGTAAAAGTGGGAGAGAAGTTAAGATTTTGGGAAATAAGTTTAATTTTTTTATTTTCATATTCCTATCTAGGTTCATTGCATTTTTTATTATTTATTTATTTTAATGCATATGTGGAGGATGAGCTTTGCTGTAGGGGGAGTATTCAAATAAGGGGAGCTCACAGAATTCATCAAGACCAAATGCATTTAATAGAGTCAAAATCTTAATATATGTTTGTTATCATCAAAATAGGGAGATTGTAGAATGCAATAGCCTATGATTTTTGTTTGATGATAATAAACATATATATATATATATTAAAAGAAATATATATATTTTTAAATGTATTTATTATTGTACTATTCTATTTTTCCACATAATTAAATAAATATTTGTTGAATAAAATAAATAACTCGGAATTTTTATTTAAACAAATATTTTATTCATAAAAATATTTCACTACAAATTCAAATAGTACAAATTTAAGCTCTCACTATACAAGTTTCAATTACAACACAATTTTCACTATACAATTTTTCATTCATATTTCACCTCACTACATATTCACTCTTCACTCGTATTTTGATCTTCAACTTTGCTCCAGCTTGTATCCAGCATCTGAACTGTTTGAAATTAAACATTGACGCGGTAAAATTAAAAAAGAAATATTTTGCAATACACAATGAAGTGTGTGTTTGAAAATATTGTTTGCCTCGGTTATTTGGGTGGTTCTTCATCATTTTCTTTTAATTCATCTTACACGAACAACTTGTGACATGCACAGTGTATCACTGTATATGCCACAAGGTCGTGCACACTAATATACACTTGTTTGTTAAAATAACATGGATAGGTGAGCACGAGGTCAAACTCAAGCAAAAACTAGATTCAACTCAAGTGCAAAAACATTCAATATAGTAATGGTCGGTGCATAACAATCAAGCTCAGCTTCAAATTGAACCAGACTGCGATAACACAGCAATATAAACCAGTCAAAGATACAACATTAACATGAATGTAAAACAAAACACATTGGACCTGACTTCAAGTGAAACAAGATTCCAAAGACATCACGGTGACACATAACAGACTCAATACAAGGGCTGCAACCAACCAGACCAGAATAGAGCAGTCGTGGACACTGCAGTGGTGAACACAAGAGATTCCAAGTCCATACTATCATAAATACAAATACCTCAACATAGAAATGGTCATGCATTCAAGTAAAAGCTTTTTTTTTGAACTGGTACATTATATACAACAAATTATTGCGACAACAAATCTCATGTCAAATAAACGTTCGAAAGCAAATTTCAAACTTGTGACATCCTGCACCAAAGCCAAATCAATTAACCACTTGGACAAAGGTGCTTGTCACATTCAAGTAAAAGCTTCAGACAAAACATGTGTACATGCACACCAAACAAAATAGGCATGTACATACATGAAGACTTCTAGCTCACCAGACACACAGTCGGACATGAACATATGAAAACAAGAACACACCAGCATGGATAGCCAGAAAATCAAATGAAGTACACACATATATATGTGCAACATGACAGCGATTCAGAACCCAGACCAAAACACCACAGTGCAGACCTATGAAGACTCAACCAACATACACAAATGCATTCAGACATGTCAATGCACAGGGGGCAAGTTTATCTCAAAGAAAATCAACACCAAATGCACACATGTGAACTGGACTTGATTTAAAAGGAACCTGAATAGTCCAGTCGAGAATCAACTGGATTAGTTTAACTTGAGGCAAGTCACAATGCAACATGAAGACCAACAGACTCAAGTGGAACCACACCAGACAGACTTAAGTAGGACAAGGCCACATGAACACACACCAGAGAATACAAGTACATTAGTCAAATGCAAGTGAATATGTGCATTGTCATATATATAATGCTAAAACAATATAACATTTTAGCAAAAACCATGAAGCCATGGGTCATGAACAAGGTCAAGGAATGGTTTCAAAAATAAATGACCAAATAAACAACACTGTTGAATTATTCAGAAAAGTCGCAGTAGATAACAAATGAATAAGTCAGACTTCTAGAAATCAACAAATATATCCCAAATTCAAATGACAAGCTGGAAGAGAACGATGAACAAGTCAAGGCAACAAAGAACGGAACAGAATCAAATCAATTCAAGCAAATTCAAATATATCAAAGATGAACAAGTCAGAATCATTACAATCGTTAAAGCAAGAATCGAATGGACTAGAAAATAATTGAATAATTCAAACCAAATTATACAAATGAAATAATAGAGTTTCGTTCCCTATAATTCCCAATTATATCATCGGAAAATGATCACGAGTTCGAAAACAATCAAGTCGAGCATAATGAAAAAAATCAAAAGGGGCAAATCACGTACCAATTCAGAGTACCATTTGAATTCATGACTGAAAGCGATTGCAAGCTAATCGAAAGCACTGAACGAAGAAGCAACAATCGTATTGAATAATGAAAGGAAACTAGCATATGATTCGAATTTCCAAGCGGCGCCTCAATTCGAAAACCCTAATTCAGATTGCAAAAGGAAACAAGCGGCCACATGATTAAAAGGAGAACCTTGCTATCTTTTCTTAATAAGGATGCACTTTTTATTTTTAATTAGGCCGTATATTGTGTAATTAGGGGTTTTATTTTTTTATTTTTGTAACAACCCCCAATTTCGTACCATTCAAATCGACAATAATCCACACATGTCAGACTTGAATGATGCGAAATAACAGATTGTAAATAAATTTGGAGCAAATAAAATCAAATATACAGAATTACAGACACGGAACAAACAGAATAACTCGCAGCGGAATATAAAATAACATAGTAGTTCATGAAGCTACTATAACAGAGTCTCAAACCAAATACATAATACAGTCTGAAAACAAGAAAACAGAAATCCCAAATACATAGAAGTTCACTAATACATGAGATAAACTAATACAGCTGAAACAGAAGTACATAAATATGTAGATAAGCAGAAACTCCAGTGACAGACCAGCTCCAGGAAGAGAATCCAAAGCTGTGAATACTCAGGCTGACCCGAGCGTAAAGCAAAACACAAACACTCGAGTCAGGACAATATATACTTATATAATGTAAACCAACTCAAGTGAACTGTAATAAAGATACAAGTAACTTAAAGGACGCCTAGGACCGCCCATCCTCTAAGGATCCGTTAAACTATTTACTATATAGTAGTATTTCGCTATTATAATAATGACTACAGTAAAATAAACATACTTTTAAATAGCGTTCCAGGCTACCCATATCACCCTTCACACATAATAGTCCCAGTAGTCCATCCAATATCATGCCATCTCCACTCCGGGTGACTGTCAGAGGATACCACACGGGCTACGGGAGAAAAATAAACTCGTAGTAAAGGCTCGGTATGGTAGGTGACACGGCACACAAGGCAATGCCAGGGTAGATATACCAATTACGCATACGGGCTGATGGTAACGCAGCAGCCACATACGCCCACCCTGAACAACACTCAAAAATCAAGGGGTGCACCCAAACAATCACAACAGTAATAGAATGGTATCGAAGAAGTGTGTTCAGCCAGAGGTACTACCTCCTTTGGCCCGAGATCGCTTCTGTTTTAGCCACCTTATGCTAACTCACGGGAGTTAGGTCCACGAAATGTACCTTAGGAACGTCGTCACCATCCTACTTCATTCTGGAATCTCCACCGCGTACACAGTTGTTAAAGTGGTTTTCGGTATCGACAGAGAGTATGTCCATATCCGATCCCGGACTCTTTAACAACCAATCGTTATTATAACCCATAGTTATAATTTAAAATGGTATTTATTTTCCAAAATCAAATATCATTTAAAATCCATTTCAAAATATCAAACTTATCATTTCATTTGAAAACATATTCATTTTATTCAATTTAAAAATACCATTTTAATTCACATTTCAAAATAGTTCAATTCCAAACAAATTACTTCATTTAAATCATTTAAAAATGAAGTTATTACATAAAACAATTAAATTATTAAATTTCCAAAATTTTCAACTTTCAAATTTCATTTATTCACTTAAATTTTATCAAAACAGTGAAAATTCAACTTTCGCAGCATTTGGAAAATGCTACAGAAAAGTTATATTCAAAACAGCTCAATTTAACAAAAGACAGCGTTTAAAAATGTTGTAATATAGTTACATTAGTTTCAAAGAAAACTTAGTTTAATCCAACAATTATAGCATTTATAAGATGCTATAATAGCCATTAATTCAATTTAGCTATTTAGTTCACTTATCAACTACAACATTTACAAATGTTGTATTATCATTTACATTATAAATAATAGCATTTCAAAAATGCAGTTAATTAACTTCAAATTTTCAATATAATTTCACAACAATTATATTTTTCTTTAAATCACTTTTAACTTATAAAATCACTCACTTTTACTTTTATAAACACCATTTAATTTTCCTTAATTTCATGATATCATAAAGTTAAATTTCCATTTAAAAATTCATATTTAACACTAATTCACTTATTAAATTTCAATGTTCAATTTTAAATTCCTTACATTAAATTTCAACCTAACACTTAAGTTCAAATTCTCAAATATAACTTAGTTTTATTTTTATTTACTTAACTAAAATTCACTTTTAAGTCAATTCCATGAATTTCCAATTTTATTTATATTTCAAAATTTCAACTTAAATATTCATTCGTTTCACATTTCAACTTTATTAAAAATCATTAATATGATATAAAATCAATTTAAATTCATTTAAATTCAAATTATCATAAATTTATCATGATTTCATATTCAACTTAATTTCTAATTATAATTAAATCAAATTTTCCAAAATAACTCACACTCAGAATTTTCTAACTTTTTCATTAATTTATTTCTCTTATAATTATTCAGAAAATCCATAATATTTTAAAAAAAATCATTTTTAATTAGCTTTAAATCAAAATATTTTAATATTTACATTTCTAAAATAATTTTAAAAATTTTAGCAAACATACATTAACTACGGATCTGTATATAATTTTCTACACTAGGAAAAGTGATATGGGTAATATATCATTTCAACCCGTAATTTACAAAGAAAATCCGAGTTATATCATTTCAAACCGGCGGTCCCAAGTAAACGAAATAAATTGAAAATCATTCAGGCCTATCATTTCAGCCCATAATGATTTTCCCTTATTCTAAAGTCCGTTCGGTTATGTATCATTTCAACCCATAGTGATTCTAATCTAAAGGGAATTTGCAGTGTGATTAACTGATAAAATAACAAAACAGCAATAATATAGCAGTAACATATGATATAACTGGTGTTTAATCATGTGTGAACATCATATAATAGTGACATAGCAAATAAAATATGGTGAGGCAGTTTACATATTCACAAGCGATCAATTTACTATTCATATAAGTATAAGACTGTCTGGTGAGAATAACTCACTGTTTTGAGCTGATGACACAACGACGAATTGCACAACAGGATCTACACAAGCACAAAAGCACGATACATATACGAAATGGAGGAGCCAAGGATTAATTCCCTTGAATACAAATCAAACAAAACAATATAACAATTATAAGGTTTCGGACCAAAAATACGATAAACTATGCTAGAAATAACTTCATAAAACAAAGCTGAAATGCTTTGCACTTGCTTCCGGCATCTCATAGGCTCGGCCAGAGGTAGAGTACAGGTCTAAGGCAATGGTTTTGGGTCAGGTCTGGGTTGCTAAGGTCGGCCTAACATGAGTTTGTTGATGGGCAAAAGGTAGGTGAAGGCAAGAACACAAAATCATGCATACACATGGGTTTTGGGCCATGAATTAGGCTCGTCCAAGGCCCTAGGTGTCACGGCCAGAGGAGTGGGGTCCACTGTGGTGGTGTGGCCATGGGTGCTGGAGGTGGTGGTGGTGGAGTAGGGGGCGGCCATGGTTGGTGGAAGTGATGGATGTGGAAGCTAGTGCTCGGCTAGGTCAATATGTTGGGTGTTTTGAAACTTTTGCGGATATGCATCACCAAGGGGGTTCATGGCTTGGGTGGTTGGTGAGGAGGAGGTGCTGGTGGTGTGTCATCAGGTAGTGGAGGCGGCTAGGCAGCAAGGTGGCATGGTTGAACCTACATGAGGTGAAGCAAGTGCAAAATCAAACTAGAAAAATCAACATAAGTGAACAAAAGAAGATAAAAGGAAATAGAATTTTACCAAACTTCTCAATCAAGAGGAGGCTGAAATTTTTTTCTGGAAGGAGGAAAAAGATGTACGTGAATGAAGAATGGAGGTAGGCAGCTGAATTATGTGAGTAGTTATGGCTAATTGATGGCAAAAGTAAGTTAAAATGTGAAAAGGTGGGAAAATCAAAAGCCGTAGGAAACAAAAGGTCACAAACCCCTTCAATTTACCTTTTATTATTTGTATAAATTTATGTAGCTGAAATAATAATAACATCAGATAAGATTTCGAAATTTTTAACAAATATATAAATAATATTTATCAATTATGTAAAGTAAAATTAAGGAAAATAGTTAAAACAGTGAACTAGACTAGCAAAATTTGAAATTAAACGAAATAATTTTTAGAAAATTCATATAAGCTTGTAAAGTATTTTTAAACATAAATAATAACATAAAATAAAAATATATTCACAAAATAAATATTTAAAATTTAATTTAAATATAATTTTTAATGAAGAAAATAGCGGAAAATAGGAAAACAGCCCTTAAAAATAGGAAATCAACACAGTAAATTCTGGAATAATTCTATTACTATTTTAAAAATATTTAGAGATGAAATTTCACAAATAAAACAAATTTAAAGTAAAATAAAGAAATTTATAATGAAGAAAATGGCAGAAAATTAGAAATCGGCCTTTAAAAATAGGAAATAAATACAGTAAATTTTGAAAAAATTATATTATCATTTTAAAAATGTTTAGAAATGATATCACACAAATAAAACAAATTTAAAATAATTTCAAAATGAAATAAAGTCAAATTTAAATATATAGTCAGAATCTAGGGTTGTTACAATTTGCGTCCATTGTTTTTTAATTTAAAGTCAAACTCTAGATTAATTGCTTTACAGACTATGGTTTTGTAGTTCGAGAATTCGAAACTCAGTGGCTGAGATGTGCTAGGGCTTTGAGCTTAGAGTTAGGTTAATCAACTTAGCAGATATCGCAAGTTTACGTGTGTTTGTAAGCATTTGATTACTAAATTTCTAGTAGAAAACTTGGGGCAGCATGTAGGCAGGATTTTGCCAAAGCTGGGTAAATCTGTGTGTGATCTCTACTGCATTACTTTCTGTTTTTATTTTTATTTCCATATTAAGTATTAGTAGACCCTACTCACCACCCATCTAGGGTGAAAAAGATCCTACACATTCAATTTGGTCGTTCAAATACGTAATTAGCTTTCTGCTTTCCTTCGTCTTTTCCATATCCTGCTTCAGACGGTCCTCCATCATCCACATCATTAACCTCAACACTCTCTACTTCAGCATCTTTCTAATGTAAGTATGTTTCAACTTCATGGTAAAACTCTATAAGATCCATCAGTGGATCCCTTTCAAAGCAGCTTTGAAATTTGTTTCATTCGCAACTCCAAACGCCACCGCTATCAGTACTATCTAATGATCTGGTTTATAAACTGTAGCGACTGCTACATTAACTCTTAAGGTACTTTGGACCTCTGATTTACACTCAAAAGCATCATCACATTCTTCAATCATGAAATGTGAACTCTAAACTATCTCATGAATTTATCCACTAATTTAGGCCACATATTGACGGACCCAATTTTCAGCTATCTAAATCGCAATGCTACTATATTAAATGTAACAGGAAACATAATCCCATTATCTGCTTAGAAGCACCCAACACCTTCATATATTGGATATATCTCATTAGACGGACGATCGGATCTGTCTTTCCATCGTACGTTTCCAACGTTGGCAGCTTAAAATCAGGTGTATTTCTTGCATACCGGATGTTAGAGGTTAATGGATTTCTATTCATATCTTCAAAACTTAGGTCTGATGGTCGATCTCTCGTTGCTCGTCTAACCATTTTAGAAATTCTTTCATCATCGCTCAATGGAAATCTCTGACCCAAATCTTTATTCTACCCCTCGTTCCTACAGTAAGTGTCTGGTTCCAACTCCTATTGTTGTACATTCGCATTTTGATCTTAGATCTATGACTCAAATCATTTCTAAGACGTGCCTCATCCTGTCTCATGTCAACATCAACCATGTCTCATACCTGGACAACTCGAGTCAAAACTTGTAAAGTTAGTTGGCACCACTATGTTTTGCTCTGTTTCCAAGCACGCTTATTCTGCCTTTTGGTCTCAAGTTTTGGTTTCTGGCTACTCCAGTCGTTCCCACTTGTTCTATTCTTGCGAGTAATCCACTTAGCATTCTTCTTGGAGAGTTATCATTCTATATTGCATCACCCTCATCGTTCTCTCTATCTTATCTCTAGTTACATGAATTGAAGGGGATTTTGATCCTAAGGACACTCCTGGCAGCCCTCCTTTTCTTGTTAGCTTCCTCCAACAACAGATCTTATGTTAGGCCTCTTCATCTTCTTCAAATTCAAGTTTCTAGTTTTTAAATCCTAGTCTTTCTCAGTGAAAGCATGAAAACATTCATGCCAAAATTGGCACAAACATCCAACTAAGTAATAAAAATGAAAAATATCAAATAAAAGAAATAGCAAAAAGAGAACACGAGAGTTTTATAGTGGTTCGGTGAATACTTTAACTTACGTCCACTTAGTCAAATTTTATTAATAATTCTTTGATTATATGAAGCTATCTTTATAACTATGTAGTCACAACTCGGTAGGAATCCAGCTCAATAATTTCAAAGCTATGATTTTACAACTCATTGTTGTTGGAAGTCCAAAATAGAGAAGAGAATGAAAAGTCCATTCTAATTGTTCTTTATCTCTATTAATAGGCGAAAACTTCCACGATAATCTTTGGCAATTGATCCACATGTTCATCACATTATGCACGTCTTCCATAGTTGTAGCTCAAGCAACATCCGACCCAACCACCATTCTTATATACCGAACCATGAGGCATAGATTGGTATCGATCTAGCCTAGGGTGCACTTTAAGCCATCCCTTCTCTTGCTTTGGGTTTCTTCGGTCCTTCTCTCGAGTTTGCTTTGTTCCCTTCCTTCCCACTTTTTGCCTTCAGTTCTTTGGGTTCAACTCTAGTTGTGCCCACTTTTCTCGAACTACAACTTGGGTCTGAACTAGTTAGGCCGAATTGTGGACATGAGTTAATTTTTCTTCTCTCATTTCTTATTATCTCCATTATCTTGTCTTCATTTGTTTTTCCCAGGTCTTTGAGTTCATTCTTCGAATTGTCTGTTTGTTCGATTCGATTGCTTAATTCATTCGAAGGCTGCAGAAAATTTGATCGTAAAATTTGGCATCAAAACGCATCTCGAAATCACCCCAAATTATTTCCTCTTTATTATTTTTAGCCAATACAACATCCCACCAATTTAAAGCTTCTCCATGTAGATGTCGAAAAACAAGCTGCCTCTAAATAGCATTATCCTTGCCTAACCCACCAAAGACCCACTCACATGTTGCGTAGCTATGTAACATCATTTAGAGCCTCAAAAATAAATGTCGATAATGCTGCAATCATCACAAGAATTATTCTCAAGGGAAAAAAATGAGATCAGGTTTTCTTCTTATAACATTAAGTAAACAGAGCAGCTAGACAAATTTTCATTACACAAATTGTTTTTTCCTTTTAATATCCCAATACATGTCCAAGTAGGGGTAAAAATAAAACATAGATAATAATGTCATGCCAAATATATAAAGATGCCAACATGAACACTTAACAAGTTATACAATGTGGTTTTACACAAAGGAATCAAAACAGGCTTTGTTATCTACTAAACCTCCTACTTCGTCTTTAAAGTCTTTATTCGTCGTTAAGAAAATTTGTCTATACCTATAAATTCAACATACTCAAATGAGTGCATGTGAGTTTATGGACAAAACAATAATAAAAACATGGATTAGACATAAAGTCTGGTATGGTAATACATTTCCTTAACATAACATATAGTGAGACCACGCTTCCTAGCGGGATAAGTTTACTCCTCTCTAATTTAACATCATCGATTTAGTCATAACATGTAGATTGAACATCATACATGAATAATAATCACAAAACAATATCTTTCTCCTAAGTGGTCCCTACACTTAATATCATATCTTTCCTAGGTTCTATAGTCATTTCTTTTAGGTTGCCACTGGGCTTTACTTCGTTACTCCTAATGAACATCGACTTTGAACATTTAGGTTACCACCCAAGCCTTACCATCGCTTCCAAAGAATGTCATAAACATACATTTAGGTTGCCACTTAGACCCTACATCATAGTTAACAAATATTGTCCTGAACAGACAAATGTTTTCTAGTAAAACCTTACACCATTGCTCCGAAAAATAGTGATGCGTTTAAACATTACAGGTTGCTACTTAGGCCTAGACCTCCTACACCATTATCAGTCTAGATCATTAAAGTTCCAATTCTTTAGCTAAAACATTTTTTATCTTTTCTTTTTAAATGATACAACTTATTATTCCTCAACTTTTCTAAGCTCATTCCTTTTCTCATTTTCACATAAGTTATTACATTTTAACTTACCATTCTCTTCAAAATTTCGTTACTATGAAATTTAAATTTAACATCTTGGAAAATGTCTTTCAAAATGCTTCACCAAATACACATACTATAAATAAATGTTTATTGCTTTTTTCCATCGCATGTCTAATTTAATAGCCATCACATGTATAACATTTGGGTACTGCATAATTAACTCCTTTAGCTACTGTATGTTTATTTTAATAGCTATCACATATATGACTCTATAGCTACCTCATATCTAATGCAAGGTCTCATTTAATAGCTATTACACATTTAACTTAATAGATGTCGCATGTCTCATTCAATAGTTATCGCATATTTAACTCAAATATATCACATGTCCCATTCAATGGTTATCATGCATCTAACATTGGTGCTATCATCCTTTAAAAGCTATCACACTTCCCTTTCTGTTTAATTTATCAAATTATAAGATCTGATATTATTTAATTTTTGGATTTTTGGATGTTATTCATACTACGGTTTAAAGACTATGGCTAATCATTAACTGATTTCAACCAAGCTCAGGAAATATGGTATGTAAATGGTTTGATCAAGTTTCTTACCAATATTTATGTACATGAATAGAAATTAATTAAATGCTCTTAGTTTAAACTGGAAAAAATTGGTATTTTGCATGTCTGTGTCCATTATTAACAAGTCTGTAACTATAGTTTAAGTTGTACCAGATGTTGATTCGATCACAAAAATTTATTTGGAGTAACTTTCCACGTTACCTGTTGAATCTCGCTTTATAGCATTTTGATTATGACAACTATACATATATATTAGTATCAATTAACCTTGTTTTGCAGGAAGAAACTCTACAACAGGAAAATTTCAAGGGCTTAGTTAAAGAGTCTATGTATTAGTATTTGTTAAAATCTTACTTGGTGACGCACACACATGCACAATTGTAAAACATGCACAAGGCACAGCAAACAGACGTCTGAAATTTTTAATTCAAACGTCTGTCTGATGAAACAAAAATTGATTCAGCATAATATTCAGACGTCTTTTCTGAAATATTCAGACGTCTGAATATAGGCCGAATTTGCCTATTTTCTTGCTGTATATATATTCAACTATAAACAGACTTCTGAAATTTTATTTCAGACTTCTGAAAACGAATGGATGCAACTATTCAGCAAAGAGACGCGACTCTTGATTCACATCTAATCATCGAATCTCTTCGTGAGTAATTGCAACTATTTGTATACTATAAATAGAGGCTTAATCAAATATGTTTTTTAATCTTGACTTACTCTAATTCTTTCTATCTTATCTATAGCATTCAGATTCACAAAAGCACTCTATTTCCATATTTAAAAGATTGCAAATCTTCTCAAATCTTCCAAATTCTTTCACGAGCTACACTATTATCATCAAGGAAAGATTATAGGAAGGGTGTACATTGATTTGACATATCCGTGTTATTAAGAACACAAGTAATCAACAAACTCTTTGTATTGTGAAAGTCCTCTTCAACAGTCGAGGCAAGAAATCTCGTTCGGCTGTTTGGATAATTGTGAACCTGTTCCTCCAGGTAAAGTGAGGGTTGTTTTTGTTAGTAAAATTCCTAAGAAGAGCTTAGGGACTGGAAGTAGGACAGGGATCCGAACCAGTATAAAAATCTGTTGTCACTTTTATTTATTGTTGATATTCCGCTATCTACACATTTCTATTCCATACGATCCTGCTGCAACGTCTCTTACATTACCACCGATGTTTTCTCATTGCCTTTTTACATCCTCATGTTCCACCTTTAGTTTAAATCAAGGCAATGTTGTTTATATATAAAACTTTGGTTGTAGACAACAATAGAATGCTTTGTACAACCACCCTACTTGGGCTTAAGCTCAACTAGGCATGATTATTAATAAATTAAATTGACCAACCTATGCATTCAATAAGAGAAAGCACATTGCTGGGGCATGTATGTTATTCAATGTATTGATTATGTTATGCAAAAAAAAAATTGCAACGTGAATTTATATACATATGAGCTTACAAGTATACTTGAGAAATGCAAGTAATTTTATATTGGAGAAAAGGTGATGTTTGCTAAATATCAGCATAGGTAATATTTTTTTTCCTGAACATTAATGAGACAATATTATGTACCTATAACTACCCTATATCATGTGATATTACCATGTATGAAATCTGTACTAATAATATTTTCCTAAACTGATATTGCCAGTACGGCATATTCTCCAGCTTCTAATATTGTTACAATATTGTGTCTGATGTGATTCACTTTTTTCTTCTATCAACGGTGCATTAATGATGAGTGAACAGTCTTCTTTATTTTCAATTTTCCTTATATGATACAAATGCATAGATCCATGATCTTTGTATCTTATTAGATTTTATTCACACAATTTTTGAAATCATTTTTATCGCATTAGTATAGATACATGACGTAAATACAAACCATTTTTTCTATTGCAAATGGCAATGATATGTTAGGAATCAAAATAATTTTAATAGACCATGTGATCAAGTTATGATTGTTACTAAATCATTAATTTCAACATTCAAATGTACTAAATTATACATAAAATTTTGTCATTGGCGCAAAAAATATATATTTAGTTTCTGTAAAATTTCATATGTATTAGTGAACAAATTAATGTTATTACTGAAATTTTATATATCTAATTTCATATGAATTCAAAAAATAAATATTCCATAATTTACCATACAAGTTAAGTCTGTAAAATATGCTCGTGAAGTGAAAACAAAAATATTAACTAAACAGTTATAATAAGAAATAAATATATTATATTGGCAGCAAATCATATATATGTGTGTGACGACTGTTAATTGCTTTTGTTGATGCATCTATATATTGCTGATGCATATGTATATAGTATATTAATACACCAATTATTTTGTACAACTTAATACTTTTTCCTTTTTGGTTACACGTACAAATATCTTCATTGCTGAAAACGTTTGGCTATTGTAATGCATCAGTTAGGAGCAGGGAAACATCTGCTACTTGCTCTCGGGCCTAATTTTTCTACGCAGGCAATAACAATTTTTTCTAACATTCAAAAAAAATCAGAATTATCACAATAGATATGTTCTATCTATGCTACAAAATTTCAAGAATATTGGTTATTGCGACATCTAATATGTCATATTTTGTACCCTGCAATGACCTAGAATTATGTTCAATGAACAATAGTGATCTGTAATGGAACACTTACTATTTTTCATATTACATTTGCATTCCTAATTCAAATAAAATCTTGCATTTCATTGCTTGCTTTCCTGTACTACATTTACTGCTTTTTCATTTTTTCCCAACTGTTGACAAATATGATGCATGGTTACTCAAAGCTTTTGTTCCTACTATTAAATTGCTGCACGCCACTAAAGGCTTTTGGTTCTCTTATGAAAGTGACTAAGGATTGTATAATATGTAATATTAACTAAGTTATCTACTAGTGTGGAATATAAATATAAAAGTGAATAATAAAGTAAATGACACCAGAGATTTTTATACTAGTTCGATCTTCTCATTCTACATCCAGTCACAAACTCCTTCTGGAATTAAACTGTAAACCCTCACTAATCCGGAGAAACAAGTATTACACCACCTGAGTAACCAAACATGACTTCTACTACCTAAGCAACAGAATAAAACTTCAACCACCTGAGCAACCGAATAGGACTTCCAATACAAATAATAAACTTGTTTTTGATTGAGTATGCTCTTGAGTAGCACTGAAAGTCAATAACATACACCCTTTCTACAATCTTCTCCTTTGTGGTATATAGTGTAATTCATTAAGATAGGAAGTTTATTTAATCACTAATAAAGTTTGATTGAATGAACAAGTGATTTTGAACAAAAATATTGAATGCAAATGGCAAGATTGTTTAGAGAATTAGAATCAAATTTCAACGATTAAAACAATTGATTTCATGGCTATATATAGTGATTAAGAGTTGCAATCATTCATGAAAAGTAGCCATAAAAGAATAAGGAAGCAGCTCTTGAATCAAGAGTTGTTTCTAATCGCTGAAATGAAGTGTTTTTTCAAATTATAGTTATTATAAAGATTCAGCCGTCTGAGTGGAACAATTCAACCAACTGAATCAATTGAAAATCGAATCAAAAAGAAAATAGTACAAATGTCATGCGATTTAAATGGTTGAGTCATAAACTTCAGCCTGTGAATATTCAAGTTTAATTGTGCACGTGCGCAGGCATTTAGTCGGTAGAACTATATGGTTCAGTCGGCTGAATTGCTTGTTTTTTGCCATATCAAAGATTTCTTTCAAAAAAGTTTTTGTATATGAACTATGTTATGCAATCTTTAGCATATGAACTAATTTTTTTTAAAATACTTTAGATTGTGTGTGCATGCATATTCCATTTCGGAGAGATTTTAACATGTATTAACTACCAGACTTAGACCATAGACTAAATTTATTAATGAAGCTTCTATCTGGAATCTAGTCTGCAGTCTGTTAGCTTATTTCTTGAGTAAAACAGTATCTTCTCCTGCAAATATGGCTATTTCATATAGTATTTACCTATATAGTTTTCATAATCAAAACATCAAAATCCAAGGTTCTAACTTTCTTGCCATTTTTGATGATGACAACTGTGTAAGTTTGTAAAAATATAAAATTAATTATTCCCCCTGACTGAATACTCCGATTACCAATCATATTCTCCCTTAAAAAATAATTTATATGACAAATATAAACATATAAGCACATAAATATCATAAACATCATAGACATCAAGCATATGAGCATATAGATTGATAAATAAGTGGCCACTTTATCTAGGAATTTCACAGTACAATAAATAGACAATAATACGTTTTAAATGAAATAATTGTACTATAAGTTTTGTATGAGTGAAATAGCAACGAAATGAAAAGATTCTAGAAATCCAAACTATCTTGTACTTCTTCTTCTTCCGAAATCGTCCAAGAGAAAGGGGCCGGATTTTCAGCAACACCAGTCGATGTGGACCTCGAACAACAGACTTTTTATCAAATCTTATTTAAAAAGCCTTTGTTTGAGTTTAGCTTGTTCATTTTAGACACGTTATTTTCTACGTTAGCCAAAAATCAACCAAGTTTTCATTGATTACGTAATAACGTCATAAGAGCTTGCTTCGGAGGCACGTCAACATGAAGTTCTTGAATTTCATCGTTCTCTTCTTCTTCTTCGTGTCGAGGAACTTGAGAGAAGGAGGAAGCAATATTCTTGTCTCTCGGTTAAGGGATTCCTTGGTTTCGATTAGCGGCCCATTGTTGAAAGCTATGATTTGTTGATGTTCAGGACGCTTAGGAAGACCCATTAGACTTAGGGTCTTCGAGTTAAGCTCATCACTACACGACAAAAGGCTTTTAACAGCGTTTGAAAAACGCTGTAGTACAATACAACAGCGTTAGTTCAAACGCTGTATAACGACATGCTGTCGTATATACAGAACTTACAACAGCTTTCCGATAAACGCTGTTAAAACATCCCATTGACAGCGTTTATTACAAGCTGTCAATAATGTTTTTACAGCGTTTTCAAACATGCTGTATTATTTTTCTACAGCGTTAATAATTTAGTTGTCGGAGATGTTTTAATTCTACTTTAACTGTTTACAACAGCTTCTTATAAACGCTGTTATTGAATCATCAACTATTTCGACAACATGTACTAAACGCTGTTATTGACTATTTCAAGACAATTACAGCACGAATTGAACGCTGTTGTTTCTTCATTGACAGTATTAATCAAACGTTGTCTTCTATTTATATAACAGATTTAATATTCCACTCTATTTTTGAATATTCCAGAACTATATTTTGAGTATATTCAAGCAACTAGTATATATAACAGGTTCTAATAACTATTAATTAATTACATAAACTAGTTAAGACAATATTAATAAACAAAAGACATCCATAAACCAAGGTTCAATAATATCCATAAACAAAAATAACAAAGTAAACCAAGTTGCCACAAATTCTGTTAAACAAAGACACGTTATACACAAAATATCAATACAGTAAGTCCGCACCAAATGCCAACAACAAAAAGTGCATCTAAAAAGTTTCATATGCTTGCTACTTGCTACGGAAGAAGAATGTGTCATCGCCATCTTTAATTACCTGCAATGAAGAAATTTGACGTCAGTGAGTAAACGCCATCTAAAAATTTAGTGCAAAAGTGGGTAAAAAGCATTTAGTGCAAAAGTGGGTAACTTGACCAATGAAAAGATAGTCTTGGAATTACTATTCTGTCCCAATATGCTTCAGCGTAGGCATAAAAAGCGAGTTTTACGCCCATCTGTCACTTAGAAAAATAAGTAATATCGAGAAATCTAAGTGAATGAGCCTCATAAATGCACACTTTGTTAGCGCAAATTAGAGATACACGGAGTTTTCAATTGCAGACATATCATACCCTGTGAGAATGCTCTCGTGCACATCACCATCTATGTGTATATCTTCACTTACCTCATTGGTATTACAGTTTATGCTATCAACATCACCATCATACAAAGCAGCAGATCCAACCAACCCAATCTTTTCCTCACTTATGTGCAGCACACAACTCTAATCAATTCCAACCTTATAATTACTAACATAATCATGTACAACATCCATCTTGTTAACCACACCACCTTCGATGTCTTCCAATGAACTACTAGAGGAATTATGGTAATCAGGAACCTTAATTATCAAACTGTCCTCTTGCAGCAATGGTTTGAAAGATGATTTAACAAAATTAACATTATCATCCAAACCAGGATTCTTTTCAGAAATCTCCTTTGACCCCAGACAATTAAATCTGTTAGCAGTTACTACTTTGAACCTCTCCACAACATGAGAACGAGCTCTGGATCTTTTACTATTAATCTGGACAAAATCATTACTCAAATCTCTCGAATTAGATGAAGAAACCATACCCTTCTTTGGATAGACAGCATACTTGAAACCATTTATTAAAGCATTATTTTCTGATGACAGAACGTTTAATTTACACTGTTCCACATCAGGATCCATAAGCAATGGATCAAGGAAGCAAAGATCATCCCATTGAGCAGTAACAAAAAAGTTGGACATATCATTAATAGCTTCAGGATTATTTAAATCAACAATTTCCTCTTTGGAGATAGACAGATTATTTGCAGCCAATTCTACATCACACTCGGAAGAGGCGTATTCACCAAAATACTCCTTTGGATCGCCAAATTTCCTTTTGTAAGTATTTCCTATATTCGCTGCATTAATAGAATCGAAATGACAGAACAATTCCTCCAAGAACTCAATCACTTCCTTCCTCTGTACCCATAAGTGATCCAATAAAATTCTTTTGAGCTTCATACATTTCAAAACAAACAACTTCCAACACAACTCACACAACTCAATCACAGCAACTGAATACAATCCTAAAGCATCTTATCTCCCTGCCATATTCAAAACTGATACATCAAAAGTCTCAAACCAAACCACCCACAACTGCAACAATGTCATCATCTCACCCGAATCCATAAATATGCATGTATCAAATTTCTCCTCCTCCACACCCAAACCCGACCAAAATCACCTCACTGCCAATCGCCCGTAAATCCCCTCCTTGCCTCCAATCCTAAATCATCAACTCTCCTCCAACTTCTCAAATCGCGAACCTCCAATCTCTACTACAACCGACCACAAACAACCACTCAGATTCAACCACGACCAATCTCAATTAATCGCCTGCATCAAACCCAAGCCCTCGGGACTTCAACCTTATCTAATACGCAAATTACAAAATCGTATTTGTTCACTTTTTTTTTCTACAATTTTTTTTCCACGTGTTTTTGTTCTCTGGTATTGGGGTTGTGTTTTAATTTCATGTGTTTTAATTTGAACTAGAGAAGGGAAGAACGGGATTAAGGCTATTTTAAAAAGGCGTCCCGGTAAATACCCCGCAGTAAAGTTCCATTATACCCAGGAAAGAACAATATTCGGTTAAAACCGAATGAAAGATCCAACTGTTCATTTCAGTCGGTTGGATTCAAATTTCAACCTGGTTTGAATCCGGTTTGTAAATTAATTTCGTTTGGTTATTAGTTCAACCGAACTAACCCAATTTATGGTATTCTTATGTGTTATATAAAATAAAACTCCTCCACAACCCACCACTATAATGAATACAAACCACCCTGCCACTTCTAACATCCTCTGCCCCTTCATCTTACCATCACTCATCACTGCCACCAACTTGCCTGCTTGTACTAACCCAACGAGCTTGTCACCATACATTGCATTGCACTCCATCCCTTGCCCATCTGATCAATCAACCTCCATCACCATAACCTGCCTTCAATATAACAATTGCTACACCTCATTGCCTGCACCACAAATCTTCCACTATCATACAAATCCGCCAACAAGCTTCATTTCATCACTGCAACATCTCTTCAGACTACACATTCATCACACACTTCATTTCATCAACTACCAGCACCACAAATTCCAGACTTCTCCACACATTCACAAACCACATGTGCACATCAATCGCCGTGCATACATATCTTCCAAAACTATAACACTCCCCTTTTCTTACAACAGTCCCTTCACCGCCGCACTTCATCTGTCCACCATCCAACCTCTCATGTCAACACACTCTTCATTCACCTCCCCCTACGACCACTGTCCATACTCACAAAACTGCTGCTATCACTGTGACAACTTCCACTGTAAACTTACAACTGCAGTTCACCAACCGTGCCAGACAACTTCATTAAACCATTCATTAAACCTTCCTCTTCATTACCACCTAGATTCACATTCACTTCTGGTTCATACAACATACAACCCAAACCATTCCCAATCATACACCAGTCTTGCCACTTCATACAACATACAACCCAAACATCTACAAACACACGATCCCATTCCAGACACCCCTCTGCCATATATACAAACCACCTCTGATCAAACTGCTACCCAGCCAAAATCACCCACTATCCATCTGCACACAACCCACCTTTCCTACATCCTTCTTCTGCTGCTTATCATTCATCACAAATACCCTACTGCCTTCCTACATCTCCACTGTCAACCACCCTCACAAACAACTGTACACACAACCTTACTGTACACACAAACTTCACTTCACTCCCAAAAAAAACAATGGACGTTTTTTCCCAAAGTCAGGAGAATTAACAATGGATTTGAATTTATCAGATTTAATAAAACCGCTCACAGCCAATCAATGCTCATTTACACTAGCATATTTAATCAAATGAAACTATAGTAGTTTTTTTGTTGTCTATTGCATATAAACAAGATGTGAAAATTACATGGAAGTTGAGCCCATTCTAACATTTGCAACAGGACATGCTACAGTCGAGCCAATAGCATCTGATAAGCATTCCATGAAGGATGTAGGCCGCAATAAAGGTGCATTTGGGACTTTTACAACATCCACCCAAACTCTTATCGCATTTGGTCCCAGTGGAACAGAATGTACCAAAGCATTTGGATCTGTTGAAAACACGGTTCCTTCTGCTACTATTTTCCCCGTACCCACTAAATCAATCAACTTGCATTTGGTATTTGCAGAAAAATTTGCACTCTATCACATAACAAAAAAAATGGTAATACGCTATCAACAATTCTTTGAGAGGAATATTAGCAATATGAACATGTTACCGTAAGAGATGTTGGAGCATTGATCATAGGAGCAGGACATGTGCTAGCGTTAACCGTTTCAACAACCACTGTTGATTCTGGCCATGCTATTTTCTTACCAATAGCTTCTCCAATACATGTCATGCCAACTATAGGCCTCCACAAAAATGCATCTTCTTTTTTCGGATTGTCCACCCAAACTATCTTGGCATCTAGTCCAAGAGGAATACCATTAATTATCTGATTTGGATCACTCGAGTACACTCGTCCTTTAGCAACCAGTTCTTTTCTCCCACCCCAATCATACAACTTGCAATTGGTTTCCATGCTATTGGTTTTACTCTATTAAAAAATACATTTGTTTAAGTTGAACATAGAAATATACAAAAACATTGCACAAATTTCAGTAATACATCTTTAAAGCGTTGTAGCAATAGAAATTAGGGGTAATCAAGTCTCTAATTTTCAGATAAACTAGCTTTGTATCTAGTCGCTAAACTGACATAAGAAGGACCATAAAATGCTAAACCATACTATCATTAAAAAAAATGCTAAACCATACTACCATACTACCATAAAATGCTAAATTTATGGATAGAGATTATTATCCATGATGGCCCTACATATTAAAAAAATGCTAATTAGTGTTAAACTTACCTCGTTTTGTTTTCTGGAGTCCTCACTTTTGTGTATAACAACTTTATCAGCTGGCCATACTACTTTCTCATCCTTGGCATCTCTTATATATACCAAACCAGGAGAAGGCCTCCACAAGAAAACATCTAATTTTCTTGGATGGACAATCAAATTTTTTTTGGCATTTGGACCTAAAGGGACTTCATTGCACAGTTCTTTCGGATCGCTTGACACAATTTTTCCTTCGGCGACAACCTCGTCATCATCTCCATGCCAAGGCAGTAAACTACAATTATCACCTGTTTGACTATACTTACTCTGCAATTAACCAAACTAGATTATATTGATTATTGATTTAGATATCAAATTATGTATGATGTTGAAACCGTTTGATTTTTACGACTACGGATGTGTTCTCTTCTCCCCAACTTCCTTTATCTTGCCAAATCAATAATATTGCAAATTAAAGGTAAAAATAAATAGACGTTCATTTAACCAAAGTATAAATTGACTACTAGAATTCGATTTACGCAACTATTTGCATTCCCCAATTTATGTCAACATACAAAGAGATTATCTTTTCATGACTCAAGCCAAATAGAGAAATATTCTGAATAAATATTTAAGCAAGTAAAAACAAACTTTATTTATCTAGTTTAATTAGTGTTGATATTGTCGAAATAATCACAGAAAAATAATCATAGAAACTTATAATAAAGCTTTTAATCTTTGACAATATAAAATCTTTTCAGAAAAGAACAAAGAAAAAAATACTGAACATCTAGTGAGTTATAACTATACTTTCACAACTTTGGTATGCCTGATGCAGTGTTCTTCACATTTTTTATTTATTTTTTTATTGCAACCAACTGATGTAGTTAGCTATTCGGTACTGAAAATAATAATATAAGCTTGTAGTCCTTTTTGTTGTTGTAAGTGATGTTGTAGGTTTTATAGCCAAATTGTTAACTTATAAAAAACAACCGTGTTAATAGCCAAATTGCTTTTTAGTAATAAGCCATTATGTTTTAATTTTGTGTGCTATTATGTGTATGTTCAAAACTTTTTGAGGAAGAAATTTGAGGAAACAACAAACACTTTGAAAGTATAGTGTGGATCTTCTGACATTGCACTGACTAATCAACAGAAGATGTTTCAACTTAGTGTTTTTATTCGGTTGAATGCTATATAATGTGGCAGAGCATAGCCAATATATTATAACAACTTCTAATTATACTCACATGTTATATTTTAGTAACTTTTTTCTTAAAAAAAACAAACAAAATTCAAGTGACAATATAACCTGTTATGGAACAAGACATCCCTCAGTTCAGCTCATAAACTTCTGTATTTTCAGCAGGGAACCATTATTTATGTACTTTTATATATGTTATTTTTACATTCTATATGATTCCATAATGTTTGCATACTTTTCTTACACTCAGATCTTTGCTAGAAGGTATTATACACAGTGCTTTTTCCCCCTCTTTATACATTTTTTTTCTTTTTTTAAGGACAATGGACGCCAAAACATAGATATCTTTTTTTGTCATTTAGGTTATCTCCATGAAATTAAAAATCACTCTCGAAATTTCTGAACCCCAAAAACATTTAAATTATAAATTAAAAGTCGTACCAGACGCTTCATTAACATGTAAACCACTTGCTTTAGTTCTGAAACACTATGTTGACATTGAGCTACTTGAGTATCTTTGATTTGTGAGAGAACCGCCTTGGCCGCAGTAATGCCTCTTCCCATTCCACGTAGTCGTCCCGGTCTATCTTGTCCCAACACTTGTGAGAGAGCATCATCTTTGAAATTACATGTTAAGCTAGATTGTGATTCATTTTCCACCCTTTTTATTTTCTCCTACAAAAAATATATTTTAAATATGAGTTCTAATTTATATTATTTTCAAAATAATTACTTTAAAAAAGGTCAAAAGCACTTACAACAATTTCGGCAACATGTGCATTCACGGGTTCGCCATTCTTATGAGTGTGAGATTTAACCCAAACATCAACTCTAGAAATGGAAGAAGGATTTACACTTTCCTCTTTCTGCATTAAAAATGACATAACATTAGATAAAACAACTAATCATAGTAAATTAATCAAATATTTTTTCTCACCATATCTTCAGTTAATCGTGCCATCCCTCGACGACTACAAGTATGTGGCCTTTTTTTACCCCTCATGGATTTGATTTTTTCGCTTCGTAACTATTTATAAAGATTTATCACATTTATTAGTTAATTTGCATTCTTTGTGCACTTATATTTTATATATGTAAATGATTAAAACAATTACTATATAATTACCTTAAACTCATTACTAGTTCTGGACTCAACAAACCTTTTCCATTCCTTCATAGTTTTGACATTATCTGGTTTTAGTCGAAGCCGTTCCTCCATGGTTTTTGCCTTTAATAACTTGTCAACTAGTTTTCTTTTTGAACACCTCCAAATACATCCCATTTGCCGAAGAATGGGAACCTTTTTCCATTCTTCATCCAGTTTAAATCTAGCCTGTAACAAAGAAAAATATCAAAATACAGTAATTTTATTTAAAAACTGAATAAAGAAATTAATAAGATCGCAAAATTTTGATAATCAACATTAGCCATGGACTACATATCAACACTTCTTATGATAATCAACATTAGCCATGGACTACATATGCATGCCTAGTAATTAAATCAATATTTGAGCAAATCAAAGGGATAGTGAACACTTCAACAAACAAAGAGTTGTTTACTTCTTATAAATGACACTGAAAACATAATACAAGTCCAAAGTTACAATAGTCTCTCCACACACAACAACCTACCAAGGCACAAAACAATGCCCGTGAATTACCGACTTCATCATTGACGACAAACAAAATATATACCACCCTTTCAACCTGACTAGAAATCAGACAATACGATGTAGGTTAGAGGGAGGATTCTGTAGTTGCCCAAACTTAAGTTGTATGAAAAAACATTTGAATAAATTTGTGCATGGAAACACGTGGGTTTAGTAGTTCTACTTACATCTATAGACTGACTGCAGAGAACGAATTAATTCTTCAAATTAACAGAGGCAAAGAAAAAAAAGGTTGAAGAAGAGAGGATGTAATTCGGTAGAGGATGTTTAATTTATGAAAGGAATTTGAGGAATTTATGATTTCTATTATTCTTATGATCAAGTACACACAGAACCTGATCAAGTACACACAGAACCTGATCAAGGAAACAGTGTACACACAGAAACAATACTTTCTTATGATTTCTATTATTCTGTGGTGGTATTAGTTGTATTCTTGTACACCAAATGGCCTATGTGGAGTGAAGTTTATATTTTTGACACCTTTTTTTCTTAGGATGTTAAGTTAGCATTAGATGTTGGTTGACGGATAGGTATATATTAGAGGATTCACTGAAGTTTATCTGCAACAATGAGAACATATAAGTTAAATAAATAAGAGCAAACAAAATTCTATTTTCAAAAGTTTGTATCAAAAGTTTGCTATTATATTAACTAAGAACATTGCAAGATAAGCAAACCTGAACGGATTCCCATAGAACTGATTTCAATTCTTCACCAAGTTGCCTCCAGTCCTCAAGTGTAAATGGAACATGCTCACGCACAAGTGGCCCCAGATAAGAAGATAGCTTCACCGACCCTTTTCCTATCGGTTCGCCCGATGAGTTAAACTCGACTTCGATTCGGCTTGCAACATTTGAAGGAAGTCTTTTCACTTTGGTTGGGCCTCTAGTCTTCTTTTTCGAAATCTGATTTGCATCAATGTCTTCAATTGTTCTATCGATTTCCATTGCTGTTTCAGGATTTCCATCGACTTGCATAGCAGTGTCTACGATTGAGTTGTTTGCATTCCCAACATCATTGTTTTCCAAAGGTGGATCAATATGCTCTCCTATTGCATTAGACCCATCGAATGCATATGTGGATTGTTCGAGTCTTTTTTGATTGCGCGTAATCCTCTTATCCATTGTCTTTTTCGTACTTCTAACCATTTTCCGCAAGTATAACATATCAACATATGAATATAATTTAGAAATTATTTTTCCCCCTCCCTGTCTTTAATTTTTTTCCTGGAATTGATTGTCAGAAAAGGTACATAGTGCTGTGATGAGACTGAAAATGCTATGTACTATCACAAAATTATTGGTGTATGCCGTGTGCAGTTTGCATAGTTAAATAACTCGATATTTTACAAAGATTCTAGTTATGGAGAAACTTCATTGTTAATAGCTTCAAGAACATCTTTTCTTCTATGAAGATACAACCTGTGAACATAAAGAATTTCAGCATCTTCTTCTAATGAGATGGAACTTTGAATACAGATCCACCATTACTTGTGATATACAGAGATTACAAGGACAAACGTAAATAATTCAGTTACTTGTAAAAAAACATTTTAATCCAGTTACTTGTGATATACAGGTTGTTATGCCTTTATTTTTTAAAACAGCGATAATTTATTTTGCATCTTCATATCCTTTATCCTACAAATTAAGAAATTACTTTCATATGTTAGCATGGCTATATGAGAGCGGTAAAAGTATAAACTAAGTAGATACAGTTAAGGATTGTGTATCCATATTGTGTGTGAAAATGATGTGTAATATTATTGTTTCGATGAAATTTCATCTTTAGTAATAAATCAACTTTTAAGAAGAGTGTTTTATCTTATTCATGAAATAATATATCAATGACTGTAAATATATCAATGACTGTAAACATACATTTAATAAGACTTCAAATCTAACTTAAACTTCTCATAAGAAAACAAGACATTAAAACTACTCAAGTATGCCTTCGCAATCCTCCCTGACATAACTAACATTCTCAACTAAATCATCTGCATCCATATCGTTTTCTTCAGGGCCGCTCGCAACATAGTTAGCTTCTTCAACAAAATCATCTATCTCTAATTCATGAAAACCTCTTGGCGGTGCTTTCATTACAATATACCAATTAGAAGAATCATGTCTACAATTAATCCCATCTTTTGATTTGTTATCATGCAACATTGTACTTAGTGTGCTTTCACAAACATTTTTCTCAACATGCATTACGTCCAAATTATGACGCAATGGAAGTTCCTACGAAAAAAAATTAGAATTTAAATTTTCTATATATTCTTTTTTTTAGATTAATAAATAAAAATGAGATTTGAATACTAACCTCCCAATATGGCAAGTCAAAAAAAATTGATCTTTTTTTCCACCTTGATAGCTCTTTTTTTACAGAATTATCATCTTCATTATCTTCATCCTCACCACTGTCATCGATCTTCCTTTTCTTACTTTTTCCCTTAATCTGCTCTTTTCCAAAATCATTTGGAAAGTCCTTCAAAATAAGAGAGATGTTTTACCTGTTAGAATTCTAGGCATCTTTCCATCCTCTATAGTGTTATCAAACCAAGCTTTTTTTCCCTCAACGGATGTGAAATAGGAAAAAATCTTCTATGACCCATATAAACATCCTTTCGACTATATTTCAACCATCGATGATGAGTATTGACACCACATAATGGACAACCCTTTTTACCCTTTACACAACATCCAGCAAGATTACCATAAGCTGGAAAATCATTTATCGTCCATAATAAAATAGCTCTCATACTAAAAAGTGTCTTACTAAATGCATCGTACGTCTCAACTCCACTACTCCACAAGTAATGCAAATCCTCTACTAATGGCGCCATATATACATCAATATCATTCCCCGGTTGCTTTGGACCTGGAATTAGAAGTGTTAGCATAATATTTTCCTTCTTCATGCACAACATAGGCGACAAATTATATGTCACAAGCATTACTGGCCAACAACTATATTTGGAACTCAACATGGAAAATGGATTAAACCCATCTGTAGCAAGACCAAGTCTGAGACTACGTGGATCGGCTGAAAATGATTTCCAATTTTCATCAATTGTGCTCCATGTTACAGAATCTACGGGATGTCGCATCTTTCCATCACTGCTTTTATTATTGAAATGCCACCTTAATGCTTCTGCCATCTTTTCAGATCTGAACATTCTTCTGAATCTTGGAATTATTGGAAAATATCTCAACACCTTAACCGGGATACCCTACATAATCTCATTTGTATCCTGATTCATTTTCCATCTTGAGGAACCACATTTCGGACAGTTATTCAAATTTTTATACTCTTTACGAAAAAGACAACAATCATTCTCACATGCATGAATCTTTTCAAACCCCATATCAAATAGTTTGAGGAATTTCTTTACTTCATATAAAGTCTTAGGAAGTACATTATTCTTTGGCAAAAACAGTGGTTGCACATTAAGAAGCTTATTAAAACCAGAATCGGATAATCCAGTTTCGCATTTAAGGTTATACAAAATAGCGATGGCAGATAACTTTGTATGATCTATGCAACCAGGATATAATGGGGTTTCTGCATCTTCCAAGTTCTTAAGTAAATCATCATGTTGTCTCTGTGCATCATCCTTATCTTTATCATCATCAAAAAAATTATGATTAAAGTAGTCTTCATCTTCATAGTGGATTGCTTTGAGTAAGTCGTACGCCTCACTCTTTTTATTATTATTTTCAACATCTACTTGCTCGCCATGATTATACCACCTACCATCTTTGTACTTAGGATTCATTCCCTTTATAATTAAATGCTCAATGACGGTTTCACCATAATGATGACTAATATTTCGACAATCTAAACAAGTACACAAAATTTTCTCTACATCCCCTAACTTTTTCTTCGCAACACATACAAAATTTTGAGCTCCTTTTCCATACTCTTTACTGGTTCGATGTTTAAAATTGAAAGCAACAAGAATGTTAGTTTTCATTTTCAAAACATGTTAAGTCTAAAGTTATGTGTAAATTTACTTTTATATGATTACCTATGTAGACGCAACCAGTCTTTCTCCATCATCATATATAATATGGAAGCAATCAAGTATCTAAACTTCAAAATAGTAATTAGAAATTAGACTATTTAAACAAGTAATGAATGCTAGAAGAGTTTCTGTGCCTTTTAGTTAGCTTGTTTAAATGTGAATACTCATTATGAGTTTCTTCTTGAGACGTATAGAAAATAATTCAAATTAGACTCGAAATTGGTTTCACTCCACACGATCATCGCCAACCTCGAACGACCAATCCCGCTCGCAACCCTATCGCCTGTGACCATTCTCAAATCACCAAACCCATATTGCCTTCACTTATAAACGCTGCGAACCCAACCATATCGCCTTCTTACTGTCGCCTTCCTCTTCTCAAACCCAAATCGCCAACCCATAGATTCTACTGAATGCTATTCTACACAGGTAATGAATGCTATTCTACACAGGTAATGAATGCTATTCTACACAGGTAATCAATATATTATTAGCCATATACAAGTATTGAGATAGACTTTGGACAAAAGAAGATCATTTAAGAAACTACTTGCCTCAAGTATTGAGCCTCAACATTTAACCACAATACCAAACTGCTTGCCTCAAACCATTGTCAAACATCCCCCAGCACCATCAACAAACCCCATCACCCATCAATAGTAGATTACGCTTAACCACCAATAACCATACATCTTCCATCTTCTTACCATAGCGCACTACTAACCACTTCAATCTTCATACATTATCACACAACTGCCTTTGCTACCACTCCAGTCATCCACTATCACTGCCAAACCACCACTACCTTATATATCAACATCCCCACAGCCACACATACATCTCATATCACTGTCCATTACAACTCCACTTTCATACAACACTCATATTACAACATTCACCAACCACAGCCAACCAATACAACAAACCATCATCCAGCATTACAACTTCTCTTTGCTCTGCCTTCTAACTAACCCAAACAAACACTATCCTCCAGTAGCAACCAATACATCACTGTATTTCTCCTTCGTTTCACAGATCTTATCGACTGATTAGATAAAATGGGTCAGATCCAGTACTCGGAGAAGTATTTCGATGATACTTATGAATACAGGCATGTTGTTCTTCCACCTGATGTTGCTAAGTTGCTTCCGAAGAATCGTTTGCTCTCTGAGAATGAGTGGAGAGCAATAGGAGTGCAACAAAGCAGAGGATGGGTTCATTATGTGATTCACAGGCCAGAGCCGCATATCATGCTTTTCCGCAGGCCACTGAACTACCAGCAACGGCAGGAGAATCAGAATGTAGTTGCTGGTGCCATGCTTCCACAGAAGGCAATTAAGGAACAAAACTGAAACTTCTTTCATGAAATAGAAAAACTGAAGTTTTCTACATTTTATATGCATGTCATTATATGTTGGTTTCATTGTTAGAGATATAGATGAACGTTGAACAAATATTATAGTAGTTGATGTTATATGGTTGCTTTATATATATAATGGCATTTTATTGTGGTTTTGAAAAAAAAACCAATACATCACTGTCACCTTAAACACAGTCATCATTGTGCCAGCATACAACCAACCACAACTGTTGCTTGTTCCATCACAATCCTACCTCTGGCATTCTCTGCTGCACGTTAGCCTGCTCATTGCATGCGATCACCTATCAGTTCACCAACTCCAAACATTAACAACTTGCATAGCACCTCTATACCACAGCCATTCCTCTTCCTTAACCATCTCAACTACATTACCGACATCATTTACCATTCACCAGTGCTTCACCACTACATCATCTAATGTCACAACACTCCATACATTACCCTCTTGCTGTCCATCACTGACCTCCTGCAATACTCCAGAGCACCAAACCTCTTCAATTCTGCCAAGCATCACTACATACATAACACCACAGTTTCTCCATCCAAGTCACTATTTCCATACATCTACATCTCCTCCTACAACATGCCGCACCTCCATACCACTTTCCCCAAACTGCATGAACGCACTCAAAACAACCCTGAACCAAAGCAAACCCGCCACTACAACCACATATCACTTTAGAGCCTAAATCCTCTAATGTGAGTTCAGTTTATGAATTTAGATCTATATCTTGTTGCAAGGTTTTACACAAAATACTTCAATGTCATTTGCAACAGGATGAAAGTACTAGTGAATGTTCATAGTTCTTGCAATCAAACTGCTTTTATTTAGGAAGAAATATACCAACGAATTCTATGCTGCCTATGTAATGACAAGAAGATTTAATGAAAATCAGGTAAAAGCATGCAACAATCTTAATAAACTTATTAACATACAACAATAGTAATAAACTCGTTAACATCAATTTACTAACAAAATCGATTCAATAAATTTTGATTTAGGGCAATCGAAGAAACACGTACTGAAATAACAAAATCGAAACTGATGAATGATTAAACTAATTGAAGAACCCATTTTAAACCTAAATAAAATCGACGAATAGTTGAAAATAGTACCTGTAGAGAGAGCAGCTAGCGGTGCTGATTTGGATTCGAAATCGAAATAATGGTGAAAGGAGATGTTTGAACGATGAAGCGACAGTGATGAAGACGGATTTCGGTGATGGGAAGAGAGGTTTGATTAGGTGATGGAGGTTTTAACGAGATGAAAGGCCGATAAAAGTAAAAAGGTGAAGTGAAAATGAGGCGCGAAGTTATATTATTTAGGTTTTCTCAGCGTTCACACGTAAAAAAATTCCCTCCAGATTTTAGTCGACCGCATTTATGGGAGAAACACTGAGAATAGCTGCTGCCAAAAGTGTTTTTTCTTGTAGTGCATCGATGGTCATGAAATCGGAATCGGGCGATGGAACCGCAAAATTTTGTAGAATCCTCATAATACAAGCTCCATAGTGAATTTTTTTGTGGCTTCTCTTGTGATTGACGGTGAGAAATTCATCTGTAACGAACCCAAATTTTTATGAATTTAAATTGATAATTTAAATGAATTTTTGAATTAAAATTGTAAGTTTATCGATTTAAGAGATGCGAGTTTCCCCGATTCAAATAGAAAATATATTAAGTCAAATTTATTTGAAAATTTGCGTATATGTATATATATGAGATGTGTGTGTGTGTATATATATATATATATATGTATTTGAGCATATATGAGTAAATTTAAAATTTTATATATATATATATAGATATATATATTTGATTTGAATTTAAATACTATATATGTATGTGTATATAGATAAATATAAAACAATAATTTTTAAAGTAAAATTCAGGATAAATATTTAAACTAAAAATAGAAGTAAAATAAATATTTGAGTTATAAATAGAGATAAATAAAAGTTAAGTATGGAACCAAACAAACATATTAAACATCTATGTACAAACAAAGTTATAGAATAAATAATAAAAAAAAGCAAAAAGAAGATAATGATAATTTATATAAGCATAAACAAAACAAACTCAATATAATACAACCTGTAGATAAGTATGCAGGCAAGGCAAGACAAGAGGAAAAATAAATAAGAAGCAAATATAACTAAAACAAAAGTATGCATACAAACAAATACAAATATAAGTACAAAGCATATACAAACAGGTAAATTTGTAGACCTAAAAACATATCCAGGCAAATAAACTTTTCATGTAGCCTGTAAAGAAGAAAGTAAGCAAAACAAAGTATATATTTTTACACAAGTAACAAAGCAAAGCATAAGCAAATAAAGGAAGTATGTAGGCTGTAAACAATCAAGTATGAACACAAAGAAAATAAAAGAGATAAATAGGCAGCCTGTAGAGTTTAATGTGCTAGGCAGTACTTGGCAATTAATGCAAGTTTCTCTAGCCATAACTAAAAATACTTCAACCATGCCTTAGTACAAAACAAATCAATGTTCACACTATTGTACTAGAAAATATTATCAACCTGCACGCTGTTTATATTTTTATATATATACATCAAACTCTCGTTTTAGTTCGTCCATCATAAATGAAAGAAAAAATGAATGAAGTAAACAAAACTAAAACAAAACATAACAATACAAATCAACTCAACAAAGCAGATTCAAGAAAAAGAAGAAACTGCCGTTCATCAGAACCCAAAAGCAACTCTCTGCTTCAAAATTTTAAAAAGGTGAGTAACATCATCTTCTCCAAAATTTAAGAGTATGAAATCTTTTGCACATACCAGTGAATAAGTATGCATGCATATATTTATTAACCCTCTGTGTATATACATGACATATGAGTACATGTCTGGAACAAGAAGTTTACTCTGTTCTTGTTTCATTTTCCAGGTTTCAAACTTTTCAAAAAGAAAAAAATCATTCCTTCACAATCTATTCGATGTTTGGATTTAGTATTGAAACAAAAATTGTTTGTTATAGCATAAACTCAAGATTTAAATTTTATTCAAGTGAAAGTAACTTGTACATACCCCTGGAAAACAAAATACTTGAGCAAGGCTTTAAATAAGTTAAAATTCGAACCTTTTAATATTCAAATTCAGGTATGTAGAACGAAATCGTATGCTGTAACTCGATTTTTAAAGCTTAAATCATGATTTTTAGATCAAAGATAAAGGAGTAGTTTAGGTTTGTAGGAATTTCAATGTTTTAGTAATCTATGGTGATTCACTAATTAGTAGGGATCGGGGTTTTGGCTAGTGATGGAGGGATGAACGGTGGTTGCAGGAAAAATGGTGTGATAGTGGTCTGATGATCGTGGTGGCGGCGACGTAGGTTTAAAATTTTTAAACCTAGTTTTGACGCAGTTTCGTTTTGGTCTCGTTCGTTGCCTAGGGACGATCGAGCGTTACGTGATTTTGGGAATTGGTAGAGGAGTGGTAGGCGAAGCTACGGCCGAAGGTGATGGCTCTCAGGTGGTCGGAGCGTCGAGTGAGAACCGGTGATAGGTTCGTGGAGTGGAGGCTTGCAAGTGTTTACAGGTTGGGTTTTTTGGGTCAAATCTAATTCTCGAGCGAATCATGTCCTTTGGGTGCTGCGTGGGGTTGTCAAGGTGGATGTCGACTTGCCACGATGACCGGCAATGGACCGGAGGCGAAGGCGGCACGGTGCACGTGCACCGTGCATGTTTGAAGGACTGGGGTTTTTTTTTTGGGATGTGCAGTTTTTTTTTCTTCTTTTCTCGGGTTTCACTCGGGGGTTTGGGGTGTTTGGCTCGGAGCAAGGGGAGGGGAAACTCGAAGTAAATGGTGGGCATGGGGTTGCTTTTGCATTGCTACAGGTTTTGATGAAAACCTATCAATGTTTGGTGGGTTGGCTTTTCTAAGGGGAGTTTTTTTCCGAAGCCAGTATGGGTTGGTTCAAGACAGTGAAGCACTCAGGTTTGCTAAGCCTGATTGTTTCAGGTTTTATAAGTTTAGTTCAAATTTTTAAGGCAGGATGTAAACACTGTTTTGAAATTTAAGTTCAAAATTTTAAACCATTTTTAAACAGCATTTGAATTTAAAGTTTTAAAATGAAATTTGGAGTTTAAACTTGTTTTAAACCTGAATATGTTTTAAACAAGTTTAAATTAGAATAGCTTTTTAAAAAAGTAAATTTGTTTCCAAACAAATATTTAAATTTGATTTTTGATAAAGTTCTGTTATAAAAGAATTTTAAATGGGGGTTAAATGTTTTGTTTTAAACTTGAAATTGCAAGTTAAAATGTAATGTGATTTAAAAACTAAATATTTAAGTAAATAAATTCAAAGGTTTTCCTTACATAAGTTTCCTATGTAAATAAGAAATATTCTTTACCTTTATTTAAGGTTTATAAATTGATATTTAAATTGGTTAATGTTTGAATATATGTTCATTTTGAATCCTAAATTCAAAATGGAATTTAAATTTAAATTTAAAAGTGTAATGTTTAAATTACACTTAAATGATTAATGAAATCATTAATAAAGAAATTTATTATCTTAGAAATAATTAAGGTAATTAAAATAATTTAATTAATATGGTAATGAAAGAATGATTTATTTGATTTTAAATTTATAATTTAGATTAATTTATAATTAGGGATGTTTAGTAATAATTAATCTAAGATAATTTCTTAAGAAAGTAATTAAGGAAATGTTATTAGTTAATATAGATAAATTAACTAGAGATTATTAAGTAACTAAATTAATGCGATTAATTTTGATAATTAATTAGATTAATTAATTTAGATAATTAATTATAAATTGTTTTAAATGTAATTACTTAATAAGAGTAATTAAGGATTAATCACTTATTGTAATTAATTTTGGATATTTTGATTTATTAAAGTTAATTAATTATGTAATTGGGTTAAAAGGTTGATTTAATTAATATGATTAATTAAGAATAATTTAATTAATTAAAGTGTTAGATAAATAAATTTATATCAAATGATTTGTAAAATAAATCAGGAGTGGATAATTAAATTCATAAGTAATCAATTTACTTGGAAATAAATTGTATTTATTAGGATTAAACGATAAATTAATCCTGTTTATAAATGATTATTCGATACTTGACCTTACTTATGAATGATTGTATTAAATGAGTTGCCTTGAATTGATTATCCTATCTGATCTGTGACACTTTGTTCTGTGATTGTGCCATGTAAAATTTATTCATTTATTTACATCTGCATATTATCTGTGAATTGTGAATGGAAGATAAGCATTATATCGCTTATCAACTATATTTCTATGTTCTGATCTGTGATGATTGAAATGATGTTGCACTAGTGTGTTAAACCCCTGGACCACACTTATACACACACACCAATATGGATTTCACGAGGAAATCGATTAAGTCACAGATTTTTGAAATAGTTTTAAATTTGAATATTTGAATTCAAATGTTTTGGAAATGGATTAGGTTTAAAGTAAAAAGCTTTTGAAATGGAATTTCATAGATGAAATTTAATTTGAATTACTCGATAAAATATGAAGTTGAATAATTTGATTTGAACTTAAATTCAAAATGTGAAACTGAATTCTATGATTTGAAACTAGGGATTAAAAATGTTATACCAGTTATATATGGGTTAAACTATTTTAAAAGTATTGATTTGGGATGTGAATAGAATTCAAGGGCGTTAACTCGTGTAAATATAATTGGATTTTTCTGAAACGAAAACTGTTTGTTTTCAAATAATAAAAGCTTTCACATGAGAAATGAACGTTCAATTTGTGTTAAAAAGAATTTCAAGTTTGAAAATGAAGAAAATTTCCAAGTTATGAAAATGATTTAAAAGCTATAAGTTGCATCTTTGATTTAAAGATTCAACAAGTTAATCGAATTTTGAAAGCTATGAGTTAAATCTTTGATTTAAAGATTTAACGAGTTAATCCAATTGGAATGGAAATTGTTTTGAAATCTATTAATTGATCTTTGTGAAATAAATCTTTTTTTAATATAAAGATTTGAAATGGTAATTGGTTTAAACCATTTGAAAAGGAAAGTTTTTGGGTTCTAAGTTGTGACTTAATTGAAATCCCAATATCCATATGTTTTTGAAATATTGCGCTCACTATTCGGTTTAGCCGGGAGAGGACCTTTGTGTCATATATCCCATTCCGAATATGTGATACGTCGTTATGAATTGCATTTGAAGACCGGTGTTGAAGACCGGATATTTTTGAAAACGTAAGGACAACTCGTCGAATGTCTTTGCATCGAATGGCCCCGGTATAGAGACTCCATATGTGATGGGAAGTCCGAACGTGATTAGTGAATATCCGGATTGCAAGGACTTCTTTGTAAGTGCCTTCGGTTCTGTTCGAGCCCGGAACAGACTTGTATGGATAGTATGTCTGACATTACAAATTGAGATATAAAGCTGATTTTTTTCAAATATATTTCTGTTGGTGGCGGAGAATTTATTCTCTTAGCTTAACACCCTTCTCTGAGACGTACGAGCTCAGAGGTTATGTAGTTGAATGTTATCAGCGATATATTCCCAATTTGGTAATGTGACATGCTAAGTGTTGATGTGAAATGATCATTGTGTTGATTATTTGTGATAGGATCATTTATTTGATCGTCTATCCTGGTGATCATTTCTATGATCATTTGTTGACCCAAAGCATGGCTTTTGTATAAAGTATGTTTTTGTGGACGAGACTTCGTCGAGCCTCACACCCCGGAATGGTCAAAACAGGAAAGATGCGGCAAGGTTATGAGGGGTAGCTCCCTTTAGGGTATGTGCATTTCCTTCTGGAAAAGGGTGGTATCATGGTATGGAGCCCAGATACTTACTCATGTTGAAAACACTTTGTTATGATTGTGTGATGATGGTGACGAGCGCTCGGTTAAAGGTCCCAAAGGACCGGGGGATGGCATACTCGTGTCAATTGTTACTCAATTAGGGGTAACCCGGCCTTGTGTTGGTAGAGATCCGGTTTGGTTCTCGGGGACGTCCATCCAGAGGCGTTCTCATGTGGCAATGGGAAGTTCCTTGGCCTGACCATTTGTTGGAAATCCAAAGAAACAATACGAGACTTGTACAGTATTAGTTGTAGAACCTGCCATCTAATATGGTAGCTATAGTAGGCATAATATAATGGTACCTATGCTGGCTAAGATTTATATTCTACTTTCGAAATGAATTTTTCCTACACTATGCACTTATAATAATATCAAATGTTTCTTTTTAATGTGTATCAAGCATCTTTGACTAACATAAGAAGAAATCTCCCCCAAGTCTGCATTTGCATTGTGTGTGTGGCGGGAGGTCTTATGGTAGTCTCATTTTTAAAAGCATTGCGAATTGAATTTAAAAATATTCTTCTATTTTGATTTTGAATAAAAGATAAACTGTTTTTTTGTTGCTCACACCAGTCCCACGACTGATCCGGGGTTTATTGTTTCTTTCCTAAACTCTGGGTGCTCATAATTTCCTACACGAGCAGTTTAGAGTTGGGTTTTTCAGATAGCTAGGTTCAGTAGATTATCTGGAGTTAGTTCAGTCTTTGGACCGAACCAGACTTGCTTATGCTAGGTGCATCGTTATTGGGGGTTCGAGCTATTGCTGGATTGATTCTTGGAGATGGAGTTGCAGTTCTCGGAGTTCTTTCTTGAAGACTATCTTAGAGTTATAGTGTTCCGCTGCTAGATGTCATCTATTTTCTTTTCCGCTGCTATTTACTGTATCATATCTCTGTTGTATATTGATATCTATTGGATCATCTGTTGTATCAGATATTGTATCAAAGCTGTATATCAATGTATTATTCTTTTATTCCGCTGTGTTTTTACTTAATGTTGTTATAAGCTCCGGCGAATCGGATTTGAACGGTCGAATCTATGGCATTCGAATACGATATGAAGTATGGATGTCGATTTTCGAGCGGGCAAAATCCGTATCGTTACATCATCTAATATGATTTTTCCCTAATTTACTCATTGAGATGAGTAAATAGCATATAGGGCTTGAAATTCCTGTTTGTAGACCTTTTTGTAGCTTTCGGTCCGGGGTAATAACGGTTGAACGAGCTTACGGTGGATGATTCGTGCCTTCGGACGTAAGGCACTAGATTTCAAAATGGTTAAATCATCGGATAAAAAGAGATGTTATACTTCATCATGATTATACATATCCACCTCAATATTGTCAATATCCAACCCTTCGAATGGACATCTTAGTATATGGCCTAATCGTTGAAGAGGTAAATAAATCCTTTCTCCACACACCAAGGTCCAAATGCAATCATCTTTATTTCGTGGATCCTGGTGGTCAAGATTCATATTTGCAAAGAAAAGCTTAATTAAGAAAGGGTAGATTTTGACATTGTTGGAATCATACCCAATGAGTGAATCAAAGCCGTGAGCTTCGGCTATTTCTCTAATTTTGTAGCCATTGAAGTCGGGGAACTTTATGAAAGCTCCTTCAAATAACTTTGAATTTATCGTGATGTTTGAATCTATTGACTGCCATATCGTTGTGTAACTAAGCGATAATTTGGCTCTCGGATGGTCAATTGTTGATTCACGAGCTCATTTTGATCTTGGTGCCATTTGGTTGATGAAATTTTGAAGGAAAATTGAAGTTTTTGAGGATGCTAGGGTTTGTATTTGAGTTTATTTTGAAATAGAGAGTGTTTAGGTAAGGTAAGAATGAAGGGGTTGATAGAAATTATTTAAATTTTGAGTGAATAGGTGTGTTGGAGAATGTGCAGATCTATTTTAAAAAAGAAAACTGACGGGTCAATCAGCTGAAAGGGCGAAAACATTCGGCTAGTATGCAGAGAATTTGAACCGGCAAGTTTACAGCGAAAAAAATGCTATAATTCAGTCGGTTGAGAGATGGTGGTTAATCGATTGAATTTTGGGTTGTATGATGCAATTTTGAATATTCAAGCAGATGCTGCTTGGAGTTAGCCGTATGATGTGCAGAAAATTTCAACCAGCAAAAATACAGTGCAAATTCGATTCAATTTAGTCGGCTGAAGGGTGGGGGTCAGTCGGCTCGATTTTGGAAGAATTTTAAATTTCTATGAATATTCAGTCAGCTGAGTCTCTATGATCAGCTGGCTGAAACTGTTGTTTTTTGCTGAGGTCAAGCTTTTTTTTAGTTTATTTTGAAATTAGTTAATTGACAACTATATATGTATGTATGTATTTTTTTTAGCTTTATTCCCACGTTAAAATAAATATAATTATTACTTCAAAAAACACGATACTTATCCATATTACAATCATAAATTTATAAACATAAAAAATATAGATTTTAATTTCCCAACGTCTTAGAGTCCTCTGAGCTTGGTTCAACTTTGGTGATTTCATGTAATGGATGTATAGGGGACCAAACAATACGTTGAGTGCCTTGCTCCCAAGAATTCGAAGGTGCATGAGGTTGTTGAGGTGACGGATTATGCACACTTTACTTTGGAGATGTTCCATTGAATTTGAGAGCGAATTGTTCAAGGAAATTTATTCATCTTCCATGGTGTTTTTGTTTATAATACATTTCACGTTGTAATCCTAAAGTCTCACGTTGATAGCAATGGATTTCGTCAATTTTTTCTTTGGTAAATGGTGAACCGAAGTCTAAGTTTTTCTTAGCTCGCTTCTCGTTCGGTGTATATCTAGTATGATGAGTTGGAGATGGGGTAATCTTCACCGGAATATATACCGAAGAAGATTTGTTTAATGAATCCATAGAAGGAGTGCTGAAAACGATCGGTGAGAGATTATAGCTTTCTTGAGATGACATTGTAAAGAGAATTTTTTTAAAATTTGTATATGAGTTTAAGAAAATTATGATCACGTATATATACTGGATTAATTATCTATTTAAGGTTATTGTTTTATGGTTAATATTCTTTAGAAACCTTCAGCCAAGAGAAAATGTAAGGTTACTAAATATAAAAGAATGTTAACCGCATAAAAATTAAAAGAAATGTATGGTCTTAAATCAAGTAACACAATAGAACATTGGAAAAATATGTGTCTTCCTCCCATGAGTGCGGAGTTCGAGTGCCATCAACTCCAATTGTTGTTCTATTAAAAAAAAATTTTATTTTATAATTTTTTATACTTTAATATCGAATTATAAATCATGTAACGACATGATTCCTAATTCATATCTTAATTTTTTAAAAATATTTTCATTTAAAGGTTTAATAAATATATCTGCAACTTAATTTTCTGATGGTATAAAATCAAGTGAAATGTTACCTTTTTCTATATTATCATGAACATAATGATGTCGAATATCAATATGTTTAGTTCTGGAGTGATTTATAGGATTTTTGATAAATTTATGGCACTTGTAATATCACAATAAATTGTTAATTTAGATAAATTTATACCAAACTTTTGTAGTGTTTGCTGCATGTATGTTACTTGAGAATATTCCAAAGTAGTAGAAATATATTCTACTTCACACTCGAAAGTGAAACACAATTTTGTTTTTTTACTAAACCAAGATACTAAAGATTGACCAATGAAATGGCAAGTACCACTTATACTCTTTTGATCCGTCCGACATCCTCCAAAATCAACATCACTATATGATACTAACGCAAAAGAACATTTTTTCAGGTAAAAGAGACCGTAGCCTTTAGTCTTGTTTAAGTAGCGCAAAATTCGTTTCACTACCCGCAAATGTGATTCTTTGGGATTTGCTTGAAATCATGCACACAAGCATACACTCATCGTTATATCTGGACAACTAGAAGTTAAAGAAAGTAAGGATCCGATCATACTTTGATATAGTTTTTGCTCAACATGTTTTCCATTCTCATCTCGATCGGGAGGTACTGTAGTGTTCATAAGAGTTGGCTTAGCAGAAGTGTTTTTCATACTAAAATGTTTTATACGATTATTACAATATTTTTCTGGATTAATAAAAATTACATTATTTAATTCTTTAATTTATAATCTAAGAAAATATCAAAATTTCACCCATATGAGACATTTTAAATTCTCTTGTCATAATATTCAAAAATTCTTGACACAATTTTTCGTTCGTGGAACCAAAAATGATGTCATCTACATAAATTTGTATTATTAAAATATCAATTTTATCTTCTTTTATAAACAAAGTTTGATCTACTTTTCCAATTTTAAAACCAGAATTTATAAGATAACCTTTAAGACGATCATACCAAACACGAGGTGCTTGTTTTAAACCGTATAAAACTTTCTTTAGTTTATAAACATGGTCTAGAAATTTTTCATGTGCAAATAAAGGTGGTTATTCTACATATATATTTTATTTTATAAAACCATTTAGAAAAGCACTTTTTACTTCCAATTGATATAGTTTAAAGTTATGAAAACCAACAAAAGCTAATAAAAAACGTATTGCTTCTAGTCGAGATACAAGCGCAAATTTTTCTTCGTTGTTTATTCCTTCTTCTTGATTGTAACCTTGAGCAACTAATCTAGCTTTTTTTGAATAATATTTACTTGCTCATTAGCTATATTTTTGTAAACCCACTTAGTACCGATGACTGTCTGATCACTAGGTCTAGGAACTAAGTCCCAAACTTTGTTTCGTTCAAATTGATTTAATTCTTCTTGCATAGTTATAATCCAGTAATCATCAATTGAAGTTTCTTTAACATTTTTGGGTTCAATGTTCGATAGGAAAGCTACATGACCATTTGATTCAATTGATTTCAAGTTCTTACGTTAGTATTTACTTCTCCAATGACATTTTTAATTTGGTGATTTCTTAGAAGTCTTGGTGGAGTTCGAATTTCATTTTCATTTGGTAAATGGTTGTTTTCATTTTCAATATTATTTTCAATAATTTCAATATCAGCTTCTGTGATATTTGGTTTAGGAATTATTTCTTCATCTTCATTTTTATTATTAATAGAATTTTCATCGAATGACACATGAAGTATTTCTTCGGTTATTTTAGTTCTTTTATTATAAATTTTGTATGCCATGCTTCGTTCCGAGTATACAATGAATATTCCTTCATCGGATTTTGGATCAAATTTATCAAGTTGGTCTTTCGCATTTAATAGAAAGCATTTTGAACTAAAAACTTTAAAATATGGTATATTAGGTTTTCTTCCATTAAAAATTTCATGTGGGATATGTTTTGTAAATGGTCTAATGGAGACTCAATTTAAAACATAATAAGCAGTTGCTACAGCTTTTGCCTAATTTATTTAGTTAAAGTGCTTCTATTCAATAAGGTTCTTGCGCATTCTTGAAGTGTTCCATTTTTCCTTTCTACAACTCCGTTTTGTTGTGGAGTTTTAGGAAATGAAAAATTATGAACAATTCCTTTCTTATCACAATATTTTTCAAAAATATCATTATCGAATTCGCCATCGTGATTGTTCGAATGTTTTTAATTTTTATATTCTTAATATTTTGAATTCTTTTAGCAAAGATTTTAAAATTCTCATAAGCATCACTTTTGTTTTTCATAAATATTGTCCAGGTGTATCATGAAAAATCATTTACAATTACAAAAACAAATCTATTATGATTTATAGATTGAACTTGAGTTGGTCCAAAAAGATCTAAATGTAATAACTCAAGTGGTTGTAATGTAGAAATTATTTTCTTTGATTTAAAGGAAGATTTGGTAAATTGTCTTAACTGACAAGCATTACAAATACTATTTACTTTCAAATTCATTTTTCAGTAATTCTTTTATTAAATTATTCTTAGATATTTTTCTTATTGCTTTAAAGTTCATATGACAAAATCTTTTATGTCATAACAAAGGATCATTTTATTTGGCTACTAGACACATATTTGTGCTATGGTTAACTTTCATATTTAATACGTATATATTTCGTTCTCTAGTTCATTCAAAGATTAGATTCTTGTTTTGATCAAATATGTTACATTTATTTTTAGAAAAAGATATAATAAAATCTTTATCGCATAGTTGACTTATGCTAAGCAAACTACGTTTTAAATTTATAACTAGTAAAACATTTTTAATAAGAGGTAAGTTAGATGTATCGTCATCGCTCACATCGCCTTTGCCGATGATATAACCTTTGGAATTAACTCCAAATATGACAGATCCTCCATTTGAGTTGATAATTTTAGTCGGCATATCTTTGTTTCTTGTCATATGTTTTGAGAAACCATTATCAAGTATTAAATTTCCTCTTTTCTTAGTTGGTACATGAAAAAATATAAAGATGAAGTTGGTAACCACTTTTTATTAGGGTCCTAAGAGTTAGATCTTAGGAAGCCAAACCTAAGAGGGTTTAGAATTCCCTTGATAAGTAAAATTTTCATTTTTATAAACAAAATTTATAAAAGACTTAATATAATTAAATTTTTATTGAATTATTATTAGTTTTTGATACCCAAATTTTTATAGTATTTATGCTGCAAATATTCTTATTTTGAGTGAAAACATTTGGTTTTGGTTTTGCTTTTACAAAATTCTTATGTGTTGGTGAATTATTGCTCTTTGACCTAGATATTGAGGAATTTGTATATCCTAACCCTTTCTTATTAAAAGTAGTTTGAGAGTTATTAATAATCTTAGAAAGATTTTCTCTACTTTTATTAAAGTTAGAAGCAATTTTAGTAATATTTTCTAACTTGGTTTTTAGACTAGTATTATTTAATTCAATAATTTTGACATTCGATTTTAAATCATAATTTTATAAAGCTAATGTCATATTCTTTTTAAACTTCAATTTCATTTGATAGCATAGTGAGTTGAGAAGATACATTAGACAAAGATTCTTGTGTTTTAACAAGTTCTTCTTCTAGGATGTTCTTTTCATCTCTGAGCAAATCAACTTCTTTTTCACTTATGTTTAGCTTTACTAAAGCATCTTTATACTTTCTTTTAACTTATTTAGTTTATCCAATAGCCTTGAGTTTATATCTGAAAAATCGTCAAAAGTTAGATCACTTATATCGTTAGTAGAAGCCATAAAGCAGACATTAACTTGTTCAGAATCATTGTCAGTGTCACTATATCTGATGATGAAGACGATTCTGAATCATCCATGTAACAGAGAATGCTTGCTTCTTCTTATACTTGTCCTTTTTATTCTTCTATCGGTCTTTCTTTTGATCAAGATAGACCTTCTTTATGTGACTATTCTTATGACATCATAACATTTGAAATTTGAAGCTGGTGGTTCATTGGTATTGTCTTTCCAGTTGTTTTCAAATTTCTTGTTCTTTCTAAATTTCAAAAACTTTTTGAAGTTCTTTGCTATAAATGCCATGTCATCTACATCTAAATCTTCTTGTTCAACTTGGAAGGCTGTATTCTTTATAGTTTGAGCTTGATCTCGTTTTGCCTGCAAATTTACTTCTTACAACAAGAGATTTTCTATTAACTCTTCTGGTTTGATGGTAGAAATATCATTACACTACAACAAAAAGGACTTTTTATAGCGTGTAAAAACCGCTATAAAAAATTTCTATAGCGATTCTATAATCACTATAGATCAACATGTTGTAAAAAGTCTGGTAGATACTATAGCGTGTAATACTTGCAATGGAAAACATATTTTTCTTGCCATCTAAAATATGCCATATTGGTGCAACTGCTTTTCTATAGCGTTATGAAACGTGCTATAGAACTTTTTATGACGCATTTTAGTTGTTATAAATATGTCGACATGTTATATTATTATAGCATTTGAACGCGCTATGGAATCATCGTGTCAACCTTATATGGCACATTGAAATGCTATAGAAAATTCATTACTATCTATTATAGCACCGTCTTATTGCTATGAAAACTATTTACTCTTTGCAAAATATATTGTATAGCACTAACATGATGCTATAGTGTAACAAAGCTGAACAATTTTTCTTTTTATTGCATAGTTAGAACGCTATAAAAAAATTCTATTGCACATTTTTTGCTGCCATAACATTCAAAGCTTACAATTTTCAATTCTACTTATATATTATAACTCAAAAAACCACATTCATCACATTAACATAAGTACACAAATTAAGTCATAAGCCAAATCACAATATATATATATATATATATATATCCATAATATTTCATACATGAAGAATTAAGCATAAATATTTGTGATAAAAATTAAACATAAGTACACAAATTGAGTGTAGCATACCAAAATGATACATACTAAAAATATTTTAATGACCGTCGACAAGCATGACCGATTTAAAGGAGAAAGAGTGCGACATCATGTATCAACCTCAAAAGCATCATACAACACCTGTGAAGAAGAAACACAAACATACATATGTTAGTCAATATATACAAGTATGTATAAGTACGAAAGATGCATCATCAGTCATCAGACATTATCAAGAAATATCAATTTTGACTATGTTAACGTTACCAAGAAATCTAAAAACTGAGAAATAGATCACCAGTCATCAGACATTATCATGAAATCAAAATGGTATTGAGCTTGCCAGTCATATGGCCAAAACACATGCATCACATTTCTACAAAGTTGGGATGATACACATACTCTACTGCTTTAACCAGTAATATCTTAGCTGAGCCCATATGCAGTAAATCTCATTGCAGTCCTGGTTAGTTAGACTGCTAATTATGATCCTAGGTGGAGAGGATTGAAAAAATTTGCAACATATTTTTCATGTCACTAAGGTGAACTGTCAAAGTTATTTGATTGACAATAAAGTTGAGAAATAATGTCTGCACAATGACTCGTTTGTGTATATATCCCACGTGCTCCTTATTTCATTTATTCTTACTTTGTATGCATTTTGATTACCTATTTGATAAACTACTACTAAGGCATGCTACTGTTAGTAACTATACATGCTCTCAGACGTTTCAATTCTTTAATTATTTCCACGAACTATAAGCTAAATGACCTTCCAGTGGTCATTACAAAAAAAAACATTTGTTGCTTTTACCTTTTAGGTTGAGACACAAGAAAGTTGTTTTTAAACATTATATTTAAGTTGTTCCCGAACAATATTTAAACTCGAAGAGTTCTTAAATGGTTATAAATTCTAATGGTTGGTTCGACAGAATTACATCTTCACTTCTCTCACTTCTCATTGACAAGGTCAATGGGATATTCTACAATTTTGTAAAACGTAACTGTCATGTTAACAACAGTAAATGTAAAACGACTTAAGTTATCCAATCCACGATTTTGTAGCATTTACGTATCCAATCGAATACATAGTGTAATGTCACAAAGTGCATAAGCCTGACATGTCATAAATTTAAATACGATTTAATAGCAGCCAGATTTTGAAGATTCCTATAGGTTGGATAACTTAGTATACATGGATAAAATGAAATGAGATAAGGACTACACGAATGAAATGAAAGTGAACAGATGCCGAGGAAATAGATTGAGCAGGATATTTTTTGCCTTATAAATATTAGAGATGACATAGGTAGCTAATTATTTAATTCCTACCAGCAATCAACAAGTAATTTATCACAATTATCTAATAATTTAAGATACCTAGAAATATAATCTATAATATATTCTAATCAACTAATTATATAAAAATTAAATTGAAAAGTGAACAAAAAGAAGGGGAAAATGTCCGTAAAAGATGCATCTTTTTCTACACTAGAATAATTTATTTACAGTGAATGATTTTGGACACTTACTTCTTTGCGTGTCAAGAAGAGAATGCTTGAAAATATAACAAGTAATACATGTACTCTGTTGATTAACCGATTAGTTGATTGCTAGGTCAAGGACTAAATTTATTGGATGTACAATTTTATTTTCACTAAACCTTGTACTTTCTAATTACTGAAGTAACAAAACACATGAATTTTTTAATAAAAAATGGACTGATTGCTCAAAGTCAAGGATACAATGCAATGTGTAATACATGTAAAGTATATGAGCTAGAGTTAAAATGCAATGTGTAATAAATAATTACTGTAATTATAGTACACAATTTATCAGTGGGTAGATAGTATTCAACCAAATCAAAAAAGTTTCATATCTAAACAAAGCTTGAATTATACTTACTAGAAATCGATTCCATTATAACGTTCGCAGCAGGCCAAGCTATCGTAGTACGAAGTGCATCTTCAACGACTTCTAAATCGGACGTTGTTCTCTACAGACGTGCTTTTGGAATTATTACAAGATCTACCCAAACTTTAACTCCATTTTTTCCCAAAGGGACACAATGAACCATTGTGTTTGGATCGGTTGAAGACACGCGACCTAACGCAACTATTTCTCTCTTTCCCGACCAATCAATCAACTTGCATTTACTTTTTTCCATAAAATCGTACTCTATCAATTAAACAAAAAGGTTATTTTAGTATGTGCTTCAATAATTTGTCCGATGAAAAATAATTGAATCGCATATAAATAAGTTTGATACCTACCTGCTCGACAACTCCAACATTACTCGTATGATTATTTGATGATGCAGTTTTAATTGTTTCGATAACTACTTTCGATTCAGGCCATGCAACTTTGGTACCAATGGCTTCTCCAACTCGGGTCAATCCTTTAGTGGGCCTCCATAGAAAAGCATCTTCGATTTTTGGATTATCTATCCAAATTGCAATGGCAGCCGTACCAAGAGGAAGATCATTCACAAGTTCTTTTGGATCACTCGAATGCAGTCGTCCATCTGCAACTAATTCTTCACTCCCACTCCAATCGATTAATTTGCATTTATGATTTACGCTGTTGCTTATACTCTAATAAAAAATCATATTTTTTTTGTACATTGAAAATAAAAAATTAATTAGTAAAAAATATGAAAGATTACCCCATTATCAGCTTTTTCAAAGTTATCGAAGTTGCGCAAAACAACTCTAGTAACCGGCCATGCTACTATCTCACCAACAACGTCTCCAATGTGTGTCGAATAAGGTGAAGGTCTCCACAAGAAAGCATCCTGTTTTCTCACAATGTCTATTATAATTTTATTAGCATCAGAACCTAAAGGGATTTGTTGAACAAGCTCCTTTGGGTTACTTGGCACAACTCTTCCTTCCGCAACAATTTCGTCTGTCTCACTCCAATCCAGTAAGTGACATGTGTCATATTGTTTACCATGTTTGTTCTATTATTAATCAAAAGCAAATTATATTAATAATGAAATTAAATGTCAAATATAATAATATTACACTAGTACTATAAATAACTTTTACCGCTTGATGCACATTTGCTTCATCCAGGCTTTCTTTTCTCTGTCAAACAAAAAAAACAGTACGTAAAAAAACCAGTAACGATATATAATTTCATGATATTAATTAAAGATAGTTTGATAAAGCATAATTAATGATATTAGCAAATATAACAAGATTTTAGTTCATGCCATCATGTCATCCTATGGTAATCTGATTTCTATGCTTTCTCTGATCGCACATTTGCAACCATGCTGGCAGATTTTGGTGATATTAATACCACTAAAGCCTTAAGTATACTTGACTGGATTCACCAATGATTTAAACAGACACAAGCAACTTGCAATGGAATAGTGAAAAAAATTACAGTAAGATAACTTTCTTCAGACATTGAAAATTAATGTCATGCTTAGTTAGATGTCACTGTATCAGTGTACTACAAAGCTTTGAGCTGAACTTTTATAAATATGTACATGTGAAGTGGTTTTAACATTTTTGTGATGGTATTAGAAAGCTTGAATGTTGGGAGTATGAAAATGCGTGTTATATGCAAAAGCATTGTCAACATAAACTTGAATTGTTGAAGATCGCATATTGAAATTTTGGAAGCATACACAACAGATGCTGACACAGAAGTACAATAACAATTCAAACTCAGTTTCAAGCAAAGATGTGTATTTTGTATGATTTAACTAAGGTTGTGTTTTTTGTTGAAGTGGAAAGTTCGATGAAAGAGGAATATGTTTTTATGTAGCGAAAGTGACGGTGAAAGGGTATTGGTATTTGATTTATATTGTAATAATTGCTGTTAATGGTAATTACCTTATGGTTAATAAGTATCACACATAATTAAACAATGCAGTCATAAAAGTTGAACAGTTTATAACAACAAATATACTGGAACTTTGAAGATATAAATGCAGAGATATATATATGATGATACACAACATATTACACATATGTCATAAAATGAAAGGAGATGTGTGGCAATAAAATGACAGTGGATGTTGCAGTTGTGTTACAAGGAACTGATGATGGTGGAAAGGGGTAAGTGTTTGATGGTGGGAAGTTTGAGGCTGTTGTCAGAGGAGAAGGGGGTTGAATTGCAGAACTATAGTTTAATGATGTTGTCTGTGCGCAGAGTGGTGTTTGCTTGGATGTTGGTAGAGAGATGATGGATGTAACTGCTTGAGATGGTTTGGGCGTAGGAATTTGTATTTGCACTGAAGTGAAGATGAACGGCAGTGGCAGGTTGGAGGAATGCAGCGGTTGGGAAGTGAGTTAGTGTCAATTGCAAGTTGAAAGTTGAAAGCTATGTAACTGTTGTAGCAGCAATGGGTATTGATGTTGAATTGATGAAGTTGAATTGAAAGCTATGTGACTCCTACATCATCACTTCACCCATTCATACTACCCACCAATCTTCTTCTGCATACTCCTACTCTGTTGTGACCACAAATTCATTACTCCCACTTCATTAATCTCCACTTCCCACTGTTTTCCTTAAACTGCTACATTTCATTCATCAACTGCCATTCTTCCCCTTCTGCACTTCACCATTCAAAGTTATTGCCATCAGTGACCATCAAAACTGCACCTACAACAGCCTGCAACCATTCAACACCAACACTTCTGTCCCTCTGACACTTCATACACCTAGCAACAGAACAACCCAATCCACTCTCAACAGCCATAAATTTCCTACTCTGCATACACCACAATTCAAGTTCATCAATTCAACATCATCTCTCTGCCAACATCCAAGCAAACACCACTCTGCGCACAGACAACATCATTAAACTATAGTTCTTGGAAACATCAGTTCCCTGTAATGCAACTGCAACATCCACTATCATTTTATTGCCACACATCTCCTTTTTCAATTTGCTAGTGGATATTTCTTGGAAACGTTACACATATGTCATAAAATAAAAATGCCAAATATACCTCATTCTTCATAAGCATACGAACCATCGCGTCTAATTCTGAAATTTTATTTTGCATTTCGACCGTTTGTTTATCCCTTACGTGTGACCATATTGCTTTGGTGTAGGTCAGACCCCTTCCCATTGCTCTCAATCGCCCTGGTCTATCCGGTCCCAATACTTTTGCAAGCGCATCATCTTTATAATTAATTGTTGAGCTAGAACTTGATTCATTCTATATTTGTTTAATTTTTTCCTACACATGCTGTCATACATGCATATTATACACAATTAAACTATCACAATAGCAAACATATTGTTATCTAATAAAATTTCAAAGTACTTACAATAGCATCTGCAGCAATCGAATTTACTGGTTCGCCATTTTTTCGTGTGTGCGATTTGATCCACACTTGAGTTCGACCAACAGAAGATGGATGAGGACTCGTCTTTTTCTATGTTTAAAGAATATTTTTTACAACACGTCACAATGACTAACTAGCTAATAAATATTATGGTATATAAATTAGTAATTCTTACCAAATCATCGGCCACTCGAGCCATTCCTTTACGACTACATGTGTGTGGTATTTTATTGTCTCTAATAGCTTGAAATTTCTGACTCAATTCCTAAGAATAAAATGAAAACATGCATTAAAAAATCCAGCTTGGTTTTCGCATCTCATCAACATTTGAAAATGTAAATGTTACCTTAAACTCTGGAGCCGTTTTAGACTTGACAAATTTCTTCCACTCATTCATAATTAGGTTGTCGGGTTTCAACCGATTTCTTTCTTCTTCGTTCCTTGCTTCCGCTATTTTGCGAACTAATCGAGATTTTGAACCTCTAAAGATGCACCCCATTTAATGAAATATGCACGCTTTTTGCCATTCCTCGTCCAATTTAAATCTAACCTGCAATATTTAAAGGCATATGAACTTGTGAAAAAGAGTTTAAATTTGTTATAGTACACGTTGTGCACATGTAAACAGCAGTATTTACATGTGAAAACAAAGAGTTACATGCTTTGCACATGTAAACAGCAGTAAAAATGGTACAAGAAGATATCGGCACATGCATGAACGTCAAACTGTCATTGTACAAAAATTTTGACAAATCATTAATTCATCTAATTACTCTACCATGAATTGGACTTGGTACATGTGGCAGTAACAACTTACAATTTCTAATCAAAATAATTTAAGCAATTTCTTATTGCTCAACTAAGACGTATAGAATTTTTACAAACCTAAAGTGTTTTACGTGTTCATAACTAAAGTCAGTTAGACTGTACAATTTTGGTTAACAATTACACTTGTAGTTGAGATGCGCTCTAATCTCATAGAAGACCTCTGATTTTAAGGTGCATTTTGCTTCAAAACATTGTATTGCATTAGAGAAAATAATAGTTTTGTACACATGTCATATTTCCTGCAACATACAGTGATCTATTGTTTACAACTGAACTGGTGTACTCTAATAGTACATGAGTGTTGAATATGCGCTTATATGATTTTTGTTTGATGATAATAAACATATATACATTCGTTTAAATGTATTTGTTAATGTACTATTTTATTTTTCATAGATTAAATAAATATTTGCTGAATAAAATAAATAACACTAAATTTGAATTCAAACGAATATTTTATTCAAATAAATATTTATTACAATTTTTGATAGTACAACTTCAAGCTCTCACTATAAATATACATTTTCTATTACAATACATTTCTGATTACATCACAATTCATTTTTACATTTTCACCTCACTACATATCACTCACACTCGTATTAATCTTCAACTTCATTCCAGTTTGAATCCAGCATCTGAGCAATCTGCAAAAATATTCACTAACGCAGTAAAATTGAAAATAAAATATTTTTGCAAAATAAAATAAAAGATGGATTTTGAAAATATTATTTGCCTCAGTTATTTGGGTTGTTCGTCATCATTTAAATTTGAATTCATCACACACGAACAATGTGACATGCACAATGTATCACTGTACATGCCACAAGGCCGTGCACACCGATATACACTTGATAATGCTACAGGGACAGGTGAGCACAAGGTCAAACCCAAATAAAAAGACGGGTTCAACTCAGGTGCAACATAAATAAAATCTCGACTTCAGCACATGGTCAAACCCAAATAAAAAGACGGGTTCAACTCAGGTGCAACATAAATAAAATCTCGACTTCAGCACAAGGTCAAACACGAGTTGTGAAACTGGATTCAACTCAAGTGTAATGCACAGTCTACACAAATTCAACAGTGCATCAAAGCAAACTCAAGTAGGCAGTAGCATATACTACAGGGATGAACACACGAGAATGGAATGCACAGGTCAGAGATGCAACAATGGAACCAACACAAAAGTTCACAATGCAACATGATCAACTCAACTCGACTAACAGTAAACAGTGTACAACATCAAAGCCAAACTACAAGCTGCAGTAACTCAAGCAAGTGCACAAACTAAACCAACATGAATGAAGATACAGTGAAGCATGTACACGGGTAAACAGCACAATCAAACTGCAACAAGGCAACAAGGAATGGCCAGAACCAAGGCAAGACCAAGCTGCAGTATACAAGTGACACAATGCAAATTAAAACAGAGAATACAATATGAAGACCAGAAGTACAAAATGACCAAGCTGTTGCATATCAGTGGTGCAGACGATCAAGTGGCCATATACAGACTTTAAACTTACAAGCATGGTCGTGCATGCTACAACTGCATGAAGACCAGGCCACACAAGAACATAACTGAAGTCAACATGATCGAATGCAACAGTGAATAGTGCAGCATCAGGTCGGGCACGAAGGAATGTGAAAGAACAGAATCACTTACATATATACAACATTTTTTTATGTACCAATATACTATGTACAAGTAACCAAAGCTAACAGAGGTGGCAATATGAACAACTACAACAGGTCAAGGATGTGTACTAAAATTTAAACCAACAAAATGCATTATGAATAGTATAGGCCGAGAACCAGCCCAGGTAGTGCAAGTTACAAGCCCAAATGACAACACAGCAATTACAAACTACTCATAACAGTGCACCACTGACCATGAATGCAGACATATTCAAGTTGAAGCCGTGTAAGTCCAGAATGACACAAATACAGGCAGTGAAGAATCTCAAGTCAAGGCCGCAGAGGTACAAGAAAATTAACGAAACCAAAAATTCACGTAATCAAAAGACCAAGCCAAAGTCAAAGTATGAAAAAGTCAGAACCTTGAGAATAAAGGTATCGAACCAAGCCAAAATCAATACCGTATGAAGTAAATAGAAGAAGTCAGAATCAATCTCAAACATTCAAGCATCATCAAGTGGCCGAGATGAATATTTGACAAATTCAAATAACTTTATACGAACGAAAATAAAGGAGATCGAACGCATATATAACCCAATCATCATCGGCAATCAATGCATGGAGTTCAAGTACAAATACACAAAAGCACAAAAGCAAAAAATTACATACTGAAGCAAGGAGACGAACTCGATCCAAATTGAAGAACCGTGAGCAAATCAAAGAGCATCAAAGTCTACTATTGAACAGTAACAAAGGTCGGCGCTTCAATTTGCAAGAACCCTAGTTTGGATCGAAAGGACGAAAAGCCCCAATTTAGCTTCAAAGAGGAATGACCGCCATCTTCGAATAAACGAACGAAGAAAATAAAAGAGACGGGCTAAAATATAAAAGGGGCCGACATTTTTAATAAGGGCTTTAAATTTAAAATTAGGTTTGTTTGTTTTAAATTGTTTTTAGTTTGCATCTTTATTTTTAAACCGTTTAAATTTCTAGTCGTGTGACTAGGGGACAAGCTACGTGGCGTAGCTTGAGAATTCGCAACTCAGTGGCTGAGTTGTGGCAGGGTTTTAAGCGTAGAGTTAGATTTAGTCGATAGCGGGTGTCGCGAGTTTACGTGTGTAAGCGAGGGACTATCTAATTTCTAGTAGAAACCTTGGGGGCAGCACGTAGGCAGGGTTTTGCCGAAGCTGGGTAAATTCTGTGTCGTTCTATTTCTGCATTTATTATACTGCTATTATCTGTGCTGCTATTGTTCTGTGATCTGTGTTGAAATTATTTTACAAGCTTCCGCGATTAATTTCTATAATTTATACCATCACCCTATTCACCCCCCTCTAGGGTGAAATCGATCCTACATGTGGTATCGGAGCTAGGAACAAAAGCCGTTTTTGTTTTAAAAAAAAATTGATTTTACAAAACCAATTTTTATTTTAAAAAGTTGAATTTTTAAAATGGCTTCTTTTAATACTGCTTTTGCTGAGGATCAATCCATAGTTAGACCACCAATGTTCAATGGTGAATATGTTTACTGGAAAAATAGGATGGAAATTTTTCTAAAAACCATTGACGCTTGGAATATTGTTGAGACAGGTTATAGAGCACCGACTATAACTGTAGATAATCAGGAAATAGATAAACCAAAGGAACAATGGACAGAACTAGAAAATAAATTACAAAATACCAATGCTAAAGCTATGAATTCTATTATCTGTTCATTGGATCAATTTGAATTTAATCGTGTCTCACATTGTCTAACTGCACAGGAAATATGGCACACTCTAGAAGTGACTCATGAAGGAACATCTCAAGTCAAAGAATCTCGCCTTGCCGTGCTAAGCAGCGAATACGAGAACTTCACAATGGCGAAGGAAGAAAATGTCAAAGAGATGCATGGATGACTTTCCAATATCGTATATAAATCAAAAGCTCTTGGAAAATCATATACAGAGTTGGAGATAGTCCGAAAAATCCTCAGAGTCCTTCCACGAAGTTTTGAAGCCAAAGTGACTGCCATTCAAGAATCAAAAGATTTGAAACAAATGAAAGTCGAAGAACTCATCGGAAATCTCACCACTTATGAACTAGAAATGAAATTCAAGGAAGAGCGTGAAGGAGGAGATACTCGAAAGAAATCAATAGCTCTCAAAGGAACAACTGAAAGTGATGACGATGATGATGCAGCAGCAGAATTGGAGCTATTAATAAAGAAATTCAAAAGATGGAATTACAAATATGGAAATTCAGCTCGAATTCGAAAAGCGAAAAGCAGAATAACCAAAGCACTAGACTACTCTGAAGAACAGAAGATCATCTGTCACAAGTGCAACCAACCCGGACACATCAAGCCCAATTGTCCTCAAAATCAACGCGACTTTAAAAAGAAATCAAAAAGGAAAAGTTTTGCAGCCACGTGGAATACAAGTAATGAAGATAATCAAAGTTCTAGCAGTGAGAGTGAGAAAGCAGATATGTGCCTTCAAGGGAATATAACCGATAGCGACGATGACGAGCCAAGCGAGGTATCAAAACTAACTCACTCTGAATTACTTATTTATTTCCACGAAGTAAATGGCTGTTTTGAACGACTTAGGGAGAAATATGCTAAATTTAATCACAAAAAGTTACTTTGATAGAATTAAATAAACAACTTGACCAATTAGTTAAAACCTATCAAAGTAGGATCCCTAAGTGTGATATGTGTCCAACATTTGAAGAAGAAATTAAAAAATCAGGAATTAAAGTAAAATCACTTGAAAATGAAATTCGGATTTTGAAAGAAAATGAAAATACTAGGAGAGAAAATTCTATTAAAAAGTGCACACAATTATTGAACGAAAATGAATCTCTCAAAACACAAGTCCAACAATTGTCAACGATTTTAGATAAATTTTCAAAAAGTGGAAAGTCGTTAAATATGCTATTAGGGAAACAAACTGTTAATACAGTTAGACAAGGACTTGGATATAATCAATCTAAAAATGTTAGAAATGAGATTAATCAAGAAAATTTAATGTGCACAATTTGTAGAAAATTTGGACACGATCACAATAATTGTTGGTATAGACCCAAACATGTGAAAACTATGCCGATTTGGGTTCCAAAAGGCACAAATATAAAATCTCTCAAAGTTAAACAAATTTGGGTGCCAAAGGGAACAATTATAAATAGGTTTGGGTCATTACAAAATTGTTTTTCAAAATATTCTGCCACTAACAATCGTGGACCTATAAAAACAAATAGGTCACAAAAATCCTTCAACGTGTAGGTGTGGTGGCAGGCTAAGGAACAACAACAATGTTCTCTGGATTTTTGGCTGTTCCAGAAACACAACGGGCGACAAAGAAAAGTTCTTTAGCCTAGTATAAAGGTGACAGAATCACAATGGACAACAACGAAATAATATCGTAAAGGTAAAACAGGTAAATGAATATTTACGATATATTAAACGTTATAATCTGCACCATATTTTGAATGAAAATCAGCCAATATTGAGGTGATGATTTTGACTCTGACTTATTCAATATAGTTGGCCAATTATATTCTTATGCCAAAAACACTATAATAATCTCTAGATTCTTTGAATTACTTCATATATATCATTTTGGATTAAAAATAGTGTTTTGTTGGATAATAATACATTTGGTTATAATTCGGCTAACTCTATATTCACGGTTTTTGATTATTTACACGGCTTCATTTCAAATTCAAGAGAATGTCATTTAAATTGCTGTTAAAATTGAGTTTGAAATTTTTGATGCACACTTCATGATTTGGTCGATCAAATTCAATTAATGATAACTTTTGAGTGAAAAAGAATTTCAGATGCAGATTACACTGGTAATCTAGTTGATAGAAAAATTACTAGTTGAATGTGATTTTTGAGATATTTAGTAACTGCATCGTTTTTCAAAGAAAATATCTGCATATTTTTCATTTCAAATAATTTTCAAATAGTAGAAATTTTCTTATAAAACCCCTCGAGAAAATCATTTTTGACCATATTTTCAGATTAGTCATCTTAAAAAATTGGTTTCATAATTATGTTTGAATTTAATTCTAAATTACTATTTTGACTAATCTGACTCTCTAATGATTATCGAAAAGAAAAATAGTGATTGGAAAAGTGATGAGTGTTGATATTGATCATATATTATGACTCGAGACGGTATAATTAGTAAATTTCTTTAGAAAGTTAAACAAGAGTTATAAAAAAATTTGTTGGTAAAAATTCCATGACCATCTCTATCTCTATCATATTTCTAACGACCATCAGTCATCAAAATTCTATATAGTTTGTCAATATGTGGTACTTTAAACAGGAATCGTTCGTTTTTCATTTTCACATTTTTTTAAAAAAATAAATAAAAAATAGTAATAATGAATAAATACCAATGTATTCACTCTCATTTAAAAGTCCTCACGGTTATGCATGGGTGAATTACTTGGAATTTGTTATGTGCTTCCATGCTCATTTAAAAGTCCTCGCGGTTATGCATGTATGGAACGCATATCAAAAGTTGATTTTTAAATAAACAAGTTGATTCTAATCCCATTTAAAAGTCCTCACCGTTATGCGTGGTTAGAAGATACTTGAATTCATTTTTTTTTAAATAAAACTGGAATACTACTAATCTCATTTAAAAGTCCTAACGGTTATGCATGGTTAGTAGATATTCAAATTCCTGATATAAATATACCACAAATAGACACAACTGTATGGTTTTATATGATGACATAATTCCCATCATTCTAAAAGTGGAATATGCGCCTAACAAAATATTTATGATTTTTGTTTGATTTTTTATTGAAATTTAATATTTATATTCAATTGAGTTTTAATGTTGGATTAATATCGATCACTTTATCTCTATTTTCTCTAACACTATTATTCTTTTGCTGATAACAAAAGGGGGAGAGAAAAGTTAAGATTTTGTCAAATAAAATCAAGCAAAGGTCAAATAATTTTCCATTTTGCATCTAGGCACATTTGCATATTTTTATTTGTATGCATATATGTAGGGGGAGCTTTGTGTAGAGAGGAAGCATTTAAATAAGGGGAGCAATACATATCCATGATCAAATACATTTAACATATTCAAAATCTTAAATATATATTTGTTATCATCAAAAGGGGGAGATTGTTGAATATGCGCTTATATGATTTTTGTTTGATGATAATAAACATATATACATTCGTTTAAATGTATTTGTTAATGTGCTATTTTATTTTTTATAGATTAAATAAATATTTGCTGAATAAAAAAATAACACTGAATTTGAATTCAAACGAATATTTTATTCAAATAAATATTTATTACAATTTTTGATAGTACAACTTCAAGCTATCACTATAAATATACATTTTCTATTACAATACATTTCTGATTACATCACAATTCATTTTTACATTTTCACCTCACTACATATCACTCACACTCGTATTAATCTTCAACTTCATTCCAGTTTGAATCCAGCATCTGAGCAATCTGCAAAAATATTCACTAACGTAGTGAAATTGAAAATAAAATATTTTTGCAATATAAAATAAAAGATGGATTTTGAAAATATTATTTGCCTCAGTTATTTGGGTTGTTCGTCATCATTTAAATTTGAATTCATCACACACGAACAATGTGACATGCACAGTGTATCACTCTACATGCCACAAGGCCGTGCACACCGATATACACTTGATAATGCTAGAGGGACAGGTGAGCACAAGGTCAAACCCAAATAAAAAGACGGGTTCAACTCAGGTGCAACATAAATAAAATCTCGACTTCAGCACAAGGTCAAACCCAAATAAAAAGACGGGTTCAACTTAGGTGCAACATAAATAAAATCTCGACTTCAGCACAAGGTCAAACCCGAGTTGTGAAACTGGATTCAACTCAAGTGTAATGCACAGTCTACACAAATTCAACAGTGCATCAAAGCAAACTCAAGTAGACAGTAGCATATACTACAAGGATGAACACACGAGAATGGAATGCACAGGTCAGAGATGCAACAATGGAACCAACACAAAAGTTCACAATGCAACATGATCAACTCAACTCGACTAACAGTAAACAGTGTACAACATCAAAGCCAAACTACAAACTGCAGTAAATCAAGCAAGTGCACAAACTAAACCAACATGAATGAAGATACAGTGAAGCATGTACACGGGTAAACAACACAATCAAACTGCAACAAGGCAACAAGGAATGGCCAGAACCAAGGCAAGACCAAGATGCAGTATACAAGTGACACAATGCAAATTAAAACAGAGAATACAATATGAAGACCAGAAGTACGAAATGACCAAGCTGCTGCATATCAGTGGTGCAGACGATCAAGTGGCCATATACAGACTTTAAACTTACAAGCATGGCCGTGCATGCTACAACTACATGAAGACCAGGCCACACAAGAACATAACTGAAGTCAACATGATCGAATGCAATAGTGAACAGTGCAGCATCAGGTCGGGCACGAAGGTATGTGAAAGAACAGAATCACTTACATATATACAACATTTTTTTATGTACCAATATACTACGCACAAGTAACCAAAGCAAACAGAGGTGGCAATATGAACAACTACAACAGGTCGAGGATGTGTACTAAAATTTAAACCAACAAAATGCATTATGAATAGTATAGGCCGAGAACCAGACCAGGTAGTGCAAGTTACAAGCCCAAATGACAACACAGCAACTACAAACTACTCATAACATGCACCACTGACCATGAATGCAGACATATTCAAGTTGAAGCCGTGTAAGTCCAGAATGACACAAATACAGGTAGTGAAGAATCTCAAGTCAAGGCCGCAGAGGTACAAGAAAATTCACGAAACCAAAAATTCACGTAATCAAAAGACCAAGCCGAAGCCAAAGTATGAAAAAGTCAGAACCTTGAGAATAAAGGTATCGAACCAAGCCAAAATCAATACCGTATGATTCAAGTAAATAGAAGAAGTCAGAATCAATCTCAAACATTCAAGCATCATCAAGTGGCCGAGATGATTATTTGAAAAATTCAAATAACTTTATACGAACGAAAATAAAGGAGATCGAACGCATATATAACCCAATCATCATCGGCAATCAATGCATGGAGTTCAAGTACAAATACACAAAAGCACAAAAGCATAAAATTACATACCGAAGCAAGGAGACGAACTCGATCCAAATTGAAGAACCGTGAGCAAATCAAAGAGCATCGAAGTCTACTATTGAACAGTAACAAAGGTCGGCACTTCAATTTGCAAGAACCCTAGTTTGGATCGAAAGGACGAAAAGCCCTAATTTAGCTTCAAAGAGGAACGGCCGCCCTCTCCAAATAAACGAAAGAAGAAAATAAAAGAGACGGGCTAAAATATAAAAGGGGCCGGCATTTTTAATAAGGGCTTTAAATTTAAAATTAGGGTTGTTTGTTTTAAATTGTTTTTAATTTGCATCTTTATTTTTAAACCGTTTAAATTTCTAGTCGTGTGACTAGGGGACAAGCTACGTGGCGTAGCTTGAGAATTAGCAACTCAGTGGCTGAGTTGTGGCAGGGTTTTGAGCGTAGAGTTAGATTCAGTCGATAGCGGGTGTCGCGAGTTTACGTGTGTAAGCGAGGGACTATCTAATTTCTAGTAGAAACCTTGGGGGAAGCACGTAGGCAGGTTTTTGCCGAAGCTGGGTAAATTCTGTGTCGTTCTATTTCTGCATTTATTATTCTGCTATTATCTGTGCTGCTATTGTTCTGTGATCTGTGTTGAAATTATTTTATAAGCTTCCGCGATTAATTTCTATAATTTATACCATCACCCTATTCACCCCCCTCTAGGGTGAAATCGATCCTACAATGAGGGCTCTGATTTCGTAGAACATTTCTGAAAAAGAATTATAGTAGAGTAGAGAAAATAATAATCTGTGCACATATTAGATTTCTTGCATGCATGGGGTAATCTTATTTTAAACAAAAATTGCAAGATAACTGGAGCTATATGAGATAATGTTATATGGAATTAAGTGTACAAATTTTCAGATGAAAATAAGAATACACGATGCAAGGTTAAAGTAAAAGTTAGATTCACTGTCTATATTGGGTACTTGTAATTGCATTTTGAATCAGTTTAATTCCTATATGCAGGATGACGGCAGATATACCTCTTATTCCTATATGCAGGATGATGAAATTAAGTGTACAAATTTTGATTCACTGTCTATATTGGAACTACTCTCTGCATGGTCCTCTTATTCTCAAAATAATAGTATTACAAACTTGACTAATAAACATGCATACTCAATAAGCTCATATCAATTATCGTATTTTTTAATACTATTTTATGAATTTTGGAGTTAAAAGTGTTTATTCTATGTGTTAATAATTCTGTCAGAATTTACTATGATCATCCAAATTACTGTGATCAAAACAAATTGACCAAAAAACAAAACAAAACAAAACAGCAAGCTATAACAAATAAATAGATATAAACAAATGAAGATATACCTGAATGCAATCCCACAAAGCAACTTGTAGTTCGTCACTTAGATTTTTCCATTTATCAAGCGTAACCGGAACATACTCCCTTACTAGCGGACCTAGATATGAAGATAACATGACAGATCCATCTCCTATTGGTTTGCCATTCAAATCAAATTCGACTTCAATACGGTTAGGAGGATTCAATGGAAGTCTTTTCACTTTAGTTGGACCTCTGCCATTGTGCTTCACAACTGGATTTTCATTGACATCTCTAGTAGTTCCCTCATTCGTGTCAACTTCAAAATTTTCTAAAACTTGCATTGTATCTTTGTCAACTGCTTCATCGTTGTCTTGAATTCGAGCATCGTTATTCTCAACGTTTACATCTATTTGGTTGCCTTGATTTCCAAGTTCTTGCAAGTTGTCTTCAATACGAATGTTGCTATCCACCATGTTGTCCTTGCCTTTTGCATTATCATTGAACGTGGTGGATTCTTCGATTGTTTTTAGCCATTTTTGAGCAGCCTTCTTCCTTTTACTCATTTTCTGCATATAAAAAAAGATTATTGGAAGTGTGCAGGAAACTAAGATGCAATCCGATTTTTGCAGCACAATACACACATATATAACCACAAAAGAAACATCACACATGTATATATGAAAACACTTTGGAAATCTCAGCTTGACAAAAATGCATCTAATATATATTTATAAAAACAAAACGAAAGTAGTACATATATTCATATCGATAGCCTTTATCACCTAATTTTCACTAAGAAAGAAAGTTAAACAATTAAAGACATTGAGGTATGCAGGAAAGCATGTGAACAATGCAGACACTCAAAAGAAGTACATATATTCATGCAAATACAGACAATATATTGTAAAATGAACATGTTTCCCCACGTAATCGTGTAAGGTTTACCTATAGTTTCCAAGCGTAATCAATGACGGTTTTTAAAACTTTTCTCCAATATGCCTTCACAATCCTCCCTAACATAGCTAGCATCCTCCAAAAAATCGACATCCATCTCGTTTTCTTCACAATCTTGGACAACACCGCTTGTGCTTTCAATAGAATCGATTGTCTCTAATTCATGAAAACCTCTTGGTGGTTCCTTCATTACAACATACCAATTAGAGGAGTCATTCTCTCTTGAATAAAAAACTTGTTTCGCTTGAAATGCAAGGATATACGGATCCCTCAAAAATGAAACTTGATTTTGATGTAAATTAACAATAGTAAATCCATCTTCAACCTTCACCCCGTTTCCAATGTTTGCCCAATGACACTTGAAAATTGGAATATAAAATTTCTGATAATCTAACAAGATTATGTCGGTCAAAATCCCATAATAAGTGACCACATCTAATACTTGAGAGACATCTTTCGCACTTGCTCTACACATGGTAGTAGCATCATAAGTCACTCCAGAATTCTGAGTTTCTCTCTCAACATCTTTTGTGTGAAAACGTAACCCGTTAATTATATATCCTGTGTAGGACGAAGCAGTGCTACTTGGGCCATAGGCAATCCATTTTAATAAATCCTCATGTTCACTTGAGTTAATAGATATCTGGAAAAAACTCAATCCACTCAATATAGTCAAAAATAATATTTTCAAACCTATAAATGAAATTTAAAATATTTAATTAACCTTCTTTTTAATCCAATCGGCGAAGTTTTTTGTGTGAGTTTTCCATAGCAATGTAGCATTTCTTTCCATGCGCTTGTCCAAACTTTGTAACTCTTCCAAATGCATACTAGCATAATATAAAAAATGCTAAGTTACATTTATAATTACACATATGTTAAGACAAAAAAAATAAAAAAATATGTGCTTGCTCTAAATATGGCTCTGTTATAGCCATATTCATTAGCACGACCAAATGAGCAACTTCCTTCTCATTAGCCGTCAATGTAATTGTCTTGCATGATGATATTGGACGCCCTTCGAGTATTGCATCATCATTCTCATAATCTTCATTTCTACCTTCTTTCTCCCCTAATTCTGATGATTTCTGTAGAAAATCGCCAAAGAATCTCATGGATTCGTCTGCGAGATAGTTTTCTGCAATGCATCCTTCAGGTCGTGCATGGTTCCTTACATAGTCTTTAAGTGTTTTCATATACCTTTCGAAGGGGTACATCCATCGAAAATGAACCGGTCCACATAATCGAGCTTCTTTACTAAGATGAATTCTTAAATGTATCATTATGTCAAAAACCGAAAGTGGAAAATATCTTTCAAGATCGCATAAAATTTTAACAATCTCATCATCCATTTGTTGCAACTTCTCTCTATCAAGAACACGCTGGCATATTTTGTTAAAAAATATACACAAACGAGTTATTGCTTTCCTTGGCTTTTTCGGGAGCAATCCTCTAATTACAACCAACAGCATTTGTTGCATTAAAACATGATAATCATTCGACTTCAATCCACTAACTTTGCAATCCTCCAACGACACACATCTTTTGAAATTTGAGCAGTAACCATCAGGTCCCTTAAAGTCATACAATCTGTTGCAAAAAAAAAAAATTCAGAACTAGACAAAGTATATGGAGCCGGTGGAAGATATGTTCTCTTCCCACGAGGTTGTGCATATAGAGCATGTTGAATTCCCCAATCCTCTAAATCCTTTCTAGAATTAATACCATCTTTTGATTTGCTATCATGCAACATTGTGCTGAGTAAACTTTCGCCAACGTTTTTCTCAATATGCATCACATCTAAATTGTGGCGGAGTGGAAGTTCCTACAAACATCATTAATATGACAATTTAATATTATATAATTTTATAATTAGATTATTACGAACAAAATAAATTTTGAACACTAACCTCCTAATATGGTAATTCAAAGAAAATTGATCTTTTTTTCCACCTTGATAACTCTACTTTTGTAGGATCGGTTTTATCTTCTTAGGCGGTGCATTTTCTTTTCTTTGTCTTCTTGCCTTTTTCTATTTCAACATTTTCAATTTTTCCAAAATCATTTGGAAAATCTCTCAAAATAACAGAAATATCTCTACCTGTAAGAATTCTCGGTTTGTTACCTTTCTCCACTTTGTTATCAAACCAAGCCTTTTGTTTTCTTAATGGATCTAATAGAGGTAAGAATCTTCTGTGCCCCATATAGACATTTTTCCGACTATGATTTAGCCATCGATGATGAGTATTAACACCGCATAATGGACAACCTTTTTTGCCTTTTACACAACATCCAGCAAGATTTCCGTACGCTGGAAAGTCGTTTATAGTCCATAACAAAATTGATTTTAAGTTAAAAAGTGTCTTGCTAAATGCATCATAAATCTCCACCCCGTTACTCCATAAGTGCTGCAAATCTTCTATCAAAGGAGCTAAATATATATCAATATCATTCCCAGGTTGTTTTGGACCAGGGATCAATAATGTTAACATAATATTCTCTTTTTTCAAACACAATATAGGTGAGAGATTATATGTCACAAGCATCACTGGCCAGCAACTATACTTGGATCCCTTAATGTCAAATGGGTTGAAACCATCGGTAATAAGACTAAGTCGAAGGTTACGCGGATCACTTGAAAATGATTTCCATTTACCATCCACCATGCTCCATGTCAAAGAATCCACAGGATGACGCATTTTATCATCATTGCTTTTATTACTAAAATGCCACCTTAGATCTTCTGCCATCTGTTGGGATCTAAACATTCTTTTGAATCTTGGAATAATTGGAAAATATCGCAATACTTTGGCCGGAATACCTTGCATTATCTCTTTCGTCCGCTCATTTGTCTTCCATCTCGAAGAACCACATTTCGAACATCTATCCAAATCTTTGTACTCTTTCCTGAAAAGACAACAATCATTCTTGCAGGCGTGAATCTTCTCAAATCCCATGTCAAATACTTTGAGAAACTTCTTTAATTCGTATAAAGTCTTTGAAAGGACATTATTTTTGGGTAATAACAATTGTTGCACACTTAGAAGCTTATCAAAACCAGTATCAGATAATCCAGTTTCACATTTAAGGTTATACAATGCAGTGATAGCAGATAATTTCGTTTGATCTACACAATCAGGGTACAGTGGTGTTTCTGCATCTTCCAAATTTTTAAGGAAATCATCTATTTGCTTTTGTGCATCATCATTCTGCTTATCATCGGAGAAAAAAGTATGGTTGACAAAATCTTCATCTTCAAAGTGAATGGCTTGAAGTAATTCATATGTGTCATCCAACTTCACTTTTTTAGCTACATTTACCTGCTCACCATGACTATACCACATACTGCACTTGTATAAAGGATCCATTCCCCTTATAATCAGGTGCTCAACAATAATGTCATCATGATGACGACTAAGATTTCAACAATCTGATCAAGGACACAATTTTTTTTCCATATTTCCTGAATTTCTCTTTGTTGCATGCACAAAATTCCTTGCTCACTGCTCGTACTCCTTACTAGTTCTACGGTAAAAATAAAATATTTAACGACAAAAAAATCATTATTATAAATTCCAAGTTCAATTTTAAGCTAAAATTGTACTATTACCTGTGTAAATGCACCAAATCTTTTTCCATCGCCATATACAATATTGCAACAAGCAAATTTCTAAAAAAAAACATGATAATTTAATACTCATCGATATTTACAAGTATAAAATTGAGAAGACAGCTGAACCTATCCAATATCTTGTATGTTAAACAAAAACAAGAAATAATAAAAATGAACTGTTCAAAAATGACCAAGGTCCCATATTTGTACATACTAGCATCCAACAGTTCTAGGAAGAGACACCTCAAAAACCAACAAACATAAAAAATAAAATAAAACTTAGATGTTTAAAAATGTCTAAGAGCCCATCAATACATGAACTGATACTGTTAATAGTCTAAAATAACATCCATCATTAGTATAGTAATTGGACTGATTATGGTCATACAATAAAATAACATCCATCATTAAGTATAAAGTTCCAACAAATATGAAAACATCCATCATTGGTTAATCATAAAGTTCCAACAAATAATATCTTAAAATAGTGCAATGGTACAAAATCAAATTCATGATTCTACATACTATTCTTTTCTAGATCTATTGAGATTAAAAAAATACAGAGAGTGAAAGAAAACGTAAGAATGAAGTATTATATAATCTAATGAAAACAAGGGAAACATGGGATTTGTTATGTCCACATGATTCAGAGAACAACAACATAATCACCTGACCAAAATCAGATATGAAAAAACAAAAAAAGACCGACTACATCTGACCATCATATACATAATGTATGGATACACTAAGACTGATTAAGACAGAAATTTGATTAGGATTAACATAATAATTAAGCATAGTAGAAATAGAAGATGAGTGCTAATTCATCATGATGTTACAAGTTTCTTGTAGTGTGATGGAAGCATAAACCATTGTATCATTCAAATTATTACTACAGTTTACATCTAATATATTTATTTAAGGACACAAAATTGATCCCAGATGCTATAATGAATAATTTCTCTTAATAGACAAAATTAAGAAATGCAAGCAATTCAGGTGCTTCAGGAAAGAGAAAATTATACTGCTTTATGAATAAATAACATAAAATTAGATGATCATAACGTACATGAAAGGGGTGCAGTTAACATTTCATCTGACTGCTTCACCTAATAAAAATAGGTAATAATTGTACCAGTTGATTAGCCACAGCTACCAATAGACAATCAATTTTTATATTCTCAAGACTAGAAAATGATTGAACAAGGCTATCGTTTTAAGGACTAGTCTAATTTAATAGCACATGACTAAAACTATGTATTCAAACGTATCCATCAAAGTTCACAGATTCATTGCACACAGTTTCTATTTTACGAAATTAAGTATCCAGTTGACATTTAAGTATTTAACCACAACAAGTTCAGGTAATGCTAATCACAATAACATAGGGAAACATGACACAAAATGGTAAAAACTAAAATAAAATAACACAAAGAAATTACTTGAAATCTTTGCAATCAATAATAAAATGTACTATAATTTATTACAATTTATAGTCCATAACTTAGTATATTGCAAGGTGGCAAATCGTCTAACTAACATTGGATTTCCTTACAAACTAATATCGAATCAGTCAGTTTTTGGATCCTATATATTTGGTCAATAAACACAACAGTAAAAGACATCCAAATGCTTTGGATGTTTGAATATTTGGAACTATCAAGATGCATTTCTTATTCCAGCAACCAAACACTATGAAAACAAAAATGGATCATCACATGCCAAGGCATTTTTTAAATGTTTAAGATGTCATCTAGTAAAAACATTAGCAAAAGTTTTCTATATTTGTTCTGTCTGAACAAAAATACTCTTTACATCATTAGCTTGTATACCACAACTTACCATAATTAATAGTGCTATTACCATAATCCTTCTTTTATGAAGTAATATTTTACTGTAAAATTTGGATTTGGCGAGTGTGATTACAATATAAGACATGTTCACAAAATATGTTGCAGTGCAAACTCTGAACTATAGTGTTATAAGCAACTTTAATGGAGTTCACCTGATCCATCTTTACCCTCTTTTCTCATTCATACAGACACAACTAAACTCTAGATTCAACTCTAGATGCCAAAAGCAAATATTAATTCAGGTGAGAACAATGCATTTGTTCAAAACTTACATATTATAAAACCGAACATATACAAAATTGGCATACATTTTGTACATCATGAACACTTATATTCTTAAAACTGTTATATATTTGAAACCATTTAAACACTTAAAACCAAATTTGTATGAAGCTTCACATATTCAAAACCTGAAACCAGTGTTTACGATTAAACACTTAAAACCAAATATGGTTAGTATAGACTATATGACTGCTTGATACTATTTATAGCTATTAAATCCAGTGTTTACGATTAGTCATATAGACTAGTTTTTATATGACTGCTTGATACTATTTATAGCAATTAAATCCAGTGTTTACGATTAGCTTAATAATCAAAATAATCATTATATATCATAAATATATCAACATTATCTATAAAAATCACAAAATGCTTAAGTTTAATAAAAAAATTACCGACACCCAGTTCACGAAGTTGAAATACCGAGAACTGCTTGAGGAAAGCGAAGTTGAAATACTTCTTCGGCTGCCTTGAAGAACCGCTTGAGGAATCGAGCCTAGAAGAGACGCTTCAGCTGCCTAGAAGGATTCCAGTGAATCACTTGAGGAATCGTGCTTTGAGGGTTGCAGAGGCTTGAGGAATCGAGCGAAATCACTTGGAATCGATGCTGAGATCTAAAATTAAGGAAGAATTGCAGTGACGAGGAGAATCTGAAGAGGAAGTGATATCAAAAAGGAAAAGGGGATTTGGGCGGCATAGAAAAATGGAGGGAAATAAAATTTTGGACCGTAATTTTTTTTCAATCGTTATTATCAATGGCACGTTAAATTATTATTGATGGCGTCAAAGACTAACCAATATACCCATTACCTAGTTAACTATAGCAAGCAACCTCCCGTGCAATCCCCACTTGCTATCAATATAACATTTTCTTGTAGTGTTAACTTCTTCAATAGCTAATATTTTTTGTTCCCATTCACCCTTTAAAGAGTTTAGGATTTTTGAAACAATATCAAAATCAGTGTATTTTTCTCCTAATGCTAATAGTGAATGATATGTATCTCGGAACCTAAAATACATTTCATTTATAGTCTTATCCGATTTCATTCTAAAATTTTGGAACTGATTTTTAAGCATAGAAATCTTGCTTTGTTTAATTTTGTTTGTTCCTTCGTGTGTAACTTTAAGAGTTTGCCAAATTTCATAAGTCGTTGTACACATGCTAACTCTATTAAATTCATTCTTATCTAAAGCACAAAATAACATATTCACGGCTTTTGCACTTGAGGTATCAACTATCTTTTGTGTGTTTGACCATTGTGCATATAGTGTAGTAGGATAGTGTATTCATTTTGAGTGATATTCCAAGTATCATATACATTTGCTTGCATATAAATTCTCATGCGAGTTGACGAATAATTGTAATTCAACCCGTTAAATAGTGGTGGCCGTGCAGTAGATTGACCTTCAATAAAACTTGTGCTACTGTTATTTTCATATTAACTGAATATCAACTAACTGTGTTATGGTTATATGATGACCTTGCTCTGATACCAAATGAAAGTGACTATAATATGGAATATTAACTAAGTTATCTACTAGTGTGAAATATAAATACAAAAGTAAATAATAAAGTAAATGACACCAAAGATTTTTATACTGGTTCGAACTTCGCGTTCTACGTCCAGTCACAGACTCCTTCTGGAATTAAACTATAAACCCTCACTTGACCAGGAGGAATAGGTATTACTCCGCCTAAGCAACCGAACAGGACTTCTACCACCTAAGCAATAGAATAGGACTTCAACTGCCTGAGCAAGCGAATAGGACTTCCAATACAAATAGTAAAATTGTTTCTGACTGAATATGCTCTTGAGTAGCACTGATAAGTTAATAACGTACACCCTTCTTATAATCTTCTCCTTTGTGATATATTGTATAATTCATGAAGATAGGAAGTTTAATTAATCAGTAATAAAGTTTGATTAAATGAACAAGTGATTTGAACGAAAATATTGAACACAAATGGCAAGATTGTCTAGACAATAAGAATGAGTATTAGAATCAAAATTCAGTGATTAAAACAATTGATTCCATGGCTATATAGTGATTAATAGTTGCAATCATTCGTGAAAAGTAGCCATGAAAGAATATGGAAGCAACTTTTGAATCAAGAGTTGTTTCTATTCACTGAAATAAAGTGTCTTTTCAAAATATAGCCATTATGAAGATTCAACCTTCTGAGTGGAATAATTCAGCAGCTGAAATGACTAAAAATTGAATCAGAAAGAAAATAATGCAAAATTCATGCAATTCAGCTGGCTGAGTCATGAACTTTAGCCCTCTAAATATTCAAGTTTAGTTGTGCACGTGCACATGCATTTAGTCGGCTGAATTACCTATTTTTTTCCATATCAAAGATTTTTTCATAAAAGTTTTTGTATATAAACTATGTTATACAATCTTTAGCATATGAACTATTTTTCTAAAATACTTTAGATTGTGTGTGCGTGCATATACCACTTCGAAGATATTTTAGCATTTATTAACTACTAGACTCAGACCGTAGACTAAATTTATTATTGAAGCTTCTACTTGGAATCTGCTCTGCAATCTGTTAGATTATTTCTCAAGTAAAACAGTATCTTCTCCTACAAATATGATTAGTTCATATAATATTTACTTAGACAGTTGTCACAATCAAAGCATCAAAATTCAAGTTTCTAACGTCTTATTTTATTGAATCAAACTGCAATGTGTATTTAGGTCTGCATTTCACAGTGGGTACTTCAAATATATCTATGTACATTGAGGTTGTTGTATAGTTGTGATACCTAAATATAACAGAGGGCTTTTTTTGTTCAACTTTCAAGTCATGGTGATATTATAAGAAAATCAGTTGGCACCCATGTTTCACAGATAATTCTACTACCACATATTTGATGGATGTGTTACTGAGATTGATTTTCATCTATTTATGACTTCATATCTTTAAACAACCGATAATTTTTGTTATTATTTCTTTTTTGTAGTAATGCCGATCTTCTTTCCCGACACAAGACTATCTCTATGATCTTTTTGGTAATTAAACTACCAACAACATTGTGTACTTATCTGAAAACAACGCTCTCTATTTAGTTGTATATTTATTCGTTGTTGGGTGACATGTCTTGTGCTTGAAATATCAATCTCTGTCTACTATATATATATATATATATATATATATATATATATTCATATATGCTTCACACTTTAATTCTGCTATAACTTTGAAATTAGTTCAACTATTAAAATAATCGGTCTTCTGTGTTAAAGAGATAAATAAATTGATATATTTTCATATATTACAAGGAAAAATATTCAATCGGATTTCTTTAGAGAACAATAGGATAAAAGATAGTAGATGACATAATAAGAATGCATAACCACATCGAATAATCTCATGCCTCTTGAGTACATCCTCTTGACATTAATGATGAATGTTCGATTATTAATTATGATTGAGAACTATTGCATTTTCGATTATTTGAGACTTTATGGTCAAAAGTCCAAAGCAACACAAGTTCTTCATTCAGTGTTTCCTTTCATCACATTAGCTGTAGGATTGTCATCTTATTCATCTTGATTCAAATTTGTCAATGGGTTTTAATTATGATTATAACAAATCAAATATATCTATGTTTTAATTATGATTATAACAAATCACATATATCTATGCATTCTTTATCATTGCACATTGTTGTTAACGATGCAACACTACTGTTAAAAAATGTTTTTTCATTACAAGATATTAAAATTCTTATACATTTTTATATGGCATATGTAACTACATTATTTTTTATATGCCCGTGTGCGAAGCATGGGTTTGCACTAGTTATATTAGATTTCTTGCTTTAGTCAAAGCTTTCGTCCATAAATATATGCACGTGCATATATGTACTTTGTGTTACTTTTGCAAGCCAACCAAATATTTTTATTTATTTAATTCTTTTGTTTACTTCAACCACATATTTATATTTGTTTCACTCTTTTGTCTATTTAAGTTATCGCGATAACAATCAGCCATTGACCATTGTGTTCCTGTCACCCATAGGCTCCTACTAGTAGTTATGTTCCTATCATCGGATATATTCCAATCACCAGCTATGTTCCTATCATTGGTTATGTTCCTATCACTGTGTAAATTCCTATTACTTGACCAATAAGGATCCATTGACAATCCTATAAATAAATTACAAGCTGATTTATTACTTACTTAAAGTGACTATTTTATATCTAACACCATTTGTTGTTGATTTTCTATTAACCAATTACATTTTTTTCATTTTTCTTTTCATAAAATGTTAACCATCCAAATTAATTAACTAAATATTTTTAATTAATTCCCTTTGATTAATTAGTGTTTTTCTTCATTAAGTAATTCGTACAAAATAGAAAATTTATAGGAAAATTCCCAAAATTCACCAAAAATCTATTTCATCACATTTTACCTCATGTATATATTTTAGATCAAAATAATTATATTTATTATTCTTAAAAATTTATTATCCTAAATTAACCATTTTCCTAAATTAGGAAATTCATAAAATTATCATATTAACTCCAAAAATTATGAAATTAAAAAATCATATCTATTAAATCATTAAACATGTCATATCAAAATTTTATTGAATTTAGAGGTGATTTACCCTAAAACGTCAACTAATTCACCTTAATTAAATTTGAAATCATAATTAAAATCATATTCAAACATCTTGTTTGCGCCAAAATTGGTCACAAACCCCAGAAGTAGTGAAAGCATCAATGTTTACATAGAAATCCTCGATATCCAAACATAGATCTCAGATCCAGACAATGTAGTGAGTAAAAATGAAGAAATAACAAAATTAAAATGAAAGAAAGTAAGAGAAGACACAAGATTTACAGTGGTTCGGCATTGTAGCCTACGTCCACTTTGAATAATTTGTCGTTTATTGATGATTCTCAACTGATTTACAATAGTACAATCAGTAGCACTCAAATTACAATGGAATTTCAGCAGAGTAACGACGTAAGAGCTTTCAAAAGTCCTTTTTTCGATAGGCATAAGGGTCCTATTTATAGGAGTGGATATGGGAATATCTCCCCTCAAAACTCGAAATACCCTCTCTCATGCGTAGGTAGGCCCACCAAATCAATCTGGGGTTGTTTGGGATCGATCTTGATCGATCCAATTGCATTTCTTATTGAACCAAGGAATGGCCCAATGGAGCCGCGATCGATCATGGACGGTCTAGAGTGAATAAGCAAGCTTTTGTGAAAATTTCATAACATTTGGATTTGTAGTTTGAGAGTTATAATCAATCCAAGATTGGATTTCCCTAGGAATGCTTATGGCTTCATATCAATATGTGTGTATTGATTAGTTGCATGTCGAAGACATGGCACCAGAGATCCACATTCCATGCTTAGAGATCGTGTCCTTTGGTTTGACCTCTTCCTTCATGTCCATCTGAGGCCATGCCCTTCATATCGATGCTTTACCATTGCTTTCATATCGATGCTCTATATGTGGTTTCATATCGATGCTCTATATGTGGTTTTGTATCGATGCAAAAGTCCTTCCTTCGTATCGATTTTTGGTTCTCCTCTTCGTATCGATCGGGTTGGTGATCGATACAAAGCATGCTGCAAATGAAGTGATTGGTCTGTGGGATGCTAAAGTCTGTTCTAAATTGATGGATACGAAATGGATGGATGTTGAGTGATGGACTTGTGCTTATTTCGTATAGATCCTGATGGATACGAAACGATGGATCTTGAAGGATGGATACGAAATTGATGTATTCCACATAGATATTGATCGATCCATAACTCGAGCATATGAACTCTGATTGACCTGAAATTTAAAATGTAGCCTCATCGATCCTTGTTTATCATACCATGCTAATAGTAGCTCGATCCAAACTCGAGCCAATTTTGCATGTATCCATCGTGGACTTGTAGATAACCGATCTCCGGGAAGGATTGTCTTCAGCCTCTCGTCAAGTCTCTGTTGTCACGGCCTTGCCAAAAGGCAAGATAACACATCAAACATGTTTAACATAATCAAAACATTCATATGAAAATCAAATATATGATGCTTTGGCATCATTGATCGAAATATCAAAGGAAGTTTACCATCCAATAGCTCGAATCAATGGGCATGGAAAGAGCGATCTCTCGTATACACTACTTTGGGTCAACAAGGATACGTTTCAATACATAAATACATCTGAAATAATACGTATCTCATCTCGATGCAAGTCAATGTACATGTGTTATAGACTTGAATAATACAGTATTAGAGATAGATAAAAGTTTCCTAACTAATAAAATCGGACTGAATTAAAATGACAAATTTCATATCATATCTGAAAATTTTATACATCATCTCATACACACACACAAACATTCAAATCATCACATTATATCAATCAATACAATGACAATTCAAATAAAGTAAATACTCACCACTATCATCTGCTTCAATTCTATGTTGTAGCCCACAAAGAATACGTAGTCATATCAAACCTGTAGAACAACATCAGTCTAACCTGAGGAGACGTCACAAAAAAATCTCAAGTTATGCTAGACTCTGGATGTGAGCATACTCGTGCAGTAGAATGTAAATGATGTGTCTTGTCAGGTTTTATTGGGCATATATGTTACACACAGGGTCACACATGCCAAGCAAATCCCATTTTTACAAATCGTTATAACACGCATTTTCATAGCACTGTTCAATATAATATGCACAATTGCAACTCTAATCAACTATGATATCATATCCTATCATTTTACTTATGAGTTGCCTTATGTTGTATAAATTCAAATCAATGTTCGAAAATGCTTATTTTTCGAGTTAAACGACATTTCTATTAATACTTATGAGAATGCTTAAATCATACTCTCGTCTTGTGAATCCTACGTGGATTGCACGCTGATAAATCTGATCTGTCGATTTACCCTCTATATAGACTAATCTGCCCTGCTAAGTCATTCCGGTCTATTTCACCTGTACACTTCCGGTTAGTTGTGATGTGCACTTCATATAATCCCTAAGTTGTTGTACTCTTCAGGTATCTGAATGCGTGATAAATCTTACCTATGCTACAGTCCACTACATCAACTGCATCATATCTCCATCGGTGGCGTTACTTCTCTTCGTTTGCACTATGTCTCCGATAATCTTCAATATCCTCGATAGCTTTAATGTCCTAGAAACAGATCGTTTGGACATAGTGATGAGCGACAAGGTCATCACGATTCAGGTTGCGATCCTTGAATCAGTCCGCTAGGATGGATACTTGTAGTCTAGTAGTCAACATCTATATCGAACTCGAGAAATGTCAAACTTATTACTTTTAAAATCGTTTATTCATCCCAAACGACATTCATTCCCAAAATGTTGTTTTAAACCCATCATATTGCCCATTTGATTTGTCTCGTTCACGCAATATGGTTTTACTTGCAGGTAATAACATTATTTATAATAATAGCAATTTAAAACACGACATTGAATATGAATAATTGGGCTAAAATAAAATAATTAACTTAAGTGATGGAATTTAAACTAAATAAGCATGTATCATATCGTCTAAGCAAATGTATAATAATACAAGATCAAATTATTTCAATCAAGGTGAATTTTAAATTATTTAACTAGGATTTATTCTTTTAATCAAGTGTAATTTCAAAATAATATTAAATAATTCAAATTTATACTATAAAGATATGAATTTCATCTCAAACTATTTCAATTATGTACTTATGAATTTTTAAAGAATTAACTTGAATTTATTTATTTTCTCATCCTTTATAATTATTTCATGCCTTTATTTCAGTTTGAATTCAAAATAAATCAAATAACTCAAATTTATCCTTAAAAATCCAAATTTTATCGCAAAATAATTTAAATATGGTTTTGGGATTTTTCAAACCAATATACTTGAGTTTTTCCTATATTTTCATTTTTAATATATTTATACTTTGAAAAATATCCCTTTTTAACTTTAAATATAAATAGACTAAACTCTCTTAAATTTCTTAGTTTAGTATTTTCAAAATATCATTTATAGATCAAAGTTATTTTTAAAAATTACAGTAGTTTCAAAACTCAAAATTTTGATTTTTAAATGAGCTTTAAAATCACTGAACATTTTGGAAATAAAAATGAATTTCCAGTGAAAAAAAGTGCTTTTCAAATAAAATTTGCACTGTTTTTAACTTTTTAAATCGATATATAAACACATACACATTGTTTTATCTATATAAAACAATTAAAATTCCTTTATAATACAAGATAAATTCACGCTACTTTTCATATTTAACCCACGCACACACACACATATATGTATGTATGTATGTATGTATGTATATGTATGTGTATGTATGTATGTATATATGTATGTATGTATCTATCAACTTTCTTTTTAATAAATCGATTTCAACTTCTTTCAAAAATAAATTCAAATATATTTCAAATAATTCTTTTAAAACAGCATACTTGTTTTAAATATTCATATCATAGTCTCATTTTCTTCAAATCTATCATAATATATTTATATATTATGCACTATTTATTTATTTTTCACACTACAACAAAATACTCATTTCGCAACCAGCAGCCGTCAGTCTTGATATATGAAGTTGTAATATGGTCGGAGCTTTTTGAAGCTGGTTTTGATTGTTGCAGATATACGTTGTACTAAAATCTTCTATAATTGTTTTTGGCTCTGGTAGTAGACCTTTTTGCGACTAATAATGCTCATTGTATGAAGTTACTTACAACTTTTTATGCCATTTGTTATAAAAAGGTAAAACAAGGAAAAAAAGTAAGTACTTAAGCAGCATACGCATGTATATTTAAAATCATTTTGTAGCTGAAACCAACATTTTACTAATAACAATCAAAATCATTCATATTTATCACAAACAACATATTTGAAACTCCCAGTCTACTATTTTGAGCTTTCCTCTGGGTTGAAAATTAATTTTAGCAAAAGCGTTGTATTCATATCAGATCCTCCCCATCCAGTGGGCTAGAGGTGGCTTCTGCCTTAAATTGTCCAATTCAAACTTTCCCAATCCCTTATCTTAGATGGCTAATTCTATTCCAACCCATATATCCGATTAGTTTCCCCCCAAAATGTAAAAAAGACAAACCCCAAACCTACTTAGTATCCCCCACTTCTTCCAAAATTGCTCCTGACCTTATCCCGCGTATATTACTCACGCAGTTATTCCTCATGCGATTTTCTTCTCCTCGTGTAGCTTCCTCACGCGATTTTTAACGCTGTAATCATCTTCAAATCCTCCTCATCACGCGCGGCTTCAACATCTCCTCCTCGTCACGCGCGGCTTCAACCCGATCAGAGCAATAAAGGTAAGCTTGAACATTAGTGAATTTAGGGTTCATTTTTAAATCGTGTGAATTTCTTCTTGAGTTGAGTTATAGTTTGTTCACAAATCGTGTGTAGTAGCGTTGCAACCCTACGATAATTTATTTGATGTTATATGGAAGACAAAATGCATACGCTACTTTCTTCATGCTACTCTCTAATTGACTTTTTTTTTTTGCTTCAGCGTACCACCCACTGAAACTGCATGAAAAAAATAACAACCATGAAGAGGCTCGACATGGGGAAAATGCCATCCACGCATAGGTCATGCATGGAAACATTTTTTTTTCACGCAAGAGCACTGCGTGGATGGTATTTTTTCCTCACAGTCTTGCTGCGTGGTAACCATTTTTTCCACGCAGACACCCTGCGTGAAAAAAATGCTATCCACGCTGGTTATAAGTAATTGTTGCTGAAAATATCAACGGCAACAACTTTTTTTTCTTCATTGTTTGTTGTCTTATGTGTATTGTGGTGCTAACTGGATTTTCGTCTGATTATTTTCAGATTGGTCGAACTCGAATGACGGCTTCTGAAAGAAACCGGAGAATGGAGAAAGCTACCGAAGGTACTAGTGCGGACGTGAACGAGGAGCACGAGACAGATGCAGCTAAATTTCAGATTGTCGTAAGGCAAGAGAGGAGCAACATGAAGTAGGAGATGAGGGAGATGAGGAACATGGAGATGGTTCAAACTCATCAGGAGAAGATGGAGATGACACAGAGGATGATTCGGAGACGGATGCTGACGATGGGACAGATGATGAGCCCGAGGGAGAAGGTGAAGTCGAAGAAGATGTAAACGAGAAAGGTGGACCGAGAATCAGTGATGTGATTAGAGAGTTCGATATTCATGTTGCTTCTATGATATGGATTGGCCAGGTATGCAGCTATCATTATTCTTAATAATAGATTTGGAATTACTTCGTTTATTAAATGCAAATTTAATTTTTGTACGAACGATCATCGCTTACATGTGTCAACCATGAACAAAAGATATCGGAGTGGAGGATTCCAAACAATGCTACTAGATTCAAAGCCATTACTAACTCTTCTGCCTTGTTTTCCATTGTTAGCACTTGCTACAAGAGTGTTAAAAAGAATTTGATATCAGCTTTTGTACAACGATGGTATCCTGAGACTAATAACTTCCATTTATCATTCGGTGAGATGACTATTACTCTTGATAATGTAGCTTCTTTATTACACATTTCAATCAAAGGTAAACCTGTACAGAGTATGTCATACGAAATGGAACAAGCAGTTAGTATTATTTCAAAGTATCTCGGCCTTACTAAAGCATAAGCTAGGATGGAAATGAATGGGAGGGTTGGATATAAACTAAGTTTGTCTACGTTAGTTGATAAATTTAAAGACGTAAGCGATGATTGGACTGATCGGGCAATTAGGCACGTCGCTCATGCTTATCTTTTATTCGTTCTTGGCAACACATTGTTTGCCGACAAAAGCAAGTTTCATGTCCACATATCGCTGTTGGATCCGTTAAATTTTTTGGATACTGTCAACACTTACTCTTGGGGTTCAGCAGCACTTGCATTTCTCTACAGGCAGCTTGGATTAGCGACCGGCATGGGTGTGAGCGGCAGTTGCAAACATTTGCTCAAGTTTATCATCCAACTACAAAATGGTGCCATGACTAATTCCATTTAGTATACTCAGTTCTTTCATCCTAAGCTTGTCTTTGATCAGTGTAAATGTACTCCCATTTACTTGCATCTGTATCTCGAGTTGTGAACCATTTTGAATATATTGGTGGTACCAGATGTTTAGGCTCTAGTTTTACCGTGCGATTGGCAATGTGTAATTCAAGTGTGAATGAAAGTAATTGAAATACTTGTTAGGTTGAATAATCTATAAGTTGCGTACCTGAACAAAATGATCTTGGTTAACAAAAACTATTGCAATTTCGGTGCGTTGTATCCGTGGAGGCACTTTTCCTTTCAACGGAGGTATTGTCAACAGAAGTCTTTCACTAATGTTGAATACTACAACGTTATATCTAGTTGCAATAATATAACCAACATCGGACAATGACATCCACTTTTCCCTCGGCGCAAAACCTTCATCTTCATGCATAAGGCTTTTGAGAAGACAAGCACTTCTATCGTGCTCTATGAGAACGCGATCGTACAAACTTTGATTTTCATATAATTCGTCATATAACTCCCTCTTAATTTGACTCCAGCTTGATTCTCCCAAACCAAGAAAAGGCGCCACACACCGATATCCATAGTTACCATCTGATCGAACGTCAATAATATCAGTAACAAATGCCTTCAACTCCAATGGTATTTGATGCATATAAGTTCACATGCAAATTGTTAGTTCTTCCAATTAGAAAAAAGTATGATATAGCAAGTTAATACAGTACTTATATGTGTACAAAAATAATATATTTAGTGTACATACCTTTTTTGGTTTACGAATAGGAAGTTTATCGGTACAAGCCTTTTTTGAGGTATACGAACTTTGAGAGTACACACTTTCGAGGAGCTCAAATGACGAAGGCATTCTTTAGTTAAATTATTAGCACTTTTTTTGCTTTCTCTTCCACGTGCTCTTATTTTGCTTTTTGGAGATGCGAGAGATGATGTATGTGGTTCAACAATTTCCAACATCTTCTTATAAATTTGCATTTGGTAAGGAGTATCCATCTTTTTCACATTGTTTAATAGTACTTCTATTTTTTTCTACTACTCCCACATCTTTCTTTCCACTTATTTCAATAAGATGAAGTCTTGTCCAATGAACATCAACCATATCAAGCGATATTGCGGTGTCAGGTCCAAGACGAGCTAACTCATGCACACAAGGCAGTCCGTGTGTTTTACGAACGACACATCCACATAACGATTCTTCCTCACCAACATCTTTTATTCTCTGTATTTCTGAGTGAATTAAATCAAGTGCCTTGATAGAAACCAATCCTCATAAATTTCTAAACTCTAGTATATGAAATATGTGCTTTACTTTTGTTAGACTTTGCTCAAAGGATGCTTTAAGTTCGGTAAACGAGAACTCCAGCAGTGAATGCATCTTCGTCCAAGCTTGTTCAAAATTACATTGACAACTAGCTAAATGTTACTTTAATTTTGAATGAGCATACTCGGCCCTGTATATGACACAAACATATGATTACTAAAGCAATAATTACTAGTGGAATATATATTAACATGGTTATTAAAAAAATTACCGATTGGAAGTATAATTTCCAAAATGCTTGTAATCATCCGTCCATGCTTGAACAAATTGGTCTTTGTATGTACCCAACCATGTCTCGTGAATATACTTCAAGAGGGAAGTATGTTCCGCGTACTATTCATGCAACACTTGCTGATCTCATTGTATACAACTAAATTTTTTGAACAAATAAGTTCATTCCAATCAAATAAAAATGATTTCTTTTCTTCAACTTTCATTTCTTTCATATATTTTTTGCATATACGTAAGAACATTATTTTTAATGTGTCATGTGCATAACATTTGTGAGTTTGGAAAAACAAATCCAATTGCATTAATTAGTGTTGTTTCCCTATCAGAAATGAAGACTGATGGCAATTCAACTTCACAGTCAACCAAAACAGATTTCCACCGTTCCAATGCTAATTTTCCTCGGTTTCAGCAAGTAAGTACGCAATCGCGATACAGAATGTAAGATCTGTGCAAGTAATGCCAACAATTTCAAGTAAAGGCATTCTATGCCTATTGGTTTTATATGTGCAATCTAGTATGATAACTCGAGGAAATGTACGTAGAAAATCCAAGCTGGTAGTATGCACCCAAAAAATATCTTTAATAATATCGGTTCCATTTAACGTTTTACGGTGTCATTCAAAATAACCAAACTCTTTCAATTTACTAAGCAAATATTGAACTTGAGACCGCTCTGCTCTCTCAATAGCATTTTGTGCTCGTAAAACATTATAAACTGTTTTGATGGTGATATAATTTGTAGGATCATTTCTTTTAAGTGTGTGTACAATTTCTTTTGCTTTTACCATGTTCATATGCATCTCAATAACTAACTTTGTCTCATCTTCAGTTAGTCGACCAATATACGAATGTCCTTTGGTATTTTTTAATTCTGAATGATTGTGAACACCATTAAAAACATGCAATCGCCAATCATCTAAAGTAGGAAGTTTCTCACCTTTAAGTCTAAACGGGCAATTGCATTTTTTTGTACCGGTCATTCGGAGGTTCTTTGGGTTTTTGTCTTTTCGCTTCTTGTACATACCTCTTCGTTCACAAGCAAACATAATTCTTGGTTTTTTGGTTGAAGCACCAGTATTCGATTTCATAATTATGATAACAAAACCAAGACGTTTTCCTGTATCACGAACCCAATCGACCAAATTTTTTCTAGAAGGAAATATTTGCATTAAAAATGTTTAAAAAAATGTAAGTAACATTAAAACAAGATAGATTTTTTTCCTAGTATAGATTTATTCGAACGTTAATCAATGTAAACTTACATCATAAGTCGTAAACTCATTTGAATAATCCAACATTATTTCGTCGCATGTTTCTTCATCGCTTGAAAATGGTACAATATGAAGCAAACAAGTGTCGTAAGTATTGAACACTAAAAAGTTGAACAGAAAAAAAAAATTAAGAACTACCACGCAAGTACGCTGCGTGGTAGTTGCCAAAATCACTTTAAGATAATGCGTCGTTTGCTTCACTACCACGTGATACTTGTGCGTGGTTTCTGAGTAATCACGCAGTCCTCCTTCTAGGTTTTGCCAAAATCCTAGTATTGCTTATACTTGGATTGTCGCAAATCTCACCGATCGAGTGAATTCGACTGTAGTTGCAAAAATTAACAAACTTATCAAAAAAAATTATCCAATAACCTGCTATGATTGCAATAGAGATTCACCCTCGTCTTCAAAATTCAACATCCCAGGCTTTTTTACATTATCAGATTGTTTAACTTTGCAATACAGTAGTAAACTATTTAATGGTAAATTAGATTTTTACCATGACTATAATCATTTGGTAAAGTAGATTTTTCAGATTTTATATCAAGTTAAACTATTTTCCAGATACCTTTAGCAAAATCGTATGACCATGAAAAAGCTGAAGCTTTTCCACAGTCATAGAATTCATCGCAGCAACTGGATTATTGTCGTTGACCGCCTCATCGATGAACACATATTCACACCCTTCTTCCACCCAATAGTCACCTTAACATAATCCTTCTTCCCCTGGCTATTATGAAATAAAACATAATTAGTAAAATCGGGTCTAAACTTTAACATCAATTACTAAAAGCTAATTATCCTCGTTGATCACCTTATTGACGACCAACCTAGCCTTGTTCCTGTCAATAATCGGTAGGAAGCATCATTCGGTTTGGTGATTGGTGATAATAACGATGTCGACTGATTCAATAATAAGAGACGTCGATCGATTTGGTGATTGCAATGGCACTTCGATTGATTTGTGAATTAATAGGTTTTTTTTGGAGATTAGGTTTGGCAAAAAAGTGGAATAAAATGTGTCTGAGAGGAAGCGGAGAGGATGGGAATGAAAAGTGGACAAAATGGTAAACGAAAGGGGCATTTTTGGTACTGCATAAAGACACGGTCGAATCAAGAACAACGAACTCTTAATATTAGTAGTAGAGAATATAAGATGGGACAAAATACATTTCAAAGTGTGCGCATTTAGGCCCGCTTTCTAGAGCACCAAACTATGGAATGGCGGGGAAGGTCGGGCGAAGTGGCCTCTAGGACCATAAGAAGGAGAATTGGTTCTGGTAAAGGCTCATGATGACTTGAAGGAGATTAAACAGAGGTGTCAGAGAAGAGGTTGTCAAAGAGATATCTAGATAATTAGCTTATTAAATTCATTTAAAAGTAAAGAAATATCTAAATTAGTTCAACAGTTCAATTAAAACGATGCTAATTATATATATTTCTTTTTTTTTTAATGATAAATGCACAAGGTGGAAATATCAAATTTTCGATTTTTTAAAAAGCAGGGTCTGTTTGGTTTTATTTTTTATTTTGGTTTTGCTTTTTCAACATTCATAACAAAATGAAAAATAACGGAAGAGAAATATAAAATTCTAAATCATTGCGATAACGATGGAAGAACGACGGTGAGGATGGACGAATGAACGGAGGGGATAGATTGTCTTTTATTCTTTTTTATTTTTTCAAACACAAAACTATTTTATATGTTTGCTTTATTATTCAAATCGATTGTTTTTGAAAGTATATGTTTATTTTTTTTTAACAAAACAACAAAAGCTAAAGTTAGCCAACCAAATGAACACAGAACTTACTACTGGAGTGTTGCTACGCTCGTGTTCCTTGTAAGAAAGATATCACCATGAGGCAAATCACAGTAAACTGGACAGAATGCCAACCTCCCAAAAATCCACTCCTCATTCTTCTTATTCTCCGCCCCCAAAAAACAAACCACTGCCAGTAACCTGGAAAGATTACATTTTGCACACTCCCCTGAGTCCGTGCCCGGTTTGGTTTCAGTTTGCGCATCATCCTCTTTCGGCACTCCTTTTCAAGGCCCCATTTATGATTTCGATTATGAGGGGTTCGGGAAAGGAGGATTATGTGATGGTTGCGAGTCTTCTATTTCATGCCTTAGAAACCCCAACAAAATTTTATGTCACATAACTCAGAAGATTGATGACTTAGTTTCATTGAGGTAATGATATGTACGGTTTGTGCCTTTTCTGTATAGAGTTGATACTCTAGACTAGGAATAGTAATGCACTGTTCATATTTCACTGGATCAGCACTGAACATCTTAGTTTGCTTGGTATCATAAATTTGGATTTTCCATCTATTTACTTGAAGTAGGTGAGTCTGCAATGTGCATTTTCGTTGTTAATGCCTTGTGAACTTTCCTACATTCAATGTGATACGGATAAAGTTGGCGAGACATGTAAAGCTAACACGATTTTATACAAAAAATTTATCCTACAATGCATTTGTGTAACAATTATTTTACAGATGGACATGGACTACATAGTTAGACGGATACCCTTTTTCTTTTGGGTAACTTCTACAAAATGTATCGTAGAAAATATTTCTTTTTATAGGTTTTGTTTTATATGTCTCCTCATTGTATCATGGAAAAGTTAGGAGACATTACTAAACCATAACATTGAACATAATGACATAAATTATGCTCTTACTTAGTTCCATGTTGAATATAATTAATTAGATATATTTGCTTAAAAACCCTTGAAATAGCTATGTACTACACGCTTTTCGAGCCGATGCATGAGAAATGATCTCTATTACTTAGTTCCATGTTGAAAAGAAAGTTTGGTGAGAACATCTTTTTCTTCAGATAATTATTTTTTTAAGTAGGCTGCTGAGTGAATATATGGGTTGAATAGAATTTGTCATGTTAGACTTACATTGAGGCCCTCTAAGCCTAAGCATGAGAAATGATCTTCTGTTCTCCAAAAATTAACTTCGAGACTCTCTAGCTGGAAGGGCTCCTCCCTGTCCCGTGCTGGTAGAATCACTCTCGTCAATTCGGTTCTCAGCAGCATTCCAACCTATTAGCTCTCATTCTACAAAGCCTCGAATTGGGTAATACAAAGAATTGATGTTATTCGTAGGGCTTTTCTCTGGAAAGGAACTCCCATTTTCTCTTCTGCCCATCGTTTAGTTTCCTGGAATAAGGTTCGTAGGCCGAGGAAATATGGAGGACTTGGGATCATTAACATTAACCAATTCAACAAAGTTCTTCTTTGGCAAATGGGGTTGGGCCTTACTTTCTAGTTGCATTAAGCCTTGGGCCTTGTGGATCACTAATCGTTGCTACAATGGCGACTCCAGTCTTGCTGACTGCTCCGCTCCCCCTTCTTCTACAGCATTTGCATTTTGGAGGGATGTTCTTTCTTGCTGCGGAGAGCTTCGCATAAACACGATAGTTCAAGTTGGCAATGGTTCACGCATATCTTTTTAGAAGGATTCATGGCTTGATGGTGTCCTCCTCTAATCTCTCTTCCCTAACTATGTTTGACTTGGCAACTATTAAAGATACTTCGATGAACGAAGCCTTCCTGCATGGCGATTGCAATATTGAATTCAATAACATTATCACTGGTTCTAATCTAGCTGTGATCATTGAACTGCTCTGCCGCACCAGCTCTGTCACTCTTAATTCCCAGGTAGACACTTTTAAATGGGGCCTCTCTCCAACCCAGGCTTGTGTTCGGTGAAATCTCAGTATTGCTTTTACAACTTTTCTGACATGTTTCTCAATTTTGCTCGTCTCTGTAAGCTTAACGCTTCTCCTAAGCATAAGGTGCATCTGTGGCTAGTAGTGCTAAACAAGCTTAACTCGACTGATAATCTTGTCCACAAGCACATAGGATCAGCTCAATGCTTGATCCTATGCTCAGAATACATGGACTACCACACAAATTTTCTGTTCTTGTAATTTCTTCTTCTAGGTTTGGCTTATTTGTGCCATAAACTTAAACATTGACTTCATTAATTCTGAGCATGCCTGGTCCTGTAATTCATCCTCGCATGCAGGCCTTCTACTTTTGACCTTTGCCTGGACTATTTCAGTGGAAAGAAATGCTCGTTGCGTCAATTTCAACTATAGTAATTTTGTCTGTGGCTAACAAAATAATGTATCTATACTCATATCGGATAGGGACTCCGGTTGGCACGCTGCAATTTTTCTGAGAAGCATAGAAGCTCAGGAATCCGCAGGTAGTAACAATGCACTTGGCTGATGCTTGCATCTTTGTGTGTTTCTGTTATCAATGTTATGTAAATTATGTTTGTATATTTGGTTGTACTGCTCTTCCTTTTGTGTGTTTATGTGAACGTTTCTGCCTGTACTACCATGGATAACTATTTGAACTTGTGGGCTACCGACTAGGCCTAATAGTCGGATATTTCTACTTTATATGCATGTAAGGTTGTGTAACTCTGGTCCCATATCCTTTTAGTCAAAAATAACTATGATAGCAGGTATAAAAGTAAAAAAAGGCCACAAATTCAGAGGCACCTTCAATTGTTTTGCCTTCATATGTGAAGCCATCTGCCGATATATAAAGGATCATATATGTGGATCCTTCTGTAACAAACAACAATATCAGCATCTATAACATCAACTATTCACAAGATATAAAAGAAAAATTACCTACACTCTTCATCAGCTATTGTAGAAATAAATTGTTACTGCTATTATATTTGTTATTGAAATGCAACACGCTAAACAATAGCAGGTGCCCAATATGGATCACAAATGGCTACCTAGAATCAATTTAATTGACTGAATAAAGACAAATGCAAATCAAACAATGGAAACGAGGACGCCACGTACGCAACCCCCCCCCCCCCCCCCCCCCCTCCAAAATCAAAAAACTGACCCAGAGCAAGTTCGCAAAGGGTGACCACGCAACGGTGGAAACCCATTACTGTATAGGTCAAAACGAAGCACAAATGATATACAATCTCATGGACATCAATTAATACATTTTTCTCTTATTGCCTCGTGTATAACAAATAGTATACAATCTCTCTACATTACAAGTATTCGTTTCTTAAAAAAAAAAAAAAATTAGACACTAACCTGGGATGAAAGTAAAATGCATCTAGATATTGCCTTTACTTCAGCTCCAGCCGCATCAATTTGTTTCTAAAGTTCTGCATGCAGTTATTCCATCTGAGAAGCAATTAATTTCATAAGTTTGTTAGAGCAACTAAGCAGGGAGGATATATTTTTGTTGTTTATATCAATACAAAAAATCAGAAGGAAGAGGAGTAATATACTGAATCAGAGGCTCTGCAATAGCTTCAAAGTCTCATCAGCATGCTTTTCTAGTTGAAATTGATTGTTGTAAATCAACTGAACCACCCCATTTGGATCCATTACGTATGTTTGCCTCCCTGATAATGTACCAAATAAATTTGAGGGCACTCCTTATTCTTTCCTCACCTTGTTTCCTTCATCACTTACCAGTGTAAAAGGTTGCTTATGCTTCTTCACAAATGCCTGCCACCAACAAAAAAGAATGATACAGCGCGCGCCCGCGCACACACATAGCAAGGTAGACTATACACTATTAACATGCATATCTATACATATATTTCAGCCTGTTGAAAGGGATATACACTGTCATTGTCGTTCCACCGTTACATCTTTCAATGGGTATTTCAAAAGCAACCCTTGGGAATATAAAAGGAATTATTCTGAAATGGAATAAATTTGAACTTACATTATCATAAGTGACGTGAAGAGAAAAATAGGAACCTTGTGTGAAGAAGGATCAACACCGCTTATTCCTACTACCTCGGCACCAGCCTTTTTGAACAGTTCATAAGAATCTCTTAAGGCACATGCCTGAAATATTTCTAAAATTAAATGATTGTCATATTAGTAGTGGAATATGTACATTAAATGTTAATTCATGCCTAGTAATTTGTGCAAGTAGGTATCAATTATACTGATCACCTGCTTAGTGCAGCTAGGAGTTTCATCAGCAGGGTAGAAATAAAAAACAAGTGGTTTGCCTTTGAACTTGGAGAAGCTAACTGTCTTTCCATTTTGTTCTTTTAATGTGAAAACCGAAGGAGCGGAACCTTTGGACACCTGAAAACAGCATCCATTATGTCCAAGGTAGATATAATCAATGTACAAGTAATTGGAGTTTCCAGATGCATATTTGCAGCATAATGTTTATATTTTTCTTATTTTAAAATTATTTAAACATTTTCGAATTTTATATTTTGAACATTTTATAAAATTTAAATTTTTGCTTTTTATTTTTGAATTTTATCAAACTTTCAAAATTTTAATTAAATTTTATGAATATTTTTAAATTTATTTTAGAAAATTTCAAAATTTTATATTTTTTGAAATATTAAATGTTAAATATAACTAGTATTTACAATTATTAAATAATAAATAGTACTTATTAATCATTAATCATTGAATATTAATTATTAAATTGTAAATATTAATTATTAGTTCTTAAGATTTAGTAGCAATCATTAATTATTAATTGTTAAATAACTAATATTAATTATTAATGTTAATTATAAATTATTGATAGTAATAATTTAGTATTTATTATTAATTAGTTAATAGTAATTATTAGTTATCAATTATTAAAAATTAATATTAAAAATTAAATAGTTCTTCTTAAATATTAATTATTAATCACCAATTATTAATTATTAAATATATTTATTACAACATTTCATAATAAAAATTGCAAAAATTATAAGTAAAAGAAAATAAAACAATAAAAACTAATAATTATTCATAATTTATAAACAATATGAATTCATTCAATTTTTTTATAAACTGTGGGAAATATCAATATTTACAATAGTCACAACCAGTAAGTTCTTATAGTTCTCTATTACAACTGGCTAAAACAAACGAGTTGTTAAAAATATGTTTACTACAACTGTCAACAAAAACGAGGAGTTAAAAATATGTTTATTACAACTGTCACTGAAAATAGTTGTTAAAAACTCTTTACAGCAACTGTCATGAAAAACCAGATGTTAAAAACACCTTATTACAACTGTCGTTTTGCGAACATTATAAATAACAAATTGTAACAGGATCGTTTTCTTGTAGTATCAATCAGCAATCAAGATATAATTTCACCAACCACATATAATTAATTCAATTCAAACAATCATTTATCAAACAATCATCCATCAAACATCTACAAACAATAATCAAGGCTACCAAGCCATCACTAATCAATATAAATTCAATTCAATTCAAAAATAGACATGTATATTTTATTTTATTTTATTTTTCTTCTACAAATGATTTTATATTCCTTAAATTGATTCATGAAGCAAATCAACCTAAATCAATCGCTTGAACCAATATCAAACATCATAATTTATTTTGAAAAGGGATGCTCACTCACTGTAAATCAGAATATATAGATATAATCAGTGTAAATTAGAATATGTGTGTATGTATGTGTATATATAGTTATGTTCAAAGAGAGATTATGTTCATCGTTTGCATTCAACTAATAGGAAATTGATATAGTCACTGTCAGGTTAATAGAAGTAGAAGGGATTATACTCACTATCGTCACTGCCTCACTGCCGAACGCCACCATCACCTGACGTTGCCAGCACCAGAATTTTCTTGCGTCGCCATCCCAGTCAATACAGCCTTGTCCTCATCATCGCCCCTCTATAACATCGCAAGATCCCTATGACGTGTGCCGCCCTAATCGCGAAGATCGCGCCACCTCCTTAATCGATTGCCTGACATCAACATCACCAGCCCGAACCCTACGCGAGCAGCACCGCGGCCATCCCCGCTCCTGTTGCGTCTTTTAGCTATGCGTTATTCACCCAAAATTAAACGCAGTCACCGCCACCTTCCTTGCATAGTGACAATTTTTTTTTTTCCCGTTCAATTTAGGGCTGGGTTTTCATGGGGAAGAAGGACGTATGGGATAAGGATGGATAGATGTGGGGAGCATATGGGTCGATAATGTTTAGTTCAATGAAATATAAGAGGGATTTTTATTTTGTTTTAAATTAAAATAAATACCCCTAACCACCTATAATTTTAACCGCCTTTTAGTCCATGTTTTAGCTCGTTTAAAAATTCGCTTGAGGCATTTTATCAAAATTTCATTTTATATACGAGCGTTACGGCACGCGCTTCGTGCGTGATGATGAATCACACTTCATGCGTGAATTGTTTTTTTTATAAATTGTATATGCTTAACTCGCTCGAAAAAAATAAAATTTTTGCGTTGAAATGATATGCAGTTGGTTTTAATTTTTCTTTCTAAATTGTACCATCTAATTTTTTGTTAGTTTGAATTTTTATTTCTATTATTAATTACTAAATAATGGATTTAATTTTATATTGGTTTAAATTTTTATTTCTGTTATTAATTAGTAAAAAAGGACTTTGGAAAAAAGTTTATTAATAAGATCCTATTTTTAAGTGATAATAAGATAAGCACGTTTTGAATTGTTAAAAAAAATTAACTGTCAGATCCTATTTTTTAGCAATAGTAATATTTAATAATATTTGTAGAGAGGCATTTTTGGTAGTTCACGTTGATACCAAAAAAGTGTGACACCAAAGGTATTACAACTATTAGTAAAGATTTACTAGATTGAAACTTGGGCTTTGCACACAGACAGCAGTTGAGGTTACTAGTATAACCGCACAACGGTGGGAAAACCGACCGTTGTGTTATTTGATATGAATGAAAAAAATATTTGCTAATTTTTTCCCTTGATTAATAATTTGATAAATAATTGATACTTTGCATTTAAAAAAAAACTGAAAATAATTGATACTTTGCATGTAGCTTGTGATCCACCATGTAAACGAGTTTCTTTTCAAACAGAGTTATGTCATATATCATAAATTCAGTAAATAAATCACAAAATGTTGCTGATATGACGAGTATATAACTAGTGCACAGGCGTTAAGGCAAGAGTTACAGCGAATGAGCAAAGCATTACACATGGTGAGTAGAGCTTAATGCGTCTATTATATAACAAAATGCCCCTATTATTGAGTAAAGCATCATGCACATTCTTTAATACATATGTATGCACACAATTACAAATTGCAACTTGTATTCTGAAACATGAAGGAAGCCTTCCATGTCTGGATATGCAGCATATCTTAACCTGCAGGCTGCAATCTTCCTTTTTTAACAGAAGTTGTAACTATCAAAGTAAACACAGCTCTGCCTTCTTCTTTCTTATCAATAATACGTCTTCAATATATATTCTTCTTTTTTTCTTTCACTGTAAGTCGCGTGCGTCATTTATATAAAAAAAATATAAAAAAATATACAAAGTGAAGGTGTTAACTTGGCACTGCATACATATATGTTACACCTATATATATACTAAATGGTAAAGTTATGGCTGAACATTTTTTTTTTTTCTCCAATGCCTAGTTGCGTGCAATAAAAAAAGAGAAGTGGTACAAGCCTGCATGCCACAAATTGAATATATTTGGTACAGTGAGTATATGCATAATGAATGAAGGGTTTGTGTTGGTTTTGGATTCTTTTCCCGAAGTTGCGTGCGTTATTATAAAAAAAAAATTATATAAAAAAAAGAGAAGAAAAGGAAACAGTAAACATAGGATTTGAACGTTGAGCTGTAAACTTGTAAGTCTGTCCGCGTGTATAATTTTATATATCATGTTAGTTCGATTTTTATAATGAATTAAGGAATTCATGTTTGCTTGTTATATATATATATATATAAGTATATATATATATATAAGTATATATATATATAAGTATATATATATATATATATAAGTATATATATATATAAACTGAAATTGTAATGACAACCAAATTTTTAAATAATTTTTAACGCGAATACATAACGACGTAAATGTTAATATATGATTTTATTACGTTTGTCGCAATCGGAATCCATTAACTTAGGAGTTATCTGTTCACCGTCTGGTCTGTGCAGTTTATTCTAACACAGTTTATCGTATTTTGGTTTTGAAACTCATCGTTGTTATATATTATTTTTTTTTGATGTGTATCCAAGGAATTTGACATTTGGCTCCTCCATTCGAATCTGGGTCGTGCTTTTGTGCTTGTGTAGATCCCATTTGTGCAATTCGTCGTTGTGTCTTCAGCTCAAACCTATGAGTAAATCTCACCAGACGTTTATACATTATACAAATGTGAATTGACACCATTTGAATGGGTAGAACTATTATGTGATGTTATAACTGCCTGTGATTAATTATATATGATGTTAAACCTATTAAATTTCATGTCATATCATCTGTTATTATATATATGTTGTTACTGTTCATTTATATATGTTTATCACACTGCAAGTTCCCTGTAGATTAGAAAACACTATGGGTTGAAATGATACATACCCGAACAGACTTTAGAATAGGGAAAAATCGTTATGGCTGAAATGGTAGGCCTGAACGGTTTTTATTTAATTTATTTAACTTGGGATTGCGGGTTTGAAATGATAAAACTCGGATTTTTCTTTTAAACTGCGGATTGAAATGATACATATCCGTATCACTTGACCTAAGTTAGAAAACTATATACAGACCCGTGGTTATTTTATAAAGTGTTTTTGGATATTTTTAAGTATTTTAAAAATATAAATTTATGAAATTTGATTTAAATAGATTTTGAAATGTTTTAAATAAAGAAATAATGATTTTTCTATGAGTTAAAAATGTAATTAATGAATGGTTAAATTGGATTATTGAAATATAACTTAAGTTTGGAAATTTGGTTAAAAAATGATATTTAAGTTATATATAAATAAAATGGAAATTTAATTTTTTATTTGGAAAATGGTAAATATGATAAATTGATTTAAATTTGAATTTAAGTGATTTATTAAAGTATTATTGATTTTCTATGAATTTAAGTGGTTAAATAAATGAATGCTTAAAAAGTGAAATTTGAAAATACAACTTGATTTGGAAATGTGGAATTTGGTTTTGTTTAAAGTTTAAGTAATTTAAATAAATTGGGAATTTAATTTAATTTGTGAAATGATAATTTGAAAATGTAAATGTTAATAAAGTGTTAAATGCAAAAATAGGAAGTTTACACTTGAATTTATTAAGTGGATTTGTGAAATTTGATTTAATTATAAAATGTTGCTTTATAAAAATCGTTAATTAAAAGAGTATTTAATGAACATCTTTGAATGTTAAAATATGATTTTTAAAATGTTTAAATGGTTTAAATTGAAATGTTTTCAAGTATAACTTTCAGCACCTTTTTCTGAATGCTGTAAAAGGTTGAAATTTTCAATGTTTATGGTTTTTAACTTAGTAAATGAACTCATAATGGTTTAAAACTTTGGAAATTGAATACTTGATTTGAAAGTATAATAATTACATTTTTAAAATGATTTCAATTGAATTAAATGGATGGAATATAAATTTTTTAAAAAGGTGATTTGAGATGATAATAAATGAATGTTATCTTTGAATTTAAAAATGTTTAAGTTATGATATTTTGAAATTAAAATTTGAAATGAGTTTGAAAGATATGATATTTTGATATATATTTAATGATTTAAAGATGTTTAGGATATGATATATTTAAAACGTTTTGAAATGAAGTTTTTAAAAGTGATATTTTGAAATTAAAACGATTTGAAAATGAAGTTTGAAAGATATGATATTTTGATATATATTAAATGATTCGAAGATGAAGTTTTGAAAGATATGACATTTTGAAATTAAAACGATTTAAAAATGAAGTTTGAAAGATATGATGTTTATGTATTAAAATGACTTGATATTTTTTTGATAAATATTTGAATTTGAAAGATATGGTATGTTGATATATTGAAATGGTTTAGAAATGATTTAATCTTTATTTTGATAAAGATTTGGATTGAAATGATATTTTATTTTGAAGTATGAAAATATTGTTTTAAAGTTATAACCACGGGTTATAATAACGACTGGTTGTTAAAGAGACCGGGATCGGATATTGTCTTATAGCCGGCCAATACCGAAAACCACTTTAACAACTGTGTACTCGGTGGATGTTCCAGAATGAAGTAGGATGGTGGCGACGTTCTCGAGGTATATCACGTGGACCCAACTCCCGTGAGTTGGCATAAATGACTAAAACAGGAGCTATACCGGGCTACACAAAGGGTCGCACCCTTTCATCGAGCATGCTCCATCGGAAGCCATTCTATTACTTTTGTAATTCGATATGTGGCGCCACTTTGATTCGGGGTATTGCTCGAGGTGGGCGGAAGCTGCTAGCTTGCCGTCACCACCGGTCCGGGAGTGCAAACGGTGTATCCACCCTGGCATTGCCTCGCGTGCCGTGTCATCTCCTTATATCGAGCCCACTACGATTTTGGTTTTAAAGATCCGACCGCGTTAAGGTTCACCATCCCCTTAACGCTATTTTCTATATGATTATACTTTACAGATTAGACACTACTGTATATAGCGTATATTACTACATAGTAAATAGTTTAACGGGTCCTTAGAGGATGGGCGGTCACAAATATCTTCTAAGTTACTTGTACCTTTGCTACAGTTCACTTGAGTTGGTTTACATTGTATAAGTATGTATGTCCTGACTCGAGTGTTTGTATTTTTATTTACGCTCGGGTCAGACTGAGTATTCACAGATTTGGATTTCCACTTTCTGGAGATTGAAAATCGCTGGAGATTATCTACTTGTCAAGTTTCATCTTTTGCAGTCTGTTGTTCCTTTCAGCTCTTGTATTAGTAGACTTCTATGTAGTGAGACTTCCTTTGTACTTTATTTCTTCTGTTGTATTTTATTTAACTCTGATATATTTACATAGTAGCTTCATGAACTACTATTTCTTTTATTTCCGCTGCACTATTATTACTCTGTGTCTGTGAACTTTGATTTTTATTTACTGTATATTCTGAGATTTGCCAAAATTTTTATTTACAACGCGGTATTTTGAGCAATCCAATTCCGGCATGAGTGTCTACCTATACACTTATAATGGATGCGAATGGTTGAAAATACCTGGTTGTTACACGTGCCTGATTTTAAATTGCCACCAGGTAATGTTCATTTTTGCCTAAGTGATTCATGTTACAATCGATATTAAATAAACATTGAACATCTCACTTCATGCCTTCATGGGAATATAGTAATACATATATTATAAGCGCTATAATTTGTTTTGAATATATAAGCACACCATTAATTTTACAGATGCTTGGTTTATTATCCAAGTTCATTACATGGATCTAACTGTAATGATAGATCTAACTTTAAACATATTCAATTTTAGTATATGCTTTGTTTATTATCCAAGTTCCAGACACAATCTATTCAACAATAAAGGTGAGATTTCATGCAACTTAACTACTCCAACCCCATAAACTGGAGTTTATGGTGAAGTAATGATTAAAATATGTGTACGAAAATATGAAAGGAAAATTTTATCACTACTTCAGTAAACATCATACCAATAAAGAATAATTTTTTATCACTATTGATTTAGTGAAGTTATTCGCTATGAATTTATGCACGTACATGAATGAGATATTATATATTAGATTCAGTAAGCATCATACCAATCAAGCATACAAATCTTTCACAACTAATTTAGTGAAGTTAAGTGTTATCCCGCATTTTGACAAGGCCGAGATATCAAGGAATTGATTGAAAGCCAAAGATCGCTCATTCCGAATATCGGTTATGCATAGGTTTGCTATGGATATCGATAAAAAATTTCCAAGCTTCAATTGACAAGACACGACAAAGAAAGCTATGGAAGCCAACACTCTAAGTTTTAAGTCGATCGGAGTCTGTATGCTCGAGATATGATCGATATCGTTCAAAGAAATGAACCCTCACTTCATATTCATCTAGCTCGTATCGATCCAAGGAAGCCATATTCGTATCCTCTAAAACCATGTTCGAATCGATATGATCGAATCCATCTGGAACTACACTGTTCGTATCCATCATGTTACCACTGTTTGTATCCATTATATTACCTGTTGTTCGTATCCCTCGAGCTATCATTTGTTAGTATCCATCCTGCTGCTTCAACTTCGTATCAATTTACTGGAGTTAATTCCGATCGATACGAACAAAACCAAGTCTATCGATACGAACAAGATTACACAACCGATACGAGCCGTACAATTTGGATTGATACGAACAGAGCCACTTCCATCGATACGAACAGAGCCACTTCTACCGATACGAGTTGAGCCACCTCCATCGCTATGAACAAGGCAATGGCCTTCGATACGAACAAGGCGAAAATCTTGGGACGACTCAGTCAACTCGACATTGAAAGTGGAGCGATCCAAAAATCAACCGCCACGTCAACTCACAGGCGCGTGACCAACATTGAGTCGAAGTGATCGATACGAGCCGTATCGATACGAAAGGATCCGAAACCGAAAACCTATGATTTGCATCGATCATAACTCGTAATCCACGAGTCCAAATGCTATGAAATTTTCACAGGGGCTTACGTACGGCCTAAGGAATGCTCATGCCAAGTTTTGACTCGATTGGGTCAAATCTTGATCGATACGATATTCATTCGTATCTGTCACGGATCGAGTCAAAACCTCATGAGATCGATCGCGTGGGTCCACCTACGTGCCACAAGAAGTCTTCCGAGATCCGAGCGAGATATTTGCATCTTACGCCTATAAATAGCACCCAGAGCCTACAAATTAAGGATCTTTTGGCTCTTTGTCGTCCAGACTCTACCGAAACTATTTTGTACTAAAGTTGTACTCGAATTTGATCACTATAATCAGTTGTAATTAGCATGTGAATATCAATAAATTCATCAACTTCATAGTGGACGTAGACCATATGCCGAACCACTCTAAATCATTGAGTTTTTGTGTGTTTTCATCATTTTTTTGAAGTGTTTGCTAGATAATCCTCTTTTTACATTTCTATTCTTTATTTTTATCTCTTCAAATATTTCCAAAGAGTGTTTTGCCCAATTTTGGTACAAACACTTTGGTGCTTCCATTGAGAAAACTCAGTTTTTCTCCTGCTCTTTGGATCTACTATCAATACTGGATTGCACAAATTCAAGAGGAAGATCCAGATCTCAAGTTCAGAATCCTTCCAACTATTCAGATTTGCATCAGATCTAGGAAAGGACTTCATTATCTACCATGGTTAGCACAAGGACAGTCTCTACAGCTGCAGACCAAGAAGGACGGGTCAGACAGAATCTCGTGCAACTGCCTCCATCCAACCAGAATGTTGTCGGACCATCAGATCCGTCAAGCCCTGTTACCATACAAGAGTTTCAGATGTTACTTCAAGAGCTGACCCAGGGTCAGCAACAACTTACTGAACAGCTGCGCGCCAACGCAGAGTTGACCAACCAGTTGAATCGCCAAAGGCGTGGAAGATCCAGAAGAGATCATGCTTCTCATTCTTCCACCGAGAGTTTAGCCTCATCCGAATACCATCATAGATCTACGCGTCCACGACTATATGGGAGTTACACTCAAGCTACCGGACATCAACATACACTGAACATTGGGCAACCCAGAGTTGGCCCGTCAACTAGCTACCAGACTGGACTCTCCTCCCGCGGAGGTACTGTTCCTCGCTACATCACAGATAACTGCGCTATCACCGCTGCTATTGAACCAGTGGTTGATGCCCAGAATCAGCCAGATCTGAACCACCGTCAGCATGGACGTACTCTCAAACCCTATGTCCCCGAAGACTTGGAACCAAGGAGGCGAGATATGGACCGTCGACCGTGTCCGGTCCAGCCTCGCATTGTGGAACCCGACCACACCTTGCTCAACGTGCACAGAATGTCCAGATGCCGGATATACCGACGATGATTCGTCGGATGATTCGAGAGAGTCAATGCCTCACAAATGACGACTGGGGAATCTTTCGGAGTCATACCCTCTTTATAGTTGAAATACTCAATGTTGAACCCCATCAACGATTCAAAATGCCGGCTTTACCCATCTATAAAGGGAGTTCTGATCCCCATCAACACATCTTGAAGTATGAGTGGTTGATGAATGCTGCACGGGCTGACCATGCAGTTAAATGCCAAAGCTTCCCGATTTCTCTAGGGGGATAGCTACTATGTGGTTCACTCATTTTCCACCTCGATCTATTTATTGTTTTGACCAACTGGCCACTAAGTTTGTTGAACAATTTCGTATGCATGTTGCAAGGCCAAAGGATGTTAACACTTTGTCCAGTGTCACTTAAGCTCATGGAGAGACACTCCGACGTTATTTAGAAAGATTCCATGTTGCGTGTGCTGAAATCAGCAGCCCAAATGATAACTCCATTCTTATGGAATTGACTAAGGGGATTGACCCCGACTCTGAATTCGGCAACTGGTTAGCCGAAAAGCCACCTGCATCATTGGACCGTTTTATATTCCAAGGCAGCCCAGTTCTTGAGAAGGGATGATGCGAAACAGTCTAGGAAGTAGGATGACGCAGGGCCAAGCATGAAAGGGATCCAAAGTAATATTGTAGTTAAACAGTCCGGGGAGAGCTTCAGGAAAGTTCAGTTGAATATTCAATATAAACAAACTCAGCAGAAAGACGGTGGGAATCAGAATAGAAAGTGGGATCAGAACCGTGGTCCGCGACGTAGAGCTCCATTGTTTCTTAATTACACTCCTCCGAATACGTCGTTAGGGAATGTATATCTACACACCTGCAATACTATCCAGCACAAGAAGCCTGCTCCGTATCCATCATCGGAGAGGCAGATCCAAACAGGGAAATTTTATAGATTTCACTAGAGTTATGGCCACAACACGAATGAGTGTCGTCATTTGTAAGATCTCATTGAGAAGTTGATTAGAGAGAGGAAGTCGAAACAGTTTGTGAGGGCGCCGCAGTCTGGAGGTGCGGGCCCATCGAATCAGAATAATATACCCAATCAGGCAAGACAGGAGGAATCCACTCGTACCGGCGGGAGGTTGGTGATAAACATTGTGAGTGGTGGTCCTCATCCAACAGACCAAAGCTGGAGGGAAATGGAGTCGTATGCCAACTCTATCAGGCATGCAGACTTCGAATGTTGTAGTAGTTGTGATGATGGGGCTTCGGCCAAGCAAAAGAAGACGATGACCAATGACATCGTGTTTCGAAATAGAGCCGCTGATAAGGTCGAGGCCCCCACTATCGACCCACTAGTCATATCATCTTAGATAGGTCCTGCTTGGATAAAGAGGATCTTGGTTGACAGTGGAAGCTCTATGAACATTTTGTTTAAGTGGGCATATGATCAAATGAAGATGAAAGCCAAAGATTTGAAATCTTATCAGTCTCGAATCCACGGCTTCAATGGGAGTGCTACTATACCCACTGGAGTGGTGGAACTACCTGTGGAGTTGGGAGTTGGAGAACGCCGGAGAGTCCGGATACTACAGTTTGTTGTTTTGGACATATACTCCCCTTACAATGCTTTCTTGGGTCGACCGGCCCTTGTTGTATTCAGGGCAGCCATTGCCCCATGGTGTTTGACTCTAAAGTTTCCCACTGATCGTGGAGTTGGAGTCGTTCAAGGAGATCAGGCTGTTGGACGATCCTGTTATGTTGTTGAGCTGCGCGGAGCGCAACGAAAGTAGAAAGGAAAGGGCGTAGAGGAATCTCTCTGCGTCCGTTTTGCTCATAATTGATAATTGGTGCCTGGGCCTAGGCCCGGGCACCCCTACCAATTCCAAAGGGATGTTGACCCGAGAGATACTAAAACCGAAGATGAAACTAAAGACAATCAAGCTTCCCTAGCCGAACTGACAATCGATGTCTCGATCGACGATGATGACGTCAAAGATGGTAAAGATTAAATCTCAGCTAAGCCAACAGCCATAGAAGGAATTGGTTGAATTTCTCCGAACGAGCCTCGATGTATTCGCCTGGACGTATTTTGACATGCAGGGGATCTCGTCGGATATCGCGAGCCACACTTTGAATATTGACCCGCGGTGTATCCCGGTAAAACAGGAAAGGCGTAGTATGGATCCAGAGAGATCTGCCGCCCTTAAAGAAGAGGTCGATAAGTTGAAATCGAATGGGGTTATTCGAGATACCTTATACCAGGAGTAGGTATCCAATCCCATACTTATCCGAAAGCCAAATGAGAAATGGAGGACATGTGTTGATTACTCAGACTTGAACAAAGCTTGCCCGAAAGACAGTTTCCACTTCCCTGAATTAATCATCTCGTAGATTCAACGGCTGGGCACGAATTATTATCTTTTATGGATGCTTATTTTGGTTACAACCAGATACCTATGCACCTACCCGACCAAGAACATACCAGCTTCGTAGCCGGTCTGGGACTCTACTGCTACAAAGTCATGCCTTTCGGACTCAAGATCTCCAGGGCAACATACCAACGATTAGTCATTCGAATGTTTTCCAACTAGATCGGAAAGACCATGGAAGTATATGTGGACGACATGCTGGTAAAATCATAATTCTCCACTGATCATATTAAAGACTTGGAATCAATGTTCAACATCCTTCGAGAATACAGGATGAAGCTCAATCCACTGAAATGTCACTTTGGGGTCGCATCCGGAAAATTCCTTGGGTTTATCGTCAATGCTCGAGGAATCAAAGCAAATCCCGAAAAGATATGGGCAATCAGAAATCTTGAAACTCCAAGAACCACAAAGCAAGTCCAGAGACTCAATGGGAAGGTAGCAGCATTGAGCCGGTTCATTTCAAAGTACATTGACAAATGCATTCCTTTCTTTGATTTGATTCGAAAAGGGAAACAGAATTTTGAATGGACCATGGAATGCGAGGGCGCATTCCGAGCACTAATTCAACATCTCTCCACATCACCGATTTTGTCAAAGCCTATCGATCATGAGCAATTGTACCTTTACTTGGCGGTATCAGAAAACGCAATCAGTGCTGCCTTAATTCGAGAGGAAGACCAAGTGAAGAAACCGGTCTACTATGTTAGTGAACGACTAACCGGAGCTAGAGAAGTTGGCTTATTGTCTCGTTATTGCCTCAAGGAAGCTCCGTCGGTATTTCCAAGCTCATCCTATTGCTGTTTACACCGATCAGCCATTACGATAGGTCCTTACGCGGCCTGAGACGTTTGGTAGGTTACTCAAATGGAACATTGAACTGGGCCAGTTTGATATTACTTATACTCCGGGGCGAGCTATTCAAGGACAAGTCCTAGCGGATTTCATAGCCGAATTTACCTCCCAAAGGACTTTCCCGAGACTAATGAATCTCCCGAGTATATCTGGAAGCTACATGCTGATGGTGCATCAAACGACCGGTGCTCGGGTGCTGGAGTAGTACTTGAAACCCCTGAAGGTCGGTCCATATATATGCTCTAAAGTTTGATTTTAGCGCGACCAGTAATGAAGCTGAATATAAAGCTTTGCTTGCTGGATTGAAACTCGCCTGAGATTTGAGAATTATTGCTATGGAAATTTATTGTGATTCACAATTAGTTGTATGTCAAGTTCGTGGTGAATATCAGGCGAAAGATCGAAGACTGGCTGTTTATCTAGCTCGAGTCCAGGAGCTACTTAATCAGTTTGATTATTATGACATCTTCTACATACCCCGTGATCGCAATCAGAAGACTAATTCATTGGCAAAGTTAGCAAGTACGGGCGAAGCACAACAAATGGGACTCGTTCCTGTGGAAACGTTATCTTCCCCAAGCATTGATCAGATGGAGACGGACTGAATATTTGAAATCACTTCCCATAAGGAGTCATGGATGACTCCGTTTCGAAATTACCTCGAGCATGAAATGCTGCCTGAGCACAGCAGCGAGAAGAGACAGATTCTTCGTAAAGCTACGCGGTTCACTATTCAGAATGGAGTCATGTATAGAAGAGGGTACTCCGTTCCTCTACTCCGACGTATCGCCCACGATGAAATTAAGCGAGTGTTACATGATGTACACAAAGGAGAATGTGGCGATCACATCGGGGGCAAGCTTTAGCTAAGAAAGTACTCCGATATGGATATTATTGGACGATTGTAAACCGCGAAGCAGCAGATTACGCCAGGAAATGTGATAAATGTCAAAAGCATGCTCGAATTTCTAGAGCCCCACCTACTGAGATAACCCAAATGGTCCGTCCATGGCCGATTGCAGTATGGGTGATCGATATCATTGGCTCTCTACCTCTGGCCAAAGGTGGTGCGAAGTACGTCATCGTCACAGTTGATTACTTTACCAAATGGACCAAAGATGAACCTCTTGTTGCAATCACAATGAAGAAGGTGATCAACTTTGTAGTTTGCAACATTATCTGCCAATTTGGTCTCTCGCATACCATCATCACTGATAATGGAACTCAGTTCGACAGTGTTGAATTCAAGGATTTCTGCCAGCGATTTCACATCCAAAAGAAATTCTCTGCAGTTGCACACCCTCAAGCGAATGGCCAGGTTGAAGCTGTTAATAAGGTTATCAAGTCTATTCTAAAGAAACGACTGAAAAGGGCCGAGGGCAAGTGGGTTGATGAACTTCCTATGGCTTTATGGGCTTACCGGACAACCAATAAGTCTGTGACTATCCTATGGTTAAGAAGTTGTTATTCCAGTCGAGATGGAAGTACCTTCTCATCTTGTGTTTTTAGAGCTTGGGTGACACACCATTCTCTCTATCCTAGAGTCAGAGTATAAACATAACTCTATCCTATGGTCATAGTATAAACATAACTCTAGTTCAGAGTATAAACATAATTATAAAATGCGATTTCGAAGAGGGTGGACCCGTCCACCTAACGGCTTCGATCGTATCCTAACCAAGTTCGAGGAGGAAGGATCCATCCATTTGACGACCTCACTTGTTAACTCGGGGTGGATGTGAATCGACCATCCACGATCCTGATAAATCCATCGTTCTCGGAGTGCGGACGAAATCCTAAAGCCTAAACAGATGTGACTGACCATCTGTCGGCCAACTCCAAATTCCAGAGTGCGAATTAAAGTATAAATATCAACTCTAGGTTCACAGAGTGCGAACTAGAGTATAAACACCAACTCCGAATTTCCAGAGTGCGAGTTGGAGTATAAACATACTCTCAAAATTTCCAAAGTGTAAGTAGGAGTATAAACATCAACCAACTTCAAGTTCCCGGAGTGCGAACTGAAGTGCAAAGGTCGACTACCTCCGGATTCCCAGTGTGCGAACTGGGGAATCGGCCGCAAATAACTTTGAGTCCCCAGAGTGTGGTCAGAGTATAAACATAACTCGGGTGTGAATGACCACTCGCAAACTAACTTAAGTCCCCAGAGTGTAGACATATACTTAAAACTTAAATAGGCGTGATCGACCGCCGACATGCAAATGCAGAGCCCCGGAGTGCGGATGTGATCATTGATAAGTGAGCGAGTGTGATTCGACCACTCAACTCTCACCTATTTTAGCATTGATTCGACGATATTAAGCTCAATGAAATGAAGGCGAAATGCAATTGCTGGCCAATATTTACAACTCATCCCCAAAATTGGGGGCAGTGCTTAAGTGTCAACCATCGATAGAAGCAGTGCAACATCGAAGTTCAACTTAATCCCCGGTCACGACTCGTGTTTATGATTTTCGGACTTAACAAATAAAAACAAACTCGACTCAAAGGTTGGAACTCCACAAGTGCACTGGACTAGAATTCAAATACTGGAACACTTAAGCAAAATAAACAATTGAGTTAAAGTCAAAACAAAATTTCATTTCAACTAACTGTGAAATAAGTTCATGTACAAGTTATTTTCAAAATTCCTACTAGCAGAAACTCATCTACTCTCTCTTCTTTTTCGGCTTCTTCTTCGTTGTTGACCCGTTGGAGCTGCTGCTTAGTTTTCTTTTTGAGCCCTTGCCTTTCGACGGACGATCTTCAGGGCAGGGGCATGATCTCAACGTCCTCCTTCGAACTTGAGTATACGAGGATACTTCATGTAGGAGGGGTCGGAGGGGCCGGATCCACTACAGGGGTGGAACAAACACGTTGGTATCAATAATTGTACCACTAGGTGATATCATTCTCAACGGAGTCGAGCCAGGTGCTGCTATTCCACCTCCGAAACTACCACCACGAGCCGCTTCCTCCATTTCAGCATCGATTTCGGCCAATATCTCTTCTTCGCGAATTGCTTGGGCCCCGCAGCAAACACGATGGTCGGCATTGAAGAGCCAGTAGCAGGTGTGATTATACTCATAACAAATGGTAGGTTCGGAAAAGGGTCACTGTGGCGACTGAGGAGTTCCTCCATCATCTGCTCATCAAAAGAGAGTGTGCCCCCTGCATTCCATCAATCGGTGCAGTCATTGTTGTGGTGGTCGCCTCAGTAATGATAGCCTCCTGCGTTTGATGCGATTCTTGAGTTGCAGGAGGCGCTATCTGTGTAACTCCAATAACTGGACAGAGAAAAAGACAGACTGTTAGTAAGCGCTTCGAAACAAGCCTCTTACTTTGGACAAGTATGAAGAATGTTCAAAGTACCTTCCTCAGTTAGGCTAATGGATGGCTGAACGGCATCAGAAGTGTGCTCTTTAGTAGGAGATAACTGTGGCTGTTTCGGATTGTAAGCAGGGACAAATTGAGGTTCAACCGTTGGCGCAGGTTCAGGTTGGGTTGGTGCAGGAATCTCAAGACTTGTATCATGATGCTCAACACCTGAACCTTCTCCAACCTCTGAGTACTGGGTGTCAAGCTTCTCCCTTTCATGAGAAATCATCGACTCGTGGAGAATCTTTCTTTCATCTTCATTCAGCATACAATTCTCAAGCTCAAACTCGTCGATTGATTCATGTGGATGCGCCGCATTCTCCTCCTCAACCAATCGGCCCCAGGCATTGTGAAGATGTATAGGATAATTCTCGAGCTAGGCTAGGTTCTTGTGTTTCAGCACATTAACGTTATAAGTGATAAGGAGATCCTCGATATCAGCCTCTAGCCTGGACTGCGCCGTACGGATCCTCTCCTCGACCTCGGTCTCCACCACACGGACTTTAGCCGATGTCGCGTCCCATTCACCCCGAAGCACTACCGCTTGCTCATATGCCTCATGTGCTCCGGTATTGGCGTCATCCCTTTCTTTAATGATTTCAGAAAATTTGGCCTTAAGCTTGTTAAGTTCTTTGAGGGCCGCATCTCGTTCGACAGTAACGGTGGTGTCTGATGGCCCATCTCCTCCACCAAGGCATAGTGTGTCTGCCTCATCCTCTTCATGGCCGAGTTGGCCTCGTCGGCCTTTTGAGTAGCCTCTATTTCTAACTTTCGGTAGGATTCAGCTTCGGTGTTAAGCACTTGGATAATGCGATTCTTCTGAGCAAGCTCATTCTCTAACTTCTCTATGGTGGCCGCCCGCTCAAAGGCCAGCTTTGACGCTTTCTCTGTGGCTTTTGACCATTCCTTATACTGAGTATAGAAGTCATGAATGTAATCGTGCATCGTGTTCTCAGCCTCCGTCGGAATTCTCTTTAAGTGCGGGGAAAAGATATAGCCATCGAAGCAAATGTTCGGGAAATCTTTTTCAACTGTGCTATTTTAATAGCCCCTTCCCCGGTAGGCTCAGTAATACCCTATTCAACGGCAACAGGAGTTTCGGCCTCATGTCTACGATGATGAGGATCGGGCCTTTGAGCATGGGAAGGCGGTTTGTGACGTGGAGGCTCCTGAGGATGTGTGACGTAAGCAGAAGGTTGTGTAGGGATTCGAGGAGATGAGGAGCACGGTTGAGATTAGTATCTCTGCTTTAGATTCCTATCCCTATTCCTATCTCTATCGTAGTATTCCTGAATGAAATAACCACAGTCATGGTTTCTATTATCTTCCCTCCTATGGGACTCATAGTATGAACTCAATGATTGGTGTGTTGAACGGAGGCTTCTAAACATAGAATCTCGCCTGGTCATTGTACCTGCAAAGTAAAAGAGGAACAAAGTTAGTAATCTCCCAAAGTAAACAACTTATGGTCAAGAATCATGCAGTGCGTGAAGTGTATATGTATGTGCTACCCTCGGCCAACCGAAAATGTCGGCCACACTAGTGGAAAGAGACTCGCTTAAGTTTAAAGCATGTTGAAGCCCCTTTAATCCGACATCATGTTGAAGTGACACATAATTCAGAATTGGAATGCCGGCGATCCTTTCAAAAAGGTTTTCCACTTGTAAGGGAGGAGCCTTCGAAATTCTAATCCCGGGAACCACGGATTTCCATCTCAGGGATTTAGGGCGTTTGAAAGCAGCTGCCTTGCGTTTTCTTTTTTCCTTCGGAATCATGAAGGGCATCAGAAGGCCCGGCTACATGTTCATCGTCGGTGGGTGTTCTTTCTAAATCAACCCCTTCAGTTATAACAACTCCGGACGTCTTACGTTTCACTCGTTTCTTTGAGAGATCCCTTAGTTCCCTCAAGATTTATACTTTGCCTACGCTCAATTAATCCAACGATTATCAAATTCCTATCTATTAGAACCGAATTGATGTCCCTCATTTGACTTGGAACTTCTTGGAGAACCCGTAATATCTCTTTAAAATGCGCACCTTCCGGTCGTGGAATAACATTTGTAAAGAAAAGAAGATATTGGTTTGACATCAGTTGTGATTACCTTGTAATTACTTGAAAAGGCTATGGTACTTCAGTCTGAATAACCATCGGCTGGCGAATCCTGTAGGGCATCGGACATAAAACTACTCCGTTTTAAAATTACTCGGCCTGGTCCAAGAGCCGATGACAACTTGACAATTTCTAACCGCTTCTAGAAATGTAAAAGAAGGGCCATCTCCCCGGCTCTTGACATTGAATAAGTATCTAATTTGGAGCGGGTTAGGTGGCCAGAAGAGATGCTCCATAAATACAATGAATAGGCTATTCAACAGAGCATACCCATTGGGGTGTAATTGAGACGGAGCGATTTCAAAGAAAGACAAGACTTCCCTAATGTATTGGTTTGATGGAGGAAGTTTTCCACCTGTGCATGCATGGCAATTGAAAGCAGTAAACCCCTCCGATGGATAATGCAGCCTGTCATTTGGTCCTGGTAGTAGCACGTCGTCAAATGACAAGCCATGCCTTAGGTATATCCATCCCAACATGTCTTCGGAAACGTTGGACGATATAGAATATGGCTGATTACCGATAAAAGTAGCGCCTGATAGCTCATCTGGAGCTCGATCTATAACTTCGGCCGCAATGGCCGGTATCTCGATCGTTAGGGGAAGTGAACTCTGAATTTCCTGCTGTTGTGAGCTTGTAGACTCTATGACTAACTAACATATGAAAAATGTAACATTCCCAGTTTTGAGTCAAATTTAAATTTGTAATTAAAATAAAATTTTGGATTTAATTGTGAATTAATTTGATATTTTCCAAATTAAATAAGATATGTTCCTGTTTATTTATATAAATAGATTGTAATTTGAAATTTGGATTTAAATATTCCAAAATAAATAATATATGTTGTTTATTTATATATATGTATGCAAATTAATTTTAAACTGAATTTTGAATTTGAAACTCAAAAATATATATCTTATGAATATATTGGATTTGAAAAACATTTTTATTTTGAACTAATAGAAAATTTGTTTTCTAATTTTAATATATAAATATGTATATGCATTATGATTTGAAAGTTATGATTTAACCTTAATATAATGACTTAAATTTAAAATTTTAAACAAGAATGAATATAAAGTTTTAATATGTATTTATCTTTTGAAATTAATAAAGCATAATACATTTGAAAACAATAAAAACATAGTTTGTATATATATCTAAAATTTAAAGACATAATAGATAAATTAATTAAAATTAAGTTAAGGGTTTTAACATAAAAATACAAATTTATGACATTTGTAAATATATAAAAACATGCAAAATACATTTGTAAAATGTTAATACAAGCAAATAACAAGTGTTAGCTTAGCAAAGACAAGTAGTGTTAATGCTAAAAGTGCACGCTAACTGCCCGGTGTAAGTTGCCGCACATTGAAAGCACCACTCGTTGATACAGGAACTAAAAGTAAGCAGAAATCACAGAAAATAACAAAGAGACAACAATTTTATAATGGTCCGGCTCAAAGTCAAGCCTACGTCCACTTAATCTTTTCTTTTCTTGACTTTATTACAAGTTTTACAACCATTCTTCAATTACAACATTACTAGGGAAAAATCATTAGAGCTTTGATGTAGGGAAGCTTCTTCCATTCATGTTCTATGAGATTGATCTCTTTTAAAGGTCTTCGAAGTGTCTTTGGCGCTTGAAGTGTAGAAGGAGTCGAGTAAACAGCAAAGCATTGGCCTTCCAAAAATGATCCGAAGCCCCCCCTCAAAATGGAGTAGGTGTGGTATTTATAGGGAAAATACCAGAGTTAAGTCGGCCGGAGCGACCTAAGGGTTAGGTCGTAGGTCGTTAGCGACCTAAGTAGTAGCTACATATAGAGTTGCAGCATCAGATTGATCTTGAGGTAGCGTAAGTTGTTGGTCACCTAAGAATTGGGTTAGGTCGGCCATGTTATAGGTCGTGGGCGACCTAAGGAGTAGCAGAAGAGGGAGTGGTGACCTAAGGAATCACGGCATAAGGAGTAGTGGCATAAGAAAGTTTCCTTGGTCTGTTTAGGTCGTGAGCGACCTAGCAGAATAGGCATTGTGCTAGCTTAGGTCGCGAGCGACTTAGTTGGAAGATGCAGTATGCAGCTTAGGTCGCGAGCGACCTAATGGAAGAGGCCATGTGAATTCAGCTCTTGCTAGTGGGAGATTCTAGGTCGTAACTCGTTAAGTCGCTAGGACTTTTAGGTCGTTGAGCAACTGAGTCCTTGTTCTTTAGATCGGTTAGCTGGTAGGTCGTGAAAAGGAGATGTTAAGTTGTTAGGTCGCTAGACATGCAGGTTGCTAGGTCGATGAGCCGTTGATCTGTTTGGACTGTTAAGTCGCTAAGCTGTGAGAAAGAAGTGTCTACACAGTGTATAACCAATCTTTGAGACGAACTATCTTTGGTTTTTCGGTTGATCCTTTGATATTACGGCCTTGCTAAAAAGTCGGGATAACAAGTAGCATGCTCATTTCTTTCAAAATTATATTGTAAATATCAAAATCAGTAACCAGGCTTCATTTTTCTTTTATTTGAAAACCTGAAAACAATATCTTCTCAACGATCAAAGTTTTTATCTCAAACACAAAGCAGTTCATAGATCAGGATTTCAAAATAGATTTCAACTTGAAGCCTATAACAAAAATCAAAAGCATGAAAATAAAACATGAAGCTGTAGATCATCTCAAAAATAGAAACAAACCTGGGAATTAAAACCACATTATCAAGCAAAACTGAGCAACTCAAAGATAAAGCAATGATTCAAACACCAAAATCAAATCAAATTCAACTTCAGCAAATTCAACAATCAAAGATCAAAGTTCAACTCAATCCGAGATCAAAGAAAACAGCTTTAAGTTTTCAGATTAGAATCAAGCAAATTAAACTCAGGTTTTCTAGTTTCAAGCTTAATTTGTCCTCTGTTCATCAATATTTCCACGTGGGCAAACTTTACTTTAAACCAGATCCTTTTGATTTCTTATGCCTGTGATGATGATGACTTGGAAATATTGTATGAAAGTAAATATATCTGTAAGTATATACATAAATATATATGTGTGTGAATGGATGTATGCATGTCTGTATTATGCATATGCATCTCTCTGTTTAAACACTTACATGCTAAATCCACATTAAAAATTCAAAACCTCTTCATACAATCAATTATGGGCTAAGATCTTTGAAGATGAAATGTGTATAAGGGTGTGACATTATTTTTAAAAATAATTCTAGGTAAAAATATTTATTAAACATTGTGAAAATGATTATTTACAGTAAAAATCATTTAAACTCAGGAAAAATGAGTATCTTAAATTCTAGTTCTAATTACATACTTTGATTCATGTTATAGTACAATGAATTTTGGTGATAAAATTATGATTTTTAAGTTTGAAATTGATGGGTATTTACGAGTTGATCAAAACTGGGAGTATTGGCATTTTCTGGTGGTCGGTAATGAACTGGGTGGCGCGATTGATGCTGGAGATGGTCGGGGGTCTAGTGATCATCGGAAAAAATACTAGTTGAATTTATTAATGGTCGAGGTGGCGATTCGACAAGGATTTAGGGTTTAGGAGCTGGTTTGGGTCGAGGTGATTGACGTGGCATTCTTGTCGTCGACGGTGAATTGGGGAGGATCAGACTTGGGGGAAATGATGTGCGGGTCGGAGGCGAAGGTCTGGATGGAATGGCGTGGATGTTGGTGGTCAAGATCACCGACGGTGAAGGTTTTTACCGTCGGTAATTGGGTTCCAGGAAGAGCTTGACTTGCTCGATTTGGATTTCTAGTTGGAATTGATGATCTGGGTGGTCGAATCGAAGGTAGAGGTCGGGGACAACTTGCCAGTGATTGTAATGATGACTAGAGGTTTTTCGTCGATCTGCGCACATGCATGTGTGGTTTATGTATCTGGGTGATGTTGAGAGGTTGACGAAGATGAAGGTTACTCGGGTATGACTCGAAGTTTTCATTTGATTGTCTCGGGGAGGAGAATGATGTGGGTTACTCGAAGTTGCGCTCGGGAAATATTCGAGTTGAGCTAGGGTCAGTTTAAATCAGATACCAGGTTTTCAAATTAAAAAAGGAACATGTTTTCAGGGTTTTAAATTTGAAAGTAAATCATGTACAGGTTTAAAAAAATTCAAAAGTAAACTTTGTACAGTTTTAAAAACAAAGAAGATCCAAGTTTAAAAGGAATTCATAACAAGTCTTAAAATAGGTTTTAAATCAATTTTTTTTTAAAATATATTAAAATGAATAGTTTTTCAAAAAGAAATAGAAACCAAGTTCAAATTAAAATTGTAAACAAGTTTTAAAGGATAATTTATTAATTTAAGGTTATTAAATAAGATCTTAAATGATTTTGTATGATAATAATTTCAAGTATTTATTTAATAAGATTTAAAGGATGTAATTAAGTGATTAAGTAAGTATAATTACTTTGTGTAATTAAATTAAAAGCTAATTACTTTGTAATTGATTTAAAAGCTAATTACTTTGTGTAATTAAAATTAAAGCTATTTACTTTGTGTAATTAATTTTAGGCTAATTAATTATTGTGATTAAATTAAATAATAATTAATGTAATTAATTAAGGGTAATTAATTACTTAAAGATAATTACTTACAGAAAGCAATTGAGGATAATTAATGATTAAAGTTGATTAATCAAGTGATTAAAGGATAATTACTCAATATAATTAATTTGTGATTTATTAATATAAGTGATTAAGGATAATCACTTATTATAATTTATTAAGGATAATTAATTAAATGATAATTAATTAAGGGTTAATTTATCAATGTAATTAAGGATAATTAATTAAAGAATAATTAAATAATTAAAGGTTAATTATTTAATGATTAAAGGTTGATTTATTTATTAATTAAGATTAATTAATGATTAAAGTTGATTAATTTATTATTAAAGGTTAATTAATAAATAATTAAAGGATAATTAATCAAAATGGTTTGTAATAAACTAATATTAATTAACCAGGATGAGTAATTTATTCATGAGTAATTAATCTGGTTTAAATTAATCAGATGGCTAATTGATCTTACTTATGGATGTTTGGATTGTATTGAATGTTTTGAATTGTTTGATATGCCTGATGTGTGATGCTTTGTTATATGAATTATTTTAATTTGAGCTGTGATGAATGTAATTTATTTGTCTATGATGAATTTATATTATTTATTTGTGAATCTGTGAATGAAGAAAAGCATTATAGGATTATACAACTTATCGATACTGTTGTGCTTGGATTTGTGATGATTAATGATATTGTATTGTTGTGTGTAAAACCCCTGGACTACACCACACACACACAAATATGGATTGCACGAGGAAATTGGTTAAGTCATAGATATTTGAATTTAATATTATGAAATGGTTTTAAAGATTGAATTTTGATTCCAAAATGATTTGGGAAATGGAATTGGGTTGAATATGAAAAGCTTTTGAAAAGCAAATTTGAAATTGAATTTAGTTTGAATAGAATATATCTCGTTTAAGTTTTGAAATTATTTTGGAAATTATGGTTTGAAAGGGTATTTAAGTTATACAACAATATATATATGGATTTTAAACCATTTTAAAAGTATTATTTCGGGAATTTAAATTTAACCCAAGTTTATACTTTAAAGGCTATAACTTGTGCATATTTGATCGGATTTTTCCAAAACGAAAAGCATTTGTTTCCAAATGACAATGGCTTTCATATAATGAAAGAACTTCCAGTTTTTGTTGAAAAGATTTTAAGTTTGAAATGGAATTGTTTTGAAAGCTACGAATGAATCTTTGTGAAAGACCGGTAAACCTTGGTTCCAAATTGAAGTGGATTTTAAAAAGGTGAATCTTTTGGTTTTAAAAGATTAAAGTGGAAATTTGTTTAAACCATTCAAAAAAAATGATTTTGGGCTAAAAGTTATGGCTTAAATAAGATCCCAATATATCCATATGTTTTTACATATTGTGCTCATTATTCGGTTTAGTGGGGAGAGTACCTTATGTCATATAACCCATTCCGAATAATGATATGACGAAATGGATAGCATTTGAAGACCAGTGGTGAAGATCGGGTATTTTCGAGAACGAAAGAATTACCCATTGAATGACTTTGCACTGAGTAGCTACGGTATAGAGATCTCCATATGTGATGGGGAGTCCGATCGGGATTGTGAATACTCGGATTTGCAAGGGCTTCTTTGAAGTGCCTTCGATTCCCTTCGAACCTGGAACGGACTTGTATGGCTGTATGTCTGACATTACACTTAGAGATGTAAAGCTGATTTCTATCAAATACATTTCTATTTGTTGGCGGAGTATTTATTCTCTTAGCTTAACACCCTTCTCTGAGACATACGAGCTCAGAGGTTATGTAGTTAATGATTACTAGTGATACATTCCCAATTTGGTAATATGGCATACTAAGTGCTGCTGATCATTTGTTGATCAGAGCAAGGCTTTTGTGAAAAGCGTAGCTTTGTGGGACGACACTTCATCAGGACCTCACAATCCGAAATGGTCGAAACAGGAAGGATGCGGCAAGGTTATCGGGGGTCGTGCCCCTTAGGGTATGTCCATTTCCTTCTGGATAAAAAGTGATATCATGCTGTGGAGCCCAGATATTTAACTTATGTGGTTGTTGCTTTATGGTTGAGGATCCTCGGATAAAGGTCGGTAACAACCGAGGGATGACATACTCGTGTCAGTAGTTACCTAGTTACAAAGGTAACCCGACCTTGTATTGGCAGAGATCCAATTAGGTTCTCAGGGCGTCCCTCCAGAGGCATACCCATGTGGCATAGGAAGTTCCTTAGCCTGACCATTTATTGAAAATCCAATCAAACAATACGAGCCCTTTACGATTGCAGTTGTATAACCTACCACCTCAGGTGGTAGCTATAGTGGGCATAATATAATGGTACCCATGCTGGCTAAGATTAATACTATACCGTCGAAAGGTTTTCTGCACTAATAATAATATCAAAAGAATTTTCGCGTATCAAGCATGTTTGACTATCATAAGGAGAAATCTTCTCCAATTATGCACTTGCATTGTGTGTGTGCGGGTAGGCCTTATGGTAGTTTCATTTTCCAAAAAACATAGCGAATTTCTTTTAAATTCTTTTTGTTGTTTTTTGTTTCAAATAAACTATTTTCGTTTTCTCACACCAGTCCCATGACTGACCTGGAGTTTATTGTTCCCTTTCTAAACTCTGGGTGCCCACAATTTTCCACACGGGCAGCCTAGAGTCATATTTTCAAAAAGTCAGCTAGTAGGTGTAGCTTTTGGCAATCTTCGACGTCCTTGGATTTTAGCAGTCATATCAGACCGACCTTGCTTAATACAACGTGATGATGGTGGTTCGAGCTTGTGGTTTGGAACTTTGGCTATGGAGTTGCAGTATTGTCGGATTTTCTTTCTCTCTTGCTTGGCATTGAAGATATCTTTCAGCTGTTGATGTTATCTTTTCTTCTGGTGCTATTATCTTTCCGCTGTTGTATATCTCTGATAATGTTGATAATCATTTGTATCAAATGTTATATATCAGTTAATCATTTATTTCCGTTTCCGCTGTGTTGTTTACTTAATGTGTTATAAGCTCTGACGAACTAGATTTGACGTTTGAATTTGCGGCATTCGAATACGGGTGAAGCATTTGGGTTTGATTTTTGAAGGTCGAGTCAGGGTCGTTAGAATTGGTATCAGAGCCGAAGGTTGAGTAAGAACTTTAGCTCAGGAGCATAACACATTAGGTGACTCATTAAAGATAGGGTTACAAATGCCCTAGAATGAGTATATCCCTAAGATATTCGTCTGTACGCCTCAATAAATTCTCTTATTAATCACTAATAGTAAGTATGAGTGCAAGAAGAGGACGAGGTAGGGGACAAGGGAGTACCACTACAAATGGTCGATACCTTGTAACGACAAGGAACAGTCTTTTTCCTCAAATCTCTTTTGTTCATCATTCACTTTCAATTCTTTGATTGCTTCGTGGCAACTACAAGAAGAGACTTTGGTGTGATGGTGTCCCTGTGAATCGTTGTAAAAAGATTCCTATTTCACCAGTTTCCCTCATCTTTTCATTTTAACTTTAATAAATTTGAAATATTATTTGAAACAAGTTGATTAACAAATATAAAGTTAAATTGGATTGTATCGATAGAACGATTTCTATCAAAACCAAATTTGAAATTTGAAATTGAAATAAATTGATTAATAAAATATGAAGCCAAATTGGACTACATTCATTTTCCTATTCTTTGGGGTCCAGATTTATTCTATGAATGGTTAGTTATCCCTTCGAACTAACCAATAACCCTGTATATTTCATAGACTGGATGACCCGAGTATCTTGTGAAGTATTGAATAAATTTGTTCTCGTATCTATTAATGATATTCTGATTTGGTAAGCCAAATATAGAATAAATATTCAATTTGATTTGATGAGTCGATTCTCTATCTTTGTGTATCCATTTTTAGTTGTCTCCCTGTCTAGCAAATTTCGGGGACGAAATTTTCTTAAGGGGGGAATCTATGACATTCCCGGCTTTGAGTCAAATTTAAATTCGTAATTAAAATAAAATTTTGGATTTAATTATGAATTAATTTGATATTTTTCAAATAAAATAAGATATATGCCTGTTTATTTATATAAATAGATTGTAATTTGAAATTTGAATTTGAATATTCCAAAATAAATAATATATGTTGTTTATTTATATATATGTATACGAATTAAATTTAAATTGAATTTTGAATTTGAAACTCAAAAATATATATCTTATGAATATATTGGATTTGAAAAACATTTTATTTTAAACTAATAGAAAATTTGTTTTCTAATTTTAATATATAAATATGTATATGCATTGTGATTTGAAAGTTATGATTTAAATTTAATATAATGACTTAAATTTAAAATTTAAAACAAGAGTGAATATAAAATTTTAATATGTATTTATCTTTTGAAATTAATAAAGCATAATACATTTGAAAATAATAAAAACATAGTATGTTTATATATTTATAATTCAAAAACATAATAGATAAATTAATTAAAATTAAGCTAAGGGTTTTAACATAAAAATACAAATTTATGACATTTGTAAATATAAAAAAAATGCAAAATACATTTGTAAAATGTTAATACAAGCAAATAACAAGTGTTAGCTTAACAAAGACAAGTGGCATGCTCATTTATTTCAAAATTATAATGTAAATATCAAACTCGGTAATCAGGCTTTATTTTTCTTTTATTTGAAAACCAGAAAATAATATCTTCTCAACAATCAAAGATTTTATCTCAAACACAAAGCAGTTCATAGACCAGGATTTCAAAATAGATTTCAATTTGAAGCCTAAAACAAAAATCAAAAGCTTAAAAATAAAACCTGGAGCTATAGATCGTCTCAAAAACAGAGTCAAACCTGGGAATTAAAACAACATTATCAAGCAAACCTGAGCAACTCAAAGATAAAGCAACGATTCAAACATCAAAATCAAATCCGATCCAACTTAAGCAAATTCAACAATCAAAGATCAAAGTTCAACTCAATCCCAGATCAAACAAAACAGCTTCAAGTTTCAGATTGGAATCAAGCAAATTAAACTCAGGTTTTCCAGTTTCAAGCTTAATTTGACCTCTACTCATCAGTTTTTCCAGGTGAGCAAACTTTACTTTAAACCAGATCTTTTTGATTTCTTATGCCTGTGATGATGATGACCTGGAAATGCAATAGGAAAGTAAATATATATGTAAGTATATACATACATATGTATACATATATATATATATATATATATATATATATGTATATGTATGTGAATGGATGTATGCATGTCTGTGTTATGCATATACATCTCTCTGTTTAAATATTTACAGGCTAAATCCACTTTAAAAATTCAAATCCTCTTCATATAATCAATTATGGGCTAAGATCTTTGAAGATGAAATGTGTATAAGGGTGTAACATTATTTTTAAAAATAATTCCAGGTAAAAATATTTATTAAACATTGTGAAAATGATTATTTACAGTAAAAATTATTTAAGCTCAGGAAATACGAGTATCTTAAATTCTAGTTCTAATTACATACTTTGATTCGTGTTAGAGAACAATGAATTTTGGTGATAAAATTATGATTTTTAAGTTTGAAATTGATGGGTATTTACGAGTTGATCAAAATTGGGAGTTTTGGCATTTTCTGGTGATCGGCAATGAACTGGGTGGCGCGGTTGGTGGTGGAGGTGGTCGTGGGTCTAGTAATCATCGAAAAAATACTAGTTGAATTTATTAATGGTCGAGGCGGCGATTCGACAAGGATTTAGGATTTAGGAGCTGGTTTGGGTCAAGGTGATTGGCGAGGCTTTCTTGTCGTCAACGGTCAATCGAGGAGGATCGGACTTGGGGGAAATGATGTGTGGGTTGGAGGCGAAGGTCTTGGTGGAATGGCATGGATGTTGGTGGTCAAGATCACCGGCGATGAAGGTTTTTATCGTCGGTAATTGGGTTCCAGGAAGAGCTTGACTTGCTCAATTTGGGTTTCTAGTTGGAATTGATGATCTGGGTGGTCGAATCGAAGTAGAGGACGGGGACAACTTGCCAGTGATTACGACGATGTCCAGAGGGTCGCCATCGATCTGTGCACATGCACGCGTGGTTTATGTATCTGGGTGATGTTGAGAGGCTGAGGAAGATTAAGGTTACTCGGGTACGACTCAAAGTTTTCGTTTGATTGTCTCGGGGAGGAGAATGGTGTGGGTTACTCGAAGTTGGGCTCCGGAAATATTCGAGTTGAGCTCGGGTCTGTTTAAATCACATACCAGGTTTTCAAATTTAAAAGGGAACATGTTTTCAAGGTTTTAAATTTGAAAGTAAATCATGTACAGGTTTAAAAAAATTAAAAGTAAACTTTGTACAGTTTTAAAAACAAAGAAGATCCAAGTTTAAAAGTAAAAGGAATTCATAAAAAGTTCTAAAATAAGTTTTAAATCAAGTTTTTTTTAAAATATATTAAAATGAATAGTTTTTCAAAAATAAATAGAAATCAAGTTCAAATTAAAATTGTAAACAAGTTTTAAAGGATAATTTATTGATTTAAGGTTCTTAAAAAAGATCTTAAATGATTTTGTATGATAATAATTTCAAGTATTTATTTAATAAGATTTAAAGGATGTAATTAAGTGATTAAGTAAGTATAATTACTTTGTGTAATTAAATTAAAAGCTAATTACTTTGTAATTGATTTAAAAGCTAATAACTTTGTGTAATTAAAATTAAAGCTATTTACTTTATATAATTAATTTAAGGCTAATTAATTATTGTAATTAAATTAAAGAATAATTAATGTAATTAATTAAAGAATTTATTAATTAAGGGTAATTAATTACTTAAAGATAATTACTTACAAAAAGTAATTGAGGATAATTAATTAATGATTAAAGTTGATTAATCAAGTGATTAAAGGATAATTACTCAATATAATTAATTTGTGATTTATTAATATAAGAGATTAGGGATAATCACTTATTGTAATTTATTAAGGATAATTAATTAAATGATAATTAATTAAGGGTTAATTTATCAATGTAATTAAGGATAATTAATTAAAGAATAATTAAATAATTAAAGGTTAATTATTTAATAATTAAAGGTTAAATTCTTCATTAATTAAGATTAATTAATGATTAAAGGTTGACTAATTTTTTATTAAAGGTTAATTAATAAATAATTAAAGGATAATTAATCAAAATGGTTTGTAATTAATTAATATTAATTAACCAGGATGAGTAATTTATTCATAAGTAATTAATCTGGTTTAAATTAATCATATGACTAATTGATCTTACTTATGGATGTTTGGATTGTATGGAATGCTTTGAATTGTTTGATATACCTGATGTGTGATGCTTTGCGATATGAATTATGTTGATTTGAGCTATGATGAATGTAATTTATTTATCTGTGATGAATTTATATTATTTATCTGTGAATCTGTGAATCTGTGAATGAAGATAAGCGTTATAGGATTATACCGCTTATCGATATTGCTGTGCTTGGATTTGTGATGATTGACGATATTGTATGTTGTGTGTAAAATGCCGGGAGTACACCACACAAACACAAATATGGATTGCATGAGGAAATTGGTTAAGTCGCATATATTTGAATTTAATATTATGAAATTGTTTTAAAGATTGAATTTTGAATCCAAAATGGTTTGAGAAATGGAATTGGGTTGAATATGTAAAGCTTTTGAAAAAGAAATTTGAAATTGAATTTAGTTTGAATAGAATATATTTTGTTTAAGTTTTGAAATTATTTTGAAAACTACGGTTTGAAAGGGTATACAAGTTATACAATAATATATAAGGATTTTAAACCAATTTTAAAGTATTATTTCAGGAATTTAAATTTTACCCAAGTTTACACTTTAAAGGCTATAACTTGTGCATATTTGATCGGATTTTTTCGAAACGAAAAGCATTTGTTTCCAAATGTTATGGCTTTCATATAACGAAAGAACTTCCAGTTTTTGTTGAAAAAGATTTCAAGTTTGAAATGGAATTGTTTTGAAAGCTATGAATGAACCTTTGTGAAAGACTGGTGAACCTTGGTTTCAAATTGAAGTGGATTTAAAAAAGGTGAATCGCTTGGTTTTAAAAGATTAAAATGGAAATTTGTTTAAACCATTCAAAAGAAAAGGTTTTAGGCTAAAAGTTGTGACTTAACTAAGATCCAAATATATCCATATGTTTTTAAATATTACGCTCATTATTCGGTTTAGCCGAGAGAGGACTTTATGTCATATAACCCATTTCGAATAATGATACGACGAAATGGATTGTGACGACTCGAAAATCCATACCCTTTGAATCGATAATAATCCACACATGTCCGACCCAAAAAGCACAAATGGACGGAAAGTCAAGAGAAAGAAAATAAGAGAGAAGAAGAGAAGAGAAGAAAGAGAGAAGATAGAACAAAACAGAACAATACAAAATCTCACATCGTAGTGGAAAAATATTTAATATCATACCAATGATCTTTACAAAACAGAAACTATATATATATATACACACACACATCAATTAGATTTATCAGCTTGGACAGTTATAATAACCTGTCCTCACAATTGCCGCTAATATAAACAACTAACAAAGCAATGCAGCGGATAATCAATAATCAAAACAGATACGCGTATGCGAAATGAAGATCTCCAGCTCTCCCGTTGAAGCTCCAAAAGCATCAATATGAACCTATAAGTATACTCGGTCTGACCCGAGCAATGAAAGGGAAGAACGCCCCGATCAGTCTGCTAAACCAGCGTGAGAAACACACTCAACTGAATTTATTAAATTACCGAACTTTTCCTTTATCAAAACAAAAGTATCTCGTAAGACAAGTCCACACATAAACACGGACATGTTTTTACCTTACGATAACTAAAACATATCATATCAAATCCTCTTATATTATAGTAGTGTCTACTATATACAAATAATATTAATCATAGCCGAAATTGTTGCATTGATTAAATTCCAGCATATAGCCCAATTGGGTAATACAATCAAAATGGCAAACACGTAGTGGAGTTTGGATTTCCATACAAATGACCAGGTGGAGGGACTACCTTACAGCAGTACATCTCTAGAAGAATATACTGAGAAACCATCACAAAGTTTCTCTACCAATATAAGACCGGCCCACCTCTATAACTAGATGGTGCCGAATATGTCATCCTTCGGTCGTTACCGACCTTTACCGAGGGCCCTCTAGCATACAAACCACAATAATCAGATACAAGACGTCATAGCGTGTAAAGATATATCTAGAAGAGGATGATCATATCCTAATGGGAATGATCCACTTAGCTCTGCTGCATCCAACCCTGTTTTGGTCATTTCCGGTTGATGAGGCTAGAGGTAACGATTACCTTTCACAAAGCACAATCACATCACTTAGAATGCCACACGGCCATTTTCGTTGACTACTAATTGCATTCCATAAAAATACAACCCTTAAGCTCGTACGTCTCAAGGAGGGTGTCAAGCAAAGATAAGTTGCCTTCTCCGCCACCACTGATGTACGTTTGTAAAAACCAATGTATGTAATCTACAGAAATGCAATGTCAGACAAACATTCATACAAGTTGTCCAAAAATAGGACAAACCGAAGGTACTTTCCTACCACATCCTGTCGGAAAATCCCTAGGAGTAGTAGCGAATAGTCCTCGCATTGGATATTTCATAATGAAGAGACCACTGCTACTGGATGTTTATTGGGATTTTTACCCCAAACGATCAACAAGCAGTCCACCACTATGAAAATCCAGAATATCAATATCATCACAAAGCAACCTGCACAATCGTCGCATATACGTTGGTCCGAAGTGGTTTTCAGATAAATCCGATCCCGGCCTCTTCGCACCAACTACGCAAAAGTGTTTCTCAACCTCACACAGAAACTAAGTCTCATAGACTTATCACGTCTCCAGCTTTCAACTTGCTATCCTTCGGGCCAAGAAGGAAGCTCGATAGACTGGAGTGATACTCCGCACTATACGAATCAACATCCTCAACACAAATGATAATCAAGCCAACACAGAAGGCTACGTACTAAGTGTACGACTAAATAGTTCCCACATCAAGTCGAGATACTAAAAATTTTGGGCCAATTTGATAGTCGGTTATTTAACTATCAAAGCAAACAAACAAATATTCAGCACCATAACAATCACTGGGCCCTTTTAATTAATCTTTTATTAATTAAATCACTTGCCAAATATTCACTTTAAATTATATTTAAAAAGATATAATCTCAAAACATTTCAACTTCTATATTGAAAAACATTTCCAAATACTTATTTAACAATAAGTAATTCACAAATCAATTTTTTTTCAACACTTAGAAAATATTCATATACTTAAATCAGGATTAAGTGTATATTTTATTCTTTAAGGAAACCGTTCTCTTAAACATCTTTTATTCGGGTCAAAACGAATGTTGCGTAAAACATCGTTACGACAACCCAAAATCACTAGTATAGGGATTCAAAAATAAGATAGATATATTGTAACGACCCGCCGCCCTGACCGCCTCTAGCCGGTAATTAAACCAACTAGAAACGTTCAGAATGACGGATTGTTATTTAGTTTATAGAATTTAAACAGAATCAGCTACAGAATCACAGAACAAACATATATTTCATAAACAAACTTTTCTTTTATATACAATTATCAGAGTTAATACAATAAGTTACATTTTATACAGCGGAAACAAATTTTATTAAGTACAAGAAAATTTCTAAACTTTAGTGAAGTGCGATAATCCCCTCTCTCTCTAACTTCGCTGCGAGCAAATCTCTAAGCTGCAAAAATACTCGGTCTGACCCGAGCGTTTATGCAAAACACAAAAACACTCGAGTCAGGATTAATCTTTATTCAAGTAATTAAATTTGAAATGAACTGAAATAAATGGTTACAGTTATGGTGAAACAGATAAATCAATTTAAGTCTATTATAGATTTTCACATTAACGATTCCAAATTTTTATACACATGTGTGGCTGCAGTACACACGTGTACTCATACCCATGTACACTGCCTCGTCAACACATGTGCACGAGTCAGACCAATCACTGCAAACATATTTCAACTAAAGGCCACTGAAAATAACAACAACACATAGGATTACAACAACAGGGAGTAACACAAGTACAGGAATGATAAGGAACAGCAGCAGACACGCACATGGACAGTCGAAATCAGTAAGTCCAGTGAAGTCCAGTGACATATCTCAGGTGCAACATTCAAAGTCAAGAAACATGAATGCATCAGACTGCAGGCAACTCAAATAACACAGTGGCAACCACAAGTCACAAAAGCAGAAAATTGCTTTCAACATGCAAGGATAGATACGGATTAAAGTTCAAGAACATGTAGAAGAAATTTGAAAAACCTGGAATAGTTTCTGTCTTCTGCTTTTGAATAAAGGTGAGTAAACTAAGATTTTTAAAACAGTGTTAAACTTGGTTTCAACTTGCTACTATGAATGAATATCAGGATGTTATATGAAATATTTGTTTAAAATTGAATGCATGTTGAATTGAGTGTATTGAATCTCCTGGGTGATAACAATTTCAAACTGCAAATCTGACCTGTTGCAATGCAAAATTAAGCAAGTTCAAAAGCATGAAACAACTCAAAGTTCTCAACATCCAAGTAGAAATAGCAATCTGAAACCAAATGCAAACAACAACAACCAAGTACTACAAAGGCCAGAGATAACACTCAAGAACAACTCAAGTTTGATTTATTTTTGAAACATGGTACAGGTTCAAGACAAGGTTTTTAACTTGTTTTCAATTTATCTCAAAAGGAATAAGAGGAGAGAAAGTTGGAATATAACTATAGTTATTTCTAAAGCAAACAGGGAATACAACACTGACCTTCACAAAATACATGCAACTGCCTCAAAATCAAATATGCATTCAAGAACGGCAACCAACACCAAAGTTCACAACGCAACAGAAACAACTCAACTCGACTAACAACAAACAGTAATGTGCAGACCCAAATAAATGTCCAAGTAACTCAAGGCAAAGAAGCAACTCAGTAAAACATGCAAGTTCGAGATAAATTCAAGTCAAAAGCCCTAAACAAGTCCAAGTCGAAATCAGGGACATGGCCAAAGTTGAACAGGTCAAAAATTCCAAGCCGTGGTGGCCACTTAAAAAAAAATTCAAAGCCAAGAAAACTCAAACCAAGTCAAGTGAATGTTGAGAACAAGCTACATGATGAACAAGTGCAAAGGTGGATGCATCTATGAATGCAGACACAAAATGAAATAGCCATGTTCCAAAATAAATACAGTGGACTAAATGAAGAACAAGTATGCATAAACTTTTGAACAAGACTGCAACTCAACTAAACAGACATGAATGCAACAAACAAGCATGCAGCTGTAAGCATGCAACTCAGATTATGTACAAGGGCAGTGAGGCACAATGTAACAAATAAATGAAACTGAACAGTGGACAAAAGAACATAAACATCATCAAGCATAGCTTATCTTAACTACAACAGCAGTATACACAAAGCAATTACAAATGGTCCAGTTTAAACATGAATTCATAGGAAATGCATCAAATTTTAAAGTGGTTTATAATTATAGATTTTAAACAGAGGCTTGTAAAATAGGAACAGATATTAATTTTGTTTAGGTTGAATTAAATCTGTGACTTAAGAACAGACTCAATATTATCATATATGCAAACATACATATCAATGTATGCATATACATTCAAAACTGCAGGCATAATAAACAACCATATTCATAACACACCTCAAGTACCAGTCCAAAACCAAAGTATATAAATAGATTCAAGTGTATTTGTCCACATTTAAGGGTTTGAGGCAGAGACAAAGATCAGAGAATTGTTGATGCTTATCTAAAGTTTAAGGCTGTTATGAATATAACTAGAACAAGTGTGTCTACAGGCATGCATTCATATGACTACACCTAAATACAGGCATGCAGCAATATTCATCAACAAATCAACCAAATTTTCTTTTCATCACACATCAATAACAACACAAAGCAAGTCAAGTTTTTCGATAGCATCTGTGCTCATCAGTTTAAAACAAAGTACCAAGTAGCATCTGTTCTTATCAATTTTAAAAAAAATTAATTTTAAAAAAAAACATCAGTTGTTATCAGTTTAAAACAAATCACAAATATAACATCTGTTATTATTAGTTTAAAAGCAAATATCAATTAGCATTTTTTTCTTATCAATTTAAAAAAAAACAAATTTCAAACAACATCTGAAATCAAAGAAATTTGGAAGCATCTGTTCTCATCAGTTTAAAATAAAACAAATTATCAGGTAGCATTTGTTCAAATCAATTTAAAAATTAAAACTGGGCAGCATCTGTTTTATCAATTTAAAACAAAAATCAAATAGCATTTGTTTTTATAAATTTAAAAAGAACAAATTTTTGAAAGCGTCAATGGTTATCAGTTTAAAATTGGGTACCATCTGTTCTTAACAGTTTAACAATTCAAGCAAATCGAGCAAATAACAGCAACTAGCACAAAAATTCAACATGCAGTCACAAATCTGAGCATATCAGTTTTAAAAATTAAATTAGCCGAGCCAAAGATAATCAAATCGCCCCAAAAACATAGCATGCAACCAAGGAATTCACTTCAAACAAATTCAAAAACTTGCATGAAGATTATCGTGAGCTTAGAAAACTCACATGCATTTCAAAACAGAGGGACAGTCAACATAAACAAGCATGCAAACACATTATCACTTAACAAAAACAATTTCAGGTACCAAAACATCACAACATATTATAGGCTTAAGTGATTGATTCACGGATAAACAAAGAAGAAGGTTTGGGTTCAGAGGTTTCCATATAAATATTCATTAACAAAGCAAGATCCAACACATGCAGCAACACAAAGCAAGTCAAGATTTAATAGCCTCTATTCTCATCAGATTCTTAAAATGATAGCATCTGTTCTCAACAGTAAAAAAAAAAAAAAATTTAAATTTATAGCGTCTGTTCGAATCAGTTTTTAAGAAAAACAAATTTTCAAAACAACAATCTGAAATCAAACATTTGGAAGCACCTGTTCTCATCAGGTTATTCATAGCATTTGTTTTTATCAGTTTAAATTAAAATTTAAATAGTGTCTGTTCTTACCAATTTAAAACAAATATCAAATAGCATTTATTCTTATTAGTTTAAAATCAAAAATTGAGTAGAATCTGATCTTAACAGTTCAAAAACACAACATCAGAGCAAGTGATAACGAATAGCAACCAACAATCCAACATGCAGTGAGTTATCTGTTCTTATTAGTTTAAAATTCAAATTTAACCGAGCAACTGAAAGCTAATAATCACCAAATCATAGCATGCAACCAACATTCAATCCAAACAAATTTAAACACCTGAATTAAAAATTAATCGTGAGCAGAAAACTCACCATAACAAAGTCGAAGCAGCCGAAGGGAAATAAGCCAAGTTGAACGAAGGTCGAAGCCCAGATTAGATCGCAAACCCTTGTTTTGAATCGCAAGAAGCAAAACCCTAGATTAGATTGCTAGCCCTAATTTACAAAGAGGAACGGCTGCCATTAATTTTTCTTCGTTTGTTTATTTCGTTTAGGGTTAAAAATGAAACGGGTAAAGTGAGATAAAGGGGAACCGGGTAAAACGAATAAGGTCAGGGGGATTTTTCCTTTAAGTTATGTTTATTTATTATATTTTTTTTAATTTTAAATTCAATTGGTTTGGTATAAATTATTCTCTTTACTTTGTTTTGTAAATTTTGTTTAAATTATGTTGTTAAATTTTTTTTTTTTTAACTAAGTGTATTTGTTTATTTTATTTTGTATTGATTTTTATTTATTTTTATTTTTTTTTTATCTAAGCTAAAGAATAAATGTCATTAAAATTTAACCATTAATTTACTAATTTACAAGAATAAAAATTTTTGAATCCAAATTATCTTCTTAAGTTATTAGTTTGAATTTCAATTACAAATTCCATATTCAATCTCAACTCCAAAGTCCAATTTAAATTTTTATTCGACTCTTTTATAGATTAAATTCTCAAATTTGATCGCCAAATCATAGAAATGTTTTATATAGCATTGGGAATTCAATTTAAATTATCATTCAGATATTTAAAATTAATTAAATATTTTCAATTTTAAATTGTTCAAAATTTAGGATCGTTACAATCTCCCCTCCTTAAAAGAATTTCGTCCCGAAATTACAAGTAAGGAAAAATGATTGTTAAAATTTCACTAATATTTATATTTTACTCAATTTTATCAAGTTCAACACTTATTAAAGATGAATGAATATAGGATTCATTCTATTTGTTTTATCTCGCTAGCTTTGCTAATTAACTCTTTCGTCTATTATTTTCTACAATCAAGACACAAAAATCTTTACTAAAATTTTCAATTTACAAAACCCAAATTTTAAATTTGAAACACTACATTTAAGAAATTTTACATATTATAACTTTTCCAAAGCTGTGGATTTTTCAAAACCCTTCAAAAATCCTCTTCCTTAATTCATTAGGTTGGAATTATGCGAATTCTAATTCTAGATAATTGATTTTCTATTAAAGTTCGAAAATACTTGCTAACTCGAAATTTAACAAGTCTACTGTCGTTCTTAAAGACATTAGGCATACGCTGGCCAGGCGCAAGTCTAACAATCTCCAAGTACTAAATATACTTGCTTCAATTCCCAGTGAAAATACTTTTAAAAATTCTTTTAAAAAATGGATATGGAAAGCACATTCCCCCATGGATCACAGTTTACTCGGCGGTTCCGCTACTATCCCAGTAGAGTCGCTTGTAACTGTGGATATCTCATCCCTTGAATTTCGCCATGGTTGTTGCCAAAGATCGCGGTTCACACGGCGGTTACGCTACTATCCCAGTAGAATCGCTCGTGACCGTAGGCATCTCGCCCCTCGAATTACGCTTTGGTTTGTAGATTGCAGTTTACACGGCGGTTACGCCACTATCCCAGTGGAATCGCTTGTAACTGTAGGCATCACGCCCCTCAAATTACGCTACCACCCGAGTGTAACTAGATCGCGGTATACTCGGCGGTTACGCCACTATCCCAGTGGAATCGCTTGTAACCATAGGCCTCTCGCCCCTCGAATTACGCTAGCACACTATACCAGTCCAAAAGGACATTCCAACTAATGGAAATATAAAAGGTCATCCAACTAATGGAAATATAAATGGTCATCCAACTAATGGAAATATAAATGGTCATCCAACTAATGGAAATACTACGTAGCTACGATTTTTAAATGGATACTCATCTCGAGTTCCATCACCATCACACAGTCACACAGTATAAATGGAAGGTACCTTTCCATATCCTCAATTTTGGAAAACATAATATTATACATACATATATAATATTTCACTTCACACTTAGTACAACCCATGTACTTAAATAAGTCTTCCACAACAATTACTTTTCCAAACTAATTGGTTTTCGAATTTATCGTATTCACACATATACGTTATGAAAACCACAACATTTCATACCCATAACAAATAGAGGATTCACAATTTTCCATTTCACTAACCATTTAAAATTTTCCTCTAAGTCGATTTGGAATTTTAAGGTTATATCAAACCTAATACACATTCACAATCCAATTTATTATCGACTTCACACACTCGATTTGGATTTCACGCTACATCGTCAATTCTCAACACATAATTGATGTCTATCGATATATAACCTCTGAGCTCGTACGTCTCAGAGAAGGGTGTTAAGCTAAGAGAATAAATTCCCCGCCACCAACAGATATATATTTAATAGAAATCAACTGATATGTCGTCAATTCACGACGTTAGACATACAATCCAAATCATCCATTTAAAATTCAAAGTTCAACTTACTTTGTTTTGGGTGACAAAGTTAAACTCAATTTAGCTCAAATTTCAACCATTTGAAAATTTTCAAATTGAACTAATTGTTCAAATTTCCCAAAAATAATATCTTTACAAGATATATAATTTCACACTTAACCATTTGAAAACAAATTTCAAACCATTTCTTCACCTTTTAATCTTTGAAAACAAATTTCAAAGCGATTTCCTTAAACGGAAACATTTCCAAATTATCTATGAATATACGATTTTCAAATCGATTTCACCTATTCATTTTCAATTTATCTTTAAAAGATAAAATTTCAAACCATTCATTTCATATAGGAAAACATACCCATACTTATTCAATAATAAGTAATTTACAAATCCACTTATTTTCAACACTTTGAAAATATTCAATATACTTCAAACCAAAATCAAGTATATATTCATTCTTAAAAAAAACCATTCTTTTAAACACATTTTATTTGAGTCAAAACGAATGTTGCGTAAAACATCGTTACGACGACTCAAAACCACTAGTATAAGGATTCAAATTTAAAAATAGATATGTAAATCCCAATACTAAACAAAATCATTTCCCTTTTGAAATTATTTACTATAACAACAAATGTTATAATCTACCATTTCCATTTTTCCACTCGAAAACGTCTATTTCAACAACAAGTGTTGAAATCTATGCTTTCGATTCTTAACACATTTCAAAATGAATTATCTTCATTTACATAATGTTTCTTCCCAAAAACATTCCCATTTAAGTTTTCAACTTCAACTTAATTCATGGTTTGAATCCCACATACACTTCAAAAATATTGGTTTTAAACCGATTTCAAATTCCCAATACTAAGTTTTCCACTCAACTTAATTCCATGCCCGTTCAAATTCAAATGCATCATTGAATCTATTTAAATCTATTTCGAATTTTCATTAGATTCATATCTCTCTTGATATTTTATTCACCGTTCAAAAACCATAGATATAATTCCTTTAATAAGTTACAACAATTTACTTATCAAAATAAGTCGTTTGCGGATTTTACAAACATCTCTAGAAATTCCATTTCTATTTATAAAACTTCGTTTTATAATCTCCTTTCTTAATTTGATTCAATTCAATTTATATAACTTAGTTATATACACCAAAAGTCCATATTATAAGTTAAATACTTATAATCCATTCATTTACTAAATCGTTCTTCACCACATTTGAAATCAATTTCAAAAGAATTCAAAACCAAATTCCCAAGTTACAATTCAATAACCCATTTGATTATAAATCAAATTGACATATCATTCTATTTCCCAATTACTACTTGGAGATATTCTAAATATTTGATTTAAACCAATTTAAACCAATTCATTAATTCAATTAACTCATATTTTCAGTTTCCATAAATCTCAACAATTTGATAATGAGTTTCCGAACGATCGAAACTCAAGTCTAACGAGACCTCACCGAATATAAACTATCGCAAACCAAACTTTAGAGAGGGGAATCTTCAAAAATAATTCTAATTTTCAAAATACCTTTTATTTTAAAGAAAACAATCTTAAACTTCTTTAGATTTGAAAACACTTTCTTTAAAGTGATTCTAGTAACTATTCATATTAAACGCCATAAACTAAGCTTTGTGTAAACCAAAGCTCTGATACCACTTTTGTAACGACCCGCCGCCCTGACCGCCTCTAGCCGGTAATTAAACCAACTAGAAACGTTCAGAATGACGGATTGTTATTTAGTTTATAGAATTTAAACAGAATCAGCTACAGAATCACAGAACAAACATATATTTCATAAACAAACTTTTCTTTTATATACAATTATCAGAGTTAATACAATAAGTTACATTTTATACAGCGGAAACAAATTTTATTAAGTACAAGAAAATTTCTAAACTTTAGTGAAGTGCGATAATCCCCTCTCTCTCTAACTTCGCTGCGAGCAAATCTCTAAGCTGCAAAAATACTCGGTCTGACCCGAGCGTTTATGCAAAACACAAAAACACTCGAGTCAGGATTAATCTTTATTCAAGTAATTAAATTTGAAATGAACTGAAATAAATGGTTACAGTTATGGTGAAACAGATAAATCAATTTAAGTCTATTATAGATTTTCACATTAACGATTCCAAATTTTTATACACATGTGTGGCTGCAGTACACACGTGTACTCATACCCATGTACACTGCCTCGTCAACACATGTGCACGAGTCAGACCAATCACTGCAAACATATTTCAACTAAAGGCCACTGAAAATAACAACAACACATAGGATTACAACAACAGGGAGTAACACAAGTACAGGAATGATAAGGAACAGCAGCAGACACGCACATGGACAGTCGAAATCAGTAAGTCCAGTGAAGTCCAGTGACATATCTCAGGTGCAACATTCAAAGTCAAGAAACATGAATGCATCAGACTGCAGGCAACTCAAATAACACAGTGGCAACCACAAGTCACAAAAGCAGAAAATTGCTTTCAACATGCAAGGATAGATACGGATTAAAGTTCAAGAACATGTAGAAGAAATTTGAAAAACCTGGAATAGTTTCTGTCTTCTGCTTTTGAATAAAGGTGAGTAAACTAAGATTTTTAAAACAGTGTTAAACTTGGTTTCAACTTGCTACTATGAATGAATATCAGGATGTTATATGAAATATTTGTTTAAAATTGAATGCATGTTGAATTGAGTGTATTGAATCTCCTGGGTGATAACAATTTCAAACTGCAAATCTGACCTGTTGCAATGCAAAATTAAGCAAGTTCAAAAGCATGAAACAACTCAAAGTTCTCAACATCCAAGTAGAAATAGCAATCTGAAACCAAATGCAAACAACAACAACCAAGTACTACAAAGGCCAGAGATAACACTCAAGAACAACTCAAGTTTGATTTATTTTTGAAACATGGTACAGGTTCAAGACAAGGTTTTTAACTTGTTTTCAATTTATCTCAAAAGGAATAAGAGGAGAGAAAGTTGGAATATAACTATAGTTATTTCTAAAGCAAACAGGGAATACAACACTGACCTTCACAAAATACATGCAACTGCCTCAAAATCAAATATGCATTCAAGAACGGCAACCAACACCAAAGTTCACAACGCAACAGAAACAACTCAACTCGACTAACAACAAACAGTAATGTGCAGACCCAAATAAATGTCCAAGTAACTCAAGGCAAAGAAGCAACTCAGTAAAACATGCAAGTTCGAGATAAATTCAAGTCAAAAGCCCTAAACAAGTCCAAGTCGAAATCAGGGACATGGCCAAAGTTGAACAGGTCAAAAATTCCAAGCCGTGGTGGCCACTTAAAAAAAAATTCAAAGCCAAGAAAACTCAAACCAAGTCAAGTGAATGTTGAGAACAAGCTACATGATGAACAAGTGCAAAGGTGGATGCATCTATGAATGCAGACACAAAATGAAATAGCCATGTTCCAAAATAAATACAGTGGACTAAATGAAGAACAAGTATGCATAAACTTTTGAACAAGACTGCAACTCAACTAAACAGACATGAATGCAACAAACAAGCATGCAGCTGTAAGCATGCAACTCAGATTATGTACAAGGGCAGTGAGGCACAATGTAACAAATAAATGAAACTGAACAGTGGACAAAAGAACATAAACATCATCAAGCATAGCTTATCTTAACTACAACAGCAGTATACACAAAGCAATTACAAATGGTCCAGTTTAAACATGAATTCATAGGAAATGCATCAAATTTTAAAGTGGTTTATAATTATAGATTTTAAACAGAGGCTTGTAAAATAGGAACAGATATTAATTTTGTTTAGGTTGAATTAAATCTGTGACTTAAGAACAGACTCAATATTATCATATATGCAAACATACATATCAATGTATGCATATACATTCAAAACTGCAGGCATAATAAACAACCATATTCATAACACACCTCAAGTACCAGTCCAAAACCAAAGTATATAAATAGATTCAAGTGTATTTGTCCACATTTAAGGGTTTGAGGCAGAGACAAAGATCAGAGAATTGTTGATGCTTATCTAAAGTTTAAGGCTGTTATGAATATAACTAGAACAAGTGTGTCTACAGGCATGCATTCATATGACTACACCTAAATACAGGCATGCAGCAATATTCATCAACAAATCAACCAAATTTTCTTTTCATCACACATCAATAACAACACAAAGCAAGTCAAGTTTTTCGATAGCATCTGTGCTCATCAGTTTAAAACAAAGTACCAAGTAGCATCTGTTCTTATCAATTTTAAAAAAAATTAATTTTAAAAAAAAACATCAGTTGTTATCAGTTTAAAACAAATCACAAATATAACATCTGTTATTATTAGTTTAAAAGCAAATATCAATTAGCATTTTTTTCTTATCAATTTAAAAAAAAACAAATTTCAAACAACATCTGAAATCAAAGAAATTTGGAAGCATCTGTTCTCATCAGTTTAAAATAAAACAAATTATCAGGTAGCATTTGTTCAAATCAATTTAAAAATTAAAACTGGGCAGCATCTGTTTTATCAATTTAAAACAAAAATCAAATAGCATTTGTTTTTATAAATTTAAAAAGAACAAATTTTTGAAAGCGTCAATGGTTATCAGTTTAAAATTGGGTACCATCTGTTCTTAACAGTTTAACAATTCAAGCAAATCGAGCAAATAACAGCAACTAGCACAAAAATTCAACATGCAGTCACAAATCTGAGCATATCAGTTTTAAAAATTAAATTAGCCGAGCCAAAGATAATCAAATCGCCCCAAAAACATAGCATGCAACCAAGGAATTCACTTCAAACAAATTCAAAAACTTGCATGAAGATTATCGTGAGCTTAGAAAACTCACATGCATTTCAAAACAGAGGGACAGTCAACATAAACAAGCATGCAAACACATTATCACTTAACAAAAACAATTTCAGGTACCAAAACATCACAACATATTATAGGCTTAAGTGATTGATTCACGGATAAACAAAGAAGAAGGTTTGGGTTCAGAGGTTTCCATATAAATATTCATTAACAAAGCAAGATCCAACACATGCAGCAACACAAAGCAAGTCAAGATTTAATAGCCTCTATTCTCATCAGATTCTTAAAATGATAGCATCTGTTCTCAACAGTAAAAAAAAAAAAAATTTAAATTTATAGCGTCTGTTCGAATCAGTTTTTAAGAAAAACAAATTTTCAAAACAACAATCTGAAATCAAACATTTGGAAGCACCTGTTCTCATCAGGTTATTCATAGCATTTGTTTTTATCAGTTTAAATTAAAATTTAAATAGTGTCTGTTCTTACCAATTTAAAACAAATATCAAATAGCATTTATTCTTATTAGTTTAAAATCAAAAATTGAGTAGAATCTGATCTTAACAGTTCAAAAACACAACATCAGAGCAAGTGATAACGAATAGCAACCAACAATCCAACATGCAGTGAGTTATCTGTTCTTATTAGTTTAAAATTCAAATTTAACCGAGCAACTGAAAGCTAATAATCACCAAATCATAGCATGCAACCAACATTCAATCCAAACAAATTTAAACACCTGAATTAAAAATTAATCGTGAGCAGAAAACTCACCATAACAAAGTCGAAGCAGCCGAAGGGAAATAAGCCAAGTTGAACGAAGGTCGAAGCCCAGATTAGATCGCAAACCCTTGTTTTGAATCGCAAGAAGCAAAACCCTAGATTAGATTGCTAGCCCTAATTTACAAAGAGGAACGGCTGCCATTAATTTTTCTTCGTTTGTTTATTTCGTTTAGGGTTAAAAATGAAACGGGTAAAGTGAGATAAAGGGGAACCGGGTAAAACGAATAAGGTCAGGGGGATTTTTCCTTTAAGTTATGTTTATTTATTATATTTTTTTTAATTTTAAATTCAATTGGTTTGGTATAAATTATTCTCTTTACTTTGTTTTGTAAATTTTGTTTAAATTATGTTGTTAAATTTTTTTTTTTTTAACTAAGTGTATTTGTTTATTTTATTTTGTATTGATTTTTATTTATTTTTATTTTTTTTTTATCTAAGCTAAAGAATAAATGTCATTAAAATTTAACCATTAATTTACTAATTTACAAGAATAAAAATTTTTGAATCCAAATTATCTTCTTAAGTTATTAGTTTGAATTTCAATTACAAATTCCATATTCAATCTCAACTCCAAAGTCCAATTTAAATTTTTATTCGACTCTTTTATAGATTAAATTCTCAAATTTGATCGCCAAATCATAGAAATGTTTTATATAGCATTGGGAATTCAATTTAAATTATCATTCAGATATTTAAAATTAATTAAATATTTTCAATTTTAAATTGTTCAAAATTTAGGATCGTTACATATATATACCCCAATACTATACAAAAACATTTCCTTTCGAAAATCATTTACTATAACAACAGTGTTATAGTCCATCATTTTCTTATTTCTCGAAAATGTCTATTTCAACAATAAAAGTTGAAATCTATGGTTTCGATCCTTAACACATTTTAAAACATCTTTAAACCATTTGACTCCATTTAATAATATTCACTTTCCAAAAATATCCATTTTATTTAATATATTATTCACTGTCCCAAATCGTGAATATAATTCTCTATCCAAATTCAGTATTTCTACACATTTATCAAAGGATAATCCACTATCCAAAATCGTGGATATATCTCCTTCAATAAACTTCTATATTTAACTTAACAAATTCAATTGTTTCGGATTTATAAAACAATGTTTATAAATTTCATTTATATTTCATAAAAACTTCAATATACAAAATTCGTTTATTAACCAATTCCATTTATAACTCAATTATATACCAAAATCCAAATTATAAGTCAATTCACTTATATCATTTATTTACAAATTTGTTCTTTTATAACTTCACAAATTATATAAATAGTATTCACTTATAAAATCCATTTATAACTTCACTTTAACACTCACAAAATTCTTTTAATTCTAATATTTTAATTTATAAAATATTAATTTTATAAATCTTCTATATAAACCATTTTACAAAATAATTAACTTCACATTCCAAAAATCATATACTGATTTTATTTCACAAAAATCATAATTTCAATTATATTTCATAAATATCATAATTTTTATAATGATAAAAATTATAACATTTATTTATTTAAATAAATCAATTCTTAACGATTCAAAAATTCGATAAAACATTTATTTTCAAAATCACATTTACAATTCTTTTTTAAATTTGAAATCGTTACTATAACATTTTTAAAATTCCAAAATAGGCCCAATGCTACAACAGCACCAAATACATCAACCACGACATCCAATGCATCGAATATCAATATGATAACAGAATATATCACAATATCTGTAAACAAATAAATATCGGTGAGGAATCTAGTTGGATCCCTCCAACCTGTCACTCACAACAAATTTACATATTAGATATGTGTACAATGTCCGCTTCAAGGCAGACGCGTGTACAAAGGGTCATCTGCTCATACACGGGAACATATAGGGTCATCTGCTCCACTAGGCAGGAATATATCCAAATACCCATCAATATATCATATATCATCCAAACAATCATCAATCATCATAAATAATACTTATTCTCACTTATACAAAAATACCAATGAGTCAGAAAGAGTGAGTTGTACTCACATTGATTGCAGTCGTCGAGTAAGCGATTTATTCCGATTAAAATTAAACGAGCGTTTAATTTCTACCAAAATTTTCACTAGCTCAAATAAATCCCAATCCAGCTCCAAAATGCAGTGCTCGTCAAAACGATTCCAATGCAATTTGTTTCGTGCGAAACGGACCTCGTATAAAAAAGTTACGGTATTTTAAAGTTTAAACGAATTTATATAAATCAATTTACAATTTATTTTTTATTTCAAACCCTTGCTCGGATCGTAGCCGTGCATTCCCTCAACCCGATCAGGGCCATGAGATTCCTTCTTCCCCATTAGGTGAATACGAACGCAAATAAACCCAAAGCTGTCGCCCTACTTCGAATTGTCGCGGCCACCACCTTCGCTTTTAACATGATCAACCTCCACCATTTTGTGTGCCAAAGCCACCTCTATCATCGGCCAGCAACCGCACGAGCTCGGTCACGTATTTTTGTTACAAAACGTGCGTGAACATCTCGTCTTTATACGCAATTTCCCATCCGTTTACTTGACTATAAACGATCATAGCCGTATAAATTTAAAGCTCTCCTCTAGATCTACAACATTGTAGTAGAAAGTTTTTCGTAAATGTGAATGGATTGGAAGAGATTAAGAAGGGAAGAATCAACAATTCTCGGCCATTAAATTGAAGCCGACGGCTAGGGTTAGAAACCCTAGATTTGTGAAAAAAGAAAATAATGTTGTCATTTTATAGAAAATTCGCGCGCACTATTCATCCGATTTTTTTTCGAACTTGAAACCAAGCGTGCCACATGGCGTTCATAATGTTTTACCCCTATTCCGAACGTAATGGAATATATATCGAGAGCCAATTCGATCGTATTTTAAAGATAGGTTTTCAAATCGACTATTTTAAATTTAAAATTCACATAAACGATTTTATACGCATTTTAGCTTGCCCCGGACAAACCGTAAATCCGATTAACACAAAATTTGAAATATTGCAATAATATAACATTACGGATCCAATGAAACTAGTTTCGTCAAAATCCGAGACTGTATGAAAAATGACTATTTTTACTCGTTAATTAAATATTAAAATATTCAATTTCTACAAATTAACTTTTAAATCAATTTTAAAAGTCTTCTAACATCATTCTACTTCAAATAGAATTTAATTCAACTTTATAAATCATTTTTATTCATACTTAATCCAAATTTCTAATTATTTCTACAATTTCAAATATTAAGTTATCAATTTAATTATCCAATTAAATCTAGATATTCGAAATATAAGTTATTCAGCTATTGAATTTTACTTGTGAATATTTAAAATCAATTAAATATATGAATTTCAAATGACAGAAATTCTGGGTCGTTACATTCTCCCCTACTTAAAAGAATTTCATCCCCGAAATTACTAAGTAAGAAAAAGTCACAAAATCCATTAACTTTTCAAAACAAATCGTTCTATTTAGATTTACCACAATCATTTAAATGTTTAACTTTCCCAAAATCATTAGTTAAACTTCTTATAAAAACTTTTTTAAGTTTTCAAAAACATTCATAGTTATCTTTTCAAAAGTACTAATATTGTTTAACTTTCAACTCAAAAATCAAAATTTAGTTATCAAAATCTTCCAATTTTCCCAAAAAATTTCAGCGCTTTAATTTTTAGAAAAATTCGCCATAGCCTCCTTTGCGCGGTTCGATCCAGAAAAAAATAACAATATATATATATATATCACAAATATACATCTTATTATCGAGGATGAGGCACCCCGAAGGGAAAAAAGTGTAAAAGTACGATATGTAATCCGAGATATGTACCTTATACATTATTAGCGAGCATATACGGCTAATATAGCGCGAAAGCGAGCTCCAAATGCGAAGCAAGCGCCATACGCACCTATTAAACACTCAACACACAAATGATATAAGCTAAAATTTTCAACTTTTATTTCACATCATATATATTTATTATGCTAACTCACATTTATTTCAACTTTACCAAAGCTAAAATTTTATCATTTCATATTATAAGTACAAATTCATTTCACCTATATTTATCAATTTCAACTTGGTTTTAAATCAAATTTGTTTATCAAAACAAAACTTCAATTTCACTTTACTTTGGTAGCAAATCCATCACATAGAAACTCGAAAATGATACCGATGATGCTGCAGTCATCACCCTTATTATTTTCCAGCAACAGTAGTGAATTCAGTGATTTCTATTCTTTTAAAAATTTCCTTTTATTTATAAATCTTTCTTATATAATTTCACTATATTACTTTACTTATATAAGATCATTCTAAATTTATTTATCTAACTTAGATTTATAACAATATAACATCTTTATCTTTGAAAAACAACTTTCAAATTTAACAGGATTCAAATTTCACAAATTCTTAGTTAAATCCATTTTTATTTACAACTTATATTTATAAATATATTCATATAGTTTTACGTCTTATATATAAGATTATTTCACAATTGTAAATCATATTAGTTATAATTCCAAACTTTATAATTCATTTGCTTATATAATTTATTTTTTTACAATTGTTGTTTTTATTTGGATTATTCAAACAGCTTTCATTAACTTATATATATTTACATTTTCAACAACCAAACAATCAGTTCATATACACTTTAATAATTTTGAAAAATTATTTCTTTATATACAAAATATAATCGAGGTAAAATTATTTTATTTATCCAATTTAAAATAATACTATGTCGACTTGCCTCGTTTATGTGTTTGGAAATCCCTATCGATAACATGACATCCCACATCACAACCAGAATTCACAAACAGCTCAACGTATAAGTAAACACAGTATAAAACATTTCATATTCACTAACAAATACGCGCTCATATATATAGTACACTCAACTGAATCTAGGGTGCTACTATCCTATCAACACTGATCACACATCAAAGCTTGAGAATATACAAAATCTAAGCTCTGATACCATGTGTGACGACCCAAAAATCCGTACCTTTTGAATCGACAATAATCCACACATGTTCGACCCAAAAAGCACAAACTGACGGAAAGTCAAGAGAAAGAAAATAAGAGAGAAGAAGTGAAGAGAAGAAAGAGAGAAGATAGAACAAAACAGAATAATACAGAATCTCACATCGGAGCGGAAAAATATATAATATCATACCAATGATCTTTACAAAACAGAATATGTATATATACACACATCAATCAGAGTCATCAGCTTGGACAGTTATAATAACCCGTCCTCACAATTGCCGATAATATAAACAACTAACAAAGCAATGCAGTGGATAATCAATAATCAAAACGAATACGCGTATACGAAATAAAGATCTCCAGCTCTCCCGCTGAAGCTCTAAAAGAATCAATCTGAACCTGTAAGTATACTCGGTCTGACATGATCATTGAAAGGGAAGAACGCTCGGATCAGTCTGGCAAACCAGCTTGAGAAACACACTCAACTGAATTTATTAAATTACCAACTTTTCCTTTATCATAACAAAAGTATCTCGTAAGACAAGTCCACACATAAACACGGACATGTTTTTACCTTACGATAACTAAAACATATCATATCAAATCCTCTTATATTATAGTAGTGCCTACTATATAGTAATAATATTAATCATAGCCGAAATTGTTACATTGATTAAATTCCAGCATATTGCCCAATTGGGTAATACAATCAAAATGGCAAACACGTAGTGGAGTTTGGATTTCCATACAAATGATCAGGTGAAGGGACTACCTTCCGGCGGTACATCTCTAGCAAAATGTACTGAGAAACCATCACAAAGTTTCTCTTCCATCACAAGACCGGCCCACCTCTATAACTAGATGGTACCGAATATGTCATCCTTTGGTCGTTACCGACCTTTACCGAGGGCCCTCTAGCATACAAACCACAATAATCAGATACACGACGTCATAGCATGTAAAGATATATCTAAAAGAGGATGATCATATCCTAATGGGAATGACCCACTTAGCACTACTACATCCAACCCTTTTTTGGTCATTTCCGGTTGATGAGGCTAGAGGTAACGATTACTTTTCACAAAGCACAATCACATCACTTAGAATGCCACACGTCCATTTCCGTTGACTGTTAGTTACCTTCCACAAAAATACAACCCTTAAGCTCATATGTCTCAATGAGGGTGTTAAGCTAAGAGAAGTTGCCTTCTCTGCCACCACTGATGTACATTTGTAAAAACCAATGTACGTAATCTGTAGAAATGCAATGTCAGACAAACATCCATACAAGTTGTTCAGGAACATGACAAATCGAAGGTACTTTCCTACCACATCCTGTCGGGAAATCCCTAGGATTAGTAGCGAATAGTCCTCGCATTGGATATTTCATAATGAAGAGACCACTGCTACTGGATGTTTATTGGGATTTTAACCCCAAATGATCAATAAGCAGTCTCCCACTATGAAAATCTGGAATATCAATATCATCACAAAGCAACCTGCACAATCGTCGCATATACATTGGTCCAAAGTGATTTTCAGATAAATCTGATCCCGACATCTTCGCACCAATAACGCAAAAGCGTTTTTCAACCTCACACAGAAACTAAGTCTCATAGACTTATCACGTCTCCAACTTTCAACTTGCTATCCTTCGGGCCAAGAAGGAAGCTCGATAGATTGGAGTAATACTCCGCACTATACGAATCAACATCCTCAACACAAACGATAATCAAGCCTACATAGAAGGCTACGTACTAAGTGTAAGACTAAATATTTCCCACATCAAGTCGAGAAACTAAAATTTTTGGGCCAATTTGATAGTCGATTATTTAACTATCAAAGCAAACAAACAAATATTCAGCACCATAACAATCACTGGGCCCTTTTCATTAATCTTTTATTAATTAAATCACTTGTCAAATAATCACTTTAGATTATCTTTAAAAAGATATAATCTCAAAACATTTCAACTTCTATATTGGAAAACATTTCCAAATACTTATTCAACAATAAGTAATTCACAAATCAATTTATTTTCAACACTTAGAAATTATTCATATACTTAAATCAGGATTAAGTATATATTTCATTCTTTAAGGAAACCGTTCTCTTAAACATCTTTTATTTGGGTCAAAACGAATTTTGCGTAAAACATCGTTACGACAACCCAAAATCACTAGTATAGGGATACAAAAATAAGATAGATATATAAACCCCAATACTATACAAAAAAATTTCGTTTCGAAAACCATTTACTAACAACAGTGTTATAGTCCATCATTTCCTTATTTCTCGAAAACGTCTATTCAACAATGAATGTTGAAATCTAAGGTTTCGATCCTTAACACATTTTAAAACATCTTTAAACCATTTAACTCCATTTAATAATATTCACTTTCCAAAAATATCCATTTTATTTAATATATTATTCACTTTCCAAAATCGTGAATATAATTCTCAATCCAAATTCAGTATTTCTACACATTTATCAAAGGATAATCCACTGTCCAAAATCGTGGATATATCTCCTTTATTAAACTTCTATATTTAACTTAACAAATTCAATTGTTTTCGGATCTATAAAACAATGTTTATAAATTCCATTTATATTTTATAAAAACTTCAATATACAAAATTTCTTTATTAACCAATTCCATTTATAACTCAATTATATACCAAAATCCAAATTATAAGTTAATTCACTTATACATTTATTTACAAATTTTTTCTTTTATAACTTTACAAATTATATAAATAGCATTCACTTATAAAATCCATTTATAACCTCACTTTAACACTTATAAAATTCGTTTTATAATTCTAATATTTTAATTGATAAAAAATCAATTTTATAAATCTCCTATATAAACCATTTTACAAAATAGTTAACTTCACATTCCAAAAATCATATTATGGTTTTATTTCACAAAAATCATAATTTCAATTATATTTCATAAATATCATAATTTTTATAACGATAAAAATTGTAACATTTATTTATTTAAAATAAATCAATTCTTAACGATTCTAAAATTCAATAAAACATTTATTTTCAAAATCACTTTTAAAATTCTTTTAAATTCGAAATCGTTACTTTAATATTTTTAAAATTCCAAAATAGGTCCAATGCTGCAACAGCACCAAATACATCAACCACGGCATCCAAAGCATCATGTATCAATATGATAACAGAATATATCACAATATCTGTAAACAAATAAATACTGGTGAGGAATCCAGTTGGATCCCTCCAACCTGTCCCCTGTAACAAATATACATATTAGAATATGTGTACAATGTCCGCTTCAAAGCAGACGCGCGTACAAAGGGTCATCCGCTCATACACGGGTACGTATAGGGTCATATATTCCACTAGGCAAGAATATATCCAAATACCAATCAATATATCATATATCATCCAAACAATCATCAATCATCATAAAAAATATTTATTCTCATTTATATAAAAATATCAGTGAGTTAGAAAGAGTGAGTTGTACTCACATAGATTGCAGTCGTCGCGTTAGCGATTTATTCCGATTAAAATTAAACGAGCGTTTAATTTCAACCAAAATTTTCACTAGCTCAAATAAATACCAATCTAGCTCCAAAATGTAATGATCATCAAAACGATTCCAACGCAATTTGTTTCGTGTGAAACAGACCTCGTATGAAAAGTATTTTAAAGTTTAAACAAATTTATATAATTCAATTTACAATTTATTTTTATTTCAAACCCTTGCTTAGATTGTAGCCGTGCATTCCATCAACCCAGATCAAGGCCGTACGATGCCTTTCTTCCCCCATCAGGTGAATATGAACGCAAATAAACCAAAGCCGTTGCCTTACTTCGAATTGTCGTGGCCACCACCTTCGCTTTTAACGTGATCAACCTCCACCATTTCGTGCGCCAAAGCCGCCTCTATCATCGGCAGCAACCGCACGAGCTCGATCACGTATTTTCATTGTAAAACGTGCATGAACATCTCGTCTTTATACTCAATTTCCCATCGATTTACTTGACTATAAACGATCATAGCCGTATAGATTTAAAGCTCTCCTCTAGATCTACAACATTGTAGTTGAAAGTTTTTCGTAAATGTGAATGGATTGAAAGAGATTAAGAGGGGAAGAATCGACAATTCTCGGCCATTAAATTGAAGCCGGGGGCTAGGGTTAGAAACTCTAGATTTGTGAAAAAATAAAATAATGTTGTCCTTTTATAGAAAATTCGCGCGCACTATTCATCCGATTTTTTTTCGAACTCGAAACGAAGCATGCCGCCTGGCGTTTATAATGTTTTACCCCTATTTCCAATGCAATGGAATATATATCGAGAGCAAATTCGATCATATTTGAAAGATACGTTTTCAAATCGACTGTTTTAAATTTAAAATTCACTTAAATGATTTTCTACGCGTTTAGCTTGTCCCGGACAAACCGTAAATCCGATTGAAACGAAATTTGAAATCTTACAATAATGTAACATTACGGCTCCAATGAAACCGGCTTCTTCAAAATCCGAGACTATATGAAAAATGACTATTTTTACTCGTCAATTATATATTAAATTATTCAGTTTCTACAAATTAACTTTTAAATCAATTTTAGAAGTCCTCTAACATCATTCTAATTCAAATAGAATTTAATTCAACTTTATAAATCATTTTTATTCACATTTAATCCAAATTTCCAATTATTTCTGCAATTTCAAATATTAAATTATCAATTTAATTATCCAATTAAATCTAGATATTCGAAATATAAGTTATTCAGCTATTAAATTTTACTTGTGAATATTTAAAATCAATTAAATATATGAATTTCATAGCATTTGAAGACCGGTAGTGAAGACCGGGTACTTTCGAGAACGAAAGGATTACCCGTCGAATGACTCTGCACTGAGTGGCTACGGAATAGAGATCTCCATATGTGATGGGGAGTCTGATCGGGATTGTGAATACCCGAATTTGCAAGGGCTTCTTTGAAGTGCCTTCGATTCCTTTCAAACCCGAAACGGACTTGTATGGTTGTATGCTTGACGTTACACTTTGAAATGTAAAGCTGGTTTCTATCAAATACATTTCTGTTTGGTGGCGAAGAATTTATTCTCTTAGCTTAACACCCTTCTCTGAGACGTACGAGCCCAGAGGTTATGTAGTTGATGGTTACTAGTGATACATTCCCAATTTGGTAATGTGGCATACTAAGTACTGTCGATCATTTGTTGATCAAAGCATGGATTTTTCGAAAAGCGTAGCTTAGTGGGACGAGACTTCATCATGACCTTACAACCCGGAAATGGTTGAAACAAGAAGGATGTGGCAAGGTTATCGGGGGTCGCGCCCCTTAGGGTATGTCCATTTCCTTATGGATAAAAAGTGATATCATTGTATGGAGCCCAGATATTTAACTTATATGGTTGTTGCTTTGTGGTTCTTGCTTTGTGGTTGAGGATCCTCGGATAAAGGTCGGTAACGACCAGGGGATGGCATACTCGTGTCAGTAATTACCTAGTTAAAGAGGTAACCCGGTCTTGTGTTGGCAGAGATCTGGTTAGGTTCTCGAGGCATCCCTCCAGAGGCATACCCATATGGCATAGGAAGTTCCTTAGCCTGGCCATTTGTTGGAAATCCAATCAAACAATACGAGCCCTTTACGATTGCAGTTGTATAACCTGCCACCTCAGGTGGTAGCTATAGGAGGCATAACATAATGGTACCTATGCTGGCTAAGATTAATATTATACTTTCAAAAGGTTTTATGCACTATGCACTAATAATAATATCAAAAGGATTTTCGCTTATCAAGCATGTTTGACTATCATAAGGAGAAATCTCCTCCAATTGTGCGCTTGCATTGTGTGTGCGTGGACAGGACTTATGGCGGTTTCATTTTCCAAAACGTATAGCGAATTTCTTTTAGATTCCTTTTGTTGTTGTTTGTTTCAAATAAATTATTTTCGTTTGCTCACACCAGTCTCATGACTGACCTGAAGTTTATTGTTCCCTTTCTAAACTCTGGGTGCCCACAATTTTCTACACAGGCAGCCTAGAGTCATATTTTCAGACAATTAGCTAGTAGGTGTAGCTTTTGGTAATCTTCGAAGTCCTTGGATTTTGGCAATCGTATCGGACCGACCTTGCTTAATACAACGTGATGATGATGGTTCGAGCTTGTGGTTTGAAACTTTGGCTATGGAGTTGCAGTATTGTCGGATTTTCTTTCTCTCTTGCTTGGCATTGAAGATATCTTTCCGCTGCTAATGTTATCTTTTCTTCTGGTGCTATTATCTTTCCGCTGTTGTGTATCTCTGATAATGTTGATAATCATTTGTATCAAATTGTTGTATCAAATGTTGTCTATCAATTAATCATTTATTTTTGTTTCCTCTATCTTGTTTACTTAATGTGTTATAAGCTCCGACGAACCAGATTCGACGTTTGAATCTGCGGCATTCGAATATGTGTGAAGTATTTGGGTGTCGATTTTCGAAGGTCGAATCAGGATCGTTAGAAAAAATCATCATTAGACGATAAAAGCATGTGTATCCCCCGGTGTGAAGTGTGTGAATATGTTGTGCAGTGCAGTGCTACGTATTACTTGAGAAATTCTACAAAGTATGAGGAAATATGCAAACGACAACACTTCGGAATTCAACTAGAGTGACTGTCATCACTGACTGTCACAACCGTGCCATCTAGACTTAAGAGACCGATCCGAACTATAGTCTGTTAAGATTTTGTTGAGTTACAGTTTCATCGACGAGCTTCGAAGGGCGGTCAAATATGCAGTTCTACAGTTAAGTCCAAATATGCAAGAATGAAGCTCATCGGAGTCATATGTTCGGTAGTTTCGTATCGATCAAAATGCAAGTTCAAATCGACCACTCAAAGTATCATTCGTATCGATCACCTGAGGAAACAATTTCGAATCGATCGCCTCAAAGCCAGATCATATCAATTCGAATCCCTCATCTCATATCGGTCGCGGCTCGTGTTCTCGTATCGATCGGCAGAACCAACTTTTCGTATCGATTGAAGCTCAATAGTTTCATATTGATTAGAAAAAATCTACTTCGTATCGATCATTCAACTCCTATTTCATATCAATCGGTATCGTTTCGAAGTAGCCATTGCTAAGTAACTGTTCCGCGATCGATACTAAACATAAGGCAAGGTAACGATATAAGGTTTCCTATCGGGAACGATAAGAAACATGACATTTTTTCCTCAGTCGATACGAGATTAAGGCCAAACAACTGCCCACTAACTATTTCGTATCCGTCGTCGCTTCTTCTTCTCCGATCGACGCAAGCGCCATTAACCTTTCCTTAACCTCACTTCGACCCAACTCCAGCATCGTCGACACCTGAACCGGCGATGACCATGGTTAGAACGGCGTTCGAACTCAAGTCTCATCGTCTTGGAAGAGTATTGATTATTTAATTACCTAGTTAAAGCGATCGATTCAAAGGATCAATGGATTGCTCGGTTCAAGAGCAATTTTAATTCTCTTTACTCGAAGCGATACGAAGACGAGGGAAATAAAGTGAGCAAGTAAGTAAAAATGATAAGTCCAAATGGTATTTATATGGACCTAGGGAATGGAGAGAAATGATTCGTCTCCTAGTCATTGCGACTGACTCCAACCAGTTTCGCCCCGGATCGATACGAATTGACTATTTGTATCCAACAACTCGAACCTCATTGATACGAAATCTGCAACGAAGGCTTCTCTGAAGTAATGGATTCCATCGATACGAAGCACTTATTCGTATCCACTGTTTTTGACTCCATTCAAGACGCATCGATACGAATAGCTGCTCTATTCTCATCCCTCATGCGTCCATCGATGCGAAATGCTAAATTTGTATCCATCAGTGCAAATAACATCGGTGCGAAGATAATCATTCAACCTTTTTACATCTATCCAAGAGGGGATCGATACGAAGGGACATTCCAAAACAACCGTCAAACATTGTTACAACTCGAATTTCACATTTGTTCAGGAGAGGATCGATACGGAATTCAATGCGAGAAAACTGACAACGACTTGTGAACGTGCGAAGTTAACAAGAGTCAGATTAACATATATGCATGTATGTCGGACTAATTTTTAATTTTTAAAATTCACAGGTCGAATGCCCACCTGATGAACAAATTACAACAATAAACAGCTAATCAGTATCATACAACAATCAGTTACAATGGCACACAGTACAACAGTTGGCAGTCTACAGTTCATTATTTATGTCTCTATGGATCAATCAAAAATCACAACTTTCAATGATAAGACAACAATCGTTCAACAAGTCAGACAGAACTATTCAGAACGAAAGATGCGACTATTCAAAGCACGGCATGTTCTCACAAGACGTACTTTGGTGGCGAATGCTATCCCGCCTTTTGGCAAGGCCGAGATATCAAGGAATTGACTGAAAGCCAAAGATTATGAACAGGTTTTCTAATTTTTTTCCGAGTTCAGATCAAGCTACAATTGACAAGACACGACAAACAAAGCTATGGAAGCCAACGCTTCAAGTTTCAAGTCGATCGGAGTCCGTATGCTCGAGATATGATCGATACCGTTCAAGAAAATCAACCTTAAATTCGTATCCATCTAGCTCGTATCGATCTAAGGAGGCCATATTCGTATCCTCCAAAACCATGTTCGAATCGATACGTTCGAATCCATTTGGAACTACACTTTGTATCCATCATGTTACCACTGTTCATATCCATCATGTTACACGTTGTTCGTATCCCTCGAGCTATCATTTGTTTGTATCCATCCTGCTGCTTCAACTTCGTATCGATCTACTAGAGTTAATTCCGATCGATACGAACAAGACCAAGTCTATCGATACGAACAAGACTACACAACCGATACGAGCCGTGCAATTTGGATCGATACGAACAGAGCCACTTCTATCTATACGAACAGAGCCACTTCTATCGATATGAATTAAGCCACCTCCATAGGTACGAACAAGGCAACGGCCTTTGATACGAACAAGGCGAAAATCTTGGGAAGACTCGGTCAACTCGGCATCGAAAGTGAAGCGATCCAAGAATCAAGCGCCACATCAACTCACAGGCGCGTGACCAACATCGAGTCAAAGTGATCGATACGAGCCGTATCGATACGAAAGGAACCGAAACCGAAAACCTCTAATTTGCATCGATCATAACTCGCAATCCACGAGTCCAAATGCTATGAAATTTTCACAGAAGCTTACGTACGACCTAAGAAATGTTCATGCCAAGTTTCGACTTGATTGGGTCAAATCTTGATCGATACAAAATTCGTTCATATCGATCACGGATCGAGTCAAAATCTCATAGGATGATCGCGTGGGCCCACCCACGTGCCAGAAAAAGTCTTTCGAGATCTGAGCGAGATATTTGCATCCTACGCCTATAAATGGCTCTCCAGACCTACAGAAAAAAGGATCTTTTGCCTCTTTGACGTCCAGACTCTGCTGAAACTATTTTTGTACTCCAAAGCTGCTATTGTACTCGAATTTCATCACTGTAATCCGCTGTAATAAGTTGCAATCACCTAGTGAATATCAATAAAGTCATCAACTTCATAGTGACGTAGGCCATATACCGAACCACTCAAAATCATTTTCTTGAACGGTATCGATCAACTTCACAGTGAAGTGTTTGTTATATAATCCTCTTTTTACATTTTTATTCTTCATTTTTATCTCTTTAAATACTTCCGAAGAGTGTTGTGTCCAATTTTGGTACAAACACTAATCAGATGTGAATTTTAAGTTAATCAAATGTGATTTTTACACATGGACAGGAATGAAATGTTGCTATCTAGTTGAAAATCTCATCTACTAAACTTATTACATCCAAACATTTGAAACGTTAACAGAATGACTTCACTGGAAAGTTCAAAAATACTATAGTTGCAAAAGAAGGGAGAAATGCTAAGTAAAATTTATTACATACATAGAAAGTTCAGTGAGTTCTAAATAACACTTTAAACATGAAAAAAAACCACACGCTATTCAATTCCTAATAGCGATCTAATGACCAATTTAAATATTATGTTGGGTAAAACCACTAATTCTTAACATCCAGTATTGTAATTCAAAATTAGGAGTTGAGTTGGCTTGAGCGTCAAATGTCAATTCATCTATAACTACAAATAATGCAAGATATTTTCATTCACACTTGTTTTGATAAAGTTTTTTTACAAAGAAATCTATGCGTAGTTTCCAATTTATTCAAGCATGCTTTCCTTATTATATCTCTGAAATTTTTTACTAAGAAATTGCTAGGTGGAGCCTTACAAATAGTCATTGGGAGCATAGATGTATCTGTCCATGGTTGAGAACTTCACAGACCATAAAAACAAATGTGACATAAGCATTTAGGTCGATTCATGTTATTAAAGTATATACAATAACAAGAGTTGAAAAGTTAACTCTGATTCTATTAAAATAAATAAGAAAACAAGGGAGGAAAAGGATACCTTAAACTTTGAAACTCCTAGATACATTTTTATTTTAATGCAAATTATTTTTCTTGCAACCGAAAGTAGTCACATTACTAGTTGCACTTGCATGAACATATGTAATACTCAAGTGGCTAGTTCAAATTTATAGCAGCCATTATAGGCTACTTAGTTTTTATAGTATCTACCTTACCAAAATGAACCTCGGTCATCAATTTATCACAAGCAATTGTCTAGAGTAATACAATGAAACAATTATGTAAACAAATTATATTAAAGCTTAGTCAATTAAGAATTTCACATTATACTCAATGTCTTATCCGCATCTACGATCTCGTAAATTTAAATGTTAGTATCAAATAAGCGATAATCAAATTTATAAAAACATGGAAATTTGGAGGTGGCCAGTATAATCAACTTTCCATAGGTGAACACATCACTCCATGTCGATGAAAGCAAGTACTACAACATATCTATTGCTAGAATTCTTAATTGGCCACTATTTGGAGCTGGCAATTCGTATCATACTATTCGTATGAGATGAAGTCAACTAGTTGTTTAAATATTTTTTTTGAAGATAAACAGAAACATACACGGTGGTAGGTATGGCATCAAAGAATTCATATAGACATAATAAATTCATTTCCAAATGCTAAAATTAATATTGGATTTTTACAAAACTAAAAATAAATAATGATACAAAGGATTAACCATACATGTCTTAATTAAATTCATATATCCAATAACCAATAGTTGATGCATTATCAACTCTTGCACCGGTGCCAGTTCTCGAAATTTGTCAACATTATAGACCTGCAGTTATACTATATCTAGGTGGATTATCTTTTAACCTTATAACCATTCATATTGCCAAAATACACATCATGCTATTGTTCCTAGGTGATAAATAACATACCACTATGCATGAATTTTTTTAATTTAAATGGCTTTCTACTTCATAAAATATGCATGTGGGAAAAAACTAACATAATGCAGGCAGGGTAAAAAAATTTCAAATAGGCATAACATATCAGCAATACTTCTCACGGCCCAGAATATGGTACCGTATTATTCTCTAAAGATGTAATAGATAATGAAATTAGGTAGGATCAGTCCACTGAATTAAAAGAGGTAATCAACGGTAACATGGATTGTAACAACATGTTATAATAAAATTTATACATGAAAAAAAAATCCGACCAGTTTCTTTACAGATCGGACATGACGAGCTGATTGAAAGGATCCAGTTCAACTTAGCAATACATTTTATCTGAGTGGAATTTCGTCATCAAATCATTTACAATCGATTTACGTGACGTTGGCTGAGAAGGAAATCGAATCTTGAAAAACTCGCAGTAAGTAAAATTGTAGTAGCGAGGTAAAAAGTAATTGAGAAGGGTTTGGGAATAACTGGCAGGAGAAAGGGTTTTTTGGTTATGCAGTTGAAGTGAAATCTGTTGGTATTAGTGGAAAAAGAATCGGGGGAACGTGGAGTAATTTAGTGGGGTGGTTTTAAAAATAGAAATGAATAAGAGCGCAGCATTTTGAAACGAAAGGAAACAGCGTTGCCACATAAGCAATGTTTGGTTTGTGCTTCTAGGTTTAAGTAATAGGTAACATTTTTTGTTTCATTAAATATTAATTTTATATTTTTATAATTATAAAGTAGTTGTTTTATAGTTAAAATAATTTCAAAATTCCATAAATATTAGTTATTTGCCGAAATAAGTTTTCCAAACGACTTTTAGATTTTAAAAATAATTCAAATTTTAAACTAATATTCTTCTTTATCAGAAAATAAATAAAAAGATTCAATTTATTGAATTATATTTAATGAAATATCCAAAATAACTTATCAACTTTATTTATCCATATAAAATACATTTCAACATTTAAGCTCAAATTAAATCTCAGCTTCAAATTTTATAATCAAATAACTAAATTTCCAATTCATATATCCAATTAAATTCCCAAAATCCAATTTAATATATTTATTTTACTTAAGTTCAAAAGTGAATGTTACAAAATGCAAACCCAATAGGATGGGTTAGGTTTTAGAGAAGGATTTTGCTCACTTTCGATTTTAGAATATTTGTTTTAATCTTCCCTCTTCCATAAACTTAAGAGCTTTGATCTACTAGCTTTGAAATATCTTTCTTCTTGTTTGAAAAATGTTGGCATTGTTTAGAGTTCTTAGGAATTTTATTTCGTGCCAATGAAATCAATGAAAATGAAGGTAGAATGAGGGGTTAGGGCTAAGACATATGGGTTAGTTGGTTTTCCCTTACTAGCTTATTCCCTTACTTAAACCATTCCAATTAAATTTAAATTATTTCCTTTCATTAATCAAGTCCAACTGAATTTCTTCAGTTACTCTTGGTCCATCTAATTAACTTTTTAAAGTGACTCTCACTTAATTAATTAAAGTTTCCTTAGACAATTCTGGCAATTAAATTACTTTATTAATTTAATTAATAATGTCTTTATATTATTAATTCAATTCAATTCAATTCAGTTTAAATTAATTTCGCATATTATAGACTCGCAAAAATATGTTGTGTTACAAGTATTGTTATCCATCTCAACTATTTATCAACGAGATTCATTAGCTTTCTAAGATAGTGATATAACTAGAGGATAAAGTGGTTTGTGCATATGTACTTTACTATTAAGATATATATATATATATATATATATATATATATATATAACAAGTATGCTCTCTTAATACGTTCTTAACCTATAGGAATCGGGTTACCTATGCTCCAATACCAAATATAATAAGCCATCATTCATGATCCTCGGGTTTTACATTCAAATCGATGCTCAAACCCCAAGGATCGTAAATGACAAATTGTTTAAAATAGGATAGCAATAGTAAACAGGGTTATCTACTTTAACTAGACTTTTTGAACTCATGAAGGAAACAATAAAAAATAATTGAACATGTAACATAAATATCTGAAATAAACCCAAAATAACCACAGATGTTATTACATTGGTTGAAATAACGCTTCAGAATATGTGGTGCTATATAACGTAAAATACTGAATAGTAGATAGCAAATAAATAAATAAATAAATATTTAACTCTAGCGTTCTCCATTGGCCCCATCTCACGTCCAACATCCCCTAATTCTTATCGATATATCATATATAGATAAAATGGAAATATAGAGGAGGTCAAACATATATGCCGGTTGAGTGAGAAAATATCTCAAAGTATATGATACTATAATAATAATAAAATACCACTAAAGGCTGATACTACTCTTAAAGTTTTAGAGTTACTTAATTTAATGACTTACCCTACTTTCATAACATTTCAGTGTTAAGAGTTTTTAGATCAAAAGTCCCTATTCTCAAAGCTCATGCATAAAAAGTCCCTACTCATAAATCCATGTAAATTAGGTCCCTGTTTTGTTATTTTTTTACCAAATTGTCCCTGTCTAGAAAATCGGTCCTACATTGAAATCAGGGGCAAAAATAGCATAAATTAGGCAAAAACTAAAAATAGAGACAAAATTTTCATAACTTTTTCGGGAGGGACTTTTCTTCCATCACCTTTCAATTCTAGGGACTTGGCAGTCGTTTCTTGCAGTTTATTGACATGGGATATGTTGTCCCAATGATTTGTTGTATATAAAGTACCATTTTAAAAAAAACATAATAATTAACATTTCCTTATATATCATTAAGGCAAAGACCATGTCTCGAATATGCCACTTTGTCCGCCATTGAGGCAACGACCCTACGTCGTATACACTTTGCGACCTCCCATTAAGGCAACGATCATACGTTGCATATACCATCTAGTATAGTGTTAAGGTAACAACCATACAGCGTATACACTACAAAATCTATCGATAACGTAACAATGTGTCGTATATGCCATCCAATTTATCATGAGGAAATGACTACATGTCGTACACATCACTCAATTAATCAATAAGGCAATGGCTTTATGTCGAATAGACCACACAATCTATCAATAAGGAAATGACCATATGTCGTATATGCCATCAAATTTATCCATAATTTATTGTCATCTTACTTATATCAATACAAGTGTCCCTCACATTCTTTATTTCATAATATCGTTCCATATTCATGTAATAGGCATCATTCAACGCTCCAACATTGTTAACTAACAAGACGACATAGTATCGACCATTTGAATTGGCCTCGATGGGTAAAGGATGAACATGCGTCCATACATGCAATTAGATTTCTGATCAATAAATCTAGACGTTTGAACTTATTTATGATGTCTAAATTTATACTCAGAAGCCTAATTAGTTGATGTTAGTTTTCTTTATACATTCAAACACCTGGTTTTGGATTCATACGTACGAATCTTTAATTCAGACATTTGAAACCCAATTTCAGGCATCTAAATGAGGCAGAATTTTAAAGTGTTATTTTTGCTTTGATATATTCATTTTCAAATGTTTGAATTGTTACTTCAAAAGCCTGAATTGCTGTTAGGTGCGTATTTTTGTATTTTAGCGTATTTTTCACATATTCAATTGTCTATCTTCATTTTAACATTATTTTTACATCTAAATACTTTATAGGAAGGTCATTACATTTTGATGATCATTTCTTTCTTAATGTTTTTTTTTTCTTTTTTATTCAATGATCTCATCACTAACACAAATTCTCTTCTAGTTCATTGCCTTCTTCAATTACCAGTTCATTTACTTATATCAAAACCATTATCCAATCATTTCATTATCAAATTCATCATCAATCCGTCGATTATTCGTTTGTTGAATTTATTATCACTTTATATAATGTATCTATCTTGTCCTAATAATTTTCTCTTTACCATTAAAGGTTGCAACATAATTACAATGGCCAATTATCATTTCTAAACCCAAATTCCACTATCCCTATCCTAATTTAATACATATCTATGGGTTATTCATATAAATTATGACTGATTAACATATACAATCTATAATGAATTAAAAGTGTAATCAAGATCATACAAAAAGGAAGTTACAACCTCATCCACAAATTAACCATGTTTTCCTGTAAGTGACTAGAAATCCCCTTTATCTCCTCCTCCCAAGATTAGCCCTAGCCTCCAAACTTTGTGAAACGCTGAGATTTGGTATCTTTGAATATATCTCTTCAATCTAATATCTTTAGAATTTTATTTGGTTTAATTTGATGGAAATTTGGTGATTTAATTTTGGATCTAGGGTTTGTTTTGTTCAAGGAGAGGAAGGAGATCAAAAAAGAAAATGAATGTATGTTGCTTTCTTTACCAGAAGGGATACTAGTACCCTAATTGATACCAATGGAATGTTAGGACTAACAAGCCCAATTTCACTTAATTTATTCTTTTAGTTGTAATTCCATACCTATGTGATTGTTTTTAACGTTTTTATAATAAAAACTTAACCAAAAAATATGCTCTAGCAATGGTGCAAGTTTCATTGTTTTATTCATTTACTAAAATTCCTATTTTGTCCCTTTTTAACAAATTCATGTTTTACCCTTTAATAATTATTTATTTTCAAATTTACAAATTGTTACAAAACTCATAATCAATGACGCTTTTGTAATTGCAATCGATTTGGATACTTAGCCCTAAGGTTTTTTTTATTGTACGTATAGTTGTCAATATATATACATCTATATGTAATAGAACAAAACCAAAAAACCTACTTTCATTTTGAAAATAATTGTTTATTAGAGTAGCATACAATTATAAATTTCATAATTGCCTTTACGGCATATCCTCGGCTCTATAAGTTATAAAATCATATTTATACAAGAACATATGACCGCATATCATTATACAGTCATGTTTTATTTGCATGAAATATACGATTGCATAACTGCTGTGCAATCACATTTTTGTGCAATAAAATATTCTTATTACTTGACATATATACTACATAATATTATGTGACCACTGTATTTCATGCATCAGAAATATGACATTATTAATATACAATCGTATATTTTATACATTAAAAATATAGCTATGTAATGTTTGTCCAGTCATATTTTCACTACATGAAAATATAAGCATATAGCTATTTTGTGGTCACATTTTTCCTACGCGATATATGACTGCATGCATTATGTAACCATATACCATTATAATTTTGAATATTTAACACGTGTTTAAACCAAAATTGTTGTTATTAGTAAAATATTGATTTATATGCACTTACGATGAAAACGGATCACTGATGTGACATTGTATTAAAAAATTTCAAATTTCACTTTCTAAAATTGTATTTTCTTAATTGCATAACGCCTATCATAAGGAAAATTCATTAAAAAAATTATTTAACGGTGAAACAGTTTTTCAATATAATGTCTCTACAAAAAAATGATTATAATTTAAATATTGGAATTAAAATAAGGTATCAAATATTAATATGAACCTATGAATAGTTGTTGGTTGTGAATGGGAGACACGGTTGTATCTAATTCACAAAAAGTTATGAAAGAACACCTTTTTGTATTAAAATTATTAATGGGTACTTGACGTCCAAACCCCATGTGCATATTATTTTATCTCATTAAGTCGGATGTGATGTGTTTTTTTAGTATTAGGTCAACTTTCATCGGCTTAGGCATTGAGTTTTTAAAGTTATATGTTATGTTGTACACCTTCTTTATCTTTATTATGTATTAATACGCATTAATGTCCCTTCCTTACTATATATATGCCTTAAGTTGTTAGAAGTAGATTCTAAAAGCTAGGGTGATGGGGATAAATAGGATGAGGAGAGAAAATGTGAATAGAGATGATATTGCTTTATGGTTTGACTACTGGATTAACAATAGACACCTATGATATATTTTCGAATGGGACCATATGGAATTATATGAAAGAGAAAAATAACAGTTAATTCCATTACAAGGCATAAAAAATGACGGTGTAACTTAATGCCTCAAAACAGAGTCATCGTGCACTTAATTGAGAATATATAGTTTAATAAGGAGGTTTTAATAATTGTGCATGAAGAATTTCAAATGATTTCTCATTATTATTTATATCATCGAGCGCTAAATATATGAAACCACATTAGTTATTAGTGGATATCGATTACAACTTACAACACCACCAAATATTATTTGTGGACAAAGTATAATTTAGTTAAGTAGGGAACTCGGATGGTCCCGCTATGTGTATAACGTGAAGAGGAGGCTAAGAACTCTATGTAGCTATTTATTAATTGCCCTTTGTTTAAGTAAATATGTAGTCTTATCCACATAAAATTTGATAAGGCATAAAATATAAGATTTAAAATGAAAGATGAGACATTGTTGTAATGCGATTTCTTTAAAGAAAAGAATCAAACTAGAGATACCTGGAGGGCTAGGTTTGCTACATCTATTTTTCACATATGGAGGGGAATAACAAAAGGATTTTTCTAAAGAATTAAAACATAGCTTTAGTTGGACAACTTCAAAATAAGTGAAAGACAAAAAAAAAATTCTCTCTGCCTCAAAAACTCACTCGTATTGAAGCAAAAATTTCAACTAAAGGTATAAAAAAACATACTAACAATTAACATCTAATTCAACACACCAAAAACGACCGTGTAGACAAAATGACTAGAACACCCCTCTTCAATCCAAATAAGCATAATCATGCTTATCCGTTGAAACTCCTTGAGAAAATCCCACTTCATTAAATTTTCTCTACTTCCGAAAAAGGAAATAAAGAATGGCCATGTTCAGATTTGGCTACTTCACCCACCACAATAGTTCACTCTTCTCCTACAAGCAAGATTCCAACTATCAATCAATTGGCTAACCCCTCCAACTTAAGTTTCCAGATAAGAAAACTAGTGTACCGATCAAGCAAGCAAGATAAGTGCTCTCGTTCCATGAAAATTTCACAACATATTGTTAAATTTAGACAATAAAATAGCAAAATCCTGCTTAATTAGTTTAGATTTGACTTGATGTGAGATTTCTGATTTATTGAATAGTCGATTGCTTCTTTCACACCATATATGCCATACTGTAGTCACCAAGCATGCATCTTTTGTATTATTCGGATGTTTATCTCTACCATGTTTGTTTAATATTGAATTCACAAGCTCCAGTAGATTTACATGCTGTAGAAACCTTATGTTGAAGTGTTGTTTGATTCAAGTCCACATAATTTTTGAATTTTCACAGTAAAAATATATGTGTTCTTTCGTTTCTTCTGCATTATTACATGACCTGCATGATGTTGAAACATTATTGTTTCATTTTCTATCTTTGTCCACTGTGTTAATTTTGTTTAATATCGCAAAGTAAATGCAAGTGGACATTTTAGAAGCACAATTGTTATTCCATACATGATAATGCCGTTGAACAGTAGGAGATTTAAATCTAATACCATCCTAAGCTGATTTAATAGTAAATTTACCATTATTTGTAGAAAGCCATCACCGGTAATCTTCATTGTGATCCTTATCTATATTGATGTTTTCAATTGTATTACAAACATTGAAAGGTAGATTAAAAGAGTTAAGACACCAGTTAGAGTCTGAAATAAGTACATAAATTTCTTTATTACTACTGCCAACATTCCTCAAATACTGCCAGCCTAGCTTATGATTGAGTATTTCACCATGTAGCCAGGCCCGGCCCCAAGGCAAGGCAGACAAGGCGGCCGTCTAGGGCAACAGATCGGAGGGGGGCAATAAACTTCTAAATTTCTTTTAACTAATTTGTTTAATTTATACAAAAGGGCAAACATTACTAAGAGATGTTTTAGTGTACTGGTATGATTTTCTACTTCCTCATCAATGTGCAGAGTTTGAGTCTGCCTGGAGGGATTATTTTTCTCTATTCGTTTTCATTTTTTTCCACCTCATATTCGCCTTGGGCAACCAAAGTTAATGGGCCGTGCCTGCATGTAGCCAAGGGTCAAACCACATTTTAGTACCTTTCCCATTTGTAATATTTTTGTTTATGAGGCCCCTGCTACTTTCTCTTGCTCTAAGAATTATTTTCCAAGTAATCGAAGCATTAAGGTATTTAGTTATAACCCAAAAATTCTTTTTACCACAATATCCACTCCACATCCATTTAGTCCATAAAATTTTATTTTCCAATAACTTACATAACATTTTTATAGAAGTAACAACTTGCATATCATGAATTCTCCTTAACCCCAAGCCTCCCTCATGTTTTGGCTTGCACACACTATCCCAATTGATTTTATGCTGCTTACTTGCCCTTAAAAAATTGGCACGAATTGTACCTATTTTCTTGATAATATCCACTGTCATTTGCCAAACTTGAATCCAAAAGGAAGTCATGGGATAAACTACTGTCTTGATTAATTCCAATCTGCCATTCAGTGATAATAATCTTCCACTCCAACCATTTAGCTTCTTTTTAATTTTGTCAAGCAGCCTATTATAGTCTGAAATTTTTAAATCAGAACCGCTTAAAGGAATTCCCAGATAAATTATTGGCAAAATTTCAGTTTGGACATATAGAATATTAGAAATTTCTTATTTTTTATGCACACCTTTGTTGAAAAACAGTTCATATTTCTACTCATTTATCGCCAACACGATCTTATCTTTTAAACTGCACAGAACCTTCTTAAATGTAATTGCATTATAAGATCATCGGCATAAATGAGATGATTTACAATAGGATCACACTTGTAGATAGGATTAATATTACCATTTATATTTTCTACCTCAAGTGATAAAGACAGAAATTCCATGGCTTTAGCAAAAGGATGAGGATATGGTGGATACCCCTGTCTCAAACCTCTGTTACTCTTTACGATACCATACGGACTGCCCTCCATAATCATCGAAAAAAGTTGGTGTGTATATACAAGTGTATGTCACATTAACTAGTTTAATAGGAATGCCCATCACTACAAGAAAAACTATTTTTTATAGCACTTAACAATATTCAAAAATAGCGTTTGTTTAATGAGTGCTATTTAAAATAACTAGGGAAAAAAAGAAATATTTAAACGCTATATGATATCACAAAAGTAGGTAAAATAAAGGAGGGAGAATACATCTCAGTTTCTTTATGTTCCCCCTCTCTCTTTCGTCACTCCCGCTTTTAGTTTTACCCTAAAGTTTCAAAAACTATTGATGAATTTCATCTTGAAAATTAGATCCAGAATTAAATCAATTATTCACTAAAACACGAATCAAATCACGGACCTATCATGAATTTTCTTCCTTTTTTGCAACCTAAAGCTTCTGCGTGTCCCTTCTCTTTCTCAATCATTGTCTGCAAAAACAAGGGAAAAAATTTCTCTCGCCCTTTTCACATTGGTTACAGGTACTAACAGATTACCTTTTTATTAGGATTTTTTGGTGATACAATATTTCCAAAATTAATAGATTTTGGAGATATTCTCAGTATTTAGTTACCCGTTTTGTGCATGAAGGAAATGGAAAGAGAAATTCAAGAGATAGGGATTTGGAGATATTTGTCATATATATTTGATTGCCATATTTTATAAAAGGAGAAACAAAAGGAATCAAATAGGGAAATAATTGATTGATGGAGAAAATGGAATATTATCAACCAATTACATGGCAAGGCAATTAATGGGAATATTATTATTCCATGAATTGATTTATTTACATAAATCAATTGCTTCATCCCTAAGTAACTTTTCTCTATATATAAAGAGAGACATAGAGAATGTTAAGAGATCAGGTGTGAGAGAACAATCTCTTGTTTATTTTTCTTCATTTCTTTACTCCGTAACCTTTTCAAATAGTAATAAAGCTCTTCCCCATTAAAGTGGACGTACACTATCTCGCGATAGTGGAACCACTATAAATCTGTGTGTTCTCTCTTGTCTCTATATTTTTTTTTCTGTGATCTATAATTATCTGTTTGTTCTATCACGCCAAATTGCAAGATCCTATTTTTCTGTTGAGAGGGATTGATCACCCTCCCCCTTTCAACTGGTATCGGAGCTAGATTCGCAAAGAAGGTGTTTTGGTAGAATGGCAGGAGGAGATGAAAATAGTACAAATAGTACTTTAGCGCCAGTGGTTGCTCCATACGTTAGAGGCTCCTATGTGGCTTCAGGATCACAGTTGACGATAGAGAAGTGGAATGGTGAAGGAGATTTTGAAAAATGGCAATGGATGATGAAAGCAGTTTTGAGGAGAAATCGCGTTTATCGAGTAGTATTTGATACAGAGACACTGCCTGCTGATATTTCATTGGTGGAATTAGAAGAGATGGAAGAATGGGCATTTACTACTCTCCAGCTTGCTATGGGAAAGAATGTAATTTCTGAAATCAGTCAGGAAACTACAGCCACAGGCATTTGGAAGAAGTTGGAGGACCTCTATATGAAGAAATCCCTAACTAACCGTCTGATCCTATTGAAGACTTTTTTCACTTATAAAATAAAGGAAGGTTCTTCAATTAAAACACACCTAAGTGTGTTTGATGACCTGTTGATGAAGATGAAGTCTGTCGAGTTGAAAGTTGATGAAGAACAGAAAGCAATGATTCTGTTGTGTTTGCTTCCAGAACGATACACTGGTTTCGCTACCAGCCTTATCTATGGTAGAGATACATTGACATTAGATGATATGAAGACAGGTTTGCTCAGTGAGGAGTTGAGAGATCAGATGAAAGAGTTTGGTGTTGGTGATAGTAGTGGAAGAAGTAATAGTAGTTCAGGTTTATTTGTTGAGAGAGGTAGAGCAGAGAAGAAAGTGAAGAATTATAGAGGGCGTTCCAATTCTAGGAAGCCTCATTGGCGGAGTAAGTCAAAAGATGGAAGGTGTCATCATTGTAAGAAATCAGGCCATTGGAGAAGAGACTGCCCAGATCTGGAGAAGAAGACTGAAGGTTCTTCATCTATTGCGATGGAGAAAGATGATAGCGATTTATTGACAGCGGTTGTATCAGATGTTGCAGACCACTGGATATTAGATTCTGGAGCATCATTTCACATGACTCCTAATAAGGATTATTTTTCTTCCTTTGATGCTAAAGAAGAAAGTTCCATCCTTATGGGAAACGATGCTACATGTAAGTCAATGGGAGTTGGTTCAGTTCGCATTCGCATGTATGATGGGATTGTTCGCACACTTTCAGATGTTCGCTATGTTCCTGGTCTTCGGAAGTCATTGATATCATTAGGCCAATTGGCATCATTGGGATGCAAGATAATCGTTGTCAAAGATGGTTTGGGAGTTTCTAGAGAGACACTTGTATTGATGAAGGGTGTTATGGTAAGAAATCTGTATTTGCTGATGGGTACCACTGTTCATGGAGAATTATGTGTTGGAGTTGATAGTTCTAAAAGTTTGGATGCTACCAAGCTTTGGCATATGAGACTAGGTCATACTTCGGAGAAGAACTTAGAGTTGCTTCGTAAGAAGAAAAGGATCAAGGGAGAAATCTTCAACAAGTTGAACTTTTGCAAGGAGTGTGTATTGGCAAAGCAAACCAGAGTTTCTTTTGGTGACGGTATGCATACTTCTAAGAGTGTACTTGATTATGTACATTCAGATGTTTGGGGGCCATACCCTACTTCCATTGGTGGAGCTTATTATTTTGTTTCATTCATTGATGACTACTCGCGCAAGGTTTGGGTGTATGTAATGAAAGCTAAGTCGGAAGTATTTCAGAATTTTAAGGTTTGGTTAGCTCTTGTTGAAAACCAAACAGGAAAGAAATTGAAGATTCTTAGATCCGATAATGGTGGTGAATATGTCTCCAAAGAGTTCCTCGACTACTGCAGACAACGCGGTATTAGAAGATATTTTACTACACCTGGTGATCCGCAATCCAATGGGGTTGCTGAGAGGATGAATATGACTCTACTTCAGAAGGCTCGTTGCTTGATATTGACTGCGGGTATGTCAAAGGGTTTTTGGGCTGAAGCTGTTTCGACTGCAGCACATATTATTAATCGGATTCCGTGCTCAGCCATTGGTGGGAAGATTCCAGAGGAGTTATGGAGAGGTAAAAGCACTTTATTAAGTTATTTTCGTATATTTGGATGTCCAGTTTATGTTCACAATACAGGACAAGATAAGTTGAAGCCTAGGGCCTCCAAGTGTGTTTTTCTTGGTTATACAGGGGGAATAAAAGGATACAGAATTTGGAATCCAGTTACGAAGAAAGTTATACACTCCAGACATGTGACTTTTGACGAGTCAGCAATGTTTAAACCTTTGGAAGGTTTATCAGACGGTTCAGATTCAGTTGATGAGAAGGCCGAAAAGATCGAGATTCCCAACTTTCAAACCCGAAGTACAGCTATTACTATTGGCAATAGTGATAGAACAGTTGATGATACATCACATGATAGTCCACAGATTTCCTCTAGCAGTGATGGAGATGGTCATGAAGCTAGAGAGGATTCAGCTCAAGATGGAGCTCAAGGTGGAGCTGAAGGAGAGTCAGGCAATATAGTCATTCGGGATAGTCAGAGACCAAAGAGAGCTCCAATTAGATATGGAGATTGGGATTATGCAAATTTGAGCCTTGATGATCAGTTTGAGTATGCTTTACATGTTGTTCATGATGAACCATTAAGCCTTGAAGAAGCCATGAAGTCGAATGATAATTCGGAGTGGAATTGCGCTATGGAAGAGGAGATACAGTCTTTGCAGAAGAACAAGACTTGGGATTTGGTACCACTACCTCAAGGTAGCCGAGCCATAGGTTGCAAGTGGGTGTTCAAGCTGAAAGACGATGGTAGATACAAGGCAAGATTGGTAGCCAAAGGGTTTTCACAAAAAAAGGGGTTGGAGTATGATGAAATATTTGCTCCAGTTGTTAGACAAACTTCAATTCGAATCCTACTTGCGATAGTTGCTGCTCATGATTTGGAGTTAGAACAACTTGATGTGAAGACTGCTTTCTTGCATGATGATTTGGAAGAAACCATTTACATGAAGCAGCCAGAAGGATTTATTGTAGATGGAAAATCAGATTGGATATGCAGGTTGAAGAAATCTCTTTATGGTCTAAAACAGTCGCCTAGACAATGGTACAAAAGGTTTGATTCTTTTATGCTTTCACATGGTTTTAATCGTAGTACTAAAGATGCATGTGTTTATTTCAAGCATTTAAAGAATAATAGTTGGGTGTATTTGCTTTTGTACGTGGATGATATGTTGATTGCTTCTAAGGATAAAGCTGAAGTTGATGAGTTGAAGTTGAAATTAAAAGCGGAATTCGAAATGAAAGACCTTGGAGAAGCAAAGAAAATTTTGGGGATGGAAATCCAAAGAGATAGAAAGCTTGGACTTTTGAGACTTACTCAAAAGGAATATATTCAAAAGATGCTTGCTCAATTTAGCATGGATGGAGCAAAGGCTATCAGTACACCCATGCCTTTGCATATACAACTCTCTAACAAAGGCTCTCCGATCTCAGAAAAGGACAAGGCCTACATGAAAAAGGTGCCTTATGCGAGTGCGGTAGGTAGCTTGATGTATGCTATGGTGTGCACTAGACCTGACATTGCTCAGGCTGTTGGATTAGTTAGTAGATATACAGCAAATCCGGGAAAATCGCATTGGGAGACAGTGAAGTATATTTTTAGATATCTTAGAGAAACAACAGATTATGGTCTTATCTTTGGCGGAAGAAATAAAGATTTCAACTTGATTGGATTTTGTGGTTCAGACTATGCCGGAGATAGAGATAGAAGGAAGTCAACCTCAGGCTATGTGTTCACTCTTGGAGGAACGGCTATTAGTTGGAGAGCGAGGTTGCAGACTATAGTTGTTTTGTCTACTACAGAGGCAGAGTTGATAGCTGCAGTTGAGGCAGCTAAGGAGGCACTTTATTTGAAGAAGTTGTTGTGTGATTTGGGCTTTGTACAAGATAATTGTTTAGTGAATTGTGATAGTCAGAGTGCAATTCATTTAGCTGAAAATCTGGCTTTCAGCTCTAGAACAAAGCATATAGAGGTAAGAGAGTCTTTCCTTATCTCCATGAATGAAGAGAAGTTAGTTCGCCTTCAGAAGGTTCATACAAATGGCAATGCAGAAGATATGTTTACGAAGGCCTTACCTGCTACTAAGTTCGAGCATTGCTCGAACTTGATTCACTTGATGAAGTGCTAGGTGCCACATGGTGGTACTATGGGGAAGAGAGTAACTTGGTTGAAGTTAAGAGAAGATGTGGCATTCTTCTTGTATGAAGAGATATGAGTTTATTTTTTTGGTTGCACAACGTCTGCCTTATTTTTTTTGAGTGTTTCCAACACTTTGTTGGTGGGCGGTGGCCTTGCCAGAGTTCATTATCAAAGTGCAATGAGAGGTGGCTTTTGCAGGAACTCATTGGGAAGCATTCATTTTGGAGTATCTTGGTTTGGAAGAGATATTGTATCAAGGTGAAGATTATTAGAATTTTTTGGTGACATAATATTTCCAAAATTAATAGATTTTGGAGATATTCTCGGTATTTAGTTACCCGTTTTGTGCATGAAGGAAATGGAAAGAGAAATTAAAAAGATAGGGATTTGAAGATATTTGTCATATATATTTGATTGCCATATTTTATAAAAGGAGAAACAAAAGGAATCAAATAGGAAAATAATTGATTGATGGAGAAAATGGAATATTATCAATCAATTACATGGCAAGGCAATTAATGGGAATATTATTATTCCATGAATTGATTTATTTACATAAATCAATTGCTTCATCCCTAAGTAACTTTTCTCTATATATAAAGAGAGGCATAGAGAATGTTAAGAGATCAGGTGTGAGAGAACAATCTCTTGTTTATTTTTCTTCATTTATTTACTCTGTAACCTCTTCAAATAGTAATAAAGCTCTTCCCCATTAAAGTGGACGTACATTATCTTGCGATAGTGGAACCACTATAAATCTGTGTGTTCTCTCTTGTCTCTATATTTTTTTTCTGTGATCTATAATTATCTATTTGTTCTATCACGCCAAATTGCAAGATCCTATTTCTGCTGAGAGGGATTGATCATCCTCCCCCTTTCACTTTTTCCTTTTACTCACTGTTTTGTATGGTTTCAATCTAGCATGCTTTTTGCTATTGAAATCTCTTTAGCCCTGTAACTATCAATTTGTCTTTGCTATTAGGTACTCTCTAATTTCATTTTTTTTTACCCTTTTATCTTCTATCCTTGGTTGCAAGTACTACTAATAGATTACCTTTTTCTTTTTGTTCTGTTAAAGAAGTAGAACCAAAAGGAGACCAGTGACGTAGAGCTGGGTAGTTATGAAATGGATAAGAAGGTGGGGGATGTTATCATTGAAGCTTGATGAGTTTTTTCTCATTCTTATATAAAGCTAGGAGTATGTCTTGATTTATATGGAAAGATGAAGTAGAAGCTATAGAAATAACTTCTAATTTGTTTGATGTAATGTTGTTAGAGTTTAGGTATTGTTCTCTATCCTTTAATAAATTTGTTAATTTGTTGTCTCTGTATGGCTAGTTAAGCATAACATAAGTTATTGGCCATTTTGCCTTATGCTTCATAGAACCAAGGGAAACACTATTAAATTTTGGATTTGTCGTTTAAAGATATTATTTAATAAAAAGAAAATATTCCTTTTTCCATTGTTGTTGGATGTAATCAATGGAAAATGATTATAACTAGATTTGGATTGTGTCTTTATGTTTTCTTTGATATCTTAGTGCACTAGTCATATTAGATATTGTATCTTGATTTATTTAAATATCTTGATAGAGTATAATCTCGCAATAAGATGCAAACAGTAGCGAACATCTTTTTTAAATTTACTGGGAATTCATTGAACCATTGCTAATCATACCAGCTTTAAAGAAGGTATATCTTAAATGATTATATAGAAGGTTAAATATTCCAAAGGCAAAACGCCGACCATATCACACATCTGAAACTTAAAAAGTTTGTAATCCATTTTAAGGACAATTGTAATTTGAGTTATGTCATCACTGCTAGCTTCCAATTTTTTGCTTCTCTTCCTCCTCGTCTACAAGTTCCTACAAAATATGAACATATTATTTGTTATGAATATATAATCGTCGAATCCCAAAGATTATTACTTAGAAAATAAGGGATGTTCAAGAAAATCGGATAATTATTGCTACATTACGATCTTACTTGTCATATATGTTAAAGTATGGAGTATGATGATATGATAATCATTTTCAAGTATAATTGCAAGCTAAAAAGAAATTTCTCATAGATATCATACCACTACCATGAACCGATGCAAAGTTTTGTTGCACTGCTTAGTGCAAACTATTTTCATTCCTCAGTGCAAAAATAATTGCAATGATCAGTGCGAATCTGGTTTGCACAGTGAAAACTCTAGGTTTTCACTAATCAGTACATGTTAGTGCAAACTTAGGATTTGCACTGACCAGTGCAAAGAAATTTGCACTAATGCAAAGATCTTTGCACTAATCATCGCAAACTTCTTTTATTTGTATTTCACTTATATTGTATGCCTATACAACTACTGATAGATTACGGTAGGTCTGAAATTTTTTTTTTTTACATTGATGAAATTGAGAAAATGAACAGAACTAACAGCGGCAAATACAACCGCACCATTAAATAACTTTTGCATGGTGACAACTGATATTAAGGAAATGTTTTAATCTGATCTATGGGCAACAAAAAGAACTTTTCATAACCAAGAAATCTTCACTGATGTTTGAAAACTAACTAATGAAAATTGTATCTTCACCCATTTCATATATTTATTCACTAGATATCCAAATATTTTACTATAACTTTCTCTGATAATCAACAAATTGCCCTCTGCATGTGCACGTCTTAAGTTTTACTTTAGCTTGAAGTTTTTCACCAGGTAAAATATCACTATTTTGATATATTTTTTTAAAGTTAAAATGTTAACATCATACCATCATGTTTCAATTTTCGTTTTATTTTTTGGCCAGATATTCTACTTTTGTATCAAACATTTTCAGTTGGCAATTTTGTACTGCATATTGTTTTAGGTTTTCCTAATATCAGAGTCAACCCCTCATTCACTCCATAATAGCAGCATCAGAACTCCCCTCATCTGCCAGATTAAAAATAGGCTACGGCAACCCCATTTTAGGCCTCTCCTCTAATACCACAAAGACAGACACGCCCTTCGTCATGAACCTATGTAACCATACTTCGAGTATAGGTTCAACTCCATAAGCTGAACTGTGCCACCTTCAGGCTGAACCTAAGAGTCCACGACCTGGTAACCAAAATCACTTTCTCCAACCTCTTTGATACTCATATTGGTTTGGTTCACACCGCAACGAAGAAGTTGGGATTTTGTTATGGTTGAACATGTGGGTGTCTTAATTCACGAATGACTTTTGTTTACAAATTTAATTCATAAGAAAGTTAACCTATGAGATTTTAATATTTAATGAAGGCCTCAGAAGTTAAAAATAAATACGTGTTGTAGGGATATCTTATTTCCAAAATATACTATAGCAATTTTTGACTGTTGGATATATGATTACAAATTTCCTAACCTCCAAACTTTAGCACTTCCAGCTTCTTCTAATGACCACTCCTCTACTTAATGTGCATGAAAATGAACACAGTAAATTTAAAAAGGCGGTGTCTTGAAAACAAAGTGGAAAATATTTAAAAACACATAAGTAGGGTATATGGAACACCTAGCCACTAAAGTAGTATATACCTTATATGAATTTATGAATGCTACTTTTAGATTTTGTGGAACCGCTTGGCTCGTAAAGTGGGGAATATAAAATGAACTGAAAATGGTTTAAAAACACTATTCTTTATAAATATTGGCAAATTTATTGCATTTAACTATGGAACCATGAACAAACTTGGAAGTGACTATTCTTTATGAAATTTGGTACTTTATCACTTAAGTATCTATATTGTACCAGGTCCTCATGGTTAGCGATGGGGATTTTAATAATGCTCTTAACCCAAAGGACAAAAAGGGAGGTTTTCCAATCCCTTTCTCCTATTTGAGCACTTTTAAAAATTGTTTATTTAACTGTGGTTTAGTTGAATCTCCTTTGCAGGGATGTAAATATACATGGCGATGCAAAGGGATTACTACCAACATTGACAAAGTATTGGTGAATTATGAATTTATGTCAATGTTTCCGCAATTCAGTACTCTCGCACTGCCTTCCTATATTAGTGACCATACCCCTGTCTTAACTTTTTTTTAGCTCACAACACCATCGGCGGAAAAGAACTCAATTTCGATATATCAGTAATTGGTGTTATTTACAGGGATATGACCACTGTATAGAAATAGGCATCAATGGCAACACCGAGGGGTCTTGCTTACATAATTTTATTCATAAATTAAAAGCAGTCAAGATGGAACTGAAAAAATGGCACAGGGAAAGAGCACTGGACAATCATATTACTAAATTGCAGGACGACTTCGAGACTATGTTCTATCAATCAGATCAGGACCAAGAAAATAACAGTCTATATGATAGCATGTATCATGCTGGATAAATGTTAAATGCTCAACTTCAAAGACATCGGGAATTTTTAAGGCGTCAAAGTAAAGTGTTGTGGCTGCAACAGGGGACAACAATACTAAATTTTTTATGCTAAAATGTCTATGCAGAGGCACAATAATAAAATACATGCTTTGCTTCAAGGGATAGTACATTTATGACAATGATAGTATTAAACATGCAGCACTAGAATATTATCAGCAACTATTCAACAGAAACACAACTTATCTCCCTCAAATAGAGGCTAAAATGAACATTACTACTGAAGGGCGGAAATACTTATCTTCTCCCGTCACTTGGGAGGAAATAAAGACTGCGCTATATTCGATAAATGATGCCCAGACCAGATGGTTTCTCAGCCAAATTTTATAAACTGTATTGGGATGACCTACACGAAGACATATACATCGTCGTGTCAGAATTCTTTCAAGCAAAGAAACTGCCATGGGGAGCGAACCACAATTTCATTATGATAATTCTCAAAAAGGATAAACCACAAAAAATTTCAGATTATAGACCTATTTCTTGAGCTAATGTTTTCTATAATATTATTTCGAAAATTATATGCAACAGAATTAAATGGTTTCTTCCTTTTTTAATTCCAAAAAATCTATCGGCTTTCATACCGAGAAGGAACATCGGTGAAAATGCGTTGTTGGCACATGAACAAGTTAGTGATTTTGCCAAACGTGGTAAATCTAAAATGTGCATTAAAATTGATCTGCAAAAGGCTTATGACCGTCTTAACTTTTTTTAGCTCGCAACACCATCGGCGGAAAAGAACTCCATTTCGATATATCAATAATTGGTGTTATTTACAGGGATATGACCACTGTATAGAAATAGGCATCAATGGCAACACCAAGGGGTCTTGCTTACATAATTTTATTCATAAATTAAAAGCAGTCAAGATGGAACTGAAAAAATATCATAGGGAAAGAGCACTGGACAATCATATTACTAAATTTCAGGCAGACTTCGAGTCTCTATTCTACCAATCAGATCTGGACCCAGACAATAACTGTCTATATGATAACATGTATCAAGCTGAACAAATGTTAAATGATCAACTTCAAAGACATCGGGAATTTTTAAGGCATCAAAGTAAAGTGTTGTGGCTGCAACAGGGGGACAACAACACTAAAAAAATTTATGCTAAAATGTCTATGTGGAGGCATAGCAATAAAATACATGCTTTGCTTGATTCCAAGGGACGGTACATTTATGAAAGTGATAGTATTAAATATGCAGCACTAGAATATTATCAGCAGCTATTCAATTGAAACACGACTTATTTCCCTCAAATAGAGACTAAAATGAAAATTACTACCGAGGGGCAGAAATATTGTAATAAATGAATAAATTCTAGATCTGAATACATACAACCCATATTGATTCTATCGAGAAACAAATATATGAAATTAAATAGTTCAGCAGAAGTCGTACCTGAATCCATTGATGTTTGCAAAAAGAAGATCAACTAAGTTTTTAGATCTTCCAAATTGACACAAGCTTAGATCTGAAAATTCTCTTTAGAAGAGGGTGGAGACAATATGATAAGACTTGTGTAATTTTGGGACCATAACCCCATATATATAGTTAGTGTGTGACATTTTTCAGTTCGGCCCTTCAACAAACTAAAATTGTCACTCTGGTATCCACACATTATAAATTTACATGACGAATATGCCCCTTAAGTCTTGTTGTACTTATTTCAAATAGATCACATAATCAAACTTAATCCCAAGATAGCTCATACATTCAAATATTAAAATATGTGGCCACATAATACTGAATTATTCCAATAATCTCTCTCTGGGCCACATTTGTAACCTTATAGAATGTATTTAACTTTATGAGCTCTCAAATAGCTATCTTGACAATATGTTATATCAAAAACAATCTCGTCCATTGATTGTGTTAACATAGGATCAAAGCGGTTTTCATTATCATTAGTGTAACCAAACCCATTAATGGTCACGTATATCAATATAATCAAATGACATAGATCAATCATGTATGTGTAGCATGGAAATTACATGAAATGTGATCTTTACATGTCTATTTCCAACTGATCCTACTTTACTTTAATGAGTTCAAAATCTAAACATATATAAATAATTTGAGTGCTATTAAATAAAAAAAAATTATTTCTGATCAGAAAAAACTAAAGCATATCCACAATCAAAATATATAGCAATGTCACAAAAGAAATGACTTAGTACAAACTCCCCCTAAACCAAAATATTCTTACATAAAAGATACACCCATTTTAGCAACATGCTTATGAAAGACCTTGGGTGGTAATACTTTTGTAAGTGGATCCGCTAACATGGAATTTGTCCCAATATGCTCTATGGATATTAACCCATTTTGCACTCTTTCCTTCACAACTAGAAACTTGATGTCAATGTAATTTGACTTACTTGAGCTTTTATTATTATTAGAATATAATATTGCTGATCTATTGTGACAAAACAACTTTAGTGGTCTTTCAATATTATCTATAATGCGCAGCCCAGCGACAAAATTTCGCAGCCATTTTCCATGATTAGATGCCTCATAGCAAGCCACAAACTCTGCTTCCATAGTGGAATAAGCTATAAGCGTTTGCTTAATGCTCTTCCATGATATAGCCCCTCCACTCAACATAAATATGCATCCTGAAGTGGATTTTCTGCTATCCGGACATCCAACAAATTCAGAATCAGAATACCCAATGATCTCCAACTGATCTGATATTCTATATGTAAGCATATAGTCCTTTATTCTTTGAAGATACCTCATAACCCTTTTTGCTGCTTTCCAATGATCCATTCCAGGGTTACTAAGATACCTGCCTAACACTCCTACAATGTACGCAATATCCGGACGCGTACATACTTGAGCATACATTAGACTCTCTATAGCAGATGCATAAGGGATCTTCTGTATTTCATTAACTTCAAGGACGTTATTAGGACATTGTTTGAGACAAAACTTACCTCCTTTAGCGACAGGGGTATCACCTGGTTTACAATCTTGCATGAAAAATCTCTTACGCACCTTTTCTATATAGTTCTTTTGTGACAATCCAAGAATGCCTCGTGAACGATCACGATGTATTTGGATCCCTAATACAAAAGAGGCATCACCAAGATCTTTCATTTCAAAATTATTTGAAAGAAATCTCTTAGTTTCGTGTAACATATTTAAATCATTGCTGGCAAGCAATATATCATCAACATATAAAATTAGAAATATAAATTTACTCCCATTAAACTTGTGATACACACGGTTATCAATGATGTTTGCCTCAAAACCAAAAGAGGTAATTACATTATGAAATTTGTGGTACCATTGATGAGAAGCTTGTTTGAGTCCATAAATGGATTTCTTTAGTTTGCAAACCATATTCTTTGGATCTTCGACCACAAAGTTTTCCGGTTGCACCATATAAATTGTTTCCTCAATGTCTCCATTGAGAAATGCAGTCTTAACATCCATTTGATGCAACTCAGGGTCAAAATGTGCAACAAATGACAAAATTATTCTAAAAGAATCTTTCGATGAAACATGAGAGAAAGTCTCTTTGAAATCAATGTCTTCTTTTTGAGTAAAACCTTTTGCTACGAGACGAGCCTTATATCTTTCCACTTTACCTTTTGCATCCCTCTTGGTTTTAAATATCCATTTACAACCAATGGGCTTCTTACCTTCAGGTAAAGGGACAAGATCCGAAACTTTATTGTCTTGCATTGATTTATACTCTTCATTCATAGCTTCAATCCACTTTTGAGAATTAATATCTTGCATGGCTTGGTGAAAGTTGATAGGATCATCTTCCGTCAATCCATTATTATCCTCTAACTCTTGAAGAAATACAACATAATCATCCAGAATAGCATATCTTCTTTCCCTAGTGGATCTTCTTAATGGCAATACATTTTGAGGTTGTTGAATTTGTTCTTGTGGAACATTAACTTCAACTTGAAGAGAATTTTCTTCAACATTGTTTTGTTGGGGTTCTGGATTCACTTCTTGATCAATGACAGGAATAATAATCTGCACATTGTCCGAAGAAGTAACTGTAGTAGGAATCGTAGACGATGATTCCTCCTCAAAAACAATGTTCCTTACTTCATTTCTCCCTCTCAACTCAACATCCTCAAAAAAATGTTGCATTTTCCGTCTCAAATATTTTCCTCAGTATGGGATCATAAAATTTATAGCCCCTAGATCGTTCAGAATAACCAATAAAGTAGCTACTCACTGTTTTTGGAGTCCAATTTTCTTTCATTTGGCCTATATTGCCTTGCCTCAGCTGGACATCCCCAAATGTGAAAATGCTTTAGAGTAGGCTGTTTGCCTGTGCAGAGCTCATAAGGTGTTTTAGTAGCTGCTTTAGTGGGTATTCTATTAAGGATATAAACTGCTGTCTTTAATGCCTCTCCCCAGAGTGATTTTGATAAGGTAGAATGACTGATCATACTCCTTACCATGTCTTTAAGAGTCCGGTTTCGTCTCTCAGCAACACCATTCATGCTAGGTGAGCCTGACATAGTGTATTGTGGGACTATTCCACATTCCTCAAGAAATTTGGCAAATGATCCTAGACATTGTTCACCTACTCCGTCAGATTTACCATAATATTCACCGCCACGGTCAGATCTGACGGTTTTAATCCTTTTGTTGAGTTGGTTCTCAACTTCTACCTTAAATTTCTTGAACATGTCTAAGGATTCTGATTTATCATGAATAAGATATATGTAGCCGTATCTTGAGTAGTCGTCTATGAATGTTATAAAATATCGTTGACCATTCCATGATGCCTCATAGAATGGCCCACAAATGTCTGTATGTATTAATTCTAAGACGTCAGTTGCTCTATTGGCACCTATTTTCTTATGTTTGGTCTGTTTTCTCTTGATACACTCTACACAGACATCAAGGTCTGAAAAATCAATGGATTCCAAAATGCCATCTGACACGAGCATTTGAATTCTATTTTTAAATATATGACCTAAGCGCTTGTGCCACAATGTGGCTGAAGTTTCCTTACTAGCTTTTCTTTTAGTATCACTGACTCTACATGCAAGGCTTCATTATAAGAGGTATTAACATCAAGCATATATAAGTTATCATAAACATTAAGAGAATCAGTTCCAATAAGAGTTGAATTCATTGATAAACTAAAAGTATCATTCCCAAATGAACAAGAATAACCAAATTTGTCCAACTCAGAAACAGAAATCAAATTCCGTCTAAATGACGGTATAACAAAAGTATCAAATAAATCCAAATAAAACTGAGTTCTTAATAACAACTTAAAATGCCCAATAGCCTCCACTTCTACCGATTTTCCATCACCCACATAGATGTATCTTTCAGCATCAGTTGGATTTCGGTAGCTCAGGCAACCCTTTCTTAACACGTCGTGCGTGGTATTTGGTACAATCTTTCTTCAAATGTCCAGCCTTTTTGCAGAAGTAACAACCATCAGTCTCCTTTTGCTGTTTCTTTTCAGTCGGACCCTTAGCAGTTTCTTTATCCTTCTTCTTTTTTGTCTTTTCCCTTAGAGGTGTGTGCTAAATGAGCACTTTCAGCCTTATCATGCTTCAATCTCTCTTCTTCTTGTACGCAATACGAAATGAGCTCATTAAGAGTCAATTTCTCCTTTTGACAGTTATAACCGATCTTGAACTGGTTGTATTGTGAAGGAAAAGAGATTAATACCAAATGCACGAGCAATCATCTGAAAGCTCAAGCTTAAGTGCCTTAAGTTTTGAAGCAGTGTTAGACATTTCCATAATGTATTCCCTTATGTTTCCTTTGCTTTGATACTTCATGGAAATCAAGCGTTGCAAAAGCGTGCTTGTTTCCGCCTTATCGTTTTTAGCAAAACGTTTTTCAATCTCAGCAAGGAAATCTTTAGCATTGGTTATCTTTTCAGATACTGCACCCCTAAATACCTCCGGAATGCCATGCTTTATGATCATTAGACTCATGCGGTTTGAACGATCCCACCTCTCAAAGTTCTTTATAATATCAGAAGAACTTTCATCCGTAAGAGGGGGCGGGTTCATCTATCCTAAGTGCAAGGTCGAGATCCATGTAGCCAAGAACAAGCAATATGTTCTCTTTCCAATCCTTAAAGTTTGTTCCAGTCAGAATAAGAATGTTGTTCAGATTGGCAGATACCGTAGTCAAATTAGCTGTAATTTTAAATTAATCAAATATGCTTACATTATCAAACAACTGTAGTAAATTTAAAATAATTGGTAAGTCTTTGATCAAGATACCTAGCACAACATTAATATCAAGTCTTTGGATAGTAATATTAACTGTAAATGGTATTCTTGTTGTAATCATCAAATATTAACAATAAATTCAAGTCAAATAATAATCTTCCTTTTGGCCGATTAATTATTTTCTTGTAAAACTTTATAATTATTACATATTTATCATCACACATGTGTATCTGATTTGGCCAGATATTAACCTTCCTTTGGGCCGACTAATATTCGCATAAATACACACAAATATCTAACATTTTTCATGAGCAACTAAAATAAGAGAGATCACTTTGGTGACATATTATTTCAATTAGTTCACTTGTAATGTAGGATATTCACAATCAATTTGCAAAAGACGTCAAATAGTATATGAATTTATTTTAACTCTTTCATTTATAAATTTGCCATAAATATCAATGTCAAATTTGACATTAAGGAAACTGTAATAATACATAAATGAATAATACTTGCAATAATAATTAGTATCAGATTATTGCGTACTTTATTTAAATGCTACTATTCAAAATAGAAGGTGAAACATATTAAGTAGTAACAATAAATTACAAAAAAAAAATATGTCAAACCTAACAGCATCAATTAATGTGCTGATTCATAGTGTACAAAAGTAATGAATAGTAAAAGCTTGGCCAATATTTCAACAATGCATGTTGCTATTTTATGCTAAGAGAAAAAAACCAATCAAATAAAATAATAATTTATGCTTTTGCAGGAGAAAACAAAACCACAAACATGTCATGGTACAATTATTATAAAAGATGTAGATGAATTCTTAGATCATAAATCCAATGATACGGTTCAATTAAATCCAAATTGCTATCATTTCAGGAAACTTTTGATCAAATCAACAGAATCTAATATTTCATTAAATCTATGGATCCATGTATAATACTGTTTATTAACATGTTTTGAATCACTATAATTGAAGCATTCACAAACCAGAACGAAATAAGTGGATCAGGTGAATCAACCTAAAATTGTAAATCCAAAAACCCTAATTTCATATGTTTTTAAAACCAAAGAATTTCTCAATAAAATCAATGATGGATGGCTCTGATACCACTTGTAATAAATAAATAAATTCTTGATCTGAAAACATACAACCCATATTTATTCTATCGAGAAACAAATATATGAAATTAAATAGTTCAGCAGAAGTCGTACCTGAATCCATTGATGTTTGCAAAAAGAAAATCAACTAAGTTTTTAGATCTTTCAAATTGACACAAGCTTAGATCTGAAAATTCTCTTTAGAAAAGGGTGGAGAGAATATGATAAGACTTGTGTAATTTAGGGACCATAACCCCATATATATAGTGTGTGACATTTTTCAGTTCGGCCCTTCAACAAACTAAAATTGCCACTTTGGTATCCACACATTATAAATTTACATGACGAATATACCCCTTAAATCTTGTTGTATTTATTCCAAATAGATCACATAATCAAATTTAATCCCAAGATAGCTCATACATTCAAATATTAAAATATGTGGCCCCATAATGCTGAATTATTCCAACAAGAAATACTTATCTTCTCTCATCACTTTAGAGGAAATAAAGACTGCACTTATTCCAACAAGAAATACTTATCTTCTCCCATCACTTTGGAGGAAATAAAGACTGCACTGTATTCAATAAATGATGCCAAGAGCCCCGGACCAGATGGTTTCTCAGCCAAATTTTATAACTGCACTGGGATGACCTGCACGAAGACATATACGTCGCTGTGTCAGAATTCTTTCAAGCAAAGAAACTGCCATGGGGAGCGAATCACAATTTCATTACGATAATTCCAAAAAAGGATAAACCACAACAAATTTCAGATTATAGACCTATTTCCTAAGCTAATGTTTTCTACAAAATTATTTCGAAATTTTTTTTGCAACGGAATTGAATGGTTTCTTCCTTTGTTAATTCCAAAAAAATCAATCGGCTTTCATACCGGGAAGGAACATCGGTGAAAATGTGTTGTTGGCACATGAACAAGTTCGTGATTTCGCCAAACGCGGTTAATCTAAAATGTGCATTAAAATTGATTTGCAAAAGTCTTATGACATGGTAAATTGTGAATTCGTTTGTCACATATTCAAGTCATTCGGCTCCCCCAACTTATTATTCATCTCATTCATGAGTGTATATCTACTCCTACTTTTTCTATTATGATTGATGGGAGGCCTGAAGTGTTTATTACGTCAACTAGAGGTTTCGACAGGGAGACCCTTTATCCCTATACTTATTTTGTATAGCTATGGAATATTTTTCTATACTTACGGAGGAAGGTGTTATTGACAATCAATTAGATCCTATCAACAAATTTCAGGCTGCTATAACTCTTATATTATTCACAGACGATGTTATGATTGTCTTAGCAGCTACAACAGCTAATGCTACTTATATGAATAATATATTTTCCAAAATGGAGGTAAATGTTGGCCTTGCAATTAATCAAACCAAGTCCCTGTTATTTTTTAGCAAAGGTGCATTGATGAAATCAGAAATTTTAGACATATTGAACATTACTGAGAAAAATTTACCTGTTAAGTATCTCGGGGTTCCCTTGACATCAAATTATATTCACGCAATCCATTGTTCCCCCCACTAAACAAGATTAGTTCACGGTTAGAAGGTTGGGGCATCAATTTCTTATCAACAACAGGACGTGCAGAGTTGATTCATAGCACCATCACTCCTATAGTTATGTATTGGATTCTAATTTATCATTTTATGCTTCTGTTCTGCATAAAATTGATCGACTTTATGCAGATATTTTTGGAAGGGTAAATTACATAAGATTTCATGGGACACTTTGTGCAAACCAAAAATGGAAGGGGGTATTGGGATTCGAAAATTTTCAGATCTGAATACTACTGCTCGAATTAAATTGTTATGGAATTTGTTAACATCTAATAGCCTCTAGTCTACATGGATGCAAAGAAAATATATATCGAAATCTAATTTTTGGGTCTTGCCTATTAGCAACAATTATTCTGGCACGATGAAATGTATTTTATGGCGGCGAACACTAGCAGCCAGCATAATGTCTAGAATCATTGCTAATGGTGAGCACACAGATTTATGGTATGATCCTTGGATCAACCATGAATCCTTAGTTGATCTAGTTGGTTGGAATAGAGTCTTTCTCAATTCTACTGCTAACAACAAAGTGAGTTGCCTAATACAGGATTGAAAATTACAGCCTCACATGTTCCTTGAGACTAGAGAGGTGGCACAAAATTTATTTTTTCAACTGTGCACAATGACATTCGAGTACATACTGAACAAGATGATAATTTCCAACTTATATGGTGCAACAATATTGCTAAAAGGTTTGCTTACACAACATACATAACATACATACAACATTTACCTACTGCAGACAGATTGACTAACTGGGGGATGACGGTGGATTTGCAATGTAATCTTTGTAACAAACATAATGAATCACATCGGCACGTATTTACAAAATGCGAGTTCAGTACTTATCTTTGGAATTCAATGTTGTCTAAACTAGAGCTGCAACCTACGTCTGCTTCTTCTCTAAGATAACAGTTTGCTATCTTGCGCAGAAAGGTTACGAACACATCAGGCTTACAGTGCCTCGCTTATGTTGTGGCCGCAACGACTACGCATCACATTTGGGTTGAGAGGGTAAGGCGAAGATTTGAAGGGAGATGCTGCGCGATGGCGCGAAGGACTCGGCTAATTGAAATTGACGTTCATCTCCAGTTGAGGAGGCGATTTCAGCGGTGTTTACTGCCAGCAGGGAGGAGATGTTTTTTGAAATCGGGGATTGATTTAGGGGATAATGGATGAGCTGCTGCGGCTGTGAAGGAGATTAGGGTTTTAGGTGGACTTCATACGTTTATGGGCTGGGCTGGTTGTTTATGGGTATGCGGTGGTGTTTTGTAATTCCTTTTTGTGGGTCGGGTTTGTCTTGTTTTTGTTTTTGTTTATCAACTGTATTAGATTTTTGTCGTGCTCTTTTTCCTTACCACAACGGTAAAGTTTTTTAAAGAGGCAAATCATGCTAATGTATGGTTCTCATTCGTTATTAATAAAGAATCTTTTCCTTCCAAAAAAATCTATATTGTACCAAACATGTACCATGCTCATTTAGCAGAGTAATCTATATTGTAAATTTTAATTATAAGGATATGTAAATTGGTGAATGGATGCATATTCATTTATTGGCAACTGCATGTGATATTTAAAGAAGAGAGGATGAAATGAAAGTACAAAACTTTATAGTAACAAAAGAATGAAAAAAGAAGAAGAAAGATTAGCTATTGAAGCATTTTAGCTCTCATGATGGGAAGAATATTATGCATGCACATCCCATGAGAAATTAGCATCTCAATGGTTTTTTTAGCAAAGCTAAACGGGGTTGACCGGTCCCTTACCAGTTTATTGCAAGCACAATAAAAGAAATTTGCACCATAACAATCTACGACATAAAGAAAAAGGAAAAAGAGAAAACCAAAACCAAAAAATAAGGAAAACAAACAATGAGGGTAGCGAAGAAGCAAATCAGTTCCACATCCCCGTTATAAGACTCCCAAAACTATAAGAGCTGAATCTCACACTAACCCTAATAGTATTAAGTAGTTCATTCCACATCTCAATTTCATTTTTATTCTTTCCATTGAAGATTTTATCATTTCTTTCGCTCCATATCAACTGGATGAACTTTTTAAGAAGTAGCAACAACAACATACTTGTGTCATTCTTCCATCTGGTTGCCCTATATATATTGCACCATTCCATATTACTGATTCTAGACCTGCTGCCATGGCCAAGGATGATCACAACTTCTTGCCACAAGCAATGCACAACCTTGCAATTGAAAAATAAGTGAAGATTTGACTCATGATCATCATGATAGAAACAACATGAAGCATCAATTGCCATATCCAGATTGATCCGTCTATCCTTGAAATTTCGAGCATTTCTTAACACCTTCCAAAAAGTAAGTTGTCATTTTCTTTACAGTGGTGATTCCAAACCCTCTTCTTCCAAGAAAATCGGGGCATTTCAGATCCATGGTTCAAATAATCAAAAACTTTTGAAATGGAGTGTTTCACAAGATCAGAAGACCACAAAACCCTATCGACTGAATCTGCAGGATAATGTTGTCTACTGATCTCAATGATTTTTTTGTTCACCTTTTATTTATTATTTCAGTTATTTCATTAGTTAATAAATGAATGAAATGAGATTTTGCCATGCATATTTACTAATTAAGTTTCTTCCATGTATATTTATGTATGTGGTATGATACTAATAGTGTATTCAAATATTAGAATGTCGTAGCTTTATTTGCATTCTAAATTTCTATAACTTCAGTGTATGTGTTCTGAAATCTCCTACACATTTTGTGATACAGGATACAAGCAAAAGTCACCAATGAAGTTGATCAATGAAGTTCCACCAATAAAACTTGATGGTCGCACCATCGCTTTTGAAGGAGGTATGCCACTACCACAACTTCTACATTTAACAATACTCTGTTAATGTATATAATTTTCCTTTTGAAACCATGAAATAACTACACATTCAAACCCCATAAACTGATCTAGTTATAGGAGTTAGTGTTTGGTTGTGGGAATACAAGTCATATTGTGTAGCGGATTGGATATTGATTGGTTGCATGGGAATAGAAAAGGAGTTTGATTATTTATTTTGAAAAATAATGAGTTAAGTAGGTCTGTCAACGGATGCGGATATGTCCACATTTGAAAATTTAAATCCACATCTGCATCTGCATCCGATATCCACGGATGTCAAAGAATTAACATTCGCATTGGCGTCCGCATCCATAGATTATTTTGGATATCAGAAAATATCCATATCCATAAATCGTAAAAGTGAAGTGCAGGAAATAGTCCCAATAATGAACATTATTATGGATGTACATAGCTCCAACTAAACAATTTATTAACTTGAAAAAAAATTCAATTTATATTTACTTAAGATTTGATGTAATAATTAACAATTGATTTTATTTTTCAAAATTTGGTTGTAAAAGAATATTTTGCGCATCCATTTAGAACTGCCTAGAAAATCATTATCCAAGCATTCCAACTACATAAATAATTAAGTTCATTAATATAGGGCAGTTGACACCATAATTGAAGCTTAACCAAACAAGCTAAGTAAAGTTGTTATCATAACTGAAGTGTCATGGTAAGCACTTGACTTGCGCTTGCTGTAACAGCAGCACGGTCGCTGCTGCAAACAGCAGCTCTATTGTAGCTGTTTACAGCAGCACGGTAGCGGCTGCTAACAGCAGCGACAGTGCTGTTGTAAACAACATCCAAAGAGCTGTTGTTTGTAGCAGCGACCTTGCTGCTGTTACAACAGATCTCTTGCTACTACTGTAAAAAACAACCACAGAGCCGTTGTAAACAACAGCGCCATCAGTGCTGCTGTTACAACAGCTTTGTTACTACTATTGTAAATAACAGCGCCAGCAGCTAGTGTTGCTGGCAACAACAACATTGCTGCAACCATTAATAGTAGACCATAGTGTGTGTATCGACACCCACAGTGTGTGCGCATTTACGAGGTATTTGATATTTTCCAGATGTAGTAATTAACTTCATTTACAATGTTGAAACTAGGGAGAAAGTTCAAAACTGAAAAATATTTGTGTATCTTGATGATGGTTGAACGTTGAACACTTTAGAAATCATATAATAACAGTTCTCTTTAGTGGTAATAGTATTACATTATGGTGTTTGGGATGGTCATGGCCATTGTGTTGTTGACGATGATGGTGGAAAAACCAATATTCATGTGTGTGTAGATGTGAGATTGACATATTATGGGGAAATATTCATGTGTGTGCTTGAAGGTTGATGAGTAGTGAAGAGTGGTTGTGGATTTGTTAATGGTAAGATGCTCTGGTTTATAGATGTGGTAATAAAGGAACCGTGTTGTTGAGGTGATGGTTGTGAAGTATTCAGCATGGTTTGAGTTCTAGATCATGGTGTGGAATGTTTATGTGACACGGTTAATGAATCAAGCTTGGTCACTATTGCGTTTATTGAGTTTTGCATAATGGAGATTGTTTTGAGTATACATGAGATTTCCATTGCTAAATAACTGTTAAATGCATCCTGTTTATCAGCACTGTTAGATTTACTTCCAGTTGTTATTTCTTTGTTTTTGTTTTGAGGATTTGACTAAGAATCAGTGTCTAATGGTTGATCTTCACTGTAATCTAATACCACTTTTCAAAAGCTGCTAAGAATGGTTGACACATTATATGCACTTTGACCCATATCATGGCTGTTATATACTTTTTCATAGCATACATAGATATTTAGTACCATATCGTGGTATGAATTTAATCTTTGCATACTTGTTTTGTTTGTACCATACACATTTTGCTTTTTCCTATTTAGTAGAACTAAGGTAACTTAATTATTCTACCTTCAATTTTAAAGTACACAACATATTGACATTGCAATCTTGTGCTTTCTTGTTGCTCCAAATTATGAGAACCGATGCATATGATTCTGGCCTTTTCTCTGGAGTAAGAGAACCAGACACCCTTTTATCTATTCCCTTTAATTTGAACTATCATTTCTAGTGTTTTTTGTTGAATGTTTTAGCGTTTGTCTGATTTTTAATTAGATTAGCCCAATAAACAAGAAGTTTGATTATCAAGTTGGGAACTTTTAAAATTTAGTGAAAATGACAACAACAATATGGATGAAAACACAAAGGAAAGCAAAGAAATGAACAACAATGGTGAAGATCCATCAAAGTCCAGACCAAATCCCGACATGCTTGTTCCTAAGTTTAATGTTGATGGCCAGGTAATTTATAATCCATATTTTTACTGACATTATACTTCAACAATGATTTCATCAATCTGTGTATGTAATTCATTGTTTATATTTTCATTAACATACTGCAGTCGCATATATCTTTTGAAATATGACCATAACAAGCAGCATCTCTGGTTTGTATCTATATGGAAAGATTGCCTTGGATATTCTCTTAAGATGTTTAGCGATTAAAATTCATAAGATTGAAATGTGAGTGCTTTAGTGTGAAGAGAGATAATATAAAGGTTTTGGATCTCTAAAATCTTTAAATATAAATATTGCGCTATTTTGAAAACATATATATATCTGGCATCCAAAATCTTTTAATCTCTGCCTTTTTTAGCTTAGCTTCTCAATTCCTTAATTAATAGTGATTTAAACTATATATTTGATCTTATACCCTATCCGAGCATGAATATCCTATCTATTTATTTTTAAAGAAACTCATGAGTTTAGTTACCTAGTTCAATTCATTTTCTCCCTAATTGTATTGTGCAATGTTTATCTACAATACTGGTTGACTGTACCGATCTTAAGTGATGTACATACATATATTGTGTTGATATCTCCGTTAATATTTTACCATTTCAGGCTAATGTTGCTAAATGATTATTCAATATATGCATGCATTGTGTTGTATAAATCTTATACAATCAATTAGTGACATACGATTGATTAGGTTATAGCCATGGTTATTCAATATTGGTAATATTTCATACTGATTGATTTGGTTTATTTGTAGACATGTTGTAACAACCCGCACATTTATCGATTGTATAAATTAATATTTTATTTAGATATAGCACTGTTCGTCGGATTTTAGTCCGAAAACCTACTTTTTGCAAACGGTCGAATTAGGACTCGAGAATACCCCCATTGAGTTCAAAATGACGTTTGCGGCCTTTTTGAGTATAAACATTGATATGTTTGGAGTTAGTAGAATTTTTCTACTTTATCACTTAGGGCTTTGGGTTGGGTTTTAGCCCATTGACCCCACTAATCAACCTATCTCCAACCCTCTTCTCTTCGTTCCTTCATAATTTCCTAATACATTCAAGCTTCATCAAAAATGGGGAAAGAGAAAAAGAATTAGAAAATCCTAAGCCCTACTTTCCATTTGCAAATTCAAATTCTAGCTCCATAATTCAAGAGAAGCTATTGGCAAGCCTTCTCTTTATCTTCTCCATCTCTATTCCTCTTCAATTTCAGAAATTTCCTAAACCCAACTTAGGAAAAACTTCACCATTGTTTATAGATTGAAGATTCTTGAGGTGTTATCGAAGAGAAATCAACCTTAGCTTGTTTTTAAGCATCTCTCTTATGTTTTCGAGTTTAAAAGTGAGATTTTTATCTCACATCTAGGTCTGTAATTATCCGTGTTGTTAGGTATGAATTCCTAACACTTATTCATGTGCATTTGCTTTTGATTTGAGTTGATTTGGTGAATATTCCAATTTTTGGTGTTTTGGTCTAATTTTATGAAATCCTATTATGGATTTTTGGACATTGATATTCAAGGCGTACCGAAGAGCCATTAAGGCTGGATTGTTGCTTGGCATAAATCCTTAGTCGACGTCGCTCGTCCGATCGCTTCCGGTAATTGTTTTGGCCATTTTTGGCCTAGATTCAGGAAATGCCTGAGAAATAGGTTTCAGAAGTCTGAATCCTCCTTTTCAGACGTCTGAATATTATACTGGAAATTTTTATTCCCAGTATTCAGACATCTGAATCCAAACCTCCAGACGTCTGAATTGGCTCAAATGCAACCAGAAAGAAAATAGGCTTAAAAAGCTATTTTCAGACGTCTGAAATCTATGGTTCAGACGTCTGAATATCTGTTCTTGAAAACTTTCATTTTTCCAGATTCAAACGTCTGAATCCTTGATTTCAGACGTCTGAATCTGCTGTCTAGGCTTTATTTTCCTATTTTGCTTGAGAATTCCAATTTTATCGATTCGTGATTATCCGATTTGTTGATTATCATTTATTATCGACTTTGATGACTTTTATATCAGGATTTTTGGGAATATCCATTTCGATGGATTCGGTAATCGATTTCTTTGGATTTTATTCACGTCTTCAAATGTGAATTTTGATGATTGATTGTTTCTACAATCATTTCTATGATTTGTCACTTTAAAATACACATGTTTTCTATACTAGTAGTAAATATCAAAACTCTTTCATCAAAACGATTTCAACACTATTTTATTACAAAGCTCGTCTCTTAAACCGTTTTCCAATCTACTAGTATATATAAACCTTTACCTCATTCGTATGAGAAATCTAATTAAACGGCTTAGTAAAACAAGTGGTATGAAACGCTTGCGTTTACTTCGTCGGTTAATTCTTGGACTTGTTCGATTGAATCTCTTGTGACAATTTTCGAGTGGAGATCTACAATTTGTTCGTAAATATTTAAGTTAAGCTAGTGGTTATGGGACATGAAGCTAAATTCATATATTTACTAGCTTAGTGTAATTGACGCTTCTTGATGATCGATGATGATCGTTTTATGGTTTAGACTAGCAATGCGTGATGTCTTTTTATTTTGGATCATCGGACGTTACGCTGTACGACGTCGTTGTTACGGTTTATTGTGTTTTGGTTCATCGGGCGTTACGTTGTACCACGTCGTTGTTCCGGTTTATTGTGTTTTGGTTCATCGGGCTTTACGCTGTACGACGTCGTTGTTTCGGTTTATTGTATTTTGGTTCATCGGACGTTACGCTGTACGACGTCGTTGTTCCGGTTTATTGTGTTTTTGGATCATCGGGCGTTTCGCTGTTCGACGTCTTGCTCCGAATTATTTGATTTCTGGATTTCTAATGGTTAATTTCTAGAATTTATGTTTCATCAACTTTTACAAATTGGCATTGATATGTATGTCGTTATTTGTTGCTTGGTGAATTAAATTAAGAATATGACATTCTTTTCAATCTTTGAGAAGATTCTTGTGATATTGATTAATCTTTTGATTGATTTTCAGTTACATACTTATCACAGTATGACTTTATGGTTATCATACGTTTTTGTCATATCTCTTATTCTAAATCACTTTATCTGATATTTATAGTTAGACTGATCCGTTTATTATTTTCTTATTAAATAATACTCGGGTCAGGCCGAGATGTTACAGGTGCTTCTGCTTGACTTCTTATCAGGGACTGTCGCCTGATTTTGGCTAACCACTTAGATTAGTAGTTTTTGGTTGTTATACACTCGAGATATAGACTCATTGATGTATACTTATTCTTTTGTCTGGCTCTTGCATCTATTCTTTTGTGATATTGTGGATCTTGTTTGACCACTACTCTGATGTACACTTTTATGTGTAGTATTCATATCTGTTTCCGCCTTTGAGATATGAACTTCTATGACTGATTTGTGTTATGTTTATTTCTATATTTGTTTCCAAAGATATTATAGCCACTGTGTAGTAGCTTTGAGTTTGCATCGGTATGTCGGATTTCCTCTTGAGTTATATTTTGTCTGGCATATCGGCGCTCGCATAAAGCAATTATACAGATGGGCGCTCTTCAACAGCCTTATTCTCCATGCTAGTTGACGGCATTACCACGTAGTGTCCTTGGCTAGCGTAGGTACAGAGGTGAGGCGTCACAGCTTGGTATCAGAGCCAAACTTCGGAACAATGTAGAATAATTTAACAAGGATCATCGCCCTAAGTCCATCTTAGGAGTCATGTCTTAGGATTTTATTCGAGTCTTCGTACCGTCTTATCCTATTTTCTTTTATGATGCCTTGTTTTATCAATCAAGTCTATTTGATATTCATTCTGAGAATAACTTTTTCTTCTTCTTTCTTTCTTAAAGAAGAGAAATGGTTAGATCAAATCGTCCAAGTGCCAGACAATCCAGTGCTACTCCCTAAGATGGAGTATTTATGTCAGCTCAACAGCTTCTTGATCTTGTAAAGAATGCTCAAGCTGTCGGACCCATTCTTGAACCTACTCATCTTAGATCTGGATTTGCACGTTTGTGCAGAGATTATACCGATTTGGATGGAAGGCTATTCAAAGGATCCGAGAGTTATAGAAATTCAGGCTAGGCTCAAATCATGCGATCGCATCTTTACTCGCATGAATCTTATTGACCTTCATCGAGTCTAAGTGGCTTCTAGCATGATCCAAGAAAGAGCGTTAGATTGGTATGAGCTCTTAACTTCGGAGATTATCGAAGCGGATCTTACTTGGGAGTAATTCCGGGAACGATTCGAATTAAAATTTGTGCCAGAGGCTGAAAAGGTAACTTTAGCCCGGCGTTTCATAGACCTTGTTCAAGGTGAATCTTTGGTGACGGAATTCGTCGCATCCTTCGAATCTCTTTCTAAGTATGGGGTTGAGTATATTAATACCCCATTGAAGAAAAATCAGTGGTTCGTCTATGGGTTGAATAAGAATTTCAAGAAGCCATTACTTCTGAAACTAGGAGTTTCTTTTGATCAGCTTATTAATATCGCTCTTCGACTTGAAGAGGCCGATAAAGAAAGCAATGTTGAAGTTGTGTGTGCCAAACAGAACTTCAACAATAACATGAAGAGGCCTATTAAATTCAAAGGCCCCAATCCCAACAAGAAAGGGAGGCAACAAACTCCGGTAGCAAAGGCTCCTACGTTTAGTCGTGGACAATGCTACAATTGTGGTTCCACGGACCACTATGCAGGGGATTGTCTGAAACCTCTTTATTGTCGCTATTGTAAAAGTTTGAGTCATCATATAACTGCATGTCCCATACTTCAAAGCAAGGAGGGAAAGTTGAATGTTGTGCAAACGCCTAGTAACCCTTCTCTTGGTCAAGGTATTTTCATTCGATCCTTGATGACATTTGTTTTGTGATTATGCTTTTTCGAGTTCTTGTCGAAATGAGTTATTTTGTATCAAAAGAACTTGTTGATTCCTTTTCTTTAAAAATATTTTGGGCTTAACGACTTTGCTGAGAATTGCTATTCAGATAGTGGATTTGCAACGCTCAGTTTGTTTTGAAAGGATGTCGAAATTATTTTATGTGATTATTCTTTCCGGGCCGATTTGCATGTTATGCATTACTTAGACTTCAGAATTGATTTTTGTGAAAGGATTGGCTCGACTTTTATGAAGCCATATTCCATGTGCCGAGTGGACTATTCATCTTCGACATTTTTAATCTGTTAAACAGATTTCTATTTTTTCTTAATGATTTCGATTTTAATTTGGTGGCATCGTTTTATTCTTTAAACCCACTCGATGAGGAAAACGTTATTTTTCTCATTTGGGTAGTTTATGGAATTTTCCGGTATTTTTGAGCTAGTCTTAGGATTGTCACCTAAGAAATCTTTTGAGTGGTGTCAAGGTCTTTTCAGCTCGACCTTGCCACCGGTTTTCATTTGACTACGAGTTGCGGGAGTTAGCATTCCTCTTACCGCATCCGTACTCGTTATGATTCTTATGAATGACTTATTATGTCATTCAGTTTGTCCAGCTTATTTCATCCATTTTATGAATCGAGTATTCTATGAATATTTCGATGAGACCATTCTTGTATTTATTGATTTTGGATGAAAATAGTAATTTAAAAATTTTACAAATTTTTTTCATAAGATTTATTTATAAGTATAGTTGGATTTTGTTCTTAAACGAGCAAAGAATATTTTTAAAACTTTTTAACAGACATTTTTGTCATATAGAAGATGATTTTGTGATTGTATTGCCCATTTAGTGTTTCAAGAATTCTGGTCGATGCGCTTGATTAATGCTATCGATATGAATCTCCTAAACGCTTTGATGAGACAGTCAGACACGATATATTGACTTGTAAAAATGTAAATTTTTCTAGAAAGATGATTACATAAAGTTAATTATAATTTTTGAAAGTCTTAGCATTTCGGGAAAGTGGATCAATTAAAAGAACTTTTTTCAGATACTCCTATTCTTGTGATTCCTGAAGGAAACCAAAACTTTATCTTTTGTACCAATGCTAATCGTATTGGTTTGGATGTCGTTCTCTTGCAAAAGAGAACGTACTATCACCTGTGCTTCTAAACAATTAAAGCCGAAGAAGACTAGGTATGCCACTCATGATTTAGAGCTCGCGGCTATTATTTTCGCCCTTGAAATTTGGCATCATCATTTATTTTTGGGGGAGAAATTTGTCCTCTACCCCAATCATAAATCTTTGAAATGTTTATTTTCTCATAAGGAACTTAATATTGGCTCGAGTTCCTTGCATCTTATGATCTTGATATTCTTTGTATACTCCCAGAAGGGGAATCATGTTGCCAATGCCCTTAGTTGTAAGCAACAAGTGGTTGTTTCTTTAATGATGTCCGAATGGAATGATCTTTTACCAAGTTCATCGGACATTTCAATGTATCTCGTTTTATTGAGCTTCGTCTCATTTCTTTTATGGACCAGCGTCCGATGTTCTTTTATGGTGTTCGGTTCATCGGATGCACCGTTATTGTACTACATCGATGTCCCGGCTTTTCGGTTCATTGGACGTACCGTTTTTGTACTACGTCGGTGTTCCGAATTGTTTGAGCTTTGGTTCATCTGGCGTACCGTTATTGTACTACGCCATTGCGCCGGCTCAATTTTCTGCTGTTCATGATGTTTCCCACGTCTGTCAACAACGGAAATGTCTTAGGGATTCCGAATTTTTATTCTTGAGCCCGGTGTTATTGAAGAAATTGAAGTTTCACCAAATTTGACTTATGAGCAACACCCTATTCGCATCATTGCTTCGGAGGTTGAGCGCCTTCGAAATAAAGATGTTCTTTTTGTGAAAGTTCAATGGTTCTCAAATCCTAAGGATCGCTCTTGGGAATCCAAAGAATTCATCGAGCGAACACGTTCGGACATACTTTTTTGTGCTTTTTTCGGTGAACTTCTTATTTCAAATTTTCTTTGTATTGATATGCTTTTATGGTTGTTACTATTTATTTTCTTCTTAAGTATTGCGAGGACGCAATTTCTTTAAGGAGGGGAGTCTGTAACAACCCGTATATTTATCGATTGTATATTTAAATATTTTATTTAGATATAGCACCGTTCGTCGGATTTTAGTCCAAAAATCTACTTTTTGCAAACGGTCGAATTAGGATTCGAGACCACCCCCATTGAGTTCAAAATGACGTTTGCGACTTTTTTGAGTATAAACATTGATATGTTTGGAGTTCGTAGAATTTTGCTACTTTATCGCTTAGAGCTTTGGGTTGGGTTTTAGCCCATTAACCCCACTTATCAACCTAGCACCAACCCTCTTCTCTTCATTCCTTCGTAATTTCCTAATATATTCAAGCTTCATCAAAAAATGGGGAAAAGAAAAAGAATTAGGAAATCCTAAGCCCTAATTTCCATTTGCAAATTTAAGTTCTAGCTCCATAATTCAAGAGAAGCTATTGGTAAGCCTTCTCTTCATCTTCTCCATCTCTATTCCTCTTCAATTTCAGAAATTTCCTAAACCTAACTGAGGAAAAACTTCACCATTATGTATAGGTTGAAGATTCTTAAGGTGTTATCGAAGAGAAAACAACCTTAGCTTGTTTTCAAGCATCTCTCTTATGTTTTCGAGTTTAAAGGTGAGATTTTTAGCTCACATCTAGGTCTATGATTATCCGTGTTGTTAAGTATGAATTCCTAACACTTATTCATGGCATTTGCTTTTGATTTGAGTTGATTTGGTGAATATTCCAATTTTTGGTGTTTTAATCTAATTTTATGAAATCCTATTATGAATATTTGGACATTGATATTCGAGGCGTATCGAAGAGCTATTAAGGCTGGGTTGTCGCCACTACACCATACAAGCAATTTCGCAACACATAGTGCGGCAAATTAACAACGGACTTAGGCCGTTGCAATATTCCAACGGCTTTGAACCGTTGCGAACACTTTGGCAACGGCTTTGAGCCGTTGCTATATTAGAACGGGTTAGGGTTTACATGTGGTCTTCGAATAATATAGCACGACCTCAAAACAACGCCCCGTACCCTTCAATTTCTTTTCTCCCGCGCCTCCTTCCTAATTTCTTCTGGCAACAGCGATTTCCCCAAATCCCACAAAACCTAGCTCCACGTTCTTTCCACTTCTCTTCATCGCTACGTTCTTTCAGGTAATTCCTCTCCAACCTGAAATCCATAGTCTAGTTTTTTTTGTCTCTAATTGATGGTATTGTTAATATTTCCAAATCAAATACTCTTTTATGATTTTTAATTGGGTTGTTGCATTACTGCATTATTGGGTCGATTGCGATTTGTAGTCGCGATTGCAGTGGTTTCGAGGTCAGTTCAGGGTGATGTAGGGGTGATTGAAGCAGGCGATTTGGGGGAGGTGATTGCCGTGAGGTTGTGGTAAAGGCAATTTAGTTTGGCGACAGTTATTGGATGGTTCAAAGTTCAGGCTGAAGTGATGGGTTTCTGGGTGATGTCTGGTGGGGATTGGGTGGAGGTTGATTGGAGAAGGAAGGTGCAGTTTTAAAGAAATGGCTTGCACAGTGAGGAGTTAATGTTGATGAGAAGCATGGTAATGTCAGTAGTGAGGTGGTTTATGGCTACTGATGGTTAACATAATGTATGGTATATGGTACGGTGACAGTGGTTCAAGGCAAGATCAGAAGTTTGTGAATGGCGATGTTGTTTTGGATAGGTAGGTTGATGGTGCAGTAAAGAAGTTTGTATGGGTACTGATGTTTTGAGAGTTTGTTGAATGCACTGTCAAGTGGTAAGGTGATTGACAGAAGGCAGTGGGATGATGTAGTTCAAGTGAGAAGCCAGAAGTGGTTGTTGATGGTGTTCAGTGTATAGGTGGTAGGGTAGAGGACTATGTGCATAGAGGTATTGCAGAGGGATGGTAGTGTATTGATGTGTGAACAAAAGGAGGTTGTGACTGGAAGATGGTCAGAAGCCAAGGCGGTAAGGATGTATTGATGGGTATGTATGAAATGATGAATTGGGGTGGTATGTGGATATGAATATGTATGGGTATGTATTGATGGTATGGTTGCAGTAATTTTTGTGAGGCAGTGAGTTTATCTCCTATCTTCGCAAGTGGCATGATTTAATTCCAACTGTATTTAAATCGCAATTTCAGCCTTCTAACTTCATAATCCATCAAGGTAAGGTATCAATTTAACAATTGATGCACTTAACTAAAGGATCTTTACACATGATTTGCTTCTCCTAAATTTGCTGGGTTTGGAAATCTTGGTTTTTCCTTTAATCCACGAGTAGATTTTAGGCTAATTCATTAGGAAATGGCTAACCTTAGGTTAAATGGTTGTATTAAAGTTTACAAGGGTGAGTTTCTTTATGGCTTTTAGATTTTTATGGATTAATCAAGGATTTTCTATTAAACGGTGCCTTTAGGGATGTGTTAGGTTATAGTGTTAAGGCCTTTTGGATTCGTTGCTTATTCTTTTGATCTGGGTGTTTAGATATATTTTGTAACATTTGGGTTGAGTAACTCAATTTTGTGTGGTTTGGCTATGAGTTAATTGCCGAACATAAGTCATTATTGCACAATGTCCAATGGTTTAAGTGCCTGAGTAATTGTGCACAGTCAATGTCTGAGTAATTATGCACAGTCAATGTATGTTTAAAAGTGCTATAATATATATATAGTTTTATACACATATTGATAGTACCATATATATAATCTAGACATATATATATATATATTATGTATTGCCATTTTATTTATGTGTGTGTATAGTTAAGAATGTATATCTATGTAATTGAATTAGAAAAGGTTTGGTAATAATAAGGAAATGGAAACGACTTTCAACCTTCCCCTTGTACAAAATAAAAAAATGATTCCATAATTAGATGTTCTATGAAGGGAAATATAGATAAAAAAACCAACTGTGTAGATCTAACGCAGACAACGCTAATTATATCACAATTACCAAAGGACATCATAATTCTGGACAGTTGCAATTGCAGCGCACGATGTTTCAAGAACCGATTGAATATCAGCCTATGTTTCATATAAGAATCCACCATTTGCCATGGCTGAATCCAGATTCCCTTGTCCATCATTATCTAGTATCGCTTTGATGTTGTTCAGATTTGGATTTGATGAATATTTCTTTCCAAAACATAAAATGGCATACATCTCGACAATTTCAATAATTACTGTATACTGAGACTGACAGATGCTAGAAGAAATAGACAAATTTTACTGGTACAATCAAAACACTCAGAGTTCTGTGATTAAGTCTAAAAATTATCGAACAAGCATTAACATATTTTGTACTTTCCTTTGTTACATATATAGCTTCTGTTTATTTAATATGTTAAAGCTCTTTTTGTATGGATCTAGGATGGCTTGTTTATTTAGGGAAATTAATGGGTACATTAAAAGGGTTTGTTCAGCTATAACGGATGCATTTGCATACTATTAAAGGAATGAAAAGGGAATGATTATTTATAGTTACAATTATTTTTATTTTCAATGGACTTAATTTGCTTTAAATATAAGTATTATCAATTGATGTTATATAATAAAATAACTAAAAATTAGAAAGAAAAACAATATATTGCGTTAAAATAAGCATTTGGATTAAACATTTTAGTATGCTAATATAACATGATTTAGCTAATATAAGAATTTGGATTAAACATTCATAGATTCTGCAATAGGAAGATGGTTTCTGCAGTAACGCCTTTACACATAGCTAAAAAAATGATGTAAATTGTATAATGTTCAAATGCAACAATAAATTTACACCATTTTGCGGTATGTTTAGCATTTTTCAACCATTTGATAACTACTTGTAAGTTATAATTATATAGTCAGTGAGTGGAAGTGGACAGAGGGATAGTGGGGTGCTGGTGGTAATTGCAAGACAGAGGGGTGTTGAAGTTTGGGTGTTCGCTGGTTGTTGGTTGGTGGACATAGAGGCAGCAGATGGTAGCAGTCTTGATGACAGAGAATGGACTATGGAATTGAGTTGGAGGTGGTGAAGTCTGGTATATTGAACCGTGTGATGAAATGCTGGATTGTAATGCGATGTCAAAAGGGTAGTGTTGGATGTTGTTTAATGGTCAGTTTGGAGTGGCAAGATGATGATTGTGAACTGCAGTTATATTGATGTTGTATGGTAGAAGTTTGTGAAGCAGTGAGGTAATGTGCACTGATATGAAGTGCACAGAGATGGATGTATATGTGATGATAGTTGATATGGTTTGGGGAGAATGGTGATGACAGTTTGGGGTTATGGCTGTGCTAGTTGAAGTTGTTGCAACAGCAAGGTTGCAACAGTGGATGGATATTGTAGCAGAGGTGTTGTGATGTATGTGTACAGATGTTTTGGGTCAGTGGATGTCTGGGTGTTGGAGAAGGAGATTGGGGTTGGCGAAGTGCTGCTGCAATTATGTGGTGAAAGGTAGTAAAGTTTTTGTATGTAACTTTGGCGGGACTGGTGAGTGTCAAACTGTTTTGGTTGTGTGACTGGGTATTGATTGGGTTAAGGTAGAAAATTGATAGTCCCATCTACACAACAATTTTTTAATAAAAAGTTCAGTAAATCCCGGTTATAAGTTGGATAAATTAAAAATTACCGCAAGCGCACAGAGTAATTAATTTTTTTCTTTAAATGTGTTTTATGTCAGGTTTAAGGTTTTTTTACTAAATGTTGCATATATTTTTGTTGGCAGATCAATATGTCTTCAAGTATAGATAAAGAGTGGATGAAAGAAGCCGATCAAAGAACCCCACGATATATGGAAGGAGTGCGGAAGTTTATTGATTTTGTTGTAGAAAATGGTGGCAATAAGGAAATCTATTCTTGTCCTTGCACACAGTGCAAAAATATGAAAATGAAAATTAAATTAGATGAAATTCATTTTCATCTCCTTAGATGGGGAATTGTCCAATCATATACTGTTTGGCATTTTCATGGGGAAGAGTCAGCAATGAACCAAAAACAACCTGTTAGTCAAGCCTTTAGTACCGATGACTCTGAACATCCTAGGATGGAAGATCTGGTCAATGATGCTGATAGATTTCATCAATTGCAACCTATAAGTTTATTGCTGGATAATATTGGGGATTCGCCTACGGTTGATGTTAATTGGCAGGCCAATCAAAGAAAGAAGTATAAATCACTTTTTGATAATGCAAAAGAGCCATTGTATCCTTCATGTCCAAAAGGGATAATAAAATTGTATTTCGTCGTCAAGCTGAATAACTTGAAAACCTAGTATGGCTTTTCCGACAATGGTGTGACTGCACTCCTAGAATTCATAAAGGAATTACTTCCTGAAGGTAACACACTACCAACAAAGTATCAAGAAATGAAGAAGATAATTAAGCAAGTTGGTATGGATTACAAAACTTATGATGCGTGCATTAATGACTGCATTTTGTATTGGAAGGATGATGCAAATAGAGTTTTTTGTCAAGTTTGCAAACAATCAAGATATAAAACAACATTCAACGGAGAGAAAAGGGCTGCAAAAGTACCTCAGAAGACGTTGAGACATTTCCCTCTAATTCCTAGGCTGAGGAGGTTGTATACTATACCATGGATAGTAAATGCTATGACTTGGCATGGTCGTGCCAAGTCTAATTCAGACGTAATGCGTCACCCATGTGATACTTCTCAATGGCGAGCTGCAGATGCTTTTGACAAAACATTTGCTGTTGAATCACGAAATGTCACGCTTGGATTAGCAACGGATGGTTTCAATCCACATGCATCTCTAAGTAACCGTTATAGTTGTTGGCCAGTAGTTATAGTACCGTATAATCTTCCTCCATCTATGTGCATGAAAAGAGAGTTTTCAATGTTGATATTGTTGATTTCTGGCCAAAACAACCAGGAAAGGATATTGACGTTTATTTGCAACCGTTAATAGACGAGTTACAACTGTTATGGGAAGGAGTCGCTGCATTTGACTCATTTAATAATTCTGAGTTTACATTGAGAGCTAGGTTGTTGTGGGCAATTCATGATCATCCTGCACTTGGGACTTTATCGGGATGCACAACTCATGGCTTTTTTGCATGTCCTACATGTGGAGAAGACACTTGTTCTTACTATCTTCGTGCAAATAAGAAGATGTGTTACATGGGACATCGAAGATTTCTTCCTTTCAAACATAAGTTTCGAGACGAAAAAACAAACTTTGATAACAAACAAGAATATCGTCGTCCTCCACGTCCATTGACTGGTTATCAAGTTGAAGAGAAGGTATCTAATATCAAGATGAAAGTTGGTAAAGACAAATTAGAAATCGGTCAAAAACGAAAAAAGAAAACCGATGAAGACGAAGTTGATAATGTTCCTGCGTGGTATAGAAGGTCGATCCTCTTTGATTTGCCATATTGGAAAGCAAATTTGGTCCGACATAATATTGATGTTATGCATACAGAGAAGAATGTCACTGAGCATCTTATTAGCACAATTATGGGTCATAAAGACAAGTCAAAAGACGGCATCAATGCACGTAAGGATTTGAAAAACATGGGTATGAAACAAAAATTGTGGGTGAGTGAAGATCCTGAAAGAAATAAAGTAATCATACCAGATGCAACTTTCACCTTGAGCAAAGACGAAAGGCTACGATTTTGCATTAATGATCAATGTTTATGTATTTACGTTTATTATCTCACCCAGTGGTTATATTTTCTTAAAATTTTCACGTTAACCTATAGCTTTGACGTCCATGAAGTTTTATCTCTTATAACTAAATTACAAACTTTTATTGTCTAATAAAATTACATAACTTACAAGTGACATGCACTAATGATCTGTGTATTTTCTTGTATTTCCTTTTTAACGTATTTTTTATCTTCAATATATACAGACATTTTTTGAGCTAGAGTCAGATACAAAAGAGTTGTATTTTAAAAAAATGTGTGAATCATTTAGAAGATACAAAAGTGAATTGAGGACAGGGTACTACGACAAATTTGATAATGATGAAGCTAGAAGGAAAAACTGTCCGCCAAAAGTTAGCGCAGAAGATTGGGACGGATTCTTGAAAAATGAAGCAAAACCCGGCGCACGCGAAAAAAGAGAGCTAGGCAAAAAAAATAGATCACAATACAGTTATACCCATCACAGTGGTCGTACAAGTCACGCCGTAGTAGAACATAAAATGGTACAGATTTAATTTTTTGTTATTTTGTTGCATTTTACCATTTCGTTGAATGAGATTGTATCGGTAGGAAATAAACTCTTCGAATAAGAATCGGTTGGTTTGATAATCGACGTTTCGGTTGCAGGCAATTGAAAATCCAGGAAAAGAAATCATACGCCTGGAAGTGTGGGAGAAAACTCATACAAAAAAGGATGGCACCATATCGGATTCAAATTCTTCGTACTTTGTAAGTTAAACAATATATTGTTTTAGATGATAAATTAAAAATCATTTACTGTTATGACATATTTGTTTACATGGTTTATCGGCCTATAACTTATATGCACAAAATTAAATATCCCAAGTATTATCATGTTTTAGGGTAAAATTGCAAAAGCAAGGGAAACAATCAATGACGGCGGGGAACAAGATATGCCATTGGATGAAGACATCTTGTCACAAACGTTCGGCAAAGATAAAAGGGGCCGGACTCGAAGTGTTGGAACTATAATACCAAAGACACAAGTTAAAGCATCTATAATTCCACGTAAACAACTCAGAAGGAGTAAACAAGAGTCAAATAGATTAGAAACAAGGATGGAGAAGGTGGAGGGTTCTTTGGAGAATGTGAAGGGGACATTGAACACATTGGTCGACATATTAAAAGGATATGTGAAACAGATGCCAGACATTGCTTCCAACGAAGGAGGAAGTGGTGGGACACATCATGAAAGTGTTGGAAGAACGTCGAACAATGACGATGCTGCTAACCCGCTTATTTCGCATGTTCAGGAAAATCAAAAATGTGAAGTGTTGAACTTTGATCTAGAAGTCATTGCAACAGGTTATGTATGCAGAGATTCGACGGCATCCATAATACATGGAAAACCTGTACCTCCTACACATGAGAAGTTGATTGTGGACAATATACTATTACCAGATGAGCCCACAGCCAAACAAAATCATCCTCTTGCTATGACCTTTGATGATGTTGGAATCGGTGGTTATGTGTGTCATCCAAAGAGTTCAATTCGATATCTTTAGACGCAGGAGCAGATATACATTATTATTATCCAATAAATTCAATCTGAATGGAAACCTATATATGTTCTCTGATCTGTTCTTAATATCAGAATCTTCCAATCTTAATATCAAAACTGAAAAATCTACAAAATCGGATAATTCTCTGATCTGTTCTTTGTTTCAGGTTTTTTACATTTGTTTCAGGTTGAAGATTCTTTTTCTGTGTACCTTTCTGATTTAGAAAAGCTTGATCCGTGAGGTAACATTTTTTTTGTTCACATTACTACTGAAAATAGGTTGTACACCTAGTCACTGCACTTCCACTGCATCACCTAGTCACCACAAACCAACTTGCACACCTACCACTAACTACAGCACTACTATGTTTGTTCACTACTTTTTTGTTCACTACTATCTTCAAATGAGTTCTGCCTATTCATGTTGATTTAATTGTTTTGTACATGGGCAGTGAATTTAATTTCACTCACTATTCATTGTTTGGGCAGTAAGTAGTAGAGGGTGGTTTGAAGAAGTAGGTGAACATGGTAGTATTTGTTGATGGTCAGTTGCTTGAAGTTGTTGTGATGTGTAAAGTAAAATGAGTTGTGATATGTAACGTAATGTGTAAAGAAACTACTGGCTTATTAATAACTTTGATCAAAAATATATTAAAAATAGAAAAATTTATTGAATGCAAAAATCCAGATGTAAAACGCAAAAAAAATATGCTCTTATTATGCGTTACAGTGTTAATCATGTTACACTGTACATTTTTTAAAACATCTTGAAAATTAATATTTTTTTACTTACCATGACTGCATAATAATATAATATTTTGACTCGGTTTGGAATAAGTAATACTAAAAGCAAGTGGGAAGTTTATTAAATTAAAATATATGAAATTTAAGGAAAAAACGTAAATTGAACTTTGAAGATGACAAGATGTATGATTTGATACTTATAATTTGGGTTGTTATTTTCTGAACTGCATTATTTCTCTTCTGTATCTTTTTTTTATACAAATTTGGGAAAAGAATTGGTTTATCTAATTCACTCTTTTGAGACATGTTTGAAATGAATTGGCAATAGGTAGATGTAGGTGTTCTTAAAATATATTCATACAAAAATGATTCGTAGGAAGGTGATGTTTTGGTCAGTTGAAATGATGGTGAAGGTTTGAGAAAGAATTGTTGAAATGATGGTGGATGCTACTTTGAGAATTATTGAAAGAATTGTGAAGTTGAAACCAGGTGCAGTGACTATTGAAGTAAGTGTACAGTGCACAGTAAGGGAGATGTTCAGGGAGTTGATGTATGAGTAGGGGTTGTGAGTAATAATGCGCATGTGTGCAAGTATGTAGTGAAAAAGTGTTGATGTGTAGTGGTTTGTGGAGGAGGTTGATGATGTACCGTGCTCAGGCAAGTTGTTGCAGTTTTGTAGTGACACATGTAGATGATGGCAGTTGCAGTGGAAGACTGGTGAAGTGGTATGGCAGAGTAGTATGACTGGTAGGGGTTGTCATGGATATGCAGAGGTAGTTTGAAGTGCACGGTGGAGGTTGGTTAATCGAAAGTTGATGATGTTGGAGGAGTGTGTTTGTTGGAGTTGAACAATGGGGAGATGGTATCTTATTGCTGGAGACGATGAGGTAGTAGGTTGTTTTCTTACAGTGAGGAGGATGGTTTAAGGCAGTTATGCAGTGGAGTGGGGTGGTCTGGTCAAAAGAAGTGGAGGAATTGTTTGGTTGTAAATGGTGACAAGGTAGTAGAATTGATGAATGAGTTTGCAAGGTTGTTGATAGTGGGGTAATGTTGTATTGATGGTTTGGAAATTCACAGAGGAGTAGTGTGTGTGTGTGTGTGTGTATGCAGTGTGCAGTGTGCACTGTGGTGAAATTTGATGGTAGGGGAGTTTTGATGAAGTTGTTTAAAGAAATGTTGAAGTCTAGGCAAGGCAATAGTGGTGAGGTTGCATAAATAGTATAAGTGTGGATATGAGCAGCGTGCACAGTTGATTGTAATGTGGTTTGAAGTTGCTCAGAGAGAAGGGCAATTTGATATGTGGTGAATTGAAATGCAACAATAGTCACCTATATATTATGGAAACCGCATAGTAACCGCATGTATGCATGTTCACAAAACATAGCAACTGCATTGATTATAAATGCTGCTACTGCAAGAGACAGTGGAGTTTTTCCACTGCCATTATATGAACACTGACTTTTATCTAACATCCATGTCACCTATATATTATGAAAAAATGGACTGATGAGTTAATAATTGCTAATTTTTGTCGATTTTAGTTACCGAATCGGATTTGGACTTGGTTTACCTCGGACCTTGTTCTCTCTGATGCAAGGCAAATTATGAAAGTGGCAAGTCCACAAAGAACTAAGAAGATAACAAGAAACAAAGAAAGTTTGCAAGATAACAAGAAACAAACAAAAAAAGTTATATGAGTAGTTTGGTGCTTCCTTTTGATTCAGAGATCATCATGAGTTACAGCCATTAATTTTGAAAGTTACAGAATGACTTGAATTTGATGCACCTCTATAGTAGTAGGAATATGATGGATATGGCGATTATTGATAAGAATTGATAAACAAATAACAAGTTTAATTGTTTTGTACCTGTAGAAGTCATTAAATTTCTTATTATTATCTTTTGGTTAATAAATTTTCTTATCCAAATTCTATATGCTACTTGATATTCTAATACATTATTTGATTTTGTGTTTGCAGGATATACTGCTGCTAGATATACCAGTGTTTGCAGGATATTCTAAATAAGTATTTTATGTCAATATTCCAGTCTCCAATAAGCGTTAGACGATTGGAGGAAGACGTTATATACCGTATGTTGTAGTATTATGTAATGATGTCGTTGTTGTACTATGTATGTTATGTATACTTGTTGAACTATATTGTGGTATGTATCGATGTTGAACATTATAATTCAAACGTTTGTTATGTTTGGTTTTTGTGTTTAATCTATGAAAAATATTTGGTTTAATAATCTTTCTTCTGTGATACTGTTAAATTTGCAATTTGTTGTATTAATTATGATAATGAAATGACTGTCGCTGGTGCAGAGAAAAATTTCGAATATGTTTTTTTAAAAATAAAATATTAATTAGCAACGGATTAAAGCCATTGCTAGTATTTAAAATATCAGTTATACATCTACATTTAGCAACGGCTTTAAGTCGTTGCAAAATAAAATCTGAAACGGCTACAAGCCGTTGCTAAAGTATATTTTGCAACGGCCCTTAGCCGTTGCAAAAAGTATATTTCGCAACGGATTAGAGCCGCTGCAAATTTTTTACCACTGTCCATTTCGCAAAGGCTCAAAGCCGTTGCGAAATTATTTTGCAACGGTTGAAAGCCGTTGCGAAATGAGGATTCTGGTGTAGTGCGCTTGGCATAAATCCTTAGTCGTCGTCGCTCGTCCGATCGCTTTCGTTAATTGTTTTGGCCATTTTTGGCCTAGGTTCAGGAAATGCCTGAGAAACAGGTTTCAGATGTCTGAATCCTCCTTTTCAAACATCTGGATATTATACTGGGAATTTTTATTCCCTAGTATTCAGAGGTCTGATTCCAAACCTACAGACGTCTGAATTGGCTCGAATGCAACCAGAAAGAAAATAGGCTTAAAATGCTATTTTTAGACGTCTGAAATCTATGGTTCAGACGTCTGAATATCTGTTCTAGAAAACTTTTATTTTTCCAGATTCAGACGTCTGAATCCTTGATTTCAGACGTCTGAATCTACTGTCCAGGCTTTATTTGCCTATTTTGCTTGAGAATTCCAATTTTATCGATTCGTGATTATCCAATTTGTTGATTATCATTTATTATCGACTTTGATGACTTTTTATCGGGATTTTTGGGAATATCCATTTCGATGGATTCGATAATCGATTTCTTTGGATTTTATTCACGTTTTCGAATGTGAATTTTGATGATTGATTGTTTCTACAATCATTTCTATGATTTGTCACTTTAAAATACAAAGGTTTTCTATACTAGTAGTAAATATCAAAACTCTTTCATCAAAACGATTTCAACACTATTTTATTTCAAAGCTCGTCTCTTAAACCATTTTCCAATCTACTAGTATATGCAAATGTTTACCTCATTCGTATGAGAAATCTAATTAAACGGCTTAGTAAAACAAGTGGTATGAAACGCTTGCGTTTACTTCGTCGGTTAATTCTTGGACTTGTTCAATAGAATCTCTTGTGACAATTTTCGAGTGGAGATCTACAATTTGTTCATAAATATTTAAGTTAAGCTAGTGGTTATGGGACATGAAGCTAAACTCATATATTTACTAGGTTAGTGTAATTGACACTTCTTGATGATCGATGATGATCGTTTTATGGTTTAGACTAGCAATGCGCGATGTCTTTTTATTTTGCATCATCGGACGTTACGCTGTACGACGTCGTTGTTCCGATTTATTGTGTTTTGGTTCATCGGGTGTTACGCTGTACGACGTCGTTGTTTTGATTTATTGTGTTTTGGTTCATCGGACGTTATGCTGTACGACGTCGTTGTTCCGATTTATTGTGTTTTGGTTCATCGGACGTTACGCTGTACGACGCCGTTGTTCCGATTTATTTTGTTTTGGTTCATCAGACGTTACGCTGTACGACGTCGTTGTTCCGATTTATTATGTTTTGGTTCATCGGACGTTACTCTGTATGACGTCGTTGTTCCGGTTTATTGCGTTTCTGGATCACCGGACGTTTTGCTGTATGACGTCGTTGCTCCAAATTATTTGGTTTCTGGATTTCTAATGGTTGATTTCTGAAATTTATGTTTCACCAACTTTTACAAATTGGCATTGATATGTATGTCGTTATTTGTTGCTTGGTGAATTAAATTAAGAATATGATATTCTTTTTAATCTTTGAGAAGATTCTTGTGATATTGATTAATTTCTGGATTGATTTTCAGTTACATACTTATCACAGTATGAATTTATGGTTATCATACGTTTTTGTCATGTCTCTTATTCTATATCACTTTATCTGATATTTATAGTTAGACTGATCCGTTTATTATTTTCTTATTAAATAATACTCGGGTCAGGCCGAGATATTACATGTGCTTTTGCTTGACTTCTTATCAGGGACTATCGCCTGATTTTTGATAACCAATTAGATTAGTAGTTTTTGGTTGTTATACACTCGAGATATAGACTCATTGATGTATACTTATTCTTTTGTATGGCTCTTGCATCTATTCTTTTGTGATATTGTGGATCTTGTTTGACCACTACTCTGATGTACAATTTTATGTGTAGTATTCATATATGTTTCCGCCTTTGAGATATGAACTTCTGTGACTAATTTGTATTATGTTTATTTCTATATTTGTTTCCGAAGATATTATAGCCACTATATAGTAGTTTTGAGTTTGAATCGGTATGTCGGATTTCCTCTTGAGTTATATTTTGTCTGGCATATCGGCGCTCGCATAAAGCAATTATACAGATGGTCGCTCATCAACAGCCTTATTATCCACGCTAGTTGACGGCATTACCCCGTAGTGTCTTTGCCTAGCGTAGATATAGAGGTGGGGCGTCACATGTGTGCACTATATTTATATCAGTAAATGTGTATTATATTTTCATACTTGTTAATGTCAACTTATGTATCCGTAAATGTGTTCACTATGTTTATATATGTAAATGTGTTCACTATGTTTCCATACTTGTTAATATCTATAAATGCATAGATTGAGATTAATTTCAAGTTACAACGGATAATATCTACTTGCATATTTTTTTGGCATGCGAGAATCGTCTAAGTTTTTTGATAGCTGGTATTGAGATTGAGCGAGGAGGGAAATATCACATAGCTATAGTATATCATTTTGGTAGGTGAGTTGTTATGATGCATCATTTGCTAGGAGATAACTACGAAACCGTCTTTTTAGGAAGTTGTTGAAAATATGTAATAAAAATGAAATATATGTATCAACAGTTTGAACAATATGTATGAAATATCATGTGTTTAATTTATATATTTCGATTTTTATGATGTTATGTATGTGAAATCTGTTATATTTATATGCAACGAAGAAATGGTATTATATAAGTGAAACCATAATATCGATATATTCTATAATTAATTGATTCTTTTGAAAGCTAAAAAAACAGCAAATAAAACTTGTAACAATGATATTACATTTTATAATGTTTTTAAAATGCTGTTGGAATGAAAATGCTGTAGAAAAGTACCGCTATCATAAAATACAAAACCCTATGGAAACACGAAGTTCTATTGCGTTTTGCTTTTGCTAATACACGATGGTCAAATATAGCGTTTACTTTTAATAGCCTTTACAAAGGCTTTGGAAACATGATTTTTTTTATAGCATTTTGTTTTTGCTATCACAGTTCGATGATATACTATAGCATGTCATTACAGAGCGTTCTCTGAAACACTATGGTAAACTATAATAGCGTTTTTCAAACGCTATAGAAACCCCAGTTCGTTGTATTGCGTGTTAAGAAGCATATGATAGATAAATTCATGACTAATTCTATCATAAGCTTTCTGTAAATCCATCTTCAAGCACGTGTTGTTAGACCCTTTCCTATTAAATGTTCTCATCGTCTCATGAGCTAATGGAGAGTTTTCACTTACATTTCTTCCAGGAATGAAAGTATTTTAGTTTGTAGAAATTAGGTCATTCATGTATTATTTGATCCTATTGCATATGATATTAGCAATTAGTTTATAAATCACATTGCAATATGGTATAGGATGGTAATACGATATGGAAGAAGCATTGTCTTTTTGGGGACCAAAGTGAAAAAAGTCTGATTAATTTCTTTTATAATATGTCCACTTGTAGAAATATCTTTAACAGCTGCAGCTAGATCATTTTTGATAAAATCCCAATGATGTTAGAAAAATTGAGCCCAATCCATCAGGCCTTGGACTACTGCCCTCATTAATTTGGAAAGTAGCAGATTTAATTTCCTCCTCACTAACTTCTGATTCCAAAAATTTCCTAGTAGATTCTGTAAGTATTTTCTCACAATTGATATTATCAAAATTATTAACCATCCGTACTGCATTATATAGCTCAAAAAAATGTCGTTCCAGGGCAGTAACAGAATTTGTAATAGGCTGGCCAGATTCATTTAATATCCCATTCAGAGCTTTTCTATTTCTGCTACTTAACATTTTTGAATAAAAAATATTGGTACGTTGATCCCCATCTTTCAACCAGTTACTTTTTAATTTTTGTTGGTTTCAATGGCTTGATTATACAAGGTGCATTCTAGTTAAGACAAGTTATCTTTATATTTACCCGAAGGTATGGAGGCTTGTATCAGCGGACGGCTTTACTATACTCTCCTCAGGAGTTTACCGGTCCGCCGGGTTCTCCTGGGTATTCAAAAAAAAAAAAAAAGTTATCTTTATATTCTTGCACCACATTTTGATCGAAGGGATTCTCTAGTAGCAGTTGATACAATCTATTAGTATCCCTCAACTAACTAATCACTTCATTTAGAGACAGTCTTCCATTATTCCATAGCTTGAGCAATGATTTGACTTGTTTCAGTTTTTGTAGTAATTTAAAAAGTTTGTTACCTGCAATATCAACCGACCAAGCATTGTCCACCACTTCTGTATAACCATCAACATTAGGCCACATATTGTAATTTAAAAAGAATATTTTTCTACTTAGATCCACCATCATGTAATTGAATTAACTTTGGACGATGGTCACTTGTTGAATGTAGTAAAAAATTAGCAGCAGTATTAGGAAACATAGACTGGACATTGGTGAATATCCTATCTATTTTACTATGGGTAGATGACTTTTTTGAATCTCATTATCCTATATTACTGAAAAAAAGTTTACATATTAGCCAACTATGTACAATTTATTCACGTCTATTATAGTGGCCCAAAAGATTTGAGTTGAATTCGACCAAAACTTCTCACATACGAGTGACTACAATACAAACCATACTCTCTTCCATTGTCTCAAGTCTTCTATGCCGAAGAACCCTACTTCATTCATTTAACTCCTTCAAACCAAAACATTTGTAAATTTGAGTCATCCACAACAACATTGCTAATTCTTGAAAATTTCAGCTTCGCTTCTAATTTCTCCATGAAAACGCTTAACTCCACTAAAAACGGCTTAGATCTGCCTTCTTTTAATAAGGTTCATTATTATCAACAAGCGTCGATCTCGAGAATCGAAATTGTGACATTTAATCTCGTAGTCTAAACAACGAACCAACTGAGCGAATGTTATTGACATAGCTTAAATCTGCCTTTATACCTTGTTTTAATCATTATGTCCATCGGATTCAAGGAGAAATCCAACCATTTCCAACGCATGGAGTCACCAATGCTTGCATCACCTTTGATCTGTCCAAACCATAGCGAATCATCAATAAATTTGCACTTGTAGCTTCTTTCCCAAATCTGACTTATGTCCCTTGTTGTTTGAAGGTTTCAAGTCTCGTTTGATAAGAAACTTTAGTCTTTGGCAGTAAGCTTATCTCTCCCAACATGGGTGAAGTTGCAAAACATTATGCCACTTAATGTTTCATGCTTAGTTATGTAATTTATTCTTTTATGCTTTATATATAAGAATAAAAACCCATGTAATTTGTTATTATCAAGTGGTTCAATTCTCTAGATTGATTGAATTTTTGAGCTAAAGATGAGTGAAACTTGTTCACCTTAGGCATGCATCCACTCATGATAGATAAGTTCTGACCCTCTCTTGTGAAAATAGAATTTCGAAACCCACTGAGGCTTTAATAATACATTTGTTGGCAGATTCGTACCTATAATAAGGATAATGATACACTGAAGAGAACAAAAAGGCAAGTCGAAGGAGTAATTGACCAAGGAAGCTCATGATGAGTAGCGAGATATTCTATAGTCAGTGATCGTATTCATTGGCTAATGTTCCTGCACTTCATTTGTTGGGGGTAAAACACTTTATTCCCAAATTTTGGACATTGATTCGTCATCTGTGTTGATATATTCTTTGTGCTTGGATTGGATTATTCTTATTTCCACTATATGCACTATATACTCGCACATGCTTCTTTTTGGTAGCGATTAGCATGTGTAAGGACTCTAATATTTCACTCCTTCCAAATTGACCATACATAAGTTGCTAATGTTACTTTAGCTATGTCTTTATTTGCACCCTAGTTTGCATCTATGTTTAATATTGGAAATCTCTATGTTGATAGATATTTGTTTTCCTAGGGTGGCAGGCCAATTAATTTTAGTTCTACACCACTTCCACACGTATGCATCGTCCCTACTAGAATTTTGTTCATGGACATCGAGCTAGGACCGATGTCTATGAAAAAAATGTACCGATGTGTTAGTATGTGTTGTTAAGAATAGCCAAAGTTTAGACATCGATTCATAGCTGATATCTATACGTACATCCGAAATCAATTTTTAACTTATTAGTGATGTGTTAATGGTTATCATATACATCGATTTGATATAATTCATTTGGTGTATATCAATTTTATAATAATCTGTGATGTTAGTTTATTTCATGATCATTATATATTACTCAATGCGTTAGAGACGATCGTATTAATCTATTTGTACATCGGTTCCATAATAGGAACGTGTATAAATATTCTATAACATCGATTTAATTATCAATAACAGTGTACATATTGTCAATATACATCGCCTTTTCTTTTCGCTCTAATGTGAATGATTCATTATTGACATCGGTTTTATTTATTTATTTTATTTACAAATTGGTAATTTTTTCTAATAGGCATCACTTCCTTATCTGTACCGATGTTAATAACTGTTATTAACATCTGTTTCTTACAAGTGGCCGATGTCCATGTTAGTCCTGTTACGTCCGACCGAATAAAATTATGATTCGTCAAATGCCACAATATATATATGTGTGTGTGTGTGTGTGTATATATATATATATATATATATATATATATATATCACATACCTCCTTGCTAATTTTGATAAGCAAAATTGCATTAGATTTCCAAAATAGAGTCATACATCCACACTCAAATTCCATGTACCAAGATTTCCAAAATAGTCATATATCCACATTCAAATTACATTCAAAAGCTGCACATTCCACGCTATCATATTAACTAGGATAGTTTTCAAAAAAGCTAGAAGAGGAACATTCTACGCGATCATGTTCGTAATGACCTGCAACTTCTATCTGAATTTCATCAAGATCCTCTTGGGTATATGAGTGGCGATTCCTTGAAGTAAGAGGACACTGTAAAAATAAGGATTGTGATAATAGAATTACAGTTCAACATATAGAATTAATACAGAATTACGTGTAGTGATGAAAAAATCCTTATAATTCGCATACGTACCTTGGGGAAAGGGCAACCATCGTCCAATACAATCTATTTCATGAATCGGATCACATAATAACCACACTCATGCCCACCAGGTTGCACTAGTGCACCCTATAAATACATCACGGCAGAGCATTATATTTGTAACTCTTTGTGCCATTTGAGTTTTTATCATAATGAATTGAGTATATTATATTACTCCAAAATTAAATTTAGGAACGATCGATCATAGTTGGTGCACATTAAACCTTGTATTTTTTGAATATAATCCTACATATTATAGTGCCAACTGAAACTGGTTAGAAATAGCATGCATTGACATAAGCAGCAAGTAGAGATATATTCGTATGTACATACAATGATGCAAGTGCAAAGTATTGCTTGAAATTTGGAGTTTGCAAATTAAACAGGTGTGAAAATGATAGTTTGAAACATCAATACTCGACAATTGAGTACAATTTTATTAATGGTAAGGATTGAAAATTTGTATCTGACTATACTTGTGCAACTATAAATTATTTTCTAGATTCTCATTCAGCTCTTTAAAGTTTCAAATCCCAAGATTATTAATAACAAATGAATGTGGGAATAAAAGAATTGATGGCATAAATAATGAAATTTATTAATGTACTTACTCTAATGCGAGTGAACTACGACATCTTTTCGTTACTCCAACCCATTTCATAATTTAACTCTTTAACAATACTGTACATATATCAAAACAATGTCTCAATTTTGTGGATCAAATAATTGTAAAAACTAAAAATCACATAAAAATCAGTAAATGGAATTAGATGCACTTACGCCGCCAACGTTTGTTGCCAATCCGTGTATTGAGTTGCTTTTGGCATGGTGCCCATGAGGAATATCTAACCCTCCTTGATGATGGTTAAAACTGAACGTCCACTAAATATATACCATTATACAAATACAACCCAATCAAGAGCCATTACAAGCACAACAAATAGCAATGTCAAGTTGTTAATAGTAAACATACTCACCCGAGATTGTATAGTAACAGCAATATGCGGCCGACATTGTCTTTTAATTTTTTCAACGTATGGGTTCCAAAAAAAAATCGCTTACAATTAAAAGTAAGTCCTGGATCTACATAACCAAACAAATACAACTTCACTTTTTCACGAGTAATGCTATGTAGGTACTTATTGAGAGCACAATCATGTAAATTTAAACGTGGCACATTAAAATAATTTTAGTGACGAGGGGAAACGAGTAGGTTATAGTAGTGTACTTACGCCATGTACGCCTATATCACCCCACAACCAATGCAAGTCATCTGTAGCAGCCCTTCACATTTTCTTTCAACATAATGGGTTTTCTTGATACACCAAAAACATCCTCGTCTATCATCGTTGTAAAGTGTCAGTCTCTGACATAAAGGACGTGCAATACATGTACAACAAATGACATGGGTATGGCATAATATCAGGTAACTCGGTTTTGTCGAAAAGCTTTTTCACTAGCTGCTTGGACTTCATCTTTTTTCCCTTACAAGGTTGTTTTCGAATCAACCATTGTTTAGGCCAGGATAATAAGTCCCAATGGCATCCTTGACCAACAATATGTCAGCCTTATGCACAGGGAAAGGAAGCATTTCATCACCTTGGAGTTCTCCAACGACTACTACTCCAACACACCCATCCAACATTGGCATTCCATGTATTGCATTGTGCATATCCTCGCCTTCCACAACAATACCAAAAGCGCATACGTTTGTGATGGTATTCAATGAAAATTAACACGTGCTGTCACCCTAAAAAAGCCCATAAGGATTTGAATAAGAAACTTAAACCATATCAAGGAGGTTTTAGATAGCAACTGATTGTTTTTATCTATTACTAACAAGTTCACCAAGTATCGTAAGAAAATACACGATTGATACATATAAAGATGTTGTAAATACCTTATCAGTAGGTCGAGGAATCACATGTATCTCATCATCTGCTATTACTCCCAAATCCTCCGGGTCAGAGACATCTGAAGGAAAGCTGGCACGGTGGCTACCTTTATTAGATTAAGGTGTGTTCTCTTATATGTTTGTAGAAACTTTCCCTGTTATTTTATGGGCTTCATACTCCTTAATTGCTTCATTGATTAATTGGAGAATCATTTTAGTTTTTTGAACAAAGAAACTTCTTTGTCTTCCACAACTACTGATCATGCTCTTTATCACAAGCGAATAATTCTGCTTTTGTTATTGCAATCCTTCTTTGCCTTAGGAGATGAAAGTATGTGGTTGGGGTAACAAGTCTGCCGACATCCCTCATCTTACTCGAGTGCTCCAGACTTCCTAGTGCTTGGGACAACACGTCGTTAGACCCATTGATTTTCAGCTCACCTTTCTACAATAAGTCATCCTAACATAAATACGTAGCAAAAATTTAGCACGACATGAAATTGCATTTTGATTATAAGTGACCATAAATGTAATATTTGCTATTTTTTCAACCACTGGTTTGAGGTTTTCATCCATACCTTTGGGTATATGGGCTTTCTTCCACAGATAGCCACGATTGATTTCGTCATCACTCACTCAGTTTTTTTTCCTATGTGTTTCCAACAAATAAAATGCCATGAAATAAGCATCATACCATTCATTCTTCTGTGCTTCTGGACATAACAAAATCCTTCCAAGTTTCTTTGCTAATGAATGCGCACCTCTTCAGAGGATTTCTTGGTTTATTCTTCTGTCCTAGATATAACAACACATATATACCTGTGAGGTCGGTCTTAAATTGTCGCCACTTAATCCCAGCGGAAGATAATAGTAACGCATGGCTTTGAGGCAATACTTTGAATGTGTCCTACGCAAATCATGAGAAAACATAAGAAAATAATACATTGTATTTCCCACTCTACCAAAGAAGATAATCAAACTAATAAAGGGGCAATTGAAAAGCAGTACACAACACTGCACTATACAATAACATTACCTTGACGTCTTTCCATAATTTTTCTTTGAGGTCATTGGGCACCTTTGTCCAACGATCAATGTTTATTGGCACCATTCTCGGAGCAAGTAGCCTAATGTAGGATTGCAAACATTGATGAGTATCTCCACATGGATTGCTCGTACTATTTTACTTCAAACATTTCTCTTTCTTCACAGATTTCTTTACTAGAATCTTGTACATTTGGAAAATACCTCGCTTCCTTCGGTTCTTAAGGGATTCACAGCATGTATCGGTGCCAACTGAGACATCTTGATTGTCTCTAAGTGTCGTGTTTGATTCATTAAAACCATCACCTTTGACAAACTCCCTATCAACTTGGCTAGAATCCTTTTCAACATTCTTTTTGGAGGTTTCTTTATTGTAACATTCGCATTCTTTTTGGATACCATTGTCTGCTAAAAATGGCACATAAAATGAACTACCAGAAATAAGAATGAACAACAAAAAACTGTAACTGTAATAAGGATGCATAATAAAAGAATAAAAACCGCAGATAAAAGAAACATAAATTAGGAGGAAGAATCCATAATAACTAAATAAAACTGCAGGTAAAAGAAACAAAAATTAGTAAGAAGAATGCATAGTAACAACTGCAGATAAAAGAAACCAAACCAATTTATCCAATATATTTCATAACACATGGTTTAAGAATTCCCTAATAACAGAACAAAAGAATAAAGAATTCCTATTACATAGTAAGAGAATTAAAAAAATTCCTACCTTATCCTTTTCCTCATCTAGAGCTTCATTTTGGTTAATCCAAAATCCTTCAACATTATCTCTCATATAAGTCACATTATCCCCATTCTCTTCTTCAATAGAATCTTCATTCTCATCTTCATTGAATGTCGTAGGTACTGTTGTAGAAAACGGATCATGTTCTACGCAAGTGTCGCATAGAGCATCTTTATATACTAAATCATGGTAATCCTTGTTTGGAGTCCTAAGTATAACCGACCACTCCGCATTAAGTTGATCTTCCATGTAACATACTTGCTTCACTTAACAAGCTGAAGCAAACTTGTCTCACTTATGACCTTGTCGATTAAGGTTGACTAGGGTAAAACCGAACTCATTAGCTTCTATAACTCCTCTTACATTCTCTACCCATCGATCCAAAAACAAAGGAGTCTTAAAGTTGTAATAATCTAGCTCCCAAATCTATTCAACGACCTAATAAAATGTCATGGCACCGATCACCGGGTTTTTATACTTAGCACTAGACATTTGCATCGTATTAGTTACTAAGGTCATGCCATTATTTTGGACAACTCTACTATTGTCTCATTTTTTTGTAAAGAACTTAACTCCATTGTAGTGATACCCATTATAGGCAAAAACTTTAAAACTTGGTCTGCCAGCCAGCGGTCTCAATGTTTATGAAACGCATTTGGGATTGGCCTCCAATTTGGCCTCTACCTACGTACCAATCATTAAGATAATTTTATTCATTTGAGGTTTTGTTACAAGATACTTCCCATTTAATTAGAAAGAATCAAAATGCAACAAACCTTTCTTGAAACCAATTGACAAAGGTGTGATTATGTTCATCTAGGAGCCATTTTTTTACTCTCTTTTCTTCTATCGTATTTCTGCTCCACAATTTTCTTGTGTGTTCTATATTCAAAATAAAATATACATGTATGACGACCATGTTTCTTTTTACCGCCGTTAGAAAAATGTTAAAGTTACTAAAAAAACTACGGATCAAGTTACATACATCATATATAAATCCACCTCATCATTGTTGGATAACACATGTAGGTGCGCTTGGTCTCGATATTCTTCATCCAATTGCCTCAATGTAGCTGCCAAAACTGGCCCAAACAAGGTATTGCTAAAATCGGCCCAGACAATTTAGCTGCCAAAATCGGACAACAATCTTTCCTGAAATCCGACTCAAAACTGAGCTGATTCTTCGGTAATATAAATCTTAGCTATGTAGTCCTTGGGATGTAAATGATTGCACACATACCCCTTCAACACCTTCATAAATCTTTCAAAGGGTTCATCCATCTATAGAACATGGGCCACATAAACAGACTTCCCTAAGCAGATGCACACTAAGATGTGTCATTGTATCAAAGAACGATGGAGGGAATATTTTCTCTAATTCACACAATGTCACCACCAAATAAGATTGAAGTTTATCTAGCTTCGATAGGTCAATCACCTTAGTGCAAAACACAATAAAAAAGCATAATCTCATTATAACAATCCTAACATGTTTCAGAAGACTTAGTGAATGGAAAATGGAAGCAATTTTTGCATCAATATGTGGCAATCATGAGACTTCATTCCATGTAGCTTCAAATCATACATGGATACCGAATTCTTTATATTTGATGAATGGACATCTGGAACTTTCATAGATGCAATAGAGGTAGCCGCTTTTAGTTTCTCTGCTCGTGACAAGATATAGGGAGCAACAGGTAAATAAGTCCTCTTCCCCAGAACTTGTGGAGCCAAATTAAGCCTAACAACCATATCTACCATATCTTAGCGGGCAACAACACTATCTTTTGTCTTGAAAGGCATGTTCAATAATGTCCCAATTAAGCTATCCATAATGTTCTTTTCAACGTGCATCGCATCTAGACAATGACAAACATGCAACCACACCCAATACTCCAAATGGAAAAGATTGACTTCTTCTTCCAACACCTAGTTTTTGCATTCGAGTTATTCTTCAAGTTTGGTTTCCCTAACACATAATTAATATGCTCAACTGACTTCAACACCTCCTCTCCAGTTTGCGGTATTGGTGCATCATACTATTCTTGCTCATTATTGAAGGTCTTCCTCTACCTACGATGTGGATGATGATGAGACAAATACTTATGGTGACCTCCATATGACATTTTTCTACTATGTGGCAGATGTGTGGCAGTAGTAGTGTCGCCACAGATTGGACAAGCTTTGTACCCTTTAGTGGTACAACATGACAAGTTTCCATAAGCAGGGAAATCATTGATGGTCCACAACAACACAGCTCTAAGGGTGAAGTATTCTTTCTTATGCGCATCATATCACTAACTCCATTCCACAATTTCTACAAATCATCAATTAACGGCTCTAAGTAGATATCTTTATCCCGTCCCGGTTGCTATGGACCCAAAATTAGTAAAGATAACAACATAAACTTCCTTTTCATGCACAACCAAGGAGAAAGATTATAAGTTACCAATAGTACTGGCCAGCAACCATATCTACTACTTATATTGCTATGTGGATTAACACCATCTGTTGATAACCCTAGCCTAAGATGTCTAGGTTCACTACCAAATTTAGCGCACTTATAATCAACTAAACTCCAAGTAGGGGAATCGGTAGGATGATGCATGCGGCCATTAATACTACGATTATCAGCATGCTAAGTAAGCATTTTAGCTGTGTCATAAGATTTAAACCGGCATTTAAATCAAGGAATAATTGGAAAATACGATAACACCTTAGTTGGTTGTCCCTCCTTTTCAATTTGTTCTATCCTCTTCTTCCACCAAGACAGCCTATACGTAGGGCAACATTTTACATCTGCGTAGTTATTACTATACAAGATGCATTCATCAGGACATGCATGTATCTTCTCAGATCGAGTCCTAATTTGGTGAGTGTCTTTTTGACTCATACAGAGTTTAAGGCAGCACGTTCCTATTAGCGAGTAAAGATGAAATGATCTCAAAGGCCTTACTGAAACGAGTGTCACTCAATCCAAATATTACTTTTAAGCCGTGGGATTGAACTAGTGTATCCAATTTAGCGTGCTCACTACCATCATATAATGGCCTTTGTGCATCATCAAAAAACGTACTAAACTCTATCAAATTGTCATCATAATCACCCTCACCAAATATTGCTTCCCACATGTCATCATTGTCAGCACCGGATTGGGGGTTGTTAGCCGTGTAAATTGATTAGTGTACTATCGCACGGGGTTAAAGGAGGTTCTCCATGCCACATCCAGTTTATGTAGCCCAAACTAAAACCAGATATTATACAATGTTCCCTAATTCTTCTAAAAGACTTATGCTTAAAATTCATACATTCTACACATGGGCATCAAACTTTCTTAGCATTACTAGAATTTCCCTTAGCAAAACTCAAGAAGGCTTCAAGCCCTACATTATACTTCGTACTGAGCCTATCTTCATTAATCCTAGATTTATCCATTGCTGAACATAAAAAAGAATCCTACAAGAATTATTATAATGCTAAATAGATAAGCACAATATAGCAGACATAAGCAAAACATATACAAAGGGTCTATAAGAAATAACCCAAAATAAGTACAATCACCACATAAACAATCTGTCCGCATAATCCATCTTTATCAGATTTAAAGCACCACAATGCTAAATTAAGAAAACTATGCAACCGTAAAATTCAGTAGTTCAGAAGGATCATATTTTTCTATAGATATTCTAAGATAAATCCTTATTATCCACTTTTTCTAATGATTATTTAGGGAAAGTAACAAATATTGATGACATCTTTCTTTTGCATGAAATAATGATATAAAGTTATTCTCATCATGATTAGGAACCAAAAATATAGAAATAGATGAGGATAAATTGATATTAAAAGAGAATAACTATAACTACCAAGAACCTATCCTTTTATTCTATAAGAGCATTGTGTACTTGGAAAAAGCATAATATTATACATCAAACTCTTATCATTGGAATAGAGATCCAATATATGAAACTAATGCCCAAAATTAAAGCAAAAAGTGACATAAATATGTAAAAGTAACGAGTGGAATAAAGAATAGTAAAAATAAAATTACCATGTCAATAGTTATCACAGCTAACACCATGGTAATAGAATAGCCTTTCTTTAAGTATTTTTATAGGATCTTCTATCGAACTTCTAGGACTAGCCACTCGTGTACCTTTAGTATGAGAGTATCCAAATCAATGATACCACCAAAGTGAAGAACAAAAAAATAACCAAAAACAGGATTTGAACAATTTTACTAACAAATCTTGTACACTAAGTTACATCAAATCTTGCATTACGCCTTTTTTACACCACAGAATCACTAACAAATACTCTAATATTGAAATGCAGAAAGGTGGTTTCGTTACCACAAAAGTTAGCATCCTTAAAGATCATTATTAAAAAAAAAATAAACACTAAAAATGAAAAAAATACCATTACCTAAATGATTCCTTGATCAATAGCCTGAGTGTGAAGCTAAGAAACAATCTAATTCAGGAACACAAAACTACTCAATCAACTACATCAAGCATATACCATTGAAAAACAACACGCGCTGCATATAAGTTGATAACTTGAATAAAACCCATTGTTGCCCTAAAACGGTGGGGATAGAGAGAGACGAAATCATAGAGGTAGTGAGGAGGGATGAGAGAAAGGGAGAGAAATTACTTCGATGAGAAACCCGGTCTTCCTTATGGACAAGAGGCAAATTGCTAGTCTTCCAATCGGCGGTGCAGAATGGGATAGAGGTCACTGGGGTAGTTTTTAATTATAGAATACGTGTTGGAGTATGAATTGTTATGAAGTGTTGAAGGGACATATAATTTTGGTTAAGTTTTTTTAGAGGGAGTACAGTTTGGGTGTGTTTTCTATAAAAATGTTTACACTTAGTTTTTTCCTCGCCTTTTAACAAATTTGGAATTACCTTTTAACATCACCCTGAGAATCTGAAAATCAATCTAATGTGTATGTTTTATACAACATCGATAATAAAAAATGATGCTATTAAGATTTTTAACATCATTCGTTTTTCTACCCGATGTAAAAGCTATGATGTTTATGAATAAAATTCTAGTAATGCGTAATTGCATTTGATGAAAAATGATTCACACTTTCATTATTACTGTAGAAGAACACACGTGAAGACTATACCGCTGAATATCTCTACATTAATCTACCTTTTTTTGATAATAAGTTTATTAACATTTTGTAAAGGCAGATTGCTATTTTAGGGAAGGATATTTTATCCCAAAACCATTTGCACCAAGGGATGTTACTTTGTTTTCATCTAATCTCCTCCCACATGGATTTAAAATTATATCCACCTTTATTATGAATTAAGCAAGTCTTATAGTCTTGTTTCTAATCTTCATGGATTTTAACAGCCTCTATTTTGCTGCTTATCAAACCTAGAAAACTAAATTGTATACTCCCCATCTTTCATCTTTTACTATGCATTTCACCAACATCTTCTCCTCTCTCACACGTACCATAGCGTCAACCCCTAATCTGGCGATGAGTTCCCCCTGTAGCCCAGGTTCATACCATAGTGAAGAGCTCTTCCCATCTATGATTATTTTCTTAATGTAGCTTATTGCTTCACTTTTAATGCGGAGGATGAACTTCCACTCCAGAATTGTCCTTTTGGCTACTACATTCCATGGATTGATCTCTCAAATATTGCCTTTTAAACATTGCTAGTCATAAATCCTCTTGGACTAGAATTTTCAAAAATAGTGTGATACCCCGTGCTATTTGATGTTCCTTAAACATGCACATTTCCATTCCCCTTTTATTTTTTGTAATACCTGCAACATTGACACCGTAAAATATTAAATTAATTAAGAATGAATTTTTAAAAAATGTGAAAAGGGTATAGTTTCTACAACCATTACAAATGCCTTTCCGGAACGATCAGTTTAATATACAATTTTAATGTATTTGGAGTTACGGTTTGCAAAAATATGGCATTAAAGTGTTTAAATAGAATAAGTGGCTGTTTTGGGCCAAATTAGATAAACAACCCATAACCGAGCATAAGTACTATATAAGTTAGAGTTTGTTAGCGTCAAAAATGGTCACTAACACCTAAATGTAAATGAAAGCACCAACCAACGGTCACAGATAACAGATAGAATATATGTAGAGATTAATAATACGAAGAACGACCAAAATTAAAATAAAAGCAGTAAAGAACACAGATTTTATAGTGGTTCGGCTAACTCCGGCCTACGTCCACTCCAGAAGTTTTCTTTCTATTGATGTTCGAATCAATTGCAGTTACAAACTGATGGAGTAACCTTTAGACATAGAAAATAGAAAGTTAGGGAGCAGAGAGAAGAAGATCCCCCATCTGGAGACCCATATGTTGTATTTATAGGCAAAACCAGGTTGTTGGACATCCTGAGTAGTTTGGGCCCACCAAGGCCATAGCTGAACCCTACTTCATTATGTCGACCGACCGTGAGCAGTTGGTACGCCGAACGAGGGGAGGTACGTCGAGCGCGGCGAGGTACGTCGAGCGCGGCGAGGTACGTCGAGCGCGGCGAGGTACGTCGAGCGCGGCGAGTATGCCGAGCGAGGTGAGGTATGCTGAACAGGGCGAATCTTCCAGACCGAGCCGTGCAACCCCCCATTTCTTGACCAAATGACATATCCAAGTGAACTTCATTCTTTTAAACCAAATCCATCCTATTCCAACCTCGATAATCGTGAAGTCGGTTGGATTGAATCCGCCTGTTCATGGCCTTGACTAAAGGCGGGTTAACACTTTGCCCCCCCAAAACATGCCTTGCTATTGGAAGGTGTGTTTTGTAGCTCAATAAGCTGGATGTTCATATCTTATTAATGACCTGCAAAGAAATTGATAGTCTTATCTGACCGTGAATGATGATCATTCGCGATCGTATGTCATTCAAGGTAGTATGTGACCGTTCGAGGTTGGGTGCCATTCGCGTTGAATGGTGATCGTTCGCGATCGGGTGCTATTCGAGGCGATTTGCGATCGTTCGCGATTGGGTGCCGTTCAAGACGAGTTGGGACAATTCACGGTCGGGTGCCGTTAGAGGTGATTTTTGATCGTTCGCAATCAGGTGCCATTCGAGTCGAGTTGTGACCATTCGCGGTCGGGTACCGTTCGAGGCGAATTGTGATCGTTCGCGATCTGGTGCCGTTCAAGGCGAGTTGTGACCATTCACGGTCGGGTGTCGCTCGAAGCGAGTTGTGAGTGCCCGGGGGACTTAGATCATTAATGTTAGATTTCACGTTCGAGTGAGTTTTTGAACTGTTTACTATGGCGGTTTATCGCCATCTCAGAGCATGTCCAAGGACCGTTCGCGACCCCGTACATGTGTAAGTGGCTTAGCCGTCATGGAATCACAAATAGCAGATTTTCATTCAAGATGAGTCTTTCAACGGAATGTCAAACTAAATCATGTCCAAACCCAAGAAATGGAAAATAAAAGAAAAACAGGGACATCCAAGTGTAAACACCTACATTGATGCGATTTATAGTCGTATCAGAGCATGCCTGAGGATCGTCCGCGGTCCTGTACATGTGCAATTGACTTAATCACATTGCTGTGGAGTTTGCCACTATTCGTCATTATTTCAATCAATTGATGACAAGCTGACGCCCCGATCCCGAGCCGTCCCCAATAGGGGCATGTGGTGGTCGTTCTTGTTCCACCATCATGGCCCTCCTTCTCACATATTGAGATAGCAGACCATTTCGGATATGCCCCTCAACTTCATCCTTCAAGTGCCTACAATAATTTGTGCTATGACCGTTCAGTTCATGGAACAAACAATACTTGTCTGATCTTCTTTCATTGCTGGTCGGATCCCTTCTCATTGGCCTTCGATAGAGAATCTGCCCCCTAGTGTCTTGGTAAATTCGTTCCAAAGTCTCGTTAAGCTCTGAATAAGAGGTAAACCTCGGTTCCCTTCGTGGACGCATTGGTCCATCATCGTTATCCCTGGCCTTCCATTTCCATTTATCTTTTATCAGTTCCTGAATCTTTTTTAGAAGGATTTTCACCCTTGACTACATAAACATCATCTCCTTCTCTTTCCCCTCTCTCAGCATTTTCATCCTCTAATCGTAGAAATCCTTCGGCTTCATGATATAACTCCTCTAGATCCATAGGTGGATCCCTTGTCAGTGAATTTTTGAACTTTGTTCCATTAGCTATGCCAGATACAGCTGCCATTAAGACCATGGATGGATCTGGTCGATCCACTAATGCTGCCGCTACATTGAATCGCGTCAGAAAGCTTTTCAAAGATTCCCCGGTCCTCTGCTTTAGCACTGCCAAACTCATCACATTTTTAGATCTCGAAATGTGAACTCTGAACTGCCTCATAAACTTCCCAGTTAACTCGGTCCACGTTCCAATGGAACCGCTCTCCAATTTTCCAAACCATAGTGCCGCTATGTCTGTCAGATACAATTGGAAGCATTGGGCCATGACTTCCTCTGATGCCCCCAGCACTTCCATATGCCTCATATACTTTGTTAGATGAACTGTAGGATCCGTCCTTCCATTATACATCTCCAATGATGGCAGCTTAAAAACCGATGGGTTCCTAGCTCACCTGATAGTAGGAGTAAAGGGACTCCTATCCACATCCTCCAAGTCTTTGTTTTCCAATCCACCTCTCATAGCTCGTCTAACCATCACCGCTAGTCTATCGTTGTCGCCAAGCTGTAATCCTTGTCTGTTGCCTCTGGTCTGCCCCTCGAGTTCCTGAGGAAATTCAGGCACATACTCCTCACCTCGTACTCCTACACTCCTGTTGGTGTTGGGTTGCACAACGTCATCTGGAATCCCTCCATGGATTGGTCCAGCATTTCCTGATGGTGTGCCCCCCAGTCTAGGTCCATCTAGATTGTTCGCCGTCTACTGATTGGAGGCTGCCCCCTGCTAAGCCATTCCCTCTACTTGCTGGTTGAGCGCTTCTGAGCCAGCTCCACGGATCCGAGGTCCTGTATTTCCTGCTTGTGCAAATTGTCTGAGAAGAGCCTGCATCATCTCCTCTTGTCTTTTCAACATCGCTTCCATCTCATCTCTAGTGATGTAGATGGATGCTTGACCTACTCCAGCTCCAACTCCAGAGGAAGCCTCTTGACTTCCCCCCTGATAGCTCCTTTCCGCCTCTTGCTTCCTTGTTGGTGGTCTAGCCATTGCTTTTCGAAATCCGAGTCCTTAAGTTTTTCAATTCAAAATCCAAGCTCTAAAATTCTCGAATGTTAGCGTTCTCAGTGAAAGCACCAAAATATTAGTGCCAAAAATGGTCATAACACCCAAATGTAAATGAAAGCACCAACCAACGGTCACAGATAACAGGTATAATACATGTAGAGAGTAATAATATGAAGAACAGTCAAAATTAAAATAAAAGCAGTAAAGAACATAGATTTTATAGTGATTCGGCTAACTCCGGCTTACGTTCACTCCAGAATTTTTCTTTTTATTGATGTTCGAATCAGTTATAGTTACAAATTGATAGAGTAACCTTTAGCCTTAGAAAATAGAAAGTTAGGGAGCGGAGAGAAGAAGATCCCCCATTTGGAGACCCACATGTTGTATTTATAGGCAAAACCAGGTTGTTGGGCCTTCTGAGTAGTTTAGGCCTACCAAGGCCATAGTCGAAACCTACTTCATTATGCCGACCGACCGTGAGCAGTTGGTACGCCGAACGAGGGGAGATACGCCGATCGATGTGAGGTATGCTGAGCGAGGTGAGGTACGACGAGCGAGGTTAGGTAAGCCGAGCGAGGTGAGGTAAGCCGAGCGAGGTGAGGTACGTTGAGCAAGGTGAGGTATGCCGAGCGAGGTGAGGTACGTTGAGCAAGGTGAGGTATGCCGAGCGAGGTGAGGTATGCTGAATGAGGTGAATCTTCTAGACCGAGCCATGCAACCCCCCATTTCTTGACCAAATGACATATCCAAGTGAACTTCATTCTTTTAAACCGAATCCATCCTATTCCAGCCTCGATAATCGTGAAGTTGGTTGGGTTGAATCCGTCTGTTCATGGCCTTGACTAAAGGCCGGTTAACAGAGTATGGAACCTTAGCCATCATCTCTAACTTCTGATTTCTTCCCTAATCTCAAAATTAACCTAATTACTTTCTAATTGTTATTAAAAATTAATTAAAAAGGGATTATAAAAATTCAAGGTGTTCAAACTATATCAAATTATACGTCTTTTCGAAGCTCTTGACGGGATGAATCAACTAGAGGTGTTGGTTTTTCATAAAATTAATCAGTTGGCTAGAAGTCATGGTCATAGTTTGTTGTGGTGGCCTAGGGTTTTCCAATTTGGGGATATTTGATTTCGGAGACACTAGGTGAAATCGGAGGCATTAGATGGTAGTTCTCATCATAAGAGTTCAATTGGTGGCCTCAATTTCATCTAAAGACATCGATGGTGGTTGGATTTGTCCATAGAAGCTCTGATTTCTTTCGTTGATAAGGCTGTGTGCGTTAGTAGGTTAGTGGGGCTGCATGTAGATGGAGAAAGGAGGAGTATGTGAATACGATTTACATGCGGTTTGTTCCGTTGAACCCATGGCAAATTCCAGATGCTTTGGTACTAGTTTTGCAAATTTTGGGGACTACTGAAAAAGTGCATTAGTGTGAATTTTTGAATTAAATAATTAAATTTTAAAGTATTAAATGCATATCCATCGATGAAAAATTAATATTATTGATATGTGTTGCGATATATTGACGATTACTTAGATATTGGGAATATTTGAATATGTTGTGCCTCGTTGACAATTTATTGTTGAATGTCTTATTATTGAAGATAATTAAATGAAATAATGTGGGCAAAATTGCGTAATATGGGGAGAATTAGATAATTAAATGGTAAATGTGGTTGTTTATAGATTTTGGGTGACGTTATAAATAAAAGTGGTATAACGAATTAAAAGTAATTAATGGATGAAATTTACTAAGATTATTATATATGAATTTCTGGGAAAATTCATAAAATTTAAAAAAAATTAAAACCAAATTGGAAAGTTTATTATTATTATTTAAACAAAATGAGATTCCATAAATAATAAAATGGTTTTTTGTGAAAATTACACTGTTTTGAGATAAATAGTAATAAACTAGTTTTGTAGAATATTAAAGGGATTTAATGTGTACATTATTATTCCAATGTGAAATAATAATGCTATTTTTTGTAAGGTATTTTTTCTATAAAATATGATGTTTGGATAGATTTAAAGAAATTATTTTACAATGAAATGTTTAAAGTATATTATCATTTCAAAAGAATTATTATTTTTTGAGATAAATGAAAGGCACTTTTATAACAAATAATAGTAAAATGATTATGTACTTGAGAAGAAGGTGTTTGTGAATATGATATTCTTGATGGGTGTAATGCATGATTAATAGTCGATTTTATTTACCATATATGTTGTTTTATGATGATGAGATCGCATTTAAATGTATGTAAGGTATTTTGCCATTATTACTACTTCATGTACAACCAATTATGGTTTAGTTATGTTGGTGTTTTTGTTACTAATATAGTGGTTTTGTACACATTTGATTGATTTATGCATACACTGATAATGGATTACTAATGGTTGATATATATATTATGATTAGCTTATTTGATGTTTGCGGTTGACATGTGTATTGTCAAATATTTGAATGTTTAATGGCTAAGTGTTGTATTATTGTTGTTACCTCATATTTACGATGATTGATTAAAAGGCTTATTATAAGTAGTGTTTTCCGGTTGTAATAGTTGCATTAGTTGTGTTGGTTAAAGTGGTTGCTATGGTTGTAATGGTTGCATGAATGTTATGATTGTTATGTGCTAATAACTATTTGGATGCAGGAGAAGAGCATGAAATAAAGCTACGTGGGCTTGATCACCTAAATGGGGTACGAGGCAGTATTTTCCTATGCAATACCTATAGAGCCTATAACCATAGTGTATAAGATTAAATGCAGTATAAACATAGTTGAAACCTTTTTCCTTTATACACACACAGAGGTGTGAAGTTGTAGGTGGGAGCAGAAGAGTGAATGGAAATGTTGATGTAGGCTGTATTATGGATAGCTTATTGGTATATTCTTTTATACAACTATTTTATTATTAACGATTTTATGATAATTAATGTATTAAGACGTAAATTATTGTGATGATGTTATAAGATGACTGTATTATTAAGCTAATGTACATTTATATTGATATTTGCTTCCACTACGAGGCTTTCTTTTAGTTTAAATTATAATATAAATGATCAGTTGTTTTTAATATTGAAAATTAGTCACATCGTATTTTTTGGCATTTGTAATTCATTTCAAACTTAGGTTTAGCGACTTCCTAAGCCTTGGGTAGACTTAATCACCTAGTGTAGGTTAATTTACACTTTTTGCTGACTTAAAATTATAGAATAAGGGAGCGTTCTTATTGATGACTATATGTATTTTTCTGTGTATGGATTATGTACATAACAATGATTGCCTCATCTTAGGATGAGAGCCATATATAATGACCTCTCGAGTGGGAAATGATTACTATAGAAATGAGGTATGATGAGCGCTTTTAGGATGGTTTAAGTGATGGTTTCAACCCAAGTGACATACATGTTGTTTGCACCAAAATTGGTCACAAACCCCAAGTATCGTGAAAGCACCAAGTTGTGAATATAAATCAGCAATATTAGTCACAGATCTAATTACACAGCAAGCAACAATCGAGAAATAATGAACAGAGACACAAAATTTATAGTGGTTCGGCTATCTCCGGCCTACGTCCACTCCAAAGTTTTATCCTTTATTGATTATCCTCGCTGATTACAGTTGAATACAGCAATTACAATGAAGAAATTCGAGTAAAACAATTTTGACGAAGTGTGGAATTGAATCCGGCAGAGTCTGGGCGTTGGACAGCCAAAAGATCCTCTTCCGGTAGGCTTCAGGGGGCTATTTATAGGCGTAGGAGGCTGATATCGCGCTCAAACTTCGGGAGACTCCTTCTGGCACGTGAGTGGGCCCACGCGACCGGTCCCACCAAGTTTCGACTCGATCTGTGATCGATACGAATTGATTTCGTATCCATCAAGAATTAGTCCAATCGAGCTGAAACTTGGCAGAGACATTCCTTACCTTGTACGTAAGCTACTGTGAAAATTTCGTTGCATTTGGATATGTGGTTTGGGAGATATGATCGATACGAAATTGCAATTTTCGTATGTTGCTGAGTTCGAAACCATGATTTTGTATCCATCCCATTCGACTCGATCGAGGCACGTGCGCGTGTGATGACGTGTCGCGAAATCCCTAAGTTGATCCACTTTCCTCACCGTCTTGAACGCTTCTTCCTCTGATTTGCGCTCGCATCCATATTTTGTGTTCGTTCGTGCCGATAACTCTGCTTTTTATCTGTATCCAACTGCCATCGTACCTTTCTTCGCATCGATCTCAGGAGTGTATTTCGTATCGACCGAGCGATCGATACGAAATAATGTTATGTGATGTCGATCGATACGGAAAAAGCATGAAGGGCCAGGGCACGAAATTGGACATTGATGGATACGAACGAAGCCTTACCTGATGGATGCGAGCGTGGCCTTACCTAATGGATACGAATTCCGATAGCCTCTCATGGATACGAAAGTGCCAGATCCTCCTCTCATCAATATGAAATCATCGAGTCGAACCAAAACCTGATCGACGCGAAGAGCCCAATGCCGGATGGATTCGAACAGCACCGATTCGAACAAGCCAATGCCATGATTTCCTGATGGATACAAATCCGATGGATTCGAACAGAGTGAGGCGACGTCTATTTGATCGATTCGAAACCGATCGATTCGAACAGACCGATATCATGTTACTGATCGATTTGAACTCGATCGATTCGAAGTATGTAGAACCCGACGGATTCGAACAAAATAAATATTGATGGATACGAATCCGATGGGTTCGAATAGAACATCTTCTCGACTCTTTGATGGATACGAACGACATACTTTCTCTAATTTGAATCGATCATATCTCGTCCATACGAACTCCAATTAACCTGAAATTTGGAACGTGGCATTTTCTAGTCCTCATCATCATCTCCAATCGATTTCGTTCTGGTCGGAGCTCGGCCAAATTCTGGTGACATCCATTGCAACCTTGTTTCCAATTGAACTCCAATCCTGATATCCATCATTCCTTGCCAATTCTGTTGATATTCCAGCTTTGACCAAAAAGTGGGATAATATTTGCCCTCCCAAAACATGCCTTGTGATAATAAGACGTGTTTTGAATAGCTCCGAATCCGATATCCAAAGTCTATAGCCTCTCCGAGTTCTTGCCAAGCGCAATTCACACCTGACGACCTTGGTCCAGTGTCCCTAGGCGTTGAGCTAACCTCTCTGGGTTCTTGCCAAGCGCAATCCACACCCGACGATCTTGGTCCAGTGTCCCTGGACGTTGAGCTAACCTCTTCGGGTTCTTACCAAGCGCAATCCACACTTGACGACCTTGGTCCAGTGCCCCTGGACGTAAGTAATGCCGTGGCTTAAGTCCTAAACCGAATCCTGGTCGCTCCAGACCCTTGTTGAGCATAGTCCATACTCAACGACCTGAAACAATAATCGATAATAGGGGGCCTAAGTCCCAGGCCGAATCCTGGTCTCTCCGGACCCTTATCGAGCATAGTCCATACTCGACGACCTAAATGAGTCACTTTACCGCGTTCGGGCAAAACGACTCACCCCTTGCCGGGCATAATCCATACCCGACGACTGTTTGTCAAAACCTAAACAAAATCCCATCGAAATCCAATCCAAAATCCAAATCAAATCAAAAAATCAGAAATCCAAACCAGCATTCAAAATAGAAACCAATCATCCAAACGAAAATCGAAAACAGAAAGCAAACAAAATCAAGAGTTCAAACCAAACTCCAAAACCAAACCATAAAATCAAGTGTCCAATCCAAAAAAAAAAACAAATTTCGCAAACCATAGCTTCACGGTTTATCATCATTCAGAGCATGCCTAGGGGTTATCTCCGTCCCCGTACATGTGTAAATGACTTGGTTGCTCGCCAATGGTTTGTTACTTATTTCATATTACCCTGGTCAATTGATAACCAATCGACCGTCATTCCTGGGCCTCACATCATCTTAGCCTCAATTGTCCATCCCTCACATGTTCCTCAATTATGTACTTTAAGTGCCTACAGCTGTTGGTATCATGTCCGTCCAAATCATGGAAGAGACAGTGCCTTCCTGATGTCCTTTCCCGTTCAGATGGTTCTCTCCTGGTTGGCCTTTGGTAAGGAAGGCGATTCCGGATTTCCAAGTAAATCCGCTCCAGCGTCTCATTCAATCCTGTGTATGTGCAAAACTGTGGATCCTTCCATCGCTTCTTAGCTTTTTCAGAACCATCATCCAACTTCCTTTTCCCTTTATCTTTATCCGAACCTCTAATGGATGGTCCTCCGTCCTCGGTTGCATTCACTTCCTTCAACTTTAAATCTGCACATGCATCCTCTTGTCGGAGGAACCTCTCAGCCTCGTGAAAGAATTCCCCGAGATCCAGTGGTGGGTCTCGTATTAAAGATACCTTGAAATCCGAATCCTCCCTGACTCCTGACACCGCTGCCATTAACACCATCGATGGATCCGTCCGATCCACCGAAGCAACTGCCGCATTGAATCGAGTTAGAAAAGCTCTAAGCGATTCATCTGTCCTTTGCTTTATCGACGTTAACATCATCACGTTCTTAGGTCTTTTGATATGAACCCGAAACTGTCCCAAAAACCTATCCACCAATTCCCTCCAAGTCCTGATAGATTCTTCTTCCAGCTGTCTAAACCACATTGCAGCTAGATCCGTCAAATACAACAGGAAACATCTGGCCATCACTTCCTCCGATGCCCCCAGCACTTCCATGTGTCTAGTGTATCTCATCAAGTGATTGGTTGGGTCAGCCTTGCCATTATATACTTCCACGCTAGGTAACTTGAACTTAGGTGGATTCTGAGCTATCCTGATTTCCCGAGCGAATAGACTCCCGTTCATTCCTTCCAAATCTCCATTGGTCAAACCTCCACGCATAGTTTTCCTGGTGATCTCCACCAATCCATCATTGTCTGTCAAGGGTTGCCCCCTATGCCCCCGAGGGAACTCCGGCACATACTCCTCGTGCAGTTCATCAACATCAGCGTTCAATCTAGCCTGTTGGATTCCATCCAAAGGCCTTCTAGTGTCAAATCCTGCGGGCCTACTCCCGAGCCCTTGTTGATTACCTCCTAGCTCTGTATTTCGCTCTCCATTGGGTTCCCAGCTCCTTGTTCCACATCCACAGCCGCTGTAGTTGTTCCTAAGTTTTGCATTCCTACAGCTCTCATCTGTTCAATGAAAGTCCGCATCATATCCTGTTGACTTTTTAACAACCTATCTTGCAATAAATTTGTCATGGCTTCCATTTCATCTCTGGTGATGTAAATGGAAACTTGTCCTTCTCTAGCTTCAGAGGATGCTTCCTGACTTCCTTCCTGTTGGCTTCTCTCAGCTCTTTGCTTCTTACTTGTTTATCTAGTCATTGTTTCCAAATCCAAACTCCTCAAACTCTTCAAATCCAAACTCTGAATCCGATGTAGCGGGTTCTAGTTCTTCTTGGTGAAAGCACCAAAATGTTTGCACCAAAATTGGTCACAAACCCCAAGTATCGTGAAAGCACCAAGTTGTGAATATAAATCAGCAATATTGGTCACAGATCTAATTACACAGCAAGCAACAATTCAGAAATAATGAATAGAGACACAAAATTTATAGTGGTTCGACTATCTCCGGTCTACGTCCACCCCAAAGTTCTATCCTTTATTGATTATCCTCGCTGATTACAGTTGAATACACCAACTACAATAAAGAAATTCGAGTAAAACAATTTTGATGAAGTGTGGAATTGAAGCCGGCAGAGTCTGGGCGTTGAACATCCAAAAGATCCTCTTCCGGTAGGCTTCAGGGGGCTATTTATAGGCGTAGGAGGCTGATATCACGCTCAAACTTCGGAAGACTCCTTCTGGCACGTGAGTGGGCCCACACGAACGGTCCCACCAAGTTTCGACTCGATCTGTGATCGATATGAATTGATTTCGTATCCATCAAGAATTAGTCCAATTGAGCTGAAACTTGGCAGAGACATTCTTTATCTTGTGCGTAAGCTACTGTGAAAGTTTCGTTGCATTTGGATCTGTGGTTTGGGAGATATGATCGATACAAAATTGCAATTTTCGTATGTTGCTGAGTTCGAAACCATGATTTCGTATCCATCCCATTCGACTCGATCGAGGCACGTGCATGTGTAATGACGTGTCGTGAAATCCCTGGGTTGATCCGCTTTCCTTGCCGTCTTGAACGCTTCTTCCCCTGATCTGCGCTCGCATTCATATTTTGTGTTCGTCGTGCCGATAACTTTGCTTTGTATCTGTATCCAACTGCCATCGTACCTTTCTTCGCATCGATCTCAGGAGTGTATTTCGTATCGACCGAGCGATCGATACGAAATAATGTTATGTGATATCGATTGATACGAAAAAAGCATGAAGGGCCAGGACACGAAGTTGGACATTGATGGATACGAACGAAGCCTTACCTGATGGATGCGAGCGTGGCCTTACCTGATGGACACAAATTCCGATAGCCTCCCATGGATACGAAAGTGCCAGATCCTCCTCTCATCGATACGAAACCATCGAGTCGAACCCAAACCTGATCGATGCGAAGAGCCCAATGCCGGATGGATTCGAACAGCACCTCGAACAAGCCAATGCCATGATTTCCTGATGGATACGAATCCGATGGATTCGAACAGAGTGAGGCGACGTCTATTTGATCGATTCGAAACCGATCGATTCGAACAGACGGATATCATGTTACTGATCGATTTGAACTCGATCGATTCGAAGTATGTAGAACCTGATGGATTCGGACGAAACAAAGATTGATGGATACGAATCCGATGGGTTCGAATAGAACATCTTCTCGACTCTTTGATGGATACGAACGTCATACTTTCTCTAATTTGAATCGATCATAGCTCGTCCGTACGAACTCCAATTAACCTAAAATTTAGAACGTAACCTTTTCTAGTTCTCATCATCATCTCCAATCAATTTCGTTCTGGTTGGAGCTCGGCCAAATTTTGACGACATCCATTGCAGCCTTGTTTCCAATCGAACTCCAATCCTGATATCCATCATTCCTTGCCAATTCTGTTGATATTTCAGCTTTGACCAAAAAGTGGGATAACACATGTGACATTAAAACATAACTTAGAAAGTGAGCCTATTTTTATGGAATTTTAACCTGAGAAGTTATAGTAAAAACATATTTTTTAGATTTTTTAAAGGTATTGTATTTAAAAAGTAAAAATGTATGTTTACGCCTTATAGAGATTTACTAGTGTTTGAAAAAGGTGAAAATAAATATTTGACTTGATGAAAATTTGTTTTGAGGATGTTTTTTGTGGAAAAGCTATCTTAGTAAAAAGATGTTAAAACATTGAAAAAGGAAGAAATATGCTTTTGAGAAGTTATTTTAATTGGGAAAATATTTGAAGGTATTTTTGTTAGAAATGTTTTGAAAAGTATATTTTTGAGTAAAGAGTGAGAGGAACTTTTTTATTTGAAAAAATATTTTGTTTAATAGATCATCCTTGACGGTTGAAAAGCTTATTTACGGAATCAAATTTTGGTTTTAATTATTTTTATTTAAAGAACATGTTTTGATAAACGATGTTTGAAAAGAAAACATTATTTTCAAAAGGATTTTGATTGGGAGAATAATTAATCAAACCGACCGTTAGGGAGGTTTGCTTACTGTCACTGAGCAAAATCAATTTTTCTGAAGCCAAAAAAACGTGGATCTTGTCTCATCGCGGTTTCTCTAAACTTCCGCCTTTTATTTCGCGCATCAAAGATTCCAAATTCAAATCTATTATGATTTTCAAATTCTAAAATTTCAATTTCAAATCGACAATTTTGAATACTTTGATTAATATTTAAATTTGAAATTCATATTTTCAGATTCAAATCTCAATTTATTCTTTTCCAACACATTATCACTTAATGTTTAAGTAATATTAACAAAAATTTTAAATGTATATTTCTTATCAAAGTTATACAATCGAATGGTTGGTTTCTCCACCGTTGTGCGGTTATACTAGTTTTTAAATGAGAATGTTTTATTAAGAATATGAGTGAATTTCTCATTTTAAAGAAAATGATGTATTGTATAATATTGTTAGATATTTTGAGAAAATATTTTGGGAAAAATACTTTGAAGGATGGAAATAATTTGATTCAAAAGTGGATTTTTTAAATGAGAAGAAGAAATATTTGATTTGACCGATCTTTGCCTTTCATTCCCGATTCCTCTGTCCATCACTTCGCCTTCGCTTGCCTGGTCTCTCCATGTCTAAAAAGAAGAAAAACAAGCAAGCTCTTGTCCTAAAGCCGAAAAAGAATCCTTCTCTAACTCGCTTGGGCTAGTGCAACAACGTTGACTCGACTTAGTCTCTAGCAAGCGGTCTAGAAGATATAAATGGATGCTTTTTGTTCGAGGGTATGACTACGGTTGTTTCCCTGCAACCGACTCAAATGTCTCCCAATTTGTCGCTACTATTGCAGATATCGCATATGAAATTCAATCCTCCGCTGCTCTTGTTAATCCAATTGGCATCTCTGATATCCCGGTTCCCATTTCAATCGCCTCTGACCTTCCTTTCGATAGACCTCCTTCTGAATCTCATGGTCGAGACAATGATGTAGCACAAATCATTGCTGGCTAGTCTACGTCTCTATCATTTCTGAAATTGATGGTGGTTCTACTGCTTCTATTCCTCGATTGGAATCCTATTCGTACGCTAGTGAACGTCCTCTATCTCACCTTCTAGAAACTGCTGTTACAAATAATAGTTGGATCCAAACTGTTGCTAGCTTGAGTAATGAAAATGAAAATGCTTTGGATAGTTCTGTTGGATTTGTTACTGATGATTGCACTTCTATGGCATCTGGTTATAAACATGCCCAGAGTTTGCACTGTTCTGATAATTTGATCCCTGTAACAGGTTCAACTCCTCTGGCAGTTGATGATGGTATGACCCCAATTGTGCCTCTTCCTCTTCATGCCTTGCCTCTTGCCTTGGTGCCTATGCTACAATGTCCTCTCCTATTCCCTAGTCTCCTTCAATCCAAGTTTCATTGCAACCTTCCATTCCATTTATTACTTCCCTAGTTTCAGCTTCGATGAACAAATGGTCTTCCTTGTTTAAGACTCTACCTCGCAACGTAGGTGCCTATATTCCATGGTCCTTTAATACGGTTGAGAAAGATAGGGTTGGTTTTCCTCCTTCAGAAGTTGTTCAAGCAGCTGAGGACTATTGGGCTAGCTATCATGTAGGGTTTTTTCTTGATTTGAATCCTCCCTACCATGTTGTTTAGAGGCATTGTCAGAACCGATGGAAACTTAAGGGCGGATTACAAGTTTTAGTTTGATAATTCTATGTACTATTTTAAGTTCTCTAGGATGGAAGAAAGACAACATGTGTTTGAGGCAAAGCCTTCCTTTGTTCAAGGTAAACATTTCATTATTACTTCATCGAGTAAGACCATTAATAGTGCACAAGAGCGGGCGTTATCTATCCTTATTTGGATCCATTTTTCTCATATTCCATCTATTTTGCAATCGTTGGTTGGTTTGAACTAGATTGCTAGTTTAGTTGGTAACCTTAAGTTTTTTGATGCGAATACGGTAGCTAGAAGTGGAATTGTTTATAGTAGTAAGGCCTTAATTGAAATCTCTATGGACAGGCCTCTTCTTTCCAGGCTTTTTATGTGCCCTACTAATGGGCATGTTGCTATAGTTGATGTTCGCTGTGGCTGGAAGCCTAATATTTATGATTCCTATCATTTGTTTGGTCATTTGGAGTTTGCTTGTAAGCAAAGTACCCTTGATCCTTTAGTTGACCCTTTGGTCCCTATCTAGGTTAGGACTACCCTTTCTAGGCCTCCATTAAGGAAGTGGATTTTGAAATCTCGCCCTACTGAGTTTGTTGTTATGGAGCATTCTCATGCTTACGTCCCTAACTCATCTACTGTCGCTGCTACTACCCTTCTCCTTTTGCTACTGCGATCGATTCTGCTACATTGGATTCGACCCCGAATCCTTCCCCTGATGATGTTGTATGGAGTTCGAGAGAGCAAGCTTGGGTATATGAAAATTCAAAAATGCGATACGATCCGTATTATGCCACTTTCTATATGTATGTCAGCTATGATGGTGAAAAGGTACATCTTTACTATTAGTCAGTGGATGGTATCTTACTATTATTGATATTAGTAAGCTTAGTCGAAGGAATAGATCTCTTCTTGTAGATACTTCTTGGGATAGGAAATTCCACTACAGTGTGGATACGATAGATTATATTCCTGCATTAGTTACTTTTTTCTTTGGGTGTCTATGTATTTTGGGCTAGATTCTTCGGATGATGGCGGTGGACCCTCTTCGTTGAAAGGGGATTAGTTTGTATTCTATGGCAGTTTTCGCATATTTTCTAGACTCATGTTTTTCTATTTTCTCTTTAGCGGTTCTTTGCATATGCAGAGCACCTATTATAATTTTTTTTATAAAGTGGCATGGCACATTATCAAGCTCGCTAGCCTTGCTAAAAATATATTTGATTTTAATAAATTCTAAAGGTGTATTTTATTTGGAAAAACTCAACTTAAATATTGTAAAAATAGGCCGTGTGACATGAGATGTGGGATGTCTGGTGATTGAGTTTTAAGTTTGTCCAAAGTCTATTTTGGTGTATGGGGTTGAGATATTTAACTTTAGCAGTGCCTGTTCATTTTGGTTGAATTGGCTGTGTTGCTCTATTACTTGTTGACATTAGTTCTATTAATTTGACTGTTTCATTTGACTACATTTGTTTTATGATCTATTGCATGATTGTTTGAATTAAATTTTCTATTCATATTGTGTTATTATTACTTAATCGTTAAACAACAGTTTTCTTAGTTTGTGTTATGCATTCTTGGGTTGATTATTTTTGTTTGCATCATGTTTTTGATTGATTGTTTTTTTTATTTCGATTTGCTTAACTGTTAGTTGTTTGTTGGTTGCTTTGTTAAGATTGTGTACATTGTATGGTGGGATACATTGCTTGTTAGTATTGATAATCTTATGATGAGGTGGTAACCTAGTGTTAACTTTCCGGTGGATGTGCATTGGAAAAACTAATGAGAAGATAAGAGACATATTTGAATCAGTCATGGTGGATGACATGAAATTTTCTCTACTTGACTATGGGTTATGCATAGGGAAAATGGTGGTTTGCTTTGACTCAAGTGCAAGGAAATCTAAGAGTCAAGTGAAGTGTTCTAAACTTTTATGAATTAATAAAAAAAGGAGTTTAATCGACTACTTCAAGTGGGAAGTGAATGTATGGGACTGTAGTAGTCCAAACAAGCATATTTGACAAGGCGGTGGGATGTGATGGGTTATGGGATATTCCAAGGCGAGCAGCGTGCATAAAGGATTATTGATAACTTTAGATGTGGGTGATTCCATGGGACAAGGGTATGCGAGAACGTTCACCTATGTACCCTGGATAGTGGGACAGTCTAGCCCATCCTGGAAGGGCAATACCTATGGGATATATAACCAAATGAACACTAAATCCAAATGTGACATGGGGTATCACAGGCCTTGAAGGTCATTGCAAAAGTTATCATTTATCCGAAAGACCCTAAAAGGTCATGATGAAACAAGACATTGGGAAAGTCACAAAGATGAAGACCTTAGGAAGGTCATGAGGAAGCTGGACTTTGGGAAAATCATAGTAAAGTTGGTCTTCGATAATGATCATAGTGACGTAGGACTTTAGGAAAGTTTTAGTGAGGCAGGGCTTCTATAATGGTCATGGCGAGGAAAGACTTGGGAAAGTTGGTGTAAAGCGGGGCTTCTGTAATGAAGGTGGTAACATGAGACTTTGGGAACTTCATAATGAAGTGAGACTTTAGTAATGGTCAATGTAAAGTGAGATTTAAGTAACGATTGTAGTGGAGTGAGATTTCGGTAACGATGCTCAGCAAGTTAAGTCTTTGCTAATAGCTAATGTGATGTGAAGACTCGATGGTCTAATTTGCCTTAGTGGCGGCAAGAAGTGTGTGGTATACGACCTTGATAATGGTTATTTCACCTTAGTGATGGTATATATTTTCCGACTATTTGTGAGGGACCAGGAAATCAAGGATTGATGCAAGTGCATCATTATGTTAAGGATGTAACCATAAGTATGCACATATATTATTTTGGAAGGTGTAGGCATAAGATGGTACATCGTTTGTGATGAGGATGAGGCTACGAGGAATTTCATCGACATAGTGGAAGATATACATATTATAGTGGAAGGGTAATCAGATTAGGGATTAACACACATGTGTTATTTTTTAGTACGACGATGTGATGATTACCGCTTTTGGGGGTGTGTGCATGCTTTATGTGAATGAGCTATGTTGATTCTCAATTTATGTGTATTCTTATTATGCCTGAATGTTTGGAATAACCTAAATTTTGTTGCGTATTTCCACTACGGGTGATCGCATTTGGAGTGCTAAGATGCATGTTGTGACTTGTGTGTGGAGTTGGTCTATGGTTGTGATTGTTTGACCCTTTATTAATAGAGTGTGATTATTGCATACTATAGTTTGGATGCATGATTGAGAAATTCGAGGTGTTACTATAGTATGTTTGTTGAATTTATTATTGTGAATGAATTGTTGTGTGTCATGATTGATTGTGTTGTATGTACGTCTTATACTATAATTAAAAGATGGTTGATTTAATTAATATACTTCTCCGTATTTTGCGGTTAAACCCATAATGAAACTTTATTCAATTAGTCCAGGTTCTATTTGAAAAATTGCAATGGTGCACTTCTTTTTTGGAGGGAGAGAATGTAACGATCCACAAATTTGACACCGCAAAATATTAAATTAATTAAGAATGAATTTTAATAAAAGGTTGAAATGGGTATCATGTTTATAACCCTTGCGAATGTCTTTCTGAGATGGTCAGTTTGATATATAGTTTTGATATATTTGGAGTTACGGTTTACGAAATAGAGGTGTTATAGTATTCTAATAGTGTATGAGGTTGTTTGAGCCAAACCAAATAAATAACCCATAACCTAACATAACGACTATATAAGTGAGGCTACAAAACCCTAGCTATCACTTCTATATTCATATTTCATCCCCAATTCCAAAATTAACCAAATTACTCTCTAATGGTGATTAACAAGTTAATTAAAAGGGATTAAAAATTCAAATGTCCAAACTATATCGAATTACATATCGCTTTGAAGCTGTTGACAAGGTGAATAAACTGGAGGTATCAGTTTGTCATAAAAATGCAGGAGTTAGCCAACAATCATGGTTAAAAGTTGCTAGTGGCGAGCTAGGGTTTGCCAATTCAGGGATTTTTGTTTTTGAAGACGACAGGAGCTGTTAAAGGCATTGAATAGTAGCTCTCTTCATAAGGATTCAATTGGTGGCCTCATTTCCATGCAAAGACGTCGATGGTGGTCGAAATTGGCAATGGAAGCTCCGAAATTTGTTGTAGCGCGATAACTGAAGGGGGTGAAACCTAGTCGAGGTGGTAGCGGGTAGCAAGGAGAACACAGGGAAGGCAGTCATTGACGACAATTTGGCCTATATCGACGATGGTTGCTAGTCAGAGTTGGTGAATTTCAGCTTAGCGAGGCTACATGCGTACATGGAGGAAGGAGGAGTACGCGAATACGATTCACTTGCGGTTTCTTCCATTGGTCAGATGGTAGAATTTCAGATGTTATAGCACTGGTTTTTTCTGAGTTTGGAGATAGTTGGAAAAAACACGTTGGTTTGGTTTATTTATTTAATTACTTGAATTTAGAATATTAGATACATAATCATCGATGATGTGTTGCAATATATTGATGATTGCTTAGGTATTTTGAATATTTGGATATATTATGCCTTGTTGATTGTCGTATTATTGAACATAATTAATTAAAATAATGTAGGTAAAATTGTGTATTAGAGGAGAATAAGGTAAATAAATGGTAAATAAGGTTATTTACAGATTTTGGGCGATGTTACAAATAACAGTGATTTAATGAACTAAAATGAGATTAATGGATGAAATTAACAAGGTTATTATTTATGAAATCATGGGGAAATTCATTAATAATTATGGTAAATACATTTTCAAACCAATGGAAATATTATTATTATTATTTAAATAAAAATGAGATTCCATAAATAATATAATGGTTTTCGTGAAAATTACACATTTTTGAGATAAAATAGCAATAAACTGGTTTTGTAGAATATTAAAGGGATTCAATATGTGTATCATTATTTTGATGTAAAATAATTATTCTATTGGTTTGAAAGGTATTTTTGATATAAAATACGATGTTTGGAGAGATTTTAAGTAGTGAAAATATAACGAAATATTTTAAGTATATTATCATTTTGGAAGGATTATTATTTCTTTGAGATATATAAAAGGCGCTTTGTTAATAAACAATAATAAAACAATTTTATACTTCAAAGAAGATGATGGTTGTAAATATGGTTTTTTGGATGGATGAAATGTGTGGTTAATGGTTAATTTTATTTGTCTAATATGTTTTTTTATGACAATGAGATCGCATTTTGATGTGTGTGTGAGTGAGAGATATTTTGCCATTATAACTTCATCTTGTATAGCCAACTATTATTTTGTTGTGTTGGTGTTTGTGTTACTAATATAGTAGTGTACACATTTTATTAATTTATACCTACATTGATGGTGGATTACTAATGGTTGATAATTAGTATATGTGAGTATGTGTGTGTATGCTGTGAGCAGCTTATTTGATGTTTGGGATTGACATTGTGTATTGTCCAATGTTTGTAATATTTAATAGTTAAGTGTGCTATCATTGTTGTTACCCCGTGCTAGTGATGATTTGTTAGAATGATTTAGTGTGAGTAGTGTTTCATGGTCGCATTGGTTGCAATAGTTGCATTGATTGCAATGGTTGTAATAGTTACATAGATGTCATGTACTAACGACTATTTGGATGCAGGAGAAGAGCAGAAAATAGAACTACGTTGGCTTGATACCCAAAAGAGGTACGTAGACAATATTTTCCTATGTAATAGCTATCGAGCCTATGACCATAATGTATAGGGCTAGGTGATTTCTAAACATAGTTGAAACATTTTTTCTTATATACATATTTGTACAAGTGTGAAATTGTAGGTAGGTTTAGAAGAGGGAATGAAAAGGTGGATGCAGGCTCTATTGTGCATAGATGATTGGTATATTCTTTTATATTATTGTTTTTTTAAGGAGTTAATGATAATTGATGAATTGAGATGTAAATTATTGTGATGATGTTGTAAGATAATTTTATTATTAAATTAATGTACATATATATTGATGTTTGATTCCAATATGAGGTTTTCTTTTATTTTAAATTATAGTATAAATAATCCACCATTTTTAATATTGAAAATTAGTTGCAGTGTATTTTGTGGCACTTGTAATTGATTTCAGATATTGAAAAAAGTAAGGGTGTTATATTTCTAATTCTGCATAAAATCCCAAGGGATTTTGCTTGATCTCTCTTTCCATAAAAAGTTACTACATATATAAATGATGTGCCGAATCGTGGAAACAGGAAATCTAAAATGTTGCACTACGCCATGGGATAAACTATAGATCTAATTAGCTCAATTCTACCTATTAGACTCAATGTTCTGCACTTCCACCATTTTATTTTCCGTATTATTTTTTCTATTGAGATATGGAAATCATAATTTTTCAAATTAACATTTGACAGTGGAATACCTAGGTACTTAATAGGGAGGACTCCTTCCTTCATATTTAAATTGTACGAAATTTCATTCATGTAGCTACACCCTCCACCAGCAAAAATACTAGATTTTGTATTATTCAATGAAGCCATGTTGCATTGTATAATTCGTTGAAAACTTCCTTAATTGTTGTATCTCCTTCTACATCCACTTTAAGGAAGATAATGAAACCGTCTATATAAATGATGTGGTTCAACATTGATTAACTTCTTATTATGATCTTTTTCCCCTTCTTCTTCCAGCAATAATGAGAAGAACTCCAACATTATGGCAAACAATAAATGCGATAGAGATCACCCTATTAAAGACCATTTGAGCTGTCAAAATTACCGAATGCACTTCTATGATACAGATCTAAAAATCCTGACGAATTAACCATTTCTTATACCAGACTAGCCCATTGCTCAGTGAATCCCATACTCCCCATTATGTGTATTACGAAATTTCTATTGACTGGATCATAAGCTTTTGCGATATCCACATTTATCTATACATCATAGCTGTTTCTCCTACCAAATACTCTAACCGTTTCTTGAGAAATTAGAATATCATCTGTTATATTTCTCCCTACACAACCGTGCATTGGTACTTTGATATTAATAAGTTCATCAACGGCCTCAATTTGGTTGTCATTACTTTTATGATAATTTTGTATAATAAGTTGCAACACGAGATATGCTTAAAATCCGTGTGGTGTTGTAAATTTTAAAATAGTTTTGGGTTTGCGTTTGTTTTTGAAGAAGGAAGAAGTAGGAAAAAGAGGGGATGAATAGTCCTGCATCCAGGAAATTAAGAGAATGTGTTGATTTATATATGCATTTCTATAAGGAAGGTTGGGCCCTTTGGGCACCCAAAGCTTTACTTTGATATGAGGGGGGAAGTTATGCATCACCATCACATGCGCGCGCCGCCGCTGCCGTCCGTCCGTCCAATCGACCGGACCGGGTTCGGGTCTAAAATGATGAATTAATTTTTTTACCAGACCGGATCCAGGATCCAAGTATGAACGGATAATTTTGACGGGTCATTTGAATGAAGAGATGCGACCGTTTAGTAACAGTTTTAAACCGTTGCGAAAAGTCAAAACCGTTTGTAATGGTTTCGGACTGTTGGAAAGAATGCGACGCTTGACAAATAGATACTTCCTCACTACTATATATAGTGACGCCCATGAACCATCACATAGAACCAATCTCTTTTCTTGAAACCTCGTTCTTCTTCATTCAGATCTGCGATGCTTAGAAAGTATTGCAGAACACTGCCTTTCACCACAGTTTACGACGTTTGAAAGGTGTTGCAAACGCAGAAACATTGCAGACCGGCTTTCTTCTTCTTCTTCTTCATTCTGTTCTCTACTAAAATGCATCATCAGAAATCAAATTTGAGTGGTTTTGGTCGGATCAAAATCGTACAAATTTTGAATCCGATTACGCTGTTTCAAGGCTTCATTGAATCCTGAAATCGATAGTCTAATTACCCGTTTGTACCTGTTGGGTTGAACTATTGTCTAAAAAAATATACGCAATAGATCCTTGAAATCATAAGTACAGCAATTATAATCTTCATCTTTCTCGAATCATCGATATAATTATCCATCAATTTTAGACAATAATTTCAACTATGGATGGTTCGAGTTCGATCAATCTCAATGCTCTTCAAGTTATGAATCAACATTTAACGCGATTGGAGCGGTTTGATGGTGAAAACTTCAATCATTGGCAAGAGATGATGAAATTATTTTTGATCACGGTCAAATTGTTCTATATTATTGAAGATAACTTAGAAGAAATACCAGAGGAAACTGATAAAGATACCGACGAATTGAAAGAAAAACGTGCAAAGCGCAAAGAGGATGATTTTCTATGTAGAGGGTATATTCTGAATGCATTATCTACTACTATCTACAACGCACATAGGACTTTGGAAACTGCAAAGGTACTCTGGGCTGCACTAGAAAACAAATACCGCATATCCGAGGCAAGTAACAAAAAATTCCTTATTTGCAATTTTATGGATTTCAAAATGGTTGAAAATAAGTCCATATTTGGACAAGTAAGTGAAATTCTACCATTAGTAAATCAACTTAAAGATGGTGAAATAAATCTCCCTGAATCTTTTGTTTTTGGAGTTATAATTTCAAGACTTCCTAATTCTTGGAATGATTGTAAGAAAAAAATCAAAGCATGCAGAGACGGATTATGATTTAGACGGTTTACAACGTCATTTTCGTATTGAAGAGGACTCTCGTAAATGCGAACTAGATGATAATCCGCAAACTGAGTCTCATTCTAAGGCAAATAATGTTCAAATTACTGACAAACTAAAGCCTAAGAATGAGACACGGTTTAAGAAGAAAAATTCCAATAACAAAAAAAGATGCTTGTTACTATTGTAACAAGCCCAACCACTATGCCCGAGACTGCCGTCAGAGGAAGAAACAACAAAAAATGAATGTGATCGAAGACTCGCTTGTAGCTGTAGTGCAAGAGGCGAACTCCATTAGCGAAACCGATAATGATTGGTTGTTTGATACTGGAGCAACCATTCACATTGGAAAGACCGTAATTTGTTTAAGACTTACGAAGAAAATAATGGAGTAGCCGACATAGTTACTAGAGCAAATAAGTTTCCAAGAAAAGTTTTGAGAAAAGACACTATAGAACTTACATTTACTTCTGGAAAAGTTCTTACATTGGTTAATGTATTTTATGTACCTGATATGTGTAAGAATTTGGTCTTTGGGTACCTTCTTAACAAAGGAGGATTCAAGATGGTGTATGAGCCTGGTAAGTTAGTGTTGTCCAAGAATGGCAAATTCATTGGACAGAGAAACTCTTGTAACGGCATGGTTAAGTTTAATCTAATAAAGAAATCTTCTATTTATATTGTTGATTCTTTTAGTCTATGGCATGGTAGACTAGGACATGCTAATTATAATTCCCTTAAAAATATGCTTAAACTAGGATTAATTTCTTATTGTGATTTCGATACTATCTCTAAATGTGAAATATGTGTTCAAGCAAAAATACACCGAAAATCCTTTAAATCTATAGAAAGGAAAACTGGCTTGCTTGATTTAGCATATAGTGATGTGGGTGATTTAAAAAATCATATCACCTATGGTGGTAAACAATACTATATAACATTTATTGATGATTATACTAGCTATGCATATGTGTATCTAATGAAAACTAAAGATGAAGCCTTAGATAAATTTAAAATTTACAAAGTAGACGTTGAAATACAATTAGGAGTTAAAATAAAAGTATTACATTCAGATCAAGGTGGTGAATATTTCTCAAATGAATTCACCTTATTTTGCAAACAACATGGTTTAGTTTACCAATGCACTGCCTCATATACACCACAACAAAATGGTGTTGCTGAAAGAAAAAATAGAACTTTAGTAGAAATGTTTAATGTCATGCTCATAAGTTCAAACTTACCTTATAACCTATGGGGTGATGCTATGTTATCTGCATGTTATATCTCAAATAGAAAACGAATAATGTTTCCCCTTATGAATTATGGTTTAATAGAAAACCTAATCTTACAAGACTTAAAGTTTGGGGTTGTTTAGCATATGTTAGAAAACCAGACCCTAAACGACTAAAGTTAGAAAATAGGGCATTTAATTGTGTTTTCATAGGATATTCACTTAATAATATAATTTACAGATTCCTAATTCTTGACACATTAGAAGTTATAAAATCCATAGATGTGGAATTCTTTGAAAATCAAACAGTTGAGATTCCATTGAGATCATATAATCCAGAACCTAATACGATTGATGATATTAATGACGATGACTATGCTCCTGCTCAAAACAGCAAGGAAGTAACAATACTAGATAATAGTACTGAACAAAGGAGAAGTAAAAGAGCAAGAATAGAGAAGGAATATGGTCCTGACTTCATTACATATCTTATAGAAGGATGTAAGCACGAAGTCCTTAACGTGACTAGATATTTCATGAACGTCGATGATGACCCCAAAACTTATTCTGAGGCTATGATTTCCAGAGATTCAATATTCTGGAAAGAAGTTATTAATGATGAAATGAATTTCATATTGTTAACCAATTTTGGGTTTTAACTGATTTACCTCCTGGTGCTAAACCTATATGATGTAAATGAATATTTAAGAAAAAATTGAATACAAATGGATCCATTGATAAGTTTAAAGCCAGATTAGTTGCTAAGGGATATAAGCAAAGACACGGAGTAGATTATTTTGATACATATGCTCCAGTTGCTTGCATATCTTATATATGCTTTTTAATAGCACTTGCATCAATTCATAAATTGCTCATATATCAAATGGATGTAAAGACTGCATTTCTAAATGGAGATTTAGAAGAAGAGATATACATGAAACAACGGAAGGTTTCAAAACCCCAGGTCAAGAAAAGAAAGTTTGCAAATTAGTGAAGTCTCTTTATGTCCTGAAGCAAGCTCCTATGCAATGGCATGAGAAGTTTGATAAAATTGTATTGTCATATGGATTTATTGGTAAAGATGCTGATAAATGTATTTATAGCAAATCAGACAACAACGATTATGTTATAATATGTTTATACGTTGATGATATGCTAATATTTGGTTCCATTATATCATGTGTGAATGAAACTAAGAAGTTTCTATCTTCTCAATTTGATATGAAAGATCTAGGAGAAGCTGACGTCATTCTAGGAATTAAAATTATTAGGAAAGAGGAGAAGTTATTGCTAACTCAATTTCATTACATTGAGAAGTTCCTCCAAAAGTGTGGTCATTGTAATGACAAACCAACACCTACTCCTTTAGATCCTAGTATTATATCAGAAAAGAATATCGGACGTACCATTTCTCAACTTGAGTATTCCACTATTATTGAGAGTCTTATGTATGCTATGCATTGCACTAGACCTGACATGGCACATGCTATAAGCGTGTTATGTCAATTTACGAGTGATCCTAGTTTCGAACATTGGAAAGCTATTTCCAGAGTTTTAGCTTATTTGAAAGGAATTGTTACCTATGGTTTATCTTATAAAAGATATCCTGCTATAATAGAAGGATATAGTGATGCAACCTGAAACAATGTAGAATCAAAATCCAAGTCTATGACTTGATGGATCTTTACCTTATGAGGTGCTGCTGTGTCTTCGGTTTCCAAGAAACAGACCTGTATATCTGAATCAATAATGTTGTCAGAGTTGATTGCATTAGCAGATGCTTGTAAGGATGCGAAATGGCTTAGGAATTTATTAATTGAAATCCCATTATGGAAGAAGACATCTCCAGTAGTCTTAATTAACTGTGATAATCAGGCTATAATATACAATGTCTCTAATAAGACATATAATGGGAAGTCTAGAAATGTGAGTCTAAGACATCAAATGATAAGACAGTTACTCAAAAGTAGAGTAATAACTGTTGATTACATAGAAACAAAGAAAAACTTGGCTGACCTACTCACAAAGAGTCTTCCAAAGGCATTGGTTTCTGTAAAATCAAAGGAAATAGGACTAAGGTCTGTGAATGAAGGTTGATCATCCTTAATAGAAACCCAACTTATGTTTTCAAAAGGATAGACAAAGTTCAATGAGTACCAACAAGTTAAGAGAATGATTATGGAACACTAAATCAATAATCCCATAATATTTAGTGTTGGATTCTGTAAGAAAAAGGATGGATAATATATCCTTAATAAGTCTAGTTACCTTAAAAAGGTGTATCGCAGAAATACCTTATGAGATTTACCAATATGAGTATGGAAATCAGGTCGTTTCCTAAGAAAGTAAGACCGCTTCTAAAGTAGACTCATGAACGCAGGATTTAAGGGCATGACCATTAATGTGTTGAGCATACAGAACACTCTATATGCGGAAATCAGTATGTGCGACTGTTCCGGTACTATCACTAGGGGTACGTGGTTTAAGATACGTTCACCATAGACCTCGATAGAACTTTGAATGGCTTGCATCAAGTAAAGATTCAAATCCAAAAGATACCTATCATTTATGTATTGGTTTCCACGATGATGCAAATCTTGATCTTGGAACTATATGGCTTGATCCCACTTGGGTATGTAGGTAGTCACTCTAGCGATGCAGCCATCTAGTTTATTTATTTTACTTATTTTGAAAATGTAGGGAATTGTTGGAAATTTTCAAAATAGTTTTGGGTTTGGGTTTGTTTTTGAAGAGGAAAGAAGTAGGAAGAAGATGGGAAGAATAGTCATACATCTAGGAAATTAAGAGAATGTATTGATTTATATATGCATTTCTCTAAGGAAGGTTGGGCCCTTTAGGCATCCAAAGCTTTGCTTTGATGTGAGGAGGAAAGTTATGCATCACGAACACATGCATGCGCCGTCGCCGCCGTCCGACCGACCGTACTGGGTTTGGGTTCGGGTCTAAAATGACGAATTAATTTTGTTAACAGGACGAATCCAGAATCCAAGTTTGAACGGATATTTTTGGAAATCATTTGAATGAAGAGACGCGACCGTTTAGTAACAGTTTTAAATCGTTGCGAAAAGTCACAACCGTTTGTAATGGTTTCGGACTGTTGGAAATGATGCGACGCTTGAAGAATAGACACTTCCTCACTACTATAAATAGTGACGCCTAGGAACCATCACATAGAACCAATCTCTTTTCTTAAAACCTCATTCTTCTTCATCCAGATCTGCGATGCTCGGAAACTATTGGATAATACTGCCTTTCACCGCAGTTTGCGATGTCTGAAAGGTGTTGCAAACACAAAAATGTTGCAGATCGTTTTTCTTCTTCTTCTTCATTCTGTTCTCTACTAAATTGCATCATCAGAAATCAAATTTGAGTGTTCTTGGTCGGATCAAAATCGTATAAGTTTTGAATCCGATTACGCTGTTTCAAGGCTTCATTGAATCCTGAAATCGATAGTTTAAGAACATGTTTGTACCTATTGGGTTGAACTATTGTCTAAAACAATCTATGTAGTAGATCCTTGAAGTTAGAAGTACAGTAATTATAATCTTTATCTTTCTCGAATCATCGATACAATTATCCATCATGTGGTTGACTTCCTTTATTAGCTTTCTAGTTTCAAAAGCCTCCTTGACCATATGTATAATTTTGGATTTTAACTAATTCCAATGAATTTTGTATAGTTTTGCTTTAAATCCATTTGGGCTAAGAGCAGAGTAGTCATTAATGTTGAATATTGCCTCTTTCACTTATCATATGCTGCAGCGGTATTAAGAAAATTATGACCATAATCCATAATGATAAATCTGCACACTATACTAGAAACTTGGATGTTGGACTATTAATTATATAACTTTTTATAAAATAATGCAGCCTATTTTCCAAATTAATTTTTGTCTTTAAAAGTGATGCCATCACTTTGACTTCTGCCCCTATCTTAACATATTCCTTCTCCTTCTAACGGACATCTTTGCAATGAAATACGTTAAGGATTCATCGCTATCAATTAACCATTTGTATTTCGATTTCTATATCACTTCCAAATGTTCTCACTTCAGTCTTGTTGTAACGACTCGTAATTTTTCGATATTTAAATTATTGAATTTAATAAGATTTTATAATTTAATATTAGAAGAAATTAAAATTTGCGATTTACTAATGAGAAAATAAATGGAATGAAATGTAATGTTGTTGAATTATGGTAATTGATAAATACATTAATGCAATTCCAGTTTATTGAAATGATTATAAAGTATAATTGGTTAGGGAAATTGTAAATAAGGATATAAATTAAATGTATATTAAATGGTGAGATAATAGGTAATTTGTGGAAGTTGAGTATCATCAGTGATGTGTAGGTAGTCATAACATTTGTTTGTAGATAACAAATTTATAAATGTGATTTAATTGAGTAAGAGGTAACAATTATTATTTTCACCTATTTAATTAGTCTGTTGAATTTAATTTGAAAATCGATAAAAATTCAATATAATTGAAATATTGCAATTAATATGGTAAAAGATGTAGGTTTGTGATGTAATAAGATATAAACCAATGTTAATTATATCCATAAGATGACAATGGATTGAATAATAAGATGAAAATTAAATAAATGGATTTATTAGAATTTAATTTAATAATCAATTGAATTTATTGCCATTGAAACTGAACACTGTAATTAGTGCAATATTTAAAATCGGTTTTGACCTGGAAATTTATTATTAAAGGATTATAATTTATTATGTAATAAAAAATGGAAAAATTGTTAGTTATAAAATTTGAATATAAAAAGTGATTTAATTAATTTAATAATAATTTATTTAATTAACATGAAGATAGCCATTTGGCCACATCTCGGATTTCGACGAACTAGTTTCATCGGATCTGTAACGGTGAATTATTATAGGATTCAAGTTTCGTAGCGATCATACTTGTCGATTGATCGTACGGGCTCAAAATGCGTAAAAACCAATTTAATCGAATTCAATTGAAATAAGCTGATTTTAAAAGCTAACTTTTTCATATAATGGAATTAGGACTTAAACCTATACCATTGAGTTTAAAAATATCGAAAACATCTATATCGATATATTGGATGATCCACTTTCGTTTCGGAAGCGAAACGGGCTTTTTGGGTCATTATTGTCATTTCAAACCAATTCGATATGATCGTTCTTTCTTATCGGCATTTGCCTATATATAGATTCTTATGAACTCTTGTAGCTTTTCTATTTCTTATTACAGTATGTACAACTCCATCTGTCTGTTCCGCCTTCTCAATGGTAGAAACCAATTCAGATTACAAACCCTAAATTCAATTTCCAAATCAATTTCAAAATCAAACTTCTCAAAACCCTATCATATTATATACCGATTCAAAGCTCTCGAACGAGTGTAACTCGCATCTACTATTCGTTTTTTCAATCGGATTTTGGTTTGTCCAGAATTAGGCAAGACATTCTCGACCATCCGTTTGGTGGTTGATAATCGGTGATGGATCTTCGAATCGCGGGTACCATCGCGTGGAGAGGGACAAGTGGAGTGCATCTGTATGGTTTGTTCAGTGATTTGATGGTTGGTTTTGGCTAGAAAAATGAATTAGGGTTAGACAAATACGGTGGCGGCTAGGTTTCAAACGTCGAGAAAGTGTTGTCTAGGGGGAACTAGTCAGAGGGTTGTGGGTGCAGCAGGGCTTGGCCTTCGCGGCGACATAGGCTGATCAGGGTGGCGGCGAGCATTGCCGCATGTAGCAAGAGGATATAATGGTGGCTGCTACTCGTGTCGTGTTCGTATGCTAGGGATTTCTTCTGAGTGATTAATGTTGGTGATGCGCCTTCTTTTTTATTTATTTATTTTATTTATTTTAACTTCCAACTTGTATAACTTTTACATAGGAGGTCGGATTTAAGTGTGGTTTTCTCCGCTGCGATCGTATCAAAATTTTGAATATTTTGAAAACGGTTTGGACGCATTTTGAGATTGTTAGATTTTAGGCTATTTATGGATTTTAAAATGCTCGAAATCCAAAGGTGATTGTTTTAACTCACTCGCATCTACTAAATTATCTTATGTTAGTTAAATAGAATTTATGATGTGATTTGAAATTGATTGGTTGTTGTTTGGTATATCTAATCTGTCATTCTAGTTAAATCTGACTTTATTGAGTTTAATCTCCATTTAATTTAATATTAAATTTTAAATTGCCAGTTAATACCTGTTATTGATAACCAGCCATTTGTTGTTATTTATTTATTGATTTGAATAATGATTATGATGGATGTTTGATTGTTAATATTAGATGACTGGATGTTATATTTATGTTGTTATAACACTACAAGTTCCTTTAGTTATTGCTTGAAAACTCAATATTAGTTGAAATGATACGTACACGAATGATCAATAGATTAGAAAAAATCATTATGGGTTGAAATGATAAACCCAAGCAATTTTATGGATTTTGAATTTTAGTTCGGGATTATGGGTTGAAATGATATATACCTGTAAGTTTAAATAATTATGGATTGAAATGATAGATATCCGTATCACTTGGTCATAGGGTAGAATATTATATATGGACACTGAATTCGTTAAGTTAAATGATTTTAAATCCTAAAATTTTGAATTCAGTTAAATGATGTTTTGAAATAAAATTTGATTTATATAAACTGAATTATTTTCGAAAATCTAAGCTTTAAATGTTGAAATTAGAATTGGTTTAAAGGAATTGTTAAAGAAGTTAAATTGAAATTTTAAAGTTGAATCTGAAGTATAAATGAAATTTATCGGAATTGAATTATTGAAAACATTTGAAAATGTAACTTTGAAATCTAAATTTTTTGAAATAGTTTGGATTTATTGCCCGGACACGGATTTGAAATCGATATTGATTAAATGGTTTTAAATGAAAATTTGAATTGAAAGACGAAATTTAATTTGTTGATTTGAAAGCAGGACATGGTCCAGATGTGTTGAAATGAAAGAAATAGTTTATTTTGATATTATTTCAAATTTGTTATTTTAATATAAACTGTGTAAAAATATATTATTTTATCCTGATTATTAAGATTTTCAAACTATTAAAATAATTTAATCTATTTTAAGATATTTAAACTATTTTAATTTATTTTAACCTATTTAATCCAACTTAATTTATTTTAACCTATTTTAAACTAATTAACCCATTTTAATCCATTTTGAATCTATTTAATATATTTAAAATCTATTTAACCTATTTTAAAATTATTTAATCTATTTATACTGTTGAAATCATTTAAAAACTATATATGTATTTTAACTATTTAAAATCTATTTTAAACTATCTAAACTATTTCTAAATTTAAGACTGTGTAAAGTTGAAGTGTTTATATTTAAATCCTTGTTTTAAAAGCAGGTTTGGTAAAATGATGTTATAACCTAAGTTGGAATTAAATGACATATTGAGGAATATGATGATTTTCAATTAAGGGTTTAACCTATTTTGGAAGTATGATTTTGAAAGTAAGTGTGATTTTGGAAGTGATATGATTTCAAATGTTATATGATTTCGAAATTGATATGGTTTGAATTGAATATGATATTTTGATATCAATTATGAATCGGTTTGGAAATGTAAAAGAACCATATGTTGTGAAATAAGCGTTTGGTTGTTAAAAAGACTGATATCGGATATTGCCATACTCTATGCCAATACGGGCTAACTATTTGAATGAAATTACTAACTATTTGAATGAGATGTAATAAGGCTAGCCTAAGTTATTTACTAACTATTTGAATGAAATTACAAATTATGGAATTTGTGTAGATGTTAGACTAGGCTGTAAATTGATTATAAGGAAACAAATGTAAACATTGAATTAATTAATGAATTAATAATAATAAATAATAATTGAATAAAATTAATGTTCTAGAAGTGACTATAATATTGGTTTGGAAATGACGAACTTATAAGAATGTGTTTGAGGGTTAATAACAACAATTATTATAAGTTACATATATATATTTAATCCGTTAAATTAAATTGGAAATTATCACAGCAAATGTAATTAAATGTTATGTTAATGTAAATTAGGTTAATATTTGGAAGTAATGTTAATTTATTTATAATAATATGATAATTGGGAATAAAAGAATGGAAAATCAAGATTTATTAATTTATTGGAATTTAAATTTAATAAATGGATAAATTACAGTTAAATGGAATTTAATATTTAATTATTACGTTAATAGAGATTAAGATGAAATTTGGAGATCTTAATGTAACAAATCATGAACCAATGTTAGTTATATCCTTATTGTAATAAAAGATCCAAATAACAAGGTTTAAAAAATTTAATAAACGAATTTCGGAGGCATTAATTTGTAATTTCTGAATTTAATGGAATTGAAAGATAACACCGAGATTGGTGAGTTAATCAACTTTAATTTGACATCTAAATTGGTTTAAGTTATTGTAAATAATTAAGAAATCTAAAATGATAGAAATTGGGATTTAATAACCTTGAATTGAAGATTTGATTTAATTAATTTAATATTAATTTATTTAATTAACTGGAAATTAGCCATTTTGGTCACTGACTCGTATTTCGACAAAACAAGTTTCATCAAATCCATAACGGTGAATTATTGTAGGATTTAAAGTTTCATAACGATCGGGCTTGACGTTTGATCATATGGGCTTGAAACGCCTTGAAATCAATTTGAAATAACTTGATTTTAGCAAAACTTCTTCATACGATGGAAATTGGACATGAAACATGTTCCATTGCGTTTAAAATATTTTAAAACTTTTATTTTGATATATGACTTGTCCATTTTGGTTCCGGAGTCAAATCGGGCTTTTTGGGTCGTGTATCGTTCAATTAATGCGGTCCGTTCTAATTTCAGCTTTGCATATATATATATATATATATATATATATATATATATATATATACCTCGTTATAAACCCTAGCCTATTTCTTGCGTTCATTTTTCTGTATAATTCCAGTCTCTCCTCTTTCTTAATGGCAGACAAACTATAAATTTCACAGTCAATTACAAACAAAAATTTCTACTTCAAAATTCAAACCCTCAATACATATCAAATTTTATATCGATCTGAAGCACTCGACGAGCGCATCTCAGATTTGAAATTTGTTTTCTAATTTGAAGCTATGTTTGTGCAGAAATTGATGAACAATTTGTGGCCGTTCATCACGCGACGATCAGGTTCGATGGATCGCCAAATCGATGGTGCGGTCGTGTAGAGAGGACAGAGGTGAGCGCATCTATATGGTTCGTTTCACAAATGGGTGGCTGGATTTTGCTTGAAAATTCGTTAGGGTTTCGTTTAAAAGGGGCGGCAGCTGTGCTTGTTGATCAGAAATTGGCGATCGAGCTCGTGATCGGAGGTGGTTTGGTAGGGGCGCGGAGGTTCGATGTGGCGCGTGTACCTAGGTCGAGCAGAGGCAAGCCTCGATGCGGCGACGTTCTGATGGGTTCGAACGCATGAGCTAGGTTAGAGTTTTTGGAGTTTGATGGTGATGATGTGTTCGAATTGATTTGTTTGTCTTGTTTATATAGTTGATCGTTCTAATGCACATAACTTCTACATACGAGGTCCAATTCACGTGCGGGTTTCTCCGCTAGGTTCGTATTGGAATTCCGACATTTTGACGCTGGTTTAGATGAATTCTGAGACTGTTTAAATTTTGAATTTAAATTAGATTTAAATTCAATAAATTCAAAAGGTGAGTGTTTTAACCCACTTACAACTTCTAAAATTTCTTATGTTTGTTAAATTGATTTATGATGCGATTATAAATTTATTTACGACTGGTTGGCATATTTTGAATCGTCGTCTCAGTTTATTTAAATTTATTTGGATAAATTGTTATTAATTTATATTGCATATATATTGCCGATTAAATTGTTATTTAATCTATTATTACATATAAACTGTCAATTAAATTGTTATTTAATTTATTTTTTAAACATAAAATGTCAGTAAGTACCTGTTATTTATTATCTGTTCTACATAGATGTTGTTGACTGGATTGGGTAATGATTGTGATAAATGGTTGATGGTTGATATTGGATGAATGGATGTTGTATTTTATATTATTATAAACTGCAAGTTGTTATGGATTTTTATTTCACTCGGCATTGCGGTTTGAAATGATATATAACCGTATTTATAATTTAAATTACGGATTGAAATGATAAATATCTGTATCACTTGACCATAGGATAGAAAATTTTATACAGACACCGCGACCTATATATAAATATATTTTGAAACGATTTCTATGGTTTTGTAAAGAAATATACGGGTTATATAAATATTGATTTTAGATGTTATATAAATATTATTTTATTATTAATTTTTAGCCATGTATAAATTTGTTTTGAAATATAGGATAAGTTAAATAATGAAGTTTGATTCCTTTTATATAATATGGTTAAGTATCTGTTTAAATTATATTGCATATAGAGTTTATAATGACTTAAATAAAATTAAGGTTGGAAGATAAATATGAATTTAATTCGAATTAAAGTATTTAAGAATTATACTCGAATAAAATTAATTTGAAATTTAAATAAAATTGAGATTTTAAAAGGTGTGATTTTATAACTTGATTTTGGTTTTGGGAGATTTAAATGAATATCAAGTTGATTTAAATGATTATATCAAGTTAAATAAATTGAAGAATATTCAGTTATTTGAAGTTTAGAAGTTTTACTTAAATGATATTGGATTTATCGAGTAAACATTTCAAATCTAACTAATAGTAATTAAATTTGATATACATGGAATTATCAAAGAATTAATTTTGAAATGGTGGAATATTTAAAGCTTTGAAATATATGGAAATTGAAATGATTTATTTGGCGGTTCAAATCTGTATTTGGAATTGATTTGTGAAATTGAAGAAGCTATTTTATTTATAAAGTAATTTAATATTTAAGCCATTTAAGTGGTGTAGTTATGTTTCAAGGTTATGAGTTTCAAAGTATTATGATTTGAAAGTGTTATACTTTGAATGTTTGATTTTGAAGTGTTATAACTTTGGAAGTGCTATGATTTTTGAAAAAAAAATATTTGAAATAAAAATGATATTTTAGTGATTTGAGTTTTAATAAAATGATATCATATTGGTTTGTTTTGAAATGGAAATGATATCGTATTTATATGATTTTGAAATGGATATTATATTCTGGTTTTGAAGTATAAATTATTTTGAAATGATCGCGGTGTTATAATAACGTTTGGTTGTTGAAGAGACCGGGGTTGGAAGTTGTCATACTCTCTACCAACTCCGCAAACAACTTTAACAACCGTGTATGCGGTGGACATTCCAGAATGAAGTAGGATGGTGGAGACGTTCTATTAAGGTATATACGTGGACCCGACTCTTGTGAGCTGGCATAAGGTGGCAAAAACGGGAGCGATTCTTGGGCCAAGGAGGTAGCCCCTCTTATCGGACACACTCCTTTGATATTATACTCTGACTTTTGGATTGATTCGGTGGCCACTTTTGATTTTTGATTTTCGGGTGTGGCTCGAGGTGGGTGGTAGTAGCTGTTACGCGTTACCACCAGCCCAGATGTGTAATTGGTATATCTACCCTTGCATTGCCTTGTTGTGCCATGTCACCTACCCTAGCGAGCCTTGTATAAGTTTTTTGTGTCGTACCTATGGAGTTTCCTCTGGTAGCCTCCTGATCAGGAGGTATTACGGACTGTATAGACTACTGGCACTATTACGTGGTAAGGTGGAAAATGTAAAGCCTTAACACTATTTAAAAGTAAGTTTATTTTACTATTAGACATTGTTATAATAGCGAAATATTACTACATAGTAAATAGTTTAACGGATCCTTAGGAGATGTGAATCCCGAGCATCTCTTAAGTTACCGCACTCACGTTTAACACTGGATAGAAGATGTCAAATCTCGTAAACATCTCCGACGCCGTTCCACTCATATTTATTTCTGTCGATTTAACTTACATAAGATCTTTTAGTTCTGACTCGAGTGTTTTGTCTTTTCAATTCGCTCGGGTCAGCTTGAGCATTTCAGGATTTGAAGACTTTATTTCTGGAGGACGAAGACGAAGATTTTATTTCTATTATTTACTATATTGTCCTACTACATTCATACCGTTCCGCTGCATTATTATTTATTATTCTCTGGTATGTGTAACTCTGATATGTGTTGTATAAGTATAATCAAATGTTTTATAAAACAACATCATGAACTGTTATTTGATTGTTATATTTTGTCATTCCGCTGTGAGATTTTGTTTTGTTTTCTTCTTTCTTTGCTTTTTTCTTATTCACCCCAATAACAATCCGCCATTCTGTATGGTTTAAGTCTGACGTGCATGATTTATCGTCGATTTAAAGCGTACAAAAAGGCGGGATGTTACACCTGGTATCAGAGCTTTGGTTTAGCGATAAACCTTAGCTTTGTTGGGTCTGACTCTTTATTAATAGGGTAGTAATACCCTATGATGAGTCGCTGAGCGTATATATATTAGAGAGCGTATTTGTTAGCGTTATAAAAAGGTTTTGATATTGTGTTAATTTGTTCCGTTTTGTATTTATAAATTCTGGTTGGTGCATAGGACACTATGACATCAATAGGGATTTCTAAACACTTAATAGGACAGACCGACATAATATTTGTTTTGAAATATAGGTAAATGAAATAATTCTGTCTATTATATTTTCCGTATATATAAAGAAATAAATTTTATAAAAGTTATATTTGGTTGTGATATATTGGTTTTTAGGTAGTGAAATTTATATATATCGGTTGAAAATAAAATTTGAAGAAATAAAATAAATGAAATTTAGAAATTTTAGAACTTAAGTTTCGGGGTTTTGAAAATTTCTTTCAACTGATTTTGGGATATAATAATAATATTTTTCGAAGTATTTTCTGATATAAATATTTCAATATAATTTGAAAGAATTGTTTTAAAGAAACTTTGGAAAGAAATTAGTCTTGTACTCCCCTCTCTGTCGTTGGAAAATAATTTCGGCGATGAATGCACGCATCATCGACTTTCATTTCGAGCTTCGAAGTGGGAAGGCCACTGTAGTAGTTTTACTACAGATTTATTTTGATAAAAAAAATATAAATTTCAAATTGTTTTAAACATAATTGGATATATAAATTGTAAGTATATATATTTATCTATTATTTCAAAATGATTTGAAATTAAACCCGGTATTTAGTTCTTAACTCCCGTTAATTAATAGTTTCAATTATGGTAGTGAAATGGATTGTAACTAATTAATAATTGGAACCTTTAATTAAGATAAGAGATTAATGCTAGGTTATAAAGAAAATTGCAAGAAAGTCGAAATCAGTAACATATAAAACAAAAGATATGATTATTGAACATTAAATTAAATTAAAAGAAATGAGATAAACTTGTATAATTTTCAATTGCACTTTTTAACATATATATAACTTACCAACCATAAAATTGTTAAAATGTTAAAAGAAAATGTAATGGGAAATCGTACAAGTAAAGCTTGAGGTAATGAAAGTATTCAATGAATTTGCGTTTATAAATAAGGAATTAATGTTATAATTTTTGTAAACTTAAGTATAACTGAAAGGCCACGAATTAAATATAATAGAAAATTTATGAAGAAATGATAATAAACTCAAGTAAATGTTGAGGTTATTTATAATAAAATTAAGTAGAAAGATGAATACTGTAAATAAATGAAATGAAGTAGTGAATAAATGAATGTAATACAATAAAAAGAAAATTTACATGATACGAATAAATGAAAATAATTGGAGAATTGTAAGAAGTTAAATGTAAATTAAAAAGATAAACCATTATACGAATGAAATGGAAATCAAACAACAAATGTTATAAAATGGAAAGTGATAAAAATGAACTTGATCTATTGTTTAGAATTGTTGTTTATTTGGTTTATGGTTGTTTGGGCAAGGATACTTAAAAATTGTTGGATGAATGAATAATCTATCTAGTTTCATCTAAGACTGTTGAGTAAATGGTGCACTTAGTAGTTTATTTTTTCATTCTGTACAATTTAAGGTTTTTGAACCCGAACAACTTATATCTTGTTTGATATGAATGGATAATTTATTTATGTTGATTTTGTATGATGATTGTATGCTGTGGTTGCAAGTGATTTGTTTAACATTGATTTGTTTGCTAGTAGATGAAACAAAATTAATATTTCATTTTATAATTATTAACCTCTTTTGGATTTATAAGTGAAAATACAGGTTATGGAAGCAATTGCTACTGCTTTTGGTTTCATAATTAAGCGTTGTTTGCCGGATAAATAGGTACGTTTTCGAATTACGGTTTTCTAGCGTTATTATATATATTTTCCCGTTGTTGGGATATATGATTTTGAAATATTGTGATATATATTATTATATTTAATATTATGTTTTTCTCCCGATCCTCTCCGTACAAAGGAGACTCTGCCGAAATTTTCCAAAAAATTTGGGACTTGGAGAAATTTTGAAAATGTTTTCCAAACTTTATTAATTTGAATATAAAAAGATTTAATGGTTATAAAGTTTTATTTAGATTATTTATTGTAAATTTTTGTTTATAAAGTTAATATTTTTGAATAAGATATTATTTACTCAATTCTTTCCTTCTTTTTTCCTTTTCAGGGACGAAAAGTTTTGAGTGGGGGAGAGTGTAACGACCCGTAAAATTTTCAATAATTTAATTGTTAATTTTATTAAATGTTTATTATCTAGCATTGGAAAAAACAAAATTTTGTGATTCACTAATGAAGTAATAACTTAAGTGAGAGGTAATAAGGCTAGCCTAAGTTATTTACTAACTATTTGAATGAAATTACAAATTATGGAATTTGTGTAGATGTTAGACTAGGCTGTAAATTGAATATAAGGAAACAAACGTAAATATTGAATTAATTAACGAATTAATAATAATAAATTGTAATTGAATAAAATAAATGTTCTGTAAGTAACTATAATATTGGTTTGGAAATGATGAACTTATAAGAATGTGTTTGAGGGTTAATGACAACAATTATTATAAGTTACATATATATTTAATCCATTAAATTAAATTGGAATTATCACAGCAAATGTAATTAAATGTTATGTTAACGTAAATTAGGTTAATATGTGGAAGTAATGTTAATTTATTTATAATAATATGATAATTGGGAATAAAAGAATGGAAAATCAAGATTTATTAATTTATTGGAATTTAAATTTAATAACTGGATAAATTGGAATTAAATGGAATTTAATATTTAATTATTACGTTAATAGAGATTAAGATGAAATTTGGAGATCTTAATGTAATAAATCATGAACTAATGTTAGTTATATCCTTATTGTAATAAAATATCTGAATTACAAGGTTTAAAAATTCAATAAATGAATTTCGGGGGCTTTAATTTGTAATTTATGAATTTAATGAAATTGAAAGATAACACCGACATTGGTGAGTTAATCAACTTTAATTTGACATCTAAATTGGTTTAAGTTATTGTAAATAATTAAGAAATCTAAAATGATGGAAATTGGGATTTATTAACCTTGAATTAAGATTTGATTTAATTAATTTAATATTAATTTATTTATTAACTGGAAATTAGCCATTTTGGCCACTGACTCGTATTTCGACGAAACCAGTTTCATCGTATCCGTAACGGCGAATTATTGTAGGATTTCAAGTTTCATAACGATCGGGCTTGTCGTTTGATCGTACGGGCTTGAAACGCCTTGAAATCAGTTTAATTGAAACCAATTGAAATCAATTTGAAATAACTTGATTTTAGCACAACTTCTTCATACGACGGAATTTGGACTTGAAACCTATTCCATTGCATTTAAAATATTTTAAAACATCTATTTTGATACATGGCTTGTCCATTTTCGTTTCGGAGTCGAATCGGGCTTGGGTCATGTATCGTTCAATTAATCCGGTCCGTTCTAATTTCAGCTTTGCATATATATACCTCCTTATAAACCCTAGCCCATTTCTTATGTTCATTTTTCTGTACGTACAATTCCAATTGCTCCTCTTTCTCAATGGCAGACAAACTCTAAATTTCACAGTCAATTGCAAACAAAAATTTCTACTTCAAAATTCAAACTCCTCAATACATATCAAATTTTATATCGATCTGAAGCTCTCAAGGATCGCATCTCAAATTTGAAATTCATTTTCCGATTTGAAGCTCTGTTTGTCCATAAATTGATGAACAATTCATGGTCGTTCATTATGCGACGATCAAGTTCGATGGATCGCCAAATCGATGGTGCAGTCGTGTAGAGAGGACGGAGGGGAGCACATCTATATGGTTCATTTCGCAAATGGGTGGCTGGATTTTGCTTGAAAATTCGTTAGGGTTTCGTTTTAAAGGGGTGGTGGTTGTGCTTGTCGATTGGAAATTGGCGATCGAGCTCGAGCTTGTGATCGGAGGTGGTCTGGTGAGGGCGCGGAGGTTCGATGTTGCATGTGTACCTCGGTCGAGCGGAGGCAAGCCTCGATGCGGCGTTGTCCTGTTGGGTTCGAACGCGTGAGGCAGGTTAGGGTCTTTGGAGTTTGATGGTGATGACGTGTTCGAATTGATTTGTTGTTTATATTATTTATTTTAATTTATATTATTGATTGTTCTAATACACATAACTTCTACATATGAGGTCCAATTCACGCATGGTTTTCTCTGCTAGATTCGTATTAGAATTCCAAACATTATGACGCTGGTTTGGATGAGTTCTGAGACTGTTCAAATTTTGGGTTTAAATTGGATTTAAATTCAATTTAAATTCAAAAGGTGAGTGTTTTAACCCACTTACAACTTCTAAAATTTCTTATGTTTGTTAAATTGATTTATGATGCGATTAGAAATTTATTTATAACTGTTTAGCATATTTTGAATCATCATCTCAGTTTATTTGAATTTATTTGGATAAATTGTTATTAATTTATTATTGCATATAAACTGCCAGTTAAATTATTATTTAATTTATTATTGCATATAAACTGTCAGTTAAATTGTTATTTAATTTATTTTGAACGTAAACTGCCAGTAAATACTTGTTATTTATTATCTGTTCTACATTGATTTTGTTGACTGTATTGGATAATGATTGTGATAAATGGCTGATGGTTGATATTGGATGAATGAATGTTGTGTTTTATATTATTATAAACTGCAAGTTGTTATGGATTTTTATTTCATTCGAGATTGCTATTTGAAATGATATATAATCGTATTTATAATTTAAATTATAGATTGAAATGATAAATATCCGTATCACTTGACCATAGGATAGAAAATTTTATATAAACGCCGCATCCTATATATAAAAATATTTTGAAATGATTTCTATGGTTTTGTAAAGAAATATACGGGTTATATAAATATTGATTTTAGATGTTATATAAATGTTATTTTTTTATTAATTTTTAGCTATGTATAAATTTGTTTTGAAATATAGAATAAGTTAAATAATGAAGTTTGATTCCTTTTATATAATAGGTTAAGTATCTGTTTAAATTATGTTGTATATAGAATTTATAACGACTTAAATAAAATTAAGGTTGGAAGATAAATATGAATTTGATTTGAACTAAAGTATTTAGGAATTATACTCGAATAAAATGGATTTGAAATTTAAATAAAATTGAGATTTTAAAAGGTATGATTTTATAACTTGATTTTGGTTTAGGGTGATTTAAATGAATATCAAGTTGATTTAAATGAATATATCATGTTAAATAAATTGAAGAATATCCAATTATTTAAAGTTTAGAAGTTTTACTTAAATGATATTGGATTTATTGAGTAAACATTTCAAATCTAACTAATAGTAATTGAATTTAATATATATGGAATTATCAAAGAATTAATTTTGAAATGGTGGAATATTTAAAGCTTTGAAATATATGGAATTTGAAATGGTTTATTTGGGGGTTCAAATCTATATTTGGAATCGATTTGTGAAATTGAAGAAGCTATTTTATTTATAAAGTAATTTAATATTTAAGCCACTTAAGTGGTGTAGTTATGTTTCAAGGTTATGAGTTTCAAAGTATTATGATTTGAAAGTGTTATACTTTAAGTATTTGATTTCGAAGTGTTATAACTTTGGAAGTGCTATGATTTTTGAAAAAAAAAATTTGAAATAAAAATGATATTTTAGTGATTTGATTTTTAATAAAATGGTATCATATTGGTTTGGTTTTGAAATGGAAATTATATTGTATTTATGTGGTTTTGAAATGGATATTATATTTTGGTTTTGAAATATAAATTATTTTGAAATGACCGCGGTGTTATAATAATGTTTGGTCGTTGAAGAGACCGGGATCGGAAGTTTTCATACTCTCTGCCAACTCCGCAAACCACTTTAACAACCATGTAAGCGGTGAAGATTCCAGAATGAAGTAGGATGGTGGAGACGTTCTATTAAGGTATATACATGGACCCGACTCCCGTGAGTTGGCATAAGATGGCTAAAACAGGAGCGATTCTCAGGCCAAGGAGGTAGCCCCTCTTATCGGACACACTCCTTCGATATTATACTCTGACTTTTAGATTGATTCGGTGGCCACTTTTGATTTTTGATTTTGGAGGTGTGGCTCGAGGTGGGCGGTAGCAGCTGCTACACGTTACCACCGGCCCAGATGCGTAATTGGTATATCTATCCTGGCATTGCCTTGTTATGCCGTGTCAACTACCCTAGCGAGCCTTGTACGAGTTTGATTTGTGTCATACCTATGGAGTATCCTCTGGTAGCCTCCCAATCAGGAGGTATTACGGTACTGTATAGACTACTGGCACTATTACGTGTTAAGGTGGAAAATGTAAGCCTTAACACTATTTAAAAGTAAGTTTATTTTACTATTAGACATTGTTATAATAGCGAAATATTACTACATAGTAAATAGTTTAACGGATCCTTAGGAGATGTGAATCCCGAGCATCTCTTAAGTTACCGCACTCACGTTTGACACTGGATAGGAGATGTCAAATCCCGTAAACATCTCTGATGCCATTCCACTCATATTTATTTCTGTTGATTTAATTCACATAAGATCTTTTAGTTCTAACTCGAGTGTTTTGTCTTTTCAATTCACTCTGGTCAGCCTGAGCATTTCAGGATTTGAAGACTTTATTTCTACAGGATGAAGACAAAGATTTTATTTCTATTATTTACTATATTATCCCACTATATTCATGTTATTCCGCTGCATTATTATTTATTATTCTCTGGTATGTGTAAATCTGATATGTGTTGTATAAGTATAATCAAATGTATTGTAAAACGGCTTCATGAACTGTTATTTGATTATTATATTTTTTCATTCCGCTATGAGATTTTGTTTTGTTTTTTTCTTTCTATGCTTTTTATTATTCACCCCAATTATAATCCGCCCTTCCATATCGTTTAAGTCTGACGTGTGTGGTTTATCGTCGATTTAAAGCGTACAAAAAGGTGGGATGTTACAATAACTCTTGCTGGATCTCCCCTATTAGCGTCTTCGTATTCTTTGAGGCACAAAGTTGCTTACTGATTGGGACCTAAGTTTTTACCATAGAGCATCCCTTGTATGATCGAAACATAAACATTTCTTATATATGGGAGGAGAGTTCCATATGCTATTTACTTCTTATACATTTTCCCATCTTCGAACATACCTTTTAACACATCTATGAAATCTAGCTCTGCATTTAATTCAAACAAAACTGTTGTGAACAAAACACGACTTATAAATTGCTATCGGTTATCCATTTTCAAAGGAATTCCAATGGTGCTCATTAGTGCATAGATGGCCTCTACCCCCCAAACCCTAAAGCTTATCCCTAAAAGCTTGATTCAGAGAGGCATTGAAAGAAGAAGGTCCTTATTTGTTCTCATTTATAAGGACAATCATTTCATAATTATCAGACCTTTATCAAAAACCCATGGACCCTGATCAATTATGTTATCATAGTCCTTTTCACATTCAAATCTCATCATAAAAGTCCACTCTCTCTCAATTCTAAGGCAAAATCTTTCTCTATTTTCCATAGTCTTTTTGTGTATGCCTCAAGGTTCTTGTAGTATGGTCTAGGGACAACTATGTAAAGAAGTACACAAAACTTCCAACCCGCTTCAACCTTAGAAATTTCCTTTTGGTAAGCATGCGTCCTCTATTCCTATCCATTACGATCGGTTGATGTATCACAATTATCATTCTCTTAAGCTGCTGTTCCTAGTTCACTTATTAACTTTTCCCTTCATATGGGCCCTTGACTCCTTAACTCATTTTGGGATGACTCGCTATTTTTTCCATCTAAATTTAGTGAAAATACCATCAAAATACGCTTGCACGCTAACCTTAGATATTAAAAATAGTGGATCGTGGGTTTTATAATTTAAAATCTACGATCGATATAGGCTAAGGAGAAAAAAACCTCACGGTGGATAAAAATATACATATCTCATAGTATAAGCATCATACAAGATTTAATATATTAATTCACATCTGTATTCTCCAATGCAATAATTATCATTGAACAAACAATGAATCTATCCACGATGCAATAGATATAAACTGGATCAACTTCCTGCGGATATGATCTTTAACAGACTCTTGCTCCCTTCTTTACTCTAACATGCATATTTTATAAGTGCATGAAAGGAAAAGTGTTCAACTATGTTTTGGACTCTGCTAATTTCATTATACCACAGCCCAACCTAAGGGATTCGATAGGTATTGCATAGAAAGTGACTGTTTATATACCCTCTTAGGATCAAACCCACGTAGTTCAATTCCCTACTCTTCTCGCACATCCAGATACATTTTAGCACATAAATAACATATCATCCATGCAACCAATGCAAGTAGTAAACACTACTCCTACTAAGCCATTGTAATCAATCATCATATGAAGTAACAATGAGAATAGTACATAGCCACTATCATCAACAATACTTAATGTCAACCCTAAGCACCAAATAGGCCAATAACAACAAATATACTTACATGCATATTAATCATCAACTATTAATAATACATCATCGATGTATGTATAAACTAAAAAAAAAATTTAACTACTTTTCAATAGTAGCTCAATCTTAATACCATCAAATATGTACAAACCAATCAACATTAGCAACACAAACATCAATTTATCAAATGTGTACAAAGTCAACATTAGTAACACAAATATCAATCATCAAATGTGTACTAAACCATCAAGATTAGTAACAAAAACATCAATCATCCAATTAACTAAAACCACAGTTAACTACCCATCGTCTAGTGATAATAGTGGTAAAATATTGCACACTTATCAAAAAGCGATTTCTCTATCACGCAACAAACATAAGTGGTAATTACAGTCAATAATTAATCACCTATTCAACAATCGTCTAAATAATAAATTTTCGACCATTATTCACTTAAATATAAAATTGTTTTATTACTGTTTATTATAAAACATCCCTTACTTAGCTCGTCTAAAAACTATAATAATTCTTCAAAAACGATAATATGCTTCAAGAACCCTTTATTATATTTTTATTTCTTCAAATACCTTGAAACATCGTGTTTTAATCAAAAATAGTAATTTACATCAAATTATTTTTCAAAGAAATAATATTATTATTTTACATCAAAATAATAGTAAATTAAAATTACTTTAATATTTTTCAAAGCCGTTTTATAACTATTTACCTCAAAAATAACAATACTCAAGTTAAATCTCAAAATTCCTTTCTTATTACTATGTTTCAAATAGTAATAATTTAAATCAAACACTTCCGAAAATTTATATTTTCTATCATTATTATTATTTCTAGAAACATCTTTTAATTTATTAACAAAACAACAATAATAATCATATTCTTTTAGAATCCCTAAAGTCGATTATATTGTCATATACTCAAACAATACAGGCACTAGAAAAATAATATTATTATATAAGACATCTCATCTCATTTTATAAATAATAAGCTCCATCATTTTAAAATAGATGTTTCGTTATTTTTATAAATTTCCCAAGGAATTCATTATAATAACCTCATTAAATTTATTGCTTTAATTTCAGTAATTTTTATTTACTAAATCACTATTTTTTTACAAATACCACTCAAAATCTATATTAATTTTATTATTTATTTATATATCTATTTATGCCACTAAAATTTAATTTCATCCTTTTTTTCTAATTAATATTTTTATCCCATTCAAATTCAATATTTTTTATGATTAAACATCCAATAATGGGACAATTAACAATAAATAGTCCAATCAAGTTACAACATGTCCAAAACATCATAATAACCACATAATCAGCAATAGAACGCAGCACATATCAATAAATATAAATATTCGTTAACGATTATGCATTTAATATTTTAAAACTCAATTAATTAAAATTAAATAATAATACCTATGTGCTTTTGCAAACAAATTCCAAACTCAACAAACCAAGTGTCAAATCATCTGGAATTTTGCCATATGTCTAATAGAACAAACTGCATGTGAATCGGGGTTCGTGCAAAAGATACAGAGGTTAGGAGTTAAGGGTTTAACGTGTAACTTAATAAAACAAACAACCTCCGTACAAATTTACTTCTTCTACCGTAACCAATTCCTCATATAACCCACTTCCCCATCACCTTCACGACATTGTCGCCATCACCCAAGGCGACCATCGACTAATTTGAACCCACCACTTCAATGTAGACACCGCCGACTAGCCTCACCATACCTAAGTCCCGCCACTTCCAGAATCAAAGCTGCTTGCTGCCTACGAATTTTCGAATGAAAATTGGCCAATTCCTGCCAACTCAACTCCCCTTTCAACGATCCAAATGTATGGATCAATTCTCCTTGATGTGCCTTACATGATTATGCCATATGATCGTCCAATTTTTCCATTTCCTTATTGATCGAGAATCCCTAGAATAGATAGTCGAGAACTATAAGTCAATTTTGGGCCAACTCAAGTGTTATCTCTAAAACAAAACATATGCAGCCTCTTCTACTCCTCAAGAGCTTTAATCCGTAATTATAAGGTAGTATTCAGACTTTTCGAATTTTTAATGACTTTTAATTAATTGGTTAATCCACATTAGAAGAGGATTAGGGGATTTCAGAATTAGAATTGAAAATGGAATATAGAGGTGAAATAGCTGTTAGGTTCGGTTAGGGTACCCAATTTGGCTTGAAATAGCTACGTACATCATTTATAGGTTGAAAAATTCCTATCTTCCAAATCGTAAGTCCAAATTTAACAAAATTATATATTAAATTGATCATCTGGTAGAGACTTATGCAACAGCCATAAATAAAATACTAATTCATCCTTTAATTAAAATGCATTTTTAATCAATTTAATTTCAATAGTGTTTAAAAACCCATTTTTAATTAATTTAATTTCTATAGTGCCAAATGCACAAGTCATTACATTCTCCCCATTTAAAAGAATTGCATCCTCGCAATTAACCAAATACAACCCTCAAACAAATCAGTAAAGTATCGCCGTGGGTTTAATCACCAAACATGGGGAAGTATAATAATAAATTAATTATCTTTCATGTAGTGCACAATAACCGCACAATAAAATCAATCATGATAAATTACAATTCATTCACAATAATGAATTCAACACACATACCATAGCAAAGCATACATTTCCTTGCATACAATCCATCTACAGCTTGTAAAGTAACACTCCGTTAACAAAAAGGGTGAAACAACCTCAATTGCGTATCAACTTCGTCTGCAACTCATGCATCTCAACAATCCAACCATAACCACCCTAACAAAAGTCCAAAAAAAATTTAGATTCGTCAACACATGCATGCACAAAAAAAATCAACAATAAAAATTACCCATCAAAATAAAGCACTTGCACCGAAAAAACTACAGTCAGTAAATCATCAAACTAACAAATAACACATGTATGTTAATCCTTATGCTGACTAACATCTATCATGATATGTATATCCTCAAAATAATTGATTAACTTTCTCATAGTCTCATCCTTAAAATAACCGGTGTACCATCTCATTTTACACCTTCTAAAATAATACATGTGTCCATTCATGGTGACATAATCAAAATAATATGTGCATACTAATGGCTACATCTTTTAAATAATATGTGCCTACTCATGGCTATGCCCTCAAAATAATACGGCCATCAACTCATACTGCAGTTGCATCCATCCTTGATTCCTAAGCAAATGTCGTAGGGTGTCATACCAAATGACTACCATTGTAAGGTCAGTGAATACTCGATATCTCAAGAGTATTTTACTATGGGATATATGATAACTCATACGGCAATATCATACGGCCAAAGAATACATTAACATCTTTATTTTCCTTGTGCTCAAATTCATGCCATATCATAAGGCTAGGACACACTAGACTCATGTCTTACGAGTCTAGGGTAGATCACTGTCATAAGATCTAGAATCATGTCGTATGACACAAATGAGCAACCTCCCTACACCCTTATTTACAAGAACACATCGAAACCTTTGAGTTATCAATGATCCCCCTTAGCACACGTCTAGTAGAACACGTTGTATGTAATACCCTATAATTTCACATCATCAAACTTATCCCTTCGGACCATCCTACTAACTTACATCAACGAGTCATAAAATTTCTAAACACTTTCGATCACCACAAAAATTTCCTTAGTATGTGTTCATATTAGAGTCCATCTTATTTCAACTTTCAGATCACATCTAAAAAAATTGATTCCAATGCCCTTTTATACAAAACTTATCTTGTTCCAATATTCATATCATATAAAAAAAATCTAATTTCAAAATCCTCTTATGGTGGTTCCTTTATCTGATGATAGGGTTAACTTGTCCAAAATACAAAAGAGGGATCTACCAACAAAGAAATTCCAACACATCTACAAAATAAAACATTAACCAAAATATTTTTGTTCAAATCAAAGCTTTCATTTTCCTTTAAAAATCTTCCTAAAAATATCACCACCATTTTATAAAAATATTTCACAAATAATTTCATCATCTTAAATTAGTTTAAAATAACTTTAAAGAAAACATTGTTTTATTAAAGTTTCAAACTGTAAAAGTTTGTTCGAAATAGAAACTCTTTGTTAGAAATATTTATGGAAGTTGGTAATTGTTTGTATAAAAATATATTTTAGAGTTCATAATTCAAAACTCCTTATTTTGGTAAATGCTTTAATGAACATCACACCCATCGTCTTGATTCCACAAGGGTATCTATCAAGTCTTTAGGCATCAAATTCTCTAATCACTAATACTCATATTTAAGTAACATCTTCACATTTCTTGGTGGATACAAATATTTAGCTTTCCTTCACTTAGGAAGATACATCATCCCACTATGAATAAAACATATCCCTTAACATCTCACTTGCTTCTTGAATGTACATCCATTAAATCCCAACACTGAATAGTAACCCCATCGTAAAATTATTAATCAATAGCAGGCAATTTAACCTAGCATATGGTATAAACAATCATAATATGTCAACAAATAAGCAACCAAATAGATAATTAAAATCAATCATAGTTAAACAAGCAATCAACAACATAATACAAGCAAAAGAAATTACTGCAAACAAGCGCGACATAAATTAACAAGCAAAAATCAATACAGATGATTCAATCAGAAAAGTCCAATACAAGTGAATGGTTATTATCCCGCACGTCGAAATAAGCGGCCCAATATCATATTCCTACTATCTCCATGAAAGGTAATAACTAGTCATCACTACAACTCCTTAAGGAAAGTAATACAAAACCGTTATAAGATAATATCATCATGATGGGTGTTAGGTAAACTCAAACTCATCTCGCCTCGTCCCCTCACACCATATGGCACATAATCTATTTTTACTGCCTTTAGATAGAGTTTTTCAAATAAATATCTTTTAGTAAAATACTTTTTAGCAAACACCTTCAAATTTTGTCATCCGAAGCAAATATTTTACTATTCAAACTATTTACTTCTAAATCAAATCATTCCTATATTTATAAAATTTCTTCTCAAAGTATTTCAAAGTTAGATATTTCAAAATACACCTTTGCACCATAATATATTTTTAAATATATCCTCCATGATTTTTTTTTCAAATTAGGTATTTTTCCAACCAAGATCATTTACGCCAAAAATGTTTTTCCTTTCAAGACATCGTTTACCAAATCGTACCCCTTAAATAAAAGTTTTACAACCAAAAGCAATTTTCAGCCAAAAGGTCTTCCAAAAAAATCAATGACACTTTTTGGATAAAACAATCCCCACAAATAATGTTTTTCTCACATACTTCACTCAAAAAGATATTTCTCAAATAAAATTATTTCCATCAAAATATTTACCAATATTTTCATCAATAAACTAATTCCCTTAAATATTCCTTTAGCATAAAATATCTTTTCGCGAAAATAGCCTTTATATAAAACATCGTTATATTAAATCTTCTTCAAATCACATAATTTTTGTTTTAAAGAATGCTTAAAGTATTTCTTTCTTTTTAATTAAGGGATAGATAATGATGTTATACCTCGTAGTAGTTATGATGTGTTAATTTATGGTAAAGCTTATGGCATGTATAAAGCAGTTAATGTTTGTTATACGAGAGATATAGGGGTGAAGTAGATTTGCTTTTGAGATCAAGGGTATACTTTCTGGTTAATAAAAGAGGGATTGTGCATGTTTCATTGGGCATGCATGACTTTCATGTAAAAAGTATAATGAAAAGGAAGTTTTGGGTTGATTTTTTTAGGTTGATAGGAATTCAAATGAGTATTTGCTTGGGAATGGAAAAATTATAATTGATAAGGGAGAATGTTTATAGGCTGTGCATGATATATGTGATGAGAATGAAGATATGGTAGTAAATACATAGGCTTTGCATACTGAGTGTGAAGCGAATATAAATAAATATTGTGAAGTACATGAACAGGGGGTGGGGTTCAGCATATAGTAGTATCAAAAGATGATAATATAATTGATGTTGTGGTTAAGAATTCAAGAAATATTTGTGATGTGGAGAAGTTGTATGACCAGAAAGATGAATTATTATGTACAGCAGATAGTAGTATGTCGATTGAATGGAATAATGCGCATAACAAGGAAAAGCAGGAAAGGACTTTGCTACTTGATAGTGTAAACAAGGCTATTGTAGATGAAAGGACTAGTCGTATAGGCTGTATAGATGATACAGATCATGTTTGTGTGGTTTTTTCGTTAAAGGTGATAGTTAGGAAATATGTGTTGCTGAGCATAGTAAGGATGTAAATAGAAATATGTAGGAGCCATTTGATACTGCTGTTACATCTGATGTGTGCATGAGTAACATGCCTATATAGGATAAAATAAAATTGAACAGAGTGATAATGGGTGATAAAGTATAAGATTATTCACATATTAGGGAACAAGCAAGCAATAAATCTTGTTCATGCACTCCAGTTTGAGTACTGGTACAGACGCTCTTTTCATTAGGATGGAGCAAGCAAATATTAAAGAGGCTTGTGATTTACGCTCTAGTTTGAGTTCAGTGAGATCGGTGGGGAGGAGTATACGTCTCCATAGAGCGGTCACTACTGTTTCCCATGACTAGCTTAGGGATAGATTTACTTTTGGATAGAACGCATATTCCCTTTGATTTGAGTAGCTATCCAGTAGTGATATGCTATATTTAGCTTGGAGTTCTGGCTTTATTTTTGATGATATTCAGATAGACATTGGGTATATTAGGAGTAAGTAATTAAAACGGGTTAGTTCATTTGAATCATGAGATACATCAGTTGGAACGTTAGAGGTTTACACGATCTAAGAAAATACAGTAGAATTTGATTGTTTTTTAATGATAATAATATCGATATTGTTTTATTACTAGAAAAAATAGAACAGCTTAATTATATATTTTATAGGTGTTTAGGGGGCTTTACTTAAGTCATTGGATTCATCTTCCTATTAGGGGTAAATCTGGAGGATTAGTTGTAGGTTGGAGGATTAGTTGTAGGTTGGAAAAGAAACTGAGTTAAACTTTTAAATTTATCGTTAATCTCGTTCAATATGACTAATTTTTTCTAATCCCGATGATGGTACGTTTTTAAATATTACTAATGTATACAGACCGAACTCTAAATTGGATTGTGGAGTTCTTTGAGCAAGTGTCTAGAGTTTAGATGACTTGCTCAAGGTCCTTGAATGATAGGTGTGGATTTCAATGTTACTAGATTTTTAGGAGAACGAACTACTAGAGAAGGTAACTTTTCTACTATGGAAGAATTTGACCAATTCATTATTAATAGTAATTTAGTTGAATTACAATTAAACAATAGACGATACGCTTGGTCGAATAAAAGAGATGGCCCATCGATCACCCTTTAGATAAAAATTTTATTAGTGATACATAGAAGATAAATATCTTGTTTGTAAAGTGATTGAGATTCCAAGTATTTATTCAGAACATTATCTAACTATCTTGTTCTGTAATAACCAAATTAATAGAAATAAAATATTTAGATTCGAAAAAATATGGTTGTTAGAAAATACTTCTCGGAATTAATTACAAATAAATGGTCACCTATGGGTAAATATAATTATAAATTTTCTAGAACTATAGCTAAAATATTTGTAAGTAAAATTAGAGATTTAAGATTTTTTCTAAAAAAATGGAATAAAGATGTTTTTGGTAATATTAAAATTTAAAAGGATAAATTACCAAATGAGATTTTAAAGTTTAATAAAATAGAAAAATTCAGGAATTTAACGTTTTAGAAAAAAACATGCTTTCAAATTTAAAAGATGAACTAAACAACAAGTTAACACAAGAAGAAGTAATGTGGAAACAAAGATCTAGAATTTAATGGATGGATAAAGGTGATTTGAACATTAAATTTTTCCACAAAGTAGCTAATGGTGGAAAATGTGGTAATACCAGTAATTCTATATTGATCAATAATGTTGAGATTTTCGAACTAAAAGAAATAAATAAGGCATTTAGTAATTTTTGTAAAGAAATTTTTGGAACTAAAAATTAGCACAAGATTAGAGCTGAATGGGATGAATTATGTCCAAATAACACTAGAATCAATTTAGATGGATTAGATGTTCCATTCACAGAAGAGAAAATTTTAAGGGCTATAAATGGTATGCCAAATGAAATATCACCTAGCCTGGATGGATTCCTAATTTTATTTTATGAAAAGTTTTCGCGTGTTTTAAAATGTGATTTAATAAATATGTTTAATGAATTTGATAATGCTTCATTACAATTGGGTAGATTTAATTTTGCAAATGTAATCTTATTACACAAGATGTGGGTGCAAATGAGCTAAAAGATTTTAGATCTATTTCATTATTAAACTGTTCTTTCAAAATCATTTTTAAGGTTTTAGTTAATAGGTTAAATACTGAAATGAATGAATTAATTGATATTATCCAAATTGCATTTATCAAAGTTACAAATATTACAGACGGAGTACCAGTAGCTCAAGAATTCGTTAGCCATTATTGTGAAATAACATCACTTATGCACTTTTAAAACTTGACTTTGCAAAACCTTATAACTTAATTGATTGATATTTTCTTAAAGATTTATTATCGGTTAGGAGTTTTAGTATTAGATGGTTTGGTAGGATTATCTGACTACTTAAAACTGGAAATTCAGGTATTATGATTAATGGTATAGTAGGAAATAAAATTCACTTGAAACATGGACTTAAGCAAGATGGTCCATTATCACCTCTTTTATTTAATCTGGATGCAGACGTTTTTGCTGAAATTATGAAACTAGCCACTAGAAATGAGATTTTATATAACATCGATGTTGAAATTACGAATAACGGCATTTCCATTCTTTACTTTGCGGACGATACCTATACTCTTTACATCTCATTTGCCAAGATATATTATAACAGTTAAGTTTATATTATATAGTTTTGAGTTTCTTTCAGGTCTAAAAATAAATTTTGCTAAGAATTCCGCGTTAATTGCAAATGATATAGATAGAACAGAAAATCTCATGGCTTATACGTTAAATTGTAAAATTATGAAATTTCCCATAGAATATCAAGGTTTTTTAATAAGACAAACTAAATTCAATCATGATGATTGTTAATTGATGAAATTAACTATAGATTAGCTAAATGGAATGGTTGATTTTTATTAAGGGCAGTAGGATCATCCTTATTAACTCTATTTTATCAGCTTTACCCATATAATGGATGTCCTTTTATCATTTTCCAAAATGCGTAATTGATAAAATAGATAAAATTAAGAGAGATTTTCTATAGAAGGGTGATAATTCTAATAATAATTCAAAATGTTTAGATAATTGGGAAATAATATGTAAGTCCAAAAGATGAGGAAGGGGTAGGTATTAGTAAATTTACATAATTTAAACACATCCTTATTAGGTAAAAGGATATGGAAATTTACTGATAATAACGAGAATATAATTTGGAAAGAAATAATATTGAATTAATGGTATAATGGTACATATAATGTACAACATATTTCTATTAATAATATAAATAACATTTCTCATTTTTGGAGATCTATAATAAAAAATTATGATATTTATAAATTAGGAATTAATAATATGGTACATACGAGGAATAATACCTTTTTTGGCATGATAGCTGGATATCAGTAATTCCTCTTAGAATAAATTTTAATGAACTTTATGAAATTTGTTATTTTAAGAATGTGTTGATTTTGGAAATATATAGACCAAAATTAATTTTTCCATGGGAATTTAGTTTTAATCGTAATTTAGCTAGAATACATTATCTACATTTACCTTACTTTATGCTAAATTAGAATTATATAAAATTGATAATATGAATAAGATTAAAACTTTGTGTTGGGATTAAAATAAAATTTATATAGTGCACTCTTTTTATAAATTTCTTAATTTTTTAGGCACAAAGTTGAATATGTTTATGTATATTTGGAATGGTAATATACCACCCAAAGCTAAAATACATATGTGGTTAATTATACATGAAAAATTAAGTACCTCAGAACTATTAAAAAGGAAAAATATAGCTTTTGATAATAAATGTTATTTATATAATATGGGAATAGAAAATATATCGTACTTATATTTTGAATGTCATGTCACTAAGTATATTCATACAAATTGCCTTAATAATTTTTACTTTAATACAATAAACAATGAAACTTATTGTGAACTATTTTGGAATAGTCTTAGGTTTCGATATAATGGATTTCATAGATTAGTAATTGATACTATTTTTACTACAATATGTCGGTATATATGGTATGAAAGGAATCAAAGGGTTTTTAATAATTAAATACTCCGGTAGATAATTTAATATACATAATTGCGTTATTTTGTTTTAACTGGATTTCAAAACCCAGTTATAATAAAGATGATATTAGTTTCAATGAATATCTTACTAAAGTTAAATCTTGTATTAATGTAGTTAAGAAAAATATAGTATTTAGAAAAAAAATGACAATTGCACTTTAAGTACCTTTTTAATTGACATGTATGCTAATGGATCCATTGATATTTTGTATTTAGGTAATTAGTTATTTTTTAGAATATTATAATCCTGAACATATCATTTATCTTAAAATATATGATGTTTAGAAGTCGTAATTTTTCTTCCTAGTGTTATAGTTGACTGTATTCATAAATATTTTTCTTCATAAATCAGTTTGAGATATATCAAGGTCATATCTAGATTACTATTTCTCGTAATTGGAGTTATATTATAGCTTTTACTACTTCTTATCTACTTATTCATTATATTGCTTGTAATATTATTATTGCACCCATATGTACATAAATATATATAAATATATTTATACACGTATATGTGTATTGATCTTACTTTTTATATAGTCTTTTTTGCAGCTTTAAATATGCTTTGGGTCAAATGGATTCAGTTGGTTCGAGGATATTGATCACTTATCATTTTTAGTGGATTATAGAGTTTTTTTATTATTATTTTATCATTATGGACCTTAGATTTGTAGGATTGGAGGGTTTTTATTATTGTTGTTTATCTTGTATGAGGTAGGTGTCGCTATCTGTTACACATGTACACAGTTATATTTTATAGTACAGAATAAAATTACATGAGTGCTCTATCTTCTAATAGAGAATCACTCATTTCTCTCAAAAAAGTTAAGGTCTCCCACTAAATATTTCGAAGAACGTAAGTCAAACAATTAGTTTTCAATTATGATATTTTTATCAAAATGGTCTTCTGAGAAAACATCCTTTTTAAATAAATACTCCACAAATCCTATGGTTTTGTTCTAAAATATTTTTCAGCAAAACATTTTTCTCTCCTTAAATAAGAATTTTCTATGATTGTCCATCGACAAAATATTTTTAACAAGGCATTTTCAAAAAATAATACTATTATCAAACACTTTTAAATGTCTGTTGCGTGCATGTATTAAATGATGTTTTCAAATATAAAAAATTAACTAAAATATTGCCTTTAAAATATTTTCTACCAAAAGATATACATATTTTAAATATTCTAAACTAAAAATTCTCTCGCAAAAGTACTTTTATATATAAAAAAATTATAATAGGCCATTTGTTCACAAAAATGTTTTTTTTAATATTTTATTTTCCATCTACATAAAAGAGGATTTTTTTAATAAGCCAATTTATGCCCATTCCCTTTTCATTAAAACCTCTTTAAATCCAAAAATGTATATTTAATATAACTTTTTCAGTAAATGCATTTTAGTTTAGACTTCAAAATAAAACGTAATCCTATTTATTAAGATCGGTTTTAGTTATCATTTAACATCGTGCGGGTCACTCGGGTCACTTTTCCCACCTATAAGTGCTCTTCCTACCTTACCACTACTTTATTTATCTTCCGTACAAAGGGCGTCATAAATAAACATCATTTTATGGTGAGATAACGGTGTTTACGAAAACAACCCATACACACAAAGTATATAATCAGTAATCAAAATGCCCTCTCATCTTTTATTCTAACACATATTAAGGTATAAATTATCCTACCCTAAATGGTCAAACCTTTCCAAAGCTTAGGGAATCGCTAAACCTAAGCTATGATAACAAATGTGAAGACGCACTGTTTTTGACATTTAAAATCAGTGAAAAATGCCACCAAAATATGCTTGCACGCTAACCTCAAACGTTAAAAATAGTGGACCATGGGTTTTATAATTTAAAATCTAAGATCAATATAGGCAAAAAGAGAAAAAACGTCACGAGGGAATAAAAATAAATATATCTCACAATATAAACATCGTATAAGGTTTAATACATCAAATCGCATGTACTCTTTCCGATGTATTAATCATCATTATATAAATAGGGAACCTATCCATAATGCATGAGAAATATATCGAATCAATATCTTACGGATACGACCTATATCTAGATATTTGCTCTCTTCTTCATTCTAACCTGCAAACTTCATAAATGCATGGAAGGAGAAATATTTAACTATATTTTGACTATGCCAATTTCTATACATCCTAGACCAACCAAAGGGAACTTGTAGCTATTATATAGAAAAAACCGCGTAAGTACCTTTTAGGGTCAAGCCTACATAGTTCTATCCCCTGCTCTTCGCCTACATCTAAATACTTATTAGAACATAACAACAACTGCATACATGCAACCAATGCAAGCAGAAAATACTACTCCTACTAAGAAATCACAATCTATCATCATATGTGGTAACAACAATAATAACACACAACCACCATAATCTACAATACTCAATGTCAACCCCAAGTACCAAATAAGCCAATAACAACAAATATACTTACATACATAATAATTGTCAACTATTAGTAACACATCATCCATGTAATTCGAAATCACACAATTTGTACTATCTATTTCATAATAGTAACACAACAACAATACCATCAAGTATGTACTAACCAATCAACATTAGTAACACAAGAATCAAATCATCAAATTTGCTTATATGGAAAACTAGCTTAAAGGGGGTCGGGAGTGGCGGGCTTATAGAATTCCTCAGCTCAACTCTCCGGAGTAGAGTTTTGAAAAAAATAAACATTGGTAATGCAACAATCAATGATTAAATGTGTATTAACCCATCAACTTAGTAACTACAACATCTCATTTAACCAATCAAAGCCATAGTTAGCTACCTATTTTCCAGTAGTAATAATGGTAAAATATTTCATACCCGTCAAACTACAAGTTCATTATCATAAAAAACATGTGTGATAATTACAATTAACAATTAATCACCTATTCTACGACCATTTGAATGACATATTTTCGACCATTATTTTCTAGAGTAAAAATTGTTTTGTTATTGATTATTATAAACCATCTTTATTATCTCATCTCAAAATAATAATAATATACTTCAAAAATCCTTTACTATATTTTTATTTCCTCAAATACCTTGAAACATCATATTTTAATCAAAAATCATAATTTACATCAAATTACTTTTTAAAACAATAATATAATTATTTTATATCAAAACAAAATATATTAAAACCACTTTAATATTTTCCGAAACCATATTATTACTATTTACCTCAGAAATAATAGTACTCTATTTAAATCTTAAAACTCCTTTGTTATTGCTATTTGTCTCAAATAGTAATAGTTTAACTCCAACACTTTTAGAAATAGATCTTTACCATTATTATTAGCTCTAGAAATGTTTTTATTTTACTACTCAAACAATAATTATGATAATATTATTATAGAAAATCCATAAAATTAGTTATATTGTCATTTACTCAAACAATACGATCTTTGCAAAAATAATATTATTATAAGAAATCTCGCTATATTTTATAAATAATTATAACTCACAATACCAATTTTAAAATTGATTTATCGTAGTTATTTATGAATTTTCCCAAAAAATCATTAATAATAACCTCATTACATTACTTACTTTAATTTCAATAAAATTTGGTCATATCACTTTTAATTACAAATATCACTAAATTTTTATACATAAACATATTTTTCATTTATTTATCTATATTTGCCATTGTTACTTAGTTTCATCCTTTTATTTTAATTAATATTTTTATCCCATACAAATCCACTATTATTTATAATTTAACATCCAGTAATGCAACAATTAATAATAAACATTCCAGTGAAAGCACAATACATTCAAAGTATTATAATATGAAATAGTCATTAATAGAACACAACACCATTAATAAATATAAATTTTCATCGATGGTTATGAATTTACTATTTCAAAACTCACTTAATTAAAATTAAATAATCATACCACTGCATTTTTGCAAACAACTCCAAAACTCAGCAAACCAATCACTAAATCGTATGGAATTTCGGCATGAGTCCAATTGGAAAAAACAGCGCGTGAATGAGAATTCGTAAGCAAAAGATATGGAGGTTTGGAGTTTTATGCTTTAATGTGAAATTAAATAAAACATAGGGCCTATAACAAATTAACTTCTTCTTCTACAGTAACCAATACCTATCAGAACACACTGCGCCACCACCTTCATGATGCCACAACCATCACCCAAGGCCTCTATCGACTAATCTGAAGCCACCATTGCAACGTCGACACCATTAACTAGCCTTGTCATTGCCTTTGAGTCCCATCACCGCTTGAATCAGTGCCGCTGTCTATGAATTTTCGGCTAGAAATTGGCCGATTCCGACTAATTTATAACACTGATAAATTAATATATTATTAATTAAAGTAATTAATTATAAGGATAAGAAAGTGGAATAATGAAAGAGTAGATATTCATGGGAAGTTTGTTTAAACATTGTATTTGGGTGAATCAAGTGTACTAGGAAAATCCTTGTTGAGAATCTAAAATAAATGGGAAATCAAATGACAACAACTATGCCTCTCAAATAAAACTTAAGTTGAATGAATTAAATAAGGAAATTGTAAATGGTGGGGTCGATGGCCCCATTATTCATTTGGGATAAAGGTAACAACTTCCCACTTTACATTTCATTATATGTTCAGAACTTAAAACAAAATTTTAAGCGCTTTAATAGTGCTTATAGCCTATGTTAGAAGAAGAAGTAAAAGAATGTTAGAAACTAAGGGAACTAGAGACTTGATTAACAATGGACTCTAGTAAGTAATATATCCTTAATCCCTCCTACCTCTTTAAATTTCTCACGTCTAAGTTTATTTTAAATATTTTTCGTACTTCTTGCAATCTTTAAAATATGTGAATTTAATATGATGATAGAAACATATTATTAGATGTGGGTCTTGATTTATTAATTTACCCTTAAGAAAATAAATTGTTATGAATTACTCGAGGGCAGTATAATATGGAGAATGGATAGAAACTGTGAGGTTTTAGGAAATAAGCATGAATAAAACTTATGAACATCACTATAGATCACCGGAAACAAGTTATGAAATTTTTGAAAGAAAAGGTACATGGCTGAAGGGTTATAATAGGAAGTCGGAAGGAAAATGACAATTGTCGAAAGGTAGTTTAATTAAATCAAGTATCTAATAATGGGACTAATAGATCAAATCCACTTGTCATGCTGAATGCGTTAATAAAGTACAAAATAACAATAAGAAAAGACTAAGTTAAACAAATCAAAAGTCGACACATGAAAAGTTAATGGTAGACATGGAAAAACGATTTTGAACATTTGTCAAAGGGCTAGTGCCGAAGAAGGTGGAGCCAAACCAAAAATTTTGCAAAAGAAAATTTTAGCTATAAAGATTTAAGTAGAATTGTTATAGAAAGTTAAGTATGAGTCTAAGGTTAGTAAACTGAAGGTATTAACCGAAGGCCGAAGGTGGTCGACGGTTAAGTAGGAATTATGAGAAGAAGAAAGAATTTTAGAAATTTAAAGATTTAATCTCACTAATCATCGAAACTAAACCATTACAGGATTCCCTAGATGAGAAAGAGGCTAGTGACTACCAAGAGCAGTGTGATTCTCGGTGGATTATGTAAACCTAAAATAGCGACTCCTGGAGTCATGATTATACCAAGACTTACGATGGTTAAGGCTAGAACCAGAGACATTGAAGATAATGTAATAGGTGGTAATAAAAACCGAATGGCGGTTAATTGTAATGTTAGATTAATGAACAACAAAGTGAAGAGCCTAATATTAAATGGTTAGGTATATTGTTAGGTAGATGACATAAGATGTAAGATGGAAAGCGAGGAACCAAAAGCTTTAATGTAAGGCTTAGTGTGGCAATGGAAAATGAAACATTATTGCAAGGCCTGAAAAGGCAACTGTCTAGATTAAGAAAGCAATCAGAGTAAGGCTTATGGTGGCAACTAAAAGAATGGTGGAAGACATAAGACAGTGAGTGTCAGTCTAGTTACCATATGCAAAGTAGGAGTAAAGCCTAGGGAGGCAACCAAATATGAAAGCATAGGTGTAACACTTAGCGTGCAGCTAAGAAACGATGAGGCATAAGGCCATCGTGGCAGCCAAATGCTAAATCTAAATTTAGTATAGTTGAAAAGACATAATGACAAAGTGGCAACTAGAGGTTAACTTTTAAAGTTAAGTTAATAGAAGGTATAAGGCTTAGAAAAGCCGAGTGGTAAGAACTTAATGATATATATCTATAGAAAAAGTACGTAACCTTAGAGGTAGCCAAAGGATGGATGCTTGGGTTATATTGAAATAAAGTTATATTTCTGCGGAACGAACCTATGACCTCGATTTAATTGTAAATCAGATATTGTGTTACTTCGGTATGGTAAGGCGGAAACTCGTTATGCAAGTTAGCGAAGCGGCATTACTATTCTATTGTGTAGGGTAATACATTACTCATACTAGACTTTATTTATGATCTGAATTTTTGTTCTTGCATTCCTTATAAACTCACGGGTACTCATTCAAGCGGGTTGGGTTTATAGGCTTAGATTTTCTTTTTAGGATGATCGAATAATGAAAGCCTAAGATGAAGGAGGAAGCTTAGATGTAATATTTATCTTGTTTTAATTTGGATATGCCAAGCGTACGTGTTTACATTCTATACGTAAGTAGTATGTTGCATTATACTTTTAACACTGCATGGACATGACTTTAGGATGTGAAATTTATCCTAAGTCTATAACGATGTGCTTAATTTTAGTTATATCCACTCTACTTACTTAAAACTGTATTATATAACTGATCTCATCGCTATTGCCTAAAAATAATTCCAAGGTGAATGCAACATATTTGGATTCCATCTTTGAATTTCAGAAAGAGGGACATTGTAGTTGGTATCAGATCTTAGGTTAGGGGCACTAAAGTTAAACAAAATTGAGTATAATCAAAAAATAAAGGACAAACAGCTTACGGAAGGTGTACACTACTGTATGACATATCGGTATTTTTCTATATTGAAATATAGATGGTTTTAGTAGATATTTCCTTGCTAAGTCCTTTTCTTTCTTCCATTTTTGATGAAGAATAACTTAGTAGAAAATAGATTTGAGAATTGGAAGAGCTAGGATTAGAGATGCCAATATTAGGAGATAAAATGATAGTACTCGGACTATCAAGGGCAATGGAGGAGAAGTGCCTCCGGCAGATGTGAATGAGGTAGTCCCATCTATTGTAGGGATGGATTAAAATGTCTTGTTCCAATAGTTTATGGCGTAGATGATGCGTGAGGCTAAGCCAGAAGCAGTCTAGTCAAGACTAGTGGCTAAGTGGATTTCTCTCAGTAAAGTTAGGACTATAGGAGTCATGAAGGGAAGATATTTATCAAAAAGGAGCTGCTGTGGAAATGCTTGTTACCTGAAAAAAGTGAGCATATTTTCAAAGATTTAGTGAAGGATGATGCACAAAAGAATTCGTTGGCTTCTAGAAAGCTACAAGAGGATGCATTAGATTAGTGGGAAATAGTGACTGTTAAAATTCGTAAAGACAGATCACTTAGGAGTAGTTACAAGAGAGATTTGAGGCTCGGTTCATTTCCAAGTCTCAAAAGAGTTTGTTATTGAGGGAGTTCTTTGATCTCAAGCAAAGAACTTTTTGTTGTAGATTACATATAGATATTTAAAGTGTTGGTGAAGTATGGTCGGGAAACGATCAATACCCCAATGAAGAAGAATGACAAGTTTATTCGAGGGTTGAAGCAATGGTTGAACCATAAGGTAATGAAACATATGAAATCTCCTTATGAGTTTGTAATGGATATGGCCTGAATGTATGATATCATGTATTGAGGGGAGAGAAGGGCTGAGATGAAGTGGAAATGAGAATAGAAGAAGTGGCTTGCTCCTTACCAGAAAGGGAAGAAAGGACATCAACTGTGAGAGAAGGTTCCAGAAGGAGGTGGCCGGAAAGATATTTTGGAGACTACTAACTATAATTGTAGTCAGACAGGACACTATGGTTCTATATATTCACAACCGGAAGGGAAAGGCAAGTCATGTGTTATAATTATGACAAGCCAGGCCATAAGAAGAGGAATTATATAAAGTTGAAGCATACAAGGTTGTTTGTTTTGGAGGGGCCATCCTCAAGACCAATGATTGAAGAGAAAGGGAAAGTAATAGTTCTTAAAGATATGATTTCCAATTTTTTATGTTAGAGTTCTATTTGACAAACGAGCTACGCATTCTTTCACTTCTAAGGATGTGGTTGATAAAGTAGGAATAGATGTTGCCTATTTACTTACCTCATTGTGTGTGGTTAATCCAATTGGTGGTATGTTACTCTCGGATTAAGGTGCATTCATCTAAAGTTTGTTCTATGTGGCCATTCATTTAGTGTGACCAATTTATGTTTGACTTAGAGAATGATTTTAGGCATGGATTAGTTAGTGTAGAATGACATAGAATCTATTGTGCCGAGACAATCATTTCTCTATGGAACCCGAAGGGGGAGACAAAGTTCTATCATCTTTGGATTAGATGAAGAGAAGGTTTAAGATTCGTTATGTGCTATATAAAGTGTAGAAGAGGAAGTGGATAGAATTTTTGTGGTTCGAAAATTTGTCAATGTTTTTTTAGCATGTGATGGGTTTACCTTCGAGAAGAGCGATTGAGTTTTGCATTGACTTGGTTCTTAGATCATAACCTATTAGTAGACTACCTAGAAGAATGCTCTTGAAGGAGATGAAGGAATTGATGAAGCAGTTAGTGGGACTTGAGCATCAGAGTTTTATTACACGAAGTAATTCATCGTGGGGAGCTTCGGTAATATTTGTGAAGAAGTCACATGGATCATTTTAGATATGTATTGAATATAGGAAGTTGAATGAGATGATGGTGAAGAATCGTTACCCATTGCCAAGGATAGACAATCTACTTGATTGGTTAAGTGGAACTAAAATATTCTTGCAGCTAGATTTGGCTAATCGGTACCATCAACTAAGGGAAGATGAAAAGAGTGTTCCTTTTGATCATTTTTAGGATAAGTTATGGTTCATGTGAGTGGTTGGTTTTTCCATTTGGGCTACGTAATACTTCGGCTTTCTTTTTCGATCTAATGGATAGAGTCTTTCACGATAAGTTGGATATGTTTGTATTTGGTCCTTATAGATGATATTTTGGTTTATGCAAAGGATGAGCGGGATCATGAAACTCATCTTAGATTGGTATTAGAGACCTTGAGACAACACAAGTTGAAGGCAAAGTTTCTAATTGTTATTTTTGGAAACCATAAGTGAAGTTCCAGGTCATGTGGTTTCAAAGGAGGGGTTGGCTGTGGATCCTTCAAAGATTGAAGTAGTGGAAGAGACCAAAGATAGTTACCATGATAAGGATTTTCTTGTGGTTTTTTGTGTAATATCAAAGATTCATTAAGGACTTATCTAGGTGAGAATGGTCATTGACTGTAGTTACGCAGGATAATGAAAGTTATGTTTGGATGAAAGAATATGAAGCTTTATTTTTAGAGTTTAAGCCTCGATCGATAAAAGCTGTAGTTTTAGTTATGCCAAAAGAGAATGGGGATATAGTTGTGTACATTAATGCATCGGGTCTGGGTTTGGGATCCATATTCATGCAGAAGCGGAAGGTTATAGCTTATGAGTCTAAGTAGTTGAGACCCCATGATGTGCGACATCTAACCCTTGATCTGAAGTTAGAAGCAATTATATTTGCGCTAAAGATTTGGTGACATTACCTTATTGGGAAAATTTTTGAACTGTACATTGGTCATAAGTTTCTGAGATATTCGTTCTCATAGAAGGAGCTAGACATGTGGCAACAAAGATAGTTGGAATTATTGGCATCATATGATTTTGGTATAGAGTATACCCTAGGTAAAGAAAATAAAGTTGCTGATGTCTGGAGCCAAAAGTAGCAGATTATGGGTTTTGGCTATGAATGTGGAGTAGAATGTCATAGACATACTAGCATCTTGTGATGTGCAGTTTTGGTTGAAATCTTGTCCAAACCAAAGCGCGGGGATTTCGTCTTGCTTGGAATTTCATCTAGTGCTCATGGAAAGTAGAAGAAGAAAGATCCACTATGTGCCGAAAGGATCAATGGTTTAAAGAGTGGTGCCAAAACTGTAGAGCTTAAGGGCTTCGGTATTCGTAAAGAAGGTTAACTTCCAAAGAACGAGAGGTTATACATTTCGAATATAGAGACATGAAGAAGCTAGTCTTGGATGAACGTCATCGTTCCAAATTTGCTATTCATCTAGTAAGAACTAAGATGTACCGAAACAGGAAGCAAAGTTTCTACTAGAAAGAAACGAAAAGAGATGTTTAGGAATACGTGAAGAAATTTTCACATTCCAATAGGTTAAGGCAGAACACCAAAAGCCAAGTGGTCTTTTACAGCTTTTCAAAATTCTGGTATCAAAAATTTGGTTTCAACGGACTTTGTTGTTAGTGTCTGAGGACCAAAGCATGGACCAATAATGTACGGTCATAATTGATATGTAAACTAAGAGTGCCCATTTCATTACATTAAGGTCCAAAAGAATGGGGCCAAAGTTAGTAGAGATGTATGTCAGGACTATAGTGAGACTTCATGGAATTCCAAGTATCATAGTAAGTGACGAAAACTCATTGTTTGCCAATGAGTTTTGGTGAAGCCTACAGAGTGCTTTGTGTTTGGAATTGTTACCCGATACCTTGGCCTAGCTACACAAAGGTGATTACAGAGACCAAACTTGACTATTGATGGGAAATATAGCCATGAGACGACAGAGCATGATATTGAGACAGTTATATCTAGCCCAGGGTAAATAAGTTCGACGAATAGATGTTACAGGACGTCAGAATTACGAAGGTTCGCTTTATGGTATAGAGTCGGCATGGCGATGGTTCAGATCGATGTGAGGTATTCACGAGTATCGGTTCAGCATGTAATGATTTGGGTTAGCATGATGGATTCATGAGTATGGGTCGACATGGAATAGTTGGATCGGAATAACGTATGAAAATGGAAGGATTGCCATAGGATATGGAAACAATAGGGTCGGTATACCAAGTTGGATCGGCATGATTATATGAATCGGCTTAGTGAGTTGCGCTCAGTACAATATAGATAGAGCGTGGAAGGGTCGGCATAATGTCCTTATAAGTTATGGGTCGGCCTAACATTTTCCAAGGAGAAGGGGTTGGTATTTCCCCGATTAGTTTATAACTCGAACAAAAGCTTCACATGTCCAAGCGTCGTAATGCTTGAAGTACCATCATGTTGTGCCACAAGAGGGCCATCATAGGGGTCGCTAGCCACGAACTCAACCTATGGACGGATTGGTACCTACCCCTATCCATAGAAGAATTGGGCTCGGCCCTCCCTATGATGGGCCCAAATGGTCAAGGGGTTCCAAGCCTTGAGATGTCAGACAGGTTAGAGACTGCCTTCGTCTATAAATACAGGGGCGGGGGCTATTTTGAGGGACTTCTTTTTTTGGATGACAAGGTAAACTCTGCCATTTTTGCAATTAGTTTCCTTTATTTTCTCATTTATTCTCAAGCTATTTCTGGTTGATTGTAACTGTAATCAATTGAATTATGAAGCAATAAAGAAAGTCTTCGAAGTAGACGTAGGAAATCAGCACAGAACCACTATAAATCTTATTTTTTTTACTTTCTGTAATAGTTTCCTTAATTTCTAGCATTATTCCTCAGTTTTCATTTAACTTCATTTATTTCGCTACTTGAACCTTTTATTGGTTGTTTGTGATCAATTTGGTTGTAAACATTTTGGTGCTTTCACTGAGAAGAATCAATTCTCAGGCTATAGGATCACCTTTGCTGCTACTGGATTGAATAAATCCCGTAAAGGAGATCCAGGTTGTAACACCTCATATTTTTATAACACTATTTAGAATAATTAATTGGGTAAATTAAATAAAATAATGTGAAGATTAATAGGTTGGGATTTGATTAGACTAAGGGCAGTCATGCCAAGTTAGTGTGTTAATTGAAATAAAATAACATAAACAAAGGTGTTATGAAGGAGTAAGGAAATATGGAAAATAGGAAAATCTTATACCCTAAACCCTAAGGAAACGAAACTCATGTTTGTTTCAAATTCAATCAAACTAAAATTATACCAAAGTCAGCCACTATTATTGTTCTCAAGGAAAGATTAAAGCTAGGATTTAAGAGAAGGAAGATAATCAACTAATTCAACATCAAATCTCACATTTTTAATTTCAAAGCTAAGATGAATAATTATTACATCCCATTTTCTTTTGATTTTCGGTTTTAAGACTAGATCCAAAATATTTTTGCATGTATATGCCATGTCTAGATGATTAAAGTTTTATATATATATATATATATATATATATATATGTTTGTTGGTGAATCATCCATGTTCATGTTAGTTTCTATGATATGTTTGATATGAAAATTCAAATAAATGACATCCTAATGCCTTAAAAATTTAAAGATAGGTCAGAAATGATATTTTAGATGTAGGTTTCAATTTTCATGATTTTTTGAATTTATATGGATTTTATATTAATTTTCTAGTGAAGAAAATGATTTACTAGGTTATAAATTACTTACAGCTAAATAATTAATTATTTGGGTTTGAAATTTTTATATATTGAAAAACATATTAAAATAGATTTTTTTGGAATTTTCTAGATTTTTCTTAAGTATTTTGATGAATATATAAAATTATTTAAGGTATGAGACTTAAATGTTTTATATATTTAATTAAGGAGAAACGACATTTATAAAATATAATCATTATTTATTTTTGGAAAATAGTGGCAGCACTTTTCTGAAAAGTATTTATTAACCAATGATAATTTGAAAAATAAAGGCAAGTTAGTTGGAAGTTATCCTTTTATAAGTTAAAAATAAAGAAATCATACTTTTAGCATGTTTCAGCCATTTTAGGCTTCAAACATTCCAACCTACACCTTTCGAAAAGGTTGAGAGGTTTATTACTTTCGATAAGGTCAAACCAGTGCGTGTGGTATTAAGTTACTTAGTACATAATGAATTGTACAAGGTCGAAGGATTCTTAGTTGAAAGGTTGGTTGCCAAAGAGGGTGGAGTATGTTTATTTTATAAGAGAAAAAGAATCACCTGCTTTGCTTTCGAATAAGAGCTTTCGACTTGGTTGCTTTCCACCAGGTTGAACATGTAAAATAAAGGTCTTAAACCTTTCGACAAGGTTGAAAGGTTACTACTGGTTTGTTTTGTTTTGTTTTGAACCTTCCGACAAAGTCGAAAGGTTACTTGTTTGAAAACCAGTCGCTTATTCAAGCTTTCGAAAGAAAGCTTTCGACTTTGCTGATTTACCCTTGTTTTATAAATTGAAGTATAACCCAAGCTTTTATAGGAGTTGTTTTAAAGGCAGAGGCCTATTGTTTAAATAATATGTTTTAAAGATTTTGAATCAGAGCTTTCGACAAAGTCGAAATGTTGCTTCCAACATAGTCGAAAGATTTTTAAAGGAAGATTTTCCACATGTTTTAAATGTACCCCATTCTGCTTTCGAAAGGTTTATGTTTTTAGAGTTTAATGCTTTCGTAAGGTTTTGTTTTGAATGATTTCAAAGGAGTTGAAAGGTAACCTTTTGAAGGGCTCGAAATGTAGCTTCCAACAAAGTCGAAAGGTTCTATTTTAGAATGATTTCGGAAGGTTTTAAATGGAAGGTTTCCTAAAAGTTTTCTAAGGAAATTGTTTAAAATGTTTTTAAAGTAGGATGTCTAAAGTGTCAATGGTTTCGAAGGGTTTGAGTTCAATGGTTCCAGATTGTATTAATTCAATGGTTTCGAAAGGTTTTAGTTCAATGGTTTCAAAGGGTTTAGGATTAATGGTTTCGAAAGGTTTGATGAATGGTTTCGAAAGGTAAGGTTTTGGCTTCTTGGCCTAGAAAATTGATGGGTTTTACTTAGGTTAGAAAGAGATACTTTCAAATGTTAAATGTTTTCAGCAACTAATGTTTGAGTAAAGAATATGTGTATATATTATATACATACATACATACATATATACATACATACATGCATACATATATATATATATAACATGGCAATGTGATTATGAGTAAATCTTAAATATTTTATATTTTCCTTGCTTAAATTTGATTTAAAGGTTTTAAATCATTTTGAAAATGCTTTCAAGGAAATTTATGGGAGGGGATCCCTAAGTGAAATGACTCAGATATTAGAATACCAGATGGGACTAGTATAGGGTCACACCCTATATATTAGCTATTTACCCTAGTTAATTGTTGTCCAAAATTCCAGTGTGTAGGGCTTTGTCACAGGTAGACCAAAATTAGGATTACACACTGAAAGGAATATATGTTTGTATACAGATAGGTTATGGCTGAGCATGAAAAACCATTAGGATCAGGAACCCCTGGGAGATGAGTATGTTAGGGATAGACCATCCAGAAGCAAAGTATTTAACAGATAGTTAAGGACAAACAGTTCAGAAGTGAAGTATTTAATAGATAGTTAAGGATAGGTAATCCAAAAGAAGAACATCTAACAAGTGTTAGGTTAATTTTTATTATATTGTCTGGTAGGCCCGAGTCAGCGAAAGGTTAAAAGTTATCCAAACAAAACTTATGTGTGTGAACAGATAGTTCATTATTACCTGATGTTTTTGTATATTTACATAATGAATTGATGTATAGTATTTAACCAGTTTTGGTTACAGGAAAAGGTTTTGCAAATATATGTTTTAAAAAGACATTAGTGAGTGGAAACCCATTCCGTTAAGCGGCGTTGTCTCACTTATCATATAAAATCAGGATGTATAATATCATTCATACTAGGATTTATGTCTGATTTGAAGTTAATGTTTTCCCCTTAAACTATCGGGTGCTCAAAATTAATTTGAGTAGACTGAGGGGTTAAGAACTTTTTCACGTTTAGTAGGATGACGAATAAAGCTACTGGAGGCATGCAGAAGGCAAACTGATAGCTATTTAGGAGTTGCAGTTTTATGCTTTATTGTATTTTCACTGTCTTTGTATTAAGTTTATTATGACTATATGACTTTGATCATCCAAGAGGGTATTATCATATGCCGCTCTTGGCGTGTTTTGTATTAAGTATATTTTATTTGTTCCTGGAAACGTATTGGGATTATGTATTAAGAATATGGAACATCTATTTTAAATGTAATGAAGAAAGTTGTTTTAAAATCCCTGTTTTGTTTCATATTCAAGTGCTTCTGGTATTATATATACCATTAACATAGCTGTATTTAGTCGCCGGGAGCTAATACTATAGATGACTGCAACATCTATAACGCTTAGTTTTAGGGATCTAGATAGGGGATGTTACAGCTTGGTATCAAAGCGTGGTTTATGAAATACTTTAACTAAAAAGTGGTTTTCTAAAACATAATCCTTAGTAATTTGAGTTAAGATCGGGGTATGGGACAACGCTATGGTAACGTACTTGTATTTATTATCTATAAGTATACGCTGCACCTCTAGACTCCTATCTTAGTTAGGATTTTCATTTGTATCTCATGAGGTTTCAATATAGATATGGAAGGAAGAAGAGACAGAGTTAATCTTGAAGGAGATAACACCACCACTAATGGAAATTCTTGACCACCTGCTGGAAGAGGTCACGGTCAGGCTCAAGTTGAAACTATTAGTGCTGGGGTTCCCTAGGTGGATATGGAAGCCATGTATCTATTCTTTGTAAACATGATACAAGTTAGACTTGTGGCTGGAGTTGTCAGAAGAAATGCTGTTCGAGGTGGAGTACATGAAGCTACGATGGCCAACCAGTATGCTAACTTGAGCAGAGACTATTTCGGGCTCGGAGAGAAGCCGTTCGTTGGAACTGTTGATGCGATTGAGGTTAAAAATTGGTCATTGCATTGCGAGAGAATTTTTGTTGACTTAGGATTGAATGACGAGCAAAAGAGGAGATTAGCTTTGAGACGGCTTCAAGGAGCTGCTCTATTTTGGTGGAATACTGTTGTAGCTGGTGCTGATGAGGAAACCATAACTTGGGTGGAGTTTAAGAGAAGTTTACAAGAAATGTTTATGTCGGTGATGGCGCAGTCGGCGCTGGTAAGGAAGTTTGGGGAACTAGAACAAGGGGAGATGTCTATTCTTGAGTGTGCAAGAAAATTATAAGAGTTAGCCCGGTATGTGTATGCTTTAGTTGATACGGTAATCATGAGGAATGAGAAGTTTATAAAAGGCTTGAGGTCGAAGTTGATAAGAGATCCAAGTGATGTAGTGGTAGAAATGGCGCTGAGGTAGGAAGAGGCGTTAGCTTGTTTGAGGAAGAAGATGAAGGAGGCCTATGGGGGACAAGTCTAGAAAAGAAACTTTTTCTAGAAGAAGAATGCTAAGAAGGGAGGAGCATATAAGAAGGGAAAAACTAAGGTGGTTTGTTATAAATGTGATAAGAAGGGATACTATGCTCATGAGTGTTAGACTAGAAAAGGGAAAGGGAAAGGAGTAGTTGGACAGAAGGATATACGATGTTTTAATTGTGATCAGATCAGCCATTATAAGAACAAATGCCCAGAGTCTACTAGAGATGGAAGGGGGCAAGTTTATGCATTGGAGCGCACAACCTCAAGGCCAGTGGTGCAGGAGAAAGGGAAGGCTCTTCCGGGAGGCTCGCTATAGATTCACAGTATGTCTATTAGCGTTCTATTTGATACTGGTGCATCGCATTCTTTTATTTCTTGATGTTTGGTGGATAAGTTTAATCTAGAACCCTCATATTTAGTTACTTCTCTTAAGGGTTGCGAATCCTATAGGTGGGTATGCCATACTTGGGATGAGTTGTGAACATTTTAATTTGATTTGCTAGGCCATACTTTTGATTGTTGTTTGCATGTGTTTGATTTTGTGAGATTTGGTATTATCCTTGGGATGGATTGGTTAAGTAAATATGATGCTAAGATATTTTTTCATGATAGGAAGATATCGCTTAGTCACTCGGATTGTAGTGATCGGATAGTTTATACCATTGAGAACCCTAGTTGCGAAGTGAATTCTTTATTAGGTATTATGGAGTTGGAGGATGTGTTGCATCAAGTCTTTGTGGTTAGAGAATTTTCTAATGTGTCTGAGCCGGTAACTGGATTACCCTTGAAATGAGCCATTGAGTTTTAGATTGATTTTATGCCTGGAGAAAAATCGGTGAGTAGACTACTAAGCTTGATGACACCTACAGAGAAGAAAGAGTTGAAGGTGCAGTTGGTGGATTTGGAAGGCAAGAATTTTATTTGACTAAGTATTTCACCTTGGGAAGCTTCTGTAGTGTTTCCTAAGAAGCCAGATGTATCGTTAAGGCTATGTATCGATTATCGAAGTTGAATGAGAAGACGATAAAGAACCGATATCCATTGTCGAGAGTTGACGATTTGTTCGATCAGTTAAGTGATTTGGCAATGGGAATTCATCAGCTTAGAGTAGCAGAGGATAGCATTTCTTTAATGGAGTTTAGGACAAGGTATGGATCGTACGAATGGCTAGTTGTGTTGTTCAGACTAACTAATGTGTCGGCATTCTTTATTGATATGATGAACCGAATTTTCCAAGAGCACTTGGATGGGTTTGTGTTGCTCTTCATAGATGCCATTTTGATATACTCTAAGGATGAGAAAGAGCATGAAGTTCATCTTAGAGTTGTGCTTGCGACGTTGAGAGGGCATCAGTTGAAAGCTGATTTTTCGAAGTGTCATTTCGGAAGAAGGAAGCTAAATTCCTTAGTCATGTAGTCTGAGTGAAAGGATTGTCTGTAGATCTGACCAAAATTAAGGCGGTGTATAATTGGAAGAGACCCGAGACAGTGACTGAGATAAAGAGCTTTCTTGGTTTATCCGAAAAATATCAAAGGTTTACAAAGGATTTTTCACGGATAGCAGCACCGATGACTAAGCTTACGTGAAAAGATGTGAAGTTTGTATGAACTAATAACTGTGAGGAAGCATTCTATAGCTTGAAAAACTTATTGACCCATGAACTGGTGTTGGTGGTTCCAGAGGGGAATCAGGATTTGATTGTTTATACTGATGCGTGTGGAACAGGATTGGGAGCTGTGTTGATGCAAAGAGGCAAAGTGATTGCTTATGCTTCTAGACGGCTTAGACCACATGACTTACCAACGCATGATTTGGAGTTAGGTGCTGTTATATTTGCTTTGAGGTATGGAGGCATTATCTGTTGGTAGAGCGATTTGAGCTTTATACAGATTATAAGTCATTGAATACTTATTCTCTTAGAAGGAGCTGAACATGTGACAGCAGAGATGGTTGGAGTTTATTGCTGCTTATGATGTTGGAATTGAGTACATAACCAGAAAAATAAACAAAGTAGCGGATGCACTTAACAGAAAACACCAAAATATAGTATTGGCTATGGTTGTTGAGTGGAAAGATTTGGAAGCATTATCAGTTTGTAGTGTGCAGTATAGATCCGAGGTAGGTTCCAGTGAAAGAAGTGCTATATTTTCTTGCTTAGAAGTTCGACCGGTAATGATTGAGAAGATAGCTTCTAGACAGGAGGAGGATCCAGTTATGGATGAATGAATCAGGTAGTTGAGGGATGAAACAGAGAGTGATGACTTAAAGGATTTTTAGTCTTGATAAGAAGGGTTTGTTGAGAAAGAAAGGAAGGTTGCGTTTTTCGTTGTAGGAGACATGAGGAAAGAAGTTTTGGATGAATGCCATCATTCGAAGTTCACTATCCATCCAGGAGGAATGAAGATGTATTAAGAAATGAAGAGAAGTTTCTTTTGGGAAGGTATGAAATGGAACCTTGGTTTATGTGTTTAGCGGTGCTTGAATTGCCAGTAGGCAAAGGTTGAACACCAGAAACAAAGTGAATTACTTCAACCGTTGGAAGTACCGTTGTAGAAGTGGGATTCTATCTCTATGGATTTTAGTGATGGGTTGCCAAGATCCAATAGAGAAAATGAAATAATATGGATAGTAGATAGATTGACTAACAATGTCCATTTCATTCCAGTAAAGTCAACTAGGACAACATCTATTTTGGCAAAGTTATTTATAATGAATGTGGTCAGGCTACACGGAATTCCTAGTAGTGTCATCAGTGATAGAGATTCTTTGTTTATTAGTGATTTCTAGAAGAGTCTACAAGAAGCATTAGGAACCAAGCTCAACATGAGTACCGCTTAACATCTACATACTAAGGGAAAACGAAAAGAGTTAATAAAGTCTTGGAGGATTTTTTAAGAGCTTGTGTATTGCATTTCGAGGGATCATGGGAAGACCATCTTTATTTAGTTGAGTTCTCGTATAACAATAGTTATCAGACTAGTATTTTGATGGCACTGTTTGAAGCCTTGTATGGAAGGCCATGCAAATCTCCTGTATGTTGGTTAGAGACTAGGGATATGTTGGTTCTTGGTCCGGATTTGGGGAAAGAAGCTACAGAGAAGATTGAGCTGATCCGAGCTAGGATGAAGGAAGCTCAATCTAGGCAAAACAGTTATGAAGATGAAGAAGGAATGACTTGGAATTCTCTTTTGGAGACTATATGCTTATTAAAATTTCACCGATGAAGGGTGTGATTGGATTTGGAAAATCAAGAAAGTTAGTACCTAGATTCGTTGGACTCTTTCGTATTATTGAGAGGATAGGGAAACTCGCTTATAGAGTAAAGTTACCAAAAAGTTTGGAAAGAGTCCATGAAGTTTTCCATATTTTTCATCTTAGAAAGTGTGTTAGAGATCCAGAGACATCTATAGCACCAACAGTGTTAGAAGATTTAGTAATAGAGTCGGACTTGATCATAGTTAGAAAGCCAATTCAGATGTGGCTAGAGATGAGAAAAATTTAAGGAACAGGACAGTCATCTTAGTAAAGGTCTAGTGGAGTGATGATGCTAGAGACTGTACTTGGGAGACCGAGAGCAGGATTAGAGACTCTTACCCTGATTTATTTGATGCTATGTTTTGCCTTTGATTGTTTTGTGTGTGCCTTATAGTAATTTCGAGGACGAAATTCTTTAAGGTAGGGAATCGGTAACACCCCATATTTTATAACATTATTTAGAATAATTAATTAGGTAAACAAAATGAAGTAATGTGAAGATTAATAGGTTGAGATTTGATTAGACTAAGGGTAGCTATGCCATATTAGTGTGTTAATCAAAATAAAATAACATAAACAAAGTTTTAGGAATGAGTAAGGGCAATATAAGAAATAGGAAAGGCTTATACCCTAAATCCTTAAGAAATGAAACTCACATTCATTTCGTTTTCTCTCAAACTAAAATTATACCATGGTTGGCTACCATTATTGTTCCCAAGGAAAGATTAAAGCTAGGATTCAAGAGAAGGAAGATAATCGACTAATTCAACATCAAATATCACATCTTTTAATCTCAAAACTAAGATGAATAATTACTACATCCCATTTCCTTTTGGTTTTTAGTTTAAAGACTAGATCCAAAATATTTGTGCATGTATATGCCATGTTTAAATGATTAAAGTTATATATATATATATATATATATATATATATATATTTGGTGAATTATCCTTGCTTATGTTAGTTTCTATGATATGTTTGATATAAAACCCTACTAAATGACATCCAAATGCCTTGAAAATTTAAATTAAGGTTAGAAATGATATTTTAGAGACGGGTTTCAATTTTATGAACTTATGTGGATTTCATATTAATTTTATAGTGAATAAAATGATTTATTGGGTTATAAATTATTTACGGCTAAATAAATGATTATTTGGGTTTGAAATTTTTATATATTGAAAAACATATTAAAATATATTTTGTGGAATTTTTCTAGATTTTTTCTAAGTGTTTCGAATATATAAAATTATTTAAGGTATGAGACTTAAATGTTTTATATATTTAATTAAGGAGAAGGAGAATTTTATAAAATATAATCATTATTTATTTTTGGAAAATTGTGGCAGCTTTTTTTTGAAAATTATTTATTAACCAATGAGAATTTGACAAACAAAGGCAGGCTAGTTGAAAATTTATCCTTTTTAAGTTTAAAAAAAATCATACTTTTAACATGTTTCGGCCATTTTAGGCATCAAACCTTCCGACCTAGACTTTTCGACAAAGGTTGAGAGGTTCATAGCTTTCAACAATGTCAAACCAATGCATATGGTATCAAGTTACTTCGTACGTAATGAATTAGACAAGGTCGAAGGGTTATTAATCGGAAGGTTGGTTGCCAAAGAGGGTAGAGTATGTTTGTTTTATAGGACAAAAAGAATAGCCTGCTTTGCTTTCGAACAAGAACTTTCGACTAGGTTGCTTTCGACCAGGTTAAACATGTAAAATTATGGTTTTAAACCTTTCGACAAGGTCGAAAGGTTATTGGTACTTTGTTTGGCATTGCTTTGAACCTTCCGGCAAAGTTGAAAGGTTACTTGTTTTAAAACTAGCTGCTTCTCCATGCTTTTGAAAGAAAACTTTCGACTTAGATGATTTACCCTTGTTTTATAAATTAAAGTAGAACCCAAGCTTTTGAAGGAGTTGTTGTAAAGGCAGAGGCCAATTGTTTTAAATAATATGTTTTAAAGCTTTTAAAGTAGAGCTTTCGACAAAGTCGAAATGTTGCTTCCAGTGAAGTCGAAAGGTTTTAAAGGAGGATTTTCCACATGTTTTAAACTTATCCATTGTGCTTTCGAGGGGTTTATGTTTTAAGAGTTTAATGCTTTTGGGAGGTTTTGTTTTGAATGATTTCATAGGATTCGAAAGGTAACCTTTCGAAGGGTTTGAAAGGTAGCTTCCGACAAAGTCGAAAGGTTTTGTTTTTGAATGATTTCGAAAGGTTTTAAATGGTAGGTTTACAAAGGTTTTCTAAGGCAATGTTTTAAGGTGTTTATAAAGTGGGGTGTCTAAAGTTTCAATGTTTCCGAAGGGTTTGAGTTCAATGGTTTCAAAAGGTTTTAGTTCAATGGTTTCGAAAGATTTTAGTTCAATGGTTTCGAAGGGTTTGGGATCAATGATTTCAAACGGTTTGATGAATGGTTTCGAAAGGTATGATTTTAGCTTCTTGGACTAGAAAATTAAAGGGTTTTACTTGGATTATAATGAGATACTTTTAAATGTTAAATGTTTTCAGCAACTAATGTTTGAGTAAAGAATATATATATATATATATATATATATATATATATATATATATAACATGACAATGTGATTTTGAGTAAATCTTAAAGATTTTATATTTCCTTGTTTAAATTTGATTTAAAGGTTTTAAATCATTTTGAAAATGTTTTCGAGGAAATTTATAGGAGGGGATCCTTAAGTGAAAATGACTTAGACATTAGAGTACTAGATGGGACTAGTATACACGCCCTATACATTAGCTATTAGCCCCAGCTAATTGTTGTCCAACATTCCGGTGTGTAGGGATTTATCATAGATAAACTAAAATTATGGTTACACACCGAAAGGAATATATGTTTGTATACATATAGCTTATTCGTGAGCCCGTAAAACCTTTAGGATCAGGGAGGCCTAGGAGATGAGTAAGTTAGGGACAGACTGTCCAGAAGCAAAGTATTTAACAGATAGTTAAGGACGAAAGACCAAAAGTGAAGTATATAACAAATATTTAAGGATAGGTAATCTAGAAGAAGAATAGCTAGCAAGTCTTAGGTTAATTTTGATTATATTGTCTGGTAGGCCCAAGTCGGCCAAAGGTTAAAAATTATCCAAACAAAACTTATGTGTTTAAACAGATAGTTCATTATTACCTGATGTTTATGTTTATTTACATAATGAATTGCTTTACAATATTTAATTAGTTTTGGTTGTAGGAAAAGGTTTTGCAAAGATATATTTTAAAAGGATGTTAGTGAGGGGAAACTCATTCCACTAAGCAACGTGGTCTCAAATAACATATTAAACCAGGATATGTAATATTATTCATACCAGGCTTTATGTCCGACTCAAAGTTTATTTTTCCTCTTAAACTCTCGGGTGCTCAAAATTAATTTGAGTAGTCTAAGGGGTTAAGATCTTATTCAGGTTTAGTAGGATGACGAATAAAGCTACTGAAGGCATGTAGGGGGCAAATGGATAGCTACTTAGGACTTGAAGTTTTATGTTTTGTTGTATTTCCGCTGTGTTTGTATTATGATATATGACTCTGATCATCCAAGGGGGTTGGAATTATGTATTAAGAACATGGAACATCTATTTTAAATGTAATGAAGAAAAGTTTTTTTGAAATCTGTGTTTTGTGTCATATTCAAGTGCTTCTGATATTATAGATACTGTTAGCATTGCCATATTTAGACACCAAAAGTTAATACTATAGATGACTACAACATGTGTAGCGCTTAGTTTTGGGCCTCTAGATAGGGGATGTTACACAGGTTCACTTTCAGAAGGTTGCAGATACTATTCATAATTTTCAAGATCTAAGCAAAGAATTCAAGATAGTAAGGCGCACCAAATCTACTTTCCACAATGTTGATGCCAACGAAACTGCTAGTGTCCAAGCCTGTTAATGCAAATGTGGAGCCCACAACAGTCCAGAACCCCAATGATACCGTTACTAGAGCTGAATTTAATGACTTGATGAGGGAGCTGATGGAGAGCTGTAGGTAGCTAAATGAGCAAATCTAGGCTAATGCCAACTTGATGAAACAGATAGCTCAACAGCAATGCCAAAGCACTAAAGGAGGTCTTGCTTCATACTCGACGTCGGATAGCTCAATCTCATTGGAAGAGCACTACGTAGGTGCCATAGAATTGAAACAACACGAGCTGGAGCGATGGAGCAACGTTGACAAACTGTCTTGGTCTACCAAACCGAGTCGGTGTCGATCCCTCCCGATGGGTTGTTATCGATCCCTCGACCAAGAGCGTGGCTCCTCAATTGAAATTGGGGGATCATACTCAGCTTGCAACTAGGAACTTAGACACTGGAGCAAGCATGGATGCTGGTAGAATGATAATGAAGCGAATCCTTAGGATACGCATTTGGAGGATAATGGTCAAAGGAGGCATGAGATGCCCCAAAGACACCGGCCAGAACATTCATATGGGATGGAACTTGACCTAGCACCCCCTATCCAGACTCTACACTTATCTGCAATTGCCAAGCAGCTATGAGGGAGCACCAAGGCTTGACAAATGATGATTGGGGAGTCTCTAGGAATCATACTCCATTTACCGACAATATTTTACAGTTGGAGCATCCCAGGAGGTTTAACAAGCCTACGATGCCTGCTTACGAAGGGAAGACAGACCCTTAACAGCACGTCATGAAGTACATATGGTTGATGGACTCGATAAGGGTGAACGATGCAACCAAATGTAGATGCTTCCCTATAACTCTATCATGGATTGTTGCAATGTGGTTCACGAGGTTACCCCCACGATTGATTTTAAGATTTGACGAGCCGGCTACAAGATTCGTGGAGCAGTTCTGGTTCACGCTACACACCCCAAGATGTCATGTCACTATATAGTGTAATCTAGGCTTTAGGGGAATCAGTGAAGGATTACTTGTAGAGATTTCATGTTGCTGCCACTGAAGTTAGTAACCCAAATGATTGCTCCATACTTATGGCTTTGACAAGGGGGGTTGATCCAAAATTCGAATTTGGCGATTGGCTAGCCGAAAAACCACCGACCATGTTGGAGCGTTTGTACACAAAGGCAAATTAGTTCATGAGAAAGGAAGAGGCCAGATTGTCGAGAAGAAGCAATGTTGCAAGGCCTAGCGGAGAAGCGGTACATAGCAACATCGTAGTGAAGCAATCGGGCGAAAGTTTTCGAAAGGTTCAGGTTAATGGTCAAGACAAGCCAGGTCAATAGAAACGGAGCAGAGAAGGAAATTCCAATTGAAAAAGGGAGCCCGGGAAGTGGAATTCAAGGGTTCCTACGTATAACGACTATACACCTCTGAATACATCTCCGGAGAACATCTATCTGTCGACCTACAATAATTTACAGTATAGGAAGTCGCGTCCAAAAGAATCGACTGAGGAACAAAAGAAAACTAGGATGTACTATCAGTTTCATGAATGCTATGGGATCAATACTAGTGAATGTAGGCATCCTCGCGATGCTATTGAGAAATTGGTTCACTAGAAAAAGTTGCAGCAGTTTGTTAAGAATCCACAGGATGCGGACATGGAACGTTTGATCCCAATCGGGGGCAAGCTCCACGCCGGCCTGAGGAGTCTGCTCAGACTGGTGGAAGGTTAGTAATAAACATGATAGTTGGTGGACCGCATCCTGCGGATAGAAGTTGGCAGGAAATGGAGCGTTATGCTTGTTCAATGAAACATGTGAACTTTGAATGCTGTTTGAATATAGAGGATGGGACTCCGGCTAAGCAACAAAGTACAATGACGGATGATATAGTGTTCAGAAGTAGAGATGCCGATAGAGAGGAGGCCCCTACTATTGATCCCATGGTTATATCTACCATGATTGGCCTCACTCTGGTGAGAAGAATTTTGATTGATTATGGAAGTTCTATAAACATCATCTTTAAGAAGGCTTATGATCAAATGAGGACAGAGGCTAAGAATTTGAAACTATCTAAAGCTTGTACATAGATTTCAACGGTGTGGCTACTGAGGCGGTAGATTATGTCAAGTTACTGGATGAGCTGGGATAAGGTGAACATAGGAGGGTGCGGATCCTACCGTTCATTGTCTTAGATGTTGGTTCATCGTACAATATTTTTCTGGGCCGTCCGACCCTGGCTGGATTTTGGACAGCCATTGCCCCTTGGTGTTTGACATTGAAATTTCCGACAGACAATGGAGTGGGTGTTGTGCATGGCGATCAGGCAACTGGCCATGCCTGTTATGTGGTCGAGTTAAGAGAGGCTCGGTGGAAAGAGAAGGGAAAGGGTGTGGACAAGTATATTCGCATCCAAGTTATTGAAGATTGACAAATAGCACCTAAGCCTTGGCTTGGGCACCACAGTCGGTTCTATAGAGACATAGATCCGAGGAACGATGAGGAGGAACCCAAGGATGCCAAGGCAGCACCGGCCGAACTGAAAATTGATATCTCAGTCAGCCACGATCATCCATCATGGGTGTTGAAAATTGGATCACAACTTAGCCCTACGATGATGCGAGAACTTACCAATTTCCTTCGAGCGAATCTAGATGTATTCGCTTGGACTCATTTTGACATGTATGGGATATCGCCTGCCATCGCGAGCCATGCATTAAATATTGATCAGAAGATGTCCCTACGAAGCAGAAGAGACGAGGCATGGATCCAGAGAGATCTATGGCTCTTAAAGATAAGGTAGGTAAACCTAAAGCCAACGGGTTTATCCGCGACGCCCTCTATCCCAAATGGACATCTAAGCCCATGCCGGTGAATAAGGAAAATGCGAAATGGAGAATATGCATCAACTATTCGGACCTGAACAAGGCATGCCCTAAGAATAGTTTTCCCCTGCCAAGAATTGATCAGCCAGTTGATTCAACCACCGGGGACGAATTATTGTTATTTATGGATGCGTATTCGGGGTACAATCAAATCTCGATGCACGTCCCAGATCAGGAGCACACTAGTTTTGTCACGGACTTTGGATTATACTATTATGTAGTAATGTCATCCGGATTAAAGAACGCAGGAGCTACCTATCAACATTTGGTTAACTGAATGTTCAAAGATCAGATCAAGATGACGATAGAATTTTATGTGGATGATATGGTCGTGAAGTCACGGCAATCAAAACACCACATTCGAGACTTATCATAGATGTTCAATATCCTTTGATTTTATAGCAAGAAAATCCCCCTTTGATGTACTCATTTGTTGTTGTATCAAGGAGTTTCCTGAGCTTTATTGTCAGTGCATGAGGAATCGAAGTGAATCTAGAGATTCAAGCCATTCAGGATATACAAGCACCCAAAACTATTAAGCAAGTGTAGAGCCTGAATGGGAAGGTCACTGCCCTGAGACGTTTTATCTCCAGGGTGACCGATAAATGCATTCATTTCTTCGATTTGATAAGGAAGGGATAGAGGAATTTCTAAAGGATGCAAGACTGTGAAGGCACGGTCTGAGCTTTGGTGAGTCATTTGGAGAGACCCCATGTTTTTTAAAAGCAAGTAGATTATGAGGAGTTGTACATTTACTTGGCAGTATCGCCACATGCCATAAATGCCGCATTGGTTCGTGAGGATAACTGGATCTAAAGACCGGTGTTCTATGTTAGCAAACGATTAACGGGGAAAGAGAGAAACTACCCAAAGATAGATAAATTGGCATACTGCTTGGTGAATGCGCGCGAACTTCGCCCACACTTCTAGGAACATCCAATCAATGTCTACACCGATCAACCTTTATGACAACTCCTACAATGACCTCCTACAATGACCCTAGACGTCCAGGAGGCTGCTTAAGTGGAACATCGAGCTTAGTCGGTTCGACATCACATATCTGCCTCGAAGAGCTATCCAGGGACAGGCATTGGCCAACTTCATAGCGGAGTTTACCATGCAGGACAAACCCCTATAGAGAAGTGTAATCCCTACTGTACGATGGAAGCTATATACCGATGGAGCATCCAACGATCATTGTTTTAGCATAGGCGTCGTTCTTGTAACTCTTGAGAATGGTCGATTTCCTATGTTCTGAAGCTTGACTTCACTGCTACAAACAACGAGGCCAAGTATGAGGCGTCAATTGCTGGATTTAAGCTTGATAGGGAGCTCGAGGTGAAATCTATCAAAATCTTTTGCGACTCACAACTGGCGGTGCACTAAGTTAAAGGGGACTACTAGGAAAAGGGACAACGGCTTGCTCCATATCTTACCCAATTTCAAGAGTTGTTGGCAGACGTCGAACACTATGACATTTCGCATATCCCGCATGAGCAAAATGGAGAAGCCGACTCATTGGCAAAGTTCTCAAGCACTAGCAATGCACAACAGATAGGCTTGGTTCTGGTCGAGACACTACATACCCTAAATATAAATGTGCTGGAGGTTTATCAAGTACCGAAAATGGAACCTGAAAGGGAATCGTGGATGTCTCCATTTAAAGAATACATGTTGCATGAAATCTTGCCTGAGAAAAGGAATGACAAGTGACATGTCCTTCATAAAGCTTCATGGTATATTATGCAAGAAGGAACTATGTATCGAAAGGGATTCTCTATTCCGGTACTCAGTTGCGTCGCCCTTGACGAGATAAAGCGTGTCTTGAAAGGATTCCATGAGGAAAAGTGTGGCGATCACACTGGGGGCAAATGTTAGTTAAAAAGATACTCCGTTAAGGGTAGTACTGGCCGACTGTGAACCTGAACGCCGCAGATTATGTGAGAAGTTGTGAAAAATGCTACATATATGCAAAAGTGCCAAGAGCACCGTCGATAGAGATCATGCAAATGATTAGTCCATGGCCAATTGCTATATAAGGAATCGATATTATTGGCTCTTTGCCGATTTCCAAAGGTGGTGCGAGATATGCGATTGTAGCAGTTGACTACTTCACCAAATGGGCCAAAGCAGAGCCATTGGCTATGATTACAACCAAGAAGGTGATTAAATTTGTTGTTTGAAACATTGTGTGTTGTTTCGGTCTTCCACGAATTATCATAACTGATAGCGACACTCAATTTGATAGTGCTGAGTTTAAGATTTTGTCGGAGGTATCGTATTGAGAAATTTTTTGCACGGACACTCACCCTCAAGAAAATAGACAAGTTAAAGTTGTAGACAAGCTTGTAAAGTCCATCTTAAAAAAGCATTTGGAAAAGGCTAAAGGCAAATGGGTAGGTGGACTTCCTACGACACTCTGGGAAAACATGACCACTCATAATTATACGACTGGCCACACTCCATTCACACTTACTTATAGAGCTGAAGCAGTCATTCCTGTAGAACTCGAAGTCCCTTCTCGTCGGATAATGAACTAAGATCCCAGAATAAACCTAAATTATTTTTCGAATCATAGGACTTTATTGATGAGAAACATGAGGAGGCTGATTTGAGGGTAGTTGCACATCGACGCCGAGTCGCTCGGTACTATAATATTAAAGTCCAACCAAGAACTTTTGAAGTGGGCGACCTTGTCCTAAAATGAATTTTTCCAGTCCCATCGCACATGAAACCGACATGGGAAGGGCCATACGTCATTGAATACAGGTTTGGAGAAGGAACTTTCAAGCTAGCGACTGTTGATGGCGTAACGCTTCCAAGAGCGTGGAATAGAGGGCATTCACGATGCTATTTCACCTAGATTATTTCTTTCATATTTCAGTAGTATTTGTTTTTAATATTTGCTTTGGTATTTGACTTTTTTGATATGTAATAAGGCAAGTTATTATTTCCTTATTTTTGTGATGAGTAAAAGCTTGAAGCTTCCTTTGCATAAATTATTGTTATTGCATGTTATGTTAAGTGTGTGTTGGAACTGATTGATATCGATATATGCAATGTATGAACAGATGTGTAAGGTTAAAAATCAACCAATTATACTGACCCCCGATGAAAATGAACAAAAGGGGGCTTTTTTGGTAAGTTTGCTCGGCCGAAGATTTCCATGGGTGGAGGAACGAAGATCTCCAATGCTACGAGTGGACAAAAATCTCTCAGTCCTCGGAGTGCGGATTAGAGTACTTTAAGTCCCTGAAGCATGGACTAGAGTATAAACGACTTGAGAAAATTCTTTATGTCCTCGGAGTGCGGATTAAAGTACTTTAAGTCTTCGGAGCGTGGATTAGAGTATAAATGACTTGAGAAAAATCTCTAAGTCCTTAGAATGCGGACTATAGTATTTTAAGTCCCCGGAGCACGGACTAAAGTATAAACGACTTGAGAAAAATCTTTAAGTCCCTGGAGTTCGGATTAGAGTACTCTAAGTCCCCGAAGTGCGGACTAGAGTATAAAAGACTTGAGAAAAATATCTAAGTCCCCGAAGTGCGGATTAGAGCACTCTTAAGTCCTTGAAGCACGGACTAGAGCACGAACGGCTTGAGAAAAATCTCTAAGTTCAAGGAGTGCGGATTAGAATACTCTAGGTCCCCAGAGCATGGCCTAGAGTACGAACGACTTAAGAAAAATCTCTAAGTCCCCGGAGTGCGGATTAGAGTACTCTAAGTCCTTGGAGAGCGGACTAGGGTATAAACAGCTTAAGAAAAATCTCTAAGCCCCTAAAGCAGACTAGAATGAAAACCATTCAATGAAAATCTCAAGTCACTGAATGTGGACTAAAAAATTCCAATTCCCCAAACCACAGACTAATTCAAAAACCCAATAGATAGACATGTGAGCTTTCAATCATTCGCTATCGCACGAATCCCAATCTAAGGTCGACGAAAGATGCTCAAACTGGTAGCGACGGAATACAACCGTTGGTTATAATTTCGGCTTGGCATCACTTTTAACTTAAGATGGAGCCTACAGAAAAGCTTCGAGATCAAGATAATGAATTATCAATGATACTTGTGAAAATTATAACAAGTACTTGAAATGGGAAGAAATTACTCTACTATTGAAGTAATAATTCACTCAATGATTAACCAAGGAACAAAAACTTTTATTTACAATCTCAAAACTTCCTTACAAACCATTCGAGAGTTCCGGATCCACGCCTGTACATGTGTTACTAAAAAGAAAAAGGTGAAAACAACACATGTCTAACTTATTTGGACTAAGTATAATAATACAAGACCCTGACTATTTCTTTGACTTCTTCTCCTTCTTTGGCTTTTCGGGGGTCAAATCGGCCGAATGTCTTTTTCGAGACCCTTTGTCGCCTTAAATGGAAGTACTTGAGGAAGGAGGAGGAACTGCAATAGGAATTGTCCCGTCGGGTGGGGTGAATTACAAAGGCCTATGAAGAGGATCATCAACCACCACCACATCAGGTTCACCCTTGACCTTGAGTTTTGATTTTTCTTCTTCTTCAATTTGTTCTTTCAAGCTGAATTTAATCTATGCTCTGAAGCACCCATGTCCATAACTTCATCGTGCTCCTCAGTAAAAGATGGGTCTTTGGGTTTGTCCTCATCAAGTGCCCCAATTACTTGAGCGTTGGGCCCCGAAGTATCTGTGATAGCCAGAGCCATGGCCACTTGTTCTTCCTGCTTTGTGGCAACAATGCTCCTAGGAGTTGATTCAGGATCGAGATGAACTATAAAGTTTCATAAAAATGCAAGCATTAGTCTATAGCCTTTATTTGTTGAAAATAGCAACATTTTCAATTTGAAGGAGTTATATATGGTACCAACATCCTATTACATTTCGGTGGTCGTCGGGGTGCTCCCTTCAACGATGGGAGACAACATGTGTGTGCCAAGCCCAGGCCTGTCTGGATCATAACAATGTGTTGCTCCGATGACATCCCAGCCTGCTAAACTGAAGGAGGACCCTGAGACTCAGTTCTAGAAGACCCTACAATATCTTATTTTCCTTAAGCGGTGTAGGAGCTTTGCCGAATTGAATTTTTGCGGCAGCGAAGTCAGATGGCTCATTTCCTAGAAGCACTTCCTGCACAAGTGCCCCTTCATCAAGCTCCGCCATCCCCAACTCCTCTTTCTTGATCTTTGTAATGATCTCCCAAGCTTCAGCGAGCGATTCGAGATAGCCCTTGCCTAGGAAAGTTAAGTCGCAGTGAAGGAGAACTTTTGCATTATATTCGGCGATGAGTGGATCAAATAAGCATTTAATCTCTTCCCTGTTGGACTCAGTCACTGCTTCAACTCGGAAGTTGGCTTCTACGAGCACCTCTTTCTTGCCCTTATCATGGGCGGCTTTTTTCAAAGCTTTGATTTAGGAGAGTTTCCCATCAAGTTTCGTTTTTAAATTTCTGGTTTCAACAACCTCCTCACAATATTTTTGCTATTCTTCTTATGCCTGGACTTTCTCCTCCCTTTCCTTGGACAATAATTTTTCTAGATCCTCAATGCAGCAAGTTAGGACATCTTTCTCCTTCTGTAAGGAGTCTTTCTCTAAAGCTGGGTTGCCACTGCATTGCAGTGCGGCATCCAGTTCTCTCTTATGTGAACTCTCTAAGTGACTCACTGCCTCAGCTGTTTCCTCCACACTTTTCTTCTCTTAAGGAAGTTGAGCCTTAACATCGAGTAACTCAACATCTTGATATTTGATAAAATCCTTGTCATGAATGGCCTCTAGCTTAAGGCGATCAATCTCATGCTAGAGCTCTATAGAAACTTCTAAGATTTTTTCGTCTAAGTGAATGAATGCTTCATGCTGAATGTACACATCATTCATACAAGCTAATAAACTCTCTTTGGCAGTTCCAGGGATGATGTGTATGGAGGGGAGGAACTTGAGCCCGTTGAAGCAGATTTTCGGGAAGGTAGCTTTAAGTTCAGCTAGTTTCCCCATAGTAGTCGAATCATGATCAGGAACCGAAGGAATTTGTTCAAACATAACCAGCGGTTGTTTACGATGCTCACAAGATTGCGTGGTACTTGTGATCCAGAATGTTGATCATGGGGAGCGATAGATTGAGAACCCCGATGTGCAGACTTGTCACCACTATGGGCAAGATGGTTAGACGGGTCATTTTGGCATGGAGCATATGCTTGTAACTTCCTTCTAGATGAAGAAGAAGATTCTTAAGAATGATTATCTCTATCTCATGCTTGTCTCGGCGCCTTCCGGATTCGAAATCCCCACCCAAGCGGTAGTAGGTGGAGGAGCCACGGAGGCGATCGAACGCATGTGAATGAGACATTGCACATGTAAGTGAACCAAATGGGGACATGCTAGGAGTTGTTGTGTGAAGAGTTAATCACAAGTGGATGTTGAAGTGCAAGTGCTTATGTGTGTCCTAGTGATTCCCCTCGACGGACCAGTTATGTTTGCTTTACTCAACGGAGTTCTTTCCCCCTTTATTGCAAGGCTGTATGCCTTTTCTGCTTCTCGTGGGTGAGTTAAGCCCTTTAGTGTCAAAGTTGGCGAACTTGTTTATTACTAGATCATCCAGGATCGAAATATCAGAAATTCCCTTCAACACGCTCTCTATATGTTGAGAAGATGGTCCTTTTTCGACCGAAGTTATGACAAATTTAGGGGTTTCCCCGGCCTTCCTTTTTGAATCTTGTATGCTAAACTTTTTTCCCTTCTCTGGGGAGGCTGCGATTGGCTAGTGCATGGTGCTTCAACTGCCGATGTTTTTTCGAGGCCTACGTCTTCGTTTCTTAGCCCCTACATCTTCTGTTTCCGTTATTTCTCCCTCTTCGGTGCCTTCTTGGATTCTCTCAACATGGGGAACTACAGGATTGTTTGTTTCTTTCCTTCTTTCGACGACAACCTTCGGAATCGCTCTGCTTCTAGGTTGACCAATCCTACGATCGTCTACTAACAGCCTAAATAAAGAGAGCAACTCATCGGTGATGAGGAGTTTTATGTCCCAGTCCTCCATCGGAGTAGGGTGGATGGTCGTGATAGCCTAGGAATATCTAACACCTTCAGAATGAGGGAAAACCCTTAAAAGAATTGAAAGAATTAGTACGGTCGAGAAAGAAACTGTAATTCGAATCTTTGGGTTAAAGGAAAAGGTCGAAGTAGTACTTACGTCATTCCAGCCATCTTCTTGCGAAGCTGGAAGGACACCATACGCAGAGCTATTCGTTTTTGATTAAGGAGAGCATATTCCAAGCGCTTGTTAAAACCTGGCATTTCGACATAGGGTCGAGGAAGACGTATGAAGGACTATCAGCTTGTCTTTTGAAGTTGTAAATGTATCGGATGTCCTCAGGAGTTAGTGGCAATGTAGGACGTTCATGAAGAGGAGAAAGGTGCCATAAACAAAGGCATAGTTGTTAGGTTGTAGTTTTATTGGAGCGATTCCCATAAATCTCATAACTTCCCGAATGAAGGAGTTAAACGGTTGCACGCATCCAGCCCAGCACATGAATTTGTTGCATGCAGTATATTCGGCTTGGGCAAGTAAAGTTTGTCTTGCCTCGACGGGACGAGCATGCCTTCAAAAGGAATCCCATAAGTAGAACATAGTCAGCGAAGAGAAGCCTCATCAATTTTGGATGCCTATGAGTTAACCAGATTGTCTAAAGTAATGGCACCCTCCATGACATCAAGAGCTGGTTCAATAACTTCTGCATGAAGAACTGGGATGTTGGAAAAAAGATTTTCTTGTGAATCAGATGTCTCTATGTTTTCTCTTTGCTTACTGTGTGCAGGCTTGTTAGACAATGTAGCAAAACTTTATCTTATAGCCATTCGAAAGACATGTGGTTGAACGCTTCATCTAACTCGGGATCTACGTCAGCTATACTCAGTAGACAATCAATATTATAAATAATAACATGTCCCCCCGTGATGAGTGTGAACTAGTGCAGTGCAATATGAAATGCATGTAAGCAGTTTAAAATCAAATAAGAAAAAGTAAAACTTCGAAGCTTAGAGATTTCATCCAGAGAGAATCATTGCTGACTGTCTCAAACAACATAAAAGGAGATCGACATAAAATCTTTACGATCGAATATTGACATTTTGGATTGTAAAGTCCATTGTTCGAGTATGTTGGGCCAATTTTATACTTGGTTCGTATTGAGTAGACTAGGAATATGTTCATTCAAATTTAAGTTCATTGATCTGTATATGCTAGTCGTGTTGTTATTAGTCACTTTATGCTTGGGTAAGGCAGTGTACAGTCATATGTTTGAATAACTCGAGTTAAGATGGTTTTAATTGGTCAAAACTGACCATGGCTATATATGCTGATCCCTTCGTCCTAATCCCACAATCGATCCCTATACTTAGATTTGCATAGAAATACCGACCCCTATCTACAGCTAATTGTTGATCCCTTCCTATTAGCCTACATATCGATCCCTCCAGATATCCTCATGTACATGATCCCTATGTCTCTAACACCAAATTCATGCCCAACAACAATATACCAAACCCTCAGCTTAGCATGTTCCCTATCGACTCTTCCTATCACTAATGTCGATCTCTCCATTGACTACCATACACCCACCCCTTGCCTGCTGTCGAACCCTCCTTCTTCATCCTCTTTTTTCTCCCCTCCTTCTTCTTCCTCCTTCTCATACTCCTTTGCCTTCTCCTCCTCCTCCTCCACTGCAAAGCATAATCAACTCCACTAAATAACATGAATAACCGACACTTAAACACATCTTAACTTGAAGGCTCACAACCAACCATACAAACAAGGAAGAAGCTATACTATTCGATTTGGATTTCAAGACTGAATCTTGGATTAGAAGTGAATCAATGTCGATGGAGGTCGAAAATATGATCATATAGTCAAATTTTGAATTAAGGAAGAAGGGTTTCTAGTCTTGCTTTGGAGCATCAGTTGGGTTTGTAAGTGTTGAAAAGTTAGATTAAAAGAGAAAGAAAGAAAGAAGGGAGTGGGCTTTCATATGAATAATGAAAGAGGAATATGAACCGGTCACTCTAAGTGACTCTGTAATATGGTTGAAAAAGGGGTGGCATCAAATTATACCGACCCCTACAAGGGCACGATAACTAAGGGTTGGCATACAAAATGTTGACCCCCTAAAATAATAATAATGATAATAATAAATTGATATATATATATATATATATATATATAGTAAACAATGAAGGAAGAGGGAAGATGTGCTTGATTATTGGATATACATGAGATAGGAAGAAGAACAAGAGGACAATGGTAGATGTTTGGAGAACCCGAATGACAACCGATGTTGTGAAAGTTAGGGTACAACATAAGCATGACCGTGGATGGGCATGGAAGGAATTTGTGAATTCAACCTTTTAAAGGGTAAAGCCAGGAGAAAACCAAAAGACTTCGTATGTTCAAATTATGTATTCAAATGGAACGGGACATCATACCTGTTTCATCGAAGAATAATAGAGAAAACGATCAACCAACGACTTGGGTAGGCCTGCCCCTAAGAACCTGGATTTTTCTCCAATTCAAAAGCACGTCGTGTTATTCACAAGACGTACTTTTAGGGGCAAGTGTTACCCGGTACGTTGGCTCAGCTACACAAAGGTGATTACAAAGACCCGACTTAACTATTGATGAGAAAGATAGCCACAAGACGACATCAATATGACCAGAGTATGATATTCAGACAGTTATATCCATCCCATGGTAAATAAGGTCGATGAACAAATGATATAGGATGTCAAAATTATGAAGGTTAGCTTGAAGGTATAGGGTCGGCATGGTAATGGTTCATGTCAGCACGAAGTATTCACGAGTATCGAGTTAGCATGGAATGATTCAGGTTGGCATGATGGATTCATGAGTATGGGGTCGGCATGGAATAATTGGATCGGCATAACATGTGAAAATGGAAGGATCAGCATAGGATATGGAAACAATGGAGTTGGTATACCAAGTGGATCGGAATGATGATATGGATCGGCATAGTGAGTTGTGCTTGGTACAATATGGATAGTGCGTGGAAGGGTCGATATAGTATCCTTATAGGTTATGGGTCGGCCTAACATTTTTCGAGGAAAAGGGTCAGTATTACCCTGATTAGTTTATAACTCGAACCAAAGTACTATCAAAACCAAAGCTTCATATGTCCAAGCATCGTAATGCTTGAAATATCATCATGTTGTGCCACAAGAGGGCCATCACAGGGATCGCTAGCCCCAAACTCAACCTATAGAGGGGTCGATACTGACCCCTATCCATAGAAGAGTTGGGCACATCCCTCTCTATGATGGGCCCAAATGGTCAAAGGGGTCCAGGTCTTGACATGTCAGTCAGGTTAGAGGTTGCCTTCGTCTATAAATATAGAGGCAGGGGGCCATTTTGAGGGACTTCTCTTTTTGGCTGGCCAGAGAAACTCTACCATTTTTACAATTAGTTTCTTTTTGTTCTAACTCATTCTCAAGCTATTTCTGGTTGATTTAACTGTAATTAATTGAGATTTGAAGCATTAAAGAAAGTCTTCAGTATGGATGAAGGCAATCGGCGCTGAACCACTATAAATCTTGTTTTTGCTTTATGTAATAATTTCCTTAATTTCTAGCCTTATTCCTCAGTTTTCATTTAACTTCTTCATTTATTTCACTACTTAAATTTATTCTTGGGTGTTTGTGAACATTTTAGTTGCAAACAGGAATCATGTATGAGTACTTAGGGTTCTTAGTGGGTACCTGAAAAATCCAAAATCCAACCACATCCATATCCAAAAACCGGACGAGTATCCAATATCCAAAAAATGGATGCGATATGAAGACATCTGTATTCGAAAATTACCCATAAGTTTTTTTGTCAAAATTATGGTTTAAATTATATATATTTTAATGAAAAATATTTATTTATTGTTTTATTAAGTTATAGGTTTATATTATACGCACTTAATACATATTAATGGCTCAAAACTGTTTATTATCATCGTATCTGTTTATTTCTAACATTTTATAATCAATGGGATTGAAAAAAGTTTATGTTAAACAAAAATTTTCTATTTATGTTTCTTGATCTATCGATCATCCGTGGATCAGATAATTATCAGATATCATTTCGTATGTGTGGATGCGGATATCCGTAAATGGTTTCAGATGCGGATACGGATATGGCACTATCTGCATTCGAAAGTATTCGTTGACAGACCTATGAGTACTTCTTACCATCTACAATGGCCAGATCGAAAGGGTCAACCAAGTGCTCGAAGATTTGTTGAGAGCTTATGTGTTACATTTCGGTGGATCTTGAGAAGATCGTGTACACTTAGTGGAATTTTTATACAATAATAGTTAACAATCCAGTACTGGAATAGCACCTTTTGAGGTGTTGTATGGAAGGCCTTGTATGTCACCAGTAATTTGGTGCGAAATGGCTGAATGACTTATGTTAAGTCCGGATCATTTAAGAGAAGCTTTGGAGAAAGTCAAATTTATTAGGCAAAAGATGAAAGATGCTTAATCTAGGCAAAAGAGCTATGCCAATAGGAGGTGGAAATCCCAGGAGTTTGGTCTAGAGATTTATGTTTATGAAAGTATCAAATATGAGAGGCACTATGAGGTCTAAAAATGCCGGAAGTTGGCTCTGGGATATGTTGGCCCGTGTACAGTAGTAAAAATTGTCGAAAGGTAGCTTATGAAGTGAAATTATAAATGCTTTTGTTTGGGTAAATAATGTATTGAAAGTATCACTTCTACCAAAGTGTATCCAAGACCCTAAGGATGTCGTGATTCTGAGAACCATGTAAGACTTGGTTATGGAACAGAAAACGACTTATGAAAGGAAACCTATTCAGATTATAGACTGAGATAAGAAATAGCTTCAGAATAAGACATTGATGCTTGTGTGAGTCTAGTGGAGAGAGGATTGGGATGATTGCATTTGGAAAATAGATAATAAGCGAAAAGGACTTATCCTAAGTTATATGTTTAGATTAACATATATGTTTTCTATATTTGATTGTATTCCATATATATGTATGATATTTTGGTTGATTCGGTTATGAATTGGTAGATGCAATTATCATTTTTGACTATGGCCCATGGGTTAAGAACTCATGTGTGTGCATGTTATGTAGGCCTAAGAAAGGATTAGAATTGTTATCGTACCTTAGTTAAATTTCGAGCACGAAATTCCTATCAAGGGGAAGCCTGTAACACCCCATAAATTTAATAACTAAAATAATTAATTATAAGGATAAAGAGATTAGAATAATGAAAAATGGTAAATATTCATGGGACATTTACGTACATATTATGCTTAGGTGAATCAAGTGATACTAGGAAAATCCTAGGTGAAAATCTAAGATAAATGAAAAATTAAACGACAACCATCATGCCTTTTCAAATAAGGCTTAACTGCAATTAAATAAGTAAAAGGAAATTGATGGGCCGATGGCCCAATTATTCATTTGGAATAAAGATAACCACTTCCCTCTTTTCATTTCATTCTATACTCAAAATTTAAAATAAAAGGTTGAGCGCTTTAATGATTCTTGCAGCTTAAACAAAAAGAAGAAGTACTAAAAGAAGGTTAGAAGCTATAGGAACCAGAGACTTGATTAACTAAGGAATCTAGGTGAGTAATGTACTCCCTAACCCCTCTTTCTTCTTTGAATCTCTCATGGCCAAGTTTGTATTGAATGATGTTCGTACTTCTTATAATCGTTATGGTCTTGGATTTAATATGATCGTAGTAACATATTATTATAAGAGAGTTCTGATTTATTGAATTTACTCAAACGAAAATAAATCGTTATGAATTATTAGAAGGGCCATATAATCTGGAGAATGGATGGAAACTATGAGGTTTGAGGAAATAAGCATGAATAAAGCATGATTTGTTTTATTACAAATCATTGAAAATAAGTTAAGTAGTTTTTGAAAGAAAATGTGCATGGCGATAAGCTATAATAGGAAGTCGGAAGGAAAATGAAAGTTATCAGAAGATAGTTTAATTAAATCAAGCATTCAATATTGGGAGCAACTGAATCCAAAGAAAAAATTTTGAATCCAAAAAAAATATTAGGATTAATAGACCAAATCCACTTTTCATATTGAATATGTCAATAAAGTACTAAATAACAATTAGAAAAGATTAAATCAAGCAAATTCAAAGTTGATAAGTGGAAAAATAGCGGTAGATGTGTAGAAACGGTTCCCAGCATATTCCATAGGACAATGACGAACAGGGGGAGCCGAACCGAAAAGTAATTAAACTGAAACCTTAATTGAAAAAGAATTAAGTAGAAATGTCAAGGAAAGCTGATTATGAGGCTAAGGTTAGTAAACCGAAAGTATTAACCAAAGATAGTTGGCGATTAAGGAAAAATTATGGGAAGAGGAAGGGATTTTGGAAATTTAAATATTTAATCTCATAAATCACTGAAACTAAATTAAGATGGGCTTCCCTAGACGAGATAGAGGGTAGTGATTTTTGAAAGTAGTGTAACTCTCGGTAGAGTGTGTAAATCGGAACTTGTGACTCCTAGTGATAATAATGTATACTAAGGATAAAGATGGTCGAGACTAGAACCAAAGACATTCATTATAATGTAACAAGTAATATTGATAACCGAAAGGCAATTAGTTGTAATGTTAGCTTAATAAACTATTAATTGAAAAGTCTAATCGTAAATGATAGGTAGAATGTTTGATATATAACATAAGGCCTGAGGTGGCAGTCAAAGAACCGAAAGCATCGGTGTAAAGCCTAGTTTAGGTATTGAAACAAAAGGTGTTGGCGTAAGGCCCAAAGAGGCAACCTTTCGAACTACGAAAGCAATTGCTGTAAGGCCTAAAGTGGCAACCAAGGGAATGGTGGAGGACATAAGGCTGTGAATGGCAATCCAAGAATCATAACCAAAGTAAGTGTAAGGCAGGTGGCAACCGAAATATGAAAGCATGTATATATCGCCTAGCATGGCATCCAAGAAAAAATGATGCATAAGTACTTAGTGGCAGGCGATAGCTAAATCTAAATTTTTAGTACAACACAATGGCATAAGGCCTAAGTAGCAGCCAAAGGTTTACTTTTAACGATATGTTTAGGAAAGGCATAAAGACTTAGCGCCAGCTAAGGAGTACGACTTAAATGATATATATCTACAACAAAATTACGTATAGCCTTAGGGGCAGTCAAGAAAAGGGGACTTAGGTTATGTTGAAATACTATTGTATTTTTATGGAACGAACCTATGACATATGTTTACTTGCAAAACATATAATTTAGCTTTGGTATGGTAACAGGGAAACCTGTTCCACATGTTAGCGGAGCTACTTTACAATTTTCTTGTTAGGGTAATACATTATTCATATCAAACTTCAGTATAAACCATGTTTTTATTCTTGTTTACTCTATGAAATCAGGGTAATCGTTTGAGTAGGCTGAGTTTATGGGCTTAGATATGTTGCTTTTAGGGGTAATCGAATAATATAAGCCGAGGAAAAACTAAGAGGCTTGGGTGTTATATTTATATTGATTTAATTCTGTTGTATCAAGTGTTCATGTCTACATCTTCATATGTGGATCGTGACACTAATAGCTATGATGTGCTATATTTTTAACCTCATGTAGGCGTGACTTTAGGATGTAAAATTGTTAAAATCAATCTGTAATGATGTGCTACATTTTAGTTATACCTGCTTTGTTTGCTTAAGAATGTATAATATAGCTAATCTCATCTCTATCCTGAAATGTAATTCCAAGGCGACTGTAGCAAATTGGGGTTCCATCTTTGGGATTTGGAAGAGGCAATCACACAACTCGACTCCCTTTTTTCAATCTAATCATATAGATCGGCTTCCCTTGATGTCTCTTGCACGATTATGCCCTCTGATCATCCAATTTTCACTATTTAACCATAGATCGAGAAACCCTAAAATGTGCGGTCAAGAATTATTTGTCAAATTCTTGCTTACTCGAGCGCCATATCCAAAAACGAATGTTTGTCGTTTCTTTACTCGTTAAGACCTTCGAATCCATAAGATATACGGTAGGATTCATACATTTTAAATTTTTATAAACTTTTAATTAATTAATTAATCCACTATTAAAGGTGGATTTCAGGACTAAAAAACAAGGATAGAGGTGTAGTGTAACACTCCATATTTTGGACTAACATAATATGGGGAATTATTTAAATTAATAATTCACAAATTAAATAATGGGATGAAATAAATACAAGTTAACTAATGGAGAGTGAATGAAGTAGGATAATGGATTTAGTAGGAACAACTACAATGGGATTTTAGCTCAAAGCGGAAATTAAAAAATCGTACAATCCAACTCTCTATTCTTGTCATTTTCCACAAACTAAAAGAAAGAAAACTAAGAAGTTAGTTCAACCATAACACTAAAAGGGAGAAGAAGGAAACTAAGATAAAGGAAGGAGAATTCATCACTAAGGATATTTTTAATCAAGATCAAAAGAACCTTTGGTTGGTAATTATTTCTCTAAAACCTTCCAAACTCATATAGATGAAGATTGTATGTATAATTGATGTTCTAATATCGAGGAACATAGATATGATTGTTGAATGATATATGTTCATGTTTAAGAATTTAAAGATGATGATTTTAATTATTAGGGATGAAATGTAAATTAAACCTTCCCTACCACTTGAATTTTTATATGATGTGTAAAATGATAATACGGAGATGTGTTTTTAATTTCATAATTATCTGAAATTATACGAAATTTACTTGAATTTTCTAAGAAGTGCTAAGACCAAATTTCAAAAATTAATTATTTAGAATATTTAAAATAATTATTTTGACCTGGGAATTTATAAAAGGCAAATCTAATAATTTGGATTTTTATAGAATTTTTCTAAACATTGTCAATTTTATATGAATTGATTGGTAAAGAAAAAGACAAACTACATAAGAGTAGTGATCCAATTAATTAAAGAATGAATTAATAAATTGTGAAAAGAAAATTATAAGGCTTGTGTAAACCAATAATAATTTGGTATATATCAGATTTGGTGAAAAGAAATTCCTTTCGATGGAAATAAAACATATTTCACGATAATTATTAAAATGTTATATCAACCAGCGTGGTCATTATCAATTTGCAATAGCTAAAGGAAGCTCAACCTGTGATAGCTAGTGTGAATATCAACTTGCAACAACCATATAGAGTCAAATGGCGATAGTACTAAAACCACCAACATGTGATGGCTCTTAAAGACACTAACCTGTGATAACTTGAATATGTAAAAACATGCGATAACTAAAATAAATGTTAACTTGCGCTTGCTAATTAACGTATCGACTTTCGATGGCTAATGTAATTCCAACCTATGATAGCTTCTAGGTGTTCAACATGCTACATCACCTAAGTGTTTAGATGCAATGGCTGGGGAAGTCAATATGCAACAACTTATAAAGTCAACTTGTGATGGCTAATCTAACATCTCTCCTACACATGTGATGCTCATATAACAATATAATGCATTGCTAGAGCATCTAGACGATGTAGGATGATACTCTAAGGAAAGAAAAAATTAAAGAAGGGGAGTAGAAGAGAAAACAATAGAAGAGAAGAGGAAGAAAACATCATATAATCACAGAACCTATCGTATATCTCATAGCGCATCGAATAAAAAAAATCATCATAGATATAAAATAGGTGAGCTGGTAGTAACTACACAAATCACTTAATCGGAATACACATGCTCATATAATTATACAAAATAGTAATAGAGTTTATACAATTGGTAAATAAACTCAATAATAAACTATCTCTAATAATAGTAAGTCAAACACTGTTAAGGCTCTACAATATCACACAGCGGAATAAGCAATAATAAGCCTAAACATATAGATATGAGAAAGCTTTGCCTCTTGCAAGTCCATCCACACAATCCATGTGCCATTTACATCTACTATCTAGTCTACTCATTTAAGAGTACCCAAGGTAATAAAAAGAAAACCATAAAATCTCAAGTCAAACAACAGTATGGTGTGAGTGATAAAAAATCATGATAAAGCATAAGCAATAGAGGGTATGGAAAATCATATGGACCAAACAATCATAAAATGCTACTCTACGAACGTCATAAAGGTACACTCCATACTAAGTACATTGTCTAGGTGTCTAGGTATCCCTATCTACAATACCTACATCATGTAACATCCATAGAGTGATAGACTACATAAAAACAAGCATGGAAAACATATCATCCATTAAACAAACCTTATCATGACTTAATGTGCTTCAGATATATGATAATTTGTATGACCATTCCACTGGTAGGGATTAATGGAAATATACTGGTTTATGATGTACTTGGTAGACTGCCCATATTGGATACTAGACCCAATCCACCAGTCCATGGTATATAGATCCAACAACCACAGATAGCAAAACAAAGTACCCATGAGCGTCCTTATAATACCCTAGCTTTCGAGTACATCAAAAAACACTTCGAATATCAACGATCCCTTAGCACGCGTATCCAATCCCATTCCTTGCTTCATCTAGTTTCGATTATCCTTAAGAAATCATTCCATGTTCCTTCATTCTACGGTAGAATCGATCACCATTCCATCCATGGGCCACCCTTCCTAGAACTTGCCCTTGTGGAAAATCATCACAACTCCATTAGCATTGAGCCGTCATCACCAAATCACAACTCCATCACCATCGATTCATCATCATCAAAGTCCCGAAGCCATCATCTCGAAGCAACACCTCATCGCTTTACCATCACTCGTCGTATAGAAATAACATTAACACCAAGAGTCGGCCATACGAACATACCACCACGTCTCACTCCTCGAAGCCTCCACATCATATGATTTTCCAAATTAGCGATCATCAATAGTGATGGTCACCGACCACTCTTCAATGGCCGATACTGATCATTTTGGTCATAGACCTAGCCAAAATTTGCTAAGTACATACCAAATGAAAACGTCTAATGCTATCCTGAAGTCCGAAGCCCATCCAAGTCCATCATCTTCCATCTTCTGATTGGTCGCCATGCATCTCAGTACTCTTCTGCAACTTATCCTATCAGTTTGAGTTTCCATCATTTATGCGTACCATCGATATGCACAAAACTCTTTCATCATACGAGTTTCTATCATGTGTGCATTCAATCAATATGCACGAAACTCCAACGTACGGGATATTTCCTAAAGCTGGATTGGCGATTGATTGGCGTATTTAGTAAAAACAAGAAAAAAAGCATACATGCGACCGACAAGCATACATACACCCAGTATAGTATACACACAACATGTATAACACATATATATTGTTATTCGACATTTTAACCCGGCTATATTGAATTGATTTCATAAGTCAGATTCGAATACCATTAAGGTCACTGACTCTAAAGTGGTGATTGTGAGGCCCAGAAATCAAGTACAAATGGTAATATGAAGTCGGGATTAAATGGAATTGATAGATGTGCAATGTAGTGTGTTAGAAGTATGAAATATGGTTCAACGAACAGGAGGGATCGACATAGACTAGCTCAAAAAAGGGACCGGTATGTTTGAAAGTACAAAAGCATTCTTGTGGAAAACAATCAATATCTTAAGATCTATAAGTCCAATCCCTATGAATTTTAAAGAGCAAGATATAAGGACCCTAGGGAACTCACCTTGGGGATCGCACGTCAAAAGGACAAGTTTGGAGGGATCGATATACATCCCTTGGAGGGGATTGACAGAGAGCTTGCAAGCCATGTTGAATCAAAGATCAAGCAATAACTCGAGCTCTAATGATCAAAATGACATGAAATTTGGAGGCAAACATATTTTTACATGAGGAAGCCACCATAGGGATCGCTCTTCGAAATTTAACCAAAGAAGGGATCGGTACCGATTCCTCCTCTTTGGGAATTGGGCATAGCGATCCCTTTAGTGGGCCTATATGGTTTAGAAGGTCCTTCACCCCCGAGATTTCAAAGAGATATTTGGCCGTCTCCATCTATAGATACTGGTATGATGGGTCACTCTGAGGATCTTCATGCTGCTAGTTACTCTAGGCTCCATTGTAGTCAAGTACTAGCTGTTTTCTACTGTTGTAATCAGATTTAAAAGTTAATAATGGATAATCTTCAAAGTGGACGTAGGCATACAACGCCGAACCACTATAAATTTCTATGTCTTTGATTATTGTTTATTATCTATTGCTTACTTTTTAATATACTTAGTTAATCTTATTTTTCTTCACTTACTTCTCAACAAAAAATATTCTTGGGTGTTTGTGACCATTTTTGGGGCAAACATTTTGGTGCTTTCACTGCGAACCTAGATTCTCATAGAATTAGGATCCTTCTGTTGCTACTGGATTGGATAAATCCTCTAAAGTAGATCTGCAGTTATCTTCAAGGAGTTGCTCTTACTACTCAAATTTGCAAGAATCTAAGCAAAGCTATCGACAATGATGAGGAATACTAGATCTACTTTTCAAAACGCGGAAGGAAATGAGAACGCTAGCATCCAGCAAGGAGGCCCAAGAAATCAACCAATGAATGTGAATGTTGAACCTGTTGAAGTTCAGAATCCCACTAATTCAATTACAAGAGCTAAATTTCATAATCTTATGAGAGAGCTGATGGAGAGCCGTTAACAATTAAATCAACAGATTCAGACCAATATCAACTTAATGAACCAACCTAATCCGCAGCAACGAGGGAAAGCTAGGAGGGATCCCCCTCCTTATTTGGCATTGGAGAGTTCTATCTCATCAAACGAGTATCATAGGCATAGGCGTTTTAGAACAGATGGATATCGCTTAGAAACTTCAAGGTGCCAACCGGCAAACCATTATGGTCTGGCAGGATCGATCGGTGTCGATCCCTCCATAGAGAATGGTATCGATCCCTACTCCAGAGGAGGGAATCTACCCATGCATATTAGAAATCAAGTTGGAGCAACTTTAGTTGTTTTGGATGTTGGAGTTCAATTAAATGTTAACCAAGTGCTTCCTCGAAATGACAATGAAGTGAATTTACACGATATACATCGGGAAGATGGTGAACCAAGAAGGCATGGAACAGTTCGTCGACATCGACCAGACCATTCATGTGATGTGGAGCATGACCACCACTTTGCACCAACTATCCAAACGTTGGACTTATCGGCTATGGTCAGACAGTTAGTGATAGAGAGCCACGGCTTGACCAACGATGATTGTGGAATCTGGAGAAGCCATACCCCGTTCACTGATAATGTTCTACATGTAGAGTATCCAAGGATGTTCAACATGCCGTCGATGCTCGCCTACGAGGGAAAAATCGACCTCAGGAAACACATCATGAGATATGAATGGTTGATGGATTCCATGCGAGCGGATGATGCAACCAAGTACAAATGCTTTCCCATAACTCTCTCTTTGGAATAACAATGATGTGGTTCGCAAGGTTACCCCTACAATCAATTTCCAAATTCGATGTTTGGCAACAAGGCTTGTGGAGCAGTTGCAAATGCACGCAACTCGTCCAAAGGACGTAATGTCCCTATCCAGTGTAATTCAGGCTCTAAGAGAATCGTTGAAAGATTATTTGAAGAGATTTCATACAGCTGTTATAGAAATCTGTAACCTGAATGGCCATGCAATATTGATGGCAGTGACAAGAGGAATAGATCTAGGATCTGAATTTTGCGATTGGTTAACTAACAAGAAACCTGCAATGTTGGAACGCTTTTACGCAATGGAGGCTCGGTATTTGAGAAAGGAGAAAGCCGGGTCCTCCAAGAATAAGAATATTGTAGGACCAAGTGAAGAGGGAATACAAAGTAGTATTGCAGTAAAGTAGTCTGACGATAGCACTAGAAAAGTTCAAGTGAATGTCCAAAACAAGCCGAATCAGCAAAAGAAAGGCGGAGATTGGGGCCATGAATGAAAGAGGGATTCTGAAAGAGGGAAGCCAAGGATTTTAATGTACGATACTTATACGTCATTGAATACATCCTTGCAAAATATCTATTTATCTACCTGCAATACCATGCAATACAAGAAGCCGCCTCCAAAAGAATCAATCGAGAAGCAGAAAAAATCAGAAAATATTGTTGATTCCACGAATGCTATGGACATGGCACGAATGAATACAGGCATCTATAGGATATTATCAAAAAACTAATTTGAGAAAGGAAGTTTCATCGATTTGTAAACATCCCGAGGACGTTGGATAGGGGTCATTTGACCCCAACTGAGGATAGCCACCATGCAGGGCTAAGAGCCTGCACGAACTGGTGGAAGATTGGTAATAGATACAATAGTCGAAGGACCACACTTGATAGATAAGAGTTGGCATGATATGGAGCATTATGCTAGCGAGGTTAAGCATGTCGATTTTTTTTCAAATACAGAAGATGTAGCTCTGGAAAAATTGGAAAAAACAATGGCAGATGATATCATGGTTAGAAATAGAGATGCAGACAAGGTGGAGGCTCCGACGATCGACCAAATGGTCATTTCGGCCATGATTGGCCTCGCTTTGGTGAGAAGGATATTGATTGATTGTGGAAATTCTGTAAATATAATTTTCAAAAAAGCCTACGATCAAATGGAGATGGAAGCTAAAGACTTGAAGCCATCAAAAGCCCATATACATGGTTTTAATGGTGTTGCAACTAAAGCTATTGTTTATGCTGAATTACCTGTAGAGTTGGATAAGGTGACCGTGGTAGAGTGCAAATATTTCTGTTCGTTTTTTTGAATGTTGACTCTCCTTACAATGTTTTTCACTGAATTCCTGGCAACCCTTTCCCCATGGTGTTTGACTTTAAAGTTTCCTACAAGTAATGGTGTTGGAGTTGTTCACATGATCAGGCGACTGGACGTGCCTATTATGTAGCCGAGTTGAGGGATGCTCAATGCAAAGAGAACGATAAGGGTGTGGACAAAACCTTTCGCGTCCAAGCTACTGAAGATTAACAATTAGCATCTGACCTTGACTCATACGCCACATTCGATTCTATAGAGATGGATCCAAGAGATGATGAGGAGAAGCCCAAAGAGACTAAGGCTACACTGGATGAGCTGATGATTGACATCATAATCAGCCACGATGACCCATCACACGTCCTAAATATTGGATCACAACTCATTCCCCTGACGATGAAAGAATTTTCTTAATTTCTCTAAGCGAATCTAGACATGTTCGCTTGGACTCGCTCTGACATGTGTGGAATCTCGCCTGCCATTTGCGAGCCATGCATTGAATATCGACCCGAGGCATGTTCTGGTGAAACAAAAAAGGCATAGCATGGATCCAGAGAGATCTGATGCTCTTAAAGAGGAGGTGGATAGACTCAAAGAGAACAGGTTATTCATGGTGCCCTCTACCCAAAGTGGGTATCCAATCCCATGCATGTGAAAAAGGCAAACAGGAAATAGAGAACATGCATTGGTTACTTAGACTTGAATAAGGTGTGTCCAAAAGACGGCTTTCCCCTTCCAAGGATTGAAGCTGGTGGACTCAATCGTAGGACACGAATTTCTATCTTTCATGGATGCATACTCGAGATATAACCAAATCCCAATGCACATTTCCAATCAGGAGCACACCAGTTTCATTGTCGATGTTGGATTATATTTCTATATGGTGATACCGTTTGGATTAAAGAATGCAGGAGCGATTTACCAACGCTTTGTCAATAGGATGTTTAAAGATCGGACTGGAAAAATGATGGAAGCATATGTAGATGATATGCTCATGAAGTCACGATGATTAGGCGACCATATTAGAGACCTGGCAGAAATATTTGCCATCTTCTGACATTACAAAATGAAAATTAATCCTTTGAAGTGGTCTTTTGGCATAGCATTATGGAAGTTATTGGATTTTATTGTTAACGCCCACAGATTAAAGCTAATCCCGATAAGATTCAAGCTATCCGCGATATTCAAGCGCTAAAGATTATCAAACAAGTATGGAGTTTGAATGGAAAAGTTGCTGCCTTAAGCTGATTCATTTCCAAAACGACCAGCAAATGAATTCCTTTCTTTGACTTGATTAGCAAAGGAAAAAGAAACTTCGAATGGACACAGGATTGTAAAGACATATTTCAAGATTTGATGACTCACTTGGAGAGCCCCCCATCTTGTCAAAGCTGATGGATCATGAAGATTTACATATCTATTTGGTCATGTCGGTACATTGAATAAGTGTCGTATTACCTCATAAGGAGAATCGAATCCACAAACCGATTTATTACGTCAGCAAGCGAGTGACGGAAGCTGAAAGGAACTATACAAAAATAGAAAAACTGTCCTTACTGATTGCATCACAAAAGCTTCATCCTTATTTTAGGCACATCCTATTAATATATACACTGACCAAACTTTACGACAGGTCGTGCAGCGACCTGGGACGTCTGGAAGGTTACTTAAATGGAATATCGAGCTTAGTCAATTCAATATCACTTATTTCCCTCGAAGGGCTATTTAAGGGTAGGCACTGGTGGATTTTATAGCAGAATTTACTACGTAGGATGATTTCCCAAAAAGCAGCAAAATCCCTACCATATGGTTGAAATTATATACTAATGGAGCATCCAATGATCATTGTTCTAGAGCCATATTTGCGATTGTAACTCCCGAAGATTGTTCGATCCATTATGCTCTAAAACTTGATTTTCCAGCGATAAACAACTAAGCCGAGTATGAGACTCTGATTGCGGGAATTAAACTCGCAAAAGAACTAGGAATAAAGTCTCTTGAAAAATTTTGTGGTTGATAATTGGTTGTATACCAAGTCAGGGGTGATTACAAAGCTAAGGGACAATAGATTGCTCCATACCTTACCCAAGTCCAAGGGTTATTGACTGAATTTTAGGACCATGAAATTTCACATATTCCACGAGATCAAAACAGAGAAGGTGATTCTTTGGCAAAGTTAGCTAGCACTGGGGACGCACAACTGATGGGCTTAGTTTCGGTAAAAGTATTAAATGCCCTGAGTATAAACCTGATAGAAATAGACCCTGCACGAGAGACGGAGCCTGAAAGATAATCGTGGATGACTCCGCCTAAAAACTATTTGCTATAGGGAGTTCTATCTGAACAAAGGAATGAAAAGCGACAAGTCCTTTGTAAAGCTTCATAATATATCATGCATGAAGGAATTATGTATAGAAAGGTTTTTTCTATTCCCTTACTAAGTCGATCGATAATGATGAGATAAAACGGCTCCTTAAAGAAGCTTATGAAGGGGAATGTGGCGATCACACCAAGGGGAAAACTCTAGCAATGAAGATACTCTATTGTGGGTATTATTATCCAACCATTAATCGGGATGTTGCTTACTATGTAAGGCGATGCGACAAGTGCCCGATGTATGCAAAAGTTCCATGAACTCGACCAACGGAAATCACATAAATGGTTAGCCCATAGCCATTTTCCATGTGGGGTATAAATATTATCGGTTCCTTACCGATTATTAAAGGTAGTACAAAGTTAGCTATCATCGCAATTGATTACTTCACCAAATGGCCGAAGCAGAACCTTTGGCCACGACCATAATCAAGAAAGTAATCAACTTTATTGTTTGGAACATCATCTGTGGTTTAGGTCTTCCATGAACTATTGTGATAGATATTGGGACTCAATTCGACAATGCTTAATTCAAAGACTTCTATTTGGAGGTATCATATTGAAAAGAGGTTTGCAACAATCGCTTTCCTTCAAGCGAATTGGCAAGTTGAAGCAGTGAAAAAAATTATAAAGTCCATTCTAAAGAAGCATTTGGAAAAGGATAGAGGCAAGTGGGTAGATGAACTGTTGACAGCACTATGGGCTTATAGGACCACCTACAAGTCCGCAACTGCCTATACGCCATTCGCCCTTGCTTACGGCTCCAAAGCCGTCATTCCTGTTGAGCTTGAAGTTCCTTTTCATCGAATGGCTTACTACGATCCAAAAATGAATAAATATCTCCTCTTGGAATCACTAGACTTTATAAATGAGAAGCGCGAGGAAGCCGATTTGAGGGCAACTGGGCACCAACACCGAGTAGCTGATGCTACAATATTAAAGTCCGACCTAGAACCTTTGAAATCTGCGATCTTATCTTGAAACGGGTTTTTCCTGCCCCGTCTCACATGAATCCAATCTGGGAAGGACTGTATGTCATTGAACAAAGGCTTGGGAATTGTCAAGCTAGCGATTATTGATGGCATTACACTCCTAAGAGCATGAAATATCGAGCATTCACGATGCTATTTCACTTAGTTTATTTCTTCATTCAGTTGTATTTGCTTTAAGAATTTGCTTTAGCATTTGACTTTCCAAATATATAATAAGGCAGATTATCTCATTCCTTTCCATTTAGCAAATAAAGTTTTGAACTTCATTTATACTTATGTTTGCTATAGCATTATGTATTAATTACATTACGAAACTGATTAATGTCAATATGTCCGAATAGATTCCCAGAGTTTGGAATTAATCAATTGTGCTAGTTCCCAATGGAACTAAACAAGATGAGCGTGGTCCGACCATTCATTTGATAACTCTCGTTCATAACCAAATAGATGGGATACATAATGAGGTATGGATATGACTCAACCATCTGATGATCAATAAAATCCTGTCGAACGATGGGACTGAGATGAATCAAGAGCAATTATGACATGATCAATCACTCGCTAAATTAAACACCGGATCTTAGGGGGAAATCAATCAATTAAGGAAAGTACGATCCGTCTGCTCTCCGAACTAATCTAAGTCCCCATAGTGCAAACTAGAGTATAAATATAAATCATGTGATACATCGGGTGTAAATCGACCACCCGTAAAATAACTCTAAGTCCTTGGAGTGTGGATAGGAGTATAAACATAAATCAGCTTTGAATCGACACCCGCTAATCGACTCTTATCCCCAGAGAGTGGATACGGGTATAGATAAATAGATGAGTATGGTTCGACCATCCACTGTTCAACTCCGACTTGAAACCGACAGAAGGAGTATAAACTCGCTAAGGATAGAGTTTGAGGATCCATTATCTTACTCCCCTAACCTGAGACTGGGGGCAGGAGTATAATCACTCAAACCGTTGAATTCGATGGCGTGACACTAAGGCTTGAGCCCTATACTTGATGCGACTCAAGGCCACGACCACATGGAGACCTTGGGATAGAGCTAGTGGATTTTTACTAGAATTAATGAACAAGGAAATAAAATTACATTGGATGGAAAGTAACAGATCAACTACTTAAATAACAGTTTGCACGATAGCTCAACAGAAAACAAAAACTTTTATTTACACGTCAAGCTTCAAAATTAGGGTACAAGTTTACTCAAAAAGCCAAGGGTCGTACCCATACAACCATGACTAACAAAAAAACAGTTGTGCAAACTATGCACACAGAAATCCGAAGCGACGACTGTTTCTTTTGTCTTCACTCCTATTTGGATTTCTCAAGAGTGGCGCTATCTGAACTTCCGCTTGTTCTCTTCCATGATCCTTTACCGCCTTTGGTGGGAGAGTGTTCGAAGCTTGGAGGAAGTTCTTTAGGAATTGACCCACCGGGCAAAATGACTTATAGTGGGACAAGGTGTGGATCATCAATGTCTACCTCTTTGGGCTCAGCTTTGGCTTTCCTCTTCGACAACTCCTCCTTCTCTATGCGGTCTTTCAAGCTGATCTCATCAGTATATTCGAAGATGCCAATAATCACAACATCATCAGATTCTTCCATCGGTAGTGGATCTTCCGCCTTATCATCGTCGAGTGCTCCGATGACTTGAGCATCAGACCCTGAAACATGGGTGTCCATTGGAATCTCTGTTGATATCGCTTGTTTCTCCATGGCGGCATCACTTTTAGGAGTTTGGGCCACACCTAAAAGACCTATGGATTTTTCAAAACAAGGAGATAAGCCAAAAACCATTGGGCATGAGGAGTGAACCTCTTGAAAAGTAGAGAGTAAAGTGGAATACCTGCATCCACTAGCTCTCGGTTGTAGTCAGAGTGCCCCTTCCAGAATAAGGCTTGGCACTTTAGATTGGTAACCAGGTTTATTAGGATTAGAACTCAAGTCTTACCTCGGGCTAAAAGAAACCATGCTCCAACCGCTTGGAAAGAAGAGGGGCCCTTGGGATTATACTTCAAGGATTCAACAATATTTGTACCTTTACCGTAAGGGGCTAAAATGTCAAAATATCGGAGTCTCACAACGGCATGGTCTAGGGGTTCATTTCCACTAAAGATCTACCGCACTAATTTCTCTTTTTCTAACTCAGCTTCACCCAGCTCCCTATTTTTCATTTCAACAATATACCCCCAAGCATCAGCGAGTGACTCAAGATAACCTTCGCTAAGAAATCTCATGTCACGATGGATAAGGACCTTAGTGTTGTATTCGATGATCAGAGGATTAAACATGTCCTTAATTTCATTCCGACCGTACTCTTTAGCATCCTCCACATGGGATTCAATTTGTTCTATCATCTCCTTGCAGCTTGCCTCTCTTGCCTCTTCTTTAAGGGTTTCTATTTTTGCAAGTTGCTCGCCAAGTTTGATTTCCAAACTTCTGGCTTCAATAGCCTCGTCGCAACACCTCTATGATCCTTCCCAAGCCTCGATCTTCCCTTTCTTTCCTAAGATGCTTTTAAGCTCCTTAATGTGGTAGGCCAAGATATTTTCTCCTTTTGCAAGGAATCCTTTCACTGAGCAAGTGCGCCGCTGCGATTGAGGGCAACATCGAGTTCCTTCTTATGAACAGCTTCCATACAACTTACTGCCTTTGACATTTCCTTGGCACTCTTTTCTGGCTTAGCAAGTTTTTTTATCGACTCTGTATCTCATTATCTTGGTGCTTCATTATATCTTTATCGTGGATCACCTCTAGCTTGAGATGATCTATTCATATTATCGCTCGATTAACACCTCAGAGACTTTCTCTACTAAGTGTTCGAATGACTCATGCTGCACAAAAATGTCGTTAACATGTGCATGAGAGCTTGCTTTTGTGTGCCTCGGGATCGTATGAATTAAGGGAAGGTACTTAAGTTTGTCAAAATAGATTTTTGGAAAAGTGGTCCGAAGTTCGGCCAATTTATTTACTGTGGAAGAATTCAGAAGCAATGGTCGGCAAAGATGGATCGAAAGGGGCAATTGGACGCTTGTTCGATCTATGGTCATGAGATTTCCTAGAGCCGGAAGAACCAGAGTATTGCTCTTGTGAAACGGCAATTTAAGCTCTATGATGGGAACTCTGTTCTCCACTATAGACAGGAAGATTGGGTTGATCTTCCTGATGGAATGACCGAGACTAAGACTTACTCTTAGAAGAAGAAGATTCCCTCGAACGATGACTCTTTTACTAGCCATTGTCTCTTTTCCTATGCATTCTTGTTTCTAAGCCATAGCTAAATACATAATGCATCGAAGAGCCCCTTAGGCGATCAAAAGCTCGAGACTGGGTCATTGCACCTGCAAAGTCCAAGTAAATATGTATAAGTAACCATTATATAGAAGAAAGATGTTGAGTGTATAGTGGAGTGCACGTGATTGTTAGTGTCCCAGTCCCCCTCCCCCCGATAGACCAGTAATTGTAGCCTTATAGGCGTTTTCTCTCCTTTGTCAGTAAGAAGAATGCCTTCGCCACTTCTGAAGGGAGAATTGAGTCCCTTAATATCGATGTTTGGGAAGTCATAATGTCATCGAGGATCTGGAGATTGGAAAATCCTTTCATTCGACTTTTTAAATATTAGGAAGATGACTCTTCGTTAATAGAGTGATAACAAATTCTGGATCCATAGTAGTTTTTCTTCTGCGAAATTTATATGCCATTTTCTTCTTTCCCTTAGTTGGTGTTTGGGATTGCGCACCTTGTGACGAACCTTACCACAGGCGCCTTGCCAGGGCCAGCATCAGCGTCGCCAGGCTCATTGGTCTTGGCGTCCCTAATTTCGCCTTCTTCAACATTATCCCGAGTCCTCTTAACTAAGGGCACGACAAGATTGTGGACATCCCTTTTTTGCTCTACGACATTTCTCAATAATACAGCACTTACAGGGAGCCTTTTGCTATCACCCTCTTCCAGCAGCCCAAATAAAGATAACAACTCGTCGTATATGAGAAGTTTTATATCCCTGTCTTCAATAGGGGTGGCATAAATAACAGAGATCGCTCTTGAAACACTAATACCCTCAGGACGTGGGAGGACACCTGTAGATATTCAGGATGTTAGTGATTCAAAAATATGACTTTGATTAACGGATTTAAGACTTAAGCGAAGACAACACTTACATCCTTCCAACCATCGCCTTATGAAGCCAGGCGGATACTGAATGTAGAATCACTCGTGTTTGAAAAGAGAGTTTATTCCAAGAACCCATTAATACATAACCGTTGGGTGAAGGCTCAAGTAAAACATAGGAAGGACTTTCGAATTGTTGTTTAAAGTTATAAATGAACCTTATGTCCTCAAGAGTTGGCTGGTAGAACAAAATGCTCATGAATAGTAGAAAAGTTCCATGGAGGAAGGCGTAGCTGTTCGGGTGAAGTTGAGTGGGAGCTATTCCAAGATATCTTAACATTTTCCAAATAAAAGAATTGAAAGGCAGCACACATCCGGCCCAGCATATGAATTTGTTGCACGCTGTGTACTTGTCCAGGTGCAAGTTAGGCCCGTCATTTAATGAAGGAACCAGGACATTTTCGAATGGAATTCCATGTATGGAACATAGCCTGCGAAGAGCAGCCTCACCAATTCGGGAGGCTTGAGAATCTATCAGGTTATATAAGAGAATGGCGCCTTCTACTGCGTCGGGCACAGGCTAACATCCTCCGTTGGGATGATGGGAACATTTGAAAAAAAATCGACTGATGGGCCTAAAACTTCAGTTTGTTTGGCTTGATGACCAGGAGAAAGCTTTCCAGACAGAGTCATGGAGCTTGATTTTGCTTCAGGATTACTATGCTACGAAGCTGGTCTAGAAGACATTGGAGATAAACGCTCTGAGCATCCGAAGTTCATGTTAACTATACTCAGTAGACAATCGAGATTAGAAAAATTGCCTATTCCCCCCGTGCAAAGTATGAGATATAGCGGTGTAGTGTAGTGTATAACAGAAATAAAAAACTTTAAAAAAGAAAACGAACTTAAATGAGGATACTTTGGATTTTGATCAGAGTGACCATCATCGTCGAGCGTCTCAATTGGCAAAGAGGTTGATCGGTTGTGAAAGCTTTGGGATCGACAGTAGGCATATCAAAGTGTGAAATCTATCATTCAAGTCCATATGCTAAGTTTTAGTTCATGTTGAAAGTTCGAGGGATTTGATTGTTCAATCTCAAGTTCAATAGTGAATATGCAAGTTTTATTGTTCGTCGTCATCATATGTTCAAGATCGTTGAGGTGGATTGGTAGTGATTGCTCTAATAGGTAAGTTGGATTAGGTTTCAAGTTCAACGAAAATATTTGCCAATCCCTACATGTCGATCCATATTTTCCGATCCCTATCCTAAAGCAGTGCAATCGATCCCAATCCTCAAACAAATCCTACTGATCCCTCTCCTTAAATAACATGGCCGACCCTTCTCTCCTAAAAAAGGATACCGATCCCTTTACTTAAGAAAAAGCATGCCGATCCCTAATCCCACCAAGTCGATTCTTTACACCAACGCCTTTACCAAAACAAAGCTAGCCAACCTCTCTACATCACCATCCTCTTGTTAAGCCTCTGTACCAATCCCTTTCCAAGTCATCAAACGAGGGATCGATCTATGTACAAACCTCCAACACCAATCCCTCCTCCACTCTCTCTTCTTCTTCCTCCTCATCATTCTGCCGAGCCCTACTCCCTTCCATGCCTTGTCTTCCCCAAACAACCGATGCCCTCAGTCGTTGATCCATTGCCTCATCTTAAAATTAAAAGCAAAGTGGGAAGCTTACCATAAAATAACGAATGCGAACTATGCGAAGGAAAAAGGATTAGTCTGATGTTTGATCGGAAGGTGGAACGATGATCTAAATTTAAGTAGGAAGATCAATTTGTTAATTGGAGCGATGGTCGGGTGGAATAAAAGGGATCTGGTTTTCTTTTTTTAGGTAAGGGAGAGTTCGGTTGTGGAAGAATTAATGGAAAGAAAACAAATGAAAGAAAAGGAGAAGGATGGAATGTTAAAGTTAGCTTATATAAGGAAGTAGGGGGATCAGCTGTACGTTTGTCATAAGATGTGGAGGGGTTGGTTTAAAAGCATACCGATCCCTATCAGCATGCACACAAAAAAGGGATCGGTTAAACGTATGTCGATCCCTACAAATGCTTCTAAAAAAGAAGGAAGTGAGAATAGAAAGTGAGGGATCGGCCATGAACATGCACATGAATGAATATAAGCATGAAAATTTAAAAAAAACATAGACATACAAAATGCAAAGAAATTTGGCGACGACCTGTTAACATGCAAGCACATCTCGGAGCCAATGACAGGAACATATATACAAACATACACATATATGACCTAAAAATTTCAAATTTTGAAATCGACAAAACTTGGAATAAAACCTGAAGCTTTCAAGTTCGAAGCTGGACCAAATAACCAGAATTAGTTAGACATGTGGAATCGAACTTGAATATATTAACTAATGGAGTATAACACTGGATTTATACTAGGAAATCGACTAAGCATCATGAAAATCAATGAGATGGATAGCAACTATTCAGGAAGCTAGATGGATTTCTTTCCGATGACTCTAATTTGCTTCGATTCAAAGCTCATCATGTTCATTACAAGACGTACTTTAGGGGCAAGTATTATTCGGCGTTTTAACTCTGCTATACTAAACTGATTGCATAAGTCAGATTCAACTACCATCAAGGTCGATGACTCCGGAGTGGTGATTGTGGGGCCCAGAAGTCAAGTACAGATGGTAATTTGAAGCCAGGATTGAATGGAATTGATAGATGCGAAATGTAGAATGTTAGAGTATGAATATGGTTCAATGCATAGGAGGGATCGTTACAGATTGGCTCCAACAAAAGGGATCGGTATGTTTCAAAGTACAAGAGCATTCTTGTGAAAACAATCAATATCTCAAGATCTACAAGTCCAATCCTTATGAAATTTGAAGAGTAAGATATAAGGACCCTAAGGAACCTAAGGAAACCCACCGTAGAGATTGCACATTAAAAAGATAAGTTTGGAGGGATTGGTATACATACCTTGGAGCTGATCGGCTAAGAGTCTCATGCAAGCCATGTTGAATCAAAGATCAAACAACAACTCGAACTCTAATGATCCAAATGACATGAAATTTGGAGGATAAGCATATATTTGCATGAGGAAGCCACCACAGGGATCGCTCTCCAAAATTCGACCAAAGAAAGGATCGGTATCGATCCCTCCTCTATGGGAATTGGGTCTAGCGATCCCTCTAGTGTGCCTATTTGGTTTAGAAGGCCAATCAGCCAAAATTTCAAAGAGATATTTAGCCATCTTCGTCTATAAACACTGGCATGATGGGTCATTCCGAGATATTTAAACTGTTGGTTATTCTAGGCTCCATTATATTCAAGTACTAGTTGTTTTCTACCATTGGAATCAGATTTAAAAGTGATTAATAAAGGATAATCTTCAAAGTGGGCAGAGGCATACAATGACGAACCACTATAAAGTTCTGTGATTTTTACTATTACTTGTCTTTATTGCTTACTTATTTATTTACTTAGTTTATTTTTACTTCTCTTCACTTACTTCTCTAAAAAAAATTATTCTTGGGTGTTTGTGACCAGTTTTGGTGCAAACATATATCAACTAATGTGGGTTTCATATCAAAGATGGCATAAAACTAGCAACTTTCTAAAAATATTACATCCGTAATAACAATTGTAAAATCCGATTTAAAACCATTTTAAAAACACTTCTAAATTCTTTCATAAAATTGGATATGGGTTTAAATATATTAAAAAAATCATGTTTAAAAATTGGAAATTAGTTCAGAAGTCATTTTTATACTCATAGTATAGCAAAAGACAATATCATTCACCTCAACAAAAGCTAACCAATCCCGCACCTTGTCATAGAGGGCTTCAATACGAGTACAATGCAATAAACCATGTCCAAATTGGGCCTCGTATGCAAAAGATATGGGTAATATAAGTAATCAATATATATATTGATAAATTCATATATTAACTAATTCCCTAACTATTAATTAACTAAACTAAATTAATAATTACCTTAACAAATCCTTTTCATAATCACATCTCCACTTTCATAATTCATGCAGACACATCACCATCTTCTTTCCCAAATTCGCTCTCTTGTCCACTTTTATTCACACAAGTTTCATGCGAACAAAACCAGCACCATCCCCACCTACTCATACAACATCCAAACCATACCAACACTGACTACCGCCTTGTACACCTTGCTCCTCCACCGCCAGTGGCTCTGCCACCATAGCTGCCCACTCTTTCCTAACCCCTTGGGCCAGCACCTGACCTTATCATGCATGCACGACCAAGCTCGACCAAGTACCAACATATAACACCATCATCTAGCTCCGCCTTTACCTTACCACCGTTCAGACCAGTAACCTCCTCTGGCTGACCACACCGATGACCGACTCCACTTCAGCCATGTCCATAAAATGAAAAAAGGCATCCAACCTAAACTTTTTGCCAACTTCTCATGACTATGGCCACCTGCGCGTTCATCTCCAGCCCTGACGATCTACATTTCCATGCTCCCTCGCCTATATAAGCAAACTAATTTCATATCTTGCCCAAAATTTCACCTCTTTCTCATACTTATACATTTTGGCCATCATGGTCAGATCTTGGTCAATCTGAAGGCATGGTTGCGTAGTCCTAGGAAAAATAAAGAGGCCCGACTCTTACTTTGTCCGAAACAGTTTTCGGTTATTTGAGAAAGAGGAGGGGAAAGAAATATGGGAGGCAGGTTGATGGAGAGAGGGAGTTATTCATGAGTGAATGGGAAGAAGAAATGTGTGACCAGAGAAGTTAAGTATAATTTATAGAGTATTAGGTAGGGCAGGTTAAGCACCTTTTTTCTTCGATTTTCAAAATTCAAATGTATGTTTTACTCTTACGGCTTCTAGGAATATCTAATTGCGATGACTCTTCGACTATGTGAATCATCTTAACTTTCCCATTTCAATAGCACAAGTTTCATCGAAATCCAAGACTATGCCATAGAACACTATTTTGGATGTTTTAAAGTCATACGCGCTGCCGTATCGTCTGATCTCCAAAAAAATTCAAATGCACAGTTCATACACTTTCTCCTTGACCTAGGAATGGTCTCCATTCATCCTAATTCTTCGATACATTGGTGCACATGTATTGGTTTAATATTTGTAACTACCAAAAATGCCAAAAATAAATTTAGGGTTAAATCATCCGAATTACTACGGGCCAAAAAGTCAATACCCAACAGCGACCAAAATTATAGAGTCATTCGGGCCAATATGAATTTAAAAATAGTATTTTACGATCCTTCTATATGTAAAATACGGTTCGCCACTCTCCCTCACTTTAGCAATTTCACCCCTGAAATCTCCAAACTGAAAATAGTCAAAATTGACCATAATTATCCTGCATACCTAACAACCATATAAGCATAAGTAATCCTATCAAATACCAACAATCAAACATCAAACAGGCACATATAAGATCAGACATCAAAATGTCACATCCATGCATATTTTAGCATGTAGGATACTAAACCATCTAATATAAAGCATGAAATTTGATATTTAATATGAAAGTTGACAACAAAATGGAAAGCTCAGCAAGGAAGAGCTCCGAACAAGAAGTCTCATGCTATCATCAGTCTTTCATGTGTTGTTTCCCGCGCTTTATCTCCACTGAACCTTTACTTCTCCACCGCTTTCTTCCTAACCTGTTTTGTATCACATCCTACGATATGAAGAGACCTACGAGTTCTTGAAGTTTGTCGTTTAGTCTTGATATTGTCTAGTCGATTCGATGCCACATTCCCAACTCCTCTTGTAAGTTCTTCCAAAACCCACTAGTAAACAACGGGTTTAAGTAACTCATAGTGCTCTACGACACATCGTGGAATCGGACAGTCCACTTCTCATATAACTCAGCTAATTTTGGATGTTGTTCTACTAGAGTTTATGGGTATAAATCTAACACTCTTCGTTGATATATCGACTGCGGCCCAAGTGCTATCGTACCCTCCTCTTGTCCTTGCAATTCCATAGATGAGTTTCATTTATATTTGTTCCAATTTCTACTCCGGAACAAACCATTTCTCATCCTTATAGAGCCAACCATCTTGGTCGAGTACTGCATCACCTCTACAGACTCTTCCTCTTACTTAGCCATGATCTCTACTAGTATAGCATTACGCCTCTGACTAGTACAGATCCACTAAATCCAAGTAGGTCTGAAATTCAAACTAGCCATCATCTTTGGCTATAGCCTACATCTAGTTCTGAAGTCATAACCAGTAATAAACTCGAGTTGTGTAAACTCTATGAACATCGCTCCTAAACTGGCATGTCATCCACTCAAAGAATCAATGACTTCATTTCCCTATTGGGAATATAGGAAATGTCAAAGTCGTAGGAGGCCACGAATTCCAACCATCACCATTGGCGAAGGTCGAGTGCTTCTTGGAGAAGAGACACTTTAATGATGTGGGTTAGCGAACAATTTGAACCTCTCTCCTACTAGATAGTGCCACTAAATCCCCAAAGTAAGTACTAATGCGGCCAACTGTAATCATGAGTCGGATACATTCTCTCATGTGGTTTTAGCTATCAACTAGCATAGGCGAAAACCTTACTCCCTATATCAATACTGCACCTAATCTAGTATCGTAAGCATCTGTGTATACTGCCAACACCTCATTCTTACTCGGAATGAGTAACATTAGTGCACTCATCAACCTCTTTGTCAAACTCACAAAATGAGCGTCTGCACCTTGTGTCCCAAATAAAAGTCTAACTCTCCTTGTCAAGTCGGTCAATGGTGCTACTACCTTAGAGAGGTCATTAATAAAAACATCTGTTATAAACTGCTAATCCAAGGAAACTCTTCATTTCCTTAGCACTCTTGAGTCTATTCCAATTCTAGACATTTGTAGCTCACAACATCCATAACGATGTCCTGCTCCGAAATAACATGACCCAAGCATCTCACTTTCCTCCTACAGAAGTGATACTTTAAAAAATTTACCATCAACTAGTGCTTTCTCAATACCTCCAACACAATCACCAATCAGTCTTATGCTCTACTTTTGTCCACAAGTAAATGAAAGTACAATCAATGACCACAAGCAAAAACTTCCCCGAGTAATCCCCCAAAACATGCTTTATAAGGTCAACAAAGCATGCTGACATGTTGGTAAATTTGAACACCAAACCAGCTGATCAAAATCCATGTAGCATACGAAACGCCGTGATCAACACACTCTCTCTAGCTACTCTCATTTGATGAAATCTACCATATGGTTCAATTGAGAGAACACACTCGCACTATAGAGCTGATCGAACATGCCATCAATACGCGAAAGTGGATACTTGTTCATCATCTCATTTAGCTCATGACAATCAACATACAACCTTAAAGAGCCATTTTCCTTAGTGGCAAACACTATGGGAGCATCCTCCTCTAATATGCTCTAATGAATGAACCCTTGCCTTAATAGGTCATCCGCTTGCACCTTTAACTTCCTTCGCTCTTTAGACATCATATGCCTCGAAGCTATAATTACTAGTCTAGCACCTCTGACCTGATCAATAACGAACTCAACACCTATATAGTTATAATCCGATCACCTCATCGAGTATGTCCAGACTCTCTCTAGCTATAGGCACACAAGTCAACTCGTCGTGTGGGATATTAAGCAAATACAAAAAGCTAACGTCACCTCATCATCAGGTGGGCAGCCTAACACTATATACTGCTCATTGTCACTCCCCATCATCACCAACGGCCTCTCACTATCCACCACTATTTCGTACCTCTTCAGCCAGTCCATTCCCCGACCATAACACCAAACCAAATTAAACCCAAGATAAATTGGTAAACAAAAAAACATCCATGAATTCATAAGGCTAAGTCTCAACAAACCATGCATAGAATGGTTGAGCCTATAATAAGGTTCGTTATAATATAAAGATGGTCAAATATCTCGGGTCTAAATCTCAATCTATCTACCAAATCACTAGATGTAAAGGGATATGAAGTCCTAACATCGAATATAACACATATGGAAACGCAATAAGTCGAAAGCATACTTCAAAAGTGATGTCCTTTCCCTTCTCTTTCGTCAATGGAGCACTCGACGAAATAGGAACGACCATCAATGCGTATGCCTTCATAGTATATCCCCACTGAGCTTGTTTGGCTTCTACATTGGGTACAGGCTCTCATGTCATAAAGCATCCTTAAAGCTCTAATCAATATAACCAACTATTGCTTCCCAAGATGGTCGCTCAACCCAATGATAAAATTTTCATTCTTTCCGAGTGGAGTATGAAAGATAGACGTACTTTAACGAAACATTGACTTGGCCATATACTTTAACACAGATATATCACCATATTTCAAGTCGGTGAACTTCCCAAACAACACCAATTTCTAGGAAATTAGGATAAATTCCTCTCTAAACCGAACTATGAATTGATCCACGTAAATGATCTTCGGGAATCGTAGCTATAAGGGCATTTTAGTAGTTCATTATTTATCCCAGATTTGACGTCAACTTCTACCTCATTGCGTCATCTAATTCCAAGTCATCGAAGATCCACTTGCAAGTACCCATCAAATCTTACACCCCCACAGTTGACTCCATTTTAGGAAACGATCTTCCTCTTACCCTCAAGTTGTCTTTATACAGCTTAGTAAAGTCAACTCTTGGTGTTTGCACCTCAGCGTCATAATCATTTGGAGCAACTTGTGTATTATAGATAATTATTTCTACTATCTCTACGAACATATTCTATAAATCGGGATTATTGGCCTCGAACCTATCCACTCCTCAACTCGAAAGATGGACCTAATAGTAGCTTTTCTTATATGCTAACACATTCTTAATATATAAGATACGAATAATCATTCTCTCATAAGGAATACTGCATCAATGGTACTCATGTGTGAAATACGACTTATATATTATATATACTACTATATAATTTTGAAAACCGGAATATATAACAAATACGCACTCTTATATATATACATATATGTATATTCTTGATCCACTCTAAGATGACAACTCCTACTATATCTCTACTGGATCACAATATCAACTCAAACTAATCACGTAACATATGCGCTAATACCAAATGTGACAATCACATTATGCCTTCAATGCTCATATAAACGAATAATGTGCTACTTGAGCATTTGATCGATATAGGACTATTGTTTTGAGGAAAGTAAATAAGTAAAGAAGAGGAGTATAAGAGAAAACAATACAAGAGAAGAGGAAGAAACCATAATATGATAACTTCTATGACCATTCCACTACCGAGGATTAATGGAAAAATCCTAGTTTTTACTCAATACACTGCCCGAAGCTGGAAGAAGACCCGGTCAACCATTCCAATATATACAGATACATATAACTGATCCAATGTAATCAAACAAAGTACCCATGAGCGTTCTTATTATACCCTTGCTTTCAAGTACATCAAAAAACACCTCGAGTATCAACGATTCCATAGCACACATATCCAAGCCCTTTCATTGCTTCCTCTAGTTTCCATTATCCTCAAGGAACTTTTCTACCTTTCTTCATTCTATTATAGAATCAATTACCAACTTATCCTTTGGTCACCCTTCCTAGAACCCGCCCTAGTGGAAAATATTCACAACTCCATCACCATCGAGCCATCATCAACGGAACACAACTCCATCACCATTGAGTCATTGTCATTAAAGTCCCAAAGCCATCACATCGAAGTGTCATGTCATCGCTACACTATAAAAATCATTCATCGTAGAGTAATAACATCAAGACCAAGAGTTGACTGCATGAACATACCACCATATCGAGCTGCTCGAAGCCTCCTCATCATCCATGTCAAAGATTAGCCAAATTGGCCATCATCAATAGTGATGGTAACTGACCACTCTAAAATGGATAATATCGACCACTTTGGTCGTATACTTAGCTAAAAATGGCTAATTACAAACAAAATGAAAACACCTGTCATCCATCTTGAAGTCAAAAGCCCATCCTAGTCTATTGTCTTCCGTCTTCAGATCGGTCGGCACACATCCTAGTACTTTTTTACAACTTATCCCATTTATTAGAGTTTCCATTATTTGTGTATCCTATTGATATGCATGCAACTCTCTCATCATATGAGTTTCCATTATGTGTGCATTTGATCACTATGCACGAAACTCCAACGTACGAGATATTTCCTAACACTGGATCGGTGATTGATCAAATTATCAACCAAAACAAGCATACATGCAACCAACAACCATACATACACCCAATATAGTATACACACAACACGTATAACACATACATATTAACCAATGTGGGATTCATGTCAAAAATGGCCTAAAGCCAGCAATTTCCTAAAAATTGAATATCCGCAATAACAAGTATGAAATTCTATTTAAAACCATTTTTAAAACACTTTTAAATTCTTTTATAAAATCAGGTATGGGTTTAAATATATTAAAAACCATGTTTTAAAGCTGGAAATCAGTTCAAAATATTATTTTATATTATACTAAAAATTATAGTATGGTGAGAGACAATATCAATCACCTCAACTAATGGCAACCATTTTGTGTCATGTCGTAGAGGGATCCAATATAAGTGCAAAGAAACCACGTTCAATTCGGACCTTATATGTAAAAGATATGGGTAATATAAGTAATTGATATATACATACATACATACATACATACATATATATATATATATATATAAACTAATTCCCTAACTAATAATTAACCAAATTTAATTAATAATTACCTTAACACATCTTTTTCATAATCACATCTCCACTATAATAATTCATGCAGACATGTCACCGTCTCCTTTCCGATATTCTCTCTCTTGTTCACATTTATTCACGCAATTTTCATGCAAAATAAACCAGCACCCTCCCCACTTGCTCATGCAAACTCCAAGCATACCATCACGCAAACTCCAAGGTGGGATTTTTTATGGAGATTGCATGATTTTTAGTAGAGGGATTTGGCATGGAGGATGAGTTGAATTGTTTCGGTTCAAAAATCATTTTTCGATGAACCGGTTCTCGAGAGGATCATTGGAAGGTGCCAGGAGGAAGCTCGAGTAGAGGCAGAGGCGTGACAGCAATCGCAGCTTATTCGTAGTTCGGAGGTGGTGGCGTGAGGGGATTCTATAGTTTCGGCACTTGGGTTTTGTGCATGCGTATTTGGGTGTGCAAGCGGCGTTTGACAGTGACAGAGTTGGTGAGGTAGGTACTGGTAGGTGACGTGTTGAGCGGCAATCGTAATGGAGTAGGTGTCTGTTGCTGTAGGTAGACGAGGCGGCATAGGTGGGAGCTTGATCGTGATGGTTTCTTGGAAGTCGAGTATCGAGGTTTGGGGGTTTTTAGGTGAGATTTCGACGCGAGTTGTCGAAGGTGTTGATGATGGGTGCGGTTGAATAAGCATGGCAGGGCAGGTCTGATGATGAGCCTGGAATAGCGAATAGGGTGGCTGACATGATGTGCATGTGCACACGCGTGCATGTGTATTTAGGTTTCAGAGGGAAGTCGATTTGGATTGGGGAGGATTTAGTTTAGGTAAGTTTTAAATGGAAGAAGAGAGAAGAAATGGATTAGCAGGCAGGGTTTGATGATTATGGGCTTGGGCTTTTTTGTGTGGATCATATTTGGGTGAGAAATTTATTTGATTTGCTTTAAATTTTATTAATCAAGTATGTTGATTTCAAAAATGTTTGTCTCATTCAAATAGAATCCGTATGACCTATGGATTTTGGTGTTGGACTCATATAAACGAGTATATCAATGGCATAATTGGTGATGTTTAATGTTGGCGTCAAAATTGGCCACCAATGCTCAGTTGTAAGAAAGCACTAATATCCAATCCAATCACAGAAACATGAAGAGAAATAAATGAAGAACAAAATTAAAAAAATCGAAAAGCAAGTAAATAGAGATGCAAATTGATAATGGTTCGGCTAACTTCGGCCCACGTCCACTCTAGAATAATCCTTTTTATTATACTGAAGTTTGTTTACAGTTACAATCCAAAATCCAAGAATCAAATTAAAAGAGTGTAGCCTAGATTGAAGATAAAGAGAAGCGGAAAGAAGATCCATTTTATGATGTCATTCTGTTGTATTTATAGGGGAAGACATGCATCGATCTCTTAAAACTTCGGCTATAGGACCTTCTTATCTTTAGGGGCCCACCAGAGGGGTCGCTAGGCCCAAATCCCAATAAAGAGGGATCATTACCGATCCCTTCATTGGTTGATTCTTAGGCAGCGATCCTTATGGTGGCTTCTATATGTTTAGACACGTTAGCTCTTCAAATATCACATTGATTGGACAAGTGAAGCTTGTTCTTTTGCTTGATCTTTGGTTGAGATCCACGTGGAGGTTATCCCTACCAACCCCTTCTCAATGGATCATGCCGACCCCTCATGGTTAAGTCCATATTTCCTATGCCATTTTCCTATTATATGTTATAGTGATCCATCAACTTATCCAATCATGTCAATCCCTTTCTAACTATCAAACTCTAACGATCCCTCTTATATGCTATGTTGTTTGACCATGCCGATCCTTTGCCTATCCAATTATGCCGATCCATGCATACTTATTCATGCTTAACCCTTGAACTCTATTATACGATGTCGATCCCTACTATTCCATAATGTTACATCAAACCCTTCTTTTAACAAGGCTATGTCGATCCCTCTTGTTCCACATGGATATGCCGATCCAACTCCTTTCATAAGATATGTCAATCCCTCTTGCTCCACATGGCTATGTCGATCTATCTCCTTTCATAAGATATGCCAATCCATCTCAATCAAATACGTTGATCCCTCTTTTATGGGCTAAAGTATGCCGATCCCTCTTAAGGAGCGAAGCTATACCGATCACTTCCATTCACTAAGATATATTCCGTATTATAAGTATTTTACATTATTTACCCATCAAGTCCATTTAATCCCGACTTCTTGTTATTATTTGTACTTGATTTTTGGGCCTAAAATCTTCACTTTGGGTTCATCGGCCTCGGTAGTCGCGAAGTCTGTTGGGTTAAATCCGTATGCTTGCTGTCCTGGCAAAAGGTGGGTTAACACTCTGCCTCCTAGAACATGCCTTGCGATAGAAAGGCGTGTTCTGAATTGCCATAAATCCTAAATCCAAGATCTATAATATATTGATAGCCATCATTTCCAATCTATTGCTAATCCAAATCTATGATCTTTTCAGATCGTTAGTGAAATCCGTAACAATTCCAAGTCGATATCCAATTCTGAATCCGCGATCTCTTCGGATCGTTTTATCCAAACCCTCGACCTTACCAGGCCGTTAGCCAAATCCCAAACCCTATGGGTCCATATCCAAATCAATAGTCGTTCGAGGCTGATATCCAAATTCATGACCTCTCCGGGTTGTTATCCTAATCCAAATCCTTGATCTCACCAGATCCTTGTCGAGCACAATCCATACTTGATGACCTAAGTAGGTTGATCCATCGCATTCGAGCGAAGCAACCTACCCCTTGCCAGGCATAATCCATACCTGATGACCTTGATCTCCCCAGATCCTTGCTGAGCATAATCCATATTCGATGACCTGAGTAGGTCGATACATTGCGTTCGAGCAAAGAGACCTTCCCCTAGCCAGGAATAATCCATACATGGTGACCCTTATCTCTCTAGATCCTTGCCGAGCATAATCCACACTTGACTAACTGAGTAGGTTGATCCATCACATTCAAGTGAAGCGGCCTACCCTCTGCCAGCATAATCCATACCTGACAACCTTGATCTCTTTGGATCCTTGCCGAGCACAGTCCGTACGATGACTTAAGTAAGCCGATCTATCAAATTCGAGCGAAACGACTTACCTCTTACCAGGCATAGTCCATACCTTACAACCTTATTCTCTCTCGATCCTTGCTAAGCACAGTCCATACTCGACGACCTGAGTAAGCCAATCCATTGCCTTTAAGCGAACCGACCTACTCCTTGCCAGGCATAATCCATATATGACGACCTATCATTGTCCTCCAGTGGTAGTCTCATATCATCTTGTCCAAGCTGCCCTCGAGTCTATAAGGGAATTCTAGAATGTATTCCTTCGGATGAGAATCTAAATTCAGATTCGCACCAAGCTCCATAGGATTAACCGCGGATCCTCCAGCATCACAATCAATCAAACCTAGGGTGCATGCCCTCTAGCCTTTGGGGATTAATACTAATCCCTCTAGGTTGGCAGGGGACTACCCTCAGTTGCTCTGTTCCACTCCTTTGTCTATTAGCTCCATTTTACATTTTTCCCGGCTCTGATTCCCAGTGATTTTTGCTGCCTCGACTCCTTGGTCCATAGCTCCACTAGTTCCTATTGCTCTAGCTCCTTGGTTTTGCATTCCATCAGCTCTTATGGCTCCAGCCGATCCGATCTGCCAGAGTAGATCCTGCATCATCTCCTTATGCCTTTTTAGCACCCTCTTCTGCATAACATCAATTTTTGTTCCCATTTCATCCCTGGTGATGTAGAGAGATGCTTAATTAGCTCTAACTTTTGAGGAAGCCTCCTGATTCTCTTCATGTTGGCTCCTTTCTAGTAGTACTCTCCTTGTTGATTGCCTAGCCATTGCTTTCTATATCTAAGTATCCAAGCTTCAAAATATAAGCTCCTAGCTTCCTAATCCGCAAGTGCAAGTCCTTCTCAGTGAAAGCACCAAAATGTTGGAGTCCAAATTGGCTACCAACGCCCAGTTGTAAGAAAGCACCAATATATAATCCAATCACAAAAATATGAAGAGAAATAAATGAAAAATAAAATAAAATAATCAGAAAGCAAGTAAATAGAGAGACGGATTTATAGTGTTCAGCTAACTACGGCCAACATCCACACCAGAATAATCCTTTTTATTATACTGAAGTTTAGTCACAGTTATAATTCAAAATCCAAGAATCAAATTGACAAAGTGTAGCCTAGGTTGAAGGTAAAAAGAAGCAGAAAGAATATCCATTTTGTGATGCCATGCCTGCTATATTTATAGGGAAAGGCATGCACCAATCTCTCTGAAACTTCGGCTTTAGGGCCTTCTTATCCATATGGGCCAACCATAATGGTCGCTAGGCCCAAATCTCAATTGAGAGGGATCAGTACTGATCCATCCATTGGTTGATTCTTAAGAAGTGATCCTTATGGTGCATATATATGTTTAGACATGTTAGCTCCTCAAATATCACGTTGATTGGACAAGTAGAGCTCCTGATTTTGCTCGATCTTTGGTTCAGATCCACTTGGAGTTTATCCCTACTGACCCCTTCTCAAAGGATCATGTTGATCCCTCATTGTTTACTCCATACTTCCTATGTTGATCCCTATTATATGTTATAATGATCCATCCACTTATCCAATCATGTTGATCCCCTTCTACCTATCAAACTCCGATGATCCCTCTTATATACTATGCTCCTTGACCATGTCCCGATCCATGCATACTTATTTATGCTTAACCATTGAACTCCATTATATGATGTCGACCCCCCCTATTCCATAATGTTATGCTGAACCCTTCTATTTCACAAGGCTATGTCGATCCCTCTTGTTCCACATAACTATGATGATCCCTCTCCTTTCATAAGATATGGCGATCCCTCTTGTTCCGCATGGCTATGCCGTCCCTCTCCTTTCATAAGATATGTCGATCCCTCTTGTTCCACATGGCTATGCCGATCCCTCTCCTTTCATAAGATATGCTGATCCCTCTTGTTCCACATGGCTATGCTGATCCCTCTCCTTTCATAAGATATGCTGATCCATCTTAGCCAAATACATTGATCCCTCTTCTATGGGGGTGAAGTATGCCGATCCCTATCAAGGAGTCAAGCTATACCGATCTCTTCCATTCACTAAGCTATATTCCATATTTAAGCATTTTACATTGTTTATCCATCAAGTCCATTCAAGCTTGACTTTATGTTATTATATGTACTTCATTTTTGGACCCTACAATCATCATTCTGGAATCATTAACCTAAATAATCGTGAAGTCCGTTGGGTTAGACCCGCCTGTTTACTGCTTGGCAAAAGGTGGGTTAAATTTAAAATCTTGATAAAATAATAGGGACTAAGTAGAATTACGTTATTTTTAATAATAACGCTATTAAATAAATTATACCTCATTGGTAATATCTATTTGGCCAAATAAAACATCAATCTGTTAAATTAAAATTAATATATTATTTTAGACCTCTATTGAGTAGAATAAAACATCGTTCTACTATAAATAAATTATGTAGATTATAATGACATATATTTGGCAGAATAAAACTCTGTTCCGTTATTATATTAACTTAGACATGTATTCATATGCCAATTTATTACTGTGTGTATTAATTAATATTGTAAGTGATGGATTAGATAGAAAATGCTAATTTATTTTATTTACATATATATTGCTTATGTAAATACCAGTTATACGACTTGAAAAGTTAAATTTACATAAATGGTAACTTGATAAAGTACTATTGTGTCACTAAGCCTTTTTCGAATTTGAATGATTATGGATTTAAATTTAACTTCAATATTATAACGACTTAAGGTTAAGTGTTTATAAATGATGTTTTAAAATTAGTAAATTAAATTTTTTATTATAATATTTTAAAAGCTAGTTATTTAATTAAATTATTAAACGGTTTTTAAAATTTTAATTATATTGTTAAAGACAATTATAGAGATTTAATTATACAATTAATGTTTTTTAAGTTAGTTAACTGAGTTAATTAGTGATAGGTTAAGTTAATTAATTACTTTATTAAGGATGTTTAAGTTAATTGATTATTTTTTTAATGTTGTTATAAAGTTAATTAATTACTTCAATTATGATGTTTGAAGGTAATTAATTTATTTGATAAAGGGATTTCATAAATGATTAAATTGTTTATAAAGGGGAATCTATTAAATAAAAGGGTTTAATTAATGAGATTTAAAAAAAATGATATTTTGTAAAGGAGATTTATAAACGGTATTTTGTAAAGGAAATGATAGTTGTAAGAGAGATATATAAATGGAGAATTATAAATAAAGGAAGGGATAAATGATATTTTGATAGAAAGATTTTATAAAGAATTTTTATAAAGGAGTTTAAAAAAGGAGATTTACAAAAGTGTTTATAAATAAAAAGGAATTTTATAAATCATTTTAGAGATTTATAAACGAAGTTTTGTAAGTAAATTTGGTGATTTCTAAATGGATTTATAAATATGAAATGGGCATATATAAGGAAATTATATAAAAGGAATGAGATTTGTTTTTGGTAATTTATCATTCTTAATGATGGTGGTATGGAAGCATTCTTTTCATATTTAACACCGAAGGATAGGAAGTTTGGATTATAGTAAGAAATATTTTAAATATACATGTTTGGCTTATTTAAATATGATTGTGGAAAATGGGAAAAACTCTATTAAGTTTTGTTAATTATACAATTTTAATAAGTATATGGATATATTTTCTATGCGTTGGAAATAAAATGGGTTGTGAATATACTTATATCGGTGTGATAAGTGTATGAATATTTTTCCAAGTATTGAAAGGAACATAAGGGGTTTGTGAAAATATCCTTCATGACAATATGTATTGTCTGATTATTTTCAAAAGAACTGGTGTTGAGTTTACTGGAAATATCCATTTGGTTATGGAGCGACCGGTAAGCGGGGGAATGTACTTATATGAGATGACATGAAATCGTAACCACTCCAAAACTATATGTACATTTTACAATTTGGAAGAGGTTAAAGAATGTTCTAAGACAATCGAAGATGGAGTTCTTTGAAGCGTAAGGGTTAATTTCTATTGATCCTACGGTTGATTCCAAAATCAATAAAGTAGAACTAGTGTCTTCGACTTGTTCATATCCTTAACAACTTGAATGGATGAATGTTGGCATTGCATTGTTGCCTAGAAGGCAGTGTTAGCATTCTAACTGGGAATTGCTAAGAGAGGAAAAAGGTAATCATGACCTCACAAGCCTCACAACCAGGTAATGACTAAAACAGCAGATATGAAGCAGAGGTATGTGGTTCGTTGCCATTAGGAGCATCATTCCTCGATCTAGATTCAATATTTATGGATTTTGGTATGCATGCGCATGGGAGGAGTAGGACCATAGCTAGTGCATATGGTTTTGTGAGCCTCGGTACCTAGTGAATGATGTAACCTGTATGTCATATTAAAGGGGCAGCCGGCTTTGTGTAACAGGGGTGCAGAAAGTTCTTGTTGACCTCGGTATATTTTTCTAAAGGTGTATTGTGATAAGCGGTACCCCAGCAGTCCATCCATTGATGGAAATCCAATGTCCAATACGTGGCTTTACGGATTTAATTGTATACCTATTATGTTGGAATTTAATTAATGTGACAATTTCGGCTATGATTAATATATTTTTTACTCTAAACACCATAATATCATCGGATTTCATAATAAAAAATGATTTGGTTATTGTAAGGTAAAAATCCATCTTTATTTATTTATAGCGTGGTCTTACAAGGTAACTTTATTTGAAGGTTTTTATATCCTTAAGTAAAATCCATTTGATTGTGTTTCTCACACTGGTTTTACCAGATAGACCCGGGAGTTATTTTTCTTACAATGCTCTGGTCAGCCTGAGAATATTTTCTAGATTTTGATTGATACTTTGGAGCTTCAGGAGACGAGCAAGATCCTCCAAGGCATATTCACGTAATTTATCTTCTACTGTTTTGTTCTTGTTGCATTTATCATCAATTGTAAGGATGGGTTATTATAACTATCCAGGGCTGATGATAGACTAGTTTTGCTCTGATTTTATGTATGTATATTAAAGTTTAGTTTTCTGGTGTAAAGATTGTTGTTATATTATATATTGCTCTTCACGTGGTGAAATTTTGTTCTATCATTGCTTTTATTTCACCCCAATAATATGACTTTATCGCGCTTGGATGTTCGGCATGTGAATCCTATGGATGTATTAGCGTCAACTTCTGGAGATCGAGAAGGCGGGTTGGTACAGTTGGTATCATAGCTAAAGGTTAAGCGAGAATCTTGGCACTGGTTGGGTAAATTCATTACAGATGTGTTAATAATTCTCTTGAATGAGTTTAAGCATTTACACACACATACACACACACAAAAACACCCACACACACACACACACAAGAGAGCGTGTATTTGTTAGTGTTATCAAAATCTTTTATACTGTGTTGATGGTTTTGTTGAATGGACTTTGGTCAATGCGAGTAGCTAACGTTATTGATAGGGATCTCAAAACTTGAACAAGGCCAACCGTCACAGTATTTCTTTTAGTTGGTAAATGAAATAATTTTACCTAGGAGTATGTTTTATATATAAAAGAATGATTTTCAAAATTTTAATATAGTTATTTTGATGGGCATGTTTGTTAAGAAGTGATAATATTCAATTATCATCATTAAGGATCTATTTAGTCATGCTTGTCTTGTTTTAGGCATTGACTAGTGTTGCTTGAATTATAAGTAGTTCTCTTTTTTTTTGAAACCTATTTTGGGTAGAATAGAATTGTGGAAACATTGAAACAAATGCCTTGTGAAGGTTTCACAATTTGACTATGAGGCATTTGATGATAATGTTGGACCAAAATTGAATTTTAATAAAAGAATGTTTATTAAGAGAGCTAGAATATTTTGAAATAAACAATTGAGAAATGATTTTATAAAATTGATTTATTAGTAAAATGGGTTTAAGTAGAAATTTGAAGGCTTAAATCCCAATAATTTTGAAAGATGGTTTTTCAAGGTTGTGGGAGGGATAATAATATTATCTGAAAGTATTTATGAAGAGAAATATTTTAAAATGATTTTATAGGAAATAGAAAGCACTGAACTCACTTTTTCTGCTGGAAAATAGTTCCAATAATGACAACACCGTGGTCGGTGTTCATTTTCGAGTTTCTAAGTGGGGGAAATGCTACTATATAAATTTGAGGTAGAATTGTTTGATAAAAAAGATTTTGATTTGATCCCAAAAATATGATTTGATTTATAAAAAGGAAATATGTATATTATTATTTCAAATGATTTTTTGGAAATATCCTAATAAATTATTGGAAAATATTCTTAAGTATAAATATCGTGGAGAGGAAATTTTAAGTAAGGAGTATTTTCTTTGGATTAGTTTAGGGAATGAGCCTCGATTTATTTTATGACGATCAAAATAATCTTCTAAGTGAAAATCGGATGTTTGCCTAGGCGAATGTTGCAGTGCACTTAGTAAATTATTCTCTTTATCATTGTATGATCGAAACAAGTTCGAACCGAACAAACCCATGTAAGTTGGTAAAAGATATTTTGTTAGAATTATGTGTTTGGAAATATATACATGATTGTTCAAGAGGGAATTTTGAAATAGAATAAATATTTTAATGTTAACGAGTTCGAGTTGCCCGAAAATAATTAAAAATGGGAAAGAAACATGTTTAGATGGTAAACACTTCTCTTTATATTACCTTTCTTGTTAAAGGAATGTATGATAAAATTTGGTAGTACCCAGTTCCTTGGTATCATTTTTGTTACTCAAGATATTTTTTTCCTATGATTAAAATTTATAGTATCATTTCAAAAGGGGTTTTGAAATAAAAACTTGGTATTTAGTCCTCAATTTAAATTCATAATAAAAGGGTTTGAACCAGATATTGGCATATACCCTAGGATGTGGTGGGTTATTATACAAGTTTGTGAACTTAAGTTGTGTTTTATGAAAATGTTTCATAAATAGTTATGGAAGTAAATTGGATAGGTTTTGTGTTAAATGGTCTCCTTCTTTATTTGTTTTTTATGAAACTTCGGGGATGAAGTTCTTTTAAGAGGGAGAATGTAACGACCCGGAGTTTTATTGCTATGATTTGTGAATATTTAGTTTATTTTAAATATTTGATTAATGGTTAAAAATTCATATAACCCTCCTTTAATTTTTACCAATGGTAAAAAAAATCATATTTGAATTTTGATTGCATAAAAAGGTAGTTCAATGAAAAACTGAAAATGTAATTGAAACCCTTTTTTCAAATTTTTGACTTTTTATCAAATTTCTAGTTATGGAAAGTGCTTTGTATATATTCTAATCAACATTTAAATACTTAAACATATTATTTTGAGATGAATAAATGTATAAACATAAGGATTTAGAAAAATGTAAAATATATTCAAATTTCGAAAGAAAATACAGATTTAAAATGGTGAGATTCCTTAAGTATGATAATGAGCAAAGGTACATGTAAACACCCTAAGATCCAATATGTTTTCTTATACTTGGTACTTAGGTGACATGTTGGTGGCTTAGATAAGATGGAAGAGGTTAATTTTTGAACTAAGAGGCGAGTATTTTGCCATTTCTATTTTATTTTTTTATTTCATCTTATAAATACACGATTCTAATTTTAACAGTCCTTCTTCATACTTCTAAATTTCAACTGCTCGTTTTATCTACTTCCATAATTTTTGAAAAAAATATACGTCTTTCTTATTTGGCAATGAAAAACAATGGAAATAATGACAAATATACTTCCATTCCTTCTTACTATAACCATAAAAAGAAAACCTCCGTCAACCTTTAAAAATCGCTAACTCCCATTTTATTCACCTTTAGCAAATTGTTCCAACATGAAAAGTATTATTTTAGATATATAGTATTTTCTAATAATTAGTCAGGAATGATTTCATTGAATAGGGTATGAGATATGGGCTACAAATAGTAAATGCTCCTATATTATCCGTTTTTCGTCGAGCTCGCATCGATGAATGGAGAGCATATGAGTGGGTTCGTATTGTTAAGGTGGGATTTTTGGTGGAGATTGCATGCTTTTTAGTGAAAGCGTTTGGCATGAAGGATGAATTGAACTGTTTTGGTTCAAAAAGATTTATTCGATGAACCAATGGTCGAGAGTATCATCGGAGGGTGACGGGAGGTATCTTGAGTGAAGGTGCTGGGGGTTAAAGGTGGTGGCCTAGGGGGATTCTAGGTTTTTGGCACTTGGGTTTTGTGTGTACGTATTTAGGTGTGCAGGTGGCATTCGACGATGATGGAGTTTGGTGGGTGCTGGAAGGTGACACGTTGAGTGTGGGTCGTAATGGAGTAGGTGTTGGTGGCTTCAGGTAGATGAGGTAGCGTTGGTGGGAGCTTAAATGCGATGGTTTCCTAGAAGTCGAGTTTCGACGTTTGGGGCTTGTTGGATGGGATTTATATGCAGGCCATCGAAGGTGTTGACGATGGGTGCATGGGAACGAGCATGGAAAGGCGGCTCTGGTGATGGGCTTGGATTGGCAAATAAGGTGGCTGAAGTGGTGTGCATGTGCACATGCATGCACGTATATTTGGGTTTCAAGGGGGAAGTTAATTTAATTTGTGGAGGATTTGGTTTAGGGAAGTTTTAAATGGAAGAAAGGGATTAGCGGGTAGGGTTTGATGATTATGTGCTTGGTCTTTGCTATGTGAATATGGTTTGGGTGAGAAATTGATTTGATTTGCTTTAAATTTTATTAATTAATATATCGAATTCAAAAATGTATATCCCATTCATATAGAATCCGTTTGACCTATGAATTTTCGCGTTAGACTCGTATAGATGATTACAACATTGTGGCATAGCTTATTGATAGATTGGTGAAGTTTAAAATATTGATAAATTAATAGGCACCAAACAGAATTATGTTATTTCAAATAATAACATCTTTAAATAGATTATACTTCATTGGTGATATTTATTTGGCAAAATAAAACATTGATTCGTTAAATTAAATTTAATAAATTATTTTGGAACTCTATTGAGTAGAATGAAACACTGTTTTGCTATAAATAAATTCTATAGATTATCAGTGACTTATGTTTGGTAGAATAAAACTTTGTTCTGCTGTTATATTAAATTGGGCATATATTCATATGCTAATTTATTGTTATGTGGATTAATTAATATTGGATAAGTGATGGATTAGCTAGAAAATGCTAATTGATTTATTTACATATATATTGGTTATGTAAATACCAGTTATACAACATAAAAAGTTAAATTGAGATAAATGGTAACTTAATAAAGTATCATTGTGATTGCTAAGCCTTTTTCTAATTTGAAAAGCTATGGGTTTAAATTTAACTTCAAAGTTATGAAAATTTAAGGTTAATTGTTTATAAGTGATGTTTTAAAATTAGTAAATTAATTTTCTTATTAATAATGTTTTAAAAGCAAGTTATTATATCATGTTATGAAATGATGTTCAAAGTTTTAATTATATCATTAAAGATGATTAAAGAGATTTAATTATAGTATTAATGTTGTTTAAGTTAGTTAATTGGTTTAATTAGCGGCAGTTTAAGTTAATTATTACTTTATTAAGGATGTTTATGTTGATTTATTTATTTTGTTATTGTTCTTTTAAAGTTAATTGATTATTTCAATTATGATGTTTCAAGGTAATTAATTTATTTAATAAAGGGAGTTTATAAATGATAAAATTGTTTATAAAGGTGGTTCTATTAACTAAAAGGGTTTATTCAAAGGAGATTTAAAAAAATGATATTTTTTAAAGGGGATTTATAAATGGTATTTTGTAAAGGAAGTGATAGTTGTTAGAGAAATTTATAAATGGAGAATTATAGATAAAGGAAGGTATTTATAAGCATTTGATAAAAGAATTTTATAAAGAATTTTTATAAATGATTTTATAATGGGACATTTAAAAGAGTTTTATAAATAGAAATGAAATTTATAAATCATTTTAGGGATTTATAAAACAAATTTATAAATGAATTTTGAGATTTATAAAAGGATTTATAAATATGAAATTGAAATATAAAAGGAATTTTTTGAAAAGAAATGAGATTTGGTTTTGTAATTTATCCTTCTTTAATATGGTGGTATGAAAACATTCTTTTCATACTTAACACCGAAGGATGGGTGGTTTGGGTTATATAAGAAATATTTCAAAATAATATTGTTTTGGCCCATTTAAATAGGGTTGTGGAAAAGGGAAAAATTTTCTCTTAAATTTTATTAATATACTTATACCATTGAAATAAGTAAATTGATATACTTTCTATTTATTGAAAACAAAATGGGTTATGAATATACATATACCGATGAGTTAAGTATATGAATATTTTTCCAAGTATTGGTAGGAATATAAGGGGTGTTTGAAAATATCCCTTGTGACAATATATTGTCTGATTATTTCCAAACTAACTGGGTTGACTTTACCGAAAATATCAATTTTGTTTGGAGCGACCTATAAGCGAGGGAGTGTACTTATATGAAATGACTCGAAAACGTAACCACTTCAAAACCATATGCATGTTTTATGCTTTGGAAGAGCTTCAAGAATGGTACGAGATAATCGAAGATGGAGTTGTTTGAAGTGAAAAGGCTACTTGCTACTAATCCTAAGGGTGATTTCAAACTAGATGTAGTAGAAGTAGTGCCTTCGGTTTGTTCATATCATGAACAACTTGTATGGATGAATGTTGGCATTGCATTGTTTTTTGGAAGGAAGTGTTAGCATTCCAACTGGGAATTGGTAAGTGAGGAAAAAATGTAATCATGACTGCACAAGCCTCACAATCCGGTAATGACTAAAACAGGGGATATGCAGCAGAGTTATTTGGTTCGCTATTATTAGGAGCATCATTACTCCATCTAGATTCGATATTTGTGGATTTTGGTATGCGTGCGCACGAGAGGAGTGGGGCCATGGCTGGTGCACATTGTTGTTGTAGCCTTAGTACCCTGGGAATTATGTAACTCGGTGAGCAATTTTAAAGGGGTAGTCGGCTCTATGTAGCAAGGGCGTAAGAAGTTCTTGTTGACCTTGATGCATTTCTAAAGGTGAACTGTAATGGGTGGTACCCCAATAGCCCAATCATTGATGGAAATCTAATCTCCAACAGGTGCTCCAATGGATTTAGTTGTATACCTATTATGCTAGAATTTAATAAATGCAACAATTTTGGCTATGATTAATATTTATTTTACCCTAGACATTATCATAATATCACTGGTTTTTGTAATGATTTGGTTATTTTAAGGTTAAAACTCGTCCGTGTTTATGTGCAGCATGTACGTGATTACATTATCAATGAAATGTTTTTATATCATTAAGTAAATTCTATTTGATTGTGTTTCTCATGCTAGTTTTACCGGACTGATCCGAGCATTATTTTTCTTATAATGCTTGAGTCAACCCAAGCATGTTTTCCAAATTTTGATAGACACTTTAGAGCTTCGGGAGACGAGTTAGATCCTCTAAGGCATGTTCAGTAATTTATCTTCTGTTGTTTTGTTCTTGTTGCATTTATCAACAATTGTAAGAACAAACTGTTATAACTGTCCAGGGCTGATGATAAATTAGTTTTTCTCTGATTTTATTTATGTATATTAAAGTTAAGTTTTCTTGTGTAAAGACCATTGTTATATTATATATTACTCGTCATGTAGTGAGATTCTATTTCATCTTCTCTTTTCTTTCCCTCTAATAATCTATATTGCCGGCACTTGGATGTTGAGCACATGAATACCATAGATGTATTAGGGTCGGATTCTTGGGATCGATAAGATGGGTTGTTACATAGTGGGTAGGGTTAGGGTTAGTTTGCTATACCCTTTTTTCTCCAACTTTCAAAAATTCTAAAGCACGTTTTGTGCTTGTACGTCTTCTAAGAATATCCGATTGAAGTGGTTCTTTGACCGTGCGAATCATCTAATTTTTCTATTCTAACTATACAAGCTTTACCAATATCCAAGACCGTGACCTCATATGCTATTTTTAGACATATTTAAGTTAAACAAGCTGCCGTAATGTCTGATCTTGAAATTTTAGACTGTGTAGCTCATACACTTTCTCCTTGACCCAAGAAAATTATTCTCTCATCCAAATTCTTTAGTGCATCAGCGCGTGTGTATGGTATATCAGTGTAATATGCGTACCTATTGAAAATGCCAAAAAAAAAAGCTCAAAATTATACGATAAATTACTAAGGGTCAAAAGTGTCAATATTCGATAGCATCTGATGTTATAGAGTTATATGGCTAATATGAATTTAAAAATAATATTTTAAGATCCTCCATACGTTAAAATAAAGATCGTTGCTGCTAATAAAACTTTAATGTATGACAACCTTAGTTTAACATACGATAGCTAAGTAATGTAAATACGAGATAGATAATAGTGATAAGAAACACAAAGTAAAGAGGTGGACCTTTTGTAGTGCTTTGGAAGCCATCTTCCAAAAGTGATGGTTGAGAATTTCAAAGGAATGAAATGGCTACAATGAACAATAAGTCAAGGAGAAATAACTTATTTAAGGAATGAGATTTACCATAATAGCTATGTGATGATAAGTTGAACTATAAGAAACAATGGAAATGTGTAATTATTTGGGAAATAATAGGTCTAAACATGACATTATAGTGTCTAAGCACAACATTATTTTCGGTTTTTTTAATGAAAGGCCTTAAGGTTACCTAATTTATAAATATGACATTATATTTAGGAATGTTGACGGTAGGCCCTAGTGGCAAACTTAGTGGGAATAATATGCCTAAGCACGGTATTATTTTTGGTAATCTTAAATGGAAGGCCTTAGTGGCTACCTAATGTCTAAACACAGCATTATATTTGGGAATGTTGATGGTAGGCCCAAGTGGCAAACTTATGTCTATTCATGACAATATATGAGATTGATGCAGGAAGGCTTTTGTAGCATCCAATTGTCTATTCACGATATTATATTGATGATTGTTAGTGTAAGGCCTATGTGGAAACGGTTTGTTTAAACATGTGATGATCGTTGGTGTAAGGCTTGTATGGCAACCATTTGTCTAAACACGACATAGAAAATGATGGAATTGGTGTAAGGCTTGTTTGATAACCTAATTATTTGTTCACGATGAAATTAAGAGAAAATACGGTAGAACACCTAAGTGGAAATCTTAATTGCTTAGTACAATTATCGAACTGCTAAGAGTAAGGCTTGATTGGAAATTTAAAACGAACTAACAATAGAAACTAGTTGCTATTGCATGAAGGAAATCCCCATTATTGCTGAATGATGATTTATATTTGATCATGACGTAATGTTGTTACATATTATGATGTAATTGATGTTGATTGGAGTAGTGAGGGGAAAACTCATATTATGTTTTAGTGGCATCGTCTCACTATATGATTGTTTGCTTAAGGTAAAGTATTACTTATACTATGCTTTATGTCTGACCAATTTTTTTTATTATTTCCCATAAACTCATGGAAGTAAGTTGAGTTTATGGTTAGATAAGTTTATTTTGGAAAGACGAATAATAAGATGAGGCAAGAAGCTTATCTAGCTTATAAAAATGAATTCAAAAATTCTGATACATGTAACCAGGAGTTATAACTGGTTAACTATTTTGTCAGCATCTTCATATGTCAGGCATGATAGTAGATTTATTTCTTATTATAGTTACCCTTACAAGGGAATGAGAAGGGTTAATGATGATGTAGTGAATAATGTAAAAGCAATTTGATGCAATGAAAATTTATTTAGCTACTCTATTTTCTTAATGTTGTGCAAAACAAATATCGAACTCACTTTGTCACTTGAAAATGATTTTAAGGATGATTGCAACTTCATTGGCATTGTTTTGGGGTTTGAATCGGAGGATAGCTAGTGTTCCATAGCTTCGTTTATATAGTTATTGGGTTGGGTTATGTAACGTGTACTTAGTTTGGCCTGAAATCGCTTACGTACGTCGTTTATAGCTTGTAGAACTCCCGTCTCCAAAAACTAAAATCTAAGTTTAACAAAATTATAAAACTAAATTGATCATCTCGAAGAGACTTATGCAATGATTATAAATATGATACACAATTAACCCTTAAATTAAAAATCTCTTTCAATTAATTTAATTCCAGTATTCTCAAATTTGTGGATCGTTGCACATTTAAGAAAAGATCATTATTTTCAACTTCTAAATCTAAGTTTATTTCATGGTTTTTCTTTCTTCAAAATTACCTAACATTAGTTTTATAGAAGATCAAAATTTTGGAAGTTTATTGGATCTAGATCACTCGAATCAAGTGTAAATGCATACTACTCCTTCCTAAATCTTATTTGTGCATTTGGTTTGTTAATTTAGGCGTTTTTGTATCTTGTAGGTCTTAGTTCAGCAAAGTTTGTAAGGATATTTAGTTGCAAGAGGCAAAGCTAAGTGAAAACAAGCTTTGTAGTGCAAAAGGTGATTTTTTTATTTTTTGAAATTGGGTATTTATGTGGCAGTACATAGTTGGACTTCAATTCTTATGTGGTATATAGTTGAACTTCAATTCTTATTTTTTGAATTGGGTATTTATGTGGCAGTACATAGTTGGACTTCAATTCTTATGTGGTATATAGTATACTACAATTCAGCATATGTCCAGTGGTTTGAATCACGCCTTACATAGGATTCAAACTTATGACCTTATGTACCAACGTTAGAGCGTCAAACCACAAGGGTAGTGGTGTTGGACAAAGGTGAGTGTTTTCTTCGCTTTTAGACATGCCTTAGTCTAATTTTATATATTTGTTGAACATAATGATGTATTTGGTAAATGTAATGGTTTGATTGATTTTTTTTATCGATTTAGTATTGAATTATGGTTTCGATTTGATGGCTTGATTTGTTTTATTGATTATTCTCTGAAATGTCTGCATTGCAAAGGGAGTTATGGAAAAAATTCACCATGGTGAAGGGGGAAATGGTGCAGTGTTATGGTGGGGTGCATATTGAGTGAGAGCCGATAGAGAGGGCTGGGGACGAGGTCATTACCATTCCCGTAATGCATGAGGCACTATTACTTAATGGCAACAATGCATTCACCTGCACACGAAGGTGTGTGACTCGGCTGCTGTGTGCAGGTGCATAACTCAATTCTATGAGTATGTTAAATAATTGTTACCTACATGTGCAGGTTAGAATATAACCTGTGCGAGCAAGTAAGAAGATTTTCACCGGCATGTGCAGGTGAGTAGTGGGCTGAGGCCCACTGGTTTTTACAGGTAGGTCCACGACCTATTTTTTTTTAGAATGGGCTGGGCCATTTTGTCCCAGCATAAGAAAAAACTGAAAATATCTATTTATTCCTTTTATAAAAAAATACATCATATATATGTTCAATTGTATTTGAAACTTGAAAAATAATTAACTTTGAAAATGGAGGTGCTTTAGTTTTAAAAAGTGTTGTGTTATGAATACAAGGGTATTTATTTCCGAAAGGTTATTTATATATTTTTTAAACTTTAATAATATATATATATATAATGTGATTATAAACTAGGAGTAAACTAGTTATTAAAATATTAATCAAACTAAATAAATGAGTGCATAAAAATAAACGATGTGATTAATAAAAAGTGATTAGGCATGAATCTCAGTTTGTTAGAGTAGTGATTGGGAGTGAATATAGATAGAGACTTGACATAGGTGTTAATGACTCCGGGTTTGTGACAATGTGAGGGTATTTAGCGTGTGTATAACATCTACCCTGTTTTGCATTCGTATTTTATTATGCTGTATTGTCAGTATACTATTGCACTTATAGCAAGTTCTAGCCTAAGTAAGGTACTTTTATTTTTATAACAATCCTCGGGTCGGGTTGAGGTTGTTTGCAGGACATTTATGTTGTGCTTTTTGGTGGTGCTATTTGGGTATGTGTTTGTGGAAATGCATGAGGCATTCGCTAGCAATTTTTTGGGTAGTGTACTTAACGTGTGCTTTTGTGATATGATGTGATATATGAAATTTTTGTGTATATGTAAGGTATATATATTATAGTGTTATGTCACATTTTGAGTAGTTTTGTATGTAAACATAAGGTGTTACATTTTGTGTTGTGTCCACTATTGTGATAATTGTTTTTACATATATATATCATGTTATATTCACTTTTGAAATTTTTTATTTCTAATTTTCATATATGTGTGTAACTTTTGTACTGTATTGTTCTAGGAAACACCTTATGCTATTGCTTTGTACGGTGATGAGATACGAGTTAATGAATATTTCTATTATTACTATTATTATTATCATATATCCATGTTCGTTCAAGGGAATGTGTACAATAGAGCGTCTATTGTAGTCTCATTCTTCGTATTACCATATAGTATTGCTTTAGTTTTACTCTTTGGTAGCATGGGTATCAGGATGGCGATTTACATACATATTGTATCATTTAGTATCAAACATTATAATGAATAGTTTTTGTATTTATCATTTAACAATAAAACTTTATCCATTTCTAACATGCGTGTATACATATACTGTGTTCGATGTGTCTGCAATAGTCGTTGGAATAACTTTGCTGTCATAATTTTTGATAGATATGCAAACTTCCCAAAATACCTATTAAAACCAATAAATATAATACTTTTCTATTACGATACTTGGTTCTTGTATTTTCCATATTTTGCGAAAGGAGAAACTATATTACCTTGGTTGTGGTCACCAGAAGTATTTGAACTTTACACAAACACAAGTAATAATGATGTACACTTTAGATGAAATATTTGGGCATATAATCATGTATTTTCCTTCGCTTAATGAGTTCATATTGCAGAAAATTTAGCAAATGAAAAGCTATGATCTACATTTTTCACACTTAAGGATGTATATATCACAATATTGGCAGCTTACCACCCCAAGATGGATATAGAGCAGAATTTCTGCAGTTATACACACACACACATACGACAGTGATCATGAAATTGAAAATCAAACATAAGTAAATGAAGATTTGGACAAAAGAAAATTGGAAAGGACGCAACATATATTAGATGAAAATAATAATTCTGCTCAAAACTTTTGTCATACTTCACAATTTACTAAAATTTATAACTATAGATTTATAATAAAAGAACTACCATTAAAATAATAATATGCACTTCCTATAGCTTCATAAGTTGCAGGAATAGTGATAGATGATGAGAAAAGTATCATAATCGGTAGGTATATTCTTGTACAAATAATACCAGGACAACTTATGAGATTACAAAACTCAAGGTTATTATGATTCACTACAATATCCTCTTCTATTCCCTTATCGGTATAATATTTGGGACCTAAATAGTTGTAATGAGAATGGAACTCTTGTTACATATCGAGAGTGTTATGTGTATATCTTACAAGTACAAAAATTAATCATACATTTACATTTTTATAATTTTAATATTAGCCAAACCTATTAGTCAACCATTTTAATTTTCTTAAATGCTTCCATAAATAATGGATCTTTTATTTTGATTTTATCCTAATATCAAAAGGTTCTAAAATAAATAATGTTTTGCTAATTATAGATTTGACAAGAAGACATGTTTCTTTCTTACATGATGGATATTTGTTGCAACAATATATTGTAGATGAATTTGTAAAAATTAAAAGTAGTAGAATGAGATGGTTTCGGGAAAAATAACATCATATTAGATTAGAATTGTTCATAGGACTACTGGATGCATTAAATGCCAGAGAGAAAGATGCATGTATATGAGATTTTATTTACAATTTTCTTGACCGTATTTTATGTACAATATTTATATATGTTATGTATATCATCTAAAAAATGATTTGCAAACTAAATATACGAAGAATAATATTACCCACTTCATTCCCTAGAACTGCATGCAACGTGTTCCAACATTACCAAGATGTAATGTCTTTTGTACAAAAGTTTGAAAAGCCTGATCTTTTCGATACGATAGTAAGAAATCCTTCATAGGATGGAGTTACTTCTGAGCTATTATATGGATAACCGAATCAAATCATCCAGATCTTACAATAAAAATATTTCATGTAAAATATGAACAGCTAAAGGATAATATTTACATCAAAATAAGTTCATGGTTTAGTTGTAGTACATGTGCACGTTATAGAATTTCAAAAAAGAGAGCTTCCTAATGCTCATATTTTTATCATATTAGATGACGAATAGAACTTCCTTGTCGAATAAATATGAATTTTTGTAAGAGATGAAATCTCAAACCAAGACAAAGAACAAGAATTATATAGTGTTGTTATTAAATGGATGCTTCATGGACTATGTGGAAGACATCGACCAACTTCATAATGTACAAAAGCTGGAAAATGCAAAAAAGAAATATACAAAAAAAATCTCTCACTACTCTTCAGGGTAGTGATTCATATTCTATCTATTGAAGGCAAGATAATGGTAGAAGCATTAGATTAAACAATAGTGGTGATATTGTTGACAGTCATTGGGTGTTCCCATTTAATCCATGTTGTTAAAAAAAAATAAGATTTCCATATTAATGTCTAAGTTTGTAGTAGTATAAAAAAATTCAGCAGAGGTCTAGACCGTATGGCAATTGAAGTTCATCTAGCAAGTGAGTATTATGAAATCTAGAAGTTTGTTGATGCAAGAAGGATAGGTTCTCAAAAGGCCTTTGGAGAATTTTTGGATTCTCATTACATGCAATTTATCCTTTAGTTCAACATTTACAAATACACTCACCAAGTAGGCAAGAAGTCACATATCATTCCAATTGAACAATGTCTAGTATATTTTAGATTAAAACCTCTCTGTATCAATCTTAACTAAATTCTTTAACACAAACTCACATGCTCCCAAAGCAAGGAAATATTTATATCGTAAATTTTCGAAGAAATGTAGGTGGATAACAAGAATAAAAATGATAGCATATAACATCATCAGAAAGAATTATACGACTCATTTACATTATTTATCCATCAAAAGATGAACATTACTACTTGAGAATTCTTTTAAATCGTGTAAAAGGACCTACCTCATTTAACTATCTTCTCAAGATCAATGATGCTAAATATCAAACACTGTAGCAGAAGTAGAGAACATGATTATTGGAGAAGGATCAAAAGATTAGAATATATTTACAGGAAGCACCAACCACGCCGGTGCCATCATCGTAGAAAAGATTATTAAATAGAATAATATAGTTTAACATTATTCAAGAAATTTAATTAGATAGATTAAATAAAATAATATATTGGGACGTAGGGATGAGATTTGATAATTAACAAGGTCGGGCCTTAACTAACTAATTAAGTAATAAGATTGTTTTAGACTTAACATAGGAAAAAAATAAATGAGAACGGCAAAATAGGAACATATCTCTCTTTTATCCCTTAAACCCTTACCATCTCATTCATATTCCCGTTTTTACAATTACAAACAATCAAAAGTAAGGTTGTTCATTAACTAAAGAAGGAAGAAGGGGAAATCAAGGGATTCAAAAGGGAAAAAGCTTAAGCAAAACTAAACTCCATCAAATCTCATCATCTAATTTAAGGCGACTAATAGTAAACCATCTCCGTTTCTTGTGTTTAAATTTTGTTATGAGTAATTTTCGAATTTATCTAGATTGATTTGCTAAGTTATGGATGTTTAATCATTGTTGGATAGAATAATGATTTATGGAATTCTTACGAAATTATTTAGATAGGTTTTAAGGGTAAAACCTAAGTTTTAGATCTCCAATCAACTTGGTCTTCTAATATTCTTTGTAAGACGTTATTTTAGAAATGAGTTTGTAATTTCCTAATTTTTCAAATCAATAGGAATATTTCATGAATTTTCCCTGAAAGAAAAGGCGTTATTTTAGGTTTTAATTATTATAAAATAATTTTAAATAACTATTTTAGCCTCAAAATTTTTATATGTTAAATCTGATTTTTGGTGAATTTTTAGGATTTTCCCAAGAGATTATGATTTTATACGAATTTGTTAAGCAAGAAAAGCTTTTACATAAATATTAAATAATTAATATTATTTGATAGGTGCGAAATTGTTTTTGGAAAAGAAAACCAAGTGCGGTAGTTTTTCTAAAAGAATTTGGATGAAGTATGTTATTATTTAATATAAATTTGAAAAAGAATAAGAGTTGGTGAAAAGGAATTGCTTTTAATAGAAATAAAACAGTTTTTATGATAATTACGATAATGCCATTGATGTGTGGCATTGCCATGACGTTCAGCATTAACAATAAATGGTACAATTTTACAGTTGAAAATGATATCGGAAGTTGGCAGCATTGACATGAAGCAATGCATGTGGTACTTAGGTTGTAAGTATGTGATGCATTGAGTCATGCATCCGCCATAGACGTTATGGGAATACCGCATCTCATGGTACATGATATTAATGTCGTGAGTTATCAATGTCGACAGATTTCAGCATTCTTAAACTTATGTCGCATGCTTTCTATTTGACGCCATAGTAAGGCAATAATGCCTAACATTATTACTTTGGGCAGTGATGCTGCTAATATTACTTACAAGATGGAAGTATTATGGTAACAATGCTGCTCATATCTACAAACTTTCAACATTGATATAAAATAGCAATAATGCCACCTGTTATCAATTGTGGCATTCAATTTTATAGTGGCATAAGAGCATAGTTTTATGAAATCATTATCGACAGTTTTACGACATTGATGTCGAAACTGATCAATGTCGCCATTATTGTTTTAAAGTGCTCGATATAAATGGTTTACGATATTGATGTTGTATGTCATCAATGTCGGCTTTATTTATTTTATGTATAAAAGGCTATATTCAATAGGTTCGGTGACTTACAAATTTCTATGTTACGAAAATATTGATTTCAGTGTTATAGCCTTATAAAATCAGAATTATTCTAAAAGCTTTGATATGAAGGAATGCGACGTCCGTTATCGGCCATGTTAATGCCGCAAGTTTTCAATAATGAGCATATTTTATTTAAGACTTTAAAGCTTTATAATAAAGATGTCAATAATCTCATATTGATACTGAGAATATACATAGCATTTTCGAAATAGATTATAAATTGGCATGAGAAATTGATAAAGAAATGAGCTACAGTTTCCTTGTTTAAAATATGAATTAAGAGGATTTATCACATATAAAATGATAAATGTTTTCAAGGAATAAATTATTGTTTAGCCCAAGTTTTGATATGAAATTACGAAAGAGGGCTATTACTTAAGATTAAGTAATTATAAGATGCCAATTGATTGAACATATTTGAATGATGGATGTTATATGTTCTTGCTATTATTTGATCAGGTATTTTCCATGATTCTCACATCATCATGGCCTATAACTGCATTTTGGTATATTTAAGGGAAGAATAACCAGTTTGTTGACCCATTGGAGAGTTAATTAAATTTAACTTCCGAGTGAGTAGAATAGCACCAAGAAAATCAGGTAGATCAAAGGTTTTGGATGCCCGGACTAATAAAAGATTATAATTTGAGATATGGTATTGGAAGGGTCCAATAGGTTCATAGTCATCCCATGAAAATAATGGCTTGAGTAATGTTATTGGAGATATCCAATAGGTTCCTAGTGATCCAATAAAAAGTATGATTTGAATAAATGGTATTGGAAATATCTAATAGGTTCATTGTCATTCCATGAAAAATATGTTTTGAGTGATGTTATTGGAGAATTCCAATAGGTTCATAATGATTCATCTAAACTATGATTGGAAATTTTTATTGGTAGAAACTAATGGGTTCTTACTAATCCCATGAAAACCATGACACAAGAGAGGCAGTCCCTAAGAGTTTTGGCAGGTTATTAGTTAGCTTATGAAAGCTAATATGTTTATAATGACCATAGGAGAACTATGAGTTGAGATAGATGGTCAGTTTTGTAAGAATTGTTGAACTAGGTAGATATGACCCTAAGTAGACAGATGAGTTAGACATAATGCATTGCATAATGACATTCGATTATGTTATTATGTTTTAACCATTGTGGATGCATGAGCACAGTATATGGTTGATATATTGATTAAGATACTAGTGAGGAAAGAACCTATTCTGCTCAATAGTGTGGTCTAACTAGATATATATTTGGTTTGAGATGTTATGTTATTATTCTCATCAGTCTGTTTGTTTGACCCGAAGTTTCTATTGTTTCCCTTAAACTATCGAGTACTCAATTGGGTAAGTCAGGATTAAGATTAGGATTAAGATATTTTAGGTATCCATTTAAATGAATAAGCTTCTCAAGACATGAAGGAGGCAAGCTAGCTATATTAGGAGTTTTATTTAATTCGCTGTGTAGTTCATTTTGTTTGAGTGGATGTATTGACAGAAACTGTAACTTTCAAGTAGTAGTAGACTCTGATCAACCAAAGGGACATCTTCATATGTTGCTTTTGGAGTATTTTGTAATAATTATATTTTCTCTGAACTTGGGATCGAATGGGATTATGTAAGGAATATGAAATCTTATTTGTGAAACAAAATGTGAAAACTTGATATAAAATTATGTGAAAATCTTCATATTAATGTGCTTCTAATTATGGGTATGATTAACATAACACCATTTTATCATCGAAAATCAATACTATGAATGATTGCAGCATCCGTAGCGTTTAGTTTCGAGCCATAAATAAGGGATGCTGCAAACTGGAATTGAAGCAAGGGTTTATATAAAACTAAAAAAAATTGAATTTTAATTTTTTTGACAACATAACCAAATGAACCGGTGTGAGATAACACTATCATAACGTATTTGTAATTGTTATATACATAAGTATATATCCTATCTCTATTCTTCCCTCTCTCTTAAACCATTCTTTTGTATCCTACTAAGTTTTGAATGCAGATTTAGGGAAAGTAAGATATGGAGGCATGAAACGGAAGAGTGAATCTTAGTGGAGGAAGCACGACTACTAATGGAAATGTCAGACCCAACACTAGGAGGAATCCGGGTCGACAAACAGTTGCTAATGTGGGTACTGAAACACCATCGATAGAATAGGAGCTATGTACCAGTTCTGTAACGACCATCCCTTTTGACAGTTTAAACCGACGATCAAATACACATGTCGATTCCAAACCGTTCAAAATGGCAGATAGTTATTGGGGCAAATAAGAAAAGAAAAGGAAAGAAACAAAGGAAATGAAACAACACAGAATCTCGCAGCGGAACGATAAAATATAATAGTCAAATAAACAGTTCATGAAGCTGTCTACTATACTTTGACAATTATTTATACAACATTTATCAGAGTTATACATATACAACAGAACAATTTAAATAATGCAGCAGATAGCATGATGCACAGATAATAATAGTAATAGTGTACCAAATCTTCGTCTTCGTCCTCCAGAATAGTTCTTCAAAAATCTGAAAACTCAGGACTGACCCGAGCGTAATGAAAAGACAAAACACTCGAGTCAGGACTAAAATATCCTTATGAAGTTAAATCAATCGTAAATAAATATGAGTGTAACGGCGTCAGAGATGTTTACGGGGTTTGACATCTCATATCCAGTGTCAACGTGCATGCAATAACTCAAGAGATGTTACGGGATTTTACATCTCTCAAGGATCCGTGAAACTATCTACTATGTAGTAATGTACGCTAAGTAGATAATGCCTATCAGTAATATAAAGTATCAAAATAGCGTTAAGGCGTTACCATAATCCCCCTTAACACATTTTTATATTCCCAAAAGCATATACAAGACCGTAGTTTCCCCAAAACCGGAAGTCACCAGAGGGCAATCCATATACTCAAGGTACAAATCAAAACGTAGTGGTCGCAAATAGGATAATCAGTATGACAAGGTACATGAGGCAATACCAACTAGGATACTAGTAGTTGCGTGATCCGGACTGATGTTGAGCATAGCCAGCAGCTACCCCAACACCGCGAAACAACACTCCCAAATCAAGGGGTGCACCCAAATCGCATCACAAATGTAATAGAAGTGGTATCGAAGAAGCGTGTCCGCTAGAGGTGGCGAACCTCAATGGCCCGGCGCGGCTCCTGCTTTAGTCATGTCAGGGGTCATCCAATAATCGTTCTCTTTCTTCAGTCAACGCGTTCACCAAACCATCCACTTCATTCGGATCAACACTCCGCGTATAATAGTTATTAAAGTGGTTTTCGGTATCGACAGAGAGTATGTCCATATCCGATCCCGGTCTCTTTAATAACTACGTATTATTACACCGTTGGCTCTTTTACATTTCAAATCAATTCATAATTGATATCAAAATATCATATTCGCTTCAAAAAAACAAGTCCATTTCAAATATCATCTTATCGATTCAAATGTAAGATTCCGTTTCAAAAATCATTTTTCGCATAAATATCTCATTTCGATTTCAAAATCATTTCGAATTTCAATTTAGGTTGCAACTTCATTTAACTCAATTCGTATTTACATAATTAAAATACTTAAAATACTTAAACTCTTAAATGGATGTGAAATAGATAAACTTAGTTTAAAATAATTTATATTGGGTTAAGTAGATTAAAAATAGATTAAAATAGTTTAAGTATTCAAAATGGTTTATACAACTGAGTAATTTGGAAAACAAAATAAAATAGCTTCGAAACCAATCTATTTCAATTTATAACTTCTCAATTCAAATCAATTTCAATTTCCATTCTACCGATTCAATTTCGATTTCAATTCAAACAACGTCAACTTTAACTTCAAATTAATTCAATTCTACATTCACCTTCAATTTATTCAATTTCAATTTTTATCGATTTTTAGCTTGATTTTCAAAACATCAATTTTTAACACTTAACAAAATTATCCATCAATATTCAACTTTAAATCCCAATTATAAATATGATTCAATTTTAAGCTCCATTTCAACTATCATTTTATATCGCTTTTACATGGTAATATTCAAAGCCCGAATTAAGGTTAAATCTTTAAACAAATCAATTTTCGAATTTCAATCAAATCCCAATTTTTAAATTTCAAAGTCTCGACTTATATTATTTAACAATTTCTTTTAACCAAATTTATTTCAACATTCCAAACCCAAATTTCGATAAATTCGATTTCTATAAATTTATGTCTATTTGTAACTTTTAAATGAAAACATTTAAATAAATTTCAAATCGACGATTTTAAAAATTATTAATTTAGCCAATTCGGTGTCCGTATATAATTTTCTATCCTATGGCCAAGTAATTATTTATTTCAATTAAATGTCAGGGATGAGCATATATTACTTAAATTAAATCACAGTATCATATGTGTGCATAACAGGATATATATAAGCAAATAAACATCCAAACATTCAAACATCAACCAATAGCATCCATCGAAATACATCATCCAATAGGCAATACAATTCAAGGCAATTTCATAGTTATCGATGTCAGGTGATTAAATTGCAATTCAATTTCAATTTCAATTTAACTGTCAAATTTAAACTTCAACGATTAATTCGAATGACAATCTATATGACCATTAAATTTTTATCAAACAATGACAAATACAATCATAACACTACATAATGACAAATTTAACTAGCATAAAGATATTTAGTACGTTGTGAGCGTTATAAAACACTCACCTTGATTTTCGATTTTAAATCAAATCGAACGACGTTCGATTTGACTCAAAAATTTCTCTAGCTCCAAATGATTCCAATCCAGCTCCATTGCGTAGTGCTCGTCGATACGATTCCAACGCAAAAAGTTTCGTGCGTTTTCGACCTCGTATGAAAAAGTTATGCTATTTTAAAGATTGAACGATAATTAAATCTAATTTTTAATCTACAATTTCTATATATATATATATATATATATATATATACACACACTTATTTATTTATTTATTTTATTTTTTTTACCCAGAATCAAATCTGACCGTCCCTCCCTCTACCATCAGATCTGGACCGCCAATTTCCACCTTCCTCCATCACGTTCTCTTCCAGTATTCGCGCGCACAACATGAACCCATAGCCGCCTAACATCAAGCAATTTTCACGACCTCCACGACGACTTCCAGAACGATCAGGACCCATCATATCGAAGGCCTTCGCGAGCCCCATCTTCACCGTCAATAGCCTGAAGCTCGGCCACCCCCTGTGCCTCGAATTACGTGAAAAACGCAGCCCCTTCTTGCTCGATTTCCCGTTGATTCGAAGCTCCGTTTTCGATCATCTCCGTATTGAAGCTTTCATCGTCCTCTACAACTTTGTAGTTGAGAGCTTTTGCTAATTGTTGATGGATTGAGAGGAAAATGAGGAAGAAGTTTCGAATTTTCGTGGCCATTGATTCAGTAAATGGCGGCTAGGGCCGAAGTCAATTAGGGTTTGCAAAGTGAAAGGGTGAAGGTCCTTTTATAGAAAATTTCCCAATTTACTATTCATCGAAATTTTCCGAACTCCAAACGAAGCGTGCCGACTGGCGTTTCTAGGGTTTACCCCGCGTTCCGGACACAATGGAATAGGTTTCGGAGGCTAATTCGATCGTATGTGAGAGTTACGGAAATAAACGATCAATTTTAAATTAAACCGATTAAACGAATTTCTATGCGTTTTGGCTTGCCTCGGACAAACGGTAAATCCGATTGACATGAAATTTGAAATCTTATAATAATATCACAATACGGATCCGATGAAACTGGTTTCGTCAGAATCCGAGGCCGTTTGAAAAATGACTATTTTAACTCGCCAAATTAATATTAAAACGATTTCAACGCGTTTCGAGCTGCCACGGTCAAAGGACAACTCCGATTGCTACGAAAATTGAAATCCGATAATAACTAACTATTACGGATCCAATGGAACTGGTTTCGTCCAATTCTGAGACTGTTCGAAAATTGGCTATTTTTCAGTCGCTAATTAAATATTAAAATATTCAATTTTCACAAATAAATTTTAAATTCAGTTTTAAAACTTCTATAACATCACTATAACTCCAATATGATAAAATAAAATTTTACAAATCATTTTTAATCGTATTAAACCCGTTATTCAATTTATCTCAAAAATTCCAAATATTAAAATTTTAACAATTTAATTGTTTAATATTTGACGGATTTCAATATTGGAATTTTAAATAAAATTTCATTATCAGTCGGTTTACTATATTACTTCGAATCAATTACCTTTGACTATATATTATTTCAATTGATTTGGGATTTCATTCAATCCATAAATAATTAACTAGATAAATTTGTTGCATTTCATTCTAGTTATTATTATTCCAAACGACTTACAAATTTTTTTTTCTAACACCAAATCACGAAATCTTATTAAATTAGCTATTTTAATTATCGAAAATTTACGGGTCGTTACAAGTTCTTTGTCAACATGATGCAAGATGGGGTTGCAGTTGGATTAGTTTGTGATAATGCCGGAGGAGCAAATCCTGAAGTTCTGGTTGTCAACAACTATGGTGTGTTGAGTCGGGATTATGCAAGACTCGAAAAAAGCCATTTATTGGAACGAAGGATGCTATCGAATTTGAGAATTGGCTGATGCATTGTAAAAGGATTTTTGTAGATTTAGGTTTATACGATGAGCAAAAGAGGAGATTGGCATCCAAGTATTTGTAAGAATCTACGTTCTACTAGTGGAATAGTTAACTATAGGGATACCGAAGGAGAATTTGACATGGACGGTGTTTAGAAGGAGGTTTGAAAAGGGGATCATGTATGAAATAGCCAAGTCAACTTTGCTTAAAAAGTTTGCTTAGTTGGAACAATGTGATAGGTCTGTGCAAGTGTGCGACTAGGTTTGAGAAGTTGTCTAGATATGGATATGTAACTGTGGATACTATGATTAGAAACAAGAAGTTCATCAGAGGATTGAAACAAGAGCTTCGCAGAGTTACACTGCAGCATTTTAGAGACCGTTGTGATGTAGTAGTGGATATGGCACCGAGGAAAGAAGAGAAGCTTGCGCTATTTAGTGATAACAAGCCCACGGAGACTCAGGGTGTACGAGTCTGAAAAGGAAGTTCTTTCAAAAATGGGGACTTAAAAAGGGAGGAGCTTCCCAGAAAGGAAAAGCTAATGTTTTTTTGTTACAAATGTGATAAGAAGGGCATTTTGCCAATGAGTGTTGTTTTGGGGATCAAAAGAAGGTCAATGGAAAGAAGAACATTAAATGTTTCAACTGTGTGACCGGATAGGGAATTACAAAAATCAATGCAGTGAATCAGCTAAGATTGAAAGAGGAAAAGTGTTTGCTTTGGAACCATCTGCCTCGAAACCAACAGTAGAGGTGAAAGTAATGTATGTGATGAGAGGTACGCTTTCGATTCATGGAATATCTGTTAGAATATTGTTTGACAGTAGTGCATCACATTCTTTTATCTCTCATTGTTTGGTAGATAAGCTTAGTTTAGAACCATCATACCTTGTTACTTCCTTAAGGGTTACAATTCCAATAGGAGGGTATGCAATTCTTAGGATAAGATGTGACCGTTTAAAGTTTGAGGTGTTAGGTCATATATTTTCCTGCAGTTTACATGTTTATTTTTTGGTCTTTAGAATTATATTGGGTATTGTTTGGTTAGGCAAATACGACGCTAGGATATTTTGCCAAGATTGGAAAATATCAATAAAACGCCCTAATAGTGGCAATTGAATTATATACTAAGTAGAGAACTCGAATTTTGATGTTTGTAATTTATTGGGTGCAATGGAGGAGGAAGATGAGTTGAATCGAGTTATTGTTCCTAGAGAATTTGCAAATGCTTTTTAGCCTGTTACAGGACTACCGTCGAAACGAGCTATTGAGTTTCGAATAGATCTTGTACCTAAAGCTTAAAACGTAAGTTGACCACTGTTGCAGAGTGACACCTACTGAGATGAAGGAGTTAAAGGTGCAACTGGTGGATTTAGAAGGAAAGAATTTCATTAGACCAAGCAGTTCACCTTGGGGAGCGACCACGGAGTTCGTGAAGAAGCCAGAGGGGTCATTAGGAATGTGCATTGATTATCGTAAATTAAATGAGAAGACGATAAAGAATAGATATCCCTTACCAAGAATAGATGATTTATTTTATCAATTAAGTGGAGCCAAAGTATTTTCCTAGTTGGATTTAGCGACACGGCTCCATCAATTAAGGGTAGCGGAGGACAGTATTACTCTTGCGATGTTACGAACAAGATATGGTTCCTATGAGTGGTTAATAATGCATTCCAGTTGACTAATGCGCTTGCTTTCTTTGTAGATTTGGTGAACCGAATCTTCTGAGAGCATTTGGATAGGTTCGTGTTAGTATTTATAGATGACATCCTGATATATTCTAAGAATGGATAAGATCGTGAGACTCACCTTAGAATAGTGGTTGGGACATTGAGTAAACATCAATTAAAAGAAAAGTTTTCGAAATGTCATTTTTGAAAGAAAATAAGTGAGGTTCCTTGGTCATGTAGTTTTAGAAAAAGGGTTGTTAGTAGATCAAGCTTAAATTGAGACTGTTAATAATTGGAAGATACCCAAGGCGGTGATCGAGACATAGAGTTTTCTTGCATTAGCTGGCTATTACCGAAGTTTTATTAAGGATTTCTTTTGTATAACAGCACTGATGACTTAACTAATAAGGAAGGACGTGAAGTATTCTTGGACCGATAAATATGAGAAGGCATTCCTAAAGTTAAAACATTTATTGACCAATGCACCCTTGTTAATTGTTCCGGATGGAAATCGAGACTTGGTGGGGTATATTGATGCAAACATGATTAGGAGCTGTGTCACTGCAAAAAGGTAAAGTGATAGCCTATGCTTCTCGACAGCTTAAACCGCATGAATTTAGATATCCAACTCACGATTTGGAGTTGGCTGTTGTAATCTTCGCTTTGGAAGTGTGGAGACATTACCTTTTGGGAGAAAGATTCGAGCTTTTTACGAATCATAAGTCTTTGAGATATTTATTCTCTTAGAAGGACTTAAATATGAGATAGCAGAGGTGGTTAGAGTTCATAGCAGCATATGATTTCAGTATTGTATGTGCCAGGGAAAGGAAATAAAGTTGTTGATGCATTTAACAGAAATAATTAGAATGTGGCATTAGCCATTTGAAAGAATGGAAAGATTTAGAGGCATTGACTACTGTTGAATATGCGCTTATATGATTTTTGTTTGATGATAATAAACATATATACATTCGTTTAAATGTATTTGTTAATATACTATTTTATTTTCACAGATTAAATAAATATTTGTTGAATAAAATAAATAACACGGAATTTGAATTCAGACGAATATTTTATTCAAACAAATATTTATTACAATTTTGAATAGTACAAATTCAAGCTCTCTCTATACACTATACAACTTTGATATAAATTCAATTACATCACAATTTCACATTTACAAATGTCCTCACTACATATCACTCACACTCGTATTTTGTCTTCAACTTCATTCCAGTTTGAATCCAGCATCTGAGCAATCTGCAAAAATATTCACTAACGCAGTAAAATTGAAAAAGAAATATTTTTGCAAAATAAAATAAAATATGATTTTTGAAAATATTATTTGCCTCAGTTATTTGGGTTGTTCTTCATCATTTATATTTGAATTCATCACACACGAACAATGTGACATGCACAGTGTATCACTGTACATGCCACAAGGCCGTGCACAACGATATACACTTGATAATGCTACAGGGACAGGTGAGCACAAGGTCAAACCCATATAAAAAGACGGGTTCAACTCTGGTGCAACATAAATAAAATCTCGACTTCGGCACAAGGTCAAACCCGAGTTGTGAAACTGGGTTCAACTCAAGTGATACAAGTTCGAACAATGCTCAATGCACAGCCAACAGATGTCACCAAAAACCAAACAAGGGACAGGCTAACAGGTGCAAACAAAAGACACGGTGCATATATGAAGTACACAAGTGCAACTACATCAACTAGATTCGACAATGTTCACAAATGGATATTCAAATGCCCAAACTACATGAAATACATGGAGAGAAAGCAACTGCCACAAGACGACAATGCAGTACAGTCACAAGTGAACATGTCACAGTGAAAGACCAAGACTACAAATGTGCAAATGCTCAAACTCAGAGGCAACGAAGATCAGGGACTAAGTGAAACAGATACGATGAACCAAAAATATCATGGAGCTGCAGTCAATACACATGGATGAACAAAAACAATAAACAAGTCTATGCAGTGATATGCGGCAGTATAAGCAAAATACAAGAACAAGTTGAGATGCACAATGCCACCAAGCAATACAAAGACCAGCTACAACATGTCAATGCAACAAACATGTATGCAGCATCAAGTCAGGCATGAAGAGAACACAGTGAAGAGACCAAGTGCACGACTAAACTAACAAATGCAACTCGACAAACAGCATGACCAAATTGCACAAGTGACCACAAAGACCATCAGCTACATCAAAAGCAAGTGCAAAACAGTTGCAAACAGCATGACAGCAATATGTACAGCATCAATAAAGATATCAAAATCAAACAATACACAGTGCAGACTTGAATGGACGGATCAAGTGAAGAGAAGCCATATGCAGTAAACAACATGAAGAACATCAATCCAACAACTCTCATTGACAACATCAAGTTTATATGGATATGCAATACTGCAAAATTAAATGCCATCAGATGTATAAATTCACATCGAAGACAACTGCAGTGCAAAATCGAGAGCTAATGAACAAGCACATGAATTCACAAATGAATTTCAAGTTGAACAAATCAAGCCCAAATATAGATGGAGCTACAAGAATGTACCAAGCTAACTACACTGAAGAATGCAAATAAATTCGACCAAGTACACATTACAACAGACTCAAGGCAACAAAGACTGAACAAGACAACAAGGATGTGAATGACAAGAAACCAAAACAGTAATGTTCAGGAACGAACATGATGAACAATTAACGAAGTCAGAGTGAAATAACCATGGGAATCAAGTCACAAAAATATACGAATGTGACAAAGTCAAGTGTCAAAAATTAAAGCCGTGGTCATCACGAAAGTGAATTTTTAAAGCCGTGTCAATCAGGCAATCGAGTATTTACACAAATGAATTAGTCAACGAAAAATCACGAGCATCCAGGTATAATCGAATGGCCAGAGCAAATAATTTGACAAATTCAAATATATTCGTACGAACGCAAATCTAGGGTTACAAACCCTATATAATCAAATTCACATCATCGGCATCATCATTGAGTTCGAGCAAGGCAAAACCAGAAAAGCAAAAGGAGTAAAGTACATACCGAAAACGCAGAACGAACTCGATCCAAATTGAAGAGCCGAGAGCAAATCAAAAGCATCTAAGTCTACTATCAAACTATATCAAGCGGCGAACTTCAATTTGCATAAGCCCTAAATTTCGCAAAAGAAACAAAGCCCTAAGATCGAACAGATCTGCCACTATCTCAAAGAGGAACGAAGCCCTAATTTGCAGAGCCACCATTTTCACAAAGGAACGAGGCAAAAAGGAACGGGCAAGAGTGAACGAAGATATAAAAGGGGTCGGCCTTGTTAAAAGAAAAAAAAAGGGATTAATTTTGTTTAGGCCTTTTTATTTTAAGGGTTTTAAATTTGTTAAATAGGGTTATTTTGTTTTTAATTGTTTTTAATTGTATTTTCTTTTTTAAACCGTTTATTTTTCTAGTCGTGTGACTAGGGGACAAGCTACGTGGCGTAGCTTGAGAATTCGCAACTCGGTGGTTGAGTTGTGGCAAGGTTTTGAGCGTAGAGTTAGATTAGTCAATAGCGGGTATAGCGAGTATACGTGTGTAAGCGAGGGACTATCTAATTTCTAGTAGAAACCTTGGGGGCAGCACGTAGGCAGGGTTTTGCCAAAGCTGGGTAAATTCTGTGTTGTTCTGTTGTTCTGTTATTTATATTCTGTGATATTTGTGCTGCTATTCTGTGATCTGAATTGAAATTAATTTATAAGCTTCCGCGATTAATTTTAATAATTTATACCATCACCCTATTCACCCCCTCTCTAGGGTGAAATCGATCCTACAAGTGGTATCAGAGCTAGGAACAAAAGCCGTTTTTGTTTTAAAAATTTGATTTTAGAAAAACCAATTTTTGTTTTAAAAATTCGTGTTTCAAAAAACCAGTTTTTGTTTTAAAAATTTGAATTTTTAAAATGGCTTCTTTTAATAATGCTTTTGCAGAGGGTCAGTCGATAGTTAGACCACCAATGTTCAATGGTGAATATGCTTTTTGGAAAAATAGGATGAATTTTTTTTTGAAAACCATTGACGCTTGGGATATTGTTGAGACAGGTTACAGAACTCCAACTATAACTGTAGATAATCAGGAAATAGAGAAACCAAAGGAACAATGGACAGAACTAGAAAATAAATTACAGAATACTAATGCCAAAGCTAAGAATTCTATTATCTGTTCATTAGATCAATTTGAATTTAATCGTGTCTCACATTATCTAACTGCGCAGGAAATATGGCACATACTAGAAGTGACTCACGAAGGAACATCTCAAGTCAAAGAATCTCGCCTTGCTATGCTAAGCAGCGAATACGAGAACTTTACAATGGCGAAGGAAGAAAATGTCAAAGAGATGTACGGACGACTTTCCAATATCGTATACAAATCAAAAGCTCTCGGAAAAACATACATCGAATTGGAAATAGTCCGAAAAATCCTCAGAGTCCTTCCACGAAGCTTTGAAGCGAAAGTAACTGCCATTCAAGAATCAAAAGATTTAAAACAACTCAAAGTTGAAGAACTCATCGGAAATCTCATCACTTACGAGCTACAAATGAAATTCAAGGAAGAGCGTGAAGGAGGTGACACTCGAAGAAAACCAATAGCTCTTAAAGGAACAACTAAAAGTGATGACGATGACGACGATGACGGTGCAGAAGAACTAGAGCTGTTAATAAGGAAATTCAAAAAATGGAATCAGAAACATGGTAATTCAGCACGAATTCAAAAAGCAAAAAGCAGAATAGCCAAAGCACTAGACTACTCAGAAGAACAAAAGATTATTTGTTATAATTGCAACAAACCCGGCCATATCAAGCCCGATTGTCCACAAATTAAATCCAGCCATGGAAAGAAACAGAAAAAGAAAAGTTTTGCAGCCACTTGGGATGAAATAGACGAGAATGATCAAAGCACTGGCAGTGAAAGCGAAAAGGCAGAATTGTGTCTTCGAGGTGATACAACTGACAGTGACGATGACGAGCCAAGTGAGGTATCAAAACTTACCCATTCTGAGTTGCTTATATATTTTCATGAAGTAAACGGCTGTTTTGAACGACTTAGGAAAAAATACGCCAAACTTGAATCTCAAAATGATACTTTGATAGAATGCAATGAACAACTTGATCAATTAGTTAAGAACTATCAACGTAGAATCCCTAAGTGTGATAAGTGTCCAACATTCGAAGAGGAAATTAAAAAATCAGAAATCAATATAAAATCACCTGAAAATGAAATTCTGATTTTAAAAGAGAATGAAAATACTAGGAGAGAGAATTCTATTAAAAAGTGCACACAGTTGTTAAACGAAAATGAATCTCTCAAAACACAAGTCCAACAATTGTCAACGACTTTAGATAAATTTTCAAAAAGTGAAAAATCGTTGAATATGCTATTAGGAAAGCAAACTGTTAATACGGTTAGACAAGGACTTGGATATAATAATTCGAAAATTGTTGCAAGCAATATTAATCAAGTTAATTCTATGTGCACAATTTGTAGAAAATTTGGACACAATCACAATAATTGTTGGTATAGACCCAAACATGTGAAAACTATACCGATTTGGGTTCCAAAAGGCACAAATATAAAATCTCTCAAAGTTAAACAAATTTGGGTGCCGAAGGGAACAATTATAAATAGTTTTGGGTCTACACAAAATTATTTTTCAAAATTTTCTGCCACTAACAACCATGGACCTATAAAAACAAATAGGTTACATAAATCTTTTCCCGTGTAGGTGTGGTGGCGGGCTAAGGAACAACAATAGTGTACTCTGGATTTTTGGCTGTTCCAGAAACACAACGGACGACGAAGCAAAGTTCCTTAGCCTAGTATAAAGGTGACAGAATCACAACGGACAACAACGAAAAATATCGTAAAGGTAAAACAGGTAATTGTATATTTATTTGAACGATATATTAAATGTGATAATCTGCACCATATTCTGAATTAAAATCAACCAATATTGAGATGATGAAAAGATGGTGATTTTGACTTTGACTTATTCAAAATAGTTGGCCAATTATACTCTTATACCAAAAACACTATAATAATCTCTAGATTCTTTGAATTACTTCATATATATCAGTTTAGATTAAAAATAGTGTTTTGTTGGATAATACAATTGGTGATAATACGGCTAACTCTTTATTCACGGTTTTCGATTATTTACACGGCTTCAATTCAGATTCAAAAGAATGTCATTTAAATTGTTGTTAAAATTGAATTTGAAATTTTTGGTGCAACTTCATGTTTTGGTCTATAAAATTCAATTGATGATAATTTTTGAGTGAAAGAGAAATTCTGATGCAGATTACACTGGTAATCTAGTTGATAGAAAAATTACTAGTGAAACGTGATTTTTGTTGAGACATTTAGTAACTGCATCGTTTTTCAAAGAAAATATCTGCATATTTTTCATTTCAAATAATTTTCAAATAGCAGAAAATTTTCTTATAAAACCCCCTGTAGAAAATCATTTTTGACCATAGTTTCAGATTAGTCATTTTTGAAAAATTAATTTCATAATTATTTTTGAATTTGATTTTAAATGACTATTTTGACTAATCTGACTCCCTGTTTTTTATCAAAAAGAAAAATAGTGATTGAAAAAGTGATGAGTGTTAATACTGATCAAATATTATGACTCGAGACGGTATAATTAATAAATTTCTTTAGAAATTTAAACAAGAGTTATAAAACTGTTTGTTGGTAAAATTCAATAACCATCTCTATATCTATCATATTTCTAACGACCATCAGTCATCAAAATTCTATGTAGTTTGTCGATATGTGGTACTTTAAACAGGAATCGTTCGTTTTTCGTTTTTCACATTTTTTTAAAAAAAACGAGGTAATAATAATAATAATAAATACCAAAGTATTCACTCTCATTTAAAAGTCCTCACGGTTATGCATGGGTGAATTACTTGGAATTTGTTATGTGCTTCCATGCTCATTTAAAAGTCCTCACGGTTATGCATGTACGGAACGCATATCAAAAGTTTATTTTTTAAAATAAACAAGTTGATTCTAATCCCATTTAAAAGTCCTCACGGTTATGCGTGGTTAGAATATACTTGAATTCATTTTTTTAAAATAAAATTGGAATACTACTAATCTCATTTAAAAGTCCTAACGGTTATGCATGGTTAGTAGATATTCAAATTCCTGATATAAATATACCATAAATAGACACAACTGTATGGTTTTATATGATGACATCATTTCCATCATTCTGAAAGTGGAATATGCGCCTAACAACATATTTATGATTTTTGTTTGATTTTTTATTGAAATTTAATATTTATATTCAATTGAGTTTTAATGTTGAATTAATATCGATTACTTTATCTCTATTTTCTCTAACACTATTATTCTTTTGCTGATAACAAAAGGTGGAGAGAAAAGTTAAGATTTTGTCAAACAAAATCAAGCAAAGGTCAAATAATTTTCTATTTGCATCTAGACTCATTTGCATATTTTTATTTGTATGCATATATGTAGGGGGAGCTTTGTGTAGAGAGGAAGCATTTAAATAGGGGGAGCAATTAGGATATATCAATGATCAAATACATTTAACATATTCAAAATCTTAAATATATGTTTGTTATCATCAAAAGGGGGAGATTATTGAATATGCGCTTATATGATTTTTGTTTGATGATAATAAACATATATACATTCGTTTAAATGTATTTGTTAATATACTATTTTATTTTCACAGATTAAATAAATATTTGCTGAATAAAATAAATAACACGGAATTTGAATTCAAACGAATATTTTATTCAAACAAATATTTATTACAATTTTGAATAGTACAAATTCAAGCTCTCGCTATACACTACACAACTTTGATATAAATTCAATTACATCACAATTTCACATTTACAAATGTCCTCACTACATATCACTCACACTCGTATTTTGTCTTCAACTTCATTCCAGTTTGAATCCAGCATCTGAGCAATCTGCAAAAATATTCACTAACGCAGTAAAATTGAAAAAGAAATATTTTTGCAAAATAAAATAAAATATGATTTTTGAAAATATTATTTGCCTCAGTTATTTGGGTTGTTCGTCATCATTTATATTTGAATTCATCACACACGAACAATGTGACATGCACAGTGTATCACTGTACATGCCACAAGGCCGTGCACACCGATATACACTTGATAATGCTACAGGGACAGGTGAGCACAAGGTCAAACCCATATAAAAAGACGGGTTCAACTCAGGTGCAACATAAATAAAATCTCGACTTCGGCACAAGGTCAAACCCGAGTTGTGAAACTGGATTCAACTCAAGTGATACAAGTTCGAACAATGTTCAATGCACAGCCAACAGATGTCACCAAAAACCAAACAAGGGACAGGCTAACAGGTGCAAACAAAAGACACGGTGCATATATGAAGTACACAAGTGCAACTACATCAACTAGACTCGACAATGTTCACAAATGCATATTCAAATGCCCATACTACATGAAATACATGGAGACAAAGCAACTGCCACAAGACGACAATGCAGTACAGTCACAAGTGAACATGTCACAGTGAAAGACCAAGACTACAAATGTGCAAATGCTCAAACTCAGAGGCAACGAAGATCAGGAACTAAGTGAAACTGATACGATGAATCAAAAATATCATGGAGCTGCAGTCAATACACATGGATGAACAAAAACAATAAACAAGTCTATGCAGTGATATGCGGCAGTATAAGCAAAATACAAGAACAAGTTGAGATGCACAATGCCACCAAGCAATACAAAGACCAGCTACAACGTGTCAATGCAACAAACATGTATGCAGCATCAAGTCAGGCATGAAGAGAACACAGTGAAGAGACCAAGTGCACGACTAAACTAACAAATGCAACTCGACAAACAGCATGACCAAACTGCACAAGTGACCACAAAGACCATCAGCTACATCAAAAGCAAGTGCAACACAGTTGCAAACAGCATGACAGCAATATGTACAGCATCAATAAAGATATCAAAATCAAACAATACACAGTGCAGACTTGAATGGACGGATCAAGTGAAGAGAAGCCATATGCAGTAAACAACATGAAGAACATCAATCCAACAACTCTCATTGACAACATCAAGTTTATATGGATATGCAATACTGCAAAATTAAATGCCATCAGATATATAAATTCACATCGAAGACAACTGCAGTGCAAAATCGAGAGCTAATGAACAAGCACATGAATTCACAAATGAATTTCAAGTTGAACAAATCAAGCCCAAATATAGATGGAGCTACAGGAATGTACCAAGCTAACTACACTGAAGAATGCAAATAAACTCGACCAAGTACACATTACAACAGACTCAAGGCAATAAAGACTGAACAAGACAGCAAGGATGTGAATGACAAGAAACCAAAACAGTAATGTTCAGGAATGAACATGATGAACAATTAACGAAGTCAGAGTGAAATAACCATGGGAATCAAGTCACAAAAATATACGAATGTGACAGAGTCAAGTGTCAAAAATTAAAGCCGTGGTCATCACGAAAGTGAATTTTTAAAGCCGTGTCAATCAAGCAATCGAGTATTTACACAAATGAATTAGTCAAGGAAAAATCACGAGCATCCAAGTATAATCGAATGGCCAGAGCAAATAATTTGACAAATTCAAATATATTCGTACGAACGCAAATCTAGGGTTACAAACCCTATATAATCATATTCACATCATCGGCATCATCATTGAGTTCGAGCAAGGCAAAACCAGAAAAGCAAAAGGAGTAAAGTACATACCGAAAATGCAGAACGAACTCGATCCAAATTGAAGAGCCGAGAGCAAATCAAAAAGCATCTAAGTCTACTATCAAACTATATCAAGCGGCGAACTTCAATTTGCATAAGCCCTAAATTTCGCAAAAGAAACAAAGCCCTAAGATCGAACAGATCCGCCACTATCTCAAAGAGGAACGAAGCCCTAATTTGCAGAGCCACCATTTTCACAAAGGAACGAGGCAAAAAGGAACGGGCAAGAGTGAACGAAGATATAAAAGGGGCTGGCCTTGTTAAAAGAAAAAAAAGGGATTAATTTTGTTTAGGCCTTTTTATTTTAAGCGTTTTAAATTTGTTAAATAGGGTTATTTTGTTTTTAATTGTTTTTAATTGTATTTTCTTTTTTTAAACCGTTTATTTTTCTAGTCGTGTGACTAGGGGACAAGCTACGTGGCGTAGCTTGAGAATTCGCAACTCGGTGGTTGAGTTGTGGCAAGGTTTTGAGCGTAGAGTTAGATTAGTCAATAGCGGGTATAGCGAGTTTACGTGTGTAAGCGAGGGACTATCTAATTTCTATTAGAAACCTTGGGGGCAACACGTAGGCAGGGTTTTGCCGAAGCTGGGTAAATTCTGTGTTGTTCTGTTATTTATATTCTGCGATATCCGTGCTGCTATTCTGTGATCTGAATTGAATATTTTATAAGCTTCCGCGATTAATTTTTACAATTTACACTATCACCCTATTCAACCCCCCCTCCCTCTAGGGTGAAATCGATCCTACAACTACTTGTAGTATGAAGTTAAGATTGACGGGCTAGTTCTATTCAGAATACCGCCATGTTATCTTGCTTGGAAATTCGACCAAAATTGATCAAAAGAATCGTTTCTAAGCAAAGCGATGATCTAGTAACTGCTGAGCGAATTAGAAGATCAAAAAGTGGAACGGAGATTGATGACTTGAAAGATTTTTTTTTCTTGACCAAAATGGATGGTTGAGAAAGAAGGAAATATTATGTGTTCCAGATGTGGGAGACATAAGGAAGGAAGTTCTTAGGGAATGCCATCAATCAAAGTTTACTGTTCATCCTAAAGGAACTAAGATGTATAAGGACATAAAGAGAAGTTTCTTCTGGGAATATATGAAAAGGGATGTAGGCTTATGGGTAAAGCAATGTTTAAATTTCCAACAAGTGAAAGCCAAACATCAGAAGCCAAGTGGATTGCTTCAGCCTTTAGATATACTAGTGTGGAAATGGGATTCTATGTCTGTGGATTATGTGGATTGCTTCAGCCTTTAGATATACCAGTATGGAAATGAGATTCTATATCTATGGATTTCATTGATGGGTGACCAAGGTCGAATATGGACAATGAGAGTATTTGGGTTATTGTGGATATATTGACTATTAGTGAAAATTTCATTCCTGTTAAGTCTACAAGGATTGCACCTGTATTGGCTAAGTTGTTTATGAAGAATATTATAAGACTGTATGGGGTTCCTAGTAGTATAGTCAGTGACAGAGATACTTTGTTTACTAGTGAGTTCTAGAAGAGTCTATAAGGGGTTTTAGGAACCAAGATGAATATGGGTACCGCTTATCACCCATAGACAGATGGGTAGATGGAGAGATTCATTTACTTGAAGATTATTTGAGAGCTTGTGTACTAGATTTTGGTGGGTCATGAGGAGACCATCTGCACTTAGTTGATTTTTTCTATAATAATAGTTATCAAGGAATGGCGCCTTTCGAAAGGCTATGCAAATCACTAGCCTGTTGGTTAGAAACTAGAGACGGATTGGTTCTTGGTCCAGATATGGTGAGAGAAGCCACAGAAAAGATTGAGTTAATCCAGACACGGATGAAGGAGGCTCAGTCTAGACAAAAAAGATACGCAGATAAGAGGCGTAAAGGTTTAGAGTTCTCAGTTGAAGATTATGTTTTCATTAAGGTATCATCGATGAAAGATGCGGTATGATTTGGGAAGTCAAGGAAATTAGCACCTAGATATATTGGACCATCCCCTATTATAGAGAGGATCGGAAGCTCGTGTATCGAGTGGAGTTATCGAGTAGTTGGGCACGAGTCCATAATGTTTTTCATGTTTCTCGCCATAGAAAGTGTGTGCATGATCCAGAGACTACCACTACTTTGACTACTTTGGAAACTAGTAGAATCGGATCCGACTTTTGTTAGGCAACCAGTTAATGTTGTAGCGAGAGTTGAGAAGAAGCTAAGAAACAAAAACGGTAGGTTGGTGAAAGTCCAGTAGAGTAACAACGTGAAAGACTGTACTTGGAAAATAGAGGATATGATTTGGGATAGTTATCCTAAGTTGTTATGATGGAGTGTTCTATATTCGTTATATGGACTTTATAGCTGATAGAATAACTAGCATTGTTTGTTACAATTGGTTGTATGTTTGATATACTTCTTGTGGGGTCCATACTGAATTTCGAGGACAAATTTTTTTTAAGGAGGGGAGCTTGTAACACCACTTATTTTAGTTTGACGTTATTCAAGAAATTTAATTAGATAGATTAAATAGAATAATGTAGTGACACGTGAGATTTGATAATTAACAAGGTTGAGCCTTAACTAATTCAGTAATAAGATTGTTTTAAACTTAACATAGGAAAGAATAAATGAGAAGGGCAAAATTGGAATAAATCTATCTTTTATCCCTTAAACCCTCACCCTTTCATTCATTTTCTCATTTTTACAATTACAAACTATTAATAGCAAGTTTGGGCATTAACTAAGGAAGAAAGAAGGGGAAATCAAGGGACTTAAAAGGCAAAAGGCTTAGGGAAACTAAACTCCATCAAATCTCTATCTCATCATCCAATTTAAGGTGTATATTAATGAACTATCTCTAATATTTTGTGTTTAAATTCGGTTATGGATAATTTTCGAGTTTATCTTGATTGATTTGCCAAGTTATGGATGTTTAATCATTGTTGGATATAATAATGATTCATGGAATTCTTACGAAATTATTTAGATAGGTTTAAATGGTAAAACCTATGTTTTTGATCTCCAATCGACTTGATTTTCTGGTATGTTGTGTAAGAAATTATTTTGGAGATGGGTCTTTAATTTCATGATTTTTCAAATCAGTAGGAATATTTATAAATTTTTCAAGAAAGAAAAGGCATTTATTTTGGCTTTTAATTATTGAAATTAATTATTAACCTTGAAATTTTTATATATCAAAGAATATGTTGATCCTAATTTTTGATGAATTTTTGGGATTTTTCCCAAGAGATTATGATTTTATATGAATTTATTAAGTTAGAAAAGCTTATAAATAAATATTAAATAATTAATATTTTTTAATTGGTGCGAAATTATTTTGGGAAAAAAAACCAAGTGCGATAGTTTATTCTGGAAAGATTTGGGTAAAGTATGTTATTATCCAATAAAAATTTGACAAAGAATAAGAGTTGGTGAAATGGAATTGCTATAAATAGAAATAGAGTGGTTTTTATGATGATCACGACAATGCCACCAATATGCGGCATTGCCATGACGTTTGGCATTAATAATGGTGGTATCATTTCACAGCTCTGAGCGATATCGGAAGTAGGCGTCATTGGTATGAAGCAATGCATGTGATACTTATATCATGAGTATATGATGCATATAGTCATGCATCTGCCATAGACGTTATGGGAATACCGCATCTCATGGGTTCATGAAATTGATGTCCACAGTTTTCGGGATTCTTAACTTTATGTCACACGCTTTCTATTTGACGCCATATTCTAAGGTAGTAATGCCGCTAGTATTGTTTTTGACATTATTACTTTAGGCAGTGATGCCACTAATATTAACTACGAGATAGAAGTATTATGACAATAATGTCGCTCATATATACATACTTTTGATATTGATATAAAATAGAAAAACTGCAGTCTATTATCAATTATGGCATTCTATTTTACAATGGCATATCAGACCAGTTTTATGAAATCATTACCAACTTTTTATGGCATTGATGTCAGAAGTCATCGATGTCGCCCTTACTGTTTTAAAGCGTTTGATATAAATGGTTTATGATATTTATGCCGCATGCCATCATTGTCGGCTTTTATGTGATTTTTTGTATAAAAGGCTATATTTAATACATTCGGTGGCCTATAAATTTCTAAGTTATGACGACATTGATTTCAGCATTATAGCCTTATGTTTTTATAAAATCATAATTATTTTAGAAGCTTTGATACAAAAGGTTGCGATATCCCTTGTCAGTCATATTAATGCCACAAGTTTTCAATAATGAAACTATACTTATTTATGATGTTAAAGCTCTGTAATAAAGAGGAGTGACAACCTCATATTGATACCGAAAATATACAAGGCATTATTGAAATAGATTATAAATTGGCATGAGAAATTGGTAAAGAAATGGGTCGTCTTTTCCTTATTTTAAATATGAATTAAAAGGATTACTCACATATATAAGGATAAATGTTTTCAAGAATTAATTATTGTTTAGCCCAAGTTTTGATGTGAAATTACCATTAAGTAATTATAAGGTGCCAATACATTGAACATATTTGAATGATGGATGTTATATGTTCTTTTTATTATTCGATCGATTATTTTTGCATGATTATTATCATCATACTCACATCATCATGACCTACAACTGCATTTTGGGATATTTAAGGGTAGAATAACTAATTTTGTTGACCCATTAGAGAGTATAATCAGATTTAACTCCTGAGTGAGTAGAATAACATCTAGGAGATTGGGTAAATCAAAGGTATAATAGGATGCCCATACTGATCAAAAGATTATAATTTGAGATATAATATTGGAAGGGCCAAATAGGTTCATAGTCATCCTATGAAAACTGTGACTTGAGTAGTGCTATTTGGGATATTCAATAAGTTCCTTGTGATCCCATGAAAACTATGATTTGAATAAATGTTACTGAAGAGTCCAGTAGGTTCATAGCCATAGCATGAAATCTATGATTTGAGATATGTTATTAGAGAATTTCAATAGGTTCATAGTGATCCCATGATAACTATGATCAGAACTGTTATTGGTTGAAAGCAATAGGTTTTTAGTGATCCATTGAAACCTATGATTCAAGAGAGATAGTCCGTAAGGGTTTTGACTGGTTATCAGTCAACCCATGAAAACTAATAGGTTCATAGTGACCCTAGGAAAAATATGAGTTAAGACAGATAGTCAGTTTCGTGAGAATGGTTGAACTAGGGTAGATACAACCATAAATTGACAGATGAGTTTGACTTGCTCCATTGCATACTTGCATATGATCATGTTATCATGTTTTAACCATTGTAGATGCAGGAGCGCAGGATATGGTTGATATGTTGATTAAGATACCGGTGAGGGGAAAACCTATTCTGTTCAACGATGTGGTCTCACTAAATATCTATTTGATTCGAGATGGTAGGTTATTATTTACTCCAGACTGTTTTTCTGACCCGAAGTCTTTTCCCCTAAAATTCTTAGATACTCATTTGAGTAGTCGAGATTAAGGAATTTCATGTTTCCAGTTGGGCGACTAAGCTTCCGAAGATGTGCAGGAGACAAGCTAGCTATATTAGGAATTTTATTTAATCCACTATGTAGTTCATTTTGTTTGATTGGATCTAATGATAGAAATTATAACTGTCAAGTAGGAGTAGACTCTGATTAACTAAGGGGGCATCTTCATATGTTGCTCTTGAAGTATTTTATAACAATTGCATTTTCTTTGAACATGAGATCAAATGGGATTATGTAATGAAAATGAAATCTTATTGGTGAAACAAAATGTGAAAACTTGTTTTTAAGTTATGTTTGAAAATCTTCATATCCATTTGTCTCGAATTATTGATATGATCAACATAGCCACATTTTTTCATCAGAAATTAATACTATAGATGATTGTAGCATTCGTAGCACTTAGTGTCGAACCATAAAATGGGGAATGTTACAATAGCTCTCACTCTAATGAACACAATGATGATGGTTAAGGGGTCTCCAATGGTTTCTGGCGACCTAGTAATTTTGGAAAAGGACTGATCCATGGTGATGGCTAGGGTTGGAAAAAGAAAGGTATATATATTTAAAAACCCCTAACATTCTTTATTTACATTTTACATCTGGATTTTTCAACTTGATTAACTCTCACATACAAATTTCATTTTAAGCATAACTTATGTTATTAAGTTCGTTATTGAACTATAAGCACATTGAAATTACATTAATAAAATATACACCTTTTTTCTATATGTTAAATAAAACACTATGATATTAATATTATCATTGGATAGTTTAATATCACTATATTAATAAAAATTAATATATTAGGACATTATTTCGTTTGATTAAATATGTGATATTTGAAATACGACGAATTATAATCATTTCAATTTGTGTAATACTAATTTGGATATGAAAATTATTTTATTAGATATTATTATTTGATATTAGTTACTCAAAATTAATATATGTATATATGTATGAGTGTTTCTAAGTGTAATTATATATGATAAGTTATCTTATCATTAAATTTACCATTGTGTAAATACTATTTAACTTGATAATGAATTATCATGTTATTTATATTGAATAAATAATGACATTGTAAATAAGATTAAGACTATTAATCTAACGATAACACAATCCAACTTAAAATTAAAGACAAATTTATCCAATAAAACATTAAATGTGATCTAATGTTAATAACGCTATTCATGATAATGATATAAAAGATCCAGTGGATAATGAATTGCGGCTTTTGAAATTTTCTCATTTTTCCCCGCCGCCTAATGCATCTAATCTTACACAACATGCATAAGAAAACTATGGGTTGATATTTTCTAGTGCATGACGAAAAATTATCCAAATTTAAGCATAATAAGTCGATTTATACTTGTATATTATCTTCAAAGAGATTTTTTTTTAATTAGTGGACCATTACAAAAGTATTCTAAATATGACCTTCTACCACTTAGAGATAAGAAGGAAGATTGTTCATTTACTTCAAGATTAATAAATGGCCCATATTCTATTATAACACTGGAAGAAGATCTAACTTCTACCACAAAGTTGAATGAATTCCAATTGTATACATATACTACAATTATAAATGTTGCTATGAATAAAGAGAGCAGGTTTTACTTCGATGATGGTCCTAATGGAATGGAAAAGACTTCTCTCCATCAAGCTATACTTGCAAAATTTTGATAAGAAGCTTTGATTACACTCGTAGCAACACCATTTGGGATTAATCCGACTATTCTACTAGGCGATTGAGCATGCATTCATGATTTAAAATCTCACTTAGTCCAACATCTGAACCAATGTGCAAGGCCTCTAAACAATTAGAAATAGCTGAAATTTTGCATTGACCATTATTTTCTGTTTTGTATGAGGAAACTATAATCCATAGATATGCTTTTGAAGCACTAGATAGATCTCTAAAAAATATTGTAGGGAATGATTGCCATTAAAGGCAAAGATTTTATTATTAGAAGGGATTTTCGGAAAGTATTACTATATGTATCATAGTACAATAGCAGAAACAATATATGCATCCATCATTAAATAACCCCTATGGCACCATGTAGAAGTCATCTAGCTTCCTTAAAATATGATAGCAAAACAAGATTCTTTCAAGTCTAATTTTCTACTACATATTGATGATGAAAATGCACCACACACATGTCACAACTTGATTTGAATTCTAGATGAAATGGTAATGCCATAGAAAGATGATTGTTCAATAACCACTCTCATATGCACAATCTTTTTCAATTTATACGAAAATGCATTCGATATAGAATATATTATGATAAGAGCTTTAATTTTTCCTCTCAGCGAATGTGTTAATAAGTCGAATAACCAAGTTATAGATTACTTTTCAGTAGAATTACATATATATTATTCATTTTGTTTCCATAGAAGACGATACAAGAAATCTATACCAACTTGAACACCTCGATTCAATAGATCTAGATGGTTTTCCTCAACATATGTTGGTCTTACAGGAGTACCAATTACGCTACTTTGAAATCTTAATCTCTTGATCCAATGAATGGTTTCATAATGAAACCAGACTAATAGGCTGTGAATTTTATAAAAAATTTATAAATGCAGAAACCATCAATGGACTATTTCCTAGAGATCGAATTTTCTTATCAAAAATACTTATGTAATCTTATGAAGATATATATTTACCATTCATGTTAGTATGCAAATGATTTCCTTTAAAGGTTATGTTTTGCCCTTACTATCAACAAAGCTTAGGGTCAACGGGTCTAAATATAGGAATTTACTTACTTTAACAAATGTTTAGTAATAGTCAACTTTATGTTACATTGTTAATTGGGGTTTCAATTAGCAACATAAGAGTTTTGATAAAAGTAGTATTGTTGAAGAAAAACCAAAAACATATACTAAAAATATCGTATACAAAGATGTGTGTATGTCTTCCAAAAGACAAAGTAGTTGAAAAAATATATTATGTACTATATTTTTGAATTAGTTTATATTATTTAGTCTTTTTTGCAGTGACAACTTGTAAATTACGCTACATTCTTTTGTAAGTAACTTTTTCCATTAAATAATAATCGTTAATAAGTATGGATTATAGAATTTATTTTACCTTTACATGCAAAGCATTATTGTTTGTAGCTATGTAGGTAAAGCCCCACAAAATTTCCGCTATAGCGCATAGTGCTTTTCGACCGCTGCGCTATTCCAATTTGACGTTGTTGAAAAATACATCCACTTTAGGCCCCACTTTTTTCTGCTACACTAACTAAATTAAGGCTTTTTAGCACCCGCTTTAGTAACAATGCTATACAAATGTTGATTTGGCTAGTTATCTTTTAAACCAGATCAACAAAGTTATGGTAAAGACATAATTTTAAGGTATAAGTGCACAATATAGTTAGAACTCTGTAGTAATCAGACATTCTAGTATGCATAAATCAAGATATTCTTCGGTTTTGTTATGAAAGGTTAAATAATACTTCATTTTTATATATAAATGATATGAGAATGAGAATAAATTAACTTCAGAATATTTAATTTTAAATCTAATGAGGCTTTTTGCACCTTCGCTATTTTCCACTATATTTCTTCTTTATCCCTGCTATAAATTTTTGTACCTTCACACTATAGAACCGTTAAGCGCTTTAACTACATATGTTTTTACTAAACATATAGATTTGCACATGTTTGTACAAATTATAATGTCTTCCCACTTTTTATCCCTCTATACTAATTATATTACCTTAATCATGTGATGCTTCTAAAAATTATTTATTCCATACTGCATGAAACATAATAAATATATAAAATTTTCCTCCATACACATATTAAACATATGTAACTTTATAAAACATTACCTATCACATGCGAAGAGCCTTCCATTTGTAACAAATATTTTTCTTTTCATGTGCGAAGCACCATTTTTGCAAATCATTTTTACTTGCATATGTAAAACACATGACATTTATATATAAAATATACGCATGACTATGTAGTTAACGCCATGCTTGCCTGGCTAATTCCCCGTTAAAGTGCTTAGCGCACTTAGACCATTATGCTTTTTCAATTTAGCACTATTAAATAGTGGATCCGTTTAAAGCACCATTATTTTTCGATACGCTCGCTAAATCATGGGTTTTTAGCACCCACTTTTGGAAGTTACATGAAAAGATTAATTTGACTAGTTCTCTAATAAACCAATTCAACAAATTTAGCATATAGGTCCAACTTCAAGTCCTAAGTGCACAACATAAATTAGAACCCTATTTTATTCACCAAGTATGAACCGCATGGATCATGATATTATTTGGTTTTGTAATATAGAGTGAACAATGTTCCTTTTTTTCACAAAAATAATATGGAAATGAAAATAAGTCGACTTTAGAGATTTGATTTTATCTCCAGCCAGTATGCATGCACGTTCAATGGATGTATGCAAAGAAAAATGTAAGCAAAACTGGAAATGAATTTTAAATTGGGTGTTGCTTTAGTTTTGGTTTGTTGCTTCGTCGATGAAATCATTATGGTAGAGATACAAAAATTATGTGTAGTAGTTAGCTTGTTCTTATATAGATATTTTGCTGAACATATATATAAATAGTTTAGCTATAAATAATAAGATGGTTTCTCATATCAAACATTTCATAAATCAAATGGTAGAAAAATCTTTTGTAATAAGTTGAAGCATGCATAATATAGAGACCATAAAACAACATAGTGTAACATGTTTACTGTAACATCCCTAATTTTTTGATAACATTATTTTGAAAATTTAGTTAGATAAATTAAATAGAATAATGATGATAGAGGATTGAGATTTGAATAAATTATATAAAGGGCCATGCTTAATAATTAAATAAATGAGCTTTAATTGATTTAAAGGTTAATTAGTTCACAGATGGGCATATTAGAAAAATAACCTTTTCATTTACTTGGCTATGACCTTTTGTAATTGTCTATTCACGTTCATTTTTCTCAACTCAGAAATAAACGCAAAAACCCTAAGAGCCGGCCATTAACAACAAGGAAAAGAGGAAAATTATAATCTAAATCTAAGGACAAAAGCTAGGAAGGATTAATCAATGACAAATCTCAAATTCCTTATTATATCAAAAGTGAATAATAATTTCATGCCATCTTTATTTTATTATATGATTATATATTTTCGGATTTATGATTAAATTCGTTTTTATGATGCTATGGATGATGATATGCTTGAACTATGTTATGTTTGATTTAACTTAATTCAATTGCATACGAACTAGCACGGTTTTTGGGAAAACCGAGAGTTTGTGATTTTATAGTGCCACGGAAAAAAATTATGTTAAGTAAAACATGATTTTAGAGATGGGTTTTGACTTATTCAGAATTTTCCAAGCTATAGAAAATTTATTATGAATTTCTAAAGGAAAATATGATATAATTGGATTTAAAATTTATTTCGAGTACTTCAAGAAGAAATTGGGTCTGGAATTTTATTATGTTTGATTACATGATAAAATTGAATTTTTCTAATTTTTGGGACTTTTTCTCAATTGTTTTACTGGGAAAAATAAAATATTTCAAGAGTGAGACTTATTTGCAAATAATAGTTTTGTTAATGGAAGGGCTTAAACGTTAAAAAAATGTGATTTAGATCTGGTTAAATACAGCGGTTATAATTGTGAAGTATTTGAAAAGTCTTAAAGTAACCAATCAAGGAATTACAATAGGCATGTTAGTTATAAAGTAATTGCTATACTTGGCTACAAATCAATGTTTCAGAAAAAAGTTGTTCTGCCTAATTCGGAGGCACCTTTCGACTCCTTTACCTCCACATCAACCCAGTAGAAATCACTAGAGTCGAAACCAATGCACATGGTACCAATGAAATTGGTACGAAGTGAATGGGTAAGTAGCGGATGGTAGGTTGTCGAAAGCAATCCTTTCATCAGGGTCGAAACCGATGTTCACTTTTAAAAGATAACTGCCCACCTAGTTTTTGAAGGGATTTCGACTGAGCCGATACCCTATAAATTCGAAACCTTAGTTTGTTTTCTTAAGTTAAATTCCAGCATTGTTTTACTTAAAGCATTCAACATAGTTGAAAGTCATGCTTTCGAAAGAGACTTTATAAAAATAAGCTTTCGAAGGGATACTTTTTGCATAAATAAGAGCTTCCAAAAGGATTGGTTTTGACCAAGTCACCACGAAGCCGCTAATTTACCTTTCGATCGTATTGAAGCCATCTACGTTGTCGAAGGATTACCTCTATTTTAACGTAAACTAAGCTTTTTCTAGAATGCTTTCGAAAAGGGTTGAGGGTTTTGAAGGCAATGAAGCCGAAAGGGGGTTTCGACTCTATCCTTCCAAGTTTTAATTTAAAGGATTATGCTTTCGACTAGATGGTTTCGACACCATCAATTTTTTCCCCAAAACTATTTTATAAGTGGTTTCGAAAGAGATACTTTCGTATATAATCATTTTAACCCAAAGGATGTTTTTAAAGAGTAAACCCAATGCTTTTAACAAAGTACTTTTATTTGTTTTGAAGCTATGTTTTAAAGAGTATTTTGATACGTCTAAAGGTACCATTGATTTTGAAAGTGAACATTTAACAAAGGCTTCAAAAGTTATGTTTATTATGTTTTGAAAAGAATCTTATGCATTCGAGGTTGCTCATCCAGAGGTTTCGAAGATGATGTTTTAAAGTTTCAAAAAAAAAACCCACTCTCACTTTTAAAGAGGAAATATCATGGCATAACTAAATATTTTAGAGGTATTACTTATTCATATATTTATTCACATTTTAATTGACTCATAACAGTACTTTTGGGAAGGGCAGAACAACCAGTTAGGTTGACCCAATAGTGAATATAACTTAAGAAATGTAAAATCTTAATTAAAGATATTGGCAAGCGCCAATAGGTTTGCAGTAAGCCCATGAAACTGTATATTACTAATGATATTGGCATGGGCCAATAGGTTCATAGTCAGCCCATGAAAACTATGATTCGATGCTAGAAGGGGCTAGTAGGTTGGTAGTTAGCTCATGAAAACTATATTCGGATTAAGATATTGACAGTCAGTAAATAGGTTCCTAGTTACCATGAAAACTAGGATGAGAGATAAGGTATTGGAGCTATCAATAGGTTCTTAGTGATCCCATGAAAACTATGATATTGGATTGATGGTCCATAAACACTTAACATGTTAGAAGTAAACCTAGAAACTATAATTGAGACGGATAGTTGGAATGAATGGGGATGGATAACCCAGATTTGTTTTACTTATTTTCCATATCATCATAATGTTTTTAAAAAACTATGTTTTAACCATTGTGGATGTAGGAGCATAGAACATGGTTTATAAATGTTTTAAGATACTAGTGAGGGGAAAATCGTTTCGCTAAACGACATGGTCTCACTAGATATCTAAATGATTTGAGAAGGTAAATTATTATTCATAACAGGCTTTATGTTCGGCTCGAGATTTTTCTTTACCTCTTAGACTCTCGGGTACTCAATTGATTTTGTGTAGATTGAGAGTAAAGGTTTCCAGGTGTTTTTTTAGACGAATAAAGCTTCCGAGAATGTGCAAGAGGCAAGCTTGTTACTAGAGTTCTTTTATTTCTGTTTTATGTTTTGTTTTTAAAGGAAAATTGGTTCTCTTTCCTATTTATATACTCTGATCAACCAAGGAGGCATCTTCATTTGTCGCTCTTGGCGTACCTTGTAATAATTTTATGTTTTCTGAACGTAGTCAGCGATTTGGGATTATGTAATCAATTTGGAATATTTTAAAATGGAATATTGAATTTATTTGTTGTTTAATTTTTTTTCCATATTTTTGTGTTTCTGTTTATCAATGTATCTATTATCATTGTATTTGGTCGTCGATGATTAATAACTATGGGTGACTATAGCATCCGTAGCCGTTTGTTTTAGGCTTCCAAGGAATGTGATGTTACATTTACATTCATTAATGAAAAACATGTGTCATTTACTTTCAATTTTTTAGGTTCACTTTCAACCGTCGACCATGTAGGACATGGCTTTTTGTTTGTTCTCTTCTATGAACATGAACGTTCGCATTTTTTTTCAAAATTTGAGTACATTTCAACTATATGAATTATTTATTTCAATGTTACATGAATAATATTTCCACTTACATATACAAATGCATAGAAATAAAATAATTATTGCTAACACATGTATAGTTATTAAATAATTTAATAACATGACACAAACAATAGCATAATTACATGACAGCCTAGCTGGTAAAGAATATAGGGCATACACAATAATTCCAAGCTCATAATCAACTTCTCTAATCAAGCCTTCAACTCTTTTCTATTGAGTTTCGGCATTCCCGCGTTCCGTATGCATACGCTTGATCGAGTCAACGATCGAAATCTACTATGTCGATGTCCTGATTGACATCTCATCGGGCATATATTCTGGTCTTGGCAACACATTGTAGCAAAAGGAATATCTAATGTTACATGCCACCAACCCCGATATATCACGATTTCGTCAAATATCCTGCGATGTGGGACTATAAACCTTCCAATCCGCGCACCCACTCCATTTAAATGCTAGCCACACCTAACAATCTTCACCTTGGCGAGCATTGCTCAAGTTACCTTTGGAGTTATACCAATTCCTCTTTGTAGTGGGATTAGGCTGCTGCTCCAAGTTCACATAAGTAGGGGAAGCCAGACTACTTAACCACATCTCCACCTTGATGAGCATCCTATGTTCAAGCCGCTTCGGAGCCATACTTCAGTCATAGGGCATCATGCTTTTCTCTCGAATCATGGAGCTCTGATACCATGTTGAATTTTGGCATTCACACGTTCCGTATGTGTACGCTTCGCCATGTCTAGTTGGAGTCAATTGTCGAAGTCTCCTATGATGGCGCCCCGATTGAACATCCCTTCTTGCCTCCCACCGGGCATATAATTTGATCTTGGCAACACATTGTAACAATATAAATTTCCAAATCCATGCACCCACTCCATTTACAATGCGAGCCACACCTAACAATCTCCACCTAGGCAAGCATTGCTGAAGTCACCTTAGAGTTATACCGAGTCCCCTTCGCCGCTGTGTCAAGCTGCTGCTTCGAGTTCTCATAAGTAGGGAAAGTAGGATGCTTAACCATATCTCCACCTTAATGAGCATCCCATGCTCAAGAAACTATGGAGCCATGCTTCGATCATGCTACATCATAATAGCCTTTTGAACCATGAAGCTCCAATACCATGTTAAGTTTCAGCATCCCCACACTCTATATGCATATGCTTCACCATATCTAGCCGGAGTCAACGGTTGAAGTCTCATATATCGGCGTCCTGATTAAACATCCCATCATCGCCTCCTATAATGCATATTATATGGTCTTGACAACATATTGTAACAAAAGGAATATCTAATGTTACCTGTCACCAATCCCATATATATACACCATGATTTCTTAAAATATCCTACGATGTGGGACATTAAACCATCCAATCCACGAACTCACTTCATTTACAATGCTATCTACACCTAACATTTCTTCTCTTGTCTAATTGGCAATTCCATATTCCATTCCACTCATGTAAGCTCAATTCTCCCCTCATGTTGATAGAGCATTTCGAATTCCTTTCTTACATCAAACATATGTAATATAAATGTAAATTGTGAGAATTGATTAATTATTCTTATAGCTAGTTATCTTATTAGTAACATGACTATGTTTATGAACATGAAAGCCTCTGAGGATATTATTTTAACTGATCTGACATGAAACAAGCCGACTCGACTTGAAAGATCGGACCAAAAAACATAAAAGTATATGCTTTAGAACGTTATTGCATAATCGAACTCGAACCGATCATAGTTAAACCCCAGATCATGTTGGACTCGAGTTTTGAAACCATATAATTTGTACCTGATTAAACTTGACCTACCTACTAAACCAAGAATTGAGACTCATCAGGTCGGGTGGTGTGGTTGTCACCCCTTCCTATTTAGAATTTTATTTTGCTTGTTTAGAAGTTGAATTCCTAGCATAGAAGGCAGTAAAGGCAAAATAAAATATACGACCATTCATGTTAGACATTGACATAAATTAATACATTGGTTTAGTTGTTTCCTTCTTTCCGCTTAAGGAATCCAACATCTATTTTGTTCAACAATGACAGCAAATGAAAAAACATTATACATTTAAAATATATGAAATTATATTGCCACCTTTTATTTACCTCTTTTCTCTACTATAATGTCCACAAAGTAATGAGTTGAAACCACCGAAAGAATCCTAAACTAATATTTTCAGACAGGCATGAAAAGAATCAAGTGCGGGTTAAACATATTGTTAACACTAAGTGGACATCAAATGCAACCACATATAGAATATAAAGTAATTATGTGATTTACTCCTTATATTGAAATGTTTCCATACTATTTTTGGAATCGCAAATTAAATGGTGTATGAGGAAACATTGAGAACATGGAAGAAGGAAAATAAAAGGAGAGAAATTGAGGACAAAACGTGAAAAAGTGGAGAAGATTAAGCAATCATGAATGGGCATTTTAAGAAGCATTACCTATTAATTGTTCCCTCTATTTGTAAAATGACTAACTAACTAAAATTAAGATTTTTCTCATTGAAGAGCGCTCAGTGATCAAAATGGGTGTTTTCGAAAATGTGAAATAGGCTTCACCCTGACCTGTTGACCAAAGGTTTTGCTTTATTATAGTATAATGTAAGATAAATATTTTTACATCTTTGTAATTTTTTGATTCATCCCTGCTATAACATTTTTCACCTCCAATGCCATAAGAATACTAAGCACTTAAACTGCATAGGCGCAAAGCGCACACTATGAAACTTGTGTGTGTATGTGTATCTTTATTAATAATTGGAATAGAGTAACAATGTTTTTGTCCGACAATGAAGTTCAAAAAATACCCCTATTATACACAGATGAGGACCATAGGCTTACCAGTTCAAATCTGCTCATTGCAAAAATAAGTCAATATATTATTTGTGAGGTTTAGAATATTATTATAGTTATAAGTTCAAATCTTAAAAAAACAATCTTTCAACATATTTTCTCTTTTTATTTCCGTTTTTGTCCTTACACTTCTAGAAAACAACAAATATGTATCCATTTATCATTTATTTCAAAGATATATTAAATACATTTTTTACTTTTATTTTTGTATAATTTTAGCATACTTTATGGAATAAAATATTTTGTCAAATATTCAAAAATAATAAACTATTTCACATAATCATACTTAAAATCTTTTTTTAAGTAAAATCTTACATTGCATTCGGTTTTTTCCTCCTGCTTAAAAGGATTTTTGAGGAAGAAATAATATCTCACATATACATATTTACATCACACACACATACACACACTTTTAGATTTTTGTAATTTAGAACTCAATATCTTTGAGTCATATCTAACTATACATTTTTCTATAATAAAAATTATCAAAAAATTTATTTAGAACTACAGGTAAATGTTCGATTACTTCAACTAATTTTCTTTTATCTAAAGGTATTTTTTTATATGTGCACTTAATGCACAAGCCCAAGTTCTCACAACCTACTAGAAAATACTAACGTTCTTTTCAATTTCATTTGTAAACAATTTCTAATTAAATTAATTTTTATTAGGAATTAATAAATAATTATTAATTACAAACTGTGAGAAAAGTCTAATTAATTGAAAAATAATTCTTATGTCCAAATTTTGATTAAGTTTGTAAATTACATTAAAATACTCTTTAAAAAGATTTTAATTCTGCTATATATAATCCTTTTACTAGTGAAATCGATGTGTACATCGAAAAAAGAAAGAGAGAAAAAAATTATTACAATGATATTTAATATGTTTTGAATCACCATACTTTATTTATATCAAATTTCAATATAAACTTACATGCACTGAATTAATTATATGATATTCAAAATAGAAAAAATGTTTCTAGTATAGGTTTCAAGTATCTTTTAGCCTCAAGGACAATCACCTTGTTTTTCAATGCCAATGAAAAAGATTTCCAAAAATTAGAGGAGAAGTTCAAAAGCTTATATGAAGGAAGTGATATTTTTCACAAGAATTAATCGTGGGATTTAAATAGGTGGATGTTGTAATGGAAGGCGAATGGAATTGAGCAGTGCAGTCATGATATCGATATAGGGCGACTAGGGAACAATTTGCTCAAAAATAGCCAAATACCTCCAAAAAAATTATAGTATTATAGATGCTAAATGTGTTCTACAATTGTTGTTTGTGTATAATTTGAATGTTTTCTAGAGAGAAAATCGAATACAAATGTTATAGAAAAATAAAATAATAAAATAAATAAAACATGAATTTATTATAATTTGGCTAAAGATTGCCTACATCCACTATGAATCATTGTTACTTTTGTTATAGATCTCAAGTATAATGTGAAAATTATAGAATACGTTAATCTATTACTTAAAGAAATGTAAAATGGTGCTCCTTTCATTTGGTTTGGTTGAGTTAAGTTCGGTACGGTTATACTTTGGTTTGATGGTATTTATACTCTAAAAGTTGTCCTCCACTATTATTCATCCCTTGAGGTATTTATAAGTATGGAGGTATATATAGTTGGTTCGGGCAACCCTTAAAAATAGTCACTGTCCTTATTTAATTTATTTGGTCTGGTATGGTCTGGTCGGCTTCAAGTTGTTCAGCATTCATTCGGTTCGACTATGGCTTGTAAAATCGGATTTTCCGCTCGATAGCAAACCACCGAACTAATTTTTCTATTTGGTAGTAGATCACTGATGGACTATTTCTTACTTATCATCGTCAAACAATTTGCCTTTGTTGACCACCAACCTATTTAGTTAGTCAAAATTGGATCACTAACTGACCGTTTGTAACGACCTGCCCTTTCGGCCCTTAAAATTCAACACAAATACATCCACTGTATTCACGTATCGAGCGTCTAAATGCTGGAAAGATAGGTTGTTGGTGTGAAAGGAGGAAATGACAGAACATAATCTCATATCGTGGCGAGTAATATATAATATACAATAGATCTTTACAAAAGAAAACTATAATATACATACATCGATCACAGTAAACAGCCAATCATTAACCTAGGCAGTTATAACAACATGTCCTCACAAATACCGATAAATACAAAACAATAAATGCAGCTGAAATAAAAGATACATGAATATTCCTTGGAGGCATCCAGCTTATCTCTTGAAGATCAAAATCATTCATAACTAAATTTAGAAATAAACTCGGTCTGATCCGAGCATTATAAGAAAATAACGACCACATCAGTTTGGTAAACCAGCGTGAGAAACACAGACTATATGGTTTTAAATGTTAAAAAACCTTTCAAAAATAAAGGTATCTCATAAGACCAAGCCGCACATAAACACGGATGAGTTTTTACCTGACGATAACCAAACCATTTATATAAGAAGTTTAGTGATATTATAATATGTTTTGGTTTAAAATAAGTATATAGTCATAGCCGAAATGGTTACATTAATTACATTCCAGCATATTAAGTATACAATTAAGTCCGTAAAGGCACGTATTGGAGAATGAATTTCATATAATGACAAGGCTATCGAGGTACCTCCTGTTATAGTACACCTCCAAAAATTGTACCGAGGTTGAAAAATATTTGCAACCCTACTAACACAGAAACGTCCTAGCTCTCCTGGATATTACCGAATATTACATCTCCCCGATTGTCGACCAACAACTGTACGGAGTTACTACCATACATAAATCGGTCAAGATCGATCTATATCGAGTAATGACCATTCCCTAATAGCAACGAACCACATAGTCCTACCGCGTGTCCTCTGTTTTAGCCCTTATAGGGCATGAGTCTTCAGGCTACGTTTTACCATTTTAGCAAATTCCACTTGGAATGCTAACACTGCCCCTAGACAATAATGCAATGTCGAAATTCATCCATAAAAGTTATTGAGGAAATAAAAAAACCAAATGTTCTACTTCTACTACATCCCTTTTGGAATCAGCCTAAGGATTAAAAGGAAGTAGCCCTTGCTCTTCAAAGAAATCCATCTTCGATCATCTTCAAGATATCTCAAATTCGAATGCTTATGCTGATTCGAAGTGGTTTATGAATAATAAATCCGATCCCCATCTCTCTGAACTAACAACGATTGTTTCAAAAATTGGCCAAGATTTGATAGTCTGTTATTTAACTATAAAATAAAAAACAATCCAGCTAGAGGTTTCATTCCATATGGAAACCAACCCGAGTTAAGCACATAAGCAACCACCAAGCCTCTTTGATTAATCCTTTCATTAGTTAAAATCACTTTGTAATACTTGTATTAATACCTTTAACAAAAGATAAATTGACAAGCCTTCTTTACTTTTTTCAATACTTGAAAATATTCATCTACTTATCTCCATGGTATAAGTATATTCACAAACCATTTTACTTTCACCACATAGAAAATGTACTTATATACTTATCTCAATGGTATTAGTATATCCATAAAATATTACCTTTCAATACTTAGAAAACGTAATTATATAGTTATCTCAATGGTATAAGTATATCTACAAAAGATTACGCCTTCAATATTTAGAAAATGTAATTATCTACTTATCTCAATGATATAAGTATATTCTTAAAATTTAAGGAAGATTTCATTTCCAAAACCATACTTATTTGGGTTAAACCAAATATCATTTAAACTATTAGTAACAATAAACCCACAACACTTTCTTTTTTGTGTAAGTAAAAGGATCAAAGGGAAATTAAACTAAATATGATTACTAAAGGTTTTCAATTTCAAATAGTACCATTCCTCGATTAACAATGAAATCAGACAAGTTAGAAAACTATCCTTATCTCGACATACGTTCTTAAATAATTAAGGTAAGACGAGTTTCCATATCTCAGAATTTGGTGTTAAGTATGAAAAGAACACTTTCCATAACTTCATAATTTAAAATGATCATTTACAAAAATCAAATCTCATTCCTTTTATAAATCTCTTTTTTACTAATAAAACTTTCTTTTATAAATCTCCTTTATATCTGTAACACTCCTTTTATAAATGTCCAAGTTTATTTATAAAGCCTCCTTTATAAATCTCTAAATATAATTATAAATTCATTTTATAAATCACTAAATTTAATTATAAACTCCTTTTACAATTCTCTTAATATATAGTTATAAAACTCCTTTTATAAAACTCTTAATATAATTATAAACTCCTTTTATAAATCTCTAAATATAATTACAAACTCCTTTTATGAATCTTTAATATAATTATAAACTCCCATTTTATTTATAAAACTCCTTTTATAAATCTTTAATATAATTATAAACTCTAATTTTATTTATAAAACTCCTTTTTATAGATCTCCACTATTCTTTTATTTATAAAATACCATTTATAAATATATTCTTTTATACAACATTTTATTTAAAATGTTTCACAAATGTTTATTCCAAATATTTCTATTTTGGTTTAATTTTTTTACTTTATTATGAAACGGATAAATTCCCCTTTATTTTCCTTTAAAATAAACATTCCTTATTTTATTAACCTTTTTGTAAAATAAACACCTTTTGAAATACTTTTAAAACATTTATATATATATATTATAAAAGACTAATAAAAAGGTTGAAGTAAATTAGAGAAGTTTAAAACCCATTTTAAATAAAAATATCTTAGAAAATCCAAAAATAAGTCAGATTTTAAATCATTCTCTGAATCAAAACCATTTTCAAATCCAATCAGTAATTAATAATATTTCAAATACTAATAAATGAGGCCAATAGCTAATACAACACTTAACCAACGCTACTACTATCTTTATCGCTAAATTGTTCAACTTTTAGCATATATCAATGTCATGTCCAATATGACAAACTACCACTTTTATCATTCAACAATTTATATAACAGATATATAACTGAAATTTAAAATCAAAAATGGTGAGGAAATCCAGATTCCTCTACAAAATTCCCTGTATTTCATTCTATGTGTCATCCATGTTGATAAGCGAAGATTTTGATCAATGACAATGTGCTTCAACAAAAAAGGAACAGATATGTGCAAAGCTAAAGGAAGATCGATGAAGACCAAACAAACGTAAGTATGATTTTTATATAGGTCTTAGTCTAGATTTATTGTTAAAATCTATCCTCAAGACGCTTGCACGAACACTAGAACATATTTTATGAACTTTATTTTTATTTAAACTTTCACTATGCATATTTTAGTAGTTCTGTCGACTAAACAGGAATGGTCAGTCGACTGAAACTGGTACACATATATAAACATGCACAGTTTCAGTCGACTGAACTTCCTGCACAGTTGACTGAATTTGTTCCGGAAAATTTTACTTCATATTTTCAGTTGACTGAATTCCCTGTTCAGCCGACTGAATTTGAACCTGCGAATTTTATCTGAAAAGACACCTTCTTCCTCCCAAGAGTTGCAGCCATTCTCCAATGGAAATGGAAGCATCTCTTGTTTGCAACCTTTGACAACAAATGCACCTCTTCTACAAGTATAAATACATGATTCTAACATCATTCAATTTACCGAATTCTCTTGCTTTAATCTTACTATTTTATTGATCATATTCTCTAGATATTCTCAAAGCAATCACCAATCTATTGCTTGAATCACTGTTTTGTTTATAACATTCTTTTGATTCATAGAAATTCACATTTTCCTAAATCTTCACAAACACATCGCATACTCTCGAGGATAAGATTATAGGAATATTGTAATACATTAGACTCATTAGTGTTGACAAGAACACAACAAGTCGAATATTGTTTTTTAGTAATTGAGTTGAAGTCCTCTTCGGTAGTTGAGGAAAGAAATCGCGTTCGGTTGTTCGGGTAAGTTGTAAACCTATTCCTCCGGGTTAAGTGAGGGTTGTTAGTAGAATTCCTAAGAGAAGCTTAGGGACTGGACGTAGGACAAGAGGTCCGAACCAGTATAAAGTCTTGGTGTCTACTTTACTTATTGCTTATCGTTATTTATCTATATCATTCCGTTATTCCATATTATACGATCCTACCGCATAGCCCCTTCTTTCAATCCACTATTCAAAGACGAAATTCAACCAAAACAAACAAATGAATCATTCAAGCATGCAAACAATAATTTACATCTACTATATATCATATAGTATTTGTCCAAAGGAGAGTTAACTCATGGAAATTCTAGTGATGCTTAAGCATTCCAGTTTGATCTAAAATCGAACGGCTTTCTGTTTTACCTCAAAATTCCATACATTTCAAACTCAACGAAATCAATTTCACTGCGTAGATAATGCTCATACGAGTATAATGCAAAAGACCGCATCTCGATTGGACCTCATATGAAGAAGTTATTGATTTTATAAGTTTGAGATAAATCAAATAAATTAATTATTTAATTGTATACTAATTACCATTTCAAATTAATACCCCCCCTCATTATCTTCCCCAAACATAACCTCCTATGCACACACAAAGATGCTCGAACCCGAAACCGTGCTCACTATATATCACGGAGACGATCCTTCCTAAGGGTGTAAATTGGTCGGACCGGACAAGACGGAAGTGTGTTCAATTTTTGTCCGAAATAACCGGGCATGGACCGGACAAGATTTATATTCATACAATTTTTGTTGTCCTAGCTCGTTCCCTAAATGAATTTAGATTGATGCATACATACATTTTCTGAACAAGGACTCGAACGGACACGGATGGACATAGCTATTTACATTAAATTTTATGTTGTTTAGTAGAATTTCCATCAGCTATGTTATTTTTATCAATGTGTATTAAAGTATAAGCATTTTATCAATCCTTACTCAATTAGCCGACCAAATAGTTGTCATATATGTTTTGATAAATAGAGGGCATATACTGAATTATAAGAAGTTCAGACGAATTCAAACAAACACGTGCCGGATGAGATTTTTGCTCGAACAAATTTTGTTGTCCTAGCTCGTATCTTAATTGAAATTCGAATGAACTCGGACGGACGTATTTCGGCCAAAGACACGAATGAACATTAGACAATTATACAAAATTAAAAGCCCTAATCCTCCTTATCTTTATCTTAAACCCTAGTTTGATTATACAGTCGACATCCTCTGTTTATCCATGCATTTGCACTCATCGCCCCTCACCTTGTCTGCACATAACTCCCTGCTGTCGTTGTCACCTCCGGTAATCGTGCATATAAGTAACTGTTAGTCCGTGAGATGAAGGTTTTGATGACAACAACCTTAGAATAGGATTATAAAATATAAATACTAACATTATAATTTAGAAATATATGTATATGCAGGATTTAACCATGCAGGTACCAAGAATGAAGACTGTACAGTATAGAGATTCAAGATATCAAGAATGAAGACTCATGAGTATCAAGAATATCAAAAATATCAAGATTATCAAGAGTTCAAGATTTGAAGAATATGTAATTTTAATTAGGAATTTTTGTTAAAACTCCTAGAAAAGCACTGGCATCTTAAAATCCAATTTATTCGTGGAATGGAATCCACTTCGAGCCCGTTAAAGGGATGGAACCATATGTAGGATGGAACCTACGAAAAATATAGTGGAACATTGTTTTGTATCCACTAACTTTTATTCAAAATGTTTTTTACAAAATTATATCTTGTTTTTAAAATGTTTTCAAAACCTTCCTTTTAAAAGAATCAAAAATATCTATCCTGATTTCAAATACTTTTAGCCTCAAAATAATCTTTAATTTCAAAATCAAATTATTCTTAGTTTTAAAATTATCTTTAATAATAATATATTTAACTTTTAATATTTATACTTAGATTTAAACATAAAATTTTATTTATATTATTCCCTACATTTACCTATGTATTTTAACTATAGTTAAGTATATTTATAAAGTTTAAAATAGTTCTTAATATAAGATAAAATTTATTTCCAAAAAAAAACAAACAACCAAAAATTCCTTTGGGACGTAGACATGCTCAATATACCCATGTCGACATAGTATCAGTTAATTTCAAAAGAAGTGTCTATTCGTCATATCTCTTCACAAATGGACATGGCTATTGTTCTTCTATAAATAGGTGCTGTTTTCAACGAATTTTTAATCATATTTTATGGTTTTCATTTCTTTTCTTCTTCCACATTTCTTTATACATATTCCTAACATTACTCTGCAGAAATCAACATTGAATCTAACTAGACTATCACTGGTTTGATTCTCTATCACTCCTCAGTGCTATTCAGAGTTATAGGCTTCTTTGTAATCAATTAAACGAGAAAAGATGTGATTGTGGCCTTGAAAATCAATCAAGCGAGAAAAGGTGTGATTGTAGCCTTGGAAGTCAATTGGGTGAACTTGTTGCCCGTGAAATCAAGTATCTCTACCCAGAGGATTGTGAGTATGGAGGGTGTACCTCGTAGCCTTGAAATCGAGGGTGTAATTATGCAATTGCTTTTGAAAGGAAATCCGTACTTGTGTGCGGGACTAGATGTAGGGTAACTCCAAACTAGTATAAAATCTGTTGTGTTCATTTACTGCTTTTACTTTATTTCTTCATCTGTGTTTGATTCTATGATCATATCTATGTCTGAATATTGCATACATTTGTGTTCAAATTAATATAAACTCAAAAAGATTTAGTAATTCCTTTAAACACTACTCACCCCTCCCTCTAGAGTTAATCCTAGCCGTAAAATCCGTATTCCGCAATTTCTCACATTTGGTATCAAAGCAAGGTTTTCAAAGCTTCACAATCTAATTTTTGAAAAAGTTTTTAAAATGGCTATGTTTGTTAATACTAGTTTAGAAATATTCAGATCATCATTGTCTCATGAGTCTGCATATAATCAATGTTCAAATTCAAGTTGTCTAACAAAATTGTTTGATGTGCAGGAAACATGCTTTATGGGAGTTGAGGAATCAATCCACAAAAGACAAATTGTGCATATCAAAAAGAACAAATGGATACTCGATAGTGGATGTTCTAGACATATGACTGGCAATCAGATATGCTGAATGATATAATATACAAAGATGGAGGACTGGTTAACTTTGGAGACAATTCAAAAGGATATGTGATTGACTTCGGCAAAGTCGGTAACTCTGAAACTCCTATTATTACTAATGTTTTGCTAGTTAAGAATCTGAAACATAATCTGCTAAGTATAAGTCAACTCTACGATAAAGGATATAAAATTAAATTTGAAAAAGTCATGTGTCACATTGAAGATAATAATTCAACCATAATATTTGACGGAATTAGGAAAAAGAATATTTATATTCTTAGTATGGAAGTTTCAAATGATAATCAGTGTCTGTTGGCAAATACAAGTGACCTTTGGATTTGGCATAAGAGATTTGGGCATTTGAATTTCAAACTCTTATCTAGCCTTTCAAAACATGATCTAGTAAGAGGTCTCCCTAAAATGAATTTTAAAGTAAATAGTCTATGTGATGCATGCCAATTAGGAAAATTAGAAAAAGTTCTTTTAATTTAAAAGATATTATTTCAACCTCAAAACCTCTTAAATTACTCCATCTTGATTTATTTGGTTCATCTTAAGTTCTGTCAATAAATCATATATGTTTTTGTAATTGCACTACGCCATAGATGACCTTCTGCAACATTTTTGCAAGGTGTTGCTAACTAAAATGTTGCGACAGCTATAAAATTTTGGTCCTACTGCAACGTTGTATTTTTGGTGTTACCTTAGCCATAAAAACGTGTTGCTCTAGCTAAACAAGTGTAACACGATGCAACATTTTTATATAGTGTTGCCATAGATATATTCTAATTAAAAAAAATTAATTTTTTTTACACCTCATCGATCCGCACCACCATTTAAAAAAAAATCTCAACCGTCAATTCACACCATCGATCCACACCTTACCAATTTCCATTTCCCGCTTTACTTTTCTTTCTCATTCCTCTCTCTGTGAAAATTAGGGCATGCGATTTTTCTTTCTCGTTCCTCTCTGTGAAAACTAGGGCACGCGATTCCAGTAGCTTTGATGCTCTGATTGATCGAATCTAGTGTAAGAAACGTTCCTGGTAGCTTGCTCCTTCATTCTCCTTGATTGATTGCTCGAATTGCTTTGACTTCGTCGTCGGGTGCGATGTGATATTATTTGGTATGTTTTCTGCCTTCTGGTTTACTTGATTATTCTCAATTTTGGTTACACTCGCACGCTTTTGTTGATGATGAATTGGGATTTATTTATAGGATTTATTTCCTATAATCTCGAGTTTAATCTTTCTGTTGGACTTTGAGAAATCTGGTATGTTGGATTGCGATGATGTATTGGTATGTTGGATTTTGGTCCACTGGCTTGATTTTGCTTTGCCGATGATGAATTGCGATGTGATATTATTTGGTATGTTGGATTTTGGTTCACTAGCTTGTTTTTGATTTCTGATCTGAGCTTGTTAGCTCCTTCTGCTGCATTTGTTAAACCAGAACTTGAACCTTTGTTAAACTTGTTCACATACCTTTGTACCTTGCTGCATTTGTTAAACCAGAACTTGAAGTATTTGTATTCTGCTGTCCTCTTGAAAACTGCTTCACTTGAAAACTTATGCATTTTTGAAAATCAGAACTTTGAAAGTGATATTTGGTTTTATTAAACTGTTGACTAATCTGAACATTGAGTTTTGGTTTCCATGATATATACAAACATATATGTGTTGAGCTTTGTTGGTTTTGCTTGGTCTGGACTGAACCGGTACCATGCTAACCTTGTTCTTTAACATGAACTAATGCTCCAAGTCCTCTGTATATCATATTACTGCCTATGTTTCTCTTGTACATGCCTGATGCATTCACTGTTTTTGCTTGATGGGCTGCCTATGTGTACTGCTGTGTTTCTTGCACTAGCTTGTCTACATTTTGCTGAACCTGGTTCTTGTTTATTTTGTTGGTTGCTTGGCCCTGAGTTGAATCCAGTCGATGTCTCGGGTTTGACCTTGTGTCGTGTCCATTTTTTTTGGCTTGTCTACATATCTGGCTGCACTTGCGTATGAACTTGCACTTGAGTAGTTGCACTTGAGTAGTTTCTTGTACCAAGCCTTATGATGCATGTATGTTCATCCATGTACATGCATTTCTTGGTCATGTTATGTTGCTTGCTGTGTTAAGTACTACTTTGTGCACTTGGCTTCTCCTTTGTGCATTTTTGCCTGAACTGTTGCTTGCTGTCTTCCATACTGTCTTGTATCCATGTGTTGCATTCATGTTTGGCTTATGCACTTCTGAACAGCTGACTTGTGCATTCACAGGTTGTCCGTGCAAATATTTGGTCCCTGTCAGAAAAAAATATGAAAATAAACAACCCAAATACCTGAGGCAAATAATATAACAAAAATATTTTCATTTTCTGTTCGAGTTAAATATTATTTTCCAGATTACTGCTTTTGAATTATATGTGACAGGTATTGAAGACTGGACAGCTGGATACAAGCTTGAAGACAGAGTCAAATCAAATGTGCTTGAGCTTGAAGACTGGACCCGCTACTCGGCTCGCCTTCGGCTCGGCACTCGGCTCGTCATAGATTTGTCAGTGTCGGTGTCTGTATAAATTGAAACTGCATATGTAATAAGTGAACTAAGTGATGTAGTGAGGAATATCTGTATATGTGAATATCAGTGTTATATATCATTGAATTGTAAAATAGTGGAGTCAGGAATTTGTACTATTTCAAATGTTGAAATAAAATATTTATTTAAATAAATTACTTTTTGAATATCAAATTCTGTGCAATAGCATTTTATTAAATAAATATTTATTTCTATTAAAAAATCAAATATGCTCTACATTGTGGGCCCCACAAATTCAGAAAGTTAATATCTATAGCAACATTTTGGAATGTTGCTACAAACACATATGGATGTTGCTATAGACCCAAATAGGGTTCTATTGCAATAATATTACTTATGTTGCCTTAGATAGTCAAAATGTTGCCTTTGAGGTCTAAGGGAACGGCAAAAATTGCATCACCCGAAAAGTGTTGCCATAGACCTATGGCAACATTGTTTGGGCCTTACCCAACATTTTTTTGTGTTGCAGAAGGCCATTTATGGCGTAGTGTTGTAAATGATTATTCTAGATTTATATGGACAATATTTTTGAAACATGAAAGTGATACTTTTGAATGTTTTAAGAACTTTACAAAAAGAATTCAAAATCAACTTTCTCTAAAAATTATAACCATTTGTAGTGATCACGGTGGTAAATTTGAAAATGAAAAGTTTGAGGAATTCTACAATAAAAAGGGAATAACTCACAATTTTTCATTTCCAAGATCTCCGCAATAAAACGGAGTAGCACAACGTGAAGATAAGACAATTCAAGAGTGTGCGAGAACTATGCTTTTAGATAGTAAATTGCCAAAGTATTTTTGGGCAGAAGCAGTCGCTACCGCCTGTTATATTTTAAATAGAATTTTAATTAGACCTTTAATTAATAAGACACCTTATGAACTTCTTCATAGAAAGAAACCTAAAGTATCTTATTTTAGAATTTTTGGAAGTAAATGTTTTATTTTAAATAGTAAAGATAACTTAGATAAATTTGATCCTAAATCCGACAAAGGTATCTTTATCTGATATTCTAATAAAAATGAAGCGTACAGAGTATTTAATTTAAGAACTAACACCATCGAAGAAACAATGCATGTTTCGTTCGATGAAAATCTCAAATATTTTGAAGATACAAATGATGAAGAGGATTTAATCACTCAAAATCAAGAGTCAACTGAAACTTATAGTGAAATTAATCATCATAGTAAAAGGACTAAACTTTTAAAAGATCACCCTATTGAAAATATACTAGGAGATATGCAATCTGTTGTTAAAACTAGAAATCAACTAAGTCAAATGAGGAATGTAGCTTTTATATCAACTATTGAACCCAAGAATCCAAAAGAAGCATCAACTGATGATTCATGGATTTTGGCTATGGAAGAAGAACTAAATCAATTTCCTAGAAATGATGTTTGGGAACTTGTTCCTAGACCTGAAAATAAAACTATAATTGGAACTAAATGGGTTTATAAAAATTAAATGAATGAACAAGGAGAGGTAGTTTGAAATAAAGCTCGATTAGTCGCTCAAGGTTATTGTCAAGAAGAAGGAATAGATTTTGATGAAACCTTTGCTCCCGTAGCAAGATTAGAAGCCATTAGGATTCTACTTGCTTTCGTAAATCATAATAATTTCAAATTATTTCAAATGGATGTTAAAAGTGTTTTTAAATTGATTTGTAAAAGAGGAAGTATATGTTGAACAACCACCACTTTTTGAAAATGAAAAATTACCAAATCATGTTTACAAACTTAAGAAAACTTTATATGGTCTAAAATAAGCTCCTAGAGCCTGATATGATAGACTAAGATCTTACTTATTACAATCAAACTTTGAAATTGGTAAAGTAGATAATACTCTTTTTATTAAAAAAAATGATATTCAACTAGTACAAGTCTATGTAGATGATATTATTTTTGGTTCAACTAATTTTGAAATGAATAAAGAATTTTCTGAAATAATGACAAAAGAATTTGAGATGAGTCATATGGGTGAATTAAACTTCTTCTTAGGATTACAAATAAAATAATTAGTTAATGGTATCTTTATCAGTCAAGAAAAATATGCTAAAGATCTAATTAATAAATTTGGTTTGACTACTGTGAGTGGAAAACCCACTCGCATGGCAACCAATGAGTACCTTAGTAAAGAAGATCTCTCGAAAGATGTAGATCAAAAATTGTATAGAGAAATGATTGGATCACTACTCCATATTACTGCAAGTAGACCTGATATCATGCATAGTGTTTGTCTCTGTGCAATATATCAATCCCAACCTAAAAAGACCCACTTAAAAGCCGAAAACGTATCATAAGATATGTTAAACACACCTCTAATTATGGCTTATTTTACCCCTAAAATCATTCTTTTGGCTTAATATCTTACTGTGATGCAGATTATGCTGGTTGTAAATCAGACTGAAAAAGTACAAGTGGAACTTTTCATTTTTTGGGGCATTCTATGATTTCCTGGTTTAGTAAAAAGCAAAACACAGTTTCTTTATCAACAACTGAAGCTGAATAGATTTCTGCTGCTTTGGCTTGTTCTCAAGTGATATATATGCAACAAACTTTAAAAGATTATGGTTTAAATTTCTCAAAATCACCAATTTATTATGATAATACTAGTGCAATAAATTTATCCAAAAATACTACTCAACATGCTCGAACTAAACATATAAATGTAAGACATCATTTTCTCAGAGATAATATTAATAAGGAAGTAATTACCCTAGATTATATTAATTCTGAGAATCAAATTGCTGATATATTAACAAAACCATTAAATGAATCTATATTTACTAAATTAAGAAGAGAATTAGGTATTTGTTCAATAACATAAATATAAAAAATATAAATAACAAAGTATAATTAAAAATTAGATCAAAATAAATTAAATAGCAAAATCAAGCACCATGTCGACACCCCTTGAACCCCATGTCGACATACAACGATTTTTTATTTTTGAAATTTTTCCCACCAAAATTCAAATAATTGGTTATATATTCTTCTTTTTTTCGAAATTCTATTCATTATTTCTGTTATTTCTCTGTTCTATCTTCTGAATTAAATAATCAGTGGCCTCCACTTCAAAATCAAACATAAATTCAACCTTTTTATTCCCCTCTCCTACTTTTGGACCGTTTCAACGAACAACGTTCGCTTGTGTGACGAAAATGGAGGATTCTCTGAAGGATGCACTTCAGTTAATGACTAAAATCCAAGTGAAGCAACTTTGAATGGCCAAAGAACAAGAAAGGCAAGGCAAAATCCTTAAGAATTTGCAAAAATTTATAATGGATAATCACGCTAACCCAATCTTGATTGACGAAGACTCTTCAGGAGATCAAGTACAAGAGGCCATCGAGGAAGAAGAAGAAGAAGAAGTCCCCATGGAAGAAGTGCATGCAAAAGATGACGACAAAGTCATTTGCGTTGGTAAAGTGTGCTTTGACAAAGATGGAAATCTTGTTGAACAACGTGGAAATTTCTGTTTCCACTATCTGAATTGTTCGATTCAGAGATCTCCCATTTTCAAAGACACTCATTAGTTTCTTTTCTCTTTTTTCTATTGATGTATGTTCTTTCTTACGTTTCCCACGAAAATGTAAATATAGCTATATGATTAATAAATAAGTTGCGTTCTCATATGTGTTTTATTAAAAGTATTATTATATACCTAGGATAGTTAGTAGTTTAGGACTAAGTTTTAAGTTTTAGAGATAAGTGTTGATTATTTATGATAACACTATCATTATAATCACATATCATAGAGTATTAGATTAAGGGAGAGTTATATAGTTTGGAGTTAGTTTTTGTTGATGACAAAGGGGGTGAAGTATAAAATAGGATAGTTAGGCATAGGTTAAGGGGGAGTTATTAGGATAGAAGTAATATTTTATAAACAAAGGTTGTCATCATCAAAAAGGGGGAGATCGTTAGTCCGTGAGATGATGGTTTTGATGACAACAACCTTAGAATAGGATTATAAAATATAAATACTAACATTCTAGTTTAGAAATATATTTATATGCAGGATTTAACCATGCAGGTACCAAGAATGAAGACTGTACAGTATAGAAATTCAAGATATCAACAATGAAGACTCATGAGTATCAAGTATATCAAGATTATCAAGAGTTCAAGATTTCAAGAATAAGTAATTTTAATTAGGAATTTTTGTTAAAACTCCTAGAAAAGCACTGGCATCTTAAAATCCAATTTATTCGCGGAATGGAATCCACTTCGAGCCCGTTAAAGAGATATAGTGGAACATTGTTTTGTATCCACTAACTTTTATTCAAAATGTTTTTTACAAAATTATATCTTATTTTCAAAATGTTTTCAAAACCTTCCTTTTAAAAGAATCAAAAATATCTATCCCGATTTCAAATACTTTTAGCCTCAAAATAATCTTTAATTTCAAAATCAAATTATTCTTAGTTTTAAAATTATCTTTAATAATAATATATTTAACTTTTAATATTTATACTTAGATTTAAACATAAAATTATATATATATTATTCTCTAAATTTACTTAAGTATTTTAATTATAATCAAGTCTGTTTATAAAGTTTAAAATAGTTCTTAATATAAGATAAAATTTATTTCCAAAAGAAAAACAAACCACCAAAAATTCCTTTGGGATGTTGACATGCTCAATATACCCATGTCGACATAGTGTCAGTTAATTTCAAAATTTAAATTTCGAAAGAAGTGTCTATTCGTCATATCTCTTCATAAATGGACATGGCTGTTGTTCTTCTATAAATAGGGGCTGTTTTCAATGAATTTTTAATCATATTTTATGGTTTTCATTTCTCTTCTTCATCCACATTTTTTTATACATATTCCTAACATTACTCCGCCGAAATCAACATTGAATCTAACTAGATTATCTCTGGTTTGATTCTCTATCACTATCTCAACAAGATCCTCAGTGCTATTCAGAGTTATAGGCTTCTTTGTAATCAATTAAACGAGAAAAGGTGTGATTGTGGCCTTGGAAATCAATCAAGCGAGAAAAGGTGTGATTGTAGCCTTGGAAGTCAATTGGGTGAACTTGTTGCCCGTGAAATCAAGTATCTCTAACCAGAGGATTGTGAATCTCGAAGGTGTACCTCGTAGCCTTGAAATCGAGGGTGTAATTGTACAACTGCTTTTGAAAGGAAATCCATACTTGTGTGCGGGTCTGGATGTAGGGTAACTCTGAACTAGTATAAAATCCGGTGTGTTCATTTACTGCTTTTACTTTATTTCTTCATCTGTGTTTGATTCTATGATCATATCTATGTCTGAATATTGCATACATTTGTATTCAAATTAATATAAACTCAAAAAGATTTAGTAATTCCTTTAAACACTATTCACTACCCCCCCTTATTGTTAATCCTAGCCATAAAATCCATATTCCGCAATTTCTCACATTTGGTATCAAAGCAAGGTTTTCAAAGTTTCACAGTCTGATTTTTGATTTTTTTTTTTTAAAATGGCTATGTTTGTTAATACTAGTTTAGAATATTCATATCATCATTGTCTCATGAGTCTGCATATAATCAATGTTCAAATTCAAGTTGTCTACCAAAATTATTTGATGTGCAGGAAACATGTTTATGGGAGTTGAGAAATCAATCCACAACAGACAAATTGTGCCGATCAAAAAGAACAAATGGATACTCGATAGTGGATGTTCTAGACATATGACTGGCAATTAGATATGCTGAATGATATAATATACAAAGATGGAGGACTGGTAAACTTTGGAGACAATTCAAAAGGACATGTGATTGGCTTCGGCAAAGTCGGTAACTCTGAAACTCCTATTATTACTAATGTTTTGCTAATTAAGAATCTGAAATATAATCTACTAAGTATAAGTCAACTCTGCGATAAAGGATATAAAATTAAATTTGAAAAAGATATGTGTCACATTGAAGATAATAATTCAACCATAATATTTGACGGAATTAGGAAAAAGAATATTTATATTCTTAGTATGAAAGTTTCAAATGATAATCAGTGTCTGTTGGCAAATACAAGTGACCCTTGTCGACATGCTCAATATACCCATGTCGATATAGTGTCAGCTAATTTCAAAATTTAAATTTCAAAAGAAGTGTCTATTCGTTATATCTCTTCACAAACGGACATGGCCGTTGTTCTTCTATAAATAGTGGCTGTTTTCAACAAATTTTTAATCATATTTTATGGTTTTTATTTCTCTTCTTCTTCCACATTTCTTTATACACATTCCTAACATTACTCTGTCAAAACATTGAATCTAACTAGATTATCTCTGGTTTGATTCTCTATCACTATCTCAACAAGATCCTTAGTGCTATTCATCGTTATAGGCTTCTTTGTAATCAATTAAACGAGAAAATGTGTGATTGTGGCCTTGAAAATCAATCAAGCGAGAAAAGATGTGATTGTAGCCTTGGAAATCAATTGGGTGAACTTGTTGCCTGTGAAATCAAGTATCTCTACCCAGAGGATTGTGATTCTGGAGGGTGTACCTCGTAGCTTTGAAATCGAGGGTGTAATTGTACACTTGCTTTTGAATGGAAATCCGTACTTGTGTGCGGGACTGGATGTAGGGTAACTCCGGACCAGTATAAAATTCGGTGTGTTCTTTCCTTTTCTGATTTTACTTTATTTCTGCATATGTGTTTGATTCTATGATCATATCTGTGTCTGAATATTGCTTACATTTGTGTTCAAATTAATATAAACTTAAAATGATTAAACAATTCCTTTAAACACTATTCACGCCCCTCTAGTATTAATCCTAGTCTTAAGATATGTATTTCGCAATTTCTCACAGTAACCCTTTTTTCATTTTTTTTGCTTGAATTAATTTTTTGCTGGGAATCGATGGTTATCGAGTTTTATAAAAGGGTGAGGCAATATCTATTGAGATAAGAATGGGAGAGTGGTCCAATGAAATGAAGGGAATTTTTTTAGTTCCACTTTAAATTCAATTAACACCCCCGAGTCAATATTATATGTAACTACCTTCAAATAACTGTTTTACCTCGGTTTAAAAATTCACTAGAGGCGTTTTATCCAATTTTTATTTCATTACTATAATGATCTTTCATTCAGTAAATATCACTTTTCGTTTTAATAATTATAAAATAATTGTTTTATTTCTAAAAAATTCCAAATTCTGCAAATATAATTTATTTTAACAAAACAATTTCTAAATAGCTTTTGGATTTCAAAAATGCAATTCGAATTTTAAAAAATTCATTTTTATTCACTTTAAATTCAAGATTACAATATTTAAATAATTAAATATTTAAAAATAAAGCTGTTATTCTGCCTTTTAGCAAGGCCAAGATATTAAGGAATTGATTAAAAACCAAGGATCACTTATCCCGAATGTCGAGTAAGCACAGGTTCACTATGGATGTCGATGAATTTTGTCCGAGTCTGGATCAAGCTACAATTGATATGACATGACAAGAAAAACTATGAAAGCCAACATTTCGAGTTTCAAGTCAATCGGAGTCTGTATGCTCAAGATATGATCAATGTCGTTCAGGGAAATCAACCTTCACTTTGTACCCATCTAGTTCGTATCAACCAAAGGGGCCCTCTGTTCGTGTCCATCACCTTGCAGCAATTCTATTCGTATCCATTCAGGCGCATAATTTCATATCCATCAGCTGAAGGGCCTTGGTCGAATCCATCGACATACGAGTGCACTTTGTATCGATCGACTATTGCCTATTCGCATCCATCAACTACAACACGAAGGTCCACTTCGTATCCATCCAAAGGTGGCCTTCTTTATATCCCTCATGTTCGTATCGATCCAAGCGACCATACTACGTATCCATCATCATCAACTAGTTCATATCCATGGAAGGATTGTCGCTTCCATCGATCGGTTCATTCACTTCGAATCGATCATTCTAAACCTCGTATTGATCAACCATTGATCGATACGAAGGACACACTACAGATCAATGCGATTGTCAACTTTTTGATCGACCGGTAATCGATTCGAGCAGAGCCAGTTCTGTTCGATACGAACAGAAGACTACACGATCGATACGAACTGAGGAACTACCATCGACACAAACTATGCATCCTCAACCGATACGAACGAGGCAGCGTCATCGATACAAACTAGGCGAAAATATTGGGACGACACGGTCAACTCGGCATAGAGAGTGGATCAATCCGAATGTCATGTGCCACGTTAACTCATGAGCACGTGCCCAATATCGAGTCGAAGTAATCGATGTGAACTTATCGATTCAAACAGCACAACCTAAAGAAAACGCAACCTTACATCGATCATAACTCGCAATTCACAAGTCCAAATGTATGAAATTTTCATAGGAGCTTATGCATAATCTAAAGAATATTCCTGCCAAATTTCGACTCGATTGGATCAAATCTTGATCAATACGAAATTCATTCGTATCGATCACGGATCGAGTCGAAATCGCATAGGATCGATCGTGTGGGCCCACCCACATGCCAGAAGAAGTCTCTTGAGATCTGAGCGAGATATCAGCCTTCTACACCTATAAATAGAGCCCCAGAGCCTGCAGAAGAAGGATCTTTTTGGCAGATTAACGTCCAGACTCTATCAAATTCAACTTTGCACTCCATAGCTGCTGTTGTACTTGAATTTTAGAATTATAATTCATTGTAACCCTTGTAATCAATTGTAATCGGCAAAAGAATATCAATAAAGTCATCAACTTTACGGTGGACGTAGGCCATACGCCGAACCACTCTAAAGTGCCATGTTTCTACGCGTTTTCATACTTGTTTTTGAAGTGTTTGTAAGATAATCCTCGTTTTACATTTCTATTCTTAATTTTTATCTCTTCGAATACTTCTGAAGAGTGTTGTGCCCTATTTTGGTATAAACACTTTGGTGCTTTCATTGAGAAAACATGGTTTTTCTCCTGCTCCTTAGATGTACTATCGATACTGGATTGCACAAATCCAAGAAGAAGATCCAGTTCTCAAGTTCAGAATCCTTCCAACCTATTCAGATTTGCATAAAATCTAGGAAAGGACTTCATTATCTACCATGATTAGCACAAGGACCACCTGCACAGCCCCAGATCAAGAAGGATGAGATAGACAGAATCTCGCGCAATTGCCTCCATCCAACCAGAATGCTACTGGACCTTCAGATACAAGAGTTTCAGATGCTGCTTCAACAGTTGATCCAGAGTCGGCAACAACTGACTGAAAGCTGCTGCCAACGTAGAGTTGACTAACCAGCTAAACCGCTAAAGGCGTAGGAGATCTAGGATGGATCACGCCTCTTACTCGTCCACCGAGAGTTCAGCCTCATCTGACTACCATCACAGATCTACACGTCCATGACTAGACGTAAGCTACACCCACACAGGACATCAACCTACTCTGAATGTTGGATAACTGAAAGTTGGCCCATAGACCAGCTTCCAAACTGGACCCTCCTCCCGAGGAGGTACCGTTCCTTACTACACCATAGACAACCACGCTACCACCGCCGATGTTGAACTGGGGATTGATGCCCAGAATCAGCCAGATCTGAACCATCATTAGCATGGACGTACTCTCGAGTCATACGTCCCTGAAGATCTGGAACCAAGGAGGCGAGACATGGACCGTCGACAGCGTCCGGTCCAGCCTTGCATTGTGGAACCCGACCACACCTTTGCTCAACGTGCATAGAATGTACAGATGTCAGACATCCCCACTATGATTCGTTAGATGATTTGAGAGAGTAGCGGCCTCATAATTGACGACTGGGGAATCTCCCGAAGTCATACTCCCTTTACAGATGAAATACTCTATGCTGAACCCCCTCGGCGATTTAAAATGCCGACGCTACCAGTCTATGAAGGAAGTTCTGATCTGAATCAAGATATCTTGAAATACGAATGTTTGATGGTTGCTGCAAGAGATGATGATGCAGTGAAATGCCACAGTTTTCTAATTTCTTTAGGGGGCATAGCCACCATGTGGTTCAATCGTTTGCCTCTCCGATCTATTTCTTGCTTTGACCAACTAGCCAATAAGTTTGTTGAGTAGTTTCGAATGCTTGTTGCAAGGCCAAAGACGTTAACACTCTATCTGGTGTCACTCAAGCTCTTGGAGAGACACTCAGACGCTACTTAGAGAGGTTTCATGCTGCATGTGCAGAGATAAGCAATCCCAATGACAACTCGATCTTGATGGCATTGACCAATGGGATCGTTCCTGATTCCGATTCGGAAACTGGTTGGCTGGGAAGCCTCCCACATCGTTGGAACGTTTCTACTCCAAAGCAGCCCAATTCTTGAGAAGGGAGGATGCAAAAAAGTCTAGGAAGAAGGATGACATGGGGCCTAGTGGTGAAGGAATACAAAGTAATGTTGCAGTCAAGCAGTCCGAGGAGAATTTCGGAAAGGTTCAATTGGACATTCAGAACTAGCAAACTCAGCAGAGGGATAATGGAAATCAAAACAAAAAAAGAGATCAGAACCATGGTCAGCGTTGTAGGACTCCAATGTTTGACAATTACAATCCACTGAATACGTCGCTAGAGAATGTATATCTACTAACTTGCAATACTGTGCGGTACAAGAAGCCTGCTCTGAAGCCATCGTCGGAGAGGCAAATCCAAAGAGGAAATTTTTGCAAATTTCATGAAAGCTGCGGCCATAATACAAATGAGTGTTGTCATTTACAAGACCTCATTGAAAAGCTGATAAGTGAAGGGAAGTTGGATCAGTTTGTGCGGGAGCTGAAATCAGGATGTGTGGGCCCATCAACTCAGAATCGTGTACCAAACCAGGAAAGACAGGGGGAACCCGCACATATCGATAGGAGGTTGGTGATAAATACAATAAGTGGTGGTCCTCATCCAGTAGACTGAAGCTGGAGGGAAATGGAGTCGTATTCTAGCTCTATCAGGCATGCGGACTTCGAACGTTGTAGTAATGATGATGATGAGGCTCCGGCCAAGCAACAGAAGACGATGACGGATGACATTGTGTTCCAAAATAGAGACGCTGATAAGGTCGAAGCCCCCACTATCAATCCACTTGTCATATCTGCTTAAGTAGGCCCTGCTTGGATGAAGAGGATCTTGGTTGACAGTGGAAGCTCTATGAATATTTTGTTTAAGCGAGCTTATGACTTGATGAAGATAGAAGCTAAATATTTAAAACCGTGCCAGTCTCGAATCCACGGCTTTAATGGGAGTGCTTCTATACCCACTGGAGTGGTGGAACTGCTAGTGGAGTTAGGAGTTGGAGAATGCCAGAGAGTCTGGATATTGCAGTTTGTTGTGCTGGACATAGACTCCCCTTATAGTGCTTTTTAGGTCGACCGACGCTTGTTGAATTTCGGGTGGCCATTGCACCATGGTGCTTGACTTTGAAGTTTCCCACTTATCGTGGGGTTGGAGTCGTTCAAGGAGATCAGGCTGCTGGACGAGCTTGTTATGTTGCTGAGCTGTGCGAGGCGTAGCGAAAGGAGAAAGGGAAGGGCGTAGAAGAATCTCTCTGTGTCTTCTTTGCTCATAATTGACAATGGGTGCCTGGGCCCAGGCCCAGGCACCCCAACCAATTCTAGAGGGATCTTGACCCAAGAGACACTGAAAGTAAAGATGAAATTACAGAGAGCCAAGCCTTCTCGACCGAAATGACAATCGATGTCCCGGTCAATAATGATGATGATTCGAAGATGATAAAGATTGGATCTCATTTAAGCTAGTAGATGCAGTAGGAATTGGTTGAATTTCTCCGGGCGAATCTCAACGTATTCGCCTGGACGCATTCCGATATGTGTGGGATCTCGCCGGACATCGCAAGCCATACTATGAATATTGACCCACGGTGTATCCCAGTCAAGCAGAAAAGTCGTGGTATGGATCCAGAGAGATTTGCCGCCCTTAAAGAAGAGGTTGATAAGTTGAAATCAAATGGGTTTGTCCGAGATGCTTTGTACCTGGAGAGGGTATCCAATCCCACACTCGTCCGAAAGCCGAATGGAAAATGGAGAACGTGTGTTGATTACTCTAACGTGAACAAAGCTTGCCTGAAAGACAGTTTTCCTCTTCCCCGAATCGATTAGCTCGTAGATTCAACAATTGGGCATGAGTTATTATCTTTTATGGATGGTAATTTCGGTTACAACCAAATACCCATGCACTTAACCGACTAAGATCACACCAGCTTCATGACCGATCTAGGACTCTACTGCTACAAGGTCATGCCCTTCGGATTCAAGAAGACCACGGAAACGTACCAATGACTGGTCAATCGAATGTTTGCCTACTAGATCGGAAAGATCATAGAAGTATATATGGACGACATGATGGTAAATTCACGATTCTCCATTGATCATGTTATAGACTTGGAATCAATGTTTAGCATCCTTCGAGAATACAAGATGAAGCTCAATCCACTGAAATGTTACTTTGGAGTCGCATCTAGAAAATTCCTTGGGTTCATCGTCAATGCTCGAGGAATCGTAGAAAATCCCAAAAAGATCTGGGCAATCAGAAATCTTGAAACTCCGAGAACCATAAAACAAGTCCAGAGCCTTAACGGAAAGGTAGCAGCATTGAGCAGGTTCATCTCAAAATCCACCGACAAGTGCATACCCTTTTTCGATTTGATCCGAAAAGGGAGACGAAACTTTGAATGGACCATGGAGTGTGAAGGCGCATTCCGAGCACTGATTCAACATCTCTCCACACCGTCAATTTTTTCAAAGCCCATCGATCACGAGCAGTTATACCTTTACTTGCTGGTATCAGAAAATGCAATCAGTGCTGCTTTGGTTTGGGAGAAAGACCGAATGCAGAAACCGGTCTACTATGTTAGTAAACGGTTAACTGGAGCTGAGAGAAATTATCCGAAGCTAGAAAAATTGGCTTATTGTCTTGTTATTGCCTCAAGGAAACTCCATCCATATTTTCAAGCTCATCCTATCACTGTTTACATCGATCAGCCGTTACGACAGGTCCTTATGCGGCATGAGATGTCTGGTAGATTACTCAAGTGGAATATTGAACGGAGCCAGTTTGATATCACTTACACTCCGAGGCGAGCTATTCGACGACAAGTCCTAGCAGATTTCATAGCTGAATTCACCACCCCAGAGGACTTGCTCGAAACCAATGATCTCTCGAATATATCTGGAAGCTGCATACTGATGGTGCATCAAACAATCGGTGCTCGGGTGCTGGAATAGTACTTGAAACCCCCGAAGGTCGATCCATATTCTATGCCCTGAAATTTGATTTTCGTGCGACCAATATCGAAGCTGAATAGAAGCCTTGCTTACTTGAAACTCGCCCGTGATTTGAGAATTATTACTGTGGAAATTTATTGTGATTCGCAATTAATCATATGCCAAGTTCGAGGTGAATATCAAGCCAAAGATCGAAGAATGGCTGCTTATCCAGCTCGATTCCAAGAAATACTTGATCAATTTACTTATTATGCCATCTTCTACATACCTCGTGAGTGCAATCAAAAGGCTGATTCATTGGCCAAGTTAGCAAGTATGGGCAAAGCACAGCAAATAGGACTCATTCCTACGGAGACATTATCTTCTCTAAGCATTGATCAGATGGAGACAGACTTTGTGTTTGAAATCACTCCAGTAAGGAGTCGTGGATGACTCCGTACCGAAATTACATCGAGCATCGAACGCTGCCTGAGCGCAGGAGTGAGAAGAGACAGATTCTTCGAAAAGCTTCACGATTCACCATTCAGAATGGAGTCATGTATAGAAGAGGATATTTCATTCCTATCCTCCGATGTATCGCACACGATGAAATTAAATGGGTGTTACATGATGTACATGAAGGATAAGGTGGCGGTCACACCGGGGGGAAAGTTCTCGCTAAGAAATACTCTGATACGGGTATTATTGGCCAACTGTAAATTGTGATGCAGTAGACTATGCCAGCAAGTGTGATAAATGTCAAAAGAACGCTCGGATCCCTAGAGCCCCACCTACTGAGATAACCTAAATGGTTAGTCCATGGCCATTTGCAGTGTGGGGGCATCGGTATCATTGGCTCTCTACCTCTGGCCAAAGGTGGTGCAAAGTCTGCCATCGTCGCAGTTGATTACTTTACTAAATAGGCTGAAGCTGAACCTCTTACTAAAATCAAGATGAAAAAGATGATCAACTTTATAGTTCGCAACATTATGTGCCGATATGGTCTTCCACATAACATCATAACTGATGACGGAACCCAGTTCGACGGTGTTGAATTCAAGGATTTTTGCAAAGATTCCACATCCACAAGAAATTCTCTGTAGTTGCACACCCTCAAGCGAATGGCCAGGTTGAAGCTGTTAATAAGGTTATCAAGTCTATTCTAAAGAAGCGACTGGAGAAGGCCAGAGACAAGTGGTTTGATGAACTTCCTATGGCTTTATGGGCTTACCGAACAACCCATAAGTCTGCGACCAGACACACTCCATTCTCTCTATCCTATGATTCGGAAGCCGTCATTCCAGTCAACATGAAAGTACCTACTCATCGCGTGACCTATTATGGTCCAAAGACAAATGCCATATTACTTGCTGAATCCTTGGATTTTTGGATGAGAAGCGTGAAGAAGCTGATTTGAGGGCAGCCGCATATCGAAGTCGAGTCGCCCAATTATATAATACCAAGGTCCGACCACGAACCTTTGAACTCGACGATTCTCATCCTTAAGAGAATTTATCTGGTTCCTTCACACATGAAACCAGCATGGAAAGGGCTGTATGTGATTGCGTGAAACTCAGAGATGGCACATTTGAGTTATTGACCGTTGACGGTCTTACTTTGCCGAGAGCCTGGAATAGCGATAGTCTCCGTCGCTACTACACATGATAGGCTTTATTTATTTTAGTCTATTTTTCATTTGTAATTTGTTTCTGCATTTCGAAATTTGAATTTGTAATAAGGCAACTAACTTTGCCGTATTTTCTCATTTCAGCAATAAAATTTTCTCTTCGAGCCAGAGCTATGCTTTATTGAATGTGACATACAACCATCACAATGAACGAAGAGCTAAGTTCCATCATAGGTGGAATTTATTCAAATAGGGAGTGATTGTGATACGACCGGCCACACGTTAAGTGAAACCCGAGCTCGAGGGCAAGTCACTACACTAAAGTCAAAAAAGGATTGATACACGATAATCCTTTAACTAACTTCAAACTCCCAGAGTGCAAGTTGGAGTATAAACTTACAAATGCGATTTCGAAGAGATTGGACCCGTCCACCTAACGATTTCGACCGTATCCTAACCAACTTCATGGAGGATGGACCCGTCCATCTAACAACCTCACTTGTTAACTCAGGATGGATGTGAACCGACCATCCACGATCCCGATGTGAATGACCATCTGTCGACCAACTCCAAATTCCCAGAGTGCGAATTGGAGTATAAACATCAACTCTAGGTTCATAGAGTGCGAAGTAGAATATAAACACCAACTCCGAATTCCCAAAGTGCGAGTCAGAGTATAAACATCAACTCTAATTTCTCAGAGTGCGAGTTGGAGTATAAAAACCAAATCCAAGTTCCCATAGTGCGAACAGGAGTACAAACATTAATTAATTTCGGATTCCCAGAGTGCAAACCAGATTATTGATCACAGATAACTCTGAGTCCACAGAGTGTGGTTAGAGTATAAAGATAACTCAAGTGCGAATGACCACTCATAAACTAACCTATGTCCCCAGAGCATAGACACATTCTTAAAGCTTAAATAGGCGTGATCGACCGTCAAAGTTAAAATACAAATCCCGAAGAGCGGATGTGATTATTAGTAAGTGAGCGAGTGTGATTAGACCACTCAACTCTCCTGTGTTGGCATCGATTTAACGATGTTAAACTCAAAGAAATGAAGAAGAAATGTAATCACTAGCCGATCTTTGCAACTCATCCTCGGAACTGGGGGCATGGCTTATGTGTCAACCATCGACTGAAGCAATGCAACATCGAATTTCAATGTAACCCCCGATAACGGCTCGTCTTTGTGATTTTCGGACTTGACAAATAAAAACGAACTCGACTCAAAGGTCGGAACTCCACAAGTGCACTGGACTGAAATTCAAACACTAGAACACTTAAACATAAAAGACAGCAATAGAGTTAAAGCCAAAAACGAAATTTCATTTCAACTAACATTGAAAGAAGTTCATGTACAAGTTTTTTCCAAAATTCCTACTAGCTGGGGCCGAACCCACATCTATACACTGCCTATGAAAGAAAAACGAAAATAGATTCCTATCTATCTACTAAAAAATGCGCCAAAGAGGCCTATCTATTCTTTTATCTTCCTCGGCTTCTTCTTCGGCGTGGACCCGCCAGAACCGCCGGTGATTTTCATCTTTGAACCTTTAGCCTTCGGCAGGCGATCTCCACGCGGAACAAGATCTCAACATCCTCCCCCGAACTCGAGCGTACGGGGATACTTTCTGCAGGCGGAGTCAGAGGGGTCGGATCCACTACAGGAGGTGGAATAGACATGCTAGTGTCAGTAACTGTACCGTCGGGCGATATCATTCTCAACGGAACCAGACCAGGTGCTGCCATTCCACCTTCAGAACTGCCACCGTAATTCGCTGCCTCCATTTTAAGCACTGATTTCGACCAATATTTTTTTTTCGTGAATCGATTGAGTCTCGCTGAGGGCAATGGTGGTCTGCAATGAAGAGCCCGTAGCAGGTGCGAGTCCACTTATGACAAATGGTAGGTTCGCAAAGGGGTCACTATGGCGACCGAGGAGTCCATTCATCATTTGCTCATCGAAAGAAAGTGTGCCCCATCCGTTCCATCGTTCGACGCAGTAGTTGTTGTGCTAGTCGCTTCAGTAATAATGGCCTCCTGCATTTGATGTGATTCTTGGGTTGCAGGAGGCGCTATTAATGTAACTCCAGTCACTGGACAAAAAGAAGAGAGACTGTTAGTAAATGCTTCAAGACAAGTTCCTTATTTTGAACGCACATGAGATATGTTCAGAGTATCTTCCTCAATTTGGCTCATGGATGACTGAGCGGCTTCAGAGGTGTTCTTTTTAACAGGGGATAGCTGCGGCTATTCTGGATTATAAGTAGGGAAGGACCGAGGCTCAACCGCTGGTGCAGGTATATATTGAGGTGGAGCAGGAATCTCAAGGCTTGTAGCGTGATGCTCGACACCTGAACCTTCCCTAATCCCCGGATGTGGGGTGTTGAGCTTCTCCCTTTCATGAGAGATCACTGACTTGTGGAGAATCTTCCTTTCATATTCAGTCAGTACAAGATTCTCGAGTTCGAACTCGTCGAATGATTCACCAAGATGCACTGCCTTCTCCTCCTCGACCAATTGGCCCCAGGCGTTATAAAGATGTGTCGAATAATTTTCGAGCCAGGCCAAATTTCTGTATTTCAACACGTTAGCGTTATAGGTAACGAGAAGGGCTTCTATATCGGCCTTCAAGCTGGATTCCGCCATTCGAAACTTCTCCTCAACCTCAGCCACCACCGTGCGGACTTTCTCCACAGCCGCATCCCGCTCGCTTTGAAGCACCATGGCTTGATCACACGCCTCCTGTGCTGTGGTGTTGGCGTTGTCCCTCTCTTTAATGATTCCGGAAAGTTCGAACTTAAGCTCGTTAAGCTCTTTGAGGACCGCATCCCGCTCGGCAGCAGCGGTGTTGCTTCGATGACCCATTTCCTCCACTAGGGCATAGTGTGATTGCCTCATCCTCTCCATGGTCGAGTTGGCCTCATCGGCCTTTTTAAGGACCTCTATTTCTGATTTTCGAGAGGACTCAGCTTCAGTATTGATCACCTAGATAATTCGGTCCTTCTGCGCAAGCTCATTCTCTAACTTCTCAATGACAGCTTCCCGCTCAAAGGCCACCTTCGATGGCTTTTTCACAGCTGTCCCCCACTCCATGTATTTAGTGTAAATGTCATGGATGTAATCGTGCATCGTGTTCTCAGCTCTGATGGAATTCTCTTTAAGTGCAGGGGGAAAATATAACCATCAAAGCCGATATTTGAAAAATCCTTCTTCAATTGGGCAAGTTTAATTGCTCCTTCCCCTGCAAGCTTGGTAAGGACCTTCTCTGCAATTATGGGGTCCAGTGTTTTAATTCTATGATGTTGAGTTTTAGGCCTTGAAACATGAGAAGACTACTTGTGCCGTGAAGTTTTCGGAGGACGTGAGATATAAACAGGAGGTAGTGTGGGGTTTCTAGAAGGGGGAGAACGAGATCGGAATCGGTGTCTATACTCCCTATCTCTATCGTGTCGCTCCTGACTAGAGTATCCACGGTCATAGTCCCTATCCGCCTCTTTTCTACACGACTCATAATATGTTGAAGATTGGCAAGCTTTTCGAAGACTCCCTAACATCAAGCCTCGGTCGGACATGGTATTGGCAAAGCATAAGAGAAATAGAGTTAGTACTCTCCTAGGGTAAACAGCCTACGGTCAGTAATCATGTAGTACCGTAAAGTGTGTATGTATGTGCATCTCCTCCACCAACCGTAAGTGTCGGCAATGCTTGTGGGCAGAGATTTTTTTCAGTCTAAAGCACACTGAAGCTCATCCAACCCGGCGTTAACCTGGAGTGACATATAATCCGTGATTGGGATATTGACGAGCCCTTCGAAGAGATTTTCCACTTGTAAGGAGAAGCCTATGAAATTTTAATCCCAGGAACAGGCAAAGAAACGACCACATATTTCCATCTCCCAGATTTAAATCATTTGAAAGCAGCTGCCTTGCCTTTTCTCTTTCCTCCGAAACCTTGAAAGGCATCAAAAAGCCCAGCCACAAGTTCATCATCGGTGGGCGTTCTTTCTGGATCGACCTCCTCGGTTATAACAACTCCACGCATCTTACACTTAGCTCATTTCTTCAACACAGCCCTTAGCATTCCCTCAAGCCTTATATTTTGGCTGCGCTCGATCAATCCAATGATTCTCAAGTTTCTATCTGTCAAAACCGAGTCGATGTCCCGCTCTTCACTCGAAACTTCTTGAGCAACCCGAACTATCTCTTTGAAATCCTCACCTTCAGGTCGAGGGATTACAGCTGTAAAGAAAAAAGAGATATAAGTTGTGGTGTCATCTATGGTTATCTTGTTAACTACTTGAGAAGACTGCAGCACTTACGTCTGAATAACCATCGACAAGCGAACCCCGAGGGATAGCGAACATAAAACCATTCCGTTTTGAAGTAACTTAACCTGGTCCAAGACCTCGTTACTACTTGACAATTCTTGACCACTTCCAGGAATGTTAAAGAAGGGATATCTCCCTGGCTCTTGATGTTGAATAAATATCTATCTCGATCGATGTTTGGGGTTGAAAGAGATGCTCTACAAATACAATGAATAAGTTGTTCAACAGAGCGTATCCGTTGGGGTGTAGCTGAGATGGAGCGATTCCAAGAAAAGATAACACTTCCCTAATGTATTGGTTGAATGAGGAAAGTGTTCCAGCTGTGCACGCATGGCGATTAAATGCGGTAAACCCTTCCGGTGGATAATGCGGTCTATCATTCGGTCCCGGTAATAACACATCGTCTAGTGACAGGTCGTGCCTTAAAATTATTTGTCCCAACATGTCTTCAGAAACGTTGGACGATACAAAGCCTGGCGGATTACTAATAAATGTAGCACCAGGTAGCTCATCCGAAGCCGGATCTATAACTTCGGCCGCGATGGACGGTATCTCGATTGTTGGGAAGAGTGAACTCCGAACTTCCTGTTGTTGTGAGCTTGAAGGTTCCATAACTAACTAACTTATGAGAAATCATCATTAGATGATAATAAGCCCGTGCATCCCCTGGTGTGCGGTGTGTGAATGTGTTGTGCAGTGCAATGCTGGCTTGAAAAATTCTACAGAGTTAAAGAAAACATGAAAATGACGCGATTCAAAATTCAACTGGAGTGGCCGTCATCGCTGAACGTCACAACCATGCCATCCAGACTTTAGAGACCAATCCAAGTTAAAGTTCGTTAAAGTTTTATTAAGTTATAGTTTCATCGACGAGCCTCGAAGGGAAGTCAAATATGCAGTGAAAGATCGAAGTCCGATTATACAAGGCAGAAGCTCGTCGGAGTGAAATGTATAGATGTGCATGAAGTTCGTGTCCATTAAGGACGATGCTTGAATCGATCAGTTCAAAGACCTCAACCTCGTATCGGTCAAAGATTTCAATTTCATATCGATATGCTGTGCATTTACTTCGAATCGATCAAAAACATTAAGTTTGTATCGATCATTTCTTGGACGCTTCGTATCTACCAGGATATATGATGTTTCATTCCGGTCAAAAACGATGAGGTTCGCATCGATCACTCACCCAGAATTTCGTGTCAATAATCGTGGCCTCAATCTCGAATCGATTGAAATCCGACAGCTTCGTATCAATTGGATCGCGACGACTTCGCATCGATCGGGTTACGTTAGCAGTTTGTACCGATCACAATTATACTTCGAATTCCATGTCGATTCGAAGTGATAAAAACAGAATCAAAGGATCAACAATCGATACGAAGCCACATAAGGGGGATCAATACGAAGCTCCCGGTTGAGATTCAATATAATATCCAGTTTTTCTAACCCTCCATCAAAATGAAATCCAAGCCAAACAATTCCTTTGTCTCTTTCCTCACTCCTTCTTCCCCAAATGGCTATAACTCCATTTCGTTGCTCCATCGGCCTCGGTCTGAGCCAATTCTGACCTCAACATCGCCGGAAATTGGCCCTGTATGTGAGTGAATTGGCTATTGAATTTGAATCTCATCATTCTTAGTGCGAGTTTACCGTTTAATTACCTAATTTCAATGGTAAGTTCGAGAGATTAATGAGTTATTCGATTTAGAGATGGAAACAATTTGGCCCTCTCGTGTTTTTTATCGATACGAAGGAACAAAGAAATAAGAGCAAGTGAGAAATTCGGCTAAGTACATAACTATTTACATGGGAGAAGAAACCAAAGGAAAGAAACGATTCGTCTCCCAGTTGCCTCGACCGGTAGAAACAAGTTTTCCCCAGATCGATACGAATAAGCTACTCGTATCCATAGATTCGAGTTTTATCGATACGAAATTTTCAACGAAGGTTTTTCTAAGACACCAGATTCCATCGATACGAAACGCTTGTTCGTATCCATTGTTTTCGACTCCATCTATGATGCATCGGTACGAACTGTACTATCGTATCCATCAACATACAACCCATAAAGACTCTTATCCATCGATAGGAATAGTGCATAGGGAGTCAGTCGCTCTATTCGCATCCCTCATGGGTCCACCAATGCGAAGCCACAACTTCATATCGAGGGCTATGGAGTTCACCGAAACTCGTATCCATCGATGCGAGATGTTTATTTCGTATCCATCACTACAAAGTCCATCGATACATGATCAATTTTTCGACCTTTTACATCGATCCAGGAGAGGATCAATACGAAGGGACATTCCAAAAAAACTGTCAAACGTTGTTACAACTCAAATTTCACATCGATTCAAGAGAGGATCGATACAGAATTCGATGCGGGGAAACTGACAATGACTTGTAAACACGCGAACGTTGATGAGAGTTAGGTTAACATGCATGCATATATGTCAGACTAACTTTCAATTTTCAAAATTCACAAGTCGAATGCTTACCTGATGAACTATTACAACAATAAACAACTAATCACTATCATACAACAATCAGTTACAATAGTACAAGGTACAACAGTTGGCAGCCAACAATTCATATTACTGAAAAATCGGTCGGGAATTACAATTTTCAAAGAAGAGACGACAATCATTCAGCAATCGGACAGAACTATTCTGGATGAAAGATGCGACTGTTCAAAGAAAATTGTATTATCACAAGACATACTTTGGAGGGAAAATGTTATCCCGCCTTTTGGCAAGGCCAAGGTATTAAGGAATTAACTGAAAACCAAGGATCACTCATCCCAAATGTCGAGTAAGCACAGGTTCACTATGGATGTCGATGAATTTTTTCCAAGTCCGGATAATTGATATGACATGACAGGCAAAAATATGAAAGCCAAAGTTCCAAGTTTCAAGTCAATCGAAGTCCGTATTCTCAAGATATGATCGATGCCTTTAAGGGAAATCAACCTTCACTTCATACCCATCTAGTTCGTATCGATCAAAGGGGGCCTCTGTTTGTCTCCATCACCTTGCATCAATTCTATTCGCATCCATCAAAGCGCATCATTTTGTATCCATCGATTGAAGGGCCTTGTTTGAATCCATCGGCATACGAGTGCACTTCGTATTGATTGACTATTGCCTACTTCGCATCCATCAACTATAACACAGAGGTCCACTTCGTATCCATCCAAAGGTGACCTTCTTCGTATCCCTCATGTTCGTATCGACCCAAGTGACCATACTACGTATCCATCGTCATCAAATAGTTTGTATCCATGGAAGGATTGTCACTTCGTATCGACTGGTTCATTCACTTCGAATCGATCAGTCTATTCACGTACTTCATATCGATTAGCCATTGATGGATATGAAGGACACACTATAGATCGATGCGAATGTCGACTTTTTAATAATGCAAACCAATCATCGGTAATTGATACAAACAGAGCTAGTTCTGTTCGATACGAACATATGATAGCACAATAGATACGAACTAAGGAACTTCCATCGATACGAACTGTGCATCATCCACCGATGCAAACGAGGCACCATCATCGATACGAACTAGGAGAAACTATTGGGACGACGCGGTCAACTCGACATAGAGAGCGGATCGATCCGAAAGTCGCATGCCACGTCAACTCATGAGCACGTGCCCAATATCAAGTCAAAGTAATCGATGCGAACGTATCGATTCGAACAGAGCAGCCAAAAGAAAACGCAACCTTGCATCGATCATAACTCGCAATCCACAGGTCCAAATTCTATGAAATTGTCATAGGAGCTTACGTACAACCTAAAGAATGTTTCTGCCAAATTTTGACTTGATTGGATCAAATCTTGATCGATATGAAATTCATTTGTATCGATCACGGATCGAGTCAAAATCGCCTATGATCAATCGTGTGGGTCCACCCACATGCTAGAAGAAGTCTCCTGAGTTCTGAGCGAGATATCAGCCTCCTATGCCTATAAATAGTGCCCCAGGGCCATAGTTGCACTCCATAGTTGCTATTGTACTCGAATTTCAAAACTATAATTCCCTATAACCCTTTCTAATCAGTTGTAATCGGCAAAAAAATATCAATAAAGTCATCAACTTAACAGTGGACGTAGGCCATACGTCGAACCACTCTAAATTGTCGTGTTTCTACGTTTTTTCATACTTGTTTTTGAAGTGTTTGTTAGATAATCCTCGTTTTACAATTCTATTCTTCATTTTTATCTCTTCAAATACTTCCGAAAAGTGTTGTACCCAATTTTGGTACAAACAAAAGCATTTAAATTCCGAGTCATTACATTCTCCCCCTAAAAGGAATTTCTTCCTCAAAACACTAATACGAGCAACAAAAGTAATAATCACACATTAATACCTAACAGTAATGTAGACCTATCAGTATTGCAATCACTAGCAACCAAAGAAACAATCACACCTTAATAGTTAATAATATGGTATTCAGTAGCAAACAAGCCCATGGTTTGCTCTGGTTTAGAAACCTATCATCACAAAAGGATGATCAATAATCAACTAAGTGTACCTTTACGTGCAACAGCCTCAGGTTAATACTCAGTTGATTATTCATGCCACCTCAGAACAATTCGAAGAGTCATTCCCCAAACTCTCTATAAGCCAATATACATAGTATATAAAGATTATTAAAGCCCGTACGATGCATTTATATCATCCGTACGGAATAACAAATCTGATCGCTAGCTCGATTGCATAAATTTCACTTCCTAACTAGTATATCTCACTTGACTTCTCTGGTGTGAACTCCAATCCGGTTTCTTTACTAGAAACCTCTATTTTCCTTACATAGTCATATACTACAATAGAAAATTTTAGCATCATACCATTGCCTCTATCCACAAATAGTTAGTGCAAAAGGCTAAGGAAGGTTTCAAGGAAGAGGGAAAGAAGTTTGGTAATGATGTTATTGAAGCCCTTATTTCGATAGAAGAAACAGAGGTGATACAGGAGGGGTGCATTATTCAAGCCAACCTCGCAGAAGAGGAAATATGAGAGAGAAAGCCAACAAGGTCCTTCCTCCGCCGCGTCTCTTGTTCAAACTTCCTCTCATCCAGTTGTGTATGTGGCTATTCAAGACGTACCACTTCCATAATTTCTAAAGCCAAGCTTTAGTGGGGAAAGTAGTTCCCTGATCACGAAACCCATTGGTTCTTCTAAGTAAGGCGGAATCATAATTCTTAGTTCACACCCAATCACTCTTCGGATGTGCTCTTTATTAGGTGAAAATGATTCTGATTCACTTTTTCATTTTCCTACGGGTGAAGTCTATAGTGGACTCTGTAGGCACTCACACCGTTCTATTTAACTTGGTTATCATGTCTCTAGATCCTATAAAACCCGGTTAATCCTTGGAGCCATCTGAGGAAATAGCAGCGCTACACAATAATCTTGATATTGAGGTGACCGTGTATGTGGTGTGATAGAGGAGGGCATTAATCTAGTAGTACCCTTAAGACTAGGTTGAAAGAGATGCATCCACGGTCCATAGCACAAATCAAGCTAAAGATTACCGAGGATATTGGGCTTATGAAGAAGTAGTATAAAGAAATGATTTCTTTGGCCTAACTTGGACTAAAAAAGATGGAAAAAGCTCCAAACCATCCAAATCCAAGACCTAGGGAACGGAAGACCGTAAACCGGCAAAATGAAGAGGAACTCGTTCTGTTTATGTAAATTTTCACCGTTTTTTTGGTGATTTTGATCTATGTAAGGGCATAACCCCAAAACCTATTTGTTTTTTGTAAGGTCATAAGCCCATGACCTCTTTGCTACTTTGACGTGTGACTTATGGGATTTGTGGTGATTTCCTGTTTATAGCATGAGATTGATATTTTCTGATTTTGGTACGTGATTGGTTTTTGTATTTATCTTTTTTGTGCTTTTCTTACATCGTAGTCCATACCTGTATAAACACTAACACATGCACATGTAAGTCTTTTATTTTGTCATAAATTTATCCCTCATACATAATTATGATTAACAGTTGTTAGTTGTGTTCTGAAAATAGTAGCACTTTTGCGGAAGCTTTTATCAATGGATCTTTGTCACCCAAATCACAAAGAGATAACTTGGATCGCAAACAAGACGACATTGAAATCAAAACGTAATAACACAAAATATTCCACCGAACCACACACATTATTGATTCATCAAAATTTTGTTTACAATTAATAGAACCAAGCTAAAGTAAACAAAATACCATTGAATCAATAACCAAACTGAGAAATGGAGCAAATATCTATATGGATAAAATTATTGGAGAAAAAGAACAAAGATGAAGAAGAGAAAATTAGCAAATGGATTTTCCACTATACTTTTACACTCTCTTCTATCTCCATTAATATAATCAATTATTTTATGCCTAAGTTAACATTAGATGGTAAAAAATAATTTGATTAGCCAATTAGAGAGAGAAATAAACATACTCAATATGCCTATTAATTAGGGAAACAAAATCTTCTCTTTCTTTCTTTTGCATATTTATTTCCCTCTATTTGTGATTTTGTATCAACAAAATTTGACATACCGAATATTAAAACATATAAGCTAACTTGTTTAATCCACTAGCTGATGCCTAACAACCACACTGATACTTATTAAGGGACTAATCACTAATAAGTCCAGCAGTGTAAGTGGTCCTTATTAGCACTGGTAGTTTTTAATCATGGATTGTTCTTATGGAAGTTCATTTTCATAATCCATTATTTCATAGACTTACTTGTAAGGGTCTACTTAGTTGCTAGGTAGACATATGTCCTTTAACCTATCAAAGGAGATTCAATTTACCATGTTTGCGAACATATCCTCTGTAATATATCTAGGGGTTTGATTCATTATTTTTGGAAGTACATAACTTCTTGTATGTGGAAAGGGGATTCGGCCTCTCAGTCTTCTAGAATACATCTCCTTTTTTAGTGTTGAAAAGAAGATTCAATTCTAAACTATGAAAACATTTCTTTAAGAAATCTAGGAGAATTCATGAATTGTGAAAGTATATCCTACACTATATGTCTCTAAGGAGGATACATTTAACAAATAGAGTGCATTAGTTTTCTTGCCATGTGTTTGAGTAAGTTCGTCCATGCTTTTGATGTGGTAACACTTACTACATTAAAGAGGGGACCTTGTTGGTTTGAGTGTATCAATGTAGGATGCCCCTAGTTTCCTGGTTATTGCGCTCATATATTTTTGAAGTATCGAGAACTTTGATCGGTACAGGCTAAACCTAATTATTTTGGTGATGGTGCTCTAAGCACTTTAGTGGCTTTTCGTAACCCATTCTTAGTTTTTAAAAAAGCCATAATGGTCATATATCTCTAAAGTTATAGTTAACACTGCAATACAAATCCATGCACAAAATCAGCACATAGTGTAATTTGCTTTTAATAAATGAACATTTATAATCACATTAGTATAATTATCTTTATTACATGGCCCAAACATACATGGAAACATCTGAATAAAGGAAATACGACTCAAAAAATAATAACAGAGATTATACACATTCCATACCTTTCTAATATTGCTCTATCACCATACTGAGGATATAAACTTCGTCCTTTAAATCCTTGTTAATGACATATGGTAAATCCGAGTCAGGTTGAGTGCCATGGTTAGGCGAAAATCCACTTCAAAGGCAGGTCTCTCTATATGAAGGAATGGATCTTCACTTTTGCAGTGTACTGCCTTTCCACCTTTTTCCTTTACATGACATCTTTTAAGGTAGCTTCAAGCTGCTTCTTTTTAAACGGGTCGAATGAAGTATTTAATAACTCCTTGTTTTCTTTTGGATTCTAGCAAATGAGCATATCAGATGGGAATTTTAACACACTATATCTTAGTGCCATAATATGGAAAGTTAAATTAATAGTAGCAATTTATTAGTAATAATTAAAGGCAATTAATTATAATAATTACTTATGGGGAGTTTGATTAATTAAGTGTCTAACACTTTCAAAGGTTAAATAAATGGACCAAGATTAATTAGAGAAATTAAACATGGCCTTATAAATAGGAATAAATAAATTTTGAATTTAAAATAAGGAGGATTTGTTATTAAGTGAAGTAAATTATTGAGATTATGCAAGAAGGGATTTTAGCCTAAGCTAAAATCACTAATGTACATACCTTCAAACATACCGTTCGCCCTCGCTTCATTTTATAAAAAAATAAAGAAACTTCGTCAACCTTAGCTTGGCCACCATATTCAAGAGAGAAGAAGGGGATATTAAAACAAAGGACAAACGCTTTAATTTTCAAGAAATAAAGAATAGATTTAATCAAGCTCCTCTTAATCTAAGTGAGTAAAACTTTTTCCGATTACCTTTAAACCATTTGGCTTTGGATTTGATGTTATTTGGATGGTGTAAACAAGATTTTATGATAATGAGTGTTTTATCTATGTATGAGTAGTTAGAAGAGGATGATTTGAGACATGTTTTAGGGTAAAACATAATGACTTTTCCAAATATAATGAAATTTTAATACAATGAATTTTACTCCAAAAAAAGATGTTTTTTAAATTTTTATAATTTTTGGATGAAAAGATTATTAATTATGAATTTTCTAATAGGGAATTAGCGGTTTTGAGTATATTTTAATATTTAAAAATCTAAGGTTTAATATCTTTATCCAAAACTTTGACCAGATGTAGAAGATGTTTTCAAATTTTGATGAATTTTATGGGAATTTTGTCACTAATTTTAAAATTATTATGAATCAATTGGGAAAGGAAAAATTAACTTGATTAATAAAAATAATTAAGGAAATCATTAATCAAAGGTCATTTTTCTAGGCTAGGCCCAGGGAATACTACTATAAGGTAAAAGTAACTACTAAACAAATGAATATGTATAGGTTAGGTTAAAAGTTATTACTATATTAAGGAAAAAAATTAGCATTTTCCATTTAACTATTGATTTACCTTGATGACATGTGATAACTTTAAGATTAAGATGGTCCATAGCTTGCCATGTGATAGCACTTATGGTTTGACCTACCATAGCTTTTATACATGACATGCGATAGCTTTTACACTTGACATACGATAGCTTTTCCAAATTATAACCTTGACATGCGGTAACTTTTACACTTGACATGCGACAGCTTTTCCATGAGATAGCCTTAGCAAGCGATAATGTAATGACCCGACTTTTCGACCCTCGAATGTCGATACTAAATACATCCATGGTATTCGTGTGCCTAACACTCAAATGCCGAAAAGACAGATAGTTAGGGTAAAATAAAAGAAAATGAATAGAGTAAGAAAGAAAGAACACAAAATCAGAATCTAATAGCGGAACGATAATATATCATATTAAAAGAAGAGTACAAACTTCAAATATAGAAAGTCCAGAGTTATAAAACCTAAGTAATATCATCAACCTAGATAGTTACAACTGCCTATCCTCATAATGTTTATACATACATACTTAATACAGTGCAACTGAAATAGAAATAGGCAGATAATAGAAACCTTCAGCTCGTCTCTTGAATTCTTAAGCGTTCAAAGTAAAACCTACTTTGGTCAACCTACTCAAAAGAGTACCCAAGGGATTTAGGGAAATAAAACCACGTGCTAGACATAAATCTGGTGTGATAAAACTCAAGATACATGTAACAGTAACTATTGAGACTGTAATGATTTCCGTAATGGTTTTCCCCTCAAAGAAACCAACAATTCATTAAGTTAATATAGTGATACAATAAATAATGTTTAGAGTGTAGAATATAAATCATCATATCAAAAAGCTATGATGCTTACATTGATCACACCAAATATTGAGGTTACAATCAAAACCGCTAAGGTACATTCACATATGGATTTTTCATGGGGATCTCTTCGGTCAATCCGAATCCAATCTCCTACACAAGGGTCAGAAACTACCTTCGAGCATTGTATATCTCTAGATAAAATATACCGTAAGGTAAAAATAGCTAGTGTACGCCCTTACATGTGATCCCAAACATCATCAACTCCCGCTAACAACATCGATGAGCATACTCTAGATACGAAGTTTATATATCATGACGTTGGTTAGTTAAACCCCAAGCTATGAGGCATACTATGTTTTCTATCATTTCCGATGTCAAGGTCACATATGACATCTCTCACATGAGTCACCATCACTCAAACAAAACTCGATGCACTCCATGGATTCCTGCATAAGCTCATTTGAAAAATGCTAATGGACTTAACCTTAGGATAGACATTTCAACTCTATAGCATGAGTTTGAAATGTTAACACTGACCTTTCCATTGGACTTACCCTTAGGATAGATAGTTCATCTCTATAACATTCCATTTAACAACCGATTCAAAAACATAAACTCGTATACTAGTTTTGAAGTGGTATTCAGTAAGTAAGACCCTTATCGATCTCAGACATTTCAAAAAAATTCAATGAATTTCCGGTAAACTCAATTCTAGTTATTTTAGAAGTAAGTGAACTATGTAAAGAGGAGTCCTCCTTGGGGTATCTCTTATATATAAGCTCTTAAAGCTAGAGACATTCTATACCAATGTTCCTCCTTGGGGATTCTTAAAGGGTATGAAGCCGCGAAGCTTTTAGATACCTTTTAAGTTATATTTGATCAAGTTCGGCAGTCAACTAATTAACTATCTAGTTAAAATGATCACTTGTAGGAATCAAATTTCATATACTTAACATGTTTCCAACATTCCAAATTAAACTATTCCTTGGTCAAGAGTGAAGCCAGGTAAGTTAAAACACTGGTTGTGTATCAAAGCCTTATCTAGACACTTCATTCTTAACTCTCACAGGTAGATTAGTCAACCTCGTCGAATTTTAGTGTTAAGTATAATGTTAATGACTTTCCATAAACGAATAAGAAATCAATACGATTAACAAGTTTTCGACCTTCCCGACTAAACTATTCCTTAGTCAAAAGTGAAAATGGTAGGTTAGAGCAATATTGGTTCTTATTCCTACTCAAATATCAATCTTAACACTCACAAATAGATAAGCCTACTTCGTCGGTTTTTATTGTTAAGTATAATTAATTACTTTTCAAACAAGTAATTAAATTCCTAACCCCTTTCTAAACCCTTGTTTATAATTTAAAACCCATTTAGAAATGATATATATAGTAATTTATTTATAAAATTAGACATTTAATAAAACAATTTAAAATATATAATATTATACAAGAAATTTATACTTTAATAAAATTGTCAACACGTTTCCCAAAAACTATATATACTTAAAATATTATTACAATACTTATAATAGGTTTTAGAACATTCTTTCAAAATATTTCTTAAAAATAACAAGTTTATCATTTCTTAAAAGCTTGGGAAAAAACCATGTTTTCTTATATTTAAAAATACACCCTCTTCTTTAAAAATTCATAAGTAAATAAAAATCCATTAAAATCTCAAACCACTTTTAAAATACTCAATATGAGTTAGCGAAGACTTGTAAAAAGAATGAAACAAAATACTTAAGTTTATAGTTCTTTTCAAACATTTGAAGTTCAAAAACAAAGGCTAAATGGGGCAGTTTTGCACATGTGGAAGTATTGTCACTTTTCAATATGTTGCTTAACTTTTCATCATCCAAATTTTTTATGAAACAAGCATACATAATAAACATTATAAATATATTAAGAAACCCCTAAGGATCTCTCTACAAAATTCGTTAGAAGTTGCCAAAGACAAGAAAATTTCAAATGCGTCTATAGCGACTATCGTTATAAGAGCACTTTCTAGTCTAATTCAAACGTATGCTCAACTACAACCTTTTTACTTTTTTTTAAAGATATTATACATGCCATACAAGTCCACACATATGGATTACTTATGTCTTTTGCTTTCAAAGCAAGAATCAAATAAATATTACAATATGTATCAATATCCATTCAATCATAAAGAAACAAACAATCACAAGCATATATACACAATATACTTTCATTTAATGGTGAGGTAGCTTACGTTTAAGCAAGTAGACAAGCAAGCCCAAGCTACCACTTCCTACCTCAACCTTATAAACACCAACTTCCTACCGCAACCTTTACTTTAGCACTAACCTAGGCTAAATTAAGACTATATTGCTCATGACCTCAACTTGTAGGGAGATGTGCTTCATTTTTTCAAGACTAAGTTGATAGAAGGTTTTGTGAAGTTTTCCTAAGGCTCTTATCCAAGTCTAAATTGATTTGGATGTGTTTAGAGATTATTTTTCTTAAAAAATTTGTAAAGACAAAGAGTGAAAGAGTTATAACTTTCGTGTGTAAAAATATGGAGTTGATTCAAGGGGTATGCTCCTTCTTTTATAGGTTTCACATGGTTTTCCCTAACCTTGTTCACACCCCCCCGGTTTTTTATGGAAGGCTCACCCCTCCACAAGATCCATCACTTCTCCTTTCCACCTCATTTCTATGTAAATGACCAAACTCCCCCTTACATACAAACATCTCTTATCTCTTATAAACTTCTAAAAGATTTCAGTTCCTTTATGAACAAATGTGTGTTGTTAGTTCTTAATGTGTTTATATGTTCATTAACTAAGTACAAAAGGGTTCGAATAACTTATATCGAATAAAAAGTTGTTTATCGATAAACTAATTTTCAATCACATTATCGATATCTCTTTGAAGTATATATTTTTATAAATAAAATTCAAAAAGATGTTTAACAAGGTTACAAAATCACATTTATAATACTTAACTATATTTCAAAATGTTACAATTTTCAAAGATGAAGTGTGTAAATTTACGGGTCGATGTGGATAACTTCTTGACATGTGATAGATTTGTTGTGTGATAGCCTGAACATGCAATATTTTTAGGGTGATGTAGTGTTATGATGTAATAGTTTTGAGGTATGATAGCTTCGAGGTACGATAGCTTTGTGTTGTGATAGCAAAAGGATGCGATAGCTCTATGATGCGATAGCTTCAAGGTGCGAAAGCTTTATGGTGTGATAACTTTGAGATGCGATTTCCTTTTATCTAGGCATGCGATACCCAAGGGTGCAAAAATTCCTTAAGTAAAAAAGGAGATTACATAATAGCATTTTGGAAACTGGTTTCCAAAATGTATATTGAGAATTACATATGGATGAAACTGGGAGGAAGAATAATAAGTTTAATATAGGAACTTATTTAGGATTGAAGAATGAAACAAGCTTAGAGAAGCTAAGAAATGATAGTTGCATCATTTAAACAAAAAGATAGAAATGTATTATCTAAAGAATGTGTAGGGTACACAACTAAAGGATGAAAAAAGGATTAAACCCAAGGTTATAAAATACACGACTCATGGTGTTGTTGAATGGAAGGATGCCAAGATTAATAAACTCTAAAATTCAGCGGTATATAGGAAGGTGCTAGAACTTGAGAAGTCTATAGGGTACATTTAAAAATTTAACTTTAGGGAGAGTAATAACATCAGAATGAATGTATTTTAGAATAGACTCTTATTTAGGTGTTAACACATAAGATCGCCGAACCACTATAAATCCTGTGTTTGTGATTTTTATTTGTGAATTATTGTGATTGTTATTGCTTAGATCTGAGTTCTATATTGATTGTTGCTGATTTGTTTCATAAACGGGTGCTTTCACGATATTGGGTGTTTGTGATCAATTTTGGCGCAAACATTTTGGTGCTTTCTCTGAGAGAAGCTGATTCAGGACAATTTGAATTTGAAGACTTAAGAATTTAGATCTAAGAACCATGACGAGACAAACAAGTAAGAAACAAAGGCCAGAGAGAAGTGAACACCAAGGAAGTCAAGAGGCTTCTTCAGGAGCGAGTCAACCATCGATCTTCATCACTAGGGACGAGATGGAGACAATGATGAAGAAACAAGAGGAGCTAAGCCAGAGTTTATTTCAACAGATAGGACAACTTGGAGCATAGAATAGAGAAGCGGATGGAGTTCAAAACGGAGCAGGACCATTCGACATAGCACCTGGATTAGGAAGCACACCCATAGAGAACGTTGACCCAGTCTCGGAGAGAGAGAGAGAGAGAGAGAGAGGAACATCTGCGCAACCCGGGAGTAGCAGAGGAGTGAACGCTCAGTCAAGGGGGCAGATCCCAGAGTTACCTCGTGAACTCGAAGGCAGGTTGAAAGTAATGAACGAAGATTGCATCTCGGAGACAATGACAGATTGGCGGAGATGATTAGAAGAGCTATGAGAGGCGGTTTGGTAAACAAAGATTTGGAGGATGTTAATAGGAGTCCTTTTACTCCAGCAACCAGACGAGCAAGGAACCCACCGGATTTCAAGTTACCATCGTTGGACGTGTATAACGGGAGAACGGACCCCACGGTTCATTTAAGAAGTATATGAGGCATATGGAAGTGCTGGGGGCATCAGAGGAGGTTATGTCCCGGTGCTTTCCATTGTACTTGGCGGATATTGCAGCGTTATGGTTCAGGCAACTAGAGAGTGGATCTATCGGAACATGGAATGATTTAACTGAAAGATTTATGAGGCAATTCAGGGTTCACATTACAAGACCCAAGAATGTGATGACTTTGGAAACCCTAAAGCAGAAAACCGGAGAGACTTTGAGGAGTTATCTAACGCGATTCAATGCAGCAACAGCTTCGGTGGATCGAGCAGATCCATCTATGGTGGTGATGGCAGCCGTGTCCGGAGTAGCTGACGGCATAGAGTTCAAAAATTCATTGACCAAAGATCCACCTGCGGATCTAGGAGAACTCTACGACGAGGCAGAAAAGTTTTTACGATTAGAGGATGTGAATGCAGAAAGAGAAGAAGGAGAGGGAATAGAAATTTATGTGCTTAAAGACAAAAAGCCTCTCGAAAAGGACTCAGGCAAGGATAAAGGAAAACGAAAGGCTGAGGATAGTGGTAACGGGTCAAAGCGACTACGGAGAGAGGCACGATTCACCACCTACTCAGAGCTGAATGAGAGTTTGGAGCGAATCTACCGAGATACACGAGAGCAAGTTCCACACCGTAGGCCAATACGAAGGAACCCCACTATTAACGAGAGAAAATCAGACAGATATTGCTTATTCCACGAACTGAATGGTTATAACACTAACGACTTTAGGCATCTAAAGGATGTAGAAGGACACATCAGGAATGGTATGTTGCTTCAGTATGTGAGGAGACGAGCCCCAGCGGTAGAGCTAGAGCATCCACCGTCTACATCAGCTAGGGGTGACCCTGAACCAGGACATCATTTGGTTATCAATTAATTGAAATAACGATGAACAAGTAGTAAACCTCTCACTAACGTGGGTTAATCATTTACACATGCACGAGATCACGGACGGTCCACAAGCATGCTCTGAGTGGCTATTAACCCTATCGTTGTGAAAATTTACACTTTGACATCCTTGCCTTGCTTTTGTTTCGTTTTTATTTGAACATTTAGACTTTGATTGTTTGGACATTTGTATTTTAAAACTCATCAGTTGAATGGATATTTGGTTCGAATAATTCTGAAATGGCTAAGCTACTTACACATGTACGGGGTCGCGAACGGTCCTTAGCCATGCTCTGAGATGGCGATATGCCACCCTGACAAACGATCCAGGGACCCACTCAAATGTGAACCTGGTATCAACAATACCAAGCCCCCCCCCCGGGCACACTTATTCGCCTCCAATAGGCACACAAACGATCCAGGAACTCACCCGAACGTGACCCTGGCATCAATAATACCAAGCCCTCACGGGCACACTTTCTCGCCTCGAATGGCACCCGACCTCAAACGGTCACAACCCGCCTCGAAAGGCACCCGACCTCGAACGGTCACAACTCACCTCGAACGGCACAACTCGCCCCGAACGGCACAACTCACCTCATCTCAAATGGCTCGATCACGAGCGGTCGTCATTTGAGGTCCACCACTAGACCGCGCACGGTCGCACTTCACCTCAAATGGCTCGATCCCGAACGATCGTCATTTGAAGTTAGGCGCTTGACCATGAACGCTCGCCCTTCATCTCAAATATCTCGATCCCGAACGGTCGTTATTTGAGGTCACATAAAACTGTAACTTCCTTTGCAGGACATACACAGGATATGAATATCCGGCTCATGGCATTACAAAACGTACCTTCCTACCGTAAGGCATGTTTTGGGGGGCGAATGTTATCCCGCTTTTTGGCAAAGCCGTGATACCAAAAGATCGGTCAAAAACAAAAGACAGTTTATCTCATAGATTGGTTGTACTTCACATCGCTATGGATATCGATGAATTTTGTCCGAGCCCGGATCAGGCTACTATTGATAGGACATGACAAGCAAAGCCATGAAAGCCAGTGTTCCAAATTTAAGGTTAATCGGAGGTCGTTCGAACGAGATATGATCGATGCAAGTTAGCCAAAGAATGACGTTCGAACCCATCAAAAAGTGGAGGAGATGCTCATTTCGAACCCACAGGGTTCGTATCCATCTTGTTCGAATCCATCGGTTTGCATACGCTTCGAGTCGATCGAGTTCGAACCGATCAGGCATGATATTGATCACTTCGAATCGATCGGTTCGAATCCATCAGATGGGCATCCCCTCAGCACGTTCGTATCCATGCTAGAGCACTGTTTCGTATCCATCGAGTCCAGAGCACTTTGAATCCATCACCATCAGTATGCCCTACTTTGAATCGATCGGTCTCGTGCCCACGCATTGCTTCGTATCGATCGTCTTCGCATCCATCAGATTCGAATCCATGAACAATCACTCGTTCGTGTCCATCAAGACAACTAGCTTGAATGACGTGTCATTCAATGATACAAACGAGGCGAAGATCATGGATGCGAAGCGGTCGACTCGAAGAAAAAATAGGATTGATGCGAGGAGTGTGCGCCACGTCACCAAAGAACCACGTGACCGATCGAGTCGAAGGGAGTGGATTCGAACCAATGGATTCGAACGCAACAGCCCTCACGAAAAACCACAACTTGAATCGATCATATCTCCTAAACCACTGATCCAAATGCAACAAAATTTTCACAGTAGCTTCCATACAAGGTAAAGATTGTTCCTGCCAAGTTTTAACTCGATTGGATCATTTTTTGATGGATTTGAAATCACTTCGTATCGATCTCAGATCGAGTCGAAACTTGGTGGGGTCAGTCGCGTGGGCCCACTCACGTGCTAGAAAAAGTCTCCCTAAGTTTGAGCGAGATCTGGGCCTCCTACGCCTATAAATAGCACCCTGAAGCCTTTAGAAAAGGGGGTCTTCCGCCATTCAACGTCCAGACCATGCCGGATTCAATTCTACTCTCCATTATCGCTGTTGTATTCAGATTTCAAAGCTATCATCAATCGTAATTCGCTGTAATCGATTGAAATCATCAAGTGAATCAATAAAGACATAAGCTTCAAAGTGGACGTAGGCAAGATCGCCGAACCACTATGAATCCTGTGTTTGTGATTGTTATTTGTGAATTATTGTGATTGTTATTGTTTAGATCTGAGTTCTATATTTATTATTGCTAATTTGTGTTCATAAACGGGTGCTTTCACGATATTGGGTGTTTGTGACCATTTTGGCGCAAACAATAAATATGGTATGGTTCATAAATTGATGTTATAGTATACTTATGTCTTAAATGTGACGTTATATGTATGCTCATGATGTGATGATTGTCAACATGATATGATGTAATTGTTGCTGATGAATTGGTGAAGGAAAAACCCGTTCCATGCTTTAACGGCATGGTCTCACTGTACATAAGTTTCAGGGTAAAGTACTATTCATACAAGGCTTTATGTTGGGCCCGTATTTTATTACTTTCCACTAACTCATGGGTACTCGTCCGATTAGGATAAGTATCTGGATTAGAAAAAGGATACATATGGAGGGCGAATAAAGAAGCCGAATGAAGCAATGGCGTTTTGCTAGTAATATTTATTTTTGTATACCGCTATTACAAAACCGGGATTTGTAAATGGTTTAGTTCATGCTGGCATCTTCATATGTCTAAAACAATACTGGACTTATAATTATTATATTTTACCCCAATATGGGAACGGTTTAGTGTAGGATCTAGATTAACCCTAGAGGGGGGGTGAATAGGGTTATAGCAAATTTTCTCGATTTAAACACAGAAACAAACTGCAGAAACAAATATGCTGAAAAGTAAATCACACACAAAATTTACCCAGCTTCGGCAACCCCTGCCTACTGCTGCATTCCCAGATTTCTATTAGAATTAAACAGTATCCCGCTTACAAACACTCTAACAGACTCGCAAACCCTGCTCCCGCTTACAAACACTCTAATAGACTCGCACCCCCTGCTCCCGCCTATAGAGTTTTGCAAACTCGCAAACCCTTTCTCCCGCCTATAGAGTTTTGCAAACTCGCACACCCTGCTCACTGAACTAATTCTAACTAGACAATCTGACACTACCTACAACCTAGGTGGTGATTTACCAAGAATTTGATTCGAAAAGTAAAAACAACAAAATAAAAAACAACTTTAAACATGAAACCCTATTTGAATATAAACTAAAATCCCTCTTTAAAATAAACCCTAAATAAAAACTAGATCCCCTTTATAATAATAAAGGTCGGCCCAATTCTTTTACTCGTTCCTCCTTTTGTCTTGTGAAGAAAATGTCGGCCGACGTTAATCTTTGTTCGTCCAAATTAGGGCTTTGTTCCCTTGCAAAAATTAGGGCTTGCTCGCGACTTCTCTGATGATCAATCCTCTGTTCTGTGTTGCTCTTGCTTGCGCTTGTTTGATGCTGCCCCTTTGATCGAGTGCGTCAGATTGCGGTATGTAATCTCTCTTTGCTGGTTTAATTTGCTTGAATTATCACTTGTTCTTGTTGCTCACTCGATGCCAATGATGAATCTGTTGGGTTTGGTATTTATATGAATTATGAGAACCTTGAATTTGTTCGTATTCATTTACGCGACTTCATCACTTTCCTAATTTGTGCTTTATTGATATTTTTTCGACTTGATACTCACGGCCTTGATTTTGTAGCGTTCGATTTTTACTTGAGACATACGGCAGAACCTTTCCTCTTTTGATTTTTGACTTTATCAAAGATACGCAGATACATACTTGATTTTTGGCTTGGTAATCACGTTGTTTGACTTTGATATTTTCGGCAATTTTCATTTTTACTGTCCTCACATGTACATGCTTCATGTCATACTTCCATGATCTCGACTTGGACTTGTTTATTTCTGATCTTTGACTTTGTTGTTATGTTATTTACTCCTTTCACCTTCTAGATTAAGTTCGGCTTTCTAGCCCCTGTGAAATTAGTCTCTGGCCTTGTTGATTTTAGCCTTGACCACCTTGATGCTATAACCATACTTTTGGCATGATTGTTCTGGTCTTGTTTGTGTATTTTGTTGGTTATATTTGCATGATGCTATTCTCTGTTGCACTTGCTCATTTGCATTGCTTCACCATGTCACTTGATCTGTTTCACTGTTGTTGGCCATTCTTGTTGCCTCTTGTTCATTTGCAATATTGGTTTAGTTGTGCATTGTTGTACTTGGTGGTCGTAGCTTGGTTTGTGTCGTTGCATTCATGTGTACTTGTGTATTTGCTCATGTACATACTACATTGTGGTTTCAAACATGTGAGTTGTTGTCTGGTTGCTTTGTGTAGTTGCCACTATATCTGTAGCTTGCATCACTGGTGCACATTGTTTGCTGTGACACTTGTTCATTGATGCTTGTTGTTTTTTTCTCCATTTTTGTTGTGTCATTTTTCCAAATCTGTCTGCACTTTTGTCACTTTTTGTTCACCTTGATTCTGCATTACTTGTAGCTTGCTGTACATATGAACTTGCATTGCTTCGAGTTGTATTTACACCACTTTCTGTTGCATTCATGTACACTGTCATTGCTATACTGAGATCACTGTAGTTTTCATTGTGTTGCACATTTGTGGTCTTCGAGTTGCTGTGTTGATTCAGCTTGCTACTTTCTGGTATTTGTTTGCTTGGTGGAATTTCTTTGTGGTCTTGCACTGTGCGTATGAACTTGGTCTCTGTAGTTGTATATTTCTGTTGAGTTATTTGGAATTGGACTTATGGTCTTTGCATCCTTTCATGTTGATTTTTGAAATTTCACTTGAGTTGAATCCAGTTTCAAAACTCGGGTTTGACCTTGTGCTCGTGTCGTGATTCCACGTGAGTTGAACCCGGCTTTTCATTTGGGTTTGACCTGTGCTCACCTGTCCCTGTAAATCGATCAAGTGTATATCGATGTGCACCGCCCTGTGGCATGTACAGTGATACACTGTGCATGTCACATTGTTCGTGTATGATGAATTCAAATGTGAATGATGACGAACAACCCAAATAACTGAGGCAAATCATATTTTCAAAAATCATATTTCATTTTATTTTACAAAAATATTTCTTTTTCAATTTTACTGCATTTGAGAATATTTTTGCAGATTACTCGGATGCTGGAATTAGACTGGAATGCAGTTGAAGATAAAATACGAGTGTGAGTGATATGTAGTGAGGTTATTAATGTAAAAATAATTGTGATGTAATCAAAATTTTATATGTATAATGAGAGCTTGAATTTTTACTATTCAAGATTGTAATAAATATTTGTTTGAATAAAATTTCTGTTTGAATTCAAATTCCATTCAAATTCTGTGAAATTTATTTTATTCAACAAATATTTATTTAATCTATGAAAAATAAAATAGTACATTAACAAATACATTTAAAATCATATATATGTTTATTATCATCAAACAAAAATCATATACTCGCATATTCCACAATCTCCCCTTTTGTTGATAACAAACATATATTTAGGATTTTGACTCTGTTAAATGTATTTGAACAATGATATACTCTAATTGCTCCCCTTATTTAAATGCTTCCTCTCTACATGATGCTCCCCCTACATATATGCATATAAATAGAAATATATAAATAAGCCTAGATGCAAATGGAAAATTATTTGACCTTTGCTTGATTCTATTTGACAAAATCTTAACTTTTCTCTCCCCCTTTTGTTATCAGCAAAAGAATAATAGTGTCAGAGAAAATAGAGATAAAGTGATCAATATTAATCCAACATTAAGCTCAAATTGAATATAAATATTAAACTTCAATAAAAACCAAACAAAAATCATAACTACCTTTGTTAGGCGCATATTCCACTTTTAGAATGATGGAAATGATGTTCTAATATAAAATCATACAATTGTATCAACTTGTGGTACATTTATATCAGGAATTTGAATATCTACTAATCATGCATAACCGTTAGGACTTTTAAATGAGATTAGTAGTATTCCAATTTAATTTTTAAAAAATGAAATCAAGTATCTTCTAACCACGCATGACCGTGAGGACTTTTAAATGGGATTAGAATCAACTTGTCTATTTAATCAATTAATTTTGATATGCGTTCCATACATGCATAACCATAAGGACTTTTAAATGAGCATGGAAGTACATAATCAAAAATCCAAGTAATTCACCCATGCATAACCGTGAGGACTTTTAAATGAGAGTGAATACTTTGGATATTTATTTATTTTTGCAAAACAATATGACATGAAAACAAATGATTCCTGATTATAGTACCACATATCGACAAACTATATTTAAGATTTGATAAACAATGGTCGATAGAAATATGATAGATATAGAAATGGTCATGAAATCTTTACCCAACAAAAAGTTTTATAACTCTTGTTTGAATTCCTAAAGAAATTTTACAAATATACTCTCTTGAGTAATGTATGTTAAATATCAACACTTATCACCTTTTCAATCACTATTTATCTTTTTGATAATTAGTAGGGATTCGGATTAGTCAAAATTTGTCATTTAAAATCAAATAAAAATGACTAATCTGAAAACATGGTCAAAAATGATTTTCTCGAAGGGGTTATATGGAAAAAAAATGCTGCTATTTGAAAATTATTTAAAATGAAAAATATACAAATATTTTCTATGAAAAACGATGCAGTTACTAAATGTCTCAAAAGTCACGTTCAACTAGTAATTTTTCTATCCACTAGATTACCAGTGTAATCTGCATCTGAGTTTCTCTTTCAATCCAAAATATCACTAACTAAATTTGATAGACCAGACCATGAAGAGTGCACAAAAACTCAAACTCAACTTTTTACAGCATTTTTGACTTTGGATTGAAGCCATGCAAATAATCAGAAAACCGTGAATATAGAGTTAGCCGTAACCAAAAATATTATCATCCAACAAAACACTATGTTTAATCCAAACATATACGTATGAAGTAATTCAAAGAATAGTGTTTTTGGCATAAATATAATTGGCCAACTATGTCGAACAAGTTAGAATCAAAAAATCATCATCTCACAATATTGGCTAATTTAATTCAGAATACGGTGCAGATTATCACATTCAATATATCGATCAAATAAACATACCTTCACCTGTTTTACCTTTACGATAATTTTTCGTGATTTCCCATTGTGATTCTGTCACCTTTGTACTAGGCTAAGGAACTTTGTTTTGTTGCCCGTTCTGTTTCTGGAACAGCCAAAATCTGTTATTGTTCCTTAGCCTGCCACCATACCTACACGATGAAAGATTTTTGTGACCTATTTGTTTTTATAGGTCCATGATTGTTAGTGGCTGAAGCATTGTGAATAAACAAACCCTTTGGAACCCAAACTTGTTTTGTCCTTTCATTCTTGTTCCAATAGACATGAAATTCATTTGTAGAATTCTTAGGAACCCAAACTTGTATAAATTTTGTGTTCTTGTTCCTATGACTACAATTTTCAACACGATGTCCAATTATTTCACATCTATCAAAGACACTCTTACCTTTTACATTATCCTCAACTTGTGTTTTTCCAAAACCTAGTCCTTTTCTGTTGTTAGAAAAAGTTTGATTTCCCAATAACATGTTGAATGATTTTTCTCCTCTTGAAAAGTTATTCAGAGATTTCTCAAGATTTTGGACTTTGGTTTTTAATGTTGTGTTTTCAGTGACAAGTGAGGTGCATCTATTTAAAAAAATCATTTTTCCTAATGTCAATGATTTCCTTAAGACTCAAATTTTCTTTTTCAAGATTCTCAGAGCTATTCTTAAGTTTTGATAATTCTGAATCTAAAATTTTACATTTTTTACATTCTAGGTTTTGAATATTTTCAAGTTCAGTTTCTAACATAAAATTTTCACGAGCAAGTTCTCTCCTATCAGATATTAGTTTTTCAATTTTAGATTCAAGAGCATCAACTTTTTTAGTAAGATCAAGACACATAAAAACAAGTTCTTTATAAGAATAGTCACCTCCCTCACTAGATTCCTCTGAGCTTGCTTCTGAATCTGATTTTGCCATAAGACACAAGTTAGCCTCCTCTGAGCTACTATTCGAAACTTCCTCTCCTTCTTCATCATCCCAAGTCGCTGCAAAGGCCTTCTTCTTCTTTTTCTTTCCTCTGTTGTTTTTGAGAAGTAGGCAGGCTTGTTGCAGTTAAAGCACGTCGATTCATTATCGGAATTGTCGGAATCTTTTGACCTATTACCATTTGTTTTCTTCTTGCGTGGCTTGAATCTTGACCATTTTCTAAGATTATTGACAGCCATCGCATGCTCTTCAATTGGATCTTCTTCTTCTTCATCGCTCTCTTCTTTGCTCTTTAAGGCAATCGTCTCCTTCTTTGGTTCGGAGTTGTTGTGTTCCTCCTTTGCTTTTAGCTCAAGCTCATATGTCATCAAGTTGCCAATCAACTCCTTCATGCTTAGTTTACTCAGATCTTTCGATTCTTGTATTGCCGTGACTTTTGCCTCAAAGTTCATCGGTAAGACTCGTAGCACCTTCCTCACAATCTCTACCTCAGTGAATACCTTCTGAAGCGCTCTAGCGTTGTACACCAAAGTTGAAAAGCGTCCAAACATGTCTTTTATGCTCTCGCCTTTGTCCATCACAAAGTTCTCGTATTCATTGCTGAATAGGGCTAGACGAGACTCCTTGACTTGAGAAGTTCCTTCATGTATCACCTCCAAGGTATGCCAAATTTCCTGTGTAGTTTTACAATGAGAAATTCTATTAAATTCATTCTTATCAAGAGCACAGATCAGAGCATTCATGGCTTTAGCATTTGTAGTTTTTAATCTATTATCGTTAGCATCCCACATAGCCTTAGGTTTAGGTATCTCAGTATCACCAACAGTTATAGTGGGAGATTTATAGCCAGTTTCAATAATGTCCCAAACATCATAATCAACAGAACTAAGATAAATTCCCATCCTAACCTTCCAATAAGCATAATCACTCCCATTAAACATGGGTGGCCTAACAATAGATTGCCCCTCAGAAAAAGCATTATTTGGTGGATTCATGACTCTAGAGTTAAAGAAAAATACCTTGCTCTGATACCACTTGTAGGATCTAGATTAACCCTAGAGGGGGGGTGAATAGGGTTATAGCAAAGTTTATCGATTTAAACATAGAAACAAACTGCAAAAATAAATATGCTGAAAAGTAAATCATACACAAAATTTATCCAGCCACGGCAACCCCTGCCTACTGCTGCAGTCCCAGATTTCTATTAGAATTAAACAGTATCCCGCTTACAAACACTCTAACAGACTCACAAATCCTGCTCCCGCTTACAAACACTCTAATAGACTCGCACCCCCTGCTCCCGCCTATAGAGTTTTGCAAACTCGCAAACCCTTGCTCCCGCCTATAGAGTTTTGCAAACTCACACACCCTACTCACTGAACTAATTCTAACTAGACAATCTGACACTACCTACAACCTAGGTGGTGATTTACCAAGAATTTGATTCGAAAAGTAAAAACAACAAAATAAGAAACAACTTTAAACTTGAAACCCTATTTGAATATAAACTAAAACCCCTCTTTAAAATAAACCCTAAATAAAAACTAAATCCCCTTTATAATAATAAAGGCCGGCCCAATTCTTTTTATCGTTCCTCCTTTTGTCATGTGAAGAAAATGTCGGCCGTTGTTAATCTTTGTTCGTCCAAATTAGGGCTTTGTTCCCTTGCAAAAATTAGGGCTTGCTCGCGACTTCTCTGATGATCAATCCTCTGTTCTGTGTTGCTCTTGCTTGCGCTTGTTCGATGCTGCCCCTTTGATCGAGTGCGTCAAATTGCGGTATGTAATCTCTCTTTGCTGGTTTAATTTGCTTGAATTATCACTTGTTCTTGTTGCTCACTCGATGCCAATGATGAATCTGTTGGGTTTGGTATTTATACGAATTATGAGAACCTTGAATTTGTTCGTATTCATTTACCGACTTCATCACTTTCCCAATTTGTGCTTTCCTGATATTTTTTCGACTTGATACTCACGGCTTTGATTTTGTAGCGTTCGATTTTTACTTGAGACATACAGCAGAACCTTTCCTCTTTTGATTTTTGACTTAATCAAAGATACGCAGATAAATACTTGATTTTTGGCTTGGTAATCACGTTGTTTGACTTTGATATTTTCGGCAATTTCCATTTTTACTGTCCTCACATGTACATGCTTCATGTCATACTTCCATGATCTCGAATTGGACTTGTTTATTTCTGATCTTTGACTTTGCTATTATGTTATTTACTCCTTTCACCTTCTGGATTAAGTTCGGCTTTCTAGCCCCTGTGAGCTTAGTCCCTGGCCTTGTTTGATTTTAGCCTTGACCACCTTGATGCTGTAACCATACTTTTAGCATGATTGTTCTGGTCTTGTTTGTGTATTTTGTTGGTTATATTTGCATGATGCTATTCTCTGTTGCACTTGCTCATTTGCACTGCTTCACCATGTCACTTGATCTGTTTCACTGTTTCTGGCCATTCTTGTTGCCTCTTGTTCATTTGCAATATTGGTTTAGTTGTGCATTGTTGTACTTGGTGGTCGTAGCTTGGTTTTTGTCGTTGCATTCATGTGTACTTGTGTATTTGCTCATGTACATACTGCATTGTGGTTTCAAACATGTGAGTTGTTGTCTGGCTGCTTTGTGTAGTTGCCACTATATCTGTAGCTTGCATCACTGGTGCACATTGTTTGCTGTGACACTTGATCACTGCAGCTTGTTGTTTTTTCTCCATTTTTGCTGTGTCATTTTTCCAAATCTGTCTACACTTTTGTCACTTTTTGTTCACCTTGATTCTGCGTTACTTGTAGCTTGCTGTACATATGAACTTGCATTGCTTCGAGTTGTATTTACACAACTTTCTGTTGCATTCATGTACACTGTCATTGCTATACTGAGATCGCTATAGTTTTCATTGTGTTGCACATTTATGGTCTTTGAGTTGCTGTGTTGATTTAGCTTGCTACTTTCTGGTCTTTGTTTGCTTGGTGGAATTTCTTTGTGGTCTTGCACTGTGCGTATGAACTTGGTCTCTGTAGTTGTATACTTCTGTTGAGTTGTTTGGAATTGGACTTCTGGTCTTTGCATCCTTTCATGTTGATTTTTGAAATTTCACTTGAGTTGAATCCAGTTTCAAAACTCGGGTTTGACCTTGTGCTCGTGTCGTGATTCCACGTGAGTTGAACCCGGCTTTTCATTTGGGTTTGACCTGTGCTCACTTGTCCCTGTAAATCGATCAAGTGTATATCGATGTGCACCGCCCTGTGGCATGTACAGTGATACACTGTGCATGTCACATTATTCGTGTATGATGAATTCAAATGTGAATGATGACGAACAACCCAAATAACTGAGGCAAATCATATTTTCAAAAATCATATTTCATTTTATTTTGCAAAAATATTTCTTTTTCAATTTTACTGCGTTTGAGAATATTTTTGCAGATTACTCGGATGCTGGAATCGGACGGGAATGCAGTTGAAGACAAAATACGAGTGTGAGTGATATGTAGTGAGGTTATTAATGTAAAAATAATTGTGATGTAATCAAAATTTTGTATGTATAGTGAGATCTTGAATTTGTACTATTCAAGATTGTAATAAATATTTGTTTGAATAAAATTTCTGTTTGAATTCAAATTCCATTCAAATTCTGTGTAATTTATTTTATTCAACAAATATTTATTTAATCTATGAAAGTTAAAATAGTACATTAACAAATACATTTAAAATCATATATATATGTTTATTATAATCAAACAAAAATCATATACTCGCATATTCCACATTTAGGATTATGGAAAATGTTATCGACATGTTATGTAATGAAAAAGTCTGTTGCACTGTTTACTAAATATTGTGAAACAATACCAATTCCATTTTTCCACTTGAAAATAATTTTGATAATGGCTGCAATTTCATTGACATTCATTTTCCGGTCTCATAATGAGTGATGTTATTACTTGGAGCCAGATCTTGGATTAGGGGATACTTAAGTAAAACAGAGCTAAGTAAAAATTTAGGTAGAAACTATGTAGTTGAAAAATAACACCTTGGAGAGGGTATACGCTATATTTATAACATTACCTATATTTAGATATAAATATAGGTGGATAATTTTTTTTTTCTATTGCTCTTACTATCTTTACTTCCGTTTCTTATGAAAACTTGCTTGTGCGGAAAAAAAGAATGGAGATGTGAAGTAGACTTTTGACATTAAGAGGTATAAAAGCAAATTCTAGTAGTGGAACCGTGACTATGCAAATGAATACCCAAGGAGGGAAGGCCACCCTTGAAGTTCATGTTGAAGCCAATATTATGAAGCCTACCTGGTTGTATGAGAGATGGATATGAATTATCTTTTCTATAAGCACATGGAAGACATGATGAGGCAATAACTAGTTGAAGTTGTTAAGCCAATACCAATAGCTAGAGGAGTAGACCTTTCCAAGATAACCCAAGATTACAAGAACCATGAAGGAAACAATTTTACAGGGAAGGAATCTACTTTAGAGGTGCTGAATTGGCTGAAGGTGTGTAAGTGCATCTTTCGAGACTTAGGTTATGATAATTCTCAAAAGAGGGGTTGTCTTCTCATTGGCTTTAGGAGGATGCTTTAGACTGGTGCAAAGCATTAACTATTGAAGTACAAAACGTAGAGGTGACTTAGGAGAAGTTTAAAGAGGGATTTAAGGCTTAGTTTATACCTGAACCGTAGAAAAATGCTTTGCTTAGAGAATTTTTTGGATTTGATACAGGGAGAGATGACTTCAGCAGAGTATATTTAGCACTTTAATTTTTTTATTGCAGTATGGAAGGAAGCATATTAATACCCCATTGAAGAAGAATAAGAAATTTATTAAAAGTTCGAGGAAAGGTCTGAATTATAAGGTAGGGGCACACTTGTTGTCTCCTTTGAAATGGTTATTGAAATGGCAAGGAGACATGTTCGATTGTATCAAGAGAAAAGTAAAGCTTATATTAGACCCAAGGGTGGGTAAAAGAAGAGATTCAACCAGTATTAGAAAGGCAATAAGAATCGAAAAGGAGGAAAGACCTCAAGGGAGGAGTTTAGATATCACAATGTAACGAATATTGCTTGTTTCAACCACGGGCATAAGGGTCACTACTGTACTAAGTGTACCCAGCCAAAAAATAAGGATAGGGCCAGTTTCTTTAATTGTAATAAGCTTGGTCATAAGAAAATGGATTGGCTAGAGTTGAAGCATGCAAAAGTCTATGCTTTGGAAATACCTTTGGTTAGGCTAATGGCTGAAGAAAAGGAAAAGGGTGTTGTGGTTGGAGATATGATTTTGATTTTTGGAAATTCAGTTTAAAGTTTTATTTAATGCCGCTGCTGCACACTTTATTATTTCCAATGATTTAGTTGATAGCTTAGAATTACATACTACCTATATATTTGCGTCCTTGCATTTTGTTAATCCATTAAGTGAGTATACCACTCTCGGGTTAAGGTGCACTGAGCTTAAGTTTGCTATATGTGGATATTTGTTTGTTTGCTACCCATTTGTGTTTGACTTCATAGGGTATGGGTAAATTTCAGGTTTGAACTAGGTAGGACGTAATGACGATCAACAAGATGAGATTATAATGACATTGGAGGTGATGGGGATAAGTCGAGAAATACGTTAGGTGGAATGAAAGATTATTAAGATGAGAATAGTAGAGTGCTAGTAGTTTGGGAACTTGCAGATGTGTGCAACCAGTAACGGGATTACCGCCAAGAAACAATGGTTGAATTAATAAACTTGATATCAAACCATTAGTAGACCACCTAGCATAATAATTCCCAAGGAGATGGAGGAATTGAAGAAGCAAGTAGTGGAATTTGACCATAAGAGTTTCATTAAGCCAGCGTCTAACATTTTTTGTAGATCTTATGAACTGAATCTTTAATAATTAGTTGGATAGATTTGTGTTGGTCTTTATTGAGGATATTATGGTGTATTCTAAGAATGAGAGAGACCATGAGGTCCATATAAGATTTTTTTTGAGAAATCATAAATTGAAGGTGAAATTTTCTAATTCACATTTTCAAAAAGGATAAGTTATGTTTCTTGATAATATACTATCATAGAATGTACTAGCAGTGGGTACATCAAGGATAGAGACTATTAATGATTGGAAGAGGCTAGAGACGGTTACTAAGATAAGAATTTTCTTGGGATTGGTTGGCTATTACCATAGATTCATAAAGATTTCTTAAGGATAGCAAAACTCTTAACTAGGTTGACCTGAAAGAATGAGAGGTTCATATGGACTAATAGGCGTGAAGGGACATTTCAGGAAATAAAGTAGTTATTGACAAATGCTTTTATTTTGATCATACCTGAAGGGAATCGAGATTTGGTAGTATATATCGATGCTTGTAGAACAGAATTAGGAGCGGTATTGACGTAGAAAGGATGGATGCTAACTTATGCATTTGGGCAGTTGAGGCTGCATGAAGTTTGATATCTGACTCACGACTTAGAGTTAGCAACAATGATCTTCACGTTGAAGATTTTGAGGCATTACCATTTGGAAGAATTGTTTGAGTTATATATGGACCATAAACTTCCAAAGTATATATTCTCTTAGAATGAGTTAAATATGAGGAAACAGAGATGGTTAGAATTTTAGGTGGAATACTACTTTGATATCGAGTATACACTAGGAAAGGGGAATAAGGTTGTTGACGGTTTGAGAATAAAGCAGCAGAATCAATTTTGTTTGTGTTTATGATTTAAGATTCAAAAGAGGCGAGGTTTGATTTAACGAGGAATATCAACAAACAAACGGGAAAGAAATCTGTAAAGTACAGATTTATTCTCGTAGCTTACACTGTTTATCCCAAATAAAAAGAAATTATCCATTCTTTGTTATTTCAAACAGAGTCAATCTTTCCTTTTTGTGTTGATATATAGCGCAAAATCTTCCTAAGGAATCTAATTCCAGCAAATTAAATATGGAAAGCATATTATAGTTAAATATCTATGATTAGAATATATTTGGAGAAGAACATATAGTTTTATTAGGTAGTTTATACATATTTATTGCGTTAATAAAGAAGAACAACGTTTATTCATGCATTATTTATGTGTATCGTTCGTCAATTATTATTATATTTAGGGAAGCGAGTGGGTAGAATTGGAAAATGTAGTAATTCCTATTAGTGGACAATAAATTAGGGATTGCTAATAATTAATAGGAAATACAAGTTTATAAACCCAGTTAATGGGAAATAATGGATAGGATTAGATTAGATGGTACAATTGGTTAGTACGAGAATTGAAGATTTTAACTTGAATTAATGGAAATTAATGGAAATGAGTTTGGAGTTATAATTAATAGGGAAAATTGGATAAAAATGGATTGATAAAAATGGAATGGTTATAAAAAGGTCACTAATTTGAAATTAGTAATCATACATAGGTGTCTTAGGAAATATATGTTGGGATTTTATGGACAAATTGACATTTATGAGCATGAAAAGAGGATTTATGGGTAGATAAGTATTTAAGGTAAATCTTATTCCCTTAAATAGAAAGGGGAGTTAGTAAGCTAAGTCCAATGTCCACTTAAGATAATATAGGTAAAGACTTAGGATGGTTAATTGGACTTAGTAGGTAGGTTAGTGATGGAAGGTTAGTAAAGTCACTTGATGGAAGACCGTCCTTCACTTTGAGGCTACAGTAGTCGGGTGATGTGAGATATCACTAATTATAGGACTTGTGATGGCATGAGAGATTGAACCTGCATCCTTAATAGAAAATTATTAAATGGTCCAAATTTGGAATCAGGAGCGGTAAGGAATATCTCCACAGGGGATCGCTTCTGGTTTAACATATTAAGTTGTTATAGGGTCCGCTGAAAGTATTAAGTAACCTAGTGAGATTCCAAATAAATAAGGATATCTCCGAAAAGCTTCACTTTAGTGCTGAGGTATTAAGTGGTTATTACAAGACGCGCCTCCCAATCGAAAGAAGTAACCTAATGAGATGCTATATTTATAATTAAGAGTGATGGTGGATATCTCGGGAAAGGTTCGTTTTGGGTTTGTGGTACTCAGTGACTAATCTAGGGTTCGCTTCTCTCCTATAAAAGAAATACTAAGTAGCCCAATGAGATTTTCGAGCAATGTCAGCGAGAAAGTACCAGTAAGGAGTCCGTCTTGGGGTGAGGTATTACTTGGCAAAGGCCTACCATAAATAGGGTTAAATGGTCAAAGGCCTGCCTAATCCTTGTTAATGAGGTATTAAGTGGCTTGGGTACAGTCTCTTACATTGCTAAAACTTTAATAACAATAGATGCGCTAGTAGTATGGCCATTGTAATATAAGGCCATAGATAGTGGTCAAAGGTCTCTGTAGCAAGGACCAATAGACCAATAATGACGATACTAGAAGTCCACCTTGAAAATAGGTCTTAAATGATGGAGCCTACCTTGATTGAGGTATTAAATGACAGATTCTACCTATTTCTCTTTTAAAAGTATCATATGGTGATATTGGAAGCCCGCTTCTTCTTTAGAAGTATTAAGTGGCAAATTTGTTTGGAAGTATTGGGTGGTTGATAAGGCTTCATCTGTGTTTTGTACCATAGGAATGGATGGCAAGTAATCGTTGTGCAATGCAGGGTTAGATTAGAATTGCTAATCTTAATATACATAACAATTAAATGAAAACCAATTGATATAAATTTATATCATAGACAGTTTATAGATTTTTCCAATCACTAAAACGTTGTTATGATTTTCTCTTCATTACAACGCACATAATAGGTATAGAGGAACATGTCATTGGAGCTGGATGTGTTTAGTGTTGGAGAAGTCTTCTTTTCTCTCATGCTCAATGTTGATGTGACAATCTTCTATCCAAGGAATACCATTAATTCCAAGAAAGTAGTTATAATCAATATTCTTATCCTATTATTGTTTCCACTTTGAGTTTAGATTTCTATCAATCCATGATAGTGCTCATGCTTATTTGCAGGTACCAAATCGAATGATCTTGCTTTGATGAACTTCGATTTTGATTTTTGTCAAAATTTAGGCCCACTATGGTAGGGGTTGTCACATTTGGTATTAAAGCATTAGTTAGTAGATCAAAAGAATTATGATAAATTCAGAGAACATATTCGTACTTTAATATTATCATATTTTTATGTTAGATTCTAAGAATTCCTACCATATAAGTAGTTGTAGTTCCACTCCGAAAGGAATGGGCAAAGCAACTATGGGTTGGAAATATCTTAGAGTTAAGCGTTTCAGACTGACTCTAAAATAACCCACGGAGTGCTGGCGATGCATAAGGCACTATTGATGAAGAGCATGAGTACGACATATTGCAAATCCCTGAGGCTAGAGGTGTTCGACTTGATTCTATCTACCTTAAGTTTTTGGATTTGATGATGAGTTCTGGTCGAAGAAACACATTTATTCAAGATGGGTAGAAAATTAGAGTCTATATGTCGCAATTGTCTGGAGGCAAGTTTTTGCCAAGGTGCACTCATTGATCACTTTTTTGATGCAAATCAGATTTCTATTTGGATAATTAATGTCAATTCCTTAGTCTAAAACCCATGAGAAATATGTTTTCAAAATGCTTTAGATTTTATACAAAAGGTTTTCAAATGATTTCATTTTCCAAGGAATTATTTTGGAAATTTTATTTTGGGAAAGTTTTCAAATTTTAATTTTCAAAGAAACATATATACTACAGCGTTGGTCGAGTTAGGAAATTTTTTGTTTATAAAAGATTAATTCTTAAAATCCTTAAATATATATATATATATATATATACAGTAGAGGCTTGATATTTATTTTTGGCAAGGAATTAGTATTCCAATTTGGGAAATTTATGTCTTAAAAAAGTTTTTGAAAACCCTGAAATATATGTATACATATATATATGTATGTATGTATGTATGTATGTATATGTATATGTATATGTATATATATGTGTTTTATTTTTAAGAAAAGTTTTGGTATGAAATAGTTTCTATTATTTAGAAACAGGGATAAAGGAACATATATTTGATATGTGATTTTTCGGTTTATAAAATCGATGGTTTTTTTAATCTTCTCTCTTTATGGTGCAGAAAAATAGGAATGGCATTAAATTTTGTTAGGGTATGTAGTTTGAAGTGTTGTTGTAACTGTAACGATCCTGGTTTAAAGACGAATTTAAATTGGTAATTAAATTAAATTTTTGGGTTAAATTGTGGATTTGTTTGAATTTTTCAAATTTAATATGAGATATATACTTATTTGTTTTTAAATTTAGATTTGAAACTCAAAATAAATGTTTTCAATTGAATTGGATTATAAATAAATTTTGATTTGGAAATTCAAAATGAATTCAAAAATGAATTGAATTTAAAGATTATACTTTGAAAAAATATAATATGTATGATTATTTATTGAATGCAATATAGATACTAATGTTTAAAATAAAATCAATTCTATCAATATAAATATAAGTATACAAATACGAGGATATAAATTAAATGTTTGAAAGTTAAATTTTAAATAGAAATAAAATTCAATATTATTTTAGTAAAAATAAAATATTAATACTTAAGTAAACATATGAAGTACATATATATTTGATGTGAGTTGTGTATGCATGCAAGAAGATACACAAAAATATCTATGCAATAAAATAAAATATATCTACAAAATAAAACAAATAGCATAAGTTGTAAACAAGGAAATAATAAAACAAGTGGCTTGCAAAAGAAGATAAATGAAACAAAAAAAAATATCTACAAAAGAAAAACAAAACTGCACATATACAATTCAAAAAAGATTGTATGTAAACAAAAATGGGGACATTGCATTAAATGCTTCCTTCCCAAGCACAAATTGAAACCATCTCAGCCGAAAAAATGTTAAAGCCATATCAGTAAACAAGATAAATATCTTTAGTCAAATAAACAAAAAAATCTGTTCAACAAAAGAGGCTTTACCGGTTATGACCTACCCTGTACAAACTATATGTTTCTATATATTTATATCTATCTTATACTTGCTCGTTCATAAGGAAAGAAATTAAGCAAACCGGAGAAAAAGAAAATAAGTCTCATCATTATCTACAAACTCAAAAGAAAAGAAAAGAAAAATGGGGTTAAAAGAAAATCAATCTGCAACCTTCAAAACACAATTTCTCTCTGTTCAATCTTGTTTCCAGGTGAGTGAACATAATTTTAAAAGGACTTAAGTCTAATTAAATCTGTGTGTATGATTCCTTGATAATAATATGTTTGCATATGTATTTGTTTATATAGTTCTGTGTTCATGGGTATTCTGTAAAGTTTGAATATACAGTTTTTTAAGTTACAGAGTTAAGTAGATAAAGAAAAAAATTCAAAATATCTTCATTTAATTATTTATAGGTTTACGTTTTAAACCAAAGTAAATTTGTTTGAACATAAATCAAGTTTTTAAAACTTGTTTCAACCTGTTAATGAAGTATATCAACTAGAAAGTTGATTTACAGGGCAACCAATAATCTTATGTTTAACTCAAGTATTTTAAATTGTAATTCAACAACATGGCTTGAATCTATATACAAAAGTAAGATTTTTAAAACAAAAATGGGACTTTGTAGTTAAGTATTTTACTAGCAGTTCGTAGTTGATTAGAAAATGCATTTCGATCAAATTCTGGTGGCTAAAGAATTTTCGAATGGTAAAACTTTGCATGAAGCAAGTACGGCCATCGATGATTTCAGGGAAAATGAAAAAAAAAATTGTTGCAAGAATCGATGGGACGAGAGCATTTTAGGGTTTAAAGGTCCATTTTAGTCAAGGGAGAAAATAAGATCGCCGCGACGTCATCATGGCACCGAGTGCGACATGGCTCTGGGAGATGATTGAGGGGATGTTGTCGAGTGGTTGACCGAAGTTTGAGGCTTTCTGATGGTCGGGGTTGCGAGGATGGCGGCGTTCCTGGTTTGGAGGAGTTTCAGCTGTTTTGTTCCAGGTTGCGATTTTTAGCTCGAATTTTATTTCGAGGGGATGGGTAAATTCTGGCGATTGGGGATTGATGAGTGAAGCATCATCGACTTGCTCGACGTCATAGTGTCGCCTGGAGGCGATCAACGGCAACGTGCACATGCACAGCCACTTATGGGTGTCAGGGAGTTGGTGATGATTGACGCGAGTTGATTTTCGAGTGGAAAGGGTGATTACTTCGGGTTCGTACTCAAGTACGCGAGTTTGGGTTACCTGTTACATTCGTTAAAACTTAAACTTAAGCTAACTGGAAAAAAAAGAAGGAAGAAGCAGAAACGAACGAGAGGGAGAGGTCTTGGGAAAAAGGTGAAAGGACTCGAGTGTTTACTCGAGTAAACCAAAATCTTGCTCGGGTTAATTTCCAAACCTGCAAACTAATGATAGTATGTAAACTATTTAAACAAATTTAAGTGATAATGGCCAATTAATATCTGACAAAATTAAGTCAAGACCTTATTACAAGTTTTAATTATTTCCAGTTAATACTATAGAATGTTTTGAAATCTTAATTAATATTTTAATTAAGTAGTTAATATAAGATAAGTTTTAGATTTAATTAAAACTAAAGTTTTCAAGTTAGTGATAATTTAATTTTTAAAAGTTTAAAGAAGCTTTTTAAAATGTTAATTAAGACAAATTATTATTATTATTAATTGTTTAGAAAAAGATAATTAAGAATAGTTAATTAATTTAAAATTGTAATTAACTAAGTGATTAGAGATTGATTAATTTAAAATTAAAGATTAGTTAGTCAATAATTAGGTGTTCAACTAATTTGTAATTACAGATTGTTAATTAGATAATTAAAGTTAATTAATCTATAATTAGTAGTTAATTGATTAAGGAATAATTGATTAAGATTAAATTAATTTATCATTAAGAATAGTTAATCATTGATTTAAATCTATCAATAAAAATAATTATATGGTTAATTCTTTCACCTTGATTGAAAAATAATTAACTATTGTTGTGCACTGGATTGATATTTCTATTGCGATTATGATACTGTGTGATGTGAATTGTCTTATGCTGAACTGTGACTTGTGATTTGTTTCTATATATATGTGGAAACTCCTTTGCCCATAAAAACGGCATTTGAATTTCGATGCGACAGGGAGTCAGATCCTAGTTGGTTATCCGAAACCCATATCGAATTGTAATGATGAATCTATGTGATTGATAAATTTACTTTATCTGTAAATCTGTAAATGAAGATAAGCGTTATGGATTATACCGCTTATCGATATTGATATATCTATGATGATTGATGTTGTGCATTATTGTGTAAAACCCCTGGACCACACTTACACAAATATGGATTTCACATGGAAATCGGTTAAGTCACGGATTTTTAAAATAGTTTTAAAAGTTGAATTTCAAACTCAAATGGTTTTGGAAATGGATTAGGTTTAAAGTGAAAAGCTTTTGAAAAGGTGTTTTAAAAATGAAAGTTATTTTGAATAACTTAATAAAGATTTGAAATTTGAATAATTTAATTTAAATTGGAATTCAATATCTGAAATTGAATCATATATTTGGTATTTATGATTTAAAAAGGATTATACAAGTTTATATCGGTTTTAAACCATTTTTAAAATGTTGTTTTGGGAGTTTTAATTAACCCAAAGATTTTAACTTGTATAAATGAGATTGGACTTTTCCAAAATAAAACTATTGTTTTCAAATGATAAAAGCTTTCGTATAAGAAATGAATTTCCAATTTGTATTAAAGGAATTTCAAGTTTAAACTGAAAATGGTTTTCCAAGTTATGGACGAATCTTTGGAAACGAGTTTTGGAAGCTATAAGCTAAATCTTGATTTAAAGATTTAATGAGTTAATCCAATTGAAACGGAAATTGTTTTGAAGTCCGTGAATGAATCTTTGTGAAACTGGGTGAACTTTGTGAAACAAATCTTTTTGTTCAGAAGATTTGAAATGGTAATTGGTTTAAACCATTTGAAAGAAAATTTTGAATTTTAAAGTGGTGACTTAATTGAAGTCCCATATCCATATGTTTTAAAAATTTGCGCTCATTATTCGATTTAGCCGGGAGAGGACTTTGTGTCATATAACCCATTCCGAATAATGATACATCATTATGGATAACATTTGAAGACCGGTGGTGAAGACCGGGTATTTTCGAGAACGATAGGATGACCTATCATTTGTCTCTACACTGAGTAGCTATGGTACAGAGATTTCCTAAGTGATGGGAAGGCCGATCGGGATTGTGGATACCCGGATTGCAAGGGCTTCTTTAGAAGTGCGTTCCGTTCTGTTCGAACCCGGGACAGACTTGTATGGTTGTATGTGTGACACTACACTTTGAGATATAAAGCAGATTTCTTTCAAATACATATCTTTTGGTGGCGGAGAATTTATTCTCTTAGCTTAACACCCTTCTCTGAGACGTACGAGCTCAGAGGTTATGTAGTTGAAGGTTATCAATGATATACTCCCAATTTGGTAGTGTGGCATGCTAAGTGCTGTTGTGTGTTGATGATCATTTGTTGATCATTTGTGATCAAAGCATGGCTTTTTTGAAAAGCATAGCTTGGTGGACGAGACCTAATAGAGCCTCACAAACCGGTAATGGTCAAAACAGGAAGGATGCGGCAAGGTTTCAGGGGTAGCTCCCCTAGGGTGTGACCATTCCTTCTGGAAAAGGGTAGTATCATGGTATGGAGCCCAGATACTTACTCATGTGGGCACTGTAGTATATATTTATTACTGTGTGATGTTGTTGGTGTAGGGGTACCTCGTATAAAGGTCCTAAAGGACCGGGGGTGGCATATCTTTGGGTATTACTCCCCGGCAGGGAGGAAACCAGCCTTGTGTTGGCAGAGAGCTGGATAATTTCTCGAGGCGTCCCTCCAAAGACGTTCCCATATGGCAATAGGAAGTTCCTTAGCCTGACCATTTGTTGGAAAATTCCAAAGAAACAATACGCGCTCTGTACGGTTTTAGTTGTATAACCTGCCATGGAATGTGGCGGTAACCTGCTATTGAACATGGTAGCCATAGTGGTCATGAGTGTGAAATGCCTATGCTAGCTAAGATTAATATTATACTTTCGAAATATTTTTCCACTATGCACTAATAATAATATGAGAATAGTTTTCTCGTATCAAGCATTTTTGACTATCATAAGGAGAAATCTCCTCCAACTCTGCGTTTGCATGGTGTGTGTGGCGGGAGGCCTTATGGTAGTTTCATTTTCCAAAAAGCATTGCGGGTTTTCAAATTTAAATCTTTTGATTTGTTTTTAAAGACAAACTGTTTTTGTTTGCTCACACCAGTCTCATGACTGACCCTGCTTATCTAGGTGAAACGTGATGGGGGGTTCTCGCTTTTTGTTAGGTGGCGAGCAGGAGACTCTTACCCCTACACATCCTCTTTAAGGGGTTGGTTAGGCGTAAGCTATGACAGTCGAAAGGCTGGCCGTAAAAGCAAGGGTAGGGTACCATTGTGAGCCACGGCGGGGCTGGGATGGTTGAAAAGCCTACCAGTCGAGCCGCTGTCGTCGACCGTCATTGCTTTAGGTCGAGTGGACCGTCAGAAGCGGTATCAGAGCTAGAGGTTGAGTAAGAACTTTAGTTACGGAGTGTAACACATTAGATGGCTCATTAGAGATAGGGTGAAGTATACCCAAGAATGAGTACAACCAGTGGAACCAAAAACTCAAACTACTTAGTCTATTCTCTTTATTTGTTGTTATTCTCTCAGATATTTCATCCCAATGCCTAAATCGGTCTTTGGACTATTTATAGATAGTAAGAATGAGTGGAAGAAGAGGACGAGATAGGGGACAGGGAAGTACCACTGCAACTGGTTAAAGCCCTGCAACGACAGATATTCCTATTCAATCTCAACCAAATTTGGCTAATTTATATTGAAGCTTTTCTAGACTTGGTGGAAAGTCGTTCACTGGCATAGGGTCTTTATCGAAGCACAAGCCTGGATTCGATCGTGTGATTCGATCGTGTGAAAGGATTTTCACAGGACTAAAATTAGAAGATGATCAGATGCGATTGATAGCTTCTTGGCAACTCCAGGAAGAAGCTTTAGCTTGGTGGGAAACAGTTACCTTGGATGAGTCGGCGGATGAATTTACTTGGAGTCGTCTCAAGGAAGTGTTCGATCAGCGATATATGCCGTCTGTTGGTATCTCTAGAATATACCAGGAGTTTATGGATTTGAAGCAAGAAAGTTTATCATTTGAGGAGTACTTAAACAAATTTAATGAATTATCTCGATTTGGTCCAGAATTGGTGAATACACCGTTAAAGAAGAATGAAAAGTTTATTCGGGGAATGAACAAGGAGTTTCAAGAAAGGATGACTACTCATGTTAAGGAATCGTTTTTTGAATTAATTGACATGGGAAATCGATACGATACTCTGGATAAGCAAGAAGATCCGGAGGAAAAATGGGGGTATAAGAAATCTAAATTGGAGGAAAAAGAAGTTTGGCGGAAAGAAACCGAGGAAAGATAAGGGAAAGAAGAATATACAAAAGGTGAAGGATGTTACTTGTTTTAACTGCTTGGAGAAAGGCCATTACTTGAACAATTGTAAGAATCCTAGGAAACAAGGAATGAGAGAGCCATTTATGAAGCTAGAACAGAAATCTAGGGAATGTTATTATTGCCATAAGCCGGGACATAGGATCAAGAATTTCCCAGCATGGAAGCAAGCTCAAGCAGGAGGGTGTATGCAATCAAAGGCGATTCCTCAACCTTAAAAAAACTGATTAAGGAAAAGAGATTTTATAAGGTAACCTTCTCGTTTACGATTAAATTATTCGAGTTTTGTTCGACATGAGCACTACACTTAGTTTTATTTCTCAGCAAATCGTAAGTGAGTTAAATCTTGAATCTGAGATCGTAATCGAATCTATTTTTGTCTATTTCATTGGGTTTCAATATATTCTACGAATGGTTATTTATCCCTTTGAACTAGCCAATACTCCAGTATACTTCGTAGATCAGGTAACCTAATTATTTTGTAGTTGATTGAGTTTGTTCTCACATCTATTGTTGATATTCTGATTTGGTAAGCCAAATGCAGAATTGATATCCAGTTTGATCTGGAAAGATGTTTCTCCGTCTTTCATCTATCTTTGTCATCTCTCTGACAAATTTCGGGGACGAAATTTCTTAAGGGGAGAATCAGTAACGAACCTGGTTTAAAGACGAATTTAAATTTGTAATTAAATTAAATTTTTGGAATAAATTAGGGATTTGTTTGAATTTTCCAAATTTAATATGAGATATATACTTTTTTTTAAAAATTTGGATTTGAAACTCAAAATAAATGTTTTCAATTGAATTGGATTATAAATAAATTTTGATTCGGAAATTCAAAATGAATTCAAAAATGAATTGAATTTAAAGATTATACTTTGGAAAATATAATATGTATGATCATTTATTGAATGCAATATAGATACTAATGTTTAAAATAAAATCAATTCTATCAATATAAATATAAGTATACAAATATGAGGATATAAATTAAATGTTTGAAAGTTAAACTTTAAATAGAAATAAAATTCAAGATTATTTTGGTAAAAATAAAATATTAATACTTAAGTAAACATATGAAGTACATATATATTTGATGTGAGTTATGTATGCATGCAAGAAGATAGATAAAAATATCTATAAAATAAAATAAAATATATCTACAAAATAAAACAAATAGCATAAGCTGTAAACAAGGAAATAATAAAACAAAGTGGCTTGCAAAAGAAGATAAATGAAACAAAAAAAATATCTACAAAAGAAAAACAAAACTGCACATATACAATTCAAAAAGGATTGTATGTAAACAAAAATGGGGACATTGCATTAAATGCATCCTTCTCAAGCACAAATTGAAACCATCTCAGCGGAAAAAATGTTAAAGTCATATCAGTAAACAAGATAAAAATCTTTAGTCAAATAAACAAAAAAATCTGTTCAACAAAAGAGGCTTTACCAGTTATGACCTACCCTGTACAAACTATATGTTTCTATATATTTATATCTATCTTTATACTTGCTCGTTCATAAGGAAAGAAATTAAGCAAACCAGAGAAAAAGAAAATAAGTCTCATCATTATCTACAAACTCAAAAGAAAAGCAAAACAGGGTTAAAAGAAAATCAATCTGCAGCCTTCAAAACATAATTTCTCTCTGTTCAATATTGTTTCCAGGTGAGTGAACATAATTCTAAAAAGACTTAAGTCTTATTAGATCTGTGTGTATGATTCCTTGATAATAATATGTTTGCATATGTATTTGTTTATATAGTTCTGTGTTCATGGGTATTCTGTAAAGTTTGAATATACAGTTTTTTTTAGTTACAGAGTTAAGTAGATAAAGAAAAAAAAATCAAAATATCTTTATTCAATTATTTATAGGCTTATGTTTTAAAACAAAGTAAGTTTGTTTGAACATAAATCAAGTTTTTAAAACTGGTTTCAACCTGTTAATGAAGTATATCAACTGGAAAGTTGATTTACAGGGCAACCAATAATCTTATGTATAACTCAAGTATTTTAAATTGCTAATTCAACTACATGGCTTGAATCTATATACAAAAGTAAGATTTTTTAAATAAAAATGGGATATTTTAGTTAAGTATTTTACTAGCAGTTCGTAGTTGATCAAAAAATGCATTTCGATCAAATTCTGGTGGTCGAAGAATTTTCGAATGGAAAAACTTTGCATGAAGCAAGTGCGGCCATCGATGATTTCAGGAAAAATGAAAAAAAATTATTTGTTGCAAGAGTCGATGGGATGAGAGCATTTTAGGGTTTAAAGGTCCATTTTAGTCGAGGGAGAAAATAAGATCGTCGCGACGTCATCGTGGCACCGAGTGCGACATGGCTCTAGGAGATGATAGAGGGGATGTTGTCGAGTGGTTGACCAGAGTTTGAGACTTTCTGGTGGTCGGGGTTGCGAGGATGGCGGCGTTCCAGGTTTGGAGGAGTTTCAGCTGTTTTGTTCCAAGTTGCGATTTTTAGCTCGAATTTGATTTCGAGGGGATGGGTGGATTCTGGCGATTGGGGATTGATGAGTGAAGCATCGTCGACTTGCTCGATGTCGTGGTGTCGCCTGGAGGCGATCAATGGCAACGTTCACGTGCACGCCCACGTATGGGTGTAAGGGAGCTGGTGATGGTTGACGCGAGTTGATTTTCGAGTGGAAAGGGTGATTACTTCGGGTTCGTACTCGAGTACGCGAGTTTGGGTTACCTGATACATTCGTTATAACTTAAACTTAAGCTAACTGGAAAAAAAGGAAAAAAAATAGAAAAGGAAGAAGCAGAAACGAACGAGAGGGAGAGGTCTCGGGAAAAAGGTGAAAGGACTCGAGTGTTTACTCGAGTAAACCAAAATCTCGCTCGGGTTAATTTCCAAACTTGCAAACTATTTGGAAAATGAAACTACCATAAGGCCTCCCGCCACACACACCATGCAAACGAAGAATTGGAGGAGATTTCTCCTTATGATAGTCAAAAATGCTTGATATGCGAAAACCATTTTCATATTATTATTAGTGAATAGTGGAAAAATATTTCGAAAGTATAATATTAATCTTAGCCAGCATAGGCATTTCGCACTTTTGCCTACTATAGGTACCATGTTCAATAGCAGATTACCGCCACATTCCATGGCAGGTTATACAACTAAAAACGTACAGGGAGCGTATTGTTCCTTGGGAATTTTCCAACAAATTTTCAGGCTAAGGAACTTCCTATTGCCACATGGGAACGTCTCTGGAGGGACGCCCCAAGAACTTACCCAGCTCTCTGCCAACACAAGGCCGGTTTCCTCCCTGCCCGGGAGTAATACCTAAAGATATGCCACCTCCGGTCCTTTGGGACCTTTATACGAGGTACCTCTACACCAACAACATCACACAGTAATAAATATATACTACAGTGCCCACATAAGTAAGTATCTGGGCTCCATACCATGATACTACCCTTTTCCAGAAGGGATGGTCACACCCTAGGGGCTACCCGTGAAACCTTGCCGCATCCTTCCTGTTTCGACCATTATCGGTTTGTGAGGCACGATGAGGTCTCGTCCACAAAGCTACGCTTTTCACAAAAGCCATGCTTTAATCACAAATGATCATCAACACACAGCAGCACTTAGCATGCCACACAGCCAAATTGGGAGTATATCGCTGATAACCTTCAACTACATAACCTCTGAGCTCGTACGTCTCAGAGAAGGGTGTTAAGCTAAGAGAATAAATTCTCCGCCACCAATAGATATGTATTTGAAAGAAATCTGCTTTATATCTCAAAGTGTAGTGTCAGACATACAACCATACAAGTCTGTCCCGGGTTCGAACAGAATGGAAGGCACTTTCGAAGAAGCCCTTGCAATCCGAGTATCCACAATCCCGATCGGACTTCCCATCACTTAGGAAATCTCTATACCGTAGCTACTCAGTGTATAGAAAATCGATAGGTCATCCTATCTTTCTCGGAAATACCCGGTCTTCACCACCAGTCTTCAAATGTTATCCATAATGACGTATCATTATTTGGAATGGGTTATATGACACAAAGTCCTCTCCCGGCTAAATCGAATAATGAGCGTAAATTTTTAAAACATATGGATTTGGGACTTCAATTAAGTCACCACTTTAAAATTCAAAATTTTCTTTCAAATGGTTTAAACCAATTACCATTTCAAATCTTTTAAACAAAAAAATTTGTTTCACAAAGTTCACACAGTTTCACAAAGATCCATTCACGGATTTCAAAACAATTTCCGTTTCAATTGGATTAACTCATTAAATCTTTAAATCAATATTTAGCTTATAGCTTCCAAAACTCGTTTCCAAAGATTCGTCCATAACTTGGAAAACCAATTTCAAATTAAACTTGAAATTCCTTTAATACAAATTGGAAATTCATTTCTTATATGAAAGCTTTTATCATTTGAAAACAATAGTTTTATTTCGGAAAAGTCCGATCTCATTTATACAAGTTAAAATCTTTGGGTTAATTCAAACTCCCAAAACAACATTTTAAAAATGGTTTAAAACCGATATAAACTTGTATAATCCTTTCTAAATCTTAAATACCAAATATATGATTCAATTTCAGATATTGAATTCCAATTTAGATCAAATTATTCAAATTTCAAATCTTTATTAAGTTATTCAAAATAACTTTCATTTTTAAAACACCTTTTCGAAAGATTTTCACTTTAAACCCAATCCATTTCCAAAACCATTTGAGTTTAAAATTCAACTTTTAAAACTATTTTAAAAATCTGTGACTTAACCGATTTCCACGTGAAATCCATATTTGTGTGTGTACAAGTGTGGTCTAGGGGTTTTACATAATAGTGCACAACATCAATCATCACAGATATATCAGTATCGGTAAGCGGTATAATCCATAACGCTTATCTACATTTACATATTCACAGATAATGTAAATTTATCAATCACAAAGATTTATCATTACAATTCGATGTGGGTTTCGGATAACCAACTGGGATACGACTCCCTGTCGCATCGAAATTCGAATGTCGTTTTATGGGAAAAGGAGTTTTCACATATATATATATATATATATATATATAAACAAATCACAAGTCAAAGTTCAGCATAAGACAATTCACATCACACAGTATCATAATCACAACAGAAATATCAATCCGGTGCACAACAATAGTTAATTATTTTTCAATCAAGGTGAAAGAATTAACCACATAATTATTTTTATTGATGGAATTAAATAAATGATTAACTATTCTTAATGATAAGTTAATTAAATCTTAATCAATTATTCCTTAATCAATTAACTCAATTAACTACTAATTATAGATTAATTAACTTTAATTATCTAATTAACAATCTGTAATTACAAATTAGCTGAACACTTAATTATTGACTAATCAATCTTTAATTTTAAATTAATCAATCTCTAATCACTTAGTTAATTACAATTTTAAATTAATTAACTATTCTTAATTATCTTTTTATTAAACAATTAATAATAATAATTAGTTGTCTTAGTTAACATTTTATAAAGCTTCTTTAAACTTTTAAAAATTAAATTATCACTAACTTGAAAACTTTAGTTTTAATTAAATTTAAAACTTATCTTATATTAACTACTTAATTAAAATATTAATTTAGATTTTAAAACATTCTAAAGTATTAACTGGAAATAATTAAAACTTGTAATAAGGTCTTGACTTAAATTTGTCAGACATTAATTGGCCATTATCACTTAAATTTGTTTAAATAGTTTACGTACTATCATTACATTGCGGTTTTCAAATTTAAATCCTTTAATTTGTTTTTAAAGACAAACTATTTTTGTTTGCTCACACCAGTCTTGCTTATCTAGGTGAAACGTACTGTGAAGACTTATCTCATATTGTATCGTGTTCCGCTGTTTCTTGTGTTACATATTCTCAAATATTGATGATTATCATTGTATCAAGTTGATGTATTGGATATTGTATTCATGTTGTATCAGTGATATCATCTTTTATTTCCGTTGTGTTATTTATCATCTAATGGTTGTTGCAAGCTCCGACGATACGAATTTGATGTTGTTTGTCGGACATCGAGTTCGGGTCGTCACAGTAAATCGACACTACTACATCCACTGTGTAGAGTGCCGAGCAATCGAGTGCAGGAAACCCCAAAATGTTAGGGTTAAGAAGAAAAAGAGGTAGAAAAAGACACATAAACAGGAACAACAACACAGAATCTCACAATCGCAGTGGAACAAAATATAATACAAAATAACATCATTTATACAAGAGAAAACTGTAACTGTCAAAATACATACAAGATATCAAAGTACAACAAATCTGCACAGTTATAATAACTTGTCCTAATATACTAACTACACGGTCTATAATACACAGCGGAATCAAATTAATACGTCTCAGCCATCCAGCTCGTCTCGGGACTCCCAAAGCATCCTAACCTGAAAATCTGTAATACTCGGCCTGACCCGAGCAATGCAATAAAGTAACACCCAAGTCAGGCTGGAAACCAGCGTGAGTAAACCAACTTAATGTGAAATACTTAAGTTATAATATTCCTTTAAAAACCCAGGTAACTCAAATATCACTACGAGTTTTTATCTTGTTATAGCTAACCACTTATTACATAAATCCATTGATATTTACAATAACATCTAAGTACCATTACTTAATTTTAATGGTCAGATTTACTCAATTTTACTCAATTCCAGCCTATAAGACTCTATAATCAAATCCATAAGGAACTTTTTAGCGCTTATTAAATCGAAGTAGTTACGGATAATGCTGATATCTGATCCCGGTCTCTTCGAATCCAAATGATAAATTTAAAAGTAGATTGTTTAAAATAAACAATTTATTGTATTGGGCGACACTATTTAAATATGGGAATTTCATTTCAGATCTTTACTTCAAATAAAAAGTATTATTACTTTAACCCAATTACTTTAAATTTTCTGACCATTTGTTGGCACAGACACAAATAATTCAAAGGTAAATATTCAATGGAATTAAGCCCAATATATATTCAACAACTAATAATGAATATCCAAACGATTTACTCCTTAGGATTTTGTTTACTTTACTAAATCGATTTCATTCATATTTTAATCCATAATTAATTACAATTTAAATAATTTATTAACTAATAAATATAAATATTATTAATTACCCATAGGTTAAAGTCAGTTAATAAATTAATTTTCTTTATAAATATCGTTAAATTTTGGATTACGGGTTTAAAACAAAATAAAAATAGTTTTTAGTTAAGAGGAGAAAATACAATTTGTCATATGTATGTATATAAATTTATTCTTCTTTCTTTTTCCTTTTTACTTTTCTTTATTTCCTTTTTACTTTTCTCCTTCATTCCGTTAATTTTTCTTTAGTTTTCTTTTACTCTTATTTTTTCCCTTTATCTTATTATTTTTCCCTGGTCCAAATATTCTTTTCCTTTCTTCCTAGATTTCCTTTGCTTCTTATCCATCTCGTGCATGTCACTATGCACCTGCGCGAACAGTCAGACGCCGAAATCTTTCCACCGACCATCCCCTCAAGTCACACATTCCTTCCCATCATTCCACATAGACAGCACCCTTGAACGCATCCCATTCGACACATCGACCATCTGACCTGTTCATAAGAAAGAAAAAAAAACTACCACCACCAATCCACCTCAAATCGCCATTACCCATCACCGATCATCATCCAACCATGCCAGAACGGCCACCGCGCTTCCCCCCACCTTCTTCCCCTACACCACACGGCTCTACCTCACCATCACATCGCCCTGAGCTTGAAAACAAAACACGGAAACAACAGCCCTAAACCCTATTTCATATTTGCATGGCCACACCGATCATCAGGAATATCTCACGCTATTTTCTCTTAACTCCCCATTTCCCCAGCCTCCTCCAGGCCGAAACTTCGACCACGACATTAAGCCTATCACCGCGATTTGACCATATGCCCAATTCCAGTCAACCTCCGATGTCCCTACCCCTAAGCCATCGAAAATCACGAAACTTCCTTCAAAATCCCTTATTTTTTGCAAAGATCGTGTTCATATAATCGAATAAGTAAATTATGATTTTTAACTTTCTTCCATTTTGGGTTCCTTTACTGTAAAAAAAACTTTCCCCCTTTATGTGATATGCACGGTGACACTACTGTATCAGGTGCACATAACGAGGAAGGAAATGCTAGACCCAAAAAAATTATCCAGAAACCAAAACGTTTGCTGGACTGATGCAGAAAAGATCATGACAAATGGTTGCGGAAATAAAAGCACATGCAGACAAGTTTTAGCACTCATTTTATTTCATATTTTATATTTAGAGAATTAATATTTGCATTCTGTTAGGAAAAAAAGCAAACGGTTACAAATGGGTGGTATAGGTATAGGTAGCTATGGTAGCAATGGGAAAAGTTGTTATAAATGTACCTGAATACAAATGAAAGAATATAGAGAAGTATTTGCAAATTTCTCTCTCTCCAATGGCTTCTCCTCCTTCCTCTGTAATGTCTTCCCCTTCGTCTTAACCTCCTATCCCTTTTCTCTTCCCTGCCCTGTCCTATTCTTACCATTTGGTGCTTTCACCGATCTCCTCTCCGCCTCCTCCCCTAAGACGTCAACCGCCTGATCCATCACACCAGCTAACCACGAAAAAACTCGATGACGCTCTCCACCAACTCGCTGACCAACAAAACACTATCAATACCATACTAGCCACCCAAAATACCCACAAGGCCATGCTGGAAACTTTAACAACCGATAACATTGACATCAAAGCTGCGTTGGCTGAGATAAACCGCAAGCTGGACACCCAACAACCCACTTCATCAACCAACTAGTCTTCATCCACATACCAAGCTCCACCTATAGTCCGACAACCCCCCTTGCTAGCCACACCAACACCAACTCGCACCCCAAAATGTTCTCTAACAACTTTCGACGGCACCAATCCGCATGATTGGATATTCCAGGCAGATAGATTCTTTGCTTATTACTCCACACCCGAAGACCAACAAATAGAGCTCGCTAGTTTCCACATGCAAGGCCTGGCTCTATCGTGGTTCCAATGGATGGATCGCAACAATCAAATCTCGACATGGACAACGCTCACAAAGGCAATAGAAAAGCGCTTTGGACCGCCAACATTTCTTAATCCGGAGGTCGCTTTGTTTAAACTTAAACAGGTAACATCGGTGGACAACTATCTAGCTACTTTTGAGAACCTTTGCAATCACATTACAACACTATCCAATGACTCCATACTGCACTATTTCATATCGGGCCTCAAAACCAACATTCAAAATGAGCTCTACATCCTCAAACCCACAAATATAGTTGATGCGGTCGATGGCGCTAAGCTAATCGAACGAAAACTGAACGATTTAGCTAAACCACCATTCACCAAATCAACCCAGCCATATCAAAAACCATTTACCATATCCCCACCCACACAATCAAATCATCAAACACCAAACGTACACAACCCTAAACTTTCGCTCCCCATAAAATAGTTAACACAAGCCGAGATGAACACCAGGAAACAACAAGGATTATGCTTCAATTGTGATGAGAAATATCAATTTGGCCATCGCTGCAAACCCACACATATCCTTATGATCCTCCCAGACACTAACCCAGATGATGAACCAACCTCCACCGCATCCCCAATCGATACTACACAGGAAATTACCATACCTGACACCAATGACATAACAACCGAAAACCCTCAAGAAATCTCTTTCCAAGCTCTCATTGGATCCTCACATCCTCGTTCGCTCCGCCTTCCAGTCTTAATCAAAAAACACACCATATCCATCCTCGTAGACTCCGGCTCCACCCAAAATTACCTTCACACCAAAACAGCAAAATTCCTAGGCCTCGAAATTGACTCCGCAAATGCATTCGTCGTAACGGTGGGAAATGGCGAGAAACTGAAAAGCTCAGGCACTTGTTCTAAAGTGCGTGTTGAAATCCAAGGTCATCAATTCGATATTGATTTTAATTTTCTCGAAATCATGGGCTCAGATGATGTAATTGGAGTGCAATGGCTGGAGAAACTCGGGCCCATCACAATGGATCACAAAAAATTAACCATGTCATTCACTCATGAGGGCCGCCACATATGCCTCACTGGGCTTGACCCATCTTTAGGCCCATCGCCAATTTCTCCGCAGCAATTAAAACGTCTTGATAGCACGTCCGCTATATCCAATTTTTTATACCTCCAGTACCAACCAGCGAGCGTTACACCAGAATTTCCTACTTCACCACACACCGATCCTCAAATTAACCAGCTCCTATTGTCATCCAAACATGTTTTCACCACACCAACTACTTTACCGCCAAACCGTAACCTTCAACACCATATTAACCTATTGCCAAACGCCAATCCAATTAACACAAGACCTTACCGTTACCCTTACTACCAAAAAAACGAAATCGAACGCCAAATTCAAGGCATGCTAAATTCAAAAATCATTTAACCATCCACTAGACCATTCTCTTCTCTGGTCCTTTTAGTAAAAAAAAAGACGGATCATGGAGATTTTGTGTCGATTATCGAGCCCTCAATGCAATCACCATCAAAGACCAATTTCCAATACCCACCGTCGACGAATTATTGGACGAACTATATGGTGCATTATTTTTCTCCAAACTCGACCAACTAAGTGGATATTTCCAAATTCGCGTACACCGTCCCGACATCCCAAAAACAGCTTTCCGAACCCATGACGGCCATTATGAATTATTAGTTATGCCCTTTGGCCTCACAAATGCAACATCAACCTTCCAAGCGACTATGAACAATATTTTTCGTCCATACCTACGCAAATTCATTCTTGTTTTCTTCGATGACATCCTCATCTATAGCTCGACATGGGACGATCACATCAACCACCTCACCACTACATTGCAAATCCTCGATCAACATAAATTTTTCGCCAACTTATCTAAATGCAAATTTGGCCTCTAAGAAATTGATTGCTTAGGCCATTTAATTTCTCACCAAGGCGTCCGTGTCGACCCGTCCAAAATAGACACTGTGATTAATGGCCAGCGCCAAAAACAATAACCGCGATAAGAGGTTTTTTGTGCCTAACTGGGTATTATCGTCGTTTTATACACAATTATGCAGCGATAGCTGGACCACTAACCGACTTGCTCAAAAAACATAATTTCGTCTGGAGCCCTCAAGCCCAACAGGCTTTCGATTCATTAAAAACAGCAGTTTCTTCTACCCCAATTTTAGCACTTCCCAATTTCAATTCCCCTTTCACCCTAACCACGGACGCCTCTTCCATGGCCGTTGGTGCTGTTTTATCACAATCCGACCACCCTATAGCCTACTTCAGCCTTAAACTCCCACCCCACCTCCACAAAGCTTCAGCCTATTCGAGAGAAATGTTTGCAATTACCTCCTCAATAAAAAAGTGGCGGCATTATTTGTTAGGCAGACCCTTCACCATAATCACAGATCACCAGAGTTTGAGAGAATTGACATCACAAACCATCCAGACTCCAGAGCAACAACGCTGGCTTACTAAATTGCTCGGATTTGATTTTACAATCCAATATCGCCCAGGCAACAAAAACGTCTTCGCCGACGGATTATCACGATTCACGACCGAAGCCGCAATGCTAGCATTTTCTGCACCTTCATTTCCACTGATTGAAGACATACGACGGGCAATCCGAACCGATCCAACAACTCAAGACATCATCTCGCAACTAATAGCAGGTACATGTCAAAACCCTAAGTACCAATTTCGTAATGATTTACTATTTTGAGGAAACAGAATTTATGTGCCATGCATACCTGAGTTGCAACACGCCATCATCAATGAACTACACAACTCGAAGATCGGGGGCATTCGGGCATAAAAGGAACCATCGCCATAATTTCCAGCAATTTTTTTTTGGCCCAGGCTCAACACTGATGTACAGGAATTCGTGAAGCAATGCAATATTTGTCTCCAAACTAAGCCAGAAAACTCACCCCCTAAAGGACTGTTGCAACCACTACCGATTCCGCTATAGATCTGGCAAGACATATCAATGGATTTCATCACTCATCTTCCACCATCCGCGAGAAAAACAACAATATGGGTAATTGTTGACCGATTATCGAAGTATGCACACTTCTGCGCACTACCATCCTCCGTCTCAGCAACACAACTAGCATCCCACTTTCTACATGAATATGTAAGGTTACACGGCTTTCCACGTTCAATAGTATCGGATCGCGACCCATTATTTACGAGTCAGTTCTGGAAAAAACTATTTCGTTTACATGGTACAAAGCTCCGGATGAGTAGTGCGTACCATCCACAGACCGACGGGCAGTCCGAAGTTGTAACAGGTGCCTCGAAACATACTTAAGAGCAGTAGTGGGCGACATTCCAGCAAAGTGGGTAAAATGTTTACCGTGGGTTGAACTATGGTATAATACTACGAAGCATTCATCGCTACAGATGTCACCATTCCAGGTGGTTTACAGTAGACCACCACCAGTTTTAGCTAACTATATCAACGCCCCATCCCCTATTTCAGAGCTCAATGACTGGGATGCCTCTCGAGATCAGCTGCTTAACATCATTAAAGAAAATTTGCAGAAGGCTCAAGCACGTATGAAAATTCAAGCTGATCGCCACAGACAAGACAAACAATTTGATCCTGGTACTTGGGTTTGCGTTCGACTTCAACCATACAGGCAAACTTCAGTTCGCACAAATCATCACAAGCTGTCGAAACGATATTTTAGGCCGTATCACATCATAGAGAAGATTGGAGCAGTGGCAAATAAGTTAGCATTGCCACAAGATTCACGAATTCACCCTGTATTTCATATTTCAATGCTAAAATTTTGCCCAAACCCATCGCAGGCTACTGTCCAACCACTTCTAGCCAACACTGCTACAAATGACTTTGAGGACAAGGTCGATCTTGAAGGCGTGGATGTTGATATGCACGGTGACACTACTGTATCAGGTGCACATAACCAGGAAGGAAATGCTAGACCCAAAATAATTATCCAGAAACCAAAACGTTTGCTGCACTGATGCAGAAAAGATCATGACAAATGGTTGCGGAAATAAAAGCACATGCAGACAAGCTTTAGCACTCACTTTATTTCATATTTTATATTTAGAGAATTAATATTTGCATTCTGTTAGGAAAAAAAGCAAACGGTTACAAATGGGTGGTATAGGTATAGGTAGCTACGGTAGCAATGGGAAAAGTTGTTATAAATGTACCTGAATACAAATGAAAGAATATAGAAAAGTATTTGCAAATTTCTCTCTCTCCAATGGCTTCTCCTCCTTCCTCTGTAATGTCTTCCCCTTCGTCTTAACCTCCTATCCCTTTTCTCTTCCCTGCCCTGTCCTATTCTTACCTAAACCCTATTTCGTATTTGCATGGCCACACCGATCATCAGGAAAATCTCGCGCTATTTTCTCTTAACTCCCCATTGCCCCAGCCTCCTCCAGGACGAAACTTCGACCACGACATTAAGCCTATCACCGCGATTTGACCACATGCCCAATTCCAGTCAACCTCCGATGTCCCTACCCCTAAGCCATCGAAAATCACGAAACTTCCTTCAAAATCCCTTATTTTTAGCAAAGATCGTGTTCATATAATCGTATAAGTAAATTATGATTTTTAACTTTCTTCCATTTTGGGTTCCTTTACTGCAAAAACAACTTCCCCCCTTTTATGCTTCATAATACTTAATTGGATCATTTTTAAAACAAAGTATACTTGCAAAAAAATTGTTTTTCTTTTCAAAATGCAGCCTAAATTCGACTAGATTGTGAGACAGGGATTTAAGGAGCTGAGCATAGCACATATTTTTTTTCAACCTTCAGGGCAAGGCAGAGGAATGATAAACAGGCTTGTGGGTTTTTAACTCAAACATTAGGTTACACATAATACAGGCACCTTTACAGATGAACAACTTAGAAAAACAGAAGCCTTTCATTTACAACTATAAGTATATAACTAACTCTATGTTTGTAGGTACAAGGCATGATTGTTTTACTCACCTTATCTTCCTAGAATAGAGAAATGTTTATTTATTTATTTATTATTATTTTTTTCTCTTCAATCTCCTAGTGTTTGATTGTCTTTGATTCTTAAGTTCTTAATGGTAGCTTGGTTATGCTCCTACTTAAGTCTTTGAGCTCCTTTGCTTTGTTTTATTTACAGAGCTTTTGTAATATTATTATTTTTTCCTGGTCACAGGCTTCTCAAAACTTGCATTTAACTATAATACAGCACTTCTTGATGCCTATAACAATAATTTATCCCTAGCTCGGCTACACATGTATAGATTCATGAGTAAAGTCCTGTAATTTAAAATACTGGTTGGTTATACACTGTTTTTAAGAGAAAAGAACACTACTTGCTCCTTCCTCTACTTCAGGCTTAAGTCTTTGATCTTCTTTTGCTTGAGTTATTTTGATTCTTTAGTTTTTTTGAAATGGCAGAAATGTCTATCTTTGTTTAACTTTTCTAGTTTTCGATTGAATGAAACAAAAGAAAGTGGGTGGAGGTATACATATAAGAAAGCATAGGTGTTGCACTTTGTTGTGTTGTATGCATCAAACCTTTTTCCCACTTTTCTTTTAAAATTTCATTTTATTTAATTTCCTTTGGTCGTTAAGTCTTTGACCTGATATGATTTTGTACAAAGATTTGATGTATTGTAAAAGCTTGATTTGATTTTCCCTTTTAACTGACCTGATTTTATGTTTTGTATGCTAAGCTTTAAATGCTTGTCTCCTCTTTTGTTTACATACATATATATTCCCTTATATTTATATATATATATATATATATATATATATATATATATATATATTTCTACCACTTAGACCATATGCATATATACACATATTCACCCACACACACTTTTATATACATATATCCAATCATGTATGTTGTTGTCATCATATATGTACATGCTTGCATTTTCACTATTTAAATATATGTATACATACATTTCTTGTATTTGTCACCATATTACACACATTTATACATTTTCTCATATAGATTGCTTATGTATATTTTTGATATATATATATATATATACATATATATATTCACAATTATACAAACTTCTCTATATTTGATTTCATATGGGCATATATACACATATATATGCATTTATATAATTACATACATGTCAAACATCATAAGCTGATATGTATTTTTATTTATATATTTATGGATATTTCATCTTAATTCAAATGGTGGAGTTTATATATTATTTGTTTTCTATAAAATTTATCATATCCAGCGATTTTAAAATTAAATAAATAATATAGTTTTTAAGCCGATTTATATGTATCCGGATATTTTTAATTACCAGAAATGCATTTGTACGACCCATCAAAATTAATATTCCGATAATTTCAGTCAGTTAATCACCCAATTAACCCATGTCAAAAATCCGGGTTGTTGCATTCCTTCCACCTTTAGAACTTTTCGTTCTCGAAAAGGAACAAAGTGAAAATTTTAATGTTGATGTTTATTATTAAATCATTCTTTTAATCTTTTTAACTCTTATTCTATTAATTATACAATTTTAAAACACTTTGAAATTTATAGTATTACCAAACTAGTTCATAAAAATACTTTTTATAACTTGATGTCTCAACAAGTCCATCATTGTTCTTACAGAAATTCAGTCATACATTGATCAGGCGCAAGATTGAAAATCTATAAGTACTTAGTAAACCCGCTTTCAACACCAAGTAAAAATACTTGAAAAAAATACTTTTATGAGAATGCTATGGAAATCATCACCCCCTCCATGGGTCGCAGTTAGCACAATGATAACGTTGCCATCCCGGCGAAATCCATATAAAACTATAGGCATCCACACTCCTCGATTTCACCATGAAACTGCCACATATCGTGGCTACACCCAGAGTTACGTTGCCATCACGGCAAAAACCATATAACTGTAGGCATCAACGCCCTTGAATTTCGCTACCAAATGAAACTTCACCACATAGATCGCAGACTACATCAGTCGAGTCCCAATGTAGCCTATAGGCACACATTGCCACATGACTTTCGCTATGGACCACTTCGATCGCAATCTACAGATGTTACGTCGCTCCTCCAGTGAAATCAAATGTGGACTTTAGGTAATCACTGCGCTTCGACTTATGCTATGGAACGCAGTAGATCGTAGTTACACAAGATCACACTACCGTCACAGCATAGCCCCAATGTATCTGTAGGCATCAGTGCCTTCAACTTTCGCTACCCCAACCATAATCCACGGGAACTACCGTTTAGTCTGGACGTCCTCTGGGATCAAAATTTAGAACCCCCTAGGGCTCAAGGCAGAATCACCCAGTGGATCTCCTACTATAAGTTTCAACTCTAAATGGGAGTGCGTTTTATCCATAGCATTCTCAAAACATTTCATACCATACACATATAGTATCTTTCAAAACATACTCTTTATATTTATCACATATAAACTTCAAAATCGATATCTCAAAATCCATAGTTCTCAAACTTGGCTTTTCAAATTCCCAAAAGTTGCTTTTTGCCAAAACTAAAAGCCTTTCAAAATCAAAGAGTTCCAAAACCCCTTTAAGTTCCATAAAATCATTCATATATATATATATATATATATATATAAGCTTATTCTTTCAACTTGAATAATTTTCGGATCACTTCATACTTATACAAATTCCTCTTTATATTTCCAATATGCTTCAAAGATCACTTCTTCTGGTTATAATTTCAATAAGGGAAGTTTTTAATATATATAACCAATATATATCCTCATTAATGTCAAACCAAATTTTCCAAATTCAGTTTCCTTTACAAAGTTATTTGTACATTACTTAGTTCTTAAAAAGTGAGTTCTAGTTATAATACTATCTAATCTTTATTCAAAAATCATATTTACTCAAAATATACTCTTCCATTTCAAAAATCAATTTTGCCTTAATATTCGATTTCGGTTCCAATTCAAAATTGCTTCAATCTACATTAGGGTTAATACTTCAATTTGTCCTAATTAATATTTAAATCCATGATTTAAATATAAACAATTTCCACTGTGACCAATTTGAATATAGAAAATAGCTTGAATAGTTATAAAATAGTTAAGTAGTTGTAAAATAGTTAAATAGTTAATATAAGATAGTTTGAGTTTTAAAAGAAAGGTTTGTATAGTAAATAGCTTGAAAAATCCAAAATAATTTGAGTATTTAAGAAAATAGATTTTAAGACAGTTTATATTAAAACAATTTATTTGAAAATATTCACAGAGTCAAACTGGCTCAATTTTCAATCTTTAATTCGAATCTATTTCAATTTCCATTCCCACTTAAATGATTCAATCCAGGTTCCCATTCGTATTAGCTTCGATTCCCATTCCAAATTCAAATTAATTTCCAATTTGAATTTAAGATTATTCACCTTCAATTATAATTCCAATTAATCCAATTCAATTACAACCTTGAATTGATTTCAATTCCATTCTCAATTTTCAACCAGCTTAACTTATATAAATTCGGATTTGGTTTCTAAATTCGGATTTGGTTTCCAAAATGCTGATTTAATTCCTTAAATCGAACTAATCTTTGATACTTAATTTAACAGTTTAAATCTTTTATAATTAAATCATGAGCCCAGTTTCAAATATTCGATTTAAACTTCCTTTACTTAAACTTATTTCAGGGTTCAAGTGAGGGTTCAAATCCTTTTAGAACATATCAATATCCAAAATTCAATTTATTACCCAACTATAACTTCCATCTTTGAAACCCAATTTTTTAAACGATTTCGGTTGACAAATTCATTTTAACATTTCAAAATTTAGTTCAAAATAATTCCATTTCCATAATTTCATTTCTATTTCTAAAAATCAAAATTTTAAATTTTTTCTATATAAAGTTTTATTTCCACTTAATTTCAGCAATGGATGTATATCATTTCAATCCACTTCTTAATTTATTCAAGATAATCCACTTCACAGTTTCATATATACTGTTAATAACAACAGGATGATAACATGATATGTTAGAGTAGATAAACATCCAAATTATCTAAATCACTAATCAATAGCATCCATCACACATTTTCAGAATTTAAAATTCGTTTTAATTTCAAAAGCTGTTTTGAAATTATTCATACACAACCTCTTATCAAATCCATACTTTTCTTTTCAATTTAATCCATTTAACTTCCTGAGTTAAATTTTTTCCAATGTCACATTGAAATTTTCCAATTCAGGTTGTACGTTCAAAACTTATTTGACTACCCCTAAGTTAAATTTCCTATTCGTTCAATCTATTTAACCTTACCCAATTTAAATTTTCCACTCCGAATTTAAATTTCTTATCAATATCCCTTCCCACTTATAAGTTCAAAAACTTTTTTTTTTCCTATAGGTTATACTTCTCATTCTAGGGGGGATTTCAGAATTCAACACTTAGTATTTATTTCATATCAACCTTGAAATCATATATATCCACATATATATACATACTTATCCATTCACCTATCACATCACACTTAAAATTTTAAACCACCCTAGGCTTTTAATCCAAACAAATTCATCTTCAACGACTTTTTTTTTTTAAAATAAGGTTTCCATATTCAAAAATATACTAAGTAATGTCATTTAGTGTTTCTTTAACACTTTGAAACAATTCCAAAATTCTTCTGGCTTAGATTTACAACTTCCCAATTTAAATCCATTTCAATTTATAAGTCATAATTAAATTAAAATTTTACTTTCTTAAGACATTCCATTTTTCTTTATCAATATTTATTCTAAAAATAAACATCCCTTTATTCAGACACAACAACCCATTTATGATAATTATAATATGTAGAAATCAAACACACCATATATTTCGTCATAATTTAATTGAACAATATAATCAGGGTAACTTATTTCAAGTAACTTTGAAAATTCCTTTGAATTTTCTGGAATTTAAACTCAGGTTTTGAATCCTTTTTTTTAACTTAACTTATTGCAAAATTTATTCTTACGCAAATTCTATTTGGTGATATGATCACCACTTTTTTGTTCCATTTTGATAACAACATCCAATTACCTTAATATACTATAATAATTAGAAAAAATTATTGCCTTACATATCAAGAACATAAGCTTATATAAAAATCATTTTTAAAACCGTTTTTAAAACCATTATATGAGAAAATAACAAGCCCTCATATAATACTCTCAACTCATCCTAGGGTACTACTGACTCTATCACTAATGAGTAATCCCCACCAGAGCCAAGGTTCTAACTTAACCTTCAGCTTTGATACCAAGTGTAACGATCTATAGGCTTTCGACCCGAAAATCAACACTAATACGTCCATTGTATAGAGTGCCAATCAATCGAGTGTCGGAAATCCCAGATTGTCAGGGTTAAGTAAAAAGGAGGCAGATAAAGAAACAGAAACAACAGCACGTAATCTCACAATCGTAGCAGAACAAAATATAATACAAAATAACAGCATTTATACAATGGAAAGCTGTAACGGTCAATATACATACAAGATATCAGAGTACAACAAATCTGGACCGTTATAATAATTTGTCCTAATATACCGACTGCACAGTCTATAATACACAGCAAAATCAAATTAATACGTCTCAGCCATCCAGCTTGTCTCCGGACTCCCAAAGCGTCCTAACCTGAAAATCTGTAATACTCGACCTGACCCGAGCATTACGATAAAGTAACACCCAAGTCAGGCTGGAAACCGGCGTGAGTAAACCAACTTAATGGGAAATACTTAAGTTATAATATTCCTTTGAAAACCCAAATAACTCGTATATCACTACGAGTTTTTATCTTGTTATAGCCAACCACTTATTACATAAATCCATTGATATTTACAATAACATCTAAGTACTGTTACTTAATTTTAATGGTCAGATTTACTCAATTTTACTCAATTCCAGCCTATATGACTCTATAATCAAATCCGTAAGAAATTTTTTCGTGCTTATTAAATCGAAGTGGTTTCAGAAATGCTGATATCCGATCCTGATCTCTTCGAATCCAAGTGATAAATTTAAAACGTAAATTGTCTAAAATAAACAATTTATTGTATTGGGCAACACTATTTAAATATGGGAATTTCATTTCAGATCTTTACTTCAAATAAAACGTATTATTACTTTAACCCAATTACTTTAAATATTCTGACCATTTGTTGGCACAGACACAAATAATTCGAGGGTAAATATTCAATGGAATTAAGCCCAAGTATAGATTTAACTATCAATAGAGAATATCAAAACGATTTACTCCTTAGGATTTTATTTACTCTACTAAATCGATTTCATTCATATTTTTATCCGAATTAATTACAATTTAAACAATTTATTAACTAATAAATAAATTATAAATACAATTAATTACCCATAGGTTAAAGTCAATTGATAAATTAATTTCCATTATAAATATCGTTATATTTTGGATTATGGGTTTAAAACAAAATTAAAATAGTTTATAGTTAAGAGGAGAAAATATAACTTATCATACATATGTGTATAAATTTATTCCTTCTTTCTTTTCCTTTTTACTTTTCTTTATTTCCTTTTTACTTTTCTCTTTCCTTCCTTTTATTTTTCTTTACTTTTATTTTACTCTTTTTTTTCCATTATCTTATTATTTTCCCTAGTCCAAATCTTCTTTTCCTTTCTTCCCAGATTTCCTTTGCTTCTTATCCATCTCGTGCATGTCATTGTGCACTGCACGAACAGTCAGACGCTAAAATCTTGCCGCCGTCCATCCCCTCATGTCACACATGCCTTCCCCATCATTTACACGCAGACAGCACCCTCGAACACACCCCGTTCGACACATCGACCATCTGACCATGTCCATAAGAAAAAAGAAAAAAAAACTGCCACCACCAATCCACCTCGAATCGCCATTACCCCCAATCATCATCCAACCATGCCATAACCACCACCGTGCTTTCCCCTACCTTCTTCCCCTACACCGCATGGCTCTACCCTCATTGTCACGTCGCCCTGAGCTCAAAAACGAAACACGGAAACAACAGCCCTAAACCCTATTTCGTATTCGCTTGGCCACATCGATTATCAGGAAAATCTCGTGCTATTTTCCCTTGACTCCCCATTGCCCCAGCCTCCTGCAGGCCAAAACTTCGACCATGACATTAAGCCTGTCACCGCAATTTGACCACATGCCCAATTCCAGTCAACCTCCCATGTCCCTACCCTTAAGCCATCGAAAATCACGAAACTTCCTTCAAAATTCCTTATTTTGAGCAACGATCATGTTCATATAATCGAATAAGTAAATTATGATTTTTAACTTTCTTCCATTTTGGGTTCCTAGAGTGTAAAAATAACTTTCCCCCTTTTATACTTCATAATACTTAATGGGATAATTTTTAAAACAATGCATACTTGCAAATAAATAGTTTTTCTTTTTAAACTGTAGCCTAAATTCGACTAGATTGTGAGATAGGGATTTAAGGAGATGAGCATAACACACATTTTTTTTAACCTACAGAGTAGGGCAGAGGAATGATAAGCAGGCTTATGGGTTTTTAACTCAAACTTTAGGTTACACATAACATAGGCACCTTTTACCGATGGACAACTTAGAAAAACAGAAGCCTTTCATTTACAACTATAAGTATATAGCTAACTCTATGTTTGCAGGTAGAAGGCATGATTGTTTTACTCATCTTTTTTCCTATAACAGAGCAATGTTTATTTATTTATTATTTCTTTTTTTTCCTCTTCGATCTCCTAGTGTTTGATTGCCTTTGATTCTTATGTTCTTAATGGCAGCTTGGTTATGCTCCTACCTAAGTCTCTGACCTCCTTTGCTTTGTTTTAATGATAGAGCTTTTGTAATATTATTATTTTCCTGGTTACAGGCTTCTCAAAACTTTCATTTAACTATAATACAGCACTTCTTGATACCTATAACAATAATCTATCCCTAGCTCAGCTACACATGTATAGATTCATGAGTAAAATCCTGTAATTTAAAATACAGGTTGGTTATACTCACTGATTTTAAGGGAAAAGAACACTGCTTGCTCCTCCTCTACTTCAGGCTTAAATCTTTGATCTTCTTTTGCTTGAGTTATTTTGATTCTTTAGTTTTTGTGAAATGGCAGAAATGTTTATCTTTGTTTAACTTTCCTAGTTTTTGATTGAATGAAACAAAAGAAAGTGCAGGAGGTATATATAGAAGAAAGCATAGGTGCTGCACTCTGTCGTGTTGTATACATCAAACCTTTTTTCCACTTTTCTTTTAAATTTTTATTTTATTTAATTTCCTTTGGTCGTCAATTCTTTGACCTGATACGACTTTGTACAAAGATTTGATGTATTATGAAAGCTTATTTGATTTTTCCTTTTAACTGGCCTGATTTTATGTTTTGTATGCTAGGCTTTAAATGCTTGTCTCCTCTTTTGTTTACATACATATATATTCCCTTCTATTTATATATTTCTACCACTTGGACCATATGCACATATTCACCCACACATACTTTTATATACATATATCCATTCATATATGTTGTTGTCATTGTATATGTACATGCTTACGTTTTCACTATTTAATTATCTATACATACATTTCTTGTATTTGTCATCATATTACACACATTTATACATTTTCTCGTATACATTGCTTATGTATGTTTTTGATATTATATATGTTCACAATTATTCAAAATTTTCTATATTTGATTTCATATGGGCATATATACACATATATATGCATTTATATACTTACATACATGTTAAACATCATAAGCTGATATGTATTTTTATTTATATATTTATGGATATTTCATCTTAATTCAAATGGTGGATTTTATATATTATTTGTTTTCTATAAAATTTATCATATCCAACGATTTTAAAATTAAATATCTAATATAGTTTTTTAGCCGATTTATATATGTGTAGATATTTTTAACTACCAGAAATTCATTTGTCCGACCCATCAAAATTAATATTCCGATAATTTAAATCAATTAATCACCCGATTAACCCACGTCAAAAATCCAGGTCGTTACAGCTGTACCACCAACTGTTGGAAGAAATTAGAAATATTTCCGTACAAAGTAGGCAGGAAATATTAGCCAGAATATTTTCAGGTTTTAAAAAAATTTGTTGGTCATGGTAGTTTTGTTAGGACTACTATGAATTGTTAGAGCATGGTTCAGGACTAGGCGGTAGGCTTTGACACCACCGCGATGAGGAAAGGAATTTTATGGATCGTGTCGAATTAAAGGAGATGGCACGAAACAATAATTATTATTTAATCCGACCCTAATTGTATCAAGGTTCAATTAACCCCCAAAGCCCGTCTAGCAGTTGATCACCTAAAGGTAAACCTAGAGTGGTCTACTTATTAACGAGTTTTGGCACAACTTAAAATTGGAACGGTAATATAAAAGTTGCGTCCGAATTTCCCCTGTTGCCTTCTTTTTTTTTTTCCTTCCCATTACAAGTCAACCCAATCTCCATCCTCATCCTCCCCCATGTATCAGCCTCTCTCTTCCGCCACTCCCTTGGGCGATGTGTTTTCCCCAAGGAGCAGCAGCCTCACCTTTTCCCCCTCATGCTAGTTTTTTGCGCATTAGATATTGCCCCACCACCATTCCTGATCTAAACCTTATTTTCTTCCTCCGATCACTTTTTATCCCAAGACACCTTTCTATACTACCGATTTTCCTCGCACCATTATGTCTCAATACTGAAGAGGTCACTTGGGTGGATCAGAATGAGCAAAAGGTTTCACCGCTTTTGGGTTGGAAGAGCTATTCTTCATGGTAGGATTTGCATCCATCCTCAGATTCGAGACCTTTGAGAGGGAATGTTACCGATGCTGCATTTGCCTTCTCAATGTCCTATTGGCACAGCATTTCGATGGAGGCAATAGTTTGATTAGTTCGAAGGTGAAGGGTGTCATGATTGAGCTGACTAATGATGACCCCGTTGAGAATTTAGAGGCCTCCGTGAAGGACATAGACTTGGATGATTTTGAATTGATTGACTCAAAGATTTTGCAACAAATCTTTTCCTGGAATGTTGTTGATTGGAGGACCAACAATTTGCGACCGGTTGCTCGTCTCATCATGCACATCATTCAACACAACATTATTTCAAAGATGGAAAGCCACGACCAGATCTATACCTCAGTGCGGAGAGCCGCCTGTGCTTTATTTGGAGGGTAATCGTCCATTGGGCTCGTGTTTTGATGCTTTATATGGTCGATCGGGTAGGTACTTCGAGGACTCACTTTTCATTTTGCCACTTGCTCACTCGACTGTTAGGCATTACGAGGTAAATTTGAGTGGAGAGCCAGTAGTGAGGAAGAACCCTCCCGCCATTGACCGGGCCACTATTAAGAGGATAAATATCCCTTTACCACCATCCACACCACCTGTACTACCACTGGAGCAGCAGCCGTCAGCAACACCAGAAGCGCCAGTGGCATGAGATTGGGTGTATAGTCGTCATTCTATAACCATTCAAGGGTCGCAGCAATGGATCAAGCTCCAGCTGCGGAGTGAGACCTCATAGATCGTAGGCAGTATTTTAATTAGGATTGTTGTATCTTTTTATTTCATGCATTTTTCCTTTTTCTGTAGGTTTGCTTGGGTTTTTAAACTATTGGATGTCACGATGGTATGAGAATGTTCTTGTTTATTTACTATGTTATTATTTCTAGTTATGTAAACCGCTCTTATTTATGCATATATGTGCAGTTAATGCCCCGTTATTACCCCGCTATAACCCAGTTATATGTTATAGCGGATTTCCACCGCTATGATTTTTCCGTGTAGCCCCAAATATAACCTTTCCGCTTTAAACCCCGCTATTTCCGCTATATCCCTTTATTCCCGTTATATTCCTCTATTTCTGCTATATCTTTTTCAAAAGAAATGAATTGAAAATTGACATTTATACATTAAAAAAATTATGAAATTAATTTATTAAATTGAATTTTTAATATATTTTTAGAAATGAAAATACTCTAATGTTCTACTAAATTTAATTATGTTATATAATAGTTTCACTTTTATTTATAGTATATTCGCACATTTTTTTATTTAAAATTATTTATTTATTATTTATAATTCAATTGAATGTTAATTTTTCATTTAATTACCATTAATTTATTTGTAAAAACATTATAAGTTTTATATGTTATTTTAGAGTCATCCGCTATATCTTACTATATCCTTACTATATACCCACTATGACTTTATGCACCTCCACGGTATTTGCCCAGCGCTTTAACTGTACAATGCATATAAAAGTAACAGTGTGAGTATGGGATCTCATAAAAGGCACTTAACCAATAATAGATGCAATTTAAGACAGAAAATTTAGAATAGTTGGAAATATCGAAGGACATGGTAAAATTGTTTTGGTATCACGGGTTATTGCTCACATTCATTTAAAGCTAATTTTTTTGGGTAATTGGGCATGATGACATTTTAAATAAAATATCAAGTTTTATGGGTTAAGCTTAGTTATGAGATTTTAGAATTTGGTTTATGCGTCTAGCGCGTAACCAACTTCCACCTGTGCTAAATTATGGCTTGTTTTATCAAAAATTTTAAAAAAGAAATATTTTGAAAAGTTTCTCTTTCAAAAAAAAAGTTTTATGTTTTAGTTATTTTTGGTTCAAAATTTGATTTCAATAGAAAATGTGCATCTAAATATTTTGGGATTTTATTTTTTAAATGACATACAAATTTGAAAAGTAAGAAAGATTTTTGTGATATATTTGAATTTGAAGGCCACATGTTAAGTGTAGGAAAGACAAATAGAGTTAGAATTTGCGGATTTAGTGGTGATTTAGGATCAAAAATGCGATAAATGCAAGAGGTAATAAGGGAAAAGATGTTTTAGCCTTGGAATTCATGTTTTCATACCTTGTTGATGCTGCGCGTGAGCCTATTTTTCAAACTTAATTCCATTTTAGAGCTTGAAATAAGCCTCTTTATGCGTTTTATGCATGAAAAATTTGGAGTAAATCCAGGACAACGAGAAAATTTCCACCGTACTACGGGAATAGGAAGATTATAGAGTGGTAAGAATGTTATATTCTCCACCTAAATTCCTTTTGGGGCATAGGAGTAAAGTTTAGGAAGCGATTATTCGAAGAATTGGATTATTGGATAGTAGGAAGTAGACGAAGATCAGGTTCATCATACATCTATTCGTAGGAGTATGGCGGTTTTGGTTGAAAAGATTTTTCAAAAAGATACATACATATAGAACTACAGTATATATATATAGGTAGTTTGCATCATATTTTTTGAAAATGTTTTCAAAGAAATGCATTCATATAGAAGGTTACGATTTAGAATCATTGGAAATACATATTTTCTGCGAAGTGATGAAGTTTACACATTTGGTTGCGAAATTGATTGTACACTCATTGGTTGTGTAGTTCAGGATAATTCCAAGCCAAAATCATGACTTAGTCATTCGTGAAATTTGGGGGGCGAAATTCTTTTTAATGGGGGAAGAATGAAACATAATTTGGCGTTGTTTTTTAATTAATTAGTTAATTAGTTAGGCTCCAAAAGTGGAGTTTGAGCAAATGATAAAACTTGATATGAAATTTACACATTTGCATTCGTGGGAAATTCCGAGCAGCTTTTATATTTGGAATTTTACGAGCGATGTTCAAAAGAAGAATTTCGGACGAAAAACAATTTTGGAACAAATATAATTCGAATAGGAAAATTAATGTTTTACATTAACTAACTCGGGGCCAGAGGTCCACCCGCCACTATGAGCAGTCGACCAGGGACGGTTGACTGCTCCCTATGTGGCGGTTAGGGTTAACCCTGGCCCAATGGCCTGGATTTAAAATATTTCGATTTGACAACTGAGGTTGATTCTTAGGTCTATAAATTTAGGTCTAACCCTCCTTTCTCTTCTCATATTTTTTTGAAGGTAGTATCGAAGCTCTTCCATTTCTTCTTCTCTACTTTCTTTCTAAATTATAAATATCAGATATTAATGTCTATATTCATACGAACTGGAGAAGAATAGAATTCTAATAAAAATGAGAAGAGAAGAGAATTAAATATATGCGTATTTAAGGTAATTTATATGTATTTGTAAATTTGTATCTATTTTCTCTCTCAATCTCAAATCTCTTCTCAGATTTGTAATTCTAATTTGTGTATATACCAATTATATACATATTTCTTAGATTAAAAAGGATTTAGAGATGAATTTAAGGTTCTACTTTAGATCTAGAGATTTGGAACGCTTTCAAAAAGTGAGTGGGAAATTTTATATATTTTTTATGATTTTAATCTATTCCGTTGGCATACATTTGACTTTTATGCCTAAATCAATTTTATTTGTGAATTATAGGCTTAAATTAGTGTTGGAAACTATTGCTTGTATATTCTTGTTTTAGATCTAATTTGAAATATGTTTACACCTAGATTTGAAAATCATTCCTAAAAATTTAGAATTTGAGTGTTGTATATTTTTATTCTAGATCTATACTTGGGTGTAAAATAGGATTTTTTAGATCATGCCAAATTGTGCTATATTGTAAATTTTTCATAGTTTAATTTATGGAAAGAACATCCGTTTGATTTTTATAAATTTGTCTGCTGTTTTCGCTTTTTATTCAAAAGGGTCGACGTTTGATTTAGCAAGGAATACACAAAAAATGGGAAAGAGATGTGTAAAATACAAAAAATACAAATTTGTTGTTTGTATTTTACACTGTTTATTCCAAATAAAAAAGAAGTATTTGTTTCTTGTAATTTCAAATGGATTCAATCTTTTCTTTTTGTGTTAAATTAATTTATGGAAATCATAGCGAAAATCTTTCTAAGAAATCTAATTCCAACAAATTAAATATGGAAAGCATATTCTAGTTAAATATTTAAGACTATATATATTTGGTTAATAGTTTTGTTAGGTAGTTTGTACGTATTTATTGCGTTAATAAAGAAGAATAAGATTTATTCGTGCGTTATTTATGTGTAACGTTCGTTAGTTATTATTTTATTTAGGAAAGCGAATAGGTTGAATTAGGAAATGAAGTAATTTCTATTAATGGACAATAAATTAGGAATTTCCAATATTTAATTGGAAATAAAAGATGGTAACCCCAATTAATTGGCAATTAATGGGAATAATGGATATGATTAGATTAGGGGTTACAATTGGTTAGTGTGGAAATTAAAGATTTTAACTCCAATTAATGGACAATTAATGGAAATGAGTTCAGAGTTATAATTAATAGGGACAAATGGATAAAAATGGACAGATAAAAATGGAATAGTTATAAGAAGGTTACTAGTTTGAAATTAGTAATCATACATAAATGTTTTAGAAACTGTCCGTTAGGATATGTGGACAAATTGACATTTATGTACATGAAAGGGGATTTATGGATGAACAAGTATTTAAGGCAAATCTTATTGCCTTAAATAAAAAGAGGAATTAATTAGTTAAGTCCAATGTCTACCTAAGATAATATAAGTAAATACTTAGGATGGTTAATTGGACTTTCGATGGAAGATGCTCTTCACTTTGAGGCTACCAGCAGTCGGATCCACTATGATTGAGATATCACTAATCCTAGGACCCATGACAACTTGAGAGATTGGACCTGCTTTCTTAATCTAAATTTATTATATGGTTCAAATTTGAAATCAGGAGCAGTGAGGGATATCTCCATAGGGGTTCGCTTCAGGTATAAAGTATTAAGTGGTTGTAGGGTCTGCCTTTCTCCTAAAAGAAAGAATTAAGTAACCTAGTGAGATTTCAAATAAATAAGGATATCTCCAAAAAGGTTCACTTCATTGTTGAGATATTAAGTAGCTATTACAAGATCTGTCACCCTACCGAAAGAAGTAACCTAATGAGATTCCATATTCATAATTAAGAGTGATGGTGAATATCTTGGGATGGGTTCTCTTTGGGTTTGAGGTACTAAGTGACTAATCTAGGGTTTACCTCTCTTCTATAAAAGAAGTACTAAGTTGTCCAATGAGATTTCCATGCAATGTCAACGAGATAGTATCAGTGAGGAATCCGCCTTGGGATTAGGTATTAAATGGAAAATAGGTGTTAAATGGTCAAAAGCCTGCCTAGTCTAACGCATTCTTATTTTTTCTATTTTTTTTCCAAATCACAGTAGGGCAGGTCTAGGTCGCATTTCTTTACAGCTTGGAGGGTCATTGGAGCTGTTGTTATCTTTAGCTTTTATTTCTTCTGTTTCATGTACTTCGTTTCTCTTTTCCGTACTTAATCTTAATATGGGGACCTATATTGTGAATTTTGTTATGTTTTATGTTTTGGTGAAGACTACTTGTTACTTTTGGTTCAGAAATAAAATTGTTATAATGTTGTTTTTAATGAAGCTATTTTGCTATTAATTTATAATCAGTGAAAGTTTTCTTCCGATGTAATATTTTAATCATTTTATGTTGTTGCCTTGGTCTCTGTGCTATGTTATGGACTTTTATTTCACCCGACTACCAGTGCTTCTAGTCATGTCCGATTTTCGGGGTGCCTAGAGGTGCGGGGTGTCACGGTTGGTATTAGAGCTAAGGTTTCAGTAATCCTAAAAATATTATAAAAATATAAAGGTTTTTGAATAATTTTTAAAGGATATTGCAAAAAATACTTTTAAAAGTATATGTATATATTTTGAAAGAAAAAAAGAAATTTTAGAAATGGGTCCCTCGTATCTCTTCCTCTCTATCTATTGAACTATTTGTGGAGTACCTAATCCCATTTTCTTAATATCCATAGATAGAAATGTCTGAATCGTAAGATATCCCCAAAGTTCCAGGCCTTAATATGTCTGCTTGGTACAGACAATATTTGCAGGCTACTGCACGAGCAGAACCAACAGCTAGGGATACTCCTCCTGTGGAAGGGGCTCCAACCCATCCTTCAAGCATCCTTGGTTTTCCCGAGTTATGCAAGGACTACACCAGCTTAGGAGGCAAGTCGTTTCTTGGCACCAAGTCGTATACTGAGACGAGAGCTTGGATCCGTAGTTGTGAGCAGATATTTGGACTTATGGGATTGGAGGACTTGGCTCGGAGGAAGTTGGCTTCATGGCAGTTTCAGGGAGAGGCTCTTTGTTGGTGGAGATTGTGGAGGCTGAGGCTGAGGATGATAATTTGACTTGGGAGGATTTTCGTACTAGGTTCGAGAGGAAATTCTTATCACAGGCTGAAGAGGGAGTGCAGCTAGAGAAATTTATACAGCTCAAGCAAGGGGATATGACAGTTAAGGAATATGTTAATCAATCAAATGAGCTTGTCAGATTTGGACTAGACCTTATCAGTACTACTCACAAGAAGGCGCTAAATTTGCTAAGGGTTTGAGTCAGCCACTACAGAGTTTGGCAGTGAGCCACGTTCCTATGGGAACCACTTTTAAGGGATCGTTAGAGACGGCTTTACTTGTTAATACTAAGAAGAAAGGAGATGTGGGTAGAAGAGTGATGGGAAGAAGTAGTGGAAAGAGGAGAGGAGGAGGAGGGTCAGGTGGAAAGAGGAAAGTTCCAAGGAGGGACTGGAAGTGCAATACTTGTAGGAAACCAGGTCATCTTGCTAAGAATTGTAGAGGGGCAAGAGAGCAACCGAGACTGAGGTGCTATCTTTGCAATCAAGTGGGGCATACGAAAAAGGACTGTCCGTCGAAGCCTAAGGACAATTCATAGACACTTTCACAGCCTGCTCAAGCTTATGCTTTAAAGGCAGCTCCTTCCTCTAGTACTCGTCCGGTTGTGGACAAGGAAAAGAAGGTGATCATCGAAGGTGTGTAATCTTTCTCTGATTTTCTTGTCCGTACCCTATTTGATTATGGACCTTCGCACTGTTTTAATTCTAGTACTCTGATAGAGGGTCTTGGTCTTGATGCTTGCTTAGTGACTGACCCGGTAGTGGTATCAAATTCCGTAGTAGGATCGGCCTATTTGTCCATGTTATGTCAAGATTTGAAATTGTTTATTTTAGGGGTTGAGTTTGACTGTAGTGTCTTTGTATTGCTCTTTTCCGGATTTAGGTTGATTCTTGGTATGGATTGGCTATCCATGCATGGTGTTGTTCTTGATTGCGATAAGAGGGTAGTGAGGTTAGGCCCATGGGGTTATCTTGTGATCCTAGAGGACCAGTCAAGTTGAGCTACCTTTATTCCCTTGACTTATCTCCCGATAGTTTGAGTTCGATACCCATTGTTAGAGACTTTCCAAATGTGTTCGAGGAGGTTGCTGGCCTACCACCTCGAAGAGAGATTGAGTTCAAGATTACATCGTGAGTTGAGCAAGTAGATTGGAGAGCTTTTGGAGAAGGGCTTCATTCGTAGGAGCATTTCTGAGTGGGGCGCACCCATCGTCTTTGCCACTAAAGCAGATGACCCTCTCAGGCTTTACATGGATTATAGGGAGCTTAATAAGCTAACGAAGAAGAATCGTTATCATCTTCCCCTTATAGACGATCTCTTCGACCAGCTAGTATGAGCCAAGGAATTTTCGTAGCTCGATTTGGCCACAGAATTTCATCAATTGCGTGTGGTGAAGGATAGCATCGTGAAGATTGCGTTTAGGACTCTGGATAGGTTATTTGAGTGGTTAGTCATGCCATCTGGGCTAACTAATGCCTCGACATATTTTATGGACCTAATGAGTCGAGTATTTCGCGAATCCTTGAACAAGTTTGCAATGGTGTTCGTCGATGACATTTTGGTTTATGCGCGAAGCAAGGAGGAGCATACTTTTAACTTGGAAGAAGTACTTAGGACCCTGCGAGCACATAAATTGAAGCAAAGTTCTCCAAGTGCCACTTTCAGAGGGATGAGGTTCGCTTTTTAAGACCATCGTTTTGGAGGATGGACTTGAGGTAGATCCGATGAAAGTGGCTGTAGTACAAGATTGGCAGACCTCTAATACCATGTTCAACTTGCTCTCGTCGGATGTATTCTTCAAACATATGGGTCATGCTGTCTTTTGATTTCGGAGGTAGTCGATGGGACTGATCCTCTACCCACTTTTTTCGGGCAAACCGGCCTCTTTATTCCTCCCTATGACGACTTGAACATCGAACCCAAGCATGATCTCGGCTCCTGGATTGTTTCTAGATATCCCTACCTACCTCATTAGCAGTAGGTCAGCATGAGTGTGTGAGTTTTGATGAAAGCGTGAAGCGTTAGTTATGGTTAGACACTGTCCAGCACCATTCTGGTTTGGTTTGGCACTAAACCATTCCTCGGATATGGCTTCAGATTTAACTCTTACAGGCTCTGTTTCTTCAACATCCTTTATCTAGCTCTTTGATCGTCTTGATCACATTCTGTACCAGAATGCAACCTTTACTCCTTCTGATCCCTAGATTAGGATTTGTCTCATCGAGAAATCTTGTAACCCATGGTTTAATGTCGCTCCAAGTGTATCATAAGTTGGTCCACCATTGCTCGCTGTAAAGTAGCGAACCGCTCATTTAGTTCGGCCATGACTCTATCAAAATAACCTTTGGTAATGACTTCATTTTGCATTGGAATGTTTTTTGGATGATCACCCTGATCAACTATAGGTTGGTTAGGTGCGCTAGTATTTCCTACATTCCCTTTGATAGCACCAGCCTTGGTCTTTTTGGAGGCATACCGAGAAAATTTCTCAATGAAACCACCAAATTGCTTGTTCAAAAAATGGGTAAACACCTCTAAACATATAAACTATTTGTATAATTTATATGTTTTGCAAAGAGAGAATCTAATACAAATTGTGCAAAAAAATTGAGTACTACAAGTAAAGAACACACATTTCTATTGGTTCCGCTAAAAATTGACTGCTTCCACTATGAGCCTTCGTTACTTTTCTTATGAATCTTGACTACAATGTGAACAATGTAGTATACAATGACCTATTACTCAAAGAAATATAAAACAATGCTCCTTTGGTTCGATTCGATTGCGTTTGGTTCGGTCCAGTTATACATTGGTTTGTTACTATTTATGCCTTCAAAGTTGTCAGCCATTAGGCCCATTACTGTTCATTTCTTGAGGTAATTATAGGTATGGAGCTATATATGATTGGTTTGACAATTATTGAAAAATATGCACTTTCCTTATTTGACGTTATCGATACGATGTGTTTTGATTTGGCTTCAATTTGGTTCGATAATCATTCAATTTGGCAATGGCTTGTCGAAAAAGATTTTCTATTCGATGGTGAACTACCGAACCAATTTCCCGGTTGGTAGTTGACCATTATCGAACTTTTTCTCACTTGTCATCGCCAATTTTTTTTCCTTTTAACCGTTAGACCATTTACTTAGTCCACTAAAAACTTGGCTTTCTCTTCGATCTATCTTTTGATTCCCTTGCCTCTTTGTCTTGACCTTGTAACCAAACGATGGTATTCCTGTTATGGGCATTCAAGATGTTTTCGTGCTCGTTAACGTTTTTTTTGCATCTATCGTCATGTAGGTGAAAAAAGCATAACAGGCATAAAAGAACGATAAGGACAGCTTGGTGGTGACAATTAAGGTTGAAGAAGGTACAATTCTAGTGGTGTTAATGATTGAGAGTTTTGACATGTGTGTAGGAATGCCGATTAGAGATAGATGTGCTTTGTGGAGGAGCAACAACAAATTGATAAAGAAGATAACAGTCGGTAGTGATACTATGTAGTATTGTTTATATTTTTTTGAAAAAAAAAATAGTTATATATTTTTCTTCTTCTGTTGCTATTTTATAATAGTATTTTATGCATTGTATTAGTGTTTTATGTATTGTAGTGGCATTGGTATATGTAATGTGTATTTTTTAGCTCACAATTCTAGTTTAAAGTAACATTTTTGTAGCAACATTTAAAGGTTGAAGTGCTTTGATAGTAGTGATTTTTTGGCGATGGCGCTGAAGTTTCATAAAGGTTTTCTGATGATGCAATAATGATGGTTATAGAGCAGTTTTAAATCGGGGAAGAAGGTGAAAACATTGAGTAATGATATTGTCTAGAATCGTTTTATGTTGTTTGTCTACACACACATGTGTGTGTATCATAATTCTATGTTATCGTAGGTTTTCATTGAAAGCGGTTATTTTTGTAGACTAATTATCTATATCTTAGGTTATATTTTGTTTCACAGTATCATTTATTAATTGTACTAGCATTTTTAGATCATGTTACTTCGCTACTTTCTATAGCATGTAGTATCGTTTTTGTTTTCTACATGTTTGTTACATTATTTTAAGTTTCATTTTTTCAAGAATTGAAAATCATTTGTTGCATATTTCTTTCTAAATTTATTCCTTAAAATGCTATTGTGTAATAGCATTTTGTATATGTTACTTTTGGAAGAAATGGTTGCTTTGTTGAACTATTTTCATATGATGTTACTCTATGCTATCATTTTCGTAGCCAACGCCTTTGAAAAATATATGTAACGATTTGTAGAGTATCATTTTCTTATGAATTGTAGTAAGATTTTGTGAATTGCATAGTAGTTTATGAATAGTAACAGCATTTTTTAAAGGAAGTGTGTGTTTAGCTCACATGCTACTTTTTTACACGTCTGCCACATCGTTTAAATCTACTTTTTTTTCAAGATTTAAAACCATTTCCTACTAAAAAATTGAACTTTTTCCCCATAATGCTGCATGATACTGTTTTTAAATGATACTTTTTGAAAAAATGGTTTTCTATTGAATTATATTCTTATGATGACATTGCACGTTATCATTTTTATAGCTGAAATTGTATAAAAAAGTATAATGATAGTTTATAGTATAATTTTTTTATATGCTGCTGTACGGTAACATTTTTGTTGCTGATACTTTTATAAAAAACATATAATAATACCGTACAGTATCATTTTCTTACTTGGTACCGTACGGTGTTATTTTTGTAGTTCATATATTTTTTTTAAAAAAAACATATAATGATAATATATACTACTATCCATCCGCTGGGTTGGTGGTAGGTAGAGATGACATTAATGTCACATCTTAGCCCATACCCCAATTGAGTTTAACATGCTCTAACAGAGGATTCACTCATGTCACTGTCAATTCAACGACTAAACAGTTACGGAAATCAGCAGATGAGTACATGACATACAGGACGGGTGAAAATGCAATGAACGGCGCACAAAGTGGAGAAAGCTATTGTATACTAAACTGTTACATTAGGACTAATTCATACAGCACAAAACTGTTACATTAAAACGATTTGTCCCAAAGAAACGATATATGTATTTGTTAATTCGGTAGCAATCCATCTTTAGGCAGATTTCTTTGATGGCCTCAAGGCACACATGCTGCTGCTCTGGGCTTCATCTTCCTCTTCCTGCAACAAAATAACAAAACGAAAATAAACTCGGCATTATAAAAGATATCATTTCACATTCAACAAATAGACACGGTAGATACAAGTTCCATCGAATTCATACCTTTGTTCTACTTCCATCCATCTCTTGCCATTGATGAACCACTGGAGCACTGGCCAAATCGCCTGCCTTGAATGAATACAAAGAAGATGAACAAAATGAAGTCGGAACAGCACTTTGACTCTCGCAATGACTCCTCTTCTTAACACAGGACGACTCAGCAGTAGACGAAGTATCATCAACTTTCAAATTCTTCAATTCAACGTTTCTAAATGAAGGCACTTTCTGATCAGAACTTTCATCTATTACCACTTCTCTCCTCACAATCACTGTAGGAACATCCAGTATTCTCAGGTCCACCGTATTTTCGTCAACAACTTCACTCGATCCGTTTCGTGCAGCCCGATCCATTTCCCACATCATGGCAACTGCATCATCTAGCCTATCCACTGCTGTATCAAAATCCACTATCGGGTTTGGATAGTTCACTCCAAGCTCCACACCCGAAGCTTCCAATACAGACTTTGGGCAATTCCATGGATGATGGATCCATTCTCTCGGCATCCGTGCAAGTTCCGGTAGCCATGTCCTTACGTAGTTGCCTTCGGGGTCAAATTTCATACCTTGAACCTAATTTACAAATATAATAATATTTTCAATTGTTCATCTTAATATGTAATTCTCAAGCATTTCAAAAACAAAATGCACATGCTTTGTTAAAATGCACTAAATGTGGTGATCCAGACAGAGTAAATGCATCTTTATTGTGATCTTACGTTAAAAAATGTTAACTCAAACCATGAAAAACATAGGTGGGTACGTTTTTGCACTTTATATAGAAATAGAAACACAATGAGACCTAACATCTAAGACGAATCGTGTTAGGCTTTTTCTTTTTTGGTCTCAATAGTCGTTTCCAATCATATACCTCGGGGCTATCGATACGATTGAGCTCATGGCCATCGGGTAAGCTACCAGAAATATACTGCCAACCAAGAATATCGGACTCCAAATCCGCATCCAATAAGGTATCCCAAAAATACTTCATCCCCCATGTCCAAGGAAGAAGCAAAAACTTAACGAAAAAGCTAGCAGCTACCACTCGGATCCGGTTATGCATCCAACCCGTGGCCCAAAGCTCTCTCATACCCGCATCCACTAAGGGGTACCCAGTTCTGCCTTGCCTCCATGCCTTAAAGTTGTTTTCATCGGGACGCCATGGATAGTGGGTCAAGTTTCCAAGTAAAGACTTTTGGTGAGTGAATGGAAAGTTGAAGCACAAGTATCGGGAGTATTCTCGGAGACCGATTGATCGGAGAAATAAGTGAATACTTTCGTTTGCTTCGAACTTTCCTTCTCTGGAGCATTGCATTTGTTTCATACGCGCAGTTTGGTATATTTTTCTTACGCTTATTTCTCCGAAATGGAGATACGGAGAGAGTAGTGAGGTTGTTGTGCCTTCCACTTTTGCTTTGTTTTTGGAATATTGTAGAAGATGGCTGTTGATGAATTCGGTCAGTAGGTTGTTTGCGTGGCTCCAACCTGGGGTCCATCCTCTACTTAGCAACGCATTGCTTAATTTTTCGACATTGTTTTCTAGACCGAGTTCTTCAAGAGAGCAGCTTGTTATCTTCTCAATGCCTGTGATGGAAAAAGATAACGGGTAAACGATTTAATGCCCAAAATTTGATGTAATTCATACATCATGCTCACATTGTATGTACATGTCGCATACACATACACATATCCTGTCAACATGCACATAGTTTCCTAAAGAATTATTGTATCAAGGTATAAACGGTCTAACTATTGAAAGAACATGCATCAACAGCACAGCATATACTTCGAGTAATTAGCAAAAGAAATTAATGCCATTGACATCTTTTATTGACATATCTACAGTTTTTGAATCTCAATATTTTTGTTAGATAAGATAACGTGTATGTTTCTTCTTTATTATGAGTTGCTAATACAATGTGTGGAACTATTCACATTATTCTTTTGAAACCTAGTAAATCAGATACTGTTTGTGAACATTCTGAAGAAGCATACATGGATAGTACAACACATACTCCATGAAATTTCAAAGAAATTTACACCATCATTGAAAATCAACATTTACACCTCCCATTTAATATGTTGTTGTTTTGGCCAAATTAGCTACATTCTTTGGGATCTATACATGCATTTTTCTCTAAAACTGTGAAAAATGTAAAATGTAGTTCATAGATTTAGGCCATGATTAGTTTTCCATTTTTAGTTTTGTGTTTCGTCCGAACAAAAAAGCACAACACATGTATTTTTTGGAAAACAACCAATTTGAAAAACTAAAACATCATACAAAATGGAAAACAAATTTATTTTGTTTTCCCTGCTTTGGAAAATAACAAAAGTGCGAGAAACGAATCATCCCTCCGTCGACTTCCATTCCCTTCGCCGTCCTTCTTCGTTCCTCCATCCCCTCCCTCGTCCCTCCATCATTATCATAATGACATAAAATATTAAATATTTCATTAGCTATTCCCGTACTTTGTAATGAATTTTGAAAACACAAAACTCAAGATGAAACCAAACGGGCCTTCAATACCTGCCGGCGGCACAATTTTCCAAGGTGGAAGATGTAAAGTAGGCTCGTTAATCGGTAAGCTAACGCACTTAGTCCAAAATGCATCGAACGTAGTAAAAGCGATTCCTCCCTCGTCATATACTTCCCATGGCTCGTACAATAGATCTCCGTTAAAGCTTTGAACATTGATTCCAAGCTCCACAAGCTGTGTTTTAATTCTATGATCTCGAACAAGTGAAACCGGATCTGGAAAACACATACTTCGTATGATTATCATTGAAATTCATCGACCAAAAAATGAATTACAAGAATCTGGTTAATATACCATATAGATGATTATACACAACACGGGAAGCACCAATAGCACCAATACATTGTAGTAAAGCAGAGAGGGTACTCTCAGATTTGATGAAAACTAGAGGAGAGCCAAGGGACCTTAACGTTTTGTCGAGGTAAGAGAGAGATTGCTTCATCCACCATCTAGAACATCGACCTGGGTAAAACTTGCCTTCCTCTTCGGGGCACCATATGAATACAGGAAGGACAGAACCGTCTTTACAAGCAGAAGCAAATGCAGGATTGTCTTCTATTCTTAAATCCCTCCTAAACCAAACTATTGTCTTTGATGAACCTTCCATGAGTAAATACTACTACACAGAAATTGTATATGAATTAGGTTCACATTGTTTACAGCATTTCGTTCATATGCTCCATCGTTAGAATTAAGATCACATGCTTCATTAGAAAGCCAAATTAGAAAACCATAACTCTACACATTAAACTGGATAAATATACATTTATATGATATCAACCATTAAATCTCACAATCTGAAACTTATATTTCATAACTCTCTTCTAAACCAACAATTGTCTTAGATGAACCTTCCACGAGTACTACTACTTCTACATAGAAATGGTAAATGAATTAGGTACGCATTGTTTACAATATAAGTATTTCTAGTACTTTCGTTCATATGTTCCATCGTTAGAATTAAGATCACATATTCCAGTAGAAAATCAAATTAGAAAACAATAACTCTACACATTAAAATGGATATTATACATTCATATGATCCATACCGTTAAATCTCACGGTCTGAAACTTGAACATATGTTTACCTGAATGTTGATCTAAATACTCAAATTTGAGTACTTGATAACTGAACTATCCTTCCAAAATACAGAAATAAAAGCGAGGTCAACTGTCCAAACTCAACTGAAAAAATCTCCAATCTAATTTTGTAAAGAAAGTTGAATAAAATACCGGAATGCTCAACAATCAAAGGCCAAGCTTTTTTTCCACGAAACTGCTGAGCTTTCTCAAAATTTTATGCCACATAATCTGGAGTAACCGAAACAACATCATTAAAAGTAGGATAATGTTTCAGAATTATACGGCAAATAAAATAATATCAAGTTTAATTGAGGAAACGCCGTAGTTATACAGAAAAGAGTGAAGAGGCATACCAGAAAATTCAATTTTCCTTCAGAAAAAATGCATCAATCAAGTAACCGAAGTAATCAACTTAATCTTAGGAAAAGCTTTGGGAATAATCTGTTGAGAAACCTCGAGGAAAGAAGTAATTTTCAAACTCTCGACTGAATGACTTTATCATAATGCTTGCGATATATCAATTTCTGCATAGATTTAGAATTAAGAAAGGCATTTGTCTGTATCCCTTCATATCACTGCTGCCCAATAAGGAAAGGACCCGCATGGCCTAAAGTTACATTTAACATAAAAACGATATCATGTTGACGGTTCTAATAAAAATGTTAACATGTGATTCTTTTATTTATTCTTTTATCATTTGTACGTTTCTCCTTTTTTCCCCAAACGAGGAAATACAAATATGGATAATGAGGTATTTTCTTTAATTAAACACTTTTTACTAAGGCATGATATTTAAAAACCGTATTTCCTTATCCACTTTTATGCAAATTAACAAACTAATATTGTTTAATTAAACTCTACACCACTGTTAATTCTAATTGTCTTTTGCTCTTTTTTTTGTTGTAACCTGGGCAACAATGTGAATATGATGCAAGGAAGGAAGAGATGCTGGTTGCAACCTGGTCAATCGACTAAAAGTTTTTAGGTTTAATCGATGTGTGTTGTATATTTTAATAGTTTACTGGATATCAGTAGGTGCCACCGGTCATCAGTAGGTGCCACCGATCGACCGGTGGTACTACTAAAAGTCGAGTGAACGTTGACTGCGAACAACCATGTCCGTTCGAAGAGGTGCAATTTTTTCTTATGAATGTCGCTCTTCGTTTGGTAATTTTTCTAATAGTTTTTCTGAAGAGAAACAACTCCTCTTCGCATTCCCATCATCTATTCCAGCATTTAAATCATCATATTTTATGGTTAAATCTTTTTCCTTATTTCCCCACTTTTGGCAATTATCAGAAATGTTATATTGTGTTCTTGGTTTGATCAAATGGGTACAAAACTTTGAATCAAGTAATGCCGTTAGAAAGCTTTGTTGAATCCTGACGGAAATAGTTCGATGGTCCTTATGTACTCAATAGGGTTGAACTATTTTCTAAAAAAAATTGTAACAGATCATCAAAGTCAGAAGTACGACAATGGTATCCACGTTATAGTCCGATAGTTTTCAAAAAATATTATCAGCAAATGGAGGGTTCAAGCAACTATAACGCACTTCAAGTCATGAACCAACATTTAACGAGGCTAGAATATTTTGACGGCGAAAACATTACTCGTTGGCAAGAGATGATGAAGTTCTTTCTCGTTACTATGAAAATTTCCTATACACCAGAAGATGGCTTGGAAGAATTACCGGCTGAAACTCCAACGGATACTGTTGAATTAAAAGCTAAACGACATTACTGAAAGGAGGACGACTTCATGTGTAGATGACACATATTGAATACACTATCCACACCTGTCTACAATGCACATCGAAGCTTGGAAACTACGAAGGCGCTATGGACTGCATTGGAGAATAAATACCGCATTTCTGAGGAAAGTAACAAGAAATTTTTTCTTAGCAATTTTATGTAATTTCATATAATGATAATGATATGATCATTGAACAAGTAAATGAGACTTTATTTATTGTCAATCATCTTAATAATGTCATATAGAGCTTCCTGAATCTTTTTTTTTTTGAACTGGTACTTTATATACAACAAATCAATGGGACAACATATCCCATGTCAAATAAACGTTCGAAAGCAAGTTTCGAACTTGTGACATCCTGCACCAAGCCGAATCTACTAACCACTTGGACAATGGTGCTTGTCGCTTCCTGAATCATTCATAGTTGGGATTATTATATCCTAACTTTCCTCTTCTTGGAATTATTACAATAAGAAACTAAAACATGCGGAAGTGGATTATGATTTAAAAGTTTTACAACGTCATCTTCGCATAGAAGAAGACTTACGTAAAGATGAACAAATTGATAGTCAACAAACTGAATTTCATTCTAAGGCCAACAATGTTAAAGAAATTCATCCATCAAAGCTAAAAATAAAAATAAGAAAAGAAAAGCAAAGAATGACAAAAGAAAGGATGCTTGTAATAAGCTCGGCCACTATGCTCGTCACTATCGTCAACGAAAAAAACAAAAAGTGAATGCGGTTGAAGAAAAGCTTACAACTGTAGTGTAAGAGGCAAATTCCGTTAGGAGCATAGAAAATGATTAGTGAATCGACATTGGAGGAACAATTCATATATTTAAAGACTGTGGTCTTTATAAGACTTATGATGAAAAAAAAGGGAAGAAAATGAAGTTACCGGGGCAAACAAAGCTCGTAGCAAAATTATTTGAAAACGCGCTATTGAAATTCCATTCATCTCGGAAAAAGTTCTTATTTTAATCAATGTATTTTATGTACATGATATTTGTAAGGATCTTGTATCTAGATACCTCCTTAATAAGGCAGGATTCAAGATGGCGTACGAGCTTGATAAGCTAATTTTGTCAAAAAGTGGTAGTTTTGTGGACCAGGGATACTCTTGTAACGACTGATTAGGTTGAGTATAATAAAAAAAAATAGTTATGTTTATATTGTTGAATTTTTTAATTTATGGCATGCTAGGTTAAAGCATGTTAACTTGAATTCCCTTTAAGCTATGCATAAGTTATGAGTTGAATGCAATTTTGAAATTTCTGATAAATGAGAGATATGTATTTGAGCAAAGATTCAACAAAAATCCTTCAAATCGATTGAAAGGAACATTAGTTTGCTTGACTTAGTTTATAGCAATGTTAGTGATCATAAAAGTCATACAACATACGAAGGAAATAAATACGATGTCACATTTATTGATGATTACTCTAGATATGCTTGTGTATGTCTAATGAAAACCAAAGATGAGGTATTTGGTAAATTCAAAATTTACAAGGCGGAAGTAGAATAAAATTTGAAATTAGAATAAAAGTGTTATATAAGGCCAAGGCAATGAATATTTTTCGAATGTATTCACCTTATGTTAACGAATAAATTCGTCAACACCCAAACGCATGTAAAAAATGGATGAATCAGAGGTTAGCCTCTTCGAAGCTTGCTGAGGTTGTTCTCTTCGAGGTTAATCGAAGTCATAGGTTGATGCATGTATTGTTCCAAGTAAGTAATCATTATTTTTGTTGAAGACTTTGTCACTTGAATAGTATGAATTAATATGCTATAGACAAGGTATCACCCAAGTTAATGTGCTCGAAGAGACTTAGGTCAAAATGTTCAAAGACGTCCACGTCTTAGTTCAAGCTCCATCAAGTATGCAAATTTCGAGTTCAAATATGTCAATAGGCTATGTAATTGTTTGATTTCCAATTTCTTATTTGTACAAGGTTCAAGTACTACAATTTACTAAATTCCCTATTCAATTTAGGGTTTACAAAGTTTAAGAAGAAATGAAAAGAGAAAATTCAGTCTCCAAAAACAGCACCCCTAGGGTCGTATTTATAGAGCTGGATTGGTAGGGTCTTCGACGTGGGTGGAGCCTTGGCGATGGAGTCGATAAGGCCTTTGTCGACTTTAATGTTGCTAAGTGTTAGGTCTTTGCTTATATTTCTTTTGAGATGTCCGACAGTAACCTCGATGACAAAATTCTTTGTTTCAAAATCCATGGCAGCAATGATGGCTTTACTAAGCATAATGTCGGTGTCCTTCAAGTGATATGAAGGTCGAAGTGTTGTGTCGAACAGTGGCGACGAGCGGAGCCGCTTTACATCCTTTTGGTGTTATCGCATTGTAGCGTTAAGATCTTCGTGGATATTAATAGTGTCCAACATCAATATCGCTTCAAATAAATATGTGATGTCCTTCAAACACTGGTAAAACATGTTGTCAAAATGCTATGTTGAACATTATCGAAGAGCAATGCAATATCTTCTAAAAGCTGCATGACGCAGTAATTCGTGATGATTAGCGGAGAGCTTATGGTTGGCAAGTAGCGTTGCTTAGTATCAATGAGATACGTTAAGCTCACTTCACCACTCATTGTTGACCTTTGGAGTTGTTTGTACTTGAACTCTTCGTGCCACTAATCTGAAAGGCGATGTCCTCTCTATGTCTCTTTTTGTATATCTTCAAAGTCAGCGCGGGGAGGTGTGAATGAAGAGTGACCCCGAAAAGATACGGGATTGATTAGCATCGAAGTGATAAGATATGGTTTTGATGCGAAGTGGTGCTATAATCCAATCGAATTAGCCTATCTTCTTGTCTTCGATAGTGTTGGTCTTTGTTGAAGAGCTTCGCCTTGCAGCCAGGTCCTATCTCATCTCTTAAAAGCCTTAAATCCAACACCATATCCTCCAGTGAAATTATGTCGATAATATTTTCCCCCTTCCTTATGCAAAAAAGCTTTGTACTTTTTAGGGTAAAATCATGAATTTCTCTTCCTTTGCTTAGCCTTTCAAATCTATTCACTTTGGTGGTGTTCCTCTTTCTTCTGTGATTTAAACTCAGACAAAGAGGTTTTCAAATCATCACAATTGCTTCAAAACTTTAAATTTTAAACATCCGGGTTAATACTAACATATACCATATTTGGCCTTATGCTGTTACTTATATGGTATTTGATATTAACCTATTTATTTGACATGGTTTTACTGGTGTAACATAGTATAATTACCACCAAAGTTTTCGGTTTGTACTTGTGGATTTATTTTACCTATTATGGATTTAGCATTTATTTGTGCTATTTGGTCAACAAAAAAGCTTAAATTTTTCTTATGGACTCTATTTTGATCATTCAATAGTTGTTGACTTGTTGTTAGGTCATTTTTGGATTATACACTTTTGTTGCTTATATATCATGTAAATCACCTACAAGCTCTTAACATCGAGTATTCAAATTTGGAATGATATCACTTGGTAAACAAATGAAATGATAGATAGTAAACTTTTTAAAAAGACTAGCATGGACTCTAGAGCTTTACTTCTTGAGTCAATTCTTCTTTGCTTGTTGGAAATTGGCTTCAATATTGAGTTGCTTTGAATGCACGACACTATCTGATTCCCAAGGCTTCAATTTGGTGCAAGATAACACATGATAGTTTGCTTGTTTCTTCATTATGATTTTTATCTTCGAACTTAAGACTTACTAGGAAGAAAAACTTATGAAACCTTTTGATAATAAAAAAGGGCTAGGGACTTAGTATATCATCTGATGATATGAAATCTAAGTTTTCATCTTTTGGCAATAAGAAATCCTTAATATTCTCCGATAATAAGAAGGCTAGAAAACTGTCTTTTAATAAGAAATCAAGAATTCCTTCTGATAAAAAGAATCCTAGAAATCCACGTGGTAAGTGACAAAAGAAATTTAAAAATCCATATCTGGCGATAATATAGAAGACTAGAAATCCATATCTGGCGGTAATAACAGAAGACCAGAAATCCATATCTAGCAATAATAATATAAGACAACAAACCCATATGTGGCAATAATAACAGAATACCAGAAATTCATATCTAGCGATGGTAAAAAAGGACCAGAAATCCAAATTTGGCAATAATAATAGATAATCAAAAATTCATATCTGGAAATAATAACGGAAGATTGGAAATCCATGTTTGGCAATAATAATAATAGATGACCAGAAATCCCTGTCTGGCCGCAATAAAGGGGCAAAAATTCAATTTAGTATTAACATGAAAACTTGAATTATACAAGCAAGCCAGAAATTCAATTGGAAATCCAAAGATCATCTATAAAATCAATAAGAAAACCATGATAAATAATAATAAGAAAACCAAGAAATCAGTAATTCAATCAGGAAACTTAATCAAAAGCTCGTTTGCATTTCTTTCGATGATAAGAGAATTTTATAGATTCATAAGTAAACCAGAAATCCACTAAGAAACCCGCAAACTAAACAAAGAAACAAGAAAATCAGGAATCTATTTGTCAAAAAAATTAGATTAAAACTCATCAGAATTTCATTTGATAACAAGAAACTCAAAAACCCATTCAATAGTAATAGAAAGCCAAAAAGTTATCTAATAATAGTAGAAGATTTATACTTCATCCGAGACTTTAAATTCTATATCGGTCATTTTACCGTGGACTTAACACTTTAAAAATCGACGGAGATCCTCATTGTCTAAAGAAACGCTTCTTATCAATAGATATATATTATTAAGGCATTTGTTTGTTATTATTATTGTCATATTAGAGCCAAGTAGTTCCGTCCAACCATTCAACCGTTCAGCAAATAGTTCCGTTGAGCTGTTCAACCGTTCGTTAGGTAGTCCCATTCAGTTGTTTGGCTACTGTAACACCTCACACCCCTTAGTATACCCAAAACGACACATTAGAGGTGTGGTGCATTGTAGGGATAAACTAAAACTAGCAGAGACTAAGATTCACAAGACATGAATAGGTAAAAACAACGGAAACAAATTAAATAATAACTCATTTAGAATAGAACTTTATAATTGCTTTAAAAACCAAATAAGTCACCAAATACCAAATACATCATGTGTCAAAATACCATACACATATGTCTTATGAAATCAAATAAAACCATAGTCTCAAAGATCAGAGTACGACTATTCCCTAACATGTGCCAGTACAAGTAAAGAACAAAAAGCTGAAATAAAGAAAGTGGAAGTACATAGTGGAATCTCCTACAAAGAAACCTCCAAGCAACAACAACCTACTGTCCTCTTCCTTGATTGTCTATGGGGGAAAAGGGAAAAATAGAGGAGTGAGTCAGACTAAAAGTCTGGTGAATGATAGTAATAACTAGAATCTTTAAATAAATTAAACATAATAGGCTTTACAATAGTTCTAGTATATAAAAAGAAACAAAGAAATAGAAGAAGGAATAAGTTGGAAATAAATAAGAATTAACTATTAAATATGATTGGTTAACTTTGATTGTTTGCACTTATACTTAGTTACTATTTTGGTTAGGCTGAATTCCTAATCCTATAATTAGGCTGAAATCAAATTCTACCATTTAATCAGCCTGCTACTCCATAGACCTTACTACGGGCTAAAGGCTATATAACTCCCTACACATAAGGTAATGACATCTACGAAAGATGCACAAAATACAATTGTGTCTACAAAAGACGCACAAAGTATTTATCATGGACTAAACATTATATAGCTCCCTACACAGAAGGCAATTGTGCCTACGAAAGGCACACATACTTAAATGCTTGGAACCCATAGCGATTACCGAGCACCGACATGGAAGTCGTAGCCGTAACTGCCACCATACTCATGCTACCTGTTGCTCCACCTATTGGATCTTCTTATTACCTATGCTCCAGCATAAGCCTTCCCCTCGTCTCACTTCAACATTATGTGAAACACCATGTCTATAGAAAAATTGAAGAAATGCTGTTGGTACTGGCCCATCATCCAAGCAATATCTAGTTGCGTCCCTTGTCCAAATCTGCCGTGATTTGTACTTCTATTTGATCGATTACTACCATTATTAGTACAAGTACGAAGGCACGTCCGTTGGACGTGTGCATAGAAAATGGTAACTCCCTGTTGTTAGGTTACAATATTGGAAGGTTGAACTAAGGTAGGGGAAGAAAATAAATAATCTATGTACGTCCAGAAATTTAGAAGCAGCAGTGTCATGTGAAATTTCAAGTGAAAGCGGGTCCAAGCATAAAACGTTATAAAATGTTAAACATATACAATTCTTTATAACGATGATCAAATAACTTATCTAGGAAGCCTCAGAGTAGGAAACTTTTTTTTGGAACAACAGATCTACAAAACACATTATTTGTAGAGATGTGCGTAAAGCCATAAAGTCATTTAAGTTGTTGGAAATCTATATAGGTAAGGTGATATAAAACTGGACTATCATTGTAGAATTGAAACCAAACCATTTTGAACAAAGTTATAAATTATTCATTTATTACTCAGTTAATTATTATTTTTACAGTTTTAGCGGTGAATATGATTACATAAAAACTGTATATTATAGAAAATATATCACATAAAATCAATGTATAAAAGATTGAATATATGTGAAGTGAAAATGTATTTCAAAATGAAAGTCAAGCAAAATGTTTGTACATGTGGAGCACATGGTCTAGTGATATCTTATATTTGATGAATATAATGAACTAATAGCACATCGTATGTTGGGTTGTGGTAAGCAGCATAGTGAAAAATGGCTGGTCCTACAGATGAAAATATTCCAATCTTCATTATTGAACCGAACAAATAGTAGAAAAACCAAAATAAAAATACAAAGGTTATGTCTAACTTGTTTAATTAAGTTAGAACTAGAATATTTTTTCTCCTCCTTACTGGGCTTGAGACCGACATCTTAATTAAAAAACTATAGATGGCAGAGTTAAAAATGATTGTGTATGCCTTTAGCGCTTAATTTCACCCTATACTTCCTGCACACTTCAGCGCTTCATTTCATCCTTCTTGTAGTCTTCAGCTCTTCAGTACTTATAAGCCTATACATTAGGTCATTCAAAAGGATCTCAAGCTCAACTTCCTGTATCGCTGAACATCATATAATATGCACTCTTCAGCCTCCATATCTTCACTTGTAGGCTTGCTACTTGCATTTTCATCTCTCCATGGATACTGCAGCATCAACGTACAAGCCTGATACTGCAACATCATAGTGCAGGGCTGCTTCATATGGTACACATTCTTAATCTTAACCTGCTGCAGGCCTGCCATGCAGCAGATTTGGTTACACAACACTACATCTGAAACTCTTTCCCAAGGCATGCTGCATGAGCCTTCAGCACTCGCAACAACAACTTCTCTCTACCTATGGCACTACAACAACTCATTCTCCATCTTGCAGCAACAGCAGTTCTTAATTGCAAAATTTGCGCAGCTTCATGTACGGCTCCTCTTATAATTATCTAGTACCGCACTTTCAATCAACTCTTCATTGTGTCTGAAACTCTGGTTCAAGGCATGCAGCATGAGAACTTAAGCGATCACAATAGCATCTTTTCTCTCCCTATCGTGCAAGAGCAACTCCTCACTTACTCTCTATCTTGCAGCAACAGCAGCTCCTAATAGCTAAATTGGTGAAGCTTCATTAATGGCTAATCATATAATTGTAAACTTATTATTGTATTTTGTTCCAAAATATTTGGCAGGTATCAATTATCAGAAAATGAACCTGCAACTCATGCAATATTGTTAACTATATAATACAACAATTTCAGAGATAAAAGTAAACGTACTATAGGTGTAAGCATCTTTGAAAAATATCATTAACAGACTGAACAAAACATATAGCTATCAATCTGTTTGATACTGTTGTCATGAAATAAAAAAATTCGTTGGGAACTCTCTAAATACTTGATAATTAATTAGTTAGATGTAAGCCATTAAGAGGAAGTTATTACACATGCAGTTTTTTTGAATTACATATGATTAGCCATAGTGATAAAGTGGTTGATATTTCATTAAACTTTGGGTGATCTGTACTAAATAGTTTGGTGAATAGGGTTCTGTCCAAAGTCAAATTATGCTAGCTAGCATGTTGAAAACATTTTATGTAAATATCATATAGCTAGTAATAAATAAGAACTCAATGATATTACCTGTTAAATGTTTGATCTCCTCTTCTTCATTCCATTACTTCTCGCTGTTGAAAAATGGAGGTGTAATAATAACCTGAAGATAAAAAAGGATAAAAATAAATGAATTTAAATAATAAAATAAAAATAAGGATTTACGTGTGTATGTGTGAGAGAGTTCAAATAAGTATGCTACAGGTTTGGTGTGATAAATCATAGCAAAATTTGCTATAAATCTAGGATAGTAAAAGAAGATTTAACTGTTGTAAAATTACGTTTAAATTTTAGATAGTGAAAATAAATGAAATCAGTGGGATTAGTGGAAGAATGTGAAAGGAATTGAGAGGTAAAGTGGAGACAGCTTAAAAGAAAGTTTGTGAATGAGCATCTTGTTAATTTTGGAACAAAATTATGAAATATTAACTGCATATTTACTGATATAATTCAAGGAAAATACCCAATTGTATATTTACTTATATAATCCCAAAGAAAATACCTAATTCTTTTAATGATAAGCATCGATCAAGGACATGTAAATAGAAAATGTATTGAAATGTCCATGCGGGGAAAAAAGAATTGAATTTAATTCAATCAGCATGTTGTTAAGTTTGGAAAATGTGATTATATGTTATGGTAAGCAGCAAGAAAGGAAACTTAAATTGAGTGATTGTCGATGTCTAATAATTTGTGCCTAATACTCCCAAATTCAGAGTCTAAAAAAATTGTTACCGTTTTAACCATAATAACTGGCAATATACATCATATATATTCTAAACGGCTTGTACGCATGAATTTGTAGAGAAAAAAGAACGTACAAAAAATTATAGGGAGAAAGATATGAAAATTTACATTATGAACTCGAATACTAAATGAAGAAAAAAACGAGCAACAACTTATTGATTAAATTTAGTGTTTGTTTTCAATTAGAACCGTAGGAAGTGAAGAATGTTAGCGTCATAATTCTGATGATGGAACTAACACAAAAAATAGCTTTAGAAGAATGCAATAAACATGTTATAATAGATGCATTCAATGCTTTATTAATGATAAGAAAAATGTATTGACATCATTGTCCTTCAAAAGACAAAAGAGTTGATAAAATCATCGCTTGCATTATTGGGAAAAGTAGGAAAACTGTAAAATTTAAATTTAGTACCACTCAAGGAGTAAAAAGTGCAATCTAACACAACCATATAACTTAGAGCACTAACAATGAAAGTACCAATAAATATATTTTTTAAAAAGTATGATAAATAAAAGCATATTGCTTTAACGCTCTAAATTCAATTAGTAGGCGACTGAATGATCAATATGGAAAACGCCTATCAATATCAATGAATTAATATGCTTGATGAATTTTTTGAAACATCTCATTTGATATACATATTTATTTGGACAGTAAGATAGATTTGGAAATAACTAAAAACTACATAAACTTACCTAACTTTATCAATTCAGTTATGCCAAACAATTAATTATAGGTATGACATTCAAATTTATGATTGCACAAATACCATTATATCATTTACGTGCATATTTTGTTAGCACGTCTGAACGGAGCCTGTAAATTTGATAATAAAACCTAAATATGGCATCACCAAGGACATTGCAAAGAATAGGTATAACAATGGATTCGGGGTATAAACCAGTTATAATACTATGTTCAAAGTTGAACATAGTAACTTTATTAAGTTTCCATTGTCGAGTAACTGTTCATAAAACATTGGATCTGTAATGACCACTGACCAAAATTGTGCATATGATACTTTTCATCCTCCCAAATTCAAAAAGCACCCAAGTTCCAAAAAAATACTACTATGCATATAAAGAATAAATGCTATGTCCAGAAATTAAAAAACCTCACTCTTCCTTTGTTGCAAAACAGAATGGAGTAGCGGAAATGACCCAAAACCAAAAGGTTGTTCCTCCCGCCATGGTAGTGCTTCCAAAAGCTAGGAATATAAAAAATAACAAAAGAAGCTAATTTAGAATTAGGAAACAGTCTCACATTTAGAAATATAACACCCAAATTCCCAAAAAAAGAATTGTAGATTCGAGCAACTGTATATATTTTTAGCACAACGTGGATGAAATATACAGTTGGTCGAATCTACAATTCATATTTTGTTATTTTCAGCAACAAATACACAATTTTACAAAATTTTATATTCTTACTGATACTAATATTTAAATGAACACTCACCGACTATAAACAACTGACTTTGAGTCCATATGGCCAAGTATACTACAGATTACCTGCAACTGAAACTTGCTGTCAATACAAAATGATTTTGTTAAGATTTCAGTAATATAACATTTGTCAAATAAATTAGCAAATCATATGAACGTATGATTGAAACCTAATAGATATCAGATCAGTGTAGATACACTGAACCATCGAATTAAAGTTAATACTGTGGTCAATTGTTAATCTTCGTTGCTGATGCACAGATGATGAAAGTGATTTAACACATGCATCGTCGATTTAGCACATGAATTGTCAAAGGATTGAGATAGTAATTCTAATTCGATCTAGTTAAAGAAAACCTACGGATAATTACCCGTGACCGATCAGATCGATGGTGATTGATTGTTTATCGTTGTTGTTGCTGCTAGACACGTGAGGAGATCGATTTAGATTGATTACTTATCGTAGACACGCAAGGAGATCGGTTAATTTTTGTAGGGAACGAGGTAGGAGAATTAGAGTTGTTTAGTATTGGAAAGACGCAGGAAAATGCGAATCTGAGATAAATCGTGAAGTGGGATATTGGATTTAGTAGTACGGTGAAATTGGATTTAGGAGTACGGTGAAGTCTTTGGATCTGAAAAGAATGGCCTGTGTTGGTGGAAGAAAGGGAAGAAGGGGAATTTTGTGAGAGGCGGTTGAATCGGAGGAGGTTTTGGAAAGGGCGGTTGACAATTGGGGAAAAAGATGTTGGCAGGAGAAAATGCTGAGAGCAGTAAGAAAGAAAGGAAAGTGGAGGAGAATAATGGCTGAAATTTAGGGGCAGGAGAACATGGATAGGAGAAAGGACACTTATGTCCTCTACTCTTTTTTTTGTTTAACTGTTTCGCACCAATTTGAAGGGACTGTTTGGAAAGTTCAAAAAAGCTTCACCATATTAAAGTATTTGCATTATTAGTAGAGATAAGCAAGCCCCTCGTCTCACAACAGGATTATGTGAAACACCGTGTCTATAGAAATAATAGGAGAATACTATTTGGTACAGGTTCTACTTTACTTCTTTTCTTATTAACTTAGATAAATTATTCAAATAAACCTTTATTATTGTTCTTACTATCTGTGCTTAATAATTTATCCTAAGTCTTAAAATAAGCCTCATTCTGTTCTGTTTTTTTATTATAAACTATTTTATAATCATGCTTATTACTTAACCCAAGGTCTAAGTGTGAAAATAAGCATCTTTCATCTTTTACTCGTTTTAGTTATAATTCTAAGTTATAACTAGGCCAATTTCTTTAATTTAGTCCAATTCTAACATTAATATCATAGTCAGCCTTAATTTCAGTCTTAATTCCATTTTTGTTATAGTCTTTACAATTTACATCTTATCTTCCGTTATTTCAGTATTCTTATAATTTAATCCATATTCGCATTTAATCTATTCTAATCCATACAATAAGAAGAAGGAGAAATAAAAGAAAACTGAAAATAGAAGAAAGTCCAAAGCGTAAGAAAAAAGATGAATAACGCATAAATAACAGTAAATAAATTAAAATACTGTAAATAAACTGTAAATAAATGGAAAAGTTGTAATTAACAAAAATAAACTAAAATTAGCTGAAAAGAATAGCTAAAAGAAATAGACTGAAAATAATTCTGAAAATTGTAAATAAACTAATGCAAAATATTAGGCAGTCCACTGATTCAGTTGACCTCATTTTATGCAATCAAGCCCGTACGATGCATTCAAATGAATGCAAAAATTCCTAATGATAAATGGTAGTTCTATATGCATGCTTTAAACATCATCCAAATGCAACAATCATGTGATAATCATCCATTTATGGAAATAAAATAAAATGCACACACATCCATATGCATATGCTCTAGTGTCCTAGTTAGAACGATCCCTAAGAGATAATAGTGCCTAGTGTAAGTATATGTGTCCATTAGCATCCACTAGCAAACACTTGCAACCACTTGCATACATCATCCATAACCTGTTTACATCAAATCCTACCATCCATAGGTTAACTCCTAAGTTCTACCCTCTCAAAGGATAACAAAGGAAAGCACCTATTCAAAACTAAAGATGGAAAATAGGAAATTCAAAAAATTACTATCAAAGAAATGCGGAAATGAGATATGAATTTTCTCCAAATCAAATTTAGTCTTCTCCGAAGTCTTTTTAACCTCTGTAGACTCCATCCAACACGAAAGCGACTTGCGTGATTTTCCATAAAGAACTTCGAAAGGTGCCACTCTAATGCTAGCTTGAGAACTACTATCTTATGCGGATTCCTTTAAAGAAAGATGCTTCCCCCAAGTTCTTCCAAAATTAAGGATACTCATTCCCAACCATGCATGACTTGCTATTCTTCTTTAGTCTACTCACATGAATCAACATTCCTAAGTTTTCACTGGATTCCTATATACTTTATGGGAACTCTATTATTACTTCCTAAGGTAATTACTGCTGTCTCCTTTGTAGCCTTACACCTTTTTCGTTACACTAAGGAAATGATTCCTATCTACTTCACATTTAGGAGTTTGGTATAGTTCTATTATAAAAATTAAGGTTTCTAAATTTTTAAAACATCAAATCTCAAAACTTTTGTCTTTAAAAGTGTTCTTTTAAGTTTCTATTAAATTCAAAAATACTTGGTTACTTAAAATCTTATCTTTTTAGATTTGCATTTTCACAGCTTTTTGAATTTACATTATTTCCCTAACCTCGAGGGAAAAACTTTCAAATTCTAAGTCCCAAAACTTATTCCTCGTTTTCTTTTAAAGACCTTTTTGGTTTTTTATAAAAATTTGAATTCTCAAATTTCTCTTTTATTAAGTTTTTCAAACACTTATTTACTTTTTCACCAAACTATTTTCTTTTAGAATATATTTAAATGTCCTTATGTGTTTTAAAAGCATTTCTTATTACACCTAATGGTCATACCTTAATGTATTGCAACTGCTCTCTCTTATGAGAAATTACTAATGCTAAAATCTTTTATAAACCTTTTAAAAGAGGACTTCATGTTTATGTGAAATTACATAGAACTTATTTTATATTTTTCGAAAAAGGCTATACAAAATATGGTGTTTCCCATACCTTGTGCATCTCTTTCACGTATTCCTTATAACTTACACAAAACATTTTTATTGGTTTCATAGAAAATTATACCATTATTCTTTTCATTCCAATAGATTAAAGTATGTTTAATTTATATTCTCTTACGATAGAAATTTTCTAATATCTAACTTACTCTTTTTTTTTAGAAAAACTCATCTTCATAACAGTTTTAATGTATCCATAACCAGAAAACATTTTCTTATACTCTTAAATAATAAGTGTATTCACAAATCATATTTATTTCTATTCTTAGAAATTATCTTTGAAAAATACATTTTAATTTAGGTTCAACTCAAATGTTGCGTAAAACACGGTTACTGCAACCCAAAGATACTAGTGTATTGATTTAGTTAAAAATAAATACTAATAACCCTTACTACTATGTAAAGCATTTCCCTTAGGAGTCACTTACTATAACGGTAGTGTTTTAGTTTATGCTCCCTTCCTTTTTCACGGAAATATCTATTACAACAATAAATGTATAATCTACATTTTCGATACTTAATACGCTTTAGGTTTTCATATTTTAAATCTTTGTTTACTTTCAAAGAAACTAGTGAGCTACATACGCTTAATAATTCTTCAAAAAGAATTTCACCTTTTCAACAAATTTTACATCATAAAAAACCAATTTAAATTTCTTACTATATTCCCAAAAACCTAATATTTACTTTAAAAATATTGACAATTTCAATTCTAATAATTTCAGTTTGTTGGGTTGGACATTGTAACAACCTGAATTCCAATGGTCCAGATATTTTGCAAAAACGCTAAAAACTAAGCTCACTGAAGCCCGAGTTGGATATCTGGTACCCTGCAAATAGCAAAGACAAATACATCAGAGCTTAATTATTTATCTAACAGCGAGATTGACTAAAATATAATAGTAAGTAAATACTCACCCAAATGATAACACTTCCTAAGCAAGTGTCATAAAGCTGAAAAGTCTCCGCCATCTACCTAACCTGTAGGATGTTACGAGGAGGAGGTCAAAACAAAAGTTCTAGTGAATGAGTAAATTAAATACTTCTAGGCTTAATTCTACATATATCGTTTTATTTCCATTTACTCTTATATTAGATTCATTAAGTTACGATACTCTCGTATCTGTCCCTGAACCATGCCCATCTACTCCATAGTAGATTAAAACCTAATAACTAACATATATATATATATATATGCAGCTACATGCCCAATGACCATTTGGTCCTAGGTACCACCCATAGTACCTTCCATATCCTCCTCGAAAAGGGCTCCATCGTCTTGCTTTGAGAGCTATCTGTAACTACATCTGTAAAGGACTGCTCCGTAAGGCTTACAATACATATGCTCCACTACTTACTATGAAAACCTAAATCGCGTCTACACTAGTCTACGTTAGTGCTTAGACATCCACAATGTACCACCTAGTGCGTACATTGAGGACTACGTAATCGTTCTATCTACTATCTGAATCAAGCCAATAAGGTCTACCTTGTACGGAATATAGTCGGGGATTTTCTATATCTGTAAAGGACTGCTTCGTTAGGCCTACAATACAAATATTCTAGTTGATCCGTCTCTTTTTCATCGTGGCTATTGCCCCACGCAGTCACCCCTCAAATAACTGAAAGACTTCTAAAGAGTTAAGTGATCGTGCCATACTGCAAACAATTTAACATCCAAATGGCGGTGCCCCTCATCTAATGTTTCGATAGTGAAAGAATAATTGGAATATTGGTTTAACTCTAGTCTTTCCCAAAATCGCTCTTAGTCTTGATGTTGGCCGATATCCGCATGCGACTATCTTTAAACTTACTTGCAATTACTGGACATACGAATACCCTACTCCGAACACCGAGCCCTTTTGACTGCCTACAAAGGTCTGCTTCGTTAGGCTTACAATGAAAATGCAGTCAAGGCATACTCTCTTGATGGAACACCTACAGACCTGCCTCCAGGGGTGCAGTTTCGTTAGGTTTACCCAGAGGGCCATCCTAGAGTATCCTCACGTCTCGTTGAAGTCTCGTACTTCCTTGAAGCCCAAAAATACTAAGTTGGACGTGCTTCTCCATTTATGAAATCCCTGATGAACTGCTTCATTAGACGCTTCATCCTTTAGGTTGCCTCAAACGCATCTCAATTCTTTTATTAGACCCTAAGTCTAATCTTTTAATTGCATTCAGTTTACTTTCTTATTCTGTTGGCTACTTATTTACCCTAATTAGCATATTCTTGTGCTCATCTCACCTCTGTCTATTGTGAGATTTCCATTTATTTAATAGGGAATGCTATTGGTATGAGCCACATTCATTATCTTGCTTATTTAACTTAATATAAATCTTAAGTTCATTGAAATAAGTCTCTTTTATCATTCCTGCTTTATTTGCTTATTGGCTTAACATAAATTATTTAAATAAGCTTCTACAATTATGATTGCTCATTAATTTATTCAAAGTCTCAAAATAAGCTTTTCCGTTCTTATTACTTACTTATAACCTATGTTATAATTCTACCTATAATTGTCATTTTCTTTTCTTTTACAGTCCGTACATAATTCCAGCATTTCGTTTCTGTTCTAAACTGCCTTCTTTTATTATGATATAGAATATTCTATTATTCTCTTATATTATATGATTCACTTATCATAATAACTATCTTCTTAAATAGTCTACACAGTGAATGCAGATCTAGGTTCATTATCATTTACAGCTTCAAGTTCTCATCTAATAATTTACTTGATTCATGTCATAAAATTTGCTTTATTATCTTCTATTCTAGGAAGTAATTCTATTTTATTTGGTTGTTTATGAAAACTATATTTAAAAATACATTTCCATATTTTAATATTAAATAATACTATAAACAATAATCCGTAACTGCTAGATATTTCGTTTACTATTTTGGAATAGTGTAAAATATAGCGGTTTCTCTGTTTTACACTAATTCTCTTTTTCTTTCTTTTATTCTAGAAATTTCGTTCATTATTGTCTTTTACATTTTAAATTATAGAAATGTATCCTATTTTCTAAACCAATCAATTAATCTTTTAGTTACTCTCAAATCCAGTTATTAGATTAATTAACTTTTCTCATTTTAACGTAATTTATTACAGTAATTCCATTCCTCAAACTTTTATTACTTTACATCTTATTTCCTTCATTTCGGTTTTCTTAATTATTTAATCTATATTCACATTTAATCTATTCTAATCCATACGCGAAAAAAGAGGAGAAAATAGAAGAAGAATGACGCTTGCATAGAAATCCAAAACGTAGAAACAGATCTAAATAAATACTAATACTGTAAATAAATTGTAAATTCCTTATAGTTCAGCATAACTTAATTAATAGGATTAATTATTGAATAAAATTATCTAAATGGGAATTCAACGATAATATATCTTAAACTTAAAAGATATATAAATAAATCCACTCACATTGTTAGCTTTCCAAATCTCCCTGTTTTTATTTCAGATTTGTCCCTAACATCTATATTCACCTCCTTTGTAATCCCATTTTGGAATTACAAATGATATATCTATAGATCTATAATATTTGAAAGAGAAAATGAAGAGATTTGGATTAGATATAGCAAATAAAATCAGATCTAGGGTTTTATCTTTGACATAGCCTTTTGATTTGAACCAATTTCTAATTCCCTAATCAATTCTATTCTCTTTCTATTTAGATCTAAATTAATGCGACTTAGATCTAAATTTTTGCTAATAAGAAAGTGTAGAAGAGAAAGAAAAATGGTTGAGCTTCTGTAGGCAAGAGAAAAATAATGAGAATAAAAATGAGGCTCTACACCTATATTTATAGTGGTTCAAATCAGTGCTAACCATTAGACATAAAAACCTAAACTCTAAAGCATACACTCAGTCTATGGACATTAAATTATTATGTTTTCTTCTGCGTTTGTTTTTATTTCATATTGATTCTCCAACAATCCTTTCATTAATCACTTTCCCCTTCTGTCTCGCAATCTGTGGAAACATACATTTTTAAATGTGACGTTTCTTTTAAATAAGATTCCCCTATTAATCACCCAATTAATAGATTTCACATATACCTAGAATTAAATTACTATCCAACTAATCCCTGCCTACACTATGATTTCTTACCGAATTAATATGCTAATCAACACCATATTAATTTGTCACATATATGCATATTAATTTATTTTAAATTATTGCATGCATATATTCTACAACTGAATTTTGAATCACAATCTTAATTATATATGTTACCATAAGTCTCCATGTTTATTAATTGACAATTGATTACTTGCATAAATTACTCTTCCTCCGTTTTATTCTCTTGCACTAATATATATGTTTCTAATCATATCAATTAGTTGCTACAATATATGTTCCCTTTCTTGTAAATTCCTATCAATTAATCGCCTCTACTAATTAATTGAATATTAATTTCACTTTTAAACAAATACCGTCAGTTAATCTTCCCTATTAATTGATTTTATATAATTTCTCTCTCTAATTTATTTGTTACACAAATATATATGTGTATTCCAAATAATATTAATTAGTTGCCCTATTTACAAATATTTCGTTGTTTTAAAATTTCAAACCTATATAACTTAATTGAATTATTTGCATATATAATTGTAATTTAACGTGGGGTGTTACAGACATAAAGTGGAATTTTCTACATAATACCCTAGGAATATCCTTCCTAAACCTTGGAAATCTCATTTCCTTACTTAAAGTCTTTTGTTCCTATACTCTTATTTATTCTAAGGTGCTACCGTTAAATACACTTGTATGAAACAATTATAATTTCTGCAATTATCTATACATGGGCTTTCTTCTCTCCTTATCAACTGAATCTACTGTACATCTCCAATCTTTGCCTACCTCTCTTTGGTTTTTCACAATCCGAACCTAAATGTATAAAATTGTTTCTCAAACTCTTTCCATGTGTAGACCTTCTCTATTACCCAAGAAAAACGCTTCTTATGCCAAATATGATACTTCAAGAACTTTGCTTTCAAGTGAAGAATGTGAAGTGTATGAAGAACCTCCTCTAGATGAATAGCATGCTCCTCTTTACCCCTGAAAAACACCAAAATCTCGTACACGAATACAACCACAAACTTATTTGGGACTTCTCTAAAGACGCGGGTCATCAAATCTACAAAGTAGGCTGGGGCATTGATTAGCCCAAAAGGCATAACCAACCACTCATAAAATCCATCTAGAGTCCTAAACGCAGTCTTATCAATACCGTCATCAGCGACCCTAAGCTGATGGAATCCCGTTACTAAATCAAGCTGAGAGAATACTGAATAGCAAACTAGCTGGTTAAAAATATCATCTATCCAAGTGAGTGGATAACGGTTCTTCTTTGTGAGCTTATTTAATTCCCTATAGTCCACACAAAGTTGAAGAGAACCATCCGCCTTAGTAGCAAAGACGACTGGCGCTTCCTACTCCGATATGCTCCTTCTTATAAAACCCTTCTCTTAAAGCTCACGGTTTTGCTTGCTTAATTTCATCCTCTCCCTAGGTGCCATGTGCCTAACGAGTAATTCTACTCGTCTAACATTATCGGTCAAATAAATCCTGAAATCAGTCTCTCTCTTAAGGGGTATTTCCCTAACCTCCTCAAAGACGTCTGGAAAATCTCTGACGATAGGAACAAAATCCAACTCTACTGATGATGAATCGAGGGAATAAAAGAAGCTCAACATAACCGACCTTTGTGGGTCGCAAGAAACCTAGAGAGTCCTACCGCTACATGTCGCTAGTCTAATGACTCTCCTCTCGTAGTCTAATATAGTTTCATATGTGGATAGCTAATCTATCCACAAAATCATCCCATACACTGAGAATCCCAATACATAGGCGTCAAAATCAAATTATACGCCTAGGATAAAAAATTTCAAACCCTCATAAACCATAGACAAGTGTGTCGATCCTCATATGGGGTTTGAAACAACAATGGGGTCTACTACTAAAGAGATGTCTAAGTGCAAAAAATATACCAAAGAACTAGAGATGAAAGAGTGTGATGCTCAAGAATCGAAAAGAGTTTGAATGGGAAAATCAGAAATAGAAATCAAACCTTCCACGGTGACTTTCCTACCTCTCTCTGGAACGCTACTGGACGGTGCTACATCCAACGCCTGAATCTGCGCTGCTGGTGCACTCATCCTTTGCCCCCGCTCTCTGGGGACAATTCCTACTCATATGACCAGGCTGTCTACAAGCATTGCACTTTCCCTTCATCTTATCTTTCTTGCAATCCTTGGTGATATGTCCAATAATTCCACAGCTGTTTCACTTTATAACCTTCTTGATTTTCTTCTGAGGGCCTCCACCTTTCTTCTTCTCTTTATTGTTATTCTACTATTTCTTCTTTGGACCATCCATCTTAACAACAACCTCTTTGGACTCTAACTCCTTGACTGTATCAAACATGAGCGCCATCTCTGCCAACGACTCATAAGTAGCTCCCATCAGAACGTATGTCAGCAATAACCCTTGAAGGGGCTGATTCAATCCCTTCGCAAACTTCATAGCCTTCTTGTGCGGTGTTTTTACCAACTCCATTCCAAACCATGACAGTTCGTTAAACTAATGATGTACTCCTTTACAGACAAGCTCCCTTGCTTCAAGCCAATAAACCATTCTGTCTGAGCATTCTCTTCTGCTTGAGATAGAAACTTCCTATCAAACCTCTACCTAAACTCATTCCAACGTACTACTCTTCCTTCCAACTCAACAACCCCCCAACAATAAGAAGCCTCATCTTTCAGCTGCCAAGAGGCTAGCTGAGTCCGTTACTGGTTCTCTAATCCCAACAAAAAATCCACTCGGTGTCCCTAAGCCAAGCCCTCGCCTCTACAAGAGTCTCTATACCGAAAAAAGTCTTTCCACCCAAACTTTCAAAATCCTTACAGAGCCTAGAGAAATAAACTACTGCAAGTGGGTTGATAGGATTCCCACCCCTTGGTGCTAGGTTGGGAGCTTGGCCCTACACCTCTAGAGTCGTGGCTTGTAGCTTGTAGATACCTACGAAACCAGGCTGATACTGGAATGCCCTCGGGAAGGTTTGGGGCATCCGCCATTCTACGAAAGAAAGAGAGATAATTCAAGAAAGAATCAGAAGGAGACTATACCAGACCTTTGAGGGGATTTTTAAAGAAAACCATTCTTTATTACTTGCAAACTATTTCTAAGAGTTTTTCTTCGAAAAATATTTTAAAACAAGTTATTTTGAAAAATAATTTTTCTTTTAAAACAAATTTTTAGGAATCCTGTAACCTTAGGCTCTGATACCAAATGTAACACCCCACACCCCTTAGTATACCCAAAAGGACACACTAGAAGGCGTGGTGCGTTGTAGGTATAAACTAAAACTAGCAGAGACTAAGATTCACAAGATAGAAATAGGTAAAAATAGTGGAAACAATTTAAATAATAACTTATTTAGAACAGAACTTCATAATTGCTTTAAAAACCAAATAAGTCACCAAATACCAAATACATCACATGTCAAAATACCATACATATATGTTTTATGAAATCAAAGAAAGCCATAGTCTAGAAAATCATAGTACGACTATTCCCCAACATGTTCCAGTACAAGTAAAGATAAAAAAGCTGAAATAAAAGAAGTGAAAGTACATAGTGGAATCTCCTTCAAAGAAATTTCCAAGCAACTGCAACCTACTATCCTCTTTCTTGATTGCCTATGGGGAGAAAGGGGAAAAATAGAGGAGTGGGTCTAACTAAAAGTCGAGTGAATGATAGTAACTAGAACCTTTAAGTAAACTAAAGGTAATAGGTTTTACAACAGTACAACTATATAAAAAAGAAACAAAGGAAATAGAAGAAGGAATAAGCTGGAAATAAATACGAATTAACTATTAAATATGATTGGTTAACTTTGATTGTTTGCACTTATCCTTGATTGCAATTTTGGTTAGGCTGATTCCCTAATCCAACAATTAGGATGAAATCCTAATTCTACCATTTGATCGGTCTGCTACTCCATAGACCTTACTACGGACTAGACGTTGTATAACTCCCTACACATAAGGTAATTACATCTACGAAATATGCACAAAGTACAATGGTGTCTATGAAAGATGCACAAAGTATTTATTGTGGACAAGAGGTTATATAGCTCCCTACACAGAAGGCAATGGTGCCTAGGAAAGGCACACATACTTAAGCGCTTGGAACTCATAGCGATTACTGAGCACCGAAATGGAAGTCGCACATGTAACTGCCACCATGCTCAAGCTAACTGTTGCTCCACCTACTGGGTCTTCTAATTTCTTGTGCTCCAGCATAAGCGTGCCCCTCGTCTCACTTCAGGATTATGTGAAACACCATATCTATTGAAAAATAGGGAAAATGAAATTGGTACTGGCCCGTCATCCAAACAATATCTAGTTGTGCCCCTTGTCCAAATACCTCGTGATTTGGACTTCTATTTGACCAATTACTACCATTATTATTATAAGCGTGCCCCTTGTCTCACTTCAGGATTGTATGAAACACCACGTCTATAGAAATAATTGGGGAATGCTATTTGGTACAGGTCCTACTTTACTTCTTTACTTATTAACTTACGTAAATTATTCAAATAAGCCTTTATTATTGTTCTTACTATCTGTGCTTATTAATTTATTCTAAGTCTTAAAATAAGCCTTATTCTGTTATGTTTTCTTATTATAACCTATGTTATAATCATGCTTATTGCTTAACCCAAGGTCTAAGTATGAAAATAAGCTTCCTTCATTTTTTACTTGTTTTAGTTATAATTCTAAGTTATAACTAGGCCAATTTCTTTAGTTTAGTCCAATTCTAACATTAATATCATAATTAGACTCAATTTTAGTCTTAACTCCATTTTTATTATAGTCTTTACAATTTACATCTTATCTTCCGTTATTTCAGTATTCTTATAATTTAATCCATATTCGCATTTAATCTATTCTAATCCATGCATGAAGAAGAAGGAGAAATAAAAGAAAACTGAAAATGGAAGAAAATCCAAAGCGTAGGAAAATATGTAAATAACTCATAAATAAAAGTAAACAAATTAAAATACTGTAAATAAATAGAAAATCTATAATTAACAGAAATAAACTAAAATTAGCTTAAAAGAATAACTAAAAGAAGTAGACTGAAAATAAAAAATTGTAAATAAAATACTAAAAAGGTTATTCCGAAAATTGTAGTAAGACTACAACTATTGGAAACCCTATTATTTTAAATTACTTAAAAAAATCTAAAATAATTATAATCACTCACCTCTGGTCCTTAGCTCTTCCCTTTAGGTCTTCCCGGATACACTTGGGGTTGTTAAATATTTTTATTTAAAATGATTTCCTTCTCGAAAAATTATTCCATTTAGGGTCCTTCCTGAAAAGGTGAACCCAATTGGAGAAAATCTTAGAATGAGAAAAAGTTTTTGGTCTAGGGTTCTATTTTAGGTGTAGAAGTGGTTCTCTGACATTGGATTTGAGGATTAAATAGGATGCAACCATGTCATAGGCTGAATAGGAGTCATCGGATGGAAACACGAAGGGACCAAATGAGCTGAAAGAATGAGAAGGACGTATAAAATTGGCTATGAACGTTACAAGAACAAAGTAAAAGTTCCTTCATTCATTACCCAAGGGGGGTCGACCGCCCATCCTCCTAGGTTGACCGATCGGTCGACCTAGGGCATGGTTAGGTCAACCTCTTGGTTGACCTAGCCCAATATATATATATGTATGTATGTATGTATGTATGTATTAGATTTCTTGTTCGTCTCGTATCTTACTCATATTAGCTCGGATTCTGACGTTCTATATATGGAAATTGACCAGAAAATTACCGCGGACACAATGGTCCAACTCCTGTGGCTCAATTATGATAATTTCACAAATTTATTTTATCATTTCATTTATTATTTAATTTATTATTATAGCTTAAATTTCGAGTTGTTATAGCCGTTCAGCGGGTAGTTCCATTCGGTTGTTTGGTTGTTCAGCAGGCCCAATTAGTTTATTAATTTATTATATATAGAACTTCCTTTAAAAGTTTCCTTATTTCTAGATATAGACTAGATCTATCGAAAGTTTATTTTAATCTATTACCTTGAACATACCTATTCTTTTCCTTCTAGTGAGGATTTATTCTTTGCTTTATTTCTTTTGCTTCTTCACTGGTTTTTTGATTCCTTCATATCTTTTATCTTTGCTTCCTTTTGAGTTTTGGACATATTAATCTTCTTTCTTTTTGTCCTTTCTTAGGATTTTTCTTTTGCTTTTGATTGTGGACATCTTTGCCCGTTTTCCTCTTTTATGCCCTTTTTTTGGGCTTTGACTTTGCTTTGAGCTATGGACCTTTTTGTTCATTCTATTATGGTCTTGGACATCTTCATCCTTTTACCTTTTGCCCCTTCTTAGGCCTTGCTTTTGATTTGGACTGTAGACATCTTCGTCCCTTTTTGGTGTTGAAAGCACTCTAGGAACTCAATAGAGGCTTTAGTGGGTGTTAGACCCCCCTTTCCTGTAGGAGGCGCTTCGGACTAGCCAAATTATTTTGTCCCTCCCTTTAGGTAGTGCTCCCAGAGCAGGCTTTTTGGTGCTCCGGAGTGGACATCAGAGTCTCATTGGTGTTTCGAGGTTGACATCGGAGGCTCATTATTGCTCTGGGGCGGACATCGGAGTCTTGAAAGAAGTTTTCCTTTTGAAAAAATTGTTTTCGAAAATAAATTTTGGCCAGTTGCAATGTTTGTGAAAACCCTTTTGAATAATCATCAGCTTTGCTTGTCATGAAATTCTTGTCGTAAGAAAGAATTTTTCTAAAAAAGGATTTCTTCGATAAATCAAGGAATTATTTTTTTGAAAAGAATTTGAATGCTCGAACTCTTTAATAATGCATTTTCAAACCATTCTCGTAATAAAAACAAAATCCAAAAAAAAAGACTAAGTGGTCATGATTCATGGACCAAAATTTCTTTAGTCAAGAATAGGCTATTCTAATTAGAGTCTCTGTTGATAAAGCTGGATAGTTCTAAAACCTTTTCTTGGAGAAATGGGTATAAGTCTTTCCTTGCAAATAATTTCAGAAAGCTTCGAAAATGCTTTTCGTCTGAGCATACTTTACCGAAATCATTTTTTGCATTACCAATGCTATGTAATTTTTAGAAATTATATGAATCCTTTCTTTGAAATAGGCACATATTCAACTCCCCCAACCAATAGAGGAATTGGAAATAATCTTTTTTGATTTCTGAAAATAATTGCCTTCGGATGGGTTTAATAAATCCTTTTTGGCAATAAAATGGCTTGTTGAAAATAAGGTTGGTGTATTTACTTTCACCTTTATATAATATATATAATTGCACCTTCTCATGTTTTTATTAGCAAAAAGGAATGTCTTGTTTGTAAGCCTAAAAAATCATAATTCATGAACTGATAGGCTTTTATGGACAAGCGCATGCTTTTCCTAAGCATCCCTTCTGTTAAGAAGATTTTAGATTTTAACCTTTTCCTAGAAACTAGATTATGTTATAAGTTTGATTGATCCAAGCTTTTGAGATAGAGAGCAACTTTATACTAGACATCTGAGCTGTATTCTTTCAGAAATGGCTAAAAGTTTGTTATGCTTTGATAAGGAAATTCTGAACTTTCTAGATGAAGTGGATTGGTTCTGTTTTAACCTATAAAGACACTCAAATTTCACGTTAATACATTTTTAATTTTAAGTACAAATCAAATTAGAAATTTTTATGAGTGAAGATAATCCACAATGAGTAATTGCCACGGGTTTTCATAGTTTGATCGGAGTCTGAATTCAAAGTTGCAAAGTTGTTTTTTCCTTATAGAAAGAGTTAAGTTTCAAAGGTTTAGATTATCCTCTTCAAAGTTGAAAATCTTTCAAGCTTCTCTAATGAACTCTTTTAGAAACCCTAACTCGATCATATTCTGAATTATTCTTTCTAGTGTATGGCATTGTTAATTTTATGCCCATTTACTTTATGATAATTGCAATAATCTCTTCCTCTATTTGGCTCAAGATGGCTCAATAATTTATAGAAAGTGGAGAAATTCCCATCATCCTTTATCACAGTGAAAATGTGGGAAAGGGGATCGTTTAAATTCACATAACTGTATTCAGAAATCTCCCTCTGAATCTTTCTTCTACTCTTATTTCCTGTCAACCTTTCGCTAGGATGTTCGGAGTCGAACCATCCCACTTTTTGGTTTTATTGAGATTTCTTTAAAGCGGGGTGCATCTCTTCCATTTGAATAAATCTTTCAGCCTGGAAATAGAAGTGTTGTAGATCCTTACATCCATAAACATAAAATTCTTCCCAAAAAGGAGTTTGCACGATTAACCCTGAACGAATTGCTATCGGCTTTTTTTTATCGGTCACATCTCTGCTTTTAATAATTCCGTACTAAATCTCTTTAGGTATTCGCCAAGCAATTCTCATGGCCTTTTCTTAATATTGGCTAACATGTTGGAATCCATGGTCGGGACTTTGTATATGTAAAAATATGTCAGAAATTCATAGGAAAATTGTTCCTAGGAATAGATGGTCTTTCTTCGATAATTCTTACACCACTGATAGCCACTCCATAAAAATTTACTAGAAAGAGCTTGCAAAGAATTTCCCCGGAAGTGTTCTACAAATCCATTGGGTTTTTGAAAGCTACAAGGTGATCATCTAGATCAGTAGTTCCATAATGCTTTAATGGAGGAATCTCTATGTGAGAGGGAATCCTAACAATCATTATTTCTTTTGAGAAATGAGTCTTTCAAAGGTTATTAATTTTCTCCAGGTCAAGGATTCTTTCCTCCTTAAATACACCCTTTGTTGTTTGGTTGAGAATGTCCTTTTAATTGGTTTCACCACTAACGTAATCTCTATTATCTCCTTGGATTGAACTATTCAATTGCTCAAGGGACCTTTTGGTTTGACTTTCTTGGTTTTTGTTTAGTTCTTCATCTTGAAATTTTCTTGGAGATTGTGTTTCGTCTTTTCCTTCCATGAGTTTCAACACCTTCGAAGATTCTTGAGATGGATCCCCTTCAATAAGCTCTTGTATTACCATCACTTGTTGTATTAAATCTTGAATTTTGGCCTTATCGCTTGCAAATCTCGTTAAAGTTGAAGGTTGACCGATCTCCATATTCTATAAGTTAGAGTTCGGGATGTTATTATTTTCCCCGCCTCTCGCCATTCTCTCTTAAATGAAAGAATTTCACACAATTAGTTTATGGGAAAGTTATAAAGGATCGAAGGTTCAAGCCTTTTTTCTAATGCCGAAATGTTAACGATTAAATTCATCAACACCCAAAAGCATGTAAAAGATGGGTTAATCAAAGGTTAGCCTCTTCGAAGCTAGCTGAGGTTGCTCTCTTTGAGGTTAATCAAAGTCATAGGTTGATGCATGCATTATTCCAAGTAAGTAATCATTATTTTATGTAGAATACTTTTTCACTTTGAAGGTAGTGAATAGTATGAATTAATATGATGTAGACAAGGTATCACCCAAGTTAATATGCTCGAAGAGAATTAGGTCAAAATGTTCGACGACATCCAAATTTTAGTTCAAGCTCAATTAAGTATGCAAATTTCGAGTTCAAATATGACAATAAGCTGTGTAGTTGTTTGATTTCAAATTCCATATGTTCGCAAGTTTCAAGTATTACAATTGAATAATTCCCCAATTCAATTAGGGTTTATAAATCTTAAGAAGCAAAGAAATGAGGAGAGAAAATTCGGTCCCCAAAGCAGCATCCCTAGGGTGGTATTTACAAAGGTGTATTGGTAGGGTCTTCAACATAGGTGGAGCCTTGGCGATGCAATCGATAAGGTCTTTGTCAACTAAATGTTGCTAAATGTTAGATCTTTGCCTAGATTTCTTTGGAGATATGCAGCAATAACCTCAGCGGCAACATTCTTGGCGGCAACATCCATGGCGGTAGTGATGGCTTTACTAAGCTTAATGTCAACGTCCTTCAAGTTATGAAGATCGAAGTGCTATGTTGAACAACGGTGAAGAGTGGTGCCGCTTTGCATCCTTTTGGTGTTATCAAATGCAGTGTTAAGATGTTCATGGATATTAATAGTGTCCAACATTAATATCGCTTCGCATAGATATGCGATGTCCTCTAAACACTGGTAAAATATGCCATCGAAATGTTATTTAAACGTCATCGACGATCAGTGCAATATCTTTGAAGAGCTGCGTGGTGTAGTACTTCATGATTGTAACGAACGAAATTTTCGACCCTCAAAAATCAATACTAATATGTGCACTGTATTGCATATCGAGCATTCAAGTGTTGGAAAAGCTTATTGTTAAGGGTAAAAGAAAATAAAGGCAGAATTGAATTTCACACTAATGGAATGATTTATAGTATCAATAATCTTTATAGCGGAAAATTTGAAAATACATATACCACAGTCTAACCTAAGCTCAGCATGGACAATTATAAATACCTGTCCTAACAAATGTTAAAAAACAACAAACATAGCAGAAGAGTAAACTAAGTCCATACGTTGATGAAGATCTCCAACTCTTCCCTGGAAACTCTTAGCGTCTTCAGCTAATCCTAAAACAATTCAGATCTGACCCGAGTATTAAAAATACCCAAATCACTATGGAAAACCAGCATGAGAAACGAAAACCATAAATATATATAACAGTGTCATATATCAAATTTGATGTCAAACAAAACATTTGAAAAAAAGAGTATCTCATAAGACCATGCTGCACATAAAAACAAGCGTATTTTTACCATATGATAACCAAAATATTTTTATCAAATCATTTGATATTATTTATAATAACATTCTTTTAAAACCCTTTCAAATAACCTATTAATCATAGAAGAAATTTACATTAATTAAATTCTAGCATATTAGGTTCTGCAATAAAAACTGCAAAGGCACGTACTGGAGAATGGATTTCCAACAACGATAAGGTAAGGAACTACCTTCTGATAGTGCATCTCTAGGGGAATGTACCGAGACACAGCCCTGCTGCCCTCTACCAACACAGAACCGGTCTACCTCTACCATAGTTAGTACCGAATATCCAATTACCTCGGTCGTTCCGACCTATTTATAGCCATGGCATATACAACAAACCAGAAATATAGAGGGTAATCTAAAAAGGTAATGGCCATACAATGGGTGTGACCCACATAGCCTTGCGGCATACCCTGTTTTAGCCACTCCCGGGTGCGAGGCCTAAGGTAACGTATTACCCTTTACAAAAAAACCCCCACATTGAATGCCATTTTGCCATTTCTAATAACACAATATTGATTTTCACAAAAATTCAACCCCCTAATTCATAAGCCTCAGGGAAGGGTGTTAATTGTAAGAGTGGTTACCTACCACATCCGACACTCATCTATACAAGTTATACGTGGTCTTAGAAATGCAATGTCAGACACTCGTCCATACAAGTTGTCCATTAACAATACAAACCAAAGGCACTTCGCCTACCACATCATGGTTGGGAATCACCCCTAGGATTATCAGTGACCAGTCAGTGCATCGAAGATTTAAAAATGAAGGTACCACTGCAACCATATATATAATATGGGACTTACCTCAGAGGAGAGTGGCAAGAAGCCCTACATTATGAAGATCTCCATTTTAAAAATCATTGTCTTCAACATGTCTTCACTTTCGAGCGCGTATATTGGTTCAAAGTGGTTTTCAGATAGGAATCATCCAAATCTGATCTCGGTTTCTCCGAACCAATTATCGATAAAAGATATCAAGTGTGCGGGTGATTATTGTTTGATTAATAAATATCTTTTATCCAAGTAAAATATCTTATTAGAGATATATGTCTTTGAACCATTTTCTTTTTCAGCATATATGAAATTATTAAACCTTTTTTTAATTTTGGAAATACTAAATCATTTCTCTTTAATTACATAGGAAAACATTAATGAGTAAAAAAGGATCCATAAAAATTATACTAGTTATACTCAATACTAAAATTTTAAAATCTGGTTTAACCTTAGGAAAATTCCAAATCTCCTTTTCTTTTGTCTTAGCTAGATGCAATCCAAGTAAATCAAATTTACTATCTCATCCATCCGGCTAGTCCAGATAGCTAGGGAGAGCAGGAAACTGGTTTTCCAAACTCAAGCCTGGAGACTATCTCTTTGTGACCCATAAGGCGGTTATGTTATTTGATCAACCCTAAACCTTTTAAAATACTTGATTTATTATTTGAAAATTATTTATAATGGATTCAGGAAGAAAAACCAAGTTTAAATCTTATTTCAGAAATATCAAAATTCCTTTGTTAAATTGCCAATGAATAGTGCTTTTAAGGGTTTCGTATCACAAATTTCATTTAATCCTTTTATATGTCCAATTTTTCCATTTAAAACTATTTTGAAATATTTTAACATATTTTTTATAATTTGTCTCATATTTTTAAAGATTAAAAATATCTATTTTTAAGAGTTAAAAACCATTTTTATGAACTGCCAAAACGCGATGATTTTAAAAACTTGATTTGGATATATCTTAAATTTTACAAAATGAAATCTTAATTTTTTTTCCCTTCATTTGTAAAATATAGTTATAAGAGTCCGGAAAATTCTTATTTTGAAAAATTCTGAGTTGTATTCCACTATACACAATGATTTAACTTTTATAGCGCGAAATCGCGAATTGCAGTTAGGTGACGCGCCTATTTTAAGTCTAATTTCATACCTTTTCAAAATTCTGCCGAAATGAGTTTTCATGTATATAATACATTTAAAAACTATTTCAAGCCAGTTTTAATCATGTTTAAAGAGGTTTAACTATGTCGTAGCACTTTCATAATTCATAAGATAAAGCGGTTTCTTCGAGTAAATTCGATGTGTATTCATCGTGAATTATTTCTACAAACAAGAAAATATATTATTGCATCGAAAACATGATGATAAAACATAGAAAACAAACATGGAAAAACATATCATATCATCATATAGTTTAATAAAATAAACTAGCAGAGTAATTCTCACATATATATCTATCTATGGCACCCTAGAGTGTGCTCGGCTTTGAACTTGGTAGGGTGGAGGTGCCTAGATAAGATTAGCCAAGCAAGAGGAGAATATCACTTGCTTTAATTTCAAACTAAGGGCGGTATATCTCTCTATATTTTATGATCTATTTTTGCAGAACTTCTACCCAACTTAGGAATTTTTTTAAGAGGTCATGGAAGGCATTAATGGACCTATGAAGAAGATGAAGAAAGCTTAAGAATTCGTGAAGGAAAGTGTGAATAAATGAGAGGGTATGCCTCTCCTTTTATAGGCAAAGATGTGTAAAATATCTAAAACAACATCGTTACAAATCACATCACTACTTTCCACCTCAACACCACCACTCTCCCTACATGTGGTTCGGCCGTGCTTTCCTACCACCCTTACATCATCTTCGTCACTTTCCTAATCTCTTAAGGCATGCACTTGGATGAGAATGCGGACGAAGGTGGAGATATATCATCATTAGTTTAGATTTCCTTTAATAAATATCATGATATTTTGTTTAATTTACCATTAGTAATTTTGAGATGTAAATGTAATTCTAATGTGTATGTATATGTACAAGGATGCATGTGTATGTGTATGTGTATATGTATATATGCACATATATGCCACACATAACACATAACGTTGCACAACTTTCTCTTGTCAAACCGTTATGAATCTGAAATTAGATTTCTGATCACAGTTTTATTTCTTTATTTATATATATATATAAACAAAATTTAAAAATGACATTTCTATTATTATTTAACAATTAAAAGGGCCTCATTTAATTTTAAAACAATTATTAAATCATTTAAACTCAATTTAAATTCAAAAATAAATTATTTAAAAATGATGACATCATTGATGATGTCATAAAGATATTTTATTTCCAAAAATAAAATAATTTTTTTTATATATTCTTGCTTGAATGGAGAAATAAGTGTATGTATCCAGTTTCGTATCCTCTAATATTGAGAAATCTCAATTTTACTGAAAAATGATTTCCGTCGCTTTTTTAACGAAAATCCCAAATATTTATATTTGTTAGTTTATCATCTTTTATTATTGTTCAAAACATTACATTTTATGTTATAAATTCTTATATTTGAATATTTAAAAATAAAAATTACTTTTTCAAAGTGATAAATTTATAGGTCGTTACATACTTTCCTCCTTAAAAGGATTTCGTCCCTGAAATTTTACCAAACTCTAAACCCGCTATTACTTACCCTAAACAATTTTTTTTCAAACACAAACCTGTGCTATGCACATAGATTATCGGTATGGTATATTTGATTTGATCTTAAATTTAAATATATCACTTTACTTCCGAACTAGTATTGATCCTCCAATTCTCTAGTGTGGACTTTGATCTGGCTCAAAAACTTTTATTTTCTTTACATAGCTCTCAACTATAATAGAAAACGTAAGTACCCAACTACAAACCCTCATCAATGTTCGTCGTCGAACATCGAGTGATAAATTCTTTTCAAACATCAAGTCCTATATTCAATCTTAGGCCAAATCATGCGACGAACTGATCCGTGTACGACGCACGTGCTCTTTATCCTTTCCAAAATTTTGACAAAAATATTTTGCAAAATTTTGGTTTAAAGTTCTTAAATATTTCATAAAGATACAGTTTTATCTCACAATGAAAATTCTCCTTTTAAATTCTATTTCCTTTATCAAGAATTCTTATAAATTTTCATAAGTGATTTATTTACCTACAAATGAGAGAAGTCATAACAAAAAACCATATTTATTGCATACAAGCCTTAATATCTTACACAAGGCATCCCTATCTTTCATAAGTCACCGAAACCATACTTAGTTATTATACGTACTGAAAATATACAACCATATTACAAACATACTTAAGCCACCATACATTACTGCTTAAAATACTGTGTTATATAGCTATCAACTAATCTTCAAATCTCATCATAATACCCACTATCCTTCTGATTCTGATGCTGATGGTCCGTCTAAATTCCTAAACTCATATACCACGATTTACCCCATATCATCTTCATCTTCACTTTCCGGCTTGTCGTCTGCTTCATTCCCATCCCCATTCAAATGAATTAAATTCCATCCCATTGGTTGCCAATGCTTCCTTGAGGGACCCACGAAACATGACCCAATCCAGCCGGAACTCCTGGTAGAATGTTTCCCTCAGCCAACTCCTTTAGACCGTGACCTTCTTCTTCCTAAGGATTTTCAAACTTTTCCTCAAGCTCTTCCATATCATCCCATGATGCATGAAATTGGTGATTCTTCTTCCCAAATGACATTATCATTATCATCCATCTCCCAAATGATGTTATTATCATTACTACCGGTATTTTCTTTATTCGATATTTCGTCCATCTACGCATCATATGCAACAGAGTCTTGACTATTTATTGCGGTATTTGGATCTTCCTTTGGTTTGAATTCTTCATCTATAGCTACTTCTTCTTTTTGAATTACCTCCTCATCTTGTTCTGGTTCTGAACTTTTTGGATCTATTATCCACATTCTATTTGAGGATTTCTGGTGCAACTCCATGGTTTCTAACACCATGATTATCCCTACATCGTTTGATGCCTAGGTTGTTTTTTCATCACTGGATAACATAACAAGCTCCAGATCTATGGTGGTATAATCATATCAACCATAGTATTACTATCCTCATTCGGATGAGTATACTGATCAAACTCTTCCTCTGTATATGCCCAACATTGCTAGGCGGCCACCTTTCAGGTTACTCTTCGTCACTAGAAAGAATTATCAAATCATCTTTTTCTCCCCAGTTACCCCTTGAGGATTCCCCTTGGAATAACTTCCCTTGTAACTAGAAGGTTTCTAAAAATATAAAAAGAAGCACTTAGAGACAAATATTAAGTATTTTAATTAACCTATCCCAATCTGATGTTAGATTATCAACATCTTAACTAACTATTTACCGATTAGTAATTTAGGTTTATCCTAACATAAATCTCTTTTGATCGCATAATTATAAGGAGAATAATTTACTGAGCACTTGATACTGGTTCCCCAAACCAATATTCTATCAATACTTAGAAGATTATTCGGAATATCACAAAACAAATCAAGACCCTTGTTCAACGAATTACAAAAGATAGTTTTTCTAACTTGGATCTCTTCCTATGATGTCTACGTCCAAATGTTTTATTTCTTCCCAATTTTTTTTTGAAATCTTTTCCAAAATCCTAAACAACATTATTATTACCTTTAAAAAATCTTTGAAAACACTTTTTCAAAATCCTTTTAAATTAATATTCTAAAAATCATTATTTTATAAACATTATCCAACTTATCAGGTTTTATTTATATCCCTCATTAGTTAACGTTCTTAATCTTCTCAACATTATTATTAAACATCTTATAGTCAAACCGTGAAATTCTAATTACAAGATGCTCGTACTTAGATTTAACTAACCTGATTTTAAACAATCATCCAACTTATATATTAACAACATAAATAACTATCCCTTCCAAAAAAAATCTTTATATTCAAAGTATAATCCTAGGTAAAATTATTTCATTTAATATATTTTCAAAACAAATATCATTTATGCATATATGTTTTCTTATATAATACTATCAACCTATTCTAGGGTGTCACTTACCCTATCTCTAATGAGTTACTCATCCTAGGGTAATACTAAGCATATCTCTAATGAGACTTTACTCCTATTAGGCTTAGGTGTTCGCTCAACCTGCGATCTGATACCAAGTGTGATGACCCACTTTTTCGACCTTCGAAAATTGACACTAATACATCCACAGTATTCACGTTCTAAATATCTAAGTACCAAAAAGATATATTGATCAAGGGTAAAAGAAAATGAAGATAGAACAGAATCTCATATGAATGGAATAATTTGAATATCAGTAATCTTTACAGACGAAAATTTGAAAATACATATTCAGAGTCTAATCTAAGCTCAGCCTGGACGATTATAAAAATCTATCCTTATAAATGCTGAAAAAAACAAACACAGCGGAAAAGTAATCTACGTCCATACATTCATGAAGATCTCCAGCTCTCCTTTGAAAATTCCAAGTGTTTTCAACCAATCAATGAACTACTCGGATCTGACCTAAGTATTAAAAATACTTGGATCAGTCAAGCAAACCAATGTGAGAAATGCAAATAATAAATATATATAATAGTGTCATCAATCAACTTTGATGTCAAGCAAAACCTTTGAAAAGAAGAGTATCACATAAGACTACGCCGTACATAAACATAGATGGATATTTTCTGTATAATAACCAAATTATTTTTATCAAACCATTTGATATTATTTCTAATGACATTCTTTGAAAACACTTTAAAATAGCATATTAATCATAATCGAATTTATTACATTAATTAAATTCCAACAAATTAGGTTCTACAATCAATGCCATAATGACACATATTGGAGAATGGATTTCCAACAATGATAAGGTAAGGGGCCACCTTCCGATAGCACATCTCTAAAGGAATGTTGTAACATTCCCGAATTTGGAACAAGTTCAATTTGATAATTAATTTAATTTTTGGAATCAAATTGAGAATAAATGTAAATTTTTCCAAATGTAATCAGATATTTGTATATAGAATTAATTTTAAATTGAATTGTGAGATTGAAATTCAAGAATAAATATCTTAGAAAAAAATTGGACTTAAAGAAAATTTTATATTTGAAACAAGAGTATAATAAGTATGATTGCTTAAGTTTAAAATGAAATTTTTAGAATAAGTATTTGTTAATAAGTTTAATATCTTAAGTTTAAAAAAATATAAATGTATTGAAAATAAAAATTGTATTTACTAACTTATAAATATTTATTAGTAATGTATAATTTAATTTCAAACCATTTTACTTTAATTTGTATAAGTATAAATAATACATAAGAAAATAAAATAGATAAACATGTTTTATAAATTAAAATTATGCAAGGTTTAAAACACAATTTGTAAATAAAAATAACACAAGGTTTAAAAACAAAATCTACAAATAATTCACATTAGGGACTTAAACATAAATTTCTTTTTTTTAACAAGTGTAAGCATCTTGTTATGAAAATTAAACAAGTGTGATGAATCAACATGGAAAAATTAACAAGTGGCATTTAAATTTATTTTCTTTTAAATTAAAATGTAAAATAACATACAAAAGAGAAAAATAGGCTTCACCTTTTTCTTTGTAAATATTCAAAACAACTTAAAACTGAAAATAAAAAACCAGTAAGCAACTCAAATTCTTCATTTTCAAAACAGTTAAAACAATAATCAAGCAAGATATCAAAACAAAATCAGGTTCAGATTTATATTCAAAACCTAGGAAAACAAAGAAAATAAAATTCAAGTTCATCAATCTGGAAACAAGACTTCAATTCAAAGATCTGAAGCTTGTGACCAGAGTAGATTCAATCAAGTTCAGGCTCAAATCTGAAGTATGTAAGCAATCAGTTCAACCAGCTTCAACCTGAGTTAATCTAGTTGCAAAGAATCAAGTTTTAAATCAAAAACTAAATTTCAAATTCCAGGCCTCTGTCTTCATTTATAAGGTGAGCAACCCCCCTTTAAACTCTGCTATACCTATTAATGTTTGGATTAGTATCTGGTTTATGATATGAGTTATGTTTGGATGATGGTGTGAAATTGTGTTGCATGCCTTATAGAAATGAAGGACTGTGTGTATATAAGTTTTCAGGCAAGAAAAAAAATGCCTCTGTGTTTCCAGTATTTTTTTCAAAACCCTGTTCCAAATAAAATTCAAAAGCCCTTCCTCTGATGTTTTTCTAGGCCTAAAAATAAAAACAGAATATGATTGTAAAATCAAGATTCAAGTTTTAAAAATATTTTTAGTTAAATTTGAAGATAATTTGGCCTGGAAAGAAGATTAGAAGTAAAAACTTAAAACATGTTAAAATTCAAGTGTCATGTTTTGTCGATTTACCTACATCAACTTGTTCGTGTTCATAAACTATGAATTTTGGAAAAAGAATCTAAATTTTTAGTGTTGTATTTATTGAGTTGTTCAGAGTTGAATAGGATCGATAAAACTGTCACTTGCTGATGATCAAGGAATAATCAAGCCTTGAGCTTGATGTCAGAGATGGATGATGTGTCGTAGATCGTTAGAAAAATAGTACGAATTTTTTTTGTTGATCGAATAAGTTTAGGTTTGATGAAATAGGGTTTGAGGGCATAGTTGTATCAATGTCGTTCTCGAATCGATTTGGGGTCATTTGCGAACCGGAGTGGACCGGACTTCGAGAGAAGATGGGGAGGATGTTGGAGCAGCTGTGGGGGGTGGTCGCACGATCGCCGGTGGCCAGAGGTGGCCACGCGGAGTGAATTTGTGGAACCGGGTTGGGTCCTTGGTGAAGCAGTTGATTCCAGTTTGAGCTAGAAGCTCGATTTCGATCTCATGCTTGAATCGATGATTGGGTGGTCAGAATGGGGAGCAAGGATGGTTGTCGACTTGTCGACGCTGGTGGTGGTGGTCGGAGCCGCTGCAATCGGATGTGCATGTGCACGTGGGACATTGTTGTGTCTGCGTTGATTAAGGATTGGGGAAGACGATGTGTTATCAGGCGCGACTCGAAGAAGAGCTCGGGGAGATGCGAGGCTAGATCGAGTTATAACCCGAAGTAGAAATTGGTGCAAAACGAAAATACTTAGAAAATTTTAAGGTTGAAGTTTTGGGGGGAGCACTCGGGTAAATTCTTGAAAATCCCGAAGCAATACTCGGGGAGACGCACCAATGGCTCGGGTCATTGGTTTTGGTGCAGAAAACGGTTTCAGTTTTTTTTAAAGGAAAAAAAATCAAGTTCACTTTAAAACAGTTTTGGTTAAACCAGTTTTGAGTTTTTGGTAAAAATTTAATGTTAACCCAGTTTTAACATTACCAAGTTTTAACATGATTTATAATTATTATAACTTTTATTTTTGAAAAGTTACTTTAACTTAATAATATTAGGATGTTTTTAATGATTAATAAACTTTATTTGTTAGGGTTAAATAATTGATGTTCTAATGGTTAATAGATTTTATTCGTTAGAAAGATTAATTACTTGAAGTAAATTACTTAATGTAAGTAATTAAAGTAGTTAATAAATAATTCAAGTTAATTGATAAAGTAAATAAATTAATGATTAAATGAAAATTGTAATTACTTAGGGAAAGTAATTAAGAGTAGATAATTAGTGATTAAAGACTGATTAATCAAATATTAAGGGTTAATTATTTTAAAAGAATAATTAATTAATATGGTTAATTAATTAAGGTAATTAAATTAAGAATAATTAATTAAAGGTTAATTAACTTAAAGTGATCAAGTAATCATAATTAATTAAGAAGTAATCAAGGTAAATTAATGTGAAGTTAATTATTAATTAATTAAGAAGTAATTAATTAATAAAAATAATTAAGATTTTATTAATGGGAATTAAGGATAAATGAATTAAGATTCTTAATTAAGAAATGATTTAATTATGATGATGATTAAGATTTAATCAATAGTAATTAGTGATAATTAATTTATTGATTAAAGGTAATTGATAAAAGTTAATTAATTTATGAAAATGATTGGGAATAATCATTTATTTTAAGGATAGTTAATTAAGAATTAATTTATCAATTATTGAAATTAATTAAGGAAAATTATTCAAAGGATTATTATTATTTAAAGGTTAATTAATGATTAAAGAGTAATTAATCAAAATGGTTTGTAATTAATTAATGATTAATTAACCAGGATTAGAAATTTATTCATAAGTAATTAATCTGATTTAAACGAATCAGATAATTAATTGATCTTACTCATGGATGTTAGGATTCAATGGAGTGCTTTGAATTGATTGATGTCCCTGATTTGTGATAATGTGTGATATGAATTATTTTGTTTTGTGAACTATGATGTCATTTATTCTGTGATGAAATTAGTTATCTGTAATGTAATTTATTTATCTGTGATATATATCTGTGATCTGTGAATGAAGATAAGCGTTATAGATTACACCGCTTATCAATATTTCTGTGTTTGAATCTGTAACGGTTGATGTTGTTGCACTATTGTGTGTAAAACCCCTGGACCACACTATACACACACAAAAATGGATTTCACGAGGAAATCGGTTAAGTCACAGATATTTGAATTTAATATTTTGAAATGGTTTTAAAGTTTGAATTTTGGATCCAAATGTTTTTGGAAATGAAATTGGATCGAATTTGAAAAATATTTGAAAAAGAGTTTTGAAGATTAAAGTTATTTTTGAATAACTTGATTTAGTTTTCAAATTTGATTTAAAATTTGAATTCAAAATTTGAAATTGAATTCTATTGATGATGTAAAAAGACTATACAAGCTATAAATGTGTTTATATGGGTTTTTAAACCATTTTAAAAAGTACGGTTTTGAAAATTTGAATTTAACCGAAGTTTATATTTGAAAGGCCTTAACTCGTGCAAATATAATCGGGTTTTTGGAAATGGAAACAAGTGGTTTCAAATAATAATAGCTTTTATATAAGGAATGAATTTCCCAATTATGATGAAAAGATTTCAAATTTGAAATAGAATGGCTTTGAAAGCTATAATTGAATCTTTGTGAAAGATAATTGAACCTTATTTTGAAATCGAAGAGGATTTTAAATGGTGTATCTTATATATATAAAAGATTGAAACGGGAATTGTTTTGAAAGTTATGAATGAATCTCTGAAAATTGTTTTGAAAGCTATAAAATGAATCTTTGATTTAAAGACCGGATGAGTTAATCCAATTTGAAATGGAATAGTTTTGAAAAGCTATGAATGAATCTTTATGAATGGTTGGTGAACCTTGTTTTAAATTGAAAGGGGCCTTAAAAGTGAATCTTTTGTTTAAAAGATTTAAATGTGGAAAATGAATCTTTTTGTTTAAAAGATTGGAAATGGTAATTGGTTTAAACCATTTGAAAGAAAGTTTGGAATCATTAAGTTGTGACTTAACTGAGATCCCATATCCATATGTTTTTTAAATATTGCGCTCATTATTCGGTTTAGCCGGGAGAGGACCTTGTGTCAAATAACCCATTTCGTATAATGATACGACGTTATGGATTGCATTTGAAGACCGATGGTGAAGACCGGGTATTTGCGAGAACGATAGGATGACCTATCGATTTTCTCTGCACCGAGTAGCTACGGTATAGAGATTCCCTAAGTGATGGTAAGTCCGATCGGGATTGTGGATTCTCGGATTTACAAGGGCTTCTTCGGAAGTGCCTTCGGTTCTGTTCGAACCCGGAACAAACTTGTATGGATGTGTGTCTGACATTACACTTTGAGATGTAAAACCGGTTTCTATCAAATACATTTCTGTTTGGTGGCTGAGATTTATTCTCTTAGCTTAACACCCTTCTCTGAGACGTACGAGCTCAGAGGTTATGTAATTGATGGTTACCGGTGATACATTCCCAATTTGGTAATGTGGCATACGAAGTGTTGTTGATCATTTGTTGATCGAAGCATGGCTTTTGTGAAAAGCGTAGCTTTGTGGACGAGACTTCGTCGAACCTCACTACACGGTTATGGTCAAAACAGGAATCGTGGCAGCAAGGTTATTTGAGGGTAGCGCCCTCTGAAGGTATGTCCATTTCCTTCTGGATTATAAGTGGTATCATGGTATTGAGCCCAGATACTTACTTTGTGGTTGCTACAAACTTATTGCTTTGTGGTTGTCGGTTAGGAAGCGCTTTGGATAAAGGTTGGTAACGACCGGGAGGTGGCATACTCGTGTTAGTTGTTACCTAGTCACAGAGGTAACCCGACCTTGTGTAGCAGAGATCCGGTTAGGGTCCGGGGACGTCCCTCCAGAGGCGTTCCATTTTTATATGGGAAGTTCCTTTGCCCGACCATTCGTTGGAAATCCAATCATCCAACACGAGCCTTTTACGGTTTTAGTTGTAGAACCTGCCATTTACTTATGGTGGTCACCACTATTTAGATGGTAGCTATAGTAGGCATAGTACGAAATGTCTATGCTGGCTAAGATTAATATTATATTTTTGAAAGGTTTTCTGCACTATACACTAATAATAATATCAAATGGTTTTCGTGTATCAATCATTTTTGACTGTCATAAGGAGAAATCTCCTCCAAGTGTGCGCTTGCATTGTGTGTGTGGTGGGAGGCCTTATGGCAGTTTCATTTTCAAAAAGCATTGCGAATTTCTTTCAAATTATTCTGTTTGCTTTTGATAAGAATAAACTGCTTTTATTTCAAACAACTGTTTTTGTTTGCTCATACCAGTCCCATGACCGACATGGAGTTTATTGTTCCCTTCCTAAACTCTGGGTGCCCACTATTTTCCACACGGGCAGTCTAGAGTTAGGTTTTTTTCAGATAGTAGATATAGATATCGATTTGGTAGCTTTCAGCTTTATCTTTGGTATTCTTTGGAGATCTTGGATATTGAAGTATTTGGTTAGGACGAGTGACGTTGCTCAGCTTGGTGAAACTTGATGGGGGTTCGAGCTTGTGGTTTGGAGTTTTAGCTTTGGAGCATTGGATTGGAGTTATCTCTTGGCTATTTGTTTTCCGCTGCCATTTGTTTCCGCTATTGTATATGTCACTCTGATATTGTTAAGCATTATTGATATCATTGTTGTATATTTGGATATTGTATCAATGTTGTATATATTGACATTCATTTCTTTCTTCCGCTATGTTGTTATACTTGATGTGTTATAAGCTCCGGCGAACCAGATTCGATGTTTGGATCTACGACATTTGAATACGAGTGTCGTATTTGGTGCCGATTTTCGAAGGTCGAGCCAGGGCTGCTACAAATGTACTAGGCAACAGTTCTGCTGCTATCTACCAAACACATAAACGGCCTACCTCTAACATAGATAGTACTGAATATCTCATCACCTCGGTCGTTCCAAACCTATCTGTGGCAATAACATACACAACAAACCCAAAATATAGAGTGTAATCTAGAAAGGTGATGCCATACCCTAATGGGTGCAACCCAGATAGCCTTGCAGGATGCCCAGTTTTAGCTATTTCCGAGTATAAGGCCTGAGGTAATGTATTACCTTTTACAAAATAAATCTCTGAATGTCACATGTCCATTTCTAATAACACATTATTGATTTCCATAAAAATATAACCCTCAAGTTCGTACGCCTTAGGGAAGGGTGTTAAGTGAAAGAGGGGTTGCCTCATACACCACTAAATAGATGTATGTTTGCAAAAATCAATGTACGTGATCTTAGAAATGCAATGTCAGAACCATACAAGTTGTCTAGGAATAGGACAAATTGAAGGCACTCTTCGTACCACACCCCTAGAATTAGTAGCGAGCAATCCATGCATCAAAGATTTTAAAATGAAGATACCACTATCACCATATATATGATATGGTAATTGCTCTAGAGGTCAGTGGAAAGCAGCCTTACATTATGAAGAGCTCCATCTTCAAAATCATTGTCTTCAACATGTCTTCACTTTCGAACGTGTATATTAGTTCGAAGCGGTTTTCGGATAGGAATCACCTAAATCCGATCTTAGTTTCTCTAAACCAATTATTGATAAAAATGTCAAGTATTTGGGTGATTACTATTTGAGAACCATCCCTAGAATTAGTAGCAAGCAATCCACGCATCGAAGATTTCAAAATGAAGATACTGCTGTAACCATATATATGATATGGGAATTGCCCTAGAGATTAGTGGCAAACAACCTTACATTACGAAGAGCTCCATCTTCAAAATAATTGTCTTCAACATGTCTACACTTTCGATCGCGTATATTAGTTCGAAGTGGTTTTCAGATAGGAATCACTTAAATCCGATCATGGTTTCTCCAAACAAATTATCGATAAAAATGTCAAGTATGTGGGTGATTATTATTCAATCAATATCTTTTATCCAAGTAAAATATCTTCTTAGAGATATATATCATTAAACCATTTTCTTTTTAAGCATATATGGGATTATTAATCTTTTTAATTTTGGAAATACGCAATATTTCTCTTTAATTACATAGGAAAACATTATTGACTAAAAAGGGATCCATAAAAATTATACTAATTATACTCAATACTAATTTATGTATTCAACCCATATTATCCATCAAATAATAGTGAAATCGCCTTTTAAATTCACATGGATAGTATGAGTTCCCTCCTCATAATTTAATACAGAATTTAACCAGAAGGTTACCTATATCACCAAATATCATATTATTTTAAAAGGTTTAACCTCTGAAAAACTCCAAATCTCTTTTTCTTTTATCTTAGCAAGATGCAATCTGATTAAATCAAATTTACTATTTCCTCCATCAAGCCAGTCTGGATAGCTAGGGAGAGCACGAAACTGGTTTCCTAAACCCAAGTTTAGATACTATCTCTCTACCACACAAAGGGAGATTAACTTATCTGATCAACTTTGAATTCTTTAAAATACTTGATTTATTATTTGTAAAATATTTATAAATAATTTGGGAAGAAAACCCAAGTTTAAATTTTATTTTAGAAATTTCCAAATTCCTTTGTTAAATTGCCACTGAATAGTGCTTTTAAGGGTTTCGTATCACTAATCCCATTTAAAACGTTTATATGTCCAATTTTTCAATTAAAAACTCTTTCAAAATATTTTAACATATTTTTAGAATTTATCTTATATTTTTAAAGATTTATAAAATATCTAATTTAAGAGTTGAAATCCATATTTTATGAACTGCCAAAACGCGATGATTTTAAAATTTTGATTTGGACATATCTCAAATTTTACAAAATGAAATCTTGATTTTTCTCCTTCATTTGGAAACTAAAGTTATAAGAGTCTGGAAAATTCTTGTTTTGAATAATTCGAAGCTATATTCCACTATTATTTGCAATGATTTAACTTTTATGGCATAAAATCGCGAACTGCCATTAGGCGACGAGTCTATTTTTACTCTAATTTCATATCTTTTCAAAACTTTGCCAAAATGATTTTTAATGTTTATAAAACATTTATAAACAATTTCAAACCTTTTTTATTCATGTTTAAAGAGGTTTAACTATGTCGTAGCACTTTTATAATTCATAAGAGAAAGCGAATTCTTCGAGTAAGTTCGATGTGTATTTATTGTGAATTATTTCTACAACCAAGCAAACATATTATTGCTTCGGAACATGACGATAAAACACAGAAAACAAACAGGGCAAAACATATTATATCATCGTATAGTTTAATAAAATAAACCAACGGAGTAATTCTCACGTATATAGCTATCCTTCTCTTAGCTTACGAAATTGACTATAGCTTCACTATTCCCACACCGAAGCTTATGAGAATGTGGACAAAGATGGAGATATGTCATCATTAGCTTAGATTTCCTTTAATAAATATCTTATATTTTGTTTAATTTACCATTAGTAATTTTGAGATGTATATGTAATTCTAATGTGCATGTATGTGTACATGGATGTATGTGTATATATATATATATGTATATATGTATATGTTCATATGTTGTCACATATAACACATAATGTTGCACAACTTCCTCTTATCAAACCGTTACAATTCCGAAATAAGATTTCCAGTCATATTTTTACTTCTTAGATAATATATATATGTATGTATGTATGTAAATAAAATTTAAAAATGATATTTCTATTATTATTTATTAATTAAAAGGGTCTCGTTTGATTCTAAAATAGTTATTAAATCATTTAAACTCAATTTAAATTCGAAAGTAAATTATTTAAAAATGATGATATCATTGATGATGTCATAAAGACATTTTATTTTCAAAATAAAATAAACAATTATACTATATATTCTTTCTTAAATGAAGAAATAATTGTATGTATCCAGTTTTGTATCCTCAAATATTGAGAAAATCTCAATTTTACGGAAAATTGGTTTTCGTCACTTTTTGATGAAATTCCCAAATATCTATATTTGTTAATATAATTTTAGAATAATCTTACCATCGTTTATCATTATTCAAAATACTATAATTTGTGTTATAAAGTCTTATATTTGAATATTTAAAGATAAATATTGTTTTTCAAAGTGATAAATTTTATGGATCGTTACAATGATGATTGGCGCAGAGCTTGTAGTTGGCAAGTAGCGGTGCTTAGTATCAACGAGATATGCTAATGCCACTCTGACAGTCATTATTGTTCTTTGGAGTTGTTTGTACTTAACCTCTTTGCACCACTAATCATGAAAGATGGTGTCCTCTCTATGTCATTTTTCCTACATCTTCAATGTCAGCGAAAGGCGGTGTGAATGAAGAGTGACCTGGAAGAGATGCGGGACTAATAAGCATCGAAGGGATGAGATATGGTTTTGATGTGACATGGTGCCATAACCCTATTGAATTGGCCTATCTTCATGTCTTCGATATTGTTGGTCTTTGTCGAAAAATTTCTTCTTGCAACGAGGTCCGATCTAGTCTCTTTAAAGCCTTAAATCCAAAATCATATCCTCTTAGGAAATTATGTGGATAACACCTTATTTTGCAAACAAGAGAAAGACTAGAAAAGAATTTTGACCCTGACTTTATTACATATCTTATCAAAGGCACTAAGGATGAAATCCATAATATCACTAAACATGTAATAAATGTTGATGATGATCCTATAAACTTTCTGATGCTATGAGTTACAAAGATGCAAATTTCTAGAAAGAGGCGATAAATGATGAAATCAATTCAATCATGTCAAATCAAATATAGGTTTTAATGGATTTACCTCTTGGTGTTAAGCCAATAGGATGTAATTAGGTATTCAAAAGGAAATTGAATACATATTGATCCATTACAAATTTGAAACCGGATTAGTTGCAAAAGGTTATAAATAAAGACAACAAGTAGATTGTTTTGATACATACGATCATGTTGCTCGCATTACTTCTATATGTTTTTTGATAGTGCTAGCATCTATACATAATTTAATTATGCATCAAATAAATATAAAGACATCGTTTCTAAATGGTAAGTTAGAAGAAGAGATATACATGGAACAACCTGAAGATTTTATATTGCTAGGCCAAGAAATAAAAGTTTGCAAATTAATCAAATCTCTTTATGGTCTGAAGCAAGCTCCCATGCAATAGCATGAGAAGTATGATGAAGTAGAATTATCATAAGGACTTAATGTCAATGATGTAGATAAATGTATATATAGAAAATCAAATAAAAATGATTATGTCGTACTATTTTTATATATTGATAATATGCTAATTTTTGGGTTTGTTATATCTTGTGTGAACGAAAGAAAGAAGTTTCTATACTCAAAATTTGATATGAAAGATTTAGGAGAAGCTGATGTTAGCATAGGATTTGAGATTCTAAGAAAATCAGGGATGTCTGTGTTAACACAATCTTATTATATTGAGAAATTTCTCCATAAATATTGTCATTATAATGACAAACCAGCTTCGACTTCTTTAGATCCTAGTATTAAATTAGAGAAGAATACTGGACATGTTGTTTCTCAACTATAATATTCCATTATTATGTGAAGTCTTATGTATGTTATGCATTCCACAAGACCTGACATAGCACATGCCATTAGTGTATTACGATGATTTAGGAGTAATCCAGGTATTGGAACATTGGAAAGAAATTTCAGGAGCTTTAGCTTATTTTAAAGGTACCATCGACCATGGTCTTTCTTATAAATGACTTCCTGATGTATTAGAAGGATACAGTGATGCTACTTGCAACAATGTAGAATCTAACCAAATCTAAAACTGGTTGGATATTTAGGTCGGGAGAAGCTATTGTGTCTTGGTGTTCTAAGAAGCATACCTGTATTTCTAACTCAACTATGTTGTCAAAATTAATTGCATTATAAGATGTATGTGAAGTGGTAGAATGACTAAGGAATTTTACAATAGACATTCCTATATGGACTAAGCTATCTTTGGTAGTCATGATTAATTATGATAATCAAGCCACAATATATAATGTATCTAATAAGACATATAATGAGAAGTATAAACATGTGAGACTAAGGCATCGATGATAAGACAACAACTCAAGCGATGAGTAATTGCAATCGATTACATAGAAACAAAGAAGAATTTGGTTGACCCATTTATAAAGAGTCTTCCAAAAGTGAATGTTTCTATAAAATCAAGAGAAATGAGATTAAGGTCTGTGAATGAAGGTTGATCACCGACTAATGGCATTACAATTTGTAACGATCCAGAATTTCAGCCACTCGAAATTCAGATATTTAATTAATTTTAAATGTTCGCAAGTAAATTTTATAAGCTGAATAACTTATATTTGAAATATAAGGATTTAATTGGATAATTAAATTGTTAATCTAAAATTTGAAATTGTATAAATAGTTGGAAATTGAATCTAATGTGAATGAAAATGATTTATAATGTTGAATTAAATTTTATTTGAATTAGAATGATGTTAGAGAACTTTTAAATTTGAATTAAAGTTAAATTTCAGAAATTGAATATTTTAATATTTAATATTTAATTAACGTGTAAAAATAGTCATTATTCAAACATTCTCGGATTTTGACGATATTAGTTTCATCGGATCCGTAATGTTATATTATTATAAGATTTCAAATTTCGTGTCAATCAGATGTACGGTTTGTCCAGGGCAAGCTAAAACGCGTATAAATTTGTTTACGTAAATTTTAAAATTAAATAATTCAATTTGAAAGCCTATCTTTCAAATAAGATCAAATTGGCTCCAGATATATATTTCATTGTGTTCGGAATAGGGGTAAAACATTATAAACGCCCAGTAGCATGCTTTGTTTCGAGTTCGGAAATTTTTTGGATGAATAGTGTCGTCAAATTTTCTGTAAAAGGCCTCATTATTTTCTATTTTTTACTCAAGCCCTAGCCATGAAACCCTACCCGCCACCTTGTATTTCATGGCTGAAAATATTCCAATGTTCCTCCCTCCAATCTCCTCATCCATCCACAATTAGACCTCGGCTTCAACAGGAAAGTTGAAGAGCTTCGCGTGATCTACGTCTTCAACGGTGGTGATCGTCTAATTCGCAACGTAGAGGGAGCTAAGAGGCCACGTTCATGCCACGTTCGGTTCGTTTTCTCGTCCATGGATGCACCAAACTCGTCGTCGATGGCATGTCTCGCGATGGCCTTTCAATTAAAGGTGGTTGATCGACCTCCGGCGTGTCGAGTTGGGCACGACATCAAAGTTTCGAACGGCGACATGGGTTATTTGCGTTCAAACAATAGCCTGAGGGAGAAGAAAGAATGGCTGACTGAGATTCTCATAAAGCAAATCGAATCGTCTATAAATATTCTAGGTTATATAAAAAAAGAAATTATAAATTATATATATATATTTAATTCGTATAAACTTTGCAACGTCGTATCTTCTTCATACGATGTCTGTTTTTGACAAAACGAACTGCGTTGGGTCCGTATTGACGAGCAATATATTTTAGAGCTAGTTTGGAGTTGATTGGAGCTAGTGTAAATTTTAGGTAAAATTAAACGTCTGTTTAAATTTATTCGGAATAAAAACACTGCAACTGCTATTGGAATCATTGTGAGTACAACTCATTCTTTCAGACACATTGATATTTTATATAAGTGAGAATAAATTTATTTATGATGATTGATGATTGTTTGGATGATATATGATACAATATCTATATATTGATTGGTATTTGGATATATTGCTGCCTATTGGAGCAGATGAGACACTATACGTTCCCGTGTATGAGCGAATGACCTTTTGTACGAGCGTCTGCCTTGAAGCGGACATTGTACACATATTCTAATATGTATATATGTTGCAGGTGATAAGTTGGAGGGATCCAACTGGATTCCTCACCGATATTAGTTTAATTTATAGATATTGTGATATATGTTGTTATTATATGATATATGATGTTTTAGATGTCGTGATTGATATATTTAGTGCCGCTGCAGCATTGGGCCTATTTTTGGTAAATTAAAAATGTCAAAGTGATGATTTGAAATTAAAAAGGATTTCCAAGCGATTTGGCAAATATACGTTTTATTGATTTTGAATTTTTAAGTAAATGGTTTACTTTAAATAAATAAATGTTATAATTTTTATGCTATAAAATTATGATTTTTGTGAAATATAATCAAAATGTGAATTTTTGGAATATGGAGAAAACTATTTTGTAAATAGTTTAAATAGGAATTTTTTTGATTTATTATAGATGGTTTATATATAAGATTTATAAAATTGATATTTTATAAATCAAAATGATGGAATTGTAGAAGGAGTTTTATAAGTGTTAAAATGGAGTTATAAATGGATTTTGTAAGCAAATAAGATTTATAAATTTATGAAGTTATAAAAGAATGAATTTTGGGAATAAATGATTTATAAGTAAATTGACTTATAAATCGGATTTTAAATGTAAATGATATATAAATGGAATCGGTTAATTAAGGGATTTTATAAGTTGAAGTTTTTATAAAATATAAATGGAATTTATAAACATTGTTTTATAAATCAAAAATCAATTGAATTTGATAAGTTAAATATAGAAGTTTATTAAAGGAATTTCTTCCATGATTTTGGACAGTAGATAATCCTTTAATTAAATATGCAATAGCAATGTTTTGGTAAAGGGATTATATTCACGATTTTGGACAGTGAATTACCCTTAATAAATGTGTAGAAATATTGGATGTGGTAAACGAAGTATGTTCACGATTTTGGACAGCGAATACTACTTTAAGTTAAATGAATGTTTTGGGAAGTGATATTTTAAATGGAATAAAATGGTTTGAAGAAGATTTTAAAATGTGTTAAGTATCGAAACCATGGATTTCAACATTCGTTGTTGAAATAGATGTTTCGAGAAATAAGGAAATGATGGACCATGACACTATTGTTATAGTAAATGATTTTCGAAAGGAAATGTTTTTGTATAGTATATGAGATTTATATATCTATCTTATTTTCGAATCCATATACTGGTGATTTTGGGTTGTCGCAAAGATGTTTTATGCAACATTCATTTTGACCCGAATAAATGTGTTTTAAGAGAATGTTTTCCTTAAAGAATAAAATATATAATTAATCCCGATTTAAGTATATGGGATACTTTCTAAATGTTGAAAACAAAGTGAATTGTGAATTACTTTTACTGTTGAAATAAGTATTTGAAAATGTTTTCCAATATAGAAGTTGAAATGGTTTGAGAATATATCTTTTTAAAAGATAAATTGAATTGAATATTTGGCGAATGATTTAATTGATAAACGATTAATTAAAAAGGGCCTATTGATTGTTTATGGTGCTAAATATTTGTTTGTTTGCTTTGATAGTTAAATAACCGACTATCAAATTTGGCCATTTTAGTTCCTCGACTTGATGTAGAAACAATTTAGTCGAACACTTAGTACGTACCCTTCCGTGTAGTCTTGATTATCGTGTTAAGGATGCTAATTCGTGTAGTACGGAGTATTACTCCAATCTATCGAGCTTCCTTCTTGGCCCGGAGGTTATTGATGATATTGTTATTCTGGATTTTCATAGTAGGGGACTGCTTGTTGATCATTTGGGGTTAAAATCCTAATATACATATAGTAGTAGTGGTCTCGTCATTATGAAATATCCAATGCAATAACTATTCGCTACTAATCCTAAGGATTTCTCGACAGGATGTGGTAGGAAAGTACTTCGCTTTGTCCTTTTCCTGGACAACTTGTATGGATGTTTGTCTGACATTGTATTTCTAAAGATTACGTACATTGGTTTTTACAAACGTACATCAGTAGTAGCGGAGAAGGCAACTTCTCTTAGCTTAACACCCTCCCCGAGACATATGAGCTTAAGGGTTGTATTTTTGTGGAAGGCAATTAGTAGTCAACAGAAATGACCATGTGGAATTCAAAGTGATTTGATTGTGATATGTGAAAGCTAATCGTTACCTCAAACCTCATCAACCGGAAATGACCGAAATAGGGTTAAGTAGGTCATTCCCAAGTAGGATATGATCATCCACTTCTAGGTATATCTTTACACGCTATGACGTCTTGCATCCGATTATTGTGATTTGTATGCTACGAGAGCCCTCGAAAAAGGTCGGTAACGACCGGAGGATGACATATTCGGTACCATCTAGTTATAAAGGTGGGTCGGTCTTGTGTTGGTAGAAGGCAGATGTTATGTGCCTTCGGATATCCATCTAAAGGTGTAACAACCGATATTTTCAGCCATTCGCATCCGCACATGTCGGACTTGAATTGCTCAAAATACCGCATTGTAATATAATTTGGAGCAAATAAAACCAATCACAGACACAGAAATATCAGAATAACTCACAGCGGAAATAAAGTACCATAGTAGTTCATGAAGCTACTATAACAAAAACTCAAAACAAAATACATAATATCAGTCTGAAACATATACAATAGAAATCCCAAATACATAGAAGTTTATAAACACAAGAGCTGAAATAGAACAACTGAAACTGAAATGGATAGATAACTAGATAAGCAAAATCTCCAGCGATTCCTAGCTCCAGAAAGAGAAATCCAAAGCTAAGCTGTGAATACTCAGGCTGACCCGAGCGTAAAGTAAAACACAAAACACTCGAGTCAGGAAATACATACTTATATAATGTAAACCAACTCAAGTGAACTATAGTAGTAATGCACAATAACTTAAAGGATGTTTGGACCGCCCATCCTCTAAGGATCGGTTAAACCATTAATTTAACGGTAATGAACACTATCGTAGAAATGTCTATATTAAAGTAAACTATGCAAATAACAGTGTTAATGTGGCTAGGATAGCGCAGAGCTGCAACAATCACTCACCTCTAGTCACACTCTCAAATTGATGGTGTACATCCAAAATCACAGGGCATACAGAGAAGTGTACCCGTGGTTAAAATTCCAAAATGGTATTTTATACATCGAAAATCAAATATAATTTCAAAAATTCAATATCATTTCAAATTCATTTTAAAATATCAAAATATCATATCCTTCCAAAACCTCATTCATTTTTATTTAATTTAAATACCATTCCAAATCACATTTCAAAAATGGTTTATATTTCGAATCAAAATACTGCATTTAAACAAATTAAAATGAAGTTATTATACTTTAAAATAAATCGAATATTCAATTCCCAAAAATTTGGTCTTTTCAGAATTCATTTATTCACTTAAATTTATTAAAATGGTGAAATTTCAGCTTTCGCAACGTTTAGAAAATGCTACGGAAGGTTACATTTGAAAAACAATTCAACTGAGCAAAGACAGCATTTAAAACTGCTGTATTAGTTCAAGTTCAAGATTAGTTTCTATAACTACAGCACTCACAAAGTGCTGTAATATCACTTAGTAAAATTTAGTTATAGTTCATTTGTATCAACTACAACACTTTAAAATGCTGTAATATCCGTTACTTATGAATTTAAGTTAACTTCAGAAATAATAGCATTTCTGAAATGCTGTTAATTAAATTCCAGATTTTCAATACAATTTCAGAAACAATTTAAACATTGATTTTTAATTCTTTTAACTTATAAAATCATGTTTTCTCACTCAAAAATTGTTTATTTAAATACTCATTAATTTATAATTTTTATAAAGTAAATTTTATACATAAAAATCAAATTTTTAAACACTTCACTAATTAAATTCAAGCATGAAAATTTCTATTCTTTATATAAAAAAATAACTTAACACTTAGATTTAAATTTCCATTTCAAAACATAAACTTAATTCCCATTTCATTTTCTTAACTTCATTTTTATTCTTAAACCAAATTTCACATTTCCAAGTTAAGTTATATTTCAAATTACACTTTCAAACATTCATTTATTTATTTAACCATTCTAATTCATAGAAAATCGAATATACCTTATTAAGTCATTTTAAATTCAAATTAAATAAATTATCATATTTCATTTACTTAACTCAAACTCCATTTTTAAACAAAAGTCACAAATTTCAAATTTAAGTTATATTTCAAATTTCAACTTAACCATTCATTTATTTGACTTTTTAACTTGTAGAAAAACCATTAATACTTTATAAAATCATTTTTTATTCAATTTAGATTAAAATATCATAATATACAATTTTAAAATACTTTTACAAATTCCAGTATATATATAATAACCACGGGTCTGTATAATATTTTCTGATGAAGGTCAAATGATACGGATAATATATCATTTCAATCCGTAATTTACTAAGAAAAATCAAGGTTCTGTCATTTCAAACCCGCAATCCCAATTAAAATAAATAAATAAAAAGTCGTTCAGGCCTATCATTTCAGCCCATAATGATTTTTCCCTATTCTAAAGTCCGTTCGGGCATGTACCATTTCAACCCATAGTGATCCTATTCTACAGGGAACTTGTAGTGTGAGAAACATATATAAATAAACAGTATAGCAACATATGGCAGTATCAGATGATATAGCAGGTTTATAAACAGGGTTAACGTCATATAATTCATATCACAGGTAGGTATAACATGATATAATATAATTCTACAGATTCACATGCTATCAAATCACTAATTATAAAAGTACAGATGTCATGCGTGAAATACTCACCTCTTAACGTTGAAGTTAACAAATTCAGACACACAAACAAAGATCCATAAAGCACGATAGCACGACTACAGATTCAAATGAGGGGAATGCCAAAGTGATTATCTTGTACACAACAAACAAAACAATATATTGTAAACAGGAATTTACAACACAATATATCATTGAACAACTTGAAATATAAACACAACAAAGAACTAAACAACATGACCTCGCTTTCACCACTCATTTGCTCGGCCATAGGGTTCAAGTGCTCGGCCATAGGGTTCAAGTTCTCGGCCATGGCTATGTGTTTGGGTCAGGTGTGGGTCAATATGGCTCGGCCTAGTAGGGAAATGAAGGGGTTTATGGTGATAGCATGAAACAAACACAAGTTAAGGCAACATAGTGAGTTTTTGGTCACATTTCTTGGCTCGGCTATGGCAAGTGGTGGCTCCGCCTTGCTTTGTTCAGGCCTGGTGATGGTGTTGCAGCGGCCAAAGATCAGGTAGTGGCTGGTGATGGTGGTTCTAGGGGTGTCCGAGAGGGGTATGTGAAGGGATGTGGCCTATAGAGCTCGGCTTGGCTTGTTTTAAGGGAATGTTTGCAATTTTTGTGCAGTTTTCATCTTTGGGATGCCACGGCCTGACATGGACAGAGGAGTAGGAGGAGAAGTTTCCATGTAAGATGGTGATGGAGGTGATGTGGCGGTGAAGTGGTCTATGGCCGAGCAAGATGAGAGAAAACAAGGCACAAAAACAATGAAAACAAAGAAGAAAATAGGAAAATAAGCCATGAACTTACCAAAATAAATTTCAGAAATTTGTTGATGGCCAAAATTTTGATAAAAAAGAAAATTTTCTTACGTGAAAACTGAAAAGATATGCAACTAAATAAAGTAATATGGTCAGCTACATTCAATACAAATGTCAATTGCAAAAAGAAAAGACAAAAGGCATATGTAAAGTCATGGCATATGAAAGGGTTTGACTCTTTATATTTCTTTTTCTTTATTCATTTAAAAAAATAAAAATGCAAGTAAATAAATAGAAAAAACAAAACAAAATAAAGTAAGAAAATAAATAAATAAATAAATTTTAGAAAAATATAAAATAATTAAGAAAATAGCTTAGGATTTAAAATTTTGTAAACAAAATACAACGAACATTTGAAAAATTACAAGTACACTTTAAAAATGTTTTAAAAATAAAATATATACATAACATGTCATAGAACACATATTAGAACATGATTTGACAAACAAAAATATTATTTATATAAACTAAAATAAACAATTTTGTTAAGTAAAACAATTTACATACAATGTTGTAAAAAGCATAACTTTCACAATATAAATCGGATTTCAACGAATCGAAAAGTAGTATTCTTAAATTTAATTTACTTTCATAATAAAAGATAAAATAAAAAAATTCAAATCTTTAAATTTTGAATTTAAAAATCAAAGTTTGACCATATTGACCAAAATTCACATTTTTGGAAAATATTCTATTTATTCATATTTGGAATTATAATTCACATAAAAATCAAAATTTATATTTAAAATAACAAAAATTTATCCATTTTAATAAATGAAATAAAGTTTTTAAATAAGAAATTCAAATAAAATAATCAAAATAAACAATTAAAATAAATCACAAAATTCAGGGTTGTTACACTCTCCCCCACTCAAAACTTTTCATCCTCGAAAAGAACGAACAAGGAAAATAAGGAAAAGCAAGATAGAAAAATCAAATAGTACCTGAAAAACTATTCCGGATTCTAAGCACGAATGCACTCCTCCGTCTCCCAAGTACAATCTCGATCATCAAGACTCCATTGTACTTTGAACAGACTAACAGATTTCCTTCTTAGCTGCTTCGTACCTCTGTCGACAATACGAAGTGGCTTCCTCTCGACAGTCAGATTAGGCTCAATATCTAAACTATCAAGAGCAGAAATTTGAACAATAAGAGATGGGTCATGAAGATACCAGTGAAGATGTGAGACGTGGAATACATCATGCACTCCAGAAAGCTTCTCGGGCAAATCCAAACGATAAGCCAAAGAACCAACTCTTTCCACAATGCGGAAAGGACCCTCGAAGAGGAGAAAGGTCGGAATAGCTAGAAGGGAAATTAGGTTGAAAGACAAGGATGAACCATATTTTTAAAACTATTACGTATATTTGTAACATTTTATAATATGGTGAACAGTCATTTGATTCAAATTTGTTAGTTCAAAGTAAACAATATTTAAAACATTTTAAATTATTTAGGAAGGTAAAATAAATGATCAAAATATCTTTATATAATACTTTATCAAAATACTTTTATAACTCGATGTCTTAACAAGTTTACTCTCGTTCCTGCAGACACTGACCATGCATTGATCAGGCGCAAAGCTAGAATTCTCCAGGTACTTAGTAGACTTGTTTCAACACCCAGTGAAAATACTGGAAAACTTTTAAAAACAAATATGGAAAGCACAATCCAAACAAATCAACCAAACCAAAACATTTGTCTAACCATGGATAGCAGATACACAATGGTTATGCCTGGATCCCCCAAAAAACATCCTTACCTGTAAGCTATCTCAGCCTACGAATTACGCCACGATGACTAGTAGACCGTAGATACACAATGGTTACGCCTGGATCCCCCAGGAAACATCCGTACCCTTAAGCTATCTCAGCCGGCAGATTTCGCTACTAAAAACGACCTGCATAGATCGCAGATACACAATGGCTACGCCTGGATACCCTAGGAAACATCCGTACCTTCAAGCCATCTCGACTAGGCGAATTACGCTATGCAGCCGCGCTTGTTAGACCATGGAGATCGCCATGGAATTCGATGGACACTCGAGTATCATATCCGGAAAACCCAAATCAGAGAGAATAATATCGATAGAATAAGTTCATAATGTGGCCACAAAGCGGATATCAAGCAGAAGGCACTTTCCATATCTTCACTTCGAAAATATGTGTCATATAGTACCTTTTCAAATCACCTTCAAATATCATACTTATACAAAGTCCGTCATATATAAGATTTTATTTTCAAATCGAATACTTTCCAAATCAATAGTATATCAAATCACACTTATATAGACTTCGATTGTATAAGATTTCTCTTTCCAAATTGAGTACCTTTCCAAAATGATCTTTTTCAAATCAACTTTCAATTTTATATAAATTCGATAACTCCCAAATCAAGCATTTATTAAAACAAGGTTCTCAATTTCAATTCCATCGTATAAATACTGGGTTTTACTATCCAATCTATTTTCAAAACCAAATATTTTTCTAAAAATCAATTATACCCAAAATGATTTCCAAGTTTAATCCCCTTAAAACCTTTAAACTATTTATTTCCATATATGGAAGATCGAATTTACTTTTTTGAAAATTACATAGCTTCAAAAATTTAAACCTTGATTTGGAAGTGCTCGAACTTTAAAAATAATAGAAGAAATCATATTTTTCAATCCAAGAGTTGGAAATCAGCAACAAATCAGTAAATCAATTCCAATAGATAAGATTATACCAAAACAAATCTGAAACTCGAGGACTGAACACCGGCTTACTTTAAATCATTTCAAATATATATATATATATATATATATACATATATCTTTCGAATATCAAACCATACTTCGAAATTTGAAATCAAAATTTGTTTCAAAAAATTACTCGCATAGCAAAGCTACTAGAGTGGCCTCCCCCCACTCTGAAACTCGAAAACCAATGTTGATGATGCATGCACTCATCACCGAAATTATTTTCCAGCGACACAAGTGAGTTCTGGAGTTCTATTTTCTTGAAACTTCTTCGAAATCATTGGAGTTCATTCGAATACATTTGAAATTTTTCTTATTCGAAAGAGATCTTTAAATCATGTTATAATTATATTTTTTCCAAAATCTTAAAACCGATTTTATAACACCGGAGTTCGATTTCTCGAAATTCAAATTCAAAACCCTTCAGTTATAAATCATTTTTATATAAATCAAATTTCTTATAAATTTTCAAAATTTCAAATCCTTTCGAAACTTAAAATTCTTTTTTTTAAAAGGTATATAATCCTTATTGAAAACATTTCGCCTTCATATATAAAATTGTGGTCATCCTTATCAAAATAATAATTTCGATGTATGCACAATTTCAAAATACAAACAAACACAAATTTCCAAGGAATAATTCAAGGATGGATTTCAAACAAACAGAGATTCAAATTTAGAGGGATTCTAATTAAATAGAATTCTGGTTTGAAGGTGAGCTCGATCAAAGATGATAAAATTTAATTACTAAATAGAAGATGGATAAGCCTTTATAAATCGTGGGCGACCTTAACCGATCAACCGTGACATCAGGAATATAATCAATTTGGAAATCTAAGGCTAATCGACATTCGATTGCCAGAGTTAGAATCCAGGTAGAGCAGGAGATAGGTAGCACGAAATCCGAGAATACAGAAATCTTCGGTTAATCAATGCCAATTGTAAGGGAGTTTCACCCCTTTACAAAGAAGAACAAGTAGAAGCGTTCCAAAGTTCAAAGGAATCCAAATCAATAAGAGTCCTAACCAAGTTTAGAGATATATAACCTATATCAATATGAAAGAGTTCACATTCATTATTAGGAAAACTCAAATTCATATCATATGAAAACAAGAGCATAAATATCTCTAGTTTGACAACTTCAGCTAAACAAAAGATATAATAGAGTTCACTAAATGCAACCTAACGTACTACAGATAACAACCAGATCCACAGAATACCACTCCTACATAAACAATGCATCGGTATTAATTCTGCCGAGTGGTACTTCAACGGGTCCATACCACTCCCCTTCAATATGCCCCCAACTTCTACATTTCCAGCATAAATGCACTACACTCCCATCTTCCTTAGTGAACATCAGGTACACAGATGTCTTTCCGTGCTGTCTCTTAGGACAATCTCTGGCTATATGCCCAGCCCTCCTACAATGGTAGCAAATTGTTGATAGGTTGATTGATGTAGGAAGTGCAGGTTTCACTTTCTTTACCTTCTGGCAATGACTTGGAAAGTGTCTCCTCTCCCGGCATTTAAAACAGAAATCTCGGATCGAAGACGCTTGCCCTCATTCTTCTTTCCTTTATCTCTCTTCCCACACATGGCTGCATAGTGTCCCTTTTCCTGACACCGATAACAAATGACATGGTCATAAGGACCATGTCCTGCACTTTCCCTCCACAGCCTTTCCCACCTCTCGATTGCTTCCTCCCATTCCTTACGGGCTAGTGCACGACGAGCTGCTTTCTGCTCTTCCGATCTTGCCATAACCATAGTAGCTTCCTATCAAGAAAAGAGTCCGGATCAACAAGATAGAAATTCCAAATCCTAGTGAATCCTAACCAAAGTGATTACTAACAAGGTGGATACATAAGGGAAGAAGTTTAGAAGATTTTTTCAAAATAAGAAAAAAAATTTATACCAACATAATCTTTGAAAATCTTTTAAAATAATTTGGAAATCATTTTATAATTTGAAAATGCGTTCTCATATAAGGAATGATTCTGAGATTGATTTCACTCACTCTAGGGTATTTCTACCCTATCTCTAATGAGTTTTTACTCAGTAGGCTAAGGTTTGCCTAAAATCAAAGCTCTGATACCAACTGTAACAACGCATTATTTTCAGCCATCCGCATCCGCACATGTCGGACTTGAATTGCTCAAAATACCGCATTGTAATATAATTTAGAGCAAATAAAACCAATCACAGAATCGTAGACACAGAAATATCAAAATAACCCGCAGCAGAAAATCAAGTACCATAGTAGTTCATGAAACTACTATAACAAAAACTCAAAGCAAAATACATAATATCGGTTTGAAACATATACAATGGAAATCCCAAATACCTAGAATTTTATAAACACAAGAGATGAAATAGAACAACTGAAACTGAAATGGATAGATAACTAGATAAGAAAAATCTCCAGCGATTCCTAGCACCAAAAAGAGAAATCTAAAGCTAAGCTGTGAATACTCAGGCTGACCCGAGCGTAAAGTCAAACACAAAACACTTGAGTCGGGACATACATACTTATATAATGTAAACCAACTCAAGTGAACTATAGTAGTAATGCACAATAACTTAAAGGATTCTTGGGACCGCCCATCCTCTAAGGATAAGTTAAACCATCAATTTAACGGTGATGAACGCTATCATAGGAATGTCTATGTTAAAGTAAACTATGAAAATAACAGTGTTAACGTGGCTAGGATAGCGCAGAGCTGCAGCAATCGCTCACCTCTAGTCACACTCTCAAATTGAAGGTGTACATCCAAAATCACAAAGCATATAGAGAAGTGTACCTATGGTTAAAATTACAAAATGGTATTTTATACTTCGAAAATCAAATATCATTTCAAAAATTCAATATCATTTCAAATTCATTTTAAAATATCAAAATATCATATCCTTCCGAAATCTCATTCATTTTTATTTAATTTAAATACCATTCCAAATAAATTTCAAAAATGGTTTATATTTCGAATCAAAATACTCCATTTAAATTGAAGTTATTACACATTAAAAAAAATTGAATATTCAACTCCCAAAAATTTGATCTTTTCAGAATTCATTTATTCACTTAAATTTATTAAAATGGTAAATTTCAGCTTTCGCAGCATTTAGAAAATGCTACGGAAGGTTACATTTGAAAAACAATTCAATTAAGCAAAAACAACATTTAAAACTGCTGTAATACTTCAGGTTCAAGATTAGTTTCTACAACTACAACACTTACAAAGTGCTGTAATATCACTTAATAAAATTTAGTTATAGTTCATTTGTATCAACTACAACACTTTAAAATGCTGTAATATCCTTTACTTATGAATTTAAGTTAACTTCAGAAATGATAGCATTTCAGAAATGCTGTTAGTTAAATTTCGGATTTTCAATACAATTTTAGAAATCAGAAATGATAGCATTTCTGAAATGCTGTTAGTTAAATTTCGAATTTTCAATACAATTTCAGAAACAATTTAAACTTTGATTTTTAATTCTTTTAACTTATAAAAATCATATTTTCTCACTCAAATTTTTTTCATTTAAATACTCATTAACTTATGATTTTTATAAAGTAAATTTTATATATAAAAATCAAATTTTTAAATACTTCACTTATTAAATTCAAGCATGCAAATTTCTATTCTTTACATGAAAAATAACTTAACACTTAGATTTAAATTTCCATTTCAAATTATAAACTTAATTCCCATTTTATTTTCTTAACTTAACTTTTATACTTAAACCAAATTTCATATTTCTAAGTTAAGTTATATTTCAAATTACACTTTCAAACATTCATTTATTTATTTAACCATTTTAAATCGTAGAAAATCGAATATACCTTATTAAGTCATTTTAAATTCAAATTAAATCAAATTATCATATTTTATTTACATAACTCAAACTCCATTTTTAAACAAAAATATCAAATTTCACATTTAAGTTATATTTCAAATTTCAACTTAACCATTCATTTATTTCACTTTTTAACTTGTAGAAAAATCATTAATACTTTATAAAATCATTTTTATTTCAATTTAAATTAAAATATCATAATATAAAATTTTAAAATACTTTTAAAATTCCAGAAAAAATATATACATATATATATATATATATATATAATAACCACGGGTCTGTATAATATTTTCTAACCTCGGTCAAATGATATGGATAATATATCATTACAATCCGTAATTTACAAAGAAAAATCCGGATTCTATCATTTCAAACCCCAATCCCAAGTAAAATAAAATAAATTAAAAACTGTTCAGGCCTATCTTTTCAGCCCATAACGATTTTTCCCTATTCTAAAGTCCGTTCGGGTATGTATCATTTCAACCCATAGTGATCGTATTCTACAGGAAACTTGCAGTGTGAGAAACAGATATAAATAAATGGTATAGCAACATATGGCCGTAACTGATGATATGGCAGGTTTATAAACAGGGTTAACATTATATAACTCATATCACAGGCAGGTATAACATGATATAATATAATTCTACAGATTCACATGCTATTAATTCACTATATAGATGTCATGTGTGAAATACTCACCTCTTAACGCTGGAGTTAACAAATTCCGACACACAAACAAAGATCCACAAAGCACGATAGCATGTCTACAAATTCAAATGAGGGGAGAGCCAAAGTGATTATCTTGTACACAACAAACAAAACAAGATATTGCAAACATGAATTTACAACACAATATATCATTGAACAACTTGAAATATAAACACAACAAAGAAGTAAACAACATGACCTTGCTTTCACCACTCATTTGCTCGGCCATAGGATTCAAGTGCTCGTCCATGGATATGTGTTTGGGTCAGGTGTGGGTCAATATGGCTCGGCCTAGTAGGGAAATGAAGGGTTTATGGTGATAGCATGAAACATACACAAGTCAAGGCAACATAGTGAGTTTTTGGTCACATTTCTTAGCTCGGCTATGGCAAGTGGTGGCTCGGCCTTGCTTTGTTCAGGCCTGGTGATGGTGCAGCAGCATCCAAATATCAGGTAATGGCTGGTAATGGTGGTTCTAGGGGTGGCCGAGAGGGGTATGTGAAGGGATATGGCCTATAGAGCTCGGCTAGGCTTGTTTTAAGGGAATGTTTGCAATTTTTGTGGAGTTTTCATCTTTGGGATGCCACGGCTAGACATGGATAGAGGAGTAGGAGGAGAAGTTTCCATGTATGATGGTGGTGGAGGTGATGTGGTGGTGAAGAGGTCTATGGTCGAGCAACATGAGAGAAAACAAGGTACAAAAACAATGAAAACAAAGAAGAAAACAGGAAAATAAGCCATGAACTTAACAAAATAAATTTCAGAAATTTGTTGACGGCCGAACTTTTGAGAACAAAGAAAATTTTCTTACATGAAAACTGAAAAGATATGCGGCTAAAGAAAGTAATGTGGTCGGCTACATTCAATACAAATGTCAATTGCAAAAAGAAAAGACAAAAGGCATATGTAAAGTCATGGCATATGAAAGGGTTTGACTCTTTATATTTCTTTTTCTTTATTCATTTTAAACAAATAAAAATGTAAGTAAATAAATAGAAAAAACAAAACAAAATAAAGTAAGAAAGAAAAAATAAATTTTAGAAAAATATAAAACAATTAAGAAAATAGCTTAGGATTTAAAATTTTGTAAACAAAATACAACGAACATTTGAAAAATTACAAGTACACTTTAAAAATGTTTTAGAAATAAAATATATACATAACATGTAATATAACACATATTAGAACATGATTTGACAAACAAAAATATTATTTATATAAATTAAAATAAAAAAAATTGTTAAATAAAACAATTTACATACAATATTGTAAAAAGCATAACTTTCACAATATAAATCAGATTTCAACGAAACAAAAAGCAGCATTCTTAAAATTTAATTTACTTTCATAATAAAAGATTAAATTAAAAATTCAAATATTTAAATTTTAAATTTAAAAGTCAAAATTTGATCATATTGACCAAAATTCACATTTCTGGTAAATTTTCTATTTATTCATGTTTGGAATTATAATTCACATAAAAATCAAAATTTATATTTAAAATAACAAAAATTTATCCATTTTAATAAATAAAATAACATTTTTAAATCATAAATTCAAAGAAAATGATCAAAATAAGCAATTAAAATAAATCACAAAATAGGGTTGTTACAAAAGGTGTACCCATTCGGAAGGTAGTCCCTTCACCTGGTCATTTGTATGGAAATCCAAACTCCACTACGAGCTGTGATTTTGTTTGTAAAGCCATAATGATTAGCCTTGAAATGCTATATAGGTAACCATTTCAACTATAATTAATATTATTTGTATATACCAGACACTAGTATAATATAAGAGGATTTGATATGAAATGTTTTAGTTATCGTAAGGTAAAAATATATCTGTGTTTATGTGTGGACTTCTCTTACGAGATACTTTTATTTTGATAAGGGAAAGTTTGGTAATTTAATAAATTAATCTGAGTGTGTTTCTCACGCTGGTTAACCAGACTGATCCGGACGTTCTACCCTTTCAATGCTTGGATAAGACCGAGTATATTTACAGGTTTAGATTTGGTGCTTATGGAGCATCAGCAGGCGAGCTGGAGATTTTCATTTCATATAAACGTATCGGTTTTGATTATTGATTGTCCGTTGTGCTTAGTTGTTGTATATTATCGGCAGTTGTGAGGATAGGTTATTATAACTGTCCAGGCTGACAACTATTGATTGATTGTTATACTCTGATTGATGTATGTATATGCAGTTTCTGTTTTGTAAAGATCATTGATATGATATTATATGGTTTCTGCTGCGATGTGAGATTCTGTTTTGTTCTGTTTGGTTCTTTCTTCTCTTTTTCTTCTCTTCTCTTCTTCTCTCTTATTTTCTTTCTCTTGACTTTCCATCAGTCTGTGCTTTTTGGGTCGGACATGTGTGGTTTATTGTCGATTCAAAGGGTACGGATTTGCGGGTCGTCACACGACTTATGTCTTGAAAAAGGTAAACAAAGTTCAATGGGCATCAACAAGTTAAAAGCATGTTTATGAAACACTACACCAAATTTCATATAAGGTAGTGTTGGGTATTCTGCATGAATGATGATGGATTAAATTCTTTAGCAAGTCTATACACAATTATATTGCAGGAGCACTTAATGACTTAACTATATGGCTATGGAAATCAGGATATTTCCTAAATAAATAGGACCGCTTTCTAAGTAGACTCGTGAAAAATCAAGGTTAAATCACATGGTCATTAATGTGCGGAGTATATAAAACACAGTAACCAATGAAAATCAATGTGTGTAACTCTTCCGTTCATATCACTAATGGTACTTAGTTCAAGGCCCGTTCACCGTAGAACCTTGATATGTTTTGAATAGTTTACACTAAGCGAAGAGCTCAAACCCAAAAGGTACTCATCATTTAGGTATGGTTTTTATGATAATGCCATTTTTTGTCCTTGAACTACATCAACTTGATCCCACTGGGGTACGTAGATAGTCACTCAAGTGATGCAGCCATTCCAAATATTTTAAACTTTGAAAATAGGAGGATAATTTTGTATGTTTTAGATGTATGGGCATCATTAGGTGCCACCGGTCGATCAGTGGTAATACTGAACGCCCAGTGAATGTTGGCCGTGAACAACCATGTCTGTTTGAAGAGGTGAAATTTTCCTGATGGATGTTGCTCTTTGTCTGGTACATTTCTGACAATTTTTCTAAAGAGAAGCAACTCTTCTTCGCATCCCCCATCTTCTACATAAGTAGTGTTAGTCCATGCATTTTCAATCATCAGATTCTATAGTTAAATCTTTTTTCTTCTTTCTCTAACCTTGTCAGTTATCAGAAATTTTATACCGTGTTATTGTCTTGGTCAAAGCGGTATAAAACTTTGAATCAAGTGACATCATTAGAAATCTTCGTTGAATCCTGATAGGAATAGTTTGATAATCTTTTTGTATCAATAGGGACGAACTATTTTCTAAAAGACCTCAAAGTTAGCGTTATCCACACTATATTCCAACACTATGTATCTAACATGTAAAGAAATATAGTAAAAACGATTTTGATTATCAAATTAATATAGTTAGTAAGTATGTAGGTTAACGATATGTGGTTGTCGAATTTTGTAGGAAATAAATGATTTTGGTATGTTGACATCGAATTTATATTTTATAGTCAATGTGGTATTATCGAAACAACAATTTTGAGGATGGTAGCATAGTTCGATAATACTATCTCGACATGGAACTATATTTTCAACAATATGTTCTCATTAGCTTCAATTCGACAACCCTGCATCGTTTTCAATCACTTTTTTACGATTTTTACGTATCGGAATTTTCAGTTGGTTTAAAACAGGTGCATAAATGTGAGGTGGAAATAAATTAAATGCCCCAAATGAAGAAGAAGATATAGCTGTTGATGAAGAGATTGAAAATTTTAACACATCAAACAATGACAATGTAGATTATCCAGATTTAACTCCATTGTTTACAACTGCTCAGGTGCATTTGTAAATTCCATTTGCGTTTTATTATGTCGTTGTTTTACATTTTTATTTATCAAATGTTTAACTTTGTTGCAAGTATTTGATTCAAAAGAACTAGTACGAGATTGGTGCATTGACCATCGAACGACCGTCAATTGCATAATTGTTATTAAAGGAACCTGTCTTTGTTTTTAGCATGGACTAACATAATTAAACACTACGACAATGTTTCCATTAATATTATGGAAAGTGCTCACAGTCGCTTGGAACTATATTTTGATTCATCAACTGGAAGTTTTATGGAATGTTGGACAAACGCTCATCTATGTGCTGAAAATGAGCTTGTCGATATAGTGCAGGTGTTTGAGACAAGTTCACTTTAATCTATGCACTATTTTAGAGAATAATCAATGCTTCAAGGTCTTTTAGGATTTGTTTCTCATAAAGCACTTGACTTACGTTTAGCAGAGCTAAAGAATGTTGGTTGTAGCATTTAGACATGTGGATAATATATTGTGGCAAGTTAATGGCCTTCCTTATGTGCATATGAATATAGAAATGAAAAAGTCTATTGGTCATATACCTCTTGAGTTAATTGACTTTCTTTGGAAGCAAATTTCATGCACTCCTTCGATTAGAAATCATATCACTGTTGATTTCATGAACTTACTCAAAATTCAAGTAGTTAGAAGTAGATATGAAACTGCTCCGGATAATGAGAGGGTTATGTTACAAAGCGACTTAAAGGTGGTAGCATTTTCACTCGACAACAAAATTGTTAGAACCACCACCTATAGCAAAAAATACATAGGTTTTAGATTGTCCAAAAAATCGAAGTCAATAGAAAGAGATTCGTCGCTAATTGAACATGTTGAGGCATCTTTGTCATGTGCATCCAATGCTAGCCTTATGCTCTTTTGCAAGACTCGAGGTCAAACAAAAAAATTAGCTGAAAGCAATAGAGTTATTGACTAATATTTAATACAAACGCCTCAAGTTATGAGGTCTTCCATTGTTGCCAAGGAGGACATGCCTAGTTATGGAAATTGTGGCTTTTGGGTCATTATAAAATAGTTGAATTTGCATGATGGAACACCACAAAACCCTTGTAGATTTGTACACGATGCAATGCTAGATATCATGGTAATTAATAAGGATATTTATAAATCCATGTGGGATGAAAGTGTAATTATTGAGATAAAAATTAAGATACACACACTTGAATTTGTTGCTATAAGTCATTGGATGCATATGCATTAAGTAGGTTTTATCATCATGGAGACATTTGGTGTTGTTGTCTTTTAGCTGAGCATGGAAGTTGTATCTTCATTTCAACAACTGTTATTCCAATAGATCACACAGAATGGTAGCATTTGATTATGTAAAGGCTTGCATTTCATTAAAATTTCTCTAGTCTGGATTCTCCACTACCTCCAATTCCTAAGTTTAAGTGCTTTGAAAAATTCCGTAACATAAACTACTATGATTGGATTCAACGGTACAAAGAAAGATTTGCAAAGTATGTTGAATGAATGATTTGTTAGTATTTTGTTGACTTCCTGACTTGTTAGTTTTGTTATCTTTTGGTGAATGAATGAAATGTTAGTATTTTGTTCATATTTTGGTGAACGAATGAAATTTTAGTGTTTTCTTTATGTTCGAAATGTAATCATGAATGGTAAATGACTAATATGTGGTTGTTTTTAATGTTAATTTTCATGTTTTGTTACTGACTTATATGTATTTTGTTCATGCTTTGCTAATGTAAATGATAAGTGACAAAATTTGATAATACTATGCTTGTCGACACAAAGAAAACAAAAACGATAAAGGTTTATCAAAATACAAAATAATTTCTAGCCATGATGTGTTGATTGCTTATTTTATGGTGAAAGTTTACCGCATTATAATGGGACTCGAGATAGTTTAGGGGGACACCATGCGTTCGATGAGGAATCATCTATTGACCATCTTCAAAATAATATATTTTGACCTACGTCTATCGAATTATTTTTGTTTTTTAATATAATTATTGTGGCGAATATATTTTGAGGCACCTCATATTTTCGATGAAATCATGTCGACTGCTCATCCTGAAGATGGCAAAAACCTATCAAACTTGAATTATTTTTGAATTTTTAGACAAGACATGTCGAAATATTAGTTGCGTAAAATCTTTTCGACGATTACATTTCGAATTAATTCGCATATTACGCTCCAACACATCGAAACAAAATATTTTGACATGGTGTGGTCGATTACTTTACAAATAATCGACACCATTTTGCCGATAAGTAATTTAAATTTTTTTTGACCTAGGTTTGTTGATTTATTTATTTTTTTTGGTAAAAATGCTCAAGGGGTACCAAATTTTGTGGGGACTCATCTTTTTGATGGCAACTTGTAGACAGTTTGTACTATACACGGTAGAACACTATCAAACCCAAAAGTTAGTTGAGTTTTCAACCTAGATATATCAAAAAATATTATAGTAATACTAAATATTTGATTGAGGCTTGTCGACTGAATTCATAGTTAACGGCTAACATGTCAAACCAAAGAGTTTTTTGGCTTTTATACAATAGGTTGTCGAATACATGATTTTAATATGAAAATACATTGTCAAATTTGGTTTTGTACTTGTAGTTAGCAATCACATAATAGATTCATACTCATCGCATGATAGTATTTCATGCACATCACTCTTAACACGGTCGTATATGCCGAATACAAGTAAAGCAGAATACAAGTAAAGCATCGCATAACACAAATTCATAAACATCAAAAGAGTCGATACAATGCCACCATATAGTTTAATACTTAAGTTCAAAAGTAAGGCACATAAAAACATCACCACACAGTGTAATACTACAATACAACAGACAAACAATAGTCATACACATTTTTACTTCTTCATACCAAGTTTAGCCTTTTTTAGTCCTCTTTTTGGCTCCGTATTAAAGTATTTTCCTTTATTCTTCTTTATCGCCATTGAAGCTTCAAGTTAGTCTTCCATGGTACATTTCACCATACAATTCAAGTGATTACTTATCCCTGATATGTTCGATACTCTCCAGTACATGCACTAATGTAGATTCTTTGGTTTTGAAGTTTTGATATAATTAGCAACATAATATAGTTAACGTTTCTAAAATTGTTTTAACACAGCCATAATTCAATGATTTTTTTTAAGAATAAAATAATGCTTTACTTACAATGTTGAATGGAATTTGGCTTGCTCCTCCACTACTTGATTGTAGGGGCTCGGTGATTCTACAAGAAGGATTGGCGATAATTGGACGATACACATTCTTATACCACTTCTTGTAATTAGCCTCACAGTCCCAAGGATCATTGACTTTGTTCTCGTCAAGCTTTCATTAAGAAGATGATATTTCCATTCATTTCAACTAAATTCTCCTAGATTTGAATATGTTGCCTAAAATGTTTTAGCCGATATCTTCAATTTCTTTGTTTGAAACATAAATATAAAAGTTAAGATTGGCTGCACAAATCCAAATTGATGAAGAACCCATTATGAAAGATAATGTTCAATGCTTTCAAAACATACTGTTGGACCATTGTACAAATCACATTGTTGAAAGTTACAAACATTCATACTCTCCTTGTAACAATCCCAAACTACATGACGAGCTTCCAAATTATCAATTCTTTCACAAAGACTAACAAAATCGTAAGTCAAATTAGTACTAAGCACTTATGCAAAATAAAATGTCACTCTCACCCCACCTTCATTAACTCCCACTTTCTGATGATGATGTTTTAATATAGGGGAATGTAGATAAATTCAAAAATGTAATAATGTCATACAACCAGTAATTTGTTGTATACCCTTTAGAGTACCTTATTCTAAGTTGTAGAACATGCAACTTAAACAAGCAGTAGCCCAAGAATAATTATAAACTTGACGTAAATGACGTAGACATAGTAAAAATTGAATGGAAACTTTTTTCCTAGATTTATCACTATATGCCAATGTGCTTATAGTGTACAACAAATAACCAGTAGCACAATGTCTTTTACGTCCCATGTTATCCGACTCTTTTGACCCAAAATAATTTGTCCTTAACCATTCTAAATAGATTTTTTTCTTCTCCCAGCTAGCACACCATTAACCAATTCTTTTTTCAATCAAAAACATTTATCCAACAGTTCATATACATTATCATACAAATACCCCTCGATCTACCTATCAGACCATTCACGGTTTTTCCAACTGTTGGAAGACTAGTTATATGAAACACGTGGAACACTTCATTCATAGTTATAATCGTTTCCCTGAATGGAAGTTGAAATTAATTGATTTTTAGTGTAAGATTTCCAAGAATTTTGATGACAACAACTTCATAAATCAGTCATAGTAAGAAAACAAAAGAGGCAATATTAACAGAACTCAGATTGAAGTGACTGTAATATTGTGAGTCCATAGTCATACATATATGTTGAAACTCACAAGAATCTCAGAGTAGTATTCTAAGACTTTAAAGTTGCTAAAAATAGTTTTTAATAAAAAAATTTAACAAATTTTACATTTTTAAAAGCCTTTTAAATAGCTTTAAATTTTTGAAAAAAATCATATACACCGGTCCACCGGTGGTGCCAACTGGTGCGCCCGAATTTTTGAAATTTCTAAGGCCATGAGAAACTTGTAAGTTTCGTTTCTCTTCATCCAATCGCGATCTTTCCTGTAGAGTTCCATGGAGAAATTCATTTCTCTTTAGCAAAACAATTTAGTATCTATAAGTACGTATGGATTTTGAAAGGAATTGACAATTTGCTCTCTGGTTTCTTTTTCTTTAATGTCAAAATCTCTTGATTTCTAAAAGCAATTAATAAACAACGTATTTCTATAGAGGTTTCTATGAGTTATAGGACCCTTGTAATCAAGTCGGTAAATTAGTGTATTGTCAAAAATAGTTTTCCTTTTGAGTTAGTGAAAAGACCTACTCAGTGACTCATACATTATGTAAACATATTCCTTCCAGGTGAAATGAGAGTGGTAGCTGGTTAAAGGACAGAATAGAGGTTCTAGGACTGAATGTAGGACAGTTTATTATTACTAGTTAATACATATACATATACATATACATATACATATACACACACACACACACACATAATATGTTAGCTTAGCCATATACTTGATCTACTAGAATTTCATTTGGTATCAGAGCAAGCCATTCATAAACCATAGCATTTTTTAGTGAATAAAAATTAGTAGGGCGTATATAAGCACCTTTTTTGACGGCCAGTCCACCGCATGACCCTTGCTATTCACTGGAAATGACTATGATTTTTGGTTGACTAGAATGAAAATTTATATGGAAGTAAACGATCTAGAAATTTGAGATTCCATACGAAATCAATATGTAGCTCCAACTACACCATTAAGCATGTTGACTCCTAAGAAAAAAACCATTGATATAAATAATTCAGAAGCTATGAAAATATTATTTCGTACTGTATATAAAAATGAATTTACTAAAGTGATGATTTACAAAACTACATATGATATTTGGCACAAACAATAAGTCACTCACCAAGGCACAAATAAAGTTAAACAATCTAGAATCTCCATGTTAAAAAGCCAGTTTCAAAATTTTAGAATGAAAGAAAAAGATTATATATCAAATAAATATACTCATGTACTTACTGGATTAGAAGTGACAACATCTAAATTCGACGCTGTTATAAAAAATTTACACTCTTTAAGCAATGATTGGGAAAGAAAAGTATTAACCACTGAAAAAGCTAACGATCTTTCAAAGCTTATGGTTAAAGCATTAGTTGGTAATCTAACGACTTATGAGTAAATTTGCAAATATGAAAAATGCAAAATCCGGAGAAGAAAACTATTGCATTCCAAGTTAAAGAGGATTCCAAGATTGATAAAGATAAAATGTCTTTCATGGAAGGAACTATAGACAGTTTAAGAAGCAAACAAAGAGAAGACACAACAATGGAAAAAATAATTCTACACTTAAATGCTTCGGATGCAACAAATTTGGCTACGTAATTATAGTCTGTCCGAGTCAGAATAATGGGAAAAAGGAATTCAAAGGCAAAAATAAATATAAAAAAATGCAACAAGAAGAAGAGACCAACATTTTAAGCTACATGAGATGATTCTGATTCCTCTTCTACTTCTGGAAGCGACAGTGATGTGAGCAAGCCAATGTCTACTTTCTAGCTATAAAAAAAGGTACAATCTGACTTAACATATAATGAGCTTTTTGAATTTTGTGTAGAATTAAATAAAAAGTTTGGAAATCTTCGAAAAGCTCATAAAGAAACTATAGTAAATCCAAGTACAGAAGAATTAGAAATAACCATGCTAAAAGATGGAAAAACTATTTTGGAAGAAGTTATTGAGAATTAAAAATTATCTTTAGAAAAATCGAACTCTGAAAATGGAACCAATCAGGAAAGTTAAAATTGTCTAAAGAATGTGATTTGCTAAAAAATTTAAACAAAAAATTTAAATTTTAAATTTACAATTGGCAATTTAAACTTTAGAATTATTTGAAAAAGAAAATGAAGTTTTAGAAAATAATATTATTTGGTCACTTGAAAGAAAATTAAAATTTAAGAAAATTCATTTAAAAAGTTAAAATGTCAAATGTTTGTAATTGAGAATGAGGTTAAGACATACAGTGATGAAAACGTCAAGTTATTAAAAGAAAATTATGAATTAACTTCAAATACAGAAAATTAAAATCTGAAAATTTGGATTTTAAAGGAAAACTAAAAACTTTCAACAAATGTTTTAAAATTTAACAAAGGTTAATTTTTTTTATCAAACTTGATAGAAATCGAAACCATCTCATAATAAAAATGTTTGGATTTAAGAAAAATAAAAACAAGAATGCTCCAAAGAAGTATAGTTCTCCATATCCAAAATATAAAAAGCCAAGCAAATGGAAAAATGAAGTAAAAAAAATAAAAAATAGATAGTTAAAATATGGTTTCCGAAAAATGAATAATAATATAATCAGAGGATACATGTAGAAAAATTCATGATAGTTGTTCATAAAAGTATTAATTATCTTTTAAAAGATTCTGCCAAATCCCCTTGGGTATGGTTACCTAAAACTTAACATCATGACCATAATGTAGGAAGTAGGTAGCAATAAATTTACCTAATTTTTTGTAGGTATCCACTCAAATTAGTAAAAAGAAAATGTGAATTATGGATAGTAGATGTTCCACTCATATAACAGGAAACTCCAACATGCTTACAAATATCAAACCAATAGACAAAGGCACTGTTTCTGTCGGTGATAATTCTAGAAGTTAAATCATCGGAAGCGGCACTATAAGAAAATGATCCTGTTACAACTAGTTATTTACAACATTCGCAAAACCGCAATTGTAATAAAGAGTTTTTGACAGCTGGTTTTCCTTGACAATTGTAATAAAGGGTTTTTAACGGCTGGGTTTTCATGAAAGTTGTAATAAATGTATTTTTAACAACTCCTTTTCCCCGACAATTGTAATAAATATATATTTTTAACAATTACTTATTTTAGGTAATTGCAATAGAGATCTATAACAATTGTTTAAAATAACATAATAACTAAAAATAGTAATTTATAATTAATAAATATTAATTAATACTTGATAATTAATAATTACTATTAAATAATTAGTAATTTATAATTAACTTTTAATGATTAATATAAAATAATTAATAATAGTAATTAATAATTAAGAGTTTATATATAATAATAAAATTTTGATAATTCATATTCAATTATAATTTAAAAATAATGATTAATAACTAATAATTAATAATTAAGAAGCAATATTTGGTATTTAATAATCACCATGAAATAATTAATAATCAAGACTAATATTTAAAATAACAATAATAAGTATATTTAATAATTACGAAGTAATAATTATTCTTTAGTTTTAATATTTAATATTATAAAAATTTAAAATTTTGAAATTTTCAAAAACAAACTAAAAAATATTCATAAAATTTAAAAACAAAATTTTGAAATTTTTACAATATACGAAAATAAAATAAATAATTTTCCAAAAATATTCAAAATCTAAAAAAATATTTAAATTTCAAAAAAATTAAAAATGTTAGAAAAAATCAAAACTCGTGTACGACTTTTAGTATTGCAATTTGTGTTTCATACAGAGTATTATTTTCATATGCAAGTTGAGATTTTGTTTCTTAACTTTCTTTTTTAATATTGATTTTTTTATTCGCTCCAAACCAAAGATTCTGGCTGTTGAAAAAAAAATTCTAGCTTCAACCAACTCCTTTAAAAATTTCTTCACTTCCCTTCTTCCTTAATATCCTGTACTGCTTTCTTCATCTCTCTTACAACACCATCGTCTTGCTCACCTCCTTTAATTCGAGACTACCACCGCTAGTTGGTATTGTGTGAATTCCTAACTCTAGATCACTCAAATCAAACCACCAAAGCACAGCGGAATAGGAGATCGTAGTGAGAAGTGCAAAAACAACCAATCAATAAATCAATCCAATCTCAATTCAATCCAAAACCAATCACAATCACCAAACTAGTAATAGAAAACCAAAATAATAACGATAAAATAAATTACACACTGGTTTATAGTGGTTCCACTAATGTCTTATTACTATACATCCACTTTGAGAGAGAGTCTTTATTAATACCAATGAGAAGAGTACAAGAGATTAATTACAATGATCAATATTCAAAGTAGAATTGATTTGTAGAGAAGAGAATTGAAGAAAATTAGGTTTTGATAAACCCTATTTAATGAAGGATAAAACCTGTATTAAACCCTCGCGGTCGCTTACGTCTCTGAATCCTGAAAATAGCTTATATAGGAGAGTAAAAAACCTAGGCAAATTTCCAGAAATGCCCATCTACATATCACAAATCATCACACCAAGCCCAGACTAAATATAGGCAGAAAATTATCACATGCATTTGTCACTTTATGATAGACGTATGTCATATACATTGGGAAAACATTTTCATAAACCAGACGTTTGTCCCAAAGTGATAGATGTCTGTCCAAAGCCTCGGGTTCAAAACCTTGAAGCAACAGAAGTCTGTGCTGCTGTTCTAAGCAACACTTCCCTTCTTTTCACCATAACTTCTACCTCCGAGCTCCAATTTACGAACTGTCTTCCTCGTCATCAAGCTACTTCCAGCCACTCAATTCTCCATTTAGTGTCACCAAAATTCAACACTCTACCTCGACAATATATCCATCTCCATCACTATGAACCAATGGTACTAGACCATCATCAACAACCGATAGCACCAACTATCACCACTTCTACCCTCAACCAAATAAGCTTGAATGCTTTCAAAATGAGCTCCGGCAAAGCCACCGCCCATTGCACTCCATCAATGAGCTCAGGCAAAGCTCCCACCTACTAACGAAGTGTTGAAAGCACCCCAAATCCAAATCCGTCTCACCAAAAGACAAAAGCACAAAGGAGTGTAAACTAGTACTCACCAAGAAGATAGAACCACAATCTTTCACCAATACTCTTCCTCATCTACAACTAAGCTGCTCTCTCAACCGTGCCATCCTATGGCACCTAGCACTTCAACAAGTGAATCAAGTTCGAGCAATGCTCGAACTTTCCAACCGGCAATGCCTTGGTGAACATATCCACCGTGTTATCCTTTGTGTGCACTTTCCAAAGATATACTTGCTTATCTTTATCCATGGCTACTAAAATTGACTCTCTCTCACTTCAATATGCTTAGTACGTGAGCTAAACACCAAATTATCTGCCAAGTGAATAGCACTATGGCTATCACATCGATACTATCGTGTTCAAATCTCAAGTCACACAAAGTCGCTTCAAATAGAGTGCCTCCTTTGTCGCCTCCACCGCGGCTGTCAACTCCACCTCCGTAGTGGATAAAGTAGCTACGATCTACAATCTCGATCTCCAACTTATGGCCATACCACTAAGTGTGAAGAGATATCCGGATGTTGATTTTCTCCGATCCCTATCACCAGCATAGTCCGAATCACGGTAACCAATCAACTTGCAATTCATTCCCTCGCTACCACAAAAAACAAGACTATGAGATGACGTACCTCTAAGGTATCTCGATATAAGCTTCATCGGTTTCCAATGCGATTCCCCGGATTAGCCATATACCAGTTAACCATCCCGACGACATTTGCAATATCAGGCCTTGTATACACTATGACATACATCAAACTTCCAACCCCACTGGCATATGGCACCTTTGCTATATAATCCTTGTATTTCTCTAAGATAGGTGATCCCTTACTCGAAAGCTTCACATGCAAAGGTAAAGGTGTATTTGACGCCTTTGCATTCTCCATGCTAAACCGGCAAAGTACTTTCTCTATGTATTACTTTTGAATCAATTTAAAACTCAAAATGCTTTCGATCTCTTACTATTTCCATATCCAATATCATCTTTACTTCTCCAAGATCCTTCATTTCGAACTTTGATTTCAAACTCAGTTTTAACTTGTTGATTCCATCCTTATCCTTAGAAGCAATGAGCATGTCGCCCACATACAAGAGTAAATACACCCAAAATCATTTTCCAATATCTTGAAATATACACAAGAATCCTTAATGCTTCTATCAAAACCATTTTCAAGCATAAAATGATCAAATCTCTTGTACCTCTAGGTGATCTCTTTAAACCATATAGTGATTTCTTTAGCTTGCAAATCAAATTTGACTTACTAGCCACAACAAACCCTTTTGGTTGCTCCATGTAAATGTCTTCATCCAAGTCACCATGCAAGAAGGCGGTTTTCACATCAAGATGCTCTAACTCCAAGTCGTAAATAGCAACTATAGCAAGTAATATCCGAAACGAAGTATATTGCACAACCGATGCGAATATCTCATCATACTTCTTCACCTTCCTTTGTGCAAACCTCTTAGCCACTAGCCTAGCTTTGTATCTCCCATCATTCTTCATCTTGTATATCCATTTGCACCCAATAATAAGGTTTCCTTTAGGAAGTGGAACCAAATCCCAAGTTTTATTCTTCAACATTAATTGCGTCTCTTCATCCACGGCACAAATCCACTTCGAGCGATCACTCGACTCTATGACGTCATCAAGGTCCATCGGCTCATCTTGGACTACATGAAGAGTATAGTACAAATTATCACAAAAGCTAAGATAGCTCCAACCACCATATCTGTCGGACGGCCTTATAGCACGTCGACCTACCCGACTAGTAATACCATCACCCAAATTCCTTTCGGCTCCACCTTGAACCGAATCCTCTCTAGAATCATGTACATCACCAACACTACTAGAGGAACCCTGTGGACTATGTGATGTCACATCAATCGCTTCATCCTTACAAGCAACATCAACTACTCTACTTCTTGGACAAAATGTGGGAATAACTACCTTCTCCTTTGATTCACCATGAACTAAATTCGAAACATACGATGAGCTCTCATTCTCCTTGCACAACATCGACTCATTAAAGGTAACATGAGAATTCACAACCTTCTTCGTTTCCAGATTCCATATCCAATAACCTTGTACACCGTCCGTATAGCCAAGAAAAATCCTCTTGAAAGCTCTAGGTTCAAGCTTATCATTACCCGGATCATGGACATAAAACGGACTACCAAACACACGAAGATAACTCAAGTCAATGCTCTTTTCCTTTCACACTTCCTCCAAAATTTTGTTACCAATAGCCGAGCATGGAATTCAATTCACAATATGCATTGTGGTTGACAAAGCTTTGGCCCAAAATCCCTTAGCCAAACCTAATGTCAATCTTAAGGATCGAGCTTTCTCTATAAGTGTACGATTCATCCTCTTTGGAACACCATTGACTGCAAATCTACCGGTGTAGTAAAATACCTCTGAATACCATGATGCTTGCAAAACTCCAAGAACTCTCTGGAAACATACTCTCCGCCATTGTCGGACCTTAGAACCTTCAAAGACTTGCCACTCTCATTCTCAATAAGTGCTTTCAATGCTTTGAACTTTGCAAATGCCTTCGACCTGGCCTTCATTACATACACTCATACTTTTTGAGAAAAGTCATTGACAAAAGAAATATAATACCATGCTCCTCCCAGAGAAGCTACCGGTGTCGGTCCCCAAACATTCATGTGAACATACTCAAGAACCTTTCTTGAATCATATTTTTCTTTACGGAATGAAACTTTAGTTTGCTTGCCCATGACACATTCCTTGCAAAAATCTACTTTGTTGAAACTCTCTCCATCAATTATCTTCCTCTTTCGAAGAATATCCAAACTCCTCTCCGAGACATGACCTTACCTCAAATGCCACAATCTAGTCGCATCCAAGCCACGAGAACTATCAATTCCGACACAAGTTTCACCTTCTATAGTCACACCTGGAAGTAAATAAACACCATGAGTCGTTGCATCCTTCATCACCACAAGCACATCCTTTGAAAAACATAAGCTATTACTCTCAATGGTGATCTCACAACTTAAAGAATCCAGCTTCCCCAAAGAGATAAAGGACTTTCAAAGTCCCCGAACATAGCGTACATTAATTAGAGTACGAACCACTCCGTCAAATGTCCGAATTTGCATGGAACCAATGCCTTTTAACTAATAAATAGCACCATTACCTATAACAATTGAATTTCCTTCTTTGTTGACATAAGAAGAAAAGGAATTCTTATTTGGTGTCATATGATAAGACGCCCTCGAATCGAGCACCCACTCACTATCCGAAACATTCGATACTAACTCTGGCAACACATCTACGTCCCCCTCACCAGCTCCACTCTCCACCGCTACGGATGAAGATGCAACTTTCAACTTTGCCTTCTCCTTGTCCGAACACTCATTCTTCCAATGACCAGGTTTCTTACAAATAAAGCACTTGTCATTTCTTTCCTTTGACTTTCCTCTCCAACTGGGCTTTCTTGATTTAGAACGCCCCGATTCCCTTTCTTCTTGTATCTCTCCTTCTCGACAAATAAACCGTGACCACTACTAGCACCACAACTTCTATCACCCAACTCCTTCATTTGATCCCACAACTTCTCGCTATGAAGACCCGTTTTGACATCATTTATAGTCAAAGTATGCCGACTATAGATCAAATTTTTTGAGAAACTTGTATAATGGTCCGACAATAAACACAACAATATCATCGCCTTTTCTTCTTCTTCAATCTTCAAATCAACTCCGTTCACCTTCATTGGAAAATCATCAAAGATATTCAAGTGCGTCTTAAACGAAGTACCTTCCTTCATCTTATAGGCGAAAAACATTCGCAACAAGATCAAACGATTAGTTAGTGACTTCTTCATATACAACTCTTTCAACTTGTCTCAAATCCTTTAGCGGTGGTCTCACCACAACTTTCGGAGATAATATTCTTCTCCATAGCAAGTTGAAGTGTAGTGAATGTTCGCTCTTTCGTTTCCTCTCTCTTAATATCTGAGATGTGTGGCAGCAACAAATATGTACCAAACACTACCCGATGCACTCGATTCTGCCAAAGAACCGCTTTCAACTTCCATTGCCGTTTTTCGAAATCATTATCACCATTTCACTTGTATATAACCAATTATGATCCCAAACCTGCATATGATCCACATAAATATTGCGTTACACCATTTTGACTAACCATTAGGGACTACCTGAGCTATTATCTGATTCTGCCATTTCTACAACCACCTACCAACACCAAAGCTCGGATACCAAATGTTGTGGGAATTCCTAACTCAAGACCACTCAAATCAAAATTCTAAAGCACAACGGAATATGAGATCATGGAAAGAAGTGCAAAACAACCAATCATTAACTCAATCCAATCTCAATTCAATACAGAACCAATCACAATCACCAAACAAGTAATAGAAAACCAAAACAATTTGATAAAATAAACCGCACACCGATTTATAGTGGTTCCACTAACAACTTGCTAATGTACAACCACTTTGAAAGAGAGCCTATATTAATATCAATGAGAAGAGTACAAGTGATTGATTACAATGTCAATATTCAAAATAGAATTGATTTATAGAGAAGAGAATTGAAGAAAATTAGATTTTAATAAACCCTAGTTAATGAAGGATAAAATCTTGATTAAACCCTTGCAGTTGCTTCCGTCTCTGATTTTGAAAATAGTTTATATACAAGAGTAAAAAACCTAGGTAAAATTTCAAAATTACCCCTTTGAATATCACAAATCATTACACCAAGTCCAGACTGAATATAGACGGAAAATCGTCACAGACGTCCGTCACTTTATGAAAAACTTCTGTCATATACCTCGAGAAAACATTTTCTAAAACCACAGACGTCCATTCCAAAGTGACTAACGTCTGTCCAAAGCCTTGGGTTTCAAAACTCTGAAGCAACAGACGTCCATCCCTCCATGACAGACGTTTGTGCTGCTGCTCCAAGAATCACTTTTTTTTGGCCATAAATTGTACTTTCGAATTTCGATTTGCGAACCGTTTTCTCCATCACCCAGCTACTTTTGATCACTTCATTTCTTCATATAGTGTCGCCAAAATTAGTTGGAACCTTAACAAAGTCATTATTGCTACGGTGATGAGTCTCGCCTTTATTTGCCGAGGTTACAGCTGATGAAGGACGTCAAAAATTAGGATAGAGATGGTTATAGGTTGTTTGATGTGGGTTCGTGGATGTTGCATGAAGAGAACCAGATGGCGTAAGATATTAGCCGTGAATTGTTGGGTAGTCTGAAAATGCATTCTGATTTGTTTGGGATTGCGGCGTTTCAAATCAGGGTAGGTACATGTCTGGAGGATCTCGGTGGATGCGATCTTTGTTTCGAGTCTTGGTGGTTATGATTTTGGCTGTTGATTGGAGGATCATCGGAGTATGTTGCAATTTGTGGATCTTGGTCGATTTCATTTTTTGCTCGTGTGATTTTGGCTTGTGCGAAGTTTTCGACTTATGCAATTTGGATATGGTTGTAGGTTGCTGTGATTTCGGCTTGAACGAAGTTTCCCATCATTTATGCGTTGCTTTTCCATCACCTATGCATGGTTTTTCATTGTTCTAAAAGGTGAGCACAATGAACTGTTAGAATTCCATCATGAATAGCTTTCTCATGAAGAGGTTGGGGCCTTGAGGCTTCCAAATGTGTGCTTTGTTGTGAGGAGGGAAGTCATGCTTCACTACACGCGTGCGCCGCCGCCGCCGTCTGACCGAACCGTGCCAGGCCGGGCTCGAGCTTGAGTTTGGGCTTGGGTCTAATATGATCCTATTTTATTTTAAACTGGCTGGGTTTTTTAAAACAATATCAGGCTGTGCAAACGGGTGTAGATCTGTTGTGAGGATACAGACATGGTTTTTGACTGAGGAGGTGTGACTTCCGAAGCGGACGCGGGTTTTTTGACGAACAGATGTATCCATTAGCAGGCGGAAGTGGGTACAACCCAGTAGACGCGAGCGGGTGTGACTTATGGCAGCAGCGGGTGCGAACGCGGAACCAGTAGCGAATGGGTGCGGTTCGTTAACGAACAGCAGCAATAAAAGGCAACGGGTGCAACCTGTCAGGTGGACGCGACTGTTCGGAGGGGTGTAGACGAAAATATAAATAAGGGGAATATTGACCACATTCTCAATAGAATTCAGTTCGGGTTTTTTCTTCTGCTTCTCTCTTCTACTACTATCTTAATTATCAATCACAAAGTGACATACTCACCACAATCTCGAACAGCTTATGTCTGTTGTATCTCGGGAGAATTTTGAAATAAAATTCTTAAGGAAATTGTTACGACAAGCCTCAGACGTTATCCGAATTCCATAGTAGGGGAAATCTGATTTATAAACTTGTGAGACGAGTTTATAATTGTTTATTCTCTAATTTGGTATACTAGATGTATAACATCTTAAGAATTTCTTTTCTAAAATAGAGATGGCAACTGTAGATCTCTCAACAAAGGCTGCTACACACAACAGGCCCGATCCTTTTAAAGGAGATGGTGATGACTTTCTAACATGGCAGAATTAGATGTTATTTTATCTCACCACATTCGATCTGCAACGGTATCTCGAGGAGAAGGAACCGATTCCTAAACCAGGCAAGGAATCAGATGTTGATACGTGGAAGCATTCCGATTTTCTATGCGGAAACTATATTCTGAATTGTCTCGGCAAGGTGCTATACAAGTATATCAGCCTCTAAAGATAGCAAAAGCACTCTGGAATGCACTTGCCACGAAGTACAAGATGCAAAATACCAGTCTTAAGAAATTCATTGTAGACAAATTCACGAACTACAAGATGGTTTACTCCAAACCGGTGAGTGCTCAACTGCATAAACTACAAATCATCATTCATGAACTCAAAGCGGAAGGTCATAAGGTTGGAGAGTCGTTTTTGATTGAAGCCATTACGGGAAAACTACCGCCATCATGGAGAGGTTACCGCAACTACCTAAAGCCTAAGAAGAAAAAAATCTCTTTACAGGATCTCATAGTCCGACTAAAAATTGAGGCAGATAACCGTGGAGTTACAAAACCAAACGAGGAGGCATTTGTGGCTGAAGGGTTAAAGACCCAAGACAAAAGGAAGAATTTCCAGAATAAAAGGAAAGCTCCAAACAACAAACCAAAAGACAACAAATGAACCAAAAAGTTTAATGGCGAGTGTTGGGTTTGTGGAAAGGTTGGACATGCCGTTAGAGATTACAGACACAAAAGGAACGCAACAAAGAGGCAAATACAGTAGATAACATGGAAGTGGACAAGTCCAACTTTTCAGCAGTTGTATCTGAATGCAATTTGATTCAGAATCCTAACCAATGGTGGGTAGACACAGGCGCTACTCGTCATGTCTGCTCTGACAAATCCATGTTTTCTACATACCAGAAATTTGATCACAAAGAAAAACTCTATATGGGTAATTCTGCAATATTCATGATCGAAGGCAGTGGCACAGTAATCCTTAAGTTTACTTCTGGAAAAACTATCAAGTTGAATGACGTTCTCCACGTTCTAGACATACGCAAGAATCTCATCTCTGATGCAGTACTATCGAAGAAAGGATTCAAAATAATGTTCGAGTCGGATAAGATGGTTCTGTCCAAAGCTGGAATGTATATCGGAAGGGGATATTTATGTGATGACCTATTTAAGGAAAATGTAGCCGTTACCGAAAAATAAACTATGTATTCTGATTGAGCTATTAATAAAATTGAAGTTTCCTATTTGCTTGAGCACGAAATTTTACTATGACATGATAGATTGAGACACGTAATTTTCGAAAAATGAAAACATTATCAAACTTGGGATTAATTTCGAAATTCCAAGTAGATAAGAACTACAAATATAAGACATGTGTAGAACCAAAAAGGGTTAAAAAAAACCATTTCAATCTAGAAGCACCGAACCACTAGGTTTGGTTCATACAGATTTATGTGATTTTAAATCATTGCCTACAAGAGGTGGGAAAAGTACTTTATCACGTTTATTGACGCTTATACACGATATTGCTATATATATCTTTTGAATAGTAAAGATGAAGCAATTACATCATTTATAAAGTACAAGGCTGAGGTAGAAAATCAGTTAAATAAAAAGATCAAGATATTGAGATCTGATCGAGGTGGAGAATATGAATCACCATCTGAACTATTCTGTGCTAAAAATGGTATAATTCATCAAACAACAGCTCCATATTCACCACAACAAAATGGTGTAGCCGAGAGGAAGAATAAAACATTAAAAGACATGATTAATGCCATGCTTTTAACCTCTGGTCTACTGACGAACTTGTGGGAGAAGGCTTAAATATGTCTAGTCACATATTAAACAAAGTCCCTCCCAAGAGAGTCATACTTGGACCAAAAACAGTAGATTGTTACTATCCAGTGCCAGCCCAAAATAGTAGCGCCTATAGATTTTTGGTATTCAAGTCTAATATAGCTGATATTCATGTAAATACAATCATGGAATCTAGAGATGCCTCATTCTTTGAAGACGTGTTTTCGCACAAAAAGAATGAAGGGAATAATGTCCCTAAAAGGACAAGAGAAGAATCAAGCAATTCACATGAAGATGAAACTCATCATGAGATTGAGGAAGTTGAATCAAGAAGAAGTGTAAGGGCTAGGACTTCCAAGACATTTGGTTTGGATTTTTTCACATATGTGTTAGAACACGAACCTCAAACGTACAAGGAAGCAATGTCATCTTCTGAATCTTCATGTTGAAAAGAAGCAATCCAAAGTGAGATTGATTCAATTCTAAGTAATAAAACTTGGAAAATTATTGATATTCCACCTGGAATAAAACCTATTGGCTATAAATGGATTTTTAAGAAGAAAATGAAAGCAGATGGCTCTATCGACAAGTATAAAGCCGTATTAGTAGCCAAAGGATATCGTCAAAAAGAAGGAGTAGACTTCTTTGATACATATTCGCCGGTAATACGAATAACCTCTATAAGAATGTTAATAGCAATTGCATCAATTTATAATCTAGAAACTCATCAAATGGATGTAAAAACAGCATTCTTAAATGGAGATCTCGATTAGGAGATCTACATGGAGCAACTTGAAGGTTTTGTTTCCAAAGGAATTGAAAACAAAGTCTGTAGATTAGTAAAATCATTATACGGACTAAAACAAGCTCCAAAACAATGGCATGCAAAATTTGATAGTGTCATGATGAGAAATGATTTTCGTATAAATGAATGTGATAAGCGTATTTATTATAAACAAATTGGACAATCATATGTGATGATTTGTTTATATGTAGACGATATGTTAATATTTGGTCTAAATACTCACGTGATAGAGACCATAAATAAGATATTAATTAGCAATTTCAATATGAAAGACTTAGGAGTTGCAAACGTTATTTTGGAAATCAAAATAATAAGAACGCCTAATGGAATTGAATTATCTCAGTCACATTATGTAGACAAAGTGATTGAAATTTTTTAAAATTTTGGAATTAAAGTAGTAAGAACACCTTTTAATCCATCAGAAGTACTGCATAAAAACACTAATGAGAGTGTAATGCAACTGGAATACTCTCGTGTAATTGGATGTCTCATGTATCTCATGAATTGCACAAGACCAGATATAGCTTATGCAGTAAGTCGACTGAGCAGGTATACAAGAAATCCAGAAAAAGAACACTAGAAAGCACTAATGAGAGTGCTTGTATATTTAAAAAATACCACAAATTATTCCTTACAGTATGGAAAATATCCTACCGTCTTAGAAGGATATAGTGATGCAAACTGGATTTCTGATTCAGAGGAATCAAAATCAACGAGTGGTTATGTCTTTACCTTAGCAGGGGCAATAGTGTCATGGAAATCAACTAAACAAACGTGCATAGCTCGGTCCACTATGGAATCAGAGTTCATCGCTTTAGATAAAGCAGGCGAAGAAGCAGAATGACTTCATCATTTTTTAGAAGATATTCCATTTTGGCCTAAACCTGTACCGGCCATATGCATACATTGTGATAACCAAGCTGCACTAAGCAGAGCGCACAACTTTGCGTATAATGGAAAGTCACAACACATTCGTTGAAGCCATAACACAGTTAGACAGTTACTCTCAAATGAAACTATTTCCATAGATTATGTGAGAACAAATGATAACCTAGCGGATCCATTTACTAAAGGTTTATCAAGAGAGAAAATTGAGTGCGCATCGAGGGGAATGAGTTTAAAAGCCTAAACCACCAAAAGTTATCTTATACGGAAATCTATTCTAGCGACTGGAGATCCCACGGACTAGGATCAATAGGCAAACCAGTTCTGAATAACTCAAGACGTAATGCATTTGCTTGAACATAGTCCAGCTCTATTCCTATGGTGCACAATATAAATGCATGCCTACAGAAGTATTTAAAGGTTAAAACTATGTTTTTAATGATGACCGTATCTTGAATATAACAAGTGGGTATATGTAGGATACTATTAATGGTTGCGATCACCTATGCTAGTGCGAGTTGGGTCGGCTCTATGAGAATATTAAAGGCTTATATTTTATATGAACACTCGCAAAACCAAAAATTGTTCATGACCAAAATGAACGCAATCAAGAGATTAGATGAGAAGGGAATCAATGCTTCGTAAAGCTTATTGTCTGGATATACAATAAAGGCCGACGATTCAAGATTAAATAATTTACCGATTAGCCAAGTAGATCCGATAAGTTTTAACTAGGGAAGGTTCAAAGTGAAATATCTACTTATCCATGATAAAGCATTATTCCATATGTACTCTGTGATATTTTGCTTTGTGTAGGGGAAAAGTATATTATCATTTATGTGGGTGATTGTTGGAATTCCTAATATAAGTGTAAATGAAAAACACTTGTCCCACATCATCAAAATTAAAAAACAAAGCTAAGTATATGAATAGTTTTTTCATGAGAAGGTTGGGGCCTTGGGGCTTCCAAATGTGTGCTTTGTTGTGAGGAGGGAAGTCATGCTTCACCACATGCACGCTGTCACCGTCCGTCCGATCGGGTCGGGCTCGGGTTTGGGTCTACTATGATCCTATTTTATTTAAAACCGGGCCGGGTTTTTTAAAACAATATCAGGCTGTGCAAATGGTTTTTGACTAAGGAGGTGCGACTTCCGAAGCGGGCGCGGGTTTTTTGGTGAACAGATACATCCATGAGCAGACGGAAACGGGTACAACTCGTTAAACGCAAGCGGGTGCGACTTATGACAGCAGCTTGTGTGAACGCGGAACCAGTAGCGAACGGCTGTGACCCGTTAACGAACAGCAGCAATGAAAGGCAACGGGTGCAACCCTTCAGGCGGACGCGACTGTTCGAAGGGGTGCAGACGAAAATATAAATAGGTTGATTAGATTCTCAATCGAATTCAGTTCGGGTTTTTTCTTCTACTTCGCTCTCTTACTACTATCTTAATTATCAATCACGGAGTGACATACTCACCACGATCTCGAGTAGCTTACGTCTGTTGTATCTTGAAAGAATTTTGAAATAAAATTCTTATGAAAATTGTTATGACAAGCCTCAGACGTTATCCGAATTTCAGAGCATAGTGGAAATCTAATTCATAAACTTGTGAGACGAGTTTATAATTGTTTATTCTCTGTTTTGTTGTACTAGACAAATAACATGAACTTGTTGAGCTAAAGTACTGATTAGTTGACTAATTTAAATTTCTTATTATTTTGAAGATTTCTAGAAAGCGTGTTACACGTTACATTTGATATTATATAAAGTTGGACCAGACAATAAATATAATGCTGGGATATTTATATACTGCTATTGTGTGGGGATGTAAAAATATCATTGGAATGTGTATGGTCTTGATATTGCATTGTATTTGGATTATTATTATTATTATTATTATTATTATTATTATTATTATATATATATATATATATATATATATATATATATATATATATATATATTTGGCAGGTTTTTCGTCTCCATCATTGAACAACTGCTGTAAAGGAAATCACAGAAGGTAGTCTCCATAAATCTTCAGACCAAATTTGTCTAATTTTTATTTGCTATAACTAGTGTAGTTCTATCCAAGTGCAATCATTACAGGTTTGACTTGAAAAAAAATAAAGTTTATTGACAATTGGCTGCAAGAACATGGTGTTCTGTCCAGAAATGTATCCCCGAGTTTTGTTTTGCATGTACAATTATTACCATCTGCTAGTAACACAAACCCTTGAGAGTACCCGCATAATTACGATCTCTGTCAATCTTTCCTTAAACTGAAGTTATTAAGTTTGGTGATTTTTCTGCTTTTATGTAAAATGTTATGCAGCTTGACCTTATATTTTTATTGATCATGTAATTAGAAGTTGTATAGCTCAACTCCAGTAATGGTAAACTCCATGTAAAATGATTAGAAATTTAAGAGCAAGGTTTTCCAATATACGAGAGTATGAGAGACTTCACATGGATACAGATTTACGTAAATACAACGGTGATTTGTTGTCTCTTACCATTTTTGTCAAAAATGGTGCACATTGGTTTTGACATTTTGTTGCTTTATAAGAAAGCGTTTTACATGTAGAACAGGTCTGGAGGGATGTACAGTAATAACAATAAGTGGTGTTTGGGTAAGTTACAATTATAGTACAAGATGCACAAGTGATGCATAGTACAAGATTCCAATTACAAGCTGCGTGTCCCGGGTGTTCTACCTCTAGTCGTTGATGCGGGTCCTAGCTAGTTGCGATACAAATTGCAATTACAGTTGCTATGCAAGTTACTTTAAATTCGATTGCTCAGCTTTTAAGCTAAACATATATCAGGTAAGTGCAGTTGCTCCTAGATTCATTGCATTTGATATGACTGCTGAGCTTGGAGATGAAAATATTGCAGTCTATTCCACTAGGTAAACCATTCTATTTGTTCTTTTGTTAAATCTACATGCATTTGATATGACGGCGGAAAATAAATTACTACTGTAAGTGAACATTTAGTTTTTTCTCTAAGAGCAAATTAACACCATGCCAACCTAGAAAAAACTTGGCCTGATCTAAGATTATAATAAAACAATATCCGGATTTACCTGGAAAAGCAACTTGAGAAAACTTAAAGAGATATGGTAAACATATAACAATTGGTGTAAAGGGAAACGAATCCAAACATAAATGATCGGCACAAGTAAGGACAAATCCCTTACTTGAATAATGTATAAAATACAGACTTAAAGAATGAATAAAAATAATTAAACACGGAGAAAGACATAATGCACTTCTCGATGCAATTAAGAAAGAATCAACTTCAAGGTTCGAATTAAAACAAGAAAAATGAATTTATTCAAAACGACTAGGATGGTGCACCCTCCTTTCACGGAAAGTATACCTTTAGATAAAATATAATTGAGAGCCTACATCAAACACACAATACTTTCGGAAACTTCCAAGTCGGACCCCGTATGTTGTGCGGAAATTCAATTGATTCGCACAAACTCCAAAAACGCAGCGGAATGCTAATGCGCGGAAACAATCAAAAGAAGGATATAGCTTGTCGATTAATTACCAACCACAAATTCAATGAAAAATAATCACCAAACAAAAAAATATAGAAGAAAGGAGAACACAGAGATTTAACGTGGTTCGGCTAGATTGCATACGTCCACGGACCCAACAACTATTCTTTATTTCACTGAAGAAAGATAGTACAAAAGAGAGAGATTACAAAATTATAGATAGTAGTGGAGAGACTAACCTATAATTACAAATTAAATAATCAATTTACCTAAAGACTTGTTTATGCTCAAAACCCCTAATTGATTGACTGTAGAAATTAGGGTTTACTGAAGAAAAGGAGAATGGTAGATGTTCTCTCACACACTCACACATATAAAGAAGAACTTTCTTCATTTAAATAGGCATGAAAATGAAGGATGCTTGGAGATGAAGAAAATTAACTTCCAGATTATGTGACAACCTTTTCAGGTTAATTGATTTGATTCCAATGCACATAAATGACAAAAAATCTATGTTTCCATAAATTTCTATTGCTTAAATTAATCTCCATGTATAAACTTCTCTATCTTCATATAATAAATCTGACTAATTGATTGATTAGCAATTAATTCCATTCTCTAAAAGATACCACGCATATCTTTCCTCTTTATCTTTCCATATACGGCCTAACTAATTGATTGACTGAATCAATTAATTATTTTCTTGTCTTCTTCGGAAATATTTGAATCACATAAATTCAACACTCCACCTTGATTCAAATATAACTATCTCTCTACATCACCACATCTCGACAAATTGTTGGGTCTACGTCAACAAGTTCAATGTGAACTAGTTTGGGCAATATTGCCCAAACAGAGCTTCCAAATCTTTCCCAAGCACAAGAAAGATAGTATGCACACCATCAAACATAATGCATACAAGAAAGTACCAAAATTCTTCAACAAATCCGATGCTCGAGATGAACATTTAGATACTAATCTTCGAGAGACCAATGGAGATTTAACAGCGCGCTTCACCTTCTCCATTCCAAATTGAGTGAGGACATACTCAATATTCTACTCCAATCTCCTCCACAAGAATTTTGCTAGACTTTCCTAAGTCAACATCAACAGACTCACCAACAAGCTCCATAACATTCAAAGCATAAGATGAAGAATCATCGCTACAAATATGCTTACAAATAGGTCCAACTGAACCAAAAGGCCTTTCCAGCAAGTGAGCTCCACCTAGAGTCTGAACCTCTGTAATTTTCTCATCAACCATGGTATCATCGGAAATACCAATATCTTTCTGAATATGGAAACAATCTGATGACTCCAAATGTGTTTGGCAATTTTCTGTCCTTCCAATGTCATCACTTGATAGAGGCTCCACCTTCAACAAAGACCTCTCATCAAATACCGCATGCCTACTAGTCACAATTCTCCTATTTGTTTTACACCACAACCTATACCTCTTCACTCCTTCTCTATAGCCTAACAAAATGTGCTTGCTTTCCCTAGGCTTCAACTTATCATGTCTCTCATCTTCTAAATAAGCTGAACAACCAAACACTTTAAGGAATGAATAATCAACATGCTCTCTTTTCCATATCTCTTTTGGGATCTTCATATCTATGGCAATAGAAGGTGTGCGGTTGATGAGAAATACTGCCATAGATATCGCTTCTTCCCAAAATCCCACTTCTAGACCAGCAGTCGTTCTCAAGCTTGTAGCTCTCTCGCACAATATCCGACACATGCTCTCCGCCACTCCGTAACAATGTGACTCAACATAAATAGAAAAAACTATAATTACATGCTCGGACTCACAATAGTTAGTGAATTCTTGTGACATAAATTCACTACTATTTCCAACTTTGAGAACCTTCAAACGCTTCCTCGACTGCTTCTCTACCAAGGTCTTCCACTTACAAAATTGGGTAAAAATTCCATCGTTGGCCTTTAAGAAATAAACCCAAACCTTACGTGAGAAATCATCCATAAATAAGACGAAGTAATTGGCTCCACCAAAAGATGTAACTGGGGTGGGTCCCCGCACATAAGAATAAACATACTCTAGAAACTCTGTAGTTCTAGGTCTTCCAACATCAAATGTGACATGCTTCTTCTTTCCAAAAGAATAATCTCCACAAGAGTTAGACTTCGACTGACAAACACCATCAATCAACCCACGCTTCTTCAATACTTCAAGATTCTCCTCATCAACATGACCTAAACGAAGATGTCATAACTGAATAGAATCTGAAATACTAGAATCAATAGAAACTACTGACTCTTCTAAGACTGTCTCTCCATGAAGCACATAAATATCATTAACTCGCACCCCTTTCATCACTACCAAGGAACCTTCGTCACTATCAAATTCTCTCCATCTATCATTATCCTTATACCAAGTCTACTCAAAGCTCCAACTGATAACAAACTTCTACGCAGCATCGGAACATGTCTAACATCTGTGATAGTCCTAACAACACCATCATGCATCCTAAACCTCACACTTCCAACGCCCACAACATGACAAGATGTGTCATTCCCCATATGAACTGCCCCGTCATCAATTTTCTTGTAACTGACAAAAGAACTCCCATCTGGCGTCATATGACATGAGGCTCCAGAATCAATCACCCAACTTGTATGCTCTAAAGGTGAAATACTGGCTGAAAGTAATGATGTATTACTATCGCTTCTATCTGCATTTGATCTAACTGCTGGCAAAACTGTAGTTTTCTTCTTCTTCTCTCTTCTTTCTAAGAGCTGGACAATCTCGTATGAAATGTCCCTTCTTCTTACAATAATAGAAAGCACCCTTTCTACGACCCATGAAATGAGACCTACGCATATCTCTACCTCGAAGGTGCTTTTGGCTTTTATCTCTTCCTTTAGATGAACGAAGTTGTTGCTGAAGAACACCGTCATTAGTCTTCACCTTCCATGTCCCAAAAACTCATTTTCTAACAAATTTGGTGATGCCATAATTTTTCATACCACTACTGAAAGAATTTTTCATTGATAACTAATCTAGAATAGGACAGCCAGCTCTGATACCAAACTGTTGTGCGGAAATTGAATTGATTCGCACAAACTCCAAAAACGCAGCGGAATGCTAATGCGCGGAAACAATCAAAAGAAGGATCTAGCTTGTCGACTAATTACCAACCACAAATTCAATGAAAACAATCACCAAACCAAAAAATATAGAAGAAAGGAGAACACAGAGATTTAACGTGGTTCGGCTAGATTGCCTACGTTCACGAACCCAACAACTATTCTTTATTTCACTGAAGAAAGAGAGTACAAAAGAGAGAGATTACAAAATTATAGGTAGTAGTGGAGAGACTAACCTATAATTACAAATTAAATAATCAATTTATCCAAAGACTTGTTTATGCTCAAAACCCCTAATTGATTGACTGCAGAAATTAGGGTTTACTGAAGAAAAGGAGAATGGTGGATGTTCTCTCACACACTCACACATATGAAGAAGAACTTCCTTCATTTAAATAGGCATGAAAATGAAGGATGCTTGGAGATGAAGAAAATTAACTTCCAGATTATGTGACAACCTTTTCAGGTTAATTGATTTGATTCCAATGCACATAAATGACAAAAAAAATCTATGTTTCCATAAATTTATATTGCTTAAATTAATCTCCATGTATAAACTTCTCTATCTTCATATAATAAATCTGACTAATTGATTGATTAGCAATTAATTAGTTTCCATTCTCTATAAGATACCATGCATATCTTTCATCTTTATCTTTCCATATACAGCCTAATTAATTGATTGACTGAATCAATTAGTTATTTTCTTGTCTTCTTTGGAAATATTTGAATCACATAAATTCAACACCGTACGACTTAATGCAAGCATCCGAATATACTCATATAACCGCATACATGCTACCAACAAATCACTTGATAAATGTGAATATACCATAATGGGTGCGATTCACATGACTTTCATTCGTTATTTGGTTTTGGTTATTCATGGTGTTAGATGCTAATGCTCAAAATGAGCGACAATCATTTTATGTTGACGAAGCAAAAACAATGCTATCAAAATCGATAGTTAAGATATTAATTATCGAAGCTAGTACTATCTCATCGAAAACAATGAAGCCAATCAAGATAGGGTTGTGTGGCTATTTATCTTGTTTCGATGGTATTATTAAATTTAAGAATAGCAAGAGTTTAAATTCCCCAAATGAGCAAACAAATCATCTTGAATCGACGAAATAGGATATTAGAATCGATAGTAAGGAAATCAACTATTGAAAGTAAATGAATGATTGTATATGAGAATTCTTACCCATATCACCATAAATGAATAAAGCTTTTAAAATATTTGACTCTCACTTGTGCTTGATTTTCACATTATGAATATTTGTAAAACACTTTAAAAACACCCTCTAATAATACCACTTTAAAGAGCTAATTATATTTCTAAGTATATTAAAAAGAAGGGTCAAAAACGAATGTTATAGAAAACATCATTTACTATAAACCCCAAAATAATTTACACTTATCTTTGTTTTTAAACATTCCCTTTTAATGATTTCCACGTTTATAAACCATCGTTTATAAATTTAAAACATCATTTATTATCCCAAAAAGTAACAAATCAATTTAAATACTTTTATAAACTGTAAACAATGTTAATCATCCTGAAAGATAATTGATATAATTCTTCTATAAATTTTAATTATCCTAAAAGATCATAAATCAAATTACAATCTTCCTACATATTTTAAACAATATTAATTATCTCTAAAGATAATTAATCAAATTTATAATCATTTATAAATTTAAAACAATATTAAGTATTCGGAAAGATAATTAATCAAATTTATAATCATTTATAAATTTAAAACAATATTAATTATTTCGAAAGATAATAAATCAAATTTATAATATTTTTATAAATAGAAACAATTTTAATTACCCCAAAAGATAATTAATCAAATTTATAACTTCTTTTATAAATCTTAATCAATACTTATCCTTTATTTTCAAAATTCTCAAAAATATTTGGAAAATATATAGTATAAACAACTATTCAAGTGCAAAAATGCGACCAAACATTTATTTTGTAAAATATAAGCATAAGTTCAACACACGCAAGGGTTTGAGGTGATGATATTTCATAACTGACGGTATAACGAAAATCGTTATAACGACACTTACATAAATCAAATAGTATGTCAGAAATATTTCAACCAAACATCAATATAAGCAATATAAGAATGTAAATAAATCAATTTTAGCGAGAAACCCCTTAGAGTCTCTGCACAAAAGTCCCTTGTAAATCCCCTATATATATATATATATGTATATATGTATATGGGATTTACACACACACACACATATGCACTTCAAGGTGTTCTGTAACTACCTATTTGGTATGAAAACACTCCGACTTTGTCTTTTTGTCACTTGCAACACATTAGTTATTTTTGCCATCTACTTTCTAAGCAGGAATCAAATCCAAACAAACAACAATGACAATCATATTATTATCAATAAGTAGCAATCAATAGTTAACATATCATTTATTAATTAATCCACATATTACTTAACTATATTTTTTTTTACTTTGTAAGCACAGACCGGTGATATTCTGCTTCACAGAAGTCCAAAATAATCTATTCAATTTAGCTATAGCAGAATAGTGTTTTATTCTACTAAAAAGATATCACAAACGAAGTATAACTAATTTAACTACGTTAAACGTAATCAAATTAAATCGCTATAATTTTATTATTAATTTATACTTCATTAGAGCTATCAATTATAATCCAAGTATTCAACAACAATCTGTAGCAACACAAATATCATATAGTTTATTTAGAGGTGGGCGAACTAATCAAAATTCCAGTTGACGCTTTTGCTTTCCATTTTGGTCTATAATTGAACGACTTTTGATTTTAGTTCAAAATTATGTTAGCTTCAAATCGAATGAAATCAGTTCCAACGCATAGATAACGTTGATACGAGTCCAATGCAAAAGACCGCATCTAAATATGCCTCATATGAGTGAGTGTTAATTTTATAAGATTTGGTATTAAATTAAACAAATAAAATACTTAATTAATATAAATAACTTTAATCACAATTAAATCTTTCTTCCCTAATCACTCATCTTTCCTATACATGATACGCGTTCACAAATATATTAGCTGAGCACTTCAACCACCAAAATCTCCCTCTATGCTCGACTATTCGACAAACTATCTACTCCGGAAAACTCCACTCCAAAATCTCACTGCTTTACACACCACTAAACCCAACTCAGCTTAACCATTAGCATCATGACCAAACCTTACTGCTATTAGAGGATAACAAACATAAGCATCTACACTGTGCCGCAATCCACCAAACGATCACCTCTCCTTCGCCTTGCCATGAGGAACCCAAATCCAATGTCACCTTCTCCTAATATGCCTCAAATCAAAGAAGAGTCGAAACCCTAGTTCGATGTGACCTCCTCCAACCAACATTGCACACAATGTTGAGCATATTTGAAGATCTAGTCGATAAAAACTCAAAGATCAATGTCTTGCATTTTTTGTTGAATGGATGAACTGATTTTGAATTTTAAGTCTTGAAGCCATTTTTTTAGTTTACTAGAAGCATGAATTTCATTGAGAGAGAAAGAGGAAGGGAAAGTTCTTTAAGGAATGGTGTTGGAAAATTCTAAGCATGGTGTTATATTTTCATATTTATAAAAAATAAAATCAATTCCTTTACTTCAAACTCAAGTTAACAAAAGATTCTAAGTAAACCAACATTCTCAAACCTTCCATCACATCGCCATAAAGTTATTTTGAAAATTTGAATGTTGGTTTGGTTTAATTTTTTTTGAAAAGAAGGTTTTGCGGTATTCTGCTACATAATATTTCGTTCGCATACAAACCGCAAATGACAAAAATAAAAATATAATCATGCACCAAAACACAATACGATCACAAATCAGTAATAAAATATACAAATTATTTTATGTTGTGAAATTTCAAAAATATCATCGTTTTTCGTAAAATATGTCAAACGATAATTTAAATATTTTTTAAATTATAAATTATGGAAAATCCTATAAATTCATTAAAAATATATCATTAAAAATTAGGTCATTTTATTAACAATTAATTTTTTTTGTTATTTATTCGAACTATTAATTATTGTAAATAAATTTACAAAATGGATTCACCATTATTATTTATAAATTTAAAGAAGTTAAATAAGTTATTTAATCCATTTAATTAATATTTAATTTACAATTCAAATATCTAAATAATCATTGTATTTGAATATAAGTTATTAAATATTTTAAATTAATTAAGTATTCAAAAATCAAATCGATAAAATCTTAGGATATTACGTTTATTTTCATTATCATCGATTTAGTTTTATGAAAAGTAAAAATACATATATTTTATGGAAAAAGCTGATTTAAAAGAAACCAACTATTTTATAAAAGAAGTATTGAGAAATTATAGTTATTCACTATCAATGGGAGAAGATACAAAAAATTGGAGTATAATGAAACATGTGAAGGCGACTAAATTGAGTGAACGGAATTTTTATGTAACTTATGGTAAACTTTAACCTTATATACATTTTGTAGCGGTATATTTTGAAGCTGTATGTGTTTCGAAGTTGTGTGTATTTTAAAGTTGCCACATACAACTAAAGCTAGAAAACATACAACTTCAAAACACATACAACTTAACTAAATTGTGTGTATTTTAAAGTATGTGATTCGAACTTAACTAAGTATGTGTTCGAAGTTGTGTGTATTTTAAACTTGCCACATACAATTCTAGCTTTTGCTTACATCTAAGAGAACCAAAATTTAGTTAAGTTGTGTGTATTTTGAAGTTGTACGTGTTTCGAAGTTGTGTGTATTTTAAAGTTGTTTTGGTTCTTTTAGTAAAATGTTGGTTTCAGTTGAAAAATGAAGCTAAATTTATATGTGTGTGTTGATTGCCTACTCGATTGATTCCCAAAAGCGTGTCGATTTGTCGGACGCATGACCTAGTGCATGGTTATGGAGGATAGCGTACATATTTCTCAACTCGACTTTCGACTAGACATACAGGTGATTGTCAACTCGTGCGGTTTCCAAAAGTGTGTCGATTTGCCGGACGCACGACCGAGTGCACGGTTATGGGGGATAGTGGATGTATTTCTCAACTCGACATTCGGCCCGACTCAATGCACGCTTTTGTCGTTTGTATACTCGATTTGTATCCTCGTTCCATACCCAGCTTCAAATTTTTGAATGTCCAATCCATAGCAACTTCCGAGTTTTCTCCGTGCAATATCGTCCAGGGCGAGCTTTGGGTACATAGCCGCATGACCCGAAGCACGCTAGCATTTTTTTCGTGCTCGACTCGAAGTAGGGACTTCCTCGGGCTTGCTTCGGGAAAGTTGCCAAACGACCCGAAGCGCGCTCTGAGTTTTCCATCGTGCGACTCGAAGCGGTAGCATCCAAGTGCACGCTTATGGTATTTACCAGTCTGACCCAAAGTGCTCCCCAAGTTTCCACTTGCCCGACTAGAAGCAAGGCCATCGTCAGGCGTGAAGTTGCGCTCCGACCCTGATGTTTAGGCGGGAACATCGGGCCAGACCAGGGTGAGCCCGGGCAATTACCAACTCGTGCGGTTCCCAAAAGTGTGTCGATTTTCCACAATTTATGATTTTTTTAACAATGCACAAAATCTATAACAACCCGACTTTTCAACTCTTGAATGTCGACACTAAATACATCCACGGTATTCATGTGTCAAGCATCCAGTACCGAAAAAATAGAAAGTTAAGGTAAAATAAAATGCAAGGAAAGAATAAGAAGGAAAGAACACAACATCATAATCTCACTAGCGGAACCATAATATATAATATCAAAAGTACATGATAAAGAGTTACTCTTAATACAGAAATTTCAGAATTACAAAACGTAAGAACTATCATCGGTCTGGACAGTTATAACTAATGTCCTCATAATGCTGATATACACAATTTAAAAATACTGTGAAAATAAGAAAATTACGACATATAAACATCCAGTTCATCTCCATAAGCTGTAAAGCATTCAAAGCAAAATCTGGAATATGCACGAGGCTGGTCAATGTACGAAAATAACACCTGAATTAGTCTGGTAAATTAGCATGAGAAACTCATGAAATATTTGACAAGTACAGTAATCATTGAGACCGTACAGATTATCATAATAGTTTTCCCCTCAAATGAAACCAACCATCCGATGAGTGAATATATTGATATAATAGATAATGTCTAAGGTGTAGAATATAAATCCGAAAATAGCTATTGTGCATATGACAAAACAATAATAGGTATACGATTAATACTGCTAAAGTGCATTCATAAATGGATTTTTCCACGGAGATCTCTTTGGTATAGCCGCATCCGAACTTCATGACAAGGATAATAAACTACCTTCCGTGCATCGTATATCAAGAAAAACTATACCGTATGGTAACATAACTGGATCACCCTCGGTGTGTGATCCTAGTCATACTAATTCCCGCTAGTAACAATCGATAAGGATCTCTAGATATGAAGTCGATATACTCTTGAGGTTAGCTAAACCTCATGGCCATGCTTCTCCTATGTTTTATGTCATTTTCCTAATATCGAGGCTACCTTTGGCATCTCTCATACGAGTCTTCATCACTCGAACAACACACGAGTTCCCAAATGGATTCCATCGTCTTGAACAGATAGCGAATCGCTACATGGATTCGAGCATCTCGAGCTGATCTCGAATCCCCATATAGATTTCCACATAAATTCTTCGATAAATGCTAATGTTGTCTTCTCTTTTGGAATACTCCTCAAGATAGACAGTCCAACACGATAGCATCGTTTGGAATGTTAATGTTGACCTCTCTCTTAGACTTAACCTTATGATAGACTGTTCAACTCTATAACATCTCACTTCATAACTACTTTAAGAACATGGATTGCGTATGTTGTTTTGAAGTGATTACGGATTCGAGTCATCTCATATAAGTACACTTTTTCATCTTACCAGGCGCTCCAAAACCAATCAATGAATTTCCGGTTAACTCAATTTTGGTTCTCTTAGAAGTAAGCAAAAGCTAGAGATGCTTCGTACCAATGCTACTCTCTAGAGGTTCTTATTGGTATGAAATCGCGAAGCCTTTCGATACTTCTTAAGTCAATATTAGGTCAAGTTTGAAAATCGACTAATCGATTATCTAGTAAAAACCAATTGCTTATATAAATCAATATTCATATACTTTACTCATTTTCGACACTCCAACTTAACTATTCTCGTCCAAGAGTGAAGAAGGGTAACTTAGAGCACTGGTTCCATACCAAAGCCATGCCTAGAAACTTCATTTTTGAATCTCACAAATAGAAGTCTACCTCGTGAATTTTTAGTGTTAAGTGTAGTGTTAATGATTTCCATAAACAAGTAAGAAATCAACACAATTAACACAATTTTGACATTTCCAACTTAACTTTTCCTCGGTCAAGAGGGAAGCTGGTAGGTTAGAGCTCTATTACTCATCCCTACTCAACATCAATATTAACTCTCGTAAATAGAAAATCCTACTTCGTTCGCTTTTAATGTTAAACATTGTTAATTCTTTTCAAATAAGTAATTAAACAATTAACCATTTGGCCATTAAGCTATTTCTAACCCCTTTTAGAACCTTTTGTTTGTACTTTAACATACCTTTTTAAAATGATATAAATGTATAGTAATTTATTTATAAAACACTAAAACAAAAATAACATAAAACAACGACGTTTTTACAATAGGCAAAAAAATCTTGTTGTGATAGAAACCCATTGTAATGGTTTTTTCTTACCTGTTGTCATAGATGCCACTTTTCAACAACTCTTTTCCTTTGCTTGTTGTAATAGATTCCCATTACAACATTTTTCATTTATCTGTTGCAATAGATGTCTATTACAACTTTTTTTTTACCTATTATAATCGATACCAATTTTCATCAGTATCTCTTCCCCATTTGCTCGTTGTAATAAATGCCTATTATAAACATTTTTTTGTCTATTGTAATAGATGCCAATTTTCATGACTCTTTTTTTGCTAGTTTAATAGATACTATTCAATGTAATTAATAATTACTATAATAATTAATATAACAAATAATAAATAATAATTATTATTAAATAATTAATAAATAAGAATTAATATTTAATAATTAACATTAAATTAATAATTAAGAAGTAATAATTAATATAAATAATAAAGAAGCAATATTTAATATTTAGTAATTAATTTTTGATAATTCATAATTAACAAGTAATTGCATTTTAAAATTAATTATTATAATTAATATAATAATTAATATAATAATTAATAAAGTTCTATTATTTTTAAATAATTAATAATTAATAAATAAGAATTAATGTTTAATAATTAATAATTAACAGTAATAATTAATAATCGAGAAGTAATAATTGATATTAGTAATCAATAAGTAATATTTAACATTTAATAATTAATTTTCAATTATTCCTAATTAACTTTCAGTTGTATTTAATATTTTATTATCGATAATTAATAACTAATAATATTAATAGTTTATAATTAATAATATTAATATTTAGTAATAATTAATTATAGTTAATAATTAATTACTAGTAATATAATATTTAATATTAATTAGTAATTATTAATTAATAATAACCCTACAAATTGACAAAAATTCCTATTAAATAATTACTAATTAATGATTAAGGCTAATATTTAATAGCTAATAATTAATAAGTGATTAATGTTTAACAATTAAGAAGTAATATTTACTATTTAGTACTTGATACTTAATAGTTATCATTAATACCAATACCTATTATTTAATATTTCAAAAAATTTAAAATTTAAAAATTTTAAAAATAAATTTATAAAGGTTCTTTAAATTTTGAAGCTCTTTAAAATTCAAAAATAAAAGTTTATAATAAAGTTTCTATTCCTTCCATTTTTATCTTACCTTTACTCTTACCATTTCCCACCTTCAATTTTCATTTCTCGCTTACCCATTTTTGCTTAACTTGCATTTGTTCCACCACAAAATACTAAAACAAAATCAATTTCCTTTTCTTCCATTTCTCCACCACAACATCTAGTCCTCATTTGATCGACTCTCCTCTATCTCCACCATCGTACACAACCCATCCCGCGCCAAAAAATATTTTATGATGTAAAGAGGCTTCAAATGAGATATGGATTTGTGCTGCTTAGATCTGAAACGCCATGTATGGATCTTGTCGACTTTATGGAAAATTCGTCTTGCCTGAAGAACTCACGCCTTTTGCTTCCTTGCTTGCTATCAAAGATCGGAATAGATCGAGATGGATGGTGTTAATTAGCTTTAAAATATTCGTAAAATTAGTAATCTTATATAATGTATGATTATTATAATTATATATAATATTATATATAAATATACTTTGTAATTATATATAATATTTCAAAAAATTCAAAATTTTAAAACTTTCTAAAATAACCTTAAATATTCATAAATTTTAGAAACAAAATTTTGAAATTTTTCTAAAATCCAAAAAATAAAAATTTATTATAATGTTTGTAATTTTCTTCATTTTGGTTATCCTTCTAATTAATGGTTCACATGCTACTTTCTCTTTGTTTCTGCCATCGTTTAATCTTAAATTTCATTTCCCTAGTTTCCAAATCCAATCGCTAAAGCACAAAACAAAATCATGAAATAGCTTTCTTTCTCCACTTTCTTCACCACAATACCTATCCTTATTGATCTCCTTTCTTCACTATCTCCATCGCCCGACCCTTAGTGGAAGCCGACTCCCAAGCGAGCTATTGATGGATATTCAAAATAGTATCCAGATCAATCAAAACGAGAAGCAGGGGCAGCAATGCATACCAGCAATCTTAGTCAATCCCTGCTACCAAGCCTTTGAATAAAATTGCAAAATTTGTATTTCCTGTTAGCGCTTTTCTCGCCATCACTTTACTGAGGACTTTTTTGTGTAAAGCTGCTAATTATTAGTACTTCAGCATTTTTTGATTGGAGTTTGGACATTGTTATACATCTAGTATACCAAAACAGAGACTAATCAATAATAAACTCGTCTCACAAGTTTACAAATCAGATTTCCACTATTTTGGAATTATGTATTAGCTATTTTTAATAATAAATATGTTGTAATTAATTACAACAACAAACTAACAACTATAGTTATAACAACTATAGTGATAAATCAAACATTATACTAATTAAGGAAATAGTATAACGTAGAAACCAAAACAATATATATATATATATATATATATATATATATATATATATATAAAGCAACTAGAAATCTAACTAGTTGAAGAAGGAAATTTCGTCTGAGGCTTGTCGTAACAATTTCCTTAAGACTTTATTCAAAGTATCCCAAGATACAACAGACGTAAGATGCTCGAGATCGTGATGTGTATGATCCTCTTTGTGATAGGACTGATTATGTTTTTAAGAAAATGAAGATAAAGAAGGGATAATTCAGTTTTTAAAATTGAGTGAAGAAAGTGATCAGGTTTCCTCTTTATTTATAGCCGAATTCCCAACGGCTACATCCGTTGTGAAAAGTAGCATTCCTTTATTTGCAGCACCAAAAAGTGTTATTGTTCGCAACAGTCGCGCTTCTTCATTTGCAATGGCCAAAAATTATTGTTGTTCGCAACAGTCGCGCCTCTTCATTTGCAACGGCCAAAAACTGTTGCGGTTTGCAACAGTCGCGTCTCTTCGTTTACAGCGGCCAAAAACTATTGCGGTTTACAACAGTTGCGTCTCGTCATTTGCAACGGCCAAAAATTATTGCGGTTTGCAACAATTGGTCTCTTCATCAGTTTGCAATGGTCACAACCATTGAAAAATCCGTATCTTTTTAAACACACTTTTGTTTTAAAATTAGTCCATTTTTTAGGTAGCAAAAATATATGACACAACCCAATCTTATTGGACCCGCATCCATCCCGGCCTGGCCCGGTTCGGTCGGTCGGACATGCGGGTGGCGACACGCACGTGTTAGTCCATGGCCATACAGGTCCTCCCCCTCGCACAAAATTATTTGACCCTAAGGGCTAATATAGGGATTGAGAGTACACTATATAAACGAGAAAATGGACTTATTTTTGGCGATGTGGGATATGTCTCATTCACTATTTTTGAGAATTCTAACAATCCCCCATATGAATGACGACATATGTCTACCCCACACAAAGTGTAATATCACATAGTTCATATGAAAATAATGTTATATCGAGGATATGTACATATTTTACTTTGAACTTTCCCTGGTTAAAACTTATCGGATATACTTGGCTAATCGGTGAATTATTTCATCTTAAACCATCAACCGTTATTGTATAACCAGACAATAAGCTTTACAAAGCATTATTTCCCTTCACATCCAATCTCTTGATTGTGTTCATTTTGGTCCTGAACAATTTTTGGTTCGGCGAGTATTTTTAGAGAATAAAAGCCTTTAATATTCTCAAAGAGCCGACCCAACTCACACTAACATAGGTGATCACAACCAATAAGAGAATCCTACATATACCCCACTTGTTATATTCAAGATATGGTCATCATTAAAAAACATAGTTTTATCCCTTTAATACTTCTACAGGCATGCATTTATATTGTGCACCATAGGAATGGAGTAGCACTAAGTGCAAACAAATGCATTACGTGTTGAGTTATTCAGAACTGGTTTGCCTATTGATCCTAGTCCGTGGGATCTCTAGTCGCTATGATAGGTTTCCATATAAGATAACTCTTATTGGTTTAGGCTTTTAAACCCATTCCTCTCGATGCGCAGTTAATTTTCTCTCTTGATAAACCTTTAGTAAATGGATCAGCTAGGTTATCATTGGTTCGTACATAATCTACAGAAATAGTTCCATTTGAAAGTAACTGCCTAACTGTGTTGTGACGTGAACGAATGTGTCACGAGTTTCCATTATACACAAAGTTTTGTGCTCTGCTTAATACTGCTTGGTTATCACAGTGTATGCATATGGCCGGTACAGGTTTAGGCCAAAACGAAATATCTTCTAAAAAGTGACGAAGCCATTCTGCTTCTTCGCTTGGTTTATCTAAAGCGATGAACTCTGATTCCATAGTGGATCGAACTATGCATGTTTGTTTAGTAGATTTCTATGACACTGCTGCCCCTGCTAAGGTAAATACATAACCACTCATTGATTTTGATTCCTATGAATTAGCAATCCAGTTTGCATCACTATATCCTTCTAAGACGGAAGGATATTTTCCATAATATAAGGAATAGTTTGTGGTATTTTTTAAATATCCAAGCACTCTCATTGGTGCTTTCCAGTGTTCCTTCCTTGGGTTGCCTGTATACCTGCTTAATCGACTTACTGCATAAGCTATATCTGGTCTTGTGCAATTCATGAGATAAATGAGACATCCTATTACACGAGAGTATTCCAGTTGCATTACACTCTCATTACTGTTTTTATTCAGTACTTCCGATGGAACATACGACATTCGTACTCCTTTAATTCCAAAATTTTGAAAATTTTCAATCGCTTTTTCTACATAACGTGACTGAGATAATTCATTTCCATTAGGTATTCTTATTATTTTGATTCCCATATGCAACTCCAAGGTCTTTTATATCGAAATTGTTGATTAACATTTGCTTAGCGGTCTCTATTACCTTAGTATTTGGACCCAAAGATTGGCATATCATCTACGTATAGACAAATCATCACGCATGATTGTCCAATTTGTTTGTAATAAACACATTTATCACATTCATTTATACGAAAACCATTTTCCATCATGACATTATCAATTTTGCGTGCCATTGTTTTGGAGCTTGTTTTAGTCCGTACAATGATTTGACTAATCTACATACTTTGTTTTCATTCCCTTTGGATATAAAACCCTCAGGTTGCTTCATGTAAATCTTCTCATCTAGTTTTCCATTTAATAATGTCATCTTTACATCCATTTGATGAATTCGTAGATTATAGATGGATGCAATTTCTATTAACATTCTTATAGAGGTTATTCGTGTTACTGGTGAATATGTATTAAAGAAGTCTACAGCTTCTTTTTGACGATATCCTTTGGCTACCAATCTTGCTTTGTATTTGTCGATGGAGTCATCTGGTTTCATCTTCCTTTTGAAGACCCATTTGCAACCCATTGGTTTTATTCCAGGTGAAAGATCAACTATTTACCAAGTTTTATTACTCAGAATTGAATCAATTTCACTTTGGATTGCTTTATTCCAACATGAGGATTCTGAAGATGATATTGCTTCCGTATACGCTTGAGGTTCGTGCTCTAACATATATGTTAAAATTTCGAATCAAATATCTTGGAAGTTCTTTCCCTTACGCTTCTTCTTGGTTCAACTTTCTCAGTTTCACGATGAGTTTCATCTTCATGTGATTTACTCAATACTTCTCTTGTCCTTTTGGGGACATTATTTCCTTCATTTTTTTTATACGAAAACACATCTTCAAAGAATGAGGCGTCTCCTGATTCCATGATTGTATTCACATGAATATCAGTTATATCAGACTTGAACACTAAAAATCTGTAGGCACTACTATTTTGGGTTGGCCCTAAATAATAACAATCTACTGTTTTTGGTCCAAGTTTAATTTTCTTGGGAGGCGGAACTGGAAATTTTGCCAAGCATCCCCAAATTTTGAGGTATTTAAAGCTTGATATGTGTCCTTTCCATAAATCATACAGAATTGTTCCTGTTTTATTGTGAGGAGCCTTGTTTAATATGTGATTAGACATATTTAAGGCTTCCCCCCACAAGTTCGTCGGTAGGTCAGAAGTTAAGAGCATCGCATTAATCATATCTTTTAATGTTCTATTCTTTCTCCCGGCTATACCATTTTGTTGTGGTGAATATGGTGCAGTTGTTTGATGAATTATACCATTTTCGGCACAGATTTGTTCAAATGGTGATTCATATTCTCCACCTCGATCAGATCTCAATACCTTGATCTTTCTATTTAACTGATTTTCTACCTCAGCTTTGTACTTCATAAACAATGTAATTGCTTCATCCTTGCTATTTAAAAGATATACATAGCAATATTGTGTATAATCGTCAATAAAAGTAATAAAGTACTGTTTCCCACCTCTTGTAGGTAATGATTTGAAATCACATAAATCAGTATGAACCTAACCTAATGGTTCGGTGCTTCTATCAACTGTACGAAATGGTATTTTGACCATTTTTGCTTCTACGCATTCTCACATTTATAGTTTTTATTTACTTGGAATTTCTAAATTAATCCTAAGTTTGATAGTTTTTTTCATTTTTCGAAAATTTATGTGTCCTAATCTATCACCCCGTAGTAAAATTTCATGCTCAAGCAAATAAGAAACTTCAATTTTATTAATAGCATAATCAGAATACATAGTTTTATTGCCGACAATGGTGCCTTAAATAGGCCATCACATAAATATCCCCTTCTTATATACATTCCAGCTTTGGACAAAACTATCTTTTCTGACTCGAAGACCATTTTGAATCTTTTCTTTGATAGCACTGGACCAGAGATGAGATTCTTGCGTATGTCTGGAACGTGGAGCACGTCATTCAACTTGACAATTTTTCTAGAAGTATACTTGAGGATTAATGTGCCACTGCCTTTGATCATGGAAACTGCAGAATTACCCATATAGAGTTTTTCTTCCTGATTGAATTTCTAGTATGTAGAAAACATGGATTTGACAGAGCAAACATGACGAGTAGTGCCTGTGTCCACCCACCATTGGTTAGTGTATTGAACCAAATTGCATTCAGATATAACTGCTGAAAATTTAGCCTTGTCTACTTCCATGTTATACATCATATTTGCCTCTGAGTTGCGTTCCTTCTTATGTCTGCAATCTCCAGCGGCGTGTCTTGCTTTTCCACAAACCCAACACTTGCCATTAAACTTCTTGGTTCGTTTGTTGACTTTGGGTTTGTTTTTAGGTGCTTTTCTCTTCTGCGGGAATTTTTTCTTCTGGTTTTTCTTGAAATTCCCTTTGTTCTTTGACTCTTCTGCCATAAATGCCTCTTCGTTTTGTTTTGCCACTCCGCGGTTATCAGACTCAATTTTTAGTCTGACAATAAGATCTTCTAAGGAAATCTTCATTTTCTTATGTTTTAGATAATTACGGTAGTCTTTCTAGGATGGTGGTAATTTCCCTGTTATCGCTTCAACAAGAAAGGATTCTCCAACTTTATGTCCTTCTGCTTCAAGTTCATGAATTATGAGCTGGAATTCTTGCACTTGACTAGTTACGGATTGGGAGTTAACCATTTTGTATTCCATAAACTTATCTACAATGAACTTCTTCAATCTGACATTTTGCCTTTTGTATTTGTGTGCAAGTGCAGTCCATAAGAATTTTGCTGTCTGGTGGCTGATATACTTTATATAGTACTTTATCCAAACAATTCAAAATGTAGTTCTGACACAGAAAGTCTGAAATCTTCCATGAGTCAATTCCAAGGAAAAAAGCTGCATCTTTTTCTCTAGTTTGTCCTTCTTTAGGCTTTGGTTCATCCTCCTCGATGCACATCTGCAACCCTAGCGTGGTGAGATAAAACAGCATTTGATTGTACCATGTTATAAAGTCATCACCATCTCTTTTGAATGGATCAGGCCTATTATGAGTAGTAGCCTTTGTTGATAGTTCAACCGTTGCCATCTCTATTCTAGTGAAAATAGGAAAGTCTTAAAATGTTATACGTCTTGTATACCAAAACAGAGACAAATCAATAATAAACTCGTCTTACAAGTTTACAAATCAGATTTCCACTATTTTGGAATTCTGTATTAGCTATATTTGACAATAAGTATGTTGTAATTATTTATAACAACAAACTAACACCTATAGTAATAATAACTATAGTGATAAATCAAACATTATACTAATTAAGGAAATAGTACAACGTAGAAACAAAATACATATATATATATATATATATATATGTATGTATGTATATATATGTATATGTATGTATAAAGCAACTAGAAATCTAACCGGTTGAAGAAGGAAATTTTGTCTGAGGCTTTTCGTAACAATTTCCTTATGACTTTGTTCAAAGTCTCTCAAGATACAACAGACGTAAGCTGCTCGAGATCGCGATGTGTATGATCTTATGTGTGATAGGACTGATTATGTTTTTAAGAAAATGAAGATAAAGAAGAGATAATTCGGTTTTTAAAATTGAGTGAAGAAAGTGATCAGGTTTCCTCTTTATTTATAGTCGAATTCCCAATCGCTACACCCGTTGAGAAAAGCAGCATTCCTTCATTTGCAACACAAAAAAGTGTTACGATTCGCAATAGTTGTGCTTCTTCATTTGCAACGGCCAAAAACTGTTGTTGTTCGCAACAGTCACGCCTCTTCATTTGCAACTGCCAAAAACTGTTGTGGTTTGCAACAATCGCGTCTCTTCGTTTGCAACGGCCACAAAATGTTGCGGTTTGCAACTGCCACGTCTCTTCGTTTGCAACGGCCAAAAACTATTGCGGTTTGCAACAGTTATATCTCTTCATCAATTTGTGACAATCACAACCGTTGGAATATCCATATCTTTTAAAGCACACTTCTGAAATCAGTCCAATTTTTAGGTAGCAAAAATATATGACACGGCCCAATCTTATTGGATCCGTACCCGCACCCATCTCATCCAGGCCTAGTTCAGTCGGTCGGACGGGTGGCGGTGTGTGCGCCCGTATATTAATCCATGGCCATATAGATCCTTCCCCTCACACAAAATTACCTGACCCTAAGTGCCAATATAGGGATTGATAGCACACTATATAAACAAGAAAATGGACTTATTTTTAGCGATGTGGGATATATATCATTCACCATTTTTGAGAATTCTAATAATACCCCACATGAATGACGATATATGCCTCCCTACACAAAGTGTAATATCACACAGTTCATATGAAAATAATGTTGTATCGATGATAAGTAGATATTTCACTTTGAACTTCCCTAGTTAAAATTATTAGATATACTTGGTTGATCGGTGAATTATTCCATCTTGAACCGTCAGCCATTATTGTATAACCAGAAAATAAGCTTTACAAAGCATTATTTCCCTTCACATCCAATCTCTTGGTTGTGTTCATTTTGGTCCTGAACATTTTTGGGTTCTGCGACTGTTTTAAGAGAATATGAGCCTTTAATATTCTCATAAAGCCGACCCAGCTCACACTAACATAGGTGATCACAACCATTAAGAGTGTCCTACATATACCCCACTTGTTATTTTCAAGATATGGTCATCATTAAAAAACATAGTTTTATTCTTTTAATACTTCTGTTGGCATGCATTTATATTGCGCCATAGGAATGGAGTAGGACTAAGTCCAAACAAATGCATTACGTCTTGAGTTATTCAGAACTGGTTTGCCTATTGATCCTAGTCCATGGGATCTCCAGTCTCTAGGATAAGTTTCTGTATAAAATAACTCTTATTGGTTTAGACTTTTAAACTCATTCCCCTCGATGCGCTGTTAATTTTCTCTCTTGGTAGACCTTTAGTAAATGGATCCACTAAGTTATCATTTGTTCGCACATAATCTATGGAAATAGTTCTATTTTAGAGTAGCTGCCTAACTGTGTTATGGCGTCGACGAATGTATCGTGACTTTCCATTATTATGATATCCCGGAATTTCAAGCAATTTAAATGTGATAATCTCCTTGATTTAATTAATTAAAATTGGTAAAATTGTTATTTTAATCAATATAATGTGATGATTTTTAATGATAGTATAAGATTTTTAAATGGAATAATTATTTTTACAAATTTAATTTTGTTGTTTTATTACTAGAATTTTAAATAGACTTATTATTTTCAAATTTAATTAAGTATTGATTAAATATATATTTATATATATTTATTTAAGTTAATTTTAAAATAGAATTATTTTTTTCAAATTTAATAACGTGTTGGTTTAGATTAATATATATATATATGCTTAAGTTGATTTCGAATTGGACTTTAAAATTTAAATTTAAATTTAATATTTGGATTTAAATTTGAATCTTTAAAGTTAATTATTTTAAAATATCTTGGATATTAAATATATTAATAAAGTATTAGAATATAATTTGTTTTTCCTTAAAAGAATTTATTTATTTAAATTATGAAAGTATTTATTTAAATAGTAAATAAATACAAAAGTTATACATTTACATTTATAAATGGATTAAATACACTATGTATGATTTATTTAAAATATGATTGTTTTATTTTAATTTTCTTTTAAGAAGTTTTATTTTTATAAATTTAAAAGGCATTTATTAAATTAGAAATGTATTAATTCATTAGGATATTTATATAAAGGCTTTTTAAAATCATTTTAAAAATATATAAAAATGAATGAATACATGTGTTAATTTATAAACAATCCTTAGTAACATGTGTTAAGAAATTACATAGGGTATAGGACAAGTGTCACCCCTTGTAATTTATTTCTCTTAATTTTTATCAAATCATAAATTAGAATATATAAACAAACATTTTCCATTTCTTTTTGTTTTTCTCATCTCTAAACAAAGAAAACTTCAACCTATTCTACTCTACAAACCAGAAAGAATCATTCTCCTTGTAATTCATTTCTCAAATCAAAAGATCAATCTCTGCATTACACTTTCCAAAATCAACACAAAACCCTGTAATTTGTTTCCCAAAATCAAAAAGAAAGCAGGTAAATTGTCCTCAAGAACAAATCCTGTACTTCATTTTCTCAAATCAAAAAGAAGATCTGTAATCCATTCTCAAAGCAAAGACCCAAAGCCTGTAACTCATTTTCTAGGCAAAACCAGTCATCAAAATTTTCAAAAGCAAGCTTGTAAATCAAAGATTCAATACAAATGCAACCTGGATTTCCAAAGCAATCTACAGCAATTAAAGATTTAGCCTGCATAAATCAAATTTTAAGGCAATTCAAGTTTTCAACTTCAACCCATTTTTTCAAAGCATTCAAAGTTTTCAAAGCTTCATCTCAGTTTTAAATCATCTCTACATTTTGGTTAAAAGGTGAGTAAACTTTTAAATTTGAAACTTAAGTAACAAGTATCTGTTGCATGTGATATTTATCTGTGTTAATGATCGATTTGCATGTATGTGTATATGTAAGCCTTTATGTGTTGATCAGGTGCATATATGTTGATTTTAAAACAATTTTGTTTTTGGTTTGAGCCTCTGTCCTTTAAACTGTGAGCATGAATCATCTTTAGATTTGATTCATGTGACATATGGTTGAAATAATATGTGATGTATGTTTGAATTGTGATTGCATGATGGTTTTATGATCCTAAAACATGTTTATGTGTACTAGTATGGGCCCGTGCTTCGCACATGGGCTGTTTGTGTTATGGTATATGTTGATATTTTGTTTGAACGTAAATATGTAAACGGAAAGCAAGGACATTTTTGGAATTTCAAAAAGACGCCAAGTAAATAAGTTCAACAAATTTTCTTTATTAGTAGTAGAGATGAAGATGGTGTGTAAATGTTTGGATATGACATTCTTCTCTGTTTTAAGTTTCAGAGATGTTAACTTAGATTAAAAATTTAAATTCTTCACACTAAAATCTCTTTTAGGCTGAGGTATTTAAACAAAGTTTGTTTGTTTAAAACTAAACTAAGTTTTAAAAATATTTTTAAGAAAAATAAATATAAATATTATCTGGAAGAAATAAGAAACACATAGGAGCTTAAGAATATGTAAAAAATCAAATGCAATGATCTGATAATTTATATATAATCTGAAACCCTTTTCCAAACTAAGATTTCTAAAACCAAAATCCTGATTTTTAATATTGAATTGGATGAGCAATTCAAAATTTACTAGAAATGGGTTTTCAAGAATTTTCCGGTGATCAAAAGAGTTTGGATGGTCGGGTTTCCTGTTGGAGCTAGTTGGATGAACGGGTTGTTTGGCAAAAATTGTGCTTGAATTTTTAGGCGACCGGAGTGGCTTTGCGACGACAAGGTAGGGTTTAATAGCCAGGTTTTGTCGCCATTTTTATGAAGGATTTGCAACATCGGGACTTGATCGGCGGCGATCGCGAGGTGTGATGTAGGAGCTGGAAGACGAGGCGGAGCTGCGGTGAAGATGGCGAGGCTTCTCGAAGTAGGGATCGTCGGAGGTGGGTGAATTTCCGGTGAGAATGAGTTTCCAAATTGTGGACTTTGGGGTCGATTTCGATTCACGATCAAATCGAGACAGTTGGTGATCGAGTGTGGTTGCGAGGTTCACCAGCGAGGTGTTGGGATTGGTGTCGATGATCGGAGCGTCGTTGGTCGCTGGTGTAGGTGTACGCGTGCACAGGCATATCTGGATGATGGATGAAGGGTTGATCTCGAGTTGAAGTTCGAGTTTGTGTGATACTGGCTCGAGTTTAAACTCGAGTAGATGGTGAAGTTCTGCTTGTTATCTGTTCTAGTTGCTAGCAGGTTTTAAAATTTAAACACTTAAAGTAAACTAAACTAAAATTCGAAATGGAAAGGAACTCGGGTTAGACCCGACTAGTCTTCGGGTTTGACCCGAAGCAAATATTAAGAAAATTTTAAAAAGTTTTAAACTTAGTTTTTGAAAATTTAAAAATGAAATTAGTTTAAACTTTCTTATATAAATTACTATATAATAGTTGTTCCTTTTAATATTGCTTATGAAGTTTTGAAACTTTATTTAATTTTAAATTTTGTTAAATCAAGTTAAAGTTATTTTAAAATTTAAGCAGAAATGGAATTTTAAAGATTTTACAAAGCAAGCATTAATTTAAATTTGATAATAGATTTAAAACTAATACTTGATTATTTTTAAAGCATTTAAAGGAATTTGTGATTTGTAACTTTAATTTATCAAGTTGAATGAGTATTTTTAAAACTTAATTACTGATTTAATTAAGTAAAATTATTTTTAAAATAAAATGTTTTAATGATAATTAAGGCATAAGTAAAATAAGGATTTATCTTAAGCTAATTATGGTTTAATGATTTGGTATTAATTAAGTTAATTAAGAAATTTAAGTATAATTAATTTAACTTAATTAATTAAGTATAAAAGGTTAATTAAGTATTTAGTTAAGTATAATTAATTAATTTAATTAACTAATGATTAAGGATTAATTAATTTTTAATTAAGGATTATAATTAATTAATTAAAGGTTAATTAATTGTAATTAAGGATTATTAATTAAGTAATTAGAGATTAATTAATTTGTAATTAGAAATTAATTAATCAAGTAATTAGAGGTTAAATAATTGGTAATTAAGAAATACTTAATTAAGTTTTATTAATTAATAATTAAGAGATAATTAATCTATGATTAAAGATTATTAAGGGTTAATTAATTGTAATTAAGGGTTGATTAACGGGTAATTAAGAAGTACTTAATTTATAATTAAGTTATATTAATTAATAATTTAAGTTTATTAATTAATGGTTAAGGAATTAATTAATCTGTAATTAAAGTTTTAATTAATTTGTTTTAAGGGTAATTAAGGAATGAATTACACAATTGTAATTAATTTGTTAATTAATTAAAGATAATCTCTTGATGATTAATTAAGTATAAATACTTAATGAGATTAATAAGTATAATTACATAGAGTAGTAATTAATGTATAAGGAAATTACTTAATGAGAAATAACTAAAAGATAATTACTTAGTAGAAGTAATTAAGGATTAATTACTTAGTGTAATTAATCAAAGGGTTTATATAATTAATTAAAGAGTTAATTAATTAAGGTAAGTAATTATAGGAGAGTAATTACTATTTATGATTAATTGAGATTGATTAATGGATGTAATTAATTAATGTAATTAATTAATGTAATTAATTAAGGATCAATGTAATTAATTATAATTAATTAATGGAATAATTGATTAATTATCATTAATTAATGTAATTAATGAGAGTAATTAAAGGTTAATAACTGTAAATTATAAAGGATAATTAATTTGAGAAATTAATTGAAAGATAATTACTTTATGTAATTGAGGAATAATTAATCAAGGTGATTAATTAAGATGGATATTTGAAGGATGGTTAAGTAATTAAAGGATAACTAATTATTGATTAAGCAAAGTTGGTGATTAGTTCTTAAGTAATTGATTTAATTTAAGTTAATAAATTAATTATAATAGGGATTAATAATTGTTGCTTGATGATTGTTTGAGTAGAATATTTGAATTGGATGATATGTTGTGATATTTTGTGATGTGATATTTGATATATCATTGATAAATGTGTGATATTTATCTCCGTTAATGCTGTGTGAATTCAAGTATTGTATTGAATTGAATTGTTTTAACTTTAAAAGAACTTGGACCTAAAAGATGGCGTTTTGGATTTCGATGAGATCGAGATCGGGTTTCCAGATTTGGATATCCGAAAACCACATCGATCCAAATTTAAACGTTAGGTCGTGAATCTCAAGTGAAAATGAAGACTCAAAGTGCAAGGGTTATTGTCGTTAACTCTAAGGGCAATTTCAAAATGAGTGTAACGAGATAATGCCTTCAGTTTCGTTCGAATCCGGAACGAACTTGTATGGATTTAATGCTTTCAGAACATCGTCAGGTGGACGATGAGCATTCTAAGATAGATGTGTTCTATAAAGGTAATTGTAGCCTCAAGCCTCATCAACCAGGAATGACTAAAACAGAGGAGGTGCAGCAAGGCTAAGTGGGTAGCACCCAAGTAGGACGAGATTTTCCCCTGTCTAGAGGTCCCTTTTATTCGGCTATGTGGGCAGTTGTTGAGCTCCAACTGCCGGGGTTGTCTTGTTCGGAACTATCCAGTAAGGGTGGTTCCCGCCTTGTGTTGCAGGGGATTTAGGGTGGACCCTTGGTACGTTGATCTAGGCCACGTACTGTGACGGGCAGTACCCTAGTAGCCCTGCCATTGATGGAAACTCATTCTTCCTACGTGCCTTTACGGTTCTGATTGTATTACCCACTTTTGTGGCTAGCAGCTGGAATTTAATCATGTAACAATTTCAGTTATTTCTTATTTACTTGAAAACCCTAGACCCTATTATAATATCACAGAATTTCCTATCAAATGTTTTGGTTAGCATAAGGTAAAAACATACCCATGTTTATGTGTGGGAAGTCTTACGTGATACCTTTTGTTTTCAAAGGTTTTTAAAGTTAAGCAACTTTAACCCGTTTACTCACACCAGACCCATGTCTGACCCGGAGTTTATTTCTTTTTTTATTAAACTCTTGGGTACTCCAATTTTTACGAGTAGCCAAGGGATTTAGGTTAGCTTTGACGAATTCTGGAGGAGATATGGAGTAGGAGGCTTCAGCGTTGTAGATAGATAGTGGTTCCACTGTGTTGATTCTCTGTGTTCATATCTATATTGTATATTGAGTTGTATACCTAGACAAGTGTTTATAACTGTCTAGTATGTGTTGTATAAGCTGTGTAACTCTGATGTATATGATACTATGTAATATTTATGTGATTAATATAATTTATTCATTCCGCTGTTGAGATTCTGATGTTGTTTCTTTCTTTCTTCTCTATCTTTCTCTTTTCTATCCCTTTCTTTCTTAATAATGATGCGTCTTATTGTGGAGAATAAGGCGGGTCGTTTCAATTATACACAAATTTTTGCGCTCTGCTTAATGCTGCTTGGTTATCACAGTGTATGCATATGGTCGGTACAGGTTTAGGCCAAAACGAAATATCTTCTAAAAAGTGACGAAGCCATTCTGCTTCTTCGCCTGCTTTATCTAAAGCGATGAATTTCGATTCCATAGTGGATCGAGCTATGCATGTTTGTTTAGTAGATTTCTATGACATTGTTGCCCCTGCTAAGGTAAATACATAACCACTCATTGATTTTGATTCCTCTGAATCAGCAATCCAGTTTACATCAGTATATCATTCTAAGATGGCATGATATTTTCCGTAGTGTAAGGAATAGTTTGTGGTATTTTTTGAATATCCAAGCACTCTCATTAGTGATTTCCAGTGTTCCTTCCCTGGGTTGCTTGTATACCTGCTTAATCAACTTACTACATAAGCTATATCTAGTCTTGTGCAATTCATACGATACGCGAGACATCCTATTACACGAGAGTATTCCAGTTGCATTACACTCTCATTACTGTTTTTATGCGGTACTTCCGATGGATTATACTGCATTCGTACTCCATTAATTCCAAAATTTTGAAAATTTTCAATCACTGCTCTACATAATGTGACTGAGATAATTCAATTCCATTAGGTGTTCTTATTATTTTGATTCCCAAAATAACATCTGCAACTCCTAAGTCTTTCATATCGAAATTGTTGATTAGCATCTGCTTAGTGATCTCTATTACCTTAGTATTTGGGCCGAAGATTAGCGTATCATATACACATAGACAAATCATCATGTATGATTGTCCAATTTGCTTGTAATAAACACATTTATCACATTCGTTTATACGAAAACCATTTTTCATTATGACACTATCAAATCTTACATGCCATTGTTTTGGAGCTTGTTTTAGTCCGTATAATGATTTAACTAATCTACATACCTTGTTTTCATTCCCTTTGGATACAAAATCCTCAGGTTGCTCCATGTAAATCTCCTCATCGAGATTTTCATTTAAAAATGCCGTCTTTACATCCATTTGATGAATCTGTAGATTATAGATGGATGCAATTGCTATTAACATTCTTATAGAGGTTATTCATGTTAGTGGTGAATAGGTATCGAAGAAGTCTACACCCTCTTTTTAACGATATCCTTTGGCTACCAATCTTGCTTTGTACTTTTCGATTGAGCCATCTAGTTTCTTTTGAAGATACATTTACAACTGTAACGGCCCATACTTTTGACTGCTGTAAGTTATTGAATATAATATAATTCTGATATAAATATGGGTTAAATAAATTATAACGATTAGCTAATATTGATTTTATTGGATAATTTATTTTGTTTGAATTGAATATTGGAGATTGAATAATTGAATTCGGGAGTTAATGAGAATTGAAATGGCTTTGAAAATTTATTTAAAATTTTAAAATACGCAAGGAGATGGTTAATATTAAAATTGGATTTAAATATGAATAACTAAAAATTGGAAATTTTATATTTTAAATTAACGAGTAAAAATAGCCATTTTGGCCACTGTCTCGGATTTTGACGAAACAAGTTTCATCGGATCCGTAATAGTGAATTATTGTAGGATTTCAAGTTTCATAGCGTTCGGACTTGTCGGTTGGCCGTGCGAGCTTGAAATGCGCAGAAATTAAATTTCAAGTTTAATTAAACCAATCAATGTTGAAAGCTATCTTCCGCATACGATCGAACTGGATTTCGGGACTAGTTCCATTGCGTTCGAAATGAGGTAAAATATTAGAAAAGACGGACGGCACAATTCGTTTGGAATTCGTGATCTCATGGGCCAATCAAATTAGATATTTCTTATTACTGAAAATAAGTGTATACATAAAATATCTCAATGACTCTTACCTAACACACGTTTCAGCCCGCTTACCCCTTCTCCCCTTTATTTTGAATCGCAGCAGTTTTTTAAAAAAAAACGAGTAAGATCGATTCTTTATAAAAAAAATCAATCAATTCCCGTATGTCTCTCGTACCCTTTCCTTTTTTTTTCTTTTTCCCAATCCAAACGAAAAATGGCCGCAGTCACACACACACACACATATAAATCGAATGATGGAAGGAAGATTTCATGCACTGGAAGAGAAGCGTGGAGGGCTCGTGGGGGCGCACGAAGGCCATGACGATCGATCGAGAGAAGCACGTTGATTTAGGGTTTGGACTGTGCGCGTATTCTAGGTTTGATCGTGCAAAAGGCGGCAGCGGAGCAGTCATAGCCTCTGGCGTGGGTGGTGGAATAAGCGATGCACGTGGCCGCGCTGCCTGATGGACCTTCCCTCGCTTGGTTGCGCTCGCGTTTGAAGAACGATGGTCGTGAACGATGGGTTGATGTTCAAACTTGGCCTGGGAAGATGAGAACGTGAGTTACAATTTAATTATATTATTAATTTGTTAATTTTGTTTTATTAAATCGTTAGTCTAATTATCACGTAACATTTTCGTGCGAAGTCCGATCCGGGCAAAACAAATTGCGTTGAGATTGTATCGATGAAGACTTCGGCATGGAAGCGAATTGAGATTTATTTGAAGTCGAAGTATTTTTGGTTTCAAATAAATAGATGAGTGTTTATACACTCATAATTGACTAAAATAATTTTTTTGTTAGTTAAATTTTTATTCTGAAGTGTTATGAAATTTATTGGCTGTTGTTTGGTAAGTTAAATTATCATTTATATTGATATATGGATTAATTGATAGAATTTAAATTGACCGTCAAATTAAATTTAAATTTAATTGGCAATATTATACTCGATAGTGATAATAATAATTATAAAATTATTGTGAATTATATTGACTATACGGATGATTGGTTGTGATGGATGCTATTGGTTGTTAATTTGGATGTTTATTTATTATGATATATCATTTTATCACCCAGTACATTATTTGCAGTATATAAAACTGTAAACTGAATTATTTTTAATAAATTAAGAAATAGGTTGAAATGACATATATTTATGACATTTATTTGGACTGAAATGATATATATCCATCCTTGAAATTAAATTGAAATAATTATCCACTTGGCCATACATTAGAAAATTTTATACAGACACCGAGTTGGTTAAATTAAATGATTTTAAAAGTTGTTTTGAAATTATTTAGATGAATTGATTTTAAGGATAAAATCCAATTTATGGAAATTGAATTATTTTGAATTGAAGCTCGAAATGTTGGAATTTAATCTTGGTAAACGAAATTGTTTAATTAATTGAAGTTTAGACTTTAAGTTGAAATTTGGAATATGGCATTAATTTTCTAAAGTTGATTTGTTTTAAATGATTGGTCTTTTATTCAAACTTTGAATATTTCTAAGAAAGATTGATATGAAATGATATTTTAAATTTGAGTTTGGAATTGAAAAATTGGATTTAAAATTTGTATTGAAAGTAAATTTGATTTAAGTGTTTAAATCTTTTGAAATCGAATATGGATTTGGAAATTAATTTGAAATTGGAATTTAAATTAATTTGGATTTGGAAATTAATTTGAAATTGAGATTTAAATTAATTTGGAATTGGAAATTGAAATTTAAAGAAATTTGTGAATTGAGATCGAAATTTATTCGAGTTGGAATCGGGATTGAATTGATTAAATCGAAATGGATTTTGGAATTGATTTGGGTAGGAAATTGGTAAGTTGACCGGTTTGACTTTGGAATTATTTTTAAAATGAATATTTTAGTATAAATGATTTAAAATCTATATTCTTTAAATATTTTAATTATTTAGATTTTCCAAACTATTTTACAATATAAATTATTTCTATGTTCAAATTATTTTCGATTTAACTATTTAAATATTTTCTATTAAACTATTTTTAACTATTTTCACTATTTTAAACTATTTTCTAAAATTCAAACTGGTTAAAGGGTAAATTATTTGTATTTAAATCTTGGATTTAAATACGAACTAGATTAAAGTGAAGAATATAACCTAAATTGAATTCAAATTGAATTTTGGTAGTGGAATTGATTTATCGGACAAAAGTTATAATTTTAAATGTATGATGATTTCGAAATGGATTTGATTTTGAAACGAATATGATATTTTGATATCAAGTGAAAATTATTTTCGAAATGTAAAAGAACCAACCGGTGTGTAAAATCACGGTTGGTTGTTAAAGAGATCGGGGCCTCTTATTGAAATACTCTCTTTCAATATTGGAACCACTTTGACAACTGTGTACGCGGTGGATGATATTCAGAATGTAGTGGTTGAATTGGCGACGTTTACTGGAATGAAGTAAGAGAACGATGATGGACAGCCTTGACATTCGTGTCATGATTAAAATGACTAAAACAGGAGCCTATGTCTGGCCATTGAGGTTTGCTATCTCTAGCGATGTTTGTGACGCCCTTCCTCTATACCCACGCTAGCCAAGAACATTACAGTGAATGCTATCAACTAGCACAGAGAATAAGGCTGTTGAGGAGCGACCATCCGTGTAATTGCTTTGCGCGAGCATCGATATGTCAGATAGTATAACATGCATTTCTTTATCAAGAGGGAAATCCGACATACCGACACAAACTCAAAGCTACTACACAGTGGCTATTATATCTTCAGAAACAAATATAGAAATAAACATAACATAAATCAGTCACAGACAATTCATTTCACAAAGGCGGAAATAGATATGAATATAACACATGAAAGTGTACATCAGAGTAGTGGTCAAACAAGATCCACAATATCAAAAAGAATAGATACAAGTGCAAGACAAAATAATAAGTATCCATCATAGAGTCTTTATCTCAAATGTATACAACAAAAACTACTAAACTAAAGTAGTTAGCCAAAAGTCAGAAGATGGTTCTAGATAGGAAGCCATGAGGAAGCACCTGTAATATCTCAGTCTGACCCGAGTATTATTTAAGAAGAAAATAATAAACGGATCAGTCTAGCTATAAATATCAGATGAAATGATATAGAATAAGATATATGACTAAACGTATAATAATCACAATGCCAAGCTGTGATAAATAAGTAATTGAAAAATCAATAAAGATTAATCAATATCGCAAAGATCTACTCAAGATAAAAGGAATGTCATACTCCTAATTTCATTCACCAAGACACAATAATTGATAAATCAAATCAATAGAAATCACGAAAATAGGTGAAGCATAAATTCTAGAATTCAACACACGAAATCCAGAAATCACAAGAAAAAGGATGGCCAATCCCAGAAAAATGAGTCGGAGCTCCTCCAGACAGGGTATAGTCCCCCATTGCGGACTTTGAGCCAAAGCTCCTCCCGGTGAGTCAAAAACTCCTCCTGCCAGGGTATAGTCCTCCATTGCGGACTTTGAGCCGGAGCTCCTCCTGGTGAGTCGAAACTCCTCCTGACAGGGTACAGTCCCCCATTGCGGACTTTGAGCCGGAGCTCCTCCTGGTGAGTCAAAAATCCTCCTGACAGGGTATAGTCCCCCATTGCGGACTTTGAGCCGAAGCTCCTCCTGGTGAACCGAAGTTCCTCATGACACGGTATAGTCCCCCATTGCGGACATTGAGCCGAAGCTCCTTCTGGTGAGCCGAAGCTCAATAAAAACGACGTACAGTCCTCCACGTGGACAAAGAGACATCGCACAATGCTAGTCTAAATCTTAAAATGATCGTCATGATCAAAGAGAAGTGTCAATTACAGTAAGCTAGTAAATATATGAGCTTAGCTTCATGTCCCATTACCACTAGCTTAACTTAAATATTTACGAACAAATTGTAGATCTCCACTAGAAAATTGTCACAAGGGATTCAATCGAACAAGTCCAAGAATTAACCAACGAAGTAAACGCAAGCGTTTCATACCACTCATTTTACTAAGTCGTTTAATTAGATTTCTCATACGAGTGAGGTAAAGGCTTGTATATACTAATAGATTGGAAAACGGTTTAAGAAAACGAGCTTTGTAATAAAATAGTGTTGAAATCATTTGAAGAAGGAGTTTTGATATTTACTACTAGTATAGAAAACCTTTATATTTTTAAAGTGACAAATCACAAAGAAGATTGTAGGAACAATCAATCACTAAGATTCACATTCGAAAACGTGAATAAAATCCAAAGAAATCGATACCGAATCCATCGAAATGGATATTCCAAGAATTCCCGAAGAAAATAATCGTCAAAGTCAATAACAAATGATAACAACAAATAGGGAAATAACACAAATCGATTAGAGTTGGAAATTCAGACAACTAGGCAAAATAGGCATAGTTGGCAAATAGCAGCAGGTCGGTCGATCGGACTCCCTGAGTCGGTTGACCGAACCAAAAACAGAAGTGCACGGGGTAGCAGGTCGGTCGACCGGACTCTAAGCTCGGTCGACCGAGCCATGTAGCCTGCACTTCCAAACAGAGGCAGGAAGTGCCCGTTCTACAGGTCGGTCGGTCGGTCCAGGGGCTCGGTCGGCCGAACCTGTTGCTGGCACTCCCATGCCCTATTACAAATGAGGTGCAAATCTCGATCAATTTGCAATCGCACGAGCAACGGCGCTAAGGGTTTATGCCAATCGACTACGCGGCCCTATATGCTCCTCGATGCATCACCAAAAACATGTTCAAACATCAAAGTTAGGATTTTTAACGAATTGAACTTAAAACACTAAAAATTGGAATATTCACCAAATCAATCCAAACCAAAAGCAAATGCACACGAATAAGTGTTAGGAATTCATACCTAACAATCGAAAATAATTCATAGACTTAGATGTGAGATTAAAAATCTCACCTTTAAACCCAAATCAATGAATGAGAAGCTTGAAGACAAGGGAAGATCAACCACACTTCAATCTCGACACTAGAAGCTTGAATCTAAGCTTAAAAGAAGAACATTCCCTAAGTTAGGTTTAGGAAATTTCTGAAATCAATGAGAGAATGAGTTGGGGAAGAAGAAGGAGATGCTTACCAATGGGTTCTCTTGAGTTTGGAGTTAGAAGATGGATTTGCTAATGGAAACTAGGGTTTTGGATTTCTATTTCCCATTCTCTTCCACCATTAATCTCTTTAGAACTAAAATTAGAGGAAGAGGGAGTGAATGAAGAGGGGGGTTTCAGTTTGGGGTATTAAGTTAGAACATTGGGCTGAACCCAACCTAAACCTAAAGCCCTAAGTGAAAAGTAGCAAAATTCTACTATCTCCAAACATATCGAAGTTTATACTCAAAAAGGTCGCAAACGTCATTTTGAACTCAATGGGGGTGGTCTCGAGTCTCAATTCGACTGTTTGCAAAAAGTAGCTTTTCGGACCAAAATCCAACGAACGATAAAATATTTAAATAAAATATTTAAATATAAAATTGATAAATATGCGGGTTGTTACGGACTCCCCTCCTTAAAGAAATTGCGTCCTCGCAATACTTAAGAAGAAAATAAGAAGTAACAACCATAGAAGCATATCAACACAAAGGAAAATTGAAATAAGTTCACCATAAAGAGCACGAAAGAGTTAGCACGAACGGGATCGCTCGATGAATTCTCTAGATTCCCAAGAGTAATCCCTAGGATTTGAGGACCATTGAACTCTCACAAGAAGAACCTCTTTATTCCGAAGGCGCTCAACCCCCGAAGCAATGATGCGAATGGGATGTTGCTCATAAGTCAAATCTGGTGAAACTTCAATTTCTACAATATCACCGGGCTCAAGAATAAAAACCGGAATCCCTAAGGCATTTCCGTAGATAAAAGACGTGGAGAACGTCAAAAATAGCAGAAAATTGAGCTGGTGCAACGACGTAGTATAATAACAGTACGCCTGAGAAACTAGAAACTGAAATAATTTGGAATATCAGCGTAGTACAAAAACGGTACGCCCAATGAACCAAAGCCCGAATAATTTTGGAACACCGACGTAGTACAAAAACGGTACGTCCAATGAACCGATAAACCGGAACAACGATGCAGTAAAATAATGGTACACCCATTGATCCAGATAAGATGGAACATCGATGTAGTATAATAACAATACATCCGATGAGCTGAACACCATAAAAGAACATCGGACGCTAGTCCATAAAAGAGATGAGATGAAACTCAATAAAACGAAGTACGTCAAAACACCCGATGAACTTGGTAAAACGATCATAAGATACAAGGAGTCTCGAGCCAACGAGGTTGATGCAAATTAAGTTCCTTATGAGAAATAAATAATCCAAAGATTTATGATCGAGGTGGAGAACAAATTTCTCATCCAAAAATGGTGATGCCAAATTCCAAAAGTAAAAACAATAGTCGTGAGCACTAGATCATGAGTGGCATATCTAGTCTCGATAATCTATAATGATTTAGAAGCACAAGTGATAGCACGTTCTCCTTTGCAAGAGAATGACATCCAAACCAATACGACTAGTATCGGTACAAATAGCAAAGTCTTGGTTCCCATTCAGGAATCACAAGAATAAGAGTATCGAAAGGAAGAGTTCTTTTAAATAATCCTCCTTCCCGAAAAGTTAAAACTTTCAAAATTATATTTTTATTTTTGTGTAATAATCTTTATACAAAAATTTACATTTTTATAAGTCAATATATCGTGTCTGACTGTCTCATCAAAGCGTTTAGGAGATTCTTATCGATAACGTTGATCAAGCGCATCGACCAGAATTCTTAACACACTAAATGGGCAATACAATCACAAAATCATCTTCTATATAGTAAACATGTTTCTTAAAAACCTTTAAGAATATTCTTTGCTTGTTTAAGAGAAAATTAAATTGTACTTATAAATAAATCTTATGAAAAAGATTTGCAAAATTTTAAATTTCAATTTTCATCCAAAATCAATAAATACAAAGATGGAGTCATCGAGATATTCGTAGAATACTCGATTTATAATATGGATGAAACAAGATGGACAAACTGAATGACATAATAATTCATTCATAGGAATCATAACAAGTGCGGAATGCGGTAAGTGGAATGCTAACTTCCGCAACTCGTAGCCAAATGAAAATCGGTGGCAAGGTCGAACTAGAAAGATCTTAGCACCACACAAAAGATTACTTAGGTGATAATCCTAAGACAAGCTCAAAAATACAGGATTTTTTTTTCAAACTACATGAATGAGAGAAATAACACTTTCCTTATAAGTGGGCTTAAGGAATAAAATGATGCCATCAAGTTGGAATCAAAATCATAAAGGAAAAATAGAAATCTGCTTAACAGATTGAAAATGTCAAAGATGAATAGTCCACACGGGACAAATAGGATATGTGCTTCATAACGATTAAGCCAATCCTTACAAAAATCAATTCCGAAGCCTAAGTAAAAATTGGCTCGGAAAGAAAAATCAAATAAAATAATTTCGACATCAATAAAGACAAATTGAGTGTTGCGGATCTACCATCCGGATTCACAATTCTCAAAGAAGTCATCACGCCCAAAATATTCAAATAAAAAGAATCACAAGTTCTTTTGATATAAAATAGTGAGATGAAACCCATATCAAAAAGAACACGAACAAGATAATCACAAAGCAAATGTCATCAAGGATTGAATGAGAAATACATTGACCACGAGAAGTGTTGCTAAGGACTTGCAGCTTTCCTTCTCTCTTGCTCTGACGCTTGGGACACGAAGATATATAATGATCCGCACTTTTGCAATAGCGGCAAGAAATAGGCCTTGGACACCTATTTATATAGTTGTCCCTAGAGCCACAATTGTAGCATTCTCCGCGATTAGCAATAGGAGTATTTGCTATAGAAGTCTCTTGCTTCGCCCTCTTGTTAGGATTAGGACTTTCGAACCTAATAAAGGGATGCCTCTTCTTGTTGTTTTTGGAGTTTGGTTTGGCACTCCCAACCTCGACATCACTTTCTCTATCGGCCTCTTCAAGACGAAGAGCGATATCAATAAGCTGATCAAATGAAACCTCAAGTTTCAGGAGTAATGACTTCTTAAGATTCTTATTCAAGCCATAGACGAATCTCTGATTTTTCTTCATTAGGGTGTTAATGTATTCAACCCCGTATTTGGAAAGAGATTCGAAAGATGCGACATAGTCTGTCACAGAAGATCCACCTTGAACAAGGCCAATAAAACGTCAGGCCAAAGTTACTTTTTCAGCCTCCGGCACAAATTTCAATTCGAATCTTCCCCGGAATTGCTCCCAAGTGAGATCCGCTTCAATGACTTCAGAAATTAAAAGCTCGTACCAATCTAATGCTCTTTCTTGGAGCATGCTAGAAGCCACTTGGACTCGATGTAGATCAATAAGGTTCATGCGAGAAAAGATGCGATCGCATGATTTGAGCCAAGCTTGAATTTCAATAACACTCTCGGATCCCTTGAATGGACTTCCACCCAAATCGGAGTAGTCTCTGCACAAGCGTGCAAAACCGGATCTAGGAAGAGTAGGCTCTGGATTGGGTCCAGCTGCTTGAGCGTTCTTAACAAGATCTAAAAGCTGCTGGGCAGACATAAATACTCCATCCTGGGGAGTAGCACTAGATTGACCGGCGCTGAGACGGCCAGGTCTAACCATTTCTCTTCTTTAAGAAAGAAATAAAGAAGAGGAAAAAGTTATTCTCAAAATAAATTTCAATCAAACTTGATTGATAAAACAAGGAATCATAAAGAAAATAGGATGAATCGGTACGAAGACTCGAATTAAATCCTAAAGCACGACTCCTAAGATGGACTTAGGACGATGATCCTTGTTATAATATTCCATATTGTTCTAAAGTTTGGCTCTGATACCAAGCTTGTGACGCCCCACCTCTATACCCGCTCTAGCCAAGAACATTACGGTGAATGATGTCAACTAGCACGGAGAATAAGGCTGTTGAGGAGCGACCATCCGTGTAATTGCTTTGCGCGAGCATCGATATGTCAGATAGTATAACATGCATTTCTTTATCAAGAGGGAAATCCGACATACCGACACAAACTCAAAGCTACTACACAGTGGCTATTATATCTTCAGAAACAAATATAGAAATAAACATAACATAAATCAGTCACAGACAATTCATATCACAAAGGCGGAAATAGATATGAATATAACACATGAAAGTGTACATCAGAGTAGTGGTCAAACAAGATCCACAATATCAAAAAGAATAGATACAAGTGCAAGACAAAAGAATAAGTATACATCATAGAGTCTGTATCTCAAATGTATACAACAAAAATTACTAAACTAAAGTACTTAGCCAAAAGTCAGAAAATGGTTCCAGATAGGAAGCCATGAGGAAGCACCTGTAATATCTCAGTCTGACCCGAGTATTATTTAAGAAGAAAATAATAAACGGATCAGTCTAGCTATAAATATCAGATGAAATGATATAGAATAAGATATATGACTAAACGTATAATAATCACAATGCCAAGCTGTGATAAATAAGTAATTGAAAAATCAATAAGAGATTAATCAATATCGCAAAGATCTACTCAAGATAAAAGGAATGTCATACTCCTAATTTCATTCACCAAGACACAATAATTGATAAATCAAATCAATAGAAATCGCGAAAATAGGTGAAACATAAATTCCAGAATTCAACACACGAAATCCAGAAATCACAAGAAAAAGGATGGCCAATCCCAGAAAAATGAGCCGGAGCTCCTCTAGACAGGGTATAGTTCTCCATTGCGGACTTTGAGCCAAAGCTCCTCCCGGTGAGTCAAAAACTCCTCCTGCCAGGGTATAGTCCCCCATTGCGGACTTTGAGCCGGAGCTCCTCCTGGTGAGTCGAAACTCCTCCTAACAGGGTATAGTCCCCCATTGCGGACTTTGAGCCGGGGCTCCTCCTGGTGAGTCGAAACTCCTCCTGACAGGGTATAGTCCCCCATTGCGGACTTTGAGCCGAAGCTCCTCCTGGTGAACCGAAGTTCCTTATGACAGGGTATAGTCCCCCAATGCGGACATTGAGCCGAAGCTCCTCCTGGTGAGCCGAAGCTCAATAAAAACGACATACAGTCCTCCACGTGGACAAAGAGACATCGCACAATGCTAGTCTAAATCTTAAAATGATCGTCATGATCAAAGAGAAGTGTCAATTACAGTAAGCTAGTAAATATATGAGCTTAGCTTCATGTCCCATAACCACTAGCTTAACTTAAATATTTACGAACAAATTGTAGATCTCCACTAGAAAATTGTCACAAGGGATTCAATCGAACAAGTTCAAGAATTAACCAACGAAGTAAACGTAAGTGTTTCATACCACTCGTTTTACTAAGTCGTTTAATTAGATTTCTCATACGAGTGAGGTAAAAGCTTGTATATACAAATAGATTGGAAAACGGTTTAAGAAAACGAGCTTTGTAATAAAATAGTGTTGAAATCATTTGAAGAATGAGTTTTGATATTTACTACTAGTATAGAAAACCTTTATATTTTTAAAGTGACAAATCACAAAGAAGATTGTAGGAACAATCAATCACTAAGATTCACATTCGAAAACGTGAATAAAACCCAAAGAAATCGATACTGAATCCATCGAAATGGATATTACAAGAATTCCCGAAGAAAATAAGTCATCAAAGTCAATAACAAATGATAACAACAAATAGGGAAATAACACAAATCGATTAGAGTTGGAAATTCAGACAACTAGGCAAAATATGCATAGTTGGCAAATAGCAGCAGGTCGGTCGACCGGACTCCCTGAGTCGGTTGACCGAACCAAAAATAAAAGTGCACGGGGGTAGCAGGTCGGTCGACCGGACTCTGAGCTCGGTCGACCAAGCCATGTAGCCTGCACTTCCAAACAGAGGCATGAAGTGCCCGTTCTGCAGGTCGGTCGGCCGGCCCAGGGGCTCGGTCGGCCGAACCTGTTGCTGGCACTCCCATGCCCTATTTCAAATGAGGTGCAAATCTCGATCAATTTGCAATCGCACGAGCAACGGCGCTAAGGGTTTATGCCAATGGACTACCCGGCCCTATATGCTCCTCGATGTATCACCAAAAACATGTTCAAACATAAAAGTTAGGATTTTTAACGAATTGAACTTAAAACACTAAAAGTTGGAATATTCACCAAATCAATCCAAACCAAAAGCAAACGCACACGAATAAGTGTTAGGAATTCATACCTAACAATCGAAGATAATTCACAGACTTAGATGTAAGATTAAAAATCTCACCTTTAAACCCAAATCAATGAATGAGAAGCTTGAAGACAAGGGAAGATCAACCACACTTCAATCTCAACACTAGAAGCTTGAATCTAAGCTAAAAAGAAGAACATTCCCTAAGTTAGGTTTAGGAAATTTCTGAAATCAATGAGAGAATGAGTTGGGGAAGAAGAAGGAGATTCTTACCAATGGGTTCTCTTGAGTTTGGAGATAGAAGATGGATTTGCTAATGGAAACTAGGGTTTTGGATTTCTATTTTCCATTCTCTTCCACCATTAATCTCTTTAGAACTGAAATTAGAGGAAGAGGGAGTGAATGAAGAAGGGGGTTTCAGTTTGGGGTATTAAGTTAGAACATTGGGCTGAACCCAACCTAAACCCAAAGCCCTAAGTGAAAAGTAGCAAAATTCTACTATCTTCAAACATATCGAAGTTTATACTCAAAAAGGTCGCAAACGTCATTTTGAACTCAATGGGGGTGGTCCCGAGTCTCAATTCGACTGTTTGCAAAAGGTAGCTTTTCGGACCAAAATCCGACGGACGATAAAATATTTAAATAAAATATTTAAATATAAAATCGATAAATATGCGGGTTGTTACAACGTTGATCCCTCATATTACTATTGTTGTTTCGGATTTGATGGATGCAAGTTATTTGTCAATTGGATTGATTGTCGCGGTCGGCCACGAATGGGTTATGACCAGCCAGAAAGGGTAAACTGGTAGAATCCTACCTTGGGCATTGCCTTACGTGCCTTGTCATATTTATCCCTATACGAGCCCATTACGATTTTGGTTTAAAACTGTGAAAATGTGTTAAGGTGGATCATGTAAAGCCTTAACGCTATTTTGATATTTATTTTACAGATAGACATTATCTATTATAGCGATACTATTATATATAAATAGTTTAACGGATCCTTAGGAGATGGAAAATACCGTAACATCTCTTAAGTTATTGCACTCAGATTTGTGATATTAATTTGACTTACATAAGAGTATTTTAGTCTTGACTTGAGTGTTTTTTCTTTTCATTACGCTCGGGTCAGTCTTGAGTTTTTCAGTGTTTTGAAGACTATTCTTGGAGGACGAAGACGGAGTTTTGGTATTACTATTATTATTATTATTATACCTTGTATCATGTTATTCTACTGCATTAATTATTTCTCATGTTGTACAGATACAACTCTGATAAATGTGTATGTTTAAAATCGAATGTATAGTAAACAACTTTATGAACCGTTTATTTGATTATTATATTTTATTTTTTCCGCTGTGAAATTTTGTGTTTTGTTTCCTTCTTCTCTTCTTATTTTTCAAAATTAACCCCATTGATTATCTATGTTTCAGATTGTTTAAGTTCGACATGTGTGGATTATTGTTGATTTAAACCTTTCGAAATGTGGGTCGTCACAGTTTGTATCAGCGCGAAGGTTTAGCGATAACCTTGGCTTTGTGGGGTTTGACTTGTTGGAGATAGGGTAGTAATACCCTAGAATGAGTTTGTTGAGTGTATATATGAGAGAGCGTACTTGTTAGTGCTATAAAATATTTTATATTTTGATTACTTATTCGTTGAGTTGTTTATGAATTTCGGTCGATTTGCGGGACGCCGTGTTATCGACAGGGGTTTCTAAACACTTAAACGAGCCAAGTCGATATAATATTGTTTTAAATAGGGTAAATGAAATATTTTTACCTAAGTATATTTGTATATATAAAATGATAATTTTAAATGAAATTGTTGGCAGTAGACGATAATATTTAATTATCATTGATTATTGATTGAATCAAAATAAAACGGATACTTTGTAAATATATTTTATGAAGCGTTGATAATTAAGTTGAATTGAAATCAATCAAAATAAGAATTAGTTAAAATGACCAAGTTTAAATTAATGAAATATTTTGGTAATAAGTTGAGAAAATTTGTATAAGTATATTTATAATATTGCTTATATATAGAAATGATTAAAAATTGAGAAATTTTGAATTTAAAATCCTTTTGTTTTCAAAATTATTTTTATAAGCCATAAAAATTAATAATAGTATTATTTGAAAATTTTTGACTATAAAAATATATATTGAAAGGATTTTTGGATAAATAAAAGCATCAAATTCGTTTGGTCGCTGGAAAATAATTCTGGCGATGACTGCAGCATCGCTAGTGTTCATTTTCGAGTTTCTGAGTGAAAATTGATATCAAAAGAAATTAATTTTTCAATTAAAAAAATTTGATTATGAAAAATATTTTAGGTTATTTAATAAATATATGAAACAGTTTTGAACTTAATTGAAAATAGTATATAAGGAATAAGTTTATGACTTACAAATTTAAAATAGTGTAGAAAAATTTAAGTCATATCTTATAAATTTTAAAAGGAGAATAAGAACTAAATTTAAAATAATTAAAATTTTTGGTTAAGAAAAATAAATAATTTAAGAAGTATTAAATTAATTGAGTTAGTAAAAATGAAATAAACAAAATATAGTTTAGCTCACGAAAGTTTAAATAAAATTGAATTACATTTGAAATGAAGTTGATGAATGAATAACCTTACTTCGACCGAAGACTTTCCTCCTCTTCTTGCTAGCAAACGCTCCTCCATCGTTCCTATAGCTCGCTCGATCTTGACTGTCGTGGTTCTTCCAGCAAATGCTTGCCGTGATACTTCTGTATCTGGAACGCTATTGGCTTCGGCTGGGAATCTTCCTCCTGTTGCTAATGTGAGTTTTCAGGTAAATGCTAATTGTGATTCTGGGACGCATGTCTCAAATGTTGTGTTCAGCGAGGAAGGAAATGGTTTGTCTGTTAGAAATATGGGTGCGGTCTCTTGTGATGTTTCTGAACGAAGCACAACTGCTGCTTGTTCAATTGCCACTGAGACCATTTTCCCTGTAGTCGGTGACAAAAGTTTAGTTGCTTCAATGTCTGTTGCATATCCTGATTCGCCCCATATTGTGGATCATCCTGGACCCAAAGCTCCTTCGCCGACTTGCCACAAATCATGGACATCTCTTTTCAATTCTCTTCCTCGTAATGCGGGTGATTATAAACCAATTGAATTTGAAAATATCGAGGAGAATGGAGTGATGGTCCCTCCTCCTATGGTATTGCAAGCTGGAGTTGATTTTTGGTCTGAATATTTGGTTGGTTTCTTTCTGGAACCAAATCACCGTCTTCGTGATCCGTCCACGGTTTTATGTTCTGCGTGGAAGTTGCGTAGTAATTTGCATGTTAAGTTGGTTGACTCCTTATACTACCTCAAGTTCTCCTCTTCCGAGGATCGTCGGCTAGTTCTTGGTGCTGAGCCTTCTTTTTTCGCTAGTAGGCCCTTTATTATAACACCTTGGTCTCCCACTGTGGCTAGACCTCGGGAGCAAGTGCTTTCCATTCCTGTTTGGGTGTACTTTTCGCAAATCCCCTCTGTGCTTCAGCCTTTGCTTGGATTGAATTGGTTAGCCTGCAACGTCGGAAAATTGAAATGCTTTGACGCTAATACGGTTGCCCGAGAAAAATTGATGTATGCAAAGGCTCTAATTGAGATATCCCCCTTTAAGCCTCTCCCTGATTCTATTCCGGTTCAACTTGCTGTTGGGCATGTTGCGGAGGTCCGTGTGCGCTATGGTTGGGTTCCAGAAATACCCTCCACCTGTCACTCCTTTGGCCACCTGGCTGTCTCCTGCCTGCACTCCAAATCCTCTGTGGCCCCTCCAAAGATTCTCTGCCTCATCCCCCGCTTCAGAAATGGATTACTAAGGTTACTTCCTCTGCCTCTCAGGTTGCCCTCCCACCTGCGGCTCCTTTGGCTGTTCTGGGTCCGCCTCCTTCTGTTGTTAAGCCTGTCTCTCCTTCAGTTGCTGTGGTTCCTTGTGTTGGCCTGGCTATTCCCTTAGCTGTTCCAGATTCAGCCCGGTTTCCTGTTGTTTGGGATGAGTCAGAGAGGTGTTGGGTTGATAATATTTCTGATGTGAGATTTAACCCCGTGAATGCTTCTTTTTTCAGATTTATTACCGATGATCTGTTGGACCTTAGATGCCTTTACTACAGACTGTCTGGTGATGCTTTAGTTCTTGATTTGGATGGTGTGTTTGCGAGTAAGAATTCTATCTTGCTTGCTGATACCTCTTGGGATCGCTCTTTCATTTACTCTCCTGATTCTTTGGATTACGATCCTAGACTTGCTATTCGATTCAGCCCTTATGCTGGTCTATGTGGGAATGTCCCGTTGGTTTCGTCTGTTGATGGTGATTCTTCCTCTTCGGAGGAGTCCTAGTCTACGTGATTATTATAGTTACCGTGACATCTCTGTCGCATACCCGTGCTATATTTTCCATTTTTCTTAGTAGAATAGGTGCTTTTACCTTTCTCCTGTACTTCAAATTTATTACTGTGGTAATAAAAGTGGACGACCCACTATAAAACCGGCTTGCCTTACAAAAAAAATTATAATTTGTAGATTTAAGAATATTAACCTAAGACAAATTTTAGATTTGTTAAATTTGAATGATAAGAGAAAAAAATTAATCTGAATAGGATTAAATAAAATGAGTAATGAACTAAAATGAAATGAAGTTTAACTTAATATTAGATAAATTGAAATGGATATTAAATGAAACGAGATAAATTAGTAAAGTGGATTAATTTCATTTGAGCTATAGAATGAATTAAAATGAATATGGACTTGAATTCTTAAAATGAAATGTAATTTACGCGTGTAGAAATTTAATAAAAATAAATGAAAGTAAGAAAAATTAATGTGGTTAACTGAATTTGATTTAAATTGGATATATATAAAATGCAAGTGGAGCAGTTTAAATAAAAATTTGAATGTTAACTAAAATAATATGGAATAAGTTATTGAAAAAAAAAGAGTTAAAGTAGCCTTAAGAAAAGCTGAATGAATTATTTGTGAAAAAAAAGGTTATTAATGTAGATTAAGTTATAAAATGAAATTAACTTTGCTAAATTATTAATATGAATTTGAATAAATGAAGCGAATCCATGAAATAATAATAGCTTAAGATATGAAATAATAATCATAAAAGTGTGTTTTGTTCTATAAAATATTTGTAATAAACTTAGATAAATTTATAAATGATGTTATTATATAAATAAAAAGATATGCTAAGTAGAAATAAAATAGATTTTAACTTAAGCATGGTTAAGTGGAATTTTTTATAAATGATTCATAAATGAATTTATATGAAATGGGTTAACAAAAAGTTAAACAATTAGAATTTTACAAATTGAATTGAATAAAAATTGAATATAATGAATTTATAATGAATGTTGATAAATTGGAAGAAATGAATGAAATGTAAACCAATTAAAAGTGGATGGAACAAAAAAATAAATAGTTGAAACAAATCGATTGAGTGTAAATATATGTTCGTCGACGGAAATTCTATCGAATTAGAAAACCGTCGAACGAATTTAGAAATAAAATTTATACCGCAAGCGCACGGTGTACGAATGTAGCACGTGGCGAATACGGGTCGATCCACAGGGAATTGATGATTTTAAACTTCTATTCAATCAAATTAAACCAAATGGAGGATGATTTGTTAATTAGAAATAAAATGAGGCTAACACTATAAAAATGTGATTCAAAAACGATAAGACTAAAGAAAAATTTAGAGGCAAATCCACTCTCAAATTTTTTGTAAATCAACAAACACATAATTTATGATCTCTAACTTTGATATTAAGTGAAATAATCATTGCATTTATCATAAGTATGGTTTGTTTATGTTATTAGTTAACATAACTCAAACCATCAAACTATAATACAACAATTATACCACTTATTATTCTCATGAAAAAGAAGCCAAAGAAAAAACTATTTTAAGCATGATCTATTTACTATTGTAACTAGTAACATAGATCATCAAATTTCATTTTTACTTTCATTTCATAATCAAAAATTAATTAGCAAATGATGGTGTAAATTGTGTTTATGTTGAATAAGAATAACTCATTTGCATAAGCAATATAAGCTATCAAACCCACTTGTATAAACTTACATCAAAATTCACATTCATGAAGCATAAACAAAGAGATCATACATCATAAAAATGTTGAAATTACATAAAGTTAGAGAGCTTCATCACCCTTAAATTGAAGGGGTTTAGCTACTCATTTGTGGCATTGAAGCAACACAAATAAATTTCAACATTAGAAATAAAAGAGAATAGAAAATAAGCAAAGAAAACAAAAGCGATTAGCTACTAACTACTTGCATAAATGTAAATCTAAGCTATGAACATAAAGGAAAAGAGAGCATAGAAGTAAACATTAACAATGAAACAAAGAAAAGCATGTGGAAAAGAGAGAAGAAAGAGGCTTGGAAGCCATTTTTATTTCATAGCATAGAACATTGAGCTTACACTTTGATTTCTTAATTTCCTAAGTAAAATGAAAGAGTAGAAGATGGTTTCATATACATAAGAGGGCTATATATACATGCATAAAACCCTAATTCTATTTTTTAGGGGCTACCTAAAATGCCCTTTAGGAAGTGTGGCCAACAAGTAACCATTAACCACTACTTAATCCATCATTTATTTTGCATGAAGTTTTAACCTCCACTTAGTTGTCCATTAGCTCCAAATTGTACTTTTAGGTAAGTGGGTGGGGTCCTCCATGTTCATGGCTTGAATTATTTCCCTCTTCTTTCCTTTGTATTCATTTGTGCATGCATATATCTTCATATAAGCCTCTTCCATATGCATCTAAATTCCTATAAAAATTGTCAAAAAATGTCCAAGTAAAAATTCTTATATTGACACATGCACAAAATGACCATTTTGCCCCTGAATGAAGATGAAAATACGATGGTTGGAAATAATTGAATTTTGGTTTTAAACATGTTAAAATGCCCAAATATGATGATTATTTAAATAAAAAGAGATAAAATATGGATGTAAATATATGCACAATTACGTGCATATCAAATACCCCCACACTTATCTTTTTATTCGTCCTCGAATAAAGGAAAACTAAGATAAATCCATTTTCATAGGGAGCACGATTGCATTGAGCGTATGCAACAAGCCGTTAAACCTCTGGGTGTCCCCAGTAGGACGAGTGTTGTCTCGTGAGGGTTTTCAGCGGATACTACCCACAAAATCCAAATGCAGGATGAAAATATTTACAAAATGCAAGATTTATTTACAAAGAGATGAATGCGAGTTTTTGGAAATATTTACAAATGAAGGATTTATTTTTAAATTGACACGAATAAGTTAAATACAAGTTTTGGTCATTGTCTTGAAAAAATTTACTCGTCAAAATTTCCAATAAAAATCAAGTTGTCATAAAAGATAGACCATAGTTTGGCTAGTTGTTTCGGTTGATAGCACAATATAATTATGAAATGGATCCTTAGTTGATTATCAAAGTTTATTAAAGTGGTATTTTCATTTCTTTTCAATAACAAGTGAAATCAAACAAGTTAAAATAGTCCTAGGATTTCAATTGCTTGTTCTCTCATTATTTGCAAGAAAAATTACACACCTAGCTCAGGTAAACTGAGGCCAGATATACCACACATGCACTGGCCTTTCGGGCTTATGTGATGGGAGTACAGAGCATGGCGAGTGCACACACTTTCGTGCATACACCTATCGACCATAGGTGGTTTTTATTAAGTCTGTTTTTTTTGTATGTGTTCCATACATGCATAACCGTGAGGACTTTTAAATGAGTATGAAAACACATAATCAAAGATTCCAAGTAATTCACCCATGCACAACCGTGTGGACTTTTAAATGAGAGTGAATACTTTAGATGTTATTATTTTGTATTATATATATATATATATTTTTAAGAGAGAGAGAGTTTTGCAAAATCATCTTAGCACCATTTAACTTAGAAGACAAAAATGTTATATCCTTTACTTTAAACTTACCACTTTTAAACAAAGATTTTCAATTAGAACATACTTCATAATTAACATAGATGAACCTTCTTATATACTAGTAAAACCATTGTTATTTGTAATCAAACTTCATTTTTATTTTTGTTAAGACAAATAAATTTTCAAAAAGTTCAATTTATTAACCAAAACTTATACTTATCCCATAATGTCTTCAAAAATAAATCAAAATGGTAAAAAGAAAATGTTTTTGAGATTTTGGAGTTTTGAGAATTTTTTTTTGAAGAAAATGAAAATTCGAAAATGCCATGAAACACTAAAAGAAAAAATGAAAATGAGACTCCCCCACACTTAATTTTGACTGTGTCCCCACAGTCGATGAATGATATAATGAGTGTAACGGGAAAAATATGTACATATTTACAAAATGGGGTTAACATTCTTACTAGACGTAGCTTGGCTCATGAAGGATCATGAGCTCCTCCTCTTGCTTACTGGGAAATTCCAAGAAGGGTTTTAACTGATGACCGTTGACTTTGAAAATCGATCCATCCTTTGGGTTTTCTATTTCTATGGCACCATGTGGAAAAACAGTTCGTACCACAAATGGTCCAGTCCACCTTGATTTAAGTTTCCCAGGGAATAAATGAAGTATCGAGTCATATAAAAGAACTTTCTGGTTAGGCGAATTTTTTTTCCTTAGGATTGACTTGTCATGAAAAACTTTGGTTCTTTCTTTGTAAATTTTCTCATTTTCATACGCGTCATTCCTAAGTTCTTCTAGTTCGTTGAGTTGTAGTTTTCGATTTTCGCCAGCTTTTTCATGATCCAAGTTTAAGTTTTTTATTGCCCACAACGCTTTGTTTTCAATTTCAACGGGTAAATGGCAAGCTTTACCGTAAACTAAACGAAATGAGGACATTCCAAGGTTAGTTTTAAAAGCAGTACGGTAAGCCCAAAGCGCGTCGGTCAATTTCTGAGACCAATCTTTTCGATTTTTATTGACAGTTTTCTCTAAGATTTGTTTTATTTGTCGATTTGAAACTTCAACTTGGCCACAAGTCTGAGGATGATACGGAGTGGATAACCTGTGGGTTATCGAGTATTTTTTCATTAAAGTTTCAAAATAACGGTTGCAAAAATGGGTTCCGTTATCACTGATTATTGTGCGAGGTGTGCCGAACCTCGAAAAGATGTTTTATTTGAGAAATTTCACAACAATTTTGTGGTCATTGGTTTTGCAAGGAACGACTTCGACCCATTTTGAAACGTAATCGACAGCGAGAAGGATATACAAGTTTTCAAAAGAATTGGGAAAAGGTCCCTTAAAGTCGATACCCCATACATCAAAGATTTCGATCGTAAGAATGGGGTTTAAAGGCATCATATCTCGTCGAGAAATTCGTCCAAGCATTTGACATCGATCACAAGTTTTACAGAATTCAAACGAGTCTTCGAAAAGAGAAGGCCAATAGAAACCACGGTGAAGTACTTTTTCCGTAGTTTTTCGAGCACCCAAATGTCCACCGCACGCTTGATCGTGGCAAAACGAAAGAACACTCCTTATTTCATTATCCGGAATGCAACGTCGGATGACTTGGTCAGGACAATATTTGAACAAGTATGGATCGTTCCAATAGAAGTATTTCACCTGGGACATAAATTTGCATTTGCCTGTTTGGACCAAGATGAGGGAGTTTGTTTAGTGACTAAGTAGTTCACTATATCAGCGTACCATGGATCGATCAAAACTGAAAGAAGTTGTTCATCGGGGAAGTTTTCATTGATTGGCAAAGGAGATGGTGCGTTCGAAAGACGAGATAAGTGATCGGCTATGACATTATCGGATCCTTTTTTGTCTTTGATTGTAAGGTCAAATTCTTGAAGTAAAAGGATCCAACGAATCAAACGGGATTTAGCATCCTTTTTAGCGAAGAGATATCGAAGCGCAGAATGGTCAGTGTAGACCGCAATGTGTGAACCTATCAAGTAAGGTCGAAACTTTTCAAGCGCAAAAACGACAGCTAGAAGCTCTTTTTCAGTTGTTGTGTAGTTGAGTTGAGCGTCGTTCAAGGTCATACTCGCGTAGTAAATGACATGAATGATCTTGTTGATGCGTTGTCTCAAGATAGCACCAATGGCAAAGTTCAAAGCATCACACATTATTTCGAAAGGAAGATCCCAATTGGGTGCGCAAATGATTGGGGCAGAAATGAGTTCGCTCTTAAGACGTTCAAAAGAAGAGATACAATCAGAGTTAAAATCGAAAGGAACGTCTTTTCCAAGAAGGGTCGTCAAAGGACGGGCGATTTTGCTAAAGTCTTTCACAAAACGACGGTAAAAGCCAGCGTGTCCTAGAAATGATCGAATGTCCTTAACAGATTTGGGAATGGGTAGATTTGCAATGACATCGATTTTTGCTTTGTCTACCTCAATGCCTTTATTTGAGATGATATGTCCAAGGACTATGCCTTGTTTGACCATAAAGTGGCATTTTTCCCAATTCAAAGTCAAATGTTTTTCTTTACATCGATTCAGAACCAACTCGAGGTGATGTAGACATTGGGAAAAAGAATCACCAAAGATAGAGAAATCGTACATAAAAACTTCTAGAAAGCGTTCAATCATGTCGGAAAAGATGCCAACCATGCATCGTTGGAAAGTCGCAGGGGCGTTATATAGTCTGAATGGCATACGTGGATAAGCAAAAGTACCGAATGGACATGTGAAAGTCGTTTTCTCTTGATCTTCGGGAGTGATTGGAATTTGGTTATAGCCAGAATAACCATCAAGGAAGTAGTAAAATTCATGGCCGGCTAAACGTTCGAGCATTTGGTCAATGAAAGGAAGAGGAAAGTGATCTTTATGTGTTGCAGCATTTAGTTTTCAATAGTCAATGCAAACACGCCAACCCGTTTGAGTACAAGTTGGAATAAGCTCGTTTGAATCGTTCACACCTGACGCCGTTGCCGGGAAATGTTTTGATTGAGTCTAATTTTTCAAAGTTATGGTGTGGGCATTTTATCAGATGCTCTTTGAATCTTTCAAAATATCTTCCAAATGGTTCACCCTTGAATTGATGAAAATTTACAATTTCGTTTCGAATTCTACTTGTTTTTTCCAAGGGGTAGAACTTTTTTAAGAAAGCTTTTACAAATTCTTCCCACGTTTTAATTGAGTTCGAAGGTAAGTTGTACAACCATTTTTCAGCGTAATCTGTAAGAGCAAATGGGATTAATCGAAGTTTGATTCCGTCATCAGAAAGTTGTTGGAGTTTAATGGTTGCACAAACTTGTTCGAATTTAGTCAAAAAGATGTATGGATCATCGTGCTCGAAATTGCCAAATTTTGAAAGCGTGACAATATGATTCGAATGGATTTCGAAATGGTTACCCGTAGGGGCGGGTAACGTGATGCAAGATGGAATAGAAACTCTATCAGGAAAGATTCTATCCATAAGAGTTCGAGGGGCATTTTCGTTCGCCGTTTCAGAAGGATCGTCTGTTCGAGTTAAACGGTTTGTAGAAGGGTCGCGAGTCCAACGATTCGTTGTTGTGTCACGAGTCCAAGTACTCATGCACAAGTGAAAGTCGAGAAGAGAAAGGAGTTAGAATTGAGTTTAGGGGATGAAAGAAGATTTGAAAACGTGTTTTTTTTTTTTGGTTACAAACAAGCACACGAAATAAAACACACAAAAATTCAAACGAAAATAATTCGAAAAATAGAAAATTAAAAATCAAAGCAAATCCCCGGCAAGGCGCCAAAAACTTGTTCGTCGACGGAAATTCTATCGGATTAGAAAACCGTCGAACGAATTTAGAAATAAAATTTATACTGCAAGCGCACGGTGTACGAATGTAGCACGTGGCGAATACGGGTCGATCCACAGGGAATTGATGATTTTAAACTTCTATTCAATCAAATCATCCTCCATTTGGTTTAATTTGATTGAATAGAAGTTTAAAATCATCAATTCCCTGTGGATCGACCCGTATTCACCACGTGCTATATTCGTACAACGTGCGCTTGCGGTATAAATTTTATTTCTAAATTCGTTCGACGGTTTTCTAATCCGATAGAATTTCCGTCGACGAACAAGTTTTTGGCGCCGTTGCCGGAGATTTGCTTTGATTTTTAATTTTCTATTCTTTGAATTATTTTCGTTTGAATTTTTCTGTGTTTTATTTCGTGTGCTTATTTGTAACAAAAAAAAAGAGTCTCATTTTTGTTTGTATGTTGAGAATTTGTGGGATGATGAATGAAGGCAGTATATTGAAGCTGCAGTCAGGTTGAAATGGCGGTAATTTAGGAGCAAGTAATGTTGGTGGTGAAGGTTTGAAGTTGGCTGCAGATGGTGATTGGAGTTCAAGTGGAAAAGATTAAAGGGGAGTATGGATGGGTGATGGCGATTGAAGATGGCCAAGGCAGTGTAAATACAAATGTAAACAACAGTGTGAATACAAATGTAAACAGTGAATACAAACTTGTACACTGGTTGTATAGAGAAATTGATGAATTTTTTTTTAGAGATGCAAAATGAACAACAACAACAATCACACAAAACACGAAAAATGCAAACAAAAAATCAAACAACAACAATCACACCACTTTTTTTTTAATGCACTCAACACACAAAAATTAAAACACACAAAAATAAAACGAAAATAATTCGAAGAATAGAAAATCAAATCAAAACATTCCCCGGCAATGGCGCCAAAAACTTGGTCGTCGACGGAAATTCCATCGGTTTAGAAAACCGTCGAACGAATTTAGATTTAAAAATAACCGCAAGCGCACGGTGTACGAATGTAGCACGTGGCGAATACGGGTCGATCCGCAGGGAATTAATGATTTAAATTTCCTACTCAATCAAATTATACCAAAGTCGAGAGTGTATTTAAGCTAGAAAATGAGAAAATGAACTAACTAACAAAAAGAAAAGAAATGCAAATATGAGAGTTAAATGTCAATTTAGAGAATAATTCCACTCTCTAGATCATGTAGTTCAACACATGAAATCATGATCTCTCTTTTATGGTCATTAGTGTTTTAATTGATGTGTTTATCATAAGTATGACATATTTGAGCTATTAATTAGCCAACATAAGTCATCAAACTATAACACACCCCTTAAAACACTTACTAACTTTCATGAAACTTGACAAAGAAAATGAAAATGAAATCTATTTTAAGTATGGCCTATTAACTATTGATTAGAAACATAGACCATCAAATTTTAATTTCAAATCACTTTCTTATGCCATAATCATATATTGATGAAGTGGCATTTGTGTTAGTGATTGTTTAAGCATAGCCTATTTGGTGTCAACAATATAGACTATCAAATTCAAGGCAAAAACAACAAATAAAACCACTTCTATCATCATCATTAAGCACAAAATGAGAGCATGAATTAACAAAATGTTGAAGCTACATTAATTAGAGAGCTTCATTACCCCTAAATTGAAGGGGTTTAGCTTCTCATATTTGTCATTTTATTAACAAATGTAGCTAACAATATTAAAGAAAAATGAAGAGGAAAAAGAGAGCAAAATAAAAGGATAAGCTAATTAACTTGCATAAAAGAAAAGAGATCTACACTACAACATGAAAGTAAATGAACATGAAAAGGAAAGAGCATGTATTAAATTGCATAAAATAAAAAATATTACATAAAATAAAAATGGCTAAGTAGCTATGAAAAGAGAAAGAGGAGCTTTCATTTTATTTTCTAAACTAAAAGTAACTAACTAAGAGAAGAAGGCCTAAGAGAGACTAAGAGAAGAGGGTAGCATTACATGAAACATAAGGGTATATATATAAGTTTTAAAACCCTAATTCACTTTTTAGGGAATGCCCAAAATGCCCCTTAGGAAGTGTGGAGGCCAAGTAATCATTATCATGTCTTAATCCCCCATTAAATGTACATGAAACCATTAACTCCATAAGCATGTGCATTAGCCTTTAATTTGTACATTAGGTAGTGGGTAGGTAGGGTCCTCCATGTTCTTCACTTTGAATTATTTCCATCTTCATTCCTTTGTATTCATTTTGTGCATGCATATTCCTTCATGAACCCACTTGTAATTGAGTGTAATTTCTTACAAAATAATATAAAAATTTCCAAATAAATGTTCTCAAATTAATATATGCACAAAAATGACCATTTTGCCCCTAGATGAAGATGAATATGTGACAATTTCAAATAATATGAATTTTGGTTTAAACAAGTTAAAATACCCAATATGATCATTTATTTAATTTAAAAAGAATAAATACGGTGGTTAAAATATGCACATTTACATGCACATCAATATATATTGAATTGCAATAAATCAAATATGAATGCAATAAATATTGATTGGAAGAAAATGGGTTGAAACCAGATTAGTTGAATGCTAATCGATTAAAAGCAAATGAATTGATTATAAATCCATTGTATGATTAACGAATGAGTATTAATAAGTGAATGTGAATCAATTTTAAATATATAGAATGTGGTATGGATTAAATTACTTAAGTGTAATTAATTATTTGAATTATTGAAACGAAATAATGAAAGTGAAGAAAGAAAGATGAATGTAACTATCAACGAGTGTAAATTAATAGAATGTGAATTAATTAATGTTGATAAGTGCATGCAAATCAATTAGAAGTAAATGAATTGAATGAAAAATCAACTGAATGTGAATCTAATTGAATAAAAGTTGATTGAATGCAAATAAATTGAGATGAATCAATTAAAATGTTAATGAAATGGATGTTGATAAGAATGAAGGGTATAAATTAAAAAATTGACATTGGATAATGAAAATTCACATGGTTATGAATTAATTGGATGTATATTGATGGTTGGATGGTTTCTTTTGTTGCAAACCATTACTGTTTTGATTGCATATGATTGTTATTTGTTATGTATTTATGCTTGTATTTGTTTGGATTCAAAAATCCATGTTATATGGTTAGATTAGACTTATACATGCTTCTATAACGTTATATGTAACCAATATCTTAAATTCAGTTGAGATAGGTACTTACGAAGACCATTGGGTGTATATGCGGGGTTTTATATGCTTTTACCTACTTAATACGAGCGAACTCGCTCGTACTATAAATAATAAGGTACGTATTTCGGATTAAATACCGCGATTCTATATTTTTGCCCTTCAGGTTGCTTCATCATTGAGATGAGATGTATATTTGATATCGTTTTGGTATATTTGTGATATATATTTAACTGTAAAAAAAATTCGATCGAGCCGCGCAAAGGAGACTCTGCCGAAATTTTCCGTAAATCCGAGAGATAGAAAATCTTGAAGTTTTAAATTTTTATAATGTATTTTTAAATATATGTTATACTTTTCCACAAAATCATTATCGAAGTGGTGTAGTGAGAACGTAGTAATGGATTTGTAAATAACATTTGGATGTTTATAAGTTGATTGTTTTAAACAAAATATATTGTATGTCAAATTATTTACTTAACGCCTTTTCGACGACAAAAAGTTTTGAGTGGGGGAGTATGCAACGACCCGTATTTTTGACTACTGTAAGTTATTAAATATAATATATTTTTTGGATAAATGTGGTTATAGATAAATTATAACGATTAGTTAATATTGATTTTATTGGATAATTTATTTTGTTTGAATTGAATATTGGAGATTGAATAATTGAATTCGGGAGTTAATGAGAATTGAAATGGCTTTGAAAATTTATTTAAATTTATTTAAATACACATGAAGATGGTTAACATTTAAAATTGAATTTAAATGTGAATAATTAAAAATTGGAAATTTTATATTTTAAATTAACGAGTAAAAATAGCCATTTTGACCACTGTCTTGGATTTTGATGAAACCAGTTTCATCGGATCCGTAATAGAGAGTTATTGTAGGATTTCAAATTTCATAGCGTTCAGACTTGTCGGTTGGCCGTGCGAGCTTCAAACGCGTAGAAATTAAATTTCAAATTTAATTAAAATAATCAATGTTGAAACCTATCTTCCGCATACGATCGAACTAGATCTTGGGACTAGTTCCATTGTATTCAGAATGGGGGTAAAACATTAGGAACGACAGACGGCACAATTCGTTTGGAATTGTGATCTCTCGGGCCAATCAAACTAGATATTTCTTATTACTGAATATATATATATATATATATATATATATATATAATATCACAACGACTATTACCTAGCACACGTTTCAGCCCACTTACCCCTTATCTCCTTTATTTCAAATCGCAACAGTTTTTTTAATCAAAAAAACGAGTAAGATCGATTCTTTATAAAAAATAATAATCAATCAATTCCCACATATCTCTCGTATCCTTTCCTTTTTTTCTTCTTCCCAATCCAAACGAAAAATGGCCGCAGCCACACACACACAGTGTGTGTGTGTGTGTGTCTATATATATATATATATATATATATATATATATATATATCGAACGATGGGAGGAAGATTTCGCGCACGAGAAGAGAAGCGTGGAGGGATAGTGGGGGCGCATGAAGGCCAGGATGATCGATCGAGAGAAGCACGTTGATTTAGAGTTTGGGCTGTGTGCGTATTTTGGGTTTGATCTTGCAAAAGGCGGTGGCGGAGCAGTCATAGCCTCTGGTGGGTGGTGGAACAAGCGACGCACGCGGCGGCACTGCTTGATGGACCTTCCCTCGCTTGGTTGCACCTGTGTTCAAAGAACGATGGTCGTGAACGATGGGTTGGCATGCAAGCTTGGCCTGGGAAGATGAGAACGTTAGTTACAATTTAATTATATTATTAATTTGTTAATTTTGTTTTATTAAATCGTTAGTCTAATTATTGCGAAATATTTTCGTGCGAGGTCCGATCCGGGCAAAACAAATGGCGTTAAGATTGCATCGATGAAGGCATCGGCGTGGAAGCAAATTGAGATATATTTGAAGCTGAAGTATTTTCAGTTTCAAATAAAAAGGTGAGTGTTTATACACTCACAATTGACTAAAATAATTTTTTTGTTAGTTAAATTTATATTCTGAAGTGTTATGAAATTTATTGGCTGTTGATTGGTGGGTTTAATTATCATTTATATTGATATATGGATTAATTGATAGAATTTAAATTGACCGTTAAATTAAATTTAAATTTAATTGGCAATATTATACTTGATAGTGATAGTGATAATTATAAAATTGTTGTGAATTATATTGACTGTATGGATGATTGGTTGTGATGGATGCTATTGGTTATTAATATGGATGTTTATTTATTACGATATATCATTTTATCACCCATTATATTATTTACAGTATATAAAACTGTAAACTAAATTATTTCGAATAAATTAAGAAATAGGTTGAATTAATATATATCTATGATATTTATTTGGACTGAAATGATATATATCCATCCTTGAAATTAAACTGAAATAATTATCCACTTGGCCATAGGTTAGAAAAATTTATATGGACACCAAGTTGGTAAAATTAAATGATTTTAAAAGTTGTTTTGAAATTATTTAAATGAATTGATTTTAAGGATAAAATTCAATTTACGGAAATTGAATTACTTTGAATTGAAGCTCGAAATGTTGGAATTTAATCTTGGTAAACGAAATTGTTTAATTAATCAAAGTTTAGATTTTACGTTAAAATTTGGAATATGGCGTTAATTTTTTAAAGTTGATTTGTTTTAAATATTGGTCTTTTATTCGAGCTTTGAATATTTCTAAGAAAGATTGATATGAAATAATATTTCAAATTTGAGTTTGGAATTGAAAATTTGGATTTAAAATTGGTATTGAAAGTAAATTTTATTTAAGTGTTTAAATCGATATTTTGAAATCGAATTTGGAATTGGAACTGAAATTGGAAATTAATTTGAAATTGGAATTTAAATTAATTTGGAATTGGAAATTAATTTGAAATTGAGATTTAAATTGGTTTAGAATTGGAAATTGAAATTTAAAGAAATTTGTGAATTGAGATCGAAATTTATTCGAGTTGGAATTAGGATTGAATTGATTAAATCGAAATGGAATTTGGAATTGATTTGGGTAGAAAATTGGGAAGTTGACCGGTTTGACTTTGGAATTATTTTTAAAATGAATATTTTAGTATAAATGATTTAAAATCTATATTCTTTAAATATTTCAATTATTTATATTTTCCAAACTATTTTACAATATAAATTATTTTTATATTCAAATTATTTTCGATTTAACGATTTAAATATTTTCTTAAACTATTTTTAACTATTTTTACTATTTTAAACTATTTAAACTATTTTCTAAAATTCAAACTGGTTGAAGGGTAAATTATTTATATTTAAATCTTGGATTTAAATTCGAACTAGGTTAAAGTGAAGAATATAACCTAAATTGAAATTGAATCGAATTTTGAAAGTGGAATGGATTTATCGGACAAAAGTGATAATTTTGAACATATGATGATTTCGAAATGGATTTTATTTTGAAACGAGTATGATATTTTGATATCAAGTGCAAATTGTTTTTGAAATGTAAAAGAACCAACCGGTAAGTAAAATCATGATTGGTTGTTAAAGAGACTAGAGCCTCTTATTGAAATACTCTCTTTCAATATTGGAACCACTTTGACAACCGTGTACGCGGTGGATGATATTCAGAATGTAGTGGTTGAGTTGATGACGTTTACTAGAATGAAGTAAGACAATGGTGATGGATAGCCATGATATTCATGTCATAATTAAAATGACTAAAACAAGAGCCTATGCCTGGCCATTGAAGTTAGTTATCTCTAGCGACGTTGATCTCTCGTATTACTATTGTGGTTTCGGATTCGATGGGTGCACCTTATTTATCGTTTGGATTGATTATCGCGGTCGACCACAGATGGGTTACGACCAGCCAAATAAGGTAAAATGGTAGAATCCTACCTTGGGCATTGCCTCACGTGCCTTATCATATTTATCCTTATACGAGTCCTTTACGATTTTGGTTTAAAACTGTAAAAATGTGTTAAGGTGGATCAATGTAAATCCTTAACGCTATTTTGATATTTATCATTAGACATTATCTATTATAGTGTATACTATTATATATAAATAGTTTAACAGATCCTTAAGCGATGGGAAATCCCGTAACATCTCTTAAGTTATTGCACTCATATTTGTGATATTGATTTGACTTACATATGAGTATTTTAGTCCTGACTCAAGTGTTTTGTCTTTTCATTACGCTCGGGTCAGTCCTGAGTTTTTCAGTGTTTTGAAGACTATTCTTTGGAGGACGAAGACGGAGTTTTGGTATTACTATTATTATTATACGTTGTATCATGTTATTCTACTACATTAATTATTTCTCATGTTGTATAGATATAGCTCTGATAAATGTGTATAGTTTAAAATCCAATGTATAGTAAACAACTTTATAACCTGTTTATTTGATTATTATATTTTATCTTTTCCGCTGCGAGATTCTGTGTTTTGTTTCCTTCTTCTCTTCTTATTTTTCGAAATTAACCCCATTGATTATCTATATTTCGGATTGTTTAAGTCTGACATGTGTGGATTATTGTTGATTTAAACCTTTCGAAATGTGGGTCATCACAACAATCAATTGGTTTTATTTCAGGTGGAAGATCAACAATTTCTCAAGTTTTATTACTCAGAATTGAATCAATTTCATTTTGGATTGCTTCTTTCCAACATAAGAATTCAGAAGATGATATTGCTTCCTTGCACGCGTGAGGTTCGTGTTCTAACATATATGTTAAAAATTCTAAGCCAAAGATCTTGGAAGTTCTCGCCCTTACGCTTCTTCTTGGTTCAACTTTCTCAGTTTCACAATGAGTTTCATCTTCATGTGATTTACTCAATTCTTCTCTTGTCCTTTTGGGGACACTATTTCCTTCATTTTTTTGTGCGAAAACTAATCTTCAAAGAATGAGGCGTCTCTTGATTCCATGATTGTATTTACATGAAAATTAGTTATATCAGACTTAAATACAAAAAATCTATAGGCACTACTATTTTGGGCTGGCCCTAAATAGTGACGATCTACTGTTTTTGTTCCAAATTTGACTTTCTTAGGAGGCGGAACAGGAACTTTTGCCAAGCACCCCCACACTTTGAGGTATTTAAAACTTGGCATGTGTCATTTTCATAACTCATATGGAATTGTTCCTGTTTTATTATGAGGAACCTTGTTTAATATGTGATTAGACATATTTAAGGCTTCCTCCACAAGTTCATCGGTAGGCCAGAAGTTAAGAGCATCGCATTAATCATATCTTTTAATGTTCTATTCTTTCTCTCGGCTATACCATTTTGTTGTGGTGAATATGGTGCTGTTTTTTGATGAATTATACCATTTTCGGTACAGAATTGTTCAAATGGTGATTCGTATTCTTCACCACGATCAGATCTCAATATCTTGATATTTTTATTTAACTGATTTTCTACCTCAGCTTTGTACTTCATAAACGATGTAATTGCTTCATCCTTGCCATTTAAAAGATATACATAGCAATATTGTATGCAATCGTCAATAAAGGTAATAAAGTACCATTTCCCACCTCTTGTAGGTAATAATTTGAAATCACATAAATCAGTATGAGCCAAACCTAGTGGTTCGGTGCTTCTATCAACTGTATGAAATGGTTTTTTGACCATTTTTGCTTCTACGTATTCTCACATTTGTAGTTTTTATTTACTTAGAATTTCGGAATTAATCCCAAGTTTGATAGTTTTTTCATTTTTCGAAAATTTATATGTCCTAATCTATCATGCCATAGTAAAATTTCATGCTCAAACAAATAAGAAACTTCAATTTTGTTAATAGTATAATTAGAATACATAGTTTTATTGCCGACAACGGCTACATTTGCCTTAAATAGGCCATCACATAAATACCTCCTTCCTATATACATTCCAGCTCTGGACAGAACCATCTTGTCTGACTCGAAGACCATTTTGAATCATTTCTTTGATAACACTGGACTAGAGATGAGATTCTTGCGTATGTCTGGAACGTGGAGCACGTCATTCAACTTGACAGTTTTTCCAGAAGTAAACTTGAGGATTATTGTGCCACTGTCTTCGATCATAGAAACTGTAGAATTACTCATATAGAGTTTTTCTTCCTGATCGAATTTCTGGTATGTAGAAAACATGGATTTGTCAGAGCAAACATGACGAGTAGCGCCTATGTCCACCCACCGTTGGTTAGGGTTCTGAACCAAATTGCATTCGGATATAATTGCTGAAAAATTAGACTCGTTTACTTCTATGTTATCCACCATATTTGCCTCTGAGCTGCGTTTCTTTTTGTGTCTGCAATCTCTAGCGGCGTGTCCTGCTTTTCCACAACCCAACACTCGCCACCAAACTTCTTGGTTCGTTTGTTGTCTTTGGGTTTGTTTTTAGACGCTTTTCTCTTCTGTGGGAATTTCTTCTTCTGGTTTTTCTTGAAATGCCCTTTGTTCTTTGACTCTTCTGCCACAAATGACTCTTCGCTTTGTTTTGTCACTTCGCGGTTATCATACTCGATTTTTAGTCTGACAATAATATCTTCTAAGGAAATCTCCTTTTTTCTTATGTTTCAGATAATTGCGATAGTCTTTCTAGGATGATGTTAATTTCTCTGTTATCGCTTCAACATGGAAGGATTCTCCAATTTTATGTTTTTCTGCTTCAAGTTCATGAATTATGAGTTGGAGTTCTTGCACTTGACTAGTTATGGATTGAGAGTCAACCATTTTGTATTCCATAAACTTATCTACGATGAACTTCTTCAAACTAACATTCCGCGTTTTATTTTTGTGTGCAAATGCAGTCCATAAGAATTTTGCTGTCTGATGTGGCTGATATACTTTATATAGTATTTTATCCAGACAATTCAGAATGTAGTTTCAGCACAGGAAGTCTGAATGCTTCCATGAGTCAATTCCGAGAATTTTTTTACATCATTTTCTCCAGTTTGTCCAACTTTAGGCTTTGGTTCATCCTCCTCGATGCACTTCTACAGCCCTACCGTGGTGAGATAGAACAACATTTGATTTTGCCACGTTGTGAAGTCATCGCCATCTCCCTTGAACGGATCTGTTGTGAGTAGTAGCCTTTGTTAATAGTTCAACTTTTTCCATCTCTGTTTTAGTGAAAATAGGAAAGTCTTAAGATGTTATACGTCTAGTACACCAAAATAGAGACTAATCAATAATAAACTCGTCTCACAAGTTTACAAATCAGATTTCCACTATTTTGAAATTCTGTATTAGCTATTTTTAACAATAAATATGTTGTAATTAATTACAACAACAAACTAACAGCTATAATAATAATAACCATAGTGATAAATCAAACGTTATACTATTTAAGGAAATAGTACAACGTAGAAACGAAAACAATATATATATATATATATATATATATATATATATCAACTAGAAATCTAACCGGTTGAAGAAGGAAATTTCGTCTGAGGCTTGTCGTGACAATTTATTTAAGACTTTATTCAAAATCTTACAAGATACAACAAACGTAAGCTACTTGAGATCGTGATGTGTATGATCCTCTGTGTGATAGGATAATTCTGTTTTTAAATTGAGTGAAGAAAGTGATCATGTTTCCTCTTTATTTATAGCCGAATTCCTAATGGCTACATCCGTTAAGAAAAGCAACATTCCTTCATTTGCAACACCAAAAAGTGTTACTGTTTGCAAGAGCCGCGCTTCTTTACTTACAACGGTAAAAACTGTTGCTATTTGCAACAGTCGCACCTCTTCATTTGGAACGGTAAAAAACTGTTGCGGTTTGCAACAGTCACGTCGGCCAAAAACTGTTGCTGTTTGCAACAGTTGCGTCTCTTCATTAGTTTGCAACGCTCACAACCGTTGAAAAATCCGTATCTTTTTAAACACATTTCGGTTTTAAAATCAGTCCATTTTTTAGATAGTAAAAATATATGATATAGCTCAATCTTATTGCACTTTGCACCCGGCTCAGATTGGTCGGACGGCGGCGCGTGTTAGTCCATTGTCATATAGATCCTGAAAGGATTCAGAGTATACTATATAAACAAGAAAATTGACTTATTTTTGACGATGTTGGATATATCTGTATTTGAGAATTCTAACAGACATTCGGTTGATTGATTTAACAGTATCATGGGAAAATGGTTAATAAAGTACTACCACCGTAGAAATAGAAGGGTCCGATGATTAGTAGTTCTGGAGAAAAATTTTGAGGGCTAAAATGGCAGTTTGGCGAGAGGATTAATCTCACTCCTTTGGGTTTTAATTTGAAGATTGAAAGGCAATCCAGGCAAAAGGTCGATGATTTTTCAAAAGTACTTAGGGCATTTCAAGATGTTGATATGTCAGATTTGTTGTTTTTTAACTAATCTTTTTAATCGGTGTATTGTGATAATGTTCTGATAGTTAGTACATTTTCTAATCTATAATATTTTACTACAGGTAGAAATTTTGGAGATGAGGGATTGTTTTTCCTTGTTGAAAGCTTAGGTTACAATCAGGTTTCATGTTTCATGCTTTATCATTTCTAGCTGTATATGGACTTCGTAGACTTACATTTTATAAATCCAATGATGTCAATGTTATACAAAGAACAATATATCTTTTGAAACAGGTTTGTTTATCTTTGCTTTCCATTGTACGATGACTATTATGACAATACCTTTCGAAACAGGCTCCTGTAATTTTGTAGTTGATTCTTACTGGTTTTTATCATTTGACATCTTAGACAAAGCATCATAATCTGAGTGAAGTGAGCAAAATATTGGTCGACGGGCCACCAGAGGTGGAGTTCGAAGCGGTCGAAGAAGTGTAGTATTATAGCATCAATCAGAAATAAATTTCATAGCCATCAGATGCAGCATAGAGGAATTCATTCAGGGCTATGAGAGTTGCAAAGGGAACAAATGCTACTCCCACTGTAATGATGCTAATAGCAATATTAACAGTACATAAATTGGCAACAGCTGTTGTGAATTTGTTTTTTAATATCTAGTCCTCCTAAATCTTTAGTGAATATATGTGATATACTCCAAAATAATGCTAAGCAATTCAGAAATGCGTATTGATGTTGTCTAGTGCCCATATATTATAAATTCCATATAAGCAAATATTTTGAATCTTGTGTAAATTCTAAACAACTTAGATAATCATTACGAGTTTTACGGCATGCGCTTCGTGCGTGAATTGTGTTTTTTATAAATATATATACTTAAATCAATCAAAAAATAATTTTTTATTTTTAACTGATATTAAAAAATTTATTGTTGTAAAAAAGTATTTTGAATTTGTAAAGAAAGTTTAATTTTAGATCCTATTTTTAAAAACATTTGAAATTTGTAAAGCATGTTTAATTGTTAGATCCTACTTTTAGGCGCGTTTGAATTTGTATATCATGATTAATTTTTAAATCCTACTTTTAGAAGCATTTGAATTTGTAAAAGAATTTTAATATTAGATCCTATTTTTGAGTAATTAAGATTTGATAATATACAGAGAGACGTTTTTGATAGTTCACGTTGATACCAAAAAAGTGTGACACCAAAGCTATTACAACTATTAATTAAGATGGAGACAGCAGTCAACTTTGATTTAGGTATGTTTAGGTGCATGGTATATTTATTTATTTTCTTTACGGTATATTTATTTATTTTGTTATGGTATATTCATTTATTTTCTTTATGGTCTTTTCTCCTCCCTGAACGGGATAAGGATAGATGGAATGCATGATTTTCAAGAATTTTTTCATAGGCTATTTGATTCATACGGAACTATGATGAAAACATAACGAGACTGTTAGTTCAGATGCAACAGCGTGACGAGAACAAGGATGGGTACTCATTTCAGTAGCGTATATTATGTTGATTCTACTCTATAAAAATGTATATGTTTAAACGTAGTACTGATACTTGGTATAACAATTCTATTAGGTTTTTGTCAACTGAAGAACTGAACCACGTTATTGGCACACTTCATCCTTCAAAATATTACTATGCAAAATAACAAGTTGAATATGTGCTATCGCAAGTAAGTTATTATGATTCTTTTTTTAATTTAATCTTGTTCTAATCTTCTGTGTATATTAGCTATCTTGCCCTTTCTATTCGATATTCACATTGCCTCCATGCTTTATTTGGACATAAATGTCGCATTAGAAAGTACGTGAATACATTATAAATCAGCGCTTAAATTGTGAGGAACCGGTTAATCTGGTATTGTGATTGCAGAAAAGTAAATATATGTGTATACCTTTCAAAATATGACCAAAATATGACCCAACCCATTAAGCCAACTCATTTATCTTACTTTTAAATGGATCGTATCAACTCATTTATGAATTTTATTAAATGCATTATGGGTCGCGTTGATTCATTTTTAAAAAGGTTATAAGTGGAAAACTCATTTACCTATTTATTAAAAACATTAAATTTTAATATAAATTTGAAAAATAAGAATTTGAACATACAATATAGTCTTTCATCAAGACTGACAATTGTACTTAGAAAATAACAGACTACCGCATCATCATATTTGAACTTCACCTAGTGCAGAAGCCACTATTTTTTTAAGACTGCAATAACTTTTTCATACTAACTCGGAATCAGGCGAGACTTCGACCGATTAACTCCTACCTAAATTATGGATATTATGAAACACTTGGATACTTGATCTTATGAACGCATAACGTAGTTCTTCAAGGGGACTGACAGTTGTACTTGGAAAATAACAGGTTATCACATCCCCATATTTGAATTCCGCCTAATGCAGAAGCCACTATTTTTTTTGTTCAGACTGCAATAACTTCTTCATATTGACTCGGAATCAGACGAGACTTCGAACGATTAACTCACACCTAAATTACAGATAGTATGTAACACTCGGATAATTCATCGTATGAACGTACATTGTAATTTTTCAAGGGGACTAACAGTTGTACTTAGAAAATAACAGGCTACTATAGTCCCATATATGAACTCCGCCTAGTGTAGAAGCCGCTGTTTTTTTTTGTTCAGACTGCCATAACTTCTTCGTATTGTCTCGAAATCAGGCGAGACTTCGACCGATTAACTCCCACTTAAATTACGGACAGTATGTAACACTTGGATACTTCATCGTGTGAACGCACACTGTTGTTCTCCAAGTGGACTTACAGTTGTACTTAGAAAATAACAGGCTACTACAGCCCCATATATGAACTCCGCATAGTGTAGAAACCGCTATTTTTTTTGTTCAGACTGCAATAACTTTTTCATATCGACTCAAAATCAGGCGAGACTTCGACCGGTTAACTCCTACTTAAATTACGGACAATATGTACACTCGGATACTTTATCGTGTAGTTCTCCTGGGGGACTCATAGTTGTACTTAGAAAACAACAGACCACCGCGTCCTCATTTTTAAACTTCACCCAGTGTAGAAGCCACTATTTTTTTTGCTCAGACCACGATAACTTCTTCATACTAACTCGGAATCAAGCGAGACTTCGACCGATGAACTCCCACCTAAATTACGGACAATATGTAATACTCGGATACTTCACCTAGCAAATGCACACCGTAGTTCTCCAAGGAGACTGACAATTGTACTTGGAAAATAATAGGCTATCGCATCTTCGTATTTGAATTTTTATAAAAATTAGAATTAAAATTTTAAATTTTTATCGGAATTCAAAACATAAAAATTATAATTACAATTATTTTATATTTATTTGGTTTTTATTAGTTAAATCAAATTTAAATCTTTAAATGGGTTAAATGGATAATTCGTTTGTTAAACAGGTTGGGTCATAAATGGGTAAAAAAGAATGGCCACAAATGGGTTGGATCAAACTCGACCCAACCCTTTTTGATCCAACCCAACCCATTTGACAGGCCTATATATGTGAAATTGCTTATTCTAACAGAGAGATGCCAAACACATTCAGTTTGCCCCAAGAATCTAACACTACAACAAAACTATCCTTTTACAACGCATATTTTACAACGGATCCAAAAAAAACCTTTCTAATAGACAACTTTTACGATGGTTTTTTTAAGTCCGTTGTAATGGTGCAATTTTTCATCTTCAAGTATGCATATTACAACCTTGTCAACTAACCCGTTGTAATATGGTCCCATTACAATGGTTTTCGGCCCATTGTAATAGATTTTAATTTTCAGCTTTATAACAATGGTTTATCCCGTTGTAATATAAATCTATTACAATGGTTTATGGCCCTTTATAAGATTCCATTCTTAGCTTTTACAACAGTTTTGGCCCGTTGTAATATTGATACATTACAACAGTTTTCGGCCCTTTGTAGTATAGATCTACTAGAGTCCGTCGTAATATAGTCCTATTACAATAGCTTTTGACCCGTTGTAATAAAATTTTGAATTTTTTTTAAAATTGAGAAAAAAATTATGATAATGCTTTTTACAATAGAATTGTTTTTACAAAAATGTTGTAAAAACTTAGTTTTTACAACTTTTCCCTAGAAGTTGTGGATATTAATTTATTATAGTAAAAATTGTTTTAATCATAGGTTATAAATTTTTTTGAGGAAATGTTCATTACAGGAAAAAACCAAATTACTGTTAATTACTTTATATATATTTAGTATTACTTTAAAACTATAATAATTAATTAAATTGTGATTTTGAATTTTGTTTAATAATTTATAATAATTAATAAATTGTGGTTAATAATTTATAATAATAATAATATTAATAATGTATAAATTATAATATATATAAATGTACACTTGTTTAAAATATTGGAATATTTAATAATAGTAATTTATAATTAATAATACATATTCACATTTCAGATTAAATCACAAATTCTTATCTCAAACTAATTATTATTAATCATTAATTTGTAGACATTAATTAATAAATATGTACCATCCTTCCTACTTTTTACAACCTATATGAACCATCCACCAAACATTTTGCAAACAAAAAAAGCACTGTCGCCATAATTTCAAAATCCACTCTGATTTTCATTAATCACCACCCCTCCCCACTTTAATTTTCCTGAACCCTAGATTCCAAATCGATCCCCTCAATCCTAAATCGCTCACATTCATCGCAGCTTGTTTCTCTACCTTCATCGGTCCTAAATCCCTAAATCCTCTGTGCCTATTTCATGTTCATGGAAATAATCGAGGCTCCGTCGATTGAAATCTCAAATAGGTTAGGTACATTATATTTTAGGTTTCTATTAGCTGATAATGATTCATGGTTTGGTTATGGTAGTGGGTTTTGCTATTTCAAAGTGTTATCAAACCCACTTATGCACTCAGGCATGTCGCCTCGTTGGCAAATCTCAGGTTGCAAGTTGGATGCGAGTTTTCAAATTTAATGCAGTAATTGGATCTAGGGATAGCAGTTTCCAAATTCGATGGTCATGGTTTCAAAATTAGATGCAGCAGTTGGTCGCGAGTTGCAAGTTGGATGCGAGTCAGATCTGGATAGTCATGGGTTTCGAATCTGAAGATATCAATTGAGGGATTGTGAAGGTAGGATACTTCTATAACAACTACCTTCAGGTATCACAAGTGATCCGATTTAGTGTTTTAGAGGTGATCTTGAGGTATAGTTATTTAATGCATTTATCTTGTTTGAGAAAATGACCGCAAGAAAAGAATATTTTTTTTAATACTAAATGATGGTAATTCTCACAAATTAATACATTACAATTGGATTGATTTCAAGTTAATTTATGATTAAAATTTTCAGTAAAGTTCATAAGATGAACAAAACTTATAACATTTCATGTATTGAAGATAGTTATGTGAATTATATAAGATACATATACTAACATAGGTGGTCAAGTTGGCATAAATTATGCTTGAAAGTAACCAAAGAAGCATTGGGGTATGCAGGGTAGAAAACTAAGTCGAATAATAAAAACATATCTGCAGTTACTTTTTCTACATAAAGTTATTTGTAACTTAATTCAATTTCATTTATTAGTAACTCGATTCATTTTTAGTATGCATTAGTAGTTTTGATATTATTCGTTATTAGACTTCCATGTGTGTCGGTATTTTTCCCTAATTGATTTACTACCAAGTACAATGACTGACAATACAAAAAAGATAAACATTTAAGTGTTGGACTTATTAACATATCAACATGAATTTTTTATATCGATAAGTCAAATCCGCATAGGACCGCTCTCTCCATCATAGCCCTAACATTAAAAGTCTGCATGGTTGTTATTCACGAATTCTATCTTGTCTCGTATTCTTTGGGGATCTACATTTTGAATCTCGTAATTGCATTATTGTAGCCGCAAGTCAATCCAGAGAGTGTAGACGATGTTTCTTGGTTGATTTTGCGATGAGGTTGACTAATGAGTATCGCCATTTTGTCAGGAGGTTGCCAAAGTTTTAGTTCTGCTGAGTGTTTGTTTTTTGACATTTCTATTTGTTTGTGCTTTACGTTGCATTTGGAGTGATTTAACTGCAGAATACATAAAACATAATTTAGTAGCCGTGTTTATGGATCCTGGCCCCAAAATAGAATTTGGTTGCCTGAAACATACTTTGGTTTCTATGTTTATGTACACTGAAATATCATTCTATGCTGTATTTATTTCTGAATGCTAATGAATTTGAAACTTAACTCCTTGCTATGTTTGCTTGTAATTCAGTAAGTAAACACTGCAACTAAATAAGAAGTGAATTCGATAACCTTGAAACATGTTTTGGCTGGGTTGGGTTCCGAATTAAATGATTCTGAGACATGATTCCTTGGTGTGTAAGCTTTGTAAATTTTTTGAGTTATGTAGCAAGGAATAAAAAGACAGTGAAATATGATCTGGCAATCCGTACATGTTTGTAAATGCTAAAATGGAAGTAGAAGAAATATTAATGACCCTGAGATATGAATTTAGTTGCTGAGTTGCTTTGGTCATAGAACAATGTATGAAAACAAGACATGCTACTAATAAAATAGAACTAGATAAATATTGTTAGTTCATTACAGTGTCATATAGAAGAAATACCAATGACCCTGAGAGATGAATTTAATTGATGAGTTGGCTTTATAATTCAGTAGCTTGTGGGGTGATTATTTACATAATTCGTTGCTATGTTGTTACTAAATTCGTTTGCTGATTAGCAACTTGTTTGGAATGTCGTACAAGGAAATAACAAGTAGAAGAAGCAAAATATACACTCTTGTTCGGAATGTTGCGTTATTGTAGCCTGAAGTTAACCCAGAGAGTGCATGTGGGTGTTATCATATAATATTAACCCCAATCAGCTAAGTTTTACATAAAAAAACTAAGTTTATATATATGTGTGTGTATATAATAACAACAACAACAACAACAACAACAACAACAATAATAATAATAAAGGAAAGTCTATCCAGACACAAAATATAGACACAATTGGTGACACAAAGAATCTCCACCATTGGATTGACCCATGAATTCCACCTTTTCCATAAAGAAAAAAAATCCAATGGTCCGGATATTTTGTGTCACCATTTTGTGTTTAATTTTATGTTCAAATAGCCGGCCACTAATAATAATGATAATGATAGACTAAGTTTATTAAAATTAACTTCGTTAATTAAGTTTATATAAAAGTTAAATAAGATTATAAACTAAGTTTATAACAAGAGACCGACAAAGTTTATGAAAATTTACTAAGTTTATAATAATAGTAATGATAATCATAATAAAAATAATTAATTAAGATTATAAAAGTTAACTTCATTTATTAAATTCTATGAAAATTACATAAGTTTTTAAAAATTGACTAAGTTGATGATAATAATAATAATTTAACTAATATTTATGAAAACTAACTAAGTTTATAATAATAATAATAATACTAATTTAACTAAAGTTTATAAAAATTAACTAAATTTATGTACTTATATTAATAATAAATTATAAGATATTAAGAAAGTTAACCAAGTATAATAAAAATTAACTAAATTTATATAATAATAATTATAATAATAATAAAAATTAAAGATAAGTTTTATAAAAATTAACTAAGATGATGATGATACAAAATATTAATCAAGTTAACTAAGTTTTATAAAAGTTAACTAAATTTATATAATAATAATAAATTAACCAAGATTATTAAGTATGTCTGTTAACAACTCTATTGTTATGTCGCCAACGTTGATGACAATTGAATGCCTCCTTGGTGGTACATCGATCCATTCGCCATTCTTTAACAATTGTAAGCTGCCAACCTTATCATCTTGAAAGAGCAATATGATGCCACCAGCATCCATATGTGCTCTTAATCCATTAAATAGCTATGGTTTTGGACATGGTGGGTAGTTACTAACTTTTGTTCCATATTTTGATCCTTTAGATCCCTGAAATGTTTTTTGCAGGTACCCTTTCTCCAGTCCTAAATTTTCACACAGCAAATCTAACAGTTTTTCTGCTAGTTCCTCTATCTCCAATGCAAATTCTTTCATCACTTTCCTGTAACTTTATAGAATTCAACTTGCTTAGAAGTTATATACAAATCTTTCATGGCGAATATAAAAGGTACTCTCCCAGTCCATATTGCTTGTATCAAGCTCTTCTTTCCTTTTTAGAGCCTGCATCTCAAACTTTTTGAATCTTTGCTCCATGCATTTCTTGTAGCGTTCTTTTGTTAGCCTTTCCACTTTGTTCATGAACTCATGCGATATCCCTTGATTCAAATGCTATAAACATTAACCAAGATTCAGTATCTGAATGTACACCACTTCATATATATCTAAATGGTCAAAAACCAATGTGCTTTTACCTCAAACAAAGAAAAATAATACTATAAGATTGAATTGTACCTCAAAGAAACCCTAATTTTCACATGCATCGTTGAGAAGGTTCATTGCTCTGCTCTTCTCCTCTGTGCTGAAGTCTTCCATATTTATTACAAGGAATGAATCCATTTTTTGTTGTTGAAATTGCTTTTGTTCTGTGTTGCATTGTTTTTATTGTTGATGCATATTTAAGCTGACATGAATGGGGTATTTATATAAGTGCTAAATGAGTTATATAAGTGCTAAATGAGCTACATATATTAAAATATCTGTTTTTGCATTCTTTAGCTCATGGATAACTTTTTGAATTAATTAAGATTTCACTATTAGCAAAAACATGTAAATAGTAAACCGTTTTGACATACTTAATGTATAATGGAGTTGTTAGCACTAGTTTCATATGTGCACTAGCAAAGCAATTGCATTGATGTAACAGTCTAGACATTTCGATCTCGAAAATTCCAGATAGTTAGGAAAAGAAGAAAGAGAAAGAAGAAGCAGAATACCAAACTCAGAATCTCACATTCGCAGTGTATAAAATATAGTATCAGATAATATTCTTTACACAAAGAAGGCTATATCAGTCAATTACATTTTAATACATCAGAGTTAGAACGTTTCACAATCACTGGACAGTTAAAATAATCTGTCTCAGATAAATAACAATATATCACAGGGAGATCACTCCATACGTTCCTACCATCCAACATGCCTTCGGAGCTCCAAAATGTCCTTACCTGAAAATGTGTAATACTCAGTCTGACCCGAGCATTACATCAAAGTAACACCCAGGTTAGATTGGAAACCAGCGTGGGTAAACCCATCTAACATTAAATTCTAATTTATAATCTAATTTAAAACCCAGGGTAACTTGTACTTTAGTACGAGTTCTCAACTTATTAGTCAACACTTTCCACACATCAATATCTATGTACCTCTACATAGTTCAAAGGGTCCAATTACTTAAATCATTCCATTTCAAGCCTATTGATTTCACATATCAAATCCATAAGCAATTTATAGGAAAGTACAAATCGAAGTGGTTTCGAGTATTAACTAATACCTGACTCCGGTCTCTTTGAATCCAATGTCTTCTTAACCCAAGTTATTTAAATGAAATACACTCCAAACTTTAAATACAGGATGTCACTTTACACAACAATTCATCATTGATAGATAACCACATTATCATGTCTGCCTAACATATCATATCACAAAACATTTCATATATGAGATATCAACCAATTCAAGGCATCCAATACCATTCAATCATCCATAAGCAAAGATTAATTAATCACGCCATCATTAACTAATTTAAAATAAAATAAATTAATTACTTTATTACTATAAATCCTGCTTACTTAACCGTTAATTAATTACAAACCAATTAATTAATCAACCTCTAACTATCCATCTTAATTAATCATCCTTGATTAATTATTCTCTAATTACATTAAGTAATTAGCCTTTAATTAATTTCACAAATTGATTATCCTTAACCATTTACAGTAATTAACTTTTTAATTACTTTCATTAATTACATTTTAATGATCCTCTAATTACTTCTTTAATTAATTATTGTTCAAATTAATCACATTTAATAATTAGTCTTTAATTAATCACATTTATTAATTAACTATCCTTAATTATTTACCTTAAATAACTCTTAAAATTAATTAAATCTTTAATTAATTACACTAAATAATTAATCCTTAATTACTTCCATAAAGTAATTAACCTTTTTATTAATTACACAAAGTAATTAAACCCAAATTACTTTTATTAATTAATTATCCTTTAATTGATTACATCAAGTAATTACCCTTTAATTACTTCACTAAGTAATTACCCTTGATAAATCACATTAAGTAATTATACTTAACCAATCATCCAATGATTATCTTAAATTAAATAAACTAGTTAATTAACTTAAATTAATCTCATTAATTTAATTAATTACTTTGAGTAATTAGTCCCTTTTATTACTTCCATAAATTAATTACTTCTCCAATTACTTACCTTTAATTTACTTCCATAAATTAATTACTTCTCTAATTACTTACCTTTAATTACTCAGATTAATTAACCTTAATTAATTATTAATTAATAAACTAATATATTAATTAAATACTTTATTTCATCATTATACTTCATTAGTAAAACATTTAGTGATCAATTTTATATTTTGAAAGTATAAATTTTCTTTAAAATAAAACAATTTAAACATTTGATTCTAACTATTGAAATCTTTGAAAAAACTGTTTCAAACTTGTTAAATAAATTAAATAAATACTTATACTTTGAGAACTTAATTATCATTACCTTTAAAACTTATTTACGTAATATATTAAAAAAAACTTGCTTAAACATTTTTCGTTGGAAAGATTTGTGTATATTTTAGTTTTGGAAAAACTTGACTTATTGTGCTTACAAACTTGCATTTTCCTTATGTTTTAAACTTGAAATTCATGCTTTAATACAAACTGTACAACACTTCATAATTATACACAGCTTGCTTACAATCCCGAGGCAACTATTATTTTACCCGAGACACATGCGAGCAAATCCACACGAACGCCCGGGCACTCACTAATCATGCTACTTCGAGTCGCACTGCAATCCCTCTTGAGTCCAAATCGAGATTCTCCCCCAAATTCTATCATCGTCAGATATACAAGGTGCACCGTGCACGTACATCACCGATCCAACACTCTCCGACCCTTCCTCTGATCATCAACCAGACATCAACAACCCCATCCTTCCTCACAACAACTCAAATCGTCGAAAACACGCAGAAATCGAAATCGAGCCCAACGCTTGGAAAACTGGAAACAACCATCAATGGGAATCCATTCCTCACCGATGATCTCGACTACGATGAACCTCGCCGACTTCACCAAAGGTGCCTCGACCTCCAGCCTTTGGTTCCGTCCCATGCGATCACTTCCAGCACCCTCTCGGCAGCGTAAATGCCATGAAAACATCGTGGATCACCATCAGTCGAAAAAACCTAAATCACCTCCTTTGGAACTCCATGACTAAAGGAAAAATCATTACCCATTTTTCCCGAGTTCATGTGGCCACCCGCTTCCTCCACCCCCAGGCGCGTCGATCAACTATCACTCTTTCGACAGAATTTGGCAAAATTTCAAAATACGATCAACTCCGATTATCTCGACAAGCAATAGCCTAAAAATATGGATATACATATCAAAAACCATGTTTTCTACCATGATTACGATTGTGAAGTCCAAATATGAATTCGCATGCATTGATTTTTGACACATAAATTTTTTTACCGTTATTTCTGAAATTTCAATTAATCATTAAATTAGAATTCTTCTAACCATTTTTAAACATAAATCTACATCAATGCAATCATTTTCTTTTAAAGTTCACAGCCAGATAAGGATTGGAGAGAAAGAAAATGATTTTTTTTGAATTTGTCTTTTAGCCTGTAAACCAATAGAAGTATGATTTCCAATAGACAAACATGCATTCAGATATACAAACTGGTCTTCACTATATTCAAACCTTATTTCAGATTAAACATTCATGCACGTCATAATCACAAAATGACTAGGAGAGTTTAGTGCTTATATTAAGGATTTAACATATGTTCTGTATTTTTAAAAATATATACTCACAGGGAAACAAGAACAGAGGATTTACTCACTATTAAACAGAGGAGCCTGTCTTGACGATCTGGAACTATACTTTGATCTATTCTACACTTGATTTTCTAATTTGAAAGCAAGCTTGATTGCTGAATTGAACTTCTTTTATGATGAATTGATTTTTTTTCTTGAATCAAGTTTGAACAATTTGAAAAACTATTGTTTAGTTTTAATTTTTTTCAGTTTTACTTTCTTTTTATTTTAAAGATGAAGAAGAAAAAAGAGCAGCCTGTTTTTCTTTTTTCCTTAATTCATTTTTTGTACATAGATTAAATTTGAAAGATAATAAATATGCCACTTGTAATGTAAACTTTCCTTTGGCTTACAAATGTACAAACATCATATTATTATTACAAGCGTATTTTGCATGTTATAAGGGTTTTTCAAATGTTAAATACAAGGATTTTATGTTTAACCCTTATTTAAAAATAATTTATCTTTATTTTAGTTATATAACATGTTTATTCTTAATTATACATCTACAAGCTATTTTAATTCATAAAAAAATATCAATCTTATTTAAATTTTAAACCATAAAAATGTTAAATTTAACTTTTGTTATCATTTAGAAATTTACTATATATATTACAACTAGTTTTATTTATATATTTGCTCATTTATTATACGAGCTATTATTTTCAGATTTTATTTTAAAAAAAATCCAACATTTATTATAGTTCAAATACAGCTATATACATATCCGGATCCTATAAATATCAGAACTCTATTTTCTTATCTAAATAAAAATCAGTATCTTAATAGTTAAAATTAGTTAATTACCAATTACCCAAAAACTCGGGTTATTACAATCCTCCCTCCTTTGAATCTTTTCGTCCTCGAAAAGGAATGAAGCCAAAATTTAAAATTATCCTTTAAACGTTTTAACTATAAACTTCTTTTATTTCAAAACTTACAAATACTTTAAAATCTATATAATATTATCTAAACAGTTTTATAAAAATATCATTTTATAACTCGATGCTTCAACCAGTCCATCCTTGTTCTCATAGAAATTCGGTCATATGTTGATCAGACATAGGACTGAAAATCTATAAGCACTTAGCAGACCCATTTTCAACACCCAGTGAAAACACTTGAAAAAAAATATTTTGTTGAAAATATAGAAAACATTTTTGAAATTATTAGTGAGAATGCTTTGGAAATCATCACTCCCATCCAATCGCAGTTAACCCGATGGTTATGTTACCATCCCGGTAAAATCGATAGATAACTGTAGGCCTCCGTGCCCCTCGATTACGCCATGGAACCCGCTACATATCGAAGTTACATCCAGGGTTACGTTGCCATCATAGCAAAAGTCTATGTAACTGTGGGCATCAGCGCCCTCGAAATCCGCTGCCAAAAGAATGAGACTTCTCCACTCCCACATAGGTCGCAGACTATATCAGTCAAGTCCCAATGTAGCCTTAAGCTCTCACGGCCTCTCGACTTCCGTTATGTCTTTATAGGTTATAGTCTACCGATATAAAATCAAATGTAGACTGTTGGCTCTCAGCAGCACACACGACTTCGCTATATTACCATAGGTCACAGTCTACCGATGTAAAATCAAACGTAGACTGTTGGCTCTCAGCGGCACACACAACTTTCGCTATGGTCTGCAGGAGGTAGTAGTGACATCGAGTTAAACTGTCGTCACAGCATAACCCAAATGCCTCTGTAGGCATCAGCGCCCTCGACTTTCACTACACACTATACAAAATCCTCAGGGACTAGTTTTGTCCGGACTCCTCATAGGATCAACTTTAGAACCCCTGTAGGGTTCAAGGCAGTGCCACCATGTGGCACTCCTGAGAAGTTCGTTCCAAGGGAGCGCCTTTTTCCCCAGAGCCAATCTCAAAACACTTTATAATATAATCTTATAGTATCTTTCAAATCATACCCTTTATGATTTCATCAAAATCTCCTTTGCACAAAATCGATAATTCTCGAACTAGGCTTTCCAAATTCGAATATTGATTTTACCCAAAAATCAAAAGCCTTTCCAAATCCAAAGGTTCCAAAAACCTTTTCTCAAAATTATTCTCATAAGATCCTCCATATATATATATATATATATATATAACTTTGAAAATCTTTGGATCACTTCCTACTTGTATAAATTCCCTTTTTATACTTCAAATACTTCAAATACTTTCAAAAAATCCTTTTCTTCCGGCAATAGATTCAACAAGGGGAGATTTATCTTATATAACAAAGATATAAAACTTTGTTTATTCCAAATCAAATATTCAAATTTGATTTCTCATTTCTTTTCTTCATAAAGTGAACCTTTAATCACAGAAATATCCGATTTCCATTTTACTTCATTGTATATTTCACAAAATATACTTTTCATTTCAAAAATCATTTCACATTTCTTATCCATAAATTCCCAATATCAATTTCATTCAAACCCGTACGATGTATACATATCATCCGTATGTTATATCAATCTGATCGCTCACTCGATCACACAATTTCAATTACGAACTAATATTGTCCACCCGACTTCCTAATGCGGACTCAGATCTGTTTTATTGATCAGAAACTATTATTCTCCTTGCATAGTCATAACTACGATAGAGAATATCCAGAACCAATCAACATCCATATCCACGTTCGCCGTCGAAAATCGAGTGAAAAATCCCAACTCGGATTGATATAACTATCTCGAAATTCTATGCTCGAATCTGGATCGAATCACTATGCGAATATAATAATATACATACATCCTACGTATTTATCTCCATTGATATTAGCTAAATCAATTTCTCCTATCTATTCACATTCACTTTAATTTCTATCTACTTATTCATAATTGTTTCAATTCCATTTGGATTATCACTTTAATCCTTATTTCAATTGGTAATTAATCATAAACAGTTTGCACTCTGATCAGTTTAAAATTAGAAAATAATTTGAAAGGTTAAAATAGCTAAGTAGTTGAAAAATAATTATTAGTTTGTAAAATAGCTATAAAATAGTTAAATAATTGTAAAATAGTTGGAAAATAGTTAAATAGTTATAGAAATTATAAATAATTGAAAAATAGTCGTAAAATAGAAATTAGTTATAAAATAGTTGAAAAATAATAATTAGTTTATAAAACAGTTGTAAAATAGTTAAATAGTTCCAAAATAATTGTAAAATAGGTATAAAATAGTTTGGCTTTAAAAAGAAAGATTGTATATAGTAAATAGCTTGGAAAAAAATAATAGGTTTATAGTAAAGTAATTTATATTGAAAATAGTCTAGAACCGAACTGTTCAATTCCCAATCTCCATTCCCATCTATTCAATTTAAATTTCCACTTCCATTTAAGTTGGCTCAATTCCAATTTAATTAAGTTCAATTTCCATTGAAATTGATTTAACCCCAATTCAAGTAGAATTAATCTCGATTCTTTCCAAATTCAAATCCCATTTGAATTTTAAAATTATTCAACTTTAATCACAAATCCAAATTATTTAAGTCAAATTTCAATTTGAACAAATTTCAAATTCAATCTCACTTTAAATCATCTCGAATTATATAAATTCGAGTTAAACTTTCAAATGTTGATTTAATTCCTTTAAATCAATTTAACCTTTACTTCTTCATAAACCTATTTCTAGGTTCAAATAATAATTCAAATCCTTTTTAAACAATTTAAATTTCCAAGTTCCTTTTGAACATTTAAATCTTAATTTCAAAGTAATTTCATCTCCTTAATTTCAAATTAAAGTATAATTTCCCTTCATATCTCAATAATGGATATATTACCACACTTCAAATCCAATTCACAGTTTAAACATTATTAAAAGGATAATATTATCCAAATTATTTTAGAACATCCATACATTTCCAATTCCTAGATCTCAAACCCATTTTGAGATCACACAAACTCCCAATTCAAATTAACCATTTAACTTCCCAAGTTAAATCCCAATTTCATATTGAAATTTCCAAATCAGGTTGTTCATTCAAACTTATTTAACTTGAAGTTAAATTCAATTTAAATTCCGTTAACCTTACTCAAATTTGAATTCCCACTTCAAATTTCAAAATTCTTATTAATAATCCTCCCACTTATACGTTAAAAAACTTATTTCACTATGTGTTTCACATCACATTCCAAGGAAACTCAAAACTCCTCCTTTTAGAGTTTATTTCAAATCATCTTTGATATTATGTATATCCCTCATTTATACATATTTATTTCCTTTACACACCAAGTTATCCTTAAATTTTAAACCGCCTTTGGTTTTTAATTCAAAACAAATTTATTTTAAATTTTCAGACAACTCTTGTTTGAAATGGGACCCTTTCATTAAAATACATTAAATAATATTATTTATTATTTCTTTATCACTTTGAAACAATTTTCAAATTTCTGGGCCTAGATTTAAAACTTCACAATTTAGATCATCTTCAGTTCTAATTCTTAAGTCATACTTGCCTAAATGTTTTACTTCCCTAAAACATTTCATTATTAAATACAGCAACCATTTATGATAATAACCAAGATTATCATATCTGGAAACTAATTCATTATCATCTTATTCTGAAAATGCTTCTCCAAATTCAAGATTTTAATTTCAGTTTGAATCCATTTCAAACTTATCTTCATTCAATTTCAATTTGGTTGTATTTCTATTACAACTTAATTTAATTCCAATAATTTAACAACCCGTTACTTTAATATTTATTAGAAGGATATATTGCTTTATATATCAGAATATATTCTTATGTAAAATTATTTAAAATCTTTATATAAGAAAATAATAAGTACGCTTTTATATATATATATATATACACTCAACTCATTCTAAGGTACCATTGACCCTATCCTTAAGGAGTACACCCATCAGAGCCAAGGTTCTCGCTTAACCTTCTGCTCTGGTACCAAATGTAACGGTCTAGTAATTTCGATCCCGAAAATTCCAGATAGTTAAGAAAAGAAGAAAGAGAAAGAAGAAGAAGAAACAGAAAACCAAACTCAGATACTCACATTCGCAGCGAATAAAATATAATATCAAATAATATTCTTTACACAAAGAAAACTGTATTAATCAATTACATTTTAATACATCAGAGTTAAACATTCACAATCACTAGACAGTTAACATGTCTCAGATAAATAACAATATATCACAGGGAGAACACTCCATACGTTCCTGCCATCCAGCACGCCTTCTGAGCTCCAGAACGTCCTTACCTAAAAATCTATAATACTCGGTCTGACCCGACCATACATCAAAGTAACACCCGGGTTAGGCTGGAAACCAGCGTGAATAAACCCATCTAACATGAAATTCTAATTTATAATCTGATTTAAAACCCAGGGTAACTCGTACTTCAGTACGAGTTCTCAACTTATTACAGTCAACACTTTCCACACATCAATATCTATGTACCTCTATATAGTTTAAAGGGTTCAATTACTTAAATCATTCCATTTCCAGCCTATTAATTTCACATATCAAATCCATAAGGAATTTATAGGAAATTACAAATCGAAGTGGTTTCGGGTATTTAGTAATACCCGACTCCGGTCTCTTAGAGTCCAATGTCTTCTTAACCTAAGTTATTTAAATGAAATACGCTCCAAACTATAAATACAGGATGTCACTTTACACAAAAATTCATCATTGATAGATAACCACATTATCCTGTCTGCCCAACATATCATATCACAAAACATTTCATATATGAGATATCAACCAATTCAAGGCATCCAATACCATTCAATCATCCATAAGCAAAGATTAATTAATCACATCATCACTAATTAATTTAAATTAATTACTTCATTACTATAAATCCTGCTTACTTAACCATTAAATAATTACAAACCAATTAATTAATCAACCTCTAACTATCCATCTTAATTAATCATCCTTGATTAATTATTCTCTAATTACATTAAGTAATTAGCCTTTAATTAATTTCACAAATTGATTATCCTTAACCATTCACAGTAATTAACTTTTTAATTACTTTCATTAATTACATTAATTAATGATCCTCTAATTACTTCTTTAATTAATTATTGTTTAAATTAATCACATTTAATAATTAGTCTTTAATTAATCACATTCATTAATTAACTATCCTTAATTATTTACCTTAAATAACTCTTAAAATTAATTAAATCTTTAATTAGTTACACTAAATAATTAATCCTTAATTACTTCCATAAAGTAATTAACCTTCTTATTAATTACACAAAGTAATTAAACCCAAATTACTTTTATTAATTAATTATCCTTTAATTGATTACATCAAGTAATTACCCATTAATTACTTCACTAAGTAATTACCCTTGATAAATCACATTAAGTAATTACACTTAACCAATCATCCAATGGTTATCTTAAATTAAATAAATTAGTTAATTAACTTAAATTAATCTCATTAATTTAATTAATTACATTGAGTAATTAGTCCCTTTTATTACTTTCATAAATTAATTACTTCTCTAATTACTTACCTTTAATTACTTAGATTAATTAACCTTAATTAATTAAGTAATTAATAAACCAATATCTTAATTAAATACTTTATTTTATCATTATACTTATTAGTAAAACATTTAGTAATCAATTTTATAATTTGAAAGTATAAATTTTCTTCAAAATAAAACAATTTAAACATTTGATTCTAATTATTGAAATCTTTGAAAAACTATTTCAAACTTGTTAAATAAATTAAATAAGTACTTATACTTTGAGAACTTAATTATCATTACCTTTAAAACTTATTTACGTAATATATTAAAAAAACTTGCTTAAACATTTTTCTTTTGAAAGATTTGTGTATATTTTAGTTATGGAAAAACTTGACTTATTATGCTTACAAACTTGAATCTTTCCTTATGTTTTAAACTTGAAATTCATGCTTTAATACAAACTGTACAACACTTTATAACCTATACACAGCTTGCTCACAATCCCGAGGCAACTACTATTTTACCCGAGACATGCGCTAGTGAAAGTGTATTTTCTATATTTGCAATTGATTTCTTGCATGAATAGTACACATGTTGGTGACGTGAGATGCATTTCTTCATGAACGATATGTACTTTCTCTTCGAATTATTCGGTACTCGAACCATTGGACGGCACAACCGAATAATTTCAACGTTGCACTTCGGAATCTATAATCTGTAAAACCACAATAAAATACCCGTATAATACCGCTTTATTAAAATAAAAATATATGAAACAAATGGTTTAAAATGCAGAGAAATACGTTCATCAGTGAGCAAATCCACACGAACACACGGGCACCCACTAATCATGCTACTTCAAGTCGCACTCCAATCCCTCTCGAGTCCAACTCGAGATTACTGTTTCTTCCCCAAATCCTATCATCGTCAGATATACAAGGTGCACCATGCACGTACACCGTCGATCCAACACTCTTCGACCATTCCTCTGATCATTGACCAGACATCAACAACCCCATCGTTCCTCACAACAACTCAAATCGTCGAAAACACCCAGAAATCGAAATCGAGCCCAACGCTTGAAAAACTGGAAACAACCATCAATGGAAATACTTTCCTCACCGATGATCTCGACCACAATAAACCTCGTCGACTTTACCAAAGGTGCCTTGACCTCCAGCCTTTGGTTCCTCCCCCCCCCCCCCCCCCCACGTGCGATCACTTCCAGCACCCTCTCGATAGCGTAAATGCCACGAAAACATCGTTGATCACCATCAGTCGACAAACCCTAAATCGCCTCCTTTGGAACTCCATGACCAAAGGAAAAATCACTAACCATTTTTTCCGAGTTCATGCGGCCACCCGCTTCCTCCACCCCCAAGCGCGTCGATCAACTATCACTCGTTCGACAGAATTTGGCAAAATTTCAAAATACGATCAACTCCGATTATCTCGATAAGAAATAGTCTAAAAATCTGGATATACATATTAAAAATCATGTTTTCCTACCACGATTACAATTATGAAGTCCAAATATTAAATCGCATGCATTGATTTTTGACCCATAATTTTTTTTACTGTTATTTCTGAAATTTTAATTAATCATTAAATTAGAATTCTTGTAACCATTTTTAAACATAAATCTACATCAATGCAATCATTTTCTTTTAAAGTTCACAGCCAGATAAGGATCAGAGAGATAGAAAATGATTATTTTTTTGAATTTATCTTCTAGCCTACAAAACAATAGAAGTATGATTTCCAATAGACAAACATGCATTGAGATATACAAATTGATCTTCGCTATACTCAAACCTTATTTCAGATTAAACTTTCATGCACATCATAATCACAAAATGACCAAGAGAGTTTAGTGCTTATATTAAGGATTTAACATATGTTCTGTATTTTTAAAATATATACTCACAGGGAAACAAGAACAGAGGATTTACTCACTATTAAACAGAGGAGCCTATCTTGATGATCTGGAACTATATTTGATCAGTTCTGCACTTGATTTGCTAATTTGAAACCAAGCTTGATTGTTGAATTGAACTTCTTTTATGATGAATTGATTTTTTTTTCTTGAGTTAGGTTTGAACACTTTGAAAACTGTTGTTTAGTTTTGATTTTTTTTCAGATTTGCTTTCTTTTTATTTTAAGGATGAAGGAGAAAAAAGAGCAGTCTCTTTTTCTTTTTTCCTTAATTCATTTTTTGTACATAGATTAAATTTGAAAGACAACAAATATGCCACTTGTAATGTAGATTTTCCCTTGGCTTACAAATGTGCAAACATCATATTATTATTAAAAGTGTATTTTGCATGTTATAAGGGTTTTTCAAATGTTAAATACAAGGATTTTATGTTTAACCTTTGTTTACGAATCACTTATCTTTATTTTAGTTATATAACATGTTTATTCTTATTTATACATCTACAAGCTATTTTAATTCATAAAAAAAATATCAACCTTATTTAAATTTCAAACCATAAAAACGTTAAATTTAACTTTTGTTATCATTTAGAAATTTACTATATATATTACAACCAATTTATTTATATATTTTCTAATTTATTATAAGAACTGTTATTCCCAGATTTTTTTTAATAAAAAATCCAGCATTTATTATAGTTCAAACTCAGCTATATACATATCCAAATCCTATAATTATCATAATTCTATTTGCTTATCTAAATAAAAATCAGTATCTTAATAGTTAAAATTAGTTAATTACGAATTGCCCAAAAACTCGGGTTATTAGAATTGAGGGTTGAAAACTTTTGTTTGAGTGTAGGTAGATAGTGATGCAGAGCATGAACATTGAAGCTAAGGTGCAGGTTGAAGCTTTAGTGTTGGTAGAATTTTGATGCGAAGTCAGATAACATAGGAGGTTGCATATTAAGAAGTGTGTAACGAGGAAACTGCTGAAACAGGGTACCCATTATTCAATTTGAGTCATTAGTCTTTAATATTGATTACTAAGTACTGAAGATGATCATGCTTCCATTGTAATTATCATTTGTATTGTTTGTGTTCAGCTCCTTTTATATTAGTTTTGGCTTAAATGACAATGATTTGAAATTATACTAAGACTTTATGAATGATGTGAATGTATAATTCATTTTGGTTTTTTAGCAGTTGTGAATAAGATCTGCATAGGTGCTGCACCAATGCTCTATTTTTTTTTTTAATTTTCCACTTTTTTAACAATGAGCAAAAACAGTTGTGTATATATATATATATATATTACAACAGTTAATGCCAATTGTGGCCTGGGCATATTGCAATGGTTTATGTCTATTGTATAAAACTATTGCAAGGGCTCTAGACCGTTGTAAAAATGTTTACTACAACGGTTTTAAACCGTTGTAAAATCTTTTGGGTCTATTACAACATCGCATAATAAGACAGGTGTTGGTCCGTTGCGAAACCCCTATTGCTATGGGCGTTATCCGTTGTAAAAAGGGTATTTTTTTGCAGCATAAATAGAATGTAGTCATTAAAGAAGCAAGTAAAAAATGGCTAAAAAGGGAGAAACATTCTAAACAAAGATAGTCTAATACCGCCAGTTTTTCTCATAAAATATGAAATATTTTTGATTGTCTGGGCAGTATTTTTTACGTTTTATATGGTAAGGTTCCAGAGGTATATTTAAAAAAATTGTTTTGGGTATTTGAATACAAATGTTATTATTTTTTTACATCGTGATAATATCTTATTATAGAGAACCTTTAAACTGTGCATTATAACTACTGCAATCTATTTAGATGATAGATAAATTAGTCTCCAGCAATCTATACAAATTCTTTGTTATCAAACTAAAATAACTTCAAAATTTTCTAACTTGCTAGGTGGATGCAGATAAAGATGGCAAGCTTAGTTTGAGAGAAATGATAGAACACCCATATGTGTTTTATAGTTTTATTTTTAACGAAGATGAAGACCTCTCAATAGTTATGTGCGCAATTGTAATACTCTATCACCCTTATATATTCTTGCATTAATGTTTAATATCTGATAGGTGAGTTGTTTATTGTAACAACTTTTTTGAATGTTCAGGTATGAGCAATAGGTGCCACTGGATGTGTGTTATTATCGTCATTCCTTGTAAGGGAGAACATTCTAAATCTCGTATGTTTGATGTAGTCCTATTTAATTTCATCTTGCCATTTCGATGTATTTCTAATTAATGTATTGTTACTCTTAGATCACCATCAATATACATACTTCGTTTACCTATAGGTAGTTGCTAAAAGAGCTGATGTTGGGGTTCATTATATTTCTATTGTATTGGTAGGTATATGTATTTATTCTATTGGTTCTGTATTATAAGAGATTGGGAATACATGAATCATTTTGGCATTTAGAAATATAAATCTTTTTAATCTTTAGTAGATATGAATGAACTGTTTGTTATTGGTGCAATATTTTGTTTCCAATAGCAAATTAATTTAAAATTTATGTCTGCAATGTAATAATATTTATATTTTTTCTTATTTGAGTTTTTTAACAATGGGCAAAAATAGTTTTAAAAGACCCTACAATGGGTTGTGGACTATTGTAAAAAATATTTACTACAATGGCTTTTACAACGGTTTAAAACGTTGTAAAATATTTTGGGTCTATTACAATATCATATAATACGACGGGTGCAGGCTTCTTGCTAAACCATTATTACAATGAGTATTGCATATTGTAAAAAAGGTATTTTATTGTAGTGAAACTTGATATTAAATAAACCATACTATTAGAAGATATTTATTGCATAAGATATAAAATTATCAACATATTTTCCAAAAACTATATATACCTAAAAATGCTTTTAAAATTCTTTAAAATAGTTATAACAGGTTTTAAAACATTTACTCAAAATATTATTTGAAAATAACCAGTTTGTAAAATCCTTTAAAACTTGAAAAAACAAGTTTTCATTGTAAAAACCTCTTCTTTAAAAATTCACAACTAATTCGTAAAAATTCATAAATATGTCAAATCACTTTTTAAATACTCTAATATGAGTTAGTAAACGCTTACAAAAAGAATTAAACAAAATACTTAAATTTAAACATCATTTCAAACCTTTGAAGTCCAAAAATCAAAGCTAAACGGGGCAGTTTTGTACAAGTGAAGTTTTGATCACTTTTCGAAATGTTGCTTGACTTTTTACTTTCCAAAATTTTTATGGAAGAAAGCATACATATAAAACATCAGAAATATGGTGAGAAACCCTAAGGATCTTTCTACAAAGTGTGAGAAATGCGGATTGCGGATCTTAAGGCTGGAATAACACTAGAAGGGGCGGGGGGGGGGGGGTGAATAATGTTTTATGGATTTTCTAAATCTTTTTGAAATTTATGTAATTTAATCACCAACAAATGCAATTTACAGACACAAATATAATCAAGAACAGACACAAATGCAAATACTAAATAAAAGCAGTAAAGGAAATAACACACCAGGATTTTATACTGGTTCGGAATTACCCCACATCCAGTCCCGTACAATCGTACGGATTTCTTATCAAAATAATCTTCCAGATTACACCCTCGGTTTCAAGGCTATGAGGTACACCCTCCTGTATTCGAGTTCAGGAAACTCTCTTGATTTAACCAGCCTACAAGATCACCTAATTGATTTCCGAGGCTACAATCACACCCAATTGATTTCAATGTTCAACCGCACCTTTTACTCAACAGTTTGATTTACAAAGATCCTATAACTCTGAATAGCATTGAGATCTTATGGAGAGAGTGGAAGAGAATCAAACAAGAGATAATCAAGTTTGATTCACTTGGTATTCGGTAGAGTATGGTTTAGGATTCTTTAGAATAAATGTGGAAGATGAAGAGGAGAGAAACAGGTAAAATTTGGATTAAAAATTCGTTTAGAACTACTGGTATTTATAGAAGATCAACAACCATATTTATTCATGAAAGAATATGACGAATAGACACTTCTTTATAAAATTTGAACTTTGAATTTTAAGGGCACCATGTCAACATGGGAGGTAGAAGGATATCGACATGCTCAAGGCAAAAATTGATAGTTTTGATTTTTTTATTAAAAATGATTTCTATAATATGTCAAAACAATTTTTAAACTTTGTAAATATATTTGAATGTAGTTTAAACATACAAAAATAATTTTTATATATAATCTTAGTCTATAAAGTGATTTAAAATCTGAGTATATAAATATTTTAAAGATAAATATTTAAAACAAGAGATAGTTTAAAATCAAGGGTAATTTTGAAATCAAAATATAAAAAATGATAAAGAGAGTTTTGAGCTAAAAATATTTTAAACCAAGAGAGATGTGTTTTTGAAAACATTTTTAAAAACAAGAGATATATTTTTGAAAAGCATTTTTATAAAATTAGTGGATATCAAAATAGGACCATTATATGTTCCACTAGATATTATCGTGGGTTCCATCCCTTTAACAGGCTCGAAGTGGATTCCATTCCACGAATAAATTTCGAATAAAGATGTAAGTGCTTTTAAGAAGTTTTAACATAATTCTAGACTCAATACTTATCTCGTACTATTTAAATCTTGAACTCTTGATATCTTGATACTCATGAGTCTTTAATCTTGATATCTTCAGTCTTGAATCTCTATACTGTAGAGTCTTCATTCTTGGTACCTACATGTTTATACCCTGCATATACATATATATCTAAACCATAATGTTAGTATTTATATTTTATAACAAGTCGTAAGGTTATTGTCATCAAAACTATCATCTCAAGGACTATCAATCTCCCCCTTTTTGATGATGACAACCTATGTTTATAAAATATACTTCACCTTCACTATAACTCCCCCTAAAACTAATAACAAGAAATTATTGTCAAGGACAATGTTTCTCAACGTTTTAACCTCAGGGACAGACCTTCAGTATTTTAGCCTGGAGGACAGCTTTCTTTTGGTATCAGGTTTTAGTTATTGATAGCAATTTTTAGGTATCAGTTTGTAGTTATTGGTAATAGTTTTTAGGTATCAGTTTTTAGTTCGGTAGCAGTTTTGGAAGAATGTTTGTCCTTATGAATAATTTTGGAAGAATGTTTGCCCTTATGAATAACTTTTAGTAGAATGTTTGTCCTTTTGGTAAAAATATTAAAGTAGTGTCCTTGAGGCTAAAAATATACAACTTTTTGTCATTCAAATTAATTCCCCCAAATAATTACTCCCCCTTAATCTAAGCCTAACTATTCTAATACTTTATTTTATATTTATCCCCCTTTGTCATCAACAAAAAATAATCCTAAACTAGTATAACCATAAAACAATTATACAAACTCCCCCTAAATAAAATACATTTGTATGCAATATGTAGTTTGTAATGCAGTATGAAATGTATGACATATGCAATGTAGCATGAGATGATATGCAATGAAATGTGATATTAAATAGGATGCATAATTATATGTAATATAAAATGATAATGAAAAAATATGCAGAATGATATGATGATATATAGACTATGGTAAGAGATATTCAGATTATAAGTTAAACATGAGTTAATAATAAAAATATGACAAATATGAAGGTTTAAATCCATTATATACTATGTTTCATATAATGTTATACAATCCATTCAAACCAAATCAATTCTAATCAAAGCAAATTAAATTAAATCAAATCAAATAATTCAAAAATAAGCAATTCAAACCACAAGGAGATCAAATATTTCTAGGGACTTCAACCCATCCTTCTTCTCCAAAGATAGGATCCTTTTTAATATCTTCTCAATCTTCATTATTTTGAATCAAAGTTCCTACAGGATTTGCGTTGAGATCATCTTTGTTTAGAGCAGAAATCATCCAACAAAGGCATTGAAATACTTCTCTTGTTCTTTTATCGTCTATATTTGACTTAGTTCTAAGCACCTTTGATTGCGGAGAATAAAAGTAAGTATATTCTTGAATGAATTGAGAGTTTCTTCAAGATTATCACATAGAGTTCGAGAAGAGGAAGCCATTTTTGATAAGTAGTTAAGAGATGCAAATAGAGATAAGTAGAAATGAAGAGATTACAAATTTATGGAAGAAACAGGTGTTTAAATAGGCAGAAATTCGTTTAAAATGAATAGACACAAGTTTGTTATTTTAATTTAAAATTTAAAAAATAACCAAATCAGACAGTTATATGTCGACATAGGGGGTAGAGGTATGTCGACATGGATATGTTAATCTATGTGTCTTATTTATTTTGTGAATAAGTATGTATATATATAAACTTATATACTATACTAACTTTATTCTTGAGACACGATAAAGTAGAAAAACATAAGATAGATGATTCTTATTAATAGATGAGCTGATACATAAGATACTACATAATGTAAAAAAACAATACAAGCTCACACAAAACAAACTAATACATCACAACCTAGTTTTTAGAATGTGCTAGAAATGAGGAGGATGATGATAAGCCAAGTTTCCGACCAACTTTAGCAAAGAATTTGTTCATATTAATGGATATTTTATTCAATTTCTTACTAACGGATCTTTTGAGAATCCGTTGATTTTCCATTATGATCTTTTGATTTTTGAGGAGAGTTTTGTTTGAAGGATTGTTAGTATTAGTAGGATATTCAATACTTTCCAAGGAGGTTTCTTCATTAACTTCATCAATTTCCATTTTCTCCCCTTCTTCTTCTTCTTCCTCCATATCTTCATGCGCCAATCTTTCATCCTTTTTGGCAAGAGATTTATATTGTTGAAATATGAAAGGAATTGTCATGAGAGAAATATTGGCATGATTAAACACTTTTCTTGAAACAAATTCTTTCCTTTTGTAATCAAAACCGAAATAATTAAAAATCCAAGTGAGACAGATTCCATGATACAAAGTATTCTCACCCATTTCCAAATTCTTAGGACGAAGTTCATCCATAATCACTTGCGCTCAACTAATGTCATAATGATCAAAAATAGCAAAAAGAACTTTGCAAACTTTTAAATTCGGGTTATTGAAATTTCCCAATCTAAGAGTGATAGTATGTTGCAAAAGAAGATTGACAATACGTGCTTTCGGATGAAAGTTACGATTTTTAAATTCAAAGTTGTCATCTCCTTCGAAAATGTGATGAAATGTCTCACGATCATGTTCATCAATATTAAAAGTAGAAAGATCCATTCCCGAATTCTTGAAATTGAGAATGTTACCCAAAATTTCACAATTTAAAAAAATTTTAGTGCCTTTAACACAACTCCAAATTTCATTTTCATTTCCTTCATAAAAATCGCGATTCAAATTCGCATAGAACATTTTAACAAGATTTGGGTAACAAACAAAATTATTTTCAGAATTGTCAAAAAGACTAAGAATATGGTTCCCTTCAAGTTTGATTTCATATGTAGAAAAATCACTAAAGATAGCAAACATTCCCGTATGAACTTTTCTGTAATTAGCATGGCTTATATAAGCCTTGATTGCTTCCAGATCATTATAGAGATAGTCTTTAATGGTTTTAGACAGCCTCATTGTGGATGGAGTGCTTGAAGAATCCATTTTTGAAGAGAGTAGAAAGTTTGAAAGAATGAAAAAAAAATTGAATTTTAAAATGAAAGTGAAAAGTTATAATAAGATAATGGAATAAATAGACATTCAATAGACATGTTCTCGGGTCAAGAGATACCTTTATAGAACATTGGATTTGGTGAAAAGGTGGAGGGGAGTTCAAAGATTTGAATTCAAATTTGAATTTTAAATTTCTGAGAGGGATGTCGACATCATGGGTAGGGCCATGTCGACATTGGTCAGAGAATTCATGTCACTTATCTTTTCTTATATATTTTAATATATATATATATATATATATATTATTTTAATGTCTATATATTTCCTGGAGTAATATTAAGTATAATAATACTCTTTTAATAATAAAAAGTTATAATATAAAAATAAATATAATGATAAAAATTTCAAAATTCAAACAACATATAATTTTAAAAACAATCAAACAATTCTAAGCAAAACAATTTCAACCAATATATTGTGAACGTTTACCTTTTTCCACATTCGTATCTCCGAGATCATCGTAATCATGAATATCCGTAAAGTACATATTTGAATTTTCCATCTTCTGATCATCATCGCTTGAAGATGAGTTTGAGTCATCTAGTGTAGCAGTATACGCTCTTTTCCTTTTGTTTGTATAATCATTGCTTGTAGGAAACTTTTGTTTATCAGGATGCGGACAGTCACTTTTGAGATGGCATGGTTCGTCACAGTTGAAACATTTGACATAGTTTGGTACTTCATTATGATTTCTAGAATACCTATGATCATTCTTTTTGAAGTTGTTCATCTTTCTATATTTCAGAAACTTCCGAAAATTCTTTGTCATGAAAGCTATTTCTTCATCATCATCACTTTCCGAGTCTGATCCATCTATTAATGCATTGAACGCAACAGACATCTTTTAGAATGCCTTGCTGTCTCTTCTCCCTTGCATTTGTACTTTGAACGACATTAGATTTCCAATCAATTCTTCAATCTTTAAAGTACTGATATCATTTTCTTCTTCGGTAGCAAGAGTTTTCTGATCCCATTCCGGAGTAAGAGAATTTAGTATTTTTCTGACTCGATCTTCTTTGGAAAAAGAATTTCCCACTGATATTAGAGAATGCACAATATCCTGAAATCTACTATACATATCAAGATTTTATGCTGGTTCGAAGTTACCCTACATCCAGTCTCATATAATCGTATGGATTTCTTATCAAAATAATCTCCCAGATTACACCCTCGGTTTCAAGGCTACGAGGTACACCGTTCTGTATTCGAGTTCAAGGCAACTCTCTTGATTTAACCAGGCTACAAGATCACCTAATTGATTTCTGAGGCTACAATCATACCCAATTGATTTTAAGGTTCAACTGCACCTTTTACTCAGCAGTTTGATTTACAAAAGATCCTATAACTCTGAATAGCACTGAGATCTCATGGAGAGAGTGGCAGAGAATCAAACAAGAGATAATCAGGTTTGATTCACTTGGTATTTCAGCAGAGTATAGTTTAGGATGCTTTAGAATAAATGTGGAAATGAAGAGGAGAGAAGATAAGTAAAATTTTGATTAAACATTCACTTAGAACTACTGGTACTTATAGGATATCAACAGCCATATCTATTCATGAAAGGATACGACGAATAGACACTTCTTTTGAAATTTTGAATTTTGAATTTTAACGGGCACCATGTTGACATGGGGGGTTGAAGGATGTCGACATGCTCAAGGCAAAAATTGATGTTTTAATTTTCTTATTAAAAATAGTTTCTATAATTTGTCAAAACAATTTCTAAACTTTGTAAATATATTTGAATACAGTTTAAACATGTAAAAGTAATTTTTAATATATAATCTTAATCTATAAAGTGATTTCAAATCCGAGTATATAAATATTTTAAAGCTAAATATTTAAAACAAGAGATAGTTTAAAATCAAAAATAATTTTGAAATCAAAATATAAAAAATGATAAAGATTGTTTTGAGGATAAAATATTTAAAACCAAGAGAGATGTCTTTTTAAAAAGAAAGTTTTGAAAACATTTTTAAAAACAAGAGATATATTTTTGAAAAGAATTTTTATAAAATTAGTGGATATCAAAATAGGACCACTATATGTTCCACTAGATATTATCGTAGGTTCCATCCCACTAGGGATCCGTCCCTTTAACAGTCTCGAAGTGGATTCCATTCCACGAATAACCTTCGGATGAGTATGTAAGTGCTTTCTAGAAGTTTTAACATAATTCTAGACTCAATACTTATCTTGTACTATTGAAATCTTGAACTTTTGATATCTTGATACTCATGAGTCTTAAATCTTGATATCTTCGGTCTTGAATCTCTATACTGTATAGTCTTCATTCTTGGTACCTGCATGTTTATATCCTGAATTTACATATATATCTAAACCATAATGTTAGTATTTCTATTTTATAACAAGTCCTAAGGTTGTTGTCATCAAAACCATCATCTTAAGGACTAACACAAAGTTCCATTAAAATTGTCGAAAAGAAGGCAATTCCAAAGTGCACCCACAATGACTATTGCTATAAGTGCGCTTTTAAATACAAGTCCAATCTGAACTAAAGTTCATTTATAACCTATATGCTTTGTTTTAAGGCCTTGCCATAGGTTATACAAGTCCACTCAATTCAGTTTAAGTTCATTTAAGCCATACATATGTCACTTGTTTTCAAATCAAGAATCAAAACCAAAACAAATGTCACATCAATTCAAACCACTAAAAACAATCAAACACAAACAAATGAGTTATATTTTCAATCAAAGTTGTACGTTAGCTCACCTTTATCCTAACAAACAACCAAGATCAAGCAACCCAAGTCCAACCTCAACCTTGCAACTACCTTTTCTCACCCCCATCATACCGTGGAAGGCTCACCTCCCATCACTTCTCCTTTATATCACTTCTCCTTTAGGTAAATTCTCTTATACCCTTACATGATAATATCTCTTATCTACTTGTAGGCTTCTAGAAGTTTCCATTGCTTTTGTAACGATTCAAAATTTTGGTCATTTTATTTTGAGTATTTAATTAATTTTAAATATTGAAATAATTAGTTTTTAAGTTTGATAACTTGAATTCAAATATATTGGTTGTTTAAAACAAGTGAATAGTGATTTAAATATTTGATTTTGAATTGAATATTAGTTTGATGGATTGTCTAGTTTTATTTAACTCCTTTTATATTAATGAATAATAATAGTGAATTATTTTTGTAAATTTATTTACAGTAATAATAGTTTGAATAAATAAAAAAGTTATTTTTATATTTACAACTGGATTTTTATTGACGTCTTTTAATTTAATTTATTTGATTGTTCCATAATTTTTAATTTTGAAAATATTTAGATTATCATTTGACGGTTTTTCGGCAAACGATAATGTTTTAGTGATTTTATAGAATTAATAAACCAGTGTATATTATTATTATTTCGAGATCATGTTGTTATTCTGAGCATGATTGTTTTTTGTTTTTTTGTGTACACTTCTTTCTCTCAAGATCTTTACGGTTCTATTCTTGGAAATCGAAACAAGAAAACATGCTCCATAATTTAAAATCAATATAAAATCATTTTATTATCGAAAAACTTTAAATTTATTATTTTTGAATTCGTTTTAGGAAGATCTACGAATCCATAGTCATTCATAGGGTATAGATATTATATGTGGGGTTCGGCATTTTGGATAGCGAGGGTTAATCGACTAGGGTTCATCATATTAGAAAATCTAAGCTTCGATTTGTGAAAAAGAGGGTAGATTCAGGTTCGTGAGGTCGTTTAGAACTTGGAAGCGAAGTATGGAGGAGCTCGGCTCTTGGTATGGGGTCGCGACCTTGGTGGGTCCGTGAGGTGGGCTGTGTGATGCGATCTTCAGAAGGGATGTGGGCTCGAAGTGTTTGAGGCGAGGTGATGAAGTTCGCGAAGGGAAGGCTGTCGATGGTGTCCGTTCGTCGAATGGTGGCTTGGGGAAGGAGATAAGGGTGGTCAAAGGGTCAGCCATGGTGTTTAATGTTTCAGGAAGAAGCGGGAATTTAGTTTGGAAAGATGGATTAGTTTGCAAATAGGGTAATCAGTTTTAATTATGTAATTAGTGTATAAATTATTATTTAAATTTCTTAAAACTTATAAATGCAATAACCCTCATACAAGGTCCAAATTGAACGCGGTTAGTCACGTTGAATTCATAATGGAGATATCTACATCTTGGAACTGGATTGGTTGAGATTAGAGCTATTGGAATTTTGCACTAAATTCCAACGCTGTTCGATTTTAGACGGAACCAAAATGCTTTGGCGATAACTGGAATTTCAGTGTGTTAAACTCACTTTTTTGGTTAATTAGTAAGATATATAGCAGATAAATTTTACCATTTGTGTTTTCTAAAATTATTGGCTGATTTGGTTAAATCCACTTTAAAAGCAATTGGCACTAAAAAATGAAATACATGGAATTATGTTGAGAAATCCAGATTTCTCATCGTAATGATTTTAATTTCCAATTATATACCTGTTGATTCTATTTCAATTATATTCCTGTTATATAGATTGTTAATTGCTGCTCTTGATTGTTTAGCACTATTAGTCATGACATTGTTATAAGTTCAAAACGTAACCCTGCAGTGATAAAAATCAATAACAATATTGGTTAAGTGTTTTGGTGGCTATTAGCCTCAATTTAGTATTTTGAAAATACAATTAGTTGCTGTTTAGCTTGAAATTAGGTTTTTGATTTGGAGAATGAATTTTAAATCTAACCTTTGGGATTTCTGGAATATCTTTATTTAGAGGGATTTTAGACTCCTCTATTTTGCCTTGATCTTATTATTTATCTTTTCTATATCATCTAGAAATGTTTTAAAGTTGTTTATTTATTATTTAATAGTGATTTAGAGTATTGTAACTACCACTTAATAATGTTTTAAAAATGTGTTTATTCATATTTAATATTATTTTAAGGTTATTTATCAATATATTATATTGTAAAAAGCTATATATTAAATAATTAACAATGTTTGAAGATAATTATTATTATTACTTGAATTGGCCCTTGCTTTGCACACGGGCTATTTATATTATTGTAAATGGAAAGCAAAGGCATTTTCGGAATTTCAAAAAGATACCGAGTAAATTAATTCAACGAATTTTCTTTATTAGTAGTAGAGATTTATTAATAATGTTTTAGAGATAATAATCATTATTTATTAATAATGCGTTGGAATTTATAATTATGATTTATTAATAATGTTTTGGAATTAATAATTATTGTTTATTTATAACGTTTTGTACATATGTTATTATTTACTATAATAATGTTTAAAGATTAATTATTATTGTTTTATTTATAATGTTTGAAATCATTAATTATTTATTTATAATGCTTTGAAGTTATTAATTATTATATTTATAATGTTTTGAAGTTATTAATTATTATATTAATAAAGCGTTATGGAGTAATTATTTATTTTATTAATGTTGTTCTAAAGGAAAATTGATTACTTTACTAGCGTTATTAAAAAACTAATTTATTATTTATTTATGATGTTTAATGTTAATCAATTTTCTGACTGATTGTATTCATAAATTATGAATTGAATTATAAAAGTAATCTCATTTAAAAAAAGAGTTTACAAATGAAAATGGCCTTTTGTAATTATAAATGATTTTAAAATGGCTTTATAAAGGATTTTTGTAAAGGGCTTTTAACAGAGTTCTATAAAGGAAAAAGGTTTTACAAATTGTTTTAGAGATTTATAAATGGTTTTAGATATTTATAAAAGAAATTTTATAAATAATTTTGGATATTTGCAAAAGACTTTCATAAATGGTTTTGGATATTTATAAAAGAGTTTTATAAATAAACTTGGAGATTTATTAAGAGTTTTATAAATGGATTTGGAATTTTAGTAAAGGAGATGTTCATAAATAAAAGAGATATCTTAAAAAGATTTATTGAAGAAATTTATAAAAGAAATTGAAATTGGATTTCCCTCAATTTAACCTTCTTAATTTTGATGGTGTGGACATTTGTTCCATTCTTAACACCGAATAAATAATGTTTGACTTTATACTTATCTCCATTTCTTTTAAAACAATATTTTTTTAATCCTATAATGATTTTGAAGCAAGAAATCTTTCATAATGTTTTATGAATATACTTATACCATTGAGATAAGTATATAAACACATTTTCTAAGTAGGGGAAGTGTAGTGTTTTTGTGAATTTATTTATACCGTTAAAATAAGTATATAGATATTTTTCCACATATTGGAAGGAGTATAATGGTTTATGAATATGTCTTTGTAAATGTATTTTGATACAAGTATTTACAAAGTGATTTAAATTAATGAAAGGTTTAGTTAAAGAGGCTAATAGGTGCTTTTTACTTAACCAGCTTTATTTTCCTTTAGAAATAAAATCTCTGGCTGAATTGTTGGCTATTTGATAGTTAAATAACTGACTATCAAATGTTGGCCTCTTTTAAACTATCGTTGTTGGTTCGGAAAATATCGGGATCAGATATATTATCTGAAAACTACTTTGAACCGGCATAAGAATTTTGAATTGAAATATCTTATGATAAACAAAGATAGTACTCTTTGAAGTGCAGAGGCTATTTGTTACTAATCCTAAGGGTGATTCCAAAATGGATGTAGTAGAAGTAGTGTCTCCGGTTTTGCTCAGACTTAGAATGAACTTTTATGGATGAATGCCGACATTGCATTTCTGCCTAGAGGGCAGCGTTTGCATTCCAAGTGGGATTGCTATATAAGAGGTGAAACGTAGCCTCTAGCTTCATCAACAAGGAATGACTAAAATCTAGGGAGATGCAGCTGGGCTAAATGGGTCGTACCCACTAGGGTATTTTCATCACCTTTTTGGATATATTCAATTATGGATTTGGTTGTGCATGAGAGCTCTTAGAAAGGTTGCAAAAGCAAGCGGAGTGACGAAATATTTAATACTATCCAGTAAGTGGTAGGCAGTCCTTTTTAAACACAAATGGTTCTACGTTCGATGTCTACCTGGCTTTGCAAAGCGATGGTTGGAAGGACGTAAGTATCCTCTTTGCTTTAATTTTAAATTCCTTAATCCATGTCATATTCTGAATCAACTATCATTCTGAATATCTACAAGTGTATGCCCACATCTAGAGGGCGATAGTTTTTCAAGGACAATTTTTGCAATTCGCGCCACCCCGGTCGAAAATAGGGACATTTGACTCCTCGTAACCAATGAGTGGTTATCTCTATTTGGGCTGCTGGAAGAAGGCCACAACATTAGGCTTCCTAGAAGCGTTGCACTACCAAGAAATTTTATAGAATAAGAAGGGGTTATCAATAACCCGTTCTTCCCCTAGTTGAGGAGACTCAGGATGACTGCAAAAAAGGCAAAATTAGAGGTGCATAAACCAACGAGCCCGGTGACACTCATGCAGGAACGGGCAAGGCACCTGTGGCCGGACCATCATAAGGTGCACAACCTTACACGCCAGCTAAGATAAGAAAGAAGCTTGCATATAAGCTTTGCATGAGAAAAACTGCTACAGATCTGGAGTATGTTATCACTTCCATCGACGAAGAGTCATCTTCCCAACATTTAGAAAGCTCGATGAAAGGGTTTTCAAATCACCAAATCCTTGATGACATCATGACTTATGACTTCCCTAACATCTATATTGATAGGCTCAATTTTCCCACCAGAAGTGCTGACGGCATTCTTCCTACCGGAAAGGAGAGAAAACTCCCATGAACAAGGCTGCAGCAATCAGTCCGTTCGGTGGGACACTAGGGAACTCACAATCACATACACTTCACCACATGATTTCCATTTATATTTTATGAAATGGTCACTTAAACTCTGTTATTTTCTTTTTTGCAGGTTCGATGTCTTAATCCTAAGCTTTTGATTGCTTGAGGGGCTCCTCGACGTCATACAGACCCGAACGTGATTTGGAATCGGGTAGGTGTAGAGAGAGGGATGACAACCGTGAAAGAGGTTGTAGTTCGAAGGGATCATCATCTTCAAAACATAAATCCAATCTCGATTGTCCCATCAGGAAGTGCAACCTAATCTTGCTATGCAAAGCGACGATCAGACCTCTTTCCATGGTCCTCCAACTGTCGTACCGCCTGAGCAATATTCTGATTCATCCATCTTTAAGCAATCCCGTGACCACAAATCGAGCAAATGTCTAATCATCGCCGTCGATCCATCTTTGTCGGCCATTGCTCTTGAAGCTTCCATAGTAGAGAAATTGGCCAAATTAAGATCATTTTCCCAAAGATTTTTTTGACGAGCTTAAGTTCCTCTCCTTCATTCATACAATCCCAGGGAATGTTAAGGCAAGTTCTCTTGCATGCGTCAATGATGTTTTTGTTCAACATGAATTGTTCCAGCATTTGGCAGAAAAAATATCTAAGGTGTCTATAGAGCGACAATATGAAATCGATCACCTAAAGTTAAAGGCGATCCACGACAAAGATATAATCAAACACCAAGATACTAAGATCTCGGACTTGGTGGTAAAACTGATCGAGGCAGAAAAAAGTGCTAAGGAAACATCTAAAGAAGTGAGTCATTTAAAGGCTACCTACAAAAAGGAACTTGATGCTTCTCTCAACCGCAGCGGTGCACTTGCCTTGGAAAAGATACTTGCAAAAGGAGAAAAATATTCTGGTCCATCGAGTTGAGGAGCTTGGAGAACTTTCGAAGAAAGAGGGGAAGAGAAAACCGAAGCTCGGGAAGAATCAAAAAAATATTGCAAAAAGGCTATTGGGGCCCGGACTTTAAAGATTAAGCTTGGTGAACAAATTTCTCAAATTGAAGTCCTCGAAGAAGAGATGAGGGAAGCGGGCAGCAATAAGATGAAATAACAGCTCGAGGCCTAGGTAGAGGATGCCAAGGAAGTCAGTCAGAATGAAACCAAGGACATGTTTGATTCCCTGATCATTTAATACAATGGTAAAGTCCTTCCCCACCATGACCTAAGCTTTCTTGGTGAGGGTTATATTGAGTCGCTTGCCCAGGCCTAGGAATATATTGTTGAAATGGAAAAGATAACCCTCGGCAAAACTAATTTGGACGAAGAGAAACTGGTGCGGGAGATCCTTTCCTGGAGACTAACCCCTAGACCTTGTGCTGTGAGACTCCAATATTTCAAATTTCTAGCACCTTCTAGCAAAGGAAAAAATAATGCTAAGTCTTCGGAGTTTCATCCTAAGGGCCTCTCTTCTTTTCAAGTAGCCCGAGCATCAGTTTCTTTCGGTCCTGGAAAGGATCCGAGCTACGATCTGGGCGAACCCGATTTCCAACCTAAAGTACTGACCCCTATTCTGGAAGAGAGCGATTCGGCGACAAATAAGATCATCCAGACATAGTTATTATGATTTACTCTCTACTTTTCAAGAGGTTTCGTTCTCCATACCTCGTAGTCATGGGCTTATCTTATTGTTTCCATAAATTTGCAGGTCTTCCACGTCCCAACCAAACTCCAAAAACTGATGCCGCCGTGGAGCAACAATCGACATCTGCTTAAATTTTGGTGGCCACCGATGTTCTAGGGCATGATGCTCAAGTTATCAGAGCATTCAATGCTGATAAAGCTACCGATTCGATGCGCTACATGAATCGGATGATGTTGTGATCATCAACGCCACTAAACATACCGATGAGCTTAGCTTAAAGGAGTGCATCGAGAGGGAGGAGTTATTGAAGAAACAAGCCAAGGCTGAACCCATCGATGTGGATATTGACGATCCAAATCTTGTCCCATTACAAGTCACTCCACCTGGTAGGTCGATTTTCGAAAAACTCCCTCCTACTCTTAAAACCTCTACCGCCAAAGGCAGTAAAGGATCGAGGAACGGACAGGTAGATGCTTGGGTAGAGCCACTCTCGAAAAATCCAAAAAGGAGAGAAGACAAAAGAAATAGTCGTTGCTTCGACTCTATTTGTTCATGACTTGCATAGCTGTTTTCCCTTTTGTTGGTCGTGATATTACAGAACCAACCCCAATTTTTGAATAAACATGTATCACAAATTTGAAGCTTATTATGCAAATAAAATTTTTTTGTTTCCTGTTAAACTCTCGTATTAATTGTTACTTAAGTAGTCGAGTAATTACTTTCCATTCAATGTACTTGTAATTTGATGCTCGTTGATTTGGATAATAATCCGATAATTCTATCCCACGACCTCCACATGGTCATGACCTGAGTCGAACTAAACACGAGACTCGTGCCATGGTGTTGCACTCTCGAATTCGGCGTTTTGAATGATTATACCCCTACCCTAGTCTTCGGTTGGTAGAGTTAAACGGTGGATGGTCGAACTCCACACTTTACGAGTTTATACTCCTCCCGTCGGTTTTAGGCCGGAGTTCACGAAATAGTGAGTGGTCGAACCACGCTCGTCTATTTATTTATAATCATATCCACACTCTAGGATAAGAGTTAGTCAGCGGGTGGTCGAATCACACCTGACTTGTGTTTATACTTCAGTCTATGCTTTAACTTAAAATTATTTTGGAAATTAGTCTGATCCTACTTTCCTTAACTGATTGATTTGCCCCTAAGTTTGGGGGTTGATTTAGTGAAAGGTCGATCGTATCAGGATCGCTTTTAATTCATGAATTTCCCATGCTTGGTGGCATCAAGTGGTCATTGGATGATCAAACCACCCTCGTTGGGCATTCCGTCCATCGGTTTGTGAACGTGGGTCATCAAATGAAAGGTCGGACCATTCTCATTTCGTTTAGTTCAATCGTGAATTTCTGTACTTGGCTTGCACCAAGCTCTGGGAAAGATATGTCAATACTAGTTAGTCCGGTATCGTAACTAATATGTACTGGTACAGTAAACATAGATATGAGGAAAATTCAAAATTTTATTTGCCAAACGGAAAGAAATGACATAATTTGTCTTATTGCATATTTGGAAAACAAAATCTAAAGCAAATCTTGAAACTAAATACAACTAAATGGAAAAGAAATAAACCAAGTAAAATAGCATCGTAAATGCTTGTTGTTCCATACCTTTGGGAGTGTGATGCCATCAATAGGCACTCGCATGAAAGTTCCCTCTCCAAGCCTCTGTTCAATGACGTATGGTCCTTTCCAAGTAGGATTCATATGTGACAGGGCGGGAAAAACCTATTTCAAGATGAGATCGCTGATTTCAAAGTTTCTAGTTTGGACTTTGGTGTTGTAGTATTGGGTGACTCGGTACCGGTACGTAGCTGCCCTCAAATAAATTTTTTCACGCTTCTCATCTACAAAGTCAAGAGATTCCAAGAGGAGATCTATATTCATTCTGGAATTATAGTAGGTCACTCGTTGAGAAAGAACTTAGAGCTTAATGGGAACAACGGCTTTAGAACCGTAAGCAAGGGCGAATGGAGCATGACCAGTCGCAGACATGTGGGTGGTCCTATAATCCCAGAGTGCCGTCGGGAGTTCATCCACCCACTTACCTCTAGCCTTTCCCAAATGCTTCTTTAGAATGGATTTCTTGATTTTGTTCACAACTTCAACTTGCCCGTTTGCTTTAGGGTGAGTGACTGCTGCAAATCTCTTTTCAATAGGTGTCAACGATAGATGTCTTTAAATTTACCACTATTGAATTGAGTCCTATTTTCAGTTAAAATAGTTCATGGAAGACCAAATGATAGATGATGTTTCGGGCAATGAAGTTGATTACTTTCTTCATTTTGATCGTAGCTAATTGTTCTGGTTTCGCCCATTTGGTGAAGTAATCAACTGCGACGATGGTGTACTTCTCCCCATCTTTAGAGATCGGTAAAGAACCAATAATATCTATGCTCCTTCTGGAAAACGGCCATGGACAGGCCATTTGTGTAATTTCCATCGGTGGAGCTCTTAGAAGTTTTCTATATATCTTGCACTTGTCGTATCGCCTTACATGATCAGTGGCTTCTTGATTAACAATTGGCCAATAATACCTGTAACAAAGTATTTTCTTTGCTAGAGTTTTCCCCCCCAAATGTGATCCCTACATTCTCCTTCATGAACTTCTTTTAGGATTCATTTTATCTCATCATGAGCTATATACTGGAGTGCGGGAACGGAAATTCCTTTCTGCACATATCTCTTTCCTGTATGATATATTATGAATCTTTACTAAGGAACTGTTGCTTTTTATTCCTTTGTTCAGGAAGAACTCCCTATAGCAAGTAGTTTTTAATCGGAGTCGTCCACGATTCCTTCTTAGGCTTCGTCCCTAGTATCTCATCGATTTCCATCAAGTTCATGCTTAGGACATTTAATACTTCTACTAGAACCAAGCCATCTATTATGAGTTCCCAGTGCTAGCAAAATTTGCCCATGAATCAACCTCTCTGTTTTGATCTTAAGGAATGTGCAAATGTGATAGTACTCAAAATCAGTCAACAACTCCTGGACTTGGGTAAAGTATGGATCAAGTCGTTATCCTTTAGCTTGGTAATCTCCCTTGACTTGGCGTACTACCAATTGTTAGTCACAAAAGATTTTTTTATCCCCAGTTCTCTGGCGAGTTTAAGTCCAGCCATTAGGGCCTCACACTCAGCTTCATTGTTTGTTGAAAGGAAATCAAGCTTTAAAGCATAGAAGATTGACCGACCTTTAAGAGCTACAAGCATAATTCCATCTCTAGAACAACGATCATTGGACGCTTCATCTGTATATAACTTCCACTATATGGTAGGGGTTTCACTGATCTTTGGGAAACCATTATATGCAGTAAATTCTGCTATAAAATCCGCTAGTTCCTGACCCTGGATAGCCCTTCGAGTAAGGTAAGTAATGTTGAATTGGCTAAGCTCGATATTCTACTTGAGTAAACTTCCAGACATCTCAGGTCACTGCGGTAAGTAATGTTAAATCTCTGGTTGAATTGTTGGCTATTTGATAGTTAAATAACCGACTATCAAAAGTTGGCCTCTTTTAAACTATCGTTGTTGGTTCGAAAAATATCAGGATCAGATATTATCTGAAAACTACTTTGAACCGGCATAAGCATTTTGAATTGAAATATCTTATGATAAACAAAGATAGTACTCTTTGAAGTGCAGAGGTTATTTGTTACTAATCCTAAGGGTGATTCCAAAATGGATGTAGTAGAAGTAGTGTCTCCGGTTTTGCTCAGACCTAGAATGTACTTGTATGGAAGAATGCCGACATTGCATTTCTGCCTAGAGGGCAGCGTTTGCATTCTAAGTGGGATTACTATATAAAAGATGAAATGTAGCCTCTAGCTTCATTAACAAGGAATGACTAAAATCTAGGGAGATGTAGCAGGGCTAAATGGGTCGCACCCACTAGGGTATTGTCATCACCTTTCTGGATATATTCAATTATGGATTTGGTTGTGCATGAGAGCTCTTAGAAAGGTTGCAAAAGCAACCAGAGTGATGAAATATTTGTTACTATCCAGTAAGTGGTAGTCGGTCCTTTTTAAACACAAATGGTTCTACGTTCGATGTCTACCTGGCTTTGCAAGGCGATGGTTGGAAGGACGTAAGTGTCGTCTTCGCTTTAATTTTAAATTCCTTAATCCATGTCATATTCTGAATCAACTATCATTCTGAATATCTACAAGTGTACGCCCACATCTAGAGGGCGATAGTTTTTCAAGAACAATTTCTGCAATTCGCGCCACCCCGGTCGAAAACAGGGACATTTGACTCCTCGTAACCAATGAGTGGTTATCTCTATTTGGGCTGCTAGAAGAAGGACACAACATTAGGCTTCCTAGAAGCGTTGCACTACCAAGAAATGTTATAGAATAAGAAGGGTTTATCAATAACCGTTTATGCCCCTAGTTGTGGAGACTAAGGATGACTGTAAAAAAGGCGAAATTAGAGGTGCATAAACCAACGAGCCCGGTGATACTGATGCAGAACCGGGCATGGCAACTGTGGCTGGACCATCATAAGGTGCACAACCTTACATGCCAACTAAGAGAAGAAAGAAGCTTGCAATAAGTTTTGCATGAGAAAAACTGCTAAGGATCCGGAGTATGTTATCACTTACATCGACGAAGAATCATCTTCCCAACATTTAGAAAGCTCGATGAAAGGGTTTTCAAATCTCCAAATCCCTGATGACATCATGACTTATGACTTCCCTAACATCTATATTGATAGGCTCAATTTTCCCACCAGAAGTGGTGACGGCATTCTTCCTACTGGCAAAGGAGAGAAAACTCCCATGAGCAAGGCTGCAGCAATCGGTCCGTTCAGTGGGACACTAGGGAACTCACAATCACATGCACTTCACCATATAATTTCCATTTATATTTTGTTCAATGGTCACTTAAACTCTGTTATTTTATTTTTTGCAGGTTCGATGTCTTAATCCTAAGCTTTTGATTGCTTGAGGGGCTCCTCGACGTCATACAGACCCGAACGTGATTTGGAAGCGGGTAGGTGTAGAGAGAGGGATGACAACCGTGAAAGAGGTTGTCGTTCGAAGGAATCATCTTAAAAACATAAATCCAATCTCGGTTGTCCCATCAGGAAGTGCAACCTAATATTGCTATGCAAAGTGACGATCAGACCTCTTTCCATGTACCTCCAGCTGTCGTACCGCCTGAGCAATATTCTGGTTCATCCAGCTCTAAGCAGTCCCGTGACCACAAATCGAGCAAATGTCTAATCATTGCTGTCGATCCGTCTTTGTCGGCCTCTGCTCTTGAAGCTTCCATAGTAGATAAATTGGCCAAATTAAGATCATTTTCCCAAAGATTTGTTTTGACGAGCTTAAGTTCCTCTCCTTCATTCATACAATCCCAGGGAATGTTAAGGCAAGTTCTCTTGCATGCGCCAATGATGTTTTTGTTCAACATGAATTGTTCCAACATTTGGCAGGAAAAATTTCTGAGGTGTCTATTGAGCGACAGCATGAAATCGATCACATAAAGTTAGAGGCAATCCACGACAAAGGTATAATCAAACATCAAGATATTAATATCTCAGACTTGATGGTAAAACTGATCGAGGCAGAAAAAAGTGCTAAGGAAACATCTAAAGAAGTGAGTCATTTAAAGGCTACCTACAAAAAGGAACTTGATGTTGCTCTCAACCGCATCGGTGCACTTGCCTTGGAAAAGATACTTGCAAAAGGAGAAAAATATTCTGGTCTGTCGAGTTGAGGAGCTCGAATAACTTTCTAAGAAAGAGGGAAAGAGAAAATCGAAGCTCAGGAAGAATTGAAAAAATATTGCAAAGAGGCTATTAGGGCCCGGACTTTAAAGATTAAGCTTGGTGAACAACTTTCTCAAATTGAAGTCCTCGAAGAAGAGACGAGGGAAGCGGGCGGCAATAAGATGAAATAACAGCTCGAGGAATAGGTAGAGGATGCCAAGAAGCCAGTCAGAATGAAACCAAGGACATGTTTGATTCCCTGATCATTTAATACAATGGTAAAGTCCTTCTCCACCATGACCTAAGCTTTCTTGGTGAGGGTTATCTTGAGTCACTTGCCCAGGCCTAGGAATATATTGTTGAAATGGAAAAGATAACCCTCGGCAAAACTAATTTGGACGAAGAGAAACTGGTGCGGGAGATCCTTTCCTGGAGACTAACCCCTAGACCTTGTGCCGTGAGACTCCAATATTTTGACTTTCTAGCACCTTCTAGCAAAGGAAAAAATAATGCTAAGTCTTCGGAGTTTCATCCTACTCCAATATTTTGACTTTCTAGCACCTTCTAGCAAAGGAAAAAATAATGCTAAGTCTTCGGAGTTTCATCCTAAGGGCCTCTCTTCTTTTCAAGTAGCTCGAGCATCAGTTTCTTTCGGTCCTGGAAAGGATCCGAGCTACGATCCGGGGGAACCCGATTTTCAACCTAAAGTACCGACCCCTATTTTGGAAGAGAGCTCTTCGGAGACAACTAAGAGTCATCCAGACGTAGTTAATATGTTTTACTCTCTACTTTTCGAGAGGTTTCGTTCTCCATACCCGATAGTCATGGGCTAATCTTCTTGTTTCCACAAATTTGCAGGTCTTCCAGGTCCCAACCAAACTCCAAAAACCGATGCCGCCGTGGAGCAACAATCGACATCTGCTAAAATTTTGGTGGCCACCGATGTTCTAGGGACTAATACTCAAGTTATCGGAGCATCCAATGCTGATAAAGCTACCAATTCGCTGTGCTACATGAATATGATGATTTTGTGATCATCGACGCCACTAAACATACCGATGAGCTTAGCTTAAAGGGGTGCGTCGAGAGGGAGGAGTTGTTGAAGAAACAAGCCAAGGATGAACCCACCGATGTGGATATTGACGATCCAAATCTTGTCCCATTACAAGTCACTCCACCTGGTAGGTCGATTTTCGAATAACTCCCTCCTACTCTTGAAACCTCTACCGCCAAAGGCAGTAAAGGATCTAGGAACGGACAGGTAGATGCTTGGGTAGAGCCACTCTCGAAAAATCCAAAAAGGATAGAAGACAAAAGAAATAGTCGTTACTTCGGATCTATTTGTTCATAACTTGCATAATTGTTTTCCCTTCTGTTGGTCGTGATATTACAGAACCAACCCCAATTTTCGAATAAACATGTATCACAATTTTGAAGCTTATTATGCAAATAAAAGTTTTTTGTTTACTGTTAAACTCTCGTATTAATTGTTACTCAAATAGCTGAGTTATTACTTTCCATTCAATGTACTTGTAATTTGATGCTCGTTGATTTGGATAATAATCCGATAATTCTATCCCACAACCTCCATATGGTCATGACCCTGAGTCGAACCAAACACGGGACTCGTGCCATGGTGTTGCACTCTCGGATTCGGCGTTTTGAATGATTATACTCCTACCCCAATCTTCGGTTGCTAGAGTTAAACGGTGGATGGTCGAACTCCACACTTTACGAGTTTATACTCCTCCCGTCGATTTTAGGTAGGAGTTCACGAAATAGTGAGTGGTCGAACCACGCTCGTCTATTTATTTATACTCATATCCACACTATGGGGATAAGAGTTAGTCAGCGGGTGGTTGAATCACACCTGACTTGTGTTTATACTTCAGTCCGCGCTCTGACTTAAAATTATTTTGGAAATTAGTCCGATCCTACTTTCCTTAACTGATTGATTTGCCCCTAAGTTTGGGGGTTGATTTAGTGAAAGGTCGATCGTATCAGGATCGCTTTTAATTCTTGAATTTCCCATGCTTGGTGGCATCAAGTTGGTCATTGGATGATCAAACCACCCTCGTTGGGCATTCCGTCCATTGGTTTGTGAACGTGGGTCGTTAAATGAAAGGTCGGACCATTCTCATTTCGTTTAGTTCAATCGGGAATTTCTGTACTTGGCTTGCACCAAACTATGGGAAAGATATGTCAATACTCGTTAGTCCGGTTTCGTAACTAATATGTACTAGTACAGTAAACATAGATATGAGGAAAATTCAAAATTTTATTTGCCAAACGGAAAGAAATGACATAATTTGTCTTATTGAATATTTGGAAAAAAAATCTAAAGAAAATCTTGAAATTAAATACAACTAAATGGAAAAGAAATAAACTAAGTAAAATAGCATCGTAAATGCTTGTTGTTCCACACCTTTAGGAGTGTGATGCCATCAATGGTCACTCGCATGAAAGTTCCCTCTCCCAGCCTCTATTCAATGACGTATGATCCTTTCCAAGTAGGATTCATATGTGACAGGGTGGGAAAACCTATTTCAAGATGAGATCGCTGATTTCAAAGTTTCTAGTTTGGACTTTGGTGTTGTAGTATTGGGTGACTCGGTACCGGTACGTAGCTGCCCTCAAATAAATTTTTTCACGCTTCTCATCTACAAAGTCAAGAGATTCCAAGAGGAGATCTATATTCATTCTGGAATTATAGTAGGTCACTCGTTGAGAAAGAACTTAGAGCTTAATGGGAACAACGGCTTTAGAACCGTAAGCAAGGGCGAATGGAGCATGACCAGTCGCGGACATGTGGGTGGTCCTATAAGCCCATAGTGCTGTCGGGAGTTCATCCACCCACTTGACTTTTCCAAATGCTTCTTTAGAATGGATTTCTTGATTTTGTTCACAACTTCAACTTGCCCGTTTGCTTTAGGGCGAGTGACTGCTGCAAATCTCTTTTCAATAGATGTCAACGATAGAAGTCTTTGAATTTACCACTATTGAATTGAGTCCTATTTTCTGTTACAATGGTTCATAAATGACCAAACGACAGATGATGTTTCAGGCAATGAAGTTGATTACTTTCTTTGTTTTGATCGTAGCTAATTGTTCTAGTTTCGCCCATTTGGCGAAGTAATCAACTGCGACGATGGTGTACTTCTCCCCACCTTTAGAGATCGGTAAAGAACCAATAATATCTATGCTCCTTATGGAAAACGGCCATGGACTGGCCATTTGTGTCATTTCCATCGGTGAAGCTCTTAGAAGTTTTCTATGTATCTTGCACTTATCGTATCGCCTTACATGATCAGTGGCTTCTCGATTAACAATTGACCAATAATACCCGTAACAAAATATTTTCTTTGCTAGAGTTTGCCCCCCCCCCCAAATGTGATCGCTACATTCTCCTTCATGAACTTCTTTTAGGATTCGTTTTATCTCATCATGAGCTATATACCGGAATGCGGGAACAGAAATTCCTTTCTGCACATATCTCTTTCCTGTATGATATATCATGAAGCTTTACGTAGGAATTGTCGCTTTTTATTCCTTTGTTCAGGAAGAACTCCCCATAGCAAGTAGTTTTTAATCGGAGTCATCCACGATTCCTTCTTAGGCTTCGTCCTTAGTACCCTATCGATTTCCATCAAGTTCATGCTTAGGACATTTAATACTTCTACTAGAACCAAGCCATCTATTATGAGTTCCCAGTGCTAGCAAAATTTGTCCATGAATCCACCTCTCTTTTTTGATCTTGAGGAATGTGCAAATGCCATAGTACTCAAAATCAGTCAACAACTCCTGGACTTGGGTAAAGTATGGAGCAAGTCGTTATCCTTTAGCTTGATAATCTCCCCTGACTTGGCGTACTACTAATTGTTAGTCACAAAAGATTTTTTATCCCCAGTTCTCTGGCGAGTTTAAGTCCAGCAATTAGGGCCTCACACTCAGCTTCATTATTTGTTGAAAGGAAATCAAGCTTTAAAGCATAGAAAATTGACCGACCTTCAGGAGCTACAAGCATAATTCCAGCTCTAGAACAACGATCATTGGACGCTTCATCTGTATATAACTTCCACTATATGGTAGGGGTTTCACTGATCTTTGGGAAACCATTATATGCAGTAAATTCTGCTATAAAATCCGCTAGTTCCTGACCCTGGATAGCCCTTCGAGGAAGGTAAGTAATGTTGAATTGGCTAAGTTCGATATTCTACTTGAGTAACCTTCCAGACGTCTCAGGTCACTGCAGGACCTATATTTACAGCTGGTCGGTGTAAACATTGACAGGGTGTGCTTGGAAGTAAGAGCAGGGATTTCATAATGCAATCAGCAAGTAGTACGCCAGTTTCTCTATCTTCAGATTGTTTCTTTCATCCTCTGTCAATCACTTGTTAACGTAATAGACTGGTCTTTGGATTCGATTCTCTTCATAAAGCAACGCTCCACTTATAGTGTGTACCGACACGGCTAAGTAGATATATAAATCTTCATGATCCATTGGCTTTGATAAGATAGAAGGTCCCTCTAGGTGGTTTGCCGAATCTTGAAATGCATCTATTCGATCTTGTATCCGTTCAAATTTCTTTTTCCTCTCCTAATCAAATCAAAGAAAGGAATGCATTTGCGGTAGCTAAAGAAATAAATAGGATTATGGTAGCTACCTTCCTATTTAGGCTATGTATTTGTTTGATAGTCTTCGGTGGTTGGATATTGCGAATATCTTGGATCTTCTTGGGACTAGCTTCGATTCCACGGGCATTAACGATGAAACCCAAGAAATTTCCTGATGCAACACCAATGAATATTTTAAAGGGTTAATCTTCATTTTATAATATCATAGGATGTCGAACATTTATGCTAGGTGTCTAATATGGTCCCTTGACCATCGTGACTTCAAAAACTTATCATCTATATATATACCTCCATCGTTTTTTTGGTCTGATGTATAAACATTTTGTTGACTAGGCGCTTGGTAGGTCACTCTTGTATTCTTCAATCCAAACGACATCACCACATAGCAATATAATCCAACATCAGTAATGAAAATGGTGTGCTCTTGATCGGGAATGTGCATCGGGATTTGGTTACATCCTGGGTACAGGTCCATGAAAGATAGTAATTTGTGTCTAGTGGCTGAATCTACCAGCTGGTCGATCCTCAGAAGGGAAAAACGTCTTTTGGGCATGCCTTGTTCAAGTCCAGGTAATCAACGCATGTCCACCATTTCCCATTCCCCTTTCTCATAAGTACAGGATTAGATACCCACTTAGAGTATAGGGCATGTCTTTGAGTCTATCCACCACCTCTTTAAGAGCGACGGATCTGGATGGATCCATGCCGTGAATTTTTTGTTTTACTAGGACATACCTCGGGTCAATATTCAATGCATGGCTCGTAATGGAAGGCGAGATACCACACATGATAAAGTGAGTCCATGTGAACATGTCGAGTTTGCTCGGAGAAATCCAGCAAGTTCTTTCATCATCTGGGGGCTGAGCTGCGTCCGAACTTTAGGACCTATGACGGGTTGTCGTGGCTGATTATGATGTCAATCATCAGCTCAGTCGGTGCAACCTTGGCCTCTTTGGGCTCCTCCTCATCATCATTTGGATCTATAACTCTATAGAACCGACGGTGGTGCCCGGGCAAAGGCTAAGGCGCCTGTTGTCAATGTTTAGTAGCTTGGATGTGAATGACTAGTCCACACCCTTACCTTTCTCCTTCCGTTGAGCATCCTTCAACTCAGCTACGTAACAGGAACGTTCGATCACCTAATCACCATGTACAACTCCAACACCATATCTATCGGGAACTTCAAAGTCAAACACCATAGGGGAAGAGCTGCTCGAACTCAGCTAAGGCTGGTCGGCCTAGAATATTTGGAAAGTCAACATTCAAAACAACAAAAGGCAGAAGATGCACTCTCTTATGGTCACTTTCTCTCAACTCTATAGGTAATTCAGCATAACCAACAACTTTAGTTGCAGCACGATTAAAGCCACGAATGCGGGCTTTAGGTAGTTTCAAGTCCTTGGCTTCCATCCTCATTTAATGTAATCCTTTTTGAAATTTATATTTACAGAACTTCCACAACCAACCAATATCCTTCTCACTACAATGGGACTGATCATGGTCGAAATGACTATTGGGTCGATCGTTAGAGCCTCCACCATGTCTGCATCTCTATTTCAATACACAATGTCATCTGCCCTTATACTTTACTACTTTGCCCGAGCTCCATCTTCCATACTCGAACGACATTCAAAGTTCACATGCTTAATCATGCTAGCATAGCGCTCCATATCATGCTAATTCTTGTCACCCGGATGTGGTCCTTCGACAACTGTATTGATTACCAATCTTCACCAGTCCACCCAGGTTCCTCAGCCCTATGCGGTGCTTGTCCTCGCTTGGGTCAGATGTCCCCTACCTGCCATCTTGCGGGGTTTTTACAAACTGTTGTAACCTTCTTTCTCGAATCATCTTTTCAATAATATCCTAGAGATGCTTGCATTCATTTGTATTATGCCCATAACATTCATGATACCGACGATATTTTCTGGTTTGTTTCTGCTCCTCCATTGATTCTTTTAGAGGAGGCTTACCTTACTCCATGGTATTGCAGGTAGAAAAATAGATTTTCTCTAGGGACATATTCAATGGCATGTAAGTATCGTACTCTGGAATCCTAGGCTTCCCTCTTCCAGAATCCCTCTTTGGTTCTCGGCTCCTATCTTCGTTCTTTTTTGTTGATTTGGTTGTTTCTAGACATTCACTTGAACTTTTTCAGAGCTATCATCAGACTACTTTATTACAATGTTACTTTGTATTTCCTCTTCACTTTGTCCTACAACATTCTTCTTCCTGGAGCATCTGGCTTCCTTCTTCCTCAAATATTGAGCCGCCTTTGTGTAAAAGCGCTCTAACGTTGCGGGTTATTTACCAACTAACCAAACGCCAAAATCAGACTCTGGATCAATCCCTCTTGTTACGACCATCAATATTGCATGGTCATTTAGATTACTGAATTATGTAATAGCTGTATGGAATCCCTCTAAATAATCATTCAAAAATTCTCCTGGAGTTTAGATCACACTAGATAGGGACATTACATCTTTGGGGCGAGTTGCGTGCATACAAAATCGCTCCACAAAATTTGTTGCCAAATCATCAAATCTATAGATCGACCATGGGGGTAGCCTCGTAAACACATTATTGCTATTCCGAAGAGATTATAGGAAAACTTCTACACTTGGTTGCATCTTATGCTCATACGGAATTCATCAACCATTCATATCTCATGATGTGCTGCTTAGAGTTGGTTTTTCCCTCGTAGGCAGGCATCGACGGCTTGTTGAACCTCCTTGGATATTCCACACATAGGAAATTATCAGTGAATGGGGTATGACTTCCTAATATTCCCTAGTCATCATTGGTCAAGCCTTGGCTCTTGCTTACTTACTATGCATGTAGGACATTATCATTGGTCAAACCTCACGTGAATGGTCTGGTTGATGTCTACGGGTCGTTCCACGCCTTTTTAGTTCAACATCTTCCTAACGTATATCTCATAAATTTATTTCTTTGTCATTTCAGGGAAGCATTTGGCCAACATTTAACTAAACTCCATCATCCAAATCAGTCATAGTAGCTCTAGCTTGAATCATAGTGTGCATAGGTAAGTTCCCTCTTCCAAAGGGGATCGATACATATCCCTATGGAGGGATCGGCATCGATTAGTCTTGGCAGACTACAATGATTTACCTATTGATGCCTCGAAGTTTCTGTCCGATATCCATTTATTCTGCGATGCCTGGGCCTATGATACTCGTCCTATGAACTAGAACTCTCTTATTCCGAGTAAAGGGTAGGGTCCTCTCTAGCTTTTCCTTGCTGTTGTTAACTGAGTTAGTTCACTAGGTTGATATTGGTTTGAATTTGCTGATTTAATTGCCGATGGATATCTATTAGCTCTCTCATCAGATTCTGGAATTCAGCTCTTATAATGGAATCGGTTGAATTTCGAACTTCAACTGGATCAGCATTTACATCCATTGTTTGATAGCTTGGGCCTCCCTGCTGAATTCTAATATTCTCATCTCCTTCTATGTTCTGAGAAGTAGATACAGTGTTCATCACCATTGTTGATGGCATCTCTCAGATTTTCTCAAATTTGAATAGAATGAGCAAACTTTATAAAAATAACTATACATATCATTCAAGGGATTTTTGCAATCCAGCAGTGACAAAAGGATCCTAATAAGCTGAGAATCAAGGTTCTTAGTAAAAACACCAAAATGTTCGCACAAAAAATTGGCTCAAACACCCAATAGAAGTTTTGAAGAGAAATAAATGAAGAATATAAAATAAAAATAGAGGATAATAACAAATAAATAGCAGTAAATTAAAAGAATAACGCACACAAACCAATTTATAGTGGTTCATCACTGTTTGCCTACGTCCACTCTGAATAAATTACTTTATTAATCACTTTATAATCTGATTATAATAGGGATCAGATGAAAATCCTTAGTTACGAAAGAATATAAAGCAATCAGTAGTATAAAGGTCCTCTAAAGGAACTACCAAGCCTAAAATATAGATGAAGATGGCCAAATATCTCCCTGAAAATTCGGCAGAATGACATTTGGAGCCATATTGACACATAAAAGTGATCGCATGGCCTAGTTTCCAAAGAAGAGGGATCAGTACCAATCCCTACTTTGGTCGAGTTTTTGGGATGTGATCCCTAAGGTAGTTTCCTCATGCTAAAATATGCTCAGCCTTCAAATTTCATGCCAATTGGATCAGTAGAACTTGAGTTATTGCTTGATATTTGCTTCAACATAGATTGCTTGTCGATTCCTACTTATCCCTATGAGGGGAAGAGTGCTGATCCCTATAACTTTATCTTTTTGAGGTGCCATCCCTAGGGTAGGCTTCCTAGGGTCCCCATATCTTGCTCATAAAATTTCTTATATGTCGGACACGTAGATCTTGAGATATTGATAATTTTTTATTGAAATGCTCTTTGTTCCCTAAAACATAATGATCCCTATTATGGAAGTCAATTTATGTCTATCCCTCCAATATGTTGAACCATATTTCATACTTCGAACATTCTACCTTCCACACCTATCAATTCCATTCAACCTTGACTTCGTTTTATCATCCGTACTTGACTTCTAAGCCCCACAACCTTCACTCTGGACTCATTAGCCTTGATTGCAGTTAATCCAACCTATGCAATCATTTCATTATAGCCAGGTCAAAATACAGGATAACAGAACCAGATTGCCAGCTTTGAAGGTCCAATTCCTGATCTTATTGTTGTAATATTACACGACTCGGTTTCGGTGTGTAGCTGCCCTCAACTCCTCTGTGTCACGCTTCTCATCGATCATATCAAGAGACTCCAATAGGAGTTGCTCATTAGTCCATGGATTATAGTGAATCACTCGATGAGAGGTATTTCCAATTCAACTGGAATCATAGCCTTTGATCCGTAAGCTAGGATGAATGAAGAGTAGCCAATCGTTGACTTGTGAGTTGTTCGATAAGCTCATAGTACTAATGGAAGTTCATTTACCCACTTGCCTTTGGTCTTTGCCAACCATTACTTAAGAACGGACTTAATAATCTTGTTCACAACTTCAAACTGTCCATTCGCCTAGGGATGTGCCACTATAGCAAATCTCTTCTCTATGCTATGCCGGCAGCATAAATCTTTGAACTCGATACTTGGGTCCCGTTATCGGCGACGATTACCTGTGGAACTCCAAAACAACAGATGATATTCCGAACAACAAATTTGATTGCTTTCTTTATGGTGATCGTGGCTAATGACTCTGTCTTTGCCCATTTGGTGAAGTGGTTGACAACAATAATGGCATACTTCGTGCCACCTTTAGATATCGGTAGCACAGCGATGATGTTAATTCCCCAACTGCAAACAGATGAAGACTGATTATTTGAGTAATCTTTGTCGCTGGGATTCTCTGAATTTTAGCAAAACTCTAGCACTTGTCATATCTTCGATTGTAATCAGCTGTGTCTCGATAAACGTTTGGCTAATAATATCCATAGCGGAGATCTTCTTCACTAGGGTTCGCCCCCTAGTGTGGTCGCCATAGGCCCCTTCGTGAACTTCTCTTAGGACTCGCTTGGCCTCATCTTGAGCGACATACCAAAGCATGAGGACTAAGAAACCCTTCCAGTACAGTACTCCTTGCAAGATATATTTTGAAGCTTGTCAAAGAATTTTTTATTGTTCATTCCTTCTCTTTGGAAGTATTTGTCTTTGCAAATAATCTCAAATCGGAGTTATTCAAGACTCCCTTTTAGGCTCGGTCTCTAAAATCCAATCCACATCCATCTGGTTGATGCTCGAAGCCAAAATGGCTTCCACCAGAACTTAGCTCGTGAGTTGTGCATCTCCAGAATTGGCAAGTTTAGCTAGTGAATAAGCCTTCTTATTCTCCGCTCTGGGAATATTAGTGATTATGTTATATTCAACATTAGCAAGCAGCTCAAGGAATCAGTTTAGATAAGGAGCTAATCTGACCCTTATTGCTTGAAACTCTTTTAGAACTTGATAGACCACCAGTTAGGAGTCACGTAAAATGTGCAGAGTCTTTATTCCCGGTTCCTTGGTGACTTTGAGTCCTACAATTAAGGCCTTATAATTAGCTACATTGTTTGCTGCCGAAAAGTAAAGCTTCAAATTGTAACAGATCGGGCATGCTTTAGGAGTAAAAAGTACAACTCCAACATTGGAACACCGTTCATTACTTGCACCACCCGTGCATATTTTCCATCCAGTATCTTTCTAACCAATGCTCTCAAGAGGATCATCTCATGTAGTGAATTCAGCTATGAAATCCACCAAGGCCTGACCCTGGATAGCTCTCCGAGGGTGATAAGTGATATCATATTGGCTCAATTCAATGTTCTTTTTCAACAGCCTTCCAAAAGTCTCAGGTCACTACAAGACTTGTCGCAAAGGCTGGTTGGTGAGAACTTTGAGAGCTTTCTCAACGTGATCAACAAGTAGTATACGAGCTTCTCCATCCTCGGGAAACTTATTTTCGCTCATGTCAATCACTTATCGATATAATAGACCGACCGCTAGATGTGGGATTCCTCAAGTTCAAGTGTGACGCTCAAAGCATGCACCGATACTGCCAAGTATATAAACAAATCCTCATCTTCCATCGGCTTTGAAAGGATGAGGGGTCTTTTAAGTGATTCACCAAAGCTTGGAATGCATCTTTACACTCGCGATTCCATTCAACATTCCTTTTTCCTTTCTTAATCACCTCGAGGAAAAGAATTCAATTATTTATGGCCTTGGAGATGATCCGACTCAAGGCAACAACCTTCCCATTCAAGCTTCGAACCTCCTTGTTCATTTTTGGTGCTTTGATCTTTCTCAATGACTTAATTTTCTTCGAATTAGCTTCAATCTCACAGGAGTTCACAATAAGGCCCAAAAATTTCCCTGATGCAACGTCAAAGGAGCATTTAAAGGGATTAGCTTTATTTCATACTTTCAAAGGACAAAAAACATATCTGCCAGATCACCAATGTGGTTTTTGAATGCCGTGACTTCACAAGCATGTCATCTACGTAGGCTTCCAAAAAGCGTCAAGTCTGGAGTTTAAACATCTGGTTTATGAGCCTCTAGTATATTGCTCCTACATTTTTTAATCAAAAGGGAATGACCAGGTAGCAATATAGTCCGAGGTCGGTTATGAAGCTGGCGTGTTATTGATCCGAGACGTGCATCAATTTTTGGTTGTATCCAGAGTATGCATCCATGAATGAAAGTAGCTCATGTTTAGCTGTCAAATCCACCAACCGATCGATCCTCGAGAGCGGGAAGCTTTCTTTTGGGCATGCCTTATCAAATCAGAATAGTCAATGCATGTCCTCCACTTGTCATTTGCTTTCCTCACCAAGATAAGATTAGATACCCACTCCAGGTATAAGGCATCATGGATGAAGCTTGTAACGTCCTACATTTGTGCACTCATTAGCAAAGAGTATTAACAAGTAATATCATCTGCTAATGTGGAGAATAAGGTTATTTAGGAGTGATCATCCATAATATTTCTTTGTTTGAGTATCGAATATGTTGAATATATAATTTTATTCTTTTTAGTGAGGAGGAATTCAACATATACGATCTAGGCACAAAACAATAATACAATGGCTTATTATGATTTAGAACAATATAAAACATCATAGACACAGAATCACAGATCGCATCGATAAATATAATAAAAGGCATATCACATAAGTAACATAACCGAAGTACATCACCAAGTACAAAATGAGTCAATATCTCAACAAGGTGTGTATATACATATACACATACATAAGACATCTCAAAATGGACCAATGACAATATAGATAACTAGCATAAACTTCTACCCAAGCTAGCCCAAGTCAAAGCCAAAAGTCACTGCTAACTTTCAAGTCTTGGTCTGACCCAAGCATTAATATAACACCCGAGTCGGACTATCTCTAACTATCACAAAAGGTTAGTCCGTAATAATAATAGACTGCATAAACATCAAGGATAAAATATCATAGATTGTACTTCACTAATACACTTAATACTTCATATAAACTTCATGACTTAAGGTTAACTATGCTCATTCACAAAACACATCAAAGTGATAATAGCCATCCAAATAAGCATATAGAATTCATAATTATAAATGCAAGCAAAAGACAAGCAATTCGCAAGTTCAATAATCATCATCGTGCACTTCACATATAATTAGCTAAGCATTTTGCTATTCAATTAATATTGATGTGCACTTCGCATGTAAATAAATAAGAACTTCTCCAGTCGACTATAAGACAAGCGATTTGCAAGTCAACACCAGATATGAGCACATCAATCGACGTTACTAATGGCTACCCTAATAGACAAACACTTCATATGTCCACACAAGTTCGAGCACATCACAAGTAATAACTCATTTGTAAATGAGTAACATAAAATAGGTCTTGAAAACCCACATAACACGGATCACCACGAACAAGTCCAAAACTCGATGAAATAATTGTTATAAACATCTTATAAGTATCATTGAAATAACGAATGCATGTCCCACAACCACTTGGGTTTACTTAGATGTTTACTTTAATTTAGTAAGCTCCACTCGTTAAGCATGATCTACTTTAACTAGTAACTAAATAAGTATCACACAATGTCCCATAACCACTTAGAATTACTTAATTATTTATTAAGTGATTATAAAATCCCACTCGTGCAAAATGAATGTTCATTTGGAAAAGTCCAAGAATTAACTGGTAAAATAAACATAAGCATTTCATACCACTTGTTTTATTCAATCGTTTAAATCGATTCCTCATTCGATCAATGTCATGCCATTTTATAAAGATAATTTATTTTGAAGTCCTTCTTGAAACTATCCTTTTATACTAGAATATATATATATATATATATATATATATATACTAGAAAGGTTTTTATGAATCTATTCATCGATATTTATAAATACATTTCTTTAAAATTATTGTTCTAAACTAATTAAAAACCATTGATATATAAATAAATATCTTTTATATATTTTAATATATTTCAAATATCCTTTCAAGAAATTATATGCGTACTTGAAATAATTTAGAAAAAGTTTGGATTAGAAAAAATTTCTTTTGAAAATACTAGTCGGAATAGTGCAATAAACTTTTATGCAATGTCATTTATATCTTCGTGTATCCATAGTAACATCTCTATGAAATTAAATCATTAAGATGAATTCACTAACTCATGATTTAATACTTGACAAATGTATCCAAGACATCATATAATTGGCATAGAACAAGGTATAAGTCATCAAGGATCAATCAGGCATATGAAGGATCGAACAGGCTGTTGGGGAGGTCACGTAGCATGACTTAGAACACGTTCCAGGCCACGACCGGTGCACCAATCCAAGTGGACCGGTGGACCGATGGCACTACCTGGAACGTGTTCCTAGTAGTGCTTTGGCCACCTTAGTGGTCCATTTCCATTCGTTTTTCGAACCGTGACTTTAATTGGCTTCCTAGGTGACAAAAAGAAACATGCAAGCACACAAACATCATGGAATTGATACTATAAGGGATTAAAAGTATAGGGTTTTCAGCTAACAAAGAATATAACGAACAACATACAACATCAGAATCAAAATTAAGTTTAATTCGTTCAACAATTTACCAAACAATTAAAACAGTAAACGAATTCTGTATAGAGGTAGTTGTTAGTTATAAACTCAACCTTTTTCTTGAATTTGATAGTGAATATTCAATATCACAATAGTTCAACCAAAAACAGCAAATGAGATCAGATTCAATACTATGAAACGAATAAGAAATTACTAATTAGAAGCCAATTAGGTTTCCTTTACCTGAAATCAATTGCTTCTTAAGATCCTAACTGATTCAGTAGAGAATTGAAAACTATGAACTAGGGTTTTGAAAGAGAAATAAGTTCTCTTCTTTTTGTTTCTGAGTTTAATATGTTTACTGTAAAATGAGGAAGAGGAATAACGTACAAAACTTAGTTCAAAAGAAATCCTTCTCGTCATAATTCGCCTAGCGGGTTTAGGCCATAGAAATTTAACTACAAACCAAAAGAAAATAAGTGTTTATTCTTTTATTTTAACTTCTTACCTACTAAATGGCTCCAAGAACCAATTGACTAATTGATTTAAAATCATTGATCAAAGAAAATGAATAAAATATGATTTCTTAGATATTTATCCAGAAAATGCTTCTATTTATTATTAAAAGAAGTTCATTAATTTTTAAAACATATTTTATTGACAAAAATAAAAGATATAAAACAAATTATGCATTTCTTAATAAATGGACATATTTATAAATTCCAAAAAAATTCACTTCATTAATTAATTCCTCAATAATATAGAAACTTCAGAATTTGCCTTCTAAAGAATTTATATATTATTTAACAAAATCAAATTTCTTATTTAAATTTATAATTTAAATCACAATTTTATTCTTTAATTAAAAAAATCAAGTTTGTTCCAAACTTCCCTTCTTAAAGAAATTGCATCCCCGCAATTTCATATTCGAGAAAGGCTATAACACATCTAAATTTCATTAATGCTTCTTTAATAAAATTCTAAAGTTCAACCATTACACATCATACACAAATCATTCAAGTACATTCAACAACTATGTTATTCTTCTAAACACAATGTATTGCTTCATCAAAATTTTGTTATTATTAGACCAAATAGAGTTAAAAATATTACTTAAACCTATTTCTATAACGATTATAAGAAAATAAAATGCATGCTCAACTATGATTTGTAAAATACAATATTTTCCCAAACTAAAAACTCTTCTATTTCCTAAATATTTTATACAAATTAGTGTTCAACAAATAGTAGGAATCATAATTTGACAAGAGTTATAAAAGAAAAGTTTTTTCGTACGATTATAACTTTTCAAAAAGCATAAGTTTACTAAAATTGGACCAATGTTTAAAAATTATGATTAAAACAAGTTCTGGTAATAGCTCTAGAAATTTTGATAGGGCAGAGTTTATAGCTCTGTTTAAAACATAAATTTGACTAAGAATATTTCAAAATGTATAAAAATGGTCAGAACAAAAGTTTTTTCTTATAGTATTATCTTTTTATCCCAAAAAAATGAAATAAAAAATGGATCTGTTAATCAAAAGATATGGCTTTTTACTTCAGTACTTTTCAAAGATAATATTCAAAACAATTTTTCTTAGAACTTTTAATTTATCCAAAACTAAAATTTTAAAACTACATGTCTTCTTTAATTATAATTCTTAAACTAATTTTCATTATACAATAAAATGCATATACTACTAGATATAAAATAAATTTAGACTTTTACCGTGTCTCAAAATCTTATTTAAACGTTTAGGAAATCTCTGTTGATCTATGTGCACTCGCATCGACCAAGATTCTTAACCACTCAACGGACAATTCGACACTAAAAATAAATTCTCAATATTTTATATTACTTTATAAAATGATTTTTCTTAAAATTAAATTTTATAATCCAAAACATGCATTTCATCACTCAAAAGCAAATAATCACTTATAGTGGAAGATTTTCTACTAATTTTCCACCATGCAACCATATTTACTACTAAATCCTAAGGGAAGAAACTAACATCCAATATTCAAAGAGATAACACTAATGGCTCGCTAGACAAGGGTGAATAAAAGCACCCATGTTGATCGAACCCAAAGATAGGATCCTAAACCGAAGAAAAAAAAATCCTAAGAATAGAAGGAAAGAGAGAGATTACCTAATGCTGACTAGGACCTCCAACCGCTTTCTTAGGAGCAATGGGAGAAGCGAAAACTGGGCATCCTTCCTTCTTGTAATAGCGACGTGTCTTGGGCCTAGGATAGTTCTTGACGAAGTGATCATTGGCTCCATGATTGAAGCACCCCCTAAAGCATGCCTTTGGTTATTGTAGTTGGAACCTTGCTTATTTGCCTCTTTATTTGAATTTTCGTACTTCTGGTTGTCATGCGGCACCTTCCTCTTATTATTGAATTCCTTCTTTGTTTGGGGGCCTTCGTTGCTACTATCCTTCTCTGACTCTTCAAGTCTGAGAGCGGTGTCAACAAGCTTCCCAAATGAAACTTAAAGTTGAGTCAAAAGCGCTTTTCTTAAGGGCTTCCTCAATCAGTAGACAAACTTCTGATTCTTGTGTAGTAGTGTACAGATTAGCTCCAATCCATACTTGGACAAGGACTTGAATGTAGCGACATATTCTGCAACCGAGGAGCTTCCTTGCTTCAGGTCAATGAATCTTTGGGCTAAGGTTACCTTGTCTGTCTCTAACATGAACTTCAACTCGAAACGAGATCTAGAATCCTCCCAAGTAAACTCTACCTCTTCTATCTCCGCCACTAGCAAGTCATACCAATCTTAATACCTTTCTTGTAGTTGACTCGATGCCACCTGAACTCTATGAGCACCCGACAATTCCATGCAAGTAAAATTCTACTCGCATGTCTTCAACCAAGCCTGAACTCCTATGACTCTTTCTATGTCTATAAACTGCCTCACTCCAAGGTGAACAAAATCGATTACTTCTTAAGATCCTAATTAAAATCACTTGAGAGTTGAAAACTATGAACTAAGGTTTTGAAAGAGGAATGAGTTTTCTTCTTTTTGTTTTTGAGTTTAGTACATTTACTGTAAAATGATGAAGAGGGATAAAACAATGTACAAAACTTAGTTTATATGAAATCATTCTCATCATAATTAGCCTAGTGGGTTTTGGACCATAGAAATTTAATTACAACCCAAAAGAAAATAGTGTTTATTCTTTTATTTTAACTTATTAACTAATAAATGGCTCCAAGTAATAATTGACTAATTGATTTAAAATCATAGATCAAAGTAAACAAATAAAATATGATTCTTATATACTTATTCAACACTTCTGCTTATTATTAAAAGGAGTTTATTAATTTTTAAATCATGTTTATTAACTAGAATAAAAGATATAAAACAAGTTCTCTATCTCTTAATAAATGGATATATTTATAAATTCCAAATTTTTATACTTCATATATTAATCACCAATATTATAAGAACTTTAGAATTCATATTCTAAAGAATTTATTTATTATTTAACAAAATCAAACTTCTTATTTAAATTTATAATTTAAATCATTGTTTTATTCTTAATTAAATGAAAAAAATTCAGGCTTATTACAAAGCCATTGCCCTTTAGCTTTTCCACTTCTTCTTTGAGTGTCGTGGATCTCTTCAGACCTAGGCTGCCGCATTTCTGTTTCATAGGAATGCATTTGGGATTGATGTTTAACCATGGCTCGCTATCCCTAGTGAGATCCCATACTCCAAGTGTATGTAGGCAAACGCATCCTGGTTTTCTCTTAGGAAACTAACTAACTCCTTCATCACACTTGCGGTGAGCTTAGATCCGACCTTCAGGACCTGATTTGGATCATCCTAGCAAATTGGAACAATAATTGTTAACTCGGTTGGAGTTGCTTGTCCACCTTTTGGCTCTTTCATCGGTTTATATCATCGTGGAACCAACTAGGTTGCTGGAGTCGAGGCTCAGGCTATAGATGATGTGCATTCAAACTATTACACAGATAGTCCCCTCTACATTTTTTCCTTTCTCCTTTCGCTTCGCTTCTGTTAGCTCGGCGATGTAGAATTTATGGCCATCCACCTGATCTCCTTGCATGATTCCCACTTCATTCATTGTAGGGAACTTCATAGTTAAGGACTAGGGAGCAAAGGTCTCTTTGAACTCAGCTAAGGCCATTTGGCCTAGAAAAGCATTGTAGGCTGAGTAAATATCTAACAACAAAAAAAGCACAACATATAATTTTATGCGGCGGCCCTCGCCAAGTACCACCGGTAATTCAACATATCCAATCGACTATACAACCGTCCCATTAAACCTCTATATTTGAGATTTACAAGGTTTGAAATCCTTCTCATCCAATATCATTTGATCACAAAGCCTTCTTACACAAGATATTGACAAACTTCCACAGTCAACAAACACCTTCTGAACAAATAGCAGAACCAATCATGGTTGTGATCACGAGTGGGTCAATAGTTGGAGCGTCCACCCTATCAGCATCTCTATTTTGAAAAACAATACCATTTTTCATCGTTATGCATTGTTTTTCCGGAGTCTCATCTTCAATAGTGAAGCAACTTTCACTCTCCGTATGTTTGTTGCACCAACATATCTGTCCATCTCAGCTAGACTCTTATCGGCTGGGTGTGACCCACCGATAATTATATTAATCACCACTCATTTTTCTGGCTACCTATGCATCTAAACTTGGCTCAGCTTGCCCCCATGGGAAGACAACCTAGGCGCATTAGAGTTTTCTTGCCCGCTATCATACGGGGTTTTCACATATTTCTGTAACTTTTTCTTGCGAATTAACTCTTCAATCATATCCTACAAGTTTTTGCACTCATTGGTATTGTGACCATAAGTATCATGGAATCTGCAGAACTTGCCTGGCTTTCTCTCCTTCTCAGTCGACTCTCTTGGAGCTGGCTTATTATACAACTCAATGTTTGCATTACCAAATAGATATTCTCTATTAAGTTTTTTAGTTCGGTATTACTACCGTACTTAAGAGTCCTAATACGATTCTTGTCATTTGGCTTCCTCTTCGTCATAGCCCTATCATCACTTCATTTTTGATTATTTTTTTGATTACCAACATTCACATCTACATGTCTAGAGCTTCCTCCATATTGCTTTACAGCAACATTGCTTTGCACTACTCTTGTTGAACTCCCATCATAAGTTCTTCATGGACTTTTGTGTGCTTCTTTCAAGTATAAGTACTCGCTGGGTTTTCTATAGAAAGCATCTATTTTTGATAAGGGCTTCCTTTCTGACCATTCCCTGAACTCCGTATTAGGATGAACCCCCCTAATCAATGCCATCAGCAATATTCCATCCTAGGGATCTATAACTTCAGTCACGGCTGTGTGGAATCAATTCAAGAAATCCTTCACCGACTCACCATCAGCTTGGAAGAGGTTTGACAAAGACATGAAATGTTTCAAACGTGAAGCGTGGAAGTGGAACTGCTCCAGAAACTATTGTGACAACTCAATGAAAGTCGATATACACCTCGATGGGAGTCGAGTGAATCATGTTGTAGCTACTCCATCTAAGAAAATCGAAAAAGAGCAGTATTTCACGACATCAAAAGCGCTAACTGAATCAACGCACCACTCATATCTCGTCAAGTGTTGCCTAGGATCCATTGTTCCTCCGTATAGTGGCATCATTGGCATTGCAAATCTCCAGAGATATCTCTCACGTAGGATGTTCTTTGTAAATGGAGTCTGGCTGGGGGTACCACATTCGTCATTGCTTCTGAAACGATTCTCTCTAAAAGGTCTCCTGATCATATCTTTTAGTTTGTTCAAGTGAATAGGGTCGACTGAATGGTTGTTGTTAGGCTCCATCCTGAGTGTTCGGCCTAATGAATACTCTCGGTTTGGTTCTCGATACCTAGGTTCTCCAAACTCTAGGAGATCCATTCGTTGAACTATCCCCTGTCTGATTCATGTGAGCAATATCATTAGCGGTAACATGGTTCTCCGAATTTTGAACACCAGCAGTGCATCCTGAAGCCAAGTCCATGCCGCCTTCTAGAACATAGGCTCTGGGTCCGACATTGGAGGGGTCGATATCAACCCCTAATATTGGGTTGGTATCGATCCTAAAACTTGAGCCTGTTGCTCATCTTCATCACTGGTATAATGTTTCGGCAGCATTTTGTATCCTCTTTCACTTCCAATTCTTCCGTCTCCGTTCGGACGATGAGGAACCTTTAGATGAAGAACTAGAATCCCTTTTACCCCTTCTACGGCTGTTTTGAGTTAATTCAATTAGCAGCCTCAAGCTTTGGTGCATCGTTTGGTTCATCTCATTTTGACTAGGCTGGAATCTATTTTCCATCTACTTCATCATCATATCCATCTCCATTCTGGTCATAACGTCAATCAGAGTCTGAATCTCCATTTGTCTCGATTACACAACTTCATCCACATGGTGAGGATTTTGATTCTCAACATCTGGAGGTAGCTCTGGTGGTTATGGTACGTGATTCTTTCCTTAGTGGGGTCATGGCAGAAAGCTTCTATTATATCTTTGAAAATCTAAATTATAGAATTAAAAGGTAGAGAAATTAGATCTATCCCTTGGATATGGGAAATCCGACAATAGATAATAGATCCAAATAGCCTGAGATTATCGCTCTTAATGAAAGCACCAAAATGTTTGAACCAAAGTTGGAATAAACACCTAGAATTTTACATGCAGAACAAAATATGCAGAAATGTAAATGAAATGAGAAATAAACAAGACGCGATCATTTATAGTGGTTCGGTAAAGTAAAGTCTACATTTACCTTAAGATTTATTGCTTATATCTGACTTGGAGGCAGAAGTTCTTAAAGGTCAATTCAACTCTAACACTTAGCTTTTCAAAATTAAAAGAGTATAGAGTAGGGAAGAACTAGAGCCAAAAGATCCTAGAAAATGGGCCTTACCCTTCTACCTGTAGAGGCAGGGAGCCTAAAATCTCACACAAATGATCTCCACACCATTCTCCCTGCCATAGAATAGTTCTCTACAAAAAATAGGATGCAACATCATCAAGTAACTATGGGTCGGTACGACTACAAAGATAGGGGTCTATATTGACTCCCAAGATGGCCAATCTGGTTATCGTGAACTCTTTACTTCCGTTCGTCTTGTGGTAAACTTCATGGTTCCATAGTTATTTCCATCGATAATACTTATTTCTAAGTCCAGATGACGAAGTTGCGAAAGAAAAAAGCTGTCGATTCAGGAGTTCATGGAGATTGATAAAGAATTGTAATAGATCAATTAAATAACATTGGAAGTAGGCTCTTAAAATCAAGTAGAAGGCATAGGCGGAAGATGGACATAAGGCAAGAAAATAGGGGACGGTACCGACCCATAAGGTACGGTTTGTAGCGACCCATCACTTGGGTGATTTTATGGTTGTCTTGCCTTGAGTTGATCTTGTATTGGCCTTATGACTCTATTTTTACCAGGTTTCAAGAATTTGGGCTATCTCCCTGGGCTTTGTGCCTTAAAAATTCTAGGTTCGACTCATCCAACATGTCTGAAACGGCTTGGTCAAAAGGCGTGATAACAGAATAACAAAGCTAACGACACATTGCTTCATCCCAAAGTGGAAAGAAAGATCCATAAGACAACTTATGGATCGGTACCGATCCATGCGTATTGATGGATACTGATCCATAGCTGGCTATTGACATGGCCACATTTTCTTGAGACTAACCACTACTAGATAATGGAGATCGTGGAGGAGAATATTGTGGAGCATTTCTCGTAAACCTACAGCTATAAATAGGTAGCTAGAATCTCATTTTCGAGGATCATTTTGCTTTTTTACAATTATTACATATTTCTTTATAATCACCCATGGAGTGTTACCAATCCATAAGAACTATACTTGTAAAACAACTACAGAAGCAAAAGAAACATTAAGTGGATGTACACATCGATCAATTAGACCACCATAATCGTTGCATGTATTATTTTTACTCATTTTCATTTACTTTTCTTCAGTTTTCTTGTCTTCTAAAATCTGTTGGGTGTTTGTACCATTTTTGGTTATGATATTTTGGTGCTTCCATTGAGAGGTACTTGAATTCAGTGACTTGAAATTTGAAAGGTTCAAATTAATAAGACAATATGCTAGGAAGACCGATGCCGAAGGAAATCAACAAGGGTTGCTAGGAGGCGTCCTCAGGGTCTAACCCCCCTTCCATCTACATAAATAGGGATGAGATGGAGACTACGATGACTGAAATGCAGGAAAGGATGACAACCCACTGAGAAGAGATGATGAAAGGATTTTTGAGGAGAGTGAGACACATATGAATAGTCGGAGTAGCTGCAAACCAGAATCAAAGGCTTGAAGCTGGAGCTAATGAACTAGGAGTAGAATGGAACCAATTGGAGCAAACCTCAAAAGAGTCATATAGATCTTTACCTGTTTCCCAACTTTTGACTAGGAAGTGTTTGAACAGACTTAAACAATCAAATCGGATGAGCGAATGACGAATAAATAATCCAAGGACCTTGGGAATACCATAAAAAGATGAGAGAGAAATATAAAAATTGAGCGAAAAATGTTTAAAATTTGGAATTCAAGTTTTGGGGGGGTTTACTCGAAGCAAACCCAAAAAATTCTCAAGTCGGAGTCAAAGCAGTTTAGACTTAAAAAAAAATCTAAGCACGGCCCAAAGTAACTAATGCAAAAAATCCATGTCAGGAGTTGGTGGCCACCCACCGTGTCCCAAAAACTCGAGTCAGACAAATGGAAAACTCGATTCTCACTTCAAGCAAGCAAATTCATGTCAGGACTCGGCTCAGACGAATAAAATATTGGGTTCGACTCCAAGTAGGCGAAGGGATACTCAGAACATGAAAATCTTAGAAAATCTTTAGATTGAACCCCAAGTAAACACTTAATATTTTCAGGCCGGATTCCAAGCAAGTTCAACAAAATCCAAAACAACCCAAATCAAGAAAACACAATAATGGGATTCCCTAAGTTGAGGATCGATACCGACTCCTACTTAGGGATTGATACCGACTCCCAAATATAGCTTAGGAGGACCCATCTCCTGCCTACATGCCTAGTTTAATGCTAAAAGCCTATTTACAAAGTTGTTTTGTTGTTTCAATCGATTCTCCATCGAACTCCATGAAAGCTTAAATCAGTAACTTTGTTCTTCGATAACTCCATCATTTGGACTCTAAAACAAGCTAATATTGGCGTAAATAACCATGGAATCACGAAGATAACTACAATATGATCCGAGGTGGAGAATTGAAGACACCAAATTTAGGCATCTTCGAGATCTCCCACTTAGGGATCGGTATCGAATCTCAACTTTTTTCTGATGTGGCATCGTAGTTCATGGATAATTGGTCCAAATAGTATGCCATGGCTAAGAGATATTTGGTGCAGGATTTTAAGCTCCCGACCTCAATAAATAGGAAGGTAGGGCTCATTTTTCAAAAAAAATTGGCTCTAACTCTTCTCTACTTTATATTCTTGTAACGTTGAAAATCTAAGTGTGGAAGTTATACCAAGTCCTAAGAACTTCCGCCCCTAAGTTAGAAGTAAGCAATAAAATAATTAAGTGGAAGTAGATCAGAGTTTCCCAAATTACTATAAAACTTTATGTGTTCTTTTCTTACCTGTTTCACTTTACATTCTTCACTTTTATTCTATACTACATTCACTTGGGTGTTTGGACCATTTTTGTTTCAAATAGTTTGGAGTGCCCGGAAGGAGGGCACCTGAACTCACCAATCTAAGAACTTAGATATTGAAGATGGTTAGACAATCAACTAGGAAGGCCATGACTCCTGGAAATCGATGGGGGGGCAGCCAGGAGGCGTCCTCAGGATCTCAACCCTCATCAATCTGCATAACTAGGGATGAGATGGAAACTATGATGAATGGACTATAGTACAGGATGATGACTCGTTGGGAGCAGATGATGGAAAACTTCTTCAGGAGGATGGGACAGGCACAGACAACTAAAATTGTAGAAATATAGAATCAGTGAACAGAAGTTGGAGCACCGATCATTGGAAATGGGGTAGAACAAACCCGAAGCGAACCCCACTTATGGGCCCGTACTGATCCCCGAGTAGGAGTAGGCATCGATCCCCATAAGCTTAAGGTCATGGGTCATCCTGCGTTGGGAAGAAATGATGAATTTCTTGGAATTGGTGTGGAACCTCTGAATGCAGATCAGAATGTAGGGAATCAACCATAGGAGTGTGTACTGGAATTCCTACATGGAGTCGGGGGGCAAATTGGAAATGCAAACTTGGGATTTCCTTTGGATGACAACAATAGGCTTGTTGAGATAGCGAGTGAGTTACGAGGGGTGGATTGCCTAATAAGAGCATAGAAGATGTAAATAAAAGTCTGTTTACTCCAAACATTCGACATGAAAGGAACCCATCGGCATTCAAATTACCAACAATGGAGACATATGACGGGATGTCAGACCCTACAGTTCATCTTATAAGGTACATCTGACACAGGTGGTATTGAGGGTATCTATGGAAGTCATGATGGTGTTTCCCATTATATCTTATAGGTTTGGCAGCAAAATGGTTTAGGCAGCTGGAAAACGGTTCCATTAGTACGTAGGCCGAGTTGGTGAACATATTTGTGATGCAATTTAGGGTCTATATCGCAGATCCAAAAATGTAATAACGTTGGCAAGCATGCAGCAGAGGGCTGGAGAGACCCTTAGGAGTTTTATGATAAGATTCAACGTGGCGGCAGTGCGATGGATAAAATCAATCCTTTAATAGTTTTGATAGCAGCAATTTCCAGATTAGATGCAAAGACTGACTTTAAAATTGCTTTGGAATGAGATCCACCAACGGATCTCATAGAATATTATCATGAAGCTGAAAGGTTTCTATAGTAGGATGACGATGAAGCTGACAAGGAAGAGGTTAATGCTCTGGATGACCGAGGAGTGTTCAGAACAGGATCCAACAAGGATAAAGGAAAGCAAAAGATGGATGATAGCTTTGAAGGATCAAAGTGACAAAAGAGAGAACCAAGACTCACTTCTCACACTGATTTAATTGAGACTATAGACTGGATTTATCTGGATACCAGGGGATAAATCCCCTATCGGAGGTCGACAAGGAGAGTGCCTACAGACAACGAAAGAAAGTCAGCAAAATACTACATTTTCTATGAGCTAGATAGGCACAACACAAATGAGTACAGGCATCTGCGGGATCTGATAGAGAAACATATTAGGGATATCTGGTTACAACAGTATGTTAGAAACCAAACTACGATGATAGAACGAGAGCAGCCATTAATAACAGTAAATATAAATGGTCTCGGATCAGGGGCAAGGCTGACCAACTCTTGATCGGATGGTAGGGAATCAGGTTCCGTTCTTGCACCCTAGTTTACTTTTTCAATAAGCCACGTAATAATACCGTCTAGACACTTACTCGTATATGGGATCCTGAATGGCCCCTAGGCACGATCTGAGATGGATGCTAGACTGTAATCCCCGAAGAGGCAATAATCTGATATTACACTATGTTTTATGTTTGAACTTTGATTTTGTTTGATGAAACTTTGATTATAAAACACAATTGAACATGAAAAATCATATTGATTACTTTAAGTCCCATTCGAAAAGACGGGACCAGAGTGCAATACGCAAGTCCTCTTACCGAAGAGTAAGCGAATGGGCTTGTTTACCGTTGAGTCCCTCATCGAAAAGCGAGTGGATTAGGCTCGGCAAGGGCCTCGAACGGCCATCGGCCTTGAATAACTACAAATTTAAATAACATTCCCAAATGACCATCATTTGCCTCGAACCTCTATATCGAGCTCGAATAGTCATCCGCCTCCAACGACTCGATCGGTCTCGAACGGCCATCATCCACCTCGACTGGCATTATCGCTCCTGAGTGACCATCATCCGCCTTAAACGGCTATCGGTCCTGAATGACCATCGCCCACCTTGAATGGCTTTATAGGTCTTGAATGACCATAAATTTGATTATTAGCCTTGAATGGCTATGGATTTAACTGTCGACACTAAACTATCATGAATTTGATCGCCAATCCAGAGATATCACACACTAAATAGTTATAAAGTGATCCAGAGAGATTGAAATCAAGAATGAAGACAAACTTTATTTTGATAAAAAGGATATGAATGCCTTATAATCCGAATAGAATTAAAAAAATCCCCAATGGAAATAACATGATTTTTGATATGTACTAACTCTGAATGGAGCCAGAGAGATAATGATGTAAATCCCAAATGAACGTAGGATTGCCTTGATATGCGATGTAATGCTCAGAACAATATCAGAATTGTAATAATGTATAGATTACACTTAGACATAACTCAGAGTCTTAGGCTATAACAGGTTTGGAACGAACCCATGATTGATAGGAGAATTTGAAGGAACTAAATGATTCACCAGGATTGAAGTAGCCAGAAAGCTCAACCATCGAAGATTGACAACACATTTGCTTTTGAACAAAGAACACCTTCCATTCACATGGCATGCTTTGAGAGGCAAGTATTATCCCTCCTTTTGATCGGACGGTACTTGAACAAACTTAAACGATCAAGTCAGATGAGGAAACGATAAATAAATGATCCAAGGACCTTAGGAATACTAAAAAAGACAAGAAAAAAGAAATATAAAAAAATGTGCAAAAAAAGCTGAAAATTTGGAAGTCCAAGTTTTTGGAACAGTCGACTCAAAGCAAACCCAAAAAATCCTCGAGTCTGATTTGAAGCAGGACAATCATGAAAAAAATCCATGTATGGCCTAGAGGAACACACGAAAAAAATCCAATTCAGGAGTTAATCCCATCTTTTCGAATGGGACTTAATTCTTGCACTCTGATCTCGTCTTTCTAAATGGGACTAAAAGTGATCCCCATGCATGGATCACTATCGATCCCCAAGAATGTAGGGGAATGTCAACTTCAACTTGGATGGAAATGAAGCATCCTTAGGAAATAATGCTGAGAAACAAAACTTAAATTAGAATGTAGAGGCATGAACATAGGTATACATGCCAGAATTCCCTCACGAAAAAAAGGTGTAAGCTAAAAATGAAAACTTGAGAGTTCCTTAGATGGTAATGACAGACTTGTTAAAATAATTAGATGAGAATTGAGGAGTGGACTACCTAATTAAAGCCTGTCGAATGTGAATGGGAATCCATTTACTCTGAACATTCGGTATGCCAGGAATCTGCCTAATTTCAAGCTGCCAATGTTGGGAACGTATGATGGAAAAAACAGATCCAACGTTCCATTTGATGAAGTACATCCGGCACATGGAATTGATGGGTGCATCTAAATAAGTGATGGGATGGTGCTTCCCTCTATATCTTACAGATCTAGCGGTGTTATGATTTAGCAGCTTGATAACGGTCCCTTCGGAATATTGGCTGAATTGGTGGAAAAATTCATTAGAAAAGTTTGGGTTTTTATTTCACGACCCAAGAATATAATGACACTATCAGGTGTGAAGCAAAGGGTTGGAGGGAACCTCAAGATTTTTTTGACGAGGCTTAAAGCAGTGGCTGCCGCGGTTGATAACTCAGAGCCATCATTGTTTCTGATGGTGACTATTTTAGGAGTAGCCGGTAAGACAAATTTCAAGGTTGGTTTAGAACGGGAACATCTGATGGATCTCATATTATTTTAGCATGAGGTCGAGAGATACCTGTGTTAAGAGGGCACTGAGGTTAAAAGGACAGAAGTCAATGCTGTGGACGACAAAGGACCATCCGAGGTAGGATCAAGCAAAGTCAAAGGTAAGCGGAAAGCCGACGATGGCTTTGGAGGATCAAAGCTGTAGAGGAGGGAGCTAAAATTACCTTCTTACAAGGATTCGAATTAAATAACAAAGCGGATTTACCTTGACACCAAAGGAATAATCCCCTACCAAACCAATAAGGAGAGAGTCCATTGACCATGGAAGAATGTTCGAAAAGTACTATCTATTCTATAAATTGGATGGGCATAACACAAATGATTGCAAGTACTTGCATGATCTAATTGAGGAACATGTCAAAACAACCAGTTACAACAGTTCGTGAGAAACTGAGCCGTCTGGTGGAACAGGAGCAACCGTCATTTATATGAATGGAAACGACCTTATATCAAGTTCGAAGATAGTTATCTCTTGATTGTAATGGCAAGGGATCAGGTTGGGTTATCATACTCTAACTTCGCTTTCAATAAACCATTCAATATTACAGTCGAGCCACTTACTCATGTATGAGATCTTGATAGGTTCCTAGGCATGCTTTGGGCTGGATGCTAGGTTGTAACACATGGTGAGGCCGTTATTATGATGTTTGACTCGATGTTTGTTAACGTTTGAATTCGAATCCAGTAGATGGATCCCTGATTAATAAAATCTACATGAATGTAAGGACCGATATTAATCGCGGCAGTCCCGACTAGAGAGACAGGGCGATGACTATAAGGTACAAGTTCCCTTGTTAGAGGAAAAGTGGATTAACTTGTATGATATCGATGGCATTAAGTCCCAACTAGAGGGAAGGGCCAGATTGCAGGGTGCAAGTTCCCTTGTCAGAGAGCAAATGGATGGACTTGTATGATAATGATCATGTTAAGTCCTGATCAGAGAGTCGGGACCAGAGTGCAAGGTGCAAGTTCCCTTATCAGAAAGCAAGTGGATTGGACATGTATGAAAAGTAAGACACCTTGCCAAAGTGTGAGTGGGTGTGCTCAGTCGCTGAGTCCCCTCATCAAAGAATGAGAAGATTGAGCTCAACAAAGGTCCAATGAGACTATGGATTTAGTTATCAGCCAAAAGCAGCCATGAACTTAAGTAGTGATCCAGAAAGATCATAGATTTAGCTATTGGCCCAGAACAGCCACAGATTCAATTGATGATTTGGAGAGATCGCTAACTTAACTTTCAGCCCAAAATGGCCACAGATTCAATTGAAGATTTGGAGAGATTGCAGACTTACTACTGGCCCGAAATAGCCATAGGTTCAACTAACAATTGGTATATATGTGTTGAAGAAGAAAGTTCTAAATATAGACTTAGACTAGACTGTTTTCATATAACAAAAAAGCATCTCAAAGTCAGTAGGAGTGATATCGATTTTTGTGGGTATTTTGGATATGATCCGAGAACGAATACGAAAGTATCATTCTAAAAAGCATCAAAGTTGAATAAGGTTTTCATAGAAATATCTACAGGTTTGCTTATCAATCAAAATGCAAATGAAGCATATATTCATAAGAAAGAGCATCAAAATGACACATAGATATTTCTAACCAATAAATAAATAACACATGGCTGATTGTTAATGATGTACTTATGTTAAAATTAGGTTTAGTTATTTTAATACTTGACGTTGAATTTGTAAATGAAGTCGTTTAATAATAAATATAAAATATATTGGGAATGTTCCAAATGATATGCAAGGACATCATATTAAAATATTTAATATGGAACATGTAAGATGATTCCTTGTTCTTTTGCAATAGAAAATATCATAAATGTTATGTTGTCTATGATATTTTGATTTGTTTGGTTATTTGATACATGAAACAAACTTTAAATCCAAATCGATATCACTAAAAGGATGTCTGAGGTTTTCTCATGTATTTATGAATAACTAGAGAATTGTTTACATAAACAACAAACCCCTTATGAAGAAGTCTTTAGACACAAATTTTCTTAGTGATATTGAGTATAATATGTGAATAATAAATTTAAGTTAAGAAGCTTTAAGTTGTAAATGTTCCAAACAAAGCGTTATAGCTGATTTAAGAAAAGGTTACATACATCACCTTGAATAGCGCTACAATAAAAGCAAAGTGTGTATACATATATAATTACACAAACTTATAACTGGGCTAGGGATGATTCCAAGTATTAAGAATGCTAATCATTATTGTATGATAGCAATGTAATAACAAGAGCTCAGTAGAAGTCAAAAATTCTGAATAGTTCTATATGATAAATTAGTTTATCGACATCATAGAGAGTTAATTGGCAAAGAAGATAATTATACCAACATAGTATATCCATTCATGAAATTAACTAGATCAATTTCATCAAACTTATTAAAGGACTGTAATAAAGATTCCATAATTGACCCCAAATGCATGTGGAAGATTGATAGAGCTAGGGATATTCATTAGGGGCACTTATGCAATTTGTTACATGTATCTACCTCGATAACCAATCTTGTTCGAAATAAAAGGTATTTTATTTCTATTATATACTTGATATAATAAGATGTGTTAATTGATTAATTTAGTTAAAAGTATATTTAATAGAAAATCCATAAATAGTATAATTTGTGATAGTAGTTACAAGGTGTTGTTATAATGAGCAATTTATCACAGTGAAATTGAAACATACCGTTTTAAACATTCGTAGTCCAGAGGTATCAAGACTGGATATCGATACATCCATGGAGACTATAGTACATAATGCTCTCCAAATGTTGGGCAGAATATTACTCACGACTACTGAGGGCATAAAGAGGTTACGCACTGATAATAGTAAGATAACCATGGAATGACTCACTCAGTAGTCTTCATCAGAAAATATCAATATGACAAAATTACATAGTACTCTTGACTTGAGAATACTATTAATCTTCAATGTGGAAACTTCGTTCTGATTATAGTTTAATCATGGCATAACGTCCATCGAATAACTATAACTAGGATGAGTGAAAGCATTGGAAGTGAAATAGTATTCAACGGAGGATTTGTCTCCTCGATTATATAAGGTTAGTATCACTGTCAACTGATGTTAACTCAAAGTCAAAGCTTCTAGTTAGAGCAATTCGGTTAATAATAATTGGTATTATTGAACTAAGGACTTTGTATTTGGATTATAGAGTTAAATATGGACGATACTGGAATTTTAACCATTAACAAATTCCATAAATTCAAAGGTATATAGTTTTGATGAAGAGAATTGGTGTAAATAATCGTCACTATCAGGTACCGTTTATAATATGTAAAATTGGATTTTTTTTCCAAAAAGATGTGCAAGCAATAAATTCAGTCAAAATGTTACACTGCTAGCTAAGGTAATATATGGACATTAATTTTCTAATTGTTCGATATTAATCGTTAACTAAATTTACATCTTTAAGTCCACAACCGTAATGATGAATACACAGAATAAACCACACGATTTAATTAATTTATAATAATTGTTAATTAATTGAATTAATTAATATTTGCGAAATATTACTTATTAAACTATATTTTTATTTGTTTGAATACCATTAGCATTTAATAAAGTGTGCATATAAAAGTTATAAACGTATGTATAAATATATGGTATCGATAAAATGTTCAGGCTGCGTTTAAAAAAATTAATTGCTAAGTTGTTTTGGAATTTTTTTTTGAGCTCCACGTGCATGATGAAAAAGGGAAAAGTTTTCAATTGCGATTTGAAAATCCAAAGGAGTACTGAAAAGAATGAATTAAATCTCCGTCCCTTACTCCTCTTTATTACTTGCTTAAATGTCATTTATGAAATGATTTTTGCCATTTTCTCTTTAATTCTATTTCTTCTACCAAAAATATGAAGAAGAGGGAAAGGATTATATTTAATTAGGAATTAAATATGGAGATTTTAAAGGGAAAAATCGAAAGGTTTTAACATTACCATTAAAACATATTCTCTCTTATTAAATCCATCATTCTTTTCCTGATAAAAGTATTATCTTCTTTTTCTTATTCTCCTCATTTCCCACCAGTGGACTTTATGGTAAAAATTCTCCAAAAAAAATTCAAATAAAAATCAAAACATTTGAGGTGGTGTTTGCCCCTGGATCCTTGCAAAATCTAGAGGTTGATTCAATCAAACCGGAGTTTTATTCTACCTTTAATGTGCAAATATTAGGCTTCATCTTTAGATCTAGAGAAAGATCTATCAGATCTAGAATTTGTTTTATCATTCGATGTGTTTTGGTCCAGACTTCTTCCTAAGGTCATTCTATATATTTACATATCTTTTAATCTTGTTTTCATCCCCTTAATTCTCTATCTATTCCTTATGTCCATGTGTGTGAATTTGAATTTTTTTTGAATGTCTCAAAACCCCTTCTTGAATCAACTGTATATTCTTATCATGCTAAAAAAAATCCTTGTTATGTTCACTAATAATAATTTCATTTATTTATGTTATGTATGTTTATTTATCTAGTTTGTTCGAACTAGATCTAAACCTTCTTATCATGAATCTGCATATGCAAATGTCATTTGATTTTATTATTGTTATTTTTTGTTTTAAAAAAAGAGGGAACAAAACAAATTAAATTTTGGAATATTCATGTCAGTCTTCATATTAAGTTTTTACATGCCTTTTGGCAAAGCAATAAACCAACAGATTTAACCTAATCAACTGCACAAGACATAACATAGTTCACGAACAAACAGCACAAGACGTTTAAAATATGGTTTCAACAAAGATCGAGCCGCTACAAGTCACTTAGAATTTGCTCCGAGTCGCCCCTAGGCTTACTTTGAGTTTTCATAGGGATTACTTGGGTCCTTGATGGATTAGCACATTTGCGAGCTACTTCGAGTCGCTGTAGCTCTTGCTTCGAGTCAGAGGCAGGTCTACTTCGGGTTAGGGAAGTGGCTACTTCAAGTCAGAGCTATGGATCGATCAGTTGCCAGTGTCCCCATCAATCACGTATCCATCCATTTGTATCCACCAAGCTTGCACTTGTTCCTTTTATATCAGTCAGGCAAACGCATCACTCGGGTCGATCAAGGTCATTCACTTCGTATCAATCCATGTTGACATGTGCTTCGAATCAATCAACCAGATGATCGATACGAAATCAACTCTTCCCATCGATACAAAGAAGCCCATTGGTCTTACACTTCGTATCGATTCATGTTGATGCATGTCTCGTATCGATCAACCAGATAATCGATACGAAACCATCACTTTCCATTGATATGAAACCATCGCTTATTATCGGTATGGAACCAACACTTATTATCAATACGAAACCAACACCAAACGATCGATATGAAGTAGATGGAGTTCGATCCATTGCACTTCAACTGCCTACTTCATATCGATCCTCCCATATGACTCTTATTGATCAATCAAACGATCGATATGGAATCAACGACTATTGAATCGATATGAAAAGCAATCATAAGTTTTTTCATATTAATCGGTTTCGTATCGATCGATATGAAGGAGCAGGTCAAGTGATGGAACATTCAACTTGGATCGAGGCAAGAACTCGGATCGATGCGTAATTTGTGAACGATGGATATGGCAATGATCGATACGAAAAGATATCGATACGAACTAGATCGACAACCATGGATATGAACGTGACAGCCGATTGCAAATTCAACTTGGATCGATCATAAATCAGAATCTACAACTCCAAATGCCTTCAAATATTCCCTATAGCTTGCATACCACCAGAAGAATGTCCGTGATCGATCCCATCGCCATTGGACCAATTTTGGATCGATAAGGAATACCTAGGGATCGATCATGGATCGATCCCAAACCTCCCCGGATTGATTATATGGGCCCACCCATGTGTGAGAAGGAATATTCCGAATTCAAAGTCAGATATTTCCATGTCACGCCTATAAATAATAGCCATATGCCTGTAGAAAAGGGATCTTTTTTATTCTTCTATGCCTTTACTCTGCTGAACTCCATCATAACTCTAATACTATCAATTGCACTCTTGTAAATCAATTGAGAATCATCAATTAACAATCAATCCTTCAAAGTGGACGTAGGCTACAATGTCAAACCACTATAAATCTTGTCTTTCTACCACTTTCCTTTTAATTTTTAGAGTATTCTTTATATTTAATTCCACTACATACAATCTATCTATGATCAGCGATTGTAATTTGGTGCTTTCATTTGTAATTGGGTGTTTGTGACCAATTTTGGCACAAACATTTTGGTGCTTTCACTGAGAAGGCTAGCATTTAGGGACTCTACAGCTCGGATTTTGGATCTGAAGGCTTAAAGACTTATATTTGGAAAGCTAGGACGAAGCAATCAACAAGGAGACAAAGAGTGGAAAGGAGTCAGCATGAAGGAAGCTAGGAGGCATCCTCGGGAGCCAATCAGACTTCAGTTTTCATCATCGGAGACGAGGTGGAGATGATGATGGAAGCTATGTAGGAAGGGATGATGAAAAGGCAGAAGGAGATAATGCAGAACCTATATTAACAGATTGAACAAGCTAGAGTGCAGAATCAAGAGAACACCACTATAGGAGGTGCTGGAGATAGGGATCAGGAGCATGGAACAACCAGGATTTGAAATAGAGCAAGACCATCTGGAGAAGCCCCTTAGCTAAGAGGCACTCCCCCGGAGCATGTTGATCCAATCTCAGGCAGGATACCAGGCGAAACTGTTCAATATGGCATTGATAGAGGAACGGATGCTCGTCCAAGAGAGCAGATTACAGGATTCCCTCGTGAACTCCGGGGGGAGGGGGGGTTAGATCGGAGGCAACAGACCTGGACTACAACTTGGCAATAGTGATAGATTGGAGGAGATGATCAGACGAGCCATGAGAGGCGGATTAGTGAATAGAGATCAGTAAGATGTGAACAGGAGCCCGTTCGCTCCCGCAATTAGGCAGGCAAGGAATCCACCTGAATTTAAGCTAACAACACTGAAGACATATGATAGAAGGACGGATCCTGCATTTCATTCGATGAGATATATAAGGCACACGGAAGTACTAGAGGCATCGAAGGAGGTCATGGCCCGGTGCTTTCCATTGTATTTGACAGACATAGCAGCACTGTGTTTCAGACAATTGGAAAGAAGCTTCATTGGAACATGGATCGAGTTGATTGAGAAGCTTATGAGGCAGTTCAGAGTTCATATTTCGTGGCCCAAGAATGTGATGAGTTTGACAGCATTAAAGCAGAGAACCAGAGAATCTTTGAGGAGTTTTCTAACACGATTCAATGCAGCGGCAACATCGGTGGATCGACTAGATCCATCCATGGTTCTGATGGTAGCTGTATCTGGCATAGCTGATGGCACGAAATTTAAGTTCATTGACAAGGGACCCACCTATGGATTTAGGAGAGTTTTACCATGAGGTAGAAAGGTTTCTGTGACAAGAGGATGCAAATGCTAAGAGAGAGGAAGGAGAGGGTGTTGAAATTTATGCAATCAAAAGCGGAGATCCGCCCGAAAAGGATTCAGGGAAGGATAAAGGGCAACAGAAATAAGAGGATAGTTGTGATGAACCAAAGTGGTCGTGAAAGGAACCGAGATTCACCTCTTATACGGAGTCAAATGAGACTTTGGAACGAATCTACCAAGACACAAGGGGGCAGGTTCCCTACCGGAAGCCAACGAGGAGGGATCCAACCAACAATGAAAGGAAATCAGACAAGTACTACCTATTCCATGAGCTAAACAACCATAGCACAAACGATTGTAGGCACTTGAGAGATGAGATCGAAGGACATATCCGAAATGGAATGTTGTTACAGTACGTGAAGAGGGGTATAACAACGTTGGAATAGGAACGACCGCCATCTGCATCAAATAAGAACGGTTCTGGACTGAGGCGTCACCTTGTTATCAACTAATTAGAGTAGTGACGAATAAGTAGCAAACTCCACATTAACATGGTTAAGTCACTTATACATGTACGAGATCACGAATGGTCCTAAGGCATGCTCTAAGACGACTATAAACCGCAACAATGGAGGTGTTTTTACTTTGACTTTGTTTTTATTTTGTTTTCTCTTTTGTACATCTAGACTTGATGTTGTTGGACATTTTTGTTATAAGACTCATTTGAATGTAAATCCAATATTTATAATTCCATAATGGCCAAGTAACTTACATATGCACGGGATCGCGAACAGTCCTCGAGCATGCTCTGGGATGGCGATGAACCACCATAACAAATGATTCAGAAACTCACTCGAACGTGAAATCTGACATTAATGATACTAAGCCCCCTCGGGAATACATAATTCGCCTCGAACGGCACCCGACCATGAATGGTCACAACTCACCTCGAACGACACCCGATCACGAACGATCACAACTCGCCTCGAACGACACCTGACCACGAACAGTCATAACTCACCTCGAATTGCACATGACCTTGAACGGTCGCCATTCACCTCGAACGACATCCGAGCTTGAACGGTCACATACCATGCCAAACGGCATACGATATCGAACGATAGCTATTCACGGTCAGGCAAGACTATCAATCTCTTTATAGGTCATTAACAAGATACGAACATCCAGCTTATCGAACTACAAAGAACACCTTCCTATCGCAAGGCATGTTTTGGGAGGCAAAGTGTTAACCCGTCTTTTGGCAAGGCGATATACCGCGGATTTAACCTAATTAACTGTGCAACACATAGCATAGTCAATGAACAAACAGCGCAAGACGTTCAAAATACGGTTTCAACAAAGAACCAGCCGCTACAAATTGCTTGGAGTTTTCTTCGAGTCGCCTCTAGGCTTACTTCGGGTTTTCAGAGGGATTACTTCAGGTCCTTGATGGATTAGCACATTTCTAAGCTACTTCAAGTCACCGTGAAACTTGCTTCAAGTCATAGACAGGTCTACTTCAGGTCAGGGAGGTGGCTACCTCGAGTCAGAGCTATGGATCGATCAGCTGCCAGTGTCCCCATCAATCTCATATATATCCTATTCGTATCCACCAAGCTTGCACTAGTTCCTTTCGTATCCATCAGGAAAACGCATCTCTAAGATCTATCAAGGTTATCTACTTCATATCGATCCATGTTGACATGAGCTTTGTATCGATCAACCATATGATCGATACGAAATCAACTCTTCCCATCGATATGAAGCAGCCGACAGTCTTACACTTCGTATCGATCCATGTCTCGTATCAATCAACCAGATGATCGATACGAAACCATCACTTTCCATCGATATGAACCATCATTTATTATCGATACGAAACCAATACCAAGCGATCGATACAAAGTAGATGGAGTTCGATCCATTGCACTTCAAATGCCTACTTCGTACCGATCATCCTATATGACTCATATCGATCAATTAAACGATCCATGCAAAATCAACGATCATTTAATCGATACGAAAAGCAATCATAAGTTGTTTCGTATCAATCGATATGAAGGAGCAGGTCAAGTGGTGAAATGTTCAACATGGATTGAGGCGTGAAACTCGGATCGATGCGTAAGTGGTGGATGATGGATATGGCAATAATCGATACGAAAAGATGTCGATATGAACTAGATCGACAACTATGGATACAAACGTGACAACCCATTGCAAATTCAACTTCGATCGATCATAACTCGGGTTCTGCAACTCCAAATGCCTTCAAATTTTCCCTGTAGCTTGCATACCGCTAGAAGAATGTTCGTGATCGATCCCATCGCCATTGGACCAATTTTGGATCGATATGAAATACTTAGGGATCGATCAGGGATCGATCCCAAACCACCTCGGATTGATCACGTTGGCTCATCCACGTGTGAGAAGGGGTATTCCGAATTCAAAGTCGGATATTTTCCATGCCACACCTATAAATAACAGTTATATGCCTCCAGAAAAGGGATCTTTTTGGTTCTTCTACGCCGTCACTCTGCCGAACTCCATCGTAACTCTAATACTACTAATTGTACTCTTGTAAATCGGTTGAGAATCATCAATAAACAGCAATCCTTCAAAGTGGACGTAGTCTATAACGTCGAACCACTATAAATTTGGTCTTTCTACTGCTTTCCTTTAAATTTTTGGAGTGTTCTTTATATTTAATTCCACTGCATACTATCTATCTGTGATCAATGACTGTGATTTGGTGCTTTTATCCGTAATTGGGTGTTTTTGACCAATTTTGGCGTAAACATTAAAAGAATTAGATTTGAATGTTTATGAATAAATTGCTATGTGGATAAAATTTTGTAATAATTTCATTAATTAATCTTTGTTGACAACATAATGTAATGACTTAATTTTGTAATGTTTTAAATCGCTCTAGACAAAAATTTCTAATTAAAGCAAGAAAGGGAAATATTAATTTAATGATCCGTTCCTTGTTTTATAATTGTATCCATTTAAGTACCGAATCTTTGTTTAAAAGGAAGCATTCTATTTCACAAGGTACTTGAATATTATTTTATTTTGTTTCAAATTTTATTTTTGTTTGTACGTGTTCATAAGTTTATATATTTATTTAATTCCTTTTGTGCATGCGTATATTTATATTTAATTCATTGTTTCAAAAGGGATTTTTTCGCATGCAATATAAATAAAGTCTATTTCAATTTGAACTACTATACAAAATATTTATTGTATATGTATGTGTGTGTATGAGCTAGGATCCGTAGCTCCCTTATTTAGCACCATCACCTAGCCTCTTGATACCAGCCACATGTTTATATTTAAATAGTCCATCTTTCTCTACCATGTCACATGGGTGAATTACTTAAATATAAACGTATAGCCGATATCAAGGGGCTTATGATGATGCTGATAAAGGAGGCTGCTGATCCTATATATATATATATATATATATATATATATATATATATAACGACCGTAAATTTTTAATAATTAAATTTGTTAATTTAATAATATTTTGGTAATTTAATATTGAAGGAAATAAAAATGTGAATTGTTAATGAAAATAATAACTAGAATGAATTGCAACAGTATAAATGTAAGCTAATTATTAATAACTTGAATATAGTTTCAATAAATGAAATAATGTAAATGTTATACTTGGTTATAAATTGAATTATAAGAAAACAAATGTAAATATTTAATTATCTAATGAAATAATAATATAGTTAATCGTAATTGAACAAAATCAATATTATATAAGAATTGTAACATTTGCGTATAAATAATGAATTTATAAGTGTGATTTAAAGTCAATAGTAACAATTAATATAGTTACCTATTTAATTAGCCTATTATATTAAATTTGAAACTAATTGCAGTAAATGTAATTAAGTATTACGTTAATGTAAATTTAGGTAATATTTGGTAATAATGTAAATTTTATTCAAAGAGTAATAATGGATTTGATAAAAAGAATGAAATCAACATGAATAAATAAATTGGGAGTATAAATTTTAATAAATATGTGCAATGATTTATAATGGGATATAAAAGGTAATTAATAATTTAAACGTTGATTTATTAATAAAATAATGTGAAATGCATGGAAATGGAATAAGTGTAGTGTAATGAGAGTTGTTGTGATAATTGTTTGTAAAGAATTAACTTACAAATGATATAAAATGTATAATGGTGACAATTGGTGTTGTTACCAATTTAACTATCGATTTCAAATAAATGTAGTTAAATGTTACATTAATGATAATTAATACAATAATGGGAAGTGTGAATGTAATAAAATAAATAGAAATGTAAATATATTCATAAGGTAATAATTGTGTTAATAAAGGAATGAAGCTGAAATAATTAATTATGACTTTAAATTTTAATTAATGTGTACATTTGATAAAATTTCAATATAAGTGGAAATATAGTAGTTAATACAATTAAAGATGGAAATTGGAGCATACTAATGTAATGGAAGACAAACAACTATTAACTAGGTTAATTGAGTAATAATGGATCAAGTATAAAAGTTGAAGAATCAAAATAAAGCAATTAATTGAAATTTAATAAATTGGATTTGATTATAAGGAAATTGAACACTATAATTAGTGTTATAACCAACATTTAATTGTCATATAAACTTGTATTAAGTCATGGTAAAAGTCCAAGTGATTAAAAATGTTGAATTGGTTAGTTTATAAGTATTGAATAAAAAGATGATTAATTAATCTAATAATAATATATTTAATTGGTAGGAAATAATTATTCTACTTCTCATTACATTCATTTAGTCCACTTTGAGACTTCATCAACTTAAATTAATGTAACTGAAAATTTTCAATTAATAGGAGAGAGAATACTAATTATAATTGGTGCAATTAAAAGAAGCTTATGTTTTGCGAAAACATAAGGAAAGTTTTGATTCAATGAAAAGAACATTTGCGATAAAATGAATGTTTCATTTGTGAATGTAGGTTTAATTTCATTAAAATAAAGAATAGAAGGATTGATTTTAAAGAAAGAAATATATGTTTATTTGAACTGTGTTTTAGCTTACAGACTGTTTACAAGAACAGAAAAAAAATCTATTTATTGCTCTAGTGTATAAACAACAAATTTATAAACGTGTTTAAATAAACAAATGTTCTATTTTTTCATCCATTTGAGTTGTCTGTTTTAAAATTTAACTTTGTAAGTAATTGCAATTAATGTAATTCAATTGTTTCAATTAAAAGGAAAGAAAATCTTGACTGCAATCAATAGATTCAATAAAGGAAACACACGTTTTGTGTTAAACAGAAACGGTGTGTCAATGAAAATAAAAGATCATTTTGAGAAAACAAAATTGAACATTTTCTTTTTTAATATAAGTATAAATATTTTATTATGTGCAGATAAAAACCTAAATGCGTGTAAATTTGAATATTATTTGAGTTAATGAAGTTAATTTGGTTATGTTTCAAAAAAAAATTGAATTTCAAAAGGTTGTGCGACATACATGGTCCCTTCATTTCTTTTATTATTAATTGTTGCATGAACGTTTTAAAATATTTACCTTATTATTAATACTTGATCCGTTTATTTCACCTTCTGTTTAATACTTGAGCCTAGACTTTTAGATTGCATTTAATTCTTACCACCTCATTTTCACGTATATAAAATTTTACTTTCGTTTGCAAACTTTTCCATTCCTATGTATATTTCCTTATGCATTGTTAATGCCTGAAGCTTTAAAAATAAAATATGGCATTTATTTTTGTCCCTCCACCTTCATTTCCTAATAAATAACCTACAACATATTTCTTCTTTTACATTTTGTTTCTCCCGACACCTCATCTTCAAAAGCACATATTCTTGCAAATCCAAAAGCATTCTTTTACAAAACATGATTTTTTTTTTCATTTTCGTACACTTCCTGTCCTCATCTTAGTTGTTCTTCAATCTTTTCCTGAAGCCTCATCTTAAGAAAAACATAAGTATCAAAATTTGTTTATGTATATATATTTTTAACGTGTACTAATTTTTGTTTTAATAATATTTCTTATAACATGGATGTCTTTTGCATATAAACTTTGATTCACATGCGATTTCTTCTGTTGGATTCATATTTAAATTCTGGACAACATGAAGTTGATCTAGTTAAATTTGTAGATTGTTGAGTTTTGCGCTTCTGTTTGGTTTTATGGGTTAAAATCAAAGGTGAGTGTTTTAACCCACTCACAACTTCTAAAATTTCTTATGTTTGTTAGATTAATTTATGATGTGATTAGGAAATTTATTTATGACGGTTTGATATATTTAAATTGCTATCTCTATTAATTTGTATCCTTTCGGATTAAATTGTTATTTAATTTATTTTTGAAATTAAATTGCCACTTGAATACCTGTTACTGTAAATTAGTTAATTGTTGATATTTATTTGGTTGATTTGGATGATAATTATGATGGATGTTGATTGTTGATAATGGATGATTGGATGTTATGTTAAGTTATATATATACATATACTGTTATCAATCTGCAAGTTCCTTTAATTATTGCTATTTGAAAATCGTTATGGGGTTTAACTGATAGACCCGAGCGATTTTATGAATTTTTATATTTACTTGGGATTGCAGTTTGGAATGATATATAACCATAAAATTTAAATTGCAGATTGAAATGATAAATATCCGTATCACTTGACCCTAAGGTAGAGAATTATATACGGAGACCAGATTGGTTAAATTAAATGATTTTAAAATCCTTAATTTTTGAATGGAATTAAATGATACTTTGAAGTAAAATTTGATTTATATAAATTGAAGTATTTTTGGAAAATCTAGTTTATGTTGAAAAGGGAAATTTGGTTTGTTGATTTGGAAATTAAAATTGGTCTAAATGTATTGAAATGAAATGAATAGTTTAATTGGACATAATTCCAAACTTATATTTTAATATAAACTATTTTAAAAGAATTATTTTAAAATTTATAATTATTCATATTTTTTAAATTTATCAAACTATTAACTAATATTAACTATATAAAATTATTTTGATCTGTTTTAAACTATTTTAATTTATTTAAATATAATTAATCTATTTCAAAGCTATTTAATCTATTATAATTATACTTAATCTAATTTAAATCCATTTAGCTATCTTAAATCAGTTTAAAAGTATTTTTAACCTATAATTAAACTATTTATAACTATTTTAACTATTTATAAATATTTAAACTATTTCTAAATTTCTAGACTAAGTAAAATGGAAGTGTTTAAATGCAATGTTTTGTTTTTAAAAGAGAAACGATGATTTTGAAGTAAGATTTTGCCCTATTTTGGAAATATGACTATGGAAGAAATTATGACTTTTTCAAAGGAAATATAATTCCAAACTATGATCTCAAAGTGAATATGATTTCAAAGTGAATACGATTTCAAAGTGAATATGGTTTCAAAGTGAATACGATTTCGAAAGTATTATGGTTTTGAGAATATGATGTTTTTGATATCAATTGTGAATTGACTTTTAAAGTGTAAAAGAACCACCCGGTGTGTAATAAGTGATTGGTTGTTAAAGAGACCGGGATCGGATATTGTCATAATTTCTGGTGTTATTTTTATATTACCGCTTTTATATTTTTCACTATTCACTACATTACTATACTCTGCATTACTATATCCATATTGCATTATCCTACACAAAGATATTGCTCTAACACTATTTGCAGGAATAAACCATGCAAGCACAGATTAAGGGGGAGAAAAGATTAATTATTTACAGGAATATATAGCATAGATTCGGGGGGAGAAATCTATAGTACAATTATAGGAATATATTCAGTGAGAGAGATAAGATCAACATATCTTGTCAAAGATTCGTTCGTAGCAAATGAAGTTGTCATCATCAAAAGAGGGGAGACTGTTGAATCATAGGTTTTGATTGCTGACAAGACACAATATTTCGCGAATCTACGACTATGACAACATCCGGACTAACGACTCAAAGTATGGTTCATATAGTTATATATTTTTACAAGAATCATCAAATATGTGTATAGAGTCTAGTTTAGTGCTTTGTTAAAATCTTTCCTCAAGAATCATAATTCATATTCAAATAAACTTGCATGCATATTTTAATCAAAATCAAGTTTTCAAAAAATGCATGGAGCGGGACTCAAACCCAGGTCACTAGTTTGGAAGGCAAGTACTCTAACCAAATGAGCTACTACAATTTTTGCTTAACAACAAAATTCGTTGACTGAATATAGTCAGTCAGTCGTCTGAATCTGTGCATTTTAACATATTTGTGCATAATTTTTTTACATGTCTTCACTATTCAGTCGACTGACCATTTTCGACCAGTCGACTGACCATTTTCGACCAGTCGACTGACCATTTTCGACCAGTCGACTGACCTGAGTCCAACTGTCATTTTTTGAATAGACATCTTCATTCTGCGAAAGGTTGTGTTCTTTCTATGAACGGAAATGGATGCTTCTTTTGTTCAGAACCCTTCACCAATGGCAGTACTCTTTTACTACTATATATACATGTTCCCAAACACTTCATAATGAATGGAATTCATTCTAACTTTATTATATTATTCTTGTGCTCTCATACTTGCATTCAAATAGCGAACAAACATTTTTACTGCTTTGAATCATCAAATAAACTTTCATAATCTTCTATTCTTAGTATTATCTTCTCTTCGTATCTTCACACACACTTCATATACTTGACGATTTAATTATAGGAGGTTTGTACTATCAAAGACAAATTAGTGTTATCAAGAACACATGGTGTCAGATATTCTTTTGTATTAGTGAAGTCCTCTTCTGCTACCGAGGCGAAAATCCTGTTCTGCTGCTCAGGTGTCTATTCTGCTGCTCAGACTGTGCATACATGTTCCCCCGGGTTAAGTAAGGATTGTTGTTTTAGTGATATTCCAGAAGGAGTATGGGACTGGACGTAGGATGGTACTCCGAACCAGTATAAAAACCTCTGGTGTTATTTTTATATTACTGCTTTTATATTTTGCACTATTCACTACATTACTATACTATGCTTTACTATATCCATATTGCACGATCCTACACATTTTCATTTGGTATCAGAGCCTGGAATTCTATCGATCGTCACAACATCATAGAATAATGACTAGAAAGCGACCCAATTGAAATACAACAGGTAAAATCCCTGTCAAAGCCACTAGTGAGGACTACAAAAAGGTACTTTCTGATTTGCAAATTTCAGTAAAAGATAATAATGAATTAGTTAGTATAAGCAATAAGATTTCAAAGCTTAATTTTATTATTTTAGAAAAGATGAAATCTGTTGAACTTGAAAATGAGAAATTGAAAAATGAAAAATCAAATTTAGAAAATCAACTTGGTGTTTTAAAGAATAATTTTATAACTATTAAATATTTTCTAGATGAACAAAACAACTTATTTGAAAAAGAGTGAGAAAAAATTTCAAAAGGAATTTTTGATTTGAATAGACAAAATGATTTATTACAATCCTCTTTAGATAATTCAGAGTCTCAAAATTCTCTTCTCAAAAGTGAGAACCGTGCGTTAAAAAACGAGAATTCTGAGTTAAATGAGAAAATTGATATTTTGAATAATAGTAATACTTCTTTTGAAAATAATAATTGTGACTTTAAGGCTAAACTTGATAAATTTAACACCGAAGTCACAAAATTTAATAAAGGTCAAAACAATTTAAACATGATTGTATTTAGTTCTGGACCTTTAAATGATAAAAGTGGTTCAGGATATAATAAAAGAGATCATAGAAATAACATTAGACACGCTTTCATGTGTAGTAAATATGTTAGTGCTAGTACTAGATTACGAGAAAAGTCTAAATCCAATTTTTGTAGAAATTCAAATACTGTTATGACCAATAATGTTTATAATTTCTTTAGTAGTACAAAATCATTGATGGGAAATATGAATAAAAATTATCTAAATATTTGGGTTCCTGTTAATTGGAAAAATAGAGAAAAATACATTGATGATTATTTTGATATGGTAGTTAATAATGAAAATTTTATTTATAAAGGTTCAACCACACCCAAATGGGCATGGTTTCTTAAAAATTAGGAAATTATAAGAACCTTGGGTATCACAAGTTTTAATGTTAACTTTTTTCTAATACCTTACATTATAAGTAGTAGTTATTTTGTTTTATATTATTCTATGTTACACTTATGTAAAATATAATTTATATCATCATAAACTCTCCTTTTTTCGATGACAAAGGGGGAGAAAGATATTTCTCTAACACTATTTGCAGGAATAAACCATGCAAGCACAGATTAAGGGGAGAAAAGAAATTATTTACAGGAATATATAGCATAGATTTAGGGGGAGAAATCTATAGCACAATTATAGGAATATATTCAGTGAGAGAGATAAGATCAACAAAGCTTGTCAAAGATTCGTTCGTAGAAAATGTTTGTCATCATCAAAAAGAGGAGAATGTCGAATCATAGGTTTTGATTGCTGACAAGACACAATAATTCACGAATCTAAATCATTCCTCAAGAATCATAATTCATGTTCAAATAAACTTGCATGCATATTTTAATCAAAATCAAGTTTTCAAAAAATGCATGGAGCGAGACTCAAACCCGGGTCACTAGTTTGGAAGACAAGTACTCTAACCAAATGAGATACTGCAATTTTTGCTTAACAACAGAATTCAGTCGACTGAATCTATGCATTTTAACATATTTGTGCACAATTTTTTTACATATCTTCACTATTCAGTCGGCTGACCATTTTTGACCAGTCAACTGACCTGAGTCCAACTGTCATTTTTTGAATAGACATCTTCATTCTACGAAAGGTTGTGTTCTTTCTATGAGCGGAAGTGAACGCTCTTTTTGGTCAGAACCCTTCACCAATGGCAGTAACTCTCTGACTACTATATATACATGTTCCCAAACACTTCACAATGACGGAAATTCATTCTAACTTTCTTATATTCTTCTTGTGCTCTCATACTTGCATTCAAACAGCGAACAAACATTTTTGCTGCTTTGAATCATCAAATAAACTATCATAATCTTCGATTCTTAACATTACCTTCTCTTTATATCTTCACATACACTTCATATACTTGAGGATTTGATTATAGGAGGTTTGTACTATCAGAGACAAATTAGTGTTATCAAGAACACACAGTGTCAGATATTCTTTTGTATTAGTGAAGTGCCCTTCTACTGCTGAGGCGAAAATCTTGTTCTACTGCTCAGGTGTTTGTTCTGCTGCTCAGACTATGTATACCTGTTCCTTCGGGTTAAGTGAGGATTGTTATTTTAGTGAAATTCCAAAAGGAGTCTGGGACTGGACGTAGGACGATGCTCCGAACCAGTATAAAAATCTCTAGTGTTATTTTTATATTACTGCTTTTATATTTTACACTATTCACTACATTACTACACTCTGCATTACTATATCCATATTGCACGATCCTACATGCTTTCAGTATTGCATAGACTATGGGAATATACAAAATATGTTAAGGGGGATACGGATAACGCCTTAACACTATTTTAATACTTTACTTTACTGTAGACAAATTATAATAGCGTATTTTACTACATAGTAGATAGTTTAACGGATCCTTGGGCGATGTGAATCCCCGACATCTCTTTAAGTTACTACACTCACTTAGACACGGGATAGGAGATGTCAAACCCCACAAACATCTCTGACATCGTTCCACTCATATTTATTTATCGTTGTTTTGACTCACATAAGATCTTTTAGTTCTAACTCGTGTGTTTTGTCTTTTCAATTCGCTCAGGTCAGCTTGAACATTTCAGGATTTTGAAGACCTTATTTTTGGAGGACGAAGATGAAAGATTGTAATATTATTATTTACTATAATTAGTTCACTGCATCATGTATTCCGCTACATTATTCATTATTCTCTGGTATGTGTAACTCTGATCTGTATTGTATAAATATAATCAAATGTTTTGCAAAATAGCTTCATGAATTGTTTATTCGATTATTATATTTTGTCATTCTGCTACAAGATTCTGTTTGTTTTTTTGTTTCTCTCATTTTTCTTCTTCACCCTCATAACAATCCGTCCTTCTGTATGGTTTGAGTCGACATGTGTGCTTGCTTAAAACTTCCAAAATGGCGGGATGTTACAATATATATATATATATATATATATAGACACATATAGATATCCTTATTTAGAAAAAAGCTTTCATGTTTTAGATAAGGCCTATATAGAGGGAAAATGTGTTTGTTGCTGTGTAAATCACAACACATAAACACGTTCATATTAGCTATGTACGCTTTTTATATGTTGCACTTACATTATACACATGGGTGCATTTGATGTGCTCATCATAGTATATAATTAAATTAAATTAAATTAAATTAATTTTAAATAATTACAATAAAATTAAGAAAAACTTAAAAGGAAAATTTCGAAAATTTCTAAATGAATTTTGACTGCATATGCCCAATAAAGATCCAAAGTGGAATTTTTTTATGAAATTCACTCATTTCATCCGTTGTAGGCTAGCCCAATTCTAACAAAACAATAATAAATAATGCATTTATAATAGTTATAAATATATTAATCGATATACGATATCGGTACACATTTATATTTAGATTTAAACACGATAGACATTATTCGGGCTAGAATTGGCTTTGAGGCCCATATGGGGCATGCAAATTTTGGCCTAAATAGCTTGGAGAGGCCAGCCAAATGTTGATAAATGAGAGTGGATTTTGAATGGTTTAAAAGAATGGAACTGGAAAGACGGAGATGAGGATAAGATCCACTTTTCTCTACGTTGACTTCTCTTTTATATGCCACTCTCTACACCATTCTTTTTGAAATTTTTTCTCTCTTCTCCATCTGCAAATTTCAAGCTAGAAACCCATTTAAATTAAAGGAAATCCAAGATAAAATCGGATCAAAATACTTTGGTTCGATCGTTAATAGTTATGCAATTTGGGAGTCATCAATTCTAAAACTTGGAATTTGATTCAAAGAGCCATTTCGTTATTTCAAAGTGAGATCTCTAACCCATGGTGAAATGTATTCAACGTGTTTACTAATTTATTTAATATTATTATCTCCGATGTTCTGCCTTTCTTACACCCAAAGACGACACTCAATACATCCTCAGTATTCATATGTCGATGGTCTAAGTGTTTGAAAGACAGGTCGTAGAGTAAAGGAAATAAAAGACAAAGAAATAAATACAGATTTTTTCTTGCAAATGTTGGAGTTACATGTACATCATCACAGAATAATACATGGTTACTCCAAAATGTTACATCAAAGTTAGAACAAGTACTACTCTAAAAAAGGATAGCTATATCAACCTGCCTAAATTACTAATACAGAATGTACAGTCATAGTGGAAATAAAGACTACTGCTAGATAATGATGAAAGCTCCTACTCCATACTGCTTCCCAAAATGCTCCATAGAAACCTGGCTACTTGGATACTCATAAAAATTTGAGTACCCAGGAGTTCTAAGGGAAAGAAATAAAACTCTGGATTAGACATAGGGCTAGTGTGAGTAAATCATAGGTTTAATTTTATATAAACTTTCAAATTAAAGGTATCTCGTAAGACCACGCCGCACATAAACACGGATGATTTTTTACTTATGATATAACTAAAATATCCTTTGATATTATCATAATATCTAAATTTAAAATCAATATGGAATCATAGACGAAATTGTTACATTAATAAGCTCTAGCATAATAGGTATACAATAAAATCTAAAGGCTCGTACTGGAAAACGATTCCAACTATGGAATGGTAAGGGTTTACCCACTGAATCAGTACACTTTTAGATAAAATGTACTACAAGCAACAACACATTGCACTCTGCTACTCAGGACTGGCCCTACCCCTAACTGGGTAGCACCGAATATGATCACCCCTTGGTTGTGATCAATAACCAAAAAGGGATAATGGAACATACATACATATCAAGTCTAGAAAAGAGATGATCATACCTTAATGGAAGCGACCCAGATAACCCTATGGCACGTCCCTGCTTTATTCATTTACCAGTTGTGAGGCTTGAGGTTATACTTTTATCTTTCCTCATAGCCTGTGCAGTTAAAGCGCTCGGCAGATTCGAAGCGGTGGAGGTGCAAAAAGTCATAGTGGGGATACAGCGAGGATATAGTGAGATATAGCGAATGGCTCTAAAATGGCATATAAAACTCGTACCTAAATGTTTTTACAGATATATAAATGGTAATTAAATAAAAAATTATCATTCAATTGAATTATAATTAATACATAAATAATTTTAAAAAAAACATGTGCGAATATACTTTAAATAAACGTAAAACTGTTATATAACATAAAATGAATTTAGTAGACTATTAGAGTATTTTCATTTCTGAAGATATATCAAAACTTAAATCAAATAAATTAGTTTCATAATTTTTATAATGTATAAATGCAATTTTTTAATTTGTTTTATAAAAGAAGATGTAGCAGAAATAGCAAAATATAGCGGGAATAACGGGATATAGCGGAAATAGTGGGGATTAGAGCGGAAAGGCTAAATTTTGGGGCTATATGGAAAAATCGTAGCGGTAGAAATCCGCTATGAGATATAGCGGGGTTATAGCGGGGCATTAACTACATAGCTCATAGCAGACCATCTTGGAATGCAAACATTGCCCTCCAAGCATCCAATGCAATGATAGTATTCATCCATATAAGTTATTCCAGGATCGAAAAAACATTCAATATTTACTATCTTCCATTTTGGAATCACCCTCCAAAAGAATTGCACGGCTTCATAGCATACTTCATAACGATCCATCATGAACGTTATTAGTTTGGAGTGGTTCGGATTAATCATACTTACATGAAAATAGAGTCTCCAGATTAAGTGATAATTCCTGGCTAATTCAATTCCAGTTCTTTTGGAAGTATGCAACAAATATTCGAATCCTCACTAGGGAACTCAAATATACAGAACAAACTTCCGGAGTTAAACATGTCATGTTATAAATAGCAGACAACCTGCTACTTAAGGTAATCATATGGAGTTCGCATATGGACAGCCATATACTTAATTTTAACATAACATATTGATTGAAATTAACCCACCCATATCTATAATGTTTCAGATATTTCGACCTTAATCTATCTCTCATCTAGAACTAAATTCTAGTTCTCATAGATAGAGGATCAGCCTACTCATTGGCTTTTAGTGCTAATTTTGGGATGACTTACTTATTATAAATGTGTCACCACATTAGCATTAATTTCATTTTGTTTGAGGTTACTTAAGGGTAAACGACAAAGAAATCCCTTTATTTAAAATACTTTTGTAAAGAAAGCTATTTTTAAAACAAAACCTGATATTTAAAAATAAAATGTTTTAAAATTTTAAAATATTTATTTATTAATTAAACAATAAATTTAACCTTTTTCAAATAATAATTAAATCTTATATAAGTCCTAATTTAAATCTTAATTATTAATTAATTAATAATTAAACCTTTTATAAATAAATAAATAATATTTAAATACATAGTTAAATAATAGTTAACCATTAATTAATAATTACATAATAATTAGTTTTAGTTAATCAACTAGTTATAATTAATTTACTTTATTAACATTTAAGTATGAATTACCTATGTAAATCAATGATTGAGTACTAATTAACTTACATAATTAAATAATTTTTATTTACATAAATGAATAGTTACTTTTGAAAAAATTAATTATGTTTGAAAACATTTTCCAAAAAGATTCCGAGGTGAAAATACTTTTAGAGAAAGGAGTTTGTTTTCATGAACTGCACTTATAGCGACTGTCACTATACGACCAGTAATTTTCAAAATTGAAAAAAAAATTTCTATATATTTTCTTTAACTTTAACCCTTGGAAAATTTTACTAAAAAATAAAGATATGTTTTTGAAAACTAAACAAGTTTTTAAAATTGAAAACATTTGAGATTTTAAAAACCAAAAAATAAAATTTTACATAGGGATACTAAGTCGTTTCAACAAGTAATGGTGCTAATGTCTTAGCACATGTTATTCAAGATCATAACATTCATATTCACATCACGAACATAAAATCATGCTATGACCAACATATACAAACCAAGATTACAACTTGTATCTAACTTGAATTTTAACTTCTAAATTCATGTCCATACTTCATCACATCCAAGAACTTATGCATACATACAAATCAAATTTTCTTTCACACAAACAAGCATCATCTTTAACATCCAATTCAAGCAATATTATAAGTTCAAAAACTTAGGTAATGTTGAAAACATTACTCACCAAAAGCTTGCTAGCTTAATTCTAACTTCCACTAGAACTTAAACATGACCTTGATCTTTGGTGTGCTTTTGGAAAAATGGAGTTTTGTAGGCTTAAAGGTGGAAAAATGATTCGATATAAGGGAATTATTGCTCGGCCATGAGTGCTGTGGGGGTGTATGTGCTTGTTTAAGGAGGAGAGAGGTGTAGAAGTTGAGAGAAAAGGCTTTAAGCAATATTTTGAAAGTTTTTAAAGTGGAAAAACTTAGATTTTTAAACTTAGGAATTTTCTTTGGAAGCTATTAAGTTTTCATGAAAGCATGGAGAGGTTTTAGGAAGAAGTGATAAAATAAGGAAAAATTATGAAAACTGATTTTTATACAAAATGCATAAACTAAATTACTATTCTAGCCTCATGGTATCTACCCTTCATTATGCGAATTCTACCACATATTGAATGCTCCCTTCCCCATTCCTCATGTGACCATGCCCCCCTTCAACTTACTTTAGCCAATATTCATTAAATGACTTAAGTACTTATGATTCTTAAAGATGGGATATATTATATCACTTTATTTCACACACACACATATACATATATTAATTTTCAAAATAAGTCATATCATATCTCATTACAACGCAAGTTAAATATATATATATATATATATATATATATGTATGTATGTATGTATATATGTATGTATACATTACAAAGTCCTAATCCATTTATAAATGTTTGTATATGTTTAAATCAAATGCGCATAACGTTTTCGACTACTTTAAACATTGAAAAATCGAAATTTCAAAAAACGAATTTCAGTCACATTTTCTCTTTTTCTTTGGACTAATTATTTTTGTAAACAAAATTTGAAAACTATTTCAACATCATTAGTTTTGATTTTGAGTTATAAAATCCATTATTTAATTATTAAAAGTATATTTAAATATCCACATTTAAAGTGATTAGACACAGAGCCGTTACACTCTCTCCCTAAAAGAATTTTGTCCCGAATTAGCAGACAGGAGATAATTTAAAATAACACAAAATGGTAATATATTATATATTAGTAATCCATACAAAAGACATATACTAAGCATCCATAACACAAATAATGCATACGCAATACATACGAATAAGTAACTATCCTAACATCAACTTAGGGTGGGCTTCTCTCATGTGATCTACAATCTCCCAAGTACAATCTCTAGGATCCTCACTCTGTTGAATCTTTACTAATCTCGCCAACTTATTTTGCAACCTCTTCTCATCTCGATCCACAATATGAACAAAATGCCTGATCATCGTTAAGTTTGGCTCTATTTTCAAATCCTCTTAAACCGTCGGCTCCACAATCAACGATGGGACATGTACATACTTTCTCAAATGAGACATGTGGAAAACATTATGGACCCTCGATAATCTTTCTGTCAATTCAACTATGTAGGCAAGCGGTCCAATCCTTTCAATAACTTTAAAAGATCCAATATACCTTGGTGCTAACTTTCCAGTTCTTTCAAATCGAACAACTCCTCTGATTGGGGCAGTCTTCACAAATACGGAGTCTCCGACTTCAAATTCCAAATATCTTCTCCTTCTATGGACATAACATTTTTGTCGGTCTTGAGCTTCTTTCATCCTTCTCTTAATCACCGCAACCTTTTCAATAGCATGCTAGATCATATTCAGTCCAAGAACTAGCCGATCTCCAATCTCAACCCAACATGCCGTTGACTTACTTAGACGTCCATAAAGTGCTTCATAGGGTGTCATGCCGATACTCGCTTGATAACAATTGTTGTAAGAGAATTCCACTAAGTGAAGATAATCTTCCAACAATCCTCCAAAATCTAGGATATATGCCCTCAGAAGATCTTCTAAGATCCACTTCACCCATACCCTTTGTCCATCCATTGGGGGTGATATGATGTGCTCAAAATTAGCTTTGTCCCTAATGCTACTTGCAATGCCTCCCAAAACCGACTTGTAAAGACAGGATCTTGATCACTTACAATACTCACTAGGACCCCATGCAATCGAACAATCTCCCTCATGTAAGTTTCGGTCAAAGAAGCTGCAGTCCTTGTTGGCTTTATCGAAATAAAATATGCACTCTTTGTTAGTCGATCCACAATAACCCACATACCTTCATTACCTTTTCTGGTTCTGGGTAAACCATTGATAAAATCCATTGATATCATCTCCTATTTCAAATTTGGAATTTCCTAGGGTTGAAGTAAACCAACCGTCTTCTGGTGATCGCCTTTTATCTGTTGACAGATCAAACATCAGCTGACAAAGATTGAGACATCCATCTTCATTTAGGGCCAAAAAAAAATACTTGTTTCATATCTCAATTCATCTTAGAAACACCTGGGTGGATATTCAATTTAGATTGATGATATTTTGATAAAACTTCTTGTCTAAGGCAATCGATAATATAGACACAGATTCTCACATTCATGCACAAAATGCCTCATTTATCCATCTTAAAGCTTGCACACCACCCCTCCTCAACATCCTTGAGGATCTTCATTAAGCTTGTGTCCTCCTTTTGATTACCAGCAATCCTTTCTAATAGTGTCAGTGTAACTTCCAAGAGAGCCCACACTGGATTCCTACTAAGAGCCTTTGCCACCACATGTGCTTTTCCTAGCATATAGAGAATATCCAAGTCGTAAGTTGCCAGGAACTCCAACCATGGCTATTGCCTCAGGTTCAAATCCTTTTGAGTGAAAACATACTGCAAGGACATATTATCCATAAAGAGCTTTAACTTTTTACCCTATTTAAAGAAGGAAATTACTAACTAGAATCCTTGAAGATTAGAAATAAACCAAAGAGGAAAAGAAGGATTCTTACCCAGCTAGTAATGCTTCCACATCTTCAAAGCAAATGCTACGGCTAACACCTCCAAGTCATGCATTGCATAGCTCTTCTCATGGGGCTTTAACTATCTACTTGCATAGACTATAACCTTCCTATGTTGCATCAATATTGTGCCCAAGCCAACTCTATATGCATCGATATAAATAATTAACCCCTCTCCTCCATTTATAGTAGCCAAAACCGAGGCAGTGGTCAACCTTTTCTTCAACTCGAGGAATTACCCTCACACTTTGGAGTCCACTCAAACTTAACATCCTTCTTCCTCAACTTGGATAGATGAGCGGTGATCTTAGAGTAACCCTTGATGACTTTCCTATAATATCCCGCCATCACTAAAAAGTTTTTCACGTCTATGGGCGTTTGGAGTCTCTTGAAATCTTTCATGATAGCTACCTTTGTCGGATCAATTAAGATGCCATCACCTAATACAATATGTCCCAGGTATCTTACCTCTTACTACTAAAAGTGGCTCTTAGAAAACTTAGGTTTAAGAAAGTTTTTCCTTAACATTTCTAACACCACTTCCAAGTGGTGTTTGTGCGCTTCTTCGGTGTTTGAGTAGATAACAATGCCAGTAATGAAAACTAACACGAACTTAATCAAAACATCCCTAAAAACTCGATTCATAAGATTAACGAAAAATATAGGTGGATTGGTTAGCCCAAAAGGCATAATCAACCACCCATAGAAAAATTCTAGTCCTCTAAAAGCAGTTAAGGGTATACTATCCTCCGCTACCCTTAATTAATGGAAACTCATAGCAAGGTCCATTTGGAAAAATATCTAGCCCCATGAAATTGGTCAAACATATCATCTATGCGAGGTGAGGGTACTTATTTCAAATGGTTTGCTTGTTTAATTCTCTATAATCAATGCATATTCATAAAGGACCATCAGACTTAGCTACAAAAACCACTGCAGATCCCTAACTCGAACAGCTTAGTCTGATCAATCCTCTTCTTAACAAATCATTAGTTTGACTTACCAGCTTCTTCTTCTCTCTTGGGCCATTTTACGTAGAGGCTGAATGACAGGTCCCGCATCGAAAACTAGATCAATATGAAATTCAATTTCCCGTTGGGAAGGAAAACTGCTAACTGGTTGAAAAATATATGGGAAATATTTAACAACTTCTATCGATCCTAACTCTTCTTGGGATGATTCTAAGGAATAAAGGAAACTACCCGTACCTTTGTTAGGCTTAGCACATACCATCTTTTCCACTACCTTCCTAGAACCAGTTTTCAACACTACTTTTCACTTATCACAATCCAAAATGGCTCCATTCTTAGATATACATTCCATATTATGTAACACATCAAACCCTCTAAAATTTAAGATAAATAAGTCACACACGAAATGATATTTTCGAAAATCAATTTGCACTCATTTACAAATCAAGCATAGATTAGTTATACCACCTATGGGGTTGGACATCCAAATAGGGGTTTCCACAAACTTCAAGATAAGTTGTAACCTATATACTAATTCTTTAGAGATAAAACTATGAGAAGCTCCGGTATCAAACAAAACATGAACTAAAATACCATTAATAATTAAAATCCTTCCAAAACTCCCTTCCCTTTTACGTCTTCAGAAGTTGAGGGCTCATCCTTAATAGTACAGACCTAAATCTGCTGACCCGTCTTCAATAATGGGCAGTACAAAACCATGTGTCTAGACCGTTGGCAATTATAGCAAAGTGTCTTCTGAATCATTGGAGAGATAGCCTTCACCTGTCGACATTGTTTTGAAATATTCCCCTTTTCTTACAATTGTAACAACTTGTTTCCCTGGTCTTCTTCGACTAATTTTCCCTTAACCTGCTTATTTTTCCAATTAGGTTTAAACTTCCTTTTATTTGGGTTAATGGTACCGCCTCTGGATGCTGTTGCTAGTGCTCGTTTCATATTCAAAAGCACTTCATACCTTAAGCCCATATCTACCAAATCTACAAATGATTCCTTAACATGAGCAGTCATCTTTTCATGGAACTCTTATCTCATACCCAACACGAACATATTATTTTTCTTTTGGGGCATGTTAATAAGTCTAGCAGACAACTCATTAAACTTCGTCTCTTATTCTACCACTGACAAGTCTCCCTACTTGAGACCTATGAAACTTCTACATAATTGAGTTTTGCCTGCAGCTGGCATGTATTGGTCTTTGAATATTTCTTTAAATCTAGCACATGAAAACTCATCATATGGAACATTTTTAGTGACAGAATCTCACTATGCAGTTGTACCCTCTTGCAATTTCCATAATGCTAAGAACCGTTTTTTATCATCAGAAATGCCTAAACCTTTGAAAATAATCTCACATGACCGTAGCCAAGCTTGTACTTCAGTAATGGATTCTGTATCCTTGAAAGGTTTTCCTTCTATATTTGTGAAGTCCTTACACAGGGTTGCAAAGTTTACTCGAGGTATCAATAGGGCTACTGCCTCAATAGCTATTCCATCCCTTCTAACATTCGGGGTTCTTCCATTTGTGGTTGTTGTGTTATTGTTTCTCCTTCCTCGTCCCCTTCTCGTACTCATTTTTACTTCTTGAATAACGTAAGATGTCTTTAAAATACATGGATGAGTTATCTTAGGAAAAAGAGGATAAAACCAAACATATGAATGCTGACCAAAACAACATGGAAATGCACTCTCAAAGACTGAATTTATTCTAGGGTACTACTAACCCTATCTTTAATGAGTTGACCCTAATCAAGGCCTAGGTGTTCACTCAACCTAAGCTCTGATACCAAGTATGATGTTTTGCCTTTTTACGCCCAAAGACGATACTTAATACATCCTCGGTATTCATGTGTCGATCATCTAAGTGTCCAAAAGATAGGTCGTGGGGTAAAGAAAATAAAAGATAAAGAAACAAACATAAATTTTATCTCACAAACGTCATAGGTACGCATACATCATCATAGAATAGTACATATGGTTACCCTAAAATGTTACATCAAAGTTACAACAAGTACAATTCCCAACCAGGACAGCTATATCAGCCTGCCCAAATTACTAATACATAATGTATAGTCACAGCGGAAATAAAGACTACTACTGGATCATGATAAAAGCTCCTACTCCATATTGTTTCCCATACTGCTCCAAAGAAACCTGACTACTTGTCTACTCATAAAAATTTGAGTACCCAAGAGTTTAAGAGAAAGATATAAAACTCTAGGTCAGACATGGGCCTGGTGTGAATAAAGCATAAGTTTAACTTTGTAAAAACCTTCAAATCAAAGATATCTCGTATGACGATGCCATACATAAATACGGACGAGATTTTACATTATGATAACTAAAACATTTCTATATAAAATCCTCTGATATTATCATAATGTCCGGATTTAAAATAAAAATGGAATCATAGCTGAAATTGTTACATTATTAAATTCCATCATAATAGGTATACAATCAAATATGAAGGCTCGTATTGGAAAACAGAATTCCAACTATAAAAGGGTAAGGGTTTGCCCACCGATTCAGTACACCTTTAGATAAAATGAATAGAGGCTATAACACGTTGCACCTTTACTACTCAGGATCGGCCCTACCCCTTAATGGGTAGCGCCAAATATGATCACCCCTTGGTCGCGATCAACTACCAAAATAAGATCCCAAAGCTTACATAAATATTGATTCTAGATAAGGGATGATCATAAGCTAATGGGAGCAACTAACATAGCCCTATAGCACGTCCTTGCTTTATTCGTTTATCGGTTGTAACGCTTGAGGTTTCTCTTTTACCTTTCCTCCTAGCAGACCATCTTAGAATGCTAACATTGCCCTCCAGGCACCCAATTCGGTGACATCATTCATCCATACAAGTTGTTCTAGGATCGAGCAAACATTTAACATTTACTATCTTCCATTTTGGAATCACACTCGGGAATAATAGTATAGTGCCATAGCATACTTCATAACGATACATCACGAACATTATTAGTTTGGAGTGGTTTGGATAAATCATACATATCTGAAAATAGTATCTTCAAACTAAGTGATAATTCCAAGCAAATCCAATTATGGTTCTTTTGGAATTATGCAACATGTTTTCGAATCCTCACCAAGGAACTTGAATATACATAACTTACTTCCTGATTTAAACTTGTCAAGTTATAAATATCGGATAATCTGCTACTTAGGGTAATTATACAAAGTTCACATATGATTAGCTATATACTTAATTTAAACATGACCTATCGATAGAGATTAACCCTCTCATATCTATTATGTTTTCGATATTTCAACCTTACTCTATCTATCGCCTAGAAATAAATTTTAAATCTCACGAAAAGAGGATCAACCTACTTATAGCTTTTAATGCTAACTATAGAATGACTTACTTTCCATAAGTGTGTCACCATATTAGCACTAGTTTCATGTTTGTTTGAGGCTACTTAAGGTAAACGACAAAGAAATCTATTGATTTAAAAAAAAATTGTATAGAAAGCAGTTTTTAAAACAAAAGCCAATATCTAAAATTTTAAAACCTTTACTTATTTATTAAATAATAAATTTAACCTTATTATCAAATAATAATTAAATAACTAAGTCCTAATTTAAATCTTATTATTAATTAATTAATAATCAAACCTTTTATAAATAAATAATTAATTAATTAATCTTTAAATATATAATTAAATAATAATTAACCATTAATTAAAAATTAAATAATAATTAACTATTAACTAGTTATAATTAACTCACTTGATTAACACTTAAGTACTAATTACTTTTATTAATTAATGATTAAATACTAAATACCTTTATTAATTAAACATTAATTAAATAATTAAATGATTAACTATTTTTTTAAACTTAAATTACGTTTGAAAACAATTTCCAAAAATATTCCTAAGTGAAAAAACTTTTAGATTTAGAAAAGAGTTCATTTTTACGAACTGCACTTATAGCGACTATCACTATACGACCTTTAATTTCCAAAATTGAAAATTTTGTCTTCTAGGTCTTTTCTTTGACTTCAACCCTTGGAAAAATTTGTTAAAACATAAAGGTATGCTTTTGAAAACCAAACAAGTTTTTAAACTTGAAAACATTTGAGATTTTAGAAACTAAAGATCAAAATTTTACATAAGGGATTCTAAGTCGTTTCAACAAGTAAAGGTGCTAACTTCTTAGCGTACAATCATGTTATTCAAAAACATAACATTCATATTCACATCACAACCACATCACAAGCATAAAATCATACTATCGCCAACATATACGAACCAAGATTACAACTTGCATCCAACTTGACTTTTAACTTCTAAATTCATGTCCATATGTCATAACATCAAAGTACTTATACATACATATAAATCACATTTGCTTTCACATAAACAAGCATCATTTTTAACATCCAAGTCAAGCAATATTATAAGTTTTAAAACTTAGTTAAATTTGAAAACTTTACTCACCAAAAGCTTACTAACTCGATTCTAACTTTCAGTAGAACTTGAACACGACCTAGTTCTTTGGTCAGCTTTTGGAAAAGTGGAGTTTTGTGGGCTTAACGGTGGAAAACTGGTTTGGCCTTCGGGAATTAATGCTCCGGCATGAGTGAAGGATTTTAGCAAGGTTTTGAAAGTTGTAGAAGTTAACAGGAAAGGCTTTAAGCAAGGCTTTGAAGGTTTTTAAAGTGGAAAAACTTAGATTTTCAAACCTAGGAATTTCCTTTAGAAGCCATTAAGTGTTCATGAAAGCTTGGAGAGGTTTTAGGAAATGAGAGTGAAGTGCTAAAATGAGGAAACTGAAAGTGTATAGGACCGTATAATATGGATAAATAGTAATGCAGAGTATAGATAGTAAATAATGTGGAATATAAATGCAGTAAGTAAAATGACACCAGAGATTTTATACTGGTTCGGAGCAACGTCCTACATCCAGTCCCAGACTAATTTTTGGCTTTAACTAACAATACCCTCACTTAACCCAGAGGAATAGGTCTGAGCAGCGGAACAGACACCTGAGCAGTAGAACATGATTTTTTCCTCAGCAGCAGAAGAGGACTTTCCCTTGCCTGAGCAGCAGAACATGACTTTAACAAATTATCAAAGTAGTTGACTAAATGTGTTCTTGATAATATTGATTTGTCTATTAAGATTACAAACATCCTATAATCAATTCCTCAAGTATATAAATAGTATGTGAAGATTTGAGAAGGAAGAATATCGCTAAGAATTAAAGTATATAGAGCATAACTCAAAAATTCAAAGCAATGGAAAGTATGAGAGCACTTAGAGTAATCACAAGAGAGAATAAAGAGTTAGAATTAGAGATTAGTGATTATGAAGTAAGAGAGAACTCCTATATATAGTTTTCAGAGAGATGCAACTCTTAGTGAAGAGTTTAAGCCAAGAGAGACAACTTTTGAAGACTTGCAAATCTTCATGGAAGAAGATGTCCATTCAGAAATTTTGCAGTTGAAGTCGGTTCAGTCGACTGGAATTTTTGGTCAGTCGACTGATGTTTGAAAATTTAAAAAACATTTGCCCGTTTAAAAATTTAAATACTGTTCACGACTGTGCATATGCACAGTCAGTCGACTGGCATAACCAGTCAGTCGACTGGCTGTGCATATATCGCACAGTGAATTTCTGTTTTAAAAAGAATTTAAACAATTGAAAATTTGAGGATTGATTTTAACATATAACTAAGACTCAACACATATAATAGTTACTTTAAGCATAGAGTTGTAGCCTTGATCCTTTGTTGTCTTCTTTTTGTCATGTATGAATGTAAATTCTTCTTTGGCTTCTGAACCGATTTGTCATGAATCAAAACTAGTGATTCAACATTCTCCCCCTTTTTGATTGATGACAACATGTATATATATTTTTAGAGATATATCTTAGGGAGAAAAATTTTCTCCCCTTGAATGTATGATATCTTTTTCCTGCATCAAAAATGTTAGTGCACATACTTTTCTCCCCCTTTGTCATCGACAAAAAGGAGATACAGCAAACAAAATATAAATGAATAATACTGAAATAAATATAAATGAGAGACTATTTAGTACAAGTCTCAATGAATAAATAAGTTGCAAGATTCAATACAAGATTCAATCTGTTCAAATTGAAAATAAAGTTGTAGATAAATAATGCATACCCAACTAACTCGCCACAAGACCTACTCATAAAGATGTCAATCGTATTCTTCCTCTGATGCGTGCTCCTTTCCGGGCCTAGATGTTCCACGAGCACCATTACCTGTGCCACTAGTATCACTACTAGTATGCTCTTCAGAAGTTAACCATGTAAATCTTGGTTCTGGACGTTTACCGTGCGCTATTGAAGAAGCAGTTATGGAAGATGAAATTGCATCCCAGAGAATAGAAAAGAATCCTTTTACTTTGTCTAATTTTTTATCAACTTTCTTTAAATGAGATCCTAGAATTTGTTTATCTTATCTCCCTCACTGAATATATTCCTGTAATTGTGCTTTAGATTTCCCCCCTGAATCTATGCTACATATTCCTGTAAATAATTAATCGTTTCTCCCCATTAATCGGTGCTTGCATGGTTTATTCCTGCAAATAGTGTTAGAGCAATATCTTTCTCCCCCTTTGTCATCGACAAAAAGGAGAGTTTATATCATGATATAAATTATATTTCACATAAGTGTTAACATAGAACAATATAAAACAAAATAACTACTACTTATAATGTAAGTTATCAGAAAAATTAACATTTAAAGCATGCGATACCCAGGCTTCTTATAATTTCCTAATTTTTAGGAAACCATACCCATTTGGGTGCGGTTGAACCTTTATAAATATAATTTTCATTATTAACTATCATATTAAAATAATTATCAATGTATTTTTCTCTATTTTTCCAATTAATAGGAACCCAAATACTTAGATAATTTTTATTCATGTTTCCTATTAATGATTTTGTACTTCTAGAGAAATTATCAACATTATAGATCATAGTAGTATTTGAATTTCCACAAAAATTGGATTTAGGCTTTACTCGAAATTTAGTACTAGAACTATCATTTTTACTATACATGAAAGCATATCTAGTGCTATTTCTACGATCGGTTTTATTATATTCTAAACCACTTTTATCATTGTGAGCTTTTGAATTCTTAACATAACCTAATCCCATTTTATTTGAAGCAGGTTGAGAATTTTCAATAATCCTGGATAAATTTTCTCTCCCTTTATTAAAATTGGAAATATTTTTAGTATGTCATCAAGCTTAGTTTTGAGACTAGTGTTATCTAACTCAACAATTTTTATTTTATTTTTAACTCATAATTTTCAGAAGCTAGAGCATTATTCTTTTCTTTTTGAGCTTCTATTTCTTGACTTAATAGAGTAAGTTGAGAATTGTCAAAGAGTGAATCTTGAGTTTTCTCAAGTTCTTCTTCTAATATTTTCTTCTCGTCTTTAAGCATATTTCTTTCGAATTCTGCTTTCTTCTGATTTTCCAGAGCTTCCTTATATTTTCTTTTGAGACTTTTTAAAGTGTCTAGAAGTTCTGAAATTGTTTCTATCATATCATCAAAAGTTAGATCGCTAACCTCCTTATCTTTTGCCATGAAGCATTTGTTTGTTTGCTCCTTTGATTTTTCTTTATTACTCTTCCTCTTCTTATTGCCTTGACTAGATCTCTTTGTAGCCATTTATTCTAGGATGTTGTTACGATCTCTAGAATACTAGGCTCTGATACCAAATGAAAGTGTATAGGACCGTATAATATGGATAAATAGTAATGCAGAGTGTAGATAGTAAATAATGTTGAATATAAATGCAGTACGTAAAATGACACCAGAGATTTTATACTGGTTCGGAGCACCGTCCTACGTCCAGTCCCAGACTAATTTCTGACTTTAACTAACAATACCCTCACTTAACCCGGAGGATAGGTCTGAGCAGCGGAACAGACACCTGAGCAGCAGAACAGGATTTTTGCCTCAGCAGCAGAAGAGGACTTTCCCTTGCCTGAGCAGCAGAACAGGACTTTAAGAAATTATCAAAGTAGTTGACTAAATGTGTTCTTGATAACACTGATTTGTCTATTAAGATTACAAACTTCCTATAATCAATTCCTCAAGTATATAAATAGTATGTGAAGATTTGAGAAGGAAGAATATTGCTAAGAATCAAAGTATATAGAGTATAATTCAAAAATTCAAAGGAATGGAAAGTATGAGAGCACTTAGAGTAATCATAAGAGAGAATAGAGAGTTAGAATTAGAGATTAGTGATTATGAAGTAAGAGAGAACTCCTATATATAGTTTTCAGAGAGATGCAACTCTTAGTGAAGAGTTTAAACCAAGAGAGACAACTTTTGAAGACTTGCAACTCTTCATGGAAGAAGATGTCCATTCAGAAATTTTGCAGTTGAAGTCGGTTCAGTCGACTGGAATTTTTGGTCAGTCGACTGATGTTTGAAAATTTAAAAAACATTTTCCCGTTTAAAATTTTAAATAGTGTCCATGACTGTGCATATGCACAGTCAGTCGACTGGCATAACCAGTCAGTCGACTGGCTGTGCATATATCGCACAGTGAATTTCTGTTTTAAAAAGAATTTAAACAATTGAAAACTTGAGGATTGATTTTAACATATAACTAAGACTCAACACAAATAATAGTTACTTTAAGCATAGAGTTGTAGCCTTGATCCTCTGTTGTCTTCTTTTTGTCATGTATGAATGTAAATTCTTCTTTGGCTTCTGAACCGACTTGTCACGAATCAAAACTAGTGATTCAACAGAAACATTATGAAAATTGATCTCTATACAAAGTGCATAAACTGAATTACCATTCTAGCATCATGGTACCTATCCTCCATTATGTGAATGCCACCTCACCTTGCATGTTCCCTCCCTCATTCCTTACATGACCATGCCCCATTTAACTTGATTTAGCCATAATTCATTAAATGACTTAAGTACTTATGTTTTTTAGAGATGTGATATATTATGTCACTTTATTATATATATATATATATATATATATATATATATATTGTTCTTTTTTAATTTTCAAAACAAGTCATATCATATCTTATTATGCTACTTAAGTTAAATACACACACATTATAAAATCCTAATCCAATTATAAATGTGTGTGTATATTTAACTCAAATGTGCATTACGTTTCCGATAACTTTTAAACACCGAAAAGTTGAAATTTCATAAAATGATTTTCAGTCGTATTTTCTATTTATTTTTTAATTATTATTTTTGTAAACAAATTTTGAGAACTATTTCAACATAATTAGTTATTATTTAAAAGAGATTTATTTTGAGTTATAAAATCCATTAATTAATTGCTAATATATATTTAAATATCCATATTTTAGGTGATTAAATACAGGGTTGTTACATTGTCCAATATTATAATATATTATAGGTTATTAGATTATATTACGAATCTAGTGTGTCAGTGTTCTATCATATATTGGATGGCACAATATACAAGTGCATACACATGCACACGCATACATATATATATGTATGTACGTGTATTGTATATGCTTTTTAAAATAATGCATACATACTAGCACTAAATTTAGAACCTAAAATTAAAAAATCAGTTTTTAATTAAATAATATTATATATATAATTAGATTAATTAATGTATAACATCTTAAAAATAAAAATCATATAATAAACATTTTAAAATTTATAAAATTTTGTTTTTATACATTATTGATTTGGCAGCAATTAGTGTTCAATTTTAGAGCGTATTTATATTTAATTAATGATATAACTATTTATTTAACTAGAAATTGATTATGTATACACAAATACACACACACACATATACACACACGTATTTTTTGTAATATAGCTTGAAATTAAGTATAAAATTTTACGTAAAAATATTACATAATTTCAAATCTTAGAAATGTTTTTTCACAATTTTAATTAATTTAACTAAATCGATTTTAAAATTATTTTATAATTGTTTGATTAAAAATCATTTTAAATTCAAAAAATAATAATTTTTCTACAGTGAGCTTAAAGTTAGTTATTATTAAAAAAAACAATTATATATATGTATGTATGTACACATGTATATGTATATTTATAAATAAATAAATAAAAATTATTTTGTACACAACTTTGTAGGAGCAATTCGAAATAAAATTATAATTATTTCATATTAATTATTAACTTATTTGTTGTTTAATATAAATAAACATTTGTTTAGACATATTTTAATTATAATCATATTTCCACATATTTATGTGTGCGTAACGATTATATTTTACATAAGTATAATTTTCAATGCATATATATATAGCACATAGCATACTATAGGCGTTAACATGTTCGTCGCTATATAAATCTCAGCATCTATACATGGGAATTTTAAATCATGTGTACTGTATTATGTTGCATATGCAGGTACACACATATGCATGTATGGTACACATATTCAAATATAATACAAAATAATATAAAGCAAAATTTTATTAATAAAACTGAGTAAATAATGATTTTATTTAAAAGAAATTTAAAAAGGTTCAAAACGAATTAGACTTCATAAGCCCAATAAAGATCCAAAATGGTAAAAAAATTGAAACTCACCCATTTACCCTGGTGCCTGCTGGCTCAGGGGCAGTTCCAACAGGTTTAAGGATCACTGGATCACGTGCATGCATAAGACATTTACTTTGTTCCTCCCTTCTTCTCCATCAACTTAGCTTTGCTTTACTTTTCTTGTAGCTTCATGACTTTCCTTTCCTACATATTGGGCCTAAATCTCCAAGGTGCAAATGCCCATATTATCGATTATACCATATGGAACTTTTAACCTTGTGGTCCATGTCCTAATGTCATCTTTTCCTTGAGGAAAGCTCAACAAATAAAGAGATATTGTTCGCTCGTATCTACCATTTCTCGATGGTCTAAGTATAATGCACACATCTTGGGGAAAGCTCAACAAATATGTACAGTTATCTAACCTCGTCTATTTTATATATTGATAGCACTACACATAACATCCCTAGTTTGAACAAAACTCAACAACTACGGAGTATGCAAGTAATCTATTAACATAAAAATGGTAGAAGCAAAACATTTATATTAAAGATTTAATCTTTAATATATGCAAAATAAGTGATAACGACTTGTGGAATAATGTATTTTTTATGAAATACTCTCGTGATTAAAGTGTAAGACATATATGAAATCTCAGTTTACATACTATACATGTGTATTTATTCCCTACATCTAGTTTGATTTTTTGTTGTTCCACGTTTTATTATACATTGATATTATATAATAATTGTTATATAACATTTTATAATTCAATTAACTTATATTATAATTGTATATATAATCTTATATTAATTTTATTAATTAAATCTTCTTCATAATTAATTAATTAACATTTTAATTAATTTTTATTTTATACATTTTATACATTTTAAATTGAATAGGTGTAGTTTAACATTTATAGTTATATTCATATATCTTATATATATATGTATGTATGTATGTATGTATGTATTATATTATGTATACTAACTAACATTTAATAAATTAAATAAATTATTTAATTATAATTGATTTCGAAAATTATATACATTCACACTACCTTAAACATTTTAAGATAATGTAACATATATCAGTATATACATATGTTGTTTGACTTAATTAATTAACTCTTTAATTTATTATTTAATTTATTAATCCAATTAATTATTATTAATTTTCAAAAACAACTAATTTATTTTCAAACAATTTTTAAAAATTATTTTATAACATTTATAAAATTATTGCTTATTTCAAATTTAACATTTTAAATTCTATTTTAACTTCATAATAATAGCCAAGGCCTAAATTAATTTAGGTCTTTGTATTAAAGATGACCTTTGGGCTTACCTCATCCTCTCAAACTAAGCTAGTAGCCAGATAGGACAGAATACTTGATTACCCAAACTCGACTTTAGACACTACATTTCTACACACCCTACGATATGGGTAGATTTTAATAAATTATCCCTAATACCGCTAACATAGACCGCATAAGCTATTGGGCTTCAATATCATTGTTAGATCTAAGCTTGCAAGCAATGGTTTAAATGGGTAAATAACAAATAAAATTTCTCATTTTGGATCTTATTGGCCCTATGAAGTTCATAATTTTTAGATTTAATCTAAACTAATTTTAGATAAAATCAGTATTATATTTTAATTGTGATAAAGCATTTTTTATTTATGTTATATAATATGGCATATACATATATATGTACGTGCACATGTAACATATACAATATACATAGTTTAACATGCCCATATATAAGTACTAGAATTTACATCGTAACGGATATGTTAGATTCTCCATATGTATGAATAATGTAACTTGATATATATGTACACACGCACATTTATTTATAATAATATAAGTATGTATGTATATAACATTGTAAAATAATAACTTTTATAAATGTAAATGCGAATAAATTCAAATTCAAATTCAAATTTCAAACTCATATTTCAAGATCTAGATCTATATTTTAAAATACCTTCTAATTTCAAATATGAAACAATAAATTATATTTAATGAATAAATAAATAAATAAATACATACATTAGTACACACACACACACACACACACACACACACACACACACACACATATATATTGCTAAGCAAATAGGGTTGATTGGACCTTTACTAGTTTATTACATTAAAGAAAGAAAATACAAGATCAAGTTCAACAAACTGAAACTCAAACAAAAAAAGAAGAACGAGTAAATAAAGAAAACAAAGATTGGATAAAAAAGAAGAAAATCAAACATAAAACAAAGATAGGAATCTGAGAGGCTTTTTCCTTTGTTCGGGCTGTTTTTTTCTTCTGTTTTTTCGTCTTATATATATACACACTTATAAAATAATTAGTTTTTCTTTTGGAAATATGTATTATATATATATCAATTACAATCAATGACTAAAACCAAATATAACAGAATGACATGTATATCTTTAAATGTATGTATGTATGTATATACCATACACACACAAATATATATATATATATATATATATATTCTCATATATATACTTTAGGCCATAGCAACGTTGAATATATTTTTTCAAATGCAAATTTAAATTAATATTTTCTAATAATTGTTATATATATATATGTATGTATGTATGTATGTATGTACGTACAAAGATATGTACGTATGTATATATGTATTTTTAAAATTTTACTTTCATAATATTTATACTTTTGTGTTTATTAAACATATGTTTATGTGTATTACAATACATATTTATTTTGAATGAATTTAATACGTTATGTTCAGATATGTATATATTTATACGGTTTTATAAATTAATATAAACACATATATTTTTTTATATTTTCATGCTTATAATTTAGCAAAAAATTTATGTGTAATATATATTTGCATTTATACATTAAAAGTCAATTTTTGTTTTAAAATCCTTTTAAGATTATTATTTAAATTAAAATGTTTAATTTCTTTTAATTATTCCTTTCCTAGCCGAGTGTTGTATATGCATATATATATATATATATATATATATCACAATACGTACATATATACATATATATTCACATCCAATGTTGATAGCATATATAAGGATTCATGATAACATGATCTATTCTAATCATATTTGATTCAAGATAATTATCAAATAAATATACAATTATAAATAAATAAATAGGTTACCTTGACTAGTACATGTTGAATGCAGAACGACTATAACAACCCACAAATTTATTACTTCGATAAATTATATTTTTATTTGAAATTTTCAAATACGCAATTTTATAACACAAATTGTAATGATTTGAACCATAAATAAGGATGGTAACTTGTTTTAAAGGTATATTAACAAATATGGATATTTGGGGGTTTTCATAAAAAAAATGACGAAAATCGGTTTTCGGTAAAAGCGAGATTTTCTCAATATTAGCATGCATAGAACTGGATACATACACGTATTTATCCATTTAATAAAGAATATGAAATAAAAATTATTTGTTTTAATTTTGGAAATAAAATATATTTATGACATCATTAGGGATGTCATCAATTTTATATATTTTTTGTAATTTTAAAATTAAGCTAAAATACTTAAATAATTGTTTTAAAATGATAATAACTCATTTTAGTTACTAATATAGTGATAATAAATCATTTATAATAGTTTTATAAAGATATATGCTTGTTTTAAAAATACAATAAAATTCATAACGCTTTATCGATATAACAACATTTTTTGCAAACAGTGGTTTAATATTGGTTTATAATGGTTTCATAATTCAAATGTGATCATTTTAGTTAATTTATAATAATGAGAAATTGTTTTTCCATTTTTTTCACATTTATACGTAACTTAATTAATAAGTGAAAATGTGACGAGGAATCGGCTTTAAGATTTTCAACTGTCTAACGAATGGAAGTTGTTCAAAGTGATTGCAACATTGTTTATATGTCTTATGCACATATACAACATATACATGAATGTCCTAACATGTACATATACACATGTATACATACCAAATACATACATACATACATATACATATATAAATATAACAAAATATTTAGGACATTTATACAAAGTCAAAAACAAAACATTCCATCACCTTACACTCTTACACACCACATGGAGCTAGCACATGGAAGAGGATGTGGAGGGAGGAAGTCACGACTGTACCTAAGGAGGAGGAGGGTTGTGGGCAAGGGGTAGTTTAGTAATTTTTCTTTTAGATATTTTTCTCATTTATTTTTCCTATAAATACATACCCCCTCTTCTCATAAATCCTCACACCAAAACCATCTTCTTCTCTCTTCTTCCTAAGCTTACTAATGGCTTTTCTAGTCTCTTCCACTATAGCGAAGCTCTATTAAAATAAAAACAACCATTTAAGAAGAAATACCGCCTAAAAGTCGAGATACGAATTCATACTCTCATCTCTCTTTCTTCTTCCTGGCCGAGAATTATAAGGAGCCACCTCCATCTCAAAGCCAAGTTTCTGCCACCTACGAGCCTAGGCCATACACTTCTTAAGGGAACCAAGGTTGATTCCATAAGCTCCGATGAGATGGTAGTGAAACTATAGTTAAATTTGAAAAAATAAAACCTATGAAGGTGAGAAACTCTACTAATTTATTATATAAAATTAGTGATGATATGATATAATTTCTATTCTTGTTTATGATGGTCGTTTGTCATGTTTGGATGTGATAATATGTTTGTTTGGTTGTGGAAATAATTCACGTTAAATACATATCGAATTTACACAAAGGAAATCACTTTCCTACATGAATTATAAGTGTTACGGAATGCTTAAACCTCTTTAAAATAGTTTAAAATGATTTATAAATGGTTTATGAACATTAAAACTCATTTCGGAAAAGTTCGAAATAGTTTAGGAAATGGAGTAAAAATAAGCCGTCACGTTTTAGCAGTTCGCGATTTCGCGACCTAAAAAGTTAAATGGACATGTAAATATGAGTCGAAATTCTTTGCAATAAGAACTTTTCAGACCATAATGAATATATTTTTCAAACAAAAAAATAAAATCAAGATTTCATTTAGTAAAGTTTGAGATATGTCCAAGTCAAGTTTTCAAAAAGGCCGTGCTTTGGCAGTTCGGAAAACAAAATGGCAAAATTTTGAAGATAAACATTTTTGAATCTTTAAAAATATGAAATAAATTCCATAAATATATTAAAATGGTTTAAAATTGATTTGAGTTATTAAAATGGACATATGCGGAATGAAATTTGCATTTTGATCAAAGAAGTTTTATAAACACTATTCACAATAGTTTTTGGTAACTTTTGAAATTAAAATTAAACTTGGATTTTCTTCCCAAATATTTTTAATGATATTTTCAAATGAATAATTAATAATTCAGAAGATGATTTGGAAGTTTTATAATTAGTTTAAAGGAGTTTAAATAAATGGTTAAAGAAAAATTGTTTTAAACAATATTAAGGATTAGGTCAAGTAAATGAAAATCATCTCTAAAAGATCATATAAAAGAGTTTAGAGTTGACCAAATAATTTGATCACTTTATGAGTGATAGGGAGGTAGTCTCTCGATCGAGCTTGAACAACTAGTGTCTGGGTTTTGCTCTAGCTATCCGGACTGGTCCGATGGAATGGATAGTAAATTTGATTTACTTGGACCACATCTTCCTAAAATAAAAAATATTTGGATCTTTCCAAATGTTAAATAAGGTTTAAATAGGATTTTGGTTGTTAAAGAAAACATTCTAGTTCAACTCCGTATTAAACTCTAAGGAGAGAGCTCACACTATCCATATGAATTTAAAAGGTGATTTCACCATTATTCGATGAATATTACAGATTGAATACAGAAATTAGTCTAAATCTTATGGATCCCTTTTATTCAATGCTAATTGGTTTGGGTTTAGGCTAAACGACGTCTAAAATAAAACTGTTTTTGACCCATTAAAGATATGTTTTGAAAATGTGAAATCATTATAAGATTTGAATTATACTTTTCTAAGTAATTAAAGATGAAATGTTTTGGTATTTCCAAAGTAAAAAAAGGGTTCTAATTAACCACAGATTTGACAAAAGAGGTTTAGTTATCCCATATATACTAAAATAGAATATGTTTTAAAGACGTCTATCTCTAAAGAGATATTTTACTTCGATAAAAATATTAATTAATTGAATAATAATTACATATATACTTGACATATTTTATCAATAATTGGTTCGGAGAAACCTAGGTCGGACTTGGGTGATTCTTATCTAACCACTTCGAAGCAATACACATTCGAAAGTGAAAACGTGTTGAAGACAATGATTTTGAAGACCGAAATCTTCATAATGTAGGGCTGCTTGCAACTAACCTCTAGGGTAATTCCCTTATCATATATATATGGTGGTAGTGGTTCCGTCGATTTTGAATCTTCAATGTAAGGACTACTCACTACTAATCCTGAGGGTGATTCCCAACAAGATGTAGTAGGAGAAGTGCCTTCGGTTCATCCTGTGCCTGGACAACTTGTACGTACGAGTATCTGACACTACATTTCTAAGACCACGTATATTGGTTTTCACGAACGTATATCTTTTTGGTGGTATATGAGGTAACTCCACTTATGCTTAATGCCTTTCTCTGAGACGTATGAGCTTAGAGGTTGTAATTTTATAGAAATCAATTAGTGTGTTGTTAGAAATGACAATGTGGCATTCAGAGTAGGATTTGTTTTGTGAAAGGTAAAATGTTACCTTAAGTCTCGTACATCAGGAATGACAATTTGGCCAGCAGGGCTAAGTTGGTCGCTCCCATTAGGATATAGTCATCACCTTTCTAGATTACTCCCTATGTTTTGGATTTGTTATGCATACAACAGCCATGGATAGGTTGGAAACGATCGAGGTGATGGCGTATTTGGTATTATCTGTGGTAAAGGTAAGCCAATTCTATATTGGTAGAGGTTGGAGCCTCAAGTGCGTCCCTCTAAAGATATATTGTCGAAAGGCAGTCCCCTACCTTATCATTATATGGAATCCACTCTCCAACACGAGTCTTTATAGTTTTAGTTGTAAACCTATTATGTTGGAATTTAATAAATATAACAATTTTGGCTAAGATAATATAAGTTTATTTGAAAGAGTTTTCGAAGAATATCATTAAAAATAACATCTTTGATTTTGCATAGTAAATAATTTGGTTACCATAAGGTAAAAACTCATCTAAGTTTATGTGCAGCATAGTCTTATGAGATACCCTTTGTTTTCAAAAAAAATAAATAAATCATATTTTGAGTTTTCTCACACCATTTTCATGATTGAACCGGAGTTTATTTTCTTTTCCCCTTAAACTCTGGGTGCCCTTTTTTTTTCCAGGCAGCCAAGTAGTTTGGTAGCTTAGAGAATTTTTGAAGGAGCTTGGAGCAGGAGCTGGAGTTTCCATTTTAAATGGTTATCCATTTCCATTTTCGCTGCATTTGTTTATTGTTTGTATTCAACACTGATAGGGACAGAGATTTATAGCTATCCATGCTGAGATTACGACAGATTTTGATGTATGTGTTTAAAATTTCTACTGTAAAGATATGAATTGAAATAATATATGGTATTCCATTAGTGTTAGATTTTGTTCTGTCTTATTTTTCTTCTTACCCTTGGTTGATCCGTCTTTTTGGCACTTGGATTTCCAGTACGTGAATACCGAGAACGTATTAGTGTCGATTTTCAAGGGTCGAAAAGACGAGTTGCCACATCGATTGACTCCCCTTGAATCTGAATTCAAATCCCTCGAGAGTGAGCTACTAGACTAAAGGACTATGCACCATCATTGAATTGAATTGATTTTGTGTTTTAATCCTTGAACTAATGGAGGTAGGAAAGCTGTAATTTTAGACCAGAGGAGGGACCAGTAGAAGCACTAAAAGAGAATAGAACAATAAGGGGTTGATGCTATTTAAACAGCAGAGAAGGAGATAAGGTAAAAATGGAACTGGATACACTGATTTCTCTTTCCATTTCAAATCCTTTTTAACCAACTTCAACTCCCCTTCTTTAACATCTACGGCCATCCATTCCAATGCCCACTCAAGCCTTCAATTATTCCAAGCTTGACTAGATTAATATACATTTAAATCTTCCTAAAGTACATCGATATCGTATATCAATATGTATGCATATAACTTTTATGTACGTGCTACTTTTAATACCGAATAACACAAATCAAATAATCTTTTAATTAATATTCATAAATATTAACTAATTTATAACGGTTATAATTTAAATAAATCAGGTGTTAGTCGGAGTATTCAATATTTTGGTTGTGTGACCCTTAGGCGTTCAGTCAATAATCAATATCGAACCATTCGAATATTAACGTTCATACGTTATCTTAACTAGTGGTACGACATTATGGCTAAATTTATTAGTCAGATGGCTTTGGTAAAATCAGATTTTACTTATTTTAAGCATTCTCCAGTAGCGACAATTATTTATAACAATTCTCTTCGTCGAAACTATACTCCACTAGGATTTATAGAATTTGGTAATGGTCAAAATTCCCTTATCATCCACATTTAAGTTGTAAAGTCCAAACGCAAAGTCCTTGGTTCATTAATAAGAATTATTATTAACCAAACTACTCTGGCCAGAGACTTTGACTTTGAGTTGACTTTGGTTGACCATGATACTAACTTCGTATAACTAAGGAGACGAGTTTCTTTAATGAATAGTGTTTAACTTCTAATGCATCCACTCGACCCAACTATCATGATTCGATGGACTCGTGCCATAATTTAATTATAATCACTATGGAGTTTCCACATTAAAGCTCGATGGTATCAACAAGTTGCGAGAATTGTGCAATATTCTCACATTGATATTTTTGGTTTGATCTTAGTTATATTTAGTAATAGAAAACTATTGAAAGTTCCATGGTTATCCAATAACTATTAGTATGTAACCCCTTAATGCCCCGGCAGCTTGGAGTAATACACTCTACCCAAAATTGGGAGAGTGTTATAAACTCTAGTCTCAACGATTGTATCAATATCCAGTCTTGATACATCTTGATTGAGAATATTTAAACCGATATGTTTATTATATTGTGATAAATTTCTCATAATTACAATACATTATAGTTACTATCATAAAACATATCATTTATGGATTCTCTATTAAATATACTTAATTTAATTAATTAATTAAAATAACACATTATATCAAGTATATAATAGAAAGAAAAACACCTTTTAGTTTGAAAGAGATCTCATTATAGAGTTAATAATTTACATTAAATTATAGAGCCCATAGAACAAACCCTAACTCTATCAAGTTCTTTATCTTATTTTTTGATCTCTATACGATTATTTCTATCCTCTGGGCTACTTCTAACTCCCGTGAAAAATGACCAAAGCAATGACAATTACAACATTCAATATTAGATTTATCATTTCTTGGTTGGCTTGTTTGTTAATTCCTTACTCTACAATATCGTGGACCTCTTCCTGGAATAAAGTTATGATTTAATTCACTATTATGTAAAGTGTATTTTTTTCCTCATCCTACTCTTTCATTATCTTGTCCTCAATCTTTTCCTTTACCAAGACATCCTTCGCGTCCTCGGCCTCTTTTAAATGTGTAATGAATCGTTTCCTTTTCCTTCAGAGATAACTTTGCTTTCAGCGCTTGCTCTATCAATTCCTGAATAGATATCTTCAATCTTTCTTCATGTGCTTTTAATGATCCAACACGTTCGTCCACAATAATGGTATCCAAATCCTTTGATTCTTCAACAACTATAATGACATAATTAAATTTTAAATCCAATGATCTTACAAAATTTCTAACGCTCGGTTATCTTTTTTATCTTCTCCATATCTCTTCATTTGGTTACTAATAGCCAAAAATCTCGAAATACAATCTGAAATAAATTCATAACCTTTAAGATGCAGAGAATCAAACTTGCCTTTTAATATTTGGAGATGTACCTTTTTCACTTTGTTAACTTCTTTGAAAGAGGATTGAAGAATTTCCCATGCTTGTGTTGAGGTTGTTACATTGCCAACCTTCTCGAATATTTATCATCCATACCTTGATGGATAAGTGTGAACACATTTTGATATTTCTTCTTAGTGACTGCATCATCTATTTCAACCTCTTGGTTTGGATGATAATTATCCTTGGTGAGTGCTTGAATTTGAAATGGCATTCCATTCGACATATTTCTTTAATCTTTAATCTCCAAACACGGATGGCTCAGATAGCACTTTTTAGAAGGAAGAGAATATTTGGAAAATTATTGGAGAAGGCAACAGTAAAGGAAATATTTTTTATTACAACTTCAATTCAACATGCATGCAAACAGCAGAATACATATTTATATAGACTACACACCCTTACAAATAGACAAAACTTTTTAGATAGACATCTTTTTGTTTCAATATATATGATTCTTCATTGAACAGACATGACTCTTTATTCAATAGAGATTACTCTTTATCTGAATGGGCATATGAATTTTTACTTGAATAGACATAACTTTTCACTAATAGACATTTGATCCGGTTTGTCTTCAATGGACCATGATTCTTCTTCTATAGAATGCCATTGGTTCCCTAAATGGACCAAAAAATCTCAAAGCTCATTAAATAATTAATTATATTTAACTTTTATTTAAATATATATTATATATCAATACGTGCAAATATAATTTTTATATATACATCAAATAATTATTGGTAACACTATGAACATCAAATACATTAAAATTTAATGTTTCTTAAATATTAGTTAATTTAGTTAATTTACCACTTTATAAACTAACTAACTCATGTGGATTTTTAGAGAATGACAAATGCAGTTGTGAGACTCAAAGGTGCCAAATTAGTCATCGAACAATTCAAATATTAACATTCACATGTCACCTTAGCTATTGGTATAATAGTTTGGATGAATTCATTAGTTATAGATCTTTTCAATAAATCATATTATATTATCTTAAGCAGTGCCAATAGCGACAATGATTTACATATGTTCTCTTCATTAACACTATATAACTTTAGGACATATGTAGTGTGGTACTAGTCAAAACTCCAATATTATCCACATTCAACTTGGTTGGTCCATAAATCAGTTCTAGGTTCAGTACTAACATTTATTATCAACCGTTTTACGCTTGTCAGAGAGTTTGACTTTGAGTTCACTATAGTTTACCATCATATTAACCTCATACAACTAAGGAGACAAATTATCTATTAAATAGTGCTTCACTCCCAATGCTTTAACTCGGACCAATTATAGTCGTTCGATGGACGTTCACTACACCAGAAATGCCATTTCGCAACGGCTTAGAGCCATTGCAAAATTGTCGGTGGTAAAAATTTAGCAACGGCTCTTTGCCGTTGCGAAATTAAATTTAGCAACAGCTCAAAGCCGTTGCAAAACTAAATTTTATAACGGCAAAGAGCCATTGCTAAATTTAACTTCGCAACGGCTAAAAGCCGTTACAAAACCTTCTTGTATATGGTTTGTTAATTTGGTTCTGCAACCGCTCAAAACCGTTGCTAATTTTAATATTTTTTACAAATATACATTGCTTTTTTCTGCCCTCTTACAGTAGGAGTTAATTCATTATAATACTCAATACAAACATTTGAAAATTTAATATAATATCACAAAAGAAAGATCATTAAACCAAATATTTTTCATAGATTCAGCACAAAGACCAAACATAACAAATCTTTTAGTTACAATGTTCAACAACAATACATTACACTACATAGTTAAGCGGCAACAACAGCAATATTACAGTATACAGTACATAGTTTGGCAACAACAACAAAATGATTAGAACAACAATACTATATCATTGCCAACAATACTACATTATCATACTCAATATTACAGTATACAACACTCAATACAAACGGAGGTATCTTTTAGGACAGAAGAGCTTACTGCAGTAATCAAACCTGAAACATAAACTCAACTCAAGGAAAAGAGAGCTAGAAGCCTTAAACAAATATATTTGGTATGACAATAAAAAAAAAATCTACACAACAGTTTGCTGCCTTAACCATGCCTTAAAATGTACAATTTTACCCCCACTATACCATCTCCGGTTCACCTAAATTCAAATTTTACCAGGGGTATTTTAAAAAAAATGGAGACTAAATACAGAAAATAAGTTGTGCATGGAATGTATATATATACACCACTATGTATAAATAGCTATGAAATTACAAATACATCCTCTACAATAACATTAAAGTACCTCATTATACAATACCTATTGAAACGGTAAAAAATAGAACATGAATACACTCATGTTGTCAAATTTGTCTAGAACATCAAACTTTATTAAACTTTCTAATATGCAATAACCTTGGTAACATGCCTTGTAAATTCAGCAAACATACTTCAAGAAATGCAGTGAACTGTTAAAAAACATACCTTAACCATCCTTTTCATTTTCCTAAGTACTTAGAATGACCGCTAAGGAAATAAAAGAAAAAAAAGTCAATAATGCAGTTATACTTACCAATTTCGCTAGCTAAAAGATCCATTAAATCATTAAGTTTACCAATGTGTGATTTCTTTTTCTGGATTTGCACTGGCCTGCAACCAAAAAGGAAATATTATTATTATTGTAGTTGATCATAAACGAAATAATACTAAAATAGAAGATATCAAAAACTTCAGCAAAAAAATATACCCACATTAATTTAGCACGCTTATAAGAATAAAACCGTAAGAAAAATGAATGAAGAATCCGATGACAAAACTCGTCAATATCATGACTTGGTCAAGTTAGAATGGGACAGTGTGTGCAATAGAAATCCCCACTTTCACCTTATGACAAAGCAAAAGAAAAAAAGACTACACAAATGGAGCAAAGATCTTAACCATAAAGAAAAAAAAACCATTGATGCCCTCAGGGCAGAGTTGGTGTCATTCACGCTAATTTACTTAATCATCCTAACGATGTCTAGGTATTAGATCTCTATAGTTAAAAGGTAGATCGACTCTTTGACACCTTGCATAAGCAGGCCACAAAATATTTAAAACATTCAAAAATAAAGTGGCTAATCCAAGGAGATAAAACATCTCAAATATATATATGCAGCCGGTCAATTGCTGCGTAAATCTCTAGCCTGGAAAAACTTTGTCAAAGTAGAAAACGGTAAAACCATAAAAATACCTCAAATGCCAAAAATTCAGACTTGAATATGATCACTTCTTTTGAATAACAATTTACTACAACTAAAACTGTTGTGGTAAAAAGTCAGGAACAATATGAAAACTGTTGTGGTTATGCAAGATTCATTACTGCAGCAGTGACAGTTGACATACAAGATTTTAAAACCTGAGATATATTAGTATTGCATTGTCATATTTTCTCATACACGGCTAGAAATCGCGCTCATACACAACAATTTTTGTAATTCTTTCCTCACTCATTGTTGAATTGCACAATCAATTACAATACATACTTAATCATTATCATCAAAAAATAATAATATTATCAATGAATAAGTAAATATATAGAATACAAACACACACAAAAAATTTCAACGATAACAAAGTTAGATTCAAATACATTTAAATAATTCAGCTTTAAAACATTTCAATGAGGTAAAATAAATCCTTCTTTCGTAGGTCACTGTATGAGTACACAGTAAAAGATCATGGAACTTATCCCAGGTTTTCTAAAATTTATATTTCTAGTGCTAGATATTCATATTTTAGACATGTTAATATTATTGATGTGTTTTAAATGAAACCTACAATCAAATGAAACCTCAAAAGAACAAAATTGGAGGGGGGTTTATTTGATTGACTGTTCTCTTCTAGAAATTGGCTTTTGATTGAATAATATTCGTGAGATTGCATGGCTATTGTAATTCAAAAATTTTAGTATTGATTATTATCTCATGTAATCTATGATTTAGTAAAAGTGAATAAAAGTGAGTTGTTAAATATTCGTGAGATTTAGGTCAGTTAGACCAAACCATGTTTGCTTTTTGTATATTCTCCTTTTTGTTTTTTGTTTTTTCTTTGTTTTGGTGATCCGTTAGTTCATTGTTTTTGATTGATAATTGGTATTCAAGGGACAAACTAGATCCTTGGAAAAAATTTAGGAAAAATTCCAAACAGTTTCATTTTGATATTTGTTGATCAAAGAAGACAAAATAACTCAAAAAAATCTCAAATTTTCTTCATGCATAGAAGCAAACTAAGTTTTGTGTGTTTACAAGCATGAATCCTACGAAAGTAGTCCTTCGGAGGAGGAAAAATACACAAGGATTCAGGTTGTGTATAAACTTGAAAGTAATATAATTTATACCTTTTTGTTAATAAAATAAAAATGTCTATTAACTTCTCTATTTGTTTTGTATCTTATCCATAAAATTCAGCTGCTAAGTAAACACATATACATTTCAAACAATACGATCATTGGACGTTCAGTAATAACCTCCTTCAACGTATCTATGTGGACTAAGTACAGAATACGCATGTTAAATGGCATATGGTTGTTATATCTTTGTTTATTGCTTTACATTAGTTCAGTTTTCCAGTTGATGCCTAATCCAGAGTAACCAGTTTAACTGTATGATGGAATAGTATGATTACCTGTAGAATTCTTGGAACCAAGCTCTTTGTAGTCTGAAAATAAAGCTAAGATCGAGGTCTTTCAATGTTGTATTCTCAATGATTTCTGACTCGGGTTTATCCGTAGTTCTGCCATGAGAGGAACCTTTTAGGTCAAATCGTCTATGGATGAAACAATCAGAACCAAACAAGTTCCCCATTATAACAAAATAGACCTGAAATACAATCCTATGTATAAGTTTATGAATATCAATGAGGAAATGTACTTCCAAGTTTCGTAGAGGTATCTATACATTTTGAGCCTCTAGTTTGACCTTTTTCAGAGCTGTTCCGGTTAATTTGACACAACGTAAGCCAAAGAACTTTGTGACTAGACTGTTTCATAAGCTCTGACATGGTTATAATATGCAGGTAGCATCCTTAGAAGAACCTACAGCAAAAGATATTTCGGTTTCTGCTTTAATGTAGATGATAATCTTTTAATTTTGAGATAATTTTTTTTTCAAACTTCTCAAACAAATTATTGAATTGTATGTATGAAATGAAAACAGTTGAAAAAAGAACGAACAAACTCACTTTGACTTCAGATTTTTTGACAGTCTTAATCATATAACGATCATCGTTTGTCAAGTAAAAGAAACTGCCCACTTTTTCCAAGAGATGAAAATTCCCATAGAGAAACATTACCGCATAAAGAAGCATATAGTCACTGGGATCGACTCTAAATAGTTTGCGCATAGTTCTTACAACCAATTCAAGGAATAAAAATTCAAAAGAATCAGTTCAGTAATTTCAGGTAAAAAAATAAAAATAATTTTTTTTAAGAAAAGTTCATAGCATCCTAACTCACCTGAAAACTAAAGAGCAGTAGCCCTTCGACCTAAAATCACAAGACTGATGTGGAGGTGTATGTTTTGACCCTGCTGGTGGGAATTTTGTCCAAACCTTCAATTTTGGATCAAATGCCGATGGCTTCAAGTCCAGTTTTGTCGCTGGAGCTTGCATTCCTATAGCATGCCTGTCACAATTCTTTAAGAATTTGAGCAAGTCATAATTTAAGGAAGTCACGATTCTTTAAAAAAATAAAAAAGTTGAGATTTAGCGCACACTGACAACAATAATCTTATTGAATTATTTACTAAAGTGTTATCAAACCTCACCATTTAAAAAATTGGTTTATGATATTGCAAGGCAAAGAGTCTACAACAAATAATTCAGGAACACTTACTAAATGGAACACCAGTTATAAATGTATGTGTGTATTGTACTCTTTTCCATTGTTAATTTTATCTCATTGGGTTTTTCTAACAATATTTTAACAAGGAAATAATCAATACGTCTGCTTTTATTGTAACATTGTACTCATGTTCTTTCTTCTAGTTCTTTTAACTCCTGATGTTTTCTTGGCAAGATTAAAAGCAGATAGATTAAAATCAGATAAATATCACGTTCAAGGGGGTGTTGCAAAGCCAAAATACGAACACCTTGGGTTGGATGCATGTACAAGGGAAGGTTCACCTCAGTATACGTGGCCATACTGGATGAAGAGAGACATTATAAAATATGGGTCAATTTACCCAATTCTGGATGAGATATGCATATTGAATTATTAGGAATAAAAGATTATCATTTTGCCTTTTTTCCATCCTCTCATGTTTCAATCATGTGGTCGTTTCTTTGTTGATCTCTTTTCTTCTATTATTTATGTAGCACCAATATATAACTCCCTTTTTCCTCTTATCCCAAAGTAGCTAAAGCAAAAAGGTGCAACAAAGCCCAAGGCCTGCATCTTTGCGCTTTGCACTTTTTTACACTCATTGAACATTGATTTTTGTCTTTTCAGCAAAAATTGCCGTAGTTGAAAATTACTCCAATTTTGAGAATAAGATATGATGGATTCATCCCAAACCAAGTAAGAAACCACAAAGTCGTTCAATTTAATTCTACAACAATATAAATTTGTAGAAAAATACGTCTCTCTCAAAGAAAACCAACTCATGGTTTTCTGCATCTAGGTGCACGCTTGGACCTTCTCCCTTATGCATAGTAGTGTGCTCATCTATTAATACAACCAAATTTCTTTAACTTCAAAATATTTCCGTGTTACATATGCTTGCATAAACTTACTGCCATATCTAACTTGCAATTTTTAATGGTAAAACATATACATAAATAGTCCTGAAGTCTACAGACATACTCATAACATTCCTCACTATACAAAATTAAAATAGTTTTGTACACCTAATGATGATGATAACATAAATTAGTCCACTTGTTTTAATTTCAACAGTTGTTTTTTTTAATAATAGGAAAAACACCATACTATTAGTATAATTGGGACTTCGTTCACCACTTTTATGTCTGGACTTAAGGTAAAAAATTTTAAAACTACATTCATGAGTTAATGATTATTTCACAACTCGAACTTAAGCTAGGAGAATTACTGCATTTGATTACCACTATAGTTTGTGACCTATAAAAACTACATTAACAATGACTTCAGTAATTTGCTCTTTTACGACTTTATCAATGACATTAGTAAATCATACAACAAATAATAATTCAAATATTTGTTTTTAATCAAAAGATAATGTAACTCATCTCTTGCTATCTAAAATAGCACCAAACAAATAAGCAGCACCAAAACAAAAGAACCAAAATTGAAACAATAATTCACCTAAGATTCTTTAAAATAATTTTTAAAAAAGCAAGTTCAAATGTTAATTGAAAGAACCTCACCTTAAGTTAGTACCGGAACCAAAACACAACTACAACCTATAAATATAGCACAAATCAATACATACAAATTCAAAAACGCAGGTTTACTATAACAAAACCGATATATACTAAGAAAAATACACAGTCTATTTCTAATGACAAAAATCAAAAGAGAATGAACCTTATACCTTAATTTCGAACAGACGAGGGTTCCAACGCTCGATCTCAATGATGATTTGCAGTCGCTCATTCGACGATGATTTGCACGCGGTTAGGGAACACGGAGGGAAATGGGGGCGCGAAGGAGGAAAATGAAATTAAGGGCGTTTAGGTTTGGGAACGAGGGATTATGTGTACGCAAGTGTGGTCAACAGATGGAAAAAAATTATGCACACTATACGACGTCTTTGAACCGTTGTAAAATTACAACGACCCTTAACCATTCCTGAATCCTTTACAATGGCTTCAAACCGTTGCTACTTAGCAACGGTTCAGAACCATTGTGATTCTTCCACATGGAGTGTTACAAAACTGCCAGTATGGTGCAATGGTTATGCATGAGTTAACTGTAACCAAAATGGAGTATCCATATTAAAGAGTATTTTCAAGTCGGCATAATTAAGTAGCATTGTCACACTAAGATTTCCTATTTGACCTAGTTGATATCAACAAACGGGAAACTCTTAGATGAGTAATTCCATAATGATCCAATAACTATGATTGGCAACCCTTTGATGCCTCCAACAGCCTTGAGTCATACATCGCCTAACATTTGGAGAGTATTACATACTCTGTTCTCAATGGATATATCGATATCCTTTCTTGAAACACCTTGATCAGAAATATTTAAAATAAAATATTATTTTATTTTGTGATTAATTATTCATGATTGCAATAATTATCACTTATAATCACATAATATTTTTTAAGGATTTTCCTTTTAATATACTTTAAAATAATTATTTAATTACTCATATCCCAGTATAATAAATTATACAACAAAAATCAAACACCTTAATTACGAACAAGATTGACTATAAAATTAGATATATGTAACAAATCACATAATTATTGCTACGGCATACTACCGACTCTTTCAAGTAGCATGAGAGGGAATGTAGAGTTCACATTATCTATTGTTTATCTTCTATTCTTTTTCCATTGAAAGCTTCCTTTAAGATTGATCCCATTTTTTTTGCTTTTATCATTTTCAGGTCAAACCTCTTCATTTTAGAGCTCATATCTGCTTCCTTCAAATGAGATGTTGTGTTAATTGTTATCCCTTCATTTTTCCATCCAAATTTTTTGTGACGTCACATTCTTTTAAAAATTGCATTCATCTCTCCAAAGTGAAAACAATTATTTCTGCTGAAAATGCAGCTATGATAAAATCTATTGAATGAGATTCTTTTGTTCTGTCTTCGTTTTTAAAAGTTCCTTCTAGGAATGGACTAGTGAACTGAAGAACAAAGTAGGCTTTAAATGTGCTATGTGTTTTTTTAGAAGTGGCTTCTGTTTTACTTAATTCTGTACTAGTGTGTGGAAAGACTTTAAGCTACTTTTGTATCTCTTTCCAATATCCTTTTGGATATCTTTGTTTTTTTTTGGTAGTTATGTATCTAGCACTGCATTTTCTTGTTGGTTATTTTCTTTTTTAGGTCGAATGAAGAACAAATTCTTCATTTTCTTCATCTGATTCTAAAATTTTAGATGAATTGGTTGATTCAGTTGTGATAGTTTTGCTACCTTCTTCTATTTTAAGTGCAAATGCATCTTAAGCAGCTTTTTTTCTTTCACTTGTTTAGCTTTAGATATATTTTGAGTCGATTATTTTTGTTGTATATAGATCCTGATCGAATTATTTTTGCTTGTTTCTTTTTAGGTAAAGATTTTCTTGAGATTGTTCTTTTTCAATAAGATGTGGTTTGTGTGCTAACCTTTTGTGTTTTCGTACTTGATTTTTTTTGTTGGTACTGCGTTATATTTTTTGGTGCCTGTAAAGGTTATAATATTGTCGATATGATGTCGTATATATGGATGACCATTGTTTGTTTGGCTATTTGTGTTATGCCACTGCGGTTGAACCAAGCTCCTCATCTTCAGCACGTAGCGTTCACAAAAGAGTTGGCACACACTTTGTTGTAACAAAAAGAACCCCTAATGTTACGTGTCTACAAACCTGTATTCATACACCACTTAACCAAGTAATTTAGCGATATGGGAATATTCCAATTCCAAACCGTCATTCCACCTTGTAACATGAAAGACAGCCCTAACAATCTCTCTCTTAACTCCCATTTCCTTGGAGAACTTCAAGAGAATTGTTTGTCTGCATGGCTCAGTTCATGACCTTTGGGTTTGATAGGGATTGTTATGTAATGGCAGTCCGACCATGCTTCCCATCTCTAGCACATGGCGTATGCATATGAGTTGGCACTCACTTTGTTGAATAAAAAAATCCATAATATTTCGTGCCTACCAATCAAGGTTATTTAGCGATGTGGGAATATTTCAATTTCAAACCATCATTCCTCCTTGTAATATGCAAGACAACCCTACCTGCCAAATATTTGTAATTTTATATTTTCCTTGAATATTAGCCAAGTAAGTATTTTCATAACACTATTTCACTGTTAGGAATCTGATACTAAAATAAATATAGCATATACTGTCATTTCAAATACTTGTTTGGTAAATATTTGATATATTTATTTTTTCCATGTGATGTATACTATAATTTAATCCAATCAATAACCGAAACTATTTAATGCAAATATTTGAAATTCTTAGTTTTTCAAGTATATGTTTGTAGTATTCAACATTTTCAGTTTTTATAGTAAAATTTTCTAATATATCAAGCAATCATTAACCAAAATTGTTAATAGCAAATATTCGGTATTGTCGGTTCTTTCATAAATGCATCATAATATTTCGACCAGTCATTATCTAAAACTGTTAATGACAAATATTTTAAATTCTCGGTTACTCAAGTAAATGAATACCACAATTTCAACCTATCATCTACAAAACCACAGACAAAAAAATATTTGGTATTTCAGTTTTTAAATTAAATGTTTTCTAATATATCAAACAATCATTATCCAAAACTATAGTAAATATTTATCATTCATAGTTTTTCAAATAAATGTATACTACAATTTTAATCTATCATCAGTTAAAGCCAAATATGTTAAATATTTGACATTTCTAATCCTTACATATTTTATAATATATCAAGCAATTATTAACTAAATTGCTTTCATCTAATATTTTTCCATTTTTAGTTTGTGACATAAATGTATACTACAATTTCAATTTATCATCAACTAAAACCATGTACAGTAAATATTTGACATTTTCGTTTTCGGTCTTTATAGTAAAAGTTCCTAATATATCATGACAATTTTAGTATTTTTTATAGTAAGAGTGATAATTTATTCACGTAAAGCATCAGGGATTCGAACCCATGATCTCTAAAACCTATATCTATAGCGTCATCCACGAACCAGTTGAGCTGGTGATCTTTGACATGTTCAATCTTTATAGATAGAGTATTCTAATATATCAAGCAATCATTAATCAAAATCATTCATGGAAAATATTTGACATGGTTAGTTATTTTATAAATATACCATGAGGTTTCAGTCAATCGTTTTCCAAAATTACTAATGGAAAATATTTGTCATTCCAAGTTTTTCAAGTAAATATATACTAAAATTTCAACCTATCGTTCATCAAAACCATAAATGGCAAATATTTGATATTTTTAGTCTTTACAGTAAATGTTTTCTAATATCAAGTAATTATTAACCAAAATCGCTTAAGGTAAACATTTGACATACCCGGTTTTTTATGTAAATTCATTTACTAGTTTCAACTTATCATTTGACATAACGATGTCTGACAAATATTTAATAGAACTTTAACAAGAATAATAGTGAATAATTGGAATTTTGATTTATTTTCCTTTTCATCATTTTTCTTAGGTTTTCCTTTTGAATACTTGAGTGTTCTTCGCAGTAGTTGTCAATTTTTCATGTTTGGAACATTAAACTTCTCCTTCTATGAATTTGGTAATATTTTCCTATTTTTACTTATTTTTTAAGTTTTTAGTTTCGATATGGTTCACTAGTTGAAGATGATTCCTAGGATGAGTTGCCACTGGGATGAGTCAGAAGTTAGTCATAGGAAAATTAGAAGTAAGTTTGACAGAAGTGTTGGAGAATTTATATCTTAATTTCTCACAATGATTTGTGAAGGGACAAATAATATTTGTGTAGAGCAGTTATCTTGTAGTTAGTTATAGGATTATTTTGGTAATTTTTTGTAAATTGTTTAAAAAGAGGGATGTGTTTTATAAAATGTAAATGGGAGGGACGGGTATTATTGTTTGTAATAATAGGGATGTGGTCAAAATTTCCCTTTAGACTGGTCAAAGGCATAAGGCCGAAGCTTCATAAATGGCCCTAAATACAAATAGGTGATTAATAGAATTAAGGATACACCCTATTCGATTATAAAATTTTTTATGTAATCTTAATTCCATAGATAATATTATTCAAAACAAAATATATTTTTGGTTTTGTTTTCTATTACTCATGTTGTTATATTGTGATATAGGTAATGAGTTAATAATATTAAACATATATAAGTAGAAAATTCATAAAAGTGTTGTTTTACCAATTGTAGTTATGAAATGTTCATAAACATGAGTATTGAACAGATGCAAACATAACACAACTCATAAAATGTTCTTAGTCGAAAAGTACAGAGAAAAGGATATCGATACGTCTGTTGATGTACGTAATGCTCTTCATACAATGGATAATGATTTATGCATGATTGTTGGGGACACTAAGAAGCTACATATTATAGTTATTTGGGATAATCATAAATTGACCCGGTGAGATTCATCAACGGGGAAATGTAACCAAGTCAAAATAAAATATCTAAGGGTAACACATATAGCAGTCTTCTGACTTGAGAGTATTATCGATCTTGAGTACGTAGACTGTACTTTAACTATGGTCAACCACAAAACATGGCGACTGTGTTACGACCATTATTTTTACATGTTGAACTACTCGAATTGAAACACTACTCAAGTGAGGATTCATCTCTTTTGTTATAGAATGTCAGTGTCACTATAATTGATAAGTCAACTTAAAGCCAAAATATCTAGCTGGAAAAAATCAATTAATCGATAAAAGTTATTGGATTGATTAAGGACTTAAAGCGACCTATGCAATTAAAAAGGATATAAATAGAGTTTTTGACCTTTGAGCAGAATATAGATACCTAAGTGATATACTAATGACGAAATGAATATGCATTACAAACTATCATTACTATGTGAGCATATATTATCAGAAATACAATTTCGTCTAAATGATCTGTCAGCATTGAACTAGACCCTACAATATACTTCAATAAAGTTCGTACCGGCTTCAATATTTAAATTGTTTAAATATTGACTATGGATCGACTTCACCCCAAAAAGTCACTACAATTGCATTGATATTCATTTACGAACTCGACTAAGAGTAAAATTAATTTATAAATATTATAAATTAATAATATATTACTGCAATTGTTGTATTTATATTGGGGCTAATTTTAATCATTTATTTTAAGCTTAAAACCTAATAGAACAATGTATAAAACTTATACGACAGTTCTAGTGATTTAGAAAGTAGAAATTTATTAATCAATGATTCAAAAGAAGTCAAAGATGTGTTTGACCTTGCTTGGGGCCTGCCATATATGGGTATTTTTGGGGATTTACCAAGCCTCGATGTCTCAATAGCTAGAGGATATGGTGGAGAACAAAGTGCAGACCTTCAGCTAAAAATACCAATAGACTCCACCATAATTAAATGCACATTTTTTTTGGAGTTGTGCCCCCAACCTCATCCGCCTCGGTGAAGCTATTTGTTCAGCACTACAACTTAAAGAGAATGGGTAGACAATGGTGCTCCAAGAGGATGTTCTAAATAAACGGCGTACTAACTCTCGGCATGCCCATTTTGGGGAAATATAATATTTTCCAATTTATTTTTTAATTCATATAAAAATGCTCATATATTTCACTTTAACTTATTTTCTAAATACTGTAGAAGCATACATACATACGTGTGTGTATCCGTTTTCAATATATATATATTGTTGGAACTGGGCCAGCCTGTAGTAGAGGATTTAGGTAAATTTCAAAAAAAAAATCCCTTACTGGATCTTTAATGGGCTTATGTAGTCTAATTCATTGAGAACTTCAAAAATTTTGTTAAATAAAATTACCTTTTATTTAAATTTATAAATAAAGTTCTATTTTATGTAATTAGTATTATATTTTATATATGTGAATCATGTACACATATTTGTATACGTTCTCGTGCAATAGAATAATGTGTACATGGTTTAACATGTCTGTGTATAGATATTGGGATTTACACCGCAAATGGCATGTTAACTCCATATATATACAAATGGATAGTCTAAAAGTGTGTATTTATATGTGTATGCATCAAATTATTATATAATATATATGTATGTAAAATATAATAATATAACTATTATAAAATATTGGTTGTAAAGTATTTACACCAAGCATTTATAAAAATACATATACATATAAATATAATTAATTGGAAATTAGGGAGGCATCCCTATCGTACTTTCATATTGTAAAGCGGGTCCTTGTCAAAGTTTCATTGTAAAGCGGGTCTCGATTTTCTGAAAACGAAGAAAAATTATTGCTGAAATGTCAGCAACTTTTATAAATAAGTGATGATATTTCAGCAACTTTCTCTGTCAAAGTTTCATTGTAAAAACAAAGAAAAATTATTGCTGATCAGTAACTTTTATAAATAAGTGCTGATATTTCAGCAACTTTCCCTGTCAAAGTTTCATTGTAAAAACAAAGAAAAATTATTGTTGAAATATCAGCAACTTTTATAAATAAGTGCTGATATTTCAGCAACTTTTATAAATTGTGTTCACAGTGTACATAAATGTTGCTAAAATGTCAACAACTTTTATAAATAAGTGCTGATATTTAAGCAACTTTCTTACACTATGTTCACAGTGTACAGAAAAGTTACGGAAATGTCAGCAACTTTTATGAAATGTTGCATCATGCTCTGCAGTAATCGTGAATAAAAACAGGGACCTAATTTAAACTGAAATTTAGTGAAGGACTTTTCGTGAATTTTGAAACTTAATAAGGACCTGTGCCAAAAGTACCCTATAATTAAATTATAAATTATTTTGTAAAATAATTTATAATATTTATAATATGAAATTTGAACTGAATTCGCATTTATATTTTATTAATTTAAATGTATATTGCATATAAACATAAAGCTAGTTATAATTATTATTATACATATAATAAAAATTATATTTAATATATATTACATTGTTACTTTTTTGGCCAGCGAATAATATGAGTATATATATATATATGGACACTTACATTTTATTCATATAATCAATTTTGAATTAAATAACGTGTATATAATACATGTCGAGAAAAAATTCATTTTTTTATTATTTTTGAAAGCCTTTTAGGCACGAACAATTTTTTTATAAAATTTAAAATATATTTATTATATAATTCGATCATTTTATGTTTAGATTTAATTCATAAAATCATTTAATAATATTATTGTAATAAAAAAAATTGGCCGTTAGCATCAGACAAGTGTACATAAAAACATTATTATTTGTATATCTATATGCACTTAAATATACAACCATCAACATGTGACAATCTATCGATATATCCATTCGTGATATTTTTAACTGACAACATATGGAACAATGAATCTATAAGCATTATTATATAATAATAAACCAACAAAATACATTTAACCAAAGCCCAAGGTTCACATGTTGAAATGAAGAAATAGTCTCCTTTAATCTAATCCCAATCCCGAAGTTTCTAACTTTCGAATTGCCTTACTACCATTGATCGAATCGAAGAAAATTGATGTTAATTAGTGCTTGGATTTTTGAGACTGTTATAGGGCAATGGCGGCCTGATATTAGAAGTGAAAGTAAGAATGAATAAGTGACAATAAAAGTGAACGCTAGAGGGAATAAACAAAGGAAGGATGAGAAAGTGGAATAAGGATTAAGATCCTTGTTTTTCTCTTGCTAATTCTCCCATTTTGAACTCAAAATTCCTTTCTCTAAACCATCACATGGCATGCACCAATTTGTCCCCCTTTACCTGCCTAAACCAAGTTCTAACTGGGCCCTAAAACTATTTCTAGCCTGAACAATATTTATTGCATTTAAATCCAATTTAAATACGTATCGATATCGTGTATCGTTTAATGTTTACGCAACTATTATATGCACATTGTTTAATATTGTTTAATTCACGTAAAATGAAATTTTGTAATTAGTATTCTATATATTAATTAATTAATCACAATTGCAATTTAATTAAATTGGGTGGTAAATAGGAGTATTCAATGTTTCAGTTGTGTAACTCTTGGGTGCGAATTCAGTCAGCGATTAATATCGAATATTAATATTCACACTTTACTTAGCAGGTGGTGTGACATTATGGCCAAATTTATCATTTACACCAATTCCCTTCATCAAAACTATATCTTTGAACTTATGAAATTTCATAATGGTCAAAATTCAAATATTGTCAATATTCAACTCTATAGTCCAAACACAAAGTCCTTGGTTCCATAATAACAATTATTATTAACTACACTACTCTGGCGAAAGACTTTGAATTTGAGTTGACTTTAGTTGACCGAGAAGATGAATCCTCTCTTGAATAGTGTTTCACTTTCAGTGCTTCCGCTCCACCCAACTATAATCATTCGATGGATACCGTGCCACGATTTAACTATAACCAAGGTGGAGCTTCCATATTGAAGATCGACATTATTGTTAAATCAAGAGAACTGTTTAATTTTGTCACATCAATATTTTTCATAGTCATGTTATCCAGTGTAAAACTACCAAGTGATTGATTCCATAGTTATTCAATAATTATCAGTATGTAACCCCTTGGTGCCTCCAATAATCATGAGTAATATAGTGCCCAACATTTGGAGAGCATTATGTACTCTAGTTTCAATGAATGTATCGATATCCAGTCTCGATATATCTTAATTATGAATATTTAAAACTGTATGTTTAACTTTATCGTGATAAATTACTCATGGTTACAACACTTTGCAACTATTATCATAAAACATATCATCTATGGATTTTCTATTAAACATACTCTTAAATTAATTAATTAATTAATATATCACATTATATTAAGTATACAAAAGAAAGAAAATACCTTTTATTTCCTACAAGATTGGTTATCGAGTTAAGTATAATAAATTACATAATTTCCCCCTAGGACATACCCCTAACTCTATCATATACATACATACATATATAAAATTATCTTAGATAGATAATAAAAACATAAATTTTAAAACTGAAAATAATTTCTAAATATATATGATTAACTAAAATCCAATTTTCGCAAAACTTGCTTTTCGGTTTAAATTAAAAATAATAATTTCGCTCTTTCTATTTTCGAACAAATATACACATACATGCACACGCACACACACGTACATATACATCTGCATAGATATATATTATAACAAAAGAAATATATAATTTTGATTTACTATAAATAAAAAAAACTATTTTTTTTATTTCGTTTGGTATAAGTTAAGGTTTATCTTGAATTATTCAAATTAAATCATTTAAGCCAAATTTATTGAGAAAAACAATTAATGTTGCCTACTGTATCATGTTTACTTTTTTTTGAATAAGTCAAAATTATCTAAGTTGAATTTTTTAATGTAAAAAAATTATTAAACTATCACTATAATGTAAGACCTGACATTTGTGAACACGATGAAAAATTTGTTTTATAATTATATGTATCAAAAAATTATATCATTTTCTTGATTAAAAATACTACAGTGTTGCAGTCTGTTGTAGCATTTGATTCTCTGTGTCTAAAAGAGAAATATTTTTAGGTGTTAGTGAATCTGTATGATAATAGATTGTGCAAAAACACTTTAGTAGACATCTAAAGGAAGAAAAGGCATGACGTGAAATCTTGTATGATTTATTCACAGTAAAAATAAATATTCATTCTTTGTATTTTGGTAAACTCTATGCATGTATTCAAAGTAAACAGTAAGCATGTATTCAAAGTTGAAACCAATCATGTAATATATAAACAATTTAGTAGGCTTTTGTGCATGATATGGTACTTATAAGGGTATTTCTTTTAAATGTTATTGTTGGATATAATTTGTTTGATGAAACTACATGGTGAAGCATATAGATTTATGGAAATTCTTTTTAGTATGTAAACAAAATTGCCTTTTTAGGAAATTGCTAGTGTATATAGACCTCTGCTCTGTTAGTCCGTAAGATGATGGTTTGATGACAACAACCTTAGAATAGATTATAAAATATAAATACTAACAGTATAAGTTTAGATATATATGTATATGCAGGATTTAACCATGCAGGTACCAAGAATGAAGACTGCACAGTATAGAGATTCAAGATATCAAAACTGAAGACTCATGAGTAATAATAATATCAAGATTATCAAAAGTTCAAGATTTCAAGTAATTTACTTTTTAATTAGAAATTTTGTTAAAACTCCTAGAAAAGCATTGGCGTCTTAAAATCCAATTTATTCGCAGAATGGAATCCACTTCGAGCCTGTTAAAGGGATGGAACCCTAAGTAGGATGGAACCTATGAAAAATCTAGTGGAACATTGTTTTGTATCCACTAACTTTTTATTCAAAATGATTTTTCAAAATTATATCCTGTTTTCAAAATGATTTCAAAACCTTCCTTTTAAAAGCATCAAAAACATCTATCCTGATTTTAAATACTTTTAGCCTCAAAACAATCTTGAATTTCAAAATCAAATTATCCTTAATTCTAAACTATCTTTTAAATATAACATATTTAACTTTTAAATATTTATACTTAGATTTAAATATAAAATTATAGTAAAATTCTATATATATTATTCTCTATATTTAATTACGTATTTTAATTATAGTCAAGTATATTTATAAAGTTTAAAATAGTTTTAGTATAAGATAAAGGTTATTTTCAACGAAAATCAAAACACCAAAAATCCATTTGGGATGTCCACATACTCAAGTACCCCATGTCGACATGGTGTCAGTTGAGTTCAAAATTTAAATTTCAAAAGAAGCGTCTATTCTTCATAGCTCTTCACGAATGGACATGGCTATTGTTCTTCTATAAATAGGGGTTAGTTTCAATGAATTTTAATTCGGTTTTTCTGGTTTTTCACTCCTCTTCGTCTTCCATATTTCTATATACATATGCTTACCATTACCCTGCCGAAATCAACATTGAATCTAACTAGATTATCTCTGGTTTGATTCTCTATCACTAGCTCAACAAGATCCTCAGTGCTATTCAGAGTTATAGGCTTTTTGTAATCAACTTAGCGAGAAAAGGTGTGATTGTGGCCTTGGAAATCAATCAAGCGAGATAAGGTGTGATTGTAGCTTGGGAAATCAATTGGGTGAACTTGTTGCCCGGGAAATCAAATATCTCTACCCAGAGGATTATGATTTTGGAGGGTGTACTTCGTTGCTTTGAAATCGAGGGTGTAATTGTAAAGATTGTTTTTTGAAAGGAAATCTGTACTTGTGTGCGGGACTGGATGTAGAGTAACTCCGAACCAATATAAAATCCGGTGTGTTCTTTCCTTTTCTGTTTTTACTTTATATTTGCATCTATGTTTGATTCTCTGATCATATCTATGTATGAATATTGCATACATTTATGTTCAAATTAACAAAAACTAGAAAGATTTAACAATTCTCTAAAACACTACTCACCCCCCTCTAGTGTTTATCCTTAGCCTTAAGATCCTTAATCCGCATTTCTCACATTTGGTATCAGAGCAAGGTTTTCAAAGTTTCACAATCTGATTTTTGAATAAGTTTTAAAATGGCTATGTTTGTTGATACTAGTTTAGAAATATTCAAATCATAATTGTCTTTTGAGTCTTCATATAATCAATGTTCAAATTCAAGTTGTATACCAAAATTGTTTGATGTGCAAGAATCATGCTTTATGGCTATTGAGGAATCAATACACAACGGACAAATTATGCAGATCAAAAAGGACAAATGGATACTCGATGGTGCATGTTCTAGACACATGACTGACAATCCAGATATGTTAAATGATATAATATACAAAGACGGAGGACTGGTTAACTTTGGAGACAATTCAAAAGGATATGTGATTAGCATCGACAAAGTCGGTAACTCTGAAACTCTTATTATTACTAATGTTTTGCTGGTTAAAAATCTGAAACATAATCTGCTAAGTATAAGTCAACTGTGCGATAAAGGATATAAAATTAAATTAGGAAAAATTAAATGTGACATATTGAAGATAACAATTCAACCATAAAATCAATTTACTAGAAATGATGTTTGCGAATTTGTTCCTAGGCCTGAAAATAAAACAATAATTGGAATTAAATGGGTTTATAAAAATAAAATGAATGAAATAGGAAAGGTAGTTAGAAATAAAGCACGTTTAGTCGCTCAAGGTTTTTGTCAAGAAGTAGGTATAGATTTTGATGAAACCTTTGCTCCCGTAGCAAGATTAGAAGCCATTAGGATTCTACTTGCTTTGCAAATCATAATAATTTCAAATTATATCAAATGGTTGTTAAAAGTGCATTTTTAAATGGATTTGTAAAAGAGGAAGTATATGTTGAACAACCACCACTTTTTGAAAATGATAAATTACCTAATCATGTTTACAAACTTAAGAAAGCTTTATATGGCCTAAAACAAGCTTCTAAATCCTGGTATGATAGAATAAGATCTTACTTATTACAATCAAATTTTGAAATTGGTAAAATAGATAATACTTTTTATTAAAAGAAATAATGATATTCAACTAGTACAAAATTACATAGATGATATCATTTTTGGATCAACTAACTTTGAAATGAATAAAGAATTTTCCGAAATAATGACAAAAGAGTTTGAGATGAGTCATATGGGTGAATTAAATTTCTTTTTAGTATTACAAATAAAACAATTAGATAATGGTATCTTTATTAGTCAAGAAAAATATGATAAAGACCTATCTAATAAATTTGGTTTGACTACTGCGAGTGGAAAATCCACTCCTATGGCAACCAATGAGTACCTTAGTAAAAAGATCTCTCGAAAGATGTAGATCAAAAGTTATATAGAGGAATGGTTGGATCACTACTCTATATTACCTCTAGTAGACCTGATATCATGCATAGTGTTTGTCTCTGTGCAAGATATCAATCCCAACCTAAAGAGACCCACTTAAAAGCCGTAAAACGTATCATAAGATATGTTAAACACGCTTCTGACTATGGCTTATTTTACCCTAAAAATGATTCCTTTGACTTAATATCATACTGTGATGCGGATTATGCTGGTTGTAAATCAGACCGAAAAAGTACAAGCGGAACTTGTCACTTTTTGGGGAATTCTCTGATTTCCCGGTTTAGTAAAAAGAAAAAAACAGTTTCTTTATCAACAACTGAAGCAGAATATATTTCTGCTGCTTTGGCTTGTTCTCAAGTAATATATATGCAACAAACTTTAAAAGATTATGGTTTAAAATTTTCAAAATCACCAATTTATTATGATAATACTAGTGCGATAAGTTTATCCAAAAATACTACTCAACATGCTCGAACTAAACATATTGATATCAGACATCATTTTCTTATCGATAATATAAGGAAGTAATCACTCTAGATTATATCAATTCTGAGAATCAAATTGATGATATCCTAACAAAACCTTTAAATGAATCATTATTTACTAAATTAAGAAGAGAATTAGGTATTTGTTCAATAACTCAGATATAAAATATAAATAAAGAAAAGTATAATTAAAAATAAATCAAAATATGTCAATTAATAAAAAAATTAAAGGACCATGTCGACATACCCCTCCAACCCATGTCGACATATAACATTTTTTATTTTTAAATTATTTTCCCACCAAATTTCATAATAATTGGTTATATATTCTTCTCATTTTCGAAATTTGATCACTCTTTATATTATTTCTTTGTTTTATACTTTGAAATCAAATAATCAATGACCTCCTCTTCAAAATCAAACCAAAATTCTACCTTTTCGTTTGCTTCTCCCACTTCTGGTCCATTTCAACGTACTACTCTCGCTCGTGTGACAAAAATGAAGGATTCTTTAAAGGATGCACTTCAGTTAATGACTGAAATCCAAATAATGCAACTTCGAATGGCCAAGGAACAAGAGAGGCAAGGCAAAATTCTTAGGAATTTGCAAAAATTTCTAATGGACAATCATGCTAACCTAATCTTGATTGAAGAAGACTCTTCAGGAGATCATGTACAAGAGGCCAGTGAAGAAGAAGAAGAACCCATGGAAGATGTGCATGCGGAGGATGACGACAAAGTTGTGTGCGTTGGAGAAGTGTGTTTTGAGAAAGATGGGAATCTTGTTGAACAACGTGGAAATTTCTGTTTCCACTATCCAAACTGTTCGATTCATAGATCTCCTATGTTCAATAACACAAATTAGTTTCTTCTCTTTCTTTACCATTGTTGAATGTTTCTTCTTACGTTTCCCACGAAAATGTAAATATAACCATATGGTTATTATATACTTAGAATAGTTAGTAGTTTAGGATTAGGTTTATTATTAGATCTAAGTGTTGATTATTTATGACAACACTATCATTATAATCACATGTCCTAGAGTATTAGATTTAGGTGGAGTTCTATAGTTTGGAGCTATATAGTTTAGAGTTGTTTTTTTTTGTTGATGACAAAGGGGGAGAAGTATAAAATAGGGTAGTTAGGCATAGGTTAAGGGGGAGTTATTAGGATAGAAGTAATATTTTATAAACAAAGGTTGTCATTATCAAAAAGAGGGACATTATTAGACCATGAGATGATGGTTTTGATGACAACAACCTTAGAATAGATTGAATATAAAAATACTAACAGTATAAATTTAGATATATATATATGTATGTATGTATATGCTGGATTTAACCATGCAGGTACCAGGAATAAAGACTGTACAGTATAGATATTATCAAGACTGAAGACTCACGAGTAACAAGAATATCAAGATTATCAAAAGTTCAAGATTTCAAGTAATTTACTTTTTACTTAGAAATTTTGTTAAAACTCCTAGAGAAGCACTGGCATCTTAAAATTCAATTTATTCGTGGAAAGGAATCCACTTCGAGCCTGTTAAAGGGATGGAACCCTAAGTAGGATGGAAACTACGAAAAATCTAGTGGAACATTATTTTGTATCCACTAACTTTTTATTCGAAATGATTTTTCAAAATTGTATCATGTTTTAAAAATGATTAAAACCTTCCTTTTAAAAGCATCAAAAACATCTATCCTGATTTCAAATACTTTTAGCCTCAAAATAATCTTGAATTTCAAAATCAAATTATCCTTGATTTCAAACTATCTTCTAAATATAATATATTTAAATTTTAAATATTTATACTTAGATTTAAATATAAAATTATAGTAAAATTCTATATATATTATTCTCTATATTTAATTATGTATTTTAATTATAGTCAAGTATATTTATAAAATTTAAAATAGTTTCAATATAAGATAAAGGTTATTTTCAAAGAAAATCAAAACACCAAAAATCCATTTGGGATGTCCACATACTCAAGTACCCCACGTCGACATGGTGTCAGTTGAGTTCAAAATTTAAATTTCACAAGAAGTGTCTATTCGTCATAACTCTTCACGGATGGACATGGCTGTTGTTCTTCTATAAATAGGGGTTAGTTTCAACGAATTTTAATTCATTTTTTCTGGTTTTTCACTCCTCTTCTTCTTCCATATTTCTATATACATATTCTTACCATTACTCTTCCGAAATCATCATTGAATCTAACTAGATTATCTCTGGTTTGATTCTCTATTACTATCTCAATAAGATCCTCAGTGCTATTCAGAGTTATAGGCTTTTTGTAATCAACTTAGCGAGAAAAGGTGTGATTGTGGCCTTGGAAATCAATCAAGCGAGATAAGGTGTGATAGTAGCCTTGGAAAATCAATTGGGTGAACTTGTTGCCTACGAAATTAAGTATCTCTACCCAGAGGATTGTGATTCTGGAGGGTGTACCTCGTTGCCTTGAAATCGAGGGTGTAACTGTAAAGATTGTTTTTTGAAAGGAAATCCGTACTTGTGTGCGGGATAGGATGTAGGGTAACTCTGAACCAGTATAAAATCCGGTGTGTTCTTTCCTTTACTGTTTTTACTTTATATTTGCATCTGTGTTTGATTCTGTGACCATATCTGTGTCTGAATATTGCATACATTTGTGTTTAAATTAACAAAAACTAAAAAAGATTTAACAATTCTCTAAAACACTATTCACCCACCCTCTATTGTTTATCCTTAGCCTTAAGATCCTTAATATGCATGTGAGAAATGCGGATTAAGGATCTTAAGGCTAAGGATAAACACTAGAGGGGGGTGAATAGTGTTTTAGAGCATTATTAAATCTTTTTAGTTTTTGTTAATTCGAACACAAATGTATGCAATATTCAGACACAGATATGATCACAGAATCAAACACAGATGCAAATATAACGTAAAACAGTGAAGGAAAGAACACACCGGATTTTATATTGGTTCGGAGTTAACCTACATCCAGTCCTGCACGCAAGTACGAATTTCCTTCCAAAAACAATCTTTACAGTTACACCCTCGATTTCAAGGCAACGATGTACACCCTCCAGAATCACAATCCTCTGGGTAGAGATACTTGATTTCCCTGGCAACAAGTTCACCCAATTGATTTCCCAAGGCTACAATCACACCTTATCTCGCTTGATTGATTTCCAATTCCACAATCACACCTTTTCTCGCTAAGTTGATTACCAAAAGCCTATAACTCTGAATAGCACCGAGGATCATGTTGAGCTAGTGATAGAGAATCAAACCAGAGATAATCTAGTTAGATTCAATGTTGATTTCGGCAGGGTAATGGTAAGCATATGTATATAGAAATATGGAAGACGAAGAGGAGTGAAAAACCAGAAAAACCGAATTAAAATTCGTTGAAAATAACCCCTATTTATAGAAGAACAATAGCCATGTCCATTCGTGAAGAGCTATGAAGAATAGACGCTTCTTTTGAAATTTAAATTTTGAACTCAACTGACACCATGTCGACATGGAGTACTTGAGTATGTCGACATTCCAAAGGGATTTTTGGTGTTTTGATTTTCTTTGAAAATAACCTTTATCTTATATTAAAACTATTTTAAACTTATAAATATACTTGACTATAATTAAAATACCTAAGTAAATATAAAAAACAATATATATATATAGAATTTTACTATAATTTTATATTTAAATCTAAATATAAATATTAAAAAGTTAAATATACTTTTATTTTAAAAAATAATTTAAAATCAAGGATAATTTGACTTTGAAATTCAAGATTGTTTTGAGGCTAAATGTATTTGAAATCAGGATAGATGTTTTCGATTCTTTTAAAAGGAAGGTTTTGAAATCATTTTGAAAACAGAATATAATTTTGAAAAATCATTTTGAATTAAAAAGTTAATGGATACAAAACAATGTTCCATTAGATTTTTCGTAGGTTCCATCCTACTTAGGTTTCCATCCCTTTAACAGGCTCAAAGTGGATTCCATTCCACGAATAAATTGGATTTTAAGATGCCAGTGCTTTTCTACGAGTTTTAGCAAATTTTCTAATTAAAAATTAAATTACTTAAAATCTTGAACAGATGATGGTCTTGATATTTTTGTTACTCATGAGTCTTCAATCTTGATATCTTGAATTTCAATACTGTACAGTCTTCATTCTTGGTACCTGCATGGTTAAATCCTGCATATACATATATATCTAAACTTATACTGTTAGTATTTATATTTATAATCTATTCTAAGGTTGTTGTCATCAAAACCATCATCTCGCAGACTAACAACCTCCCACTTTTTGATGATGATAACCTTTGTTTATAAAATATTACTTCTATCCTAATAACTCCCCCTTAATCTATGCCTAACTACCCTATTTTATACTTCTCCCCCTTTTGATGATGACAACCTTTGTTTATAAAATATTACTTCTACCCTAATAACTCCCCCGTAATCTATGCCTAACTACCCTATTTTATACTTCTCCCCCTTTGTCAGCAACAAAAAAACTAACTCTAAACAATATAACACCAAACTATATAACTTTCCCTCATTCTTGGACTAAAATACCTACATTAATAAACTTATACAATGGAATATAGAATTAAGAGATAATTATATTGATAATCACAATAATGAATCAAAGATTATATACATATCAATGTATAATTATACATGTTTTGTACAACAAACATCAATCCACACTAAATATCAATCAATATTAAACCAAGTCAAAGCAAATGAAATCAAATCAATCAAAGCAAGAAATTCAAACAAAGCAACAAAATAAAATCAAACGTTACGAGGAACTTCCACCCATCCTTCTTCTCCAAAGATAAGGTCTGCGTTAATAGCATCCCAATTTTCATTGTCATTGGTGAGAGAGACTGGACGATGTGCTTCGTTATTATCCTTGTGTAGGGAGGAAATCATCCATCGTATTGCATTGAAATGCCTTTCTTACTCCTTGATCATCAGCATTTGACTCAATTCTAAGTGTCGCTGGTTACAAAGAATGAACGAGAGAATATTCTTGAAAGAATTAAGAGTTTCTTCAATATTTTTGGATAAGTTATGATTTGGATTAGCCATATTTGAAATTGTGGGAAGAATGAGAGATAGAGAAGATAAGAAATAATATTCAGTGATGAATTCTGGAAGAAATAGGTATTTATAGATGTAGGAATTCATTTGAAATGAATAGACATATGGAAGTTATTCGAATTTCAAATTCAAAATGAATTGTCATTTCTGACCAGTACATGTCGACATGGTCATAGGGGGTATGTTGACATGGTGCAGTGAAATTTGATGATCTATTTTGATTTTGTGAATAATTGTGTATATATATATTTATATAATATACTAACATTTGTTCTAGAGATAAGATAGGCTAAATAACAGAAAAGAAATTCCATTTCATTTCATACTAAGACGATACAACAATTAATCATAAAGAACTACTCGAACATTCAAATCAAAATAAATTAAAACAAATACAACAAGATACGAAAAGGTAGAACTAGTAGATGATGATGATGATGATGAAGAAAGTCCAAGCTTCTTGCTGTCTTTGGAAATGAACTTGTTCATCTTGGATGAAATTTTTGTCCAATTTCTTACTAACGGATCGTTTAAGACCGTTGATTCGCAACAATCGTCTTTGGCTTTTGAGAAGGGTTTTGTTAGATGGATTAGGAGGATAGTCAATGCTTTCCAAAGAGGTTTCACCTTCTTCTTCTTCTTCAATTTCCATTTCATCCTCTTCTTCTTCCTCCTCTTCCTCTTCTTCCATTTCCTCATGAGCCAAACGCTCTTCCTTTTCAGCAAGAGTCTCATAAGGTTGAAAAACAAATGGAATTTTCATAAGCGAAATGTTGGAATGATTGAAAACTTTTCTAGAACAAATTCTTCGCCTTTGAAATCCACTCCAAAATAGTTAAAAATCCGAGTGAGATAAATTCCATGATACAAAGTGTTCTCACCCATTTCAAGATTTTTAGGACGAAGTTCATCCAAAATAACTTGCGCCCAATTAATGTCATAATTCCCAAAAATAGCAAAAAGTGCTTTGCAAACTTTTGAAGTAGGATTGTTAAAATTCCCTAATCTTGGGGTCAAAGTATGTTGTAAAAGAAGATTGACAATTCTTGCTTTTGGTCGAAAATTTCAATTTTTGAATTCAAAATTATCATTCCCTTCGAAAATGTGATGAAATGTCTCACGATCATTTTCATCGATTTCAAAATAGAAAGATCTATTCCCATAGTCTTGCAATTGAGAATGGTACCCAAAAGATAACAATTCAAAACAATCCTAGTGCCTTTCACACTACTCCAAATTTCGTCCTCATATCCATTATAAAATCCGCGGTTTAAATTTGCATAGAAAATTTTGACAAGATTTGGATAGCAAACAAAATCATTTTGAGAAGCATCAATAAGACTAAGAATTTGATTGTTTGCAAAAGGAGAATCAATTTCATAAGAAGAAAAATCTTGAAAGATAGCATACTTTCTGGGATGGACTTTGGCATAGTTAGCATAATTGATGTATGCTTTTATTACCTCCGGATCATTGAAGAGTTGCTCTTTTATCTTTCAGGAAATTCTCATGGTGGAGGGGTTTCTTGAACAAGCCATTAAAGTAGAGAGTAGAGAGCTTGAAGTTTTGAAGAGAGAGTTTGAATTTGAAAATGAGAGTGAAAAGATATGATAAAAGATAGTGAATAAATTGATTCTCAAAGGACACGTTCTTTGGAAAAATATGCCTTTACAGAGAATTGAATGAAGTGAAAAGGTGGAGGGAAATTCAACTATTTGAATTCAAATTTTGAATTTCAAATTCTGGAACCCATGTCGACATCATGGTGGAGGCCATGTCGACATATGCCTATGAATTTCTATGATTTATTTTTCCTAAGTACTCTAATATATACATATATATATATATATATATATACTTATTATATTTAATGTATATATATATATGTGGAATATTATTAGAATTATAGTATTTTCAATATATTATTTACTATGAAAATAATAATAAAAATAATAAAATAATAGTAAAAATTTTAAAATTCAAATAACACACCAATTAAAAATCAATCAATCAAGCAATCGAACATCTAATTCCAAGCATGCAATTTCAACCAATTATATTGTAAATGCGTACCTTTTTCTGAGTCCGTTTCTCTGATTTCATCGGAATCGTGAACTGCCGTGAAACACAAATTTGAATTATCTGTCTTCTGATCATCATCGCTTGAGGACGAGTCTGAGTCATGTAGAGTAGCAGTAAATGCATGCTTCCGTTTCTTTACTGAATCATTGTTCATAGGAGCATTTTTCCTATTTGGATAAGGACTGTCTCTTTCGATATGGCATGGTTCATCACAGTTGAAACATTTGACATTATTTGGCATTACATTCTAATTTCCAGAGTTCTTATAGTTGTTTCTCTTGAGATTATTCATCTTTCTGAATTTCAAGAATTTCCTAAAATTTCTGGTCATAAAGACTATCTCTTCATCATTATCACTGTTTGAGTCTGATTCATTGGTCAATGCACTGAATGCCATTGATTTATTTTCAGATGCTTTGCTTTCTCTTCTCTCGATCATTTGGACTTCAAATGACATTAGCTTTCCACTTAATTCTTCTATCTTTAAGGTACTGATGTCATTTGCCTCTTCGATCACAAGTGTCTTTTGATCCCATTCTGGAGTAAGAAAATTTAAAAAAATTCTGACTTGATCTTCTTCAGATTCCTTTCCCAAGGATATTAAAGAATGCACAATTTCCTGAAATCTACTATACATACCATTTTAATCAACTGATGATTCATGGATTTTGACTATGTAAGAAGAACTAAGTCAATTTACTAGAAATGATGTTTGGGAACTTGTTCCTAGACCTGAAAATAAAACTATAATTGGAACTAAATGGGTTTATAAAAATAAAACGAATGAACTAGGAGAGGCAGTTAGAAATAAACCACGTTTAGTCGCTCAAGGTTTTTGTGAAGAAGAAGGAATATATTTTGATGAAACCTTTGCTCCCGTAGCAAGATTAGAAGCCATTAGGATTCTACTTGCTTTCACAAATCATAATAATTTCAAATTATTTCAAATGGATGTTAAAAGTGCCTTTTTAAATAGATTTGTAAAAGAGGAAGTATATGTTGAACTACCACCACTTTAAATGAAAAGTTACCTAATCATGCTTACAAACTTAAGAAAGTTTTATATGGCCTAAAACAAGCTTCTAGAGCCTGGTATGATAAACTAAAATCTTACTTATTACTCAAGTACCCCATGTCGACATGGTGTCAGTTGAGTTCAAAATTTAAATTTCACAAGAAGTGTCTATTCGTCATAACTCTTCACGAATGGACACGGCTGTTGTTCTTCTACAAATAGGGTTTAGTTTCAACAAATTTAGTTTCAGTTTTTCTAGTTTTTCACTCCTCTTCTTCTTCCATATTTCTATATACATATTTTTACCATTACTCTGCCGAAATCAACATTGAATCTAATTAGATTATCTCTGCTTTGATTCTCTATCACTATCTCAATAAGATCCTCAGTGCTATTCAGAGTTATAGGCTTTTTGTAATCAACTTAGCGAGAAAAGATGTGATTGTGGCCTTGGAAATCAATCAAGCGAGATAAGGTGTGACTGTAGCCTTGGGAAATCAATTGGGTGAACTTTTTGCCCGGGAAATCAAGTATCTCTACCCAGAGGATTGTGATTCTGGAGGGTGTACCTCGTTGCCATGATATCGAGGGTGTAATTGTAAAGATTATTTTTTTGAGAGGAAATCCGTAATTATGTGCGGGACAGGATGTAGGGTAACTCTGAACCAGTATAAAATCCAGTATGCTCTTTCCTTTACTGTTTTTGCTTTATATTTGCATCTGTGTTTGATTCTGTGATCATATCTGTGCCTGAATATTGCATATTTGTGTTCAAATTAACAAAAACTAAAAAGATTTAACAATTCTTTAAAACACTATTCACCCCCCTATAGTGTTTATCCTTAGCCATAAGATCCTTAATCTGCATTTCTCACATGCTCCATATAAACAAAGAACTTTATCCTATATTATCAGTTTTATGTCACAGCGAAGTAGTTCGTTGATGTGCCCGCTCTAACTTAACTTAATTTATATGTTAGATAGCGCATATGTAGGTGGATGACTTTGGTATTTGCAATTTTATACATTTCAATAATTGTCATTCTATCTTATGAAATAGTTGGTAAGGCAAATAGAACGGATAAAATTATGCTGTAAGATTTCTGTTAATTATGTTTGCTGATAACATGTTTTATAGATATTTATAAGTTGTAAAAAGTACTTGTGTAGTAATAGTCACAGTGATATTTTTGTATTGGTGAGAAAGCCAGTAACATAATGTAGGATGTCAAAAGGTAATAGTTCCAACATTGTGAGTGTAAATAGCTTGAGGATTAAAAAATCAATGAACATAGCGGTAGGCAGTAAGGAAATTCTAACGTTTGGATTATGGTACAAGTGTTCTGTTAATTTGAGAAGGTGTTTCAATGTTATGAAAAGGGAATTGGAGAAAAGTTGACAATGGTCAGATGGGAGGTAAGAGCAAAGCCTAAGATACTTGTGCAATTACTTAGAAATTTATTTTTATCAATGATCAAATATTTTAGAAGTCAAAAAAGGACAGTAGCCGTATTGAATAGGAAAAGGAAATAAAATGTTGTGTACCTTTGAAGTTGAAGTAGTAGGAGGCCATGAAGTTGTAAAAGCTTTCCGTGTTCATTGTGAGGACGATCTATTTGCGTCAATGCCAATGGTTACCTGGAATGAAGCAAGTGCAGGCGTAGAAATGCTAGTTTTCATTTTTCAATCGTACATAATTCCATTTTACTATCCCAACAGAGTTGTAGGCCAATGAGTTCATGCTTACCATTTTTTTAATGTCCAACTATCATTATTGTATTAGGGGATGTAGTTTTCAATATCATAAATTTGACAATGTGCATTTTGATGGAATAGAGCATCCTCCCAAGGCTGTTTGGAGATGATAATGTATTTGTTTTTGTATTGAGCATAAACCTATTATTTATTGTTAAGTGTTTATGTTGCAGACCATTATCCACTAAATATTTATTGGATTCTTTCATCGTATAGTCATAAAATAAATTATTGTGTGTAATAACGGCTATAGTTTCATAATTTATGTCAAATCTGCACCAAAGGTACTTTGGCCATTAGAATTACTTTTGTTATAACACTGGAAAATTTGATTCTCCTACAACATACATCTTGAAATATTTTTCAAAGAATATAAATCTACAATTACATGATTTTTGGCTATATAATAAATTTCGCATAATTTCTTCGCTTAACTATGTATGTGGGCAATACATAAAAAAATAACTTCAAACAAATATATTAGTTTCTAAACTTGTAGTATATAACCTCAAAATCACCACAAAACAAACCAAATAAAGATCTATATGATAATCACCAACAAAGTAATGAATTTATTATGGTAACCATTTTCCTTCAACATTTCTCAAAGTATGAGCCCAATAGAAGCAACAAAAATTGCTTACACAAAATGTAACACAACACATATAAGAGTTTTACAATTGGTAAGGTATTATTTACCTTACGTTCACTGCTCAGAGCATTATGGCAAGGAATGAAATATAATCAACATAAAGATCATAATTAGTACATCTCTATTCCAATTTCATGTTATTCCATTATTTTATCCCCAAAGAGTCACATTACTATAAAGAGAGATGAAGTTGCACAACATGAATCATTACCAAAATGAAATCTAAATTAAGGATGATACTACTCAATCTTATCAACATACATACTTACCTTGCAACATGTAAGAAGAAATCAATATTTAGTTTCATCTTTAAATATAATTTTGGCAAAGTTAACATGGACTGATCGTATGATTCAATAGGTGGTGTTTCTGTTAAGGAAAATAGAAAACTGAATTACCTAAATGGGTATTTCATCTAGGATTCAAGGTGTGAGGCCTCCTTTTATAGTTGGGGTAAGGCCCATTATAGTCATAGAAGGTTACCAAAATTTGGTTGCCATACTCATTATTATTGGTCAATCATTATCAAAAATTATTTTATCTAGAACACATATCGTCACATAACCTATGTTCCTGATGCAATCTTTGATCTTGGAATAATGTTACATTCTCAATTTATTCAAGCAATACCTTACGCACACATGTAATGTGCAAAAATAATAAACATATAAAAAAGATCAAAGATTATGTTAGTGCAAATACTTGCATAAAACTCATGGCTTCTATAGTATGCTTGGTGTGATTGATTTTTCTTATTAAATTAGCAATTACTTTATGAATTGAATAGTGTTGTCTGCATATTCCTATCAAATTTAATCCATAATCAAATTCATATCTTCTTTTCAGTATAGCTATGGAATCTTCTCGGATATACTGGATGATGGGTAACCCGACTTAATCAGTCAATGTAAGAGCATATAGTGTTATTTTAAAGAAATTAACTTTTTTATAGACATCATGGTTTTTCTTCCTAGCAATAAAGAATCAAAAAGGAAGAACTATGGATTAAATATGAAACTATAATGAAGATAAACTGATAAAAAAAGGGAGTTAGCCAATATGACATATTAGCCCATAAATTAAGGGGAGAAAAATGAAACATCTTATAGAATGTACTTTTTAGTTGGGGATCACTATGTACAAGGGATTGTTACTTTAAGGTCACCACATGAATTGGTAAAATTCATTACAATTATGTATATAAGGAGTATAACGAATAGGAAAGTACACCAAGACTTGATCTTAGAAGAGTTACTTAGTGTAACATCCCCCAATTTAAGGCCTAAAATTAAGAATTATGGATGCCACAGTCATCCACGGTTATTAATTTCCAGTGACAATATGCAGCTATGTTAACCATTTTGATAAAAAACACATGAATATGGAAAATTCAACACAGTTTTAAAATAAATTTTCTTATTTCATTTCACAATAAGATTTCAATTTTATCACATAATCCTAATTTGCAAACCATGTTAGAAGATACAATTATTACAAAGTGACATATGAAGATGCCCCTTTGGATGATCAGAGTCAAATATCTGGCATTTAATACAATTTGTTATTACAACACAAAACCAAAACCAAAACATAGCAGAAAATAGATATATGGCTCCTACTCGCTAGATTGCCTCCTTTACATCTTCGAAAGTTTATTCGTCTAAAGAGAATCTGAAAGGCTATTGATCTTAACATACTCAAATGAGTAATCGGAGTTTAAGGGGAAAACAAAAACTTCAGGTCAAACAAAAAGTCTAGTGTGAATAATAATCTACCATATCAAACCAATAGATATCTAGTGAGACCACGCCACTGTGCAAAATGGGTTTCCCTTCACTAGTACCCTATTAAACATTTTAACCATATGTTGTGCTCCTGCATCCATAATGGTTATAATAGAATAATATGATAATGTATAAACATGTCATATGTACCGGAGGTCTGGATTACCCATCCACCATAGACTACTCATCTAAGTATTGACTACCCGTCTTATATTCATGTGGACTACTCATCCCACATTCTGTTTTACTTAACTAACATGGACTATTCATATCATATTTTATCATTTAAATTGATGCGGACTATCCATCTCACGTCTTATAGTTTTCCTAGGACGATTATGAACCCTTAAATTAACCAATTAGAAACTATCCATCTCCGACATAATGCAGACTATACATCATGCATCCCATAGTTTTCCTACGCTGCTTATGAACCCTTCACTTAGCCATTGAACTTATGTTATCCACATGTTTATATTTATCCCATATGATCCACATGTTGAACTTTACTCCATGCTACCCACATATTCAACATTAATCCATGTTATTCATATAACTTCTTCCTATTGGTATCCCCAATTAAGTTATTTTTCCATAGTTATTTAAATTTCATGGTGACATACATTGGTAACCCCAAAAGATTTCATGTCAACTCATTAAGATATACCTTAGTGTCCTTAAGGTTCGAAGTTAAAATTTTGCGGCAGCATGCCTCTTTGTAAAAATATGGCACTTATGTGCATCGACATGCCTATCGCAAGGACCATCTCTCTATCTTTGTTACTATAACCTCGACGAGGTTCCAAAATTAATTCACTTCATGCCAAACTCATTGACATCATGCATATTGGTTTCTTCCACGTCTATGAAGATGAAGCGTCAGATGTGGCTCGATACGGCCGATGTCAACATGGCAGAATGGTAATTAACTTGAAAAATGCAATATTACTATAAAAGGTGTTTCCTTTTCACCAAACATCTATAATTTGTCAAAATCTCATTGACTAATAAAAACTTTATTGATTTCTTTATTGAAAAAACGATGCATCCTATTTCCATGATCCAAAACGTTATTTAATTAATTACTAACCATTATTAATTAAACTTTTATATGCATAATCTAACATAAATAATTCTCCATGATTCAAAGTTATATGGAAAAAATACCAAAAATTCACATAAAATCAACTACATCATTTTATTTATCATATAAAAATTCAGGTGGAAAATCAATATTTAATTAGTTAAATTAAATAAAACTCAAAATTGCTTCCTTTTCTTACTAGAAAATTCATAAAAATTCATTCCATCTAGGAAAATAATGGAATTAAAAACTCATTTCCAAAATATTGTTTACATCACATATCTACATTTCAGATCATTTGGAGGGAAAAACTTTGGATTTAACCCCAAAAAAAATAAACAATTTCTAATCGATTCCAAAAAAATTCACTAACTATTATTCTATCCAAAAAAATGATTATTAGATCATAACTTGTCCAATCAAACACATAAGATTCGGATATTACCCATAACCGAATCAAAACAAGAATTTAAGTGGTGATAAGTGTTATTATTCACCTTAGATTAATGGTTAGAGTTTGAGATTTGGTCTAGCTTTGATTTCTTAAGCTTACTTCCCTTTGATTCCCAAAATTTTGTCCTCCTTAGAATTATTTAATGGAAGCCTTGATATCTCCTTTTGATTGTTTTATGAATGATAGAATATGAGAATAGAATGAGGGGAGAGGGTTTAAGGAAAAGGATTTAGGTCTATTCCCTAAGTTGCCTCTCTTAATCATTTTCTCATAAGTTAAATTTTTAAACACTTATCTTAATTCATTAAGGCGTGACTGGATTAATTGCCCAAATCTCATTCTCCTTAGCTTTCTACATTATTCTATTTAATCAATCTAATTAAATGACCTAAATAATGATAACTAAAAATTATGGGTGTTCCAGGCTTCCCCCTTAAAGAACTTCATCCTCGAAATTCAGTCTGGACTACAAATAAGCATAGCAAACATGCAACCAAAGCTAGTATATTGTACCAACCATAAAATCTATATACAAGAAATATAGAGTACACCCTCACAACAGCTCAGTACAAGTATCCCTAATTCTATCATTTGTCTCCCAAGTACAGTCTTTCTCGTTGTTGCTCCGCTGAACTTTCACCAATTTGATTGTCATGTTCCTTAACCTCTTCTCATCTCTCACCACAAACCTAACTGGTTACCTAATAAAAGTCAGAACCGGTTCTACCACTAAATCTTCCAATGCAGTTGGAGTGATAGCAGTCTTTAGATCATGCAGATACTTTCAAAGATGAGAAATATGAAAAACATTATGGACACCTGCCAAACTGCTCGGTAACTGTACTCGATATGTGAGCTTTCTGATTCTCTCTATAACTGAGAATGGTCCAGCATATCTCGGTGCCAGTTTTCCATACTTTCCAAAATGCACCACGCCAATTGTGGAATCTTGATCCTCATGCCTTCTATCCGCATAACTTTTAAATCTAGACTGAGCTTCTCTCATCCTACCTCGGAATAACTCAATTTTCTCTATTGCTTCGCTCACCAGATCTCGACCTAAGACTAACTTGTCTCAGGGTTCCAACTAACATGCCAAATACTTGCACGACCTTTCATACAAAGCTTCGAAAGGTGCCATTTCTAAACTAGTTTGATAACTGTTACTATAGAAAAACTCAACCAAGTTTAGGCGGTCTACCTATGATCCACCAAAATATAGCATGCAAGCTCTCAACGTATGCTCAAGTATCTTATTAACTCTCTCTTTCTCTCTGTTTGCCCATCTGTCTGAGGGTGATAAGAAAAACTCATCTTAAGCTTGGTACCTAACACTTCCTATAGAATTTTCCAGAACTCATTAGTAAACAATGAATCTCTATCACTGGCTATATTATTAGGAATTCCATGCAGTCTAACTATGTTCTTCATAAATAACTTAGCCAATATAACTACCATCCCGGTTGACTTAATGGGGGTGAAATTGGCATTCTTGGTCAGCTGTCCACTATGACCCATATACTCTCATTTCCTCCAACCCGTCAATAAAGTCCATGGATATTGAACCCTACTTCCAAGCTGGAATATCTAAAGGCTAAGCAACCCACTCGGCTTCCAATGTTTGGCTTTTACTTGTTGGAAATTCGAACATTGCTTTACCCATAACCCAACATCCATCTTCATACCTTCCTAAAAGAAACTTCTCTTCATACCTTGTTGCATGTTGGTTCCTCCAGGATGAATCATAAACATCGATCGAAGAAATTCCCTAAGAACTTTTTTCCTTCGGTCTCCAACATTCGAAACACACAATTGTCCTTTCTTTCTCAACCGTCCCTTCTGGTCAAGACTAAAATCTTTCAGATCATCAATCTCAGTTCTAATCTTAAGTCTTCTAATCTTCTCAGCCAACAATGGATCATCTCTCTGTTTAGAAACAATCCCTTCAATCAAAACTAGTCGAACTTCCAAACAGGATAACAAGTCGGTACTTTGACTAGAACTAGCAATAGATCTTAACTGAACATTACACATAGTCAAAGCCTCAAGATCCATCCATAGCCAACATAGCTAATACCACATTCTGATATTTTCTGCTAAGAGCATCTGCTACCTTATTTCCTTTTCCCGATGTATACTCCATACCGAAATCATAAGCTGTTAAAAACTCCAGCCACCTCTACTATCTCATATTCAACTCCTTCTGAGAGAATAAATACCTTTAAGACTTATGATCCATGTACAACTCAAAATTTTCTCCCAAAAGATAATGTCTACATACTTTCTATACGAACATCACCGCTGCCAACTCTAAATCATGGGTCAGATATCTTACTTCATGCGATCTGAGCTGTCGAGAAGCATAGGCAATTGCCTTACCCTTCTACATCAACAAAGCTCCTAATTTAGTCCCACATGCATCTGTATACACTACTAACCCATTATTACCTTTCGCCACATCTAACACTGGCACATTGGTCAACAAATGATTTAACTTAAGGAATGCTTCCTCACATCTGTCGGACCAAACAAACTTAACGTACTTTCTACTTAACTTGGCTAGGGGTGCTGCTATGCGTAAAAAATCCCTGATAAATCTCCATTAAAATCCAGCAAATCCAAGAAAACTTCTTATCTTAGTCATTTTCTCGGGTCTCTTCCAACTATTAACTGCTTCAATATTAGCGGGATCAACCGATTGCCCTTCTCCTGAGACTACATGGCCAAGATACTTTACTTCTTTCTTCCAGAAATGACATTTCAAAAACTTCATTTTCAGGTGATGTTGTCTCAGCGTCTCTAACACTATTATAAGATGAATCTCATGCTCTCTTTCATCTTTAGAATGTATCAAAATGCCATCAATGAACACTAATAAGAACTTATCCAAGTGCTCTTGGAAAAACCGATCATCAAATCTATGAAGAAAGATGGCACATTCGTTAGCCCGAATGGCATTACTAATCACTTATACAAACTATATCTTGTTCGAAACGCCATCAAAGGAATACTATCCTCCGCCATCATTAGTTGACGGAACCCTTTTGCCAAATCCTATTGGGAAAACATTTTAGCTCCACTCAACTGATTGAATAAGTCATCGATCTTCGACAAAGGATACCTATTCTTAATCGTCTTCTCATTCGACTTACGATAGTCGATACATCGTCAGCGACCCATCCGATTTCTTCATGAATATAGTGGCCACTCCCCAAGGTGAACTGCTTGGTTTGATAAAGTTATTTCCTTCTATGTCCACTAGCAGCACCACTAACTCCTTCATCTCGATAGGTGTCATCCTGCTAGGTATTCTACTTATAGGTTCTGCTCCTGGCATAAGATCTATTCGAAACTTGATAGCTCATTTCAGTGATAGTCCTATGACCAGCTCAAAAATGTCTATAAATTATCTTGCTACAAAAACCCGATTCAACTCTTCTTCTGCTTCAATAGCATTTGGCAAAGCACAAACTCCCGGACTCAAATTTCCAACTGAGTATACTATTTAGCCACTGCTACTAGGATGTCTCGATGATATTTTCCTATCCTAGCAAAATATTCTAGCATTATATCTTCTAACAATCCATACCCAATATGATCCCAAAGTCTACGAAATCAAAGACATACAAACTACATGCAAACTTATGACCTAAAAAAATCAAAGTTCTAACTAGTTACATCCCATCTACAGAGTCGCATATTCTCATATTAGATTCACAACCCTTATGGTAGTAACTAGGTATAAAGGTTCTAAACATAACTTATCTACCAAACACTAATATATAAATGAATGCGATGCACCGGTATCAAATAGTATCCTGACTGGTATAATACTATGGATTAAAAGTGTCCACAGTGGCATATCCATACCTAGATAGCTCATCAAACATTGTAGAATACTTCAACATCGACATCTCCCTCTGCTCCAAATCCATAAATTTTTTGAGAAAAGTAGACTTAGATACTTCGGACAAAAATCTCTCCTCAAATCTCCTTCGAACTGCCTAAGTTAACTCTTCCTCTGGCACACCCATGGTAACTCTATTTCACCAGAACAATGCAAAACCTTAAAAGCACCTCGAAGCTAGTCTCCTTTTCTGCTCATCATCCAATCTGAGATCAATAAAGATCTCTTACAATGCAATAGCGAATTCTCCACTTCCACAGCATATTCTATTCCAGAAAAAGGCTATCCTCCAATACTAGTATAGTCCCTGCTCAGCTTGGCATAATTATTGCCAAGCAGCGCCATAGGATTTTCTCCTCCTTCATTCACAATATTTCCTCCAGCTACTCCTGTAGTCGTTTTAGCTTGCATCAAGTAAATGAAGAACTGATACATCATCCCCGTATCCACTTGTGGGGTTCCAGCACCTAAGGCATTTGCGTTTTGATTAGCATTTGCCTGTCGACCTTGGTTTCTCCTGGTAATGGGTCAAGCATTCCCATTCGTTGTGGTGCTTCCTCCACCTAGATTCACTTTTCTATTTCCTTCTTCCATACTTTTCTTTCTCATAAATCTGCATACGAGCCTTAGTAAGATACAGTATAATGGTCTAAGAGATAGGGAAATACATATTCATATATAGTAAAATACAAGTACAATATTATAGCGTTATCCCAATCTCAATCTTATTATTTGATTCATTGGATTATGTTTTCAAAATATTTTAGAACTTAATTCCTTTTAAGTTCACATAAACCTATGCTCTGGTACCAAACCATAACATCCTCCATTTTGAGGTCCGAAATTAAGTGCTACGGATGCTACAGTCATCCGTAGTAATTAATTTTCGATGACAAAATGCAGCTATGTTAATCACTTTGATAATAACAGAAACACATGAATATGCAAACTTCAACACAATTTAAAAATAAATTTTCTCATTTCATTTCACAATAAGATTCCAGTTTCATTACATAATCTCAATTCGTAACCCACGTTTAGAGAATATATAATTATTACAACATATTTCAAGAGCAACATATAAAGATTCTCCTTGGATGATCAGAGTCAAATATCGAGAATTTAATACAACTTTCCATTACAACATTAAAGTAGAGTCAAAACACACCGGAAAATAGATATATAGCTTTAACTAGCTAGATTGCCTCCTACATGTCTTCGGAAGCTTATTTGTCTAAAAGGAACCTAAAGAGCCCTTACTCTCAACCAACTCGGGAGTTTAAGGGGAAAACAAAAATTTTGGATTAGACAAAAAGTTTGGTGTGAATAATAATCTACCACTCAAACCAGTAGATATCTAGTGAGACCATGCTGCTGTGCGGAACGGGTTTCCCCTCACTAGTACCCAATCAAACATTTTAACCATATATCATGCTCCTGCATCCGCAATGGTTATAATAGAATACTATGGTAGCGTATAAACATGTATATGTGCGGATTATTAATTTCGCATTTATTAGACTACCCATCTAAGTTCTCCGTGACTACCCATCTTATATTCATGTGGACTACCATCCTACATTTTATTTTACTTAACTAATGTGGACTATCCATCTCACATTCTATCATTCAAACTGATGCGGACTATCCAACATACTTCTTATAGCTTTCCTAGAATGACTATGAACCCCTAAATTAACCAATTAGAGGCTATCCATCTTCGCATGATGTAGACTATCCATCGTACATCCCATAGTTTTTCTAGAATGACTATGAACCCTTCAGTTAACCATCTGATTCATGTCATTCACATGTTTCTATTTATCCCATGTTACCCACATGTTTAACTTTACTCCATGTTACCCACGTGTTAAACATTAATCCATGCTATCCACATGTATAACTACTTTCCATTGGTGTCCGCAATTAAGTTATTTTCCGTTATTTATTTAAATTTCATATTGACATATATTGGTAATCCCAAAAGATTTCATGTCAACTCATTAAGATATACCTTAGTGTCCCTAAGGTTTGAGGTTAAAATTTTGCAACAAATGACTTTCCACCATTTATAAGCTCGATGTGTATCAGTTTCGACATCCATAATTAAAGTCCTCATAATCATTTTCTTAACGATGTATGGTTAATACCCTTAACCCATAATATAACAAGGGAACCATCTCTTTGGATTTCAAAGTCTAATGCCATTTTAAAACCTTTTTTATATTGTCATGTGCATGATTGAAAATTATATAAGGTTTGGTGCTTTCAAAACATCTTAGTTTGATCAACATCGACATCATATCATACAGACGTAAAAGCATAAGGCTTTCCGCCTATTAACACTCAAAGACTAAACATATGGCATCATGCCTCGACGACAATGAAGCCATCGATCCTCATGATACATAGGTTATTCATATATTAAAAAAACTCGAAGACTATTTAAAATCGGCATTGACAAGGCTCGATATCAATTTTAAAAGTGGCATAGAGTAACTCGATGACTAGTTAAAAGCGGCCTGTCTAGGCTCAATGGTAAGGTAAAAAGGATTAGCTCGATGACAATCTAGTTGGCGAGGTTGTAATTCAAAGCCACTTATAAAATAGAGCAACGTCGAAGTTATAATGGTTGGCGACTCATATAATAAATGCAGCGACATGCCTCTTGTAAAAATACGGCACTTATGCTCATCGACATGCCTATCTCGAGGACCATCTCTCTATCTTCGTTACTATAACCTTGATGAGGTTCCAACCTAATTCGTTTCATGCCAAACTCGTTGATATCATGCATATTGGTTTGTTCCACGTTGATGACAATGAAGTATGGTGAGATGTGGCTCGATATGACGGATGTCGACATAGTAGAATGGTATTTAACTTGAAATATGTAATATTACTATAAAACTGTTTCCTTTTCACCAAACCTCTATAATTTGTCAAAATCTCATTGGTTAAAAAAAAATTTATCAATTTCTTTATTGAAAAACTGCCGCACCCTATTTTCAAGATCCAAAACATTATTCCAAATAATTAATTAATAATCATAGTTAATTAAATTGTTTATGCACATTCTAGCATAAATAATTCGCCATAATTCAATATTTCATGGGAAAGATCCTAAAAATTCACATAAAATCAAACACATCATTTTATTTTATCATATAAAAATTTCAGGTGAAATATCATTATTTAATTATTTTAGTTAAGTAATACCCGAAATTGCTTTCTTTTCTTACTAGAAATTCATAAAATGTTTATTCCATCTAGGGAAATTATAGAATTAAAATACCATCTCCAAAATGTTGTTTTACGTCACATATCTACATTTCAAATCATTTTGAGGGTAAAAGTTTTAGCATTAACTCCAAAACCGAATTAAATAGTTTCTAAACAATTCTAAATATTGCTATTAGCCATTATTATAGGGACAGTTTGACACAGGTCCCTAATAAGTTTCTAAATACACAAAAAAAACCCAGTAAAAAAGTTTGTAAACTAGGTCCCTAGAATTAAGTTACCGAATAATTGCATACACTTATGTCATTATCAGTGAATAATTGTAAACATTTATGCAATTATATCAAAAACTTGCATACATTTCCGCAATTATTCACCAAAAAATTGCATAAATTCATGCAACTTTTGGATATAATTGTATAAATGTCTGCAATTATTAAGTGAATAATTGCATAAGTGTATGCAATTACTTAGTAACTTAATTCTAGGGACCTAATTTACATACTTAATTTTACTAGGATTTTAGTGTATTTTAGAACTTATTAGGGATCTGAGCCTAATATTCACATTATTATATCCAGACAATGATTATTAGATCATAACTTGACCAATCAAACACGTAACTTGGGTATTATCCATAACCGAATCAAAACAAGAATTTAAGAGATGATAAATGTTATTGTTCACCTTAGATTAATGGTTGGATTTTGAGATTTGGTCCAACTTTGATTTCTAAGCTTGCTTCCCTCTGAATCCCTAAATTCCGTCCCCCTTAGAATGATATAATGGTCAACCTTGATATCTCCTTTTGATTGTTTTATGAATGATAGAAAATGAGAATAGAATGGGGGGAGAGGATTTAAGGCAAAGAGTTAAGGTTTATTTCCTAAATTTACCCTCTTAATCATTCTCTTATATGTTAAATTTTTAAACATTTGTCTTAATTCATTAAGGCATGACTGAATTAACTGCCTAAATCTCATTCTCCTTAGTTATCTACATTATTCTATTTAGTTTATCCAATTAAATGTCCTGAATAATATTAACTAAAAATTAGGGGTGTTACACTTAGATGTTAGAACCAAGCAAACACACCCAAGATGAGAAGTTAGTTACTCCTCATTCCACACCGTCCCTACCATGTCAATTTGCAATAATTCGACCACTTTATCAACAAACTATATGCACATAAAAAACCAACACATTATTTTTTTCAAACATATATATCAAATGATCATAGAGTTTACAACAATTTATATCATAGTGTTCAACGAAGTAGATTATCAAGCACCATATTTGATGATGTATTTTATGTCTCGTTCACATAAGATGTTAGGGAAATTGATGAGTTGAAACATCATAACATACATAAGAGTCTTTCTCTTCGTAACTTTTTTTCCAAAATCAAGTATAGTTCTTATAATTTATCAATATTATATCTAATGTGCGGTCATGTAGAGTGTGATATGTCATCTTCCATGATTACTGCAATGCCTAATGTTTTTAACATGTCGCAGTGGAATTGATAGTTGAAGCAACATTGGAGACACCTAATATTTTATGTTATTGGTAGAAAAATAAAATGGAGTATCATGAAATATTTCAGTGTTATATAAGTGTTTAATCAAGTAGAGCATCATACTCTATCTTTTTTTACTGGGTTGTGAATGTCAAGGGGAATGAATCTTATTTGCTCGATATGACGAAGTTCCATCTACTCTCTTATAAAATAGAAAATTTTCTTATATTCCAAGTAATATTTCGCTCATTTGCTACTATCCCCAATAGTTAAAGCTTATGAGTCATTATATTTATGAGATTTCATTAATATAAAAATGAACAATTTGGAGTACCTTTACTTGACTTTCAGAGACTACATTTATAGTACTTCAAATCATGTTATTTACTACAAACTAACGTAGGTTGCTATTGTTCTTAACACTTACAATCCGCTTCTAGAATTGAGAAAATATATGAAGTAAGTGGATGGAAATTATGGAAAATTTAGAGAAACGTTTGATCGAATTAAGCTATAATACATGTAGTAGGTTAGATATACATTAAGACTCATTAAAGCTCCATATGCATGTATTTCACAGGTACATCAATTTTTTTTTAAACATTGTGAATTGGTTCAGTGAAATTCATTCCTAACAACTCAACACAACTTAAAACATATCTCTACCCATATAGGACATCCACTTACGTCGAACCTTGATTATATGCATTTTGGTAACACACTTCCATATTAATCGTTTAAGATATTATCATTTAACTGTTGGGGTCTGTCCTTCAAAGTTGAAATTACCCAACAACACAGATGCGGAATAATAGGATCAAATATAGAATGACGAAACGATCAAATAAAATTATTTGGGTTATTTTCCTTTAAAGTAAAGATGGAAATAACTAATTAATTATAAATGAATGGGAAGAACGCCGATTTTTTTAAAGTGGTCCCATTATCAATGTGATAGTGTATCATCCACTAAGGGAAGAAGAATTTTTGTTAATAATTTAAGACAGAAGATTACAGAGATTGGTAGAAGTTATTTCTGTTACATACGCTACTTTATATAAGGCTTCGGAGCTAAGGTTTGAATTTATCCCACAATGTGAACTAAACAAAATAAGAAAACCCAATATTGTATTACATTTTTAAACAATCCACCTTGATACAATATACATATCTATAACAAAGTCATCCAACTCCATCTGCACTTTCATACTCTAAGCAGTCTCACGCATAGAGGGTACATTTCCAATGAGCTTCAGTAATTCCATCACACATTACACTTTTCGACGAACTTCAGCAATGCCACTGCCTACCAATAAAGTCTTTAAATGTATCCTTCTCATATAGATACTATCAATCTTCTTATTGAAAACAAATATATCCATTTACCAATTCTCTCTCCTTTGTGCAACCATGTGGCACCTAGGACCTTGATAAGATTTGGTGACATGTCTGCTACATTCTCCCTGTGTGAACCTTTTAAAGACGAATTAGATTCTCTTCATTTATTGAGACAAGAAATGATTCTCTCATCTCTATGTGCTTCTTACTTAAGCTAAAAGCCAAATTTTCTCCTAAGTGAATTGCACTTTGACCGTCAAAATTCATTTCTACTCCATTATACACGAAGCCCAAATCGCACATCAACCGCCTTAAATACAATGCCTCCTTAACCGCTTCAATGACAGCTATAAGCTCTGCGTCTATAGTAGACAAAACAACAACGGTTTACAGCCTCGCTCTACAACTAATAATTGTCTCTTCGAGAGTGAACACATAGCCTGAGGTTTACTTTCTTCGATCTCTATCGCTGGGGTAGTCGGAATCACAAAATGTTGCCAAGCTGAAATCTCTATCTCTACATTAAAAACAAGGCCATGGTATAGAGTTCCTCTAAGAAATCTAAAAATGTACTTTACTGCCTCCCAATGCGTCTTATTTGTATTTTCCATATATCTACTAAACAATCCAACAGC